>OU342445.1:4060000-9362500 GCA_910589575.2 Carcina quercana
GTTAGGGTTTCGGTCTCATCGTATATATGTTCAGTACTCTATTAATTTTGTTATAGAGTCGTGATGATTGATTATGAAGCTGTAGTCTCGCAAAGTTTGATGTATATATATAATAATAATAAATGACGATTATATATTTGCCGTACAGTATATTACAGATCAGTGTTCCCTTACCGTTCAACGATATGCGTTATTAATAAAGAGTTGACAATATATACTTTCAATAAATGCATGTTGTTTCTTAAACCGCCTCAAACTATAACGAAAGTATTATGTATGAAAATTTTAGTGAAACGATAAGTGCGTACTACTTATTGTTTATAATTGTAGTATAAGCGAACTGTAGTCCGATTCCCAATTCCTTATTATACGTATCCTTTAGAAAATTTTGCGTATCGATAGGAATATGTAAGTAATTGGGAAACACTGGCTTGTTCTTTCTACGATAGTATGAGCTCATTCGAAAATACCATCAGACATGGGATTCTCGCCGTATACATGTCCAACAGCCAAGCTCCTTAGTGGCACCTACCGATTGTAAATATGAAAGTGATACTTGTATCTAGTGTTACCGTTGCGTAAAAGAAAATAACTTTCATTCCATTACGCGTTCGCGGCCGATCGCAAAGGAAACATTCTACAAGTCAATACGAGCGCGTGGGCTTTGATGATGCCTTTTTTATTGGCAGCGTGGTGTACTTTCGTTTTGCAAGCGTTCTGTTTGAAATAACTACTAATAGTACAATGAAGTACGTATTTCGCAACCGCTTCCGAGTTTTTAAATGACGGTTACATGAAGCCTGTTCGCTCTCTGCGTTTTATTTAGTGTGATATGAAAGGTCTACCCCAACAATGAGTTCTTGTACAAATCTTTACCGGTAATTTTATTTGAGTTTCCCAGCTAGGAGTTTTAAAGCATCAAACACTCTATAGAAACACCGGCGTCCTTTTACTTAGACTAACCCTTTTAAGCAAAGCGTTCTCTTCGTTTAACGTCAATGATCTGATATAAGACGAGAAGAAGAAGACTTTTAAATCAATCAAAATACGAGTAATGAGTAATAAATGTAGAATTCAAAATGGTGACGTTAGTAAATATTAAATAATTTATTAGATTCTCCAGTCGTCAGCTTTATTTAGTCGCTATAACAGATGTAATGTCCATCAATATCAACTGTTCTGTTTTGTGAAAAAGTTCATTCTGATCATCGTACTTATTACTATTTTCCCGTTGTTACAGATTATGTTCAAAGGTGGCGTCGTTGGTGGGCTGGATGCGCGTCGCGACGCCGCCCTGGCGCGGGTGCTGGTGCGCCTGCAGGCCCGCGCTCGAGGGCTGCTTGCCAGACGACGAGCACAGAGACTTAGGACCCTGCATACCGCTGCTAGATGCGTACAACGGAACGTGCGAGCCTTCCTGGCGGTGCGCGACTGGCCGTGGTGGAGGCTGCTCGTCAGGGTCACGCCGCTTCTGGCTGTGCACAGGACTGAGCATCGGCTCAAACAGGCTCAGGTAAGATTGATGCTGTTTTTCCTATGTGCATAACTTGCAGGTTAGTCTTATATTGGTAAAGCTAAGATTGGAACTTTTTTGCGGGGAAATTCAGTTCAGGACGTCTAGAACTGTACGACTACCAGTAGTGAAAACTCATTGTTAGGTTATGCTACTTCTTACTATAGAAGACTGAGCTCAACAAAAACAACTGAGATCCTATATTTAACGCCAAAATTGTTCCAACTGTGCAGATGACAACCGACTCCTTTCTTTGTTTTGAAATTCCCAAATAACCACTTCCAAAACAATTCAGTATTTCTCTAACAATCGAGGAAGAAAGCTTATTTTAAAAATCGAATAAAGAACCTTAGCGTACTTATCTGTATTTCAATGAACTAGTAAAGCTTTAATACGATGAAACGATAAACAAACTGCCCGATAAAAAAGAAGCAACATGTGATGCTCGTGGCAGATGCAGCCGTCGTCCGAAACAATAGTAGAACACTTATAAAAGGGCAACCTATATTTATCGCAGTTAACAACGACCTGGATCAGACTGTTGAGCAACCAAACATAAAGCACACTGAGCTGAATGTTCCTAGTGTCGCAACGGCCTCATCCATGCACGGTCATAGGTTATCTAACGTCCCAGTTGATTCGTCTCCACTACAATGGCAGCTCACAAGACTTCCTGCAATTGTGCGGGTCAGTGGCCTGATAGAGGAGTGTAATGATTTATGGAATGATTAGAGTAATGATGCAGTTGGACTACACATACAAATGCTATCTATCCGTCCAATTCATACATTCGTATATACGTGTGAATACCTTTTAGCGAGTGTTGAGAGAGCGAATATAATCGCGACAGAGACCGCCTTATGTTCTTGGTGACGTTAGACCACATGCAAAATTTCATTACCGTCGTTTGTGTAAACTGTCATTATATTAGTCAAGTTCAATTAAATAATACGAGAAAGCTTGTCTTTAGACTACTCAGGGGTTAAAATGGTGCAACTATTACCGAATAAAATTGAATAAGATTATCAAACGATGCCAATGCTATAAAAGTTCTTTTCACAATTACTTTCCGACAGAACTCCTTCGCAGTAAGTAGCAATGTTCCGTGGCTATGTATTGCATTCATTAATATGATTCGGTTGAAATGAAATCAACTTTATGTCGTGTGTGCTTGGATACATTTTTATACATTTTACATTTTCAACCATACACCTTTTCAGACGTACGTAAATGAATGCAATTTGTATAAGAACATGGATAATTTAAATATGAATTGCATTTCAGCCACTACATCCAAGAAATTTACACAAAATAATATTATTCATGTACGAAGCAAAATCTACGTCAATGGTTTTGTCCAGATACCCGTGGGTAAATAGATTACAGAAAGACCAATAGATAAAACCTTCTAACGTATTGCATGCCTAAAATGTCATCTTACCTGAGCTTCTTTTTGTCTTTCTTTAATTAATCAATTTTTGACATATTGTGTAGTGACAAGAACAAGGTAGAAATCGATGTACTGTTAAATTTTTTGCTGTATTGTTTTTTCATTTGACGGATTACGTGTGCGAAAGCGGGATAGATTTACACGCGCATGATTCTAAACTAGATTTTATATGTGTGCTGGTGCTAGCTGTGACAGTGTCCACTGTAAGTGAAGTTCTTCTGTTTGTATCAATGTAAATAGCTCGTGAACACACTCCAAAATGTACCCTTTAAAATACCGATACTAACACACTTTCGCATTCACACATTCACATTAGTCTTAAACATCATCAACAAGCAAAAAGAAGCTCTTCGCTTCCACTTCAAGCTTTCCGCACACGAACAAAAACATGTGCAGTGAAATTACTTACTACCGTCATTAAAATGCCGTCAAGACCCCCAGCCTTCCTATGTCATTAATCTCGGGGCATCAACTAGTCATTACATCTATCACTTAGTCATTAATTACAGTATTCTATCGCCTAGTCATTACGATAATATGTCATCAAGTCATACTATTTTGTCGCCTAATCAATACCCGAGTATACGATTAGAAGAGTTATGAAACGCCCAGGCTATGCTTGTACGTAAGTTTGTTTACTTCGTACACAAACAGTCTCGTAATAAAATTATTAAAACCTACGTGATACATTATATAATAATTGTTAGAAACGTATATCTCACGTTACATCAACAGCCTATATACGTCCCCACTGCAGGTGCTCAGGCCTACACTCCTACAGAGAGTGTATGGGCCGTAGTCCACCACGCGGGACCAGCCAATTATACATACATACACTCGAAAAACCCTCCTTCTCGAGCAGTCGGGTAATAACAATTTCAACAACTACGATAATTATCGTTCCAGATTTGTTTTTGATAAGACAGCTTCAGATTTATTGTTATCTGGCATTCATTACATTCTAACATTTGCTATTCGATTTTAATCAGCGAAGGTGTATAAGAATTAGTCGAGCTTCTGAGCATCTTGTGATAAATTGATGTATTTGTGCATAATCAAAGTTAATTATTATGATATTTTTCCGCGATGTTACCGTGGTATGTTAAATTTTTCAATTTGCGATATTTGCTCATTGGAAATGATTGACGGAATGCGGTTGGTATTATTTAAAACATGATTGAAATACTGGTGGATCTTGACTGACGCCTGCATTAGCTTACATCATCAATGGATATTTAAGCCGTCGCCATGATCGCAGCATATTTCTTTCATCATCAACATGTACAGTAGGCGGCATGCTTTACAAGATTTAGGTCTCTTTCAAGACTCCTAATTAGTATTCATGACAGCGGTCATTTTAAGTTTCACCAATAATAACTAGATGGTGCTGCTAAGCATCTACTGTCAAATGCAAGCAAATTTCATATTCACAATTCCACACATGTAATGGTATTTTATGAGTTAGCGAAGTGTATTAATCCCTAGACGAATTTGTGTAAAGCCATCGCAGTAAGCTTCGGCAATACTGCAATCGTCAAGTATACACATAATGGTACCATGTCATATTCAACTAGAATTGGCATTGTTTTAAATATAAAAGATCTCAATCTCACCTGATGTTAAGTGACGATGAGGTCGACGATGTTACGCGTTGGGAAGGCGCCTATTTACTCTTCTTTTGAAGATTCCCAAGTTGTAGCTTTCTAGGAACACGGAAGCCGGTAGTGCGTTCCATATTTTAGCTGTACGCACGATAAATGTGGAAGCGAAACGCTTGGTGCGAGCTGAAAGAAAAGGATAGATACATTTTATCCGCCACACTGTATAGGAACAATTCAGATGAAGACAATACTTGGTATATATTTTTGTACTTGACTGTATATTATTACTGAATTCAAAGTACTTAACTAACTTTTAAAGTAACATTTCCTGCACTTAATGCACTCTCTACTCTCTTCTGCCCACGGCATACATACAAGTATAAATTATGTTGGATGTGCCCGCGTTCTCCATCCAATCTCTTGCTGACTATTTTAAAACGATTCCAAGAAGGGCTTATAAAATGCTGCTTCGGAGAAATGGATGAATACATTTGCATAATATAGCACACAAATATATATTAGGGATTATGATTTATTGGCGTCTATATCTATTCATAAATTACTAAAATAGTTTTCTTTCTTTTTAAACTAGTTTTATTTCGGTAGTTGCACTGACGAAAGAAATATTAAACTGTTTCTCGAGCACTGAGAAATGTTCTTATAATCCGTAACTATACTACACCCCAATGGAAAGTACCATCCTTAACCATTCGATAGTTTTCAAGTTAATAACAACTGAACTACTTGCTCAATCGGGATAAAAGTAGCCTATGTTATTTTGCGACCCTTCCACTAAAGGAAGGACAAACTCACTTTCGCATTTACAGTATTACCTGGTATGGATTCCACATACTTTTAGGACTGAGTGTAATAATCAAAAACTAAATATATTCATGGTATCTCGACCTTATATTTCACGGTATTTACGCTTGAAATTAAATTAGATTATTATTTTTACAGCCCGTTACTTCGTCTGTCGGTCGGTCTTCAGAATCCCACCAAAATCACATATTAGAGCAGGATTAAAAATTGCCTATGTCGTCTTCCATGCTATAAGCTACCTGATTGCTAAATTTCATTGCGATTAGTTGTGACGTTGAGGCGCTAAGTTATAACAAACAAACAAGTAAACAACACAGTACATTTATCCGGCAGATACAGAGCAAGCGTTATTTTATGGGGCGTGTCTCGAGTTTAGAAGCCAGTGTCATTTCATTTTCGACCGCCGATGCCCCGTGTCTTCGTGTGAGCTAAATCGAGCCCTACCACTCGAGACAGACCGACACCACACTACACTACACTACACTCGCTCGGTGATTACGAACATCCTCTATACTCGATCGCGTTGAATCAACTACAGATTGTTTGGCCGTGGGATTCGTGGGATTGGATCTGTATCAACGATCGTAATTAGTCTATTTAAATATCACAAATAATATGTTTAAACCAAAATTTGTAGTTTGTGAGTAGATTAATATTTTAGGATGTGGTTTATAAATTCTTTTTCATACTTTATGCTTATATATACCAGTCTGAAATGTATTTCATTAATCAGCCTTCTGCAGCTATTTTCCGCGGGGTAGAGTGGCGCCTCCTAATACAAGTATTATCCATACTTAAAAGGAGAGCCTCCACGTACTGTATATAGTATACAAAAAGGTTGTAAACGAAATAAACATTTTTTTATTTTGATATTTAATCCTACAGCAGCTTTGACTTTAATAATTCACATTTCTAAATTGTAAAGAATAACTGGACATAATAAGATTCAACAGTCTGTGCAGTTGAATCAGAAACTATAACTTTTACTTCGGTCTCTAAAGAATTATCATTTAACACTAAAATGTTTTGACTGTTAGTAACAAATTGACAATAACAAGAATATAAACTACAGTGCGAAGGGGACGGAATATAAAATTAAATGAAATTATACTCAACTATATTTTTGTACATTTATTATTTCGTCCCCTAAACTTGCTCTACTTGTAAAGTTCTCAGTGTTCGGCTGTCGTTAGTGGCTTTAAACCATTTTATATCTATCTGTTATTCATAAACGTTTTATCCGTTGCTTGTATTTATTTAGGCACAAAAACAACAATATTCCTTTTTACTACTTATATTTGTATTCAGCGACACACCTTGCTAGTTGGCTCCGTCAAAGTCCGGCTTTTATTTGCTCGTAAAGTCTTCAGTTTACCGTCAGTTGCATAACAGAGGTAACGCCAAGATTTAATCAGTAAGGAAATGCCCCGGGGCTGTGGAAAGCCACAAATGACGTTTCAACTTCAATGTAAAGATTATTGCTTCATCGTGACGACCACTATGCCATGGCGATTTCGATGTCACTCGTTGTGGCTTGACGCACACGAGTCACCGTTCACAGCCACAGGTGGCCGCGACAAGCTGTTCATACATTTGGTAGAGACTCGCCGCACACGTAGCTGGTGATGGACACTCGCCACAACAGTGTCCGTGACTCGCCACTTGTGGTTACCACGGACCACACAAAACACACAAGGAGAAAGGGCTATGAACTGTGTGCGTCCAGCCTGAAATTAGTAGCACAGCGCGCAAATAGTTTGTATGTTTGATAAGTAAACCTGCAATGACAACTTACCAGTGACTACGTGCGTCCAACCTGTAAGTTAAGTTGCCAGACTGTCGAGTGGTTAAGTTATCGTATATTGGTACGGTAAATAAGAGGTTAAAGGGGCCAAAGTTATTTTATTTCAGGAGTAAACGAATTCAATTAAGTTCTATGTAATGTTGCATTCTGTTTGACGCATTATTTAAGAAGAATTGTCATTATTGGCACGCTTGGCAGCGGAATGGTGATCACTGCGATTTTATCACATAGCAAACATTTTATATACATATTGAGAACTACAGATGCTACTGTCCGGTGCCCGTGTCGTAGAATGAAATGGGGTGATCAAATAATTAATAAAATTATTATTAAAAAAGGACATTAAGATGGCCGCGCGTAAATCACAGTTTTCACCGGACTGTCGTGCGTGCGCGCACTAAGTCAACAATTCAATGAATAAACATCGTGTCTTCCATTATTATGCGCATATATGTACACATAACGGCACTGACCACTCTTGTACTACAAATTTATTAACGTGCCGATATATGAGCTGTGTCTATGGTTACGGTTGTAACGCTTTTATTACGAATTTTTTAGAACACCTCGCTTGTAACATTTAATTAAGGAAAAATTTCCGCATTATTAAGTACACTTCTTATAGAAGATAGATAGGTTGTTGTTAAGTGACGATGGGGTCGACGATGTTACGCGTTGGTCTAGCTAGAAGGTGCCTATTTACTCTTCGTTTGAAGATTCCCAAGTAGTTTTCGGGGAACACGGAAACCGGTAGCGTGTTCCATATTTTAACTGGACTGTGATAATTTCTCTCTCTCTTTCTCGGTTCTCATGTCCTCATTCCATGGATTGGACTGTTTGGCGTCGTTATTACATGGCTTATACTACGAAAACTTACGTTTGCTGAGATATTAATAAGCTAGTTCAGAATAAATCATAAATGGTTGCTGCCTGACATTTATCCCTTCTTCGTTAGCGTACAAAAAACGGCTACCCACCCTTGAGCATTTTTATAGTCGCCTTGTACGACGATACCCGCGGATACATAGAGATGTATTTATTCTATGAGAGCAGGTCCTAAATGAAAAGGTATCTATCGTGGCTAACAGGATGTGGTGAGTACTATAAACTCGGTACGAGTACTCAGATGGTAATCAAAAGAACTATGAACAAGCTAATTACATTTTCAAACTCGTTATTTTATTGAAAAGATCGCAGTGAACGACTAGTTTTTGTTTGGGATACACGAGTCCAAAGTCCGGCCTGCGCTGAATTCAAAGTAAAAAAAAGTTTTTTGACAAAATCTAAATAATATTTAAAAACATTTGCAAGAAGTGTAATTTTAATTGAATTATCTTTGGGGGATGCGAATTTAAAAAAAATTGAATTTGCGTTTATAAATTAGGAGAGTACGAAGTTACAGGTTTAGTAAAATTTCTTTATTTTTTACCTTGTTGTGAAGTTGTAATCAAACTTCTTGTTGTTGTTATCAAGTTTATAGAATGTTGGAATTATTGAACAAATATATTGTCCACCATTTTGGTATTATTGTAGCGCATCCGTAGCTTTTGAATTTGTATCAACTTTACGATCGAATTCGTTAATACTTTTCGATCATAACTTATTTCGCGTCTTGTATTACCTGATTTACATATTAATTTGAATCTTTTATGACTTTATAAAAACGTGTTTTATTTATGTTTTGGCAGATGCAAGTTGAACGCACTTTCCGTTTTATGTAACGTGCTGTGCGCTCGCTCTAAATTTATGTATTAATTGATTTCGGTTTATAAGGAATTAATCGAAGGTTTATTCGAAGCGAGACTTGTTTAAATTGCATTAGACTTTCTATGTTTACTGCTTCTCTCCTATATGTTCGTTGGCTTTCATTTCGTATTTCCATTGGCTTTTTACTGCCCATCCTGTTTTATCTCATATATAAACCACTTTTGCCGGCGACACCGTCTGCGTATAATCCAGAAATTATTTCAAAACAATTTTTTTCGGAATAAAAACCTGTGTTGGTTTCATCCCTCTATGCCATATGCAAATAGGCTTTTTTTAGCCGTGCAAAGGCAACTAACGGACAGAAACCTAATTAATTTTTCCCTCCTTTTCTGTTTCTGTTTAATTTTGGATTTATTTTTATATAAATTAGTATTATGTAAAAAGAAGTTCGCGTCGAAGAAAAAAAAGGGAAAGGGATAAGGGAAAGATAACTACGGGAAAAACTCAAGAAATGGTCAGCAGAATAGATCAACAACAACATGCTCGTAATCACGGATTTGTAAAGAATATATACATAGAACCTCGTCTAATAATGCGTGAGGTAAACAGAAATACACACACACGTATAACTGACAATGGCGTGAGCTGCATATAATATTGTTGGCCGAGTGTTTGACGTTTGGCGTTATATTCTTTGCGAAGAAACTACGCAAATACTTAGTATTTCAATCAAAATTTCAATAGTTTTTTTTAAGGACACATAAAATATTATTTTTGGAGATAACTCAAATATTGCTAAAAGCTTCATTAATTTTACTGCAATTCACGGCGTCACGTCACAGCGTGCGAAAGATTTTTAGGGACCGTTTTTGCGTGTTTAGAATTCCTTTTCTACGGGTTATCTTATAAAAAGTTAAAGTTAAGTATTTGTCTTTTCACGTGGTCTCTCCAATGAGAGCATTTTTAAAAAGTCAACTACAATTTTTTTTAAATTTACTTGTTAAAATTTCAGTTAACAAGTGTTCATGTAACAGTGGGACCATATTTATTATAGTTAACGTTCTATTTCCAAATACCAGTTTACAGTCACCGTGGGACACTGGGGCCCTTAGGGACCATTCTCACGAGACCCGTTGTCGAGTACATTTAATTATAGCTTTGTTTTACAAATAGGCTTACTCGTATAGTGGCATCCTACGACTTGTAAAAGTGTGTTCAATATTACCGATATGAACCGATGCGAAAAAAGCGTTCAAAGCTGTGTCGATCTCCCTCAACATATAATAGTTTATTTAAAATATTTTCTAGCTTTCTTTTCAATCCAAAACTAGTCTGTCCTTCTCCAAACCTAAGCTATTTGCGTGCAAAATTACATCAGGATCGGTTCAGCCGTTTACTAGTGATAAGTCAACAAACAGACAGGGAGCAAATTACTTTAGAATTTATAAAATTAGTGTCCTTTTTTCAGCTTAAATTTTTTGCACTACCACGTAATAGTTTAAGTACAAATTTTCTTTTCCCCCCGAAGTCTTGAAACGATCCCAGAAAGGTCTGAAAAAAACCCAAGCTAGCATTGATTCCCATAGGACTTTTCTACTTTACGACGTAATCCTTCTTTTTCTCTCTTTTACGACTGAATCTCAAATGACTTTGATACAAGAAAGTTCCCAAGCACATGTGAACTGATTCCATACAAAAAACTACAGATCCCACCCTTGTCGAATGACACGCAAGCTATGATCTCTCACAAGATGAAACCTATACAAAAAGTTGTAATCTTTTTGTGTTCATGACGCAGTAACTTTTGTTTCAAGTTTAAGGCCAGGCTATTTGTGGAACGGTTTTGTTTTTGATGGACGTTGATGAACGTACGTACTCGTTGTATCTTGTAAGCGAACATGTGGGCGTTGGGTTAGGTTACGAACTGGCAACCTTACCTGCAAGTGTTGCCAATTAGATATCATCAATTTTCTGTTGCTGTTATTTTAGTTTCAGGGCGGTTTTCTAATCCCGAACTAACTTGATATCTCTGAGAGTGGTTGCATCCTTGTTATGTTACCATAGTTTAAAAGCTGCTTGTATTTCGGTGGAAAAAGTGAAGCCCTTTTTCGTGGTTTAATTCAATTCAATTTCATGTTTCAAGTAGTGATGAAGGTTGACCTTATAAACCAAGAAAGCTTTATACATCACTATTTAATAATATTATAGGATGGTTTATGGTATATGGTAGATATCTTTGCTACATTTTATTGTTACCAGTTTCCTTCCATATATCGTAATCGCGTTATTTGAAACAATGTAAAAATTATATGTGGTATCGTTTAAGTTACGGACCATCCGTTATTTACTCTTGCGCTGACGAACCTAGCGTTCCCAGTAGTACTTCAGGCTCCCGATAGCCATCTAAAGCCACCCAGATGTTGCTCAACAAGTGAGGCGCGGCAACTAGGCTCGAATGCACTTATTATGATGTGGTCTAACACAACCTGACATCAAGTAGGGCTGTCTGCAACCGCTAATCGGCAGCGATTTCCGGGTGATTGCGCCTGCGACTCTAGAATGTGCGCGTTTAGTTGATGCCGGCTCGCAGCCGCGGGCGCGGTGAGCGCCTGTCAAACTGTCGCTTCCTAAGTAGCTGTCAAAGGTGGCGCTTTTTCTCTGCCGTCAAATGGTACTGTAATATTCATTAGAAAAGCGAGTGTGGCTTTGAAACAGAGCTACCTCGTGCCTTAAAGTGGGTGAATAAAAAGTAGGATGTTGTAAATAATCGTGCAATATTATCTTTTGCGACGGTTACAAAATCTTCTTGCAATATGATTGCGAATGTCAAAGATACCTAATGTGTGTGCCTTATCGAAAAGCGCAGCCAAAAACCGAGGACATGATAGCGTAGATTTCATTATTTGCGGGTATATTTCGTCATACTTTATGTACCCACTTTTTACCATGTCACATCCATCTTTAATTGACATTTCCCTAAATGCACTGCACAGGAACAAGAAAGGGTTAATTTGAAATGGTACAAATATGTGTTGCTTTTTAAATAGTTCAATATTGAACTAATATGATAGACACGCCGATTAAACTACTAGAAGTTTTACCCGCGACTTCTTCAACATGGGCCTTTGAAATTATCCCACGGGAACACTGTACCAAGATAATTAACATACGTCTTTCCACTGCAATCGATCCGTTGCTACATTGCTGCGTGAACGAAGAACAAACCAAAAATACACTTTAGCATTCGAAATTGATGAACCACATATGTACCTATAAGTATATTATTATCGTTTGTATTGAGCGGGTTGGCGATAGTATAATCTTAAATAACTTTCAGAAAATGTTGGCAGCCACTGTACAATACATGTACCCCCATTAAGCTCGGCTGGATATTAACAAGAAACTAGATTAGTTTATAAATTGAACCTCGGAGGCTAGTCGGCTTTACTTAACAGCTAATTACTATCTTATACTCGTATCTATGGTCTATTTTAAATGCCTAGGGATTGAGTTGCCTGTTGTAGTTTAGCTTAGGTTGTGCCGGAATAAATACATTTCAAGGACAGGTTGTACTTCTTGAACTTCTTTGTCGATAAAAAAAAGTCGTCCGCTTAACAGGGTCCTCGTCAAAGATAATATTAATCATGTGCTATGTTACAATTATAAAATGATGGCGGACGACGTGTCTTTGTTTATGTTCCGTTTTGTATAACTAGATGTCGCTACGTGTTGTATAAATGGCGGTGACGTTATTGTTAGTACGAAAAATAAATGCTTGACGCTATCTGTGTTTTATGCGTTTCATAGAACAACAAACAACATTTTATTTACCTCCTTTTCTAGCTATTCTGGACATTGAACGAACAAGAGATTAGCTATAATCACCACCCAGCAAATAATATCTTAAATCCAAGGTTATTAATTATCAGGCAAAAGCTAGCAAAATAATAACATTCGAAATGCATCTTACTATGAACATAATTTATCTCTGTCTGTCAGAAACTCTAGCAACCCCGTTGAATATTCATTATCATTATTCGATCACCGTGGGAAAATCGCTAAAACCCAATCAATTACTGTGTAAACTCGATAATTGCTGCACCATGAGAAGCGTGCCTTCCGTTACCGACGGTGCATTATGTTCGCCACTGTTCAACGACCCTAATCTGAGTATCCAGCCTGGGTTTGCCTGGGTTTTGTGTGTAGGCCATTCCACGCAGACGGAAAATCGCTGGCAGAAATACTAGTAGATAGTAAAAAATCATTAGTATAAGAAAAACAAATAGATATATAAGATATATATTGATAGATATTTTAAGATCTGATCAAAAGTATACATATTATATAGATATATACGCATTATAATAATTTATTTCTCTCAGTCGGCAAATGTACAACATTGCCATTTTTAAATTGATCTAATTTGAAAACCATTTCGAGATTCAGCTCCAAGGAATCACACAATTTTTTTTAGAATTTTCTTGATAGTGATTTCGGAGAAACCGTTATTTTATAAAAACACACAGATGTCATCACACATGTGATAATACAAATCTATCCAACGACAACCCACATATAAAAAACACGGGTCAATACATTGTTACTTTCTACCCAAAACCCAAATAGAATCTGCTGCTATTTAGTTTGATAGGGCGTCCATTATTGCTCTAATGCATTCAATTCAAAACTGCACACGTATTTAGTATAAGGCGTTTACGACTATATTGAATCTAATTATAGGCTTGGCCAGTTGTATGCAAGTAACGCCAGTTAAATAGAGCGAAACTGTTCATTGGATCCGTCCTTTATTGGAGCAGTGAAGGTTCGTTATTGTACTATAAACACATAAGCTGTCCTCACATAAAAAGACGTCAGGTTACTAATTTACTTTAGGTAGGATAAAACTTTACATTACATTAAAATCACTGCAACTAGAAATAATCAGTCACCTAACTGCGATTCTTTCTTATTCCAAGAACAGCGCAGTGGCAGATTTGAAATCAAAGAAAAGTAAAATGGCGATTTTATAAATACAAAAAGCGGTACTCAGTTAAATTAAAATAACATCTGAAGGGTTTAAAGTTTATAAGAATTGAAATTAGAAAGTGATAAAAGTATACTTCAGTGGAAAAAATGAGACAGCAATGACCGTACTCAAATGTTATATAAATTATTTACTTGCGCTAGTATACAATTAAACACTATCATAACAAATGAAAACAATCGGTCTACTTGATTAATATTTTTATAGATTTTTGTAATTTTTACCGAAGCAAAACATAAAATGCCAATCTGTCGTGGGTTCCTCACTTATTATCATTCATACTCATGCCACTGAAAACTTGTGGAGTATACTCGTATTTATACATCAACAGCCTATATTATGTCCCCACTGCAGGGGCTCGCCTACTCTCTGACAGAGAAGGTATGGGTCGTAGTCAACCACGCGGGACCAGTGCGGATTGGTAGACTTCACACACACCTTTGAATTTCTTCTCAGGGGTGTGCTACTTTCCTCACGATGTTTTATTTCACCGAAAAGCCAATGGTAATGATTTTTATCATTCGTACATAAATACATTCTAAATAGCAAATTAGAACTCATTGGTACGAGCCACCCAGATTTCGATTGATCAAGGACTGACGCTCTACCCAACTGAGCTACTATGGCTATTTTTTATTTATACATGGCGTATTTATATGTTCCTTGTAAAGCATGTATGTATGTAATGTTTTTAGTTTCCAATCGCAGCCAGTTATGTAACGAGAGACTCACGAGTGCACTGCACTGTGGTCAGTTGAAACACAACTGTGCGATGTATTATGAGCATCTTCCTGTATTAAGATGCCTTACAAGGAATGTAGTAATATTCTCACTTACATTACACCCGTGCAGTGCTGTGGTTGGAGCTTCTTTAGCTGGTGAATTTGCTTGAGTTCCTTTCATATTATAAATTGCAAAGAGCGTGGACTTCAAGGTTTATCCCATAGGAACTACTTGTTCGATCGGGATAAAAAAGTAGCCTATGTCATTTTCCGGCCCTTCAACTATCCCTATGCAAATAATCAAGTCATACTGTCCCTCCGTTACGACGTAAATGAAGGACAAACTAACTCACTTTCGCATTTATAATATTTTATTATGGGCTACATTTTGTGACAAAGACGCTTGGTTGTAATCTACAAGAATCAAGCTTTGATTTGTATGTGTGAGATAAGTGTACAGATGTGCACTTGTGTTTAAAAAACTTTATTTTTAAAACATTATTACAAAAGAGATGTGTCAAATTCGGCCTGTATTTGTACACTATTTAAAAAATCAAGTAATAATTTAAATATGTATAGAAAAATACTGTAATAATATTTCTGCATTCATTTTAATTGTAGAGGTACAAAATCATTTGTTTTGTACTAAGGGACAGCATATTTATTACACAGTCATTTCATTGACGCCATTTTTGTTTTCAAATTTAAGTCTTACCTGTTTCGCGCGTTATATATGTTATTGTACAAAATATACAAAAATGGTAACTGAATCACTCTTATTTGATAATGGACTTTTAAAATTATAAGTGTACAAGACCAGGCCTTGGCTTCATACATTCATGGAACGTCTCATTTGTTTTGAATAAATAATTTTGAGTTTGCCTTTTAAGAAGCTGTACCATATCCTCGCAGTTCCAATACAATATGATAAACTGTAAGATTCCCGATAACTTTTAATCCCGACCACGTATCTTAGTATCAGAACGACGCGTGTTGCAGATTATATCACGTAGAGAAATTCCAGCTTTATCAATATTAAATAAAGTCGACTCTAAGATCTCCCGCAGTACATTCACCTCTAATTAATATTGATGATCACAAATCGCTAATTCATAACACAAGCGTTTCCTAACTCTCAGTAATCTCTTGACAGACGGGTGCACATCGCTCACGGGTGTGTGTATCGCACATGTGTGTTATATCACACACACATATGTGTCTCTATATCGCAGAAGCGTGTGTGCGCAGCGATGCAGTTTTTGTTTGTAAATACTGCAACTCTATGCACCGATCGCCTTATACCACTTCCTAGAATAAAGATAATGATTCATTACTTCGCTTTGTGTATGAAAACATGAGGTTACCAGTACATGTTGTATGTGTCGCTTAATTATCATGTTTTGCATTTTAAAAATCCTTTCATATTTCTTGTGGAGTAGATGTTTTTATGTATGATAAGTTGGCACTTGGCCTTCATCTCACCTGATGGTAAGTGACTATAAGTCCGTCCGCTGGCTATGCTACCTCTCATACCGGAACTCAACAGTGCTGTTTGGCGGCAGACGTAGGTAGCTTGGTGGTAGCTAGCCAGGCGGACATAACCACCAACCAAATGTTGACGGTTGATTATACTTTTTGCAATAGCTTTACTTCTTTCTGATTTTCTGCTATTTTTACCCACGACGGAACGGAGACGGTGTATGCGTTTAGAGTAAGAGGTTGTTTGTTTATTTGTACATACAAACCAATGTTGCCACTTATCTCCAGAACGGTTTGACCGATTTAAATACGGTTTTTGTAAAGGTTTGATGTGTTATATTTTCTTCTCATATAAAAAAAACTCTTAAATTTTAATAGATTAGTGTCTAGAAGTCTGTTAACCTCGATTACACTAAGAAAAAGTAACATCATTCAAAAATATGTTCTGTATTGTATATACTCGTACTATCTCCGTGGAATGTTATCTCTCGCGTGAACTGTGACGTAGCTCTTTCAGTCTGCATTTCTCTAGCTCGTGTAAGGCACGTCCGATGTTATTTAATCGCATACCTAAGAAATGACATTACAGTAACATATTGCCCGACTACGGTACATCTAATGCTACGTGCACAATGGAACGTTCTACTTCGTGACGCTGTTTTATTACATATGTACTCGTATCTTGTCATTCTATAGTTTTATAATAATTACTTTCTTATCGAACAGACGATGTGCTATTCTAATTTCAATTTGGTTTTTGGATACTTTTCTAGTTTATTTCTAAAAATGTTATGAACATTTTAAAAATGGAAAAGAAATTCAAATAGGTCGAGATAAATTAGAAGATTATCATTGCGTCCCGTAAGACTGCAACCTGGTCCAATGGCATTTTAACACAAATAGCAATTTTAAGACTTAAGAACCTAGGATCGTCATATCAGCAATATAACTTGGGGTAAAACCACGAATGATTGCGACCCTTTTAAAGGACTCAGTGCCACTTCACAAAAAATAAAATTAATGCGTTCAGAAAGAACTAGAAACCGACCCCTAAAATGTTCACCCAAAGCGGTAGAATAGATAATTCTTTAATATATGGTTCATATTTGCTTTTGGTTTGTCTTCTCAAAAAGCGCTAAATCAATTTCGTCAAAATTTATGTGAAATCACCTCAAACAATAATCAATATCAATTCATAATTAGCGGAGTTATCGCGTTACATACATACAAAAGAATGAACAGTTGAATTGAGAACCTCGTTCTATTCTGATGTCGGTTGAAAAGAGATAGCGGGATGAAGCTGACTTGATCCTCAACGACTGAATGATAGATATTAGGGATACTGGATAACATTTGGCTTTATCATAGGGGGTTTTCATGCAGGGAATCATAATAACTGTTGCGGGGTGGATTGGTGATCGTAGTAAAATATTGCTGATTCAGGAGGTGCCAAACTAAAACTGAATAAGCTTCCGACAGTTACGGGAAGAAGGGTTGCTCTTACACCAAAGCACGAATTCCTGCTCACTATTGACTTAGGGTCGTGTATTCCTCTTTTAAAACAAGTGAAGCATCCAGCAGCCAATATCACGCGTCACTCGCATTGCTACGTGAGATGAGTGCACGCGACGCCATGCTCCGGCGCATATCTCGAGCACACGAGTAGGCGCGTTCATTCCGGGGCTTTCTTTGGAAATCGCGCAATGTTCATTGTTGATCAGTGCGGCTTATGCTATCGTTATGTATTACGTAGGACACTTACATTATCACTAATTCACTCAGCAAACGATCGCACGAAAGCACGATCAAATTTATTGCGAGATTTTAGAGATTCGTTTGTAGCTACCTACTTTTCTTGATTTCTCTTGTTGTTGTTTTTTGTTGGATAAAATGTAGCGTTTGTTTCTATCCTCCAAAAATTCTCGGCTGTCCATTATTCCGTTCTGTCGGTCGATAAATCCTGGTTTTACGCCAGGATTTATCGACCGACAGAACAGAGAGAGTGCATTCATTTATCATAATAAATAAATACTAGATTTAGTCCGTCACTTCGTCTGCGTTTACTTCAGAAATCATCCTATGGGAAAGACTTGTTCAGTCGGAATAAAAAGTAGTCTTTTCACTTTTCCTATAAAAAAATAATTCATCCATTCTGTGTATCCCTTGCGACGTGAATGAAGGATAAACAACACTTTCGCATTTATAATTTAGTGTATTTGAACTAAGTTATGTTGAAGCTAGAGCGGGCATTGAAAAACTTTGATTTAGAAAATCAGTCGTACGTCAAATGTATTGTACGGGCATGTGACGTGATGTGACACTAGACTGAGTGACTTGTTACCTATTGGTAAAAAGTTTAGGAACACAATTCGGTTTGCTTTGTCCGGTCTATCACTAGTCATGTTAACTGTCTTTGTGTTTGCTCAACGTTTAAAGATTGATTTAAATATGGAATAAACTATCTTATTTCTTTACACAGCGAATACACCAAGCTCGTTTGAAGCAAGGAGGTCGTCACCTAGTTGGGTAATGATAACAAATCGATTGACGCCACCTATTAGCCCAACACTTTCGTTTCCCCATTAATAAAGCGTTTTGATATTGGCTGGCACTCGACCCGCGACCCCACAGTGTTTTATTAATATAAACATGAGTCAATGTCTTTGTAATGTTGAGTCTTATTATGTAATAGAAAAATTGACACACGTTGGTGTATGTGCAACATTGAAGTGGGTTGCGAGGATTCTGACGTTTGAGTAATATATATATATCGTCCGCGTAGACTTCAGAAATTATCCCGCAGGAACTACTTGCTCAATCGGGATAAAATTGATGTCCTTTTTCGGTCAGACAGACATGACGAATCCATAAGGTTTCCGTTTTTTGCCATTTGGCTACGGAACCCTAAAAATCAAGTCATTTTGACTATCCGTTACGACGTAAAGGATAAACAAATCAATCAAACTCACTGAAGCATAATATTAGTATGGATGGATTGGGATCAGATAATCATCATCGTCGTCCGCCGATAGCTCAACACAACAATAGAGCTTTCAACAAATTCTTGGGGTCTCTATTGAGACTTACGCGGTCACTGCCGAAAAAATATTCATCATCATCAACAGCCTATATACGTCCCCACTGCAGGGGCTCTGGCCTACTCTCCTACAGAGAGTGTGAGAGAGAAAATGTTGCTTAGCCTGTTCACCCAAAAGACTCAAACTAATGAGATGCTATTAAATTGCATTTTTTAATAGTTTATTTTTTGTCTTTTCAGGAAGAGCTGGAGACCCTGCGATCGAAATTGGATAAGGTGGAAGGAGAGCGCACACAGTTTAAGAACGAGACGGAAAAGCTTGAAACTAAGGTAAAGAATTACTCTCAATAATTCATCAGAATTTCCGCTTGAGTGGAAAATTGAATGGTTTTTCGCGGAAGCCATTAACAAAATTCGTCTAGACATTAATTAGTTTGATTGTATTTGAACATGCAAACAAGTGCAGCCCAGATTATCAGAGCTTGTAAAACTTGTCAGTATACAAGTATAGAAACATACTAAAAGTCATCAAATCATTTAAATTAGATAATATTCACTCTAACTTAATGCTCTTTTTATGCAATGAAAACCTCCAAATTAGCTTAATATACACATGCGTATTTATGTCAGTGATTTAAAACAAAATTGTTACAAGCAAGTTGCTTGCAGTACATAAATAAAATTATATGACATGATTGGTTGTGCCGCCCAATAAGTAGCAAGCAGATATTTCAAAACTAATTTTATAATTGACACAAGTTGAAGAAAATTATACAGAGCCAGATGTCATGGTCATATGATTTCAATAATTATGTTTTAGGTAATTTTAAATTTCTCAAATATCTTCGTGCCGCTATGAAAAAACTTGTACGATGCTATACAAAGCTAAGTCGTGTATTATCCCATTGCTCACAGAAGTCATGTTCGAGCATCTTGTAACAGCTTTAAATAATTAACGTTATTAATATTACAATAAGAGATCCGCTCCGCCGCCCGGTCCGGTCCGGTCCCACACAAACAAAAAGCATCCGGTCGCAAGGACGATGATCTCTTAAAGGGCGTACGTACGATCAGACTTAAGTTGTACTACCGGGTAACAGAGATCGGATGACTCTAAGATTCGATAGAAGAAATCTTTATCTTACGTATTTTTGTATTATTGTAAGTACATATTTTCAGGGTTTTTTTTCGTTTTCTGAGAACATTAAAAAAAAGGTAGTACTTCCCAACTATACGAAAAAATTCTTTTTTCTTTAATAGAATCCTGAGTTACACGTATAAAGATCAAACGTCAGTGCTACGATGTACAATTAGTGCATACATATAATATTATTTAATGAACTTGATGTTATTTATCCACGATTGGTATTAATATCCCCGAGAACGGAGATTGGGTTGTGCGTGATCACCTTTACTTCCCAGAGAGGCTTCTGAAGTAAAAACAAAATTCCTGATTACTTTTTACAACGCAGCGGCAACAACAGCAGTTTTTGTAATTAAGACCGGTATTACGACACCAAAAACAATAAATGGTTAAACTTAAATTTTGTAATGCAATCTTCGACTTAATAAGCTTTGCGGCAACGATTACTTTTTGCTATTTGCTCTAATGAAATATAATCTTCTTGTGGAATATTGTATGTCATAGCGTCATAACAAGCGTAAACAACATTTAGAACTTGAATGGGATATTGTTGCATTAACTATCAGTCTTAACAAATTAATTCGATATCACATGACATAGCCATATTGTGGTTAGTGTTTTTCTCAACTTGTTTTCGCGTATTTGCCTAATGGCTAAATGTCGGGTTCGATTCCCAGTGGGGATGCCTGTCGGTACTCGGTTTGTTTGGTGGTAGGACGTGTCTATGTCTGTCGCCAAATAGCAGTGTTAATAGCTCTGTTGTGTTCCGGTATGAAAGGTAGCAAAACCAGCGCCTCATTAGGTCGATGCTTCTAGGTGCGCACTCTTTCCATCCAACTGCCTTATCGTCACTCACCATCAGATGAGATGAAGGCCAAATTGAAACCCATCTTACATAAAAAATGAACAAAATAAGTTAAAGACAAGCTTTTTTGCTGACAGTACTTGACATCATAAAGACAAATCAAACGAACTCAAAGAAAGACAGCGGCTTTATTACAAGTAGTTTAGGAGATCCTACGACCACCTTCCATCTTCATCATCAGATCAGCTCTATCATAACATTCCATTATTACCGAACATACATAATTATGCGAATATTTCAGTTCAAACGTATATTAACAAGTGGTCATCCAGTTGCAAGATTTCGCCCAAATATTATTACTGGTGCAGTTAAATTAAAGCTCGTAAAACATACATAACAAAAACATTTATTTTACATACTTTAATTTAATTTCACTACGTTTGGCAAGCGAATTGGTGATTCGATTTTCGATTCGATTTAGTTCAATACTGATGCTGTTGTTCTGAATATTTTTCCCTTAATGGGATCGTTTTCGATCGGATCGATCGATAGGTAGGTCCAACTTCGACAAAGAGGTCAACCGAAAAATCCAACTCGCCTGGACAGCGTTCGGAAAGTTCCGGCATATCGTCCAAAATTCCGCAGCGTCTAAAGACAAAAGTCTTTAATAAATCAGTGCGTGTTGCCAGTGATTACATACGGAACCAAACGCGGGTCTTTATTGTTGGCCAAATAATATAAAGCTCAAAAGTCACTCAGCGAGCTAGCTAGGAATTTCTCTACTTGATAAGATCCGGAATGAGGAAATCCGTAGACGAACTAGTTCGACGACTCACTGTGATGAAGTGCCAATGGGCTGGCCAAATCGCTTGAAGAAGGGATAACGAGTGGTGACCACGTACCAGGAAATATGCAAGGGACTAACATACGGACCTATGACCTAGTAAAGGTCGCGAGGAGTCACTGGATGTAAGTGTCGCGGGACCGCTCGTTGTGTCATACCACCGAGGAGACCTATGTCCAGCTGTTGACGTTTGCCAATTGCTCCTGATGATGAATATGATGACATAAGGTGGTCCTATTCCAAAGTCCAGACGACATAACAATTTTAAAGTTTACTATTGCAACGGTCACCGAATCGAATCAAACGTAACGTAAAAAGCTCACAGACTATTTCAGCCAGCGTTGAGAGAGCCTACCTTGAACTAGCGAGAATTTAATGACTACGCAAATAAGTGAATCGCTTTTGAATCGATCGTTATCGCGGAATCGTATTAAATCGACAGCGAATCGATTGAAACAATCGGAACAATAGCCGGTTGGTAATTATCGTTTGGCTATCTCAATTCGCTGGAGCGGAACGACCGCCTACATCTAGACCCGATCTCCTTGAGCTGTAGGATTTACTGTGTCCATGTCACAGTGGCTTTATAACTTCTCAGTGAGTGATACTTGTTCTGTTTAAAAACACAGGCAAAGAGTGTCAACTAAAATTACGACGCGAGAAACAAATTGTATTTTTTTAAATTATCTAAATCTTAGGAAATTGATTGATAAATATTAAATGACTACAGAATACAGAAGTTTTCTCTGAAGAAACTAAATCACACAAAAAATAGAAATAAAGTTTGAATCGAACAAAAAATTTAACTGCGGGATTTTTCTTTCGCGTTTAATTGATGACGCGTGATAAATTGTGATAAATGATAAACGCGTGATAAATTGATACAGCTAATTAGCATATTTTCTTTTCAATTGAGGAATGCTATCTTTTTTCTACCAGTCGAATGATACCAGTGTTTACACAAACTTGCCAGTGTGAAAAAAGGAAAAATGCGCGTGCAAGTTTAATCCGATGATGCATGTAAGTGGATGCTAAGTTATTAACCGTGGCACCTCTAGAATTAAAATTGTGTTAATTTATCATTAAAAATTACATCACGATTATTGATTATGTAGTATACTTACAATGTACATGTAACATTTCATCAGTATTATATGTGCCATTCAAGTGCTGAGAGGTGACAAATAAAACAAACTCACCAGCATTCACGTATGATTTTGTTTTAAAAATATCAATAAATGTATTTGATCAAGTTTTACGTGAAACCTTGCGCATCTTTAAATAAATCGTTCGTTTGCGTAGGTGAGAAGAAAAATACAGATTTTACGCATTGTAAAAATCCCTAATATTCTGTTAAACCAAGGACCAGGGGCTTCTTACTTAAAACTTTTGTTGGGTCGCATTAAAATGACGTTTTAATTTGTCCATTTCCTCAATCGAACTATGTAAATATATTTGCTTCAACTTATTTATATTCGAAGATAATATAACAGACTCATATTAGTTTTTTGCGACTCATAATTTTGTATATTTATAGTCCATAATATTTTATTTTAATTTTCAAATATAAGTGAAGTTTATTAATGATGATATTCGCATATCCCGTATGTGGTTATAATGAAGATTATATTTGAAATCGACAACAATTCGAGTTCCAATAAATCATATTGTAGTGTTTTATAAAAATCTGCCTATGTTTGTCAAACCTCTCTAGTTACAAATAAATTTATGTATTTATATGACTCCCGTAATAGAATTTAACCGCTCCAGTTTGACCCGCGCCATAATACTCATCTAATTGAGATTCAAAGAATATGCAGCAAAATTTTAAAAAAATTACGTAATTTCGGTCGTAACGTCATTAGTCGTACAGATCTATGATATAGACTTTTCCAACTGACAGATAAAATAAGAAAATACATCATTTCAATTAAGTTCGTTTCAATACAATATTAATAAATAACGGTGAATATGTACAGTAACAAGACTTAAGATTGTAGTGTAGGGCCTCGACACTTTACTAGACACTTTGAACAAACGTCATGATATCGGCACACATCCAACGGATGACGTTTATATACTTACTAATACTTACATTCCAAGGAGGCAAACAAAAGCCGGCCCCAAAGTAAAAACTTTGACCAGCCTTGTTCATTTGCTTGCCCGCAAGGAACGTTCCCTTGACCGCGGCGCGGCACAGATGCGTAACAGAAATGTAATGTCGTCACTTTACGTAACAGAAGTGACAAAATGTGGCGAGTGGGAAGAATTATTTTCAGTTACATTCTTATTTCTTACGACTCTGCTCAGAGCGCGAAAACTTTCTATCTACGATACCAAGTTTTGAGATTGAAGCGAACTTATATTGTTATTGATATGTGTGTATAACTGTATACCTACTCGTATATTTGTGAGGAATTTTCTTTTGATTAGAACCCGTATATTTAGGGTATTTTCATTTTACCTGTTATCTTAATAATAATAAAGTCTGACGTTTAGAAACAATCAGAGGAAAGAAAGTAAATGTAAATAGCTTTAGGAATAAAACGCGCTACACAAATGTTTAGCTCCTTCGAACGTCGCCGTATGTAGATGTAATACCATTTTGTGACACCACGATGGAACATATTTGCATACAAAATGATAGTAATGTGCGAACGTACGTAAAATATACCATGTGGCTCTGATCTTAAAGTACGAAGAGATACGTAAAATATAAATTAACCTATAATAAATACAACGTCTAAATTTATTACGATAACATTTTTAGTCTCAAAAACCGCTAGATAATAATAAATCTGGCATACAATAATTCTCAAATTCTTCCACAAACATAACCTAATTCTCATTATCAAAACATTTCTCAATAATTCCGCGTTCTAACGACTTTTTTAATGTAATATTCTGAATATTCTAATTACCAAAAATCAGGTCGCCTCGTCTGTATGGCTCTGATACGCTGACATCTTGACTTCGATAAAAAAATAGGGCAGAACATTTATTCATGGCACGTTTTAATAATGTTAATTTTTTAATTTTAAAAACAAAAGTAGCGTGTAGTATCAATTTTTTAATCGATTAACATTACTCTTATGCCTATAGCATGCAAAAGTAACGCGAGAATTTGATGGAACTTATGTAGTTAGCTGACAGTTGGGGACTTTTGACCGTGTAGCTACGCCCTAAAAGTTTTCAAGCGTTCTCGCTCTCATTTCTGTGTTTTACTCGTACTTGCATCGATGTCCAGAAATATTGCATGTGGGAGAAACATGTTCTTTCGTTTCTGCTTGCGAAGCTTTTAGGATTGTTAGTTGGGTTCTAATCGTCGACAGATAAAGTTTGTTATTTCAATGTTTGTCCCTCTAGAATTTATCTACTAAACAATGCATTTTAACAATTTCTATAATATGACCAGTTTTAACGTTTACTCTGAAGGAATGTGTCTACTTGCATCCCGTAAAACGCAGAAAAACATGAAACAGTGATTTTGAAAGAACTTGATAGATCTCTACAGCAAATATTAATTATGTTTTGATAGATTCAATTAATATGATTTCACGTTCATATAAATAAATCAACAAATACGAGTATTATTATGACCTCAATACTAGGCAAAATATACATAATATTATATTTCTAAATTAAACAGAACACAGTAGTATCGTTAACAAGTGAGCAGTAGTTGCCATAATAAAATTGCACAATCAAATTACGACTTTGGCGTCTTGTAAAAATTTATGATATTGACAAAAATAAAATTCTTCATAGATTACTGACCCCGACATTTCGAAGTAAATTGTCCTACAAAATCACTTTCAACGCAATGTCACTCGAACACTAAAATGAATTTAAAACGTTGCGAACAAACGAATAATAAAAACATGCTGAAAAATAAACAACTCATTACGAATCCCGCGCTGCTAATATATTTTATTCTGCACTAAATTGAAAATAAACATTTTGAAATGGCGAACGTTTTCAGTAAAGAAAACTCGGTCGAAGCGAGAACTCGTCGATGAAACGAACAGAATTTAAACGCGAAAAAAAATACGAAAGTCTAAACGAGAAATGAATTTTGAGCGCTTCATTTCCAGTAACAGTTGTAGGTAGAGGTGAAAATTAAATGGTCAGCAATGACATTCCACCTTTTCATGTGAATGAAAAGTGAAAAATAAGCAATTTAAAAGAAAATAAAAGTGAATTATTGACGAGTGCACAATTCTATTGATAGAAACTTAATTGCGGTAGAATCGTGTGAACGTGCGCCTTTTGTTGTTGTTTTTTCTTCCACTATGGATGATTCGTTTTCATTTGTGAAAGGTTTTAATGATAGATGATGTTTGGTTACATTTCGTCTGTGTTATTTTTAACAGATTATATAATTGGCATCGCACGTTGCGAATCCACTCGCTGGTGTGCTTCTCATAAATGAAACTTCTTATAAAGTATCGCTAGGGCCTTATTTATTTAGTAATCTTGACCTTCTGTTACAGAGTTGTGGTTTTAAGTAACGAGTATATGTGTGGTTGTTACTCAAATAAGTGGGTGAATTTGAACCTTGTTATTGATCGTGTCCGTATTTTGAAATCAGCACTAAGAGTGACTTTTTGTTTCGATAATGAGCATTTGAAAATAGAAAAAAACATGTATAATTACAATTAATTACTCTATATGCGCTCTTTCATTCGTGTATATATAAAAATATTTACCCAAATCCGTCTCGAAGGACCAAACTGTCTATAAGGATCTAGAGCGATCAAGTGTCGAACAGGGTGTCAGCGATCGTAAGAACACTTCTGTATAATAATATTTATTTACTTTTGGATACATGGTATTAATTATACAGATGTTACAAATTTTTTAAATAGTATCTCATGATCCGCCAACGTATTAGCATGCCAAATCTTCCTTACGCTAGGTCGCTCCTAGTCTTTTTGTCTGGATTCCACCCAGGCACATTTCTTTCCCTTCCGTTCCTGACCCCTCATTTCTTCCAATGATTTCTGCATTTACTGCTGGTATCACGGTAATATCATCGTACTAATTTCTACGCTCGTAATTTACTGATGGACGTTGCATTGCATCAAGTGCACATTGGCAGACGTCGGTATCTTATTTATTTCTTATTGGCTCCGTCTAAACGTCGGATTAAAGCAGTCTGTTTCAACGTTCAACTGCCAAGCGTCAATTTTCGTTGCGCTGTACTAGGAATAGACTTTTCGTTTAGTTTTTTACTTCTATGATGAATCTATTGAGAATAGAATATTTTAGTCAACTTAGATATACTTTTTTGTAAAGCTTGCTAAGTTAAATTTAGCTTCGTTGTTGCTAAGTTAAATTTAGCAGTCGTTTTTATTTGGTTTTGCAGGCTTCATTTTTAGTCAATATCACTAGAATCTAAATCATTTATACTAACTTTAGTATTTAATCATTTTCTTTGATCTAAAGAATATTCGGTTTGTCAATAGTCTTCGGTCTATATTCGTGTAACAGTGTGATCACATACCTTGTTTAATCTTCCCAGCGATGTCTAACCTTTGCTATCAAGTATCAAGATTTATGCTAGAAAAATTATACTCTAGAATGTTGTTGTTTTATCTTAGACTTGTTTCTCGGCTTACTGTTGTAGAGACTTTATACCGCTCATACAGTTAGTATTTGTGATTGCAGAGCTACGCAGAAACGCATCTTTTGATGTGTTATCTGGGTCACTATTCATGTTTTCATGTTTGCCAGTCTTGGTCATTTTATGCGTTGTGTTCGTTTGAAACTGTTATGTGTTATATTTTTCTTCTTGTAAATTAATTTTTGATGAATATCATCTACTTCGTCTTTTTTGCAACAAGGATTGTATTTTTTCGTTTCATGCCTGTATCTAGCGAAAGAAGCTTCTGTAATCATATATCTTGTCATTTATCTCAAGTCTTACTGATTTCCTATAAAGATTACCTACAAACACCATCCGTATTTATACACAAAGAGACACGTTCAACCCTCCTATTGTTATCATCAATAAACGTAATTGTTTTTTAACTGAAATTGCCTTTTTTGCATACCTAATAATATCTATATTTTACATATTTGTTTTGAATATAATTCATGATTTTCATAGATTATGATCATAACTGTGTCTTGTTTGTTTGTTTAACTCCTCTGCCTTCACTAACCTTGTCCTACCTTTTTATTATTAATAGTGGTACGTACAGTTTACTTGCCATTGCCAAGTTCGTCAGTTTTTGCGTCGACATCTGAAATAAACGTTAACCGTGCGTCAAAACTAAGGCATAATTACTTACTCATTTACGAACTTAACGCATGTGTTAGAAATTTGCCAACATTTTATTTTTACTTTTCTTTATTTACATTTACTCAAGATTACTTTTAACCACCGGACTTTACCATGCACCAATTACATTTTAATTGTTATAAACATATACATTAATATAAGACAGTTTCAAATATTTTTTCTTCGTCCATAACATTGTTTACTTATACATAAATATGATTGTGCTTTGGCTCTCCCCTCACCTGATAGTTTCATATGAAAGACCAGTACTTACTTAGAGGCTTCAAGCTATTGAGACAGTACCTATGTTATGGCTCTTGACTAACGTTATCTAAATTCATATTTCCTAAACAGCTTCACATCGTTGCTTTCATCGGAATTACTTTCGGAACTATAACTAACATATTAACTAATAAACAACATTCGTTAACATCCGCATTTCATTATGCAAATCCAGTATTATATCACTCAGTTCAGTTTGAGACGCAACTCGGTCTGCGGCCTTCACGGTTTCCGGTCGGCTGCTCCCGCGCACCTTCCTGCAGCCGCCACGCCGCTCCGCGCCGCGACGCTGATCCATTGACATGCTTATCGAATTGCCGGCCCTTGCCACAGCTGCATCAAACCCTTTTTCATTATATACCTTTTGTTGGATTGGTCTTTTACTGTTCATCTATCCTATATGTGGGGATATAAAATACCTCTGAGAGTGAAGTAAGAGAATAGTCTTTGTCTGATGATTTCTGAAGGTCCAGGTTGTCAGTAGCGCGTGCACTTCGACATGTACCTAAACTAAAATAGTCTAGCGGACAGCGGGCACAGCCCGGCGACCGAGTTAGCCGCCGGCGCAGTGCGTCCGCGGAGCCCTCACGCGCCGGTTCTATTTCCAACCGATGTCCCGACGCATCCCGCGACTCTCGCGACAATAATACTGCAGCCGACGGGGAAATGGCACTGGACACTCACCTCGGGGACTTCCGCCTCTGCAGGAAACGCAAGATGTAACACCGCGACGACGTAGTTCAACATGCCTCACGCCAATAGCACTCTCGTCAACGGGACGAGCTCTGAGCTCAGCATTCAGATACCAGAGCATAATGGAACAAGTGGACCGTTTTCGCCTTCTAATGGGATGTTGTCGCCAAATTCCAATGGGCCCCTATCTCCCATATTGGATGCGACGCCGAAAAAACCGCCCAAAGTGCCGCCGAGCCGACCTATACTGCCGATGAAGAAATCCAAAACACTTCCGATCAATTTCGATGAAAAGATTCCGTCAAGACCCTCAACAACGTTACTAAACGGCAAGAAACTGTTCGTTACCAAACAGTTGAAAGAAATTCATACGATACCACAGAGCACACCTGAAAATGGGTATGGTAACAATGGTCTAAATCTGACTACGAGATCGCCTAGTCCAGCCTACAGGCGAAGCATGTCTTCAGCATCAGTCGAAACCGGTTCTATTGCTGAGCTAGCGAGACGACATGAACATCACAGCATAAGCTTAGTATCAAGGTCACCGAGTCCTTTATCATACAGTAGTATCCGAAGTTCTGGGAGCCAGTACTCCACATGCAGCAGCAACGGCACTTTTGTACCTCTTTCCCGCTCGTCAAGTGTTAGCTCCTCTTATTACAACAGATCTCCAACACCAAGAAGGATGTACCCTCAAAGCTGTGATAACTCTGCCGGCGTTGACCTGAAAGAATTAAGGTCTAGGGAACAAGCTCCGGTTGTCTTCGATGCCAATTTGCAATTCGTTCTGGGTGTTAACAAACAACCGGTCAGACAAAGATTCAAGCCTATCGCAGCGCATATGGAAGAGGGGACATCTTCAAATTACCTGAGCAGTAAAATCGATTCCTTCTTGAAAAGAACTGATCATGTCATAGACGAATGGCGCAGACTAGGGCATAAGGATGAACCCGATTTGGAGATGTATTACGGCGGACAGAAGAGGAAGATTGGCCGATCTAAATCGGCGACAAACATAATGATCAAAGGCTTTACGTTATTCAGTAGAAGCGGTAGCAGGGCCAGCAGTATATGCAGATCCACAACGAGAGGGCCATCGGAAGACAGAACGACTGTCTCGGAAATGGACGAGGTTGGTGAATCACCACAAAACAATTACACGATATTTTTATTCTAACAAACGTTCTGAATCGTTTCGCGATGCTAGCGGCGATATAGTAATACGCGGTAATAAATTATAGTCAGCAGTTGAGTTTCAAGCGTTGGCGAGTGGCGCTTGTTGCGAGAGCCGGGACCGCTAATACTGCGCCCGCGCCGACGTCGGCGACGCTTGCCAAAATATTTTTTCATTGTTGATTTCTTACACTGACGTTACTCGTGCTGAGTTTTTACGGCTGATTTTACAAACGCGCGACATTCTTCGCTGTCCGTCATTAGACGTTACGACTTTGTCACTCAATTCAAAGCGGAAGCTCTTGTTTTTCCCACCTTTTCTTATTTTTTCTAATTATATAAATAGTAAGTAGTATGTATAGATAGATCGTCAAAGGAAACGCTTTGAACGTTTGGCAAGCGTTAATCTGTTTCTTATTGCGAATCTATCAGATAGTTATGGCGTGGTTATTAGTGGGACCACCCACTCGACGTTGTCAGTGCGTCTCCGTTCCAATTTTAACCTGTTATTGCTGAGATATTGCTTCGTTAATGCAACATTCAAGAGTAGTTAGATGATAAATAGGGTGCCGGTAACCAGTTACTAACGAGGCGTATATAACATAGCGTTTTGATTCGTTACGATTGCGTGAAATAGCTTTTATAACTTTACAATGTCTACGACAAATTTTATTTGCTATTTCCATTAATATTCCATACTGAATCTGATTATACAACTCGGCTCGTAAGACTTTAGCTATCTCTGCTATCTGTACCGTTTCATTGGTTGCTGTTTTTTACCCGACTACGAAGAAGGATTATATTTTCGAGTGTGTTACTTTAACACGCTCTGTAACTTGATCGGCTTGATTGGTTTTAGCTTGCGAAGTGTCGTTAGATTCGTCGTAATTGTTAGAGTAAAACTGGGTATATTATAAAATAAAAAAGTAAATTGGCCGTTTTGGCGCTAAATTATATGTTATCTAGTATAATAATGGCAATTTTTTTTTGAGACAAAACCCTGGTGTTGGTCGGTCGCAATAATGGGCTTTATAACGTATATGTTTAAATATAATTTACGTAGCCGGGTTTTAAAAATTTTACTTTTCTTTTACTTGTTTGCCCTGACCCCACCCCCTCAGCAACACATAGAACGCAAGGACCAAATTGTATCATTTGCTTGACTTAATTTATTTTTTTAAATCATATGGATTATAAACAATGCCTTATATATAAGCACCGAAATATATATATTTAAATACAGGGAGTGATAAAATATTAGCGCTGTTTTCTAAACAGGATTCTGTGTTACACCACAAATGTGGACAGATTCAAAATTTCCCAGTATTTTACGAGAAATAATTTGAAGATCGCAAACCTGTCCAGATGAATGACCTTAGCAATAAATACGAGTTTACTACAAAATCTGCATTAAAATTTTACCCTCGCCAGCTGTAAAATGTGATTTATTGCGGTGTTAACTTTAATGCACATTTAATGCGAGTATAGCCGCCATCGGGCTCGTTTTAGTTTACATTCAATATAAATGGATTTTCAGGAAATGTGGAAATTACACAACAATATTTTATTTATTTACAAACAAGTTTCATTTGTTGTTTTTGTCGTTGAGTCAAATACTTTCATTCAAAATTAATTATTCCATAAGTTTTTGTCGTTTTTTGAGGATTTTTCTGTTTATTAATGTGAACTTTCGAACCATTCGCCTTATAAAACTCAAAGCTTTGTAAAATGCAGTTGTAAAGACGAATAGCGGCGTGATAGCTAAAGCAGTTCAGATTAGAATTTAACAATAAGTCCTTATTTACAAAATTATAATCTAACTCAACGGTTTTGTCCACAGTTGTCGGAAGTGGGCGGTGAGCTAGCTGAAGAGCGGGCGGCAGCTGCGCTTGCGTCGGAGCGCGCGGACGCAGAGGCCGCAGAGAGACTGCGTGTAGAGAGAGACAACAGAGACCTGCTCTCCAACAACCAGAGACTGCAACAGGTAACTAGAATGAAGTGTTTGTCAGATATCAGTGGTGAGCTCACCCAACCAGAAATTGCTACAGGTCTGTTATATTTAAAATTTAAGTACAAACAGAAACTACTTCATAAACAAAATTATACTTTATTATTCTGACACTTCAACTCAACACTAGTAGTGAAGTAATTTTTAAAAAGTTGTTGATGCCATAGATGGCTCATGTAGCTATTACCTTCAGCCTGTTTTGTACTTATCAAACGGGGGAATAGTTCACAAAGAGATTTTGACAACGTCCCAATCGGGAATCGAACCAGTGAACTACCGCGTGTATCGCGCGTCTGACTAATAATTTTACTGAACCTAGTATATTTATAGTAGTATATTTAGTATGTAGTGAAAAACAGTATTATCTCCTAGAACTATAATAAAATAAAAAAACAAATTACGAGTACCACTTCAAGCCAACAATTCTATTCAATTTTCCAGGCATCAGAGCGCTTAGAACTCGAGCTCTTGCACTGGCGGTCGGCGGAGAGCGGGGGCCCAGAGCCTTCGGACTCTGAGGGCTCTGAGGCGGAGGCCGGGGCCAACGGAGACAAGTACAAGAGGCGGTACGAGCGCGCGCACAGGGAGCTGCAGCTACTCAGAGCGCAGCTGCGGAGGCAGCACGAAGATGACCTAGAACAGTTGGTCACTGTTAAGAAGCAGCTAGAAAAGAAGGTAGGTCTCATTCTTGTGTGCTTCATTTGAAAAACTTTCTACTAACCTTCTTCGTAGCCTGAATATGAGGTCGCACTTTTATATGTCCGCCTGACTACCTAGCACCAATGTTGTCTAATTCTGAAAGAATTTAAAATCGATTAACATTTCATTTCAAACTATTAACATTAAATAAACATTAACTATACTATTAACATATTTTTTCAACAATAACTTTTATAATTAATTTTCTGTTTTAAATTCGAGAAATATTTATTTATACCCCCTGTTAAATAAACTCTGATACACAAGATAAAATAATTCAAATTTACTTTCAGACTATTTCAAAATTCTTTTACAATACTGATCGAGTGCGCTGCCATGATACCCCGTTATCGTCACAGATGTTTTATAATATTTTAGTATACTTATATATACTAGAATATTATAAAATGTGTTATAATTTGCTGTAGTATTTGTAATCATTCAAAATGCGCTAGAATTATACTTTGCAGTAGATTTCATGAGAAAATTGTTGACCTCTGTAAATGTATTTATCTCTGTAAGAAAATAATTCTAGAGTGCACTAATAACAATTTTTAAAATTTTTAAACAACAACTTTTTTGTTTGTGATTCTAGTCAAATTTTACACAATCATCAAAATATATTTCGGGCAAACCGCCAAATTGAAAACATGCGTGTCTGCTACAAACAGGAAACCTACGATTTATACGAAACACTTCCGAGGAATGATTTAATGAGAAACCTATTTACAAATCGTGATACTTTCCTGAATATCTTGATGTAAACAAAATCACTGGATGCAAAAAGTGACACAACTCTATTAAATGGTGACATTTAGTCTTCTGTTTCGATGTTCTGTTTTGATAATTCTTTTCATGCTTATACGATTGATTGAGATTTATATATCTGTCTAAATTGGCTTGGTAGTGTCTTATTTTTTCATCTGACTAATTGATACCAAATGCTTTCATCTTCCACCGTCTCTATCAACTGTGATCTCAGTAGTTTTTACACACGTTTCTTTTATACACATATCATTCTTCCTTCAAATTCTTCCAAAAATGCGGAGGTCCTGGGTTCGATCCCAGTGGGGGTATACCTATATGTAGTCGGTTTGGTTGCTGGGATTTTCTACGTACACCTGGCTAACTGCCACCGTGTTAACTAATTCTGCTGCCAATCAGCAGTTTTTAAAGCACTGTTGTATTCCGCTATGAAAGGTAGGATAATGCTTCTGGTGCACTTACCATCAGGTGAGATGAAGGCCAATTACAGACCCATCATATAGAATTATGATGAAATGATGAAATAATGCTTCAGGCATGTTTGACAGCTCTCATCAATTATATTTGTTTCGTACGTAACATTTCAATTAACAAATTTAATAATTGCTTACTTATTACTGTGGTATTAGAATCATAAATGGCGGAAAGTTTCAATTCATAAACTGCTGCATGAGTCCACTGTTGGACATGACCCTCCCTCATTGATCGATACATTAGACTTTCTATGATATGATGCCATAATCATCACGCTTTGCAGGCGGATTGGTGATCGCAGTGAGATGTTGTTTGTTACATAGATAGATGATGTTGCCATCTCCTCAACAGTATTCCATTAGTCGCCTTTTTCGTTGTAACTTTTAGCTATTTGTCAACAATCTCCTAGATTACAAACTTAAGATAAAACTGTGATCGTATCTGGGTCGCAAGAAACGCTATCTCGACCCGAAACCTATCTCAAGATCACCCTTGAGGCCGCTCTGATGGACCGGCTTTGATAAAATAGTCTCGCCTCCGATACCATACTGTTTGCTACGTTTATCGAGTTTTTTTAGTAATTTTTTTCTTAACAATATATTATGTATTTGTTGCCGGGAGTTTTTAAATGTTTATAGTAAGAAGTTTACTAGTGTCTCGCTATGGAAGACAACGTCAATGAAATTTCTAGTCTCGGTGAATCTATTTGTGATAAATCTGTGGTAAGAAAAATGGCGGATGTCTTTATTTGGTTGTATTGTTTTTGGGACATGTATTTAAAAGTTCCCAAATTCGATTCCCAGTGGGGTATCGGTACTCGATTTGGCTGGTGGTAGAAAATTTTAAATTAAATGTCCGCCTGGCTAGCTACCACCACCACCTCAGTCTACCGCCAAACAACAGTGTTAATAGCACTGTACTGGCTTGAGGCTTCTGGGTGCGCACGCGTACCATCCAACGGCCTTATCGTCACTTACCATCAGGTGGGATGAAGGCCAAGTGCAAACCCATCATACATATACAGGGTGGTCCAAAATGTGACGTCCAAAAATTTTTTTTAGATTCCTTACACCTGGGTGTATCCGAAAATACCCCATGTATGTTCCGCGATTTTTTGTAGTTTAGAAGTTATGATTTTTTAAATGTATATTTCGAATTTTCTGCCGGAGCGACTTAAAATAATCGTAACTTGTTTAATAGTAAGGTTTTTTTATTTATTTTTTCTCGAAAGTGATCGTCTTGAATCACCCTTTCTACTTTATTATCAACTACACAACGTTATTCATTACAAGTTACCGAAAAAAGGGATGAAAGTAAAAATTTTAGGTTTGAGTTGAACGGAGCCAAATTTTCAAAAATTTCTTAATAATACAAAGTTAATGTTTCATTGGTTCAAACTAATTTTAAAAACTCCAGCAGTTTGTCAGCTTACCAAATAATAATAAAAAAGTTGTTCTTAATAGGCGATTTTACGACGAAATTGGCTTCAGAACTTAGTTAGGTGAGAATGCATAAAAAAAAAATGTTGTCGTAAAAAATGTTTAAGCTTATTTTTTTTTTCATTTTTATGGCCTACATTAGCAAGGCATCAAAAGCATTCAAATAATCTCAAATTGAACGATCAGTGACACATTTCATTTTCTGTTTTTAGACATGAAATTATGAAAGCTAGAATTAAACCAAAATCTACTTCAAGGCCAATCACACACAATGACACAAAGCAATAAATAACACGTTTCAAAAGGCGCCAGGCCAGTAAGGTCTTTCTCTTTCGCACTGTTATGGTTGCGTAGAAGTACGAAAGAGAAAGACCTACTGTCTTGGCCACAAAAGTCAGCCGTGCGCGCTAGGGGTTTTTTACCTGCACTTCCCTCTCCCCCCTCTCCCCATACATTCTCCGTAGCATCTCACTGTATCGTCCGTCCGCTAGTCGTTCACTCACTTCCATCGCGTGTGATACTACTTGACGTTGCTTCTTTCCGATACCGATATTTTGAACCTACTTTCGCTTTGTTACTGGACTCCGATTTGCCTTACGACTAACTTGTGCTTGTGTTACGGACTCCGATTTGCCTTACGACTGACTTGTGCTTGTGTTACGGACTCCGATTTGCCTTACGACTGACTTGTGCTTGTGTTACTGACGGCAACATGAGTAATTTTAGTCTAAGCCAGTACGCAGAAATGCACTTTTACTATGGTATGGCCAAAGGAAACGGTCATTTAGCCGCAAGGCTATATCGTCAACAACTGGACCGGCGAGGAGAAATACTGGACCATTACCCGGACCATAGGGTATTTATTAATACTCATAATACGCTGATGGCCGGGCGTATCCCCGGTCGTAGCCAAAGGCACGAAGGAGTACCCAGAGTAGATCCGGACAGAAGAGATGAAGTCATCGCAGCTGTAGAAAGAGACTCTTCTACGAGTTCCAGAGCAATAACCAGAAGGACTGGAATACCACGGACCTCAGTTCTAAGGATATTGAAAAATGGTATGTCGTTTTGTTTTTTATTTACACAAAACATAAATCACAGATACAATGCCAGGTATTAGACTTCTTCCTGCCTAGGTGGTGAGTAATAGTCCTTTTCTTTTTTCAGAAGGCTACCACGCTTACCACATTCAGCGCGTTCAGGAGCTACAAGCTTCAGATTACCCTAGAAGAGTTGCTTTCTGCGAAACAATGATACAAAGGTGTCAGGAAGACCCAGATTTTTTTAATAAGATCTTATGGACCGATGAATCCCGTTTTGAAAACACTGGAGTATTTAATATCCATAACTATCACAGCTGGGAAATTGAAAACCCACACCTTGCAAGAGCATCAAATTTTCAACATCGATACAGCGTAAACATGTGGTCGGGAATTGTAAATGGAGAACTGATTGGGCCTTTCGAGCTGCCGTCTAGGTTGGATGGAGACAGATATCTAAACTTTTTGCAGAACAACCTTTTTGAATTGCTGGAAGATGTAAACTTGGAAACAAGAAGGCACATGATATTCCAAAATGATGGTGCTCCTTGCCATTACGCACGCCAAGTGAGGGGGCACCTTAATGAAACATACCCGGGCAGATGGATTGGGCGTGGCGGCCCAATCGAATGGCCTGCACGTTCACCGGACTTGAACCCAATAGATTTTTTTATTTGGGGTTACTACAAAGAAGTTGTCTATGCTCAGCAAACTAACTCCGAAGAAGAACTGAGACGAAAATTGAGAGAAGCAGCGACGAAAGTCAGACAAAATTCAAGCGCTTTCCGCAGACTAAAAGATAACTTTTTAAGACGTTGCCGATTGTGTATCGAAGTTGAAGGGCGTCATTTTGAAAATCTTCTTTAATAAAGTAGTTGAACTTAATTTGTGTTTTCTTTTATTGATGCTAAAAATAAACCAAAATAACCGTATTAATAAAAACTAAACTAAGCTTTTTTAAAATAAAATGTTTTCTAATGTGTCACTGATCGTTCAATTTGAAATTATTTGAATGCTTTTGATGATGCCTTGCTAATGTAGGCCATAAAAATGAAAACAAAATAAGCTTAATATTTTTTTTTGACAAAATTTTTTCTTTATGAATTCTCACCTAACTAAGTTCTGAAGCCAATTTCGTCGTAAAATCGCCTATTAAGAACAACTTTTTTTTTATTATTTGGTAAGCTGACAAACTGCTGGAGTTTTTAAAATTAGTTTGAACCAATGAAACATTAATTTTGTATTATTAAGAAATTTTTGAAAATTTTGCTCCGTTCAACTCAAACCTAAAATTTTTACTTTCGTCCCTTTTTTCGGTAACTTGTAATGAATAACGTTGTGTAGTTGATAATAAAGTAGAAAGGGTGATTCAAGACGATCACTTTCGAGAAAAAATAAATAAAAAAACCTTACTATTAAACAAGTTACGATTATTTTAAGTCGCTCCGGCAGAAAATTCGAAATATACATTTAAAAAATCATAACTTCTAAACTACAAAAAATCGCGGAACATACATGGGGTATTTTCGGATACACCCAGGTGTAAGGAATCTAAAAAAAATTTTTGGACGTCACATTTTGGACCACCCTGTATAAAAAGAGATTTCAATAAAGCGGTATGATAGAAGCTTGCCTACTGATAAAATTTCACTATAAGATCCAAGTATTTGAAACATAATTAGTTATTTTTGGTTGTTTCTCGTATAGAACAATCAATGAAGGGGTCAATGCACTTTCGATAGAAGTCACATGTGAATTGCACGATAAATTAAAAGTTTATTAAAGAGGTTCGTCCGATCTGTGACAATCTGTTTGGCGGACGTCCAAATTATAGCTATTTGGTCAGATTAAATCGTAAAGTGCTATGGATCTTAAACAGGCGGACTATGTTTTGCTGAATGTGAGACAGCAATATATTTTTTGCGATAGTTGCCTTTGGGATTATGATATTTTTAAACTACATTGCGAAGAGGTAGCTAAAACAATTTTTTACAGTTAATTGGAGAATATTTTGTAACAATACAATTTGGGAATCATGTTTATTGTTATTTAAAATGTATAGTTTAAGTCATAGAAAAACTATTCAAAATAATTGTAAATTAATTGGGTAAATATATCACCCCTCTCTTTTATTCGGAAGTTGATGAAAAGGACAATAAATATTGAAGTACTTATTGATGCATTTAAGTTTTATCTTTAAACAGAGGATTGTTGTTTCTCCTGGTTGTAATTTCTGATTAATTTTATTTGTCAATACGAAAATTAAAAATGTCACAAAATAATAAATTAAAAATTACTAATAACTTCTTAAATTTAAATACTAAACTTAGTCTATACATTTTTTATTTACATTTTACTCTATTAGTGTATGCTTTATTTGATATGAAACTCAAAATTCAAACTTAATTTATTTTGTCTAAAATGGGTGAAATTATAGCCCATTTTCTTTTGAAGTCGCTTCAACATATGAATGAGACAGTAGCAGCGGTACCGCCTCTTTTCTAATCGAGGTCGTACACTTTATTTTCTGGTCAGTCTACTTCCGATAACCACAGAGTGTAAATGTCTGAGTAACTCTCTAGAAATACATTTATTTAAGAGACATGGCTGGCGAGGAGAAATACTCGATCCTGGCAAGAAGGGTAGCTATTTTATGGCTTTGGCGTTTAGTAAGCTGTTTTATGGCTGTGGCGTCTCATGAACTCCAAAATTTTAGTCTATTGGAATATTTTTTGAATAGTTACTAACAATTTTTTTATTCTACTATTACGTTTTTAAATGCAATGCATGAGGACTGTGTGATGAATTTATAAATATTTACTTTTTTGTATTGGAAGGTTTTCTATGTGGGTTTGTAGAGAACTAATTTTCCTATGCGATAGCAAACACGCAGGTTTTTTTAACGCATGATAGTTTTGTACTTGGCCTTCATCTTACCTGACGGTAAGTGACGATAACGCCGTTAGACGGGAAGCGCGCGCACCCAGAAGCCTCAACCAAGTGAAGCGCTGGCTGTGCTACCTTTCATACCGGAACACAACAAAGCTATTAACACTGCTGTTTGTCGTCAGACTTAGATATAACGGTGGTAGATAGCCAGGCGGACATAAAAATTGCCCTACCACCAAACAAACCGAGTACCTGGTATGTAGGCAGATTTCAATTTCGACAAAACAACACAATCAAGAATTTAGGCTTCAGACAAAATGCATATAGGGTCAACGGCTAACAAATCGTATCAATACAGAGAAAACTTTCATAACAGTCCTAGATCATACATCATCTCTTATTTAGTTATTAACTTCAACAATTGACCGCTTTATTACATTGATTATTTTAAAATCTGTCATAGTAAATCACTTGGCCATTAATTTTTATATATAAAGCAGTTTAACATTATCAAATAACCATTAATAACGGCCATTTCTCTTTATAAATAACTGTGGCTTTTTATTCGGTTCGGTACAACTTGTTCAAGATTAACGCGAACCAGTTTTTGGGCGTTTTCCAGAATTTCACTCGTCGATCTAATCCGTGGAACAGATGGTTTGAAAGATCTCGATGTCACAACATTGAGTGAGCTCTAATGCTATTTGTCGAAGAGAAAAGTGTCTATTTAATACATGTTTTCAACCTTGAACTTTGATTATCGAACGTGTAATTGCCTCTTACACGTGTGTTACGAAATTTGTTGATCAGCTTCACGAGGGAATTGGCTCATAATGTTGCCACACAAAATTTCTTGTTCCCATAATCCGAGATATTGTTAAATGAAATCTAAAATGTCAACGTATATTTTGGATACATTAGTTTTTCTTTACGGTACCACAGATTATATTAGAAATAAATCACTATATTTTGCCGGTAGTCATTACGATGAACTCGACGCGTCAGTGAGCTGAAGTGGCAATAGACAGGCCACATCGCTCGAAGAACGGTTAACCGATGCAGAGTTAAAGTTCTCGAATGGCGACCACGTACCGGGAAACGTCTACCGAGCCGTCTTTCTAGATGGACCGACTACCTAGTAAAGGTCGCAAGGAGTCACTGAATGCAAGTGGCTGGGGACCGGTCATTGTGGCATACCGTGTGGGAGGTCTATGTGCAGCAGTGGACGTCAGCGGCTGACGATGATGATGATCACGAACTAAATAAGCTTGGACGTATGTACGTCCAAAGCTAGTAGCGCCATCGTCAAACGGCACATAATCATAATTTTTATTTTGCTGTGTAATAGTGACAATGTATGTTACATTATACATTTATCAACAGCCTATATATGTCCCCACTGCAGGGGCTAAGGCCTACTCTCCTACAGAGTGTGTACGGGTCATAGTCCACCACGCGGGCCCAGTGCGGATCGGCGGACTTCACATTGTTCAAGACATGCAGGTTTCCTTACGATGTTTTCCTTCACCGTTAAACAATCGGATAATGTACTTGAATTGAAAAACAACTCATAGGTACACGGTTGGATTCGAGACCGGAACCCTCAGATTGAAACAGCCTTATCCTAATTTTACATTAATTACTAGTAAATTATAATACGCATATTGTATAAATGATGCACAAGCTGTGTATAGACTAGGCTCTTCTTCAAATGGAAAACAATGAACCCGTATAGGATCACTTTGTTGTCCGTATGTCTAGCAAAACCATTTTTCTCAGGAACGCATAAAGGTATCAAGTCCCTGCAGTCCCTTGGAGCTGTGAAAAATCAAGCTTCTTGGTCAACGCATTAAAAAGATACATCTGTTTAAGCCGCATTTACGACGAAGAAATCAAAACCTATAGAGTACTTCCCATTGATCTAGAATCATGAAATGACACGTTCCGCGAATGTATGGAGGTATAATTTTAAAAGGCCATTATCAAATAAATGTGATTCAGTTTTTGTATATTTTGGTTTAGTTTATTTGTACAAAAACATATAAAACGCACAAAACAGGTAAGACTAAACATTAGTCTGTGGACTGAACGTTGAAAACAAAGATGGCGTCAATAAAATGACATTTGACGCGTCACTTAGTACAAAAAGAATGATTTTTTACAATTATAATAAATGCAAAAATAACTTTCTAGTATTTTTATATACATATTTATTGGTCTATTATTTCATGGTCTTAAAGCACAAGTATAGTTAAAAACTGTTCCAGAGCCTGTCGGTTTATTATTAACGCTAAAACTAACAATTTTATTAACAATTGGTCATTGATTTTAGTTAGGAATTTTACCTATTAATTTATGATTTTAAGTACGTTAATTATTCGTTTTCTATACGGAACCCTTGGTGTGCGAGTCAGTCTCGCATTAGGCTGTTTGTTTTTAAAATAAATAACCCAATTCCGTTAGCATAAAAATGTTCAAATTGTTCACACGACGCCACTTGAGATTGCATTCAAGTACGTGTTGGAATGTGCTCAAATAACACCAGAAACATATCTAACTGGCGATAACATCTGATATTCGTGTATTCGTATATTTGAAGGGTCGGAAAGGGACACAGACTTCTTTTAATCCCGATCGAACAAGTCAGTTCATTTTCTCCCCCGCAAGAAATTGGTTGCTACAGCATCGTCAGTATCACGCGTGTGTATACAAACGTTCGTTCGATGTATGGGAATATCACGACATTTCTATGCAGTGTCCGGCCTGTGCCATGACTGTGGAAGACGATTTGTTTTAATGTTACATTGCTAGTATAAGCTTTTGATTGTGTGGCAAATAAAATATTTTTTTTTTACTTTGCAGGTACAAGATGCGTACGAGGAGGTGGAAGAACAACGCGCGGTCGCGGCGCAGTGGAAGCGCAAACTACAGAAACTCACCAATGACATGGCTGATCTTAGATCTTTGCTCGATGAACAGGTAAATATACTAGATATAATAAACAGGATAGAAGCAGCTTCGACCTGTGTAACAACATTTTACAGCGATCACCAAACCTTGTATGAGCTCGATGAAACAAGGTATAAATAACCTTGTCTCATCGAGCTAATATGAATAAATAATTGTTGAATATAAATTATTGACGGTTGATGGCTGTCCACAGACATGCCGCAACAATTTGCTGGAGAAACGTCAGCGTAAGTTTGACTCTGAGCTTCATGGAGCTCAGGAAGAGCTGAAGAGAGAACGAGCTTCAAAAGAGCGGCTGTCGAGGGAGCGGGACCATGCGCAAGCTGAGAAGTACGCCCTCGAACAGAGCCTCTCTGTGAGTACACATTTATATTTTGATGTTAAAATAAGAATCTAAGGAAAGAAATACATTAATTACGTGTTGTGGTTTTCAGTACACCAATGAATTTTCTTTTTATTCGTCGCAAACTGATTCTTGGTGTTTTGGAACCAGACTTGTGTGTGTCGTAGTTAAATAAATATTTTTCTGTTTCTTTATGTTACTTGTGGGGGTACGTTGCAGTCAGATTCATGTGTAAATGGAAGGACTCAGATCGATAAATGAGAGAACCTCTTCAACTGTCAGTCTATAAATATTCACCACACCTGTACTACTAACCGCTTTTGTACTAAAAATGTGGCCACACTACATGATTGTGTGCTCTGACCTTACAGGAAGCCCGTCTAGAGCTGGAGTTGAAGGAAGAGCGTCTGGCGGCCGCGACCAGGGAGCTCGAGGAGCGCGGGGGTGGAGGGGACGAGGTGTCCGGTCTGAGGCGCGCCAAGGCCGAGCTGGAGAGACGCGTCCGTGACCAGGAGGAGGAGCTGGACGACCTCGCCGGACAGATACAGGTGTGTACTGATGGAGGAGGGAGGTAGAGGAGCGCAGGGGTGGAAGGGACGAGGTGTCCGGTCTGAGGCGCGCCAAGGCCGAGCTTGCGATACTTTTTACAACTCTTCCAACAACAACCCCCAAGGTGTTTTTTTGGCAAAATCTCCCAAAGAAAGTCCAATGTGACTATCCATGAAAGAAGTTCCTGTCGAGAACGAATTATGCATCTGACGATGATGATGTTTGAACTATAATGTTGTGATCAGTTGCTGGAGAGCTCCAAGCTGCGTCTGGAGATGCTGTTGGAGCAGCAGAGGAAGGAGGCGCGTCTGGAGGCTGCGGCCAGGGACGATGAGATGGAGGAGACCAGGGCCAACGCAGCCAAGAAACTAAAGAGTAAGTAATGATGGTAGTGGACTCATGAACCACCGTAAAGGATAGTATTTGATGACTGACTCTGATGATATGGTGATCCTTGAAAGATAGAATACCTACGCAAAAATATCAACGGAACTTTTTGTACTATGCACTCTTAACGTTTGATTCACTTTTGCCTCAAAGCAAATGGTAACATAATGTGTTACACGGTAAAAAAAAGTGCAAATAAACGAGGCATTTATGAAGCAGAACCGTCGAAAAGATTTTCAGCAATAGATTAAGTTATGACCACTATTTCGTTGAAGTGAAGCAGTCGGGTTTAAAACAATGAAAAAGTCGTTATTATTACTGTAATTATGATCAAATGCCGAGAACTATCTTGCTGTTTTTATTTTTATGTTGAATTCCGTCCTCAGTGCTAGAGAGCCAGCTGGAGAGCGAGCACGCGGAGCGCAGTTTGCTGCTTCGCGAGCGTCACGAGCTGGAGCGTCGGCTGGCGTCGCTCGAGGAGACCGCGCGCTCGGAGACCCACGAGCAGGCGCAGCTGGTGCAGAGACTCAAGAGGTATGTACGTGGTACTAACCATATACGTCATTAGTGCTGTTGTCGCAACTGTACATATATTTTGTATGGTTGGGGTTAATTTTCAGATCTATTCTCAAACGGATAGGATCGAAAATAGTTTAATTTGTAATATATTTTCAGGGACCTGAAGAGATATAGAGCGTTGCTGCGTGACGCACAGACTATGCTGGAACAGAAAGAAAAAGAAGGTGGCGGCAAGGCACAGATCAGACAACTCAAAAATCAGGTTATAGTTCATTTTATCTCAGGTCGTATTTATATTTTTCCGGAATTATTTTACATCTATAACAGAAGCTGATTATACCATGTTTTCGCTTACTATTTTGTTGACAAATAATAAACTAAAAGAAAATCCTCAATCTAGGTGGAAGACCTTGAACTGGCAGTTCGCGCAGCCACAAAAGCGAAGCAAGCGGCCGAAGCAGAAGCAGCCGAAGCGACAGCAGCGCTGGAAGAAGCGACGCGAGCCCGCAACGATGCGGCTGAGCGAGCGCTCACTGCGACCAGAGACGCGGCTGCTGCCAGGGCACAGCTCGATGATGCCGAGGAGGAAGCTGCTGAGGTCAGTACCTTTATCGTTTTTATCTTGGTCTTTATTAGTATTGATTGTAAGTTAAGGAAATAGCCGAAGTGATACGAGCAGTATTGATAAGTAACGGTGATAGATCGAAGCAACTACGTGATTTAGGACCTTAGAGAAGTTTAGTTTAAAGTCGACCTTCAGGTAAAGTTACAATTCACTGTTTACAAAAATTGTAATATTTCTATTTGTACAATATTGTAACTGAGGAAAACAGCCCAATAGCGAGCGTAGCAAGAGACGCATGAGAATACAAGAGTGAAATATGTCTTTTGATATGATAAAAAAATCTCTAAATATTCGTACGTCCGTAAGATTAATCAGAAAAAAACTTTACAACCATGTGATGAAAAAAATAAAACAGCTACTAAAAAAAATTTAACCCTCGTCACTACTATGCCCATTTGTTAACAGCTGCTCAAGAAGTACCGTGCCAGCACCAGCGCGCTGTGCACGGCGCAGGCGTCGGCGCGCGAGGCCACGTCCCGCGCTGACTCCGCCATTGAGGAGACGCGACAGATGAAGGAGAAGCTGGCGGAGCTGAGCGCGCGGCTCGCCCACGCCGAGGCAGGACACTCGCACGGACAGGCGGAGGCCGAGAGACGACTAGAACTTAGGAACAAGGTATTGGCTCTTTATTACAATATATTTTGTTGCACGGAAGGCAATACAATTTGTCAAATTACTCCGATTTATCTAGAATTCTAGAACTTATTTCTGTGAGAATTTCCTTACTGTGATTTGACAATTGATACCAATTTTAAGAAAACAAACCGTATCTACAAATACCTTTTAATAGATATTTAACGATAGCGGTTACAACGTGAACTCAAATATTTGAATTGAACAGAAATTGTGGCTCCAGATTGTAATGTTAATATAAGGACCTATTTGATTAACGGTATACCGTTCCAATTTCTGTTGCCATAATCTTTACTTTTATAATAATAATATTTACTTTTTGCTTTAAATATCGCACATACATAATTTGATAGATATATATCAGTGACTTTGCAATAATAAATACTGACGTATAATGTTTTCCCTTGTCAGGAGCTAGAGTCTAGCCTGGAGCTGGAGGCAACGTCCCGCGCTCGCCTCGAGGGTCAGCTGTCCCGCCTGCGCGAGGCTCACGAGCAGCTTGCGAGCGAGCTGGGTGCAGCACGGGCCAGGGAGCAGCACGCAGCCGACGAGCTGCGCAAGATCACAAGACAACTCAGGTCAACTACATGACAAAACTTGCAAAAATAAAACTTATTTCTGCAGAAATTATCTCATGGAAACTGTAGGGGTTGGTCCCTGCGACGTTGTCACTTTACTGGCTCGGCATTTCCCACGGGTTCGGTACTACTAAACGTCCGCACTCGCCTACCGCTCTCGTGAGCTGTCAGCCATTGACACTGACACGATGTTTAGCATACCAACCCATAGACACACGAGACAGTGTCTCACACTCAATGGGCCGAGATAAAGGAATTTGTCCTTGAGGTCACAAACTTATTTTCGCATCTATTATATTAGTGCGATAGTAAGTTGATTATCTGGGGCTGTTTGAAATTATTTTTAGTGGCGTAGAACAATTCGGTACTTATGGATGTCAAGTGAATCATGATTAAATATTTCGAAGGGTAGTTTGGAATAGTCAGGCTCTGTTATGTGAATAATAGCAAGCTGATAACGGCACGTACGAGAAGTACGCCGACGACGAAATGGCATCAGATATGCCATGATAAAAGAAGGACTATTGAGAATAATTGGGGTCTGTTTGAAACAATTTGAGGTTATATTACCTATAGAATAGAGTATTTGAAATGACTTGGGGCTACTTTTTTCTTCTAATTTTCTCCAATTTCGTTTACAGAGAGCTCAAAGAAGAGAACTCCAACCTGAACGGCAAACTGAGTGAAGCCGGTCGCGCCAAGTCAGCAGCTGAAGCGGCTGCAGCGGCGGCTGCGGCCGAGGCAGCGGCGGCCCGGGACGAGGCCCGTCTAGCGGCCCGCCGCGCTACAGCGCTGCAGGAGGCCATCGCCGGCGATCTCTCCAGCCCGGGAGACTCCAGAGACACTGACAGGTAAGACACTGCACGATGCAGCCCGCTTATAAGGTTCCTACTATAGTGAGATTATAAATCGAAACGATCAAACAGATAGTTGACACAAAATGTTGTTAAATTTTACTATTTACATTAAAACTTGGTTAATGCGACCCTGTAGTGAGGAACCTCCATAGCTGGAACTCATGGTGAGGTCCCGACGCTTAAGCACTGAATTACCTGGGATTTGTTCTTTAGCTTTTATCGTCATAGTTACCTCTATAATTGAGACAGCGAATGTAGTTTACCCTGGGACTATACTTTAAAGAATACATTTTCTAAATTGTTTATTTGAATTTCATAGGCATTGACCTCTGTATCTGAGATAAGTTCAATTTATCTCCTCTCTAAATGGACCGATGATTAAAGAAGGCACAAGATTTTGTGCGAAAGATCAGTATTCATAATTTTTCAAACCTCTATAACTGAAATAACCTCTATTATCACCTCTATTAAAGGATCTGTAAATGAGACATATCTTTACTTATATCTGAGACACTTGGTAAGTGGAATACCTTTTTAGGTGAGACAAAGTTTGAGCAATATAGATAAGATGGAATACATATAATATACTAATGGAAGAATAACAACTAAGTAAAGAAGCTATTGCCTAAAGTCATCCCTCTCCTAATGTTTCCATACTAAATTTAGGTTGCCATAATTTTTAAAATAGAATAGCTGGCTTTGATAAGTAATTACCTAAAAATAGGAGATGAAATTATAGTGTCGGGAAATAAATATCATTAATTTACAACTTTATAGTTAGCTACAATAGCAGTTGCGCAGCTAATGGTTCATAGATGGCGCTTTGAACAATAATCGAAAAAAGTGCTTAAAATGAACCACTAACGATTTGTATGAAGTATTTGAAGTATATGTAGTTTACAGTTTGAAATATATTCGGAATGAGGAAATCCGTAGACGAACGAAGGTCACCGACATAGCTCGACGAGTCAGTGAGCTGAAGTGGCAATGGGCAGGCCACATCGCTCGAAGAACCGATAACCGGTGGGGAGTAAAGGTTCTCGAGTGGCGACCACGTACCGGGAAACGTCTACCAGGCCGTCCCCCCGCTAGATGGACCGACGACCTGGTTAGAGTCGCGGGGAGTCGCTGGATGCAGGTGGCTCGGGACCGGTCGATGTGGCGTACCATGAGGGAGGCCTATGTCCAGCAGTGGACGTTTCCCGGCTGATGATGATGATGATGACAGTTTGAAATTCGTGTATTTCTTAAAAGATTACAAATCACAGGGAATCAATAATACATTGTTGAATTTAATTGTTACATAATAATGTTAATTGAATATTGTTAGCATTACATACTGCCTCTGAATAATCATGTGTGGAGGATAGGAACCAAGAACATACAAACAAATTATCAATATTATATAAATGTCACATTCCTTATAGCAAACATACATATGTTACTGAAATGCAACCGTATTACTAAGAAGATAAGGCTTACATTCTATGTATTTTCGAGCAAGTAATGTTTAGAGATCATGTCATTCATTACAAATATTTACTACATCAAAAGCAATATTTGCGCTGTGGCATGGCAGCGCGCGGCGCGCATTTCAAGTGATGTTTCGAGTAATGCGTACTGGTTCGAAGTGATATCACGCGGTACGAAAAGTAATGATATAAAACATTACTTTAAAAGGCACTGTTTGCGAATGTCTACTGACAACCGTGTTACACCTCACAAATATTAGGTGCTCGCAGTGTCTTCTATAATTTATAAATAGTTTCCTTATTTAATCAGTCGCTGTGTCTCGTGCGAACAATCTCTGCTGCCAACCGTCGCGTTCCACCAGTTTCAAGTGAATTCCACTCTTTGGAGTAATGGCGAAAGCTCGAGGATCCAACTCCAGGGTCTTGGGCATTCCATCAGCTAGCTCTACTTTGTACTTCTTCATTACCGCCAGCAGGCCTGATAGTGTTTGCATTCGGGAGAATCGTTTGCCTGTTTAACAAAAATGATTTGGCATTTAGAAATTTATATACATATAGCTTCAGCAATTTTGGTGTGATAGAATATAAAAAGCCATGATTTTCGGTTCAGCGAGACACACAAAACAGGGAAACAAAATTTAAACCACATATTGAAACTTTGTAAATATCTTCAATGGACAGGTAAAGGTACACTTGTGTTTCAGTTTTATAGCAAATGTAGGTAATATAATGTATAACCATGTTTATGCAAAATAAATATTATGATTATTTATTTAGAATAATTAAAGTTGAGAAATCTTAAGAGTAAAAAACTGGAAAATATATATAATATACAAAAATATCTTACCAATGCATAATCTCGGTCCCTCGCCGAAAGGCATGTACGTGTAAGGTTTGACGTTGTGTTTGTTCTCTGTCAGGAACCGCTCGGGTATGTATTTCTCAGGCTCCGGGAAGTTGTCAGGGTTGTGTTGCAGGGCGTACAGGGGCAGGTGGATGCGGGTGCCCCTCTCTAGACGCACACCAGTGGGCAGAGTGTAGTCTTCAACGACCTCGCGTGTCAGCACTCCGAGGACCGGATACAGACGCAGCGTCTCGTCGATGCAAGCTAACAAATACGGCAGCTCGTTGACTAACTCATACTCCAGCTTGTTACTGTGCTTGCGCATGTACTCGTCCACCTCCTGAAACACTCTACGTTGCACCTCTGGATGCTTGGCCAACTCGTACAGCGTGTTACTCATGGTCGTAGATGACGTTTCGAACCCAGCCCCGAAAAATAGCATGCTCTGTGCCACTAGAAAATTGTCGTCAACGTCCATTGTAATTTTTTTGCTTGCGAATTTGGGATTGTTTAGACTGTCGCCTGTTATTTGTTTATTCTTCTTTAACTCTAACAGAAGATCTGTGAAGTCGTTCCTGGACGTCGGCTCATAGTTTCTCGCCTTGAAGACGTTCACTGTTAGATTGTGGAAGAACTCACTGACTAGCTTTGGCATAGTTCGCATACCTAGCCCGTAAAACAGTCCCGGCCAAGCTGATCGTACTATAAGCGATAAACCTCTCGCGTTCGAAACTTCAGACACGACCCCTCCTATGGAAGTAAATGGATTCTTTTCTGTAGTTTTCTTCATAGTTCCTACGTCTATACCATAACCGCACGAAGAGATGCAGTCCATCGTGAACTTTGCCATTGACGCTCGAGCGTCCACAGTACCTGACTGAGCTTCCTCATCCAGCATACTCTCAAGTCTATGCGTACATTGTTCTATTAAATGATACATATTTTTCATCTTTGCCAGTGAGAACAGTGGTGTCATGTTTTGTCTGGTCACTTTCCACTTGTCTCCATATGCGAAGAACATTGTGTGCCCTCCGTGTTCTTTGTACACGTGGTCGATGAGCTCTCTGCAGTTGAAGAAGTAGTAGTCCTTGGTGGTGATGAGTTTGATAAGGTCAGGATCTTGTACGATGAGGGCTGGCCGAGTCCCGAAGTAGGTTCCTATGTACGGTTCCTTGGGGAACTTCCTACAGAGGTCCTGTGCCACTTCTCCGAGCGATTTCTTCATCAGCATATAGTCGCCATAATCACCGAGAATAGCTGTGGGCTTCGATTGCGGCACGTTCTTCCTTTTCCAGTAGCTGTAGTTCCATTTTATTTTGAAGTAAATTAAAGATAATATAAAAATTAATGCCGAAAATAATGCGACTGTCGTGTCCATGTTGAATGTTTGGACATGACTGATAAAACTTAGTGTTGGTCAATATTTATATATAAACGAGTGTCATGGATTTGTTTATGCCTTACTGTAATCAGAGACTTTGATAACTTATATAAACGCTAAGTCATGCTTACATTGATGCTTTTTGTTGTCGTTGGGACAAGTTGGAATTGCGCATTTTCAATTTAATCAACACTAGCTTATGCCCGCATTTTCGTCCGCGTGGTCTCAATAAATTCTCCCATTGGAACTACTTGTTCGATCACGATAAAAAGTAGCCTATGTATTTTTCCCGCCTTCCAACTATCCCTATACAAACAAGTTAACGCGTTCAAATAGAACTAGAAGCCGACTTGAACTGCCCTAAAAATCTACAACAAATTTAAGACTTATAATGGATTTTCTAATAAGTGCCATTGTCAGAACTGAGCCAAATTGAAAGCACGAAAAGTATAATTTTTTCAAATAAATAAAATTAAAATTATCTGCAAGAAAAACGGTACTTGAGGTGGTAACTGTTTACATAAAATAATTAATAAATTAAATGTTTACTTAAAAATTAATTAATAAAACAAATTTAAAAAAGAATCATCAAATCGGTTGACCCAGTCGAAAGTTCTGGGGTAACAAACATTTAAAAAATATACCCGTTGAATAAAAAGCCTCCTCCTTATTGAAGTCGGTTAAAAATCTAAGGATAAACTCACTTTCTCATTCATAATATGGGTGATAATTCAACTGTTTTCATTATCAAATAAGACAATGTATAATATCATTTTGTCATGATACAACTGGTTTTAAAAACAACAAGGTTTGTATAGGTAAGCAGCTTTATGAAAAGATTGTTGTTTAAATTTAAGAAACAAACATTTGTATTTTTAAGGATTGAAGGCCCGTTTTGAACGAAGATATACAAAATACCAGCCCTAGTTTTGCCGGCGACTTAATCCGCGTATACTTTGGAAATGCATCCTGTAGCAGTGGAGAGACACGGGCTGATAAGTGAAGTGAAATGCATCCTGGAACGAGGAGTCAGAATGACTTGATTTTTTTGTACGAAGATAGTTAAAAGGCCGGAAAAAAACGTAGGCTACTTTTAAAAATCGTTAAAATTAAATTTCCATAAGATATTCCATTCCATTATTCCAGATTCCATATGTGATATTTGCCATCGAATGAACGGATTTTCAATAAACGCAGCTAAGAACCACACTGGTTTCTAACAATACCAATCAATTTTAATGGTACCGTCCTTCTAATAGTAATAAAATTGTTTGACATTGGCAAAACTTTTAACAATATTTTTATAGTTAAGACTGCCTAGTTAAACGTTGTTAAAATTATTTATTTCTAAAAGAGTAATATAATGTACTTGAATTCTGTTTGTGATAGAGTTCACAAGTGTGTTGATGGTAGATAAGCTACGAGCATAGTTACTCGTACTTACTGTAATATATTTTTAATGTGATTGTTTCAGCGACAACGACAGCTACAGCTCGGACGAGTCGATCGGCACGTTCCTGGCCAACCACAAGCTGAGTCCATCGGCGCCGTCCCGCACCAGCCTGCATCTGGACTCGCAAAAGTAAGTTACTACATATACTACCATTGCTACTACTACAAGTAGTTACAAATATCACCACCACTACTACTGGGTACAAATATCACCACTATTACTACTAGTTACAAATATCACTACCACTTCCACTGATTAAAATACCATCACAACTACTGCTCACGAGTGTAGAGGAATTCACGAGTAAGTCATTCTTGCGAATGATCTTGTCACCCATAAGTTCGTTAGATTTAATTTCAAAGTAACCTTGTAATAAATACATTCTAAAAACAATTTCAGACAACAGGATCATACCTATTTACTACCATTACTTACTGATATTACTTACTAGAATATGTATTAAATTATAACGAACTTTTACGACGCCATTTTCCCAAGTGCCACCTCCCTCTGGAAGAGAACCTCTTGATACTACATATTTTGGTCCGTGAACTGGTTCACCTAGATTTTAGATATTATCAACGGTAACACTTTACATATCGCGAGTAAAAGTAGTCTATGCCACTTATCGATCCATAAACTACCTCAATACAAAATATCACGTCAATGTTGCGTGCAGGAGTAACAAACAAACCAATAAACACACTTTCAGATTTATATAATTCTAATACATTTTACGTGTGTGATATCTAAAATTAATTTACTTTCAGATATTGATATTGTTGTAATATCTTAAATAATTTTGATATGCAAATAATAGTGATTTAAATTATTATCAAAAGTCTCATTTGTTGTTTTTACTTTCCCTAGATCTCAAACCCCCGAAGGCCGTCAGAGCCGCGCTAGTGCGAGTTCCGCGAAGCAGCTGAGCCCTACAAAGGAATCGTTCGCATAACAACCGCCTGCCGCTGCCGGCTTGCTGACCAGCGCTATTCCCGTACTATGCGCTGTTTTCTGCACAAGGCAGCGTCACGACTCTACCTCTGCCCATGTCGTTGTCGACTGAGAAAAAAAGAAACGTCGAACTGACAGATGTCGCTAGCCGTTTCGACGTGACTAGTGATGTGAAGTATCAGTCATCCATCGCTATCGATACTTATCTACGACATTCTTGATAGCTATGACGTATGAACTTCGTATTTATTTGCACGAATCAAATGCTTACAATTAGTCTCGAGTGGTATTGTTAGTAGTGAATTTTTCCAGAATCTTGACTGTATTGTGCTTGTGAAATATATACTTGAATATTATCCTTTAGAAATACCGCTCAACCTAAGAACAAACCTTTACTGCATTGACACTTAATGAATTAGGCTGCTCAATAAAAACAGTATGAATTTTAACGAATGGAATTTTCAAAGAGGCTACAATTTACAACTTTTTCAATTTTATATGAGCTTTGAATATATACAGACTTTTAATATATTTATATCGCGAATATTTCACGCGTGATATCGGTTTAAGAACACTCCTTAATGTACGTGAAAGGCGCTAGATTCCAAATCAGTCAGCTGAGTCAAATGAATGCATTCCAATAATATCTTTACATTCATACAATTTGAGAGACTGCTTTAGAAAACTTCAGGAACTAGCGCCGTATTAACTAAGTTTTGGCCTTGATTGATAATTTATTTAATTTAGACATTTTCGTAGAAGATTCTTGTCGATAATTAGTAATGTTTGAGCTGGGTACTGTCTATCCTAAAAGTGATTCACATGAAAACTTCCGCTGTTCCACATAGAGGTTTTGACGTGGAAAAATGAGCGCCATTATTTATACCTTTAACGCATTGTTTGGATCGACAGTACGAGTAGCCAGTCAGTATTTAGGAGGCCCCCGGGCGGATAACTTACAAAATAATATTAGGTTTCTTTGTTATTTAGTTAGCTAACTTTTGTAAATAACTAGATGGCATATACATTAAATTTATTATTTAATTTGTAATATTTGTGTGATCAGACTGTTATTATATGATTTATTTGTTACAAGTGAGTTGTTGCTTTATAGACATTCAAACATATCTGTTAGAAAATAGAATTTTTTATCCCTCTTGACCTTTTCTGTAATTTTTCATGTCATTAGCGGGTTTGTATACTCATTAAAATAAATATCCTTTATACCTAATAAAATTATAGCTCTATATATTTACTCCATTAATTCTAAATTTTTGATTCTATGTATATTGTATACCTATGTAGCTTTGTGTCTATAACCACAAGTCTTAAACTGTATGTGTAATGTTCGAGAATGTGATGAAATGTTACTGCATTCAATACTGGTTGTAAAATGAAATATTTAATAAAGTAACTGAGATCAAATAGATGTAATGCTTTAATTTTTCCTACACCATCAAAAGAAAAATATTATTTACGAACTATAGATGTTATAAATAGCTATAACATCATATAGGACTTCGTCGCCGCGCTTAGTTGATCTGGATACGTCGAAGGTTGGGAAAATACCGTTGGAGGTTTTTATAAGAAAAATGTACCTTTTACGCCAGCGGCCTAGATATTCGCGGCGAGATAGAGTTTGTCGGCATGCTGGACAGAAAGGTTCAGATTTTTTCCTATACTTCTGCTGTAAATACTTGCTTCTTTCTGAATTTCAGGGTTGTAAATCAACGAGAAGTATCCTATAGGCACAGAATTAATATAACACTACCTACAGAACGGACGTTCACCGCCCCCACCGATCCGCAATACCTCACCTCTCCCCGCAAGAGGTCGACTCAGGAATGAGTAGTATTATGCCAGCGTATTCCCTCATACATGCGTGTGTAGTATACAAACGTCATCCATTCGATGTATGTATGTATATCACGACAAAGAAATATGTGTCCTGTGCTACAGGTTTTGATTCTCTTCATATAATAAAAACTCTACGCTTGATTCCCTTGTATCGCAAAGGGAATCTTCAAAAAATGGGATATCTTCAATATGTAAATCTTCAAAAATTAGCCATATCTATTTTTATAAACAATGCTATCATTGACCTACAATTCTGATTTTATTCCACAGGTTAGATGAAATTACCTATTTGATGTAAATTTCAACTTGTGTGATCCACAAACAACAAAGTGAGGGTTTATTTTTCCTTTTGACGTATGGAACCTTAAAAACCGTAGACATTCCGGTAAATTCTATAGAAAATGTAAGTACAAGCTTGATGGTAACAATACGAATGATTTTTCAAGGGATATACGAAAAATAAAATATGAACTCTATTATAGACATCCTAAATAGCAAAAATATTATTTGATTACTATATAAAAAGTTACTACCCCCTACTAGATGGACCGACGACCTGGTTAGAGTCGCAGGGAGTCGCTGAATGCAGGTGGCTCGGAACCGGTCGATGTGGCGTACCATGAGGGAGGCCTGTGTCCAGTGGACGTTTCTCGGCTGATGATGATGATATAAAAAGTTGAATTCACATTAACGGTTGGATTAGTTCATAATGCCGCCAATTTTAGTGACACGTTTTTGATGTAATATGCAAAGAAAATATGGAAGAGGTATTTATTGTCCATAGATTTTGATAAATCATATTAAACATAAATTAAATAGCTACGCTATGGATAAAATGTAATTTGGCATAATAAAACTACTATATGTCATTAGATCTATCCCAATTTCGCACATCAATCATACAAATGAAAAACAACACTGCATTGTTTTATTAGTACGTCGATTTCTACCTATAACCTGTCAAAAACTGACAACACGGGTGCTCATTTTTCCACGCTTTTAGAATAAAAGAAAGTGAAATTAAATGACATTTTAGCATAGTTTCTTTGACCCAATAATAATCATAATTTTCATTTAAGTGTGAAATGTAAGATCTTGCGAATTTACCATAAACTTTATGGTAAATTTAATTGTTGTGGAGTGTAGTTCTTACATCTATCATATCATCTATGAATAAAAAAGTTTCATAACATGTTCGCTGCCTGGCATTTAGACTGAGTTTAAAAAGCTTATTAAAATTATTGATAAATTGATATTTTAACCCTGTTATCGATATCGATAAAACTGACAGAAGAAAGATCAAATATCAAACATCCCATCCCTACACTACGCCCCTTCGTCGTGTCAAAAGAGTACGTTTTCTCATCTCAGATTTTACTGATTTTTCCCGTTTATTTTTCGCTTTTCTTGGTGTAATTTTATGATATTTTTGAAATACTGTAAACCACATAAGCTGTAATCAAATTTTTTAAATAATTTTCGTGTTTCGCTCAAAGCTGACTTCTTACATGACATTATTGATTTTTTAGCACCGACGAGATAAATAAATACATTATTTTGCATAACTTAGATCAGTCAAGATGACGGATTCTAAGTATTTTACTACTACGAAGAAAGGTGAGATTTTCGAGCTGAAGTCTGAGCTCAACAGTGATAAAAAGGAGAAAAAGAAAGAGGCGGTAAAAAAGGTGAGTCATGTCTTGGTGTTCAATTTTCATGTTACTAAATAGTATTTTCAATTTCAATACAATGTATTTACATACTTAAACCCCCACTAAGTCACTCCACATTTACAGTAATGTCATGACTATCTAGTTACTTAAATTTCTAACTGTACTGATACTCTATAAGCAACGTCAGATATCCTCCTATTGCCAATCGGATGAGGTTGATGATGTTACAAGTTGATCTAAAAAGTACCTATTCACCCTTCATTTCAACATCACCAAATTGTAGTTTTCAGGTACAGGGAAACAAGTACGGTATCCCATATTTAAGTTGTATGTATGATCAATGCAAGCTATAGGAATAGATGAAGTTTTACCACTCTTCTTTTGGTATTGGAATGTCCTAATCAATTAATACGTTCAAAAAGAACTAGAAACCGACTTTAACTGCCCTAAAAGTCTCTAGCATTCATCCACTAAAATAAATTAATAATTAATGCAAATTTAAGACTTATATGGTTTTCTCATGGATGCCATTGTCATAACTGGACCAATTTTAAATGGGACCACACGGGAAGCACCAGCTTTTCAATAAAAAATAATTATGTTCTGAGGTAACAAACATAAAAAAAAATCTTTTGAGAACTCAATTTGGAACCTCCTTTTTTTAATTTAGTTGAAAATAGCCCCTGCTCCAAAATGTGTATGATCAAGTCTTTGGAACTTTGCCTTAAGTAATGAATATCTGTCATTTTCAGGTCATAGCATCTATGACAGTTGGCAAGGATGTGTCAGCACTGTTCCCTGATGTTGTCAACTGTATGCAAACAGATAATTTGGAGCTCAAGAAGCTGGTCTACCTATACCTGATGAACTATGCCAAGTCACAACCTGATATGGCTATAATGGCTGTCAACACATTTGTAAAGGTATGTTCTGTGACACTCTCGTGCATTCAATCTCTGTTGTAGAAACATTTATAAGTTTTGGATTTTGCAATGAAGTGTGCTTGAGTATGGATTTTTTGTCCATTGATTGTTACTCTCTCACAAAACACTGTCAAAAGTAATTGAGAAATTTAAATAAAACTATACAAAATAACTGTTTCTGCAACAGAATTTTTATTTCAATTTATTATAATTTGTAATTTTGAATATATTTAACTGAATAATTCAATGTCACACACTATTATAATATTGTAAAGATATCTTATTATTTAAAAAAAATCTGTATTAAATTATAAGTTCAGTAATTTACATTACATTTACATGAAAGTTCTGTTCAGGTTTGGGCCGTAACCTATCAGATTTTTTTATATTCTAAAAGAATTTAAATGTTTAATTCAACTAAGACTGCACTTTGATTAATTTTTTACTGAAAAAACTACCCCAGATTTTAGCAAGTTTTGTTCAGAATTATTGTGGCGAAATTAGGGTTACTTATCTGAATTTAGATTAATTACGTAGAGTACGTTGTGTGAGTGTGACTTGTGTTTTTTATTCGTTTTAACATCTACTGTACGTACCATATTACGATGGGTGGAAGGACCTACCAACATACCAGCTTGTTAAGGTAACAAACATTCAGAAGCAAAACGATCGACTCATTAATTTGTTATCTTAATGTAGATTTACACATTCTTAACTTGTTCATAAGTTAATAATACCAACTAGGTGAGTGATTTAATTTAAATGGCAGTTTTTCACATATATTTTTCATTGAATGTGTTTTTACATTTGGTTCCCACCAAAAAATAAACATTTTTACTTTTTAAAGTCCCCAAAAAGTTGCTTCTGTAGGTTTCTGACAAGCTCCTCCACCCTGCATGCAACTAAAACATCACATGAACATGACCATGGAAAAAACGTAGCACTGCACAATGTGTAAATCTACAGGAATACAAAAAACTGTAAAATATAAAAAAGCAACTATAAATTTGATAATTAAGTTCTATAAATATATAAATCATGATCCATCCTCTGTTAAGGATAGAAGCGCAATGTCTACCTCACAGTTGAACCTCAAAAAACCTACAAAATCAAACAGAATCAAAAATAAATTTTAATGTGTATTGATAAATCTTTTTGGAGTTTCCACTGTTGTGATAGACTGAGATATTTCTGGACAGGTAATTTTGGCATAACACTTACTAAAAGTTAATATCGACAATATACGCTTTTCCCTAATGATAATAATTTTATTATTATTCAAAATAATATAGTTACTTTCGATTGTCATATCAAATATTCATATCGTTTATTTCAAAAAACAGTATAACTGTGTGCTATACTTTACAATCACTTTTAAAAATATCTGCAGCTAAGTTCAGCAAGCAAGTAATTTTACTGAAATAGTTTCCCAAAACATTCTAAATACAGCACAGGCTTGGCACAGGCCATACTGTGTGATCTAGTTTTCCTAATTCTTGACATTGACACTACAAGATCTATATAAAACTCGACTGTCCAAAAATTTTCCAGTCCATCCTGCTTAACTAGCAAAAGCTTATCAAATTGACGTTGCTTTTCTTTGTCTTTTACGCAAATCGAATACCGAATGCAAACGGTTGAACGCAGGACTGCGAAGACTCCAACCCTCTGATCCGAGCTCTGGCTGTGAGGACCATGGGCTGCATCCGAGTGGACAAGATCACTGAGTACCTCTGTGAGCCTCTCCGCAAGTGCCTCAAGGATGAAGACCCTTATGTCCGGAAGACGGCTGCTGTCTGTGTTGCTAAGCTGTATGACATATCTTCGAGCATGGTAGAGGATCAGGTAAATACATATTTTTCACGGCTTTGTACTTCTTCTATCGTAGTGGTAAGTAATGCTAAAGCCATGGGATGGCCAATAGTTATTCTTAAATGACAATGTTTTCCCCTAATTCTGTGATAATTTTATTTTGCGAATGATTTTATTAGGGATGCATCCGATACCGATGCCGATATATCGGCGATACTTCGGGTTTGCCGATATACCGGTATCGGCGATATTTTTATGGCAGATTCAACGATACTTTTCAAATTTCGCGCTTTAGAAATGTAATGAAAACGCGCATGTTGTCCCATCTATTTCGTTGCAAACGTGGCACGAACGTATCTGAGAGACTATTTTCCACCGCAGGTCTTATTCAAACAGACTTGCGAAATCGCCTTTGCCCGCAAAACTCAAGAATACTTTGTTTTTTAAATAAAAATCTTATAAATGTTAATTTTGATCTATTAATTAATTGTGTTTTATTTATTCTACCTTCCTTTTTGAATTCAATAAGCGTATCGGTACCGGTATCAGTATTGCCGATATTTTTATAAGAGCATCGGTATCGTATCGACAAAAAAGGCGTATCCAGGCATCCCTAGATTTTATATCATTTTCTGCTTCGCCTGCATGGATATCAGAAATTATTCCATTTTATGGAGTAGCTTATGTATTTATCTAGTGCTTGATATCTACTGCTTATCTACCTACCATTTAATGCAAATCCGTTTCAGCGTAAAGAAGTAACACACACTTTCGCATTTATAATATTAGTGGGATTCATATACAGAAGAAATGAATGTAGTATGTCAACAGGGCTTCCTGGACCAACTAAAAGACCTGCTGAGCGACTCCAACCCGATGGTCGTCGCTAACGCAGTCGCCGCTCTCTCTGAAATCAACGAGGCCAGTGTGTCGGGGCATCCGCTAGTTGGTTAGTCGTCTTATACATGTTTTATATGACAAAATTGTGTTATATTTCCTTTAGAATTTGAGTAATATTTTTGATATTATATTGAACAAGAAATCATCATGTTATTTTGATTTTAAAAATTGAAAATCAGGGGTACTTTAGTACTGGTGAAGAAGGCAGTTAGATATTTTCAATTTTGTTTTATTTGTTGCATCCCATATTACTCAAAAGGGCTAAATATGAGGTTTTCCAACTAGTAATAAAATTGTGATCAAAAAAATTGCTAGAAAGTCGATGAAATGAAGTGATAGTTTATTTAATTGAAATATGGATATAGATTTGCTTTTGGCATTATTTAATAGTGGTTTAATCTTCTCGGCAAAACTGACTACTTCAATGTGGCAACTGTAAGCATTTGTAACCAATTGAAATTTATAATATATATTACGAATAGTTATTTTTCACATTGAAACGTGATTGTTGTACAGAAATGAACGCACCTACGATCAACAAGCTGCTGACTGCGCTGAACGAGTGCACCGAATGGGGTCAGGTGTTCATACTGGACGCGCTGTCGAACTACTCGCCGCGGGACGCGCGCGAGGCACACTCCATCTGCGAGAGGATCACGCCGCGGCTGGCACACGCTAACGCGGCCGTCGTGCTCTCCGCCGTCAAGGTAAAACATTATAATTAATTGTATACTGTGTAAAAAGCGCCTCCTTCAATAATCAAACTGACACCAACTCATTGGTCCTAAACGTCAAATTAGCACCAAAGTGTCAACCAATCACAATTCAATTACGTTCGCGAACTGTCATTGTCAAATATTGCCGGGTAGTAGTCTCGCATGCATCGTATCGACGTAATTCTTAGAAGATCCAACAGATGGCGTTTGTATTATATGGAACCCTTCACTGAAAGTCTTTCAATAGTTTCAATGACTAAGGGTCAATGAAACTGACTCCCGGAACCCTAGTGACTTTTTTACTCCGACATAGCTCAACGAGTCAGTGAGCTGAAGTGGGCAATTTTTTTAAAGTCGTTTTATTTTACTGTAGTATTTCTATGGAATCACTCGTAAGATCACTCCCGTGCTCTCTTCCTGTCCATGTTGCTATCAAACCCTGATGCGAGGACTTCAATTGTTGGTTTCCGTCGCCAGGTGCTGATGAAGCTGATGGAGATGGTGTCTGACGACGCCGAGCTTGTGAGCACGCTGTCTCGCAAGCTTGCGCCGCCACTCGTGACGCTGCTGAGTGCGGAGCCCGAGGTGCAGTACGTGGCCCTCAGGAACATCAACCTGGTCGTACAGAAGAGGCCAGACATACTCAAGCATGAAATGAAGGTAGTCATTATCATATCAATTGTATTTTATTAAAAAAAATCTAGCGACGCGGTGCAAAAACTATCCATACTAATCAGTCGCAATCTTTGACGTAACGGACGGATCTTTATGGATAAATAAGCTTGAGTTTAAAAGTGGATCTGGAGGAAAATGAAATCGAGAGGAATTCAGGAAGAAAAGGAGCTGCTACGGAATAATTCAGGATACTGGTTCAAGGAAATTATTTTTAGGTTAGATTTGAATTTGTGTAAGGTCGAGACTCGTCTGATGGGTTCAGGGATAGAATTCCATAGTCGGCCACACTACACGCAAAATGATTTTGAGTAAAATTTGAATGAATGAGAGGAAAAGTTTAGTAAGAAAATTCCCAGAGGAATGTAGTTTCGAATTATTTCTAATTTAAAAGTCAATGTAACCCCCCTGTACAGGTGTTCTTCGTGAAGTACAACGATCCCATCTACGTGAAGCTGGAGAAACTGGACATCATGATCCGTCTGGCGTCGCAGGCGAACATCGCGCAGGTGCTGGGGGAGCTCAAGGAGTACGCGACCGAGGTGGACGTGGACTTCGTCAGGAAGGCGGTGCGGGCCATAGGACGATGCGCTATCAAGGTGGGGACATCGAGAATAGACGAGCGTAACGTATACGTGACCCAGTGGCTAAATCCAGAAGTCTCGGGTTCCCTTCCCAGAGGGGTAACGAATGGTATTCGTTTTGGTTGGGAAAGGGCATTTTCTATGTCCGCCTGGCTAGCTACCATCATGTTACCTAAGTCTGCCGCCAGACAGCAGTGTTAGTAAGTACTTTTGTGTTTGGGTATTAAAGCTAGCGGAGCCAGCGCCTCATTGAGGCTAAATTGACATGATTACGCTACGAACTTCCCTTTTTTCTGGGAGTATTTTATCGTAAGCTTAAATGTTACCTAATTGTATTCAGGTGGAACCTTCGGCGGAGCGCTGCGTGTCAACCCTGTTGGAACTGATCCAGACTAAAGTGAACTATGTGGTGCAAGAGGCGATAGTTGTGATCAAGGACATATTCCGCAAGTACCCCAACAAATACGAGAGCATCATCAGCACCCTCTGTGAGAACTTGGACACGCTCGACGAGCCGGAGGCGAGGGCTTCCATGGTAAGACTAATTGTTGTTTATCCTAATAGTGGTAGAGCAATAAAGCTTTCAATTAGCAACCATGTATAGCTAAGGTAGACACAACAAGTCGTCAGATATAATTAAATTTTTAGTATGCATGTACTTATATTATAAAAGATAAAGTAGGTTTGTCCGTCCTTCACGTCGTAACTTTTGCATGGGATACTTGTTATTCCGATCGAAGTCGTTCCTTGGGTCTTCTGGTCGCCTGCTGGACAGAGTTGTAACTGCGCTGTCGTTACCACCAGGTGTGGATAGTAGGGGAGTACGCTGAACGTATCGACAACGCGGACGAGCTGCTGGACTCCTTCCTGGAGGGGTTCCACGACGAGAACGCGCAGGTGCAGCTGCAGCTGCTGACGGCCGTCGTGAAGCTGTTCCTCAAGCGGCCGGCGGACACCCAGGAGCTGGTGCAGCACGTGCTCAGCCTGGCCACACAGGACTCCGACAACCCGGACCTCAGGTACACATACTCTACTGCTGGACCGTATTGAAGCTGTTCCTCAAGTTGCTGATGGATATCTCAGGAGTCAGTCTGTCAATAGCGTAGCTACACAGACCTGACTCTTCATATAAATGCCGTGATATTAATGGATGACGTTTATATACACGCGAATGTGAAAATAAAAAATAGAATGTGTTAGTACGCGCGTGCTATACTACCGACCCTTGCGCCGACTTGCTACCGACACGGACAGCTCATTTTATTACTGCGCGCACCTCGTTGAACATGTGATGGCAATACCGATGCACTGTCTCGCTCGCACGTTAAGACTTAGATCGGATTTCTCGACAAATATTTAGCTTTGAAGAATTGTATAATTTTACCTCTTCAGCAAAAAAAATGTATTCAAAAACTCGCAGCAAAATCATTGGAACACAATTCATATTAATAAATGTATTAAAAATGTATGTACACATTTTTACACGAGAAGGCAACACCGCGAATTCGACTTTGAAAGTTGTTACACGGAACCCTTTACCGGGGAAAAAAATCATAAGTTAATATTCAAGGAAATTTCATCAAGATCGGTGATCGGTTCAGCTGTTTAGTTATGAGAAGATGACAAACATACAATATGATCACATATTTTATACCTATCATAAGTGTGAAGTGTGATGTGAACTGTACGTTTCAGGGACCGCGGATTCATCTACTGGCGGCTGCTGTCTACGGACCCTGCCGCCGCCAAGGAGGTTGTGCTGGCGGACAAGCCCCTCATCTCCGAGGAGACGGACCTCCTGGAGCCCACGCTGCTGGACGAGCTCATCTGCCACATCAGCTCGCTGGCCTCCGTATACCACAAGCCCCCCACTGCGTTTGTTGAAGGTGAGCGGTGTATACAATACAATGGAGTAATTGATTCTCAGTGCCGGATTGCCACCTAAGCCTACAAGGCCCTGGACTAGGGGCCCAGCCAGTCCAGGGTTCTAGTACCAGCGCTGGGACAGTTACATAAGCTTAAAAGCCTGGCTGGCTGTTTAAAAAAAACTTTGATAAATCCAGAAAAAGGGGAAATAGAGCGAAAGTGGCACCACAAGCAACACAAGAGTGCTAATTACACAGCTGTTTGGCGGCAGACATGTAACATAGAAAATGCCCTACCACCAACGAAACCGAGTACCGATTAGGGATATATATATACTGGGAATCGAATCTTGGGATTGTGAGTTCAACAGCCACCAGTCCACGGCGGCGATTACTTACACAGTGGCAATGGTCACGTAATGAAGGCAGAAGGTTGGTGATGATGTGTTTCTGTATGTTGTCGTAGGTCGCGGTGCTGGCGTGCGCAAGTCCCTGCCGGCGCGCGGGCTGGCCCCAGAGGAGACGCACAGCGCGGCGCAGGCCCAGCCCACCGTCATACCAAACCAGGTACCTACTGTCTCCATACTCATACAGCATTCTCCGACGCCAATTATGAATCGATTTTGATGATTCTTTTTTGTTTGGCAGATCATACTTCAGAAATGGTCCCATATAAATTTTATCAAAATTGATTTAACACTTTCTGAGAAAATCAATGAAACAAAACATATACCCAGATAATTCTACCTGTAAAGGGTGAACATTTCAAAATTGGCAAAATTAAAATTCTACTATTTTTATAACAATTACACTTTATATGTATGGATCCATCACAATATTTCGGCCCTGTGAACTTCTTTTTCTCCTGTAGGGTAACGACTTGTCCACTATAAGCAGACCTAGTCTCACACGATTTCTTCCTTAACTTGTATTGCAGGAGTCTCTGATTGGAGACCTGCTGTCGATGGACATCGGGGGCCCACCGCCCGCCCCCGCGCCTGCCTCCAACCTGGACCTGCTGGCCGGCGGGCTTGACGTTCTAGTGAGTCATCCACCATAATCTCATCTTCCTTTCCCCACAAAATGCTAGATGCCTCCTTCATTTACAGCTCTCTTTTCAAGGGTTCTTTTTGAATATATATTTTATGAATATTTACTTCATGTTATGAAACTTAACTTGATGAATTCAAGAATATAGTGTTTTCTGACGAATAAACGATCTATCTATATAATACAATTCAATAAATTAGTTCCACGTTTGAAACATTATTATATGTGAACAGTAGTTTTACACTGTTACAGTATTTTCCCATGTTTATCACACCAGTTCCACCTGTATTCCACTAGTTCCACTTGTATATAATTATTACAATTTCATTTTATAACCCTAGTTCCACGTGTATAATAGAAGTTACACATTTATAACACTAGTTTCAAGTGTGTAGCACCAGTTTCACATTTATAACTCTACATTTATAACATGAGTGGGTATTGTGTGTGCACAGCTCGGCGGGGGCCCGGAGCCGAGCGCGGCGGGCTCCGGCACCACGGGGCTACTGGGAGACATATTCGGCGTCACCACGGCGCCGGCGTCTTTCATGCCGCCCAAACAGTGCTGGCTGCCCGCGGACAAGGGGAAAGGTACACAATACGCTTTATCTTTATCCTTTTTATTATTTATTTTAAATACGATCGGCACCAGAATTACAGAATTCATAACACGTCGTTGAAATAAGTAGCCAATAAAATATATCCTCTGATACAAAATAAATAACAAGCTAATTCAGCTAAAACGTACCAACATACAAGTGTAGAAATAAGCGTCGTCCCACACCTATCTGTTTAGAACAGAATTGACACCGGAAGGCTAGAATGCCATACAAAATGTGCCCGCACCTTCAAGCACGCCCGCTCAGCAAGCAGCCGGCCAGCAATTGCTTTTTGTGTATATTTTTGGTGTAACATAATGTAAGCCATGTTTTGTGTTAAGGTCTGGAGATATGGGGCTCGTTCAGTCGCCAGAACGGTCAGCCGCGCATAGAGATGACCTTCACCAACAAAGCAATGGCCCCGATGAGCGGGTTCGCTATACAGCTAAATAAGAACAGGTCAGTGCACGTAACAACGAAACAAAAATTGTACGACTCGTCATATGTGAGTGGTTACGCAAAAAGGGGACCTCAAGGGGAAAAAATTGATTTCGAGTAAATCGCGTTTGAAGTTTTGACTCTAAATGAGATTCGCCTCGAGCGCGGAGATTTAAAATTAAAAAAAAACTACGGCACCTTATGTAATCTGACCAAAACAAAGCTGAAAAACAACAGAATCAAAATTCCTGTAGAAGAAAAATCATTTTACAATCGCTTCAGGTCCCTTATTGCGTAACCACTCACTAATGTACCATGTTCTATACAAATAAACTTATCTTGATTACTTAGCAGATGAAAAGTTGAATCAAACGACATAAATGTTAACGAGAAAAGAACCAATTCTTTCAATCTTTCCACCTCCCCCCTCTACTATCAGTCTATCAGCACCCTACTTGCTTGACATTCCACTTGACGCAGAATTTTCTGCTGTCTTGTTTCCCTTGCACTGTCATTTTATATCACTATTCTGTGCTTTTGTATAACACGTTTACCGAAAAAATGGACGTCACGCTTCCTCACTCACCTCCCGGTCGTCCTGTCGTGTTAGTACGGTCGCAGTGACGTCATCGACGTCAGGTCCATTCTTTCGATAAACATGTATGTGTCCATAGTTGTAAAAGAAATACAGATATGATTATTATGTTTGATGTGTTGTCAGTTTCGGTATCTTCCCTGTGGGCGGTCTGTCGGTGGGCGTGCTTGCGGCCGGCGCCACTGCGGAGGCGCCGCTCGCGCTCTCCACCACGGGCCCGGTGCAGCGGATGGAGCCTCTTAACAATCTACAGGTGAGTTTATGTTATGGGCTCAGTTGCCTTCATCTCATCCGTTGGTAAGTGATAATACCATTGGATGGAAAACGTGCTTACCCAAAAACCTCAAGATAAATATGGCTATGTTATCTTTTATTTTTTAGCGGCACCCTTAGATGACATAGTGTTTGCTATCCCTACCACCAATCAGAGTACCGACAGGTACCCCCGAGGCGGATAACTTATGACAAGTCCATATTAGTGTTAAATACACGCTTTTACGCTTAAGTAAATTAAATTTCTGCCGCCCGGCCTCAGAAACCCCCCACGTATACGTACCAGTGGGTGTCGTGAAAGGCGACCAAGGGGAAAGTGCTTAGAAGACGAACAATCGTCTATGTATCATCAACATCGTCAACATCTTACTGCGGTCACCAATCCGCCAAACAAGCGTCGCGGTTATGACAAATCCCTTGTCGATCCATCATGGCGGCACATGGACACTCGAGTAAAAAAACATGTATCCACTTCTGTACCATGTCACATTCACCCTTGTTCCTACGCAGTGAATTGAAGGAAATGTCAATTAAAGATGAATATGACATGGTGAAAAAGTAGATTTTTGTACTCGAGTGTACTTTTACAGCTGCTAATAAACCAACTTGCGTCCATATCTGCAGGTGGCGATCAAAAACAACATCGATGTGTTCTACTTCGCGTGCCTCATCCCCGCCCACATTCTGTTCACGGAGGACGGACAGCTCGACAAGCGCGTCTTCCTTACCACTTGGAAGGAGATCCCAGCCGCCAACGAAGTACAACACAACCTGTCCAACGTCCTGGGCACAGCCGACTCCATCACACACAAAATGACCCTCAATAACATCTTCACCATCGCCAAAAGAAACGTCGAAGGTCAGGATATGCTGTACCAGTCTCTGAAGCTCACTAACAACATCTGGGTGCTTCTAGAATTGAAACTGCAGCCTGGCAACCCTGAAGCGACCTTATCGTTGAAATCTCGCACGCCTGAGGTGGCCACTTGCATATTCCAAGCTTACGAAGCTATAATAAAATCGTAATCTCTTTATGTATATGTTGGTAAAAAAGTATTATGTAAGTGATGATAAAAGACTTTGTACGAAAGTATATTCCAGTAACGTTGAAATGTATGATTGTTAGTGTGCGTATTTAGAGATACGGACATGTTATCGGGAAATTAAATTATGTTATATTAATTTTTCGGAGTGTTTTTTATTATTATAATAATAATAATATCGCTGTGATGGCTTGCCCAACAGTGGGCATGTGTAGTAGCAAGGCCGCCGCGATCGGTTATCGTATTATTTAATATTTTAAACGAAACTCTCACTTATGTAGTTTCAGAGATACAACATGTGTCAGCCGACGAAACGTGTCACCAGCTTACATATCGGTTATTCGGTTCGCACTAGAAATTCAACAAAAAATGTGGAGCCTGGGCGCTGAAATTTTGCTCTAAAATTTAAGGTATTAGTTACTTCAATAATTACGAAGATACAGCTGGGAGACACGGGTCGCCAGCTCACACACGGTATTTCGATCGTAGACCCGACAGTTTATTAACGTGATCGTTAATTTTTTGGCTCTCAATGATCCAAATATGCTTTATATTGCTGACTATAGTCTAAAAACCTAAACCTCACTAGTTTGCCTTTCATGTGTCAACTGGAGACCCACTTCTCCAGCTATCACACTGAAAACCACTCAATGTAACGGAGTTACGGTTGCTGCTAAATTAGGACTGAAAAGTTTGACTGCTCCTTAAAAAATTTGGCGTGCGTAGAATTCTTCCAGCTCTATGAGGAAGCTGACGAACGACGCCCATTCATCCAGATTTTCTAAGTTTTCTTACCCGATTAGGTGAATAGCTGCATGTGTATATGTCGCAGTTGAATTGCTTAAAAGGCTGTTTTCATCATCAAATATCATCACTAGAAAGTGAATGGGTTCAATAGCAGTACAATGGTAATTTTAAAATTGTTGGTCTTCAGTAAGTCATAACTCGTAAACGGTGCCTCCTAGGCCAAAAATAACCAAATTTTCAAGCCCCCCTTGACGAATACCCCCCGTCGCTTAAATTTTTCTGTCGAATGAACCCATAATCATCATCATCAAATATCATCACTAGAAAGTGAATGGGTTCAATAGCAGTACAATGGTAATTTTAAAATTGTTGGTCTTCAGTAAGTCACAACTCGTAAACGGTGCGTCCTAGGCCAAAAATAACCAAATTTTCAAGCCCCCCTTGACGAACACCCCCCGTCGCTTAAATTTTTCTGTCGAATGAACCCATAATCATCATCATCAAATATCATCACTAGAAAGTGAATGGGTTCAATAGCAGTACAATGGTAACTTTAAAATTGTTGGTCTTCAGTAAGTCATAACTCGTAAACGGTGCCTCCTAGGCCAAAAATAACCAAATTTTCAAGCCCCCCTTGACGAATACCCCCCGTCGCTTAAATTTTTCTGTCGAATGAACCCATAATCATCATCATCAAATATCATCACTAGAAAGTGAATGGGTTCAATAGCAGTACAATGGTAATTTTAAAATTGTTGGTCTTCAGTAAGTCACAACTCGTAAACGGTGCGTCCTAGGCCAAAAATAACCAAATTTTCAAGCCCCCCTTGACGAACACCCCCCGTCGCTTAAATTTTTCTGTCGAATGAACCCATAATCATCATCATCAAATATCATCACTAGAAAGTGAATGGGTTCAATAGCAGTACAATGGTAACTTTAAAATTTTTGGTCTTCAGTAAGTCATAACTCGTAAACGGTGCGTCCTAGGCCAAAAATAACCAAATTTTCAAGCCCCCCTTGACGAACACCCCCCGCCGCTTAAATTTTTCTGTCGAATGAACCCATAATCATCATCATCAAATATCATCACTAGAAAGTGAATGGGTTCAATAGCAGTACAATGGTAATTTTAAAATTGTTGGTCTTCAGTAAGTCATAACTCGTAAACGGTGCGTCCTAGGCCAAAAATAACCAAATTTTCAAGCCCCCCTTGACGAATACCCCCCGTCGCTTAAATTTTTCTGTCGAATGAACCCATAATCATCATCATCAAATATCATCACTAGAAAGTGAATGGGTTCAATAGCAGTACAAGGATAATTTTAAAATTGTTGGTCTTCAGTAAGTCATAACTCGTAAACGGTGCGTCCTAGGCCAAAAATAACCAAATTTTCAAGCCCCCCTTGACGAACACCCCCCGCCGCTTAAATTTTTCTGTCGAATGAACCCATAATCATCATCATCAAATATCATCACTAGAAAGTGAATGGGTTCAATAGCAGTACAATGGTAATTTTAAAATTTTTGGTCTTCAGTAAGTCATAACTCGTAAACGGTGCGTCCTAGGCCAAAAATAACCAAATTTTCAAGCCCCCCTTGACGAACACCCCCCGTCGCTTAAATTTTTCTGTCGAATGAACCCATAATCATCATCATCAAATATCATCACTAGAAAGTGAATGGGTTCAATAGCAGTACAAGGATAATTTTAAAATTGTTGGTCTTCAGTAAGTCATAACTCGTAAACGGTGCGTCCTAGGCCAAAAATAACCAAATTTTCAAGCCACCCTTGACAAATACCCCCCGTCGCTTAAATTTTTCTGTCGAATGAACCCATAATCATCATCATCAAATATCATCACTAGAAAGTGAATGGGTTCAATAGCAGTACAATGGTAATTTTAAAATTGTTGGTCTTCAGTAAGTCACAACTCGTAAACGGTGCGTCCTAGGCCAAAAATAACCAAATTTTCAAGCCACCCTTGACGAATACCCCCCGTCGCTTAAATTTTTCTGTCGAATGAACCCATAATCATCATCATCAAATATCATCACTAGAAAGTGAATGGGTTCAATAGCAGTACAATGGTAACTTTAAAATTGTTGGTCTTCAGTAAGTCATAACTCGTAAACGGTGCGTCCTAGGCCAAAAATAACCAAATTTTCAAGTCCCCCTTGACGAATACCCCCCGTCGCTTAAATTTTTCTGTCGAATGAACCCATAATCATCATCATCAAATATCATCACTAGAAAGTGAATGGGTTCAATAGCAGTACAATGATAATTTTAAAATTGTTGGTCTTCAGTAAGTCATAACTCGTAAACGGTGCGTCATAGGCCAAAAATAACCAAATTTTCAAGTCCCCCTTGACGAACACCCCCCGTCGCTTAAATTTTTCTGTCGAATGAAGCCATAATCATCATCATCAAATATCATCACTAGAAAGTGAATGGGTTCAATAGCAGTACAAGGATAATTTTAAAATTGTTGGTCTTCAGTAAGTCATAACTCGTAAACGGTGCGTCCTAGGCCAAAAATAACCAAATTTTCAAGCCCCCCTTGAAGAATACCCCCCGTCGCTTAAATTTTTCTGTCGAATGAACCCATAATCATCATCATCAAATATCATCACTAGAAAGTGAATGGGTTCAATAGCAGTACAAGGATAATTTTAAAATTGTTGGTCTTCAGTAAGTCATAACTCGTAAACGGTGCGTCCTAGGCCAAAAATAACCAAATTTTCAAGCCCCCCTTGACGAATACCCCCCGTCGCTTAAATTTTTCTGTCGAATGAACCCATATAATCATCATCATCAAATATCATCACTAGAAAGTGAATGGGTTCAATAGCAGTACAAGGATAATTTTAAAATTGTTGGTCTTCAGTAAGTCATAACTCGTAAACGGTGCGTCCTAGGCCAAAAATAACCAAATTTTCAAGCCCCCCTTGACGAACACCCCCCGTCCCCGAATGAACCCATAATCATCATCATCAAATATCATCACTAGAAAGTGAATGGGTTCAATAGCAGTACAAGGATAATTTTAAAATTGTTGGTCTTCAGTAAGTCACAACTCGTAAACGGTGCGTCCTAGGCCAAAAATAACCAAATTTTCAAGTCCCCCTTGACGAACACCCCCCGTCGCTTAAATTTTTCTGTCGAATGAAGCCATAATCATCATCATCAAATATCATCACTAGAAAGTGAATGGGTTCAATAGCAGTCCAAGGATAATTTTAAAATTGTTGGTCTTCAGTAAGTCATAACTCGTAAACGGTGCGTCCTAGGCCAAAAATAACCAAATTTTCAAGCCCCCCTTGACGAATACCCCCCGTCGCTTAAATTTTTCTGTCGAATGAACCCATAATCATCATCATCAAATATCATCACTAGAAAGTGAATGGGTTCAATAGCAGTACAATGATAATTTTAAAATTGTTGGTCTGCAGTAAGTCACAACTCGTAAACGGTGCGTCCTAGGCCAAAAATAACCAAATTTTCAAGCCCCCCTTGACGAACACCCCCCGTTGCTTAAATTTTTCTGTCGAATGAACCCATAATCATCATCATCAAATATCATCACTAGAAAGTGAATGGGTTCAATAGCAGTACAATGGTAACTTTAAAATTGTTGGTCTTCAGTAAGTCATAACTCGTAAACGGTGCGTCCTAGGCCAAAAATAACCAAATTTTCAAGCCCCCCTTGACAAACACCCCCCGTCGCTTAAATTTTTCTGTCGAATGAACCCATATAATCATCATCATCAAATATCATCACTAGAAAGTGAATGGGTTCAATAGCAGTACAAGGATAATTTTAAAATTGTTGGTCTTCAGTAAGTCATAACTCGTAAACGGTGCGTCCTAGGCCAAAAATAACCAAATTTTCAAGCCCCCCTTGACGAACACCCCCCGTCGCTTAAATTTTTCTGTCGAATGAACCCATAATCATCATCATCAAATATCATCACTAGAAAGTGAATGGGTTCAATAGCAGTACAAGGATAATTTTAAAATTGTTGGTCTTCAGTAAGTCACAACTCGTAAACGGTGCGTCCTAGGCCAAAAATAACCAAATTTTCAAGTCCCCCTTGACGAACACCCCCCGTAGCTTAAATTTTTCTGTCGAATGAAGCCATAATCATCATCATCAAATATCATCACTAGAAAGTGAATGGGTTCAATAGCAGTCCAAGGATAATTTTAAAATTGTTGGTCTTCAGTAAGTCATAACTCGTAAACGGTGCGTCCTAGGCCAAAAATAACCAAATTTTCAAGCCCCCCTTGACGAACACCCCCCGTCGCTTAAATTTTTCTGTCGAATGAACCCATAATCATCATCATCAAATATCATCACTAGAAAGTGAATGGGTTCAATAGCAGTACAATGATAATTTTAAAATTGTTGGTCTGCAGTAAGTCACAACTCGTAAACGGTGCGTCCTAGGCCAAAAATAACCAAATTTTCAAGCCCGCCTTGACGAACACCCCCCGTTGCTTAAATTTTTCTGTCGAATGAACCCATAATCATCATCATCAAATATCATCACTAGAAAGTGAATGGGTTCAATAGCAGTACAATGGTAACTTTAAAATTGTTGGTCTTCAGTAAGTCATAACTCGTAAACGGTGCGTCCTAGGCCAAAAATAACCAAATTTTCAAGCCCCCCTTGACAAATACCCCCCGTCGCTTAAATTTTTCTGTCGAATGAACCCATAATCATCATCATCAAATATCATCACTAGAAAGTGAATGGGTTCAATAGCAGTACAAGGATAATTTTAAAATTGTTGGTCTTCAGTAAGTCATAACTCGTAAACGGTGCGTCCTAGGCCAAAAATAACCAAATTTTCAAGCCCCCCTTGACAAACACCCCCCGTCGCTTAAATTTTTCTGTCGAATGAACCCATAATCATCATCATCAAATATCATCACTAGAAAGTGAATGGGTTCAATAGCAGTACAATGGTAATTTTAAAATTGTTGGTCTTCAGTAACTCACAACTCGTAAACGGTGCGTCCTAGGCCAAAAATAACCAAATTTGCAAGCCCCCCTTGACGAACCCCCCGTCGCTTAAATTTTTCTGTCGAATGAACCCATAATCATCATCATCAAATATCACCACTAGAAAGTGAATGGGTTCAATAGCAGTACAATGGTAATTTTAAAATTGTTGTTCTTCAGTAAGTCATATCTCTTAAACGGTGCGCCCTAGGCAAAAAATAACCAAATTTTCAACCCCCCGTCGCTTAAATTTTACTGGCGAATGAACTCTTATTAATCAATAACCATCATCATGGAAAGTGAATGGGGTCAATAGATCATGGCAATCATAGGGACTTGCATGTCATATTTACGGCCAAGCAGGTCAGAGAGGTCGTGAAAGGGATGAGCTAGGGGAATTCTACGCATGCCAAATTTTAAGGCAATTTAGGAGCAATCAAACTTTAGCATTCATAATTTAGCAGCAACCATGTACCTCTTCTAAGTTAAACGAAGTTCTCACTTATGTAGTTTCAGAGATACAACATGTGTCAGCTGGCGACCCATGTCACCAGCTTACACACACATTTTGGCTGGTAGCTCAAACAGTTTTAGCACTAGAGATTCGAAAATTTTTAAGCCTATTGCTTCTATTTTGCCCTAAAATATGAGGTACAATACATAATAGGCCTGTTTCCACTAATAACAAATTGCTTGGTTTATAGTTTCTAATTATAAATGAGGAGACGAAGATAAGAAAAAACTAGTATATTTCTCAAAAAAGTTAAAGATTATTAATATTTTTAGAAAATGAATTCGAAAAAAATAGGCATTAGGTCACGTGACAACGAACACGAAGAACGCGGCGCAAGAAAGTGTGACGTCACGCCTCGCAAAACATCATTGTTGTTGTTGACGTTTTCATATCACAGAGCAGGTTATTTCGCGAGCTGTGACGTCATTCAAGACGCCATGACACTATTCAGCGTTTTCGAGGGAAATCTAAATGGCTTTTTTAAAATACAAAATACGTAATGTAAATATTGATTTTTCTTTAAAATATAGTTTTTTTGGGATAAAATAGATATTAAAGTATATAATTAGCCAAGTTTTCAAATTTAGTCAACTAGCCTATCGTAGCTTGAATAATTACGAAGATCCAGATGTGTAAGCTGGTGACACGGGTACACACGGTATTGCGTTCGTAGATCCAACAGTTTATCAATGTGATCGTTAATTTTTTTGGCTCTCATTGCTGTAATTGTCCTTTAAATGCCTGACTGTAGTCTAAAGCCTTAACCTCACTGGTTTGCCTTCCTGGCATGTGTCAGCTGGAGTCCCATGTCTCCAGCTGACACACTAAAAACAGCTCGCTGTAACTGAGTTATGGTTGCTGCTAAATTATGAATGCTAAAGTTTGATTGCTCCTAAATTGCCTTAAAATTTGGCATGCGTAGAATTCCCCTAGCTCTATGAGGAAGCTGGCGACGACTACGTATAACCACTGTAAAAGTTTTATTTAAGAGTCTGCAGCAAGCTCGAGTCTCCATTACAAACGCAGTTACGTCCTAATTTTTGAATAACACGTTGCATCATCATAAAATTTGGCAAATATAATAAGATGAGATATATTTTAGTCTTCAATTAGTGTATGACGCTTGAAATGTTATAAAGAAAATTGAACGAGTATACGCTTTTGCATTTTAGACCACTAAAACCCTCCATCCATGCATTTAAGTGGACGTAATAGAGTAAGTACCACATCCTTTCAAGGATCAAAAGATTAATAAATTACAACAACAGGTAAGTCTAAACGTTTTATATATTGAAAAGTTCTCTGTCTACAGTCATGGTCCAGACCAACTTATAAACTACCTATTTACAAATATATCAAAATTTCATCCTTACACAATATAAATCAATGAGGTTTCCCAACAAAACTGTAACAATAATAAAATGTTATCTGAACAGGAATAAACAATAATTTTGTATTTTACAAAATAAATATATATCTGCCGGAAGAGATTCCATCACTCAATGTTACCGAGAACAAACTTTCAAAAGCAAGGTAAAAAATAAATAGCAAAATGCATTTTTTAAACTAAGCTTCCCTCCCAATGGCATGGCGTGGTACTGTTCAATCCAATTAATATTTAAGAAAATAAATATGGAAAAATATGTTCAATGTGTATACATAGTTCATTTTAATAATATTCAAACCAAACTTTGTCCTTTTTTGTAATATTCTTTTTGGTAATTTTTAGAATTTTGATTAATTTTTCCATAATAATTTCATTTAGCTAGTGACACATTTTATGAACAATATGTCCTCATATATAAATTTTACTAAATTAAGAAATAAATATTACGTTTCAAATAATTCATTTTTGTTGAATTGCTGCATTGAAAATTGATCTTCTATAAAAAAAAGTTTGGGTAAATAATAATCTTTTTATAGATGCATACTGACTTAACTGAACTTAGAAACCATGTCTGTCAGAAATTCCTTAATTCATCGCGGTAGATCATATATGTTTTGGTGGTCATGACCACTACAATTTTCTTTGAAAATAAACAGGATATACAATTAGTTTGACACCCGGCGCCAGCGAAAGACAATAAGGCTTGCGTTACCTGTAACGCCAAAAATTCATTTAAACACGAAAAAAAATAATCAATTACGTTACACTTGAAAATTGACAATAAATTAAAACATCAAATACACCGATGTTTCAAATCCGACCGGAGGTAAATAAACTATTTTACTAATACATTTGAAACCTTATTTCATCCATGCTCGTTTTTCAATTTATGTGCTACAATAGTTTCCCTTTATCATGAACTAATACTGAATTATCTCGGATAAAAAGGGCTCATGTCCTTCTACATGATATAGACGAACTGCAAAAGAAATTTCAACACGGTTAATTGGTCCATTGAGGCGGTAAACAGTAACAAAGCCACTTTTGATAAAAAAACAAAACAGACAATTTTAAATTTTGTTACGGTTATAAGGACATTTTACGTGTAGAATGTATTCCCTGATAATTTTTTTCAGTAGCACACATACATTCAATCTATTTTGACCAGAAACTCTTCAACTTCCAACTTCTGCCTCATGATAGCGGACAGCACCACTTCCGTACTACAAACGACATTCAACGTCTTCTCAGACTGCAACAGGTAATACACTAAGTGGAGATCGCTCGGTACAGTCAGCACCAGATAGCTGTACGGCCTCTGGTTGTGCATCTCTTGTATAGACACGTACGACCGACGGTTCTTTTCCACCTTCCCTCCGCAGAGTTCGATCATCTCGATCAGCTGAGCTCGGGAAGGTTTAACGCAAGGGGTCAGGAAGAACGTGACTCCCTCTAGGAGCTTCTTCCGCTGCTCGCCACACAGTAGAACCTCGGAGACGTCGCATTTGAACATCTTGTTGAATGCTTCGTCTCTGAGTCCGTGCTTGGCTTCGTCCGCGAACTTGTTCAGCCTCTGGCTCTCTAGGATCCACTCTGGCGACAGGAGGTGTTTGACGGTGACCAGACAACTGATCAGTTTGGAGGTTCTCACTAGCTTCTCCATGACGAGGTGAGTCGCTTCCGCTGCTGATGTCACTACCAGACCGCCCAGTTGCCTGTACGAGACAAATGCTAATTAAATAAACTGTTCAGATCTGGTCAGAATACACAAACAATTGAATCGAATTGGTGGTGTAGGTATCTTCCGGCTTGCATTATTCGTGTAGATTAGAGAGGGACACCTGATAGCTTGTTGACATCCAGCATAATTTAGCGTTGTCCCTCGAAACGCTATACCATTCGCTGTCTTTAAAAGGTGTCTCCTCACAAAAAGGCATATAGGCTAGTTCATGTATGATATAAAATTAGTTGTGCATATCGTCACCAAAAGATGACATGAAGGCCAAGTGCAAACCAATCATACATAGAAAAATATAAGATGTTGATTGTACATAAGAAAGAAAGAAAGTATTGTGTATGTGATACTGACCTCACTATGGCAGCGAGTCGTGGCTGGTCATGCGGCGACACGCCCGAGAAGAGCACTCGCGGCGCTAGGTGTAGGGGGGGCGCGTGCGGCGGGGCCGAGGGCGGCGGGGGCTCCGGGTCGATGCGCGGGCGCTTGCGTCGCGGGCCCGACACCGCCGCGGCGCTACGTTTGGCGCGCTCGTGGGACTCTTGCGTTATGTTGATTGGCATCTTCCACGCGTCTATAGGACATAATATAAACATAATCTTAAAAAGCCGATCGAGCATTTATTCGAACATTCTATTGTTTTCTTACTGTGACGACGCCTCAAAGTAAAAAAAAGGTATTTATTTAACTATAGGCGATTAAACGCCGCCTCAGTTCCCGTGACTTACTCATCAGATGCGAGACCAAGCTGTAATCCATCCGGAACGGACTCGGCATGCTGAACTGCTGGTACTTCGCGTTTTCAATCTAGAACACAAAACACGAATATATAATAATGCATCAAAAATGTTTTCAACAATATGTGCCAGTTATACTTTACATGTGTCACTGTACTGGTCGGTTACCTGGGACAGGGCGCTCATGTTGCCCAGCAGCAGGTCGGTGAGCCACGCGGCGGTCACCACGGGGATGCTCCACTCGCGCGCGCGACGGTACTTGTTCCCCTCCGCCCGCTTGCAGATCAGGACAGTGTTGTCGCGGGTCATGTACGGGGTCAGCTGGACACACACATGTTCGTAAAAAATACATAATTAAAAAATTAATTAATAAGTTGTGTTGAAATACACGTTTCAGAACCTTTACATTGGTTATCCATTTTTCGAGCGACGTGACCTGCACATTGCCACTTTAGCTCATTGACTCGTCGAGCTATGTCGGTCACGTTAGTTTGTCTTTACTCATTCCAGATTTTATTACGTAGAGCAATTGAGAAACTGCTATTTTTTATTATTGATATTGACTGCTAGTGTAGGTTAGGGCTTACTATGTCATCACTATACCTTGGCGCCAACATGGTCTATGCAGAAGGTGAGTCTGTCTCGCTCCTCGGCGCGCCACCCCGACACGGCGACGCGGTGGTGTCGGGCGGGCCGCGAGCGCGCGCAGTACATGCTGGGCAGGTGCAGCGCCTGCCACGGCGGCGACACGGCGCGGCGCAGCATGGCGTCAGACAGCCAGTACGCCGTCACGCAGCGCTTCGCGTCGCGCAGAGCCTGACCAGATAGAGCATTTATGAATGAAGCATCTCCGCGGTTAGTAGAAAGGAGTAAAGTACCATAAAGCTCCCATATGTACCCATTAAAAAAATTAAATTTAAAATAAGATTACAGTTACGTATGTATACATTAAGCTTCCATCCCTCGCGTAGCTAAGTTATATCGTTTGTAATAATTAATGAAACTTTAGGTTAATTTGTTTATCATCCACATCTGTATGAAAAATGTGTATAGCTGTTTGATTCTTAATAAATAAATAAATAACATCAAAGTGTCAAGAAAAAGAACGTACTTATGAGCCTAAAGTATTAGAAAAAGAGTTCCTTGTGTATCGATTTTGAGAGCTCGACGCTAACGCAATTTACTGAAACAAGTTTGGTAGAAATTGTTACCGAGGGCGCTCTACTGGCTAAAATAAATTACTTGCAACTCCACAAGGCCCAGTTAGTAATAAATAAACAAGTTAGGACACAGACAAGGAGTACTACCTGCATAACGACGCCATGTTTCTGCGTCTCGCACAGCACGTGGGTGACCCGCGGACAGTAGCTGGTCTCCACCTCCCCCCCGCGGCGCACGATCGCCTCCGACCAGCGGGACACGCGCTCGTTGCCCCACGACTGCTGGTACTCCACCTCACGAACAAACAATATAGTGAACGAAATAAACATAAACAACATTGGTTTGTATGTATACACAAACAAACAACCTCTCACCCTAAACGCATATACAGTCTCCGTTCCGTCGTGGGTAATAATCACATAATAATCAATCTTTACGCACGAAGTGTCAAGAAAAGAGAGAGGCGTATCCATCTATCCCCTTCGTGTCGGACATTGTCAAATGACTAGCGTTGGAAGCTCACTCGTAACAATTCTATCGAATTAAGACACCTGATATTAGACGGAACTATCTCAAAGGTGGCTTCATGCAATATCTCTATAAAACTTACTATATGGAAGACGCACCCTAGCAGGAACAGGTCCGGCGGTAGTTTCAGGTTGGGGTTGTGTCCGTAGAACTGTGCTCGGGGCGGCGCCGCCCGCACGGCGCCCGCGTACACCTTGTTGGGCGCGGGCGGTGCGGGGTGCGGGTGGTGCGAGGGACCGAGCAGCAGGCGGGCCGGCGCGCGCACCGCGCCCCCCGCCGCGTGCGCCGCTGTCATCAGACGCAGCGTGCCTGACAATTACGATGCATTAACGTACAATGTCATACTTTTATTTTAGAAAGAAAGAAAAGAGTTTATTTGGCACAGAAATTACAATAAAAAGAATTATAACTTAAATACATATTTCTAAACTATGAATAAATAAACAAACATTAACAGGCAAGTATGTACATATCTGTGCCAAAAAGTCCTCCGACAGCATGTTGCTGTCCCTACAGCATGCAGCGACAGCGCTGGTTTTCAGCGGAGCACTATGTTTTCAAATATTTATGTATGTATAAGTAAAATTCAAATAATCTCTCGATATTTTTTCTCTCAGTAGTCTTTTACGATAATCTGCAAAATGAAATAGGGTTTTAAAGACTATTTTAATGACAGATTTTTTTTGGTGTATGGTGTGTTTGGAGTTGCCCTTCATCTCACATGCTAGTGACGATAAGGACGTTGATGGTGAGTGTGCGCACCAAGAAGCCTCAAGCTGGCTCTGCTACCTTTCATACCGGAATATAGCAGTGCTAATACCACAGTGAGAACAAGACAGATACCCCACTGGGTTCCGAGCCCGGGAGCTCAGGATTATTCGTTCGAGCGTGTAGCTATTGTGCTACGGACGCGGTTTAAAATAAATAAATGGATTCTTGGCGCGAACTTGAAAAATTGTGGTTCATTGCAATTTTGTTAATTGGTTAATAATACTGTTATGTGTTTTTTTGTGTTATAATGGTGTGATATAGTGCAAAAAGTGTCACGGACTGTGTTATAGTATCAATTACGCAAAATTGCGAGGGTTTAGACGCGATCGGAAGAGTTCACCATGTCGAGTACATTCGGCATGTGGATTCTTTCGAATAATGTTGAAACCAAGGCTGGCCTTTGAAATTCTCATGTATTCAAATGTACACATTATACATTTTATTGAGAAAGCTGAAGAAATGGCTTCAGCATAGTTTAAAACCTGAAAATTTGTTCACTTAATTTTACTCGTTATTGGCTAGATAACCACTTGTTAAAGCCATTATTTAAAATAAATAAATAATAACCACGCGGCATGGCTTTGTTACCTGCAGCAGAAGGTTCATGTTCGGGCGGTGGCGCGGCTCCCTGCAGCCTAATCGACAGCATATTTGCCAACGCGGTCTTCGTCTTTGGGTTTACGAGCAACGCGTTGTTTGCACTCTGTTGGTCGGGCGTGGTCGGCGCCAGCAGCGCGCCGTCCACCTGCTGCTCCGGCAGCGGCGACGCGACGACGTGCTGCGCCGGGAGCGCGCCGGGGGGCCCCGGTTTCCCTGCGTGGTGGATCGCCGCGTGGTCCCGCTGCGCCTGGAGCTGTTGCAAGCGCTGGTACTGTTGCTGGCGCTGCATTTGTAGCTGTTGCAGCTGGGACTCGACGCCCCCGGTGCCCGCGCCCCCAGGGCTCACCACTCCGACACCTCCCACTATGTGCACGGAAATATTATTTGATTTATTGTATTTTACAAACATGATTCACCTATATAAGTGGTCAGGCGTCTCTGGTCCACGTTGCTATTTAAATTAGTCTATGTTATTATTATTTCGAGTATTTTTATTTAATTACTATTTAATAATTCTCCTAAATGCATTTACCTTTTTGAGTACTCGTACCATAGTTAATCCTGGGTAGACAGGATTATTACAAGGAGTGGGTAAAGCTGCAGATATATAACGAAGCCCTTGTCAGAAGACTAAGATTAATAGAGCCTCGTAAAAGATTATTTTCCTAAAATGAATAATAAGAAAAAATCTACCCATATGCCTCAATTAACTTTAAATATAAGACTACCATCTTGAAAAATACACAGTACAATGACTGTTGTTGTGTGTGAAGTCTCGCGCTGGTCCCGCGTGGTGGACTATGTGTATGACCCATACACTGTCTGTAGGAGTGTAGGCCTGAGACCCTACAGTGGGGACGTATATATTATATAGGTATATAGTATATAGGATACGTATATAGGGTGTTGATGAAAGTACAATAAAATGGGCGAGTGGTTTCTGCTTTAGAATATTAATAGGGTTGTAATGGAAAAAATAGTGAATATTGGAAACGTGACGAAGATATTTCTGTAACACAAGAAAAGGACAGCTAAAATTTATTCCTATGTAAAATTTGTGTTTCGTGAACATATACATTTCACGGGAGAGCAAAATTTTAAGGCATCATGCCTCTCGCTTTTGTATTAGATTTTTTCAATTTTAGACTTCTTCACTAGCTCGCAATTCGGTACTCGTACCGAAAAACAACTATTTTATGTTTCTACCCACATCTTAATAATTTTAAATAGCTTTCTAGAACACCTTATATGAACTAGACCAATCTTACACAGTAATCCGTTAAACTCTCCGCTTGCACTCATCACAGCGTAAACACACACTAAGCTCAGTAACACATGTCTTCGAGAAACGTCCGAGCGGGCGACACTTGTCGCGGCCGCGTGAGACTCCGCACTGAATATTCTGTTGTAGGGTTAGAACATGAGTTTACATCAGCTTGATAAGAATTGGCCACTAAAAGAGATGTTTCAAATACGGCCCGCACTTGTTATCGAAAAATCAAGGAATTGTCTAAAGATATACAGAAAATTACTAGAATAACATTTTTGTTTGTACTAAACTAGTATTGTTGTACTAAGTGACATACGCCAAATGACATTACATTGACTACATCTTTGCTTCAGAAGTGAAGCCTTGCCTGTTTCGCTTTTAAGTTCCCCAATAATGTAATTCCATGAAATAAATAATACATTTACAATAATTTACAATGATTTCCGCGCGGACAAGTTTATCATGGGCGGAAATTTATGTTTTTAAGAGCTTGTACTGGCCCTAAACTTCAAATGAAGACTCGAGCGTGAGTGTGTGTGTGTGTGAGAGAGAGAGAGATGGAGAGAGCAGGGCACTTGCTAAATATTTTATGCAATACATTATATCTTGTGAATTTTCTGGAAAAAAATAGCCATGTTTGTTACGGACGGAAATCGCAATTAGATATTGATAGTAGACTCTGCTGCCCACCTCCTGGAGGTTTCTCTTAGCGCCTTCTACGGCTGATTGTATTTTTTGTACTTGGTTTCATAGTGGGAGGAGCAATAAACATACCCTGTAACAATACTTTATATTTACTAAAGGTAACCCAACCCAACTCATCTCAGTGGCCATTCCTAGACATCAGAACAACATAACTGATTGAAATTATAATATCTGTTAAAAAGCGTCACAGGACCCCATCACTATGTATGCAACATAAATCTAAATGTGAAAACTGTCGCTCTAAGCGCGTGCGCGCGCGCACCGCGGACGCGTCACTTTTGGGCACAAATCATCGTTGTAAATACGTCAATGGCGATTCTTATACAGTATTGTTTCGGCAAACACTATAAAATCAGGAATTCCTTTGTATTTTATGAATTTATAAAATGACGAGCGTGTTTGTCTGCGTGGATTTCAAAAATAATCCTATTTGAACTACTTGTTCTTGATAATTTAATCAAATAAAAAAATATGCATTTTTTGACCCTTCAACTATTCCAATGTAAAAAAATATCAATTAATTTTTTTTCTCCATTACGACATGAAGAAATGATTTCAGTCAAAAAAGGAATTGGATAATAAATACAAATAATACGTTAATAGTGGTAATTTGACGCTTAGGGCCACTGAGTTGGTCTTCCGAGTACCTGATCCAGTGAGTTTCCTCTAAGAACTCCTTGATGCTGTAAGAAATAAGTATCATCATCATCAGCCAGGAAACGTCCACTGCTGGACATAGGCCTCCTCCGTAGTACGACACATTGGCCGGTCCCGAGCTACTTGAATCCGCTAGATTAACTAGGTCGTCGGTCCATATAGGACGGCCCGGTAAACGTTGCCCGGTACGTGGTCACCACTCGAGAACTCTTACTCCCCATGGGTTGTCCGTTCTTCGAGCGATGTGCAATGGGCACTTCAACTCACTGACACGTCGAGCTATGTCGGTAACCTCAGTTCGTCTACAGATTTCCTCATAGGCTGTTGACGATGAACGATCATTAGGAACAAATCCAGATCTGTTAATTACCTGGGGACTGTGGCGGTTGGACAGGCGCCGGTCCTGCGGGGATGGTCGCTGTTCTAGCGCCTTGCTGTTGCAGCCACTGCACCTGCATCAATACACCAAATTAGATTGGGGTCCGATTGTATTTTATACCATACCATATGTTAATGTATACTAAATACTCTCAAGCGTCGACGATGTACCGGGATATATGTACAGTCGAGTACAAAAATATAATGAAAATTAAAGGTGAGTGTGACATGGTGCAAAAAATTGGCAGATATTTAGTACTCGAGTGCACCAGGCAGACGACCTGGTGAAGGTCGCAAGAGCTGTTATCTAGATGTTCGGTTGTTTGTTGATTGTAGCACTGTATCATACCATGGTGGAAGCATATCTTCAGCAGTAGACGTTCCCTGACTGATGGTGATAAGTATCATAGGGAATATCATCATCAAAGTTCACATGAGCTTCCTTAAAAGTCCCTCACGTTGAATTTCCCCACTGCAAAATGTTATTAGTACATTGCCAAACACTGCTTGTCTTTTACATCTAAGGGTTGACATGGTGTGATCTTAATATAAAGACGAAACTACATACAATTTTTTATATGGACATGTAGTTATTTATAATTATGAAAGGGATTAAAAACTAATTTTTTAAAACTATTGATTGAAGAAAAAAATTTCATGTCTGAGTTCCCTACACTAGGAAAAGCTTTCAAGCACATAAAATTGGCAAGTTTACCTGTTGTTGTTGAGTGAGGCCAGGGGGCAGCTGACTCCGTATGAACGTGACACTCTGGGGGGCGCCTCCGGGGGATGGGGTCCCAGGAGAGCCGGACACTACTCCTGGCTGCTGGAAACAATTAAATATAAAATTAAACTGTCCTAACAATTTGTGTGAATTCTTCACAAAGCAATACATTGACCCTTGCATCTTGGATACATGATTTGGCACTGACTAGCTACCACCTCAACGGGCTATGATAGGGCTATGAATTGATTGGCACACTCTGGGAGAGGCCTATGTCCAGCAGTGGACTGCCGCAGGCTGTACTTGATGATGACCTTGACCTGACTTTGCCTAATGTGACAATGGCAGGTCACATCACTCACAGAACGCACAATCGATGGAGGGTAAGTTTCTCAGTAGGCATCACAGCTGAAGTGGCAAAGGGTAGGGTCACATCACTCAGAAGAAATTATAACTAACATGGAGTAAGAGAGGCAAGTCCTTGAGTTGCACATTATCTACCGGGCCAACCCTCCACTATATACATCAATAACCAGGTAATGATCGCAGGGGGCTCCCAGATGCAAGCATCTTGGGACTGGTTATTGTGGCCATGTATCCAGCAGTGGACGTTTCTTTGTCTATTATATGGTCGTCAGATGGAATACCTGTTGAGCTAGAGCCGCTGCCCTCTGTATGGAGATCTGTCGCCGTTTCTGCAGCTGTGCCACGAACATGGCTCGCTGCTGCGGGTCCATTTGCTGCAGCTGGGCATGCGTCTGTGCATCAAGGTGGATCAGCTGTCGTCCCCCGCCCCCAGCCGTCCACGACACCTGCACAATGTCACCACATACATTAACAAGCAAATTTTATTACCATTATAGTCATATTAGAAACTAGCCGCGTTGTAGTTGATTCAGGATAAAATTAGCCTTATGTACATTTATGGCCCTCCAACTATCCCTATTTGATCCCTATATAAAAAATGAAGTCATTCTGACTCCCCAATACGTCATGGATGTAAGATAAAATGAATTTGTTTAGTGAATTTCCCCCATTTTTAATAGTCTTCCTGTAATAGGAGCTGAGACAAATAAAAAAAATCTTTGTTAAAAAACCGCCCCAGCCATTCTTGGGTTATAAATGTTGTAACTAACACGACCTAATTTTATGTATGTATACAGATAAGGATAAAAGTGGAAATGAAACTGAATGTGTCTGCCATTTTTCTATTTGGCCAGTACTAGAATGGTGATGGCTGATGGTAGTCAACATAAATAACTCTTGAACCCACTTACCCATCCCTTGGATAATAGAGTTAAACTGATTTGTGTGTGTGTATATGATTTTATTTTATCTGGGAGATGGTAGAACTTAAGTCATTATCTCAACTATATCTTGGAAATACTACGTAACCATACAAAATTGACATCCTATGGTCCATATTATCTTTCATTTTGTCGACTGACTGTGATTGTGACATTGTCAAGCCGTCACCCACTCTTAAGCAATCATTGTGTCATTTTCTATCATTGCGGAGCCCTACTGTTCAGCAGTGCATATTTTCTGGCTTGAATGACCTTAACAAAGATAGTTTCAGTAAAACATTATTTCCATTTCATTTGACACTTATTTTGCAACATGTATCAATTTGTTATGCCCCTGATGAATGAAAACACCTGGTTAAACAAAAAATTTCAATGACAAATGTGTGGCCAGACCAAAAAATAACATGGTGATGTAGTTTTCTTACCCTAGGTCCTACTCCTCCAGGCTGTGGGATCTGCTGTCTCTGTTGCAAATACTGCTGCTGCTGCCAGGAAACATTCTGGCCCCCTTGTACTATTTGTTGACCCCCTGGGGAAACAATTTGCTGTCCCCCACCATGGGTAATGATCTGCTGAATGCCGCCCCCGGACAGTTGGGAAGGTTGTGGTGATTGTGGCACTTGAGACAGGACTTGCTGTCCTTGACCAACCGCTTGACCTATAATTTGCTGTCCAGACTGTGTTACTAACTGCTGAGATGACTGAGCAATGACCACTTGGTGTTGTTGCCCCTGCTGAGTAATTACATGCTGACCCCCTTGAGATAAAACTTGTTGACCCCCTTGTGTCAATATTTGCTGGCCTCCTTGGTTCACTATTTGACCCCCTTGATGTACTATTTGATTCTGAGACACCAACTGTTGCCCACCTTGCAAAGTAACTTGCTGATTTCCGTGCACCAAAATCTGTTGCTGACCAGTATGTTGGTTAATCAAGACTTGCTGCGGACCTTGGATCATTTGTTGCTGTCCTGATCCATTTAGAAGTTGCTGTTTTTGAACTAATATCTGATGATGAGTTTGAGTAATAGTCTGACCCTGAGGTCCAATAGACTGCTGAAGAATTTGCTGTTGACCTTGCTGTATAGTATGTTGCGGACTCAACTGTGGCTGTTGGTTACTGATTAAAGCTTGTTGCTGAGTTTGCATAATTTGTTGCTGCAATATGACTTGATTTTGTGGATTTCTCGACTGTACTAGTGGACTTCTGATAATCTGATGTTGGCCCTGGACATTTTGCACCATCTGTATGTTCTGCTGCCTCCAAGCATTTTGGACAGGTATATTCCCACCTTGTTGATTCTGCATGCTTTGCTGGACTGACTGTATTTGCTGCCCAATCACATTTTGCTGGCCTGAATTGCCAACAAGCTGGTTTAACTGAACTTGTTGTCCAGTTTGAGCTTGAGATGTGACCAGACTCTGTTGGTTGACCACACCCATATTAATATTCTGCTGTTGGTTTGTCATTGATTGGACAGTTTGCTGTTGTATAATACCTTGGTTTTGTGAAGACATTTGCTGTCCAGAACTGATTAATTGCTGGCTGATCACCTGTGGCTGACCCAAGTTCTGATTTAGTTTAGCATTTATACTTTGTTGTAGATTCTGAGTGGATTGAGCTAGTTGCTGAGCAATGTTCTGCACAGCTTGGGAAGCTGTTTGTTGACTCAAGCTTAACTGTTGCTGCTTCATTGCTAAGTTTTGTTGATTGAGTTGTTGTTGCTGCAAATTGTTGGCACTTTGGCTCAACATTTGACTGATATTTTCAATCTGCTGTTGTGCAGAACTCATTGAAGTGGTAGGTGATTGAGAAATATTTTGATTTTGCTGCATGTGATGCTGCTGGTTAGCTTGTATATGTTGAATCTGTCCTGACAAGTTCTGATTTATCTGTGACACAGATGTATTAGGCTGGCTGAATTGCTGGTTTTGTTGGTTACCAAGTTTGTTTTGCTGTTGCAACATTTGCATCCTCAGTTGGTGTTGTTGCAGCAGTTTCTGTTGCTGTATTTGTATTGCTGATAGACCATGGGGTTGCTGCTGTTGAGCCTGACTATAGACAGTCTGTTGCTGCATGTTAACTTGCTGGTTTTGTACTACTTGAGGTTGAGACACAGTATTCTGATTAAACTTCTGCATAAGAGGAGCATTTGCTTGACTACTTTGTATTTGCAGATTTTGTGTAACTATTCCCTGTGGTATTGACTTAGTCATGATACTAGGAGAGGACATAGTCGAAGTGTAGCCCATAGAACTCACTGCAGAGGTAGAAACGGTGTTAGCCGTGGATGGAGGGTGATTCCAAGGCATTCTCTGTTTGAGTTTGTCTAAAAGAGCTTGAGTACTTTCGTCTTTATTCTCAGCTAAGTTTTGAGTAGGAACTTCGTTTTTTGCTATACCTTCTTCAAAATCAAATCCTGTGATGCTGCTGATACAGTCCATCTTAGGCGGAGGCTGTAACACTATAAGCAGCTTAGGATGGAAGACCTCCGTAACTGCTTGTATCCTTGCTCTCAAACTTTCTAGTACCCAATCTGGGGTGACAATCTTGAGTTTTGAAGGAGATAATGATAATGCAGCAGTATATTTCTTGCCTGAAGCTAAACCACAGATCAAATGAGTGCACTGAGAGTCTAAGTTTAGTTTAACTTTCCCACCATTATAAGTTATGAGTGCAAACAAAGCTTTGGCATCTATCACACTCACTTTAGCTAAACAAGCCACAACATTGGTGAAAATCTTGTTTTTATTGGGAATGTACGGCTTAGGATTCGCTAATTTCTTGAGTCTCACGCATGCAAGGACCCAGTGCTCAGTCACAGCAGGAATCTGATAAATGTCCTGCGCTTCGTCAAGGTCCGTATCCGCGGCATTTTGACCACAAATTAGATGTGTGACATAGTCAGAGAAATATTTCGTGTTTTCCGCACCTCCGGATTGGAGAAGTACCATAATCTGCAAGCATAGCACTGTATTAACGCACGTTAGCTCGAATGGCGACACGTAAATAACAATAAAACAATAAAAAAACTACAAAAACAAACCCTTTCGGAGACATCGCCGGAGATGTAGTACTTAACATCTTTAAATATGGGCTCTTGTATAGAAACGGTGTCTAAATCGTCGACAATCGTTACCATTTTCCAATACACATAAAATTGTTACTTTAGAATTCATCGAATAATATACATTTTATCATAATTTCATTAAAAATGCCGAAGTTAAGCTGTAAATGGCAAGCAACAAGACACGACAAACAGTTCGACAGACGTCCATTAATAAATGTTGCCATTTAATTGCTTACTATGCTTACTTCAACTCCCTTGTTTCTCGACTCGAGTTTATATTAAAAAATTTAACATGAAATATTCCAAAATAAAACAATTCAACATAATTTGAATACGTGCGTTTGCTACAGTTAGCTGAATATAATTTTACTTTGCATTTTATACAAACAGTCATAAACTCAATTTAACCGCAACAGTTTTGTTACATGGCAATATTTTTATTTTCGTTCTGAAAAATGCTATCAAGCTTTCGCTGAGAACGTTTCGTTTTCGTATGAACCTTGGAAATCGAGACAAAATGATACCTTATGGATATCATAGTTAATTTTTTCACTATTTTTTGAATTGTCAAGCTTCTTAACCGTAGTAACTAGTACCTAGCTAGTACCTAATCTGCGTTCATTACACGTAGAATTCTAAAATACATGCTTGTAAGTTTGGATCTTTGTGACTCTTTCACGCCTACACGATTGAACGGATTTGGATGAAAAGCACACATTTGGATCATGATCTAGACATAAAGGATCCCAATAATACGGAACTTATAGTAACGGAATCATCACTTCTATCTGGATAGCCGTTACGAAGCTAAACACCCCAAGATAGCGTCATATGTTTCGCTCTGTCCGTCTGTCTATTTATTATTGTTTATTTATTGTACATATCAAATTGTACAATTTGAGTTGCCTATCCCCAAAGAGAGATTTCTCCCATCACTCATATTGGAGCTTGAAGTAGAAAGAAGAAACTGAAAGTAGACCTAATTGTCTGTCTGTCTGTCCGCGGCTTTGCTCAGAGACCCTTACTACTATAAAGCTGTAATTTGGTACGGATATACATATTAATCACGCCGACAAAGTGGTAGAATAAAATCTTAAAAATAATTCCTTTTAGGGTGGCACCCATGGACACGTAACTTGGGGATGAAATATTTTTAACAATAATCTTTTTTTACTATTATTACTTATTTTTAATTATTACTCTAAAGTTTTACGTTATTCACATTAACTTCACGGCATGACAGTCAGGTGTTATATTTTTCAACCGACTTCAAAAAGTAGAAGGTTACAATTAAACAATGTTTCTTAATTTTTTTGTATGTATGTTACGCGATAACTCCACCAATTGTGAACGAATTTTGATGATTCTTATTTTGTTTGGTATAGCATACTTCAGAGGTGGTCCCATATAAATTTTATCGAAATCGAATGAGCACTTTTTGAGAAAATCAACAAAAATCTAATATGTACCCAGATAATTATACCTCTAAGGGTGAACATTATTAAGGCAATTGGAGTCGGTTTACATTATAGATAACTAGTCACTCACAAAGCCAGAGAGATATATGAGATGATATGAGATCCCGACCATGTGAATATAACACGTGCTCGAGAGCTCCATCTCTGGGCAGGGTTCCCAGAAGACTGGCAGCATTGCCCCGTTAAGTGCGAAATTGCTATGAGCACATATAGGCAACAGATATATGCCCGTGGCCATTCTGTGGCACAGACCGTAGACAGTCGGGCATTGAAAAAGAACTACGTATGTATGTAGCTTCACGAGAATACGAGAAATCTTAGTCACGCAAACGAATCCGCGGGTAATTACATTTACTTTGGTTTTATTTCAATCTTGAAGAAGAAATAGGTAGGTATACAATTAATTTATACTGTAAACACGTAAAATAACTCCTTACAACATTCAGAAAACCATAAAATTAAATGGCTTAAATTTTACGTAGTTTTGTGGTTTTTCTAACCTGTTTAGTTACGATAGTACATGTTCAATGTTAGATGACGAGGCTTTAACGGGGAATCCCGTGGCCCAGGTACAAATTCGTAGTTTTGTACGAGTAACATGATGTTAAAAGAATGACGCTTATTTAGTAGTATATAATTTAAAAGAAAAACGATGAAATAAAAAACAACTAAACAACCCTAATAATTTTATTTCCTATAATCAGCACGTTTGGCATGCGAATTGGTGATCGCAGTTAGATGTTGCTGTTGTTACCCTTAGTCGCCTTTTGGGCACATAGGGTGGTATTGTTCTATAGCTGAGACCAACTAGATAATCCAGCGTTGCGGTCTCTGCTGCAACGTGCTGAGTCCGGGTCCCAGTTGACAAGGGCAATACCCACAACAAAACATAAATAATTATTATTTTACTTTGTTGTTTTCTTTTTGTTCAAGGTTGTATTATTTCTTTTATATTTATTTCTTCTAGAAACTTATGTATTTTTCCGTATGTATTATGTTTGTCTATAAAAACCGTGTTGAAGGTTTGTATCAGGCCAGGCTTGAAATGGAACTGCATGTTCATGCGAAATGCAAAATAGCAACACAAACAGACGTTTCATTGCGTTGACATAGACGTTTGATTTTTGTTACAACTTCTAAGGACTTGCACTTGGCCTTTATCTCACCTGGTGTGAGGCGGCGTTAGATGGATAGCGTGTGCACCTGGAAGCTCGCTTACCATTCATAGCGGAACACGACAGTGCCTTGATAGCACCTTTTTGGCGGCAGACTTAGGTAACCTGGTGGTAGCTAGCTAGTCAGACGTATAAATTGCCCTACCAACAACCAAGCCAAGCACCGAAAGGTACACCCACTGAGAACTGAACCCGGGACCTCTAGATTGCATGCCCAAGCGTGTAGCCAGTAGGCCACCAAGGCGATAACTATGAGAGTAAAATATCGAAAAGTCGCCTTTGTATTTATTTCTACATTGTTTGACTTGGTCACCACTGGTTGACCAAAATATTTGACACTAACAGAGCGCAAGCTTTAGATATTAAAAACTTAATAAATAACATCTTAAAAGTTACGATATAAGGTGCTTATGTAAGCGAGTTAAACAACTTCATCACAATCTAATTTACTAATAGCGAAGTTCAATTATAAAAAACCGGCCAAGTGTGTGATAGAGTTCGCGCACCGAGGGTTCCGTACAGAATATGAATAATTAACATACTGAAAATCATACATAATAGGTAAAAATACGTAACCAAAAATTGTTTGCAAACCGACAGACGTTGGAACAGTTCGTAATCGTAAAAGTAATTTTGATGAGATATGGTTTAAAAACTATACGTTCAGATTTATACCTATACTTGTGCTGCAAAAACTTGCTTCTTGTCAAATTTCATTACTGGGATGTACCTGCCTTATGCACTCGCTCAATGAGAAGTACCCTATAGGTTTTTATGCGCGTAACGGGAAATCGTCAAAATAAACGTAATAACTGGCTGAATCCTTTTATTGCGTTTACCTAGAACATAGATGTACTTATTTATCCATGCCTAGAAGTTTGATTTTTTTACAGATCCGAGGGACTGAAGTTTTGAGTGTTTGATATTAATTTCAAATTGATATTTCTGCGCTTTTTTGATTAAAAAAGGGTCTTTAAAGACAGACAGACAGTCGGACAACCAAGTTTTAGGGGTTACCTTTTTCCTTTTGAGGTACGGAACTCTAAAAATACTTTAAGTTTTACGTAAAACAACTTTTGACTGTGTCAAAATAAAGATGAAGTTGCGTCATTGGAAACTAGTTTTAGATTTGAAGAATGCCATTACAATACTTGTAGTTATTAAAAATTTATGATGAACGTTTCCGATGTTCTATCTTGAGCTTAAATACAACTTTATTATTTTAAGAATACATGAATCCGTGTCATATTTTTATAATATGATAAATAACATACAGCTAAAGGGCTTGGGCCCATGACATACGAGTAATTTCTAAAGTCCACGCAGCCGACGATATTTCGTAAAGGAAAATGAACTTCATTAAAATATCATTAACAAAAAAAACATTTTTAAATATTTTGTACTATATAAAACCCTTTTCATAGTGCGTCACATTTTGTACCGTACGAATTGGTATTTCCGAAACGTGTTCGACCATTTTCCTTTTAAAGACGTTTGTATCAGTGTAGCTAACTACTTCATTATGTATGCTATTTACACATATACTTGATTATGAGGTGCAATATGGCTCAGTGAGTTTATTAATATTTGTTTGGTCATATGTGACATAATTAGTACATGCGTTAGGACGATATTCGAGTTCTTAGAATAAATCTGTGCTTGTTGTATGAAAATTGGGGTTCGAGGAAACATGATAAAAAGTTTTGATATGAGTGTTATCAAGAATGTAATTATCCACTGAGAATTTTAACATTCATCCATATCATAAATGCGAAACTGAGTTTGTTTGTTCGTCCCTCCTTCTTCCTTAACGAAATGACTTCATATTTTTATAGGGATAGTTTATGGGCCGTTTAAGGAAATATGCTATTTTTTATCCCGCTCTAGCATGCAGTTCCCGTGGGATACATTACGAAGTCCACGCGGACGAATTCGCAGGCAAAAGTATTTATCAGTTTTTTTCTATTTCACAAAAACATTCGACACAACTTTTATATCTTTTATATCTTCTATGAGTTCCATAACAAATATTGGAATGCTTACAAAACCATTTCGTCGGTCGGCTATGTTTTGAAAAAATCCATTCTTTTTCGACGAGTTAACAGGTTCGGATTTTTAATGGCTTTCGTTGCGATTAATTTCACCGCAGCTTTTGCGGCGAGGCCGAGGAGGAAAAAGATGTATGGTTTAAGTACATTCCAGGCAGTAACAAAAAGTAAACGTGTAGGACTAGTCAAGCGAGCCGAAGTGTGCTTTATAGATACAGAGATGGTAACACAATTTATTTGTAGTTTTATTTAGGATTTGAACGCGGAACACAATAACTGCGGGCCACTCAACAAACATGCGCTAATTCAAGCGTATGTAAAGGATGTTTTCAGCAAAGGACAATTATTTATTATTCAAAGCAAAATATTAACTAAATGTGTGCACTAATACTTTAGCATAAAGCTTACTTAGCTTTAAGTAAACAAGTTCTCAATAGATATACAAAACGTAGAATAATATTACACAGGTATAACATTAATCAAAATAAAAAACACCGGTAGCACTCCGGGAGTGCCGGCAGAAGTGAAAACTTTAGTATTAACGTTGTGTTTAATTATAAAAGTACAAAAATACTATCATTTATGAGGTAGAATACAATGTTTATTTATTGCGCTATCGTACACAAATATGACAATTTACATGTTATTATGTAGGAGCAGCACACTCAGGCACGGTAGAAAGAGTGGGAGATACTAGTTCCTCTCCCTTCCCCTCGATCTTACGCTTTTTCGATCAGCATCACGTTACCCTGACGCGAGTTTGGAAGTTTTTACCCATCCAACAAAAAGTGCTCAGCGCCGCTAAAGAAGTTTTCACTTCAAAAATATTTTTATTGATTTCTGATACGTCATGTCTTTCAGATCGTCTCTTTCTGATTCGCTTATATATATATCGGCGTTGTCGCAGCTTATCTCTTACTACCGTTCTCCACTTGATGTTTCCGAAATATCCCCGAGTTCGAAAGTCAATTTGCTTAATATTTTAAATTAAAACTGGACATTTTCTTCCGTTATCTGTCGGACTATTTTGCAGTAAGCCGGTTTACCATCTATTCATCACTGTCTGTCAACGAATGGGAAGTTTCTAACTTTGGGTTTTATTTCAATAAAATGAATTTCATATCATAAAATATAACTGAAGGAAGTTTATGTTTCTTACAGGCAAATATAAATCTTCTTCCAATATACTTCATTTGGGAAATTTTTTAAAGAATAATTGAATTAATTTGTCATACGAAAACCATCAACCTCGGAGCATACACATAGTTTGTAAGATGCTGGAACACGGTACCTCCTGGATCTCCTAGATACGAAATGAAATGAAATCTATTTTATTGTGGTACGTCGAAGTAATAAACGGTCCCCAGTCTACCAGGAAGTTGTTTGTCTTACTAAAATGTACAATCTTTCTATTAGTTTACTTTTATGAATATTTGATTGAAACGAACCATATTAGGAAATATTTCCTCCAAACCAAAAGCCTAGGAGTGACGCAAGTAGGCGACAAAATATTCAAACCAAGCCTGTTTAGGTAGAGCGAGAAACTGATTGTCAAGTATAATAGAATAGAATCTACAGTATATTAAAAGCGTGATTTGAGTACATAAGGAACAAAACGAATGTTAGGTAGATAATTGAGACAAACTAAACCTTAATGTTTCGTGGATAGGGATGGAAACGCTTAGCTCAGTATCTGGCATAATACTTCGTATGCATCGTCGCAAAGTGCTTACACATGAGCAACGAACAAACATAGGTCACAATTGCACTATAGGATGTGGTCAATTTGTTTGGAAACCAAGAAGAATTTTTGTCTGATATATTTCTACTAGTTTTAATGACGCGTTTAAGTTTGATGATTTCTTGATACATTACATATCTTTGCTTAAACTAGACACAAAATAAGAGTATTAAAACAGAGAAGTAAAAAACGAGCCCGAAAATAAGGGGGTTATGCGGCGTATCACGAAGGAGTTCTTTTGACCACATCAGACCAGTTTTCATATCATTATATTGCATTAATTGTCACCCGATGGATATGTATTTGATATAAGCATATGCAATAAAAAATAGCTCAAAACATAATAGCGGACGCTATGAAAATTTCAAGTTTCCACTTATTACGGTTTATACACCCTGTGACAGACGGACGGATGCACATCGGGACCATAGTACGGTACTCTAAAAATGTCCGCTCTACCACCAACCAAACCGAGAATCAGGCAGACACTGCACTGGGAACCGTATCCGAGACCTCTGGAATGTGAGACCAAAGCTATAGAGGCAGTGATAATTATAAAAATCCAAAGTCAGAAACCTTTGTATTCGCAAATCAGAGTTTGCAATCCTTGACTCGATGCTGTCTCATAAAAAACAACAATGACCGGTTCATCCCGTCACTTCACTATGTGTACAGTACACGCCTGTCGCCAGTACACGCCGGTCCGCTTCCGTGATGAGACGTTTCTTATACAATAAATGTAAATAAATAAATATGATAATTCGGCAACGAACGAAACAAACAACGAAGGCTGTTACGTGTGCTTTAATTTTTGTGATGGTTTAAAATACAGCATGATTTTTAGGAATACGTGCTAACGTTTTTGAAGCTATAAAATTATACTTCAAAAATATCACAATTTGTGACATAATAAAAATGTGCCTCTTATGGTACTTATTCAAAATGTGGCATAAATGAGACCATGTGATAGTTTCAGAAGTTGTGAACCGAGTGTTTTATTTAAAATTGTGACAATGTTGAAAGTTCTCTGTGTGTTGATCGTAGTCAGTGTTGTGAGTGGCCAGTACGTAGAATCACCGTGTCCTGGCGTGTTTGAGTACCGGACAGATGGGTCAGGAGTTTATGGCCTTATACATGTGAGGTCCAATAGATCACCAGTGTCTACAGTGCGTACTATGGCAAATTTTTCCATCGCTACGAGATTGCCGTCTGTAAGTATATTTACGTCTATCATAACTTGGGGGTTTGTGGGTTATTTATTTATAACCAGCTTCTGCCCATGACTTCGCCCGCATGGGGTACGGAAGGTATCCCACGGGAACTACTTGCTTCACCAAGTCAAAAGTTCTGAGCTAACAAACATAAAAAAAAGTACCCGTCGAATTGATAATCTCCTCCTTTTTTGAACTCGGTTAAAAATAGAGTCATTCTGTCACTTTACGACGCAAAGGATGGACAAACAAACTCACTTTTAATACGCAGCAAATATATAAACTGCGCACCTTTGTTATATTATATTTTCACATATATTTTACAAATAGCTCATCTCACAGTTTGGCCTGCGTGCCTGTGCCTTTTGGATTGACCCGATGTTTAGATTGCACGATCCTGGCTCAAAGGCCACCCTTTGGCCATAAAAACGTTTAACCCTTTAAAACTTTCTTCGGGATAGAATTTTGAAGAATTCTTAGCACTAGGTATGTGCTAGATTATTGAATATGTTTATTGTAAGTTTTTAGCTCAAACTGTCTGGGCTGGGACATGGTATTGTCAAGTCATAAGTTGGCTTGACTTACCTTAATAGAGAGAGTTAGAGGACATGCTTTTCTCAACACTAATATTATAAATGTGAAGTGGAGTTTGTCTATTTGTTTGTTCTTCCTTCGTAACAGTTTCCGGTCGTAACAGAGACTCAGAAAGACTGGGTTACTTAAAAGTTCCGTACCTCAAAAAAAGAATAGAATAGAAAAAAGATTTATTTAAAAAATAAAATTTTGGGTTAAACCTTAAAAAAGGAACCCTAAAAGGACCAATTTGTTGTCCGTCTGTCTGTCTGTCAAAACACTTTTTCTCAGAAACGCGTGGAGGTATAAAATTGAAATTAATATAAAATACTCAAGTCAGCCATAAATCAAATAATATCAAACTTCTAAGTTTAAACGTAACAAATTAACGCGTTCCAAAAAAACTAGCAACCTACTTCGATTGCCATAAAAGTCTACAGAAAATTTAAGATTGATATGGATGTCCCCAGTCGAAAGTTCTGACGTAACAAACATTTTTAAAAACATACCCGTCGAATTGAGAACCTACTCCTTTTTTCAAGTCGGTTTATAAAAGATACGCTGATTTGCACGATTTCCCTTGAAAGCGCATAAAAACCAATAGGGTACTTCCCGTCGAGCTAGAATCCTGAATTTTGGAAAGAAGCAAGGTCAGAACAAGTGGCGGAGTAAATCTGAAACTGTTGGCGCCTGTTGCTATATTCTTAGAGGTGTATTGTTAGCAACTGCGCGTGTGATTTCTTCAGGCGCATTCGCTAGAGCTTGTTGTTCCCATATTAATTTACCTATTATTTATGATTTTCAGTATGTTGTGATAATGACTCATATATGTACGGAACCCTCGGTGTATGAAAGCCACTCACACTTGGCCTTCTTGTATTGGGGTAGTCAATCGACCGAAAAGAATATAACCTAAATGATATAATTTCTGATATCTTGGTGCCTCAACAGGACCACCAATCGTGATGAAATTTGGCGTAAAACGTGGCCTATGGCATGGATTAAGGTCAAAACAGACGAGGTCGCGAGCAAACGTTTTATAATATTGGTATATGTGTGTCAAATTTTATCAAAATCTGATCAGCCGTTTATTCCTCACAAACTTTATGATGTTCTAGTTAAAATTTGAAGTGAAATTTAGAGAAATTGTCTCGTGCGTTGATGTCTTTCATATGATTTTATTGTTTCTCGATGGATTGTGAGTCGAAAACGAATATGGCTATGAAGGCGGTGACACTTTCTTTCGTATATTTAAAAGTAAGTGTTTATGTGTAAGAATTGGTGTTAGTTAGCTAGGCGAACATAGTAATAATAATAATAAAGCATAATAAAGCATATTTATTTTAGTAAATAGTTAGTTATAGTAAAGTGTCCCACAATTATATATTATATCTTTTGCTACGCTGGGAATCAAATTATCCTAGGGTGAGAAATAATCTACTTGTTCTGCTCGTACACAAGAGTTTAAAGAGTGATTAATGAAAAGAAACGTTTTCATTACATGTTTATATGAGTTGTTAAAAGTAATCTAATTAATGCGTTCAAAAAGAAGTAAAACCCGACTTCAATTGCCTTAAAAATTTGGTTTTTGTTGATTTTCTCAAAAAGTGCTCATTCGATTTCAATCAAATTTATGTGGGGCCACTTCTAAAGTATGCTATACCGAACGAAAAAAGAATTATCAAAATTTGTTCACAATTGGCGGAGTTATCGTTTAACATACATAAAAAAACATTTCGTCGAATTGAGTACCTCTTTCTTTATTGAAGACGGTTGAAAACAAATAGACTAGTGGATAAAGAATTGGAAAGCGAAGTGATTGATGCTTAAATAATTGCTTCTAAATGGATATTTCTATGCCCCGAGCTTTCAGTGGGGAAGTCCCAAGGTCCAATTATATCAAGTAATTACTTACTGTTACTCGGACAGCTTTCTCTTACACAAAGAGACAAGTGGGATTTCCCTCGTTGTCCAGTGCGTAACGCCGCGCACATCTTGTTCTGTGTTTTGAATTTAAAGTAATTTAAAATTTACTACACTTCCATTGCACATAACGTGAGTTTAAAAAAAAGACTATTTATGACATAGACAAAGCTTTATTCAAAAACGCACACAATATTTGAGTAAAAACTAACGAAACCAAATTCAGAATTAAAAGTAAGATAGTTGTTAAAATGGACTCATCTCAGCATTAAGGTGATCCACCTCCATCTATGTTTCATACTAAATTTCTGCTGCCGTAATCTTTTAAAATATATTAGATAGATTTGTGTAGTAACTATTTAAAAATAGAACATCATATCGTGATGTCGCGATGTCGCGAAATGAGTATCATTAACATACAACCTCACAGTGAATCACAATTTTCATTTTAAACACTTTTTTTTCGATTATTGTTCAAAGCGCCATCTTAAAACTGATAAGATGATATTGTAGCTAACTATAAAGTTGTAAATTAATGATATTTATTTTGCGAGACTATAATTTCGTATCCTATTGTTAGATAATTACTTATAAAAGATTATGGAAACATAAATTTAGTATGGAAGCAGAAGTCGAATTACTCGTACCTATGTTTCGTTTCATTTTTGTTTCGGATTTCTTTCGGATAAAGTGCAAATTGTATGAATCCGAAATTTGAATTTTAAACGGATTTCGATCGGTCGTTTGTAAAAGTATCAGCCCTGCTTCTTGAGTGTGACTCATCCAGTATCAGAGCGATCAATCACACTGAACTATCAGCAAGCACCTTTTGTCAATTTTCCTCAACTCGCAGACAGTTCCATAGAATTATCACAATGTCGAACGTGAAACGCTAATAAGCTGTTTGCGGATGCCACCCATCTGTCATGTGTAGATTACAATGTTAAGCATTTTTAGTTTGTTTAACATAGCTCAGCGTTAATAAATGGCGGAAAATAGAGAAGATTAGCGAACACTCCATGAAATTTACGAAAAAATGAGCTTAGCGTTATTTACCAACTAGTTATTAGAAAGTTAAGTGTTACAATCGAATCAAATGACTTCACACAAACAAAGAATCACGCAAAACAAAGCTAGCATTAGCTTTCAAATAAAGAAAGAATCGTCCAAATCGGTTCACGCAGTCAAAAATTCTGAGGTAACAAACATAAAATAAAATAAAACATACCCGTCGAATTACTCCTTTTTTGAAGTCGGTTAAGAGTAAACCCAACGAAATCACTGCCATCAGAAAGTAAAATATTGTGTATATTAATTCTGTAAAAAAATATATTTGATTAACAACAACAAAACACATAAGCAAAAATTTTGTGTCCAACCCGTCGAGTGCGGTTAGTCCAATCCTGTGTAATATTGTGTCTTTTTATTACAGAGCTACGTGGGCCGTTTGGAGCCAGTGAACAACAGTCCTCAACTTCTTCAAAGCTTCAATAACGGAGCTGCCCTCCAATACCGCGTCGACTTCCCCGTCACGTCTCCCCTGCCTCGGGTCACCTCCATCGCCGTCAATGACAACGTGCTGTGCTACGGACCTGCAGGTCAGATATATTATATTTTTAAGAGTCAATATGTATAACTTCCATTGTCAGTATTGAACTGTAGGTAAAAAGTCGATTCTAGTCAACTTTTGTATTATTAAGCAAAGCGTTTTAATTCTACCGCAAAAACGTTTCACGTAGCTGTCAAATAGCAGTTAAAACTTTTTTAAACAATTAACGCGTTCAAAAAGAAATAAGTAAGTGACTTCAGCTGCCCTTAAAGTTCATCCCCTAAAACGATACCCTTATATTTTGTTTCTGTTAATTTTCTCAACTTCGATAACATTTATACGGGACCACCTCTAAGTGTGATTTAAAAAAACAACATTCAAATCGATTTATAATTGGCGGAGTTATCGCGTAATATACATAAAAAACATAAAGTTGAATTGATAACCACCATTCAAAAGGATTGAAGTCGGTTGAATAGTTTTTAAACAGTCAAGGTTTTTAGATGTAGAGGTAGTTACAGAGCAGACTGATTTTTAGCGCGATTGTCCCCCTGGTTCGGCTCCGTCTGTTTCCCTATAATATGATTCATTGGTTCCGTAAGTCACCGCTTTAAATTTTTGCGACACACGTTATTTCCAAGAAATTTCCCTTTAGATCGGGTATTCACGCATACTTTTTTCGATAAATTGCATAATCTGGTGACTATTTCAATATAAAACTTTCTCGAAAGGTTATCACGATTATCAGCTGCATTGATAAGATGAGCCTATCATAGGAGCTCATATAGTCCCACGACAAACGGGTTCTATTCCGGACCGAACTAAATAACCTTTCAACACATAGTACCGAATTTGACGTAATTACCACGCTTGGAAGGCGGATTAACTATCGCAATGATATGTTGGTGAGACATTAAAGGTTTTCCGACCGCCACTAAAAGAAGCGTGACCGTATTCTAGAAGGAAGTCGCACGATATTCCATTCTAAACTCAGAATATAAAATTTTCAGATTTCATGTCTTATCGAGAGTAGATTTATTACGTAGTAGATTTAAAAAATATGGCATTACATTTTTGCGACCAAGATAAGCTAAGCTTCGTTGGCAAACTTAAGCAACTTAATCATCTCTATAACGGGCAACGATGCGATGGTGATTCTTTAATTTGGTAGCCTGTTGTCAAATGAAAAATCACCGTTTTGGAGCCTACTTTCTTACTAACAGTTGTTGTTTTGCCTTTCGTCACTGGGTGCAAGTAATAGTAAAGTAATGAGTAAAAAATTAAAGTTTAATGACTAGTTTACAGACGTAAACTGCACGAACTCAATTGGAATACGCCTTTAATGATTTCAACAAAAAACATTATGATTTAGTTACAAAAATATTTAAGGCATATCTGCAGTTCAGGTTTGCAAGACCAAATGTTGACTGAAAGGCCCAGCCGCCATTTTAAATATTACAAAGTAGGTGAGTTATGATCTGTGAGAGACTGGTGTTAGAAATGGTGATTGACCCTGTTTAACAGGACGACTTATTAACTGCGCTGTCTTGTTTCTATCACAGATATCCCCGGTCCCGGCCAATATGTAACCACGATAAATCTCCTACACACACTGTTTCTCAAAGGACAGTCAAACCCTGGGTACTTCAACCAGTACGAGCGACCGCAGGCCCAGCAGAAACCAGACGAAGTGTTCCAGTACTTCGGTCAACTACCGGACAACACCCAAGTGTTTACGTTTGGGGACGACAATCTAGGATCTTGGAATTCTAGTGAGTTTCTAGTTTTGCTAACACACTTTCATGACCGTGTCCAGAATGTGAAAATCCGTAGACTAAGGTCACCGACATAGCTCGATGAGTCAGTTAGCTGAAGTGGCAATGGGCACACACACCCAGGACACATCTCTTAAAGAACGGTCTTTGTGTCTTACCATGGAGGAGGCCTATAAACAGCAGTGGACGTTTCCTGGCTTATGACGATGATGAGCCGTAAGTGGTATTCTTTTCCTAGCCATGATATCCCATTAGACTATTTACCGCCTCTTGAATTTGCCATGAAATTGAGAGATGGTTCCATGAATGAAGTAAGATGTAGTAAACCTTCACAGAATGGAGGCCTTCAGTTTCGTCTTCTTCGAGACCCTCGGGAAGTCCAACAAGACAGTGACTTCCTTTACCTACTGGCTCAGAATAACCGCTATACTATCAATCACCGAATCACGTATCCGAATAAATATGATCAGCCGATTCCGCAAGTAGAATTTTTTTGTACCACCTCAACCTTTTTCATTGTATATTTCAGTAAACTACCCCAACAAGCATCCAAACGAACACCCAGAGTACCAACCCTCAGGGTACGAGCGTCCTCAGTACCAACAACCGACGACGACGACTCCACGTCCGCATCGGCCGCAACAGTACTACCCAGAGCAGACCACCAAGCCACCAGCACCGCCTCGGGATCCTTTCATTCAGAATGTATAGTAAGTTTATCAAAATATGTATGTAATATTCACACTGGTGCCTGACCAGACCCATATAGCATAAAGCGACCACCTACCTCGTAAAGTACTTGTAGTAATCATCTCAAAAACATTAGTTATTGGTCTAAGTAACAGAGAAAGAGAGATACGACTAATTTGAGAGCTCAAAGTTGGAGCGCTTATTTGGTGACAAACGTTCGCGCATAGAAAAGTTTGGTTACATTGAATTTAATCATGGTCGTTCTACTAGATAGCAATTTTACGCAGTGGGTTAATTCCTCAAATCAATCATTTGCCTATAGCAACTGTATTTCTGTTCTTATCAGAAACTCTTAGGTTGGAAAGAGAAATGATTTCAAACGTACTGATAGAATTGTAATATTGTTTTCCGAGTTGACCTGAACGTGAGGACGAGATGTTTTACTCGAATGAACCATTGAAGGACTCTTTGCCTTACTACCTGTATTATTTCAGCTGAAATATTTTAAAGTCAATTACAGAAATCTTTGGTATAATCAATCGTGTATCGAGGAAAGACCTCAAACGATTTGGCTAAACATTGCTCATCCAGCGTCATCCCAAATAATCTAAGCTAAGGTTTCTTCTACGCCAGGAGATTGCTACTATGATAAAGTAGAACCTCAATCATCACTTTCCACTTGGCAGCACAACAGCTCCACCGCGATTCACACAAAGAGTCCCCCAGTCCCCACAAGCCTCGGGTCCTGGCACCTCGTCGGTCCAGTGCGGCGTGGTCTCCGGAGGCAACGAGCGTCAGCCGCTCATCTACAACGGCCAGAGCTATGCGCGAGGCGACTGGCCGTGGCTGGTCGCTATCTACAAGAGGAAGGACGGAGGCTTGACGTTCATCTGTTCGGGGACTCTGGTTTCCAATCGGCATGTTGTCACTGGTAAGAATAATCATCAGCCTGTCAATAATGCACCATTTAATTCATCTGTATTAATATTTTGACCTTGAACTTACTTACTTTATTTGCCGACAAAGTTTGCAAGAATAAAAGTCTAACCAGGAGCCTGACCAACGTGTTGCGAAATTGCGTTGGAACTAATTTTAAGTTTTCTCATTTTTCTACAGTGGGGGCTACACAGTCCTCATATACTCGTATTACTGCTGTTTTTTTTTTAAATTACTTGTTTTATAAATAAACGGCATTATCACCTTCGTCATGTTCTTCGAATTGAAATGGGACCACTCGTGCGCGATAGCCGATTAAATATAAATAGTTTTACGTTTTATCTCAATATTTTAGTACTACGAGTACACAATAAACTAACTAAGAAAGCGAAATACTTTTCGAAGTGTTCAATCAGCTTTCAGTTGACCTTTATATTTGGGTAGCTTATTATGTAATTGAGTGGTGGCTGAGTGGTTTCAGCTTTAAAGTAAGACCACCACATGTCATTTTGTGGATGTCGTAAAAAGTGACTTACAGAAATCCCTCAATAAATACCTCATATCAAACGTAGTGATCTTTGAGAGATCACATGTCCAACGGTGGACTTATGCAGCCGATTATTAACCATAAACCTTTGCTCGTTGGAGTACCCACAATGACCTACATTAATATCAACACTATGTATATTCCGTTGTTTCAGCGGCACATTGCATGCAGCAAAAGGATCGGGTGTCTTCAATCAAGGACATAGTGTTGAAGGTGGGGGTGTACAACCTCGAGGACTGGGGGGATGACGTAGTAGTCACCAGGACCGTCATCGCGGCGAATATACATAGCGCTTACAACGCATCATCACTCGCCAGTAAGTTGTTATACATAGCGGACATCTTTAAATACGATGATGATTTTTAATTACTTTATTTTCTATTGGTTACTAGCCATTACCACTGTTACTCTTATTAGTAACCATTCTGGCAACATCAAGTGTAGTGTAGGCAGTTCGTAAACGAAGATCGGTTATCTAACTCGACTCACTATATTATATGTATAACTATTAGAAAAACGGAAATAAATTATATATTGAGCAACTTTGCGTGTTGCCCGTGATGACATACGAAACCGAAACGTGGTCCTTTACTGTGGGCCGAATAAACAAGCTCAAGGTCATATAGAACGAGATATGCTAACACGTAACACCGTCGACCTCATCGTCACTTACCATCAGGTGAGATTGAGGTCAAGTGTTAGTCTATCTTCAATAATAAATAATAATAAAAATTCTCTACGTGACGTAAGTCCACAATCAGTGAATCCGTAAACAAACTATATTCACCGGCATCTAGCTCGACGAGTTAGTCAGCTGCAGTGGCAATGCCTATTATCATCGCTCGAGGCGACAGGAAACGTGTACCAGGCAGTCTGTCTGTCCGTATTAGATGGACTTACCACCTGGTTAACGTCGCTGCGCTGGGTGCCAGCGCAGGGCCGGATTTAGGGGAGGGCAACCGGGGCGGCAGCCCCGGGGCCTCCACAAACGGGAGGCCCCCACAATAGAGACTCCGGATAATTTTTATTTCAAACTCCAACTAGTAAACACTAGTAAACATCTTTTCCTTTGATATATATTTTTTGCTCTTTTACCTTTACCTACAGCCTACAGTACTTTGTACATACATGATTATTTAATTATATTATTGCCCCGAGGCCTCTGTACCTCTAAATCCGGCCCTGTGCCAGCGTTTCGGAACCAGTCACTGTGGCGTAGGCGTGGTGGAGGGCTGTGTCCAGCACTGAACTCTTCCCGGATAATGATGATCTTGACCATTTTCTAATTACTATTTATTTACAGACGACATCCTCGTAGTGACCTTCGATAAAAGTGTGGAGTTCAATACGAACATCAGACCGGCTTGTCTTTGGAGCGGGAATGCTGATCTGAGCAGGATTGTTGGGGCTTCCGGTGTGGTGAGCATTTTGAGTATTTTGATTTCTTATTTTAAGGCAATCTATAGTATTTCGAATGTGGCAAACACCATGGTGAAAAACGATCGACTAGAGCGTGATTTTGGTAAATAAACCTTATTTTTATCTATATATTTTACAACATTTTTTACAACAGCATTCCTATCTATTTCTTTTTTGCGTGGAAACTTTAAGGAAAATGCAGTTTTTGAAAAATCCACAAATACACGTAAACAAAGTCAGCTTAAGATTGTAATCGATGAACGAGTTTTACCGCGGTTTTACGCTGCAGGAATGCTGGGAATTTCCTTCCCAGAAATTCCGTTACTTATTGTGGGTTGTAGGGTAGTAGTATAAAGTAATTGTACTTTTGGGAATAAAACTCCCAGTAGTTCAATCGCGGGGCAACTTCAGCAGTATTACTGGGAATAGACACGGTTTTACACGACTCGTCGGTAAATATCAGCAGTGGATCATAGCAAAACTGATGCCTGGTGAGACAGACGAACTACGAATAAAACCGCGGCAATCTTCGGCTTGCTCGCATGCCATTTCGAAGCTATTTTCTTATCATATTCTCAGTACGCCGTGCGCTAGAGGTGAATTTAATATAAGAAGTATTTGTCTGTTTGTCTTTCAGTATTCTTCTTACATGTTTTCCTTTAGTTATAGGACTGTTTGTTTCTGTATAAAATAAATGAAATAAGTAAAAAATGAAATACGTTACAAATTCAAATAGTCTTTATTGCACACACACACAAAACAAAACAGAAAATAAAATAAAAGGTACAATGTAGGCGGCCGTATCGCTAAAAGCGATTTACAAATATTTTTTTATTTCGGAAAATATCGATTGAGCTTGAATGTCGTCATCAAACTTCCCAGACACAGATTTCAATCAAGAAGAAATACCTTATAATGGACGCTATATACAGCTCACGGTGATTAATTGACAGCTCATATCTCAGTGCCTCAGTAGGGATCTAACCAAACCAACAATGCTACTTTTCCTTACTATTCCGTTCTTCAAATTGATATTCAACACTGATTGAATGAAATAAAATCGCAAAAACTGTTATTTAGTAAATTGACGCAGTTTGAATTAATTGGTTCTTCAACCTGAACATGTTTTCGTCTTTTTTTGTTGAACTTACTTAATTGTTTCTTAATTTTTTTCCATGTGTCGTCGAACTAAAAACTAACGTTTGTTGATTATTGATTTTATTACAGTAAATTGATTGTTACTGATGACTGCCTGTATTGGACTTTAAATATTTGTCTATATTGACGATCCAGATTATATGATCTAAAAACAGTACGCGAACTTCTTGTAAGGAATTCTAAAGGTTGAATTCGGTGAATGCTTCCAGGTGGCAGGCTGGGGTCAGAGCGAGATGGGGCCCGCAGGCCGCGGCGAGCCCCGCGTTGTGCGCATCCCTGTCGTCAGCACCGCTGTCTGTCGCGCCAGTCGTCCAGACTTCCACAAGCTCACCTCCTCCAACACGCTGTGTGCTGGTGAGTGACACATTCCTTAGGCTGGGGTCAGAGCGAGACGGAGCATCCAGCCCGAATCAGAACACACCTTATCAAAAAGGGGATATAACATTTTACTAAAAACACGTAGCGGCCGATACGGTCTGTCTAATAAGTAATCAAGATATAAGGTACTAAATTACTCACTCCATGGTCTTATAAAATTGAAAGAATCTTAAATTTTCAGTAGCTTTAGTCTATAATAGATAAATAAAAGCATAGCAGAGTAACCTATATGTGTTCGTTTTACCTACGTATAACAGATTGTAACAGCATGCTGTCATATATTTTTTGTGTATGTAATAAGTTTATAAAAATTGCAGGTGACCGTATCGGATCCGGCCCGTGTCTTGGTGATTCGGGCGGCGGCTTGTATCTGCTGGAGGGTGGACGGTGGCGACTGCGTGGAGTGGTCTCGTTGTCCCTTAAACCTGACAATGGCGACAGCACCTGCAATCTCAATGAATACGTCGTATTCACAGATTCTGCGCAGTATCTGCGATGGATAGAAAGTATCATAGCATCCTGATTTATTTTGAAAAACTTATGAATAAGAACGAGGATTCGATTATCTTACGAAAAGACTTGAAAATATGACTATAGACCATGGAATTTTCAACGTAATAGTCACGAAAGACATTAAACGGTTTGTCTTTATGCTGTGTAAATATTTAATAAAATGAATTTAAAAAATGACTTTAATTTGTTACCCTGCTTATTTATTTACGCTTTAGGAACCATTATAGGATCACTTCGTTAGTCGGTCTGTCTGTCAAGATATTATTGGGTGCTTTTTCTCAGGAACACGTGGATGTATCAAGTTAAAAATAATATCAAATGTTCTGCAATCGAATTATATAAATAGTAAACGCAATAAAAAGTTACGGTCGGTTATCCTGCATGTTTCGACTCTCGCAAGATTACAAACATACATTTGCAGTTGCGGCAGTTACGTTTGTTCCTTTGTTCCCATGCTTTGGTGTTTGTTCCTCAAGCCAGTGTATCTTTTCGTTATGTTCTGTGCTGTTCGGAGTTTGGGGAAAATAAAACCTAGACAGAAAAATGGGCAAATTTTCAGATTTGAAAAATTCACGAATGAAAAGAACTAAAGATATAGATGTAAGGTCTAATGATCATTGCCTATCTTGGAAAGGCATAATGATAAAAATAAATAACTGTCAATGTCATACTACTGTGTGTTTGTTTTTTCGCGCGCTATTTGCACTATCAAATGCCGAAAGTACTCTATTTTTCAATGAAAATTGTAAAATATCCTACGAAAAATGGCTTGGAATAAAATATTATGTAACACACGTGAACTTCAGTTAGTTGGAACATTAAATGGAGGTCAAAGTTTCAGGTAAATTGCTATTTCTATCTAACTAAAAATCTGCAAATAGTATGTAGTTTTCATAAACATTTAACGTTATTTTGTTATCAGGTGGACACATAATAAAGATTTAGACGAATGGACGGGCGTATTCTCAAAAACTGTATGGAAATTACGACAAAATGACGATTGCTTACAATACAAGGTTGTTGGGTCCTTATTGAACAATTCCCTCAAAACGAACACAAAAAGAAAGAACGGTAGTACAAAAGTTGATGATGGCAACATGTTTAAGGCTTTACTTGAGAACTATTTCCGTCTCGAAGTGAATTTGGGTGAACATTACAAGGAGTGGTCTGAGAAAGATGAGCTGTTTAAATCTGCCTGCCAACAGTTCTATGGTGTACGAATGCTGTGCCAAGAGCCTGTCGAGAATCTGTTCTCTTTTATTTGCAGCCAGAATAATCACATATCAAGGTAACTATCACACTACTGTAATAAATGTGACAGTTTGGTTGGTTATCTCATGGTGCTTCAATGTAGTAAGGTTAGGGCATCCAATCATGCAGTTCGTTTTAATTCACAGGATTGATGATTGATTATCTCTTGAAATCTCGGTATTTACGTCATCCTGCATGTATATTTAAAGTATGCAGAGCTGTGTGAACTTTTTGTCCGTAATGTTGACATATTGTTGCCCAGTAGAAATCAGTTGAGTTAAAAACTTGAATTTTGGAACATTAATACCTTTGATTTTGTAGGTAAAGTAAGAAGGGATTCTTCAAATTTCTGATGAAATATTTTAAAGCGCAAACCACATATGCAGTGACTTTAGTGTGGTGTGAGCAGTGTGACAGCACTCCTAATTTAGAATGTTTCTTGCAAGGGATTTTTTGATAAACGGGAAACTAGCATTTGCAATCTCAATTGTAATTATTTTTTAAATCTTTTGACAGGATATCTAGCATGGTAGAGAAACTTTGCACCCATTATGGTGAAGAGATATGTCAGAATGATGGAGTGACTTACTATGCCTTCCCTGATGTGGATAACCTTATTGATCCAAAGGTAATAATTTATTTATTGAGTATCATATTCAGCTAATAATGCTGATGATAAAGCTCTACTAAACTCTACTTCTTTCTCTTACAGTTAAATTTTGTTTTTTAATATTATTTTGTTCAATCACCCTTTATCAATTGAATGTGATTCAACTTTGATTCCACTCAAAGAATCTTTCAAAGATTTTAAAATTAGTTTTGGGGTGGCACAAAACGGGAATGCCATTTAAAAAAAATAGCACTTGTTGCAGTTATTGAGTGCTACAAAGAATTATAGAGTCATTTAAATAAAAGATTGAACATAATTAATTAACATTAACTACTGGACATAGCCTTATAGATCGGCCAAAAACTCTAATAAACATTTAAAAAACGAAATGTTACTAGGGTTTCTTTAATTCAATATTCTTTCATTTTTTAGGTTGATTCAGAATTAAGAGAGCTAGGTTTTGGGTACCGAGCTAAGTTTATACAAAAGTCTGCAGCACAGATAGTAGAGTGGGGTGGCCTTGAGTGGTTCCGTAGCCTACAGGACATGAAGTATAAAGATGCAAAGGTCGAGCTGATGAAGCTGCATGGAATTGGACCAAAGGTAATAAAAAATTATTATTATAAACTATGGCATCATAATTGACCATCTCAGCTGATGTTAAGTGATAAATCAATCAATTACCAATAATGATAAATTAGTATCTGACCCAGCCTCTGGTTTCCGAGTTCAATTTTTTTTGTCTGGGTGGTTTTCACACTTAGACATATTTTGACCATTGTACCTGAGTGGAAGTGGACCCAGCTAGTCTAGCCAACCAATTTCCTCCCAGAAGTGTGCGAGGCGTTTGATGTCACTGCAAGCCTCCTGGATTGATACTGGATTATTTTGGATCATTGCCCATTGTGTGGCCACACAGCTGCAAGTCACACATGGGCGGGAGTTTCCTCAGCGGCCATGCACCCTCTGCACTTATTGAACATGTATTTGAGTGCACAGTAGCCTGTCAGTGAGTGCAACTATGAAACCACTTAAGATTGTATTATTCTGAATCACAAACAAGATGTGAAATTGTAAAATCGTTTCTTACCTTTGCTCATCTCTATTTAATCATATCCATGTTCCTCTACAAGATGGATGGACGGTCGGAGTAGCTGAATGCAAGCGGCCCCGAATATTTATTAGCTGTTATTGCGTCGTACCATGGGGCAGGCCTATGCCCAGCAGTGGACGTATCCCGGTTGATGATGATTATTTTTTACAGGTAGCTGACTGCATATGCCTGATGTCTCTAAACCACCTCCAAGCTCTGCCGGTGGACACTCACGTCTACCAAATAGCGGCACAGAACTACCTCCCGCATCTGCGAGGGAAAAAGAATGTGACAGAGAAAATGTACACAGAGATTGGCGATCATTTCAGGAGCTTGTACGGAGATATGGCGGGATGGGCGCACACGGTAAGTGTTGTATTAAAACCTTGCCGACAGATTACTGAATAACTTTTTATACTCATTTGAATTAAATTTTCTCTTAAACATTTCTAACGTCAATGGTAGGCATTATACAGACAAGAAAGGGCGAAAGGAACTAGTTATCGCAGATTTTACGCCAGTTGGAAGGCAACTCGATTCAATACAACCCTTCGAGTTTAATTGGGCCACAGGCCCATGTAATGTTTGCTGCCTCGCCTTTTAAGAAATTAGTACTATTTTGTTAAATCATAACTCTTTTGATATGTTGATATTTCTGAATAATTTTGGTATAAGTAGTCAAAAATCCTTGTTTCAGGTCTTATTTTGTGCAGACTTAAAGAAATTCCAGAACAATGAAAAATCAGATGAATCAGAATGTCCCAAGCCCAAGAAAAAAAGAAAACACTGAACTGACTGTGATACAAATAGTTTTTTAATAAAATTATTAAAATTGATTATTGCATTTTTTCTAAATTTTACATAGATATAAAAGTATAAAATAGGATACTTAGTCTAATATTTAAAATACTGGTAGGTACGATTACAAGTCTTGGCTAGTACATATTCGATTAATAAAGTTTAAGGTCGTCAGTACTGACGAATTTCATATTAAATTATTTCAACAATACGGTAATAACAAGTGGAGCACACAATTATTAAAAATATCAATGCTTATTATATCCGTAAAACAGTCTTAAAAATGGAAAGGCATTATTTACAACACTAAAAAATTATACTGTAATTTTAAGTAAAAATAGTGCCAATATTATTTTATTGAGATTTACGAACAATTTTTATAAATATTAGCAGCAAAAAACTTCAAGTGAGCAATTTTCACGCAAGTAATTCTCAAAAGTGAACTATGTACACGAAACTTGCTAAATATAAACACAGTATTATTTTACAAATCAATTTCAAAATACAATAAGAACAAAAGCTTTATCCTTTATTATTTAGATTAATAACACAACCTGGAATGGTTATAATATAAAGTATATCTTTTAGAAAGACCAATGTATAAATATCACAATTTGAGTGGAAACCAATAACGATATTGCACATAATAATAAAATACATACATGAAAACATCGACTTAAATACCTATGTCAGTACATTTTTGATGGTATTTGTAATTCTCTAAATTAATTTTTATAAAATTATTATTAGTCAGTCAAATATTCTTCATTTAATGTCACGGCGGTGTAGTATTCATAAGCGTGGAGACACATGTCTTTGTTGTTCTGATCTACCCAGATCACCTGGAATGATAGAATTCCATACAAAATGTAATGATCGAGATACACCTGTCTACCCGCACCGTCAAGCACGTCCGGTCAGCAAGCAACCGGCCAGCATTCCCGGAGAACATGCTGGCCGGTCAGAAAGAGTCGCGAATTACATACAAACTCCATATATCTGAGAGAGAGAGAGAGAGAGAGTACTCAGTACGCCTGCAGTTTTTCAAATCAAGAAAGCCGGTATGTTTGATGCGATCAACCCGGATTCTTTTATGGTCTAGGTCAACAGCAAAGACAGGTGTGTCCCCACGCTAACTCCATTTTTGTTTGGCGTTTCTTGATTCATATCATAGACAAAGGAGAATCATGAGAATATTGATTGTTATTTTGTCTATGTCCATGTATACCAATGAATAAATCTAATAAATGCAGTAATAATGGTATTAAAAAAAATATAATGATATAAAGTGATTGATTAAACAAATCAAACATAATAAATACCGTATACAGTCTAACGATAAACATTTCCAAACTTGCTATCAGTTGCATACCTGAACAGTGGATGGGCTTTTCAGAGCCTATAATGCAGAGCAATGTTATAGCAACAATCCTGAATGTCGCCCAATCGACATTCGAAATAGGAAAGCCTTTCTAAAAGCTAGTTTCAAATACAAACAATGCAGCCAACGAAATGCGAGTGCAGTGGGAAGTGCACCGTGATTGGTCCTTTGTATCGCATTGTAGTAGTCGCAACTGAAGCGTATAAGACGGCCTTAGTCTACTGTGTTGTCTGAAAGTCTTCTCGCATTCGCCGTCTCGTGGGTGGTTGGTTTGTGACAGCTGTAGTACTAAGAGGTCAACTCGATATTCTATATTCTTCATTTTAAGTTCTAATATATATTTAACGATAAATAATAGTGATGTATCCTATATTACTTTCTATGTATCTATTTTTAATTATTATTATAATATTTATTTACATTTCTCTACATTCAAAACCTCGATAGTATACAAACTCGTTTTTCAATAAAGCGTCAATATAACACACATATTGCTCACTGGTCATTTTTCATTTTATTTTATCGAAGAAGGCATTAAAATACTTCCCATAATTTAACGAAAATGGGGTTCTCCTTTGTCACTTAATTTACAAAAGCTTAAAATGAACTGAATTCCGACATTTTGTGTCAAATTTTTCAATCACGGTCTAACTAGAATGGTTCCTTGTAAAAAATTACAAAAATCTTTTAGCATATGCGCGTGCACTTCTGTACGTAAGCAACCGTGCCTGGCGAATTAATAAACTTTAAGAACTGGGTATTAGGAGTACACAAGAAACGCCATAGGACAAGAGTGGCATGGCATAACTACTGTCCGCCATCTTGAAAAATTCATGATTTTATGGCTGCAGTCCAAATATAAGAAAATCCAAAGAAGGCATAAAAACAACCCTAAAATGCATTTTGTTAAAATCTAAAACGTCTCCAACCCGAGATACCAATGGTCAACATTTATATTGGCATTCTCTATAAAAAGGTCATATGAGATTTTTATAATGCTTTATTTCCATTATTCTTTCCTACATACGAGAATATGGAGATGTCAAATAAATTTTGAAAATTTGAAGAATGATTATATTTATCCCAATACACATCAACAGCCTATATACGTCCCCACTGCAGGGTCTCAGGCCTACTCTCCTACAGATTGTATGGAGCATTGTCCACCACGCGGGCCCAGTGCGGATTGGTAGACTCCACGCACACCTTTGAATTTCTTCTCAGGAGTGTGCAGGTTTCCTCACGATGTTTTCCTTCATCGAAAAGCCAATGGTAATGATTTTTAGCATTCGTACATAAATTCCAAATAACAAATTGGAACTCATTGGTACCAGTAACCCAGACCTCGATTGTTCAAGGACTGGCGCTCTACCCAACTTAGCTACTACGGCCATTATCCCAATATGCTAAATATAATTGCAGCTACCTATTTGTTGCCGTAATAAATCTGAGGGCAGTAGTCTATGAGTGCCTGCAGCGCCCTGATTTCGAAGGCCAGGTCGGTTATGGCGGGCGGGGTCGCCACCAGAGTGGGCGCGAACACCGTACTCAGGTTGTGAGAGCTCATCTTGTTCACGTCCGCTTTCTGTGACACTCTGGAATGAAACATTCAATATCCACGTTATCATTTAGTGGGTAGGTATAAATAACCGCAAAACAACTATAATATAAATGTTCTCGGAATTTCCGTACGTGATAAAATCTGAAATGAAGAAATCCGAAGACGAACGAAGGTCACCGAGCTGTGCTCGACGAGTCAGTGAGCTGAAGTGGCAATGGGCAGGCCGCATCGCTCGAAGAACCGATAACCGGTGGCGAGTAAGAATTCTCGAGTGGCGACCACGTTCGGGGAAACGTCTACGGGGCCGTCCCCCTACTAGATGGCCCGATGACCTAGTTGAGGTCGCAGGGAGTCGCTGGATGCAAGTGGCACCGTAGTGGAGGCCTATGTCCCACAGTGGATGTAGATGAATAAAATGTTACCTGTGCAAATGCTGCACCATGTACTGCAAACAGTTGAAGTGCGCGGGCGGCAGCGAGTCCAGGCACTCTCGTAGCATAGACACCTGCAGGGCAGCTGTTTTTATTTCTGAAAAAAAAAGGTGATATTCTATTAAAAATATACAATTTAAAAAAATAAAGAGAGTTCTGTATACAAGAGACAAAAAAGCTATTGCATTTAAAAAAAATTGTTTTTATGATATGGATAGATAAGATAATCTCATTAATATTAAGATTATGACTTACGAATGGCTTGTACAAACTTGGGATGTACTTCGTATGTAATCAAAGGAACCGGCAGCAGTCGAAGATATAGCTTCAACGTTCCTGCCACTACGTTTATGTTGCTGTATACACTTAAATCGGCAGCATCACCATCTGAAACCATAATTAAATATGTGTATATCATTCACAGTAGGTTTCCATTTGCCGTTCATCTCCACTGATGAGAAGTACAACATAAGCCAAGTGTCATAACAAAGTCAAAATAATAATAATAATTAGCCCACAGTAAAAAACCCTTTCAAAAAGGAGAATTTTAAAAATTAAAAATAATAATAATTCTTTATTTCGGGCAATAAACCCATAGGCACAAATAATAATAAACAAAAAACAAAATGCATAAAACAAAAAAACAAAATGCATAAAATGTTAAAAAGATTTTACAGTTGTTTGAAAATACAGTGTGACACTGCTTGACATATGTAAATAAGCTTTAGTTGTTTTCAGCGTAAGATTCGATACACGATTCTTTATACGATGCTATTTCTGTCTGTTTTTCAATAAATGCTTGATATAACTAGGTATTTTATGAATGGTTTATGAATAAACTTCAAATGAATAAACACACTTATCATATCTTTCAATTGTAACAGCAAACAGTTGTAAATACATTTTACTTGCGTTCTCACCTCTATCAAAAGCAATCTTCAAAGCTTCGATCTCATCCGCAAACCCGGAGACTCTGTATATACCTTCAGAGTCCATTCCCCTGTCTTCTATCTCGTTGACGCACTTCCTGACCACGAAGGGCAGAGTGCTGGAATGTGCATTGAGCAGCGTGGTGAGGTCTATACCAAATACGCCGCGAATTTTCTTTAAGTCCGGGACGCAATGGTTGGGGACACGCTCTGAACATTTTGAGTGTGCTATGAAACCACAATCTGGAAGCAAATTAAGGAAGAAAGCTTCAATATATGTGATTCGTTTTGTAGATATGTTTCAGTTTCCTTTATATCATCATCATCAGCCAGGAAATGTCCACTACTGTACAAAGGCCTCCTCCATGGTATGTCAAATTAACCGGCCCCAAACCACTTGCATCTAGCGACTCCCCGCGACCTTCACTAGGTCGTCGGTTCATTTAGTAGGAGGATGGACTGGTAGACATTGTGCTTATCGAACAATGTTTAATTGCTTTATTTATTGCCTGAAATCTAAGTTACCTTCACACTTAACTCCCTGCGCTGTGAACCCCCAAAGGAAGTTGGCACACAGCTCACACCAGTTCAGACCTTTGAACGTGTGCACTTTGAAGCTGTGAGACTTAGTGTACTTTGTCAGGAGTGGATTGTCTTCTAGCGTTGGAGTGAGATCAAATGTTTTACTTGTAGAGTCTGGCTCTACAGGTTTGTTATCAGTCTTGTTGCTTGGTGTTGGCTTGTTTGAGGAACTGAAAGAACTTAATTAGTTATGAATCGTTTTATAGTTTTGTGACAAATTGTTTCACTAATATACATCAATTTTAATATAATCCTATAATCAATACTTTATCTACTTTTTAACTTAAAATTGGTCGAACATTAATTTACTAATATATGAGACTTTTTTTTTTAAGTGACATTAATTGTATAACATAGCTTAGCCACTTCATTTCTGACCACTCTGCTAGCCATTAAATGTATTGATTTCTCATTGCTGCTGTTTTGGACAGTAGATGTATAAGTAATAATGTTTAAAATTAATAATCAATAATTCATATCATAAATTTCAAAAATCCGCTATTGGATAATAATATGTGCCTCCTGCATACTTTCTAACATTCACATTATTCAGGAAGGGTTCAACCTTCTTGGGTTGTGGTCCTCTTTCCCTCCCTGCTTGATATTGATTTATTTATGTGAGATTATCATTTATTAATACTTACTGCTGCATCTTTGAAATAGTATTTAGTTTCCTCCTGTTCAATGTAACGTATGGACTCTCCGTGTAACTAGAACGAGAGTTGATCATCTCAAGGATGTGGTTAGCCTTCAACTCCATGTGGCACGTGATTAGCCCATCTGCGACCAGGTCATAGATGGTTTCGTACCGTTTATCCTTTATGTAGTGAGTTCCATCATAGTACAGCTTGTAGTGATGGATTTTATCATTGAACCTGATGATTATTGTGCTTATTAAGATATGTGAGTTGGTATAATGCCATACAAGTTTGAAATGTACCATTAAAAATAAGATAATGACAAACAAATATAGTATATGGTATAAAATTCTGGACTGTCTGACTGAACATCTGTTGCATGTTTAACTTAATTTAATGAACTTATTTATAGTTAATTATATACTTCGGTCATTGTTAGGCTAAGAGTTGTTATATTTTGTTTTATATACAATAAAAGTATCATTCGATTGATGTTTCTAGGTGTGCAGTTTCATACTTACCATCCAATGGCCTCATCGTCACATACCATCAGGTGAGATGAAAGCCAAGTGCAAACCCATCATTTTTTTAAAGTACAGAAAAATGACCCTTCCACTTTAAGCAATCTCTTTTCAGTAACTTAACAATATAGGACTAAAAAGCTTGTAAATGAATAAAAAACTTCCTGATGAGCCTAAAGTGTTAAAAAGGTAACATTATGGAATTACTACATAAAAACCAAGATAAATGATCTGAAAATATACATATAATCTAGCATCTACAGTAAGCATTGTCTCTACATTATCATGTGTTGACTTGACACAGATAATGTTAACATTTAATCACTAATATATCTCACCTCCATGTCAAAGTGTAAAAATCATTGTACTCGTTCCCTTTCCTAATTAGAAAGGCCCCATTCGGCTCGCTATCCAATAGCAAACTCGCTTCTTTATGTCCCATAATACCGTGGTATTCTTTACCGTAAAACTCGGGTCTTTCGGGGCAACTCTCACACGTTATCCGCTTAGGTAATGGAGCTTCCATTTGAATGCGATACACTGTAAATATGTACAGAATAAATAAAAATAAAAATTATCTTTCACGGTCTCGCAAACAAGATCAATAACATTTTTTCAAGAACTTACACTCTGGTTTCCATATGTTTTTAAGGTTCTCCATGGTAAATATTTGTTTAGTTGTACTTTAGATTACTTTTATTGTAGTTCACGTTTATTATGTCAAGGAACAATGGAGAAAATCGTCGAGGAAATGATTCGAGAACACCTCGCGTAAACAAAACTTAACAACTTGGCATTTTGACATTGACGTTTAATTCTTCTTTTTTTACCCACCAAACCAACTGTCAATACCAATATAGCACGACAGGCGACCACATAAATAGTACAAAATTATTACCAAATATAGAATTTTTGCATTAAATGTAAAAATCTAATCTACATTTGCCATGAATCGTTTATATTTTAATTGTATGCATCGAATTAAAGTATATATTATAGAGAAACAATACAAAACACAACCACTTGGACGTTCCATTCTACGCATAGTGTAGGTGTATGTATAAATTGTGGAACAGCATATTGAAAACTCTTCCGCGTAATACAAATGATGGCAAGTGTAGTCAAGTTTGATCTAGCTTGTTGTTGCTGCCTAAATTAAATGTATTATTTAATTACCCGTTTTTTACAATAACCTAATATTCTGTTAGGGTGTAACGACACTCTAAGCGAACGGATTAGACCTAACCCAACCCGCCTTAGCCCCTTTTGAGCAGCCCAACCGACAGGTGACTCTAATGACAAAATCTGTAATTAAATACGTACTATACAAAAAATATTATTTAGCTATCATCATCAGCCGGGAAACGTTCATTGCTGGACATAGGCCTTCGCCATGGTACGCCACATTGACTGGTCCCGAGCCACTTGCATCCAGCGACTCCCCGCGACCTTAACCAGGTGGTCCATCTAGTAAGGGGACGGCCCGGTACACGTTTCCCAGTACGTGGTCGCCATTCGCGAAGTCTTACTGATGTGCCCTGCCCATTGCCACTGCAGCTCACCGACTCCTCGAGCTACATCCATAGCTAGCTCGGTTACGGATTTCCTCATTCCGTATTTTGACACGTAGAGAAATTTCGAGCATAGCTCGCTGAGTGACTTTGAGCTTGTTTATTCGGCCAACAGAAAAGTACAAAACAAGATTCGGAATAACATTCAACCACATAAAACAATGCCACTAGTTGCGCTGGGTCTGTGTATTGCGCTCGTTCCAACGAATAGCTGATACTGGTTTTAGTTAAATAGTTACCTTACCTTAAACTTACCGTCACGTAAAATTTATTTTATTTTTTCTTTAGTCTAAGATCTAAGATACTTTTCATCAAGAGATTCATTTCTCATGTAAGTGAAATGTAATTTCTTTATGAGAAATAAAGTTTTTTTACCACACATTATTTAGTAATTGGATCGAACGACTATAATTGATGACGCATATATATTTTTCGATTGTAAATTGACCTAGAAATTTTGAGGAATAACAGAATGCGGGCAATGCAGATAAAATTAACACATGCAATTAATTATTCAATATATAAACGGAATTAAATCTTGAATGAAATTGGTGATGGCCATAAAATGTTTTCAACAACATGGGTTTCGAGGACCTTTATTTTTGGAACAGTACGCCAGCAAATGAATTTTCATGAAGTGATAAAAACCTATGGGCACCCGATGTAAGACATTGGAATCCTAATGGATTCTTAGTTGTCACGATAAAAGCGAGGCAACTACCTGCTGGAGACTGCTTCATGAATAACGTTTATTTCTGATAAGATTATTTGTTTTAGGGCTCAAAGGCCCTTAGTTACTCAAAGGTTTTCATTGGTTTTGTAAGTGGCAGCTACTGCGTACTAAATAAATACGAGGCTACGAGTTTGTGATTTGTAGCCATTGTTTCTTATAGCTCATTAAATTACCTTCAACAAAGTTATTGCACTTATACTATTCCAAAACGTATCTGACTGACTGACAATTTCTGAGCATGCACCCGTCAAAAATCGCGTCACTGGAAAAGATTTCCATGGGTATTTATCGTAATGGCTACGCTCCGAAGTTGCTTCCTTCGTCAATTAGAAGGCTGTCCCTTTTTGCTTCCTCCGACAAATCTTTTACGTCAAAGTAGGTATACATTCCAAAAACCTGAGAAAAGCGTGGATGTTATTATTATATTATTGTATATCCTAAAAAGTGTAAATCTATCAATATTTTTCATCAAATTCAATTTCAATAATTCGAAATGACACGATAGGGAATTGGACCCGTGACCTCCCGATTGTTAAACCAATGAAAAAAAATTTAATCCCAGAAAAATTCACGCGTATCAAAGAAAAATTACAACTACTCACAGTTACATATAAATAGCCGTTTTCGTTTAGCTTAAAAATTGAGTCAGATGAATTGTCAGATGAAAAAATTCCCATTGGCTGCACTCATAGAGCGTACAGATACTGGTCTTCCTGTTTCCTCTTTCTACTAATTATAGCTTCTTGATTAAATCAAATCTATGAACCGTGAAGGTGATGAGACGAAAACTAATTAACTAATAAAAACTAAACTAAAATAACACTAATCAGATCACGGGGAAAGTGAAATTCATTAGAGGTCGTCTTTGAAGTATGTACTTTCAAGTAACGATTGCGGTTCCTGGTGTCACTGTTACATCGCGAATCACTGTTACAAATACTATTCTTGGATATAATATGTGTTTAAATGAAATTATTTCATTCTTTATAGTGTAGGTTTTAAAGTCGATAACCGAACTCACGAGCCCTAGTTGACAGATGGTTCCAAGCAGAATTCGAATAATTAACATCATCATGTCCCCATAGCAGGGGCTCAGGCTTACTATACTCTCCGACAATGAGTGTATGGTACTCTGTTCGGTTGGTGGTAGGGCATTTTCTATGCCCACCTGGCTACCTACCACCATGTTATCTAAGTCTGCCGACAAACAGCAGTGTAGCAGAGCCAGCGCCAGATTCGCTTGATGCTTCTGTATGCGCACTCTTACCATCCATAGTGAAAGCCAAGAAATATCCCGCACTGGGAATCGAACCTGTAACCTACAATTTGTGATTCCTACTGGGTTGCCGCTAGGACACGGAGGAGGTTAAAAATATGACTATTATGAGTATTATGCTTTATTACAAAACATCACTTATGATTAAATTTCCCTAAGGAATATAGTCAGACTCTATCATAAATGAGTTATATAGTTTTAACTGTTGGCATTGGTAAATTGAGACGACAGTTGACTTATCACTCCGAGAGGCGCGGTCGTGGTGGCAGCGTGCGAGCGGGAGCGGCACCCGCTATCGCTGCATCTTGTGGCGTGGTTCTTCATATAAAAAAGAAAATGAAACCAATTTTCGGAGGAGTGTGTGTGTGAGAGAGAGAATGACGTAAAAACGTTTCATATCGTATGATATTATAATAATTTTATTTATATTACTAAATATATGTAAGTATAATTATGTCTTTTACGTGATCGTAAAAATATTATGACGCCTTAGCCCCGTCCCAGACATACCGATTCCGTTCTGTTATAGGAGAATTGAAACTGGAACCTATCGATCCGTGCAAGCAAGGATCCGGACTGTTGTAGGTAGATTAGAACAGATAGGTCTAACAGGCTTTCCCTAAGAGAGCATTCTCACACTCTCCCCCCATCCGTCAATCTAAACATTGTTACATACATACATTTGAGATACATATACAAGAATATTATCCTGTAAAACGCTCTCTGTTTGTCATCGCTTGCACTGAAGCCACACCCTTACGCACACAAACTGAAAATCAACAAGGTATATAAAGAAAATTTTATGGTACACTTGCTATTAACACTTTAGAAGGCGCGTTTATTACATTTACTTAATTTATTATTACAAAATTTAAATTTATTTCACGACATGTTTTTAAATTCATATACGTTTCCAGTCTTATTTGCCTTTACATACAGTTGTGTCAATTGTTGGGTGTTTAATAATATTAATGATGAGAAGTTGAGATTAAACAACTTGTTAAACGACGACGACGAGTCCTTAAACGAAATAAATCCAAAATTATTAGCAAAATATAATTTTAATTTTATATATCCAGGTTTGTTTCTTTTATTTATTATTATTTTAAAGCCATGGTAGCTCAGTTGTTTAGAGCGTCAGTACTTGAACAATCGAGGTCTGGGTTCAATCCTAGCTTGTACCAATGAGGTCCAATTTGTTATTTGGAAGTTATGTGCGAATAATAAAAATAATTACCATTGGATTTTCGGTGAAGGATAACATCGTGAGGAAACCTGCACAGGTCTGTGTGAAGTCTACCAATCCGCACTGTGCCCACGCGGTGGACATGGCCCATGGGAGAGCCTGAGCCCCTGCTGGAGGCTGTTGATGATGATTGACTATTAATTTAAGAGTCCAGGGAAAATATAGACTTGCATATAACATTGGTTTAATGTATGATGGGTTTGCACTTGGCCTTCGTCTCACCTGGTGGTAAGTGACGATAAGGTAGTTGGATGGTAAGCGTGCGCTCCACCCAGAAGCCTCAAGGTTATCAGGCTCTGGCTTTGATACCTTCCACTCGTAAAAACAAATTAATTGTGTTTAAACAATTTATTACTTATTCTTACTAACAAAAACATGCTGTAATTTTTTAACATGTAACTTAATTTGAAACTTGACTTGCTGTCGCTGTAATTTTCCTGCTGGACATAAGCTTCACGGATATACTTGCCATAATCATGACGCTTGTCTCTCAGGTAGATGGTGATCGCAGCAGGATGTTGTTGTTATGGAGATGGTGGTCATCTCGAACGCCATCGCCACGCCATATGTCAAGGGATGATGCTATTCCTAAACGCGTTGAGGAAATCCTAACCCAGTATGACAAACTGAACAACCTTTTCACTCTAAATAAAATATAATTTAGAAGCCAAACAGACTGCGTAGCATGAGGCGTATGACAGCGGCAATTATGATATATTGCCATGTCTTAAATCATATCGTAGCGGCAATATGTATGTTAATATTTTACTCCCACCGCTCTCATACTACGCAGGCTAATCTGAATTTCCTATGAAAGTGTCAATTCAATGCGAACGTATATAAGAATAAGGTAGGCACGAACGTGTTTACGTTCCCGATTGATGATGATGATATTTACAGGCACGAAATGGTGCGGCGCCGGGAACATAGCGGCGAATGATTCTGACTTGGGCACGGAGCGGGAGACGGACGCATGTTGCCGGACCCACGACATGTGCCCCGACGTCATAGATGCGGGTAGCACCAAGTACAACCTCACCAACGTAGCCTTCTACTCTAGGTACTGACAGAACAGATAAGTAAATACGTACACAAACTATAGGCACAAATACCTCGACGAGTCAGTGAGCTGAAGTTGCCAAATCGCTCGAAGAACGGGAACGTGTAGCACGTTCATCACCCACTAGAATATAGTTACTTGTTTGACCGACGACCTGGTAAAGGTCGTGTGAAGTCGCTGGATGCAGGCGGCTCGGGACCATTCAATGTTGTCGTAACATGTTCAGCGTACGTTTACATTGATGATTACAGTGATGAAGACGATATTGTCTCCAGGTTGTAACATTTACTTTTTAAATGCACAGTTCGTACTTAGATTTCATTTCACTTGATGTACCAAGTGCAAATCCATTGTACATTTTTGTAACAGTTTATATCCATGGTTCATGTAAGAGATTTTCATGGATCAACGATGAATAAATACATCTTTGGTACCATTGCTGTGGATAAAAGATTCATTTTGTGATCTTAGTTAGGTAGCACGTTCAGGGATCAAATATTTTTCGAGGATAAAAGATCAATTCTGTGAACTCTTACGCACAATTTTCAGGGATCAAAAAAGGGAAAAAAGATATAGCTGAAAGGGAAGAAAGATGTATTCATAGTAAGGTATAACTTTCAGGGATTTTTCAAGGAGATAAAATGAATCTTTAGTTAGGTACCATTTTGGAGCTCTAATATGTTTTTTACAGTATTTAGATCCATGCTCGGTTACGATCTCACCTCATGGTAAGCGACGATGTGGCGATTCAGTTATCTTAGTTGTCATTATTGGTACGTTACTGTATGAAGGTGAGACAGTCAGTAAAAGGAGACGTAAAGATTATGTCATCACGTTTCGAGCGTTATCTGTAGTGGAAGGTCTTTACCATGGTATGTAGGGCCCTGTTTATTTACAAATGGTTTGTCAACCGCAAGAAGTTCTTAGATCATCAACAGCCTATATATGTCCCCACTGCGGGGGATCAGGCCTACTCTTCTACAGAGAGACTATGGGCCATAGTCTACCACGCGGGCCTATTACGGGTTCGTATACTACACACACTCCTTTGAATTTCTTCTGAGGAGTGTGCAGGTTTCCTCACGATATTTTCCTTCACCGAAAAGCCAATGGTAATGATTTTTATCATTCGTACACGAATTCCAAATCACACATTGGAACTGGAGCCAGGGTCGAGCCCAGACCTCGATTGTTCAAGGTTTGACGCTCTACCCAACTGAGCTACTATGACTCATGTTATTGAATATCACATCCTCATCAGTGAATTCCAAAATAGAGCGTGTTCTGAAGTTCCAAATATGGTTTGAAACTAGATACTGTTCATGGCTTAATCGGAATCTGCGTTCCAAATTTTATCAAGCTCAATTCAGTTGTTCGGTCGTGGAAAAGCAACAAACAGATAGACAGAGAGAGGGGAGGAGGACAGAGATTTGCATATTATTATGTAAATTATATATCACTAAGGAAAGTCACAATCATAATCAATTTATGTGTTACAATTGGTACAGCTGTACGTTAATTAATTTAATTATTACGAGTATTAAGTATAAGTTACAATAAGCATAACAATTCAGATAAAAAACCATAATTGTACGAATATCCATCCACAATTATATTAATTCTAATATTATAAATGCGAAAGCGTTTGTTTATTTGTTTGCTGTTCTTCCACCCCGTCGTAACGGATACGTATATACTCGAACTGGAGACATCCGGACTCGAACCGGATTTTTCCACAGGATGTTTTTTATTCAAATCTAGCAAGTAGCTAGCCCTGCTACAGGCTTGTCGTATTGGGGCTGTCATAGCCACACAACCCCGTTTTTGGGTCATCATTTTGGTCCGATCCGACTACCTTAGGTGTAAGTATGTGTTACTAAAAATTGTCATTATTTCTAAATAAATTAATAAAAATAAGTTCGCATGGAATGATTTCTAAAGTCCACGCGAAGAGACGGAGAACGTTTAAAATAATATTTGTAGGTTAGGACAGCAAAATTGTTCAATAATATTAATGAAATCTGTTTTGTTTAATTACAGGCTAAGCTGCGAATGTGACGAGACATTGCGCCGCTGTTTGCACACCGTGAACACGGATACTTCTAATGCCATCGGCTCAGTTTACTTCAACTTGCTCGGAACGCAGTGCTTCAGGATAGACTATCCTGTCACCGGGTGTGTCAAGAGAGGGGGGTAAGTGTGCTACAGGATATTCCTAAAATTACTTAATTTACTTGCACCCATGGTCACACGTCGGACATTTCGAACAAATGTCGTGATATCAGCACACATCGAACGGTCTACGCACACATGTGGGAGTAGTTGCGCGCTACATTCTCTGCGCTAGTCTCTTGTGGGGAAGTGAGGTACATATCTCGGTTTTGTACGTAGTACCTCAGGTACAAAACCTGTTGATTGACCATGACGTCACATTAGATTCGTCAGCTACTTGTTTAGGCACAATAACAAGACCCAGGCTACAATGGACTTTTAAATTATTTTCAAAAAATTCATTTCATATTAGTCCTTCCTCAAACTTGAAACGTCAAATTATTTGAGTACAACAACACTTCTTTCAACCTGCTTAGTGAGGCGCCGCCGCCCGCCCCGTCGTCGGCAACAGAGGGTGCTTCAAATAATTACTCTCTGTTGCTGAAGCTAAATAAAAGAGAGCAATCATCTCATTGTGCTTAACGTTATCATTCTCCTAATGCTTCTATACTAAATTTTGTTTGTACAAAATCTTTCTTTTTTGTACTATGTTTTGCTTGTTGTTTTCTACCTCACAAAAATAGAAGACAATATTTAGAAATAATTTTTGTTAACGTTTAAAATTTTAAGTGTACAACGTCCAGTCGGGGGCTCTATACTTGCTTACGTATCTTTTGTGCTCTTAGTAATATATTAGTAATATATCATAAAAATTCGGATCAGCACAATTAATATTTTATGCGAATTGTCTTAATTTTTGACTCTCATGCATGTATTTTGTAGAATAATGTTTCACATTTAACCGGAAAAGGCCGTTGCAACTCCGCAATATGTATATTAACATTTTATTCGTTATACTATTTTGTTTGCAGCTGGCTGAAGAAGAAATGTCTACAATATTCGTACGATACAAGCGGAGAGCAGTATTACCAATGGTTCGACGTCCCGAAATACTAAATACATGTGTACAATACTCGTACAAGACAAATAGAGAGCTACAACACCAATGATTCGATGTTCCTAGCTTTTAGATACATAATGTTATGTACGATACAAATGGAGAGCTGCATTACCACTTATTCGATGTCCCTAACTTCGAGATACATAAAGTTCTGTACTCGAATGATACAAATGGCCTGCAGAGATACAAATGGAGAGCTACAATACCAATAATTCGTTGTTCCTAACTACTAAATACATTTATAAGCTATAGATATAGATATACATTTATAGTGAAATTGAATCATTGGAGATGTAGCTCTCCATTTGTATCATTCGAGTACATAACGCTATGTATCTAGAAGTTGAGGGATCAAATCATTGGGATTACAGTTCTGTTGTGTCAGCTCATTTGTATCGGGCGGATACGAGTATATACATATGTATTTAGAAGTTACGTACAATACATGCCCGATGCAAATAGAGAACTGCAATGCCAATAGTTGGAGGTCCCACCTTCTAGATACATAAAGTTCTGTATTCAATCAATTTCACTAACTTCTAAATGAAGAGGATGTTATGTTCTCATACGACACAAATAGAGATCTTTAATACCAAGGGTTCAACAATGATTCGATGTCCTTATCTTCTAGCTACTAAAGTTCTATACTCAAATGGTAGAAATGGAGAGCTGCACTACCAATGGCTCGATATCTCGAGAGAATTGGAGAGTGGTATAGCTTATGGTTCAATGTGCCTATAATCAATGTGTGAATGTTTAATGTTTTTTAATCAAATAGAAACGGTTTTTTACTTTCAAAAACACAATAAATAAAGAAGCGGCATTCGTATTATTTATTTTGTTTCAGCATATTTCATTGGTACATTGTTAGAGATTTATCCATATTATAGTGTTTCCATAATTTCATCATTAAGTAAGGTATAATATACAACTCTTTATTATTTAAATTATGCACACGGGAATGATTCATATACATAATATTATTAATTATAATATATTTTCGTATAAATAACCATACACGTAGATACATGCCGTGACAAACGATATGGATACAGGTTTTTATAACAATGTATAAACAAGTGAACAACTCCGAACTGTGTTTAGAAATAACGCTATGAATATTATTATTTTATTATTGATAGAAAAACTTCAAATACAGGTTATACATATAGTTAGATATGTAGCAGAGTGCTTAGCTAAAGTATTATATTCCCCTGCGCCTGCGCTTGCGCAACGCTTGGCTATATACAATATACATTACGTATCGTGGACTAAACAGTGGGGTTATACGACATTACAAATTGGTTATTAGGAATTGCAAGCTAAATCTTGATCGATAAACTGACTCTGTCAGCTAAGCTGTGACAATTACTTCCACCCAAACTATTGTTACTATTCTGTGACATCTAGCGTTAAATACTTGTACTAATTTTGCTAAAGCATTCCTCTTACGGTACATGAATATCTTGGGTATGTTGTTTTTGACAATAAAGTTATTACAGCGCTGGATTTAGCTGAAAAGTGTTACTTAGTAGATTGTGAGACGACATACAGCTTAGCTGTTAGAGATACAGTTACACGTGAAAAGGTTTAAATACACGAGAACGACAATGTCGGATAGATACGAAGCGATATAAAGGACTTAATAGAGAATCCCTTGTACGAAGTGAGCAATCTCCAAGTAGCCTACAATCCAAGCGACCTTACCGATCAATATGTACAACAACAACTTTAGAACATTTAATATATTTATTTTAGATTCAACGTCGCTTAGACATAGAACGTCTTCAGAGTTTACTACTCATGGACCAACTGCTTGTAAAATAACGTATATTTCCATTATTGGGCGATTGCATGAAGATATTTGAGGGCGGGCGGCACAGTAAATTTTTTTTGGCTTCATGGACGATTTATATAAAATGTCTTGGTCGTAACCGGATTAGTAATTGACTATGTTTTATATATTTTAACTGTAATATTCCCACACATAACAAATAACCAAATTTTGGACGAAAGAAGACCTATCGTGTTACAGGGTTATGTCACATACGGTCCCGTTCGCAATTCGTCTCGTTTACGGGGCCGTGAACGGCTGTGGCCGTAAATGGCCTAAATATTGCACACCGGCTACCATCTCATTCCCGAATACAACCGAAGGCTAATTTCCATGCCTATGTATTATTATTACATTTATTGTTTATCAAAATTTGAATTCAGAACTGAGTACTTTATCGTTGTTTTGTTTGATTCCTGCGTGAACGATATAGAGCTGGTAAACAAGACTGTTTATAGTCAGTTATTATTACTTATTCCGTTGACGCTGCGGCATTGTAGATAATTTCCCGTGACTGGTCATGTAAAGGTTTCCCTTTTTTCCCTATCGATGCCATCGGACAACTTTACAATAAAAGTGTAGGGTTTTAATAACTCTCTCTATATATTTTGATCTGGCAGTGACTGCGCTCTATCGCATTCGAACCAAGATTGACAAACATCATATAGGTAGTGTACGACAAAAATAACGCTCTACGAAATCGAAAACAGCCGAAGAGTGTTTACATCGTTGCTATGATACACAAAATATTTTGCTTTTGCGACTACAGCCAAGACATTATGTGATGAATTACATATTTTAGGAAGGATAACAATATATTTATCAAGACGCAGTTGGTCCGATGTTAGCCAAATATTAAAAGTAGACTTATTTAGCCTACATGTTACAAAGTTGAATCAATTAGAACAATAGTATCTCCTTTCAATGAATAAAGTACTAAATTCATATTTATCGCAAACATGATTCATAAATTCATTTTTTATTTGTGTATTGAACCAACGTTTTTTTTCTTAATCAAATGAATTTTATTTTAATGTATATGGAACTTTAGAAAGTTATGAATTCATGCAAGCAGTCTTTAGTCGGTTCAATGCGATGTTAGCAAAATATTCACAACGAAAATTCTAAACTACGTCGTGAAGTCTAGTAAAAGCATCTTTTAGAATGTACATTAAAAGATTTTGTTCAAAATGTTCTCCCGACTAGACAAATATCTATAATTTTAATAATAATAACTAGGTGATATTGATATTGCATAACAGGTAAAATATAATATTAATATTATAAGGTATATTAGGATTAGGTATTGGAAAATGTAACAGAAGCACTTGATATATTTTTGAAGCTGTTATAATATATTCCTAAGTGATAAAATGACGCCGTTTTGTTAAATATTATAATATGTTTAGAATGATAAAGATGGTATCACGTCTACTATCACAGAATTATTATTATTTCAAGAATATTTAGGGTTGGAAATACAAATTCAATGCAATATAAGTTCTATCCAAAATGGTAAAGATTCAACTCACGGATTTTGGCAATTCTCATAGTAAAAGGTATTTCATATATTAGTTTCATGCCACCTGCATTGATTGTAATGGCTATTGTTTAAAAACATGTCTAAAAAGAGTCTTGGTATTTAAAGAGACACTGGCTGCTATAGACGGCATTTTCATTGCAAATTCTATTATTAACCATATTCATCATGCTGCCTGTCTCTATCGTTCCAGTGATAAACAAAGTGTGTTATGAATACAATACGGCCATCAAGGACGGTAGAAAAACACGCAATTACAGGATAGATCTCTGACTAAAATCGACAAACTTTAATTTGGATAGGTTATACATAGAACTCGTAACAATTAACATTTTTTTCGCAGGTAGAAGTAAGTATATATAGACTAAGGTATATATGTATAATATCAGTAGATTGTAGATAATATTTGCAGGGAAACTGATGTCTAGCGATCGTGAACGTAACATACTCGTAGTCACATCACAACAACTCTATATGCACGAGGATTGTGAAGTAACAACTAGACAAACTTTATAAGTCCAATAACTATAAGTTCATATGAAATAATGCGGTAACGTGTAAACAATCACTCGACCGATAGGTTGGTATCTAACCTAAGAGACGGGCACAAGTCCGAGGCGTTGCAACGTTCGGACACGACTAACTCCAACCAGGGATACTAACCGAGACAGCACTAACGTTTTGAATATTCACTAGACTGTGCGTTTATTGAATGTTTTTTATATACAACATGTCCTACTAACTCTCGTAACCATTAAACGAATAGAAAAACCGCACACAGCTCTGTAGAGTTCCAAGTCCAATAGAAACATAGATAACAGTCGCAGCAGAACCCCGGGTCTGAGACTCGGACGCCGCCGTGGAGCGAGGGGGCCAGGGGGCGAGGGGGCCGACGAGCCCGATACGCCGACATTATTTACCGCCGAGACCGAACTTCATGAAGATGAGCTCCTTGCCTTTGCTGAGGATGTCGCCCCCGGGAGCGGTCATCTCTGTGAACTTCTGCATGAGGTTGGGCTGTGCGGTGGGCGGTTGCTGCTGTTGCGCGGCTGGGGGCAGCGGCTGTGCGGTGGGTGCTGGGACGACGGCGGGTCCTGCACGTCGCGCGGGGGAGGGTGACGTGGTGGCGGCAGGGGGCGCGGCGATGGACAGCGCCGTGGTGGCGGCAGGAGACTGCACGGAGCCGGTGGGGGTGCCCACGTTACCAGCGCTCGTGCGGGCGATCGTGCTCGCCGGCACCGCGCTCGCCCCGCCTCTCGACCTCACCTGACACACCACCAACACAATATGGACCGATTAACATCCTAGCCTAGCCTTCTGAACCAATGAGGTCTACAATCATGTTCTCATCATAATATGATTCACTATTGATATGCTAATATACTTTTTCTGTACCAAAGCTCGGCAGTGAGCAGCAGAGTGCTTTATAATTTAGAACTATTTCGGCCAAAAGTAGCTCTGCAATTTTGTAACCACAAATCTAGGTTTGACTTTATTGGTTCAAAAGCTACATCAAAATTGTAACACAAATTGAAATTGTTTGGGTGTGATTCACAAAAAAGAAGAAGCAGTTAATGTGAAGTTGGTCACCTTGATTAATGTCCCGCTCTTACGACATTAGGATCTTTATCATCGCTCTGGGTGGTTTTCATACTAATAAATACACACTAGTTACAAACGTACCTATAGAAATATATTCAGCATTCTTCAAATAGAAAATGTGCAATATCGGGAACATGCATTGCCATACAACGAAGCAGGTGATTAAGATTTAAAAATTAAATTATCGAATGTGTCAACGGATGCGTGTAAAAATTAAAGTAAAATATTAAATTCCTTTGTACATTCCCAGTACATTCATCATGCTTAGGTTCAACTACAACGGGAAGCATTCAGTAGAGAAGGTAAGTACTATTCGATTACTCAAGCGAGAGTCGATCTATGTTAACTGCAATGTATAGAAACATTGGTGAACAGAAGTGACTCAGTGTGGACCGGTAATCGTATAGTAATCGGACCACATTCACAGGCCTGAGAGATCGTAAATGGTGCATGGGTATATGGTATCTGATGTGAGTGAAGTACGCCAGCCAGTGTTTGTCTCTGTACTAGTTTCTGAACGGTCCAGTATACGACATGAGAACTAATGATGTATTAAACCCATGACTAATAAAGAACCCTCTCTAAATGGACAACGTGATAGAACCACGTCCTCAACTGTACACTGAGCGCATAATGTGAAACGCAAGGTAAATATAGAAAAACAAACAAAAGAAGAAAAAGGAAACAGTGATAAACAATAAGTACTAGAGTATGAAGTGATAGTTGAAAACAAAAACGACTAAGTATCGTTGCAGTAGTATTATTGAAACAGTATTGTTGTGGGTCGAATTATTAGAAGGTATTTTTACCTGAGAATTCGCCTGTTCTGGATTACTGGCGCATGTGTTGTGGTCTAACTGAGAAGGGGGAAGAGGGCAGGCATCTAGCAAACAGACAATACACACAACATATAGTGACCACAGACAACCACTTCAATCTTGGATCACACATCACGCGCACCGAGCGCTCTGTGCTGACTATGTTGCGTGTATTTGTACAGTCGCCTACCCACTCACGGTCTACTGTTCATTAAATATGACTGTGTAACAACAAGTCTTCTTAAAAACAACAATTTCTGTTTCATCAGCGTCAATAACTTTTGCTTTACAACATTACAGGTAGTTAAACCAACAAAATATTGCACAGTAAGCTTCATATTTACTCAAGCTCGTTGGTACCATCTCACTTACAATTAAGAGTATGATTAACGTATCAAACGATACATCGAATACTGTAAGAAAATCGTCTGTAACATGGCACTACTTGCTTTCATATGACGCTGATTGTACATTAGATTGCTTTCATCGACTTACCAAAGGTTGTAGAACAAAGCTGTTCACGATGAATGTTACAGAGTGTATCGGGGGTGAAACACGAACTTTGTTATAGTGTGCACCGTATCATTTAACAACCAGGGAGTAATAGTGAACAAAATAAAAACAGGACAGAGAGTTGGATAGACGCAGACAAAAATAAAATAATATCATCCTTAAAACCGTAGCTGTATGCGAACTTACTGGTATACCGATAAGGATGTCAATATTGTGTCAGTATATATCGATTAATTCCAATTCCGATTTGACTTGGATTTAGAGTTTGAATTCGATGTTTGTGACTGTGTAATCCAAGATAGTGTTAATTTAGCATAGTGTACACCAAGAGTCTTTGTGCTCCGTAGATTGCAACCGGACTCGCATAATATGAAAAACGTTCCGTTTTACCTCAGATTAGGCACTTCAAGATTTGCCACTTGACAATTTATTAGCCTGATTTAGTACTGCAGCAATTTATGAAATTTGAATCAATGTTGATAAAGCAAAACGGAATGTTAATAATAATTATAGAAATGGTAAATTTTTACAGTATTTCAGAGTCCCGTCGCAATCGCAAGTGTACAGGAAAGACGATAGAGGGTACCAGAGCGAAATAGCTAGCGTCGTCTGTCACATAGCAAGTCCAAGGTGCAAACATGAAACACTCAAAGCTCTCAGTGATAAACTTGATCCTCCTCACCGAACTTACCTAACGTTTATTTTTTAAATATCATTTGTACAACTAACAAGGAGAGTAACTATGATAGACTCGGATCCTTGGATGCAAGGGAGAACCAAAACAATAGGATTGACAAATTGATAACATATTCGTTTCTCCAATAATAATACAACTGTATGTAAGGATAGAAGATATACTTGACAAATATAAAGAAATATCAATAGAACCTTTGAATACTGAAATGAATACCAAACAGGGTTTAAAGCATCAGTTAGAGCTACGTTTATGGAGGCGGGTCTCCCTTGCGTCCGCAATCCAAGTTATACAGCGAATATCGAAAAGCCGTTCGCGGCTCTACACATGGCCAGTAGACAGGGAAGCGTACCTGTTTTCCTGTGGTGGTTGCGGGGTGCGGGTGCCACGTTGTCCCTAGGGGGAGGAGGCGGGCCGCGGGCGCCGGGGCCGGGGATGCCACGTCCTCGACCCGCCATTCCAGCCATGCCAGTCATCCCAGCCATTCCACCCATTCCAGCCATGCCGGCCATTCCAGCCACGGGACCTGGCGCTCTGCTAGCACCACCTGAGAAAATAAGGAAAGAGAAGTTATGTGATGTGATGTATGGATACCAAGATATGGTGTAATAAATAATTCTAAAAAAGATCTAAGATAAAATAAGATATCTTAGTTTAACCATGATTTCACACAAATTACTGTTGCATCTATGAATGAGTATTGTGATTGGTAACAAAGCAACAATTTTACATGAAGAAATCAGATCCATAAAGCATAGACAAAGAAGTTGAAGGTATAACAGAAATTCAAAAATGTGTGTCCCTGACTTGGGACCTTTCTATTTCGTTTCACCAGGTTAAAATGGTTTCCTCTTCTATTAGTTTGAGACCATCGAATGGCCAATCAATATTATTCAATTGGATATAACGTATCTCAATATGCTCACCTTGTCCACCTTGTCCGCCTTGTGCTGTGGATGCGTACTGGTCATTTGCGTCAGTGAGGAAGTTACTCGGCACTAACCCTCTGACCCCTTCTATCTCTGCCATGTAGAACCCGTCATCGTCCATATCACCGTAAACGTGAATTATCTGTCCGGTCTGAAAACTCAGCTCCGCCTAGAAATAATTAACACATTTGCAATCAATGTTTATTAGTCAGTTATTAATCTTTTAGTGCACATTTTTGCTTTACATTTGGGATTACCTGAAATGAAAAGAAAAAAGCTTATGCTGGAGCCTGCTAGTGGCTATGATCTAAGTACTAATCCTAAGGAAAATACTTGTTTCTATTGATTGAAACTTTATAGAACCATTCCGGACCCGGAGTTTTTGCGTACACTGATCCCCTTTGCTTTTCCGAGCGCAGAAGCGTTTTACTTCTTTTACTTATTACACGTTAATATTGATTAATATTGATTTAAAAACTACTTACAGACTGCACTCGTAACCCATTTGAATCAGCTTACTTTGTAACAACTTATCAACATTAAAGTCATTGTTAGACGGGAAAGTCAGGACTCGTTGAGGGAGTGAGGGCATTCATCATCACCTTCAAATTGCATGAGAGGATTTGCCACAATTACCAAACTTGACAGGCGGATTGGTAAAGTTAGATATCATACGTTCTACATAGGTGGCAGTAGCAGCTGCCAATCTGAAATCTTTTTTCGCAACACAAGGTGACGCTGCTAGTCATTCTCTAGTAAATTTGTTGATATCTGTCAATTCTGTGTTCCGATGTATCTTTGTTGAATTCAACTTACATCAGCATCAACGTTGGGGCTGAGTTCCTGTGGATCGTAGTCATAGAGGGCCACCATCCGGCGCACCGGCTGCGTGTTGTATGCCTCGGTCCAGCGGTCGCGCGGCTTGCTCGTCTGCCCCGTTGCCTCTTGCTCCGACACCTCCACCACCATGTTATGTGGAACGTAGCCCCGCCGACCGCGGCACTCGCCCCAGTAGAAACCGTCCGCGTCTTTATCGCCCCATACCTGCAGGATCATGGAAAACCCGTTTGAAAACGCAAAATCGGAACTTTTTGGGTACACAGAATCAAAGCGATATGTTACAAATGCTGACAAAGATAGTCGAAAGTTTTCTAACCATTTTCAAGTTAATTAATTATTATGACATCAGTTTGGGGCTACAAAATACATACATATGTGCCATTTCGTAATCTTAGTAAACTGAAAAGATATCTTTCAATAAATAATAATTTTGGAACCAACCTTGATCGTATCTCCTTCACTGAACGGCAGTTCCTCGTCACAGCTCTCAGGGTTAGGGCTCATCGTCACCGGATCGTAATCAAACAAGGCGATAAAGTAGCGACTCCTCTTTGACTGTGGGTGACCCTGTTGTCCCTGGGCATGGCGCGCACCCGGGACCGGCCCTCGGGGTCCCTGAGGAGGCGCCCCTCTAGGTCCATATTGAGGCATACCGGCTTGCTGACCCTGTTGCTGTTGTACAACACTTTAATGAAAAGCCAATATGCTTCTTGGATACTAAACACTTATATACAGAGAAAAGAAAAGGAAAAGGAGCTACGAAAGAGAGGTTTCACTAATATCGATTCTTCATTCTCGAGAAAGGGGTAAAAATAAAACTGGTATAGATGGATGAACCTGGTGAGGGTTGGGAGGACGGCCGCGCTCTTGGTGGTTCCTCGGCGGTGGGTTCTGGTACTGCTGCGACTGTCCCGGGTATGGGGGCTGCTGGTTACTTGGGAGCTGGCCGGCTTGTTGATAGGGGGGTTGCTGCGTGCCATGGTAGGCTTGTGTATTCTGGTACTGCTGACCCGATGGCTGCTGCGACGCTTGCGTTGGTTGGGACGGTTGCTGCTGACGTCCGTACGAACCAACACATTAATAAGGTTAGATTTTCCATAACAAAGCCAACAGCAATAGATCAAGCGTCAGCCATGACTCAATCGTTCTGCGTTATGCGCTTAAAGCGATAAAAATATTACCTTCTCCCGGGTCGATAAATAAATAAGACATTCCTTTGTAGCTCTAGTCGACCCCCATGCACAACGAAAGCTAGCGTGCAGAGCTTACACTTGAATCGAAACCACTTCATTCATAGCAGACAATATCATTGGTCCCAAAAGAGATTCACAACAGTTAAGTAATATCATTAATAAAGTAGAGTATTCGAAACCTCTTGAGCAGTATTCCAAAATATAATAGTTCAATAAGCCCCGTTATGGTTTTCAATTAAGGTCGTAGGAGACATAGAGTGTGGGACATGTTATTGGGTCTGTGTGAGTGTACGCGTCGAAGCCAAGACAACATGCAGGAACAACCATTCAAACACGCGCTGTAACATGCTCGAGTGATGATTCTGTATCGAGTGCTTTGTGGAAACCTCAGTTTGGTTACCCTAACTGTCTAACATTCGGGGGATTCAAAGTGAATTTTGTGCTAATAGTGTATTATCCGGGACGTGTTTGGGACGCGTGTCGGATGTGTAGCATCGAACATCGAGGACGGTACAGTAACAAGTGAAGTTGACAACACAGCAACACCGAGAAGTGGAAACTCGTGATCGGAAAGGTCCGGACAAAGTTAGAGAGAGAGCGAAGTGAATAGTGCTAGCACATGGAGAGCACATCGATGACAGCTAGGAGAGATCGCAGACCTGGGGTCGGCGGCGCGTCGCCTCCTCGTCTTCGCTACCCAGCTCCGTGGCGCCCTCTTTAGTGATTTCGATGGCCGGTATTCCCGATTGCTGATACGACACGGTCATTCAATATTTTAGCTTAGAAACTATTGTAAAGACAAAACAAAGTGAACAGATTATGAATGTGCTGTCTGACAAGATGATCAATGATGGAGATGATGTTCAAATTAACACTGACTTGTGACACTATCGTGATACAGTTCTTGTGATGTCGTCTTTACTGACGGCAATGCCAACACTGCTGTTATTGAAGCGTTTGATACACAGGTATCAAAGAAACACTCATATGAAGCGAACGATACTAAGCCGTAGGAAGAGAGTGTAGCGTACTTATTATATAAATTATTCACACAGATAAACAGAACATATGTAAGAAGATATTGTATAAAACAGGTACGTAAAATTATGGAAGGCATTATGTACAGATAAAGCTGAAGTGGAAATTTGAAGTTCGCTGCCGTGAAAGCGTTCTCTGGCTACTCGATGGGACAAGTTCCAAGACAATATAGTCATATTTAGCTTGCGTTCGCAAAATTTTGTTGACGTGATGTGTTAATTGTGAAAGTGAATAGATGTGATGTTTACGTAGATGACATGTCGATGATGAGACGTGGTGGGGCAGAATATTATATGTAAGGAGTTTCGTTGATATCGCTGTACCCACAAGAAAGCTATCATCATTTCTATATTTTCTATGCCGTTAACTAACATTAATTAAGCTAACTAACTGAAAATAATGAACTAACAGTTCGGATATCTGTTGATTCCGTTTTATTAAGTAGTCTAATTATCGAAATAAAATCCTCTAGTTTAAATGTTATTCATAAAACAATTAGTTACATGACTGAGAATTTGAAAGATTATGACGATATTTATATATATAAAATAGATACGCAAAATTGAGCTAGTGTTTACATGTTTACTACAACTTTTTTATTGACTACTCTTTATTTAAAAGCAAACTCAAAGTAAATTGTCATTACGCTGATTATATGTATAGTCTACGATAGTATGTTTAAGATACTATTAGAATACGGGCACACTGTGTATAATAAAAATTCAAACAATATAGAACTTAATGCATAACTAATCACTCAAACCAAATTCACTCTCAAACAAAATAAAATTCATAAAAAATGCAAACAACCAAGTGTGTCTTAAAACGATAAAAAAATAAAAGAAGATATTTTAAAAGACGTGTTAAAATTCCTTACCGAAGGGGTTATTTTGTCGAATATACTCTTTAGAAGGCCTGTGCCGAATCCACTCGTAGGCTATGGAAAGGTGTATAACAGTTATGTGAGACAGAGAGAGAGCGAGACAGGTTAGGTTAGGTTAGACTAGGTGGTACTGGTACGAGTATGATTATCATGAGCTCCATGGCCGGTATTGTCTGTGTCACAAAGTACAAGCTCTTTATATGTTCTATGGGTAGGTATATATCTGTTGATTGTGTGCGTTGTATCGGGTATCGGCCAATAGCACTAGAGACTACTCATCTAGTCGCAAGCAGTATGCATTTAATTTTGACAGTTCGAGCCGAGTGCATAGCTATAGTCGATGGCGCGCGTGGTCGTGTCGTGTTTCCGGTTGGCAGAGAACTACTGGACATTTAGAAGATGCCAGCGACAGTACCACAGGAGATAGTATAAAGAGTGCAGTTTGCAACACCGATGTTACGAGACAAACCGTCTGTACGAGGTCCAGAATCTCTACTAGCAGTACTGAGTTCATCTACAACGTTATAGTTAGGTATTTCAACATAACTCAAAGACTCCCAAACGGTTTGTCACGCAAGAAAAGAGCAAATGACATTGATCATCATAATGATAGCTAAGAAGACACAGACGAAGAAGACCATTAGATATGAAAAGAAAAATATGAAGCACGTAAAATACTCGATGGTTATAAACATAAACACATTGACAAAATTAAACTTGATGTTACACACAAATTAGAATACGACATTGATTTGCAAACGAATGTAGACAGAGTGCTGTGCCAACAACATTAAATATACTTTTCTTTAAATAATGTTACATGATTTAAATAATGTCTCACACATTCAAAGTTAGCAAATTAAACAAAACGTTTCTAAGGTTTCTCAAATGAAAGGAAATTCTTCTTCTTCCTCTTCTTACAATAAAATTGGACTGATACAAGGAAACAATCAAACTTAACTGAACCTAATAAAATAACAAAACTGATTGGTCACCTGAGCTGCGTGTTGGTCATGACGATTGCTGGTTGGAAATATCTCCTTGTCTGAAAGATTCTCGTCATGCTCAATAACTTGTTGCTGGTGCTGATAGGGCATGGGCCTCTGAGGCCCTCGATACCCCGGCACAGGTTGTTGATTGGGGCCCATTCCGGGCCCACGGGGCATTCTGGACACGACCCCGCGGAGAACAGCCGGTGGAATCGGCGTAGGCGCGCTGTCACTTGATTGACTATCTCTAGATTTTGTACGAACCTGGAAAATAATATGAAAAACATTGAGATGATGATAAAGATGATTGATTATGCGCGGTTCTATTGACCAGTTATTTCAATACCTGAGGATACGCTTAAGCGATACAATTAAAATATTGACAAAACTAGCGTTCAGATAGCGTAAGCCGCAACACACTTACTGTGACACATTTAGGGTTTAGCCCGATCAGTTTCGCAATGTCGATAAGAGCGTGGTCACCCGTCGGCGAGTCCACGTCTGTCACCTTCTTCCCATCAGCGTACACAGCATATCCAGTTACAGGACCAGAGGCGGGCGGGCGAAGCACAGGCTGCCACGTCACCAGGAGCGTGCCGTCTTGAGGACCCGCTTCCACCTGCGACACCGCACCAATCACCACCAACAATCCAGCTAATTACATCAAGCCAATTGGATTCTGTCAGTTTTGTCATAGCCAGCTTGAAACATCGACAAGCCACATCGAGGGAACACATAGGCAGGGTACGCTAAGCTAACAATGAAGTGAGCGTTAGGAGTCAATTTTGTCCTGGCGCTGGATTTATGGTTGCGATTGACGCGACTTCCTCGAGATGGTCGGCTGTGCTTCGTGCTAACGGTGTGATAACTTTTAAAAAGGGCAGGGGTGTGTTCATTTTTGTGAAGAATACAAAACTTGGTTATGGCGAATCACACACCTGTAAAGCATTTTAAAGCTACTTATTTGTGTGAGTGCTGAAAAACCTTCACAAAATCTCAGTCATTGATTGAAAATGCTGTTCTTGATTTTTTTTGGTCCTCCTATCTATAAATTGTAATTAGGGGGTGTGGTTGTGATTTTCGACAAGAATTCCAAACATGCTTTGTGTTGACCTCATGCCATTTTTCGAAAACTCTACAGTTTCACATACCATTATTTCGTTCGGCGGATCTGGAAGTCCTTTTGGCAGAGTTCTGAAATCTGTATATGCTCCTGGAGCTTCTTCTACTGTAATACCCGATGGTGGTCCGGCCCTTAGATGCTTCGCTCGTACTGTGACTCTGTACTGAGTGCTAGGCGATAGCCCAGTGATAGTGTGGCGGTAAACTCCAGGTTTAACTGTTCGAACCTGCGAAATAATAACGTGTAAATTAAGAATTTTAAGAAAAAAGAAATTTTACAAATAATATGCTTTCATCACACAAATATAGCACAAAGTACAAGTATGTATATAATAAATGTTTCTATTGACAGGCATTAAAACACATGTCAGCGTTAGCAACAAAATTATTCGTCAGCCACAGAGCAGGGCACGTAAAGTGGATGGAACTGGTAGCGCATCTGGCGACCCAGCTTCAGCCTAGTTTCCATGACGACACCTGGTTAAAATAAAATTTTCTTGGCATTGTTGACATACAAGTATATAATTACATACCTCAACATTGTTAACACAGACGACGTGCTGATGGTTCGAGTTAGCTGGCAACCAAGAGATAACGGCCTGGGAGCAGGTGACGCCACTAGCCCTGACACAGGTCGGGCCCATGTTGGCCGTGTCTCGTCCTATGACCATAGTGCAGGCTGCATCTCGGGACGTACGTCTGGTAACAGTTACTGAGCGCACGCTGATGCGATGAGGCTGAAATAATAATTAATGACGTCATATTTTCATCAATAACCAATAAATAAACAAATGTAATAGATAAACATTTCTGCACAGGGGTGCTTACCCGATTGGAGTCAACTCCTTCGACTAAAGCTCTCGTGCGTTCAGAAGCTTTTACGGTAGTCTTGAGTACACCATCAACATACACGTGGTAGCTGTCGATATTGGCTTGCTGCACTCCCTCGGGCGCAGTCCAGCCGATGAGCACGGATTTGTTCAGCTGCCTCTCCAGGGTGAGCTGCCTCGGAGCGGGCACTAGCGACGAGAAAAACAGCTCGGCTGTTCAGGTTCGACGTTAGATGTCGAAGAATGCGGCCAGGCAGGCGAAGTGCGAGTGATTGCAGAGAAGCGTGCAGCGAAGACCGGGATTGGGGAGGGATAAAGGTTCAACTATAGATATCTCTACGAATGACAATGCTAGGTACTAGTTTGTTTTGTGTCGTCGGTCGTTAAAAATGAGACAACTGACGGAGGCAAAGCTTAGTTATACAGTACTTGCGCTAGTGCCTAAGTGTAAACTATGTATGTATGTAAGTTTTGTGCATGCGTAACATGTTCAGAAGTTAAGGAAAATATACAGTTTACAGAGTTTGATGATGTATGAATGTTTGTGAAAGCGTAGTAACAGGTTCATGTGTTATAACATATTAATTATCTAAACTTTATTAATGATAAATTACTATATTAAAACCAGTCGTAAGGACTGTTTCAGCCTGTGAAGTAGGTACACTACCGAATGCTTACCATTGTCATCGTCTTCCGGACCTTCGCTGAGGTCAGCCACTTCACTGAGTCGAGCAACATCGCGGCTGAGGGACAAATCACTTACGGCCGTTGTGGCCGATTCGTCTGCATCCCGCAGTGTAGCAACGACGGCCTATGGTCATAATTTGGTTATGGTAAATGGTTAAATCAATTTGTTTGCATCATCTTATAATTTGAAGAGAAAAAAAGATAAGTATACCTGGTGGAACTCCAAAAGGTCATCGCCAATTAGCCTTTGTACGAAATTCGCAGGAACAAGACCACGACGCCCATCCAATAGTTCTGCGTCTAGCATGGCTGCGTTAGGGTCTGGAGGGCCCCAGACCAGCAAATAGTCACCAGCACATATCGACAATTCACCCTCCGCACTTTCAATCCTAGAAGTATAATTTCGTCAGTACTTGCGTAATAACAACTAAGGCATAAATCACTTGATACATACTCGGGTGGATCATACGAAAATCTGGCGATGTAAACACAACAACGTCCTTTCCCAGGTATATCCAACATGTCTACTTGACCCTCTGTCGGCGCACCTCCGTTCATGTAATGTGTGTTTCGGACTGAAATACAAATTCGACTTAATAAACAGAGAACACAAATAATTTTATGAATGGACAAATGTGTTTTACTCACCGTCCATTTCCAATCCCGAATTAGGCATGATCCTAGACAAAGCTCTCTGATTCCGATCATGGCTAAATCCTGAATCTAAGCCTCCTAGTCTATCAGTTCCATATTGGCTATCTAATCCTAAGCTCCACCCTGGTTGGTGCGGTGTAACAGGGGTCGCGACTCTACCTACTCCACTGGTCGTAGTCCCATATCTACCTAATCCGAGATCGATTTCATCTAAAGGTTTTAGTTTGATGTTCATAGGATTCGTTCCTAAGCCACTCGAGAGCAGTGGATTCGTATATGTACCGGTGGTACCGTAAGCATTAGTTCCCGTCAAACTCGTGTTCAGAGTCCCGAGCTGAGTTCCACCGGTTAAATTTGAAAGTGTATTTCCTAAAGCTCCTGTGAGAGATGACTGTATTCCTCCAAGCGTACTCGTCAATCCTCCGGAAAGGTTCGTTTGAGCGTTGTTCAGACCACTCAGGCCGGTTCCCGCCATCGTTCCTGTCAACGTGGATCCCGTCAGCCCTCCTCCCAAACTTATACCTGACACATTGCCAGTTATGTTTTGCAGGTTGCTCTGAAGTCCCGCCAAGGTACTGGAGATCTGGCCAATGTTATTCACTAAAGGTGCTGTTACTGGATTAGTAAAGGTTACTTGGTGTGTGTTTGACAGGCCGTAAGAATTAGTGGAGTAAGCGGAAACAGGATTGGAATAGGAAGTGGGATTGTGCGCGCTCATGGAGTAGGCGACAGAGTTAGAGTTTGGGGCAGAGAATTGTCCAGCAGCGTGATACGAGGAGAGAGTAGGCATCGTGTTGCTCTGGCAGATAGCCACGTGACCGCCTGCACTCGTGTAGGAATGCGGGAGTGGCGACGGTGTTGGTGAGTGGAATTCTCCCAGGGCTTGGTTCGATCCGCTCGATTGCATACCTGTGAAAGACAACGTTAATGCAAAACTCTTACCTTTCGATATTTAATTAAAATTAAATCAAATATGTTGATGTATCGGCTACGAATTTGACCATACCATTTCATCCCGTGCAAGGCTAGCAGAAACCAGTCACTATGTTTTAGTGCATATTTTACTCGTACTTCTTATAGCCCTAATTTGTTTCGAGTTTGGCGTTAGGCACTAAAGCATAAATCTAACAAGTACCTATTTGTGGGCACTACCTACCCCGAAACGGACAACAGGCAATATTTTATTTATGTATGTACCTATATGTGCATGGTAAAATTTACCATGGGTCGTGGATCTAGTGTGCTCGAGTTCGGCGAGGATGCGGTTGTCCTGCTCTATTTTGGCCATGATGCGTTCGATCTCGGAGGCGGGCTGCGCGTGCGTCGTTGACCACGTGGTACCGGTGGACGTGCCGCGCGCGCGCAGGGCCGCAGACAGCTCCAGTTGTAACTCCTCGCAGCGAACAGTTTCCAGTGCCGCCTGAGATCAAAGTTACTTGTATTACATTATCATATAAATGATTATGTATCTGTATCTGTCTGGTCCCGTTTAAGAATAGTGCCTCCCCATTTCTTCCCGTGTCATGAGAGGCTTCAGAAGGAATATTATACCGGAGGGAGGGTCAGTAGCCTCCTCTTAAAGATCAAACATCAAATGCTGCGTTCAACAACCCGTCTGGCAGCGCGGTGACAACGCCATACCTCCCCATTAAAGTAATCCTCTTAGAACAGCGCCTGGTTACGGTGGCTGACACAGTAAAGACTGGCCAGGGGGTTCGAAGTGCCTCCAGCAGAAATCCGACTGGCACCAACGGCGGTACTGGGCTAACCCTTCATTAGATAGACCAACGACCTGGGAGTTCAGTTGCTGCAGCTGAATAAAAGCATTTAGGGAACCGGTCGGACCTATGTTCAGCAAAAGGATGTTTCCCGTTATACGGTATTAAATTACATTTATATCCGCCTGTCTACCATCATGTTACCCGCCTACCGTCTAACAGCGTTTTGTTCTGACAGTGAAAGGTCACAGAGTCAGCTCCTCATAACCTGAAGCTTCTGGCTGATCGTGTCTTCCAACCCTACGACCTTGCCGTCACTCATGTACATAAAACTTATCCACGTTACCTTCTTCTCCAGCTCTCGAACCCTGGACTGCAGCTGTTCGACGGAATGCGCGTCGATCGAGGATCGCTGCGCGGAGCGGAGCTGCGCGAGCGCGTCGGCATGCGCCCGCTCGGCGTCTGCGCGAGCGCGCTCCGCGTCGCGCAGCCGCCGCGACAGACCGTCCGTGTCGACGCCGCAGCCCGCACTCACCGACATGCCGCCGCCGTAACCGCTCATATTCTGTACCCACATACTCGTATGTTACCTATCAGAGAACAAAAAGTAATACTATACTCCTAAAGAAAGGGCATTCGCGTTCTAACGTACAGAAGAAACCGATCGATTGAAATAGGGATATTGCTTATATAAGTCCTGGAAATCATCATTACCAGCTTCATTTTATGTCTCCATACCTCACGAGGAAGAAATGAACCAGCCTTATAGAATCAATTTGTAGTCTGTCTCGTCTGTCTGTCTTTATTTGTCTGTCAAGACCTTTTTTTTTTCAGGTATACGCAAGTCTGCAGTCCCTTGAAGCTGTGAAAAAATGTAGCTTTTATAAGTCTTTTTAGACTTATAAATATTTTAAAATAAATTAAAATTTGGTTTATAAAGTCGTCATATCCTATGCCACTTCCGATCAGTACGAATCTAATTAATTAGGAGTCATGCAGATACATCGTAATACAAATCGTTTGAGTCGATTAAGCTTTTAGTTCACTCGTCCTTCGATACACCTGTTAAAACATTATCCCTTATTTTAGCATAACCGTAGTCGGTAAACGTATACTGATACGGTCAAGTGGCACTAAGCCCATAGTTTTCATTTTATCCCGTAATCATACCACGGTATAATTTATAAATCAATATGTGCTACATATGTTGAACACGCGGTATCGTAATAAAGCCTGATAAGCTCCACCATGAAAGCTTGTGCTGGCTGGTGTATGAATAATTTATCGATTTTATGTTAAAATCGAGTCCATGCTCGCCCTTCATGGTATCGATTGACGTCATAGACGATAAAGGCTGATATGCCCTAGTCACAGAAGTCTTCATGAATAAATAATAGAAGTGCTCATTGGTGACGTCGCTCGTCACCAAATCGTAGTAATGCCACTGAACTGGTGCCACTTACAGCACAAAGGTTTTCTAGACAAGCATTTTATCTAGGCTAATATTTTATGTATAGAAGTAACAGTAAAGCGATGAATAAATTGACAGTGACAGGTTCAAGGTGACTGCTGGCTTTGACAGGTCTATTTTTATGCATGACTGTAGTAAAACTAAACTCGTAGCATCTACAAAACCACTAGAAACTAGATATATGCGCTCAGGGTGTAACAATTTCAGTTATAACATACATCTAAAATATAACTTAACATTTTTTCTCCTTATTACACTCACTTCTCACGAGCTCTCTGAAAATATTTTGTACATCTCATGGAATACCCTAACAGATAATATGTCACCTGGAACATTTCGCTTGGAGCAATGGAGATTTCTATGGCCCTAGCTCTCACCTCCAAAACTCGGTGGGTGTATTTGTTTAGACATAATACACCTAGATAAAAGCTACTGTTAACTACACAGACATGGAATTTCAAACACAATTTATTAGTTGTATTTTTACAGGTACTCGTATGTTGAACACGGAAAATAATACGGTAGATAAGAGTCTATCAATTCGGTTAATTTAAATAATGTTTTAAAGAAAATTCGCCGTCCTAAAGAATATAATGGTCAATCTAGAAATTCGAAAAATAAATATAAATGTAGTGTAACTAATAATAAGATAAGTCCACCGATGAACTCGACACACTCCTACCATAAGCGTCAAGTAGCCTCCTCCCTGTCAGAATTTTACAGGAAACATTTTGTCGAGTGAGTATGGCATTCCCATACAACAAACGAGACTTTTTGCCGTTTTTATAGATAATGGTACAGAACCCTTCGTGCGCGAGTCCGATTCGCACTTGGCCGTTTTTTTACATATCGCTAATAATGACTTAGCTTAGCTTACCTCTTATAAGGATATCAAAATTAGTTTATGAAATAGGTCCAGATCGAGTCTAGTTTAATTACTACTTCTGAATGTTTTTGTCACATAAAAAATATATACGTTTTATTTTAAAAATATTATAATTATAAACCATGTGATAGGTTTACATGTGTAGACTCGTAGCAATGTCGTAGCTCAGCGTAGAGGAAACAAAGCTACGCAAGATTGTCCAAATCTTTTATTTAAAGTATTTTCTTTAGGGTAATGCTGTTTCTTAATAAGTTTAATTGTAACGTTTTATTTATTGACTTGACTGTAATGTTATTGTACAGGACAGCCGGACGAATTATAATTTAAATACGTTTCATAGTTCTAAGTAATTCAATTGTAATTATTCTTGAGTAAATAAAGATTGTTAGGTTTACACTACACATACACAGAAAGAGAAAGCCATCAGCTATCTCTTTCACACAGAGCCACCGGCTCTCCTTTCCGTATTGCCGCGGAGATAGGGTCGTTTACCTCACCCCCCCACTGTACTCCCCGCGCTGAGACAATCATAGACAGAGACGGTGAGAACTATCTCTTTCACACAGAGCCACCGGCTCTCCTTTCCGTATTGCCGCGGAGATAGGGTCGTTTACCTCACCTCTCCACCGACGCCCCCCGGGCTCGCCTATGAAGAGAATATAACTAGCGCGATTTCCATACAACACACAGTCCTCAAGCAACAGTCTGAAAATATACATCGATCTTTTATTTGCCATCGCCCAGTCTCCAATCCAGCACAGCGTGCGAACAGATTCCGGCCAGTACAGTGAATCATCGTGTTGGTTTCTGTCTCGCACATCGTGGTCCTTCGAGCCGGATCTCGAGACATCTAACAGTTGCAAGATGGTACTTACAAGATCAACAGCAAAGAGCGGTCGCTCACGTCGTCACATCGAAACAGCAAATGAAGAAATTCAGATTACAGAAAATCAGCCTGAGTTACCACCACCATGTGTTGATGAAAAGCCACCATCACCCTCTACGTCAGCTCTAGTTAAACTAGAAGAGACAAATCCACAACACAGAGAGAAAACTAGATCCAAATGCACGAGCAAGTCATCACAGCGTGCTCATAAAATAGCGCTCGCTAAAGAGGAACTCGCACGCCGAGAGGTTGAACTAGCAGCGGCTCGTCTTGCAACATTAGAAGCCGAAGAAAGTGAAGATGAAGGCACTGTTTGTTCTGGACAATCTCAAGCCTCTGTACGTGTTAATGATTGGCTAAATAAAAGCCAGCCTCATCTCGTAGCGAAGCAACAGAAACACGAACAAAAGTTACATGCGCCACTCCACCAGTCAGAGCCTGCGACACCCAAACAACGTGTCACCTCCGTGCTTCCAAAGCCTCCACCGATACAGTGCACGCCAATTAAAGATCAACACGTATCGCCTCAACAAAACGACAAAATCGACATCTCCGGTTTAGCCTCGGCTATTGTACAAGCTGCAAGAACGGGACAGCAACATCATCGCCATTTCACAGAACTGCCTTTATTCAACGGTGCATATCAAGATTGGCTTGCCTTCGAGACAGCATACTAGACGTCAGCGGATTCTTTCTCCAGTGATGAGAACGTCGCAAGATTACGACGTGTGCTTCGAGGCCGAGCAAGAGAAGCAGTAGAAAGTCTTCTTATAACGAACTGTGAACCATCAGAGATCATGAGAACACTGAAATCACGCTTCGGGCGGCCAGACTCTATTGCGTTGGCTGATCTCGAGCGGCTGCGATCTCTACCTAAGCCAACAGACACAGCAAAAGACATCTGTATTTTCGCTACTCAAGTGAATAATATCGTGGCAACTCTACGAGCTCTGAACAGAACCCATTATTTGTACAACCCTGAAGTTACGAGGACTACAATAGAGAAGCTAACGCCAGCCTTGAAATACCGATGGTACGATTTCGCCGCTTCACAACCGGAAGAAATGCCCGATTTGCTCAAACTGTCAACCTTATCGTTGGAGTCTGAACTCTGCAGTCGCTACGCACAGCCTGAAGTGATACAACCAGAAACGAGTACTCATACACGTCGGACACATCGCACCTACGTGACCTCTGCTACATGCACTACATCTAGCGCCGCGACAGCACCGAGAGACATAAAGAGAACAGAAACACAGAAAACAGAAAAGAAGTGTCCCGTATGTGATACAATGGGCCACTATGCAGCCACATGCACAAAATTTAGTGAAGCCGATTCCGATGGAAGATGGGACATCGCAAAACAACATCGTCTCTGCTTCCGGTGCTTGCGATACAGAAACAAAACACACAGCTGCCGCACGGGACGTTGCAACGTTGACGGCTGTCAGCAATGGCATCACAAACTACTACATTTCCTGCGGAAAGAGAGCGAGAAAGAGACAGAAAACCAAGATACAGAAAACGTAGCTTCGATGTGGATGCCAAAGAAAACACACGCCTATTTGAAAATTATCCCCGTGCGTGTTTGTGGGCCAGCTGGAGTGGAAGACGCACAGGCCTTACTAGACGATGGATCGACTGTCACACTCATAGACTACACGCTCGCCGAAAAGATAGGTGCTGAAGGTCCCATCGATCCACTGCACATAGCTGCTATCGCTGACACGAAGCTGGCGGCAACTACATCGCGCCGTGTTGCAATAGAAGTCATCGGGTTGAACTCACAGCGTCACAAAATCAACGCACGTACAGTTACCAATCTGCAACTGGGGGCACAACAAGTAACAGAAAAAGATTTAGAAGGCTGTTTACACTTAGAAGATATCAAAGAACACTTGAAGTACGACCGACAGAAACCTACGTTACTCGTTGGTCAAGATAACTGGCACTTGTTGTTAGCAATGGAAGTGCGACAAGGACAGAGACATCAGCCGATAGCTTCACTCACTCCGCTCGGCTGGGTAGTGCATGGCGCGCACACTAGACAGATCGGACGCCGCCTGCACAACGTAAATCATTTAACAGTCGAAGATCAAATGGATGAACAACTCAAACAGTACTTTGCTCTCGATTCCATCATCATCAACCCTAAGAAACCGAAGACAGATCCCGAACAGAAGGCGCTCGATATATTAGACAAGTGCACGAAACAAACAGAAAATGGAATATATCAAACAGCATTACTATGGAAAAATGAAGATATGAAACTTCCTAACAACTACGACAGTGCTATGCGGCGTCTCATAGCAACGGAAAAACGCATCGACAGCGATCCACAGCTACGAGCAAAATACAACGAACAGATGGATGCGCTACTTGAGAAAGGATACGCCGAGCGTGCGCCAACACACATAGAAGCGGATCGAACGTGGTACTTACCACACTTTCCAGTACTGAACCCCAGCAAGCCAGGGAAAGTACGAGTGGTACACGACGCTGCTTCTAAATATAAAGGAGCCTCATTGAACGATCACCTTCTTACGGGACCAGACCTCCTCCAGTCGCTGCCAGGCGTGTTGATGAGATTTAGACAGCACCCCATAGCTGTGACCGCTGACATAGCCGAAATGTTTATGAGAATCTCAATACGACCTGAAGACAGAAATGCACTCCGTTACTTGTGGCGGGGCGATCGTCGGCACGGTGCTCCTAACGAATACCGAATGACGTCACTCATATTCGGCGCCACCAGTTCGCCGGCCACTGCCATTTATGTAAAGAATAGAAACGCCTTACGCTTCGAGCAAAGCAAGCCAACCGCAACTACAGCTATAATACGAAACCATTACGTCGATGACTACTTGGACAGCTTTCCCACTGAAGATGAAGCCATAGAAACAGCTAAAGAGGTCCGTGACATACACCATAGTGGCAACTTTAATCTTCGTGGATGGGCGTCCAATTCTGTACGCGTCATGAAAGCGCTGGATTCCACAAAGAAAACGGAACCACTCATCAGCATCATGGATGATGATTCAAAGATGGAGAGAGTACTGGGTCTCATTTGGAAGCCTCACACAGACGAACTTACCTTCAACCTGGACCTGGCTCGCATTCCACTGAGTATGTTGAACGCTACTGCGCCTACAAAACGTCAAGCTTTGAAAATCATGATGTCTATATACGATCCACTGGGCTTCGCTTCTCCTGTAACAATACAAGCCAAACGAATACTACAAGAAGTTTGGCGGCAAGGAACAACATGGGACCAACCCTTGAAACCTGATCTCTCATCACAATGGGCAGCTTGGATAGAAAACCTGAAACAACTGCGCTACATAACCATACCACGGTGCTATTTACGGTATAGTAATGCCGCGTCACTTCAACTTCATACATTCGTCGATGCGAGCGAGACAGCATATGCCGCCGCGCTGTACTGGCGAGTGGAAACAACAGATGGCAACGCTTATACCTCACTCATCATGGCGAAAGCGCGAGTGGCCCCCCTCAAGGTCACTTCTATCCCCCGATTGGAGCTTCAAGCGGCTGTGATGGGCAGTCGAATGGCCACCGCCGTGTTAGAAGAGCACCCACAGAAACCAGAATCTAAAACGTTCTGGACAGATAGCAGAACGGTGTTAGCGTGGCTGAAGACCGGATCGAGAGCATACAAGCCGTACGTCGCGCATCGCATCGCAGCTATCGAAGATAACAGCACAATCGATGAGTGGCGGTGGACGCCGACAAAACTAAACGTCGCAGATGATGCAACACGACACGTACCGAACGACTTTAATTCAAGTCACCGATGGTTCACCGGCCCTGAATTTTTACGTGAAAGTCCATCGGAGTGGCCTTCGGTACAACCTACTAAATACGAACAGACTGGAGAAGAAAAAACCTGTCATGTCACTGAAATAGAAATATCTGCATGTCACAGCATACCTGACGTCACACGCTTCTCCAAGTGGGAACGACTACTGCGGAGTGCAGCGAGAGTGCTACAGTTTATAGCACTCTGCCGCCACCGATGTCAGCAACGAGTCCACTACAAACGCACAGCGAAAAATAATGAAAAAGATCCAGAATGGAAGCGCCGTAGATCACCTATAATTACACAACAGAAGAAGCGAGAAAATACAGATACAGAAAAATTCGTGCCGATTGACGCCGAGCTGCTTCATACAGCTGAAAAATTGTTAATTCAAGCTTCACAAGAACAAACATTTCAAGAAGACATAAACAATTTGAAGATAGAAAAAAGTGTTCCGAATACGAGCAGGTTACGAGCTTTGTCCGTGGAACTGACTAATAACATAATACGAATGAAAACACGAATAGGTTTAGCGGCGGGAGTCACACCGGAACAGAAGTCGCCTGCGATCCTCGACGGGAATCATGCGACGGCCAGGCTGTGGATAGAATATACTCATAGAAAGTTATTACATGCCGGAGTCGAGACTACAGTTAATGAATGCAAGCAACACTATTGGGTATTACGCCTGCGCCCTGCCACGCGCGCGGTCGTACGTCGCTGCCTGCTCTGCCGAATGCGCTACAACGCGCCGTCAGCGCCACCTACCGGCGACCACCCGCTATGTCGCCTCGCTCATCATCGACGACCTTTCTCCTACGTGGGAGTGGACTACTACGGCCCTATGACCGTCACTGTGGGGCGATCGAGACAGAAGAGATACGGCGTCTTATTCACTTGTTTGACGACACGCGCCGTACATCTGGAGCTAGCCTCATCACTCACTACCGACTCGGCGATACTCGCGCTGCGCCGTCTGATAGCGCGCCGTGGCTGCCCCACCGAGATATGGTCTGACAACGGCACCAACCTTCGAGGTGCCGATAGAACACTCCGACAGGCTATGGACAGATCGACAGAAGAGGAAGCCAGTAAACACAAGATTAACTGGCGATTCATCGTGCCGGGGGCACCTTTCATGGGAGGAGCCTGGGAGCGGTTAGTGCGCTCCGTGAAAACAGCTTTATCAGTCGCACTGAACGAGCGCTACCCCAGTGAAGAAACGCTAGCCACGCTACTCGCTGAAATAGAATACACGGTAAATAGCCGCCCACTGACACATGTCTCCGTAAGCCCCGAAGATCCTGAAGCTTTGACTCCCAACCACTTCCTTCTCGGGGGGTCAGCACGTGTACCTGCACCAGGCCACTTCACCGACGCCGACCTCGTCAACCGTCATCACTGGCGATCTTCCCAGCGCCTCGCCGACCTGTTCTGGGCGAGATGGGTGCGAGAATACTTACCGGAGCTACAACACAGACGGGAGCCGCGAGGTCGCGGCCCCCCACTCAAAGTTGGGGACGTGGTATTCATAATAGACGGCACGCTCCCACGCAACACCTGGCCGCGGGGGCGGGTGACAGCTACCTACCCGGGGAGCGACGGAGTCGTACGCGCAGCTGACGTGAAGACACGAGCAGGAACCCTGCGCCGCGCCACAAAGAAACTGCTCGTCATACCTACCGAACCTGCCGCCCTGTTGACGACGGGAGACTGCAACGCCGCGAAGGCCGATGCACGGCGGGAGTGATGTACAGGACAGCCGGACGAATTATAATTTAAATACGTTTCATAGTTCTAAGTAATTCAATTGTAATTATTCTTGAGTAAATAAAGATTGTTAGGTTTACACTACACATACACAGAAAGAGAAAGCCATCAGCTATCTCTTTCACACAGAGCCACCGGCTCTCCTTTCCGTATTGCCGCGGAGATAGGGTCGTTTACTTCACCCCCCCACTGTACTCCCCGCGCTGAGACAATCATAGACAGAGACGGTGAGAACTATCTCTTTCACACAGAGCCACCGGCTCTCCTTTCCGTATTGCCGCGGAGATAGGGTCGTTTACCTCACCTCTCCACCGACGCCCCCCGGGCTCGCCTATGAAGAGAATATAACTAGCGCGATTTCCATACAACACACAGTCCTCAAGCAACAGTCTGAAAATATACATCGATCTTTTATTTGCCATCGCCCAGTCTCCAATCCAGCACAGCGTGCGAACAGATTCCGGCCAGTACAGTGAATCATCGTGTTGGTTTCTGTCTCGCACAGTTATTTTTATACTGGGAATTACATTCGTGTTTTTCAATGAACGAATGAGTCGATGTACGAGCAGATTAAATTAACGATGCAAATTAAGTTACGAATGAAGTTGTCGTCACGCCACACGAGCTGGTTATTTCCGTAATTAAACAACAAATATTATAATAATATAACCATTCTGCGCTATGCGGGTGTAAGAAAAATATTATTTGTATGAAACAAGAAAAGCTAAATCATACACTCATATTTTAGATTTGTGTGTTACCTCAATGTTTTTTACCTTAATGTTAATTGGGCTTAAATCTTCGGGAGCCGCTGAACGAGCTATCCTCGGAATTTCTTTACGCGATAAAATCCGGAATGAGGAAATCCATAGACGACACCGGCACAGCTCGACGAGTCAGTAAGCTGAAGTGCCAATGGGCAGGCTTCATCGCTCGAAGAACCCATAACCGATGGGGGTAACAGTTCTCGAGTGGACTCCTCCTACTAGATGGACCGACGACCTGGTTAAGGTCGCGGGGAATCGCTGGATGCAAGTGGCTCGGGATCGGTCTAAAATATAAATCATTACAGTTTCACACCAACCTATTGCCAAGCTCTATCAAGAAAATCCCCTAATGTCAGACTCGTTTGTCGTTGCAAAATCTAGACACTGCAGTTGATAACGATGTTGCCGACCTGGTTAAGGCGATTGGAAAGAATATTTGAACGATCGGTCAAGATAAAAAGTAATTTGGTACAAAACTATTCAGTGTCAGCCTCTTCATACACAATGGTTTGTTAGTAAATTATGTAGAAATTACTTAAAACTAGTGTTTAGAATGCGCTCAGGACATTATCCATCAAATAAGTTTGCTTTCCTAATGAAAAAAGTAGATTCACCGAACTGCGATGTGTGTGTGGACAGAGTAGGGGATATACAACATATGATGTTGGAATGTCGTAAGCGCAAAGATATATTGCATCAATTTGTTGTATGTAGGTGTACTGCAGACAATTCTCTCGGAGCCTGCAGAGATTATAGCAAGAGATTTGTGCATTGCTCACCGATACCCATCAGTGACTCCCTTGTAGGTGTAAATGTATAGAATAAGCCATACGGGTCTTGCCGGAAGGACAAAAATTCCATTGAAAACCAGATTTAAAAAAAGTTGGTAACGATCATGGCGCATGTAGTGAGGCAGTAACCATGTTTTTGCAGCTGTAGCCGAAGTTAGAGATATATAACTACGAGTATATTTACAGCTTGTAACACAATATGTGGGCCGAAATGTAGTAAGTATTAGATTCGCCGCGCGCCAGGCCGTCTCGTCCCGTCCCTAAAGAAAAGTGCGCTGACCTGATTCTGTGGGACAACCCTGGCACCCCCTCCCCCCGTGACCCTCGCTCCCCCCTCGTCCTGCCAGACTCTGCGGCGGGCGCAAACGTAGCCTGGATTTTGTGCGGATACTTTCTCGTCTTTTGTTATGTAAAACAGCTGTGCAATATCTAGCTGGATTGTCATTGCGTTGCATTTCACAAAACAGTCACCCATGTTTAGACGTTTTGTAGAATGAATTACCTACAGTCACAGCAAGGGTTTGAATAAACAGAAATGCATGAAAATATTTAAAATTACAGTTTTCATTTAAATTTGGGTGGGTTTTACTCATATGACCGGTTTTATTAGTTACTCGTTTAGTCGTTTTGACGGACTACATTCTGCTTGGGACGCCATCATTTTTTTTTGCCATACAGAGCCACGACCGAAAAACAAAACAAAACTGATAATTATTGACCCGCTGTATTGTTAAATACAAAATGTTCATTCTATTGCGCGTGTTAAATTCCAGCTATTATGAAATACATCTCAACGTTTTCCTGCAAAAAAATTATAATGGAGCTGTTTAGTAAATCTAGAGGTTATGCAAAACAGCTTATTAATGAAAAATGAAAATGAAAAAATGTTTATTGCATCATCTACTACAATTAATATACAGGTTTTGGGGTACTCTTTTTAAGCTAAAGATAGCTTGTATTAGGAGACCCCGCTCTTCTATAGTGTATACAGCTTATTGTTGAAGAATTTATATTTAATTACAAAATTTTCTAAACAAAAAACTAATAATTCAATGTTCTAAAGAAACATTATTAGAGGATCGATTGTAAATCATGACTTTTTCACTAGGTAGAAAACATATAAACCATTACAAAAAAACGGCCAAGTGCGAGTCGGACTCGTGCACCGAGGGATCCGTACAGAATATCGATAATTAAAATACGGAAAATCATAAATATTATGCACCGAACAATCCTCTAACGAATGCGCCTAAATACTATGTTCGATTTAGTTTCGCTACTTGTCACTAGATGGCGCTACCACAACTTTAAAACGCCCGACTAAAAAAATCTCGTTAGCTCCTTTATCATACGACTGTTCAGTGGAGTTCTTTTGAAAAAACAGTTAATTGCAATCACATATCATAAAATAAATCAGAATCAAAATATTTAGAATGTGAATCTTGGTTTAAAATTAAATTTCTTTTGTATTTCTAAGACACATTCGCTCGTCTCCACGGAATGCGAATTAAGAAAAATATAAATTGAAAAGTTGGGTTTCGTTCCCACGGGCTATGTGAAACTTTTTAATTTTCGAAGTGAGGCAAGAGCATCAAGCGGAGACAGCCAAGTTTAGCAATATACGGCATCTGCAGCGCATGTGTTGCTTTGGACCGCCATCTTTTAAGATACTTACGACTTACCATTAAGCCCTGATACATATATACGACATTGCTATTTGTCTACTTTATGTGTTTAATAGCTTTTGCCCACGACTTCGTTCGCGTGGACTTCGGAAGGTATCCCACGGGAACTACTCACTAACTCGGGATAAAAGTGGCTCACGTACTTAGTGAATACTATATATACTATGATCTTCTAGGAAATTGTGTCTCATTCTCGACCACAAAGTCAACTTTTGTCCAAACGCGAACCTATTCTCCAATAAAAAAACATCCAAGTGCTAGTCGCGCACCGAATGTAATGTACAGAATATGAAAAATAAACCGTGATAATTAATTATGAATAATAAGTAAAATGCTAGACTTCAATCAATGAGCAATTGTTATCAAAATCGTGAGCGCTAAGAATAAACGGACAGGCGCTGGAACAGTTGGTAATCGTAAAATTTTAATGAGATATTACTCGTATCTAATAATTGTACTTTTCAGGTTTATTCCTGTACCTTGCTTCTTGGCAAATTTCATGACTCTAGGTCAATGGGAAGTACGCTAAAGGTTTTGATCTTTTTAAAGCGTTGACCTAGAAGCTTGATTTAGTAAAAGTTCCAAAAGACTGCAGATTTGCGTAGCGGATATTAATTTCACCTTGATACCTTGAAGCTTTCCTGAGATAATGTTCTTGACAAACAGACAGACGGACAAAAAAGTGATCCTATAATAAGGTTTTCTTTTTCCTTTTTGAGGTATGGAACCCTAAAAATAAGAACTCTATGCGATCAAGAAATTGTAAGCATAACAATGTAGTTTAAAAGCTGATCAATCATCCTTTACCGCGACCCGCGTTCTAGTGGAAAAATCGTTTGATGTACCCGAGGGCTGGAGGCGACATGAATGCACATACTGCACTGGGCTAATGCATCGTCGACTTCGAAACATTAATCAGTCTATATTTATAGCAAAATAGTTTTAATGTAGCTCGATACTAGCAAGCTAAAATACGTCTTAAAGACGATCCAACTCCATCTAAGTTTAATACTAAATTTCTGTTGTGATAATCTTTTAAAATAGATTGGCTGGATTTCTGTAGTAACTATCTATAAATAGTACATCAGATTGTGATGTCGCGAAATGAGTATCATCATCATCATCAACAGCCTATATATGTCCCCACTGGAGGGGCTCAGGCCTACTCTCCTACAGAGAGTGTATGGGCCATAGTCCACCACGCGGGCCCAGTGCGGATCGGCGGACTTCACATGCCTGTTCAAGACATGCAGGTTTCCTCACGATGTTTTCCTTCACCGTTAAGCAATCGGATAATGTACTTGAATTGAAAAACAACTCATAGGTACACGGCTGGATTCGAACCCGGTACCCTCAGATTGAGAGTCCGCGCCTTATCCACTGCGCCACCGACGCTTCCTGCGCCACCGACGCTTCCGAAATGAGTATCATTAACATACAACTTCACAGTGAATTTGTGAAAAACACAATTTTCATTTTAAACACTTTTTTCCGATTATTGTTCAAAGAGCTATGTACCATTAGCTGCGTAACGGCTATTGTAGCTAACTATAAAGTTGTACATTAATGTGATTTATTTCGCGCCACTATAATTTCATCTCCTATTTTTAGATAATTACTTATCAAAGCCAGCTATTGTATTTTAAATTATTATGTCAACATAAATTTTGTATGGAAGCATTAGGAGAGGGAGAACGTTAAGTTCGTTACATAATGCGTTTTCCTTTAAACCGACTTCAAAAACAAATACAGCTACATATGTACATGCTAATTCTAGTGTATAAAGTTTCTTTGGTAGTCTATATTAGTTAAAATACGTAAATTGTTGGACAAGGGTCCGTGTGCACTACAAGTAAGGTCCTTTAGCCATTCCAGTTATTTCAAGGTTCAGGGGTACGATTTTAGCAACCTTTGTTTGAATGTTCAAATGTTCCCTCATATCTAGTTTTTATGTTAGTAACATAGTTTGTTTATTCTAACAAAGAATGAAATTATGTATTCGGATGAAATAAATAATAATAATAAAAAATATCTTCGAACATACTCATCGTATTTTTACAAATGAGGTATAATTGTAAGCATTGTGTGTGCTTCAGTATATCACGTTATATTCTTGTAACATTACATAAAATGCAAAGTGGCGACCAGCTCAGGGGACATAAAGAGCTACCAAATAATAGTAATTACAGATTAAAATATTGAGTTAAGTATCAAATGTAAAATACATAAACCTTAGATTAATAAAATTTTTATATAATAATATACAATAAAAATAAAATAATAAAAATAAAATAATAAAATTAAAATAAATCGCTTCTTGTAGTAGTAGGGTTTTAGTTTTTTAAACTTTTATTTATATATATATATATATATAAAAGTCGTGTGAATTACACCATTTATAACTTAACAATGGCTGGACTGATTTTTATTATTTTTGGGTTTTTGGGTTTATCTTCGTCCCGAATAGGACAATAAATATTAAAACATGGGATAAACCCTACAGAAAATGTTTAATGACTTGATTTTTCTACTGTTAGATTACATTACTAGTGTTTTGTCTTTTTCACTAGGCAGTATTTGCAACATACTCTTGGCCACCATCTCAGTAACAGACTACCAGGTTGACATGAGTGTTAGAGAGCATGTAATATCATTTCTATAGTGCGCTAAACCTTACCATTTTCCTAATAAAATTCTATTTTTTTTAGAAAAGTTCAAAAACCGCAGAAGTTGTACAAAGATCTTGCGACTGTTTTATTGTACACTCTTTGCTGCATTGACATTTTCGAAGCGGATTGACCTACGCGGATTGACTTCAATTCGAGTATTTTTGAAATAGGAACGCGGACCTTCTCATTTAAATTTATGTTTTAATATGTTTTTGATATATTAATGTTTTATATATCGCTATCTCTTTTTCTCCCTTTGAATTTTTGTGGTTAGACTCCACGTTAGGCATGAAGTCCTGGTACTTTCAACTTCATTTCATCCGATGTTAAGTGATCAAAGCCGATAGATGAAAGCGTGCTCACCCAGAAACGTTACTTAGGTTGCTTTTGGCTATGTTTTCTTTGCTAACCGGAACACAATAAATTATTTGTAAATGTTACTATTTGTTTAATTTTTTGGGAAATGTATTAAAAACGTCGTTCAAATTATTTTTCACTGTTTATAATTAAATGTGTCCAAACAACTTCTTTGTTGTGCTACAAAGCCATCCAAATGTAATCGTGTATTTAAAAAATACAGCAAATAGACTTTATATTTGCACAAATTCTGGCAAGTTGCCAGTAGAATAAAATTTTTACAATAAAATATTGGCTCCAATGTAGCAGGGTGAAAATCCCACGTACGCAGTGCAGGTAATTCTCACTTCATTTCTTAGAATTTTACGCTGAGTTTCAAACTTAATTATCAACTTAGGAATTGTGAGGATAGAACACGACGACACGGCTCGATTGCAATTCCATATTTTCAACGCGACAACTTGAAGAAAAAACTGTTTTAAGTTCAGGATCACGCTATGGGGATAATTCATATAACGTAAATAAACGTATAAGAGGCAGGAGGATACTCGAAAATCTTTCAATTCATTTACTAACTTGAATCGAGTCGTTTTCTGGGCACGCCATTTTGAAGCTAATTTACCAAATATTTTTGATAGCTAGGAACAAAACAAGTTTTTTTTGTACTTGGCCTTCATCTCACATGATGTTAAGTGACGATGAGGCCGAGGCCACAAGCCTCAACCTAATGAGGCGCTGGTTATGCTACCTGAACACAACTATGCTATTAACACAGCTTTTTCGACAGACTTAGATAACATGGTGGTAGCTAGCCAGGTGGAAATTGAAAATACCCTACCACCAAACAAACCGCCTACTATTGGGAATCGAACCCGGTACCTCCGGATTGTGAATCCAACATTTAGCCAGTATAGGCCACAGAGGCGTTGTTCACCATGTAGTCAAGCAAAATAAACAGGTAATGATTTTTGAAACAAAAAGAAAACTTTATTTATGTCTTAATCTATCTTCTTCTATCTTCTATCTATCTATCTTCTTCTTCTATACTATAATAAATCTGTAGAATCGACGTGTCTGTACATTGAAATTTTTTGCCAAAAACTGATTGTGGGTGACATAAGAAGTGTAACAGAACACAATAGGACCATTTTTAAACATTTTGTCTGTCTGTCTGTCTGTCTGTTTGTCTGAACCGGCTAATCTCCGAAATTACAAAACCAAATTTCATGCGGTTTCCACAATTAAATTAGGCGTTGGTCAAGGCAACATCTAAGCTTTATTTCATCAAAATCAGTTCACGCAATAAAAAGATATCTTTAAAAAACCTGTAGAATCGACTTACCTATATATGGAGAATCGACGCGTCTATCTGTACATTGAAAAGGTTTACCAAAAATTGTTTGAGGGTGATATAGGTAGTATAACAGAATACAAAAACCAATTTAGTGGGTTCTGTCCAAAATTGCTACAATGCCTGACTAATTTCAAATAGCAAATACAAAAGAAGGTGCTTCAGTGGTTAATGTTTAAAAGTGTTTTTGAAACATTACCTCAGCGTTAGAAGTGACTGAGAGACGAAACCATGTAGGGTTATGAGATTTTGACAATATGTTCCTTTTATGATAGTTCCGCAAAAAGAATATGTGATGCAAGTTTGTGTTAATGTTTGCAATTGCCGTGTAACGTGTATCGGGCCGTCCTTCCACAACCTGGTTGGCTGCATGAGTCCACTGTTGGACATGTGCCCCTCTCCCCATAGAATGACACATTAAACATTATAGACAAAACAATACATTTAAAACAATATTTACATAACAGACTAAATATAATAAAAGTCAGGTGGGCATAGAAAATGCTTTCATCATCATCATCATTAGACAGGAAACGTCCACTGCTGGACATAGGCCTCTTTAGTGGTACGCCACATCGACAGGTCTCGAGAAAATGCCTTACCGCCAACCAAATCAAGTACTGATAGGTATTGGGACTTATGGTCAAAACTGTATGTACAAAAACAAAAAATCAATCAAAATATGGAACTTCAAGGTTGTTAGTACAAACGTGTTGCCATTTTTAAGACACGGAGGCAGATAATTTACAAATACATTATCCGATTGCTTAACGGTGAAGGAAAACATCGTGAGGAAACCTGCATGTCTTGAACAGGCATGTGAAGTCCGCCGATCCCCGCTGGTCCCGCGTGGTGGACTATGTCCCATACACTCTGTGTAGGAGAGTAGGCCTGAGCCCCAGCAGTGGGGACGTATATAGGCTGTTGATGATGATGATGATGAGGTATTATATGGTGTACATGAGATGTAATTATTATTTTTTAGGTTCACATTGGATCTATATAAAATTCAAAGTCCTGACTAACTGACTTATATATCGACGCACAGCCTAAACCACTGGTCCTATAGACATGAAATTTGGAGGCTGTGTTCTTTGTAAAGTGAAAGTATCCGCTAAGAAAGTATTTCTCGAAATTCCACCCCTAACAGTGTAAAATAAGGGATGTAAGTTTGTACGAAAGCCCGTCATTTTTAAAGATCAATCCATGAAAATTTGTACGTAGTTTTTCGGTGTAGTGTTTCACAGTTTTTGGATATTTATCCTCAAAAAAAAGGGGGGGGGGGTGAAAAGGGGGATGAAAGTTTGTATGTGCACTCTGTTGTTTTTGTACCCAAAACATAAAAAGTTATACTCAGTCTTATGAATTAAAAGTAAGGATAACGTATTTTAAATTAAACAGTCATTTTTGAAGATAACGCCATGAAAATTGATAAGTGTTGAGATTAGAAACAAAGAAGTACAAGTGTCACGGATTTCTAATAGGGTGAAAGTTAGTATGGGAACTCTGTTTTTTTTGAAGTCAATATCATGAAAATTGATAATCAGCATTATGAAATCATGGGTGCAAGTTTCAATTTAATTTCTTCATTTTTGAAGATAATGCAATGAAATTTGGTAAGTGGTTAGATTAGAAACAAAGAAATACGTGTTTTACGAATTTTTAATGGGGATGAAAGGGGGATGAAAGTTTGTATGGGAACTCTTTTATATTTGAAGTCAATATTATGAAAATTGATACATAGTAAGTGGCTAGATTTGAAACAAAGAAATACGTGTTCCACCGTGTGAATGATAACTCTGATGTGTTTGTAGTCATCAGCATGAAAACTGATACTCAGTCTTATGAACTACAGTTAAGGGTGACGTTTTTAGTGTTTTAGAAAAATCTACCTCTAAAGGGTGAAATCAGGGATGCAAATTAAAATTTCAGTTCTTCATTTTTGAAGATAATAACAAGAAAATTGTTAAGTGGTTAGAAAGTGGAAACAGATAAATACGTGTTTCCGCATATTTTTAATGGGGGTGAATAGGGGTTGAAAGTTTGTATGGGAACTCTGTGTTTTCCGAAGTCAGCAGCATAAAAATGGGTAGTTAGCCTTACTGATAAAAATTAAGAGTGACGTAGTTTCACACATAATGAAACAATCTAATCTAATATATAAAAATGACACGGTTTTTGTGGTCGCACTTCTGGGAAACGGCTAGACCAAATTTTGTGTGTGAATCTTGCACCTTCTTACCCCACCTCTTACCCATATTTTAATATCGATTTCATAATTGTAGTATGAATAATCTCCAAATAATTATTCGTTGCCGGAAAGCGTTACGTCAGTTTCATATTTGTTATGTAGTTGATTTATCCAATGAGATAAATCCTAAAGTCCACGCGGGCGAAGCCGCGGGCAGAAGCTAGTTGACCATAAATTCATTTTTCCTATTATAAAATTGTACAAAATGTACAAGGCAGTTTTTGTCGGGTAAACGACATAAGCCGCGCTAAGTTGCCCCGATTTCTTATAAAAACCCGCTTGCCAAGCAAAAGGATATCTTCTGAATATCTCATGGCTGCACAATCCATCAATATCTGACGTGTATCAGAGCGCTAATGGCCCGGCGGACCGATTACCCTGCTACCAACTTTTTTAGATATTTCCAATTGGTTCGAGGGCGTTTGCTTTGCGTTTTAAAAGGAAACGATGTAACGTGGGTAAATTTGTTTTCTTCAACTCTACCTATATTTTGTATCAGTCACAGTTTGAGGACCGTTGTATCGGCAATGCAGTTCCATGTTTCTTTTCTTTTTATAACATGATGCCAAAGATATAGCGCGTTTGTTGCCAACGAATTCTCCCATTTACATCCAGATTCACTGTTTTAGGTTTGAATTCCTGTAAATCCCTTCAAGTGTAGCATAACAGCAGAATTGTTAAGTATTTTAACTGATGGATGTGATATACCACTTCCAATCCCTAAAGACTTTCTTAACCTGGAGAGCCTCTGTCGAGCAAGCTGTCAACTAGTCTAGTCTCTATACGAGATTTTTAGCACCACCCACCTCATCTCATCAGGCCATTCTGCCCCAAAATTAAAATGTCGAGATAAATATCATCATCATAAGCTATAATATGTCCACATGAACCTTCTTTATGTATCTCTTTCAAACATTCTGAGCTTATGAGTCGGATTGGCAAGTTGTCGTTGGAACATGGTTGAAGCTACTGCCCGGCACTTGAAAATTTCTCTAAGTCGAGATGACCAGATTACAGACAAGTAAACGCGTTCAAAAAGAACTAGAAACCGACTTCAATTGCCCAATCTCAAAAAGTACTAAACTGACTTTGATGAAACTTGCAGTCTTCCCTAAATTGGACAATACCTAGTTTAAAAAATTAAATCTTAACTTGTAGCTTCGGGGATATGCGAGGACAAACATAAACAAATATACATACACTTTTGAAACTCGGCACACTTGTTTAGAAGGTAATATAGACTAACATATACGAAAACTGGGCAATTCTGGAAATATTACATACAGGTCTATGTCAAGTTGTTTGGCCCATTGTGCCGCGTCTCTCGGGAGGGAGAATAGATCAACGGGACTACCCCAGTATTTTCTGTTGGGGCATTTTCTGTAGTAAACGACAAAAATGCCATACGCCTAAATAAAATTACATACATACAGGTCGAATTGATAACCTTCTTTTTTGAAGTCAGTTAAAACCCTCTACTAAAGCCACGCCCACACGAGTGCTATATGAAGTGTACCTTGTCCAAAGAACAAAGGGGTGTACTCGTTTGCTCCAAAATACTTTGTCCACAGCTGCTCAGTAATATGTACGTAATGCTGCTGTAAAAGAGAGACCGTTCCCGCTCGCAGGCGTCCAGTTTAAAACAATGCGGCGCATATTTCTCTCAATTTGCTTCCTGTTTGAGTCTAACAATGTCCTGTGAGTATTTAACAGTGACGCCGTACAATTATCCGTTTCATTTCCTTCCAAGTTATGCAAGTAATTTTTGTCGTCTAGTTTTAGAAGATAAGTACGAGTCTCTGAAGTTTGTTTTTACTTGACCGTTGATATAAGTTTAATTATGTAAATGATAATTTGTTACAGGTGTTAAATAGTATTTAGGCATGTTTTTACATAATATGTTTATCCTTTCATTGCTCCGAAACTCTCAAAGAGTTTAATACTAGCTTAGAAACGAAACAAATTTATAGTTTTATGAACAGAAGACCTCATACTTTTTTGTGCAATAATTTGATATCATATTACTTAACATCACTGAGAGCTGGTAAACTCAACAAGGTTATATATTATAATCGACTCGTTACAAGTGAATTGTATCATACTGGTAGCGACATATAGTAGCGGATCATAGAAATCGGATATCATAAGGCGGAGATATCCAGGAGACACCTTTTTGCCCGCTTTTGGAAGAAGTACCCTTTCAATCAGAAATTATTGACAACAAAAAATCTAGGTATAACGGTCTATGTATACCTAGTTTAGTTCAGATCGGTTGTAAAATACGACCTTCAGAGAAGTACTAACAGACTGACATATGAAAGCAAATTTTGCCAGACTTGAAACAGAAACGCTTCGCTCGCTCGGTCAGTGATCCCTGGCAGTGGTAGCAGTACAACAGATTCTGTGCCTCTACAAAGCAGATTTTTCCAGATTTGGCAGTAGATTTTGAAGTTGTTTTTATCCATTTGATATTTATAATCTCGTCGCTTAGGTTGGTTTAACTTGGTTTTTATAATCAGAGCTCGATATATGACCATATTGTACTCAAATAAAACAGAACAGTTGTTCTAACAAAGTACCAGTAAAGCACAAAACATTGTTCCGTCAGTTTATTTATGAAACTATCACGTGCGGTGTGTACCGATGCCGTGCAGTAGTAATGAATTTGTGCATATTTTAGCACACTAGTCTGATGCGCTCGCCTAGGCTGGCGTGAGGCGTGTGTAACCTATTTCATATTGCTATTTTCTAGTCATTGGTTCATTATAGACACATGGGACAAAGTGAACAATATTAGCGACTAGCGACTTCAAAAACGGAACAAGTTCTCAACTTGACTGAATGTTTTTTGTATATATGCTATGCGATAATTCCAACAAATATGAATCGATTTTGATGATTTTTTTTGTTTGGTACAGCATACTTTAGAGGTCCCACATAAAAGTTATCGAAATTTAGCGCTTCAACAAAAACTAAATGTGGTAATTCCACCTCAAAGGGTGAACATTTTAGGGAATGAATGCTATATAGACTTTTAGGGCAGTTGAGGTCGGTTTCCAGTTCTATTTGAACGCGTCAATTATTGCTGTCACACGTTCCGTACAACATTTGAAGCACATTTCACTTGCAATTTTAATGAATTCGAAAGTAATGAAAATTTTCCCGCTGTTGCTATATTCAAAACTCTTTGCTGTTGGGTTATACTAGGTTTTCTCTTTAAAAAGGTCTCAGTCTTATTGCTTTATCAAAATTCATCTCCAAACTCACACTTCAAGGTGTATTGTTGATTTAATTTTTTTAATCTATTCGAAATCAGCGAAGATATTGCGTAACATTCATATTTAAAACGGTTGACTAGAGAACCTCATGCTATCTCTGAAGAAGTAAGTTTTCTAGATACCCTTAGTCGCACAACACAAAAAGTACGTTTTACGAATTCTCTGAGGAGCTTCAAATTATCAACTTCTCGTAGCAAACTGCTACGATTTGCTACGAAAATGTATGGATTACGAATCCAGGTTTTGTTTTAGAAAATTGTTTTGAATACGTAAAGTTAATTAAACTATGTATGAAAATTAATAATCGTTATATATACATACATATATTTATGTATTGATAGATACAAAATAAAGTATCTCAAATGTTTGAAACAATGTATTTCTGTATAACTTCAGACACACATCTAAATGATATCAGGAAGTGTATTCTTATCCTAAAGTTAATAATTCACCTCCTCCTCAGGTTCCTGAGAAAAAGGGTCTTGACAGACATACAACAAAATGATCCTATAAGTATGGAACCCTAAAACGTGCTAAAATTGAACCCAAAGTGTTTTACTATTGAATTAACGTAGGCACGCTTGAATCTAGTTTCTTTGTATAAAAAGAATCTGGAAAAAGGGGACCTCCATCCCAGTAGTGTCAGATGCCAAACTCAGTGGCCCGCCTACTTAAGGCTCCTTCACGCGATGACTGACCACGTCGCTTTTATTTAACTCAAATGACTTTTATGTAATTTTGTATAATATTGCGTTACCCATTTATAAATGAATGTAATAAATAAGTTTTATTCTTGGTGGTTTAATATTAGGTGATATTGTGGCACAGAATTAATATAGTAATGCGTACAGAATGGACGTTTACTGCACCCCACAGATACGCGATACCTCTCCCCGCAATAAAGTGGTCGGCTCAGGGTCCGGTAGAATCGCGCGCGCGTATTAACTCAAACATGTGCGTGTATATAAACGTCATCCATTCGATGTATGGGAATAGGAATAGATATCACGACATTTTTTGAAGTGTCCGTCCTGTGATTGTTGTCTAACTTATCTTCATTTTTTATTACTCAATTCAGAAAGGTTACATGTTTAAAACTGAATGACAAATAATAAGACGTTGTCCAACATTGTGCTTATAGACTCGTTAACAGCGACGTCCGGATAACATCCCTCTAGGCCCCTTCGTAAAAAGATAGGAGGTGGCTTTAATTATCTTCGTCTGTTTTTAATTGAGGGGAACACGCGTCCACTTCCTCGATCCCTGATTACGATGACTGGCGCTCTAAATCTTTTAAAAGATATTGTCATTCGAAGATATTTCAACCGTCTCTGTGGCACAGTGCCTATGCGGGCTGACTCACAGCGGGATGTGCGCTCATTTTTGTTATTAGCGAGGTAATATTCAGAAGTGAACTGATGCAGTCATTATCTATGTACGAGTTCATTGACTTATGGCACAAGTAATGGAATATGAGCTAATGGAGTATTTAAATGTGCACAATGAAATTTGCAGGAATGAAGTTGTGGAACCATACATGCAGTTATGGAATTATTGCAACATACAACAGAATTTTCAGTTATGAAGTCTAGGAAGTGGTGGGAATCGTGTACCGGGTCGTCCCCCTACTGGATGAACCGAAGACCTCGTATAAAGGTCGCGGGGAGTCACTGGATGCAAGTCGCTCGGGACCTAGCCTATCTCCAGCAGTGGACGTCTCCAGGCTGATGATGAATTGAGTTATTGTTTAAGTATTGTATAGAACATATAACATTAAAGTTATTTATCCTAAGCTTTGTAATGGAATATGCAGCTACGAGTATATAGTCAGTCTACCTTCTATTTTAATACGGAACATATTTTCTACCAGTTCCATTCAATTAGGAACATCTGTACTACACGAAAGAGCACGAGGTTCATGCTGTAGATAACAAAAAACAACGGATCTACTCCAAATAATATTGACCTTTACCCAGGCGGCGCGTGGGCTGAATGCTGTTTGAACGCCCGCCGTGCTGGCTGCGGCAAATATTGAAAATGAGCAGAATTAACTTTTATATAAGGGTTACGCCAGTATTATAGTCCGACAATGTCCTTTGAAAACCTTTGCGGGAGGTCATTCAGAAATAAAAGTGATTTTACCTGTGTTTCAAATCAGAATCTTCCTCACTGAAATGCTTCCATACAAAATTTCTTTAACTAATCTTTGAAAATAGAATAACTGGCTTTGATAAGTAATTTACTTACCTTAAATACTTATATATGCAGCATCGGATTATAGAGTCGGAAAAGTAATATCATTAACATTTCTGAGTAACTTCTCAGCTAACTAATACTCTATATACATTTATAATATTTGCCCCTACATATGGCCACACACTGTATATAATAGACAGGGCTTTATCAATCACCACCAACTCTGATCAACTTACCGTTGGGGTAGTGAATAAATACCCCTTGGTCTCCTGATGAAAGTAAGGGAGTTTGGTTGCGATGGGTGGAAGTGGTTGTGGGTGGCAAAAATGTGAAAAATATATATCTATCTTTGTCTAACTCATGTGAACACACATGAACGCACATGAGAACTTATGGAAAGTTCTGAAAATTTCTGTAGTGATCTATAAAGATTACATTTACTCTACGTTTATGCCAAAATAAATGTCCACCCGTGCAAAGCCGGGGCGGGCCGCTAGTACTTATATAATATAAATAGTTTATATATGACAAATACAATATTTCTACTATTATAGATGTGTAACTATGTTTTTGGGTTTTAATATTGGTGTGTTCGTTCTTCTTTCACGCAGTTACGAATGAAATAGTTTGTTGGTCGGATAGGAACGGTGTAATGTCTTCACGCTTGGACTGACAATATGGAGGTCCCGGGTTCGATTACCAATTACCTATACAAATACAAAATACCAAAAAAAACTGTGTTAGTGCCAAGTGCGAGTTGGACTTGCGCACCGAGGGTCCCGTATAGAATACGGTTAGTTAAAATACGGAAAATCATAAATAATATGCACCGAACAATCCTCTAACGAATGCGCCGAAATACCATGTTCAATTTAGTTTTGCTACTCGTCAATAGATAGCATTACAAATACTAAAAAATCTCGTTTGCTGTATGGAAGCCCTCTTAAATATTTATTTTATTCTGTTTTAGTAGTTTTTGTAATAGCGGCATCATCTATGAAAATTTCAACGGTCTAACTATCACGGTTCATGAAATACAGCCTGGTGACAGACAAACATTCAGACAGTCGGACGGACAGCGGAGTCTTAGTAATAGGGTGCAGAACTCTAAAAATTTTGGTGTTAAGGCATTTCCAGGCAGAGACATAGTCTCATTAGCTTATAGCGCTCCAGTTGCGCACGCTCATCACCCATTGGTGAGATGAAGGCCAAGTGTAAACCCATCACAGATTTAAAAAAAATATAGGTTAATTCTCCTTGTATTTCGTTAAAGAGTATCCACAGGTACATTACTCGAACTCGTGGGCAGAAATTAAAACTGCAAGACCACGGAAGAACCGCGTAGGTATAAGTTCAGCGATCAATCAGTTTTTATCATCCTCTCTCACAATTAAGAAAATTGAAAAGGTTGAAACTGGCAGCACCTTTTTTTAGCAGCAACATTGGCAGAAGACCAATTTCGGTCATAAAAGATTTGAGTTTGTAACCCATCTAATTGTGCTTTGCGCTAACTTATTTTTCGTTTCATTTACGTTGTTTAATGTGGCAGAAAACGTCAGGTACGAGTGATTATAGTCTACCAATCCGCACTGGGCCTCCTTGGTGGACTATGGCCCATACAATCTCTGTAGGATATGTGAGTCCGTTTTATGTGTCGGAGTGTGTGTTACAGTCTTGAACTCATCCTCCTAGGAGCATTTAATGTCATCCTCCTCCTGCCTTATTCCCGTAATGCGAAAATTGTGTGAAATTCTCAGTAATTTTGATACATTGTAAATGATATCTCCTCCACAATGCTTAGTAGTCTGTTTGAAATTGACATTTCATATCTACCAGAAATTTACATAGGATTTACTTTGTTTTTAAAGAAACAGCTGCGATCTTGTTGAAAGTACGAATATACATTCATATAAAGGTAGTTAGTCAAGCGTTCGTTCAATTCGCAGAAATCCCGGGCTACCAGTGGGCGATAGAAACTTCATTAGATAAAGGTCAATCCACAAATGCCAAGTTCATCAAATATAGAAGAGAAACTGAAAACAATACGGCGATTGATCAATAAACCCTACATGGGGGGAAGCCCTTCCTAACGCCATGTTGTAAGATCGAACGGGGAGAGCTGAGAACCGTCGTTATATTCACATTAACCAACACGCCTCCTGCAGGAAATATAAACAATATCCACAGGCCGAGATAAAGGCCGATCGATACAGGCCAAACGCGAACAACCCCCGATCGACTTTGTATCCTTACATGTTAATTTTCAAGTGATTACGTACATAGTATTATATGAGTGTTCAGCTAGGTATATATATATATGAGACTCACGGCAGGAGCAGGTCCTCGGCGTCACATGGGCACGGCACTCTAAACCAGACCCTGGGACTAGGTCGTCCAACTGTCGCACCTTCTCGTGGCCACTCCGTCCTCAACTTGCGTAACATTTATACAACGAGACACATGCCGCTAACAAAACAGGCCAGGTCAGAGGCCTCGCACACAAGCCCGGAGCCTGCCTCCTGCCATGTTGGTTTCTATGAGTCCGCGGGGCGGGACAGGACGCGCGGCCAGTGTCGTCGTCAGCACCAGGGCGGCTGGTGCGGAGCGCGGCGTGACCACGGCTCCCACTGGCGACTAGGGACGGTGTCGCCGCGATCGTCGGGATATACGATAGTGTGATTTGTGTCGTGCGGAGCGGTCGGCCGGCTGCGAGGGGCACATGCCGCTCGATACGCGGGCGCAGGCGCGAGGCGCGGCGCGCGTGACGTCACGACGACCGCCGCACTCGCGCCGCCGCCCCGCCCCGCCTGCGCCGCGCCGCCTGCTCAATGGACCCGAGCAGCTACACTCAGACACCTCAATTATTTGACTATCACTGTCACTCGGACATACCGACCCTGATTAATAGCCTCTTAATGGCCCATTGACTGACTAATACGGTCCCCCATGGCAGACATTAGATCAACCAATTCCTGTATTAATATTGTTGGTATTCTGTTTGAGAGGCCCTTGTCGGATCTTCTGGCGTCATTTATAGTTGGCTGAACTACTTACTTGGTCGCCCTCCTCGTCACTATCCGAAGACTGCTTTCTAGTTATTTTAATTACCACTACACTGTCATTATTATGTTCCGACTCTATATTAACACTATCTTCACTTTGAACTGTTCCTTTGCGATCTGTATACTCTGGAAATTCATTTTCATCAACATTAGTTTCAGACAAGTTTTCATCAGCTACGGTGCTTATGTCGTTACGCATAAAAATGTCCTGGCCAATAGATACTGTGCCACTATTCTCTACTTTACCATGGTATAACACACACTTATCATTAATGTCAATACTTTTGACATCAAATTCCACATTCCCGTCGTTATATCTGATACTACCGTCATCGTCTTCAGTGCTTCTCACATTGTTTCCTTTCTTCGCTCTACTGTCATCAATATCTATGTCATCAGTTTGTACGCAGACTGTTCTACACTTCTTATTAGATGTCCAACCGCTAGGAATAGTTTCAGTATCAGAAATATCTTCCACCTTTCTACAATTGCACGTAATACTGGATACGAAACTCGTAATCGCAGTAAAGAAAGGGAGATCAAATGATTGATTAAATTTCATGTTGAGAGCATTTAAACTGAGTTAAACTGGTGCGTGGTTTGTGAGTGCGGTTGTTTGTAATGAATCCCCATGGATTTGATTTATTTATTCAATTTATCTGTTCTTATCACTTAGATAACATTCTAGATAGTTGATTGAGCTTTATTAATCAGATATCAGTTATTTTTGTTTCAATAAACAGGTATAAAAGTAGCTTTGCTTTTGATAGAAGTAGATTTTAAAGAAGATTTGAAAATTGAGATTGAAGTTGTTTACGAGTATCAATGGACAGTGTAATACTGTCGTCGGTTATTGTAAATTTTAATATTAGATTTTATCTATAGCGGAGTGCAACGAAACATCCCTTAAACAAAACTTTGGTCATTTGAATGTTCCATTGTAGGACCCGGTGGCCATATGAATGAGATTTGTTGATATTATTTTGGAGGCTTATGTTTAGAAGTGGATGGTTTAATGAAATAACTTGCATTCTTATGTTTAAACTTTATTTAGGCACTATATTTACATTACAGACCTTTAAAATATAATATATAACAATTTCGGCTATTTTCCCATAACATTGATATAAATCCTCTATGTATAAAAATATAAATTGTCAATACTCTTCTTGATTACATTGAATAAAAGGCATGACTTTATTTTTGAAACTATCTCATAATTTGGCGGTTGACCACATTTCATTGTTTCACACGAGTGACTGGACGAGTGAAACAGTGGCTGGATCCATTTAAACGCCATTGCCTATTTCCTCAATCAAATTATCGTCGTTATATTATCAAAAACCTACAGTAATCAAAGCACATAGAAATCCGAATCAGCAAGCTAAAGTTTGCTTTAAAAAGCTGGAGCAGAAATAAGTGGAGACTGGGTGGAACTCTCTCAGATCCGCTGGTCCGACGGGTTGATTCAGATAGCAGCGACCCACGGGGATAAGCGTATGGAGGTAGTGGTGCTCCTGGGAATCACCATATAGGGGATAGATACAAGCTGAGAAGTTGGAAAGCTATGAGTTATTACGGCAACTTCTCACTTGTCATAATGGTTTGTACGTTGACTCCCGTACTAACTCGTAGGATGATCAAGGCCGAAATCCGTTTGGGAAATGAATGGTCCTGTAGTTACTCGTACGCTCTTATAGAATTAGAGGTACTCCACAATATGTTCTGTGTTTTAGGTGATGCCGATAGCGCTGAATTTTCGGGCAGCGTTGGACAAGCTAGCGGATGAAAAGTATGAATAAATATACATGCATCCAGAAAGCTAATAAAGCGGCTCTCAAGGTAAACGTTAAAATTATCTTTCATAAACTATCTAAACGTGAACTTGACTACAATCTACTAATACGAGCCTAAAGAAGAAGAAAAAACGCAATTAAAAATAATCTGCATACTGATCAACCGCCAAATTCGACGATATCTTTAGAATACATAAACATCTTAAAAATACGTGTATCAAAGTAAACACTATGTTTAAAATTTAATCAGTGCGTATGTACAGTAAGTGATAGATATACATGGTTATATGGTAAGTACCATCTACATCATCATACCTCATCGCTCAAAGAACTGACAACCGATTAGGAGTAAGAGTTCTCGAGCGGCGATCACGCACTAGAAACTTCACTTTATGATCCGGCAACCTCGCAAAGGTTGCAACTGCAAATTAAAAAAGTTTATCCACTGATGATGACGATGGTAAGTATTAATTCGGAAAAATGGTAACTTCTCACAAAAGTACAGAAGCATAGACTTCACAGAATAGTATTTTGATACCCTGTAATGCCTTGTATAACGAAATTCTTTTAATAACAGTTTTAAATTCAAAGGAAGAATACAGATCAATAAGACAAAGATCCTATTTTATCAGTCGAATCGTCTTAATTAGCAGTCACATCGTATAGATTGTGAAAATGTTGCATTTGAGGTATAGTCTTCTCCCGTCACCATTTTTTTCTTCATAATATCCTGTCAGGAAAATTGTAAATTTGAAGGCGATATGTAAAGTGTTTTATTACGTTCAGCTAATTTTAAAATGAAAAATCACACAAACGGGATCCGAACATTGTTTGCCCAGTTAGTTAGTTAGTGACCTTTAGCTCCTGTCTTGCTTGACTCAAAATACTACTCGCGAATGTTCAGGACTCAATCTCAGAATAATAAACTGTGAAATTTAAGTGATTGTGACATTATAATGTAATTTTCGCATTCTTCTGTTGAGCAGTATCAAAATCATTTATCAACATGAACATGGGTACGGAAGCGACCAGGTTTCCCATTTACTAGCTATACAAAGAATACATACAAATGTTGGGAACATTTTATGTATACGCATTTAATATACACTCTCAGCATCTCTACGTGCTGTACGAAACTTGTACGAGTATGTATTGAAACGTGGAACGATGCGATGCAACTCCTAATTAGAACAACCTCTACAATCCAAAGACTTGCTTAAGCTATCGTCAGGTCCCATTCAAGTAGCAACTCAATCCAGATCAATCAATATCCAGACTTTTGAAACTACTGGTGAAACTAGCGAACATTCCTCTACTAGGTTTCTTTATACGTTTCTTCTCGTCCACTTTAAAGGTTTCGGATTCTATCAGCCAGTCTCGATAGTTCTCTTCCATGTTTTTCCTCTGCTCCTCGTGTAATTGCTTGACGGGGGGGATGGGACCACCGTAGTCTTCTGGTAATAGCTCCTTGTCCACGACCGACGCAGGACCTTCGGAGGAGAAGTTGAGGAGGTTGAGCAGGTTGGAGTGGATGAGGGGCTTCACCAGGCACATGACCTGGTTGATAAACGAGACGGTATGCACCACGTGGATCTTCTTCAGACGGCACGGGTGCGCGTTCTGAAACCAAAAATTAGTCATTAAAATCTGATTCATCATCATCATAAGCCTATATATGCCCGACTGCAAGCACTCAGGCCTACTCTCCTACAGAGAGTGTATGGGTCGTCCACTACGCGGACCCATTGCGGATTGGTAGACTCCACACACGCCTTTGAATTTCTTTTCAGGAGTGTGCAGGTTTCTCCACGATGTTTTCCTTCACCGAAAAGCCAATAGTAATGATTCATACATAAATTCCAAATAACAAATTGGAATTCATTGGTACTCGTACGAGCCAGGATCGAACTAAGATCTAGATTGTTCAAGGACCTTTCCTCTTCTAGCTAAAATCTGATTAGCGAGGATAAATACGTTTCACGGGTTTTGAGATGTGTAAAAAAAAGGATTATTATGTTTTAAAAAAGGAATTATTTCAATTGACGCTTGATACTATTTTGGGGACACGTTGTATACTACTAAAATCATCATCAGTCGGAAAAATTCCACTGCTAGACATAGGCCTCCTCTATGGCATGCCACATTGACCGGTCCCGAACCACTTCCACCCAGCGAATCTCCACGACCTTTACCAGGTCGTCGGTCCATCTAAGAGGAGGACGGCCCAGTACGTGGTCGTCATTCGAGAGCTTTTACACCCGTTATCCGTTCTAGGAGTGATGTGGTCCTCCTGTTGCCTGTATTACTATAATTCCGTCGCTATTAAATAAATAACATCTTTTCAAACTAAATATGAGTCGTCGTCGGTAATTACCGCGGCCAGCAGTATTGTTGCACGCGAGTCAAGGCGGCTGGTCAAGGGCCGCGCGTTGCACTCTCACCTACTTTACTGCTGCCATTGTTAGCGCGCTCTTCAACTTTTTATTCGACTACGCGACACCAAAGGTTGGGTTGCATTTAACGCGCGCGCTACTACAATTTACAATGTTTTATTCATGGTAATTTTGTTCCTACTCTCAATAAAATATTCTCTTTTTTACTACTTTACTATATTTTTTTTCTGTACATTTCTAACGATTTTGGATATAGCCCAAATATCATTAATTTATGAGAGAACAAAAAAATTGATGCAACCATCATACATTTACGCGGCAACACCGGCTCGTTACGTCACGGGCCGCAGTATGTAACAGTTTTACACCGCCTGACTAGTATTACTTTTCCATTACTGCCATTTCCGATAACTCAATCTATTGCTCCTAGATTATTTAACAACTCTATAGCTCTAGCTATAAAGCATGTTTTAAAATTGGAGCAAAAGACGGTTATGAATTACCCGTGGAGGAAATGTTCTAGGAGCAATAGATGGACTAACCCGCTACGTTATATTACTTGAACGTAAGTGCAGAATTAATTTAATGAACGGACGTTCACCGCCTTCCGACGATCCGCGACACCTCACTTCCCCCGGAAGATAATAACTCAGAAAATAACAGTTACGTATGTCGCTTGCTACTTACACACGCGCGTGTATATAAAAATAATTCGATGTGTGCCGATATCACGGCATTTGTTCGAAGTGTCCGGCGTGTGACGTAATTTAAGTAAAAACCCACCTGAATGTAAACCATGAATGCTCTGAGCGCGGGCAGGGTGACCCTTGTGAGGTGGCCGAGGCTGCATCCCTTCATGTCGAAGATGACGATGTATCCCTCGGAGAGGCGGTCCTCGGACAACTTGATGTCGTTGAACATACAGAAGACACGCACAGCGTCCGCGAAGTTCAGCTTGCTGTAGTCGAACTCAGAGAGGCGGTAGATGAGCACGTGGTACCCCTCCGTCGTCAGGTTCGGTAGAGCCACCATGTGCCTGCAATAACAATATTAGTCATTAGGACCTTAGTACTTGGGGTAAATAATAGTGTTAATAGCACAGAGACAAAACATCATAAGGTTGACGACCACGTGACGGTCTGGATGTACTTGCAACTGGCCTAAGGGCATCTGCTTGGGTTGGACCTCGGCTTAGGGCTATTGCTCTGTCGTTAGGATTGTAGAAAATCGTCCCGGAGTGGTAGGTGCCTGAATTTTTATAAGGGACAGTGTGGTTATGAGGACAGAACGATAGTACTTTAAGATACAAGTTTTAAATGATCGGATCATGATTATCATTTGTATTTTTTTTAAAAAAGTTTTACAATATTTAACTTACGTGATGTCAAGTATGGTTTTATTCCTCGGCATGAGAGGATCCCTGTTCGCGAACAGGTCTGGAGTATTCGCACGCAGCGTAAAGTAGCTCTCCATGGTGTCTTTCGTCTCTTTCACCTTGTAGTAGTTAGAGTGGAGGAACAATAGGAGGTATTCGTCTGATATGTAGGGTAGGTGTGGCTGGCTCTTCATCCTGAAACATATATGTTTTGTTTTCAGACATTGATCATTGATTACATAAGGTTATCCCTCTCCTAAAGCTTCCATACTAAATTTATTTTGCCATAATCTTTTAAAATAGAATAGCTGTCTTTTATAAGTTATTACCTAAAAATAGGAGATGAAATTATAGTGTCGCGAAATAAATATCATTAATTTACAACTTTATAGTTAGCTACAATAGCAGTTACGCAGCTAATTGTTCATAGACGGCGCTTTGAACAATAATCGAAAAAAAGTGTTTAAATGAACATTGAGATTCACTGTGAAGTTGTATGGCAATGATACTCATTTCACGACATTACAATCTGATGTCTTATTTTTAGATAGTTACTACACAAATCCAGCTATTATATTTTAAAAGATTATGATAACATAAATTTAGTATGAAACTTTGATGGAGGTGGATCAGATAACGCTCATTGACTGAATTGGTGATTTATTCATATACACATATGTAGGTTATGTATTTGGCTTAATATAATGTGACCTATATATTCTTCACATCTTCTAGGCCGCCATAGAACATCGTCGCCCAAATGATTCTCCGTTTGGCGATGTTAAAATCTATCACTGTAATTTCATTTTTATGAATAAATAATATTAAAACAATTGTCAGTACATATATGAATCGTCATTATCAGCCAGGAAACGTCCACTGCTGGACATAGGCCTCGTTCATGGTACGCCACATCGACCGGTTCCGAGCCACCTGCATCCAGCGACTCCCCGCGACCTTAACCAGGTCGTCGGTCCACCTAGTAGGGGGACGGCCTGGTATACGTTTCCCGGTACGTGGTCGCCACTCGAAACTTTTTCTCCCCACCGATCATCGGTTCTTCGAGCGATGTGGTGTGCCCATTGCCACTTCAACTCACTGACTCGTCGAGCTATAAGAATACCAAACTGCTAAGACTGCCCGCCTAATATAATAGCCTCAATAACATTCGAGGATCCTGTACGAACACGCCTCAATCTCACTAGCACTAAAAATTCACAGTAAAAGCCAGAAATCCTTACTGATATATGTTATGTGTGAAAGAGAGTTTATTATAACCAAATTATAAGGCAGAGTCCGATTGTCTAGATTTCTTGTATAGTTTGTTTAGTTCAAGGAGGGAAAATGATGTGGGCTACTTTTTATGTCGATTGATTAAGTAGTTACCGTAGGACAGAGAGATTTAAATATAGTAATAGGTTATAGAGCGGTCATTGGGAAACGTTTCATATAAACGATTTGATCTCAAAAGTCAACGGTATGTCAAATGTATTGTACGGCCGCGTGACGTGATGTGACACTAGATTGAGTAACTTATTACCAATTGGTAATAAGTTTTGGATCAAAATGTTTGTTTGCTTTGTCCGGTCTATTAATATTAAATGTCTTTGCTAGGTCTTTGCCGTAGGATAATTTTTGAAGTCAACTCAGACGAAATAAGGGAAAAGCTACTTCCAATATAAATTGTAACTTTAATTATCATTTATCAATGATTAGATTAAGTAATCAATCACCATATTCATATCTTTCAGGAGATATATAAACCACTTGAGAACACCATCGTACACCGATAAAAATAAATATATTAAAAATGATACTAAAAACACTAAATCTAAAATTAAAAACCGCTGTCGTCTATCTAAAGATAACAAAGTTACTAAAACTAAAATACAGACAAATAAAACTATTCTAAATGGACAAAATAGTATTATCGCAGATTCCATGTATATTATACATGTCAAAATTGACAGTCATTTCTTTATAAAACTGCAGTTCAAATAGAAGCTAAACGATTAGGGTTCGAGAAAAAGAAGATTTCACGAATAGAGAATAGTTTTTTACTGGAGTTATTACTTAACTAAAAAGCACTCTGCGCGGCAATTTGATCGGCCAATTCCAGACCAATTTCCAATCATAGTTAGCCGCATGTTCTTTTAGGGCCGAAAGAATCCAATCTTACCAGGGATCACCGCAGTTCTTTCTTTAGGTGGTAGACACGACTTGGAGCCAGTTTTGACCCCCTCGTAACTCAAAAACTATTTCAAATAAACTTGACAAATTTTGCTCATGTATTGAGACTTGCGATATAGGCTAGTTCTAATATACGAATTACTAAAACAGTAATGGAAGATTGTCCCCTATGTTCAATGGCCAGTTTCTACCAGCAAGCCAAATTTTCAGAAGAACAAATTATTAACTTATAGCTTTAGAACTAGCGAAGGCTATAATATCATTCGTATCTTCAATATATTATCCTAAGTGTTAAGAAGAAATGTTATTTTAAGTTGTTATAAAATATATTATGTTGTTAAAAATGGAACATAAAATTAAAATTTAAAAAAATCAGAACTGACCGTTGAACTTTTCACCCATTTAGGATTTTCACCCACTTCTTTTGTCGTTGAAGTGTCGTGAACAACCAAGGCATATATTGAACTTGTCTCTCATTTTGATGGGAAAATGTTTTCTGAGATGCGAATACTCAGAACGTAAGACTTCTGATGTGGTATACAAATTATTATGAGTCCTTCAACACAAATGATAAGTGATAAATTCCAGCTGCGTGCAAATTGCGTTTAATCTAACAACTTAGTTATACGTTTTAATGGAGCTTCGCGAATGTAATCATGCAAACAATATCCTTCCCAATTATCTAACCTTCCTTCCTTCCTTCCTAGTGTAACACTTCTACGCTCCGCTTTCCAAGTGTAGAGGATGCTATAACTTATTACTGAATATTCTTCACCAGTGAAGTATGATTCTTAGCTTCATTTACAGATAAGATTAAATTAAAACATAGCCGTGGTAGCTCAGTTGGGGAGAGCGTCAGTCTTTGAACAATTGGGGTCTGGGTCCTGAATCTTACCAATGAGTTCCAATTCGTTATTTGGAATTCATGTACGAATGATACCAATCATTACCATTGGCTTTTCGGTGAAGGATAACATCGTGAAGAAACCTGCATCCTTCTGAGAAGAAATTCAAAGGTGTGTGTGAAGTCTACCAATCCGCACTGGGCCCGCGTGGTGGACTATCCACTATGGCCATACACTCTCTGTAGGAAAGTAGGCCTGAGCCCCTGCAGTGAGGACATATATAGGCTGTTGATGATGATGATATCCATATTATAATGGAACTACCCAATATCTCCCTTTATTCATCTTAAACGGCAACTAAGGGAAAATTTCAGTTCTGCAGTGACCACGTTTATCTTATTGTGATCATCAACCAACCAAGCTCAGTAATTGAGACAAACCCCATTAATACCCCTATGGAAAGTTAATTTTCTGCATCAGATTTTTCCGGGTGATAAAGAAGAAAATACAAAAATGTATACGGAACATATAAAAATAGAATACAATACACACTTCACCAGCTAATTTATTTGGTGGTTTGATAGCGATACCAAGAAACCGACAGCTCATTAAAAACGAATTAAACTCGATAAGATTAGTGAAGGGCTCATTTCCATAGTGGTGGCACAGAGTAGTAGCAGTGTATCAACAAAAGTAACATGTCACCCCCGGAGGCTTTGTGTTGTCTCCGTAAGTCTACTATTGGACATGAGCCTCTTTCTTAGAACACCACGTCAGAGTTTCCATGACCAAAATAACCACACTTGGCAAGTAGATTGGTGCCCGCAGTAAGAAGTTGTTACATTTATGCTTTTGGCCATCTCTTGAATTGTTTTCTTGTCGCCTTTTATGGCACCCGAGATATTACATGGGATAGATATTCTAAAGATATTACACGGAATCTTTGTCAGTGTGAAAATGTCATATACTGTACAAATATTAAAGGATTGAAAGTGTTACTTATGTTTTCTTGTATACTATTGACGTGATAACGTCTAAATAGTGTCGCGAAAAGTGTCACGTTCCGCCTGAGCCGAGCGTGCACGGGCGAGCGCAGAACAAGCGATAGAGAGGCACGATCGAAGTGTTCGACGTGACGCATCTTTTCTTACCACGTTATCACGTATAATTTTCGTCCATAAAACGACTTTACAGACGACTAATTTTTGTATATTTCGAATGAATGTTATAATAGCTTATTCCAGTTTTCTTTGCATATCTGTGCTGATTAGCATCGAACCAGCTAGCTGCTTTCCGTTACTACAAGAGCGATGTCGTTATAGCCAAAGGTTGAATATTTTGGAATGTTTACATTAGTTTATGAAAATTTCAAATAGTACCGGTCTTTAGAAAGAAAAATTGGAAAAGTTTCACGAAAAATTGTAAATTGAAATAGAAATATGTTGTTGTTTTTCTAATTATTTATAGTTTAGTTTCTATATGTACTTGCGTTTTTAGTGAAATTAGACGTAAGTGGTATTTCTGCAGACATATCTCTCTAGTTTTCTGTTCTGTGATGTCAGAATGGAGACAATCTGAACATAATGGGAGCCAGCCGTCGCGACAGAAGGCGTCCTTGGCCGAGACAGCCCTTCATAAAATTCATGGACGAAGGACAAGCGACTCGCTGTCGTCAAGAGATATTTTGATGAATAAATGTTATTGGCGTAATGCTAACAAAGTACAATACTGGTAGGTGTTTGTTTAGCGGTAAGTACTATTCTATATAAAGGTATGTAGGGCTACGAGTATTCATCTGACATATTCGTGCAAGTTAAAGGTATTTTCCCTAAATTTTTCTGTTGTTTTCCTAAATGTTTTTCGATTCTGTATCTAGAAGAAGAATACGTATTTAATGGTGGATTTAGCTAATTATTGTGATACGAGTACAAACATTACGATTGTTATTGGACAATAACAAGTTCATTATTCGTGAACCTTGTCACTATATTATTGACATTTTAGTAAATGTATCTTTATTTCAATTAAGACGTAAATCCATCAAATAAAACGTAATTTTATTAATATTTGTCTAAATTTAATAGGAAATAATTTTTCAACTATTGCATTTATTAATTTTGTGAAAAATACATGGACAATTTTCTATGATTTGAAAATTTTCGGAAAGTTATTCATTGAATACTACTTTGAATTGAAAATCATTTCGGGAAGTTAAAATTAGGGATGCCTCGATACGCCTTTTTGCCGATACGATACCGATACTCTTATTAAAATATCCGCGATACCGATACTGATTCCGATACGCTTATTGAATTCAAAAATGAAGGTAAAATAAATAAAACACAAGTCAGATTAATTTTTTAAATTAATTTAAAAAATATAGACAGATTGATTTTACGTGTGATATTAATGTAATGAAATGAAAAAGTAATGAAAATTTAACATAGATATATATAGATTTTTGTTTGAAAAACAAAGTAATTGTAATTTTTGCGGAGAAAGGCGATTTCTCAAGTCTGCGGTGGAAAATAGTCTCTCAGGTGTGTCAGAACTCATATGGGAACAAAAGAACTTCTGCGCCATTTTTTTCTTTCTAGTTTGAGAGACGTCATTGCGCAAAACCAAACAAACGGATCTGCATCTCCCGATAGGACCTTAGGTATCTCTCGACTTCTTTTTTGAGAGAATTACAACTTAGAGTAGACAGGGGCTCATCATCCGCGGACTTCCCGAACATAGTTCGTGTCTCATTTGCAACGAAATAGACGAGACAACACGCGCGCTTCATTACACTTTTACAGCGCGACATTTTAAAAGTATCGTTGAATCGGCCATAAAAATATCGCCGATACCCATACATCGGCAGACCCAAAGTATCGTATCGGTATCGGATGCATCACTAGTCAACATAGAAAACAACAGATATGGTTTCAACGACTAGATCGCCTCTTACTCGCGAAGTTACGTATATCTCTTTGATCTCACGCACGTATACTTTCAAAGGTATTCATTACTAGCGATGATTGTAATTATAACCGTCGATATATCATTACATTACTGCGCAGGATCTACTCGATAGTTAGAATTATAGTGCTACGTATCGGCGCTGCGCAGCGCAATGGCTGTCTTACCAAGGACCGTTTACCATCGCCATGACACGAACATCGCTAATTGGACTACAGACTTTTAATACGACTATAAATGGATTCGGTAGTTAATGAGAGTTATTATATACAGTTTTATTTTCTTCAATTCAAAAATATTGCACAGTAATAAGTTTTTTCGCTAGCCTGAAAATTTTATAACGGTAAACGTTTCACGAAAATAGACAATAATGATGACAGTATTTGTTCGACAGTAACCTTTTTGGGGGTGATGACAGTATTAATTTTTATGTAGTACACTAATGTTATAAACACCTGATTATGTATTCGAAAAAAGTGTATAACGACATATTTTATACACGCACGTCTCTATTATGTAGTCATATTATTAAATATTATTTTTAACAAAATATTAAATGCAGTCACAATTTGGTTTGTTTCATTGATTTGTTCTTCTTTCATGCAGCAACGGATAGGCATTTCGCAGATATAGTTTATGGAATAGTGAAATTGGCTATTTTTTAGACCGGTAAAGTGTTACATGGTCAATGACGCCAAAAAATTGAATGTAATTACTCTTTTTTTTCTGAAGTTGGGTACGATGACGTTATAAAATGAAGCGAATTCACTCATAACTGAATTAAACGAAGCACTGAGTGGTGTAACTGTTGTTGAAATTGAATTGAATGTTTAAAATTTTTGCACAAACCTACGTACCAACATGTCATTATCATCAACAGCCTATATACGTCCCCACTGCAGGGGCTCAAGCCTACTCTCCTACAGAGAGTGTATGGGCCATAGTCCACCACGCGTACCCAGCGCGGATTGGTAAACTTCACACACACCTTTGAATTTCTTCTCAGGAGTGTGCAGGTTCCCTCACGATGTTCTCCTTCAACGTAAAGCCAATGGTAATGATTTTTAACATTCGTACATAAATAAAGTTAAATAATTGGTACGAGCCAGAATTGAACCCGGACCTCGATTGTTCAAGGACCGATGCTCTACCCAACTGAGCTACCATGGCTACTACGGACCGACCCGCAATATTTCATAAATTAACAGTTTATGGGCCGAAAAGTAACATACGTCTTCCCGTGGGATAAATTCTGAAGTCCACGCAAACGAAGTCACGAGAAAAAGCTAGTAGCCCGCATTACATGCAACCTTACATGCTCCAATAGCAACGAGGAATGTGTACACAATGTGCGTGCTACATCGTGTATTGCTAGCTGAACTATTTTAGGCAATACATCCATATTTCCTTGTTATTTAGATTGCTGATTAAAGTAAAGAATATAAATCATTTTTAAATAAAAGCTTGCGAATGTAGTAGTAGTTGTCTACAGTATTGACTATGTGAAAAACTTATAATAATTGTTAAGGAGAAAAACAAAGGTTTGGATGTTTTTTACCCGACTGCGCCAGAAACAGGGCTTTGTTTTTCGAGAGTATGTTTGTATGCGTATAATTGTTTGGCACGCTGCGTGTCCTGAACGTCGCGGTGGATTTTAGCTTGAGGAGTGTCGTTAGATTCGTATTTACTGTGAGCGTGACACTGGGTATATTAAAATCATAAAAGTAAAAAAAATACGCATTCGGGTTTTTAAAATTTACATTTCATTCCCTTGTTATAATTCTTTGTTTAAATTTCAAAACATCGTTATAAGAAGTTTCCTTCCTAAAAAGGAATGAAGACTGTTTTTACCTTTAAATTAATTACATGTATATTATGCTATTGTTTTATAAGTAAGTTGGTTTTTGTGTGTAATCCTAAAAAATTAAAATAATGCGTTCCGTTTAAACACTGGTGTATTATTCAATGTCTAATTAGTGTAATTATGGGAAATATTTAAGTTTAGACGCTTTGTTTTCCACCACATCACACGACAGCATTTAGTGGCAGTTCGAGGTATACGACAAATAAACAATGGAACAACTTGACTCCACAAGTGCAGAACCTATCTCGATTCGAACTTTTTAAAATAAGCTGAAAAGCTATCTACTTCAATATCTGAAAGAGTAGCCGAGTGGCTTTCTACTTGTCCAGACCTATCTTCGACAATACACCTGATTTACTTATTTGTATACGCTTTGTATTTGTTCTATTCAAAGCATTCTATTTAATTGTTACATTCTTACATTATGTTCATCATCATCAACAGCCTATACATGTCCCCACTGTAGGGGCTCAGGCCTACTCTCTTACAGAGAGTGTATGGGCCATAGTCCCCCACGCGAGCACAGTGCGGATTGGTAGGCTTCACACACACGTTTGAATTTCTTGTCAGGAATTTTTATCATTCGTACATAAACTTCAAATAATAAATTGGAACTCCTTGGTACAAGCCAGAATCGAATCCAAATCTCGATTATTTAAGGACTGATGACCTAACTGAGCTACCACGGCTCTTACATTATATTACTTTTTGTTTTCTCTTAACTTTAAAAAAAATTAACTATGTTTTGGATGTTACCTATGATGCTTTGATATTATGCATTAACCCCCCACGGTGAAATGAAAATATTTAGCGCAGATCATTGCGTTTTTTGTCCTTATCTATCCTACACTTGAAACCCTGTCTACAGTGCTCACTCATCATCATCATCATCAGCCGGGAAACGTCCACTGCTGGACATAGGCCTCCCTCATGGTACGCCACATCGACCGGTCCCGAGCCACCTGCATCCAGCGACTCCCCGCGACTCTAACCAGGTCGTCGGTCCATCTAGTAAGGGGACGGCCTGGTAGACGTTTCCCGGTACGTGGTCGCCACTCGAGAACCTTTACTCCCCACCGGTTATCGGTTCTTCGAGCGATGTGGCCTGCCCATTGCCACTTCAGCTCACTGACTCGTCGAGCTATGTCGGTGACCTTCGTTCGTCTACGGATTTCCTCATTCCGGACCTTATCATGTAGAGAAATTCCGAGCATAGCTCGTTCCATTGCTCGCTGAGTGACTTTGAGCTTGTTTATTCGGCCCATAGTAAAAGACCACGTTTCGGTTCCGTATGTCATCACTGGCAACACGCACTGATCAAAGACTTTTGTCTTTGTACGCTGAGGTATTTTGGACGAGAAGATATGCCGTAATTTCCCGAACGCTGCCCAGCCGAGTGCTCAGAGCCAGTGCTCACTATAGAGTGGAAATCCTTAGAGGAGGCCTATGTCGAAAGACAAGCTGAAATGTAGGAACGACCGGTTACTGATACTTAATATAAAAAGATAAGTAACGTATAAAGTAAGCATATTTTTAAGAAAATTGTAACAAAATTAGTTCAGCAATAAAGGCTATTTTATTTATTCATTTTTCCACGGTGCTCCAATCTGAAACTACTCAGATAGATTATCAGTTATCTAATCTCTCATCAAGCAACATCTATATTGACAGCTTATAGACTACTCTCCATCACGTAAAGATCTAATTTAGCATAAACCTGCGTCTGCACATCTATCCCGCTTTCGTAGAAGTAATCTGCCGAATGAAAAAACAAGTATGCAACCCTTTCATCAGTATGTCGGTTTCTAACTTGTTGCTTTAAAGTCTGTCAAAAATTTACTAACCGAACTTTCTAAATCTGAAAGATACTCGTTTTGCTCGTAGCGAACTCGTAGCTGTATTTGTACCGCGCGGTTTCTTGTCCTATTTTTCGAAAGCACTCTGCAAAGGTCATGTACAGTACTCGCACGCTAAGTTTGCCCCTCTGAAATTAGCTACAAAAGGCTGCACAGTATCAAATACTAACAAATAAATGGGAGGCAAGGCAATTTAGTGGGAGGAAGTTCATGGCCTAGTATTGTATGTCATATAGGAATGGTTATTATCGAAAATAATACACATACATTGCAAAATTCGCGAAATTCCGAAGCGCCTAACTTCAGAGGGGCAAACATAGCGTGCAAGTATTGTAAGTGGACAGTAATAACTTTTTCGAAGTTTAGAGCAAAGAGTTTAGAGTTTAAAAACTTTGTTTTGTCATTTTACGTGCATTTTAAATGATGATATTGATATCTAGTTATACTTAGACTTAGGTTCAGCAATGTGTGTGTAATCATAGAGTAAAAAGCGTAATTTGTAAGTCATTCTGGTTTGCTGTTGTAGAGGCATTTTTACGAAAACTTATTTAATTTAAACAAGAAGAAAAACAGGTTAATTTAATTACTTCCTTTTAACTAATTGGTGGTTTGTAGGTAAATAGTATTACGCACATAAAAGCTTTAGTCATTTGCTAAGACACATGGTAAAAATAAGTACAACCGCTCATTGTTATAAAATAGATGGTACTTTTAATTAAGTGTAATGTATTAGTTACTACCACAGACAATAGCAGAATAACAGCGTCTCTGAGGTACTCGAACACAGAGACATGCTGAGCTATCTGCCTATTCATCATCTGCATACACGGTTTTATATAATTAAATTATTATGTTTTTATAATGTAATTATAAATTATTTAATAATATTAATATATTATAAAGAAATATTAATTATAATAATTACATTATATCATTATTAATTATAATAATTAAATACAAGTGTGATAAAAATACTACAGTCCAATTTGCGGTTTCACGAGCGGTCATCCTTGTCGGCATCGTTATTAATTGCCTAGTCTTATGTAAGCTAACAGAGAAGCTCAATAGAGATCGTCTGTGGTGTAGGTGAAGGTTCCGTACGAACCGGTAACCGGTTCAGGGCAGGTGCTTGCACGTTATGTAATTCGTAGGCTTGGCTTTAATCATATCTTTGTTGCATATTCTAATTTCAATATTTTGGGGACATTGGTTTTGTTTTAAATAGTAGAAACGCTTACGTTTCACCACAATCTCACTGATGTTGAGTAAGGATGTGGGTTGGAATGGCACACCCTGTTCTAGAAGTACAGTATGTTTGCTTGACTAAAAGCAGGCTTTCTAGGGTTTCGTACCCAAAGGGTAAAAACAGGACCCTATTACTGAGACTTCGCTGTCCGTCCGTCCGTACACTTGTCACCAGGCTGTATCTCATGAACCGTAATAGTTAAAGAGTTGAAATTTTTGCAGATGATGTATTTCTGTTGACGCTATAACAACAAATACTAAAAACCAGAATAAAATAAATATTTGAGGGAGCTCCCATACGACAAACGTGATTTTTAGACGTGCGATGTAACATACAACTAGCGCCATCTAGTGTCGCACTCGTCTACTACTGCTTCTGCAAAACTAAATTGGCGTATTCTTTAGATTGGTTTTCCGTATGTTAAATATCCATATTCTGTACGGAACTCTTCGTGCGCAAATCCGACTCGCACTTGGCCAATTTTTTTGTCTATGATGAGTTTGCGCTTGGCTTTCATCTCACATGATGGTAACGATAAGGCTGTTGGATGGAAAGCGTGCGCACCCAGAAGCCTCAACCTAATGAGGCGCTGACTCAGCTTGATTTCATACCAAAACACAACAGTGCAATTAACACTGCTGTTTGGCGGCAGAGTTGGGTAACATGGTGGTGGTCAGGTGAACATAGAAAATGCCCTACCACCTACCTTCTGGTTATTGAACTTTGGAGCTCCGAAAAATAAGTCCAAGCGTGTGACCATTTAGTCCACGGAAACGGTTAAATTTATCTAAGAACTACATATTACTAGTTTCCGCTCGAGATTGTATCTGCGTGAACTTCAAAAATTATCTTAGGGCAAAAATATTATTAAAATATAAGTAGCTGTGCCAAATTACATTAAATTCGGGTCAACCGTTTAGCCTAGAAATTGTAACAAATTGACAATCGCCACGTACACCAATATACATGCTAGGAATGTAACTAGTGATGATGGTAAGTGACTTACCACTCTCGTAGCTGCTGTATCTCGTCGTCGTGCCCCTCCGGCGCAGACTTGAGCCCGCGCATGAAGGGGTGAGAATATTTGGTCGCCGCCATGATGCGCCCGCCCGTGCCACTCGCTCTGCTGTAAAAATAAAAAAAACGTTCTTACTAATAAATAAATTAAATTTAAAAACTGCATTAAATCCTTCTTATTTATTTAACAATTTATTGTACACAGAAAAATACATCAAATTGAACAATATAACCAAAAAACTGTGTAAAAATGAAAATTGAGATTTACAATGAAGTTGTATGTTAATGATACTCATTTCCAGACATTAAAATGTCCAACTTTTAGATAATTACTGCACAAAGCCAGGCTACTCGTATCCTGTTTTAAGAGATTATGGTAAAATTATGTATGAAACATTTGTCGTGCGGATAAACTTAAATAAATTTAACAACTATAGTCTAGCGGCTACAGATTTTACCTCATAATCTAGATGTTGATATTATGATAATCCTATCGGTACTCAGTTTGATGGGTGGTAGCCCATTTCCAACCACCAACCAACCGAAATGAGAATTTGATCACCCCACAACGTCCCGTGGTTGTAGTCGGGACAGAGATGTATCAAGGACATCAAATGCGATCACCGACCCGACAGCCAAGCATGGTGATTAAGGAAAATATCGGTGAGTAGGTAATCAAGAGATTAGCAGTTGAATTTCCAATAAAAAACTAGTAGGTGAGTCCGGGGAAATACATCTGCATGGTTACAAGAAGCAAGCGACGTAATTATAAGCACCAATTTTTTTTACATAGTAACATGAATTTTGTTGACTTCATCTCTGAGTATTACGCGTAAGTTAGAATATATTTAAATTTCATTGTTTCGTAATTATTTATGTACCGAGTCTCTTCGTTGTTGATTGTCAAATTCTAATGCATTCATATTTTTTGTTTGAATAATTCCGCGATGTGTCCCTACAGATAAAGTCTAATTTAGCATAAACCTACGTCTGTAGATCTGTCCTGCTTTCTTACACGTTATCCGCCAAATGATAAAACAAGACGGCAACATTTTCATCAGTACGTCGATTTCTACCTCGTTACTACAATGATTTGTGTTACTAAACAATCAACAGTCGAACGAAAAAGCTCTTGGCTAAGCTTAGGTAAAATGAGTTTCAGGGATTGAAAAAGGTCGTTTTAGGTAGTACGCTATCACGTCAGAAGGTTTCTGTAATCTAGTAATTCCGCTGTGAAGTATCTTCACAGTCTGCTCTTCCAGCCAGGGTTGAAAGGAAATTCTAAGAAGCATAGCGACTTATCTCCACCGTTTATCTGCACTACAAGACACGAAACAATGCGTACTTATGCAGTTATTTTACACCATTAGATGGCTTACGTAACACGGCATTTTGCTGACGTCATCCGATATTGTTCCTTGTAGCCTAGGAAACTAGAAAAATCGTCAGTAAAAACATTAGTAAAACATGAAGGTATGAGGATGTTTGTTCCTCGTAAATAGCACAACTGACTGTCACTGAATTCAGAGCTACTCGGATATCGATGATAGTTATAGATTTTAGGGGATGGATGAGATACATTCCGCTGTACGAGATGCGAATTAATAGCGAAGATGCAACCAAATTACATTGGGTGGAATTGTATTTAATAGCATAACGGACATTAAAAGAAATCCTACCAAAATAAAATTACGTAATAATTTTTATTTTTATTTAGATTTTGAAAGGACTAAATGTCTCAAAAATTCCTCCAAATGTTCCTCGAATAGTAAAATTCTTATTAGATTTAGTTTTCTCATTGCAGTTTGAACATTTTATTATAGGGGTATGTAACGCATAAAAACCATTATTTTACGAGATCGCTCATAATATCTAACAAGCTCCATACATTTTAACGCTCTAAAACACGTGTGACGTCACAAATGTCACCCGATTTATATGGAGCGTTTTAGCACCGCGTGACTAGAATTACTTTTTGGCGGGTTGTACTAAAAAGTATTAGTCGTATCGAGAAAAAAATGATAGAAGTATTTACTTTTTACATGGACTATCAATTTAGACAAAAATATTTTTCCATGCATCTTCCCCATTACCACAGTTTCGGACTAGCTGGATTATCTGTTATAAAGATCCGATTATTGGATTCTAGCTTAGACTGTATCGTACGATGTTACGTCACAGGCAGCGATGCGAGACGCAAGACGCTAGTGTGCAACTGCTCTAACACGTAACGTAACCCGAAACGCTTTCTTTTGTTAATCGCTTTGCTAATTACAAGAAATTGGGGTGCGTGCGCGCAGACGGGTCGTTATGTACTCTTTAACGTGCATGTTGTTATCTAAGGCAGTGGCTGAGGATCAAACGCGTACTAATATCTAATGACAATCACTATAAGGTACATAAATCTACAAACCGTTGAGATGATGGGAAATCACTACAATATGTCGAGAATTTATTTGGAAGGCTTTCAAATTGCTGTAACTAGAAACTCGAGATTTTCTCTTTTTGATCCCTTCAATGTTGTTGTGTGGTTTTTTTTGGAGATCCTACCCTAAAAGTTTAATACAGCTCTATTTCATTATAATTTTTATTAAAATCTTACGATCTCAATCTTAGCTCTGGATAGCTAGATATCTCTAGTTTTCTACTCAAGAAGGACCAATATCGAATTCCTCGAGCCGTGAGGATGTTTTGACGTTGTGCTTAGTAAATGCGCCCCTTTAAACATGAATACTAAATTAAATAATTTTGAAATGTCTGTATTTTGTTTTCAAGTTTGATAGAAGACATGGATAACATTTCAGGACATGAAATAAAATAAAACTAAATTTTATCATGTTTAAGAAATGCCAGTTTAGACAAGGCTGTATGGTCCTAGATCTTTGACTACCAGTCATATATTATTATATCCTCTTTATGGCGAATGTAAACATCATTGTCATGCAGATGCGCGCGTTGATGTCTATTATAAGAAAAACTTGCCCTTGCGTCCTCCACTTAGCAACTCGTATCTCTCTCTCTCTCTCTCTGATGATAACTAAGCGATAAGTCATCGAACTTTTAATTAGCTGCAAAACTTTATTCTCACTTTTGAAACCATGTCACATTAACTCTTACTTGTTCCTATGCAGTGTGCTGAATTAAATATGACACGGTATAGTGTATATATTATTGCCCTTGACCGTACAATATGTTAATGTTATATGATTTCCTGGCTAACTCCCGCAATGTTACCTAAGTCTGCCGCCAAACAGCAGTGTTAATAGCACTGTTGTGTTCCGGTAGCAGGGCCAGCGCCTCATTAGGTTTAATGTCTCTGGATGAACAAAATTTCTATCCAACGACTTTATTGTCACTTACCATCAGGCGAGATGTAAGTGACAATAAAGTGACAAGTGCAAACCCCTTTACATTAGAGGTCATCATCATCATCGACAGCCTATATACGAGTATGTCCCCACTGCAAGGGCTCAGGCCTACTCTCCTACAGAGAGTCCACAACGTGGGCTCAGTGCGAATTGGTAGACTTCACACACACCTCTGAATTTCTTCTCATGAGTGTACAGATTTCCTCACGATGTTTTCCTTCGACGAAAAGCCATAGTAATGATTCATACAAAAATTCCAAATAACAAATTGGAACTCATTGGTACGAGCCAGGATAGATACTGACTCGTACGCCGACCTTAATTGTTCAAGGACTGACGCTCTACCCAACTGAGCTACCATGGCTAATTTAACATTAGAGGTACAGTCATATTGGATTACTCTGCAGAAATTTTACATAGTAATTGAATAAATAAACCTAGACACTAAAACCTATACATATCACAGTACAGAGCACCAATTACCTCCGTCAGCCGAGTCGTGACCATTATACGCTGCAATGCTTCCTATTACGTCACATTTTCTGTGATCTCGTGATGATCGTATTCATTCGTTCATGTACAGTCTTCCCATTTTAGCAATATCTCTCACATTGACGGTTTTCACGAAAATTTTCGTTACTATCTGCCGCCACTTTGGCAACAGGTCTTACATCTCAGAGATATGTCCCTTTTCCTATTCAACCGACTTCAAAAAAATATAAGGTTCTCAATTCGACTGTATGTTAGTTTTATGTATGTTACGCGATTATTCTGCGATTTTGATGATTCTTTTTTGTTTGGTATCATACTCCAGAGGTCCCGTGTAAATTTAATTCAGCGCTTTTGGAGAAAATCAATAAAAACCAAATATATACCCAGATAATTCTACCTCTAAGGGTGAAAATTTTAGGGGATGAATGCTATAGACTTTTAGGGTAGTTGAAGTCGGTTTCTTAGTTCTTTTTAAACGTTAATTAATTATTGTACAGGCAAAGCTGAAAGGCTGGAAAAGGACATCAGCTACTTTTATGCCGACCAAACAAGTAGTTCCGATGGGATAAATACTAAAGTTCAAGCAGATGAAGTCACGGGCCAGTATTATTTAAAAGTTAATGTAACATTGTATAAAATGCATAGATACATATGACGCTACTAACTCAAAAAAATCTTATTGTCAGTAACCATAAGTAAAAATAAGTTTATTTATTCACATTTCCGCGCATATTGTGTTTTTATTCCCATCAATAGCTTTTCGAATCAAGCGACCTTGGATTAAACAATCTATTTTGTGCAGAACGATCTCCAACCTTGTTAGAATACAATACACATAAAAAACTAGAAGTATTGCTTAGCCTAGTTAGTTCTAGGAGTTAGTTGTCCTTTGACAAAATGATAGCGATATCCATGGAAATAATTTATTCATTTCATTTCTGGTGATAGCATTACTTTTTCATGGTATTACGGCGTCAAATATCCGAAGAGATTTTAACGTTCACTTTGTATAAAAAAAGGAAAGATAAAGAAAGAAAAAAATTATAATTGCAATTTTAAGACCGCAGTATCCCAAAATTCTAATTTGATCGGTTTTATTTGAAAAGGACGGTTTAAATTAGAAGTACAACGTCCGGGCAGGGATCCATAAATATGTGAGGCATATCTTTTTTCTTAAATTGGCGCGCCGCGTCGGGCATTGAACCTCATATCTGTACGAACAAGGTGCCTCGACTTGTGACACCGGGGTCGCTCGAGTATTATTTTTAATTTAGTTTATTATTATGTTATAGTAGGTATGTTACTGTATATTATTAATATTTATTTGCATATCAATAAATAAAATGACGCACATACATTGTCAGTTAATTAAATATATTGTCGCATCAGTTATATGACCACAATAGAGTTGAAAACTCTGGCCAAGTGCGAGTCGAGCTCGCGCACCGAGGGCTCCGTACAGAATTTGGATAATTAATATGCAACGAACAATGCTCTAACGAACAAAACAATTTTTACTATGCAGTTAAATTTGATACCCAATTTATGGCTTTCAACTGCAAAGTTGAGTTTGTAATCATCGGAACACCTTTCTAGTACGGGAGCTCCCTTTTATTTTTATTGTTTGTTGTTATAGCGGCAATAGAAATACACATTCTAAAAATGTTACTGTCTACTTATTTCGGGTCTTGAGATACAGCCCGCTGACAGACAGAGGGACGGACGGGCAGCGGAGTCTTAGTAGTTGGGTCCCGTTGGTTACCCTTTGGGTATGGAACCCTAAAAAGTTGACGGACAAAATTTGTATGTGCGGCAAATAACATGAAACAAAAACACACACATCAAAACCGGATTGATGTACGAGTATCACTTTGTCTCTTTTGCAAGTTTTTGCTCACTTCTCAACCGACCAAAAAACAGGTTCTCGATTCGATTGTATATTTTTTTTGCATTTTACGTCATACCTCTATGTACTGAGTGAGTGCTGCACTGACCAACGCTGCAGCAACAGTAATAGATTCTTTTCTTGTAGATGGCAAACGTTACCACTAGCAACAACTTCAGTGCTGATTTTCATTTAGGTCCTTCGTCTACTTGTCAGTAAATCTCACCGATAATAACACAACCTGTCGCCATCTCTTCTATTCTTCACAAGTAAAGCAAAGGCCACGTGAGACGTCAATCATTATCGATCTAGCGGGCGCTATACTTTCTCGCGTAGAAAGTGAACGAGGCCAGCTGTTACATAGGACCGTGATAGGCGCGCGCGCCCGCGCCGGTGCCGGTGGGGCTGAGAGCACGGCTGGGCACGCGCCGACTACAATTCTACGGTCACTCTGATAGTTCATTAAGGTAGTAAAGTATTACATCAAATTCCACTTATTCTGACTGTCAATTCAAACTGTCAATAAAGATCTAGCCGTGCCGTTAAAGCAATGCATCAGATGCAAGTGTCGGAGGTACCGTGTCCGACCACGGCGCTCTGTCACGTAACGATACGTAACTGTTACTGCCGGCCGCAAGCCGCGATACACGACCGACCGTAGGGCTGAACCACACACCACAATATATTATAAAATAAAATAGATTTGCTTATGATTTCGTTCGCGCGGAATTCAGGAAACTACCGTGATAAAAAGCTGTCTATAGAAAGTCGGGTATAGAGAGAGTGGTCACAGGCGAGAAGAATGGAAAAGAAAGGATAAAAAGAATCCGAGAAGTGTCTGATATTTTTACGTGGCAATGCCCAAATATTCTTGTAATTATAATCTATAGATGCCACAAACAAATACAGGTAATTTGCATCGAGTGAATATACGATTTTTTCATTTGTGATACAAGTCGAAGAGGCGAATTGCCTGTTGCTGCCGAAAAGAAACTAAGAAATTTGTAAAATCTTTCTCTGACTCGGCTGAGGATTTAACTTACTTCTTAAAAAGATTCATTTCAATAATTAGAAGTCGTGTGTTCCCATGTCTTCTCGACTTGCGCCGAAGATGACCACCGAGGGGGTTACGTGGATAGAAATTCTACATCACACGGCTTCTCTCCTAAGGAATCGACTATCATCAAAAGATCTTCTAAAGTCACTAGTCTGAAGGATAAAGATCTTTGGGAAACAAGCGAAACCAGGGCGACCTCTTAACTATCAGTGATCTGTGTCTGCTATCACAGCAGATATAGATATACTTGTAACTACTAACTACATAATCTGACAATGAGTCGGAAACAAATACTCCACACTAATATTATAAATGCGAAAGTAAGTTTATTTTTTTGTCGAAACGAAGAGTCAGAATAACTTGAATTTTTTAAAAGGACAGTTGTAGGGTCGGAAAATGCCATTGGCATCTTTTTTCCGACCGAACAAGTAGTTCTTGTTTGGTAAATATTTTTATAATTATTATATACTACTGTACTATACATACACAGCTCACAATGTTTTATTTAGACATACAAATAATAAAAGCAACCATTCTCGGTCGGAGACTGAAAAAATGAAAAGTAATAAGGGATAAAATTGTGCGGTGGTAATAGTAAACTCCTGTTTTTAAAGCTGCATTGTGAACCAAAAAGCTGTGCAATAACAGTCACTTTACGAACGCGTGTTAAAAAATAAAAAATATACATCGCAAGTTTCAGCCCTGGACCGAACGCTTGCTCATTACGGTTGGCGGTTTGTGTGCATTAGTATTGAGATTGAATTTCATGTCCTGTGCGAAATACAGTGATTTAACGGAATCCCTGATAACTTTAATTTTTCTAGAATAATTAAGTATTTTAAAAAGTCAAATAGTTCGGTTTATAGAATAAGTTATTTCTCAAAGGAAATTAACATTTCACTTACAGACAAATTAAGACTATATATGTAATTAGAGTATGTAAAAAACAGTAAAAGGGCATGCAGAAATTAAGAAATTTACATTATGAAAAAAAAATTCCCTTGAATGTTTGGAACAGTTTTGACATGAATTCTAACAGTTTAAGTTCTTGTAGTTCCTTTGAACAGTTTAACACCTGCAAACAAATTACTCCTTTTACCGTAACTAGTTAAGTTTGTTTGTTCAGTAGAATGTTTAGTGTTTTATTGTAAACAGCTTACTTTGAACAATTTTAATCAACTGACTTTAAAAACAAAATAAACACATACAATTTTGTGATATTGTTTAGTAAGCATCACACTCCTAGGTCAAGGTACAAGAAACAGTGTGTGCTCAATGATTTGCACCGTCATGAATTAGAGAAGTCGTAAATTATATATCAAAAGATTTACTCTTACTATAATATTTTTTATTTTACAAAGCCATCATGAGCGCCGCAGACATATAAAAAGTGTCGTAACGGTACATCCGTGTAATGGTCTTGTGATTTTTTTATGTTAGTGATTAATGAGATAAAATTCAATGAATTTTTTCTTACTGGCCTCTAGTGATACTCGCGGTGTGGCGTGATTAGAAGCCAAGGCCGTTATGTACCATACACGAACAAGCTTTTGGGTCCACTTATATGGGTGAAAAGTGACCTACGTCCCTCTCCCTGCCATTGACTGTGTGGATGCCAAATTTGATCTAGATCGTTACATACATTTAGTCGTGTAAAGGTTACAGCTTGTAAATTTGTGGGATACTCCCATCTAATCATACTAATATTAAAATCCAAATAAGACTTTGTTTGCCCTGGAGAGCTAATTTTTATCGCTAGCTTTTGTCAGCTACTGGTCCTTTAACTATCCCTATACAAAAAACAAGTCATTCTGACTCTCAGTTACGTCAAGAAGGACGAATAAACAAACTAACTCATTTTCGCATTTATAATATCAGTATAACAATATTAACAATTCACAAGGCTTTGATATACACGCAAACACACGTTATAATTATTAGTTGAGTAATATTTAAACTTTCGCCCACTGAGCCGTGTCTTTTATTTATTCATTCGCGTCCGAAGAATTTTCGTTACGACATACCTACGTACATTACACACTAGTGAAAATGTGCAAGACATAGTTAAAAAAGCGTATGTCAACAAATGCTTAGTAGGATATTAAAAGTCAGCATTTTAAAGACAATTGCAATTACAAATAGATGTATAAATAAAGACACTGGCCATGCACTGGCAGATATAAATGTGATAATGCATAAATAACGGCATTATATCACTCTTAAAGTATAAATTCAAAAGAAACACTGTCACTCTTTCTCTTGCCGTTTTGTCTGTTTGTTCCCTTTTTGCGATAAAACAACTGAACCGATATTGATAAAATTTGGCATCTACATAGCCAATCGTATGTAAAAGGATATAAACTTATTTCTATTTCGATTGGGGAACCCTTCCCGTTTTTTAAGTTAACGCAGATGAAGTCTCGAGCAAAAAATTAGACATTAGAATGGGTGTACAAAAGTTATTCATGTGTAAAACCATTTAGGAAGAATAGTTTAATGATGATTAGTAATTTAATTTAGCACAGTAGAAATGCATGTTAAGTTACTATTAATATTAGCTTACTAAACTACATAGGCTTTGATTGTAGTACATACTTATGTAGTACTTATACATACATATATTTATCATGCCTTTTATTTGATTGATAATTGACTGCAAGTATCAATTGCCAAAATCGTAGTTGATTTAGCCATAATCTTGAAGTTGAAATAAGTCAGACTACAGAATACATAACTGTAGTTTACGTCTTCAAGATTGAACTAACAGTTTTGTATGATACTTGTAGTTCTCGCCGCGGCGGGTTCAGTTAACTACTCGAATGTCATATGAAATTACAGAATAGCACTTTCCCGTTTCATCTGTAAAATCTCAAGTTAGGGTGATTGTAGCCGACAATAACTTTAAATCTTTGTAATGAAAACATGATAATACGTTTACAAGCTAGTTTAGTTGACTGACCTTTACTGACAGTTATTACATAATTAAACCCTATTTTCTTAACTCTTATTGTGTCGAAAGTAAGTTGTCAAAGAACAAATTACAATCAATAATAATTATCAATTGGTTTAATACTCGTTAATACTAGCCCATGAGTGGCAAATAGAAATTGTCCGACCGCCGTAAAACGAGAAAGAAGTTTTAATATCTGTGTGAATTATATAAACATTAGGCCTTATTCAAAACTTAGGTAATCGCAGAACAGTAAATGTAATAATCCCACAAAAAAGACTGTGGAATTATTCATTTGTGTAACCGGAACGAGGCACGAAGAAATCTGACACAGTGTAAGTAAACACGAAAGGGAATTAATGTTGGATGACCGCTAATTGCAATCACGTAACAACACATTTGAACATCAATAATAATGAAACAAAATAAAATACTTACTCAAAAGGAAATCCTCGGAATAAATGTACACTGAGCAACGCGCGAAAGTTGTTAGCAACTCGTGTGTGTGCCACTGAGCGAGCAACGTGTGCTTGACTTGGCACACAAAGCACTACTGGCCATGTTCAAGTGGCAACCTGACAGAGCACAGCGCCGGTGAAAAAGTTAACTTTCTAAATTCGAATTCGCGAATCCGCTGGACAGGTTAATGGGTCGCTACACGGTCGAAGTACCGTCAAATGGACGTCAGACATTTTAGCTGACTTTAAGTCTAATTTTGTACTTTAACATTATTCTGATGCTTGTTTTACCTGTAATAATTTCGAGTTCTTTTCGTGGTAAGAAACAGTTCACAAACCACTTCGTGCATGCCAAAGTTTCAAATTTTTAATAAACGTGTTAGTAGCTATTCACATAACCAAAGTGAACACTTTGATTTTTGTTATATTTGAGGTGATAAAAACATTTCTTTCAATTTGTTTACAATAATATTTCAATTAAGTACCATCTACTATTATCCTAGCTATTTATTGTCAAATATGGAAATGAACTGGAAAATTTGATTTTCATACAGACATAACCGAAGGCGGATTTATAGTGCTATATAACAAACCACAAAATAAAACTATCGTTAAAACTTTAGTGAATTAGTAATATTTTGCAATCGTAAAGGCACGGTGCCCACCTCAATATTATTATTATTATTAGGTTTATTGTATCGAAGACGGTATTTCGGTGAACATTAAAATATGATTATACATAACAGTAGGAAAAATTATTTATAGCTTTTTAGGTACAATGTTACTTCAATGGTCAATACAAAATTGAAGATGGTTGGAGGTAAAGTTAAGTACTGGAAAGGTAATCGCGGCAGCTAGCGCGCAATCAATTCGTGTCAAGCGTTGACATCGATTTGATTATCTAATGCCGCCCTAAAATAGCAATGATAAGCTGTGATGGTTCAGTAAAGAATGCGTTTACTTCCGTATCTATAGGTCAGGGTTCAAACCCCTATTATTGTTATTATTATTATTTGTATCGGGAATAATGTCCGATTTATAAGTTTAAATATGTTTTGATACTAAAAACGCTATGAAAACGTTTCGATATGAAAATAAATCTAGAATCAATTTCAAGGTATATTATTGAGGTTTTTATGGTTTGCTTATTTCGTATGTAAAATGGAGTGATTCTGGGTGGTTACAAGATAAAATAATAAAATGTTTAATTTAATAAAACTTTTTTTTGTAGTGTATATCCATATAATTCTAGTACAAAGTTTTATACCAGATCTTAGCGTGAAAACAGGCAAGTAATTTTTTTGCAACTAAAAATCTGATCAATGGAGAGAACAATGGTTTTTCTTGATATTGATAAGTTTCTGTATTTACTGATTTCCAATGGCCTCAACGAGATCTTTCTTTCGGTATCCATATCGACGTATTTAGACAAAAATCTATTGAATTAATGTTAAATATCAAACATTTTTGTGGTACATATACTTCTAGGATTACTACGAACCAAATGATGACAACCCATCATGCCGATTTGATGTTATGCGCAGAAAGAAACCACGAATAACTCATATTTAAATACACCAAATAATTTTTTGGGCCGCGTATTAAAAAAAAGAGTAGTCAGTCCGTCACATCGCTCGAAGAACCAATAACCGGTGGGGAGTACGAGTTCTCGAGTGGCGACCACATACCGGGAAGCGTGTACCGGACCGTCCTCCGGTACACGCTTCCTCGAGGGACGTCCTCCTCCACGTCCTCCTCCGAGGGACCGGTCAATGTGGCATACCATTGAGGAGACCTATGTCTAGCAGTGGACGTTTCCCGGATGATTATGAAGAGTCAGTCTGATTTAACACAAATTAAATTTAAAAACCTGTTATATCCCTAAAACACTCTGCCAAAAAGTCGGCCACATGGCACCACAGGTGGGATTGTGGTCAAACTTTTCTGTTTTCCAGTCGACAACAAAGTAATCCAACGGAAGCGACTGGACACGCTCGAGATGTGCCGACTCTTCGAGGAAAATAATCGTCAAGAAAACGCTAACCATCATCGACTCTCCAAACCAATACTGAAAGAGAACGTGAGACGGAAAAGGGACTTGGATTCCATGAACCAAGTGAACCCAGAACAGGACGTGGCTGACGAAGTCAGAGTTGAGAACATAGTCGACAAACTGTACGATGACCTGACGGTAGATGGAATCAAAGTACCTTATCGACAGAAGAAGGTCACCACTACAGCTTTGCCGGTAAAAATGTCGAGGATGTGCTTCCGATTTTCATTTTTTAAATAGTAGTAACGAAAGCGCCATCAACGCGTTTTTTTAAATAGCCGTAGAATCATCGCTCTTGCCTTCTTTCCACTTGTATCCATAAGAAGGCTTGCTTCTCCGGTTGATCCATGGATACTTATATTCAATAATTATATTACTTTATATGCCACAATTAGGTCCACAAACTATTAACGAAATAATGTCACGAGCGGTATTCAAACCGGCGTCCCTTGCCTATTATCATCTATTATTGGCTAAAGCTATGCCTGCGCTTTAAGCGAGTGCAATTCACTTAGGAAAAACATCCTTACAACTTCAACCTGACGATATATCTAGTTTCCTACACAACAAGGATCAATATCAAATGACGTTAGTAAAGACATCCACCTGTGAGTGTGTAGGAATATTGAATTGTGAATACGCACAACATAAAAAACAGTCTTAATAACATTGTCTTGTTAACTGTAGAACTGTTTACACCTAACAGTTACCAGTGAACGAAACTGCAAGGCGACTGTTCTTCGCACCGGCTTCACTCCTCGGTGTGATAGTGGACAGACCCGAGGATACAACCAGGAGGCCTGATCGTGAAACGAGGATCGCCTGGCCGAAGTACTGGAAACACGGCGTCATCCCGTACTTCATTGATCCTAAAACCTACGGCAAGTTATAAGCTGTTGACCGTACTTACACTTCTCGCTCGCTCTTATATGTAGATACATTCATTTATATAAACACTTCATTGCTCATAGAATACATGTAGGAATATTTTCAAATATAGAATATATGTATGTAGGAATATATGTATAATAATAAATTATATCTAGCAAACCGGGGCAAGAAAGCAATTCGGAAAAAGAAAGGAAATCGAAGTACTTAAAAATTAAAAAATGTTATGAAGCTATTCCTCGGTGCAGGGACGCCGAATACACTTGCTCCAGGTAGCTGTGGAATTGTGCAGCTCTCCAGGCACACATTTTCTAAAAGGAGATTTTGCGCAGTGAAATAAACAGTTTAAATTTAAATTTTTTTAAATGCAATGAAATACAAAAATAATATTATTCTGACACTGGTGCAGGTCTCTGTTTGGCTACTCCGTGAGGTACCCTCAAGCGCAAGTAACGATACAGTAGAACATCAACGAAAACCGTGCCCATGGAGACCGAATACACCCCTTTGTCCATCCGCATTCCTTGATGAAGGACTTGTTGAGAAAGAGACTTGCAACTCTCACAGTTTCAACATGGTCTTTATTTTGATGTAATGTATCAGAACTAAATTTCAATGTTTTACAGACAATCAATTATCAGAGATGATAGTGAGCGCGTTCGACTACTTCGAGAAGGCGACCTGCATCCGTCTGCAGAGGCTGCGAGAGAAGCCCGACCAGCGCTCCCTGAACACCGTCGAGTGGGTGTACATCACCAACCCGGGCGGGGTGCGACAGTGCGTACACAGTAACGAGAATATCCCAAACAAAGGGGTACAGGTTGGTCCTTGTTTTTACTATAAAACAATTTTACTGTCTCCTCCCAGGGCTACACCATCACCTAAGTTCTAAATTTTAAAATTCCGTATTGAATGAAAGGCTATTGAGATTGATTGAAATATTATTACTTGCCGTCTGTTCGTATATTTTGAACCGTAAAAAAGTGTGTATCGCTGCTATAAGAGTAATACAAAATAACACAAAAAAACTGGCCAAATTCGAGTCAGACTCGCGCACGAAGGGTTCCATACAATTATTTTATAAAAACGAGCAAGAAATCACGTTTGTTGTATGGGAGCCCCCTGAAATATGTATTTTATTCTGGTTTTTAGTATTTATTGATATAGCGGCAACAGAAATACATCATCTGTGAAAATTTCAACTCTCTAAATATCACGGTTCATGAGATTCAACCTGGTGACAGACGGACGGACGGACGGATTGCGTAGCGTATACCTTCGTGTGCGGGTACGACTCGCGCTTGACCAGTGTTTTGACTGCAGAAACACTACACCGGGTACTTGAACTAGAGCTACACTGTCCAACAAATTTTATTTTTTATTGTTTACTGGGCCCTGTGTTCCACCGCCATCTAAATTATATTATTGACTGTAGAAAAGTATAACCTCCTACTTGGCCTAAGGCTACGCTGTCACCTAAATTCTATTTTGGGCTATAGAAAAATCTAGCTATTTACTTGATGTAGGGCTATACAGAACTGAATTCAGTTGTATAAATCAAAGCTGTTCATTTGTATCTAGTAGACGTAGCTATACCAGCAGCAGACCGAGCAGCAGAGATCACATAAATGAGCCTACCAAACATACGCCAGTTGTTGTTCAAACATTATTTGCAATGCACAATAGCATACGATGCGTCTAATCTGTCGTTGCAAGTCTATTTGGGTCACCGAGCTACTTCACAATTTACACTCTTGACCCGATGTGAACCCATTCTGATTGTTTTTGAGACGACCTTGCATTGTAAACGCACATCTTACAATTCACCTTACAAGAAAAACGCATGTGCTGTCTATCTATGCTTCTCAGTTTTATAGAAATCCAATATGAGAAAGTGACTTTGTTTCTCCTTTACATCGTAAAGAGTGAGAATGACTAGATTTTTGTATAGGCCTGTGGTATAGGCATTGAAAGCCCGGAAAATTACTTATATTTTTTATTCCGAGCAAGCAAGGAGTTCCTGTGATAGTTTTATAAACAAGTGTCATGTTTCATTCTCACATAAAACGACAAATGCATATCACATTTACAGCACAGAAAGATGACTAAGATGTTCGTTTTCTATTGACAGTGACAGAGATATACTGTTTATGTATTCGCACTTGGTTATAGGCGGCTGGTAAGGCTTTAGAATACGACCAGTCGACCACCCCAGCCATCCTGCGAATGTCGTAAAAGGCGACTAAGGAAAACATATTTAGGAGCTAGAATAAAAATACCGAAACCTCTATTTTAACAGGACGCTAGAGGAGATTGCTTTGTTTTACAGCGTTTATCTTGTTTTTACTTCACGCACATGTCTTCCGTAAGGATCGCTTTCTCACTCGCACACATTGGCTGTCTATTGTATAGCATAATAAATGTATGTGTTCGCCCCTCTCCCCCCAGATGGTAGTGCTGGGCTACGACTGCCTGTCACAAGGTGAGATCGTTCACGAGGTGATGCATACGCTGGGGTTCTCGCACGAGCACACGCGACCCGACCGAGATCAGCACGTCACCATCCTGTGGGACAACATCAAACCAGGTCACAATCCGTAGTATAAAAATGCGCGTAGGGTGTCGCACCAACGCCAACGTTCCGCACCATCCCGTTACTGAGTGCACACGGAGTGCCACAAGCAGAGGAGAAGTTCTTTCTGTCATTCTGTTTCTCAACATATTCAGACGATCTATAATCATGACCGGGACCGTACGACTAAGAAAAAGAGTGTGCCTTACACAAAGGGGGCCTTAGACCGTCCTTACATCAATCTGTTACAAGTTAGAGAAAGGTCACAGGGCTATCATCCAGTGAAACCCCGCGACCTAGGTCATCGCTCCATCTAGTAGGGGGACCGTTTCTGGGTACGTGATCGCCACTCGAGAACTTTTAATCGCTATCGTTTATCCGTTGGTCGAGTGATGTGGTCCTGCCCATTACCCCTGACTCGTCGAGCTATGTAGGTGACCTTAGTTCGTGTAGGGATTTTCTCATTCCGGATTTTATCACGTAATTTTGAGAATAAATTGCAGGGATATATATCACTTGAACCGTAATAGGTAAACAATAATAATAAAATGGAAAATTGGACTTTATCTACTCTATAGTAATTATTTCAGGATACAAAAGGTACTTTGATATTCGCAAGAAGGACATCCTCCTGAGCCTGCCGTACGACTACTCGAGCGTCCTCCACTATCCGCCCAGGGCATTCTCCAGGAACGGTCAGATCACCATCATGACAGAAGTAGGTACTCACAGGTCACTTCATAGGTCGACACGTCGGACTTTACCTGAGAGGTTTTGCCATAATCACTACTCTTGGCGATCGCAGTAAGATGTTGTTGTTACATAGGTAGATGCTGCTTCCCATGCCATGAATATTTTTCCCTTAGTCGCCTTCTACGACACCCGCAGAATGACATGGACCTTGGGTCATGAAGTCTTCCTAAAGCCAAGACAACACGGCCTCAGAGACCACACAGCCTCTTATAAAGTAAAAACCAAACGGAGGTAGCAGAACGGGAACGATTTAGTACCTCGACCATTATTAACTTGAAGCAGCTGTTTCGCTCGGTCAATTATTAGTTTCATATACGTCGTGTATATTTTTTCATACGGGCGTATAATTTATCCAGATATTGTTTACGATCGTACAAATCATATGTGAAAGCAATTTTGTTATATAGTCTAATTCTTATAAAGTTGATCTTTTTTAAAAAAATTACGACCGATCAGCAATGTATTGCGTCCATAGGACTAGACAAAACACAAACGGTTTATTGAACTGTCATGATATGACGTGTTAAAAGAACCGTCAAATATTCGATAACTTTAGATGTAATTAATACATTGCGTGCTCAATTATTTTATATGGGAAAAAATACACAATTAATTAACGAAATTAATGTAAATGTGTTGTTTAGGACCAACACTAATTGCCATCAAAATATACGCCAGTGTGAAACATACACGCTGTACAAATGTCATTACAATTGTTAATCTATCAAGTTAATTTCAGACTAAAGCGAAGATAGGTCAGCGCCAAGGTCTGAGCGAGATGGACGTGGAGAAGATCAACACGATATTCGGGGTGGACTGCGTGAAGCGGAACAAGCAGTACCTGCTGACCACGTGCCCGAGCGTGGTGCAGGCAACGGTGCAGACGAACCCCGTACCCACACCGCAGGACATCGTCGACTACTTCAAGGACAGGATCTGGCAGTATGGCATCGTCAACTACAAACTGAGGGATCAGATGGAGTTCTGTGAGTCGCCTTGTCCACATGTGATTCCGCCTTCGCCATTCTAGTACCAGTCAAACAGACGGTAGACCTTTACCCGTATACTGTGGATATTGCTACAGCTCGCACCAACCGTTTCGCTTTACGTTCGGCTACGTAAAGCTAAACAATGAAATACACTACCGATTTCCATGTTCCCCAAAAACTACAATTTGGGAGGAATATTCAAACTAAGAGTAAATAATCAACTTCTAGTCCAACCAACGCGTACCATCTTCAACCTCATCTTTACTTAACATCAGGTGAGATTGAGATCAAGCGTTGTTCTAGCTTGTATTAAAAAACACGCTTGGCACAGGTGGATTAGATTGGTGATAGGTAGACGCTGATGCCCGTCTAAGACACCCATGGAGAAAAATAGGTAAGCACAGACTACCCATAAGACGCTTAGCCTTACTCATGGATAAATTGGATTTGGATTGGAAGAGAGGGGCAGCAGCAGCGGACGAAATCATGAGCAAAGGTTTGTACTAATAACAAATATAAGATACTAGCTTTTGCGCGCGACTTCATCCGCGTGGACGTCTGAAATTATCCCACAGGAACTAAATTTCGACAGGGATTAGCGTATGTCCTTATCTGGCCCTTCAATTATCCCTATACAAATAAATCAAGTCATTGTGACTCTCCGTTGCGACGTAAAGGGAGGACAAACAAACTCTATACACAACAAACTATAGTATGGATATCTATATCTATATCTAATTGATGTTACAGTGTCCCAAAGCATAGAGTAACAGAACACTACGTTGAACCCAAAGTAAAAAATGTCGTAATATCCAAGGGGTTTGGGGTCTAGAATAAATTTTACATAACAATAATATCAGAAGAAACGATATTTTTGCTGATAGATTTGCACTTGGTCTTCGTGGCACTTATGTAAAATGTCGATAAAGCTGATAGAAACGTGCACATCCGTAAGCCTCAATCTAATGAGTACAATTATTGTTGCAGCCGCAGAGGAAAGAGAAAACATCTTAGCCGTCATACGTCATATAGAGAAGGAGACTTGTATAGAATTCAGAAACGTGGCGGAAGACGATGACGACAACGGTGACGTTGAAACATTAAGTAATACGAATAACAAAGAAGCCAATAATAACAATGAGGACGATGAAATAACGGTCCTACACGTAGGTCTAGCCAGCTCCTCGCAAGAAAACGAAACTGCGAAAGCAGAGAACAATCCCAGTTTGCGAAGCCAGGCGGATAACGAACTCGTTCAGCCCAGGGCTTTTAAAAGGCGTAGCAGTAAGATTTACTAATTCTTTACTATAGATGCCTCATAGGACAGTTTATTGGGCTAGAGTGCTGGGCTCATAATATTGTATTTAATTTCAATAGCCTTGTTATCTTCTAGAGCATTCATTTCGTAGTGTGTGCACTCTAATTGCCCGACTAATTCCTTCTATTACAAACCAGATCAAAGTCATGATGCCACTCTTGTTCAATTAATATTCCAACATTGCGCAGGAACCTTTTCGTTTCTTCGTTTATTACCCACACATCTTCACTTTATACTAGACTAGCTTCCGCCCGCGACTTTGTCCGCGTGTACTTCAGGATTTATTCTACTTGTTCGATAGGCATAGAAGGCATCTATCTCCATTTCCAGCATAAGGTACAAAATAGTGTTTATTCTGTTACGTAGGCCGTTTACGTTTAAAGAAACAAAAGAAATTTCAATATCTGACGTAGTACATTCAAATAGTCTTCACACTAATATTATAAACGCAAAAGTTTGTATATTCGAACTACATATTCTATGGTCGGTTGCTAGGCAACGCGTTTTTGTTATGCCAAAATTGCCCATGTAATCCCACTAATATTATAAGTGTGATTTTGTACAATTTACACAATATGTCTTTATAAATTATAGCCTATATGTTATTATGATGTATAAGCTATATTATTGTAAAGTTTCATTTAAATCCATTCGGTAGTTTTTCCGTGAAAGCGTCACAAACATCCAAACATCCAAACATCCAAACATCCAAACATCTAAACATCTAAACATCTAAACATCTAAACATCTAAACATCTAAACATCTAAACATCTAAACATCTAAACATCTAAACATCTAAACATCTAAACATCTAAACATCTAAACATCTAAACATCTAAACATCTAAACATCTAAACATCTAAACATCTAAACATCTAAACATCTAAACATCTAAACATCTAAACATCTAAACATCTAAACATCTAAACATCTAAACATCTAAACATCTAAACATCTAAACATCTAAACATCTAAACATCTAAACATCTAAACATCTAAACATCTAAACATCTAAACATCTAAACATCTAAACATCTAAACATCCAAACATCCAAACATCCAAACATCCAAACATCCAAACATCCAAACATCCAAACATCCAAACATCTAAACATCTAAACATCTAAACATCTAAACATCTAAACATCTAAACATCCAAACATCCAAACATCTAAACATCCAAACTTTCACACTTATAATATTAGTAGGATGAGGTTGTGGTCAAAGGCGATTTTTCAGTGTATCAACAATTAGCCTTTAGAATTTTCTCTACAATATCTATAGTTTCAATCAATCAAAGAACTACATTACAAATGAAATAAGATCGAACCTAATCCTAACCGAAAGTGTTTATTTCCAGTAGCATGATTTGAAATTTTCTGCTCCGTTGCTCTTATTGAATAACCCCTGAACATGAACATATGTATGATTTCTCGTTTATGAATTAACTGTATCGTTTGTACCTAACTCTTTTTTAACGTGTTCAGATAAGGATAAACAGCCAAAACGGGAAGCTACTTCTGCAAAACCAATAGTTCCAGCTTTATTGCCCAAACGGCGTCATGTCGAGTCTTTCCTCGTGTTAACGAGATCACCTGATGTGGGTTGCAAATGCCCAAAGCCAGGGAAGCCAAGCAACGAGGTAAAGTCTTTTTATCTTATTATGTAATTTGAGTTAATTTAGACTATATGCAATGGACGAAAGTATATCACTACCGAATGCTTAAAGATTGGTATATCAAGACACGATGAGTAAAATTTTATGTGCCAACTGGTTTCCTCCATATATCACCTAGAGGTAAGTGATGATAAACGTGTAGGATAGAAGTGTCTTACCCAGGAACTTCAATATAAGGAGGCATTGTCTCTGTACTGTAATCTTTGTTATATAGGCCACACCTTCCTACTCATCGCCACCTTGCCTCAGTCATTTCGACTAGTTGGCCTACATCTCGCAAGACGACTTATTTCTAGCGGTACCTGGATCTTTCGGCCGAAAGTCCTAACAGCCCAAGTTATTTTAAATTTTTGAATATTGTAAATCTATATTGAATAAATACTTTAAAATGGTGATACATGAAATAAATGTGACATATTGCCGCGTCAGACTTCGCTGGAGATTCAGACGGACTGCTTCAACACGGTGAACGACCTCCTGCACCTGTTTGTCCACGTGCTGGGGCTGGACCACCAGCACAACATGCACGACCGAGACCACTACCTACACATCGTCTGGCAGAACCTAACTGACGGTAAATACATATGACCTGGCAATCAGATCATGTAGCCTGGGAGGTATTGTCATGATTTTGTTATGAAAATTAGCCAGAGGAAGACGTAATGAAATCAGTTTTAGAAGACGCGCATTCAATGTTGTACCTGCTAGATCATCTTGCTATATATTTCTAGTATACGCTGATCTCTCATTGTATTGAAAGTCAATGCAAAGTAAGGTCAGCATATACCGGAATTGTATAGCTTGATGTGTAGCTGTGTGTACTTTGAAATATGTTCCTGTAATAAAAAGTTTGTGTATGTTAAAAACACAACAACACCTTATAAAAACGATTAGCAAGTTCCATTTTAACATTAGACCACAGCGGACTGAAGATTAGACTCAATTCCCAGTGATGCCCGGCGTTTAAATACAACTTCATAGTTAATCTTAATTTTCATTTTACACTCTTTTTGAGTATTGTTCAAAACCACATAGGGACCATTAGCTAAATAACGGTTATTATTATTATTATTTATTACGGTTTGACAAACACTACTACAAGTTGCACCTATAGAACCAAGCACTTGACTTGTGGACTAGAACTGGTGCGTGACTATAGCCTCCCAAATAGGAATAATACCCGTGCTAGGGTTAGCTTACATAAAAGTTGCACGATATTGAGACTCGTATTCATTTTCTGCCACTATAATCCAATTTATTTAAGTAATTTATTTACTTATTAGCCAGCTATTATGTTTTAAAATAAATTTGATAAAAAATATTGCAGTAAAGTGGAACCTGGCGTTATTTTAGTTGGCTGATCATTACTGGAACCTGTTTCTTTACTTTGATTCTAGAAGTGAAAGCTGACATGGAAAACAAACTGCCGCCTGCAGCGTCTCTCGGGTTACCCTACGACTACCAGAGCGTTATGCACTTCCCTTGGCTTCAAATAAAGAATGGAGTCACCAATATCATGTATCCCGTTTGGGTAAGACATTTAATGTTACTGTTATTCATCATCATCATCAGCCGGGAAACTTCCACTGCTGGACATAAGCCTCCTTCCATATTGATCGTTCCCGAGCCACTTGCATCCAGCGACCAGGTCGTCATTCCATCTAGTAGGGGGACGGCCCGGTAGACGCTTTCGGGTACGTGGTCGCTACTCGAGCAATTTTACTCCCCCGATTATCGGTTCTTCGAGCGATGTGGCACATTTCCACTTCAGCTCACTGACTCGTCGAGCAATGTCGGTGACCTTAGTTCGTCTACGGATTTCCTCATTCCGGATTTTATTCCGAGCATAGCTCGTTCGGTTGCACGCTGGCTTTGGTTGCTTGTTTATTCAGCCCACAGTAAAAAACAGTAACTGCACTGTTTTTTTACGTGGGCTGACATATTATTTCCCAAAAAAATTCATAGATAAGCCGGGGCAGGAAATAAGACAATGCTTTTTACTGCTACTAGGTACTTGTTTCTACCTCAAGAATTTTTGCGTGTATTTCCGAATTTTCATCTGTGACGGACTGATATTCATTGAATACGTAACTTTTAAGATTACAGTAGGTACTAACGTAGAAATTGATGTTTAAATCGGCGATAATACTATTGCTTGGCACCAGTAGATAAGTTTTGCCCTCGGTGCTCCGAAGCGTAGGCATCTAAGAGTGCTCGATGAGGGAAATTGGCTATCTAGCTCGTTAATGATTTAGCGTCAGGTGGCCGTTTGAGACGGGCGGATTGACGTCAAAGCAGTCTTTTATATAGACTATCTTAAAGAGAAGTTTCTTACTAGTCAAAGTCAATGAAATTGTCTTAGAATATATGTGTTGTACAAGTAAAAAAGTACTATGATATTATCTGAGACCCATTTTAATTTGAATCTAAAAAACAAAGATTGATTTCATACGTTAGTTGCTACTTTGGTGTAAATTATTTTAGGGTAGTTCCAATGTTATTTTGTGATTATTATTTTCTAGAACGACGGATGGGCCATGGGGCACTGGCAAGGGCTCAGCTCGACAGATGTACAGAAAATCAATGCACTATACAGAGAGCAATGTACTGCACGCCTCAACCTAGGAGATGACAATGGTCACGGTATATAAGGATGGGATTAAGTGAAATAAAGGCTAGTTACGATACGAACGACAAAACTTGTTTTTAATTTATATCAACGTTCTATTCTGATGTTTCACAAAGTGCTGTAATGTGTAAATATTATTGTCACGGAGCTTCTCGAAAAGTCTAGAGAGAGACGTATCCATCTATCCCCTTCGTGTCAGATATTGTGATTTTGAAGATTGGTTTGTGGACTTGTGCTGCCAATAAACTCCGTAACTTTGGACACGTGTTTCTCTTCAATCTAACGAACCTCGAAGCTCGTAACATTATTATTATCCCAAAACGTCAATTCAATCTCGTCGTCGAAATTTTAGTATGAAATTTTTATCGGTGAATTACGATATTTTCGGCCTTGCTATTGTATTTAAATTGTAATTACCGTAGATATACTGCAGATCGTAGCTGACAACGGGTTTGACATTTCAATTGAAACTATATAATATAGGTACATCTAGTAAGATTTTAATGTGATTCTAGATTAGTCGCGAACATCGTTGCCATCAGAGGCAGTAGGTACTTGATAAGCCTGAAATTAAGCCCTGTGGCCTTTCCCGTTATCAACTTCATTAACCTGGGAGCTTTCTGAGCTACTGAAATTGGTGGATCGATCGTCTGCAAGCTGATAGGGAAGGTGAGTGTCATTATGAAAGTTAGTTTCTGACCCAGTTGAAGGAGGAACCTGTAGACAACTTCCTAGGTTGTCAGTTGATCCGGTTTGATTCTTGTCTTTGTGGAAAGCATTTTTGCAGGTATTCATCAGGTTGCCGATATCTCGCTTGTTGCACTCGTGGCCGAATAGTAAGCGTAGTTTCAACTTGTCTAATTGTGAAGGTACGCGTTGCGGCGATATTTGTAGGCCAGGCATCTGTAAACGAAACGTAAAGTAAGACAAATTTTGATTGGTTAAAAGTGTTACATTTTATCCAAACTCACACTTAATTATCTGATGGTAAGTGTGCTGTACTCATTCTCAAGCTTCAATGCAATGTAGCACAAGTCCTAGCACTAGACTACATCGAGAACTTTTCGAAACTAGACAACCTTATGATCACAAGTTTATCATTTAGCTGTTAGAACTATATTTCTGTCAAATAATGACTACCGTTATAACAAATAGAAAAGAAACAAAATCTGTGTTATAATATACAAAAAGAAGTATGTGTAGGCCAATTATTACTCTAATGCTGCTTTGGGTATAACTATCAAGGTTACCAGAGGGGCGATGGTCGCGTGGCCGTTCACGCTGAACGCTCGGTCGTGGAAGTGCATGATGCTCATCGGATCGTACTCGGTGAGGGGCTTCCCCTTCGTCGGTTGAATGCGGAACAAACGACGATACTCTGTACAAAAAAGTACAACATAGTGACAATCTTTTTGGATTATTGATAGAACGCTTAAAGCATTAGCACGCGCTACAATTGGGTCGACCCAACCACAGATTAGGTCGGCCAGGCATCCACACTAATATTATAAATGCGAAAGTGTATTTGTTTGTACTTCCTTCCCGTAGTAATGGAGGGTCAGAATGACTAGATTTTTGTAAGTATAGTTGTAATATGTAAGGGTAGTTGATGAGTTGAAAAAGGACAGCGGATACTTTTGAACATGGACGAAGGGTTTTTATCACGATCGAACATGTAGCTCCCGTGGGATATGTCCCAAAGTCTACGTGGACGAAGTCACGAGCTAAAACATAGAGTATACGGGGGTTGTCGTGGTTAGGACATCCAACGTCATTCTGGTCGAACTCAATTGCAAAATAATTTAATGCATCAATTGAAAGAGTAAAGCTGAAGACACAATAAAATTTTACCCGGGTGAATATTCTCCCAAAGAATCCTGATGTACTGGTCTCGATGAGGATGGGAGACCTCGTCGCGGAAACCAATGGCGTGGAACAGTGCGTGGGTTATGTCCTGACGCCTCAAGCAGTCCAGGCCCAGCACCATCGTCTGATGACAAGACAGTTGTTGCAAGAAAACATTTCACCACAAACTCACCTGATGTTACGTTACGATGTGGTTCGGTTTTTAGCAAGGAATTAGTTTCTACTAGCCGACTCTACTTTTGATTTGTCCTAATTTCAATTTCCAATTATCTATGCAACTGTTACAATTGATCTATTCCTAAAAACCTTTCGGACTAGTTATAAAGACCTTTTTTTTTCGCGACACTGTAATCTGGTCTCATATTTTCATGTTATTATTTATCTAAGCCAGCTATTCTATCTAAAAGATTATGGCAACAGAAATTTTGTATGAGCGTGAGTTAGTATTCTTGTGTCAGAACATCTGAAAATTAGCACAGCCCTCTTTTCATAAAGTTGACGATACAATTTAAATGAATAATTTGTCGTAACATTCATAATCATAGTGCTTGGAGGGGCAGTTGGTGACGCCAGAAAGATATTGGAACAATGTTGAAATCTTTTAAGATACCCATGAGAAAAATTATGGTACATTCCACCTTTTATGTTCAATATAAAACACTTACGATTTCTCCATTAGATTTATAGTAGGGCTCATGGACGCAGCTCCGTTCTAAGGTGGGGTTGGTGATATGAATCCAGGTCACGTTGTCAGGCTTCAGGATCGAAGGTTTGAATTTGACGCAGGACACACTTTCCAGCTCGTCCATTATCATCCTCACCCGCTCCTCTATTATGTAGTCTGACAATCATAAGCATTAGAGAAGCGGAACATTAGAGAGTGGAGGGGAATCGCGAGTGCCGCCGAACTGTTTCCCCTCGTGACAAACACGAAAAAGTACAGCGACTTGACAGCCAACCTTCACTAGTTCCGAGGAACCACAAGAAGAGGAGTATGTATACAGTGAGCGTGTTAAAGTAATAAGGGTGTTATAAATAACACAGAGTGATAGAAAACTAATGAACATAATTACAGTCAGCGAATTAGAGATTTATTCCTTTACAAAAAAGTATGCTAGCAATCTCTACACACACATTATCACAAAAATATGTATCGTTCGTCGACAACGCCATATTATATAAAGTGTTGCATTGTGTGCACATAACAGTTCAAGCGAATGATTTCCATAAATACTAATTTTATTAGTCTCTGTAAATTGGACAAATTTTTCCAAAAGCCACATCCACACTAAATTTTTCTTGACGTAGTTCATGTTTCCAGCGCATGATCTAAATCAAACACTTTACATAAATATTCAATCAGTTTCCACTTACCATAAGATTTCAAGTCAAAGTGATAAGGAACGATGCCCAAAGGCCAGTGCTGGCCTACATTCTCGCGGAAGATGTTCAAAGACGACACGTATTCAGCGCTGGCTCCTTGAACATAAATAAAAGGATTACATCGCAAAATATCTACGGAATATATTGTTTCAAGTCTGCAATAATTAAGTGGTGAATCTGATAGGATGAACTGAAATTGGAAACCACTTGGCTGATTTCGATCCAGTACATATACCAACCGTTGGATAGGTTGGTTCTTGAAAAAATATTTTTTGTTTTCTTTTTCCTGATTTTTAGGGCTCCGTGCTTCAAAAGGCAAAAAAAAACCTTTTAGTATCGCTTGATAGTCTGTCTGTTTTACAGTAAAGTCCCTTTTTCTTAGGAACTCGTGGATGAAATTAATATCAAATACTCAAGTGTGCCTGGACCTGTGAAAGTTTCTATGTCAACGCTATAAAAAGATACTGCCATTTATTCATTCCATTTGAATCTCATTAAAACCTAAAGGGTACTTCCCATTAACCTACAATCCTCAAATTTGGCAAGAAGCAAGGTCTTGTAGCACAAGTATTAGGAATAAATCTGAAGATAATAATATTTTAAATATATCTTATTAAAATCTCTGTTACGATTACAAACTGGTCCAGCGCCTGTCGGTATATGTCTCGTTGATTTTAGTTAGGCATTTTACCGATTATTTATCATTTTCAGTATGTTAATTATTCTTATTATGTCCGGAACCCTTGATGCGCGAGTCCGACTTGCACTTTGTCGGGTTCTTTTCTGTTAGACATATCAGAAGCTGGGGATAGTTCTTGTTTAAATATAACTTATAAATTATTATTTACTTACCATTATACACTTTATTCAACTTATCTGAAAATATATTTAAAGTTTCATATTCTATTAATTATCTCTTTGAGCATCTGATGGTATGTAAATATAGCCGAATTGGGGTGGAGGTTTGTCCGTATAATACTTACGAATGAAGCACTTTGCCAGAAGCCTCAAACCTATGACATCCATGATCTGATTGCATGAACTAGTTCTGTTGTCCTTCATTGTAGAAAAAAGTTGATAGAAAGACTGTGATTTTGTTAGAAAATTGAAATAAAACTAAAACCAATACATATCAACACATGTGCGTCTACCATGAGTTTACGCAGGCGGTCACGTATATCAACTACTATCGGAAATGCTGCTCAGTCGAGACGCGGGTGACAAGGACAGAGCGATAGTTAACCATACACGTTATCGCCTGCGTAAACTCATGGTAGATGCACTGGTTATAATGTCACGGTAAGTGACTGACGCATGTTCTTGTTCGCTCTTGATTTGATGACACACATTTGAATCTCTACAAAACTCAAAAGTAGGAAATACCAAACATAAGCGGCAGTTACAGAAGAATGTACTTACTTTCCGAGTCGGGATCTGTTTTATAGAAAAGTAATAAAATGTATACTTTAGTCAACTATAATTATTGCTCTGAAGCATTAGATTTATCTGATTGATAAATATTGTATTACTCATTACATTGATAGATAGTGTTTAAAAAAGCCGGGTTCGATTCCCAGTAGGGTAATTTTCTATATCCGCCTGGCTTACCACCATGCTTGCGTCTGCCGCCAAACGGCAGTGTCATTAGCACTGTTGTGTTCCGGTATGAAAGGTAGCGGAGCACTTCAAAGCAGTCTCTCATTGGCTTGAGGCTTCTGGGTGCGCACGCTTATAATTCAACGGCCTTATCGTCACTTACCGTCAGGGGAGATGAAGGTCAAGTGCAGAAATCATACATTTTAAAAAATCCTGAAAGTATAACAAACCTGGGCGAAGGATGTATTCCTCGCTAGCGCTGATGCAGGCTCGCTGAAAAATGAAAAACAACAATACAACAATTGGTAACATAATCCGACTACTGGAAACACGATTTTACCCAAGCCAGTATACGTGAGGAGAAATGAAGCGTATCGAAATGTATACCGTAATAGCACCGATTTTTATTATTGCATGAAAATTCGATTTCGCAACGTGATTCGTGGAAAGGCATTGTAGTACGAGCAGTTGTAACAGTTTTTAATATGATTACACGTTCAATTTATCTATGAATAACAATGTAATCGGCTATATTAGGGAACTGCCGAGAAACTTTCTCGGGTGCCTGGAAAACAGTTGAGAAGGTGACATTATCATCAGAGCTATATAAAAATAAAAACTTATAAATTACTAGCTTTTGCCCACAATTTCGTCCGCGTGGACTTCAGAAACTTCAAGCTCGATCGGGACAAAAAATTGCCTATTCCAGCCCTGCAATTATCCCTATACAAACAATAAAATCATTCTTGCTCCCCTTCACGACGGGAAGGAAGAACAAACAAACAAATTCACTGTAGCATTTATAATATTATAATATTATAATTAAAGTATAGATAGTAATTACACATCTTTATCTTTTATTGTTTCCATCACTTTGTTTACATCCTCAATGCTATACATCAACACACAAACATGTGAAAAAGTGGCCAAAATCGTTACAAACAACATTGGGGGTGGTCGGCGGGCGTCGCTGATAAGTGTTGAGATCTAACGATCGCCAAGTTAAATAGCACACACAGCAGGGCCTTAAATGAATTCATGACTTTGGAAATGTACACACAGACGTGCATTTTTTCATTACATGGTTGGGAACTCCGCTTTTGACGAGTGGAAAAACAACCCACCCACCCACAGAGAATAGATACCAATCCACAAGTTTTACTGAAGTGCAGTGCGTATATATCATACAGGGTATTTAATTAGTCCCTGAAATCGCACCCACCCACCCTTAGAGGTGGAATATTTTCTTTAAATATAAATGGTTTAAAAAGTCATCACACACCGAACAGTCAGATTGCTAACCTCCTTTTTTGAAGTTGGTTGAGCTGAAATAATACTGAAGGCTGAAATTATCATAAAACATGCTCGACAGATGTAACGACCAATCACATGAAACCACGAACATTTGTTTCCTTTGTTTCCGAACGAAGCAGTATGGTTACATTTCAAATTACGTAATTCTTTTGTGTAATATTTAGTGACATTCACATGCAAATATGTATTGCTATAATGGTGATGCGTATTTCGATAAGAAATCAAGTTATATAAATAGTTGTCTTTTATACAAACTAACTGGCTGTATCAATGAAAATGATTGTACAAGAAATTACATTTAACTATAAACAAAGTCATACTTTTGAGTGAAATGGAGAATAGCTGATTTTTCGTAAAAGAAAACAGCTTGACCGGAGTCTGACTGAACCGGCAACTGATTCTGTCAAAGAGTATCTGTCAAATAAATTGCAGCCGGAGTCTGACGAATTATCAAATCGTCGATTAAATTGAAAAAACTTTCGTCAAGTACACACGGCATTGTGAATATTATATTATATTGTGATAGGAACAATTCTTCTTAAACTAAAATGCAGGGTATTTTGTTACTTTTAAGTATTGCATTAATAACGTCCCAATTTTTCCAAGCATCCGCAACTTCGGCGAAAGGCACAGTGGAATTAGATGAACATTCATTTGATAAAGTGATAAGCAAATTCGATGCCACTTTGGTAAAATTTGACGTTGCGTTCCCATACGGTGAGAAACACGAAGCATTCGTGACACTAGCCAAAGAAGCTAAAGATGTGTACGATCTGCTCGTCGCTGAAGTCGGCGTCAAAGATTACGGCGAAAAGGACAACGAGGCTTTGGCGAAGAAGTACGGAGCTACTAAAGACAACTTCCCCGTCGTAATGCTGTTAGTAAATGGCAAAGAAGAGCCAGTACGGTTTGACGATTCTAAGGGATTTACTACCGATGAATTGAGGCGCTTTGTCCTCGAAAACACTAACATGTATATCAGTTTGCCTGGCTGTGTGCGGAAGTTAGACAATATCGCTATCAAGTTCATGAAGGCTAAAGAAAATGATAGAAAGAATTTATTAAAAGAAGCAGAGCTGGCATTGGAGGCATTTAAAACCAAGGTATGATAGTAAAATTTGTTTTACATTTGAAATCAAAACATTTCATTTATTTTTATTCCTGCTAAAATCTGAGCAGACTTGAATCTATATTCTGAGGGTGTTATTTTCACCCCTACAATTTTTTTAAACCAATAATGATTATGGGACCTTGATTGAAATGACTTTTTATGTCGTGATTATTAATTATACTATTATATAAAAAAAATTATAATAAAAAAGTTATGTCATCTACATGACAAAATCTAATGTTATTATTACTTACAGAAGGAGGAAGTTTCTGGCAAGATATACAAGACTATAATGGAGAAGATATTGGAAAAGGGTGATCAATTTGTCAAGACAGAAACAGAAAGAGTGAAGAAGATCCTCAACAGCAAGGTTTCAGATGAGAAGAAAAAAGAACTGAAAATCAAGATCAACATTCTGCAGTCTTTCGATCTGCTCGCTAAGCGTCCAAGAAAGGATGATTTGTGACTGTATCTTAATCCAGCGTTTGTCACTAATTTTACACAAACTATACGTACTGCACATGGTACTACTACTACTGTTTACAAGAAGATTTAATTGCTTTATGTCCATGATTATGAGTTATGGAAATGGTACAGGTAGTTCTAAATGGGCTTTATTTTCGGTTCCTTTTATTTAAAATACTGATATTTCACTTTCTATCATGATTACAACAAAATGTACCGTCCTGGCAAATGATGCGGGAAGCTGCTCAGGAACGGTCATTATGGCTTGCCATGGGGAAAGTCTATGTTAAGCAGAGAACAGCTAGTGATGATTGATGATCTTCATTGAGTGGAGAGTTAACTTCCAAAATGCCTGTGCCGTATATCGACAGACTTTGTGGTTATTCCTGTGGTTATTCCGTTCTTGTTTTAATTTTTTTTTTTTTTTCAATTTAAGAATATGCTGATTCTTATAATCTTGAACTAACTAAAGATATTAACAGAATATTATTATCTTGACCTTTTCATAAAACAGGGTTACCTAAAAAGAATTGCAATGCAATCTGCAACAATTTTTGGGCTTTAAAAAATAAAAGCTTACGATAAAAGCGACAATGGAAAGACAAATTAGTACAGTCCGAAGTGTTGTTTCATTTACAGGTGGCTTCAAGAAAAGTTGTTATAAACAGAGACATACAGAGGATAAAATAATACCTAGTGTATTCATTTAAATTCTGGCTTCAGAATACTTAAAATGTACTTTGATGGTAAATAAGCGAATATTCATGTGTTAATCATCTTCATACAAACTCTTAATTACAATATATACCCAAAACATATATAACTTAGATGTCATTAATGTTAGTTGAATTAATTGTAGATTTTGGTGGACAGGAATGCTGAAAGTTGTTGAAATGTTTGGATTTTAGGGGGGTGATCAGGGGTGGCAGTAAAATATGCAAATTAATGTGTTAAGCAACTTCATGTAAACTCATAATCAAGTATATATTATACTTATATCAAGTATATATATATTATAATCAAAAAATATATAACTTAGATACCATAATATTAACTAACTTAATTGCTGGTTTGTTTGGTGTTATTATGCAGCTGCATGTAAACTCAATTATATAGCCTAAACCATACCAACGAATATAATTAATATTGATTAGATTATTTGCAGCTGTCAGGCTATGATAGGCAGGGATGCTAAAAGTGTTGGATTTCAAGGGGACTTTGGTGAACAGGGATGCCAGTAAAATAAATATTTATATAATATAATGTGTTAAGCAACTTCATATAAACTCATAATCAAGTATAATAATTATATAACCATAACATATATATTAAGATATCATTAATATTAGGTGAAATTATTGCTGATGACAGAGAATTTGGTGACCAGGGTAGCTGAAAGTGTTTGGACTTTAGCGATGGGAATGGATATCTCATATATTGAGGATTATCTAGGCCTAGCACATTTATTGCACTGCTTTTTCCCGAAATTTATTTATATTTATATGTTGTGTAAGTTGCATTACGATCGCCTCATTTTCATTTGAATTTGCGTCATTATTTATTTTATGATTCTAATTCATATATTAATATTGTTGCATATTTTACAACCCACCAAAGATCTAATATTATTTAATATTTATGTTAATTGATTAAGTTTTTGATTATGAATAATTGTGAAGGCCGATTCATTTTATAATTATCCGTGAGCAGCCTTTTGATTTCAGTCTCGTCCAAAAATATTCCTATCAAAGTACCAAATTTTTATTTGTATTTTCAATCAGTCCTCTAGTCAAACAAAAGGATACATCTTTTTTCATATTTGATTGTCTATCCTCAGACTTTCTTCTTACTGTACCTAACTTGAATTTGTGTTTCAAGCTACTACAAAAATATGGCCCTGAGAGATATCTGTCGATTTTAAGACTGTGAGGGTTTTTAACATACTTTACGCGTCTGTAATAGCGTTCACTTACTCGTTTTTAACATTCAAAGTATTATGATTCCTTCTACATTATTTGTATTACAGATTGCTGTAATAATTTAATACGTCAAACATTGTTGGTTTTTCTCTGCTCCATTTCTATGTAGCGAATGAATTATGAAACACAAGACTTAATGCTTTCGTCATTCCAAAGTACGTTTGTAAAATACATTCCTATAGTAATTTATTGTTTTGTATTCCGCCAAAGATTGTGCAAATTGTATGCGATAAAGGCAAAACTAATGCCATTTAATTTTATATTCGTTTTATACTACATCCACAGGATTATGTAAACCTGTAATTTTATGCTGTTTTGTAAACTTTGAAATGCCACGTTTTAAATGCAATAAATGTGTGTAGTGACAGCTGTGTACTCTTATTTTAATGATAAATAAATATGAGGGCGATAGAGCTCCGCAATTATTAATGACATATATCTATGAATTGTTATGCAACTGCCTTGTGGTATCGAGTATGTTGACCACCCCATATCTTGTGGTGGTTTTGAAAGCCATCACCAAACAAACCGGCCGACTGGGTACACCCGCTGGGAATCGAACCAGGGTCGTCTCTTTTGTAGCCACGGAGGCCGTTCGTCCTTGTGTAAATTTTTTTAATAAGCCATTCTAAATTTAAAAGTACGTTAAAAAATCCTTTTATGTATACTTAATGTAAATTTCATCATCATGAGGCGGAAAACGTCCACAGTTGAACCGTCCCGTCCCAAGCCATTTGCTCCAATGTATGGATATTTGTGGCAATACTACGCATATATTTATCGGATAATGTGTTTCTGTGTTATCATTTCTCTCCACGTAGACGAAGACACGGCCAAACACTAGTTCATAATATTTATAAGCCAAAAGTGAAAACAACTGCAACTGGTGATATGATTAATAATCTAGAATACAAACACGTTAGAGTCTCGGAATAGGAGAAGGAAATTGATCTGCATGCAATATACTATAGAGATGTTTTTGCAACAAACCACAAACATATCAACAATTGTTTTAATGTCCATACATACAGGTTATTGTAAATACAAGTCATGTAAATGCATGAAACCTTAAAATTATCACTTATTCGAGAACCTTAAGGAATCATCAAATCCAAATTATTAATACTACAACAAGACAGCGAGTGTTTAAAACTAGAAACCTAAATTAAATTTAAAACTGCCCAAAATAAAAATTACACTTTTTCTAAAATTCACGACTGGTTTCCACTTGACCTTCATTGAACGATGTACAGTACATATTATGACATTTTATTAAACCCGATGCTATTAAAATGTTATCTGGCCACTGATATATATTTCTATGATGGAAGGGCCCCTGGGACCAAGAACTTCTACACCAAACGTATTTGATCTTACTTTCGCCAAGAAAAGATCGAATTTGCCATACACTTTGGCCAAAAACAAATGAATGATTTGTTTTGAGTTTATTACGGCGCCGGTCCTATCCCAGGAAATTGCTCATAACCATACATTGGAGATCCATTGCCATTAAAATAACTACGACCACATGTGGCCTAATTAGTGCAAGTTGTAACCATCAATGGTATTGGTACAGACTGATGACGCTGTGGGAGTCACGGACGGTCATTGACGGCGTGACAAACAGATTTAACAACACAAATGTTGGTTTCATCAAGTCGTGTTCAGACGTTTCCTAGCCTAGCATTCGTAGAGAAAAAAAGCTTTTGAAAATCTAAAAAATAGGCACAGCTCATGGGTAGTTTTCGTACAACTCTGGCGTAATCATATTAAATGTTACTCATTAATTTTGAAATCACAGACATTTCAATTTTCGACGTCACTAGTTATCCCACGGGAACAGTTTTTCGGGATAGTTTAACTATAGTAATCTGTGGTTTAACTGTATGAGACTCTCCGAAACAATCACTATGCAAAAAAACACGACGATCCGTTGCTGGATGTAAGAACCAATATACCGACATGCACACTTTCGCATTCATAGTATCAAGTTTATTTTAGCTTAGCAAGAGCTTTTGCTCGCGAGTTTTCCCGGACCTATTTCCTTTTCCGCCCTTATACATAAAATATAATTTAAAATTATGACAAACAAATACACTTGCGGATTTATAATATTAATATGGATGCGCTGCAGCATACTTGATTCGAATTCACATTTGGAATTTGGTAAAAAAAATTATACTGAAAAATATAAAAAACCAACAGACAAAAGTTTTCATTATAGACCAAAAATAAAACTTGTTCCCCTTTCGTAACCAAGTTACAAAACCAGCACTGGGAGAGGACCAATAATTCCTATTCCAAAACTGAGTTTTGTATAGGGATTTTTTGTTTTCTTATACAAAACCAACGTCGAGCCAATAACTAACCAATGGTTATGAACGAGTACAGAAAAGCCTACTACAATACCCGGTTTTGATGTAGGAATTATTATTGCCTTGTGCAGAACCAACGTCGAGAATCGGTAATGTACGTGGAAAGAGATTTTCCATCGCAATACCAATAATGTGGTGTTTTAGGCTAGTGTATGGAACCTAAAAAGTAGTCTAGAAGAAGTAAACATACAATTAATACTACAGCTCTACCTACGGGAATAATCTTTGCAAAGAAACTATCAATTTCCCTACCTAGGTGTAGACTAATAGTGGAGATTTTATAAAAGAAAGAGTCCAAAATCTCAGACAAAACTTGAATATCATACAAATACTTTATTTTAAAAAAATTAGTACATTGATGTCATCATAAAACTAAAACTAGCAAGAAATAGATCTCATTTCATTCAAAAACCAGAAAAATGGACAAAGCTACTTTACCGTGCCCTTTGGCCGTAACTAGAGCTTGTTACAATCCGATAAAAATAAACATAAACAAGCACAGAAACAAAACTACATGACTTTATATTTAAGTCTGTCTTTATAGGCTACTTTAGCTTTGAGCAAGTGAAAGTAAGTATTCCTAAGCTGAGTGTATAAGAATTTAAAGATTATAACTAAATGTTGTGGGGCTTTATGTGTTTGTGAGAGGATGTTTTTGTTTGTTTACTGTTATTTCTATTGGACTGAAACAAAGAATACAATCTAATAACTTGCAACTGTACTTGATCCCAGATAAAAAATACAACAGAGCTGTAAATCAGTTGTTTAGGAACACTACAAGACACTACTACCAAATAATTTTAATACAGTAGCGCTGTCCGCCACGACATCACACACCTAGAAACTATATGTTGGACTGTAACTCAAAGCAGGTATTTTTGAAATACAAGGTTCAGTACTGACTTTTGGTTCCTAAAATTTCCGTTAGAAAAAGATATGTTGTGTTTTTATATAACCTTATCTGGAATGTTTACAACCAAACCTAAACATAAGGAACAAGTTGAATGCGGTTTGAAAAAAAGATATGTAAATTTTTCACATTTCGATTTTGAAATGATTAGCGGTAAAATTATATTGTTCTTCTTTATAATATTGTGTTGAATTACTATTATTTCAGCATCAAATATTAAAACATAAAACAGAATATAATCAGATGCAACTAGGATGCATAAAATTTTGTTCATAACATTAGAAATCATGACAAAACACATTTCATCTTAGATCAAATTCAAAACAGCACTTCATTCTAGTCCAATCACACTTCACCACATGTTTTCATATTTATTACAACCTTAAAGATGTATTTATTCAGACTTCTCACTTTCCACTGTAAGTTCTTTCAGCTTTAAGACTACACCGTCTGCTTCTCTTTCTCTAGCATTCTCTTGTTCCTTCACATCCTTTTCAAGTGATTTCTCCATGATCTTTGGTTCTGGCGTGTCTGTGTCCTCACTTCTTGTAATGCTGCTTTCGTCATCTGAGGATTGGTCCTGACAGTACAAACTGCACTTCGTTCGGACAATTTCTTGAGCCTCAGCAAACTTAGCCTTCCATAATTCAGCATCTAAAAAGCCAAATACAAACAAATAAGAGTTCAGTGTTCCTCCTGCCTATGGCTCGCTCCAACAGCTTTAATTGCTTCCTATCTTTTGTGAAACTTCTCAAATATACATATATTATTGATATTTAAAAATGCTGCAAATAATACATTTATTTCCATGTCCATGAGAATATTTTATAAAATATAACACCTTACTGTGATCATCAATCTGCTTTGATGTTAAGCATGACGACCACATCCAGTCCAGTAACAAAAAGCAGTTCAAACATAAAAATATCCTGAGTCTGGATATTTCACACACACACTCTTCAAAACCAGTACACTTTAAAACCTCCAACAAAAATATTTTACTGAATTAAACTGATCGCAGATATGAAATTGTCAGTTATGACAACCGAAATTAAACCATGAGTAGGTAGACCCTGTTCAAAGTTAGAATAATTTATCCATTATAAAGGGGAATAAGCAACCATACCTTATACTCACCCTCACACTCACTTATGGGTCTCACCCAACAGACCGTTCAATAGCCCTCTAAATATTTTAAATTACATTTTTAGTTTATTTCCACTTAAACAAATTACTTTTTGACAAAAGAAATGAACACTTACTTTGCGCATTTCCAAACTTGATAGCAAGTAGCTCCTGTTTACAAGTCTCATCTGCATAGTCAGCGAACACCGACCAGTTGAACGCTTTGTCTGAGCCACAGTGGACGTTCATCCTTATATCTGGTGTGATGAAGTGGTTGGCGCACACCTTTAAGGTTTTGTCGCGTCTCATCACTACTCGGACAGTGTGGTTCTCTGTATGGCGCAGGAGTTTGATGTCACCTGTACCACGCTCCTGGAACAATTTTAATCTTGTTTTAATGATCCGAGCATCAGATGAAAAAATTAGATCACACTAGTGTTGGTCAATCACAGATGATTATCCGTGATGAATTATGCTAAACTTACTACTTTATGAACATTAAATAGATTGAGAATTTTTTTAAACTACTTAGGTCTGACAAAGTTAAAACAATTATTCAATAAATTTTTAAATGTTAATTGAGACATCACATTTTTATTATTTATGATACATAGGTCTGGCAGCAATTAAAACTCACAATGACTGTCTCCAGTTGTTAAAATGATATATTCAAGTATTGTTCTTGTGCAGCACTTTTATGAAGCACTGTCTAATAAGCTCCTATTTTTCTATCATTTGAAATATATAAAGGCATACCTTCCACTCGTGGACGCTAGTATCATATCTATAAAGTCTCGCGCGTATTTTAACCAATTCTTCTTCATGTTCTTCGTTCGTAGGAATCTCGACAATTGGCAGGGACACGATGGGCTCGAAATGAGGATCATGCTCTGGAGTTTCGGCCTCCGCACTCTCCGTCTCGCCGTTAAATCTCACGCTCTCTTCCGTCTATCAAGAAAACACAATAACCAAATTAACGGCCCTGTTAGCTGATAAAACATTATGTGTCGATTTATTCAATCAAAACTTGAGTACTACCAGAAAAACATGGATGGAAAATGAAATAACTCACCGGTGAAGACATTTTTGCACTATAAAATAATGAGTTTGCTCAACAACAATAAATTTTCAGAAACAATGAAAATGAAACAAACTTGCGAGCGAACATCTAGCGAACATATATTATCATATTATCCTCTCTTTGCTTGTGAAGCGAAGTTCAGTTAATGAATGAATGAATGAATAATTTTTTTACTTGATCGAATGACCAAAGACATTTTTGTTGTATAATTTTTTCCCCACCAGGAAAAGGCAAAGGCAAAACACCATACAGCCATGTCTTTGATAATGATATTCTCTCTTAGAATTTTAAGGTTATAAAAAAGGCCCAAGCCATTTCTTCAGTTTTCTCAATAAAATGTACAATATAGCTAGTTTTGACGATTCTTGACGACAATTTCAAAGGTCTGCCTTGGTTTCAACATAATTCGGAAAAATCCATATGCCGAATGTATTTGACATGATAAACCCTTTCGATCGCGTCGAAACCCTCATAAATTTACGTAATTGATACTATAACACCGTCCGTGACACTTTTTGCACTATGTCACACCATTATAACAGAAAAAACACACATAATAGTATTATTAACGAATTACTAAAATTGCAATGAACCACCATTTTTCAAGTTCGCGCCAAGAATCTGACCAAAGACAGCAGTATTGAGTGAGTGGTATAAGGCTGCCAGCCATTGGTCCAGTCGTCCATAAAACAACTAGTTTCCTAATTCCGCTCTGATGTTTCCGCGCTATGCCCGTTGTTGGGGCCGCCACAGGCTCAAATGAGCGCATCCAATTTAAAATACTAATGTTTGGATGAGCGTGCTGCCAGTTTAGTCATTTTTATTTTAAAAAATTGACATTGACATATTTTTATCGATTCCCTACTTGTTCCCTAGTGATTATCTGTCAAACTTTAATGTTGGTGTCATTGTCACAGAGCACCCTGAGTATAGCCCACGTATAGCCTGAGTACGTGCTGAGTACTAACTTAAGTACAGTACTTGTTGGGGTCTGTCTGGAGTTATCCCTATATAATTTGTGGTTGTTGTGAATATTCAAGCAAAAAGCTGAACATACTTTTATAGATTTAAATGTACTTAATTATTTTTTTCTACCTTTTACAATACCGATTTCATACCGAATTTGTTATTAAACAGCCTCGGTAGGGCAATATCAAATGAATATTGTATACACTGGTTCGTCGACCTATTTCCGCTGTTTATTTTGAGAATTCTACCTATTTAACAAGAATACACTGCCCTGGATTCAATTATGGTGTTTTACTTCCGTAAACGTTAGATTTCGTGGATTGTTGAACTTTTTGCTAGAAAACTTAAACATTTTACCCCAAATAGATTTGTACTTTCTCGGATTTATTAAAATTAATAAGAACTTATATGTTTTGTAATTAAATGATAAAACGTTTGATCTGGTTATTTTTGTAGTGCTAACAGTCAAGATGTCACAGTCACAACAGGCTAACTTGGTGAAGATGATAACTGATCAACTGCGAAATCCAAATGAATTGGACATAAGTCTTAGGATGGAGTTTGGACCATTTGAAGCTGTGCACAAATGGCAGAGAATGTCAGAATGTTATGAATTTGTTGGAGCCAGGTACAAGTCATATTTTTATTGTTAATTAAGTTAACTTGTTTAAGCAAAGTCTATAATGATTTGATTACAATATAATAATTTAGGGTTCTGAATAAAAATTATATGAGAGGAACTGCTTATCTCAGCGAACTAATGCTATCAACTTGTATTTGGAATATTTATATTTGTTGCTTCATCCACTGTTATTGAAAGAGATTTTTGTTCTCTTTTTAAAAGTGCCTGAAATAAGGGGTTGAAATTTTAATGTAGAATTACTGGAAGGTAGAAGTCCTAAAACATTATTAGATGAACTGTACAAAACTGGAGTAAAAGAAGTTGCAAAGGGGTTCAAGTTTTTTTTTTAAATTAAATTATTTTTTGCAAATATTTTGTTTGTATAGCATTGTCTTCATCTTGTAGGTTGTAAGGTCGATGACCAGCCTCACAAGCGCTAGTGTCAGAATTGTCATGGCTCATGTAGCTGTTACTGTTTTAGATAGATACTGGGAACAACGGCTTAATATGCCTTCCAAAGCATGGAATCATCTTAATTTTCAGACAGTCAGGTGATCCAGCCTGCAATGTCTGGGTTTGACTAGGTCTTCACTGGGCATTGAACCCAGGACCTGCCGCATCTGTTGTGTGTCTGTGTCTAACGCTCAAACGGAATTAAGTTAGATGAAAATAATTTAATATAGTCCAATAAAAGACACGTTCTGCGAATGTATAGAGCCAAGGCCTGGTCATGTTCACTTATAATAAAAGGTCATTATCAAATAAAAGTGATTTAAATTTCCATTTTTGTATATTTCGGATTAGTTTATTTGTACAAAAACATAAAACGCACGACACAGATAAGACTTAACGTTGAAAACAAAGATGGCGTCAATAAAATGACATTTGACGCTTAGTACAAAAAGATTGATTGAAAAAATGAAATTCTCGTATTTTTCTATACATCTTTAGATTAATACTTGATTTTTTAGATAGTGTACAAGTGCAGGCCGAATTTGACACGTCTCTTTTACTCTTATTACGTTGGTGTTCCAACAGACGGAGTAAACATACAGCGGTAGCATACAAAGATGCAATATATGTATTTGGTGGTGACAATGGCAAGTCAATGCTGAAGGACCTCATACGTTTCGACATCCGTGAAAAGTCGTGGACTAAAACTGGATTTATGGGAACACCTCCAGCCCCGAGATATCATCACTCTGCTGTCGTATGTATATTTAAAGAAAAAGAGAAGTTTATTTACATCAAACATGGTACATCTGGCTCAGGACTGATCAATGTGGCATATCTCACAACAATTCTCTTTGCTCAATTGCAGTAATAAATCTCTCTACACTATTTCAGTGCACCACCAGGGTGTCACAGTTATACAAAATAAATTATGTACAACTATTGCCACAATATGATATGCAGTAACTGATTATTGATTATTTTATTGTCAAACTAAGATACCTAAATGAACCCATTATAATGTATTGCAGGTGCACCGATCCTCGATGTTCGTGTTTGGTGGCTACACGGGGGACATACTCGCTAACTCCAACCTCACAAACAAGAACGATCTGTTTGAGTACAAGTTCCAGAGTGCACAGTGGCTACAGTGGAAGTTTACTGGACCGTGAGATCATTGTATTACACTTGGTCAATCAAATATACTTTGTTCAAAATCATAATAACATGGATAATTCCGCTGTCAGCATGAGACTTCTCTCTTAAGTTGCCACATATAAATTAACATGAGTGGTGCAATAATCACCAATCTTAGGAGGTGGATTGGTGGTTGCAGTAAAATGTTGTTGTCTACCACTCAGCTGCCATCTCATTTTTTCCCATAGTTAAATTTTCATGTATATTGCTTTTTTATCTGGAAATGTCAGACTATGGCTTTTAATGCACTAAAATTAATTTTTTGGGTGACCAAAGTGTTCTGTCGTCACTCTTACTTCAGAAAGAGTCCTTTCCACCTTTTACGTATTTTTTGCAAAATGCCATTCCGAAATTGACAAAAGATTTGATATTCAGTTCATTTTTTTAAAATTACATTAATTGAATTGAATCATATAAATATTTGACTGGTTCCAGCGAGCCAGTGCCTCGCTCGGCGCACGGCGCTGCAGTATACGACGACAAGCTGTGGATATTCGGCGGATACGACGGCAATGCTAGACTCAACGACATGTGGACTGTCAACCTCACTGTTAGTAAATTTATTATTATTATTTGTACATGATCTGATGTTGCGAGGTCGATCTTACAACCTACACCATAAGATGCAGAAGATTATGTATGTTACCTGTGACTGTATGTATGTTATGTACCAGGGTGATCACCATCAATGGGAGCGCGTGGAACAGGAGGGTGAGCGTCCGCCCACGTGCTGCAACTTCCCCGTGGCGGTGGCACGAGGCAAGATGTTCCTGTTCAGCGGGCAGAGCGGAGCTAAGATCACAAACGCGCTCTTCCAGTTTGACTTTGAGACGAGACAGTCAGTCAAACTATACTTCATCACTCACTCAATAATACATTCCCTACTGCCCGACTGTTGAATGATAAATACATAGTAAAATGAAACCCCCTATTCACGCCTCCCTAGGGGAGCGCGCCCCACACTTTGAAAATCTTTATTCAACTTAGTTTAGGTTAATGTTTAAATTTAAGTAGGTAGTAATTTGTAATTAATTATTGATATGTAAATTATATGGCAACTGATTATCTATTCAACCAATATTCGTCTACGGATTTCCTTATTCTGGACTCTATCACATAGAGGAATTCCAGGAAAATGTAGGTCAATCCTTGGTAAGTATCTCTCTATTGTAACGTGACTCGTTGTCAGCTGGAGCCGCGTGTGCACGGAGCACCTGCTTCGTTGCGCGGGCCCTGCGCCGGCGCGGCGCTACGGCCACGTGATGCTGGCGCACGGGCGGCACCTGTACGTGTTCGGAGGCGCCGCGGACAGCACGCTGCCCTCAGATCTGCACTGCTACGACCTAGACACACAGATGTGGTAATGTAAACCATATACTATTATATATATATATATATATATTATTTATTGCTTTCCTTTACAATGCTTACCACACTATACACGTCCTAATACAACAGTAATGTAATGCACTAAAAATGAATCCTCCTTGCCTCCCATTTATACCTTAATAATTGATACTTCGCGGTCTTTTGTGGCTAACTTAAGAGGGGCAAACTTAGTTTGCGAGTACTATAAGTATGAATTTGTATCATATAAATTGAAAACCGAAACCATGTGTATAGTTAATAAAAATTTATCTTATACTAATGTGTCCAAACATGTTCAAAATGCTCAAAATGCGGGCTCTCCTTGAAAAACCGTGAGATTTCACGGGTGAATCGATCAGAACACGAGGACTCTAAACGCATACTTAAAGGTCAACAAACTCACCCTCACATCACCAGGCAACACACGCACACATTAATTAATAGTATTACGAGTATAAACAATTAGTGATTTGCCAGCAAGCTTGAATAACATTATGACATAAATGTAACTCTATGTGCCCTAGCGAGCGACACGTAGAGACATGGCAGACGATTGGCTGCACCAAAATATTTACATATAAGACTAAATTAACTGGTGTTGTTTCAGATTTTTATGGTGTATCATATCAAACTGCTTGTTTAAATATAATAAAAAATATATTCAAAAAAAAATTATTTAACTTGTACTTTTCGAATTGAGAACCTCGTTTTCTGAAGACGTTTGAAAATAGTGAAATGGGAGTGATGAGTAATTGTTAACGTTAATGTCATAAAAAAACTGTAAAACAACAAAATAATTTTTTAATATATTGTATAAATATATAATATACTAGCGGCCTGCCCCGGCTTCGCACGGGTGGACATTTATTTTTGAAACATTTTGGAATAAACTTAGTAATGTATATTTATGCAAAAGACAAAAAAATACATCGAATTGAAAATCTAAACTATTCTCAAATCCACTTGAAAACACAAAAAATTTCATCAAAATCGATCCAGCTATATAAAGATAGACCTTTGTATGACATAAAAGAATTTATTTATAATTTGTATGACTGACTCTGCATCTAGTTATTAATGATTTATTTTATCTTAAGTTTTGTTAATATTGTAATAATAAAAATAATTTGTACAGTTCATGTCACTTTAAATCAAAGTCTATATCCGTAAACATAGTACATGGTAGTAGGTAACAGTTGTAGATCTGCTACATTTCGTCCTTACTAACTAATAACTAGTATTATTACAAATTTTTGGGATATAGTTATGTCAATCCGTAAAAATCTCCTTCACTGTGTAGTATGCCTTGTCTCACAGGTGTTTATACATATTAGAGTTACCAGATGTTATGTTATAATGGCAAATAAACGAACGTTGTTTGGTCCGGTCCGGTCAGGTCTGTTGTCCAGCCGACGGCGGACTCGCAGGTGCCGACGGGGCGGCTGTTCCACGCGGGCACCGTCGTCGGCGACGCCATGTTCATATTCGGAGGCACCGTAGACAACAATGTACGAAGCGGGGAGCTGTTCCGGTTCCAGGTACGTTATTTATATACTATTTATTGCAAATAAAAATCTGATTGATTATGATACACGACAAAAAAATACAATTCTTAAAAAACAACATAAATGCAGTGCAGCAGTGCTTTACCAAAAAACTATTGGTTTATTTTTAACCGACTTGAAAAAAGGAGGAGGTTATCAATTCGACAGGTATGTAATTGTTTTCCCGTTTTTTTTTTTTTTCTTTTTTATGTTTGTTACCTCAGAACTTTTGACTGGGTGAACCGATGTGGATGATTCTTTTTTTATTTGAACGGTGGTGCTTCCCTTGTGATGGTTCCCAATTTAATACGATATAAATCTCAAATTTGCCTTAGTTAAAGGAGACTTTTAGGGCAATTGAGGTCGGTTTCCAGTACTATTTGAACGCATTTACTTGTATTGCATAAACATGACAGAGCACAGACCAGCAGTCCAGTAAAATGTGTACAAAGAGAAACTGCTTACAATTTAAGTGGGACATTACAAGATTGTGATTAACGCTACACACAAAGAACACTTATTAATTATGTACTACTAAAATAAAACGAGTTGATTCTGTACTAATATATTACACACAGAAATGCGAATGATAATATATGACCGTGTTGTCAGTTGTCTGACTACCCTCGCTGCACACTGCACGACGACTTCGGCCGCATCCTCAAGTCGCAGCAGTTCTGTGACGTCACGCTGCTGGTCGGGCCCGAGCAGGTGCCCACGCTCGCCCACCAGGCCATGCTCGCCGCTCGATCGCAGTATCTACGATCAAAGATCAAGTATGTCCATTATTCATGACTTAAATATTCTGACAGGCCTTCCAACTATCCCTATACAAAACATAAAAAGCATTCTGACTTTTGTCTGAAAAATGTATATATTTTTATTTAATTTATCTCATGTTTTAATAGTTATTCTGTTATTCGGGGCAGAGACAAATTCAAAAATCAAAGATCATAAATATCGGTGCAGCCGTTCTTGGGATATTATAAATGGTATAACTAACCCGACTTTCTTTGATATATACAGATTATCAGAAGTTAACAAACACTTTTTTATTATTATCGAACGGTCTTATATTTCCTGCTCATTACAATAGCTTAAATAGAATCAATGCAAATACAATAAACTACAATACGAGGGGCATACCGAAAAGATCGGTAATCGAGTACTTTCGATTTAATTAGATTAAAAACTCTTTTTGATGAATAAACACTGGTTAGTTGAAAATCGAATACAATTGACAGAATTAAAAAAATTTTTTTTTTTAAAGAACAATATCAGTTTGAAATTGATAGGTCGATAAAAAAATGGAGCTTACAAGAGAAAGTTTCCGTGCCATAATTTTTTACAACTTTCGACGAGGATTATCTCAGGGACAATGTCTCGCTGAGCTTATATCTATATTCAAGAGTGAAGCGCCTAGCCAGACGACAATATATCGCTGGTATTCTGAATTCCGGCGTGGACGTGCTTCTCTTGGCACCGTACCTTCCACAGGCCGGCCAAAAACAGCGGTTACACCAGAAAATGTCGCTGTTGTGCGCCGAATGATACAGGATGACCGACATATTACATATGAGCAGATTCGGGCTACTTTAGGGATAGGTATGACTGCGATACAAACTGTTTTACATGGTGAACTGGGAGTGAGAAAGCTAGTTTCCCGCTGGGTGCCCCATAATTTGTCCGAAGAGCAAAAGGCGGCTCGTGTCAATTGGTGCCGGTCTACTCTGCAACGCTTCAACGGAGGAAAGTCAAAAGCAGTTTATAACATTGTCTCTGGTGATGAATCATGGATCTATTCATATGAGCCAGAAAGAAAGCATCAGTCGGCTGTCTGGGTCTTCGCAGGTGAGATCAAGCCAACAAAAGTTGTCCGCTCTCGCAGCGTATCGAAGAAAATGGTCGCTTCGTTTGTCGCGAAAACAGGACATGTAGTCACAGTTCCCTTAGAGGAACGGAGAACGGTTACCGCTGATTGGTATACAACGGTTTGTTTGCCACAGATGATATCCGAACTCCGTAGAGGTAACCCGAAACGACGCATAATCCTCCATCACGATAATGCGAGCTCTCACACCGCTCAGAAAACAAGCGAGTTTTTGAAGCAGGAAAACGTTGAATTAATGGATCATCCTCCATACAGCCCTGATCTGAGTCCCAATGATTACTTTACATTCCCTAGAATCAAAGATTTATTGCGTGGTCAGCGGTTTCAAGGTCCAGAAGAAGCAGTGGAAGCATACAAATCGACGATTTTGACCATGTCAACTTCGGACTGGAATTGCTGCTATAATAATTGGTTCGAACGAATGCAAAAGTGCATTAACTGCAACGGAGAATACTTCGAAAAGCAATAAAAATAAATTTAGTTATTTCCTGTATGTATTGTTTTATATTCCCGATCATTTCGGTATGCCCCTCGTATTATAATATATCCACTATTATTTTTTACGACACTAAAGTCAGCAGCACGTAGCTTGACGAGTCAGTGAGCTGAAGTGAAAATGGGCAAGGCTACATCGCTCGAAGAACGAATTAACCGATGGGAAGTAAAAGTTTTCGAGTGTCGACCATATACCAGGCCATCCACCTACCAGGTAGGTGGACCGACCATCTAGTAATGATTGCGGAGAGTCGCTGGATGCGTGTGGCTCGTCGCATGCCATGGAGGAGGTCTATGTCTAGCAGTCGACGTTTCCCAGTTAATGATGATGAGGATTTATTATATGACCCTTTCGTGACGCTCTGGTGTTGTTTGTCGCTATCCTCCTTCGGATGCGATGGTACACCACGACCTTCGGCCAGAAGTCCTCCAGGTCCTCAGGTCCTGCAGGTCGAAACTCCCACTAGCATCTCGATAATCTGTCGAGTACTAGAAATCAGGTACATTTCGTTCCCATTAATAAGTGAGGCCCGATTCATTTATATATTTCTGTTGGTAAGGGAATGCCGCGAGGAGCTGGCGGGACGCATCGCAGCGGGTGAAGAGCAGGCGTCAGAAGTGTATACGTACAAGGCGAAGCCCCAGCTGACGGTGCGACTGCCCGAGGCGAAGCCCGAGGCCTTCGACATGGTGCTAAACTATATATACACGGACCGCATAGATCCCACAGAGAAAGGTATCTAATTTTTATAATTATTACGGTTTGACAAACATGACTACAAGTTGCACATATAGAACGAAGCACTTGACTTGTGGATTGGAACTGGTGCGAGACCTCCAAAGTGGCTCGGGGCCGGTCAGTGCGGCATATCGTGGAGGAAGCCTGTGTCCAGTAGTGGATGTTTTCCGGCTAATGATGATGACGAACTAATATCTGTATATAATGGAATCTCCTAGTGCGTGCCTCACACATCTTCTCATAATACTACTACTACCGCTCTCACTTACATATACGTTAACAGAAACGAACGGACGCGACGTGTACGAGCGAGTGCGAGCAAGCCCTTGCTGTGAGAGGCCTTCAGAAAACATCAAACAGACTATTATCGTGACCTTGAACGCGTCCGGAGCGGGAGTTTAATTTATATACTAACTTGTATTATTCTATATTCTTATAACATTACCCCCCAGACCAAGACCTGTCGTCACCCGCGACGATCCTGCTAGTGATGGAGGTGCTGCGTCTGGCGCTGCGGCTGAACGTGCCGCGGCTGCGCGGGCTGTGCACGCGCTTCCTGCGCGCCAACCTGTGCCACAGCAACGTGCTGGCCGCGCTCACCGCCGCCCACCACTCCAACCTGTACTGCATCAAGGAGTACTGCCTGCAGTCAGTATAAACATATATGGTTACTGAAGTATACTATCATCCGGGTGGCAACACCCGTGTGTCAACTGCAGTAGATGGTATACATAGTGCAGTGTCTTATTGCATGTAAAACTAAACTGTATCAATCAACTATTCTACAAATTTATTAGAATAAATCTACACTTAATTATTTAGGGGTCTGTAAATAAATTACTGTAATAATCGTGCTCAGATCGATTGCAAGATTGCGTGCTAATATTGATATTATTTGAAAGAAAATATGAGGGTTACATGTCACTCATCCAATATCTTTGTCCAAGATATGATCAAAATTTAACAAGTGCCCAATTGCCCATGCCACTCTTATCTTTGTCATAGATTTATTTGACACTGTGAGTAAAATAGAATAAACGGAATTGTCTTGTGGTCAAACAGATTACCAATTTAACGTATTCGCATGTCTCTAAAAGTGGAATGTTAGAAACTAAAATTGTATGACTGTCATCATATGTAACATGTTCGATGCATATAAACTTATTATGTCGTCTCTTGTTATTTGAATTTCTTTTTGTGAAATCTGAAATAATATCGATACTCGTAGTAGCTAAATCAGTTCGACAAGTTTCCTGTAGGGGTGGCAGATTTTGAATACAAATGCACAATGGACAAATATATTGTATGAGTGTCTTGGTACCCTGATGTGACTGTATATGTGTCATGGTCCTTCGTCAGGTTCGTGGTGAAGGACTTCAACTTCACTCAAATCGTGATGTCCCCTGAGTTCGAGCAGCTGGAGCAGGGGCTGATGGTGGAGGTGATCCGACGACGCCAGGCCCTGCCGCCAAAGCAGGCAGCCGCCGCACCGGACTACGACGACGAGATCGTCGGTAAGAGAATAAATCCACAATAAACTCTGAGTACAACAAGAAGTATCACACCCGCGGTCACGTTATGCTTAACAGAAGGATTGCTTCGCAAATACATTCAAATAAATAGCGACTTTGCTACGACATAAGGATAAATTCAGATTGTACGACCTTAAAACTGTATGTACCTTCTCTATCTCTCTCACCTCACATCTCTATCGCGTAACTCTTCTGACGCGTCGTCCGCCACAGTATTCCACTCGAGGGGCCAGCGCGGCTATAGATACCTTCGAGTTTTGGTAATGCCTTCCGAACCGAGCCAAGCAGAACGCCAATAAGCACGCATAGTATTTCTCAGAACATTGGAAAATGGACAGTGTCTAAAAACCGGCCAAGTGTTAGTCGGGCTCGCACACAAAGAGTTTGTACTACTGTACCTTTCAATACTTAACAGTATATTGCATATATGCATGCATAATATGCATATTTTTAAGGTTCCGTACCTAATGGGCGCTACACGGGACCTTATTACTACGACTCCGCTGTCTGTCCTTCCAGGGATGTATCATATATACTTTAAATGATATATCAACGCTTGACCACTTGAATTTATACTGTGTATGAGTGGAGGTCTACCGGTCTTCTGTTTGTTCGGTATTTCAATGGCGATGGCAGAATCAACATAAATATCTCCTGCGCACACTCCCCAAGATGAATCCTATGGTCCTATATCCCCAAGGGTTTCGAGTCAGATTATTTCGTTTACTTCGTCAAAGTGTCAAGTCAAAGTTTACTGCGAGTCTTAACTAAGAGCGAGGTATCATCACTATACACCACTATATCTAAAATATATGTGAAATAATTGTGTGTAAGGTACAACGCTAGAGCAGGACATGTCTGTGTTCGTGAGCGGCGCCGGCGCAGAGCTGAGCGACGTGAAGCTGCGCGTGGGCTCGGCCACGCGGCCCGGACACCGCTCCATCCTGGCCGCGCGGGCTGCGTACTTCGAGGCAATGTTCCGCTCATTCTCGCCCAAGGACAACATTGTCAATGTAAGTACTGAGTGCTCTCAGACATGTCTGTGGTCGTGAGCAGCGCCGGCGCAGAGCTGAGCGACGTGAAGCTGCGCGTGGGCTCGGCCACGCGGCCCGGACACCGCTCCATCCTGGCCGCGCGGGCTGCGTACTTCGAGTCAATGTTCCGCTCATTCTCGCCCAAGGACAACATTGTCAATGTAAGTACTGAGTGCTCTCAGACATGTCTGTGGTCGTGAGCAGCGCCGGCGCAGAGCTGAGCGACGTGAAGCTGCGCGTGGGCTCGGCCACGCGGCCCGGACACCGCTCCATCCTGGCCGCGCGGGCTGCGTACTTCGAGTCAATGTTCCGCTCATTCTCGCCCAAGGACCACATTGTCAATGTAAGTACTGAGTGCTCTCAGACATGTCTGTGGTCGTGAGCGGCGCTGGTGTTTATAATTTGTTTATACTATTCAGAACCTGAAATATATCAAATACTAGCTTCGCCCGCGTGGGCTTGTAATGTAACCTGTCGGAACTGCTTGTTTGGTCGGGATAAAATGTAGCCGATGTCCTTCCGTGGCCTTTCAACTATACCTGTACATAAAATCCAATCAAAATCAAGTTATTTAAAACCATCTGTCTGTTAGGTCGTAAATGTATAAAAAATGATTTTTTGGGGAATTTATCCCACGTTTTAATAGTTATTCTACTATTCGAAACAGAGACAAATACAACAAATGAAAAACTATCAAAATCGGGCCAGCCGTTCTCGGGTTATAAGTGTTCGAACAAACCCGGCTTTGTTTCATATATTAAAGTAAACCGATCTGATATCATATATCAAATATGTAGTTTTTTTTCTTCAATTTTTACATTGGAGACATTTGTGTGTGAACAGATCCAGATATGCGACACGATACCTTCGGAAGAAGCGTTCGACTCTCTGCTTCGCTACATCTACTACGGCGACACCTGCATGCCCACAGAGGACTCGCTCTATCTGTTCCAAGCACCCATTTACTACGGTCTGCATTACGATAATGATCATACGATACAACTTTCGAAATTCTAATAACCTTGGTCCCATTTTTACCTAAGCATCATCATCATCGACAGACTATATATGTCCCCACTGCATGCGTTCAGTCCTACTCTGTGTTTTCCTTCACCGAGAAGCCAATGGTAATGATTTTTATCATTCGCACATTAATTCCAAATAACGAATTGGAACTCATAGGTACGAGCCAGGATCGAACCCAGACCTCGATTGTTCAAGGACTGACGCTCTATCCAGCTGAGCTACCGTGGCGCTATCTAAGCTTACTCTTTGAATAATCATTGATAATATCTCTTCCGAAAGAGGGCAGCGTCCAACACCGCTAGAGCTGTTAGTACGCAACGCCGTTAGTGAATATTTTTGGTTATATAATTTTGATAGTTTATTTTAAATTATAAATATGTATTCAGGGTTCACAAATAACCGTTTGCAAGTGTACTGCAAGCACAACCTGCAAAGCAACGTGACTCCGGAGAATGTTCTGGCAATCCTTCAGGCGGCGGACCGCATGCACGCCGTCGACATCAAGGAGTACGCGCTCAAGATGATCATGCACCACTTCGGCCTGGTCTGTATCATCTACACATTACACACACACAAGTGAACAACAATTCCAGCCTGGTTACACTTCTTCAATAGCCCTCCGTATATTGAAAACTACTAAATGCAATGGGGCTTCAATATCCATGTCTTTACCCTGTTTCTTAATAACTTACCCAAAGTTTGAAGGCATTACATTATTTTATATTTTCTGTTCTTATACGATTTAGTTATATTTAAGAGATATACAGTTTGTATTTTGGCCTGGGCAAAACTTGTAAGTGAAAGATAATAATAATAATACTCAGATTAAAGAACTGCTCACTGTTCACTCTTTAAAAACTGGACTGGAACTTGGGTCAAACAATACCCTAAACACGAACTATTTTTATGATCCTTAAAAATACAGAAATCTAACTATAATCCTTTGTTAAGGTTATATTGCAATTCATAATTTATGAGATTATATGACATCCCATCACATTAGCTATACATTTTCAATGAAGTATCAGACCAACTGGAACAACCGTGTACTAAATATCAGAATCATACACAATTGATTGAGAAAATATTCCAAAATAACCTTTTTGAATGTTCATATATTCAGTTACCGAAAATTATTCCGACATTCCCACAGGTGGCGCGCCAAGAAGCTATCAAATACCTACCTCAACCGCTTCTTGTGGACATTATTTTTGCGCTGGCTGAAGAACCGCAGTTCGACTGTCCGCTCCCGCAACAACCCCGCGCCCTCTCAGCCTCTGCATCCGCAGACACATTAACTGAAGACAATGAATATGTCAGATATCGATCAGGGAAGTAGTGCCTAAGTAATAAGTTTAGGCCTAATGACGGTAGCCAATGGTTTGACTTGTAGTATGTTTATCCCACTTCTGATGTCAGTTTTACAGCGTGAGCAAACTGAAGTTTAAGTACACGCGAGTTTCTCAGGCGGAGCACTGATATAGTGTGATATAGATCTGAGAAAAAAGTCTCAAAAATTGCGTATTTTCTTACTGGATGGTTTTTCAGTTATAATTTTTACTACATATATTATGTAAGTTGGAAATAATACCTGATTTTACTGTCGTGAATTGATATAGCAATCTGTTTTAGTATGTAAAGGGCGTTATGGGTTATCATTTTGGTATGGCACGAAGATACTTGGTCAATTATAAAGAAAGTTTAATGATGTTGTAGATATGTATTATTGTGGTCTAATTACAATACTTGTTGATTTGTATAATGTTATAAATGGCTGTGTGTGTGCAATTTAGTGCAGTGTGCTAAATTTATTTGTGTATCTACATAAAGTTGGACATGGTTTCAACAAATATAACCACATAATCTTCCATTAAACTGATTAACTGGCATTATGTAATTCTGTAAACAAACATTGATCTTTTCATGTTTTTAGGGTTCCAAATGGGACATTATATCTAATGCTTTGCTATGTTTCCGACGGTCACGTAACTATCTTTTGAACTGTAATAGGTAGACACTGGAAATCTTCATTGAGAGTGTGCATTAATAACCACTGTAACAAATAAAACAATCTTAAAAGTATAGAACGATGAAGGTAAAAAGATTATCGCGCGCGGCACAGTAATATCTTTTTCGCTTCATGATAACCATACAAGAAACATGTTTGTTTGGCGTTTTTTGCTTGATCTAGTGGTAAAAATATAATCAGTGGTATGGAACTTTTTTGTGAGAGTCCAGCTCGTTAAAACTGAACTATTGAGGTCTCCATCACAAAATTAGGATTTGGATAAGATGAATTGGTTTATGTAGCCTTGAAATGTTTGCTTTAGATGACTATCTATACATATAATAAAATTGTAACCGGCAAATGTCTGTACATTGAACACATTGAAAAAAGCCAAAATAATTTTAAGAATTTTCGTCTGTCTGTATGTTTGTGCATCACATAAAAACTTGTGCATAGAATTGGATGCAGTTTTTGAATTTCTATAGCTGGGGATCAAATTTAAAATCTGGTGCATGTTTTATCTGGGTATATTGCCTGGAAGCTGAGTTGTCTCATATTAGTTTTTGCACTGTTAAGCATGGGTGGGTTGCCAGTTCAAAATAAATATGTACTATTGAAAATGTTGGGTAGGGTTGTGCTCATTAGTGATTTCCTGTAAGGGCAGAACTAGGAGGTCTGTAACAAGTCTGTAATGTGATCAATGAGCAACCTTTATCATACGGTGGTCAGTAGCTTATATATAAATCATCATCAGAGATATCAGATTTCAGTATACTTTTAATCAATTTATTTTTTAATTATTAAAACCCGATTCAACAGGCATTCGCTTTAGTGTGTCCAATTTCTCAGAATGACACAATAATCTAGTCAATATATTTATATTATATTTAACGTTAAGACTACTTTTATTATGATATTTACTATTATTCTGTTTTCTAAACCAAAAATCGAATATATGAAGACTTTCAAATATGTTTAAGGATAATAAATGAAACTATATTCTAAAGTAACATATTTTATTTTTAACTAACTAAATAAATAATTCCATTTACAAGAGTTGTTTTATTCTTCAGTTTTAAACTTGTGTTCGATGTCCTTCCATAGTTTCTGAAAAAATGAAACATCATTTTAGTCTGTAATTTCATCTATGTTGATCCAGATCAGAAACATGTATGTGATAGGAACACATACTGGGATAAAAAGTATCTTACTCCAGAATCTATGCTGTGTGCCAAATTTTATTAGAAACAATCATTTTAAATATTACTAAAATGTTCTGAAAAGAGAGGTCATGAGCTGGTGCCTCCTCCACGAAGCTTATTTAATACTGCAAATCAGACTTTAAGATGCTCCACCATTTTTCTCAAATTGTTAGCTATTTTTCCATAATTTGTAAAACATTCTCATGGTCACCAATAACAGTGGACTAAGTCATAAATAAAGGTTGGTAAAGTTCACATCGATGATTTGAAAATGTGTACCATGGGAAGGCCTATGGTTTGAATGCATTCATATCAACATGTAAGTTGAACCGCAATTAAAACCCTTTTTCGAATATTATTTTGCAACCTCTGCAATACGAGTAATTGGTTACGGTGTAAAATGTACCAATGAGAAAATAGCTGAAAAATTAAAGGGTCTACTAATACTTATAAGATATGGGTTGAGGTGCACAAAAGGGGGCGCTAGGGCGGGACTCATCGCCCCCTTTCGTACACCCTAACCAAGATTTGTTCAATTTCAAGGTCATTATTTATAAAAAGTATATTATCATGCTTACAAAAGATCTAAATCAATTTCTGGTTGTAGAAGTATTGGTTGTATACAAACATTATGATTTATAAGTAGGAATAGGGAATTGAAGGATATAAAATTACATAACGAAATACTAACCCCTTTGTTGATAGATTCGAATATAGAAACAGACACAAGTTCGAAGGTGCGTTCAAAGAAGAATGTTCCAGCCGCACATGCCATGAAGAACGTGGAAGTCCTCTTGAATACTGACCGATTTACCGTAGACCACAACGACATTTTTGTAAAATTTAGATAAATCCGCTCTTCAAACACGCAAGAGTACGATCAATGACAAATTGAATGGACATAGACAAAATTTAAATTGACAACTGGCTTTTTATTATTTTAGATCTGTCAAATATTAGGCGGCTTATGATAAGAATACTTTAAGTTATCACCGGATTACAATGGCACTTGGCCAACATTAACGAACATATATAAAATTGTCTATAATTCTTCTTCTTACTTTCCAATGCTCAAACTAGCTAACTTTATTTCGTGCTATGACATTATTTAAATAATGGATTTATACGGATTGGGAGAGATCATATATTATACTACTACTATGGGAGAGATGAATGGCAAAAACAAAACACTTTGTCTCTGGCTGGCTACGGAAACAGCAGGGTATTCTTGGCGCGAACTTGAAAAATGGTGGTCCATCATTGCCTTTTAGTAATTCATTAATAATACTGTTATGTGTGTTTTTTGTGTGTTATAGTGCAAAAAGTGTCAAAGACGGTGTTATAATATTGATTACGCAAAATTGTGAAGGTTTCGTCGCGATCGAAAGAGTTTACCATGTTGAATACAATCCGCATATGTATTATTTCGAATTATTTTGAAACCCAGGCTGACCTCTGAAATTCTCGTCAAGAATCATCAAAACAAGCGATAAAATGTACATTTTATTGAGAAAACTGAAGTCTGTTTGTTTTGTAAAATATTTAAGCTGATGGTAACTTTGCCAATGCTTCTAATAAATAAAATAATAGGAAACAGCAGTTATGCAACGTCATCTATCGGAACTACCGTATGATTAGTTTCAAAGAATAGTAAATATTAGTTTAGTCGCTTTTTGTGTGCGCTAATTTTACATAAAGTTGCGTTGTATGTATCATGCCAGAAAAATAAATAAGTACCTGTGTTCAGACTTACGCGTTTCTCAATTTCTTTTTTTAATTACTATCTCTTTTAACACGAATTAGTGAACACTGGTAACCTGGGATTAATATGCAGGCAAATACATTTAAATTATTACTAACCTACTATATATATTTAAATCTCTTTGTATGCAGGAAATAAATCAAGGAAACCCCAAATCGATTTAATTTATTTATTCATCATATAATATAATCTTACTAATATAATAATAAAATTCAGTGAAACAGTATCATACATGAATAAATACAATACTAATTAGAACAATGAACTTTTTGCATTTTTAAGTTAATAAATTGTTATGAAAAATAATAATAATAAAACACATCATAACAACTATTATCATATTGTTAATGACAGGAATGATTTGAATGAAAACATCGATGATTCACTTTACATTTCGTTTAAAACTCGCAAACATATCGTTACCAGATTATAACTGAATGTGGAGTCCAACTGATGGTGGTCGTTTGTGTGAAAATAATCTCTATATAAATAATGATTACAGAAAACATGTGACCCCATCGTACCTATTAAATGACTTAAACGTCTAATGAAGGCATCACGCAACTAAATCGACGTGGTCACACACAATCAGCCCATGGACTATGTAAGCTTATCTTTCAAAGTGTTAAATCTAACCATACATAACGCATGGGCGAGTCTCACACACTGTACAGTGTACATTATCCAAGTAAATAATAACATCATACCGCTAATACCGCCTAAACTAAACCTAGACGTATCTAGAAAATATTAATTTATTATCAATCGTAATTTAATTATAACACTCGTGGAAGTGTTCATATTTTCTTAGGATAGAAAATTTTGAGGACTGAATTCCGTTACATGGTTCTTAGTGATGGAATTTCGCAAAATTTGCTAAATAAGTATCTTAAGGCAAACTGTTCAATAATTTGTAATCATAACGTTCATAAATTATCTATTTTATATTTCAACGGAACGTCAGTCACCGGATTTCTTCCCAAAGCTATGTATTGATTCCGATTGGCTCGTAGAGATGCCATATAAATCGTGAAAGCATTATATACATATAACAACACACTAACACTTTTGAAACTGTGATTTTTGTACATGATTCAGCATGCATAGATATATTGCACAAACAAATGGATCGTTTATTGATATTATCACGTGAACGACGCTCTGCCAAAACATCTAAACAATAATAATACAAAAGTTACAGACCACCACAACGTAACTTAACAAAATTGTTTTAACGGGTGCGAGAAAACTGGCATAAAATCAAGAGATAAATTGCTTTTTGGGATATGAAAAAACTAAGACAAAACGGCTAGATTAATAGCGATTGACAAAAAGCAAAATTTTGATTTTAGATCAGTTTTGTTGCACCAAATCAAGTATAAAAACATTTGGACGATCAAACGCGGCAAGATGGAAGGTCAACCATGTGCACACAGCGCGTTTAAAGTTGCAGAAAAAAGCGAAGATTTGGTCACAGCTGTAATTACCACAATGTTCAATTCTGAATGTTCACTCGCAAATATTTTACAATCGTAATTTGAATATTATACTTTAAGTCCTACAGTTGTAACAGTAGAGAAAACGCCAAGCCCCGCGCACATATTATTGTGGTGCACGAGCGCGTTACCCAACGTATTGCAATATGCCTTTAGATGTTTTTCGCCTATCGAAACGAACTACGAAAAGCCGATCCCACTTACTAATTACAAATATATATTATATCTGATAATTAGTAAATTGAATTCCTTTTGAAAGCTACAAGATATTTCTATTATAACTCTCAATATCAATTTTAAAAATAAAGCACTTTTTTAGTGACGAGAGCTACTGTTCAAAATATATTACTTTTGTACAGGCCGAATTCGCGAGCCCAATAACCCTTACTTTTAAAATATTTCGACGAATTTGCGATTTTACGGATCATAAATTAACTATACTGACCTATATTGACCACTTACGTAGCTCGGTGGATTATAAATCATGTCACATTAAAATATCAAATTAAAGAAATTTATATTAGGCCATTCACAAAACAATTTTTTAAACAACTACATTTAAAAGAGTTTGCTTATAATAAATCAGTCTGTCGCAAATTCGTGGAGATATCGTGTTTTATTTTCGTCTCATATTAGTTCTTACCGCCGACTTGTGTTCACTCTAATCAATATTCTAACTACATCGTTACATGTTCGGTTTTCCATTGACACGCGTCTCGTATTTGCTTACTCGAGCGCCCACATTACACCGGACACCGAAAACCACTTTAAATAATAATTATTTTGATCAGATAAAAGAACGCGTCTTCCATTATTGTTATATAATGGCTATAGGAAGTATAAGTTGCAAGTTACATAGTTATCGACGGATAGTCAAGTAATCAAGTATTATTATACTCAAGAATAACAATTTCTGCACCAAAAACTAATCTTTAATTACAATCAAAGACACACACAAATTCATTTAGACATATAAATTTAAATAGGCAGACTATTTCAACAGCAAGGCGTATTCAAGGTTGAGACATTCTTAAGATGTCAAAATTTCCGATTGAAATTGACATTTTGTGAGTCGCCTGAATTTAAAATAGAAAACACAACCTCAAACATTAGCCGATAGTCATATTTTTAAAATAAAACTCGGTTTCTAATATTTTTCGATACATCAATCAATTCTAATAGAAAAATCGGTTTATATAAATCAATTAAAAATATAAAACTGGAATATTGTGTGATATGTGGATCCCCGATAGCCGTATCAACTATAATATAAGACGCGATCTCAAAGATTGTCTAGTTACGTAAACTGTGAACATCGACTGTTATCGAACTCACGTAAATATAATGTCTATGTAGTGTAGTGCGACACAAGCTGTGGCGGGGTCCGTGTGCCAGCCAGCGCAGACACTCAGAACTGAGCGTAGGTGCCCCACACGTGGGGCTGTGTGCCCTACATGCCGTAACCGTGGTAGGGGGCCGGCGAGGGAGCTTGCGCTGCATAAGCGTACGGCGAGGTCTGGGGCGGTACCACCGGGTACGCCATAGAGGGACCTGCAACAACACATACCAATTATGATAGTTTGTAATAACCACTTGGCTTACACTTGACCACAGGCCGGACACTTCAAACAAGTGTCGTGATACCGGTTCCTATACCCATACATCGAACACTTGACGTTTGTACACACGCGCGTGAGTACGTGCGCGCGATACTACCACACAAGTTTTATTAACACTGCTGTTTACTAGACTTTACAACCCACAGAGAACACATGATTTCTAGTTTGGTGTTTGAGCACTTGTCTATGCCCAATTGTTTGTAATCTAACTTCATTGTATAGTTAACTGACCGGCAGTCAACATGAGCTGGGGCTCCATCATCATGGCGGGCTTGGCTTCGTGCTCTGCGCTCTCGGTGCTGCGCTTGGCGTCCGCCTCCTCGAGCTTCTCTACCTTCGTCGTCAGCTCGCGAACCGTCTGTAACGAGTGAGTTGATTCATATATACATATATTGTTACATAACAATCAAAAACAGAGTCGTTTTGACTTAATCCATAGACAACAGTCACGAAGCTATAGGTAAATATAAATTATAACTTAAATATTTCAATATACATGTATATGTACTTAGAAAGGTTAGATATATACAAATAAGAAACGTAATCGTTCAAAGATTGGATTGATTGTTATATTAAATTCAAGAATGAAACTATATCATCACATAAAATTTTTATTTATCATAATCGGCTGCATAATTCTATTTTAGGACATGAGCCTCCCTAATGGATTTTTATGCCTCCCTTTCCATGGGGGGATTTGTCATAATAACTACGCTTGGCAGGTAGATTGGTGATCGCAGTAAGATGTTGTCATTACATAGGCAGACTGCTGGACATCTCCAGAATATTCTCTTCTTAGAAGCCTTTTAAGGTGTTCTTGTTTACCTGAATTAGGAATGGCATCGCGAAGTCCATGATGTTGTGCCTCCACGCGAGCTCGATCACGACGTCAGGCTTCAACAGGTCGTAGCACTGAAACATATTCCGATAATATTAACACAAGAAGTAAGAACCTTGAAACATGTTTTATTTAGTTTAGAAAAAGTTTAGAAAAGTCAAAGATTAATTTGTGTAAAATTCGTAGCATTACGAAACAAAACAACATAAACCAGTTCTCAATATATTTGGACATTGTTTTATTCCAATTTATTTTTCCAACATTACATTTTAAACTCAAGAAAAAACTTCATGTAGTTTTCGATATTCTTGCGGCCATTTCTTTGCATTCCAAATAGCATTGATACAATGACGACATTAAATTAAAATATATCAGTAAGTATAAGATTGTTGTCTTCGCGCTTTGTGCAAGTACCTGATATAAACAAGCGGAGAAGCACTCGAAGTTGTCTCTCTCTAGGAACCAGTTGAGCAGCTCCTCTGCGACCTCCGGCTGACGAGACTCGGCCGCATACTCCATGGCGTCTGCGTACAGGGCATCCTTCTTGCACAGCTCCACGCTCTGCTTCCATCTGTTGTTACCTGAAAACGTCACATGGCATGGTTTATATTTAAAAAAAAAATATAGAAAGAAAAATAAATTATTTGCATTTGATACTATTGAAAAAATCCCATAGCATATTCATTGCGGATTTATGCAGTTTTGACGGCCTCCGTGGCCTAATAGCTAAATGTTGGACTAAAAATCCGTCGATCCCGGGTTTGATTCTTAGTGGTACTCGGTTTGGTTGGTGGTAGGGCACCATGTTACCTAAGTCTACCGCCAAACGGCAGTGTTAATAGCACTGTTGTGTTCCTCCTTTTTTGTGTAAAATAGTAAATTAGGGAAAAAATTGAAGAAGAAGACGCAGTAAGGAAGGAGAAAGACGGAAAGATCGGATATAGTACTTTGACGAAGTAAAGAGGTGTAAAGAAAATGTCGAAAAAAGAGAACAGCCGCGAACACCGCACTGCTCTATAAGAAGATAATAAATAAGAATTTGAAAGTAGATAACAGCTATTAGTAAGTATTGCAGTGTGACGTCACATGGACGTATGTTACAAAATCATGTTACCTTTGTAGAGGTACGCTGCGATCCGTCTGAACTCTGTGAGCTCGTGCTTCTCCAGCTGCTGCGCGAGCGCAATCGTGTCGAAGTTGTCGAACGCGTCGATGGATGTCCGTAGGCCCTGGTACACAATATGTATTATTTACTTATTAATTACAATACAGTACAAAGATTTCGAAATTCACTTTGTTAGATTCGGCTTTGTAGTGTTGTCTCTGTCGCACAAAGCGTTTTCGATCCGATATATACGAATACGATGTTAGGGGTGTTGACACAGGCCAGACACTTTAAACAAATCCACTGCTGGACATAGGCCGCATTCGTGGTACGCCACATTGACCGGTCCCGTCCGTCCCGAAATATCCAACAGTGATCTTATGCAGCTGTTGTTGATTCTGAAAACCAAATAAATAAACAATCTCACCTGGTAATCCTCCTCGTCGATGAGTAGCGAGTTGAGCGCCTCGTTGACTGCCTTATTGTTGAGACTCTGCACTGATCTGAGGTAGGCCTTGACCAGCTGTAGATGACCCGCCTTCGTGAAGAAGTTGACTGCGCGCGTGTGGTCCATGCGGGGCGCCAGCACCAGGAGCAGGTCGTTGAGGAGGAGAGGTTTGAAGTCCAGGTAGAACTGGATGGCTTTGTAGTACAACTCCATGTTGGCCACCTGACAGTCATACATACTGTTACAGTACTGTACAAAGAGAAACAACACCGGGAATGTGCGCATTAAAATATTAATAATAAATAAATAAAACGATCAAGTGCGAGTATGAAGGCGCTGGATGCTGAACTACAGTTATTTACCTAGCTCAGCAATAGAGGCCGTAATTATTATTAGTTTTGTCCACCTTTTTAAATATAAGTATTTGATAAGTAAACTGTAACAACAAATTTTGTTATTATTATTTTATTGCTTATGCTATGTCGTTGTTGCCTGTAAGTAGGATAGCATTTAATTACATTATGAAATTTGTTTCTACTTATGTTAATGTATAGCATGTAGATGACCTTGTTAAATTAAATAATTATTACTATTAAGGGCGCCGTACCTCTGTGCAATATATAACAAAAATAGTTTCTTGTAATTTTTATCTTTTTATTTTTAATATTTGTGGTCCTTGTTGTAGCGGTCATAGTAACAAAATCGCTTTGAAAAGAAACACAGAAGCCTTATGAGGCGCGGCTCCACTACCATTCATACCGGAACATAACAGTGCTATTGACACTGCTGTTTGGCGGCAGGCTAAGGTAACTACTACCCAGCTACCCATGTGGATATAGAAGATGCCCTACCACCAACTAAGCTGAATACCGATGGGTACCCCTTGGGTATCGAAGTCGGGACCTTTGGTTTGACTCTAAACTACAGACTTAGTTTTTAAGGTTTTAAGTTGGTATTTGAAAATCTACCACATGATACAGTACTCGCACGCTAAGTTTGCCCCAGTCGGAATATGTGTGTATTATTTTCGATAATAACTATGCCGTCATGACGTAAAACACTAGGACATTTCTTTTCACCCGCTAACCTGCCTTGCCTCCCATTTATACGTTAATAATAATTGATACTTCGCGGCCTTTCGTGGCTAACTTCAGCGGGGCAAACATAGTTTGCGAGTACTGTAGGTTTGAACAAAACCACAGACCATTCTTTAGTTTCACACATCATATGTAAGTAAGTAATGGCAATGGTTTCACTTCTGCAGCTTTGGTGTACTTCTGTAAGATTGCAACACTCATGTTTTATACTCATATAATGTCATGTCAATGTATCAATAGTTGACAAAAACTCACAAACTTAGAATTTTAACAAATTCTGGCAACACTAAATGGTATTAAATTTTTCGGTTGGTAATGAAACGAGTCAGTTATTTAAGTTAAGTTTAAAGTTGCTTATCTGTTCAACTATTGGCAGATTGACCCCACTGTATGTATTTCAACTGACTTTAGTGATGATGTCCTTGAAGTGTCCTTCTCTCCAGGCCTCGGTGGGGTGCTGCATCATGGTGAGCGCCGCGTTGTCGTACTCCTCGTACTTGTCGTAGAGGAACACCAGCTCGGACCACAGGTGAGCTTGTTCCGCCGCACGGAGAACCTTAACACATTATAACATTATATAGGTACAGTCCCTACTAACGACGGGTTTTCCCGTTTTAATTGACGGACGTTTTCAATCTAGTTTTTAACATTACCCCCCAAAACCTTGACCGTCAAAAAAATTAACTGGCCTTTTTAAGTGACACGTTCCGAAAATGTATGATTCAGCCATAGCCTGGACTAGTACACTTCTTATTTTAAAACGTCATTATAAAAAAATATATGATTTAATTACAATTTACAATTTTTGATTATTTTCCTAACTTTGTACAGTAATTATCTAAAAATAGTACATCGGATTAGAATATCGCGAAATGAGGACCGTTAACATACAACTTCACAGTAGTAAATCACAATTTTCAAACAATACTTTTCGATGGGGAGTAAGTTCTCGAGTGGCGACCACGTACCGGGAAACGTCTACCGGGCCGTCCCCCCACTAGATGGACCGACGACCTGGGTAAGGTCGTCGGTCGCGGGGAGTCGCTGGATGCAGGTGGCTCGGGACCCGTCTATGTGGCGTACCATGAAGGAAGCCTATGTCCAACAGTGGACGTTTCCTGGCTGATGATGACGACTTTTCGATTGTGATTCAAAACGCCACCTAGGGACCATTAGCTTCGTAACGGCTATTGTAGATCACAATGAAGGTGTATGTTAATGATATTCAGTTCGCGACACTATAATACCATCTCCTATTTTTAGGTTATTACTTATCAATTATTCTTAGCGGATTCAAGTTAACTAAGTTATGATAGATGATCCAACACAACATCGGTTTTGTAGTGCTCATATGTGCTCACCTTGGGTATGTTGACTCGTGACCAGAACAGCTCCAGGTGCTCCCTCATCTTCGCCGGCTTGTACTTGGAGTACAGTATCGCGAGCTCGGTGAACATGCCCATGTGCGCGCGCTCCAGGCCCAGCGCCGCCTCCAGCAGGCTGATCAGCTCGTCGAAGTGGCCTCGGTCCTGGTACACACAACAACGTACAATTAGTATACATTTTCAATCCATGTATAGTTGCCCGCAAATAACTTGAAAAATGAACTGGACTGCGCTGTAAACGATTATCGGATCTCTTTAGCGGGGAGCGGGAGGGGATTATCATTTCGAATACATTAAGACTCATGGCCACTATGTCCATTATTGTCAAGTTAGTTCCCGGCAAACAAGATTCACTTGTGTTTTCATTGCTCACGTCACATATATACGGACGTACACCGCCTCCCCCCGTTTCTATCAACCTTCATCTCAGTACTCACATCTTCCACACATATCATTCTTCACATCCACCCATGCCTTCAGAGGTCTTCATCTACCGCTATATCCATCAACTTTCATACTCAACACTTTTCTATTTGTTTTTCATCTCTTCTTATAACATATACCACGATAATCGATTACTTCTCAACTTTTCATTCACTAGTGCAACTTTTAAACGTCCTCTTTGATCTGATCTCGTCCATTTTAGTCACACAACACATCATTTGCATCTCTGTTACATTCACATTTATTTCGTCCGCCTCTTTGATTGCCCAACACTCAGATTGTATGGATCTATGTTCTTCAAATGCAATTTTGACCCAAATCAGTTAGCCCCCCTCTGTAAAGGTCACCAAGTCGCTCACCTGGTAGTAGTTGATGAGGTCCTCCAGCTCGTCCGCGTGCACCACGATGTGCAGGCCGCACATCTGCGCCAGGCGGAACTCCCCGGCGTCCACGCAAGCGAAGCACACCTCCTTCCACGTGCGGGTAGAGTTAGCTTTGCGGGCGCTGTCCACAGCACCTTCACAAATATTATACAAACGTTAGTAGTTATTTCTTTAGACGTGTAAAATAGAATAGCTGGCTTTGATAATTGCCTTAAAATAAGACATCGGCTTATAGTGACCACGAAATGAATATCATTAACGTACAACTTTTTGTCAGCAGCAATAGCCGTTACGCGGCTAATCTAGCTGCCCTATTTCAAAGGATTATGGTGAAAGAAATTTAGTATGAAACTGTTATCGTCGAAATCACTATAAATACAAACATTCAAGCAAAGTTTTCATATGATGTTCTGAATGTCTATGAAACACTAACCCTGGAACTCCTTGAGATGTACGAGCGTGATGGCGAGACGTGCGAAGTTGCTGACGTTATTGTAGAGCAGCTTGGCTGCGTTGTACATCTTGTCGTCGAAGCATCGGTCGCCGATCTTCTGTATGTCGGCGTGGTTTGGGCCCGAGATGAACTCCTCCAGGTCGGCGAGGCGGCCGGTGCGCGCGTACGCATAGATCAGTTCAGACTCTATGTAAGACTCGCGCGCCTTCTTGCGGGCCATCTGAACACACACAACAATATATGATGCACCATTTTTACACAACCTGCTAATTCTTAAAAGAAATACTCGAGGTGTACTTTAAATTTATAGTTTGCACTTTAAAATTGTTTAAAATTTAAAATCTTAAATTAAGTCGTAACTAGATGGGTGGCCGAAACTAAATAGTTATTCTGAACTTGATGTACGAACCCAGCTAGCTAACCTGTGCCGCGGTAGTAGCCAACGAAGTGCCAAAACAGAAATTTACGTTTGTCCGAATTTAAGTCAGATAACACTAGATGAACAATTGCGTAAATAATAAGAATTTGTTAACCCACCTGCAAATACCGCACGAGGTCCTCCCAGGAGCCGGTCTGTGTGGCGGTGGCGACCACGTCCATGTAAGCGGAGGGATCGTCCGCCTTGATGTACGAGTCGATGGCTTCCTTCATGAGTCCCTGCTGCAGCTGCGCCTTGGCGAGTTGCGACCACACGCCCGGTTCGTTGCAGCGCTCGGCGAATTCGTACGCTCGCTCCAGGTCCTTCACTTGCTCGATCAACACCTGGAAATAACAGAGAACATCAGTGTAACTTTAGAACGCGATTATCTTATTCCCGTAGACTTTGACTCATTCCAAAAGATATTACAAGATTTAAAAATGAATCATTCGATACGTAGTTTAAAAAATGTTTTATCGAACTATTTAACTGTCTCTCAGTTCATGACAAATCGAAAAAAGAATAAATAATCAACTCGTTTCAAAAAGCATCCCAAACTAAATAATTGACTTGTTATCGCGTAACTTGAAATAGTTGGTCTAGAAACATGAAATATGTCGATCCCTGAAATGATGTCGATTGTAACCGATCTCTTTGATGTATTACTAACAGAACAGATCATGTATTAAAAGGGTAAACCTTTACACAAGAACTATATCGATACAATTGCCGCTGCCAAGTGGCCGTAGTACTACACACCTGTATGGCCGATGTGTTGACATCGAACTTCTTGAATATAGCGAACGCCTCCTCGTACAGCTCGTTGTTGATTGCGATGTTTGCGATGTCCGGCGCGTCGTAGTTGTCCAGGCGGTTTATGTACTCCATGACGCGCGTGCGGTCCGCCTTGATTGCTGCACACAGTTACAGTAACTAGAAGCTTAAGTTTCCTCTACTACGTAGTACACATTGACACAATGGAAACACGAAAATTATTTAAATTATTAGCCACATAAAAATATATTGAATTTTGAATGAGTACGTTTTGGTACTGGCCGGTTGTTTGTTATTGGCCCAGGTTGAGCCAAGTACAGTAAAACACTGGCCAGCGGCAGATAAATAATTAGTAAGTGTTTAAAAGTTGCTGATTAAATAGCCAGGAATGATCTCAAACCTTCATTTATAATATAATTATCATCATCAACCGGGAAACGTCCACTGCTGGAGGCCTATATAACTTAACTATCGGATAAACCAATATTTTGATATATTACTTGCACCCTGGCAGAAATATTTGAACTATTATGCAATCAATACATTCTTTTTTATATAAAAATACCAGTTGGCGTCAGTTTTTTATCATACTGAAACTACCCATAATTTTTAGTGTATGCTGGGTTTGCACTTGGACTTCATCTTACCTGAAGCTAATGAGCCGTAATAATAATTATTTTATGTCAAATAAACATTTATTTTACCTGTAAGTATGAGCAAGTTCTGGAGATTCCTGTGATCCGAGAACACAGAGTTGTCGAGCACGATCTTCTCCAGCAACTCGATCAGCTCGTTGGGCAGGTCGGCGGTCATGAACGCCTTCACCGTAACAGAGATGTCCTCGGGGTCTTGCGTCTCCGAGAGCGCTGTTTGGACCACCTGAAATGTTGAAAGTAGCGTTAGAGACTACGTTGAACGACGGTTTACATGGACAGCCAGTCCTTTTTCGGCCTTATTTCACCTGATGTTAAGTAGGGATAACATTTCCGTAGAGCCTTCTGTTGTCATAGTGGATTAATACAACAGACAAAAGAATCAGTCGACCCATGTTTTGGTCATGTACATGCCGTCATACCGCATAAAGGAGCACTGTTTCCCATAATACAGGGTCTATATACTCTAGCTTCGAAAACAGTCCTTCGCTCAGTTTATAATATGGCTGCTGTATTAATGACAAGTAGCAATTAGAATAGCTTTAACTAACATATGTTTGTAACATTAACTAACATTTTTATTTTATTATGATTATTTGAAATAATGGCCAGTTAAAATCTTTTTAGACGCCAATGAATCTACTGACACTTTCGAAAAGTTATTCTGCACACAAGACCTTATAGCTGTAGCGTAGTCACTGTAAGCGTTTCCTTCGCTGGCAACACTGACTCATTACTAAAATATAGCCAACTGGCTAATGGTGGAACAAATATTTTGATATATTACTTGCATCCTGGCAGAAATATTTGAACTATTACGCAATCAATACATTCTTTTTTTATAAAAAAATACCAGTTGGTGTCAGTTTTTTCTCATACTGAACCTACCCATAATTTTTAGTGCATGCTGGGTATGCACTTGGCCTTCATCTTACGTGATGTGTGAAGTGGTGGTAAACACACAGTGGGATAGGTGCAACTGTAGACAATATAGTGTTTACCTGATCGATGAGCTGCCTCTTGTATGGGTTAGCCTCAGAGAGCACCTCCAGCCATAGATCAGAGTCCCTGCGGCGCACCAGGTACCGCGCCTGCGTCTTGAACAGCGAGTTGTCGTTGCAGACCGCGATCAGCTCGCGGTCGCACTGTCCGCGCTCGTACGCCACGCAGGCAAGGTGAGGGTCCCGCTTCTCGCAGTAACGACCGACCACGCGAGAGTCGTACCTGAACAGCAGAATAGGGTATTTGACTAAAAATACTTTAAACCATGTAAATAAATACATATCTGTATCATATTTTTTTTCGATCCGGCTTATAGTTTTTTTAGCTTTTGTAATGTAATGTAATAAAACAGAATTCAACTCCAATCTAACTTGGTGTCTAGTACCCTGTTAATATAGTATTACGTACAGAAGGCACTTTCACCGCCTCCGATTACCTACCTCACCTCTCCCTGCAAGAAAGTCACCCCGCTCAAGGATCTTAGCTTACTTAGCGTGTGTATACAAATGTCATCAGTTCTATGTATGCAAATATCACGACATTTGTTTGTTGTGTCCGGCCTGTGACTGAACAGTGTGTTAACACATTGTTATACTTGATCCATACATTATATTACCCAAACTCAATTATTACAGTTTATTGTTATTCCTTTTCTTGAATTATGTGATTAAAGAGACGGAAAATGTAATACTTTCTGAATAAATTGATTTGATCTGATCTGAGTCCACGCGTATAAAGTCGCGGGCAATGTATAGTAAATGAAAGTGACTCACCATTGATTCTCCTTGAGGAACCTTTCAGGGTTGTTGTTGGAATCTATATATATTTTGGCGAGGGCGTTGTGCGTGGCCGGCTCGTTGCATCCTTCATGCACCCTGGTCTCCAGCCAGGGCAGGAGCAGTTTGAGCCGGTTCCGCTTCTCCACCTCAGCGACTAACTCGTCCGTGGAGAACTGCCCTCGCACAACGAGGATCAGATTCTTAATGATGTCCTCCGCGCAGTCAACGTCCAGCAGACCGCCCACAACTACCGGCAGACGGGAGGGATTCACCTGTAAGATAATTCATAGATTTAGAAATTATTATTTATAGGTATATACCATTATGTGCAGTCAATGAACAAAGTCCAAACAAGAACGGAGATACGAAATATGACCGATTGTAACAGGCGTAAAATCCGAATATATACAAGTTGATCCCAATCCTAAACGGACTTGTAGTAGGCGCTCCAATATTGCTTTGTTTTTATCACTGTTGATATATAAGCTCGCTAACCACGATCGTATCTTTTTTATTTTAAATAATTAATTAAAAATTAATAATAACCTACTAAAATTTAAATACTAAACCAAAACTAAACCCGGAGTCCCGCTCTGTTGGGCAGAGTATCCAGGATGCTGGCAGCGTTACCTCGCTGAATAGCTAGGCTGATCCTTTGTCGGAGGTTGCCACCAGCTCTGCCATTATTTTTTATCATCATTTAAATTAACACAATACTTGCCCACTATACCACCTGATGTTTAGTGATGACTTGCTTAAAAAGTCATTAACAAGTTCCCATATCATTTTAAAAATTGAAAACTTTAGTATTTGAACAGGTACTATACTATACATTTTTTAAAATAAAGGAAATGGTCAATCGGAAATTCAGTTTCAAACTGTCAATGTTCTGTAAAAACTGTTCTATTGACCATGAGCAAATGACCCTACTTTTATGTATGATTTGATCAAGACAAAACCAACAAAGCATCTTATCTCTCTTCACTCACCTTCTGCACGTATATCTCTATATACTTCTGCAGGCTGTTCCTGTACAGGTATAGCACCAGGTCGTGGACGAAGTCGAACCGATCGCACACGATGATGAGCGGCAGCTGGTCGGGGAGCTTCGCCTCTTTCAGGAAGTTCTTGACGCGCTCGGCGTTGTAGCAGTTGGACTCGCGGCAGATGCGCTCCACTTCCTTGATCTGACCGGTCTTGCAAGCCGCCTGCAACCAGACAATCAGTGGTTACAAGGTATCAGGAAGCGAGTGAAATTTCATCCTCAAAATTTTCACCCTTAGGGCCCACAATGGGCCATGTAGGCCAGTAATATCCATACACATTATATTCATTGTTAGGAGAGAAATACCGCCAAATAATTTGTATCAATTGAAATTTTTCATCACATTGAAAGTCTACAAATGGGCATTGCGTCTGACCTTCTGTCCAAGTTACATAATTATTAGAAAAGCGTGTTAAAAATCAACAAATGATCACCTGAATATACTTGAAGTGAACTTCGGAATCCTGACTGAAGTTGACGATGGACCCAAGGAAGTAAAAGAGGCCTTCGTACGTCTTGAAGCTCTCAAATAGCTCGATCAGGGACTTGGTGGTGAGTTGCTCGTGGTACTTGGTCGCTATCTGGACGCAGATCTGGAGGTTCTGGCGAATGTTGGCTTGAAGCATCGCCTTGAGACACTCCAGGGAGTCTTCTACTGACAGCGTGCCGAAGTAGGTGACCAGCCATTCAGCCGCGAGGAGGTGGGTGTGTACCTGTCGAGAACATTATATTATTGACGCAGCTTGGTCTGTTCTACTAGAAGATAGGACGTCTTAGGTTAGGTTATTTTGATGATCTTTTGGGAAATTTATCCCTGATGTTGACAGCAGTTTTTGTCTTAGAAATAAACCAAATTGAATCATGCTTGGCGACAATCTTAACTGTGTCAACTTACCACAGCACGCTTGATGTCGTACAAGTCTGTGTAGTGTTCTAACGCGCGCTGCAGCAGACCCGCCTTCTCGCAGAGCTGCGCCACGTGGGCGCGGTCGTAGTGCGTGAACATCTGGTTGCCGAGGATCGCATCTGCCACTTGCGGCGCCGACATCAGGTTCATTTCCAGTAACCTGTGCAAACAGTTGTAGTTTAGGATAATTCTGCGACGATTTCATTACATTTGAGTCTATCATATGACCTGACAGCGAGAGAGTGACAGTTGCGCGCGTACTACGTTGTCTGTGTAGTGTTTTGTAGCATACTCTTATGCTTAAGTAAAAATACAAGTTAGTATAGCAGTGAAACTCTCGTTCCGGATGCTTTCAAGGTCAAGTCGAACCGTTTGACGATTTCTCAAAGAACAATTAAGAGCTCGCGCCACCTCGCTTGTACACGTTGCGACCGATCGTTTCTGTCAGCGTGTATGTATCATCCCTAGCGGAATCGGGGTCGGGGTCGGGGGTGAGAGGGGAACTAGGTATATATGATGTGATGTTTGGGGCACGCACTAAAGAGACTCCATTCTATACTCGTAGTATTAGTTTTTCATATAGTTGTAGATTTATTTATTTTTAGGCGGCTTTACAGTTTTCCAATGGTAAACTAAATAAACATCGACCGCTTACCTGGTCTGCAAGGGCCCTTCCTCTGGTTTATTATTCTTGAGCGCGTCTAGCAGGAAGGCAGTGCACTGCTGCACCATGTTCTGCTCCATGAATACATCTACGATCTGGTTGATGTCGGCCAGGGGCGGGTCCTCGGCCACCAGCATGCCAGCGAAGCCTGCGCCTTGCTCCGGGTTGGTGCGCATCACAGAGCGAAGCAGGAATATGTAGTCGGGGGTGTAGCCAACCTAAACATACACAGGCCGGACACTTCAGACAAACGTCGTGATATCGGCACACATCGAAAGGATGACGTTTCTATACACACACATGTGTGATTGAGTACACGCGCGCCATAGTAACGATCCATGTCTGAGTCACTTTTTTGCGGGGAGGGGTGAGGTATCGCGAATCGGTGGGAGACAGTGAACGCTTGTTATGTACGTTGTGCTTTATTAAGTGTTATTTTTATTACTTTTCAAGCTTTTGCCCGCCACTTCGTATCCTTGGACTTTAGTAATTATCCACGGGACCTACATGTTCCACCGAGATACAAAGTAGCCCATCCATTCCCGTCCCTTCACCACGTTGTTTAATTTATGATGGACTTGCACTTGACCTTCACCTTACCCGATAGTACGTGACGATAAGACCGTTAGACGTAAAGCGTAATGACCCAGAAGGCTCAATCTAATGATGCTATAGCTCTACTACCTTTCATATCGGAACACGCACTGTTGTTTGGCGGCAGACTTGGTTACAAGGTGGTAGATAGCCAGGCTGACATGAAAGTTTCCTACCACCAACCAAACAAGTACCGATAGGTACCCTCACGCGGAATCGAACCCGGGACCTACAAATTGTGAGTTTAAGGGTGTAGTTACTAGCCAACGGAGGCGGTTTCGAATAAAATCGAGTTATTTTGACACCGCCTGAAAACGACGTGAAGAAAGGACAAACAAACTAAGAGAATTTTTGATTTTTATTGTTCATAATATTAAGCTTTAGCTCAGTTCCTTACACGATCTAATAATAATCCGAACGTACTCAATTCAATGTCAAGTTTAGGACCTAAAAGTACAGTCATAAAACAGTGGAATCATTTTCCAATCGCGCGTTTCTCTAATCGGTCACTGCCGCACAAAGTAAACGACCGATAGCGCGACCGACGTATTCAAATTCACAGATAACAATTCTTTTATTCTACACTTTTAAACCTAGCTTTACTTATAATAGGATCAACCCATGAGACTAAAGGAAAAGGTTAGCTAAGAGTGAACATATAATGTCACATAAGGTTCTAATTTTTTCTTCTAATCAAAATTCTAATTTTGTTGGTAAATAGATAGGGAATCTGCTGATACAAATAAATCAGGTTAAAATAGCTAAACAAGAGAAAACATTTGGCCCTGACTTTGTCTGGGTCGACTTCAAAAATCACCAGTCAATGTCCCTACCGCCTTGTTACCTAAGTCTGTCGACAAACAGTAGTGTTAGCGGCATTGTTGTGTTCCAGTATATGTTTTATGCAGAGCCAGCGTATCATTAGCTTCTGGGTGATCACATTTATTTACTATCCAACGGAATTATCGTCACTCACAATCAAGTCAGATTAAGGCCAAATGCAAACCCATGATGTTAGTAATTTTTACTATAATATTATTATTAATTTGTGACATTAATTTGATTGATTTTTGTGATGTTTTTGTTGGCTTTTCGTATATTTGTATTTAGTAACATAGAATAGCATATTACTAACAAATAATGGAAATTGATTTTTTGGAATAAATGATTGAATTAGACACACACAAAAACAGTTACTTTGACATCTATTGTGTTACTAACACAGTTTACTTTATTTAAAAAGTTGATTTAATTCATAAAACAAACATTACCTTCTTTGCATAGAGCACAATCTTCTGGAACTGTCCGGTCTCCGCGAAGCACTGTATGACCTTGCTGGCCACGTTGGCTCGCAGGTACACGGACAGTGCCAGCGTCGGATCCACCTGCTTCACGAGGTCTCCCAGTTCCTCTGAACACTCCAGCTTTTCCTCCTTGAGCCACTTCTCCAGGAGCTGCTTGCGACCTGGTAGTTGAGGAACAATCGTTTCAATTCAAAACAAAAACGGTCAGATGATGGAATCACCAGGACTTCATATATGATATCGGGGCCTAGTATGGACAGTAACCTGGTAAAGATTGCGGGGATCCACTGGATACAATTGCGGCGTGCCATGGGAGGCCTATGTTCAGCGGTGGAAGTTACCCGGCTGAGGGAGGAGCTATGTTGTATCTCTTTGTTGCAGTGCAGCAGAGCAAATTTAAAATTAATGTATTAACTGTACTGTAATCTCTATGCCGAATAAATTATTTCTATTCTATTCTATTCTTATTATCAGAAAATAACAGTGCTTGTTAATAGTGGAGTAGAGTAGATTTACGCGGTCTGCCACCAAACATACAGATTTTAACACCATTCGGAGTCGAACCCACCTCATACGCGCTAAAGCATAAGTACGCTGTCTCGTGTGTCCTTGTGTTGGTGGGCTAAGCGTCAGTGTCAAAGTGATAGTCACTGGCAGTGTCACGAGAGCCGTGGGCGACTGTGCACGTTTAGCTTGTACAGAATACGTGATTATTATTGACGAGCGATGGTAAAATGTAGGTAGCAGACGTTTAAAAAACAGGTTCGATGGTAAGGTTTCGAGACTAAAGGTTATGCAGCAGAAAATAACTTAGACGCGCCCTGATTAGGTAACTGTTAAACTGAAACCGCTGGATCGGTTGTCTCGCCACACTCACCTTGCAACAGGACGGGGCGGCAGAGCTCGAGCGACTCGAACTTGTTCAGCTGCGCCTGGTCTAGCAGGATCCCGAAGTACTGCAGCAGCGGTGACGTCTGCCCCGGCTGTGTAGGCACCTGCTGGAACCGCTGGATCGTTTGCGGTGTGCGAAGGATTCCGCGAGGAGCCATTGCTGCTACCTGGTGGACAAAAATAACATTACATACTAGGGCTTTTACAACGGGGTAAGATACGTAGAAATTACAATGAAATGAAACCCTGGATACCGCTGCAGGGACGAACGACGAAAACTGCGCATAACAAGGAACGCCTCTTGGTCATATTTTAGTCGGCCAGATGTTAGCCAGCAAGGGAGAGATCATGGTAGAAAAAAATGCCTACATTATTGCTATAAATTCGTTTTGGTAACCCTGTATTCTACAACTATAGATATATCATTTTCTTTAGGGTCGTATATTTATTTTTAAAAAGGTGTTATACCTTAGCAGCCTCTCCGTATTGTCCATTAGTGAACAACATATTGAACTTGCGCACGAAGAGATCCTCCGCTCCCGCCAAGTTGTTGCGCACGGCCATCCGGAGCGCCAAGTCTGGGTTCTGCAGTACCGTGTTGATGTACGGAATAATAGAGTCCTCTTCCACGGTCACTGACAGAACTTGACCTTTGCGGTTTACACCTGGACGGGAAAGGGTTGATTTTTAAACAGGGAAGTAGTTACTTTCGCCTTTTTAAGGTGGTGCTACACATTTAGAAGATGACATTTCAAGATGCTACTTTTTACTTAGATTATTAGATTTTTACGCAAGGCGTGAGGCGTTATAAATTTACTTTATTTTTTATTACCATAATTGTAGCATGAAGTCGTGCTATAATTAAATAGTTCCAGTCACGAAAACCTGTGACAAATCTCCGAATTTCAGTTGCGTGTCACATGTCACAGTACGAGTAATTAAATATATCGAAGGAGTGGTATACTCTACCAACTGTAATTCTGTAACTTATTAAATTAGCCCACAGAAACCACTAACAGGAACAAGATAAAAATAGCCTCTGTTCTTATTCATTGCGAGTCAAATTTCACCACTATTAGTTGTGCTGTCGAAGCGCCGATGAGTAACAAAAAGATATTGTCTGAGTGATGTCTCATTTCTTCATCATCCAGAAAACTTTCAGCGATAATCGGTAATTAGCAAATCATATCATTTCATGTAAGGTTCAAAAAGGTTGCAAAAAGTTCACAATGTATTCAACAGATGGCGTTATTTAAAAAACATGACTGTATGGCATGAGCATTGCAGAGTTTTTCTGATAATCAAATATACTATGTGTTTTAGTAGAAATTGACAGTCTGCGTTAATAAATTACAACACATATTGATGACTTACCAATGATTCCACCGGTAGTTTCATGTGGTGCGGTAACGAATATCGTGTCGGAGGATATGCGATTCATGTAGATGCACGTGCCCGTCTCGATGTCGTACATGTGAATGTAGCCGTACTTGGTGATGAGGTAGATGACGTCATACTTGGGGGACACCTGCATCGCTACCGGGAAGTCGTTCTGAGCTTCCGCCGGGAAGAACACGTCCACCGCCTTCTTCGGGAACGGCTGGTTGCCCGCCGGCGTCTGACCGACCTCTGAGTAGATAAATAGTGTGGTGATTTAATGTGACATTACACTTATAAAACAGCCGATAAAATAATGAGCTCGATGAATCTGTAAGCTGACGTTGCTCGAATATTATATCCTAGCTAAAGTACTCACCAATGATATGCAGCTTGCCACCCTGGGCGGTCCTCACGGCGAAACAGAAGAGTGTCGAGGGTTCAGCGTTGCCCTCCGCCTTGAAGGTGGCGAACGATGCCGCGTGCCCTTCGATGGGTTGAGAGCACTTGCGTTCCACGGAGTATAGTTGCATTGCGCCGACGACGCGGTGCTGCTGGGCCGAGATGCCTGGCGTAAAAAAGAACTTGTCTCTTAATCACATTTCACACGATTAGTATTTGATTTTGGGTGTTTGACTGGGCTGTATGTCACCATGACCGTTGCCTGCTTAAGGAAAAGGCACTTTGACAGATATGCCCCAGTAACTGAGTTCCTTCTTAACTTTTGCCTTGCAATACGGAAGGGAGTTTCAAAAGCCCTTCTTTAGGTCGCAGAACTTTGAGCCTTATTTCCACTGCGCCAGCTCGAAGCTCGAGCAAGCATGAGTTGGGGAACGAATATTATTACTTCGAAAGTAGGTCTCGAAGACTAGAAGATATCACAGCCTCTCTTTACACCGTGTGAGTTTTGGATTTTGAATAGGACCACGCCATGTCATCCCGTAGTGATGTACAGCAACTAAGGGAAAACTATTCAGGATATGGACAGCAGTACCAATGTAACAACATCTGACTGCGATCATCAATGGGGAAGATTCATGGAAAAATATTTTTGTCTAAATCGATAGTCCATGTAAAAAGGTAAATACCTCTACCATTTTTTTCTCGATACGACTAATACTTTACGACAAATACATTTGTGACGTCACATGTGTTTTGAGAGCGTTAAAATGTATGAAGCATGTTTGATAATTTGAGTTATCTCGTAAAATAATGTTTTTATGAGTCCCTACACTAAAATGTTCAAAATGCAATGAGAAAACTAAATCTAATAAACATTTTACTTTTCGAGGAACTAAATTTTTGCGACATTTTAAAATCTTTGCAAAATCCAAATAAAAAATCCAAATTATTACGTATTTTTATTTTGTTGGGATTTCTTTTGATGTCCGTTATGCTATAAAATACAATTCCAACCCAATCTAACTTGGTTGCATCTTCCCTACTCGGCTGTGACGCGCAGTGAATATGGCAAATCCCCTTATGGAAAGTACATTACGGCAATCTATGACGGAGTCTCTCTCGCAAACCATGCTAGCCAGCGTGGGTGGTCCCATGCGTCTATTCCAAACTCGAGCGATTCAAATATAGTTAAGTGTCTTACCGACTAGCAGCAACCACTGCTGCTTGGGATCAGTCCTGTAGTTGATGATCTGACAGTCGGCCAGCGACGTGTGCCGGTCGAACATCTTGACGGGCGTCGAGTCACCCTCCATCGACCAGTGGTACACGGAGATCTTGGTGACAAGCGCAAGGGTGTTTAGAGATATCCACTTCCAGAACACCACGTCCTCAGTCATGGTGTGCGCCTTCATCTTGGACTTCATCTCGATGTTGAAGATCTGGAGAGTCTTTTGAGCTGTGGATTAATAATTATAGTTTAGAATCAAATAATGTCGTTACTATTATATGTATAATGGATTTGCTCTTTGGGCCAAGCCGGACGCTTCAAACAAATGTCGTGATATCGGTTCCTATTCCGATACTTCGCACGGATGACGTTTAGATACACGCGCATGTGTGAGTACATTCGCGCGCGTGATAGTACCGATCCTTGAATAGGTCACTTTTTGCGGGGATAGGTGAGGTATCGTGGATCGGCGGGAGCCGGTGAACGTCCGTTCTGTACGTCGCAGTACTATATTGATTCTGTGCTTATGGTATGCGACGATACGGTCGTTGGAGGGAAAGCGTGCCCACGCAGAAACCTGAAGCTAATATAGCGTTACTTTTTACATCGGAACACAACAGTGCTATTAACATTGATGTTTGGCGGCAGACCTAGATACGTAGCATAGACATAGAAAACAGCCCTACCACCAACCGAACCGAGTACCAGTTGGTAGGTTGTGAGTCTATCTTTGGAGGCAGAATGATTTCTCAAGTTTATAGCTCAAGCTGTTAAGGGCAGGCGTTGATATGACAACCAAGCCTTGCTTATAATTATAACTGCAAAAAGGAGTTTATTCAGTAAATTAATCTATTCAGTGTTTTATTACGCTTTTCCTAACAGCTCTAAAGGCCTAAAAGAATGTTTGTAGTAAATGTCCGTCACTATTGGAGCCAAGTTCAACTTATCTAATGTGACAGACTGGTCTGAGTGGGCGTACACTGTGACTCACTGAAAACATGAATGCTACTTTCCCATTCACGTACGTACTGATAACGAAATCATTCAAGCTGTATTTAAAGGTTAGTATTTAAAGCTCTTATTTCATTTCAATTCAACAAACTCTAGTGGAAGTAAAAGTTCTCGACTGGCGACCACGTGCCAGTAAGCGTGTGCCGGTCCGTCCCTCTACTAGATATACCGACGACCTGGTTAAGGTCGCGGATTCGCTGGATGCAGGTGGCTCGGGACCGGTCAATGTGGCATATCATGAAGGAGTCCTATGTCCAATTGACGTTTCCCGGATGATGATGACAACAAACTCATATAATTGGTATTTTTAAAGTTGAAGTAGATGAACCCAAGCGATTTTTAGTAGACATAGATTGTATATTGACGATTGAACAGCGGTTGACTATTTAACTTGATGGTAAGTGCCATGGTAGCTCAGTTGAGCGTCAGTCCTTGAACAGCCGAGGTCTGGGTTCGATCCTGGCTCGTACCAATGAGTTCCGGTTTGTTATTTGGATGTACGAATGATAAAGTCGTTACCATTGGCTTTTCGGTGAAGGAAAACATCATGAGGAAACCAGCACACTCCTGAGAAGGAATTCAAAGGTGAGTGTGAAGTCTACCAATCTGTACTAGACCTGCATGGTGGACAATGTGCCATACACTCTCTACAGGAGAGTAGGTCTGAGGCCCCTGCAGTGGGGACAAATATAGGCTGTTGATGATGAATAAGCTCCTATCAACCGTAGTCATAAATTCATAGTGAGACACCAACTCATAACAATCATCCACCACGTTGTGACATTATACTAATTGTCGAACGATCGTTTCCCAATGGCCACGTCATCACATCACGACACTACCGCCATAAGGCACGGCACAGAGTGGAGGCTACAAGCGCCGGGGTCGTCGACCCCTGCCATGCTCGATGCTCATAACATAACAACTAGTGAGTAAATTGAACAGAAATGTACGTACATAGATGGCGGATACTAAACACAAGGTAGGATTTTTTTTAACCGCCTACGTTGCCTTGTGCCTACACAAATGCTAATACAATTGGACTCTTAAACCCCGAGGTAGCAGGTTCGATTCTCGGATACTATCTCCTATGGTTACTTGCTAGAGTTGGTGGTTAACGTTGTCTTATTTAGGTTGAAAGGTATTAAAACTATTTTGATTGAATATTACAGGATTTTTTATGTATGATTAAGTTTGCTGTTGGTCTTCATCTTACCTGATGGTAAGTGACGATAAGGTTTGAATTGGTAATCGTGCGCATCCAGAAGCCTCAACCTGCAGAAGGCTCTGCTATCTTTCATACCGGAACACAACACTGCTATTAGCACTGCTGTTTGGCGGCAGACTTAGGTAAAATGGTCCTACGTAACCAAGCGGACATAAAAATGTCCTACCGTAACACATTTGTACATCATGCATTGAAATGCTTTTTAAAATCGTAATGTATGCAGTAATCTCACCACACTTTATTTACTATGACACACCTAACAATACTTGCCAATCTAACAAGTAAATATTTTTCCGTCAATGCAAAACATACATATTTATATCATATACGTATTACGTATGTATGTATAAGCTATACAGTAACTTCATTAGCATTATAATCCCATTATGCACAATACACGTTTAATACACTAAATATCCAGTGGACAATAAGAAATGTCGCTGCACGAACAGTGATGCATAATAACGTAGAATTAGAAACATTGTAGAAACGAATTTACATTTGCAAAAACAAACAATGCCCCAAAATAAATCACGACCGATATGTCACTGACCTATTAATCAGTTCTAATTGCGAATACTGCTTGTGTTGTGTTTATACATGAATGTTTAAAATGTCGGTACTAAAATCCACAACAACTGATAAATTATTATGACTGGCGTCGTCTACGAATAAATAATAAGAATAGGGCGTATTCAAACTCTAGGATACTCGGCTATAGGGGAGTCCTGGTTGCGTGTTTCGCTGTGTTAGATCCAATATTTTATTTTATTTTTATTTTATTAAATAAGGAGCATCGACAGTCTCTTAGTTAGATATAAGGTCATCTCGTTTGCAAGTTTTGCTGTGTTGCCGTCTTATTAGATTATATATAGATCTAAAGATTACTATTAATAAACCATACCCAAGATCGAGTCGACGAAAGTCAAATATGCGTTTTTATACTAATTGATATTTTGTGTTCTTTTAACCTCTATTATTGCCCCGTAGGGCATAGTCAAAATGACGCTGCTGTATCCTATAAATTGGAGCAGAAATTTAAATTTCATTTATTTGTCATTTATTAAATTACAATTTCAATTTATAATGAGGTGGTCGCGCATAGAATATAGGCTATAGAAAGTTTAGCTGAGTAGTGTATGATAATTTTAACAAAATAATTTTCGTAATTAACTACAAAATCCCGCTGAATTTTACGTCACAATCTAAAAAGACTGCTAAAAGCATTCAAACGTTTTAATAATCACTGTCCAGTAGAGAAAATTGTTCAGTGAAATATCGCATCGCGCCCCATGCCGCGCCGTGTCGACGACGGACAGCCAAAGGTCAGAGGTGAGACCATCAGACATCAGACGACATTGAGGGCGTGGCTCCAGTTACGCACTTTCCTTCTATTTATAGCGATATTAACAATGAGGAGTGAGTGCACTATAAATAGATATTCATCTTATACATCAAAGATAATGTAATCAAAGTTTTTTATTCAATTATCCTTATTCAGAGTTCTGCACAACCGTATTTATTTATAATTTGTAAATAAATCGTTATATTTGTATACTGACCTGCTCTTTGTTCAGTTAATATTCTAACACTTTTCTCTTGACCTTTCCTAATTTAAATGTATAACTCATAGCGAGAATGTTGATGGCGGCAGATTGAATTATTACTGTATTATTAATGGAGAAGTTTCAAATTATCTACTCTGATTTTCTCAAAAACATATAATTTAATTTTACAAAAACATTTAATAAGCTGGGTCAGTAAGAAACTAAATTGAATAACCCCAATGACTAATGAGCGTGAATATCTTCGTATATACAAAACTGAACGACACCATTCCCACAGCGTTGTGGCTTATTAATTCCATTTGCCCGATATTGATTGAGTAGATCGCCCACCTGCCGGTAATTGGTCGTACGATCGACGACCGACAGTGTTTACGGGACACTATTTATACCCCAATACCGAGAATATAAATGGAAGGGGGTGATAAAGTTCCGCGTACGACACACCCCCACTTTAAATTAGGTATTCCTAATATTAGTTAACGTGGCCAATGAACTGAACTATACATTACTATAAATTTATTAATAGTAAAAGACCTATAGTATATATAAAGTGCAATACCATAAATTAAAATACAATTATTACACATAAAATAAATATAAAGACCTACATGCCGCTCTGGTGGTGTTGGTCGCTATCCTCCCTCGGAAGCGACGGTACACCACGCCCTTCGGCCAGAAGTATTGATATCGAATCATGAGGAACCCCCCCCCCCCCCCCCCCCCCCCCCATCATTAGCAGTGGAGGTTTTAGATAAAGGTTATGATGGTAGCCGTGTAGTTTCGGTCCCGCCTCAGTAAACTAGTGGCTGTAATATGGAACAAGGCACCGAGGTTTCGCGCATTCGTTTCCTAGCGGAGTACCAATTCGGGACTCGGTGATTAATCCTTTTTGTACCTGGTTAGCTACCCATGTTATTCTGACGTCTATTTATATTACACACACACACACATTCTTCTGGGTGACCACTCTTCACTTACCATCAGCCATCAGGCGATATCTTATAAGTGCGAACTGATTATGCATTAAAACATCGATATCTTACTGAGATCCCATCCCGCCTGGCAAGCATTCTGATTATGGAAAATTTCAAGTAAATCTTATTCGTATACAGGAGAGGATCGCTCGCAAACACGATCTCACCAATCATAAACACTAAAGTCCGTGAGTATGTTTACACAGCCGCGTCGGTTGCTAGTTCCGACACGTAATCTCTCTACAAAAACGATGACATCTCTCATTGAATTCTTAAGAGGGTATGCTGGTGTCAAAGCGCCCATACAAACGTAGTCCAGTCATATTTTGAGTATTAAGCTATGAAAATCTATGAAATTTTCAAGACACAATCTAGAAACAAATATATGTGTCGGTGGTGAGTCAGATTTTCGTTTAAATATATACTTCCAGAGTTACAGGGCGTCAAAGAATTGTATTTTACGGTAATAAAAAGCCCCAACTTTGAACCTGATTTACAAGAGTATGAATCGATTTAGAACAATTTGGAAAAACCACCGACATCTGAAATTTCATCACTGTATCCTTCAAATGATCCCTGGACTACGAAACATAACATAACTTCGCGTAGTGTATGCTGTCTCACCGTACGCGCTCGGGTAGGATAGGGCTTAGATAGGGACAGCTACAAAACAATCCAAATTTGAACGCGGCCACGTGGTCTTACCAACATAGCCTCTTAACTTTCAACATTCATTTTACATCATAAGAACCACCGTAAGGAAACTTGCTTTCATGTAAAAAACGCCTCAAAATCGGTCCATTCCTAGGGTCTCTACGATGCCACAGACAGAGACAGACACATACATACAGACATTGGCGTTAAACTTATAACACCTCTCTTTTTGCGGCGAGGTTTAAACAATACAAACGTTACTGAATTATCGCTGCTGTTTCAGCGCTTTCACTTCTGTGCAACACCGCGTTATGTCACCTGATTGAATTGTTTAATTCGAGGGTAAACGCTTTGTTCAATTATTATGAAGTTGCAAAACCGTTGGAGTGTTAAATGACAACGTTGGTTTGTTTTATTTACAAATGCAATAAGGTCCAGATTTGCGTATTTTCCGCCCTGTTACGGTTTTATCCCGCGACTTCGTATGCGTGGATTATACGCAATGGGAAACTTTTGTATGTATCTCCATCGCATAGTCTACGCGTATCGCCACATCGGACTTTCATGAGGGTTGCCATTTGATATAATTACATTTGTAGATTCATACTATTCATATGAGGATTCAAATAAAAGCTAGTGCTCAAGCTCAAAACTGTTGTAGTCTGTAGTTTATAAAAATATGATACGTTCATTTTCCATTTTCAAACTGACATATCTCAAAATATATATCAGTTACGACTTTGTGTCAACGAGTAATTGTTGTTTGTAACATATTCTCTATCGATTGACGTATGTCTTATAGTTGTACAGGGCAAAGTGACTTTTTATGTACTTGCAGCTTTAGGTATGTCAATACCTAAGTCATAATGTCAATAACAAACTCACTCACTAGTATTTGTTATATCACTGTCAAGTGTTTCCATCAACACACACGTTTACCGTCCGATATTAGGAATAAATACAGGAAATATTTGCTTACGCTTTTACCACACCGTAATTTAAATAGGACCACTTGGTTTGTGTAGTCATTGTCTAAAAGGGCCATCAAATAATCATCCCAGGAAATAAATAATATTTGCGTACAACTAAGCAGTGAACTTATATAGTTTTGACGCTCTTGAGTAAGAACTGAGCACGTCAGCATCCTTCTAAAAGCTTAATCATCACCATTGCGCACTTGTGCATACACGAATAAAGACGCCCCAAATTAACAAAAGGAAGTGGGACAGTCCGAAAACGCAAGCTCTCTACATTTGAATCATGCTCCACGCACTTGAAATACAATCGTGACCTTCGTAATACCGCTGATGCGGTCACAGAGACCCATTAGCGGCGCCCGCTTGACCTTTGTCCCACTTTTCTCGTGAATTTGGGTGAAATGTTATCAATCGATGACCTTTAAGCCAAAATCGGCCAAACTTGCCTCGTAAACTCGTTACTTAAGACGAGCATTGTATTTAGACAAGTTTTTTCAACGTAAATTTCAGGAACATATTCCTGATCAGCTGCATGAGTCCTCTGTGAGCCGCCCTCATAAATTGACACATAGGAATTTTATGAGAGGATTTATCATAATCACCACGCTTGGTAAACAGATTGGAGATGGCAGTACGATGTTGTTGTTACATAGGGAGATACAGCTGCCAATCTCCTGAATAGTTTTCCCTTAGTCAACTTTTACGACACCCGCGGTATGTCATTTGTAAAGCCGAGATTACACGGTGGAACATACTACCGCGATAAAATATTACTTATGGGGTAATCGAAACATTCCTTGATTGACTTATGGACGCCCAGCCCAAAGCGTTGGAGCTAGAACTTTGGAACTGCAAAGGATAAGCCGTGGACTAACAATTAGTCCAAAACATATTCCGCCGTCTGTCCGTACCAAAATTAATCCAGAGCCGGTCAGCTATAAAGGTCATATAAAAACTGACCTTTCACATTTTTCGTATGATCTCTTTTCAACCTAGAGGTCTAAGAGTCTACTAGGATCTATCAAATATTCGTTTTCGTATTTTTTTTCCTTTTGTGTGTCCGCGGACACCCCAGAGATCGAATGAGATACTTGATTTTGATATGGTGTACTCAATTGATTGAATTCTTTATTACTAATCTTCTTTGACGTCACTGAATCTACTGGCCGTATGACTATCATTGTTTTCTCCTAAAAGTAAAAGGAACAACCTTTATTACATCAAAGAAAACATTTGAGGGAAAACGCGAAAACGTGAACGACTTATTTTTGTGCAAATGTCTAAAAATAGACCATCAGCAGTAACGCCAAATCGTTTGTTTACGATATCCCAATGTTTCTAGTCGTATTATACCTAAATTCATATGTTCGTCGTGTATAAGTGTAAAGGTTGCATCTTTCGCGGCAGACACGTAAACAGCTCTTCACTACGCTGCATGCACTGGTGCGACTGCTCCAGTCGTTCGGCTCCAGAAAACCACATAATATGGCAGTACTCCCTAACAATAGAATGTAAGATTAAGATAAACCAGAGCGATGCATTTTTTCTTTTATTCTAATTATAGCAACGGTTGGCCATAATCCATACTAATATCCTGGCCGGGCATATAATTCATTTGCTAAAAACTTGATAGCATTTAGCTACATTGTTACATTTGTGTGTATCTGTACACTTTTTTCAATGTATATCCTGTAGGTGAGCTTAAATAAAGTAAAAATAAATGACGTCATATCAGCTCCTATTCCCATATATCGACCGGATGACGATGTACACACGCATGCTTGAGTGGATTCGCGCGAGCCATATTAACGGTGCCCTAACCGGTCACTCTCTTGCGGGGAAAGGTGAGGCATCGCTGATCGGTGGGAGGCGGTGAACGTCCGTTCTGTATATAGTACTATATTATTTATGTGCTAATATTATAAATGCGATAGTGAGTTTGTTTGTCCTCCCTTTACGTCGCAACGGAGAGTCACAATGACGGATTTTTTTTGGTAAAAGAATTGTTGAAATTTAAGGACTTTGGATCTTTATCCCATCTGAAGTTAACGCGGACAGCACGGCACAAGCTAGTGTTACATAAAATAGAGATATTGTTTGAATAAATACATAAATTGGTTGGCTGCCAAAGCCACGATGCACACAACAGTCTCCGGGAACATAGCTTTTCATGTACGCCTTATTCAATATGAAACATTTGCGAGTACCACCAAAAATAGTTTTAAGTATACGTAGTTGAAATAATTGGTAAATTTTGAATATGAAAGCGGTTTAAGCGCATATATTTACAAACAAAGGCCTTGATTATTTGAAAAAGGGGGCATTGACAATGTAAAATTTAGTTTAATTGTCAACTTCCGTTATTTTATTTTGTTTAGTTTCGTGCCAAGAATACAGAATGGTTCCGCCCCGCATGACTCACTGCCAACGCTTCACACTACGGGACAGCTTTATGCGTGACGTAACAAAGCAAATAAATATGTTCCATCCATTCACATTTTGTGATGACATTCAAGAATTTTATTAAACCACCGTACGTATGTCATTTCCCAGTTACACTCATATACCAGCACTCGCACACTATGTTTGCCCATCTGAAGTTAGCTACAAAAGGCTGCGAAGTATCAATTATTAACGTACGAGGGGCATACCGAAAAGATCGGTAATCGAGTACTTTCGATTTAATTAGATTAAAAACTCTTTTTGATGAATAAACACTGGTTAGTTGAAAATCGAATACAATTGACAGAATTAAAAAAAAAATTTTTTTTAAAGAACAATATCAGTTTGAAATTGATAGGTCGATAAAAAAATGGAGCTTACAAGAGAAAGTTTCCGTGCCATAATTTTTTACAACTTTCGACGAGGATTATCTCAGGGACAATGTCTCGCTGAGCTTATATCTATATTCAAGAGTGAAGCGCCTAGCCAGACGACAATATATCGCTGGTATTCTGAATTCCGGCGTGGACGTGCTTCTCTTGGCACCGTACCTTCCACAGGCCGGCCAAAAACAGCGGTTACACCAGAAAATGTCGCTGTTGTGCGCCGAATGATACAGGATGACCGACATATTACATATGAGCAGATTCGGGCTACTTTAGGGATAGGTATGACTGCGATACAAACTGTTTTACATGGTGAACTGGGAGTGAGAAAGCTAGTTTCCCGCTGGGTGCCCCATAATTTGTCCGAAGAGCAAAAGGCGGCTCGTGTCAATTGGTGCCGGTCTACTCTGCAACGCTTCAACGGAGGAAAGTCAAAAGCAGTTTATAACATTGTCTCTGGTGATGAATCATGGATCTATTCATATGAGCCAGAAAGAAAGCATCAGTCGGCTGTCTGGGTCTTCGCAGGTGAGATCAAGCCAACAAAAGTTGTCCGCTCTCGCAGCGTATCGAAGAAAATGGTCGCTTCGTTTGTCGCGAAAACAGGACATGTAGTCACAGTTCCCTTAGAGGAACGGAGAACGGTTACCGCTGATTGGTATACAACGGTTTGTTTGCCACAGATGATATCCGAACTCCGTAGAGGTAACCCGAAACGACGCATAATCCTCCATCACGATAATGCGAGCTCTCACACCGCTCAGAAAACAAGCGAGTTTTTGAAGCAGGAAAACGTTGAATTAATGGATCATCCTCCATACAGCCCTGATCTGAGTCCCAATGATTACTTTACATTCCCTAGAATCAAAGATTTATTGCGTGGTCAGCGGTTTCAAGGTCCAGAAGAAGCAGTGGAAGCATACAAATCGACGATTTTGACCATGTCAACTTCGGACTGGAATTGCTGCTATAATAATTGGTTCGAACGAATGCAAAAGTGCATTAACTGCAACGGAGAATACTTCGAAAAGCAATAAAAATAAATTTAGTTATTTCCTGTATGTATTGTTTTATATTCCCGATCATTTCGGTATGCCCCTCGTATAAATGTAAGGCAAGTCAGGCAAGACAAGTAGCGGGAAGAGATAAATGTCCTAGTGTTGTATGACATCTAGGGATAGCTATTATCGAAAATAATACGCACATATTTCGACTGTACATGTGCGCAATTCCGGAGAGCTAACTTCAGAGGGGCAAACTTAGCGTGCGAGTACTGTACGTTGATTTGAACATGCCCCTTTTGATTTGTGAGATGCCCGGAATATTTGAGATCCCTTATACAGTGAGCACAGTAAAATTAACTGTAGGGAATGTCTTGCGAAACATCTTTATCGTCTGACCTCAACGAAAAACTTAGTAGATGGAAATCTGGAAAGTTATTTGATAGATAAATAAGAAAAAAATAGCTACATATGTAGTTACGTCTACCATTGTATTGGATATGTGATAATAAGATACCATAAGGAAGTTCATAAGCATTATGATGTAACTTATTTGGAAATCAACATTTAACCAAGACAAGTGCCTGGGAATGTGACGTCACCCACTCACGTTTTGGTTGCTGATATCATATACGTGTATCAAAATGTATCGAAACACGTTCGGATGTATACTCGTAGATGTAGCAAACGGTGTTAGGACGAACGCGGTATATGAGGTAGTATTTAGAAAAGGCAGGGAGTGCAGGGAAGTCTCGTGTTTCCTTATCGTCTTAGTTGGCTTGGTCAGGTTATCATCATGTACAGCCTGCGGTAGTCCACAGTTGGACATATACCTCTCCCAGAGTGCGTCACTCAACTCGGCGGGGGACGTCCTACACGTTTGCCTAGGCGTGGTCTGCACTCGAGAAGTTCGCTGCTCCAGCGACTGTCGGTCCTTCGGCAAATATGACCAGCCCACTCATACATACTCTGTATGCCATTTCCAGTTTATAATTCTCACGGTATATTCTTATGAGATTTAACATATTTCTGCATAAAACAACAGATGTTTGACACAATGGGCCGACATTTTGTAACTGTTGAATTATTTCCACGACTGCACTTGGGTCAAATGGTAAAAGCGATTGAAAGTCTGCTTAGTATAGTGAAGTTTTGATTGAAGAACTGTTCAGACAGAAATAAAGTTCTTCTTTAGTAGGATTCACAAACGTTCCACCACATTCTATGGCACCATTATATGGCAATGTAGCTGATTTTGTGATTTCTAGAAAACTTTATGCAAATCTCGGAGATTTAGGAAGTTGGAATTAGGAAAACAGTGTCAAGTTTTTACACAATCGAAACTGGTAGAAATCGTATTTTTAAGATTCAATGGTTGTAAAATTTCTTTAGACATTTCAGAAGCAGTTCATTCGCCTGTGCAAAAGATATATTAAATTTAATAACATCCAAAAATATTAGCACCTACATACATTTTTTATCGAATAATTGTATTTACCGCGTCAGTACTGCATGAACGCGTCTGTAGACGACGCCAATGCGCCGGAGTTGATACATAAACCAGTACGCATACGAGTCTGGAGCTGTTTTCGGTGAATAGTATCATTAATCACGTGTTATCAGTAATGTGGTGTTACTCACATTCCCTTTGTTTGTTTGTAAAGATCCACATCTGGGTTTTATTTATCTGAATTGTTAGTTGGAAAAAGTTGAGGGCAAAATATTTTCACTTCATGTACAGTACTAATTAAAATAAATTAATTAAATTACTAAATTTAGCCTTCACTTGGAAAATTTGTCGAGTGCGGAAGGCACTCAGCTCGTTAAGATTTTACTTTCAAATGGCTTAACCTTCTTGGGGTCGACCTCGGCTTATGGTTCTACAGAGCTTATTTCTTATTCTTTACTTTAACTTTCAAATTATCAGTTAAATGAAGTGCAAGTTAAGTGAAATGCATATTCAGCAGTGCACTTTTAAAAGATGAAGACATAACTATAATACAATAATTTTTGTCAATGATCAAAATTGGTTAAATCTGTACCTGAAAGAAAATTTTATGTACCATAGATTTCACTAAATTCGTACACGATCATTATAATTTTTATCTAGGAAACATCAATTACTGAAGGCCTCCCCTAAAGTTATCCAGCATTTCATATTGCAGTGAAGAACAGGCTTTTGGGAAACATGCTTCCTTCATACTGGCTCGTCATCACTAACCATCAGGTGAGATGAAGGCTGAGGTGCAAAAAGAACAAAAAGTACCTTACCTTCAACACCAGCTTTCCCTTTGAGAGCAATAACCTTGCTGGCTGGGTTCATGATGGCTGAATCTGCACTGATGGGTCTCCTGATGGGGTTGGTGGGGTCAGCCATGTCAATGATCACCACCTCAGCAGTCTCTCCCACCTTCTCACGGACGCAGATGAACTTGTCTGACTCCATCGTAAGTGTGTTGAATGAGATCGAGGCTGGGTTGATGCCGACATTTGTGAGCTGGAACAATGTGGGTGATTAATATTTTCAATTCATTATATTTATTTACTATTATTATAAATATATTATACATAAATATATATATTACAAATGTTAAATGTTAAATATATTATAACATTATTATTATATTTATTATGGGCAAATCTATCCTAATGGGGGAACCCTAAGCCATCCAGGATCACTATAGGTGTGCAGTACATTTGCATACTTTTGGGGGAAAATATGCTAGATTGAATGGCTCCATTCACACAAAATGGCTAGTGCTTGCCCAGACAACAAACACAATTTAAAGTCAACACAACATTGCCTTTTTAAACTGGCAGATTTAACCTGCATGTTTCGAAATCTGTTGAAATCTGTTAAATATGCCACAGAAAATGATATTGGATTCTTTCTATCATTTCAAGTGGAAATTACAGATATTTAGAATGTAGGTCATTCCATATTTTATAAAACACAAATAAGGTGACATTTTAGGAGATCAGTGTCTGTCTTTGAAACCACAACATCTTACATATCATACAAGTCCTTTAAATTGCAAGGCTAAGAATGAAATAATAGACATTTTATGTTTATTTTTCTGATATCATTAAGGTATGAATTTTATCATACTGCAATCACGAATTATCCATCAAGTGTAGTGATTACAGAAAATACCCTCAGTCCAAGATTGTGATTCATTTGTGGGCCTCATTTCTTCAATGAACTTATGCACCTGATGATGATTTTCTTTACATAACATAAATGTTTAGCTGTACAGCAGGTCATTATCATCCTTAAGGTTACTGTTATTGGAAATTTGCCTTCAATACAAACATAAAATCGTACAGTATATTTATTTTTTGAAAGCTCCGGTGTGAGTGCCGGGAGAAATCTCTTGTTAGGCCACTCTAATAGTACAATTTAAGTTATAATTGACTTTGTAATTATTATTATGTGCAATAAACAATATATGTCTAAATTAGATTGATAGATTTTTATTTGATTGATTGAAGCCTTTTACTGTCAAAATACCCAGCTTTGGATTTGCTTTATTATCAGTCTAAATTACACCCCTAACTGCTGACTTTTGTTGTGACTCTGGCAGTAATAGCTGCCTACTTTTTTGCTATTGTCACCATACTTCTATATATTGTATTGTAACTATACAGTGTCAGGTACACAGGTACAGTGTCATATACAATTAAATTGTAATAATTTTATTCAACTGGCTGTATTTTGAATGATTCAGCAGATTCATTTATGTCTATATCTTGTGTGGGTATCAGGGTATGGTTTAGTTGGCACCCTTTGGGTAGGGAACCTTCATGTCTCAAATGGTTTGACATAGTTAAAGATATTCTGAAATATTTTTTATAGTTTTTTTATGAACTACCCCACTATTTTTTATGCATGCTTACACATTACGTCAATAATAGGTAAAACAAAACCTTTAAATGATTTTGCTCAAATGATGTAATTTCTTTTTCATCAATATTTGTTAAAGTAAAGTATTATTTAAGTTTTCACACATATTCTCACAAATTAATGTGAAAAAATAGATGTTTGATTTACTCCCTCAACCATATTAGGTATTTTGTACAAGATGAGATAATACTAGTTACATTAAATCTATAATTCTGATATAGCTAAGGAATCAGCATGCATAATAAGAAAAAATAGTGGTGTAGTTCATAAAAACTCATCATTAATTATTTTAGTTAGAATAAGTAGATAAATCACATAAGGTACTTCCTTGTTATTACTAATACCTACTAATGACTCTTTTAACTTGATGAATTATTTATCTAAAAAGGGGAGGATGTTATAATATAAAAACTTTTAACAGCACTCCATTTTGTGGACCTCAACCAAAATAGTCCCACCATATATCCTGGCACTCACAAGATATGTCATGTGGTACTCTCCCGTGATGGGTTTTATCTACCACTAAGTGTAATCATAGTCTGCTGCCAAAATAAACAAAGCCATTTCTTCATCAGTCATTTTTAAATTATTATAATTTTATATATATTTCTGCTTTGTTTTACTGATGTTGAAATTTATTTTACTGACCATATTCTTAACACCCCCCAATATATGGCTATGGCTCCCAAAATAAACTTGAAAGAACATAACACTAATATTTTTCTGTCGCACATAAAAATTTAGTTTTTACTATGCTCTTAATTTTACCATCAAATTCTATGATAACATAATAGTTTTGAAATAATAAAACCCACATCTATGGCATTGCAACAGTCCTAATGTTCACACACGGTTGAAACTAGATCATTATCTTGTTTAGACACAGCATGAAAGCATCTATTATGTTTATTTCCTTAGAATCCAAGAAACAGGGCATGAATATACAAGATTCTTATTAGATCTGCTTGTTTATAAACTTTTATTCATAGAAAAACTGATATTTATAAATGACTCATAAACCTGGGTGCTTGGTTGATAACTCTTGATACAGACAAATGTGATTAGGTAGTCATCCTAATTCCCCATTAAATCCCCCGTGAAATAGTGCCAGTGACAAAAATATCCTCGTGAACTGCCGACTACACCGCAGACCATATGATCTAGTCGGGAATGTGGAACAAATCAATACCGGCCCGCACTCTCCTACGCGAGAAGGGGGTGGACATTGACATACCAGTAATTGCGCAATGCCATAGTTACGTCCCACACACGTAGAAATGCATAAATTTCTTTGTGAATGGTCCAAGTTCTCTATCTAATAGACGGCATCATATGAGGAAGCGATATCGGCAAAACCAATAAAGAACGATGGGCGTACTCACCTGCAGGTGCTCCTGGAAACGTATAGGCAAAACTTGCGCCATGGCTGCACGAAACTTCGCACTAACTAAACCGAAACCGATAAAAGCGATCCTCAAAAATCGCGGTGTCTGAAACAATACAAATTCAATTCACTGCTGTCTCATCGGAAAACACTTTTGACAATCAACATGGCGTTCGTTCATGTTCCGAGAAACATTGGTACCGACCGGAACACAATGGTTTTAGTTTGTACTGGACGAAAAACTGAATTTACTCACTAAATCGATAAAGATTCTACATGAAGGAAAAAAAAGAGGTGTAAATTTTTCTACGTTTTGGAGAAAATTTCGTTAAAAACCTCCACCCCTTGGCTGCCACATACACAAATGAATGAAATGGCAGATGCTGTGCGAAAGAGATGAAAGATAATATTGCCATTGCAAAATTTTTATGTCTAGAAATCTATTTTTCAACTGTCACAGTTAACGAAGCCCATTTTTGATTGGGTAATAGAATCTAAGCTTTATTTTGATTAGAGAAAAATAGTATTGCCTATAGACAAAATAAAATGTTTTTACTTTTTAAACTATGTATCCGAACATAATTTTAATTGTTTAGCTATCGCAATTTTAGAACGAAAAATTATTTGTCAGACTGCAAATGAAAAGTTGAATGTTTTTGTATTGAAAATTGGTGCATGATTTGCAATTATTTCCATTTTTATTTGTGATAGAAAAGTAATAAAAACAAGCCTTCAACATGGTAAGGAATGTTTTGACAAACCCGCCCAATGAAATAGTGTAAATATGTCCATTTGGCCCTTCAATAATACGTCTTCAGTTTCAGTTTGGGTTCAACATGTTTCACGAGATATCCAGACCTTTCAACATGACCTACAGATGCTTCTCAGTTTCTATGTTACCTGGTAATGAGAGACAAGACGTAGAACGTGGAGGCAAGAGTGAGTAATCTATTCTAATTGTACAAAACCTTGCATCATAATTTCAACAAAGACATCTTCTGGAGCTCTAATAGCTCAATATTATTTTCATATTTTATTGATAGGATATACTAATCATCTTCAGATGGATATATAATCATAACCATTAGCAGTATGATAAATAAAAGAAATTATTTTTTTATTTTTGTTTACTGATGCTAGCAATCAAGGTTCAATGACAATTTATTGTCACCTTTTACCGTCTTGTAGTTAAAGTGCTATCCAGCATAAAGCAGTTAATGTTAAGTTGAACATATACTAGAAACTGTGACTTTTATGTGAATATTTTCTTCTTCTATATAGTTATTTTACTGATGGAGATAGGGGCACAACAGTTCACTGCACCCCAGAGTGATTAATTTTTGATCTAATTGTATAAAGTGGTTATGTTCACTTTTACAGCTGCAATTTTTTCACATTAGAGTTATCAATTATTGAATAGTGTAATTTCAAGAGTTTATGTCTTGTGACTAACATTATGTATTATCAATGTATTGTAATAATTGTATGAGCTTTCCATACTATGTGAAGTCAGCTTATACTGAAAATGCATAGCTTTATATGTAGCTGTGTATATGTACATGAGGTATCTATGATACAGTATACAATGTAGATCATATTAATGACAGGACATTTTTAGGGTTCCTTAAATCTAGTTGCATGATAAAACTTAAAAGAGAAAAAAATTAGGCCATGTATTGTGATATAGGCAAATATGGAACTCTATATTGTGTGTACCCTGGCACACTTCTCTGGGTTTTGCTATAATACTGTTTTATTGTGTTAAAATTACAGTTATAATGCCACCATCAGCGTTGGAGCAACTTACAAGATTAAATATTGAGTATCCCATGATCTTCAAATTAACAAATAAAAAGACAAAGAGAATCACACACTGTGGAGTTTTAGAATTTGTGGCTGATGAAGGGAAAGTCTACTTACCACACTGGGTAAGAATAATCTTTAAAAATTATTTGTTCAATAGGAAGGTAGACCTCTTTAACACAGGCTTTGCCTACAACAGAGGCCGTAATTTTTTTGGTTAAATCTAAATTACAATATTTATTAGCTAATTACTAAAAAAAACATTACAATAAACCAAACATGTATTCATTTTTTCTTTACATAAATATTACACAGGGGGGAGGCCTATTTTTTAGTAGTCAAAAACTAGGAAAAATAGTCTTATGTAATAAATGAATGGCCCCTAGAGGAAATAAATCATTCTGTAGGGCAGTCGAAAAGATGACAGCTACAGCATCACATTTAAAATTTATATGAAAATAATTTCTGTAGGCATAAAATAGTAGTAATATTCAACTAGGGTCACAATAGATCTATCAAGTTTGCAGTGATTCAAGTGTTTTGTTCAGTGAACCACCTGTGTGGACCCCTTGTCTCAAATAATAAATAACATTCCAATAATATACCTACACAGTTCTGTAAATAATACACTAAACTACATTAAACTATAGTCTATAGTGTTGAAATGGTAAACGATTTGATGCCATGCTAGGTGGAATGAGAGACACTTAGATTTTCTGTCATATGTACAGTCATATTGAAGGAATCCAGACATACATTGACAAACTGAACTACCTTGTCACTCTATGAGTAATTTAAGAATCAGCTTGTATTCGGTAACTGAATGTAATTTTCATTTGGGTGGCAAGGTGGTCCAGTTTCAGGACTCCTTCAACACAAGTGCAATATTAGAACAAAGTAAATGTATCTTTCCACAATGTAGGATTATTTTAAATTTTGTCTTGCAGATGATGTCCAACTTAGTTCTAGAAGAAGGTGCTCTGCTCCAAATAGAGAGTGTTTCACTACCAGTAGCAACTTTCTCAAAGTTCCAGCCTCTATCAGAAGACTTCCTAGATATCACTAATCCTAAAGCTGGTAAGTTCCTGCACTGTCACTCACATAGTTTATGTGTGAATAAGACAAATACACCAACCTAAATAAAGATGAGTGGGTATATGCTGAGACACAGTGAAGCACAGCACAGATTTTGTAAAGAAGTATGGATGTACAAAGCAGCATATGTCGTTCCATACTTGTTCATACTTTACAAAATCTGTGCTGTGCATCATATGCCTAACCAAAGAGTTCCGTTACTGTTTGCTTCAGAGCGTTATCAACGTATGTTTCAGTATTGGAGAACTGTCTACGCAACTTCTCGTGCTTAACGAACGGCGATGTGATCGCCATAAAGTACAACTCGAAGGTGTATGAGTTGTGCGTCCTGGAGACCAAGCCAGGGAACGCGGTCATCATCATCGAGTGTGACATGAACGTGAGTCTGCTGTCATTACATTACAATGTTGCATTTAGAAAACAACCAACACAGAGTGCTAACAACTATTGACACCAACATCAACAGCCCATATACGTCCCCACTGCTGGGGCTCATGCCTATTCTCCTACAGAGAGTGTATGGGCCATAGTCCACCACGCGGGCCCAATGCGGATTGACAGCTTCACATGCCTGTTCAAGACATGCAGGTTTCCGCACGATGTTTTCCTTCACCATTAAGCAATCGGATAATGTACTTGAATTGAAAATCAACTCATAGGTACGCGGCTGGCTTCGAACCCTGAACTCTCAGATTGAGAATCCGCGCCTTGTCCACTGCGCCACCGACGCTTTTCCATTGACTTTTATTGACAGCAATGTCCCGGTATCTTTTCCTAACTGCTCCATACAAATCTGATGCTGGCGGTGGCGTCACCGCATGACGAGTTTCGATATTTGACTTATCTTATAATGTTAGGTGTCCACACCCTTCTTATGTTCTAAATAAAATGTAATCAGCTTGTAAGGAGCTTTGACATAGGATGAAACAGTAACAAAAAAATGCCAATTTACAATAGAATGTAGAACTACAAGTATACTCATAAGTCAAGTAAATATGTTTTAAATATATAAATAAATAATTTTGTCTTTACAATAATGTGTGATTTAGATTTATATGAACGTGTAAACATTAACCCTACATAATATGTTGACATTGGTCAGGTGGAATTCGCTCCGCCGGTGGGGTACAAGGAGGAAGAGCACATACCTCGCGGCGAGAGCAGTCACGGGGAGGGCATGGAGCAGGACCCGGCGGCCATGATGCCAGAGCCCAGTGGGTTCCATGCCTTCAGCGGCGCCGGGAACAGGCTTGACGGCAAGAAGAAGAAGCTCACCAGCGAGAGCGACTCCGAACCACACCAGTCGCAGTCCAGACAGGTAATACACACCAGGACCCATGAGACAATGACATGATGAACAAATAGTAGATTAGCTAATTTTATGACTTTTGGAAAGACGGTGGAAGTTATATATCAATTACAGTTGATACTAATGACAATAAAATAAGAACATAATTTTTTTCACGATTGCAAACTAATATTTACATTCGAAACATTTTTCCAACTGCAAAGCTAATTTTGTTGTTCAATCAAAGTAACATTTTAGTTAGAATATTGTTCAGTGCTTATTTTCTTACCTATTAGTTACCTTGGAGGCTATATCGTCACACCAGATAATATTAAGGTCTCCACTCCTAGATATATTGTCCGATATATGGTTATTGTGATCTATGTTTGTATTGTAGTCATAGCAAACATGCTTGAATAACATACTTGATATGTTCAACAGCCGTACGTCCGTGGTATCCCCGACTACGAGTGGTCATTCGGCACGCTGAGGTTCATCCGTAACTCGAGGCCCCCTAGCGCCAAGGAGGAGGGTCCCAGCACAGAAACCTTTGAGCCCTTCAAGGGAGAAGGTTTCACCCTACGTAGTTCTAAGTCTAAAAACTAAGTTAACTAGTAGTTTTTACACTGTTTAAATTGTAAAATGTTTGTATTTATTTTTACAGAATTTTTGTTTGTAGATATTGTTTTTAATTTAGTTTGCAACAAGATTTTTGTTTGCATTGAAATCGACAGCGTGCTTAGGGACTATTAAATATAAACTGATTCCGTGTTTTTGTATGATATTTGAATGTTTACTTGCGATGTGTTGTCTTAAAACTGTCTAGTAATAAATAAATATTTTGTATTATAAACATCTGACACAGCATTTTTCTTATTCTTATTTGTGTTGTTGAAGGCCTCTGGGAGCGACCTCGGTGTTCCGAGGTACTTTGCCCGCAGTGTTGCTACTCCTCCGCACTCCATCAGGACATGAGCAGCTGTCTCCTCGGCCTCCATGCATGCTCTACACAGAGGGCTGTCAGTGATACCTAGAGTAAACAGGTGCTTGTTATAGAGTCCATGTCCTGTAATTGCTCCTACAATCAGGCGAAGTTCACATCTACGTAGTTGTAACACTTGTTTGGTGAGGCGACGGTTACAGGTTGGCATGGCCTGTTTCGCCTGTCTGCAATTTTCCCTTGACTCCCACTCATTATGGTGAGACTGTGCGGTATGTAGGTGTATCCATGATCGAAGTTGCGAGAAAGGTAGGGCCGCGATTGGCTCAGGCCCGGCTATCTTCATACTTGAGGCCCTTCTGGCCAGTTCGTCTGCTGCATCATTACCTCTAGAACCACGGACACAGCATTTTTTATTATTAAATCAAATTCCCAAGGCAGATCCAAGTCTTGAACCGTACGATTGGTTTGAATTTGGAGGACTTGATACCGTTCATTGTGGCAGTGTGACTGATCTTATTTGTAATTATATTGGGTCATCCTCGCTTATTACATCTTTGTTACAAATCAACTGAAAATGAGTTGAAATTGCCTTCTTCATTCATCGAAAATAAATTTTCTTCTCACCTCAATTTTTTCAGATTCAGAACTGAATAAAAATCAGTGATTCTGATCGGTCTGGCTCCTTGACGAGCATGCTTGAAGAAGATTGTCGCGCCAAGCTATTTTGAACCAGTGTGGGTATTATTCGGGGCAGGTTTCCGCAACTCGACGTCAGATGCGCCTATTTTGCGTGTAAAACGAGCATGCTTTCATTATATGGCGCTATTGTTACTTACCATCAGATAAGTTGGCCAATTGTTAACCTGCTGTGGATTAAGAGGTACCAATATACCACAGAGTGTGGATTATATTGCTAGGGCTGCTATAACAAAACAATATATAATTAATGTTAAAAATTTAAATTAAGTCCCTATCCACCCCTATACAAGGATAATAATATGCGCTTTTTGGGCACACACTTTTTAATAAATAACAACTAATTTTATGAAATGATCATCTCCTTGCATTCTTTAAAATATTTTGTTAATTAATTTTTCTTATTTCTACAAGGATGTGATTAAAACTACAAAACTATAAATAAAAAGAATATTAATTTATTTAATGCACCTATACAATTTAAGTTTACAAGTCAAAGGATAATAAATTTAAATGCTTTTTAGAAAGAGGTGTCTTATATAGGGACAAGTGACTAAAATTAAATTAACATTACATTGGCTTTTGAATCTTAAGAATAAAATTATAATAACAATTTGCTAGATTTAAAATTATAATTTATACAAATCCCATTCACAAATCTATGGAAAAAAAGCTATCTGAAGTGCTTTTGCAAAAGATAAGAATAATCTATATCAATTTCTGAAAATGTAAAGTATTTCATATCCCATTCTAAATAAAAATTATAAAATGTAAACTAATGTCAGCATTATCTTTTCATCTAGGAAAAATGTAAAACCTAATGTTAGTAACTTAAGAATACAGAGACAGAAGATTATTTTAACTATTAGAACAGGACTTTATAAATGAACAGTTATTAACAACCCTCTGGTTTATTTACATTTTAAAATTACATAAATCATAATGATTCTTCTTAAACTAGAATCACATCAGTCATTAAGAATGGAAATAAAGTATTGCTACATTTTATTCTAACTTATGAATACACAAGTTCCAATAAGGCTTGCTGCACATTCACACATCTTCATTTTTATGTAATCTAGTGTGCAACTCCCTTAACAAATGTTCTTAAAACCTTTTCAAGAACTCCTCTGAGCAAATTCTCGCGCGTGCATTGACTGCTAGCTTCATTTCACTTATCTCCTTATCAATTTCCTCCATGAAATATATAACAAAGTCGACCAGTTTATGTTTATACATCTGCTCAGTGTGGAAGTTAGTAATCAGGAAGCTAATGTGATACCCATCCACGGGCTTCCGCCTCAGAACGATAAAGTTCTCTGCACGCATCATCATGAACCGCATAAACTTCTTGCATAGTATTTTCTCGATCTCGTCGGCTTGCTTGATCATAATACTCACTCGTATAGAGTTTATTGATGACTCAATCAGTACTTTCTCGTTGGCGTTCCTTGAAATAATCACCGGATTCAACAAAAGTTCTTTGCTTGTTCTAACCTCGACCTCTGGTTTGTTGTATCTTTCTACCACTTGCGAGGAGAAATGTTCTAAACACATTGCGGCTGTTAACGTGTGTCGTACTGCAGTTAAATAGGGCTTCAATGTAGCCGACATTTTTATGTTTTTATCGAGAAAAGTGATCCAAGACCCTTCAAGCACCACACCTAATTATTTTTTGACAGAATGATGACAGTCAGTTGAAAAATGACGTCTGTCAGAAGGTGGTAAAGATGCCAGCCGCTTGTTTCTCTGTCTCTGTCGCTGCTATATCTGCTATCCCTATCTTAATTTCTAGGAGCTGTTCAAAAGCATTCAAACCACAAAATCATGTCAATATTCCAAATTAAAGTGTTGTGGTGTATTTAAAATTATAACCTTTTAAAAAATTCATTTTAACTCAAATATTGAATTCAACGTGAACAGGTTTCAGTCATTTTGAGTCTAATCTAAAATAAAAATTATTGTATCGGTGTAACATGTTTTGAACGAACTCTATGTTCGGATACATGCATTGCACTCTTCTCTATCTTGAAAGCAAGTGGCAACTGGCAACACCAAGCCTAACCTGATCATGACAAAAAATGGCGGACGTATTGTAAAGTGACGCAAGCGTAACGTATTACGGCATGCGTTTTATTAATATTTCTATGGTTAAAGTTGTGTTATATCAATTTCCAACGTTACTAGTGAACACATGACCAATTAGACAAATAGTCGTTATAGTTTTCTAGCGATGGCGCGCGAGTTTGATCACTTATTCAAACTGCTGATTATTGGTGATAGTGGTGAGTGGGCGAGGCCTGTGTTCTCGGCCGATATTGCTACTTCCTAACGACTTACTTTACGGGTCATTCATCACGACGTATGTTGCAGGTGTTGGCAAGAGCTGCCTACTCCTGCGGTTCGCCGACAATACGTTTTCGGGTAGTTACATTACAACGATCGGTGTCGACTTCAAAATAAGGACTTTAGAGATAAATGGTGAGCGAGTGAAGCTTCAGATATGGGACACGGCGGGACAGGAGCGGTTCAGAACGATCACGAGCACATACTATCGAGGGACACACGGAGTCATCGTCGTGTACGATGTCACTAATGGGGAGTCCTTCGCCAATGTCAAGAGGTGGCTCCATGAGATAGAGCAAAATTGTGATGTCGTTAACAAAGTTCTAGGTGAGTTCCACTTTGTTAACTTATAGTTCAAAGTGAAGTTAAAAGAGTAATGTTTGATGTAAATATTGACTGATGATACAAAGGCTGATTAAGATATACCTTCCATGCAAAGGTTGTAGTTAGATCAATAATTTCAGGTACATTTCGTGATTTAGTATAATTATGTATACTAAAATGAGAAATCAAATCAAAGAGGTCATAACCGGAATGTACTCTTGAAACTTAACTTATATAGGCAGCTCTCAAAATCATCATGTACTTTTTCAAAGACTTGCAATAAAAAAATCAAAGTGTATAATATAAAGCTATGTTTACTTAAAACTTTATTACTAGAGGTGGGCACAAATAAGTTGTCGACAGGGGTTATGGTATATGGTTAGGCAATTGTAAATAATATGTATAAAGTTATAATGTTATAATATATATACACTATATACACTATATACACTATATACAATAATAAATATAATGTGTGAAAAAAGGTTTCATTTAGTAGATTTCCTCAGTAAACAGGTACTATACATATCTACTATAATATACAGTATTATGTATGTTAATTATGGTTACTTGCACATAGTTGAGATGCTACTCACATATTTATGAACTTATTGTAAACTGTTTTTCTTTAAATAATTCTGTAACATGTATTTATATGAAGACACACAAAACTTTTAAAAATTTAAACTTTTTATTGTTTTAGTCTATCTAACGTTATTTAGTTCATTCCTTATAACAATGAATTTAAAACCTAATGGATAAGGAAAGAAAGGAAAACATTCTCACCTTCACACTTAGAATATTGGTATTGATTGCTAGACTAAAAACTGATAGGCTTTTTAATATATGTCCTTAATAAATTAAACAGTTTTCAAGTGTATGTTAAAAGCTTACAATGTAACTTTGTCAGCATAGTATTTAAAAATTATCCCTATAATCAAAAGTAGTCTTTGTTCCCAGTCCCTCCAGTTTCAGTATGTCTTAGAAACAATGCACATTGTATTTGACATTGATCCTTAAGGCCTTCTTCTATCCCTATAATTCTGACTCTCCTGTATGTATAAATGAATTTCAATCTCACTTTAATATTAGTACAAATACATACGAGTGTGGTTTTCACAAATGAAACTAACAAGTTCAAAAGGAAACAAACCATGATAAACTTGTATGACTCACTAAACAAAATATATTCCCTTATGTTATATCTGTTGTCTTTATCTGTCATTATTACTATTAACATATTATTATGATTATTTCCCTTTGGGATTAAATCACTACATATCTTCCCATGAGTGCTCTAAAAGGTAACCAAGGGTAAATTGCAAGAAAGAAACCACTTATTTACCATCAATACAACTTGTTGCATTATGGCTGGCTACGAGTATGAGGTCCAAATGAATACACACAGTACACAAATAAGCTTAAAGAAACCGTATATGTCAACAATATGTTTTTTTAATGTATGATTGGTTTGCCTATGGCTTTAATCTCACCTGATTGTAAGTGATGATAAGGCCGTTGGATAGTAAGCGTGCATACCCAGAAGCCTCAACGTAATGATGCTGATGGTTGAAGAAGTTATTAGTTTAATTGTACGAAAAGCCTAAAAATACCAGTAAGAATATATTTTTATGTTGGCTTGCAAGAACCTGGCTGATTATAAATACGAAAATGGAAGATGAAAAATAATACAATATGTTCTTTGTGAAAGAACATGTAAATAAACAATCTTTTGGTTATTTTGAGATCAAAGGTCTTGTTATGACTAGTGTTATTATCATAACAACTCCCCTTAGTATTGTGATGAGTAATGTAATTTTTAGTGGAACTAATGACCTTTCTGGAAATGATAGCTTGATTGAAATTACAAAGAAAATTATTATTATTTCAAGTGAAATTTGGCTACCACTGTTGATTAACTTTTTGCCATTTTCTTGATGCTGAAGATTGTGACATCTTATATTTGAGCTCCAACTCCTGTTGTTATTTGTTGACTCAACATCCATTTATGTGGCAGAGGATGTGAATGGGCGCTGCTGCCAAACTCCCGCCTCTGTTGTCTAATGGCTAAATGTTGGATTCATAATCTGGAGGTCCCGGGTTCGATTCCCAGTGGGAGTACCTATTGCTACTCGGTTTGGTTAGTGGTAAGGAATTTTCTAGCACTGTTGTGATTCAGTATGCAAGATAACATAGCCAGTGCCTAGGTTGAGGATTCTCGGTGTGCACACTTACCATCCAACGTCCTTATCATCACTTACCGTCAGATGAGATGAAGGCCAAGGATGAGCTTGTTGGTTCTTTGCCACCATTTGAAATCAATTGCTCTGTAAATTCCAGTTGGTAACAAGAATGACTGTCCATCGAGAAAGGTCGTGGTGACTGAGGATGCACAGAGGTTTGCCAACCAGATGAACATACCACTTTTTGAGACCAGCGCTAAGGAGAACATTAATGTTGAAGAGATGTTCCTTACTATCACTAAAATGGTATGTATTAGTGACATTTTTTAAATAGATCTTACAAATTTAGGTTAATGGTACCAAAGATTGATTAGACAACAATATTACTTTAAAAATGACCAGTTATGTAAGTAATAATAACTTGAAATTGACAGAACCTCGAGTATGATCCATTAATATACCTAAACACCCTCCTAACCTAGTTGGTTTATTTCTCAGGCAGTCAGTAAGCTATTATTGAGATTACGGCAATATAAATAGTTGACATAGTTTACAGTGTGAAGATTTATAATAGCCTTTCAGATCAATGTTTTCTTTTAGCATTATCACGCAATAAGATACAGTGATTATTCATTAATGTAAGTGGAAATACAAATAATTAAACTACAGTAATTACTAACTTTATTTATGACGACACTTTTATGCTGCTCTGATGGTCAATATCCGGTTACAAAAGCTGTGATACGCCACGCCCTTAAACAGTCCTCCCTCATAACTGTATGGCTTTTATGCATATGGTAAATGTTTGTATGTAAAGTCTTCGTAGTGGCTGTATTTAAAAGTGAACCTTGTTTAGTAGTAGTAGGCTTAAATTTTAATTAACGAACTCCTTTTTTTATCTTTAGCTGAAACCTTTTCTATTATCAGAAGAATTAAAGCCTAAAGGAACCTACAACTGCCTTAAAAATCTAGAGAATTCATCCCTTCCATCCTAAATGTACCCTTAGAGGTAAAATTATCCGGGTATATATTTAGATTTTCTAAAAAAGTACCTCTGATGTATGATGTACCAAACAAACTTTCAAAATCAATTCATAATTAGCGTAGCATACAAAAACATACCATCAAATTGAGAACCTCCTCCTATTCTGAAGTCGGTTGAAGATACCATAGCCAAGTATTAATTTTAGGATGTCTCTACTCTCTTACTTACAATTATTTTACAAATTTCAGGTACTAAGATCAAAATTGGAGATGAAGGAGCGACAGAATGTAACATCAAACGACACAGTAAATCTAAGGAAGAGTCACAAAACAAAAAAGAAATGTTGCTAGTGGCGGTGTGCATCGCCACAGTGCCCGGGACGTTGCTCGTGCGATGCTCGTGCGATGAGAGACATGTTGCACAACCCCAGCAGGACACGCCGAGAGTATACCTTCTAGACTATTCTAGGTTAGATTAGATACGGTACCTACTTGCTGATTTGGAGGACTTGGCTTTGTCTTAAAGGTTCACCATCGAACATGTAACAAAAGATACCTGTGGTAAAATAGTTTTGCTTTTGAGTGGACAAAAACAACTTCAAAACTATAGCTTCATCTTGGTGGTAATATATATATATATATACCTGTCAAAATGCTCTTGGATTGATACATCCATTTATGAAATTGTCCACTCCCTAGCATTAAAAATTAATTGTTGAATGTAACTAGTAAATTGAAACTAATCCATGCAAATTTCTAATTAAAAATTTCAAACCTTACAAAGAAATCACATTAAATACAGACTGGACAAAGAAAACAAACTCAGCAAGGGTGATTGAAGTGGAGAATAGCTGGATGCAGGCAATATCAGCTGCCTGCCTGATTAACAAATAATAAATATAACATATATACAAAATTCCAGATGTAATCTAAACATTTGGAAATGAATTATACAGCCGGTAGAAGGATGTTACTCAATGAAGAACCTAAGTATGACAAACTCTTGCGCAAGTTATTCCATTACCAAGTTATGAAAGCTACACAGCAATTTAAAATAAATGATGTCAGGGATTTTTAAGATGAAGTCGGTATACTAGATATTTGTACTGTATGATCTCTAAAAACTTGGACGTTTGGCAGTATTAGTTTAATTTTTCACGATTTCACGGTTAGAATAAAAAAATATCAAGCTATGGTTATTTTCACTATCAAGTTGAAATAAAAAGCTATCAGTATCTATGTGAAATATTGCATAGACAATTTATTTAGAAGAGATTTTCATAAGTACTTTTTATGAAAAAGGTGGTAAAGTGTGTCAATCTGGCTGGGTTGATCAACCTCACATTAGAGCATGCTATGGAATAAAATGACTCCAAAAATTACACTAGGATATTATAGAATGCATAGTATAATGCCTATTGTATTCTCATTATCAAAATTTATGTGATGGAAGTGTCGCGTATGACAATTATGGAATATAGGATAACTGTGTACCAACTAAATAATGTTATTTTTCTCCTTTATAAATGAAAAATGTATGATTTATTTTTTGAATTATTCGAATGGTACAGTCTCGTCACATAAAACTTGATTGTTAGAACAATATTGTTATAGCAATGGTATATTTTAATATGAAAAGTATTAATTTGTGGAGAATATTTGTAGGGTTTCGTATTTATTGACGGTAATTTTGTCACCTAGTGATTCCTTTCGGTCATTTTAATGTTAATATTACATTTAAAAAAGTCGTTACATTCAAAAGATATCGTTTACTAGAGATCCAGTGTGTAAGTTTTAAATTAAGTGAACGAAGATATGTCTTTTTTTATTTGAATTTGGCAAAGTATGAAGAATTGTGTGACCAAAATTCCAATTTTATATTTATTTATACCCTTAGGGATATCCTCTTTATCCATTCGTATTTCTTATGTTATAAATAGTCATATTTTATATGTTTATGCTTATGATTTGCAGGGTTTTTTACCAAAATTAATATGAAGTCAGTAATGGTTTTAACTTAGTAACAATTTGGCAATATATGAATTATTTGTTTTAACAAGGTGGCAACACGCCATATTTTCAGTTTTTTGTGCTGTTATAATAAATACATCATTGTTTGTTTATAGGTACAATTTTATGAAATGATGATGATGATGAAATGATTTTAAATAAACTATCAAAATAGTCCAAATGGTCTTCATCTGACGAACAATTTAATATAACTTACTTGTCATGTTTGGATGCATCACACTTTAAATTATTATATTTATTCTAGTGTGAAATATTGTGCAAAGTTGTGTATTTTATAAATGTTATTAGACACTTCAGCCGCGGTAGCATGAGGACATTGATAGTGAAATAATGTCATATCGTATAAACATTTAACGTTAACTTAATGAGAGAGAAAGATCGAGAGCGACACCACTAACACTTTATTGAAGGTAGAAAGATATATGCATAGCGGCGCATTGCCTCAATAATCAACGCAAGCGACCATATTTGATTACATAACTAAATACCCAAATGAAAACTAATTTAAAATAAATAATAAAAATACTTTCATTTGCTCCTCTTGTAGAACTATCAAAATAGTCCAAAGCAAGGCGGTAATCCGCTGGCAGACCTGCTTTTCATCCCTGTAATTATTATTAGACAAAAATTGATTGTACAAAAATAAGATAAAAATATTTCAGTGTTTTAGAAGGGCAAACTTCAAAATTAAACTGGTCGTGTTGTTCAGTGTGCTCTGTGCTTCTATGATGATATTTTGAGATATCATTTCCATAAAATCAAGTGAAGAAAATTCGATAAACTTAAAATCTTTGTCACGTCTTAAATAGGACATATCTCACTTTTATCGCTCTCGTTCGTATCATGCTACCCCGGCAGATCCATTGGAATAGATAATACGATATATTCAGAAACAGTCAATTGACTTAGTTGAATACAGACTGACAACCCAAAAGGTCAGATGTATTATATCTTTAAGATATATATCTATAGAGGTACTTGTATCATCATATCTTTGATCTATATATACCAATCAGTGATGTTTTGCGTCATGAGAGTGAGCGAAATCATTGTTGGATTTACTAATCGTACGTAATCAATCGTTTCAATTAAATTGAAGCTTCGGAGAGAATGTTTCAATCCCACTTATCATGTATAAAGGCAAAAAGTGTAAACCCATTGTAAATAAATTGTTTTTCATCATCATCATCGCGGGTAAATAATGTATCAATAAGAAGGGATCAACCTTTTGGTTTGCTAGTTTGGATTCGTCTAAATGTATAAAAAATTGATCGATCAGACTATTCTGATAGTTTATCCTTTTAATGAAATTGCCATTTGAAATGGACATGGAACAATGCAAAATGTTTAAAATTAAATATTTATGGGATACAAAGAAGGTTGAGTTGGAAAGTAAAGAGTGTATGTTGCCAACTTTTGTAGTTTCTGAAATATTGAAAACGTCATTTCATTATATCTTACATTCTAAGGACGTAAAAGAAATAATTTTTTATATATTAAAAGTAAAACAATCAACATTATATAGTTACTTTTTTCTTAAATTCAACTATAAGGGATCATCAAAAAAATTTTTTTGCGTGAGCGTTTACTCTTAAAGCGGGATAGTTAATTGCGATCTCATGTTTATAAAAGTGAGACACTTGCAGAGGGATAAACTGGCCTTAACGAGATCTTTCTCTGAATGCTTCCATACTAAATTTGTGTTGTCATAATCTATTAAAATTAATGAAACTTTGATGGAGCGGGTTCCCATTAAGTAAACACTTGAACACAATTGGATTTAGATACAAAAATCCTTTCCTAGCATAAAATAAATGGTAGATTAATGTTTTTGTCATATTTACAAAAGCTTTTACAAAGTTCCAACATAAAAACTATTGAACATTCTTTGTATCCCGCACCAGTTTGACTAACATGTGTGAATACCTATTATTTATATCATTCCGTACAGTGTTTTTTGTACAATGTAATATGGCATTTTTATTTATGCATGATTTATCTCACTCCAGTACTCATGTTATTTTTAAGAAATATTGTTCTACCAACATTTTATTTGTTTTAAAATGTAAATAAATGATATATTTTGCCCATAACAACTGAGGTTTTTCATTTCCACCATAACACAATAATATTTAATATGTGAAGGGGTCTAATCCACAACTACGAGTACACAACAAAGGAGTGGTTAAGTGCTGAATAAAATAGGTATCGTATTTTTTAAGATTTTATTTAAATTTGAAATTGTTCAAATTACGTAGTACACCATTTTGTTATTAAAAAATACCGTAACTTCCGGTACTATGTTTAGTTGGTGGTAGGGTATATGAAGGCGTCGGTGGCGCAATGGATAAGGCGCGGACTCTCAATCTGAGGGTACCGGGTTCGAATCCAGCCGTGTGCCTATGAATTGTTTTTCAATTCAAGTACATTATCCGATTGCTTAACGGTGAAGGAAAACATCGTGAGGAAACCTGCATGTCTTGAACAGGCATGTGAAGTCCGCCGATCCGCACTGGGCCCGCGTGGTGGACTTATGGCCCATACACTCTCTGTAGGAGAGTAGGCCTGAGTGAGCCCCTCCAGTGGGGACATATATAGGCTGTTGATGATGAGGGTATTCTCTAGGGTCTGTCTGGCTAGCTGCCACCATGTTACTTAAGTCTGCCGCCAAACAACAGTGTCAAATAGCACTATTTTCCTATACTACTAAATACTCTTCAGGGTGATAAAGGAAAAGTGCGAACCTATTAAATCAAAATTTTGTAACACACAGCAATACAGCCTATATGCCCCCACTGCAGGGGCGCAGACCTGCTCTTCAAGATACTTTGACCACCACGCGGGCCAAGTGCGTGCGGACTGGTATCACACCACATACCTTTGAATTTCTTCAATGGTTATATTGGTAATGATTTTTATCATTCGTATACAAATTCTAAATAATAATTTGTAGAACACATTGGTACCAGCCAGGGTCGAACCCAGATCTCGTTTGATCAAGGACTGACGCTCTACCCAACTAAGCTACCACGGCGCTTTTGTAACGCATACATCATATTACACAAAATAATAGAAATTTATTTTTAGAAATGTCGTGTAATATGCGACAACAAGAATTAGTAGTAACGTCTACCTATGTAACATCTTACAGCGATCACCAATCCCACTTGTGACCAATCCGCCTGCCAAGCGTGGTGATTATGGCAAATCCTCATGGAACGACGTAGCGATTTATGATGCTCCTATGGGGCTCATGTCCAACGGTGGACCTCGGTGGACTACGTAGTGATTATATGCTCCTAGCGTGGACTTATGGGAGTCGATACGATGGACGGAGTGCATCCATAAACTGTAAGTTACTCTATGGTAGAATTGAAGAAAAAAAACATTACAAAAAACTATGGTTGACATTGACAGTGACCATACGGTACATAATATTAGTCTGTGACAGTGACGACATCTCGCTGTCATTCGTAAGCGTGTTTTTAATTTTCGGATTATTATGCCATACAAGCGTAGAAAATATCACAATGGTGATACACATTTAAAAAGACGTTGGAGAGTGAGAAACCGGAAGAAGGACCTTGATGAAATAGATGTGGACCTCAAAGATGGTAAGTGTACACACGGACTCAAATTCAACAGCATGGCTTTGGGGTTATCTTGATCTAATAAAAAAACTTGTATTTCAGAAAATGCTGATAAGTTGTTGAACCAGAGCGTAGATTTGGATCTGCCTGGTGCAGCTCAGCACTACTGCTTACATTGCGCTCGGTATTTCATCGATGAACAAGCTCTAAAGGAACACTTCAAAACCAAAGTCCACAAGCGAAGATTAAAGGCCCTAGAACTAGAGCCTTACAGTATCGAGGAGTCAGAGAGAGCCGCCGGTCAGGGAAGCTTCAAATTACCTAGTAAAAGGAAAATTATTACACAGAATACGAAAGAAGACATTACTGATCAAGACGGTGACGCAATTTTGGAAGACGTGAGTCCAGTTAAGAAGAAAAAAATCGACGAAAATGCTTCGTAAAATTCATCATCGTATCTTGAGTATTTGTAGTTGCAATAAGACATCTTTGAGGTTTTCTGCTTTATTTATAAACGGTGCTAAAGCAAGTGAGACTTTTGTTTATGTTACTCCACACATTGATTTCCAAGAAAATTTAAAAAATAAAACCATAATCTTGGAGCAATTAACTAAGAGAAATGTTGACATTGATTTCGGTAAAGTTGTAAATCTGTGGAGCATTTATGAGGAATTGAAACATCGTAAAGCTGATTTGGATAAGAAGAAAAATGAGATTTCTAAGGAGTTAACAAAATTGATTAAGAATGAACCAAGTAATGATGCTGTAAATAAATTCAAAGTCCAAATTGATCTTGTAAAAGACAATATAAAGAAACTTAAAGTTCCATTATGGTCTGCCGAAGAAGCTGTTATTCTGGAAATTTTAAAACTACCAAATAGTTTACATCCTTTGACTCCAGATAGAGAAAAAGAAATTCTACATACCAACCTCACAACTCCAACTTTGAAAAAAGATCATTTGAAAATTGGTGACAAATTAAATATTATGAGCTTTAAAAAAAACGAAAACTACTACTTAAAAGGTGATGCAGCAATATTTGAGCTTGGTGCAAAGTTTTACTTTAGTCAAGAATTGAAGAAGAGGAATTTTGTTCAGTTTTCAAATCCAGACTTTGTTAAAAGTGTTATAGTTGAAGGCTGCGGAGGAGATCATACAAATTCAAATGCTTCTTTCATTTTACACCACAATGAAGATTCAAAAGTAAATATTGACAATAGATTACATTTGACTGGAGGTGGATCATTGTGTTCATTCTTTGCCTACCATGCTAAAAACGTACTATATTCAAAAGTCTTTCCATTAAAATACTTTGCGATGGGTCGTCAATACATACCATCACCATCTGAAGAAGATAGCTTATTTCATGTCAGCCAATCATCAGTAATACAGTTTTTTGGAGCTGTGAGAAATGAACCCGAATTGGATAATTTACTTAATGAATTGATTGATACATTGAAATCTACTTACAGTAACTTAGGTTATCATTTTCAATTGAGCATTATGCCAGCTAATAAAATTAGTACATGGGAGTCTTTGAGAATTTCTTTAGAAATGTATTCTACGTCTTTAGACCGGTATGTAGAAATAGCAAATGTATCTGTAAGTGGGGACTTTCTTAGCAAGCGTCTCATGTTTACATACACAGACAATAAGCAAAGCAAATTCCCTCATATAATTTCTGGAACGGTTTTGAATGTGCCTAAGTTTCTAGGATGTGTTTTAGAGCAGGATGAAGATTTTCATGTTCCCAATTTGTTTAAAGTTGAAAATTGGGTTCTTTAATTCTTTTTTTAGCTTTTGTGTTTCTTAGATAACCGTCATATGTCATAGAGATACTGAAGGTTTGGTTCTGTGTGTCACTATTTCTATATCTTCATAGTTTTCAGTTAAATTATTATACAAGAAACGGAGTATCAGATGTAAACAAAGTGCATTTATATTGGTTTATTACATTATCAATATTTAACATGGTTACTGTATAGATGTTTGCTTATGTTTTTAATGGATACACTAAATAAAAAGTGTTAATAACATGAAAATATTCTTTTATTTTAAAAACAATATTTGTAAAGATATCAATCTCAGGTTCAGTTCTTTGTTAATGACTAATTAAACTAATAAAATTAACTACACATAAAACTTAATATTTTTTGCCAAGCCTATGAAAATGCATGCCTAGTTATTATTTTGAAAATATCAAATCGAAAAATATCAATGCATTTATTTACATGTATCTTCTTGAGGATAAAATGCTCACATGCAGATTATAAATTTCAAAGGTTGGAAAATCGTAATTCATACTGGAACTCAGTTCTCTCCCACTTAGGATTGGACAGGTCAACAGGCGCCTGTAGAGAAATCTCTACTATGTCCATGTGTCCAGTTTTAGTCACCAATACTATCGTGTGTGTTCTGAAAAAAAAAATTGAAAAATAAACAGTTGAAATCTGTTTCCATATAGGCCTAGCTGCGGGCTGTTATGCAGCTATGATAACCAATATGGTAATTGCCAAGCATGGTGATTATGGCAAAGCCTCTCATGGAAAGTCAAATTTGACAATCTATGAGAGAGGCACATGTCCAACAGTGGACTTATATAGTTTGGTGTTTGATATGTCAGTAAGTCTTGTAACAGTGGTCGCAGTGACCGGTTGGCCAGGGGAGAGTGGTGAGTTAGGCACGGTGTCACAGATTTCATCTACGTACAGAATGGACCACTCTCACCAATTGAGTATGGCTATAATAAAATTAATATGTTGTCAAGTTATTGGTCCTGAGTCTTCCTTATAGATTTTCATGTTGAATGGACTTTCCAGAATCTCTATTCTTTGTGGGTAACTTTGATACCTATAACAAAATAATGTAATTTTTTACCTTGTACCGTATCTTAATTTTGGAATTTGTACGAACACAGAGCTTAGTTCTTTATAAATTTCTGGTCGACGACTTTCTAATTCGAGATCAGGTAGGTGTCTGAAAAACAAACTCCATGTTAGAAATGTTCAGAGTAGACAGAAAAACGTACTGAATCTGCATATTAATCTATATTAGATTTTAGGTTAACTTTTGAACTTTTATAATCAACTAAAAGTCACAGTTCAGAATAAGTTTCTGGTTTCTTCGACAGTTACAGATGGCGCTACTGTATGGGAAAAACTTTGGCGCTTAATTACCCGTCGTCAGCAATGTTACTACATACTATATAGTGATCTGTGCTTCATATCTTTTTTAGGGGTTGTTTCCAAAGTGTGCCAACAGGACCCTATTACTAAGGCTCCGCTGTATATCCGTCCGTATGTCATAGCGGTATCTTTTGAACCGAAATAGAAACTTGAGTGTATTGCTATGGCCACCATAACAATAAATATTAAAATTAGTACATATTATTTAAAACGACCTCTAGTAAACGTCACAGAAATTATTTGGTTTAATATCACTCAACACAATAATAACCCAATGAACATTTTAAGTATAGTACTACTTTGCCAAAAGCTGATATTATTTATAATTGTGTCATGTTTTAGACTCACCTTTCATTCCATTTCAAGAAAGCAATCAGTTCGGCAATGAGTTGTGTTTTCATTTGCACTTTATTAAGCCTTGAGCAAATCTCATTTAATCTTGTCACCCCTGCTTGTACCTTCTTCAATGGAGCTTCTGGGAGGCTGTTGCTGAAGCCAAGGCACGGGTCAGGCCATGTATCCAGTCTGTTAGTCGCATTGCTGTACGACTGTATTACTGGATTCACTCTGTATATGGTATAAAAACATTAAAAATGATTTTTATCATTCATACATAAAATCCAAATAACAAATTGGAACTCATTGGTACGAGCCAGGATCGAACCCAGACCTCAATTGCTCAAGGTGCTCTACCCAACTGAGCTACTACGGCTACTAAAGGAATTTATCAAAAAGATAGAGGTTGAGGACAAAGAGATGAGTAAGTGTCCCTGTATCTATTTTTTGTTTTGGTTGGTGGTAGGGCATTTGTATGTCCACTTTTCTAGCTAGAGCCATGCTACCTGGTGCTGCTGTTGCTGTTGTGTTCCGGTATGAAAAGGTATCAAAGCCAGCCCCTCATCAGCTTGTGTGTGCGCACGCTTACCACCCAACAGCCTTATCGTCACTTATCGGTGATCGTAGCAGACCAAGCCTGGATATAATGTTAAATACATTGGTCAAATCTCTCAATGCAAGTCCGTCGTGGCGATCTGTGAGGCAGATTCATCCCTAACAGCGGACTTACGACAGCTGATATGTAATATAAAATGTATATGATGCCAAACATAATTTTTGTGGTTATGCACTTGGCCTTCATCTCACCAAAATACAAGTGACCATAAGGCCGGTGTGGAAATCGGGCTAACCCAGAATTCTAAAGCTAATGAAGAGCTGCTTTTAAGTTACAAGTTTTAATCCGAATAATAGTATCCTTACCCGATGTTGACAGTAACAAAGATGAAATCGTTGCATGCGTCAAAGTAGCTCTGCATTGATTCCACGAAGTCCAGTGGCTGTATGTCAGACTTGACAAAGTCCGCTACAATTTTGCCCCGAGCTGAAATAAAGTGTATAAACATCATCATACTAATAATCACATACATCAGAACATCAAGACGCCGTGTTCCACTGAACACGCATGAAGGAACTAGGTCAGACACTTTAGTTTTTTTATACACAAACAAACGACACTCGTCAACGTCAGTGTCAGTGTACATATGTGTAATGTATTTTTGTTGACATCAATGCTTTATTAAATATAGTCTGTATATTCTTTACAAATCCCTGCTAATAATATAAATGCAGTAGTGAGTTTATTTGTTACTTCTTAGTGCCTAAACAGCACAACCAATCGTGGTGAAATTTCTTACGCACTTAGTCTATAGCATAAGCTACTTATCCCAGCCCATTGTGTGGCACCTTTCCCGATTGACAATCTCTGAAGTCCATGCATAAGTCTAAAATTACTAGACCTCAATAAGTTATTAAATATATTTGTGGTGTCCACCGTTTTAAGGTATGGTATTTTTATACAAGCGATGTAAGTAGTCACGCAAGATGCAGTATTAATATCTAATCTATGCTGCAAGTTCCAAGGAAACGTCGGCCCGCCATCGATGTCAGACTGGAAGTGTTGCTATTACAGCAATGCTGAAGACTTTTAGGGCAGTTGAAGTCGGTTCCTTAGTTATTTTTGAACGCTTTATGATTTATGATGCAAAAATGATTTTTCTACATACCGTCGTGAATCGTGTGCTGAGGGTGTGACGCGTCTGTTTGACAGAGCAGTCTACAATGTTTTGAGTTTGAATAAGGTTGGGAAGTTACCACAGAAATTGAGCCTTTTTTCGACTTTCTTACTTTTAGCTGTTGGACTCTTGACTCTGGGCAAATTTAGCAGAACCCCAATCTTCTGTCGTAATGGAGAAAGTGCAAACCAGGTGCCACCATGGCACTCGGATTCTAAATCTCGGCCTGAAGCAGAAAATTACACCAATTACAGTGAGTTTGTTAAGTCCCGACGACTGAGCGATAAAACTAATCTTGATGAAATTTGGCACGCAACTAACCTGTTTGTTTGGCTGTATTTTAACCCTAGTGGACAACATAAAGTATAAAAGTGTCCCTGTGTGATAATTTCTGTTGTCCACACAGGTGAAGACGCGGGCAAATAGAACAGTACCTTCCCATGTCATTCCGCGGGTGTCGTATAAGGCGACTAAGGGAAAAACATTCGACAGATGGGCAGCAACATCTACCTATATGTAACATCTTACTGTGACTACCAATCTGCCTGCCCAGCAGCATGATGATTCTGGTAAATCCCCCTCATAAATAGTCAAATGTGTCGATCTGAGGGGCACATGTCCGCAGCTAATAACGAACTATCAAATCTAATTCAATGTGTAGCTGTAGCAATTAAAACTTCATCGATTTTATTGAAATTTAAAATCATTGAGAACGATTTAACTGCATCTTGTGGTTCTACTTATTAATAAGTATATATATGAGATTGACTAATAACATGTTTGTTTAAATCCATCTCATCTTAAAACTAAACCAACCTCCAACGACATTGGGATCTTCGATCCAATGTCCAATGTTTTTAGCAGGTCTGTCATAAAACTCATCACGATTGGTCACAATTATCAGACTGTAATCACTTTCCACATCACCTTTGTATGAGAAAAGGATACACATTTTTCCTGTAAACATATAATAAAAAAAATTATTTTCTCAAGTATCAAATAATACATTTGTTCCTCCTCGCCTTTTGCAGATTTTTTTCCCAGGCAGTTTCATTTTGTGCGCTTTCATATTTATATGGATAGTCATCAACCACGAAGTTACAGGTCTTCTTTATCTTCTTTTTTTATATCAAAGAAATACTCAGAGAGTTTCATGGCAGACAGGAAACATGGTGGTACCAAACAAACAAGCAGATCCGCTACATAGATACATACACTCCAAATCGAACCTGGGACCTCTGGATTTTGAGTCCAAGCATGTGGAGACCAGGCCATGGAGGTGTTTAACCTGTAGGATTTTCTTTGTAGCACTCTATCTGCTAAAATCCATTACAAAATATAAAATGTTTTTCTACAATACAACTATTTGTGTACACTATTGAATTTATTAAATAGGATGCATTTAATACTCATGAAATATATTTTTCATTTGAGAGTCAATAAAATAGACTAGAAAGGTAGAAAGTTACTTTCTTAAAATATTTTTCAATGGCCCATGTCGTTGAATACTGCACAAATTCAAGGAACAAAGTACACTTCTGAACATAATATATCACTATTTGAGGTGAGTTAGATAGCACATTCAGAAAAAAACAAGTTAAGTGCTCAGTTTACTGACATTTATACTGTGTAACTCAGTGTTATCTGATATATAAATAATTTCCACTTGTTCAGCTTGCTTGTCAACAGAAAAATAAACTTTGAACTATTATCAGTGTTTTACACGCGCATTTCGAGGTACATAATATTAAAATTGCTGATAGCTTATAAATATAATTTAGAATACTTTTACTATCAGTAACAGAAGCATTACGGCCACAGAAAGGTTTCGCTATGGTTTTCTTACTTTTATTTATATCAATATACGCCAGTAATTTTCCTCGAGTATTATAAAGTATAGGAGACACCTCGATTAAAATTCATTGTTCTAACGTGATTCTATGGATTAACCAGAAACTCACTAATCGGTCGGTACTATGATAATTTTGATAGACGAATTGGTAATGCTCTGCTTATCTATCACACAATTTTCCTCAATTTACATGTCTGTTGTTTCCACGATAATCACAGATATCAGATATGTACAATGAAAAGATAAGTAGCAAGACAATACAATTTTATCAATTTCTAATTTTCCGTATATTACAAAAGTTAAGGTACTCTGTTTCTGTTTCTAATTTAAACTAATTTTCCCTAAAACCAGATGATTTTGATAGCTGCCAATTTTTTAAGTCACTGTCAAGCTTTAAATATTACATGCTTATTTTGAAACAAAAAAGCACATTACCCTGACTTTAATAGGAGAAGGCGGTGGTGTAGGAAAATACAATTCTGGTTTATTTAGCGCTCAATAAATAAGCCTAAAAACAGTTTGTAAAGATGGCTGACCCTTCGATGTTGTGCTCGTATTTTAGTGCAAAATTTTAATTTTATCAATTAAAACAGCACAATGGAGTCGAATTTAACATTCTTTAGTCTTCCAGTAAGTTATAAAGATAATTTATGTTTATTATGAGTTGCAATTTAGATTTATTTGCTTATTTCATGTTACAGTTTGTCGATGCAGAGACTGCTGATCTATTCAACAAAAGCAAATCGCAAGATTTTGACGATCTCCAGGCTGGTTTGCCTTCTCATGGATCATTGCTAGGCGCCGATGATGTGCTAGCACAGTTCCTGACGGCTGACGGGCCTCTGGAAGAGCCGGATTTAAATGGGCCCACAACCTTGCATTGTGAGATTTGTAAAAAGCAGTTTGGTAACGCAAAAAAGTATTATGGACATTTGAGGGTTCATTCGAAGGAGAATCTTTGGGTTTGTGGTATGTATGTTTAAATGTTGTCGTCAATATTAGTGAAAAGTGCAACTTTGGCCCTGTGACCTAATTTCTGTATTGATTTTCTTGCATTGGCGGCGGGCGGGGGCGGCGGTAGGCTGCCTGCCCCGGATTGCAGTTCAGTATTCATTGAAACGTTGCATTCGCAATACAATTCTGCAATGTTATTATTTTTACTGGAAAGCTTTGTTATAAAATAAAAAAAATTTGTTTGATTGGTAGACAATAAATACATGAAATATGAGTTTGTAAAAATAGACCTTTGGTGGGAATATAGTTGCCCTGTGAGAAAGTTTTAGTGAAAATTATAGGGATTGTTGTATACAGCAAATGAAGTAATGAAACAGTTTAAACAGTGTTAATAAGATGTTGGTGTCTCAGTTGATTAGGAAACTGAATCACCAGAATTTGAGGCAACAAATACTCATACTGCCATGCTTACAATATTCAAAGTAAGTGAACATACATATGTTCCCTACATACCTAAACTATGTGACCCATTTTTTAAAATACATTTATAACCCCATCCCTCCCCTCAGTGACCACCTGTAGTATATGCAACTATATAAGTTACATAATTCCTTCATAATTAGAAAGTGTCACAAGACTCACAAGTTCAATTTTGGAAGAATAGTCATGAATCATGAGGTTATTTAGAGATGATTCCTAGCAACTATGCTTCTGACCTTTTGATCCACAGAGTGAGAATATGTCAGTGTGGTATCTATCTGGGACACATTTGGTGGTAGAATACTAGGATAGGTTTTTTCATATGGATTAAACAGATGTATTTTAGATACTAATTGGATCTAGTTGATTTCCATGTACCTGATTGTTAACAATAATAAACAAAATATGTTTTGGCAAGCTAAGATAACATAGTGAGTCAATAAGTTGAGGTATCTGTGGTGGAGAGTTCCACCCCCTGCCATTGTTGTCTTGTCACTTATCACAAGATGGGATGAAAGCCAAATGTAATTCCATTACAGACAAGTGTCCCAATCAGAAGTTCTCATCGAAGCAGCACCTAATGAAGCACAGTTTAACACACAAGCCTCTGGAGCGTGTGTGGAGGTGTCCACAATGCACCATGTCGTTTGAGGCCTTGTTTAGGCTTCAGCAGCATATGTTCTCCAAACATTTAAATTACAGGTATGAAAAATAAAGATTTTCATCTCAACAAAAGTCTTTAGTCTAAAAGATTTGGAGAATAATTTTTATTCAGAATCCGATTTTTGTAAAACTAATTTTGTAATCATGTTTTATTGTACAGTCCATTAAATACTTGCATTAATTGTCTATATGTATTTTCGAGAGTTCATCAGCTGTTTTAAATAATGTATTTTATGTTATGTGCATAAAATAATGAGGACATAAATTATTTATGTTTGTTGTATAAAACTTACATCAATATTTTCTACCACAAAATTTAACAAGCATTGTAACATTGATATCTTTTACAGATCCCACAAATGTGATAAATGTGAGAAAGCATTTAACAAGCCTTCCGATCTGAAGAAGCATAAGGACACACATAACAGTAAGAATCTATGACCATAAACATACATCAAACCTGTACATTGCTTTGTATAGATTTATTTGGTGTACATTATATAAAAATTTCTTTGAAATACTGCACCAGTAACAGTAATATCAAACACTTTGAAACTGAATAATTGTCGTTGATGCCAATATTTATTGTTGACAATCACATATTATGGCGAAGTGTTGGTTTATTTTAATTTAAAATAGAAATTTTTAATTAATCATTTTGCTGGCCGATTTCGGCTGTATTATAAAGCTGTAAAAGGAGACAAAATTCCGGAGTTCCCACAGTGGACTTGTGCAGCTGTTATGGAATACCCATGTAATAGCCAGCATTTCGGTCTTTTACCGAAGTGTACATTCTAACATAGTTTCCCTTTATTATGCCCTTTGCAAGGGAGTGGACTTATGCAAGTGCTGTAACTGGCATCTTTTTAAGATCGGAGTTCTGTTGGTAGTAGGAGATTTTCTCTGACCTGACTGAAGTCTAGCTACCATTTATTGGATATTGTTATGTGTTTCTTCTATTGTATATGTTTGATGTTACCAGCTGTGAAGAAGCACGCGTGCACGCTGTGTGAGAAGCGCTTCACAGACAAGTCTAACCTGACTCGGCATATGACCAGGCACAACAACAAGAAGCCCTTCTCCTGTCCCGGGTGCGGCAACAGGTACACACAGGTATGACAGCACTATACTACTACACATAGAGGAAACAATGATTAGAAAGTCGTAGTCACACTAAAGTTAATGCCAGTATTTCATGGACTTGTTTGACATAAGTGTGACCAAAATGTCTGATTCTTTAATATTGATGTACCTATGACAATCTTCTATTAAATTTAGGCTTAGTAAATAAAATTGTGTATAAAGTAGAACCACACTGTATGAATTATGGCAGTGTTCGTGACCGATTTACTGTCAAAGTAGTCCATGAAATTTTGGCGCCGTGTTTAGTGCTATAATTGCGAAAGTTGTGTTATATTTTAGCGAAACGGCACAAACAACCGTGATGATATTTGGCAAGCATTTAGATAAATATGTACAGCACAACCAAATGCGATCGCTAAACCGCCTGCAAAGCGTAACTATATGTCTACTGTATGCACAAATCCCATGATAAAAATGAAAGCGAAATACTTCGTGCGAGCTGCTTAGAATTTATGCTGTGTCTACTGAGGTCTGCCGTTCTTCTGTTTGTTGATGATGTTGATGTTGCTTCGTGTTTCAGCTGTCATCGATGACTCGGCACAGCAAGAAATGTGCGGCTGCCGCAGCCAAGCGCAAAGTGGACGGAACCGTAGACAACACCGTCCGCAAGAACCATTGCAGGATCTGTGGCATGACCTTCCGATACAAGAGTACTCTGTTGGATCATGAGCTTAGGTAAGACGTACGTTGTTAGCCTCTAACTTGATTCAAATAAATGAAGCTTGATTCATTGTTGATCAGTGCAATGCAAAGCAACGAGAAGCAAAGCAGAGAAGGTTAGACAGAGACAACACAACCAAATGCTTGTTTATTTTGCAGACAACACAACAACAATAATAATAACAACAGCACAACAGTTACCAAAGCCACAGAGAAACCTAACAACATTACCATAGACACGAGTAGAACTGAAGAGAACATCGTGGATGATATCCTGTCCGCGGAGGATGATTACCTGACAATGTCCGCACAGAACGAGATGCTGAACGTTTACAACGAACAGACGAACGTTGTCAACAATTCGGACAATCTGATGCAGATCGAGTTCTTCAAGGATATAAGCCAGTTGGACGACGACTTGTTCTACAATGACATCGATTTCTCGATGGATACATTGAATAATCCGATATTTAATACGGATATCGACTGTGGCGTCGGAGATAGAAATGCGGAGATATTGTTCGATTACGAATGCGGAAGGAGCATCGACCAGGATATCATGAACGCGTTGCTCCACGTCAAAACGGAATATTTGCCAGACAACCTTTTGAACGTGACCGATGACGATCCACCGATACCGGATACTAATTTAGATCCGCCGGTGAGTGTCAACGAATGCGCGACCATATTCGAAAGCGATGTCGATTTGGAAGCTAGTACCAACTTAGCTGCCAACTTGAACCAGTTGATTGGCGAGAACAGCGTCCAGTATATATCCACGGAGGACGATGACACGTTCATAATAAGTTTGAACAGTGAAATCGACGCGGAACAGTTGAGCGATATGTTGAACATTGGTGCTGAGCTCGTGGACGAGCAGAGTACAACTGTGAACGATGTTTGTGATGGAGATATTGCTGTACCACCTGAAGTGGAGGTGGCGCCGGTCGTGGCCGAGGAGCCGATTCTGTTGGTGGCCAAGAGCACCGACGCCAAGAAGACCACCGGGACCGTCCAAGAGAACAAAACCAACAAAACGAAGCAGGTCATTTATTTTTGTCGGAAATGCAACAAGGTGTTCAATCGGAAGAATAATTACATATCTCATTTGGGTAAGAGTTTTTTTACAGCTACGTTATTGATGCTATTTAGTACAATATCTGTGTCCAACCTTTTTCAACGTTGGGGTCTAAGACATTCTACTATGACCACCCTTTAATATCAAAAACGTTGTTCAAGTGCTTGGACACGTTTCAATGCTTACATGTTTGTTACTTTATTATTAAATCGCGTGCGCTGACTTTAGCAAGGGAAATCCTCTAAAATTCATGTCATCAAGATAATTAATATTCAATTAGCCTGAATTGAAGAAAAAAAATGGTAAAAATAACTCTTTTTTGGTATGGTGTTGCTATTGTTTGTTTGGTTCTAGCGACTCACAACGCGGACCTTCGCCACCACAGCTGCTCGCAGTGCGGCATGAAGTTCAGCTACCGCTCCACACTCAACAAGCACCACAAGAAGTGCCACCAGCCGCGCGTCACGCCACTGGTGCCGTGCAAGATCTGCGGGAGGACCTTCCTGGCCAATTGGATGGTCAGTCAAGAATGTTTATACTGGCTACACGCGCGTCTATGTCCTTTTCCAGCCCTTCAACTACCCATATACAAAAAATCTGGCCATTCTGACTTTCCGTTGCGTCTTAAAGAAAGGGCAAACAGACAAACTCCTTTTCGTATTTCGCATTCGCACCGAAAACCTATTCGCTAGTTTTAGAAATCATTTGTCAACGGATTGCTCCTTGATTGCTTTTCGTATAATAATAATAAGTCATAATATAATCAATTAAAGGTAATTGTTTCGCAGTTGAAGACCCACGTGGAGCGCGACCATCAGAAGCTGCTGCCTCATGCGTGCGATAGGAAAGGCTGCGACAGTAGATTCTACAAGAAAAGCGATCTCATTGTGCACAAAAGGTATGTGATTAATATGCAAAGTCGAACGCTTGGGTTAGTATCAAGGGGCCTAAACTTGCAAGTCGTCTATGGAGCAGCTCCTCTATAAAGCACGCGGTTGAATTTATAATACGACCATGTAACAAGGCCACCTTGTAACAATAATAAGAATAAATATATTTTTGACTCGTCGCACTTCTAAAGTCAGCGCCAGAATTTCACGGACTAGTTTGACATAAGTACATATGTGTGTCAAAAATTTGACAATTTTAAAAAGTAATGCACCGATGACCTATGTTTTATTAACTTTAGGCTTTTAGATTAATATAAGGACCGAACTGGGTGAACTGTGGCAGCATTCGTGGCCGATGTACTGTCAAAGTAGTTCGTGATATTTCGGCGTCGACTTTACATTACCGTTTCTTGTTACCGACGCGATAAGGAGCATTTCAGTTCGCACAAAACCCTCTAAAATATGGTCTAGTTCCAATTGCTACATGTGATATTTTATAAATTGTAAACAATACTTGATTGTGTTACCAGATACCACACCGGGGAGCGTCCCTACGTGTGCAGCGTGTGCAAGCGGGGGTTCCCGCACGCGTCGCACCTCAGGCGGCACGTGAGACAAGTCGACTGTGATCGCTTGTGAGTAACAACTAGCATAATGGCCTATTTAACGTTGTCCCTCTGCTAATGCTTCCATACTAAATCTTTTAAAATAGAATAGCTGGCTTTGATAAGTCATTACCTAAAAATAGGATTAGGAAGGATAGAACAACTTTATAGTTAGCTATAATAGCGGTTACGCTGCTAATGGTTCATAGATGGCGCTTTGAACAATACTTGAAAATGTTTAAAATGAAAATTGTGATTTACTGAGAAGTTGTATTTTAATGATACGCACTTCGCGAGATCACAATCTGATGTCCTATTTTTATATAGTTACTACACAAATCCAGATGATGCTGACGAAAATAATGCATATATTTTAGCAAATTATCACGTTTTAATACCGTTTATTGCGTCTGTTTGTCTCTGGTGTTCAACAGTGGACTTATGCAGCCGTGTAAGTCCACTGTTGGAATGAATCTCGCTCACAGATAGCACCATAAGTGGTGCTATTGCTGATACATCAGCTTAAACTTTTTGTTTGATGTTTCAGTGTTCGTCGCCCGTACCTTCAGAGATAAGTTGGAAAGCTGTGATATTTTATCTAGTTTTTAATAGTTGTATCTAGTAATAATTAATCGCTCTGTGGTATATTTATGGTTAAATCAAGACTTATTATTTATAATTCACTGATATCCACGTTTCTCTCGACAGTGGTGGCTTCAATGTCTCCTCTTTGGTGGCTGTGTATTCTCGAAAAAATAGTGACGAAAATAATATTATAATATTTATAGTAACAAAATTATCTGTCAGTTATTTTTGCTGGTCACCTTTTTCTGCATGGTCTTGGAGACGCCACTGTCACTCAATTGTAAATGAAATCTATTGATTGTAGCTCAAGCAATAAAACGTAGTGGTATCGAATTCATTTTGGTTTTATTTCGCTAAAAACAATATGATACATGACATGATAAAACTGAAATTAGCTTTCATTCAAATTAAATACTGTTTGTCACATACCTAAATTCAAATAGATTCAAAGTTGCGCCATTTGTATGAAAACTTAGCGTGTCGATATTTTTGTATATATGACGTCAAGCGGTATTTGGTTTCGGACTAAAATACGAGTTTATCATCTGCGGTTTATGGTTATGGAAAATTAGTGTTTTTAGCCTATGCTGTGCACGCGGAGTGGGTATATTAGCGCCATATACCTCTTGAATTTAGAAATGTGGTGACAGTATCACAAGTTAATGGTAGTGGTCTAAAAAAATTGAGTCGTGTATTTCCGCAATTTAATTCAATTATTTATAATTTCCATGATTAATAACATAACATAATTTTTATACAAATATGCCTTACTAGATTACTGGGGCTAATAACGGAATTCAAAACCGTATTCCCTTAAAAGAGCTTTATACACGGCGCTTTTTAGTTGATACTGGGTCTAATAATTCCGTGCACGACCTTCTAGGGTTGACATTCATAGGAGGGAGGCGAGGTATAGCTAGGTAGAAATAAGGTAGTGGATACCACATTAGATTGTGGTTAATTGGTGTTTTCTATCAGGACATTGAATAACTCCCACAAAACAAAAATATCCGATTGTTTATTATTATTTGGGGCTTTACAGGTATCAAAAGTCTCGAAAAAATCAAGTTACTTGAATTGCATTAACCTTATTTTTCATCACATTTGGAACATTTTGTAATGTTTACCCGCATGTCTTTTTGTCTGTCTCATGTCATGTCGAATGAAACTTCCCCGCTACCTCTCCCCAGATTACGTCACGATGCCTCGCCTCTTCCAACTTCTATCCCCCCTAAAGTCTATATAATAAATGAATAAATATTTATACATCTTCGTTTTCCCTGATCGCCATGCTCTGCATGAAGGACTCCAAACTGTTCGGGCTGTGGAGTAGACTCTCGAACGTGTGGTGATTGTTCCCCAACTGTCAACAGAACGAGTTAATGCTTTTATGGGAAAAATATGCGAAATTTAAAGAACATTGATAAACTGGGTAAGATGTGAAGTTTATTATTTCTAGATTCGCTGGGTGAAACTTTATTGATGATATCAAAATGTTTTGAAAATTCAAATTCAAATGGACGGATAGTAGTTTATCACTGACATTGCCATCGTCCAAGCTTGGCGAACGTCTCCCAACTTTTGAGGGTTGAATGTAATGCGTAATCAAAATCAATATATAATATAGCAAAAGGGAAAAATTCTAACAGTATAGTGTCCAATAATGCACCATCAACATTTTGATGCGATCAATCTGATTGACAAGATTACGGCAAACCACTTCATATGAAAAGCCCGCTCATAGCGGGTAGATGGCCTCATTCCAGATTTAAATGCGTAGACAATAGTCGTAAGCTCGTTACAAGACGTGCGCAAAACAGTGCTTCTAAAGGAATGTGATATGACATTACATTTCGTACCGCGTAATATTACATCGTACCATTACACATTACTCTAAACATCACCTGAAATACACGCAGTGCGCTGCCATGCGACAGCTCTTTTGCTATAGTAATATTTGAAATGCCATGCTCTCTAAACATCTAGTGCTCGGAATTTAAATACGTAGAATGTAAGCCCTATCGTCCTAGTGATAGGGTTGCATTTCAGTAAAATATGCGCGTTCTATCCGTAATTATAGTTCTGTGGGAGGATTTGAGCTCCCGCCGCGTGTCTTCTCGCTTGCGTCGCGCTAGGTGCGAGTGAGCGGTGCAGAACGAAGACCTGCGCGCGTAAGGCCTGACGTTTGAGTTGGTCGAGTAATGTGTGCTGCAACTGTGCCCGGTCGGGTAATATCACGCATGTCTATTCGTTACATAAATCACAGCACTTAGTACTTGTTTGTTCGATCAACAGTAATAGACCACGGTTCTCTCGACTCACCATGTTCTTCACCCACTTGGACAGGTGCTCGGTGTAGTATGGCTGGGTGAAGCGTGCGTCCACCAACAGCACCGCCCCCCAGTCGTGCTGGTGACGAACGCAGCGACCCACCGCCTGGTTCAACGCTCTACATAACAAAATATAACCATAGAATTTAGTACTACGTACATAACGAACGTTCACTGCCTCCTGACGATCCACGATACCTCACCTCTTCTCGCAAGAAACTGACTCAGAAAATGACTATTCCGTACGGCGCTACTTCCTCACACACGTTATTCGTTCAATGTGTGCCGATATCACAACATTGCTTCGAAGTGTCCGGCCTGTGATATAAGCCTTGTATTCCTTTATACACTTAAAGTAAACTTTTAATTTAAACAATTTATTGTACACAGAAAATATATAAAGCAGAGCCCAAAAGCAAATGAGGCACTAGCTCGGCTACCTTTCATACCAGATCACATAAGTGCCATTAACACTGTCGTATGACTTATTCCTCCGGCCTATTCAACTATGCCTATACCTGTATAATATCGAGTAATTGTGACTTTTCGTTAAGAGGTGAACAAATGGCATTCCCACTTCTCCGCTCGCACTGTTATTCCTGTTTTTTATTTTAGCCAGGATCTACAGCGGTACACTTGAAACGCGTCCACTGAAGGTGGATGAATTTCAATTCAATTCAATTCAAATAAACTTTATTGCACACACACACAAAATAAAAAAACAGAAAAGAAAAGAGAAGAACATAAAAGGTACAATGAAGGCGGCCTTATCGCTAAAAGCGATCTCTTCCAGGCAACCTTGGGGCAGAAGAATCGTGTGATTAAGAAGGGGTAAGTAGGTGGTGCTAAATATATATTAATAAATAAATAAATAAATAATAATATATAATATATATATATATACACAATACATACACGATTATGAATAATGATATGATAATGAATAAACAAACTTTTTAAATTTCCTACGGACTCTAACGCTATCTTGGGACCCAGACTCGTTTGGAATAAAGAAATGGGGCGGAGTGGTAAAGACGTTCCCACTTCCCTCCAATGGTAAATGGGAGATAGCTCAAAATCGAAAATCAACCATAACCACCTTCTAATGGGAGGATGGCCGAGTGAAGCCCGACCGCCCGGTTTTGGAATGTGGAGTGAAGAAAGGGCAAACATACTCACAATAACATAGTATGATTGTAGTACCTGTAAGCCTGCACTCTGAGCCACTCTTGACTGGACAGCAGCTTCCGTTCGGCCGCGTATTTATCGTTGTACTTCATCTTCTCCTTCACGGCCATGTCGAACGTGTTCGGATACGGCACTCCCACCTGACACACCAAGAACTATACATTACAATATACCTTAATGTGCACATAATGACAGAAAAATACTTGAAATAACAATAACTGCGTTGTCATTCGTCCTTGGTTCGCAAATGTCCGTCCACCAATCATGCGATAAAACGCGTACGACCTGCAGTAAATCTTTTTCATAACTTAAATGAAGATCTAGATCGGGACACGGGATCTACAGACACAAATCAAATTCTCCTGTGACGTCACACTTCACAGACGCCATAATTTATTTACATACTTACTGCATTTTTCAGAATATCTTGGCCAGTGGCAAAGGCCTCAATTATTTACTTTAACCTCCTAAAACAATAGCCGGCAACGTTACGTCAGTTGTTCTTTGGTCTACCCTGCCTCGTCACATATGGAGACTCTTGTTACGACACAAAAAGATGAAATTCATCTCTGACACCGCAGCGACCCTGACATTAGCACCGTCTCTTTCTATTCCTCGTGTCGCCTCCCTCGCCCCGGTGCCCGCGCGCCATTAATTATATGCTGCTGTATAGTACTCGCAAACTAAGTTTGCCCCTCTGAAGTTAGCCACAAGAGACCGCGAAGTATCAATTATTAACGTATAAATGGGAGGTAAGGCAAGTTAGCGGGTGGAAAGAAATGTCCTAGTGTTGTATGTCATCTAGCGATAGTTATTATAGAAAATAATACACACGCATTCCGTCTGTACATGTTTGAAATTGCGGAGAGCTAACTTCAGAGGGGCAAACATAGCGTGCGAGTAGTGTAACTCACAGTGATCACGGCTCTCGCCTGGTGATCCTTGAAGTCCATTCCCTCGGAGACCTTCCCGCGGTACACAGCGAACAGAAGCGCTCCCTTCTCCGTTGACACGTACTTATAATAATCCTGAAACAAGCAGGATTTTATTAGCGACGGACCAACGGGTCCTAAATTGTTGTTCGATTACACTTAAAATTTTTGAACGAAGCTGCCTTAACTGTTGGTTTTCTTATTCATCATCATTAGCCAGGAGACGTCCACTGCTGGACATAGGCCTGCCCTATGGTATGCCACAATGACAGATACTTGCATCCAGTGACTCCCCGTGACCGTTACTAGGTCGTCCGTCCATTTATTAGGAGGTCGGCCCGGTACACATTTCCCTGTACATGTTGGTGTGTAATATTTTCATTTTCATTTCATTTCAACAGCAAAGTATGATATTTCAGCTAACGTCATCAATCTTATCAACTTAACCAAATACGGTTATTTGATTAATAAAATGTCAGGGCGTTTTCGTAAACGAAGTTCCCTGATCATAAAATATATATTAGACTATCGTAGTATCAAGTAAACATATAATTAAAATCTCATATATTACGGTCATTTCAAAGGTAAAATAAATATATTCGTTCGTCTCTGCTATTGATGAGACATATAACTTGAATTACCTACAAGTAAGTAATTCAAGTTATATGTCCCATCAATAGCATCAATCAAAAAAGTGTAGGTGACTTATTTACAATCCGAAAATCATCCACCTACCTCCATTATATCATTGTGATCTCTAACGTTTCTACTCTCCATGAACACGTGTTTAGAATCATTTAACTGATGCCAAAGTCCAGTTTCTTGCCACCTAAAAATAACCAGTAAAATAAAAATAATAAAAGTGCATCAAAATATATGTTGGACATATACTTCTCATCAGAAAAATCGGAACACCTTGCAAGTTTATGTTTTGTAAGGATTATCAGAAAAACTTATGAATATTTAATTCGAATTTAGAATATTAATATTAGGATTTGAAAACATAATATTATTCACGATTGGACGCCATTTGACATATATTCCTAAATATACACATTTTTCAGATAATCCTTACAAAACATAAACTTGCAAGGTATTTCGATTTTTCTGATGACCAGTAAATATTGTTTTGTATTTTCTGAGTTTGTAATTTGATTTGGCCTAATGAAAGGTCGGCCTGGTTACTTTAACCCTCAGGCTAATGATGTAAGTTGTTATCGTCCTTGCATTATTGTAATCGGCAATGTAACACTGTTGTTTGGGGGACATTGTAATTTATGAATGATGGGTTTGCACTTGGCAAGCATGGATGGTATGCATGAGCACCCAGAGGCCTCAACCTAATGAGGCTCTGGCTATGCTACCTTGCATACCGAAACACAACAGTGCTATTAACACTGCTGTTTGGCGGCAGACTTAGGTAACATGGTGGTAGCTAGCCAGGCGGAAATAGAAAATGCGCTACCACGAACCAAACAGAGTACCGATAGGTACCTCCACTGAGAATCGAACCCGTGACTTCCGGATTGCGAATCCCTCATTAAGTCGTTAGGCCACGGAGGCGGTTTAATTTACATAATATGGTAGTGATTAGCTGGGTGGGAATGGGAATGTTCCTTAACATTAACCAATCATAAGATATACAATAAAACGGTTGGGTCAGTTGAGCAAACCAGTTGAGCTGACAAATTAGATGTTAACGAGCGGGGTTGGCGTAAAACAGTGGCAGTGATTTACAAGACCCTTACTTAGTGCCAATAGGTAGTAAATTTAAAAAATAAAATAGGTTTATATTTTCTCTCTACACAACTTCTTGTATAGGTACACATTATTTAAAATCAAGTAATATAGTGGTTGTGGGAGAGCTGGTTCTCAAACTAAGCTCGAGGCCTGTGTTATGGTTAACCAGGTCTCCCCGCACGGAATTCGTGTCTCTGGTATACATTACTTAAATTTAGAAAGAGAAAGAAACGTATAATATAATGGAACAACAGAATCACTAATAATATTGCAGTATAGATGTATAGAAGTTTCGAGTTTGGCCCTGCATTTGATCTGTCTCTGAGTACATTACACATTAGTTATACAATGATTTACCGTTTGTACAGCTTGTTCAACAGCATGTAGCTGGGCAGGAAGCACAGTACTCCGTGCGGCGTGACCTGACACACCCACAGCACCGCCTGCCCTAGCGCGTCCTGTATGTCGGGCTGGTCTGTGCTCTTGCTTTTACATTCTAGGGGCCGGCCGTTCGGACAGGTCGTTAATGTGCCAATCCACACCTGCAATCCAAAAATACGAGTATAAATCAGAGACATCAATTATGTATTCATGATGGACCCATATTACCAACATCACACGGGAAACATCACGTGCTGCAGATAGACCTTCCCATGAACTCAATCAATTTAATACATAAATAATTAATGCCATTTACGTTACGATAAAATGAGAATCTTATTCTATCATTAGACTGATCTAATTCTAATGCTGAAGTGGCAATGGGCAGGCCACATCGCTCGAAGAACCGATAACCGGTGGGGAGTAAAGGTTCTCGAGTGGCGACCACGTACCGGGAAACGTCTACCAGGCCGTCCCCCTACTAGATGGACCGACGACCTGGTTAGAGTCGCGGGGAGTCGCTGGATGCAGGTGGCTCGGGACCGGTCGATGTGGCGTACCATGAGGGAGGCCTATGTCCAGCAGTGGACGTTTCCCGGCTGATGATGATGAATTCTAACGGCTAAAGTTGACTTACTTTATCTCTAGAGAAAGCAAACATGTGAGGCTATAGTATTACTCACTCTATCGTTACATCTATGGATGCTATAGTTGACTCTATTATTAGGCAGACCTCAGGCACTAGGCAAAAGTTGAGTTGCTCTATTATTAAGTAGACCTAATAAGAAAGGCTAAAGTTGACTTACTCTATCATTAGGTAGACCTAATTGTGAGAGTCTAAACTACATAATCACTAGACAGACGGCAAACATGTGAGACTAAAGTATTACTTACTCTATCATTAGATAGACCGGCTATGAGAGGCTAAAGTTGACTTACTAAAAATGGCTAAAGTTGGCTTATTATATCATTAGTAACAAACGCGTTAGGCTCAAGTATCAAATACTCTACCTAATCTGCAAGGCTAAAATTGACTTACTACATCACTAATAATAACAAACATGTGAGGCTAAATAATCACTCTGTCATTAGGTAGACCTAATCTGAAAGGCTAAAGTTGACTTAATCTATCACTAGACATGTGAGGTTAAAGTATAACTTACTCTGTCACTGGATATGACGTGGTTTGGACTGACTTGTAGCGGAAACTCTGTGTCTAGCTCGGAGTGTAGGCTGATGAGAGGAGTGAGCGTGCCCGACGCGAGGACGATGCACTTGGCCGTCTTCAGTCCCCCGAACACTATGGCTGGGTTCATACAAAGCAGGCGCAGCGAGAGTGACTCCTTATCTGTATTCTGGACACAAATGAACATTCATCATTTATAATTCATCATCCTCATATGTTATCTGCAGGACATGAGCCGCTACGTCTGATTTACCAAGAGGGGATTTTCTATGCGCACCAGTGGCACCATGCTTGGCAAGCGGATCGGTGATAGCAGATATTGCTTATACATCATCATCATGTACAGCCTGCGGCAATCCACTGCTGGACACAGGCCTCTCCCAGAGTGCGCCACTCGATTCGGTTACCCTACGTAAGTCGTCTTTCCACCTCGCCGGGGGACGTCCTACACTACGCTTGCCTAAGAGTGGTCTCCAATCGAGAACTTCGCTGCTCCAGCGACTCTCGGTCCTTCGACAAGTATGACCAGCCCACTGCCACTTCAGTTTCAGTCGGTCACTTTGGTTATTTGACGGATCACTTCGTTCCGAATGCGGTGACCATCAGAGAGACTCCAAGCCCTTTACATAGCCCGCTGAGCAACTTTAAATTTGTGGATCAGTCGTGCCGTGAGTGTCCACGTTTCTACATGTGCTTATACATAATGTGATGTTACCAGATTGTATGATATTTTAATTAAGAATTGTTTTTATAATACGCAAGATTTTTAAAATATAAATTTTGATTTTTTTTGACACGTTATAATATTGTATACCGTAGACTAATTACTTCACTAAGATATTGTAATATAAATAATATAATAATAAAATATAGTACGCCTTAGGGTAGGAAATAGCGATTCTAGGTATGTATCAAACCCAACAACATTGTACCACCTATTTCCATTCTATTCTACTAATCTGTTTTTCTTCTTCGATTAATCGTCTTTTACGACAACATGCCATGACGTTTATCAGCTCCATAATAGTACAGGAAATGCTACTTTCATCATAGATAACTTGTTTGGGCATATGAGTATATAACTTGTATGAAACTATTTAAAGTTTCGTATCTATGCTTGCCCAACATGTACAGCTTGTTTAAACCGCGATTAGACAAATGACATTTGGAACATGGATCAAGGGGTCAAAGGTGAAGAGAGTACCACTAAGGAACGAACTTCCCCGCGGGTAATCGGGACACCAGTTTTATTATACAGTGTACTGTATGTGCATTGGTAAAACTATGCTTGTATACTTGCCTCACTTGTATTCGTATCCTGTTTAGAAGGCATGAAATTAAAACAGACACTTGTGAATCGGAGAGTGAAACGTTTTTAACGCCTCCACACCACAGCCGATACATTGACTCAAGATGGGCATGTAGGGTTGCGAGTTCGATTCCCAGCAAGGGTGGATTCTACTGGTACCCTGGTTAGAGGTAGGGCACTTTTCGAAGTCCGCCTGACTAGATATTTTCAAGTAATGAACATAGATTACTTTAGACTTATGGGGTGAGCACGCTTCCATCATACCGTAGAATCACCATTTATCATCAACTAAATTGTTTTTTCCCAAAAACTTACCATATTAAACTGCGAGTTTCTCCTACTCCTAGTTTCTGATAATCCGTCAACGCCGTACACCGTCCGTATCAGCACCGGTTTGAAGTCGTCCTTGAATCTACCTTCGTCACGGAACAGATATCCTGTGCAGGAGAAATAATGTGAACAGGCTATACATACAGTTCCATTAATTAGTGCTATAGATATACCAGGAATATATGAGTTGCCGCAATGTTGCGGAATTTTGTAGAAACTAATCTGGCACTGGCAACCCATGGTAACAAATTTGATTTTTGACTTTAGTGTCCTCAGTCAGTTTTCATACGAGTATGTAAGGCTTTGTAATGTTTCAAGTAAGGCTTTAATATATGTACTGTTCTAATATAACACGGCTAAATATCGTTTGTTGTGACGATATGGCCTCCGAAGTGCTTCCATGATTCGTCTACTATGATGGAGTGCATCGCAGTGACAGAGGATGTGAGAGGATTCTTTAGAGAATCTGCAGACCTTACTGCATTTGAGTTTTACATTTGTGACAGGGTCGCTTGGATGTAATAGTAAAATTAAAACACAAATCATTTTCTATACAAACAACAGTCATCACAAAATCACAAACACACTGCGATGCCTCGACACAAATGTCAAATTTACCAGCGGGTGTACACCGTAGCGGCAACGTTTGAGATTGAATTTTAAATCCCTTGACTAGAGTCGGTGTGTGGCGGGTGGCATTTTTTTTCATCATAAATATGCGATCATTGTAGATTTTATTTCGCCTTTTCTTCTATGCAGAACGCTTTGTCGAAGTATTGGAAGCAAAACTCGTAAAATAATAAATTAGTTTTGATCTTTTAATTATGCGGAGTGTGTGAGTTACCCAGCACCGTGTCCATAGCCTCAAGGAGGGTTGCGGTGGCCTGCGTCACGCCGTACAGTGCGTCGGGGGTCTCGCGGTAACGTCGGCAGAATATCTCTGCGCATTGCTGGAACTCTGTAGCGTCAACAACACAAACATTGATTAATGGCACAAAAATAACTAACAATACGAGTAAATTGAATCTCCTTACACCCCCGCATTCGCAATGGCCCCGATCCCGCTATATAGAGGTACGTACGTTGACAGAAACGAACGGCCGCAACGTGTACGAGCGAGGTGGTGCGCGGAAGCCCATATCAACTTGATAGTTAAGTAAACGTCAGTTAGGCTATTATCGTGACCTTGAACGCGTCCGGAGCGGGAGTTTCATTTCTATATTAACTTGTATTATAAGTTATTCTTATGATAAAGGCTGGAGCGTGAGCACGATAGAACAGGATAGATCACGCGTTGCATTGCGCGACTGTACGCCGTGCGATCGAAGTTATACCTCTAAGATAGAAAGAGAACCACTTATGCCACAGACATATTGCTGTCCCTCTTACCATGGTACTGTAGACTGCCGATGTTGTGGTTGTTGAGCGTTTCTACGAAGAGCTCCACCTCCCACACGTGCGCCGCCTCGTTGTTGGTCACGGGCTTGTTGTTCACCAGCGGCATCTGGTTCCCGAACCAGTAGTCCCAGTTCTTCAGAGCGAGGAGCAGTTGGTCTATGTAGCTCAGTACGTCTTGGTTCGCGTATCGATAACCAACTACTACTTCTAGTTCCTGTTAATAAACCAATTAATATATAATGTGTATTCGTTTGGTTTAGACTTTGAGGCTATAGGGACAGAAGCGCGGAAGCGAATAAATAATGGACCGCTTTGTTGAGTTATATTAAATGAATTACAATTAATTAACAATTGAATGAAAAGTAAATTTTTAAAAAACGAAATTTTTTAAAACTTTTTATGATTTTGATATATTCAGTGTCACTCTCACAGTAAATACGAATCTATCGACACCTATGAAGCTAAAATCCATCGCGCCGTCCAGGCCACAGAGCATGCCAAACAATTATACACAAATAACTTCGAAAAACATAACCCTTCTCCTGGCGCAGTCGGGTAATTACATTTTACGTAATTTGACTTTGAAGACTAAAGAAATGACAGGTCATAAAGTTCTAATACCTTGACTTTTCTGAAAACCTAATGAAAAGATTTGGATGCGGGTTTTATTCATATTATTATAGAGATTAATTTGACCTTGATCGCAGCTGTGACGTTGTCCCTTGTGACGGTGAAGGTGGCGGAGTCTCTGCATATGTCCTCGATGTTGTGCGCCTCGTCGATCACCACTATGTTGTCGCGGAGGTCGATTTGGAGCTGCAAAATAACAATCACATAATAGATTAAGTTACAGTAACACATGATAACACCCCGCAAGAAAGTAACCCGTTCAAGGATCGGTAACATGGCGCGCGTGAATTTACTCACACATGCGCGTGTATACAAACATCTTCTGTTCGATGTATGCGAATAGGTACCGATATCACGACATTTGTTTGAAGTGTCCGGCCTATGACATGGATGCAAGTAAGGCTATACTCACAAGTGAAGGGCAGATAATGATGAAAGCCAGCTAAACTAAAAAAGTTGTTTAGTCATAATGTCCTCCTTTGAATTTTTGAGTCACGGAGGAATTAGCAGATTTTTTCAAGGTAAATGTACTCACGCTGCTCCTAATACCAGGTTCTATTAAGTAGTTGTATGGACAGAAGACTATCTGAGCTTTCTGTGCCATGGCGCGGGCTGCGTAGAAGGGACAAGCCTTCAGGTCCCGGCCGGCCGTCACCAGATCCTCCAGGTCAAAGGCTGGCGGCAGAGTCTCGTGGCTGAGCGCGACGCGGTTGTCGAAGAAGTTGCAGTTGGTCTGTTGCACGCCTTTATCCTTGGAGGTGTATACCTAGAACAGGCGATTGGTTGGTATAGATTTGCTATATTCGCCTGGATAGATACCGCCAAATGAACTAAAGTCACCGACATAGCTCGACGAGTCAGCGAGCTAAAGTGGCATTGGGTAGGACACATCGTGTGAACAACGAATTACCGATGAAGAGTGAATATTGGGTTTGTACTTGGCCTTCATCTCGCCTGATGGTAAGTGAAGATACGGCCGTTGGATGGAAAGCTGCTGAATGCCTCTACTACCTTTCATACCGGAACACAACTGTGCTATTAGCACTTGTTTGCCGCAAACTTAGGTAACATGTTGGTAGCTAGCCAGGCGGACATAAAATAAAAAAAGTCGTTAGAAAGCGTCAAAAGCGTTTTCGTCTCTCCTTGCTGAACAAAATAAAAGGCGGCCACATGCAAGCACCTTAGTTTTGAAACTGATCAGGCGGCAACTTTGTACATGGTACCTTGGTACATCCCTTGCACATGTCATTCTTTGTTCCCCACATTTGCTTGTCGAACTCCCTGATGCAGCTGTACTCGCGGCTGGAGAGGACGGTCATCATGGCCTGCCCGCAGTACGACGTACGGCGGAACTCCTTGATCACCTGCTGAAGTTGTTTGTGCGTCCGAGCTCCGTAGTATATCGTCGGCAATCTGGAATTGACAAGCATGTATGGCCTCAGTTGCAGGTTGTCCACAAGGCATAGGTTATTAGTTAAACTATATTTCAAAAAGATTTTTGTCCCCTCATCACACCAATACTATTATAGGTAAATGCGAAAGTTACTTTTTTACGACTTGACGTCTCAATCGCCACCAATCGTAATGAAATTGAATGAAGAATTGATGAAAGAATAAGAGTCGGAAAATATGATACCATCTTCTCTCTTCGTCTCCAAAATCAACATTTTTTTTAATTAACCTAAATAAATACACTCAAAGTTTCAACTTTTTAAATGTCTAAATATAACAGAAGTTACATGTCAAATCTCTAACAAACCTAACCATACATAGCCCCACTAGTCAGAGACAGGGATTGATAGAATAATAAAAACCGGATAAGCGCGAGCCCATTTTCCATCCGTAAGGAGACAAATAGCTTTTTATAGCCAAACCACATGAGCTAGAACTTTGATCGATCGATAGACACATCGATCCATTTACCAGTTAGAATAATAATTTTGTATATTATGTGTAATATTATGTGCTTGTCATTATGATCTATTGTTTGACACTTGTTTTCGAGCAAAACTTCTTTGACAGACGGTCCGATGGACATAGTACGGGAGTAAACATAGATTGTGTTTTATATCTGTCTACGATATGAACAACAGAGCCATTAGGGCTGCAACTGCAACATACCGCGCGTTCTGTGGTGTGTCCGTCTGGGGCGCGTTGATTGGTTTCTCGGGGGTGGACGGCAGAACCGGACTAGCTGTGTTGGAGCACTCGACGAACGACGACGCACCTGTGATGCGGCGCTTCTTGTGAAGTGACACTTTAGACTTTGATGGGGAATCTGTAATCAGTTTTTACATATCTTTATTTTATACACATTACTAGCGAGCAGAACAAAACAGTGCTATAAACTTGGTGGTAGACTTACAGGTAGTGAGCCGAGCGGACAAAAATCAACTAAACAGACTATATAATTTGCTACAAGGATCACTAAACCACAGCATTCAAAATGTCGTTCGTAATGAATTGGAGCTATTCCAATTACATTCAAATATTGCCTACGAGATTTGATTTCTTTTTGTAGGCAACATTATTGTGAAAAAGTACGATATATTTCGCAGTGTCATGTCGTGAACATAATCCGGGCGAGTGACAAGGCGCAATACTTTAATCAAGGGGACAGACAGGAGGGTAGTTGTAATCCCAGTAATGGCGTCATTGTCATTCATCCCCCACCCCCTGCCGCCGTCGCCCGGCGACGCCATCTTGAATCACGAGACGTGATTATCTAGGATAACATTCGCTGCGTTATTAATACAAGTAATATTTCCTTAATTCATTTCTTCAGTAGTTGTTAAAAGAAAAAAGTACTCGATTCAAATCATTGTATTGTTTAGTATTATCATATCTAACGGCAGAAGCCTAAGAGGATCAAAATGATCTCAACAACGTTTCCCAAAAGGTAGGTCCTAAAACGAATATGACCATGACTAAAATCATGTCAAATAACCATGTCATACCCATGCCGGTAGTTGTGGGTTACGGCATATCTTCTCATCTATTGGACGTGCTAGAAATTTTTCTACATAATAAAATACGGGATGAGGAAATCCGTCGACGAACTCAAGTCATCACTGAGGCGTACAATGCGAGAGCTTATGTTCAGCAGTGGACGTTAAGTAACCGATGACGATGGTTATTATTAGTTCTACCTTTTTGAAATTCTATGATTGAAACCTTTTCTAACTCAAACTGACGCTTATGGAATGGAGAACGACATACGTGGGTTAATTTTCGACGTCAACACAGACGAAGTGGCAAGAAGATTGTTTATTAAATAAGAGTAATGACGTATGAGTACCTTCAAAGCTGTCTTGCAACGGTTCTTGTCTCTTGTTGATGCCATCCGTTGCTGCATCATGCTCGGGCCAGTCGTATATACTCTTACCTATAATGAAAAGAATAACAAGATGTTCAGATAAATATTTAATTAGCTGTATAGAAAAAACTATGAACGCGATCTATCATATCTTTCATATTAGGTGCTTTTTTTATATGACGGGATTGCACTAGGCCCTTCATTTTACTTGATGGCAAGTGTCCAAGCTTCAAGCCTAATGAGGCGTTGGCTCTGCTAAGCATCATGTGGTGGTAGCTAGCCAGGCGGACATATAAAATATCCTACCACCAAGCAAACCGAGTACCGATAAGTACTCCTACTGGGAATTGAACCCGGATTGCTATTACGCACGGCTACAGGTCTATTTCCAAAAGCCTTACAAAACATGTTTTTCGTAAAACTACGTATTTCAATATAATTCTGTTATTGGCACCCCACTCTGGGTATAGGCCTCATCTAGCTTGCCCCGTATTCTTTACTTTGCTTCTCCATAACTTTCCTGCTGTTGCTATTATTTCTTCGATCCATCTGTTCATTGGACGGCCTCCTTATTTTGCCCATTGGTCCTTCCCATGGTGTTGTTACTGATGTCCATCTTTTGTCCGTGTATCTCCCTAGATGTCATGCCCAACGACACTTTTGTGTAAGAGCGTATTTGAGAGCATTCCATCGCTATCTGACAGGTCCTTAATTTTATAATATATATAATAATCATAAAGTCTTTATTAATCACATAATTTCGTTAACAATTTAGTTTTCAATAATGTCCGATACTATATTAAATGACTATGTTAACATCAAAGCTATGAGACAGCCATGTTCTTCTTTTCGGTATAGCAGATTGTAACATCAAGAAATTTTTCGGACTAGTCTTATGCGGACTCACTTATAGAGTGTGTATGAAAAGATTTGGTCAATAGCCTTAGTAAAATTATCATCCGTCTCACAAGGATGATTTTGTTTACATTACATGGATATTAAAATCAATAATGCATGAACGAACGACAGTGTCGCCCAAATGAAACCGCAAATTTATCTGTGGCACATCACCGTTCATAGATATGTTATCTACGACCATGTGAATTGAGATATACTCACAGTGCGGTGAGTCGGCTAGCCAGTGCAGATAGTGCCTTTGTAGGCGAGTGACGATTTTTTTGGCTAACTAAGTAACATGGAGGAGTTCCTAGGTAAACGGTACGTTTTAGTCAGTTCTGAGAACTTCGAAGATTATTTGGAGTTCTTAGGTGAGTTGATTGTGTGCCTGGTTTGTAATTTCATTGATTTCTCTGTTGTTTATGTGTACTGTCTTGATTATTAGTGAGATGAATACATAGTGATAGTCAACGAAGTTATCAGTAATTGTTGATTAATTAAAAATCAATTGACTCGTGCTGAGATGGATACATTTATAACAGCGAATACTTGTTACAGGTCAATATAAACAGGTGCCAATATTGACGTGTAAATATTTACAATTTAACATCGTCACCTGCCTAAGTCCACTGTTGGGCATGAGCCTCGACGATGATTAAAATGTTTAAAATCAATATATATTTTATTCGTGTGTTCTTAGGTTTAGATCAGGACCACGCCATGTCAACCCGCTGGTGTTGTAAAAGGCGACTATCAGAAAATATAATTTTCAACAAAAAAATCGAAACACTTTGCAAGTTTATGTTTTGTAAGGATTATCAGAAAAATGTGTACATTTAGGAATATATGTCAAATGTCGTTTAATAGTGAATAATATGAGGTTTTCAAATCCTATTATTAATGTTTTTTTGATAATCCTTACAAAACATAAACTTGCAAGGTGTTTCGATTTTTCTGATGAGAAGTATATTTTATAAGCATCTAGTTGTTTAACTATATTCTTACATACTGATATAACACCGTTTTGTGCGATCACCAATCTGCCAAGCATGGTGATTACGTCAAGGAACGAACTCCAGGGAATGACCAGGGAAAGGAATACCAGTTGACTTGTTCAGACGATCATGACACATTTATCGGTCACTATAACAGCATATATCAAATATCTATATAATCTCAATAACAACAAAGGGTTAGCACTTGGCCTTCATCTCACCTGATGGTAAGTGACGATACGGACGATAAGGCCTGTAGACGACGCGCTAACTTATAGTTTTAATTTAGTTTTATTTATTATTATTTTTTCAAAATTTATTTCAATTTATACCCACTAATCTTTATATATATAATTCTACTGTACGTGTGTATGTCACAGAACTCCTCCTGAAAGGACCGATTTTGATGAAATTTTGTGTGTGTGTTCGATAATCGTTTAGATTTACAATTTGATGATTTTTTGTCTTGCATAAAGTTATTCCATAATTTTTTAAAAATGCCCACACGTGCGAAGCCGAGGCGGGCCGCTAGTTTTGTTTAAATAATTAATTATGTGGATAAGGCGTTTTGTTACCACCAGTCGTCCGGTACGCTCCGCACGGACGCCAGCCTTTGTCTGCCTATTTAAATAATTTCAAATACAGCGCTTTATTTACTCAACTACGCGTGTTTTTCTTCACACCAGTAACAAGGCCGTTGACAAGGTCGGTAGTTAAAGGTAGTAGTCAGTTTTTCAACTTTATTTTTTTAAAATCTTTTTCCAGGCAAAGGTTACCTAGCCCGCAAAGCCGGCCTGGCTTTAAAGCAGGAGATCTGTTTGAGTTTAAACACGGACGGGACTTACAGCTTCACTTTCACTTCCACTTTGGCGGCCTCCACAATCACTTTCGAGCTGGGAGTAGAGTTCGAGGAGATCAAACCTGATGGTGTTAAGGTAATGTCTGCTTTTCTGAGGGGTGAGGCACTGTATGCTAAAATACAAGTTTTTTTTTAAAACTTAGTTTAGCTGCAGACGCTTTAGTATTCAATCAAATATTCTACCCAATTAGATTTAAGAAAAACATTTTTTACATTTTTATGAATAAATTTATTCTTATTCTTAATGTCTAATAATGGGACCATCAAAACAAATCTTCAGTAAGTTTGACCAGAATCTCATAATGCGATGCTATTAGACACTTGTGTCTGCATCCGATCACTATACTAAACGTCCACACTCGCCCACGGCTCTCGTTACACTGTCCATCATAAACACCGTAACACTGACGCTTAGCAAACCAACCCATAGACACACGAGACAGTGTCGCGCACACAATACACATACATTATAATAATAAAAGTATATACAAATTGAACTTAGGCAAATGTAAATAGCTACAATTTTTATATCAACCCGCTTGCTTGTCTATAAAAAAACAATAACGTTTTTATGCGCTGCTCAAATAGAGTATCGAAATATGAAAGGCACCTTAGCTATCGTTATGGTTGCAACATCGATAATATTAAATATGTACAAGTAATTTATAACGCAGTAAAACGATATATATCTTTACGTTCCTCAGGTTAAATCGACAGTAACCATAGAAGACAACAAAATGATTCACGAGCAGGTCGAAGAAAATGGAAGGAAATCTAGACACGTCCGAGAATTTTTTACAGACAAAATTATATCGGTAATGCTGTGTTAAAAGTATATTACACAATAACGATAAATATTCAAAAAAGACACTTTACTAAAATCTAAGATAACATAATATGAGGTTTTTGTATGGAGTCTTCATAGATCCGGATAGATTCCGGATAGATCTACGCTTGACCTCAATCTCACCTGATGTGAAGTGACGATGAGGTCGACGATGTTACGCGTTGATCTAGAAAGCCTATTTACTATTCGTTTGAAGATTCCCAAGTTGTAGTTTGGAAGGATAATCACATATTAATCACCATGCAAAATGCAGTTGTTAGGTAGATGCTGCACATCTTCTGAAAATGTTTTCATTTAGTCGCTTTCCTAGTCCTTTGGAGAAATACCTAAAGACACCCCTTTTTCAGCGCTCTAATATATTGCAGACATAAGTGTTCGATATTAATTTCAACTTGATACCTTGATCGCGACGTACCGGGATACGTCTATCAGGCCGTCCCCCTACTAGATGGACCGACGACCTGGTTAGAGTCGCAGGGAGTCGCTGGATGCAGGTGGCTCGGGACCGGTCGGTGTGTCGTACCATGAGGGAGGCCTATGTCCAGCAGTTAAGAGGGAACAGCAGATAAAAAATTTCATATGAAATTAAGGGTTTGGGATATAGCTGTTTTCTCAACGAAACGTTAGCCAAATTCAATCATTTTGATCTTATTCTCTTTATCAAAGAATAATCTAGGCCCGTTGGTTTTGCTTTTTTCAATATTTTGTCTACAATTAGAATTATGGGCATCTCAAAACTCAAAATTTCAGAAAAAATTTCTTTCAACTTATGGTACTCATTATTTAGAGTAAACGTAACATTTTCAGAAAAAGCAAAACCAACGGGCCTAGATTATTCTTTGATAAAGAGAATAAGATCAAAAAGATTGAATTTGGCTAACGTTTCGTTGAGAAAACAGCTATATCCCAAACCCTTAATTTCACGGCAAAACTAGGCAAATACCAAAAAAAGCTTCAACTGTCCTTCTCGCACAGTTCGGTTCGGGAGGCAGGGTACACTATATCACAACTATATACTGTGTATTATATGTATAAAAATAAAGTAAGCATGCATTAGTGATGTCAATAAGCTTTATCGATTTTTTCGACTAATAGTGGTGGGAAAAATATATCGATAGATACCCTTTCTCGAGCTATAATGGTTTTACCTGTTAGTTTTAATGTTTAGATTGATCTAAATAAACAAATATAAAGACAAATAATTCTAAGGAAATTTATTTTATCTCTAGAACAGAACATTTTCCCTGAAATTCTTAGTTGTTGTTACGTTTTGTTACGTGTAAATAATTAAATATGATTTATGAATAAGTGACTTATGTTTCAAATATTTTTTTAATGTTAAAGTTCGAGTCGGACTCGCATACAAAGGGTTCCGTACCACTGTAAAATATCTAAACAGAAAAAAAACCACAGAAAACACATAACATTTATTGCATGGACATCCGTTTATTTATAACTTTTTTAAAAGCTTTTTTATATTATTTTTTGTTATTTATTATTATTGAAAGTCTTGAGAGAGAACGAGAAGTTATATGGACATCGCATGTACAAATCGCTACGGAGACTATATGACCCGACACAGATATCCCGGAGATCAGCCAGCAAGAGCTTGAAATGGCTCTCCAACAACTCAAAAACCGGTCAAGAGCAAGTCGGACTCGTGCACCGAGGATTCCGTACAGAATATGAATTAATGACATACTGAAAATCATAAATAATAGGTACGGTAATATGCACCCAACAATGCTCTACCGAAAATGAAATTCTAAGCTAAATTACATATTACGAAGTTAAGTTTGTAAACATTAAAAAATCAATTTTACTGTGCTACAATTAAAAAATTCAGATTTATTCCTATGGTTGTGCTGTAAAACCTTCCATATTAAACAAAATCTGAAATTTAAACAAAACTAAAAAATACATGTATATAGTACTTGAAAGTATGCCGATTGCCATTTTTAGAGTTCCGTGTTTAACAAGAACCCTTATAGTCTTGTAGTTTCGCTATGCCCCTCTATTTTCGGTTTAAATCAGAGACTCGTAGTACTAAAACCTGTAATATATAGTAGTATTTTATTATATATATTATATTTGTATTGAAATATTTTTTCCCAGTTATACATCTCATACACTTACAACGGGATTTTTAACTCGTCTATTCCATTGTGTGAAGTGTCGTGAAATTACAGCTTTTTAACCGACTTCAAAAAAAGAGGTTATCAATGCGACCTGTATGTATGTAATATTTCCAGAACTGCCCAGTTTTCATATATGTTAGTCTATATCAGCTTCTAAATAAGTGTGCCAAATTTCTAAAGTGTATGTATGTATGTTTGTCCTCGCATATATCCGGAACTACAAGTTCGATTTAAATAATCCCTTTTTTGTTTGTATTATTAAACTTAGGAAAGACTGCAAGTTTCATCAAAATCGGTTCAGTAGTTTTTGAGAAAGGGAATGTTAAGTGTGTATTAGTTAAATGTTTGTTACCTCAGAACTTTTGACTTGACTGGGTGAACCGATTTGGATGATTCTTTTTTATTTGAAAGCTGGTGCTTCCCGTGTGGTCCCCATTTCAATTTGGTCCGGTTTGTAGAATGGAATCCATGAGAAAACGATATACATCCTTAATAAAAGTAGACTTATACGACAGTTAAAGTTGGTTTCTAGTTCTTTTTGAACGCTTTAACTTGTTAGTCCTTAGACTCTAGCACTCTATGTACTAAAACACCTCTAGGTCACCTAAAGTATTGTTGGAAGACGAAGGTTTTCTTGTTGACTGTAGACCCCTAAAATGGCAAAGTCATAATTTATGTTATATTTATATGTGATAGGTACTTACTAGTCAATTATATCAAATACAACCACAGTGTGTCGAGACTAAACCAATATGCGCCCAATAATTGCTCAAAACGTGAAAAAAGGGTTGACGCACGCTCACGTCAAGTTTATTATAATTTTGAAAAATACACTCTAGCCAAGCGTAGAGCGATGACTGACGAGGCGAGGGGTAGCGACTATGCGCAGCGCGGGGGGGAGGCCGCGTTGGGAGTGAATGCAGCGTTATTTGTGTGAGTGAAAGCATGTGAAAGGCTGTATGTGTGCGTACCGAATCGCGACAGCAATAAAATATTGAAATACCTACTATTCTACAGAGACTTTGCTTCATATCCCTCTTAACGTTTCCCGGCTGATGATGATGATGACCTTGGACGCGTGACGTTCCTTAGAGATATGGTACTGACATTTATAATCAGAGGATCGACAAAGATCCTATAAACCCTTATTTTCCTTTTGAGGCACGGAACTCCATTTATCGATTAGCCGACAAACGACCACTGCTGAATATAGACTTCTCCCTTGGTACGCTCTCACCGCCAATTACCGTTCAATTGTATTAAAAATATGTTTAAAAAAACACAATTAAGTATTCAATCCACTATGATCAAGCGAATGAAATAAAAAGAGCCATATATTTACATTTTTGGGCATATAAATTCATACGTAATTTGTGTTATTACCGAATAAAAAGTGTCTCCGTCTGTCTATTTTATCTCTGATCTGTGTCGGTTCACTGGAAACATACTTATATCTGAATGGAATGGCTGTGACTAAGTAAGCGTTTACTTACATAACATAGCTCATAAAATACTATAGTAAATGTTTTTATTTTTATCTATTTTTAGACGACCACGGCAAAAGGACTCGATAAAACAGTAACGAGACGTTACGAATTAGTGCAATGATAAACGAGTGTAAAAGAGAAAGCAAAAATTGGTTCACTTTTTGGTTGGTTCGGCGATGGAAGAAATGAAGAGAGTGGCAAGTGCTTTGGGAGCAATGTCGTCGTGTATGAAGATGAATATTATGTTTTTGAAACAAAGATTTTATAATTATTATTTTATTTTTCACTAACAGATTGATAAGCCAAGCCAGCACGAGTCTTTTTCGTAAATCGCCACGATGAAAGATCCTACTTTGGGCAATTTCTTGAACTTTTCATCAGCCGCCCTGTGGGACACTCACGAGGAGAAATGGAGTGGTTCTGTTCCATATTAAACCCCTTAAATAGGACACTAAAGCAAAACAACCGACGTATCAGCAACCCTTTACAAAAAGCCGTATTTAAATCGGTCAAACCGTTCTGGAGATAAGTGGGAACATTGGTTTGTATGTACACACACAAACAAACAGACAACCTCCTGCCCTAAACGAATACACCGTCTCCGTTCCGTCGTGGCTAGACTTATACTAGAGAGATGTTTCTATTAAATTAATGAATATTTTGATGTCAAGCTTCATGATACTTAGAATAGTCCGAATAAGTGATGTTATTCTTGTGTAAAAAGTACGGGGAATTCTTAAATTATAGAACGCGCCTATTCTATATTATAGAACCTATTCTTTCGATAAGTTGGTAGTACTTTACTGAGTTACCGTGCGAACTTTGAGCGCTATTGCTTCATTGTTTTAAGTGCTCTGCGATTTTACTATGGGAACATTTGTTGAAGAAAGAGCTTGCCTGAAGTTTTGCGTGTCACGAAATTACCTATACCGAATAACTGCAAATGTTGAAGACTTGCGGTCGTGCGTGTACACCCCGAAAACACCCTAATATGCCCATATTAAAGTGGTAGCTGATTTGCCTCAGGCTGATCGACCCCCAACCGATGAAAATAATGAAAACATCAATCTAATCAAGAAACCTGTACTTGAAAGTCGTCGTATGTATGAGTCTTATAGAGAGCTTGAAAAACCAAAGTAATGCTGATAGTTTTCCTTGATTACAGTCTAGTGCACTATACGGATTTCTTCCAGAGGGACAAACAGCAAATAAAGAGTATTAAGTATTTGGGCATCATGAGGGGTTTGCGAGAGAATATTCGTCGAAAACTGTGAGATTTGTGGAAAGATAATTCATTTTGCACCATGGCATAAAACCATCATTGTGCAAGATGCCCAAAACTCGACTACGTGCCTTACTCACCTCATATGGCTCCGTCTGACTTTTTTTTGTTCCCGAGGCTTAAATTACCACTCCGAGGAAGACGTTCGAGTCGATTGAAGATACAAAAGAAAATGCGCTGAAGGAGTTAAAGACCGCACCTCTCTTCTTCTTCTTAGTCATTATCTTTATCTACCTATTTGGTGCAGGCCTCCTTCAGATTGCGTCATCTTTCCCGGTCCTGCGCTACTTCCATCCAGTTGTTGCCTGCAACCTTCTGGATGTCGTCTTTCCAACGCAACTGTGGTCTGCCTCTGCGACGTTTTTTGTCCCAAGGTCTCCATTCTAGGACTGCCTTGCCCCAAGAACCATGTTTACGGACAATGTGCCCTGCCCACTGCCACTTCAAACTTGCGACTCGTTTAATGGCGTCCGTGACTTTACTTTGCTCTATAAGCCAGGTGTTTGTTTTACGATCCCTCAACGTAACTCCCACGAGCTTCCTTTCAAGTTTCCTCTGGGCGACTTGTATCTTACTGATATACTCCCGCGTCAGGACCCAGGTTTCTGCTCCGTAGGTAAGCACCGGCAAAATACATTGATAGAACAACCTGGCTTTCTGTTCAGCTGAACTGAAACTTACATATAGGTACCAAAAATGTATGGACGAGTGGGTCAAGCGCTGGCGTGCTGTATTGCCAGAGATTTTAAAGGCGAAAGTAAATTTGTTTTATTTACTTGTAGCCTCTTGGACATCTCAACTTTATAACCAATCGTGATGCGGGCGACATTAGCATCACTCATTGTAAAGTTCTCCCTCGAGATAATATCTTTGGTCTACGAAGTTAAATCGCAGACAAAAACTGGTAACTAAATGCAATTATTTTGTTTTGTATGACGCAGTTAAGACATTAACATTTTGAAAATCGAGAAAAACTACCGAGAGATGCATATTCACTTTCTCAAAAAAGGGAAAAGCCAAGGAAAGCAATTTATTGGTCTCATGTATCTCGATCCGATCTATTCCGAGTGCCTCTACCGCAACAAGGATACCACGGGTACCATCCTATCGTTTCCGTAAATCCGTGCACGATTGATGTTTTCAATGCGATAAATAAATAACTGAGGGTTGGATCCCCATCAATTACCCGGGCCACTATTAAACGAGCGTTTGAATAATCAAATTTCTCAGTCCTAATCCCCGTATCGACTTTCACTCAGTCCCTCGGCTAACAAGTCTAACAACCCAGAACATTCTCTCCGGGGCACTTTCCAAAACACGATTCCCTATTCCATTAGACCCTCTCGAAGTTATCTAGCGTTATTTACATCGCCTGACCGTGGCCTTATGTAGCCGACCCTTATGTGTCGGGGTGTATATAAGTGAGCAGTCGTGAATCGTGTGTCGTTGTTGTAAGGGCTGTTTTGGGTTGCTCGGTGGGAGTTGGGTGTAGGGGGAAGCGGTGTCGTTGCCATGGCGACGCGGCGCCCGGACGCCGGATTCAACGCCCGCAGTGTCGGCGGCCGCGCGACCGCCCGCACCCCGCACCCCGACGCCGCCACCGCACAAGTGACACGCGCTACGAAAAAGCACAACCACCCGCCCGGGTAGGGGGACACCGTACAACTCACCTTTTAGGATAAGTATAACCTTCCATATTATGACACACCATCATCTGACGGCAAACGTCACACGAACATGTCATCTCTGACATCATCATGTTGGACAAGACCCTCCTTCTCACATATATCGACACTTTGACCTCTTCATAATCATCGCTCTCCCCAGATTGGTTCCCGCAGTAAGATGTTGTACAGATGTAGATGCTACTGCCTATCTTCTGAATATGTTTCCCTTAGTCGCCTTTTACGACACCCGCGGGATGACATGGGGTGGTTCTATTCTAAAGCCACACGGCCATCAAACAAATTCAGTTTAAAGATCATTTATTCCCATTTAAGACTTAAGAGTCAATTACATGAGAAACAAATTTCTTATTAATAATCTTATTAATTATTATTCTGATTATGTTTAGGTATAAGTATAACGATATGATTATTGACGTTGTAAACAAACATATCTAATGTAATTTATTTACATTTCGGTGCACAATCGACCGAAATAGGAATATGCTCGTATTATTTATCTGTATTTATATAAGGCTACCAAGATTGACGAATAACGAAAAATATCAACGCCCTGGGTATGAACAAAAGATTTCCCCCTCGAAAAAAAAGGCCGAACTGGTCGGTTTAAAAAGTTTTAATTACTATTATGCCTTCGTTTTCAGGTAACAAGTCCCAGAGTGATATGGAATACAATAAGTTAAAAAAATTATTACAAATTACAATAATAAACCAATTTTCTAAAAACTCTTCTTGACTAAGGCACGTAGGTGCCGCTCTGGTGGTGTTGGTCGCTATCCTGCCTCGGAAGCGACGGTACACCACGCCTTTCGGCCAGAAGTCTTCCCTCATGAAGGTATCCAGCTTGCAGGTCATAACTCGCACCACGAACGACTTGAATCATATGTGTTCATCTTTATGAACTCTGTGACGTCATGCGTGGTGGTGGTGATATGCAGGCCTGACAGTTACACGGCCGTGGTCGGTACTGCAGCTCGCAGCAGGAAGTTGGGCCAGCGATGCCACATCACAAAAATTTATACGAGCTGGAGACTAGAGTCTACGCCTATCCTAGTAACATGTGACGTGTGGTGACACTACCACCCGCCCCTTCAGGTCGGGTCGATGTAGGTCGGACGGGGGGCTCGCACCTTTTGTTTAGGACCCCCCTCCCCGTTCATTTACCCGCGCACCGCTCTCAATGTTGTTTGCAAACGGTTTAGGTGCCTAAATGTAGATGGAAATGTCACGTTTTCACTTTTTGTGTTTGCCTCCATTCGAGATGAAATTTTATGCCCTATAGGTTGGTATGTCTGTGTTCATGGCGGGTGAATTTTCAAGGGAAGTTATTTCAGCATGAAAGTACGTACGAAATGTTATACAGATTATCTGATGTGGATTCATATTTTAAATACTGTTCTCGCGTTTCATTTCCGTTACTTTTGGTAGAAAGTTTTATCTTATGATACTTTTTTAAACCACAATAGGCTGCATGGACTTGCCCTTTATATCACCGATTGTACTTTATTAAGCCGTATGGTAGAAGCCAAAATGTGAGATTAACCCTGCAATTTTTTTTAACTTCCACCCCTATGGTGAAAAATTGTAAAAAGTTTTTATAGACGAACGCCTAGATCCTTGAAACTTAGACGTCGATCCCTTATGATGTAGGTAGAGCATATTAAGAAGTAATTTCCATGCGGGCAAATCCACACTCGAGCTAATAGTCATATTATGTTTAGATAGGTAGTGTAATTCAGTCAACAGGAAGCTACAATTTAGAAGTCTTCCAATCGAGCGTGAACGGATCGTTTGCCAGATCGTCACTTACCGTCAAGTGATTAGTCGCCTCTGTGGCCTTAGCGTATACTACACACGATTGGACTTACAATCCAGAGGTCCCAGGTTCGGTTTCCAATTGGTGGGTTTGTAGTACAGCATTATTTATGTTCGCCTGGCTAGCTTGTTATCTAAGTCTCCGCCAAAGCAGCAATGTTATTAAGCTCTGTTGTCTTCTGGTATGAAAGGTAGCAAGGCCAGCCCCTCGTAAGGCTGAGGCTTCTGGTTAAGCACGATTTCCATCCAACAGCCTCATTGTCCCTTACCATCCGTTGAGATGAAGGCCAAGTGCAAACTCATTTGTACATAAAAACATCTGTTATGACGTTACGATATTCACATTTGGGTTTAATAAAAAGGTTTTGAAGTGTTTCTAACAAAATACGGCAATGTTTTTCGTTATAATTAAAAATATCGCTAAAATCCTTGAACTAAAGTTTATAATAATTGCATTAAATTATAATTATTTTACCATTATAATAACAGTCTGCAGTTGCGTACGAGCCTCCCTAACACGTCCAACTTTTCATTTAGCTACTTGGAGTTTAAGTACGAATTAAAATTGGCTTCAGTGAAGGAAAATATCGTGAGGAAACATGAGTACTCCCTGATAAGAAATTCGAAGTTGCGTGAGAAGTTTACTTTAGATTAGATGCAACCGAAGAGTTGTATTTTTAGGCATGAAGCTTTTCCGATACTGGCGGTAAATAAATTAACCTCAAAAGAGATTTCAAACAAACTATTTTGGCTTTTTTTGCTATTGAATTTGAACTGAGTGTAGACTTGGCGTTAGTGCCCTGAACGAATCCCATGGAAGTGTAGTCCCATGGGTGGGTGTTGCTTGCTCGCTTACAGCACAAGATAAACTACCATACGAAACAAACCTTAGAGCTCAGGAGGCCCTTATAAATATAGATAAAGGCACAATACATTTCCATTCATATAAATACATTAAATAGCTGTGTTGGCAGTGTGTACACTCAATAATCGATAAGGTTGACGCGTCGGGCGCGAGGCCACGCCTACTCTTCACGCGGATGGTGACGATTGGACGCCCGGCAGGCTTTTTTTACGGCCACGCACACTGAAGCAAGCGGATTATGATTTACGATAAATTGGAAGGTAGTATTTGAGAAGATTGATGGGATAAAAAGAGAAATTTTGAAAATGGAACCAGACAAAGTCCGAAAAGACACTGATATCCCAGTGATATCCTATTGATAGGAAAACTGGAAATGTTTTTAAAGTATTCTGGTCAAGCGATGGTCTATCTTCTATAAATAAAAACAATTTACGCTTGATCAATCTACCCTTACTTACCACCAAATCCATCCACCTCCACCAAAGTTTCATACTAAATTTCTGTTGCCATAAATCTTTTAAAATATAATAGCTGGATTTGTTTAGTAAATATCTAAAAATAGGACATCGGATTGTGATGTCGCGCAATGCGTATCATTAACATACAACTCCACAGTGAATAACAATTTTAATTTTAAACACTTTCTTTTCGATTATTGTTCAATGCGCCATCTATGAACCATTAGCTGCGTAACGACTATTTTAGCTAACTATTAAGTTGTAAATTAATGACGTTTATTTCGCGACGCTATAATTTCGTCCCCTATTTTTAGGTAATTACTTATCAAAGCCAGATATTCTATTTTAAAAGATTATGTTAACTAAAATTTAGTATGGAAGCGTTAGGAGAGGGATAACGTTAACTAATAAACTTTTATCCTTATTGATGAATGAGATATTTATGTCAAATTTTTCAACGGCCAACATATCTCTAAGGTTATGATTTGTTAGAGTAATAGCAGGGTTTGTAAAATCTCGAATATAATTATAACACGAGATATTTTGTTTCACCAACCATGATGTATTAAATTACTGTTTTAATGTATGTATAAATGAAGCACATCGTCAAGTCATTAGTTTCTCTAAAACATTTTAGAATTATGCGTCGGATAACTTTTATAATTGACTCGTTCGTTAAATCAGGATAAAAATAAAACACGAATTAAATACCTTATCTTATAACCGATGCTATCATCATGGATCAAAATCATTCAATTAAATTCAAGCTTACTCGGAATAGACAGAAAAATATAGCGACGGGAACGGTTTTATAATATGTATTTGTACAAATTTGGCATTTTGAGGATAGAACCCTAAAATAAGCTCATAATAGAATCCCATCATAACCAAGCACCTACCGTTAGCGCGGCACAAAAAACGATCAACACATGAAATCTAATTCCTCTTCCATACAATCGAGCATCACAAGAGCGGCAGATGCGCACGCGCAACAAAAGCCCAACATTTGTAATACGTATTCGTAATACGTCTAATTTTACAAAGAGGCAAACATAATGGCACGACACCATGCCTCGCGCCCTGATCGACAGATCTGATAATTTAAATATGGAGAGGCATCCGAGCGAGATCAGGCGAGTTGCGTCTGCGCATGCTGGCTGCACACGGCTGAGACTTCCAGTTGTACAAGTTTGGTTGTAAACTTATAATAGTAGAACATTTGAAATTTACAAAAGTGGCCAAGATATTTCTAGCGTTTTCTAGAGTCATTATTAAACAAATATCTACAGTAAATAATTGATGAGTAGATTATAAAGAAACTATGAAGATTATGCATCTTGTAAGGTCTGGTAAGGCGTGTGAGAAAGAAACTTGTGTAAGTACCTATGTAAGATAAAAATAAATTCATAGATTCACTTAAATCTATTTCTTATCGAGTAGGTTGTAAGGTCGATGACCGACCTCACAAACCCTAGATGTCAGAGTTGTTGAGCCATCATATACCTCTGGCATGGCTCATGTAGCTACTACCCGTCGTAGATACTCGTAGTAACCGATAACAACGGCTTTACGTGCCTTCCGAAGCACTGAATAATTTGACTTTTCAAATAATCAGGTGATTCAGCCTGCAATGTCATAATCAAACTGGGGAATGTCACACAAAGTTATTTTGACTGTCCCCACCCGGAATCGAACCCGTGACCATCCTCGAGTGTAGCGCTAACCTAACGCTCAGACAATTGCGCCACGGAGGCCCATACTATGTATTCCATCTTATCTTTACTGCTATTATAATATGGTATGAGTGAGCTGAAACTGTAATTATTCTTGTTTTTTGTATGTAAACGACTGCTGATTCTCCTTAAATAAATAAATACGAAAATTCTCTGAAACATTCATCAGTTGATTCTTTGTAAGTAACTGTCGGCAATAAGTAATCTTACGGGGTTTGCCAAACTACCTGGAGCTTTTGTTCCTATTCCAATTTCATACTAAAGAGCTTGAGACTTGTAATAGATCTCAGATGAATTATATGCATTGAATATCTTACCAAGCACCTTTTTCTGAAAGAGCTTTTCCGGCGACACGTTCTTGCTGTTCGGGGAACTGGCAACGTGGTCGACCACTCCGTCAACGTCGCTCAGCTCGGGATGGTGCGAGTAGTAGAGCTCTGCTTGACACTGCGCTATGCGAACTGAAAACAAATTATATCATCTCTCAATCATACAGACACAAACAAGAAAGTTTTGAATCCAATGTAAGTTGCAGATTGGAGTAAAACAAGCAAAAAGAACAAAGACACACTGTCAAGATTTTTTGGGTGATTTCTCAAATACTATACAAGATTGAGACATCGCTTAGGTTTTCTTGTAATCGCTACATAAATTCATGTCTAGTATCATTATTTTAAAGATAGAAGGAGCTATGCTACAAAGAAAATAACAAAAATCCGTTTTGGAAAGTACAAACCAACTTTTTTTTTCTTCAGAAAAATATTCCCTTTTTTTAGTAAGTTGCTACCCTATGTAAGTATATGATACTACGAGTATACTTGAGAAGTAGAAGAAAAGAGAGAGAGAGAGAGAAGTAGTGGTAACTCAATTGGATAGAGCGTCAGTCCTTGAACAATCGAGGTCTGGGTTTGATCCTGGCTCGTACCAATGAGTTCCAATTTGTTATGCACGAATAATAATAACTTTTCGGTGAAGGAAAACATCGTGAGGAAACCTGCACACTCCTGAGAAGATATTCAAAGGTGAGTGTGAAGTCTACCAATCCGCACTGTGCCCGCGTGGTGGACTATGGACCATACACTCTCTGTAGGAGAGTAGGCCTGAGCCCCTGCAGTAGGGACGTATATTGGCTGTTGATGGTGATGGTTGACTATACTTGACCTAATGCCACTGCAATTTCGACCAACCTATTTTTGCCCTATTAAAGTAGTTTTCTAGTATGTCTGACTACTATTCTTCTAAACAAGTAATTCGGATAGAGGAACGCATTTCCCACTATAATAATATCAGTTTTATTCAAGCCAGTAAACATTTTATTATATTATATTTTACACATATAAGTATGTTCACAAGGGTCCTTTAATCTGCACTAACAGTCAGTATTCATAAATGATATTTTTGTAAATATTGCTAACTGGAAAAACAAGCTGAAATACTTTCATAGTCTGTTTCGAGTATTTCAATTTTAAAATAACTTTGTATTCGACGAGGCATCACAATGCCACTCAAATGCGAGTTCTCTGAATATCGAATCGCACATCGCAAAAGGCCCTCGAGAGGATCGTTACGCCATCAGAAACTCGTTTTGTTTCTATCGTCGATACGAGTCCGAGCAAAAACCTATCTCTGGAATACGTTGCGTATCACAGTCGCTAATTGCCGTACCCAGCGCCTAAGTGCTCAATCAAAAACCAAAACTTGATATTTCCCAAAACACGAGACGGAAACCACTAAACGCCCCACCCTTCGCTCTGTCAGCACAAAGAACTGTAAAATCCCTGCAATTCGTACCCTCTGCTCTTAGCGTGTACCTTCGGTGTGCCTATATACTTATCGATTTATCGCAAACACAAGTCTGTGTTTTAAAAAGTCGAAGCTAAGCAGTAAACGCAGTTGTGGCTCTTAACACTTGGTGAGACGGTTGTATTTCTGTTGCTCAGAGGTATGTCGTATAAAGCTTGTTGGATCGCTGGAGACATGTAAAAATGCCGTCTTGTCGTAGGCACGCCGCCCCTCCCCCGGTGACATTTTTACAAGAGGGGGAGAGGGGAGGCCACCCGCGGACGCTCCCGTCATTTCGTTGTCATCCAGGGGCTCCTTTTTGCGCGATCACGGCGCGAGCGTCGGCGTCGACAATACTGTTCTGTATTTTTATTCTTTTCGAGAAGAAAATATGAGAAAAAAAGCCGTAGAGGAAATGACGAACAATACCGCCCTTCGGCGAGATTACCTACCGCCATCAGAAAATGAATGCTTTGTTAGGTCCGTCCGGCGGAATGTTTCACTTGTTACATTAGGCTTGACATTCTCATTTGAGGGAAGGGCGGGGGACGGGGGACGCGGGACGAGGTAACTCAACGAATATCTCCGTGTTTCAATTTCGAAGAGTGCTTCTCTCATTTTCATTACACCTGACAGTTTATTTGTTCTAAAAATAGGATAAAAACGATGTCTTTTCTCTCCATCTCCTACAGATACAACGGAAGGAGATTCGAACTTGTGACATCAGTCACTCTAAGTTGACACGAAACGCAATTTTGTATGATATAGTAACTCACGTGTGAAGTCACGTTGCTGCCAATACTAATGTATAAACCAACATGTTGGTTTCGGTAATTAACAAGTCATGTTTTTTAAACAGAAATTTTTAATTTATTTTACAGTTTTGAAAATTTCATTTTCGATGATGCCAAATAATGAAGTGCAGTGAGATAATCCACTTCACAAAATGGTATGGAAGTATCATTCAGTTTCATTGGGTCTGAAGAAGATCTAGAAAAGCAAAATTAGAATAATATAAGCAGAAGAAAGTGGTACACATTATGTTTGATATCACGAATTGATATTGTTAGACGACGACGACCTAAATCCATTAATAAGTATATATTAACGACTACCACAGGTACTATTGAATTCAGAACTCGTTATGTTTTTTTTATTTCACCAAAAGTCATCGTAACCTGCATAAAGTTTATAGTTTCAACAGCAGAAGCGGCGAGAACAATAAGAACTTATAACACAAGTCAGCATTGTTGTAATCCAAAAAGATACAAACTTCTTTGCAGTGTCGGAAAGAGTTGGAAAAGACGGTCAGAATGGGAGTAATCTGTGTCATCCTGGGCGTTTAAGGGATGGGCTATAGAAAGAGTATCTGCCTACATGGGTGTGTGGAATCGGCTTTAGGTTAGGATCACCCCATGTCGTCCTGTGAAGCGTCTACGTATATTTAAACAACATTGTACATCGGTCATTGATCCGCCTCCCAAGCGTGGTGATTTTAACAAATGCCCTCATGGGAAGTTCGAGGTGGCAACTGTTGATGATTTGTTGATGATGATAAGTAATCTACTATCATCAATATGTTTTGCTTCTTCGGAAAGTATTGTCTGTAAACCTGCAGTACTTATACCTATCTTTAGCGTGATGATCATCACAGGGACATCTCTTCAAGTAAGTTCTATGTCTAACAATTACAGCATTACAGTTTTTTGGCCAACACAGAGGGCTACAATACTAATATTATGAATGCGAAAAAGTGTTTGTTAACTGATTGACGAGACTTTTAGCGATATTATACAAATATTGTAATTTATTGTCATTAGAACACGTCATACGTATTAATATACTGCGGTCTCCACACTAGGCTGAGTCTGTATCGTGGTGACCAGATACAGTTTATATATTTTGAAATTAAAATTAGATTACATTAAAAACATTACATTCTAAACAATTAAAATTACATTAGATGTTATAAACGTTGTCCGTGGAACAATATCTGAAATCCAGACGGATGAAATCGTGAGAAATATCTACTACTAGTTTGGGACTTTTACAGTAATCATGAAAAGGGGCGATGTATCTAGTTGAATAGTTAAATATAAAATCCTGAGGCTTAGCTTAGGACCCATCGGTTGGGACCTGAAACAAAACCAAATGTAGATGCGGTCGCCGCAAAAACTCGAAGGCGGCGTCAACTCAAAGGCCTGCCAAAGGCTTAGCTTAGGCCTTTGACTAAATATGAAAGGGCGTGCGAACTAAAGCTGGCGGTGTAATGCGATGCCCTTACAAATCGGTGAGACGCACAAAGCTTTGTCTTGTACCGCGCATCGGTCGCAATCATATCAACTTGATGGTAATAAAAGGAAAGGCTGAGGTGTGTTATTAACACACATTCTGCAGCCATTTGAGCTCAAAAGTATTGAGGCAATAAACGATTTTAGATCTCACATACACTGAGGATTAGATATATAGCCGGAAATAGAATCTGAGGCTTCTGGAACATCAGTCCGATTGGGTCACTAATCTGGAAAATGTCAACCGTTAAGAGGGTATGCTGTTGTCAAAGCGCCCATACAAACGTAGTCCAGTCATATTTTGAGTATTAAGCTATGAAAATCTATGAAATTTTCAAGACACAATCTAGAAACAAATATCTGTGTCGGTGGTGAGTCAGATTTTCGTTCAAATATATACTTCCAGAGTTACAGGGCGTCAAAGTATTGTATTTTTCGTTAGTAAAAAGCCCCAACTTTGAACCTGTTTTACAAGAGTATGAATCAATTTAGAACAATTTGGAAAAACCACCGACATCTGAAATTTTATTAATATACTGTATTGAAAAAATGGCTACATAATATACTGTATCCTTCAAATGATCACTGGACTACGAAACATCCAAATAACGGGTGGATAACTTCGCGTAGTGTATGCTGTCTCACCGTACGCGCTCGGGTAGGATAGGGCTCGGATACCTCAGGTGCCTCAGGGGTCGGTGTTAGGCCCACTTTTGTGGAACCTCGCATACGACAGTGTCCTGCGGACGGAACTCCCCTGCGGCGTCAGTGTCGTCTGTTATGCAGATGACACTTTAGTTTTGGCCGAAGGGGAGACTTTTGAGAGGACTAGGGGGCTTGCTGAGCTAGGTGTGGCCTGCATCGTGGGGAAGATCCACGGGTTGGGACTACTGGTAGCGCCCCAGAAAACTGAGGCCCTTTGGTTTCACAATCTCCGGCGGGGGGTGGAACCAACCAGCTCGTCAGTGCAGGTGAGCGGCGTGTCTGTACCGGTGGGACGGTACTTGAAGTACCTTGGCCTAACCTTGGACAGCCGCTGGAGCTTTGAGGAGCACTTCAGACTCCTTGTCCCCCGGATTCATAAAGTGGCGGGTGCTATGCACAGACTGCTGCCAAATCTCGGGGGACCTCGGGAAGAAGTTCGGCGCCTTTATGCTGGTGTCGTGCGGTCTATAGCACTTTATGGTGCACCCGTGTGGGCGGACAATCTTACGAGCGTCCGGCGCCGTAAAACACTGAACGCCGTACAGCGACAGATGGCAATACGGATCGTGCGTGGATACCGCACGATATCGTACGAGGCGGCTACTGTTTTAGCGCGATTCCCGCCCCTGGATATTCTGGCGGACATGGATGCGAGAGTCTATGACCAGATTCGCGTCCTGCGCGAAGAGGGTGGGGTAGCCCCGAGGGAGGTCAAAGTGCTCAGGAGGAGGGCTCGGCGACGCGCTCTAAAGAAGTGGCACGAGCGACTCAAAGAGCCACAGAATGTGCGCCAGCGCGTCGTCAGCGCGATCCTGCCAAGCTTCCAGGCTTGGCTGGACAGAGAGGGACGTGTCACCTACCGGCTCACCCAGGTGCTCACCGGACATGGCTGCTTCGGTGAGTACCTGAACAGAATTGGAAGAGAGCTCACACCACAGTGCCACCACTGCGGGGATGACCGGGACTCTGCGCAGCACACGCTCGAAAACTGCCCAGCATGGCAGGCCGAGCGGCAGGTCCTAATCGACGAGGTGGGCGGAGATCTCTCTCTGGCTGCCGTAGTAGCGGTAATGCTAGAGAGGGATTCTGCGTGGAGAGCAGTGGTCTCCTTCTGTGAAACCGTGATGGTTCAGAAGGAGACCGCCGAGCGGGAGCGCGAGCGTGCTGACCCCGCCAGGAGGAGGAGACGAAGGGGTGACAGAAACCTTCACCCTGTAGTCACGCCACCGTAGCCCTGGATGCAAAGGGCAAGGGACCGGAGGCAGCCTGAGTGGGGGCTCCGGCTGTCCTGCTCCGATCCCGAGAGGGCAGTGGAAATGGCGTGGCCCCTTTTCCACTGCGGAGTCCGCTCTGCGAGAGTGCAAGGGCTGGCACACCAGCCCGGGAAGAGCACAATGCATCGCGCGAGGGGAGCACTGGCGACGTTCCTTTGGAGGACCCAGAGCTCCCTGATATGCGCAGCGGTTGGCCACCGAAGGGGTTTAGTGAGTAAGAATCTCACATAACCCGACTCTTTCCCTAAGGAGTTGGGTATCTTTTGAAGATTCCCCTTCGTAAAAAAAAAAAAAAAAAAAAAAAAAAGGGCTCGGATAGGGACAGCTACAAAACAATGCAACCTTGAACGCGGCCACGTCCTCTAAACAGACAATCCTCTTAACACACATTCTGCAGCCATTTGAGCTCAAAAGTATTGAGGCAATAAACGATTTTAGATCTCACATAAACTGAGGATTAGATAAATAGCCGTAAATAGAACCTGAGGCTTCTGGAATATCAGTCCGATTGGGTCACTAATCTGGAACATGTCAACCGTTAAATTTGCTATCAATTCCGGATCTCATCCAAGGGTTGGATGTTGAAAATTATTCAGTACTACAGGTCTAACGCGAAATTATACGTCGTTCGACGCACCGTAAACTCCCATACCTCAGGAACAGATTCAGTTATGCGTTAGACCTGTAGTTTAGTTACTTGCACATTAGCTTCTTCTTTGTCATTTAGAAATCCCGCCTTTATTAATTCGCTATTCAATTTGCCATAATCACCACGCTTGGCAGGCGAGTAAGTGATCATAATCATAATTTATTGGTACTGGTAACAGTTTATGTAAATAAGATCGCTATATGATAACTTTTTAGCACAGAGCATACTTTGGTTGCATGATTATGTGCTCTATGACGGGAAGATATGCGGTGGTTTTATTCTAAAGTAAAAACCACGGCCACATTAATGTAATTATTTAAACATACTCTTAAATTTTAACGGAAATCTTATATGATGTTCGCTGACTCGCGCACGGCTGTAGGCTGCAAGTGATAACTGCTTTAGTAATTAATGATTATTAATTGAAAATGTATTTAATTTATGCGAACACTATGGAAATTGTAAATCAACATAATACGTATAATTTAAGAACAAACCACCGAGCGCGCCGATACGATCTCGCATTTATGACAGTTTCAAAGCCGCTTGGGGTTCGCCAGGGCGACACGATAGCACCGATTTTATTTAAAAATAAAAAACTGTGAATCTCAGGTTTTCGTGCGCGGCGGACGTTATCGGAAAGCGATCGGTCCGTTTTGTTTTCGTGTCGAATGCGATACCGAGCAACCCTTTATCAGATCGGGATAGTTGGGGACGTCGCCGATCCTTGCCGCACTCCGCATATCATTACCACAAAAATTATTCAATTATTCATCGCGGTACCTCGTGGTATCACCTCCATCTAAAGATATCCTGATTAAAAATCGTCATGTCACTCACTCGGCTTACGGAATAAGGTACGATGCTCCATCTCGATGATTTATTCACGTAAATACAATCGAATAGCTTCGGTTTGGGTAATGCTGCCAATGTAAGGGCAAGGTTACGTTACACAAAGATTTGCTATGATAAAAATCAGGCACCTGTTTCCTAATTCTGTCTAAGAATACTTTATTACTAGTAATTTATTGACTCTATCACATGCGTTACATTAATATTTTGTAATTTAGGATTGAGTCCACCTAAAAGTATGGTAAACTTTTTCCACCACAGTGGACATCGAGTTCGAATAGTAATTCACCGCGACCTATTAATATAATTTTGAACTTGATACTTTTGGTATCATTTTGAATGTTATTACGTTTCCGATTTGCGAGACCCTTTTGATTTTTAAAAGCTGCTTTAAAAATAGATCAGCAGTTCATAAACTTTTTATTCCACTGATTTTATTTTTATATTGTGATTTAAATACTCGTATTATTGATTGTATTTTAAAGCAACTCTTACCTAATATCATTTCATAACTACAAGTATTTAATGATGAATCTTGAGACCCTTATGTTCCACGGATCACATGTTAGGAATCTCTGCAATAATATATAATGATTTTCAAAAGCGCTTTTTTACATCTACGTGTGTTTTCTACAAACGAATCTACCTAAACATTAATATAACTGCACCTTAACCTCCGTCTATACAACGAGCAACATTCATCGTTATATTCTTATCCGCACAAGTACCCCAGTCCTAATCAATGCTCATACGTACCGGGTAAAGACTATCACAAAAAACCTTCCTCGTAAAACTCGACATAGAAACCAAACTACATCGGGAAAATTGATAACCAATAATTAGAACAATCGTGAATTGTGTAGCAAACAAAAGGTCACCAGAGCTAAAAGCGAAACCGGCACAAAGGTAAGGAAACAGCCAGTTTCAGCGCTCACAAAAGGAATAATATTATGCGGCCACAATGGCGCCTTTGAAGTCGGGTGAGCCGAATAAAAAACGGATGTGTCAATAATTAACTGTGTGATTCTGATTCGGTAGCGTCGCCGGCGGCCATCGATTCTGTGCTTTACCGAGCCGGTTTATTAAAAAAAAATAACGAACATGCATTATGCTCGAACAATAGGGGCGAAATACCCGCTCGGAGCCAACTCCCGGCTTGTTTTTGTTGTCTGCAAAGCTAGGGTGAAAAATATTACACCCGCGGGCGTGGTGTGAACACATAGCTGCCTTTCATATGTGCCATCAAGATCTGTCGTTGCTTACAAGTAGAGGAGGTATACTGGCGTTGTGTAACGAAGAATGACTACGTATTTTCGAAAGCTTGCTTATTGGAAAGCTTCTATGAAAACTTGCGTATGTTTACGCCTGGCTTATTTGTATGCAAGTATATATTTTTAAAATAGTTCGGCGCAAAATGTTGATCCAAACATAGTAATGTAGAATCTTAACTCGGAGTATATTTTTATCAAATTGTAATGGGACTATCCTTGATATATTATAGCATATTTAACATATGTAGGAAGACACGGCATTTGTTCCCTATTTTACTCTTAGGCTAAGATAATGATCATCAGTCGGGAAACGTCCACGGCTGGACACAGGCGTATAGATAATGAAAAAGAATAATTATAATCGGTTTACAATATTGAAAACCTCATCCTTTTTTGAAGTCGATTCAAAATCGAAAACAAATACGGGCAATATTATAGACTTTTAGTATGACGCAGAGATGTTATCTTTACTTGAGGTCGAATATATTTTGAGTGTGAAAACAAAGAGTGCATGAATATGCTACAAAGCCTATGTACCCAGCAAGCTACGAGTAGCTCATCAGAGGTGCACAATCGTGACGCAATCGCAACAAATCCGCATCAATAGGACCACCCCACGCACAATTTCAGCCCCCAGAGGCAAGGAAATTCATCTCACTAATCCCGGGACGCTGTGAATAGTAAAAGTGATGGGGCTATTCATTCCAGGGAGGGATTCGTGGGTATGAGAGGGGGAAGGAAAGCGCTAAAATTTAATAAAGACGGGGGTATGGACAGGGCGATTAATTACGCACAAGAGGCGCGTAATGATACGGGGTGCGTGTAGGTGCGCCACGGGTTCAAAACGTTGAAGGACAGCCGTACATACAAGTTCACCGTATCAGTATCATGGCTAACTCATTTAATAGTACACAAGGGATGAAAGTGATCAATTGCATCCCGAGATATTTACGGTTGAGGGTGTAATTGATGCTTTCACCCGAGTTAAGCACTCTATTTTTCATTTTTTCGTGAAAATTGATAGTAAAATTCGAGCAACCTACGAGTATATTAGGGAATGCAAATATATCAAACCTCTTACAGCCATTTCATTAGTTACAGAGATTTATTTTAAAACATAATACTTCATGATTTCTCTATATATATTATTATTATATAATCAATATCTAATGAATGTATTAATTTCAATTGTATTAAAAGTCGTTCGCGGTTTTTAAACCATTTTAAATCTCTTTGACCTTTTTACATTGATGAATTCTCACATTCTTTCATTCTTAATTCTTCATCCAAAAACTATTTCGTTGCGAAGCGCAGCCAAGGAGTTTTTAATCTGAGTCTGAACACAACACCAAAAAAATTCTTGGAGAAAGTATATGGCATCTTCATCCCGCGTTTTAAATAATGAAATGCCAACTTTCAGAACAGGAAGGATGAAAAGTGTAAGCATTCATAAACATTATAAACTTGAAATCATTATCATATAATCATTAAAAGCCGTGTGGTTTTTGCTTTTGAAAATGACCACACCATGTCATTAGTAGGTGTCGTAAAAGGCTAAAACAACAAATTTTAAAAACAGATTAAAATAAATATTTAATCTCCCATACAACAAACGTGATATTTTGCTCGATATTGATAACGGCAACAGGTAAATATTCACATAATATTTATTTATTCATTCATTTTTCATTTTATCTTATTTTCAGGTAACATAGACCTAACATAGGTAATATATAAAATACAATACAATACATTTAAATATACCTATTACAATATGAGATAAAACCTACATTCTATTTTAAATTACTAGGGCACGTTCGAGCGGCGCTCTGGTGATGTTGGTCGCTACCCTTCCTCGGAAGCGACGGTACACCACGCAATTTATAAATTCACTTTAGAAATAAATAATTAAATTAAAATAACACAAATCTTTAAGGGGGGCATACAACAAACGTGATTTTTTGCCGTTATTATAGATAAAAAATGGTACGGAACCCTTAGTGCGCGAGTCCGACTCGCAGTTGGCCATTTTTTGTACCATGATCTCGCCGATACGCGACACCTCACTTCTCCAATGACCATTATGTATAGCCCGCGCGGCTAACTCACACATGCGCGTGTATACAAACGTCATCCGTTCGATGCGTGCAGATATCACGATATTTGTTCGAAGTGCCCGACGTGTGCCTAAGGGTCAAACATTCAGGAGATGGTCAGCAGCATCCACTATATTATTAAGTGTATCAAGTTAAATGTCATTAGTCAATATGCCATGGTATAAAGTATTGCATAGATACTCATCATCAACAGCCTATACTCTCCTACACAGAGTGTATGGGCCATAGTCCACCATGCTGGACCAGTGCGATTGGTAGACTTCACACACACCTTTGAATTTCTTAGAAGAGTGCAGGATTCCTCACGATGTTTTCCGTCACCGAAAAGCCAATGGTATTGATTTTTATCATTCGCACATAAATTCCAAATAACATATTGTAACTCATTGGTACGACCCAGGATTGAGCCTAGACCTCGAACTGTTTAAAAACTGACGCTCTACCCAACGAGCTATCATGGCTGTTGCATAGATACATATGACGCTAACTGTACTTATGAGTATAACAGTTTTTTCCTGGAAATCAAGGACGTTATTCCGTTACTTTATTTCCCATATAGTCCGTAAGATCTAGTAAATTATGGTGCATGTAAATATACACAGACTCCTCAGTAAATAGGGGACGGGAGAGTGTAGTTTGTCGCTTATCTATTATTCATGAATGTATCTATACCGTGAATTTTGTTATGATTCTGATTTCAGGTTAGGTAAGACGTGTATTTACTGCCTATTTACTTCAATCAACTTTAGTACTATGTAACTATTAAGAAATCTGTTGAACTAATTTTAAACTAATGTGTTTAAAGTAAAGATAGGGTGTTCGGTTCAGGTTGGTGCCGGCAAGAGGCAATTTCAGGAGATAGGTAGCCGCAGTAACAAGCCTATGAAACCTGGTGATTACGGCAAATCCCTTTGTGGGTAGAGCTTTTGTGGCGATCTAAAGCAATGAGAATATAATATACGCTCATTATGTAATAGGATACGGGACTCCATACAGCGAAAACAAACCTACCAAATCTCAAACGGGGCTAAATAAACATCCATTTTCTACCATACATAATATAGGGACAGTGGCGCCAACAATGCGCTAGTAGCGCCTTTGACGCTTGGCCATGTTTCATACAATTTGTCGTGACTTAATTCGGAACTAACTTGCGTCAGACTGATCTATGGCAGCTCGCATAAGCCCACTGTTGGACATGACATAAGCCTTCCTTATAGATCGCCATGTCCTATTTTTATGAGGGGATTTGCCACAGCCACCACGCTTGGCAGGTGATCGCACTATCGCATATGCACAGTCCAGACACTTCATAAAAATGTCATGATATCGGTTCCCATTCGCATACATCGAACGGATGACGTTCGTATACACGCGCATGTGTGAGTAAGTCATTATCTGAGTCTGATTTTCCGAGGAGTATTAATTCTGTGATTCTGACCAAAGTACCAGGTTTTGAGAAAATGATAGGAGGTGTACAAGGTAAGTTAACATCAAAGTAATGTAGTAGTTTTAATAGCCTCCGTGGCCTAATGGCTTAATGTTGGGTTCACAATTCGGAGGTCTTGGGTTCGATTCCCAGTGGGGTACATATTGGTACTCAGTTTGGTTGTCGGCAGGGCATTTTCTATGTCCGCCATAGGTACATGCTGCCGACTATCTTCTGAACATTGTTCCTTTAGTCGCCTTTGACGACAACCGCAAGATGACATGGGATGGTCCTATTCTAAAGACTCAAAATGAAGCACGGATATGCTATCTTTGATTAATGGAACGAACAATTTCAGATCTTGTTGGTAGCTAGGCATGTGGACAAATCAGATGCCATAAGATTAATATTCAATGTTCACCTGTAAATTATATGTGATAACGACGGTATAAGTAATATAAACAAACAACAATTTACAACCTACCCACCTTACCCCCATTTTACCACTGTATAATTGAAGGGTACTCCTGTGCCCGCTGCATGGCTTCAGCTATCGCGTCGCGGGCGACGCGGTTTCAATTTTATACCATCGCCGTATATATCGCGCTAGCGTGCATGGGTTCGCGGCGCGATTCGTATCCACCTTGGATAAAGTCTATGTCGCGCCATATAAAGTTTATTTTTTAAATTGCTTTTTCAAGTTTTTTGGTACGACAACACTCAATCGGTAAACAGTGCTGCCCCAAACCATTCGTTCATTTAGTATTTTTTTGACATACGTTACGTCAATGTCAAATGTTTAAACCATAACTTCTTTCATTTCTAATGTATTTCCAAAGGTTTATTTTAAATCTGTGTGATAAAAACTAATTAAATTCATCAAAATCAAAGAAAGGATGTTGCCGAAAAATAAGTAAGTTTTATTATTTCAATTTTATAATCATACTACATAGTAACTTACACATCAATTTGATTTACGTAAGTACAGTCCCCAGAGTTAAATTAAATTAGCAGTTCATGGCAGTTTTTGTCATTTATCACGCCACAGCCCCTTTCCTCCCACCTCAACCAACCCTTGATAGTGCATGCTGCTCCTTTCCCCTACCGACCCACCCGCTAAGGCTCTTAAAGCCATCGCGGATAGCCCGGCCTCACCGGACCCCCCATCTCCGAGCGAATTCGCTCTGGAACCCACCTCCCAGGCGTCCCAGCCTGAGGAGGTCGTTCTCTCCACCCAGGAGTCCCAGCCTGAGGTGTACTCTCCGCGTCCAACCGCGACGGCGTCCCAGCCGCCCCCTCAGTCCGAACCGATGTCGACCGAGACATCGACCGCGCCCCCTAGAGTCCCCAAGCCTCCCCCTGTCTTCGTACAGGAGAAGGACAAGTGGGACCGAGTATCTAGGATCTGCAATATGCAGAAAATTTCATTCACCAAGTCCACGGCCATGGGTATTCGGGTGCAACTCAGCACCTCTGCTGACCACAGGGCTCTGACCAAAGCGCTCCAACTCAATGACATAGGTTTTCATACCTATGCCCTTGAGGAGGAGAAGCTCCTGAGGGTGGTCATTCGCGGCCTCCCGAAGGAACTAGATTCGGACCTGATCCTCAAGGACCTTCAGTCCCAGGATCTTCCCGTGCGTGCGGTCCACCGTATGTACGGAGCGAGGTTGAAAACTCCTTTCGACCTCGTACTTGTCGTCCTCGACAAGACCACCGCAGGGAGGGAGATCTTCAATCTCCGGACCTGCTGTTCCCTTTCTGGCCTCAGTGTCGAGCCCCCGAACAAGACGGGTATGATTGGCCAGTGTCATCGCTGCCAATTGTACGGGCACTCCGCCCTTAACTGTCGCGGCCGCCCCAGATGCGTCAAGTGTCTGGGTGATCACGGCACGAAAGAGTGCCCCAGGCCCAAAGACCGGGCCCAGTGCACAGAGCCGCCGAGCTGCGTGCTCTGCCGCACCTCTGGGCACCCGGCTAACTACCGGGGTTGCCCCCGCGCACCGCGGAGACCGGCGCCGGCGCCGCATCGTCTCGCGCCCAGCAACCGCCCTGCGACCGCCGCAGGCGCGCGTCCGCGTCCGCCCCCGCAAATGGAGTCGTTCCCTCCATTGCGACCCTCTCTCCGTCACGACATTGTGAGGCCCACTCAAGGGCCTCAGATACCTCCTCCCCCCATGCTCAAGCCGGTGCCGAGCCGCGCTTCCCCCCAGGCGGCCGCACCGCCCGCCCCAAAGCTCGCTCCTCAAGCGGGCTCGTCCTTCCAAGGAGACTTCTCCTTGCTCCTAAAATTCGCCAGGACCATCGACCTCAACGAGGTCAGAGGCCTGGCCCAGGGCCTCAGGGCCACCAACGGCTCCACTGAGCAACGGCTCAGTTTGCTAGAGAGGCATCTCGGTTGCCTCGAGTCCATCGTTAACTTCGTAGCATCCTAAATGGATACTACAAAGAGCAGGATTAAGCCGCGCAGTCTATCCGTTGCGTACTTCAACGCAAACGGATTAAAGTCACAGCGGGAAGAGATAGCACAGTTCCTCCGCGATCACCAGGTAGACGTCTTCTTAATCCAAGAGACGTTCCTCAAACCTAGCATCCGCGACCCTAGAATTGCCAACTATGACATAGTTCGCAACGATAGGACCTTCGCCCAGAGAGGGGGCACGCTTATTTATTATAAACGGTCGCTCCACTGTATACCTATAGACCCCCCAGTCCTCCAGGACATGGAGGCGTCCATCTGCAGGCTGAGTATGACGGGCCATCAGCCCATCACACTCGCCTCGGTTTATATTCCCCCGGACAAGCACGTGCTTGAGCGGGATCTCTCCGCCATTCTGGCGATCGGAGGCGCCACCATTATAGGCGGCGACCTCAACGCGAAACACCCCGATTGGAACTCGTCCGTCATTAACGTTAGAGGCCGCGAGCTCAACGGCTTAGTAGACTCCCTCGACATAGACGTGATAGGTCCCATGTCGCCTACTCACTTTCCTCCGAACCCCGACCATCGCGCGGATGTCCTCGACATAGTGCTTCTGAAGAGCATAAACCTCAGGTTTGGCTCTATAGAGGTACTGTCCGAGCTCACATCCGACCACCGTCCGGTCATAGTCCAATTCGGCCCACAGTCTGACGCGGCCCCGCCACTTAAGACCGTAATTAACTGGAAGAAACTCGAGCAGCGGCTCGAATCTCCAGACTCCCCGCACTTAGCTGCCATCCCCGACCAAATCGTGACAGTAGATGACACGACGAACGCCATCGACGCCCTCGGAGGGCACATACGCTCTGCGGTGGAGGACTGCTCGAAGCAGGTCCCCGTAGACACAGACAGACGATACCAACTACCAGACGACGCTAGGCTTCTCCTCACGGAGAAGAACGCGGCCACCCGTGCCTACGACTCATATCCCACTCGGGCGAATCTGGCCTTTCTGCGCTCCATGGAGAGGGAGGTGAAGGAGCGCATGAAAGAGCTGCGAGACACTCGGTGGGATACGATGCTCGAAGGCATCAGTCCCTCCCATCTGTCCTTCTGGCAACTAACGCGAGCCCTAAAAAGCGAAACGGTAGCGACCATGCCTCCTCTCATTAGACCCGGCGGTCAAACACCGGCCCTCGACGACGAGGAGAAAGCCGAGTGCTTGGCCGAGAGCTTAGAAGCCCAGTGCTCACCGAGCACGCTCCCCGTAGACCCTGACCACCTCGCCACGGTGGACTCAGAGGTAGACCGCCTATCGGTAATCCCGCCGGTCGCGACTCTCGCGCCGGTCACAGCGGACGAAGTCAAGTCCATCATTAAAGCGTTACCCCCCCGAAAGGCCCCCGGGGCCGACGGGATCACTAATAAAGTCGTAAAGCACTTCTCCGCTCCCCTTATCTGTCTCCTGGTTGCCATCTTCAATGCTGCCATGGAAAATTGCATCTTTCCCGAGTCCTGGAAGGAAGCCGACGTCATCGGCATCCCTAAGCCAGGCAAACCGCGCTCGCAACCCTCCAGCTATCGCCCCATCAGCCTCCTCAAGGTTATGGGGAAGATATACGAGAGACTCCTCAACAACAGACTGTGGGACTTTGTTTCGTCGAACAATCTTCTCATCAACGAGCAGTTTGGCTTTCGCCCCAAACACTCGTGCATCCACCAAGTGCACCGCATCACGGAGCACATTCTCACCGGCCTCTGTCGCAAACGCGTCTCGGCCACGGCCGCCCTCTTTTTCGACGTCGCGAAGGCCTTCGACAAGGTCTGGCACAACGGATTGATATACAAGCTGTATCAGCTCGCTGTGCCCGATAGGCTCGTACTTATTCTACGCGACTATCTGTCCGGTCGAACCTTCCGCTACCGGGTAGAAGGCACCCGTTCCTCGCCGCACCCGATTCGGGCCGGAGTCCCGCAAGGCTCCGTGCTAGCCCCGCTTCTCTTCTCGCTGTACATTAACGACATTCCCCGACCCCGCCACCGGCGCGCACACCTCGCTCTATTCGCCGACGACACCGCGTTGTACACGTCCGGCCATAACGTCCCGCATCTCCTCAAAATTCTACAGTCTGCAACCGACGCATTGGGCGCTTGGTTCAGAAAGTGGAGGATTGAGTTGAATCCGGAAAAAAGCGCGGCGATCGTCTTCCGTAGGCAATCCCCGTCGCTCGATCTCCCCAACATTAAGATTTTCGATACGCCGGTACCGTGGCGGGATCGAGTCAAATATCTAGGCGTTACGCTGGATAAGGGACTCACTTTCCGCCACCACGTCAAAGCCGTGCGACGGCACGCGTCTTTCGTACTGGGTCGCCTCCATTCTCTTCTCAATGCTCGCAGCAAGATGTCCCTTCGTAACAAGGTGACACTCTATAAGACGTGCATCCGTCCCATCATGACGTACGCTAGCGTGGTTTTCGCCCATGCAGCTCCCTCTCATATTCACCGACTTCAGACCGTACAGAACCGCTTCATGCGCAAAGCCACGGGCGCCCCGTGGTTTGTGCGGAACCTTGATCTCCACAAGGATCTAGAGCTGCCGACCCTAGCTCATTACATGAAGGACGTCTCTGTACGGTTCTTCGCGTCCGCTCCGAACCATCCCAATCCGTTTGCACGTAAAGCGTCGTCTTACGTGCCGATTCCCGGCCGTAAGAGGCGCCCCCGGGACGTCCTCAACGACCCCGATGATCCGATCACCTTGGCTCTTCAAGCACTATCGATCCGTCCTCAAACCGACACTTTGCAAATACACCGTCTCCGCCGGCGGAGACGGCAAAGACACACCTTCCCCACGACGAGCAATAATCCTGGCGCTTATCGCAGATATCGGCACATTCCGGGCCGATTTTCACCGATCTCTTGACCACAAAGCAACGCCCTAAGCCGAGGACGAGCCCGAGCGGGCGCCCTTAGGCCTGTTGCTATTAATAATAATACCGGTTGAGCGCCTTCCGCGCTCGCCATTGTTCGGGTGAAGCTGTAGAGGTCGCAGGACCAACAGCATCAAGTCCATTCGAGAAAAAAAAAAAAAAAAAAAAAAAAAAAAAAAAAAAAGCTGCTCCTTTTTGGCTCAAGAACAAGTCCATACACTGTAAAAACTTTTGTTACATAGAAAGCGCAATTCATTTTTTAATTTATAATATTTCAGACATGGAGAGATCTAAAAAAGAAAGCTCATGATGAAGATGCGAAAATAAGGGTGGCGGGCACTCAAACTGGGAATTTAACTCCTGTGCCGACCCTCTCTGAATTGAGCACTACAATTCGTAGTATAATTGGCAGTGAGTGCGCATTTGGCAAAGGAGAAGCCAGAGAATGAAGCAGCATCAGTGTAAGTGACTTAAAAGTGTGATAAGTTTTGTGAATTTTGAAGTTTACTTTTGCATTAATATTTGAAATTAACTTCTTTCTTTTTGTTAAGAGTTATTATATTATTAAAATTTGTCTATGCATTTGAATTTAAATAAATATAAAATAAAGTTTTAATGCAGGCTGAAACATTTTCAAGTACAATAAACAATGTTTCAAAATCACTAAGTTAATTGGGATGTACACTCCACTTATTTACAGGATTTTAGTCTAGTTTTAAATGAGAAATCATTATTTACAGGACATTTTACAAATGCGAAATAAAATCCTTGAGAGACGGAACAGGATAATTGAAATGCAATAATGAAAAACAGAGAGAGGTATGTATTCATTTATTATTGTCTTATTACACAGAATTCAAATGTTTATTTTCAACATTTTGATTATAAAAATAACACTATCAAAGTCAATTAAACCAATTGACAAATAATCTCTACAGCAATCACATCTTTTAAGTCTAGAATAATCGAGATGTCTGCAGATGTTTCATGATGTTAAATAACGTGTAGGCTGCGTTAATCATATCATATGCTTTCTCAGGCACACAATGGAAATTGCAATCCAGGCCAAACATATGAAACGTGCCCTTCAAATACCCATTTGTTCGTTCAATAGTATTTCTGGTCCCACAGTGCCATTGGGTATAGCTCGCCTCTGGCGAGTTGGCGGCTGCTCTTCGAATAGTTGTCATTACCCAAGGCTCAAGAGCACAGCCAGAATCTCCTGAAAAAGTAACACTAACAAACTCATTTTTTGTTACAGTTTACGTCAAGCAAAGCCCTCACTTTCACATGTACTGGGTACCCTTCACGTGTGTGAGGAGTGAAGTCTTCAGCGAGCTCTGCGCACAAGTAGTCTACCATATCCGGGCTCCCATAATTTTCGAAGAATTCCTATCTGAGTAGAGCCCAAGCGTCGACGAGGTCCCTCACAGCTCTACTCTGTTCTTTCCTCGTCACCTTTTCTTCGTAAAATGAAATTAATTAATTAAATTAATAATAAAATGATAATAAAATAAAATTGTTTTATTTCTTTTCATACAGTTATTTACTCAAACAAGGTTGAGACCCTCTTGTAATTATAAAAATACCTGTAACAGAAGGTCTCACTCTTTCATAACAAAACTAGTGTTTATTATATTTAGAGAAATGTGTACGTATGTTAACATGCTAAAAATACATATTTTATTATTATTATTTGCTTGATACACTAGCAGCTCTTCGAGCTGATGCGTGTATATCACTGCACTTGTTTTAATGTTTCTAAATGCTTATCTAGTCTGTTTTTAAAACAATTCACTAAAGAAGCACTTATAACACTTTCAGGCAGAGCGTTCCAAGAATGCACTACACGGTTAGGCAATAAGTGTTTCCTTGGGTTGCTCCTACATGAAGGCTTGGTGAGCTTCATTGAGTGCCCTCTCAATCGACTGTTCTGTCTCATAGTGAACAAGGTTTTGATGTTGCTCACATTGTAGTGTCCGTTGAGTATTTTATAAGATTCAATGAGGTCACCTCGATTCCTTCGCTCTTCCAGTGTTGTCAGATTAAGTTGAAATAGGCGTTCTTCATAAGATTTGTTTCTAAGAGATGCAACCATTTTTGTTGCTCTCCTTTGGACCCTTTCTAAAATGTCAATGTCTTTCTTGAAATATGGACTCCATACCGAAGGCATATTCTAATAACGGCTGAATGTATGTTCTGTAAATTTTGATGAACAACTCTTTGGTGATCATGTAAAACGCTTTTCTAATCATGTAGAGGATAAAATTTGCCTTTTTCGTTATGTTAGTTATATGCACATTCCACTTGAGATTGTGGGTGATGGTAACGCCGAGATCCCTTTGTGTGGTAACAGCTTTAAGAGGCACAGAGTCTATTGTATAGTTTAGTTTTGGGTTATTGCTTCCTATGTGTAATACTGTACACTTTGTTGGATTTAGTGAGATCAGCCATTCCTTTGTCCACTGTACAATGCGATCCAGATCTTCTTGAATGTGATATATGTTATATGATAACAATAATTCACTATTTCGTAGAATAGTGAAGAGGAAAAGAAAAATTAAATGCCAGATGTAGCCTCTCGACATTTTCTAACCTTCAATTCTAAAAATACAATATTTAAATGGAATAAATCTTGGTCGCTGCGAACATAATAATTATGAGAATTTGATAAACATTCACTTTTTAACTATTTTAATGAGCCAATACAATTAAGTAACTCGAAATTCACGTAAAATATGTTTATCTGCCCCTCTCAAAACGCCAATAAAATTATCGAGTTGAAACGTCAAAATTGGATAAATCGTAGTTGTATATCAACAGCCGGTTGTAGCCATGCACGCACTTGCGATAAAAGTGTTAGTTTTTATCGATTCCGCGACATAATCATTTAACTGATGCGCTCATGCACGCTGCGACGTATATATGATGTCCGGCGATAAACTCGCGCGATAAAACCTTTATCCACGGCTTGTCGCCTCGCCATGCACCCCGGGCTGAATGGGTTTAGAACGTCGGCATACGTCATGCGTACGGCACAACGGCACGTAAGTCGCCTACTTGAGGGCGCCCAGACGATTGTAGAGACTTGTTTACGTCATTCTATCCCCCACTTTACAGTTACATACACACATAACTGTATATAAGTTATACTACTCGTAGGAGGAATGAGCATGAAATCTAGGCGGATTTTCGTTACATAGTTTTCTGCGTTTGTCCAAGTTAAATCAAACAAATTAGGTCCAAGTCTTATTTAATGGCTGGCTGGCTTTGTGGAGTAGTTTTCTAAATAAAACATACAATTATCATTCTGAAAATGTATTTTTTCCATTTAGCCTTCATATCAGATTCATTAAGGATATTAATTGAAAAGTCAGTCAAGCAACTTCAATCTGACTTTAATGAGCGAGTCAGTCAGGCTGTCTTTTGGCGTGCACTCAATAGATGTAGTGACTTTATTGGACCTTTTGGGCAGGAAGTTCTTGGTGTGGCCTGCATACTGGCTATGTCGTTTTCCATCCAGATAACTCAAGTTAATTCGTCACTAGTTGCTTACATAGCCAGAATACAACAGTCAGGAAGTATAATTGCCCGATTACACCGAAGCTAAAGCAGGGTCTTTATTTCTGCAACCTGTATATATATATATATATATATATTTCCTAAACAACTAGTATTATTTTGATAAATGAGGTGTCATTGAAAGCGTCGTCTTTGTCCTCTGGTTATAGGCTATAATATGTGACATAAAATTCCAAATGGCGGCCTATTGGAGACATAAAGTGGTACCTAAAAATAATAATTGGAAATTAGAATTTCGTTTCCGATATCAAATGAAAGGATTTGACAAGTAAATTCAGAATATAAGTATAAACACCACGAAATTTAAAATTTTCTGCCACGTCTAATACGTTTTTTGTAGTAGTTGGGATTTAGTTTTCTTAAATTTTCTTCTTGTTAAAGGTAATCCAATAATTTTGGGTGATACTTCTACTGCATTAGTCTTGAACAAAGGCGTGACTTTTGATATAATCTCACTATATAATAAATGCGAATGTGAAATTGTTTTCCCCCTTTGGCACGGAGAAGGGCTAGCTTACGTGTATCGCAGCCCATATATTGGTTCAAGTGAAATAATTTCTAGTCCACACAGATAAAGTCGCGGAAAAAATTACTACCACATACCTTTACGTCTACAATACAAGTTTTAAACACCGTACAGTAAACTCCCGCATGTACACTCTCGCCAACAAAGTCCTCTCCACCGCACCGGCAGGCTGCGTCGAGGCGCATAGTCGCCGTAATTGGTGCTCAAGTGGCAATTAGCTACCCTGTCGGCGCGCCGCGCCCCGCGCCCCGCGTCCTGTACGCTTGTGAGCAGCCTTAGCTCCCTTGTTATATACAAGGACGCTTGCAGTTTCCAAATGCTTCAAGTTCGCCTTATTCTCGACTGAATGCTCTATTCTACCCAGGATTCTATAGTACCGGTTGCTGAACCTTTTCTATCGAGCATTTGGCATGAGACTATTGAATTTTAAGAAGAATCAAGGAGTTGAAGTGACGTAGAAATAGCCTACTCACTCTGGCCTTGATATGCAGGTTGTAGGGCTCGGAAAACACAGAAGCCGGTGGGGAATTATATACTTAGCTTCCATCTTCAAACGAGAACCTGGATGCTCCACTTTACTGTATACGTTGGGCATGCAAATGTCAGCAGTGTCGTGTCCACTTGTTTCCTTTCTAGTATTCATTGCTCTATGGATCCAACTGTGTTGCCAATTTAGTATCATGCACAAAAACCGCTTAATTGCGTAACAGGTCACGTTCGTTGCTACATATAAAGATTTATTTGATGGACAGCTGTCCGAACCACTGCACAAAGCCCAATCAGAGCCATCAATAATTGAATTTCTCGAGCAGGGAGGCTCGCTAGAGTTTCCAGCCCTAAGCCCTCCATTAATTGCTGGAATTAATGCCTCCCTTCTACGTCAAAGGGCGAACGGGCAGTGGGACGGGACAACAACGTTATTTCTATAAAACAGAAATAGGGAAAATACTGTTTCTCAGGTGTTTTATAATAATAACTGTTGCTTGTTTTACCCTGACCCCAAAATTAACAACACAGACGTTTTAAAAAGACTGTTGTAAAGCTTACTCATATCTGAGCTGCATTGCATATACATGAATAGCTTTTCACTGCGATATAGTCTGCTCTAAACTCTATGCACGGAATTACTTCGATCAGTTGTTGCGTAAAAAAACCCAACAACAGTAGTAATTTTCTGTATGTCTTACCTTCCATTTCTTTCTTATTCTGAATATCACAGCGATCGATCAACGAGATTTTTTGAATAGAGACAGTTTATGGACCGGAGAATAGTATAAGCTATTTATTGTCGTGCTAAAGTATTCCCAAGTATAAAGTAGTCTCAATTCTGAGCAGACGAAGCAAAAGGTAGTTTAAGACAACATTAATATAATGACGTAATTTTAAGGGTTCCGTACCTCAAAAGGAACAAAGGAACCCTAAAATCTTTATGTGTAGCCTCTAGTTTCTATTAGCTTGCACTGTACGACTCCCCTAGGCTCAACTCAGACAGAAGGGTCTCATGGCAATCGATACAGTCCCTGATGACGCTCAGTCCGACAACACATGCCACCATCCAACACAAGTATTTAATTTTACCCGACGGATGCCGACGGGGAATTCCCTTATTGCAAGCTTCCTAGGATACTTCTGACTGGCTACTAGATGTATACGGAATGTACGAGTATGTAAACGCATTACAGTCGTTTAATTTAAAAATAGAACGATATTTTACTCCGAAAAGGAGGTAACCCCTGGGAGGAATTTATACAATTTTTAGCTATCAAAGGTAAGTAATTTGTTCTTTTCTGTTTAAAAAATAATTGTGGCCGGGTAACTTTAGAACCATGGTTTTAACACAAATCTGCCAACCTGCACATCTATTCTTCCCTAGGTCGTGTCTGATATTAACATAGACATTAAATTTAATCGCAACATAGACAAATTTGTATGAAATCCGCTATTTGACATTTTGAGGGAAAATCTTGTAAAAAAAGCACCCAATAAGCTTAAACGAATAATGAAATGCTGCAGTTTTCCTTGCATATGTACATAAAAAGAGAAACCTCTGCTATCACTTTCACATATCGCATAGCATATCCATTTCACACACACCACACGATATTTCGTCGCACAATCGCGACACGGAGGGTGTGTAGCCCCACACCCCTACGGCACCTACATACCCTTACCACCTTACAATTGCCGTTGACAAACGAGAGAATGCAGTATTTCCTACCTTACTCTTTGGAGTTAAGGGTGGCGTGTAAGGAATATGTTATGTAGGTGTGAAAGGGAAGGTAGCTGTGTACATAGAGGGCGCACCCCTGTCGCCGAACAAACATGGCGGGCGACTAACGAGGTTTTTGCGCGCGACTCTCGTGAGCGTTTTCGCGCCTAATTTGGACGCTGTATCCCTGAGACCCGTACTTAGGAGGGCCATGTTTTTGAACTTAAAAATGCTAGTTATTTTCGGTAATTTATTTAGTGCTGAAATTTCCACGTCAGCCTCTTGCTCTGACGGACCTTCTTGGGCTTCTTCTTGGGCTGGGTTGGTTCTTTCCTTATATATCCCCACTTGGGACTTTCCATGAGAGGATTTGCTGTAATGACCGCACTTGAAAGGTGGATTTACGATAGAATATAATACATCTTTCTTTTGTCCCAACACAATATATTACTGGAATGTTGTAAATAACATTATTATTATTGAAATTCATGACCAACAAAACTTTTTTATTCTGATTGTGTTGAAGAATTGAATAGAATTGAACAGAATTGCTGAACGAAACAGTTTTTACTTTCAGAGTAGGTTCGGCCCAGCGCCGGCCCCAGAGCGAGAGGAGCAGTCACTCTGATTTAGGCATTCGGTGGTAAGGGACGGAAGATTGACAAATGGGAAAAACAATTTCGAGCGAACAATAACCTTTTGATAGCACCTTCAGAGGCGTTATATAAACTGAAATACAATTTATGTGATGTCAAAGCGTCGAATAGTGGGCGTCGAATCAAAATCTTGCTCTTCCCTGAGCAAAGGCTAGAGGCATAGAAAAATCATAAATAATACTCTAAAGGGCCTTGGATGACATAAATTCATGTGAATCCAGCAAAGTTTGCTCTTGAACAAATTTAGGCCTCCCAAATGGGCTGCCATATGACGGGTCCCGATTCACTTGTATCCATCGACTCCTAGCTACTGGTAAAGACCAGGTCGTCGTTTCATCTAATAGGCAAACGGCCCGGTAATGTTTCCCGATACGCCATCGGCTATCTGTTCTTTGAGCGATGTGGCCCGCCCATTGTCACTTCAGTTCACTGACTCGTCGGTGACCTTAGTTCGTCTATCGATTTCTTTATTCCGGATGTTATCATGTATAGTAATTATGAGCATAGCTCGTTCCACCGAGTCCGTGCCACTTGGTTACACGTGTCAAAACACTTTATTATTTCGGTGTTCCTCTTCGTCTTCTTCACAGCTACATATTTGTGGGAAAGTACGGTCACAATTTTCCACGATTCAATTTTATGAAAAGGTCAGTCAGCGGGGACAAAACAATCAATATGTCGAACTCAAATTGGAATTGAAAAGTAAAGCGCACATCTGCCTGTAATTGTGTACTAAGCGTGGGTAGATGGTGAACATGGAACATAGATATTGAAGATATAGATAACTTTACTTTGATATAATATAATAGAAATACTTTATTCGGCATACATACAGTTATTACAGTTCATACATATACTTGTATTTGCGATTAGCTCTGCTGCACTGAGCGCCGAAATGGAACTGTCTCAGCATATGCGGCAGCAGTAGCTGCAGCGCTGTTTTCAGACAGGCCCAGAGATATTCATTGTCACTGTTTTTAAATAGTAATTAAATAAAAAATAATTTTTAGTTGATGCATGAGTAGATCAGTTAGATAAATTGTATATATTTATTAATATTAATGTAAGTAAATGTAATGTAAGTAAAATAGTAATAAGGTACCGAGCTTCACACTCATTAACATCTTTGTAAAATATATTATTATTTATTAATTAACATACAACAGAAATAGTAAAACACAATGCCATTAAAAAAAAAAGGATTTAACTAATTGTAAATAATTTACCAAAATGTTGACATATAAATGACACTTCATTTCATTTCACGCTTACGTAACTAATGATGATGGAATATCGATTATTCTTATTAAACGAGCATAAAGTAAAAAAAGCTTTTAAAAATTACACCAAACTACAAAAACAAGATTTAATTTTGGAGGTTCATGTGTAAGTAACCTATATATTTTCGGAATGAACTCATCAAGACCTTTCATTTGACGATAGATCAAAACACGAAGGTGTTGATATGTCCTCTACGAGCTACCATGTTGGATTTCATGTGACATCATATAGTCCGCGTAGAAACGTGACGCCAATTATACTTCATTTGTTAAAATACTACGATTGGTGTGGGAGATACGAGAGAAATGATAAACATACACACATACAAATGCTTCTAAATCAACTCTCCTTTTATGAAAGTAGAATGACAGATTCACGTTTTAAACTTGCGTCTTCGAATTCTATATATGTACGGCCTGTAGTCTGTGGTTTGGACAGAGGGACAATATTGACGCCGAGGGCGATCTTCGGCCGGCTCGACCACAGCCCTCCCGGACCGGGGGTGGGGGGGGGGGGGGGGGAAGAGGGGGAGGGGGTCCTCCCAACACAGAGTATACTCTCTCTCATGTTCAAACTAGATATTCGTATGTCGGAGCTACCAACATAAACATATGACGATGATTTATTTATGGAGTCAAGAAAAAATATGTCAAAGGCTATAAGGAAAGATCAAGAGCTGTGACCGTCGTATATCCTATAATCCATCTAAATATACATTATGCAGGGTATTTCATAAATATTGGATAGCTAGTTTTTGTCTGCGACTTCGTCTGCGTAAGCGTCTTGTTCTAATGAAATGGATTTGAGCTTCGGTCTTCATCTCTCGTGGTGACAGTAGGACCGTTTTGGATGATATAGTTCTCGGTAGTTTAAGTAGAAAGAGTTTTCGTTTGATACAAAAAAGCTATTTTGACAGTGAGCGAGGACTACGCTTCCAATGACACCTAATTTGTCTTAATAGGGCGAGAAGTTCAGGAGTCATGACAGAACAGACGATCATACGTACAAAAACAGCTAAAATCATTACTCTTCTTTTGACTTAGTCAGGTAATATGAATAGCCTATTTCCTTCGTGCGTGCCAAATTTCATTCAGATTTTTGTGCCATAAGGTAAAACAAACTCTTACTTTGGTATAAGTAGGATGATGTCTCCTAATGCATGGAGTACAGGAACAATACGTCCAGAGATTATCAGCTGACTCACAGTCGTTTGAATGAATGGTTCTACTTCTGCATCCATCAATTAGTGAAGAAAACTCAAACAACCCAACTCAATCGAATCGTGAATAACTTTTAATAACAAAAAACTCCTTATCCTCCTTATAAAACGGAAGCTGCTGATTCAATACGACCGTAAAAGATCCCTTGCAACTCCATTTTAATCCATTTCCTGGGCTCGTACAGACAATTCAGTAAGTGTATTTTATAGCTCATAATAGTACATTTCAATACTAGTGCGAAAAGTCTGTAACTTCAATCGAGTTTTGAACGACATTTTTTAAAAATACATTTGCGAAAAAATATAACAAATAGTAAAATTATGTTGAGGATGATTTTGTTCCGGTTAACATAGCCAGTAACCTAAGCTAACCTGATTTTTTTAAAGAAATGCATGAAAAACATTCTTTCAGTTAATATGTTTTAACTAGTTAATAAGAAAAACGCACGAAATCACGAACTTTGAGCACGCCAAACAGCTACGAAACGTATCACTTTTTGAGCACATGTATAAAAAAGTTATACATACTTATACCGTGGTATATTTATACGATAAGTATTATATAGGAGCATTATATAGTATTTTATACTAGTTACTTCAACTTTTAAGTTATAATGCAGTTAGTTAGCCTCTAAACACTTTCTTCGACATCGTCAAAGCTCTGATGTCTTTATAGTCTTGTTTCAGTGTTTGTTTACGGTAGCTTGTATTGGATTGAAATGAACCTCACAAGTCATAACACCCTGGCAGATCAATTTATATTGGACGTGTTTTACAAATGATGAACAAAGATGTTCCTTAAAAGAGCATTGCACTGGGATTGTGCTCTAACAAAACATTATTAAATCTTATTTCTGCAAGGATGAAGATGTTTTGAGCGCTCTTATGAATCCATTGTGTCGACGTATTATTAGGTGCTTCGCGTCTTTGTATTCTGCAATTTATTTTGAGCGCATCACAGATTTGTAAAACAATATTCGTTCTTCTGTTACACCCGATTGAAGTTCAGGTTGGCAGAAGCTAGTTTTGATCAGAACAAGGTTCTTCCCTGATGATGAATTAAACAAGAAAATAGACTAACGTAATAATTTCCGGAATAGGATTTCCAAAACAATCGTCATAATATTTGTATTGATTTTCTTGGAAGAATTCATCTCGAAACTCCCACCTCGATTAGCAAACCGGTAAATATTATATACAATAAACGCAGTAGGCTTCACTAAAACGTGGACAAGCAGAAGTTACTTCCAATTTCGTAAGAAATCGTTGCCTTTAATTGCAAAAGTTTATCAGTAAAAGTTATAAGTTATTTTCGAGAGTCATTACGAACCGACTAGCACGCAGGTTTGACGACTTCCAACCTCCCGAACAAGCCGGTTTCCGAAAAGGCTTCAGCACCGTAGACCACATACATACGCTCCGGCAGATTATACCGAAGACCGAGGAGTATCGGTCATTATGCGTTGCGTTTGTGGACTACGAGAAAGCCTTTGATTCAATCGAAACATGGGCAGTGCTTCAGTCTCTCCAAAGGTGCCACATTGACTATCGCTATATCGAAGTGTTGAAATGTTTATATAATAAAGTCACAATGTCCGTCCGAGTACAGGATGAATGCACGAAACCGATCCAAGTGCAGAATGGTGTAAGACCGGGTGACGTTATATCCCCGAAACTCTTCACCACTGCACTGGAAGATGTTTTCAAGCTTCTGAACTGGAAAGGACTGGGCATCAACATCAACGGCGACTACATCACTCACCTTCGATTTGCCGATGACATAGTCATAACGGCAAAATCCTTGGAGGATCTGAACGCAATGCTCAATGACATTAACAGAGTTTCCCAACAGGTACGTTTAAAAATGAACATGGACAAGACGAAAATCATGTCAAATGTCCATGTTGCACCTATGCCGGTAGTGGTTGGGAACACTACAATCGAAGTTGTGGACGAATATGTATAGGTAGGTCCAACTTCGACAAAGAGGTCGACCGAAGAATCCAACTCGGATGGGCGGCGTTCGGGAAGTTACGGCATATCTTCTCGTCAAAAATAACTCAGCGTCTAAAGACAAAAGTCTTTAATCAGTGCGTGTTGCCAGTGATGACATACGGAACCGAAACGTGGTCCTTTACTGTGGGCCGAATAAACAAGCTCAAGGTCACACAGCTAGCAATGGAACGAGCTATGCTCGGAATTTCTCTACGTGATAAGGTCCGGAATGAGGAAATCCGTAGACGAACGAAGGTCACCGACATAGCTCGACGAGTCAGTGAGCTTAAGTGGGCAGGCCACATCGCTTGAAGAACCGATAACCGTTGGGGAGTAAAGGTTCTCGAGTGGCGACCACGTACTGGGAAACGTCTACCAGGCCGTCCCCCTACTAGATGGACCGACGACCTGGTCAGAGTCGCAGGGAGTCACTGGATGCAGGTGGCTCGGGACCGGTCGATGTGGCGTACCATGAGGGAGGCCTATGTTCAACAGTGGACGTTTCCCGGCTGATCATGATGATGATCAGTAAAATCTTTTCGAATTTGATAGCTTTATATATTTATATACATATTACGTCATGTAAGCCACGAGGTAACCATCGTACAATCAAAATACATACCAGTTGAAAACGAGTTATCTGTTTCGGTGCAAAATTACCCAATACTGCATCAACATTGTCGTACCTTCCGAACAATTGCCTATAAGCTTTGTCAATGATACAAAATGGGATAAAAATGTCAAAATACAATCTCTTGTCAAGATCTACAAACTTACAAATGCACTCGAAATATTTGCGAGCAGTCTAATATGATATAGTAAAGAGGATTCGCAAGACGCAAAAAAAGTTGGTTAGGTGAACTATCGCTGAATGTTACAAAAGGACTTATCCTTGGTAACACTAGAACTTGTGTTGATATTATTTTCATTTTTTCAAGTAAATTGAGTTTAAACGTGCAGTTTGTATGATAACAATGCGGGGTATTGATGGCCTTTGCGACAGGAAGACTGATACTTCGCTGTTTGAGTACGGCGGCGTATTGTTGGGATCACTGAAGGGATTGGAGTCGAAGTTACATTTTAAGATTTTTGAGAGCTACAATTTAGCATTGATCTATAGAATAATTTTAATAGACCATAACTACAATTATAAAGTAAATAAAATAACGCTAAAAAACCATAAAAATTAACTTTTTTTTCTTCTAAAGTCGAAATTGTTATTTATTATACGAAAAAACGCACTCACGGCTGCGAGGACGGAAAAAAAATGGTCGCCTCGTTGGGAAAATTACAGAAACCTATTTTTTTAAACTATCTGAAACGCAGTTATTCAACATGTGTACAAGGAAATACCATAATGAAAGGTTAGGCAAATTGACGTTGATCAGAAAACTTTGCAAATCTCCAAATTATGACTTGCATGAGTGAAGTTCTACTCTAAGGCATTGTAGTCATACCTTATATTAAGTTGAGTAAAGAATAATAAATATGTCAGTCTCGAGTTTTAAACATGAACTCTGTATTAGACCGAACATATTCTGTAAAAGAATGAACAACGTCAAGGCATCTCCATATCTTCCAAGTCGAGAATACTTCGGAAAGTTTTTCGTGCCCGCAAATAATTGGCCTACAACCTCCACTTGCCCGAAGGGATTTTCGGATTAAACTCTATTGCGTCTTGAAAAAACTATTCAAGTAGCTTTTGTCGTCGTGTCGCCGCATTGTGTGCGACAAATGGCCGTTTGTGTTGGCAATTGCAAAATCCTATCCGTTCAAATACTTATATGTGACTTCCATCTCTTTAGGAACGTTTTGTAGAATTTTTTTAAAAACTGTAGGGATTGCAGTGATATGTTTTAACGAGTTGAGACGTTTGAGTTAAATGCCAGAAGCTTTTGTTGGTTATGCTTATGATGTATCTAGCTTTATACCCAATATCTGGGCGACCTAGCTTTGCTCGTAGTTCTTTAAAAACAAACAAAAACTTTATTTCTGCCCCTGGTTAGCCATAACGAGTGGAACAATTTGCCACTTAAAAAATAATAATTACAAACTTGAATAAATAAATAAAAACACACAAAAACCAAAAATAAAAGCAATCTTCCAACCGGGATTTGAACGCGGATATCTCGGACGGAATGACACGTGTGAAACACTCGGCTAAAGTGATTATGTTTGACAGCGTGGAATTTCCCATCATATTTTGCGTCGAATAATGCGAAGGAAAAAGCGCATGAAAACTCGAAAACGCGCATTTTCCCAGACATAAGACTAATCTAGATCGATTTTTAGCCCCCAAAACCTAGGGGGTTAAAAAAATCAATACCAAATTTCAGCGAAATCGCTGGAGCCGTTTCCGATATCCGAATTATATATATATAGCTATAGCTGTCCTCAAGCTGTCATATAAAAATGAACGTGAAATTGACCTAGAAAAAGAAAGTATTTTGTACACGGAAATTATCAATATAATCTGATCATTACCATTTTTAAAGTAATTCTCATAATTTTACCTTTATTTTAAAACAGTGTACAACGAGCTGGCCCCAGAAGAAAGGTCACTTTTGTAGGTTATTTTACCTCGTTTGACAAAAACACGAATGACAGCGACGTCGTCCCAAGAACTGTCAATTAAAACTATGGTCGGAGTCTGGATTTAAAAAAATATTGAGAGTCCCAGGGTAGAGTTTCTCCATCCAACTCCTGATTCCAGATTCTGATGGAGACAAATTATTGTATTGTCGTCCGAATTACATATAATTGCTAAGTTTCAAATCGCTACGACGTTTAGAAGTAGCTTTAAATTGACTTGCTAGATTTGTTTACCTACATACGTAGTTAGATAGTTAACTACGAAAGTTACATACAAGTGAGTGTAATATAAAGCATGTGAAATGATTATTTATGACCGTATTCATTTATTCATCATCATCAACAGCCTATATATGTCCCCACTGGAGGGGCTCAGGCCTACTCTCCTACAGAGAGTGTATGGGCCATAGTCCACCACGCGGGCCCAGTGCGGATCGGCGGACTTCACATGCCTGTTCAAGACATGCAGGTTTCCTCACGATGTTTTCCTTCACCGTTAAGCAATCGGATAATGTACTTGAATTGAAAAACAACTCATAGGTACACGGCTGGATTCGTACCCGGTACCCTCAGATTGAGAGTCCGCGCCTTATCAATTGCGCCATTTATTCATAGTAGACGTAAATTCCTTCGATGGAACTACTGACATTTCTTCCTGCCAGCAGTTCCTTTACTTACTTATGATGAAGGAACAACTAGAATTGTCATTTAACGTATACCGTAGTATGGATAGGGTTCGGATATTCACAGAAAAATAGAATTTTCAACTATGATAGATAACTAAAAAGTTCGAAAAATCCTATGACTTACCTCATACCTATTTAATTTTGTTGTTGGTACAAAAATGAATATAAATAGCGTGATAAATTCTTGGAAATATTCACCAAACATTTCATTCAAATCAGATGAAAATTCTACGAGCAAGTACACTTAGCTGAGTCGACGATCACACAGCAGGGGCACATAGCCGACGACGGTACGGCTGACCTGAAGTCCTCCACGTCACTCACACTCACGAGGACTCCGCGGGACTTGGAGGACTTGCACAATGAGTTCCTAAGTGGTTGCGACCGAATTAATTAGAGACAACACAGGGGCTGGCTTTCTATACAGTTGTAGGTATTCGAACGTGAATGATTTTACATACGAACGAGGTTTCTACTTGCTTTTATTGCCTAATTGGTAACACTGATTCTGAATTGTTCAGTTCAATTCCGCGTTCGGATTATTTTAATAGGATGGGATACGTTGTAGAAACTTGCTACATTCAGAACTTTCACAGACTGTTGTCGATTGATAGGCTACAAAAATTCTTAAATAGGAAGAAAAAAAACTGCTATGTTTTCGAGTCCTGGTAAATACTATCCTGTCGAAAGATTAATAACAAAAAAAAAACATGCATGAATGCATCATAAGATGTTCAATTCTGCCAGATTCCAGCGACCCACTTTAGGGTTCCAAAAACACATGCCTGGGCTAAAGTAACTGGACAGGACTTATAAATCTAATGATTGTGAATATCAAAATATATTTCTCTTATATATTTATGGATGTATTCTTATACTTAAGCTAGTTGAGTAGGGAGGCGTAATTCCGTCTTTGACTATATTTAAGGTATAGTTCATTTTTTAACACTTACAGTCTTTCAACAATTACAGTTATTCAGTATTTATCGATTGAGCTACCCTTTAAAATACTGATAAGCACGAAAAAGAAACAGCAAGTTCCATATAGTAAATATGATCGGGGTAATCTGAATTATGATCAATATAAGTCAAAAATGAGAAAGTAAATTTACCCGGCCATTATTCTCTAGGCGCTAGGCAACGCGCGAATATACATAATATGTACCTTCTACCGCGCTGACACCCACCGGGGTGGTCAGAAGCTTTGGGAGTCGCGTCACGAGTAGACACCTACATTTAAATATAGATCGCGTTTAGACTTATATGCACCTCTCTTCGCTTTGTGAGATAGCAAGAGTCGCTATTTCCGTAAGTTTCTTAGGCAAGCGTTCCTTTTGTATCCATGTACTATTAAGTATTCTGTGCTGTAGTAAAATAATAATGACCCAATAGCATTGTTATTTTCTGCGTGCCTCTCATTTTTATTTGGAATTGGGCCTCTGAGGAGTCTTGCTACATCACTAGTTCTAAAATAATCGAATACATTAGCCCTCTTACTAGTACAACCCTTACAACAAAGGATCACATAATCTCTATCTACTTCACGTCAGTGACACGGATCAAAACAAACGAGACGCCATGGCTGCTAAATAAATAGCCACTTACGAAAGATTTCAAACTTCAAAGTGACATGAGGTTGACACCGTGTACACGACGCGTGACGTCCCCTTTGTGTCCCCTTTTAAAATATCTTAATTCACACCCCTAGCTATATAACTCCTCAATCTAAACTCAACTCAAAGACTTACTTGATTCAGTACAAAGTCGAGCGTCTAACATTTATAATGAAACCTCTTTGATATGTTAATTTGTGTTTCGCAAGCATTCGAATTTCGACTTCATTGAAAGTACGTAAAGCCGAGAGTGGAATGAGTCGTAGTCTATTTAGCAAGGGGTGTGAGCTGCATTTGAAAGCAGGATTGTCGGTTCGCTTTGTAATTAATCGCGGTACATAGGACGGCCATTGATACGCCGAATTGCCAACCGTGCGCTAACAAAGCATTTTTTTGAAAGTTTTAGAAGGGTTCTTAGTCGATATTACTGCGGATATGTAGGATTACAGTCCTTACGTTGTCAAAGAAGGGCTTACGTCGGACACATGCAGTGACATATTACAATATCATAAAAAGCACTTATAAATAAAAATACAGTATTTATTTAACAAATACATACATCTGCAACAAACTTAGGCAACAAAGCTTCCAATTCATGTAAAAAAGCGGCCAAGTGCATGTTGGGCCAAGCGCAGTGTAGGGATCCGTAGTTGAACTGGTTTTATAAAAAGTAATTTTGAATGAAAGTACGAATTATTCATTTTGACCACTTCAAGTATATTTTATAATTTGGTCGACTATTACTCGACAAAAATTATCACTTTAAAGCTTAATAAAAGAAAAGTGGTGTTCCTGGACACTCAATGTTTTTGAAAGACTTATTCAACGATACCCTACACAATGGGGTTGACGCGAAAAAAATATTTTATGCCCAAATTGTGTGTATGGAGAGCCACCCATAAAAATATTTTTCAGGATTTTATGCTACCAATTTGTCGGCGTTATTAACGTTATCCCTCTCCTAATGCTTGCATACTAAATTTATGTTGCCATCTTTCTTTCTTTCTTATACCTTTAAACGAGCAATTCTTGTGTGTCACCGTAAAATTGTAAACACTGTCAGATTATAATCTCTCTCGCGAGCTTTTGAACTGTCGAAAGATTGTGAACCGCAAAATACTGCTTACAATTTATTGCATCATTTTTCTTTAGATTACAGGTAGATTGTAATGTACAGAAAAATGATGCGGTAAAAGGTCGTAAAATAAAGAGTTAAACACCTATTTGGTGTTCTAGTCATGTGAAGAAGGCATGTTTGTCATTTAAAACACCGATGATGTATTAGTAATATTTAATGTATAAATAAATTGAATATTTATAGCAAGTTTGTTTTTGACAAGTCGGAAAGCAGGTTTCCCGGCTCATTCCGTTTGTCGTTAGCTAGCTAATAAGCAATACAGTAAGTTTGGACACCCTCACACAGATGGCGCAGTATGATCATAAAACCAACTGTTGATGTTACATCGTGATAGTACTAAGAGACTCTCTTAGATGGCGCTGTTACTAAAAACTGAAATCCTTAAGCCCGGTATATGATCGTGTTTGGTAAAATAATATGGAATTATTGGAGAGTTTGGTGGCTCCACCTCTAGGGCCTAATTTGTAATGCGTTAAGTGTATCAGATTCAAGCAAAATAATTATTTATTGATAGACGCATAATCAGTTCGTGTGTTCTCGGCTTTAGAGTATGACCACTCCTTGTAAACTACGGCTAAGGGAATTTACCGTCACTTATCATCAGGTGAGATGCAGGCCAAGTGCAAACCAGCAAAAAAGAAAAGGTGTAAATGTTACTGTTGGTAGTGCCTTTCAGTTTTAAGGTTTTCTGTGAGCAATAAATGAAATATTTATTGGTTTGATTACTACGTGCGAACAAAAATAATAGGTAACCTAACTCGTCGACTTATTTTCTTGCGAGATGAATTACAACTCATGTGGTCTCGCCTTAAGAATGGGACCACCCTATATCATCGCGCGGCTGTCGTAAAAGGTGACTAAAGGCAAAAATATTCAGGAGATGGGAGCAGCATCTTACCATGTAACAACTTACCGCGATCACCACGATACCTGGTGACAATCGTAAAGCCCCTTGATATAAAGGGAGACTCTTGTCCAACAGTGGACATGCAGTTAAGTCAACACGATGTGCAATATAAGTTAACTATGAAATTGAGAAAACTATCTTGTACAATATATCCTAAACCTTATGCATTATTTGACAGCTCATTAATTTAGTTTTAATGTATGATAGGTTTTGCACTTGGCCTTCGTCTCACCTGATGGTAAGTGACGCACCCAGATGTAGAGGCTGTGGCGCTGGCTCTGTTGTCTTCCATACCGGAATATAACAGTGCTATTAACACTCTTGTTCCGTGGCAGACTTACATGGTGGTACCTAGCCAAGCAGACATAGAAGATATCTTACCCCCAATTAAACAGCATACCGATAGGTACCCACACTGGAAATAAAAGTTGGGACCTTTGGATTGTAAGATGCGTTAGTAATATATTTCTCATCCGAAAAATCGAAACACGTGTAGGTATGTAAAATGTGTATATTTAGGAATATATTTCAAATGTCGTTTAATAGTGAATAACATGAGGTTTCCAAACCCTAAGGTTAATGTTCTAAATTCAAATTAAATTTTCAGAGGTGTCTCTGATAATCCTAACAAAACATAAACTTGCACAGTGTTTCGATTTTTCTGATGAGAAGTATATTTCAATTCATGTAAAATTAATTTGAACACTGGATTTCTAGTCGTATTAGAAACGTTGTAAGTTAATTTTGTGGACGGTATTCGAAAGTTATTATAACTTTAGATACTAAATATTGTTAAAATTAGTTTCGCTATTTCCCGCAAGATGGCGCTAGGGGCACCGAATTTGAACGGAAGCCGCAACATAAAATAAGGAATAAAATGGATAAATATTAGTCCGTCTATTTTATACATTAGTCTCTTGTATACATTAATTTAATTTTACTCCAATAACAGTTATTACATTGCCTCCTTGCATTGGCTTCAGGCTTCCAAGCTGAGCACATATCGTCAGGTGAGAAGAAGACAGTTCAAATACCATATTAGACATTAAAAACTTCTGTCATGTTGTTATTTTCCTTATCTTTTCCTTCTTTTTTCTTTTTAAAGTTTACTAAACCGAAGGATCTAAGCGCGGCCCTATTGTTGAGGCAACTTTATCCGTTATGTCAAGAGGCTTATGTCCGTTCAGATGAGATTTATATGTGTGTTATAATTATGTGATCCAACGACATAAATTGTGACAAAATTATGCCTATAATTACGTATAAACTTAACCAGACATAAAAGTGGTTAAAAAACGTTACTTTCCATAGCCCACGGGCATTGGTGTATCTAGGGATATTTTTGATGAAAGTAATTTTAATACGAGTCAACAAATTTTGGACATAGTCTTTTGTAAGGATTACTTTTTTGAAACTGAAAGTTTCTTTTGCTTTAATTTTGGGTTAGTTTAACTAGTCCTACATCCTGGTCTGGGCACCAAAAAATTCTGAGTTAGGCAGTCTGTATACGCCAACGGTTATGAGAATTCTTCATAGAGCAGAGATACTTTTCTAAAGTGTTGTGTATAAAGTCGGTATTTAACATAGATATTGGCCAAATTTTCAAGGCTTTTTAAAACAAACAAGCAAATATCCACCAGTGATATCATGTCAATTCATAATAAATAAGTTGAGAAGCGAGTTGAAGAGTATACAAGCAATTCCGAGCATGATTCTATCTATCCGGAATAGCATCGAAGCTAACGTCGGCGGCGCGGCAATAAATCAACAATCAGACAGACCGATACACAATCGTTTACATTAACTACTGAGGAAATTTAAAAAATGCAGAACAAAGTCGTGGGGGAAGGTCGAAGGTTCCGTGCACGGTCTTTATCAGAACACTTCCATTTACAAGACATGCTAGACATTGACACACAAGACAACAGAATACGTTCTTTATTAGCGATCCAGAACGCGGAGCTCTTATAAGTTAGTACTTAAGAGGCTATGTTGGTAAGACCACGTGGTCGGTTTCAAGGTTGCATTGTTTTGTAGCTGTCCCTCTCCGAGTCCTATCCTACCCAAGCGCGTACGGTGAGACAGCATACATTACGCGATGTTATCCACCCGTTATTTGGATGTTTCGTAGTCCAGGGATCATTTGAAGGATACAGTATATTATGTAACCATTTTTTTAATACAGTATACTAATGAAATTTCAGATGTCGGTGGTTTTTCTAAATTGTTCTAAATTGATTCATACTCTTGTAAATCAGGTTCAAAGTTGGGGCTTTTTACTACCGAAAAATACAATACTTTGACGCCCTGTAACTCTGGAAGTATATATTTAAACGAAAATCTGACTCACCACCGACACAGATATTTGTTTCTAGATTGTGTCTTGAAAATTTCATAGATTTTCATAGCTTAATACTCAAAATATGACTGGACTACGTTTGTATGGGCGCTTTGACAACAGCATACCCTCTTAATTTTGCCAGCGACCTCGCCTGTGTCCGTCCACTCGGTTTGATCGGGATATTCCCTTTTCCAGCCCTTCAGTAGTTGAAACTATAAAAATCAATACATTATGATACTCTATAACGACATGAAGGAGAATAAACAAACAAACTTACTATAAAAAACTTTCGAGTTGTTAATATCAGTATGAATTAAAGAAGAGCTGGGTAAGACTTCTGCTAAGCAGTAATCAATTCATCTAAGCAATCCGAGCTCTATTTTTGATTCTCTCTACGCGCCGCGAGCGCTCGTTTTCTACTGATTTTCGTTCGACTTATGAAATTTGGTATTTTTGAATCGCTCTTCTGCAACGAGTGGTCGGGACCACTCTTTGCGGAGGCGAGCGATAGAGTAAACGCCATCGTCGAACACTGACATTACCACTTATTGACATTGAACTTCTATGTACTTTGCATTCCGTTTTACTTGCATGAATTACCGGTTTTATTTTTTTGCATAAAAAGGATAAAATTAAACGTTTGAAGTTATATTAGCAACACTGAGGCGAATGATTCAAAAATACGGTCAAACCTGTTTTCATGCGACTTGTAGTCGATCGTGACTTAAGTCGTGTGCGACGAAGCTATGTCACACGAGCGAATCAAAAATAGAGCTCCTGGAACGTCCGACTAAAGACGTTCGACTTGAGGGAGTCTCGACTTAATAAAAACTAATCTAATTTGATTTAGGGCCTAGTTTTTCATACGTTAAGTTGCCTGAAAAATTATTAAAGTAATGCAAATATTTCTTTTGACAATACTCCTTATCTGTGATTTTTCATAGTCAAGCCTATGTAGTGAACTTATGGAGCTATATATTAGTTTCTTTTGACAGGAATAAACATAATTATACATACTTATCTATCTACGACGTAATTCGTCAGTCCGTCTTCTAAAAATATTCTGAGCACAGGGAAATGCATCAACCACCCACAGCCACAATTTTTAAACAAAAATAATTAAAATTGAAGATCCGTCTTCAATGTGAGGTTTATAAAAACCAATTGAGGAATCCCAAAACACGACAAAAGACAATACTAATTCGTAAACAAAACGTTCTGTAGCGACTTAGGCGAGTCACGAAAACGAGTAATGGCAAACGCCCATCACATTAATAGATTGACGTGCTCAAAACTGTAAAATTACCATTCCGAATATGAATCGAGAAAAAAAGCTTTTAAAAAAAGACAAATAGGTTCGTTGCAATAGACGATTAGGGGGCCAAGCACGAATACGGCAGTAAACGTAATTTTAATGAGTTGTAAACGAGGTGATACAAAAAGCCTACAACAGCGATATGTCGGGAAAAAATCGAACGTAGAAGATAATAGTGGAATACGATTGCGATGAGGGAGACAACAACAAAATCAATAATTGCGTAACTAATAAAGTGTGTAATAAATATAGTATAAAGTATAAGTATACATCGTAGCACCAAGTCAAGCAGTTATCAATTAAACATGTAATACGTTTGGTAGGCTGTCTATCATGTCATCATACAGGAAAAAACGTCTGACAATTTAAAGCAATTGCAATGTAAGAAATTTAAGTTCGAAGTTCGAAGACAATCAGCTTTAACTGTATCAGTAGCAGCGCTTCCTATGTATCACTAACAACGTATACCTACTGCTATCGACAATTTGATACCAAACGTGGTGATCAAAGCGTAGATTTGTATGTTATATCCTGTTTGCCGATTGCCTGTCCTATTTTCAGCAGTAGACTTATGTACAGACAAGATCTGACTTATAAGATCACGTACTCAAAATTTTGAAAACATTGCTGTCAAAGTAACAGGAAGTGACATGGGTGCTGTGGAAACTGTCGCAAAATTCAAAATCCGCGATAATTCAATTGAATGTCATAGAAAAAGCACCGCGACATCCACCCGCAATATCATGCAACTAGTTAAGAACTTAGGAACAAAGTAGAAGCCTAAGACACCGGTGCTATTGGTAGGAAGCTATAACAAAGTTAGCGATCACGCGACAGTCCCAGGGATATTTACGACTGACTCAATTGTATGGTTAAAATAACTGTAACGGTGCCTGGCTGTTAGGTTTCACTTTATCGAATAAGCCGTGATCTATTAAAATTGTTGGTGACACGCTATTATTGTGTTCGAGTTAGTTTTAAAGGTGGATTGCGCTTTTTGCAGCATTATTAACATTCATGGCTTAGCTTACATTCTTTATAATCTAGTAACGATATGCAAAAACAAACAAAATTATACATTACTGCTTAGAATGCCTTTAGAATTAGATAACTGCATGTCGTAGAAGGGGAATAAGGGAAGATTGCAGAAGAAGGGCAGCGACATCTTCCTATGTATCAGCAACATCTTTCTATTACCAATCCACCTGTAAAGGTAATTGTGGCAAATATCCTCATAAAGCCAGTTGGACCTCCTCGTCCAATGACATTGACGGACGCTTACATCCAAGACTTGCAGTAAATGATGATGAAGTTACAGCCACCACATTAAATCTAGGTTGCGGATTAAAATAAAATATTCATTAACTGGAGATATAGTATAATACTACCTATAAAGGATAATATGCAAAAAGGGAGTGATAGAAGTCAGTTCACTAGAAACTACTGTAAAAATCTGATTCCACAATGAAGTAATATAATAATGAATTTAATATCCAACACAGGCCGACATATGACGACTATTATAAACATCAAACGCGCACTGTGAGAACTTATTTAAATGTATATGATTTCGACTAAGAATTTAGTAGCTTAAATATTATCAGGTTCAAAATTAGGAAGTTCTACAAAGTAAAGTTACATATTAGCGTCAGACATTTCAGACGCAAGGTCGCTTCTATAGATGTATAGCCCGAGAGTTCAGGCGACTGGGACCACAGAAAACTGGGACCGTAGTAATTGCCCGATAAAGTTTTTGAATCGATTGACTTGGACTGAATCTCAGTGTTGATGATGTAGGTGAATAATAAGAGATAGTGAAGAATAGTCATTATGGAGGAGGTAAACAGAAAGTAGAAACTAACCATTTCAGTGGCTGCTACTACAACCACAAAACGGCTAGATATCCACAAAGATACGTTTTACGCAGCCATCAATATTCTTAATGGAGAAAACGGGCCCACGGTAGACCAAGGAAATTTATAACGGAAGCCGGGTGAAATACTATCGATGGCTCGGATCGGGCAATAATCGAAAGGATTTTTATTTTCCTTCGACGTTTTGTGACACGAATCGTTTAAATATTCAAAATTTGGTAACCCCTTTATTGTCAACGCGGCCTGCCGTTGGCACGGTGAGCTTTGGTGATACCTATTCGGTAAGCTATGAATAGACACCGGCGCGGAATGGTGAATAGCATTCATATTATACACTAGCGTTTACTTGTCATTTCGTATGCGTGAATTTTAGAATACTACCCCACAATAACATTATCCGGAATTGTAGCGTATGTTCTATTCTATCCACTATCTGTCCCATAAACTATACAAAGAATCACGCTGATCCGTTATTGCGTTGCTCGAAAGAAGAATAGAATCTGGAATGGGACTGGTCTGGGCATGTCGGCCGCATCTCTGAGGACCTTTGGGCAAAGATCGCAACCGAATGGTCCTCAGATACAGGAAATCAACGTTGAGACAGACCGCGAAAGAGATGTCGTGATGAACTGGACTCATTCCTGAACGATTGTTTGGAGGAGGCTCTTGAGAGTGAGAACTGGAGTGATATGAGGGAGGACTTTGATCAGCAGTTTGACAGTGCAGGATAATAATAATAATGGACTAGTAGGTCATCTTCAGCTTTACCTGCGTGTAAATTGTTTCTTGAGTGGTTCTGAAACTTGCAAAACAGATGTGTATAGTTTCAAGGTTCTAGATTAAGTGCTGTCCCCAAAAAGTTTCCCGTTTTTCATTCCCTTAGATTGATGTTGAAAGTTGCAATACTAATAACTCCAGCAGTTAGGGTGGGCTTTGATTTGATATGGCAGGTTAGAGAATATGTGTAAACAGATGAAATATGCTGAATAGTTTTAATAATGAATTTGCAGTTCGATTCAAAAGACAAACTTACATAACAGCATACATTCGCACCCAAATAATTATCCGTTCCTTCTTGTAAAGCAGTCGGATATAAGTGATACCGTATAACAGACAACAATACTTGGTGACACAGCAAAAACCTTTTTATCTGCGCGGAAACTGCGTCAGTTTTATTTAGCATACGTTGTCCAACCACACACTACATACGTAATGGGATGTTCTGTCATGTCGAATGCCTCTTTCGAGTCTTTTTAACTTGTTTCTGCTGCATAATGCAAAGTGGGACACGATCTTTTTGTTTCTACGATTGCATTGCAGCGATGCGAGTTTTAAATGTACCTACCTACGTTTAAAGTCGAGTTGCCGACCAAAAATTCAACGTATTATACTCGGAGCAATAGCAAAAATATTAATTACAGCCTCTATCACCTGTAATTCCTTAGTTAGGGTTCCAAATAATTCAAAACAGAATTCCAGTTTACAATTTTTCTAACAAAGTCAATCGCAACTTCATTCATCATCAATTAAAATTACAGGGAAACCTAAGCGAGGTCTATATTTTGTATAATTTTTGAGAAATCATTAACAAACCTTGTCAAACAAACTTAGCTATGCGGTCGGGACAAGGGACCTTATTCCAGGGTTCGGGACCCTTAGTTTTTTAAATGTAGGTTTGCACTTGGCTTTCATATCACCTGATGGTAAGTGACGATAAGGCTGTTTGGTGAGTGTGCGCACCCAGAAGCTCCAACCGAATGAGGCACTGGCTATGTTACCTTTAATACCGAAACACAACAGTAATATTAAAACTGCGGCAGACTTAGGTAACATGGTGGTAGCTAGCCAGGCGGACATAGAAAATGCCTTACCACCAACCGAACCGAGTACCGATAGGTACCCCCACAGTAATCGAACCCGGGACCTCCGGATTGTGAATCCAACATTTAGCCATTAGGCCACGGAGGCGGATTTTTACCCTTATCCTATATACATTAGTTTATACAGAGACGCAACTTTAAAAAATGTACCAGGACACCAGCAATGAAGAGGACAGTGACCATATTAGGTACAATAACTATGAACTTTTAGTTTTAAAACAGTTTTAACAGATTCCGTGGCCTAATGAAAGGTACAGTTTTTAACTAGTAGTTACCTCATTAGGCTCCTAGGAGCTCACTACGTATTTCAATCTAACGGCTTATCATCACTTACCATCAGGTAAGATGAAGGCCAAGTGCAAACCTATCATTCAATAAAAAAGAATCAATAGTCTAAATAAACTTAGCCACTACGAAATATGTAATCAATCATTGAATTTTTTTTTACATGAACAGCCCATAAGAGTTCTTCTATGTAGACTTTCCTTCTCGATTCCAAAGGATGAAAATCTCATTTCAAAAGTTATTTCAAACACTCTAATAGAATCCCTTTGACTTGCGAGCGAGGCACACTTGCTCCCGCGTGGATTCTTTGTCAGGCCAGAGGTAGATTATGTGTTTCTTCAAAAGTTTTAAGAATTCCCTATTTGATTGAGTCAAAACTAAGTACAGTAAGTAAAATAAATGTCTCACGAAGTCCACACATAAAACAAAGGATAAATGGAGAGAGGCCTATTTTATAACGAAAGTAAAGCCAACTCACCCAAAATTTTTATACATGCATAATGTTAAGACATTTTTGATTCTCTCTAATAGTGGTCTAAATACCCCAACCATCGCAGCACAGTAGCAGGAAACACACCATCGGGTGCGGGGTAGAGCGTCGCAGCCACCACGACGATGGCGTATAAATTTCTATGCAAATGAACCGTCGAAAGAGCGACTCGGCGGCCGTAATCGTCGGCAAGGACCGTAAATAACGTTTACGAGGATACGACATCAGCTGCAACCCTTGGAAATTAACGCTGTGCGGGTGGTAGAAGTGGAGATCGATTGCAGATACACTGGCAGAAAAGTGTCTAGAGTAAATGAATGCTTGCGCCCACGCGCGTCGACGACTAAACATTGACAATCCGATTGGTGATTCCAACAATTTTTTATGTATGATTGTATTAATAATACTATATATTAATTCTACTCTGACATGCGTAAGAGCAGATTAAATTCAGTCATGAAAATAGCTTTCAAAAATAAGTAATTAAAACAGATATTTAAAAAAAAACCTCTTTCTAATTTTGTATGGGTTATCTGCTAAAGGTTGTGCAAAAGTTACTATTTATTTATAAGGTACTTCACATTACTAATTTATTAGAACTGATTAACGCTTCTAAATTATATGCGCAATAATCTAAACGTTTCTTTCACCTTCTGTCTATGAAAAATGCTCGTCTGCGCTATCTTTAGAAATTGTAACGGGAACACTTTTTAGGCACAAAGTAGCATATTTCTCTCTTCTTACCATGGGATAAGTGTGAGTCAAATCTTATCCTATCTTATCTTAAGATCAGTACAGCTGTTTAGCAGTGAAAAGGGAGCGTTAATTTCATGAATTTTATAACATTTTATGCTCGCGATGTCTGCGTAGACTTCAGAAATTATCGATCGGGATAAAATAGCATACATTTTCCGACTCTTAATCTATATCCTTAAGAAAAATACATTTCATTCAGATTCTTCGCAACGACTTTAAAAGATGGACCAAAAACTCGCTATCGTATTTATAATATTAGTTTGGATTACAGTGATGTAATATTTGATTGTATAGTAGACGCAGCAACCGGACAAGTGTATTGAACGATTGTGTATCTATGAGTACAAGACGAGGGTCTCAACGGTGGGAGCCGAGACGATAAACCAGGGTTCGATGTAGTAACATGCGCGATGCAAATTAGCCTAATTGACCAGATTAAGTGAGCGTTCAGTAATGCTGTCTGATAGTGTTAAAAATATACTACTTACTCGTATGTTCAATACAGATCTTGAACTTGGTGTTAAGGTTCAATAAATTTCGTTCTTTAAAAGAATCCACAATTCGCAATCCGCAATTATGACAAAATATGACTTGATTTTAAGCGCAACAGATTTACAGATGTCAGTTGAAGTTTCACCGACAATAACTAAATGTCACTGCAAACCATTCGCCGTCAAATGCAGGCAAATGTCAAATTCACCCATTCAACAAACGTGATTTTTTTGCTCGTTTTTGCTCGATATTGATAAGGTAGACGCTTGAAATATTCACAGAATATTTTTTATTCTTATACATATTCTCTTGAAAAATGAATAATTAAAATAAAAAGAATATTTCTCCTCCCGTAGAACAAACGTGATTTTTTGCCGTTTTTATAGAGAAATGGTACGGAACCCTTCGTGCGCGAGTTCGACTCGCACTTGGCCGGTTTTTATTTTAAGAGGCTATGTTGGTAAGACCACGTGGTCGGTTTCAAGGTGGCATTGTTTTGTAGCTGTCCCTCTCCGAGCCCTATCCTACCCGAGCGCGTACGGTGAGACAGCATATATTACGCGATGTTATCCACCCGTTATTTGGATGTTTCGTAGTCCAGGGATCATTTGAAGGATACAGTATATTTTGTAACCATTTTTTTAATACAATATACTAATGAAATTTCAGATGTCGGTGGTTTTTCCAAATTGTTCTAAATTGATTCATACTCTTGTAAATCAGGTTCAAAGATGGGGCTTTTTACTACCGAAAAATACAATACTTTGACGCCCTGTAACTCTGGAAGTATATATTTAAACGAAAATCTGACTCACCACCGACACAGATATTTGTTTCTAGATTGTGTCTTGAAAATTTCATAGATTTTCATAGCTTAATACTCAAAATATGACTGGACTACGTTCGTATGGGCGCTTTGTCATAAATTAGTATTGCAAGAGAAATAAGACACAAAATATTGATGTAGTAGAACCTAGAGCAGTTCAAGTGTTTTGCTGAATCTTAAGTAACCACGTTGAGCATCTAGAAGCGACACTAATAATAAAATATGAGAATTTGGTATTCATAGGCCAATTTATAGACGGAAAGTGATTCGCCTTAGGAAATAATATTGAGTTTAATTATTCAGGCATTGCATCGGGGATTAAATTATGATGTTCCAATATTGGCCGGGCAATTCGAGCATGAATGTTTAAAAGGTATTTATGTCCTTGTCCGACTGGGACATGTTTATTCATGGATTTTGTTGTGAACCGGGTGGTCGATATCTAGCGCTTTCAGAGGATTTCTCGTATTAAGAGTCCTAACTACCAACCTTGCGCAACGATCAAACATCTACATATCAATACATTAATATTATAAATACGAAAGTGTTTTTATTTATCTCCTTCCAGTTGACAGGCCGTAAATAGGGTAATTTTTATGCCGATCGGACAAGAAGTTCCCGTTGTCTAATGTCTGGTCCTCGCGAAGTCGCGGGTAAAAGCTAGTTAACTATAAAAATCATCATTAAAAACAGCTGGAAACTGAGGGGAAACGTTCCATGAGGGGATTATAATAATCGCTATTCTTAGTAAGCTGCATGTGTGACATGGGATGATTCTTTTCTAGAGCCGACACCACACAACCGTCGTAATTTAGTGATGATGTACGAGTAAGTAACTGACGTTTAGTGATGGACATTACGTCGTCAATGAGGTCTTCAGAAACTATCCCATGGGAGCCCTTTGACATCATGAATCACAATTTACATTTTTACACACTATTTTTGAATATTGTTCAAAGCGCCATCTAGGGATCATTCGCTACGCTATTGTAGCTGACAATAAAGTTGTGCGTTAATGATATTCATTTTGCGACACTATAATTTCATCTCCTATTTTAGGTAATTACTTATCAAAGCCAGCTATTCTATTTTAAAAGATTATGGCAAAATAAATGTTGTATGGAAGCATACATTTGTGGGTTATTGATTACGGACTTTGTATTTATACCCGCTATTTTGTAGCGGTATACAATTAACATTCATTTCGCAGTTTCACGATCCGCAGCATTCATTCTGACAGGGACAGTGGAGCATTTGCGGACTCAAAATCCTCTACATTTATCTATTACGCATAGATATACAGAAACTATAATATTTTAGCAAGAGACTAAGACGATACTTTTCTGCTGTTTAGTACGGAAGTGTTAATACATACGGTGTAAACAAGCTTTAAGTAAGGCAAATAATAAAATATCATTACATTGTTTATAATTACTGTAATAGCTAATTTTATTTTGTATGAGGTAGATTGTGTAAGAAATCCAATCTAATGTTTTATATCCACAATCTGACGGCAAAGTGAATTTCCTTTTGTAGAATTACTCATATTAAGTAATGAAACGAATTACATCAGTTGGCGGAGAAAAACAAAAATATCTTTTTCAACTAAATAACTTATTTGCTATGAATACGATAAAATTTTAATTTTTTCAGACCAAGACCTTTAAACCCAAGAATTTTTGCTTAAAAAGCATTTTTCGAGATCAAAGGTATACGTAATTTAGTCTATCATCATCATCATCAGCCGGGAAACGTCCACTGCTGGACATAGGCCTCCCTCATGGTACGCCACATCGACCGGTCTCGAGCCACCTGCATCCAGCGACTCCCCGCGACTCTAACCAGCTCGTCGGTCCATCTAGTCATCAAGGGGACGGCCTGGTAGACGTTTCCCGGTACGTGGTCGCCACTCGAGAACCTTTACTCCCCACTCGTTATCGGTTCTTCGAGCGATGTGGCCTGCCCATTGCCACTTCAGCTCACTGACTCGTCGAGCTATGTCGGTAACCTTCGTTCGTCTACGGATTTCCTCATTCCGGACCTTATCACGTAGAGAAATTCCGAGCATAGCTCGTTCCATTGCTCGCTGAGTGACTTTGAGCTTGTTTATTCGGCCCACAGTAAAAGACCACGTTTCGGTTCCGTATTTAGTCTATATGGTATAAAATTTTTAAAATACATTCAATTTTACTTGCATTCATTTCATATGGACATTTCACCCAACAGTGTATCCCAATCGAATAGGTCATTGCACCCGATTCTAATTCAATTTAGCAAAAGGGTTGTCACCACCGCGGAACGAAAAAATTGCGGGTGAACTCGAAGGGAGGACGAGGGAGAATAGGGACGCAAAGACAAGTCTGTGGCCACAGATAATATAAGGAGATGGGCCTTGCCGCTTTTAGAGTCCGAGCGTCGAAACCAAAAATATCGCACAAAATAAATTAAAACATGACGTCATCCACCACGCTTGTTTGTTGTTTACGCTGCGTCCTACTGAATTTAATAATTGTACAGGACGGTATTTTGAAAATAAACGTTTTTAGGGTTCCGTACCTCATGAGGAAAAAAAGGAACCCTTATAGGATCACTTTGTTGTCCGTCCGTCAGTCTGTGAAGCCTCTTTTTATAAAAAACGCGTGGAGGTATCCAGCTGAAATTAATATCAAATAATAAAGGCTATCCTTTGGCGTTTTGAAGAAAAAAAATCAAACTTCTAAGTCAACGCAACAAAAATTCGTCCGTTTATGCCGCATATTTTCATTGTTCGGCGCTTATTAGTTTTACCTATTACATATGATCTTCAGTATGTTAATTTATTTATAGTTTGTACGGAACAGACGTTTGTTGTCAGTTTGTCCCTACTCTAGAGATATTTGATCTGTGTCTGCGGTGCTGGGTGCCGTGCCGCCGGGTAATTGATGAATTCTGGATTACAGGAGTTAGCCCTGGGTGTAGGGGAGGGAATCGAAAATCGAAACTGTCCCACGATTATTGGCAGGCTAATGCTTCTTGGTCTGCGGTTTGTCTTCTCGTTAAAGGTGACTAAAGAGAAGAAAATAAAAAAACGGAAGATGGGAAGTATCTTAATGCGATCACCAATGCGAATGTCAAGCCTAGTGATTACGAAAAATCACCCCGTTGTAATTCAGACGTAGCAATCTACGAGAGAGGCTCATGTCCAGTAATAAAAAGAGTTACGAAAACTGTTTCAAATGCCTCATTACCTTCAGGGTGATCAAGATTACACCTTCGGCCATTGTGCATAAAAAATTCCAAATGCCATGACCCGTATTAGTTTTCTCTTGTTTAGCTCTGATCACGACATCACCAGTTGGGATTACAGCTCCCGTCACAGAAAGTGATTACGTAAAATCCCCGTCGTATCATGTCGATCTAAAGAGGCTCATGTTCAGCAGTTGACGTTTCAGGATAGCACAGGAAAAAACGAAAGCTGTGTCGGTTATAAATATCATCATCCTATGCATTGCATCACCTAAGATAAAATGTTAAGTATACATCGTCATCGGCAGGGACACGTCAACTGAACATCCTCCTATACTGGTAAATTCTGTGCTGTGTCCATGGTACGCCAAAATGACCGGTCCCGTGCCACTAGCATCCAGCTCCGACCTTAACCAGGTCGTCGGTACATCTAGTAGGGAAATGGATGGTAAAGGCAAATCAGAATGAAATGAGTTTTTTTTTCAGGGTAGTCATGTCATTCTGCTTTAAATTACGTATACTGACAATTATATCAAAGCAAAAATGGTTCGAAAGTGAATATGATAATAGCATGCTACAGTCTAGCATTCAGAGGTGGAGTGACATTCGCTCAGACAGTAGAAAGTTTCGTTTTCAAATTCGTAATATCAAATGTTTCGGAACTGGTAATTGTCCACGTTTCCTAGACGACAATCGCTTCCCGTAATTTAGCAGTCAAAAAGCTGAATTCGTGCGATTGAGATGTCAAACGTGCTGACACGATGGAAATTGGGCGCGAATTTTCGTGACCAAAAATACTCTTTCAATGTTAGATGTCAGTAATCTAAACATTAGACCGGTTACGTCCGTTCTTGCTACATCACCGTCTACCTCAGCGGGCGGAGACCATTGACTCGAAGAGAAGATAAAAGCTCTCTGTTGTATTTATCAACCGAATAAGTTCACAGTTGAACATGAATCTCCCTCATGAATAGCGACACTGATTGAGCTGAATGTCATACATAAAATAATTGTTATTGATAAAAATACGCTTGGAAGTTGGGATGATGATTGTAGCGCACTACTACACGTTATATTTATTGGTATGAATATATTTACAATCATCATGCTTGTCGGGCCGATAGTCGCAATAAGATATCGGTAGTAAACTGGTAGAAAATTATGCCTGTTTTACTGGCTTACAGTTATTACGATATGCAAGGGATTAGGGAAAAGACTGTAAAAATTTTTAACAGAAAATCTACTAGAATCACTAATTTATCGCTTGAAACATTAACGCAAAAAGTGAGTCACCTGGTAGACTGAATCATATTATTGACACAGTATAGGGTAATTTGCATGTTCCACAGTCTTTTTAGGCAACGTACCATTTAAATATAAAAGTCATTGACGTTCGTCTGCCAAAACCATATGCTTTGCGGTCGGCGTTTCTCACCAAAAGTCGCGGGCCATTTTAAAAGTAACAAAGTTTATGTCAAGTCAGGCCAAGTTTAATATCACTCACCGTTCTGACAGCTTTATCTTTTTATTAGAGTTCCGGACCCAAAGGGTAAAAAAGGGACCCTATTGCTAAGACTCCGCTGTCCGTCTGTCACGAGGCTGTATCTCATGAACAGTTGAAATTTTCACAGATGATGTATTTCTGTTGCCGCTATAACAACAAATACTATAAAGCAGAAGAGAATAAATATTTAAGCGAGCTCCTATACAACAAACGTGATTTTTTTGCTGTTTTTATAGAGAACTTTATGGAACCCTTCGTGCGCGAGTCCGACTCGCACTTGGCCGGATTTTCAAATCACAAATGAAACTTCTGTGTGAATTTTAATTGATCTAAGTTATTTACAAACTGGTAAATTAACCAAGCCATTTGATGGTTACCTCTGCGCGGATGTCTATTTTAACTGTTTTTCTACAGAATAGAATTTTGGAAAATGAGGGGATGTGGCATAATCTGCAGGTTTTAGAGGCTGATATGTTGATACAATACTCTTAGATAGTCTGCTGCCCGCCTGTCGAAATGTATCCAGGTCGTCTTTAGATAGATAGATAGATAGATTCACGGGGTGACATGGATAGGCCATATTCTAAAGGCCTATACAGTCTTAGATAAGTTGTTTAAAATATTTTTTATGTCCAATGGGTTAGCACAACCTTCATCTCATCTGATGATAAGTGACATTTAGTCCGTTGGGTGGAAAGCGAGCTCACCGAGAAGCTTCAACCAAATAAGCCGCTGGCGGAACACAATAGTGCTATTAACACAGATGTTTGGTGGCCGACTTACGTAACATGGTGGGAGTTAGCCACGCGGACATAGAAAATCCCCTACCACCAATCAAAAAGAGTAACGATAGGTACACTCACTGGGATCGAACCGAGGACCTCTGGATTGTTAATTCAAGTGTGTAGGGAAGAAATATAGCGAATGAAATATTTTTAAATTTTGTTTCGATACGACTAAATGTGGTTTTCAAGTTCAACTGAAACCGTGTGTCGATAGACGGGTAACGTAACGAAATGTTGTGTAAAATCTAAAATAATTGCAAGCACTGCTTCGTCCGTTACCCAACGGTGAAGCCCCTCAACACAGGCACATCACGCGAACTGACGTCCCTAAAAGGTTTCTATTCGATTTCGAAATTCGACAAGTTTCGCGAATTTGGCGAAATATGGCGTAATTTATCGTGTTTGGGAAAGTTTTTCGCGTCGAAATATTTTATTGTACCCACCGTGGATTAAGTACGAGAGCGCTCCTTGCACGAGTTTCGGCGTAAAACTGCATTCACTCGACATTGGAATAGATCGCTATACCATAGTTGCTCAACTGCTGAAAGTACGTGTAAACTTTGCGATTCTGGCAAGCGTTACCAATAATTCTTATACCTGCTTCAGTGGCATAATTAGAATAACCACCACTAGTGGTATAACTATTATAACCATAATAATATAAGTCACGGGGGCAGTTATCTTAAAAACACAAGTGTGATATAAACATAGCAAGTATATGGTGCTAGGGATAAGTAATTAAAAAACAACTTAATGGAGTGAGATATTCTTTAAATAAAATAAAATAATGTGCCAGTATCATTGCTGTTTCATTAAATTAGTAAACTTGGTTGTATCTAGCCAGCCAGAGATATAAATGTAGCCCTAACAATAATTAAATAGTACCAGAGATACTCCACACTGGAAACCCGCCACCTGCAGATTGCCAGATCAACTATATGTGGTCACTAAGACATGTAGAGTGTTCAAAGCGATGATTGTTAGTTAAAGGTTCAAAATATTGATTAGTACTCACTTCTCTCTTGACTCTGCCAAGCCAGTGCAGCACACAGCAAAGCCAATGTCTTGCCTGAGCCAGTAGGACTTTCCAGTAGACAATTCTGCCCTTTGTTGATTGCTGTTATTAGCTGCAAGGGACAATTTTATTTGTGAAAAAGAGCAAGGTCAAGATAAAAAGGCTATATTGAAATTAAAGAGTTAATGGATATCTATATATGTATGGACCTAGACATGGTTTAAGAGAGCATTATACTTGTGACTGTTGGGAAACTTCTTTGATGAATTTGACATGTTGTGATTTTATCCTGCCATAGTTGTTGGTGAGATCGATACATAGTTTAAGGGTATTTACATATACTATATATATTATAATATGTACGTTGACAGTAGTTTATAAAATTATAAGATGCTGTCAAAAAACTATTTCCGTTAAGCAACATCATCATCATCATGAACAGCCTATGTCCCCACTGAAGGGGCTCAGGCCTACTCTCCTACAGAGAGTGTATGGGCCATAGTCCACAGGCCCAGATATAGGCCCAGTGTGGATTGATAGACTTGTGTGCAGATTTCCTTCATCAAAAAGCCAATGGTAATGATTTTTATCATTTGTACATAAATTTCAAATAACAAATTGGTACTCAGTGGTATAAGCCAGGATCGAATCCAGACCTCGATTTTTCACAGACTGACACTCTACCCAACTGAGCTACCTTGGCATATACCATGGTAAGCAACATATTACAGTATCATTAAATAAATGTTCCATATTTATTGCAAATAAAAAATGTATGTTTTTAAACTAAATTTACACTTTTGATGAATTAATCTTAAATTTCACTATTATAGATGATAAGTTTTATGTATAAACATAATTGTTTAGTCAGTAAGAGAAAAAGTGTGTGGGTCGCTACTGACTAAACTGAGCTACCACTGCTTTTTTATATACCGAAACACAACAGAGCTAGTAACACTGCTCTTTGGCGACCGATATAGGTAACACGGTGGTAGCTAGCCAGGCGGACATAGAAAATGCCCTGCCGACAACCAAGCTGAGTACAAATACATACCCCCACTGGGAATAGAACCCAAGACCTCCAGATTGTGAACCCAACATTAAGCCATTATGCCACGGAGGCTGTTAAAACTACTACATTACTTTGCTATTAACTTACCTTGTACATTAAAACCACCTGGCTGCCATAAGGATCCACTGGAAGATGAACTTTAACACCTCCTATCATCTTCTCAAAACTTGGTACTTCGGGCAGGTTGGAACTCAGGAAATGTGGAATTTCGACATTTGTTTTGGATGTTGAAGGCTTGCTGGTATCAGTTTTAGGATTGTTACTTTTAGTATTTGCAATAGGGAATAGCTTTTTGATAATGGCACTCTTTTTACTTTCGAAATTAACCGCTGGCAGGTCTCTCTCGTCGTCAGATGTGAAATAGTTCTCCGTATCTTCGCCACTGATTAGGCTAATTGTTTCATGTGAATTTGCTAAGTGTTTTGAACCTGAATGCTCCGGCCGGTCAAAGCTATCGTCGTCATCCGTCAACAGTATCGGAGAAGACATAATTTTTAATATAAATCACTAAAACAAAGGTTCAAAGTCTTTCCGCGCGAAAAAACTAAAGTCACAATATTTCCTTACATAGGCGTCGTATTATGGCGTAAACATAACGTAACTTCACGGAAGCTGTTCTAGTGTTACATAAATTACAGTCATTATAGACAGAAAACACGAGCATTTTTCTAAAAATTTTGCGAAGTTTTTAACCGCTACCGTTTGTGGTTATCTTGACAGCTGTTTGTTTGCCTGACTTTGACATTTCGGCCTGACAGCAAGTAAAGTGCGGCGTTTCGTTATGCCTGTTCTAAAGTTTTTTATAGTGGATAAATACCCTTGGAGCATATAGAATCTTTCTTTCAATCCATAATATTGTTCACCATTACTTTGTCTCTAATTTTTCACCTCTCTTAAGTCTACATGTCTACTTCATGCTGTTTTTATTTCTTTTCCTGCTATTTTTGTTTTACTTATACTTTATAGATTTATTTACACGACAAAATAATATTGTTAATGCACCACACACAAGCAGAGTACAATAATAATTATCATCAGCCGGGAAACGTGATGAACATAGGCCATAGTATACCACAATGAACGGTCCCGGGCCACTTGCATCCAGTGATTCCCCGCGACCTTCGGCTCACTGACTCGTCGAGCTATGTCGGTAACCTTCGTTAGGCTACGGATTGCATAGCTCCGGATTCAATCACATAGAGAAATTCCGAGCATAGCTCGTTCCACAGGTCGATGTGAGACTTTGAGCTGGTAGATTCGGCCAACAGTAAAGTTCCACGTTTCGGTTTTGTATGTCATCAATTCATCAATAGCAACGCGAAAAACACTACAAGAATACGAAGTAATAAAACAAAATCATGTAGAATAATTTTCTAATCAATAAATATGTAATCACTTTTACGCTTACATAAACCTAAAACACACGTGAGAAGACCGTCCAATTAAGCATATTTTTGACCACAACATTTAGAGCTGTTTGTTGATTGTGATCCTGAAAGAAAGGCAAAACATTATTCAGAAGTTTCGAAAATAAAGGAGCCTTTGATTGTATTTGGGACGATATAGATGACGTTTGGACCTAAAATTCTCTCAAAATATGAGTTCGGCACTGGTGGGTAAAAGGCTGATGATGATGATGATCTGGCTTATAATTAATCATTTATTGATATATAAATATAAACCAGATTGAAGTTTATTAAACGGTTACGGTGACGCACACAGTTGCCTGAGACGCGCAAAGCATACGAAACGTCGCGGGTTCGATTCACGGCTGAGACATTGTCAAATAAATATCATGGGATTGATGAAATATGCTAGCTAACAGTTCCAGCTCGTAGCACATTTACCGATCAACTTAGCATATGATAGATAAAGTCTCACTTTCTAGTGCCATAACACCACAACAAGTATCAACCAAGCCCAAGTTTATCCAAAGATGACATTCAATTATTACTTTCTTGTGTTGAAGCTTATTAAGCTTACGATTTCCATAGAACATGTTTATTAAAGAGTTAGCGAATAACCTCGGAATTCATAGGTCTATCTACATAACAAATGTAATAGATAAAAAATGAGGATGTTATGGGTCAAAGTAAAAAGCACTGGGTGAAGTGAAAAGATGGGAATTTGAGTCGACAGCTGGATTTTACTTTTCACCCAAATGTATTTAGGACAATTGTATTCAATAGAAGCGTCTGTTTGAATTCTCTAGTAGTACATCATCATTTGCCGGTAAACGTCAACTGATGGACATAAGCGTCCTCCATGGTACGCCTCATTGACCAGTCCGGAGCCACTTGTATCCAGCGATTCTCCGAAACCTTAACTAGATCGTCGGTCCATCTAACACAATTAATAACTTGAACATGCATAAACTCTCTCAAAGGTGTCCCAAAGATCTTCTAACCATTATTTTAAATTTGTGACTCCTCCTTTATTTTACGGAATTTTATCGAATTTTTCAATGCGTCTGTGGCCGGTTGAACATATAACCCAATAATGATAAAGCTATTGCCCACCCTAACCAACACATTATGCTAAATTTTTTTACTTAAAAACACTTTAAAATTTTGAATTGTTTAATCTGATTTAATCACTGACTTATGACTTATTGAAACATTATATTTGCATTATATCTAAATTATATCCTCTTAGTATTGAAATGCCATTACTGACAGATAAATTTTAATTGGTTTGTTGCATGAAGGTAAAAAGATTATCGCCCGGCCCGGGCGGCACAATAACATCTTTCTAGCTTCATGGTTGAGATATTTTTAATCAAAGAACGTACTACTAAACTAACCACGATGCCATAATTTCACGGACTACTTTGACAGTACATCGGACACGAATGCTACCACAGATTACACAGTCCTGATTATTTAACAATTTAATTTACTAAACCTTCATTAAATGTAATATTGTCATGGGCACCTCACTATTTCAAATTAAACAATTTTGTACACTTTTTTCTACACACACTATGTCAAACTAGTCCGTGAAATTCTGGCGTCAACTTTCGAGCGACAGAACTTCTGTAGTCTATGATTATTACATAATATTTTTGATTATAGAAGATATATCATATCTTAACGTTTTAATTACTTTAAAAGGAAGAGAACATTCTGTGATTTGTGAAGAGTAAAACTGTATCTCGGCTCGAAATATGTAGCTGTCGAGACGCAATGCAATAACATTACAAAAATGCATAAATGTATTTTATCGTTCACCCCCCATTAACGCTCTCAGTATTACTCAGTATGTCTGGCTGTATGGAGTGTTGCCTCTGCCTGCATCGTCGGACTCCCGCCAAAATTCGGCGCCATTACACGAGTGAATTGTCAACGGAGGTTATGGCGCGTTATAATTTGGTTTATAACCCGACACCATGCTGTTTAGTCAATGTAATTAGAGCAAAGAATTGCAGAGTCTGCATTTAGGATGAAAGTACTATAGTTTTTGTATTGCATTTTATATCGGAGCTACGCAACGCTTGAAGTCTAAGATGTTACACGTTGGTCTAGTTAGATTATAATGTAACTATTTATTGGTATACCTATAGTTTCATCAGGGAAAGCGGAAACTGTCAGAGTATTCATGTCATATTTCGCTTGTAACTATTTACTTCTTGATTAGTCAGGATGTATATTTGCACATAAACTGTCACATTGTCTTTATATTAAATGACGATAAGACCTATGATAGAAACGTGCTCGTTCAAAAGCCTCCTCAATTTAATGAGGTACTGGTTATGTTATCTGTCTCTCATTACCGGAAAAACGAGTATTATAATCTGTAAAATATTAAAGCGAGTTTGTATGATTGTTTAACCTTCCTTTATAATTATATCGTACCGGGGAGTCATAATGTCTTTATTTTTGGGGATAGGGACAGTTGAAGAGTCGGATAAGATAAAAGAGATATTGTGCAAAGCGAATAGCATCAATGTGAGTAAAAGAGAACAAATTACACTCTAGTGTATTGTTCTTTCTTTTAAATTGTCTTATATTTTTCCAACTTCCTAACGAAACCGTACGTATCGAGTTTTCAATAAGAACGGCTTGACCTGTTCCGGTTGATATCAATGGACTGTCCACACGAATGCCTTTTTGTAACCCGAGAGGGTATAATCTGCTATAATCCCTACTTTGGTGACATCTTCACCGTGTAAGAGAGGATAAGCTTCACTAAGTAAGGAGTTTTTGTGATGTTTATAAATTCGTACGCTAATAAAACAGAGACATAAATGTGACACTTTTATACCTACACTTTTCGTATTGTGTTAAGTGGACGATATTTTATTTAAACAACAAGAGAACGAAATATTTTCCCAAAAAATCAATTAACAATATTTTAATAATAAATACTATCGGCCACATTTCGATAATCAACCTAGTAGGTACATATATATTCTCCTATTCATAAATATACGTAAAATTGGTTTTAGCCGTGTAATCTTGCAGCGGGATATTATACTAAGTACTAGGTATTCACACGGTCTCTCAAATGAAAGCACACAAAGCAAACATTCTTTGTTAATGATGTTTTAAAATTAGAAGTGTACAAAGTGCAGGCCGGGGCTCCATACATGCACTGAACGTGTCTTTTACTTTTGTAAAACAAGCCTACAGTCGCATTTCAATTTCAACAGGAAATAATAAATGCATAAACAGTGTTAGACAAAACTACGCATCTTTATTCAAGGATGGCATGGCACCCCATTTTTCGGGCCATTCAACAGTTTACGTCCGCCTTTTAATACGATTCCAACAAATTGGTATATGTCATAAATTACAGTGTGAAGACGAAGTCCCCTTCCCTACTGTTCACAATGCGATACTAGATTTACTTCACACTGGAGAATATCATAGAAAACAAAGAGTGTAGCAAAAATTTTTGGAGAAAAATTGCAAGTGGTAATAGATGATTAATTTAGATCATTCAATGTTAGTTATTTAAGAATTTGTTTAGTATCTTCTAATGTGCTTATTATATTATCGAAGCACATTTCCCTGAGCATATGTAACGTTTATTTTTTAAATGACATTTCGTACCTTGGGCGCTGGTGTCAAATTTGTCATGCTTCCAGTAGCTGAGTGTGAACGAGCCCAGAAGCGGACTACTGCGGGCGAACAGCGGCGCGTCCCTACCAATTATTGACATGCTTTATTGCGTTTCCTCTATCTAAGGCGCGCTTTTATCAACGTATGTCGCTTTGCCCAACACCAATGTGAATAAATTCGGGCCGAACGTAACTTTATTACCAGCAGTTAAGTACTTTGGGAAGCGCAAAGGGAACCATAGTTGCTTTTCTACTTAATTTGATGGCAAAACTTTTGGTATCGAACTCATTTATACCGTCAACACTATCAGAGTTGGTATCAGCCGGGGTTAACGCGGAATTCCTCAGCTCAATGAGCAGAGATTGGTATCTCGAGAAGTAAAAATGTTTGTACACATTTTATTGCACATCCCTTGAGGTTTAGTTAACTTTACCATTAATCTTTTATTAACAGGACATCGCACCAAATGTGCAATAAAGTGTAACTGATAAAGGAGCAATTAAAAGCAGTTGAAATAATGTTATTTAGCAGGAATTTTATGTCTGAACAGGTCTGAGGAATGGCTTTTAGTGACTTTATTGGTTGATGGTTTTGATCGAGTTGCAGTGGAAAGTGCAGGATGATTAAAAGTGTAATAGTAAGAAACAATCTAGACCGTGCCAGATTAAAAAAAGCATTACAGGAACGAAAATAGTGCATTTGCCTGTAAAGATAATGATTAAAAACTTCGTTTAAGTAATTGCTGTAAGTATGTAGTTAGGGCTTCTATTGAATTAAGTTAATTTAAGAGAAATGTTTCTGATACTGTGTCCCATTGGGCAGTTGACTTGCTCTCATTCGACCGACCATGTGAAAAGATAAATCGACAAGTCAAAGGTTTTTTCGATATAAATTTTCAATTCACTTCTACTAGCATAGCTAAGAGAAAAATGGACGTAACAAATTGTGACGTCATCCTGTCAATCTTGTATCGATATTTGAGTAATCAAGTAATATTTACGTTATAACGTTTTATGCACCCTTTACCAAGAAGATAACATTAAAATGAATAGGAAAGCGTAATTGCTGCAAGCTTTTTGCTATTCAAGTAACTAGATTTAAAAAAATATTTGAAATGCGTTTTTTTTCACTTTGTTAGTCTATTTTACGGTATAAAAACAATTAATACCCAATCTAATTTTGTGTGATTCCTTATTCCTCTCAGCTCAGTAATCAATACGGTGTGACCACCACACGCTGGTCGACAATCAGTTGATTCAGTTTGGGCGGCCGTGCGCTATAAACTCTTTCGGTTCCGTGCCTGCGACAGGGGACTGGCGTCAACTGCTCGGGCCCGTATTCTTTAATTTGGCAACTTTTTACAAGACGATTCCTTTTCACTTACATTCGTTACATAAATACAACAAAAGGAAGCACGTACAACACAAATATTATCAAAAGATTTGGCGTATCAAAATAATGATAACATTAAACAAATCTATTTAAGGAAATTTTTAATTGCATAGGAATCGTATCTTGTTCCACGTCTACACATTACTATCTAGGAAAGGTTTGTAGCAACTGGCTGGATAAAATAAATACAACATTGTTATCTCTAACCGAATAGGTTTTTATATACATGAAATAGATTAATTTTTGTACAGAAAAGGCTCGACGAGTCTTAATATAAGGTTTTATTTAAATACGCATTCATAACTAACAACAAATGTTAAATTTGTCTAAAATGTAAGACAAAAACCAAATAGGTTACATTTTCTGTTTAACTAAATTCAAATCAAGTCAAAATCAAATCAATTTATTAGTGCAACATAGATAATCTAAATTCACATATAATAACAACGATAAATATTTAAAATGTAAAATATCTTAAAGGTTCTTATCTACTACAGAATAAGCATGCAGTTTCTAGAAAAAGAAGAAAATCAACAATTTTGTTATATCAGTTTCATCAATTCCCGAACTGTTCCTGCCCTGCCAAATGTAAATGTTGAGCACCCCTTTCCTAAACGCCTCGCCTCAACCGCGCCTCAACTGCATCTGACATATGTCGTAATCAGGAAAATTCGGAAGCACAAGTAATTTTGTTTGTAGAACTTAACAAAGTTAAACAATTTCTATTCAGTACTATAGGTACTTTCAGGAATAATTTTAGTCATCGCAGAGAACTGTTTGTTTGACACATAATTTTGCAACCTATGTGAAAGTTTGGATGTTTCGATATTTAGATCTTTGTGACTCAATCACTACCAAATGACTCCATGAATTTGTACAATACCTTATGATAATTTTTCTTTCATATAGTATTTCCCTGGATATACTTCCGTGTATATCTGAAGTCTAGTATTAGTAACTATGAAAGAAATAGTTTTTTCCTTTATCAGCTGTATACCTCTAGAATATAGTTCATTCGTCATACTCTTGTAATGAGCCTCCATCGTAGATCGCAACGAAGAAAAAGCTATGCAAATAGGTATTTCTGTTAACCACCACCCTTATCCACCACTTTGGTGATCGCAATAATATTTCAAAGCCAAGTCACCTTGGTTGGTTGATGGTTCAATTCTACAATTCCTTCAACGTGGGAGACATTGGGAGTCTATTCTACAAAGTGAGTGAAACGAGGCAGTTTTACTGCTTCTACGGGGTACTTTACAATAACATTAATTATTAAAACATCGTCAATAAATAAACTGTATCTGCTAATACATTCGCCACTTGAAATTGCTTGATACCTTTTTGCTTGGTTCCTAATAAAAAGCTCTTATTCGTAAAGCCATTGAAAACTTAGCTTCCATTTTAGAGCGCCAGTTGAAGATCAAACAATTTTATTAAAAGTCTTGAAGGCTAAAATATGTTGTATCCACGTTTATGGGACCTTGGCATCTGACACCTGCCCTCTCCCCTGTGGGCCGCGATACCAATCGGAATAGATACATTTTTTATACCATAAATAATTATCTCTATTTGGTTACGTCACACGCTCAAATGGACGTTTTATTCTGTTTTATAGTCGAATGGATTCTCTTTTAGTGTTATTTTTGAAAAGCAAACCAGCTGGTTTTATGTCACAAAATATTTGCTCACTATTTAACGCCTCCAACTGTTTATTTATTTTAGTTGGAAATACAATTATCTCGTCACTAAATCATTTATACATAAATAATATCAAAGCCTTCATATCAAGTTCACACCTCGTGCGATAAGCTCACTAGGATCCAAATATTATTTTTAACCGACTTAAAAAAAGGAGGAGGTTATCAATTCAACGGGTATGTTTTTTATATTTTATGTTTGTTACCTCAGAACTTTTGACTGGGTGCACCGATTTGGATGATTTTTTATTTTATTTTAAAGGTGCTTTCCGTATGGTCCCATTTCAATTCGTCGTTTGTCAGACCTCCATCCATAAATTTGCCTTAGTAAAAGTAGACTTTTAGAGCAATTAGATTTTTACTTACTTTACTTGTTACTTTTATTTGATTACTTGTTAGATCCTCTCGAAGACTGATTTAAGAGGAAAAATACTTTCACCGGATCCACATGTAAAGCGACATTGCAGATCCTAGTGGAGGTTAGTTGAACTATTAAGTCCAAATTGGAAAAGCTGAGAATATACTGTGTACGTACAAACATTATGTGTAAAACATAGGAAACTAAAACAACTGGTACGAAAAAGTAAAAAAAAAACATCTTCTATTTTCTATAGCTACATTTACAAGTATAATTATTTAGAACTGCATTGCATTACAATAAAAAAAGAGATCGTTGTGCAAATGACCATATCATTTTATTGAATCGCACTTTCTACCTTGAATAACTACATTTGCACTTAGAATGTATAAAATTTCCTGGTAATGGCTATAAATATGTAAAATAAGTATACTTCGTCTTTATGGACTTGAAAAATTATGCTATGGGAACATTTAATAAATTTATCCGGATGAAAAGGTCACTTTCCGGATAACAAACTGCCGATCATGTCATCGTAATCAACTGTATTACGTCCTCTGTCGGTCAACAACATGTAGTGCTGGTTGCTGCTTGTTGCTGAATAAGTAAGTTTTGCCGAAGTAAGTTTTTGAAGAATAAAAATCCCAAGTAGATAAAATATTTAAAAATAACGACCAAGTGCTAGTCGGACATGCGCGGAATCATGCATGAAAGGTAAGGTACACCGAAAACTGCTCTGACGAAAATGTAAGTCCAATTGAATCGTAAAAACAACTCAAGGACCACTACTTATCCCTCATTTAAATAATAGGCTGTTTAGATGTATGTATATATATATTTATTTATAATTTATATATTATATAAATCGTGTTTTTATTTATTGTTCATTATTTTTCATTTAAAAGAAAGACTTTGTTCATCCTTAGGGGGTGAAATATTTTTATAAAAGTTATATCGAATTATAAAAATTAAGGATCATTATAATTAAGATGTAACCACACTCTTACATATAAAAACATACGGGACTTTTTTGAAGTCAGTTGAAAAATCACGTCGATCCGTCACTTCCTTGCTGCGTGAAAGAAAGACAAACCAACCAACCAACCTACGTATAAAGTTGGTATGAAGTGTGATTAATATGACACTACTATGTTCGTACTCTCACACGGCTTGAATTTGACACCCAGCTCGTCGCTTCACAAACATGGACGAACTTTATTCATTTTCACAACGTAAATATAAGAGTTATCCCGAGATAGTTTAGTTGGGAGAGACGCCCGCCCGCCCGAGCCCGCACCTCGAGAACTTCTCAAGGAAGGGCGGGCGGGAATGTTTGCCGCACACTTTCACTTTACTCCAGAGCGGAGCGGAGTTGAGGCTTGATCCAGATTTGTCTGTAACTTTCATAAACTTTAAAACTATTTCTGTGCGTTCACTGTTTGGTGGCAATGTTCTATGAAGCAGTTTTGGTTACTATAAATTGTAGAGAAGTAACATTACGGCACATCATCAGAAAAAAAAGTTTTGCAAATAAGTCCTCTCATAGATCACCTTGTTACATTTCTTTATGAAAATTCGCCAAAATGGCCTCGCCTGATAGTACGAGAGCCCGCGACCAAAATTTTTGTCCCATAGCAATATGGCCTCAACCGCATCAAATTGATCGATCCGATTATCGTGAACTAGAAAATACCAGTATCAGAAATTTTTCGCGTAGCGTTTGACCCGGCCAAATTTTCACAAAATGTTAAAAATTTTTACCGGCCCGTATCATAGCAATCTGTCTGATTTTCGGACTGTAGTTGGATGATAGCTGTAAGATACCGAAAACAGGTTTTTCAGAAGTCAGTTGTGTCACCTTTTTTTTTGACACAGCAGAAATGGCCTCCCACGCAGTTGCTACACTTCTTGATGTTATTATCCACCTAGTCGGGTTCAGAATCATATAATTTGACGATTTTATACAGTTTCAACCGTATTGCTAAGATACATGGTTTTGGTCGTGGGCTCTCGTACTATGAGGCGGATTGATGGTCGCAGGACGCTGCGATTATCTCCTGACTTTTGACGGTTGTTATGAAGTGACACTAACTCACTAAAAAAGAAACAAATGAGAAGATGATCGTTTAAGCATATATTTACAGCATATTAAAATAATTTAACTGTTCATAAAGTAGTGTTTTAAAATACTATACATAGTTCTGTAAATATTCACTTAAATCCAAACCAGGTTTTTAAAATATTTGCATGCCTCTAAAAGTGGAATGTGAGAAACAAAAATTTTCTGACTGTCATCACATGTTAGATACCATGTAAGATGCAAATGAGCTTATCGTTATCTTTAAAATATAGGCATAGTAAATAAAGTGGCAGCATTCGTGTCCGATGTACTGTCAAAGTAGTCCGCGAAATTAGTATTCCTAGCAATAACATGCGCGTTTGTGGTGGTACTTCAGAGATTCCTGTAGTTTTACTTGCTATCTACTATCGTCAGCCAATGTGACTGACCTGACCTAATCGCACCCTCCCATGTCCGAGCGTGAAGTTTCGTGACTAGTGGTCATATAGCATGGCGCGGCGGCGGGCGACACCCATGCCCATGCCCATGCGACACCCGTCACTGTAATGGTTTTCCGATTGCGAGCCCGTAGCATTGTCTGTCATTTATCCCGGACAATGAGGTGACTAAAAATTGGCGTTTAAATCGGACAAGGTTGTAAACTCTGTACATTTGGAATCAAAATTTACACAATTTTTGTATTACCCCAGAATACGCCTGAAAAAAAAATGGGCTTGTGTGGGGTGCCAGTAATTTCTTTGAAGCAATTCCAGTCATATAAAACCTGTGAATTCATTCCAACTTCCTCAATAGCTTATTTTAAAAGTGTTAGATAGATATATAGATAAATTATCACTTTATTTGCCAGCATAATACAAAGAAAAGGAAAATACACACACACAAGAAGAAGAACACACAATGTAAGTCAGACAGAAATAACAGCATCGTTTATTGCAATGTATCATGCCAGCAAAAAGGCCCGAACTCAGCATAATGTTGTGGACTACGAGCCCACAACGCTGGTAATTCTGCGAGAGCCTAGAAGGTGTGAAAGGAAAGAAAAAGAATATATAAAAGTTCAGGTCTTAAATAGTTTTGGGTACTTTGTTATATATTTACTTCAGGCGCTAGTCAGAGTAAACTATTGCGTAACAGTGGTGGGTTTGAGGGGATTACACACTCAGTCTCCGTGTCCCGTCCCGCCCGTCCTTGTGGACACAATACAATTCCATTAAAATCTTCCCATACTAGGGTCCACTATCATTGTTTGTCGCCTTCGAAACTCAACTCAATTATAAAATTGCGCCAACCTAATGTTAATGTACAACTATTGTCGTACAACAATCGTCGTAATGGTTTGGTGGGCACAGCTCGGGATGGTTAGTAATAATGCGTTCCATTCAATGTCCAAACTTTAGATTATTAGGGGGCTATTTATGGCAGTCATTACTTTAGTTTATGCTACCGAAGGTGTACTCTGATCACTTTGAAGAAGTAACATATTCTTTCTTCAGTATACGATTAGACATTTGTTGCTTCATCACATGAAATTGGCATACGGTTAATAATTAAATTCTAAGCTATATTTGATTTGCTATAGCCAGCTACATCTAGGTGCGATTGCCCGGTTGGTACACGCTTCCCGGTACGTGGTTGCCACTCAAGAACTTTTACTCCCCGTTAGTTATCCGTTTTTCAAGCGATGTGGCCTGCCCATTTCTATTTCAGCTCACTGACTCGTAGAGCTGTGTTGGTGACTCTAGTTCTACGGATTTCTTCTTCAGATTTTGTCACGTAGACAACTATTTCTCACTGCACGCTACCTAATAGCTCGCTGAGTGACTTTGAGCTCATTTACTCGAATACTGTACTTATAACAAAATTTATTTTGGTAAATGAATGGTTACTTAATTTTATTTTTTACATGAAAATGTAATAAAATAGGTACTAAATCAAATCTATACACTAATCGTGTCTTTTTTTACAATTTTTGAAATGATAAACGCGACTCATTTAGCGACCAAAAAGATACTGTCGACAATGAATCTACCCACTGAACTTTTTAAACGTGCAACAAACAACTAAAAAGAAAAAAGCGGTTGCGTGTGGGCACACGCTTAGTATAATGAGATTGTGATTGTCTTCCCCGGGGCGGGCTCGTTTCAGATTTCGTTACCCGTGGAAAAATGACAGCCATCAGTCAGGAGGGAAAGTTGAAAAATGTCGCTGAAAAATTTGTGTCAGCGGCTAATGAGGCATGTCAGTCAGTGTCGGGGAGCAGAGGAACTTTTTGTCTTTTTAAATGAGTCGGAAACGCATAGGCGATTACGTTAACGCTATCCTAATGTTAACAACGATCAGTTGTAACACACGGCATTGTGTTTTGTTTGTCTTTGACATTCTAGCACGCACCATGACAATGTGTCAACGAAAAATCGGCAACATTTGTATTTAATTTTATTCGTAGTAGCTTTCTCTGTACTGTATTGATATTAAATGACACTTACGCGAACGTATGGAGCCTAGGCCTGGTCTTGTACACTTATAATTTTAAAAGGCCATTATCAAATAAAAGTGATCCGGTTTACATTTTTGTATATTTTGGTTTAGTTTTGGTTTAGTTTATTTGTACAAAAACATATAAAACGCTCGAAACACGTAAGGCTTAACGTTGAAAACAAAGATGGCGTCAATAAAATAACATTTGACGCTGTCATTTAGTACAAAAGGAATGATTTTGTACAATTAAATTAAATGCAAAAATGAAAATTTAATATTTTTCGATACAAATTTAGATTACTACAAGTGTACAAGTGCAGGCCGAATTTGAAACATCTCTTTTGATATTTAGATTTGGGTTTATCATTATCATTCAATCCTAGTCCCAGCTTCTTCCGAAGCAGCTTAGTTTCGATTTAGTATTACGCTTTATCGTCACGATTCGTTCAGCCAGTCGATCACACAGACAGATCAGATCAGACATATCTGATTAATTCGTCTACGAAGTGTTCTCTGATTGCACACGAAGTGACGCGATTAGAGATGAGAGATGGAGAAGTATCGCAAAAACCGCGGCCAACATACCAGACGATCCATAACCTTAGAAAAAGACTAAGATTTGTTTCGTAGCAGCTGTGTCCATACTGTGTTGACATTCAAGCGAGATTTTAGGTCTCATCATCATTATTATAGATCATTATTATTATCAGCCTGAAGAGTCCACTACTAAAACTAGTGGACCATTCTGTGAGAATACAATCTAGCCAGTTAGTCACCACGAACAAATGAATGATGACCAAAGTCTCCTGATTTTTAGGTTGCTTTTAAGACCTCCACAGGAGGGTATGTGGTATGGGAGGACCTAGGAAGAGTTTATTTAAGGCAAAACAGACTTAACCACTAGATAAAACAGTACTTGAAGTGAGTGTGATCGTAGGGAAGTTTAACACGGGCATTAAGAGCATCAGGTGTGGATGGAAATGTTAACACATTACTGGGACATTATACCTAGCGAAGTATCGAGGCAGGTAAAGTTGGGTTCACATAGCGACAGTCTTTTTAAAAGCTTTTATTGTTCAGTCACACAATAGGCTGAGACTAGGTCTTCATCCCAGCTAAAGTAACCATGATGCCGTAGTATACTTGTTCTTGTTCACCTAGAAAACTTTTGGGACAACTTTCATTACCGGAACATAACGGGTATTATTAACACTGGTATATGTCTTCAAGCTTGGATAACATGGTGATAGTTTGTCAAGCAAAGACAACTTACAACCACCGGCTGAAGCGGCAGATTTTCTTATGCAGAAGCTTCCAGATTTATCAGTAGAACAATTGTATCGAACTGGGTCCTATTTTTTACATTTATTTTTATGATGGGAGATATAATTGCAAAACCTACTCAAACATTTCATTATTAAGTCGTCAGTTTACGTCAGACTACGATAAAACTAAGACCATATGGCCTGTCGCAACTACAGTTGACATTAAAAGCGAAAAGGATAACTATTTAAACACAATTAAAGCATTTTAATTGTCATTTAGGCAGTCTAAATTGCATTCGTCCCAGTGATTCTTTTCATTGTAAAAAATAAGGTAAGCTTTAATCAATTCTGAGTCCTTCCATCGCCATGTAAGCCCGCTACGTCGGCATTCGCGACCAGGTGTTGTAATGCCATTAATATCAATTGAACATTGACCGTCTGCCACTTGCACCACCACTCCTGATTGACCTCCCAACCCTCTTCCAACTCATACATTGTTACAACACGAAGGGTATTGCTTTGCAACAAAGTAGATTTCAAGTAATACTGGTGTTGAAATATTTTATGAGCCGATTTCCGACGTTGGAAGAGTAATGCGATTTTGTCAGACTAATGCCTTTCCGTTGCGATTCTGTTGTTTTTGTTTCGTATTTGCTCATAAAATATTTGCTGTTTGTTAGATTGAACCTTCCTTAGGTAATGTTTTCCGGGATCACATGATACTTACAGACAATTTGTTAGCGAATGTTTATACGTATGCAGTTGTGTAATTATGTAAATTAGCAATTTTTCTATTCCCTTGTCCTGCATTTCATCTTTAGCTTTACAAAAAATCTATTCTGGGTCTCCGTTACGACGTAAAGGTAGGACAAAACAAAAATCATTTACGCATTTATAAATTTAGTATTGATACTATTATGTTAAAAAGTATAGATTAATGAATTTTCCTGTATCTGTGTAAGTAAACCTTATTCTTGAGAATAATAATATCGTAGAAGCAAAGATTAGATCCTCACCAATGCTCACAACAAGACAACCCTCAATTAAGGCACCCGTCCACATGGCCAGTTCCACACCAGATCCAGTGCATCATCCATCTCGTGCTCGCGACACGCACGCTCCGGCCGAGCGGAAGAGTCAATAGGGGCTGGGAATGAGCAAGGGGAACAACCACGGACACCGGCAGACTGTTTGACAAGACGCAATTATATTAAGATTACATATTTATCTCCCGAGACGAAACGATTTCTTATGGGGGCTTTATTGGGATGAGCGTACATAGGAGTTGATAAAACCGCCACTTCGTTTTTAAGAAATCAGAGAGGATGTAAAAATAGGTGAGGGCTTACATTACATCAATTATATTTTTATAAATATAATTGATGCCCAGTAAGGCAAGTGCTTTAAGTGAGTTCAATGCATCAACCAATCCAATTTTAGAGTGAGGCTTATGTCCTACAGTGGACTCTTACAGCCGATTGTGTCAAACAGATGCCCGCGAATTTGCTAACAAAAAAACTCTGAACTCCCTTTTCACATCCTGAGCGGTTGATTTTTTGAGAAATGTTTCGTCGCTTCTTAAGAGTTGTTATAGATGAGATATCTAATATTGATTTTGCTTACATTCAATTATTTTGTCACGATGACATATTTATAAATCTGCCACCAAACAACATGACTGTAGAAAATGACGAACGTTCTTTCATTCTATTCATTCATTTATTCATTTTATTAGATGAGATGAAGAACAAATGCAAGATCATTGTAGACCATTACAAATTTAACGAAACCTTCTTCGATAAATTAGAAATTAAACGGCGGTATTAACAGCTCTAAGGAAATACCACCTAGCTCTGTCCAGTCGTTTGATCCCTAATATTGATTTCTGGCTCAGAGACAATTCGGGACCTCCGATCTTATCATTGTTTTAAATGAACCTTCCTCGCAACGGTTGACCTTTGGGTACACTGATGTACCGCCAGATGCGAATTTGATTTAGTAGTGTGTGGATTAGGTTGGTCATTGCAAAATTGGGATAAAAGAAGGGCTTTGAGTTTAGTTACTCATTGGAATGTTGATTCGGACAAAATACCTACTGCTGTGTGAGGATCTGAAAAGGTGATAGATTTTACACGTGCATGCCTGCATTCCCTAGGCTTTTCTGTAAAACCCAGCCCAGTGCGGTAGGCATATGCAAGTTTCCTGCCATTACGAAAGCGAGAACAAGACAGAAGCATACATTTTTACAACGTTTAACTTAACAAATTGCACCAGGAAGGTGTTCTTAAACCCTGACATCAACATATTCAGAGCTGTTGATTTATATCAGGTTATTCTGTCGTTCTGGTCGGTTGGTCGGGCGGAGCGCTCGCCGGCCAGCCAGCGGCGCCACCCCTGTGTCATTGCCGCGGCCACATGACGTGGGAATCGATTACAATGGACAGGTCGTTTTGTTATAAATCTCCTAATGATTACGTGGCTCGATCGGGTGTGTCGCCTTCTGTCGCAACTTGCTGGCTGAAGTATTGCAGAGGCAAACGTTCGTATTCGATTTTTTTAAATACCCTAGATTCACTATGTGCGTTCGCATATCATTATTTTAAAAACCGGTCAAGTGCGAGTCGGGCTCGCACACCAAGGGTTCCGTAAAGAACATGGATAATAACATATTTTTACAGTGTTCTAATAAAAAAATCCTGGTTTTCAGGTTTATTCCTATGGTTGTGCTGCTACCTTGCTTTTGCCAAATTTCAGGATTCTACAACGGAAAGTACCATATATTTGTTACATGTTTCCCTTGCATTTTGTATGGAAATGGTCTAAAATACAGCTATACCTTTTTATTACGTTGACTTATAAGTTTCATTTTTTCACAGATCCAAGAGACGGCAAACTTGAGTATTCGATATTAAGTGACGCAGAAGCCTTCAAGCTAACGAGACGAATGTGTTTAAATTTCATGCGGCTTCTATGTTTGTCAGCTACATAATCAGTCGGGCTAATAGTCCTTGAGTCTATTGTCACGCTGTCAGGCTGGTCATGTCATTTAAGCGACAAGAAATAACTAACTAGTATATTGTAACTAGTTTTTCAACCGACTTCAAGAAAGGAAGAAGTTCTCAATTCGAATGTATGTTTTTTTGACTCCGCCAACTATGAAGCAATTTTGAAGTTTTTGTTTGTTTGGTAGATCATACTTCAGAGGAGGTCCGATATAAAATTTATCGAAAATGATTTATCACTTTTTGAGAAAATCAACAAATACTAAAGATATACCCAGATTCTATCTCTAAAGGTTGTATTTTAGGGGATGAATGCTGTTGACTTTTAGGCAGTTAAAGTTGGTTTATTAGTTCTTTTGGAACGCGTTAGTTATCTAAAATGGCGCCCGTTGAACCTCACGGTCTATTCTAACAAGGTAATTTATAATAATCTAGAGCATTTTGTTGACAGGTTTGGCTTTTTACGTCTGTGTCTAATAAGTGTAACCTGTCAATTAGGAACTCGGAGGGTATTCTTTACAGAGTACAGTAAGTAGTGTATTCATGTTAATTGTAGACCTAATGCAGAAATAAAGACCTAATGCTCCATGAGCTATGCTATACGCTGATTATTCATATTTATTAGCCTGGCTTGGCCACCTGATAGTAAGTGACGATAGGATTCTTGGCGCGAACTGGAAAAATGGTGGTTCATTGCAATTTTGTTAATTGAATAATAATAATCATCATCATCATCAGCCGGGAAACGTCCACTGCTGGACATAGGCCTCCCTCATTGTACGCCACATCGACCGGTCCCGAGCCACCTGCATCCAGCGACTCCCCGCGACTCTAACCAGGTCGTCGGTCCATCTAGTAAGGGGACGGCCTGGTAGACGTTTCCCGGTACGTGGTCGCCACTCGAGAACCTTTACTCCCCACCGGTTATCGGTTCTTCGAGCGATGTGGCCTGCCCATTGCCACTTCAGCTCACTGACTCGTCGAGCTATGTCGGTGACCTTCGTTCGTCTACGGATTTCCTCATTCCGGACCTTATCACGTAGAGAAATTCCGAGCATAGCTCGTTCCATTGCTCGCTGAGTGACTTTGAGCTTGTTTATTCGGCCCACAGTAAAAGACCACGTTTCGGTTCCGTATGTCATCACTGGCAACACGCACTGATCAAAGACTTTTGTCTTTAGACGCTGAGGTATTTTGGACGAGAAGATATGCCGTAATTTCCCGAACGCTGCCCAGCCGAGTTGGATTCTTCGGTTGACCTCTTTGAACTTGAATTATAATACTGTTGTGATATAGTGCAAAAAGTGTCATGGACGGTGTTATAGTATCAATTACGCAAAATTGCGAGGGTTTCGACGCGATCCGAAGAGTTTATCATGTCGAGTACATTCGGCATATGGATTCTTTCGGATAATGTTGAAACCAAGGCTGGCCTTTGAAGTTCTCGTCAAGAATCCAAATTAAGCGATAAAATGTACACATTATACATTTTATTGCGAAAGCTGAAGAAATGGCTTCAGCATAGTTTATAACCTCAAAATTTGTTCACCAAATTTTACTCGTCATTGGCTAGATTACTGGTTAAAGCCATTATTAAAAAAAAGTGACGATAGGGCCGTTGGATGGTAAGCGTGCGCATGCGCACCCAAAAGCTCCAAGCTAATGGGGTACTGCTACCTTTCATACCGGAACACAAAAATGCTATCAACATTGCTGTTTTGCGGCAGGCTTAGACAATTCCCTACCACCAACCAAACTGAGTACCGATTGGTATCTGCACTGGGTATGTAACCCGGAACCTTCGGATAGTTAGTCCCATCGTGTACCATTGGGTAACGGAGACGGTCGAGTCGGGTGCAAACTATTTTCGTATTTCGTTGAGCACACAGTTGCTACAAATTACGGCTTTATTCTCTCCAGTTGTTAAATAAAACAAAGGTGGAATGTGAGAAATTTTCTGACTGTCATCATATGTTATATACCATGTTCGATGCAAATTAACTTATTTTTATCTTAACTTTTTCTCAGTTTGGATCGTTCAGATTTGGAACCCCAAAAAGTGGTTGCCTGTATAGTCGGTTTACGGACGATAACTTTACGTAATAACGTCATAAGAAAATATGCGTCACAATCCGAACGCGATCGTGTCTCTCTCTCGCTTGTTCCGTGCTCTAGCTTGCACGCTGTGCTCAGGCGGAACGTGACACTTTTTCGTGCAGCCGTTTATCACGTCAAAAACAAGGTTTCCCAGCACCACATAGCATAGCCTCACCGATGGAGAGACACCACTACCGTCTCTCGCACACGGACGTCCAACAAATTGTGGGTTGTCGCGTGAAATGACGGCTTTATTGGCCATCCAGTGTGACCGAGGTGCAATGTGTAACTGTCGGTACGTGATACCACACGGCAGACGTGTGATTACATAATTATCGCATTCATTCGTTTAGCGACGGATGTCTTTTGATGAGGGTCGTTGTTCTCGTTGTTCTCCCAACTAAAGGATCTTCAAACAATTGAATTGTTTGTAATGGGCGGTTATGAAATACATTAGCCGTATTAAGTTCAGCAGTTGCGGCAGTTAATGATGCATTTTTAAGGTCCACTCGATCGTTGTAGTAGCTTTTTAGTCCAGGCCGTATATTATATATATATTATATTTACAGGTTGTACGAGTACTAACACCCGAACGCTGAAACTACAATGAAATTCAAAAATTGAACATAAAACCAAATCTTAAGAAATTAATCGCGTTTGAGAGAACTCATTTTTTCTTGCTACTTTAATCGCGGCTTTTAATCGTAACGTTCCCACATAAAGTTGTTAAAAGTGCATATGAAGTAAATACATTAACGACTTAACAAAGAGAATTCTTTATCCATGCCACGGAGAGTGGAAACTATGATCATTTAAAACACTCGTCGATCAGCTATGTCATCTTAGACTAGGATAAAAACAACAGACACGTATGAACTCTGTCACCGTTGTCGGGCTGGAGTAATTGAATGTACAACATCATATTCCAAATGCAAAATTGAGTTTGTTTGAACTACTTTTACGTTGTAAGAGAGTCAGGGTGACTTGAATTTGTATAGGGATAGTTAAAGGGTCGGAAAAGGATATAGGCTACATTTTATTTAATTAGTAGTTTCCGAGGTGTAATATTAGAATTCCACGCAGATGAAATCGTAGGCAAAAAATAGTAGTACCAATGTGAAACCATATTTTGCTATGTTTGTTTATCCTTCTCTCATGCAGCAATGGATCTATGCGTGTTTTTTTCTTCTAATAAGGCAATTTGTTGGTCGTACAATAACATATCTTATTATTTCAGTAAAGTGTTCCTTTTCATATATACCCATATTTATGGTCCAATCAGATGAAGTAACGTACTCAATAAATATAAACTTCACCTTCTCGGTGCATTTCCAAATCAGGTGCGAACGAATATGAAGTGGCACATGAGAGTTTGTTTCCACATTTTTCAACCGACTTGTTTTTTTTTTGTATATTGTAGTGTATGTAAAGTGGGTACCTACAAACCAACCAGTATATTGTATATGTGGGTATCTGTTAATAAACCAGTTGTGTCGCTGACTCTGGACTTGTCACTGCTTTGTGCGTTTATCCTCAACTAATAATCCTCATATCCTACTTATATATGTTAAGCGATGACTCCGCCAATTGTGAACCGATTTTGATAATTCTTTTTTTGTTTGGTAGAAAATACTTCAGATGTGGTCTCGTATATATGTTATCGAAATTAAGCACTTTTTGAGAAAACAAGAAAAACAATTTTTTGCCGATAAGTCGGTTTTTAGTTCTTTTTCAACGCGTTAATTATCTTCCGCCAAAATATATTGTTAGCAGAACAAAGTGTCCAAAACGCTGCAGAAAAAAAATTGTGAATAGATATTTTTTTACCTCATTCCATCACACATAGTGACACACTTGACATCAAGTGAGATTGTGGTCAAGAATTGATCTAGAATTGATCTTTTAAATGTTTTAAAAAACTACATTTATGTATTAGCTACTCGGATTAGCCGTAGCGGGAAGCGTGTAGTTTTTGTCTTAGTCTAAGGTTCCCATCGGTGTATTCAATTATCTGTATATAAATCATAGTTGACATCACGTTTTACATTCAATAAGGGATTCTAGAGACACGTTTTTATAACAGTACTAACGTGTTAACTACCAAGTTCTTTGTAAAATCAATTGTTATGTCTCTTATGAAGCAAATTGCAACATAATCTGTAGGCGTTTTCACAAGGTTTTGTCTATAAACTAGATTCTGTTATGACTATTGAGAGCATAGAGTAACTTAGAGTGTCGCAGATTGTCGTCGCCAGTTTTCTTCTTTTGGGGGGTTGTATTTCGAGGGGTGCGGCGTTTCCTTTTTTCGATCATATTTTTATTCTATTCCTTTTATGAACTTTGCATTGTCTATCATATCACCTGGTGGTGGCATGTTCATCTCGAAGCCTCCAGATAATGAGGCGCTGTTCAAATTATCTTTTATTACTGGAACACAATAGTGCTACTAATGTAGCTGTTTGGCGGCCGATTTAGATAGCATGTTTTTTGGTGTGTATGATGGGTTTGCACTTTGCCTTCATCTCATTTGATGGTAAGTGACGAGAAGGTTGTTGTATGAGGTCAAGCGTTGATCTATCTTCTATAAATAATTGACGCGTTTAAAAAGAAGTAAAAACCGACTTCAATTGCCTTAAAAATTTGGTGATTGTTGTTTTTCTCAAAGAACGATCAATCAATTTCGATGTAAAGTATGATTTACCAAACAAAAAAAGAATTATCGAAATCGGTTCACTATTGGCTGAGTTATCTCGTAACAAACATACAAAAAAAAACATACGCGTCAAATTGAAAACCTCTTAATTTTTTGAAGTCGATTGAAAAGACTTTTTGAGATGAGATGATTTGAGAGTGTTGTGTACAGATTCTTTTTGATCAGATCAACATAGCTAAATGCCATACCACCTACCAAACTGCAGAAGTGATTTATTTAATCAAACCTTCCTACTTAGATATGTTATCAATTCATCAATACAAATCATAACTTGACACAACGCATTTTCACTCTCTCATGGTGAGGGAATGTTTTTGCAGGCATCGCGGACAGTTGGACCTGATTTATGAAGTACATAGAGATGAATATAACATTCGCTTCCTCGACAACGTGGTCTAAAGGTTCCCAATGAGATGACATAGAGAAGTGCTAGTTAGAGAACAAAGACCGACATGAATATGTTGAAGCGATGGAAGTTACTCTGAGGATGGAAGCTTAGTTGGGTATGGCGTAAGTTCCCGAATATTCTCGAGGTGTCAATAATTAACATTATATCAGAAAACATGAGGTCGCAACCTCATTTGGGACGCTACTTGTGTAAGCACTTTTAATATCAGAAAATATATGTATATACAAACTATTGTAGATTAAAAACTAGGGAAAATATAATAGATAGATATTTACGCAATATTTACTAAAATAACAAGGACACAAATTGACAGACCATAGATTATTTTACATAATCACGGTGTCATCCCGTGTCGTCTCGAGGGTGTCGTGGAAGGAGACTAAGGAAACAAATATTCAGGAGATGCGCAGCATGTAACATTTTAGTTGTAAATAAATGTTTTATCCTTTATCTGTCTATCTACAGGCACCACCAATCAGTCCGCTTCCGAAGCGTGAATATATGGCAAAGCCCCGCACGGTAAATCCGACGTGGCGATGTACGAAAAAAAATTAAGTCCAACAGTAGATTTACGCAGCTGAAAACGACATAATAAAAATAAAACTAGTCTACAGATATAAAGCTAATGTAGACATTAAGACAGGGTTTTCTCTATCACCACCAACTCCGATCAACTTCCCGTTGGGTAGTGAATACCTCTTGGTCTACTGCTGAAAGTAAGGGAGTTTGGTCGCGATGGGTGGAAGTGGGTGGTTGTGGGTGGCAAAAATGTTTGAAGAAGTTCACATGAGAATTTCTGGAAAGTTCTGTAATGATCTAGAAAGATTACATTTACTCTACGTTTATCCCAAAATAAATGCAGCGGGCCGCTAGTAAGTTAACTAAAAATACGAACGATTGAGTTCTAAAAAAGGTGCTGTAAATTAATTTCTCAGGAACAGAACTCCTAATGAGTTTTCATTTCGAGGGACTCAATCAAGATTGCCTGTCTAGACACAGTTCAACTTCATACAAACATGGAATGTGACCTCTCCACAGCTCTCTATAGCCGATGCGGCAACAGCAATAAATACAGTACAATTAGAGGTTATAAAACGTTCTCTCCTGTCTGTTAGCGTTAAATGGGGATCGACAAAAACGGAGGCGCTACCAGTGGTGGCAACTCACCTGACGTTAATTCTCGTATTTTAAAAATTCCTTACTTTCTTCGAATTTCTGCGGTTGGCACTTCCTTTCCTTGACATTTTCTCGTGTTAACTGCTTCCTTCTTCCAAATTTGGTTTTATTTAATGTTTGTTCAGACTCTATAGTTCGCTTTGGTGCTTTCCCGATTTTCTTTACCAATTGCCAGATAACCTGCTATACCTAATAGTTTTGCAGATGAAAATACTTATACTTGTCACCAAGTTGAAGTTGTCTAGTCATTTTTTGAATCAATTCTAATTTTAGTAAACGACTAGTTCTTGTGTAAGCTGTTCTGTTATACGATTTCTAAACATTTGATGATCATGTAAAAGTGATAATAGTTTTTTCCGACTTATCACAACAGTGATATTCGATCGAGAAATAATGGTATCATGTATAATACATACATACAACCGTCACAAGCGCGTGGTTCGCATAGAACTGTGTATATTCTAGCATTATGCTAATGTTTGATATCTGTCGTCAATTCATTGCTGATACCGTTTGATTGTTCTTTAATTGACGACTACATAATTTCTCTAATATATTTCTCGGTTCATCGGTCTTCGGTCCCACAGGTGTTACAGTTAGACCGGTTTGACTAACTCCAGCGTCTCTAAGAATCCTGTGTTGGGAAGTTGACTATTTCCTCTTACATTCGATATTGATTTCATCATCATCATCCAATGGCCTAAATATATCCCCACTGCAGGGACTCAGGCCTACTGTCCTAAAGAGTGTATGTAAACCGCGCAGGCCCAGTGGGCATTGGTAGACTTCACACACACCTCTGAAGTTATGAATACCAAACGAATGGTTATGGTAGCTGGTATATTTATTGTTATAAAAAATTTATTTTGATTAAGTTATTCATGCACATCCTTCGCCCTAAACGTGGAACACGTTCTTTTTAATAATTTATTAGGTTTTAACATTTAATTTCGTTCTTGAACGTTTGGTAGTAAGAGACAGTCGTATGTACAATCCATTTACGGTTTGCTTGGTGGTAGTGCATTTTGGGGTCAATATTATATTTAGTTCAGCTGCAGGTGATACATTGGTATCAGCGTTATAAGCCCATGTTTTGTAAATCTGATAAAATAGTATTATATAATAATGTAAGGTAACATAGCAGTGCGTAATTAACTAGAGGCTTACAGGCAAGCATGCTTCTATCATACATCAACAAAGGAAAGGTCCTTTGTTTACCATTAATTGCGGTGAAGGCTATATAAAATAAATAATAAAATAGGTTTTTATTTTCTCTCTCCACAACATATATCTAGTTACATTTTTTTAAACAAGTAATATTGCAGTTGTGGGAGAGCTGGTTCTCAAACTAAGCTCGAGGCCTGTGTTATGGGTGGTCTCCCCATACGGAATTCATGTCTCTGGTATACATTTCTTAAATTTAGAAGGAGAAATATTCGAATATCGTACTGGAACAACAGAATCACTAACAATATTGTACTGTAGATGTTACGTTACAAGCAGGTATGTATTTACAGCGAATATAATTTAAAAAATTAGCAGTGAAAAGCATATTTAATGGTAACACATCAGCAACCCATGAATGTAATTCACACGGCAATCACAAAGCTTTTCCACTTTTGTGCGGTGCCGTTGCGATTGTCAGTTCGTTCACAGATAAATTACAGTGGTGCGTCCACACTGCGGACCGTGGCGCGGCGACAGATCGCACCAATTTGAATATTAATAGCAGCAGCGAGGCGTGAAAACTGACGCTGGCGCTCGCACAGGGCACGATGTTCTAGAAACGACTAGAATTTAAAATAATAATAAACAGATAACAGGTATCACTACTTAAATAGGTTACAAGTTAATTATCATATAATATTTTTTCAGTTATTACAATAATTTATAAACTCCACTGAATACTTAAGAAAATTTAATTTAATCTACTGCGTTTTTGTTATTTAAGTAATGACATAAACCATATTATATTTTGTAAAAATTATGTGTCAATTGATTACGGGAATAAAGTGATACATTAATGTCCAGAAAAGTCCAGTAAATAATTTCATTAAAAAAAATTATATATTTGTTATGAAGAAATTCTGGAGTTTTTTTAAATTTAGCCTGAAAAGTAAAAAAGGTGTTCCTGACAAATCAATTTTTATAAAAATTTTAGCTATTTATTTTAAAAATATAGGGGCCATATGACACTGGTTTTTATAATTAAAAGATGACCCCAACCTTTATTTGTAACCTAACCAATAAACATTTTCCATTGTATTAGATAAAAAACATTTTATTTTAATTTTTTCAAAATATTCCAATATTGTGCAATCCTTCATGTCTATTCCAGACGAAACTTTTTAAAAGCTGTGGCAGTCGGCAGAGCGCGACTCAACCATGTGACCGCGCCCTTAAGCCCATTGACAGCCGATGCATAAATCAAGCGCTAATAAATAAATATCAGTTGCTATCCGTTTCCTGTACTTTTGTAGAGGTCATTTTGTATCATTCAGGATTGTAATTTTGATTATGGAATAATTTGACACAAATATTTCGTTTCAAACGTTGGAATGGGTCATTGTAGATTTACTATATTATAATTCGATTGATATGCCAACTAATGACGTTTATTTTCGAGTACGTGACCGCTCTCGTATCTTTTTGTATGATGGGTTTGCACTTGGGACTCAGGCTACTCAGTTAGATTTATAATCCGGAGGACGAGGGTTCGGTTCCTATGAGGAGGAGGAGATACCTATCGGTACTCGATTTAATTGGTGGCAGAGCATTTCTAGATTCCAAGATTCTAGCTACCACCATGTTCACATTTATCGTGCGTACAGCATATGAAATACACTACCGGTTTCTCGTCACTTAACATCAGGTGAGATTGAGGTCAAGTTTTGGTCCATCTTCAGTAAAAAAATAAAAACATGTTTGTTCCCAAATAGCAGTGCTGTGGACTGACATGTTCCAGTTATGATGAAAACATAGTCAGTGTCTTATTAAATTGAGGCTTTGGGGTGAAGTGAACGCGCTTCTTTCACAAAGAATTATCACGAGGTGCGATGATAGCTATAAGTTACATCTTCTACTGGTACTTACCACTTCCAATCCAACAACCAAACACGTAGCACTAGATTTTTACTAATACAAGAACAACCGACTGTTTTCGGTTTGATTTGATGTATCTCGTCAGCAGTCGTCGGTGACACGAAAACAAATGGAAGTTGAGACTTTCCCTCCAAAAACAAAATAAATACCATAACCACGGCATTCGTTGTCGCAGTTGGATTTCTAATTATGCTGCTTTACTGCCGTGAGCGGTTTTACTAAATAGCTGACTGTCATTGCGTTGCGTTTAACAAACCAAACACCAATGACTAATTGAATATAGAACACTTAAAATTACTAAAATTTGGGTGATTTTCACTGATATTACTGGGTTTATTCGTTAATTTTTAGAATTAAATTCTGCTTTGGATGTCATTGTGTGTTTTAACCACTAATGGCTAAATTGAGAACTAAAATTAAGCAATCTGACGTTTCATTTCACGATGTTATACAAAACCGTTACTCATAGACTCGCTTCATTTATGAATGTATAAGTTCATTCCATTCCGCGTGTTACCGTTCAGTTATTATGAAAACTCGCTTAACGTCGTTAAGATGTTTTATATAATGGAGCTGTTTAGTAAAATAGCTAGCAACTATGTAAACAGCTTATTAAACAAACTGTGACATCTATTTGTACCCTTATGACTAGACTAGCTTTTGATTCCCTAACGTAGGATAGAATTTCAATGACATATACGGTTTATCTACGATCTGACCTTTGTATGTGTGTGATATTGTAATGCATTTGACTATTGTTGCGGAGCACAATAAGTGAAGTGTTCGATTCAGCGTCGCCGCCGCCGGTGACGCGTGAATATCGGTGCATTGTCGCACGCCGGCGGCCGTGACGGTGTGGCCATGTGGGGCCGCGCCTTCTAGTGGTCGCTGTGGTACATGTGTCATCACTATGTGATGCTTTGTATATCTGATTCATCATGTACATATATATGAAGAGGCAGCATTTTGTTGTTGTTGATTGTCAAAGTCCACTTTGACTTTTGGTCCTGCGACCAGCAATTTGGCAACCGCGGACGTCGCTCAGATGGTTAAGATTTAACTTGGCCAAATGACCTAAGGGCACCCGCTTGGGATCGACTTCGGGTTAGGGCTGTTTATTTGTTAAATTCGGAGTAATAACGATAAAATAAATTGTAAAACTCCAAAAGGTTACATTTTGGAGAATGCGCGCATGAGCTAATCCTGTAGGTTCCGCCTTGGATGTACAAGTATCAATCTAACAGACGAACAGCCACTCCACTAGTACAAAGATATAGTCATCAATCCCTACGGCTCGCACTAAACGTTTTATTTCTATCTTTATAATGCGTACAGCCAGGGAGTAGAACGCACTGCTGGCGACTATATTTCCACAAGCAAAGCAGTTTGGGTCCCTTGAAGGTGAGGGAGAAGAATCTTCTAAACCAACGCACACCGTTATATCATAGGCCACATTCGTGTCCAAGCTGACTGGGATGTTGCCACTAGAAATAGCAACAAATGTTTCGAAAAGATTGACCATTCAAGCAATCTACCAGATACTTCAACGTTGTAAACATTCACTGCGAGTAGAATAACACCCAAAGATAATATCGGAAAGATAAAATCGACGCGGACGCTGCTGGCGCAAAGTGCAAATGACCGCCGCACACAGTATGTATAAATGCATTCCTGCGACAGTCCGCACTCCCCTCGCGTTGATATTTAATTTTGATACGAGAACCGCCGTGACACAGGATCGCGGCCCGAATAAATCTTACCGCATCTACTAGCCAATATCACCGCAAAATATTAGCCGTGGCGAATCTCGGGATATGTCCACGCTCCCATCTTCACCCTGCCAGCAAGCAAACTTGCACTTTGCAACTACTGTGAAAAGGTTGCCGTTTCTTTGGCATCGGAAAAACAAGGTCCTAAATGTTGCTAATGAAAAACAAGTCGTATCATTGCGAGATTGGTACTAAAATTGTGCTGCTGCACGAGGAATATGAAATATTTGATTGCGCAACTGGATGTGAAAAGTCTTGTACTCGTACTAGAGATATCGGGTTTATATCTTGCTTGGATTCACGAAGTCCCTTAGTTCAGTGTTTGTAGTAGGAACAGTGTGAGACTTGAGGATGGAGGGCCACGATCAAAGAAGGGATAGTATTGCTTGACCCGTCCCAAGGGATTCCGTAGGGCCTTTGGTCACGGTTTTATTTGAATTCGCCTGCGACAAATATTTGGACATTTATTGTTACTGGTGTCGAATATTAAACGTTGTTTTTATTTGATGTCTCATAGATGACGATTTGTCACGGGGATTTACTCTCGCGAGTCTGGGATGGGGCAAGATAAATTGGGACGGCTTACGCTGTAAATGTATATTTGTTTCTTAGACAAACCCTGTTTTTGATATTCAACCACCTCTGTTTACAACTTTGATTACTTAATTACGAGACTATAGTGAGAAGAGTGGCAGTCTCTATTGCCAACGGTGAGTCCATGATGACAGACACTGAAACCCATGAATGTAAAGAACAAGAGTAGGCAGACAACACAACCAGTCCTTCCACAACCAAATACTAAGGCTCTTGGTCAAATATTTAGCCTATAAAGTTTATTAATTTGGTGAACGAATTTAGCGGTTGATGAAGTGAGCACACGCATGGCACCGACTCGCACACCTCACTAGGTACTGGCTAGGTCGTGGACGTGGAGCTATGCTCTAGTGTGCTTTCTGTTTAAATCTCCGAGTGCAACCTGTTTATAAATACAGTTGGACCGTACGAAATAAAGGTCAACATGACCCGCAAACATTTTCTACGCGCACCTTTAACAATGGCCTTAAACTGCTCAGGGTCTGCGTCGCCGCATCGGCAGCGTCAGGCGTGACAATTTGATCGCGGTCCGCGCCTCGCCGACGCCTCGTCTTCCCAGGCCTGTCACCGACAGCCGCAAAAAATCGAGCAAAACAGTGACAATTGGTGCATATCCCCGACGAATTATCCCCGTTCGGCGCCTTTGTCCAATTGAAGCTTCCTTTATTTCACCATTTTTGCCGTTTTTCCATTCTCATTTGGTTATTTATCTCCTCTTTTTAGGATCGGACAATGAGCCCGCCGGTGCTCATTATTTCGTCGTTGGTTTAGCACGCGACTCCACACTAAATCTCCGGAGGAATTCTAGCGAATTACGAACAGAACGAGGACCGTTTTTTCGGGTGATTGATCGGAGTAAAAATTACTTTCTGTTTTTTCCCGACACCGCGCTGTCAGATCGATTTACTCGCTCTATAGCGAAGGGTGAGCCCGCACGATGCTCGCTGGATGCTGAGACACAGAGATGGATTGACTTTTTAAAGCTTCCGATAAGATATATCTTAGGTACGTATTAACATACGCTGAGAGACATATATCGGGGTCGTAGGAGCCATTAATTTAGTGTATCGTGGCAGGTAATCTCGGGCAGTTGGAGCTCGTCGGTTCCCGGTAGCTGTCGGAAATAGATCGGCCACCCGGCGCGGCGCGCGCGTACTCCTGCGCATGATAAGTGCACGGACGATGCACAAATTCGACGAATAGTGAGATACGATTACATTGTTGATTATTTGCTTCGATCGATTGACGAAGGCACATCTTTTTGGATGACCTATCTTTATTTAAACGATAAATAAACATGATAAGGTTCTATATAAATTTACTACTATGATTTTTGTATGAATTTCTATACTATGTATATATGTGACCAATTAGTATTATGTAATGAGTAAACTTACCTAGCAGTATTCGGTTTGGTTGATGGTATTTTCTATGTCTGCCTGGCTAACACCATGTTACCTAAGTCTGAAGCGAAACAGTAGGGTTAATAGCACTGTTGAGTTTCGGTATGCAAGGTAGCAGAGTTCTAGGTGCTTATGCTTACCATCTGCTGTGCTGTTACTGTTCACGTGAAAACTATTAACAGGTTTAATTTTTTTAAACCAAAACAATTATTTCGCAAATTCCGTTCAAATTCACGAAAATTATGTTGTCTACTGCATTATTTATGACCACCATTGTTTCGTAAAGGACGTAAAAACACAGGATGTCTGTCTAAATTAGCCGACGTTTAGTTTCTACGAACGAAACGGATTTTGAATGCATTTGTCACGGCACAGCTTGTTATAGAGAACCAAGGAGATTCTTGTTGTAAGATCGACCATACATCGAGCTGAACTGACCCTGGAGCCAGGAGGTGGATATAGAAACTATTCAGTAAGTAATAACCCTTCAACTTTGGGCTCATTTACGTTGTTATGACCAGTCGAGACAAGAATACATTACACTCAGCGACGAGGGTCTGATGATGGAATCAGGAGGTATAAAGTGGAACTCTTCTAGGACTTCTTGTGTGCCCCGGCTACGACTATTCGTGAAAAACGTTCTGTTTTTTCAGGATATCACTGCAGTTTGGCAATTTTGAGGAAATTAAGCAAATATATCTCACAGCCGCTACAAATGATTTTGAACTTGCAATTTCTGTGTAATTAGTATGTGACGTTTTATTTACTAATGAATATTAAGTAAATTAAACAAGGCAGTAGAAATTCAATACAAGATTTAGAACAGGATCATTCTATGTGAGAGAGAGAAATAATTGTGGAGAGCATTTCTGTATCGACAACATCTCTTGCGATCACTACTCCACCTGCCAACGTAATGAATATGTAAAATCAAATGTCTTAAAAATCTATGAGCAATACTCACTTGCTCGCAATACTCGCTTGTTAATAACAGTGATCTATGCAGATTTATTATTTGAAAGGCTGAAATAAAAGGTACAGTTCCATAATAAATATAAGTTACTTGACAATTGAAGTTATAACTTTTTTTGCTCAACGCAAAAACATCCTAATGTTTTTTGATATCAACGAATCAACCGCCTCTTTTAGAAAAGCGTTCTGCAAACAAGAGGGATAAACAAACACCCCAGCTGTCACTTTTTTCTTCAAAAATATACAAAGTATGTAAGTACGTAAGTCATGTAGACTACACCCAAGCGCCTTTGTCACATATTGTCAACTATTAATTTAAAAAAAAACATACCAATAACATAATATATGAAGAATTGTAAATAAAGAGATATTCATTATTAACCAACGGATTACGGGTCACGCAGGTCTCACGTACGGAGTAAAAGTCAAATTTGAAGATAAATGAACTCCTGCGCAGTCAGCACCGAGCCCGTCACGCGCCATCCGTCGTGATGACATCGTACGTCACGATCCGCTACGACACGACACGGACGTGAGCTGGAACACAACGGTGATTTACTTTAACAATATTACATTTAGAGTAAGGAGAGTGCGTTGAGACAAGACATGCTTGCTGTCGTTATAACAACCAGGGAATAAGTTCATTGTTTAGGAAAATAAATCTTATTAAAATGACTAATAATTGACGCATTCAAAAAGAACTAGAAACCGACTTAAACTGTCCCAAAAGTCTACAGCATTCACCCCCTAAAATTATCACTCTTAGGAGTAGAATTATCTGGGTACAAAGTGGCGCAACGTCAGTAACATCGATTTCTTCCATTCAAACTTATGTGCAATTCTGTACTGTATTCTAAATTGATCCGACATGTAGTGTATGAACACTACGTACAACAATAATTATTAAATTGTCACTAGGCTCGCTTGCACAATCTGGTTCTGTCAGAATATATCAGCGCTGTATGACTTTTCTAGCGCCTTTTCTATGTCACGATCCGTGGGACCTTGTACCCTAAACATGTAATATTAACTTTACCTTAGTTTTTAAAGGTTAAAGTTTCCTTATGTGTATAATTAGCAATGTTTGTCGTGACTGACTAATAGCCTAATCTCTCAGTGACCGACCATCAATCCGTATGTTTTTTTACATGGAATTGCACTTGGCTTTCATCGTACAGATATACCAACACTGAACAATTTCACGAGACTGTTGCATTTTTCAACATGTTTGAATTTTCATGAAGGGATTTGCTTTATACACGTTTGTCAGGCGGATAGGTGATCGCAGTTAGATCTTGTCAAATAGGTAGATGCCTTCAGTCTCTTAAATATTTTTTCACTTATCTATACCGCGAAAAGACAGGATGGTGATATATAAATCCATGACCGAAGTGACTCAAAAGAATACCACATCACATAAAGTGGCGCAATACATCGTCACACGCATGTGTTATTGAAAAGTATTTAATACATTCGAAATACAAAATGTATTAATGGCCGACTCTCGACAGTTTGTGATATTACTGATCGGCATGACAACACACCGCAACACCGAACAATCTCTAATTTCACGAGTCATTACACCAACAAGAAGACAAAGAAACCCTATACTGCTCACCCCCGCCCGGTGACACGGCTAGATGTCACCGCGAGGGGCTTCCTCAATACATCTACTGAAAAATGATAAAAACCCGACATCGACAACTAAAAGAGCCCCAATGGAACATTCGTTAAAATCGAGCGGCGCCTCAGCTGCGCCACCGACGACGAAAATGTCCAAATTGTCCAAAAATTCATAAGTTTTTGCGGTGGCGCAATTCGTCCACGGCGAAAACGGTCGAATAACTGTCAGTTTTTGTTCGCGAACAATTGGCCCGGACGGTGTGGGCCGGAAAAAATTGTAACATACGAGGCGGACCCTGATATATCTGCGAAGTACTTTTGTTATCAGGCACCGCGGCATTTCGCAATTTTTCTCGGCGGTATTTCCTTGTCGCTGTGGTCACAGTTTTCGTTATTTGCTCGATTTTATTTCCCAATGCCGTCACGTTTTCAGTGGCTTCGTTATCCACTTTTTGGAGTTTGCTGGAAAAAATTAGTGACCCCCTGGAACCTTTGTATAAGTTTCTAACAATTATAATTATTTCGTATTTCATGATTCTATATATTCTATTAATAACACAAAAAATCCCGATTACGGCCAAAAAATTTCAATTAGCATACTTTTCGTGTGTATGTCGGTCGGGTATTCGTTATTTCACTAAAGTGAAATTCATGTGACTGATCTTTTTCATGCACAATTGGTTACCGTTCGATCTTCATTCCTTCACACCTTCAAAAATTCATCTAACCAGGTGTTAAGTGATGCTAAGGATCACTTACGACAAAATAAGGAGAAACTGGCAATAAGTGATCTTTACTTGAAGGCTGATAGCAGGGTATTTACAGTAAAAGTATATCCTATATACAGTTCATAAGTTCACACTTACCAGTTGTGTGTGTGTGAGTGTTGGCCGGACGAGTGGCCGGTGAGGATTAACTGCTAGGACCATACAGGAGCCACGACGTACCGCGATACAAACTCGACACGGATACCATCCACCCGCACTGGATGTGACATTCTGAATCTTGACAGAATGAGGGACTTTAAAAAAAATTGTTTTTCATTCATGGATATGGATCACCCTCATAGAAAAAATTATCTATCAAATGTTTATTTTGTGTGTGTGGACTGCCATGATGATTTATGACATACTAGCTTCCGCCCGCGACTTTGTCCGCGTGTACTTCTGGATTTATTCTACTTGTTCGATAGGCATAGAAGGCATCTATCTCCATTTCCAGCATAAGGTACAAAATAGTGTTTATGTTTATTCTGTTACGTAGACTAATAGTTTAAAGAAACAAAAGAAATTTCAATATCTGACGTAGTACATACAAATAGTCTTCACACTAATATTATAAACGCGAAAGTTTGTATATACGAATTACATATTCTATGGTCGGTTGCTAGGCAACGCGTTTTTGTTATGCCCAAATTGCCCATGTAATCCCACTAATATTATAAGTGTGATTTTGTACAATTTACACAATATGTCTTTATAAATTATAGCCTATATGTTATTCTGATGTATAAGCTATATTATTGTAAAGTTTCATTTAAATCCATTTAATAGTTTTTCCGTGAAAGCGTCACAAACATCCAAACATCTAAACATCCAAACTTTCACACTTATAATATTAGTAGGATTAATTTAGAGCTCTTCCGCGCCATCTATCGATTCCTTGAAGTGCTCAACTGACAGACTCGTACTTTTGAAATTAAAAAGAAACCGTTTCTACCAATCGCATGCGAAACGTAGCGAATTTTGAAAATTAAAACCTATTAATGTTATATTAAATTAGGGTTAAACAGTAGATTTTTATTTTAGTAGTAGGCAATTTATGCTTTGCCATTGTGCCTGTTATGTTGATTTGCTTATTACATGCTTATTAAAAAAAAGATTAAATATTAAAGCAAAAAAATACACTTTTCAATTTTGCAATAATCGTAACGGAATGTAAAAGTACTATATCTACTAATTTAATAGTACTTATGTAAATGGAATAGAACTCGAAATAGTTAAGTATTAACTATTAGTAGTAACTAAAACATTTAGGAATAAGGTGGGAATAAGCACCAAGCGTTTCACTACCACTTTCATAATCTCAGAAAGTTACATCATATGAGATTGTAGTCAAGCGTTAATCTGTTTCAAATTTTTTAAAGTGAAACATTCATTAAATTCTAACGATTTTCAATTGGAATATGCAAGTTGCAGAACTGAGTAATGTTACATTCATCAAATTATGTTGTAATTTTTTAAAGGTTGACCTGAAATTTTATATGTTGTAAACAACAAGCACAAATAAATTAAAATAATAAATAAAAGCTTATCATACTGGTACCTTTAAATTTTATATATTTCGAGTCATGTTTTGTTTCTCAGCCAGAATTTTCTTTCTCCGCGTCCTCGCACCAGCGAGCATCTGTCTTCTCATTGTCTCAAGTGATTTGTGACAAACTGCACTCTCGCCTTAGAAAGGGATGCACTCATACAAACTGCACAAACCAAACAAGGACGTGAATACCAGCAATGTCACACCAATTAATTATAATGGGTCAGAGCCTCTATTCGCTTGTTACGATACTTTTTCATTTTTCGTTCGCGCGCAGAGCTTGCATTCCGAAAATTCTTGTTCACGCCGAATTTAAAGTTGACAACTGCGTTAGTTGAATTATTTTGGGTCCCAAGATTAATTGGCGGTGTCTATAACAATCGGATTCTTAAAGACTTGAAGGTTAGGTGGGTCCATTTATTTTTATATTAGCCTTTATCCGCGATTTGTCAGCATGTATTTTACAAATCATCCACATTTTCGGGATAAAAATGTTCATTCGCATGAACCCAAAACATACAATGTATAAGCGTGGGCTGAAAAGCAGGTCTGCCGGCGGCTGGCCAACGGTAGACCTGAGCCCATCGGCCGTTTTGTTCCGAGTAGTTATTAAGACTTACGTATAGATATACCATGTTACAAGTTAATAGAGGAACAAATAAAAGTATTTTTATTTATTTTTATTTATTTAAGTGTACCGAATTCCATAAATCCCCTAAAATATACGAACACTGCAGTTTTTCCGCAGACTTGGACAACACGATAGTTAGACGGTGAAAGAGTTCCTTAGGATCTAACCGAGCCCAAGAATCCTACCTACCTACATACCTCGTTGGGAATCGAAGCCGCGACCTCCGTATGATAAGTTCAACTGTGTGTGAAGCCCTTAAAGAAAACTATAACTAAGCTATACCTCGGTTATCCGTTAAGGAAGCAAGATTTACTACTATGAATCATCATCAACTTCTTCAGTCGGAAAAGTTCTCTGATGAAACTCTCACTGCATAAGCCTGTAAAAACCCATCATAGAAAACGGATGGACATTCATCATCATCATTCGGCCAAAAGCCTAAAATAGAAAATAGATCCACGGCATAACACCAGTTACAAATATGAAAAAATTCGTCATCAGTCACAAAAAGTCCTTCGTTTAGAATGGACCCGTGTACCAGTTATTTATGAATGAAACTTATCAACTGACCTCGTAGCAGAACATCCAGCTTTTTATTTTTAACAAGATGCTTCATAAACTCATAAAGCAACGAACAGGCTCCTAAACGTAAAAGTAAAGTGATGTAATGCACAGATAGATGGTATCTGGGCACGTTCTGGCGCGAGGTATGACTGTACCCGCGATTGCGTGATTAGGCACCTGGCTTGTTCACTTCACACGTGCGAATTGTTACGAAGTTTCGTTCTAAGAAGCATGACTTGTTGAGGAAAGTCAACTCAGGTAGGATATAGGAAAAATAGACCTATTCAATTCAAATAAATTTTATTGCACATACAAATCAGAGCAGAAAAGAACATAAAATGTACAATGAAGGCGGCCTTATCGTTAAGAGCGATTTCGAGCAGGCAACTTTGGGGCAGAAGAATCATATAATTAACGGAAGGAAATTAAAATAAGAAAAGGAAATAAAAAAAAGGAAGATCAGGGAGGAAAGGTGTATATGTATGTCCATACGTCCTCGTGTATGTATTCTTAAACCTGTTGTGGTAATTTGTGATCACCTAGCGTCATCCCGTGATGTTATATTCAAAATCAAATCCGATACATTCTAAATTTTGTAAATATTATAGGAAAACCTCAGCAGGGTCTCTTTTTGGCATAGTTTTTGAGAAATCATCTAAACACTTTGACAAAGAAACTTAGTTATGCGGTTGGGAAAACAAACTTATTTCAAGGTATCATAAGTGTCAAATTATTTTTATGGTTCGGAACCCTTGGGGCGAATCCAACTCGCACTTGTCGTTTTTCAGTAATTTTATTTGGTTGACGTAACAGTTGTCCAAACAAGGAAGGTCAATCATCGTTACTGGTTCTTCAGCTATGAATGGACAGTCAACCTGTCCACAATCAGCCTCGTTAATCAACCCAACGCCGCGTCTCCTCGAGTATCGCGATATCATGCCATCACACACTGGCTTGCAGAAACTTTGGATGCTCCTCGAGCAACGAGGGACTTACTTTCGACTAAAATGCTGAGTGTGACTGTTAGTTACACAATAGCATTGCTAAATAAATTAAACTCTGAGATTGTCATTTCGGATATAGAATTTAATAAAACAACAATAAATATTACCGATGCGGTTGCATTTAGATTAAAATATTTCCTGACTTAAGGTTAACGCTTAACGACCTGTTCAAAGTTCTGTTCCAGCATAAAGTGTTAGCCATAACCGTAGCAATAATTTCATCTACTTTATGTTACTGGTCACCCAGAAACTCTAAGGCACTGATTATTTTGTCTTTTCTTGCCGAAACAAAACAAACACTTAAAACTAAAATGTAGGTTTGTCGTTCATAATCGAAACGTCACAATCTTTTCTTAGAATTCGTTATGACCCGCAGTGCTAATCACAACACAGTTTCTGGAACAGTCTTTATCATATATGTATTCTAACTCACAATGATAAAATGAATCCCAAGTTTATTGTGTATAAATAAATGAAAATGCAATGGCGTGTCTATAATTTTCGTAGTCCAACGTCACCGGTTTTGCGCAGCACCTCACTGAGCTTATCGCGATACAAAACTAGTTTAGCATTCTAATCCAGCAGTGGGCGAGCGTGGACATCTGATAACTGAGCAGCAATTACGTACGTGACACCCGCATAGTGCTCGCAGGCGGATAGACTTAAAGTTACGTGTTACTCCACAATGTACAACTTAACTATAATAGAGGTACTACACATGATTCTTGCAACAAGATCACTGGCAGTTTAGGAAAGGCAGGTCTAATTTTAAGTTCGTCGAAGTGGGAATTAAAGTATATTTTAAATCTTGACTTTTTCTTACCGAATTGTAAGTAATGCTATATATAGGAGCTAGACGAATCAGGGAGCTGAAGTGGCAATGGGCAGGCCACTTCTCTCGACAAACGGATTACCAACCGATGGGGAGTAAAAGTTCACGAGTGTCGACCACATACCGGGAAACGGTGTTCCTATTAGTGGAACGAATACCTAGTTGAGGTCGCGGGAAGTCACTGGATGCATGTGGCTGGGGACTGAGCATTGTAGCATACCATGTAGGAGGCCTGGGCTCGTTTCCCAGCTGATGATGAATATATAAGCGTGCTCACATATAAGCTGAAATAATTAGCATAAGCATCACAACAGGCTGGGAATCAATTTGACCACCTCAAGATTATCAATCTAACTGGCGACCAGGCCACGGATGTATCGGCTGAGCTCTTGGTGTTTTAGCTATATCTATGGATGGTTGGGAGCGTCATCATGACTTGTTAGCAATTGTCAGGAATTTAACTACCTACCTATTATATACAACTATAGTGCAGCTCAGATGTAACAAGCATTTAAGAATTTACCTGATAATGTAGGATTACGCTGAACATATGAAAAATTACTTCTAGAATTCCCTATAGTTCGTCAGTCATAACTCAGTCAGACTGTCTACTAGAATTTTTTTCGGGAATTGTTATTTTCTGAATAAAGAAGGCATTGGACGCAATTCTACTCACAGAACTAATGCCAAGTTAGCTGTGATTTTTCTGTGTTTCAGCAACCATATTAGAATCGCGTTACGGTCAAAACGGTTGGACAGCTTCGGCTCCAGATAAAAGGCAGCTTTTGTTGCGCATAGTTTGTGACTTGCACTTTTGATTCCTTCTATACATCATCCTCAGCTGAGATCACCTTGCATAGAGAAAAATCTTAATTGGAGTCTAAATAAAAACAATAGCTATTTTGTCAATAGATTTATCTATTATATTTTAATGAATAATTCTCAATTACAGCTGTTGCAGATACAGTCTCTTGACAATTTGACAAAGCAAAGTTCTACACTTTGTAGACATAATGGCAAATAAACATTTTTTTTCTTTAAATATTGCAATCTCAAATCACTGGTATTTTTTAACATTACAAACGAATCAATTAGAGCAATATACAAAAAAATAAAACAGGTATTTTTAAGTTATATCTATTTTCGAATAAAACTTTTAATGGGCTTAGATTTAATGAATTCCATGGAAAATTATATTTATTTATAATTATATATTTTGTATTTTAACTACAATATTTATCAACTATATATTACAAACTTTAACTTACAGTTAGGTTTTTCATCAATCGTTTTATGCGGACGTATAATTGCTGTTTTCCTAACATTTGTAAAAAATAATTTTTAATGAAATTTAATTTTCTTTTTGATTTTATACTATTCCACAATGGCATTATGGCGTCAATTTTCAATTCGTTAACATTATTCAGGCAAGAATAAAATGAATATCTCCGAATATAATCGAAAAGATTTAAACTAGACTGGATCTATCCAATTGTAGACATAACACACACACACAGCAATTTTGACTTGGCCCTGTCCCACACCTACCGATTCTGTTCTGATTTAGGCAGAATTGCAGTCGCAGGGCCAGAATGCGATACAAAATGTACCGATCCGAACAAACAAGAATGGATCCTTACCGTTCTAGGTAGATCAGAACAAAACATATAGGTCTGTGACGTGGCTTATTTCGTTACTTCTTCAATTTAAACTTCAAAGCTTTAAACTTCATGAATGTAACAATTATCAACACATTTGAGTAAATAATGATTGTGATCTCGAGGTTAAGTATTTCCATAGACTATCTACAAAGAGGAAAAGTTTTTAAGTTTGGATGTAGGAAGTAATGGAGGAAACTATTCATCCCGTTTAAAAAAATATTTCCTCAATATTTATGGAAAAGACCTTCAGGATTGAAAATTGACATAGATTAGTAAGTGTTATATATAACAATGTAAGGTTTTTACGCGGTTGGGAAATCGCAGACATCAGCGAGTATTTCATAAGCTGGACGAAAACATTTGATAGGTTGAAAGCCAATTCAAATCTTTGGGGAAAGCAGGACACTATACGCGCCTGCCGCTCGCTCCTCTCTGGATCCCCTTTGTCGCCGTACCCCCGCGCCGCGTACCGAGCGGGCGAGGACACATTTAAGCGGTCGGTCTATAGTAGATTATTTAAGAAAATTAGTCTAGATACACTATTACTCCGCTCAAAGCTAGGTTAGTAGTGCTTAGCTAAGGTATTGTGTAGTCACAAAATACATTTAATATACTCTTTGAGGCAGTTATTTCGTCTCCAACTCTTAAAACGAAACACTTTTGCAAATACCTGTTTATTACATACCCATTTGCATTTAAATAATAATACATTGCACAAACACAAAGAGAAAATAAGACTTTCTAAAATTGAATTCTCCGACAATTTAATTGGTTGACAATTTTATAACAATTCGAATAAATTGAACTGTTCAATTTAAAATATAACTCAATGAAAACAGCAATTGAACGTATGCGAACTTCACAGCACAATTGACAAAACATATTTTCCAAATATGTCTATTTTAATAAACACGTAAATTTAAACCTTACAATTGTATTTACAAAATGAAGCGATATCGTTAATTACTTTATAACTATCGAAAAAGTGGGGAAACGATAATGTTCAGAGGCTTCGGTCGACGGAATGGGGAAATTAAAAACACATGTGACTACAATACAATAGGTTCATATTTTCGAGTTAAAGGTCACATGTATTATGTATAGTTGCGGTAATGACAACACCTTATGACCGCAAAGTCCAAATTTCCGTGGGATTGTAAAATCAGGATTTTTTTTTGAAAATTTCAAAGTTATTTATTTTTAAATTTGTAGATATCATTTTAGAACAATATAATTATACGCTACCATTTCTTTTCCTTGTAAACAAAAGAGAGAGACAGATGAAGCATTACTTTAAATGTACAGGCCGCGTCATATGTATCTACGCAACTTTGAACTACATATATCATAGTCACTGACCGTACATATAGTGATTTTTTATGATGAATGGATTAATAACTTTTCTTATAGATGGCAGTGTAAACTGCCTTACACTAATCACTCACAATTTCTAACTTCGGACAAGCTTTGTGTGAAACGAAAGTAAACTTGTTCTTGTTTTTTTAATAAAAATCCCAAAACAGCTAGTTTCATTTCTAGCCTTTTAAAAATTAATGACGTCATATTAATTTAAAAATGATAGAAATGCAAAAAGAGCTTTCACGAAATTGCATTAATTAAAAAAGAAATCTCATTCCGTCGACGAAAAGTCTATATAGTCTGCCTTACTGCAGTGGAAACTATTAGTGATAGCTATTGTGTCGTTCTTAGTTGGTACTACAGAGGTTACCCACGTCGTCCCATGTCACACCAGACACTAAACGTACTATGATATCATTTAGTAGAAGAGCACGATTTTCCACGTGACATTCATAAGTTTCACCCTTGCGTTCAACGCAAAGGTGAATTCGTAACTAAACTAATAGATAAATCACTTACAAGAACAGCTTGCATCTGTCACTGAAGTTAAACAGTACACTATGAAGGTTTTAAATACGTATCATTACAGAAATATTTATAAAACTTCAATGCACGCGCCAGGATTTCTTAAAAGTGAGTTTCCTATTCGTGGGTTCCTTAGTGAGCGATTAACCTATCAAATAGCTTGTGTCTTGACCTATTCTTTAACTTCGCTATCGCAACTTCAGTTGGCAATCCAGTGTGACATCGTCTCATAACCGCCAAAGTGACTTAACAACCGCCTAACAAGCTTCAATATTTACATCAGTATACGAATATCGACCCGAATAGAACTCGACAGAAAAACAAAATAGGAACGATACGAAACGACGCGCCCGCGCTACAGAGAGTGACTTCGTGCGCGCGCAGGCGTCTGTATAAATATACGCTATGTACAGTGCTAGGGTTGGAGTCAGTCCTGAGTTTCTACGTCCAGGCCGTTCACCATCCTCTCGATGCTCTTCAGGTCTGATGCGGGAGGGGTGGCAGCCGTCGAGGTGGATGTAGGCGCGTCAGGAGGGGGGTCAGCTGATGCTGCTCTCGCAGGTGGTGACCCCACCCTCGGTCGAGCTGGAGATGAGCTGAGACTCCTCGCCCGGGGCGCTACTTGCTCAAACGCAGATCCCAGTCCCGGCAGCGCGTACGGCGCGAACCTATGCGCCTTCGTGAGTGAAGGTCCCGGCGGCGCCGGCGGAGGTGGCAACGAGTACTGCTGCAGCAGAGGATGCAGGTTGAAGAGCAACCCTGGCGGCATCTGATGCGGGGGGAAGAACGGTGGCGGGTAGAGCGAGTGTGGGTATAGATATGGGAGGAGGGGTGGTTGGACCGGGGGTCCGAGGGACACGTCAGGTGCAGGGGAGGGTCGGGAGGGTCCTGCGGGGGGCGAGCAGGCCCGCGCGCCTCCCGAGCACGAGGAGTCGGAGCCCGCATGGATGTCATCCTCGTTGCCGGAGTCGGCGCCCCCGCCACCACTCGAGCTGAACCACGCTGCAAGATAAACACACAATTAATGACATTCTTCATTTATTGTTACGTAATAGAATTGCATTTAATCACGCAGCTGTGGCTGCTCTGTTCCGTTGCATTTGTGAGCTTTATACACAATTACATATGAGTAACATTTTAGTAAATTGATAATTTCTTGTTATATAAACCTTTTCTAGGACTAATGTCAGAAATAATTTTCTTCTTTAATTTAATTTCATATTAACTTTGACAAACACTAGCAATCTAGGCGTTTTTTGGTTCTATATACTACTCGTAATTTAAACGGGTTGGCACGTGGCCTTCGGCTCTCTCGGTGATAAGTGACGATAATCCCGTTAAATGAAAAGAGTGCTCACCCAGAAACCTCAAACTAAAGTCGCTGGCTCTGCTACCTATCGTACCGGAACACAACAGTGCTAATAGTACTGCTGTTTTATTGCAGACTTAGGTACCGATATGTACCTCCACTGGGAATCAAACCCTGGACCTCGAAAGCGGTTATTTTCAGGATGAATCATTATTAAACGAGTTACGTTGAATTATATACGATTTTTGAAGAAAAATATATACTCACAGCTGGAGGTGTGTTGGGTGGAGGTGGCAGGTGGCGGGGGGCTGGAAGGTCCCCCTACGTCCAGGGGCTTCTCATCATCGTCGTCGCGTGCGTCCGACCGCGCCGTCAGCATCGCCTGCCTGCGGTACACGGACAGACTGCTCGTGTTATCATTGTGCCAGTCGCAACACGCACTACAAACATCTCTTGGGCAGGTCAGGCGCGTATCAAGTATCATTATGTTAAACAAAATAAAATAACACCCGTTTCTGGCTGTGTCAGGAAGTGTGTGTCAAAACAATATCCTGCTAAATCAAATCGTAGGTATCATTTTGTCAAGCAATAAAACACTCGACTAAATAAATATAATAAAATAAATCAGTAAAAAGTGTCATTTTGCCAAACAATATAACATATTTTGCCAAGCAGTACAAAAAAACTTGGCTTATTGTAATTGATGTCAACAAGCAAGAGTTTTGACATAATCATCCAGAAAAGATTCACTTCTGAGCATATAGTACTCATAGTATCATTGTGCCAGAAGCATGCCACTTCTCTAAGTCTGCTTAAATAATAATCATCAAAGCTTTATCATTGTGCATTGACACGAAGCCCTTTTCTACTAAATAGTTCAAAAAACTATAATGAGTGCGAACTTGGCTTTTATTTCACGGTAAGTGACGATAAGGACTGCGTTCTCACCCAGAAGCTTCAAGTTAATGAGGTACTGTTTCTACAAAATACAATTATTGTACATACAACTGAAAGTTTTTTTACTCATTTCTAATTACAAGCAAGCGAAAGATTAACCGTATTTCCACGGCACGAATACTGACTAAACTCAAAATATTTGACTTTTAAACGTCTCATGCACTTTGCCGCAGGGCCCGGGGGTGTCAAACGGTTGACATTTGGGGTAATGGGCCGCCGACGACCGAAAGGTTAATCATCTCCTAATGATAGTGCCGAAATTTGACCCTCGCGGTGTCGCGCGGTTCGACCCACCGACGCCGCCCTTTGGGTGTGAGTTTTTTATGCGGGTAGAAAAGCTGCTTTTTTGTTGGGTTTCTTTAATGAAAATTACTCTTTGTTTTGATCGTATTTCCGCTATAGCTGTTTAAAATACAAATTTGACTGTGCTTTGGCCTTGAAGTTATTGCGGAAGGCGCACTTTTTGCGCACAATTGAGTTAATCTAGAACATATTCTAGCTTCATCTTTGTGGTCCTTGATTGTCCAGGCACCAACTGGAAGACTAGTGACGTTTTCATTATTCACAATTGGATGCTTAGGCTTCATCTCAAGTAACGCTAAAGCTGTAAGATAGAAGAGCGCACACCTATCCTCATATTATTAAAGAAAATTACATTTCATTGTAAGAATACAACATTGCAGTGCTTATGACACTACCCAAGTTGGCATAGAAAAGAATCCTACAAAAAAGAACCTATACTTTATAGAGATACCCACCTGGAAGTCAAACCCGCAACATCAGTCCAACGCTGCAGCAACTAGTCGACGGAGGTGTATGAATGAATGTACGAGTATATTGTTTAATATCAATGGATTTATGACAATATTCCATTTAAAAATCCAAACAAATGACACAAACGAAAACAATACAAAAGAATTTTCCATCTGTAACATTTTTATACCCTTTTAACCCAAAACCGTTGAATGTAAAAAAGGGAATTTAAAAGCGTCACCCCGCAAGGGACGAAATAGCGTCCGCAATTATTTGCCTTCTGTCGCCCCGTTGAACAAACAACTCTTTATCATAGGCATTGTTTTACGGGACCCTAAAGCGGCGTCTTCATCCCGCGGTCCCTGATTACGGGGTTCCGTAACAAAATTCATTTTATTAACTCGTCTCATCGCCGACTGATAGAATTTAATTTGCGTCACCCCTCGCAAGCTAGGGTTGGTGACAACAACAATTCAATAAAACAGCGAGAAATGATCGGGTGGTTGTCAAGCAAGACGCTCCACCAAATAGAAATATATGTATAGTGAATTGCACAATATGACGACGAACTACGGATAGAGGAACCTACTGACAGTAGGAGAAATAAGATATAAAGAGTGAGTGGCGCTAGTACTGGAGAGAGCTAAGTCAAGGACTTCATTAAACGAGTCGCGAGTTTGTTGAAATGCCATTGGGAGGACACATTGCCTGTAAGCATGGATCTTGGAGCAAGGCAGTCATAAATTGGAGACATTGGGAGGAAAAACGTGCCAGAGGGAGATCGCAGTTGCGGTGGAAAGACGACGTTAAGAAAGATGCAGGGAGCAATTGGACAGATGGCGCAGTCGGATTAGGCCTACACCAAATTAAGAGAGAGAGAGGCGTAACAGGCCTAAACGGGAAAAAGCAGGAGATGATCTGAAGCATCTTACTCCGCTTGCCCATCGTGGTGATTATGGAAAATCGCTTCATAGAAAGTCCGGTATGACAATCTATGACGGAGAAATATCTTTATGATTGTGAGTGGACTTCTATTAGTGAGATGAAGACCAAGTGATAATACACCCAAAATTTAAAACACGACCCATCATTTGCAACCCTACAGCTAAACCGTCGACATTAGGGTGTCCACGTTACAATGTAAACTGCATGCAGGCAGGGTGGCGGCCCGCCTTGTAATTTTACCAAATTTTTAACCCCCGGCGAACGGTTAGTTTGGCAAACCCTCACTAGACAGTTTATCGACGTATTTGGCAAGACAAGGGTTAACTAAAGTGTCCTGATTCTTGTCCGCCGCAGTTTTGGAGATTTAACGGTTGTATTTTCGATTGTTGTTTCGTGTTTTACATAGATCGACTGTTTCTGGGCAATTTAGGTGAGGGAAACATAAGGGCTATTTTGTAACTTTTAGTAGCGAAATCGTTCAACAATCGTCGTTTTCGTTTGACAGTGTAGTGCTAACAAATGTGAGCCAGCGAATTAGAAGTCCTTGAGTGGGCACTGTTCGATTCTGGCATTTTACTATTCTTATCGTTCTAGTATTTATCCGTCGATGTCATCTGAACATCCCCACAGGAACTACAGAATATACCGAGATAAAATCAGCCTATGTCCTGCACCATGTCAAAGGCTTACACTATTGACCGTCATCTCGCCTGATGGCAAGTGATGATAAGGTAGTTGGATGATAAGCGTGAGCACTTAGAAGCCTCAATCTAATGAGGTGCTGGCTCTTCTAGCTTTCATATAGGAATACAACAGTACTGCTTTTTCGCGGCAGACTTAGGTGGTGCTGGCTAGGCGTACATAGAAAATAACAACGTAAATATGCAACTTCTGAACAAGCGTGTACTATCCACAATATCAAGACGCTTGATAGGTGGATTGGTGGTCGCATTCAAATGCCGTTGATTGACGATGATGATGCCCACCTCTAGAAGTTTTCCTTCAGCCGCATTACTGCCTGACTACACATGTCTAGCTAAGCTGTGCCCATGTAACTGTATATTATTGCGCTAAATGCGGAACCGTTTGACCGCTCACCCATTTGATTGGGATCGACATGCCCTAATTAATATCATCTCGCCGGTATCTTAAAGGACATCAATTCCTCTATGAAGTGGGTCTTCCCGGTGATTGGTTTTGTATTTATATACATACTCAATTTGCTCTGAACTTAGCTGAAAGTGACACGAAGCTATACATACTTGGGATCATTTTTACGAATCCATATTTTCCTGCGTATATGTTACGTTTCTGCTGTCATTTGCGTAGCTCACCGATCATCGGGTATTTCGTTATTTCTAGAATCCTCGATGTAAAATGATTACGTTCGGGCGGCCAAGAAAGGAATAATTCGATTGTTTCGTATTTTGAATCGCAACAAATCACTTTCATTGTATGCGTAAGGCCTTATAGTCTTTGATTACACATGAAATGAAATCATATCTTTATTTGATCAACAGATCACATATTTAAACGTAATTATTATTTGAAATGAATCATGAGAGATATATTTTGACTCAACTTATTCCTAATGCCAGACTCAAATATTGACCAGGAAATACACAATTCAGCTAAGAACAGAAATGTAGATTAGTTATACATACGCACGACGACAGGTCAGAACGAGCAAGTTGTTTGGAGACTACCATTCAAGGATTTCCAAAATTAAAAGTTACGAGCATTTCGCAGATATCCGTCAGTACCAACTGCAGACGTCCACGGCAAGAATTCGCCGGCTGCAGACATAGCCACACAAAGGGAAATGATGAGATATGCGCGGCATGTGTCCCGCTTTCCCGCCACCGTTTGTCAAAACGCTCACGTTTCCCGCGCTTCCGGGCGGTCGGCCATTTTGTAAAGATGAACCTCCGCTCGCGGCGCATCCGTCGCTGCTCTTTAATTCGGAAGCTGGCATGACCGCTTCCGGTGCAAAATGTTGTGTAAGCGAATTAAAGATTCCTTCCCCTCGGACACGCGTTTAAAATTCTATAGAATTAACATGATAATAATGTGTTAGGGGAAGGGTATGGTTTAGGCAGAAAAATTCGGGGAAAAGTTGGTTGCGTGTTATTGTGAATGAGCTGTAGTAATAAAACATAAGAAACATTTTATAGAATGACAAAATTTAAAGAAGAAAATGTTATGATTTATTGTATAGGTTCTCTAACGGGTCTGGCAAAGTAAAAATTGTGTAGTTTATAAGTACAAGTTTTAAAATCATGCGTTGCGTTGTATCTTCATTCTAGAGTAGTTGAAAATCAACACAAAATAGTCAATTCCAAACAAAAGGGAGATAATTCAAAGATGGAAATTAAATAAACATCACCACCGATCAATACAGGGAAGTACAGTGCCTACTAATTGAGTTCTCGTTCGAAATTCAAATAAGTCAGCGGAACCGCAACCTATCCCTAGCGCGATACCAAATTATGCAGCGAAAAAAAACTAAAGCTGATTTTATCGCGGAAATCCAATTTTCTCCCTTGCACGCTAAAGACGCTGGAAAAAAGCGCCAAGTCGAATGACTCCACCATTTCGAGCCGTTACCCGCCATGTTTAAACCCGGAACACGAATAAGGAGGCGCCGGATTGGTTTAATTTGAATTTCGAAAGGCGCCGAGCGTTGGCAGCGGCTGCGTTCGGAAACGTCGCTCGTGCCCTAATTAATTTGGAGATTCACAGATAGGCGGCTAATTTAGTTAGCTGTTAACTTTTGTTAAATAGTCAGCGGTTTTTACTGTCATTAATCTTTCGCTCGCCTTTTAGTTTAGAATGCCACCTACGACGACGCTTTTGTAATTTAATTTTACGATTACGATTTCAAGTTTACTTTGTGGATAGCTTTGATAAGATAAATGAATGTATCGTTGGAAGTTACAGAGTTTATTATATATATTATAAGGGTTAGATACTTACTTCTTTTCCCGTTTCCCCGCTCCCGTGTCCCGGAAACCTTTTGCGAACGGATTGTTGTCTATCTTTAGCTGCGTTATCTGAAAATAAGAAAGTTATTAGGAGATTCTGGGTTTTTAAAAAAAATATCGTTCATTAGGATTACAAATCAGTACTTATAATATAAATGCACAAGGGAGTTTTTTGTATGTAATTCACTTCGTAATGGAGAGATAGAATGACTTGATTTTGAAAGTCTATCCCTATGCATAGTTGAGGGGTCGGCGAAAGATGTAGGCTCTTTATCCCGATCGAACTATTCGTTTCCGTGGGATGATTTCTGAAGTCCACGTAGGCCGTTCAACATGGTGATCTTTGTTAGGCTTGTGTCCAATAGTGGACTTCTGCAGCCAATTATGATGACGTAGACGAAGTAACGGACAAAATATATTTTATATAGTAATACGTATTAGTGTCCGGCGGGAATCAAGGCTTCACTGAAAATCAGTGCTGCGCTTCATCCACCCCCGGTTGAAGTGCAGCTCATGCTGAGTGAAGACCTTTTCGGCGCTCACTGCGCGACACGGGCAGCGGCAAACTGACATCACATTTTTACTATTTATTTATTCGAATTATTGTGTACAATTGTTTATTTAAATTAGTTGTTGTATTATTATAGTTTTAACTAGTTTATTTTTCCATGTTTCTAGTTTATAATATTTTTCTGTTTGTTTGTTGTTGTGTGTGTCGTGTTGTGAAAATGCCGAATAAATATATGTCTATGTCAAAAGATAGTAGAGTGATACATAGTAAGTTTATACGATAAATAGTGTATTTGTTTGACTGGTGACTGTTGAACTAACCTTCTCGTTCTGGTAGGCGGTGACCGCGATGAACTCCGTCTCCTTGAAGACATAGGTCCTGAAGGTGGAGTACGGCAGCTTGAGGATGTCGTTGGCTCGCACCAGGTGGAACCGCGGCTGGTACTTGTGCATAGAGTTCAGGATCGTCTGCGTGACACACTTTACACAGTTTAGGGACACGATCGTTTGGTTTCAGGTTGGCAGCAGTAAAAGCGGGGAATACCCCTGTACAGGGCTACCATTGGCTCAAATAACATGATAAACTAGGGATATTACGTATTTAAGACAACATTTCACGACCGTTTCTATGGCTAGCTGTCGGAGGTTGTAAGAACTTAAAAGCTGGCAATTTAAAAACTGCAATCGATGCGGCCAGATTACGAACCTATCGTTGGAGTTTTAAATTCGAATTAGTTAATTGAAATTTCTATAGTACCTACTTTTTAAAATTATTTACTCAACGTATCTCCCTGGCCATTCATACGTGGCGATCCCGTTTTCTAGATTTGTTTTATAATTTTCAATTGTAAATTACTATTATTGTTTTTCCCTATATCTGTTCTTTTTCCAATAAACAACTAATTTGTGTTCTAAAACATGAGTTTAAACTTTCCTCATTTTAATGATACATTTTTGTAATACATTAAAATTATTCCTATACATTACCCTCCGCAACGAACAAACGTGTATATCTCATAAGCTTTGCCAATCTTCATAAATGGTTTAGTGATCGTATTACATCAATGGTATAGGAACACGAGGAAATGCTGGTGACCTTCGACTAAAATGAAGCACCAGTAGCCTAACATTTACTGAAATACATGAAGTGGCTCTGTTCTATAGAAGAAACCATTATGGCACTAGGAAAAATTGGCAAGAAAAGAGACAAAAGCTATATAGACATAAGACACATTTAAATTGACCAGTGGCAGTCAGTGAATGACAGCATTAGCTGGGTTAACAATAAGGCAAGTATTAAAATACAATTCATAATAAACTGACCAATGTCATGCCATTTTCGCCCATAGTGCCCGTTGATCGATCGAAAAGTCGAAAATGGTTGACATTTATCAGCTTATTGTGAATTGTATTTTTATGAAACAGGACAATGGTTGTCACAATCCAGGAGTATGGAGCTGGGGAAGTCCCTGATACGAATCAAAGACTTAAAAAAGCATTATTTAAAATAATATTTTGAATATGTCTACCAATGTTCCAGAGAAGATGTATGTGTAGCACAGGGTGAGTTTTTTCACAAGAAGTCATTGAGTGGTCATATAATAGGTCACTGAATGATACATGAGGTGATCGCGATGGGCATGGGTATGGGCAAGGTGGTGGTTATGGAAAGTGTGCGATAGTCAGTAATTTGCGGCAAATTGTACGCTTTACAGGGCTATTAGAGCACTCATTCCATTAATAACGAGCTTCTTTGTAATATAGTTCACTTGAAACAGTGTATGAATATCGGAAATCACGCCGTAATACATAATAATATGTAGATATGGTGATAAGTTATTTTATAGGCAGTCGTCAGGAATACACGGCTAGCGTCAAACCTTGATTGGATTTGGTGTTTGCCTGTAATTAGTTGGTCATATGAAATTATTTCTGCATACCCCATGTGCAGTTTTCCTTGTAACATACTCATTTTACAGCAAAAATATTATGATTTATGTTCAGTAAAATAACATCATTTACAAAATAAGTTATGTATCTATTCCATGTATCAAAATCTCGTTTCTGTACCACACATTTTGTACAATCTTGTCAGCTAGCTCAAAATGGACGTTATTCGTAATGACGGATGGGCTTTTCTATCAGAGATTTAACATAATCGCCACTCTGAATAGATCATTAAGTCAGATCATATAAACTCGTTTGATACACAGTTTTAAGAACAATAATAATAATTGATATAAATAGGCCAGTGTTTCCATGTTCTATATCATAAAACTATGCTATATTGTACAGGCGTGGGCTGAAAAGCAGGTCTGCCGGCGGCTTGCCAACGGTAGAACAGAGCCCATCGCCCGTTTTGTTCCGTTAGTTTTTAGTAAGATCTACCTATTGTATACCGTAAGGTTGATTACGGTAGTGTTTCCATAGTTGGCCAATGCTTCAAATTTGTTGAAATTTTCTCTAAGGGTACCCACTACCATTTACGCAGGAAGATTTAGGGTTCAAAGACCCAAAGTGAAATTATGACAACATAACTAGACAAATCCTTGAATGCTATTGTCAGTCGGATTGTAACACTGCATACATATTTCATTACGAAACAATCGACGAACAAAAAGCTTAAAAAAGACAAGTAACACAGAAAACTGAAATTACGCACAAGGCCGAGGCAGACAGTATAAACGCGTAATGTCCCATAATTTGGTAACCCCTGATTACGCATGGTAACCCCTGATTACGCACGGTAACCCCCGGTTACGGTCACAATCCGTGTTATTACAAGTATTGAAACACACGAATTCGTGCGGTTCGACCACTTGTTAAGTAATATTTTAACGCTTAATGCGGGGGTGTGCTGAATGGTTTATTAATTTTTTTTCTGTCCTCAATTTGGTTTTGATTGAGCTGGGTTTGGTATTGGAAATATTGGACATAATGTAAAGGAACGATGATTTTAAGAACTTTATCTTCAAGCACGTCACAATCTCAATACAGTTGCGTATTATTAACTCGGGCCTAAATAGTATCGACAAGACTGGATGTATATTGAAACACATTTTAAAAATTGAATGGACGAATCCATTACGGTGTAAGATTGTAATCTTTTTAAAAAAATTGACGGTTTGACGATGACGCCGTTGGATAGTAAACGTCAATTCCAGAAGCTTCAAACTAATGATGTGATGCTGGCTCTGCCACCTTTCATGCCGAAACACATCAGTGCTAGTGCTATCAACAGTGTTTTTTGTGGTAGACTTACGTACCCAAAGGTACATCCACTGGGAATCGAACCTGGGATCTCTGGATTGTAAGTCTAAGAGTGTAGCCATTATGCCACGGAGGCGGTTAAAATCACAAAGTTTCCAAAGGTATATTTAAGCCCCCTACATGTTGTGTCAACCATCAATTCGACTACCGATTGATGCGATCCTAGTAAATCCCCTTAACGGTATTTTCCAATGGAGAATGGTGAATTGTTTGCCATCTTTTTGATGAGCTTAGGAATAACATGTTTGTAGGTGTGATTTCATACACTGTAGTACGATGTATAAATTTTGTTAACTTTATATTTTTCTTTTTGTTGGTTAATCGTCTTTTTTGTAATTAACCTCTAGAAGTTAACGGACGGGCGGAAACCTCTACTACAAACTTAAAAGTTTAAAAGACATTTTCGGCTTCCACTAATTATTTATTTTTTGACTGTAACAAAAACTATTTTATTCCTTCTAAAGCTAATGTATGTGGTGCATTTAAGCATCCCATGAGCTAAGCAGCATGGCATCATCAGTTCAACATAAATATTAGCCGAGTATATACTCAGATGGGAACGTAAAACGATGAAACTTAAATACAGATACGTACTTACTGTAGTTTATTTAGAAACCATCAAATCTATTGAATATAGTTCGCTTTAGTTACACATAGCGTAAAAAAGGACAGCTTTTCAATATTTTAAATGTTCATTTGGTGATGCAAACTGTCACTAATTATTTTTGGAATGATGGTGGACCTATTTACTTCGGGGAATTCCCTCAATCTATAGGAAAAAAATTAAATTTCGATACGTGCCCGTATGAATATGATATATAAATAGAAAATCTTCTAAAGCGTACTTATGGGTCAGAACTCTTTAGATTCACGGTCACGTAAAATCTAAGGAGCGCTTAACCCAACTAGGTTTTTCACATAAATCATATATAACATTACAATGCAAACAATATAATCTAGATAGCTTTTATGACTACTAGATATGGCTCGTGCCGCAAAAATGTGCGTTTCGTATGCAAATATCAGCATTAATATTCGAAACTTGTTTTCGTAGTTCCACCGTAAGCCTGATAAATCAATATTCAATGCAACGAATGCAAAGTATTCATTTTGCTAGTGCATTTATGTGTATTCGTAACTACATAGGTTTATCATGCAGCCGGGGGTTCCCAGTATTGTCTGCCTTCGTTTATTTACGAGTATTAATGAATTAATCAGTCTTTGTTGCAACAGTTCTATTTACACTTCTTTTCGACATAACTCCTAATACTTGCCTAATAGAAGCTCACTTTAAAAGATTTAAATATTGAAATCAAAGCATGAGCTATTTAATTTATATTTAGAACAAAGCGTAAAAAACGGTTACTAACTACGAGGCTCGTACAATGATTAAAATTAAAAATTCTAATTTCAAACATCCGATATCACAAAAAAGGAACACCGTCAAGGAGTTTATAAACTCTTTGCGTAAACGTGAACCGACACAAAGTTAAAATTTATTTTGTTATAATTTTTGAAAAAGAAGTTAATTATGTGAGAATAGGACAGAATTAGGCTACCGTTGCTACCCTTTAAAAGCCATTTAAGACTTTATAGATTTTTAGGTGAATTTTTGGAACCTGTGTACATAACATTAAATAAATGTTATTTTCTTTTCTTTCCTTCAATTATCAAGTCAGTAACATAACAATCCAAAGGAAGTCACCTTATTAAACCGAGTCAAATAACTTTGATTACGTAATGGCCGGCCCCCGCCGCGCCAGATGAGCTCTGATTGATACTGGCTGCTGATTCGATTAAATCACGGACAGCTTCCTTTATGTGGCTTAATGTTACTTATAGGCGCGTCCACTCAGTTGTTTAATTTTTATTATTTTGCTTATTGTGCCCGTTGCTCTAGATTTAGTCGATCTCAGTCCAATTAACGTGTCAATATTTTCTATAATAGTAACTTACTTTTGCGAACTGACCCAGGCAGTGATGACTACTTGAGTTCGTTATCAGTAAAGTTGTCGTTAAACAAGGAAATGGACAAGAGCAATCTATTTATGTATCAATTGCCAGTTGCTAAGCGAGGTGCTTATGTTATGTCTGACGTAACTATGGCACGTAACTATAATTCAATAGTAATATTTTGTTGATATCGGAGCTCATAATATGATACTAAAAAATGCGCCACGCATTGGATAAGGCGCGGACTCTCACTCTGAGGGTTCCGGGTTCGAATCCAGTCTTGTACCTATGAGTTGTTGTTCACTCAATTCAATTCAAGTACATTATCCGATTGCTTAACGGTAAAGGAAAACATCGTGAGGAAACCTGCATGTCTTGAACAGGCATGTGAAGTCCGCCGATCCGCACTGGGCTCGCGTGGTGGACTACGGCCATGCACTCTGTAGGAGAGTAGACCTGAGCCCCTGCAGTGGGGACTGCTGGATGGATGGTGGTGGTGGATTCTACCACTGGGTATAATAGGAATAGTTAATAAAAATAAGCAAAGTAACGGTGGTTGCAGCTGAATTCTTATATAAAGAATACATTCCCACACAAAAAAAGAGAAAGTGCACATTACTGTCAAAGGAAAAATATACATATGATACAGTGAGATTGGATCAAAATCAAACATTAAGATTTTTTTCGTAAATAAGATATCGAACTAATTTTTGTATGGCTCTGGTCTGGGGCTCGTCAGCCCAGATTCTTCGTCGAAGACTGCAAGCTTTTATTATTGTTGGAAAAAAGATGAACACTTTTATTCAATGTCATATGAAAAGTGACGATGATTTTGACTATGGTCGACTTTTGACTGTTGTAAAAGAAATTGTCCTAGGAACAAGGAGGTGGTAGGAAATAGAAGTGTATTTGATGCCAAAGACTCGTTGCGTATGGATATATTTATTAATAACTGGACTTTTTGTGGCGCGTTCGGAAATATATCTACAAATCCATGTAAACACCGTTGCATGTTATACAACAATACAGCTCCAACGACGTTAGATGTTATTTGACGCAATTATTTCATCAAAAAATCATCAAGCGAGGCGCCCGCGCTAAACTATACGGAACACCTCTATTTTTGTCGATAATTATTATGCTATCGATATTTTTTGAACTTTTTGAAAACGAGTTGTTTTTAGGGTTCCGAACCCAAATGGTAACCAACGGGACTTTATTACTAAGACTCCGCTATCCATCCGTCTGTCTGTCCGACTATCGCCAGGCTGTATCTCATGAACCGTGATAGTTAGACAGTTGAAATTTGCACAGATAATGTATTTCTGTTGCCGATATAACAAATACTAAAAAACAGTTAAAAAAATTTTTTCTTCAAATAACTTTTATTTACCTTTTTTATATAAACATACGAGTCTTTATGTAGGCATCAGTTGATTGAAATCGAAAGTTAGGAATAAACAAAAATAATAATAAATAGAAAATGAAAAAGGTTTACAATAAGACAACGATCACACAACAATATTTATGGTGGCGCTTGTAACACAAACTCCCATATTAATAGTGACGTCACAATACTAAAAACGAAACACTAAAACCTTTTTGTTTTACACTAACGAACCGGCGGATGACAAGGCTAAGAACTCCATAACATTAAAAATGAAATTATAGTTGGTATCGCGTCGGCTTTAATTACAGAACTTTTATACCTATCGTCTCGGAATTGTCCAATTTCTTTATTTTACGGCTCGACAACAAATTAATATGTAAATCGGGCGGCACGGTGGTCCGCGGCGCCGTATGGATGATTTCAAAACGTCGATAAAAAATAATTGACCGAATAAACTATGTTATCAGTCTATTTCGCTGTGTACAGATACACGGTCAATGTTGCGTCAAAATCAATTGATTATTTGGTCAAAGCGCGATCGAAAATTATGAGTCAAGTCTAGAAAAGATACGTGTAACATGAAATTACAGTAAAAAACAAAATTAATTAACTAAACAAAATGTCAAACACCATCAATTAAAGCTACTATTGTTCTGTGCTAACACATGTCAACTGAAGCAAAATCCACTTCTTCATAATATTTCTGAAGAGCAGGCGCAAAGCTCGAGAGGAGAATTTGAGCGTTTGTGAGGTTCCCAGGGCTTCTTGACATGCGTTGAGGATGACCACTTAGGATTATTTTTAATGGATGGAAATTCCCCTTCACCCAAACTCTCTTTTAAGAAGTTTACAAGATTTACATCTAGAAAAAAATGGCCGTGGAGAACAGATATTCATAGAGGAAATGTCGTCAAAAATTGTTGTGTATTTTTAAAGTACATTAATATAAAGATAAAGATGACCTGAAAATGAATATTAATACGAACGATAAAAAAATTCTCGAAAGTATTATTTTTATTTCAACATCAATTCGATTCGACTGTGTAAGGAACAACGGGACAGCTTGCTCTGGGATCATTTGGTCATTTGTCTTAACAGAACAAGGCCGCCGCGTTTATTGCTACGTGAAGAGCTGTCATCCATCAATTTTGGCGTTTTATTTGCATAAAGTCGGACAGGTGAAGAATTAATTATTTTCTTGTGGGTGGTAAAATAAAAAATGGATTCAAACTAAAGCTTGATAAAACACAGCTTGCTTTAACAGAAGTATCGCAATTAAGAATACATAGACTTGAAAGCATGCTTGTCGATTGAATTTATTTATTTTGTGGCTTTACTAGGCCATATACTATAAATAAGTAACTTTAATAAAATACTTATATTAGATGTTACCAACGAGTTCATCCGCTTCGATTTCAGCATTCATCAAGGCGTTCTGACTCTCCATTACGTCGTGAAGATATGACAAACATATAAACTAACTAACTCAGCTTCGTATTTATAATATTGTTTTCATTTAAAAGTATAGTACGGATTATGTATTGACTTGAGGCTTTGTGTGAATACACTTCCATTATAAAGTGTATCACGTCGCGAGGTAGAGCTCGTCTAAGCTGATATGACGCGCCCCTCTACTTATTTTTACCTTTTCTGGTGTGCTTAAATGTGGCCGTGACGCGTCATTTCAGCTTAGACGAGCTCTTGAGTCAAATCAAACATGTGTTTATATAAAACATTACTAAAAACTTCATCCATACAAATATATACTTCTCATCAGAAAAATCGAAACACCTCGCAAGTTTATGTTTTTTAAGAATTATCAGAAAATGTGTATATTTAGGAATATATGTCAAATGTCGTGTAATGGTGATATGAAGTTTTCAAATCCTAATGTTAATGTTCTAAATTCATATTAAGTTTATATGTTTTTTTCTGATAATCCTTACAAAACATAAACCTGCAAGGTGTTTCGATTTTTCTGATGAGAAGTATATTTAAGGCCTCGTGAACTTATTAATTTGCGTTGTGGGTGAGCATGCTTTTCGTCTAACAGTACTGTCATCACTTGACGTAAGTATATGGCATCGGGAGATGAAGGCTACGCGTGAGCCCATTACATAATAATTAACGCGTTCAAAAAAAAACCGCCTTCAACGGGCTTAAAAGTCTACAGAATTTATCGCCTAAAATGTTAACCCAAAGAGGTAGAATTATCTGGGTACATATATATTTGTTTTTTTGTTGAATTTTTCAAAAACATCTGAACCAATTTCGATAAGCACCAACTTTCAAATATAAAAATTATCATCAAAATCACCCTGTCGAATCACAAACATTTAAAAAAAATGCACGTCGAATTGATAATCTCCTCCTTTTTTTGAAGTCGGTTGAAAAGGCGTAAAACCCAACATATCAAGTTCAGTTACAAAGTATACTGTTGCAAGGTTATACAGTGGAATATAATCATTGATTTAAAACTTGTGACAAGTAGCAAGTATGCATTTTATGTATATTAAAGCATTTCAATTAAAATGAATAACTTATAAAAAAATAGAATATTATTATCTTCTTTATCGACAAAATAAAAAGATCGTCACTCGTATCATCCCTATTTTCTCTAATCATCAGTTACCGCTAGCGCTCGCTAGATGGCGCCACTAGTTGGTACTCGGATCGCCGCGCTTGGTCACAGCCCATAAACGAATTACAACAACCTTGTTTATCGTTTTTATAGGTTCCTTAATTAACTGCGGTGTAACTATGGCTGGGTGATGTCATAATTGTTGTTCGGAACTGATAACTTGTCGGTTACAAGCTTTTGTTGTCCAGTACAAACATTTTCTAAAGGTTAATAGCACTTACCCATCAACCGCCTCAGATACTATACGAATGGTTACAAGAGGATATGAAACAAGTATCACTGGAAATGAAAAAGAAGGATTCCGACAGAAAGGCCGCTTCATAAAAACAATAGCATTCAATCGACCGAAACAGTATTGCAAATCTGGTGTCAAACATGTCAAATACGGCGATGTCGGTTTAAAATGGATAGATTTCATGAGCTACACCTCGTAAGCAATGTAGTATAATATATTTTTATTTCAGCCATTCTGCCGCTCTGCTGGGCAGAACAATATACATATATGTATAAATTATACACAGTTCAGAGTAGGTACATGCATATAAATGTAGTTTTTCCTAATGTAGGATTTAGGAAGTCTTACTTTGATGCGCAACGCATTTTAAAAGTCAATTAGTCATTTTTAAAAGATAATAAACCTACATTAAAAGATAACAAAATTACGAGGACTTCATCAAGCTCGTTATAAAGCTATAAAACTCATAGATATATAATGTCAGAATTAACTGGTTTTCGAGGTGTTAATTAATCTAAAAAAGTTTAGTTTATCACAAGGTTGCCTAGGATTGTTTGTAATACGTCGCGTTTGAATTATGCACGATACCTACTAATTTTAATTTGTTTCCACAAAAATAATGTGGGAATTCAGACTTACTTAAAACGATGTCTGCATGTTAATATAGGTACTCGTGTTTTGCGTATATAACTTTATACATACTTAATTGTTAATCTTGTATATAATTTACTAATTGATCAAAACAATAAAAAACAACCGGATACAGTAATTATTACACATAACTTTATTATAACCACAAATATTAGTTCTTGCTATTCGACTCTAGATGGCGCTAGGTACATATGAGGTCGATTGAAATTTTGTCAATATATTCTTTCGATTTAAAACAGCAACATTAGACAAGAATTTCAGACTTAATTACTTAGATAAATGTGTCTATTATCAGAAACATTTATAATGTATAGTTATTTTTGTTCATTGCATTTACTTTATATTCAAGATTCCGAACGCATTCAGCCTAGTCTCCTGTCAACCGTTCGCGCCAAATGGCTAATTCACGCGCCGTCAACACACGCGCCATAACTCATATCTACTCACGTAACCGAGAAACGTACTCCCATCTCACTCTAACAACTAGAGAAATGTTTGTTTTCCCTTTTTACAAATCTTATTTGGAATTATTCCTATCCTACAGGGGCGTTGCAAGTTGCATATTGCGCGTCTCTCTCTCACATATGCAACTATAGCGACTTCAGTGGCGTTCCCTGTCTGGCTTTTTGTAATTTTAATTCGCAGAACGACAGAGGAACGTGATTCGATTGTGTATAAGTTTTTTATTGCATCGGAATTCGTTGGAGCAAGGCCGGGAATCGGCTGAGGGTGCTTGGAACTATCGGCTATTGATGGCGAAGATTTGATCCCAAACCGAGTTTCAATTACTAATAGTTTTTTGGTCTAAACCTTGTACAATGTTATTTCAGCACAGTGAAGCGAATCCTAGAAGCCAATACATTAGTACATAGTATTGTAAATGTGTTTTATTCTCGTTTTAAATGGGATCAAAACATTTTCACAAGGATTTACCATAAAGGTAAGTGCTAGGGGGCTGACCCGGACCCTAACGGGGCACTGCAAGCTAAGCAAACATCTCAGCCACATGGGCCTGAGCGACAATATAGCTTGCAGATTTTGTAAGGAGGATGAAGAGACGCCCATCCATATCCTCTGCTACTGTGATGCTCTTCAACACAGTAGGAACAGACACCTCGGAGGCCACACTGCCACAACGGACAGCATCAGGACCTCCAAACCCAGACCAATCGTACGGTTCATGATCGAGATTGGCGTTGGGAAGGTGATTTGATCCATAGGGGACTGTCACAATAGATCTGCAAAGGTCGCAGTGACTTGCAGGACAGACGAACTGCACCCCTCATGTCCAAATAATAATAAGTGCTAGGGGGCGAAGAACATCTTCCACGTTGTATAATCTTACCTCTACCACTAGAGCGCAGCTAATTGAATAAATTACAACAAAGTATAAATCAATGATAATACTCGACGTTTCAGTTGGAGTTTCAATTATTTATTTACTAGGGTGACATGACACCTTAGATATCCACCCCGGGTGTCTCCGGATATCACCCATACTACCTACGCCACTGGCACCAGCTACAATGATTATGCATCCTCTATGACTGAGACTAACTTGAACGGATTGATGAAGGAGACGATGAGTGAAATTCAACGAAAGCTTAGATATCCAAACAATCAATCACACATCTAAACTGGCTCCCTCGGTGCCTGCTCACACTTAACTGTCAAGTGTAAAAGAATAAAACGCCTTCAAAACGTTTGGTTTAAGCAGATTACGTTAGCAAGAGAAGCCGACGGATCAATATTTGTCTCTGCCTGTTTACCCGCAAACCGTCTTAGCCGAGTGTCAACAGAAGGGTTCACTAATGCCCTTTTTACCACAAAAAGTGAAGGCAAATATTGGTGCATCGGTAGGGTTGGTATTTGAAGCATCTGTGGCAGGATGATAGACTGACCTATCTAGGTTACGTTGTGACCAATAGACAAAGCAAACAACATTTTAAGAATGAAGATAAGCTTGCGTACCCTCAAGCTATTCAGGCGCTGGCTCTGCTACCTTTCATACCGGTACACAACAGTGCTATTAACACTGCTGTTTGACAGTAGACATAGATAGGATGGTAGCTCTGTACGAGTATAGCCAGGCGGTCATAGAAAACGCCCAACCACCAACCTAACCGAGTACCGATACCTCAAATGGTAATCTAACCCGGGACCTCTGGATTGTTAGTCCAACATTTGACTATTAGGCCACGGAGACGGTTTGGAGATCTACGTCTTCTTGCGATCACTAATCCATCTTCCAAGCGTGGTAAATATGGCAAAGAAAGTGCAATTTGTCATTCGATAAGGGAGGACCGTGTCCAAAAGAAGACTCATGTAGTCGTTTATGATGAAGCAAATTTGAAGTTAGAGAAAATGTGACATAGCGCAACTAAAATTTGGGTATAAAAAGTTAATTGAACAAAAACGTGCATCAAACGTTACCAGAAAGTGGTTTAGATTACTGATACTTTCGATTAACAGGTTGCTCTAAATAAATGTATTGTATTAAAATCTCATTTTTAAAATGTTAATAACTAAAATCCGGAAACAAGAAAATTCACAATACACCACCAAGAAAATAAAGTAATTTAGCTAAATCAAAATTGGAAATCAAAATTATAAGAAATGATAATTGAAAACTATTTCGTCTTTCACGTCATCAATGTCCATAAACCAATAACGTGTATTCCTAATTTTAACAGGTCACTCTGGTTTAAATTAGTCACGAAGCAGTAACACAGATTAATGAAATAGTACAGGAAATTGACAGTCGACTGAATAAAGTTACTCGTGAATATAGTAATGACACGAAACAAGAAATTCCAGAAACTTATACAACTTTGACGCCATCTATGTTTGCAAACTAATTTTCAGCTCGCAATCGCACGCTCGACTCTGCGAACTCGCGGGAGCAAATCCATTAGCGATTAACGAGCGATCGTTGGGCGGGCACTAAATTAAAATAAATATTTGCCGTCAGCGCCCGCGCACAAAGCCTCGCCGCTTTCATGTCGGCCGACACAGGTGCCGCTCGCTCCGTGTACTGTCAGGCACACAGACCAATACACGTAACTTTGGGAGCAATCAAAGTCAGTGCAGGGGCGACAGTCGGGATTACTGCTGCCTTTGAAATTACCAAAGATTTAGAGCCACTTGGGCCTTCTGTAGATCGAGTAATTGTGCAATAAACTACTGCTGGGAAGAATATGCACCGGGAACGGAAATTGGTGACGATTTTATCACCATGTAAGCCACGGTAGAGCTGTAAGAAGTCAAAGAGGAAGCGACGAGGAAGAGGAGAAACACTGTAAATAACATATTTGGTGCAGAATGTTTTGACAACTCATTTCGGAGAAATTTTAAATCTGAGTGTGGATTTGCTATCTAGGATCTAATTAATCCAATTTCTAGTTCAAAGATTGAGAGTCATATAGTATATCTAAATATGAGATAAAATACTGACTTTGATGATAATAGGTAAACACGAGAAGATTGAACAGCAACTTCTTATAGCTACGGATGAGTCAGCAAGTTGGGAACCAACTCATGTTTCGTCGCAAACATTCGTTGGCGATGTCGACCTCCCTGAGAAATGTTTATCGCTTTATCACTTCAGATCATTAATTTAAATTAACAGGTTAAAATAAATAAATTAGCTTTATGATAGCAATCATCAAGAAACATCACGATGGAATCCAAACAACGCCCTAAAAAACTTACAGTGTTTAGAAAATACAGCTAGTCCGTCTGTAATAGATGAAATTACATCCAAATTGGTTATAATTTAGAAAGTCAAAACTGTCAAAAGCCAACAGGAAGCCGTAAGTAGTCTCTGCTGGCATAAAACACTCGGTGGTGTGTGTCCGCTGTCCATTAATACGATCTCTGTCTGTTTTGTGTAATCAGTGCGTTCATTTGTCATCGGATAACTTCGGACCACAAAGTTCTAGTCTCATCATAATGTTATAGATTTCAGATTATTCGGTATAAGCAATAAAATTGTCTCTTATCCTTATTGCGACGATCAACGACAATTTAGCTCGTATTCCTTCGAAATTAATAGGAAGGAGAAATACGCATCACATTGAAAACATTTATCCAACCTCAAACGGATAACAGTTCTCAAATGTGTGCACAAAAGTGCAAATAGCTAACACACAGAATATAACTAGCCTGAATTGGATCACGCCAATTCTCTTGCTAAAAATATGATTCCCTAAACCCTAAAACATACCCACTGGTCGACAATCCGAAATCATACAGTATGCATGCATACTAGAATACAAATCGATGCATTAGCATATTTTGTCATTCTTTACAATGATTTACAGACATGTGTCTTAGATATCGGGTGATCGTAGAAACAATGCTGCTATATAAAATCAGTATGGGCGTATAGAAAACCAACATGAAAGCTATTGTCCCAAGTAGCGGTACACCGGCCCTTCGGTCGAAACAGAAGTGTTAATGTTTGCGCAGGCAATGAGCATACAGTGAGCGTAAATATAACCCTTTTACCGACAAATGAAATTGATATGTCCGTGAAGTGGACCCGTCAAGGCAGTACAAATGTGAAGCCATGAGTAATGTCATGACACAAGCTTAGGTCAATACAGGTGGTTGAATTGAAGTCAGTCTTATAATTATAGGTTCAAAGCTAAATGCATATAAGAAGCGAACTCAAGGAATAAAACAGAGCAAAAAATTGTGTGATGTTTGATGGTCGAACGATACACGTAGATATACTTAGATACGTATGTCTAAATTTGAGTGCATATACACAGACAACTGATAGGTCAGTTCAGATGAACGTTTGACAAATTTAAAGCAGAGGGTTGTATAGAACATGGACCCAAGATAACAGTTTCTATCTTAGAATATACTTTGGATTATTTTTCTTTGTCACAGCACATATAATATGTTCCCTCATAGATAGCCACCAGATAGAGCTTTCTGGTGACGGGAAATACCATTCGCTATGTTTGTCAAGCTGCGCAGGCGGACGGTGCTGCCCATCCTCTAGACATCTCCCTCTGCCACCTTAAATCATCCATGAGACGATAGGTGACTTAAGCTTTATAGATGCTGTTAGGGGTTGTATTGCTGTAGTCAAATGATTTCTCGGTACTAATACAATCTATTGATGAATATAGTGTTTGTTACAATTAAAAATATCAGATTACCCACTGTGAAAAATGAAACGGAAGCACCTGCAAACCAATATCAATACTTCCCTATTCGCATCCCGCTGCAACCTGGAGCTACGGATACGTCATGACTCACTGGCCAACGGGAAGGCTGAATGCGAAGCACTAGAGGAGTGCTGATGTGTTCCTAGGAGTTCCCAGGGCTCTTTGACTTGCGCGGAGGATGACCACCGAGGGAGTTTAACCCGGCGTGAGTGAGGTTGGGTATGCCATACCCGATAAGTTTTTAAACGCAAATCATTTAATGTTACCGTTGACTTGCGAGTACTGTCGTTGTAGTGGCTGGAGGTAAGGGTGCCGGAGACGGACTACTGCGTTGAGTTTACTGTTGCGCCGGTAGCGACGGAAGATACACACGTGCAAACGTGGGGTGTAATTTTGGTGGTATATAACACGATCTCACACACAATTAAAGTTCCTTTTTTAGTTCTAATAATTAGTATTCAGAAATGAAATGATTTTTATTTTTTAAATTTAACTCTGTCACTTGTGTAACTTCTGAGGGCAAAACATCCTGTAATACATCTACTAAAAAGTGAGCGTGTATGGGCGTACACTTATCCATTTACTTCAACAAATATGCTTTCAACTTACACAGCGTCATAACTTTCAATATAACATTCGAATGGAAGTATAAAACTATAAAGCCTTTTTACTTTACCGCTTTATTCCTACCTCAAGTATAAAATCGCCGGGGTATTACTTTTACCCACAACAACAAGAGCCGCGGTTCAAAGAACGTCTGGTTCATAGGTAGGTCTATATACGCTGGAGATAGTTTTGATGTGTCTTGTAATTACGAAGGCGCCACTGCAGTTTATGAATTCTGGTCCACATTTAATGCACTAAATTAGAGGATTAAATGCTGTTCGTATAGTAAATTGTGTAGATAAATGACGACGCGTTGTAATCTGAAGTCGTGTGGAAGAGATTCAATGACCACGATTCTAAAACGCACCCTCTAGACCTAAATTAAAATTGACAGCTCGGTATATTTTATCCTTTTCATGTTATTGTGCTGTCAAGAGACAACAACACTTTTAAATGTATCAGAATCACTTTATTCAAAGATTACGTTCTAGAACACGTAATTTCGATCACTATGTAAATAAATAAAAACTTTCAGCAGATCTTAGATAATAATGTTAGCGATAAATAAACATTTGACTATCCTCTACAAACCGTAGGTACAGCTTTCATCGTTAATTCCTGGTTTCATCAAAGATATATCGCTACAGGAATTCCGAACGAAACTCTTCGTATAACTCACGCAAGACAAAATGTCGGACAGTAAGTTGGAAAGTCATTGACATTTTTCCAATTTTACTTTTTTTTAACCCGCAAAGTTATAGTTGATATAATGATATATTCATTTTACTTAAGCTTTCAAATGCCCTAGAAGTAGAACAGTACAAATAAATAAATGAGTTCGTTAATGAAAAAATAATTATAAAACTGTCCATAACAGATGTGTGAATAAAATATTATGAAATACCTACGTATGTTTAAAGCAAATCAATAACCAAAACCATCAACCCAAACTTTAAGCAAAACCTGTCATCATCCTAACAAATTCAAACTAAAGAAGTGTCCCTTACACAAAAGGAGGTAATAAACACCCATTATTTATGTCGATTGTAAATGGGCCGGTCCATAAAATTATATGATCCATGGATCAACGCCACCTGCCGGCCGGGGCCTGCAACTGTGCGCTGGCACTGACAGTTTTGCTGTATTGTCAGTTATAGTTGTCAACGGAGGTAGAGAACAAGGAGATTTATGTATAAATTCATTTAGATTGGCCTCTTTACCTTATACTCATATTATACATATGAAAGTATCTCTGTCCCTGTCTGTTTCATTGTATGTTATTTTATTGTAATGTGTGATGGGTTTGCACTTGGCCTTCATCTCACCTGATGGTAAGTGACGATAAGGACGTTTGATGGTAAGTGTGCGCACCCAGGAGCCTCAATAAGGCGCTGGACCAGCTACCTTTCATACCGGAACACATTGTTTATTGTTTATTTGCGACTAAAGGTCTAAATTAAATGATGTGAAATTTGGCATGTATGTAGCTTACCTATAGTATATAACTTAAGGACATAGGCAACTTTTATCGCTACAGGCTATCGGTGCGATTATAGCAAAGATGCAGATGAAGTCGCGGGTAAAAAGGTGGTTTTGTGTAAGCTGTCACTGGAGAACTTAAAACATGGCTTCCATGGGTATGTATTTAGCAGAAGTTGTATGACGATGGCTGAACCTTCTTGTAGTTTATAGTCTGGTTTACCAGTATAAAGAAAAACATTGACATATTTGCGTAATTAAAACTTACTTTCGCAATGCTTCATGCAGCTTAAAACAATAGTACGAATGAAAGAATATCGACATTAATAAACAGTATAGATATCAAGCCGTTTTGGTAGCGAACTTATTCAGCTGTTGAATATATTGGTGAATAGATGTCACTTGGATGTCACAGATTACATATTTATTACACCTCAATAGTAGTGAACCTCTACCTTTCCCCTTCCCTAGATGACCTTTACAAAAATCCAAATTACATCCCGATAAAAAAACTCCCTGCACGATCGCCTTAAAGACATGAAGCTTACAAACTGTAAATCCCAAGGGTTATCTACAAGGTTCGAAGTGGGAAGGGTGAGGGGACCGTCGCCTGTAATTGATTGGCAATATGATTGATGAGATAACAGGCTTTGGATTGGAGAAAGCTTGGAGAAACTGGAGAAGTGCGTACTGAAAGTGAGAATGCTGATATAAAGGAACGTTTTACTAATGAACAGGATTGGATATGTAATATATCCGAAACCAAGAGATAAATCATTGTAAATTGCTCTCTTTTTAACCAACTTCATAAAAGGAGGAGGTTATCAATTCAACTCTATGTTTTTTAAAATGTTTGTTACCTCACATGTTTTGACTGGGTGAACCGATTTTGATGATTCTTATTTTATTTGAACGCTAGTGCTTCCTGCGTGACCCGTATAAATTTAATCTTATTTACATTTATCGAAATTGATATAGTGGAAAAACGCAATATATACCCAAATAATTGTTTTTAGTTAATAGTTTTATCCTAGATTCATTGAACTAAAGTCGAGGAATGACCTCCATTATATTTTGTAGAATTTGTATCTAAATCTTTAACGATTTCCTAGGAGGTACTACTTCGTTACGATAATTTTACCAATGTTCACGGCATATGTCAAAATAAATTCACCAAAAACCAACAGACGGGAAGTCATTCTCCTATTAACAAAACAGAACAGCTGTCTAACGACAATATAACTATTTATTACCTTTAATTAACAACAAACGCTTGTTAGTTTTGTTGAGAGCAAACCCCTAATCATATTGTAATTAAGTTCGTTTTTACGCCAATTCTCTTGCGACTCCAAAAAAAGCTAGAAACAAAACCATTTTTTCTGTAATACGTCATCTTTATAACGAGGTTGGGTGTTGATGGTGTAAATGAAACCGTATTGCTACAACAGTTAGTTTAAAATTGTATTGTGGGAGTTGTGAACAAATATTTGAGTTGGAGAGGTGTTTTTCGTCCATATAATTAGACTACAGACACCTTTGGAGTGATGATCGCCTGGCGCCTAAGGCTGTTTCGAATTAGGGTGGCCACACACAAGGCCGTGGACTGGGACCACTTATTTTTAAAGAACATTGTACAGCGGTTTATGATACAGCTGATATTATTTTATTGTTATGTTTTATATGTCTATAGAGCAGTCTTCAAACAATCGCTATGGCCCAACTCATTGGTTCTAAAACGTTAAATTAGCACCAAATTAATTTCAGTTCAAGTTCAGTGATCGCACTATTACAAAAATATAGACTAACTTTTTTCCGGTAGCGTATTGTAACAGAGAACATAAATTTTGACTACCATTTAAATCAATGAGGTATGTACATTTTAGAGTATGCAGTGCTAAGAGTAACTGATGAGATGAGGTACTAGATGGTATTTTAGGAAGAGCTGAACAGCTTCTTTCTTCGTGTAATAAAAAAACTTATAAACGACTTTAGACTGGAAAAACCGAAACACCGAAAAAATCTGTGCATGTGGCACTGTTGTCAGAGAAGGGAGGTTCGATTCCTGGTTTGTGTTGTCCATCGTCAAAATAATTTCGTGAGACTTTACCTAGTTTGTCTGAATCACCTGATTGTTAAGATGATTCCGTGCTTCAGAAGGCGCGTTAAGTCGTTGTTACCGGTTACTATCTACGACAGGTAGTAGCTACATGAGACATGTCAGAGGACTGTGGCGGATCAACAACTCTGACACTAGCTAGGGTTTGTGAGGTCGATCAACAACCTTACAACAACGGTGGCAACTAATTACCTAGTAGGTAATTTAAATTTAAATTGTATAAAAAATATCATCCATTTAGTCACATTAATTAAAGTTCCCTAAGAATCTTGACAGTGTCTTGGGAATGCTAAATGATTTATTCTGTTGAACTATTAAATTGTTTATATAAAGCCATTTCTAATTAATGTCCACTATGATCCGACACTAAAGGCATGTTTTACCATTTGTGTACTAAGATACAAATCACAACAGAGTATGGTTTATTCATCTGCAGGCTTACAACATGAGTTTCGCTAATAAATAGATTTTATAATGTTGGTAGACCATTACGGAGTTTAGCGTGATTACCGTCACGATTAATTTAATGGTGTGATATGAGGAAATATTTCCAATAAATTTTAACACCTATTTAGATGTTAAACTTTTAATGTTAGTTGATTTCGCTGACAAAAGTTTCATACAAAATTTCCTTCTCTTCTCTGCTTTGTGCAGAGATTATCAGAAATAGGGAAGTCTGATTAGTGTCGAGAATTGAGTATCATTAACCTACAACTTTATTGTCAGCTACAATAAGCTGTTACGCAGCTTACGTTACGCAATCCCTAGATGGCGTTTTAAACAAAAAAATAGTGTATAGGAATGATAATTTTGATTCACTCTGAAGTTTGATGTAATCATTTCCATACATTATAATCTATTTCATATTTTTAGATATTTACTATACAAAGCCAGCTATCATATTTTAAAAGATTATGGTTAAGGAAATTTAGTATGAAACTTTTGTCAGCGAAATCAACTTAGCATTGAAAGTTGTGTAGACATTCACTGCATAAATCCAGCTGTCCTATTTTAAAAGATTATTAAGGAAATTTAGTACAAAATTTAGTCATCTAAATCAATTTAAATCATCACCGTCAGCATAAGTCTACAGTTGTTGAGATTGCTGCCTAACTTCTAGATATGTATTTATTATAATTTAAAGCCGAGACCACATAGCTGCAATTACAATTACGGCAGTTAAATAAATACTATAAAAGTATTAGATATTGTATATTAAATAAATGTCAATTGTGCCAACGTGTAAATCGATTCTAATAAAAAAACACTGTCGTAAAAGGTATGATCGGAGTAGCCGTTAAGACTCCCACTGTGCTATAATTAATACAAATTCGTCTACAATTGCCTGTGTATTGCCTATTAAGATGGTTGAAGTGCAAAAAATCCGTTATTGGCATGGTTACGTGTAATTTTGCAACATTAAGAATAGAATTAGTGTCCAAAGTGTATTATTTGAAGAGCGAGTTGAACTAAAAGATGGCAGTCATTGGCTATTTCAATCAAATTTACATAGTACAGACGTTAACATGTAGGTTGATATTAATGCAATTGTATAAGTCAAACTTTATTGCTTTGAATAGTCAGTAGTAAGATTATTATGATATGATTAATTTGTGTTAGAGAACACCTCCGCTTCGCTTCCTTTAGTGTTCCTTAAGATCTATCAAGTGAAGGGAAACCTCCCAAGGCATGGCAATAGCATCATCACATCAGTTAGAACGAAAGAAAGAAATATTGATCAATTGTAAATAAAGAATCTCTGTCATCGAGATAATTCCACAGTTTCCACTTGACTACAACGTATTCATAAAATTTTAAATGCCATTTTGATATATAGTAATATTTCGAATCAAGTTAAACCTTCATTGGAGATAATAAATTCACGTTGCTTCCAAAGTGTATAATAAAGATTGTAAAATAAACTAAACATTTATCGATTGCCCGTAGGCGACATTCAAATTGGGGAATAAAATTGTTTAGGTAGAATATCAATCGTTTCGTAAACCATTACTTTAGCAAATGTACTCGTTCTAATAATAAAGACAGAGTCCAATTCGGATTGCTAGAATTTTAAGAATAATGGGTCCCGTTCAAAAGATTCGAAAAACACACAACGGTCGATCGAACTAACCGTATTTGTAGACATTATTATCCACAGAACGGAAAATAACACGCCCGAATAACCTTTCGTTTAGAAACGCAGACAGTAGGTAGGCCGTAAAGAAGAAGAAAAAAAGGTATAATAGACGAGGCTCGATCATAAATAATAGAATCATTAACATCTGCCGGTATGATTTGGACCATCAATTTTTTTGGGCTTATGAAAAAGTTGTACAAACGATGCTTTAACTCGAGGCTGTAGTTTGTGGGGCGTCACCGGAAAACGACGTGTTTTGACGGTTATTCTTTCATTATTTTTAATTTCCTTTTCTAATGTTAATCAGCAACTAAATGTGTAACATTGGAAACGCTACTGGACTAATGCGATGGTTTGTGTAATAGAAACTTGATGGTTCGGTGAATGTATGTTTTTGTTTTTAAGTACGCGCCTTTATAAGGTGTTGCCATGCTAATTAGAATTAGAACAACATCCATCAAAAATGTTCAACTTCAACATTATGAAAACGATATTTAATGCTTACTTTGGTTAAGTTGTTGTATGTATAAAAAATAACAGGCTTTTTGCCTTTAAACAATGTTGAGCTATGTATACAGATTTGACTTTGTCTATCCTATTACAGACTCTGCCCGAAAAATGTCAAATCGTAAAAGTAATAAATAAATAAAAGCATGCAATTTTGAAACGTCTTTACGATTATCCATAGATTTATAAATCGTATTATTGGAGCCAAGTAAACACCTATTTAGGGGTAACTGTATAATAATGTTAATGACAAAAATAAAAGATTAATAAATAAAAGGTCTACTAACCAAATGATCTGAGTGGGGATCTCTGGGCGCACTAGGGGCTGGGTTGGGCCACAGCAACTTTGACAACATCCGTTGGCTTTGGCTATAGATGAGCTCCTACGAAGGAGAAAAACCAACTTTAGTAAGTGTTGAATGATGGCATTACACGCCTGAGTAAAAAATAAAAGAAAATCTAAGAACTAGAATTTCCTAAAATCTGTTAAGAGACCTTTTTGTAATCTTTCTACAACAACAAAAATACAAAAGGATTTCCATTAAGGCAGACTTCTTTACTCAGTAATTGTTGGGACAGATTCAGAAAATGATCACGTAGTCCGGAGGTTTTCGAGGTAATTTGCTAAAGTAACAAGGACGAGGAACGTTTAGCATATTTCTGAAATGATGGTCATGTACACGAAAAGGTGCAAAGCTTCGCAATCGTCGAGGTGGGTCTCCGGAACATGTTTCTAAGAAGCAACAGCCTAAGAAATAAGCTATACTAAACATCGAAGGAGTTGAATGAGTAAGATTATTAATAATAATAACACGTTTTTACGAGCGCTGCGCCCGCGCCTCCGGCATGATCGGAGTTGATGTTGGAAGCATTGGGCGCCAACCTTTAAACACTCATCAAAATACACAGTCAAAACAAAGGCTAGACGTGACAAAATATGTTCATCAGATACAAGTAAGTGAAAGCTGATAGGTTTAAAAATATATTTTTCTAAATTGTAGCTCCGAGGCATATCGACTGAATGCTAAATAGATTTTTTACGGACTATATTGATCTTAGGAGTATACACCTACCCTACATACAAAGATAAAACTCAATAATTTTGTCTAGGATACTTAGATGACATTATGATTTAAAAAAATGTACTACTCACGTCTTACACGAAAAATATTTGGTGAAACAAGCCGAGTGTTGACCACTCCTGGCTGGTAAAAAGTATAACGAGACCGTAATAATAGGTTGAGCAAAGTTCTCGCCTGCAAAACAAACAGAGTCTACAGAGCAGACGAAACTCGCAGAGAGTGCTAAATTACTTTAATAACGCTCGCGCGGACGTTTCCAACAGTCATTTTCTGACTTACCACGTTATGATTTATTATTCGGTTTTGAGCATTTTTTGCAGCGGAATTTTTCGGTGGGACGCGATATGTTTTAATTTTTAAAATGAAGTAGCCGTGAGAGCTCGTTGCGAGGGTTGTGGGGATTAATTGATTTCGAGAAATGTATAAACATAGTAAATATTGTTTCTTGGTGGGGTTTCCTTACACACGTATGCGAATTCCTAGAAAGTATATGCAATTTTGATTGATTGAAAATTTGATTAATTTTAGTTTTCTTGTAGTTTTATTAGTTGACTTAAGATTCCGATGGTTACTCATTTCATCTGTATCTATCTTTTATTAATTCCTCTATGTTGCTGGGTGGAGAAATGGGCAGTTAGGATCATGGTTTAAAATTACATCATGGTCGATATTTATCTTACATAATACAGCTGTCAGAATTATGGTCGTATATCGTGCGTGTTCAGAACATATTGGAGATTATTGATTTCATCATCAATTGGAAGCTCTATACAGAAATCTTATATCACTATTCGCAATAAGTGAATATATAGTATTTGTGCAAATATTCGATGTAAGTATTACAGTGTAAGTACTACATCGTATTGTGTAAATTGGAACGGAAAATGTCGTGGCTTTGAAGAGTTATGTACATTTAGTTAAAGTTAAATACTAAGTAACAAAGCTTCGTAATTCAGCTCTTAGTTCAGAAATTAATTCTAGCAGAAGATAAAATATGGAAGTCATGATGTTTAAAAAATATGAAAGTTAATAACTACTTCAAGTTTAATGCTAACAAGAAAAGTAAACAGATTAAGAAACATTCCAACTGCAAGCCACAGGCAAGACAAGGCACACAAAGTATAATAGTTTTGTCACAGTTAAATAAAGATTAACATGTCAAACTGGTGTGCGTGATGCCAAGAAAATTATGTGTCACAGCATGTCACTGCTAATATTAAACTCCCCCGGGCACCTGGCAGATGGATGCCGCGTCTATCACTACATTATTCATAAACTTACATTTTAATTTATCCAAGTAAACATCTTTAATCTTATTGAGCATGTCGTCAAACTGAAATGTCGCATCAATTACACAGAGCCTTTGCTCTTGGAATAATTGTTTCCAGAGTAGGTTTCTAATGCAGCTGTATTGTTTGGATTTTTTGGATTGCACCACGAGAAAATGATCTGAACCACAGGTCTATGGCTCACTCCCTAAGTCTAGCAGAGAGATGTTTTACAACTTAATACTACGACATCAGAATTTAATTTACAACTTGGTGAGCGGCATTTATGTGAAATTGCCCGTCGCACGCCTCGAGTTAATGCTCGCTCGCTGGAACCTGGCTAGCTAGGTAGACTACAAACCGCAAGTTTCATGATAAATTCCGTAATTTTCTTCCAAGCCACCTACTTTGCCTCAGCCACCCATTGTAGAAATTGTCGGAACGGATTCTTTAAGAGATCTCAGTTTGGGTTGAAACTCGACTTGTTATTATTGGAGTTGAAAAATGTTATGTCAAGAACTTAATCGAGACTGGATCAATGAGAGTCGAGGCTGCTCGGGGACTGTAATTAGCGGGCAGTTGTAAAAATATGAATGGAGCGAGCGTGGCGCTTGCGCAGCCGCCGCGACCGGGTCCGGGCGCCGGAGGGCGGGACTCACTCACATAAAATCGGGCCTCTACACTGCTATTCTAAATATGGTTAGTCGTTACAACGAAATTATCCGCGACCGTTGCGACCACGAGCCGGGCTGTTGTAGCGTTTTTACAAACGTCGTCGAGGGTTCACGACGAGTCACAGCGTGACATCTAACTGATGTATCTACGATCGAGCCCGGAGATACTGGCCAATAAAGGCGAGCCGGAGACGTATATGGGGAGGACTCCGCGGCCGCGAGACGCCGACAGAGCGAAAGATCAACGCTAATTAAGCGCTATAAAACCGAATATCGTTCTCATACAAACAGCGGTCGTTACCTTTCACCGGCGGACTCGAGCGAGACGATGAAAAAAACGAGAATCATCTCACTTACACGAGCCAACGTTACGATGTTGGTAATAGATTAATGATATAGCCTGAGAGGTCTGTATTTAAACGAGAACCCTTTAGTGGGCAGGGGTCGCTGCGTGCGAGGTGGCCGTCCGCCACCCGCGCGACAGACAGGGACGACGCTCTACACCCGACGGGAACGCACGAATAATCGATAGAGGCGCCACTGGAGCGCCGCGGGGCGGCGCCCGCGCCGGCCCCACGCGCACAACACGTCTTATTGAGAAATTCTCGAGATGATGCATAATTCTCCTTTTGGTTTCCTGTGTATTTTACTCCCTGTTAACATTATTACCATTTCGGTGACCGAGCTCGCAGACGCATATTTTATGGGTTCCCTGAGACAGGAGAGTTTGTTTGCGCTTCGTTGATCATCACATTGATTTATAGCTGAGAATGAGTTTGACATAGTTGGTTTGGTCGTGTCGCCTTTACCCGATCAACCTTGATGTTTGACATAACGAAGTGTTCCACTTTGTGGCCTAAGTAACTAGCGAATAGAGTCGGGTTGCATAATTAATATACTTATTTGTAATGAAAATACATGTTCATTCATTGTACTGCAAGATGACTTGATGTATAAGATGCGCAACGGATGACTTTCATTATTGCAAATGAGAATAAAAATATTGTTTGATTTGGGAACATTTAATTACTACCAATTGTCTTACCAATTTTTTTACAACAGAGATTGCCTTAGGGCTTTCCAATTTACAGGTGTCTGCAGTGGTTTTATACCATAACAGTGGAATTACCATCATCAACAGCCTATATACGTCACGTCCCCACTGCAGGGGTTCAGGTCTAGGTACTCTCGTACAGAGAGTGTATGGGTCGTAGTCTACCACGCGGGACCAGTGCGGATTGGTAGACTTCACACACACATTTTAATATCTTTTCAGGAATGTGTAGGTTTCCTCACGATATTTTCCTTCACCGTTAAGCAATCGGATAGTGTTCTTGGTTTGAAAAACAACTCATAGGTACACGGCTGGATTCGAACCCGGAACCCGCAGATTGAAAGTCCGCGCATATCCACTGCGCCAACGCCAGTGGAATACAGTAGTCCACACATTTTTGTAGAACACGGTTCTATCCTTTGAGATTCCATACGTAGTTCGTTAAGGACTGGATTTCATTTCGCTTACGAACTTTTTACTACGTGAGTTGATACAAGCTGTACAACGTCGCGGCATCGATTTATAAAAAATCGATGAAATTGACGAAAATACTGAAATGACGAATGAACATTAGAAAAGTGACGCAATAGTTCGACAAGTAAAGGTGTTTGTTATATATTGTCGTGCTATTTCATCAGATTACTTACTGTGTAATCAAGTCAATTTTTTAGAATTAAAATTTATTTTAGACGCTACTTTGTGATTTTTAAATACTGAGCAAAATTAAACGATTTGTATTTTGCTGGCAATAGGTATATGAGGACCATGATCTTGTATTACCTTCTTTATGACTAGAAAAGAAGCCGTTTATCCTACAAAAATGGTTTTAGCAAACATGTTTGTTGATTATAATGATGGGCCTTATCGTCTAACTCCAACACCTATCGCGATACCTTTGAAAGGTATCGGGATCGCGATCGGGATTGCGACTCTTAAATGGTATCGTCTAACATTCTTAATCACAATCGCTTTCGGAACGAATGAAATCGGCGCTTGTTGTCGTTGTGATTTTTCATTATCCTTAGCAGGTAAGGCAATGGTCTTTAAATCTTACAGCCAGTTGTTTAGTTGTCTTAAAAGGCAACGATCATTAAATCTTACAGCCAATTCTTTAGTTACCTTAACAGGCAATGGTCCTTAAATCTTACAGCCACTTCTTTAGTTATCTTAAAATATTTTTATCGCTCGTTTTGGTATCTTTTTTTTTTTTTTTCAAAAATTGCTAAGGTTTCATTTCATCTAATAACTAAGATAGCCTTGGTACCACCAGTGGTGTAGAAAGTTCATTTCCGAAGTATATATAATATAAATTATATACAAATATTATATTGTGGGTTCTCATCCATTCACACATAGCACAGTAAACAAGCAGCACAAATTATTATTTATTATCTACACAACAGTAGTCACCTACAGTCACCCATCATAGCTAATTTTGAAGAGATACCATAATACTCGAAATTAATACAAAATAATTATTTACGTACGTAACGTATATTATCTTGTTGATTTTATTACTTATTTAGGCAAATAATAAAAATAATCTGAAATTATTGAGAGTTATAAATAAAACATCAATTTATTATATTGTGAGGCTGAATTTCTTCTTCTACGCTAGCTATCAAAATAGTTCTTGCTACTAATTCAATTGATATAACGACATTGAAACTAAATTAATCATTAAAGTTATAAAACAATGATAAACTTGCGAGAAATCTTTGAAAGATTCGAGGTCAGTGTTGAATCTTTCATTTGACACTTGCGAGTCGCTTTGAAAGCGATTTCTAGTTGTCAAAAAGTTACACGGTACCAATTTTATGTCAAAATTACGATTTCGTTCATTCATAATCTTTCAAACTCGTGATTAGTCGCTATACCTTTCAATGACATTTAGCAGTCGCGTTTGAGCGGTGTGAAGTTCGTGAATCATCTTCAAACGTCAAATTCAAAGGGATCGTGATCGGTGTTGGAGTTAGACGATAAGGCCGCTGGTCTTGTAAAACCGCGAAGTCTACAATACAAATTCTATACGGGTATTTAGTACATCAACAGAACATATTTAAAAATAATTGTTAGCTCGCTTAATTATACCACTTTAGAACTCACAACGAGAAATATGTATAAGGACTGGGGTGAACCCTAAACGTAAAGGTATGTGTTGTATCTTGGCTGTATTGTTTATATAACGAACTTTTACTACGTCTACTGTATATTAAATATTAAATTAAAACCCCTCCCCTGAGAGCTGTTAAAACAGCAATCGAGTTTTATCAGACAGTTATGCTAATAAGACATGCTAATTCCCAAAACCAACAAGCGAAGAGAAAAAGAGCAAACGATCCAACGGGTAAAAAAGGAGAACCGAGATGGTCCGTCGGCGCCGCGGCCCAATTATGTATACAGCCCGCGAGACTGTCTTGCCCGTTTAGAACGAAAACGACGACCGACGCCTGCGCATACAGCCAGTCGTATTTCCCAGATCATTTTATGTGTCGCAATTATCTTAGGCTTAGAATACGGAACGGCGTTTGACTGGATACTATACTGTACATGTAACAAAACACATAATTCCACATCAGACCTCTTTCCTTCAACTGTGATGCTTTTGGAAAAATTTAAGAAATAACATAGGTTTAAAAAAATCTTAGCCAAGTGCTAGTCGGACGCTCTCTAGCCGCGTCTCTAGATGGCCTCACTAGTACTATAAATCGCGCAAGCGACCCGTCTCCAGGCAAAACAAACTTCTTTGCAGCTAAATTCCATATCCCATGTATGGCATTTAACTGCAAAGTGAAGTTTTAATCATAAAAACTCGTTTCTAGAAGGGGATCCCACTTTAATTTTTAATTTATTTTCATTTTAATATTTGTTGTCAGAGCGGCAACAGAAATACAAATTCTGTGAAAATTTGAACTGTCTGCCTATTACGGATCGTGATATACATCCCGCTGACAGACAGACAGACGGACGGACAGCGGACGCTTAGTAATACAGTCCCTTTCCGGGTCCCGGGTCCCTTTACCTTTGGGTACGAAACCCTAAAAGTAACTGTTCGTGGTTGTGGGATTCTGTCCAATGTGTTAGCAATAAACTTAATGCCGTATTTTTATTGGACGATACCCCGTATGCGTCTAGAGTAAATTGCTTCCTATAACCGTAGATAAATCTAGGTAGGTATGACATCTGTAGCAATGGATTGAGCTGAGCCGAAGGCGAAGCTAATTGTCAGGACAGGACGCTCACACAATAACATCTGGCCATAGCCACAAACACAGCCTAAGCCAATAGGCGACTTCCCAAGTTCCGGAATATTCCGGTCATAGTGATCCGGTAATTCGAGCGGAGGCAGCGGGGCGTGACCGGTCGTGACGTCATTGCCGTCGACCAATCAGAGGGCGCCGACGTAATCTCATTGTCACCCTCTCGAGTGGCGGTAAGTATCGACAGACGGACTGGGCCGGCCGGGTAGCATTGAATCAGGGTTCGGAAGCTTTCTTTATCCTTTTATACCCCGATGCGGAAGAGGAGTTATACAAGTTTTAAGCCTTTGTGTGTTCGTCTGCCTGCTAGTACATACTCTGTGGTCTTGCATCGCATTGCTTTGATTAATCGAGTTCACTTTTTTACATTTCCAAGTTCCAAGTTTCATCCTAATTTCCTCAATTCTTAAAAGAACGAGTATATTTTGTGAAGTAATTAAGGCGTTCATAAAGAATTAGAAACTGATTTCAACTGTCCTAAAAGTCTACAGAATTCATCCCCTAACATAAATTAATCGTTAATGAAAATTAAAGACATATGATTTTCTCAGCCATTGCCAGAACTGGACTAAAAAGAAGTGGGACCACACGGGAAGCACTAGCTTTCAAATAAAATAAGAATAATCAAAATCGGTTCACCCGGTCGAAAGTTATGACGTAACAAACATAAAAACACAAAAAAACACCCGTCGAATTTTTGCCTCCTCATTTTTGATGTCGGTTGAAAAACCGGCCTGGTGCAGGGATTGATTGCATACCTACTTGAGTATTTGATTTATTATTTGATAATTTCAATTTGATACCTCTACGTTTCTGATAAAAGGGTCTTGACAGACAGACAAGTGAACCTATGAGGATTCCTTCTTCCTTTTGAGGCACGGAACCCTATAAATATGAAGGGGGGCTCAATTTATCTCTTTATTGAAGAACAATGTAATTTTAAATGTCTTTGTGGACAATTAAGTCCGTCCCTTAGTTCTTATTGAAACCGTTCAACGCGTTCTTTTAGAAACCTGAAAAATTCTAGAGAGTGAGTCTTAGAATCGATCCCACTATGATGTTAACTATGTCTCACTTATAACTAAAAATTATTATTGAGACCCAACTAAAATGTGACACAACAAAACATTGCGTCAAAAGAAAAACACCAAATTGAACTTTAACACATTTTAATAAGACTTAAACAACTTTTAAAAGGGTTGTTAACAAAACGATGAATCAAAACTAGGGTGACATAGTTAGGGTCGTGTTACAATGGGTCTAAAGATTAGTGCAACGGTGAAGTGTGTGAGGGGCTTAAGCTATTACGTCACGCCTAGCAATGGCTGCCTGTTATTATTAATAAATGTCTCAGTTATATTTTAATAGAGTTAGTTTGAAAATATTACAGTGGAACTAATAGGCTTTAAACCAGTTCTCTCAGAACCGTGTAAAAAATTGAGCGGCACGAAATTTTGTGCTTGGATCCTATGCGACGTTACGTCATTGTTCACGTCGATGTCATTAATGTGGTGTTTGTTGGGAAACCAGTGAAATGAATAAAGTCTTAGAATCTACTAAAAGCATTCTGAATTGTGTCGTTGTAAACAAAATCATCTTGATTTAAATTTTTTCTGTCTTATTTATTGTTTGTATTGTGACGAAAACTTAAGGTTGCACTGCACAGCTCTGCCGGTCAGTGGCGACATAATTTATTGTTGTTTAATTTCTTAGAAATTTTTATACAATATTTCTAGAAAATAATAGCTGATTTACTATCTTATTTTATTATTGAAACACAGTGGTATGAAGTGTTGATTTCGTGTAGTAGTTTATGTAAATGGAAAAAAATGTAAACTGCAGAATTTTTTTACAATGATTTGTTAAAAATGCTACCTTACTGTATGTTGACAATATATTGTATAATCCATGTATTATTAATGCAAACTGGAGTGTGTTGGTCTGTCCTTCCTTTACATCGTAACGGGGAGTCAGAATGACTTCATATTTGTTGAGGGATAATTGAGATGTCGGTGAAGGACATGGCTGCTTTTATCCCGATAGAAGAAGTAGGTAGTTCAAATGGAATTAATTACGAAATCCACGCAGATGAAGTCACGGGCAAAAGCTATTATTATATTAAAGTCTAGAAAAGTTGTTATTGGTAACTCAAGACCCTAAACCTATTAAGAGCTATTGATGGACGTTTAAACAAAAACCTGTGTAGTATATTCACTAGGGGGGGGGGGAGAGACTCAGCCCCTGTATTAACCGTGGCATAACACAAGTTGAAGGTGAGTTTTATCTGCGAGTGTCTCGCGGTGGCTACTCGTAAATCGTCTATCGAGCGCACTAATCTCGGCAACAAGCCGCCTCAAAGAGCCTCAATTAACTCTAAAACGTGTTCAAAGTCCGGCAATTAAGCAGATAACGCAGCGCTTCTGGTGGTCCCACAAACAACGCAACTGAGCAGCCTTTGATGGATTCTCTGACTAGTTGACAACGGGCGGGACTGTTTTAGGGGACTTCTATTTGCGGGACCTCAAATTCTTTTTACAAACATCTTAGTCTCGTGGCTACACACCATAATGTATACAGGTACCTAACGTACCGTCGGTTTTCGGTTTGATTCTGTCATCCTACTATTATTATTTTACTCATTCGTCCAATGGGTTTGCTTTGGCCTTCATCTTACTTGAAGATGCATGCGTAGTAGTAGTAGACCAGAAGCCTCAAGATAATAAGGCGCTGGCTTTGTAATTTTCGGAACACTACGGTTCGATTAACATGCTGTTTGGCGACAGACTTAGATTGTGGTAGTTAGCCGCAGGCAGGTCATCATCAACAGCCTATATTCGTCCCCACTGCAGGTCCTCAGGCCTACTCTTCTACAGAGAGTGTATGGGACATAGTACACCACGCGGGCCCAGTGCGGATTGGTATGGAATTTGGGCCTATTCTCATAGGTCTCAAAAATACTGTCCATAAGGCCCTAGGAATTCGACATAAATCTTACAAGGAAAATGTGTCAGTAAGGAGAAGTCCTCTTATCAATAAAAAGCTTCTTGGCTCCTTGACTAGGTTTATAAATGTAGAACAATATACGCACAGACGTGCGGGGCACGGCTATGCGGGCACACTGTCGGTCCACAGCTTCACCCGCGTTTTTATTTTTAACGATTTTGATACCTATGTGTGTATGATCATCTGTTCCATCATATATTTCAACAAATAAGGTATCACTGAAAGCGCACTATTTGTACATACTACGTAACATAAAAACCAAAATGGCGGCATATAGGTAACAGAAAGATAATTTAATATTAATATATAACTATATTGATGAAGACATAAAGTCAAGTTCTAGTTTTATAGCTTTTTTAACTTCGAGAAAACTCGCATATGCATGATATTACGTACAATAGACATCAACGCGAGACACGTCATCATCATCGACAGCCTATTATGTCCCCACTGCAGGGTCTCAGGCGTACACTCCTACAGAGAGTGTATGGGCCATATTCCACCACGCGGGCCCAGTGCGGATTGGTAGACTTCACACACACCTCTGAATTTCTTTTCAGTAGTAATTGAAAAACGGAATAAGTATTCTCTATACACAGTATTTATGAAAGAAAGAAATTAAATCATCTACCCATATCACTGTACACCTAAATAAGTAAGTTAGGCCATGGGACAAGAGTGGCATAGTTACTGTCCGACATCTTGAAAATTCAATGATTTTGTGGCCGCAGTCCAAACATGTTATTTTTAAAAGAACGTATGAAAACAAAACCTGAAATCTTTTTTGGTGAAAATTTCCTATAATGCCCCTAACTCAAGATATATAAGGCACCGAGTATGTCAATAAGTCTTCAACGTCCTATATACTAATTATTCTTAGCTAAGTTTTATTTCTGTTTTAATAGTTTTGGTTTTCCAAAATATAAAAAACAATAGGTTCCCATTGGATTTCATTACTAACTCATCATTCTTGGGACGACAGCATCGACATCCGCCTTGGGTGTCAACCATGCCAGTGCCAGTCACTACGCCCCTAGTTATATCACATTGGCACAGTCGAGTTCAAAAATATGTATCCCCTTTTGTACCATCATGTCACACTCATACTCGACCTTCAAATGCCTATTTAAATAATGTACCTCTACTTTTAAACTTGAAAGCATCAGTTGTTTATTTCCAGATTTTTCCTTAACCCGTACAGGCGTATGTATGTACATGCTCTGTGATCGTATTCTAAAGCGCTGACTACACGGCCGACGTGCAACGGTTTATCGTAATGTAGGAGTAAATGAGAGCAGTCGTCTGCGCGACTTTCCACTGCCCTCTCTGCATCTCCACTCAATGACCACAATAAAAGATTACGACAAATAAAATAACGCGATAATTTGCCGTCGGCTCTTTTGATGCACTCAAAGGAGACCGATTTGTTTGGCATAAAGAGCTCTTTATAGGCCGTCTACCGGCCTTATGGGAATTTATTCACGCCGTTGTTATTGCATTTCAATTAATGACGCGCTGTGTTCGGTCAGGGTTCTTAGTTTTTAAGTGCAAAGGGTTACTACGGATGGAAATGTCACGCGAAAATCCATGCGAGATATTAGTGAGCCTCCCGGCTCGAGGCGCCGATGCACAAGTTAACAAGAATCAATCAATAAATTCATTGCACTTATATTTAAACAACTGGCCAAGTGCGAGAATAATTGACATACTAATAATTCTATCGAAAATATAAGTATGATTGAAAATACTAACTATACTTTGCAGTTAAATTATATACCCGATGTATGGCATTCAAATGCAAAGTTATGTTTGTAAAGTGTTATAAGAAAGAAATTATGGTTTTCAGATTAATTACTACAGTTTTTCTGTAAGATCCTGCTTCTTGCCAAATTTCAGTATTCTAGGTCAAAGGGAAGTACCCTATAGGTTTTGGTTCCCCTGTCTAAATCTAAAGAAATTGTCTAAAAATACGCCTTGAACAGCCATATCTTTTTGTTGCATATTGTTTTTTTCACAGGATCAAGGGACTACAGATTTCAGTACTAAATATTAATTTCAACTTGGTGTCTCTTCAACAACAACAACAACGTTCCTGTCTTGACAGACAGACAGACAGACGGACAACAAAGTGATCCTATAAGGGTTCTTTTTTTCCTTTCCAGATACAGAACCCTAAAAACCGACCAAGTGCAAGTCGGATTTGTGCATCAAGGGTTTCAATAAATAGATCAAAACAGGATTATAATAAAAATAATAGACCCACATATTCATAGAAAAACCAACGAGTTAGCTTCGAGTTGCAAATGACTTTTTATGGACTAATAGTACTGTTTCTAGTGCATGGAAAGGACGGAGTTTTAGGTGAAAATGTTTGCGATTTAATGTTTTCAATTAACAAAAGTGGCTTTGGGTTCGTTAATGCGAAAAAGACTTCCTCTGTGAGCATTGCCCGTCTGAATTAAATTTTCGGTTTATCTTTGCATGCAATTTATAAAAAAGTGTATCACTTTTTTTAATTGTTTGCTTTCACTAGCAGTATAGCCTGGTTCGCGTAAGATTTTTTACTATGAAATAGCACCTGAATGTTATGTTTATAACTATAGTTTTATATCGCATTGCGAAGTAAATGGACGATGCTAATAATAATGAATGAAAAATACAAAACAAATACTTTTGTTTTCGATACAATATACGCGTGAGTACCAGATACAGTAGAATAACACAGTACTATTGATACATACATATTATTTGAACTTTATAAAAATGTATCTCTTATTAAAAATAAATTCACGTATTCTGCATTAGGCGCAGGCTGCATCAACCGGTCGTTGCCATTTAAAAATAACAATAACCGTAAAATCCAAAACATTTCAAAAATCGAACGTATTCGGTGGGATCAAGTAGCTACCGGTATTCCGTCGATCGGCACTTTTGTAATGTACCCCAGTGGATCTCAAACTACTCAAAGTGGTTCCCTAAACAGAATTATTACTGGCCGGAATAAAATCAACTCCTAAAAACACTCCTTTTAAAACAATATCACACAAGTACTTTTGATTGTTTGATTGCCGAAAAACTGCAATTTGTTTAACGTAAGATGGAAGGTATGTTACTCCAGATATAGAGTAGAAATTTCGAAATAACAATATGTACATAGACGTGAACTGTTAGAAGAGTGTGGAAGAAATTCCTTGAATCAATTGCGCATTGTGAGCATCAAGATATTGCAGAAACATTGTCGATTGCAGTACATATGGTGAAATTAACTGTTAACTTGTGGCTTGCTAATTCGTGAAATATAGCAACTTATATCAGAAAGACACAAACACAAACACTTGGTTCTGGTTATATAACATAAACAATCACTTCTAGGCGAGACTTGCGCGACATAAATCGTTAGACTTTTGCTTAATGTGGAGGATTCATAACGTTTAATGAAATAATAAACGGCAAGGACATAGTACGCACCGTGGGTATGCAAGTACGCATCAACCATGTGTATGTCTGTGTTATCATTGCACGCGAGAAAGGGAGATAGTTATACAACCCAGAGCTACTTACTGTGGTGTATTCTATGCGCAATTGTCATACTTACACAAGACATACTTTTCTAAGGTTTATGAAATTGTTTTTAGAAAGAGGATTGCGTGTAAGAGTTTGGAAGCCGCTGCACGAACACCGTTATAATCTGTCCTAACATATAAAACACTCAGGGGCTTGGACTCTGCGTTTATCACTTCATCCTTTGGAATGATTTGACGTTTAGTGACGTTTAAACGCTAATAAAAAAACATCGATATCTCTGAAAAATATCGATATCAAAGAATTTAATTAGTAATTAAATATTTTTACGTGGGCAGCCGAAATAACTGTCAATAAAATATTTTAAATGATATTTAATTTTATAGCTTTTGGTTTACGAAATATAATAGTTGTTCAGAGTAACTTTAGGTAAGTTACGGCGCGGCAACTTGAGATAAAAATGAATGAGATTTTAAATAAAACACCAAGGATAACTGGTCAGTTTCTTATCAGTCAGATAAAAACATAAAAATGTATATCAATACTTAACGATTAATACTCGTAAGTAAAAAAGAAAATATGAGTAACGACAAACAATGAAACAAGATAAAATTAAATGTTCAACTAACAAAGGCACTCGCAATAAATGCAGTCATTTACACGACATGGAAACTGACGATTTAATTGACACAATAAGGAAAAGTGTTAGTGAACTAGTAGTGTCAAGTGGTGATAGTAGCGACAGACTGACGTCAGTGGCGTCAAAGGACTGTCTACGCAGAATTCAGGGATGGACTCAGTGCGAAAGACTTTGACCCAGTGAGTCAGTGACGTACTCTGTCTGGGGAACCCGTGATTTTAAAATTGGTTTGTGCTGTCTGGAACTTTGGACACGTGTTTTCTACAATCCCTAGAACCTTGAAGCTCGCAACATTTGAAAGTCCCGGAATGCATATTTAAACAAGATGAACGGTTTTCATTGTGTAAAATTAATAGAACAGTCTATTTTACCATTGATTTCCCTTGATGCACCAGTGACGATGTGCTAATCTCGGTACCACTCACAGATACCAGAAACCCAAGTATTTCTCTCTCTCTCTAACGTATGATGAGTTTGCACGTGGCCTTCATCTTACTTGGTGGTAAGTGACGGTAAGGCCGTTGGATGGTAATCGTGTGCGTCCAGCCTCAAGCTTCTACCTTTCATGTCGAAACAAAACAGTGCCATTATCACACACATTGTGTTACAAGCTACGCGTTCAGATAATATGCCAATCAATCAACCAGTGAAGAATTTTGCTCATTACAGATTGTCAGCTCGCTCCTTTAAAGGACTATCATCCTCTAAGAGATCGGAGCATTAGCCGGTGACCGGTTGACAAAACAAATGAGTGTTTTAACGCTATCTCACTCTGGCTTTGATCTCGCCGCTTGCGTGAGAGGCCTCCTCAATATAATCGCGGTAATGGTATTGTTTTAGGAGAAACAATCTAGTAGGCAGGCTTATAAGGGCAATGGAATCGAGAGGCGTTGGGAATATAATTTTTGGTATGCGTTAGACATTTTTTTGCATTATTTGTCTCAAACATTGTAACAAAAATGTCTAGGATCTAGATATATTGCACTACAATACGTGTTTCCCTACACCTAAGTAGTAAGAGTACCACAAACTCCGTTACGGTCAGATATGACATTCCCTTCCGCTTTCTCGACCCTACTAAACGCACCCACTTGAAATGTTTGAATACTAGAAGGCCCTTAATATTGCAATATAATAATAATACATTATGTATACAAGTTTTCGTCAATCGGATAAGAAGTAACGAATGTGGGACTCCTAAATCAATTTAAGTATTGATGGTTTACTTTAATTTGGAGACAATTTTGTTGCCCTTGATTAACTTTACATGAAGATATAACAATAAATATTTATTAACGTTAAACTTGAGATATTACGTCTAGGGAAAAAATACAACGACTCGATGGTCGTCTATAGCCAGCCTCAGACCACCAATAGCTTCTCGATACGACGATAAGGTGTTTAAAGCGAGCATTTTATTGGACTTTATCATCGAAGCTCATTCACGCAGACACGGAGCGCGTTTTACTATCTCTCCGCACACCTACACGCGCGGGTGGAGCTTCTGTGAGTCGTTTGTAGATTCTTTAATCTTTGACATTTTATAAAATTGTAATGAAAAACTTAAATACAGATAGATAGTGACATAAATTAAATTTAAGCTTAACGTTTACCGAGGTTGATGTTGTAATTTAATTTGTTTCTTTTCAAAAGGATTTATCACAAAGAATATAATAAAAATAAGAAAGTGCATTTGATATCAATGACATGGAGGTAAATCCGGATAAGAACTATAGTTTCAATGAAACTCAATATATCCATAATTTAAGTGAATTTTTTAAGAAAAAATATATGTAGTGGAATATATTTGTTTAATCGAAGAACCAATTTTTTGTACCCATATAAAATAAAATAAAATATTGAGAATTACGTCACATTGGAATGTTAACACTAAACGATTTCTGCAATATCCCAAAAAAGAAATTTCAAAACGTGCAACGGTTTTCAAAACAAAATTCCAAATTCAACATCACAACTTTTTAATCAGACCACCAAGGCACTGACACAAAGCCATTCAGCCTTCATATCTCAAGTATTTTTACACTGTGGCGATACACGGAATGCTACTCGATTTTTATACGTTTTTATATTATTTTTTATTCCGTTAAAAGCTGTTAAAACATTGCCGGCCAGCCTTATCTTAACGGTTTGAAGCCGGGATTAAAGCTACCGGTGTTAGCTTCCATACCGCTGGTTATTGGTTTAGGTTGACATATTATGGGAACAGAAATAGGAATCGTGTTGAAATAAGGTATTTCTTTATGTTGCATTATTATTGTTAAAAAATTGGCCAAGTGCGAGTCAGACTCGCGCACGAAGGAGTCCATACAAAATATGGATATTTAACATACGGAAAACCAATCTAAAGAATGCACCTCGATTTTCGTTATCAATTTAGTTTTGCAGTAGCAGTAGTAGACGAGTACGACACTAGATGGCGCTAGTTGTATGGTATGTGTTGTTATAGGGGCAACAGAAATATATAATCTGTGAAAATTTCAAGTCTCTGTCACGGTTCATGAGATACAGCCTGGTGACAGACGGACGGACAGCGAAGTCTCAGTAATAGGGCCCCATTTTTACCCTTTGGGTAAGGAACCCTAAAAAGTAGGGATAAAAGATGACAATGACAGAGTAAAATGTGAAAAGGGTAAATTACAAAATATGCAAAGCGGATAAAGATACAAAGACCAAGGAGTCCAAAAGGATTTATCGACATTCGTCTGCATGAGTTTACTGCTGGACATGAGCCTCCCTCATAGATCGATGCATTTGACTTTCTACGAGGTACAAAATATGCTTTTCTAATAATAACTTTTCAATGATGCTCCATTTAAAATAGTTTGTTTACTTTTCTTTTGTATTTTTTACAGCATGGCGTCTGTTTGTCGCCATAATGAATTTTGATAAACATATCTATAGTGACACTTGCAAAATTAAGTCAATTCAGTTAACGTAAGAATCATCAAAATCGGGTCCCATGCGTTTCGTGTCTAGAGCGTCACAAAAGAATATACATACATACATAGGCTGATAAACACATTACCACTCCTTTGCGTCAAGTCGGGTAAAAAACAGACAAATACACAGAAGGAGAAAAGTTTTTGTACTGGTAAAAGCCCTAAACCTAACCTTGTAATCTCATTGTGTAAAATGAATGGAGCATGTCTACGGACCAGTATCAATCTCCCGCCCGCGCCCTGGCCGCCCAACAATTTGTCACTTTGGGCACCGCCCAAAGCCACCCGCCCAGTGTGTATGGACATATCTCGTGGATGCCTCGAATGGCTACCTAGAGAGCAAATAACACTTTCGTGATATTTAAACTAATCATTGTATTCAGGAGTTGGTGAAGTGTGTGATAATGATGATGGTTGTGATTGAGGAGATTCGTGGCGGTAATGATCAGCAACAAACTTAGAAGCTGAAAATAATGATATTTATCTGCAAAAAGCCTTCCGAAAGTTGCACTACATGCAAAAATGGTACATGGTCTTTAAAAACAGATACTGAAATTCGTTTCTAGAACATTTCATTGTCTTTGTTTTAATGGTGATAATAAATAAAGTGATATATATCTACTTAGCTGGCTTGCTATCACTACATAATAAACTCTTACTATGTTACTGAGAATACCGATAAACATCAAGTGTTGCTAGGACTGTTGTGTACCAGCAATGAAGGATAGGCATTGAAGCACCTCATTGAATTGGGGCTTCTAGGATTCCACAGACCTCAATGTCCCTTGTAATCATATGAGGTGAAAGCCATATACGAGTATGAACTTATTGTACGAGTATGCGATATTATAAATGTGAATTAATTCGTTTGTCCTTCCTTTACGTCACAAACGGAGATTACTATTGACTTAACTTTTTATTAGATAGTTCAGAAGAGGTACAGAAAAGAGCAAAGTTTAGATTTTATCACAATCTAACAAGTCGTTCCTGAAGGATTATTGCTGAAGTCCACGCGAATGAAGTAGCGGGCAAAATGCTAGTATATACAAAAGAGCTTTAATGACATCTTTATCAAAACCGATACAAGACTCAGATTCATATTACTCCTATTTGCCTCCAAAGTCTACCTAGTTGACATGAAATCATTTTAGTACGTCATTTTGTGCGTAACTAGAGACACCGTCACACGTCAAAATATTCCCTTTACGCATATTTTATTCTTGCTAGAGCCGGTTACATCGAACACTAAACGTTGTTTAACAGACATGATTATTGTAATTCAAATTGTTTGTGGCATTTTTAGTAAAAAAAGTCGAATATCAATCTCTTAACAGGAGTTCTCTCAAAATGCTTCCGTGCAAAATTTCTTGTACTATATAATCTTCTAAAATAGAATAGCTGGCTTTAATAAGTATTTGCAAATAGGCGATAGCATTAAAATGTTGGATTTCGTACCACATTAATGTCAGTCACAATAACCGTTACGCAGCTAATGTTCTCTATTTTCAAACAACGATAATAAAAACTATGTAAAAATGAAATGTGTGAGTGTGAATGATACACAATTTTGAAAACGTGTTAACCCGATGAGTTAATTTTTAGATAATTGCTATCTTAATGTAAATATGAAACTTTTGTCAGCGAAAAAAGAATCTAAATGCGAATGTATGTATGTATGAATTTGTTTCTACAAAACTTATGTAGATCTGTGACTTCATTCATCGTCGAGAAATGCGACTTGTTGACATTACGAGGGTACTAATAATGCAGGCTATTGACGACATTGTTATCATGACGTCAATGATATTGTAGGACAATCCTCATGGTATTTGAATACAATTGCTCACATGTCCTTGAAAATATGTTTTATTCAAGGTCGGTCGGTTTTAGGTCAAAGTAGAAAGTGTTATAAACACATTATTCATATAGTACTTTTTATTTATTTATGAAGACAACAGATACGTCGGTAAGCTTGTTTAAGGGGAATCTGCTCAGAATGCTTCCAGATTCATTTCGCGCCACCATATTTCGATCTCCTATTTTAAGTAATTACTTATCAAAGACAACTATTTTATTTCAAAAGATTATGATGAAGCTTTTGTCTGCAAAAGTTAATCCATCGTTTAAAAAGACAGTGTCAACGGGCCCGAAATATCAAAATACAACACGAGAAGAGATAGAATGCGGCAAATGTAAAATTGTCGTTTTCACGAGTGAAGGGGCAGGTGTGAGGGACGCACAAATATAATAAAAATAATATGAGGAAGTGACACGAATTCCTGGCGTATCTGTGAATCTTGAGTTGGATGTATAAGGGATTTTTTCACGTGGCAGTTAAACAAATTCGAACCTTCTCACTGTCTTTTATAGAAAAATCTATATAAGTAGAATAAGAGAAAACATTTTTCTTCATTGTTTTTTAGGTGCGGAAATTATATCCTCGCTTAAACTTCCCTTCATAGTAACGATCTAGGTACAGTCAATTACATATATACCCATTTTTGTACCATGTGACATTCAATTAAAAGTGAATATGATCGTGATTTTGACCCTACGAGTAGTTTTAAGCTTGAGTTGATGATCGGTGCACTTATTTATACAGATGTTATTGATTATCAAGCTGTGAAAATAAAATTTAATTTCAGTGTAGATTATACTCAATAGAACTCACAAAAATATAATTTCACTGCGAAGATAAATGATAAACAAATCACACATGAAGATCCAATAACATTTTATAATCCAGGTTTGCGTGGAAATATTGATTAGAGGCCATTAAAAATGTATCTTGAATTGTGGTTTACGTTCTTGTGAGGGTTAACTTAAACTGATTTACAAACTACATCAAACATTATTTAAGTTTTTGTTTTAATAGCTTTTTGCTTTTTATAACAGTTTCTAGAATATGATGCTTTATTATTTATTCTAAGCACTATGTATTATAAATTTCCCTTGTATTAAATTTATGATTTACTTTATTTTTATGTTCTTTAGTGTAATAATTATCCATAACCAATAAGTATTTTACTTTTTCCCCTGCTAGTACTTATATTACATTACGAAAACAGTTCTTGATACGAGTAGTCATCCCTATGCCTAACTTTTGTCTTAAGTGACACTAATTAGTAGACAGGTTTTCGAAAAAGCTGAGCGTTTATTTTGGAATGTACAAAAAATAAAAAGTCTCAATCAGATAAACGAATGTAAAATATTCAGTCGAAGCGAAATAAAGAATAAATAAATAGAACGTTCTTGCGATCCCCAAAGTGGCAACGAATTTGAAATTGAAATTCCTTGCGCCAAAGATTTTAAGATTGGATCAACTACGCTCAAAAACAACTGTGAAAGAACGTAACTGAGAGAGGTAGCTGTAGACAGAAATTTATGTAACTTTTTATTCATTGGAGTAAATATATCAATATTTCGTCATCATTGACCCGTTTTCTACCAAATTCCTCTGAATCGATTAAAAATGACCTTTGTGTTCAAGACCTACTAATTTAAATTTGCGCATTTCATGTTACATCTGCGTCCATTTTTCATTGATTGTTAGAATATTGACTTGATTCAACAATTTCCTTCAAAACATATTTAATTAGCAGAGTAAGTTAACCTGCAGTCAATCACCTGAGTGGGTTTGGTATACATAATTTATTCAAATAGATTATAAGATGCTGATGATTTGTAGGTACACGTTGCTGTCCGATTCAGAAGTTTCCGCAGGTGCCTTTTATGCCACTCAGAGGATGACAGAGTTATCCTACTCTATAGCCAAGACCACACCGGCAGCTGATTACGTAGCCCCTCCTAACATGAAGCTCATGGACTTGCAGCGTTGCTACGAACTCCAAAGTTCCACACCTCGGTTATGGAATAATACGTTATATGCGCACAGAACAGAACTTATTTGTAAGATAAATGTAATTCTTAAAATATTGAATATGTGTCTAAAATTTAAGAAGTCGCACGCTTTCAAGCTTTATTATACTTTTTATGAAGGGTTATATCAGTTCGTCACTTGTGTAGAAGAGGTCGTACACGCGTCATGGAATGCATAAAATAAATTTATCATACTATCAAAAGTTTGCACTTTTCGGCTTTATAATATTGTTACTCAATTTCTTTGTGGGCGTCGAAATAGACATTGGTAACTTTATCAGATGTGTGAGGCCACAGTTTGAGATGCTCCCTCATAGACTGACACGTGTCTGAATTTGCTGAATTCACCACGGTTGGCAGGTGGATTGTTGATCACAATATTCTCTCCGGAGTATGTTTTCCGTAAAACGCGAGTATGAGAAAATTCCATGTCTGTTTTAGAATCACTCTTATTGAGATGGCAAATAAAATCGTGATAAGTGACGGTAAGGCCATACCACAGTCCTCTGTGGCCATACGGTCGACGGTACCGTGTAAATTTTTGATTGTCGGTGATTTCATCGACATGCGTATCAAATTGCATCGATATGTATACTTGAAATCGTGTTGAAATCTAACTCCGACAATACTATCGATTAAAATGACGTCAATTAATTATTATCCTATACCTACTATTAAACGAGCAACTCTTATATTTATGCTACGACAATCTCGCAAACGGGTCAGATTAGGGGATTTCGGGGTCAAGGATTCTACTGGTCAAGATAGATAGGGGTCCGTGGTCAAACACATGCTCATACAATTTTGTTCATTAATAGCGAAGCTTGGCCACCTGGGTATTAAATGTAATAATCGATGTAAAAATTGACCAATATTTTGGTTGTTGATAATTATTTGTCCTTCAGAGTAGCTACATCTAAATCTGCACTTTTATCTGTGTGTACGCTTCCAACCTAAGGCTTTATCGCTGTTGAAGTTGAAATGCAGACCAAGTGGGTTCCAATTCCAATTCCAATCCATTGTGGGTATAAATCTGCATCAGTCGTAGCTCTAACTCTACCGAAAGGAACACTTCCCTGTCCTTTAGCAGGTGCTAAATTCGCCTAACATTGTAATTCTCCATCGAAACCTATAAACTCTCCTCCAAATACCAAATGCGAGCTTGAACGTAAACAAAACGTTATCTCTACCGTGTCCCGAGCAAACGAGGGCTGTGGCAAACAGCATGTGTCAAACTCGACAGTTTTACGATTCTCCTATGTAAATAGCTTTCAAAATAGATGACTTGACGCCTCATGTCATATTTCAAGCTTCAGGGTGACATGCGCGAGCCGAGGTTACGAAAACCAACAAATGCTTGCAGTAGATGTCGCTACTTTTGCGTGTCTAATTACACTTTTCGACGCTTATAAACCGGAAAGTAGAAAGACAATGAATAGTCGGGTTTAGGTGATTTCCCAAAAGTCCTTTATTGTGCTATTTCTCACAAAAATGTAGGTAAAACAGTACATAGCAAAGAGAAAGATGATGGACTCAAATCCTGTCTCTTCCCCATCCTGAGCAGTAACTGCAGCTGTTTTACTACAGAATCCTTCACCCCATTAACCTGCACGCCGGTTGCTCGGACAAAAGTCCGGAGTCCATGTAGAGTGACATGTATAGTGTCTCGTATCGCCACGCTATTACTGTTTATGCTCTAGTAAGCTGACGGGAGCCTGATCCTAATGTCTAATCGCAGATACGTCACTCCCGTGCAGAGACGAGACAAGCCCATATAGTCATTCCAACGCTCACCGATATTGGATGGACGCCTCGTCGAGTCCTTGTGGCAGAAATGATAGATCGTGATGCAGTGGATTGCATCATATCGTGTAAAAATAAAAATTATTTGTGCAACAGGAGGGTAGACCTCTGTGACACAGGCTTTGCCTACAACGGAGGTCGTTGAATATTTAGTAATGTATAAATTAGTTTTGTTCGCTCTTAGTTGAAATATGTATAAGATGATTAATGAATAAACTTATTATTATTTATTAAAAGGAACGTATGTATGGTTTAAACTTTGTACTTGGGTATATTTGTATTTATAATGGCCGCCATTCTCTTCCCAATTTTATTTCTCCTTTGACCTTGGTTTGCTGGAAGAAATTTCTCCAGAAATAATCTTATTCATTAGCTTGTTGTATTTATACATGTATATGTGTCGTTAGTAAATATTTCAGTGTGCATAAACTATTTTTAATAAAAAACATTAGTGATGAAATTCTTGAAATACTGGCAAAAAATCACGAGGCGTTCGTTATTCATTCATCTATTTCATATTTAATTTAATCTAATCTTGTATGTGCTGCTTACGTATATTGTAAATATACTTAACTTCAACGTCAACTTAGTAACAATTGTTTCAGAGAAATACAAAATAGACTCGTTCTTAGTGATGTTTTTGAGGTTTCCATCGTCAAATCCATTTTGCACGCTTCCCACTGGAATGTAGGTCGCTGCGATATGCCGCCAAAATAAATGGAATGGGTCTTTTGTCGACAGGACTGCTCAATATTTGGTGTGTTGACATTATTATTATTATTCTATGCTACGAGTTTACCAAAATTAATCAAGATCGGTTTTGATGTTCACACGTGAAAGGGCAACAAACAGCCAGAGTTACTTTTACATTTATTATATCTGTCAGTATTTCGGGTAGGTATTTATGGCGAAAAAGAAAAGGTCCTAATTAAACGCACAAAATCGTTTAAAAGTGGTAAATGTTTGGATGATCTATGTAACTTAACAGTAGAAAATGAAACAAAGTTCACATAAAGTATTCAAAATCTTAGCAATATATTCATAATTTGTATTTTTGTGCTGATTTTATAAATTACTAAAGCTGAAAGGTACCAGGAAAACAGAAGCTCTAAAGAATTGACTACCTTTCAGCAAAATGTATTTCCTACGCGATATTCCACGAAACCCTTATAGCGAATTCTTTAATAAACCACCAGGTTAGAGTATTTTACTACGAAAGAGACCTAGTATCGGTTCTGAGAAGGTCGGAATGGCGTGAACATTACTATTCGGTAAACAACACACGCTGACACACACAAATATTTCTTGTGGACGTATCTATTGGGCCATCTCACGCTATGATCACATTATACATCAACGAAAATTGTAGAAGCGCTTGATAGTAGATCTATTTAAAAAGACATGGTTAGTGATAAGTAGGTCCCTTAGCTCATATTGTAACAAAATTAAAAAAAATCATAAGGAAGTGAAAGTGAATCTTTAGACATACTCAACGGCTTGACTATTTTAACATACTGCTATAGTCTTGTTTTACGACACTGAACGAATACGCATCCAGACCACAATTTACCGTCAGAATATTTTCAGTCACCAACATTCGTCAGCGTAATGTATTAGAAAATATTACTTATTACAGTGAAACGTATTCTTCTTGTGTAAATTAAAATATAAATATATTTAGCCAGAATTTCCTGGGTTCGTCTCTCAGTACGATAAAAATAGATTTGTTTCAGTTTCTAATTTAAATCTAATAATATCCGTACAAGTTCGGCTCTGCTTGCATTTAAAAAAAGGTAAGTAATTAAGAAAGTTTAATATCAAATACAATCATACTCAATTTTATAAGGTTCAACTTTCAACATTTTCAATCGCTAATCACATAATATCGAGACTTTACATGAAGATGGAAATGGGCGGTGGTACTAATATTATAATGCTGGCACATAAAATGCAAGCTGTAGTTTTCATGGGCACATTTTTACACTAGAACATTATTGAAGTGGCGTGTCCTTCGGTTTGTGTTAGTCGAAGCCTGTCAATGGCTCGATCGACGGATGGTGTCAAATTTGTTGAATACTACTTTATGTGCACGCAATATCTGTTGTTAGAGATTTATGTAGTCTTAATATGGGAGAACATAAATTTGAAAAATGGGTCGTTAGACAACGCCAAAAGGTATGTACAGAGAAAATATAGAAGGAAACTAACGGGTTTCAGGGAAGTTTTTCAATGAAAAATAGGTATTTACGTAGCGGTTATCTCATGGTTACAGGATGCCACTTAGGTGGTTACGGAATAAAGAATGTAATTTTATTTTCACGGGGATAAAGTTAAGGTTTATTGATGGTTTTGGGCTAATATGTCTAACAAAGAGATTTAAATATACCTCTACTTATACGTATGTTACAGAGCGGGCATTGGGACAATTTTTTTAAACTTTACGATTTTGTCGTGCGTTAAATGTTATGTGCGAGCGTGTGACGTGATATGACACAAGAGCGAGAAACTTGTCACCAATTGGTAATAAGTTTAGGATGAAAATTTTGCTATCTTAGGTCATTATATGGCATGTTAAATTTAGAGCATATTTAGGGCATCTAGAGTATCTAACACATAACCTAAATGTAATGTAAAAAATATTATTATTATTATTAATGAATTCAAATATAACAAAAGTAAAGTCAGAGCATTTAGCACGTGAAGGTTTTGACAGTTTAGAATTCAGAGAAGTGTTCCGCACAAGAATTAAAGTCACTGCTTACCCGAGAATTTACCTATAATTATACTGACATGTTCTCTGTCATTGTATTTTTAAAAGTAACAGTATACATTGTTTGGAATCTATCTCACGGGAAATAGGATAAAAATAAGCCTATGTCCTTGTACATGTATGTAGGTATAGGCTACGTGTTTGCCAAATTTCATTATGATCAAGCGGTCAATTTAGGCGGACTTGTCACTAAAAAGTATTTTTTTTATATAAATTTTAGAAATTTGCCGTTGGAAAAAAGGTCAGATAGCTATTATTAAATTCTTTCTTCGATTTCCACATCGATAAGCCTAATTAACAAAAACGTCAAAAAACGTCGTTCCAACACGAATTCCGGCACCGGCTCACGACTATACAATCAAATCGTGTTATTTATAAATAAACACCTCGGCCAAATAATTACGGCATGAAACCTACAAAAGTACCTAAAAGCTGTACCAACCCATACCCCGACAGCTAAATGGAGTACCCAATCGCGAACCAAAGCACAACGTCTTCGGATCATCTATGCTAAAGTGTTGTCACTGGTTCATTCATTTTTAAAATGTAATGGGTTTCTACTTGGCCTACATCTCAGCTTATATCAGTAAGTGACGATACTGCCGTTGGACGTACTAAACTACTATCTAATAAGGCGCTGGCATACCGGAACAAAACATTGCTGATGATCACTGGTGATTGATGTCAGACTTAGGTAAAATGGTGGTAGTCAGTCATGTGGACATAAAATGCTGTACCATCAACAAAACTCAGTAACTACACTGGTAATCGAACCAAGGACCTCTGAATTGTGGGTCTCATAGCCATTAAGCCAAGAGTCAAGTTGTGTGTCAAATTGCGTAGACACTGAGCTAGAAGCTATCGCCAAAGTTACGTACGAGTATCACCGATATGCTTCTGATATTATCGAGAATGAAGTATTAGGGAAGCAAACCTTCAAAATGCAGCTAATAAGGTAAACAATATACATAGCTCCCAACACCTAAATTACGCCATCAGGCTTACGATTGAAACGGAACCATAAAAAGGAACAACACGTGAAGCCGTTAGTTTGGCACCCCCCTTAATAATAGGTGATTTGCCACCCACATGTGAGAAGGGGGCCAGTTTAAGTGGAACCCTGGAGATAGGCCAGCTCGTTGTTAACCGACGACGACTGGGAAAAGCTGGTGTTACATGTTCGTTCAGTTGTAATCTTCCCTGTGGAGAATCATAACCTAGAAATGTATGTATATGATAGGCGACTTTTTGTATAAAAATCATTAAAAAAAATTGACACCATTATAATTACGTGTAAACTTTTTAGTCTTTTTTCTTTACTATTAATACAAAACTACCTAGCTAGTAAGGGAATTTTTCCGAAAATGTGCAGTAATATTGTAATGTATCTATCAAACCCCTTATGGAAACCCCTTTAGACTTTTATGAGAGAGTTTTGTGTAAAAGACATCAAAATTACTTTTGGATGGAAATATAACCTCGCTACCTCTTATCGCTTATAATCAATACAAACTTTATTAATTTTATTAACTTTTAAAATTATGAATATTTGGTTGCGTAAGTTTGTTTGTTTATTTAATTGTTGGTTGGTCCTTCTTTTCCGTCGTATTAGTTCTGTTTTTTTTGGTACAGCGATAGTACCAGGGCTGGAAAGCACACAGGCTACTTTTTATCTCGATCGAGGGTAGTTCCCATGGGATTCATCTCGAAGTCCACGTGGATTGAATCACGGGTAAAAGCTAGTGAAAAATGCCAATAAGTAAACTGCCAACACCAAAGTAAAGTTGAACTGAGTTAGCGCCACGTGCGCACGTCGGCAGGCGAAGGCCCCTCTACTTTGGTGATAACTCAGTGCGTGCCAGGAGCCCATCTCGGTGGTTCGAGTCTAATGCCACTTGTATCAAACATTTTATAGTCACACGCTCGCTTTCCACGAGTTCTCCACACTTGTGAAGCTTGAATTTTAGGAAGTATGCCTCGGTGACGGTTTTATAGGCCCTAAATGCAAAATAAAAGTGAAGTTGGAGTGTTCAACTTGTGCGGCTTTATTTTAGTTTCCAAGTTTTGGTGTGTTAAAGATATTTGTGGGATTCCTCAATGAGTTATTGTATGAGGGAAGTTGTTGTGAGTTTAAAAACCGATTGGTAATAAATATGACCCACTTGATCAATCTGGATTTGAGTTTGGTTTAGCTCTAAAGAATGATCCACCTGTCAGCGACTCTGAATAGATATTTTTCAAGATTTTATTCTACCACTTTGTTGAAGTAATTAATATGTATACCCGTACCAAATTACATCTCTCTAGTAGCAGAGTCTTAGAGCAGGCCGCGGACAGACTGACGGACAGAGCGAAACTATAAGGGTTCCTCGTATTGTTTTTACCTTGTTTAACAACGGAACCCTAAAAAAACAGTGAAAAGATGTTGCCGTGTTGAAAATGGATGTTCTAAAAGTAAATTTTCTGAAACATCGCAGATCTAATGAGCAAAGTTAAAAACCAAGGAAAATAAAAAAAGTGTTTCTCTAAAACCGTACTAAAACACGAATAAAATAACTGGAAACTACTACGAAAACTGAAATTCTTCACGAATTCTTAGTTTAACCTTCAAAGGAACCTAACTTTACGAGCTGAAGTTCTAAAGTTATAACTTATTAAAACTTTTCTAACAATGCGACGTCACACCGTAAAGTGTATCAAACCGAGTCATATTTAGAACCGCAAAATATTTAATAGACACATCAAGCTCAAAACTTTTTGACGTTCGGCAGTAAATCTCAACGTTATTAAGTTGGGGCTAAGTTACTGCGACGACTCCGTGAACATTTCGGAGTGTTATTTTTTTAATACTTCCTTATGGAATTAGGGTTTGATGTCTTTAAATTTTTGATGTGTAATTTTGGGTAAGTGTTACGAGTCGTTTACACGCAAGTACATTCCTGCGCTCTTTATGGGAGCGCTTACGGAATTCTTGTTCTGATTTTATTTTGGTATCTATGTTTTCTTCAAAACAGTTTCTTTCTCACATTCTTCTCTGCAAAGCGCCGTAACTTTTGCAGTGAATTCGAGAGGAATTGACAAAGGACACTTGGACAGGCCACAGACAGTTGCTGGAGCAGAAAAGTAGACATCTCGGTACAGGAGACGAGGGGTGGGATGGCCTTTAGCCCGCTGGTCTGATGACCCCAGTACCTGGTGTACCCCAGTCATAAATTGTTTTACTGAAATTATTTTTAGGGTTTTAATAAACCAATAAGTGTTATAGAGACATGTTTGTTTGTGTTAATCAGATATATGATGGTTCTGTTTGTTTACTGTTGTTTTCATTGGATTGAAACGAACTGTACTGATATAGTTCAGTTGCTATCCTCCACGGCTAGAGACGTCGCGAGCTAGCTTCAGCACTTTGCATACAAATTCCAAAGTTCTGGGGCGCGCGTAGAAGTGTCGTTTTCTCAATTTTCCCGCCAATTTTCTGGCTACAAAATGGCCGCCGCTCGGGCGCGGTGTGACACGCATGCCAGCACGCGATACTGAGACGGACTGATTGACAAATTATTGTAATTTTCTTTAAAACAGTATGGGTATACTCACTCCAATAAAATATTAATGAAGCTTCTGTTTTATAAGTTAGCTACCTGCAGGGCACAAGTGGCATAATATTTTTGAAGCAGTAGATACTTCACCCGCGACCTTTTTGTGGACTTAAAGTAGCCGATGCACATGTTTTACGATAATTTATAAAATGACTAGCTTCTGCCCGCAGCTTCGCCCGCATGGATTTTAGAATGCAATCCAACTGCTCGTTCGATCGGAATAAAATGTAGCCAATGTCCTTCCTTGGCCTTTCAACTATCCCGCTACACAAAATCAAATCATTTAAAACTTTATGTTAGGTCGTAAATTTATGAAAAAAATGTATTTTTGTTTGTGAATATATGTTTTAATAGTTGTTATGCTATTCGGGACGGAGACAAATACAATAAAACAAAAACTATGAAAATCGGTCCAATCGTTCTCGAGTTATAAGGGTTCAAACAAACCCGACTTTGTTTTATATATTAAGATTTATTAGAATTATATATTAGAAAAATCTTATTTAAGTTAACGTTCACATTATTATTTCCATTTTATCCTAACAATTTTATAGACTTTATATTAGGTTCACCAGAACCATTTATGTTTTTTATTTGGCCTAGATTTAGGGTTTCCAAATACGCCCCTGCGTATAGCAGTAATATACTGCCATTTCGACACTCGCTGTTACAATCAGGTGTCGACTCTAGCGCCTCCGTCACGCACCTGCTTCACCCCACACCCCACCACTTTCCCCCCAAGGGAGACATTGGGAACTACCCTCAGCTCAAACATGGTAGTTACTCGATGGCTTTCTTTCAGCTTGAATAAATGATTCCTGACAGCAGTGCTGCTTTCTTTTGTACATCGAGTTTAGTATACATATAATTTACGGATTTACGGAAAGAAAACACAAATAATTGTAACATGCAGAAAAAAACTTTTTGCATCCCAATCTAAGTCGCATTTCCGTGTACGTGTATGATTTAGCAGTATGAAAAGGGTTATCTCCTTAAAGTCTACTTTTGCTTGCAATAAACGCTGACATACATTCGAACTGTCTATTGCAATGTATTAGAGGCATATAAACAAAATTAACCTTAAGTTTAAGTTAGTTTCGCGCAACAAGGGTTCCGAACCATGGAAAGAAAAGTGCAGATATTATTACTTTAAATAAGGTTCTTTTCATGATCTTATAACTAAGATAGTTTGTCAAGGTTTTTGGATGATTCGCAGTTAACATCACCACCGGTAATTTACGATGGAAAGCATGCTCATTCAGAAGCCTGAAACACAACCATATGCTATCTTTCATTACCTTATCATAACAGTGCCGTTCGTCATCAGATTTAACGTGGTGGTAGCTGCCATTTCAAAGCTAATTTACAATACAGTAAAGCTCTTATTAAATTCCGGATCTAACTTAAGTGAAGTGCGAAAATCAAATATTGTACTTCTGTCAAACTATCGCAGCACTCCGACTGATATTCGATACTTTTGGAAAACAGCGGAGGGATGTGTACAAATACTAACATACAAAATGATTAGGAGTATTGTTACCATTGTTACTCGATCGGAATTCACTTCTGTGATGAGTCAAGAGTTCTCAAATCACATTCAATAATCAAACATTACTCAGACAATAATTTTTGTTGAAGATATATCGACATGTTAGATTTTCTTTGCAACTTCGTCTAAAGTAACTTTAAAAACAACCTCAAGAGAACCGGTCATTGTCGGAAAACATTATCCACTCGTATTTGTGTGCAAGTTCCAAACCTTTCCAAACCGACTGAGCGCAAAACTAAATATTAACAAGACTATAGGATTAACAAAAGGGTTTTCATACGTACCTACGTGTACTTTAGCTATTTTTTGCCTTGTTACATTTAAAAAATATATCCTTTTTCTTGATGTCGTCTACCGTACCGTACCGTACCGATGTTGTAACCGTACTTTCAGTTGCGATTAAATAAACTGGATACATGAATGAACAGGTATAAATATCAAAATTTCAATTTTAAGCCTCATCTTAGTCGATCTACGAAAAACGAGATTAAATCGTGAACTGTTTGAGTTTCCTTAGTAACGTTGTATAGAAGTGCTACAACAATGCATTTGATCTGAACTGATCCGTCGCAAATATTTGTATTTCGCGTCGGCGCGCCATCCCGTGGGAACGCATGCATGCAACGGTTAGGCTTACGTGTACCAACCTAACGGGACAACAGAAAAAGAGATACAGCTATAAGTGCAAAGAGGTTTGGTCTTGTGTTTTTGTTGCAAAGTATCTTGAATGTTGACAAGTTGGGTATAAAACTATTACTACGTACCAACCATAGATTAAAGAACCGCTCCGCTCCATTACAGATAAAATATAATCCATACTAATATTATAAATGTTAAAGCGAGTTTGTTTGTACTTCCTTCACGACGTAACGGTATTACTTAATTTAACTTCAGAGATAGTTCAAGAGTTGGGAAGAGACTTTTATCCCGATAGAGCATGTAGCTCCCGTGGGATGAATTCTAAAATGCACGCGAACAAAATCGTGTCCAAAAGCTAGTTTATCACAAACCCGCGTCTGTTAATCTATCCTGCTTTGGTACGTAAAATTTGCCAAATAAAAAGCAAGACTACAGTACTAGCAAACTAAGTTTGCCCCTCTGAAGTTAGCTACTAGCTAGCTAGTATAAATGGGAGGCAAGGCAAATTAGCGGGTGGAATGAAATGTCCTAGTGTTTTATGTCATCTAGGGATAGTTATTATCGAAAATAATACACACACACATATTCCGCCTGTACATGGGCGAAATTCCGGAGAGCTAACTTCAGAGAGGCCAACTTATTGTGCGAGTACTGTACTGCCTATGGTACTAGTAGTAGCTACTACACAATCTGTCAAATTTGACTAATTAATAACCGAACAAAATAATGAAAGAGAAGCTGTTAAGGTAAAATGACGTTTTAGATATTACGCTAACGACATTGCAAGGTTTTTTATATATATTTAAAGTATTTTGATGTCCAACCATATCATTCTAATGAATTGACAGTTTTTTGTCTCTTAGCGTCAAAACAGCACAAGAAATCTTGATAATATTTGTCATGCGTTTAAGCCTATGGCATAGAAATTGACATAAGCTACGTTTTAACCTGTTAGTAGGATCTGCTGGAATAATTACTGAAGTCTACGCAGGTGAACTCGCGTGCAAAAGCTAGTGAATAAATAGTATTTTGTCAGTCATGGTTACAGGCCCGCCAGCATGACACCTATAATAGATATGTGGAGACATCAAACCGCAGTTGATAGGATTAGCGCTAGACCACGCTGGTAGAGTCTAGGCACTATCAGTTACGTTATATCGAAGCCGGACCCTTCTGTTTTCAATCTAATCACTGCACTAGCCATCGTTAGGGTTGTCACTCTAAGTGAAGGTGGAACGGAACTATTTTACGCCTCCGTTGCGCAGTGGCACATATACTAATTTAAGGCTTCTGTGCAATTTCAATCTATCTACTGAAGCTCTTTTGGTCATTCGAACGTCAGACTAGATGAAGGCCAAGTGCAAACTTATGTCTGTGGTCATGACGGAATTTACGCGTTTAAAAAGGACTAAGCAACCGACTTCAAATGCCTTAGAGGCAGAATTATATGTTATATTATATATTATATAGAGTTTCTTAAAAAGTGCTAAATCAATTTCGATAAAATTTATTTGGAACCACCTCTGAAGTATGTATCTAACAAACAAAAAGTCATCGAAATCGATTCATAATTGGCGAAGTTATCGCGTAGCATATATAAAAACATACAGTCAAATTGAACTGATTCTTCCTTTTTTGAATTCCGTTGAAAATAAATTACCATTAAGTCAATTATATAACTTACAAATAGGATTTTAGTTTTAATTAACGGTAGTGGCAGCCCTAATCGCTCAACCGTTTCACATACAAAAATTTCTATATTTACCCTTCCTGACCCCTGTTTGTTGTTACATAGTGTAGTTACATACACATGCCAGCTATTGGGTCAGATGACAAACGGACACACAGTAAGTAAGCTGTGGTAACACTATACGTAAGTATTAGTTAGTCTGCGTGGACTTCAAAAATGATCCCACGAAAGAATTGGGTACCAGCGACCAAATTAGATTGAGTTGAATTGTATTTCGGAGTCTCTGATGGACCGCATTCGAAACGAAGTGACCGACTGAAACGGCAGTGGCAGTGGGCTGGTCATATTTGCCGAAGGACCGACAGTCGGTGGAGCAGACGAGTTCTAGGCAAAAGTGCGGTGTAGGACGTCCCCCGGCGAGGTGGAAAGACGACTTACGTAGGATAGCCGGACGCGAATGGTTGCGGAGAGCAGAGGACCGAATCGAGTAGCGCACTTTGGGAGAGGCCTATGTCCAGGCCAGTGGACTGCCGCAGGCTGTACATGATGATGATGAATTGTATTTTATAGCATAACGGACAATAAAAGAAATCCCACCAAAATAAAAGTACGTAATTTTTATATTTTTTTAATGCAAGTACCCGCCGCAATTCTTTTACGGTCCTTCAACTACATGCAAAAATGTGTCATTTTTCCATTCCACTCACTTTCCCATTTACAATATTAATATGGATACTTATCTAGAAACAAAGCTGCCTTAACTTCACTTACCATTAGGTGAAAAGAAGGCCAAGTTCGCACTCATTGCCCATAAAAACCATCTAAAATGGTAATTATTTAAATAATTTTAATTTGAAATTGAATATTCAAAATGGTGCCAAACACATTGCATATTTCGTTCCACCAAATAATTTATCAGATATACTGCTACATCGGCGCCAACATGCAATCAAGATTTTTTAAACACAGTCAAGAGCGTAAAAAGGATTAAAATTTACACTTCGACTATTTTAAATAATCAGAAGCCTTTCGAGTTGCAAAAACCTCGAGTCTTTTGTAATTCGAAGGCTTAGTGATGTGCCTTAGAGCATATTAGTTTTGTGCCAACTTGTAAGCAAGGATTGAAGCAGTTGGCAAGAAAAAAAAAACTTGTGCGGATGTAAGGTAAGACTCTGCGGTTGCCCTTTTTGCCTCCGAACACCTTTTAGTAAGAGCAGAATCAAAAGACTTTCCCAGGCAGCTCAATATTTTAAAAGCATTTTGGTATACGTATGCCCTTCATCTGACCTGATGGTAAGTGTTGATAAGACCGTGAGGTTGGATAGCTCATCCTAGCAGACTTAAACTAACGGAGCATTGCCTATGTTATTTTTCATTAAGTAAGTTCATTAAGTAGGTTCTGTATCCTTTTCTTTCGTCTCAGGTATATTTGAATTAGACACTTTGGAGCGCAGGCGGAATATGTTCCTGGTCGTGCCCTAATGTATCTTGCTAACAGATAACCTATATGTACTGGAGCGCATGGTTCTGTCCGTGCCACAGCAGTATGGATGGCGCCCCCGGCTGCTCGCGACCCCGCCGTCCACGTGCGCAAGAGCCACGCTCACATCGCACGCACTGACTGAGTAGTGCCGTTGATAAACGAGCTATTTATCCAGGTCCAGGATGTTGACATTTTTAATAACAGCATAGCTCGGATCATAAACATGGTTATAGTTTATAAGCATATTGTTAGCAGCTCTAAACTGTAAGCTGTTTAAGAAAAGTTTTACAAAGTTTCAATTTATTAGGTCACGATACAAGCACATACACTTTATTTGATTTTAATTGAAAGACTGACGTCACACAGAATGGGCATCCAAAATTAATTTGCAATTCCTTAACTGAAGCACCTCATAAGAGTCCCTGTTCTGACCTCGTCGACCACAACAATCGATAATTAATCCATTACAACCCTATCGACAACCGAAGCGAAGACGGTACACCGGGAAGATTTTATCACCCCTTGCTTAACAGGCAACAATTTGCGAGGGGCTCACCGATCTGCAGGATGCCTCGATGCCTCCCAAAGGACATCACCTTTTGATCAATAACTGTATATAAATTACGGAGCATATGCCCTTTCCTGCTCAAGCAAGCGCACCGGTTTGCCGGCCTTTGTATCTCCGCCTAGCCGTATTTACTCATCGAAGAAACGCTAAACTCGGAATTGCGTAAGAAAGTTACCAAAAGAATTTCCGAAGACACCGAATGAGAAGCCAAAAATTTTTTTCTAGCCCGCATTGCCCCACTTTCAAGGTGAACATTGATTGCACGAGTAAAGTAATTAATGCGCAACTGGTTTGGTTCGATAAACTCTTTGAGGTGGGCAATTTTTTAAACGGCAGCTGTATTCGGCCGGGGAAAGATGGTCACAATGCGCTACTTGAAACGAATTAGACGGTTGGAGGAACTCGTTGCGGATTAGCCCTTCACAATTAAAACTGGCAGACGGTGCTTTTCTGCATCTTTAACGGAGCCTCGGTATACCCCCGGCGGAGATAGAGGAGCATTCTGTCCTTCAAGATGTTTCGATTCGTTCAAAAAAACTGACGCTGAATAAGCCTGCCTTTGTACTAAAATGTGTACAAGATCTATATGTCAAGTGAGACTTTGGGTCGCAATTATTTTGATACAAAGTATTGGGATCCAGAGCCTGAGTATCTATATTTTGTTTAGTCCTTGGCTTAAGGGTAAGAGTAGCAGCTAACATTAATGAAACCTTACTGTAATTATCACCAATTGCGACGATATTTTTAGGAAAAGGATGAGAAGGTCATTTACTTACAGCTTTGAACTATCATAATTAAACTCCACTTTAAAATGCTTAATCATCTGTCAAAATCTTTCTCTCTAGTCTCTCTCGCTTCGTAAGGAAACATAAAAAGGGTTCAAGTATGAATAAAATTTCCCAATCTCAATTTATTTCGAAACCACAGCCAAGTCTGATGTCTTCATAACTCCACGTGGTACACAACGTATTTCAATGGTTTTAATGTTCATTATAAACACCTTGATATGCTGTTGGCGTCAATAGGTAACGTTATTAACTGTAATAATTTAATGTTTGTGGTTGAAAGGTATCGCAATAACTTTATTAAGCGCTTTCGGCGACCGTTAAAGAGTTGGCGATGTCATTATAATTGACGGCAATTCCTAAGTTAATGCATTACGACGAGCGCGTAAAAATTGGGCCAAGTTTTGTACATTTTGGATTAACATTATTTTTAAAGGCATTTGCAGTGCCTTTTATTTATTTGTCTATCTCCTTTAAGGGAAATGGTTTTTATCAGGATACGGCGTTAAATACGGATTTAAAAAATAGGTTGTCTGCGTATTTATTGGTTATAGTTTTTACAGTTTAACATTTTATCATAATCACGCATGATGTTGAGTTACGATGTGGATTGGAATCCACTACATAGCAGACAGCAATACATTTTTGGCTACTAAAAGTGGCAATGGGAAGGCCATATCGCTCGAAGAATGGATAACTGATGGAAAGTGAAAGTTCTAGAGTGGCGACTACATACCGGTAAACGTGTGCCAGGTCGTTCCTGTAATAGGTGTATCGACAACCTATTAAATTTAATTAAATAAATTTTTATTTTCATAATAAAATATTTCCAGTAAGGCAACGAATCGAGTGGCGCACTCTGGAAGAGGCATATGTCCAGCAGTGGACTGCCGCAGACTGTACATTATAATACACGATGAACAAGATTTTGATTCAGATAGTTAAAAGTTTAAAGACAAAACTCATCCAAGAGACAAGTTTTAACGAACTTGGCGTCTTTTTCTGCGCACGTAGTACGTCATAAAAGAGTCACAGTCCTAAGTAAGGGCGTTGTAAATAATGCCGATTGCGGCCAATATACCGAGCACTCGGCCGGACCGGTGATTCACGACCCGGCGACGACTCTTACAAAACTTTAACTTTATTTAATTTTTATTACAGCGCCCTCACAAAGGCCGCTACGCTAGATCATTTAAAGTTTAAAGGTGAGCTCAGATGTAAATAAACAGGCATCCAGTTTGTTTTATAAATCACGGCGACGAAGTTTCGTATTACAATATATATCGAAATTTTTTACTACAGTAGTGGTTAAGACATATTGTTTGCATCTTTTCGTGTATTTTATATAATTAGGAGGCGTCTAATAATTAAATGAGGAGTTCATTTTTAATGGAGACACTTGGCAAGTTTTTGTAAGATGTGGTCGCACTGCCCTCCCTTTCACGTGAGATTTTTAAAAGTTATTTTGGAGTACCTAAAATACTGATTTTGAATAAAAGTAGGTATAGGTGAGAAACTTAAATAAGTGTGAGTAATGTGTGCGAATAGATATTCCATTTTTGAAATTTATCTATTCCCATACTGTTCACAAACACAAAGGTAGACGAATACGTACACTACTATGTACTCTTTACCCGTGTCATGTCTGCACAGACATCAGAACGCCGTGTTCCACTGAACACGTATGGAGGAACTACATCAGATCAGACACTTTCGTTCGTACTAGCAAAAGGTGCACACAAAGTAAACCAAACAACAGTCAGACACTCGGCAGCGGACTACAGTTACACGTGTGTGTGTTTATTTATATTTACCTGATTCATTATACGCGGTTTCATCCTTTAGAAATCCGCGTTTATATGATAATATAGAACATATACTGTTAGAGTGCCTAATTTCCTGTAAGTCTGTACAACCGCTGATGCGTCATTGAATCTCAAACATTCAAATTAGGAATGTCACTGCGAAATATTTGTTAAAACACAATAACCACCGCATGGCTTATGCCAACGCTTACCAAACGATAACCTAACAAAGAACAATATTAATCGTTACTAACGAGCCCAGATAGGGATCTATATGAAGAATCGTCGGCCTCTCAAGAATCGGCATCTTGTTTTTAAGGTTCCGTATTTATTGTGACGCTTCAAAAAAACAAAACGAATAATGTCTCGAGATAAAGGGTCTTCCTACCTGTTAGGGCTACAGGCTGATGAAATGACACGTTCCGCGAATGTATGGACCCAAGGCCTGGTCTTGTACACTTATAATTTCAAAAGGCCATTATCAAATAAAAGTGATTTAGTTACCATTTTTGTATATTTTGATTCAGTTTATTTGTACAAAAACATATAAAACGCACGAAACAGGCAATACTTACACAGAAAACAAAGATGGGGTCAATATAATGACATTTGACGCAATCACTTAGCACAAAGAGAATGATTTTGTACAATTACAATAAATGGAGAAGAAAAAAGTAATTCTAGTATTTTTCTATACATATTTAGATTATTACTTGATTTTTAAATGGTGTACAAATGCAGGCCGAATTTGAAACATCGCTTTTGCAACAGATTTGAGCAAAAGGATTGACAGGTTTTGACTTCAGAAACTTTATTTTCTACAAGTCACAATTGATGACCCAGAGTGTCCTCCCATATTTTATCAAATCAAATCATATTTAATCAGAATCAAATAATTCCATCAAGTGTTAGTACAGTTCTAGCCTAAGTTAGTAAGTAGTAATATTTTTAAGTATATTTTAGCTGTACGGCACGAATGATACAAGTAGAAGTGAAATGATTTGTGCGTGCTACGGGAATTTGAACGGGTTCGTTCGTATGACCGCCATTTGAATGGTTCAGCACTGCACAAACTCTACAAATTATATCCCTGTACATGTATTAAATTAAACATTTTAAAAGAATGCAATAATAATACGAAAAAATAATAATTCAATAATATGCCGAAAATGCCTCTAACATCAACTGATACTCTGCAAACTGCGAATCGATTTTTACCAAATATTATATAGCTAATATAAGAACCACCGAAACTTGATTTCACGTAAAAAAGCCGCATCGAAATCGGTCCATTCGTTCGAGAGCTACGATGCCACAGACAGACATTAGCGTCAAACTTATAACACCCCTCTTTGTGCGTCGGGGGTTAAAATATTGATAGGTAATAACGAATTCTATGTCCAAAGCTTTTAAAATTTCGTCTTCAGTATGCTAACGAATAGTATGAATTTAAAAATGTGTAGCAAAAAACATCGCGCCGTATAGAGTCAGCTGTTGTCAAAAATTCTATGCATACCACGCGGCGAGCGTCGTTATTTCAATTACCCATCCCTCGTCAAAGACAAAAGAGCTGACACGGAAAAAGAATGCTCATCGAATTAAAAAGAAAAAGCAAAAAACAATCGTCTTATCTATGATTGGATCGCGGTCGTGTAAATGCACTCAACTGTATTATGTTACCTTAAAACGCCGACTTTCGTTTTCGGTAGCATTTTTTTATAACCTGACTTTTTTGCGATGTAATGGCCATGCAAAGTTTTGACTGGCCAAAGGGCCATGAAGTTTAAGAAAGTTTTGGTATATAGTAATTCATTCACTAAGATATTTAGTTTATAACTAATATTCAAAATATAAGGCTTGTACAACCACTTGTTCAAGTACTTTTTAACGACACTAGAGTTGAGGGAATTGTGACCCGCTTTGGCAAACTGTACAATCTAGTATCTCTTAAATATTCTGTAAGAAACGAAATAAGAAGGTCGTTCAGTTTTTCTAGATGTGTCAGGACAACCTCATAAAACAGCTATCATATGTACTAATAGAAGGAGTAGTGGAACACCCCCGGCTGCTTCAGACCACAGACTAAACCAAATCGACAAAATTACTTGCAGCCGAAGCAAACCCTTGAAGCCACAAACACGATCCTTTCAAATACAACCTTGTTTAAAAAAACTATTACAAAGCGAGCACGTCGTTGAAAGGCGCGTTACTTTAATCTATTGAAAACTACTAAACGGTGAAGTGATGGGCGCCCAATGTAAATATCAGTAATAACCGTAAAGGCACAATGCCCCCCCGCTGCCGGCGACAGGGGGCCTGCCCACGATCTTCAGTTTAATTATAATATCACCCACATTATACGTTTTTTGCTAACAAAAAAAGGACGGACGGACTGCTACTTTTTGGGTTCTTTTTTTTCAGATGTAGGTACTCGTAACAATAGGGTCGTGGCATTGGCTTTAGAGTACGTCATCACGTGGGCGTCGTACTCGTACGACTTTGTAATTTGAATTTTCAGGAGATGAACAACAGCGTCTATATTCTACATCATGATGGAATAAGATAAGAGCGAGACCGCGATGTCTGATCGCCGGGGGTCGACGATGTTGCAGAACTGTCAATGTGTTACGAAGGAAGCACTACACGTCTAACGCGTAACTGAATCTGTTACTGAGGTATGGGAGAGGTACAGGAGGGTGTGTTTACGGAATGTCAAACGACGCCCGACTGAATTTATGCGTCGTTTATTATATGGCGCGTAAATTATATGGACATTTATTTAACAGACCAGGTCACAATTAAACGAGAAGCATAGGAAATTTGAACAGGTTAATCTATAAGAAAGCTCCAAAACCGCGTTATATCTTAAAAATAGCTATGTGTTAAAATCTTTAACGCAATGCCTAACGAAATAAAAAAATATCAAAACGATTGTTTAAAAAAAAATTAACCTTGTGGCTCAAAGAAAGGGTTGTGTATAAAGTAACAGATATTTTAAAGAAATAAATTGTGTACACCTATCTTATTGAATTAAATATTTTGTACGCCATTAATATGGCTAAATGCGCTGTACTTTCATAATGACGTAACATCTTTGTCTGCGAGCAAACCACCACATTTACTGCAATAAACAATTTCTATTCTATACTATCTATTGACTTTCCTAAATAAACGTGTTATTATTTAAATGCCTTGCAAATCTGCTTGCGATCTCATAGTACCTACATTGTATTCACTTAAAGATTTCCATAACATAAGGTAAGTAGGTTTCACTAGTTTTAATGGTTTTTTTTAAATTTCGAATATAATCACTTCCATAGAATTTGATTGCTAAATAATGCCCCATTTCCAAAGACGAAAAGTCAGTGTCACACCTGCTGTTTCGTCATGAACTATGCATGCGTATGGTTCCGCAAGCGATTATTTAATAAACACAATAAAAAATTAAGTAAAATAAAAATCATTACAGTTATTCAATAGGCGATAAGGGGTCACAAAACACCAACAGAAGATCTAACAAGCAACGACTTGGCGGAATAGGTGATGTTTTTGTATCATTCAAGAACTGGGTAGCGTACAGGTAACTTTTCACAATTGTCAGTGTTTTGATTTTGTGATTTCTCATATACAAAGTTACTAAAAAATGTTTGAAGAAATTATAGTTATATACTGACACGTGTGTGGAAAACATCAGCGATTCCAGAAGCCAAGTTCCTCCGGGAACAAATGTTGCACGATATATTGCATGAGCTGGCACGCTATCGTTCTAAGAAAATCGACGAAAAAAGGAAGAAGAAAGAAAGAATTGATCAAAACTTCCAAACACAGACAGTTAAATATAAGAAAAAAGATAGTAACATTCTAGACTCAGTTCTCCGTTCACAGAAAGCAGTCACATTAAAAATCTACCAACGGCAGAAAGGAGGTAAAAATGGCGGTTACTCCAACAATAAGAGAATAGAATCCATATATCTACACATATTAATATCGAAACCATAGCACAGGGTCCCAGATGACGCGCAATGCGTGCAACATATGTCAACGTAAGGAACACCCAGCTTAATTTATTAATTAGAGTCGATACTCACAAATCCGTGTTTGTCGCTGATGTTGTTTGTCAATTTGAGTTTGTGGAAGGAGACCACCTTCTGCATCCACTGCTCGCCCGTCGACGGAGAGTCTGGGTGGATGTACATCCTCTTCGGCATCTCAGGGTCCGCCTTCCCCGCAACCATCCATCGGCTCCAAGAACAAATTGCAATTATTAATATAAGCCCTAAAACTCATATTCTAGCTTTATTCACACAAAAAGTTCGATAGAGAGAGAGAGAGAGAGAGAGAGGTTCGGTGGTTTGGTTGCGCTTTTGTGTTCAGATAAAATGCAATCCAACTAACTGCCGGTAAGTTGTAAAGAACTTAGCGGGTATAAGATTTTTAATTTACGTATGTATTAGTAACTCATCTGAATAACGTCATTGATTTCACTAGGGCATTACAACGATATAACAGCTGCCTGTGAGGTGGCTGTTGCCAAACCATAAAATGAGGGGTTTTAAGAACATATTTTTTAATTAACAATATCCTCGGATAGGTTGGGCGGAAACGGTAACTGCAACTCGTATTTTAAAATGTTATTTGGACTTATTTAAAGACTTAATTACTGGACGGTAAAATGTTGACACTGTCAATATTTTGTCAATCAAAAACAAAACCAATCCGAAATTAAAATTAAACTTAAACACTTGCATAGCACTAGAAATTGAAAATCATCGCCCAGTCATGCCATTAAAAAAGCAAATTTTAATTAGAAATATTTATTAATGAACAGGGACGCAAGACAGGTGGTCGCATACATTTATTCTTAATAGTTTGTATTAATAATTGCTACAACGGTTCCAAAAGCTCGTTAAGGATCCCATATTTTCATGGGTGGGCATCATTGCATTAATTAAGCAAACTTAGTGGAACCCTTTCAAAACATTTTATGAATTACAGTAATAACACTACAAAAAAAAGAGTATATCAAAATAATAAATAATAGATACGTTAAGCTTGCGGTCAAGAGGCTTCGTCCACCATGCATAATTTTAACAATAAATTACTACTAAATCTTCTCTTTTTATCCGATTGCTTAACGGTGAAGGAAAACATCGTGAGGAAACCTGCATGTCTTGAACAGACATGTGAAGTCCGCCGATCCGCACTGGGCCCGCGTGGTGGACTATGGCCCATACACTCTCTGTAGGAGAGTAGGCCTGAGCCCCTCCAGTGGGGACATATATAGGCTGTTGATGATGATGACTTCAAATAATAACGAAGACAGTAATAAATTATTTATTGAATGGAAAACTAAAATTAAGTCAGAATAAATGGGATAAAATATTAAATGCAATGTTGCCACAACGTGCCAGTGTATGAGCCTTACACTGATCATTTTTAATTCTACAAGCCTATTAAGGCAAGGAAATATATCTTTAATGATGTAAAAAGCGCTTGGTAAACCTTAGCCCGATGCAATTGTGGATCAAATACTTGCAATTAATTAAATGAACACGTCATGCAACTCTTGGTGCAAAGTCAGACTTTGTTTTTTCTCAATCCTCTAGAGATTTTATCACACTCAGACTGTACTAGCAGTATTTATTATATTGCAACTACCTGATACCCTCGGCTTTGCACGCGTTGCTTCATTCAATAATACATAAATTAAGAATACAATAGGGAAGATGCAACCAAATTAGATTGTGTCGAATTGTATTTTATAGCATAACGGACATTAAAAGAAATCCCACCAAATTAAAAATACGTAATAATTTGGATTTTTTATTTGGATTTTGCAAGGACTAAATGTCCCAAAAATTTAGTTCCTCGAATAGTCAAATGCTTATTAGATTTAGTTTTCTCATTGCATTTTGAACATTTTATTATTGGGATATATAACACATAAAAACATTATTTTACGAAATAACTCAAAATATCAAACAAGCTGCTTACATTTTAACGCTCTAAAACAGGTGTGACGTCACAAATGTCACCCGATTTATATGGAGCGTTTTAGCATGGACTATCGATTTACACAAAAATATTTTTCTATACATCTTCCCCATTTTTTATTTTGTTTTAAAAGCCAGCTTGTAAGAAATGGATTTTAGTAAAAATCGACAAAGTATTAATTTATTTTCAATACTTCCTACAACCGTGCTTTCAAATAAAAATTACGAATTAAAAGGTTCAAGCAACACCATGCAGGTCCTCTATCAACCACAAAACCATACCATAAAGCAAATAATAGCGCGATTAATAAATACAGAAGAGACACTCACGCCTAGATTTCTGGACAAGTGCTTCCTAGATTCAAGGTGACAACGCATTGTGCAAGCTTGTGGTGAAGTGAACACGTTACATAAACAATTGTGAAAAAGGGAAGGAACCAGAAATCTAGAAACAAAACACTTACGTATTTCAATAAAAGTTGCTAAGACAAAACAGTTCCATGGAATGTAGAAGATTATATATTTCGGGCACATTTTGCGGGAACGTAGGAGTGTCGCTTCCGTAACAATAGCAAACAATGTTATTGATGTTTTTTTGATTTTACAAACGCATGCTTCTTGCCTTTAGTATTTGCGAATTTCATTATCAAACGAATTCAACCCTTGAAAAACCACTACGACGTCAACATTTTAATTCATTCAGGTCCATCGCATCTTCATTAATACCTGTTGTGGAATTTGTATCTGCAATCGTCGGCAGCTACGATGTCCATTAGCAAAATGTACCTTGCTTTTATATCAAGACCAGAAACGCGAACTTTGTAGGCAGGAAACATGCGTCTGCAATTCGAGAGAAAAACATGGGTTGGGCGAGTTTCTTTGCGACAACGATTTGACATCACGTCGATTGGGAGACATGCCGCTTGACTAGTTTCACTTTTAAATCCATTTGCTCCCGAGTGTCACTTGCAGTGTAGAGTTATGCTTTAGCTTGTGATCTAACCACGTAAGAAGAAATATTTACATTTTAGCTCCTTATTAAAAATGCTTTATTGAGTTGATTACGAGTCGAGTCTGCCGGTCATAATACTGAGCTAATAATACGAAGTTCGAAATGAAACTAGTCTTTTAGAGAACTAGCCATTTCACATTTTTTAGCTCTGACTTTGTCTGTCCAGTGTTGTTACGTTTTTGCACTTTTTTAATGAAACAGTGAATGTGATCTACATCATTTTGGCACTAAAAGATTCTCTTTGGTATACAAATGTATTTCTGATACATGTGTAAAACACGCCGTATATTCGGGTTCAGTACGTCCTGCACGAGGTGTTAGCAAGTATTTTCGAAGGGCAAAAAGATACGGTTTTCGTCAAAGAGGAGTAAAAACGATCCGCGTCCATTGTGAGTTTCTGCACGTGATCGAATGCAGCGTCAGACGAGCAGTTGCAACATGGTCGCTGCACATTCTTGGCGTTGTGTTGAATCGTAAAGTATACGGAATCACTGATCGATTTAAATTGGGCAGATGCCTTTAAAAAATCAAGAGGCAATGTCACAGAATTAATATACTACTGCGTACAGAGCGGACATTCACCGCCTCCCGCCGATCCGCGATACCTCACCTCCGCAAGAAACTGACTCAGGTAATGGCCGTTACGTATACCGCGCGCGGACTTACAATGCGTGTACACAAACTTCATCCGTTCGATATGTGCCAATATCGCGACATTTGTTCAAAGTGATCGGCCTGTGACATTGTGGAAAGATGATTTCATACCTATCTTGTCAAAGATTTTTCGATACAACTAATACTTTTCTTAGTTACTCAATTGAAATTAACTATAGTTAGGTGCTCCTTACAAGTCGGGTGAGGTCGGAGACGGATTTATATGGTATGATAATCTAATTTTTATCAACTACTCAACTTTATCGAAAAGATTTGTGTATTTTTTTTGAGGAATTTCGACTGGAATTTATTTGTTATTTCGAAATACCTTGGACTAACGTATAACTTTCTATAATATATACCTACTTTTCATCAGAATAATCGAAACACCTTGCAAGTTTATGTTTTGTAAGGATTATCAGAAAAACCTATGAAAATTTAATTTGAATTTAGGATTTGAAAACCTCATATTATTCACTATTAATCGAAATTTAACATATATTCCTAAATATACTCATTTTTCTGATAATCCTTACAAAACAAAAACTTGCAAGGTGTTTCGATTTTTCTGATGAGAAGTATATAATTATGAGTAATTTACATTTAATATATTTTAATGTACATTCCATCTATATTCGCCTTTCCATATAAATTTCGATCAGATTTGATATTAGCAAAGAGTAAGAACCAGTGGACCATTCTAAACATACAAGCATTTCATTTGAAAATGTCAGCACTGTCGTCATTAATTTTTGTTTCGTTTCTCCACCAATTGTTATGCAACTTTTCCTAAGCATAACTACAACTTTTTACAAAGCCTCGTTAGTACCGAAACTGTCCACTCTTTGACATATACAGAGGCGCCACACAGCCCTCGATAGATAAATAATTTGAGTTCAACGAAAGCAGTAACTAATATAATTAATTATCATTTTTACAGCTCTAGCCGGTCGGCGTCTTTGTCGGCACCAATATCGCTTTACGGCTGACTCAGTCGCATTTTCGACCGGAATTCTCGAATTGTATTAATTAACGGATATTAAATCGGAGTTTATCGGCCGCATCTCGATGTTGCCAAACCCGATGCGTCGGCGGTTTTGATATTCGACGTCGTCGGTCGATCGGACGTAAAGAGTGGCGTCTTATCGATACTTGTCATCGGGAATTAAACAATGTACAAGATCAGTATGATGATTATCGATTGTTGAGCTCTTACATCGCGATCTACAAGCCTACTGAGTGATTGGCTGCGACAGGGCTGGTTGGAATCGTCTTTTGTTCGCATTAGATTTGATTTAAGAAATGTTAGACTTCAGTAGACTATCTCTACACATGGAACGAGCTATGATAGTAATTTCTCTACGTGATAACATCGGGGATGTAGAAATCCGTAGACGAACTAAGGTTACCGACATAGCTCAACGAGTCAGTGAGCTGGAGTGGCAATGGGCAGGCCACATCGCTCGAAGAACGGATAACCGATGGAGAGTAAAAGTTCACGAGTGGTGACCACGTACCGGGAAACGTGTACTGGGCCATCTCCCAACTAGATGGACCGATGACATACGAGGTTGGGGGGAGTCGCTGGATTCAAGTGGTTCGGGACAAGTCGGTGTGGCATACCATGTAGGAGGCATATATCCAGCAGTGGACGCTTCCTGGCTGATTATGACTTACTACTTAGCTTTATTTTTAGCACATTTTTTTTCTTCATAGTTGACCTAACCAGTCAACATCACTCGATCCCATATCACTTCGTTCCCAAACACGAATCACTCAACTTAGATTTCCACAATATGTTTAAATACAAACGAATTAATTTATATAATTTTTTAAACGAATGTGATGTACAAACTATGTAAATGAATGCATTGGATGTATATCTAACGCACATTTGTAGATCTAGATTAATCAAACCATGATTAACCTCTGATCCATGTGGCTTGCCTCTGGGCGTCTTCTAAGATGCCGCTTTGCCGATTTTATTAGGTTTCCTAGTTAGCGATTTGGTATGAATCGGAATAAGCCACAAATATTTACGAATTACCTAACGATTAACTTAATTTAACGTTAATTTTTAAGATTTTGTAAATTCAAGTTTTGCGTATGCAATGTGCTTACTGCAAATTATGTATAGAAGTCATTGGTCTGGCATAGGGCTCGACATTTAGGCCGTAATTTTATAATTGACCTATTGTTGTAAAATTATTTATAATCCCTGAGACAGCCTCATGTTCACAAGTGGTCTTATCCCGCTGCCAAAGAATTTCTACAACATTTTGGGGTGTTCTCCGACGCGATTGTAATCAAGGATTTTTATCCCCAATTTGGGTTAATTCGGAGGAACTACAAGCCGCCAAGGCATTTGTCACCTTGGGGGTGTCGTCGTGTCTTTTTGCCGCTCGCATTTGAGACAAAGTTATTTTAATGATATTACCCTCGGATGCTCGTTGAATCCTTAATCGTCGGATCTGCGTCGGACACTTGTCGTTCGTGTCGTTGCCCCTTGAGCGTGCATCGTACGAATAGTTGAGGCGTAATAGAGGTACGAATGTTTGTGAACTAGTGACGCGTGGGTTGAATCACAAGCTAAATGAAAACAAGCGTTCGAGAGCCAACGCACTTTGTAGACCTTTAAGTCTAGGTCACACCAAGACAGTTCAAAATAAAGTAAGACAAGTCTAATTGTAAAAAAAGTCTGATTGTTCTCGCAGCTAGTGGTCGTTCTCATTCTGTATGTTCCAGAAAAATTAAAGACACGAATTATCTAATTTTTAAGCTGTACATACATTTAAATACAAGCTCATATTATACTGTATGAACTTAAAGTCTACAAAGTCTAAAAGCTCTTTTATTTACACTTTAAAAGCGGGCAGCTCCAATCAACAGTGACATCAGGACCGACAATTTAGCGTGAAGCGACGACGCCAAATCCTCGCTCGCTTTACATTGATGGGTGGATAAAGTGTACATGGAAATGACAGCGTGTCCCAGCAGGCAACGTATTCTACCTGTTGTGGAACTTATATCTGTAGTCATCAGCAGCCACGATGTCCAGTAAGAGGATGTATTTCGCCTTCGCATCCAGGCCGGATACTCGGAACTTCATTTGTGGGAACATTTGTCTGGAAAATGGAATTTACGAGGTTGTACCACTTCCCATTTGTAAGTCCACAAACAATATTAACATGTATAGATTTAGTTCAGCTGAAAAGTAAATTACAACTATAGTAATGTACACATCATTCACTCATTACCGATCTTCGCATCTGTAGGATTCGCTTCTAAACACACTTTAGACAAATCCGAATCTACGATAAATTATCAGTCACTTTCAGTGAGTTCTCTCAGCGAGTAATAATTTCGAAGGCATTAGAGTTAGTTGAGTGAAATTAGATTCATGAGCGAGTTATTTATCAAGTAACGTAGCGAGTAAGCTAGCACCGTGTGACTGGGACTTAATTGCTATTGCAACTATGTGTACAGTGACACAGCTTTGACTTCCCAGATGCAATAATCGGTAGCGAGTACGAGCTGTGTAATCGTTGAAAGTAAATAACTTACCACCATTGCTCGCTACAACAGAAGCATAGAAGAATAAAAATACATTTTTAAAAGAATAATTTATTCGAAAACAATTGTTGTGTGTGTCAATATTATTGGTAAATAAAAAAATAGAAACGTATTAAAAAGTAAAAAAAGTAAAGGCCAAAATTGAGTTTCGCTGATTCCAACGTTTTGATGTATCCTGTACTTACTTATTAAAAAAAATCACTTATTGAACCATAGCCATAGTGTGTTAGAGAGACAATATAAAAGACATCAACGCGCGCGCTTCATATATTTAAAATTGGAATATTTTGTTTCAATCTCCGCTATAGATAAATTTAATTTGGCGTCAACCTGCGTATATAAGTACTCAAATATCCTGCTTTTGTCGCGTCGTGAAAGTTTTATCTGTTGGTCTTTGTAAATCTATGTTAAAATCTGTGAAGAAGAAGTAGACTATTACCCATAATTTAATTTGATATTTTGCTATTATTCGGCGACATTTATTTGGATACAGAATTTTGGCCTGCTGGTGTTGTTTTCCGGCGGTACCGAGAGCGCGCAAACAACGTGAGGAACACAACACAATATGAATAGTACGCCATCAAGCTTAACAATCGTATCTTTCAACTGTAAATCTCTTAAGAGATCGGTTCAACAGGTTCGCCATTTGTGCGCTGACGCTGATATTGTAGCTCTCCAGGAGACCTGGCTGCTACCACACGACCTCAACTACGTCTGCGAGATCGACAGTGACTTCGAATGTACTGCCAAATCGTCTGTGGACACGTCTAAGGGCGTGCTGCGCGGGCGACCGTACGGCGGCCTGGCGATACTGTGGCGGAAGACGAAGCTATCTAATGTGTCCGTAGTGGAGTGTTCCAGTGACAGGCTGGCGGCGATTCGCGTTACAATCGAATCGTGTTCATTTATGGTATTTAATGTGTATATGCCGACAGATAGTCTAGATAACCTGCCGGACTTTACAGACTGCCTGGCCAAGATAAGCGCTCTGGTGGAGGAAAGTGACATATCAAGAGTGTATATTTTAGGCGATTTTAATGCTCACCCTAGTGCAAGTTTCGGTCGGGAGCTGCAGTCTTTCTGCAGTGAACAGCACCTGACATGCGCAGACTTAAAAATCCTTGGGGATAATTCTGACACCTTTACGTTTGTCAGTGATAGTCACGGGTGTCAGAGATGGCTGGACCACTGCGTTGTCACTGAAGCCGCTTGGCCTACGATTGTTTCGGTTGACGTAATGTACGGGGTGTATTCGTCGGATCACCTGCCGCTGCGTGTAGTGTGTGATGTGGGGGCGATGCGCGCTGGCTCAGCCGTCTGTCACAACCCGATAATAAACGACAAGGTCAAGTGGACCTCGCGAAACTCTAGTCAAATAGATAAATATTTTAAGTACTGTAGTTCTAAGCTAGAATTAATCTGTGATAGTGTGTATTGTGACAAGTGTGAAAGCGGTGACTGTTGTGAGAAGATGAATGAACATTATGAATTTATTGACAAGATGTACGATGATATTATAGATATACTCCAGACCGGTGCTATTTTAAGTTCTGATTTGCGTTCTGGTGGACAAAGAAAGCGGAAACCCATCACAGGTTGGAATTTTCATGTGAAAGAAAGTCATCAAACAGCTCGTCTTTATTTTAACTGCTGGATCGAAGCTGGTAAGCCTTCGTCTGGTGACATATACAATAATATGCATGAGAGTCGAAAACGTTTCAAGAATAAACTAAATTGGTGCCAAAGAAATGAGGAATGTATTAAAATGGATATTTTAGCCACACACAGAAAAGACAAGAACTTTTCAAAATTTTGGAACGCGACTAAAAAGCTTGATCATAAACAGCGTCTACCTGTGTCTGTGGATGGGGTACAGGAGCCTGGGGGGATAGCCGATCTGTTTGCTAACAAGTTTAAAATCGAACCGCTTTCGGTAGATCGAGTAAATGAGGATATAGATGCGAGTTTTGTTAAGTCTAATGCCCTTCGCTTCGATTCGGACGATGTAAAGAAAGCTATTAAACAAATTAAACGAGGGAAGTCTCCTGGCCATGATGGGTTGAGCATAGAACACATTGTTTGTTCAGGAGAGATAATACTAAAAAAGTTAAGTATGTTTTTCAATATGTGCGTGAAGTACTCATACTTACCAAAGTTACTGATGAAAACAGTGGTTGTTCCTATCGTAAAAAATAAGACAGGAGACCTTAGTTCCTCAAATAATTATCGGCCTATCTCCCTAGGTACTGTGATGGGTAAGATTTTGGAACGCCTGCTGCACCCTGAACTGCTTAGGAATGTCACTATAAATGATGCACAGTTTGGCTTTCGTCCCGGTCTCTCAACGGACTCGGCGATCCTCAGTCTTAAACATACGGTTAATTATTACGTTAGCCGTGATACGTCTGTCTATGCCTGTTTCCTGGACCTGAGTCGCGCGTTTGACCTTGTGAATTATGATATTCTCTGGGCCAAACTGCGCGACGCACAGGTCCCTAATGAGGTGACGAGTCTGTTGAGATACTGGTACGGCGGTCAAACGAACAGTGTAAAGTGGGGCGACGCGACATCTAGTGATTACAGACTAGAATGCGGTGTGCGTCAAGGCGGGCTTACTTCTCCGGACCTCTTCAACATATTTATGAACGATCTCATCGTGAGGCTGAGGAGCACCAGAACAGGTTGTCACCCGGGAGGCGTCTGCGTCAACAATCTAAGCTACGCAGACGACATGGTTCTCCTCAGCCCTTCGGTGGGTGGCCTCGAAGACCTGCTTGAGATCTGTGAGCATTATGCCAATTCTCATGGTCTTAAGTATAACGTAAATAAAACGGAAATGATGGTTTTTAGAGCTGGAAGAGGTCCGGAAAGAGTACCCGAAGTTCATTTGAATGGAGCTGTGGTTCGGGTGGTGCGGCAGTTCAAATATCTGGGACATATACTCACCGACGACCTAAAAGACGACCTCGATGTGGAAAGAGAGAGAAGGGCACTCTCGGTTCGGTACAACATGCTCGCGCGGAGGTTCTCTAAGTGCACCAAGAGCGTCAAAATAACATTATTCAGGGCGTTCTGCCAATGTTTCTATACCTGCCAGCTCTGGGTGAAATTTAAGAGAGCCTCATACAGTACGATAAGGGTGCAATATAATGACGCATATCGCATCCTTATGAAACTGTATAGTCGAGTATGTTCGCCGAGGCGGGTGTGCCCGACTTCTTCGCGTTGATGAGGACCCGTATTGCCTCGTTCTGGGAGCGTGTGCGGAGCTCCAATAACGAAATATTGGTGGCCGTTGGTGAGGATATGTCCAGCCCCATTTATAGATACTGGCTTGGTGTTCACCAGAACGCAAATAAGAAATAAGACAATATAAGCATTACATGCTTATCTTATTTTTTATTTTTTAGTTAATAGTATTTTATATTTGTATTTTATTTTATAGACGGATGTATATCTGAAATAAAGACTTTATTATTATTATTATTAGCTCGAAATAGCGTATGTTTCCTCCACTGGTCACTATGCTCCGTGTGTAGGTAGTTCACTGCTACCTAAAACCGGTCCAGTCTCCCATTACTGAGTGATTTATGACAGTTACGTGAGTCACACTCAGAGCGATTCGCCGACAAGCTGATATATGCCGTGTCTGGTGGACTGTCATGGTGAATACTAACTTGTCGCATTACAAGAGGCAAGGTCCCAGTGTGACCTCTATATTCATTATAACAAGTCCCTGGCTGCAACGAAATCCTATCAAGACAAGAGACTAATTATTATGCGAATGTGAGTTTGTTTCTTGGTTGGCTTTGAAGATTTAACGGAGTGTCACAATGTTTGTTTTTTAAAGGAATGACAACATAACTAATTTTATCCCCTTTGATATGGTACCCGTGTAGTTAATTCTGAAATCTATGCTGATGAAGTTCCGCGGGCCAAATCTAGTATTTTCATAATGACGAATGTGGTTTGGCCTTCCGTCACGCAGAAACGGATCGATATGATTTTGACATATAGCTTCTGGGACGTAATTTAAAAAATGCCACCAGGGACAAAATAGATACAACTTTCGGTAAAATGTGTGTTCGGTAAATTGCTTTCGGTTACCTCGAAAAAAAAAGTTAACATTTATTCTAGACCATAAACAATATCCATCAGGTTGGATAAATTTATGATTGTCCAACTAAATAGGTGGCCGTAAAAATAGATTTATTCGTGTATCATTGGCAACTTTTATGATCTTGATTATGTTAGTGACAGCTGAACATACGAGTTCCGACCTACCGCAGTCACGTGTACGAGTGTTCACATACAGACATACATACATGTTGTACGATATGAGCTCGATGGCACGTTGTAAACAAAGCCAGTAAAGTTGATTTAGGACTTAAAAGTGAAAGTGACTTAATGAAACGCATTTATTTACTGTTTCTATTGTGAATTTTTAGTGCGATCGTTCGACTCGATCAAACCCGGGTAGTTTTTACAGGACAATTAAACGGAAATGGGACAACACTTGCTTGCAAACGTATTTCTCTTAGTTATATACTTTGGACTCTCAATCTGAGGGCTCCGGGTTCGAATCCAGCCGTGTACCTATGAGTTGTTTTTCAATACAAGTAATCTGATTGCTTAACGGTGCAGGAAAGCATCGTGTGGAAACTTGCATGTTTTGAACAGCCATGTGAAGTTCAGTTAGTTTGTCTACTCCCTACGTGGTGACAACGAATTAAGGAAGAATGAAATGTTCTATAGGAATATGTCCTACAATAATACTCAATGCGGTATTGCAAGTATTGTAGAATGAGGCTTCCATTACATGACTATAAATAAATACAATGTAATTGATACAATAGTTCTCACTTGGTCCGACCGCAGCTGGTCGATGCTGCTACACATACTGATGTTATACATCTGTGAAAGTGAGAATGTTTGTTTATGTCGCAAAAGAGTGTGAGAGTTACCTGGATTTTAGTATAGAGATAGTTGAAAGTAGAAGAAGTATATATGCTCCTTTTTATCCCGCCCAAGGAAATGTTTAACAAGGGATAGTTTCTGAAGTCAACGCAGGTGAATTTGCGGAGAAAAGCGAGTACTAACATAATTTTCTACTGACTGTTTCTATTTTTAAGAAAAACGAAAAGAAACATTTTCTGTCTCTTACGAGTAGTTCTTAAGTTAGTATATTATTGTATGCATGTATATATGACTTTCGATTTATGAAAATATTTTGTATCTTGCATTTATGTAATCGTATATTGTATTTAGATATATTAAATGTACACGCCTGACTGCCCTCCTCTCTTCACTATTTCTCTCTTGACCCAGGACTGCTGTAAGAAATTTCTTATAGAAATAAGCCGTTCCTTTTGTGTAAATTTTGTATGTTTTTTGGCGTGTTTTTTATTTTTCTGTGTACAATAAATTGTTTAAAAAAATCAATAATGTAAATTTAGTGTACCCTTACAAATACTAATCTTCGTGCAGTTGCATAATATTTTTATGTTATATTGTATATGTTTTTATTTTATTTAATAAAAGAAGTGTGACACCTATTACACCGGAAGCGCATACGGATTTAATCCTTTATTCCTTAGCTTTTTTCAATTATTCGACGTTTGACCGCAATATCGTTAAACTATGAAGTTCGTGTTAGACTGTCATGTTAATGGCAGGACAATCTTTTAAAAGTACCCAACTTCTTAGGAGAGGAGCCGAGTGATGTGGAATCACCACCCACTAAACCCCCTCGGTGGTCATCACTGGGAACTACAGCCATCTACCAGTGGAACACAAGTGCTCCTCTCGATGGCGTTCAGTGTATATTAAGGGAAGTGGGAACCCATAAACAAGCAGGGAATTCCATTTCTGAAGGACAAACAAGTAATAGGTTAAACAATTCTGAAAATACATAATGCAGATTTCGAGTTGCTCAAAACGCTTATTAGAAATCTATTCTCAAAAAACTTTAATTTTGCTCCGCGTCACTAGACGGCGCCTCTAGTACTATAAAACGCGCAACTCTCAAGAAAAACAAAGTTTATTTTGCAGTTACATTCCATACCCGATGTATGACTTTCAACTGCGAAGTTACGTTTGTAATCATAATTACACGTTTATGGTATAGGAAGTCCCTTTTATTTTAAATTTATTTTAATTTTTATTATTTGTGTCGGAGGATTAGTAAAAGGTCCCATTGGTTTTTTATTTACGGGACCCTATATAGGCCTCTTGAATACTTATAATAAATTAGTTGTGACATAGCTCACGGGTGTCTTAGGATCATCAGCCATGAAGTTTGTCCTGTAGTGAGTTGCACCCTGCAATATTTATCAGAAGCAACATGACCTTCTAACGAAAAGACAGAAATCATTAACGTTAGACAATTTAGATAATAGGTATGTAGTCTAAACATGCGCTATAAACTCCAATCTCTTCCGAACAAAGCCTCCAGTATTCTTCACAAAGCCAGTGTTGTACTCATAAATGGCGCAGTCATAGTGATGTGCAATTATTAATTATGACAATTACGCAGAGATATGTATCAAGGGAGCTTTTGTAATTAATTACTGAATGATTGATTGACTCCTATCGGAGTCAGTTGCGATTTGTTATACTCGTATGGATGGCATTTGGACTTTGAATATACGTATACAATAATACCCTTTTGAAAATGAGCTCATTGAATCCGTTCATTTTTTTCGAATTCGATACTACATTCGAAATTTTTATAGCACTATTAATTGCAATTATGTTCGCCGCTGTTTGATTTTCTGTGACGTCATATGGCTTGTAGCCTGCGCAAGAGCACGATGCTTTTAATGATACATCATATGACAAAATAAGTCATGTATTTTAGGAAATATGCGACAGCTGATGGTCATACCGCATGGTTACACGCATGGACTTACAAACCGGAGGTCCTAGGTTCGATTCCCTATCGGTACTCGTTTTGGTTGGTGGTAGGGAATTTTCTATGCCCGTCTGGCTAGCTACCACCATTGTAAGTATCTAAGTCTGCCGCCAAACAGCAGCGTTAATAGAAAATTAAATAGATTTGTTTCAGCATGTTAGATAGCAAGAAGCTTCTGGGTGCGCACGGCCTTATCTTCACTTACTATCGGGCGAGATGAAGGTCAAGTGCGAACCCATTTTACATATTAGAAAGTACCTATTTACATACATAGCTTGCTAAAATCGAATGCTTCCTTTTTGCTTCAACATACACGAGTAAGCGTCGGTGGCGCAATGGATAACGCACGGAATCTCAATCTGAGGGTTCCGGGTTCGGATCCAGCCGTGTACCTGTGAGTTGTTTTTCAATTCAAGTACATTATCTGATTGCTTTACGGTGAAGGAAAACATCGTGAGGAAACCTGCATGTCTTGAACAGGCATGTGAAGTCTGCCAATCCGCACTGGGCCCATATACTCTCTGTAGGAGAGTAGGCCTGATACCCAACAGTGGGGACGTATATAGACTGTTGATGATGATACACGAGTAAAAAAAATGTTTTCTTGTTTATTAGCACGTTACGTACTCTCAAGGAGGTAAATGTTGCCATTTTTCACTAAATAATCAGTCGGCTATATACACGCTATATAGGGAAGGTTTCATTAAGCAGATATATTTAGTCATATCACATGAAACTGTATTAAAAATCGACTTTAATTAATTGGGGAAATCGCGAATTTGCGTTAGAAGTGCCACTGCGAGGTCGAGGGAGGGTGTAGGGAGGTAGGCAATCGAGGAGAGGGGGGAGGATCTGCTAACACGTTGACGCATTCTTGTGGCTTCCCCCGACGAGCGGGGGGCTGGCTGCACCAGTACCTCTACCACCGGTTAACACTATCAATAGTTTAATAGCTAGCGTAGCGTAAATCACTTAGGATGGTCCACGGTTGCCAAGAAATAGCCTATTCACTCTAGCCTTGAAGACAGGTTGTAGCGCGCGGGAAACATAAGTCGGCAGGGAATTCCACTGCTTATCTCACACATAATAAATAAATAAAAAATGTTGTCTGTAAAGTCGGTTTACGGACAATAATTTTACGTGATGATGCATCTTATGAAAAGATGCGTCACAAGTCAAAAGCTTAGGCCGTTCGTGCCTCTCTCGCTTGCACGCTCGGCTCAAACGGAACACTTTTTCGTACGTGCAGCCGGGGTGTCCATGGATTTATAAGACATTATCACGTCTAATAACGCTTCATACTATTCAAAGAGTATAAATATAGAGAATATTTAAAGAGCATCGTAACTATCACTTATATCTATTTTTTAAACATCTCGCCAGTGACTTCAGCAACAGACAACGTAATCTCTTAGTAGGGGATCACAATCAGGTCTGGTTATATTAACATTCTCTCACATGCTTAAAATTATGTTAAATGGATGATCTCGGACAATTAACTGTGCAACAGTGTCTGTGGTAATTACTATGTAATTGAACGTTGAGAGATATTTAAGTGTCATGAAATATCTGTTCTGCTGTGCGTGAGTTGGTTTTTAGCCGACTTTAAACAAGGAGTAGGTTTTCAATGATAGTTACTGTCTTCACAATATAGTAAACCTCTATAATTAGCCTTTTTGTGTCAAATAGGGTACTTCGCAAAAGTAGTCCCATTTAAATTTGATTCCATGTCTATGGTTGGAAAATTCAGAGATAATAAAGAAAATTCACAGTTAATAAAATATTTTTAAATCAGTAATTCATAAAACGTATTATATTTAATAACTTATGTGAAGATTTCTATCTTTTCTAGCGGCCCTTCTAACATTTATTTTTTAAACATTTTGGGATAAACTTAGTAATGTATATTTATGCAAAACAAACAAAAATCATCAAATTGTAAATCTAAACCATTCTCGAATCCACTTGAACACACACACAAAATTTCATCAAAATCGGTCCAGCCGTTTAGGAGTTCAGTGACATACACACGACCAGTAGAATTATATACTATATAAAGATAGCTTACTAAATGAATTATTAGGAAACTAAGAAAAAACTTCTTTTTCTTCGGTTGTTAGGTTAATTAATGGTTTTATCCATACTGATTTTAGTTAGTTAAGTTTGTCTTTAAAAATTTTAGTAATTGGTTTGTGATACGTTGTAGTTAATCTTAGTGCCACGTAAATGGGGAATTAATTGGTCTAAGTGTTCTTTTTGTTTTATTACTGTATTAATACTGTAGGTATTTCTAAGAATTATTAGTAGCCAGTAAATGACTTTAAATCGGATGAGACAAAGGACACGAGCAAACCCAAGAAACATTTAAAAAACCTGTAAAATTTTTATTTTGAAAGGAAATTGATTCCTTATGAATGGTAGCAGAGCCCACGAATCATTCGGTTAAGGCTTCTAGGTTCATGCTTACTATCTAACGGCCTTAACATCAGGTGTAATGAAGGCCAAGTCAAGTCAAGTCAAGTCAAGTAAAAAAAGAAGTGTAAATCCATTGTATTATATATGCTAAAGTAGTCTTGCTTGTGTTTTATGGAGCTTCGTGATGAATCTTGTCACGAGGATGAACATAGAATAGTTTTATCCCGAGCAGGAACAGCATTTATAGTATATGTTCATCCTTGGGGACAAATATCTTTTGAGGGGCAATAGTTATTACAAATCTTTTATCTGCAATTCCCTACTTAGGAACTACATTAGTAAATTGAATTTGAGGAGGATTTGCAGTAGATAACGCCACTTTAACCCGATTTTATACTTTTCATTTCCTTTTTCCTTTTATTATTATTATAATAACTATAATCCACTTATGTGTTACCGTGAGATAAATTACGAACTCCACGCAGTTGAAGTCGCGCTCAAAATAACTATTACAATGTACAAAATAGTCATTGATAAGTTTAAAAATCATTGATTTTGTTAACCGGCGTTAGTTAAACCGCTGTTAGTTGACAGTGTCACCGGGCGTCAGTCATCGGCACTCGCCTTCACGAGAATCAGCTATACGTCCCACCCCACCGCCAAGCTACCCCACCCCTACCCCTAGATGCATTTCAGTCTTAGATTATAGAAAGACCTATAGATGAAACCTTCCCATGTGCGTGCTATCTAAAACATCATTTTCCCGTCAGGTTACCGTCTGATGCTTTCTGAAGTCTAGTAAAAATATTAGTAAATAATTAAATAAACTATGGTTAAACTATTCTAATGTCTGTCACTTTGGTTTATACATTAATGGCTTTATAAAAAAGTGCCGAAATTTATTAAATTACAATATTTCATTTTTTTATGTTTGTTATCTCAGAACTTTTGACTGGGTGAACCGATTTGTATAATTTTTTTATTTATTTGAAAGGTGGTGCTTCCCATGTGGTCCCATTTCAATTTGGTCTTTTCTGCCAGTTCTGACAACGGCATCTTTGAGAAAACGACATAAATCTTAAATTTGCCTTAGTAAAAGTAGACTTTTAGGGCAATTGAAGTCGGTTTCCTGTTCTTTTGAACGCATTTACTTGTATTAAACAGATCTTAATAAAGATGGATCAGCGCATATTGCTTAGAAAATAATTCAAACTGATGAAGATCGCTTAAAAAGATAAAAATTTTGTGAAATTTTAAGAGGCTATGTTGGTAAGACCACGTGGTCGGTTTCAAGGTTAAATTGTTTTGTAGCTGTCCCTCTCCGAGCCCTATCCTACCCGAGCGCGTACGGTGAGACAGCATACATTATGCGATGTTATCCACCCGTTATTTGGATGTTTCGTAGTCCAGGGATCATTTGAAGGATACAGCATATTATGTAACCATTTTTTTAATACAGTATACTAATGAAATTTCAGATGTCGGTGGTTTTTCCAAATTGTTCTAAATTGATTCATACTCTTGTAAATCAGGTTCAAAGTTGGGGCTTTTTATTACCGAAAAATACAATACTTTGACGCCCTGTAACTCTGGAAGTATATATTTAAACGAAAATCTGACTCACCACCGACACAGATATTTGTTTCTAGATTGTGTTTTGAAAATTTCATAGATTTTCATAGCTTAATACTCAAAATATGACTGGACTACGTTTGTATGGGCGCTTTGACAACAGCATAGCCTCTTAAGCAGTTTAGTCAACTAACAGTTGAATCTACTAGTCTGCGGTGCAATTCACTACGGATAAGCCTCCTTACATCCTCACGGCTCATGGATGTATTTGCTGACGTCATTATATATTTATCTTTGTTGCCTAGGAAACTAGCTATATCGTCAACAAAAACAATCGTCCGTGAGCCGTGACGTGGTTAGAATTGTCCGTAATGTATTTCACCCCAGGACTTTGTACACTTATAATGTTTTTAAATCATCATCAATACATGTGGTTCACTGTTCCCCACAACTGTTTAAAATTTCAAGCCGATAGTATAAGAAGTTCATGAGATAATCAGCTGTGAAAGACAGATAGACAGCCAGACACACATAATTAATAATATCTGGGCGGAACCGCTGTGCTCGGAGAATTCGGCCCAAATTACAATATTCTTTTTAATTTTATCTTTAAAAAACGTGATTAAAAACAAAAACAACACAAAATTAAAAACTTTGTATCCGACCGGGATTCGAACCCGGATGGACACCAGTGAATGACAAATTAGCGCTGAGACCGCTGGACCACGATGCTTATGACCGAGTGCGAGAAATTAGTGACCATATTTTACGTTGAATAATGCGAAAGAAAACTTCGTGAAAGCTTGAAACACGCGTTTTCCCAGACATAAGACTAATCTAGATCGATTTATCGCCCACGAAAACGCCTGCATACTAAATTTCAGCGAAACCTGCGTGATACCTCACCTCTCTCGCAGAAAACGACAGACATGCGCGTATACAAACGTCATCCGTTCGATATGTGCGGATATCACAATATTTGTTCCAAGTGTCCGTCGTGTGACCAGAGTGAAATGAGGATTCCGTTTGTCCATCGGATGCTGGGAACCCTGACAAAGCAATATAAAAGTTTGTTATTCCAACGATCGTTAAACAAACGGCCTGTAATGGTTTGTAATGAACCCGGCACAATTATCGAGTAATTAACGCGTCGAGTCGAGTCGTCACAAGTAGGTGTAAATGTTGCTGGCATCATTACATGATAGGCGTACAAAATTCTGGACAGAAAAAACTGGACAATGAGAGGATAGCGCTAGGAGAAGAAAATAGGCTCAGATTTGTTTTTATACTTTATTAATTTATTTCCGTAACTTCTTTGTGTATTTTGCGACCGTGAAGTGCAGTCACCGTTTCAGCTTGGGCAACAAGTCAACGCTTTTTGAACTAGAAACCGACTTCAACTGACCTAAAAGTCTATAGCAAATTTAAGACTTATTTGGTTTTCTCATGGCCATTGTCAGAACTAGATCAAATCGAAATACGACTACACGGGAAGCACTAGCATTTAAATCAAAAAAGAATTATATATATATATATATATATATATATATATATATATATATATATATATATAAACGTTGAATTAAAATCTCTTCCTTTTTTAAAGTCGGTTGAAAAGTGAACTGAGAGGATAGAGCGAGCGAAAGAGAAGAAAATAGGGCCTAGAGTTGTTTTTAAACTTAATTTATTTGTTTCCGTGATTTCTTCGTGTATTTTTGATTGAGTGAACGCGTAGCGTCTTCGTTTCAACTTAGGCAAATATGCTTTCGTATGTTAATAACTTTATATATAAGTAATAACCGTTATGCTAACAGATGTAACCACTAACACTACATTTTGGAACGTAACAACGTGATAAATTAACATTTTTTTAAAACTAATCTTTGCTAACTGACCTACATACATTATGAATCCTAACACCAGTAAAGAAAGCCCATTTCCAAATGACAATACAAGCAGGACTTTCGATTCAATACTATGTACTGAAAAGTAACCTTTATGAAATGATGTTAAAGTCCATAATGTATGTTTTAAGATTTATATCAAGGAAATGTTTCAGTAGGTTAGGTATGCCATGTGGGCTGAAGACAAGGAGTTAAGTGCGGTGGAAGTGGCCAAAGCGTAGGTGTCTTTTACGAGCGTGGTTCCATTTTATAGTCGTATATGGCGCGTCAATAATGTTTGTAAATTCATGGAATAGCTTTTTTATTTGAGCTGTGGGTGTCGAGAGAATGGGTGACGATTTTGTTTGTTAATTTGGTTGTGAGCAACTTTTTAAAAACCGTTACTTTGATGCTTCGTGATTGGCATTTGATACGTCCGTGTGATAATTGCAGATGTTTAGAATAACTATTTGCATATTGTTTTCGACATATGAACCTTATGTACACTTAATAAAAACGTATTACGTTGAAACATGTCTCAAAAATTTACTGAATATGACAGTGTTATGTAGGGTATGCGGTACAGCATACACACACTGTCTCGTGTTTCTATGGGTTGGTATGCTAATCGTCAGTGTCAGAGTGTCAAGGAGTGACAGTTCACGAGAGACGTGCGTGAGTGCGGACGTTGAGTAGAACCGAACCCTTGGGCATCGCAGAGCTAGTGATCTGATTGATAGCGACGTACGGGCCAACTCCTACAGGTTACTTAGCAGAAAATAATTTGATGTTTGAAATAAAATTCTTAGCTAAAACTAAATCTGTTCATTGTGAATTTGAAATATTGCTGTTTATAAAGACTAGTCAGACTAAATTAACCTAATAAATCTAGCGGAGAGAATTATTTTGTCACACACATGGTAAAAGACAACCAAACCAATTATTAGATCGTTTTACCAAGATTAAACCAACTACCTCCGGATAACAATTCCAACGCTATTCCTACTGAACCACGGAGTCAGAAGATAAGACCAAATACAAAAGGCATTAATGATAGGAAATTTCTACCGTAGTAGGTGAACCGTGCGTCTATATTGGTAGTTTTAGCCTTGTGTCAGTTATCAATCAGTCTTCCTCTTTTTATAGTCTCCAATGTCAGTTCCAGTGGGAATGTATGTCCTCCGTCATGTGGGGTACAGCCTACGCTACGCCCCACCCGAGTAAAATAGTGCCACCGATTGACTATAAAGATAAACGGAATTCCGCTACCGAACACCATCTCCCTAATTAATAAAAATAATTACGGAATTCGGAGGAAAAAAACTAAAAACAGACAACGTCGCGTGTGCTCGACTCCGGAGTGTTCGTTGTGTTGTTACACTGTTACGGTTTAGATGTCATTTCTAGATTTAATTAGTACACGGCTCTGACATTCATTGCAAACTTTTCGCTTCCAACATAACTCTTTACTACAATGGATATAATTTTCTCGCGACATCGACTGCGTGGACTTCTGAATTGACCGAGATAAAAATAGCCTATGTCCAGTTCTATGCCATTATACGTGCATGACAAATTTCGTCACGTATGGTTGACATGGTTGTGTCTTTTATTGCTTGTGTCTTTGCTGCGCTTAGTGGTACTAATTCAATTTACCATTATTGAGAGTAATAATATTTAATTATTATTTGTGTACATGCTTGTAAATGAACCACCCACTGTAGCCGTGTCTTCCTGGACAAAAATCCGGAGGTACTCGGTTTGATTGGTGGTAGAGCATTTTTTATGTCCGCCTAACTAGCTACCGTCCACCAAACTAAGTACTCGTATACTCCGCACTGGGAATAAAAGTGTAGCACTTGGCCAAGGAGACGCATACAACTAATATCATCTCATATCTTCTCCAAAATGAAACCCCTCTTTAAAACTAATCACTATTGCACTTAAACTTGAAAACGCGATGAAAACAAAAGCCGTTTAAAAGTTAAAAGCAGCCGCTGGAGCCTAACGTGATTTAAGGGATGTTTGTAGTCGGCATTGTCTACAGTGAGAGATATGAGAAAAAAAAACTCCTATAAATAACGATTAACAAAAAGCGGTGTCATCTCGTTCTCTCTTATCGGAGGGCCGACCGTGCCCTGTCGACGGTAGCCACGCTAATCGACACGGAAAGCCGTGGAGTGGACATTACTTTAAAATTCTTTCATAAAAAACAATAAAAAACGAATGTTTTTCTGTATATATTATGGAACTGTACGTCTCTTCAGTTGCGTTACTTTGGCCATTCCTTTTTTCGTGACACTGGTACATTGGGATTTGTGCGCATAGAAATTACTTTCGTAATCTATCTGTTTCTATTTAGTATTTAAGTTAAATTTTGGGGTCGCAATTGGTTTTATTTCGTCTGTTAAATGTCAGCCAGTCAATGAATCATTTTTTTAAACATATATTGTGCCAATTATTAAAATCAAAAGACCGAACGACGAATAAATAAATGAAGCATTTAATAAACATGATTAAGGAAATTTGTGAGATTCATAACGGTTCTACCATTGATTTTTGACGAAAACTCATAAAAAACATAACTCCAAGACATGTTCCTCTCCGAGTACACAATAATTAATCATGAAACCCACTTTCTGAAGAAATTGACGAGATGTTTTGGACGAAATCAACTGTCGATTTTAGTCGTTGTATTTTTTAATTCATATTTTACCCAACAAACAGGAGTAGGTCGACTCCACAGCCTTCCCTATCGAGATGTAGATAAGTCCAACGTGACGTAACCTCGGTCTCGGTGGCGCCATCTCCGACGGGGTGGCCTGACTCGTTATTACTCTTGAATTAGCCACTTACACTAGCCCACCTACTCAATTCATGGCTATGAAGGCTTAAGAATGGATACTAGAGTTCTTGTCTGACACACCGCAGGATTTGCGAACATGAGTACGAAGTGGTGAAGTCAATTGAACATAGAAACCAACCGAATATTTTTTGGCGGCATGCTTAGGCAACATGTTTTATCAGGCGAACATACTCGTATGAGTAGAAAATGCTATTCTACCAATCAAATCAAGTACCGACAGGGAATCGGGTACGGGACATTTTGATGTTGATTTTCAGCTAGATGATCTCAAATCAATTTTACTAAACGTTGACGGTTCGATGAGCCCCTACATTTGTTCTGAATAGGATGACACACAAGTACTCTCTTTCACAAATTTCACACTTGAGACATATTGGCATTCATCACCTGCTGTCCTTGTCGATTGTCCAGTAATAAACTCTTTACACTTGACAGCACTTGTAGTTTTTTAATCAACGCCGCTTGCGCTGCGATCAATAACAACGCCTTGTCATGTGTCTTGAGACCAATTAAAAAATTGTGACCTCTTTCTTAGCAGCTGTAGCTATAGTTGTCAGTTGACACTTTAGCGTGGCGTTTAAAAAACTTTATTGACTTAATGTTATGTAATAACTTACAACTTTATCGTTTGACTAAATATATAGACATTCCGTTATTGCTGTAACTTTAAAGTTTACCCGTGTTGTGTTCTATACATTAGTTTTTTTTAGCGCTGTTGCATTAGTTGTAAGCACTATCTTATATGTTTCAGTACCGAGTCGGACAAAACAATGTTTGAACACAACATGAAATAGGTTTTCAAATATCAAAAAAAGACAAAAAAACTATAAAGATTCGATACAAACCGCGGGCTGTTTGATCGGCTCGCGGTGGCACTGCGCCCGCGCGGGTTGACAAGTGTCGATTAGCGGGCTTCGACAAAAAGTCGACAGGGACACGATGTCGCTGTCTTGTCGCCTGTCTCTTCGACGCCAATGTCGATGAGGTTTCAGAATAGATGCTCTGATAAACAATGACTGATTATTTCAAATATTACTGTCTAGGACTGAGAATCTGTCAGGAATTCAAAAGGAATTCGGGATCGTCCGCGATAGAGAGAACAAATAAGGAGAGTCCTTGAAGTATTATCATGGTTATCGACTGCTTCAGTCCAGTGATGAACTACAAACCTTACGTAGGTCGTAGGGCTTTCCAATATGAGAAACACTCTAACTATTCGTAAAAATATATTCTGGAGCCTTGGCAAAAATCAAAGTACGTAAACTATTGAAGTTGAAGGCTTCTGGACTTTAACTTGACGCCGAAAAGTAGACACTTGGTAAAGATAGGTGTGCAGCAGATTTCCCGTTCAGAATTTCTCAATTTCCCATGCACTTTCTCAACTGAATTAAAATTCTGATCGAAATCCAAGCAATAAATCTATCATTAACAATGCACGTCATGAGCACATCAACAGAAGTGAACGGTACAATGGAAGGGGTCAATTAAGTAACAAACGATTAATTAAGAGTAGAAACAAACAATTAGTCAAAATAAAGCTATACGCATGCCACAGTAGAACGCTCCATTTACGTGCGTGGTGTGTTTAGTAGCGAGTCGGTGAGAATCTGGAAGATACGTGACGAAATTTGGAAATGCGTGATACTTGATGAATGGGCTTTGAATAGGTTTGGTGACAAGACCCATGGGTTCTAGTTTACGTAACGTAACGTAGTTTAAAATTCATTTACAGAACCCATATAAAAACTTCCCGGGTGTCATACAAACAGAGCTACTTCAAATTGTATTCAGGGAACTGGCAGCAGCAACGGCAATTTTGGCCTCAACACCCCTACCATGAGTTTACCTCATTGATAGTCGATAGATACACGCAAAATGATGTAATGATAATTTTGTACCTTGTAAATTGTATCAGGGTATTGTAACTTGAAGGTTGTAATGAATAAATTCAAATGTAGAGAAGACAGCAACCGATCTAGTGCCATTGCGCCAAGAAAATTCAAACTTCGAAGAATAAATATCTAGCCCTCGTCGCGAGCCAAAAATACAAAAAGAAAATTACAGAAATAGTTCCGGGTACGCGGGGTACCATCTCTAAAAGAATATCTCAGTCAGCAACAAGGACGTAGAAACCAAAAAGATCGAGAACCTAGTTCCATAGAACGCAAAGCAAAAACATGAGACGCGAGCCAAAAATAAGAAAAAGAAAATGGCGGCGTATGCTCGGTACGACGAAATGTCGAGAATGCGTCCACGTGGAGAGGCCCCACGAATTCAGGGTCGAATGTAAAGGCTCCCGTTCCGTATGCTTTATTTTGGATGTCTCCCATTTGTTATACATAATACATGGAGGGCCCCTATCGCGGCATCGCGGCCGTCAGGGAATTTCGGGACGGCGCCACCGAATCGCCGCCGATACAGGTTGATACAATTTGAATCGGAATCCAAGGATAATTAGTGTGTTAAATGATCTTGTTCGTTTTGATTTACTTGATACGGCCTTTAATTTGAAGATACGGGCTTTAATTTGGTGATACGAGAAAGCGTGGGTGGGAATTTAATACAAACGGTTTTGTTGGGAGTATTCAAAGAATGGCATTGAAATTTACTTTCACGAACGCTTTCCTGTTCTAACCCAAATCTGATCACGGAATAGAATGTGAGTAATTAGCAGCTGCATGGCCATCTCAAATTTCCTGAACTTACAATTACTTGAACACTCGTATTTATAGCAGGCAGATGGAGAAACTAACGGTAATTTTGCCGACACTGTATATTTTTGTATCGTTGCATAATCAAACTGAAGTCTGATGTAATGTTTTTAAAACCAGTAACATTTTTCTTTCATTAATCAACATTTCAGAAATTCAAAATTCTCGCACACTCTGCACTTGGCTTCGACACCCTCTTAAGTCAATCATCCGTTCTGGAGTCATTTTGATTCCAAGATTAATGTGTAACCCTTTCCGACGCTTCTAAAAGATTTTACGATCAGCCTTTATCAAAGAGTCGAATCAAAAAGGTCTCGGAATGCGTCGCCACATGAACTTATGAGTTAAAGCCTGTTACAGCCATGTTTTTTGTGAGGGCCGGTGAAACGGCGGCTGGTGCAGAAAATTAACGAAACAAAAAACGTATTGGGAGTCTGGACACACGAGCGACAATTACTGTTACCCAGAAAGATATTGAAGTATGTCATCCACGGGGCGCTTGCAGCGATTATCTTAGTCTGGCCGATTGCGCGAATTCGATGCCGAGAAAAAAACTAAAGGTGTAGTTGGTTTGGTCGTGCTGTTTTTATCAATGTATTGATATTCTACTTCCTTAATTCGAAACAGACCTAATTAAACTCAAAATTTATAAAAAAAACTTCTATAGCAAATGTGTGAAACAAAATGGAGAAAAACAGTTAGGCCATGGAAGTGGGTGCACGCATATCAGAAGCCTCAATTTCAATAGTTGCTATTTTAGTAGTCTATAACACATAGATTTATGCCAGATAAGATACTACAGCAACACAAACAAAATTAGAAGCACAAATATCTTTTTGTATCCACAACAAGCAACATGCACAAACGCAATAAATTCTATACACGAAAAAAAAAACAATTAAATCAATTATGCGTTACCAGAAGCAGTCCTTGAGACATCTCAGTTTCGACTAATTTGGTTAAAACCCGGTTCCGTTTCTCGAAAATTTGGTGTCGAATCATTCCACGTATCACGCCGAGATGGGAAACTGACAGATGTCGCGATGAATACTAATTGTGGAGGTAGTGTGTGAGAAAAACACGAAGAAAAACGAACAGCACCGTCTAGTCACGTCTTCTTTGGTGGAAATTAACAAGAAATTGGTGATAAGAGAATTTCAAGATATGAAAAATTCAGGGTCTTGTCTTGAGAATACCGTTTGAATCTGGAAGGAAATATATTGTCTGTAAACGCCGCTCTCATGGCGAAAATTAGAAATAGGCAATAGACAAGAGTATCGTTCAACATACTGGAAAAAGACTAGCATAAAAATGCTAGTATTCACTGGGTGAATATATCTAGACCTTCAGTAAAAAGGAAGATATTAATGGAAGATGTTACAGTCAAATTTAAGGTTTACGGAAAAATATGAATATATAGTAGAATCTCCTCTCTCATAAACACATTTCTCTAATTTAAAATTAATGACATGTTTCTTTCTTGAAATAGTTGGACGAGTAAGGCCAAAGACATGGAAAGGAATGGAGGAGACTTTTACCCATAGGTGTATGACAAGGAAATACAAAATATAATTATAATTTGATGTATATTTTTGTAACTGTTAAGTGGAAAATACGTAAAGCTGTAAATAATCATGTATCTTATATCATTCATAATAAGATATTATCAGTAAATCTGGTACAAAAAATAAGTGCTATGTTTAGTATTATCATTGGCTATTTTAATGCAGTTTTAGATGAAAAAATTGTAAAGCAACTAAACTATAAATTTGATGTCAAAAAACGCCACATTCACAACGACACCAGCGGGAAATCCAATATGGATGATAGCGAAACAAATAAAGCTATCAAGTAAGTCTTCAACGTAAACAAATGGAATTGAACACAGAATTGACATTTACAATTGGCTTGTCGATTATTTTTATTTGTCGGCCGGCATTTAAGTGCACGCGATACCAAAATGATTTGTTTCACTTGCCACTTTGCTGAATGACCGTAAGGACGTACTCACAGGGCAAGTTATTACACTGTTGTGTTTCCTTAAATTTAATTAGTTACTGTTCAGTGTTGGACAGAAGATTTCTTTTGAAATAAACTACTCAAGTTTTAAAGTGTCTAACAACAAGTGAATGCGTTCAAAAAGAACTGGAAACCGACTTCAATTGCCCTAAAAGTCTATTTTTACTAAGGTTAATTTAAGATTTATATCGTTTTCTCATGGATGCCGTTGTCAGAACTAGACCAAATTGTAATGGGACCACACGGAAAGCACCAGCTTTCAAATAAAAAAAGTATCATCCAAATCCGTTCATCCCGTTGAAAGTTGTGATGTAACAAACATTTAAAAAAACATACCCGTCGAACTGACCACCTCCTCCTTTTTTGAAGTCGATTAAAAAAGCCCAGACAGGTAAATAGCATACCAAATAATGCAGATGTACCTAATGATGGTAATTTAGAAATCATTAGAGTGATTTTTGCATGAATCTTGATTCGAAATGACTGCTAAGCAGATTCTAATAAGATTTTTAAAAAAACCTGTGTGTTTCATCATAATCGTCTGTATAAGTCATTTGTTGGACATTAGCCTTAGTCTTAGTATTTGACTATCTGTGGGGGGATTTGCCATAATAACCACGCTTGACATGCGGACTGGTGACCGCAGTAAGATGTTGCTGCTACATAGACGCTGGCCCATCTCCTGCATAGTTTTCCCGTATTAGTCGCCTTTTCACGACACCCGCGGGATGACATGGGTCGGGTCTTTTTCTAAAGCCGTAACCACACGGCAAAACACCTGTGTGTTAATGGTAACCATATTATTTTCAAGTGAATTAGAGAGACAAAATTATTATGCAATCTTAGACCTACCATACAAATGTACGAGCAAAACATCACCATCAAATATAGGCACTAAAGGAGAGGTACATTCGAGTACAAAACCATGTATCCACTTCTGTACCATGTCACATACACCCTCTCTTGTTTCTGTGTAGTGTGTTAAAGGAAATGTCAATTAAATGTGATGTCTCAAAAGTGGATACATATTTATGTACTCGAGTGTACCAACCATAGTTAATTTACTTGAAGTGTAAAATTTTCCACTCAGCCTACATTATACAAGGAAGTGTTTGCAATGTAACAGTACCTATTGTGTTAGCGAACACTTGTGATTTTGTAGACTTAACAACTACTAAATTGTCAAGTAAAATATACACCATCCATCCTCCTGTCAACTGTCGGTGCCTGTTCACAGAATAATTCTGATCACGACCATCAAATGTTCCCAAATCGACGCCTCATATATTACCCGGCTATTTTGACGACGTCTCTAATCGCTTACGAAGACAACACGTTGTTGGAATGTCAAATTTGTCCGGGTTGGTAACATGGAACTCGGTCCTTGTTTCCTAGTCGTATTTGCAATGGATATTAGTTCTAGGAGTCTGTCGGTCTGGTTTTGTTCTTTGATGTATGGTCTCATGCAAGGACGCTGCAACTTTGTTGTTTCTCGGAGATTTGTCTAGTCCTGTGTATGAGTAAGACCTCATGAAGATTTAATGAGGGTTGACTTAATGGAAGCGCAATTTATGGACATACTGTCATGGAGCTCGACAAGTCTAGAGATAAAGGAAAGAGAGAGGTGTATCCATCTATCCTACTTCTGACACCAAATGTTACGAGCTTCTAGGGTTCGTAGATTGAAGAGAAACACGAGACTCACTGGAGAAAGTATTAGCAATCCTTCTACCAACTACAGCTGTGCTGGTGCATTATGGACAGAGTTATGATGGAAGTTTCATCGGCTGATGGAATTTGTAATGAAAATAGATAGCTAAGAGTGGTGTTATGAAGTTGCGGTGGCCATCTTGTTTAAGTGTATTTAATATCATCGCTAATCACATTTGTAATAGCAGAATACACAATATATTTATTAGGACACAACACATCTTTTCAACCGATTTCAAAAAAGGAGGAGGTTCTAAATTCGACGCGTATGTTTTTTTGTATGTATGTTATGCGGTAACTCCGCCAATAGTGAACCGATTTTGATAATTCTTTGTCTTGCAGAATATACTTCAGAGGTTGTCCCATATACTCGTACATTTTACTGATATTGATTGATCGCTCTTTGAGGAAATCAATAAAGTCCAAATTTTTAAGACAATTGAAGTCGATTATTAGTTCTTTCTGAACGCGTTAATTATGTACTGCTACTAATTGTATGTATATAAATCATCACCATTGGTTATTTTAAGTCATCTTGTAGTCGACTTCTTGAAAAACTTTGCTCGCATTATAGACACACTCTCATCGTGTTCTGCAGCATAAGCCGCATTGATATTCAGACTACCTTGAAGAGAAGTAAGTATTCCAAAATGTATCCCAGTCAAAACTCGAAAGATAAGACCAATCTTAAGTAGAATATATATATAAGCATGTTAAACTATATTATCAAATGAACAGCTTAAGGTACAAGGTCCTAACGCTACATCGTAGTGTTCAGAAGACTCCGTAGATGACGGTTTCTGTTGTAATGTAGTCGGGTCACGTAGCACCACAGCTGAGTGCACTAAATATGCCTAGACGTGGGTCCACAGTGTTAGTTTAGTGCGAACTGTTGAATAGAGTAGTAGGAATCTTCACCGTCTAGCGTTTTGAGTGACTCATCGCATACACTTAGACCAACCACATTTTCTTTAATAACCGTAATTATTAGCATCAGTGCTTATAATACTACAATATCAATCCTATAAATCGATATTTGTCAAGTTGTATTCGTTATGAGAAGCAAATAAACAGGAAAATGGAGTTTCGCAGTATCGTGGAACTTGTGTGTACTAACGGAGCCATTTGTTGAAGACTTTAAAACACAATACAAATGGAAATCACTTTACAGCAAGGCTTGAAGATATTTGACTGTTTCAGTCCACTACTGGTCTTAGGCCTCTCCCAGAGTACGTCACTCAAATCGGTTCTCTGCTCTCTGCATCCATTCACGTCCGGCTACCCTACGTAAGACGTCTTCACACCTAGCCGGGTGACGTCCTACACTATGTTTGCCTAGACAAATATAAATCTGATTGAGACGATTGCATTTATTTACTACAAGACAATACTCAAAGGAGCGAGATACCTTTTCAAATCAAGTACATCATTATATTTCCTATCAATAATTTCAAAGTACGCAAAAATGACAACGTTTTTTGAATTCAATGGCTCTTGTAATGCAAAAAGAATGGTCTGGTTGTTGCTACAGACTTGATATATAATAACTTATATCTTTATTTGGCGTGTGTTTGTGCTGTCGTAAAATTGCCACTTGAGTAGAACTAAAAGTCAAATTGCGAATTGACATAAATTTATTGCGCTGTGACATATTGACGTAGATTTTACAAGCTTGTTCTCATACATTTTTGCCACAATGATATCTTGGTTATTCTTCTAGTCATTTTATTTTACGTTACTTTCTACTTTTGTGTTATGTAAACGTTTTAAGTAATTTATTTGTAATGATTCGGGATGGGAGTCTTATCTTCAGTAATGGATGTTGCAAATGATATATTGATGATATTTACTTTTCTAAATACTTGGTTTTCGCTATCATGGGCATTGATATTGCTATATCCGAAAACAATGCTTGTAGCAAATTTCTAATAATCCAATTTCAAATTAGAACTTGTAATTCCAGAATGATAAAGACGAAGTATCATTCAATCAAGTGAATGTACTAAAAGACAACTGCTTTCATTGTAAGGAACGTTTCCAAAGCCAAATATGATATAAACCTAAAATACAATTCCCAGAATCAACGAAAACAAATACCGACGGACGTAAAAAGACAATAAAGCGAAGGGTCACATCCCAAAAATCTATAACCGAACATAATGAATGAGTCGACAGTAACTCAAAATAACTTATCTTTATAATAAATCATACAAGTTTACTGCTATTTAAAAGAGAATTATCTAACTGATTAGAGTACAAGGATTCCTTTGCCTTGTGAAAAGGGGTATTCTTTGAGATGCAAAGGTCACTAGATAGAGGTAATATAATGATAAATATATTGGTTTGAAGTTATGTGAGGTCATATGACATTTGTCTTGTGAGAAACGTGGCGCCTATTTTCAATTGGGTACTGTATGTTTCTCTATTACATTTGATTCTCTAAGAGATATCCCTGGAACGAGGCAATCGGTCGAACTAAGGTAACAAACATGAGAAGAGAGAAACTATGCATCGTCCTTCACTTATTAGCCCTATTCGTGCGAAGAAGAGCTGCAGATGGTTGCTTCTTGATGAAACTCGCGCGAGGGTTGATTGGCTGTCCGGAGTTGCTCTCTTCAATACAACTTAATGTCCCACCCAGGCGTCTGCGTAATAATGTTCTCCTACATGTCCCACGTAGTCACGTTAATTATTTGCCACGAAGTTGTAAGTCAATTAATACAATCAGTCAAAATATTAACATAGATCTATTTTATGGTAGTGTTGTGAAGACAAGCGTCATAGAAAGTTTAATACTTGATTAGTTAAGCTCCTCAAAACTATGTTCTTTCGTATTTATTTAGTTCTATCTTATATCGGATTTGTTTTATATAGTTATTATTTATTTTTTAGTATTCTTTTTTATCTTCAGAGGAATCTTTTATATGTGGAAGCTTTTAATTGGCCAATGTTTGACTATATTACTGCAAATATTGTAAATAAAGCTTAGCTTTCCGAAGAAAATAAAATAAAACATCTCAACAGAAACTCTACGAGTGAATGAGCTGGAGCGGCAATGAGCAGGTAGGCCACATCACTCGAAGAATGTATAACCGATGGGGAGAAAGAGTTCTCGAGTGGCGAACACCAGTACCAGTGACATTGTGGTATACCATGACGGAAGCCCATGTTCAGCAGTGGACGTTTCCCAGATGAAGATGATGATTATATGTTTCGTTATATATATTAATCTAGAGGATACTAGTATTATGGCCAAGGCTTCTGTGTGAGCATGTTTCCTTCTAACGTCCTTATCGGCACTATATAACTACATATGTTTATGTCTACCCTGACTGACTCAGCACAAAAAGCTTGGATTAGAAACTTGACTTTAAAATATAGATCCGTTTGGTAATGTAAATTACAACTAAGGGAGTAAAATATACGCAAAATTCACACATCACTAGCGCCGGTGGTTTAAGTATTTTATTATGTCTGTGTCGCATTAATTAAGGCACTCGTAAACCTCTGCTGTCGTCAATCAACGGTCAAAGGCAGGCTGAAGGCAGCTCTGAGTTATAGGCGGCGTCAGTGGCGTGAGACGACGGACCGAAACCAAAAAGAATTGTCAGTGGATCAGTCACAATTACCATTTTAGTTATATTGCCAGGTAAAGTCAAGCCAGCAATATAATAAAAGGATATCGCACGTGCCTCCTATGTCTTGCAACTGCAAATACCGACAATTTGGATCTGTGGTGCAATCCACTCAGTACAAACATCCTGACAACCTCAGGACCACGGATGACTTTCTTGACAAATATCTCTAGTTGCCTAGGGAACAATGATCAACATGGAATGACGTCAGCAAAGACATACGCGAGCCGTGAGGTTGTGAGGATGTTGGTCCTTAGTGAGTAGAAACCCATTGGTTTCAATCTGATGCTGATGATCAGCCAGGAAACGTCCACTACTGGACATAGGCCTCCTCCATAATATGCCACATTGACCGGTCTAGAGCCACTTGCATGCAGAGACTTCCCGCGCCGTTAACTAGGCCGTCGGTCCATCTAGTAGGGGACGGCCTGGTAGATGTTTCTATGGATTGGTCGCATGCTCGATATCCAGCGGTATTATTGGAAGGTTGACAGTCCTTTTACATATTTACCACCATGCTATCAAGTCTACTGCTAAACAGCAGTGCTAATAAGACATCACCTGTCCTTATCCCACTCGGAGCGGGGTCGGGTCGGGGTTTCACACGTATATCATTCTTCACACAATCCATCCATACCTTCTTAGGTCTTCTGCTACCCCTATACCCATCAACATTCATGCTCATCACTTTTCTTGGTATATGCATTTCACCCCTCCTCAACTCAAGTTTTCATTTACTGCGGCAACTTTTGAACTTTCTCTAATATACTCATTCCTGATTTAAATTATTCTATTGTTAATAATAAGACAATGACTGTGCCTTAGGCTTCTCAATGTCCAAGGCTGCCTGAAAAATACCGCTTTTAGCAATAAGGCTGCCTAACTGTACGCTGTAGCTGTCTGTGGGTCCTTAAGTAGTAGTAGGATAAAATATTTGACGACACTTTAGGATGTTTATCTTCATGGTTTAGCTAGATATTTTAAAGGCATAAAACTTTACACCTTCCGACTAATCTTACCATTCTGTATTGTAAAATCTATTTCATTTGTTAAAGTTTTCTACAGAAAGTTTATGCCTATTATTTTCTTATTACTTCCCACACCTGTACAAAGATAAAAGCTTGCAGAAAAGCTTGGCACGCACTGAGCCCCGTTTCCAGCGCAAAAGGAACCAATTATTATTTAGAAGCTTACCACATTCTTTCTGTTTTTACGGGGTTTTACGACTGAACCGTTATTGATGAAATATGTAATGTAAGTAGCCTTTGGAAGTAGCCTTTATACCGACGAACGGTTCCCGTGTGACGATTTTTGTAATCAATGCAGATGATCCGCTAGCAAAAGGCTAGGCAGAAACGAAAAGAGGATTAGTGAGACTGAGACTGGAGCTGGATTTTGATGTAAAGTGAAAGGGATGATATGATATTTTATAAACATGGGAAATCCACTTGAGATAGAATCTTAAAATTTTAAAACCATGGTGATTTGGAGAACAAAATTTATTTTTTGATACCCAACTCTGCACAGACAACTCTGTACCGCATGCTTCTTTCGCACATCCATTACAGTCTCAGAACGTGGGATGTCTCAGTGGTGTTTATAAATCGCGATCTGTCCGAAATCCGTCCGTCTGATCGCGTCGCATCTTACAATATCAGTAAAGGGTGCTTCATATGACGCTAACGTTCTAGACACGGACTGGACAAAATATCCTATGTCATTTTGTAAAGGTAGCTAATGTAATATAATGGCTGTACCCCAAAACAAAGAACCAGAACAGTGTTAGTCATAATCCATACCTGACCAAGCTAAGTGGACGCCTGGAAGTGTGACGTCACCCACTCACGTTTCGGGTACTGATATCAAATATGTATGTATTATTAGAATGTATGGAAACACGTTCGGATATATCGATGTAGCAAAGGGTGTTAGGGCGAACGCGGTATATGAGGTAGTTAGTATAGTACTTAGGGAGAGCGGGGAGCGTTACTAAGAATATAGTGGACTTATACATGCCACTGTCCACTTAGCAAATATATGTTCAATATGAAAATCACAGATAGCTCCTTGTGTCATGGTTGTATGACCGCCGTGGAAACTCACGACCTGCAGCAGCGTGGCCACACAATGGGCGACGATCCTAGACAATCCAGGATCACTCCAGGAGGCGTGTAGTGACATCAAGCGCAATGCGCACTTCTAGGTGGAGATCGGCTGGTAGGACTAGCTGACTCCGCTTCCACTCACACACGATGGGACAAATTTGGCTAAGTGCGGAAAGTGCCCAGAAAAAAGTAGAGGTAAAGGAAAAAAAAGTGCAGTTTACAAATTTTGAGAACACATATCAACTTAAAACAGCGCAGTGCCAGAAAAATCAAAAGTTTAATCTCATACCCGCAGTCTCATAAAGGTTATACGTAGTTATCTTCTAGAATTTTATTTTACTACCTTACTTTTCAGCCAAGTCCACAGTCTTTTTGGAATTGGATACGTATGACTTCTCATTTCGGTACTAAATGTTGTACTGTCGCCTTAAGTTGCTTCTCGTCCGAAGAGCACCTAATGCACCTAATTTCGTGTGATGTCATCGAACCGATGAAGGTTAAATAAATTGTTACCAGAATGTATTGTCGCGTTGCAATTTCCGCGGACGTCGCCAGGGACATAATGACGAATTAATTTGTCCATAAAATGATTTTGTATTGCCATTGAGACTGACTAAATGAGATTGTTTTCCTTTTTATTATTTTTATGGCAGAAGCTTTGATACCTTTTTGATTACATCTGCTTTTTTGTTGTCTCTGTTTTGTGTGGTTTCCTCACATATTTCGACCATTCTTTGTAATTGGAAGTGTCTCCAGCTAGTCAAAACAGCTAATCTCCTCCCAAAAATGCGCAAGGCGCTGAATGTCACTGCACGCCTTGTCTAGTGATCCTGAATTGTTTCGGGTCGTCACCCGTTGTGTGGCCACGCTGCTGCAGGTCGTGATCTCATGGGCGGGAGTTTCCTGGGCGGCCATGCACCCATGACACAGGGGGCTGTCTGTGATGTTCATATTAAACTTGTGTTTGTTAAGTAGACCTATGATTACTACTGCTATTTGTATGGATAATTTTTGGCAATCAATTAAAGTATGCTGGTTTATGATTGTAAAACTAGCCTTTGCTTGCGTCTTATTTTCCATGGATTTGATAAATTATTCACGAGAATACTTTGCTGGGATATAAAGAAGCCACGTGGTTGTCCAATTCAATAGGATTTTGCCGTTGAGGTGTCCAGAGGTAACAAACAAATGAACAAATATATTTTACTATTTGTAATATTAGCGCTATGACCGATATAAAAAATGACAGTGTATTGATTATCCAAAACAAAAATAAAAGCAGCAGCAAACAATTGAAATTAATAATAATAATAATCTAAACTGTCAAATTAATGATAGTTATAGCAAGACGTTTCAATAATTTTCACAGAAATTCTATCTGAACGCACTAAAATTCGGGCTCTATTTCACCCGCGGCCCGTAATTCATGGTTCCCTAATTCGCGGGGAGCCGAGGGTGAAACAGAAACTTTGTTGTTTGTTACTCATGTATCACTTATCTCTGCTAATAGGTCTACGTTTATTTGCTTAGCGTTAATTCGTTTAGAATGATCCCATACAAAATTCCTGTTGCTATAATCTTGGGAAATACAATTGCTATGCTTACGTAAGATATAATAATACCTAATTAGACCTAAATAGAGAAGATTGGATTATATATATATATATAGTGTCGAGAAATGAATATTGTGTATTTTATCAACTTTAATGTAAGCTACAACCGTTACGCAGCTAATGGTCGCTGGTCGCTAGATGGCGTTTTGATCAATAATCAAAAATAGAAAGAAAGAAAGAAAGAAAAATTTACAAAGTCATCTATTCCATTTTGAAAGAAAAATAGATTGAAACTTATTTTGCCATCTCTTTAAACTTAACTTTAAATGACAATACGTCAAGAACATAGCATTTGCCATGTGCCTTTGCCAAATGGATGAAAAAAGTGAAAAGTGTTCTACAAGCAAACCTCTTGAGCAAACATTGAGATGTTATATCGTTCTATTTGATCTACTAAGGAAATATTTTTCGAAAAAAAGGGATGAAAAACAATGAAAAGTTTTCTATGAGCAAATCTCTTTAAAATTAAAACAAGTAGCAAGTAATTTTTACGCAGAAAAAGCCATGGGTTCCTTACTATAATATTTAGTGAAATAAAAATGATGTAAGTATATTTTACAAATTCTTTTGAGAATCTTAAAAATATTATATATAGCCGCATAATGCGTAGTTTCTTGCACGGTTTCTTAGAACTGTTTTACAAGTTGTTTTGTTTTACAAGAACCGACAGCTCCGGATAATAAATAACATATCGAAGAAAAACAGTTCCGCTGGTGAAGCGAAAAGCATCAGACTATAATAATAAACTAGACTACGCGCTGTTTAAATAAAAACAAATCATGGACTCACTGGTGATCACACAGGTTCGATTCCCTGCGCAGGTATCTTTGGCACTCTGGATAGATACCACGCGACCTGTTGTGTTCAGGTATGAAACTTAAGGCTTCTGGGTGCGCACGCTTACCATCCAACGGCCTTATCGTCACTTACCATCAGGTGAGGTGAAGGCCAAGTGCAAAACCATCATACATTTTTTTTAACTTACCATAGGGTAATATCATAGGTGATATGAAGGTTGTGTAAAACCGTTTATACGCCGAAAATGTTGATTAAGTCATGTAAGGCTGTAAAGAAAGAAAGAATGATAAAGTTTATCTTAAATACATACATTTAAACTATGAATAAATAATAAAAAGGTTGATATATATAATGCAGCGATAGCGCTGGTTTTCAGCGGGGCACTAGGTAGGTGCGGTTGCACTTCCAAAGATACCAGTTAAAAAACAATAATTATAAAGCGGTGTGTATGTGAGTGTGTAGTGTACTCTACACACAAACATATGTATTTCAATATCAATAAATAATAAGTGAATAAATAAATAAAGATTTCTAAGCACATAAAAACTAAGCCGACGAATTCAGCACTATTTTGTGCTGCAGCACTTTCTAGAAAGTAAAGTATGGCCTGTCTAGTCATTACCGTTGTCTTTGCTTAAAAAACCAACAAGATACTAGTGTTTTCGCACCACATAAAGCAGTGTTGCCAGCGCTAATTATAATTGTGGTAATTGTTGCACATTCGTTAGCGTCCGCGGGCCTCTATTCACTATTAACAAAGCAACTGAAGCGAGGAGCTAAAACTGCTTTTGGGAGATTGCTTCATGAACAATTCATTTCATGTTTGTGTGCCTGCCTAAATGTAAGACAAAGTTGTCTTCTTGGGGGGGTTTGATGTAATTACCACGGTTGGTTGATGCTTACCAAAATAAAATTTCAGTTATACATCGGTAAGAATATTTTATATTTTTTTTGGATAAATAATAATATAGTAATATAAATTTAAATTTAGCGTAAATGTAGTGTAGGTATTTAAATTATTTTGTACAGTTTTCTTAATAAACTTTATGAACAAATAAATGAATATGAATAAGAATTATCAGTGAAAAGTTTATTTTGGGCAAACCACTTGAATGAATTTATCTTTGAATTTTGAATATCGATACATATTCTGATTTAGTGTAACACTAAGTATGCGGGCAAAGCTGTGGGAGTCTATCAGGACATTAAAAATGGACTTAAATTAAGATTAAATATTATATTGTATTTCGAACGGAAGAGCCTAATTTTTAGATATGTTTGTCATTAACATCACATCATAAAGAACCGGTCAAGTGCGAGTCAGTTTCACGCATCGAGGGTTCCATATAAAACATGAATAATTGCCATACTTAAAATCATATGCCCCAACGAATGCGCCTGACGAATACAACGAGAAATTATTAGTTTAAACATTAAAATTAACCAATTAGGGTTCCTTTTTCCTTTTGAGGTTCGGAACCCTGAAACAATAAATAGATAGCATACAAGGTTAGAGTCTCTTTTGTATGACAATACATAACCTTAATATACATCTTCAGTTTTAAAATAAAATAAAGATTTATGATTAAAATTAGTTAAAGTTGCGTCCAACAACAAACAACTGATTTATTTAGTCTACAAGCATGACTGAACCAGTACATATTTTCTAAAAACCGTCTCCGTTTCGCAACAGTGAAGTATTTTCGATTTGTTGAAAGCCGTCATAAAATTCATAATTTCAAAGAAACTGAATTGATTTATTTATTGCTTAATCGTACGGCATTTTATTGATTGGCGATCAACGTATTGAGAAAATTATTGCAATTTTCGTGTATTAGGGTTGTCAAGATTTAAAAGCACAATAATCTTACAGGTAAAATTAAATGCCGGGCCGAACACACCAAAAATGTAGAGTACAAAAAATAACAAAGTAATAGAAACAAGTGAAAGAAAAGTAAATTACAAAAAACCCGACAGCGATTTTTTTTACTTTTTATGATTTTAATATACCCAGTGTCACTCTCACAGTAAATAAGAATCTAACGACACCTCTCAAGCTAAAATCCATCGCGACGTTCAGGCCACAGAGCGTGCCAAACAATTATACATACTCTCGAAAAACATAACACTCCTTCTGGCGCAGTCGGGTAACCTGCGATTCTTGAACACAAGGTAAATCAGCTGTGATAGACGGACATATACAAACACCAGGTAGTTTTTTTAAAACAGGTTAAGTTTTTCCACCAGATGTTCGGAACCCATTTGACTTCCTAATGCCTCTTCAATTTTCCATGGAATTGACACTTCAATTTTGTCTACGAATTTTCTCATGCAGGATATTATTACATAAAACGTCAGTACGTTTATTGGCCACCACTGCCTCGGATTCGTCCTCATCACCCAGCGAGTCATCGCTACACTCCCCACGTCACGGTTACTTGTCTATCGCTAACCTATTCCCCTTGTCTGACCTCCTGGGACACACGCACAGTGCACGCACGTCTTTAATTCGTCGGCATGTCCTTTTTATCCTTGATCCTTTCCTCTTGAAAAGGGAATTCGAATTTTTATCTTATAAATCATTTATTTATTACAATCTATCCTACATAGCTAATAAGTAATTTTAATTTAACTTAAACTTCTACAGGTAGTTATTTCTAAGTCATCAGTCCATTGACGATTCGTAATCTTTAATTAAGTCGAAGGCACTTTTTTCATGTGTTCTTACACTAAAGCACTATTCACTATAACTCTATTTTTAATCCACTTTATTACACTAGTTTAAAAGGTTTTGTCCTTTTGAACCTCCTCATCATTCTGCCTCCACACTGCAAGGGCTCAGGCCTACCCTCATACAGAGAGTGTATGGGCCATAGTCCACTATGTGGGCCCAATGCGGATTGGCGGACTTCACATGCCTGTTCAAGACATGCAGGTTTCCTCACGATGTTTTCCTTCACCGTTAAGCAATCGAATAGTGTACTTGAATTTAAAAACAACTCATAGGTACACGGCTGGAGAGTCCGCGCCTTATCCACTGCGCCACCGACGCTTCATATCACCTCCTCACTATGTCTGTATTGTCGAGGGAATTTTGTGATTCCCAAAAATAACGGGTTTCTTTCAAAATAGGATAGCGCTCTATGCGTAGTAATTATTTAAAAATAGAACATACATACGATTATACATACAACTTCATAGTGATTCATAATTTTCATTTTAACGCACTAATTTGGTTGTTATTTAAAACGCCATCTAGGGATCATTCGTTGCGTAACGGCTATCGGCTATTGTAGCTTAAAATACTAAAGTTATACTTAAGTAAAATTAATTTCTGGACAGTATTATTTGACGTAATATTTTTAAGTAGTAACTTATCAACGCCATCTATTTTATTTTAATAGATTATGGTAAAAGAAATATTATCCCTGTTAAGAATGTTTTTGTAATTATATTATTTTATTTTTGGCGTATCTCTACCCTAATAAAAAAAACTAAGCTTTCAATTTTCAACATAAATTTATTACTAATTTTTCCATAATCACTTTTGAAAAGGCGGTATGCAGAGAAAAAAAAAACTTTACGACTGTCGCATCTTTTACAAAATATTATATGTATGTAAACACCCCTAATCCCTCATTAGCTGCAGATCTATCTAGTATCATGTTTAATCAATTATAGCATGATGATAATCAATTAGTGAGCCACATATACCGGTATTTCACGGTTGGACACGCGATTCGATAGATTTTCCGTCTTAGCATTTGATTCTAGCGCGTGCTTGCCTGCTAAGTGACGTATCAGGCAATCTTTTAATCATGCTTTTTAACCGACTTCAAAATAGGAGGAGCTTCTCAATTCCACTGTACGTTTGTTTGTATGTACTTATGTTATTCGGTAACTCCGCCAATTATGAATCGAATTTGATTATTCTTTTTTGTTTAGTAGAGTATACTTCATAGGCGGTCCCTTATAAATTCTATCGAAATTGATTTAGCGCTTTTTGAGAAAATCTACAAATACCAAATATGAGTTCTACCTCTAAAGGTGAACATTTTAGGCGATGAATTCTGCAGACTTTTGGGGCAGTTGATGTCAGTTTACCGACATCAAAAAAGGTGGAGGCTATCAATTCGACGGGTATATTTTTTTAAAATGTTTGTTACCTCAGAACTTTTGAATGGGTGAACTGATTTGGATGATTCTTTTTTTATTTGAAAGGTGGTGCTTCGTTTGTGATCTCATTTCAATTTGGTCCAGTCCTACCCTCAGTAAGACGTTATAGGTCAATTGAAGTCTGTTTCCAGTTCTTTTTGAACGCATTTACTTGTTGTTATTTTTTAAATAAAAAAAAGCGTGTGGAATATCTATGCCATAGTCCACTCTGTCCCATTGCGAATTGGTAGGTAGACCTACATCATCGAGATTCTTCTCATGAGTGTACAGGTATCTTCACTATGATTTTAACATTTTTAACCGACTGGCACTAATTTTCATTAAGTAAAGGAATTATTAATTTAATTAGGTGTAGACGTGGACAGTCTTGAAGACACTGTCTTTTATTTACGTATTGTGTTACAAGCCGCGCCCACAAGATGGTCGCTCGACACGAAAAAGTTCTATCGTTATATCGTTCCACACTGGCCAGCTAACTTCGCATGCTAAAACTACTTTATAAATGGAGGAAAAAGAAAATGGCGGTTTTTGAATTAGGAACGTTTATCTTGAGTGACAGCTAGTGCAGTCATGCACGAAAGTTTTGTGTGGGAATTGGAATTATTTTGGTGTAGCGTAGAAAGTAAAGTTACCAGTAATTTATAATTAAATCTGTCAGTATATTTACATTTAAAAAGCATGCATTTTATTATTTAAACAATTAAAATACCTAAAACCTCCGTAAGTTAATGGCACCGTTGGAATTGAGTTCCAGAGGGCGTAAGTTTGATTCCCGACGGGGTGTCGGGAACACGATATGGTTGGTGGTCGGGAATTTATACTTTTACACCTAGATACCACTATATGTTCTCTAGATCTACGCCGGAGTTGTTGATAAATTGTGTTACGTCAAGCAAATTGAACAAGTCAATTCGATTCACGATTAACCATGACGTGACATAGAGGATAAAACCATTACGTAGAATAACAACGCATAGAAGGTTATTCCTAAAACTAAGCCATTTTGGCTCAGTGCTTTAGAATACAATTAAAATGTGTCACAATAAACTGGAACATAGCGTCGTAAATACGTGTATTAATATTATGTTTCGATTCGGTTGATACGAGACTATCCTTCTGATTTGAACATACGTTGATTTAATGTGAATACATAAACAGCGTAACGTGCATGTATGTAAATAATGGTATATATATGGAGGGCTTCGCGTGACGAAACACTCATGCTATGTGATAAATACGCAATAATTAACACGATGATAATAAAACATAGGCTTAGTTAAGGAAAACCAATGTACTTTTAATTAAGTGCATGAAAATTATCACATTCTTGCCAGTTGGCATACATAAACTAATCATTCCAGACTTAGAATAATAATGCCTAGGAGAATATGGTATCATATCAACTAAAAGTGAACAATGAAAATATCATAGGTACCTAAAGGCTACACGTCTCAACATCGTCTAATAATGCGTGAGGTCCAAAACGTACACACACGTATAACTGACAATGAAGCACGCAAAATACGAAGGACTGAGTGTCAAACGTTTGGCGTACTGTGTTTTGTGCGTACCTTGTGTATAACAATCGAAAGTGTCTGACACAGTGCCTTCACGAGTTTTCAGTGGAACACGGCCTCTGGGTTTTCTTATTTATGTGAGAGTCCTACATTTTTATGCTTTTCCGCTGTGACGCCTATTTATTGCAGAAGACATTCTTTAAAATAAGAATCTGAAAGCACTAAGACACGACCATTAATTAGACTAAGCTAGAATGGCTTAGTTTAATTTGCTTCAATTATCGGGCGCGGTCTCATCTTCTTTAAGAAAGACAAAGTATAACCTGAGTATGGTGTTAATGTAAAAAAACTTCTATTGGCGAAAGTATTGAAGTATAAATAATTCCATGTTCGTTGTGAATTTTTCTTTACTTACGTGACATAGTCGTTTCAAACTAAAAAACAAAACACTATCGAATGACAAAATATCTACGTAGAAATCTATAAATTTAAAATGTTCCTCTCACAATATTCAAGGTAATTAATATGTTAATATGTAAAGTTACGATTGATAATTAAAGAGGAGTACTGTACTCGAAATAAAGTCATATTATTAACATAATATTCATTTTACTCCTTACTTTAGCTTGGAGTCTTTTAAATACGATATTTTATAGGTTAGGTGGTACATACAACCAAGCACAAAATTGTTATATGAAATAACTATGCATTATTTTTATTATTGCCTAAAAATTATTTAGAAGTACGAAAAATATATATGAATAATTAAAACATTATAGCCACTGTAAATAGTTAATAGCTATTTATTCAATTTTGTACTAAAGTTCCATACCTTCTTTATTGAAACTAAAACGGAGTAACGGTTTCAGTAAAGTCGCTCCGTACGAGTATATCAACAACATGGGGCTTACATTACACACGCAGAAAAACTGTCAAACAAAACGTAAACAATTATCTATTCTAAGGATGGTTATAAAGATAGTTAAGAGGCTATGTTGGTAAGACCACGTGGCCACGTTCAAATTTGGATTGTTTTGTATCTGTCCCTATCCGAGCCCTATCCTACCCGAGCGCGTAAGGTGAGACAGCATACACTACGCGAAGTTATCCACCCGTTATTTGGATGTTTCGTAGTCCAGGGATCATTTGAAGGATACATTATATTATGTAACCATTTTTTTAATACAGTATACTAATGAAATTTCAGATGTCGGTGGTTTTTCCAAATTGTTCTAAATTGATTCATACTCTTGTAAATCAGGTTCAAAGTTGGGGCTTTTTACCACCGTAAAATACAATTCTTTGACGCCCTGTAACTCTGGAAGTATATATTTAAACGAAAATCTGACTCACCACCGACACAGATATTTGTTTCTAGATTGTGCCTTGAAAATTTCATAGATTTTCATAGCTTAATACTCAAAATATGACTGGACTACGTTTGTATGGGCGCTTTGACACCAGCATACCCTCTTAATTATCTTGTGGCTTCTGGTATTTTCTGGGGTATGCTCGTTTACCATCCAACTGCCTTATCGTCACTATCCATCAGGTAAAAATTAAATCCAAGTGCAAACTTATTAAACATTTTAAAAAGTTCCATAGATAATAGATTCACGATGAAAATACAGAGCATGTTAAATGAGAACTATTAAATATAATAGTGTAATTTTATTGAGATAGTGCACCGCATAACTGCAGTCTATAATTTTCCCATCGGTTTTACAAACAAGCTCTTTAATTTCAAGCTCGCATTCATATGACCCAGTACATGTAGTGATACTGAAATACAAATCCTAGCTTATAAAAGGTTAATTGATAAAGAATTAGCCATGTGTATGGCCTAAATGTAGATAAATTATAAATCTAAATAACATAACTTTATCCTATACGTTAATTGTAGGCTTAAGTTAACCAATGTGATGCAAGTTCTACGTGATTAAGTTATTAGAGCTGGACGTAAGTGACTGTCCGAGAAATTAATAGGTATTTTACATAAATTATAGGCTGTTACAAAAGTTAGTAGTGTTTTAATATAAAATAAAAATAAAACTCACATGTACATTTTATAATTATAAGCACAAGAATAAACTGAGAAAAATGAATGAATGATGTAATAACGATACGACTATCCTAGAAATGGAAAAAGACAAAAAAAAACAAGGCAAATTAAGAGATAGGAAGATGAGCCTACCTAAAGGATGGAGAAGACTAGCTAGTGACAGATATGAATGGAAGAAACTAGGGGAGGTCTATGTCAGAAGAACTGACCAGCAAACTAGCTGTTTTTATACTTTAACCACCAACCAAACCGAGTAATACCGATAGGAATCGAACCCGGACCTACAGATTGTTAGCCATTAGGCCATTGAGGCGTTAAAGACCTATCCACACCCTCTGACATCCTGTATTATAATACATATCGAAGGTCCGCTCTACTGTTACCGCATCCTTCGCCTTATGTTTAAATGTTAGATTCACAATCCGGAGGTCCTGGGTTTGAATCCCAGTGGGCGTACCTATCGAGTCTCGGTTTGTTTGGTGGGAAGGCATTTTCTATGTCCGCCTGGCTAGCTACCACCATGTTACCTAAGTCTGCCGCCAAACAGCATTGTTAATAGCACTGTTGTGTTCCGGTATGAAAGGTAGCAGAGCCAGCGCCTCATTAGGTTGAGTCTTCTGGGTGCGCACGCGCACCATCCAACGGCCTTATCGTCACTTACCATCAGGTGAGATGAAGGCCAAGTGCAAACCTATCATATATTTAAAAAAATTACCATAAGGTATTATCATATCGCAGGTGATACGAAGGTCTTACAAAACCGTTTATACACTGAAAAAGACATGAGATTGGTCTTGAGGAGGTAACTTGATCCATAGAAATATTTCAAAACGGTATCACTATGATTCTCCATCTTACTGCTATTACCAATCCACCTATCAAGCGCGGTGATTATGGGTAATCCCCTCCTATACCTCACAACTTATGCAGGTGATGAATATTTTAATCTCGTACCACACTACAAATATTTGTATTTGCATATTTGTATTTGCAGATTGCAGACAGGTTGTGAGTCAGCTCTGTCACACACCATCATACATTATAGGTCATTATGGCTTCAACCATAAAATTATCCCCAACAAAATACCGGTGCGGTAATATATTATGGTTGCTAGTACAGTTCCGCAGACACCTTAGTTGTTTTATTAAATACATTCTTCACAGTTGAACTGTTAAATTAACTTAGCCTTATAAGTTGTTGCAATTAACTAACCATTAAACGTTGTTTCAAATCGAAAATAATATGATAATTTTCCTTATTTATAGTCGACTAGCATTACCCACGAATTCTGGAACATAAAGTATTTTATACGCTAATTCAGAATACTTTCCTAAGTGCTAAATAGTTGTACAAATCGGTTCAAACGTTCATGCGTCACAGACTCACAAACATCCACAATTATAATATTACGAACAGTATCATCATAAATTGTTTACCTTTTACAATAATTTATATTTATTTGAACAATTTATTCAAATTACAAAACATTTCTTACCATGTGAGGTCTGTCATATCAAACTATGAAAGGCTCATGTCCAACAGTGGACAGCAGTGAACCTTTAAAGGGTTTAATGATAAAAATAACAATGAATAAAAAGGCTTACAAACTTGAAGCTTCATCTTGAATCAACAAATATTAAGAAAGAATAAAATTATGACTGAGTGATAAATATTTCATTGTGGTATAATTATAAACAAACGCCTGGGTACAGCAGCTGGGCTCACAATCCGGAGTGTTAAGGGTTCAATTACCAGCGGGGTAACTATTAGTGATCGATTGATGGTTGTTGGCAATGTTCTACCGCTTGACTAGCTACCACCATGTCATCTAGTATGTCAACAAACAGCAGTGTTTTTAGTACTATTGTGTTCCGCTAGGGAAGATAGCACAGCACAACTCCTACCACCATACTACTTTAGAAAATTAGTTGTGAGACAGGGAACTCTACAATGACACAGGTAAACATTAGCTAGTGTGCTCATGAGTAAATTATTTAGTGTCTGCTTATTACATGACCTACACACATGTCAATACTGCTTTATCATACACACAGACATATTCAAATTTTCCATGTCATCAAGGCTTTATAATATGTTCGCCCCATACTTTCCCGTTGGTGACAAAAAAGGCAACTGAGGGAACAATTTAAGAAGATCATCATCTACCTCGCAGCTTGCTTTAGGTGTCATAATTATCCGTGAATATTTGAAAGTTTTCATGTAACCTCTGTATTGTTTTGAAATTTTATATTGTATTTCGATTTAGATCGACATGTTTTTAAATAATTTTATTTTATTTTACTTTAAAAGATATGGACCTGTATCAGCATTACTAATAAATGATGATAATGATTAAGTGGAGAAAAATTCTAGAAGATGGACAGTAGCAAAATACATATCTACATATCTTATTGTGGTCACAAGTCGACTTGACCACAATGGTCATTTGTGGTGGATTTCGATAGGCACATGGTGTAGACAGTGTTATTTATATTGTTTACTAGCTTTCTGACTTCAGAATAACTTTGGAATATTCCTGGGGGACGCATTGCCTGGGATCAAAATTCCAGAACAGGTTTGACGAACATTAATGTTTCTGGCTTGTTCCCTTGGAGCGATAACGTCATAGTAGACCCCCAAACATCAATATGTTAAATTCAAAAGGCTAAGGGGAAAGATAAATACGTTCCCTAACATGAGCCGCCGAAAAAAATTCTAGACACGCGGTCGCTATTGAGTTATACAGACATATTCTTTATCTTCTTTCTTCCTTCCATTTTTTAATAATTTCATTAATCTATCACATATATGTATGTCTCAGATTGTATTATATATATTATACACAAGTATCTGTTCTCTCCTTCCCACGCACGTCACACACTCTCTGGCCTCGTCAGAACACCAGCGCTGCGGCCTCGCTGCAGCACATGCTGAGACGAGTCCATTTTAGCAACACACTACAACACAACCAAATGTTATGTATCTTATATAGCTTCAATTTTTGTTTATCAGTTGTAAATAATTTTTTAAAATAGTTTTGTTTTTGTTTTTCGTAGTTTAGTTTGATAGATTTTTACTGTGTTTTTTTTTGTATGTGTAAGTTGTGTCTATGTCTAGTTATATCGTAAAATAATGTTTTGTCATTTCAACAGTGATGACATTCGGAACCGAAACGTGGTCCTTTACTGTGGGACGAATAAACAAGCTCCAAGTCACTCAGCTTAGCAAGTTATAGAACGAGCTATGCTCGGAATTTCTCTACGTGATAAAATCCGGAATGAGAAAATCCGTAGACGAACTAAGGTCACCGACATAGCTCGACGAGTCAGTGAGCTGAAGTGGACATGGGCAGACCACATCGCTCGAAGAATCGATAACCGGTGGGGAGTAAAAGTTCTAGAGTGGTGACCACGTACCGGGAAGCGTCTACCGGGCCGTCCCACTACTATCTAGACCGACGACCAAGGGGAGCAAGTGTCTTGGTACCGGTCAATATTGTATACTATATAGGAGGCCTATGTCCAGCAGTGGACCAGGCTAATGACGATGATGATTAGAAAACTATAGAAATTAAAAGAGAAAACATAGCATTACTATAGTTTTTTAGCTTTTTACCATTCGCGTAACTAGATTTTCCGCATGTTGTACACCTTACAGTCTTGTAAAACCCAAGTAAGTACAAATTATTGGCTTGAGGAGTTTCGTAAAGTCCGTAATGTTATTTAATACAACTTCACCGCAATCTATTTTTATGTTAACGGTAAAATTTACCACAACGAATGCTAATATTTTACCCTTAGTAATTCAGAATATATCCCACGGGATAGCTAAATGGACTGGGATGAAAGTAGCTTTATATCCTTTTCCATTCCCTCGGCTACATGCATGCCAGATTTCATCACGATAGATTGTACCGTTGAGGCGCTAAGTGGTTAAAGAAACTCACTTTTTTAATTTTTTATTAGCATGGTGTGAATTAACATGGGATACGTTTATCCCGTAAAAGGAATTCCACCCAAGAGCTAATGATACGTAAGACGTGTGGTATGGACTACATTGTAGTCGTATCTCTGTTTACATTATATTGTTATTGGATGTAAAATGTTATGACGGTAGGAATATATTAATTTATAGTTAAGTTGAAGGGCCGTGGAAGTGTGCGTAAAATGCCTTGTTATCTCCCTATCGGTGTTCTCAGAATGCTTCCATACAAAAATAAATAAATAAATATTACACACTCTTTGTTCTACTATCACACTATAGTATCAAAACGTAGTCTACCATTTTGAAGAAGAATTTGTGCAAATTGTTGAGTTTATGGCAAATTTGACTCTCTCAAAGGAAAATGGGAAATAACTCGAGAACAAACTTTAGCAAAAAAAAAAGTAAAAAAGCACACTTAAAGGATTCGAGGGAAGGTGCCTTCTACAAAATCGTCCACTTTCGTAGTTTTTTCTCCTTTTTTTCAGGAATATTCCGAGGCTTTGATGTTTCGAGTGTCACCCTCCGAATTTTGGCGTTCGTCGCCCTTTGAAGTGTTTGTGTACACTTGAGTACTTTTACAGGCCAATAACCGTGGAGATAATTCTTGTTAAAAGAATTTTATCAATTTGAAATTAAAATGCAATTTTTGAAACTTAACACAGCAATGAATTCAAAATCTTTATTAATGAAAGAGCTCCCTGATAGAGCTAGGACCTGTTTGCATCTAACTTAATCACGCGTACAGCTAGGGAGTGGAACGCACTGCTGGTTACTGTATACATCATCACTTATCATTATCACTCAGACAAAGTAACGAGCGATAGTGCTTTCACGTCATTATCATACATTTAATTTACTGTAAGCTTTTAAAATACCTCTAAATTGAATAATTTGAGAAAAAATTACTTCAAAAATTATAATACTGAGATAAAATTTAACTAACAACTTCACTAGAACCTATAGCATCCGTTACGCAGCTAAAGTACTGTAGGTGGTGTTTTAAGAGTAGTGATAATTTTTGAAAAAATTGTGATTGTGGTCCAATATAATATTAAGATGTAATAATCTTTAACCTTTAAGCATCTTTAAGGCTAGATATGTTAATCATTTTCACTTTTGATAACAAAAACTATGTCGCAAAAGTTTTTTTTTGCGTCAAAACTCATAATAAAAGGACACTTGTGTGTAAAAGTGTTAATAAAGAAGAGACTAATTATTTTTTCGTGAATTTTTTTTCTTGTGTATTTAATTTTTTTTGTACCATTTTAAAATTCGCAGCTTTGATTTCCACTCACGAAAACATACCACCCATACATTCCTGATAATTGAGACAAAGCGCCAAGTGGATGGTACACAACACAAGTAATAAACTTTCAAGTATTCTAACAGAAGGGACATTTTGCGTGAGCAAAGTTTTTTATATTTTACGTGTCTAATAAATTTGTAAGCGATGTGTGTGTAGCATGTCATATTTGTATTATTACAAGTTAGGTACCAAATAGAGGCACAAAATATTCGAACGTAAAGTTGTTCAACATTTCTCTGTGTAAATCGTAAATATTTATTAACATGGCGCCATTCATTTCTCAATGTAGGTATGTTTCATATGTTTTGCACGTATTCGATAATTTCAGAAAATTATGATGTGGTCATTTTTAAAAACGAATGAGTCGAAGGCAAAATCACGTATTCATTTAATATTATTTTCCAGTTGTAATGAAGATAATAAAGCATTGGTTTGTACTAAACGAATTGAACTTGTATTATTACTGTGTACTTACAAATTCTTTAAGAGCAAGTTTGTTAAATGTAAAGTTCAAATTAAAAAATCTCGATGACTGACTGCACTACAATTTCGTATTTTTCTCTAATTAGAAAAATCTTCGTACATAAAAAATATTCCAGGACACTACTAAACTTGTGCATCAAAAATAAACATGTGACAAGTGTGCTTCGGTGGATTTTAGCAGAGTAATTAATGCAGCGCCACGTCCCGACGGATGCAATGTTTTGGCGAAAAAATGCGCCTAAAGCAGGCTGACAACCCCCGTAACATGAGCGTCGTGCTCGACCGGGACCGCGGTCCGGCTTATCATGTCTAAATTGTGTTGATAAAAATGATTTTAGAAGTAACTTGATTTTAATTTTGTTTCTTGTCCCTCTGGCATTTTAAATAATTACATGTTAGTTAAGTGTATTAAGTTTTAAAATGTGTTTGATACCAGTATCTAGGACCTTTCATTTCAATGCCGTATTTTTTGTGATCATGAATTTTTTAAACAAAATAGATGTTTTTAGACAAATGTAACTAATATTATGAAAGCAACTACATACTACTATCTAAACCAATCTTATTTTGGGGGAAGTTTTCTATTGATTGTTTATAAAACGCAATTTGTAAACAAGGCCACGCGGTGACGCTATTATGTCTGACACTCGCGTAGCGATGATTTGTAATTGTTAAATATTGGTTTTGATTCAATATTCCCCTAATTTTTTTACTTACCGCAATATGCTCGAGTTAAACGCAATATATATTTTATATTTTGACACACACAACACTTATAAACACGTTTGTATTTTTGCAACATCGCGTTCACGATCACATGTAACGAGCAATGGTCGCGTGCGCCGCTGGGAGCCGTACTGACCTGCCACTCTTGGTGATCACCATCTCGGTGCCGAGCTTGTGAAACTTCTCCCACAGGTCCTTCCCCTCGAGGGTGACTTTTGGGTCATCTACGACGCCGTCGTCATCCGGGGGTAGAGGCGCGTACGGCGGCGGCGGCGGCTTGAGCAGCGGGCAGGGCGCTGAGAGTGCGGCTGCGGCGGCCAGAGCGGCCGGCAGGTAAGGCGGCGGCGGCAGCGCACCAGCCGTCAGCAGCGCCGACACCGAGAAGTCGCTCGGCCGCGGCGCCATCAGCGGGTGGAACGCGACGGCGTCGCGCCGTTCCGCGCCCTCGAAGCGCATGCCCGCGCCGCCCGGGGCCCACGGCGCGCGCTCCACGACCGGCGTGCCCGTCGGCTCCAGCGGTCGCGCTCGCGCCCGCTCATGCAACGTCCATAACGCGCCGGCCGGCGGCTCGCTAGCGACACTCGATCGTCCCGTGGCGACACCCGCTCGCGCGGCAGGCGTCAAACGACTGGCCGCCGGCGGCGCCGGCTCCGACACCCCTCCCGCGCGCGCCGCCCAATGGCGCGCCGAGCGGCGCCCCGCGCGCGCCTCCCGCACGGCAGGCGGGGCTCCAGCCACATAGCGCGTTGTTTTTTCGTCGCGGGCGAGGTGTCCGCCGCCGCCACACCTAGCGCGCGGCCGGCGCGGTGCGGCGCGGGGCGCTCCGCCGCTAATCTGGTTAATGCGGCGCGCGCGGGGGCGACACTCGCGCCCGCCGCCGCCGCCGCCGCCTCCTTCTAATTGGACACGTTTCCGTTCGTTCATCAATTGAGCTCGTTACGTTCTCGCAATATCTTTTGTGTGGTTAGCTAGGTAGCCGGCCCGCACTGTGCGAGTGCTGCAGAGATCATCAACTCATCCGCTGTGGTCTGGTCTACCTACGACGGCTTCATAGCACAAACATCAAAGAGAGTCCATTCAGTTCGCAACAAAACTTTTTGTTGTCTGCAAACAGAATGTTGATCGATGTCTTGTGTATCTATTTTATAGATATGCAGAAACGCAGGCACTCATACACAATAATAATAATAAACAATTTTAACACAGTGTTTTTAACTTAATAAATTATTTAATTATAGGCTATTAATTGTTAGAGTATTTTATTAAAAATTAAAAACTTGTGTGCGCGACTGTAATTTAGTTTTATTTCGGAAATAGTGTAGATAGGTGTGTAATGTTTTTGTTACAGCTGCTGTTGGACACGACAGGGAATCCTTTCAAAATCAATTTCAATCGGGAATTCCATTCGAATTAAAATATAACCTGAGTATTTTTATATTATATTATCACGTGAAAATATATTAAGTATAGATAAGGAAAAGAAAGAAAAAAAACGATATTTTTCTTAATTCTTACATTCTTTAAGGATTTGTCTGGATATCACTTAGGGTTTGGTACTTATTAACAAACATTCCTTTTATTTTCTAAACTTATTTAGTCTTAACTTTTTTATTTTCCTATATGATGGCACTTGGCCTTCATCTCACCCGGCGGTACGTGATAGAAAGCTGGATCACCCAGAAGCTTTGCGAGGGCAACAGAGCGCCAGCGGCGCCCTCATTCGTTGTTTTTTAAATTTCTCCGCATTTAAAGAATAAATCCCAAAACCATTCCGAGCTTTTTGTGTGGTTTTCGAGTAGTCATAGATTCGTATTTAGTATTTATGCAGTTACTATAAATTGAACCGCCTACAGTGGTCACTTTTAACTGTTTCATTGATAGTAACTGCACTAATCGATATATCAGTTCATGATGTAACGATAAACTGTAAACCAGCATCAACTACAAAAATTCCGGCTTTGTTTTTGAAACTATTCTATAATTGTGGAGAAATAGAAAAGAGCGACTTAGGGCGCCACTGTCTCGTTAATGAGGTACTAGCTGTGCTACCTTTCTAACCAGCCTTACCAGCAGACACCATATTAATTTGATGGTTTTTATTATTTTTAATCAAACTAACACGTAGGTGGTTCGCTTCATATAAGTTAACTTATAAGTTCACGCGGTGTCGTGATCAAGGTAGATCTAAAACCAATGAATAAATCTCATATCATAGTTTCTTAGATTTGTGTTTTCACCCAAAATATGACATAATATAAACGCGAAAATTTTTTTGGGCATACTCAATAGGCCTGTTTCCACTAATAACAAATTGCTTGGTTTATAGTTTCTAATTATAAATGAGGAGACGAAGATAAGAAAAAACTAGTATATTTCTCAAAAAAGTTAAAGATTATTAATATTTTTAGAAAATGGATTCGAAAAAAATAGGCATTAGGTCACGTGACAACGAACACGAAGAACGCGGCGCAAGAAAGTGTGACGTCACGCCTCGCAAAACATCATTGTTGTTGTTGACGTTTTCATACCACAGAGCAGGTTATTTCGCGAGCTGTGACGTCATTCAAGACGCCATGACACTATTCAGCGTTTTCGAGGGAAATATAAATTGCTTTTTTTAAATACAAAATACGTAATGTAAATTTTGCTTTTTCTTTAAAATATAGCTTTTTGGGGATATAATATAGATTAAAGTATATAATTAACCAAGTTTTCAAATTTTGTCAACTAGCCTATTCAGCGCACGGTAGTAGCGACTTTAATTTCATATTGTCATAATTAAACATTCGACTTTTAATTGACAAAATAGAATACCTAATTTGATACTAAGTTCAATTAATGCTGATTTTTTAAACTAGCCTTTGCCCGCGGATTCGTCCGCGTGGACTTCGTTGTGTATCCCACGGGAACTACATGCTAGAGCGGGATAAAATAACCTATCCTTTCCTATCCTATGCCTTTTTCTGTTCCTTTAACTATTCCTTTACGAAAAGGCTATTCAGACCCTTCGTTACGATGGGAAGGAGGAACAAACAAACATGCTTTCGCAATTATAATTATTGGTATGGATCATGTATGGATTGATTCACATTGACACATCTCGCAAATATGAACTCTGATCTAATTCTGTTCTGAAAATATCGAGAACCTTAAACGGGTGTGAGGACTTCTGGCCGAAGGGCGTGGTGTACCGTCGCTTCAGAGGAAACATAGCGACCAACACCACCAGAGCGGCACCAACGTGACATAGTAAACAGTATTATTGTAGTGTCTAGTAGTTTATTTTAATGTATTTTATTGTATTGTATATATAAAAAAATCAATTTAATCCAGCATACAGCCATATTTACACACCAAAAATATACAATAAATATGATAATAAATTAATAAATATATACTTATATGGGTCATTGTTACCTGAAATAAATGAATAATAATAATATATATATATATAAAACGGCAAAACACAACATTATTGAATAAGTGAATAAAGGTTTGTTCAGTATTTAGGACGATAAAAGACGTTACGTAAAAAGTAGTCGTTTGAAAAATCGTTATTTAAAACAATTTACTGTGAGTTTTGTTGTGTGGACTCTGCTTTATAATAGAATCGCCCAATGCCGTCCCGCGCTAAAAGGCGACTAAGTTAAACCTACCCAGGAGATGGGCAGCATCTCCCTATGTATTAACAACATCTTACTGCGATTACCAATCCGCCTGTTTAAGCGTGGTGATTTTGGCAAATTCCTTCATGTCGATGTAAAGGCAGTGACAGATAAAAGGTTAACCAATAAATGCCGGTAATGAAAAACTAAATAAAATATTGCCTATACTAAAAACATAAGATGCGTCAAAAAGAGAAGATTCAAATTCGGTCTGCACTTGTACACAAACAAATCAAGGAATAATCTAAATATATATATAAAAGTATAGGAACGAGTCATCGGACACTTCAAAACAAGTATCGCGATATGGGTTCTGAATTTTTTGATTTGCTGCCATCTAGCGGTGAGTAGCAGTCAACCTAGATATACAACAATGGCTGCGCTTCCACGCTTAGGTACTTGGAATTTGTTAACGCTTACTAAATTGGATGTAAATGATTACTGTTATTATTGTATACTTAATAAAATTGAGTTTCTTTTGACATTAAGTTGGATAGGTACCAGCAATTACAGACCGATGCTATTTCTGATTCCTTGAATAAACCGTATTTGATGTAATTAGTATGCAGCTGTTTTACATTTTTATTTATAATTACTTATTTAATCATTGGGCGTAAACAGTTATATTGAAAATGGATAATTACAAACTAATCATCATCTAAACGAATTGTGGCAGCGGTTCCCCTCGGCGATGGCGGACGGTTACAGGGACGTAAGTCTAGTGGGGGGTTGGCATGGTATGGTCGCCAATCGAGTACATTAAGTGTGATATTATTTAATTGACTAAATTTTTCTAGATTTTCTCACACCAAAACTCTGTATTCATAAAAGCTTGTAATATTCTGTCAAAGTTATAATTTATTCTGTAATTACAACATGATTTTAAATATTTTGGAGCGAGCACTGCAAAAATTTTCTTCTAAAATCGTTGATCTCGAAAGGCAACTAAACACACGTCAAATGTTTTGCACAGGCAGGCATGTGACATCATGTGTTTGACAACAGACTGAGTGTCTTGTTACAATTGCTATCAGCTTCAGAATCAAGATTTTGTTTACTTTGTCTATCGCTAGTGATGTATCAAAATAAAACCATAAGATTTTGAAACACTTCAGTAGAAAATGTAAAGGAAATCTTCCAAGAATCCCCCTGAAAACAATAAGCTCTTCAGTCACCTTATCAAAGTTAATGTATGTAACAACTTAGAGTTTATTTCTAAAGCTGTTGAGTCGTGTTTACTGCGACAGGGTTGTAGCGGGATGTAAATGAGGGGCACGGGAGAAGATGAGATAATAAGTGAGCCTCAAAGAGTACGATCGAAAACTCGGTTATTTGGAGATTGGCGGTTGATTAAATTGAGGGTTGTCACCCTTGACTTTGCTGTATTTTTAAATAAAAATAAATTAATACATTTTTACAGAATTAAGAGTCTTACGTTGATGGGCAGCAACTTCAGCCTTCGTAATAACATTTTAATGCGATCATCAATCCACTTGCCAAGCGTAGGGATTAGGCGAATGGTTAGTCTGCCGTGGCGAAGTATGAGGAGGCATTTCGCAATGCAGATTTACGCAGCTGATCACGATATGAACCGTTATTTTGCCTGTAACTTACTGCTGATTTGGGGTCGTTCTTACATTTTGTTGTTGTAGTTTTTTCTTCAATAATTCGTATTTTAAGTCAAATCTGGCCAACATGCGTGTCATGAGACGGCAAGTATGAGATAGTGTCTAGATAATGAGGCGCTGGCTCTGTAACCTTTCATACCGGAACACAACAGTGCTGTTAAGACTAATATTTGGAGGCAGACTTAAGTAACATGGTGGTAGTTAGCTAGGAGGAAATGCCCTACCTCTAACCAGTACCGATAGGTACCCCATTTCAACTGGGAATCGAATCCGAGATATCCGTATTGTCAGTTCAAGCGTGTAGCCATAAGCACGCGTCTCATAAAGTAGCATGGACTAGGATAAAGACTACTTTTTATCCCTAGCAGTTAAGCAATAGAAAGAATGCAGACGAGATGTAATATAATAAAATAACTTCAATGATGTGTCAACCATGTCGTGCAGGGATAAGGTGCTACAGTCCTGCGCCTTCTAAATTTAAATTGTGGGTTCTCTAAGGTGGCACTCCTGTGTGTGTGAAAGTAGTTGTTTTAATAAGGGACTAGAGGTCCGCAAGGAAATTCCTCCCTTACTATACTGTAAATAATAATTTAATAATAAATATATTTATTTTACTAGCCATAAAATAAAAGTAGTTACAATGTAAGACTTAGTTTACAAAAAAAGTGACTTATATATAACTTATATCAGTATCTAATTTGGTATTGAGTGATTTGTGGTCGCCATGTTTTGTAGGATAAACTGTGTTTTGAGGGATAGTGTTTCATCGTTGTGCAAATGTACACTCGAGTACAAAAATATGTATCCAATTTTGTACTATGTTATACTCACCCATTCTTGTTCCTATGTTGTATGTTGAGGGAAATGTCAATTAAAGGTGAATGTGACAAGGTTCAAAAGTGGATACATGTTTTTGTACTCGAGTGTACACGATTATTATCATCAGATGGATTGATTTTCAAATCTAAAGACTAGCAAGATTAGGAGGTTTCCCCTAAAAAACTATTGGCCTAAGGATTCTTTATTGCAACTCTATTACAACGATATGTACCCCCTTTAGTACCGTGTCATATTCACCTTTAATCGACATTTCCCCCAACACACTGCGTAAAAACAAGACAATTAAATATGATACGGTACAACAATGGGTACATATTTTTGTAATTGAGTAATTCACCTCATCTGATAATAAGTGACCACCAAGCCGTTGGGTGGAAGGTGTGCCCACCCATAAGCTAAATTTTCAACACTGATTGGCAGCAGAATAGGTAACATTGTGGTAGCTAGGCAGGTCATCGCAAATCCACCGCCAACCAAATCGAGTACCTATACTGGGAGTCGAACCCGGGTCCTCTGAACTGATCATCGACTATAATTACGCGTCTCCAGCGCTACTGCAGCTTGTCCATGGTACTTACGTCAATTTTTTGTTTATCTGTTACAAGACATTTTTTTTACTATAATCATTCTCACTTTAAACATTTAACTTCTATAAATTTTTACGCACTGATTTTGGTTATTTTTGTTCAAAACGCCACCTAGGGATCATCAGCTACGTAACGGCTATCGTAGCTGACAATAAAGCTTGATGTTCATTTCATGACGCTATAATTCGATCTTCCATTTGTAGGTTATTACTTAACAATGCCAGGTGTTCTATTTTGAAAATTGTGGCAAAAACACTTTTGTATGGAAGCATTCTGAGCGGATTCTCGTTCAGTGGGAGGTAAACAATTTGAAAATCTCAATTGTTCGTTTCAAAGTATGTTCATGTTGGTACTTAGCAGTATTAATTATACAATAAAGACGTATGTCGGTAATTGAGTTAGCGCAGAGGATGGTGGGACAGCTGAATTGTATCTGAGTAATTTTTATCGAGCGTTTTCAAGGAAAACAGCATGGGTGGCCTTTGAAATACCTGCAAACTTAAACAAGCAGCTGTAATGCGACTTGATCGTTTCGTTTACAAGCGCTGGGTCAGTTCCTCACTGCAAATTTAATTTGGTTGAGAATAGCTGGAGTTTTATTAGTAAAGAGGCTTTCACCAAGAGATCATGGTGGTTTCGATCGGATTCAGACATGGCCAGATAGCCAGTTGAGAATGCATCTGCATGTTTTTATGTATACTTACGGTATGGAAGAGGAAGACGTAATCTGTGACAATTCCAATTAAGAAACATATCAGGGATCCCCTCTATACCATATCGAATGTCTACTAATAAAGCATCCAAATACTCGTAGTCGAAAGTTCATTTTATCGAAAGCAAACCAAATCGAAACGTCAATGTGTCGAGTTTTAAAAATATAGAAAGTTCGTTATATCGAGTATTCATTACTTCGAACATTTATTTAATCGACAGCTCGTAGTCAAATGGGCTACCTCACAAATAAAACGGTTTATTATTTCTACAATGATTTTTAAGGTACAAAAATGCTATATAAAAGACGTCAACGCGCACCCCATTAATATTCAATATTACAATTATTTTATTCAAATATATTCGAATAAAATAAGGCTATGTTGGTAAGACCACGTGGCCGCGTTCAAATTTGGATTGTTTTGTAGCTGTCCCTATCCGAGCCCTATCCTACCCGAGCGCGTACGGTGAGACAGCAAACACTACGCGAAGTTATCCACCCGTTATTTGGATGTTTCGTAGTCCAGGGATCATTTGAAGGATACAGTATATTATGTAGCCATTTTTTCAATACAGTATACTAATGAAATTTCAAATGTCGGTGGTTTTTCCAAATTGCTCTAAATTGATTCATACTCTTGTAAATCAGGTTCAAAGTTGGGGCTTTTTATTACCGAAAAATACAATACTTTGACGCCCTGTAACTCTGGAAGTATATATTTAAACGAAAATCTGACTCACCACGTACACATATATTTGTTTCTAGATTGTGTTTTGAAAATTTCATAGATTTTCATAGCTTAATACTCAAAATATGACTGGACTACGTTTGTATGGGCGCTTTGACACCAGCATACCCTCTTAATTAAGTGATAGCCTATCGATTTGTACTTGAATTTGTTAGGCACTATCGAAAACATTTATTTTCATAGTTTACTTAATGAAGGATAATAATAATTGAGCTGAATGAAAATGTCCGTCGCGTAAGCTAGAAAGAGTTGATGTTTGATGAGTGCCGACGGATCGGCACACGCCTTCTGGAAAGAGGTTTGTTTAAAGGGTTCAGCTTTAGTATACTTGTCACCAACATCTTACTGCGATCACCAATATGAAATCATGTAGTTTCAAAATTTAATCTCCCTGTCTTTCGATGGGTGCTGTAGGAAGCGACTAGGCAATAAGGTTATTTAGTCACCAGATACATCTTACTGCGATCACAAATGTGTCTGCCATGAGTATTGAGCATATTCATCTTCTGTTCATGTATTATAAGCAAGTTTTCGCACTGTTATTTCGTCTGTGTGAATTATTTCACAGGAACATGTAATGGAGACAAAAAATTTCATATGCCTCTTTTGCAGTCCACGTGAATGACAGAATTCATGATGAGGTATGGATAAATGGTGGGAAAGTGTTGATGGTTTTCGTCAGAAGTTTATTTTCATCACACTGTTCCTTTACCTAATTCTTTTCTATTATTTTTATTCGTGTGGTCTTGGCTTTAGAAAAGGATGATCTCATATTAATCTGTAAGTAGGTGTCATCTTTTATGAATGATGAGTTTGCACTTGGCCTTCATCTCACCTGATTATAAGTGACGGTAATTCCGTTGGATGTTAAGCGTGCGCACCCAAATATGTTTAGCAGCAGACTTCGGTAGCACGGTGGTAGCTAACCAGGCGGGCATAGAAATTGTCTACCACCAACCAGACTGAGTACCGATAGGTACCTACTGGGAATCGAACCGGAGACCTCCGAATTGGTAGTCCCAGAGTGATGCCATTAAGCCACGGAGGTGGTTCATAAAATGCGGCTAAGTGAAAATATACTGAGGACACGGGCTGCTGCATTTAGGTATGTACAATAACATCTTACTGCGATAATCCGCATGAGAAGCGTGGTATTTATTGCAAATCGGGCGTCAATTATTATACAAGTATAATATTTGTTTGGGCTCAGCGCATAATGTTTTTTTTATTGTAAGAAACTTTCAGGTAAAAATCTAGTATTTATACATTATTTCCTAATGAAACACTACCTCTGGATACATTTATGATAAAAAGTCTTACATAAAAAAAGAATAAACCAAATATTCGTATGCGCAAATAGTTGGTGGCATTTAACCATCTCATTTCAGTCATTTTAATACTGTAAACAGCTTTACAAAAACTAGTTAATTTGCTTATAAACGGCATGTTAATATTTCAAACGCTCAGCTATGCAAGAAACTATGCCCACGTGCCATGCATCGCTAGCTTTGTGTGGCTCTTGAGACCTAGGCTAGGGCGTAGGGAATAGGGGAGACAGATCTATATCTAGGTATGTAGATTAGTTGGTGATGACAGGCTGACAGCGCCATCTCTTGGCGAGTGGATGGAAACACTTCGGCTTTTCATTTAGCAGAACAAGCTTTTTATATTAATAGCGATGGGAAATGATAGTTTCTCACTATGTACTTATAACTGTCGGATCGATTTGAAACTTTATGATTGTATGTAATTCGGATTACAATACAATAATAGTACCATCGAGCTTGTCAGACTGGAGGAGACTGGAGGACTTGATAGAATGTGGATAGCGGAACTATTCAATGGGTACTGTAATCCGTTGAGTTAGGATTCATTTTGCTTGTTATTCCACTGACAGTGGAACTCTTCAAGAGCTTCAAGTACAGTCTCAGAGTTTGGGCTCATTTTGTTTGTTTTGATTTGTACTTTTTGATGCGTTACTCACAAAAGCAAGTTTAGTTTTTAGCCGACTCCAAAAATGGAAGGACGCGTATGTATGATTTTGATAAATAGTTGGCTAGTATAAGAGTAACGTTAATCGTTACTGATATTGTATTTATTTAATTGTATTATTGAGGTATAGACTCCTCCGGTACAGAAAACTACAACTAAAAACAAGATATTTTCACGCAAGTACATACACTGTTTTAAACATGTGTACACAAATGTTAATACTGCAACAAATACGAAATCAATAAAAAAATATGTTCGAAATTGTAATAGGAACATTCAGCGTAAAAATAAGTGTCTATGCAACTTAATAACACATAATTTTAAAATTAAATTTACAAACTTTTGAATTACAATTTTTTATACACTGAATAATAATATTCGGATCAATGCGTACGCGACTGATGCTGTTTGTACACAATAAAACATTAATGTAATATGCAAAGTTGTTTTACAGCACAATTGAGAGAAAATAAGGTTGTTTTTCTTTATAAAAACATTCAAAATTCCAGGACACTGTCAACTTCATCAAGACGAGACGCCACTACTAAAAAAAGGAACATGTAAAAACCATCGAAGTTTCGGCGCGATTCAGAGCCCGCCGGAGCAACTTAGTTTCAAATTAGACGTCTAAAACGCGGATAAAAAAGGATCTATTCGATACAAATATTGCACACGACGACGGGCGGCGAACCGAGTAAAAATAAACTCCACTGACATTCTATTTTTCTCGGGAAAGGAGCCTGCGCGCGCATTGTGACTCCGCAGCGCCCGCGCACAAAACAAGCAAGACCTCACGCGCTTGACGACTGGCGCCAGACGGAGACGAGAGCACACGACACCCACACGAAAAAGAGAGAAAGCTGCTTTTATGGGCGTTCCGTCATCGAATTTCGCATCCAATTAATGTTCAGTGGGCTTCCAAGAGGGCGGGGCGAGTTCGATCCAAGCTAATAGGGATCGACCTAAAATGATCTATAGATCGCTGCGCGTACGCAACGCATGCTGTATTGTTATCGATAATATCGTGGATTTATTTTATATCTACTTTGATGGCTGAATAACTGATGAGTTTTGTGAATTAAAAAGTGTACATTTGGGCACTGTCTGGATTACTGGATACTCGTAGACGATAGGCATAAAATAGTCTGGTCTAAGACCAGACATATAGATACATGATACATGTCTAAAATATGTCTCTTATGCATCTACTTTGGTTTGACTTGGATTGCTTTGCTTGCAGATAAATTTTTGGGAGAAAAGATTCTTAGAGAGGCTTCTAGGTTTTATGTTTCTAAACCTTCGAATGTTAATTTCAATATATTTTACACAAAACAGGAATAACAGAGTCGGTTACCGAAGCTTTTAAGAGGTTAAAGTCTTAAAAGATATTTGTAAATTAGTATGAGTCGAAATCAAATTGCAGTGTTCCGCACTTAAGTTTGGTATTCTACGATATTTGAACTAGTAACGATACACTCTATTTGTTTTAGCAAAAATACAAAATTTAAACTCAGATCTCAAGTTACAAACATTGTGAAACTGGATGAAAACTAAATTTATACAGTATTTTGATTTCTTCATTCAATGTATGATTTGCAACTTTACTGGTCTTCATCTCACCTGATGGTAAGTGAAGATAAGCTCGCGATGGTATAAGCGTATGCTCCCAACAGCCTCAAGCTAATGAGATGTTGGCTCTACTACCTTTCATAACGGAACACAGCAGTGCTATTAATACGAGTACGACTCACTGATTATTTTCTCGTTGTCTCGCGAGAGAGCAATAGCGATACTTACTTCCTTGGCGGCAGAAAGAGATACGAGTATGCACAGCATCACATTGTCTCAAGAAAATCAACGTAAGCGACAAATCATTCATTGCTTGAAAACTAGAAGATCAATCAAAAAATCCTTTGTGCTAAACTTAGGAACCATAATTTCCTTCGTAATTGTATAAAAATAAGCTGATAATTTTAAGTAGATTCCTAAAACAAACAATTTAAATGATTTAGAAGAGCAGTGCTTGAAAAATAAATCTATCGATAAAATTTCACAGATCGTGTTTCTGGTTGTGCTATTTCTTGCAGATGTCCTCGAGATATCATTGATATAATATCAAGTCTCTATCTGCTACCGTTAGTGAGAAAAATTGATTTTCACGACCAATCAAAATCAGTGTTTCCTCTTAGCACTGTCGTTTGGCGACAGTCTTAGACACGAGTTACATGAAGGTAGGCGGAAAAAGAAAATCCACCACCACCGAATTGAGTACCGACTGGCAACCCCACTGGGAATCGAACCCGAATAATAATAATTTAGATAACAACCGCATCGTAAAACGTCACAATCAAATAATTCATACTAGCAACATTATTATCTACTAAATAGACTTGAATTTTCATTAAAGCAACAGAGTAGGTAGCTAATGGGAGACGAGCTTACAATGGTCTAGGTTAGCAATGGAGATATCTTAATTAGGTAGCGCTAACAAAAGGCGATCTGAGAGAATAGAGAAGGCTGTGGAGAGGACCGCATTGTTATTTGTTAATAAAGGTGATAAATTTAAAACTAAAATATGTGTTCTATGTTAGAGGCGTGGGCTGAAAAGCAAATCTAGAAGTATCTACAGAACGTTTTCCTTCACTTGTATTATGCATGAAAAGTTTTTATGATTTAGTTCAATTGTGATGTGTCAAAATTTAAAATATTTAAAAAACGTGACATATGTTGTATATCAAACGTCCGTTATCTTATCATCATCGTGGTTGGATCAGGATGGAAGCAGGAATATTCACAAACAGTGGATAACTTTCATCACAACTACTTTTGATGCAAAATTGAGTTACTTATTAGTATGTAACAGTGAAAAAAATACAAGTTAAAGTGACCCCATTATGCCTTTTTAACCGACTTCAAAAAAGGAGGGGTTATCAATTCGACGGGTATGTTTTTCAAAAATGTTTGTTACCTCAGAACTTTTGACTGGGTGAACAGATTTGGATGATTCTTTTTTTATTTGAAAGCTGGTGCTTCCCGTGTGGTCCCATTTTGGACTCCAGTTCTGACAACGGCATCCATGAGAAAACAATATATATCTTAAATTTGCCATAGTAAAAGTAGAAGTTTAGGGCAATTAAAGTCGATTTTCAGTTCTTTTTGAACGCATTATGCCAGCCCAAAAATTGCATCTCTCAAATATGCTCATATTTATAGACAAAACCACACATTTATTACTGACTGTTTTATGAAACACATGTTTATATGCGCTTTTTTACCATACCTGCAGTCATTCATTTAATTTTCTTTTTCTCTCAACAAACTGAACAAAAACTAGTAATGTTGACTTTTACATGGAACAAAAGTACGTAATGCTTAGATGTACTGATATTTTGATGTCTATCTTTTATTGAAAGAATATTATTTCTAATTGGTTACGATGGTGTAGCTTGGTTGAAACTAAAGCATGCCTGTTTACCATCGATTGAAAGACTTCCGGGTGGTATCACAGACGTTGACAGTGAGTGCCATTTCATATTTGACAGTATTCAATATTAGCAAATGAATACGTAAGTTAGACCGCTTGAGTTATAGCTTCACAAAAATGTTGTTTGTGATTGGTTGGTGATTTAAAACTAAAAATTTCGAGCAAGTATATTGAAAGACTTTTAATATAATACTTGTATACAATGTTACTTAAAATATTACAACTTTCGTGAAACATTAAATACTTAGTAATTAACGGTATACTCTACAGATGTCTCTGTTCCATTAGGCGATGCTCTATGCTGCTTTGTATCACTGCACAATGCGTGTATGTCTGTCTGTTCTACTACTAACACACACATATTATAATTCAGTTTCGTATATATAACCTTTACACATGTATGCTAACGATAATTCGCTCAGAATGTTTCCATACAAAAACAAATAATCTTTGACAATAGAATAGCTTACTTACGTAACAAAACGGAGGTTCACCGCCTCCCACCACTCCGCGAAACCTCGCTTCCCCCGCAAGAGACTGGCGCAGAAAATGACCACTACGTTTGTCGCGTGCTACTTACTCACACAAACGTCATCAATTCGATGTGTGCCGATATCACGACATTTACCTGACGTGTTCCCTAGTGTCAGAGTCGTTGAGCCGTCATAGAAGCCTCTGACATGGCTCATGTAGCTACTACCTGTCGTAGATAGTACCTAACCGATAACAACGGCTTAACGGCGAAGCACGGAACGACTACTTTTCAATCGGGTCAGCCTGATACGCTCTAACAAAACTGGGGATACTCTCACAAAGTGGTTTTTGACAATGTTTCCACTAAGAATCGAACCCGGGAGTTTCCGCGTGTGCATTGCGCATCTGAATGTAACGCTCATACAACTGCGCCACGGAGACCGTAGGCAGATGCAAACAAAAAAATCCTAAGGTACCTAAGGAGGTACCGATAACTCCGGAACTCGTATCCAAGTGTCGAATTACCCTAATTATCCAGTTTCGGCGGCGGAACGGGGCGCGGACGCAGACAATGCATTAGAAACCTTAAACACGACATAATGGGAACGCTGTGAAGGCTGCACTCGCTTTTTGTTAATGCTCACCGCGTAATTACTGTGAGGAAGTGTGGGTTTCCTTCTGACCACATGCTTGTACCCATACGTATACATTTGTGAGTAGGTAACCCAACCTTTATTGCTCGACGAGTCAGCATTCTGAAGTAGCAACGAGCAGGGAATATGAATCCAACTTGTATTTATTATAATGAAGGTGGCATATTGTAGGTGAGTTATGGTATACATGCGACATATTTAGTCATTCCTGACATACAGTATAGGTTAAAGAACCTTACACATTATTTAAATATTAACAGTAATTCGTCATCAACAGCCAAATTAGGCCCCACTGCAGGGGCTCAGGCCTACTCTCCTACAGAGAGTGTATGGGCTAGTCCACCACGCCGCCCAGTGCGGATTGGTAGACTGCACACACACCTTTGAATTTATTCTCAGGAGTTTGCAGGTTTCCTCACGATGTTTTCCTTCACCGTTAAGCAATCGGATAATGTACTTGAATTGAAAAACAACTCATAGGTACACGGCTGGATTCGAACCCGGAACCCTCAGATCGAAAGTCCGCGCCTTATCCACTGCGCCACCGACGCCCGAAGCACACGTCTAAGAAGAAATTCAAAGGTGTGTGTGAAGTCTACCAATCCGCACTGGGCCCGGGTGGTGGACTTTGGCCCATACACTCTCTATAGGAGAGTAGGCCTGAGCCCCTGCGGTGGAAACATATAATAGGCTGTTGGTGTCAATTCTGCAATAGAGTTAAACGTTTTTTATTGTCTTATAGGCTTACCGCTCGAAGACCGTACAACTGATGCGGAGTAAGAGTTCAAGACTCACGACAGCAATCTAGTGAAAGTTTGGAGCCGTTGAATTGAAGCGGCTTGGACCTTATATGGTGATACACCATGTGACTTTGTTTAAATAATAATAAACGAACAGATATCACAACTTTACCTTCAGAAAATGACCTTCATAGACTGGAAGGATCTATTATTTTAGTAACAAAAGAAAAAGAAAAATGACAAGTTAAAATAACAATTCAGTCGACTCTGTCCGTTTAAAACTTACAATAATGAACGTATAATTTATGTCATTTTAATATTCACCGACCAACATAATGTGGTTTCCGACACATAAAGCATCACCTCACCCTGAACTTATTGTCATATGCTTTCGTGACAACATAAACCCTACTTCGTCGCTACCTTATTATTACTTCTTTCATTGGCAGCACCGATTTTGAAATCCGAATTTAAACATCTGTCGCCATTGAATAGACGCGTATTGTCATCGTTCCTTTTTCAAATCCATCCCCAGCCGACTATTGCGTTCGGAAACGCCTAGGGTGTTTTGTATCTATGTATTTAACTTACATATTGAAAAGAATTTTGATTTACTTGTGTGTCAAAATTATATAAACGATTTTGTTTTACTTAATCTGTTATTTGTAGTTAATATTACATTATGATGCAAGTACCATAAGCTGGATATTATAGTCGAGGTGTTTATAGGCACGAGGCGAAGTCGAGTGCTTATAATAAACCGATGATAATAATATCAAGCTTACTGAGTACGAGCAACATACGACGTTTTTCAATACATTTGAGATTACTATAACACAAAACAAGAATAAAGAAGAATCGCGAATAAGGAATTTATTAAAGTTAAGAATTAAAGCTTTTGTAAAAGTACAATTAGATTAGATTAGATTCTAGGATTCTATGAAAAAGGCTCAATTGTGCATCTGTTCCATTACGATAATGAACAATTGTAATTGGTGTACAGAAAAGAGCCAAGTCTGTAAAATACAACATTACGATCCAAGTTTCGATGTCGTAAGGACCGTATTACCGCATATGTGTCTGTGTCGCTATATTTGTTTGTTGAGAAAGCGGTAGATTCGCTCTAGGACTACAAATACAATTTCAACGTTCTTTTCTTTCTCTTTGTGTTCAATATGCAAGATCCTTTCCTCTGATGCCTGTTGACATTTTTGACAGATAAATATTCCGGTTTTCTAATGCCTTCATCTTTCTCTCCGCTTCTTCTTTAAACTGAACCATGGCTTGATATTGCACTGCATAGAACTCGACCGTCTTTTGGATCTTCCAAAATCTTGTCCATTTTGTAGACAACTTCCAGCTTGTTGTTTGCCTCTTTCAATAGCAGTTCCACCGAGAGCTCCTTTGGATCGATATCTATCTTTGCTTTTGATGATGATGCTTTGAATGATGTCAAACGTGATACTTTCCATGTGAGGATTTTCTATAATTACCACTACACCAGAAGGAAGACGTTGTTCATTTACAAATAGACTCCCATCTGATTGTTCACCTTTTACAATGTCCAGAATAATATGGAGTAGTTCTATTCTAAACCCGAGACTACATTTAAAGTATCTGATCCGCTTAGCTAGTTTAAAGCTCTTTTATTCAGTAAGGCTTCTCTTGTCGCAGTAGAATTTTGTCTGCGTGTTTCAATGTTATATTTTTGGATAATAGAAAGTGGGATCGAATCCTAAGGGTATATGCTGACGGACTGTATTTGAATGGCATATGCGAAATTGGAGCTCAGCTACAGTTGCTATGAAAAGTATTAGAAACAAGACCCAGTCTCAGTATGACAGACACTACAGATAGATAAAGAGGCATATTTATGACGTCACATAAAATTCAACATGGCGGCTTGTTGCATAAAGAGCTTTAAAAATTAAAACAAATTAAAATAAATCACGGAAGAATACTGTGCTTACTTTATTTATTATTATTATATGTTGGATTGGTTTGCACTTGGCCTTCATATTACCTGATGTAAGTGATGATAAGGCCAGATTGTGCACCCAGAAGCCTTAGTGTAACGAGAACAGAAACACAACAGTGATGTTAACGCTACTGTTTGGCAGTACACTTAGGTAACATGGTGGTAGCTAACCGCGCGGACATAGAAAATACCTTACCACCAACAAACCAGGTACCGATTGGTACCACCACTGAGAATCGAACCAGATACCTCCGGATCTTAAGCCCATAAGCGAGTATCCATTAGGGCACGGACGGTTAAAAGGGATAGTTGGTCTTGAAAATGATCCAGGCTACTTTTAGTGGGATAATTTCAGTCGTCGGCTGAAGTCACAGGCAAAAATACAAGTAAATAATTCCATACAAAAACTGGCCTGTCCCTGAGTTGGCCTATAACTAGATACCACCCACCTCATAATTCATTGTAATGGCCCCGGCGTGCCATTACGCTGACGGTACACGACGGCTTTTTACACCAATCGCTTTAATTGATTCTCATTAGACATACTAATTACCGCAATCATTGTGTGGAGGGTGTTGAAGTAACTGGAAATCCAGAAAGAAATAACCGCTTTTTGTATTTAACAAGAATTGATGTTAAATATTTTTTTGCACACAATAGGTCCGCGGGTGGCCTCCATCAGATTTGTTGTTAAGCAAGTGTATGTGGGTCTGTCCTCTAACACGGCAGCTAGTTAGAAATGATGAACGACAAGAAGTCCTACTTATCAACAATAAATTATAAGTTGTGTACTATAATACCACAGGTATATGACACACACAAACACAACCAATTGATAAAAACACAACAATTATAGATAGATGTTACACAGACAGAATTTAAAATAAAACTATTTCTACGAGTAGAAACCAGAGGTCACCCAGTGGTCGAAATTTGACCATCATTAATATAATTTTGTTTGCGTAATTTAAAAAAAAAATAGTCTTCTGCACTCCTTCTCTGTATAAACTATAAGTGTGCGAAATTTCATACTCCTCCGTCCGCGGAATTATCGTAAAAAGAGGTACAAAGTTTTTGCTTCACGTATTAACTTATTAATGTAGATACTTCATACAGATTAGTGTCTTAGGACATGGTAAATTTGTGTGACAAGCACGTATTGAACACATATATGTTCTTTCGTTGTATTGTGACACTCTAAATCGCTAAGATTCTACCTTGACCACTGACTTTGTCGTGCGTACTGACTTTCTGTAACGTTATTATTCAATGGCTAGTGCAATACTTTACACGTAGTTCTAACCTAAAAGAGTTGTAAGTACTTTGGTCTCACGATATATAACTAGGTCCCGGCTTCGATTCCTCCGATTGGTACTACTTTTTGTTGTTATAGTATTATCTGTATTAGCCTGACTATAGCTAACACCAACACTATGTTACCTAAGCCTGCCGCCAAATGTTGCGCTCCGTATTAAAGCTGTAAGTAATTTCTTATAGAAAGAAGCTGTTCCTTTTGTATATAAATAAATTATTTCAATAAAAATAAAAAAGATTGAACTGTTGAAGCGAAGATTTAGAAGCGAGACAGGTGAAGCTAGGAAAATTGTCCTAGCTTATCTATAACCTAATTTTATCTATAAGTATCTATAAGTACGTTTGTTTGTTTGGTAGCAGCTCATTTTATGTTCATCTGGCTAGCCACCACTACGCTACCTAAGTATAGTGCCATACAGCAGTGCTAACAGCATATTGTGTTCCCATGAATAGCAGGGCCAGTGACTCAATGACTTCATACTTCCGGTTTAGCATGATCACCATCCAGACACTTTATCATAACATAGCATCACGTGATATGAATGCCAAATGCCGAAATATATAGCTCTGTCACTTCTGACGCTGGTTCCGATATAGCAAAACCACCCCGGTGTTTCAACGCGGTGTTAAGTAAATTTACACATAATAAGTGTTTAACGAATTAAGGATAACCATTCCAACAATTAAAGAGCTAAACTTAGTAGGTAATAATTTTGTCGGAAAAAACTATTCACCCAAGGGAAATCCCAAAAATCTTTTCTTATTGACAAAAAACCCCGAAAAGTCGTGGATCGACCGCAGCCGTCAAAAAATATCTAAATCGATTAGTTTTCGAACTTTGTAACACTTCCTTCCTGCCTGTTGGCCTGCGCACGCGATGCCAAAAAACTTGACAGTTGTTCAGCCTTAACCCTCAAGGAACAAGGGGTAAGATCTGTCACACAAAACGGAAGGTCCCACAAAAGTTTTCTTACAGTTGTGAAAGGTATTTTAAATATCGAACACATTGTACTGCTATATCAAGAAGCAAAAATCGAAACATCTTGTGTCTTGAACAAACGGCTGCATTAAAAAAACGATCGGGTGCTTTTGCATAATTATACATTACTTTTAGAGGTGGTTAATTAGGAGTTAGTATATCATGAGTAATACATGAGCTTCCATCACAGATTTCCACAACTTCCATGAGCTGAAAACTGGCTTGCCATGAAGTGATAAGCCATAATCACCATGCTTGACCAGCAATTTACGTTTCTCCGTCTAATGATGATACATCGTCTAGTTTATACAGTCAGTTAGAACCATTATTTGATCATCTTCACCGTTCGTCATCATTGATTGACTATGGCACAGAAAAATGATCAGTCATTGACTCACATACATAAATAATTTACAAAATATTATGGTCCAAAATCTGGGAGTTTTTTGCTAGTCACATTTGCTGTGTAAAAAGCTTACTATGTCTATACAGAGTAAAATGAACTTTATTTCTAAGTATCCCAAAATCACACCACTTGGCAGGGTGACGTGATTAAAATAGATTTACAAAAATATATTTTTGATCAATACATGTATGATGCCTTTGAAATAATATGTAGTGTTTCTGTTCTAACAACTGCTCTAATATTCAATAGGGGTATATTCTATACAGTAATTGTACATCTGAGTATGAAATGTCGCCGGATGAACAATAGGGAAGGAAGCGGTGACCGCAAGACATTCAAAATTACCCGGCACGTCCCTAATTACATATGATTTTACTATAATTTTGCGGCGAGCGTTGCCTCCTGAGGGTTCTTTAAAATCACCACCTTTTGTAACGGTAGGGAGCTCACAAATCAAACATATACAGACTATTTATGTGTTTGTCCGCGTTGTTTGAGGGCTTATTAAAAACCGTTTCAAAACCAAATTGGATTCGAATTAAAATTAATAAGTTTTATGTGTGAATGTTGGTGATTCTGTGATGAGTGGCAGGTAAAGTGGATGATTAATACATATGTACCTTTACAAATATCTCAAGCAAGAGTCCCAGTATTTTTCTAGGTAGATAAGGCCATTGGATGGAATGGTTGTGCACCCAGAAGCCTCAAAACTAGCGAGGCACTGGCTCTACTTCCTTTCACACCGAAATACAACTTTAACATACACATAACATTCTCTAAAATTCTACAAATATTATCAATGCCTCAGGAACTGGTCCCTCTTTGTCATACAAGTTCCCTTTTCACGTATGAACCGAACTGATCTTGATGAAGTTTTGGAACTAAAATAGATACGGAGAAGAACGTTTTTGCACCCGACACAAAAAGAGGGGTGTTATAAGTTTGACGCTAATTTCTGTGTGCCTGTCTGTCTGTCCGTGGCATCGCAGCTCTAGAATGGATGGGAGCGCTTTTGATTCGGATTTTTTTTACGTGAAAGCAAGTTTCCTTGCGGTGGTTCTTTAGCTATATTTGGTAAAAATCAATTCAGCAATTGAAGAGTATCAGCTTATGCTAGGCATTTTCAGCATAAAACTTTTTTTTTGTCTACGCAATAACGTAGCTTAAAAAATCAATTTAACTTGAAATCTCGATAATTACTAAATTCAATGTAAACGAAGTTGCGGTAAAGAAATTCAGTATGAAGCTTTTATTGAGCGATTCTCTTACCGCAACTGTCTTAGTATTTGTAACAGTGCTACTGACACGGTCGCAGGTACACAGGCATTGGAACGCACAGAAAAGTAAGCATTACATATGTAAACCAAGAAAAAAAATTGAAAATTAAAAATACATCCATTTAAACTTAATATAATTTTCGAACTTTTTATTATTGTTATTTTAGCCTCTTCCGTCCTTTATTATTGCGGTACCTAAAAATAAAAGTTAACGAAATATTTCTGTTAAGGGGGACTCGGTCGAGAGGGGAGGTTAGCCGATCGTCAATTAATATTAAGTTGGAATCTGTGGGATTCCGCGCCGCTGTCCGAATTTTATAGCGGCGGGCGCCACCCAAGTACAGGAACAACGACGAGAGTGGAGTCGCCGTTGGTTCCTAGAGTATTTGTTGAAAGTAAGTATGTACAAGTATAAGCATGCCACGACCATTTCAGAAATAGAATAGGACATTGGCCATGTCGTCAATTATGCCGAGGAAAATAAATATAAAGCTACCATTTATTGGATTTCGTTGACCACTCGGAGAAACAGACGTGTTTGCTATTTAACAAAGCTGTAAGCCTTACAAACTGTGGAGACTAAAAATGAAAACATTATGATTCTTAACTCCCGACGCAAAAAGAGAGGTGTTATAAGTTGGACGCCAATGTCTGTGTGTCTGTCTGTCTGTGGCATCGTTGCTCTGATGGACCGATTTTGATGCGTTTTTTTACGTGAAAGCAAGTTTCTTTGCGGTGGTTCTTAGCTAAGTATATTTGGTAAACATCGATTCATCAGTTTGAAGAGTATCAGCTGACGTTAGGTTAGGTTAGGTTAGCCATAATTTTGCCATAAAACTTTTTCGCCGGCGCCTGTCAGTCAATGAAATTGTTCGGTTTTATAAAGTAACAAAAGAATTGTTTATTTATTTTTTTATTTTATTTTGTTTATTATACATTTTATAATCTTACACTAACAGTTTAAAACTTTACATGTAAGAATCAGTCATATTATATTATATTAGTCTGTAAGGCGCTATAACCATTGCCTTCTTTTTCAGAAAATGACAGCCAATGTCATCTGTGATTGGGCAACTTTTGCTTTTTTGCGTGAACTTGAACTTGGAAGCCACTCTTAGGGAATTTTGTAGGCGGTACATTTTATTTTACTCTTGATACTTAGTATGAACTTTTACAATTATTTGTGTAGTGTACTGGTTGTTGCCTCTCCGCGGATGCTCTGTTGGCCACGGCGCCTAGTCCGCAGCGAGCGGCGCGTTATGCCGACCATCCTCCATTATTTATAACACGAGTCTCGGGCACCAACATAACATAACCGGCATAATGTACAACACAATATTAACGCTAGAGCTTTTTATGCTGTTTACTTATTGTACTGGTGTGGGTATAACTTTGGCCCAAACTCGTGTACTTGTCGTTGCTTTGTGAATTGCATCTGAAGGTATATGTCAAAATTGCCAAAATTGCTACTGTTGAAGGAAGTTCGCCTAACCGCCTCCGTGGCCTAGGCTTGGACTTACAATTCAAATTCAAATTCAAATTCAAAAGACTTTATTCGGCACAGAATATAATTCGGAGGTCCCGGGTTCGATTCTCAGTGGCACCCTGTCGGTACTTGGTTTGCTTGATGGTAGGTCACTTTTTATGAGTATATCCGCCTGGATAGCTACCGCTATGTTACATAAGTCTGCCGCCAAACAGCAGTGTTAATAGCACGGTCGTGTTCCGGTATGATAGTTATTAGAGCGTCTTATTAGGTTCAGGCTTCTAGGTGTGCACGCTTATCATCCAACGGCCTTATCATCACTTACCCTCAGGTAAATTGAAGAATTGAAGATCAAGTGCAAACCCATCATTCATTAAAAAAATCTTTTAGGACTTACGCAGTAAGATCTTAGTGCAAAGGTAGATGCCGCTCTTAGTATGTTCTGCCGCCGATCTTTTGAAAATTTTCAGTTGATGGCGAGGTGACATAGGAGGTTCAGTACAATTCTAAAATTGGAAACATTTTTAAGTCCTCACAGTTTAAGAATATATAAAGAAATTGAACATTTTGTTTAATTGAATTTTATACTTATAAAATTTAATGCTTTATTTTGTTTAATTTGAATTTGAATTTCACAATAAATTTGCTTTTGATCATCTTCAGCCGGAATACGTCCACTGCTGAACGATCAACATAGGCTTCTCCCATGGTAGGTACTCCACAATGACCGGTCCCGAGCCACGTGCATCTGGCTACACTCCGCGATTTTTACCAGGCCGATAATTCACCTAGCAGGTAGACGGACTGGTACACATTTGCCGATATGTGATCGTCACTCTCTCGTGCTTGTAATAAAATTAATAAAAAGGGCCGGTAATATTTGCAGAAAAAAGTGATAACAATATGTTTGACCCATGTTCTCTAAAATGACCTATCTTAATCTACCTCTACAAGACACAGTAAACTTAAAAAAAAAGAGATCCCATATCGCTTAAAATTACACATTATGATCAATAACACGATACAAAGGACTTGTTGTTAGGAAACAAATAGAAAACTTGTAAATGTAACCGATAGCCAATCATAATAAAACGAACAAGACGCATATAATATGATCATTTAAAAAAAATCAAAAAAAGAACCGGTAGAGTGATAGGGCCATGTCACTGGCCTGTTGTTGTTTTTTAACCACCAAGGCCGGTTACTGTAACGTGAGAACTGGCTGGAAATAAGACATTAGATACCGACTTTCGAAAGAGGTTCCATGAGAAATTAAAAATAAATTGGTCAATGGCGCGTAAATTTGACAGCTATGTAGTGGTGCCGATGAATCCGATGAAAGACGGGCTAAATCATGGTGCAATAAAACAAGGTATGTTCTATACGAAAGTGGGACAAGCGAAGAGGATATCATCATCATCATCAACAGCCTATATATATGTCTCCACTGGAGGGGCTCAGGCCTACTCTCCTACAGAGAGTGTATAGAGAAAAGAGAGAAGAGGATATAGTACGGCTCAATTATACGTCACGATTAGAGCTGCCAATTGTTGGCATTTTTTAAACAGTTACGAGTTTTGGTACCGATGATCACAGCTGATGACGTATGCTTGTACTGTGAATGGAAAACCAGACTTAGCGTCTTATTGTAAGTACCATGGGCTAAATATTCAATGTACTTTTAGATATTCAGTCACTAGTTTTTTCTCGAAACCTTATCCACGTGGACTTCAGAATTTACTGACTACTTGTTCCCTAGTTTTTGGCCTTACTAGCCTTAGACAAAAATCTAGTTATTCTAGCATTCTAGCTAGTAGATTACTATAGATTACAATATGATTAAGTTGGTCAATTACTTCTAAATTCTTGTTTCAGAATAATTCACAATATAGCTATTCCAGTTGCGATGTAGACCTTGTCTAAGAAAATTTTTGAACTAAAAAATGTAGTTTGAATCTGTGGTAAATTAACAAAAGAGACTTTACACGACTTTTCCGCTTCTGTACCATGTCACATTCACCCTTTCTTGTCCCTTACCTAAGCGGTGTGCTGAGGAAAAAATCATATAAATATAAAAGTGTTTATTTAATTTTTTTTGTCTAGTTTTTATTACAAAAACACAAACGGCAACACATAACCAAATAATTTAAATAGTGTCAATAAAATGACATTTGACGTTTTCCACATGGTACTTACACAAAAATGATTTTTAAAAAAGAAAAAAAAAGTACTTTTTAAAAATATTTCAAAGAAATATAACCCTAATTCGAAACCCTTTTAAAGTTCAATCACTTAGTTGGATTCCGTAAAAAAAAAACATACTAATTAAGGGACGACAACTCTAAAACAATTCAGTAGAGTGTATTCTATAGACACTCGTATTCTTCGTTCGTGAACCAGCTATAGACATAGTTTCATCAAGTATAACACATCTCTATCATTTAATCAACACCTAGGGAGTGGTAGGGCTGTCCACCAATCAGAGCTGAGGATTGTGACCCTTCACACCCGAGGCGAGATATCCGACACCTTTGACAACCCTACACGCGAAATGACACAACTCTTTATAGCAATCATAATTGAAATTACATCTAAACGCAACGCAATAAGAACTAAATTCGAATACTGGGTTAGGTGTGAAAATTGACGCCTATAACCAAAACGAGGTTCACGGTTGGCAGCGCAATCCGAAAGCTCTTTGTTCAGTTGTGTTTAAGTCCAATATCGCTTGCAAAGATCAAGTCTATTGTATGAACGTAAGATGTTTCTGACACAAACAAATATGTACTCTTTGATATTGATAAAAGAATGGAATTTGTTTGTAGTGCAAAGGTGTTAAATTTAACACGTATAGATAACTGTTTGTATTTCTAAGTCATGACGCTATTGGTCGCTGGTACTGAGATCACAATCTGGGATAGTGTTGCAGCAGAGACGGCTATGTAGGAACTAAGACACTCACGTAACTCAATGAAATATATAAAAAGTACAAAGATAATCCCTGCCATTGTTATTGAAGATTTGTATGTGTAGGTATATATTTGCAAAAGAAACTATAGTTCTGTACATAGTGTTTTAAATTTAGATTATTAGATATATAATATAAAGCTACCTAGAAGTAAATAAAAGCTAGCACACACTTAAAGGCTAAAATACATGTTGAAAATTCGAGCTTCACTTGTACACTATTTAAAAAACAAGTAATAATCTCAATATGTATAGAAAAGTACTAGAATTAAATTTTTGCATTTATTTTAATTGTACAAAATCATTCTTTTTGTATTTTGTTTTCAACGTTAAGTCTTACCTGTTCCGTGTATTTTATATGTTTTTGTACAAATAAACTAAACCAAAATATACAAAAATGGTATCTAAATCAATTTTATTTGATAATGGCCTTTTAAAATTATATGTGTACAAGACCAGGCTCTAGCTTCATACATTCGCGGAGCATGTCATTTGTAATTAAATTTTAATAAAAATGTTTGCAATTTTGCAGATTTTCTTTGCCCCTTCGTATTTCCAAAGCGCCTTTCCTAAAGTATTACCAAAAACGGCGGTTGCCAAAAAGATTTGTAAATTTATAAAGTTTATTTAAAATTTACATTTATTTAAAATGGAAAAATAATTATAATGACCACGAGCTGTTCTCGTCGTTCAGGATAACAAACCTTAGAAAAGGTGCATTAGCAATTACAGTAACATATTATTGATAAACAAGTAGATACTGCTGCCCATCTTCTTAATTTTTTCTTTAGTCGCCTTTTACCACGGGTCATCTTATTCTACAACGACTAGTAACAATTAACATTGTTTATGCCGTGGACTGATCTCAGAATTGCCCGCGTCTCAAAAGAAATGAAATTTCAAATTCAAATTCAAATAAACTTTATTGCACACACACACAAAATAAAAAAACAGAAAAGAAAAGAGAAGAACATAAAAGGTACAATGAAGGCGGCCTTATCGCTAAAAGCGATCTCTTCCAGGCAACCTTGGGGCAGAAGAATCGTGTGATTAAGAAGGGGTAAGTAGGTGGTGCTAAATATATATTAATAAATAAATAAATAAATAATAATATATAATATATATATATATATATATATATATATATATATATATATATATACATACACAATACATACACGATTATGAATAATGATATGATAATGAATAAACAAACAGAAATCAAAGGAGAAGAAGGGAAGAGGAAGGAAGGAAAGAAGAAGAAAAAGGCTGCTAAGAAACGATCTGCTCAAGGAAATATGTTTTTAGGTTAGATTTGAAGGATTGTAAGGAAGGGGCTCGTCTGATGGGTTCAGGGATAGAGTTCCATAGTCGGACGCTCTGGACGGAAAAGGAATTTGAGTAAAATTTTGAGGAATGAGAGGGGAAGTCGAGTTGGAGGGTCTCAGAAGAACGTAGAGGGCGAGTGAGACTTGAAGAACGGAAAGAGAAACGGTCTTTAAGGTAGGAAGGAGTACGAGGATTAAAAAGGATTGAGTAAAGAAGTGAGAGTACATGCAAGTCCCTACGGCGTTGGACTGGGAGCCACTTCAGCTGTGCTCGAAATTCAGAGACATGGTCGTATTTACGTAAGCCAAATATGAACCTGATGCAGTAGTTCTGAAGGCGATCAAGTTTATCAAGTAGCTCCACAGTCAGATCTAGATAACATGCGTCGGCATAATCAAGTATGGGTAATAGGAGCGATTGTGCAAGGGCAATTTTAGTGCTAGTTGGAAGGAAGTTACGAAGACGTCTTAGCGAATCTTCCTGCTGACCTCCGCAACTTGACTTTTCCATGACAGAGTGCTATCGAAGAGTACCCCCAAGTTCTTGACTTGAAATTTCATCATCAATAAAAAAATACAAAGATTTTCTTAAAATAATTCAAAAAAAAACTGATGGAAAGTAAATCCGTTACACGAAGCAAACATTCACATCGAAAATTAGAACTCGCCGCGACAAGCACAAACACTATTTCTAAGAAGTAATCGGTCAATTAATCTCGTCCCCTATCCGCGCATCTATCACGTTCTGCTTTTGTCGTGTCACGACTACGGTACGCAGTCGGCGTTACTGGGAACACTCGAAATAGGCGCCGACTACGACGCCATCTTGAATCACGTCAAACTGGCTGGAAAATTACAAATGAGAAAGTACGCACTTTGAATTTTTTATCTGCATCCCTTGGTATTCCACTCAAACTACAGTACCCACTTTGAAAGTAAAAATACAACAATACTTTCTTGGTTTTTACAGTTTTATGAGCTATCTCAAAAAACAAGCCAGGCGGAGCAACGAGAGCCACGACGCGAAACTGGACTTAAAGGTGGTCAGGCGGGAGCTTTGTTGACAGTAACTAAAATAATTTGTTAAAGTTTTTGTTGTTACGGTCAATAAATTCAGTTATTTAGCGAATAAGTAAAGTGTTATTTGTTCATAAGTAACTGGATCTCGGCAGCAAAAATAATAGATCACGAATTAAATTAAATTAATAGACCCTACTAATCTGTTATGTTTTAAAAAAACAATGCTCGGCATTGTGCCTCGTTATCTTAAAATATGGTTACAAGCTTACATAGGCCATATAACTACGATATTAGCACTAGCTAATTTTCACAAACCATCACTTCCAAACTTATTTCCCCTTTCCCACTGTACCACCTACTTGAGATTTTGGATGTAGTGAGAGATCCAATCCACTTGAGGACTCCTCTGATCCTGTCATGTGATAAATGCGACTAGAGTTTTTCAAGCTCTTTACGCTGAAAATTCAGTTGATGGAAAATTCATTTGAATACGGAACACTTCTTTGGGAAAGAGTCCAACAATACTTTACCGCATAAAAATAAGGTTCAAAATAAACGTTGCACAATGTACTGAACATTTTCAAAGATTTTATAAGTAAGGAAGGAATTTTGCTGAATGGTTTCAGAATAGAAATAGAGCCTTTGTGTTCTTGCCAGCAAAATTTAAATTTATATGTGTCGGATTATTTCCAAGAAACGGGTGTCAGTCTGTGTATCACCAACAATTTACTTCGACCATCAACTTATCCTGGTAATGTTTTTTTACATTTAATAAGCTTGCAGTATTTTTGGACAATATTTCTCCTCATATTAAGTGGTCTAAGATGGAGCATGATTGCCTAGGAATATCCATGAACTCGGACTTGAAAATGTCCAGGTTTTGTCGTTCAGAGAGCACAGAATTGTAGATGGAAGTGCCATCCTGCCGAATGGTACTTTTCTTGCTGACTTATAACAAAAGATATGATGAATAGATAAGTAGTAAAATCTGTTCATTAAAAATGTCAATCAATAATTAATTACAAATTACTACCTACTTAAATTTAAACACTAAATCTAAACTAAACCTAGTCTATAAAATATATACGCCGTCGAGTCCCGATCCGTTGGACAGAGTATCCAGTATGCTGGCAGCGTTACCTCGCTGGATAGCTAGGATGATCCTTTGTCGGAGGTTGCCACTAGCTCTCCCATCACCTGTGGCCTCCACCAAGCGGCTAGACAGACATAATTATAAATTGATTTAGTAAAAACAACATTGGGTGATTCGATAGAATTTCTGGCCGTTCCCTAGTTCGAGTACTTATGCCTACTTAAGTACTTCATGTATATATTTTAAGGGTTGACTCAAATGGTTCTATTAGAATACAGATTCCGTTCCATGAGCTCGTTGTACCCAGTACTAGTCAACTTTTATGTTCAATGGGCTTGATTGTTTCGATAAGGCCGAAGGATTAATGAGAGAAACAGCGCCACAAACCACCGTTATTTTTCGGCATGTTGTATATAACATGGTCGTAGCTATACACCCACAGAAAAAGTCCTACCACCAACAGAACCCAGACACTGATACCACCAGGAAGGTTCAGGTGACGGCGGTGGGTAGAAACCACGGAAAGATTTTCTAACTGCATTTTTGCAACCCGCCTAGCCGTGCTCTTGGCATCGACGTAGTATCATACCTCCAGATGTTACAAGCTCTATTACAGTTGTATTTGAGTGCGTCGTTTACTTCGCCTCTTCTCTTTGTCGTGCTAATATTGACGCTGCCGCGTGTCGGTGCCACGAACTTCGTTCGTATCCCACCCTTTCGAACCTTATTGACAGGAAGCAAGGGGAAAATTACTGTTATCCAACTGAAGCTATAAGTTTGTCGAAGGTTATTCTATTTTGCTTTTGTGTGTGAGTCTACGGATATATCCGTATTATATAAGTGCCATGTTCGTATAAGGAAGCGTCTGCGAAAGATAATTTAATTCCGTTGTATGTTTTAGTAGTTGAATCTTATCAAGTAGTTGTATAAGGATAAAAAGTATTAAAAGTTCTAGTAGAACAATCGAGCAACGCTTTCCAACCATTCAGCATCATCTGAATGTCCATTGTTGGACGTGAGCCTCTCTCAGAGTCTATAATTTACGGGCTATCCCATGAGAAAAATCGCCATAGTCACAAAGATTGGTGATCGCAGTAAGATGGGGGCCTTTTACGACACCCAAGGGATAGTATGGTAGAAAAAATCAAGTACATAATTCAGACTGTCCTATGCTATGTAACGTAACTTACTTTCGCATTTATAATATGTACTGTGAATTATAAGATTCCTATTTAGGTAGAGTTAATAAATCACTGAATAGTCTGTAACTTCGATTCAGTTTGCTTAATAATTACCATGACCCGTTTAATTACGGCAATAAGTAACGTCTTGAAATGGGTACGGCTGGTAACAGGTGACCTGATTCTATTCTAGGAGTTATTACTCGACATTCCTACTAAAATTCTTCGACCTAGATAGTCGTACCCGCAAATGTAACCGAGAAAACATCCACGAACGATCCAGATGCCGACCACTCTAAAATTCCTTACAGCCTGGTACATCCCATACGTAAGTCACGCCGATAGTCCCAGGGATAAAGGGCCAGCACAAAGGAACGGCGATCACCCAACACCCCCTTAGGGGGTCGAAGGGGGGTTCTCCCCCCAGGGGATCAATTTCAACGGGCGCGCCTTCTCGGCTCGCGTGGCGGAGTAATCGCCTTAGACCGGACCCTAGTGTCGTTATGTGGCCAGTTTCATGCTTCATGTTTAGGCTTACGGTGTACTTACCTATACTAGGTATGCTATAGATAGGGGTTTGTGTGTCTTCCTGCGATGTGATCGTGTTACTAGGGCAGCGTATTTTGATAATGAGTACTAAAACTAAAATAAAAAAATTGCTTATGAGTAATTATGAGTTTTATTTACTAAATCAGACCACTGATGGACAGATATCTAATATAGACTTCAAATTTTTAAGTAGTAAGAAATTTTATATTATTCTCTTTCTGAATAATTATGAAAATAATTTGTATGGAAGAAAATAATACATCGATAGCTTTTTTAAACACCCATGTACTGCACTACAGCGGCAATCAAATAACATACCACTTTCGGGATTTTCTAGACTTTTCTGTTGATTTACTAGATATTTTTCAAGTTATAGTAATTAATATTATTTGAAACACGATGTGGACTACTAAAGGTAGATGGTTATATCTTTTACTACTAAAACATTAGTATTTATAGGAAGTGCTTGGTTGTGCAGGAAATTATTCTTGGCCACGTTTAATTTCTAGCCAATTAGTCCATCGCTTGTGGAATCCTTATTCTGCATTCACAAACGGAGGTGTTTCTTTATTAATCCCTTTAAAGGAAGATCTTTGAAAGTAATAAAAGATTGGAACAGATTTTAAAAAGCACAAACTCGTTTGATTATTGAAATATACATTATATGTGTGTGTCATAATAATCTACTAGTTATCCACCATCACCAATTTTTCCTTTTGTCCCTTTAGTGGAGAAACTCTGAAGGAAATAAGTTGAATGGATAACTTACAGATACATACGGCAAACGTATTTTTTAAAGAAAATAATTCTCTTTAAAACTTGTTCCTTGACGTAAGATTTTAAACAAAAACAAACTATTATTTTTTATGAAATGAAATTATTATAATGATTGACGTTATTACTGACTATATTTGGGATGTTTTGAAAGTGATAAGTTCTAATAACACACTCCTATTACCAGGCATGCCACTGCCATGCCATTATTATATTTACCACAAATAAAATTAAATAACCCACAACTAATTTTGAATTGACAAGTCGGTTGAATGAACCGTTTTTGGCAATTTAAAGCAAAGGGAATGCTATAAACGTGGATTTTAAACCAATATTTTAAATGCGTAAAGTGTGTGTTTATATCTTACTTTTCTGAAGGTCTCGGCAGTCTCGGACAATATATGTATATCGCTTTCTTTACAAATCAGAGAACTTCTTTGTTCTTGCATTTTGACGTAGGTAACTGCGCTTTTGTATAATTTTTGCCCTGACGTGGACAATAAATGAAATAAACAATGACTTCGTATAAATCGCAAAGTGAATAGGAATATGCGACAGTCAGAATAAGTCACTCTATCTAATTAGGTGGCCTGTTTTACAGCCCGTCAATTACAGGTTAGAAGTTAACGTAGGACAGACTTAATGTCGCCTGTCTTACTTAAAGATACCTTATAAAATAAGCCGCTTTTGATGTTGTAAGATTATTGGTAAGGGACTATCAGGGTAAAATTAGGGTAACATTGGCTTCACATTCAATAGTTAATTATTAACACATCAGCTTTCTTGATGGTTAATTATTATTCAATCATTTTTATTCTTCTCTTCGGCTTCACGGACTGCGTACTAAACTAGAATGCCGCATTGTCGATAGGTCTGTCGTACTTACAAGTCTTGCGTGGACTGGGCATGCTGGTTATGACAATAGATGTGCCATGACATTTTCTTTTTCTGATTGCTGCTTTTGGATAGCACGCGAACCCCATCAGTCCAGGTCCAATCAGGTTTTACAGAAACTTCAAAATACCTGACATACATACGTAGATAATAGGAGTGTAAACTGTATAGAAAAATCTGATATCCTTAGTTTCGTTTACGGCCTTTTTTTTGAACAAAAGTAGCTCATTCAGAAAACATTGGTTATGAGGAGGATTAAGATCCTCGGCCTTGATGATGCTATATCCAAAGAGACTCCAATTTTGAACACACGAGGTTGCGCAAGAACAATACAAAGCCAGGCCTTCTTAAGCTTAAGCAACATCTTAAAGGAAGAAATAGCTGAAAAGAAACAGCATGTGTTCATCAATGTGTTTTTGACTAAAACAATGTGTTAAGTTTATTCTCGTTGTTGAATTAATGTACCTCTATATCTATACCTATATATACTGGCGTATAATGCGTAAATATATCATCTATGTGCGATATTTCAAGACCCAGTCCCAGTTCCACATAAAACTGAAAAGAAACCACACACGTATCTGCGCGACAACCATTTGCAAGCAGCTCACGACACACAGAAACACACCCCGTTTATAATAGAGCTACAGTAATTTAAGGCCAACACGTATAGTACAGTCGCATGCACAAGCGACCGCCGCAAACGTGCGGAGGAATCTGCGGGGCGGGTGGGGGTGGGCCCCCAGTCCCCCCGTGCGACGTCCTGTCACTGACAAATGGCCCGAAGGAGAGCTCGACCCCGGCACCCTCTTCACGCTCCCAGTCTTGTTGAGACGTTCGATGCGAAGATTTCACTATCTTAGTATTTTAGTTTTAGTTTTGTTATGCTATTATATTGTTTTCTGAAATTTAAACTTATTGTTGATTGTGTGGTAGTTATAAATTATCACCAGATGGTATTCTCACTTTTTGTGCAGAAGATGAGCGAAAGATAAGTTGGTTTTAAATATATACAATTATCGTGAAATCGGAGACAAAATTAAATATTAAACCTGTTATAGTTTTGAATATCATTTTAACAGACTTTCTAAGTTAATAAATATTGAGTAGGTTACATATTTTTTGTTATAAATTACAGTTCGGCGTCAGGAAAATATTTCATAATGAACGATTTTCTAATATAACATTTGCAACGACTGAAACTGAACCGAATGGCCTTACAGCGAGCGGCTGGCAGGAGGGCGCTATAATTTCATAGGACGGGCGTCGGGCGACGCTTATCTCGGGCGCTGGCTGCAGGCGCCGCGTGTAGCGCCTCGGCCGGGGTCCCACCCCACCCGCGCGCCACTTGTGTACACGACTGTACTGATATTGGGAATTCTCGATAAGTTCTTGGTGAATTTCAGCGAAGTATCGCAGAGATATAACATTTTGATTACGAGTATTTCAGTGTTGATTAGTTTTTATTGTGAAAGTACATGAAATACTTTACTGGAATCCTGACGATAATGAGAAACTCGCAATTTTTTTCTCATATTCAATTCTATTATTAATTTATTTTTCGATAATGCTTTATTATGAACATGGGTATACTCGTTAAGCTACACTTTGCGGTTGAAAGAGTAATGATTATTGGCAAACACAAATACTTGTATTTAACAAACATGCTATTAGTTTCTGGCGGTTCTTGTCGAATTTTTTGTAAATAGAAAAAAAAAAACAAGTATGCCGAATATTTTGTCTTTATTCTTAAAGCACAAAATGCACGTTTAATGTTTTACGATATGCGCCATCTTCTGCGAGTCGATTTTGTACTCGACTGTACAACTAACAGGAATTTTTAAAAAATTATCTCTATGTATAATATTTAATGCCTATTTATATTTTAAGTTGTCACAGGGGCCAGAACTCATTTTCTATATCGACCATGTTGCCTAAGTCTGCTGACTAACAGCAATGTTAATAGCACTATTGTGTTTCGGTATGAAAGTATACCGATATATAGGAGAGACAGCGCCTCATTAGCTTGAGGCTTTTACGCGCATTCACTTACCTTCCAACGGCCTTATCGTCACTTTTAATCAGGTGACAAGGTGACAGGAAGTCCAAGTGTAAAACCCATCATATATTATTTTTAAATCATGCTACCTGAAACAATGCTCTGTAAAAAGCAAACATGTTGAAAAATCTCTTTTATTGTTATATATTTTAAGGGTGTACACTAAAAATTGTGATAATATTGTGATTGTATATCACAATCACTTGTGTTCCCGCCTGTACCAACTGCGCGGGACATTGAGTAATGCGACGACACATTACTGCAAGTTGTAGTATAGCGCGACTGTACCTAGTTCCAAGTGCAGTGGAATTCCGTCTATTGCACCAGTATTTATGGTGGTCGGGCATGTCATGCCATGATTGATTTCAGTGAGACGTTTGTGCGATCTGGTTCCTATGTGGTATCACATATTTTGGAAATGCTCGGTGTCGTGCATGCATGATTTATAGAAATTTGTTTTTGGTTTAAAACGTCTAAGTGAAGTCAATATAATCTATATCGTTGGGTATTGTGACATGACCGACACGATAGACTAAATACACAGATTTCTGATCCACTTTGACAAACTGAACTATTTTGACATACTCTATGAAAGTTAAGATCAGTTTGACTTAGAGGATAGAGGAAATCTTCAACTGCATAACAGACAAACGGATGTGTGTAGTTTCAAACTATATTTTTTAACGAGTGACAAGATTATTCATTTTGTCGAAGTTACGTTTGACACTTTATGATGTGTCAAAATCCTTTATTACACGTATCTTTGCTTTGATACCTTTGTTATACCTTTCATTACTGGAACACAACATAGCCACTGCTGTTTTTCAGAAGACATAGATAGCATAGTACCTACCACTATAAACGATTCAAACGGGTTTGACGACCGAAACAAACGTCTCTTGCTTCTTCGGATCGGTAGGTGTGTGACGACTCTCAAATCGACTGTAGTTTTTTTATATGTATGTTATGCGATAACTCCGCCAATTTCGATGATTCTTTTTGTTTGATACTTACATACTTCAGAAATGGTCCCATATAAATTTTTTCGAAATTGATTGAGCACTTTTTGAGAAAATCAACAAAAGATCAGATCATTCTACCTCTAAGGGTGAACATTTTTAAGGCAATAGAAGTCGGTTTTTATTTATTTTTGAAAGCGTTAATTATGTATTGCATTCTAAACCCAGTTCCAGTATCAATTCTACCCAGATAACAACAGAACATAACTGGTAGGTGTGGGACGGAGCTTATATGTGATCGAACATTTATGAGTAGCATCAACCAACATTTTGTACTTTACATGAGCTTACAGTGCCGTGTAACTCTTATTCTCCAATTGAAAAGTGGTAGGGCGTGTAGTATCCAGGTATTCGGTGTGGCAACACTCGGCTGTCATCTGCACCGCAGTGCAATGACGACGTCCGTCATACGTATTACTTGTGAGTGAACTGTGTTCAACAACGAGTATTTTACAGGGCGTTTTTCTATGTCCGCATGGCTAGCTGCCACCCAGAGAGATTTAAATATAGTAATAGGTTATAGAGCGGGCATTGGGAAACGTTTCATATAAACATTTTGATCTCAAAAGTCAACGGTATGTCAAATGTCTTGTACGGCCGCGTGAAGTGATGTTACAATAGACTGAGTAACTTATTACCAATTGGTAATAAGTTTAGGATCAAAAATTTTGTTTGCTTTGTCCAGTTACTGGTACTATTAATGGTAAATGTCTTTGCTGCCACCATATCTAAATCTGTCACTATTAGTGTTTTGGTAAGTACTGAAAAATAAAGTAGCCAATTTGTACTTTAAAGTATATTTGACTAAATATTTATTAATTTGACCTAACATTGATTTGATCAGATTTTCAGGCATTCGTCGCAGTGAGTTCTTTTCCAATCGCCACCAATACTCGAGCGTTATCTTTACAGCATCGTATAAAATACGATAGACTTTATGGATTGCTGTAAACCAGGACCCAATCATAAAAATAAACCTCCGCACTCGCATTTGGCAAACCCTAACTGCATTACTTATCAAAAACGACTGGCCATGAAGTGGACACTTACCCTGAAGGTATGGTTACGCCGTTCCAGTAAGCATTCCAGTCGTTTAGGTATTCGCAGTGCCAGTTGCTGGGATGCCCGATCCGATACATATTTATCAATGCAAGTTACTTGAGAAAAGCAAGTTTAGTAGTTAATTTACATAACAAAACAGTAAATTTTATAGGGATCAGACAGTTATTTATTTGTTGACGAGTAGTTTGAAAGAATGAGCTAAAGTTTTAAAATTTATTCCTTGATTTCAATTATGTAACAACAAGAAGTATTATGTAAGAATACATACTGATATTATAAATGTAATAATGAGTTTTTCCGTTTGTTTGTACTTCCTCTACGTTTTAAGGGAAAGTCAGAATGAATTGACTTTTGACCGGAAAATGATTTCTGAAGTCCACGCAGCTGAAGTCCCGTGTAAAACGCTAGTAAATGAAGATACATTCTCAAACCTTCTTCATAGATGTTTCAATAGGTATTCTTGATCGGTCGGTCACTCTACTGGCCTTGTAAAAAAAACTATATACTTTGCTGTAGCGCTCATAATTTCGTAATTTATAATCATACTTTGGTGCCACTTGTTAATTCAGATCATTTTTAAATCCCTTTTTTATTGTATAACCCCAGTATTCCTAAGATATTACTAAGACGATGTTTCACTTTCATAACTAAAGATTTAAATTAGAATCAAAGCTAAAATCACTATCGTTGGTTGCAATCAGTCATCATGTTGAGATTTGTTAGACCTCTTCATCATCATCATCATCAACAACAGCCTATATACGTCACCACTGCAGGGGCTCAGGCCTACTCTCCTATAAAGAGTGTATGGGCCATAGTCCACCACGCGGGCCCAGTGCGGATCGGCGGCCGTTAAGCACTCGGATAATGTACTTGAATTGAAAAACAACTCATAGGTACACGGCTGGATTCAATCCCGGTACCCTCAGATTGAGAGTCCGCGCCTTATCCATTGCGCCACCGACGCTTCCCTTATCCATTGCGCCTCTTCCCTGAAATAGTTATTCCCTTGTATTTTTATTTCCATTCGCATTTTCCTCCGAACATTATTTCCCTATAATTTTTTTCCGTTCGCATTTTCCCCTTAAACCTTTTTGTGTTTCCTATTTCTTTTTTTCCGATCGATATTTTTCCCTAGCTTATATCGGCTCAAGTGATCGTACATATATAACTACATCGCTGATTGTGTCTGTGAGGTATGCAGTATCCCAGTTACTCCAAACTTTAAGATTAGATAAAATACAAGGAATTTACGACTTCAGTAAATAAGTCTAACAAATCTGATGTTGATGGCAACTGCCGTAAGATGTCGATGAAGCTGAAATATGACGCCTGAATCCTGAATACATAAACCGACCATTTAGTCGCTTTATACGATTATATTAAAAAAAAAAACTTTTTAAAGTATTTTATTCTTCTGTGCGTTTACTTTTTTTCTCTTGTGTGCAATAAATCATTAAATACTCGTAGAAAGTAAAATAATATATGGAGTCACGCGCCAGTATTCCAGCTGAAATGTCTCACTGGATGGATGTAAACTCACGTGTAGCCCGTATCATCTCAAAACGCTGATGCAGGGCGAAATGGACAAAAGTGGACCTTCATAAAAAGCGGCGGAGTCTAGCCGGCGTTGTAAAAATACAGCTCAGGATAAATAAAAATATAAAATAAAATATGAAATGAAAGTGGCACGGGACGCAAGAAACTCGCGATCCTTTTGAATGTGCTGCGAAAAGACAGCGAATGCCGTGGAGCGGCAATCGGGAAAACAATGTAATTTATTATTACCAGATCGACTGGATAAAATTACCCTATGTCTTTTCCATGCTAACTAAGAAAATGGTGGTATATTTGCAATTTTAGTAATTCGTTAATAGTACTCGTACTGTTATGTGTTTTAATGGTGTGAGATAGGTACTACCGACAAAGTTCCCGCCTGACCACCATTAGGGCCAGTTTTGCATACAGTCGTGTCTCAGACTGCTCCGCCTAGCTAGTTTTTTGGAATAGATCATAAAACTATAAAAAAACAAGAAAGCATTGTTGTATTTGTACAAGTCCTGCAAGTTGGACGTCACAATGATGCGTATAAAATAATCCTATAATGTAAATAACTAACTACTACAATGGACCCTTAAAAGTCATAAAAATCCATAAACAAAAGCGTTTTCGTCTCTCCTTATTGGACAAAAGAAAAGGCGGGTCTAGCTAAGATCACGACATGCAAGCAACTTGGTTTTGAAACTGGTCAGGCGGGAACTTTGTCGATATTACATTTCAAAAAGTATCACGGACGGTATTCTGTTTCATATGAATTACGCAAAATTGTGTGGACTTCGCCGCGATATAAAGGGTATGCGCATATACCTCTATGTCCAGTATATTCGGCGTATGGATTCTTTCGAATTCTAGGTTGGAACGAGGACTGACTGTTTTGACTTCGCCTTTTCCTAGTGGAAAAAAAAAGGCTATGGCTATTCGTGACTAGTTGTGAGTTTTTGACAGATTGTGTAGTACATACAACATATAGAGTGATCTGTGGTGTAGTATCGAGGTTGAAATCTCCCGTGTTTTTGTGTGTTCATTTCATCATCATTTGTGTTTTCATTCGGAACGTTACATGTGCAAAAGCAAGATGCATTTATTACACAGGTAATTGCTAAATTAGATCTTATCTATAGCGGGGTAGAGTTCTATTTCTCTAAGGTTTACTGGGACTAGGTAGATGTACTAGACAAAATAAATTTGCAACAAATTTTTTAAGGACATAAAAATTTGACCCAGAAAAATAAACAAGAAGCGTTTCCAGGGCATTCCCTCGTCCGCTAGGAGTGTTTCTTTGGCCGTAACAATCTGAAGGCGGCGCCACGGGTCAGCGAGGACTCCCCCCGCGCCCCGACCCTCCCCCCCGCGACGCGACACATGCTCGTGTAGTGGTGTGTCTGAATGTGCCACAGAGCACACAGGAGGTGTACTAATGTCTATGGAGGTAGGTAGAATTTAAATACTGACTGACTGACTTAAATACCTGATATATTTTTAACCGACTTCAAAAAAGGAGGAGGTTCTCAATTCAACTGTATGTTTTTTGTGTACGTATGTTACGCGATAACTGCGCCAATTAAATCAATTCTGATGATTCTTTTTTGTTTCGTAAAGCATACTTCAGAGGTATATAAATACCCATATAAAATCGAAATCAATTTAGCGCTTTTTGAGAAAATCTACAAATATTAAATATGTACCCAGATAACTCTAGCTGTAAGAGTGAACATTTTATGGGAATGAATCCTGTAAACTTTCAGGTCAGTTGAAGTCGGTTTCTAGTTATTTTTTATTATTTTTATTATAAGGTACTCGTATATCAACGAGATAATAACATTAACTAAAATGTTATACACTCATTCACTCACTCACACAAAAAACAGATTAATTATTTTATCGTTTTTACAAATACCGGTTTGTCATGATTTCTCAGGATGGCATTGCATTTCTTGCGCACCGTGCCCTAACTAAGAGCGTGTTCTGTGGGGCTTTGTTGTGTAGGATACCTACCGAATTTGCCGGCGAAGCGGCCGATATCCTGTACAAGGCGCTCATGTTGTTTACCTCTTCAATGCTTGCACCATTCTACAACGATACTCTTTGCGTCATGGAAGCAACCAGGCTTTGTTAGTCGCGTCTCACAGCGGAATCACGAGGGTGGTCAACTTGAGGCGAACTGTACCCCTACCATGAGGGCTCGACTGTCGCTAGCGACACATACAATGTATTTACTTTCAATTCACAAACCTACAGTTCAAACTAATGAGACCGTTCAGTGCAGTTAGCATACCATCCCATTTATACTCCTTAGATTGGGGCTGTGAAAAAGTGTCGGGTCCAGAGTACCATATTTTAGATAAGTGATACAAGACAATGAATATTTCATTGTATCTATATTTTTATGAAAACGTCAGTGTTTCTTTTTACAATTGCAAGCTACAATTGAACCAAAACCAGAAGTTTCTATGATTAATAATAAAAATTTGACACATGTCCAAATTTGACAAATATTACAAAACATTATTACAATACAAATACAAAGTAACTCCGGCAATGCACTTGTACATGAATACGCACACATATGACGTTCGTTAGCAATTAATATCAACCATGGCATATCTGGAATATAGATAAAATTCGTGTGCGTCGGCCATACAAACCAGTTTCTTCAGTATATTTACACTATCGCTTGCGACGATCCAGAACGTAAATCTTAGTAGGGGTAGTGTATCGCCGGCATCGCGCCCGAGACCTGCCTTGTCTCTTTCAGCTATTTCGACAATGTATTCTTTGTACGCGCGTGTGTTGGGCAGTTTTCTTTGACAATTCTTTGTGTGACCTGAGTGGGGTATCTTTGGTCTGAATGTTGCTGTGGCATTGCAGCTTCTATGTCGAGACGTATTTGTTAGAATGTTGAGTCCACTCCAATGGTTAGGTCTTCTTTGATGTTGATTCAAAATTCGAATTCGTTCATCTTGAAATTTTTACTGTCTCTACTACAAAGTATCTAGACTCCTTTTTCGACATTACAAGTATGAGTGCAGACTTTTTAATTTACCTAGGCAAAGAAAACGAGATGTAATGACGGATTTTAATCTGAATCCGAATTGAAAGTTTTATTTATTTAATGTAAAAGAAAACAGTGAAAAGGTGGAATGTCTACTAAGTAGGGGTGGAACACACCCGTTTTTCTGGTTATAGAAAGATGACGGTGGAATTAGGTCGTGTAATGCGATTGCACACTCTTCAAAATGATATGAATGATACTACCTGTTTCTGATAAGCGTCCTGCAGAGAAGAAATCGTGACACTACACAGTTTGTATTACGTATTCAATATAACTTTGTGCCCCAATTTCAGAATAAAATAAAGAAAAAAACCTCATCAGGTTCTTTGAAAATAATAATATATTGTTCCTGAGGAAACATCTTTCTGATGTTTTTCATGAGAAAAAGTCCAAAGCCGAATATGAGTCTGCGATTGAAAGCGATTGTTCTGTCTGTCTACGATTATTTCACATTAATCGGCACACTAAGCAGAAGCAAGACAAGGACACGTGTGCACGCTGGTGTAAGTTCCTTGAAAATCTTTATTTACATTCTCGCTCAGTTCAGTCAGAGGACACCATGGATTGTCCGGTCCAATTATAAGGCCAATACTACACGGTGTGGTGTGATAAGGTTCTGATTATGACGACGATTTGTAAAATGTATGATTTGTATATGTTTTGTAATGGGAATTAGTTCCTGTTTTTCGAATACAATTTATTGAAAAGAGAGCTATTTTTCTGTTTTTTATGAAGGTAATACTGCTATACTTATATTTTCCGTCCTACCAAAACTATACAATGTTGCCATATCTCAATTTAGTGGTTTTGTTGACTTTGTTGAAAAATCTATAACCGTTAAAACGTTACAGTTACGACTTAAGTTGGTTATGTGTTTACTTGGCCGTGGAAGCTGACCTCTACTGCCACTGACTAGGGCAGAGCTTGCAGTATTCTACACCTAATAAACCCGAATACGTTCGGATATTTTTTACATTACCAGTTTTTATAAGTCTATTTTGGTATAGAGTTCACAGGAATGTACAAACTACAATCTGTATATAAATTTCCAGATATCAAAGCTAAGCTAAAAAACCTTCAAAACCCGAAATTTGGAACGTCGATCTCTTTGATGATGCAAAAAAAGGAAAAAAGAAAGAAAAACGTTTCATATATCTTGTGACTTTTAAAATTCTTGTGCTCGATTATTTTATAGTTTCAAAACAACAATTACATGGTATATTTCTGGAACTGGAACTTCCCGGAACTGGTTTAGCAGAACCTCGTCTCTACCATCTCTATCAAACCCCAAAAGTACCACAACCAACTGTACTAAAGTAGAAACTACGCAAAATTTAAAGTATCACCCGAAGTTTCGCGTCAACCGATAAGATTAAGTTTGAAAAGCGAACAAACAGAAGGTAAATCCGAGGAAACGCTGGCGGTGCGAAAATATGAACTCTCAGAAGGAACCGAGTAATTAAGAGGGTCGGCACTCTCGGGGTAACAGCTTTAACTGTTACAGATAATTGCTTAACTTAACTGGGGATACTTGAAAACTTCCCCGTGGCCGGTGGGGCAGGCACGCCCTGAGTTAATAGAGCACTTTTGTATCGAATATCAGCTAAAGCCTGCTGAACTTCAGCAGGAAAGGTTCTTCTTGGAATAAATAAAAAGTGTCTCGCCCATAGACATGTAACATTCCTAGCGATCGACCGGACAAAGGAAACAAAATGTTGATCCTATATTTCAGCCGACGACGATGCCAAGGCATAGCCCAACTACTGTGCCCCATGCAATCAAGAACACCCTGGAGACGTAAGGTACTCGTGTTCAGCGTGGTAGGTGCACTTTTCTATAATATCCATCTAGCTAATAATCACCTCTTCTATGTCAATCTAAGTAAAAACCAAGTCTACACCCATCTGGCTAAAAAACCACCTTTACCTACAACCACCTGGCTAAACGCCTCTTATTCCTGCTCTCATATCCCATGTATTGAGCCTCCTAGTTGTTGTTTTTTCCAATCCATGCGTGTTCTGTCATGTCAGCCTACATTCTTATCGTCTTCAGCTCCACATCTTCAGTTTCTATACAGGTAATTAGTATTGTACCGCACCCTCTCTTAGGTGGATCTTCTATTTCCATAAAGTTTCTCGTCATGTGATCTATTCAACGGCATATAACATAGCTAGCTGCTACCGAATCGTTTGTGCTTGCAATTGAATCAGTGTTATAATAGAAATGTATTCCGTAGGAAACAACCACGTGGTTAATTTGTGACTAATAAGGAATAAACACTTCCATCTCGTCGCCTTAACGAGATCCCTCTCCGAACGCTTCCATACTAAATTTCTGTTGCCATAATCTTGCTTTGATAAGTAACGACCTAAAGATAGGATATGAAATTATAGTGTCGCGAAATAAATATCATTAATTTACAACTTTATTGTTAGCTACAATATCCATTACGCAGCTAATGGTTCATAGGTGAAAAAAATGAAAATTGTGATTCACTGTTAAGTTGTATGTTAATGATACTCATTTCGCGACATTAAAATCTGATGTCCAATTTTTTGATAAACTGCACAAATCTAGCTATTATATTTTAAATGACTATGGCAACAGAAATTTAGAATGTAACTTTGGACCTAGATACCAAGTATATATACAGTGGCGTAGCTAGGGGGGCAAGGGCCCTGGTGCATAGGGAGAGAATCGGGGCCTCCTCTTCTTGCTTCTTTGCAAGTTTTTGGATTTTTCATATTTTTTTCAAAGCTGAGGCTAGAGGGCCCCCTGAGCTCCGGGGCCCTGGTGCACTGCACCACCTGGCCCTATGATAGCTACGCCACTGTATATATACATCTAATCTATTTTCATTTAAAAATGAAACCTATTCTTAATAAGCCTAATTCTAATAAGAATAAGCATTCTAAAACCGGCCCTGTTGTGCCTATTGAAATATGACTGAGGGGAAAGAAAATCACCCGAAGAGTAATGTTTGGGGTGAAATGGTAATGACATTGAAAAGCGAAGGGACGACATTGTTGGGGAGAAAGTTGTGTTATTGATTGCTGAAAACTTTCTTGCGAAAACATTGCTGATCTTGGGACAGCAGTTTGCACTTAATGGCAACAATGCTCTTTTATTTCTACAGCATTGTCTGCGTCATCTATATCTGACATATAATCATGTGGATTCTAATAATTAACGCATTTAAAAAAAAACAAGAATCCGACTTCAACTGCCCTGAAGGTCTAAAGCATTTACCCTTAAAGTAGAATTATCTGGGTACATATTTAGTTTTTGTAAATTTTCTCAAATAGTGCTGAATTAATTTCGATAAAATTTATATTGGTCCACTTATGAAGTATAATCTACCAAACAAAAAATAATTATCAAAATCGATCCATAATTGTCGGAATGGTCGTACATAAAAAAATACAATCAAAAATAGGTGTGGGTCATCAACAAAATCATTTGCATAGAACCACTGTTCGAATTAGCTGTGACAGTTAGACTTTCCGTGAGGGATTTGCTATAATCACCGCCCTTGGCAGGTGGATTCGTCATATTAATTAAACATAGGGAGAACCAGTTATTTTCTAGATCAAAGCGTCACCATCACATCTTCACTTATCACGTAAGATCATGCCTGTTTTACTCTGATAATTTTCTACACCATATCAAGAGAAGATTACAGAAATATTGCAAAGGATTTATATGTCATCTGCCTGGAAAAGTGCCGCTGATGGGGTGCAATCACTAAAGACAAACATCCTTACAACCTCACGACTAACGGGTGTCTTTGCTGACGATGTTTCTAGTTTCTTATGCAACAGGTATAAATATCAAATGACTGATTTTTGGCCTTAGTGGAAGTCACCCCTGATCATAGTCCTCCTCCATGTTACACCACAATCAACCGGCCACGAGGTCTTGCATCCAGCCGTTCCACGCGTTCTTTTTACCAGGGAGTCGAACGGTTGTTGCGTCCCCGTTCTTTATAGTCCCCCGGTATTTCGCGACACCTGGCCACAACTTGCCAACCCTTACTACTCACTGCAGTTTCACATATCTTGATAAAGGATAACCATTCTTCGACCAATCTGGCCTGGCCATTGCAACTTCAGCTTTATGACAAAATTATTAAAATCAACCGTATTATCCGTTTCATCCGGCAAAGTGCGAGAATTAAGAAACTCAGCGTTGATAAATCCTATATTTCAATCTGCACTCGCTTAGCGTGATCCCGTATTCGTTAACTACCCGCAGTTAAGCGAAATTACTTTATCTCTTCACCTTCGCGGGTTTACGCCCCTGTTCGCCTCTTCCACCCCTTAGGGGGGCGTTTATCCCCAACTCGTTTGTACTAATAAATCCTTACGATTTGAATTGTACTTTAAAATACTTCTAAAATGAGCTTATTTTTACCTGTTAGAAACACAATAGCGTATGAATCAATTCTAATACGAGTGCAATGTTTTTGTCATTTACAGATATTTTTGACAGAAAGATGTTAAAGTCTTTCAATTCTATCTTGTTCTTTGTCGCGTGTTGCAGTGGTGGGAAGGTTGGTGATCGCAGTAAGATGTCCGTTGGACGCTGCTGCAAGTTCCCTGCGATTTTTAATTAGTCGTCTTTAATGACATCCACTAGACGGGAGACTCTACTATAAAGTCCAGAACCAAACGATCGCTTCTCGTGGCGACTGATAAAGTAGGCTCATGAATTCCAACTTTTTTAAAAGAATATAGATCAACGCTTTGCCCCGATCTCACCTGATGGTAAGCGATGATGCCTACGATGGTGCGCGTTGATCTATAAGGTGCCTGTTCACCCTCGACTTGAAGACACCCAAGTTATAGTTTTCAGGGAATACAGACGCCGGCAGCGCCTTCCACTCCCTGGCTGTACGCATGATAAAATTAGAAGTAAAACGCTCAGTGCGTGCCTCAGGGATGTCAACTACGTACTGATGGAGCCCTGCATTTCGTCTGTTAGATCTATACTTGAATGGCGATGGCAAAATCAACATGAATATCTCTTGCGCGAATATAGAAAGACAGGTCACTTTTCGTCTTTGTTCAAGGCTTTTGAGATCAATGAGCCTCTTTGCACGTCGTTCCACCAAGTTCCACCAACTGCTAACGAATGAAGTATTTTAACATCCTAAACTCACTACTAACGTAAACATTACATTGATATAGTAGGTATACAAAAACAAGAACTCTCAACTCAACAATTCTTGATGACGCCCGCAACCCGGATAAAAACATAAAGTGCCCGCGTAGACCGTCCAGATATAAAACAGCCGGGTGTGTGGGTGGGGCATTATTACACCTCCCGCGTGTGTTGCTCGGCCATTTTCCGAACAATTTCACCCGGGTCGAGAGAGCGTGCAGCCTCTTTCTGTCGGCTACTCTATTCTCCTTGTGACGTCATCGGACAGCTCTCTACTGCGTATTTCTTTCCTGTGATAAGTATTACGTCACGAAACATAGAAAATATCGCAAGCGTTTTTAAAATCGTCTTAATATAAGATGCACTCGCTGTCGCACATAGAACGAACGGGCTTTCCATGAAGGTGTTTGACCTATTTCTTAAACACAAGTTAAATTACTTATTTGTCCTTCAAGTACATTGTTAATGATTTAAATACTTAGATGAGATTTAGTTAAGCAAAGTGCAGTTTTTTTTTTCAATTTCAGATCAGCACTACTGTGAGCTGCGAGATTGATTGGTCCATAATGCACAGTGAAAATAGTAAGGTAAGTAAGAAAGTTAAGTTACTAAGTTACTAATTTCGAACTAAGTATTGTTGTTTTGTTTTTATTTCCGTGAGAACTATATAGAGCTATAAAACTACTAGAAATCTGAGGAATGACGAAACACGAAGTTTTCCAAGAGTCATTAAGAAAATAGTAGACCCTGTACATGGACAAGTACATGACGTACATAGTAAAACATTAGCGAATTACGAGTTGGATTCGCCAACTGAGGGTTCCATAATCACTACGCTTTATATGTAAGATTTTTTGGTTTCTAATCAAAGAGATTATAATGTATCCTTTTAAATATTTATATTTGATTAATATGGTTTATTTGTCAATAAAATACCAATAGGACAATACCAAATCTATCAAAGGAAGGAATCGTCAAAGAAATATAAACTTATTTTTCCAAGCCAGTTCAATAAAATCTAAGTCGTAATCTCGGCTTACAATTTTTTTCTATCAAAATTAAACCGTGCGCAGACAGGCGGGTCGCCATTTATTTTTTCAATTCGAAATTCGATTTACGAAAACTAGTTTCATTCCAAATGACAAATTAATCTCTCGAAAGTTGCTCGAGATTTTTTTCGAATGTTTTCAGAGGCAACGAGCCGAAGCGAAATGAAGTGACATTTCGGTAGTTGGGTAAAGGTGCGTTCGCGTTGACGAAACTATCGTTTTTAGTTTGACATTTGAATGCACTATTTTTAATTTCATGTGGCAGATACATTAAAACCTTTGGACCCTATAAATAGAGAATGGCAAAGTTTTCATTACTCTATCCCTGAAGCCTAGTTTAGTGTTTATCGTCGAAGTGGGTTGTAACACAATGTCGGCCCATCGGAGAATTTAAATAATTAAGTTTTACAAGTGTTTATCAGTGTTATTAGAATAATCTACAAATTAATGCTGAATGAATGACCTAGAAATATGAGCGAATGTATGACTCCGAACAGGACCGAATTTCCTTAAAATTCGAGTTTAATTCTTTTTTTAAAAAATGGATCAACAATTGACCATAAAATTTTCTTGCTAGTAAGCAATATTAGCCGTCCATAACATAATGATGGGCCGTAGAAGTTGGTCTAGCTAGAATATGTTAAAAAGTATTGCCTGCACCGGAATATTTTAGTGAAATGGGAGGTTTTGGGTACTATTCGTTTAAAGTATTCGTGTCTTTGACTGTACCATGCATTTTCTAGTATTATATTCTAGGTTCGTCAATCACTTTAGAACTCGCCTTTACTTGTGACTCTGGGATTGAAGCAATTAAGTTCAATTTGTACCGATTTTGATCGCTCCAAGTGTCCGAAACTTTTTATAACCGCCAACGCCGCCAACCGAGCCTGTCTCGTTTCGAAAAATCAATTTCGATACAGTACATTCAAATACCAAATTCAGAGAAAAGTGTGTTACAAATAATTAAAATAGGCATAAATCGTAAATCGCTGTACCTATATTTACGAATATCCTAGACACAAAAAAGTGTTAATAACATTTAAATAAAACATTGATTTTCTATTTGTAATGTTTGTAACAAAGTACAGTCAAGTTTTGTAATATTTAAGCTAATTTTCCATGGTTCGAAAATACTTACAAATTTTAGTTTCTATGTTAGTGTGTGTGACAATTTAAGAATTTTCTCTAAATACACTTTCACTTGGACTTCATTTCTCCTGATGGTGTGTGTATCGAAGTGACGATAAGGCCGTTGTATCTTAGCCTCCAGCTAATCAGGTGTCGGCGCTGCCACCTTTCTTTGATTGCTATTGGTACTGTTGTTTGGCGGCAAACTTGGATAACCTGGTGGTAGCTAGCCAGCCAGGCAAATACAGAAAATGCCCTAACATTCACCAACCCGAGTAACGACTGGTATCCCCACTGGGACTCGAACCCGGGACCTATGGATTGGTAGTCCAAACGTGTAGACACTAGGCCATGGAGACGGTTCAAAATCTATCTGTGCTATTTTAACTCCCCTCCTTGCATTTTACTTCTAGAACTTCAGACGGCTATATCTTTCAGAAATATACTGAATCTATTGCATGTATTTGTTACATATTTCTTTTCTTATATAGTTTATTATTATTGTTTATATATCCAGTTTTGATTATTTATATGTACATCTGTATTGATATATGTAGTGTGTAGTAGAGAGGGAGTCTGATCTAGCAAACCCAATGCATAATCGCAGCCCCCAACGCTCGCCGCACCTACTGGATGGACACCCCTTCGAGTCCTTGTGGCAGAACTGCTGGTGGTGGGGCAGTGGATCGGATCAGATCGGTACATCTGTCTTGATAGAGCGTCATCCTAATAATTACTGTAATATAAAACAGACCAGCTGTTACGCTTGCGTAAAACCTTCGTCTTGTTTTAATAAAAATGATAAGTTCTTGTGTATTTACCAATTGAGCGAAAAACAATCAGCGGTGATGAGACAACAGGTCAGGGAACGTTCAGTATTCTCGGCAGCTGGAGTATACATTTCAGTAGAATACAGTCCACTACGGACTATTACACTGGAAGTAGAGCGATTGACCGGTGAAGGTGGCCGCGTCCTCAGAATATTTATAAAAGTCTAATTAATTACGGCTTAATAAAAAATTCTAGTAGTTTGTTTTAAAAGCGTTTTAGGGTTCCGTACCTAAAGGGTAAAAACGGGGCCCTATTACTAATACTATCCGTCCGTCCGTCCGTCTGTCACCAGGCATGTCTGTCTCATGAACCGTGATAGACAGTTGAAATTTTCCTAAATGATGTATTTCTGTTGCTGCTTTAACAACAAATACTAAAAACCGGAATAAAATAAATATGTAAGGGGGATCCCCCTTGTCATACGACAAATATGATTTTTTGCTGATTTTATAGATAATGGTACGGAACCCTTCGTACGCGAGTCCGACTCACGCTTGGTCATGTTTATTTAATTCCTTCAAATTTGAATAGAGCTTTTAAGCAGCGTTGGACGGTATAATATTTTCAACACAACTACTTCGTCGCATTCTATCTAACTAGACATAGAAATAATATTTATCCCCACACTATTCACAGTAAATAACATTGATTCTGCCACCGATGTGCTCATATCCTTTCTGTCAACTCAGTACTCCTTGCAATATCTGACATCCTTACACCCGAGCAAACATACATTTTACAAGCGTTTATCTCGGATTGCAGTTTTGGCCAAATGTCTCCGTCCATTGTGTTTTTTGCTAGGATTAGACTGATCCAATCCGGGTAAAATGTGTCGGTGCCTTTACCCCGCAGTTCGCAATAAAGGTTGCGCACCTTTTCTGCACGGTTGCGTAATTCAATCAACCGTTCCTGAACGAATGGAAGTAATCGTTAATTGTTGCGATCGTCCGTTTCTCAAGTGGCACTCCGGGGATTAGAATTAGACGGGTATTTACATCTCTATGGTGACAATTTACGGCCATTTTGAGATTTAGTATTAGTTTTTGGTCTCAGAAGGTTTCTAGTTCTGCTTGTTTTATGATACTGTCACTTCTATGATTTAATATGTTCAATATTTGGAGAAGACTTGCGTTTTTGTTAAACATATCTGGCAATACGAAAGTCATTTTGTCGAATTTTACAATAAGTGCAGCACATAGTGACGTAGAACAGCAAAACACTGCGTGAAAGGAAAGTAAAAGCAATGTACTATATAATTTAGGTTGCCTTTTGGGGAGTCTCAGCAATCTTTCGCTAATTAACGAAGAGTTGCCACGAATTTAGCGTTATCCGTTATTCCACTCTGTCATTATAAATATACGAGTAAGAAACTAGGTTTTATGTAACTATATTTTAGCACATATTCAACTATTCAATGACATTGACATCATTATTAACAGAATGTGTTAATAGCTCAGTTTATTACTGTCATGCACAAACTACTACAATACTATAGGATTTACAATTTCACAGGCTTCTAGTGTCGTTTAAAAGTTTAATCTAACCAATTAAAATGATGATTATTAAAATATTTTTCAGTTAATTTTTCGCATCACGATAGTTCTGCCGGTATTTATCAAAAGGCTCTGCAATTCAGTTGCATGTTGCTATTGTTATATTAAATGGCATTTCCAAAGAGTTGTTTTTAACACTAATAAGTTCATGAGAACCAATTAGGTATTTTATGAACGGTTACTCTTAAGTACTTGCATGTCGTGACCCCTGTCAGCGGCTGATCCAAGGTAAATTGAATCGTGGGCTCCGTTTGAAAAAAGAAGCTGGAACGTTGGCGCCAACGCGCCCGCGATGTTCTTCATTCGAATTATTTTGAATTGCTACTGCGTTCCTTGAACTGTTCTTTTTTTAAATATTTGTAGCCGGCTGGATATTTTTAGATTCATTTTAACGATGGAGTTTGAGTTCTATTGCTCTATTGCAAAATATTCATTGTTTTTCTATGTATTATACAGGTAATTCAAAGCTGAAAATTATGAGATACATATCCGGTTTTCTTCTTTACTTTTTAATTCAATTCTTCCTGTTGTAATTTTATTTAATAAACGCAAACTGTGAGACAGAACGACGCCACATCGCAAATATAAATTATAAAATAAGCGCGACTTCCATTTTTAAGGTTCGATAGCGTTTGTTCGCTATCGAACTAGTAAAAATTAGTTAAGGGTTTGCCTTCTCATACACAAATTTTTATACCACTGTACAATATTTAATCAAGGTCTAGAAAAAAACGCCGTTATAAACGTTTATAACGGCGTACAGAGGGGTTCCCAGAGAGAAGTTGGTGCAATAAGTAATATACATGCTCGGCTCGTATACATAGTCTTAGAAACCTTGAAGAAAATTCATGATGAAATATGTCATCTATTGTAGACAGGCCGGTATGTAGACAGCCTAAAGCCCAGCGGGACGCGTCGTCGCGTCGTGGACCACCCGTCCAATCGAACGTGGCGCATTTTTGATTTTAGAATATTTACATTTTTTTTGCCTCCCACACGAAAGGAGATTGTTATCGGTAATTAAAAAGTTTTGAAGTTCTAAAACACATTCAACTAACAAGTTTATGATAGCGCTTTAGTTGGGATTACATATCCAGAATAACACACATCCTCAAATACTCAAAGTTAAAAAATGCTATAAATTGCGAGTCGGACTCGCGCAACATTTGAATGAAGTGATGATGATTTTTATGCACATTTCTCTGGTAGATCTATAACAATGATGCAAATAAAAAATACTAAAAACCTGTTTTAGAATTTCCTAATGAAGCCCTTTCCCAGATAGATACCCACTTGACCTAGCGATTACACTTTGAAATTTCAATAAAAATATCTATTGCGGCACCTTTTACCATAACTGTTACAAATTTCAAGTCAATAGCACCCTTAGTGGCTTACTTGTGACAGATGGACACTAGCGTGATTTTATAAGAGTTCAGTTTTTCATTCGTTGTTCGGAACCCTAAAAATGCAAGAATTAAATAATTTGACGGGTGCCTTTAATTGAATCTGACCATGTATTCTCATAGTAAACTGAGGAGGCCAGGCTTAGGAGCCAAAACTTTTTGATCCACAAACAGCTCACAACTATTTGGTTGGAGGAACGACTGGTCGTGCCGTGTATCCCCGGTCTGAGCCACGTGCTCCCACGGCGCGGGCGGCGCCGTTTGTCGGCGGATCAAACGCCACGCGCCGCCGCCGACACGACGACGTACCGGCGCCTGCGCCCGCGCTCGTCATACCACCAAGCGAACCACGGGTACATCTGTGACCTAGGGAAATTTTGGCAGGTTTAGGAGATAACACCAGCTGCACGACAATAATAAGCAACTGAGACACAGGCTTGGCCTAGTTTAGATGCTAGTGGACTACGTAGGCAGAGAGTGCAGTATATTTTCAATAAATAGGATAAACAGTCTTTTTATAAGACTCCTGCTGAAATAACTGTTCCTCACAAATCGACACGATGAGAATCTTCATAAGGTGATATGCTATACGAATCAATTCGTGAATCATTTTTATATACATTGTTTAATGATATCTGCTGATACCCTTATCCTGGATTTCCGTCTTTAACGACACCTAAGGAATGATATTTGGTGATTTAAAACCTGGAATCACCGAAAAAATTCTGGATGGAAACTTTTTTGACGTAGATCTGCAGCTTCTATAATGCTAAATAACAGTGTATCATCAGCAGCAACAGCAGGAAAACGTCCACTGCTGAACATAGACCTCCTCACTACCCGGCCTCGAAGCGTTTTAACCCAGTGATTCCCTGCAACCTTTAACCGTCTAGCTAGTGGGTGATCGGCCCGGTACATGTATTTGATTGTATAAATATATTAAAATACAACTTTGGCTAAAGCCGAAGACCTCAGTTCATTTGGCTTTACAACTAAATTGTTACACAATCGCTTTTTTCTCAAATTATCTGGAAATGTTCTTTGAAACTGCCCTCAATGTAATTAGTACTACATACTTACTTTTAATTTAGGTCTCATCTCCAAAGCCACCTTCCATTTGAATTCTTATCCAGGAATCGAGAGTATGTTCCCGGAACATATCTGCTCACAGAAATCTAAATTAAATCGAAATAGGTGTCCTGGAGAGTAACATTGTTATTACTCAAGCGCAGAGTATGCACTGTACTTCTAGGTTTTAATATTCAAATATTTAGTTTTTAATTTAAAAATATTGCCAGGTATAATATTTAAATCGTTTATCGTTCAAAGTTTTGCCAAACAATTGTTGTACAACCTATTTCGTATATTTTATGTATATTTAGAAAGCACATTCGATCTGACGACCTATGAGGATGCGTATGTACATACGGCGCCGTGGCATAACGTTGAAGTCAAACCATTCCTAGCGCTTGCGTGGTATCTAATTGAAGCAATTTATGTTTCGTTAACTGCTAATATTCTTCTTCTTTACGTTACGGTTACGGATCGTCTGTTACGTTGGTCGCGCCTTTTGCGAGACTTCTCCATCTTTCTCTATTCAGTGTTCACTCAGTAAGGGAACACTTTGTGGACAACGAAGTCCTCTAATATATCTATCTGCGGGGCTTACGCGACGTTAGCACGTTTCGTTGCTTTATTAGTATAACCAACAGCCATACTTAAACCATAACTAATATAGTAACAGATGGCTCACATTTAAATCAAGTATTTGGTAAAATATGCTGTTATGAAATCGAGAGAAGAGCGCGGTACAATAGCGACGCTAGCGCGACCTATACGCGACGTATAAAATACGTGTTGTGCAAATGCGGGTTGAGGGTGGTTTATGTATAACAGTGAATCTTATTATGTGGTGATGTTGAAGCTATTTCTATTAGCATATTTTATATTTCGTTCTGCGCGCAGTGGATCCGTCTGCGCGCGCAGGTTGGCCGCGCCGCGCCGGTGCGACACGCATGTGTGCGGCGCTAATTGTGCGCAGCGCTCCGCCGGTGCGTGTGCGCAGCGACATGCTGCCGCTATTCGGAAATTATCTTGTAGCTATGTGCACTGTAAAAAAACTGTAAATTTATGAGGTAAGGGTTTGTAGGAGTGACCTATTACATATGCTGCTAACTACAAAAGGCAATTTGAATTATTTAGTACTAGGTTCCGCAAGTGACATCGTCTGCATGGACTTCAATAATAATCCCACGAGATCCATTTGTTCAGTCGGGATAAACAGTTGCCTATCTATACCATTTTCTGATTCTCGAACTATCCCTATGCAAAAATTAAGTCATTAGGACTCTGTGTTACGGCGTTATGGAAGAAAAAACAAAATCACTTTCGCATTTATAATATTGGTATGATTAACTTGAACTGGCTTTGTCCTGCGAGTTCGTCTGTGTGAATAATAATAGTCATCCCCACTGGAACTTTTCACATTCTATATGTCTGCCAGTCTCTTCAGACTAAAGTTGGTGCTTTATCATGCAGTTTTCAATTTAAAAGTTAACTTTTTTTCGTAACATTGACTTTTGTCTGAATTTAGAGGCGCACTTTCGGAAAGGCCTATGTCCACCAGTGGACAGCCGCATGCTGTACATGCCAATACAAAACACAGTGTCAAATTAATTTAAGAGCCCATTCCGCGTCTTGAACCTTGACTAACTCCAGACTAAACCTTAAAATAAAAGAACATTGCGTCCCATCACCAGGGTTTCACCACAAACAGTCTTCTCGCTTATTTCGATAAGAGTCCATCAGTGACATCGGCTAATCTCATCGATGGTCGAAATAGTGATCAAGTGATGTTCAGCCGTACAAGAATGAATAAATACATAAATAAGGGCAGACATGATATAAATAAATAAATACAAATGGAGGCTACTGGCGCCACGCTCGCCGCCGCGCGCGATCTTCTTATTGCCCAATATGTGGACAGAGCAGGGAATGGAGTTGTCTTTGCAATGAACGGTGACGGAGGTTTCTAGTACAACTACGAATACCTAGGTAATAAATGTATCATGCGTATATCTAAAGAGTGGAACGCAGTATGACACGTAAAGCGCTATATTTATGGGAAATACAGCTATAATCTGGGAGCCGCCAAATTGTATTTAGTAGAAATTGCATTCGAATTTGAGTTGGCCACTTCCTATTCTCTCCTTTTTGCACTATCCAAAAAGTGGACACATACATTAGGCAAAAGTATGTGTCCACTTTTGAACCATGTCACATTCACCTTTAATTGACTTTTCCTTCAACAAACTACATAGGAATAGTTCTAGTTTTTGTTTTGATTACATTTCAAATCGCAGACCACTAAAAATATTCAAAGGATTTCTGATTTCAATCAAGAACTACCTCATATTTATCCATTGTTTGTATTAATGGTAGGATTTAAAATATATTAATTATTAAAGTTACCCAATCTAATCGGACATACTTTGATGTAACCTTCCCAGACTTCTTCCGTCCAATTATCCACCGGTCTTTTAGAGGCTCTAAGCTCCTAAATAGAGATGAAAATAAAGATGGAGAAGTTAACATTAACCCATTCTTTTCTTACTAACTTATTACACAATTTCCTTATTTATTGATATTTTAGTCAGACATTAGTTTATTCTGTAAAAATAATAATTACAAAGTTTTCAATCATAAGATAAAATAAGATAATTGTTTATTAGGTGGTGATAAGAAATGAAAAGCAAAATTAAAATGAATGTGCACATGCAAAAATTCAAACACAGGAACACTACTCCACGCCAACCTCTGTCATTGTAGGCTTATCCGATTTATAAAGGCAATATTGTATTTGTATAAAAACAATGGCCTTATTATAGGTGGTTCTGCGTCTTGTAAGCTCGTGGTTTATTTTGTCGACTGTACACAACACTCGCCAAAAACTCGATTTCGGGTTATGCGCGTTCTGTTATTAATGTTAGGTTCTCGACGATGATCGTAGTTGGGGGTTCCAAGATTTTTTTCTTCCTTATGATTTACAATTTTGAGTTCGACTTTTGATTTGCTCTGACTTCTCGCTGTGGGGTGCCTGCGTCGTTCACGAAGATCGACTGGTGAATTCAGTAAATGTTGTTTGTGGCTGTGGTTAGATATTTTATTTATATTTTGTTTAACAATGCTACTGTTCAACCGATTTTGAATTTGTTTAGAACACAAGTTACAAAAAAACTTTTTCAAAAGAGCAGTAGCTAATTTTGTAAGTTGATAATGTTTTTGTTTTTCGGTTGACTAAAATTTTATAGTATGCAGTTGTATTCATTTTGACTTCTAGGAGGCTACTGATCAAATTTAAATTTTGTATTACATTACCGACTGCGCTTTTAGGATTAAAATTTGGAATAATACTATAGTACTTAGTTTATATCTACTTATATCAATAGCTATGTATAATACTGTCTCTCTGCATCAGCATTCATGCCACCCAGAACAAGCATGTTGTACAGAGGAGTTATCGGGCGCTTCTCTTTTATCATTTCAATAAATATGACTTGGACAACACCCGTAGGGGGTTCAGCGACCACTTGCAATTGCGTAGAGGCGACAACCGTAATATGTAGGTAAACTACTTTCTTAAATAACAATAAAACGTATAGTCCACGTTTTATTCATAATAAAACGAGCTATCTATGTAATATTCAAATGGTTTTTAAGGTTCCATACCTCAAAAGGAACCTTTTTAAGATCACTTTGCTGTCTGTCTGTCTAGACCCTTTTTCTCAGGAACTTATGAAGGTATCAAGTTGAAATTATTATAGAATACTCAAACTTGCAGTTTCATGGGTGTGTGAAAAAATCCAACTTCTAGGTTAACGCAATAAAAAGATGCGGCTGTTAAAGCCGCTAAGATAATGCAAGGAAATCAAAATCTATGGGCTCCTACATTCTCCGTTGGCTAGGTCAACTTTGACAAATTTGTCAATAACTTAATCTTGAACTCTTACCATCCAATGGCCTTATCGTCACTTACCGTCGGGTGCAATTAACGCCAAGTGCCAAAACCATTATACATTTTAAATTAACGTCATCAATTCCAATACTTTATGGTATTATTAGTTCGGTAGGTTGCAAACGAGCTTCACTTCAGTACATTATCAACATTTTAGTCTCCAATTCTGTGTCATCATAACTCTACAAAACATATTGCGCACGCGTCATGGAGAATGCGTTTGTTGCGCCGCCGCTTCCCTGTGATTGGACGAAGAACATGGCGCCGATTCATGATCGTTTCGAATTTCGAATTGTCTGTTACAAATTAACAATGTGTCTATGTTCTGTATTGAAGAGCTTGATTGTGTTGTTGTTAAGAGAACTCTAAATTGTTGATGTGGATGTACTACAGTTTCGCACGCGTACTTGTTGTAATCTGTAACTATTCGAAGCTCCACTACGAGTACAATAAAATATATTTTTTTAAATTAGATATATTTGTTAGTGGCTTCGCTTGTTAATTTTAGAGTTCCATACTAAAGGAAAAAAACACAAATTTTTCTTAGGGACACGTGGATGGAAGTGTCAAGTTGAAATTAATACTTGAGTCTGCAATCCCTTGGATCTGTGAAAAAATGAAACTTTCATGTCAACGCAAATGAGATACGGCCAATTATTCCACATATTTTGATGATTTCGATAGAGTACTTCATATTGACCTAGAATCCTGTTTGGCACGAAGTAAATAATGCACGTTTAGGAATAAATATGAAAACCATTAATTTTCATTATATCACATAAAAACAGTCATGATTAGCATCAGACTTGCCAACATGGCGGTATCTAACCAGACGGACGTAGAAAATGTGAAACACACACACACGCACACACACAGGTAAAGGAATCCGTATACTACCGAGGTGTTTAAAGTCAGTTCTAAAGCTGAAACTACGCGGTACGATTTCAATGCTGGTGAGAAATAAAAGTCATGTCCACCTGTGCAGCGGGTGTACTAGAGCCAGCCATTTTTCGGTCAATAATAAATAGCCCCAACGTTCTTTAAAGAACACTTAACCCTACCGCGACACCCCTCATATATAATTCCAGTATCCCGCGGGCGTTAATGTCACGCCTCTACTGCTTGCTGCGACAGGACAACAAAAATAACTATCGACGAAGAAAAACCCTGAGTTTTCAACCCTAAAATGTTAAAGGCAGAGTTCGCTTTCACTTTAAGAAAGGGGTACGAAAGAATGGGGTACAAGCACACGTGTGGTTAAAGAATAAGCCTTCAGGTGTAACGACAACGTAATATTTGCTATTCATTTAGATTTTAAGTCGAAGTCGTAAGGTTGTGATTACAGTTTTCCGTGTTGGTAACGTATCCGAGAGCTTAGGTGACAATAGTGACGCCATGTTGTTTTAGTGGGGGGAGTAGGGGGAGAAACTATGGGGTGACTAATAAGAGGTTTATACTACTTTAATTGGCTCCGAACTAAAATTTAATACTGGTCGGAAATCGATAGTTGTTATTTTATTAAAGAAGCCAACAAAGTTTCATGTCCTTTGACGTTTTAGAAAGTTTTGTAGCCGTCCGTGTAATTATAGGTGTCTCAATAATATATGGAGCAAGTCAGAAGTATGATCGCTGTTCAAATAAAGAATGTAGTACGAATCGAACAGTTTGGAATGAGAAATCAAACAGGTATTCACTATGTTATTTATAAATGAATACATAGATTCAGTTTGGCCGTGTGGTGTCGGAATAGGACTAATGAAACTCATTACAACCTCACGGCTCACTTATATACTCGTATTTGCTGACGTCAGTCGTCATTCGATTATGATCCTAGTTGCCTAGGAAATTAAACAATATCGATAGCAAAGACATCTATAAACCGTGAGGTCCTTAATGAATCGCACCGCTGTTTTAGGGTTCCGTAGTCAAACAAGGAACCCGTATCGTTTCGCTCTGTCCGTCCGCGGCTTGGCGCAGAGAGCCTTACTACTATAAAGCTCTAATTTGTTACGGGTATACATATTAATAATGCTGACAAACTGGTAGAATAAAACCTGGAAAAATATTTTCTAAATGGTGGCTACCATACACGTAGCATGGGGATGAAATATATTTTTCGCGTCAACCTAATTGTGTTGGGTATCGTTGAATAGGTGTTTAAAAACATTGACGGTTTGAGACGACAACTTTTTGATTGAGGGATCTGTTTAAGAAATATTAAGCTTTAAGGTGATAATTTTTATCAGAGTAGAGCGTGCTCCTCCCCCTATCTAAATACATTTATTGATAATACGTTATGTATGTCACACATTTGTTAGCTATCAGTATCAATTTTTTTAAATAATTACGACAGGGCTTGTATCTTTCTAACCATATATATACTGATACTGATAGCTAACATGTGTTTAGTTTTTAAAAATTTAATTTTAATTTAATAAAAATTAAAGGAGATAAATACGAAATGTACAAGAAACGTGAATTTTTCAGCGTTTTTTATTGTGGACAATTTCAAACCAGTTCAAATGTTACAGTTTTATTTTAATACATACTTAATATTTTACATGCGGTAGTGAGTTTGTTTATTTGTTGGTTTGTCCTTCTTTCACCCAGCAATAAATTGTCAGAATGACATGATGTTTTCTATAGGGAAAGCTAAGGGGCCGGAATATGACATAGGCTATTTTTATCTCAATCTAGATTGTAGGTATTGTGGGATACTTTCTGAAGTCCACGCGATTGAAGTCGCCGACAAAAGCTAGTACGTTCATTGTGCAACATCTTACTGAGCTATGAACTTGTCAAGCTTGGTGACCATTAGCAAGCCGTATAAAGTCTAACATGACCATCTATAAGGGAAGCTCATTCCAACATCATAGGCCTTATAAAACTACTGACCAATTAATTGCAAGCTCAATTAGCCACAAAGCTACGCAGGTGGCTAAAATTATTGGTTTTATCGCTAAGCATCTAAAAGGCAAATGCATGTGCTAGTCCAATATAATCTAAGCCTTGCATACCGAAGCAATTCGGACTCGGACTGTCAAAAGACGCCATGGGTCACTCGCCCCTTCGAGTGTCCGAAGCACACTCCAACCACCCCCACTCACCCCTTCTTGACCCCCTAGAGATGACCCTTGCAGTGGTACTATTTAAACTCGATCGAAACTATTCCTGTCTAATCCACGATAAACCACAAACAATCACTGAAATCAAACAACACAATTTGTTTAAAACGTATGTCATTGCCTTATTTATTTTACTTAACTTAATCTTGTAAATTTTTCATGTTATAAAATGGCTAAATAAGCTAGTTCATCAACAGCCTATATACGTCCCCACTGCTGGGGCTCAGGCCTACCCTCCTACAGAGAGTGTATGGGCCATAGTCCACCACGCGGGCCCAGTGCGGATCGGCGGACTTCACATGCCTTGTTCAAGACATGCAGGTTTCCTCACGATGTTTTCCTTCACCGTTAAGCAATCGGATAATGTACTTGAATTGAAAAACAACTCATAGGTACACGGCTGGATTCGAACCCGGTACCCTCAGATTGAGAGTCCGCGCCTTATCCATTGCGCCACCGACGCTTACTATATAATAAGCTAGTGAATTTTAGTAAATAACCAAAATGTTTACTTTATATTAGGCAAACATCTTCATTAATTTGATGGTGGGTCTAACTATCGTTGATGTCTTTTGTATGTCATTTTAATATTGCGTCTGACCATAATATAAATAAAATTAATAAATACTATTGGGATACACGAGTCTTTTCCTGCGCAGCGATACCTTCTTTTATGGTACCCTAACTCTATATACGAATAGATCGATGTTTTTGTTCCATTTTCATCCTGGAATCGGAAAATATTTTCTTGGTTTTACTCTATATCAAAAAAGGATAGATCCAAATTTAAACTTTCTAGCTGAGTGAAGCTTAAGTTTGTCTGGATATTGAGTTGAGCATCATATGACATAATGACATCATCATCACCAAAGCTCAATGATCGTACATTTTGATAAAGTTCCAAATTACGCTCGTGACTACAAGCTTTTTATGATATTAAACTTTTCAAGTCGTTGAGATATTTAACTATAGGAACGCAAATTTGCGTCTAAACACGCCGAAAAGAGAACTAAACTCGCTTACAATCATTAGTACCACATCGTCCGAACTTCCAAAGGTGTCATGGAGACGGCTTACTCAAGCGAGCGCTGCCGGAGGTGGACTCGAGTCTAACTCAGCCTTAATATAGCTGTTCTGAGGGCCGGACGATTGCCCTTAAGTGCTAACCCTGTCGAGTGCTTGGAATTAGCACTCAAGACTTGCTTGAGACCAGTGTCAATATGAGAATTTCTTGAGTTTGTTTTGGGACGAAAATCTTTTTTCTCGCAACGTTGTCTGTTTTTTGTTGAGACTTATCTTTTGTCCAAGGAATTTAACCGCCTCCATGGCCTAATGGTCAAATGTTAGACTGACAATCCGGAGGACTCGGGTTCGATTTCCAGTAGGGGTACCAATCGGTACTCGGTTTGGTTGGAGATTTTCTATGTCCGCCTGGCTAGCTCCTACCATACCTTAGTCTGCCGCCAAAGAGCCATTTAAATAGCAATTTGTGTTCCGGTATGAAAAGTAGCAGAGCCGTGCCTCATTAGATTGAAACTTTTCGGTGAGCACGTTTTCTATCCAACGGCATTGCGTCACTTAGCAAAACCGATTTACTCGTACATTATTTATAAAATTTTGCAATCAGCTGAGATGGAAGTGAAGTAAAAAATATTAAATTTTTTAATAATATCCGGAGATGTCACCTCCCGGCGGGAATGCCGGTTACTTTAATGATTCCGAGCGTCATTCCTTAACTAGTCCAGAAGCTGCATCGAATATGCAAAGGTTAGGTTCACACAGGGCGCAGTTGAACCCATTAATTGCCGTGTCAACTAGTAATTGACCGCATCGCTTCCTATTTAGATGGACCACCCGCGTGCTCGCATCCTCATTGGCGAATGCTCATTGCACTGGACGATGTTTGTTGACGAGTGCATTTGTATTTCTATAATATTTTTCCTGCTTATGGAATGATAGTTTTTAATCAATTTTTCGTCACTAGCTGGTGCCACTTTGGCAAGAAGTCACCCAACCCAGAAATTTATCTCTTTAAAAAAATATATGATGCGTTTGCACTTGGCCTTCATCTCACCTGATGGTAAGTAACGATAAGGCCGTTGGATGGTAACCGTGCGCACCCAGAAGCCTCAACCTAATGAGGCGCTGACTCTGCTACCTTTCATACCGGAATACAACAGTGCATTAACACTGCTGTTGGCGGCAGACTTAGGTAACATGGTGGTAGCTAGCCAGATGGACATAGAAAAATCAACATAACACCAAACAAATCGAGTAATAATAGGTACCCCAACTGAGAAGCGAACCTGAGTCCAAAAGGAAAAATAGACATATTTTTGGGTGGAATACCTCTTGTCAAAGCGGCAATAGATGTTGAGTTTAATCTAAAAAGCTGTATCGGTTACCAGCAATCGCTTTCAATTTGTAACAAATTGGTAACGTATCATGATACTAGGTAGCCACAAAAAATAAACTTCTTGACGTCACCTGTTCCAATCTCTTGTAATTTCACCTTAGTTTATAAGGGTTAACTTTTTGTTGATTTTTTGTCCCTAACGAAGTCGAAAAGTCAATAAGCGTGAATGTAAAGGTAGCTCGAACATGGGTCTCGGAGAAAGGATCTATGTCGTTTCGTTACAGTTGACTTGTTAATCGGATAATCTACAAGATGGCGGCAAGTGATTTATAAACGGTGCTCAGGCGCCGCTCGCCGCCCGCGCTCCTTTACATTACGAAGGTTCTCAAACTTTAGAGATCGAGTTCCGGCTGTTTTCGAATAACCGCAAACTGTTATAGTACTTGCTTATACTACTGATGTATATCATTATAAGGCAAATGACAGATAATGAACTGATTCAGCCTGTAATGTTCTAAACAAACTGGATTAATTCTTATTAATTGATTTTAGACCCCCTCCAGGTATCGAACCTGAGACCGTGTTTTGCACGTCTGAACCTAACGCTCAGACAACTGCGCCACGGAGACCGTTGGGCCTCACTGTAAGTTAATGACGGGATTGTAAGAAGTTATACTGAAAGTGTTTAAGAAAGTAATCTTGAATAACGTTTTGTCACTTACAATGTTTAATATGACGTAGGTAAGTCAACGTGACGAATATTGTTGGCATCCATCTAAGCTCAAAATGTAGGTAGTCAATCGATTCAATTACGAGTAATTACAACAGCTATACCCTTGTCACCTTGATCAAATAGTTCAATGTCAAAGGCGACGTACTAATGAAAGCTTATCGACCACAAGACGGTATACTTGCTATATCTCTTGACGAAACTGTGTATTTAAACAGGACTATAGAATAACGATGTATTTAGAAATAGTCACAACATACACTTTTAGCCATTTCTGAGAATAAGGGACAGAATGACAGAAGGACGACGGAGGTTTGTACGACGGAAATGATATATAAACATGTTTGAAGTATATAAAAAGAATAGAAAACATAAGCGATGAAAATACAATAATATAAAAGAGCGCACTGTTTAGGGGTGCAGGTCACTAAAGACAAACATCCTTAAAATCTCACGGCTCACTGATGTATTTGTTAACGATATCTTTAGTTTAACAGGATCCATATCGAATATTGTTACAAAAATACATCCATTGTAAGTATATTTGTCCTTAATGAATGCCACCCCTGTAGATGCCTGCAGTGCTAAACCGAAAAAGTCTGCGGTAATTGTCAGTTAGTTAAATACGCCAGTTTATTACAAATTAATTTTTATGTCCGAAACTAAACCGAGTCTATCATATCATCCTCTTCATCCATCTCACCTGATTTGACATCAATGTGAAAAACTTCACAAATATAATTCAAGAATCTTATCTGATTTTGTTTACAGCTTGAGAGCCAGTGTCAACAGAACGAGATCAGAGTTCCGAGATAGTCGCCACATCAATTCAAGCCAACGATTTAGGGTTAAAAAATAAATTAAGAACAAGTTTCGGCCGACAGACGGAATTCCTACAAAACTAAGAAACGTCGTAACAAATTCATTAGAAAATGTCCCGTGTGCAGACGAATTTGTCAGTGGAATTCGAACGGAATCCCATGCCAGCAGGACGGACCGCTTCGTAATATTACCATTAAATTGTTTTGAGTTGAGTTTTTTGGCGCGATTAGAATTAGATCGAAGCTGCTATTAATTTGTTATCTGAAGAATCTAAAACTAAACAGAGGTCAAACAGTTGACGCGTATGTAATTAAATGTATGTATGAACAACTGTACGAACATCTATAATTCGAAAGAATTTCTGTCGACTTACGAATGTCTATACTTACCTATAGCTGTAAGAATTTCTGTACCAATAATGTAACAATTTCTGTAAAAATATATGTACTAACACATCTTAACGAATATCAATATATCTATAAGAATTCCTGTAAGAATGTTTGTACCAATACATCTGTAAGAATTACTGTAAGATTCCTGTACCAATATAACTGTATGAGTCTGTATGAATGTGTAACAATATGTTATATGAATATGTGTAAGAACTTACTAATATATCTACATTTTTGGCGAGAATAGATCAAGGCCAGAGTGAATATCTGTAAGCTGAAAATCAGCGCTGAGCTGGTGCCGTATTCAAAGTTGACTTAGTTATACGGTATTATTTTTTCTTTTTTGTTTGTTAATGTGTCATGTATTTTTTTCTAATTATGTATTGTATTTATTTATTAGTTTGGATAAATTATTTTCTTTCTTTAATATTTTCTTTACTAATCTCTCCATAGTGCACAAACAAATGTCTTTACGACATTAGTTGTGTAAGTATGTCTTTGGTAGTGGTTGTTCTTAATGTATTTGCTTTTCCACAGATGTAACATATACTAAACTTCATTAGGTTCATAGTAATGCGAACTACCACGAGGACACGAAGACCCGGGAAATAAAAAATGACAGCTGTTAGCAAACACTTCTACACTCTTTTTTTGTTAAAAAAAGGTATCAAATTTTAAAATTATTAATAACTTCGTATACGTATTGACAACCCATTTATTTGAGTTTTTTTTTTCAGTTTTGGAGAAATAACAGAGAACAGAATATTTTACACTTAAATAAATTAAATTGTACAGTAGTAAAATCAATCCGCCGCCATAAACATTCTCGCTAAGGTTTAAATGAATTTAAATTATAAAAGGGCAAGAGAAGATTGCAAAAGTTCACTCTACAATTTCAATTAAAATCGACACTGACGTCGAACCTTAAAATAACCCGCATTCTTCATGTCATTGATCTCATTAATTCGGTTTTTATCGTTATTTTTATTGACGACGATAACTCAGTTGATCGAAGATTTTTTTCCACGAAGGAAGTGCTCAAAAGGAAGTAACTAGTCCAAAAACGGTTCCAACTACCTCATCAACGACGTATCAACGTGAGGCATCTGTCAATACGAATTTAGAAGTTCAATCAGAAGCGCATGATTGGTACAATCAGATAAAATAAACAAATGAAACTTGGAGAGTTTAATCAAAAACATTAAAAAGCGCTGATTAAACTTATAAAATGATATTTGAATAATGTGTAGGCTCAAACATCCAAATGATATACAGGATTGAGTAAGTTAAATTAAATACTTTTCTATACTTTGTATATCATAATTATGATGCCCTCCTCTCTTCGCTTCTTCTTTCACTTCGATTTCTTGTAGAAATTAGCTGTTGTTTTCACATGTATTTTTCTCTGTTTTTCGAATTTTCCCCGACGTCCCGGGGAGTCGCTGGATGCAGGTGGCTCGGGACCGGTCGATGTGGCGTACCATGAAGGAGGCCTATGTCCAGCAGTAGACATTTCCCGGCTGATGATGATGATGCATACATCGTCGGCTGATCTGTCAGAGATTAACACCTTTATCATCACGTTGATTGATTGGTTTTGAATATATTTATTGATTAAATTAAATTTTATTTATTTATTAAAAAATTTTATTACATAAAGATTCTACAAGCTTATGTTAAAAATATCTAATAAATCAGTTGTACATTATGTGTAACATTGTATTCATTTTGATTTTTTTTGATATTTTTTTGTACTTTTGTTTATTGTCTATAAATTAACATAATATATTTTTTTAAACATGACATATTTTACACGTGTAAACAAACTTTTACAAACATTCATGACCGACTACTGAATGGAAAACCCAAAATCAACTTCAGAAAACTGTAAAACATTTACAACGCCGACTGTACCTTCCGTGATGAGAGAAGCAGCTTTCTTCGCCCACCATAATCAGTTACTAACACCAGAAAAAGACGGCCTATTAACTCTATACACAAGAGCGAAAGAGTTAACAACATTCAGAGCTACTCAAGCTTGAGTAGAAAAAGATAGACTTACGCAAGAGGCTACGTAAAAGAGTGGAAGGCAAGTCGGTATGGGTGGCCACCCCCCACGGTTGGTCGATGACCATAAAAATGAGTATAAAATTGAAACATCAATATAATAAGCAATCAACGTGGCTCAGAGTCGACCAGACCTAATTATACGAAGCGAGCGTACGTTATAAATTATGAGAAGGAAGATACAGATTGATCCAAAACCAAAGCGCTTTTGGCTTTTACTATTTCAATTGGTATGTTTTGTGCTGTATGGGCACTGAGAAACTGCGCAGGTAGCAATTACGGCCGGTTAACTAGAGCAATGGGCATTTCGTGATATATTTCATCGTACCTGTATTATTTACCTGTAATTTGTCTAACGGTCGATTCTTTATAGACTAACGAAAGGTTGAATAATAGCTGATATGAACAAAAATTGTGTCTATGGTTTCGATATAAGAAAATTATAAAATAAAAAAATATGTCCGTAATACGTAAGATTGTTCTGTTTAAATTTTATCATTATTTATTGAGTCTATTCCGTGAGAATGTTTTTCCATGTTGACAGTAGTATATAGGGAACAAAGAATTGATTAACAGTTCAAAACATCAGAAAATAAACTCATTTATTTTATGAATCTATTCAATAAAGATTGGGCTACAATAATATGCTGAATTAATACATTTTTGATTGAATACTCATTAGAAAATCGAAATTATTTTGACATTAATATAAAGTTTACGGTGTTAGATGCGTTTTCAAACTAAATCAAAACAGAATTGATTGTCTTTAAAGACTTACTATTTCTTTTCAATTTTAATCAACAACAAAAAAAGGACGACAGTAGTTTTGTTTTTTAGTTGTTTAGTCAGGCTTAGTTAGACTAGGTCTTTTGAAATAATTAATCGATTTGTCGATAAACATCATTTCAAGACTACGATTACCAACTGACGAAAGTGGTTTTAGCGTATTCAAAACGGGTCATTTGATTGAAATAGTAATTATTTGATAGCAACACAAGAGCAAAATTTTAAGGACCATTACTAACTTAGTTTAAGGTACCGGTTTGTTGCGGTCAATGAACAAATCCTTTAGTTTGGTCGTGAAAATAATGGGCTGTCGATTCAGTTTTAATATCAACATGAAAACAGTATCTTATTGTTTTAATAATTTACTATTTTATGTTTAATAAGTTAGATTACTTACTGTATATATTGTTTAAAAAAATCTTGAAAAATTTCGATCTCGTAGCTATGAGAGATCAAACAGTTTATTGAAATAATTGAATTATTAAAAAGTTCTAGAAAGACGGTTACACAGGGCCCTTAACAACAACTTGATCCAGTTATACGATTAGCGTTATTCATTGCTGTCTATAGATGAATAGTTTATCGTTGTAATTTTATTAGCAGCCATTGAATAGCGTAGCTGTATAGTGTTGCTGAAACACGTTTACAATGGGAAGGGAAATCAAAGTAATATTTACTTCAGGTAAGAATAAAACTAACACTAAACGTTTTGAAATTCATAAAATTTGCCTTTAACGGTAGCAAAAATATATTAGAGGGTGAGTAATTTTTACTTGAATGCAGCACCAAATCTTACTACAACTAGCATTTCCATTTTATATATGTAAATATGGCAAACTAACTTGGGTTAGCAGTAAAGAATACAGGTTTAACTTGGGAGTATATGTCCAACAGTGAACCTCAGATTGTGCATGGTGATAATAAAGTAACGTGTGGTCCTCGTATATTATTCAGATGTCCTAGGAGCTTTGAGAATACCATCATTACAATTTATAAGCAGTCTTTCATCTTACTACCTTAACACGCGCACATGTTTTTCTCAGGGCCTTATCATCGTCTGTAGGCACACCCTGTAGTGCCGTGGAGCCTGCTGTCATAACTGGGTAATGTGTATGATTAAATTTTGGCTCCCCGAGGCTGAGGTGCCGTGATATTCAGTTTGTTGGTTTTTCGACCTTTGTTTTTTGTTCGGGGCCAATTTCCGAGTGAGGTGTGGACCGCGACAGCGTAGTGCGGACCTGATTACTGAAGAAATAAAAAACCATATGTATACGTAGATGTGGATTATGACATATTATATATGTCATAGAGCCTTTCATCATCATCGCCACCTCGGATTTTCCTAAGGGGATTTGTCATAATCGCAACGCTTGGTAGGCTCTAGATGTCAAATGCTGCTGCCCTTTCCCTCACTTGTCTTTTACTACACCCGCGGTATGACATGGGGTAGTCTTACTCTAAAGCAGAGCCTTCACAGGATGGCTTCGATTTAATTAATATTACTGTAACTCTATGTCAGCTCTAGATGGACCAACGACCTGTTAAAAATCGCGGTGAGTCGTTACAAACAAGCAACTCGACATCTGGCATATTGCCAGGTGATAACGGTTGATAAGAACTTGAAGATGCGTATGTCTTCGATATTATTTCACACTTTCAGCTTATGCACTGTTTTCTACAGTGTTTGCAGCTTTTCAAGAACTGGCAGAAAATTCAATGAAGTTAAAAATATTCATGAAGATTAATTTTTAATAATTCTAAACTTTGTGTCTTACTAGATTCCATTTTTTTTCTATGATGAGTTTGCACTTGAGCTTCATCTCAAGTGATGGTAAGTGACGATAAGGCCGTTGGATGGTAATCGTGCGCACCCAGAAGCCTCAACCACAACAGTGCTGTTGACGCAGGTGTTGGCGGCAAACTTTGGTAACGAAATCGATTACAGATAGGTAGGAGGAGGAACACTGAGAATCGAACCCGGAACATCTGGATTGTAAGTCCAACATTTGGCCATAGGCGACGGGGGCAGTATACTAAATTTCTTGAGCTATGGATGGCGCATCCACTCTAGTCCACCCAAAGTGGCAGGCCCACAAATTTGGCAGTCGCCACGATCTCACCCAATTCCCATAATTTACGAGTTCAATGGTGATAATTACGCGTTTAGACCTCCACCTAGCCGGGCTGGGTGCACAGGCCGTGGGTGGCGCGCTCCGACTATCCACGGTATTGATTGCCATCAGATTGCTAGCTCGTGACTTGGGCTTTCGAACGTATAATGTCTTTCTTTCCGTAACGAGACGGTTTCAGTGTCGTCTCGATGATTGTTATTATCTTATATCGTTGTAGTTCTGTAATTACATATCCTTTTAAGCCTCAATAGCGAGCCAGTGGCGTCCCCATTCGCTGTTTTCTACGAGTACATTTCTCCAAAATTATACTGCTGCATATCGATTCTGTGCAGTTACTACCAATAGAGCGTTTAAAAGGAATCACTTTAGGCGGTTCAATTCATAGCAGCCACACATAATCTAAATATGCATCCCTATTGCGTCATCGAGCGATATGGCCGGGTCTTTAACACTTGAGTTTACAAAGCTATGTCTGTAATATCACTTCTACGGATTTCCGGCGTGACGTCAGCTGCAAGAGCAGCAAATTACTCGTACCTAACTATCTGATATCGGTGGTCTCGTTATAGCAAATCACCTTGTTGCGTGGCCAACTGTCACATTAGCGCATAAATCACGTGATGGGATGTGCTCCGAGCCGAGAGCCGCCGGCGGTCGACGCTTCGTCGATCGCAACATTATCACCTGCTTGACATGGACATAGCCGTCAGTTGAGACTTGTTTGGTGCTTCAAAGATGTATAAAGAACATTCAAACTAGTCAAATTTGCCTTTCAGTAAACAATGACGGCCCTGAAAATGGAAGTTTTTGTTCCTTCTCTTTCAGCAAAAAACTAATTATAAGCGCCTCACAAAGATTGACCATATGCCTTAGAAAAGCCTAAATTTGTTTCTTTTCTAGTTTTATTTGTAAGTTGTATATATGCAGTTGACTCTTATGAAGTTTCTTATGAATTTAACCTGCGCTTGGAGTTAGTTATTCGATGATCACAACTCTGTAATCAATTACCACGTCAGCAGAGCAGTATCGTTCTATATATCCAGTTCCTTGTATATTTATTTGTAGATATATGTCCATCATGAACAATAGATTTGCATATGGCATTATTTATTTAAATTTTAAAATTGGAATAAATGACAAATAATTTGATTTTTAGACGAGTAGATGAATTCCATGTTTATTTGTTTACCAATTGCTGAAAGCTTTTTAACATCTATTCACAGTAATATTTTGAAATACTTTTAAAAACAGAAACGTCCATTTATATGCACCTAACTGAAATGCATAATATAATTTATATGAACAAATAATTTTTTGAACGAATCGACTCCACGCACTTGTTAGTTCCCAGTCTAAACCAACCTCACGTTCGTGAGTCCAATCCGATCCTCATTATCGAGTTTGGTGCGCGTTTAAAAAATATAAATAAATACAAGATACGCGGTAAATTGACGTATAATCATAGTGTTACAGTGATTAGACGTAAATATAGATATTATAGTGAGTCAGCCGCCATGGGTGGCGAGATGCACACGGTCTCACACACCACCTCAGACTAAAACAAAAGCAACTAAGCCCTAAGACCTAAACGTATTAAGTTAACAAGAGATACCAGTAGATCAAAATTCACACATTCTGCTATCAAGTTAAGGTGCAGAAGCAAAAGAGATACAATACATACCTGTATCGCAGAATTACCACAATTACCGATCAGATTGATGCGCAAAAGCAAAAAGAATACCTTTAGATCGAAATTCCCATATCCTATTAGGTTCATACGCAGAAACAAGCGACACCTAAACATAAAATTTTCCACATTTTCCTAACAGGTCGATGTGTGGAACGCAGTTTGTTGTTAATATATCTCTAGTCTGACCTCTTTTAAGATTACCTCGTTATCTTACCGCGATGTTCGGAGAGTCAGGATATTACCAATCGTAATGTTTCCATTTGGAAGAGATCAAGTAATAGAGAGCTGTGGAAGTGGTTGGGACCACGAAATAAGCTCTTCTTGGTACCTAACGAATAAGTTGACAGGCCATTGGCAGCCATCTTTTTATCTGTCGGTAGCAGTGCCAAAACGAGGGATGATCTTAGCATTTTATGTACTTGTGTAGTGGGTATATGTTCATATATTACCTAATGTGTCACAAACTTCTCGCCATACATTGACAAATTCGTTATTAATGAAAACATTAATATTATGTGCCCTTTCTTGCGCGTACATGAAGTGTGACCAAAATGATTAGACTGTCGAACAAAGACCTTGCTTATAGATATAAAATAAGACATAATTAAATATTTTTAAAGTAACAAATTTTAAATACAGTACAATAAACATCTACTTTTGTCTGTTCTTCTTTTGGGGATCTGCAAAAAATGGAAACCTTAGATGTCAGAATGGTCTGATCTCACTGCCGGTATATTTCTTCTCGCAATATTATTTGACGTCAGAAACTATATAAGACGTAACGTCTGTATGTTCACACACGATTTATTAGTGTTACAGTAGTGTCGTTTAGTGTAGACGGCTGGGGTGGACGCATTGTGTGCCGGCCACGCACCGTGACCGTTCCATTACTTATGAGCTGTACACACAGCAAAACAACCAAATGGATATTGTATCTTATGCATATCGAATAATATCACTGACTAGGTATAAGACGTAACTTCTGTATGTTCACACACGATTTATTAACGTTACAGTAATGTCGTTTAGTGTAGACGGTTTAAAGCAAAACTGACTGACAATGCCAAATTTAGACCAGTTTTATTTTACGTTAACGCTCCTTGTCTTTGTTTACCTTTTAATTAATTACACCTATCAAGGCACGAGTAGTCCTTTATCTGGTCAGTCCATAGTTAGGGAGTGAGTATGTAGGCGAGGAACTTACAAAATGTAGGTTAGTAGGCAGAAAAATATGATAATCAAAATTTATTGAAACAACTCACAAATCAAGGCATTACACAAATCACTGTCATATTTTGATCAAACTCCAGCAGTTATCAAAGTTGAAATTCATCAAATGGTGCATAATGTCGGCAATTTCATCTATAACGCGGTGCGTGGGCTGCCGGTCTTGACAATACGTGCCTTATCAATATGGCCGATGGCCGCCCTGCAACCATCGACAAGACGCTCCGCTAGAGTGACTCGTTCCTTTATTCACTCTCGGTAGAACCATTATTGTCTCATAGACGCGCCGTCGCATATGATAAGAATTTGTTTCTATTTTCGTGTAATTAACAAGTATTTCTAATAAACAAATTAAATGAATCTTTTTTGCCATCCGTACAGCAATCACCGGCTATTTTCACTTACATTAGTTTAGCGTCGGGATGGTATCAATGAAATATGTGCACAGCTCGCGTGATGTCTCCTACCCTTCAGTGGAGAAGGAGAAAAGGGCCCTCCCCCTTTCCCCCTACTTAGGTGATTGGATTTTTTTATAAAGATGCTCCTCGATGCACGCTTGCAAGTCCTTTGATGTTTTATTAATAATAAAAACTTGTGGTGGCCGCACATATTTAATATAACAGCTTACCTTACTTTGAACTTGTATTTCTATTAATGTTCATTTTTTATATATTAAACACAAGTTGAAAGTCCACGGTATACCTGTATGATTGTTGTGCAATTTGGTTAGTAATATTTTAAAAAAATGAAATATGAATGTTATGATTCCAATTTGTACGGGACTTAAGTTTTTAGTGAATGAACAGATTGTAAGAAAACCTTTGCGTAAAAAAATAAAAAATGTGTGTTTGAAATCTACCAGTTCTAATGTGCCTGAGGATTGACTAGGGGTTCTGCTTATTCGTTTTATGACTTCAGGGGTCGCGGCCTATACCTACTTATCCTCAGCGGGAAGCTAAGCGAGCCACTACCTTTACAAAAGTTTTATTGCCCATCTCGAAGTTATAAAAATGGCAAAATTATTTTTATTATCGTTTTTGTCAGTCTGATTTGAACCTGTTTTTTATTTACAAAATGCCAAAGCTGATATTTGCCATAATTATCACGCTTGGTAAGACGTATGTCATGAGGGCTATTTTTATACCGACAAAGGGGTCGCGAAGATGAAGTAATGGGAAAGAGCTTATAGACATAGACATAGACAGATATTTATTCGACATTTTCACAACACGACACACACAACAACAAACACACAGAAAAATATTATATAGGAAAAATAAACTAATTAAAACGATAATAACAGAACAAGTAATTTAGATAAACAAAAATTTACAAACAAAATACATTAATATACAACAACAATAAACAAAAACAAAATACACAAAAATTCAATAAATAAATAGTAAAAATGTGTCGAGTTTGCCGCTGCCCGTGTCGCGCAGTGAGCGCCGAAAAGGACTTCACTCAGCATAAGCTGCACTTCAACCGGGGGTGGATGAAGCGCAGCACTGATTTTCAGTGAAGCCCTGATTCCCGCCGGACACGAATACATATTACTATATATAATATCATATATCGTGGGAAAATATATAAAAAGAATGAGTAAGTATACATACATAGTAGTAGCTGTATTGAAAAGTTTATAAATGTTATTTTATTATTATTATTATATAAATTACAAGAATCAGTGAATAAAAATAATTAAGAATACATAAGTAGAATATATAATACGTTGTACCACAAACGGAGAAGAGAACAGTATTAAATATATATATATATATATATAAAGAATATAGGTTGAAGGTTCGGACATTTAGACGTCACTAGTGAGGTGTATATATAGTTCCGCCTTGCTTTTGTATGTTCAAAAGTATACTTTTTAATTTGGTTTTAAAAGAAGCGACCGACGTTATTATACACATAATGGCTTATATACATATAACACTAATATTTAATCGTGGTAGTTAAGATTATAAAAATCGCCACAAATTATACGCCAACATGACATAAATCAGTCCAAAGGGAATTCGTTTCGAATCGTCCAAATATTTATTACAAGTTCACCTATTGAGATTTGAGAAAGGGTGACCAAGACACGTGGCCTTATCTAGGGGGTTGAACATCCAGTTTACTTTGAGCTATAGAGTTCGTCGAACTAACGCGTAAATTATTGAGAGTTACCTAGAGGGGGTTTACTGATCTGGGGTCCAATAAAACTGGTCATTTTATAGTAACAAAAGATTTTATTTAATACGTTTAAAATTTATTACACTCAGTTGTTTGTTTGTTGGTCGAATTTGATTTTCGGATGTTATGAAGTGGTCTTTTATGATAGTGGGTCTCTCCCAATAAAGTTTATTATGTCGTTTGTGGCTATAAATTTTCCCATTATCTTTTGGTATCGATATCGTATAGCGTTTTGTAATTATATGATAATTGCTACGTTAAAAGGAATTGGTGTGGGAACTCGGATGCTGAGTGGTTTTGCGGCTGTCTGAAGATTTTAAAATATCTAAGCTCTGTAGGACTGAATGATAATAAATAGTAATAAATTGACCATACTATATTATAATGTGTAGTATAATAGAGTGAATCTATCGCATTATTAGGTTTTTTTATGCATAGGTAAATATATCTTCTAATTTAAACTGCATACAAATAAATTAAAATATATGAGTAAATATGATACAAAGACATACTTAATTGTTCATAAGTGTGTGTGTGTGTGTTTTATTAAAGTGAATTCAATGTTAATTCAAGACTTTGTCGGTACTCGTGTGAAGAAAAATTATTGTATTTAGGTGTTTATTTTGATGATCAGCGGTAGGGTTGAATGTCCTACCACGGGTGTCAATAAACAATTTCTAATTGAAATTTTCTATAAAAACTGATAATTAGCTGTCTTATTGGTTAACAACTTTTCTTCCTTTATTACAGACAACACAAGCCTATTTCATAATAATCAATACATTTTATTTTTACAAAATCTTAAGGCAAACAAATTCAATCACAAAAATTATTACCGACCAATCCCTCCAAACATAACAGATAACAGCAATAAAAAAAACTCAAAGCAAAAACTAATAAATAGATCCCTCGAGATGGTACTGAGGGGGAAGGAGACAAATTATTATATTCTATAACATCATCACACGACCATTACTCGTCGCCACTCGTGCGTGACCAAAAATTTATTAGGAGTTAGTTTTTTGCACGTCCTCGCTGGTCCATTGTCGGAGCGATACTGAGCACTGACGGTACCGGAAGTAGTAAAGTAGTGATTTGTAACGCACGCGCCGCGACGCCTGACGCCACTTCCGCTGCGAAGCCATAATGACGCGTAGACGCGAAAGTTCCCGCCAAAATGTCTTGTCTCGAATGGGGGTTACTCTTGCTTTACTTTTATAATATTGATTCGAACTTTTCTATTGTTTTACGCTTTATACAATTTTAGAATTAGAATAAAAATTTAGAAAAAGAAAAAAAAATTAGAAAAAAGAATTAGAATACAATTTTTTAGCTAGATTTTAAATTACTTATTTCGATATCATATATCACTCGATGATTTGTTCAGTGGAAAAGGATAAATTTATCTGAATGCCAAAAATTTTGAATGTAAAACTTTTTACTTAATTTTTTGGGATGATGCTGATGAATGACGATTTTATCTTTTTTATGCAAAAAATGGCGTTCATGGGATTACAAATTGGAACCAGATATGCCAATTTGCTAATCCGGCTAGGATTAGTCTTTCTCTATCAAGGGAGGTGCACTGGTGACCTTGAGTCCCTTTCAATAAATATTCCCATCAGTCACCTCCTATCACAACCATCGAATACATGGGGTGATTATCTTTCTAACCCAGTACAGTACCCCTTTGACAAAATGCGGTACTATAACGGCAAAAAAGATTATTAAAGATATTATTTTAAGTAATATTTCAAGATTTACGATATTACACTTTGAATAAAGCACAATACTTTTACTTTCAAAGTAAAACTCAGTCATTCATCACCTACTTATTACACAAAACAAAATTGATGATAACTCGACCATAATTTTACCTGCTGCTATGTGGTGAGGTGGTCGACGATATTTTACTATGAATAATGTATTTTAACATGCTCTTCCACTTCGCAAATTGTAATTTAGACATGTATGAAGCGGAACACTAAGTCATAACTAAACTGGATCAAGCAGGAATAACCCTCAATGTCTATCACAGCGCAGCCATCTCGCTGCCCTATTCCTCACCCTCGGCTTTATTGCCGGCGCAGTATCGGCCAAGCTTTTACTTTTATGCTCTGTTTAGCTGAATTCCACTCTCCATTTAATTACGTCGCAAGTCCGTAATGTGTTTGGCAGATGACGTGTTCACAAACGACGCGTGTAAATTTACGAACGCTGCTGTCACCTACGGACTCGGACGACTCGCCTTCATCAATCGAGTTTAATGTACTAATTTACAAAACATGGAATCGCCTTCATGGCGTTTACTGGTGCTTTGAAAGTGATAGTCTCGTTTGTGTATCTCCTATACCCGGTTTGTTCGGTGGTAGGTCATTGTTATACGTCCGCCCGGCTACAAGCAAGATACAACCACGTTTTCTAAGTCCTAAAGTCTGAATCCAAGCAGCACTACTGAAATCATTATGCGTTCAGGTAAGCTATCGCCTCATTTGATCGAGGCTTCTGTGTAAGAACAATTTTAATCTTAAAGGCCTTATCGTCACTTACTATCAGGTGGGTTGAGGTCACATGCAAAAACTCATCTCAATTTTTGTATCATCTTTATTATCGAATTACCACGACACACCAACTCAACAGTAAGGGGTAGAAGTATAAAAATCATCAACAACAGCTGTTTAAAGGAATTATGCCGCCAAAACAGCAGTAATCGTGTTGCACCCTGTTGGTTGGTAGTACGCAATCTTATAACTTTAACATATATCAAGACATTCGTAATATAGTATCTGTATAATCCGAAAACAAAGATCATGGCTCTGGGCGAGCACGCATTCATCTACAGTCACAACATCCTTTACCGCCAGGTGAGTTGAAGTGTTGTTTACCAATCGTACAAAAACTAAATAATTATTTCTGCGGATAAATTGCCCGAAAAGGTCATTTAATATTTCCGTGTGCACTTTTTCTATATCGTACCGCTGGGAAAGTTTCTGATTGACATTCAAATTGAGGAATACGTCCAAATTAATTTCCACGCATTCATAAATCACCGCCGAATCGTTTCATTTCGACAGACACATCCTGATTCAGAGCCAGGGCTAAAAACTGACACACACATCCTCTAAAATTAAGCAAAACATTGTCAATAAAAAAACCAAGTCTGCAGTATTATTTCGTATTAGCATTCATTGGTATATACGCGGTACGCTAAAAGGATTCGTCTGTTTGTGGGTCGTTATACTTTTAAATCGTTATTTCTTAGATACGTGTATCTCCTAGAATCTAGGACCTAGATAGACAACAACTACTACTGATTATTACAGTAGATATAGGCATGTGCACGTCCCTAGAATGCGCTTGTTTACAACAAAATGGCATATTGTTCAAATAGTATATTAAGTGCTTATACCTAGTTGTTGTCTTTGCCGTTTTTCCTACTAGCTAATTTCATTTCAACTTTTAATTGATAAGGTGCCAAAATTCAAACATTACTAAATACATTAGACAGGAAAATTGTTTGTCTAATTTAGGTAAAGGTTTAATGTATCATTTTTTATTTTGGGTGGCACTTTTTGGACCACTTATTGTCATAATTTATTCACGGTCAATTTTGTAAATTTTTCAAATTGGTAAATGTTACATTACCATTTGCGTTGCGTTGCTAATTGTTACAACTATGGACCACGTTTTTGAAAAGATGCTTTTTTTTCTTAATTTCTTATATGATACTGCATAAAACTGCAACAGTGAAACAAATGATAAGTATCTATCTCAAATCAGAAAATGATTTTCTGATATTCAAGATGTTCCTCTTCAAAGTTAACAAAACGGCAATTTCATCTCATCAATTCTAAGTTTATTCCTGAATAGATGATACTTGAATTTGATGTTTTACTTAATATTACTTTTCTTTGTGCTCATAGCTTATTAATTTTTTATCATACTAACTTAATATATGTGAAGATGAACTAGGTTTTTTTCTTACCAAGGGGTAAGAGCCCGAGCCGTACAACTAATCGTGTTGAAATTTGGCATGCAAGTTGGCATAAAAAATAGTAAAAGTTACTTTTTATCCCGTTCCATTAAATGGCTGCCGAGCCTGAATATTAGTACAGAATAAAAAGTAGTAAAAATGGAAAACACTGATTCTTAAAATAAAGTAAAATAAATAAGTGTTTAAAATAATTGTTGACCCATAAATGCATCGGAGTACCGACAAGTCCGTATTCCGTTCTAGAATAAAGTATAATAACCACCACTAAGAACTGGCCAAAAGCAAGATTGAAATATCCGCCTAATTTGCCTACGTTAAAGCAATAAAATATGTCATATCATATGTCCTTTTTTAGCATGCAACCGAGAACCAAGCAGGCTTTCAAGATCTTTTTAAACCAACGATGTATTTCCTGTCTTGAATTCATTTCGGACAAAAACACGGGATATTGAAGTTTAAAAGATCTTCCCAATTAAATGGGGGAGAAAGGCTTAAGTGATGGGGGCCTCGAGTGCTCGTAAATCAGTTTAGTAGGTTTTAATTATCGTAATAAGGATGTCCTTTTCTTTCTTCCATTTAATAGTTCTTTTGTAGTCTAATTCGCAGGACTTTTGTATGCTTTAATGCAATTTTATATTCATATTCGGTTGAACGGGAATAATTGCAAGATGAATTTATGAGACACAGAGGCTTTACAGAGTATTTTCCCAACAGCTCTAAGCGTGAATAATAACCACTTGGTAGTAGCACTATAAGATTTGCTGGTACGCCCAAGTCAAGAAATCGTCAACTACTGGACATAGGCCTCCTCCATTATATGCCACAATGACCGGTCCCAAGCCATTTGCATCCAGCGACTTCCTGCGACCTTTACTAGGTCATAGGTTCATCTAGTAGATGGACGGCCCGGTACACTTTTCCCGGTACGTGGTCGCCATTCGAGAACTGTTACTCCCCATCGGTTATCCACTCCTCGAGCAATGTTGCCTGCCCGTTGCCACTTCAGCCCACAGAATCATCAAGCTATGTGCCTTTTTTCCTTAGTATTACGTATCAAATTGATTGTTTTTGCAAATTTCAAGGTTCCATTTGTGTTTGAATGATTTGCTTCCGTGGGTGAAATTTGGTAAAATTATTTCGACAACTAAATCATCGAAGGGATTAAAGTTTTCTGTCTAGCCCGGCTTGTCCTGGGCGTTGATATGTATAGATAAGAGAAGATTTTTATACATATCATTCATCATCATCATCAGCCGGGAAACGTCCACTGCTGGAAACAGGACTCCCTCATGGTACGCCATATCGACCGGTCCCGAGCCACCTGCATCCAGCGACTCCCCGCGACTCTAACCAGGTCGTCGGTCCATCTAGTAGGGGGGCGGCCTGGTAGACGTTTCCCGGTACGTGGTCGCCACTCGAGAACCTTTACTCCCCACCGGTTATCGGTTCTTCGAGCGATGTGGCCTGCCCATTGCCACTTCAGCTCACTGACACGTCGAGCTATATCGGTGACCTTCGTTCGTCTACGGATTTCCTCATTCCGGACCTTATCACGGAGAGAAATTCCGAGCATAGCTCGTTCCATTGCTCGCTGAGTGACTTTGAGCTTGTTTATTCGGCTCTGTATGTCATCACTGGTAACACGCATTGATACTTATACTAATAGATAAACTGAATTAATTTAGAAAGTGTTTCGTGGGTGCGAACCTCGTGCTGGTATCTGGACTAAAAGACGTCCAAATCGTCAACCTTTCAGCTCGCAGTTTCCACCTAAGATATGACGTAACCTATTAGAACGAAACGTGATAATCTTCATCAACAATAAATCCCACAAAACCGTTACTCAATTTTCTCATCCTCTGCAAACATGTGTACGCACCCAACTACACGACAGGGTTGCCCCCGGGCGTGTTTGCACACGAAATAGATCTGTTGGCTCAGTTGATTGGCGATCGAAACTTTACAGAACTGACCACTCGGAATCGGATTACCAGTTCGTTACCGACCGACCATTTTTGCTGTTTGCCTGACCGCTAACAATGCAAACAAATACTGTTTCGGTTTCAGTGGGGTAGCGTTTTGTTAGCGTGTTTGTGTTTGTGCCAACCCTGACGGAGGAGTTTGGCGAGCTCATTTGCCAGTTGATAATTGAGTCTAGTCTAAGTAGATTCTCATTTGACAATTGACTACAATAACGAGGGTCTGATTTGATTTAGTCTTAATTTATACTTATTAGATTTCTTATGAAAATTTTTGATAATTATTTTTAATATATGGTGGGTTTGCACTTGGCCTTCATCTCACCTGATGATGAATAAATGGCAAGTAACGATAATGACGTTGGATGGCAAACGTGCGCACCCATAAGCCTCAGCGCTAATTAGGCGCTGCCTATGTTACCATAACACTGTTGTTTAGCAGAAGTGTTAGGTGCATGGTAGTAGCTAACTAGGGGGACAGAGCATAGAATATGCTCTACCACCGACTAAACCATGTAACGACAGGTATAACTGGGAATCGAACCCGGTACCTCCGGATTTTGAGTCCAAGCGTGCCATTAGGCCACAGAGACGGCTAGAAATTATTTTCACATTTGACCTATCTTGAGATGAACTCAAGATTATTGAGTCTTACACAATCGGTCCTACAAAATAAAAACACCACACACATGACCATCACGACGAACCCAGCTCCCTGAGTCTCAACCTCACAATTAAAATGGTCCGCCAGTCTCATTACCACTATTCGATTCAAAGATTCCAGCGGGAACCCGACAGCATCAATCTGCCCAACCAATTACGGAGTCCCTGCCCGCGTCACCAATTATGCATTCCGCTGGTATTTTATTTGCTGTCTGCTTAGGATCACACACTGGAGGCTTGCATTTACTCAAGCTTCGAGATGCGGAAAGCTTAGTTTCAGATGTCCGTGACCATTTATGTTAATGATCAGTCGCTAAAGCGAGTAATCATTAATTGCAAAATTGAGGTACAAAAGAGATTTTGTATGATATAGATCCGTTTTAAAGTTGATAAGTTTGAAGTGGTCATAATTCTGGGGTCGTCAATTTCACAAGTGGCCTATATGGAGAATGGATAATTTTCAAATTTTAATTTAGTGCTCGTCATTTTCGGGAGTCGTTAATTTTAATGAAACGAGACTTTGTTTGCTTTAAAATGCAGTTTATAATAAGTTTATACCATGTATTATTAGTAATAACACCTAATACAAACTCATTAAAATGTCTGCAGTAAATGAAATATCACAACAATTCCTTACCATACAATGCAAAATTCATGAATCTATTACTATCAGACTGTGGGTATTTCACAAGTTCTTACACAAATTACAGGTTTCAAGAAATACAATTTACAATTAGCTGATTCATTGAATCCATCAGCACAAATATTTAGGATACCAACAGAGAAATACTATTTCTTCCCACTATAACGATTCCGTGTTTATACTAAAACTTTGAATAGCCGCAGTATGCGACGCACGCGCCGAAGCGCCGGCGCCGCAAAGGGGCCTGTCACGCGAGCCGCCGTAAATCTGCTCGCGCAGACAGACCGCTCGAAGGATAAATCCCGCCTTATATTGATTGTAAGTTAGCCCGCGATTCAATGCCTGGGGCAAGTCCTACTGTGTTTACTTCAATGATACTTTGTAGATATGTTACTTTAGTTTTTATAGTCCTTACACGTGACTTTGTTTACGTAAGGATATAATCCCACGAAACTCATTCGTAATAAGCTATGCAAGTCCACTGCTGAACATAAGCCTCCCTGATAGATCGTCACGTCTGATATTTCTGGAGGAAATTCCTATAATCGCCTCGTTTGGCAGGCGGATTCGTGATCGCAGTATAATGTTGTTGTTATCTAATATGTTTACCTGTAGTTACCTTTCACGTCCCAGGAGCCATGGGGAACACATAATTCACACCCACCATAATAAAATCGTCGTTTTTCATCCAGGACATGATTGTGTCACAAAAGAGATGTTTCAAATTCGGGCTGCACTTGTACACTTTATAAAATATTAATTAATAATCTAAATATGTACAGAAAAATACTAGAAATACATTTTTTGATTTATTTTAATTGTACACAATCTACTTAATGTAATTGCAATTAGTCACAAACTCGTAAAACTGCAAAATTTTAGTTAATTCAGGGCCGGGAATGGCAGCCCCCGACGGATTTTCGGCTTTTTATGATATATTTAAGTTTCGTTTTATCTAGTTACTTACTTCCATTTTGTCGAGAGTCGAGGCTTTCCCCAAAAAATTATTTAACTCTTTTCCGATTATAACTTTCACATTTGCCATGGGTTTTTTCAAAATTTTAATTTTGGTTTTTATTATTGCTTCTCAATCTTTCACTTAGATGTGACACGATGTTCCCTTTTTTCGTGCCTGACAATTTTTGTATAGCAATCTATTGTTTTATAATTTTGAAACATTGTACATATTGTATAGGCGTAAATGACATTGACTATAATTCAACGCATTCTAGTAATTGAAAAGAGGTATCTTCATGATAATAGTTTGAGTATGAGTCATAAAATTGCCCGTTGGATTAAAAATTCGTTAGTAACAAACAAATATAAAAACACTTTCTCATATGTTATATAAGCACTAGCTTTCAGTATTTATCCCATGGGAGCTACATGGTCGAAAGTGATAAAAAGTATCCTATGACATTTTCCAATTCTTCTATTTCTATGCAAAAAATCAAATCATTATGATCGCTGGAGATAACGTGAACATGGTTTTGTTTTGAACAAAATGTGCTGATTGACGGTGGGAGGCGAGGTACAACAAAAATAGACAAATATTCAATTGTTCATGTCAGTGTATCAGAAAGGGACAACATGAAAAGACATCAACGCGCGTGTCTGAGAAATTTAAAACTAGAACATTTTGTTTTATTAAATTTTATACCTGTGAAATATTGCACCTTTTATGTAACTTGAAGTTGTAGTACACATTCCACGACATTAAAGTTTATAATTCTCTCATAACAATAACGTATAAGTTGTAGTGATGCAACGGAACTGGCATAACGGAAGCAGAAACGGAAACAGATGTCAAAAGTAAATCTTAACGGAAGCGGAAACACTATGAAAAAAAAGCACAATTATACATTTAAAACTTTTTTTATTAAATTTGTATTTTAGTAGTCAAAATTAAACAGCGGCAAGTTATAAATAGTAACTTGGCCGCTTTTTCACCTTTCAGCCTATTTCGATGTTCTTCATATATTAAACCAGCTCCGCTAAATAATTGCTCGCTGGCTACACTGGTGGGGGGAGCTGATAAGTATTGGCGAACTATTGGCAAAATATGGGGGCATTTGTGCGCATTTCCATTCCACCACATAAGGGGATCCTCATGACCGCTTCCGTTCAGAGTTCTGTTATAAAGTTTGCGGAACCAGAAGCAGAAACGGAAGTGAAAAAAATGCGGAACTTCTGCAGTTGCGGAAGCGGAAGCAGAGTTCTGTTGCAACACTAATAAGTTGACTTTGAGTATAAAATTCCTCGCGTATGCCCAAAATGGACATTCGGTTGGATACTGCATGCACCCTCCACTGGATATTCTGCTTCGTGATTATGATTTTGCGACGACCTGATTTAATCGTATAATTATGGATAGTTAAATCAGTGTGCGGTATACATATATCAGTTTCGTGTAAATTAAATAAATAACGAATGTCACTGTCTTGTTCGTTCACTTGTTACCGCGTCCTACTAAAAAAAGAAAACTTATTCTCAACTCAATTGCCTTCCCCTCTTTATACGAAATATATAAAATTACAGTGAAACAAACCGTGACGATATCACCCTACCCATGACTATATCTAGTATGTAATTAACAACGAATTAGTGCAAACATCGACCATTAGGGACGGATATTACACCGCTCTTGAGAATAATTCAACGGTTTTTTATCCGCTGGCGTTAAATTGGTCGCTGCGAGCCATCTCGTTCGGAACTAATCTATTCTATGATGTGCAGTTTTGGGTGTAATTTTGATATTTACATTGCTCTTTAGAGAAAGTTGTATAGTGAAAGCAGGTCCAATAATTTCGACGTACCTACAAATGATTATAAGTAGATATTACATGTCTTTTAGGAAACAAATGAATGATTTTTCAGGCTTAATTTTTGAATTCTTAGATATGAATAAGAAAATACGGAATCTTAGAATTTCGATAGCCTTAGTTTTAATCTCTAGAAAAACACGTGGCATTACCAGTCAGTAACATTAAAAAATGTGGCCAAAGTGTTATTCTATCCTATTAAGTACCTTTTTCTTTAACTTCGCCTGCTACTAACCAGAAATTATTACACTAGGACACCGAACACAAGGGGAGGAGCGAAGCGCGAGAGGAGCACTGGAGTGTTCGTGGAGTTCCCAGGGCTCCTCGACTTGCGCAGACGATGACCACCGAGGGGGTTTTAGTGGATGGAAATTCAACATAGGTAACCCGACTTCTAAGTAGGGTATCTTTGAAAGATTTCCCTCTCGACAAAAAGGACACCGGGACAGAAATCAGCCTTTCTCGGCCTCTATGCCATAGGATAGCAAAATTCTATTACGTTTGCGACGACTGGATTAGCCGTTTAGGCGTCAAACTAACTAGCATCTGTTTAGTTTTTCATATAAAATTGAAAATTGCCGATGACCGTACATAAAAGATATAATATGAAGGGTGTTTATACGATTCTTTCTTTCTTATTTCTATATGGTTTTCATAATTGTATTCCTGGAGATATAACATCGAATATGGTGTATGTTTAATCTTTAGAAAGCCTAGAAGCCGAGTTATATAACAAAAGCACATTGCACCCGTGAGCACAGCCAGGACGAGTCGCTAGTCGAAAACAATTTACTACAGTGATGTTCAACTAAAATGCAACAAGAGTGAGGTAGCCCCGCATGATGCAACTGCACCCCGAACGCATTACCGGCGCCCGGCCTCGCCTTGCAACAATGATTGTGCAAATGCAAACAATACAGCATCCCTAACCATAATTTATAAGTCTGCGAGAGCCAGGCACCCTCTACAAACTTCCTATTCCAAACGGAAGTAGACGGCCGCCATTTTGACTCGCACGCGGCCGGAAGCCAGGCGCACGCGCATAGACGGCGTCACTTCCGATTCGACGTGGTGTCTTTGGCGTTTTAGAGAAAATATTTTGTTGAATTTGTGAAGTGCTGTCTGGTTTGACCGGCACGGCTTAGATTGATGTTCCCGAGGGTACAGATTTAAATTGGGTAAGGGTTGAGATTATTTGACATTTAGTGCTTTCGTACACTTATCTACTGGAAATATATTGACAAATGCGCTTTCCGCATTGGTGATCGCCGTAAGATTTCATAATATGTGTACATTAAACTCAAACATAATAATTATCATTACATCTACATATTTTAAGTAGTTACTAAATTATCCCATACAGATAGTATTCAATTTCTAAAACAGACGTTTCGCGAATGTATTTGGAGCAACCTGGACTTAGTACTCTTTTAATATAAAAACGTCATTAGAAAATAAAAATATTTTTCTCTAGTTTTTGTGTACAAAATCATTGAATACGTAGAAATAAGGCAAACCAATCGAATCAAAATATACTTTCTTATAACAACCTTTTAAAAATATTTACTATGGAGCTTATCTGTATAAAACGTTTATACATATGGCCGCCATTATTGCTTTTGCGATTTCTTACAGTTTAAATAGGAGACCTAAAAATAAAATCTATTGAGAAAAGTCAATAAAGAATTGTGACTGAAAATGGCAACCTAAAAAAAAGAATGAAGATAGAATTGTTAGCTTTCGATTGAACAAATTACAAAGACTCATCTCAATCTCGATTCATTCATAAGCGAAACATTTCCTTCCTAATTCCGTAGCAAATAAACATCAATTCATATTCAATGGTATCATTAAGATTGACGTGTATCAAATGAAGGCACCTCATCAATTCTGTTGTGTACAGCTCGCCTTATGCTGGTGTATCGGATTACCACAAATAGTGAATCGTTTCTAATAAATACAACCAGATATATCACTTGAATTTTATATATTTCGTATAATTTGTGACACTGGGGCAAACTTAAATTTAAATAAGTTCAGATGTAAAGTAAAATTAAACAATTAGGTACGATTTCTTCATTCGTTGTAGTTCATGGGATAAAATATCTCAAAGTTTCATCATGACACTATTAAAAAGAAGGGCACGGGCGTATTTTACAGAATTGCATGTTACCCAATTTAAAAAAATTAGCTTCCTAACCAGTTTTTTTGCAAAGAAGAAAATACAGCAATACTTGTTTTTTATGGTAAAGCTTAAAAATTATATAACTTAGCTCTGTTGGTACGTGAATTTCAGACATCATAAATTTGAATATTATAAAGATATACCAGCTTAATCACAGCTACGTCTCCTATAGCTAAAACTAACTAAAAATATATTTTCAAATTACTCATAAGTCCACAGTTGGACTTGAGCTTAATTCTCTACCACGCTTGGTTTTAGCGGATTAGTGAACGCAGTAAGATGTTGATACATAGGTAGGCTTTGGTTCATATTTAGATTTTTCTCATACAGTCACTTTGCCTGTTTTAAACCCTTTCACTCTCACAACAAAATATTTTAGATCTGTCAAAATTAGTGTTCGCTTAGTGAGTTACTTCTATAATCATCCATTACCGTTAGCTAATCTGTGGCATTTCTTATACAAATTGAGTTTCTATCCTTAATGTGTTCATGTGGGAGCAACGGCGATCTGCTTTGTATAATAGAAAGCCGGTGACCGCGAGACATATCAAAAAAGGCCCTACAAAAGGCTAAAACCGTTTATAAAATTAATAATGTGTGTTCAGTACATATCATTTCTAATCATTCTGTAGGTGTTCAGGTGAAGGGAGAAATGGGGATTTCTGCCTCTGGGAACTAGCGCGAACTGTGTCTGCGGCCAGAGACAGACTACCGCACATCTCCTACCCTACAGTGTTCGCTGTGTCCAGCTCCATGCAGCCAAGAAGACCTGGCACTGGCTACTCCCCGAGGTACAAAGGTCGCAAGGCACTATGTAGGTAGAATTTGACAAGACCAATTGGGTTGTTGATCACCTTTACACGAAAGAAGAAGAAGGTGTTCAGGTATTACTGATCAGACCTAGACAATATTTTTGTGTTCTTACGACCAACATAAATATTAAATCGCAGAAAAAAACGATACAAAAGAAGATGCTGGCGTAATATTTAAACTAAAATCTAGTTTTGCTAGCTGATGATAGATGACTAGCTTTTGCCTGAGATTTCATTCGCGTGGACCTCCGAAATTATAGCCCGTGCGCTACTCGTTCGATCGGGATAAAAAGGAGCCTACGTCCTTTTCCAGCCCTTAATACCTCTATACAAAAATCAAGTCATTCTCACTCTCCTTTCCGACGTAAAGGAAGTAGTAGGTATGTATTAATACTGTGTCGTGTGATCTTGGGTTTACAATAGAACCTCCCCATATCATCCCGTGGATGTCGTAAAATACTAATACGGGGACAAATATTCAGGATTTGGGCAGCACCTATCCATGTAGCAACAACATCTTACTGCGATCACCAAGCCGCCTGCAAAGCGTGGTGATTGTGACAACTTTAGGAGAGGCCTTTGTGATGAAGACATCGAGGTAAATAATGTCAGATCCTGCGTCGTTTTCAACGTATTGATTTATGGATTTATTTACGATCATCGTGTCTGTCACTTTAGTAGATTGCTTCCATGTCCCACTTGCACTTAATAGACGTAAGCCATGCAATAGACAGCTGCCTATGATATCCATCATAACTCTATATGACCCCAATATCTAAATTACACATGGGCTCCAGGGATATTTAACGTTTGCGGATTTTTTAAATGTCGCTTTTACGTAAAAATAGTCTCTCACAGTTATTTTTTATATACATATATTTATGAAGGGTTTTGCACTTGGCCTTCATCTCACCTGATAGTAAGTGACGATAAGTCCGTTGTATGATAAGCGAGCGCACCCAGCGGCCTGTTTGTCGGCAAACTTAGATAACATGGTGGCCTGATGGATGTAGAAAATGCCCTACCACCAAGAAAATCCAAGAACCACTGGGAATCGAACCCGGGACCTCCGGATCGTGAATCCAACATTTAGCCATTAGGCCACGCGGGCGGTTTATTAATTGTGCTGTTGTGCGATATCCAACGCTGAGATCAGCAATCCACCTGCAAATCGTAGTGATTATGGCAAATACCCTCATAGAAAGTTCAACGTGGAGGAAGGCTTATGTATGAGAAATGACTTTTGAACCTGCGATGATGATAAGTTATAACCGGTCTTAAATTCGAATTTAGAATATACTCTGTCACATCCCAGACTTAGTTTAAAAAACGTATTACAATCAATGTCATCTTTTTAGAGTTTTAAAAAAGAGTTTCAATGCAGATGGTTGTTTCTCGTTTCGACCTTCTTGAATTTTAGGAAATCATGGTCAGGATTGTAAACGCGCCCTACACAGGGCAATTTGTTCGTAAAATCGGGAGCCAATTTCAAATTTTCAAATCAAATTGCAAGTGTAGGGAGCGTGCACATAAAGGACCGACATATTTCGGTATTGCATTGGAACCAATGTATAATACTGGCACTTAATTTTACTATTGATTGTCATTATTTCCCAGTGGCACCCTTCTATCAGACCTCATATATTCCTGGCCTCAGATGCCTACGACGGGGAAAAGAAAAGCATCTAATATCATGGTAGTAATTCCAAAGATATACAATTGGTACAGAACAGTGTATTTGCCCGCGTCCATTCACACAACAGTCAACTAGTTGGGAACTGCTCGTCGCCCCGCGTGTATGAATAATCAAAACCCATAAACACTCTAGTTACAACTTTGGAAGCACACACTCGGCGTAGAGAGCACTGGAAGTGAACCTGAATAAATGAGACTAGAATGAAACAATACAGCCGCAGCACATGATGAGACGAGTCTTATTTGACTCGTAGGGTATTCCAAATTTGAACTGTACGCATGCAGAAGCGAAACGCTTGGTGCGGCTGAATATCCACAGTATATGGATGGAGGATAGCCATTCTTCTCTGCCTGCCATGCATATTGATAATGACGTGGCGATCTATGGCGGCTCATATCCAACAACAAAATATAAATTTCAATATTCGAATTTAACATTCATTTTGGAATGCCGGGAGACTTTTACATGGCAAAATTAAAAAAGAACCCAAAGTCACAAACATTAGATAGGACGGCGTGTTCCGCGTATATGAAGGAACTACGTCAGACACTTCTGATTGTTATATTCTAACCCAAGGTATACACATACAAAATTACACCAAGCGTCAAACATGTCATTAATATAAGTAACGTTTATTTTTACACTTACCTATATTTTATTTTAATATTCCGAGCAAATGTCATTATATAGTTTGCTGAGTGATTTTGAGCTTTTTAATCACCAACAGTAAAGTACTACGTTTCGATCCAGTATGCCATGCCAAAGGTAAAATACATTGTACGAAAACTATTTTCTCTACGTGTTAAAATCCGGAATGAGGAAATTCGTAGACGAACAGTGAGCTGAAGTTTCAATAGGCAGATCACATCGCTCGGAAAACGGATAACCGATGAGGTGGTTTGACCGATGCAAGCGGCTAGGGACCGGTCATTGTCGAGAACCATTTTCATCAGTGAGCGCTTCCCGGCTGATGACGAATGTGTCAACTATAAAATAACAAAAAAGCAGATTAATTTTGAGAGGAATAATTTTTATTGCAGTTGGCAGTTCCTCGTACCGTATGTCTGACATAAAGCGTATACAGAAAAAGAAATTACAATCATTTACTTCAGACAACTAAGATAGGGAAAGAAAACTAATTTAGAATCAATTACAGAGATAAACATTAAGGCTAGTGTGTTACACCAGACATTGGTGATGGATAACGTTACGATGTGACACTAAAACTTATCCAGCAAACCAGGAATTCTTTCGAACCTCGCCTCCGTCAGTTGGCGCCAAATTAAACCCTGTTTTGTATGATATCTCGCTTTGATCTCCCTCCCGGAGGAGTGTTTGCCCCTCTCCTCTCTATTTGTCCCCGTGAAAGGACCTCAGCAGTGTGAATGGGCGAGGACGTCTCCTTTCAATGTTAGATTTATATCGGCGGACGAGGCTGGGGTGTATTGCGTCGCAATTTGTGGATAGAGGATACGAGATAGTGATAAACAGTCCCCAGTCGAGCGACGATGGCTCCGCGTTGGGTTTGCAGGGACTCAGTGTCTATTTTCAGTTTTCAGCACCCAGTCCCCAAAGCAGGATCAAACCCAAAAAATGCTAATGCTTAAAATCTTTGCTTTAAATTTTCGCATGGTATGTAGATGGCTGCATGATTGAAAAATTGAAATTTTTGCTTAGTTTTTCTTCGATCTTTTTATATTCCACTGATACGGAAGCTACGTGTGGGTCCGACACACACTTGGCCAGTTTTATTCATTTCAATCATATAAAAATATTATTATGGCTCATGGAGTAATCATTTTAAAATATTAAGTCTATCATTAGTCTCATTTATTGTGTTGTATTATGTTGACAGTATCAAAATGTTGATGGTCAAGCTCCGATCGATGACGCTTTATGAAAGTTGAAAACCGTAATTAATTATAATTTCTTTATATTAAAGAACGAGGAAAACCCAATGGAAAGAATAAGACATTGGTGGTGTTGATATATACAGATTTGATTTACATTTTACTTAAGTAAATAAATAAAAATTATATGAAATGGTCAATTTTGTTTCACCTTTATAGCTATAATACAGGATATGACTCGTAAGAGGAAAGAAAATTATACCAACGATTAAATGAATTTGTTACAAAAGTGCCGCAAAATTTCCCATCAACAAGGGAACGCAAATTGTCATTCAGTACTAATTAAAGATAAAAATGCTATAAATTCCTGCTATAAAACACTGAAATTGAATAAAAGCTTTTAAAAAAAATTTGTTATCTATTGAAAAACAATGTAGAAAGTTCGCATTCGGAAAGAAACGGAATCAAAGAGTATCTTGCTATCTAAAGTGTCAAGTTGTTTGTGTCACAAACAAAAACATCCCAGGTCTAGACACCCCCCTCTTTTTACCCCAAGTGTCACTCCCCACCGCGCCGCCTATTGAATAATTCAACACTATCAACCATCCTGTATAAAAACAATGCATTTTTCATTTCTAGCCACTTGTACTCGTATTTAAACAGAACTGGTTGTCAAAACTGATTTTCATTTAATTTATACAATAAAGTAAATGGCAATCATCATCATCAGCTAGGAAACGATGGACGATGTTACCACGCTACAATGGCCAGTTCCGACGCCGTCGGCCCAACTATCAGGGGGCCTGCCTGGTACACGTTTCCTGGTTCGTGGTCGCCACTCGAGAACTCTTACCATGAATTATCCGTTCTTCGAGCGATGTGGTAACATAAGAAATTTAAAAAAGTACAGAAGCAAAATTTGTTTACATTGTAATATCGACAAAGCTCCCGCCTGATCAGTTTCAACACCAAGTTGCTTGCATGTGGCGATCTTAGCTAGACCCGCCTTTTCTTTTTTTTAATAAGGAGAGACAAAAACGCTTTTGTTTATGACTTTTAGGGTCCATTGTAATAGTTAGTTATAGTTTAGGATCAAATGCTGAAAGATAATGCGCGGAAAAACGATTCAGCGGAAGCTGTCTAACAAATCATGTTATCATTCATCATTGTGGGACTTTCACAAATACAACAATGATTTCTTATTTTTTATAGTTTTCTCTCAAAAATCTATCTCAAAAAAACTAGTAAGGCAGAGCAGTCGAAGCAGTCGAGCGCCTCGAATTTATGCGAACTTGGCCCTAATGGTGGTCAGGCGGGAACTTTGTCGGTAGTACAATGATTTGTGTTTGTTTCAAAACAGAAACAATTAATACCTAAAATCTGAATCATTTAAGTATTATTTTGGCATTTTCCTTTAACAGTAATTGGTAATACAATAACATAATAGAGAATTCAGCATTGAAAAATATTCCTACAAACGACTTTAAACTTTATTTTGTTAACGATTGAGAAATTTGATGGGCCGCGTAATCGAACCCCTAATATCATTAGTTGAATAATCTGGAATCCAATCCCAATTACTATTTAAATATTTTTTCGCATAATAGGCAATAAAAAATCATGGAAGGCTTTTTGTTTGACTCTAAAATAAATTTAAAAAAGAAATGGCGGTCAAAAGTCCTAGTAAATATAAAAAGGAAGCACCGAAAAAGTTCTAAACTACTTAATTAACGAAGCAACAAGACATCTAACATTTATATAATCAAACACAGAACTTCTTTAAAATTGTAACCTGAACAAGTAAGGGCCTTACGGAGCATGACACGGCCATTCGACAGTGAGGCGTGTCCCATTTAATTATACCTAATTCAGCTAATTAATTACATTACTGTGTAGTACAAGTGTGTTCACAGGCCATAAAGTATGGTCATTAGTGTCAGTTACCATTGACGTCTGGTTTGGACTTGTTGCCCCTACTAGGGGAATTTAACACAAGGTTTTTATTCGCTATCGTTACTCTATATTATTTGACTGAATCACTAAAAATGTTTTTTTAAAGTTGGAAATGTCCTCTGTCATAGTCATTTCACTCCGACAATAGTGCATAGTGTAAATGCAAAAATGAGTTTTTTCCTTCCCTTTCGTCTAAACGGAGAGTTAAAATGACTAGATTTTTGTATAGTACTCGTAGTTGAAGGGACGAAAAAGCTACATTTTTATACCGATCGAACTAGTAAATCCATTGTGATAATTCATAAAATTATTTGACATTTTTCTACCAACTTCATGGTGTCATTTGATTAGCTATTGAACGTTTGATCAGATTAGATTCTAAATAATTAAAAATTATCATTTTGTATCGCAGTTCTTGTATAAAAATAAATGAAACGTTTGAGTGCATAAAAATACTATACAAACGCAATTTTTAAAATGCAAATTCATTTTATTTCTGTTATAATGCTCATGTACGCGAATATTTTGACAGTTGAGGCTGTCAAAGTTTGACTGATGAGAGTCGAATTGAATACAAACAATTTTGATATTTTTCCAATTTCCAACATATTGTTACATATTTTCCCCCTTCAATAATGTATAGTTCTACAGTCATCGTTTCCTGCGAAATAGTTGTACCGAAAATTTATTATTATTACTCACTGTATTCACATGTTTTTTCACTTCATGAAAGTGAAAAGTGTTTACCTACCCTTAGTTGGAGCAAAATTCAAGCTACGTAACTTATGACTATTCCTGTATATCTACTCCAAGTCTATACCTAGTACAAAATCATTTACGCAAAGGAAACCCAGCGCCAGTAACCTAATATGGAGCATCATAGAGTTCATTTCGCAATGAATTACTAGATTTTTTTTGCATCTTTCACAGGCCCGCCCACAGCGCGTAAAGGAACTGTTCCTGGAACAGGTATTTAACAGTGTTTTGCTTTTCGTTCCGTTTCGTACGTGACAATTAACGGCGGGTAAGATTGCTATGGAATAATAGTGGGTGGGTCGGACTTACTGAGAAAAGCTGAAGCCAGTATTGTTTTATTGTAGCTACAGCTTGTCTGAACAAGAATATTATGTATGTAAGTATTGTGAGTACATAGTTTTTTTTCGAAGAACCGATGGGGAGAGTTATCCAGTAGTATTATGTGTCGGAAAACGAGTCTTAAAAAAAGGTAAAAGGTTGCTTAAAGAATCGATGAGAAAACATCGCGGCCTGGGACCGGTCTTTATGGCGTACCATGTGGGAGCTCTGTGTTCAGCAGTGGAAGTGTCCTGGATGATGATACTTATTACTTAGCACCCCAATCCTTTAAAGAAAGACAAGAACAGCTGTTTAGGTTGCTATGCTAACGACGCACTTGGATTTGCGAAATGTTACCTTTTTGAGTGAATAATATTTTGTAATGTTTTGTCTGTGTATATACAAAAGGGTTCCCTATCTGACTGACTACTGACATATCAACGCTTAGACCAAACATACGGACTTTACAATAGTTTTTTCCGTGACTTCATCTGCGTTTATTTTTAAATCTACCCGCTTGAACCTTTTATTCGGATAAAAATCATATGTACTTATCCCAGCGATATTTTATGTGCGTGTCTCTGTCAACACAAGTTCAGACGTTTTGTCATGGAAGGGCAGCATACGGAGTAACAGAATTTCTTTCTTATATATCATCAGCCTAAGAACGTCAACTAGTGAATACAGTAATTAAAATATTGGAGTAAACATTGTTATCGTTCATTTTGTTGTTTACTGGAAAATATTGAAAGCATCTGATATAAACACCAGTTAAAAGTCGATTGTCAATTTCCTAAAACTAGTATCTCTTTGAGCTGGTCTAGAGTCTGTAGACGCGAGGAGTCTGTCTTTCTGTTACCTTAAAACTGAATAAATGTCCACCGCGCCTTCAAAAAATTTCAAGGTGAGCGGTTATTATTTTTCTTTATTTCACACCCCCTCAGACCCTTAACCCTTAGGAAAAAAATAGTTCCGTGTCATTTTGGAACATTTAACGAAATGACTGAGATCTAACTTATTGACATTTTAAACCTCCGCCATTTTGAAAATTATCAGATAACTGTATCGACTTAAACATTACATTTTGTTATGAAACCTGCTCGCAAAATTTCACGGGAATCGGTTAAGAAAAACAGTCTGTAGAGGAAAACAGTCGGACTTCCGCCGTCCGGACATACGAAAGAATTTTTGCCCGAACTGAAACGGAGCCGATTCGCTCGCGCTTCGGTCAATAGCTAACACACACACAAACATTGTTTGAATTTTGTTATTTGAATGAGAACCTTGTTACTTATACAATTTTGTAATGGGTTCATACGCAGGAAGAAATAGCAGATAGGCGAAACCTGTGACAGGCGCCTCTCCAAACAACTGTTACAACTACGCAGATGTCAACTTCGCCTGATTGTAGGAGCAATCACAGGACATGGACTCTACAACAAGCACCTGTTCACTCTAGGTATCAGTGACAGCCCTCTGTGCAGAGCATGCATGGAGGTCGAGGAGACAGCTGCTCACGTCCTGCTGGAGTGCGGAGGAGCAAAATACCGCGGAACAGAGGCCTTCAACAACAGAAATAAGCTGTTGATTGAGATCGCATATGCCATTCATCTCACTGGCTGGTAAGTGACAACAAAGCAGCAAGATAGAAACAAACCTAGAAATTCACATTCAAATTCAAAGACTTTATTCGGCACAATATAGAAATAAACAAAATAAACACAACAACAACACAAACAAAGCACACATAAAATAGAATAAGGAAATAGAAAATTTGTTGCCGAAAAGAAGATTCATTTAAGAAGAAAAATAGTATCCCCAGGTATGTACCAAAGTCCCTTACCACCAAACCAACGAAGTACCCATCGTAGTAACTAATTACGTTGTGTATCGAACCCGCGACCGACGAAAGATAATGTTTACTTTATTTTTTAGAGCACATGAGTAAACACCACAGGGGTATCGCTAGAAACCAGAAAGCTAATTTCATTCTTGCGCATATTTGTGGAAAGGAACTTCGTGTGTAACTTTAGGATTGGAGGTGGTCTTCTCTTTAAAACATGACCGCGGGGCAAAATCTTAAGATGAGTAACTGCGTACTTACTGCACTCATCAAACATGTTGCCAAGCTTGGTGATTATGGCAAATCCCCTAATGGAAAGTCCAACGTTATTTATTTATTAATTAAAAGGATACAATTATTTGGAGGCTCATGTCCAATAGTAGATTTATGCAGCTGCGATTATGACGTAGAATTTTGGTGACGTTCGTGTAATTCTATCCAGTCATAATAGTTACATACATTTCAGGCAGATTAGTGATCGCAGCAAGATGTTGTTACATTAGTCAAGTCAGCTCAGCTCCTGAATATTTTTCGCTTTCCCTAGTCGCCTTTTACGACATCCGTGGGCAGTGGGATGACATAGGGTGGTCCTATTCTAAAGCAAAGACCACACGGCATGCTTCTATCGAGTGTATCCGTAATCACAATTCTCAAATTTAATGTATATAACAGCAATCATGGTCAGTAATTCTAGCTCTCCATGCTACTTTCTTGTTATGGTCCTAGAGTTACGACTCGCATCGCATGCAGGTAGTGGTTTATAATAAATGTCAGAGCAGGAAGGTTTTATGAGCTGCATGCGCTCTTCATAAACGTCCACTATGGCTACCTAACAACATATTTATTATGAGCTCTTTGAGGATGGCGGCCTGCTGAGAAATATATCTGGAGATAGTACGGACAGGTGAATGTGGAGGCCAAGTTTCTTCATGTTCAATTGTTCATGATGGAGAAGGTCATGTACTTGAAATTGTTACAAGGCAACTCTTTACTTTTTTGAAGGTCCCCCAATCCGCGATACCTCACCTCTTCCCGCAAGAAGTGGTCTGTTCAGACCTCGGCAGTATCGCGCGCGCGTGTTCTCTCACACATTCGCGTGTGTACGAACGTCATTCGTTCGATGTAGGCTATATCAAGACATTTCTGTGCAGTGTCCGACCTAGGCCTGCACACTATTAAGAATTCATGTGTGTGTGAAGCAAGGAAGCGGGTGAAGAGAGCGTGAACGCGGTTTTGTTCTGAACAAAACTCACCGATTCACGGTGGGAGGCGAGGTAAGCTGTGACAACGGCATTGTAAATCATGTGTATCAAAAAGGGACAACATGAAAAAGCACATCAACGCGCGTATCTTAGAAATTTCAACATTTTGTTTTATTAAATTTCATTCCTGCCATATATACTTCTCACCAGAAAAATCGAAACATCTTGCAAGTTTATGTTTTGTAAGGATTATCAGAAAAATTTAATTTAGGAATATATGTCAAATGTCGTTTAATTGTGAATAATATGTGGTTTTCAAATCCTAATGTTAATGTTCTAAATTCAAATTAAATTTTGATAGGTTTTTCTGATAATCCTTACAAAACATAAACTTGCAAGGTGTTTCAATTTTTCTGATGAGCAGTACATATTTGCCTTAATCATTTTCGGACTGTAGACCTTAGTAGTTCGTACGAAAATAATTAGGTATTTTTAATGTAACCACTAGTAATCGAACCCGGGGCGTCTACATTGTTAGTCTAAGCATCCATGCAGTGGAACAAGGAGTAGTTTAAACAGATTCAAATACATAGAAAAAAATTAAAACAGATAAAACAAGGCCCTCTTTTGGTAAACATTCACAGTCTTACCACAAAAAATATTTTAACTCATCAGTTAAATACCAGTTTAGTTCGACAGTATTAAAAAGATAATCACTGCATAGTCACACATACACTTCTTTTACACATATATTTAATGCCTTACATACTATATAGGGCTTTTCTGAAAACCAGCGCTATGGCTACTGCCATAGCAGATGCTGAGATTAGTTTCTGTTTCTGTTTTCTGTTTCATAGACAATTGTTTAATTTTGTTTACCACAAAACCATATCCAACGTTTGTTTACTTAGGCACGATTTATCTTGACGTATCTTTATTTTATGTTGACACCTCTAGAAAACGTTTCATTGAAAGCATTTTTTTAAATTTAACATAATTTTTATTTATCAAATTGATTTGATTCAGTAATTTCTACATTATAAAAATATACGAAATATATACTTTATGTAATATATAAACGCACGCTTGCTTTTGTTGCCGTACATTTGGTAGATTGACAATGCTAAACTTTTTTAAATAAACAATTTTATACATCCAATGGAACGTGATTTTCACTGACATGAGGTCAGTGTCAGGTGTCAGGTTAATTTTATTCTCTCAATCGAATCTGTGAATCGAATATTAAAATTGAGCTATAGTTTATGCTATCGTGAGGAATATCGTCCTTAATTATATCAACGATTATTCGTCTCGAGTCATGCGTGGTTTCGTGTGGACGTGACTACGTTTATTTTATTATAAATTGCGAAGCGTGGCGCTAGCCGCTGCGACGTCAGCGTCATGGGCGAGGAAAAACTCGTGGCGAACTCCTCGTGTTCCTGCAACAGAAGCTGGATGTGATGGACGAAGTCAGAGCGTTGCAGATATGTAAGTCAAGCTTCAGCGAGGCTGACATAGCTGCGGCGAGGAAGCTGCAGTACGCGGCTCTCAATAAGAGCGACCAGATGATGTCACACAGACGTGAAGGGACACCGAAGAGCCTGCAGGATATCATCACTGTGCTTAAAGAGACCAATCCTGACGACGTGCCTACGTTTGTAGCGAAGGAGTTGCACAAGCTGCCTCCCGTCACCGTGACCATGTCGACGTCACCAGCCTCCTCAGCCTCCAGTGAAACAGCTTGCTGCTGGACACAAAGAAGCTGAATCACCGCGACGTGATTTTGCTTCAGTGGTTTTCGTCGCTAACAAACGAACTGTTCAAGCCCAGCAGCCGGTGTTACCGAAGGCGCAGACGACCACGAGCCAGCAGCGGACGCGCGTCCGATTTGATGACACGGACGAGGATGTATTTCAGAAAGTCAAGACGAAAAAGGCGTACCGTAAACGAGTGACTCGGAACCGCTGCGGAACCGCACCCACAGGGCCCAACTACCTGCTGCGCGCTGAAGTTCCAACCACGGCCACGTATCTGTCACGCCTACATTTCATCACCACCATGCAGGACGTCACAGAATATATATAGCAGAGGTCCAACTAGACCGTGAGGATGGCGCAGCTGGAGTCACGCCACGGTACATCATTCAAGTCGTTCGTGGTTCGAGTCCCGACCTGCAATCTGACCCGTCGCTTCAGAGGAAAGATAGCGACCAACACCACCAGAGCGGCACCAACGTGCCATAGTAAATAAGTGTGCAGAATATTTTTGTAGTGTGTAGTAGTTTAACTTAATGTATTTTATTGTATTGTATATATCCTTATGGGTCATTGTTACCTGAAATAAATGAATAATAATAATAATTTCCCCGAAAGTTTTACTAAATCTGTAGCGTTTTCGAAAGTTGCGCTCGTTGTAATGTTCAAATGTATTTATTCGCACTGTTAAAACGGTCACGATAGTTGTCCATTAATTCCACGTCTTCAAAATCATTAAAATCAACAAAGTCTACGAAATCTATTGCGAATTCCGGCAGAGAATGTTATGACAGGCTACAATTCAAATTACAGTTTTATGTTAAGAGGCTATCTTGGTAAGACCACGTGGCCGCGTTCAAGGTTGCATTGTTTTGTAGCTGTCCCTCTCCGAGCCCTATCCTACCCGAGCTCGTACGGTGAGACAGCATACACTACGCGAAGTTATCAACCCGTTATTTGGATGTTTCGTAGTCCAGTGATCATTTGAAGGATACAGTATATTATGTAGCCATTTTTTCAATACAGTATATTAATAAAATTTCAGATGTCGGTGTTTTTTCCAAATTGTTCTAAATTAATTCATACTCTTGTAAAACAGGTTCAAAGTTGGGGCTTTTTATTACCGAAAAATACAATACTTTGACGCCCTGTAACTCTGGAAGTATATATTTAAACGAAAATCTGACTCACCACCGACACAGATATTTGTTTCTAGATTGTGCCTTGAAAATTTCATAGATTTTCATAGCTTAATACTCAAAATATGACTGGACTACGTTTGTATGGGCGCTTTGACAACAGCATACCCTCTTTTAAGCAGTGTCTAAGCTGACATCGGCTAAACATGCGTTTGTGGTAACATTTTTTCAAAACGTGTGTCTAAAGCTTGTTTATCTTTTTTGTGGTAAGACTGATATTGTTTCAATCTATTAAAATCAGACGATGTATTTAGCATGCATACAGTACAGAGGTCGTACACAAAAATCAATAATACTTTCGTATCACGTAATAACATGGTATCAGAAGCGGGACACTGATTGCAATCAACCGAATCAGCCCTTATTGTGTTAGCGAGCGGACCCGGGGCGCAGAGCGGGGTGTCCTGTTTGTGGTGCTTGGATTGTTTGCTCGGACTATTATCTGGTTGCAATGGATATAGAATGGTGATACTGGATGGTTGTACCTTACCGTTATAATGGACGCACATGTAATGGATAATGATGGATTTGGATGCAATCTTTCAGCAAAACTATTCTAGCGTTTATAATAATTTTAGTGTTTTTCCAACTTGAATACAATTTGTTTAAAGATATGTAAGTAATGACTTACTTACTGCGGTGGCTCAGTGACCCAAAGTCGGTCTTGGCCTCAGGCACTAGTGCACGCTCCTCCTCCCTGCTCCTCGCCACCCGGCGCTAGTCTCCGTCTATCAGTTCAGTTGCCGTCACGCGCGACGACATCGCACCAGCCATACCTGGATCGTCCGATCGGACCTCGTCTCCCACCCTCTCCACGTGCCCCAGCCAGGAATCTGGCGGCCTTCATTTCACCAATGATGCTAAGCTCGGAAATTAAATCTTGGATTTGGATTTCTTTGGAGGCCCATACACTCTCTGTAAGAGAGTAGGCCTGAGCCCCTGGCCCCTGCAGTGGGGAACGTATATAGGCTGTTGAAGATGATGATGTCTCTGTCTACCATACGAAATAAGCATAATTCCCTCTACACTCCGTCATAAACCGTAGCCCTAAATTATTCCAGTAACATTTCTAGCAAAATTTGAATGAATACGATCTGTGTAGTCGTAGGGATTCATATTAGCTTTATCAGACGATTTATCAACTTTTATATTTCCTGAATGGTTGTTAGCTTCAACCATTTGTGTGATTTGCTGTTCTTACACTATTCTTTTGTTACATGTGAAGCTGTAATGGAACTTGGGATAATTCGTTTATGGGTGGTTTTGTAGCAAGTTGTAGTACAGTTTGGAAGAAGGGAAGAAAGATAATTTATCTAATCATAATATGATAATTATGTTTTTGGATTATTTTTCATTGTGTTAAATTTCTGCTACATACATAAATGTTCAATAAGATTTTAATTAAAGTTTCACCGAAGATTTAACCCTAACATTTAACAGCATTGATGAATTGTTCTAAAACGTTATTTTACTGGTATACTCCCAATCTAAACGGCATGTGCAGTCCGCCGTTCCGCACTGGGCCCGCGTAGTGGACTTCGGCCCATACATTCTCTATAGGAGAGTAGGGCTCAGCCACTGCAGTGGGGACGTATATAGGCTATTGATGTTGATGATGACTCCCAATCTACTAAGATTATTTTATTCTTAAAAACTGAACTGGGACAACACGGCATACAATACCAAAAATCAAGCCCTTTTTCTTTATATAATAACGTTTTAGGTAGTACGTACGCTGTCAAGTCCCAGTTTTATTCTAAATCTATGGGTATCCTATAAACTCTATTGAATTATGAGACAGAGAGATAGACAAAGTGTATTTACACAGCGCTTGTTAGGAGAATCATTTTAAGTCACAGTCCCACATCACGTCCCAAAATTAAATTAGAGAAAAAATATATACAAATGAAACAAAATCAAGTATCAACAAAATTTCCAAATATTGATGTGAAGGTTTAATAAAATCAACCTTTCCATTTAAGAATACAGAGTTGAGAATCGTAGGTTAGTTGGTGCGGTGCGGTTATGTTGATAGGGACTTTTATCGAACAGGCGCTGATTTGTGCAAATCAAATCACCCCGCCTGGTAACCGATACCTTCGTTACAGAATTAACTTGGTTCAATGGAATGTGACTCGAATAAAAAATACGTATTGTCATTATTAATAAGAATTTTCTGAATATTGCGTACATTCTGGGCACGAGAAATACTGCTATATAACAGACAGAACAGAATGCTTGGCCGCAGGAAGACCGCCTCCTTGGTCTAATGGCGAAATGTTGGATTCACAATCCGGAGGTCCCGGGTTCGATTCCCAGTGGTAGCTATCGGTACTCTGTTTTATTTATTTATTTAGAGACACAAGTTACATTCCAAACACATGCAAAATACAAACTCACATAACTAATTACTAACAATGTTAACTTAATTATAGGTATCCACAGCTTACACAAAAATTCACGTTAAAAAGAATGACAGTCAAAAATAGAAGTACAGAAAATGTTTTTACACTTGGGATTTAAAATAGAAATTTTGAATTTTTTTCTTAAAATCTAATAAACTATCATGATTAATATCTAAATCTAAAAATTTTAAGAGAGCGTTGTACAGTCTAACTGATCTAGACAATGGAGAGTTGAAACACAAATTTTGGTCGGCGGTAGAGGATTTTCTATGTCTAGCAGCCACCATGTTACCTAAGTCTGCCTCCAAACAGAAGTATTATTAGCACTGTTGTGTTCCGGTATTGAAGGTAGCAAAGTCAGTGCCACATTCGATTGAGGCTACTACGTGCGCACACTTACCATCCACTTATCGTCACTTACCATCAGGTGAGATGAAAGCAATAAAAAAAGATGTGGAGTGAAGCGAATAAAACAGCTAATGGTTAGGCATAACCGCATCCAACTGCGACACATATATTATTTTCAGTAAAACTCTGAGAGAAATTACGAACATTGACATGAAAGCACCGGAAATAGAGTTCTGTGATCACTGACAGTTCGGCCTTACACCTGCTTCACAATCGTCCTTTATTACCTTCGGCTAAATCGTCCAAATTACCAAACCCAACAAAAGGTTAACCGAAAGTCAATAAAAATTATAGGTGGGCAACGAACGACATTGCGTGTCCTCAAACACCGTTTCTTAGGACCGATCGGTGTCTTTTGAACGTGACGATACAGCATTCAAAACCCACCACTTCCTCCAAAATCACTTATAATGACCCTCAAAAGATAACTAAGAGTAATTTGTGACGAAAACCCTTTATGCTACATTTCGACCGCTTTCGGTACGACCATTCTACGTTTGCGGTCGACGAAATAATTATTGTTTCGAAGTTGTATGGGAAAGTGGTATAGGAATGGTAAAGTTACCATGGCAATTTTGCAAGAAATTAATTTGTTGAAGCTCCCGTTTGCAACCTGTCGTCTCCATTGTTCGGGATGTTAATGGGATGCAGTATTTTTAAGTGTTTGATAAATTTAAATCATCAGAAGTACGAGCATGTTTTGATCACTTTTTAGAGTACCTACGCTACGGTTTTTTATGGTAACTAAAATGGTACCCTTAAGGTGTGACTGTCTGTCTTTTTTTCACAGCTTCTTATCTGAGTGACTACTATTAAAAATGTTTACGGGAAATAATTTTCATTTCAAGTAGAGGTGAAATGTTGAAATTTTAAAAGCAGATTCCCTAGTTCAAATGGGAATGATACAAAATAACTTTTTTTTGACAATCTAAAACAATCTTAATTTTTGGTGTCTGCAAATTGAAAACACTTCCAAGTACCTAGCCTTTTTTAAACATGCAAAAAAAGAAAAACAAACTCATGAAATACTTACCTAAACGATGTAATTCTTGATTTTATATTATATATAAATTAGATTAAATAATTGTTGTCCACATCACTAAAGCCACGGACATTAACGCAAACCAAAGTCAGAAATAATCACACCCAAACAGCACTTTGATTTGATTTTTTATTCACAAAATATGGTGGCCAATTAAAATTTATAGTTTTTATTTAAACTGAAAGTACACACTTAAAACACCGAAATCACGTGAATCCAACAATAGGTTTTTCTCATATAGCTTTAATGTCTATGTCAAAATCTAACTTTCAAAAAAAACGTATAGTAATATTATTTTTTCTAAGACTGAGGAATAAATTTCAAGGGGAGCAAACAAGCTCTGTCACTTGACGGAAACGGGAAAAAACTTAGTTCTGTTATAATTGCTATTGTAAAACAAACTTGCTAATTTTCAAGCTATATACTTTTTTAACTAAATTCTAACACAGGGGTCGGTCAGTAATTTCCAGTGGGGTCTGGAGGTGTGTACTTTTAAGGCAAGTCACCATGAAGGTATTTTTAGTAACTTTGGATTGCGTTATAGATAACCAAGTAAAAATTATTTATAATAACAACCTAATGATCTTTAGTAACAAAGCCTGCTTCAGAATCTAAACGGAAACCGCAACTAAAATCAGTCATACAAAAACTTGACCCCACACAAAACAACAAAAGTCACGCACGCGATCTTCATATACAAAAAAATTTAAGGGGTGATATTTTTTCGAAACGAAGAAAGAACAATTAGTAATTGGCACGTCAGTTTGCGGTCGGCAAGCTCGTCCTGAACGATTCCACACAAATTGCGGTTTTCGGCAAAACATTAGTGGGAACGGGAACAGCATATGGCTAAGGCGTTACGAACTACGCTTCCTATACGGTGTTTGTGTTGACTGTTGAGCTAAGATTGATGCTAAAAAAACTACTAAGCGAGAATCGGACTTGCTTACCGAGGGTTCTGTACAGAATATGAATAATTAACATACTGAATGATATAATAGGTAAAGTAATTATCATTGAATAATTCTCTAACGAAAATGTAAGTCCGATTGAAGAACGATCGTAACTTTAATCATCCTCCCAGAAGCGCAAATTAACACTGCTGCTTGACGATAGACTTAGCCTAGCAGAGATATAGAAAGTTCTACTAAATCAAGTCGACAAATCTGCGTAAACAACATTATCCAACACCTTAGTTACAAAAATCATTTTCAATTGAAAAAAAGATCAACACACCATTTAAAAAACCCTTTTAACTATATTTACCCTTTTAGTATGCAAATATTGACAGGGGTTGTGAAGGCAGGGGGGAGGGGTTACAAAGGAGGCCGCTTCCTTTCATCTCGACGACACGGCACCTGTGAGCTACCGAAGTAGATTTATTATTCGGAATGGTAGCATTGTCTCAGATAAGATCTGTCTTGAGCAAAAACTAGTAATGAATGAGTGCTTCAAATTGTCTTGAGGTTTTATGTTACGCCCGCCTTGCGCGGGTTTGGTGAAGAGATGAGCAAAAAGTATGAGATCGTAATTAGTTATTACATTTACATAATATGTACATATTTACATATACAGCAACTTAGAGTGATCGCGAAAATGGTCGAAATTTCGCATTGCGATTTTTCCTAACGGTTTATTAGTTCGCGTTCTGTGAATACAACATGATTGGCATATACTCCGCGCGATTTTCCGGTACAATGGTCCAACATGATGAAAATCTATAGCGATTTTTCCGCAATGCGGTCAATTACACATACTATTTCTATGTGTAAAAATGAAAAATTCTCGCGAATTAAATTGCGCCAATGCGCATCAAAACCATACCAGATTTGGTTGCAAAATTGCTTTTGCGCAGTTCTGCGCAAATCTTTTTCTCAAACATGCTTGGAAATTTTAGCATTATTTTGACACCGTTCTTCGAGATAAATCAAAAATGCTGTACTGTACTAGCCAAATACATGCGAGCAGCGGCCGGCAAAAGTTGTATGAAAAACCAGATCTGTCGTGCAATTTAAAAATGGAACGATCTTTTTTTTTATTTTATTTTTTAAATAATGACTTTAACCAGTGGTTATCTAGCCAATGACGAGTAAAATTAGGTGAACAAATTTTGAGGTTATAAACTATGCCGAAGCCATTTCTTCAGCTTTCTCAATAAAATGTATAATGTGTACATTTTATCGCTTAATTTGGATTCTTGACGAGAACTTCAAAGGCCAGCCTTGGTTTCAACATTATCCGAAAGAATCCATATGCCGAATGTACTCGACATGATAAACTCTTCGGATCGCGTCGAAACCCTCGCAATTTTGCGTAATTGATACTATAACACTGTCCGTGACACTTTTTGCACTATATCACACCATTATAACACAAAAAACACACATAACAGTATTATTAACGAATTACTAAAATTGCAATGAACCACCATTTTACAAGTTCGCGCCAAGCGGAACGATCTTTTACCCCGTAACATATCAACCAAGGAGGTAACTAATCAAAGGTTTGATTTAAATTTCGAACAGGCTTGCAAACATGAACACTTGGGCGCGTGAAAAATTGTTTTTTTTTTGTCATTGATTTTTAAAGTTATTGTATTTGACAAAATGAGTTCAAGTGACGACAATGAATGTGATTAACTTACTTTAACGCCACCTGAAATTTAAGAGGCGGTAAGAGCCTTCATAGAAAACTTGTTGCCGCCAAAATCTAAAGAAAAATATTTTCAAATAAATAGTTCTGCCTAGGATTATTTCGTTTTAGTTTCCGCGCATTCTTTGAGAAAAATACTAATACAAGCCTGGCTCACATTCCGGCATTGATGGACTTACGTATGTACCTATGTGAGCCTGGGCTCACATTTGCACGTTCGTCTATCAATGCCTCTTTTGCTGACCGCTAAAGTAAATGAATGCTAAGAAAAGTATTAATTGTATCGAAAAACTTGGACCATAAACAACGCTTTTTTTCTTCATATGTTCTCAAGATTGAGACCACAGAATGTTGTTAACAAGAAGCTCTGAATTGCGATCGAATAAAATTTTAAGAGTTCATATCATTAGAATTTTTCTTTAAGGTATCCCTGTACAGCTTATAGTTAATTTCTGAGCTCAATAATCTTGAGCCACAATATTATTGTACTTCTTACGCCGCAACAAGGGAACAGGGGGTTCGAAAAGAAACAATCGTTCGGGTTCCCAGTGTCAATTATAGACGTCGACTTTTGTCATTTCCTACGACATTTGTCCACGAGACAGTTGCGAAAACAATCATCGGAGCGTTGTCTCTTGTTAAAGAGCCTCCCCTAATTTGTCTGAATTAATAGGCCGGCAGAATGTGGTCTACAATCGCGCAAATGTTGTACTAGGAAGACAGCGTAATAACGTAGTTGAATTGAATAATATTTGTTATAATTTTATATATTTCCTTATAAACAATTAAGTACGAAACGTTTTATAAACAGCGGTAATTACAGAGGAACAGCCGGCTCTTTCAACCGACTTCAAAAATGAGGAGGTTCTCAATTCCAGTGTATTTTTTATGTATGTTACGCGATAACTCCGCCAAATGTGAATAGATTTTGATGGTTCTTTTTTTGTTTGGCAGAACATACTTCAGAGGTTGTTCAGAAGTCCGTATAAATTGTACCAAAATTGGTTGAGCGCTTTTTGAGAAAATCAACAAAAACTAAATTCTAACTTCTAAACTAATTCGTCCTTTAAGGGTGAACATTTTTAAGGCACTTGACGTCGGTTTTCGGTTATTTTTGAACAGGTTAATTATTTTATGTTCGAGTTTACTGGCATATCTAGTATCTGACTGAATACGATTTGAGAGAGTAATCAAACATACAGTATAACTACATACACACATCTTAGTTTAATACTTATACAAAGGCATAATAATGTTACATTTAAAACATGTAATAGGCCAGTGCTTTGTCTTCAACAAATATTGTTTTCGAAAATATTACAACAGGCATGGGCTGAAAAGTAGCTGTACATGCGGCTTAGTTGCTTTTAGTAGAACTGAGCCCATTGATCGTTTCGATTTGGTTTCGATTCGATGTATTTGTAATTTAATAATATTAAGTATTACTTGATTATTAATTAGTAAAAAATATAGTCGTTCTAAAATGGCGAGAATGAATGTATCGTGAAACATGTAACGGGACGACCTACAACTAGCCATCTAGTTGTCTAAATAGTCTAACGACGATTTGGTAACGTATTGAATTTTTTTAAATTTGGATTTATCATAGAGTTTAAGTTTTCAGATAGATAATTATTTAAATATCCTAATCAGTTTTATTTTTCATGTAAAATATATTACTTATTGTTTGACATTCATTTTATAAAACATAGACATTTGAATGTATTTTAATTTATTGAAGCTTTGGCAACTGGACTGGCATAAATATTGGAATATTATATTTATTTTGACTATTATTGTACACTCAATACTTTTAAAAGAGAGTGTTGTATTTCAAACAAACTTTCAAATAACAGCTGTAAATGAAATTAAGACAAACGTCAACAACGCCAGGTACATCCCATTCACTCGTTCGTCCCCCTCACAATCATTCGGTCAATTTGACAATGGCTGGCCCCTATTTTGAAAACATTTGCTTGTTCCTGGACCAAACAATTCCATAAGTGGTTTCGTCCCCCGAAAATATCAATTGAATAATGCATCCTGTGCCATTATTTTTATTTCGAGTGCGTGGTCGAAATTTGAAAATAATTGATCAAAACATTGGAAGGGGAATGTCATTCATTTAAGAAAAGACGAAAGCAAAGGATCGGCGGGCGTCTATTTCACAGTTACAATGTATTATTGCTAGTTTCCTGCTATTACCTTACCATAATTTCTTTCAAATTCAGGCACATTACCATAATAAAGGCGAACTATTAAATTAGCAGTCATCATAATCATTATCAAACGTCCACGGCTGGACATAGGTCATCTGCATCCAGTCACTTCCTGCACCCTTAACCAGGTCGTCGGTCCAGCTAGTAGGGGGACGGACCGGTATATGCTTCCCGATACGTGGTCGCCACTCGAGAACTTTTACAGTCCATAGGTCATTGTCTACGAGCGTTGTGGACTGCCCATTTCCACTTCAGTTCACTGGCTCGTTGAGCTATGGACCCTTGTTCGTCATTATGTTTTAAAAAATATAAAAAGTGCAAATGTATTTAAAAATAAACTTAGACTTTTATTATTGGAAAAAAATTTGTACACTATTAAGGATTTCTGACTTGTAATAACCTGACATGAGGCACTAGATATTATGAAATGACTTGTTATATGTTTTTATTAATGTTAAATTTTTAATATTATTTTCTAAGTTAGTTGTAATATTATTTTTTTTCGCACACAGTTGTACTGTTTTTTTTTGAAATAAATGAAATGAAATGAAACTTATTTAGCAGTAATCATAATCATTAGCCGGGTAGGAGTAATAATATACATACATATGTATATTTATTATATGGTAATAATATGTATTAAAATTGTTACTTGTTGTATCGTAATTAGAAGCAGGCATTGAGATCTAACTTTTAAAATTTTATTTTTATAATTAAATTGCTGTATTTAAACACAATCTCGTGATAATCGTCATAGTCCACTGCTGGACATGAGCCCAGTAAGAAGAGTTAAGTGATGATAAGGCCGTTGGATGAAAAGTGTCCCCAGAAGTCTCAAAATCATATAAAATACCTACGCATTATTCAGGTACGAGTGACAGTACCAGACCTAGATTTATCTAATGTTTTCAACAATGGCTAAGACTACAATGCTGAAGTATTTTATAACGTGTGATCGGATGCCCGAATATTTAAATCACAATATATGTATATGCTCGTACCAATCGTTTCGTTTGAACTAGCGACATCTGTTGGTAATTAATAAAACTCTTCACTTTTGTTACCGGCAATAACATCCGGTGCAAGGGCTACCAGCGACATCTATATGAAGAGGCATAACAAGCACCTCCAGCAGGTGCCCGAAACGCGCGTCACATCAAATTAAGTTAATACAAGTTACTCGGATACATGACTGAACGATATTAACATTTAGTCATAAATATTTAAACAATAACTACGTTTGTATTTTGATATTGTATACTTGATTCTATGATTTATTAACGAGAAAGATAAATATTGTATAATACGTCGTAGGCAATTACTTCCGGCTAGAAGGCGATGCACGCTGCCTCAACCAGCACGGTTTATCTAATTTATAGGAACAATCATGTATTTAAATAATGTGAGCCTTTAGTAACAAATATCGAATATAATTATCCATTCTGGAATTTCAGTATTAATGTAATTGGTTATAGGGATTAATTAATATTGTATAACTGTGCCTGTTTTGATTCACGGAAGTTGTAGTTTTCGAAGTAGGAACTGACGATGGTGGTAGCTATGAGGATCGTAGTATTAAACTGATGAACACTCATTTTGTAAACCATTCCTGTTGTGAATTTTGTTGAAATAGTACTAGTAAACGTTACTCTGCCCAACTGTGTGTTGAGAACATGAGAATATATTGAGGAATATACAATTATACATGCCTGATGGATTGAATCGACTAAGAGTTTTATTACTGAAAATACTGATGCACACACATTATTTTTCTCTATGTAAAACTTTATAGAAAAATGTATTGAGAAGATTGATAGATTGAGTTTTTTCTGTTTATGTATTTCAGCTGAAAGTTAGATTTAAGTAACGATGTTATTTTATCTCGTTCATATTTAAAAATAAAAAAAATATAATTATATAGTAGTATAGAATAAAATATATAATAATAATATATATATAATATATAAAAATAATATAATAATAAATAAATAAGCGTCGGTGGCGCAGTGGATAAGGCGCGGACTCTCAATCTGAGGGTACCGGGTTCGAATCCAGCCGTGTACCTATGAGTTGTTTTTCAATTCAAGTACATTATCCGATTGCTTAACGGTGAAGGAAAACATCGTGAGGAAACCTGCATGTCTTGAACAGGCATGTGAAGTCCGCCGATCCGCACTGGGCCCGCGTGGTGGACTATGGCCCATACACTCTCTGTAGGAGAGTAGGCCTGAGCCCCTCCAATGGGGACATATATAGGCTGTTGATGATGATGATAGAATAAAAACAGTAATATTTTAATTAATACAATAGAGGAAATTATACAAACCAAATAACTTTTATAAAAATTCAGGCTCAAGTTTTTACCCAGGTTATCAAATATAGGTACACTAGCGACATCTGCTGTTGAGTAGCACAAACTATATACTGTTTTGTTATAAAAGTAGAAGAATAATTTTTAAATTTATTCCTACTTTTAAAACAAACAAAAATTAGGTACCCTTTTCGTCCAAGTAGTCAGTCCATCCGTATGTCACAGATCCAAAGTTTTTGAAACCTTTTTAAACAGAAACAGAAATACAGATAAGGTACCCGAGTGTAGTGACTCATCATTACCAAATATAAAACTTCGGGACGATCGGTCTAGTTACTCTGTCACGCAGAAACGGCTGAACGGATTTGGATGAAATTTGGAACACATAGATTTATACAAATTCAAATAATTTTATTTTTGAAAAAACATCATTTGTTAGTCAATTAATAGCCTAGGTTAGTAAATACAAATAAATTACTCCCTGGATTATTTAATACAGAGGTATGAATTAGTATCTGTAAGCGTTCCTATAAAATAAAGTATGAAATGAATTTATTAACACATAAATTATTTTATTCCATTTTCATCATCAACAGCCTATATATGTCCCCACTGCAGGGGCTCAGGCCTACTCTCCTACAGAGAGTGTATGGGCCATAGTCCACCACGCGGGCCCAGTGCGGATCGGCGGACTTCACATGCCTGTTCAAGACATGCAGGTTTCCTCACGATGTTTTCCTTCACCGTTAAGCAATCGGATAATGTACTTGAATTGTAAAACAACTCATAGGTACACGGCTGGATTCGAACCCGGTACCCTCAGATTGAGAGTCCGCGATTCCATTTTATTTTTATTAATTTTTGAATATTGACACAACCTGGCGATGAAATAATTACATGTCTGTCAGTTAGAAAAGTCAATTGTTAATACATACCTAAAAATAGTTTTACTGGCATGGTCGCAGATTTTCAGTCGTAAAGTTCGTTCAATAAATCCATCAAATATACTTTATCGTTGTACAGTATATGCTTTAAAAACATTTATTTACTAACTTAATAATAATAATATATTTATTTATTTCTCTACACAGAAGGTTCCTAATTAATATACATTTTTCACTTTTTACGGTGCTATATACTGTCTGTGAGAGACTGGTGCCTGAAATAGGTGTGACCCTGTGTTACAGGTCGCCAGGCTCTCACCCACGGCGCTTTGGATACAACACATTCAAATTCAAAAGCTGTCTGTGGAACATGGACAAAAATAAAATAAAAAGAAATAACTAACGTGATGTCATTTCTCCATACAAGTTTCTTTTGCCATAATCTTTTGAAATAGAATAGCTGACATTAATAAGTAATTAATTGCCTTAAAATAGGACATCGGATTATACTAACAGGAAATATCACTATCGTATAATTTAATGTAAGCTACAATAGCCATTAATCAGCTAATGGTCCCTGGATGTCTCTTTGAACAATAATATAAAAAGTGTGTAAAAATGAAAATTTTGTACTAAACTTTTATTTAGAACTAGTCTAGTAGTAGCAGTCTAGTGCTAGTCTAGTAGAACTTCGTGGTAAATCACAATTCACATTTTTGTATATTTTAGTGTTTTCAATAAACGCCATCTAGTGGCATGCGATGAAAGAAAAGAGATTTCAAATCCCGGAATTTTTTACACAATTTTTCAAAATCGAGGAAAAATATCATAAGATTATTTTACAGTATTCAATAACTACGATTTTTGCAAAATTTATACTTCATATAGTTTTCTATTTTTCTCATAAAAATTAAATCGAATGTCATTGTCACGCCATATTTAATTTTGAATTTATTTTATGCCTTCGTCACAAAAAGTACGTAAAACTATGCAAAAATTGTAATAAAAAGAGTTTTTATTAAATAATGCCTTTTTAAAATTACTAGTGTAAGTTAGGGCTGAACACATTCAATGTATCTTTTCAACCGACTTCAAAAAAGGAGGGGTTTTCAATTCAACGCGTATGTTTTTTTAATGTATGTTACGCGATAATTCCGCCAATAGTGAACCGATTTTGATAATTCTTTTTTTGTTTGGGAGCATACTTTTATGTTTTTGTCATTAATATTTTTGAATTTGAATTGAATACATTAGAGGTAGTCCCATTTAAATCGTAATTAATTGATCGCCCTTTGAGAAAATCATCAAAAAACAAGTTTTTAGGCAATTGAAGTCGGTTATTTGTTCTTTTTGAACGCGTTAATTATTACCGAAATTGTTTCCATTCGTTTCAGTCTTATAACTAACTAATTAAAGGCTATTTGTAATATTGATAAATGAATTGACAAACGTCTTCCACTTGTAATTAAATTTCATAAACGCTTTCCTTTTGTCCTTCAATGAAAGTGAACTACATCTCAAAGAGTTGATCGCAAGTTGCTTTAGCAACCTCAGGTCATGTCTCTCGCTGGCTACACCCATGAACGACACAAAGAAATCAGTCGACAGTGGATCTGCGTCCCAGAAACCAGGATCATCACTCGATAGAACCACTGGAAACCCTTGAGCTATAAAATGAGCTAGTGGGTGGTCCTTAACGTTACTCGTAAGTCCCAATACATTGTTGGATACAACATTCACTTCTACACATATGTTTTTCTTTATAACTTCACGTGACAGTGCCGGGTGCTTTAATAAGGCATTTCCATGTCCTATCCTCTTAGTACCCAATAGAACTGCGTCAATCAAGTTCTCGTCGACTGCCGTTCCATATGAATCTGTTTCTCCTGCATGAAAGAAGTAATCTAGTTCATTTTTTGCGGCAAAAAGTTCAGATAGAAACCGTCTCAATGGTCTTCCCAAGTCTTCTTGACCGACGAGGTCAAAACCAGCAATTAAATCAGGATATAATCTTTTGGCTTCTTTAGTCAAATTCAGGTTCTTTTCAATTTCTCTTGAGTCAGCATATCTATTAAATGCATAAATCAATTTAACCCCAATAAAATCGGGGCATTCTTTAACAAAATTGTCCACAATTGTTTTAGTTAAATTCAGTGTAAATAATGTATCATATACAGTTCCATCTGATTCATGTAGCTCCTTTGGGACTGATCTTATCTCCAGATACATCACATTGTCATCTACAGCCGCTTTCAATACTTCTTTTAAATAATCCTCAAATACATATCTATGCCTCCACAAAGATTGGATTGTTACGAAAACATTTCTGAAGCGTTTCCAAATTGCATCATAGCCTAGCTTCACATCGTCCAAATCTAAAGTGAAGTTTCTTCGCAGTTCAACATCAAATTTTTCTATGTCAGGCGATGAGTCTCTGAGGTCACGCATTAATTTCCATTCACTACCGCAGCCCTTTAGAGGGATAACGTAAGAAAATTGGAACCTAATTACTTGGTCTAAGCATATATAAAGATACTCCCGATATGTTACACGCAGGAAAAAATCTGGCCTTAACATGGCTGTACTGTGAGTATGTAATAACGCACCTTTGGGCATTTGTCTTATTAATTGATATATTTTATAACTCTTAATATTATCTTTATATCGAAAGTAGTTCTGTGAAAAGTCAATTCCTCCAGAATGTTCAAGCTCTTCATGTTTCCACTTGATCAGTATATCGTTAAGTATAGTTTCATTTTCGTTAAGGACGATTCTTCCGCCAGTTGATTTCTTCATCTCATCATCAAGTATTTTTGCACGTTGCTTTTCGAGTGTAAATACGTCTGAATTACCTTCACTTGCACTGATATACGCAAACACAGTGAGAATTAAATACGTATTTTTATTCATTTTATCAGACAACTGTGTTGTAATACTCGTATTACACAATGACAACTGACTCGGAAATAAATTTGAAGGACGATTGATAAGTAACTGCTGCTTTAGGACCCGATTCCCAAGCTTTAGAGATATTGATATAGGTTTTTAGTAATGTAGTAGCACAGAGTAGTAAACTTATCAAATGATTAATTTTGCGACATACGGGTAGGTATTTGACTTACACTACTACTAGTAAAGAACGCGATTAAAAAAGACCTTCACACTTCTGCTCTATTTTGAACGTTATAAGTCAACATGCAGTTTATCTAGCAATAGTTTTATGATATATCACAAAGGCTATGAAATATATTAATATACATACTAGCGTTTTGCCCGCGAGTTCATCCGTGTGTACTTCAGAACGGAAGAGAATTCCTTGCTCAATCGGCATAAAAAGTAACCTGTCCTTTTCCGCCCCTTCAACTATCCTTATACAAAATATCAAGTATTTCTTACAGAACATAAAAAGGGTAGATGGTGTTACAAACAATGAATATAATACAATCTTATTTTAGCGTCGTGGTCGTGCTCAAGAAGGAATTAACAAACGTCTTCCACTTGCAATTAAATTTCTGTAGTGTATTCGGGATGACAGTAATAAAACACCGTGTGCGTTCACTGAGCGTATAATCCGAACTGACGTATGGCCAACAATTGTCCAACCACCTACATCATATAAATATACATTATTATAAACTACCCTACATCACACTCCTCTATACATAACTAAGACTACACTAACTAACCTAATAGAATACAATTTAACTAAACTATTATAACTAAGCTAACAATATAAATTATAATTACACGAACTTATATTTAGGTTCATTAAGCCTGCACTGTCTAATCGGTCGACCTGGGGGCGGTGTTGCGGGTGGCCAGGCAACCTGTCGCTCCGGTGAGGCCGGAGACGACACTAGTGTCCCCCGAGGTTGTTCCACCGGCTCTGGTGCGTCACCGCGCGGCGACATCACCTCTCCCCTCGACCCTGCGCCGACCGGACTGCCGACCGGCCGCGGCCCGGGCTCGGTATTGCCTTGAGAATCTGTGCGTGACTCCAGAATGTTTGAATTCAGACTGGGACCAGTAGACGACAACGACAGTCTGCTCCCCCTCGACCTCTTCCGCAACTGGTCGATGTGTCTGTGCACTGTCTCCCCATTACTACCTATCACTTTAAAGCTACTCGGACCCAGCTGCTCTACTACTCGACCTTGTACCCATTTTTCCCCTTTCAAGTAGCGCCTGTACCAGACATCCTCATGGTTCTCGATTTTCCGTGGTACTCCCGCCGCCCCCTGCAGCTGACGTTCCTGCGCCCTACGCACTGGATGCTCCCGGTCCGGTTTTATTAAATCTAAACGAGTACGAATCCGTCTCCCCAACAGCAACATGGCTGGACTTTGACCGGTTGTCGAATGCTCTACGTTCCTATAATAAATTAAGAACCCCCATAAAGCTCGATCAATATTACGTTTTTCATGAATTGCTTTCTTTATAACTCGCTTTAGAGTCCGTACTGCATTTTCCGCTAAACCGTTGGAAGCCGGATGATAGGGAGCCGTGAAAACATGATCAATACCGTTCGACTTGGTGAAACTACCGAATTCCTCGGAAGCGAACTGTGATCCATTGTCGCTCACTATTTGTTTCGGTAAACCGAATCTACTAAACAGCTCACTTAATTTATCTATAAGTACGTTGGCCGATGTACTTGATACCCGAAACACTTCGATCCACTTAGACATGGCGTCGACTACCACCAAATATGTGACCCCCGCGATGGGCCCCATGTAGTCGAGGTGTATCCTGGTCCACGGTCGCTGCGGCCACGTCCACAGGCGCGGCGGGGCGCGCGGGGGCGCGTCTGCCTGCGCCGCGCACACCGCGCACTCACGGCACAGGCGCTCCACCGCCTCGTCCACCCCCGGCCACCACACGTAACTGCGCGCTAACGACTTAGTCTTCACAATCCCCATATGCGACTCGTGTAACAAAGTTAAAATTTTATCCCGGCATTTATCCGGCACGACCAACCTGTGACCCCACATTAAGCAATCTAATTCCTCGTACAATTCGTTTTTTCTATTGAAAAATGGTTGTAAATTATGCACCTCGCATTCCATAGGCCAACCGTCTCGCACATAACTTAGTACTTTAGACAACACTATATCCCGGGACGTTTCCCGTTTCACCTCGTTATAATCTAAAAGTAACGATTGTTGCACCCAGTGTAAATATGTCTGCTCCGGCGCCGACCTGCTCCCCGCGCCTGCCGTCGCGAGCGGCAGGCGCGACAACCCGTCCGCCCCGTTGTGTTCGGTGCGCACGTACTCGATATCGAACGAGTACGCGGACAATATGATCGCCCACCTCTGCATACGGCTCGCTACCATCACCGGTATACCGGTATTCGGACCAAATATCGACACTAGCGGCTTGTGGTCCGTGCGCAAGGTGAAATGACGACCATATAGATATTGGTGGAATTTATTCACACTGAATATAATACCCAACGCCTCTCGATGTATTTGCGAGTAATTTTTCTCCGCGTCATTGAGTGTGCGCGACACATATGCTACGGGCCGCTCCCGTCCGTCCGCGCTCCGCTGCGAGAGCACCCCCCCGACCCCGCGACTGCTAGCGTCACACGTCACCCACACCGGTTTCTTGGGATCGTAATGCGCTAATACTTCCGCGCCAGATAATAATTTCTTGATCTCCACGAATGATCCTTCACATTCGTCAGACCATGACCACTCCTTACTTTTTTTAAGTAAATCGTACAGCGGCACTAGTTTGCTACTCATGTTTCTAACAAATTTCCCATAGAAATTAATTAAGCCCAAAAAGGAACGTAATTCCGTGACATTCGATGGCCTGGACATATTTACGATCGCCTCTATTTTAGCGGGGTCCGTCTTTATACCATCTTCACATATCACGTAGCCCAAGTACTGTACCTCCTTTACTAAAAATACGCATTTACTCGTCTTCAATTTTAGCCCGTAACGATGTAATCTACTAAACACGGCTTCTAAAGCTTTAAGATGTTCGACTTTATTTCTCCCCCCAATGATGACGTCATCGAGGAAGACCTCGACGTTCGAAATATCCTTTAGCAAATTACACATAATCCTCTGAAAGATGCCCGGGCTCGAAGCTAGACCGTACACTAACCTGTTGTACCTATAAAGGCCCCTATGGGTGTTTATTACGGTGTATTTCTTAGATTCATCTAACTCGATTTGATTGTAAGCTTGTGACAAATCTATTTTTGAATAATAACGAGCCCCACTCAGGCTCACCATGAGGTCATCGATTCTAGGCAAGGGGTACCTATCGATCAGTAGAACCGGGTTCAGAGTAGCCTTATAGTCAGCACAAATTCTCAAGGAACCGTCCGCTTTGTTTACCGGCACCAGCGGTGACGCCCAGTCGGAGCCGTCGACGGGCTCGATGATGCCGTCGCGCAGCATCGCGTCCAGCTCGCTGTCGACGCGCTCGCGCAGCGCGTACGGCAGCGGCCGCGCTCGGTGGAACACGGGCGCCGCGCCCGGGCGCACGCGCAGCGTCGCCTGCCCGCCCGTGTACCGGCCCAGCCCGCCGCTAAATAGCTCCTTATAGCTGTCGATTAAAACATCAATATCTTTAATAAACTGCTTACGATCACTGCCTACGTTGTTACAATTGCTAATTATAGGTATTTTAATACCTAGCTCAGCTAACCACTGTCTACCTAGCAACGATGTAGTGCCACCTCGAATGACTAATAGCTCTAAGCGTTTCCTTTGCCCGCCATAGCTAACTACCGGTTTGATAAACCCTAATGGTTTTATCTTGGAACCATCATAAAAGTTTAACACGATGTTGCTGTTCTCGAGTGTATATGTGTTAAAGTATTTATCATAAGTCTGACTGCTTATACACGAGACCGCCGAACCCGTATCAACCTCCATATCTATAATATGTTTGTCTATAGCAATAGGTAGCCTCACCGCTCGATAGTCGTTCAAACACAGGTGGTGGAAGTCTTCCTCCGGCGTGGTCCCGCCGCCGCCGCCGCGACTGCCGTGCGCGTCCGCGCCGCGCTCCGGGCACACGCGACGCAGGTGCCCCGTGCGCCTGCACCGGCTGCACACGAAATCTCGATACCGGCACACCGTGTAACTGTGCTCGGTGTCACCGCACCCCGCACAGCTGTAGGGCTTCCCGCCGCTCCCGTGCCCGCCGCTCCGGCTCCCGCGTCGCTCACCTCCCGCGCCGCCCCGCACCGGCTCCCTCCCGCGTCTTCCCGCGCTCCCCTGCGCCCGCGCTCGTGCCCGTGCGACCCCCGCACCTCCGTTTCCCAGCGCATGCACCGCCTGCGCCCCGACGGATAACGCCTCGACCCCGCTGCCCACCGACAACGCCCCGGCCTCCACGGCTGCCGCATTCCGCTCCGCCGCTTCGAGAGAACTCGCTAGTTTAACCGCATTCACATATGTTAATGTGTCATCCTCCGCGAACAACCGTTGACGGATGACGTCACTACGTAACCCGCACACAAACTGATCTCGAAGATTATCGTCCAACGTAGCTCCGAACTGGCAATAACGTGCGAGTTTCTTTAGTTCCGCCACATATGATGCAATATTTTCACTGCTAGCTTGTCTGCGCTGTCTAAAGCGGTACCTCTCGGCGAGTGCCGACGGCGCCGGCTGTAAATGATCCTGCAGCAGCGTCACCGCTGCGTCGTATGTTAGCTCCTTAGGTTTCTTCGGACTTGCTAAATTAGCTAACAGCTCGTAAGCTCCGTCACCCATTACCGCTATCAACGTTGGTAATTTCAAGTCCTCCGTCACTTTGTTAGCGGTAAAATACATCTCCAACCTCTCGATGTATGAGTTCCATGCTCCGCACTCCGTGTCAAAACTGTCCACTTTACCGATCGACATACTGGTTTATGTAATAAATAGCACGCGTATTTATACAAATTCAGCCTCGTCAGCCACTGTAGTGTATTCGGGATGACCGTAATAAAACACCGTGTGCGTTCACTGAGCGTATAATCCGAACTGACGTATGGCCAACAATTGTCCAACCACCTACATCATATAAATATACATTATTATAAACTACCCTACATCACAATTTCATAAACGCTTTCCTTTTGTACTTCAATGAAAGTTGATCGCATAAGTTGCTTTAGTAACCTCATGTCATATCTCTTGCTACATACTCGTACATGAACGACACAAAGAAATCAGTCGACAGTAGGTCTGAGCCCCAGAAACCAGGATCATCACTCGATAGAACCACTGGAAATCCTTAAGCTATAAAATAAGCTAGTGGGTGGTCCTTAACGTTACTCACAAGTCCCAATACATTGTTGGATACAACATTCACTTCCACACATATGTTTTTCATTATAACTTCACGTGACAGTGTCGGGTCCTTTAATACGGCATTTTTCGCGGCCAACAGTTCAGGTAGAAACTGTCTTAATGGTCTTCCCAAATCTTCTTGACCAACGAGGTCAAAACCAGCAATTAAATCAGGATACAACCGTTGCGCCTCCTTAACTAGACTGAGATCTTTGACCTCAATTAAATCTGCACTTATTCGAAATGCGCAGATTATTTTATAGCACCTATAAAATTTGGATTATTTCTTACAAATCTGTCAATGATCCCTTTAGTTATATTCAGGAAGCTCCACTTGCCATGAGTCTTTCCATCCAATTCGTACAAAGGCCACGGTGTTGATGTCATTTCTAAGTAAATTACGTTGTCGTTTAACACTTTCCTAAATATTTCTTCCAAGTACTCTTCATACACTGGTCTGAATGACCATAAAGGGTTGATAGTTCTAAAGATACTTTTAAAACGACCCCATACTACGTCGTATCCTAGATTTGTGTCTTCTCTACTCGGAGGTATCTTTGAAGTTCTGTGTCCACTGTTAACACGTCACCTGTAATATCGGGATCCTACAGGAGTATTTTTCTCACGTCAGACATCAGCTTCCATTCTGTTACGCAGCCTCGTTGAGAGGTTCCATCAGAGAACTTGAAGGAAGTCGTCTCACCAAAGTAAATATAAAGATGATCCTTATACGTTACCCTGAGAAAGAAATCGGATCCTAATATAGCAGTAGTGTGCGCATGAAGTAATTTGCCTTTTGGCATTGCTCTTATAAATTGATAGACTTTAGAAATATTCATAGTACCTATGTAATCAAAATATGTAGTTGTGAAAAGATTCAAAACTTTGATTCAAAACTAAGCTGATAAGCTCGTCATGTTTCCAACTCACAAACTTGTTGTTCAATAGAGCTTCATTGCCATCCAGTATTATTCTTCCTCCAATCGATCTCTTCGCTTCATCTTCAGTAATTATTCTACGAAGATTTCCGAGTGAACTCTTTCGGAAGTCTCCATAAATAACAGTCTCCATAAGTAAAGCAATTTATAATAATTATTTTTTATTTTATAACTACAACGCGACTCATGGCTGTTGTTACACAATTATTACTAGCTCAGTAAATCGATGATAAGAATGATAGTATTAATTTTCCTCTAACTTAATTTAATGGGTAAAGTTTTAGAGACTTTCATACCATAAAGAATGAGGAAACAGGAGTACTGAGATTCTGATTCGACACAAGTATTGGGATCGATTTAAATTTTTCATGAGTCTAATAGATCGCCGCGTAGGACTTTCCATGAGGGGATTTCCCGTAGTTAGTACACTTGCCAGGTGGATTAGTGATCGCAGTATGATGTTACTGTTAGTGGCCTTTTACTACACACCCGAAAGAAATGTGGTGGTATTAGCTTGTAACTTGGGTAACGTATGACATGGAGATAGACTTATCTGCCATATATATGGTGTGCCTTCTGATATTTCACAGGGCAGGTGGTAAATGTCCGTGCAACAATTCCAACTGGTATTGATAATTCGTAAAAAAAACGGCTAAATGTGAGTCGCACTCATACGCAAATAATTATGTACTGTAGAGAGGGGAAGGTATCGTAGCTGTGGTATCGGGATCTTTGCCAGAGAAACAGCGTAGTTCAGCAAGACAGTTTAATAAATAATTGAAAGAATGTTACGTGATAACAGATGGGGCGGAGGCGCGGACCAAACTTCTATTAACTATATTTTAACCAGATACGCACTCGACCATAATACATTGAAGACGCCACTATTGTTTTTTGTTCATTCGTCGTCTCCGCAACAGATTCTAAACTCAAAATAAAATGGAAAGTTTCAGAGAACCGTGTAAGCCAGTGCGCATCTACATAGGCGCGAGCATGAAGACCGAACTTCACTACAGTACCACCGTCCAATATTCAACACAAGATCGATCAAAAAATGCAGAAAATCCCATGTTTCTTGTGTTGAGACTCCTTTTAATTTGATTTGTATTTTTTGTTATAGCTCCCATAACGCTGTGAAAATTTCAATTGTCTATTACGGTTCAAAAGACATAGCTCTGTTGTTCCTTATATACGGACGGACTGTGGAGCCATAGTAATAGGGTTCAGGCACGCTTTGGTCACGGAACCCTAAAAAGTGGCCTACGCTGTTTCCCGACCCTTTGAGCATCCCTATACAAAACAAGTAATTTTTATTCTCCGTTACGACGTGAAAGAAGGACAAACATTATTTGTTTGTGCTTTTGCATTTAAAATATTAATGACGCATATTACATTCGCTTTGTTGACATCGACCATGTTTATTCGATCCATTCGGAGAATATCGGGTCATGCGCTGCCGACAAACAGATATCCTATATAATTTACTAGTACTTGTGTGTTTGTGAGTGTAATAACATGGATGTAATAATCTTTTATTATTACGCAACACTGTTTTTCTTTGTACTGCAGATCCAAATTTGCAATGCATTTATAAAATGACGATAGTAATTTAATTTGTATCTAATGGGTGAAGCTAACCTAATAAAAATGAGATGTTTTAAATTCGGCCTGCACTTGTACACCATTCAAAAAATCTAGTAATAATGTAAGTATGTATAGAAAAATACTAATATTTCATTTTTGCATTTATTTTAATTGTACAAAATCATTCTTTTTGTACTGAGTGACAGCGTCTAATGTCATTTTATTGACGCCATCTTTGTTTTCAACGTTAAGTCTTACCCGTTTCGTGCGTTTTATATGTTTTTGTAAAACAAAGTAAACCAAAATATACAAAAATGGTAACTAAATCAGTTTTATTTTATAATGACCTTTTACAATCACAAGTGTACAAGACCAGGCCTTAGCTCCATACATTCGCGGAACGTGTCATTTGCACTATGGGTTCGTATTCATCTCAATCTTTCAATAGAAGTCCTGAAGGTAAATGGCGACCGTTAAAATAGTTAAGTTGTATATACAATGTCTAAACAATACAGTGAACACATCGTCAACTGAATAAAATATAAAACACTGTCATCACTGACCAAGTGCAAGTTGGACTCACAGGCGAACGGTTCCGTACCTCACAATATTTAAACGTGTTTCTGTAACTCATCATCACAATTTTTTTTTAATTCCAAGTGAATAACTGTTACGGTTCCAAAGATAAATCCCTGAAAGACATATGGATGGAGGGTTAGGTAGGCTAAATAGAATTGTGTTACACGAAACAGGAATTCAAATTTTCTAATTTATCTTGAAAATACATATTATTTATTGTGTTGTGTTTATGTATTCAGTTCATATGTTATTTGGTAAAGAATTTAGCGTCATCTAGCAAGATTACACCTGCACAAATGCGGTGCGCCAGCGCATAGCTAAGAACAGGTACATGCTTGCAAATTGTTTCGTTCACATAGCACAGAGAGAGTGTCTCATCTACCGCAGTACTGCCTTGAAAATACAGATGGTGCTGACCTCACAATTTATTGTTATAAAGTTTGACTCTATTGAACCTGATTAAGTCGCGTATAGTTGCATAATGAAATTACTTACTAATAAGAAAATTAACTCACACATTTTTATGTAACCCATGGCTTATTGTTACACAAACAAGTTTGTTAAATTTTAACCTTGAAAGCACAACTACAAGTGCAGTAGGTGACGGTTTCGAAGGTAATACCAACCATAAACTCACATCGATAAAATATGAACAAAAAATATAAGAACCTACTAACGTACATATAAAACGGCTATATGCTCCTTCTCACTTTAGTTGTTGTTGTGTTAGCGAGACGCCAAGATCGAGTGTCACAATAGTAGACGATAGCGATACGGACAGTGTTCGGTACTAACAACAATACGATGCATGTATTCACCGTCACCAGTGTTTTGTGCCTTGTTTTCGTTGCTAATGTCAGTGCTGAACTCACTATCGAAGAGTATATGATAAATAGAACCTGTCTCCTCGATAAAGAAACGGATAATTCACTAGGCGGAAAGCTAAGACTCAATGAATATGAGTTGATAGCGAATGAAATATTAATGAAGCTCAAGGATGAAGAGCTGAATAGTTCCTTCTACAATTATGAGCATTACAACTTCTCAAGACACTTTTTCGCTTACAGGGATCAGATTGAACAGTCTAAGGTGTATCAAATCATAAAAAGTATGCCTAAAGGAGCAGCGTTACATGTCCACAGCACTTTGATGCTGGGACCAGATTACATGTTGAACGTGACGTATGAGCACCAGGACCATTTGTACGTTTGTGTGGACGATTTACAATTTCAATTCTCGCAAGATCCTCCCCAACGACCTTGCTCAGTTCAATGGGCTCTACTGAGTGAAATTAGAAGTAAATCGAGCGATGTCACCGCATTGGATCTGAATATAAGAAATCAGTTCACCCTAATCTCGGATGATAACAATTTCGATGAAGATATCAACAAAGTTTGGGCAAGGTTTGACCAAGTGTATAGTAACATTAAATCCCTGATATCTTACAGGCCAGTGCGTGAAAAGTTCATTTATGACACATTAAAGACACTTTACGATGACAATGTTATGTATGTTGAAATTAGAGCTGGACTACACAGTCTGTTTGAGCTCAATGGTACGATTCACGGTGCAATGAATATGGCAAAATTATACTACGATGTAACCAAAAAGTTTAAAGAAGATTATCCAGACTTCATTGGTATGAAATTAATACTGTCAGGTTTCAGGAGAGATAGTTTGGAAAACGTAAATAAAACTTTAGAAAACGCTCGACAAATCAAGAAAGACTTTCCAGATTTTTTCGCCGGCTTTGATCTAGTAGGTCAAGAGGACTTAGGGAAACCTCTTTTAGATTACTTACCACTATTGTTAGAAGCTAAAAAAGAGATAGATTTCTATTTCCATGCAGGTGAAACCAACTGGTACGGATCGACTACTGACGAAAATCTTGTCGACGCTATTCTCCTAGGATCGAAGAGGATAGGACACGCATACGCTTTACTAAAACATCCTTCCTTGTTGGCTGAAGTGAAAAAACGAGACATTGCCCTAGAAATTAATCTGATTTCCAATGTAGTGCTCTCTTTAGTGCGGGATATTAGGAATCATCCTCTAGCCGTTTTTCTAGCTTTAGATTTGCCTGTAGTGTTATCAAGCGACGACCCCGGCGTTTGGGGAGCCGATCCCTTGTCTCATGATTTCTATATAGCATTTTCTGGGGTGGCCAGCAGAAAAGCAGACCTGAGGCTCTTAAAACAATTAGCAATTAATTCAATAAGGTACAGTTCATTAGGCGTTAAAGCAAAAACGAAATGCATTAAAATTTTCAGTAGAAAATGGAATGAATTCATTAGATATGTGATTGAAAACTATAGCTCTAATCAAGACGGACGTAATCTTTATTCATATGATATAGATGATTATACTAAACTGTATCCCTAGTGATTTGATGAGTGAGAGTGAGTCTTCTTTTGTTTTAGAAAATGTGATCTCAGATTGTGATCTTCATTCGCTGCCCTAATATTATATTGCAACTTTAAAGTTGAATCACAAATTTTCAAACCCTCAACTTTAAAAAGCAATTACATGTATATTTTACTTCTGAGATGCCTTTCCCAATCAAAAAGCTTCCAATCAAACCAGATTACTAATATTGAAAGCGATATATTTGTTTGCCACCACCCTGAAAAAATCTAAAGACATCACTTATCGAAACCAGAAGGAAGTCCTTGACCGCCGTACATACAAATTGGTAGTTCTAAGGCAGTGCGGTCGACGAAGTCATTAACACTCCTGTGAAATAGAAATGTCATGTTACATGTGTCCTCAGTAGTTTGGTCTCATCATAATCGACTACATGAGTGTACTGTTGAACTTTTTACCCGGCCGGTTTTGCAGACATACACGAATAGTGTGAGTAGGCGCCCTTCGGGTAGTTCCACTCCGTTATACACTAACATGACTGGAACTTTAAATGAGGGGATTTCCCCAAATCACCTTAGTCGCCTTTTACGGCACACATGATTAAAAGGGGTTGATTCTTTTAAAAAGCCAAGACCAAATGGCTATTTATTCATTTACCACTTGTTGAATAAATGTGGAACATAAAAAATACTTACAAGCGGAAGCATTTTCTTTACTATTAATTTAAATCCTTTGTTAGATTTTAACATATAAACCCTTGCCATAATGAGATAATTCATATCGCTTATTATTAAATATATTGTAGTTATAATCTCTGTGTGATAATGTTGTGGTTGTGATATGTATTCGTGTCACACACATATGTTTGAAAGTATGTCAAGCTGAGTTGCGTCAACTCAAATATTATTATCATATGTGTACGCACAATAAGAAGGGGTCGATCACCTTAAGATGCTGACACACTCGGCTTCCATACAAAATTTCTATAGTGATAGTCCTTTGGATTTAGATATTTTTATTTAATTTTTTACTACAAATTTTGTATGTACAGTATCTGTAAATTGTATTACGACAATATTTACGTGTATTCGAATAAAATATAAAATAATTCATAGTATGTTTGCAATGGAAAGGCTGAAATGAAAAGTGAATTAGAAATGCTTTTAATTTTATTTATTGTTTATGAGTTTATATAACTCATTTTTGTCAATTACTATGTGAAAAATAATTAATAGAGAGATTATGTGAGATAAATTAATGTAATATATCCCAGTGAAGAGTTCCCACTGGATAATTCCTAAAAATACGCGCAAGAAGTTGCTTGCAAAATCTATAGTATTAAAATCTAGTAAATGGTTATGAAAGTCATGATGTTCGATTATTATTATTCATTGAAGGATTGAATAGTACTCGAGTGTACGTTATTTAGTAATAAGAATATGATGCATTTAATATGTTATTTTTAGTATAACCCTTGATCATAAATTTATTGCGTTTAGTATAGTATAATCATACAATAAGATATTATAATACTCGTTATCTTCTTTTACGTATGATGTCGGGTTTTCTAGCAATGAAACTCTTGGAGAATTCAAGCCACCAGGCATGTATATTCTTCAGACACAATTTGGGCAGAGTAACGTTAGGTAGAAATACTTCAACAGGAATGATTTACAAAATGCGTGTTCATCAGTTTTATACTACGATTTTCGTAACTCCCACCATAGTTGGTTCCTACTTCGAAACAACAACTTCGTGAATCAAAACAGACACAATTATACAATATTAAGTAATCCCTATAACCAATTACGTTAATACAGAAATTCCAAAATGGATAATTATATTCAATATTTGCTACTAAATGCTCGTATTATTTAAGTACATAATTATTCCTAAAAATTAGATAAACAGAGCTGGTTGAGGCAGCGTGCCGGAAATAACCAGCAACTACTCGCCGGAACTAATTGCCGACGACATTATACAATATTAATCTTTCTGGTTAATAAATCATAGAATCACATATATAAACCCAAAATACAAAATCAATTATTGTAAAACATTTATCACTAGATTCATCTATTGTTTAGGCATGTGTCTACTACTATCGTTTGGTCATGTAACTTTAAGGAACATAATTTGATGTGGACGTCACGCGCGACTATCGTCTGGAGATGTTGTCATAGTTTTCCATATAGAGGGCGCTGGAAGCGCCCTTGCACCGGATGTTATTGCCGGTAACACTCGGCCATCCTGCATGAGCCGTGTCCCACGGCTCTCACCACCTTTGAGCTCTGCAGCACCACCAGGATGATTCTGAAACAAACATATTTCCCAAAGTAAACTGTTACATGAACACTGGTATCCTAAATGTAAACATTAATTACAGTTTTAATAATTAAAAAGCATTGTTATTTTGTAATTCCTTAGAGGAATACGTTCTCAATATAAATCGCTTCAGGTAGTCAGTCATACAGTCGCACAGTTCTATTCACTCTTGTTTGTACTCCGTACTATGACTTGATCACACAGCCGTCATTTTTTTTTTAGCCACACAGTTCTATTCACTCTTGTTTGTAATCCGTACTATGACTTGATCACACAGCCGTCATTTTTTTTTAGCCACACAGTTCTATTCACTCTTGTTTGTACTCCGTACTATGACTTGATCACACAGCCGTCATTTTTTTTTTAGCCACACAGTTCTATTCACTCTTGTTTGTACTCCGTTCTATGACTTGATCACACAGCTGTCATTTTAATCACACAGTTCTATTTTCGTTATTTTCTCGCTCAATGACTTGATCACACAGCTGTCATTTTAATCACACAGAATAATATAATTACAATATTACTAAAGTTATAATTTTATATAAAAGAAACGACTCTCGTCTTATTTATTTTTGTTATATTATTTATTTTTCTTTTAACTAAAATTTCTATGTGAACAGTAACCATAAGAACAATTATTTTGAATATATTATAAATAACTACTAAAATTAATTACATTTATTATCTCCATCTACGTACCTACGTAACTTAGTAAATTTGTTTTTGTCCACATAGCAAACAGAAATGTTACATTAAAATAATTATGCAATGTCTCATTGTTATAATAATGACACGACATTCAATATGGTTTATAGCTTAATTAGCTTTCCAAAAGGTCTATTAAATCATCTCTATCAATATCTCGATCACTACCAGAGCTATCATCATCATCTTCAATTGTTGACTTGTAAGGTCGAAGTACTTCGCCTCGAACTACAGCGCTAAATCTTCTGTAGCCCTTCATTCCTAATACACTGCATATAGTATACCTATCCAATGAATGATCAGCTTTTGTAACTTTGTATGGTCCAGTATAATAGCCTTCGAGCTTTCTTGTGACTTTAGCAGTAGTGTCCCTGGCTACCCCCCCTCTCCACAAGACTAGTTGACCTACACGGTATTTCAAACATTTTTTATGTGTGCGGTCGAACCTACTCTTCATGAGAGTCATACTCTTGTCAATACGCAGTTTCGCTTCATCTCTTCTATCCTGTAATGCCTGCTTTTGTGACTCGTGGTCCTGTGGTGGGTCTACAGATATCGCTGGAAAGCGAGTATTTCCGTGACTAAACATGAGGCTGAAGGGTGTGAGGCCGGTAGTGCCATTCAGGGTATTATTTATTCCCCATACAACATCAGACAACTTTGAATCCCACAAACATTCACTTTCTGACATTGTATTAAGTCCGTTTATTATGGTACGGTTTACACGTTCAACCTGGCCGTTCGAACGCGGGCTTGCTATTGCGTTTAGAACATGCTTGAACTGCATTTCTTCAGCAAACTGTTTAAAATGTCTACTTGTAAATGCTTTGCCTCTATCGGTAATGACACGAACAGGATTACCAAACTGTTTAAGTATATCGGTTAAGAGCTTTATCGTTTCAATGGAGCTGCAGTTCTTAGCTGCTTTAGCGAACACGAATTTCGTAAAGGCATCAATTACCACGAAAATGTATGTGTTACCACTGCGAGTTTTTACGAAAGGACCCAAATGGTCAGCATGCAGCGTGTGCATGGGGATAGGAGCTTTAGCGATAGGTAGCAATTCTCCTTCTAGCTTGCCGTAGTTACCCTTACCAAAGGCACATTGTAAGCAAGAGCCGACATATTTTCGTATGAATCTAGTCATGCCCTTAAACCAAAATTGCACTTTGATAGCTTGTTCGCATTTTTCAAAACCTGGGTGCCCTATTTGATCGTGAAGTTTTTGTAACAGCCCGTACTTTGCTAATTTTGGAATAACAAATCGCTCTCCCGCTAAAGTTTTCCTGTATAAAATCCCATCTCTTACTACATAGTTCGTGGTTATATCTGGATTATCAGTCTGTTCGCGCAGCTTCTTCATAATGCTTTGAATCTCATCGTCCTGCATTTGCAAGGTGAGTAGCCAATCAGAGTTATCTATCATTAGAATACATGTAGATACAGGATTCCTACTTAAAGCATCGACATGCTGCATTCGTTTCCCAGGCCTGTACTCTATTTCCAAGTCGAAATCTTGGATGGTAAGCCACCATCGAGCAATACGCGGAATAAGATCCTTTTTAACCAAAGTTGTACGTAGTGCGGCACAGTCAGTGACTACTTTAATCGGTATACCTGTTAGGTATATTCGAAACCGTTTGAGTGACTCTACGACTGCAAGAGTTTCTAACTCATAACTATGATAGTGTCTCTCTTCCGCCGACGTAACCCTACTAAAGTACGCTATAGGCTTTATACTACCATCCCTTTGGTACTGCATGAGTATCCCACCTAACCCCAACGAACTGGCGTCAGTATGTAGTTCCGTTTTAGCATCCTTGTCATATATGCCCAATACTGGTCTCTCTACTAAGCGTTGCTTCAATGTTTCAAAAGCTGCTTCCTGTTCAGAACCCCACTGCCATTTAACATCCTTTTTAGTAAGTTCTGTTAAAGGGCGAGCAATTTGTGCAAAGTTTTGGATGAATTTACGAAAGTAGGATGTTAGTCCAATGAACTGTCTAATTTCATGTACATTACTTGGCCGTTTGTATGCAGCTACACAATTAATTTTTGCTTGGCCAGGCTGTATCGTCCCGGCGGTGATTTCATGTCCCAAATAAGTAGCACTAGTTTTCAAAAAACTACATTTGTTTAAATTCAATTTCAGATTAGCGTCTGTCAGTAACTGCAAAACCTGACCCAGTAACTCCAAACCTTCACTAACTGTCACAGTAGGCAGCATGACATCATCCAAGTAAAGAGCTATTTCCTGACTGACTTTACTGAGAGTTATTTTTATCAAACGCGAGAATACTGCGGGGGCATTAGCCAAACCAAACGGCATTTTTAAAAACTCGTATTGGCCTGACGGCGTCACAAATGAGGATTTCCCAATTGACTCCAAATCTAAGGGTACCTGATAATAGCCCTGTGCGAGATCGAGGGTCGTGAAGAAGGTTTTACCGGATAATCGAGTCACTTGGTCTTCTATATGTGGTAAAGGATAACGATCTTTGATCGTGCAAGCATTCAATGCTCTATAATCTACACAAAGCCTATAATCACCCCCTTTCTTCTTAACAAGTACAACAGGGCTGGCATAAGCAGAATTAGATTCTCTGATTATGCCTGCATCTAGTAAATCTTTTATTTTTTCATTGACAATTTCATTTTCTTTGTATGAGAGTCTGTAGGGTTTACGATATACAGGCTGATCAGTGACGGTTTGTATATGCATCTTTATTAAATTTGTACAGCCAAGCTCTTTAGTGTTTCTAGCAAATGCATGAGGAAACTTGTTCAAAAGTTCCAACAGTTGGCGAGTTTCATCTTTATCGAGGTCCCCTGCCTGTATACGAGGGGCATACCGAAATGATCGGGAATATAAAACAATACATACAGGAAATAACTAAATTTATTTTTATTGCTTTTCGAAGTATTCTCCGTTGCAGTTAATGCACTTTTGCATTCGTTCGAACCAATTATTATAGCAGCAATTCCAGTCCGAAGTTGACATGGTCAAAATCGTCGATTTGTATGCTTCCACTGCTTCTTCTGGACCTTGAAACCGCTGACCACGCAATAAATCTTTGATTCTAGGGAATGTAAAGTAATCATTGGGACTCAGATCAGGGCTGTATGGAGGATGATCCATTAATTCAACGTTTTCCTGCTTCAAAAACTCGCTTGTTTTCTGAGCGGTGTGAGAGCTCGCATTATCGTGATGGAGGATTATGCGTCGTTTCGGGTTACCTCTACGGAGTTCGGATATCATCTGTGGCAAACAAACCGTTGTATACCAATCAGCGGTAACCGTTCTCCGTTCCTCTAAGGGAACTGTGACTACATGTCCTGTTTTCGCGACAAACGAAGCGACCATTTTCTTCGATACGCTGCGAGAGCGGACAACTTTTGTTGGCTTGATCTCACCTGCGAAGACCCAGACAGCCGACTGATGCTTTCTTTCTGGCTCATATGAATAGATCCATGATTCATCACCAGAGACAATGTTATAAACTGCTTTTGACTTTCCTCCGTTGAAGCGTTGCAGAGTAGACCGGCACCAATTGACACGAGCCGCCTTTTGCTCTTCGGACAAATTATGGGGCACCCAGCGGGAAACTAGCTTTCTCACTCCCAGTTCACCATGTAAAACAGTTTGTATCGCAGTCATACCTATCCCTAAAGTAGCCCGAATCTGCTCATATGTAATATGTCGGTCATCCTGTATCATTCGGCGCACAACAGCGACATTTTCTGGTGTAACCGCTGTTTTTGGCCGGCCTGTGGAAGGTACGGTGCCAAGAGAAGCACGTCCACGCCGGAATTCAGAATACCAGCGATATATTGTCGTCTGGCTAGGCGCTTCACTCTTGAATATAGATATAAGCTCAGCGAGACATTGTCCCTGAGATAATCCTCGTCGAAAGTTGTAAAAAATTATGGCACGGAAACTTTCTCTTGTAAGCTCCATTTTTTTATCGACCTATCAATTTCAAACTGATATTGTTCTTTAAAAAAAAAAATTTTTTTTAATTCTGTCAATTGTATTCGATTTTCAACTAACCAGTGTTTATTCATCAAAAAGAGTTTTTAATCTAATTAAATCGAAAGTACTCGATTACCGATCTTTTCGGTATGCCCCTCGTATCTGAGGCCTTTATTTCTAAATTCTTGTTAGAAGTACAAATATCAACGTTGAGGATGTCGAACTCATTACTAGCCCTCTCCTGCTCGACTACCTCGGACCTAGCTATGAGCGTACCGGAAGGCCATACAATATCTTCATAACCAACATTGTAGACCTTTAAATAGCATCCCTTATCGTAAATTAAGGCTTCGGGTATATGGTAAGAAGTACCGCCCAATTGTACCCAAACGCTATTCGTCAGAAAAACTTGCTCTCGTTTATCATTTAAATCACAGTCGACGTACACTTCAACAAATGTAGGTTTGTTCTTAGGTACTATGACCTGTGATTTCACATACACTGGGTATTTCGAAATGAATTCACTTGCATCTATCTGAATATCCGATAGTTCCCATCTTAAATTACATGATGGTAAAAATAGCACACCGGTCTTGGTAGTCACTAGGCTGATATTATCCTGGTTTATCATGGTTTGGCCTATAATCATGTCAATGCCTGATAACTTATAGTCTGTAATTTCCACAGACCCCTTTAACAATAAATTATCAACCACGACAACAATATTGCACGTCCCTAACGAATCTGAACAAGCACCTCCAAATCCCTTCATCACTATATTAGAAGGATTGACAACAAGCTGTAACTCTAGCGCTTTGTTCAACGTAAGTATATTGAGTTTGCTTCCCGTATCTATATACGCTATTAAATTACGGCCGTTAATTGTTACATTTTTCTTATACAAGTCAAGGAAAAGATCATAAGTGATATGCATAACTTGACCAACCTTGAAAAACTTCTGTGATGTTCCCGGTGAACGCCAGCATGTTGCAGCGGTGTGCCCGTAGCGCTGGCAGTACTCGCAGCGCTGTTGTAGCCTGCAATCTTTCGCCTCGTGCCCCGGTCGGCGACACGCATAGCAGGTCTTCAGTTGCAACTGGTTTCCTTTGTCATGTGCTTCGTTAGTACCCCGCCTCCAAGTAGACTTCCGTGCCGTATGCGTAGATTCCACGCGCTTGTAGTTCTCGAGGGATGATAGATAGCCATAGTATAGTTGTTCTGGTGTTTCGCAGCTATATGCCTTAGCATTGACTCTCAATTCTTGAGGTAATCCTCCGATTATGCAAGAGATCGCGTTCTTGCCTTCGATTTTACATTTCTTTAATAGCGAGAGCTTTTCGTGATAGTATTTAGTCATAGGTTCAGAGTCTACCTTGTTTCTTGTCATCATCTGCTCCAATCTATCCACAAAATCCGTAGATCTCGGGAAAGCAGTCTGCAATGCTTCTTTCCACTGTTCCCAGGTGAGACTGTAGTCTTCCAAATCGTCATACCAGTCCCTGGCTGATCCTCGAAGACGTATTTGCATCACAAACTGCCGGTCCTTGCTGTTCCATCCGTACACGTCGCCAAGCTGATCAATTTTGTGCAACCAACCACTTACATTGCTTGTTTTCTTGTCAGGACAAAACTTAGGAATTACTTCAGCTTCTGTTGGAGAAATATGGCGCGTTTTCTCTGAGCTCGGTTCCTGCTTGTCGTCCAAATCAGAAAAAAAAATTTTGTCGCTTTCAGCTTCACTTGTGGTTGAATCACTGCGTTTTCTCTTACGGCGCCCCAGTCCACCAGCGTATGGGCCAGACATCTTGTCTTTTATCCCACTTCTGAAATTTTACGTATGATGTCGGGTTTTCTAGCAATGAAACTCTTGGAGAATTCAAGCCACCAGGCATGTATATTCTTCAGACACAATTTGGGCAGAGTAACGTTAGGTAGAAATACTTCAACAGGAATGATTTACAAAATGCGTGTTCATCAGTTTTATACTACGATTTTCGTAACTCCCACCATAGTTGGTTCCTACTTCGAAACAACAACTTCGTGAATCAAAACAGACACAATTATACAATATTAAGTAATCCCTATAACCAATTACGTTAATACAGAAATTCCAAAATGGATAATTATATTCAATATTTGCTACTAAATGCTCGTATTATTTAAGTACATAATTATTCCTAAAAATTAGATAAACAGAGCTGGTTGAGGCAGCGTGCCGGAAATAACCAGCAACTACTCGCCGGAACTAATTGCCGACGACATTATACAATATTAATCTTTCTGGTTAATAAATCATAGAATCACATATATAAACCCAAAATACAAAATCAATTATTGTAAAACATTTATCACTAGATTCATCTATTGTTTAGGCATGTGTCTACTACTATCGTTTGGTCATGTAACTTTAAGGAACATAATTTGATGTGGACGTCACGCGCGACTATCGTCTGGAGATGTTGTCATAGTTTTCCATATAGAGGGCGCTGGAAGCGCCCTTGCACCGGATGTTATTGCCGGTAACACTTCAATTTGTGACATCTATTCTATGTACCATGAACGGACTTCATTGAAACCTTTCAATTTTCAAACCAAAGTACTTTCACTTAATTATACTCGTATTTAGAGTTAATAAGAGACGCCACTTTTATTGATATGTATAAATGAATGACAAATTCAAATTATGTAGTTTAGAAATTGATATTTTTTACATTTCTTAAAAACTGGACTTGTATTCGTGTGACATTTAGTTCTATAATAATTTATTGACAGTGGCCTAAAGTGCACTTTTTGCTACTTATGATTCATGACATTATCTTAGAGTAATAACGCCTAGAAGGCGAATCTGCGGACGGCATGTGTAGCTAGTAAAACTAAGCCACATTGGCGCAGTTTGTCCATCGGTCTGACCCACTCAAGGTTGATTCAACACGATTCTTTTCAGTTATTTGTTGTTAGAGCGGCGATAGGAATTTAGCAACACAATCTGTGAAAATACATATTAAGTGTATATCTATTACGGTTCAAAAGATACAGCCTTGTGTCACACGTACGGACGGACAGACACTGGAGCCTCAATAATAGGGTCCCGTCGGCACCCTTCGGGAATTGAACCCTATAAAAATGACGGTACCTACACATTTGCACAACATATGTATTTATCAGAATACAACGAAACATTTCACATACTGTAACTGTAATAACATAAGTGCGCAAAAATGTGTAATATTTTTCAGTCTTACAGGAATTTTTTTTTAAATCTCTCTTTCGAGTCGTTATTATTCTATGTGAATCATATTATAATACTTTTGTTTACTAAAATAGTTTTAAGTCTTACTAACTAATTACAGATTTCTGTTCCTAATAAAATGTATAGTAAATACGTATTACCATTATAATATATATAGCTCGATATAAATCTAAACAGGTATTGTATTGTAATCATCATTATTACGAGCCGTCAAAGTTGATAAATATTTTAATACATTTTGTGTAATTTAATCTTACGAGTCACGATGTATTAATGTGAAACTTATGATTATCTTACGAAATAATTAAAGAATCAAAATAAAGATAATTGTACGATAAATCGTTTCATTATTTGTATTTGCTTGCGACCAAAATTGTAACTATACTAGTGGCCCGCCCCGGCTTCGCACGGGTGGACATTTATTTTGGCATGGCACGTAGAGTGAATGTAATCTATCTAGATCATTAAAGAAATTTTCAGAACTTTCCAGAAGCTCTCATGTGAACTTTTTCACTCATGTGAAGTTCACATGAGTTAGATAAGGACAGATATATATTTTTCACATTATGGCCAGCCACAACCACCCGCTGCTACCCATCGCGGTCCTTGCGCTCGCAAGGAATCAAAATCGCAAAATATGCGTCATAAAAGTCCGAATGTTTTTTATTGCGTTGCGATTTTTCCGCAGATCCAAGGAACGCAGGTAAAGTGACCTTTTAAGGGTTCCTGTTTTCTTTTTGAGGTAAGGAACCCTAAAAATTTAATGAAATTTATATATACTTTTTATTTTTCATGGCCCTGGATGGAAGCCTACTCCTAATGAAGTCGTATACCTAGTACGTACTCGTAGTAACGTAATCATGCTCGAGCAACTGACCGGAGACTGTTATCACAATTCCCTGATAAAGCGCGCACTGTGGTGCGACTTCCGGCGGAGTACAACTACAGTCTGTTCGCTTAGATAGTGTCGCCTTTGTGAAATGCCACCTCTGTTCAAACGATGCCAACATGAGCTCAATGAGGGCCGGCTGTGTCATACAGCCGCTGGTGAATTTGGAAATTTTTATTGAGGCATCGCAGTCAGGTTATGTTTGTTAATTCGTAGTGACTCCTGCTTGTATAGAAAATAGTTTGTCTTTAATTTTATGCTATTTCTAGTGTACCCATGGTTTGTCAATTAAATTATTTCGTCTGCCTAAATTATATACATTTATGTAATACTTGTTTTTTATTGCAATAATCACATGTTCTGTTTGGGTGTACGGACCCTATTTAAGCGAATGGACTATAACTGCAAATCTTCTACGGCCTGGAATAATGTATAATGTGATTGGTGGAGGCGCTAAGAGATAAAATAAAAACTAACGAATAAACTTACGTACATTCCTATTTAAATTAGTATGATTTCACAATATATCGCTAGTACAGGCTCATTTCCTATAAACATTCTATTCTTATATTTCTTTCGTGGGTATTACTGAATCTGACGCCTCTTCTGATACTCGCTCTGCACATAAGGACAACAAACTGCCAAATGTAACATTGTTTGGTGAGCCCATCATATCCCAGGCCGTTAATTTAAATAGCAACAATATTGATGATAAGAACACACATGATATGTGTATCGAAGTTGCATGTTTGCAACTCACAAAAGGCCCGATTAAAACCACATGGCCCTTTAAATTACAGCAGATAAAAATACTAAAATCTGTTTCAGTTCAAAATAATTTTTCCTAATAAATCAGCAGCAGCAGCAGCTGGGAAACGTCCCGAGCCACTTGCATCCAGCGACTCCCCGCGACCTTCACAAGGTCGTCGCTCCATCTAGCAGGGAGGACCTGTCAGCACTTCTACCATTATTCCCAGGGTTTTCCCATTTACCGCATTCTCTTACACCGAGTAGGGTGCGTGGCAGGCGCTTAGAGAGTGACGGGGTGATCTCTCTCGCTTGAAGACATTCTTTTAGTTCCGTCTAGTATGTCGCGTGTTGTTTTGTAGTCCTTTCCTTAATGCAGGATTTTAGTTGGTTGGAAGTTAATGTGATTATTGATTCGGGTTCAAACGCCTTTGTCCCAAAGCCTTTCCTTACCAGTTCAGCCGCTGCCTCATTGCCAACTGAGTCAAATATCCCCTAATCCATTGCAGTATGACCTGATTATATACTGTGAATCCTTCAAGGCTATCGTGGCACTCCAAAATAACATTAGAGTTTTATCACAAGTTATTCGTAATATTAATCAACATTTTGATTTGTTTTTATTTTATAATCGATCTCAGACATGAAGCCACTCGTAATGAAGATATTTAATTTTGTAGCATTGTATAAATCAGTGTCTGCGCCCAGTTGACACCCATTAGTGCGATCCTTTAAATAGTGCCAGTCACACGCGACGAAGTGTGAACGTGGCTTAATTAGTGACACATGACGTATACCGAAGCAGTGTAACTGCGAAAATTTCATTTTTAAGATAAAAAATTTAATCCCTGCAAATTGTTCGTCGTATTTAAAACTACTTACTTCCATTTGCGTTATGCAGAGAAGAGAAGTATAAGAAGAATATATGTTATCAAAACACGGTTTGAAATTATGAGAAACAGAAAACATATTCAAATTGAGACGTCTGACGCCCCAATATACATACCTATTGATATTTAATAAACATTATTGTTCAATTCAAAAAGTCCTTATTGCACACACACACACAAAACAAAACAGAAAATAAAATAAAATAAAAGGTACCTACATGAAGGCGGCCTTATCGCTAAAGCCTATCTCTTCCAGGCAACCTTGGGGCAGAGGAATCCTGTGATTAAGAAGGATTATTGTTGTTATATTGAAATATATATTTATCCTCTTTTCATAGCAAAGTTTCACGTATTTATCTCTAATTGTGATAAAAAAATAGAGAGTACAAAAGATCATATTCCTGATGATACAATTATTGACATCAAAACACAAATACACAAAGTTGCATTTGAAATAAATTTAAAAATAAAAACATTCCTTTACTACTACATCTTGATGCCATAGCCTGACCATTATGTAGAATATCTTTAGTTGTTTTATTACCTATTCTCATCTATTAAAAACTCCGTAAGCGATATCTAATATATAAGGTCAGTGACTCGTTTTTAGCCCCTACTTTAAAATACTACCCTATAAGGAATATTTTCATTGTTCGTGCTGAATAATAAGTCAGACATTTATACTAGCTTTTGCCCGCGACTTCATCTGCGTGCACTTAAGCGGATTAAGAAGCAGTGAATATCCTAAACCATTCAAGCTCGGTTCAGCCGTTTAGATGTGAGAAGGCAACAAATAGAGTACCTTCTGAGTAACGATTTCGTTGAGGATGGTACGCAATAGACCTTGCTCGGTAAACACAGAAGCCAGTAGGTAATTCCTTATGACCACAGAAATCTAAATAAATGCGCATTATACCTGCAGTGAATGGTTGGCTGCACATGTGTCGAATACGCCACAAGTACGCGTAGTATTTTTTGGAATATCGGAAATGGAACAGTGTCTAAAATATTGTTTTAAAACAGTTCCATAATTTGACATTACATTACTGCCTACTGCGATGTTTATATTTCACTGGTTACTGCGCATTTTCAACCGACTTTAAAAAAGAGGAGGATCTCAATTCGTCTGAATATTTTTTGGAATGTATTTACGCTATCATTCCGCCATTTATGAATCAATTTTGATGATTCTTTTTTAGTTTTGGTAGAAATCACACTTCTGAGGTGGTCTCATATAAATTTTATCGAAACTGATTTAGCGCTTTTTGAGAAGAGAGAAGAGAAGAGAAAATCAACAAAAAAACAAAATACATACCCAGATAATTCTACCTTTAAGGGTCGACATTTTAGAGGATGAATGCTGTTGACTTTAGGGCAATTGAAGTCGGTTCCCTAGTTCTTTTTGAACGCGTTAATGTCATGTCATACGGCATATCAATATCAAATCATCAATCGAATGGAAATGCGCCTGTTTTACAAATTGTTTATGTTTGTATAGGTCGAATCTTGCTTGAAAGAATCACTTGCCACTTGCTGGTATCCTGTTTAGCTGAAATTTGGCATAATATGTTAGTTCGGCGACAATGCAATGCAATGGTACCATTGAGCTGGTCTGATGATGCAGATGGAAGTTGGTCATAGGAACTACTGAACTAAACATGATGAATCCGTCGTGTTTGGGCTCGATTGATTTGCCTTGATGGGTACTACCAAATCCTATGACCATGAAATGCTAAAATAAAGTACCGTCAACAAAAAAAACTTGTATTAAAAATGATATTTTTAACAAAAATATATTTGAAAGTTTAATACTGGAATTGATGAGAGTACAGGTAGACTGCGAATGGCAGCCCATGTTAAAAATTTTTATTTGTAGGTCAATAGGATCTAGAGAGACAATTAACGTTGCAGTTCCTGATTTACTTTCTAGTGTCTATTTATTTCGATTTCTGTGGTTACGCCAGTTTACCAGCAGGATGTTCAATTAGGGTGTGGACGGCATCAAATCGTGCGCAACTGTGAACATTCACGCACCGCGAGTGTCGCAGCAGAGATGTATGCCAGTTCATCCGTGACCCGTCTATTTCTACAGGCCATTGACTTCATTACACGCTTTATGTGTATCAACGAAAATAACCTGTGACGATTTGTTTTAGTTCAACTATTTTCACATTTTGCTCCGCCAGAGCCTGGGGCTCCGTTAGGCCTCTGCAAGGGCTCCGCCGTAAGTTCAACCCAAAGATCAATCACAACATGATTTGTAACAATGAGGCGCTGACTATATTTTTCATTACCGGATCACAACAGTATATAGCTATAAACATACAAATAAACAGCTATAAACACTGGTATTAGGCGGCAGACTTAGATAACAAACCGACGACCACCGAACAGATTGTAAGTCCGACTGTGTCTACAGGTAGTAGTGATAAATGTTTAACGTGAAATTTCTTTTGCCATAATCTGATAACGCAGGGCTTCCCAACCTTATTTGTACTGAACGCCCTTAACAATTTGCATTTTTTGACGACGCCCCTCAACCCAGACCTTCACCCCCACCCACCCCGGGCAAATACTAGCCTAGCTATCAGAAAATATTTCTATTTGGACATTTATAATTATTATTATTAGAAAATAAGAAAATGAGTACAAAAGCATAAAAATTGATATCGATATTTATTTAAGTGTTGGCTGGATGGTAATGAGAACACAATGAGAAGGATGTGCTTGCTTTTCTGAGCACAGCTTCTCAAAGCTTCTCATCGACACACGACACCCCTGGCACATTGCTGCGCCGCCCCAGGGCATCGCGACGCTCAGTTTGGGAAGCCCTGTGATAAAGTAAGAACGCTAGCTTTGGTTAGTAATTACACAATAATAGGAGGTTGGATTATAGTGTTGCGAAAACTTTATCCCTAGAAGGCGTTTTGGACAACAATGTACAAAGCAAGCCTGTTGTAAAAGATTATGGCAGAAGAAATTGCGGTGAAAGAAATTTTGTTTGAAATGTTATTATTATAAGACGTACTTCAAGTCATCCCGTGGGTATATTAAAAGGTGACTTAAGGAAATGGGAAAAGCTTCTGCCAATGTATCAGCAACGTCTTACTGCGACCACCAATCCGCCCGTCAAGCGTGGTTACCATCACCAATTGGTAATAGACCATTCGACATTTAGGATAATGATTCTAATTTATTACTGTTAATGTTTATGTAAATATTCTGTTTTAAAATAATTTATGACGTGTTATATGTGGATACAATATTTATGACTATTTGATACTTGTCTTGTTTTTAATTTACTGGTGTTGATTTATGGAAATGGATTTGTCTCTGCTTATTTGTGTTATTATTACTCGGTGCCCACAGAAATGGAAATAAACGTGAATAGAAAATATATCAAAGTGTATTCTTCCGAACAAGCGTCGCCATATCTTAGACATTTTTAGAGTTCCGTAGTCAAACAAGGAACCCTTATATTTTCGCTCTGTCCGTCTGTCTGTCCGTGGCTTAGCTTAACTCTTACTACTAGAAAAATATAATTTGGTACGGGTACACATATTTACGTCAGCAAAGTAGTATATTAAAATTTGAAAAATATTTTTAGGGTAGCTAAACGTAACGATGAATGGTTTTTTCGCATCTACTCCATTGTAAGGGGTATCGTTGAATCATCATCATCAACAACAGCCTATAAATATAATATGTCACCACTGCAGCGCCTCAGGCCTACTCTCCTATCGTTGAATAGGTCTGTAAAAAAATTGAAAAATAAAGAATTTTTTTGTTTGTTTGATCAAATGTTACTCACAAAAAAGTTTTACTGTCAAAATTAAAAATGCCCCATATAACAATCTGTAATTTCTGTAAACTGCATTTCAGACCCTGCTTTATTTTCGATGTTGTGGCGAATGCGTCACATGTGAGGTGACACATTCACAGTTGAAATGCGACTTCTGGCATCTATTTATTTAGATATCTGTGGTTATCTTCGGACGACTACTTTTATTTTATTTTCATTATGTTAAGCATATACTTTTTTATTCTTTTTATATTCGAGTGGAAAACGGGTTGAAACTATGTACTATAAAGGTCGCGAGGAGCCGCTGAATGCAAGCGATTGTGACGTACTATGAGGGAAACCGTAGAGATCAGGGTAATCATGGATACATTTATCAGTTATTTTCCTATACGTAAAAAATAAACTTTAACGTAAGTATTTATTTCATGTTTTAAGCTATACAATATGCGGAATTTAACATGTTTTTTTATTCGTAGAGCTAATTTCAATTGTTTTCATTTCAAAAGTTTTATAATAAAAACCAAATTTTATACGCAATAATAAAAGATCTCTAAAGCTAAAGTACTTTTTAGAATATGCTTATCACTACAGGTACTTAAAATAAATAAAGCTTTTAATAAAAGAAAACACATAATTTTAACAATACATTTAATTGTCGATCTATCCACATTTGCAACCCTGTGTTATCCACGTTTTAATGGTCGGCCATAATACGTTCAGTAAACATACAAATGATATTTTGAGAACAACTTCCATAAAAAGCACTTACATAAAATCGTTACTAAATCTAAATTTCTGTTGCCATTATCTTTGAAAATAGAATAGTTGGCTTTTATAAGTAATTACCTAGAAATAGGAGATGAAATTATAGTGTCGCGAAATAAATATCATTAATTTACAACTTTATTGTTAGCTACAATATCAGTTACGCAGAAAAAAAGTGTTTAAAATGAAAATTGTGATTCACTGTGAAGTTGTATGTTAATGCGCTCATTTCGCGACAGCACAATCCGATGTCGTATTTTAATATGTACTCTTCAAGAGCATCCAAAAATATTCTGAATTATCCAAAATATAAGACAGTTGCGTTTCGAGGTAGTTTCCGCTACAATGCTACGAAGTGTTGGAACAATATACCGCCGCCACTACGATCGCTAACGTCGGTCGCTTCTTTTAAAACCAAATTAAAAAGTATACTTTTGAACATACAAAAGCAAGGCGGAACTATTATACACCTCACTAGTGACGTCTAAATGTCCGAACCTTCAACCTATATTCTTTATATATATCACTAAATAGTATAAAACAAAGTCGCTGCCCGCTGTCTGTATGTATGTATGTATGCTTAAATCTTTAAAACTACGCAACGGATTTTGATGCGGTTTTTTTTAATAGATAGAGTGATTCAAGAGGAAGGTTTATATATATAATACATGCATAATATAGTAGAGCAACACCGATAATTTTAGGGGTTTCTAATGTGATGTCGTAAATAAACACATCTTTTTGCGCTTACATTGCAAACGCTGGCTAAACCCTACCAGATAGATCAAAATAATGTACTACTGTATTGTACACCTTAGAAAGATCAACAAAAAAGTCCGCGATGGTATAGGTCTAACTATTGTATTTATGTCACTATAACTACTTTTATCAATTTTTTAAGTTGATAGAAATGCCGACCAAAATCAGACCATGTTATCCATACCTTTATATTAACCCTTATCAAAATAAATCATTTCATATTCAAGACTGCTTCAATAGCTGTATATAGCATCTTAAATTATTGAAATAGGACATTCCATTCAAAAGATATAACGAATTTAAAAAATCAAATACACACAGAAAAATAAACGCCGGGCCCTGTACACCAAACATGACCAAACTGAAGCATTCAAATAATGTAGTATTGACCGAAGTGCGAAAGAGAGGCTTAGCGATGCTATTTAGCTGTGTATGAAATGGAGAAAATTACATAAGAAAAAATTAAACTCTAAAAATAAAATACATAAAACAAAGTGGTCAAGTGCGAGACGGACTCGCGCACCGAGGGTTCCGTGAAGAATATGATTAATAAACATACTGAAAATCACTATCACTAAATAGTATAATACCTCAGCGTCTAAAGACAAAAGTCTTTGATCAGTGCGTGTTGCCAGTGATGACATACGGAACCGAAACGTGGTCCTTTACTGTGGCACGAATAAACAAGCTCAAAGTCACTCAGCGAGCAATGGAACGAGCTATGCTCTTCTAACTTCTATACGTGATAAGGTCCGGAATTAGGAAATTCGCCGACGAACGAAGGTCACTGACATAGCTCGACGAGTCAGTGAGCTTAAGTGGCAATGGGCAGGCCACATCGCTCGAAGAACCGATCACCGGTGGGGAGTAAAGGTTCTCGACCACGTACCGGGAAACGTCTACCAGGCCGTCCCCCTACTAGATGGACCGACGACCCGGTCAGAGTCGCAGGGAGTCGCTGGATGCAGGTAGCTCGGGACCGGTCGATGTGGCGTACCATGAGGGAGGCCTATGTCCAGCAGTAGACGTTTCCCGGCTGATAATGAAATAGTATAAAACAAAGTCACTTCCCGCTGTCTATATGTATGTATGCTTAAATCTTTAAAACTACACAACGGATTTTGATGCGTTTTATTTAATAGATAGAACCATTCAAGAGGAAGGATAATTTTAGGGATTTCTAATGTGATGTCGTAAATAAACACATCTTTTTGCGCTTACATTGCAAACGCTGGCTAAACCCTACCAGATAGATCAAAATAATGTACTACTGTATTGTACACCTTAGAAAGATCAACAAAAAAGTCTGCGATGGTATATGTCTATCTCTTAAGGATAACCCACAGTAACCATTTTTATCCTTTACTTTTTACGAGAAAAAACGGCTTATTTTGCAGCGATCTTAGGCAATATACAGCATTAATCCTTATCCATTTAAGTATTTTCCTTTTGAGTTACGAATCCCTAAAAATGTACAAAAATGTAAATATAGAAATGAAAAACTTTAAATTAAGTAAAAAAATTGAAACTAAAAATATAAATAGTAATTTAATCAGAAAAAACTACTTATGTCTTGCAAAAAGATACATTTACGTTTTTCCCAAAATGTTAAAAAGATAAATGTCCACCCGTGCGAAGCCGGGGCGGGCCGCTAGTATTTATATATAATACTGTTCTCTTCTCCGTTTGTGGTACAACGTATTATATATTCTACTTATGTATTCTTAATTATTTTTATTCACTGATTCTTGTAATTTATATAATAATAATAATAAAAATAACATTTATAAACTTTTCAATACAGCTACTACTATGTATGTATACTTACTCATTCTTTTTATATATTTTCCCACGATCATCATCATCATCAACAGCCTATATATGTCCCCACTGGAGGGGCTCAGGTCTACTCTCCTACAGAGAGTGTATGGGACATAGTCCACCACGCGGACCCAGTGCGGATCGGCGGACTTCACATGCCTGTTCAATACATGCAGGTTTCCTCACGATGTTTTCCTTCACCGTTAAGCAATCGGATAATGTACTTGAATTGAAAAACAACTCATAGGTACACGGCTGGATTCGAACCCGGTACCCTCAGATTGAGAGTCCGCGCCTTATCCACTGCGCCACCGACGCTTTTTCCCACGATATATGATATTATATATAGTAATATGTATTCGTGTCCGGCGGGAATCAGGGCTTCACTGAAAATCAGTGCTGCGCTTCATCCACCCCCGGTTGAAGTGCAGCTTATGCTGAGTGAAGTCCTTTTCGGCGCTCACTGCGCGACACGGGCAGCGGCAAACTCGACACATTTTTACTATTTATTTATTGAATTTTTGTGTATTTTGTTTTTGTTTATTGTTGTTGTATATTAATGTATTTTGTTTGTGTATTTTTGTTTATCTAAATTACTTGTTCTGTTATTATCGTTTTAATTAGTTTATTTTTCCTATATAATATTTTTCTGTGTGTTTGTTGTTGTGTGTGTCGTGTTGTGAAAATGTCGAATAAATATCTGTCTATGTCTATGTCTATTTTTATGTAGTTACTACAGATCCAGATAGTATATTTTAAAAGATTATGGCAACAGAAATTTAGTATGAAACTTTGATGGAGGTGGATCGCCTCCAAGTAAAAAAAGTTCAAAACTACGAGTATTACAAAGTCATGCATGAATGATTACAACAAAACTTATTACAGACTTAATGTAAATAGATAAATTACTTTAACAAGGACACCGAATTAAAATAAAAAATCCTTACAACAAACTCAAGCTCAAGCTGGCTGATTGTTAGATAATATCAAAAATGTTTACCATCATCATCAGCTGTGAAACGTCCACTGCTGGACATAGGATTCCTCCATGGTATGCCACAATGACCGGTCCCGAGACACTGGCATCGAGCGACTCCCCGCAATTCGACCTATACTAGGTCGTCAGTCCATCTAGTAGGGGCAGCCCGCTACACGTTTCCCGGTATATTGTCGCCACTCGAAAACTGTTACTCCCAATCGGTTATCCGTTCTACGAGCGATGTGGCAATATATGAAGCAAATTTGAAATGATGATGATTTTTGTATGAGGACACTTGAATGAAAAGTTTAGGCATAATTTTTCCCCTGATTGAAGAAGTTGTTCAAGTGGAATAAATTATGAAGTCAAAAGTCCGTTCAAAAGCTTGTTTCTTACACACACACAAACAAGATATTGATTGAAATAGTTTAACAATGTCAAACTTTTGAATTATCATGAAGGCTATACTTATGTTCTTGACATGCTTATAAAGTGCACAATGAATTTGATGTACCGCTACATAAATAAGAAGTTAAGTTATGCTTACTGGTGAGACCACGACCCCAAGACGGAACATATAGCTACATATAGTAATACTATCAGTGGGAATTATTTTGTATGAAAAAAATAATTGAGCTGTTTAGGACCAACACTAATTGCCGTCAAAATATACACCCGTATGAAATATACACACTGTATGTATGATTAACAGATAATTCACCAACTCACGCCCTTGAACCACGCAACGTACGTGGTTTTAATTTTTATCTTATCCCTTGGTACTAAGCAAAACATGATCTTATCGCTTGTTACACTAATCGCTAATTTATCTACGCTTGTATTCAAAATGGAACGTAATAATAAACAGATTAGTTACATCAATTACATTTTTATTGCCATTATAATGAGAGCCGATGTTCTTTGATCACCGATCTTTGACTTTATAGCTAAATATTTCAGATTTTTCGGCAAAACAAATCAATTAATCGTAATTATTCGTCTATCAATAAATTAAAACACTCAAACTAGCATACTTTTGAACATACGTTTCGATTCGAGATATAAAACCTACCATTTATCCTTGACAACGTTGTCTATGAACTTAGTCCATCTTATGTTGAATTCGTGCACCATTTTATCTTTGTTCGGGTAAGTACTGAAGTAGAGAGAATTCAGAGCTAGTTTTTTGAGTAGTCGCAAGTCTGCATGTCTACTTGCAACACCCACAAAAGCCACATAAAAGTCATGGGATAACGGTTCCGCTTCCCAGATTCCAGGATCATCACTGGACACCACTACAGGATAGTCTCCAGCCAATAAGGAAGCAAGAGGATGATTCCTCACATCATCTACCAATCTCAGTACAGCATTTGATATCACATTTACTTCAATTGCAATCTTCCTCTTTTTAACTTCTTCTAGGAGAACAGGATGCTTGATGAGAGCAAATGCGTGACCTATTCTTTTTGATCCTAGTACAATAGCATCGAATAAGTTCTCGTCAGAACTAGATCCGTACCAGTTTGTCTCGCCAGCGTGGAAGAAATAATCTAATTCATTCGATGAATCTACTAGTTCGTGCAAAAACTCCTTTGTTGGAATTCCTAAGTCTTCTTGGCCGACTAAATCAAAGCCGGCGAAGAAGCTTGGCACGCTCGTCTTTATTTTCAACGCTGTTGATAAATATCCTTTAACCGTATCTGGATCAACACGCCTTAAAGGAGCATAAATTAGCTTAGCTCCGAAGAAATCTGGATAGTCACGAAGAAATTCATCCAATACTTTCTTGTATGTTTCCGCTGTTGCCACAGAATCGTATATATTTCCTTCCAAATCATACAGATAGGGTAAAACGCTTCGGACTTCAACGTACATGACGTTATCCTCACGAAATGTTTTTAACGCGTCGTAAAAATATTTCTCCCAAACCGGTTTGTAGGTAAAAATTGGTTGTGTGGTTATGAAGTACTCTTGAAACACGTTCCAAGCCGCATTTACGTCTGTGTATACTTCATCAGGATTGTCAATGACCACACTAAAATGTTTTTTCAACTCAGAGTCGAATTTCTCCACATTCCCAGAAGAATATCTCGCGTCTTTCATAGTCTGCCATTGTGTTTCACATGTTTTCTTAGGAGTAGTCTTTGAGAAATGAAATTGCGGTTTTCCTGAACCAAAACATACAAATAAATCAGATAAATATGTCAGTTCCAAGACATAATCAGGGCCCATTAACGCAGTGTCATGGAAATGTAGCACGGCACCTTTCGGCATTTCTTTAATCAACTTAAACAAGAGAGTATCTTCTATCTCATCTTTGTAATGAAAGAAATGTTTAGACAGGTTAAATTTCTTCTGATATTTAAATGCACTATCCAGCTCCTGTAATTTTAATTCCATAACGATCTCATTAGCTTTTTGTTCGCTGTCACTCAACACTAAATCACTTCCCAACATCAATTCCATTTCACTTTCAATGAGCCTGTTTCTTTCTCGTAACACTTCATTCACATCTTTACCGTAAATAAGCAAAGAGTTCACTATTAACAAGTACAGTACTGGCGTAGTAAGCATTGTAACTTAATTTGAATCAGTTGATAGAACGCGTCAGTATATAAATTGAAATATTGAGAGCGAGGTTGACCGTCAAAAATAAGTAAAAAAAGCTGACTTGTTGTGTCGGTCACTGTGTCAAATACCTTACTGCACTACTGCCGTACGATTTTAAACTTTATCGGTGTATGTTTAGATATATGTATTATCAAAGAACAAAGTGTAAATTATAGAATGTTATCTGATTATCACGTTGTAGAAGCTGTTTAGCGTCGGTGATCTTTATTTATTGACGGATTTATGATAATATTTGTCTTTTCGATAGTAGACGGAGATAATTACTAGTAGGTAACGATTTATGCAAATGTCGCATATTTAGTAGGCACACGGCAAAAAGAATTAACGAAATGAAATTTTTATATTTAATTTCGAAGCTTCATCTGTATGGCTGGCGATATTTAAACCAAGGTTAAAGTGTAAATTATATATTAAATAAAAAAGTTTGTTATATATTATTTTATATAAAAAATACGCAATAATCATACTAAAATAATAATTAAATCAATTTTATTCCGAAAATGCCTAACATCAGCTGATACTCTTCAAACTGATGAATCCATTTTTACCAAGTATAGCTACCACCGCAATGAAACTTGTTTCACCCAAAAAAACTGAATCAAAATCGGTCTATCCGTTCGAGAGACACACATTGGCGTCAAACTTAGGTATAACATCCCTTTTTTTGCGTCGGGGGTTTACGGTCTCATATTTTTGAGGTCGACGCTCAATAATTGCTTCTACAACGTCACATGTTAAGGCTATACTTACTGTTTTGTTTCCTACATAAATAGGTTTTCCCACTTAGTTATATTGGTATGAGCTGACGGTCGACTATACTTATTATTTCCCGTCCGTCTGTATTATCATTCTATTATTACCACCTCCAATAGAAAGGTGTCATTCTTATAGACTTAAAAAACATTAAAACTTACATACCTCAAAAATATATTTTTCGGCTTGTCGTTCACAGTCAGGCAAAAAGTGATCATCTTCCTAAAATTCCTAGTTTCCTTGTTATTGCCCAAATCTCTTTGAAGAGAAAAAAACGTGATTAATCCCTCAAAGGGTCATGTTTAAACGAATAATTAACTAAAATTCACTCCGAAATGGTGTAAATTACAGCCCGCGGCGTCATTTGAAAAGGTTTCGGTTTCAAAGGTATGCAAAGGAACTCGCCCAAAAAATATGAAAGGCATAAATCCGCCATGCTGATTTTATGCAACGAAAGGGTTGGGGTAGGGTAGGATCAAGTGGCACTTCGGAGTACCGCCCCTGTGCCGACTTTAAAAAAAGGAATAAACATGGCGGGAGACGCGGAACACGTATGATTTTTTATCTCAGATTGCAGAATGTTTTTGATACTTGAGTGTTGTCACCTTCCCTTTAATCTTCTGATTACAGCTTCTACAAAGAGATGAGAGTGGAAGTGCTATCTTTATATCGTGACTGTGTTGTGTAAGATTTAAAAGCTATTTTCATACTTAAGTACTTTGTATTTACCTGTACCTAAATGTACACTTTGTTTTTCACAACAACAAAACAGACGATTTCTCTGTCATAATAAGTCCAAAGACGCAAATGTCTATGTATTTAGTAGTGTGTACATACATCGAGACACTTGCTCGAACCACTGGTGCAAGTGCAAACATGGGCACACAGCCATAATTTTGCAGCACAATTAGTTATAGACATAGTCGATTACACAATAAGAAATAAATTAACAAGCACAAAATATTACAATTAAATTGCGACTTCGATTCCACAACGCAGTGTAACAGAAACTCATTGTAAGCACATTGGTTTTTCCCGTTTTAGGCATAAAATAGATAAAGCGTTTCGCTTCCACTTTTACGAGTATCATGAAATGATATCATATCATAATTATGCATATTTCGCGATATGCACTAAATGTATTTGAATTCACGTTTCCACTTTTCGTATGGCATTTTAAAGAAGGTTTAAGACCCTAGGTTCAGATTTGTTGAGCCACCTTAGGCCTCTGACATGGCTCATGTAGCTACTTTCCGTCGTAGTTATTAACGTGCCTTCCGAATCACGGAATCATCTTACTTTTCAGATAATCAGGTGATTCAGCCTGCAATGTCCTAAATAAACTGGGGATCATCATTATCATCAGGCAGGAAACGTCCACTGCTGGACATGGGCCTCCGTGGTATGCCACAATGACCAGTCCCGAGCCACATGCATCTCTAAATTACACCAGACACCACACCACACTCATGGATTTTTACTTGAATGAAGCAATCTTATTTTTTCTTAAAGAATTTAGTATTAGTTTAGAGCTTTTTCCCGCAACTTCTTCTGCGTGAACTTCAGAAATTATCACACTAACTAAAGTGGAACTACCTATGTGCTCAATCGAGATAAAATGTAATAGATTTCTTTTTTTACCTTCAACTATCCCAATACACAAAATCAAGTCATTGTAACTCTCCTTTATGAAGTGAAGAAAGGACAAATAGAACTAGTATAGATTTCATATATAAGTATTCATATTTCGCAATACACGTGAGACACCGGGCTAGAGTCAGACGCTATAGTTGTTCAAGGACCGTGTGTGTAAAACTTTGTGTATAATTTGAGCCTTAGACTTAGTTTTGTTTGGCGCGAGCATGAAAACAATTGATTGTAAAGTTGATGTTGAAATACTCCAATTACTTTAGGAGACAAATAATTTTTTCACAGTATTGATAGTAGAGAGCAAATATTATTTACTGTAGGTTATTTTAACATCGTCAGTAGCAGTTTTACTTGGATATTATTGTTTTATTTAATATTTATTTATTTCATCAGAATACATAATTCCATTCTTTGTTAGTATAAAATTGTTATGATAGTACAAATCAAATCTATACAATTACACAAAAAACATGTCAAAAATTACTTAGGCTGCAGAGGATATATGCAACTCTGTCCAGTGTCTCATAAAGGGACAATCTAGTCTGGCTGCTAAGGTTTTCAGGACTTTAGACAGTGGATAAACCTACAATTGAGTTGCAGGTTGCTTAGCAGCGGTTGACACTACAATACAAATAGTGAATATTAACTTACATTATTTTGAACATTTTATTTGACATAACATCCAGCAACCCAACATAAAAATACAAATCACGACTCATACACAAATCATGCAAGAAACTATGAATCATTCAAGTACTGCATTGCAAGAATAAAGGCTAATACAGATACATTGTCGGTATATCGCTTCCGATTGTATTAGGTTCACATATAATTTTAACTCTATAAATATTTTGACTTATACAGGATATCCATTAATAGATCCAAACTAATACCTTTCTAATCTCATTACACTATTGTACTGTGATACGATATTGATTTCAATTATTGTCAAACACATCAATTCTTTGTCCATGGGGGCGTCACAGGGCAACGCTCTTTATATTACACCAGTCTAGATTCGACCTCTATACGGATCATACGCCACTCCAGCGCACAAAAATGCGTAAGTTAACTTGCCTTTACGCTATCCTCGGTTACGCGTTAAGCGTCACAAATGCGAAATTAAGACAAAATCGCGAACGATTACTAAAAGAAGAGTTCTCATACACGCTTGGCGGAAATATGACGCTGACTGATAAAGAGGAAACAGTAAACAACTGTCTGATGAAATTAAAGTTCAAAGAACTGAATTATGCGTTCGATAACCCTAATTATTTTAATTTTACGCATCATTTCTTCACTTACAAGAATTATATTGAAGAATCTAAAGTGTATCAGATAATCAGAGGTATGCCAAAAGGTGCAGTATTGCATGTGCACGATATGGGGATATTAGGTCCCGATTATTTAATGAACATAACGTATAAGGATAATTTATATATTTGTGCGAAAAACATAATGAATAAAGAGGTCACATTTAAATTTTCAAATAAAACACCTTCGGACAATTGCAGTTCTCAATGGCAACTATTGAAAGAAAAAAGGAAAGCAGAAGGTGAGGACTTTGATATTAATCTAAGGAAGCACTTCACACTGGTCGTAAACGACCCTGATACAGCATACCCGACCATTAAAGAAAGTTGGACTGCATTTATAAAATACTTTGGAACTGTACAGCCCTTACTAACCTACAGGCCGATTTGGGAACAATATTTTTATGACGCGCTCGAAGCTTTCCGGAATCAAAACATAATGTATGTTGAAGTTAGAAGCATATTACCCAATTTATACGAGCTGGATGGAACAGAATACGATGCATTAATAACAGCAAAAGCTTACAGGAAAGTAATAAAGAAGTTCATGAATGACCATCCAGACTTTATAGGAGCAAAGCTGATATATGCACCGCCAAGGAATGTAGAAAGGCAAACGGTAAAAACTTACATTGAAGTGGCTGGAAGAATAAAGCAAGACATGCCAGATATATTCGCTGGATTTGATTTAGTTGGCGAAGAAGATACTGGAGCTCCACTACTTTATTTCCTACCAGAACTCGGACGAGCCGCCAAGGATTTCAATTACTTCTTTCACGCAGGAGAAACAGATTGGTACGGAAGTCTGACAGACGAGAATTTAGTCGATGCAATATTGTTGGGAGCCAAACGTATTGGCCACGCATACGCCTTACCGAAACATCCTTTGCTCAAGAAATTCGTGATCGAAAAAGATATAGGTTTAGAAGTGAACGTTATTTCTAATGCAGTTCTATCTCTAGTTAAAGATATACGAAATCATCCGTTGAGTACTTTCTTCGCTGACAATCTTCCAGTGGTGTTATCGAGTGACGATCCAGGGGTTTGGGAGTCTGATCCTATTTCGTATGATTTCTACGTGGCGTTCGTTGGTGTTGCTAGCAAACATTCAGATTTAAGATTGTTAAAGACTCTGGCCTTGAACTCTTTGAAATACAGTGCTTTAGATACTAAAACTAAGAAGGAAGCTATCGCTAAGTTTAATCATAAATGGAAAGAATTTATCGATAATTTCAAGTGTACGAATGATGCCACCCGTAATGTAGATTATTCTGTCCCGCGCCACTAGTCTGTTATTAATCAGTATTAATCCGTATATGGTGCTAAAAATTTACTTTTTTGTGTAATTTATGTAATTAAAATAATGTATGTAAAATAATGTAGAAATGTGTAAAAAATAATATAGAAAGGTAATTTTGCCGACAAAAGTTTCATATTAAATTTATTTTACCAAATTTTTTCAAACAGTAATGTCGCGAAATGAGTATCATTAACATACAACTTCATAGCTATGTTCATAGTTAATCATAATTTTCATTGATACATTTTGCAATTGACTTCAAAAAAGGAGGAGGTTCTGAATTCGACAGGTATGGTTTTTTTTAATGTTTGTTACCTCAGAACTTTCGACTGGGTGAACCGATTTTCATGATTCTTTTCTTATTTGAAAGCTGGTGCTTCCCGTGTGGTCCAATATGGTCTTAAAGCTTTAGACTTTTAGGGCAATTGAAGTCGGTTTCTAGTTCTTTTTTAACGCGTTAACTTGTTAGGTAATTTAATTACTTTATATAATATTATATATATATTATGGTAGGTATGGCAATAGTATGGTAAAAGAAATCTTGTATGGAGGACGAGATGCATTCATTCGTTTGAAACAGTACTACGGCAGTTTTGGAGTGACACCCTCAATAGGAGTGCACTCACGACTAACGAACTCATTGTCTGTCTGCACTGCAATCCATCTCTAGTATTTAGTACTTGTGTGGTTTGAGAGCCTGGTACTTCAGTTATGCGTATATCCGTATATGCGTAGGATAGCTAATACATGCATGTGTTTGTGGGTTTTTATTAGTTTTCTACAAATAAATAGTTCTGAACAAACTAATGTATTATACATCCTGATTTTTGACATATTATAAAACATAATCCTGGGCTGTGTCCTGGGCATGGCTCACTCATCCTTCATATTAGCGGATGGTACGCATGATAAAAGCGCCCGATACACGGTGTATATTATGTATGTGCTCAATAAACAAATAAAGTGTTTTCTGTCCTATATTTCACAATACATTGCCAACTTCATGTCAATTAGCAAACTGGACCGTAACTCTATCATTGAAACCTTTTTTTCTATTTATATCATGAAAAAAAAACTGACATGTAATTTAATTGTAAACTACAGGTAACATGCTTGCACGAGATTGTTCTTATAATAAAATAAATATTTTAGACGGCCAAATAAAATGTTTTAATTAAAATATAGTCTATTTTCTAATCGATTTTATTAAATTTCTAAATAGGTAGGTACGCCACGATCTCGACTGTCATTTGCTCTTGTACCCGCTACCACCCCCACGAAAAGCTCCTGCGCCCACTAGGGGGCGGTGCCGCCCCCGTTGGGAATCTATGCTCTAGATGGTACCCCGCTCATTGGAAATTGTAAAGTGTTTTTTTTTTCGATTTTATAATACAAAATTAATTGAACGGTTGAAATAAACAGAAAACTGAAATAGGCGTGACGCGTGATTTCTGTCATTACGAGTATTCTGAAAAATCAATACGTTAACGTAAATGCCAAAGTTGTTTAAAAAATTGAACACCATCAGTTGGATATCTGACGAACTTATCTTTACTGTCGTTACCTATGCCTGTCTTTCATTTTTTCACTCCAATGAATATGTAAAATATTCTTTCTCAATGAAGTATGCATTTTGATCTCGGTAAGAACTTCCATCCAACGTCCGAATACCTACAGCAGAGCTGCAACTTACAGTACAATGTGCAAAAGAATACCAAAGGATTAGACACAATTTTTCTCCACCTATTGCTCCTAATATTTTAACGTGCTCTATAGTTCTAGCTAAATTGTTTTTTTTTTTTAAATAGGCACAGTATATGGATATGAATTACCCCTAGGGGAAAAGTTTCAAGAGCGATAAAAACATCACAATCTTTTGAAAACAGATAGCTTGATTGCTATTGTTGCGAGCTTCAGGTTCCAGGGATTGAAGAAAAACACGTGTCCTAAGTTCCGGAGTTTATTGGTAGCACAGGTCCTCGAACCAATCTTCAAAATCACGGGTACCAACAGATTGCGTCCCTGTCTCACTGGGTCCAAGACTCCTTCACTAATTTTATCTTGAATCTTACTCAGATACATGTAATTCTTATATTTTCTTAAACAGTATAAATTAAAATACACGCACGTATAACGGGATATTTTATAATCAAGCAACCTTACAGAATATTGTAGCAGCTTGTCTTACACAGATGGTTTGTTTTAAAAATGGTTACAATTTTATAGTTGTTTTTCTACAAACACTAAAACAATGACCCTTCTTGAACTAACAATCCTGAGGTCGCGAGTTCGATTCCCAGTGGGGATACCAATCGGTACTCGGTTTATTTGATGGTAGGGCATTTTTTACATCCCAGTGGCTAGCTACTACCACGTTACCAAAGTCTGTCGCCAATCAGCAGCGTTAATAGCACTGTTGTGTTCCAGTATGAAAGGTATGCACTCTTACCATAAAACAGCTTTATCGTCACTTACCATCAGGGGAGATCAAGGCGAAATGCAAACCCATCATACATATGTATACATAAAATATGCTTAAAATATAGGGCTCCCATTAAATCCTTTAGATATGGATCCCTAAAATACTCATGTGGCCTCCAGTACATGCAGTAATAAAGACCCATAAACTACATATGGGATAATATCAAATATAATACAGCACTATACGATTTAGTCCTCCCCAGCAGGTACAGCATCTTCTAATCTCTTGATATATTTGACTCTGAGCTCGGTCACTGCATCTCCTTTAAGCTGGTCCTGTAATATTAAATAATCATGTTAAAGTATTATTTACTGTTTATTGAAATATGAATACATCATGTATACATATATGTTAATAGTTCTGGAAATAATCAAACAGATCAATTGATTCATGCTTATAATATCATCTAATTTCCTACTCAAGTGTAGTTTGACCTTGATTCAGCCAATCCGAGTGCAGTGATTTGGTAAAATTGATTTAAAACCAAATAAACATAATTTTCTCTCAGTTGGATTAATGTGCTCTATGTGCTGGGAAGATGATTCCAAAACACAACTACACTGATAAGATTTTTGACCGAAAGCCTGTGTCATTTAGGTACATAAGCGGCTCATTGTACGTCTCAAGATGAGAAACATGTAACAGAAGAAAAAGGCATTATCAAGATTTTGTATTCTCTTATTTTAAAGAAGTATTGTTCGTGTGATGTACTTTCAGCATTAAGCACCAAGCAAAAGTGGTATATATCTTGAGTATTGTACATATGTTAAGTTACTGCATATATATAACAACTTTCTGCCTGCCAAGGATGGTGCTAATAGTAAATCCCCAAATGAGCAATCTGATGTTGAGATTTTGTGGACTTATGCAGCCGATTATGAATATAAGATTCTCACCTGAACAAACCAACACTGTACTTCCAACTGCACCATCTGGAGTGCTCCTCGAATTGCGCCCGGTATCAGTCCACAGTACTTGAGACCATTGTTGGGCATCTCCACCCACTCACTGAGTGGACATTGGTCCCAGACCAGAGAAAATTCATCTCCAGCGCTGCTCCAGCTTGTCACTGTTGGCTGCATGTTTAGATAGAGCCTGGAAAAGCAAGTCTGGGTTAAAAATCAGACAAGTGCAGAACCATGTAAAGAATCATACAAATATTACCACTCCTAGGTTTGTCAAGGGGTTTGGATGCTTTCTCAAAAACTATACTAGAGAGAGGGCTTAGGTTGTAATATTTGCACTAATTCTTCTCTTCTATGATTATTCAATATTTTTCTCTTTGCAAACATTGTAGATGTGTCTTTGTTTGCTTGCTCAAATGGAGCTGTTGGATAGAAATATTGTTGGAGTTTACCTAAATGCCTGTTGGATCTTATCAGCCGTCTCTCTCATTTCTAAACATCGATTGGAGCTGGTACGAGCAAGGAAGTCCTCAATGAGGCGTACCCCCATATTATATCCAATTCTTTCCAACTGCTTGTTGACATCTTCAGGATTTTCTATTTCCTTTAACATTTGAGACACCAACGCACCGTAAGTGAGTGTCAGCAGCTCCGAATTCTATAAATGCAAGAAGAAAATAAGGGAAAATCTAGTTTAATGTTCAAAATAAAAATTCGTTTAAATAATGAATATTCTTGCTAACCACTTTCTTAGCGTCGAGTCTTGAGGTTTGCCGCGACATTATTACTTATTAGTTGGTTAAAGTAATGTTTTAATTTAGTAATAATTTAACTTTTCTCGAACTTAAAATGAAATACGAGTACTATTTAACGAAATACAAAACTGTCACTGTCACTGGTGCTATGTTATGTCCGTTATGTCAGTGTCAGATTATGTCAAATGACTGAAGCCAAATAGATAAAACAATCATAAATATCAAGAATTGAATTGAATTGATAAAGCCATAATAAATCTTTGGCCGCGGTCCGATTCACAATTTTGTTATGAACCAAGTGATTAAAGGAGTCATGAATAATGACATGAAAAGCAAATAATTATTAATATTGTATTTTGAAATACCGTCTAATTTAGTACTATAGCATCTAACAGTATTTTAAGACGACCTCCATCAAAGTTTCATATTAAATTTCTCTTCCCATAATCTGTAGTAACTATCTAAAAATAGGAGTATGGTGGAGTAGTGGTGGTGTAAAAAATAATAAAAAATTATTAAAGCGGTAAACGCTTTAATAATTGAAGTGGCAGCAAAACAATTATTTGACCTAAACTTTTGTTTGTTTGATTATTAATTCCTAGCTGTTAGTTTTGAGAGGTACATACAAGGTAAAATTCGACGTATACTATAAAGATAGCATTCATCTTTTTCTATTCGGCTAATTTTGTGTGCGAAATCAGGATAGCCTTATAAAAGCAGATTTCCGCTAAATACTCAGGCTAAATGAGATCTTTTCTATAGCATAGCACTCTTTAATATACGAATAGTGGCCATAGATAAGTATTAATTAATGGCAACATTTACAACAAATGTCAAATACGGCGTTCGTTTGTTTTGCGACGGAAAAAAAGAAAATAGTTTGAAAAATGATTTTAACAAACAAGACCGTTACGAACAATTTATTACAAATTGTTGATTTATGGAACGTTATATTTTGAATTATGGAATGTGATGATGCTGAGAACTCAGGTGGTGTGAGCAATCCAGAAGTAGAATCCCGATCTGCAGTGAACTCGACAATATTAAACTATTACAAAAAGTTTGGCAGGAAACGGGACTTGGAACAGTATTTTTCTTTATCGACGGCCACAAGTGATGTTAAAGACCCAACGAGTTTGTTTTGGAGAAAAATGAAGTCTCAGGACGATTCTTCCGACTCCGGAGATAATAAAGAGAGTGAATCATCGAAGGAACTTTGCAGGATATCTATCAAGTGTTATCCGCAGGCAAGCACATCAAGTTCGCAGGTAGGTATTTGTTTACTCTTTAAATGACGTTACGCATACAAAAGGAGCCGCTGGAAGTCCCAGGTTGACAAAAAGAAAATTTGCATTTTAAAATAGGTTTCAGGAAAGCAATTAACAAAATAAAATGTTCAATAACAGCGACTACAAAAATAAATGTAAATAGTACCTTGGTTGATGAACAATGTAATCACAAGGTGTCTTTGTGTTTTTATTCATTTTTCCTGTAGTAGTAGCAAAAGAAGAAGAATATAAAATTCCTTAGTGCCCCCTTTTGTGCACCCCAACCCTGTCCTGTCCTGACACATACTTTGAATGCCCTAGAAACGCAAGAGCATCCATTTTATTTCCTCAACCAATTTGATACAAAGGAATTGTTAACAAAGTCCTAGCAAGTCATGATTCTGTCATTATACTATTGTTGACTACGATTGATTTATTAGTTTTAGCAGGTGTATTCTCCTCTGATTAGTTTCATATTTTATTCAGTTTCCTAAATTGCTTACTCATTCATAGTCCGACAGACTTTGGGATTGCTTGTTAGTTGAGTGAGTTGTTAAACTGCTTTTATATTCTGGAAAACATATTTAAGAAATATTTAGTTCTGCATTTTTGTGATACTCATTGAAAGAAACAATGAATATCTCACATCTTTGCGGAAAATGGCATCATATAGGGAAACATGAAGATTTGTATGAAACTAAATAGAATCATTATTAATAATAGGTAATTTAACATAATCTAATATGATATAATGTTGTTCTCAAGTTTTTAAGTTCTGAATAACTCATAAATTACTTTGCTGTAGTCCCATTGCTTGTCAAAAAAGGAAGATATCATATTTATTTCAGTTTATCATTTAAAATTTATTATGGTACTTCTGTAGTTTCAAGTTTATATTTACACGTATGTGTTGTAATTTTTCAGGATGACAAAAGTAAATCAAAGACTACTTCAGAATCACCACCTATAATCACTGAGGAAATTGAAGGGCAAGTTGTCAGTACTACTAAGGATACATCACGAAATTCTGATGATGAATCAGTCAGATCAGATGACAATCAGTCCCAGAGATGTAAGTATCATTATTTACAAAATATTTTAAATTTTATTGTCTATTCAGAAGTAGACAATAAATTTTCTCTCTAAGTGATGTTAGGTTAGACAGTACATGTCATAATTGAGCAGCATATAACTACAAATTAATTATAAAACTAATCGTAAAATATGAACATTATTATACATATATTGAAACTGTTACTGTTGGAATCATCTTTAGAGAATTCATTTGAAATTTAATTGTTTTTGAGAAATAATTTGGATAAATAAATCCTTTATTTGAATAATATTGTGTGAGTCCCTCTTGCTAAGGGATTACAAATGGGTTTTATTTTAACAGCTGATTGATCGTCCTAGCTGTATTTAGTTAAGTGTGCTTTTATGTGTGTGTGCTGTGTATTTTCATATTAATTTAAAAAAATATATATTTATACATAGTTACTTATAAATAATGGATTGTAACTAAAATTAAATTAATATTTTTATCTTCAATATTGTAATGACATGTCCATTTATATATTTCAGCTATAGATGGAGCATTGGACTCCTCAATCAACAAACCATTCTCACCAACTAGTAGTATTACATCTCAGCGTAAGCTAGAGTGGGATTCTTTAGCAGATGTTGGCTATGGTAATGATGACAGAAAAACTTCAAGCTCTGGTTTGAGCACTCTAGAAAGACTCGCTTTGCAGCAGCAGTACTCAAATAATGATACAAAGCTTGATTGTAATATGGGTCTCCCGACAGCTCACTCCACTCCATTAGATGATGAAAGTAAATCAAAATCCAAAAAAGGATCTAAAGTAACCAAATTTTATGGGAAAGATACAGATTTGGTTGAAGTTAACCTTCCTCATAATTTAGAAGCTAAACCAACGCCATCTATTAATGTTAATTTGACAAAACATATTTCATTCAATGTTGATAACGATGGTGGTGTAAAAATTGACAGAGTTAAGAAGGATGTTTTTGTACAGCCAGATAAGGTTTCAGTTGAAACAGAAATGACTCCTCAAGTAAAATCCGATAAAGAAATTCAAACTTCTCTTTCAAGGACCAATGATAATGCAAACATTCCAAATTCTGTTCAGCTGTATGGACAAAGTGTACCTGTATTAATAAACTTAAATAATCTAAGAAAGAAGAACAGGAGAAAGAAACCACGGTCTCCTAAAAAGAAACCGAGAGGCAGGAAAAAATCAGAGGCAGAGAAAGAAAATAATCCTATTCATGAAAAGAGTGGTGATCAAGTGTCAGAAGCAGAAAGTTTTGAATATATGCCTGGACACATGTACAATCAAAATCACATGCCTGATGCTCAGACCAGTCATTCCAGAACAAGAGGTGCTGTTGATAATAAATCCAGTCTTGAATCAAGTGGTGCACATACTACTACAGATTCAAGCAAGTCAAAGGCGTCATTTAGTAAAGATCTCGAAAAAAGTATCACTTTACTTAAAGCGACTGTGCAAAAGCGTTACAACGACGCTGCATTGAAACAAAAACTTATAAAAGGAATTGTCCAGAGTTTACTTAAATCTCACTACAAAGATGATGAAAGTTCAACTGATTTCTTGTCCGGTTTGAGTTACAACAGCAAAAAATTGGGTTTAACGGGTAGCCACACTACAACAAGTACATCTGAGGCGAATAATAGTGAAGAGAAAGGTAAATTGCCCAGACCTAAGAAATCTATTCTTAGGGTTGCTAAGGGTAACTCGAAAGTTGTAGCTTCTACCTCACAAAGCACTCCAAACCTACCAGCTGTCGCTAAAAGTGAAAAACTAGTCAACTCTGTACATACTAGGTCATTAACATCTTCAAATACTGAGTCAGATGTGTCAAGCAAGGATAGAAATTCTTCAGATAATTTATTAGCAAAAACATCCTCTGAGAAACTTTATGAAAAATATTTGGAAGCATTGAAAAGAGAGGAAACTTACAAGAAACATTTGATAGACAAAGAAATATTTTTGAAGCAAAAACTTGCTTCTTCTGATAATAATTTGAATATGCCAATGAGGTTAAACCCTCAAAGTCAGAACAGAATAAAAGAATTGATGAAGGATCTTACGAGAAACAATTATGATGATGGTTCTGGAGATGCTAGTAAATTAGAAGGAGGTTCTAGCTCCAATAACGACAGATATGCAGTAAGAAGTCAAAGAAGCCACTCAGTATTTACTCTGTCTTCTGGTAATTCGGATTTGCGAGGGCAGAAGGATAATCCCCAAAGTAATGAAAATAAATCTCCCAGGGCAGGCCACGGTAAAGACCACTACTGCTGTTGCCCATATCACTTTAACTTGAGAGTTACTAACTGCGATAGTTCCGTTCAGGTCAATCTTAATGAAGAAAACGAGGAAGAAAAAGCACAGAAGCTCACTAAACTTAAATCACTATGTTGTAAAGCACACTCCCCAGATAAATTAACACAGCTCATATCAGATAATGTTAAAGGGGATATCAAGTATGTGTGTCTTTGTAACAAAGACACTATAGATGCTAACAAACATGATAATTTACATATCTATAAATGTATGCGGTTAAATGAAAATAAAATGTCTCTTTCTCTACCTGACAGTATGTCATGTCAACCATCAACATCAAAGCTTACTCATAGAAATATATGTGTGGTCGAAGACTCAGATGGCACTAGTGTGAAAGGGAAAACATCAAAAACTTCTCAGACAAGTCTAGGTTTTCATCAATTACCACCTGAAACCAAAATTGTTCATGAAGCTACTAGATGTATTCAAACAGAAATATGTATAAACCCTAGAATATCTGATCCTGTATTTACTGACATCAAGTATATTTGTCCTAAAGATTGTGTGACATTAATATGCGAACGATACAGACAAGTGTCGAAATCCAGCTTTCAAACTGGTACTACCAATCTACCGATCTACACATCTAACGACGAAGCTCAGAATGTAGAGTTGAATACACCCAGCGAATTTTCATATGGAACTAGCACTTCTGGCGGCAGAGCAAAGAGATATGGACTAAATAATTATGACTCTCAGTCGGCCATTTTGAAAGTAGATAAAGGTGTGCAACCGGATAGTGTAGATGAGTGTGTAGGAATTAAAAGTACGACACCGTTAGAGACTGTAAATGATAATTTTACAATTCCTATACAAGGTACTAACATGACACTATTAGTAAGTATTGGTTCTGTGAAACAAGTTCCCGTGACTGGTTCCATAAATAACGTCCAAAGGTCGCGAGCTATAGAAACAGATCCGATAAAAACTGCTGAAACTTTTACATCATTGATAGAAGAATGTTCTAAAGGTGTGCAGTCACAGAACGTTGATATTTTTACCACAAAGGAACCACCACAACTGAATACATTATTTAGACGCCAGGAAAACATGCATGCTCGGAGTATCAATACTGATAATGTATTTTCTAAGCAACAAGAAGACATGAATGAATGTGTTCAAAATAACAATACTGAGAATACAGTATTTAGGCGGCAAGAAACCTTTGATACTGAAAAAGTTAAAAGTAGTGAAAGTCAAACCGACATAGCTCAGGGTTGTGACCTGAAGAAAGCTATTGGCCAATACAACACCTATCCCAGTCCAGATTGTAGTACGAAACCTACGTTTAGTAGCTTGCCTAATAAACCTAGGTGCCCATGTCCAGATTCTGCACAGTGTAAAGGCACCTGCGGCAAAGATTCTGAATGTATGAAGTTTACAGCTGTCACTGGTGACTTGTCTGCCAAAGAAGTCTTAAGAGATCGTTGGCAACAAAAACAAACTTTCAGTTATGAAAACGACGCTGTTAAGTTGTCTCAAAGAAAAGAATCATGTTTGCATGAGAAAATTGGCATATCTTCAGCTGACACCGCTAATCTTTCTCCAAGGCAACATTTAAAAGATTCTCATAACAATACGCAAAAAATTTATATTGAGGCTGACACTGCGAACTTGTCTTCAAGGCGAGAATCATGCACCCGCGAAAAAATGAGATGTCCCTGCCCGGACTCTTCCAAATGCGACGGAAAATGCGATGAAGGTGCTGCATGTTGCATTCAAAAGCCAACGCTTCGGTCTGAAGATGATGATAAGGCTCCAGTAGATGCTGATGACCTGTCACCTGCAAATTTATCTCTAAGAAAAGATTTAGGAGAATGTTTGCCTGAAGAAGGTGTTACAGGTATTCAGCAAAATCAAATACTAGAATCTGCTGCCGAACCTTCTGGATTCTCTTCTAAAAACGATAGATGCTTAGAGGGTAAAGAAATGTCTGATTCTGGTACAAATACAGATAATTTTTCACAGCTCCGCGATTGTCAGCCATCAAATAACCAAAAATGCGTCTGCCCCGGATCCAAAAAATGTGGAGGCATTTGTGATGAAAATGCAGCATGCGTGAAAGAATGTAAAAATGTTAGTGATAAACGAAATATTGGGGTGTATCGATCTGATGCTGAAAATAATCGAAAAATGTCTATAAAATCAACAAGACGTGACATCTTCTCTCCTAGAAAAGTAAGGGAAGAAGTTGAACATAAATACCTGAAACAGTCGATTCATTCGCGCGGTGGATCAAAGAACTCTTCACCCAGACGATGTCTTAAATCCGAGCAACGGAAATGTGCTTGTCCACCTTCTAGCAAATGTGGTGGCACATGTGCGCCAGACGCTGATTGTACACGCAGAAAAAAACAGAGCACAGATGAAGAACAGTCAGAAACGTCAGCTAAACCTGGAACAAGCAGTGATGAAAATAGAGGTAAAAAGTCTGGTGACGACAGCTGCATAAATCATAAAGACTTAGTTGAAAGCGGCTTCTCTAAGGATATTGTAATGGATATGATACAAGAAATTACAAGAAAGTATTCCAAAAAAGACATCGAAAGGAGTCAAAGAAAGAAATGTTTTAGAGAAATTATGGCTATTTTGAATTATCTTTTAGATACCGACGATAACGAACCTGTTAACGTTAAAAATAATCGGAAACCGGAACGTCAAATAAACATGATGACCACCACGACGACTGATGACGATTATGACAGTCGCACTCAGAGCACACGAAATCAGAATGCCACGGATGACAAGGAAAGTTCTGACTGCAAACCTTCTCAAAATAAGTTAACCGAGAAAACAACAGAAGAAAATGTAAGCTCGCAAGATCAGCCTAAGGGCTCTTCCGGACAAAAAGAAATGGTAGATAAAGGGGTGCAATTGTGTTCTAAAAAACCGAAATACAAAACGACAGAGTCGTCAGAGTTGCCAGTTACCTCAGAGTTCCCCACATCGTCGGATTCGACAACTTGCAAAGTTTGGAACAGGATCCGTAAAGAATGCGAAAAGTATCATCACAAACGGTGTAAGTGCCACAAAAAGATCGAGACTACGACCAGTAGTTCTGTGGACTGCGAACAGTGTAGGCGTGTGCACTATTGTCTTTGCAGAGCTTACAAATGTAAGCATAGAACGAAATCTTCTTTGGAAAAGTTGAAAAAGAAGTGTGTTGCTTACAACCTGATCATTCAAACGTCAGAGAGTTTTACTAGCGAAGAGACAACTTGCAATAGAAACAGTAGACAAATGAAAAATATTGTTATAAAAGTGCCCAATAAATACAAGCAAGATCCTAATGTGCCCTTTAAAGAGTTGTCGAATAAGATTGAGAACCAAAAGCCTTGTTACAGTCCAAAGAGTGATCACAATCATAGGTCCAGAAGTGCACCGAAGTATACCTGCACGAATGCAGGTGATTATCCAGGGAAGCCTGAAATATGCACTGTGAGAGAATATCTTGAGAGGAACCGACCTGATTTTGTGGAACAATGTAATAAAAGGCAAAATTGCTTGAAACTAATCAATGACGCAAGGTAAGAGTTTTCTCTTTCTCATTATGACTGCGTAGTATGTAATCTCGCCTCAAACCCACCAAATTTTCTTACTTCAGAAATCAAGATTGTACATCACCACAATTGAAAATGGTTGTTATACATAATTCTAACTGCAATGAATGTGTGGACCCCTGCCAAATGTATTGCGGAGGAGGTACTAATTTGTCTTTGAAGTATATTTTAATTTTGTAGTCACATGACGTTATAATGAGTTGAATACTAGATAATTTTGTTTGCACACTGTTATAGGTGTCAAAATGGCATGTCAACCAAGTCCGAACACGTATTATTGCAAACCTTGCGTTCCGAATGAAGTAACAGGACTTGGTGAGATATGTTAATATTAATTTTGTTTTTATCATTTTCTGTGAGTGAGAAATTACAACGATTATTGTAAAAGATTCAAGAAAACCAAATACTGTTCTGATTCAAAGCAACAACAACATAATAAATGCAATTTTAGAATTTATAAAAATCTCATCAGTTTTGTGACATGATTTACCGAATTACCGATACCATTGTAATGAAATATTATCGTTGGCCAATAATCCACAAATTAAACTTTCTCGTTCTCATATACAGTCCAATGCACAACACTTCTTAGCTTTTAAACCAAAAACTGACTTCGCCTGCATGGTCTAGTCTTTACACGGTTGGACTTGCAACCCGGAGGTCCCGCTTTTGATTCGCAGCAGGTGTAACTATCGGTACGCGGTTTGGTTGGTTAATAACTGAACGATCATTCTTGTATTCACGCTCTTAACCATGTCTTATCTGATTTAGTTGACCTAGGCATGCTGCTCTTAAAGCCTCAGGAAAGTATAATCTTATATGGACTCAACGTAAAATTGGATATGGTTCCAGAGTCTACGAACGCCTCGCCCAACGCGAACTGTTGTCACTGCAACTACAACTGGACAACGAACCAGCCCTAGGACTGGACGCGTCCGAGCTACGACGTCTCGCGAACTTGTTCCGGGACGACCTTAGACGCAGGAAACGTAAGTTTAAAAAAATGTCTGATAAGTTTGTACTTGGCCTTCCTCTCACTTGATGTTAAATGACGATACAGCCGTTTTATACAAGCGGTAATTATACAAGCGTGCTCACCCAGAAACCTCAAGCTAATTAGGAGCTGGCTCTGCTACCTTTCATGCCGGAACACAACAGTGCTAGCCAGTCAGACATAGAAAATGTTTTACCACTAACCAATTCATCCACTGGTGAACGTAGGTCATGGTACGCAATAATGACCGGCCCCGAGCCGTTAATAACTTCGTTCAGAAATAAATGTCTCGGTTCCTTGCGTTCCACAGAGTCATCCAAATTCATCAGTGAACGTGAAATGAAGAAGCATTCGGAGAAAATATACAAATCTCTGCCAGAAGTTCAACGCAAGAAAGAAGAGATTAGGAAAGAAAATATTAAGAAGACGAATTTATTGATGGCCACCATTTTTAAGAAGGTAATTGAAAATTAATATAAATGTTTATAACATATTTATAGATGTCTTGGGAAGGTTATTTTAATGGCTTTTGACCGTAGTTTTACTACATAGTATTTCTAACAAGGTCGTGAGGAGTCGCTGGATGCAAGCGGTTAGGGATCGGCCATTGGGTCCTGTCATGGAAAGCCCTATGTTCAGCAGTGGATGCTTCCCGGAAGGTTATTTAATGTGGCTTATTATGGAGACTTCTAACTGTATTCCGCATACTGCTTACCCTATGTGGATGATATTTGGTTTTGTGTCAAGTTTCAAACCACAAACTGGCGAATACAATGGTTATTGTTATTGACATGAATCTTCCGTATCCCGAAAAAATGCAATTCCCATGTTTATAATAGTGTTCATTGACGAAATCTTATCTTGTCACAGTATGCCACAGAGACTCGGTAAGCAATTTTAAGGTTTAGGTAAGAAACTTTAAAACTCAAGTGATCGTTTTTTTTGTTTGATATTTTTAGCATCAGAAAAATCGAAACACCTTGCAAGTTTATATTTTGTAAGGACTAAGGTTGGTTAGTAGTTAGGCTTTGGTGCACCAGGTATCATGCCTGGAATGACACTAACCTTCCTGCGTAGCATGAGATGCGTAAGAGCGGTGAGAGTGAGATATGTCATATTTGAATGTCTAGTTTTAAAAAAAATCTTTTTTTAGTATACAAATATATATTTTTGTTTTACATATGAATCGCCAAATTGTGGAGTGTTTATACGATTTGACGTTTAGATATGACAAAAGACAATATCTCATTTTCAACGCTCTCATGCGTCTCATGCTACGCAGGCGCGAAGTGGTGAAAAAATGACCCCTACGGGAGGAAGAACCAAGTTGTTGATTGATAAAAATGATTTGTTTTATGATGATGAAATACAAAGTCAGATGCAATTTACAATTTGCTGTTATATCATTTCAGAATCTCCAAAAGAAAGCCCTCAGCGGCGCAGTCACAATTTCAAACTACAGCCCAATAGTCAAGATATGACAATATAACCTCTAGACATGAATTGAACAAGGTGTTACAAGGTATGTGTTCAATACGTTTAAAATTGTTATTTTTTACAATTGTCCTTGTTATATTTTGTATTTTGACGAATTTTTAATAAACGACTTTAGTTTGTACGTTTTCTTTTTGTCATGTAAAGGTGTTTAAAGATACCAGATCGGCTTAGAACGACATATATAAGAAACATATGTGATGAGCGGCTCACTCGTTCGAAAACAATTTTTTCCGACCTCATTCCTCAAATACGATTACTCCAGTATTCACATCCTGCAGGGCTATCATGAAGGCCATGAGATAAATTTGTCATGTTAGTTTGGTTCAAGGTACTCAACATTGCCGTTAAGTACCTTATTTCTTCAATTGATTTCATCAGATTCTTTTAATAGTGAAGATTCGTTCAAGTTTATGATTTACAACTAAAACAAATGTCTGATAAAGAGTTTTATTAAACATATGGAATAAAAATTGAGCTCTCGTCGTGAACCTTGTACCTTCAGAGTACATAGTGGCTGATGCCAGCATCACCTCAAGCTAGTCAGTCTGCTCCTGTTCATCATAACAGCACTGGGCAGATGTCAGCAGTCCAGTGTTGGAGATGTGACACCCACCGCATATACACAAGTGTTGTTAGGTGGAAGAGTAATCCTGCCTGAAGAGGACATCTATATATCTATACTATGTATATTAAAATCGTAACAGTGAAAGAGTCTGCACATTGAAGATATCTGGAAAATAGACAATGACTAACTCAGTATGCTAAAGCAGTTTTCAAAATTATTGTTTGTCTGAAAACCGCATCATGCTTAAACCAATTTATAAAAAACATCAAATGTGCGAGTCAGACTCGCGCACCAAGAGTTCCGTACAGAATATGAATAATTAGGATTAACAAATTATGTAAGTAAAATTACAGTAAGTAACAAACTTAACTTTGCAGTTGAAAAATGAGATCGCATACATCCGTCTATATCACGATCAATAAAATTCTCCACTGCAAATGTTAGTTTGTATTAAATTCCATACAATAGACATCAACGCGAGACACGTTGAGAAAATCTCGTAAGCTTGAAATTCCATACAATAAACATCAACGCGAGACACGTCGAGATAACCTCGTAACTATGAAATTCCATATAATAGACATCAACGCGAGCCACGTCGAGAAAACCGTATTCATATTCTGTACGGAACCCTTGGTGCGCGAGTCCGACTCGTGCTTGCCCGGTTTTTAGATTTATTCGTATACTTGTGCTGTAAGACTTTGCTTCTTGCCGAATTTCAGGATTCTAGGTCGAAGGGAAGTACATTTTCTAAAAACAGCTGCATCTTTTTGCGTCGACCTAGAAGTTTGATTTTTACACATCTCCAAGGGATTGCAAACTTAAGCAACAAAAGAAATATTTCAAATGAGCCCCAAGTTTTTATTTTAGCCTGTTACTCGTAAAGGCCTAAGATTATTACTTATTCCGCTAACGCACCGATAAACAGTGCCCCTAGGCATCCGACATCAGAAAACAGCAGGTGCTATTATTGCTTGAATTCTTTTAGACGCTAACATCTCAGAAGTTCCAGGTTTGTGTCTTCATTCGTCAGTTTTTGGCACAACTAGTAATTTAAAATAAAACTATATAGCTAAAAGTTTTAAAAAGTATTTTTTAATTGTTTGTCCATTCTACCAGCCGTAAAATTACGAATAAATCAATACTTAACTGTTATAGATTACCATAACACCTGCCATAATATTTACAATAATATTTATTCCTTCTTCATTTCTTTGACTATTTCTTTAAGCTTTCTTCTATGAATCTTGGTAGTTGAGGTCATCGGGAGTTCTTTCAGGAATATAACTCCGCCTCTCAGTTGTTTCGAGTCAGTCAGAGATTCTGAAATTAAGATTCACTATCACTATTCGTATTTTAATATTAAGAAAATTAAATAGAATTGCTTCGTTTATTGACCAGTAAATTGATTTACCTTTGACTAAATCCTTGATGTCCTGTGCAGTGACATTGCACCCCTCTCGTCGCACCACACAAGCGACGATCAAGTCCCCACATTCTCTGTCAGGTATACCACTGACGGCCACGTCCAGAACTGCGGGGTGTTTCCGGATCACGTTCTCTACTTCCACAGGAGATATCTGAAAAAATATTATTTTTGAGAGTTGAATAAAATTTGGAATGATTCCGGTTTTGGTAAACTAAGTACGTTTTTTATAATCTTGTTCTTACAATGTTCTTAAATTTAGGAATTTTGCTCTTGTTGGAACATACTTCTCTTTTACACGCAATCACCTCATGATAAGACCACATGTGTCTTTATTACGTCAAAGTAATCTATATTAGGGCCTTCTCTTTCTCCTTCTCTTTTTCCATAAATTTAAAATGTCTTATAATGTAACCTAATTCAATTGTCATGTTTTATTAGGTGACCTAATTTAAAAACAATTCGATTAGCTGTAGACATCTGATATTAACATAATATTTTAGTTGAATCACTATCAAAAGATTGTTTTCAAGATTGAGGCACTCTTGAACAACTCATTAAATGTTCAACAATCATATTGTCTACTTGTACTAGACTTTTAGTCCATATCTCAAATATTATCAGTCATTTGAGATTGATGAAATGACAGAACATACTTCTGCAAGAAAACCATTAGTTTATACCTACTTGATGATTCATGTACTTGAGGAGCAATTTCAACCGATCGACGAAAAAGAAATTATCATCCTCATCTCTGTAGAATATGTCACCAGTTTGGAACCATCCGTCTGCAGTAATGGATTCTTCCGTTGCTTCAGGGTTGTTGTAGTACCCCTGTAAGATGGTACAAATATCATATTAGTAGTAATTTAACAATTAACTCTAGTCATAACTTTACTCATACAATACTTGTCAAATTATTGAAAATAGTGGTCGCCCAGTGGTCGAAATTCGACCATATGTTTTCTGTGCAAAATTTGGTTTTAGTTGTAAGTTTTTTCATTAAGTCAAAATGTAATTTTCTTTCGATCTTTAACCACAATAACCTACTTTCCGTCCTGGTACAAAGGTTCCCATGAGGCTTCCAGCATTGCCGCGCTGTATTACTATGCATATCCTTTGCACTAGGAAGGATTCGGAACGGAAGTCATAACCTTTGTAAGCCGGCGCCCTATTTCTCCATGAAGGCCTTCGCCTACTTCCCCGAGCCGGCTGTTCATCATCATAGTATAGTTTTTCATTGGGACTAGTATAATTTTGACTTCATTGTTACCTTAAACATTGTAGGGCCTTTCAGCCACATTTCTCCAGGCACGTTGGCCTCTATTATTTCTTCTTGCGTTTCTACGTTGATTATCTGTAAGAAATTGATTGACATAGTACCATAATATTCGTTGTCCACTATTGTGAATAGGACTTTAGAAAGCTTACAACATTTTCGGTAAAATTAATAATTATAAGAACTTTGCAAAAATGTTGCTTTTATTCAATGGCGTCGTGTGAAACTTTTTGAATAACTTACTCTCACTTGCACATGTCTAATAGGTTTGCCGGGAGAACCAATCGGTGAATTGTCCACAACGAAAGTCCACGTCATCATTTCTGTTGTTCCATAAATATTATACGCATCCGTATCAGGTGAAAGGCACTGAAAAAAACTAAATGTTTATTTACCACATAAAAACATTTGAAACTAAATATTCATCCTTATAAATAAATGGGAGAATTAATTTGTGTATTCGATTTTGAGGTACGTTTCAACTCTTACGAGATTAAAGTCATAATAAAGTACATAAAATAAAAAAAGTTTCAATCTCGACATCGAGTTGTTTGACATTTTTTAATGAAGGATTCAGAGTTGATTTTGTATTTGATTTAATGACTCTACGCTACAGGATTAATATCTAATCTATGCTACAGGTTAAGACAGAAATATATGAATGGCAAGTGACAAACCAATTTTTAATGTATACAAATATCTAGGAATAGGGTCACAGAATATTTTTAAAGCCAAGAAAACAATTCCGTGAATAAAGCCGCGATAGGTTTCTACCAGATACATCTCAAAAATCGTAAGCTGTCCAGAAAATTGATTTGCTTTTACCTTTATTTCATTTATAAGTTCTTCAGGTACGGCGCTTCCACCTAGAGATATATCTTCGAAACTGGTGAAGTCACAAATATCCGTTACTCCAGGTTTCAATAGCCCAGTCATCATAGTTGGACTTATGAGCATAGACGTTGGCTGAAACGTTTTGATTTTAACCATAAAAATTACCGGACTCTACTCATACCTGGCTTCTGGTCTCTAACCACATAACTAATGTAGTACTACCGTACAAAACGGACGTTCACCGCCCCCTACCAATCTGCGAAACCGCACCTCTCCCCGCAAGAAAGTGATCGTCCGCGACATCCTTCGAAGTCTCGACTCACACATCAATAAAAATAAATAAATAGTTTATTTTTCTCAAAAAGACATGTGTGTGTATACACACGTCATCCGTTCGAGGTATGGGAATAGGTGCCGATATCACGACATTTCTATTTAGTGTCCGGGATGTGCTCTAACTTCGAACACATAATATTATAATGGCTTCGAGTCCTCAAAGTAATGGAGAACAGGCTATCTTAAGGTAAGTTTGGACAATTCTTAGCATCAATTTTACTAATCATCAGGTGATATGTGTTCCATACAATTATAAGAAATTAATAACATGCTTATATTTGTAAAAAAACGTTATCAGAGTAAAGTTTTATGTTTTAGAGATATTTAAATTGAGAGTATGGAGGTTTTGTTCACTGTCACTGTTTTACACGAGCCTAACTCGAAAATCGACACGCCCTGATCGAGATTCGCTCAAACGAATTTGCTATAAACACAACCTTGGCTAGCGGTTGGCAAAAATATATTGATGATGCGTAGATAGATGCTGCTCATTTTTGGTATTACTCATTTTCTGCAATTGCCCCTTAGGCCCTTCAGTCACAGCTGCTTATTGAAGTTTGTAATAGTTCATTCTAACAATACCTTGTAAGTTTTAATGAGTTGGTGCGTGTGTTCTGGAGTCATCGCCAGTGAAGAATGCAAGCGTGTGTATCTGAAGATAGGGGACAGGTTGAAGTGAACGATGGCCGACAGCCATTGAAGAGGCGACACCACCAAGTACATTCGTGTGGGCGATGGAAATGTAGAGTAGCGACTCCTGTAAGAAGGTTGCTATTATTACGGATCTTAGGAGGCTTTGAGAGAGTCATAGAAAGCACAAGACAACACACAACACAACAACATAAGGGACAGCGTGTGAAAATTTTAAGAAGAGTCATATGTGGTGTGTATAAGTATCTGTATGTTAGTTATATTTGTGTAGCGCTGCGTGCAAGTGTGTTAAAATATTGTTAGAATAGGGGCTGGGCTGGCTGAAAATCAGTGTTGTGCAGCATGCTGCATGACGGGTGCTGAGACAGCTCCTCACACAGAACCTTGTCATTTTTTATTAATTTCTGTAATGTGTGTGTGTGTGTGTGTGTGTGTGTGTGTGTGTGTGTGTGTGTGTGTGTGTGTGTGTGTGTGTGTGTGTGTGTGTGTGTGTGTGTGTAATTTGTCTGTGGCAAATAAATGGTTTAAATAAGCGGCGCCGATCCTTGTGATGTACCACAGAAGGCCTTTCCTCAGCAGTGGACGTTTCCCGTCTTAATATGACGCTGTATCGATGTAATCCATATCAAGTGTTGCCAACTGTCTATGAGATACAAAACCATGAAAATTTTAAAAGGGTTGCATAAATTTACCAATAGTAAGGGTTTCCGACAGCGAAATTCTTGTGCGTACCAGCTGCAGATTTTGGCAGCCCTGTTGTTCCACTGGTTGCCACTAAAAAGGCAGTAGTGTCTTCGGGATCGAAGTCAGTTGGTCTGAAACATATTTGTGGGAAGTTGTTCATGCGACTTGTTAACGTGTCAAAGTTTCTTAGTGAATTGCACTCCTGGTGCCCGTTGTTGTTGTGTACAATTTTTTTATATTGTTGTTATTATAATGAGTCTTCTTAGTGGTTCTCTATATTAGCGATTCCCAAACTGTTAAGGCTATGGAACACTAAACTTATAGTTTAAGGAAGCCCTTTATTACTGTCAGCCCATAACTTCAGTTATTAATAGTTGTATAAAAACATCTAACAAATGAAAACAATGTTTTAAAATGATCACCTTAACCCATATTCAATTCACGAATACTAATTGAATAAATTGGTTTGATTTCAAACCGTAGATTTTGCTCTAGCTAGGAGCTAATAGCTCATATTTTTGTAGTGCTGAAAGTGCTAAATAGATGAAATGTACCAATACTCACTCAAAATCTTCTACTGTCCCATTCCCCTTTATCTCCATCAATTCAAAAAAACTCTTGAAGCCGTTTACTTTGTCAAAAGTAAATATTTGAGCTTCCACTTTCTCGTCTTTTAATGCTTTCTGAACATCTGATGCTCTTTCACTTTGGCAGAATACGATCTTTGGTCGATTCACATTAAAAGTACCTTGAAGTTCCGCTGGAATGAATGAGAAATATACTCCAGTTACTGCAGACTAGGTTCAACGGTTTTAAATAACTATAATGGTTTTGTATTTGGCCTTAATCTCTCCTGATGGAAAGTGACGGTAGGGTCTTTTGATGGTAAGTCTCAAGCTGATTAGGCGCTGGCTCTGTTGGCGGTGGCTCTTACGTTTCAATCAAACCGGAACACAACAGTGCTATTAACACTACGGTTTGACAGTAGAATAAGGTGACATGGTAGTAGCTAGCCAGGCGGACACAACTAAACCGAACTGGGAATCGAACGGTGCCGGTTAAAATGTGTGTTCCTAATATATTTTACTTGTTTATATATTATTCAGAATATACCATACGTTTTAGCATTGATTAGTAGTAGATTCTAAGAAATATTTTATGATGATGACAATGAGACACATTGTCATTTCTGACCTCCTCAGTTGACATTATAACATCCCTCGAACCTTTCCAGATTTTTTTATCTCAAGTAAAATCCATATACAAATGATGTAATCATATCGTTTTGATGCATATTACTCAAACGTTATTGATAACTATACTGACCAACAGTTAAAGTCCTGTCAATAGGTGCTATTATAATTCCAAGAAACAGTGCAGCGTAGTAAGGTATCGCCAAGTCTAAATGAAGAGGAGCCATTAGAATCATGACGTCACCACGCTGCAAACCTATAGCTTTGAGAGCATTTGCGCATATTACTGATCTCTCAAGTACTGATCCACTGGTCTCGGATTCATTGGTTGCTCCATTGATCTATCGAAAAACAAAATCGCCTTCTACACCCTCCATTGTGATATCATCTTTCTGTCTACAAACTCCTAGATATAAATACATTCTGTTTCTTGCTACCTGGCAACTACTTTATGGACTATATATATTAGAATGTATATTTCTCAGAGGTAACCCCGTTGGTTGTGTTTTGACGCAGAAATGAGAGAGATGTGCTAAAATGCGTAGCGAGAGATGTGTATGATATGCACCAATGGAATTTTTTGATTTTCATAGCTTAGTTCTGGTGGAAAACAGTTCAATGAAGTTAAGTTTTTTACTTACTCGTTGAAGCGATAGCTGCGAGCTAAGGATATGAGATGTGGATGTTAGGTTAGGTTAGTGAGCTAAGGATGTCAGGCAAGAATGTGAGCTAATGATGTTAGGTAAGGAAGTGAGCTAGGGATGTTAGGTAAGGAAGTGAGCTAGGGATGTTAGGTAAGGAAGTGAGCTAGGGATGTTAGTTAAGGAAGTGAGCTAGGGATGTTAGGTAAGGAAGTGAGCTAGGGATGTTAGGTAAGGAAGTGAGCTAAGTATGTTAGGTAAGGAAGTGAGCTAAGGATATCAGGTAAGGATGTGAGCTAATGATGTTAGGTAAGGAAGTGAGCTAGGGATGTTAGGTAAGAAAGTTAGCTAAGGATGTCAGGTAAGGATGTGAGCTAATGATGTTAGGTAAGGAAGTGATCTAGGAATGTTAGGTAAGGAAGTGAGCTAGGGATGTTAGGCAAGAATGTGAGCTAATGATGTTAGGTAAGGATGTCAGACAAATAATGAGTTACTGATGCGAGAGTGGTGTAGCTATGTGAAATTACGAAGAGAATTGAGTGTTGATATTCTTGGCGTATCTAAATACCCTGTTTTTTTTAGTAATAGTGGCATTAAGAAAGAGGTTTCTAGTAAATATTAAATTACATAAAATCCATATAATTTAGTTTTTTCTTGATAAATAATTATGCGTACCTGTAAAATATATCCGGGATCGTCTTTCAGGCTCTGCAGTATAATTTTACCGAGGTGAAAACGGTCGCTAGGTATTCCCGACGCCGCGACAACCCGGGAAGTCAGCTCACTCATATAATTGTGCACTGCGTCGTTTGGACTCTTTTGTCGATGCATGTCAGTATACAAAGATCACTTTTACATTACATTTATTAATAATATCCTGTGTGTGTAGCAGCTTACACTTCACTGCACTGGCGTTCGTTTCGTTGCTAACCAAATGCAGATAATTGGATCAACTATCGGAATCGGAATAATCAATAAAAACGGATCAGTGATATAATTTTATTGTACGTATATGGCTAATCGACATCGGTAGCATTTGCTATAAACAACATTCATATATCTGTGATAATTTCGATATAATTGTCATATACATATTAAATCTTTATTTGCTATCAGATAATATGAATAGGACCTCACTGTCATCCCGCGGGTATCGTAAAGTAATGAAAAAGCAACCACTCTTGTCCATCATAGTGGCATACTAAATTTATGTTGCCATAATCTTTTAAAAATCTTTTAATAATAATGGATTTGTGTAGTAACTATCTAAAAATAGGACATCAGATTGTGATCACAATTTTCATTTTAAACACTTTTTTCGATTATTTTTCAAAGCGCCATCTATGAACCATTAACTGCGTAGCTAACCATAAAGTTGTAAATTATTACTTGTACATTATATTAATGTAACTAACTGCTAATTGTAATTAGTTGTATATTATATTATGCAGACTTGCGTAGTCTACAGCTGACAGAGGCAGTACTTGTAATAATGTTCATAATCGTGAAAACAGAGTCAATAACTGTATTTGTAGAGATTTCTGAATAGCTTAGAATATATTTTCGTTAGATAATATCACCACTATCAAACGATCTTATCAAACCGATAATCAGGTAGGAAACCCGGCAGGGGATCGAACCGAATTTGTGTATATCGGGTAGGTAGTTACGCACACGTGATAGACCGAACTTTGTGTGTGTACCAGATGACTTTGAATGAGTACTAGGTATATCGGTGAAGGAAAACATCGTGAGGAAATCTGCACACTCCTGAGAAGAAATTCAAAGGTGTGTGTGTGAAGTCTACCAATCCGCACTTGGCCCATGTGGTCCATAAACTCTCTGTAGGAGAATAGGCCTGACCTCCTGCACTGAGGACATATGTAGGCTGTTGATGTATGTTGACGTACTGGGTATAAGTAACCCAACAGGGATCGTACCAAATTTGTGTGTTTACCAGGTAGGTAACGCTACCTACCGGAGATCGAAGCCAAATGTCAATCAATAAAGAATAACTCAACATATGTATGTACACAAGTAACGCTGGTATAAATGTAGTTTATGTACTATTTTAGTTTAGTAAATATTGACAATATTTGTAACATTATTTGGTTATTTGGTGTGCTGAATAAAAGTGTTTTCTTTCTTTCATATATATTTATTATATTCTGAGCATATTTATACCACCATCATATACCCCAAAAGTATTTACTCTCGTTTCATCATTTGCACGATTTCCTTTAGTTTCCTCCTATGTATCTTAGTAGATGCCGTCATCGGTAGCTCGTTCAAGAAAACAACTCCACCGCTCAAATGCTTCGTTTCTGTCAATGAATCTGACAACAAAGGAAGTTAGTTAACTTTCAGAAATTTGGAATACAGAATTTAATGTTGAAATATTTCCCTTACTTTTAACCAAGTCCTTGATCTCCTGCGCAGTGACACGATGCCCCTCCCTGCGCACGACGCACGCGACGATCAAGTCCCCACATTCTCGGTCCGGCACACCGATCACCGCGACATCCAATACGCCAGGGTGTCTATGTATCACGCTCTCGACTTCCACTGGTGACACCTGAGGCATAAATAAGTACTTGTTTTATGACAAAATCAATCAATTTATATGTTCTTGATTTCTATGAACCAAGAATATGTCACTATAAACTAAGGCCCAATTGAGTACATCTAAAGCTTTAGTACGAACAACAATAGTCCGATGAAATAGATTGGCTACCGCACAGAACTGGGAGGGACTATAAGAAGAAAATGGGAGAGGACAATAACTATACCCTAAACATAAGTTATAAACTAATAATTTTTACAATTTATCAATTATACAATTTTTTATTACAAATTCTCCATAGTTTCTAAAACCCAACTTAATTCTAGTACTCGTATTACGTACCTGTACACGAAATAAAAATAAAAACCTACATATATTTGTTATTACTTATTCCAAAGTAACATTTTTGTAATTGCTCATAATTTTGAAGGAATAATAAAAAGACGCTTACTAAGATTCGAACCACAGCATCTTTCTTTTCACCTCATGACTTCGCATTTGTGTCGTAAAAGGTGATTAAAGGAAAACATTAGGAGACTGTCAGTATCGATTTCCATCTACCTGCTAAACATTCAACATTTGAAGGAATTTCTGTCGTGGTGGTCTATAACGATTGACCATGTCCAGCAGTGGACTTATACGAATGATGACTGCTAACCAAATGTCACTTACTTGATGATTCCTGTACTTGAGCAATGATTTGATACGTTCCACGAAATAGAAGACCCCGTTTTCGTCTCTGTAGAACATGTCACCTGACTTTAACCAACCATCAGCTGAAAATGTTGCTTTTGTGGCTTCTGGGTCGTTATAATAGCCCTAAAACGAAATAATATTATGTTTATTCATTATTGTATTATATACACGCTTGATTAAGTTCATAAATAAGTACTACCTTGAAAATAGAAGGTCCTTTGACCCATAGTTCTCCTGTTTTGTTAGCTTCGACAATGTCTTCTTCCGTGTCTACGTCTGTTATCTGGAATCGCATAAAATATTTTAAAAATATATCGGCAACGAAAGGATTAACTATATAATTAAAGCGTTCAAAAAGAACTAAATTACGACTTCAATTGCTTTAAAAATTTGGACTTTGTTGATTTTTTCAAAGGGCGATCAATCAATTTCGATAAAAATTTATATGGGACCACTTCTGAAGTATGCTCTACCAAACAAAAAAATCATTATTAAAATCGGTTCACTATTGGCAGAGTTATCGCGTAACACACATACACACAAAAACATACGCGTCGAATTGAGAATCTCCTCCTTGTTTGAAGTCGGTTGAAAATAAATAGTATATATTTCTAGCATATTTATTTATGTTATCACGGGAAAAAATATTAAGGTCGAAAACTCGAAAGCAAGTGAGTCCAGTCTGGTGGAATACACATAACTAAATATTATATACATAGGTGTAATATATAAAAGTTAAGTAGATAATTTAATTATATAATAATTTACCCGAAGTTGTATATGACCAACGGGTCTCCCGTAAGCGCCTGGAGGTACGTTTTCGGGCCAGAATGGCATAGTTGTCATTTCACTTGATCCGTATAGTGGGAACACATCAGTGTTTGGTGTCAATTTCTGTAACATGTCAAATAATTCCTTAGAATTTCGATTTATCAAAATAGTAAATCACATAGAACCTGGCTGTATTATTATCAGTTTTGAAATAATGCAGTATTATACATGTCAAAAAATGTTCCTAAATATTTTACCTAAAATCTTTACTTATCACTAAAACATACTGTAATATAAACAAGTGTTTTGCTATTACAAGTAGGTATTTGTAAGAAAGGAAGTTATGAAACACTTGCTAACTATTTTGTATTTAAACCAACAATAATCTGAAATGTTATTAGATTAAATGATAGCCATCAGATATTTTTTATATTTTTGAAAATAAAAGAGCGATTAAAAATAATGTTTACAAAGAAATATAGTATTGTAACTGGTTGTTTATTTACATAATTTACCTTCACATCGTCTATGAGCTCAGGTGACACTGCACTTCCCGCTAGTATTATAAATTCAAACGAGCTGAAATCACAAACGGGGCCTTTTCCAGGTTTAATAATCGTGGTAATCATTGTTGGACTTGTCATCATAAATGTAGGCTGAAAACAAGCAAATCATAAGAACATGTTTGTGAATCTATGACAGGAATTTAGAATGTATTCAGATGCAACATCATTTCTAATCACACGACATACTAACGAGTCTTCAGCAAGTTTTGACGTAGATGAACTAGAAAGAAAATCTCAGTCAAAGCTCAAGGTTCAAGTGGCAATGGGGGTGACATATCGCTCGATAAACAAACTACTATTGTGGTAAAATATTTCTCGAATGGCGACGGCACAAGGTGAAATGTTCAGGAGAACCACTCCCGATAAGGAGCCAGGCGACCTGGTAAAACATCGTGTAAATCCACTATAGGCTTTCAATTGAACGACGACATAATATTCTTTTATCGAAACGAGTTCCGAAATAAGAAATATTATTCTTTTATCGGAACCGATTTAGAAAAGAAGAAATGTTATTCTTATTTAGAAACTGGTTTCGAACCTTGGTTTCGAAGGCAGCCGAAGGGTACGGGAGGTCTACGAGTACGTTCAAAAGTCGTTATTTTCAGCTGACTATGATGATGATCATAAGAAGACTAACGCAGACGTACCTTGTATCTACAGATTAAGTCACGTGTGTGTTCCCGAGACAACGGGAGAGAAGATTGAAGCAACGTAGTTCTAAAGACAGGACTGAGGTAATACATTAAGATTCCTGACATCCATTGTAAAGGAGATGTCATCAGATTCATGCGCGATGGTGTCGGGAAGACTGAATAGCGAGCCCTGTTGGAAATAAACATAAAATGAAGCTTTTAAAACACAAAGTTAAGAACTACTACATACTCGACGTACGTATGTTTTACTCACCAAAAGTAGTGGCATGTGGAACCAAAATTTTGGTGAGTTATAGCTGCTGCTTTAGGTATACCAGTTGTTCCACTTGTTGGGACTAAAAAGGCAATCGTTTCTTCTGGGTTTTTGATCTCAGTTGGCCTGGAAACATAAATTAGTGAAGTCGATCACGAACTACAAGACCAAATTACCAATAAAAAACTAGAACTGAATGTAATTACCTGAATCCCTCTATCATTTTCTCATCTCTGAATTCATGTAGCAGTTCATTGAAATTTCGGTAGTTGTCTCCTTCGTCGAATGTTATAATGTGTGCTTCTGTGTGCGTCTCTTTGAGTGCTTGCTGAACATCGTCTGCTTTTTCACATTGACAAAATACTGCCTTGGGCTTAACGACATTGAAACTGTGCTGGAGTTCGGCTAAAATATATGGAATATAATATGTATTTAGATTCTGTTAATGCGAAATTCCGCTTTCACGTTTAAAAATGTTAATCAGCGGGGAAACGTCCACTGCTGAACATAGGCCTCCCCATAGTTTTGTCAAATGACCGGTCCCGAGCCACGTGCATCCAGCGACTACCTGCGATCCTTATCAGGTCGTCGGTCTATCTAGCAGTGGGACAGCACAGTAAGTAATTTAATAATAATAATAGAAATAAGTTAGATAAAATTTTAATAGTAAGGTTAAAGTTTTCAGTAGTTTCAACTTACCAACAGTCAAATCTTTATCAATTGGCGCAACTATAACTCCAAGGTATAAAGCAGCATAATATGGTATCATCAAGTCTATATGATTGGGAGCCATTAATATCATAACATCTCCTTTTTGGAGACCCAGGGCTCTTAGAGCTAAGGAACATTGCACGCTTCGTTTTAACACTGACCCGCTTGTTTCAGATTTGTCTACAGCTCCGTCGATCTGCAAATAGGTAGTGTTTTAAAAATACAAAAATAGACTTGGTACTAGCTATAATTTATTTTACTATCGAGAGAAATACACTATTTAGACATTTATTTAATTTTAAAAGTAAAAACTTGTGTCGCCATTGGAAGTTAGCTAGTTGTCGGCGCCAACATAGAAAGGCTTTGGAAAATTATGCCAGGACATTAAAATATACAGTCCCAAGTTCATAATGTTAAAATTTGTTATGTGAAACAATAACTTACTTGCAATATATGATCAGGGTAATCTTTCAAACTTTGCAGTACGATTTTTCCCAGATGGAATCTGTCAGTCGGGATTCCGGATTGAGCGACGATGCGGGAAGTCAGAGCGCTCATGTACCAATGCACGGAGTCGTTGACTCGCTTTTGAAGATGCATGATGACTTTCAAAACTAAATAAAATTTTGTGGCTTTATAATAAAGTCACTAGAAATAGTAGAATATTGAGGAGTGTGATAGCATTTACCCCTGTCGTCCTGGGTACCAAATGAGATTATCACTAACGCCGACGCGGGAATTAGAGAGTGATAGCTAGCACCGACTGTTTCGAAATGTCGTTTGAATATCATAATGAATGTTTTTTTTATCCGTTGTTGAGATATGACTCGCCTGAAATTTAATCTTTACTTTATCAGAGTAAGACTGAGTACAGATAAAATGTATATAATAAAAGTAACTTAACTCTTATTGTTGACATTGCTTCTAGATGGGCCAACGGTATAGGATAAGGTCGCGGGGAGTCGCTGGATGCAAGTGGCTCGGTATCGGTTATTGGAGGAGGCCTATGTCCAGCTGTGGATGTTTCCCAAAACCCTTCAGGGGCCGAATTCGGATGTGGTCGAAAAAGTGAAATTCTGGCTGGCTGATTTTTTAATTTATTGACAAACGACAAAACCTAGATTTTCAGCAGACACAAACGATTTGTTATCTACCTAGATATGTGAGATCGCTAAGACTGACCCAGACAGCCTGAAAGTCATATTTAAGAAATTCAAATTAAAAAGAAAAGTTTAAACAATTTATTACCTTAAAAATCATTCACAAAAATATAATATAGTGTTCAAAGTCTTCTTTTAAACTAAAAGTTGCCCGTGTTAGGAGACTTTTCTATTTTGATGATATTGGTAAGTTACGAGTATATTGATTGTTCATATGAATGATATATATTCATTTAGTATGTTCATCACATGAAGAGAAATCTATTATGGTATTATTATGGTATTAATACATAAGATAGAATTTAAGTTTAATTTGATAAAAAGGAATAAAATTTAGACACAATAAAATAATTGCATGCTGAAAGAGACTGACAGGGTGTGATGGTGTGTGTGAGAGGGTGTGCGCGCGTGTGTTTGCGATGTATGAGTGAAGGCGTGGGGGCAGCGGGTGGGGGTGAGTAATTTATTTGTACGTATATTTATTTCGGCTGATTATTAATGTTGTTTTGTGACATATATATGCTATGATACTCTCGACTTCGTCATAACTTTTAGTTATACACCAGTCAGCCACTCTTTTCTTACTCGTACACTTTTCTAAGAGTCACATAGGTTTTTCATTTATATAATACAAGTTTAGTATTTAATCAAAGTTGTTCTAGTTCAAACAAAACATAATCGAGAATTAACCAAACATTTGTAGAATGGGTTCGATCTGGAAATCGTTATTTTAAAGTGGGTTGTTAGTGAAATATTGTAGGATCTTTACACACAACGTGCTTGACATTGCCCTTCACCTCAGCTGATAGTAAGGATGAGCCCGTACGATAAATAACCAAAAGTCTCAAGTTGAACTGGCTTTGTAATTTTATTTCAGTAAGGAAACACAAAAGGCTTCAGACTTAGAAAACATGTTGGAAATCATGTAGAAACCACCAAACGAAGTACCAATAGATTGTCAGTTCAACATTATTCCACTAGCTTCTGTAAACTGATATTTAATTCATTAGTTAGTGACCTGTCACTGATTATATTACTGGGAAATATCAATATTGCAAATAGTGTTGTGGTATAGGTCTGGTGTGGTGGTCTAAATCGCATTTAATTTGTAGTTCCTCTACAAAACAGGATCGGGAGTATCAAGTCGACAGCGTCTTATTACTGGAACTTTATTCTCGTTTCATCATTTGCACGATTTCCTTTAGTTTCCTCCTATGTATCTTAGTAGATGCAGTCATCGGTAGCTCGTTCAAGAAAACAACTCCACCGCTCAAATGCTTCGTTTCTGTCAATGAATCTGACAACAAAGGAAGTTAGTTAGCTTTCAAAAATTCGGAATATATTATTTTATGTTAAAATATTTCCCTTACTTTTAACCAAGTCCTTGATCTCGTGCGCAGTGACACGATGCCCCTCCCTGCGCACGACGCACGCGACGATCAAGTCCCCACATTCTCGGTCCGGCACACCGATCACCGCGACATCCAATACGCCAGGGTGTCTATATATCACGCTCTCGACTTCCACTGGTGACACCTGAGGCATAAACATTATTTTGTATTATAAGGCCTCAAAAAAATTACCCAGCAGAGGAGCACTATTGTCAGCTTGCGTAACAAGGTCATCATTTCTATCGTTAAATGTGGTAATTATACAAACAAGCTTTTGCCTGCAGCCGTGGTTGCGTGTATCTCAGAAATCATTCCAAGGGATCTCTTTATTGACAATAAATAGCTGATGCCATAGGATGGTTTCGTGCTTACAGACTTATTTTCGCTTATAGGATTAGTGTGACTCATCTCTTTTGTAATAATGAACATTTACCAATAAAGATGATAATGGTGTGCAATTATCATTATCTTTTTAACTTTATGACAATCGATCAAAGGGTGAAAGAGCAATTTAGGGTTCCGTTTTTTTTCTTCACTTAACGTTCATGCTAGACGACATGGAGCTTTCAACGGGATTTTTTATCTATTATATATCAGTTGTCTGTCCAAAACGCATGTCAAGGAACGTCTGCAGGAAATCACCTAACTGTAACGACAGACGAAATCTGGGAATTGATTATTGCTTTGATTTCTGAGTGTCGCTGTCACCGTAAACTGATCCCTTCAGATTATAGTATTTTTAGGAAGCTGATTATTGAAAAATATTACTTACTTGATGGTTTTTGTATTTAAGCAAAGATTTGATGCGTTCTACAAAAAAGAAATTGCCGTTTTCGTCTCTGTAGAACATATCACCAGTCTTGAACCAACCATCATCTGAAAATGCTTCCTTTGTTGCCACAGGGTCGTTATAATAACCCTAAAATAAAATATATGACTGAACTTAAACTAAAGAAATTCAATCTAACCACACAGAAAATACGAAGCAAGCAAAGACGAAACCACGACCATTTCCCTGACTGGATGGCTGGATCGTGTGACTTTGTGTTCATAGTTCAAAGTTCATTCTCATATACTTGTACGTATATACATATATTAAAAATTAGATGAACCTTACCTACCTTAAAAACAGAAGGTCCATTGAACCAAAGCTCTCCAGGTCTGTTTGGTTCAACGATGTCTTCTTCAGTGTCAACGTCAATTATCTGTAATACCATTAGTAGTAAAAGTTTAAAAGTTTTTGTTGTTTTACATCATCATTATCAACACGAGGATACATGGTGATTCCTATGTACTGAAACTTTTACTTAGACGCCTTTTCACTATCTACGGGAACAAATTGAGTGATCCTAATACATCTTTAAAATAATCTGTTCTTGTTTACCCGCACTTTGAGATGACCAACCGGTTTGTCATAAGCGCCTGGAGTTGAGTTTTCCGGAAAAAATGCTAGAGTTGTCAATTCACTTGATCCATAAATAAGTAAGATGTCTGTTTTGGGTGTAGCTTTCTGTAAAAAATCAGTAATGGCTGTTTTTCTTTCGAAATGACTGACACAGCTTCACCGAGTTTAGATACGAGCGCCAAACGGCGCCCCTGTCTACTCTGATCCGAGGTATGACTAAGGACGTTCCGGATGTTGCTTTGAGAATAAAGGATCGAGTAAACTCAGTATTGATAAAAAATACAAGTTACAAATAAGCAAATTTAACAGATATTGAGCTTAAATGGATTTTGGTGAGGAGTTTTGATCGTATACCGTTTTCTATAATAGACAAGTATTTTGAACTCGTCTTCGACTGGTTAGAATTTAAAAATAATTTCACAGGAATCTCTTATCAGAATATAATGTGTCATCATCCCACGAAGGCTTCATGATCGCAAAAATATCCAAACAAGTTCAGCGGTATGGTTATGACAAAACAACAAACAGATATGGATGTAGACAGACTAGGGCCAGAGCTACTCACTAATTTATAATATTATTGTGATTAGATATTAGTGACAATTACGTTCCTATATATTTACCTTGATTTCATCAATAAGTTCCTCTGACACGGCACTTCCTCCTATCGTTATAAGATCAAACGAACTTAAGTCGCAAGTGTCACCACCCCCAGGCTTGATAATTGTGGTCATCAGCGTTGGACTTAGCGCCATAAATGTAGGCTGAAAATTAGTAGCACTTGCTTGAGACATGGTTTATTAAATTAGTAGATTCATTGACTAGTTTTCGACGATCTAATTTCAGGTTGGGTGTTGATACCACTAGTGCCTGTAAAAGGCTAGACCAGCCTAGTAGAGGTTCCTGTTGTAAATTTCCAAAGACACACAAATTGGTGGTAAACATTCCACTCAAATTGTATGCATAATGGAAGATGAAGCGGAAGCCCTTAGCAACTTAGTAACCTTGTCATTTTTATTTTGCATGTACAAACAGGGGTGTAGCTACCGCCGTGTCTGCCGTATCAATTATACGGGGTCCCCGGGCCACGGGGGCCCCCAACGTGCGTAAGCAAAATTAATAAAAATTCCCCAATTTTTTATATATATTTCACAAATGACAAAAGCAAAAAAAGCAATTTCTTTTTTCCCGCGTAAAGCATGCGTTCAAAAGTTGGCAACATCCTACGTCCTACGCGAATTAAAACATCTATATCATCGCATACGTATTATATACAATTTTGACGTACACATAATGTAAAACAATATCACTACTGATTTGGGTAGAATTAACCAATTTTCACATTCATTTTCAAAGTTTCCACTCGCCACTAACATAAAGGAATGAATATCACTAATAACATATAACATAACACAGAGTACTATATAATAATACATACTTGCACTAACTAACCTTGTAAGTATTGATTAAGCTACGTGCATGCTGTTGTGTCATCGGAAGAGAAGATTGAAGCAGAGTGGTTCTGAAGACAGGGCTCAGATAATACAATGTGATTGCTGTTAGCCATTGAAGAGGAGATGTCATCAGGTACATACGAGATGGTGTCGGGAAGGTCGAATAGCGGGCTCTGTCAAAAACGCTAAATTTGTTATATATAAAAGAATTTACAATTCATCATAAAATATAAACACGCACGCGCAAACGCACTTACAAAAAATAGTGACTTCCTGCGGCAAAATTTTTGTGGGTAATAGCTGCTGATTTTGGTAACCCCGTCGTTCCGCTTGTTGGGATTAAAAAAGCAATCGTTTCTCCTGGATCATTGAATTCGGTTGGCCTGTACACATTGTTCGCAAATATATTATTCAGGATTATAATTGCCACCTATCGCATCTTAAGTTACCTGAAATTGTCTACCACTTCATCATCTCCAAATTTATTTAATATTTCATTGAAATTACGATGGTTGCTTCCATTATCAAATGTTACAATGTGGGCTTCTACGTGTGCCTGTGTTAATGCTTCCTGAACATCTGTAGCTTTTTCACTTTGACAGAATACTATCTTGGGTTTAACAACAGCATAACAGTGCTGTAGTTCAGCTGAAACGTCATGTTAAACATTAATTTGTTGAAGTGATGTTGTTAGAAAAGAGAACTTACTTTTCAGTACATTATGGTTTACTGTAACTTAATAAACATTTGTAACAATGCTCTTCATTTTTGTTTATAAACTAACGAATGTCCCCAATAAATGTATCATAATTAAGTTAGACATACGCTTTTATTGTAGGCCAGAGACTATATTCAACCAACTAGACGACACCAGGTGATGCTGCACATTTCATGTGTGGGTCGTCAGCTTCCTCATAGAGCTATGAGAATTCTACGCATGTCAAATTTTAAGGCAATTTAGGAGCAATCAAACTTTAGCATTCATAATTTAGCAGCAACCATGACTCAGTTACAGCGAGTTGTTTTTAGTGTGTCAGCTGGAGACATGGGTCTCCAGCTGACACATGCCAGGAAGGCAAACCAGTGAGGTTAGGGCTTTAGACTATAGTCAGGCATTTAAAGCACAATGACAGCAATGAGAGCCAAAAAAATTAACGATCACATTGATAAACTGTTGGATCTACGAACGAAATACCGTGTGTAAGCTGGCGACCCGTGTCACCAGCTTACACATCTGGATCTTCGTAATTATTCAAGTTACGATTATGTATTGTACCTCATATTTTAGAGCAAAATAGCAGCGCCAGGCTTCAAAATTTTCGAATCTCTAGTGCTAAAACTGTTTGAGCTACGAGCCGATATGTGTGTGTAAGCTGGTGACATGGGTCGCCAGCTGACACATGTTGTATCTCTGAAACTACATAAGTGAGAACTTCGTTTTAAAGATCAGATGAGACCATACAATAGCAGCGTTCACGAGTCAAAATTTCAAATCTCCTGGCTGTCTAGATTCAAAGTTATAAGCAAAAAACTATTTTCCCGCCAAAAAATTCAAAATAATCGCACGGACGCCGCTGAGCGCGCCGTTGCCGTTCCGTGCGCTACGCTATTACAATAGAGTTTCAACTTAGCCGTCATTGTTTTAAAATTCATTTTAACCTGCACTTTCGTATCGATTCAATTGGTATATTGAGCGTGTTAGACCAGGAGCCGACAGAAATAAGCAATGGTATACTACCGATTAACTTCATAGAGAGACTACGAACGACCTTCACCAAATTTGAGGTCAAGTGAGAACCCTTCATCGCAAATCTACTAATTTGACTAATACGGAACCAAGATTTAGTTTAGTAATGAATCAACATATAAGAAATAACAATTTACGGTGTGATATAACATAGTATAAGAGGTATATGTTCAACATATACAGCTTATATCACTATGATCAATAATTGTTGAGCTCGGTATTTAGTATATTTTCAATAGCAATCCATACTAATATTATTTATATATTATGAATGCAAAAGTGATTTTGTTTGTTTGTCCTTTATTATCGTCGTAACGTAGAGTCAGAATGATGATTTTTTGTATAGGGGTAGTTTGGAAAAGGATGGAAAATGACATAGGCTGTATTTCTTAAACTTTTATTCATAGCTATTTTCATGGAAATTGCAAACAATATTGGCACATTTTAATAAAAATTATTGCTTATACTCAGAAATTTAGATTTGCAAATGAATAAAAATCTTATGATTTGATATATTTTTATTATAAAAGTTGACTAACATTGCTTTGTCTGATTTTCATAATATCAAAAACGGGACATGTGCGAGTCAGACTTGCGCACCGAGGGTTCCTATATTTGTCCCATAAGACTTTGTTTTTTGCCAAATTTCAGGATTATAGATCAATCAAAAATATGCGTCATGCACGGCTTTGATATAAGGGATTGCACACCTGAGTATTTGATATAAATTTCAACTTGATGCATTCACGCATTCCTTAAAAAAGGGGTCTTGACAGACCGAAGAACAACAAAGAGATCCAATCTAGGGTTCGCCTAAATATATTATTTAGTCACAAAATTAACCGCTTATGTACATAATTGATCATAACAAAGGTGCTTCTGAAAGGCGATAGTTGTATTCTAAAGAAGTAAACAAGTCATAATTTTGTATGGGAACCCATATTTTGTTGAAACTTATATATAATAACCAGTAGAATTCAGAATACCTGCCTTCTAAAGTGTGTGTATATTAGTTAACATCATTAAGATTAATTATTTTTCTAAAAACTAGCGTTCCATTATCACAGGTTGGATACTATAAAGAAATAAACGAGACATAGCTTTGTATGGAATTTAAATGAAAATTAAATGTTTGTGAAATCTATATCATGTTTTATTCAATAATTGCTACTGAAAATATACTAAATACCGAGCTCAACAATTATTGATCATAGTGATATAAACTGTATATGTTGAACAAAACCTCTTATACTATGTTATATCACACCGTAAATTGTTATTTCTTATATGTTGATTCATTACTAAACTAAATCTTGGTTCCGTATTAGTCAAATTAGTAGATTTGCGATGAAGGGTTCTCACTTGACCTCAAATTTGGTGAAGGTCGTTCGTAGTCTCTCTATGAAGTTAATCGGTAGTATACCATTGCTTATTTCTGTCGGCTCCTGGTCTAACACGCTCAATATACCAATTGAATCGATACGAAAGTGCAGGTTAAAATGAATTTTAAAACAATGACGGCTAAGTTGAAACTCTATTGTAATAGCGTAGTGCACGGAACGGCAACGGCCCGCTCAGCGGCGTCCGTGCGATTATTTTGAATTTTTTGGCGGGAAAATAGTTTTTTGCTTATAACTTTGAATCTAGACAGCCAGGAGATTTGAAATTTTGACTCGTGAACGCTGCTATTGTATGGTCTCATCTGATCTTTAAAACGAAGTTCTCACTTATGTAGTTTCAGAGATACAACATGTGTCAGCTGGCGACCCATGTCACCAGCTTACACACACATATCGGCTCGTAGCTCAAACAGTTTTAGCACTAGAGATTCGAAAATTTTGAAGCCTGGCGCTGCTATTTTGCTCTAAAATATGAGGTACAATACATAATCGTAACTTGAATAATTACGAAGATCCAGATGTGTAAGCTGGTGACACGGGTCGCCAGCTTACACACGGTATTTCGTTCGTAGATCCAACAGTTTATCAATGTGATCGTTAATTTTTTTGGCTCTCACTGCTGTAATTGTGCTTTAAATGCCTGACTATAGTCTAAAGCCCTAACCCCACTGGTTTGCCTTCCTGGCATGTGTCAGCTGGAGACCCATGTCTCCAGCTGACACACTAAAAACAACTCGCTGTAACTGAGTCATGGTTGCTGCTAAATTATGAATGCTAAAGTTTGATTGCTCCTAAATTGCCTTAAAATTTGGCATGCGTAGAATTCTCATAGCTCTATGAGGAAGCTGACGACCCACACATGCACATTTCCTAAAAATTTCAATTTGATTTAAATTAGTTACTTACTAATTGTTAGATCCCTGTCAATTGGAGCAACAATTACTCCAAGGTATAAAGCAGCATAATATGGTATCATCAAGTCTATATGATTAGGAGCCATTAAAATCATAACATCTCCTTTTTGAAGACCAAGAGCTCTTAGAGCTAAAGAACATTGCACGCTTCGTTTTAGCACTGACCCGCTTGTTTCAGTTTTGTCTACGGCTCCGTCGATCTGAAAATAAGCATTGATTACATTAAAAAGATCAAATCGCTTGTAGTTATATAGGTCGCATAAATCTTATTGAGCATGTAGGCAACGACCTAGTAAAGGTTGCGGGAGTCGCTGGATGCAAGTGGCTCGGGACCGGTCAATGTGGCATACCATGGTCCAGCAGTGCACTCGGCTGATGATAATGGTGATTCAGTAAATGGCCCGATGTTTCTCAAAGATCACAATCTTTAAAAAAATCTTTCACAAATTTTAAAACTAGCCTGAATCTAAAAGTAGTGAAAAGAATGAGACTTACTTGCAATATATGATCAGGGTAATCTTTCAAACTTTGCAGTACGATTTTTCCCAGATGGAATCTGTCAGTCGGGATTCCGGATTGAGCGACGATGCGGGAAGTCAGAGCGCTCATGTACCAATGCACTGAGTCGTTCACTCGCTTTTGAAGATGCATGGTGGACAGTGAGTAATTTATTTTTTAGTTTATCGATTGTACTATTATTTAAATGGTAAAATTTATACAGAATAAGAATTAATATTCACGAATTGTCTGTATATTATTTCTCTACATGAGCTTTGTTTTATCTGAACAACAATAAAAACAACGCGCGATTTCATACTCGCATACAGTTTTACTTTAAAAGTGATTGTGAAAAAGGTTCCGTACTTTTGATAACTATACGGAATAAATTTACTTTTAGATATATCTTTCTTATATGCTTGCGTCGGACCACCATTCCATTATACGCAACGAATTAATTAATTTTGTATTTAGGGTTCCTTACATCCGATTTAATACCGGAACCTTTATAAGAGCACTTTTATCTACTGTATGATTGTGGGTCGTTTCGTTATTCTAAAACAGTTTTTGTTATTTCCTTTGCTCCATAGTTTTCGACTTATCATAACAAATGTCTTTAAACATACCGTTCCCGTTCTATCTCAGAAGTTTGTCCAGTGAAAAATATTAAATAAAATTATATTATTATGGTATTATGTAAATATTACTGGAAAACCAAAGTAATGTCACGGAACTTCTCGAACAGTCTAGAAATAATGAAAAGAGAGTTGGATCTCCTATCTCCTTTGTGTCGAGCAGCATAGAAACTTCTCGAACGAGTGTAAAAGAGAGAAACAGATCCATCTGTCTCTTTCGTGTCGAATAGCAACAAAAGATAGTGTGGAAGTCTCTCGAATAATCACTTAAAGATTCACAAGTGTGAAGGGGAGACTAATCCATCTATTTCCTTCGTGTTTAGTAGCGAAGTTGCTTGAAATCCGAATGTAGAATGTTCCTGAAGTAAATAAAAGATTGCGAAAATTGAAGATCACTGCGAAGGATCTAGAAACAATACCGGGTATATATATAGTCCAGTCATTATTGATATTCGAAATCGAAAATTTAATAATAAGAACAGGTTGCAAAATTTTATAGTTTGTTTTAATACCATTCCCGACCTTACATCAAAATTTGAAAACTTTTGGAATTATAATGAATTAATTGTCTTGACTCACTGGACATATGGGCGCGAGCCGAGTTTCGGAGACAATTGAGTGCAGTTCTAAGTAAACAGCGATTTAAAGTGAAGAAACGGAAACCGGAAGAAGTTGTAGAGCGAAAGTACAGTCGAGGTGAAAAAGTGTTAGTGTACTAGTGTGTCACGTGGAGTCAGTCTGATAATCCTTACAAAACATAAACTTGCAAGGTATTTCGTTTTTTCTGATGAGAAGTATATTATACCTTTGGAACCCTACAAATTAAACAACAAGATAACGTTTATTATTAACATTAAGATAATTGCTCGTACGATACAGTTTAGTATCCGATAATGATAAAAAATATCTACCCAACTGAGGACACATGACGGGCGACCAAAGTCTTTTTTTTTTGCTATTTACTATGAACGATAAGACAAGCACGGCATTAATTTTATCTCAACATTCATTATCTTGAAACTCCTGGGTGGGTGAACGATTATGAATGTAGAACAAGAAGAAAGTTAAAAAAACTAAACCCACTACACAATTTTTTGAGGGTAATTTATTAATAATTGCTCGTACGATACAGTTTAGTATCCGATAATGATAAAAAATATCTACCCAACTGAGGACACATGACGGGCGACCAAAGTCTTTTTTTTTTGCTATTTACTATGAACGATAAGACAAGCACGGCATTAATTTTATCTCAACATTCATTATCTTGAAACTCCTGGGTGGGTGAACGATTATGAATGTAGAACAAGAAGAAAGTTAAAAAAACTAAACCCACTACACAATTTTTTGAGGGTAATTTATTAATAACACGATATACTCGTATATACCTATAATTTTTTGGTAGTACTTTATGTTCCATGCAAGCAGCCATGTTGGATTTTATGTGACTTATTATAGCATATAAACCCGCAGAAAACTAGGACGATTCCAATAGTACCTCATTTGTCTACCGAGAATTACGACGTGTTGTTTAGGAGATAAACGAGGACAGATGAATTAATAAATACATGCAAAGGTTGCTAAAATCATAATCTTTTTTAGTTGCTGTAGTTCTTTAGATAAATCGTGTTGTGGTTTATTTGGCTTTGTGTTATGCTGACAGAACCTTCATTTTGCTAGCCTTCATTGTCGATATCAGAAAGTCCCTAAATTATTGATAATATCTGGGCGACCTAGCTACGCTCGGAGTTTTGGGTTAAAAGTAAAATTTTCTCTTTAATTTGGCTAAAAAACAACTAAAACTAAAAAAGTATAAAATTTGTATCCGACTGGGATTATAACCCTATGATTGTCAATCTTGCGTTTCGACCGCTTGACCACGACGCGTATGCTCGATCGTGTGAGATTAGCGACCATATTTTGCGTCGAATAATGCGAAAGGGAACCGCTTGAAAACTCGAAAACACGCGTTTCCCCAGATATAAGACGAATCTAGACCGATTATTTGCCCCCGAAAACCCCGACATACAAAATTTCAGCGAAATCGTTAGAGCCGTTTCTGAGATTCGTTTAAAGGTAATATTCGTCCGCGTGGACTTCGGAAAGTAACCCACGGGAACTACATGCTCGATAGGGATAAAAACAGCCTATGTCATTTTCCGACAGTTCAACTATCACTATACAAGCAATCAACTCATTCTGACTCTTCTTTACGACGGGAAGGAAGGACAAACAAATTCACTTTCGCATTTATAACATTATACTATGGATGTAACACAGAGTATGTACCTAATACTGTATGTATTGTATACCTATTCTACTCCAGGAACAAAATACAACCTACGACAACAATGCAACGGCACGTTTCAAACAAATATATTCAGTATCAAATTACACCCCGCTTGCACATTGCATTCCGGACTTTATTTATTACGGAATCGAATAACGAGTTGGAATACTGTGCAAATAATAATCATAGTTAATTTTTAGGGCTCCGTACCTCAATAGTAACTAAGGATCACCTTGTCCGTCTGTCTGTCAAGAACCTTTTTCTCAAGAACGAGTGGAGATATCAAGTTGAAATTGATTTCGAATACTCAAGTCCGCCGTCCCTGTGAAAAAAAAAATCAAATTTATAGGTTAACGCAATAAAAAGATTAGCTATATTCTATTTACATACAAAATGCAAGGGAACCAAAACCAGGATTTTTTTAGTTCTACTTGCACTTGGAACGTTTTTGTAATGCACACGGGGTTCGCACTCGCTTTGTTTTGTAAGTGCCTAATAATGACTAAAAGTCTGTTGGTAGAAGTGCTGAATCCAGAAGCCTCAACTAAATGATTACAATTCAATGTTTTTTTCAAAATTTATTGTTTGAAGATCTAGTTTATCTATATAAGTTTTGTAAATCGATTATTAGATTTACTGCCTTGACAATCAATCTAGGAAGTTAATTTTAACTGCTGTATATAAAGCGAAGGCAAAGCCAAACGTCGTGTTATGATTTTAGCAACTCATGTACGTATTATACATGTGTATATATGTTCCCTCATATCTCCTAAACTGCGTGTCGAAATTTTACAAATGAGATGTCATTAGACGAGTTGCGTTTCTCCACGGGTTACTGACAATATGACGTCACACAAAATATAAGATGGCAGCTTGTAATCGACATAATATGCCACCAATAAAAGTTTAGTATCAAATTAAAGGCATATCAATTCCAGAGATTATTTTTATCAATTTGTAATAAGTCTATAATTTCAAAGTGTTTTCATGTAATAATTTTAGTTGATGCAGGACATATTTACCAAGTTAGTGAAATTCTGTTTTAAGCAATGTTTGCTTTGGAATACACTGGTTCTTATTGGGTGTTAATACGTGTTATATCTCGATATTTCTTTCACAGGTACGGAGCCCTAGATGCACGAGTCTGTCTTGCACTTGTCTGGATTATTGATTTTCTTAATCTACTGCCTCTCGTACACATTTTCCGACATACACTTTACGACACGAACGTTTATGCCCACACGATATCTATAGTTGTTTTGTCATTATCTAACTTTTATATAAGAGTAATCACATAATTAATTTCTTTTTAATTACATTACGCTTTATCAACAAAGCATTTTGCTACAATCGTGAACCGAAGCAACTGGAAACTCGGATCTCAGTGTGTCTCAGTCCTTATGGGTCAACAGTGTATTGTTTAAGTTGTCTCCTTGAAAAGTGTACACGTTTTCTACAAAGTACAGCAGTATTTTAAAAATGGATCGTCAAATACGAAGCAATAATTCAGTTTACTGGTTTATGAGTGAACTGACTTCCAGGATTGTTGCCGATTCAGGAATTCCAAGTGACCGGTTCCATATCGGGAAAATGATTTTGAGGAGTCTTAAGGAGGAACCAGACTTTATGTTGCAGGTGTGTATAATCCTTTTTATAAAAGATCAAGTGAAATTATAATATATTATAATAATGCTTTTAAATAGATAATTATTAAATAACCCATTTATTGCAAACGACAAAGTTCGAGTTTTCTGAAAAGAAAAAGAAAGGCATTGTTTTAAAGGTAAAATATAAAAATTTAAATATAGAGCACAGGTGTAAAACCACACAAATTATAAAATCATAATGCATATTGATGTCTACGAAAATATATACCCAGTAATATTTATCAATACATTCGTGTCCTGTATTTATTAAATATTTTTATGCCATTGAATATTTCAAACTTTAATGTAATTCCGGACAGTTTCTTTTTAATAGATCCTGTAATAGGCTATTATTATAGACTGTTATTTGAAATAAATAATTGTAATTTCTTACTTACATTATATTTATAGATTCAAGATTCACTTTATTGACCTAGTAATATGAATATTACTCTCAGCACGTCAAAATATTACATATATTATGCATATTAAAACTACACTTCATTAGTCTAATTATATTAGCGTAAACGTTTAACTAGAAATGAACATTTCATTGGTCAGACGTAATTCTATGAATTCGTTAATAGAATAGAAGGGACGCGTTTCCCCATGATGTTATGGAATAGCATATAATAGCTTGAACATAAGCATGGTATACGTTGAGGATTGATTTTTTGTCAACCAGTGGTTTCAACTTTATCAGCGCGGGCAGACAGACATGACGAATCCATAAGGGTTCCGTATTTTGGCATTTGGCTACGGAACCCTAAAAATCATTAGGTTATATTAATGGAACAGGTGTTATCTTCATAGACAGGTCAAAGATGAATTTATAATTATGAATATACTCTAGACGAGTCATTGAAACTATCAACATTGTTGTACATTATACATAACTATTTACGCAAACTAAAGTGCGAAGCGTCGGTGGCGCAATGGATAAGGCGCGGACTCTCAATCTGAGGGTACCGGGTTCGAATCCAGCCGTGTACCTATGAATTGATTTTCAATTCAAGTACATTATCCGATTGCTTAACGGTGAAGGAAAACATCGTGAGGAAACCTGCATGTCTTGAACAGGCATGTGAAGTCCGCCGATCCGCACTGGGCCCGCGTGGTGGACTATGGCCCATACACTCTCTGTAGGAGAGTAGGCCTGAGCCCCTCCAGTGGGGACATATATAGGCTGTTGATGATGATGATGATGATGAAAGTGCGATTTGGGTCAAGTTGGTGCTATAAACTAGCTTCTGGACTTCATGATTTATACCACGGGAACTATTGGTTCGATAGAGGTAAAAAGTAACCTATGCCTTTTTCAGACCCTCCAACTATCCCTATACAAAAAATCAAGTTGTTACGACTCTCCTTTAGGAAATCAAGAGACAACAAACAAACTCGCTTTAGGATTATAAGATCGGTTCAATCGTTTGAAAAAGTCACAAACTGACTGAGGCTTACTTATTCATTTATAATAATAGTGCGATGTGATGTTAATTTTACCTAATGAATGGTTGGAAAATCTCAAAACATTGATATTTTTAAAAATAATATTACAACGTCAGTGTTATAAAATGTTTTCTTTTTATGGGTATTTTTCTTGGAATAGATTGATGGAGCAACGGGCAAATCGGAAACTGCTGGTTCGGTACTCAGGAGGTCAATACAATGCGCTGCAGCCCTCCGAAATATTGGGATCCAGAAAGGAGACCTTATGGCCCTTATGGCTCCTAACCATTTGGACGTTGCGATACCTTACTACGCGGCTCTATATCTTGGGATCATCATCGCCCCTGTTGACCGAACCTTGTCCACCAGTAAGTAATTATATATTAAAAGGGTTACAAGAGTGAATGACCTTGAATCTTGCATTTCATTCATCTTACGTGATTTTCATAGGTGTGAATAGATACAAAGCGCTGTTGCATTGATTTTTAAATAAAAAATAAATGATTGATGATGATGATTTAAAGTTGTGATTTTCTGAGCCTGATGGTAGTTTAATACAATATTACATTACAAGCTATCGCACAAAATAGTGCTGCTACGAGGAACTTGGCAATGTACTTAGACAACACGCAAGCTAGCATATAACAATACACTACCATCAAACCTATAAGTTATACCCTATTTACCTGCACACCGGTTGCTCGGACAGAATTCCGGAGCCCATGTAGTGTGGACAGGGTTAGGTTGGCAGCACCGTGTGTCTCGTATTGCCACGCTATTACCGTGTATGTGATAGTAAGCTGACGGGAGTCTGATCCAGCAATTCTAATGCATAATAGCAGACACGTGAAGAAACGAGACACGCACAGATGGCCATTTTAACGCTCACCATACTAAATGGACGCCCCTACGAGTCCTTGTGGCAGAACTACTGGCTGGTGGTGCAGTGGATCTGAGATTATGGCTAAATAAGACTTAAGCAACTTATTTTACCACCGTTGTACATTACAAAAACCCTATTTTTTTGCAAATAAAAAGATTTTTGATTTTAGACCAGACAGGTATCCCGCTAGGACTTGAATCTGCGACCTCCGGATAATAATTTGTAATAGCTAACCAAGAGATACCAGGCCGTCCCCCTACTAGGTGAACTGACGACCTGGTTAGAGTCGCGGGGAGTCGCTGGATGCAGGTTGCTCGGGACCGTGTGGCGTACCATGAGGAAGGCCTATGTCTAGCAGTGGACGATTCCCGGCTGATGATGAACCAAGAGATGAAAATATGTATTTATGTATCACCATAACAATCTTTTTTATTTATTTCAGAGGATGTTGAGAGAGTTTTTGACATCGATAGACCACGAATAGTGTTTTGCCAAAGCGACAAAGCTGACGACATTCAGTCAGTTTGCGATGCATTAAAATTGGATACCCATATTATAACATTCGATGAACGTGATGATACCAAATCGAAATACCTAAGTTTTTCCGATTTTCTCGCGAAGAGTGGAGACAATATACCTTTTGACGATTTCAGGTTAGAAAAAAGCAGACTAAATAATAGGTTTTAGATTATGTTGTAATAATTTGATCAATGTAATACTTTTTGGGATAGCTATACTAGCCAAATCTATGGGTTATTAAAATACCTAAAATTGTGGACGAAATGGATAAAAATATAATTTATTTCATATGTTGTAAAGGACATATAAAGTTTGTCACTGAAAGTACGAGTATAGTAATATTTGATATTTGATAAATTATACTTAAGTTTAATATGTAGTAAAGTAAAATCGGTCTTTGATCGCTCGCTCGTTTAAAAAGCAAAATTAAGAATACGTAGATTCACAAAATTATCTCTTATAAACATACATTTTACAAGCTTATACTAACAGTAAGACGTCTGTTACAACTCACAAGTCATCTTATAAGTTTTCAAATAATTTCGCTCGGTACAGGGCAACAGATTTCAACGCCGAAGACACAACTGCAATAATTATATCGACTAGTGGTACAACTGGCAACCCTAAGGCTGCCGCCCTCACACATAAAAACTTTGCTGAGTCCGGACCGGGGTTGTGGTAAGTGCATTCAATGTCGATGATTGAAGACACAATGACTTTATTAGAGTCAATTTTTTTCATTCAGATTTAGAAGACTCAAGCTGATGAGGTGCTGACTCTGCTACCTTTCATACCAGAACAATCGTAATATTAACACTGCTGTTTGACGGCAGACTTAGGTACTCGTAGCATGGTGGTAGTTAGCCAGGTGGATATAGGTTGTCTAGACATGTCTCTACCACCAACTAGAGTATCGATGGGTACATCTACGGGGAATCGAGCCCGAGACCTCCAGATTGTCCAAGGGCGTAACCACTAGGCCACGGAGGCGGCTAAAATTATTCAATGTTCATACGGGAACATAAAATATATCTCAGCGTATCTTTTGTTGAGATTTTTTATTGACACAACAGGCAATTCATTTGTCACAATATAAAAAATTACAGGTGTAAGTTTAAAAACTTCCCAAAACCTACACGAATGGTTTTCGTGGCATCTACGCTCCAGTGGCTGTCAGCGATCGTCCATTATAATTTCGCGCCAATCGTGAGGGTGACCAGGCTACAGTCTTCGTTACCGGTCACCCAGCAGCTCGGGTATCGTCTTATAAATACTTACAGGGTAAGTTGGAAAGCCAAACATCCTAGGTGCATTTTTGCGTTATCCCCTAGCATAAACACATTCGAAGGGTTTCAAAAATAAACTGAATAGTAAATAGAAGTAAAGATAGATAAAACCCATTTTCACTCTTTTAAAAACTTGTCCCCTAAATGTTTCGTCGACATTTATATCGTCTATCTCGCTTAGATTAGCAACGACCTTCTCATTGCCGCAGGAAAAGTAGAATATCCAACAATTTTTCAATGAAATAATGATGATAATTAATTTTATCTTAACTTTACATTTTGTAGGTACCTCATTTCTACCTCCCGATCTTAATTGTTCACTAATTACGTTAAAAACGTTGATTCACTAGAGACGTGCCTACCTCGAGTAGCATCGTTTCGAATACCACTGTTGATCCTGGCTACACAGGTGTTGCCTTGACAGAAAAATAAAACTCAATAGATAATAAATTAGTCGATATAAGTAGAATGAATGGTAATTTCTCTATTCGCAGCCAACTCACATGTGCATGAGCACCACGATGCTGGCCAGTCTACTGAGACCTGGAGACCGAGACCACTGTGACTTATCCAGTTTCGAACTCATCGGGTTCGGCGGCAGCACTGTCCCTCTCAGGCTTATCGAAGAAGTCAAGGTTAGCTAAATGTTATATGTTGTATATGTTAGTTGAAACTGAATCCAATCTAGTTCTTCTATAGCTGTGGAGTTTAATTCGCTGTTTATTCGTTCAGAACGATTTTCTGAAAGGGTTGTAGATTCAATGACGTGAACAAAGATTTTCTTTACTTTTCGCAAAATCATCCAAAAAGTTTATTAAGTTTAAGATCATGGGTATAGTGTAATACATGTTATTTGTTGCATATTACACCTGTTTAGAATATACATCAGTGGCATGTCAACGACAATCGATTCATTCATATTCTTTTATTAAAGCCATTATCACGTATAGCTCAACCAAATTACTGTATTACGACTTTTACTCTATTATAGTTATTCTCCAATTACTTGCAGAAAACAATGCCACAAACCGCTTTTTTCCAAGGGTACGGCATGACAGAGACAGCCACTTACTTCACTCTTGACTCGGATCACCAGCCAGCGGGGTCCTGCGGGAAGCTGACTGGCGCCTTCCAATACAGGGTTTGTGACATCATCTTACTATACGCTACTTCATTTATTGAGCACAAGTATCCTAATAAGGAATGTATTTTCCACTACTAGCTAGAACATCCAATGTCACCCAGGGTGTCGTAAAAGTTCTTGCAACCGTCAATCCGATGGTATTTATGGATGAGGCTCAGTTCCAACCAGCGGATCTATGTAGTTGATAACACTGTCGATAACCAACACAATTGGATTCTGTCGGGTTTGGTTATAATAATAATATTAATAATTAAATCATATTTATTTTTCTCCACAAAGTTTGTACATATTAATGATAAAATTACTTAATTCTATGGTCTCGTAACTTTGTGAAGACTGGCTCCTGAACTAGGATCCCCTGTGCTACAGGAACCAGGTCTCCACCACCGGACATGTGTTTTTTTAAGTGACAAGAAATATAGTATTTTGTACATTATCTAGTATTAAAAAATAGTTTTACATTCCAAAAAATGTATATATATAGTAAAAGAAGTGAGTGAGTGAGTGAGTGAGTGAGTGAGTGAGTGAGTGAGTGAGTGAGTGAGTGAGTGAGTGAGTGAGTGAGTGAGTGAGTGAGTGAGTGAGTGAGTGAGTGAGTGAGTGAGTTTGTGGTTTTAATTTATTCTAGTTTCAGAGGGTGTAACCAAGGTTGCCAGCTAAATAAGATTTTTCAGGTCAATACTTCCTCGTCAAAAAGTTTCAAAAGTTCTTTAGTGTCTTGTGTCCCAGTTGCGAGAAGAGATAGAATGTCTGACTGACTGAGATGACTCTTTGTTTTGCAGTTGATAAACGTGGAAACACAAGACGATGTTGAAGAAGCTAATGTAACCGGCGAGCTTTGGTTGAAAGGTCCAAGTATTTTCAAGGTAAGTTTGTTTTTGTATGAGATGACGCCAAATAAGCTGTACGTTACATATACAATTTTCACAATCGATTAGACAATTTTATTAATATTTTTGATTCCCAGGAATATTACAACAATCCCACGGCTACAAAAGAGGCATTTACTGAAGATGGCTGGTTCAAAACTGGAGACCTGTTATACAGAGACGAAGACTGGAACTTTTACTTTGTAGACCGTATAAAGCTGCTGATGAAATACAAGATGGCGCATGTGAGTTAATAAATTCAGATTATTATTACTTTCTAAAATCAGACATAGAAAATAATGTTTTAGCAGCAGCAATCAAAAATAGTACTTATGTCGTAGCGTATATTTATAAAATAAATTAAAGGCGTCTTTCGATATTGTACTTGTTGTCTAAGAATCGAGAGATATAGTCAGCCAAGGTTGGAGTAGCATTACACTCTTTTTTTTCCTTTTAAAAATATAGACTTGATGCTGTTAGTCTTGCGATTACTTCACCGGAAAGTTTCATAAGCGCGGAAGGCGCTCAGTTGGTTCAGATTTTACTAGCAACTATCCTAAGGGCGCCCGCTCGGCTCGGCCTCGGCTTAGGGCGGGCTGTCACTTGGAGATGAAGGGCTCGGAGATTTTTTTTTGATATTAAGAGTCTGCAGCAAGCGCGAGTATCCATACAAACGCAGTTACGTCCTTATTTTTGAATAACACGTTGCATCATCATAAAATTTGGCAAATATAATGAGATACAGTATATCTTAGTCTTCAATTAGTTTATGACTCTTGAATGTTATTATAAAGAAAATAAAACGAGTATAAGTTTTGCATGTTAGACCACCAAAACCCTGTTCAGTTCGGTTGAATATTACGGCCAAAATATGGTTTATATTTAAGTCAAACCCATTCTAGATATTGGTTAAACTATGTAGTTTCACACGAAAAAGGTTATGATGCGAATTTGCAGTCTAACACTCTCATCACTGAGTTTGAATAACTTGCATGATGACATCTAGAGACAGTTCCAAGTTCCTTTATATTCATAAAACACTTCTGCTGACTATAGAATAACGATTGATGAACCTTTTTGTGACAGATATATCCAGCTGAAGTGGAGAATGTGATCAACAAGCATCCAGGAGTTCTCGACGTGGCTGTCACCAGCGTACCTGATGACGATGGTGAGGACCTGGTGGTAGCATGTGTCGTGAGAGACCCAGGTTACACTGTCACTGCGCAGAATATCAAGGATTTGGTAAAAGGTAAGATGAGCACAGTTGATTACAGTTGAATAAGTTTTCGTAGGCATTTTTTGGCTGTTCCGTGAAATTACTTACTCTTTCAGAAAACATATTTAAATATTATCTATCAATATCTGTTACACCTCCACCCAAAATATTGTCTTGTTTCCTCTACCCAAAGGTTGTCTGGTAGAGATCGCTGTAAGCGATAAGACCGCCTTTTGTAAAAAAATAATTACGTTTAATGTTCTATTTTAAGCTGTTTATTGGTGTACAATAAAGTTATATTGTATTGTATATATAATAAATCATGAGTTTGCACTTGGCCTTAATCTCACCTGATGATAAGTGACAATAAAGTCATTGCATGGTAGGTAAGCATGCGCACCCTGAAGCCTCAAGATAATGATGTGCTGGCTCTGCTACCAGAACCGAAATACAACGGTGCTATTTATCCTGCTGTTTCGAGTCAAACTGAGGTAATATTATGGTAGTTGGCTAGCCAAATGGACATAGAAAATGCCTTACCACTAACCAAACCTAGTACCAAAAAACTACTGAGTATCGCAAAAGAAATTAGGCCGCGGAGTCGGAAAAAAAATATTCCTTGTTTAATAAAAATCAAGAAATCAATTTCGAAAACGATCGTTTTCTAGAAAACACAGATAAATAAATTAGCTATTTTTAAAACTCCACAAGCTTTCTCTTGTTCTTATGTTCAAACAATCAGAAAGCGGAGTTCATTTATTTGTGATTTAGATATGAATTTTATATGCTTGACATTTTACTTTCCTCTGGACTGGCAGTAAGGCCAGTGTCTGGCCGTTTCACAAATGCCGCCACTGGCAACGGGCCAGTATCTGGCTCATAGAGTGATGTCGTATTTGGGCTTAAATTGCGTGGTGAATACTATAGCTGCGCTGCTCTAATGTATGCAACGTTAGAACTAAAGAAAAGAACAGTCTATGTAATGCACTTGAGACGCCGTGCCAAAGGAACTTTGTTTAGAAATTCATTCATTCGTGCGGCGCGAGCGCTGTGCGTAACACGTGGGGATTGCGCGCGTTTTAACTGTAAAATGTTGGCTTTTGTTGTTGAAAGCGTGTTAATTCTATATTATTTGTTTAAGTTGGTTATTGTAAATAATATAAACATTTATTATAAGAATAGATTCATTTTAAAGTTATTGAATATTTTATATGAGAGTCTAGCAAATCGGCTCACCCTAATTTTAGCTCAGATCAGCAAAGTACAGAAAGGCTGAAATATTTTAATTATTTCAGAAACATTTAGCCCAATTCATAAAGAACACATCGATATATGTTTTAAATGTAAGTTTCATACAAAATATCTGACTAATAATCGAATTATTGCACGCGCGCTCTTATCGCCTGACCACCCACGAACGCCATTGCCAGTGGCGCCATTTTTTTTCAATATGGCGGCGCCAGTGGAAAGGTGAATAATTATATAAGTAAATTACATAAAAACACAAGATCTTTTCCATCCATCATACATTGATACTTAAGTGGTATTTTGTTATTTTATTGTACGTGTAGAGATTGTAGATTTAATTTTTTTCACAGAAAATCTATCCGATGCGAAGCAACTGAGAGGCGGTGTGGTATTCATGGATGAATTGCCGACGACAGTCACAACTAAACTCGACAGGAAGCGTCTTAAGGCGATGGTCCAAAACATTGAACGGGAATAGATAGAGAACACGTTAATATTTCACAGTAATAAAACTAATGTTATTTTTCTTTCGAATGGAGTTGATGCTGTTGGTTCTACGAGCACTACAGCTACAGCTTCACTCGAAAAATTTCGCGAACGCGGAAGACATACGAGCAGCTGAGATTGTACTAGCATCTAGGCTAAGGGCGCCCGCTTGGGCTCGCACTTGACTTAGGGCTATCATCCCGGAATGTGCCGATAGTTGTGATAAGCGCCTGTATTATTAGTAGGGATAGTGTGTATTTACCTTATTATGTATCTGTGTAGTGTCGTTTTGTTTCGAATCGATAGTGCAAGTTATGTTTTGATAATGGGTAACCAAAACGTGACGCCCTAAAAAGTATTAAAATATATGGTAAATAAACGACTTCTTGTTTTCTTTTTTGTATAGGAGCTTTGCTTAGCTGGCAAGCTTGTACATTCAAAGGATTTTCTTTGTAAATATGCAAATTGTTTATTAAACTTCTACTGTTAGTACTACTATAAAACTGCGTTTTATCTTTTAAGAGACTGCATTGTCTTATCGTTTTAGCGAGCTTAATTTTTTACTGACATAATTAACAGAAATCATATATGAAAAAAAAATCTTTTAAGTCAGTTTTACATTCGTTGCATTCTTCATGGATACAGACGATTTGTTCCAGCTATACTTATCATTATATAGGTATATACGTTCGGAGATATGAAGGAGTAATACCTAAGCAGATAACATATCATATAAGTATGTAATTACTTAAATAATCACAACGTTATCTGCCCACAGAGGGGTACATTAGTCATACACTGAACATATATTTTCTCAGAATGCTTCCATATAAAATTTCTGTTACCATAATCATTTTAAAATGTTGATATTTTAATGCTTGATAAGTAATTACCTAAAACAGAAAATCGTATTGTAATGGCGAGAAATGAATTTTATTAACGTACCTATAAGTTTAATGTAGGCTAGCCGGTTTTAACCGTGTTTGTTACTAAATATTGGATTCACAATCCGGAGGCTCCGGGTTCGATTCCCAGTGGGGTTACCTGTCGATACTCGGTTTGGTTGGTGGTAGGACATTTTCTGTGTCCAACTAACTAGCTCCCACCATGTTACCTAAGCCTGCCGCTAAACAGCAGTGTTAATAGCACGCACCCTCCTCCGTCCGCGCAAATTCCGTAAAAAGAGGTAAAAAGTTTTTGCTTCACGTATTAATATATAATAGATTTATGCACATAACATATCGTAATTTCATTTATGTTCATCATCAAGTTTTGTCATAAAGTCCATCACAACAGAATAATGTCGGCATTAAAATCTTAATACATTTCTGTACCTTAGGTAGACAATATACTCGTATAGACAGGATGCAATGTGATACGCTAGAATTCACGCAAGTAGGTAAGTATATTCACTTTTACATATACACATCGATACTATCAGGTAACTTGGCAGTTGCTACTTTCATCATCATCAGCCGGGAAACGTCCACTGCTGGACATAGGCCTCCCTCATGGTACGCCACATCGACCGGTCCCGAGCCACCTGCATCCAGCGACTCCCCGCGACTCTAACCAGGTCGTCGGTCCATCTAGTGGGGGGACGGCCTGGTAGACGTTTCCCGGTACGTGGTCGCCACTCGAGAACCTTTACTCCCCAACGGTTATCGGTTCTTCGAGCGATGTGGCCTGCCCATTGCCACTTCAGCTCACTAACTCGTCGAGCTATGTCGGTGACCTTCGTTCGTCTACGGATTTCCTCATTCCGGACCTTATCACGTAGAGAAATTCCGAGCATAGCTCGTTCCATTGCTCGCTGAGTGACTTTGAGCTTGTTTATTCGGCCCACAGTAAAAGACCACGTTTCGGTTCCGTATGTCATCACTGGCAACACGCACTGATCAAAGACTTTTGTCTTTAGACGCTGAGGTATTTTGGACGAGAAGATATGCCGTAATTTCCCGAACGCTGCCCAGCCGAGTTGGATTCTTCGGTTGACCTCTTTGTCGAAGTTGGACCTACCTAGTTGAACGATCTGTCCCAGGTATACATACTCGTCTACAACTTCGATTGTAGTGTTCCCAACCACTACCGGCATAGGTGCAACATGGACATTTGACATGATTTTCGTCTTGTCCATGTTCATTTTCAAACCTACCTGTTGGGAAACTCTGTTGAGGTCATTGAGCATTGCGTTCAGATCCTCCAAGGATTCTGCCGTTATGACTATGTCATCGGCAAATCGAAGGTGAGTTATGTAGTCGCCGTTGATGTTGATGCCCAGTCCTTTCCAGTTCAGAAGCTTGAAAACATCTTCCAGTGCAGTGGTGAAGAGTTTCGGGGATATAACGTCACCCTGTCTTACACCTTTCTGCACTTGGATCGGTTTCGTGCATTCATCCTGTACTCGGACGGACATTGTGGACATTGGATTATCAGAAGTCCGAAGAGAGGGAGAGGACACGATAATCCTCAAGTCTGGCAACTTTTTCTACTACCGGGAAGGCGACAAAACGTCACAGGGCGGTGTCGGGTTTATCGTCCGGAAGTCCCTGGTCAACAATGTAGTGAAGGTGGAGAGTGTCTCGACGAGGGTAGCGTACCTTATACTCAGAATAACCAAACGGTATTCGCTGAAGGTTATACAGGTTTACGCACCCACCTCGTCACATCCAGATGACGAGGTAGAGGCCATGTATGAGGACATCTCTAGAGCCATACACTCCACAAAGACACACTACACTGTGGTCATGGGGGACTTTAACGCAAAACTAGGCAGAAGTAACGGCGATGAGCTGAGAGTGGGGAAATTTGGGATTGGGCAACGGAACCCTAGGGGGCAGAGGCTGGCTGACTTTATGGAGAAGGAGGGACTCTTTGCGATGAACTCCTTCTTTGAAAAGCGGCCGCACAGGAAGTGGACCTGGATCAGCCCCGATGGTTCCACGAGAAACGAGATAGACTTCATCTTGAGTACCAAGCGGCAGACCTTCAGTGATGTCTCAGTGATCAACAGGGTGAAAACCGGTAGTGATCACCGAATGGTTCGAGGCACACTGAAGCTTAATACCAAACTGGAAAGAGCTCGACTGATGAAGTCTACGCTCCGGCCTCAAAATGCTTGCATCTCAAACCCCGAAAGCTTTCAGCTCGAACTACGCAATCGCTTCCAATGCTTAGATGCTATCGAAACCGTTGACGATATTAAGATATCCGATATCCTAGAACGAAAAAGCAGGTCTTCCAATTTATCAGACAGAATGAAGAAAAACTATCACGAGTAAAGCCTCTACTGAGCGACTGCACACCATCTGACATAGATAAGTACTACGGTGACCTGATTACGATCATGCAGACAACGTCTCATAGATTATTTTTTAAAAATAGAAAGAGACCTAACTCCTACAAAACTGTACCTGGATGGAACACTCGCGTCGCCGCACATTATGCCGCGTCTCGCGACGCACTCATGATGTGGCACACTCAGGGAAGGCCAACCAGTGGTCCAGTCGCAGAGCACAGGAAGGTATGCCGCAAAATATTCCAAAAAGAACTACGGGCCTGTTGAAGTGAAGCTGACCAAATAGCCATGGACAGAATTGCCGATAGCGCGCACTGTGGGAATTTTGGCAAGTTTTGGCAGCACACTAAGCAGATAACAAAAACAAAACGCAACATACCAACCCATATTGACGGAATTGCCGATGATAGTGCTATAGCTAACCTGTTAGGTGACAAACTGCTTCGCAGTCAATACACGACTCTTCCATTGCTTACTATCGAGTCTGAAACAAGTAGTTCTGTGCATACAAAGATATGTGTAAATGAGTCCTTGGTTACATCAGTAGTTAAAAAAATGAGAAAAGGAAAATCTCCAGGTCATGACGGACTCGGCATTGAGCACGTCTCACATGGTGGACCTCTCATGATGCAATCCCTCACACAGTTGTTTAACGGCATACTCAGTACATCGCACTTGCCACCTGACATGACGTTTACTTTGGTCTCACCCATTCTGAAAAATAGTCGAGCTGACCCAACAAACTCGAAGAACTATAGGCCCATTTCATTGGCTACAGTCATTGCCCGAGTGTTCGAGAACGTTCTTCTCTCACTGATAAGCGAGAAATTAGGATCATCAGATGAACAAATGGGGTTTAAAGCTGGATCATCAACTACACATGCTATCTACACACTTAAGCAAGTAGTAGGGTACTATAAAAGTATGAAAACATCTACATACGCATGCTTTCTGGACCTGAGTAAGGCGTTTGATAGAGTGTCCCACAAAATACTCTGGACAAAGATGCGTGATAGAGGTATCCCTGGAGACGTCATCAATGTGCTGCGGGTGTGGCACGAGGAACAACGGAGCTGTGTGCGTTGGAACAACGAAATGTCGGAACCGATTCGTCTGATGCACGGTGTGAGACAAGGAGGATCTATGTCGCCCATGCTGTTCAACCTATATGTCGACGAACTGTGCCAAAAACTGACTGCGACTGGTGTAGGTTGCTCGATAAACGGTGTGACCATAAATAACCTAAGCTACGCCGACGATATGGTGTTATTGGCACCATCCATCAGCGCCATGCAGGAATTATTGGAGGTATGTGAAAAGTACGCACGCGAACACAGCCTATTGTATAATACAGAGAAGTCTGTCCTGATGGTTTTTGAGTCTGCCAACACGCCACAAACGGTACCCCCAGTTACATTAAGTGGTGGAGACCTGCAGCGGGTGTACAGTTTCACCTACCTGGGGCACGTTCTACGCAGCGACCTATCTGACATCGACGACATCGAGAGACAGCGCTGAGCGACTAGTGCCCGCGCTCATATGATCGCTCGGAAATTCTACCGATGCAGCGACCGAGTCAAAAGACTGCTTTTTATGACGTATTGCACGAATGTGTACACGGTGGAGTTGTGGGCGAACCACACGAAGGCAGCAATGAACGTCATGCGCGTACAATATAACAACGCGTACCGCGCGATTTTTAAGTTGCCTACATACTGCAGTGCGAGCGGCATGCATTGCGCGGGCCGCACGCCGACCTTTACTGCCCTACTGCGTGCGCGCTCTGCCGCATTCAACACGCGCGTGGGCAGCTCCCGTAACCGGCTAATTCAAAGCGTCGCCGAGTGGCCGCGAAGCCCTGCCATGGAAGTGTGGCGCAATTACCATGCGCCAATCACTTGATCTAGCTTTAAGTTTATATTATATTGTATGTTTTGTGTGTGTGTGTAAATATGGCTGTGTGCCGGATTAAATTGATTTTATTTTTATTTTATTTTATTTATTAACGATCGGCTCGTGGAAACTGTCCATGCGGTAGGGTCTAAATTCTTTAAGGCCCGCCCCGCAAATAGAACCCAGAAACTCTCTGATCATACTCTCAAACTCATGCGGGATAGACGCAACATATGCCTGCAGTCTCCAGCTGATTCGTCGGAGTATAGGCAGCTTAATAGACAGATCTCTAAATCGATGCGACACGATATTCGCCACTTTAATACATCACGTATTAAAGACGCGATAGAGCGGAACAAAGGCTCCAAGGTGTTTGCAAAAGATCTGTCTATAGGGCAGAGCCAACTGACGAGGCTGAAGACCGATACGGGCGGCATTGTTTCGTCAAAACCGGAAGTTTTGAGAGAGATCGAGAAGTTCTATGGACAGCTGTACACATCGTCACAGAGACCAGGCGCAAGCCCGGTGAGTGACCGAAGAGCCAAACTGACCCGACACTATACCGAAGATATCCCGGACGTCAGCCTGTATGAGATTCGAATGGCTCTCAAACAACTCAAAAATAACAAGGCGGCAGGTGAAGACGGAATCACATCAGAGCTTCTGAAAGCGGGTGGAAAACCGATACTTGTAGTCCTTCAGAAGCTCTTTCAGTCCGTCATACACGAAGGCTGCACGCCAGAAGCGTGGAGCAGAAGCGTGGTGGTGCTCTTCTTTAAGAAAGGCGATAATGCCTTACTGAAGAACTACCGACCGATATCCCTTCTGAGCCACGTTTATAAGTTATTTTCGAGAGTCATTACGAACCGACTAGCGCGCAGGTTTGACGACTTCCAACCTCCCGAACAAGCCGGTTTCCGAAAAGGCTTCAGCACCGTAGACCACATACATACGCTCCGGCAGATTATACAGAAGACCGAGGAGTATAATCGGCCATTATGTCTGGCGTTTGTGGACTACGAGAAAGCCTTTGATTCAATCGAGACTTGGGCAGTGCTTCAGTCTCTCCAAAGGTGCCACATTGACTATCGCTATATCGAAGTGTTGAAATGTTGCTACTTTAAAATAGGCTAAATATATGTTAATATTATAAATGCGAAAGTGAGTACTCGTATGTTTATAAGTTTGTTCTTCCTTCATGACGTAACAGAGAGACAGACAATATTTACAATTAGAAAACGGATTTTAAGAAAAAAATTAAGAATTGGCTTCTTGAAAACTGCTTTTATAGCTTTCCTTAATATTTGAATCATAAACACTAATAATTTTAAATATATCTGTAATTATAGTTTGACATAAATTAATGAGATGACTTGTGAATTATTTTATGAAAATTTTTTTAACATCGTATTAATTGACATGTTATAATATTTATGTTTATAATATTTGCACACCTGTGTTTAGGTTAAGTACATAGAACTAATTGAAATTACTATCTTAACACCGTGTAAAAAAACTATGTACTTGGCAAATACATATTTTCTTTCTTTCTGATTGGATTATTCAGGTAGGGATAGTTGAAAAGAATAGGACATAGCTTGGATACTTTTTGTTCCGATCGAACAGTTAGTACACGAGAGATAAATTTTGGAATTGATGCTGATGAAGTCGCTGGCAAAAGCTAGTATAAAATGTTACAAACTGATACTGATTTGCCATTTTAGTGTTCCGAACATCCAATGAAAAACCCTTATAATTTCACTCTCGTGTCTGTCTGTCACAGCTTATTGTCTCAGGAATAACTAATGTTATTGCCTTAAAATTTGGAATACTTATGGGAAATTAGACCCACAAGCACCCACATCCACAAGTGCCAAATAATTGATAATTAATAATCAGAGTAATCAAGTCATTTTCGAAGTCAAAATCGAACCCGGGACCTCACCCAGACAACTGCGCCACGCAGGACGTTGATACGAGTAGTAAGGCGAATTTATTTTTATAAAGAACTTTGGTATCAGTTTGTCAAAAACTTATTTTAAGCGATTTTTGACTCATTTGAAATTCCTAAGCTTACCTTGTCTGCACAGTTGTCGGTTTGCTTGAAATCCATAATGTTATTTTTGATTCAAGTTTCCCGATAGTACATTGAGTGATATTTAAGCATAGTCATCATTCTTTTTCATTATTAAACAAACTTGCGATAAAAAAAGTATATATAAATGGCTCTAAGTGATGTCTTTTAAACATGATTGTTGGTGGTATTGCGTAATTTCATTTAAGATAAGCATTATGAAACAAACTTACGCAGCAGAACAAGTTTTATACGTCTTGATATTGTTTACCTTTGCCAAAAAATCGCCAGTTGTAATCTGATCTGGAGAGGCACTGACACGTTATTTAAAAAAAATTAAAAGTCAAATATTTATAAATTAAATTATCAGCAGAAAATAAAACAACATGCAGGGACGAAATAACGATTCAGTGAATGGTTATGTGAATGAGTTGACTTCTCGGATTGTGACTGAATCAGGAATCCCGAGTGACCGGTTCCATCTCGGGAAAATTATATTGCAGAGTTTAAAAGAGTCTCCGGATCATGTCTTACAGGTATGTTTGTTTGACTCACTACCAAGGTGCCTTATCAAAATAGGTCTTGAAGTTAGGTGGGTACTCAACAAAAATAACAATTGTGCCTTATTTACTTCTTAAATTCTTCATTCATTCGACCTTTTAATTTAATCTCATTGCGTTGTGTTGTTGAATTATTTCGTTATTTTAGTGGTAAATTATTTATATTTATTTTTGCATCATCATAATCATCCGGGAAACGTTTACTGCCGAACAGAGTCCTATCCCATGGTATCCCATACTGACCTGTCCCGAACCACTAATTTGTATGTCACATTTGTTTCAACATATTATGAGTGAAATAAAGAATGTGATTATGAATATATTCAGTAAAAAATTATGCTTTAAACTAAACTGTCTCGAAAGCGACGGTGCTCCATGCTCTTCAGAAAGAATTCCTCTCTTATGACGATTCCAGTTTGCACATCTACCCCTCACACCACGAAAGCTTTGTAGCATGTGTTGTGGCGTGAGTCCAGTTGCTACACCCTCAGTGAAGTCCTGGAGGTGGTGAGATACAGACGTGTCAGGTACACAGTTATGGTCGGTATTGGGTATTGCAGCGTTCAGAAGTTCGGCCATGTCGGTGCGTTGCCACAGCGATTATAACTCAATCGCTTTTGGCGCCTCTTTTATTCTGAACTTTTTCGAAACCTGACTCCTCGAAGTTAACAATGATGCTTTCATGTTACAGATAGATGGCGTTACAGGTGAATCAGAAACCAACGGCTCGGTGTTAGAACGGAGTGTGCGATGCGCGATAGCATTCAGGAAGATCGGTTTGAAACAGGGTGACGTCATGATCCTAATGGCACCCAACCATTTACATCTTACTATTCCTTACTACGCTGCCTTGTACCTCGGCATTGCAATAGCTCCCATTGACAGGGACTTGACTGTGCGTAAGTACATAAGTCTGATAATTAAAACCCAAACATCCATGTCCCAACATTCATTGCCAGTTGTACAAGACGTGAGCTCCTTCGTGAATCATAACAACGACCTTTTCATGATCTATAATCACGCAAAATGTGGATTGATACATTAGTAAACGCCGCTTGCCATCAGATATTTCCTCCTTGGTCACAACAGCCGTGGAATAGCATGATGTGGTCTTTTTCTAGAGTCGAGACAACCTGGTCATTTCCCATGAGTAAATATATGACAATAATAAGTCGGACCAATCTCTATCTTCCTATGCAGTACGCATATATCTTAATGCAACTATTATGTAGTCATGTAGAATATTAGCTCAGGATTCGAATATAAGTTCTGCAGGCCATTCATCCTACTTGACATTATTTTAAAGATATTATGTCAAGTAGGATATATATATATTAAAGAAGTTTCTCAACATTATCTTAGAAGGTTTTTAAAATTCCAGATTTTTAATAAAAAAAGTACTAACTATCGTTTAATGGTTTTTATGTGTCGACAGTTGAAGTTTCAATAAAGTAAGAAGTAGATGGCGCTGTAATAAATTAACATTGAAATGTAATACGTTACGAATACGCTAATGTAACGTTCATTGCAGACGGTCTGCATTTGGACTGCCAGCCAACTGTAAAACTGCTGTTCAAATGCAGTAGACATACAATTATTTCGATACAGTAAATGTACCGACTGCAATGAAACTGATGTAACCAATGTCTGCGTTTTTGCAGTATTGATCCCAATAATAGGTACATTTTATTATTTAATTGCTATTATAAAAAACCTTCGTTTCGTTATCGATTTCAGAGGAGCTTAAAGACACTTTCAGCGCAGATAGTCCAAAAATTGTGTTCTGTCAAAGAGAGAGAGCCAAGGACGTCAACGATGCACTGAGTGACCTGTGTTTGGATACACAAATAGTAACATTTGATGACATCAACGGTTTAAAAAGTATTACGTCTAAGATCTGTAGTTTCGAAGAACTTCTTAGTAAAGGAGATGGTGTTGTAGATGATTTTAGGTAAGCTGCTAATTCCAATATATTTGAAAGGGCATATTTGTAATTATATCGAGTAAAAACGGATGCCAAATAGTATGTTTTATACTCGTACGTAGGCCACTTTAAAAAATCATATTATATTTAACGTACACCTAGCTACTTTGTATATAGGAAGAGGAATACATGATTGAGTCAATTTTGCATATATTTTAATTTTATATCCCACCGGGTAAAGCATCACATCGTCATCATCAACAGCCTATATACGTCCCCACTGCAGGGGCTCAGGTCTACTGTCCTATAGAGTGTGTATGGGCCATAGTCCGCCACGCAGGCCCAGTGCGGATTGGCGGACTTTACATGCCTGTTCAAGACATGCAGGTTTCCTCACCATGTTTTCCTTCACCGTTAAGCAATCGGATAATGTACTTGAATTGGAAAACAACTCATAGGTACACGGCTGAATTCGAACCCTCAGATTGAGAGTCCGCGTCTTATACACTACGGTACTAACGTTTAGTAAACTTATACATGGATACACGAGACAGCGTGTGCATGCTATGTATTATAGTGCATACCCTACAATTATTACGGAACGTAAAATTTCCAGGGTTTCTGATTTTGATCCTGAGCAAACACTGGCAATGCTAATTGCGACTAGTGGTACCACTGGCCTTCCGAAACAAGCCGCTGCTACGCACAAGAACTTCGTTGTTACTGGTCCAATAATGTGGTAGGTAGATTTTCAACATTTAATTTTCCACTCTGGCTCTGATAAAATAATTTTATTTCTCTCTCACACACTTTCTTGGTTTCTGTAAAAGTAATGTGAGTACGTAATATCCCTCTTTTTATTCATCGTCTTAATCAGACTATCCTTGAGAGGATTTGCCGTAAATCACTTCGATTGTCAGGCTAATTGGCGAAGTAAGATGATATTCAATTTATGTATAAACATAGCAATATCTGTCCTATCTCGATGCCCCTCTGATCTTTCTTTTAATTCACAGGTTCAAAAATAATCAAGTTGCGACACCTACTCGTCTAGCACTCATTGTGTCACCACTGCAATGGCTTTCAGCTATAGCGCATTTCAACATGGCACCTGTTTTGAAGTATACAAGGCTTCAATCGTCAAGTGACGTTACCAACGAACTTGCCTACGATCTTATAAATAAATATAGAGTAAGTAAACTTAAGAGGGTATGCTGTTGTCAAAGCGCCCATACAAACGTAGTCCAGTCATATTTTGAGTATTAAGCTATGAAAATCTATGAAATTTTCAAGACACAATCTAGAAACAAATATCTGTGTCGGTGGTGAGTCAGATTTTCGTTTAAATATATACTTCCAGAGTTACAGGGCGTCAAAGTATTGTATTTTTCGGTAATAAAAAGCCCCAACTTTGAACCTGATTTAAAAGAGTATGAATAAATTTAGAACAATTTGGAAAAACCACCGACATCTGAAATTTCATTAGTATACTGTATTAAAAAAATGGTTACATAATATACTGTATCCTTCAAATGATCCCTGGACTACGAAACATCCAAATAACGGGTGGATAACATCGCGTAATGTATGCTGTCTCACCGTACGCGCTCGGGTAGGATAGGGCTCGGAGAGGGACAGCTACAAAACAATGCAACCTTGAAACCGACCACATGGTCTTACCAACATAGCCTCTTAATAGCACACCAAATAATAATAATAATATGGACAGGCAGTTAACCACAAGCATCAAGCTAGTAAAGCACTCTAGGCTCACAGTTCTACTAATTTCCATTATGCTATTGACACCATAAAGGGAATTTCATTCGCTACGCTCGTGGATCACCTTTAGCAAGCTGTGTGCCCTAATTTATATTATTACCTTCGAGTAAGTACATCAAAGACTGAATCCGTGCAATAACTACATCTAACGCATAGCTGAGTCTGCTCCTGTGGTGTGGGAGCGGTACAGGAGGGTGTGTTTACGGAACGTCAAACGATGCATAACTTCAGTCGGGCGTCACGCGACACGCCACTTGTTACCCCTCCCGTACAGCTCCCATACCTCAGGAACAGACTCAGTTATCTGGTTATGCGATAGAACTGTATGAAATATTTGCAGCCAATTAAAATTATCTCCTTTAAACAAATGACATTCGTTGTAAGAGCGAGGAGTACAGTGAATATCTTGAAAGTCCATTTATAATCCATCCAATGAACTAAGATCATTGAACACTGATCACTGCTGTGCTGAGCTTGATTCCTCTCTAGAAATTTTTTATGTGTGATTGCTTTTATTAACATTTTCGTATCTAATTTGCAGCCCACATTTTTGATCATCAGTCCTACATTTCTGACGAGCCTCACAAAGCCTGGCGATCGTGATAACTGCGATTTCAGCTGTTTTGAAGTTATAAACACTGGGGGTAGTGCTGTATCTACAGAAGTCATTGCTACCGTTAAGGTACTTTTCGTTCTTATACATGCTCCATTGCAGGAAGTCTGCGCTCGAATAACACGAAATAATTACAACATTTCACTATAATTGATTGATTACATTAATTGGTAGAATTCACTTAAGTACACCTTTGAATTTCTTCTCAGGAGTGTGCAGGTTTCCCCACGATGTTTTTTTTAATCAAAAATGCAATGTTAATGATTTTTATCATTCGTACATAAATTCCAAATAACAAATTAGAAAGAGGCAATCTAATGTTTTCAATATAAAAACATCTTTACTTTTACGTTATGCTATTTTATATTATCTACTATTTATTTACTTACAGAAACTTACACCGAAAACAAAGTTATTCATTATGTACGGAATGAGTGAAATAACAGGACCCGCTTTCGTGTTAGATGATCAACCTGTAGGTACCCACGGCAAGCCTTCATCTATCTTTAAATACCGTGTGAGTACTTATAACTACTAACTTTGATTTCAATTTTTCAGTTAGAATATTTACCTAATATTTTAAGTAAAAAGTGATTTTGAATATGAAGACGAATTTTAGCTACTAATAACATGAAAGCTAATTTTTATTTATTTTAATTTATACACGTTCGCTTTTACACCAGAGAGAATAAGTTAAGAGCAGCCCTGTGAGTAAAAAAGACAAAAGTGCTCAAAACTTCGGTTAAATTATTAAAAACCTCATTGTTAATTGATTGTTAAATTTTGGAATCACAATTCGGAGATCTCGGGTTCTTTTCCCAGTGGTGGTACCTATCGGTACTCGGTTTGATTGTTTGTAGGACATTTTAACCGACTTCAAAAAAGGAGGAGGTTATCAATTCGACGGGTATGTTTTTTTAAATGTTTAATTCTTTTTTATTTGATAGCTGGTGCTTCCCGTGTGCCCAATTTCAATTTGGTCCAGTTCTGACAATTGAATCCATGAGAAAACTATATAAATCTTAAATTTACCTCAGTAAAAGTAGACTTTTAGGGCAATTGAAGTCGAAGTTATTTTTGAACGCATTTACTTGTCTATCTCCACCTGGCTAGCTACCACCATCTTACCTAAGTCTGCCGCCAAATTGCAGTGTTAATAGCACTGTTCTGTTCCAGTATGAAAGATAGCAGAGCCACAACGACCTTATCGTCACGTACCATCAGGTGATATGAAGGTCAAATGCAAACTCATCATACATTTAAAAAAAGATTTGATGCTTTTCATTGCAGTTGGTTGACGTAGAAACTCAAGAAGATATCACCAAGGCACAAGTTCCAGGAGAACTATGGATTAAAGGACCTGGTAATGTCAAGGTAGGAATTATTGACAGTGGTTTACGTTATTGGGGAATGTGTGACTGATGCTGTTATCAGGGTGACGACTGAATCTATGTGTCACAAATATTTAACTGGAATCACCTATCCACCAATTAAGCATGTGCAAGCGTCGGTGGCGTAATGGATAAGGCGCGGACTCTCAATCTGAGGGTTCCGGGTTCGAATCCAGCCGTGTACCTATGAAATGTTTTTCAATTCAAGTACATTATCCAATTGCTTTACGGTGAAGGAAAACATCGTGAGGAAACCTGCATGTCTTGAACAAGCATGTGAATGTGTTCGCCAATCCGCACTGGGCCCGCGTGGTGGACTACGGCCCATACCCTTTCTGTATGAGGGTAGTTCTGAGCCCCTGCGTATATAGGCCGTTGATGATGATGACAGATCCCTCGAAACAGCTTTCATTTAATTGGCATATAAGAGATATTTAACCGCCTTTTTCATCGCCTCTGTGGCCTAATGGCTACAGGCTTACAATCCTAAAGTCCCGGATTCTATTCCAAGTAGTGTATCTATCCGTACACGTTAGTCTTACCACGTTACTTAAGTCTGCCGCCAAATAGCAGTGTTAATAGCACTGTTGTGTTCCGGTGTTAAACGTAGCAGAGACAGTTCCTCATTAGCTTGAGGATTCTGAGTGCACACGCTTACCATCAGGTGAGATGAAGGCCAAGTGCACACTCATCATACATAAAAAAGTTGTTCATGTTAATCTGTGATTTTATTTAGATGAATATGATACAAATATAATTACAGTTCGTATACCTATTTACAAATCTAACATGATTATAGGATCAGTCTTAAAACAGCGCACTGTTTCTTAATTCCCCTTTTGTAACGCTCAATTTTGTGTTGTAATATTACCAGATTTATGAACCGGCTTTCAGTTTTTGAGTTATTTATAAATTTCAGGGCTACTACAATAATATCGAATCAACAATGGAAGCGTTCACCGAAGAAGGCTGGTTTAAGACCGGCGACGTATTATACAGAGACGAGAACTGGAACTTTTTCTTCGTCGAACGTCTCAAACTGCTGCTCAAATACAAAAATCATCAGGTAAGACATGCTATAAATATCTCGTCACTTTAAAAAACCGTTAAGAACCTAACTGCACAAAGTTCTGGTGGCATAGACCTGGTTTCTGCAGCACAGGCGATCCAAATTCAGAAGCAGGCTTCACAAAGTCACGATACCCTAGAATTAAGTTATTTATACAATGTTAAAACTTTTTGGATAAAATAAATATGATTTTTATTTATTTATAAAACCTATAGACCCTTTCCTAACATTTTATAAAGACTTTTCCATTAGGATTGTAAATATTATTAACTTAATTTGTTTTGTTTGAAATGTTTAAATAGAATGCACACAGAAAAAAGGCAGCAGAAAATATTCGGAAATAGTATATGACAAAAGTAGTAGTATATAAGCATCTTTTCCATATGCCTATTGATGTTATTTAGTTAGTTTATGAGGGCAGATAAACATTACAATTTGTACATTTTCTTACTTTTTTGCCAGATAAAATATTTCTCGTCTTTTAGGTGTCTCCAGTCGAAGTAGAGAATGTGATCCGCAAACATCCAGGAGTTCTTGACGTGGCTGTCAGTGGTATACCAGATCAGGAACTTGGGGACCTGATCGTCGCTTGTGTTGTGCGCAATGATGGATCAGATGTCACTGCGCAGGAAATCAAGGATCTGGTCAAAGGTGCATTTTTGGACGTTAGGCTACTAAGAAGCGTCGGTGGCGCAGTGGATAAGGCGCGGATTCTCAATCTGAGGGTTCCGGGTTCGAATCCAGCCGTGTACGCATTGCTAATAACTTTAAAATTTTTAAAAAGTAGTTTTAGTGACATAACTACAATAGTTAGACATATTCCTTTGCGGACTTTTTTGTAGACCTTTTTAAGGTGTACAATACTGTAGTACATTATTTTGATCTATCTCGTAGGGTTTACCCAGCGTTTGCAATGTAAGCGCAAAAAATGTGTTAATTAACACCATCACATTCGAAATCTCTAAAATTATCAGTGTTGTTCTACTATATTATGCATGTATTATACATATAAACCTTCCTCTTAAACCACTCTGTCTATTTGAAGGGAAAAAAACGCATCAAAATCCGTTGCATAGTTTTAAAGTTCTAAGCATACATAGGGACAGACAGACGGGAAGGGACTTTGTGTTATGCTATATAGTGAAAGTGATTTCCTATTATTTCTCATAAATCACATTACAGTGATGGGAATATTTTTCTCCAAGAATATCCATGTCCATTAAATAAACTCATATAATACGTTCATGATTATCCACGATGATTTCCGCGCGGACAAGTTTATTTACGAGCGGGATGGCTAACTGCAATATTATACTTGTAAGAGTGAGACACCTGCAATAGGACTACTAGGCCATAATTATTAAAATCAAATCCTGAACGTCAATCAGTATTACATTCCTGGACGACTTTAGTTTTTCTTAAACAATACAAAGATTAGATTTATATGTACAATTTTAATTTTCAGATACGTTAACAGACACGAAACAACTGCGAGGCGGAGTAATATTTTTGAAGGATATACCGTTGACAGCAACCGGGAAATTGCACAGAAGGAAAATAAAGGAAATCGTTTGTGATATGGAAAAGGAATGACTGAGTTAATAATGCACTGTTTTATATTTAAAATAGGATACATTTGAAAATCTACTCATGTTTTTGTATAAATTAATTTTGTAAAGGATTGTTTTGTATTTATTTGGATCCCAACGTAAGGGTTCATGAAAATGATTAAGAGGATTTCAATTAATGAACTCCAATATTTGAAGAATTTGTAATCTCAAGACTATTTACAACTATTCACGGAAGGAATCTATGTTCAGTAGGGGCGCTTCCCAGCTGATGATGAATTTGATTCGATATTCGCGATAACGCGGGATCACTAGGTACAAATCATGTCAATTTTGTAATGGCAGTGAATAGAAATTCGGTTGACATATTGGCAGTTAATGAAACGTGGCTAAGACCAAACGAAGAGTCTAAAGCACCACAAGTGCCAGGCTATAGGCTTGTAAGCGCTCCCCGTCCGTCTAGCGTGCGTGGAGGTCGCGGTGGTGGAGTTGCATTCTACTCTAGGAAAGGTTTATATGTGCGGACGTGTAGTCATCCTGTTTGTCCCCCTGTAGAACAGTTATGGGTAAAAGTAAATATAAATAAGTTTAAAATTGTAATTGGCACAGCTTATCGTCCACCATGGTTAAATGTTGATACTTTTCTTGATGCTCTTATAGACTCAATTAATTCTTTTGCTTATTGTGACAATTTAGTGCTTCTTGGTGATTTCAACATTGACATGTTAGACAAAAACAACGCAAGTGCATTAAAACTGCTAGATTTCTTACAAATGTTTAGCCTTGATCAAGTCGTATCTTCACCGACTCACTTCACGGAGCACAGCGAGACACTATTAGATCTCGTTTGCACCGACGCTCGCGTGAGAAACCTTACTTCTGAAGTTATAGATAGTAAACAAACGAATCACGCCTTCATTACCTGTCAGCTTAATTTCGTTAAACAATCAATTCCTCCTAAACGTATCCGTTATAGGCCCTTAAAAGATATCGACATAAGTCAGTTCGATAGTGACGCAAGGTCGATACCATGGCACCATATTTATTCTATGCAAAATGTTAACGATATGGTTGCTCATTTCAATTACTCTACTACACAGTTATACGAGTTACACGCCCCGATAAAATCAATAGTAATCAAGACCCCAACATATCCATGGATAACTGATACTATCAAAATTATGACTGATCTAAAAAACAAAGCTCTGACCAAGTATTACTCTACTAGAGACGAAAGTCACAGAAATTACTTTAAAGAGTTAAGAAACTTAACTAACAACGCCATTCACTATGAAAAGAGGTCATACTTTACAGTGCATATTAACCATAACATAAATAACCCAAAACGTCTTTGGAAAAATCTCAAATCTACTGTACTTCCCCCAAAGGCTGACCAAGAACTTCCTGTACATCTCCGATTACCGGACACATTAAACTCGCATTTTTTAAATATTCCCAGCAACCATCAACTTACTATATCTAATCTTACTTATTTTGAGTTTCACAAATACGGACACAACATATTTAGTCTTAGACCTGTAAAACAACAAGAAATCCTAAAGATCTTAAAAAATCTCAAATCTAACGCCGTGGGTGTTGACTCTATCTCTCTCGATATGATCACACTTATAATCCCTTACGCTCTCGATTCAATAACATCTATTGTTAACAGGTCTATTACTATCTCAGTATTCCCGGACAAATGGAAAGTCGCGATTGTCCGTCCAATTCCTAAGATGGCCCACCCTTCAATTTTAAAGGATCTTCGACCAATTAGCATATTGCCCTGTATTTCAAAAGTGCTGGAAAAAGCAGTTTCCCTGCAACTAACTGAATTCTTAGAGTCCCATAATATATTACCAGATAGTCAATCAGGTTTCCGCAAGGGACACAGCACAGCCACGGCCCTCTCGTCTGTAACCAGTAGTATACTGGAAGCACAGGATGAAGGGATGGCTACAATCCTAGTTCTCCTCGATTTCTCGCGTGCATTCGATTCTATTAATATTCCGCTCCTCTTATCGAAACTTTCATTTTACGGGTTTGATACTATGGCAATAAAGTGGTTTGACAGTTATTTACGTGACCGTTGCCAATATGTAGAGTTGTATGAAGACGATGGTTCAGTGTTGACCTCATCTCCTTGTTTGGTGAATAGAGGAGTTCCGCAGGGGTCAATCTTAGGGCCGCTTCTTTTTATTATCTACACTGCTGACATCGTCAACTGTTTCAAGCACTGTAAATACCATTTATATGCCGATGATGTACAACTGTATTTATCTTTTAAACCAGCGGAAGTGGAATCGGCAGTCGCTAGAATCAACGATGATTTGAATCAAATTGTTAATTGGGCAAATAATAATTCTCTCCTCTTGAACCCAGATAAGTCTCAATTCATGATACTTGGAACACATAATCAAATTAACAAAGTTGCAATAAAAAAACCAAAAATTTTTATAATGGGCAAACCTATCGAGCCTACAAGTGAAGTACGTAACCTTGGACTACGTAATTATGGACTCTAGATTGCGTTTTGAGGCCTACATACTGGAAGTGGTAAGAAATTGTTTTTACCGCCTTAAAATATTATATAAGATACGTAGTTGTTTGAGTACAGACATTCGTATAAATCTAGTCAATACTCTCATCCTTTCTAAATTTAACTATGCGGACACCGTTTATGGTCCTAGACTTCTTTCTAAGACTAGAAATTTAATTCAGAGAGTTCAGAATGCGTGTGTGAGATTCTGTTTTAATGTGCAACCGAGGAGTCACGTCACACCCTTCATAAATAATGTTGATATGCTAAAAATGGCTTCTAGGCGCTACATCCATATTGCCACTCTGTTGTTTGGCGTTATAAAAACCAGTGTACTTATTTGATAAGCTTACCTGGTCTAATAGGCAGCGTCTAGCGCTTCTGAAAGTTCCGACGCATAGATCTGCTGCATTTAAAGGTAGTTTTAAATACACAGCCAGCAAGATATGGAACAACATCCCTCCCCCTCTACGGGAATTGCAGTCTGTTTCCAACTTTAAACGGAAAATAAAAGTGTATGTTTTAGATTTGCAAAAGCAAGGCGTTACTGATCATTTTATATAGCTACCTGTTTTAGATGATCGTTAAGTTCACATATTTTTTGTTGTTATATTTTGTTTATACAAAAAATTTATGAGGTCGATTGGAGCTAGTGTTTATATTGTTATGTATGTACGAGGTTTTAAGACTAAATACGTGATAGGTGCCAGCTGAAAATCAGCGCTGTGGCCTCCTGCCGCAGCAACATGCTGAGTTGGTCACCTTTTTAAAACTTATAAATTTTGTTTAATATATTTCTATTTAATTTTAAGTTGTTCTTCTTTATTTATTTTTTATTGAGTGTGTGTATTAGTTTTAGGCAATTAGGTTTAACCAAAATTTGTAATTTTTAAATAAATCTTTTTCTATTCTATTCTATATTACATACAACGCGCTAAAAGATTTTCTCATTCAGGATTGGTATGGTAATTTGAACCTAAGCAAAGACTGAGTATTTATAAAAAAAAATATTGTTGTAAATTAGAAATCACGCACGTCACATCAAGGTACAATAGCGGAAACATGTTGATAATAAATTTGTAATGCTGTGCATGCAAATATAGCCAACATTACCAAGTCAAATTCACTATTTAAACAGTACAAAGGTTTAGCTTTTATCAATTTTATGTTATACAGGCCGTTCACTGTCAGAAATCTCCTAGGGTAGATCTACGAGAGCAGTGAATTATTAATAAGTATCGTTTGCCCGATTAAAGAACAAGCGTCACATTGCAGTTAAAAAAAATATTAGTTCATACATCCGTCTATATTAAGATCAAGATTTAACTACAAATGTAAGATTTTTATAGATTTATTCACATACTTGTGCTTTAAGTTCTTGCTGCTATCCAACTTTCAGGATTCTGGGTCAATTTGACTTATATAGGTTTTGATTCCTTGCGCTCGCAAGGGAAGTCGTAAAAATGTGAGACATAAACGATTGCATTTTTTATTCCGTTGACTTAGAAGTTTGAGTCAAAGGACTTGAGTGTTTGTTATACATTTCACCCTTATTACCTCCACGCAACCTCCACGTGTTCCTGAGAAAAAGGGTCTTGATAGACAGACCGAAAAACCACAGATTGATCCTTAAGGGTTCCTCTTTAGGGTGCCAACCAAAATATGGCAAAAATACAAATACAAAAAATATTTATTGGATAAAACAATTGTGTAACAATAGTATAGCCATACAGTCTGTCATAGGGGAAGCCCTGTGCGACAGGTGTAGGCTCTCTCTATGGATGACATTTTGCTTTGTTATCCTATCCTATCCTACTAATATTATAAGTGTGAAAGTTTGGATGTTTAGATGTTTGGATGTTTGGATGTTTGGATGTTTAGATGTTTAGATGTTTAGATGTTTAGATGTTTAGATGTTTAGATGTTTAGATGTTTAGATGTTTAGATGTTTAGATGTTTAGATGTTTAGATGTTTAGATGTTTAGATGTTTAGATGTTTAGATGTTTAGATGTTTAGATGTTTAGATGTTTAGATGTTTAGATGTTTGGATGTTTCTGACGCTTTCACGGAAAAACTACTGAATGGATTTGAATGAAACTTTACAATAATATAGCTTATACATCAGAATAACATTTAGGCTATAATTTCTAAAGACATATTATGTAAATTGTCCAAAATCACAATTATAATATTAGTGGGATTACATGGGAAATTTTGGCATAACAAAAACGCGTTGCCTAGCAACCGACCATATAATATGTAAATTTGTATATGCAAACTTTCGCGTTTATAATATTGGTGTGCAGACTATTTGAATGTACTACGTCAGATATTGACATTTATTTTGTTTCTTTAAATTATTAGACTACGTAACAGAATAAACACTATTTTGTACCTTATGCTGTATAATAATTTGTCATATACGTCACCTGTGCCTATCGAACAAGTAGAATACATCCTGAAATACACGCGGACAAAGTCGCGGGCGGAAGCTAGTGTACAATATTTTCAACATTTTTAAAAACATGCTTTACTAAGTAGGGTGTGAGTGTGTGTGTGTGTAAAAAACGTAACTCTTATGGATTCGTCATGTCATTCTGTCCGTCCGTAGGTCACAGCAACTTTTTTCCGAAACTATATATAGTTTTTTTAAAATACGTCATAAATCGTAAACCACAATTTACCTTTCATTCAATTAACTCAAATATATATAAAAATACACTATTATTAAAACATCGATCAAAGTGACAACGAACTACAATAACTTTTTTATTATATTACTACTACGGAACCCTTCATGGGTGAGTCCGACTCGCACTTTTCCGCTTTTTTTCTAGAAGCTAGAAAGACTATTTTTGTACGCTCTTTGCTACAAGAATTTAATATAAACCATTAGGGTAAGTTTACCGGATGACGAAGAGTGGGAATAGTCTCCAGGACAAAGGTCACGCACATGTGTTTGAAAACATTTAAAATCCTTTGGTAAAAACCAGTTTTATTGTTTACACAAAAGTAGTCGCTGAATACACAACTTTATATAAATGTGCTTCCCAAAATAATTGTTTGCGTCTTGGAGGTCTAATAATCTTTAAGATAAGGTGTATGATAATTATATAGCATTAAATAACATGTCATACAGACTTGGCAAATAAGAAACTTGCTATGTACGAGTAGCAAGGCCTTTTTATGGTTAGTAGCAGTTCAAACTATAGAATAACACAGACGCGTCTTTGATAAGAAAATTCTTGGAAATAATGAATTATCAAAGACGGTTCAACGATTCGGTGAATTGGTACATGAGTGAATTGACTTCTCGGATTGTGGCTGAGTCGGGGATCCCGAGTGACCAGTTTCACCTCGGGAAAATTGTATTGCAGAGCCTGAAAGACGCTCCTGGCCATGTTTTGCAGGTATATTCAATAGCTAATTTTTAACAAACGTTTCTTTCATGCAGCACATGAAAAGGCTTTTCTGGATGCTCGTGTGTTCCTCATTTTTATTGTATTAATAATCAACAAAGTCACTTACCGTCAGTTGAGAAGGGAAAATACAACTTCATTATAAATAATTAATACATGCACCTGAAACCTAAACTCTTGATGTAGTATAGATAAACTACTTAGATGGACCTGGCTGGATCTTCTAAATGTTACGCTCTTTGCGGGTACAAACAGCTTAAGACCATGTTAAACATTAATGTTTCTGGGCTAATAATACTTCAGGCATTTGTGAATTTCTAATTTAGAATCTTCCGTCTTATTCTAAAACTCAATCTGCTATGTTCTAGTCACTCAATTTAAAAGCTTCAGCTAGCTCTCGCCGTCGTTTGGGAACCGTGGCCGTCTTATCTGGTCTTCTTATCTTGAGTTGTGGAACATAATATTTACACATAGTATATACATGAATATAAAGTTATGGTATCGCAATCGAGGTATTGATAATTATTATTGAACTTATGTGGTACTTTTCCAACGGCATGGTAGATTCCAGCTCCGGTTCCATCTTCACAAATGTCATAACTTACTATCATGGGAAATTGTAATCAAGCTTTGACATTATATATAACTAGGTTTTCGTCCCTTGTTCGTCTACGAATTTCCAACAAGGGTCACCAACATAGCTCGACGAGTGAGTGAGCTGAAGTGTCAATGGGCAGGCCACATCGCTCGAAGAACCGATAACCGATGGGGAGTAAAAGTTTTCGAGTGGCGGCCACGTACCAGGAAGCGTATACCGCTACTAGATTTACCGACGACCTGGTAAATTATTATTATTAAGGTCGTAAGGAGTCGCTGCATGCAAGTGGCTCGGGACCGGTCAATGTGGCATACCATGAAGGACGCCTATGTCCAGCAGTGGAAGTTTCCCGGGTGCTGCTGATATTTTTGTCCTAATTTGTCAGTTACTTTCACTTCACTACAGATAGATGGAGCTACAGGCGAATTAGAAACCAACGGTTCAGTATTGGAAAGAAGTGTGCGATGCGCTGCAGCATTCAGAAAACTTGGTGTGAAGCTGAATGACGTCATAATCCTCATGGCACCCAGCCATTTGGACCTCACCATTCCTTACTACGCATCTTTGTTCCTCGGAGTAGCTATCGGTCCCATAGACAGGACTTTGACCGTTCGTAAGTATTTTTATAAACGTTATGTTAGGCCATATGCTTTTGGCGTTGAATTTTCATTACATGCCCTTCTTGTAGAGATCGTAAACCCCCATAAGAGGAAAGGACATGTGAGCATTATTGAGAAGCAGTGTTAGCGAGTACTGATAAAATGAACCACTGACAAAAATTGTCAACTCGGTTGTAAAGCGTCATGATTACTGCAAATAACTGGGAAGTCAATGGTGGATGGATAATAAAAACTTAAAAATAAATATAATATGTACTTACGTTATTACTAAATGGTACTATCATAAGTTTGCAGGAAGAATGAAGTTAAAACAATTCTTTGATAATGACTTTGCAATTGTTTGATAAGTGCTACGATCAAAGTCCAATAAGTTTGTCCTTTATCACAAGATAGACACGACCTTTGGAGTTTTTATAGACTACTTAATTTAAATTATTATTTGCATTTTTAATTAAACATCGCTTGTAAGAAATAATACCTTACTGTGATATTTATGTAATCCAATCCAATCTAATTTGGACCCCAGTTTATAGAATTCATTTTCTCTCAACTCATTTTATAACTCATTTTATAATGTTTTTTGGGGAAAAACAACGAGTTCCGACTTGAAAGTCTGACACCGGGGGGACCACACCACACCACTAAGATTACTCCTGTCTTTATCTTTTGGACCTTAATAATTTACTGGTGTAATTTTGGTGCACCTCTTATATAATATTCAAAAAGTCAAAAATTAATGGCGATCCCCATTCAAGAAGTTTAGGTCACGGTACGTGAGTTTTGCTCACACTTGACTGGTTTTACAAAGTTTTTACCTAAGAAAGGCGATACAACAGTGATTAAATGTTTAACTTGATTCCAGAGGAACTCCGAGATATATTTGTAGTCGATAAGCCAAAGATAATTTTCTGTCAGAGTGAAAAAGCACTAGACGTCGGCACTGCTCTAAAGGGATTGCACCTAGATACTCATATAGTTACATTCGATGACCATGGGGATGTCAAAAACATCTCATCACCAATCTTATACTTTCAAGAACTCTTGAATAAAGGGAACGACGCTACAGTTGAGAATTTCAAGTAAGTTACTACAAAGCTTCTGAAATAAAACTTGAATCAGATAGAAATATAGTAAGCAAATGGGGCGTTTTCAGAGACGTCTGTCAGTTGATTTCTCAAAGGTGTCAATAGATGGCGCGGAAGAGGGAGAAATTAATCCGTCAAGAAAGTCTAATAAAATTAACCATTTTGATAGATTTATTTACACATCAGTTAAAGTATCATTGGTAGGTGTATACCAGTGGGCTTTAATGGCCTTCCATCAAGGAATTTAGTATATAAACTTCTTGCTTTCAATCCATTCGAAAAATATACATTTGACAGTTTTTTGCTACAACGTTGCCATCTATCCATGAACGAAGAACCGATTTTTTTAAAATACTCGCTCAATGCGAATATCAAAATCATTATTAATATCTCTTGTGAAGAGAAACATTGTAAGGAAACCTACAAACTTCTGATAAGAAATTCAAAGGTGCTAAGTGGCCATTTGTCGGATGTGGAGGAATGTTGTTGTTTGTCTAAACTTTCATACTGACAAGTGGCTCTCTTGACACTGACGTTAAGCAAACCAGTCTATAGACACACGAGACAGTGTGTCTATGCTATGGCGCATACACTACACCACCTTGAATAAAAGGACTATCCACAGGTAGGATCGTATACCGATCGGCGACCTCCAGAATACCAGTTCAACACAATGCCAATCTTCTTGTTTATGTATTTTGTTCTCTATCTGTCACCAGAGCTATTAAGGTAAAGCTTAGTGCGTCAATGTGTTATCAATGATTTCAGGGTAACTGGTTTCGACCCGGAAGAGACTCTGGCACTGCTCATCGCTACTAGTGGCTCGACAGGATTGCCAAAACAAGCCGCTGCTACACATAAAAACTTAACTATTACGGGAGTGGGTGTTTGGTATGTCACCTTTTTGTTGTATGTAATATACAAAAAGTATCAAAGAGCGTGTTGGGCCACATGCAGTGCAGGGTACCGTAGTCAGTCACAATCAGTGCAATCGTCTACCTCTAATGAAATGTAATTTTGAATGGAATTTGTACGAAATTTTCATTTTGACATCTCTAATATATATATTATATATGTATATGTTATAGTAGTATATGTATATGTTATAGTTTGGTCGACTATTACTTTTTAATCTGTGAAGCCACGTTCGTCGTTAAGGTCAGAGTACATACCACGACTGTGAAAAGCTTAATATGCGGTATGAGGTCTATGCGGTATCATTGGAAGTGCTGACATGAAGTCAAAGTAAAAAAATGGCGGTTTGTATTGGTATAAAGTGCTACCAAAACACTAATATAAGATTGAAATTTCACCTTTACAATTAATTTATAGTTCTAGATGAGTAAATTGCAAAAATATATGGGCTAAGTTCACACACCCAAGAAAACTAAATTTTTTTTTAATACGCTATTATATTTAATACTATCTATCGGACTATTTTCCGGGATAGATGATCTTATTTTCTTGATCCTATGTTTCTAGGCGCAGACATCACGCTCCAACACCGACTCGTCTGGTACTTATCTTATCCCCACTACAATGGGTCTCAGCCTTATTCCACTTCAACATGGGCCCGATCATGAAATACACGAGGCTGCAGACTTCAGGCGAGATAACTCAAGAGCATTCGCGTTACCTTATTAACAAATATAAAGTGAGTAAACCTGTTGTCATACACCGAACTCTAATAACATAGGTCATTATCCACGTTCGTCAATCAATTGAGGAATATTCGTCTTCGTTTTCAGCCAACGTACACTCTCGTCAGCCCTACTTTCTTGACTTCCCTTGTGAATCAAGGGGTCAACTGTGACTTCACTTGCTTCGAAACCATAAACGTTGGCGGAAGCGCTGTGTCTGCTGAACTTATTGATGAAATAAAGGTACTGTCTTTTGTTTTACAAGTGTGGAACCCCGTGTATTATGTACATCGGTCGATTCGGGAACTAAGCGGTTCATTCGATTCGATACGGTGCAACTGCACACCAATCTTTCGGCCAAAAGCAAAGTAATTTTACATTCAGGCAGGTAGACCATTATTAATGTAAATACCTTATAAGGGAAACCTTACATCCTTGTACAAAGATGGACGCTGTTACATAAACTTCTTACAGTAAAGGCGTCAGAGGGTGCATTCAGTGAGGAAAAGCATACTTATATCCTCATATCTCGAAGATGTCTTTGCTAACGTCATTCATAATTGATCCTTATAGCCTATGAAACTAGAGGTATCATCTTGCAAGGTTGAGGTTGAAGTTGTATGTTGTTTGTTCTTAGTGAATTTTAGTGATTTTCATCCAGCTCAAATCATAAACAACATTCCTTTCACGCTCCTTTTTAATGGAAATATGTGAGGAACTAATCTGCTTTCACCGGTGGCTTTGCGACAATGTCAAAGTACCGTCTCTGTATGCCTGTGGCTGTGGAATGCTTTGTACCGTTGGGACGGTAACATGGCGGTTCGGTTAGTTCTCGGCATGGTATCTAACTGGTGCTAGTTTGGCTGGAGCAAAGTAGGTGGCTGGTGGTAGAAATTTTGGGATGTCTCCTTGGCAAAGAGATAGGTAAAGGAAACCTTTAAACGATGTGCCATCAGTTAGAGTAAGGTCTAGTGAACTCACTGTCCTAGCCATGTTCACTTCATGCATATAAATTTTTAAGTATTTTGTTCACAGAAAATAGCGCCAAACACCGAAGTGTTTAACATTTACGGAATGAGTGAAATTACATCTCCAGCTTTCCTTTTAGATGACCAGCGATCGGGTTCCAGCGGCAAGCCTTTGCCGTTCTTTCAATACAGGGTGTAGGGGCGCATACGTCACAGTATGCTGACTTGACGTTTTGGACTCGGGGCTCGCCTAGACTCAAGGTCATGGGTAGACGAACTCTCAACGGTGTTATTAGGACTTCGCGCTGCGGGACGTAGCGACAACGGCGTCAGTGCAGCCGAATATACGTTCGGCAAGCCGTTACGATTACCAGGTGACTATTTTTCAACAGGTAATTCTGTACAGGGTGGCTCAAGTGGTGTCCTTGAGAACGTACGCGAAGCAATTAGCAGGCTCAGACCTATCGCTATTAATCATCATTGTAACCAAAACTGGTTCGTGCATCGAGATTTAAAATCTTGCACACATGTGTTTGTCAGAGATGATGCAGTTCGGAAGCCTTTGAAAACCCCGTATGATGGTCCTTTCGAGGTCATTAAAAGAGGTTCGAAAGTTTTCGAACTGCAGCTACCAAACAGGCGGGCAAATATCTCTATCGATAGACTGAAACCGGCATACGTTCTTATTGATTCGGAAAGCACGGTTGCGCCACCAAGTACAGAAATCAAGACGGGTTCGGAAGCAGTGCACGGCAATGTACGCGGTGATAGACCACCGCTGCAGAAAACGCGCAGTGGACGCGTAACAAAGATGCCAGCACGTTTCTAGTAATTAAGGTCATACTAGGTAAGCAAAATAGTTTAAGCATGTGCGTACTTTATTGCAATTTCTTTTAATCTTAAATTTATTTGGTAAAGCAGCGGTGACACACGCCTAAAATATAATCATATTTAAAATATAAATTTACACCTACTTAAAATAAATTGCAATGGGACAATATAACACTAAGAACGAAGAAGTAAACATCGTCAACCAGCAGATGAGTCAACAGGTTGAGGACCTCAAAGGCAAAACGGAATTCGTTGGAATTATGATTATAGGAGCTATAATTGTTTTCACAATCATTATGTGTTGGCTATGTTTACTACGTTGCAAGCAGTGTACGGGAAAGTGGATCAGACGAAGAGTGAGTGCTGTAGTTGGTAAGGCCATCGAGACGCAGGAGCTGTCTGCAGTACGCACAGAGCAGCCCACACCCACTAAGGTGATATTTTCATAAGTGTTTTAGCATTTACTTATTTTTCTCACTTTAGTTCACAAATATTACTTACGTTTTAATAAAAGGCATTTCGTTCACAGTTTGGTAAAAAATATATATTTGATCTAGTATATAAGAACTTGATTGTTTAAATTTAATAATGTACAAACAGTAATGTATATTGCCAGCAATGTATACTTAATGATTTAGCATGAACATTGAACTGTTACAGAGTCATGATGTAAGCAAAGCTATCATGTTACGCATTGTTGTTGTAGGTTTATCGCAGCGCATTCTTTGTTTGTATCGAGTCATATCTTAGTAGTTATAATTTGGTTTGTGATTTCAAAATTTATGTATTTTTCATCGTACCAAATTCTAGGGGGGTGTGATGTAGGGGCGCATACGTCACAGTATGCTGACTTGACGTTTTGGACTCGGGGCTCGCCAGTCGTTCCCCGCGCCCCTAGCCGACCACGCGCGCACAGCGCTATATTATTGCGTCATACATTATTCTCGTCTAATCTAAGACAAATGTGTAATATCTGAATAAATAACGTATTGTTTCGTGAACTGAGTATCGTGGTTTGTTTTGATCATCTCCTCTCAAAACACAGACTAATTTGTGCAGTTAAAGAACACGCAGTAACTAAATTAACAGACTTTATAAGGGCAAGTTTATTTTCAATGCAGTGTAATTTTACTTTTTTATTTGTTTATTTCAACAATTTATTGTACACACAAAAAACAGAAAATATATACAAAAGGAACAGCTTATTTCTATAAGAAATTTCTTACAGCAGTCCTGGGTCAAGAGAGAAATTGTCAAGAGAGGAGGGCAGTCAGGCGTGTACATTTAATATATCTAAATACAATATACGATTACATAAATACAAGATACAAAATATTAGCACATATCAATAGTCATACAAACATACAATAATAATAAATATTAACTTTTGAATTACTTGTAAGAGATAGAAAATGTTCCTTGACGTTTTTCTTGAAAATAGAAACTGATACAAACCGTTTTACTGTCACGTACAGTGTGAGGCAACGAATTCCACAATCTGGCTGCATGAACCGTGAATGAGTAGGAAAAAGTTTACATTCAATACACGGTATAGCTTTCAATGAAAGGGTTTGGATGTGCTCTGATATGTATCATTTTACGCAAGCCACATAAGCTGGAGGCTTCTGAGTCAGTAAGGTTGCTACACTTCACCCGCATTGTATAGTCACCTACTGCCACTGTCGGTGCCACATAAAAAGCGGCAGTAACTGGTGTGTCACTAGAAAGTACTAGAAAATTCGCACAAAACAACAAAGCCCTGAACACATTGAGTAGGACAATAGAATCATAGTTATACGATACGTATTCCTTGAAGCATCTCATGGTTGTTTTGTGTTATTTTAGTAAATGCTTCAAGGCGCTCTTGATTATATCGTGAAAGATCTTCTCAATTAACGTACTCATTCTACATTTCAGCTAGTAGACGTGGAGAAAAATATCGATATCAACGAACCAAACGTGTCAGGAGAATTGTGGATAAAGGGACCAGGTGTGGCCAAGGTTAGCTTTTAGCGGCACTTGCTATAATTTGTATTTCTTACTCTGCTGTACTATTCTACAATCGCACGTATATTTATGCATATCCAAACGCAAGGTGCATTTTTATTCACAGGGTTATTACAACAATCCAGAAGCGTCAAGGGAGTCATTTGTCGATGGCGGCTGGTACAAAACTGGAGATGCCTTCTATAGAGATGAAAACTGGAATTTTTATTTCGTTGAACGCCTTAAAATGTTGCTTAAATACAAAAATCATCAAGTAAGTCGTGTAATGCTCACTTTCTTTCTTTTTAATAGGTAGAGAGGCAGTACAGATCTGAACAAAATGCTCTTACTTCTGCATCATACATTTTGTATGTATTTCCTAAAAGGTCTAAGGCCAAAATTTTTTAGATTCTACGCATCTTATCTTTACGGAGGATTTCATACAATTTTACAAATTCACTTCGTGCACACACTCGGACTCACAGACTAATATATGTACTCGGACTGATTTTCCAAACTGCCAACAAATGTAGTTGTCGCTATGTTTAATTTATGACTACTAAATATGGCCTAAATAAAAGAGTTGTGGCATAAAAGGAAAAATCGTGCCTTGGGAAAAGCAACTTTGAGCAGTAAAAAGACTGACTGATTCGTCAAGACGTGTATACTTGATTATCCCCCGTTGGACCCTACACTTTTAATAAACACCGTTTATTTGTATCGAAAATTCAGTCTCTTGAGATATATTAATTTTGTGTCCAATTTCAAGACCAAAACATTGAACTCTATATATTTCCAATTTCTCCATTCTGTTGTAGGTGTCTCCAGTCGAAGTAGAAAATGTGATCCGCAAACATCCAGGAGTTCTTGACGTGGCTGTCAGTGGTATACCAGATCAGGAACTTGGGGATCTGATCGTCGCTTGTGTAGTGCGCAATGATGGATCTGATGTCACTGCGCAGGAAATCAAGGATCTGGTCAAAGGTGAGCAGTTGCCATATAAACACATACGGAAACAGGGTGCTGCTTGATATAATTAAAAGTTTGCAAACCACATTGTGTAACAAATCCCGTATTGTGATTGTAGTCGTAGATACTTGTGAAAGAATGATGCTGCGATATCTTCATCTTTTTCGGCCGTTTATCTGCAGCACAGATAACTATGTTCTAGGTACACTCGAGTACAAAAATATGTATCCACTTTTAAACCATGCAACATTCACCTTTTATTGACATTTCCTTTAACACGCTACATAAGAACAAGTAAGAGTGAATGTGACATGATTCAAAAGTGGATACATCTGTTTGTACTCGAGTGTACATAGATTTTGATATCTAGTTTTTAGTTGATGGTATTACCACAGAATATATCTAGTTTAGAATATTATACTGTACAATAATTTAACAGTTATTTCAAGTTTTTGTGTTATCAAATTATATCATAGCTCTACCAGTGTAACATACCTATTACTTGGAACAACTGAGAGCATGGTATATTTTTGTGTGTGTAAATATGGCTGTATGCTGGAATAAATTGATTTTATTATTTATTTTATTTATTTATTATTATCATATACCATTATTGTCACTTTCCATCGGCTATTATGAAGCACAAATGCAGCTACAAAGATTATTGAGGGCTTGCGCATAGGCATGGACATAAATTGTGTTAACAATTGTAATTGAAGATGAAATCTGGTAGTTCCATTGGTCAAGTGTACATTTTGTTCCAGATTCACTTACAGACACGAAACAGTTGCGAGGCGGAGTGATAATCCTCAAAGAAATGCCGCTCACTGCAAATGGTAAGGTCCACACAAGAAGGATAAAGGAAATTGTCTGTGAGATGGAAAGGGAGTAAGGAGGAGTAAGATGAAGGATCAGAATTAGATAAATAAAGTTTTGACACAGTAAATGACGTGTTTATTTAAAATGAAATGTGCAATTGGGTTGGGAATCCGGAGCAAATTGCGGATTTAAAGCTGAAATTTCAATATGACACTAATGGTTTCATCAACCTTGTCGGAGGTGTCGATGGTTGGGCCATCTCGCAAATATATATCACATGGCATCAGACGCCGCAGATTTATAAAGACCATCCTTTACTGACCGCCTCTTCGGTCTAATAGTTTATTACTTATTATTTGCAGAACCAGCATCTGATAATCTTGAGGTTTTAGGTGTGCACGCTACCATCCAACGGCCTTATCATTGCTTACCATCAGGAGAGATGAAAGGCCGAGTGCAAACCATTGATACTTATAAATAAATAAAAGTTTACCGCACGAATAATTATAATATAACTTCACAAATTTATTACGGATCGTATCTTAGACTTAGACCCCAGCTTTAAAATATGATCATTAAAAATTTTCTAACTGGCATCCTAAACGGGCGTCATTGATTACTTTGGAACCATCGATCTGATATCCCCTGATGGAATCATGTTTCCAGTGAAGTGATAATCAAGGTCATGAGATGGTCGCAAGAATGAAATCTGATTTGTAAAGGTTTTACTACAGCATTGGTCGAGGTAAAGCTAGTTAAAACTTTAGAGTAATCAACTACTTACTCAGATAAAAAAAATTTAAAATAATAAATTTTAAATTAATACTCGATAGAAATGATAATGTAAATGGAATTCTAGGAAGCCTACAGAAGAGAAAAAATGGGTTGTAACTTTGATCATTCCCTCGGCATACTAAGCACCATTTCTTTTAGCTTCCTTCTGTGAATCTTTGTTGTTGCTGTCAGAGGCAGCTCATCCATGAAAATAACACCACCTCTTAGCTGCTTGGTCTCCGTCAGGGAATCTATGGAAAAAAATACCTTGTGCTTAATGTATAATATTCCTCGGGTCCTTTAGCAGTACCTTAGAAGAGCATACCTTTGACCAAATCTTTGATTTCCTGCGCTGTGACCCGGTGCCCCTTTCTACGAACAACACAAGCCACAGCCAGGTCTCCACATTCAGGGTCAGGTACACCCGACACAGCCACGTCCAGTACACCAGAATGCTGACGAACCACTCCCTCCACTTCTACAGGAGAAATCTGGAACATTCAGGTATGTCTCTACGTATGAATTATCTTCTGTACGTTGACGCCAATTGAAAATTATAAACAAGATTGTTTCTAAATATTTCTTTTCTTGTCCATCGTGTATACACCTCTCTCTCACACACACACACACACACACACACACACACACACATACACAAATTATTACAATCGAATTCCAAAGTTGACAAAGGGTCAATTTAAGCGATGGTTTTCATTTGCTAGCAAGTTTTGCCAAACGCCATATAGGTGTCTTAGGACTATTTGAACGGAAGAGGGTAAAATAATACCTTTTTATGCAACTAGTTACTCACTTGTATTGAATTGAATAAGTGAGTAATTCCAGCACATTATTCACTTGAACATATCCTCAGCTGGTAAGTAATCTGTTCCAAAGAACTCTTACGACATGATACCAACAAACTGATCTTGGTATATTTCAAAACCAGTAAAAAATCTAGACACATTTCAAAATAAGTTACCTAAGTTAAATAAGCCTACATTAAGGATTTAGGGAAGCTTTTAGATGAGCGGTTTGAAACAGGTCATTAGCGAATTATTGGGCAATCTCTATGTTTCGCAGTAAAGGTTTTACTGGTGGTACTTATTAATTATGATGTATGTAATTATCGATCAAATGATTGTTGACTTCAAGGGACTTACGTGATGACTTTTATATTTTAGCAGCAATTTAATTCGTTCTACGAAGAAGAATTTCCAATTCTCATCTCTGTACAGCATGTCCCCAGTTCTAAACCATCCACCTTCAGCAAAAGCGTTCTTTGTTTCCACTGGATTACGATAATATCCCTGGAACATGTTATAAAATGTTAAATAGGCTTGCATTTGACCACAAACCTGACTGTGTGACGATGTCGTTGAGAGATATGCTTGTATAGAAATGACCTATTCAATGCAAGCCTGGAAGACACAGAATGCAGCAGGGATTCTAAAACTCACCAAAATAATGTGACTCAGTACTTCATACCTTCTCTGATAATAATATGATATTATTTCCGTGCGTACAGCAAAAATATGGAATGCTCTACCGGTTTCCGTGTTCCCCGACAGCTACAACTTGGGAATCTTCAAAAGAAGAGTAAATAGGCACCTTCTAGACCAACACGTAACATCGTCGACCTCATCGTCACTTATAGTAGGGGAGCCCAAGCGGGGATTTCGGGATTTACTAAAGCGCGGCAGATTAATATACAGGGGGATACCTTGTACCCGGTTAAGTACCTCCACAAAACATGAGGCCCATATATAAGGCCGCCCGTGAAGGATACAGGATCAGATTAGTAAAAAAAATTGACCATCAGAAATTCTCGAGCGCGTCAGATTAAGGTAGGGTGAGTTAATTAAATCCTAAAATGTGTATATTCCACTAATCTGACAATTTGAGAGTGACGTAAAAAAAGGGGAGGGCAACAAAGTTGTAACAAAAACGTCATCTCGACATTCTCGAGCGTAGCTAATTTTTATTTTATTTTGAAGGAAATAATTCAAGAATAATGAAAAATATATAATCTGACGATTTCCGCAAGCCGAAATAACAAAAATTCGTCGATAAAGTTAAATGCGTGCAGCTGCGTGATGCCTACATTTCCTTCTCCGCGTTTCTATTCCTCTCTCACTATTACCATCAGGTGAGATTGAGGTCAAGTGTTGGTCTATCTTCAATTTAAAAAAATTCCAATCAGGTACCTTGAAAATTCCTGGTCCTTTAATCCACAACTCTCCGGGAGTATTTGCCTTCACTATATCTTCTTGAGTGTCCACATCCACTAGCTGAAAAATAAATATGAAGTGTTATGGATGAAATTACGAAACTTTTCCTATATGTTTTAAGATCGTTGTTATTCGAAGAATAATGAGTCTTTTTGAACTTGTGTCTCTTGTTATGTGAAATGGAACTTTGTCATACCACGTTAGGAAAACGGTTTGGTGGGTGGGAAAAAAAGGAGACCTTTGTAGTGTAGTAGACCAGGAGTGCTTCAGTAATCGCTAATAATAATACAATAAAGGCTTGTAAATGTTTAATCTAGATCAATTTGTGAGCCTCATTTATAAGGTAAATTATTAGTTTATACAAATTTAAATTTTCCTATTTTGGTCTCAAATTCTGGACATCTTACTCAAACAATTTTTCTATAACAGGGTAATGTTTAGGGTCTTCTGTTACATAATACAACTTTGTCAGAGTCTGACTTACTCTGTACTGGAAACAACCGAGTGGCACGCCGCAGGAACCCGAAACTGGTTCATCAGGCTGAAATGCAATGCCACCTGCTTCTGATATTCCATACACGTTGAATACTTCTGTTTGCGGCGATACTTTCTGCAATAGAAAATGAGGAAAATGTTGACGACATTCACGTAACAAGTTATTTCGAGGTCGACACACATAATTACACGTACATTAACTATACATATAACTCATACGTACACACGATCCCGTGAAAATATGTGTCGACTTCTTTTATAATCTGAAATATGAATTATTTGTTGGTTACCTTCACTTCTTCGATTAGTTCTGAGGGTACAGCACTTCCTCCAAGCATGATTAATTCAAAGCAAGTGAAGTCACATCTGTCGCGATCTCCGGGCTTGATCAGTGTGGTCATGAATGTTGGACTCAATACCGTGAAAGATGGCTGCAAGATTCAAACATTCAAATTCAAAATGTCGTTATTGTGACACAGGTTATACATGGTTTAGATTTATAAACCAAATAGAAACATATGTTAATATAACGGAAAAGGAAGCGTCGGTGGCGCAGTGGATAAGGCGCGGACTCAACCTGAGGGTTCCGGGTTCGAATCCAGCCGTGTACCTATGAGTAGTTTTTCAATTCAAGTACATTATCCGATTGCTTAACGGTGATAGAAAACATCGTGAGGAAACCTGCATGTCTTGAACAGGCATGTGAAGTCCGCCGATCCGCACTGGGCCCGCGTGTTGGACTATGTCCCATACACTCTCTGTATCAGAGTAGGCCTGAGCCCCTGCAGTGGGAACGTATATAGGCTGTTGATGTGATGATGTGTTTGTAACTATTGCTTAATATCAAAAGTAATATTGTTAATTTTGATACATATTTTTGTGCTCGATTGTACAAAGTGATCGACGATTAAAATTTCTTGCTTAAGCAGTTTAGGATTGCGGGTGTCAATTAGTCGGGGAAACTCTTCATATAAACAGATTGTATACTGTACCCTGTATGTGTTGATCAGATGATACATATGTTCCTGTGTGATGGGTAGAGAAGACTGAAGCCTGGTCATCCTGATGATGGGTGTGAGGACAAAGTTGAGGATAGCAGTCAGCCACTGCAGTGGTGACCCGATCAATGCCATGTCTACCGGACTGGGGAATTTTGTAGACCGAGACCTGTTCAAAACATTACATTGTAAAATATTTGTAATACTTTTTGTTTTCCTGAGAGTTGGTACCTACTCCGGTAAGTCTCACGTTAGGATCCTTGTAGCTTTAGGTCTGAGAAGTTGGGAACCGCAGATCAATCAATATGACTTTGCTTGGTATTTAAACTAACAGTTCAAAATCAGTACGTCCTCACGGCTTAGGAAAGGCAGCAAGTGTTCTTCTGCTGTACAGATGACATGAGGTAACGGGTTTGATTTCTATCGGTAGTTGATAACTTATTACCAACTGTGTCAGTAAAAAGTCGTAGTAATATAGCAGTAGTATAGTAGTAGTCAGCCTTTCTACGTGTTACGATAATTAAAGATAAATTCGAACTTTTGGAAGAGCACGATTCCATGACACCAGATGACTTGAAGGCTAATTTTAGAAGTATTAATAAAATTCATATTTGCATCCATAAAAATATGAAATATATATTCACCATACGTAAGGGGCGGTAATAGCAAAGTTTTTATGTGTCAGACAAGCAGCCTTGGGTACTCCAGTTGTCCCACTGGTGGACACAAGGAACGCGGTGGTTTCTGCTGGATCAAAATTCGTGGGTCTGGAAACAAAAGGAAATATAATCTATAATAACCACTTAAATTTATGGGCATGCTTTTATTGCAAAATACAGGAGATGCAAAAAATAGATAAGTTGTTACAAATAAATAGTAACCTCGCTTAGGTTAAGACTGCAACACATTTATGCACAGGGCAAAACCAGTATTCAAAGGCGGTAATAAACATTGCCACACACATGGACCTTGACTTTGTTGAATGAAATGCTTAGATTCAATGTTATTTACTCATTATAGTGACGATAAAATGCGAACTGGCAACTGATATGATTCGTACATAGCATTTCTGTACTTTTATTTTATCCATTCTGATTCTTTGCCTTGGAGGATAATTTAGACGACGATTTCAAAAAATATTAGATCCCAACAAACTTATAGTTACCAATAAAATAACAATCAAATCAGTGCCGTGTATTATTATTCTTTCGTGTATTGTAATTTTTTTTGCGTTGAAGTTTTTTAAGAATGCATGTTTTGTATGCCGGTCATTATTTTACAATATTAGTTACTACCATGTTAAAAACAATCAATAATATTAACATAATTTTTTAAGCACCGTTATGTTCGATCAAGAAGCGATAGTATATCATCAGTGACTTATTTAATCGAGGCTTCTGTTTGACCACTCCTCCATCCTCTCACTCACTCATCTCTTAGCACATACTTGAAGTTTCCGACGGCGACTTCATCAGCATTTTTATCCAAAAACTTCGTAAAGCTGCATAGATAGTCTCCTTTGTCAAACGTGACGATTTCTGCGTTCAAGTCCAACTTGTTGAGGGCTAACTGGACATCCGTGGCTCTGTTACTTTGGCAGAACACGATCTTCGGTTTGGACACATTGAAGGTGCTAGAAAGCTCCGCTGTAAACAACATAAATATAATTTCTTTATCTGCCAAAAAGTCACTATCTGAACATGAAATTTTTTCCTAGGTGTCAATGAAAAACGCGGCTACCATAGGAGACAATTTTAATTCTCACATGCAGTCAGTCACTGACATCATATAATCGCATTCATTTTCCAAACTAATGATTTGTCGTAATGACCGCCTTTGCAAGGTGGATTGGTGGTCGCAGTAAGATCCCTTAGTTAGTTCATTTAGATGAAAATAGCCCTTGAGTGGTGAATTACGAAAGCAGCATTGCGTCAGAATATTCAACGTATTCGGTAATTAGGGTGTGCAACAATTATACGAAGCATGCATCATGTTCATCTGCCCCGTTTGCAGGTACTTACTATCGTTAAACTTATACCTAATCACAATGCTTACCAACAGTCAAATCCTTGTCTATAGCAGATGTTGCCAGCCCGAGACATAAAGCCGCGTAGAAGGGTATGGCCAAATCTATGTGGTTTGGAGCCATTAAAACTATGACGTCACCAAGTTTCAGGCCGTATTTGTTGAATGCAGCGCCGCATCGAATAATTCTTTCTAAGGCTGATTTATTCGTTTCAGATTCACCTGTCCCTCCGTCTATCTAAATGTAAAACGGGATTTTAAAAACCTGATGTCATTTTTTTATTGTTTACACCCCAGTCTACACACCTAGTAGAACGCCCATGTAACAAATGCTACGAGTACCAAACTGTTTTAGTAATACGCGTTACCAAAAAAGCGTGTTAACGTTGTGGTTGAGCTCTCACAATCGCCGTATCTATCTTTTCTAATGCTTTCTTGCTATGAGCGTATGGTGTTTAAATTTTTTACGATATGGATGGGCGCTCTATGGTATATTGTGTCACGGGGTTGGGCACTATGATATTTGTAGACGCGGGAAAAATAAATGAATGTTGAAGATATCGAAATAGCTCACTATGTCTAAACCTTTCACACTTACGAGCTATGCTAAGTGGGGAAGTGTGTCCCAAAACGGAATTTATTGTAGGTCATGGAACGGGCAGAGTCTAAAATTTAAATAGAAAGTCAGATCTTTCTACCCTTAAACATGGAAATATGGATTTACCATACATAAAAAATATACATTTAATTAAGAATCCCTCTTTTTTGAGTCGGTTGAAATAGTCTGACACCAACAACAGATCGATACGATACGATTATATTGGACTTTGAACTTGGCTTGGTACAAATAAAAAGGAGGTTTATACATCGAGTGTACTTCTAATATGTACATCTATATTTCTTTGCCACGCTTTGTATTTTATAGCCTTAGAGGAGACGTTAGATTATTCTTAGTTGTGAGAGTGACTCTGAGCCTACGAATAAATAATAAGTATTTATTCGTAGCTCTGAGCATATGAAAATTTAAAAAAATCAAAATGGCCGATTTTGGCATCAAATTAAATATCTTCAAAAACAATTCCTTCATTACCTATCGAATGTGGCGTACGCGTCACATGCGCAGAAACTATTCCACTGTGAATATGCGACTTTTTACATTTCCTTGGTTACATACCTGCATCACGAATTCCGGGGCATCTCTACAGCTCTGCAATATCATCTTCCCGAGATGGAATCGGTCACTCGGAATTCGAGATTCGGCGACAATCCGAGAAGTCAAATCATTGAAGTACCAGTGAACCGAATCATTGATTCGCTTTTGTTTGTGCATTTTGCTGAAAAATTGATGAGGGTTGCTCAGCTCAGAAGTACGAGTACTGTGCGCTAGTTATGTTGGCGTGAGTTGATACAAATGTACAAATGTAAAAACAAAAATAAAATAATGTGTTTACAATTTACACAATTATCTTTATCTATACTATTACACTCTTAATTGCGAAAGTTTGTTTATTATTACTTTGTCCTTTCTTTATGTCGCAACGAAGAGTCAGATTGACTTCGTTGTTTGTAGAGAAATATGCTAGAAATTGACATAGGCTACGAGTACTTTGTATTCCCATCAAATAAGTAGTTCCAGTGAGATGATTTATGAAGCCATGCGGACGAAGTCGCGAGCGAATGCTAGTTTGTGTATAGTTCATCATCATCAGCCGGGAAACGTCCACTGCTGGACATAGGCCTCCCTCATGGCATGCCGGTCATCATGGCATGGCATCGGCCGGTCCCGAGCCACCTGCATCCAGCGACTCCCCGCGACTCTAACCAGGTCGTCGGTCCATCTAGTGGGGGGGTAGTGTGTATAGTTATTGGAATTATATTAAATAGATCCTAAAGATGCTGATCACCAAACAAAAATTATCCGTGGTCGGATATAATAAAACTCTCAAAATTATATTAAGAAATAAATTATGTAAGCAAAGATCGTCGATTTTTATTTGTAATCAATTTTAAATTGCCACACAGTCCAGCAACTAATCATAGCATTTATAATCATGTATTTATAATTATTATTTTCATTCCAAATTCTAATGCTTATATTTCAAACCTTTCCGAAGTAAAAACATGGAACTTAAAAAAAATCGTGAAAAATATATTTATCCCATTTTCATTTTCCAGCACAAATAATAGATTTTCGTATAAATTAAAATGTTTTTTTTTTCGTTACTTGGACCCTACATCTATATATTAATACGTAAAGCAAAAACTTTGTACCCCTTTTTACGAAAATAGGGATGATGACTAAAAAGTTTTATTCCCCCATTCAAGAGACCGTGTGAAAATAATAGCCTTGTTAAAGATTTTTCAATATGACTTATAGTTTTCCTAATATAGTCAATCGAAAATTGATTCTAGTCACGTGGTGCAAAAACGCTCCATGCAAATCGGTACTTAGGAGTGACGTCACGTCTAAGTATTGAAGTAGATAATGTGACCACCAAAAAATGTTTACAACATAATTACAAAGCAAAAAGTAAAATAAAAAAATTTAATTCCAGCAAGTTTTTTTATTTTTATAAATTTTACGGCTTTATGAGTTGTAAAAGTTAAAAAAATTAAATAATATTTTAAATTATATAGAAGTTTTATAATGCCCTTTATGGTTTAAAATACAATTTAACCCCAATCATTTGGTGTCATCTAGCCTATCGCTCGGACAGAGATGTATGAAATTTCGCACACTTTTAACTATGTTCGAATTTCGACCACTGGGCAACCGCTAGTATGTTTAAATCCTCGACTTGTGCAACAAAACCTCACTCACCGGTTCGTAACGCACTGGTTGGCTCAGCAAAAAAAAAGATTTAACTAAGTGTTTTGCCGTAACTAGTTTTTTTCTATTTCATCACTACATGCAGAACGAATCGACCGCTCAACTTGGCCGTCTGCGAAACTCTAACTGTAACATCGTAGTTGAGGTAACTTAAACCGTACTCAGATTGCACAGAGGATTGTTTTACTATTGCATTTGCCTATATAGATATAAATAATGGAAGGTATTTAGGTACTTATTTATTTATAACCCGTTTGCTGGTAGTGGTAGAACACTACAAAACAAAAAAAGAATCATCAACATCGATTCAAAATTTGGCGGAGTTATCGCGTAACATACACACAAAAACATACAGTTGAATCGAGAACCTACTCCTTTTTTGAAGTCGGTTGAAAATGCTTTCCTTAGTGCAGTCTTTTTTTGAGAGGGAATTCTTTTTTAAGATGCTACACTCCTTAGCAGAGAAGACTCTTGCGGTACTTTCAGAACTACAGTGGTACTTACCAACGCTCCTATCGCACTTTGGTTTCAGCCTTGCCCTTGACAACTGCCCACGCCCGGAGCGCATCCCTAGGGCATACGGGGAATACTTCTTCCAAATTTTAAATTTATAGGTTCACCGGTTAGTCTGTATGTTGTCTGTCAGTCAATGTCACGGTACTGGTTTATGATTTTTATCGGTCGATAACACAATAATGTCAATATCCTAACAATTTCTTTGCTAACATTGCTAGTCTAATTCATTGAACTTGTATCGGATAAAATTATTAGTAAGTATATTATAATTGTAAATGTATAACTGATACAAAAGCCATATGTGGAGGCTTAGCAATGGCTGTTAGTCATTAATTTTTCACTCTATGTTCTGAATTGATAGCTGTAAGCTACCCAAAAATAATAAAATAAAATAAAGTAAGAGATTCTTAATTGATCAATAAAAGCGATATTTTTACAAATTTTGCGAAATTTTTTACTACTTTCAGAAGAATTAGCCGGGAAACGTCCACGGACATAGGCCACAATGATGGTACGGTATGCCACAACGACCGGTCCCTATCCACTTGCATCCAGGGACTCCCCGCGACCAGGTAGGTCGTGTCGGTCCGTCTCGTCGGGGGACGGATCTGTACGTGGTCGTCACTCGAAAACTTTTACTCCCCATCTAACCGTTCTTCGAGCGATATGGCCTACCCATTGCCACTTCAACTCACTGACTCGTCGAGCTATGTCAGTTTGCAAAAAAACTATTCAATTAAATATCACTTTGTTGTGTCACCGAATGCAGAGTTTAAAAACGCACGAAAGACTGCCTCTAAAAGAAATACCTTCCAGACAACCTTTGGACAAAGGACATACAGATACAAAGACAAAAACAATGAATGTAGTAGACCGATAATTAATATGTAAATATAGATTACCAGCAACATTGACATCGAGAGATAAAATAACAAAGAAGATATAGGAAGATATAAGAATATTGACATTTGAGGTTAAATTTGAAGGTGGAATTTAGATTTGTGACTTCAGTCAGCCTCTGAGAGGAGTGCCGATCTACGAAGGAGGGTCGTATGAAACAGTGTATTTAGGCAGCTGCCAACTATCTGCATATAAAAAAAAAAAAAAATTATTTATTGTCCAAAACTACACCAGTTATTTATGAATTAACATACAAAACAACAACAGTCATACAAAATTATTGATCAGTCAGTGCTTAAAATAGGACTGAAAGTCCTGTAGCATAAGCACTGGCTAGCACGTTGATACAGCCGACATACATTCAATTTTAAACATTTATTTAAAGAAAAAAAGAATTGTTGGTGTGTGTGTGTGTGTGTGTGTGTGTGTGTGTGTGTGTGTGTGTGTGTGTGTGTGTGTGTGTTATGAAACAGGATGTAGAAGCGCCTCCGTGTCGTCGTAGCCCAGGGAAAGAAGCCACGATAGTACTAGTGACTTGGTTTCATATTTAGATTTTTGTCCAATAGAAAACATATTGTTTGCTTTATTATATAAAAAGCAACCAAGGAAACAAAAGAACTTATTACTAAAAGTAGGTATCATAAACGCGTAAGTTTTATCAATATCGGGAACTCGGCGAAAAACAAACTGCATCCCCATATCAACGCCAACCAAGTGCTTATCGGACGCACATGAAGGGTTCCTTACAAACGTGCCATGATTAACATTCAAAGAGATTCAACATTACTAGTAATAGTAAAGCAAGCAAGCAAGACAAAGCAAACAAAATATTCGATTTCAAGTACTTCAGTCTGAAATCAGGTCACGTGCCCTTACAAGACATTTGACGTACCGACTTACGAGATCAAAGTTTTATATGAAAAGTTTCCCAATTCCCGCTCTATAATCTATTCATATATGTAAATATCTCTGTTAACATTTTGGAATATGAAAGAACTTACACTAGAAATTAGCTCCCTTTTGAAGTGGCTTGAAAAGGCAAGTTGTATTTCCTTCAGTTATCCATTGTTTGCCATGTCAACATTATGATACCAGTCCAAGTAATGACACAAAATTGTTACCTTGATCATATATGAATGCGAAAACGACATAATTGCACCATTCTGCGGCTTATGTCATGCATTAGCTGTGTTTTTATCATTGAACAAAACCCAGTAAACAAGTTACTAGCTGATGTGATATTCTGTTTGTGTGTAATGTATAAAAGTTTTTTATTTTCTGTACAAATTAATTTACACTCATAATACATCCAAAATAGCTTTTTAGATATATGTTTACAGTCATAGTTTGCATTACTAGCTGCGCTGCACACAAGCTGCACACCCATTAAAAGTCACCCACACTAAGTCTATCCTAAAATAAAGTCATCACATTTTAACAAATGGCTTTCGTTATAAGAGCGACGAGTATAGCTTTATGTGGTAAGCTACGTCAATTTATATATGGGTACTCCATTCAATGACAATACTCGTAATATCTTTGGTTTACCACAATGCCCAAAACATGTCCATGAAAGTCGTCAATAAAACAATATAATTAGCGTAATGGTAAAATGAAACAAATATATATCGTGTCAGAGTGCTTTCTTCAACTACATAATTTAACTCGATTCAAATCACCAAACTTAACATTCTTTACAAGACAAATAGAACAACAAATTCCTATACTATATTTACTTAATATACTTTATTAAACGCAGTACACTACAAAGAGTTTGTGCACTACATTTTTAGTTTTGTTTAGTTGTGTTGTAAGTAATTTAGTAAACAAAGTAAATGTTCACTCTCAATGAATACAACTCTGCAATAGGTAAAATAACAAGGGAAAAGATTCTGTAATAGTTTAAAAAGAAATTCCATACGAATTATAGTACTCTATGTCCATACTTAACTTTGGTAACAATTTATTACTTGTCTACTCCGCTTCCATTTCAAGAACCATTTCTTTTATCTTCCTTCTGTGTATTTTAGTGGAAGCTGTCATTGGTAGTTCGTCCAAGAATATCACACCTCCTCTCAGTTGCTTTGAATCCGCCAGAGATTCTAGAAAACACAAAATTAAATTGTAGTGTACTTGCTTTTGCGTTAATCACTTGCCCGATCGGAGTAAAACTAGTGTATGTCCTTTTTCTGCCCTTTAACTATCCCTATACAAAACGTCAAGTCTTCATACTTTACGACAGGCAGCAAGGCCAAAATGTCAAACTGTCGCATTTATAGAGGTAATGTTAGTATGTATTTTATCTTTAGCAATTTTCCCTTCAGTTGGACGCTGTTCATCCCTTTTGTTTTTGGACCTGGAAGTTTTTTAATTAATTAGAAAAATAATAACTCCTAGCTCACTGGGACATGAGACCCCCTCTTAAATCGCTACCACAAATGAGTTCTCCTTGAGAGAATTTGATGTAATCACCACGTTTATTTTGGATTCTACTTTCCATCCCTGAAATCTTCCCTGTTGTCTTTTACACCCAATGGATGATTAGGGATGACCTGAGGAATTTTGGTCTAAAAGTCAGCATATATTGTTTTAAAAGTGTTGTTAATCCACACAGTACGCTGCGCACCTGTGACTAAATCTTTAATCTCCTGCGCAGTGACGTCATGGTCTTGTCGCCGCACGACGCATGCGACGGCTAGATCTCCGCATTCGGGGTCCGGGATACCTGTCACAGCTACGTCATGCACGCCCGGATGTTGACGGATAACATTTTCAATCTCGACCGGGGATATCTGCAACAGTTTTTTGTTATCAGTTATTGGTTATCGCAAAAAGAAGTTGTTACATAAGTAGATGCTGAATATTTTCTTATTCAGTCGCCTTTTAAGACAAGTACGCGATATCAGGAAGTCGTTCTGTTCTAAAGGCTAAAAAATTTTTGTTACAGTTATTTTAGATTTCATTGACTGACGTAGGTCCGAAACACCGGAATGTATTTACATAAAATTTTCTGCGTTCATTTCGTTTTAAAACGCAATAGGCTTCCCCTTGGTCTTCATTTCACCCAATGACAAATATAATAATATATAAACAGGCCGTATGATATAAGCTTTGCCAGTCCCAAGCCTCAAGTTAGTAGATAGTTACTTACGTGATGACTCTTGTATTTAAGAAGCATTTTGAATCGGTCCACGAAGAAAAAGTTCCAGTCCTCATCCCTGTAGAAGATATCTCCAGTTTTGAACCAGCGACCTTCTGCGAATGCTTCTTCCGTTGCTTCAGGATTATTGTAATACTCCTGAAAAGTACACACGTAATTTAGGACTGCCGCATATTATCTGCAAAACGTTCAACGCGAAAAAAGCTATGCGAATGTATGCGCAAGATTTGAATGACAATGTATGCTTTGAATTTACCACGTAGAGAAGTTCCAAGCATAGCTCGTTCAATAGCTCTCTCAGTAAAGTACCATAAGTAGGAAAACTGGGAATAAGTTAGGGCGGCGTAAACGGCACACATGTTGATCTGTAACAATTTAATGCCAACCTTGAAGATAGTGGGTCCTTTCATCCATAGCTCTCCTTGTTCGTTAGCTTCTACGATATCTTCTTGTGTCTCTACGTTCACCAACTGTAACAGAAAATTATTAATTATAATTAATATTTTAAAAATTATTAAAATACTAGTAAGCTTTTGCCCGTGAGCTTATCCGCGTGGACTTCGGAACGTATCCCACGGGAACTATTTGATTGATCGGCATAAAAAGTAGCATGTGTCCTTTTCCAGACCTTCAGCTATCCTTATATAAAAGTAAATGCGTTTAAAAAGAGCTGGAAATTGACTTCGGTTGCCCTAAAAGTATACTTTTACTAAGGCAAATTTAATTAAAGATTTATATTTTTTTCTCATGGATGCCGTTGTCCGCACTAGACCAAATTGAAATGGGACCACACGGGAAGCACCACCTTTCAAATAAAAAAGAATCATCCAAATCGGTTCACACAGTCCTTCCAGTTCCTTTTTTGAAGACAGTTAAAAAATGAAGTCATTCTGACCTTTAGTTAAGACGAGGACGGAACAAACAAACAAGCTTTCTAATTTATAATATTACCTACTATAGATCATGGCGTCAACAACTAAATAATTAATGGAAAATAGGATTTGATACATGCACCTGCATATTTCTAAAAAAAAATGTATTCACTCTTTACAAAATCCACCCCAAAAATTACTCAACGACGCGGCGGCATGATTCAAGGACAACGAAGCTAATTCAAGCTAAGACCACGCCTGGTATTTTATCATTATCAACAATATTTTACTGCGATCACCTATTTGCGAGCAACGCCTAGTGATTATACTAAATGCCCCTAGAAAGTTCGTTAGTCGTAGCAATCTGTGAAGGGCTCGTGTAAATTATGAACAACAGAATCGCATAATTACTCACCCGGTACTGGTAGCATCCCATTGGTTTTCCACAGGACCCTGGAGCTGGGAAATCTGATAAAAGCCCAACTCCGGACAACTCTGACATCCCATAAGCATCGTATACACCTGTATCTGGTGCTACCTCCTGTATACAAGAAAAAAGTTACAAAATATAACTCAGCCCGATCAATAAACCTACCCTCAGCCGTGGAAGAAACCAACTTCAACTGTCCTAAAAGTGTATAAAATTCATCCCCTAAAATGTTCACCCTTAGAGGCAGAATTATCTGGCTAAATATTTGGTTTTGTTGATTTTCTCAAAAAGCGCTGAATCAATTTCAATAAAATTTATACGGGATCATTTCTGAAGTATGTTTTACCAAACCCAAAAAAAATCAGCAAAATGGATTCATAATTGGCGGAGTTATCGCGTAACATACAAAAAATATACAGTTGAATCGATGGAGCAAAGAGATTCTCGAGTGGAGACCTCGGACCGGGAGACGCGGGGTGGGACGGCCTTCAGCCCGCTGGTCTGACGACCTCAAGAGGATAGCGGGAAGCGAGTGGATGAGGACGATGGAGGACCGGAAGCAGTGGCGCACGTTGGGAGAGGCCTATCTTCAGCAGTGGAGAGACACGGGCTGATAAGTAAGTATTTTGAAGCAACTAGACATGTTTAAATAATACCTTTATTTTATCAAACAGCTCCAAAGGCACTGCGCTGCCTCCGAGAAAGATCGTTTCAAAACATGTGAAGTCGCACTCTTCTCCTTCCGCAGGCTTGAGCAGTGTGGTCATCAGCGTTGGACTTACTATCGTGAATGAGGGCTGTAAAAATAATATGTATGCTTTTTAAGGCGAGGCATTTGTACGTAACTTGTATCTAGTTCTCAGTAATTAAAAAACACGAAAGTGACATTTAGTTTATAATTAAGAATTTACTATTATTTATTATTTTTATTTAAAAATTTATCAAAAAGTGTAAGTGTAAAGAAAACTATTGGCGACTGTGTTCGCCAGCGCTTGCTTGCTCGATGACGCCCCGCACCGTTCGTTACGTACCGATTAATTGTTTAACCATTAGAAACATTTAAAAAATCTTATGAAGTAAATACTCCAAAAATGTGGTAATATACGCAGTATAATTGTTACACTGCATTTTACGAGTAAAATCCGTAGTAGCTAGATGGTTCTGATGATGACCAGGATGATGTGGGTTACATGCCCGATCTGGTATAGTACTCGCACGCTATGTTTGCCCCTCTGAAGTTAGCTCTCCGCAATTTCAAACATGTACAGACAGAATGTGTGTGTATTATTTTCGGTAATAACTATCACATCGATGTCGATCGACATACAACACTAGGGCATTTCTTTCCACCCGCTAACTTGCCTCCCATTTATACATTAATAGTTGATACTTCGCGGTCTTTTGTGGCTAACTTCAGAGGGGCAAACTTAGTTTGCGAGTACTGTACGTTACGTATTTCACGTAACAATACCTATGTTTTTAGTTAGAGCTTTAAAGTATGTTAAATAATCTAGGAGCAATATGGATATAGGATGGACATGAATTACCCCCGAAGGGAGTGTTTTAGGAGCAATGGAGAATGGACTAGCTAAACAATACGCATTATAAGTCTAAAGGAAATAAAAATACAATTACTCTTAACCACAAAAATATGTGAAAGAAATTGCTTAGGGTCGTGTCATTACTGCTACTAAAATGAACGCAATACTTCATCATCATCATCATCAACAGCCTATATATGTCCCCACTGGAGGGGCTCAGGTCTACTCTCCTACAGAGAGTGTATGGGCCATAGTCCACCACGCGGGCCCAGTGCGGATTGGCGGACTTCACATGCCTGTTCAAGACATGCAGGTTTCCTCACCATGTTTTCCTTCACCGTTAAGCAATCGGATAATGTACTTGAGTTGAAAAACAACTCATAGGTACACGGCTGGATTCGAACCCGGTACCCTCAGATTGAGAGTCCGCGCCTTATCCACTGCGCCACCGAACGCAATACTTACCTTGTATGTATTTATTAAGTGGTAAACGTGACTCTGTGTGAACGCCTCCGAGCTCTGCAGACGAGTGTATCGAAATATTGGGGAGTACATGAAATGAACAATCGCTGTCAACCACTGCAACGGAGATCCAATCATTGTCATGGTCGTTGGTGTCGGAAAATTATTAAATCTGACCCTGAAAATATTTACAATTCATCATGCAGAAGCCACTGATTTTTAAAGAATACATATACGGATTTCACCTCGTCTAATAATGCGTGAGGTCAACAAAAATACGTGTAATTGACACTGTCCGTGTATTGACGACTGAGTGTCTGACGTTTGGTGACGAACACCGACAACTTACCACCAATAATTTCCTGATATTGCAAAGTTCTTATGTGTTGCAGCCACCGCTTTGGGAAGACCCGTTGTACCGCTTGTAGCTAGCAATAGAGCTACAGTATCTTCCGGGTCGAAATCAGCTGCTCTAAAAACAGGGACGTAATGTTGATATAGTTTGTCCTTAGTGATATGCACCCCTAAAGCTATCTCTGAGAGATTGAAACATTAAGTCCACTACAGGCTATCTTGAATTTTAATGTGACGTCACCGCATCAGATTGTCAATCATCAGCCCTTCGTCAAATTACGACAAGTATAGTTTAGGAAATATGCGGAAAAAGTTGATCATACACAAACTGCTATAAATCATAATCATCCTGTTGGCTTCTGCGCATTCGGGCAAAGACCAGGGTATCACTGTGATTACCAATTTACCAAATTATTATTTCAGATTATAGCAAATTTTCTGATCTAGCGGTCCAGTGGTCTAATGTAGTTGATAATTCAGTAAATGCGTTGGTACATACTTAAAATCTTCAACTGATAAATCCTCTTCATATTTGTTTAAAAATTCTTTAAAGCTGCATAGGTAGTCTCCTTTGTCAAACGTTACGATGAGAGCATCGAGGCCCAACTCGTTCAGAGTTACCTGAACATCGGGTGCTTTTTCGCTTTGACAGAATATAATCTTAGGCTTACTAACGTTGAATGTGGCCTGGAGTTCGTCTGAAACATTTTATACTACACTGTGTGTAATTCCACAGCGAAACATATATTCGATAACAAAACACTGTGTTCATTTCTTAATTTGGCAGGCGTTCTAACAGTACATTCCATAATTTTTAACTTTGGTAGCTCAAGATTTGATTTTATAGGGAAGTTTTCTGTATGTTATTTCGTATTTGCTTTTGTAATGGATAAATACTTTTGTGGTCACAGATGCTCACAGGTGCTATAAATCTTTAACATTTTATATGTATTTTCTTCACTTATGGGGAATCGACGATATTAATTTTGGCTCGTGTACCATCGACAAGGGCGCTTGTGTTCAAAACATGATAATACACATTTGCAGACTATAGTATAATTATACTTATGAGTGAGCACGCTTTCGCGTATGAGTACTGACATAGCTCTTAGGGTATTACTAACAAAAATGGGTCACAGTTGTCTAAATATTTAATAAATAAAGTTTCCATCAAAGTCATGCATTGGACCAATAAATTTATGTACTACCGACAACTTTCCCGCCTGAACACCATTAGGACCAGTTTAGTATACAGTAGTAACTCGCGCTGCTCCGCCTTGCTGGTTTTTTGGGATACATCATAAAACTATAAAAACACGAAAGCATTGTTGTATTTGTAAAAGTCCGGCAAGTTGGGCGCCACAATGATGTATTATAAGATGACCCTAAACTATAACTAACTACTAAAATGGACTCTAAAATGTCATAAAAACTCACAAATAAAAGCGTTTTCGTCTGTCCTTATTGAACAAAAGAAAAGGCGGGTCTGGCTAAGATCGCGACATGCAAGCAACTTGGTATTGAAACCGATCAGGCGGGAGCTTTGTCGATATTACATATTAGTAAGTATATATTATTAATTTTATAGGAAAAATAAAAGTATGATTGCCATTTCCTGAAAGCCGTCGCGTCGATAGAGTCACTAGATGCAAAACCGGTCATTTGGCGTAGAAAGAGTAGTTCAGCATTGGATATTCTCCGGCTGATGCGGATTGTATATATAAAAAGGCAGTGAGTGATCTTTAACAATAAAAACCGTTACAGTTCTGAAGTATTGCCAATACCATGCCAATTCATACTTACTTATTGTCAGAGTTCTGTCAACGGCTGCTACAATAATGCCAAGGTAAAAGGCAGCGTAGTAAGGGATAGCCAAGTCTAGATGGTTGGGAGCCATCAGAACTATGACGTCACCTCGTCGAAGACCAAAACCCGTCAAGCACATCGCGCACCGCACCGACCTTTCCAGCACAGATGCATTCGTTTCCTCTTCACCGGTGGCTCCATCGATCTGGGAATCAATCCTCGATATTGACGAGAACTAACACATGTACAACAAAGGTAATATTTACTTAGACGAAGTAGGTACCAGTAGCCTGTATACCAATATTTAACGTCCTGCTACATTTTGGAGAGTATGCTATTATTTTATGTTGATTCCGAATTCACCATTCCAAAGAACAGTAGACTACCGTACACTGCGAAAATTATGTCAACTCGCAAAATCCATACGAATATTACAAATGCAATGTCATTTTTCACGTGGTAACAGAGACTCAGAATGTCTTGAAGTTTTAATATGTATATGTTGAAGGGTTGGAGATGGACAAAGGCTAACTTTTATGCTGTATAGAGAAGCAGTTCCACTGCAAACATAATTGCGGCCAATGTAATACCTGCAGCACGAAATCCGGATTATCTTTCAAGCCCTGGAGTATCATCTTCCCGAGGTGGAACTGGTCAGTCGGGTTCCCCGATTCGGCCACGATCCGAGAAGTTAGCTCATTCTTGTACCAGTGCACCGAGTCATTGATGAGTCTTATCCGATGCATTTTGCTGTAAAAAGCTTCTTAAAGCAACACACCCTCGACTTATAAAAGTTGCGTCTGACCATGAAGCTTACCTGAACAGCAAATAAACCGTGAAGAGTACACGGTAGTCGATAAATTAACTCAGTACCCACTGACGTGTTACCAAAGTAAAGCACCGGACAGTACTGCTATAAAATGCAAAATGTGTCTCTACTTATTAAGGACATACCTATTTAAGTTTAAGTACGGTTCGTAACTTAATTATATAAAGTTATGTTTACAATTGTTACCAACTTGGAATGTAGAGGTATATTAATTTACGAAGTTGTTAGTAGTCCAGTCGATATATAATCGTTGTTTCTTTGTTTCAGAACGTAAGCGTTGTAAAGGGGCAACTAATGTGCAACTTCCTTTCTCTTGTCAGTCGTCATTTTAAGAACACCATACTCAAAACCTCGGATTTCATTTCATTAGCTCCGTCAGTCACAGACAAAGTTACTAAAGTAATTAATCTATATAAAAAGAAACCCTAAGGTTAAAAACTATAAGAACTTTGAGAACATATAGTGATGACTTCCTAAAATGGTAACTAAGCCCAAATTACAACATCTCGGTGACGACACCTAAAAAATATTTTAAAATTAAAATTTTAACTGTTTAATTCAAATAAAAACACTAATACTAACCGATACATTTTCCATATTCCACAATTCAGGGGCCAACACAAATGCATGTTTAGTTTTTATAATGTTAAGTTGTGCTTTTTCTACAACAACAAAATTGAAATTAAATTAATTTTAGGTGTAGGAGATTTGCTAGACGATACTCTGCCAATTATCTCAAACCATATAACATTATATCAGAAACATTCTGGGCAATGCTGAGGATTCAGAATGAAAAGTAAGATAAACGCTGAGAGATGGTGCAGAAAGGTGTACTCGTAAGATTAAAATATGACCAGTACAGTAAAACTTTATGCCATATACAAGTACTTGCTTAATGCTTTACCTAATACACTAGAATATTCATAACTTCAACGTAGCATTGTGTAAGCAGCCTTAAACCTACCTCGATCGATCTAGTCGTTGCCTTCAGGCTTTCTGTGCATTATTTAGAGGGACGGACGACATTGCGTCTAGTTCTCATCATAGTGTAGTGTCGTAAAACGAACGAAAGAAATCGTTCGTGAATAATAGATATTCATACTCACACAATACGGACAGCTTCGCTTCGTGTTAGGACTTTCTGACTTTCCCATCGTCTTAGTCCAGGGTGTCCTGTGTGATTCCTAACCAAATATTCGATCGATTTAGTGGACATTCTTAGCTTTAGAAATGTACCTCACCATGTCAACCCGTGGGTGTTTTAAAAGGTGATTAAGGAAAAATATTACGGAGACAAGTAGTAGCATCTAGACATAACAACAATATCTTATTGCGATCGCCAATCCGCCTGCCAAGCAAGGTGACTGTGGCAAATCCTTTTATAAAAGTCCGAGAATGCGATCTATGATATAAGCTCATTTGTCCTGCCAGTATAGCCTAGTTGTGTGTGCGCATATATAACTGACCACACTTACAAAATCAAACAGAACAACTCTGTTCTTTTAATAATGTAACTCAATAATCTTTTTTCTTTCTTTCTAATATATTTTTAGAGACATGAAACACTTGTAAAACCCACAAATGTGGGCTAATTTAATTTTTTGAAGTTTTTTTATTGTCTTCTATGCAACATATAGCTTTTTCAGTATCGCTTTATGAAGTCGGTTAAAATGTAATACATTACTTGATATTAGTCTACGTACACAAGAAATGAATCTTTACGAATGATATATTATATACTTACGTGATACGAGTGATAAAGTCAAGGACGTGCTGACATGCAATTCTTTGAATTAAATACGAGTATTATAATACACTAGGAAAACGGTTATCATGCAGCACAGTTCCCACGGCCAATCAAATGTTCGAAAACGAGCAAAAAATGGTGCCCCATTTCAATTTGCGATAATTTAGTAAATCATAATTCCGAATACATTATTACGCAATTAAAGTACCCTCGTTACATTATTATGTCTTATTTCGTATAATTGAGGTTATTTTAGAAAAATTGGCAACATTAAAGTTGAATATAAAACAAAAATAAAACAACAAAGATTTCAGTTACTACTAAACTAATTCATACGGAAAGTATTGGCAGTCATCATTATTAGACGGGAAAGGTCCACTGCTGGACATAGGTCTCCTCCATTGTATGCCACAGTGACCTGTTCCTAGACACTTGCATCCAGCGTTTACCAGCGACCTTAGCTAGGTCGTCGATCCATCAAGTAGGGGCACGGTCCGGTAAACGTTTCCCGGTACGTAGTCGCCACTTAAGAATTATTTCTCCCCATAGGTTATCCGTTTTTCGAGTGGTGTGACAGACAGACGGACAACAAAGGGATATTATTTATTATACTATATCAAGGGATAAGGATTGCTTTCTTCTTTTTGAGCTACGGAACCCTAAAAATAATTACAAAACAATTTTTACAGTAACTGCCAAACTACAACAGCATTTTGTTGTCAGAAAAAACCTCTCGTTACTCTGGTTTAGTATACATATTCACATTTTAATTAATGCTAAATATGTAATTATCAACATTGCAAGACTCGAGGTTTATAACAATTTACATGTATCCGTTGTGTAAACCAAAGAATGTTTATCGTATAATACCTTTATTCCTTATAACAGCTTGAATTTGACTATCTATACTTGTATAATATTTCAATATGCTTAAAAATTTAATTGCTTTTTTCATATCTCCATCAAAGAAGGAATGTGAAATCTGCTTTTGTAATTCTTTTATTTTAATTTTATTCTCTGTGTTTAATTTCATAATTTCTTCTTCAGTTTGTGCATTTTCAACTTGTTCATTCTTCTCCATAATTTTCATTAAGAACTCATTGTCCACTTCTGTCTTCTCGGGGATCTCTTTTCCTCTCAATTGTAGCATGTATATACCTTGAAGTAAAATAAATTCATAGATAAGTCATAACCAATTAAACTGCCTCCGTGGTGCAGCAGTCGGAGCGCTATATTTAGACGCGCAACACATGCAAAAGGTCCCGGGTTCAATTACCAGTGGGGACATTGTCAAAGATTACTTTGTGAGACTTTATAGACTTTCCAGGCTGAATCGCTTAAAAGCAAGACTATTATGTCCCTTGGAAAGCATTTAAAGCTGAAGATCCCAGTTGATGTCTTTGACAGCAGCAGCAGCCTTTCCGCGGCTCGATAACCTTAAAACAGCCTAATCCTAAAAGTATGGGCTAGTTTCCCCTCTTGGTTGGAGGGTCAGATGGCAGCCGCTTCCATAAAAACTAGCATCTAGGATTGTGTGTGTGATCAAACTTACCTCTAGACAGTGGTTGTAAAAGTGTTTTATAAGCTTCATTGACTAAAGAGGAATATTTTTCTGATATCAGTTTTTCTTGGTCATCCCTGTAATTAAAGAATTTACATATATTAGAAAACACACACATCAATTGATTACTTTGATGTAGGTGGTAGGTTCATGACAAACTCACCACCTCATTCAATTCATTTAAAAAATTATAATTCTGATATCACATGTTAAAATTCCTCACATCACAGACCACAAGGAAAGAGTTACAGTTAGAGTTACATGAAAATTGCTGGTCACTTGGTAAAACAAATGTTTATTGTCAGCTCAAACATTGTGTGCCAGCTAAACTTCACAATAATGCAAATTATATTTACCCTTTGAGTCAGTGTAGAGTTGGTGTCAATGTGGCAACTGATTATGAGCCTAGTACTAGAATATTATCTTTTTGTAAGTATCATAAAATTAGAAAGGCTTAATCAGATGGGCAGTAGCATTTACCTATGTATCAAGGAGACCTTACTATAATTGCAAATCCACCTGCCAAATGTTTTAATTATGACAAAATCCATACCACCAGATTAGAAATGCCACTTAATTTTTGCAGTTGTTGATAACACATTAAATGCAGCTCTAGCTATCCTAATCATAAACAGTCATTTCCAAAGCTCAAGAGTTTTAGTGATCTTATGAATATGCAGTTCAGCAGTAGATGTTTTCCTGGTTGATGATGATGAATGAATATGAATGACATTGTAAATAAATAAAATACAATAGTATTCTGCTTGTTTGCACTTTAGATGACTTTCGCAGGCACCTCCAAATTTATTAGGTTGTAAATTTTTGGCAATGCTATAAACAAAAAACTTGAAGCTAGAGAGCTAGAGATACTTGCTATTATTCCTAGTTTTCCAAATGTGTGAACTGGATATGAAGAAAAGTTCATCATTATTACTATATTAATAAAGAACTAATTTTTCTTCTCTTCTTCAGTTCGTTTTGCAAGGATTATCAGAAAAACCTATGAAAAATTAATTGAATTTAGAACATTTTAACGCTAGGAAAGGTTAACATTGGAAAAACTCATATTATTCACTATTAAACGACATTAGACATATTCCTAAATATACACGTTTTTCTGATATTAATCCTTACATACAAAACATAAACTTGCAAGGTGTTTTGATTTTTCTGATGAGAAGTATATTACAGTTTTGCCATGCCTGAATAGCGTCAGAGAACAAATTATCATAAATGAGTGTGTTTACTTACTTATTAGCAAACTTATCGGGGTGCAAATACTTTTGCAGCTCCTTGTATTTCTTAGTTAAAACTTCCTCATCTACATCGTACGTTTCCTTTATACCGAGTATATTGAAGTACGAAGCTCGGTCATCTGGCTTCTGCAAGGCATTACATTGGGAACAGAATAGGTTTCTCACCAAACCGTTCCCATTTTTGCCGCAAGACCAACAAGTTACGATGGAAGAAAAACGCACTTGTTGTAATGTGATTTTTCTAACACTATTACGTATTAAGAACCCGAAACTCATAATTTTGATTATAAAATTTAAAAAATAAAATAAATGGATACCGTATTATTTAATATTCAGTTTTTAGTTAAAAATTAAGAAATTCAATTCAATAAGGTCACGACATTGGTCACGCAATACTTTGGTTTTAAATTTTTATGTGACAATGACAGTGACAATCGATCAGCTGATTTGGATTTTTTGACGTTTTGTAATAGTAGTAGTTTAATTCTCCCGAATGGGAAGGCAATGGAACAAAGCCATACAGCCTACTCTGAATATATCTTTTTCAATGAAATGTAACCCAACCTAACCTAGTTTTCTCAATAAAATGTATAATGTGTACATTTTATCGCTTGTTTTGGATTCTTGTCGAGAATTTCGAGGGCCAGCCTTGGTTTCAACATTATTCGAAAAAATCCATATGTCGAATGTACTCGACATGGTAAACCCTTTCGATCGCGTCGAAACCCTCACAATTTTGCGTAATTGATACTATAACACCGTTCATGACACTTTTTGCACTATATCACACCATTATAACACAAAAAACACACATAACAGTATTATTAACGAATTACGAAAAATTGCAATGAACCACCATTATTCAAGTTCGCGCCAAGAATCCCTTTTGCATTTTGTTTCGCACCGCGGAAATTCGTGTGACTCTATTTTAAAAGCTTTTATTTTTACACATTATATACATGATTATATACTTACCTCTTTCTTTTTTAATTTTTATGACCTTGGCTAGATCGACATTTGCCAAAAATGATTGACAAGATTAATATATGAGATGAAAGAGATGCAGTTATTCAAACGAGTGCATAAAATTATACATCTCTTTCAATTATTGTTTATCTACAGTGTATGTATTTCAGTAATCAATAATATTAAACGTAGGGCAATACTGAATATATCTATATTTATTAAAATCAGGTTGGATATTATTCGAGATGATGTCATGTTGTAGGTAACCATGACAACAGTGTGAAAATAGGATGACATGGTTTATGTGTCCGAGTAGTGTAAAAAGTTTGCAAGTGTGTCTAAGCGAAATGTCTCGTGAGAATAAGACGTGCGTAAAAAGTCAAATGCTAAAACGAGTTGAAGTATAAAAAATATATATTTACAAAGTAATCTCAGAATAGTGAGAACGTGAAAGATTTTAGATTGTTTAATCGAATTTGAAGGTTTATCTGCAAAAAATGGTTTCATATTTTACTGTAGACGCCACCGGCGAAAACATGAATTTCCAAAAGGAAATATCCAACATGATGCACGGATTCGGCGACAATCCGAATCCAAATGCAGCCACCGTCGTTTTAGTCGAGAGTATTGTTCAACAGCAATTAAGAAACATGCTTCAAGAGGCTTTTCACATCTCGACAATGAGGGGCGCGAAAGCTATAAGCAACTACGATATCATATACCTCATGAGGAAGAATAAGATCAAATTAAAACGCCTCCACGATTACCATCTAAAGTTGGACCATATTGATAAAAGTCGTCAAATGGCTGTCGGGAACTCTACTGACCCTTTAATAACCGGGATCATCTTAGAAGATGAAAAAGACCCTATGATTAAGAAGAGAAGAAAACATATCGATATTATAAATGAATTTGATGAAGCAGATGAAATTAGCCAAATTAAGTTTGATGCTATTGACTATGTAAGAAAGGTTAGAGCAGCAAAAATTACAGAGTCTATGTCATTTGAAAAGTATGAGGCATACCATAAAGCTCGATGCAGTTCATTTCGTTCAAATCACTCTTTAGGCAAAGGATTTCTTAAATTGGAACGTTGGTTGAATCCAAACAAAGAATTGAAAATTACTCTTTCTGCTTTAGAAGTACTTTGCTTTGTGGCGTATGAAACTGTTGCAGAGATTGTAGATGCCGTATTTTTGATACGGCAAGATGGGAAGAAGAAATATGGTGATCCATTTGGTAAATTTGAAGGTGGTCATTTTTGTAATCCCGCAAGTTTGAGCAATGCTGTATATATCAAGTCTGGCTATGAAGGGGTTTCAGCTATAACTGTGGCTGAGCTAAGAGAAGTTTTGAGAAGATATTATAATCCACAAACAGGGATGAACGGCTTGTTTTACAGGAGCATGTGCTTAGATTTGCCGTTTAGATATATTATTCTATAATTTTAGTAAGTATGTTTGGTGTAGTTAAGTTTCAAAGTATTCAAATACCCGCAAACACATAGATTTCATGGGATGTTATTCTTTTGATATTGATTTCTTTCAATTAGATATTGTAAAATCATTCCTTATAAAAGTAAATACATGAATATTTGTATGTAAGTTCATTTATGGGGTGTTAAAGGGTATTTTTATATAAATTGATATTATATAAAAATGCCTAATAGCAAATAAAGATATAAAAGTATTTTTGGTCTTATTTTAATCAAAAACCCTCCGGCTACCAGCTTTAAAATTTACATGACAAATTGGAAGGTTTGTAATTATTTTATTTAAACCTGATATTTTGCGCCATTTTGTATGGTACATTCAACAGGTTAATGTTGAAATGGCCAACAATTTAAATATATATGGTACATGACTCCCAGTATCACTACCAAAATATTCATAAAACATTTTGTAAATACTTAATCATGGCAACCCTTTTATTTCCAATATAGATTTACATATCTTGTGACATGGTCTGACATATTTTCAAATGATTATATAATTTTATTTTATTGGTCTAATGGCTACATGGTTGGAGTCACAGTCTGGAGGTCTGGGACTCGATTACTACAACACAAATTACTTGATTCTAAAGTTCTGGCATAGATTTTGTACATTTAAGTACAGCATGCCATCTCTTAGGTATAGATTGTACTATTCAGTCCTTTGCTGTGGCATTCCCCTCAGAAGGGAACCACAAAGTCAATGAGCTGATTGTTTTGTGCTAGTATTTAATAAAGGTCCTAGATGGTGCTTTTTAGTTAACAGTTGTGGGTTGAGTGATCATTAGTGACAATAGGCCTGTTTCCACTAATAACAAATTGCTTGGTTTATAGTTTCTAATTATAAATGAGGAGACGAAGATAAGAAAAACTAGTATATTTCTCAAAAAAGTTAAAGATTATTAATATTTTTAGAAAATGGATTCGAAAAAAATAGGCATTAGGTCACGTGACAGCGAACACGAAGAACGCGGCGCAAGAAAGTGTGACGTCACGCCTCGCAAAACATCATTGTTGTTGTTGACGTTTTCATACCACAGAGCAGGTTATTTCGCGGTCTGTTCAAGACGCCATGACACTATTCAGCGTTTTCGAGGGAAATATAAATTGCTTTTTTTAAATACAAAATACGTAATGTAAATTTTGCTTTTTCTTTAAAATATAGCTTTTTGGGGATATAGTATAGATTAAAGTATATAATTAACCAAGTTTTCAAATTTTGTCAACTAGCCTATAATGGGATCATTTAACATATAGCAAATCAAAGTTTCATACAAAATTTATGTTGCCATAGCTGGATTTGTATAGTAACTATCTAAAAATAGGACATCAGATTGTGATGTCGTGAAATGAGTATTAACATACAACTTCACACTGAATCACAATTTTCATTTTAAACACTCTTTTCGATAATTGTTCTAATGCCATCTATGAACAATTAGCTGCGTAACTGCTATTGTAGCTAACTATAATGTTGTAAATTAATGATATTTATTTAGCGACACTATAATTTCGTCTCCTATTTTTAGGTAATTACTTATCATAGCCAGCTATTCTATTTCAAAAGATTATGGCAACAGAAATTGAGTATGGAAGCATCAGGAGATGGGTAACGTTAAGGTAAGCAACAACAGTCATTATTCCGTTAAGTACCACTAGATGGTGTTTTAATCAGCACTTGACCGAACTGGTATATTGCAGAAAAAATAATTGTAATTTACTATGAATAAGTTCTATCTTTTTAATATTTGTATCTCATTCAAATCCTATTTTTAGATAATTACTAGATAAATGACTGGCTTCTGTAAAGAATTAAACCATGTCATCCCGCGGGTGTCAAATATTCAGGAGCTTGACAGCACTGCAGCATCTACTGATGAAAGTTTTAAGGAAAGCTGGTTTTGTGTAGTAATTTAGGTCATGGATTATAATGCCACTGAATGAGTATCATCATACAACTCCATAGTGAATTACAATTTTCATTTTGGCAACATTTTCTTTATTTTTCAAAATGCCTCCATAGCCTACAGGGCTACACGCTTGGATACTTACGATCCGGAGGTCCCAGGTTTGATTCCCACGGGGTACCCATTTGGTATTATCAGATTGGTTGGTGACAGGCTACTTTCTTTGTCCGTCTGGCTAGCTACCACAATGTTACTTAAGTCTGCTGTCAAACAGCAGTGTTAATAGCACATTTGTGTTCCGATATGAAAGGAGCCAGCGCCTCATTAGGTGGAGGCTTCTTTCAGTAAGACAGTGACAGAGAGGGGATACGTTGAAACCATAATCGGGCTAGTGTTGTAACCGTATCTCGATTTTGACTCTATCAATTATAGAATCAGTTACGTGCTTTCAACTTTTTTGCGACATTGGTGGCAAGCCATCTTGAGGAAGGCTAACACAAGTAAGTTCGCTCGTGGGCGGTTTTTCCAAGATCCTAAACCAGTACGCTGAGGCGCAATTGTGCTCCTGGGATTATACAACTCCTTACCACATAAACTTGCTACACGAGTTGGGAACTAGCTGTATGTTTTTCTGACTTATATATATACTTAGGTACATATATTACGTGAGTATATATGCTTCCTTTAGTGCTTCCTTGACCTATGTATGCTCCTGGGTCTAATATTACAAACAACTTGAGTATACGTAGTTTACATCTAGACTTTAGGTTTTTCAAGTGTATGTATGTGGATTTATTTGGCACCGTGTAGCCTAAACGGCTTGATGGATTTTAGCTTAAGGTGTGTCGTTAGATTTTCTTAGTTGAGAGCATAACACTGGATATAGTACAATTATAAAAAAATTATTCTTTAAAAAGTCATAAATTGTTTGTTGTCAAAACCAATAGAGTTTTATAAATGCTTTACAAAAAATTACTTTTTATTAGCGTCGGTGGCGCAATGGATAAGGCGCGGGACTCTCAATCTGAGGGTTCCGGGTTCGAATCCAGCCGTGTACCTATGAGTTTTTCAATTCAAGTACATTATCCGATTGCTTAACGGTGAAGGAAAATATCGTGAGGAAACCTGCATGTCTTGAACAGGCATGTGAAGTCCGCCGATCCGCACCGGGCTCGCGTGGTGGACTACGGCCCATGCACTCTGTATGATAGTAGGCCTGAGCCCCTGCAGTGGGGACATATATAGGCTGTTGATGTATGATGTGATGATTAGCTCGTTTCCTTTTTGGTTCGTTTGTGTAGTATCGACAGTAAATTATAATCTTCTTCAAACGAATCTGATACAAAATTTGACAGACATGAAAATAATTTCAGCCATCCAAATTACAAAGCACTCTGCCGTGATTCCAACACAACCTTCTATAGAATCCTCTCCACTCTTAGTCTGTATATTATGTAGACACTTAACAATAAACGAAATACATTATATCTTTATATCCTCTCATTGTGAAGACGTTATAAGTGCCGCGTGCTGGAGGCGAGAGGTCTCAAGTGCCCTCCAAATCCCTCCCAAGCATCCTCGAAAGCAGGCTTGCTACGCCCCGATCTTTACGACTAATCGAGAGGGCAGAAACGAAAACATGCCTAAATTGACTCCGGCCGGCCACACATTGTCACGTCTGCCCTATTGAGTTTCGACCTCTAGACCTTTCTGGAGCAATTTAGGAGGACTGTTTTCTCAGTGTATTGGTAGGGTATAGGTACAATCTCGGGGGTTTTCACGGGTGCTCTTTTTAGGGTACCGTGGCAATGTGGACCTATACAGGTCATGACAGTTGACATGATTTCAAATGTACGCTGTGTAATCCTACTTCCTACTAATATTATAAGTGTGAAAGTTTGGATGTTTAGATGTTTGGATGTTTGTGACGCTTTCACGGAAAAAGTACTGAATGGATTTGAATGAAACTTTACAATAATATAGCTTATATATCAGAATAACATATAGGCTATAAATTATAAAGACATATTGTGTAAATTGTCCAAAATCACACTTATAATATTAGTGGGATTACATGGGAAATTTTGGCATAACAAAAACGCGTTGCATAGCAACCGACTATAGAATATGTAAATTCGTATATACAAACTTTCGCGTTTATAATATTAGTGTGAAAACTATTTGAATGTACTACGTCAGATATTGAAATTTATTTTGTTTCTTTAAACTATTAGCCTACGTAACAGAATAAACACTATTTTGTATCTTATGCTGTATAATAATTTGTCATAAACGTCACCTGTGTCTATCAAATAAGTAGTAGTACACGCGGACAAAGTCGCGGGCGGAAGCTAGTAAGTAATATAATAATAATAATAAAAAAAGTATTTATTCTCCAGAATATTTCGGTACATTTTACTTATAAACTACTTATGTCTAAAAAGGTGGACAAAATTAAGTGTAAAAGCCTCCGTTGCTGAGCTCCCCTCCGGATTATATAATTTATAAGATCAAATAACCAATATTTGGATTATTACTTATTCACTAAGTTATACATATAATAAAGTATGTGGATCGGGAATTGTTCAATAAAGCCAAAAAAATAATGATTTAGCCTTCAAATTAGGCAGTAGGCACCTCCGCTTGCAATACAGCCACGCCAGCGCTTGACCCGTAAGCCGTTTGAGATCTTCGACTCTTTCAGCGAGGTTTTTTTTATAGGTTCAATCAACTCGAAACGTCTTCCTCGACAAGAAAAAGGTGATCAGGGCACTTGGTCGATGATATTAGTCGAGTTTTGGGACAATGATGGTTTTGTGCGATGGTGCATTATCATGGTACAAAATCAATTAGGTAAGTGTCGTTCTACAAATCTGGCCGTTTTCGGCGGATGATCTCACAAACATCTCCGCTATGATGAAGCCTAAATGATAATATTTATACACCGTTTGTCCGTCTGGAAAAAATCGTAGTGCACTACACCGCGGTAATTGAAGTAAGAAATCATTAGCATGACTTTGATTTTGATAAACATAATCTTAACTGAAATTCTATTCGACACCTGCTTAGCCTGTTCCTAGACATTATTTCTGGTAAGTAAAGTTTTCGAGGTCGATGGTAAAGATGTTTTGTGTGAAAATTACCGTCTGAAAAAAACTAACAAAGACATTATTTATATATATTTAAATCTCTCTTTGCCGCCTAATTTTTAAATAATAATAATATGTTGATGTTGAGCTACTTACGAATTACCAACATCTTATTACGATCACAAATTATTCTGCGAAGGATGATAGTTATGGGAAATTACGAATGAAAAGCCATCGCAGGCTCCCAGTGTCCTTAAACAGCTCATATGATTATTAAAATATACTAAGAAATATCTACATAGATTCAATTTCGGTACCATCACTTGAACAAACGAAATATTCCATAAGGGCTCATTTTAATTCACCCCGAAGAGGTATTCACCAAGATATCGGGCCCTTTGTGTTACACATAATTCCCATTTTAATATATTTATAAAGGAAAGGCTCAGAAGCAATCTGTTCGCGGATCGGAATATTTTTACCTCATCCCTTCCAAAGAATGACAACTTTGCACTTATCTTGGTTTATTGCCTTTTAAACCCGTTGCTTTGTAACGCTTTAAAGGTCACAAGGTCATATCTATACCTACGTAAATATCAGACCTATAAATACTGATTCAACAGACGAAAGGGTTGATGAGAGTTGGTTAGTCAAGTCGGACTGCCTCGTGGTGTGGCAACACTACGGCCAAAGGAGATCGCAAAAAGATTCAAGCTTTTTACCGCGGCGTGGCACAGCGTAACATTTCCAACCTAATATGCGGTATATCGTGTCTATACAGGTTATGCTCACATTCACATCGGGAAAACCTATTATTATTATTTCTTTATTATCAGGTAACAAGGACCCATAGTATATATAAAGTACAATACAATAAATTAAGATACAAGTATTACACATAAAATAATTATAAACAACCTATATTCTACTGTTATTTACTAGGCACGTTGGTGCCGCTCTGGTGGTGTTGGTCGCTATCCTCCCTCTGAAGCGACGGTACACCACGCCCTTCGGCCAGAAGTCCTCCCCCATAAAGGTCTTCAGCTTGCAGGTCGGGACTCGTACCACGAACGACTTGAAGGATGTGTTGTGGCGTGACTCCAGCTGCTCCATCCTATACAGTTTTGTTTAGTAGATAGTAGGTCGTTTTTCCGTAGGAGTTTTATAGCCAGTATCATATCACGTAGGTGCTATGTATACTTATATATGAATACCTTCACGAAAACTCTTCAATAACCCAATCGTGCAGATCCTGATGGTTCGTAATTATCGTCCATTTATTCATAAACAGAAGTTAGGGAACGCTTCAACTCCGAGACTCTCCACGTCGTCAAGTGGCTGCCAACTTTCCGAACTTTCTAATGCTTATCCCAGTTACTCAATTAGGTTGAATTTCCCGTATGGATCCAAGCATCAAGCTTAGATTTTCACCGAAATCGTATTTGATGTGGATTCTTGGCAGTATGTATGTGTGCCTTTAATAACACGTTCTAGTTTTTCAGGTCATACCTATATACGAGTATCATCAATCAGTTCCAATTTTCCACTGTTAGTAATGTATTGAAATATTGATGTTTATCATCCAAAACAATATTTGATGAATGTTAGATTTGTCTACATAGGTTCACTAGTAATACGCAGAATACTATACTACTGTAGGCTATATACTACCGTGTGCCTGCGAATTCGTCTGGATGGATTTCAGGAATTATACCACTGGAACTACTTCATTGATCGGGATAAAAAGTGTCATAAAACCTTTTCTGACCCTTAGTCAATCAATTAGACTAAAAAATTCAATAAATTATTCTCCTGTACAACTTGAAGGAAGGACAAACAATTTTCTCTTGCATTTATAATATTAGTAACGATTATACACAATAATATAAAATTGCCAGCGGTTGAATCTTCTACATGCTTGATTTTGGGGTGTGTGAGCTCGAAAACTATCAGATTTTCCCTTCCTGACATTTGTTACTACTTCGACTTTTACTTAGTTGTTAGTCCGCTGTTTCGCACGAAGCGTTACGCTTCCTTAATTATTATGATCACTGTCAGGGAGTGGAAACCTGACGTGTCCTAACAGACCGGATGTAATCGACCAACGCCGTCACGTAGTATTATGGTAAGATTGTAGATTGCCCAAGACAATATTTTTAATCAAACTTATTAACCAATTATTCTTTTTTAAGGGTTCCGTACACAAAGGGACATCGGGACCTTATTACTAAGACTTCGCTGTTCGTCTGTCTGTCTGTCTGTCACCAGGCTGTATCTCATGAACCGTGATAGTTATACAGTTGAAATTTTCACAGATGATGTATTGCTGTTGCTGCTATAACAACAAATACTAAAAAATAGAATAAAATAAATATTAAATCTAGGGAATGTCTCACAAAGTGATGTTTGACAATAGCGTCACCGTAGATCGAATCCGGGACAGCGTGTGTTGCGCGTCTAAGTCTAACGCTCAGACAACTGCGCCGCGGAGGCCGTCCACCAAATAAATTAATTATTGGACTACCTATCTCCTACTCCATACATCATCAGTGACCGTCGGTCCGACCGCCACCGTTGGACCGTCGAGAGCATTTCGTAGAACCATTGGTTCATCCATGCAGCACGAATGCGGATCACGTACGTAACCGCACGTCATCGGCACGTGAGCAGTTTTCAGTGTTTTTGGGCGCGACGCACTTCAGCACGGACGGTATTCCCACGTACTCGTAGCTCACACTATCGATATTTTATTTATGAGGAAGTCATCAACCGGGCTTGAAGTGTTGTGTTGAGAGGAACAAAGCAGAATGCATACGTGTCTATGCATGTATATTAGCCCGGATCATAAAGTATGGCCACAGAAGAAAGGGCTTTACTACGGATATACCTCTAGACACAGACAGATGTATAGACCGATGCGCGCCTGCCACCCGCTTCTCTTTCGATCCCCTTTGTCGCCGTACCCCCGCGCCCCTGTACCGCACGGGCGATGACTCAGTTAAACAACAACGCACTAAACAGAACAGAATAAAAACTTAAAGGAGTCTTAAATTAACCTAAGTTCTTGTCGAGTCTTGAATCTTTTTAAATAGAAGTCAAAAATATTTTAAAAATAGTAATTTTATTTGACACTCTATATCGTAAAGTAACAATCATCATGAGCATCCTATAATATGTCACCACTGCAGGGGCTCTGGTCTACTCTCCTACAGAGAGTATAATGGGCCATAGTCCACCACGCCACCCAGTGCGGATTGGTAGATTTTAAACACGCCATTGGATATCTTCTCAGGAGTATGCAGGTTTCCTTACGATGTTTTCTTTCACCGGAAAGCCACTGGTAATTATTTTTATCATTCGTACATAAATTCCAAATAACCAATTGTAACTCATTGGTACGAGTTAGAAATCGAACCCAAAACTCGATTGTTCAATTACTGATGGTCTAGCACGGCAATGAAACACTATTTGACGCTAATTGTATTGCATAAACCGATAATTTAAAGCCGTGATAAAGCAGTGAGAACCACTAAGATCTATTTTCACAATTGAGCAAAGCAATCAGGCTACTAGTGCAATATAACAATAAATTCTTTCGACTTTTCGAGACGTTTAAAAATGCGCAATGCTAAAAAATACAAAGGAAAACCTGGTCACGATCCACCGTGTAGTGCGCCATATTGGCCAAACGTGACCGACATACGCGCGACGTTTTCCAGACGAAAACCCTTCGATGATTATAAAAGATTTATTTACTTGACTTTTATTTTGACATTTTGTGTTTATTATTAATGATATACTTAAAAAAAGAGTTCTTCATCCATGGGTAGATGGCAACGTCGTAGCAAAATTTAACTGTCAAATGTGTGTTTTTTGTATGAATTCAAAGCAGGTTTATATACTAAATTCCTTGATGTAAAGCCACTAAAGCTTACTGTCGTACACCTGCTTGTTGTAAATTGTTAACAAGACTCTTTGGAGTGTGTGGACTGCCATGACGTTTTATAACAGATTAATTTCTACCTCTTTCGTGCCATTTACTTGACACCTTTGTACTCAACTGACAGACGTCACTGAAAACTCATTATTCTGTTATGTTACATCCTCGAGATCTAACCACCGTGTAGTGCACTGTCGCACTGTTTATATTATAAAGGAGAAATAAACAAAAGTAGTGCTGGCAATCTTACTTACAACTTAGTTCCAAATTAGTTCACGGCAAATTGTATGAAATATGGCAAAGCATCAAAGGCGCTACTAGCGCATTGTTGGCGCCACTGTCTCTATTTTATGTATGGTAGAGAATGGATGTTGATTTTGCCCCGTTTGAGATTTGGTAGGTTTATTTTCGCTGTATGGAGTCCCGTCTCTTATTACGTAGCATACGTATATTACAGACTCTTTGGTTATTAGTTTTTCTTGTGTTGCACCGTTAACTTGTAATCATTAAAATAGTGAAATTTGGTGAGTTTTAAGTGGTTATAGTGAAGTGGTTAACGTGTAGTGCATAAAAAGGTAGGTAAATGGACACAGACAAAATGTGTTTCTCTAAAATATATGTGTCGAACGGTCAATTTGCATTAGTGGACCTAATTTATGTTAGTGGCGACCTATCTGCAGGTGAATAATGATTGCAGTTTCTTCGGATGTAACATCTTGTATAATTATGGTTGAAGCTCAATTAATCACTACTAACAGATTTAATGATATTTTATTTTGGACCACTTTATGTGGCTTACAATAGTTTTTGCTTGTAGAACTCATCATGCAAATCTATCCGATGGGATTTCTGCCATGTACTCATCTCCGGGTCTGTTGTAGTCACCTAAAGTGTAGACGAGCCTTTATTTTTAAATACCATCATCATCAGGCGACAAATACGTAGACAGTTGATATTTTCACAGTAATTGATGTTTTCACATCAATTTTACTATAATATATATTATCACAAAAACAACTACATTCAATATTCAGAAATGTAGATAAAGCAGATACGAGTATTTGTCTCATTCTTATAATTAAAACATTTCATTTCATATCAATTGTTATAAATAATCACACCTCGATAACTACTCGAATGCATTTTAAAACTTCCCAAGGTTATTAAAATTAGGTATCCAAATTAGAAAACTAGATATTCGTACACATTTCATCATATTCAAAGAGCCATGCGTAAGAAAGAGACAACGAACCTCAAGCTTTCAGTCGTGAAACCCACGAAGGTTTCAGTCAGTGTCAAAGGCTGAGGCCCAATGTACACTCGCGTCGAATCCGGTCCGCAATTCTGATTTTAAAAAACGAATTTCGAAATTCAAACCCGCGATTGTGTGTGACTGTGAATTGTGAAGAAAAAACAACTATTTAGAATTTTGTGGTTGTGACTGTACATAGTAATATAGTAAAAGTGTGGTTCTAAAAGTAATTTAGAGTTAACACGTAACGTTTATTAGAATAAATCTTATTCGTTAATTGTTCCTAGTTAAAGTTATTCGTGTAAAGTTTGGCAATTAAAAGTTAAACGTGATTGGGACTTCGATTGAGAACGGTGAGTTGTTTAAGGAGTTATGACGATTGATTTAGAAATAAGTTCGTGTATTCTTCCAATTAAAACATAACTTCAATTTTTTTCAGCATTTAAATATTTTATTGAGATACCGTCTACGAAATATTTTCTCCATTTTACGGTACATACTACTAGATTTAACAACTAGATTAAAAAATCGAAATATTTGTTTAATTTAGGTAAAAGTCCGTAGGTATTTTCTGATTCAAAGTTTTTATTCTAACATTCCGGATGTCATTTTCAGTCTTACTGTTTTCAACTTTCATTCCTTTCTATTAAATGTTTTGCCATTTAGCTTCGGAATCCTATAAAGGCTCATTGTAGGTTATTGAAAATATATTTATATATTTTAGAGTTTTTTTAGAGTTAAAATATTAAAACCATAGTATGACACGATAAATAACGATTAGCCGTTACATCAACATTTGTTTATGGGGATGCAGCATACTTACAGAAAACTGTTTCAAACACGATATTAAAATATTAATTTTTGTTGTAGAACTTTATGTTCAATTTTGGATTTTTGTGATGTCATATAGTCTAAGTCTAAGTTAATCGTCTGAGACTGACGGATGAGCATGACACTTGCTATCTCACTTGTTATGCATACGAGGAGTAGTTTAAGAGATGTGATGAGAACAGAATAACATACATACAAAGCTTGATGAAATCATAACCCTGCTTTTTCGTTTCGCCGTTGGAAAATGATTTCTCGCCTGACTCAGTGGCACATATTGATTCTAGGGCTCATACGTTACAGCACGCCATTGCTCTTTGTCTCATAAAAATAGATAGGTATGTATATGTTATGGAACCAGTGATGAAAATGAAAATGAAAAAATATTTATTTCCTTTCACATTTACATTAAATTACAGTTTTTGGGACACTCCTTTTAAGTTAAAAATACAAACAAAAAAACTTGATCATTATATACATCACAAAATAGACTTAAAAATCATGAAAGACTCAGTTTGAACACATCCATTGTGTGTCAAAATATGTCATACTTAATATCATAAATGCGAAAGTGAGTTTGTTGGTCCTTACTTCAGGTTTTGTAACAAAATGACATTTGACGCCATCATTGTTTTTAAGCGAAGTCTTGCCTGTTTTGTGTTGTACGTTGAATGTTTTTGTACAAATAAACTAGAATAAAAATTTCACAAATCGTAAATAAATAACTTTTATCTGATAATGGAGTTTTAAAATTAGAAGTGTACAAGTACAGCCCGAGGGTCCGTACATTCGCGGAACGTGTCATTTGACATATGGACTCATATATGCCGATTTAAGAGGTCTACTAGGGAATGAATTTATATGCGAACAAAGCCGTGGACGATCTCTACTGGTTACACATGGAATATACTCTTCATCCGTCAGAATAGCCTGCATCTATATTTCACTTCTTAACACGGCTCGTTTGAAGCGGATACGGCCGCCCCGCGGTTTTTCTTGTGACCCTCCCGGGAAATCTGTACGAAACCACATGAAAAATAGCCCGCACGAGTGGTTATGCTCAATTTGGGGTCATGTTTGTTGCACACGAGGTCTGTGGGAATGGAAGGTTCACAGATTGCGTCCTCGGAATTATTGTGATTGAGCTGTGTACTGCTCGTCCAGTTTTAGAAGTCCCTGGCGTTGGTACTACCATATGGTATCTCAATAATATATAATAAAGCAGTTTACATTATTTGTTAGGACTTTTCCTTACTTTTCCTTTTTGATTCCCAGCAGGGGCAGCTATCGGTTTGGTTAATGGTATTTTCTGTATCGGCATAGCTAAGTACCACCATATGTTACTTAAGTATGTCGCCAAACAGTGGTGTTAAGAGGCCATAGAGCGACAGTGGCACCCTCATTCGCTCATTTCTACATTTCTCCGCAATTATACAATAATTACAAAAAACAAACCGGACTTATCGTACTTATTTCGACGAATACGTACTTATATTGTACTTATCACGAATTGATATATCGATTGTGTGCAGTTACTATCAATAAAACTTTATATTTATAATATAAAAATAAAATAAAAAATTTATAATAACTGCACAGAATCGAAACATGAATCCATAATATATCGATAAACCGTAAAACAGTAACGACTACAAAAAGTTCGGCCTGGTTTTTGAAATCTTCTTCTATCTATACATACTCGTACATATAAAATTCAATAATGATTGATTGACTTATATATCAACGCACAGCCTAAACCACAGGTCCTAGAGACATGAAATCTAGAGGGTGTATTCTATGTAAAGTGTAGGTATCCACTAAGAAAGGATTTTTCAAAATTCCACCCTAACAGGGTAAAATAAGGGATGTAAGTGTATATGTGAACTCTGTTGTTTTCGAAGTCAATAGCAGGAAAATGGGTAGTTAGCCTTATTGATAAAAATTAAGAGTGACATATTTTCGAATTTTTGAATAATCATCTCAAGGGATGAAATTAGGGACGTAATCTAATATATAAAAATTTCGTGTCACGCTTTTGTGGTCGGACTCCTGCGATACGGCTTGACAAATTTTTATGTGTTTGTTTTTACATATTTGGTATGGTAGGTGTGAGAATATTGTACCCCCTGGGGGTACCCACACCCCATATTTTAATCGCAATTTTAGAATTGTAGTATGAATTATATCCAAATAATTATTCGTTGACGTGAAGTAACTGATGGTAAGTGTCGCGTCAGTTTGATATTTGTTATGTAGTAGTTCCCATGGGATAAATTCTGATGTCCACGCGGGTGAAGCCGCAGGCAGAAGCTAGTTATTATATAATTACGGAAAAATGTAGAAAAGAGCGAATGAGGGCGCCACTGTCGCTCTATGGCCTCTTAATAGATGTATTGGTTCACAGGAATCCGAAAATGTAATTTGCCATAACCGTTTAAAATAGAATAGCTGGATTTGTGAAGTAATTACCGAGATCGGATTATAGTGACACGAAATGAATATCATTAACTTGTAGCTTTATTGTCAGCTAAAATAGGCGTTGCGCAGCTAATTTTCCCCAGATGGAGTTTTCAACAATAGTCAAAAAATATTGCTTAAAAATGAAAATTGTGATTCACGGTGAAGTTCACTATGTTACAATCCGATACCCTGTTTTTGGATAATTATTGTACAGAGTCAGCTATCGTATTTTAAAAGGTCATGGCTAAATAAATCTTAATACGAAAGTATATAATTTACTTTTGGTTACTCCGGAGTAATTCGGGATTTATTCTCGGAATTTGAATTATACCAGTTTACTACTAATAGCGACGTCTAATAAATCTGATTAAACACTGATTAGAAAAAGGACAAGATAGTAACTAAGAGAACCATGTGATTTGGATAATTATCGAGATCATAGCCAAGCAAGGAATTACCGGAAGACACTCTTGGAGATTAATAAAGTGTACTTCATAAAGAAAATTGTTACAGCAATATTCAAGGGCTCCCAAAGCATCCTGAATAATTTTGGTACTTACTTCTTTGCCCATTTCTATTCATTTATTCTTATACAATACTATAAAGCTAAGTTTACTGTAAGGCTTAGTACTGTAATATTTAGTTATTTATAAGGATCATTTGTTTCTACTTTTTGGTAGAATAAATATTTTTGTAGAATAAACCATTTATCTTTTCTTGTTTGGTGTGTGTTTATTATAACAGTTTGTTTGAATAACAAAAATTGTTTAAGAACATTTGTATTTGTAATTTCGCGTTGGTATTGTGGCTAAGCCATCTTTGCCTTTCAAATATTTATAAACTAGCCTTTAGATTTTAGAAGTATCCCACGGGAGCTACTAATTAAAATTAGCCTATGTTCTTTAAAACTTTGTTTAGCCCTTCTACTGACCTTACACAAAAAATCGAGTCATTCTGACCCTCTATTACAACGTGAAGGAAAGAAGGAAAATCATGCATTATATTATTTATTGTATTTGTACAAATACTCATACGAGAGATAAAAATTGTTTTGATAGAGGTACAAGCAGTTTGATTTTATCTTAAAAGGAAGGTTATTAATAAACCTTTCATTAGAGAAGCCAAGCTCGTAAATAAAATCCCAACCATCGCGAAACCCTCAGCCTTTCCGACATCAGAAAAGAGACAAGCAATACAAATTAAGATACATAACATGGTTACCTACCCCAAGGAATATTATAACATGAAAATTGTAGGCAATTGAATATGGAACTAGGGAGGGGCAGAGAAAAAATAGACCAGAATATTTACGAAATTGTATCTTTTTTGGGGGGGGGGGGGGGGGGGGGGGGGGGGGAAATTAACAGCTTATAGACAGTACATATACAGACAAATATAGAGGATAAGATATCAAGCCTTTTATCCAAGAATTTTATCTAATAGTACAGTAAAGTAGAGCTAGTTTTACGAGTTAACAATCAAAGTAAATAAAAACCTATTTCATTATGAAGCGTTTTACAATGTAAGTCGTAAGTATGAATGGTAGTAGTTTTGTTATGACATTTTATGAAATAAGAAGAAACTTTTTGGGTGTAATTTATGAAGATAGAGTCAATGATGACATAAATGTAATGTATGTAGTGATGTGTTAAGTTACGTGTGTTATGATAGATGTGTGTTGTGTTATCTTGTTAACTATTTTGCTTTTAAAACTGTGTTTAGAAAAAACAGAAATGCTGTCCAATTCGAGTATATCTTTTCAACCGACTTCAAAAAGGGCTTTGGTTTTTAGTTCTTTTTGAACGCGTTAATTATTAGGGACCCGAACCAAAATCCGATTCAAGCAGGGTTGTAAAATATAATTATGGGTTTATATTAAGACTGTACATTTTTCTATCTGTACGTATGGTATTCAATAATTATACAGCTTTCATAAGTTCTGTTCATTTATTTATTCATACAGTATTTCAATAAATCAAACAAATAAACATTTATGACTACTTGTGATATGGGCTTAAACTCGTTATTCCAGATGTAATATATTATTTTAAGAAATTAATTGCTAAATTGTGGTGCTGAAAAGTATGATGTATGTACATGCGATATAGGTATAATTTTATTTTGAGACTTCGACATTAAATTGAAATTAATTTTATTGAATTCAATTAACATAAATATTTATCCAACTTAAGCAAAAACTACAGATATTTCGATGGGGCAGAAAATCTGTTTGTAGTGTGATTTCACATTTTGGATTAATTTGTGAAACAACGTGTGAAAAATCCGCAATTATCTTGGTACAAAAACTCGGTCCTGGTACAATGTATCCCAACTCTACTCGTATCCGCGGGTCTCACGTCAAGAAGCCAGTAAATTTCATTAATTACGATCCCGGCTCCTTGATATGTTTCCATATATATGGTATGACTTCCTATCCAGTACTGTTAATGTTATGTACATAAGTATGACAATGCCATATAAATAAACGAACTGACCTTTGGTATTTCATGTGCCTTCTAGATGTTTACTACAACATTGCTTTTGCCATAATCTTTTAAAATTATATGATTATCGGATTATAGTGTCGCGAAATGAATATCATTAGCGTACAACTTTATTGTCAGCTACAATACGCATTACGCAGCTAATGGTCACTAGATGGCATGTGTGCAAGATGCTTTTGTGTAAAAATTAATTTTTATGTATTTGTATCCAATTTCAACAAATGCCTGTTCAAGGTTCGGCCTGACCTAAAAAAGTCCATTCAATGTATTTAACTGAATCAGCGCATAGCACCAGACTTTATTTTTCAAAATTACGTGCAGTACCCTCTTAACGCGGTTGTTATCAGCAACCATCAGCAACTTTTAATTGAATAGTACCGCGACTCGATGGCTCAACTCAATTGCGCCTGAACACACAAAATTAATCAACCCTCGATCTAAGAAGTTCAAAGATAACTAACTATCCATCTAATTAAAAGGTGCTATCGGCCCAACACTTCCGTTCAATAAAGAAGACGGTCCAATTCTCGCACAAATTGTATAAAAACATTCGACACACCTTTTCCTTCTAACGAACGCCCCATCTTAGACTAAACCAAAATATACAGACACGGCGTTTTGTGTCAAAATTGAATGTAATCGATTGGTTTATAACTGCAAACTGTTTCATGAAATTTTTAGTGGGGGGGTTATATTCTTTTGAGGTTCCATATAAAAAGCGTTTTGATTAAATTTTTCAGCTTTAGTTATTTGTAGTACATTAAATTACAAACTGATCTACGAGTATTTAAGTATATTGTTTAACCTCATATCTTTCTAAACTATAGTTACGGACTGCGACTCAGATGTTAAGGCTAGTTCACTACCTCAACCAATGTAGGATAAAATATGTAATTCTGTTCTTGATGACATAAAAGTAATTTCTAATGATCTGTTTAAATGCAGGTTAAAGAAGTTTCTCCAGGATCATCATTTTTATGCTACACAGCTACATATTAGATTCTTTCGCATCTTTTGTAATAAGAACATAATTAATCGAGCCAGGCACCAGTTTCACCTGGTGGCTGTTTGCTAGATTTGGCGGGACATTATTTAAATAATAAAAATAACTTACCGAGACGGACTGGATCACTTATTCGCACTCACTCATAAACATAAACTCATAAAATATATATTGTAGTGTGCGTGGTGTACTAAAGGTGTGTAATTGAGTGTATAAATATTTGGGCGTACATAAATATTACAATAAATAATTGAGGAGCGTAAAAAATTGATGCGGACCAAAGGTGCCGAAAAGTCGAAGTGTCAGTCAGACTGTTAGTAGTAGTAGATGTTTTTATATCCGTCGCGGGCATTTCACGGCTCTGGACACCGGTGAAGTTTGGCGTTACTAATAATAATATTACAACATAGCCATTTACAAGCTTCCGTATTTATAATTCCTCGCGTGCCATGTCTATGGCCCTGTTGTCGGTCTAAGGCCCTCCGTAGTATCGGGTATCGCATCTGAGTGCCTAATTGAATTATTTGAGCCCTCACTACACTTACCTTAGTTGGACAGGCTGCCGATGGAGTGAGAAAGTTGATGAATTATTACTAACTAGTTACAGTTTGGATGAAAGGAAAATGGACGGAAAATTGCTTTTCTGAAGTTGTTTCTTGTGTGTAAACGCGTTTGAAGTGAAGTAGAAAAAATCTATCTATATAAGTTCTTAATTTTGCGTGGTTGAAACTTGTTTTGTGAAATAGAGAATGGATATTGTTTGGACGGGATAGATTGAGTGACTCGCAACGACTCACTCGCTATTGATAAAATCGACAAGCTACCGACTTTTAGAAATATCTCTGGAGTTTCTAGCGTCTATTCTTACATTCAGACCGCTTTTATGAAACTGGTAAAACTCTCTCACAACGTCGAAATATATCTGAATATCGTATTGGCTTTTTGTCCGTGACATCACCTACATTAGATTTCAGAAAATATCTTACGGGAACTACTGGTTCGATTGGGATATAAAGTAGCCGATGTCCTTTTCCGGACCTTCAACTATCCCTATACAAAAATCAAGTCTATTTGACTTACCTTTGCGAGGTAAAGGAAGGACGAACATTTTTGCATTTGTAATATTAGTATGGATTTAAATAGCGTCTGCCTCCGATTTCGTCAGCGTTTTTATAAATTTTCCCATGGCAATACTTATCCAGGATAAACGTAAACCGTCTTATCCATGCTACGTGCTTACTCTCCCATTCATAATAATGTGATAATAAATCAAATCATAACAAAATATATCAACAGTATCTATAGACTAACAGCAAATTATGCAGCAAGCAAGGACTATACCTCTAGAGTGAGTGTGCGTCAGATTTGTATGAAGAATGGTGCAGCGCCTCTAGCGGCACGTTTATGAAACTGTGATTCTTCATACAAATCTTACGTAAACACAAACGCAATAGTATCGGTTAAAACACACACTAGAGATACTAGTCATTCTGGCGTACCACGCGAGAGGCATTTTCAGAAATGGACGATTCCTGAATGATGATGACGCACATAGGGAGTAAAGTAATGTCTTACCTAACAGGCGCCATATTGAATCCCGAGTGAAACGAATATTTATTTGTATAATTAATGTGCGAGCGAAGCGAGGGTTTTATGAATGGAATCCTGAGTACATAGCGAAGGGATTGCACTAGACGAATATATACCCGAGGAACACAAAGCAATATACTTTTCACATCTGCGGTGAATAGACGGTAATCTTTGGAATATTATTATCAGATATCAGTGTCTTAAAAACAATACAGCTAAACTTTTCACCTTTTTCTCAGGAACGCGTGGAGATATCAAGTTAAAATTAATATTAAATACTCGAGTCTGTTGTGACAAAATCAAACTTGTAGGTCAACGCAATAAAAAGATATAAGATTTTAGATCATTTGCATACAAATTGCAAGGGAATCAAAACCTTTAAGGTACTTCGCGTTAATTGAGAGAGAGAAAATTGGTTCTTCAATCGGACTTATATTTTCGGGAGAGCATTGTTGGGTGCATATTATCTTACCTATTATTATGATTTTCAGTATATTAATTATTCATGTTCTGTACGGAACCCTCGGAGCGCGAATGCGACTCTCACTCGACCGGTTATCTTTATTACAATAACCACATATGCCGTTTGGGTGTACCGACGCCCATTAATATCTAATCTATGCCGATAATAGCTCTGTTGCGTGCCATTTATTAAAGACTTAGTAGTCAGCGCCTAAATGACGTCACTGCTGATTGGACACACTCTCTATGCAGCGGTCTAGTCATCACCTAGTACTACCACATACGCTAAGGTGATATGATAAATCCTTCAAGCATAAAAAATACTATCCATGTTTTCATCACACTTCAACTTGCCCTCCACCTTCATACGGTAACGAGCTGTTTCAACATTTGTTTGTTTGCTTTAATACATTGTTTAAAGCCGCTTATTGTAAAGGTACCGTTAATTAACTAGTATTTACAATGAATGCATGCGAGCGGAGACACAATAGGAAGTCAATCTACAGTCAGTAAACATGAAATTATTAATGGCGTCTAAGGATATATAGAGACGGTTGTTATCGGAGATAGTATCATTTGTAACTCTAGTTGAGAATATCCGTATTTGTCCGTGTGATATGACGAAACCTAATATTTCATTACGCATCACAGCTCCAGCTCTATACGGCTGAATATAGTGCTAACAAAGAGAATTGTTTTCGTTAAATATCACAAGTTATTACAAATGCATTGCCGCCTCTGAACTAATCCTAACTAGAAGTACGAGTAAATAAATGGTAGCCGACCGCATGAACGCTTTGGCTGGCTACTTAGTTTCACAATCCGATGGTCCCAGGTTTGATTCCCAGTTTGTTGGTGGTAGGACATTTTTGTGGTGTGATGACATACGGAACCGAAACGTGGTCCTTTACTGTGGGCCGAATAAACATAATCAAGTCACTCAGCGTGCAATGGAACGAGCTATGCTCGGAATTTTTCTACGTGATAGTCAGTAGAGATAGAGTCAGTGAGCTGAAGTGGCAATGGGCAAGCCACATCGCTCGAAGAACCGATAATCGGTGGGGAGTAAAGGTTCTCGAGTGGCGACCACGTACCGGGAAAAGTCTATCATCGCAGGGAGGCGCTGGATGCAGGTGCTCGGGACCGGTCGATGTGGCTTACCATAAAGGAGGCATATGTCCAGCAGTGGAGGTTTCCCGGCTGATGATGAGGACATTTTTATGTCCGCCTAACTAGCTACCACCTACTAAATCTGCCGCCAAACAGCAGTGTTAACAGCTCTGTTGAGTTCCGGTATGAAAGGTAGCAGAGCCACAGCGCCTCATTAGGTTGAGGCTTCTGGGTGCGCACGGCTACCATCCAACGGCCTTATCGTCACTTAACATCAAGTGATCAATCTCACCTGATGAGACGTGACGATCGGTCAATTGCAAACCCATAATCAATTTTAAAAAAAAACACATAACGAAATGAAACTTATGGAACGGAACGGAACCACAACAGGTTGTGGATATGTGGATGTGAAGATGGTAGGCGAGTAAATGTAATAAGTACTGGTAGCACCTAAATATCTAGAATACGCATGCTTCTCTCAGTAAATTGACCAGCTAGACTAACGAGTTCAATTTCGCTAAATGAATGTAATGAAGAGGCCTAAGTACGGCGGCTACCTCATCAAGCTAGTTTATTAAACCACATAAGACTCTTTTTTCCCGAATACGCCGAACCCAAAAGGAGAACTATGATTTATCAACCCTGGTATCTATGTTGTATGTATTCATATCTCCTAAATTACTTGTCGCAGTTTGATAGATGAGGTGTTATTGGAAACGTCGACTTTCTCCGTGGTTTATAAGCTAAATACCTCACATAAAACCCAGCACGGAGGGTTTCATTTCGTTATCTTTTAAAAGAATGTATGTAGAGCTTCTAGAGGCGCTATGAGTTTTGATCTTGTGCAACGTTTGTGAAATCTACGGCCGCGCCATGGACAGATTCCCTGAAACTAACATAAAAAGTAATCTGTATATAATAAACTGTAATCTGTATATACAATGAAGTAGTAGTTACGAATATTATATATATATATATATATATATATAAGACTTAGGTAAGATTGTAAAATGCCTTACCAACAAACAAACCGAGTACCGATAGGCACCACCTCTGGCAATCAAACCTTTGGATTGTTACTTCAAGTGTGTAGCCATTAGGCTACAGTGGCGGTCAAACTACTACTCCACTTTCTTAACTGTGTCACATGTCGCTCAGTAACATTGGGGTCGTCGGTCGCCTAGCAACACACAACTACGCCAGCCACTCAACTGCATCCGCACAAGGGCACCCAAGGGACGGGTACACCGACAAACCTCGTCGAGATGAGATTTTTAACCAAAACGAGATTGGAGTGGAACTCATCGCTCTAGCTTCCATTCAAGTATGTCTTTTAAAGTTTTTAGGACCGAGTGCACTTTACATACCATAAAACCCGGAGAAAGTGCACGATATGAATTTTCTAGCTTGATACATGTTCCAGTACTATCAAATCAGCTGCAAAAGTGATCAGGTGCTTCCTACATAGATCACCTCGTCGAACATTAAATTTGAGATTTAGCCATAACATGACTAACTTCTACATATTTTCTATGAAAATTGGCCTAATGCCCATTGTGTAACCTGTTCAAATCAAAATGAAAAGTACTCGAAATTTGAACTTATTAATGTAATTTTAAATCTTATTTCATCAGAATATAAAATAAAAAGCTTTTACTGAACTTAAACTCAGTCTTAACCTAGATCAACTATAGCTAAATTAAAGTTTACAATCTTCAGCAAGCATTTTCTGATCAGATTATTCTTTGTCATAGGCCTCCCCTAGTTTCTTCCACTCATATCTGTCACAAGATTGTCTTCTGCATTCTTTTGGTAGGTCATGGTCTTATAGCCCCCTGTAACCTATTACTCTAATTTAAATCTCTTTGTGCCAAGTTATTCTGAAAACTACGGAAGAGCACTAGCCAGTTTCTACGATTGTTTCCCCAACGACAGCAAAGCTTGCAGAAAAAATCCGCAGTTTGGAATTGGTAGCACTAAGGATAAGCCCGTACGTGGATAAGATCTCTGTACTCGGCTGATAACCGAATTAAATTACTTGGGCGTGCTTGCAATTACTATCTGGAGAATCACGGAACATTCTGAGTGTTGACTGAAAAAACTTTGGAGACATGTATCTGAATGTTAAGATGATTGAGTCACAAAAAGTAAGCGCTGTACACCTACCAACATACGTCATATCATAACACGTGCAAAGCAAAGCTCATGCATTGCAAAGTGAACCAAAAGCATTATGGAAACTAGAAATATTGCAGCTTTAACGGCCTACATTTTGAAGGGCTTTCCTTAGCTGAAAATAGGATAGAAGCAGCGCATTATACAAGTTAAATTCAAATAGTAAACCCCATCGTTTTACGGTAGCCATGTTTTAAAAATAAGTTATAATTGTTGAAATAAATATGACCCAAACCAACAGCTCTAATTGGGTCTATTATTTTGATATAGCCTTGAATACAGCGCTACCTGCGCTTTCATTCCCCAGTCCCAATTCCACCCGAATCTACAATAAATTATTCTGATTCTAATTCGCGACGGCCGCGGCCTTGCATATAAACTTTTCGGTAATTGATTCCACTTTGACGAGACAAGGTTAACAGCTCGCTCGTGTATTTGCGAGTCTTCCCCATTTTCGAATACTGTTGATCTGATTTTTCCAAGCACTAAAGTAACAAATGAAATAATCAGTACCAAACATATATATATATATACTTGCGTCAAAGTTTGAAGATATTTCAGATTCTACTAAGTAAAACTGAATCCTACATAAATATATACATCTTTTTCATGTAAAATAGGCCTACATACCACTTGATGGTAAGCGATGATAAGGTAGTTGGGTGGTAGCTGAGCTGATCAAGAAGCTTGAAGGTGATGAGGCGCTTGGTATATTATCTTTCATTTTCGATAACAGCTGCAGATAACAAACCACTAGGTTTGCTAATACTATCAGGGATATCCGGCCATTGAGCGAATAGAAACCCACTATCTTGGAACCGAGGGTCCAGCTGTGTAGTTCAAGTAGTATCTGTGTGGCTACTAGGGAACGGAGACTGAGTACTGAATATAATATTTAAAAAAAATTAGTTGTCTGTAAGTCGGTTACGACGATAATTTTACGTGATAACGTCATAAGAAAAGATGCGTCACAAGTCAAATGCTTATCTGAGTCGGAACGTGACACTTTTTCGTGCGTTTTTTGAAAAATAACAACACCAATGACTGTAGAGTTTCTTTCACCCTTTCTTCGCTTTTCGGAAACGGTAGCGGATTCATTGGAGTCCAAAAAGTTTTATAATACTTTGAATAATTATATTTTAGTTTTGAGTTCAGAATAATAAACAAAACCACAATGCTGTAGGCTTCTTGTAGTTTTTGCTTGAAACGGTCCTGGGGGTATTCCGGAAGCGTTCTTGATAGCTGCAAACGATCGCTCTCGAGATGGTCGGCGGTAATCGCTTCAAAATTGCTTATTTTCATTTGTAGCGATTGAGTCATCCCGTTCTTATTCTCACTATAATAAGAAAGGGACGTTTGTGGAGTAGTCCTGAAACTTTAACACTTAAGAGGCTATGCTGTTGTCAAAACGCCCATACAAACGTAGTCCAGTCATATTTTGAGTATTAAGCTATGAAAATCTATAAAATTTTCAAGACACAATCTAGAAACAAATATCTGTGTCGGTGGTGAGTCAGATTTTCGTTTAAATATATACTTACAGAGTTACAGGGCGTCAAAGTATTGTATTTTTCGGTAATAAAAAGCCCCAACTTTGAACCTGATTTATAAGACTATGAATCAATTTAGAACAATTTGGAAAAACCACCGACATTTGAAATTTCATTAGTATACTGTATTAAAAAAATGGTAACATAATATACTGTATCCTTCAAATGATCCCTGGACTACGAAACATCCAAATAACGGGTGGATAACATCGCATAATGTATGCTGTATAAAAATTTGCATTGATTTCTATCGTCTCTCGTCTCGATTGTCATTAAAAATATTGGTAATAATGCTAACAACAATAAAATCTTTCGGTTTGTTGTCAATTGACTCCTATTCATAATATATTTATTTTTACATTGTTAGAGAAAAATCATCAGTTTTTACGTACCAAATACTTGGCAAAATATGTATATGAGGTTGCCACATTTACATTCAAGTTTTTACTAAATCTCATTTTGGTTTCTATTAGAGATATTTTTCTTTTATCATCCGAGAGTGGAGAGAAACTGTCTGATGATTCAAGTATGTCAACCGATTTTGTTTGTAATTAATACATCAATTATTAAGAAGAAGAAAAAAGATCTTCATTCTAAAAGCTTTTGCAGACCAAGTATTAAACATCGGGTTTTACCAGTTTTATATGTAAATGCACTACAGAAAATCAGGAACTCTTCTCAATATCTAATTGATAAATATTCGCTTTACTATGAACTTTTAATAAAATTAAAATAATTCCCTTAAAGACAATAAAACAAGAATATTACCAATAATGGCTCAACTTTTAATGACCAAATGGACCTACAAAACAATAAAACCCTGAGGCATTAAAGCGATTTGTCGGGAGGTTGTATGGAATGGAACTGATTTACGATCGGGATACTTAATCATCACGCAAGCCTTGCCCAATTATTTGCGGTTGGATTAACGAGAGCCTACGGGTGAGGAATAAAATTGGGGTGGGGAATCAGTGAGAGCGGCCTCTTTAATATTTATTTGTTTTAAGAACTACGAGTAGTCGAGTATACTCGTACCTATAAATAGTTTCTATGAGCGGCTGATTGCAGCGTTGAATTTTCAAATCGTCCTAAACAATTTTATAGGGTTCTTAACATTCGATGAAAATACGAAACCCTTAAAATCTCATTGGACAGACAGAGAGATTCCGATGAGGGAGATGATGAGTGAGTCCGTACGTCACAGCGGATTTTTTCAGCAACCAATAATGCTACCGACTGTAAATTTTAAATAGTTATGAAAAATTGTGATCCACAGGTGTTACAAGTGAAATAAGTGATAAAATATTTTTATTTATATTAAAACGGGCCCAAAATATGGGGGTAGAAGTGGAGTTACTATGCCAAAGGAGGTATCATATTAAATGGTTTTGTTTGGACGTCGTAAAAAAGTTTTTTGTTTACTTACTACTTCACCCGCGAGACGATGGGGTCGAGATATGAGGGAGACTCGTGTTCAACAGTGCGCTTGAGACTATGAGATTGTTTTTCAAAAATATTCTATTTATAATAATGGGTGTGCACGTAAAAAAGTTTTATTAATTTGTACTCGTGGTCTGCCAGTGGTCGAAAGTCGACCATAATTAGTTTAATTTTTTTATATATTAGCATTCTGCACTTCTTCTCTATAGAAACTATAAGTGTGCGAAATTTCATACTCCTCAGTCCGCGCAATCAGTAAACAGTTGTACAAAGTTATAGCTACACGTAATAATATATAGAAAATTACGCTTGATGAACCACTCCAGCCTTTTGCTTTCCATGTTATATTGGTAACAGTTTACTGACCTCGACGAATCCTCATGTTTCTCATTACGAGTATGTATGTTTGATTATTCCCCAGCGTTGTGTAGATGCGTCTCAAGAGCTTAGAGGCTTAGAGAGTTTCTCTGAATTCATAACGGAAATTAGACTGACAAACTACAAACACGTAAAACAGTTTTTATAATGATTTACAATTTTTCACAGCTTTTTTAGTGACGCGGGCTACGACTCGGAATAGATTTCTGTGTTAGTAATTGCAGTCTATAGTTCGATCTTTTAAGTGACAGTGAAGAATGTAGGTTTGTGATATAAAAGTGTTTAATAAAAAATAAGTGTTTAGTAAGTAGGCATGTATATATTAATTGTAAGAATAAAGCAGCAATAATGGCTTTTAATTATAACAAATAATATATATATTTTTTTTATAATAAAATTCAAGTTAGGAGTCAAAAGTTGAAAGCCAGGCTGGCGGCATTACAGAAGCATTGGACCCAACAAAAAGGATTCCTGATTTATTTACTTGAGCAACTTTTTAAACTGCAAACTTTTCCGTAATGAGTGCGATGAGCATGCGGTTGTTATTTTTGGTTCTCTTTGAAAAGTTAATGGAACTGTCTGGCACAGACGGACTTTAGCTGCCATGCCTTCTGCTCGGGATTATGTGATGAAACTTCAACTTTCAGGGCAGAGGCAGAGGCCCATTCGGAATAACTAAACAACAGTAGTTGAGAATTGTTTTCAATATTATAATATTACATATAGCCCGCGCTTTGCTCGCAATTTCGCATAGTTGGGATTGAACGAAATTATAATTAGTTTTTTATATAAAATGAAAAACACCTAGAATATTTGGATTCCATTAAAAAGCGACAGAAATTTTTGTTTTATCTACAACAGCGGGGAAACACCCACTGCTGAACATAGGCCATGGGATGCCTCAAAATCGGTCTCGAAACTCATGCTCCCGTGGCTCCCCGCGACCTCGTCATTTTGCTTATATTCTCTCATATTTAAATTACAACAATAAATGTTTACCTGTAATTGTGCTTTGATGACTTTTAAATATGAAATAACTCTACCAACTAGTTTCTTATTTAGAGTATCTCAAGTTTCCTAGGGAACAAGTATCAATATGTGTGTGTGTGTGTCGTGTTGTGAAAATGCCGAATATGTCTATGTCTAATATCGAATGACGTCATCAAACACATCCGTGAGCCGTGAGGTGGTAAAGAGTTAGTCCTTAGTGAATTGCACTCCTGTTAATGTGACGCAGTAAATAAATAAATACGAAATCGAATAAAAATAATATTAAAGACATTACATTGAATGATGTAATAATGCAATAATAGAATCCAGAAATATATTTAATTGTTAAAGCCATATATAAAAAGTATATTCGTTACGAGCGCAGATAAAATGTCAAGTTAATAAATAGTAAAGCTTTTTTAACTGTTCGGAAATAACTAAGGAAACCGTCAAATAAAATTGAACAAAATTGTTATGGAAGCTGCTCTCAGTACACTTTGAATTTCCCATTTACTGAAGTAGATGCATTAACATAACTGAAAGAAGCCATTACAGTAAACACTTTGTTCACAAAGGCAAGCCTGAGAATGAGCTTGAGGGCCATGAATTGCCCGTGAATTTTTAAAGTTTTTTAGTGTAATGAAGTAGGATTTAAACGTCAAAGAGATAGGAAACCCCAAATTAAGTATATTTCTGGTCATGTGCTGGTAGCTACCATTTATTCCATGTTTCATCGAACAAATCGAGTCAATGTTCTTACTATTTGTTCCACAGTTCATTTAAATTTTTTATTTTTGAAAATGATCAATAGGCCAAAAACAGCACTGGCCACTTGAAAATAAACTGACAACTATCAGTGGCAGAAGTTTTGGTAAGGTACTCGTATTTAACTTATTGTGAGCTGTTTATAGCTAACATGGAACAACTTGTGAAAAAATAAATTCCCACTTTGTACTGTGACGTCACTGAGATCCAGCGAAAAGACAGTTTAAAGTTATATAGAAAAAACTAAAAACTAGTTGCTATATAAGCTGAAGTCCTTGCGAATCTTTGCATAGTTGTAAACTGAATACATGTCACCACGCATCTTAAAACCAAAGTTTGTAAAATATATTCTTTTTCAAGCTTCACACTTTCAACCTCTTTAAGTTTGTAAGTACGTAACAAAATAGTATTTTATCATTTTTCAAAAATATTTTTCGAAACGGCTGGAGTGAGATTTTTTAAATTTTTCTCCTCCATATTTTCGCCATTTTGAAATAGTCGAAAAACGAAACGACCAAAAATCCATATTAATTATCAAACCTGGCTCACAAAATTTTCTCGAATAGTGAGGCATGTAGAGAAAAACAGCTGGTCATCCGGACACATGAAAGCAGTTCAGTGTAAGCTGAAACGGAGACGCTTCTCTCGCGCTCGGTGAAACATGGCTCATTTACTGTAATGATGACATGTTTCTTGAAAGGATTCACTACTCTTGGCGGATTGATATCCTCAGTACGATTAACCCATAAGGTCACATTCAAATACAGAACAATAGAGCACATTTGAAAACCTTTCCAAAATTGAAACGCCGTAACAACATTCTGAAACATCTCGCCGCATTCACATTCCTACATCGGACTGACACATATAACAAGGTGTATAAATGGAGGTGAGGCTGTATGCACATATATACGTAGGTATGTTGTACATCATCACACGAGAGAGGCGTTCTTTATGTAGGACAAAGGGGCGCCGATGGATGGCTCCCTTTGTTCTTCTGTAATCAAAACATTACAAGAATTTTCTGCCTCTGGATGCTCTCGTCTTTTTAAATGGAGTTTTTTTCCTTGAATGTGAAGTAGGTGATATTTTGTGCTTCGAAATTGTAGTTATGACTATGAGGAGTAAAGTTGCAGTAGTTCGATTGAGGTAGAACTATTAGATGGCAATTCTCCAAGTTCAATGTTATCTTCTGATTATTTATCAAATCAACGGCATAATTTTAAATGTAAAGAAATCGTGGTAATCAGGATATTGGATTGCGTACGATTCGTAAAAGTGACCGTTAATTTTGTGTAATTTATTATTTTCATATTTTCGTACATTGAATAAAACTTTGTGATAAGACTCACATCTTCTTATGTCAATAAGGTTCGTTTCAATCCAATAGAAAGAACCATAAATCAATAGAATTATCAAAAGTTCCAGAAATATAAACAACACTTTGTTTTGAATTTCTTATGAACTCTGCAAGTGTTCAAGGCCCTACACTCATCTAGTATTTATTGTTTCAGGTTGATGTGAATGAATTTTATGTTGATCTTTATAATGTTCATTTCAATCTAACATAAATAAATAATTAACTTAAAGAAACAGAAAAAGTTTGTCTATGCAAAAAGGAGCATCGTATAGTATATATTAATAAACTTCACCAATTTATGTGACTAAAATATGAACATCATAAATGATTATTATTTACGAAATTTTGACTTTGATTTTGATTTTGACATTGACGTACGAATATTGTTTCGATCTTTGTATAAGGTTATTTCATATTGTATTGAGTCGAACTTTATGTTGTTGACGCTGTGTCATCTATACCGACATGTTTTTGTCCTTCTAGAAAAATACTCACTTTTTACATCTGCGTAACGACAAACTTCGATTCCGCTGGTATTGACTGATACTTCCGAAGCTCCATTTATCAATAATAAAAAACTCTCGGGATTTAGTCAAAGTAAAAAGGAACGCTAACAAGATAAGAGGGGCCACGATAATGGGCTTTTTGTAGCCAACCACGCTCAAGATTAAATTGCCGAAATGTTCGAAATACAAATTTAGTTAGAGCCAGCACAAGGTGCCTACGTTTCAGTTTTGAAGATCGTGTTTGTAATTGTATGACGTGAAATATTTTACCTACAGAGGGCTTACTCTAAGAAATGACTGATTGATACCCAATTTACTTTCGCATTTGCTCTGACTGAACATTTGAGTATTTGGTATTAATTTCACCTTGATACTTCCACGCGTTTCTAAGACAAAGGTACTTGACAGAACAATGAATTACGGGACTCTAAATAAATAATATTTCAATGTCTTTCCGCTATCTTGCGCCATAATGTGATTTATGTGCTTGGCGGTACCACGCGTTGGTCTATATAAAAATGACTGTTCAACTCAATTTTAAGACTTACAGATTATATCATACTTTGAGGAATTAGAGAAACTGCTGTGAATTTCACTTCCATTCCACCGCTGTACCCATGATAAAAGTTGATGATTATCGCATCAGGATCCCATTTTCAAATCTGTCGTAAAACTTCAGTATTTGAACTTACAAATCCCTTCAGGTTCGGTGACAGGAGGTCAAATGACGGGGCGTAGGAAGGCGTACCAAGTAAAATATCCAGCAAAAATTCAATTCCGTTTCATTCAAATTTCAATCAAACCGTATCTTTCATTTCAATCTATTCCATTTAACCTTTAATTAGAGCATCACGAACTCGCAACGTAATTTACGCTTACGTACCACGTATTACGTTAACCGACCTGTAAAATATATGTCACATTAATAGCAGTAATGGTAGCGTGGAGGCCTCGGCAGGCTTACGTCCGCTAATTGAATTTGGCTACGCCTCGCATTGGGGCCTCTAAGAGAATTTTTGCACATCGACCCCTGATTTTACGCGGCCTTTCGTGGAATCCAAACCGATATTTAAACAGGTCGAATTGAACGAAATCCAAAAATATCTCTTAACGTAAGAATATAAAACGTTACAGGTTTCTAGTTAATATTCTTGCTCCGTTGCTATTGTATTTTTACTTTAGATAGCGTTTCTACTGACCTTTTAAAGCCTTTGTACCAATCTTCATTCACAGATAAGCAGACAATTTATTCCTTTTAACTTTGTTTTTTGGCATGCAGTGGTTCCGTGGTAGCCTCAAAAGGTCTACGTCCGCTAATTGAATTTGGGTAAATTGCGGTCTCTTACCGATATTTTGCATTTCAACCCCAGATTTTAAGCGTCCATTTCTAGAACCCAAACTTATATTTCTTCGTATAAAAGTGATCAGAAACCATTGGGGCACACTATTGTATATATAACATGCTTTAAAATTTGTCCACCTGCATTTTACAATTAATTTAAACAGCTCGATTTGCTATTTATAAATCAGCAAAGATTAAAATAAGTAAGAATCGACGTGCAGTATTGATTTTAGAATGAGGTCACCCCAACCTGAGGGTTTCGAAAAGGTATAAAGGTAGAAAAGGTTCAAATATACCTAGAGGAAATATTTAGGAGAAGTATCATCTAGCTGTGATCATATTTCGACTACCAATTTGTCTGGCAAACGTGGTGAGTATCGTAAATTTTCTCATCAAAATTCCGACGTGGCGATCTATGGGGGAGATTCATGTCCAACATTGGACTAATGCACCCAATTACAAGTAGAGCAGATACATCTATAGCAATGTACATTTCTATAGGTATATTCTATCCTTTCATATTTCAGCTCGGAATTTGGTTAATACCTAATCAGCGAATCTCCGAACTTAGGCATCCTTATGCAGAATATAAATAACTATGTTAGTACTCATGACCATAGATAATGAATTCCAATAATGTTACCTAATCGTTTTGGTGAATGTAGATGTTAAAAGTACTTATGCATTCATCATCTGCCAGGCAACGTCCACTGCTGGACATATGCCTCCTCCATGGTACGCCATATTGAACGATCTCGAACCATTTGCATCCAGCGTCTCTCCGCGACCTTAAATAGGTAATTGGACCATCTAGTAGGGGGACGGCCTGGTAGACGTTTCCCAGTACGTGGTTGCCATTCGAGAAATCTTAATCTCTATCGGTTCTCGCTTCAAGTGATGTGGCCTTCCCATTGCCACTTCAACTCATTGACTCGTCGAGCTATGTTGGTAACCTTCGTTTGTCTATGGATTCTCATTCCGGATTTTATCACGTAGAGAAATTCCGAGCATAGCTCCTTCCATTATTACTACAAGTACTTATTATAAATAGGTAAACTTAATTCTACCCGCGGCTTCATCCGCGTGGACTTCGAAAAACATCGTGATTAAATGTCCTTTTCTGACCTTTCAATGTATAGGTTTAAATACATAAAAATAATTCATTCTGTTCCGTTACGACGGGAAGGAAATACAAACAAATAAACTAACTTCTCATTTATAATATAAAAGTATATCGTTGTTAATTTTAGTGTGAAAATCTTTGAGACTCGATTCTCGTGACTCAAATTATTTACATACCTACAAGTTTGCACGGAATCCTCGGCGCGTGAGTCCGACTCGCACTTGGCCGTTTTATGCATTTATAGTTCTGAGAGTGACCGGGGCTACTTTTGATTCCAGAAAAGTAATCCTGTGGAACAATATCATAAGTCCAAGCAGACAAAGTCGCTGGCAAAAGTGATAAAAACATTTTCGTAATTTGTCAGTTTTCTGTATACTCGATGCAATGTGCCAAGGAAGTCGGGATGTGCCGTTTGTTTGTAACAGTTACTGGTATGTAACAGTTCCGTAGAGACTTCGGTAGGTTTTCGTTCCACTAATTGAATTCGGCTCCCCCTGTACATCGAACATAGCCTCTAGGGAAAGAGATTTTTGCAGATCGACCCCTGATTTACGCGTCCGTCCGTTGAACCGGAATGATCGTATTTACGCTGCATCCAATTTAACGCTGATGTATCGATATAAACCAATTTACTTTTAAAATGCACCGTTGCAGTACATAATAGTCATAAATCAATTTAATAACAGTTTTTTTCGCATGTGATTTTCGTTAATTAAAATAGATCGATTTGATTCCACCTTTACCTTTCTACAATCGGTCAACCAGAAGAACGGCATGGTTCCATCCTTACTTCATTGGTATTCCACTAATTACGAACATTTTGCTGCCTCATTATTTTGCTCACTGCTAAGGAGTGGAAAACTTTTTCTGTGTTTTTTGGCCGCTACAATCTGGAAGTTTTCTAAGCGAAAGAATAGGTAAATTTTAGGCAAGATTGTTACAGCCTAGACCATATCATGACTTAGCATCTGGTGAGATTATTGTCAAATTGGGAAAAAAACAACAACCTCGTATATCATTAACAGCTTCTGCCTACGTCAACTGATAGACAAGAGTCTCTGTGATGAGCGGATGAAAGTCCGTAAGTTCCTAATAGCTACATATATCTAATTGCATGATCCATAATCAGACCCAATCTCGATTGCTTTGCACAACTGATCTACCGCATATATTTTTTACAGTATTAATTGCCAGATCCTAGGTACCTATTCACACAAATTTTCAAATAAAATATTTCATCACTTAAATCTGACAAAGTGGCAGAAATTGATAAAAAATGTTTTCAATATTACGTTTAAAAATACCTGGCATTGTTTGCTTCGTTGTGCTAAAGCGGTACTTTAAACCCTTTCCATTCCTTTGCCGATCTCTTTGATATTTCACTTAAAAAAGAAAGCTCCCATTCCATACAATGGAAGGAAAATCATGGTGGAACGAGCAATGGTATCAATTTACAAGCTATTCCCCTTTTGCGTACAGTTTCAAATGATATTGCTTTGTTTGGATTTATTCGCGCACCGGTAAAGACAAGGATATTGTGTTTAACCTCGAGATGTTGATAAAACATAGATATTGAATATCACAGATAAACTCTAGCAAGATATTTGTAGAATTGGGAGCGTTATTGTCGGTTTCTTTATTTACAATTTTCAACAATATTAAACCAGCTACTAGATGGACCGATGACCTTGTAAGGGTCTCGGGGAACCGCTGAATGTAAGTGGTTTGGGATAGGTCACTTTGGCATGCCTGCCGAGTGCGGATGAGTGGTATGTTCCCGTGACTCGGCAAAAAGAGGCAAGAGAGGAATACCGGAGTGGTTTTAGCTGGTAATAATCCAGCATAACCCAGCTATTTTCCCCGAAGTGACGGGTATCTTTTGAAAATTTCCACTCCGTTAAAAAAAAGGTCACTTTGGCATACCATGGGGGACATATGGACAGCAGTGGATGTTTAACTACGGCGTAGCTCAGGGATGACTACGGCGTAGCTCAGGGATGACTACGGCGTAGCTTAGGCCTTACTACGGCGTAGCTCAGTGATGGCTACGACATAGCTCAGAAATGACTACGGCTTAGTCCTTATGTGAAGATACGGCGTAGCTGGGACCTCGGTATTGATACTCCAATCGTGTAGCCATTAGAGCACGGAGGCGATTAAACTAATTTACAATAGTGTAATTTGTGAAATAACGTTGACCAACCGCCGCAGCATGATACGCGTGAAAGCGGTGAGAGTGAGATATTCTTAAATATATAATATATATATAAATCTTATAAACGTTGACAGATAGATATGAAAATATCTCACTCTCATAGCTCTCGTGCATTTCATGCTTCTGGTGCACATTTAATAAATAAATATTTACGAAGAATGAAGCAGAAAGTATTCAAAATATAAAACAATATTGTTTTATGTTAAATATCAATCTTAGGTTGATAATGTACACGTTTATTGTGAAGTGTTTAAACAGTTTTAATACGGAATCATGAAAAGACAAGTCATATTTTAAACGCTTTGTGCTATGGTTATCATTTTGGAAGGAAATTATGATTATGACGTAATTTTATTCTCTAATGGAATTCCGAGAAAGTTCTAGAACCAATTTCAAATTTTCAACAGAAAAAACCCACATAGTTTTTAATCTCACTGCATTTGCAATTAATATAAGAAAACAGTTGAAACCTTGGATTACCATGATGACAAGATGATGATGATGAAGAGCCATGAAGAAAAAAATATTCCATCCAATCTTTTTAGATTCGTAGCACAAATATATGTATAATATAAGAATTTAATTCTAAATAATCGAGTAAGTTCTACGGTAGAAAACACAGAGCAGACACAAATATAAATTCAAAACATACATACGGACTGCACAAAATTTTAATGGGTCTCTTGTTTTGACTACGGATCTCTAATAAAACAAACCGTACGTAAACCCGCATTCTCGCAGCGTTAAGTATCGAGCTACTGAGTTATTGCCAAATTTGTTTCGCCATCTAAATATCAGGGAATGCTGCTTGAGTTCCGGGGTACAAGGACGGCTGGTTAAAGTAGCTATAAGGGTCGTCTTAATGATCTTTCGAGTATTTATGTTATTTTTGTGTTTTTTCCTCAGTGTGGGCACAATATGCTTTCAGAAGTGAATTGTACTTTCTTAGCTACTATCATGTTAACGAAGTCTGCCGTCAAAATGCAGTGTTAGCCAAATATCACACAGCTATCTTCCGGTATGAGAGACTTGAGACTTCTAGGTGAGGACGCTTTTCATCGAACGGTATGATTATCACTTACCATCAGGTCATATGATTTTATTTTTATGTATTATTGGTTTTGCACTTGGCCTTCATCTCACTTGATGGTAAGTGACGATAAGACCATTGGATGGTAAGCGTGCGCACCCAGAAGCCTCAACCTAATGCGGCGCTGGCTCTGCTACCTTTTATACCGGAATACAACAGTGCTATTAAAACTAATGCTTGGCGGCAGACTTAGGTAACATGCTGGTAACTAGCCAGGCGGACATAGAAAATGCTCTGCCACCAATGGGAATCGAACCCGGAACCTGTGGATCGTGAATCCAACATTAAACATTTGGGCCACGGAGGCGGTCCAAAAGGCTAAAAAGGCCAAGGCTAACACAAAAGAAAAGAGAAGTATCTTTCGAATTAATAACATTAATGTGATTAGTGTGATGGGAATGACATCACGTTCTTGAATGAATTTTTTTACAAAAATTTGGGCATGAAGGGCGCAGTCCTAACGTACTGCGTGTCACTGCGACCTGTATAGATCTATTGTGACAGTCCCCTGTGTATCAAATTACTGAATTACCAACTACTACAACAACTAAATTACCCAGCTAAGTTACTTGTTTTGCTTGCAGTGCCCTGTTAGGGTCCGTGTCAGGATCCTTAGTTAGTTCCTGCCTGGAGAGGAATGTGATGGTGATGAACTTATGGTTAGTCCAAACTTCTTGACTACCACATAAGTACAGTCGGCACAAAAGAGACCACAGATCATGAACACATATTCACTTGATGTTTGAGTGATTTTTCGATCAAATGTTGATATTTTTGCCTAAATGTGCTTGGAACGTTCTTAATATTTATCTAGCAATACTTCTAGCTGTAAAACAGCAAGCAGGTGCTAGATAAGATCAGTGAACCGGCAAATGAGCTCCTATAACAACGTGAAAGTATACCTCTGGGCCTGTCCGACAGGTTGCCGGCGATCGAGCCACTGAAACCTAAAGAATATGAAGTAGATATGCCGTTTTACCTGAAGGTATCCAGAAAGAAAACTTTTTGCAACAGTTACTAAATACTATATTTTTTCTCGTGACTGCGTCTGCATGGACTTCAGGATGATCCCACGGGAACACTATTCTAATATGAAAATTGGCATTTTCACTACCTTTTCCCACTACTCTATATGTATACTATACATATATACACAAAATATCTTATCTAAATTATTAAAACTAAACATTGTCCTAACATTAAATATCCTTACTCCGTTGGTCAAAGTGACTACACATCATTGCCTCACTGAGTAGCAGTCAGCTTTTCTGTCACCTGTGGCCTCAACAAGGCAGCCTGTAAGGTCACAAAAAACTGGCAAGTTATTCTAATTTCTATATAATGTTGTTTAGTTTTATTGAAACTGAAAATTATCCAGGAATTATAAATTTTGAATTGCTAGTACGCAAACAGCTAAGTCAGTGAACCTTCAATCTTGATCACCACTTCAAACTGCCCTTCTTACAATCAAGTTACATACATTTTGTAACGGTTTAACCACTTCTATGCACAAATTGTATTTTGATTTCTGTGGTCAGGCCTAAAACGATCGACTTGCCCTATTGGCTGGCCTGTTCTACATTTATTTTATAGGTTAAGCGGCAGAGCGGGAGTAAATTGAAGTTTAGAGCGAAAATTGTTTGATATTAAATTTAAAAGTTTAAGAAAAATTCAATTTTTTGCGGGGTTGCTGTTTGTGATACTTTTTGTTGACACACTTGAAATACTTTGTTCAACTTTAGATTAAAATCCCATTGTAGTGGAATTAGCGCAATAAAACTATTTTGAAATCGTGTAGTTTTCGCTAGCGTTCTGTCTAAATTCAACCTTTTGGTACCTTTTTTTACAATATTTTTATGCAAAAAAAAAGCAAATTTAAATGGTGTATATATAAATAATAACCTAAACAAAGATATATCTCATAGGTCAATACCAACTACACAGTATGAATTAATTACAATACTCTTATTTTAAAAGAAATTATTTCGAAACAGGAATATATTTTAGAAATAACGTACACTTGAACCTCACACTTTTAGGTTATTAAAAATTAATTATGATATAAATGATGTATACTTTAACATTTAAGACACTATATTGATATCCTTATGGGCGTGGCTTGTTTGTTAATTTAGAACTCTAATATCAGAGCCATAGGGTCGGGAATGTCATTCCGCGTTAGTCCTGCGTTTAGAAAATATTTATGTAAGCGAAAAAACAAATTTAATTCATTTAAAAATAACCGTGTCAATAATGAGAAAACTCTTCTTTAAGATTATGAATATTGTAGTTATCTATTTATTTAGACTTGCTTAAGTGTAGCTTAATAATAAAATCTTAACATTTATAATTTTTAAGTGGTCAATCCGAAATTAAAATCTATTGAGGCAAAAACATCGAATTACGTTTCTAGTTCTTTACGAAAAAATGTATAACTAACTTTGAGATTTTCAGGATCTTTTAGCGACCTATAGCATTACACCAAAAAGTCAATTTATTCTAGAATTTCGCCATAACTTTTGGTGATGCGATGAGCTAGGGTTAATGTTCCTCTATTCCCCTAGCATAATGACTTTATGGTTGTGATATAGGCAGTGGCTCAACAACTTGAGGATTCTGGATGAACTTATGATTTCCATTATACGGGCTTATTGTTACTTACCACCAGATGAGATCTGAGATAGGCCAAGTACAAGTGCTAACATAAAATAAAATCGCTCTGGGAATGGGATCGGATTGCGAAGCCAACTGGGTTGCTACTAGGCCACAGGTTACTTAGAATGATTTATTTGCCAATGATTAACAAAGAAACTGTATAAAAAGTAGCAGTCGAACTTTTTAAAGGCAATTTAATGTAAGAAGGTTATTCTATAGATATATAAAAGATCAGCCATCAGCAAAGTTGTAATGGTCGAAAAGCATTTTTCCTTAGTGAAGTCAGGTTGCCGGAACGTAACGAGCGCGGGCCTTTTAAGTTGTATTGTCAACTAGCATGAATAGGCTGCTGACATCTTGTGCTGTGACCACCATTTGTCGTAGTTCCAGGACTTTTTATAACTAAGTTACTACTACCATAATACACGATAAATATGTAAAAATAAAATAATTTACGAATACAACGTGCTCACACTTACCTTTATCTCATCTGATGCCATAAGTGTTGGATTTTTTTTAAATGTTGTCTTGCGGCAGACTTTAACGATGAAGATGTTGGTATTTTGACAGGCATAACCTTCCACCAACGAAATCATGTATCAGATCAGAATATAAGTCGAACCTGTTTCATTTAGATTTTAAGTGTAAATGTGTGGCTAGTGTTAGCTACGGAGATGATTAAACGAAAAATGCAATTAAATTTAATTATACGTATACAGAGAATTTCTCGCATAACTTAAATGCCACGATGCACAGAAGAGAGTAAGAACTAAAGCTTAGACTGAAACAATATTATATTATGAGTACAAACAAAATAGTATTTACAGAAATTGGACTAAAACGCTTCGGAGAATTAGTAAAAGATACTTCTGCCCGAATCATTATCTTGTTTGTGTAAACAGACGACATCGCTAAAAGGGATGGATCGTCGGTATCAATTATCTGAACTGTCAGTGTGATGTCTGAGATACATTTCTTTTGTTGAATGAGAATGGGATCCCGCGGATACACTCGACAAATAACTCTGACTGATGTGTCGCAGACGCAAAATTGTGGACTGAATTCTATGTAGAGGAAAAGTGCTGTCTTTGAGGCTAGGGTGGGTGTACACAAATAGAAGGGCAGTAATGTAGGAACGTTATTTACGAAGGTTGCTTGTCGTTGATATTGATACAGGTAAATAGAAGTATTTTTCATGTCAGATAGAATCAACAGATTCATTAGTCTGATTGTCTACAATATCATGTTGTAAGAAATATTACTCTGGTTCTATAACTGTTCTGTTTCAGATCTCAATATGATATAAATAAAATTGATGTGGCAATTAAAAAATAAAAAAGTTCAAAATCAGCAGATCCTAGGTTCGATTACCAGCGCAGAGTACTAATCGGTATTTTAGTTTTTGGTGGGATCTATAGAGGTATATACCCGCCAGACTAGCCCCATGGTATATGTGTTAATCTACCACCAAATATCACTTTCGTGTTAAAGTAATGAAAAGATAGCATAGCTAGTTAGTGCTTCATTAACAGTAGCGTGCCTCTTTCATGCGGCTTTATAGTCACCTCTTCGTTTGTTATCTCAGATCTCCCATACCTAGTACTGTTCTACTAAAAACCCTGAGAGTACGGTTTTGAAATACATTACTTGAACAATAGCAACGTCTCGCTTTTTCAATATGTTTGGTAGCTTATCATATTTTTGTTTGGTTTTCTTATACTTAGAAAAATAATGATGTTATATTATCTAAAGTGACGTATTATGTTTCTTCAAAGTGAAGGATAAAAGCCACAAGGAAGTAAACAGAAATATAATTATATTTCCATAATATTCGAATTGTGTGAATCGTCAATATTTCGATACGTCGTTAAACTTACTCTTTATCAAAACACTCGAATTCGGATATTGCTTAATGCAATAGTTACGTTTCTCAAATTATATTTTATTCGATGTTGAACCTCAAAGAGCATTGCAGTGTTTCTAGCAGCGTTAGTAGCAGTAATGTGAAAATATCAAGCGCATAAAACAAAGTCATTACATAACTTTCTTGTTTCTGGTTTCTTACTTGAGTGCATTTAAATCCTAGGGTATATTGTGATCCTTCAGTATTAGTAATCTATACACAAACCGGCTTCTTAAAATATTTATATACTCGTAATGTACTGTCCGTCATGATTACTGATCGATGGCCACCCTAAAGACTTCTGTCATTTATATGAAGATACGAAGCTAGCTTTTCAATTCTGCGAAATGTTTTCTCGTGACATTTTTCCACAATCAATCTTAATGCTGGGTCGTGAGGGAATGTCGTTAGAACTTTGTGAAGTTACCAAGTTTCATACAATTGTCTGGGGATGAAATATTTTACATCATTGTCCTTTAATACGCTCTGTGAGGGGATTATGACTTTTTTTGGGTTTCGCGGCTATAAACTTTGGTCAACAATTCTAACTGAGCTTTTCGTTACCTTGGCAAGAGTTGTCGACCGAGTTTTTCACCGAAAGTTAAAAGGAAGGTATCAGTTGATTTCGACACATACTCGTAAGCTTGAAACATTATTAGAACTGCATTATATTTACATATGATTGTACATTAGGGCTTCGAAATAAATATTCAAAATTTTATACATGTCATGTATGTTTGTGTGTATGTATGTATTTCTCTGAGATTATTAATTGGATTGTGAGCATTCTTTTCATTAGCTTAAATTTAATCTAACTTAAGTTTAGTAATTTTTAAATATGGACGAATTTGTAAGTGTGCCTGGCTAATTGGTTGCATTATAATGCAAGTAAGAAAAAAACAACTATTCAACTTATACTTATTGTAGTATATAGTATTAAGAGCAGTAGATCTGCGAACAAGTAGCGTGTGGGTAGTGGAGGACCATTTCTCAGACACAAACAGCATACACTCTTATGAAATGCAGTAATTGTTAAACAACAAGATGCGCATGAAATTAGTCACAAATTAAATCACAAAATATAGTCTATGTTAATTCACGGACTTCGTATATTTCCGTCGACAGGTCAACAGTGACTTGTATTATACTGATAGCGACATCTAGGAGCGGCAGATAGATAGCAACTGCTTTAGTAATAAAACGAAAAAATGCGATATAGGTAATTTTAAAAACTAATAAAAAAATTATGGTATAAAACGTAAAATAGACCGTTACAGTTACAGCCTATGTCCAGCAGTGGACGTTTCCCGGCTGATGATGATGAGACCGTTACAGAAATTAAATTTTTTAATATGAAATATGTCGATTATTTTTTACGGAATTTCTCATCGTTTCATGCTTCCACTGCACTATAGGCCATACTTCTGGCCAACGTATGATGGGCGTAGTGTGTCGCGGTGGGATGGCGATGGGATAGCCGCGGATTTAGTATGCATTATGTTCAGCTATGGACTTATCCCGGCTGGCTGCTGCTGATGAGTAGGTCGTTCACGATTTTGTCCACGTAGAAAATCCTTGTTAACATCTTCTCATCTTTGTTAACTTTTTTTTGGCGGCTGCAAAAAGAATCGATCGTTGCTTCGAGATTCTAGCTTATTGGTTAGACCATATAATGTTCATAGGGTGATATTTCGAAAAAATACTCCCTTATGTGGTACTTAAATTAGCAAAAGGTTATGAATTTTAAGTTTTTAGCTGAAGTAGTTTGGGCTTTGAGAAACAGTATTATGTAAAAGTCGTATTACTACGAACGCAATCTGCTTTTTATGCAAGTACACAAAAGGTTTAAAATCTATCAAGGAATGTAAATTAATTTAAATATTTTTTTCATTTGCAGGTAAAAGCAACTCGTATATAAACAACAATAATATACAGGTATGTAAATCTTTGGATCACTTTGTTTTAGTTAAGATAAATATATTATGATCTCGTTTTATGACATGCTAAAATTATTTTGAAGATATTTGTCGTGAAAAAGTAATGAAGTTTTATAAAAAATTAGTTTATCGTTTAAAAAAGATTGAAATGAGACCTGAAAGATTTACGTCTGAAGACAATACGTACGAATAAATATTACCTTAATTTTGCAAATTTCTACTTTAATTTTTACACTAATAAAATGTTTCAGATAATAGCCGAAGAGATGTTTAAACAATAGTACGTAAGGTTTTTGTATCTTTTTGGGAATTTTTATTGTCATGGCAAATATTTTTTCCACATATCAAGTTTTTGTTATGCCTTCATACCGCCACACGGAACTTATTCACGACGGAACACAAAAATATTTTTATGCGACACTATAAATTTATCTGATCACCGTTGGATTGGGGTCACCCTTGTGTTGTCCCTTTCCCTTTAACACAATTGCGTGGATATTGAAAAATATGTTTTATATGTCCTGTTTCTACATGTTCGTACAGAGAATTTGGTAAATTTGCCTAGTAACAATGGTAACAAATAAATACATTACATTACATACATTTATAATATTAGTATTTTTTTAAGATAACATAGCCAGTTGAGCACACTTATATATAGCATCAGGTGAGATGGCAGTGTGAACCCTGTGCATAAAAAGATTATTAAGCAGTCTAATTCTTAAGGTAAATTCGCGCAGCTTAAGATTACCTTAAAACACCCTTAAGATTTGAGCTCAGAAAAGTGTTATCTACACTAATACTAATATTATATACTAATATTATAAAGAGGAAAGTTTTGATTGTTTGTTTGTTTGTTTGTTTGTTTGTATTGAATAGGCTCCGAAACTACTGGACCGATTTGAAAAATTCTTTTACCATTAGAAGCCGACATTATCCCTGATGGACATAGGCTATATTTATTTTTAGAAAAAATGAGATATCCTTACTAAAACTTCAGTAATGTAAACCAAGGTGTAATATTTTTGCCGTTGTGGCGGCGGGTTTGCGCCATGCCACGCACGCGCGCCGAGCGCTGTCAGTTGATCTGTAACTATGACTACGAAAAACAACGGCTGCTATTGTAAAATGTTGTATTACGAGTCTTAAATATATTATTGTTGAACCAGAGCCATTAGTCCGTTCTTTTCAATCTCCCCGGAAAGAAGAGTAGACAGTGGATACGCCCGCTGCGCGACAGCCTGCAGCGGTCGTCCTCCACGTGCTACATTGGTGATCCCGACGTGCACCTGACGTGCATCCGAGGAGAAACGTGCGTGATTCGTGGCCTGCCGTGGAGCGAACATGAGCGAACGAACATTGTATGCGAGCGCAGAATATTCTTCAGCAAGCACGGTTAGCAGGACTGTTTTAAACTTCAAAATGACGGAGCATGGAACATGGAAATTAAACCTACAACGACGGTGGAAGCCGTGCGTGTGAAAGTGCCACCATTTTGGCCCGAAGAGCCAGCGCTTTGGTTCGCGAAGCTGGAAGGACAGTTCGTGCTCGCCAACATCACCGCAGACAGCAAATACAATTATTTCATATCGAATCTTGAGTTCAAATACGTGTCAGAAATCAAAGATATAGTTAAAAACCCTCCCGATGCGAACAACTATGACAAAGTTAAAACGGAACCGATTTCGCGACTGTCTTCATCGCAAGAGCAGCGAATGCGCCAGCTACTCACGCACGAAGACATCGGGGACCGCAAGCCAGCACAATTCTTACGTCACCTACAAAGTTTGACCGGTCCGAGCGTACGTTCTATTTGGTCGAGCCGCCTACCAACGCATGTGGTGATTATTGCGTCGCAGCTCCTCGGAAAGAAGAGTAGACAGTGGATACAGCCTGCAACGTTCGTCCACCACGTGCTACACCGTAAAATGTCTTTCATCGCATGCGCTGCGGAAACTATGAATTAACATCAACAAGCTATTTTCATAAATAAATAAAAGTATGGTTTTAGATTAATTTCTATAGTTGTGCTGAGACCCTGCTTTTTCCCCATTTTAGGATTCTAGGTCAAACGGGAAATAACTTATAGGTTTTGATTCTCTTGCATTCTCTAAGGAAATTGTCTAAAAGTGCGGCTTAAACAGACATATCTTTTTGTGTTGACGTAGAAATTTGATTTTTTCACAAATCTAAGAGACTGCAGACTTGAGTACTTGATATTAATTTCAACTTGATACCTTTACGCATACACTGAGAAAAAGGGTATTGACTGACAGGCAGAAGGATAAAGTGATCCTTTAAGGGTACCTTTTTAGGGTTCCTTAGTCAAGTAAAGAACCCTTATAGTTTCACTGTATCCCTCTGTTCGTCTGGCTGTCCGTGGCTTAGCTCACAGACACTTACTACTAAATAGCTGTAATTTGGTATGGGTATACATGGTATCACGATAGCAAAGTGGTGGTAGAATAAAAAAAAATGGGTATGAAATATTTTTTCACGTCTACCCCATTGCGTGGGAGTATCGTTGAAATATTACGCTTGAAAGTGAGAATTATGTCCGAGTTGAGCGTCCCCCTATCTGCTAAACTGTTGCTTTTAAAAATCTGAAAAATTCATTAACATTAAATTCAAACCGGCACTTATTGTTCCGAGCAACTACGGAGCCCTGCACTGTGCGTGGACTGACGCGCACTTGGCTGCTTTTTAGGGTTCCGTACCTCAAAAGGAAAAAAGGAACCATTATTAGGATCACTTTGTTGTCCATCTGTCCGTCTGTCGGTCAAGACCATGTTTCTCAGGAACGCGTGAAGGTATCAAGTTGAAATTAATACGAATCTGCGGTCCTGTGAAAAAATGAAGTTTCTAGGCCAACGCAATAAAAAGATATAGCTGTATTTCAGACCATTTCCATACAAAATGCAAAGAAACCAAAACCTATAGGGTATGTCCCGTTGAACTAGAATCTTGAAATTTGACAAGAAGCAAGGTCTTACAGCACAACCATAGGAATAAATCTGAAAACCAGGATTTTCTACTTATGAAATAGTAAAAATAGCTTTTCAATCAGATAAAAATTTTAAATTTTTATTTGGATTTGACAATAATTTAAAGTCTCTCTATCTGAGGGTTCCGGGTTCGAATCCAGCCGTGTACCTATAAGCTGTTTTTCAATTCAAGTACATTATTCGAATGCTTGACGGTGAAGGAAAACATCGTGAGGAAACCTGCATGTCTTGAACAGGCATGTGAAATTCGCTAATCCGCACTGGGCCCGCGTGGTGGACTATGCCTTATACACTATCTGTAGGAGAGTAGGCCTGAGCTCATACAGTGGGGACGTATATAGGCAGATGATGATGATGAAATAAATATATGTCTATGTAATTCATCTTAAATAATGCGTGGTTAATAAAAATAACCGCTCGCTTCGCTCGCGCAGCTTCCGCGTTTAAACTACAATGACAAACCTAACCAATAAAAAATATCACCTGAACGGATTTCTTTTTGTCTCTGGCAAGGAGTTTCGCCAACAACAAACAAGCTGTGTGGGGTTTCAGACCAACTCCCTTAACACCAAAAATTCATAGAAACGTCAAAATTAGTTGACCAGTTTCAACACAAACCCAACCCCTCGCGGTCGGTTGTCTGTAAGAGACAAAATACCGCGTGAATCAATTTACGAAATTTTTCATAAAACTAATAACCGAATCACTTTTTTGTCCTTCTGGTGTTATGTCTGTCAAGACCATTTTTCTCAGGGACGTTGGTCGCGTAGAGATATGAAGCTGAAAATACATTTACGCTTATCCAAAAATGTTTAAAAAATATATGTGTACCCGTGCGAAGCCGGGGCGGGCCGCTAGTTATTAATAAGAAAAGGTGAACACTTGTCCAACTACATCCGAATAAAGCCGAAGCGCGTTTACTTAGGATACGACGAGACCTTTTCAGTTTGGCATTACTTTGTCGGCTTTAAGTTCCATATGCTTACTTAGGTGACACTCGAAACTGCCGGCGGTCACGCAAAGTTCGACATTGTGCTTGCCCACACGTGCAATAAATAGCCTCCAGTATTATTATTCTTCGTTTATTTGTGATATTTCTGTACAACTACTTGCCACCTGTAACACGCACGCGTGGACCTACATAATACATTTTTTAAGTTCACCTCAATTTCTTAAACTTGACATACCAGCCTTCATTATTATTTTGCCTTAATCACCACGCTAAATAGTGATCGCAGTAAGATGATATGGTACGTGTATCTTTTTAGGGTTCCGTACCCAAAGGATAAAAACGGGACCCTATTACTGCGCTTTCCGTCTGTCTGTCACCTGGCTGAATCTCATGAACCCTGAGAGTTGAAATTTTCTGCCATGACATGTTATGCCAAAATAACAACAAATACTAAAAACAGAATAAAATAAATAGTAAGGGGGGCTCCCAAAAAACTTGAAATATTCACATAACATTTAGTTATGTATTGACTTTAATAATAATTAATGAAATTAAAACAAAACAAATTTTTATGTATTCCCATACAATAGTCATGATTGTTTAGCCGTTTTTATAGATAATGGTACGGAACCCTTCGTGCGCGAGTCCGACTCGCACTTGGCCGGTCTTTTATTCCCTTGATGGAGGTGATTATGACTTGTTATCGGTGTAGTTTCGCTAGGAAAGGTATCAGATGGGCAGAGTTGTTTTAATATTTTTTCATGAAGGAGAAATTTTACAGAAATCCAAGAGATGTATGCATCTGCATCTTGATTGAGAAACCGTAGTTTACTACTATACCTCTATGAAATTATCAAAACATGTCATGTTATGGATGATAAATATTAATCGGTGTAAAAGTTTAGAGGAAAGTTAAAAAGGAATAAACGTTCCCCTAAAATGGAATGCGTCTTCACCTAGATTTTAGATTTTTATAAAGCCATTTTGGTGCTTATGTGTTTTGTAAACGTTAAATATCATTCCGATTGCAAGCAGATGTTTTATACTGTTACTGAATTTATTTCTTAAAAAAAGCCGGAGAACCTACGTCAAAATTTTAAAAAAATGTTTAATGTGTGCAATCAAAATTAGAATGGAGGTAATTCGTCTTAAGTAACCAGGTGGTTAACCCGTCAAAAAGGTTAAAGGCACTTGCGAAGGAAAATGAATCCTCATTTCCCACAAATTTTCCTTAATGCTCAGACTAATCCATCAACTGCAGACACTACGGCTATTGGTACATTTTCAATTGCCATTCACTTGCTCGCAGCTGATTGTATGCAATTTGTAAATTGTATTTTTACATTTTATGGCATATAATTAAAGCAAAGCCTAAAGAGATACAAAACACAAGCGCACGCTCCTTGAACGAAGGGGTGACGCAATCTGCGGGGAAGTGCGGGGGCAGCGCGGGGAGTGTCGACGTCGGCCGCGCGCCTCCACCACAGAGACTCGCAAGTCTCCTTGCTGAGAACTACTGGCCGCATACAGCCAGTACACGTAGCTGTGGTTTAACTTTTTCTAACACTAGATAATTCCACCTCTGAGGGTTAACATTTTAGGGGATAAATGTTGTAGACTGTTAGGGCAGTTGCTTAGTTCTTTTTGAACGCGTTTTTTATAAGTGAACTTTGTGCAATTTGTGCATGTTTCAATTTTTATTTTAGTCTAAGCACTCCTCCGTAACCTACATCCAAAATGTTTCATTAAAAACTTCACGAGTATAATAATTCTGACTTAATCAACTCTGTGGGAATTTCCGATCCTAAATCAACAAAATTTTGGGTTCGTTCTGCTGGTGCTTTAGTGACCGCAATTAGAGCACCGGTTGTTTTTGGAAAGAGCTACAGGCTAGTCAGTAGTAATTTTTGACCATACCCTTTTATGAAATGGTTCATTTGTTTTTGCATATTTGTCTTCTGCCCACGAATTTTTTCACGTGTATTTCGGATAGTACCCCACAGGAACTACATGTTCGTTCAGGAAATACAATGCATAAATCTTGTCATTCTGATCCTCCAAAACTATGGGAAGGAAGAACAAACAAATTCACTTTCGCATTTATAATATTAGTATTGAGAATCACATAACTTCTAAATCACTTTACGAAACATTATGATAACCAAAATTCAATCATAAAATTGAAGCATTATAAGAGTTTATGTTTCTAAGCTTTCGCGAATTTATACCTTAACAAATATTTGAAAAATATGGTGGTAACCAGGCGCGAATAGAAAAGGACCGCCAACGAAACCACTTCGACAATAGTTATGAAATCGTCTTAGTGGAGGTGCTAAAAATTTTATGCACCAACCGAAGTGGAAATTCCAGAAAATTTCGTCTCTTATATAATGGTTTCATTTCTTTAACGAAATTATTCAATTACGCTTGCCGAGGTCCCGACTGCGTTTCTGCGACTTTGGAAAGAGAAATTAAATTTTATGCTTTACACTTCAGTCTGATGAAGATTCACTCTTCGTAAGTCTCGGATTCTAATAATAATAAAAGTATGCCACATGAAAATATCAGCAAATAGAAAGAAATGATCAATTAAACATTAACTGGAAAAAAAGAAGAAAAAAAAAGAAGGTATTTGAAAGATGTAAAAAAATGGCTTCACTTTCATCCTGATAATAGTGCAGATTTTTGTTTGTTAATCTCATTGTATTCATAAACAAAGGCATCAGAATTGTTCTCATACAATGCCAGCAATCTCTTAAGCGAAACCAAGTGCTCTTCATTGAATTTATATAGTCTCCATCTACGATCTTAGCGTCCATAAATTTGGGCCTATCCATAGTGATGACCACACAATCCGCCGGCCATAATATTCCCGTATGAACATCATCTTTTATGGTCACTTCCGTGTCTTATATGTTTATGGGGAGTGCGACCCCATTTTGGCGTTGTCTTTCTATATTTATGTATGTATATGAAGTACCTCAACTCTGGACAGAAATTTTGCCAAAATACTAGATATCTAATAGATAATTGGGATTGTCAACTTTGATCTATCCGACACGTTTCTTAAACCCATGTCAGTAAGAAATACTCTTACTGTCTGTATCGAAGGTGTCATTAAGACAATTTATTTTAGATTGTTTGATTGTGCAACTGTATAGCAGAGCCAGCGACTAGTTATCTGTGGCTTCTGGGTGCGCACGCTTACCGTCCGACGACTTTATCGTCACTACGGTCAAAGGACACAAAATGCAAACTCAATTGACTACCAAAACAGAGTAACCATATATGTATTACATTAATCAGCCTTCTGCTGCAGCTATTTTCCTCGGGGAAGAGTGGGGCTTCCTAATACAAGTATTTCCATACTTAAAAGTAGAGCCTTCACGTATGATGACGTAATGATGACATCATTATACCATCAATTTTCGTTTCCAACTAGACTAACTAAAGTAATTTCATTATGGTAATGTCGTTACAATAGTACATTGCTCACCGAACGAAGAAAGAAAATTAATGATTTAGAAAATGGCTTTCGTAATGAGAAATGAGATAAAAATGTGTTATGGAATAGCACTACAGGTCTGTATTTTGAGTTTTACTTAACACACACAATACGGTGATTCCACTTTTTCCGAGTAATCCATACCTACGACAAAAATAGGCATAGGCAAAATTATAGTTTTTATAAGTGGCCAGTATCATTTTGTGTATTTTTCGACATTCAACTTTTTTGTCTTTTGGCAGTAACTAAACAACTTTAAAAAAACTGGCACGTTAACAATGGATTTTAATATAGTTTTCTATCCGTATTTTTAAATGACAATAATGACGTGAATTTTATTTCGTTTTTAAATAAGTAATTAGGTGTTTTGGGAGCAGGTATAGAGTGGCAGTATAAAATTATTTAACATGTGTAGACACCAAGTCTAAGCTTCATTCATTTGCGGATAGTGTCTTCCCAGTTTCACCTTTTACGACACCCGCTGGATGACGTAGAACAATCCTATTCTAAAGACGAAACAACACTACCAGAGTGGGAAAATGAAATAAACAAAAAAGGCATCTTGAAAAGTCCAGCAACGTCCATTAAGGCACCAAAGTGAAAATTCTCCAAATCACAAAGCTCTGTTTGCCAGCTCATACACTCTGTGAGTAAACAACTAAAAAGCGTTTTGGTATTGATTTTTACCTCCTCCATGTCGTAATTCCGTGTGCCAGCTACGGTACGCGATTGTCCTCTATATTTGACCTATTTGTCATTACCTGCTGGATATTATTTCATTACTAGGGTTTCGTTGCTAAACATTTTTCGCACAATAGAGGTATATTCAGTTCGTTTCATTTATTACTCTTGGCCGTGATTCTATGGCGTGAACTTCTAAAGTATCCCACGGGAACCACTTAATTAAGTAGGATAACAGTTTCCGTGTCCCTTATAATACCGTAGGCTTTATGTGTGAACAATTAAATCATGATTGGTTGTGCCGATGAGACAGTAAGAGATAAAATACGAGCGAACAAACTCACTTCCACATTAATAAAACAGCGCTGACAAGTCAAAAACAGACTAAGTACACTGTTGGACATGGGTTTCTCATAGAAAACCTGGTCTGACTTTCCATGAGAATTTGCCATAATTACCACGCTAGGCATGGGAATTAGTACCGCAGTAAGATGTTTTGCACATTCTATCTCTACATACATAACTTCAAGGGGCAGATGAAATTCAGCACTGTGGCACTGCTTCACCAGTGCTGCTACCGGCGGGACATAGGCTAAGTACTTTAGGATTTTGCTTATTACTAATCGCGCTACAATACAGTTCACTGAAAGAAAGAAGGGAAAGAAAACCGATTGTTATTATTATCCGTCTGTCTTATTATATTGTACAACCGGATTTTATAATAATTCGTAACGAGGGACTCATTACAACGAAAATAAGAGTAAACCCAAACATAATGTCCTTCTGTTCTTCAGGACATTATGCAAAGAGCTTAAGGCACTGGACGGAGACTTAAAGCGTTGAAAACTTTGTAGCAGTTTTCTGTAAATGTAAAAAGGATTACTTATTTATATTTTAACCACCTACGTATCCTCGACTCAAACATCAACATGCTATATATGTTCCCACTGCAGGGGATCAGGCCTATTCTCTTACAGATAGTGTATAGGCCATAGGCCATTACGCGAGCCCAGTGCAAATTGGTAGACTGCACACACCTTTAAATTTCTTCTCAGGAGTGTGCAGGTTTCCTCACTATGTTTTACTTCACCAAAAACTGTGACCACACAGTTGGGATTATAGGCTGGGAATCGCTGGTTGAATCCCTATATTGTACCGATGTGTTCCGTTCTGTCCGATATATATGAGTCATAGTAGTATTGATAGCATGACCGTTGTCATTGGCTGCATGAGTCCACTGTTGGAAATGACTCATAGATCGATACATTGGTATTTCTATGAGGAGCGCGTCTGTAAGTCCGTTGTATGGAAAGCGTGCGAACCCAAAAGCCTAAGTTAATGAGGTGCTGGATCTTGGACTTTTAATACTAGAACACAACAGCGCTAAAAACACTGTTGGTGGCAGGCATAGGCAACAAAAAATGTCCTACTACCATTAAAACCGAGTACCGATAGGCTCCACTGGCAATCGAATCCGAGACCTGGGGATTCTGACTCGTGACCGGCGTCGACTTATCCTTGATGAAACTGGTTTGATCTGGATATAAATTGCAATAAAATTAAGTGCGTATCTGATTTTTTTTTTCATATCTAAAAGTATTAAAAAAATTGTAATTATGAAAAATACACTATTAATATTTATGATGTAATTTAAAAAATATCAATGGTATCGAAGAACAACTAAAAGTTAATATGATACAGTACCTCAAGCAATGAGCAGCTATTTTCTGGTTGCGATTAACATAGTTACTCTAGATAGATTCTATATTTTAATTTCCGAAGTCCAGGAAGCACCTTAAGTAAAATATTCTCGAGACAAGAACGAAAATCGTTTCTGTTACGGCCTCCAGTGACTTACTCCAAAATAAGCTTGCAAAAATGCTAATAGCGAATTTACCCGGAACTTGTAAAAAGGAAATTTGCTTGCAAGCAGCGTGGCTATGGCCTTATAGCCTTCATATCATTGACTTATAGAATATATAGACACACTACTTTATTTTAAATCTTTACTTATTTCGTTCATGTGGGTGTACACCGAAAAATTTGGCTCCGCGTGATATTCAAAATATATATTAATTAACTTTAATTAAACTTTTGAACCGCCTAACATACAAAAATAAAATGCAATCGTGTAAATAAAGATGAACTATCAAAGAATTATTCTGGATATGCCGTTTTGCACAAATTCTATATCGTTGTACTTTTTTTTAAATATTAAAAAGATAGTCTGCTTGCACAGGAATACATCAAATAGCATATTTAAAATTGCAATTTGTTTAAGTTGTTGCTTGTTTTGTTGTAAACTTCGGCCAAATAAATTATGTGTGTGGAACCTTCTTTTTGCAACAAAAAGCGCACATCCAACTGTGCAGTGTAACTTGTTTTGTAGATCAACGTTTTATTTTGAAGATGTAAAAATACAAGAAAGAGTTTCGGTACGTTTTCGATTTACATAAAGTTTTGCGTCGGGCGGCTCTGGCACGGCAGACTTCTCCGAGTAACTTTATATGTGAAATTCTTGTTTTTACAATGCACTTGCAGGACAATTGTTTTTTGTTTGGTTTCAAGCCGCGTGTTCCATGTCTACATCAACACTGTTATTAAAGAAACTCTTTAGACGTGGTGATCTATAAAATGCTTTTAAAATTTATAATGTACTTGGCCTTCATCTCACTTGATGGCAAGTGGCGAGATGACCGTTGGACAGAAAGCTTTTTTACCAAGCAATTATAAGTGAATGAGGACTGCCTCAGTTTTTTTTGATTGGAGCACAACTGTGATGTTGATAATGCTGGTTGGCAGCAGAATCTAATAATACTAACTTTTGCCCGCGTGGACCCTAATGTGTACCATGTCCTTTCCTGACCTTCAAATATCCTTATACCAAAAAGTCTAGTCATTCTCATCCGTTTTTCCCGATTCCGTTACGAAGGGAAGGAAGAACAATCAAAGTCATTTTATATAACCATTCATAAAAAATATATTTATAGCTGTAAAAATTAAAGAGGCTCATGTTCAACGATGGACAAACATTCTTAAAACTTCAACCCTTAAACTTGGCAGACGATATCTCCAGTTTCTTAGGCAACAAGGATAAATATAGAATGACGTTAGCAAAGACAACCGTGAGGATTAAATCCCCCAGTTCCAATTCTAGGTTTCATTTTGTGATGTATCGTATATCTAATACTACAGGGGTATCAACTACGTAATGGGCACATGCGTATTTCCTTACACGTGTAATCGTAGCAACAGCCTACGACGTAGCACCACGCAGGCATTCCTAATGCTCAAAGACGAGCGACCTGAAAAGGGCCGCCTATTATACCTACCTAGTTAATCTCAAACAGAAGGGTCTGAAATACCTAATTGAATAATTTCGCTAAGAGAATAGAGTAGGTTTAAAGGGCAAACCCTTTAAGGGCATTAAGTGATTCGTTCTAAGACGCAGCCTGAGGGTGCGATGACCGGCGGAATTTTGAGCAAACTGGCCGCTTCGAACAAACCCAAGGGTCGGCCCTTTTTTAATTAGATACCGTGCTGGCCTACTAAAAAAATCCCAGGTCATTTGTAGCTTTTTCAGATTTTTCGAAAAGTCATCTTGTTATGGTAGGAATTTGCTGGGGCAAACAAAGATTGAATTAAATAAAAATTTATTCAAATGTAGACACACTTAACAACCTATTAGAAGTATTTGCCCACATTGCATAACATATATGATAGACCAGACAAAGCAGATATTACAAATCAAGTTTATAACTAAGAAATGACATGAGAAAGATAATGTGGATATTCAAAACACTAATACTTAAATAAACATTTAATCAAACATGTATTGAAAAATTACAAATTTAGCTTAAACCTAATTGCTTAAATTAAGTACTCAATCAGTCAATTAATATACTTACAACCTACTTAAATTAAATTAATACTATCTATACATAAAGTATCCGTTACACGCACGCTTTGAAACCGTTCATCATAATTAGTCTCCCACCGACACAGCTTTGTGTAGTAGTCGTAGCTCTTAAAGTCTGCGATTTAGTTCTGTTCAGTGGCCTATGAAAAATGATTGGATAAGTAAAACGAGTTCGATTCCCACTGAGCTACAACCGAACCACTTGGTGGCATTGTGGTGTCCCGTCATTCATAGCAAGCAGTTCAGTTCATGAATTTGAAACATTGGGTTGAGCAGGTTTCCATCCTATAACCTTATCGTCAGAATTGATAAATTAATTTTCTTCTGTGCATTTCAGTTTTCCTGCGAAAAAATGTTATTTAAATGCCTTACTGTTTTCGTCTGAATTGGTGTCACATCAATAAAAAATCATTCACAATTTGTATATTCTATTTTTTACGTAATTTTTAATTTTAAAATTGTTATTTATTTTAAAATGTGAAACAGTGAATCGACGTCTCTTTCAGTTAGCCTTTTATTTAATGTAACTCGCTTAGCTACCACTATCTCTTTGTTCTTTAACAACGACAAGGCAAAGGCACTAACATTCAGCACTGTAGAATGAAATCAAAGTACTAGAGCAGACTCTGCGACAATGCAAAGCCTGCCATGTCTAAATCCTCACAGATCTGGGCTAAAGCATTGTTCGTGCGCCCTGGTAAATAGATTGAATCAAAGTCACTTTGAAAAATGAAGGCGTAAAGTCTGCTTTTGTCGACTCGTGGCGATAGAGAGAGACAATGAGCTTCTGTATTTTAAAGTCAGCGTGCTCCCCTAGGATTTGAAGGCTTTGAGGTATTGCAGTTTGTCTTTTAGGGACTAGGAGAATCGTGTGGGGTAGTTTATATTTTCTTTTCTGTTGTATTACAGCTTTGTATTCACACAGGTATTGAAAATAACCTAGCACCTGAGGTTGCATAGGTCTATAGACAGGTCTATACCCATCGTCTGTGCGCTACCATTTGGGTGTATACACATTTTTTAGAAAAACATTTCACAAAATAATCAAAATAATAATTAAACAAAGTACTAAAGTTCAGGACAAAAATTGATTTAAAAAGTATTGACAAATTCTTTGTTGTTCTAGTGGATACAAGCTGGATTAACAATTCATTTCATTTTCTGTGGTGGTACTCATTGGTACTCGGTTTGTTTGGGCTGGCGATCGCCTGGATGTGATTGATGAACAAGAGAAATGACGGATGCAGGAATGTAAGGGATGTATGGGGCCGCCTGCTGAGTTGCGGAAGAGTGGTAAGTCCCCGTGATTCGGCAACCAAAGGCGAGAGAGGGATACAGGAGTGGTTTTAGTTGGTGTGAATCCAGCATAACCCAGTCTTTCCCCGGTCACCGGGTATGTTTTGAAGATTTCCACTCCTTAAATAAAGTCATTTTCATAAATTAGAGAAAGCGTGACAAAAATAATCATAATATCGTTTATAGCCGAAACCTCACGCTCGGTAAATTGGTATTAATTATACTGATACACACAAATACTAAACAATTAGTTGTCATCTATTTATAACAGGAATCCTTTATTCATTTTCAGTTAATCGCCTATCATCATCATTTAAAAATTGAACAACTATAATTAAATAGCTCGCCCTGCTACAGGCTTGACCTATTGGGGCTGCTTTAACAAAAACACGTTTTTTGTCATCAGTTTGGTCCGTTTAAACTTAGGTGTTAACAAGCGTTACTAATTTGTCATTGTTGCAAATAAATAAATAAAAATAAATAAATAAATTTCATATAGTTACCTTAAATTTTACCAGGTTGACACAAAACGAAAAACAAGTGAAAGCTTTCAACTCAACGGTTATCTGTATTTGATAGGTAGCGATCTTATCGAGATACGATACCGTGATATATACGATATAACGTGAATGATATATGATCGCTGGCCTCTCCAGAAGTAGGGCGAGTCTAGACGAATCGATTTATCCGAAATGTACGAGTATGACGCAATCGTTGTCACCAGGTACTATTCCGAACCAAGCTGCCAACTGCATGCAGTTGCTGCACGCTCTTGTGGTTTGTATGTGTTATTCTATTGATTTCCTATCGATAGAATTACATAAAAATCCTCAGTATAGTTGCTGCCAACTGCATGCAGTCGCAGTTGGCAGCTCGGTTCGTAATAAAAAAGTAAAAAAGTTTTTATGACTGCTACATATTTTCATTAAATTACAATTACTAAAGGAAATCATATTCATACTTCAATACTAATATCATAATTATGCGAATTTGTGTTTGTTTATCCTTCTGAGTTGATTTATTGTATAAGATTACCTCCCCTACCCTAAAGGGATAGAAAAGGAAGAAGGAAGTAGTTCTCGTGTAATTATTTCTGACGGACGGTAGTGTCAGAAACAGCTAGTACTGTCATAAAACTGTAAAAGAAGTGTTACTACACTTCGAATATATTTACAAAAATAAAACTACAAATCACCGGTTTTGCATTTTAGTTAGTATGTTAGTTCAAACATTACATAATTTTGATTATTTTGACTTTTTGAATTGAATTAAAATTTGGGAAATTTTTATGTCGCTACAATGACGGAAACTGGAGATATAAAATTAAAACACATTTTGTATCAACCAAGTGCAATCATTTCATATCATCATCAGCCGGGAAACGTCAGAAGTCACGGGCAAATATAAATTATATGCTCACAGCGTTGGCGAATAAATGGATTCATTTCGACCTAGGCTGTGAGCATCTAACCACAATTGACGTACAATTAATGGAAAAATCGTATGGTTGAAATCTGGTTACACGCGCAAAACCCTAGAGAATTTAGTTTTCAACTGAAATTTGAATCTTGTTTCCTTTGTTTTGCCTTTGTGAATCAATGTTTTCGCATTCTGTATCAAACATTTCAGTGTTCTAAATACGAAAAAAAATGGTAGCTTTATTTTAAAAGTCAACGCTTACTGCTACTACTTCAATTTAATATCTTTTTACAAGTTTGTAAACTCATTCAATTTTATTACTTAAATTATAAAGTTTTTTAATTAGAAGAAGGTACGTTTTTCAAGATGTACAAAGCTGGTTTCTAAAACGTTTTACGAGTATAACAAAAAAGAATGTTAAATTTAGTTATTACCAACTTAATTAAAATATAAACTGCCGCCGCTACATGAAACACGTGAGAGCGATGATAGTGATATATATCATATTTAAACGTCAAATGTCATTACGACTTAACGTTAAGATATCTCACTCTTACCGTTCGCACGCGTTTCGTGCTGCTGGTGCTGGTAAAAAAGGGAATTCCTTAAGAAGGCAGTGGTACAAAAAGTTGCGCGGCAAACCCAGTGGTGCCTACCACATCGTTAAGCTTGGGGCCCCGGGCCCCCGAAATGGGCTATTGGGTCCTCACATCCGGTTATCAACCGCCAACCTTTTCTTAGTGTCTAACCAACTACTAACGCCCCCGACTAAAAAAGTACGCAAGGAAAATCTTTACGCGTACTATATTCGTTACTGATGGAGATAACAGATTAGAACAAAAATACAGACGCTTATAATGAATTTAAAAGGGTTATACTAAGAAGCCTTAAAAAGAAGAAAAATATGCCTATTTATCTTTTATCTCTGCGCCTGTTATGCCAGAGGCTTAAAAGAAACAGCTATTTAAAGACATTACCTATTCAAGTCTAATCTATTCCTTTTTACGCCGGCATCACAGGGAAAAAATTAGTGAAGATACGGAGACGAACCGCCCACCCGTCGCCGGGTAAAAATTACAAGCCCATCAATTTAGCCCAGCAGAAACTGACAACACTGTGTAAATATTACTTTACTTATTTATCCACGGCCAAATAAATTTCAATTGGGTTCAAAACCACCTAACGTAATATCATTTATTTTACAATAGTTTTTGCGCGCAACTTCATCTCATGGACTTTATAAATTATTCCACGGGATATTCCAGTTCAACCTACGGGACCCTAAAAAAACAAGCAATTGTGACTGTATGTAACGACGTGAAGGACGGGCAAACAACTAAAGAAATTAACAGACTCACTTCCGCAGCAAAGCTAATAAGTACTTAGTAAGTACTCGTAAAGTAGTTTTTCCAACAAGAACACGAGTTTCGCAAGTGCTCGCTTAGTCTATTCGAACCATTCAAAAACCATTCTCTATCCCTTTCTTGATTACGGAACATGAATACAGCTTTTGTCAATTGGCAAAGGTTCAACAACGGTGTCTAAGTAGTTTTGATTTTCCTTAAAACAATGGTGGATGCACAATGTGGGGTGCACAATGGTGGATGGTAAGAACCACTCCTTTCTATGTTTATCCGCTGTGGAAAATAAACTGTTTAGACAGGTAGAGAAGCGTAGATAAAAACATTTACAGCTTTTAAGACAGTTACAGGCTCCTTGTAACAGTAGCTGTAGCACCTGTATCTTTCTTTTTTTCAACTCTCTTCCCGCTTCTTATGAAAATCTGTTGATAGCCGATATTTTTGGAAACGTAGACATATACATATATATCTCTGAATCTCCAAAGCACAGAAAGTTTAGTCTATACCGACCAGTATGTTTAAGTTTTTTTTAAATTTTCACTCTTAAGGTGTTGAAGAAGTGACCTTAATAAAATAAATAATTTGTTCAAGTGGACACTGGAATCTTCGAAACTATATTTAAACTTAAAAAGATTCATCTCAGAAACGTTACATACTGTCATTATTATTTATCTCTCTTCACGTAATAACGAAATCACATCGATCTCATTTCCTAAATATTTGATGGCTTTACTAATTAGATACTTTGAAGTAAATACATAAAGCTCTCCATCAGCAATTATCACTAATGAGTGGCAGTCAGGTTTTCCTTCCCGTCTTTGACAAATTATTTCTGCCGGTGACTTCTATCCTTTGTTTCCTTATCGCTAATGACGTCATTGAATGTTGTCCCTCGCAGATGTTATTGCATACAATTATTATATAAGTACTTTTGATTTTGTCAATATATTTTTTATTTATTTTGAAGATAGACCAACACTTGACCTCAATCTCACCTGATGGTAAGTGACGATGAGGTCGAAGATGTTACGTGTTGGTCTAGAAGGTGCCTATTTACTATTCTTTTGAAGATTCCCAAGTTGTAATTTTCGGGGAACACGGAAACCGGTAGTTTATTATGTATGTAACACTCGGTGAAGTTAAAGTTGTCCTAGCAATTATTTTAGGAAATAGATTTTTATAATAGACATAGAAAAATTTCAAATCTATCTAGATCTCATTCAAAAAGCATTTCAAGATTCAGCTCCAATAAACCTGAAAAAAATTGTTACTGAATAAACCTCGATAGTTCTTCACACACACACACACACACAAGCCTACCCCTAAATTTTTCCCTTAGTCGCCCTGTACAACGCCTGCGGGCCGACATGGAGTGAGCCGATTATAAAGCGGGAACAATATGACCAGAGCCGAGAACAAAATAATTATAAAAAAGCAGCTGGAAAAGTCCAGTCCATTAAGGCACCAAAGTGAAAATGTTCCAAATAACAAATCTATTTTTGTTTGTTCCTTTCCAAGTAATTCGTACTTTATTCAGAATATGCTAAAATACTCGTACATTATAACATCCTTTGAATGCCTAATATTCTCTGTATGTTTTTCGTTGGACCTTTTCAATGTTTCAACATATTTGTTCACCACTTTTCACCTGGAATCGTCTATTGTACTGCCAACTCAATCATTAAATTGGCGTGGAAAATTTTTAATTGACGTAAATGTCCAGAGAGCCATATTTAAAGAAACAAAGTTTACCTTTTTAATGTTTAGTTTGCTAAGTGGCTTTTTGTTCTCTCTTTAAATGATTATGCTTCTTTTTGATGTAATTTATTCGAACTTGTAATTAGAATATCTTTTTAAATAATTCGAGACGTCTAAAGTGAGTTCGATTTCTACGAAAATACATTTACTCATTCATTGTACACAAAAGTTGAATTTATAATTCGTTTTATGATATTCTTGACCATTGGTATATATTACCAAAGATTATGACTACAAAAGGATAGGCAACTGCTCAGAACCAACCGCGAGAAACTAGGTCTTCTACTTTCAAATGCCGTGATTCACTTTGGGTCGCTGCGACATCGAAATACTTAGTCTGTGTGTGTCTGAATGTATTTTATGAAAAGATTGCTGAAATTATATGATAAAAACATATGAAATATGTATAATTGTGAGTAATTTGAGTTTAGCCAATGTAGTGTTTTATTGTTTAAACGTTTGTAATGTCTTTTTTAAATAGATGTCAGCGCTTGACCTCAACCTCACTTGATGTTAAATGACGCTGAGTTCGACGATGTTACGCGTTGGTCTGGAAGGAGCCTATTTATTATTCGTTTGGAGTTTCCCAAGTTTTAGATACCGGGGACCACGGAAACTGGTATTGAATGAGATACTAGTGATAATAGAGGTACGGCGATGCTTTAATCGCACACAAGATAAAGTTGCAATAAATGAATAAATACATATTATTCCTACCTTGCTTCGTGTTTATCGATGATGAATTCGTTCGAAAGTTCGGATCATGAAAAATTCAGACATGGCTATATTTACCGGTTTTCCACTTCACTTCCAAATGGAAAGTTCGTCTTCCTCTCATAAATTTAACTGCGTCTCAGAACAAAGTACTGGGATTTGAAAAAATTACTGTGTACTGGAAAGCTTTTTGAAGAGGACTCCTGTTTCAGCAAGTAGGACTTGAACTTTATTATTTACGGTGAATTTTAAATGAATTTACCGTCTTACAGTGAGTGTTCGAGTGTGTTATGAAAATAATAAAATAATATTTACAAAATGCTATTGTCAGAAATGCCCTAAAAGTGTAAAAGTAGAATGAACATTATGAGCCTCTCTCCGGCCTACCTAGTTAATAATAATACCTAATTATTGTATTGTCACATTAACTACCTACATTTGCAAAGCAAAAAATTTATTCGCAAGAATAGAAAACGAATAACTAAGTACTCGTACGTAAACGAATAAATTTAAAAAATAAGTGTTAGTCAGATATTTGTTAAAGTTTGTTGTACCTCTAGAATATAATTTGGCTTTTTTTATATCTTAACTTAGAACTATAATAATACATATTATATTTTAAAGCTAATAATCCAAAATTGTCCGCATGTGAAGTCCGCCGATCCGCACTGGGCCCGCGTGGTGGACTATGGCCCATACACTCTCTGTAAGAGAGTAGGCCTGAGCCCCTCCAGTGGGGACATAAGGCTGTTGATGATAATGAAACCAAAATTAATCACGTTTGTAGATGTATTTAATGCGCTACCTGACACTTTGTAAGAAATTCAAAACCTGTGTGACGCAACTTAGTTCTGAATTAGTTCACGGCAAATTGTATGAAACATGGCCGAGCATCAAAGGCGCTACTAGCGCATATAGCGTATAGTAGAGAATGGATGTTGATTTTGCCCCGTTTGAGATTTGGTAGGTTTATTTTCGCTGTATACAGTCCCGTCTCTTATTACGTAGTATACGAATATTATATTCTCTTTGCTTATAACCTTCATATTATATCTTATCAGATAATTAGGCCCGCTGCTAGGTAGATGCTGCCCACACATTTCGCCACGACGCAGTAAACCTTAATCTTTGTTTTAACCCCGCATTGAACTGCAAGCCGTTCAAACTCCGATGGAGCGGCATGATATCAATATTTTAAAGCTTCTGTTTCAGGAGTTAATTCACAAGAACTCCTCGCTTTTTGGCAAAAGCTACTTATACTAAGTGGGTCTGATTAAAAATGAAAAACGTTCTTTGGCTGACTTTGAGGCTCGGTGCAAATTTGTAGTCTACCAAATCTGCGATCATTACTGCTTAATTATCTTGCGACTTTCCAAAATAGTTCAGACGCAAATTTACATAATATGCCAAAAAAATTGATATATTTTAAGCTATTAAATCATTGAAACCTTCGTGAGACATGCATTATAATGGACAACCTTTCAAAATAAAATATCAGAGAAGAAATCAGAGATGTTAGTATTAAGATGAGTGGTGTGACTAGAATGGACAAAAGCTTTTTTGTTGTTGCTAATAATGATTTTACAACGGTGTCAACTTTTCAATACGGTCTTGGACTCAATCGAGCCCAGTATTTTCTCTGTGCCCCGAAATTTTGCGCCCACACTGTGGTTAGAATAATAGAGCGTCCACATGGGCCGTTATTACTAGTCAACCCTTTGATCACGGGTAGATAACCGAAAGGCTGACGCACCATGTAGCATTCAAACGAAATTGCCCGTAAAAATGTTCTCGGGTAGCGCGGAATGTTATGGGTCCTTGGTTGTTCTGCCTAATTCGGTTTTTGAGGGTTAAGATATTTATAGCGGTCGTTTTTTTATTCAAATTCACTATGTCTATTCCGATTATGGCGGTATTTATTGCTGAGTCAAGCCATGAACAAACACAGAAATTGTAGTACGAAATGCACGATTGCATTGTGATAAAAAATAATTTTCATTTGAGACTCATCGAAAATCCAAATAGGACTTGCCTTGGCTTGGCAGTCATGAGTGATAATTATTGAAACCTACAGTAATAAAAAATACAGTAAATTATTTTTGGGAAATATGAATTAATGGCGTTCGGTTTTTGATTAATTTAAATTTAATCAAACAATGTCTGAATAAGTAAGAACATAATATCACCTCTCGGTAGTGTGTCAGACAAGTTAAGAAAAGAAAAATGCGAAGATCTGGTCATTAAATCCAAAGAGTTTATTAAATCTAAATACACCTACTTTATTGCAAATACAGAAGTCAGAACTCAGAAACAGTAAATACATGGTCGATCTCATCGTCACTTACCATCAGGTGAGATTGAGGTCAAGTGTTGGTCTGTCTTCAATAATAAAAAAAATAATAAAAAATTCTTCGTATTCCACCGGGATACGTCAACTGCTGAACATACGTACGTCATAATGAGCGGTTCCGAGACCCTTGCACCTAGCGGCTCTCTGTGACCTTTAGCTTACTTAAAGCAATCTTTATGAGGCAAGGAAAATAGAGAGGATAGGAATAGGTAAAAATTTGTAAAGATACGAACCAATCCAAGCTACTGGATTGGTTCATAGTAGTAGTAGTACCTATGAAATATTCGCAAAATTTGATTGTGAGGTACTCGCATATATTACAATAATTTTATCCATGGAACCGACCAGCCCATCTTATGAATTGAACTTGAACCTTTTCCCAAATATGTTCCAGATAGGGTTTTATTATTAATGTATAACAATGATGAAGATGTATCATTCTTATGAAAACACGTTTTGCTCTTACGAACCCCCAAGTAATAGCCATATCAAGATGAATTCTTCTTATTTTCATCCAACCCTACCTAACTTCAGCGTAGCTCCGATCTCAAATGAACCATGAACTCAAAGGGGGTAAAATCGCTAACCTGCAGTTAAATAAAAGTTAATTGAAACGCGCTGTCCTTTGTGGCGACCGGACTGACACTGATAAAACTGGGGATGGACGCGACGCCCGCTGCCATTTGAAAAGCGGAATGACTGTGCTAAATGGAGACTTGAATGAGCTGTTTTTTCTTGTCTATGGGTAATTTTGGGTTAAAATTCGGCGTTAAAATTAATTACTTTAGGTAGAAATGGGAAAGGAACGTGACATAAATACAACGTATTTTGGACAGCTTGGACAGCAGTATCCAATAAAACTTTTGATTTGATACTCGTATGTAAACGTGCGGTGGGACGTCGCAGGCACAGCTTGAGGGATGACGTATAGAAAGGTGTGGTCTGTGGTTGAAAAACGTTCAAACCTTTCAAAACGCCAGACGGAATGAAATCCGGTCTCCATCCAAAGTTATTAACGTCATTTACCGTTCAGTGTGAAAAAGTTCAAGCAAACACATTCTGCATGAATTTTTTATGTCTGTAAGTCATGGTTAAGCAAAAAAAATTTAACTCTAGCATTATGGTCACAATTAATCACAGCAAAACCTTACAGTCCTCATACTAGCTATACCAGCGCTGGACTAGCGTGTAAAAACCGCTGGCGTAGAATTTGATATATGTACCAAGGATGGTCAGCCAGCCAACTGGTGTTATTTTTTCATCCACAATTCAAACAATTTTTGCTCCAATGGGCTACAAGCTGTTTTGTCCTTGCACTACCAGTAACTGGCTAAATGCGCTGGTCTAACCGAAACTAGATCCTTCTTTTTATTGCCTATTTTATATATAGAACACAGGTTCATGTTATATCCAATTTTTTGTTATGAAAACAAACAGTGACAGTTTATTATTTTATGAGATGTAGTATAATTTGTTTTTGTTTCATGAATTGGTATTATTGGAACTATTAATTTAATGGAAAACCCTTTTCCAAATTATCATATTATTCTAAGCTTTGTCCTTTAAACCAATTTATTAGCACGAGGTCACACACCGAACAAAAGCTATTGACTTCGACTTTATCGATTTGTCCGAAGCCAAACATCGATTCGTTTATTCGGGTCCGATTAAACAGCAGTTTATTTGAATTCGCAGTCGAAATCTGTCGGCGACGAAGGGTTAACGATTATTACTTTGCGAGTTTGAAATTGTCGTGAGAATTCGGATTTGATTTCGATATTTAAATGTATTGTTTTAATATTATACATGCTAAATTCAAACGGCTTTTGTTTTGAGATATTAGGTAAAGAATGCTTCAGCAAACTGAGTGGTTCTAGGTTCAATATTAGACTATCACAGAGGAATAACTTCAAGCACTAATTAACGCCTTCAAAAAGAACTAGAAACCAACTTCAATTGCCCTAAAAGGCTACAGCATTCATCCCCTAAAATATTCACCCTTAGATGTACTGAACTTAGATGAACTTATAATATTAGATTTTTGTTGATTTTTTCAATGAGCGTTGCATAAATTTCGATAAAATTTATATGGGACGACGTATGAAGTATTTTCTACCCCCCAAAAAGAATCATTAAAATCGATTCACAATTGGCGGAGTTCACAAATCGCGTCACATACATTCAAAAAAACTTACAGTCGAATTGAGAACCTCCTTCTTTCTTAAGTCAGTTGAAACCCGCGGGAAACCAACAAGTAATTATTATAACAAACATGGACCTGAATCATCAAAACCTATATATGTACGGGATCAGGTCTACTCTTTTACAAATCACCTGAATAATATCTTCAAATTAAGCTACAAGCCTCCTATTTCTAGGTTCTGCAACAGTTGAACCGCAGGTAGACAAAGTTCCGCCACACAGGATGTGCAGCGCTGTAATCCGGTTGAATGGACCAAGTTTCCAACACTGTGAAACGGGGAAGTAATTAGTCAAACTAGAGAAACAAATCAAACTATGATTACGCTGTACGAGTATTTAGTTACATGCATGTCCATTATACAGTCTGACAAGGAATAAAAGGTCATAAAAGGTCACGCTAACAAGTTTGAAATGATAGTGAAATTGGATGAATCGGATCGCACGTTTGGACCTACAATCTGGAAGACCCAAGTTAGATTCCCAGTCCTTATCGATACTCGGTTTGGTTGGTTGTAGAGCATTTTCTTTGTCCGCCGCCGCCGCCGTTCTAAGTCTGCCGCAAAACAGCACTGTTCCAGTATGAAAGGTACGCATTCCTACCACCCGAAAGCCTTATCATTGCTTATCAGTCTCAATTAACAAACAAACCCATCATCACACATAAAAAGTTTTTTGATGTACTAAAAAAACTGATATTTGACGCTTGACAAAATATAGTTACAGACAGATACCGGGATATGTGAAACTAAATAACAGCTCATAAAAATTGAAGATTGCCTTACACCTCAACAGCCTATATATATCCCCACTTACATTACCTACGGATACGAAATCCCGTAAAAAAGATATGAGTATAAAAACAAAGAGTCTATATTCCGTTTAATCTAACTTTGGTAACAAAATGGTTACCCAGAAATGCATTATGAATGCATCTCACGGGATGTGTGTCAGATAGACGAGTGCAACCTAATTTAAATTTAAGTAAATGCTTTGATTTCTGTTAAAGTTGTGAGAATTGATGCTTTAGTTACCAGGCTTGTTAGAGTTTGTGGTTTGTGGTGAAGTTAAATTTTCAGTGGATCGTTGAATTTTAGTTAGGAATGAGAAATTTTCTAGGAAATATGGGGCACTAGCTCTGGCTTCTATCTACGTTGACTTTAGAAATTCGAGTAGCGAACTTAGGGGAACTCTTTATCTGAATAAAAGCGGGCTATGTCTTTTATCATGCCATGAGTTCGCACGTACGAGCAAGAGTTGCAATCAATATCTGTACAACCAATAAATGGAGTTACTTTCCCATTAAACATAAATAAAACAAGAAGTCTATTAAATTTTTTGCACTTACCATAATATAAAAAATGTAGCATTTATAATATTTATGAATACTCGTACTGGAGTGGGAGACGGGTCTCCATACCAGAATACCCTGAATTTAAAATGTGACATTGTATTTCGGAAAATACTAAATTAATCGTGAGTTTTCACTTTCAGTTCATTGTCTTTACTCATTAGGTTGTACCCGTGACTTCATCTTCGTATACTTCATAATTTATCCCATGGGAAGTACTTGCTTAATCTCGATTAAAACTAGCCTATGTCTTTATACATAAAAGCTGTTCCTTTTGTATATATTTTTTCTGTTTTTGTGTTATGTAAATATTTTCCGTGTACAATAAACTGTTTAAATAAAATAAAAAATAAAAAATAAATTCAAGTAAATCTGATTCAATGTTACGACTTGAAAGAAGGACAATAAACACATTTTCACCAATACTATAGTATTGGTATGGATTTAATATAGTAGAAAACTAAAAATAAACACGTCATAACGTCATCTTCAGCTAAATACGTCCACTGCTGGGCGTGATCCTTCGTCATGGAACTATTAAGTTGGATTTTATGCTTGGCAGATAAGATTGGCAGCTTAGTTACAGATTTTACCCCTTAGTCGATTTTCAACACACCCACGGTATGAAATGCGATGTTTTTATTATTAAGCTGAGACAACACACGATCAAATCTTCCTGAACACAAAACTTATTTACAAATTGAAAAAATTTAAGATTGCTTCGGGAAAAAATATTTATGTAAATAGGACAACTTGGAAATACGAAAGATGTTCATAATAAGACTTTTTGGAAATGAAATGGTTTCTTTAACATCTGCTAATTGGGAATCCAAAAGCTGAATTAAAAGTAATCATGAAGAGAAGCAAAAAATTCGTGCAAATTAAAAAACTCTAAGGTTAAGAAAAATACTGTACCAATCACAGTAGTGCTGCTACTCTTAAAAATTGTCTATGATCCCTCATAGTCTTGAGGCTTCTGGTAGGGCCGCTTTTTAACCAAGGCCCTTATCGTCAGTAAAGCCTAATAATGCAAATCCATTATGCATCGAAAGAAGATACTGCCTCTAATTTCAAAATTGAATTTGGAACTGTCTTATTATTTAATTGTAAAATAATAGATAGATAAATATGATACTAAAAGATTTAGTTAGCATAAGAATATACATATAGAATAAGTAGTATAAGTAGAGCGCATATCGCCAGCAAACTGTTCCACAGTTAGGCGATTAATATATACGAGTATATATGAAATGTATTGTTTTATAATGAAATACACGTATAATTTTTTTTCTTCTTCTTCCAAATGTATATTTATTTGCCACCTCCTTGTATCCAACGAAGAATTTTCCCTGTTCTCCCTAAAATTCACCGAACGTTTGAGAAAATAGCTACTGTGTTTCCGTAAATAGCAATTTAAACGATCTAACTCAAAGAAACACGGAGATTTCTGTTACGTTGCATCGCCATTTTGTAAATGTCTTTAAATTACAGATTTTTCTTTGAAATGTAATGTAATTAAACTTGATCACGTTTCTTTCGTTTCGGATTGTTTATTTTTCTTGTTTTGTTATTCTATACTGGCTTGATTTTGATTGTAAAAATTAAAATGATCGATGCTGAATTCTTACGCGAATTGTGTTTTTTATTGTTTGCGCTATTGTTAAGCTTTATATTTTTCTGTTTTCATTACATTGAGTATATTATTGAATATTATATGAACTTTATTCTGTTACAAATATGTCATACCATACACTACTACTGACTGACTGACATAAGCGTCGGTGGCGCAGTGGATAAGGTGCGGACTCTCAATCTGAGGGTACCGGGTTCGAATCCAGCCGTGTACCTATGAGTTGTTTTTCAATTCAAGTACATTATCCGATTGCTTAACGGTGAAGGAAAACATCGTGAGGAAACCTGCATGTCTTGAACAGGCATGTGAAGTCCGCCGATCCGCACTGGGCCCGCGTGGTGGACTATGGCCCATACACTCTCTGTAGGAGAGTAGGCCTGAGCCCCTCCAGTGGGGACATATATAGGCTGTTGATGATACACTACTAATGTAATACAATATTGTGGTAAAGCTTTGAACTACTCCGTAATAAATATTGTTAATAAAATAAATGTGCAGTCTGAGACGTTTGTGACGCAATCACGCTGAAACAGCTTTAAGAACGGATTTAAGTAAAATTTAACACAATTCTGGTAGTGTTCTTATGCTGTAATTACTAAAGTCCATCCAGACGGACCCTGGAGCAAAAATTTGCATATAGTTATTATGTTTAATGGTTTTGTACTTGCTCTTCATTTAACCAGATGGTAAATTACATACGATGCTCGCCTATAAGTTTCAAAGCGGTAAGAAGGCTGATAGCCTGGTGACAGCTAGACAGCTGTATACCTCCGACAAAATCGAGTATCCGATTTCGCAATGTCTAGATTGTCAGTCCAACTGTGTGTGCCACGCGGCCAGGATGATTTAATTTATAAACGCAAACAATAAGGAGCTGGATTTAATCATGGAAATAGTTCGGGACTCCTCTTGCATAGCGAATTACAGTCTTGGTAACAACACCCGTAAATTACATATGTTCCGGGTTTAACAGATCCCGAGTGTTAGGTATGTGCTGTAATGGGATGGTAGACTCATGTTGGGGAAATTTTCCCCAGGGAAAATTTAATTACTTCCAAGGTATAGCCATTACCAACACAGAGTAATTCGAAACCATAGTTTTGTTATTCGCTGCTTTGAGTCCTTAAGCTCGTGGCAACGGGCAAGCATAGGCGATGGAGAGATATTTTTTAAGTGGTGACCTTGCACCAGGAAATTTGTACAGGAATGACGACCTCCCCAAAGATCGTAGGGAGCATAGAAACTAGCGGTTTGGCGCATATCATTATGGCGTATCTTCGTCATGGGTGAGGCCTATAATCTAGACCAATGCGCAATACCTGAGACTATGATCTATCTTCAGTATAAGAAATTCTACCTTAGAATTAGAATTTTTTTTGTTAGTTTTTTACTCCAGATTTTATCAATAATATACAAGTTGTAAGACGGATTCGATATGTCTCGTTTACATATTCCGTTTCGACCTTTAGTCGTAAAAAGGTAACAAACACACAGAGGCACAGAAAAATTGGTTCTAGATGTGTTTCAATATAATACGTATGTAACGATATAAGCACGTTAGCACATCCAGAGAAATAATAATCGACAGTGACTCAAATGGGGGAGAGACATAAGAACGTTCGACACAAAGACGGCACAGAGCACCGGAAATTTGTTTTATCGATTTAATTTGCTCGGTGATTGTTTTTTAAACGTGTTCCTCGTGTGAAAACGGCGGAAGTTAAATTGTGTTTTAGGAATATGGCAGGTGAGTGCTTTTGATAAAAAGAATGAAATGGTGAAACAATTGTACATTGTTTATTAAGGGTTTAAATTTAACACTTCCCGGGGGAAAGTACAGTACAGTAAAGTACAATACATACATGATATTGCACTACCACTTTCTAAATTCATCTCTGCAGTTCCGGCCCGCACGCAATGTCAATCAAAATATATAACGCACTCCCAAACTGATTGAAGTGTATAGACAGAGATAAGACCTTCCAAACCAACTTAAAAACATTTCTTCTTGACAAATGCTATTACGACATTAATGACTACCTGAACGGAAAATAATTTTACTTACATTTATAAAATTTGATTATTACCATACTGACATTTTAAATTATAATAAGACTAGTTTATCCCGTATGTAATTGCTACGCCTGACAGGGCTCATAAAACTGTATGTGTATCTACACGTATGTTTTAAAGCAATAAAATGAATATGAATATGAAAGTTACAAAACAGTTAAATAATGAAAATAGAGACGGTATCAGCTTTGGAATAGGACATTTCAATGTTATGTGAAAATTATCTAGGAGATCGGCAGCATCTACCTTTGAAACAACATGTTACTGGCATCACGACTCAACCTGCCGATCGTGGTGATTATGGCAAAACACTGATCAAAATTCCAACGTGATGATCTATTGGAAGGCTTATATCCAACAGTGGACTTATGCGCAGGCGACTGCAATACTAATAAATATAGTTTAAAAAAACTAAAAAACACGCTTTTAAAGAATATCGAACTAAAAAGTTTAAAATAATTTTTAAAATAAAAGAAGCTTAAAACAATAATGAACGAACAATAAATACTAGTATTATTGTGAAAAAGCGTTGGGCGCTCGATATACAAAAAATGTGGCACAAAGCGCCCACGCTTTTTTCACAATAATACTAGTATTTATTGTTCGTTCATCATTGTTTTAAGCTTATTTTATTTATACATTATTTTAAACTTTTTAGTTCGATATTCTTTAAAAGCGTGTTTTTTATTTTTTTTAAACTATATTTATTTTTCACTTTTTAGTTTAATATGCTATCAAAGCGTGTTCTTTAGTTTTGTTTCCAATTTTTTATTTACTATAGATTATCAACTATTTGATGGTAGTTTGTTTACCGACCGGTTTTATTCCGGAAAGTGAGCCATAAAAAATCAGCTACTAGGGCCAAGAAGGCAGCAGGCGCGCGTGTTAAAAACGAAGACACTCGATATAATTTCTATGGACAGTGACGGGTCTTGTTCGTTGGCCGGCTATCGACGATCGTGAGCAATTTCGCTTTCCGTCCAAATAACGAGGATCTCCCTCCAGTCGAATACTCAGAACTATGTCTGTCCTATTTGCACCAATTATTAATTATGGGTGGTTGACAAGGAAGGCAGCAGGCGCGCGAAAGAGAATTACAAACTCACAAACCCACAAACTCACAAGCCCACAAACATACAGGTGAAGCTAATAAAAGCGTGTTAAAAATAGTAAGAATCAGAAAAATCAATTTCTAGTTTTTTTAAAGAGGTGGAGGTAAACGGTGATCCAATTGAAATGCTAGTACGTGATAATGGAATGAGACAATTTATTAAAAAAATTGATTAGTAATGAATTTTTAATAAATGGTGATACAATTCAAAAGCTAAAATCTCTCTTCTAGAACTATGCGATAGTGGAATGAGACTACTTAAAAATTATACACGCCCTTTGTTTATTAATGAGCTTTGCAAAGACTCTCGACTACTTCTTAAATTTCTTAGGTTTTCGTAACATGTCATGTTCACTAATCAAAACTTTTTAATCACACAATTACCGAAGCACAGCTAACTTTAAACAGGTTTACCAGTTTTTAGTTTATTTTAGCGAGCTCCAAAATTAACGCGGAGAAAGTTGTGACGGGCCAGAGTTTACAGGAATGTTTCATGTGCTTTCATTACAACTTAAGCGAAGTTTTGTTTTATATTGAACGTTTGAAAGACAGATTCAGTAAGGAGTTGTTTTCGAACGATTCAACTTCACAGTGATCGGGGTTACGACTTGGTATAAAAGCAACGAAATGGAAAATTGGCACCGCTCAAAGTCACACGCCTACAGGAGTTAGCAAAGTGTCAAGCATATTGGAGTAAGTCACGACCCTATAGGAGTTGGCAGGGTCACTTGCATTTTACTCAAAGTTTACTTATCTCTTCTTCTATAATTACCAAACTCTTGAGTCTTTTGTATCTCACTCTTTTCAGCTCCCGCTAATATCTTTGACAATGAAACTTTTATGTGATTTACCTAGCTTTTGTTTTTCACCGTCGTAAACTTTGATACGTACTATCCCACGGAAACACTTTACCAGAAGAAACCTATAGAATACCTATTTCCTTTCCATGTTATAAGATGCGTGTGCGCTAAATGATATCACGACCACAATTGGTTCCAATGAGTTGCTATTTTATAAGTTACAAATATACAAATAATTACATAAATTTGATATGTCATGTAGATTGATTTTTTGCTGCGTTAGCAAATATAGAGTATTTTTCACAAATTTTTTGCAGAACACCTTTGTCATTTTAGATTTGTATAAATTTTAATTTGAAATTGAAGACTTTTGTTTCCTTACAACCGCCGTTGGGGTGCAATTCACTAAGGACAAATATAATCACAACCTCACCGCTCACGGCTGTATTTGCGAAGGTCATTCGATGCGCTTCTAATTTAAGGACACCCGCAGGAATTCAGGGGAATTCCTGTTGACTGAACCTTGCATGTCGCTATGAATAATCAGTAAACTACATTACTGAAAGAATATGATTTTTTTGTTATTAGGTTTTATGTTTAATTGTTTACGCATAGAAGCCTCAGCCAAAAAGGCTTAGGTTCCAAAAAAATTACCAAAACACATTCCTTTCACTACTGTGTTGCCTTATTTATAAAAAGGTATTCCTTTATTTTCTAACTTCTTTCTTTCAAGGTCAAACATTTCAAATAAAAGAAATCGGATATCAGAAATTATCCGAAAAATTTGATTTCAAGGTTATTGGCACTCCGGAACCCTTTTGTTTTTGCAAAGCGAAAAAGAGAAATAAAATAAGCTTACTGCATGTAAACAATTTTATGGATATTCGTGCGTCGTAAATTTTTTGATAGCACACGAGTATATTTGGCACTTATCCTAACGAAAAATGTTTTTCTCCCTAATCCAGTTGCGGGAGCTTTTAAAGATTTATTTTTTGGCTCGAAGATTCAAGGCATATCCTCAGGCAAGTCTTTAATTTGCTACGTCAAAGGTCACAGTAAAAAACTTTTCAGCTTTGTATTTTTAGGTCAACACTTTTAAAAAATAATTTATGTTACTTTTTGTCGTAAGTGATTTATAGGTCGTTAGGTTTTTAAACAATTTTGTAGAGAGCTAACAAATTAGCTACAAAGTTTTTTTTTGCTATAGACAGTTCTATAAAACACTTTCAATATTAAATTTATTTTATCGGAAGGTTTAGAAAACTTTGAATATTTACGTCTTAGATCTTGTTAGTAATTACAAGTTTTTTTCTTTCTTTTTAGTTAGTAATCTTAGTTATACGGTCGGGAAAATTGAACCTTATTTCAAGATAATAATATCTTTAGTTTTTTTCATGGTACGGAATCCTTGTTGCGTGAGACTGACTCTCACGTGGCCATTTTTGAAATGTATCGCATGTAAAGGTCGCACTTGGCCTTCATCTCACCTGAGGTATATTATATATGTACCTGATGGTAAAAGACGATAAGGCCGTGGGATAGAATGAGCGTGCTCACTCAGAATAAGCCTCAACCTATCGCTGTCTCTGTTACCTTTCACGCTGGAACACAACAGCGCTATTAACGCAGCTGTTTGGCTACAGACTTAGGTGGTAGCTAGTTAAGCGGACATAGAAAATGGGTTACTACCAACCAAACCCTGTACCGATAGTACAGTATAGTTAACCTCACTGGAAATAGAACTCTGAACCTACGGATTGTAGGCTCGAGCGTGTAGCCACTAGGCAATGGAGGTGGAGAATGCAAAATATTTGACCAAATACAATTCAGTAGAACCCAAAAATAATTTTTTAAACTGTTTTATAAACAAACGGGTCTCTTATTCAATTTAGTTAAGTCTGGACTGACTTTCCTCATACATCTCAGTAAGATATTGGTGAAACTTTGGTAGGTACTGGGTCCATATTCTGATAATTTTCCTGAGTCATCTTCCACATACTCATATGATAATCGGGTGATGTAATTCTAGAGCCATAAAATTAACGCGGCCGTATCGAGGTTAGCCCTGGTTAATTTATCAGTAGACTAAACTCATGTTATTCAGAATCAGTCCTGTTTAACAGTAACTGATAAGCACCCAACACAGCTAATTGTTTGTTCACGTGCACCGTTAACGAGGCACGCAAATGACATGCGATCGTTTACAGTTCACATTGTATCATTTGCAGGATGGCCGGTACCATATTGTAATATTTGCCAGTGAAATTTTAATCAGCTCTTAGTGTATTGCTTTGGACTGTTTTGCGTATGTGGAATTGAGTTTGTTGAAAGTTCTATGAGAGATGAAATATAAAATTGTTTTGTTTGTCAAAACATTGTTCATTTAGTAATGTTATAAGATCCGTAGCAAAATTAATCAGTCAAGGCAAAAAAAATTATTTTTTACTTTAGTCAAGTTTTTAATTATTATAGTCGGAGAGTAAGCGTTACCTGCTAATCGGAGTAACAAGTTGAAGTTGCAATCGGCCCATTGTACACGTATTTGCCAGAGGACTGACGATCCTAAAATAAGACGAGTCCTCAACTAAATACATTATTAGGTAATAATATAGGTCATCGTTATTAGGGTTTGTCCTCGACTATGGCTAAGGTAAAATGAGGGTTATTTTTTAAAGCAATTATGTGTATTTATGTTTGTAAGATGCATAACGTTTTTATACTATATTATAATATAAGTTGTTGTACTCGATGAAAGATTTGAGCTATTACGTTTCGCAAATACAAATATCATTCTTATGTTTACATATTGAAGAAGAAAAAAACTCAAAAAAATATATTTAGGTTTTAATTTTAAAATAACGTATAATATTATTAAGCCTCCCTATATTAATACTTTTTTTACGAATTTTTACTATCACATAACCATTTTATTTTTATTTTTTTATTAACGAAAATATTTTTGTTTTAAAATTGTACAAACTTTCACAACGAAAAAAAAATGTTAACTTAATCTCATTTATAAACTTTTCATCTTCCGTGCGTCCGTAAGCCTGGCAACAACATTTCACACACGACACAACTCAGTAATTCAACACGTTCGCCCTCATAAAGCCGAAGTCACGAATGAAAAGTGGTTCTATCCCCCGTAGAGCTATTAAGTGTAACACGACCCCAAAATAATTACATGCCAGCGGCGGCCCATGGGCCCACAGCGAGCGGCTCCGTTGACACGCGCTGACTGTTTCATGGGATTATTTTGTGATAAGGATATGTGTTTTTAAGAAACGCAAAAAAGTATTTTATGGATGCAATGCCTTTGCTTTTTAAAGTGACATGGCACATATGTATTTTAGTTGATGACGACATGAAGAAAACCAGGCTTAGCATCGTGTTCCGTGATTCGAAATTCAATGAGAACTAATAAATAATAATGTAGTAAATATCTGTAGAGTTTATGTCGCCTTTCTCCGAGCCACTTCATCCAGCAACCTTTGCTAGGTCGTCGTTCCATCTAATAAGAAGACGGCCCAGTACACGTTTACCGGTACGCAGTCACCACTCAAGAACTCTTACTCCCCATTAATTATCCATTCTTCGAGCGATGTGGCCTGCCCATTGCCTTCATTCGCCTCACTAACTCGTCGAGGTATGTCGGTGACCTTAGTGCATCTACGGATTTCCTAATTCCGGGATTTATAACATTTTATAACTTTTTGGGAAGTTCGTGTTTCGAAATCTTGAGATTTTTTTGAGGGAGTATTTTTCAAACGTTAAAATTTTAAAAAATACCATCCGAGAATTTTTGTATGAAGTGAGATTTGGGTGAATGTTTCTTATACACTTCTTTTTCTTCAATTTTTAATATAGCATCCCGTATCTATAGATCGCTACAGGCAACAGGGCCTGTCATTAGAAGAACTGCCATTGACAGCGCTCGGCAGATGGGCTATTGAAAATGCCAGTGGTTCTTCAGCCACATCCCACATAAAGAAATGAGACGAAACCAGACGGCGCCGGCACCGCTTTAGTACTACGTAAGTTCATTTGGAACAGAGCGGGGCGGCGTAGAGTAATGGTGAAAAGTTTTACTAAACGCTCGGGAAGTATCATTAACTACAGCTTTTACGAGGTGATTCCTAGGTGATTGATTCCTACAGGGAATGTTCACTCAGAGTGAGTAGTTACGGAGCGAGTAGCTACTGCTAGTAACTATCAGGTCGAGGTGATTTTATGGCGAAGGATTTACTCTCAATATTTATCGTGTCTCGTATCCACATCCTAGTATCCTGCCATATTTCTAGTAGGGGATAATTCATAAAGTTTTGAAAGGTTTCGCGGCTTTTATATTATAATTATTTATTAATTAGATCTTACCACAGTTCATTTTTGTTGAGTTTCCAAAATTTTGTTGCTCTTGCTATCAGGTAACAAATATAAAACCAAAATGGTTTATTTCAGCATATAATTGCGAACTCTTAGTTTACAACGCTGGTAATTATGCTAGACCTAGACTAGACTAACATAAATATAAAGAAGAAAGATACAAAGATAGAGTAAGAAAACATCAATTTTTTTAATAAATACGAACATTGTTCTGCTTAAAAATATAGTTGATTTAAATTTTACACTTTAAAAGTCAGTCTACTTAACTTACAAGTACTTAGTAAATGTGAAAGTGAGTTTGCATGTTTATTGAGTACTTGTAACTCTTACAGAATTTCCAGGGGCATGTAGGTTAGAAAAACACCAGGCTACTTTTAATCGCGGTCTGTTAATTTTCTAATTCCACGCAGGTGAATCCACGAAAAAAAAGAGTACGCTGTAATAATAAAGTTCATTTCTGAGAATTTCCTACTATTTTAGAGAAACAACAGTCCAGTTGTCAGTACATCATTTTTACATTCATTCGTCTCATAACAAAAATCCACAGACTGTGCCGGGGAACTTACAACTCGAATTGAAATTCAGCATGAAAAATTTAAGTCGCTGCTGAATCCCAAATGATACTGTCAGTTTAGGTTAGATTCAAGCTGTAGCCACAGACTGCGAAATACAAAAGCAGCGTTACTAAACAGAAACAAGCTTTCAAGAAGAAGACTTGTAAGATTCATCAACAACTGTAACACTTGCGCGTCCTTCATAAATCGTCACATTGGACTTTTGGCAGGTGGAGTCGTTGAAGATGTTGTAACTTAGGTACACATCACCAGGAACTTTTCTCTTAATCGTTTTTGACGACACGTGCTGGATGGCATGGGGTGATCTAGTTCAATTTTTATCACACGACCATCTTTTATTATAATCTTTTTGAATAGGATGTTGATGATCCGAATGATGTTTATCTGAAGATACGAGTAAGACATCAAATCAATACGAAATTAAAATATATCATACATCTTCGTAGTGAATCACAATAAAAGTTTTTGCATAATAAAGATACGTGCATATATTCAAAGTTATTAAAACCAATTCGGGATTTGCCAGCAAGGCTCAACACATTTATTTTCTAAATTCATGCGGTGGCTAAAAATAAGAACTCTATGTGCCCTAGCGACACGTAGAGCTCTGCTATACGGCTGACGATTTTACTGCACCAAAGCACATATAAAACCTATTGTTTTTAAATGGTGCGTCAAATAAAAGCTTAGGTAGGTAACGGCAGTTGTGCCTTACGTTCTCTGTAGAACAGTATTATATATAGTACTCTGTGTTATACCGTCTTTTATTTTTGTGTTCTATGACTGGATTTATCTTCTTTACCGCCACCTGCTACATGACTTGTGGTGAAATGGAGTCTAATGTTCTACCGTCATTTTTCAAGGGTGTGTGGATATTGGAAATATTACAAGCCATCGATAAAGTAGCAGAAGTATTAACGTATTAGTACACATTCTAAGTTCGCAAACTATGTTTGGCTATATTTGGTCTTCAGCGAAATTTCTTTTACAATACTAGTTTTAAACAAGATAACTACATTTTTGCAGTAGTTATTTACAAATAGGACATCAAATCATATTTTTGAGCCGTCGCCATCGAATATAATCGAAATAATTTATTTGCATAGCAAGTCTTGTCTATTTCGTTTTTGTTGTTTATTGTTGCCAACAAAATATTATGTCATTCAACTTCATTATGAGGTAATAACTATCATAAACTGCTTTAAATTTGTACGTATAAAAAATTGGTTCCCCGATGTAAAGTTGCAATGAATTATTACGGAATACATTTTTACTTCACAGAGCTAGACTATTTTAGCAATAGAAGTTTCCAGGCTGATGATTGATAGGTTTGCGCTTGGCCTTCATCTCACTTGATGGTAAGCGACGATAAAGCCATTGGCATGGACGCTGCTGCAAATTGTCCAGTGATCAAGGTAATATGTCCATCCTCATATGTAAAATCGTATGAATCGCAACCTTGATTTGGTCTTCACATTTGAAGTAGACATAGACATAACTTTATTTAAAAACACACAATACAATACCTATAAAAAACACAAAAAAAATCTATTAAACTAAATTCAGAATAAAAATAGGACACCGATATTATACAAAACTTATTCCCATCGAGTGTATTTTAGCTTTAGGTAACTTCAATATAAACGAAGTTGTGTTGCCAACAAAGCCACGACTCTCAAATATACACAGTAGTCCTTTCAACGAATCCCAATTATTTCCGGATCGGTTTACGTTTACGAGCGTACCCTTTCTAAATGTATCCATATAATAGCTATAACCAATTTATACATTTGTGTGGAGGTTCTTTTAAAAGAGAGATGCTAGTGAACGAGGGTGAATATTGAAGGCGTGAAGAATATGATCCGACAATACTCTCCAAATACTACGAGTATACAGAGTAGACCCAAAACATTAAAGACGACGTGTTTGTTAAAGACTTCATCGGTTATTATGGAAATCTTGTGCCTGAAATACCTTAATGAAGATTATATGGATAATAAAGAGCATGAACAAAGAAAGTAAACCACAGATAATAGGTCAGGAGTTATAAAGTGAAAGAAAAAAAAGCTATTACAAATTTTTTGATATACGCTAAGAACAATATTAATAGCTTTCATAAAATCATACCAAGTTTCATAATGACAAAAGGGATATATACATATTTGAAAAATATCAAAATGCCACTTAGTATACTTGAAGAAGTAATACAATAATATCCAGTTACTTCATTATCTACATTGTCAAAGTTATTTATTAATCTTATATACCTCTATATATAAAGCTAATGTTAGTACTTTAAGACAGGGTTTTCTCTATCCTAACTCCGATCAACATCCCGTTGGGGTAGTGTATACCCCTTGGTCTCCTGCGTTAGTAAGAGGGAGTTGCGATGGTTAAAAGTGGGTGGTAAAAGTGTAAAATATATATCTGTCCTTGTCTAACTCATGTGAACTTCACATGAGTGATGAGAGAACTTCTGGAAAGTTCTGAATTTTTTGTTATGATCTAGAAAGATTACATTTACTCTACATTTATGCCAAAATAAATGTCCACCCGTACGCAGCCGGGGCGGGCCGCTAGTACCCTACAAAAAATACACTATGCCATGGGAGTAAATAAATGTAAGCTTTACCTTTTTAAACTATGTATTGTGTAATGTAAATGTAATACTAGTTCATTTATTGACTAGAAACACATTTACAACCAATTTAAAAAAAACAAGGGTTTAAATACTGAAAAAATCGTGTAAAACGGTATCACACCTGGTAGGCTATTTTATATACCTCTACATATACCAGCACACAATCAATACATTTGTAGTTTCTATGACTCATCCCTTAGCAAGGTGTTTTATAAATTTTGTATGTCAATGATTAAACACATTTTGGGAATTTTATTACATCCAGAACTAACTGAATTGGAAGAAAACCGCTACGGGTGGCAATAGTTTAATTTAACAGAATAATAAGACTGTCAATGCGAAATTTAACCGCTGAATCTTGTAAATTTAATATAATAACGGTATAGGTAGAACGGTAGGTAGGTTAGAGAAATTCCGTATATCGTTTCAATTTGCAGGTCTAACCGCCGCCGGCTGAGATTCCGAACATAGCTCTGAGTGATCCCGTCGGTTTCAAACTGACTGACACTGGAATTTATGGTCCAAAGCTAACAGTTTGAGCGGCTACGAAATACCTACATAGATAATGTTTTCACCTAAAATATTGGATTATACAGAAAAGCTAATGATAAAGTGTAGTCAAAGTATTGTTAAAAACCATATATTAAGTGGCTGGGAATACATTTAAAAAGCTACTTTAAGAACAGTTTCGATACTCTTAGTTTAATTTATGAAATTGTTTTGGTATAGATATCAATTAGGCACGTGTCTTGACATCATAGAATTGTATAATTCAAATGCTCGATATTATTACTTTTAATTACTGTTTGCATGTCAAAACATTGGCTAAATGTGTTATCTACCTCTAGAATTTTTTATTTGAACATCTGAAATGTACCACATTTATTGCAAATAAAGGTTTATCTTATCTTATATTTGATGTCATCATGTTTTGAAGTTTGTACAGAGTACCGATCGGTATGCCCACGGAAATCGAACCCTTTCAGATTGTCAGTCCAACATTTAGCCATCAGACCGATAAGGCGGTTGTAATTGCTTGTTTATCAGTGTCGATATTTGACGATATTATTTATCCAACTGACCTGCCAAGAATTTCTTATAAAACGCATCGTAATCCGTCAATCCTTGCGATCATATACGAGAGTTATACATAGGTTTCAAAACGATAACACCCTTATTTTGTATCGAGGGTTAAAAAAGAAAACATAGATTGAAATAAGATTCATGTTCCTCATTCGAGCATTTCTGAAGCGTTGAAACAAGAACCCAGGGGTATTTCGAACACGGCTTAATTGTACCAGAATTTGCAGGTAACTTCTTAAGGCACCGGCATAAATCTTCATTAACCGTCTCTGTGGGACCCGCAATTTATACCATTGCGGGCTATAGGTGCTTTATGAGCGCCCCTTTATGAAATGTTAACGAATACAGAGTGATAGATATGGCCCCACCATTCAGAGATATGGCGCTTGTATTAGGGACTCATTGTTAAATTAATGTTGGGTTAAGTTCAATTATGTCACGGAACTATCAGTAGTTTATGGGGGTTGAATTTAAATAGAACTCATTGTTGTGTGGTTCGTTCCATAAGACTGGCATGACTACAAACATATTAATTGAGGGAGAATAGAGGGAGAGATGGAGTCGATTCCTCCATCGCCATTCAAGGACTGATCCCACAGACGAAATGCGTGGCTTCTCGAGTACATAGTCTATATCTTCGTTCGTTTTGCTTCTAATTTTGTCAAGCTTACAGCCAGGGAGTGGAACGCACTCCCGGCATCCATATTCCAACAAAGCTACAAGTCAGTCTTTAAGTCGAAGGTGAACAGGCACCTGCTAGACCAACGCGTACCATCGTCGCTTACCATCAGGTGGGATGGTTGCCAAGCTTTGATCTATATCTTCAGAAGAAGAAAAAAGAAAAGGTTTACAACTGGGTACCATTAGGTATATAACAGACAGACTCATTTACCAAGCCAAATTAAAAAGACACATCAATTTAATTATTACAACGTATTAGTTTGTTTTAACGTTAAGCGTTATTGTCTTATAAATTTAATAGTAATCAATATATTGTTTGAAATTGTTTACTATTACTTTATTACCATATACCCTCTCGATTGCTCACTGACATATCATTTTTACTGTAATCTCATGAAGTGAAATGTACATTTCTTTTGAGAAAATAAATTCTTTAATCACATATCATTTATTGATTCGTTTACGTAACAGTAATTTATGTTATCTCACTGTTTGAATTTACCCAGAAATTTGTGTGTATTTTTTACTTGAAAGTAATGTTGTCTGATAGATATTTTCTGGAACCAAATATTTTAGAGGTCCTTGCAACTCTTGCAAGCCTGTTTAAAACTACATATTTGTTCTAGTATTGATTGTACTGTACACCAAACAAATAAAAAATACAATGAAAACTGATTATCCTTCAAATAAATTGAATAAGGTGTAAATTACTATGTCTATTTTGAAATAAACTGTTATGGTTCTTGGCACTCAGCGGCGGCATTGCCCGACTAATCGTACGTCATTTGTACCGAACTTGGCCCCTTTTTACATTTATGTTTTTGTTGGGATCATTCTTCACGCAATACTTCCAGTTCTTGTTGGGTCTTCTTCTTCACTATTATAGTTAGTTTACCAGATTTGAAATTTCATCAAATTATCAAAATTTAATTTTAAATCAATTCTGAAGGAGAAGAAAGAACATTCAATCATTATTTGGGGTTATCAGCATACAGGAGAACTTTGGGGCACAGATCAAGGACACCTCACATCACATCATATCAACAGCCAATATACGTCCCCAGTGTAGGGGCTCAGGTCTACTCTCCTACAGAGAGTATATGGGCCATAGTCCGCGGGCCCGGTGCGGATCGGCGGACTTCACATGCCTGTTCAAGGCACACCGGTTTCCTCACGACGTTTTCCTTTACCGTTAATCAATTAGATAATGTACTTGAATTGAAAAACAACTCGTAGGTACACAGCTGGATTCAAACCCGGAACCCTCAGATTGAGAGTCCGCGCCTTATCAACTGCGCCACCGACGCTTCTATTATATATATTATATATTCTTTTATATATAAGGATACCTATTGAAATTTAAATAACTTGTAAAAAGAGACACTTTAAATTTCTAAGTCATTCAAAGTCTTAAAGTGTTGAATTATAATTTTTAATATTTATAGTTTAGTTGTAGTTTAATCTGAAGTATCATTAAAGTTTAATTTTGGGAGTCATTACAGCCCGAGTGTGTCGAGCGTCAGAACATTGAACAACTCAATACTCAAGTTTTATAGAGTATCCTAACCACAACCTAATAGTGTGGACCATAAAAACATTGTTATTACAAGCCATAAAAATTTAAACGTTTGACCGAAATCGTAAATTGCATCCTTCATGTTTTTATTCCGTCATTTTATGTCTCCACAATGGTTAGATAGCGTGGAAATTTGTATGGCTTGAAACACTTTTCATTTCAGGAGTCATAATTTTGTTTAATATTTCCATCTCATGTACCCCATTCTTATTTTTTAGAGTTCCGTACCCGAAGGGTAATCAACGGTATCCTATTACTATGCTTCCGCTGTCCGTCTGTCTGTCAGCGGGCTGTATCTCGCGATCCGTAATAGGGAGACAGTTGAAATTTTCAATGAATATGTAGTTCTGTTGCCGCTATAACAACAAATAAAAAAATGTGAATGAGAAAATTATTAGAATGTTATTCAGAACATTTTTAAATTTATAAAAAATAGTTTATTTCTGTTTCTGTGTGTCTGTTAAAACTGTTTCAATATATTAAATGTCACGAAATATATTTCTGTTATTTTTTTCATTCTTAAGGGTCCCTGTTTACTGCAGTAGGTAAAAACCTGTTTCGCAACAACCAGTGATTCAACCGAGATTTTATACAAACAAAAATTTCCATTTTATACATGCCTATGTGCTAATAGTAGATTGTTACACAAGGGATGAAAGTTATCAATGCATCCCGAGATATTTACAGCGCTCGAGCGAAGCAAGGCCTATAGTTCGAGGGTGAAATTGATTCTTTCACTCGAGATAAACACTCTACTTTTCAGTTCGACTTACTTTTCGTTCAGGAAATAGAGAATATGAGACATAATAAATACACTTTATTTAACAAAACCAATGCAAAGACGAAATGGTGGATCAAACCCGAAACCTTCTCTTCAGGTTGTTGAATCTATAAAAATTGAATCTATAGCAAGGCCGTGTTGAGCCGATCAATAATTTGTATAACAGCTATTCATTAATTGTTTAACTAATACGTGAGTTAATAATTAAGCAGACGTAAAAGTAATTTAATTTTTTTTTAATCAGAAATCAATTAACTAATTTCTATAAGATAGAATTCACACGCCTTATTTTCTTAATCATTATAAGTCCATACGCACCTTAAAGGCACAAAGACCTAGGTATAATTGGGTTCAGTTGAAGGACTTTCACCCCTTTTTTGTCCCCGTTGAGTGGTTGCGGCCTTTTGGGGGACTAACGACGCTCCTTCGTTTATCAAGGGGTAACTTCATTTGAACAATGGCTGCCTAACTGTTTTGGCCGTGGCTAATTAGGATAAAGTTAGTTTTTATTTGCTTCCTTGTCATTGGTTAGAGTATTTATAAATAATATCAGTAAAGTCAGTTTGCTCAATTTAGCACAATATTAGACAAGCATACCTGTGTAAATTGTGCACGTAATTTGATATTTTTGTTGAATGATCTGAACTTGGAAAAAACTAACGTTTGATGTGGTTATACGGAACATCTAGTATAAATTATGTATTTTTAGTTGTCATGAAAGTAAAAATATTACTAGCGCACACTAAAATATTTTTATCTTCATAAACGTAGCGTACTGTATAACGTTTTAATATTATTCTACTAAGGCGTAGCATTTCGCAACACGGCGTAGCATAGCGTAGCAAACTCGTAGCACAACTCGAATTATCTTGCGTTCGACAGGGTCCCGTCTTCGTCTGAGATTACGTCTCTATCCTTTCTAATCCTATCCGAGTCTTCAAATGTCCCAAAGCTGCGAGTTGTTCCTATAATTAAGGGCGGGTACTCGGCGGCGTAACTACGCGTGTTGACCTACATAAGGCCACGGATACACATGCGTGTTACGTGGATTAGGTTAGCGGCGGCGTAGTGAAAACAGAGGCGAGTGAAAGAGACAAACGGAATTAGATTAAATACGAGCAGCTTAGCTGAGGACACCGGTCAGTTGTATCAAGAAATAGTCTGCCTGGAAGACTCTCAATAGGATAAGATTTAGCCCGTAGCTAAGTAGGTACAAAGTTATATTGACAGTCCAGAGGTTCCAGTTTCAGTTGAATCAAACCTCGTCAGTACTTGGTTTGATTGGTAACAGAGCATTCTTATATGCCCGCTTATCCTATCATATTTATCTTGTTTTTTTAAGGTTTCAACATCAAGTAGCTTTTGGGCGTCCTGGAGGTTGTATACCTCGTCTAGTTTTATTTTAGTCTTAGCTACACTTAAAAGATTAGTATCACCATCTATCATGATAAAATCATCATGAGAGGTGTGAATAACTGATCCCAATTTCTCAGTTGTTGTGTATCAAGCCTTAGCTTTATTTCGGTACGTACGTTGTGTAAAATGAGTGCGCTCAATCAATGTCCCCCTCTGTTTCTGTAATAGAGTCGGTAGTTAGGTTTAACTTAATCTTTGTCCCTATTACTATTAAGTTCTGCTTTGTACGATTTACCTAGTCTTCGTTTTTAATATTTATTTACAAATGAAACGTGTTAGCTGAAATGATGAAAATTAGTTTCATTTATTTCAGTACAATATCTTATAAGTAATTATTAAGTTTATTTTCGTTTGGTTTTATTTATTTGTTAACAATAATTAACGCGTTCAAAAAGAACTAGAAACCGACTTCACCTGCTCTAAAAGTCTATAGCATTCATTCCATAAAATAAATTAATACTTGCAAATTTAATACTTATATGGTTTTCTATTGAATCTACAGAACTGGACCAAATTGAAAGCACCAGCTTCCAAGTAAAAAAGAATCATCAAACCCAGTTTAAAGTTCTGAGGTAACAAACATTTTGAAAAACAATCGAATTGACAACCTCCTCCTTTTTTGAAGTCGGTTTATAAATATCACACTAATATTAAACATGCTAAAGTTAAATATCTGCTTGTAGCGTTTTCAAGATAAAAATTTTTTTACCGCTCTTGATAAGTAGCCTGTCAAGCTGGAGAAGGAAATAACCTGGGTTTGTTCACATCGATTGATGAAGACGCGGAAGAATAATTCGTCCCTTTTTAAATAGCTGTTTCTTTTCCTAATAAGAATTGTAATTGATAGGAGTTATTTTTACCTATAGAAATATATTGTTTATTTGGCCTCAAAGGCATTCAAGTTAAGCAGCTTCTCCGAATGCAAAAACACCCTTCAAGATTCCAAGAAAGTCTTATCAAACGAGTTTTCTTTTAAGCTGAATGAGGAATACCGTTGCCTTTCCTGTATTTTTAAAGTCGGATCTTACCGCTCCAACTCTCAATTCCATATAATTAAAAAATCCCGACGCCCCACCACTAACGAGCCCTCACCTCTTGATAGTGAAGACTGCGTTCCTTTTTTGAAATAAACTTTTTAATTTTTTCCCGGGCTATTTCACTGAGCTCAGGATTTGAGCGCCTCGAGGCTGTATGGTGAGTTGAGTGAGCAAATTAAAGAATGTAATCTTTTTTGAATGTCGAAAATAATTTTAAAATTTTCTTTCTTCATTACTTGTTCCTTACGTTCAACTGAGTACCCTACACAAACATTTGGGAATAAAATAAATAAACGTTGATAATAAATTGATAATATGCATTTAATTTTTACATAATATTAAAAATTTACATAAAGCCTGGGTTAAGATTCTAATAACTTACGTTGCTATCATCATCATCATCAACAGACTATATATGTCCCCACTGGAGGGGCTCAGGCCTACTCTCCTACAGAGAGTGTATGGGCCATAGTCCACCACGCGGGCCCAGTGCGGATCGGCGGACTTCACATGCCTGTTCAAGACATGCAGGTTTCCTCACGATGTTTTCCTTCACCGTTAAGCAATCGGATAATGTACTTGAATTGAAAAACAACTCATAGGTACACGGCTGGATTCAAACCCGGTACCCTCAGATTGAGAGTCCGCGCCTTATCCACTGCGCCACCGACGCTGTTGTTGCTATCACTATGATTTATAAGGACTTTTGGAGGTCTCTACTAAGTTGATTCAATAATCTAGTTTATAGTCCAACATCATATCATTTTATAAAGCCATAGTAAAACGATAAAAAAGAACATACACAATTTGTACAGTGAATTTCTTCTTTGAATATTTGATAACTCTGACTAAACTGACCAACAGTAAAACCAATTGCTATAAAAAGCGACCCACTCCACGTCTAAATCCCCAATCCGTTTCGATCACGCTCCAAGAAACTCCCCAATTTTTTGTAACACACTTTAAAAACCCGTCTCCTAATTTGGGAACCGTGTCGCAGGCAGATTATCGTGGATTTAGCACCTTCCCACGCGAATGAAGTATTTGTAAGAGGCTTACAATGGCTATCGGAGCGAGAGCTAACTTTCAAACGTACTGAGCACCGAGCATCCCTTATTCATGAGTGTGTTTGAGGGTAGGAGAGTTTTACAAAGAATATTAATATCACACACTTGTGTGTCTGCTTACACAGTTCTGTTTGAGTAAAATTTTTGCTCCGAATCCATAATTCTTTTACTGTAATAAATAGCTTTCGATCAACTATACGTATATAACTATAGGTAGGTAAAAGCAAACAAGTAACAAATAAATATGTTAAACTACTAGTTACTTTAGACTCGAAAGAGCTATGAGACCGGTAGGCAACGATACGAAGCTCTAAAGACTCGAACATTGGCGTCAGGTTGACTGTCTATTTGCATTTTGTTGGATACAGTTTGGAGAGTGTGAGCAGAAGATATTTTTGTTGATTCCTCCATCGCCATTCAAGTACCAGTCAAAGTCAAGAACGTCAGACCTCCACCCTTATACTGTTGATATTCCTACAGCTTACACCAAGCGATTAGCTTCCTCATTCATCGTACAGCTAAAATATGAAATATAATACCGGTTTCCATGTTCCGCGAAAACGACTACTTGGGCATCTTCAACCGAAGAGTAAATAGGCACCTTCTAAGCAAACGTGTAGTATAATAAATCTCATTGACACTTAAAGTCAGTTGAGATTGAAGTCAAGCGTTGATCTGTCTTTTATAAAAATACTAGCTTTTGCCCGCAACTTCTGCGTGGGCTTCAGAAATTATCCCACGAAATTATCGATCATGACAAACGGTATCCTATGTACCTTTCCGACCTTTCAACTACTCTTATACAAAGACAGATATATCTGGGGGCACGGCAGTGCCCCCACCAAGTCGAGCATTTATTTTTACATCAGCAACACATGATTGAAATATTTACTTATTACTAGATTTACAGATCAAGTTATTGTGACTCTTTGTTACGGTGTAAAGTTAGCACAGACAAACAAACTCACTTTCGTATTGATTAACCAAGCGAGCGTTCCCGTTTGAACTTGGCCAAAATGCTTTCGTATGTCCCGACGGCGAATGTCCAGCTGTTCTCCTCTACAGGTCGCATCACTCGACTTATTCTCGTGAAAGTTTGTGTTTAGATAATTATACGAGTATGAATTGTTATGTTGAATCAGTTTATTGAAACAAGAGACGCACAATCTTCAAGAAATCTATCATGATGGAAAATATCGATATTTTTGTTGTGAACATTTACTCAGTTTTAAACTATGCAAAGGAGAGGTCTACAGCTGACAGAGCTACTAGTAATATAAGTATGTATAGTATGCATGAAAAAGCCCATAAGTGAACTAATGCAGTCAGCTATAAATATTTCATGACGCTTAGTCGAGACAGAAGGCATCTATTCCTATAACCCAGAACAGTCACAGAGAGTACTTCCGAAATGGATCGTGACGACCGACAAATTAAAAATTCATCATCATCGGAGCACTCACGACGTTCTCACAGTCCCTATTCTCGTTCTTAGACTAAAGTGAAAACTTTATGTACAGGACATATGTTAATACTCTGAGAATCTTAAATTGGAAAAAGAGAATGAAGGGTTTTCATGACTACTATTTAAAACAACGAGAAGAAAATTAAAAGAGAAGTTTTTTTTGGAATATTAATTTGGTGGTTGTCAAAGATACTTAGCATTACTCTTTATTTAAATCTCTCTGGTGGGTGTGCTAATATGTGTCCTATTTTGAATGTACTTATCAAAACCATTCATTTTCATTTCATTCAAATTTATTTGATACAAAAAAACCATACGTTAAGCCGCCATGTTGGATTTTTTGCTTTTCGTTTGCGAAATATAAATAGGTTTAATAATATAATATCCCATACTAATATTATACATGTGAAAGTGAGCGTACTTATTTGTTAATTTGTCCTTCCTTTACCTAATGGTGAGTCAAAATGACTTAAATTTTGTGTAGTGATAGTTGAAGGGCCACAAAAGAACATAAGCTACTTTTATTCTGTTCGACGTAGTTTCATTGAGATAATTACTGAAGTCTAATCAGACGGAGTCGCGAACAAAAGCTAGTTATAATATAAATAAAAACATAATTGCTTTAAGTTAACGATCCACATACTGTTTATTATCGTGTCCGCCGTAAAAGTGGGCTAAAGTTTATTTCTAAGAGAACATCAGCAGCGTCGACTGGTGAGCTACGTACTGGCATCGCGATATGACATATCGAAATCAAGGTGTTAATGGAACATCCTTATATGGAATTGTTTAATGTGGTGATCTATTAGGGAACCGTCATGTTCAAAAAGCAAACTTTAAGACTGAGAAAGAGAAACGGTCTGTGTCTTTAGTATTTAGTTTAGTCGTAACTCTCAGCCCCTAAAATAATCTCATCGCATCGACTAATACCCGTCGCGTACCTTTTGCCACTTGATCAAATTTGTACAAGTAATTCGATTAAGAAAACTAAATATTTAGTTCAATTTCAATGTCGATTTTACCGTGTATCGTTTCAAAGTTTGAATAATCTCACACCATGTTTGGTATTTCGAAAATCTTCAGAATAACGGTGTGTACATCATATCATAACATTAACTTTCTTATCAAATAAATTGAGTTTTTATTCTGAGATAAATCTGTGGTAATATAATTTCATTTGTCTATGATCTACTCCAGACAAAGGCTTTTAAAATATTTAATTTAAAATCTCTTTGGCTATTGATCATTTCATTTAAAATCTGACGTATTTGTTCAATCAAAATTTAAATTCAATTGTTTTTCTGTCACACTCCGACGCCTTTATAAAAAATATTGCAAAAATATCTTTTCAAAATTCCGAGATATTCCTGTTATTTTTTTTAACTGAATCAAAATGATGTCCTGTCATTATACGCAACCAACGACGAACCCTTATAAGCCGCCAACTAGGGTTCCTAACTTCGACCCATGGCGAGTTCCTGCCAACTTCCTGCCTCAGCCATGCCGTTATAAGAATTACGAAGGTATATGGGAGTGTGGCACCAGGGGTCCATAGACAGCTAAGGTAATCAAAGAATTATTAACCTGTCTGCCAGAGAAATTACACCAAAAGAGCCGTCATATGCATTTAAAAAGCACTAAAAGTACGCCCAAACTACTAAGGATCACAGAGAAATTTGGACTTGCGCTGTTAGATATAAACAATATGATCACAGTTACGAGCGGTCAACCGACGAAGACGACCACTGACTCAAGCTAATTTGCTTGTATTTTGATGCAAAGAGCGGAGAATATCGTATCTACTTCAGTTTATATGTAACATACTACTCGACCATTTCTGCCCTATCTGGAGTCAAACCAATATCACCATTGGACACAAAATCAATTGTCATTGTACTTCCAAAATCTTCCCTGTAATATATTCGTTACTGTTATCGTTATCTGGACATTGGGAATGACCCACAAATTAATTTATTATAATTTCGTTTGGATCAGGGATGTATGATAAATTTAACGGAAGAAATATGATATGTTTTTTTAAATAAAAAGTAATGTCTCGTGAGTTATTGTTTTTATATATCATCATCACCATCAGCCAGGCAACGTCCAGTGCTGGATATGGGCCTCGTCCATGATATGCCACATTGGCCGGTCCCGAGCCACTTGCATGCAGCGACTCCCTGCGGCCTTAACTAGGTCATTGGTCCATCTAGTGTCATCAACAGCCTATATACGTCCCCACTGCTGGGGCTCAGGCCTACTCTCCTATAGAGAGTGTACGGGCCATAGTCAACCACGCGGGCCCAGTGCGGATTGGCGGACTTCACATGCCTGTACAAAACATGCAGGTTTTCTCACGATGTTTTCCTTCACCGTTAAGCAATCGGATAATGTACTTAAATTGAAAAACAACTCACAGGGACATGGCTGGATTCGAACCCGGAACCCTCAGATTGAGAGTCCGCGCCTGCGCCGCCAACGCTTACCCATTCGATCGATCGGGACATTCATTGATCGGAAATTTGGGAAGCAATACATGTATATGTATAAAGTATAAAAGTCATCTCCTATTTGTACCAGAGATGCAGAAATTCTGCCTTTTGATTCAGAATTGAATCGATATTTTGTCATTAAAAAAGTAAACCAACATTTCCAATTAAATAGAAAATATTATCATTTATATAAATCTGAATGTATGTTATTACTCTTAAGAGAAAACATATTATCGTGAACATTAAGAAGAATAAACAAACCATTCTGAATCTCTCGGACCCGATTTGCTTAAAAAGTTTTTTTGTTTCCGAGCAAAGGGTGTTTCCGCTCCGAATTCAGACGAGACGGCCGGATGCTGAGATCGTGTTTCACGCCCAAATGGATCGAAAACAAGCACTCGTTGTTTTTCATAAAGTCGTGAAAGGTCGTTTTGGTTTTAAAGTATTCACTTCTCGTTTTTTACACAAAATAAACTCGTTTTCAAAAAATCTAAAAGATATTTGTGGTTGCTAAAGTTATTTACTTAAAACTGCTTCGTTTTTAAAAACTCAATTCAATAAGAAGTATAGCAACAGCCGACACAGGTAGAGAGGTAGAAAAAGGCTGTTTGGAATTCTGAAAGATTTTCTTTTGGTAGATTAGATTGGTGGACGGTTACCTTCTGGACGCTATTATTATAAATTTTAAACTTTGTGATTGATTAAAATAATACGATTTTTGGAAAAGCGGCTCCTTGAAAGATTATAAAGTTATGTATTCGTATGATTTATACACAGAATTATGAGGTACATCAGCGAAACGTGGTCTTTACTGCTGGTCGTATAAATAAGCTTCAAGTCACTCAGCGAGCGTCGGAACAAGCTATGCTCGTAAATTCTACGTGAAAAAATACAAACCGAGGAAATCTCTTGGAGAACGGGAAACATCAAAAATTATCGACATAGCTTGATACGTCTAAAGCTGTGCTGAAGCGGTAATTAGTTGCCTAAAATTTAGAGATTGTTGAGTAGCGATCTCTTGCCGTAAAACGCAGAAACTACCCGTTCAACACTAGTTAATAAGACTTTAAATAATAGTAAGGTAGTGACAGTACGGCCGTCAAAATGTTTATTTTCATAATATTTTATGTGTACATTATTTTTTGTGTCTTCCGTACTTTCTGAATTGTGAACAAAAGTGAACCGTCAAGTCCGAATCGGTAACGCTAATTCTTGTTTACTCGACTCCACTCGGCTTCACTCGACATCATGCGCGCTCGTGTCGGTGACGCACTGAATTAGTTCCCGCTTAGATTAAAGAACTCGCTTTTCTCCGCTTCAGATAAATTCTATTTAAAAGGAACCTGTTTCTGTAAGTCTATCCTGCCTTTGAACTTGTAATACGCCAAATGGAAACAAAACTAGAACGGCCTCTTCATTGTTAGTACACACACAATCTGTCAAAAATTTACTATTAAAATAACCGAAAGAACAAAGTAGAAGCTCGGGTTGAATGAGTTTTAGTGCTTCAAGATCTTGTACAAAAAAATCGAGAGCGAGAGAGCGAGGAATGTCTTCAAACCACTTCAAACCCTAACCCTAATCTGCCAAAACCAAGTGTGGCAATTTTTTTAAACATGTTGGGAGGTTCTGCTTTTAGGTTATGCTGCTCTTAGGACATTTTGCTTTTAGACTGTTTTGACATATAATACATGAAAGGCAATTCACATAAGAAGGGCACGATATGTACAAACAAGATTTTGTGCTCGGGTGATAAACTCGCATACGATATATTACGAAGGGGTAGTCGTACTTTTCAAATCTCGATTGAATTCCTGAACAAAAGGTGGACGCGTATTAGTAAAATCCGAGGGTAGCATATCCATACTAATATCAAAATAGCGAAAGTTAATGAGCGTCATGGAGTTTAGAACCATCACAGCATCGCTTGCTGATTGTAAGTTTCCGCAACTGTATTAATCTTTCTTCATTGTTCCTCTCACCGCCACCATTACTTATTCCACCCAATGCCACCGAAACAAGATATATTTGTCTAGTAGAGAGGAAATGTCCCGGACCAAAGGCAGTCTTGTTGAATTTTTAACAGACAAAAAGAGGGAAAAGCGTTGTCCGTGTCCACCGCCATCCAGCGCATTTGCTTTATTTATTTATGTAACAAGATTTGCGTTTCAGTGGTGTCGGGTAAGACGTAAGATAGCCCTTACTATTGGCTTCACACTGCTCAATATTATAAATGTGAGTTTGTTTGTTTGTTTGTTTTATTGGTGCACAATCTTGATAAAGATATACGCTTCATATTCAGCCTGTACTTTGTACAATACACAAAAATAGAAAGATTGTTATAAAATGCTAGGATTGCATTTCCGTAGTACTTTGCTTGTATAAAGCCATTCTTTTTAAACTAAATGGAAAGTGTGAAATGTCATTTTTAGTTTTTGGTGAAGTGTTGCTAGCTTTGTGCATATTTAATGTTTTTACAATAAAACTAGAAATTTTGAAAAAAAGTTTTATTTGATAATAACGTTTTAAATCAGAACATTACTTCGTTGAAGCCGGGACTACATACATTCGCGAAACATCTCTTTTAAAATACACGTTACCAAGGGGATGGAGACTTCAAATTGATCCCTGCTCTTTAAGTAGTTCCCGCAGAATAATTTCTGAAGTGTGGCCAAAAGAAATAAGAGAAAATAGTTTTAGAAGTTCTGTTTGTCCATCATGGTCTCTCCATAGTGGAGTAAGGGCAGTAAGATGATGAATACCTCGCTACTTTGTGCGTGTTTTGGAAATTATCTCTAAAACAAGTCTTAAGTCTAAAACAAGATCATAATCTAAAACTCTTCTATGTAGCTCATTATGAGGGTTTAAGGCACGAACATCTAAATAAGGAAATTATTTAGCCACTTTAGAAGTTAGCATTTATGACAATAAAAACTTGTTGTTATAAGTTCTCATTCACTTAATAATGTTGTCAGTATTATAATATAATAATATAAAAGTTAATATCTAGAAAAACAGTGCGTATATCCCACTGGCACTGGGATGAAAACGAAACCTAATCTTAATTGGATTTCGTACATAATCCCAGAACGCTCACAAAAGCATTTATTTATATGTAGCATTCTAATCACTGAAATCAATACAAACTAATTATTATTGTATGACGCAAAGCTTTCGATGACAACGAGAAACACGTGACTTTCTATAGTAATAACGTAAAAGACACTAAAGCTAAGACCAAAGAAACAACAGTTGCTGTTCGCAATTCTATTTAGAGTGTATCTAATTAAAAGACCGACCCTCTTGAGGGTAGGTACTTAAAAGAATTTCATTAAGCAAGTTGTGAAAGTCGCTAAAATTCTCTGGTGGCTCGTGTAAGTTCTAGAGTAGAAGACGGGATTGTTTCGTGACTGGGGAGAGGAATTAGCGTCCACCATCCTATCAATCAGATTGATTAATTATAAAGTTGACGCAAACCTAAGTTGGAGTTAAATTGAATTTTATAGGCATTAAAGCCCGCAATAATATAAGAAATCAAGTTAATCGAGTCGTAAAAATTAATTTCATTTTGAACGTTTTCAAATAATATTGTGTGCACATAAAACTTTATTTTACCAGGATTGAATAGAAAACCATTGGAAAGTTGGAGTACTGGAAAAAGTGTTTCGGGACAATTCGTACTTACTAGATAAACAATGGCAAGGAAAAGGTCGCGTGGAGCTGCTTAATGCATGCAGCTTGGGATCAGTAATTATGGCTTAATACTTTAGGGGAAGACAATGTTCAATACTAGAGCTCTATTTTGGATTCGCTCGTGTGACATAGTATTATCGTACGTGTTTGTACTTCATGAACTTACAGTCGGTGTGGAAATTGGGTTTCCCGTAGTTTTGAAACATTCATCTCCAGTGTTGATTTTGTATTTTTTTTGATTGGATTTGATAAAGCAAGTTATTTGCGTGAAAAGAAAACAGAACGTACGTATAGTACTCAGAACTGTAGGAACTGTCAATGTCAATCAATGTAATATCAGTGTACCAAGTTGACAGTTATAGGTAAACCGCATAAGTGTAAGTGTATGAAGGATTCGCCCTATGAGGAGTGTAAAGGAAACAACCAGCTCCGAGGAGAGAACTAATACAACTGATTTATTGATATAATTACCAGCGTACACAGATCAATACAAGATAGATAGATTACTTATGCTACTTACACTACACCTTCCCCGGAGGGACAAAATAAAATAAATTTATGATTTTATTTTATTTTTTCTGACTGGTTGGACTGACACAGACTGGTTATTTCCTTTTTCACATTGCCTCTTTGGACACCAGATTTTGGCAGAATTACCGTGAAGGTGGTAGTTGCCATAAATAACTACAAAAAAGCGTTCAAAAAGAACTGGAAACCAACTTCAATTGCCCTAAAATTCTACTTTTGTTAAGGCAAATTTAAGATTTATATTGTTTTCTCATGGATTCAATTTTCAGAACTGGGCCAAATTGAAATAGGACCAACGGAAAGCACCAGCTTTCAAATAAAAAAAGAATCATCCAAATTGGTTCACCCAGTCATATAAAAAAAGAACGAAAAAAAAACAGAAAAAAATACCCATCGAATTGATAACCTCCTTCTTTTTTAATGTTGGTTAAAACTAAATAATAATGAGTACAAGGTATGCGGTGCAGGGGCGCGGGCGAGGACTCATTTAAGCGGTCGACCTATAGTCTAGGCTCACCTCCAGTACCACTCGCATAAGAGCGATTCAAAAATACCGAATTTAGGAATTCGATCGAAAATCTGTAGAAATCGAACACTCGTGGCGCATCGAGTGCTGAAAAAAATAATGAAGCTACTGGACGTATTACCATTCAGCCGACGACATTAAAATATGAAGTAAGAAACTAGTAGATTTGCTAGTAGATAAATCTTAGTACACAACACATCATCATCATCATCAACAACAGCGTATTTACGTCCCCACTGCAGGAGATCAGGCCTACTCTTCTATAGAGAGTGTATGGACCATAGTCCACCACGCGGGCCCAGTGCGGATTTGCGGACTTCACATGCCTGTTCAAGACATGCAGGTTTCCTCACAATGTTTTCCTTCACGGTTTAGCAATCGGTTAATGTACTTAAAAGGTGAAGAAAACACATACGACGATTATTTATAGCAAATGTAAAGAAACATATAAGAACTCACGGGAAAACTGTTAGTCTCGCATGTAAATGGGTAGGCGTAGCATGAATAGGTCGATCGCCCCAGATAAAGATTAATGACACAAATACGTTACCGAAAGGGATGCGAGTGAGAAAATCTCAAAATAAGTGTTCCCAATGTAGTGTTGTTATTCAAGATGTTTGTTTCCGAAAGATTGGTGCGCCTTCGCACTCGCGTCTTGAGACGCCTTCCTTTCAAAACTCGATCACCAAGCTCAGACCTATCGTACGGTTTATGGCCGAGATTGACCCGGGGGAGGTGATGTAATGCATAGGACACTGCCGTAATAGAACTATGAAGATCACAGTGACACACAGGACGTACGGACCTCTTGTAATAATGATTAAAATAACTCCAATAATTGTTATATTCATGCAATTACATTGATGTTATGCTTTTGTAAATATTTTTTATTAAACGGTTCTTATAATTATTACATTCCAACAATATCGTACCCAATTAATTTTGAAAAGTACAGCGCCGACTAATTGGTCCGAGCTTATATTATTTCACATAAAAGTACTTAGTACACTCGAGTACAAAAATATGTATCCACTTTTGAACCTTGTCATATTCGCCTTTAATTGTTAAACCGATTGTGAATACATTTAGCCATTTGGCCACGGAGGCGGTTAAAAACTAGATACTCGTCTGACCAAATGACACTGTAGATATCACTTTTGTTTTATAAACAAGAATTTATTATATAATTATTTTTTGCCTATTATGAGTCCAGAACCCTTGAGGATGGTTTTGGTAGTGATAAGCTGATATAGCTTTTTCAATATCAATTTCTTTGCAAATTTAATACATAGAATTAACGTCAATTTATTAATGCTGGGTGAGTTCGGTCACTATTTAAAGAACCTGTAGAAACCTTCTGAAATTAAATATCTATTTCCAAAAGCAACTATATGTATTGTGTTGAAAGCCTTAGTTTTGTAAATTGACACGTGACGGCCGTGGTAAAAGACAAGGATTGAACCTTAATTAAAAACACATTAGCTGCCCAACTTTGACAATGTAGGCTTAATCCCACACACGACCAATTTGTATATGGGATTGACGTGGGTGCTATTAAATAGATTCCACTGGGTTTCTAATCATATTAATTTTTGTTAGAAACGACGAGTTAAAAAAATTGGGTGAGTATCGCATGTTATTGGGTTGGGTGGGTCTTATTTAAAAAGTTTTAGAGGTTTACCGGAGTAAGGATATCTTTCCCGGAACCTAGCTTTTTTGATTGAATGAATGAGTGATTGAATGGTAAATTGGCGACTTTGTATGGGTGTAATATAATTGCCAAATTGTCAATGAATACAAGTTGAGAATACAGCCAACCCGGAACCTCTCTGGTATATTTTCTAAATTTGCCGAAAGTGATGATTGCTTTGAATACCCCTTGGATACGAATGGACACGGTGTATGATAGTACAAAAATTATGTTTAGCCGTCGCTTTTTCAACAGACATTGGTTAAAGAATGTTAACCTGGGGCCTGTATCATAAAGCGAAAATTCTTTTTTGCCTGCAGTGCCAGTTGATTGGTCGAAAAGTCGAAAAAATAGTAATAACTGACATACGTCAGTTCATAGCGAATTGTCGCTTTATGAAACGTTGTCCAGGCGCGTTTTGGAACCGCTAGTGTGAAAGCAGCTAGTCGAGGCGTGAGTCCTCCCACCATATTTTACTCCAGAAATACAGATTGTACAGGCATGTCATCCATTTGTTATGTTCGATCGCATTACGGAATTGATGACTTACCCCTTAGACTTAGAGTTGATTTTCCCGTGCGCACACTTGTATCATATGAAAGCGAATGTTGTATAAAGAATAACAAAAATACTTTATAACTTGCGTTGAGGCTGCGTGACTTTCGTACGCGTTGAATGTTTCAAATGTGATAGGCAATAAATTATTTTCTGAGCTATAAATCAGTCAGAAAAATCTACATTACCTATAATTCTGTATAGACTTTGCTTAATTTATTGCACTATAACAAGCATTGGAAACAAATCAAAAATAGTCGAGCCGTAAATTGTGTACAATTTTGATGAACAACTAGGTAAAAAATAAAGCATTTCTGCTTTTAAGGGCCTGCTGAAATGCAATCCACTAAGGATAAACATCCTTGCAACCTCACAGAACACATATGCCTTTACTGACCTCATTCAATATTGATGCTTGTTGCCTAGGAAACTAGAGGTATCGTCAACAAAAACATCCGTGAGCCGTGAGATTGGACGGACGTTTGTGCGAAGTGAATTGCACCCCTGCAGCAAGATCTGCTCCCAAGCTGTTGATTTGTATGGTCTAACAATAGATGTCGTGAAATTATTATACATCTATACACGCGGTGTCAAGTCAAGCCAAGTTCAAGATAACAGAACTGGCCTGAAGCACCGTCTGTAATATTACACGAAGATTTGGAGCCACTTTTGACCCACTCATAACTCAAAAACTAATTCTCTTAAACGTGTCAAATTTGGCTCATTACATATCAACATTGAAATATGTTCCTAATTTAATTTTAATTTAAAATGTTGCATTTTTTTAACATGATGTAAGTGAGAAAGTATATTTTGAAATCGTTTATCTTTGTAAACATTCCTTTCTGATATGTTCTATGCAAGCCCTTAATAATAATAAAAACATCAACACATTGACCTTACTTATTCAGTTGTCAGTTAACTTCTACAACAGAAAATCCTTTTTAGACATTATTCATATACGAGTATTATATCAAAGTAAGATGCACATTCTTTAAAAATGCCGTTTATAAAACTCCCATTCAACACTGCTAAATATCTCTTACTTATATATAACTTGTTACTTATTTACAACTCTCAGGCCCCTACGATTGTTCGCTGAAGTTCGCACCCGAAGGCCTTGCGTCGAACTGGACCCAATCGGTCAAACTACCCAGGGATTTGCTTGTAACTGTTACACGCCTCAGGCGAATGGCTACACAAATGATCTTCTTCTCGTCGATCGTCTTTAGCAATCAGTGCCGCGGGTGCTTTATGAATTACAAATAAGGTAAAATGATTTAGTGTGGTAAAGTTACTTGTGCAATGGTTTTAACCACGTTATTGAAGGACAGGGAACGATTATGGTTTGGCATGAAAGTGATAAATCTGTGGGACCTGTAGAGGCGATACGCCTTTCTCGTTGTTTTTTCCGTGACATGCTTGCTAATATTGCTATATATAGCAATAGCTCCTAATTATAAGATTTTAAAGTAACAAATACCTTCTTTTCAGGTACGTAAATTGAAGGTACGGAGTTTAGTTCCGGTTAGTTCAAGAAATGAGGTAAAATATTCTACATTTATCTTACGACAAATAGTAAAAAAGTAAATGTGTTCAAAAAGAACTGGAAACAGACTTCAATTGCCCTAAAGTTTACTTTTACTAAGGCAAATTTAAGATTTATGTCGTTTTCTCATGGATGCTGTAGTCAGAACTGAACCAAATTGAAATGGCACCACACGGAAAGCACTACCTTTGAAATAAAAAATAAAAAATTGGTTGCCTGTAAAGTCGGTATACGGGCGAAAGTTTTACGTGACAACGACTTTGAGTGGTAAAATGTGCTCGAGTGGAAGGGACGCGTGCCTTTCACTTTTTATGTCTGTTTCTCTCGCTCTTAGGCGGGCTAACCATGCCCGAGTGGAAGGGACGCGTGCCTCTCACTCGCTCTCATTGTGAGCGCATAACGTGAGCGGAGCGTAACGCAGTTTCTTGAAGTGTCACCCGGCAAACCAATTTATAAGACGTTGTCACGTCAAAAGAATCATCCAAATTGATTCACTAAGTCAAAAGTTTTGAGGTAACAAACATTTAAAAAAATACCCGTCGAATTGATAACATTTTGAAGTCGGTTAAAAACATACGGACCGACCAAATTTGAAAATATGTTACGCCTTCTATTGCTTTTACAAAGACTAGATTAGTATTTCTTAAATATCTATAAAATAACATTCATGTATAAATAAGACAGGCCAATTGAGCCTATCAGACGATAATGAGGGACAAAGATTGTACAGGAAAAATGTTTTATCTAAATACTACTCAGATATATTTATAATTCAAGCGTTAATTAATCTTCTTTTGGATCTCGACCTTTTCCTTTCATCCCCTTCCGGTTCAATTCGTATATACTTAAAGCGAATGTTGCTGAGAGATTCAATTACAAATATCAGTAACGTAATTAGAAAAGGAAGCCCCTTAAGGTGTGCTAGAAAACAATTGGTACGTTTTGAGTGTTTCGTTAATTTCTTGAGATTTTATGATATCCAGTAGTTGAAGTCATCCTCCGCTTGTACTCCGCTGCACATCATCATCAGCCGGGAAACGTAAACTGCTGGACATAAGTCTCCCTCATGGTACGCCACATCGACCGGTCCCGAGCCACCTGCATCCAGCGACTCCCTGCGACTCTAACCAGGTCGTCGGTCCATCTAGTAGGGGGACGACCTGGTAGACGTTTCCCGGTACGTGATCGCCACTCGAAAACCTTTACTCCCCACCAGTTATCGGTTCTTCAAGCGATGTGGCCTGCCGCTGCACATACATACATTTAAATATTTGTGTGTGGGAAACGTGTACCGGGCCATTCCCATACTAGACGAACTTACGACCTGGTAAGGGTCTAGGGGAATTGCTGTCTGAGTGCGGCTCATGACAGGTCATTGTGGGATACCATGGGGCCTATATTGAGCAGTTGGAATTTTGGCTACTCATTTTTATTGTGTTGGGTATCAAGCGTGACGTGACGGAAAGCACGTGTCGTAGCCATCACGAGGTCATATTTTCCTGCCCAACTTAGACACTGAGACCCTGTTTTCTTCGTCATACCTATTAGAAAGGGATCTGAAAGATCACGCGAAACATTTTCAAAGGCTCAAACTTTTTCTCTTTAATATTAGATAAAGACCGCAAAGTTTTTGCAAAGTTGAGTGTCTGAGGCGGTTGCTATACATACATAATTCCCATCGAAAGCCTCTAAGCCTACTACGTCGATTAGTTTCTGATTTGGCCCTCCGCCAGGAAAGTTTAACGTGATACCTACACAGGTATACTCTAATGAATATCCGATGTGAATATACAACCATACTAAATAATACTTCTAATGTGTACCTATAATATATTTTCACCGTTAGACTGATAAAAGTGATAATACGTAAGTCTCAGGTTCGATTCATGGTGGAAAACGCATAGATTAAGGCTAAGTTCATATGGCCGCGCGGCACCGCGCGCCGCCGCGCGATGTGAGAGTTCACATGACAGGGTATATACGAGCGCCAGTCTGGCATTAACATTGATATACAATGGACGTGGAGGAGGCAATTTGCTTGTGGATTTTATATAGAAGACTGAGACGTCGCAGAAGACGACAAAGGCGATACTGGGTGCATCCAATATTAAGTGACAGACTTTCTTCAAGCCTGTTTGTCACCTTATACCCTAAGTTGAGGTTACATGAAGAAAATTTTTTTAATTATTTCCGTATGTCAGTTGCAACCTTTAATTTTTTATACGATTTCATTGAAAATGATTTAAAATCCAGTGAAAATGCTGTAAGATATTGCATATCACCAAAAGAAAAACTCATTGTAACATTGCGGTAAGTTAACTGTTTATTAATCATAATCACAGTAAAAATTATAAAAAATAAGAAATTATGAGCGAGGCTTCTTGGCAAATTAAAGTTTAATTGAACAGATCTAATTCTTGAGAATCTTCGTATGACGGGTCACAAGTAACATCACCCGGGGGTGATGTTGCTTGCGATGAACTTGTGGGAGGTGAAGTGTATGAATTAGTTGTATAGCCATATTGTGTTGATTCTCTATCAGAGTACTGCATTGGGTTGCTATATTGAGAACTTTGAAATGAAGCATGATAGTTTCTGGGTGGTCGTTGTGAGCTATATGAAGTAGACGGGTAGTTAAAATCTTCAAGTGGCTGTGCTCGTGTAGCTTGGTATCGTTCTAATAAATTATAAATTTCAATTTTCAGTTTTAAACGCCGGTTTTCAGGAACTTTTTTTATTTCCCTAACCAATGAAAGACAAAATAATTTATCTTCATCGTCATCTTTCTTTTCTGCTGCATTATTATTTCGACTATTTATGCTTTGTTGTAAAAGATTTGCAAAATGTTCATCGGCAGGGTGAAGTTTGAATTTTTTCCGGGGCACATTTTCTGTTGAAGCTTGAACGCCGCTGCTGTTAACTGCACTATCCCAATCAGGATTCTCTGTAACTTCCGCAACATCAAGGTTGTTGTCAGTTTTTCGTTTCTGGACAACTTGTTTAAGAAATGACAATCTTTGGAAATACGCAAATGAAGATGGTGTTGATGCTGAGGAACCGGACTTCAAATGTTTTGTTTTCTTAAGTTCTTTTACATAGGCATCTCGTAAATTTTTCCATTTTTTTTGCAAAATCGATCCTAGAAAGTAAATAATTAATTATTAGTTTTCATTGCAAAACTATTGAAAAATGTTGTACGATACGGGTGCATAAAGAGTCCTTATGACCTACTTTATGCAAATTGTACTTTGTGCACTTTATGCTCACGTGCCACACTGTAAACACTCGCTATGAATGTGTTTTCTTTGTAGCACTTATTCAGTAAAGATTTACTTAAAAGAAATAGACATAGACATAGACATAGAATTAGGAATAGGAATAGGAGTAAGTAGGGGTAGGAATAGGTATGGGAATAGGAATTTGACGAGGAATAGGAGTAGGAATAGAAATGGAATATTTATCGTGGCACGTGAGCATATGCACTTTATGCTCGCGTGCCACACTGTAAACACTCGCTATGCTTGTGTTTTCACTGTAGCACTTATTCGGTAAAGATCTACTTTATGCACGTGTATCTTAAATAACTATTATGTTACAGGTACCTAGCAACTGGTTCTTCATTTGCAGAGTTACAATATGGTTATAAAATTGGCAAGTCTACGATATCGGGTATAATTAAGCAAGTGTGCCAAGTTTTATGGAGAAATTTAAAAACTTTGGTCATGAGTCCACCAACAAAAGAAATCTGGACACAAATATCTATACAATTTGAAAATAAAGCATATTTTCCAAATTGTGTTGGAGCGTTGGACGGCAAACACGTTCGTTTAATACAGCCACCAGAATCAGGATCAATGTATTACAATTACAAACACTTTTTCTCATTAGTTTTAATGGCTTTATGTGATGCTAACTATTGCTTCATATGGATAGACGTTGGAGCTTACGGAAAAGACAGTGATTCGGGTGTTTTCAAGGAAACGTCATTATTCAAAAAACTCTCAGAAAATTCGTTGAACTTACCAGAGCCTAGATCTATCACAAATAATGAGAGCGATGCATTTAAACTACCATACGTAATTGTAGCTGACGAGGCTTTCGCTATGACTAAAAATTTGATGAGACCCTATGGTGGTAAAATGTTGCCAAAAGAAAAAAAAATATTTAACTACCGCCTTTCTTTAGCACGAAGGTATGTCGAATGTACATTTGGCATAATGTGTAACAAGTGGCGTATCTTACACCGGCCAATAGACGTGAAGATAGATTTTGCTGTTGATATCGTCAAAGCTATTTGTGTTTTACATAACTTGGTAAGGATGAGAGATGGTATAAATCAGGATGATATGATCAATCCAGCGCCATTACCTAATGTGAATCCAACTAACAGTGGACGAGCAAACCATGAAGTAGATAATATTCGAACTAAATTCACAAATTATTTTGTTACTGAAGGTAAATTAGATTGGCAAGATAAAATGGTGTAATAGGTACCTACCTATGATTTTATAAAACTTATTTTAAATAAATAAAACTAATTAAAAAAAATACTTACCCAAATTTTTCTTTTTTTCTTCGGAATCATCATTTTTGCAAAAAATTAAAACTAGTTCTTCCCAAGACCTTCTTTTTAATATTTTATTTGAATAATCCTTAGAGTTAAGATTCCAAATCGCATCTCTTTTTTCGATTTCGTCGATAAGCAAATCGATAGGCACAATGTCATCTTCGGTACTCATTGCATCGATCTATGTGTCTTTCCGTCTCAAGGCGCGCGGATCAACTGAACAGGTCGATACAGGTTTGAAATACTTGTGCCGCGCGGCAGCGCGCGGTTCTAGATCTTGCGCGCGGGTCAGAGCGCGCCGCGCGTTGGCGTGCGGTACCGCGCGGTAATGTAGACGATAATTATCGTTTATATTGATCTTGTGCCGCGCGGTTCGTAGTTCCGCGCGGTACCGCGCGGCCATATGAACTTAGCCTAATCGTACCTGATGGTAAGTGACGATATAGCCGTTGAATGTAAATTACTTACTTATCAGCCCGTGTATCTCCACTGCTGACGATAGGCCTCAGTTCTCCTCATCCACTCGCTCCCCGCTATCTTCTTAAGATCGTCAGACTTATGGACTGGAGGCTGTCCCACCCCGCGGCTCTCAGTTTAAGTTCTCCACTCAAGAATCTTTCTGCTCCAGCGACCGTCTGTTCGTCGACAGATGTGTCCTGCCCATTGCCACTTCAGCTTGCTTATTTAAGTAGCTATGTCGGCCACCTTTGTACGTCGATGTATTCCTGATCTTGTCGCGCAAGGATATTCCAAGCATAGCCCTCTCAATCGCTCACTGTGTAACTTTAAAGCAGTGGACAAGCCCTAATGCGAGACTATTAATATATAATTACTATTCTGTCCACCTGATAGGAAAGGTAGGCAGTTAGGGTAACAATATAGCGAGGTTTCAGGTTTTCCTACCTAATTATAATTATCAATAAACCACACGAACCATTAATACAGACGATTCGTTTGGTTTGTCTGATATAAAGTTGGAGGTTGGTCCAATTTAATTCTGTTTCCACCTTTCGGTTCGATAACTAATGCGGCACATTAAAGGGATCTTTGCAGTTCGTACGCTCAGCAGCCTGGGCCGAGTGTCCCGCAGATACGAGTAGAAATAAAGTAAATTGAAAAAGAAAAGTAAAGAAAAAAAAGCTACGAGAAATAGACTTATCCTCGATACTCGGCCCACTCACCGGCCGGCAATTATAATCTCAAATAGCGCAGGTTTTGAAGATGTGAACATTGTTGTTTTAAATAAATAATTAATGTAAATAAATCATCATCATCAGCCAGGAAGCTTCAACTACAGGACATCTGAATAATAGAAGAAATTAATATTATGAGAAATACTCATTTTATGGAATTTCTGATCTCACATTCACTTCACTTCAGTTTATTTCTTTTAATAGAAAGGTCGTTTAAATCTCATTTAAATTTATTTATTTTTTATTTATTTATTAATTAAACATACATTTTTACAAAATTTGCTTACAGTGTACTTAATCCTAGAAAAGGTTTGTCTGTACACCATGTGACTCGTCTATTTTATATATATATTAGTCTATGACATAGCTATAAAAACAGGTTTGAATTTTTAAAGTCAGTGATTTCCGTAGATATCCATCTGACATGTTCTTGGCGTCAGTTTCACTTCCAACACCCGATATAACCATGGCATACATTTTAGGGAAAATGAAAATCTAGGACGATAAGAAAAAGTTTTAATTTGACGGAGTGGTAACCCGAAAATTTCTCGGCCTACTTGAGAGATGATGGATTGTCGGGATAGATGGACGAGACATGAATTTTATAAGTCCCAGTTTTGCTAGGGGCAGATGTGTCCAAAGATTTTCATGTAATCGTAAGACGTAATAGATTGTCCTGAGCCTATCGATTACGCTCAAAATGTTTTCAGTACATTTTAAGTAATCAAAAATATCACAATTTCGTGTACACTCAACATTATCTGCACCCTATCGCATTAAATATGACTTGATATTAGTTAATTAAGTTAATATATAATATAAGTATAGTATATAATATATAAATTAAGTTAATATGTAATATAAATAATAAGAAAGCGAATATACTCCATAAGAGATAGAATGATAAAAAGTCAAAATGAAGTAATAATTAAATTGTCAGAATATATACTCGTATTCAACAGCATTGACACATGCTGGTCATCGAAATCAACATGTGTCAATGATGTTATGTAGGTGTATTAGTTATTAGTTTACTAATTAAGTTTATTAATTTATATGTACTATTTGTAAAATTTGTATTTGTATGGGTCTAGTGCTTGAGATATAGTGATAAATTAAAAAAAATATATAAGTTAATAAAGCGTTCAAAAAGAACTAGAAACCGACTTCAACTGACCTAAAAGTCTACAGCATTCATTCCCTAAAATGTAGTAAGTCACCCTTAGAGGTTTTCTCAAAAAGCACTGAATCAATTTCGACTAAATGAAAATGACGACATTGTACTGAAAAACTGTATTTGCAACGTCGTCCCAAAAATAACTACTTAAATATGAAATCGACTGTAATTTTTACATGATATTTGAACGTTGACTATTTGATTGCTTAACTTAAACGACATTTTATTAAGTGTAAGACAATCATAATACATGACTGACACATATTATTTATATGAACTGGCATTTCTTACTTTATTGTAGAAACTGATGAGTGCTATAAACAATTTATATTTTGCTTTTAATATTAATATTTGACTTTAACATTTGTACATCTGTACCTACATAGACAAGCTGCTGTGAACAAATTTCATTTTCAATAACAAATATCTGTAAAAACTACTTATTTTTTTCTCATCTCATTCTCGCTGCTCTCACGCGTCTCATGCTATGCAGGCTTGTATAAAGTTTTGTTTATATGACGCCGACGATACTTATTTTATAAGCTTCTGTGCATTTTAGGTAATCACGCATTCCATCCGAAGGTCTTATCGTCACTTACTGTCACAACTACTTTTAAAATAACTACATATTTCTAAAGACAAAATCCTTTATCGCTCTATATATAAACAGCTAATGTTAGTACGTTAAGACAGGGTTTTCTCTATGACCACCAACTCCTATCAACTACCCGTTGGGGTGTTGAATACCCCTTGATCTTCTGCTGAAAGTAAGGGAGTTTGGTCGCGATGGGTGGAAGTGGGAGGTTGTGGATGGCAAAAATGTGAAAAATATATATCTGTCCTTGTCTAACTCATATGAACTTCACATAAGTGAAGAAGTTCACATGAGAACTTCTGGAAAGTTCTGACAATTTATATAATGATCTAGGAAGATTACATTTACTCTACATTTATGCCAAAATAAATGTCCACCCGTGCGAAGCATTAAATACGATTTACTGTAGTTTACAGCTACTGCTTTCTATTCTGGCATACATAATACCGTGAGTGAAATATTCTGAATATTTTAACTCCTGCATTAAAGTATTACTATGTAAGCGAGAGCGTACAACAAACTGTCAGGTAAAGTTAAATTAACTTTGCAAAACGAAAATTATAGGTTTCAACGTGACAGCGTGATTATAAAGTAAATGATTTTATTATGGTTTTCGTTTAACAAAGTTCATTGGACAATAACGGTTGATAAAAGTAAATCATCATCATCATCTGACGGGATACGTTCACAGCTGAACGTAAGCCTGCCATGGCACACGTCGGACACTTCGAACAATTTTCGTGATATCGGCACACATCGAACGGATGACATTAGTATAAACGCGCGCTATACAAACCCTAAAAACGGTGCTAGACTTAAAAAATGCCAGTCTTTGGAGCGTTATATGCAACGAAATTTTAATAAATTTTTTTTGAATGATTGAACAAAAATGTTGATACACCTTTAGGTAGAAAAATCGCAAAGTGCGTAAATATTGAGAAGTTTTACACATTTTATTGTTTTAAAGTGTTTGTTGGGTCGGGCTGCATATGCGGTAGCATTTTTTAGCGGGGAACGGGAGAGTTTTGTGAACGTATTTTACAATATTGAAGTTTTAACCTCAAATTTCGTTAGAAATCCATAGAAATTTGAGTTTTAACCAGTATTAAGTTGCGTTTTATCCCCTTTTAACTTGTGTTTTGTGTTGTAACGTGACTGTTTTGTGTTGTTGTGAGTGTTTAAGTCGCGATGGACGCGACAGAGGTGTCGGACGTTTCAGCGTCCGGCGCCGGTTCAAAAACAATGTCTGCTGTCGCCGCCACGCTGGCGCCGCCGCTCGAGACGGACACGCGGACGGCGCGTGCACGCCGCGTGACAACCGCGCGGCCCGGGACGAGCTCGCACGGAGAGACAGGTGCGCGGCTTGAGACAGCCGGACGTTTATGGCGCTCGTCGTCAAAACGTCGGTACTCGGGCGCCGACGGTACCGACTCGCAGACCTCGGATTACGAGTCGGACGCGGAGGAGTCGGTGCAGACCGGTAAGGTGGCGCGCATGGTGACGCGCGGGAACAGCGCGGCGCGAGCACGCGTGCGCGGGAAGGCGAGTGCGCGCACGCGACGCACAGCAGGTGAAATAAAGGAGGCTGCGCACGCGGAGAAGATGGTCGGCGCCGAGGAGGCGGTGGCTGCTGCGACAGAGAGGTACCGCCGCACGCTAGAACCGAGCCCTTCGACGTCGGTACCGACGGCGGGAGTGGACACGCTGGCCGCGGCTGACCTGGTGGAGCGGGCCAATCAAGCGATTGGGTACATCACAGAGGTGGGTAAGAAGTCCCGAAATATTAAGGGCGAGCTTCTCGGGGTGCTGAAGAGGGCAACTACATCGATCTCCGAGGCTGTTAAAGAGCTCGGCTCGCGAACGCAGACAGAGGAGTCCCGTCTGCTCCTGACGGACAATGCCCGCCTCCGCGAGCAGATGGAAGAGTTGCGACGAGACCTGGAGGAGCTTCGGAAGGCTCAAAGTGCTGCCCCTCCCGCATCCCTCGCCGTGGACACGGAGGGCCTCAGCCGGGACATCATGGTGCAAGTGGGGACCATGGTGAATGCCCGGCTTGAGTCTTTGGAAGGGAGGTTGCCACCGGAGCCGCGGCTGCGGCCGCCGCTTGCTGCGGATGGATCGGCGGCGAAGGGAACGCGTCGCACCGGGCCGGTTGTGGTCGCTCCTCCGCGACGGGGGCGACCGCCCGTGCGCTCGAATGCACCTGCTTCAACCACTGCTGCGACGCGTGTGGCTGCGGCGCGCGCCGCTGCCTCTGAACGCTCGCATGCAGCTGCTTCTGGGCGCATGGTGCGCACCCGAGCGGCTGCCGCCGCTGCTGCCAGTGCAGTGCACGTCGCTACGTCAACGTCGGATGCCGTGTGCACTGTGAGTGGAGCGCGCGCCTTGCCTCCACCAGCGGAGACAGTGCGTGCCGTGCGCACTGCGCCTCCGCCAGCGGAGCAGAGCCAGCTGATGACGGACACCGTGCCGGTCACGCCGGACCCATCAGTGGCGCCCGTGCGCCCTGCACTGCCCGTGACCACAAATGTAATCACTACTATGCCTCCGCACCTGGCACCGGTACCTACCGCGGATAAGGAAGAGGTGGAGGTCGTCGATGCTGCGCAAATGGCCCAGTCTACTCTAGCCACCCTTGCCAGGCGCCCGCGGCGTCGAGGGGGGAAAAAGAAGAAAAGCATGGCTGCGCGACGAGTGCCGGACGAGGAGCATGCCGGGCCTGCACCCCTTTCTAACCCTATTGAAAGTTGGACAACGGTGGGGATGCGCAGGCCCACGGGGGCAACGCAGCCAGCCTTAGCACCCAGACAACTGGCCGCGCGCAAGCTGCGCCCTCCTCGTTCTGCTGCAATCGTCATCACCATGACACCTGAGGCAGCCGAAAATGGGATGACGTACGCGCAGATTCTCCATGCTGCTCGGTGCAAGATAAGCCTCACCTCGTTGGGGATTCCTGCGCTGAAGTTTAGGCGTGCGCTGACAGGGGCGCGCGTGCTTGAGGTTGCAGGATCGAGCTCCGACACTGAAGCCAAGGCGGATGCGTTGGCCCGCGAGCTGGTCAAAGCGATCGGTGAGGAGGTGGCGCGGGTGTCGAGACCGGTCAAGACCTCTGAGCTGCGGGTGTCCGGCCTCGACGAATCTATTACCTCGTCTGAGGTCGCTACGGCGGTGGCGCGCGCGGGCGCGTGTGAACCGGACGCGGTCACGTGCGGTGACGTGCGCCCCGGACCGGCAGGAACATGCGCGGCCTGGGTGCGATGTCCAGTGACCGTGGCAAAGCGAGTCCTCGCGACTGGCCGCCTGCCCGTCGGGTGGGGATCGGCCCGCGTTGAGCTGTTGGAGGCGCGCCCGCTCCGATGCTTCAGGTGCTTGGAGCCTGGACACGTGCGTGCCTCTTGCACCTCCGAGGTGGACCGCAGCGACGAATGCTACCGCTGTGGGGTAGCCGGTCACATGGCCGGCACCTGTCACGCCACGCCACGCTGCACCTTGTGCGTGGCGGCGGGCAGGCCCGCGGACCACAGGTGCGGTGACAAAGCATGCCCTGCACCCATAAAGAGAGGCGCATCAGCGGCATGCGGCGGCCTTAAGGGCTCGCTGCAGCCCACGCGCACACCAGCCTCAGGTGCAGGGGTTGGGACTGAGAGGGTTACCATGGACACTGCCCATTAGATGGCAGTAACCAGATTCCTCCAGGTGAATCTTAACCACTGCGCGCGGGCTCAAGACCTAATGGTCCAGAGTCTCGCGGAGTGGCGGATACACTTGGCGATCGTGGCGGAGCCCTACAGGCTCCCCTCGTGCACCGGCTGGGTTGGCGACGATAGTAACACTGTTGCTATCGTTGCGAGGACGGCTGCTGGGGCACCTCCACTAGAGCGGGTTTCGAGGGGATGTGGCTGGGTCGCAGTGGAAGTGGAGGGAACTTTGGTGGTTGCCGTCTATTTTTCTCCAAATGAGTCGCTCTCGCTTTTCGAGCGGTTCCTCCGGCAGCTAGAAATCCTGGTATCTCGACGACGCCCTCGTCATGTGCTTGTCGCTGGAGACCTCAACGCCAAATCAGCAATGTGGGAGTCTCCGGTGGAAAACGCGCGTGGCAGAGAGGCGGCGGACTGGGCCATGGCAGGAGGGCTTACAGTGATGAACCATGGGGGGGTGCACACGTGCGTGAGACGGACTGGTGGCTCAATCGTTGACGTCACCTTTGCGACGTCCGCTCTCGCGCGCCGCATATCTGGGTGGAGGGTGTTGGAGGGAGTGGAGACATTATCAGACCACCGTTATATACGGTTTGACGTCTCTGATTTCTCCACAACGCCAACGGAGCCATGGCACTCCCTTCCAGGGGACCCCCCACGCTGGGCACTGGGGCGTCTGGACAGGGACCTGCTGGAGGAGGCAGCTTTGGTGGAGGCCTGGGTGACCGGGCCCGGGGTAGGCCATGAAGTCATGAATATTGAGGCGGAGGCGGAGTGGTTTCGCGAGGCGTTAACGCGTTCCTGCGATGCCGCGATGCCTCGGCTTGGTCCTCATGCCCCCTGGCGCCAAGTGCATTGGTGGTCGAGGGAGATCGCGGGCCTGCGAGAAGCATGCGTGGCGGCAAGGCGGGAGGTTACTCATATCCGTCGTCGGAGGATCGGTAACCTTGAGGAGGAGGATCGCCTCTACGCAGTTTACAGGGATCGAGTAGAGACCCTATCTTCCGCCATAGGGGCGGCAAAAGACGCGGGCTTAGTGGAGCTGCTGGCATCATTAGATGCGAATCCGTGGGGGAGGCCGTACCGCATGGTCCGGGGCAAGCTCCGGCCATGGGCCCCACCACTCACACGGACCATGCGAAGGGAGCTGTTGGAGAGGGTAGTCGCCTCTCTTTTCCCCCCACCACCGGACGGACTGGTCCCCCCAGCAATGGGTCAGTTTAGCGAGGAGGAAAATGAAAATGACCGGGAAGGTGGCTTTGGGATTGGCGAGGTGCCGGAGATCACTACAGCGGAGATAGGGGTGGCGCTTCTTCGTCTTCGTGGGCGCAAGAAAGCCCCAGGTCTAGATGGGGTCCCAGGCCGCGTAATGGGTATCGTCCTGGGGCCTCTGGAGGAGAGGTTCCGGGCGCTGCTCACCGCGTGCCTCGTGCAGGGCCAGTTCCCCCGCCAGTGGAAGGCGGGGAAGCTGATCCTGCTCCAGAAAGACGGACGACCGGTGGACTCGCCATCTGCTTACCGGCCCATAGTGTTGCTGGACGAGGTGGGCAAGCTCTTCGAGCGCATATTGGTTGCTCGCCTCGTCCGACATCTAGAAGGGGTGGGGCCGGACCTCTCCAATGCCCAGTACGGGTTTCGTCGAGCCCGTTCAACTATTGATGCGATACGCAAGGTGAAGCGGATGGCGGAGGAGGCCATGGCGCAGAGGGAGGTGTTGCTGGCTGTCTCCATAGATATAGCAAACGCATTCAACACTCTCCCCTGGGCCTGTATCGAAGAGGCGCTTCGTTACCACGGTTTCCCCGGATATTTGCGCCGCATTATTGGAGCTTACCTCTCCGAAAGGCGGGTCTGTTATCCGGGCCGGGAGGCGTGGGAGACGAGGTCCATGTCGCGAGGTGTTCCGCAGGGTTCAGTCCTCGGACCCACCCTGTGGAACATTGGCTACGACTGGGTGCTGCGGAGCGCACTGCCGGACGGTGTCAGCGTGACATGCTACGCGGACGACACGCTGGTCACCGCCCGTGGTGCCAACTTCGAGGAGGCAGCTGCACGGGCTACAGAAGGGGTGGAGTGCGTGGTGCGATGCATACAACAGCTTGGACTGGAGGTGGCATTTCAGAAAAGTGAGGCCCTGTGCTTCCACGGGCCGCGGGCGGGGCCGCCAGGCGGTGCTAGTGTGGTGGCGGGTGGGGTGGAGATCGTGGTCGGGTCAGAAATTCGCTACCTTGGAATTGTTCTCGATTCCCGCCTAACTTTCCGCGAGCATTTCCGGCGGCTCACGCCTCGGCTCATGGCTACGTGCGGTGCTCTTGGGCGTCTCCTGCCGAACGTCGGTGGTCCGAATTCGGCCTGCCGGCGTTTATATGCGCAGGTAGTACGGTCCATGGCACTATACGGGGCCCCTGTGTGGGAGGACCGGCTGGGGCGGGAAAATAGAGTGCAACTGGCCGCGCCGCAGAGGGCCATATGCTTAAGGGCCATCTATGGCTACCGCACGGTGTCTTACGAAGCAGCGTGCGTGTTGGCTGGGTCGCTTCCCTGGATCTGGGACGCCCGTGTGCTCACGGTGGTGTACGACAGCGTCACTGAGCACCGGGAGTCAGGGGAGCCTCTGTCGAGCGAGGAGATCCTGCGCCTGCGCATCCGCATCCGCAGGCGCTACCTCGCTCGATGGAGGCGGGCGCTCGAAGAGCCTACGGCTGGCCGAGACTCTATCGAGGCTGTGCGACCAGTCCTTGAGCGATGGGTTGGGAGGGAGCACGGTGTCCTGTCCTTCCACCTTACGCAGATCCTTTCGGGGCACGGGTGCTTCGGAAGGTATCTGTGGAGGGTGGCAGGGGCGGAGTCCACGCCGGAGTGCCATCACTGTGATTGTGCCGAAGATACGGCGCAACACACACTGGCGGTGTGCTCGGCGTGGGCGGAGGAGAGGGCGGCGATGGTCGCGATTGTTGGCACGGATCTCTCGCTGCCGTCTGTGGTCCGTTCCATGGTTGGCGACGAGAGGGCGTGGCAGGCGGTCTCCATGTTCGCGGAAGTGGTCATGTCGCGGAAGGAGGATGCGGAGCGGCAACGAGAAAGGGAGGGGGAGCGCCCGACGAGGCGATGGAGGAGGGGAAGGGGTGAGGGCCGTCGGTTGGCAGGGGACCGTCGTCTGCCGCCCTAAACGTGGCTTCGGGCGCGGGACCCGGGGCAGGTCCTGCGTCCGAAGCAGAGGTGATTCAGCGCTGTGTCAAGTCTCCCGACATGGCGCTGAAATGAAAGGAGATGAATGGAGTCTAATAGAGGAGGAACGGAGGAATAGGGCAGTGTGTGTGGAGCACTCTGCCCAACCGGGGAGAAGGGAACACGGGTCGGCGTCATGCCACCGGCGCAGTTGAGGAGATGGATGTGCACTGACGGTATCCGGGCGGACAGGGTGCGTCCGCATAGATGCGTCCGCACTCGGTCTGACCTGATACAGTCGGTGAAGAAGAAGAATAAGTACGAACGGGAGTATGACTGGCTGGCGTATTTCGCCGCCAAAGGAATAGGAATGAAAGGACTGATACATGGTACGGTATGGAGGAATGGGGCAGCGGGCGCGAGTTGACACGCGCCGCTGCCCACACTGGAGAGAGGAGGGGTGTAGGTAGTGCTGGGTTGGGGCAGTGTGGGTGCTTACCTGTCATCCGGACTGAGACCGGCTCGGCGCTACACGCACAGTTGAGATGAGGGATGTGCGCCAGCCGTGCCCGATCGATACCGTTGCTTCCTCATTAGGGTTGCATCGGGGTTGGTTGGATGCGGTTGGTGCAATAGATACAGGATGGATGATAGGAGAGGCGAGGACTGAAAGGTGCAGGAATGGGGCAGCGAACGTGCCAGGCATCGCGCTCCTGCCCACTGAGGAAAGGACGAATGATTGGTGCGGATGGCGGCGGGACGGGGCAGGGTGTGTGCTTACCTGTCATACATGCTGCGATCGGCCTGTCATTATCCGCATAGAGTAGATGTGTGTGTGTGTGCGCCAATCACATCTAGCTGGCGACCGGCTGGATGTGCTTGCTGCACAAGAGAAGTGACGGATGCACGAATGTAAGGGATGTATGGGGCCGCCTGCCGAGTTGCGGATGAGTAGTACGTTCCCGTGACTCGGCAAAAAGAGGCGAGAGAGGGATACCGGAGTGGTTTTAGCTGGTAAGAATCCAGCATAACCCGGCTACTTTCCCCGAAGTAACGGGTATCTTTTGAAGATTTCCACTCCGTAAAAAAAAAAAAAAAAAAAAAAAAAAAAAAGGATCCAAATAGCTATAATTTAGCCTTTCTAACTTCATTGCATTGATATAAGACAAAATGAGATAAATATACAATCTATATCGCGTCAAAATTAAGCAAAAAAAAGTTTTCTTTCGAACTGCAATACCTATCCTACAGGACAAGTAACAAAACTTTCAGTTGTCAAAAACCAGGGCGCTGTGTTACAAGACGTGCAAATTTGTCTGTTATCATCGCTTTTTAATACACGAAATTCCATCTTGAAAACGACGAACATTCAGTATCGATTGAATCTATCTACAGATATCTTTGATAAAAATCAATAAAAACTCTGTGATAAAATCTAATCTGCAACAAACTGTACCTACTCGTAGATATGTACGATACCAAATACTTAGCCGGACAGGACTCCAATTCGAATTTTCCAATCAGAAATAATCAAATTAGTAGATAAAACCAGTGATCAGTGGTCTTCCAATTACGAGCACTCACATTACTCATTACCCGGTGTAATCCCTCAAATCAATTCAAATAGATGCAGTGCTCCGGAGCGTGGGCCGTTTGAAATCATTACTGAACGAATGTGTGGTTCAGAACCACATTTATTAAGCAGCAAAGAGCTCAACTGGATTTAGTACTCGTACATTTGATTGAATAATTCAGCCGAGAGGACACGCTTGATTATTCAATTGATTAGAAATTTGTTGTTTTTAGTACCTGATTATTGACTAGCTACGTAATCAAGTAATTTTAATGTTATACTCGTATGTGTGTGTGTCTCTAGTATTATTTATATTTGTACCTTCCATAAACAGTATTCTAATTGAATATGCATGTATTTATGTAAAATAAGGTCGGTGTATCAAAAAGCCGTTTAATAATATAATCGTCCCTATTTGACGTGATATAATAAACTCGAAAAAGCAGTCTTTTAAATCTGGACTATTTAAAGAATGGACAAGTTGGAGTCAGTCTCTTGCACCGAGGGTACAGTGCAAAATATGAATTTTGGTATGAAAGTAGTAGAAGTGTAAAATAATCATACTTTTTATTTTGTGGTTAGGTGTTGTCTATTTAGTGCGTTTTGTTAGATTACCAAAGGATTTAAATAATGTAACAAAAACACGTATTTTATACTGATTTTTAATATAAGAAGTGTATCATTAGTTCAGGCCAGGGCTTCATGCAGTTTTCGAATGGCTTTTTATGCACATTTTCCCTAAGAATAGTTCACATTGCATAGCTTTATATAATCTAAATAATAGTAATGTTTACCATCGTGCTAAAAAATTAAACTGCCAGACCACTCAAACGAGTTTCTATTCAGACATTAGCCAAACAAAATAATATTTGTGCAAAGTAAAATTAATTAAAACGAAATATCCCAAGTCAATACCGCGATGTCCCTAACGAAGGGTTGTAAAAGCTGCTATCATCGTAACAACTCACGAAACTAAAATAAACTGTACATTTTCATTAAACTAGAGTTAAACAGTTTCTTGTTATGTGCGAGATCCTAAAACAAGAATGGAGTAATAAAAGCTATAATTAAATTTTATACTTGAACAGTAAAATGCAAATGATATTACTGCTCTTGAATTTGGCATAAGGTGGTCGTTGTTCACAACAGGCAAAATAATTTTTCCTCCACATTCTCATCTGACGCTGGGTGTGCCGACTGTATTTACGTCATATAAACCTACAAGTAGATTCCTAATCAACCGCATGTCCTGTGAACACCTGAATTGCAAAATGTTGTAACAACATAAGGATAGTAAACGTCTCGAAACTAGAGCACCGATTTTTAATTCTGGCTTTACTAAAGATACGAATTCAGTGGCAAGGAGTGCCCGATTACGAGCATATCTTTGAGGCACTAATGCATTATTCCCGGTTTCGACTTTTCCACTCCTTGCCTACCAGCTGCTCAAGAATGAAGGCTTCATCATCTGCATTGATTACGGAGGTCAACATAACCAACAATTAATCACGGATTGGTGTTATCGCTTACATATGCTTCCTGCGAGAAGTTACCCCCTTGAGTCTAAAAACTCTGGACGCAAATAAATAAATCCTGCGGGTGGTTGTTGTTTATATATCACTCAGTTGTTTCCCTGTGTGATGGACGTAAAAAATATACCTTTTATTTTTTCCATAATATTTTCGCGAAGCAAGAACTTTAAACAGCTCACAGCGCAAGTTGCACGCAATATTGCATGCAAATACTATTGATTCTTTTTGTGGAAATGTTAACTGATTTATGACGTTCTTCTTCATTAGTTTGAAATTTGCAAAGAGCTACGTTAGAAAAAAGTTTACAGGCTTCTAGTTCGTTATAAATTTTTTAAAGAATCGTTTAAAAATGATTATATGTTTATCTCGTTTATAATAGTTTCGTAAAAAGTATCAGAAAGAAATTAAAATCTGTCAGATACGTATTTTATATATACAGACAAAAAGAACAATTGCAATACATACTACATGTCTAACGCAATCGCTACTATATACCTCAGGAACAGAGTCAGTTAAGAGGCTATGCTGTTGTCAAAGCGCCCATACAAACGTAGTCCAGTCATATTTTGAGTATTAAGCTATGAAAATCTATGAAATTTTCAAGACACAATCTAGAAACAAATATCTGTGTCGGTGGTGAGTCAGATTTTCGTTTAAATATATACTTCCAGAGTTACAGGACGTCAAAGTATTGTATTTTTCGGTAATAAAAAGCCCCAACTTTGAACCTGATTTACAAGAGTATGAATCAATTTAGAACAATTTGGAAAAACCACCGACATCTGAAATTTCATTAGTATACTGTATTAAAAAAATGGTTACATAATATACTGTATCCTTCAAATGATCCCTGGACTACGAAACATCCAAATAACGGGTGGATAACATCGCATAATGTATGCTGTCTCACCGTACGCGCTCGGGTAGGATAGGGCTCGGAGAGGGACAGCTACAAAACAATTTAACCTTGAAACCGACCACGTGGTCTTACCAACATAGCCTCTTAAGTGTTAAACCTTGTAATAAATTTGCCAAAAAGTATAAATGCGTTTTTTTTGTTCACAGTAACTGATTGACTTGATTTTTTGTTTAACGATAGTTGAAGAGAGTAAAAAGTATTTAATTTACTTTTTATCCCGAATGGGCTAGCAGTTCCTGTGGGGTCATTTCTGAAGTCCATGCAAATGAAGTTGATGACAAACTAGCATTTATGTAAACTGCGCAGTAAGCTGGCTCGACTTTATAATAATAATAACAATATTTATTTATTTCTCTACACAGAAAGTTCCTAATTAAATACATTATTCACTTTTTACGGTGCTATATACTGTCTGTGAGAGACTGGTGCCTGAAATAGGTGTGACCCTGTGGTACAGGTCGCCAGGCTCTCACCCACGGCGCTTTGGATGCAACACATTCAAGTTCAAAAACTGTCTGTGGAGCATAGACAAAAATAAAATAACAAGAAATATAAAACAAAAACAAAACTACTTATAAACTTATTTAAACTACAATCTAATTAGCTCTAGTACGTACCAAAATACATACTGTATATTTCTTACTGTGTTTTTTTTGTATGTGTGTGTTGTGTATGTTCTTAAATAAAGTTGTATCTATGTCTATATTAGGTGAGAGTTTGGTATGATTGCGGTAGTAATGTATACTTTTTTTTTACATAGTGTTTTTATGAAGCTATACTTTCAACCTTATACATTTTACTGTTATATTTTAAGATCGACACATGTTATCATGTAACAGCGTACATATGTATGCCACGAAATTATCATGCACACCTCGCACGCTAGATAAGCCCGAAACTAATTAAGTTGAGGGCGGACCCTTTTAAAGCTCATTAAAATGAAATGCTTGTAGCAACACACTGAGTAACTTATGTAAGTGGAGGATTTAATCACATGCTCGTTCGCAGTTGGGCCGGACGGTTGGATTCCGAAATTCGCTGAAATGTCACCGAGATACGAAAGTAATTTCCAATTTTAAACTGTTATCGGATAGTAAAGTACCACTAGTGTTTTAAAAATGTAAAAAAAAATACGACAATTGCATGATTGGTTGTATTTTGTTTTTATATAATCATTCTTTATTACCCATGACGGAACGGAGACAGTGTATGCGTTTAGGGTGAGAGTATGTTTGTTTGTTTGTTTTTACTAGTGTACTTTCACTTCCACCATCTCTTTCCTAATTTGTGAGGATCTATTGATTGTGTACGATAAATCTACGTCAAAACATTCAAAAATGGTAATTCAAACACTTATTTGACAATGTAGTTTTAAAATCAGTAGTGTACAATGTTCGGGGCAGAGGTCCATACATTTGCGGAACGTGTTTTTCAAGTGGAACATTGTCACGGACTATCGTGGACGTTTGGAATTATTTATACATAACTATTATAACTGAATTGTTAAGGTTAAAATCAAGAGGGAATTCATCGAGAAAGTCAGGAAAAATGCTGTAGCATTTTCCCACTTTCATTCCCATTTTCACAGCCAGATTCCACAGCTCCGTAAACAGAAAATGCTTCCAGTTACAAAAGTCAAATCTGACATACGAAACGAAACAAATCTTGCCGTGACCAAAATTCGGTTCATACCATCCGACCCTTCTTGTCTGGACTCACTAAAGTTTTGCACACACAAAAAAAATGTCTGTAGTCTCATGTAATGTCTCGAGCGAATCAATCGAGAAAGTCAGGAGAAACGCTAGTATTCCGCATGTTCGTAAACATAAAACGCTTTCAGTTGCCACAAAAAGACATAGCGGATTCAGACCACAAGTCGGTCCGTACATCCGACCCTTAACTTCTTGTATGGGCCCACTCAAGTTCCTCACAAAGGATGTGCGCACCCCGCGAACAAATGAATGGAACGAATACGTGTTCCATTGTGTGAAAGTTTAATACAATTTGTTTGTTGCGTTTATACCCTTCTACTTTACCATATGCTTTATTTATTTGTTAAGGTACGACCAGGTTCGCTTGCATAAAAAAATCTTTTCTATAATAGATACAAAATTATTTCAGTAAAAGATTCCTCCTGTTCAATTTCATAGTTGGTGCCTATTTTTTATTTATGCCAGCTGGAAGAGTTATGGAATCAATGGACATCCTCTTATAGATCGTAACTATGAACTTTTCGTTAGGAGATTTGCCGTAAACACCACGCTTAGACGGATTAGTTAACTCATTTACATCTTTTTGTTATATAGGTAGATGCTACTGCCATCTCTTGAATATTTTCTTTTTTATTAGACTTTTACGACACCCGCAAGATGGACACGGGGTATCCTTGTCTAAAGTTATAACAGTTTAAAATTCAGAAGCTAAAAACTTTTCTGATCGAGTTATACATAATCACACCCCAGTCATAGTCAATGCTCGTATTATGCTACGCTACGTGAATGACAAATTTCGTAGCACAACGGCCTGATTATGACCTGCCTATTTATGATTCTGTTCTTCTGTTTGTCTGTCTATACACTTAGGGTTGACTGACTAACGGCTTGTAGGAAGGCACATCCCAAAAGCATTGTGTTAGAAACATAAAATTTGGAATATCAATCCATTTATTGATGTAAACCACGGTGGAAGAATTTTTGAAATTACGCCTGTAAGGGGATGACATAGTGTAAATATAAAGTAATTCTGCAAGGACAAAGCTACTTTTAGTCTTCTTATTTGTCCTCGGCTTTTACCGTTACTCAGTGACGTTTTTTAAACCTTGAGGTGCCATTCGTTCCGCTCTGGAAAGCATCGTCCTCAAATATAATTATTCCTCATGTCTCGTTGAACATTTACTTTAAGGTCTACCACTGCCTGTTTTTGTGTGGCAATGGAAATACACTTTTCCGCTATATGGTCGTCGGGACGTCGCTTTATATGATCATACCATAAGTTTATCGGAGATCAGCGCTACTTTAAAACTACCTCGTGTGTACTCATTTCTCATTTTGTCCCTCATTTGGCAAATCTTTTAGTTCATAATACAATTGTTTGTAGTACAATATACAAATACCTCTTACGCGTCAGCAAAATCATGATACCTTAATTTGGGGAAATCATATTTTTACTATGATTATGAACGAACTTTTTGTGTACACCTCTTCCACTCAACTGCCAAGCTGGGTGATTATGAAAAATCATCTCAAGAAAGATCCGTTTACCGTGCCTATTAGACAAACTCACATATGTCTCGCTGAAAAGCTAAATGATGATGGCTCTAGGACAGTGTTACGTGTTGTCCTAAAATTCTTACCAAATGAATAAATGTCTCCAGACAATATCCTAAACATAGTCTCATAATTGGATTCTTAAAGCCCTTGGCGTAGGTTTTCCTTTATAATATGAAATGAGAAGAAATTTCAATTTAAGGAAAGCAGCGTTCAATATTCCTACCCACGTGCCTGTTAACTCTTTTAGAATCTCTTCGGGACAGTTTAAAAGAACCTTTTTAACGAACGGAAGCTTGTGAGTTTTCGTAAGAAGATGAGAGAAATGCGAATGTTTTCATAGAACCACACTAATGCCCGTTTTTATAGATCGTACTTAAAAATAAATTTGACTTTCCATCACTCACGAAACATACATTTTCACATTTGACTTCTCAGGAGTTGAATTTAACTAGGCTATACTAATTCTCATGTACTATAAATTCTTATGAAAAACAATATTGCTGCGTTTCGTAATAACGCAATATGTTTTTGTACCGCTATGGATCCTAAATAGACTTATAAAAACCGGTTAGGTAGACTGAAAACTACTTATGTAAAACAGATACTAAAGACAAAAATTTGGACGAAAGAACAGTCAAATCTATAAATATTACAACCTAAGGGTACGAAATAATTGACGACAAGACGAGTCGTGTTTGACTTCCAGCTTAAAACTTGGCAAGAATAAATTTAGCGCAAGGAATTTCCTTCGCCATGGCGTCTGAGAACTTAGCAAAGAAATTTTCATGTTTTTATTAAAGTCGCCGTGCTATATGGAACAACTGGCTAGTGCAGCTTTGAACGGATTGCTATTTTCTTCAAATCTTTTTTAGGGACATACAAATTTATTTCGACGATAAAACGACTCAGTTTTGCTTTCATCTGTGTATATAAAAGTATTCCCATACTGACTGACAAATCAAAACCGATTAGAAACTTTATAAAATGACGAATAATGAATTATATAATTGACGATTGACCTGACTTAACTTTTAATTTGGTTAAAGTCAGGATCGACCTAAGAATGCAAGATTGTTAAAGATAGTCTATGAATGACTTCGATTATATTTTGAAAGAAGCTTACTTATTCAAATGTGCAAAGCTATGTATGAAGCCGTGTAAGAGCTTTAATCATCAATCAGAAATATTATCTTCAACATCCGCTTTTAACTTTATGATTGTATAGGTACTTTTCTTAAATCTTGCTTATATGACCTTGTGGTTAATTATAGTTTTAATACTTATCTTAATTTCTTCCTTTAATTTCGAAAGGTTTATTTAATGTTTACAGTATTTTAAAATGAAATTGCCGAAGTCCTAATGTTTGAATAAATAAATCCTCCTTTTAAAAACCTTCTCCAATTGTTTCTGGCAACTACGTGTATCATTATTTATGAAATTTTGGCACGCAATTTGACACTCGCGTCGATCTGGCACACGAAGTGTCAAAAAGACGCACTAAATTTGCACGAAAATTTTCAAAAAAGTAACATTCTATGAAAAATGAATTTCGGGGACTATCCAAAAGAATATGACCCGAAAAAACATGGGCCTTATGACCCAGCCCGTTATTATGGCAAGCCAGATACACCGTTTGGGGAAGTGAAGGTATCCGAGCTATTAGCTTGGATCATGAGAAGGGATTACAAGAATCCGTCAGCGTACATGGGTGCTTGCAGCCGTGCTTGGTGGAGGTGGCAACACAAGTACATGCAACCGCGGAAAGCTTCTTTTGCTCCCTTTCTGCAGCTACTGGTGGGATGTATGACATTTTTCTACGTGATTAATTATGGAAAACTTAAGCAGCACAGAAACTACAAGTATCATTAATTATTGTACAAATTTTTGATCTGATTTAGTTTTAAATAAAATTGTTTTTTGCTGATATACGATTTATTTTCACCAGACAATTGCGGATTAATAACATATGTTTGTTGTATATGTATGAATTAAGTATCTTTGCAGTATTGAGATAAAAATAATCAATGTCATTTTACATGCCATAGGATATCTGCCTATGGCCACTTCAGCTCACTGACTCGTCGAGCTATGTCGGCGACCTTAGTTCGTCTACGGATTTCTTCATTCCGGATTTTATCACGTAGAGAAACTCCGTTCCATAGCTAGCTGAGTGACTCTGAGCTTGTTTATTCGGCCCACAGGGCAGGCCACATCGCTCGAAGAACCGATAACCGGTGGGGAGTAAAAGTTCTCGAGTGGCGACCACGTACTGGGAAACGTCTACCGGGACGTCCCCCTACTAGGTGGACCGACGACCTAGTTAAGGTCGCGGGGAGTCGCTGGATGCAGGTGGCTTGGAACTGGTCGATGTGGCGTGCCATGAAGGAGGCCTATGTCCAGCAGTTGACGTTTTCCGGCTGATGATGAGGATATCTGCACGCCTTCATCAGTATCGGTTTAGCAGTTAAAAGACAAACAGACAGATGGACAGAGTAAACTGTTAATTTACTTGAGAGCCATTTCCTTATAAATGTGAACACATTAACTAGTAAATTATTATTGTAACATCATCCATTCACCTGCACTGCGTATAGTCCGCGATAAATAAAGTTTCCTACATTTACTGTAGGAGAGAATTTCTGCGAAGCTGATATTTTTGCAGTTGACTTTTCAGATCGATAAAAACAAAATTAAATATGAAACGACAATGCTTCGATAAGGTCTGCACGAAATCGGAAGATCCATCTATCTTATAATCCTTGTGCTTGCATTGTTGGTCTTCTTATCGCTTGATGATAAGTGAAAGATAAAATAAGCCCACTCGACCATATTCTGCGTTTGATTCGTGTTTTGACAATTCATACACTCTATAAATTATTTCCAAACATCTTTTGGAATAGCAGTTCTAAAACTACAATTAAGTTTCGCATAGTAAGGATTCCATAAAATTAAATATAATACAATCAGTTGAATTTAGAACAACCGTGGTTCTCGAGCGGGCTTCATTAATTCTCGTTTCATCTTCGACTGCCAAAGTTTATGAAAATCGGGAACTGTTCAAGATTCCACCAAATGAAAATTGATTTGAAATCGGATTGACTGATTATTTTCTTTAAAGCTTTATCGGCAGTTTGTTTTGAACTTTGTTGTGGCATTATTACATTTAGATATTAGGAAAATTGACTTTTAACCTACTTAAGCGAAAAAAGATAATTTCACGACTCCGTAGGTACTTTGTATTCCCGGGAGGATATACCTCTATATTTACGAACTTATTTCTTGCTTTCTATATATGTATGTATGCCTATATTTCGTTTATATGGTGTGCCATAGTAGGTTAGTGGATGAATTTCGGACTGTCGATCTGAGGCTCACAGAAGTGGGGGTCCTGAATGAATTAGGTTCGTAAGGGCATTTTTCTAAGTCCGCTTATTTAGCCATCACCATGCTGATCTGCCACCAAACAGTAGAGTTAATATCACTATTGTACGCCGCTAAAAAGAAAGATAACTTCATTCTTTCCATTCAAAAGCCTGATCGTCACTCTATCGTGTAAATTAAGGCTCAGGGCAAGACGGATATTTTTAAAACTAAGGCACTTTTCAAACTCCTCTTGGATTTTCTAACCATTGAAATCATGTGCTAGATTAAATAGTGCGACAATCAATCTACAAACGCTGTTTTGTAGATACAACGTAAATCTAACTTTACATAAAAACTAGAGAAAAATGAAGGAGAACAATTGGTTCTTAAATTGATTATATGAAATAGTGATAATAAGTAAGATAATAAATAAGTTTTCGACTTTGCCACGTTTTTAATATCCATAACCAACACAGTGTTATATTGATCTGTAATCGATTAAACTTGTCTGATCATATTTGAATCTATACAAGAAATGAAATACGTATTGCCTATCAACATTGTTAGCAAATATCCAGCGAGCGTCTATCTCCCTTGTCAAAGCATAAAGAAAGCAGTAAAATAAACAGAGTAAGAGCGAAGAGACACTGAGACAGGTAGAGAAGTAAATAGCAGGAGTAATCTCGCTGGTAAAACGTTTTCAATGAGTAAATTTGTGTTTTAATCTGCATGGCGAGGGAGGTGAGTGGGAGAGGAAAGGCTTCGGCTTGGTTGGCATTTTCAGCGTATTTCTTTCGTAGAACCATTATTTAGTGGGTTAAGACCGTGGCTTAAACAAATATACTCTTGTAAAATAATATTATTCTAGTCCAGTCTGAGTCACACAAATCAATTAAATCCTTTCAGTCCTCCCTATCAAGTGATCGTTCTGACGATATACTTCTGAAACCATAAACTAATATGAGTAAAACAGTGATTCCGCAAAAATATTCTGAAAGCAAAATTTTAAAAATTTAGTTTCATCTTTGCCCCTGAAGAGTTTATTATTGGTATTTATTTTGGACCAACTTACTGTTCCCATCTGTGACATCATCTATTTCCAAGATATCTTAAAATATATACTACCCAAAACAAAATAAGGGCCACCCTAAATTTGTACCGTACCATAAACTTTTGTTGAATGTTTTATTTATGAATATAGATAATAACTACTCACACACCATTTCTGATTAATTTCGTTAAAAATAACTTGTTTTAAGTAAATTTAACAAAAAAAAATTTTAAAAGTGCCTTTCGACTCTCAAAGATCCTATTTATAGTTTCAGAAAATGTCAGAATGTGCAGTAGTTTTATGTCATTTTCGGGTCACTAACACTCCTTGCATGTCACTAGCATTGAAGTCTAGAATTTCAAAGAAGCACATTTGATGAATATTGGAATTAGATGAGTGATACGGGACCCAACTTAGACGGCTGAAATTTACAATGAATTCAAAATCTCTCCGCTCATGAACAAACCAGCAACCCGCTCCGGTTCGCTTGGCACCGCACCGGCTTAAAATCTTTTGAATATTTTAATTTGGCCGCTTTCGGAGGTAATATTCTGCGTATGGAAGACTCCCTAATTATTCACACATCACTCGCGTTGTGCCGAATGGAATTAGCCTGTCATTTCGAGGTTCTAATGTTACTGCTGGCTTTGAATGTTACGAGTATTATAGCCCGTGCTCTCTGTGTCGTGGTTTTTGAGCCCAATAGTATTAAACTGCGTTCGCTGAATTAGTATCGCATAAACAAAGACGGCAGGAGATGTTTTAGCATTCCTTGACTCCAATCGTGTCTGGCTAGCTACCGGCAGAGTAGTTACGTCTTTCATTCAGCCATATCGATATAACCATGAGATGAAAATCGTTGAAGCAAGCCCATTCATATTTAGCACAAACCCTTAGGTGTAAATAAGTGGTCCGTGGGCTCAGTTGACCCCTAAGTCCATAGCGACCTACCTTATATTTCTATTTGTAGATATTGACGTTTTGTAATATGGAGTTGATATGAGTATAGATTTAGAGTAAATGTTAAATTTTTGATTTAAAGTAAACACAATCTTTTACTTTTAACGGTCTTTTAACACTTGGACTCTTTGCTTTGACTAAAAACCCTGAGGTCTTGAAGGGTAACTATCGGTACTTGGATTGGTTGGTGATGTCATTTTCTATGTTCGCGGGGCTAGATAACCATTATGCAACCTTAGTCCTGTTTTGTTCCGGTAGGTAGCAGAGACAATGTTTCATCAGCTTGATGCTTCTGGGTGCGCACGCTTATCGTCACTTTAAAAGATTAAGGCCAAGTGTAAACTCATTGTTACATAAATACTTTTAACATATGATTAATAATTCCTCTTGAATTATGACATACGCGTATGTATTTCTTTTTATAACCTTCGGGTGTAGTCTATAAAATCATTTTTGCCGTGGTCGAGTAAAAGTTTTGGTTAGAATATTCCCACCTCCTCTCCGCTTCCACTGTTATTCCTGTTTTTTATTTTAGCCAGGATCTACAGCGGTACACTTGAAACGCGTCTACTGAAGGTGGATGAATTTCCTAGGGACTCTAAAGCTATCTTGGGACCCCAGACTCGTTTAGAATAAAGAAATAGAGCGGAGTGGTAAAGACGTTAAATTAGTTAGTAAAATAGTTTGGTTAGAATAGTAGGACAGTGACAAGTAAATGATATTACGGGACAAAAGTAGCTCTAAATGATTCTTCTTCTATCTTGAACTTGGCTGACACACTGCCATGTGTCTAGATTTACTACATAACGTGTTTGGTTTATTTATTACGTTTCTATGGAATCCTACGTTCAAATTGTTTTTTATTGGGGTTCTTAGAGGGTGACGTAAAGAAATATGCAAGACATCAGCGATAAAGTTGACCTACCTACCTCTGACTTCTTACCATCGCCAGCTGGATTACAATATGATGATGACTTTATCAGATAATTACAGAATCTAGCGGCTGACTTTCAGCAGTAATTTGAGTGGTGTTCCTTCTTTCGTAATTTTACTGCGTAATATTGTAGGAAATCATTTTGAGCGTTGATATCACAAGTATTTCAATACAGAGCTTCAATTCGCTGGTATAACACTACGTCAGAGTTGGAAGTGAATTTATCTTGGCGCATTTAATTAAAGGTGAGGCATAATTACAAGGAACGGTTACAGTTACAAGCAGCGAGCGTGAGAAAATTAAACCCTGAGCATATTCCTGGTGCATAGAGGTAAGGGCACATTTACAACGAAGATGAAAAATTAAAAAGATTTATTTGTATCCGTAGTACGCGAGAACAAAGATAATCTAAAATTCCCATAATGACTTCAATAATAAAAATAATTACAACCGTTATTATTCTCTATTTTTAGCCCCTGACGCAAAAAAGAGGGGTGTTCTAAGTTTGACGCCAATGTCTGTCTGTCTGTGTTATCGTATCTCTCGAACAGATGGACCAATTTTGATGTTTTTTTACGTGAAAGCAAGTTTCATTGCGGTGGTTCTTAAATATATTTGGTAAAAATCGATTCGGTTTTCGAAGAATATCAGCTGATGTTATACATTTTCGGCATAAAATAGAATATGATTATTATTATTTTCGTATGATTATATCGTAGTTCTTTTTGCATTTTTTACTTAATTTACTTGTTAATTCCTTACATTCATAAAAATATTTAGGTTTAGATGCAAAAGTTGTTCATCCTTTATATCGTATGAATGACTGGAGTTGAGACTGGACATTTTATCACGTTCAGACAGGATCCCCGTGGAATAAAACACATCACCAGGGTCAAATCCTTTTAGCCGTTTACTCGTAACTGAGTCACAAAAATGAAAATGTGTATTGTATCATCTACTAAAATTAATATACAGGTTTTGTTGTACTCCTTTTAAGCTAAAGATAGCTTGTATTAGGAGACTCCACTCTTTTATTATGTATGCAGCTTATTTTTGTGCAGATAATACATATATGTATGAATTTATGTTTAATTTAGTAACTTAAATTTAAAGTAGATAGATATTTAGCCTGTGTGCCAAGTGGAGTGAGGAGGAGTGTGAGTTGTGGTGTGTGTTGAAGTGATGTGTGCGCGGATGCTACCTCTAAGATATATTCGGTTTGTTAATATATTTTAGCCATTTTGCTAGCGTATTTTTAAATTCATAAGCAGGTTTAGGGTATAGGGTTAGATTTCTGTTTAGTTATCTATAAATATAAACTTGGATTACATTAACAGTATCATAATTATACCGCACCGTATATCTGTCCGTCATTTCGAACGAGTATTCCATGAAGCTATTGTTATTTATATATTTAATGCCAAAAGGTCCAAATTAATTTCGAAATGTATCATATGACAAGCTTGGCAGGTGTGTTGTTAAGCGAAATAAGATTGTATACCATGCCACTCCCTTATCCTCAAATAGAAACTAAACTATGTCGTCCAGTCTGTACTGTCTCTTAGTCTTATTTACGCCGTAGGACACGACTTCGTCGGGCGACCGCAGACTCCCATTTAACGGGACTTGGTGCTCGGATAAATGTCCCGACACACACTAAAGTGCTTGTAATACGTAGATATATCTCTGTTATGTTACCGCTGGTCTTGACACTGCATAATTACAACTTTATCGTGTTTAGAAAATAATAAGAATAGTTAAACAGGCATTCATTCGTCACCATTTAACAAACTAGTATACTGAGATACAAGTCAAAATGAAGAAGACAACATGAAGGAGGAGATGAATTAACATACAGAGTAGTGCAGCAACTCAAACTGTTTTTGTTGATTTTTAAAAGACGCAAAACACTTCGCCCTCTCGTTGTCACATATTTATATATATTAAATTGCACAATTATAAATACTACAGATTATTTGTAAAAGAGCTCGTCATATAAATTACGTCCAAACTGCTTAACGGTATTCCGCTCGATCAAAGTTTCACTCTAAATTGCTGTTGCCATAATCTTTTAAAATAGAATAGCTGGCTTTGTGCAGTAATTATTTAAAAATAGGACACCAGATTGTAATGTCGCGAAATCACAATTTTCATTTGAAACACTTTTTTTCAGTTATTTAAAGCACCATCTAGGGACCATTCATAAGCGATCTTAGCTGACATCAAAGTTGTACATTAATGATATTCATTTCGCGACACTATAATTTCATCTCCTATTTTTAAGTTACTATTACTAATGAATGATTATAGCAACAGAAATTTGGTTCGGAAGTATTCGGAGAGGAACCCCGTTGTATTTAGTTTCATAAAGACTAAAAGTTGTATTTTATGTTCCAGCGAGGGTATCATAAGTCGCACAAAAGCTGTGAGTGATTTATCTTTTTATATCTAAGCTTCATGATATCTCAATCCCACACGCTCTCACTCGTCTTATGCGACACGATCAAGATAATGTATAAAACCAGACTACAAAATTATTGTTTCTGTATAGAACAGAATTCTAAATTCATTTATTCATTCCATGAGTTGAGCCGCGTGTGGCGTGTATAGCTCTTTGCTATAAATAAAATTTATTCAGCTAATATGAAATGAAAAATGCCAGGTTTATTTTGGCGTCTAACAATTTTTACCAGATCAAATATTTCCAGACACGGCCACATAATACGTAAAGAATGGTTAATCTCGTAGAAACTGTTAAAAGATTTCAGCTTTATTTTTGTAACCACAAACCGGGGTGACACTTCAAAGGCATAAAGAGGCCAGACTTTCTCTCGTATGACGTGAGAGTATTATAAAAACTATATACATTTAAGTCTGGGTGCGGACCATCGTTGGATAGGCACTTTTTCCATTTCCATATATTAAAACCAAATGAGATTTCTAGAACTTTTTCACCAAAACTAGGTCTCTGCCCAAAGCTTGCCGCATCTAGATATGCATAAGCTCTTCTCAGATTTTGCATAGGACCATATCAATGTTTTTTTTCTAAACCAGTTTAGTTTTTGTAGGATTTTAGCCTTTTAAGACAATGTTTTATAAAATCGGAATGTGTCATAAAAATAAGCCGTTAACGGTTTTTACTTATTATTTATGAGTTTCTGAGAAATTTGTATGATACTTTGTAATTTTAATGTCAGAGCAAATTGGAATCATGGTTTGGAATAGAATAATAAATGAAGTATAAATAAATGCGTAACATATATATATTATTATACGTAAAATGAATTTGTGTTTTATCTGACTACCTAGCTAGTATCTAGACTTCGATTAACAGTAAATGAACAATGTTTTGTAGGTACTTAACCCATACTAACGTATTGATAGCGAAAGTGTTTTTTGCCTTTGTTGTCATAAAGGAGAGTCAGAAAAACTTACGAGTATGTTTTTCTAAGTTAAACTTAGCGCAATATGTCTCCGGACCTTTGTTGTCGAAACACCTAATCTAGAGTAATCGCATTACTTATCGATAAATCCGTTTACGAGGATAACATCGTAATCAAGTGGCTTAACTTGTCATATCCTGTAACTTACCGTGTCTGACCCTGCCTGCTATGCAAATATGCCTTTAATTATACACAGTAGGATCGTGCTCCTGGTGTGGACGTGACAAATCAAATCTTGATAAGGTGGTCGTGGTATTTGTAAATAAAATTGAGTAAATTGTAAATAGGAATGAATAGATGAAAATATTTTTCCCATTATGTAAAAAAATTAAAATTGATACAGAAAATAATTAAAATTTATTTAAAAAAAATCTAGAGCACGTGACGTTTCTTTTTAAAAATTATGCGCCTGGAGAGTTGCACATGTAGTTATTTTGAGAAGGTTCATCCACCCTTGCGTTGTTGGCTTATTCTGACATTGTAATCGTTTCATAACGTTTTTCAATTGTTTATTATTTAAGTACTTCAACTTCCTCTGTCAGATTTCTATGTAAATAATTAAGAATACAGTGATAAGATATACAGATATGTGTTTTCGGTTTTAAAAGATGACTTAACTATGCGATGTGATCTCGTAAAAGGCGTCTGAATTTTGTGTGTGTATGGGAGCAGTAGACGCTCAGTGTTTTCATTCGCTTAGATAGGTCGCCTTTGTTATATGCCACCTCCGGCACACGCTGCTTTATCAAATAATGCCAACAGGAGCTCAAAGAAAACCGAAAAAAAGTACAGACGCTGGTGAATTTGGGATTTTATACCTGCGTCGCAATGAGGTTGATGAGTAACGTAGCTCCAAAGCACCATAGACGAGAGCTTGACGTGCCCTCACACGTTTTTCGCAATTTTCACGTGTGAGTAGTATTATGTATGTTATCGTTGGGGTTTAACATTCTGGTCAAGCGACTCTTGTGTGTATTCGGTATGTTCCGGTACGTCGGTCCCTCACTAATTGCTCGTCGAATCCTTAGAAAGTTATTTAACTTCCGTCTGTTATAGAAGGGCCCTTCTGCTCCTGAAGTTCCTTTGTTTTTGTTTTCGGATCAATTATAACTCGATTATTTTGGAGTTGTATTGTCACAGGACCTTCGTAATCTTCTTTGACTTTATTGCTTTTCGCTCTTACTGTTCTGATTATTTTAATAGAATGCTAAATTGGTGAGGTTGAAGTTTGACAATTTATTTTAACTTTTTTTGAATAACTGATTAAGTATTTGTATTTAAAAAGGAGCAAAAATAGGGAGTTAGAATTTTAAAGTGATTTGGTATATTTAAGTCTCCCTTTAAGTTAGATTAAGTTAGGTTAGTTAGTTAAGTTAGTTCTAGATTGACATATATTTATATATTATTATATAATCTCTTCAATTTTATTATATAATTTTTTTTGTGCATGCAGTATCAGCTTGTAATAGGTTACGCACTAGAATAAGAATAATGTAACTTGTAAATATAATATTAAAGTATTGTAATTGTTAGCTGATCCAATTAATAAAATAAAAACTAAAATTTTTCTAATTAGTTTTTTTTATAATGCATTGTTTTAGACTTATCATCAACTCAAAAATTTATTACATTTCCACAAAAATAATACTTTAAAAATTTTGACGTAAATGTAGTTATATAAAACAAAGACAAATATACCTTTTCGTTTGAAAATTGTTTGGCTTTTAGGTTTGTAACATAAATTGAGCCACTGCTGCCGAAGTAGGTGAAACCTGTGCTTCAGCTAGCAGCTATCATGAAAAATGACTGTAAAATACAATTGTTTTTTCTATCTCCGAAAATTCCATGATAAAAAAGTAACAGCGGACAGGCCTTTATGTAAGTCTAACAGTATATTCGAATCGAGTTCTCTACACAGTATAGTTTTTAATCTATATATTTATAGTATAGTTATGCGATCTGTTTACGAAAATTTTTGCCACTAGTTGGTGCCATTTAGGCATGGCACCCATCCCATAAATATCTTTGTTCCTTTTGTTATATAATACTCTTTCCTTTTGTTATAATGCGTGCTGTCAAGACAAGTTACTCCCACACTGCTACTTTTACTTTCCGATTGAACCTTTACCATCATCAGCCAGGATTTTGAACCTTATTTCAATATACGTTTATTTTCGTAGTTGGTGCGAGACTCCAACAACAACATTTTAATGCGATTAACAATTTGCTTGCCAAAATTAGTGATGAATCTTCCACATTCCGTCGTGGTGATCTATGAGGAATTTTTATGTCCAACAGTGGACTTTTGCAGCAGTTGATTTTAGCTAAAAACTTACCTGTGTCTAGTAAAAACATGACAACAAGTCGCACGCGTGCAGTTTGAGGCAACGAGTTCCACAATCTTTTATTAAACAATGATGGATTGATGATCTGAATCTTTGTCGAGTCTGTAGCTAAGGCTTTCTGTGTGTGTGTGTTTGTGTCTTTAAAAACAAGTACAGCTCGATAAAGACTCGCAGTATATTTAAGTATAAAGACAGCGACTTTATAATTTGGAAAATTGCTCATTCCCAGTTTTTATGAGGCACCATAACACAAAATGCTCCCACCTAGAGACACACACATAAACTTCAGTTTAATGGAACATAAAAGCGAATTTTCAACGGAACGCAGCCTCATAATACCTCTGTGAACAAGAAATCGAAAAACGAGTTCAGTGTTCTTGTCATTTGATATATTTCGTTCCAATTGAATATGATAAAATTATAGAACGTGGGGAACGGAATGGTTCTGCTCTGTTGGACTCAGATTCTAGCATTTAATATCTGACGCAAGCAATTAGCAAATGTAAGATTTTTTCCTGAAACTGAAAGTATATTTAGATGATTTGGGGAATCACAATTTGAATGAATTGTTTAATGGGGCTTCCCCTGGGCTTCATTCCAATCCCACCTGGTAAGTGACGATAAGACAGTTGGATGGTAAGGGTGTGCACCCAGAAGCCTCAACTTAATGAGGTGCCGGCTCTGCTACATACTGGAACACAATAGAGCTACTAATACTGCTGTTTGGCGGCAGACTTACGTAACATGGTGCTAGCCAGCTAGCCAGCTGGGCATAGAAAATGCTCTACCACCAACCAAACCGAGTACCAATAAGTTCAATACCCACTGGGAATCGAACTTAATCTGAGTGCAATGTTCGGCCATTAGGCCACGGAGGCGGTAAAAAGGTCGGCTTGCTAGTCAAAACAGGAGTCTCCAAGTTTTGGCATAATAAGGAAAATCTATTGAGGAAAAATTACGTAATTCATATCTTCATATTAACCTAAAGAATCCTTGTAAAATAATTAAATAGAGAGGCCTTTGTCACGGCGCACATAGCCAGTCAAAAATTACTCTTCGGCAAAATAATAATAGGAAACCTCCAAAAAAATAATTCGTGAGGGCAAAATTTCACAACAAATACGCACTCGACTGACGAGTATATTCGTGAAAGGTAACATTCCCTGTAGAATGTTGATTTCTTTACTCGATGTCGCAGGCCGTGAAAATCGGTCAGAATGCTTGAAAAGGCTGTTTTTATGAAAAGGCTTCAGTGAAACGACCTTAGTACTTTATATGAATACTTGATACCTACTTTTGAAGGAAAAATGGTTTCGTGTATTTCGTACTTTATCAAATTGAGGTACATGTACACATTGCAATGTCATCACGTACCTATATTAGTGATCGGAATGAATATGTTATGTTTAGATACACCAATATAAAAGAAATTTTGAACTGCTTGTTACACACACACACACACACACACACACACACTTGATGGTTATTGATTTTTACTGACTTTGAATACATCCAAATTTCAGTCCTTGGGATACACAAAAGTCGGTTTTACTTTTAGGAATGATAATAAAAATTCTCTCTCTCTCTATATATATATATATATATAATAAAAAATCTCTACGTGATAAGGTCCGGAATGAGGAAATCCGTAGACGAACGAAGGTCACCGACATAGCTCGACGAGTCAGTGAGCTGAAGTGGCAATGGGCAGGCCACATCGCTCGAAGAACCGATAACCGGTGGGGAGTAAAGGTTCTCGAGTGGCGACCACGTACCGGGAAACGTCTACCAGGCCGTCGCCCTACTAGATGGACCGACGACCTGGTTAGAGTTGCGGGGAGTCGCTGGATGCAGATGGCTCGGGACCGGTCGATGTGGCGTACCATGAGGGAGGCCTATGTCCAGCAGCGGACGTTTCCCGGCTGATGATGATGATGAATAAAAATTAGGAAGAAGCGAAACGCTTCGTGCGAAACGGTGAATATCAATGAAGTAAGTGTGCCACTCTGCCATTCTATTTGACCGATTGTAGAAGAGAGAGGGATATGTGAATGACGTGAATGACAATAAGGAGAGAAAGTGACTGAATTTGATAATCTTTGCCACGAGGTTTTGTCGAATTGTGAGAATTTGGTAGGTATTCTCTGCATGCTTTGATTTTGCATCTACTTACGGAAGATCGAGAGAGCGACACCTGACTGTCTGGTACCCGTAAGTGTCAGGTAATGGAATTTTGTATAAATGTCTAGGTTTCCAAGCAATTTCGTTCTGCCGTGTTACACACGACTCGACAGGGAACGGGTAGACATTTTGTATTCCTGTGTCACAGGCCTTTGTGAATCTTATTAAGCTATCATGTCGACGGGTATCTTATTTGTGGAAATCTTTTTCTTCTTCTTCTTTTCAGATAAATTTAATGATTCCGAGCCAAAATCAATATTGGAAGTACCGTTGCCAACATTTTGAGTCATGACTTTGATGATGCGCTGGTATCCTTTATAATGAAACCTAATACAAACTAATTATAGAGCTCTCGTATAATTATGTCTGCAAGTAGTCATAATAATTCATCATCATTATAGATGATGCCAAATACGATTTCTTTAGCGTTAGCGTATACACAAACACTCTTTATCGACTGTGATAAAAAGTAGCTTATGTCCTTTTACATGCGCTACTTGGTTTTGTACGCCCACGGAACGGGAAACGTCTAACGGGCCGTCCCCCTACTAGATGGACCGACGACCTGGTTAAGGTGGGGAGTCGCTGGATGCAGGTGTCTCGGGACCGGTCGAGGTGCCGTGCCATGAAGGAGGCCTATGTCCAGCGGTGGAAGTTTCCCGGCTGCTGCTGCTGATGACTTGGTTTTGACATTGAACTTGCTTTGTCAATTATTATATTCATATAATAGCAATCATGCGCAGGACAGGGTATTGGAATATATTCACTGTCAAACATATACCTCTCCAAGCTACACACACGATTAACCGTCTGTATTTGTTGGCTCCCTACTACCTTTAACAGGTCTTTAATCCAGCTTTATGCGTCGTTATTACTCAAGAAATCACTCCCAAACATTTAGAATGACTGATTGTTGTATAATCGTTCCATGCTACACAGTAGACTATGTCGGGTGGTGTTCTAGTAAGTCAGATATACATCAATGTTGAACCCAATCCCCTCTTCAGAAGGTAACTTATAAACCCTTATTACAAGAGCTACCCATTAAACACATCCGTGGCTTTCCCACACATGTTTACTAACAGTGATGGATAAGGCCATCGGCAACCATGAGCTTGTGTAATCAATCGACCAATATCTTTCATAACCAGTTTATTAAGGTCTCTGGTACATTATGAAGTGTCGCCGGAAATATGTTTGTTTTATTGTTGACAGAGGGGACGGAAAGGTCTACCAGTAACTGGAACTGTTCGTTTGCTCTTAGTTTGAGTGAAGACTTCTTAAATGTTATTTTAGATAACATTTTGTGAGTATACGATGTGAGGATGAAATTATTTGAAGTGTTTTCTTGGGTTCTAGTAGAATCGTTAATATATGTCTTCATAACAAAAATGAAAAGAAATTGTTTTCGCTACTTGGTAGTTTTACGTGGGAGCAATTGTACGATAAAACCAAACACGAAGTAAATTTCCATTACTTATTTATGCTTGCTATAAATAGAATATTGATCTCGTTTATTTATCTCTTGTAGTTTTCTACTTGATTTACCATTAAAATGAAATATATTGAAAATATATTATCCCGACAATCATTTTATCCATCAGTAAAAGGCCGTAAAAGAAATTTGATACTTTATCTTTGTTTGTGCTATTGACACTAGTGGTTTAGGAATGGTGTCATAAAGGTATAACCACGCTGTTTCTGCCCGTGAATGTTAATTACGACTTTCGTCACAATCTGTGTCAAGAGTCATGATCAACTCTGGAATTTTTCGGGTGTTAAAGAACGAAATTGCGTCAAACTATTTCGGTTTAAGCTTTAGAGAATATTTTAGTACGCCTCATTCTTGTAAGCTACTGATTTTCTGATTAAATGTATTTTTAAAGGATGTTCTCGTTTTTTGCCGGTATTAGTATTGTTGTAATTTGTGGGATGATCTTATACAGATACTACTTGGTCATATTTTATTTTTTATATCAGCACGTTATCTAAGCAAAAAAAAGTCAAATATCCGCATAGATTTTAATGCGGAAATTATTTAATATCTCTACATAAATAGAATGTAAGTACTAACATAGATAATAGGATATTATAATACTTACAAAAATGGATTATGGTTGTCTGAATATAAATAAAAAATAAAGCAAAATGACGGATTTAGTTTTAGTTTATTTTTAGTTAAGTAGCAGTATTTATAAGGTTTGATTGTGGGCATTTTCATATTCCCGCCTGGCTAGCATCCATCAAACATCAATGTTAAGAAGCTGTCATTAATGTTCCATAATGAAAAATGACACGCCAGCTCATTAACTTGACAGAGTAATGCAACCTTCCATACTAAAGCTTAATCGTCACTCTCCATCAGGCTAGATAAAATCCAAATGTGAGACCAAATATCATCATCAACAGCCGGGAAAAGTCCACTGCTGGACATCTCTCAGGACAGGGCTCTTCCTACATGGTATGCCACATGGATCGGTCCTGAGTCACTTGCATCAAGCGACTCCCCGCGACCTTAATTAGGTCATCGGTCCATCTAATAGGGGGACGGCCCGGTATACGCTTCCTGGTACGTGGTCAACACTCGTGGCCATCGGTTCTTCGAGCGATGTGACCTACCCATTTCTACCCAAAATAAAAATACGATTAATTATTTTAAGCCCTATCGACTGGCTGTCGTAATCGATTTGTATCGAGAGGCAGCAACTTTATTCTCCGTCTTTTGTTTAGGGTTCAAGGTCCAACGGGTAAGGGATATTGATGTACGTCGGACAAAGCTTATCTAACTTTTGTTATTCAGCGGTTAAACCTCCCTGCTAGCTTGTTCAACGTCTTGAGTCTGTTGATACCTTTGACGATATATCCATCGAACATACACTTTGAGAGCTGGGTCAAATTTTGCATACCCAGAAGACTTTCAGCGCCTAATATTTTGTATTACCTGCACAATAGAAAAGTTAACTAAGCTGGAAATTTGAACAATAGTAATTCAACACCTAAATAACTGGTGACGATTTCAAGTAAATATCGTATGCATGTTTGCTTTGCCAGCAAATCCTAGTGGGTAATATTTGAAATAATATGTATATTGGAAAACAGGGTAGTTGTCAAAAAATTGTGGTTAAATTGTATTGTGTACCGTAAAAGGGATTTAAAAGCTCCCTAACTAGCATTTTATATTGACGGTTTGACAGTAATTCGGGGTATAAAAAAATTCTAAAAATCAAATTATGCGAGTGTTAAAAATCTTCTTACACATTCTTACATTACAAACAAAACTCAAATACTGATGAAAACTCATTAATATTTTATTCATATTCATTAAAACGCCCTAATAGTGTCCGGTGACTACATGTGATGGTGCCGGGTCTTTATATTAAATCACAGCTTTAGACTGTCCTGACCACCACGCTTGGAAAGTAGGTTAAAGAAATCACAATAAGCTTGCTGTTACATTACTTCTTGTCAGCTTGTTTACAATTACTACTGAATCGCACACTTACGCAGTGTGGTCTTGGGTTTAGAACAGGACCACACTGCATAAGTGTGCGATTCAGTATTCTGAACTAACAATGAATATGCCAGTAGCTTGTACATGTGCTAATGTCCCTGACCGTACCAACAAACTTAAGTTCTGACAGTGCCAAACCTGGATCAAAAGCATACTGAGACCTACTTTAACTTGGGCGACAGCTAACGTCCACAGTGCGAGGGATTAAAGCAACGTTGACCGTAACGTACTGGCTTAGTTCGCTAACTCTATTTCCTGGAGGTACGTGTAGTTAGGAAACCGTTCAACGCGCGAAATTATGTATCGGAACTAATAACTGCTCAGCCTAGCACAATATTTGTTTCGTTTTTGTTTCGGATTGCTTCCGGATGGGTACAAATTGTATGAATCCGAAATTTGAATTTTATCGGATTTCTAACGGTCGCTTTTTATGGTACCACGAAAGTTTCGTTTCGTTTTTGGTGCAATTTCTATGAATCCAAAATTCTAATTTTAAACTGATTTCGATCGGGTTTTTTCATGGTACACTCGAGTACAAAATTTGTGTCCACTTTTGAACCATGTTACATTCATTCTTGCTTGTATATTATATATAGTATATTCCTAGTATTAAGGCACTTGGTACAACAATAAATAGGTATTCCGTATTTCTCATAGCAAAACAAAGTACCAATATTATACAATAGCAGTTATAATATTAGAAACCCTTTTAACAAGTATCGATCGAGGCAACTTCAAAGGGCAGAGGTATTCATAATGTACAAATTGGGGTAAACAAACATCCCTTTGAGGAGAGAACGTGTCGACGTATTCAGAACTTATTACTAGTTAGCTAATCGATTCACCAAAGAGGTGTTTGCGACAGTAGCTTTGGAATACATAACATAATTTTGATATTAGTTCAATAGGAATGCCTTAAATATAAGACTAATAGGAATGGCTTTATAGATTTGTCAAAAGTGGTCATTCGGTGAAATATTACTATCGTTATCCAGAAAGATCGGTTTAGAAATGCGACCTGTAGAGGGAACGGCCTGTCAACTACAAGTAAATGCGTTCAAAAAGAACTGGAAACCGACTTCAATTGCCCTAAAATTCAACTTTTACTAAGGCAAATTTTAGATTTATACCGTTTTCTCATGGATGCCGCTGTCAGAACTGGACTAAATTGAAATAGGACCACACGGGAAGCACCAGCTTTCAAATAAAAAAGAATCATCCAAATCGGTTCACTCAGTCAAAAGTCCTGAGGTAGCAAACATAAAAAAGAAAATAAATACCCGTCGAATGGATAGCCTCCTAATTTTTCGTTTTAAGTCGGTTAAAAATAAATAATATGAAGAAAATTTCACCGGTAGAAATATAACTTCTCTTGATTTCAAAAAGATTTTTAAGATTTTGACATTGGTTTGACATCTAAATTTAGAACTTGGATCTCATTTTTTGTACTAATCGAGTTAATGTACTTGTGACAATAGATATGCTTTGTGTGCCTCCGTTAGCCCTACGAGTAACAATTGACTTCTAGGTATGAGTAAATACACCAAGTTACCAAACGACACATTCCCATGGCAACTACTAACAACAATGTAACATTTTGCCAACCATCTCCTGAACCGTATGTTATACGAGCACCTCATATTGTAGAGAGATTAAAGTAATAATACATTGATGCCAGGATGCAGAAGGCAGCCAAACAAAGTCTCTAAAACCTCAACTGTGACGTTTACCAATTTGGTCATGTGTATACCTCTATATACACTTTGTGATAGCTATGCTTGTTTGGATTTGACCAGAGCATATATTTTTTCGACTATTGATGCTTTTTCGTGTCATATTCAATCAACGCCTGCATTGATTTAATGCTCAGTTACAACACCCTCAACCATAGTCACTTGAAATCAGTTAATATTGTCGATGATTGTCGATGTTGGCAGATAAATTGCATAAAACATATCATCATCGACAGCCTATATATGTATGTCCCAACGGAAGGGGTTCAGGCCTACTCCCATAGTTCACCACGGGGGCCCAATTCAGGTTGGTAAACATCACACACACCTTTGAATTTCTTCTCAGGAGTGTGCAGGCTTCGTCACGATGTTTTCCTTCATAGAAAAGCCAGTGGTAATGATTTTTATCATTCGTACATAAATTACAAATAGCAAATTGGTACAGGCTAGTATCGAACCCAGACTTCGATTGTCCAAGGACTGACGCTCTACCCAACTGAGCTACCATGGCTTGTAAAACATATCATCAGTTAAAAAATCGTCCGCACTCTAAAAACCGTAACTATACCTAGGAAGTGTGTAGAGGGCAAGTTACTTAGTGCAAAAATCCTTATAACTTCAGCGCTCATGTATGTATTTGCTGATGATGTCTCTAGATTCTAAGGCAACTAGCATCAACAAACAATTACGTCAGCAAATACATGTTTGAATAAAGATGTTTGTCCTTAGTGGATTTCATCTCTCCTATTTCTACTATGTACATGCAAGAAAGAACTCGAAGATACAACAAAATAATATTCAGTACAATGTGATAATGTAAGCAGGTTTATTAACGTAATGAATGAACTATACAAAACCCATGCTTCGCTCATATTTCGTCGCTTACACCGTCATGATAACGATCGCACGTCAGAGTACCATGGAATGATGGATGCTAGTACATTTCCTACGCAAAAAGTTGATTGATACCAGTTTACTGTGTACTAAACGCTACAGCGAGCGGCACGGCCGGGGTTTACGATGTATCGGATTTAAAGACAATATTTCTTGTTTGCTTTCTCTTGTTCAGGAGATTGGAAATGAGGGCTTCGGGAAGCTTAACTGAGTTCCGCAGACTCGCGTTTCTATGTTTTTAGGGTTTCGCAGTCAAATAAGAAAATCTTAAATACATTAAGTTCATCCAATAAATTTAGTTCCAACAACTTTAAAAGTTTTTTTAAAACATATTTATTACCTTGCTTATATTTAAGGGACTTTGGTGAAGAAAAATATTGTGTCTTAAGTTGCACACTCTTGAATAGAAATAAAAATGTACCAGTATGTGTAAAGTCTACTAAAAACCGGGCAAGTGCCAATCACACTTACTAACCGAGGGTTCCGTACCTAATATGAAATGAATGAAATATTTATTTGCACAAAATATGGTACAGTACAGGATAATTAACATACAGAAAATAATAAATAATAGGTAATGTAATTAATATGCACCAAATAATTCCTTAACTAATGCGCCTAAATATTAACATTTTTGCTTTAGTTTTTCTCCGCGATGAAAATATATATTTGCTTTGCAGTTAAATTCTATACCCAGAGTATGGCTTTCAACTGCAAAGTTAAGCTTGTAATCATAAAATCTCTTTTAGTAGTTTCCTTTGATTTTTAATTCATTTTTATTTTTTATATTTGTTGTGATAGCGGCAACAGAAATAGGCATTATGTGAAAATTCCAACTGTCTACCAGTGTCACGTATCATGACTCGTGAGATATAGCCCGCTGACAGATAGACAGATGGACTGACAGCGGAGGTTTAGTAATATGGGTACAAAAGCTTAAAAACTGTTATAGACCATAGATTCCCAGCCTTTTATGGACTACCTTAACAAGAAAAAATATCACGCCCCCTTTTTCATAATAGTTAATTATACCAATTTTATACATATGTCTGTCTTTTATCTATTGAAATATAATTCTCTCCCTCTAATCGTTTTTCTCGTGGTCGTGGCGGAGGGTCGTGATTATCAATTAATTAAAAATACAAAAAACATATATTTATATTATAATAAAAACATTTAATGCTGAAGCAGAACACAACAAATAATTGTTAGGGGAAAAAACGGCCCCCATTTGACTTTGGACCCGCTACTGAAAACTTCCAGCACCCACTAGTGGGCGGTACCACCCCCTTGGAAATCTATGTTCTAGACGATAACGTGGGAAAGGACGCTCACGTTCCACAGAGTTGCTGTCAGTAACCTGCACGCGACAACAACGTGACGACATAAATTGCCATAACATTAAATAAAATATAAGAATTCAATATGAAACAAGCAAATAAACCCAGTCCCTAGTCATCCCTAGTCGCTAACATGAAAAGTTCCCATCAGAGTTCAGGGGTCATTAAGCCAGCGACACATCACTGTCTGATAGATGCCCGCCCTACTTTGTCAGGTTTTGATTGATGCTCTCCCATACTGGAAGGGTTGTGACGTCACAGATATGTGTCAAATTAACCTAACGGACCCGATCTGTCCCGTAATGATCCCTTAATCGGTGCTATTTTTGATGGCAATTCACTATTTTCAATTTCGTATGAGTTGCTTAGGGTTTGCCTTCTTCGTTAAAGCATGTCGTGAGGACTTCGAACTGAGACGTGTTTATTTAATTTGCAATATTTTTTTGAAAAATAAGTTCGTTTTTTTTTCTGATAAAGAGTCTTAAACACTTGTTTCATTCGATACTTTGCTCCTATTCTTCGGAATTTAACCATTTTTTAAAATTCTTGTCTATGTCATAAGTTTAAAACAAGTCTGGGTCAGTTAGAAAAATCATACTAATATTATAAAAACGAAAGTGGGTTTGTCTCAAGTCGAAGATTCTGACTAGATTTCGTGTATGAAGGCAGTTGAAAATTCGAAGAAGATTTTCCATCATCTCTCTCTCTCTCTCTCTCTCAATAGGGAAGGAGAGTATTTGCCATAATCAGCACGCTTGACAAGTGGATTAGTGATCGCAATAGGATGTTGATCTAACTAGATGTACTTATATGATAGTTTTCCATAAAACTTAAGTATTTAGACAAAGTAACTGCTGCAAATAACACTTGGTTCTAATTAACAATTTATATAATAAACATTCAAATAAAGCCATGGAGCAGTGTATGAAACTGGTGCCTGAGAAGGTTGCCCCGTGTTTCAGGACACCAGGTTCAAGGAAATAAAAGTTCATTAGATTTTGTGTTTCCATTTTGTAAGACAGATAGAGAAAACTAAAGTAGAAAATACAAGTATAACCTGGGCTGATAACAAAACATACCTTCGTAGCTACGACCGAAGCCATTGTTTTTCTCGTAGAAACATTTCTTTTGATATTACTTTTCATCCGCATACCTAATAAAACATCAAAAAATTACGTTCAAATAACAAAGAAGTCATAATTTCTCATCTCTCATATTAAAGTCCCATTTTTCAACGTAACACTGAAATATTATTTTCTGTTACAGGTACAAAGTTTGGCTGCCGTCCAAGATAGTAGGACATTTCTTTCTTACCATTTAATTATTTAATTCTTAAATACCAACAGTATATAGTCCGATCGTATCGATCCGAGCGTATAGTAGATCCGCACTGGGCCCGAGTGGTGGACTATGGCCCATACACTCTCTGTAGGAGAGTAGGCCTGAGCCCCTCCAGTGGGGACATATATAGGCTGTTGATGATGATGAGTATATAGTCTCATTTGTAGAATAAAATAAAAATAAACAATTAATTTTCATTCCATTACTTGTATTAAGAAGACAAATTGTATTTCCACGTATAAGAGTAAGCGGACTCTTGGGGCGAAACTGTTTCATTAATTGAGGAATGAAAAATAATGAGGAATCTACCAAATAGGAATGAAAAATAATGAGCACAAGTGGCCTTTTATTTTAATGTTGGCGCAATTTTCTAAAGTGCTCGCCGGTAAAGGTCGAGGCGTTGCGTTGGGTTCAATTAAAAGAGATGCTTGTTTTCTTTACCGTTTAGTGCTTGAACTAAAATTAATTTAACATGGAGTAATAGGAAATGCTTCTACCAAAGTTACAGGATAATTACGTATTTAATTGGGTTTAAAAGTATTATAATAATAATAAGTAACACGCCTCTTTGACACACGTTTGGATTAACAATTCGAAGGTCCTGGGCTCGATTCCCAATGGGGTACACTCGAGTACAAAAATATGTATCCACTTTTGAATCATGTTACATTCAGCTTTAATTGACATTTCCTTCAACACACTGCATAGTAACAAGCAAGAGTGAATGGGACATGGTTCAAAAGTGGATACATATTTTTGTACTCGAGTGTACCTATCGGTATGGTTTAGTAGTCGGTAAAGCATTTTCTATGTCTGCCTGGCTAGCAAACACCATGTTATGTTCAGGTATGAAAGTAACAAGATCCAGAGCCTCCATTAGTTTGTTGCTTCTGGGTGTGCATGCTTACCTTCCAACTGCCTTTTCATCACTTACCATGAGGTGTACCTTGAAAACTCATTATGCATTTAATAACTGATCTTTCCTCATTTCGCAAAGGCGATGTCACAAGACATTAGTCAATGACCACGGGGCGGAGATTCAAATGCTCAAATCAGAAGGTATCCAAAGCATTCAAACGATTTTAATTACTCGCACGTTCCGTCACCGCCTCCAGTTGGCTCCCAATGGGAATGTAGGGATAAGTTCTATTGGAAAATTAGAAAAGTTGTTCCGTTTCACGCGGAGGGCCGCGGCCGCTCTTCATTTCAGGTGCTTCCAAGGAATTGGAAGTATGACCAACTTTCTAGATGAAACGTTTGAATGAATCTTGAGGGTGTAAAAGTTTAATAGGAAAAAATATTGGCTGTTTCGTACTGCTGTCCTCTTTTGATGAAAGTTTTGATTAATGTTCGAGTTTTGTTTCTGTATCTCTGTTACGGATATTAGTCATTTGGATTGATGTAATATTTTCCCCTGAGATTTATACCCATCACTTAGATTAATAACGCACTAGAAAGTGAGTCCACACAAGCAACTGAAGCAAACTAAACTAAAAAGTCAGTGACTTTCTACGAACTATATAAATAGTTCTTTTGTGTATTTAGCTGTAAAAGAACTAGGAAAGCTAACAATTTAGTCAATTTTTGCCTGCCTGACATATAAGTCCAGAGCTGGACATGAGTCAGCGTTATATGTTGATAATCACAATTTATACTGTTTATATGAACTTGTCCAGGGAGGTGATCACCTTTTTCGTTACACCCGTCTCCTTCTGTGTTACCATGAAATTTTTTCCATTTCCTAAAATCAGAACTATAAAATTAATTTTGTTTGACGTTTTCTACCTAGAATAAATTACGAAGCTATAATTAAATATTGAGTGTATTTTGACAAGCCTCAACTTAGATTGTTGAAAAGTTTCTACAACTCTTTAGTTAGATTTGTATGAGAAAAGCAATAAACATGAATTTCGTTTTTTTATACAACATTTGTAATTGTCTTATCTTCATCAACAACGAACAAAAATCTTTTTCATCCAAAACTGAACCAAATTGTACACCGTTTTTACTCAATTACGTCTCGAAAATTCCACCAATCGTGTCTTTCCCTCTCAGCTTGATTACAACCCTGAGAAGATAGCACATCACGTGTAAATAGCCATCACGTTTCCCATTACAACTGGTGCGTGTCAGCGGACATGTGATGACACGTATTATTCTCTATATAACACATGGGACGTCGGACAAATTGGGCTGTCTCTAATCGGAGTCTGACTACTACTTTCTCGGGAAAGTGGAACGCAATGGATTCTTACAAATTAAAGTGGAACGTTATTGGAAAGACTTTGAAAATGTAATATGACGTGACTGGCTGCGTGTGCGATTAATCAACTGCACCAGAAAGAGGGTTATCTTTTTTGAGTGAATGTATGTACATATGTATATTTCTTATGCACGCTCTGTCGTCTAAACGTCTTGAATGGATTTTAGGTTGAGAGGTGTCGTTAGCTCCGTTCCATATTAATCATTTTCAATTATTTCAATTAATCAAATTATTATTATTATTTTATTTAAACAGTTTATTGTATACGGAAAATATTTACATAACACAAAAACAGAAAAAATATATACAAAAGGAACAGCTTATTTCTAAAAGAAGTATTTAAAAAACTAACTTTTCCCGTGACTTCGTCTGCGTGTACATTTATTTAAAAAATTAAAATTTCCTCTCGAACTGCCTGTTCGATCCGTAAAAAAAGTAATATATGTGTCTTCCCTTTGCTATCGCTGTAGAAAAAAATTTAATCATCATGACTCTCCATTACGACGTTAAGTACAAACAAACAAACACATTTTCGCATTTAGAATTATTAATATGGATAAATTTGCAGATTTTGGCACCAAATTATATCTATCGACAATTTTTTTCCCTTAAAACCTATCGAGTATCAAATGAAATGGTTTCCAAAAATATGATTGTTTCAATGAAATTCACTTACTTGGGATTTTTAAAATTTCCCTTTTACTAACTTGTTTTATAATTGAAATGCCTGCCAAATATATGAGATAAAGATGGTATAGTGTTTGTAAACTTTTTGGGAACTCATCATAATCATCAGCCGGGAAACATCCACTGATGGACATAGGCCTCCTTCATAGTATGCCATATTGGGATCTAGTGCGATATAATCATAAAGGCGAGCCATCAAGTTTTGGGGTACATTAAAGTGAACAAACGAAATTTGTACACACTTCCCGGCAATCGAAGCCGAATCGAGTATTTTTACTTATAGAGTTTTTGATATATCATTAAAAAAATTGACAAACAAAGGTCGGGAAGTGATTACATAGTTTATTTTTTTTATTATTGGTTCGTGTACAAATGTATTTATATATTTTGTACATTCAAAATCTGTGTGTATTGCGACTGCAATGTCTAAACCGTATGTTACAAAAGAAATAGTAATATCTTGAGCAACACTTAATTCATAACTAAATAAATCCTTCACTTTGTAAATAAGAATAATTTTTTTCAGGTATTCCTAAAGCTTTACGTTTTAGATCCACGAACGAGTATATTTAAACTTAAAAACAATTTAAATCAGGTAAGAGAAACCACCGGGAATGCTCGGGATTTATTTCAAATGGACCCAGCAAGGATAAGCCTGGACTTAAGCTGCAGCCCACCAGAATTTACAATAGCTGGCTAAGCAATAGTTTCCAATCTTGTGCAGACGTTATTTTACGGTGAAATATTTCTGTCTAGAGTTGCCAAAACTTGGACAGAGACGGGATCGGGTTGCAATTTTTATTTTATCCATTATTACTGTTGCTCGCGACTTCGTCGTTGGCTTGAACTTCATAATCATCATCAGCCGGGAAACGTCCACTGCTGGACATAGGCCTCCCTCATAGTACGCCACATCGACCGGTCCCGAGCCACCAGCATCCAGACTCCATGCGACTCTGAAGACAGGTACATATATTGTACTATGATAAAATTTAAACGAAACCCCCCTGTGTCCAAATCACATACCCCACGCAAACAAGAACTTTGCAACAAAAAAGCTGCGACACGTAACCTACTAACGCGGAAATAAAAATTTTACGACAGCGCCGCAACAGTCTAACTTTACTAGGTTTTTGCATTACTGTGTACCAAAAAAATTGAGAAGAGAGAGTAAGAATTGAGATCATGGTTCTGTACATCCACATCTCTCATGTTGTTATTTAAAGACATACAAAAATAAAATATTCGATATGGAAATTTTTCTAACTATGTGACATCACGTCAAACTGTTTATTTTAAAAAAATCGTAGGTTTGTTTGGTTCACAAATGTAAGTTAAATTTATAAGCAAACACATTTAATTTTAATGTTTTTAACGCTTTCTTTATCCAGTGATTGACTCGTGGAAAAAAATTGTTTCAATTTATTAATAATATTTTAGCTAGTTCATGTTTCAGAATGAATCACTTTGCGAACAAGTGCAGTTCTAATACTAGAACTAGGAGTGACTTATGGCTAGTTTACCAACTGCCAATCAATTTTGAGGATTTTGGGCGACCACCTAACAGATGTTCTCGTATTATCACTTACCATCTGGTGAAATGAAGGCCAAATGAAAACCCATTCTATTAAAAAAATTATACAACCACTGCAATAACTTTATTTACGTAATTTCATTGTTATAGATTTGTGCTTTTAGATTTATTATTTTTTCTTTCATTCTGTGTAGCATGAACGACCGCATATTCCTTATATTGAAAATGTGTTGTCCATTTTCAGAATAATGACACTCGTTTCAAACACAAATTCGTATTTTTAAAAGGGATCCCTAAAAAAATACAAAACCAGCACCCATCTGCCGCATTGTCAAACTTCACAAGATTACAGCGGTCCGGCAACGATATGCATATTTTACGGACGTTTGACACCGCCAAACAATGTTTTGTTACTTTAAATTTTACTACCAAATCACAAAAGATATATTTGTGGTAAGCTTTGAGCTTTGTTACATTTTAGTTGAAGTATAAATTCACATGTCTAATAGGTAATTTATGTTAGGTTAGTACGAGTTGGACTCACTTCCCTAAGTCTTGCTTATAGACTAGATAGGATTATACCCAAATTATACCTATTTAAGGAGTGCCGAGAAAAACAACAGAAATAATGAAACTAAAACATAAAGTACCCTAATTGCGGTTAGCAAACTGTCTGCTTATAGTCTGACCACACAGAAAAAAAATTCGTAATACTTTTTACTTTTTGATGATTTTGTATTTAGCCGATTAATAATTTGTTGTTTAAAAAGGAGATACGAGTAATATACCTCTAGTACCACAGCTACAGCATGACTTCTCCAAGTTTTCCAAGTAGACCCATAGCAAAAAATTGTTATACCTAAGAACTACTTATTTCTTAAGTAATGAATATAATTCGATGTACTTAGAATATAAAACTTAAGTTAGCAAAATTATTTCCGTATTTCCAGCTAGTCGGATCGTCGGTGATATAGTTTTAAAAAAATCCAAAAAAATCAAGAGCTCAGATCTTAGTTAGGATTCCTCAATTGATTACTGACAATGCGGTTGACAATGGTAAAAGTTCGTTTTAAAAATTAAGTTTGTCTCTCTCACTAAGGTTAACCACCTCCATCGCCCAGGTGGTTTGTTCTCACAACCCCTAGCCACGGGTGCAATTCTATCTCTACTCGGTTTGTTTCGTGGTATTCTCGATGACCGCTTGATTAGCTACCTATGTCTGCCGCCAAACAGCAGGGCAAAAACAGCAGTGATGTGTTCCGGTATGAAAGGTAGCAGAGCATGCACCTCATAACGTTGAGTCGTCTGGGTCAGAACAATTCCACCCAATTGCCTTATCTTAACTTACCATCAAGTATGATGACGTCCAAGTGCTAAAAAATTGAAGTATAATCTACTTACTAGCTGTCCGCATGATAAAAACTAGTCTAGTCTTATTATTCTCTGTTCATCATCATGATCATCAACAGACCATATATGTCCCCACCAGGCTCACTCACTCACTATATGGGCCATAGTCCACCACGCGGGATCAGTGCGGATTGGTAGACTTCACACACACTTTTTAAATTTCTTCCCAGGAGCGAACAGGTTTTCTCACGATGTTTCCCTTCACCGAAAAGCCAATGGTAATAATTTTTTCAACTCTATTTGCTAGTAACATAAAGCATAAACGCTGCAGCACGAAAACGATTCAAACTCCAATTTCCTACAATCCGAACTATACAGGATCCCGCAGTATGTTCCATTCGCCATTATATCGAATCCGACACCCTCGAGTGGAAACCCCAAGTAATTAGTTCTGTGAAATTCGGATATAATTTGTGTTTTCCTGTGTACGTAGAAAGCGTTCTGTTTGTATCTCTGCTATTAATCTTGCGGTAACTTCGGATACACGTTTGCTATTTTACAAGTTTGATTGGGTTCAGTACAGACGATTTTGTTGATAATTGTTATCTCTGCGTCTCATATTTACACGTGATGAAGGTGAGTTTATGGACAATGTAAGGATAAATAAACGATAAGGAGTCTTGCAATATGCGGTATGAATTTATTATGTTACGATGAGTGCGAGTAAGACTTATGCTTCGAGAGCCAGTACCACGACACAATATATTTGACCTATGTGTTTGATACTAAAACCTTAAGCGAATATTCTTATACATTACTGGCGATATATGATGATAAGGCCGTAGCATGGAAGCATGATTACACGTAAGCCTCATTTCAATGAGATGCTGGGCATTATATTTAACTAGCAACATTTTTACCTCTTGTAAAAAAACTATTATTCTGCCTCAAGGTGGCCTGGTGGATATCGCTTTTAGCGTATGGCCGCATTCCTATACCAAATGTTGTTTTAAATTTTTATCATCTGTATTATTTTATTGATTCTTGGTGTACAATAATGTGTATTTGTATTGTATCTTTCATTATCGAAACATAATAGTGCTATTAAAAAAGGAGTTGCTTGGCGGCAGGCTTTGATAAATAGGCAGGCGGGCCTAGAATAATTTTCTACCAGCAACCAAACCCAGATTCACTTGGAAATCAGTCTTAGGGCTCCGGATCAAAAGTCCCATGTTCTCTCATTCTTTCTGATATCCACAATTTCACACAGACTCATACGACAAATGTATGCTAATTTAAATGCAATATCTAGGCGTCAGTTTCTCGTTCACAATCTTGCAGTAGCCAGAATGAAATTAAAAAGTTTGAGTTTCAGTAAAAAACTTAGGCTCTTAAAAATAAAAGTGAAATTTTAAAGATATGGCGATACGTAGAATTTGGGGTCAACAACGGGTTTGTAAAAAGCATCAAAAATTGTAAATATAAACAAGAATTGCATGTTTTGTGGTATAACATAAGATTATGGCTTTAGAATAGTACCACCCCACATCCTGAGGGCGTCGATAGGAAACATATTCGGGAGAGGGGTAGCGAATGACGACATCTTCTAAGATCACCAACCGGCATGCCAAGCGTAGTGATTATAGCAAATCCCCTGATAGAAAGTTCAACGTGTCAATCAATGTGGTATTCTCATGTACAACAGTGAAGTTTTGTGGTCAATGCTACAATTTTCAACTAAATTTTAAAATCAAGATGGCCGACAGTGCTAACAGAATGACAGTGAAATCGGCATCTCTGGTAGTAAACACACAAAGGGTAGAACGATATCAACCACAACCGTCTCTGTAAAGGACGTTTTAATTTCATAATTTAAATTGCGGCGAGAGCACTCTGCTCACACTTGTTTGTGACAAGCTGGACACACTACGAGTACTACAAGTGGACGCGGCGGTTGCGTAAAAGAGACATAACTCTGTGACATATATTTATTTTATCGAATTCAAAAAGGCGATAATCAACAGTGAAGATGCAAACAAATTATATTGGGGTGAATTGTATTTTATAGCATAACGGACATTAAAATAAATCCCTACAACATCAAAATACTTAAGAATTTTCATTAATTTTTTGGAAACATTAAGTTCCTCGAATGGTAAAATGCTTATTAGATTCAGATAGCACTTAAAAACATTATTTTACGAGATAACTCAAAATATCGTACAAGCTTCATACTTTTTAACGCTCTAAAAACACGTGTGACGTCACAAATGTCACCTGATTTATATGGAGCGTTTCAGCACCTCGTGACTAGAATCACTTTTTTCGGCGGATTGTACTAAAAAACTATTAGTCGTACTGAAAAAATATTGATACATCTATTTATCTTTTTACATGGACTATCGAATGAGACAAAAATATTTTTTTTTGTCAAATTCCCAATTCATCATCGACTGTATAAGTCGCTTGACATAAATTTTCTCATAGTGCCACAAAATAGAGGCGCGTGGGAAAGGTTTTCCCAGTTGCCGCCAGTGGCGATGACGCCGCGCGGTTTTGGTGGTTGCTGTCACCAAACTACCAACAACGGATATATTCACATGCTTTTATCTAGATTTATTTACATAAAACACAAAAAAAACAAAGCATTAATCTGAAGTATTTAGTAGTTTTAGGTTCGAATTTCATATTAAGTTTAGATTTACTACTCTACATTTTATCTACTACTATTCTACAATACAATTCTCGTTCACCGACATAGCTCGACGAGTCAGTAAGTTGAAGAGGTAATGGGCAGGCCACATCACTCGAAGTACGGTTAACGAAAGGGCAGTAACAGTTCTCGAGTAGCGACCTCTTACCGGGACACGTGTAACGGGCCGTCTCCCTACTAGATGAAACGATGACCTAGTAAAGAAAGCAAATGGCTAGGGACAGGTTATTGTAGAATACTATGGAGGTGGCCTATGTCCACCATTGACTTTCTATCTTTTTTAACCAGAAAAGTCCACTTTTTAGAATAAGCTTTTATCTTTTAGCCTAAGCAAATATTTCCTTAAATATAAATTTATTTTTGTTATGGAAGAGTGGGACCCTCTGTTACAGGTATTTTTATACTTACAAGAGGGTCTCAACCTTGTGTCTGTAAACAACTTTGTTCAATGCAATAAACAATTTTGATTTTTTGATTTTTTTTTTATCTTTCTATTGGATAAACAAGTTTTCCACACTGATTGCAAATCAAAATAAAATGCCAGTGACAACTTGTGGTCACTACTGTTCATTATATCCTCGGGGATGTAACTGACAAACTATCGATAAAGGGGTAGCAGTAATTGTAACATAGAAAATTCAATTTTACAGCTAGACATTAATTAAAGGAAAAAAAAATTGAACTACATATACACATCTGTAATTGTATTATGTGATTACAAAACAAACAAGCTTAAAAGGAGGGGGGAAAGTTGCTGAATTTGTGCTTTAAAAAATGGCGACCCAACAAGCCTCGTTTCCATAAAATCGAGTTACAGTCTTTTGCCACAGTAACATAAACACAGTTTGAAAACAATCACATTTTATATTCCGCTCTCATATTTTGTGGTGGCGAGGTTTTCGTAGCGGAATTGATTTAATTAATGTTAATTTGTTGTTACTGAGCTTACTGATAATTATATCGACAAGTGTTTTAATCAAATAATTTTGATATTCTGGTTACGCGAGTGTTGCTTTCGGGAAGTTACTGAATTTGGTAGAGTTGTGATGTGACATAGTCAAATATGAAACTACGAGTGTGTTGTAAAGCGGTATTTGTGGTTTCAACTTTAGGATAAGATTACTATATAATACAATACTATCCAAATGTTTAAGTCTACCTTAAACACTAGTATCTTATGTCTAAGACATGCGTGGTATAGTTAATTACCTCGTACGACTTCCGTAAAATTCATGAAGTAATAATAATAATCATCATGTACAGCCTGCGGCAGTCCACTGCTGGTTAATAGGCCTCTCCCAGAATGCGCCACTCGATTCGGTCCTCTGCTCTCCGCATACATTCGCGTCAAGATGAAGTAATAATATAGAATAATACAGAAAAACTTTTTTGTCGTATATTAAAAAATATACTTGGGACTATTTTACTTGACTAAAGTTGTAAGATAACACCGAGTACCAATAGGAATCAAAGCATTATTTTCACTTCGTGATTCAGTCCAAGTGTTCAGCAACTGCGGTAAGCTTTCCAGCTTTCAATCAATTTTCAAATAGTCTTTCGTAATTACACAATTCCCTAAACGAATTCAAGCACCGTTAATCCTGGTAGCTTTAAAATGTTTACAAAGCGGCAAGTTTAATCACGCTCAACTCTGATAACTAACCAACTAACCGTCTAAGTCCTGCGTCCGACTAATTTGTTTTTCTCCCACCAACTTTCCAGTCCAAAATGAAAGCGTAACGAGTTTTTGACGACATAAGACAGCGCTTACTTGATCCTCAACTCAGTCTAGAACGGATAAAAATATAGTCACATTGAAACGTCTTCACGGACTTTTACTGAGCAATGGTCGTCTTCATGTCGTAGAAATCGCGCGTTTTGTTGCAAAATAGAATCTGTAATGCAAGTTTAGTTTGTCTGGATGTGTTAATTTTTGTTAGATTGAAATTCTATGAGACAGTCTTTGTAAATTTTTATACAGCAATCGTCATCTTTATTGAGTTGAAATTGCGCATTTTCTTGGAAAGTACATTGTATTATGCAAATTCGTATTGTTGGATATGTTGATTTTTGTTCACTTGGAATTTTATGAACAAGTCTTTGTTGATTTTTATTGAGCAATTGTCGTGTTCATCTCGTAGAAATTGCATGTTTTTTGAAGTAGAATCTATAATGAATGTTTAGTTTGTCCGCATTTGTAGATTCTGTGTTTTCTCTGTGATTTCGTAGATTTTCATTTAACAATTGCCGTCTTCAACTGGAAGAAAATGCACGTTTGTTTGTTTGAATACTCTTTATTCATTCATATGTCAACTTAAATAATTACATTTAAAAAACAATAACAAAAGTTGAATTGGCGGACTTATCCCTATATAGGGATCTCTTCCAGTCAACCAGGGCGAGGAGAAAGATAAAAGGGTTGTGCGGAGACATATACAATATCATAATATAGGATATACAAACAAAGAGATTTGAAAAGGAAATAATTAGAACACGTTTTGTTGTTAAGTGGAACTTGCAATGTAAGTTTAGTTTTTCTGGATGTGTTTACTTTTATTTTGTTCGATCGAAGCTAAGTTTTCATCAATATTAACATCTTTATCTAGTAAAAACGTTGCAAAGTAGAAGTTGCAATTTACGCTTGTCTGTGTATACTCGTATTGATTTTTGTTCAGATGACATTTTGGATTTTAGAATAGCGTGGTGAATTCACTTTGCCTTGCTTTCGATTTCATTGAGTAAAATAAAGTTCATAATGTATATACTTCATTACAAAAGTCAAATTGCTGCAAACAAAACGCACACAGCTCATAGGTTGCGGCTGAGTTATGGAATACCCCGTCCATTTCAGCTGTGGTTTCAGGAACTCACATGACATTGTCGATTAATAAATACATCATAACTTTGTTATTTTGAACATATATTTTAGTTACAAAATGTGATTTCATTAGCTGTTTTTGTCAAATCAAATGTGTTGGTAGCCACAAAACACAGTTATAAGCTTTGTAATTAATTTGAATTAATGTGAAAACAATGTTTTTAGCTAAATTTTTTATAATTTACAGATGTTACAAAAATAATCCGTTCACATGAACACATAAGAATGTAAGATAAATAACACACAAACAACAAAGCAATATTTATTAAATAAATTTATAAACAAACATGTTCGCCACCGGCGGGTCGCGGGCGGTGGCGGCGCTCCTGTGCGTACTAGTTAGTCGTAGTCATATCGTGTATTGCTCTCCATGAGTTTGATTGAGGTGTTAACATTTAGGTGTGCACATCATGGAATCCAGGCAGGGTATTGCAACATTGCACGCTGTACTTAAAACTAAACATAACATTCATTTAAAATAATATAATTTCATTTACAAAATGTCAATAATTAATATTAATCTAATAGTCAAATGTATAATTAAAATATAATTACTCACATTTTTTGGGGTTCTGATCTGGATAGTTCCATCTTTGGCATGCAAATTCTATCTTTGTGTCGTTTTTCTGTTGTGTAAAAGAACTAAGATATTTTCGTACGAATTTACTGGCTTCTAAAATATAAATATTTGTGAGAGTTAAATGTTGTGTACTCTCCATGTCAAACGATTGTCCGACACTGCTGACATCTTTCACGACTCTGTACACCTCTTGACACTGCGTTCTTGACACCTGGAGTCAGCTACAGCTCAAAGTCATTGTCATTGACTTCCCTCGTCACCATATATGTACTTAATTTAATAATTTTATAATATAACAATTGACTAATAATAATATGACTAATTCTTACATTTAAGGTGTTCACTGTTAGCGTGAGATGTATATTCAATAATAAACCAATACTTTCTTTGGATATGATAGTCTAGTCTACATATAATATACTCAAACCATCTCTAGATTAGTAGATATAATATAAACACTTTACATACAAACTTTTGCAGCCAACAAAGAATCCTTTTCCATGTCACGTCAGAACTGTGAGCTGTTTTTTTTGAAAAATAAGTCAGAATTTCACATGTAATTTATATTTCGGGTAAAATATCGTACTCATATTTTTATTAATTGCGAATCGCTCCAACAGAAGACCTAGGTAGAGTGTTATTGTATCACTTAACCAACAGCATTAGTCGGTCTCTATGATGAATTGTTTTCGACGGAACCCTTTATTCCGAGCTGACTCTGGCAGAAATTAATTAAACGTCAGTCGTGAACGGTATAAAAGCTCCACACGCTTTCACGAACCGACGAAAAAACACTTAATTGCCGATAATACTCGATGACCTATGACGGTTTGCTTTCAGATTCATCTTCGTCAATGTTGTCGGTGCTGTGTTATAAAGATGGTTCTGAAAATGATGATTGCAAATCTGTCATCTGCGGTCGTGTACATTTATAATTTTAAACGGCTATTATCAAATAAAAGTTAACATTTTTGTGTATTTGTACAAAAACATTAAAACTCACGAAACAGGTATGACGTAACGGTGAAAACAAATTTGGCGTCAATAAAATGATTTTACGCTGTCACTTAGTACAAAAATAATAATTTTGTCCAATTAAAATAAATACAAAAATGTAATTATATTATTTTTCTATACCAATTTAGATTATATATATTGATTTCTTAAATAATGTAAGGTGCATGCCGAATTTGAAACACCTCTTTTATCAATTTTAGGACCGAAAAATAAAGACCAATAGAATAATTGTTATAAAAATTGTCCCAAAAACTGTAGTGTTAAGGTAATCATATACAAGAAAATAAATATATTTTTTTTAAAATAACTATTCCATACCACTCTTTTTCACTCCACAAATATGTATTTTGCTTTGTGAGACGATTCTATTACTTAAATCTAAGTAAGGACATGAATTGAGGCCTATTGTAAAGCTAACATATAACATAATTTATTTTCGAATGTCTCTATAATGTTATTTAGAATAGCCTAGCATAGACCGCACGTCTGAATTGTGGCATGGCAACAGCAAAAGCGAGCAAAAAGGAACTGTCAGGAACCAGCAACCTAATCCGGCCACGTCTGCCTAACTCCTTGTGACGAATCCGGAATAGGGCACGTACGTGACCGACTGCCGGCACTTGGGCTTAAGTTAATAAATTAGTAGCGCCGTTTTTTTGCCAACCTTTCAATATTATTTGAAGTATTCGAGTTGTGGTAAAGCCGTGATTGGGGTGAATTGCTCGGTCATAAAAATAAAGTGATTGAAAAGAAAATAGCCCTAGTGAGGATTAAGGTTTTGTTGGTGGTCATTAACTTACTAATGTTAGTATTGTGAAAGACAAATAGCTGTATATGGCAGCAGACATACATTTTATAGACATACAAACAGACATTTTGCGTGGCCGAAAGATGTCATTATGCGTCGTTAGCTACTGTTTTAACCGACTCCGTTGCCACAAGGCTACTGTTGTTACACAATTGGACTCATAAACCGGAGCTCCCGAGTTCGGTTCCCAGTGGGTACTATCAGTACTCGGTTTGGTTAGTGGTAAGTATATTTTATATACCCGCCTAGCTACGTACGTCTACATTATCTCAGACTGGCGATAAACGTCAGTGTTAATAGCACTTTTGTGTTCCGGTATGAAAGGTAGCAGAGACAGTGCCTTATTAACTTGTGTCAGGAACGATCTCAGAAATAACAACCAACAGCGAATGTAGAAACTTGTATTGTTCAAACTTTCAACAGCAACACTTCACAAAACTTATTAGCACTATACAAATCTAAACTTATTGTCGAACCACCGGCACAACCTTTCGGTCCTGCTCGCTATAACCAACTGAACAAAAAGTGTGAGTCATCGCTCTGTTTTATACTGAGTCTCAACTGCCGTTTCAAATTTGATAGCTCGACTTCTACAGTGTTGCCACAGACAAATTGAAATAAATTATTTAAAAAATAACAGAAACCTTACACTCGTCCATCCTGATATCGTGTATGTCCTCATACACGGACCAGGTGGAACCTTACACTTGGCAGAAGTAGGCATTTTATTGGCACACTGTATGTTAACAAAGCTTCATAGTGTTTTACAGATAACCATACTTAGCATTTAAACAATCCGATATTTTCATATGAACAAACAAAACTATTTTAATGTCTACTTGAATGTATAACACATTAGTGGATAATGTAACCCTGATCGAATTGCAAAACTATATAATATTATATCATAGACTAAGTACAGTCACAACAGCAAAGCATCGATAAAAATATTTGCACATCCTCATCGAAGTCCATTACGAAAATATATCAACAAAAGTTATATTACATGTAATATACATTTTTCCAGTTCTTAACTACATTATTAACCTAAGCTTAGAACAGGGTGTATTTTCAAATAAATTAAAGCTAACACTTTCAAGCCCCTTTATAAAACGATGATAAGAAAAATATTAACAATCATAGGCCAATGACGCTTATCCCAATATTTCAAAAATTAATCCAAAAGTATTATTTTCCAATGTATACAACTATTCTGAAAGTAACAAAGGAGCTACAGGGATTCCGTGAAACAATTGCAATTGATCTAGCCATATATGAATTTATATGTATGATATATTCAAGACTGTACAAGATACAATGTACAATAGCTTTATACATGGACCTGGGACAATATTTTGACTGTGTTCACTATGTAGATCACAATAATTTTTTTTGTGGATGCTAAAATAATTGAATTTAAATAACATATAGATAGAATTTGCCGTAATACAAAAACTGAAATAACCTACAGATCTACTCCAAACTAGTAAGATATGGAGATCCACAAGGTAGTGTACCTGGGTCTCTTCTCTTATTTATACTAATAACATGCTTAAATCAGCACAATTCTATGGTTTCATTTGCAAATGATTGTACAGTAGTATATCAAGATGTTTACGAAATACACAGTAGCCTTACTTCAGCAACCTAGACATTATAACATTGCCTTCATTATATGTGTGTGAGACATTACTGTTTATAAAACAACCCGGAGCTATTTGCTAAGGAGACAAATGCAAAACGGCGTGATTAATCCCGTATATGGCCATATAAAACTACTCTGTACCGTAACAGTTTTTTCCATAACGTTCCCAAAATATACAACAAATTACCAATTACCTTAAGACTAGAAAAGAACTTGTAACATTTAAAAGTAGACTATTTAAATATCTAACAAACAAAACTTGCTAATCTATTAAGGGCTATTTTAATTTTATTTCGAACATACATCTCTAGTATCGTCTTTTATTTAATTCTGTAGTAATATAATCATTTTCAATCACCAGACTAAGCTTAGTGGTCTTCTTTTCATTGTAACATCCTTGTAACATCTTAGTAACTTAGGTTTAGGGAATTAAATAAATTAAAATAGATTCCCAACATCAAAATCAAGGTTTCACCATATACATCAGCTACATTATATATCAATCGATATCAGTGTATAGCAATAACAATCTCAGAATACATAAATCATATTTGAAAGTAAAATCACAATACATCCGTTCAATATCCATCCTTTAGCACTGGCCAGGTCAAGCTCCAGACTCATTTAACTTAGACCATCCGTTGAATATCTTTCCTCTAAAGTGTTAGTCTCCAAACTTATTTAAACCAACGCTGACCCGATCAAGTTCTAAACTTATTTTAACTAAAACTATCCTTAAATATCTTTTTTTTTGGTTCGGTATTCCATGAACAGTAGTAATTCAACTTTAAGACATTGACTTGTACCAAGAGCACCAAAAAAAAGGTGATTATGATCATCCTTCCCTTAACACTGACCAGGTCAATCTCCAAACTTATTTAAACTAAATGTTGACCTGATCGAGCTCTAAACTTATTTAAAATGAAACTATCCTTAATTATTCTTCCTTTAAAACTGACCAGGTCAAGCTCCAAACTTATTTAAACTAATGTTGACCTTATCGAGCTCTAAACTTATTTAAAATGAAACTATCCTTAATTATCCTTCCTTTAAAACTGACCAGGTCAAGCTCCAAACTTATTTAAACTAATGTTGACCTGATCGAGCTCTAAACTTATTTAAAATGAAACTATCCTTAATTATCCTTCCTTTAAAACTGACCAGGTCAAGCTCCAAACTTATTTAAACTAATGTTGACCTGATCGAGCTCTAAACTTATTTAAAATGAAACTATCCTTAATTATCCTTCCTTTAAAACTGACCAAGTCAAGCTCCAAACTTATTTAAACTAATGTTGACCTGATCGAGCTCTAAACTTATTTAAAATGAAACTATCCTTAATTATCCTTCCTTTAAAACTGACCAGGTCAAGCTCCAAACTTATTTAAACTAATGTTGACCTGATCGAGCTCTAAACTTATTTAAAATGAAACTATCCTCACGTATCCTTCCTTTGACAACCACCAGGTCAAGCTCCAAACTTATCAGAGTTCTCTCGCACTTGACCTGAAACCACAAAAAATAAACAATTCTGTAGTAACAATCATGACCATCCAAACATTAAAACCAGCACAATGATATACACGCATCAGCTTTGAGAACTACTTATGTATCAGTCAAATACTGATAAATCTATATAGCAGAAATATCATTTTCCTGTAACCAATATAACCACTCTGTCGAAAAGCCATTGTTATCATCATTCCATTATCATCATCTGTAACTGATATACCCATCAAACATTATCATCATCTGTATCTGATATACCCATCCAACATTATCATCATCTGTATCTGATATACCCATCCAATGTTATCATCATCTGTAGCCGATATACCGATCCAACGTTATCGTCGTTAATGTATCATCATCTGTAGCCAATATACCGATCCAACGTTATCATAATTAAAGTATCATCATCATCTGTAGCCGATATACCCATCCAACGTTATCATAATTAAAGTCTCATCATCTGTAGCCGATATACCAATACAACGTTATCATATTTAAAGTCTCATCATCTGTAGCCGATATACCCATCCAACGTTATCATCGTTAACGTATCATCATCTTTAGCCGATATAACAATTATGTCATAGGTCCATCGCTATCATCATATCAGTGTTACCATCTGTAGCCAATATAACAATTATGTCATAGCTCCATCGCTATCATCATATCAGTGTTACCATCTGTAGCCAATATAACAATTATGTCATAGCTCCATCGCTATCATCATATCAGTGTTACCATCTGTAGCCAATATATTATGTCATAGCTCTATCGCTATCATCATATCAGTGTTATCATCTGTAGCCAATATAACAATTATGTCATAGGTCCATCGCTATCATCATATCAGTGTTACCATCTGTAGCCAATATAACAATTATGTCATAGCTCTATCGCTATCATCATATCAGTGTTATCATCTGTAGCCAATATAACAATTATGTCATAGCCCCATCGTTATCATCATATCAGTGTTATTAGCTGTAGCCAATTCATATCAGTGTTATCATCTGTAGCCAATATAACAATTATTTCATAGCCCAATCGTTATCATCATTTACATGGTACCATAAACCGTCATTATCTATTTTTAAAAAGGTCCCATGGCTATGAATCCAGATTTACAGAAGAGTTTAGCAGAATCTTCTCACTGCGTTCGCAGTAAAACAAGAACCCCGGTTATCCACTATCTGGTCGGGAGTCATTTGTGTATCAAAATACATATCCAGCAATGTATTTATCACTTTCTGTGCGTCATACATCTGTCTGCTTTAATGATCACAAACTTGGTGGACGAATTCACTATCGCACCCAAAACTGTAGGATATTGTCCCAAAACGACCTGATTCCCAATCTAATGATGTCGTAGCTACATAATGTCATAACCACATAATGTCCTAAACGCATTATGACATAATCACATAATTTCCATAAAAGCATAATGTCCTACGCATTATGACCTAAAGCAATTTTCACCGGGATAGACGCCTCTTGATATGTATATTGCACTGACTACTCTACTTCATCAAGCGTCTATCTCCTCCAAAACTTTTACCTCCCAGAATGTTGTTTCGTTACTGAACAAAGGATCCGTCTCTCTAGAAAAATCTTCCAAATATGTGATTACATAATTAACGCTTTCAAAAAGAGCCAGAAAACGATTCCAACTGCCCTAAGGGTATATAGCATTCGTCCCCTAAAACGTTCACCTCTAGAGGAGAATCATCATATTTGTTTTTTTTTTATTTTCTCAAAAAGCTGAATCAATTTTGCTTAAACTTATATGGGACAACCTCTGAAGTATGTTCTATCAAACAAACAAAAAGGAATCATAAAAATCAATTTACAACGTAACATTCAACATCAATTTACACATACAAAAGGAACATACAGTTGAATTGAGCACCTCTTCGTTTTTCAGTCGGTTAAAAATACACCTTCCGACGTATATGACTATCAGATTAAAGTTTCATATACAAAAAGAGTAATGGTAGCTCTTATACCTCTTAGTTGCAATTTATAGGGGCTCCGTACCTCAGAGGGAACCCTGATAGGATCACTTTGTGGTCCATCTGCCTTGGTTGTCAAGACCCTTTTCCTCAAGAACGCGTAGAGGTATCAAGATGAAATTAATATCGAATACTCAAATCTTTGGTCCCTTGACAATGTGGAAAAAACGAAGCTTTTGAGTCAACACTTTGATTTAAAACATAGGGCTGTTATAGCCGCATTTTTCGACGAAGACTGAATCAAAACCCATAAGGTACTTCCCATTGACCTAGAATCATTAAATTGGCACATTGGCTATTGGCATAGGAAAAGTAGGACTACATGACCTTTTGACTGGAGTCCGCTGCTTCTACTGCCACCATGCCCCAGTTCCAACCGCCGTCCGCGGCTCTGGCTGCGGCTGTGGCCCTTGCCCCGCTGACGTTACGGTCGCGTCTGACGCGTGATCGGCTCCGCCGTGGAGTTTCCAGGCTCCCTCGAGTGTTGTCCTCTTCATTAATTACCTTGAAACTCGCCACATAAAATTGTTGACATTAGTAATAGTTTAGAGGGCCGTAACTCAAAAACGGTGCGTCCTAGGACAAAAATAACCAGATTTTGGACCCCCTTTAAGAAACCCCATAACTTATTTTATTCTTTCGAATGAACCCAAAATAATCATCATCATCTGAAAGTCAATGGGTTCCATGGAACAACACTGCTATTTCTAAATTTTTCGTATTAGTAATAGCCCAGGGTGACACAACTTGTCAACGGCGTGTCTTATGAACACATAGTCATCATCACTATCATCATCATCAATGAGTGCCATGGAAAACATGGTTTATTTAAAAATTGTTGATCTTAGCGATAGCCAAGAGAGACATGACTCGTAAATGGTTTCTTACGAACACACAGTCTTCATCATCATCGTCATCGTCAATGGGTAACCATGAGTATAAGGTTAGTTTAATTAGCTAACTGAATTTTAACACTTAAACCACTTTTTATAACCTTCAATCACTGCTGCCAAAACCCGCACTGGATAGATGAGACCCTACTCACAATCATGAACTTTTTTTCTTCTTCAAATGACTCGCGCTATCCCGTCACGAATCACAGCGTCGTGGGGCACGCGTTGTATCATCAAACGCTAACCCACCACATACCACAGCTCTGTATGCCACTTCGTATATCATCAATGTTAAGGACCATGTGCTACCCCACCACATACTGCATACTGCATTGTAGGCACGCCACACGTGGGCAAAATTAAACAAACTAGCAACATCTTGGGGCTCAGCCATACCCTCGTTGCTACGTTTCTATTCGTAGGAAATGGCATCCCGTGGCTATGGCCCCAGCATGGTACGTTTTTTTTAGCCATAGCGTGGTGTAACTTAGCATCACATGTGACTTTCTTTGAAACTAACTGATACAATAAACAAAATGTAGGCGTGTACTTACGCGTTTCAGCGTCGTGATCCCATCTTCTGAGATGTCAGGAACGATCTCAGAAATAACAACCAACAGCGAATGTAGAAACTTGTATTGTTCAAACTTTCAACAGCAACGCTTCACAAAACTTATTAGCACTATACAAATCTAAACTTATTGTCGAACCACCGGCACAACCTTTCGGTCCTGCTCGCTATAACCAACTGAACAAAAAGTGTGAGTCATCGCTCTGTTTTATACTGAGTCTCAACTGCCGTTTCAAATTTGATAGCTCGACTTCTACAGTGTTGCCACAGACAAATTGAAATAAATTATTTAAAAAATAACAGAAACCTTACACTTGTTCGAAGCTTTAGATTTAGTTCACTTTCCAAATAACGGGTTTATTGAAACTTACCATCAGGTTAGAAAAGATAAAGGGCAAATAGTATATAGTCATAAAAGTACATAAAAAATATTTGAAATTGATAGGACTTAGTTCTTATGAATATGTAACAGGGTACGCATTTGCCACATTTGCGCATTTCGGTGCCACAGTGACTGGGTCCGAGCTATTGGCATCCAGCGACTCCCCGCGAACAATTAAATGGCATGTGCAAGTTTTGATTGAATTAACTCGATAGTCAATTAAATTCGAATATCCAAGTCCGCAAAATCCTGTTATTCGAATGAACGACATGTGCTTGTCTTTGCGTTTCATTATATCTTGAATTTTATACAGACTCAGTACCCTTCGCAAAGTCTTGCGATCGGGAACACATACTTCCGAAATAACGCTCCTAATTTAAAAGTTTGCGAACTACAGAAACTCTTATCAGAATAAACAGTAATAAACAACCAGTAATCGGCCCCCAACAAGCTATAACGAACACCGCAACGCCTATTATTTATTATCTCCAACGATTGGCAACAACTCATCGAGTTTAGAATAATTCTCTACCGTAGGCTTACAGCATCCACGTAATAATCTGGCCATTATACTTTTCAAGCATGAGATTCATTGCTTTAGCTTGGGTCCACATGCTGGTCGTTGTTATGATATTTAGGTATCACACGTAAACCACAATACGAGATTCGATTTTATAGAAATAGTGTGGAAGTTGTCTTCGAACATACGCCTAAATATTCTATACTATACTTTAGTTACAATTTCAATTGTTATTTTACATTTCAGTTTAAACAGACGTAAATTAAATATATTTATAGAATTACTAGTATTTATTTATACGCTTAATTTCAAAGTACTGTATCATTATTCTAATGCCTTCAGCATTGAAAATACTTTTTTGTTTGTTCTAGGAATTAATTACAAAACTGTCTGTACAAAGTGGTAACTTCTATTCCTGAATTGACAACTTTGTCGTTTACTTATAAATTTAATATTAAGTTACCTGGCCTTGCAACTACATACACAAAACTTTTATTTTGGTTCCTTGACACAACTTTGCCAAAATTTGAAGTTTTGTGTCAACTAAAATTCTAAGTGAGTGACGCGGTTTTTCCACATCGTCAAGCAGTATACCGCCGCGCTTTGAAAGTATAATCACCAAGTCCCTCGAGTGAACAACTTTCCGCGAAATTAACAAAGTTCGAGGCCCTCGCATCGGGGTCTCAGGCAACATAAATTGTGATGAAATTTTTTGAAAATAAAAATATAGCTCCGGGAATTTAGAGTTCGTTGAGGCTCGGATCGTTGAATCATTTAACTGGTTGTTCGCGTGCTCGTTACCAATTTGTGTGGCCATTGACTGATTAAAGCAAAGACACGGTATTTCACACCTGAATACAGCTGCAAACCATATTGGTTCACAAATATTATCTAAGGGATGTTGTTTGCTGTCGCTCTGAGAGTCACTTGATGAAACCAATGAAACTGCAAGTCTGTTTCGTTTCATTCTCGAAAAGTATATTTGTACTTGAGTGTGATACTGCGCTAAAGTATGTCCAAATACGTGCAAGATTCACATACATTCCAACTCACAGACCACTGTATCTGCGCATTCCTACTGTCCGTCATTTTGAAAAAGAAATTCAAAATGGTCTTTTCACCAAACTTAGCTTAATATAAATGTTACCGGAATATTTGTGTTCCTAAACGCTTTTCTGATTTATTGAAAGTCAAATTAAAAATAGGGAAACCTTAAATTAATTATCCGGAAGCTGGTAAAACACGTGTGACGTGTGTTCACTACTGTTGTCTCTTTCCGTCATAGGTTAGCTAATGCCAAGCTCCGCAGTAAAGTATCTTGGCCTTGATGTCACTGTTCTAACTCACACTTCATAAATCAAACCAAAAATATTTTGAGTGATCATTCTTTGGAAAACAAATTCTACCTCTACTATAAATTAATGATTAGGAAGTTCACCCAATTGCTACCTGACCACAGAAATGGGAACTTGGTGAGTTCTTCTCACTTTGATCATGGGGTAGCGCGTCTATTGTTTTTATAGCCAATGCGTAAAAGTTTGTTTTTCTACTTTTTTTTTAATCGCCGGCAAATTTGGTTGCGCACTGCGTATTTGGTCGCGATTACATCGTTCCAGGTGTACCGGGTACAATTAAGATACGAGTTTTACTTTCAACGGTGACGAAGGACTCATTAACATGAAATGTGGTACTTCCTTGGTAAACAATGGATTTTTTGTGAGTATAAGTATTAAGTTTATTCGAACGACAAATTATTTGAAAGAGACCTTGCGAAGAGTATCCTTTCATAAAGTGTTTTAGGTTTGTATTCTGTTTGTGTTAGATGGTAATCTAGACGGTACTCGTAGGTGATCTTAGATTAAAAATTAAATAAATAGTTTTAGTGTATCAAAGTTTAAAATTGGTATTTGAATGTTTACAATATTTAGTAACTTTAAATGATATCCGCCGTGATTTCTGTATCGAATGTAATTTTCAGGCAATAACAAAATAACAGCGTCTTCGAGGTCTTGAATCGCTTAGACATATGCTGAGCTATTAGCCCGTTAATCATGCATATATCCGATGTTCAAGAGTTAATTTTAAGTAATTGCGATGAATAAACCTCTTTTAAAAAAATGACATTGGATTGATGTCGGAAAATTAATATCAGTAACTTACAAATTCATAGCGATCACAACTTTTTTGATTATTGTTCAAAACGCCATCATGGGACCATTAGCTGAGTAAAGCTAAGTAGATGGCATCAAAGTTCATTTCCCACCATTAAAATTCGATGTCCTATTTTTAGATATTTACTTATCAATAATTTATCATTCTGAAAGAATTCCCGTTAACGGACGCTAAATGTGGTATAAGTTACACGGAATCGATACATATCGTATAGAATAGATTGTAAATGTTTATTGATCTTGTCTTGAAACAAATCTCACTGCTTGTGTTTCGCTACCTGACCACAATATTCCGTAAATATTTTATTTTACATAGTAGTAGCTGGCCAGGCTGGGAAATAAAGGTGCTATTACTCGTACCACCAGCCAAACCGAATACCAGTTTGGCATCACACGGGGAAACAAATCCATAACCTCCGAATAAATTCTGTACAAATACTTATTTTTCAAACACGTGATCAAGATCAAACAATTTGCTACCAGTCGTCAACAGTTAGGCAAGTAATGAAATTAAAATTTCAACATTAGTCCGTAAAAGTTTTCATTTAAATTCAATTAAAAAGGTCTGTATTGAAGTTAAAGGATCGTAGACAGTTTCACATTACTTCGACCTTAAGATTCCAGATTAGGGCTCTCATAATACCCAGACCTCAAATAAGTCATTGAAACTAGGTCCTAACTCCTAAACTTTCCAGCCTTGAGCTGTACTTATGTAATTACTTAGAAAAGGCATCCAATTGTGAAGTACCTACCTTCAAAACTGCTTTCTGAAGTCTGTACCTGTTCAATGTACATTCCTTAATAATAACAGCCAGATGGTTCTATTGTTTTACTGTTTATAATCTAGATCGTTCCTAATTGTTCGAAATAGCTTTTGTTTCGAATTTTTATAGGATATTAATTTAGCAGAACATGAGTTTAAGCATGCTAACAATATATGAATTATTCAAATATTCATTTAATCAAGTAATCAAACAATTAATAATAGTAATTTTAGTCCCCACTGGAGGGGCCTTACTAGGCCTTCTCTGCTACATAGAGTGTATGGGCCATAGTCCACCACGCGGGCCCAATGCGGATTGTCGGACTTCACATGCCTGTTCAAGACATGCAGGTTTCCTCACGATGTTTTCCTTCACCGTTAAGCAATCGGATAATGTACTTGAATTGAAAAACAACTCATAGGTACACTGCTGTATTCGAATCAGGAACCCTCAGATTGAGAGTCCGCGCCTTAAAATTCAATTTAACAATAAATAATTAAAATAAAAGTCTTCAAAATCCGTATATGAACCAAGGTCACCGACATAGCTCGACGAGTCAGTGAGCTGAAGTGGCAATGGGCAGACCACATCGCTCGAAGAACCGATAACCAGTGGGGAGTAAGTACTCGAGCGGTATCCACGTAACGGGAAACGTCTACCAGGCCGTCCCCCTACTAGGTGGACCGACGACCTGGTTAGAGTCGCAGGGAGTCACTGGATGCAGGTGGCTCGGCACCGGTCGATGTGGCGTACTATGAAGGAGGCATATGTCCAGCAGTGGACGTTTCCTGGCTGATGATGATTACGCTGAATTCAAATAAAAAATTCTTTTCACCAATACTCCACAAGTTTAGGAAATTATTTTTGAAATTGGTATTTTCCTGTGAAAATCACACCTGTATATGTCAAGACAGGCAATCAAGCAAACAGAATCAAACAGAGGTCCTCACAGAGGCACATCTAAATATCCATTTGATCTGCGTGTCTCGCCACTACGGCGAATACCGGTCAGAAGGGCACAAGAGGATGCAAGGCACAAGTTTAAACTATGCGGCGTAATTTGCAGTAAACTTGAAAAGTTATTCCCGAGATTACCCGACTCGCAGCTAATGAAGAAAACACTACAAACATTAACGCCACCGTAAAAAAGAGCTTATTGCGTTTTAATTTTAACTTTATTTGCTAAGCTTCGCTTGTTTTTCGGGCAGCTTACAAAGTTCAGAGGAATACCTACGAGTACATATCAAAGGAAATAAGAGCTTTTTATAAAACGTAGTAAGTATACAGTTAATAATCTGATTTTTTTCTCAATTGTAGCTAATTTAACAGCGCCAAATAACTTATAGGTTAACTGTAGATACCACGGACCCTAATCTTTAATCACAGTTTAAAATTTTTTATATTAAATTTTATTTATTTATAAATAATAACAATTTAGTAAAACGTGTCTTCTTTTCTACAAAATAGGTCCCTTCAACAGTTTTACATTATGATTCCGAACGCAATTTCGTTTTCATTCATTAATTTAATTCACAATGTTTTCAATAAATAATTGTCGCAATCCACAATACTATAGGCGACTAAGAACTTAGGGCCACGTCACGTCTTATGTAACTTTAAATATATAGCATTACAAAATTAGGTACACCAACTTTGTCTTTGTTTCTTACCCAAAACCCTGTCTCGGGGCACTTAGTAGGAATATCTCCGAGAACACTTAATCGCACTGCGGCTGTTTAGCAGAACTTTGGTGATCCGTTAACCATTAAACTGATTAGAAGGGCGTGCGATAATGGACAGCTCGTACACGTCTTAGTTTCGTGAATAAGTTTATGTGAGGTGCCATTTAGTGCCCGATCTGATGTCTTATAAACCGAAGCATTTGTCTTTGAATAGATTTGGGGATGCTTTGAAAAGAAGAGTGGCTACAATATTGTGCTAATGGAATAAGTAAATAAATCTGATTGGAGAGGAAATTCTTTTTTATTTGTATGACAACATGTGCCACTGCTTTTCAACAAACCAATAATCATAATGATGACGCGATTTTATTGAAGTGTGATAAAATATCCATTATTGTATGACGCCAGAAGACTCGATTGTGTGATGACGTCGTGATACCACGAGTTACTACTTCTGCCAAATCCGTGCAAATGTTTGTGCGTGATTGAGTATCTACATCGAAACTTTCACATTTTTAATTTTTAGAAATATTAATAAACATTGTCGTTAATGTCATTTTAAAACGTTAAACACATTCTTTCAAATGATATTTTTAACCGACATTAAAAAAAGAGGTGAGGAGGTTCTCAATTTGACTGTATGTTTTTATCTCTTTTTTGTATTATTATTATTCGCACAGGGCTACCCCTGTGACGGACTGTACGGCTACACCATACCATTATGAATTGATTTGTCAATAATTTTTTATTATTATAGATAACTCCGCCAATTATAGATCGATTTTGATGTTTTGTTTTGGTATGAAATACTTCAGAGGTGGTCCTATTTACATTTTATAGAAATTGATTCAGCACTTTTTGAGAAAATCAACGAAAACTAAATATGTACCCAGATAATTCTCTCTGTAAGGGTTAACATTTTAGGGGATGAATTCTGTAGACTTTCAGGACAGTTGACGTCGGTTTCTAGTTCTTTTTGAACGCGTTAATTATTGAACATAATGTATTGAAACTAGCCCTGAATAACCCACGTTGCACGTTGAAGTGATTCCATTTTTTGCTTGAAAGTTTAGTTTCCGGTCCACTAACCGGCTTTCTTTGTATAAAAAAATGGTGTCCCGATCCAAGACTGTAACGAAACCATCTTGCCACTGCCAAAACTTCCTGACGATAAGACAAAAAACTCTAAAGTAATTAGCAACAAGAAAGATTGGCTTGTTAGAAGTTTTATAAAGCTCTGATTGTGTGAAATTTTAAGGGTCAATAAAGGCGGGAAATCATAAAAAGGGGAACGTTGGGCGGACGGGCGGACGGACGGCTCTCATGTTTTACGATTGCGTTACCAAGTTCAATAGGCAATTTCTCTCTTTTCTTTAACGGCTTTAAAGGCGGTGATACATTGGTACGTGAATTGAGTTTTATTAAATTATTATTATTAATAAGGTATAATTCGACTTTGAGTATAAAATTCCTCGCTTACGCCCAAAATACGGTTGGAAACTGCGGGGGCCCGCATGCACCCTCCACTGGATATTCTGCGCCTTGTTAGTAAAAATGATGTTTATCTGTTAAAAGAAGTAGGTAGCCTACTTCTCATTTTCCGATGTTTTGTCGTCAAACGATAATCTTTACTCTCTGGTTAGTAGTTTATTCAAGCGAGGTAGTCCTAAAAAGATAAAAGTAAAAATGTTATGAGGTCCAGTGAATCCTCAGCTTTATAAGTGGGCTTAACAACTGTATTGCCCTTCCCGCCAAAAAATCTCCATTCTTATTATAGTGAGGGTATTTGATCCATTACCTTTTGCGTATTCACTATCAGACTCTAGAAATTCGAACAAATTTAGACGTATTTTCCCTTTTCATTTGCAAGCTACATGTACTAACGCATAACTGAGTCGGTTACTGAGGTGTGTGAGCGGTACGGGAGAGAGTGTTCACGGAACGTCAAACGACGCCCAACTGAAGCTATGCATCGTAAACACACCCAGTACCGCTCCCATACCTCAGAAACAGACTCAGTTATGCGTTACGAGTACGATACGAGTTGTAGCTGTGTATCAAGGATTTTGTTTTAAACATATAGAAATGATACGTTAACATACATGAAACTTTTAAGTTTTGTTAAAAAAATGTGGTACGGAATCCTATCACAGTGAATATTATGTCCTCGTTTACTAGGACCCTGTGTGGTATCAGCTTTCGAATAGGAACACCCTGTTTAGGCATCGTAAAAGGCGACCAAGAGAAAACTTTCAGCAGAATGGTCGCAGCGTTTGCCTATCAGCAACATCTTACTGCGATCATCAATTCCTACCAAACGTAAAGTGATGGCGAATTAACTCCTGGAAAGTCAATGTGGTGATCTGTAAGGGAGGCTCATGTACACTCGAGTAAAGAAATATATATCCACTTTTGCACCATTTCATATTCAAATTAAATTGACATTTCCTTTGACACACTGCATACGAACTAGAAAGGGTGAATGTGATATGGTCAAAAGTGGATACATGTTTCTGTACTCAAGTGTACCCCATTGGGAATCGAGCCCAGGACCTTCGGGTTGTTAATCCAAACGTGTGTCAAAGAGGCGTGTTACTTATTATTATTATATTACTTTTAAACCCAATGCACATACACAGCAGTGAATTTATTTATACAAAGAACAATAAAATTTGTGCCAATCGATCAATAAGACATACTGGTATTTGAGTGAATAACGTAATTGCTTCGCAGGAACCAATATCAATTACCTCTTCCCACATCGTCGTTTGTTAGAGAAATTAATTTGAGTTTCCCTGATGGAGTGTTTATGCACACTTCGTAATTAGCAAATGACACGACGGTCGTCTAACTACATACTATTTCCTCACAGGTCGTTAGCACCAGAAGGTCGTCGTACTACTTGAGACAATCTGTCACGTAATGCTCATATCTTCTTAGCTATAAGTAAAATACCAAAATATATTTAATAAAATTTTCCCAGACAAGTTCACACTTCGTAAATGGCGAACGGTGCTCGTTTAGCTACCTTACATTTCCCACCATCTCTGTTAATACTAGTTCATAAGTGAATAAGGTCGTCGTACGAAGCAGTACAATTTGACAGCAGTGCTCTCTTTTCCATTATGTGGGAGTACAAACTGGATTTATGGAAAGTTTTCCTGATACGTAACTTCACAATTGGTATATGGCGAAAGATGATCGCTTAACCTTGAACATCTCACACCATCTCTGTCAATACTAGGCCTCAGGTGATGGGTCTTCACAATCTCGCAATTATCTTTCTTCGTTTATATTAATGTTATATTAAGATTTTCTGCTAAGATCACACTTGGTAATTGGTGAAAGTCTAATGTTTAGCTTTCAACGAACTTCCACCATTTCGACTAGCACTAGTCACTGAATGCAGCAGGCTACCGTACTATGCTAGGCGATTTGTCATTAGTAACATCACGCAGCTCTAGATTGCCAATAAATAATAATCTAGGGCCACATGCGGTGAACGACCCGACCGGGCGGCAGGCTGAAAGAATGACCAAACATGTCGCACTTTCAGTAATAAAAACAATCTCAGCGGTTATCATTCACGATTGACACTTTTGACCTTAACCAGACAACCAGTATGTAAAGGTCGTTGCAGTAAGGATTAAGACGTCATACGATAATAATCTTACCAAGTGGTCGTTAAGGGTCGTATATATTTATCTTGTACCTTTACTTAAAATAACCACGTATTCTTACTTAATCTAAAAGCCTTCTAAGCGATTCCTGCTAACAGCGAAATAGATTATGGAAATCAAAAGGTACCGCTTTGGCTCGATCATCATTAAGGGTAGCATTACTAGGATATAGTCTTTAATATGTGCTTGCCTGACCTACTTGATCTAATTTATTATTCCGTAAAAGGCTTAGGCTTAAAAGTGTTATTTAGGGTTCCGCAGTCAACAAGGAACCCTTATAGTTTCACTCTGTATGTATGTCCATCCGCGGCTTAGCTCAGAGACCCTTTACTGTAAGCTGTAATTTGTTGCGAGTATACATATTAATCACGCTGACAAAGTGGTAGAATAAAATGGTTTTTTTTGTTATGGTGGCTCTCATACACGTAACTTGGTGAATTTTTTTGCGTCTACCCCATTGTGTGACGTATCATTGAATAGGTCTTTAAAAATATTGAGAAATTTAATCCTCTTATGAATTTTAAATAAAATACTTAAAATGATTTCCATAGTTATGGTGGATGACGTATGAGGGTCTGACGCCTTTTAAAAGTTGAGTTTAAAAAGTTATTGTGGTTTTTGAACATTCGATGAATATCCGTCCGAATATTACATGACCTCGAGGTCATTGCCCTCGTGATGCTTTGATTTGTTTATAATGTAGGGCCGCGTCACGAATCAGCGTCTTTGTAATCAGCCTGAGGGATGATATAGCTCAAGTTTTTTACATAAAAACCTATAGGAGACGGTTGTATAAAAACTTGCGGTCTGTCCTCAGCGAACATCATTACTCTGTGACTGGCAAGACAGCCTGCGAAGTTTAAAGGTCAAGTGTCGAGCTCGAACAACGTTTTGTTCGGAAAGTTCCTACAATTTCTCATTATACCTACGTTAATGTATACAGAATACACGATTAACTACCGCTGTAGGCTGTGGGTACACAGTGAGACGATATCCGGAGGTCCATTTTCAATTAAAAAATCCTGCTTCCATACTAAATTTATAAATGTGAAACTGAGTTTGTTTGTTCGTCCTTCAAGTCGTAACGAAGAACCAAAATGATTAGTTTGAAAATGAATGATTTGTGGTTTAGGGGAAGTTTATGGGGCGATAATGGATATAGGCCTCTTTCATTTTTGCTTTAATGTGGTATAGATTTTTATTAATAAATAAATAAGTAAATTATTTTATATAACTTTTGACATTTTCAATATTTTTGACGATCATTGTACACTCTGACATTTTTAAATATTTTTGTAATCTTGAAATTGGTACTACGGAATAAATAATCAAATCTAATCTAAACATGGACGTTTCACACATTTAACATAAACAAACATATAAGTACGCTTAATATAATAACTACATTCAAAATTTAAAACAACTGAATAAAAACTTAAAATTCATAAATTATATTTGCCAATTCAGACTCGTTCTAAGTTATTTTTACAAAATAATTTTTTGGGCAGGTTCTTCATTTCATTATTCAATCTAGTGTAGGCATCCATTTCAAAAACATAAACAGTGGACTTAAACAGACAAATCTGGTTCTAAATTGTTGTTTATTCTGTAATTTTTATGTAAGCTTGCTTCGTTTATGTGTACGAGAACTAAGTACACGTGGTAAGAGGCTCTCGGTTATTGCATGTGTTCTGTTGTTTTCGTGTCCATAGCATGTTGTCCACTAGTCAGAGCACCTAAACTCTGTTTCGTTATGCACGGTACAAATAACAACGTCAGCGACTGATTGATTGATGAGTCTAGTTCGTGGCGACCCTTTGAGTCCCAAAAGTTTTTGTTTACGGGACAGTACGGCTGAATTTCAAAGTGCCCCTCTGTTAATTTTGCTGAGCTGAAAAAGTGACGCTTTGATAATTGGCTAGGCGTTGTGGTTTTGAAAGTTATCACAAAGTTTACATAATTATTTATCTGCATGTAATTCTTTTCGATTTGCATATCTAAGATAATCTTAGATATTTTGCTATACAAGATTTTGCCTACGATTTCGTCTGCATAGACTTCTTTCTAACCACCTCTATGTTCGATTCACAATCCGGAGGTCCCAGATTCCATTCCCAATGGGGGTACTAGGTTTGGTTGATGGTAGGGAATTTTGTATGTCCGCCTGGCTAGCTACCACCAGGTTACCTTAATCTGCCGCCAAACAGCAGTGTTAATAGCACTGGTGTTTTCCGGAATGAAAGATTTCAGAGCCAATGCCTCATTAGGTTGAGGCTTTTGGGTGCGCACACTTACCATCCCACGGCCTTATCGTCACTTAACATCAGGTGAGATGAAGGCCAAGTGCAAACTCATCATATAGAAGAAAGAAAACTTCGAAATTATCGCAAGCTAACATTTCATCAGGGTAAAAAGTAGTCTACATCACTTTACCCGTGAAAAGGCAACAAATAAACAAAAAGATAGAATGAAAGAGCTTTATTCATCCAACTGTGTCTCACTAATACGATACGATACAAATTACCTAGAAATCCTAATTATATGTAAAACGACATACTATATTCAATAAACTTAATGCAGGAAAAGGCATACATGTAAATAACTGAATGAAAGCATATAACAACATGTAAACAATACGGATAGCTTGACGACTAACTAACTACAAAACGATCTCCATCGAGACAAATTCTGCAACATCCCCGCATTTAAATGTCCCTATTTGCCACGACAAACTTCATAACTAAGTTGAAGTTACCAAAAATATTTAAATTCTCACTACAAGGGCATAGAATTTAATCAAGAGCTCCCGGGTTGCCGTTAGTTTTCGGGAAATACTCAGCTCCGTATTACCGCGATATTAGTTCCGGGCTAAAATAAATTGTGTCAACCGCGTTTTGCTCGGGCGCACTACAGGTGGAGGGAACCTTATTCCATAATTCATGAACATTAGTCCTCATGAAGGTAACGTAAGACGCTCAAATAAATAACACCAACTATAATACCTCTGGAGAGGCAAGATGGCTGCCAGACGAGTTCGTAATAAAATTATAGGAAGCTTGTATCCGATATCACGCCGTAATATCGATGCGGGAGTGCTTCAGAATCGATTTCTTATTATGTACGCCTCTTTGAGACGTGAGTGCCGATGGCGTATTCACTCAGAGAAACACATCAAATTGAGCTTTTTCACCTTGATATCTTCAATCGTATTATTTTGTTACGGTGTGTTCGACCTACCATTAACAATAAGTACATTAGTTATTTCTTAAAAAATATGTGTTGGCGTGAAATATATTTGAAAACATGTTTATTAAATGTTTGATAGTTTATGGGCCTCTGCAATCTATGGGCTGGATATGCTAGCCATCAGTAGTACATCAGTTATTTATTCCTTCAGCTTACAACGAGTTTACTTCCACTAATATGAAACTTGGTCATATGGTCTTTAAATCCAATTTATCTCTAAACTTTGAAGAGTGACATCTGAAGTAATTACCATTGATTGAATGACAGAGACAGCTTGACAAGTCAGTGAGCTAAAGCTAATGGGCACGACATTGCTCGAAGAACGGATAACCAACCAAGTGCCGGGAAACGTGTACCAAGACGACCGCCTGCTAGATGGACCGAAGAACTTAGTAAATGTTGCGGGTAGTCTCTGGATGCAAGTGTCTCGATACTGGTCTGGTTAAAAGTAAGACAAAGTGATGTCTCCGACTACCATTATCATCAACCAGGAATCGGCCACTAATGAACATAGAATTCTTTCATGCAGCGCCCAAATTTGATATTCATTTGGCCGGTTTTCGAAAAAAAACACCAGATATATATACTAATTTTCACCCTGACTAATGGATAGTGCAATAAATTTCAATTAATTAAAATTGTTTCGTGCATTCGTGATTTATCATTTCAATGCGTTGAATAAAATAATTTTCATAAATACAAAAACTTAATATTCTCCCATAGCAACACCAAGCTTAATGTTTATCTAGCAACTCTTCCATCATAATAAATTTCACCAAATTTTTCACAGGTTTATCTCCGAAAAAGAAAAATGAACTATGCGAACGGAAGCTCCCTTTTCCTTTTGCAGAGACAGAATTTTTGGCGACGAAACATTTGCCAACTGCGAGGAAGATATCGCGTCTAATTTGTTCATTAAACGCCTTAGCACGTTTATTGTAATGCTTTTTAAATTAAAAATTGTTATGTGACTCTAAATTAAGCGTCGGTAAAATAAGCGTCGGTGGCGCAATGGATAAGGCTTGGGCTCTCAATCTGAGGGTTCCGGGTTCGAATCGAGACGTGTACCTATGAGTTGTTTTTCATTTCAAGTACATTGCCTGATTGCTTAACAGTGAAGGAAAACATCGTGAGGAAACCTGCAACAGGCATGTGAAGTCGCATTCGGCCCGCGTTGGTGGACTATGGCCCATACACTCTCTGTAGGAGAGTAGGAGACATATATAGACTGTTGACGACTCTAAATTTATTGAGAATATTGAAATGTTAATAAATAATAGTCATTTAAAACAATCAATTGTTTTATACACACATAGAGTATAGAGCCAATAACTGAACCAGAACAAATCGGATAACCGTCAAGAAACTTCACCAAACATCTTCCAAAGTTCCAGAAAGTATACGATGTAACGATCGTTCACAAAGATATATTTATGTGATGTAAACCATACATTTCCGCCGGGTTGGCGTCTAGCACATTAGCTGTGATTTACTGATAGCATTTATCAAAAAGGTATCCCTACACCTAGCCGTCCACCCTTATTCATAAATGATGCATACCTCACGTGAGAACTTGCTTTCTTGATGTCTTGGACTTTATGAGCTTGGTCTTAAATACCTTCTGTCCGTTATAAGTTGTTTTTGTTGAAAACTAGAATCCCACGGGAACTGCTTGCTCGATCAGGATAAAAAGTAGTCGTATATCCCTACACAAAACTATCCCACTATCCCTATGCTCAGTTACGACCTAAAGGAAGGACGAACAAACAAATTCTCGTTCGCATTTATAATATTCGAATGGAAGCAAGTATAGATTGATTTATTGTACTTGAACGCTTAAGGTTTGAGTTTATCTTTAATTTAATTTTGATTTTATCTTTAATTCTTAGAACATTTTGTTGGTCCTATCTTTAACCTTTGCTAAAATTTTAATGGAAAAAATTGTTTTAAATATATTTGTAATTTTTTATTTGTTTCTAATGATTATGATATCTATGAAAAATTCTAGCGATGTGTTTTCAACGTTGGGGCACAAAACATTTTCTGTTAAGTGCGATTCAAAGACGCATATCGCAAACATTGCGATTCGGCCTGTTTGCGCTGTCAAACTTTCACGATATGACCGAGATGAAAAAATCTCATACATTTCAAATATTCATCGGCAGGCATGGAGACCTTCCCACACGCACAGTGACTCCGACGAGAACCACAAAGTGTCAAACAACAAACGCCCACTGGAATAAAACAACAAATTCAACGCGTAAATAACTCTGTTGAAATATGTTTTTCAATGTTTCTCGCGAATAAAAGTCACGTTCAACGCTAGATTGCAAAGTTCGTTATAGGAATTAGAATACTGCGGTTCGCTCCCCACGTTTATTGAGGGCACTCGTAAACACTGAAGTTGGTTAATTCGAGGATCCGAGAGCGAGGACTCCGTGAACAGCGACTGGAAATTTTCATGATTTGGATATCGATTTTCGTTACACTTACGATCTGATACTGTGTAATAGATATATGACCGATCTATGTTCAAAAATAGAGAGAACCGAGTGTTAGGACTTTAATGGGGTTGCGTACGGTTGTGTCCGTATACAAAAATTGTACACATTTCCATCCTTTATGCGTCTGTATGTAACGCAAATGAATATAATTTGATAATCAAAGAACATGTTCATAAAACAGTATTTCCATTTGATCTAAGTTATAAAAGAATTAATTAACATTAGTTAAATTTTTCGCATAAAATACTTTATCATTAGTCTGGCAATGTGCAACAACTTTTGTATGGTAGATTGGGTTCTCCCTCAGATAAGATTCGTGATACTTTACCTTTGAAAACTTTTGATATCTAAGCGACACTTTTATGTAAGTGACACTTTTTTTAACATACAGCTTATTTGATGTACATTTTGTGTGTGACAATGAAGACTCAATTTCCGACTGGTACCACAGATATCTTGATACGGTCTCCTACTCGCCTGCCAGCCGTTGTAAGCCACGTCTTTATCGGGGCTTTTATATAAAAGTCACAGGGTGTATGTGGATTATGGGGCTTAAATTCATCAATGTACTGACCATCAGCAAACATAAGCAACAGCCTGTATAAATATATAATATGTGCCCACTGAATGGGCTTACGCCTACTCTCTTACAGACAGATATGGGCCATAGTCCACCACGCGGGCCCAGTGCGGATTGGTAGACTTAACACACACCTTTGAATTTCTTCTCGAGAAGGCTTCCTCAGAATGTTTTCTTTCACCGAAAATTCAATGGTAATGATTTTTATCACTCGTACATAAATTCAAAATAACTAATTGGAACTAATTGGTACGAGACAGGATCGAACCCAGACCTCGATTTTTCAAGGACTGACGCTCTGCCAAACAGAGCTACCATGACTCCTCATTTTTAATATACTCTCCTATTTTGTCCCACCTTTAATTTTATTTCCATTCCGTCTCCCCTGACACCACTCACGAATCACTTGGTTTACTAATTGCATTGGCGCCATCAATTTTTTTCGCTCCATTTTTCCTTCATTCTCCGTATTTTTTCCCCACTTAACCGACAATTTTATTATCGTCCAGGGCCCATTCCTGGCGCGATGCGTCATTATTAAACGAATGAATCTTAGTTTTTCGCTTCGGTTATTGCTTCAGCGTGATAGTGAAATAAAATGATTGTTTTCTGGATGGATCGCGTTAATTATATAATATTGAAAGCTCTTGGCTTGTTAGCCCATTCGGGTCTTCATATCACACATACATTAAATATCTGGATGCTTTATTTCGTAAATTTTAGCTGACATTTAAGTTATAGCATTCAAGACATAGTTTTTATCTTCTTTGTGCTGAGGTTCCTGGATAAGCAGGTTGCGGCACTCTAGCAATAATTGTACGGGGTTTATTTGTCGTCATTTCGCATACACTTCTGCAGTAGGTTTCACGCCTAATTTAAGTAGTGGCAGTAAGAGAGATAATATAAGCAATGTAAATAATAGAAAGAGAGCTTATATAGATAGTGTCAATAACTAGCATTACACTTAAAGGTAATAAAGTCTACGATTTGAAGCACACACAAAATTGGATTTATATATTGCGACAGAGTTTTTTCTTCATCCCAACAGATGTCGACTGATGATAATGAAGGAAACATATGTGCTCATCTAGAAGCATAAAGGCTAATAAAGACCTACTAGCTATGACAAATTTTATATCGGAGTACAGAAATGATTTTGCGGCGATTTGGATACGCAAACCGAGTACCGCTAAGTACCCCAATTGAGATAAAGCTCATGGTTGAATAATGAGCTAAACTGAATTCACAAGGCCAATTACAGAGTCTTTTTATTTTAGTGTTCGTTGTCATTACTTAAGATATTTTATATAAACTAATGTTACTCATTAATTACTAACATTTGCCCGCGAGATCGTATGCGTACAATTCAAAATGTATCCTACAAAAACTATACATTTTAAATCACGATGAAAATTGCCACTATGCGACACTTCAGCTGTCCCTATACTAAAAATCAAGAGAAATACGAGTAAGAAGACGCAAACAAACTTTTCTTTATTATTTCTAATACGAGTATTGGTATGGATTGTAGACCGCTTTCAGAGTCACCTAGTATAAACAACACAAAAGTTAAACGAATTTATGATTAAAAGCGAAATGCTGTAAGCCCATTAAATCTGCAACACGTGACCTTTATAAGCTAAGTACATTACATCTCGTTTCAACGACTGGTACGAGTATACAACAGGCGGCACACAACACCAGTTCACAATGCCACAGATTCGGTTAGAATATTTGGTTGCAAACAGTACAATATTGCTATTATGTTTTGGTTACACAGCAAATACTTGTTGTTTCCTAATCGGAATGTGAACATTAATTTGAATTTATGTGCTAGACTAGAATTTGGTTAGGTAAGAATGTATAATCGCGTCTAAAGGAAAATGTTCTTCTGTTTGTGTAGGAGTTTGTGTGTTTCAATCTCGTACAGAAAAGTGCAATTTTGGAACCTTATTTCAAATCAATAGTTACAATGTGTTTGGTCGTTTTAAGAGGGAAATTAGAAATTTTTCATTTTTTATATAAAAATAGAACCTTATTTTACTTTCGCGAGTGATAAAAACATGAAACGATATAAGGAATTATTTTCAATTCACTAAATTACCTGTCATCTTACCTGTAATGGCTTTCTGTAAGGAATATCACCTTGTCGTTAGTGATTCCCTGTTTATAATGATCGTTATTATAACTTAAAATATTATATTCTATAAGCCCGTAAAATCAACATTATCAATAAAAATGACTTTAAAAACTTTAGTGAAGCGTGTGATTTTCGATAAAACCGGTGTGAAGTTGGTTCCTATAGCCAATTGATTGTAACTGCCATAAGATGATTCGTTTCGAATGCGGTGCATAAGTGAGACTCCGAGCTTAGCCATTTCATTAGCCCACTTAGCGACTTTAAATTTGAAGATCTGTCGGCATTGTGGTATCGACGATGTAAAGATTGGACGTAGTTTCCAAAGTGCATAGCTTAAATCCCCTAAAACATATTCATGACAAACAAAAATATTAATCAACCTACTTTGTGGTCAACTTGACTAGTTCTTCTAGAATCTGCCGTAAAATAATTACTTTGAAGTAATTAATCAAACTTCGACAAAGAGGTCAACCGAAGAATCCAACTCGGCTGGGCAGCGTTCGGGAAATTACGGCATATCTTCCCGTCCAAAATACCTCAGCGTCTAAAGACAAAAGTCTTTGATCAGTGCGTGTTGCCAGTGATGACATACGGAACCGAAACGTGGTCTTTTACTGTGGGCCGAATAAACAAGCTCAAAGTCACTCAGCGAGCAATGGAACGAGCTATGCTCGGAATTTCTCTACGTGATAAGGTCCGGAATGAGGAAATCCGTAGACGAACGAAGGTCACCGACATAGCTCGACGAGTCAGTGAGCTGAAGTGGCAATGGGCAGGCCACATCGCTCGAAGAACTGATAACCGGTGGGGAGTAAAGGTTCTCGAGTGGCGACCACGTACCGGGAAACGTCTACTAGGCCGTCCCCCTACTAGATGGAACGACGACCTGGTTAGAGTCGCGGGGAGTCGCTGGATGCAGGTGGCTCGGGACCGGTCGATGTGGCGTACCATGAGGGAGGCCTATGTCCAGCAGTGGACGTTTCCCCGGCTGATGATGATGATGATGAATTAATCAAAACCAGTCATAAAATAAATCAAAATGTTGATTCCAAAATATAATAGTTGACATAAATATAAACTAAAAACATTGCTTATTTTTACTTGAAAATAATTAACGGAACAATATCTTCATTAAGAAACAGTTTGCGACGTCGCAAATAATTTATTTTTTAATTGGGCTTAGCCGTGTCCTCTCTGATAAATATTCATCGGTAGAGTTGGGGTATCATCCAACACTATTTCAAAGAGAAATTTTATTTCAAAGGAAAAGTTTCTTTGTGAAATTGATCATTCGTTCCTTCCACCCCAGTTGTTTGTCTTCCGTGAGCTACTTTTCTGTATAAGAAAATAACCTCACTTTTTAATTAATTCCAATCTTCAAGTGTTAATTTATGTAGTCTTTTATAATAATTTTAAACTCATTTTTAATCAAACATAATTTTTTCGTTTCTTTTATTTCTTCCTGATATTATCTAACTTGGCAAGAAAGTTAAATATTCAAAGTTGCATCAGTGGAGCAAAATATAGCACTTAATTATAATTAATGGGATGGGTGAATCTAACTATAATAAACAATATCTTATCGCAATCGACAACCCTCTTGTGGTTTTTCTAAAGACCTGATTCAAGTACGAGTAGCAGCTGACGATTTAGAGTCGAAATTCAATAGTAATTCAGTGGATGTGTGCTCCTGAATAAATATAACGGTTTTCCGTTTGACTACTTCAAAATTATCAAAAAGCCTTACATTGAATAATATTATAATCCACTTACCTCGATAGTTCTCCGGAATATCAGCAAAAGCCTCGACACAATTTCAGATACTTCTAAAATATTCCGTTGCTGCCACTTGGAATCGTGTTCCTACTCATGAGCATTGAGTCCCAAGCGGTTGGAAGTTTGCCTAAACCCACAATGGAACTTGTACGAAGAGTTGTTCATATAATAGTACCTACAACGGTCGTGCACCGAACCGAGGAATACGCTCGACTATTCCGCTCTCGAAATTTTTTAAACTGTTCCATCTTGGGACACAGCATTGGTTTAAAAAGAAAGATACCGTCATTAGAACATTTTTATAGAGATTGTTCATCGTACTCGAAAAAATAGTTCTGTCTTTAAGATTAACTCATCTAATCTTATATATATAAAGCTAATGTTATTACGTTAAGACAGGGTTTTCTCAATCACCACTAACTCCGATCAACTTCCCGTTGGGGTAGTGAATATCCCTTGGTCTCCTGATGTAAGTAAAGGAGTTCGGTCGCGATAGGTGGAAATGGATGCAGATGTGCGTCGCAAAAATGTAAAAATAATAATTATCTGTCCTTGTCTAACTCATGTGAACTTCACTCATGTGAGTGAAAACCTAAATAACCATGCAAAACTAAATTGACAACGAAAATCGAGGCGCGTTCTTTAGATTGGTTTTCCGTATGTTAATATCCATATTATGTACGGAACCGTTCGTGCGCTAGTCCAACTCGCACTTGGCCAATTTTTTACTATCACATTCTTAGGAAAGCTAGTTATTAGCAATTCGTCTAACTTGACAAGTTTAGTATCTGTTCCTCAATAGGATGCCTGTGGCTCACCAGACAAAGAGCCTCTTGACATAATACCTCAGAAGTTACAAGCTAGATTGAATGCTACTGGGATTCCAGCAATTTGCATAATTGGCAGTCACGAGAGGTCTGGAACAGTCGGAGATGATTTTAAATCGTTACATTTCGCTTTCCAAGTAGATTTTATTATTTACTGCTTGTATGTTAGAATTATGTCCAAATTGCTTGTGCCGATGATGAATCCTACTATAAATGAGAAGTTTTTGACTTCCACGAACAAAGGGATGAACGAAATTGATTTTTTTCACAGGATAATTTTTTGTCGGTTAAACGAATTGCACTCGGACGAAGTCTTGGGCAAAAGCAAATTGTTAATAATTAATCAATATCAACGAGTATGTGTCATAAAGCTAGATGAGTTAGCTACGTGACTTGGCTCGTTCTCTGGATGACCATCATAGTTATCCGTGTAATCCAACCGCTGAACACAAGTCTCTCTCATTTCTGGTTAATGATGAAGAATGATACCTTATGTTTCTAGGGAAAAATGCGTTTAATATAGTTTCATAAACACAAACTGCATCATAAATGACTACACTTCAAATGATATATTTTTTCTGTTGTAGATGTGTGTCATAGATTATACTTATATATCTTTGATTGAGACATAGGTATTTTAAGTTACTGTACTGAAAATTTACTTCTCATCAGAAAAATCGAACACCTTGCAAATTAATGTTTTGTAAGGATTATTTGAAAGGAATATATGTCAAATGTCGCTTAATAGTGAATAACATGAGGTTTTCTAATCCTAATGTCAATGTTCTAAATTCAAATTAAATTTTCTGATAGTCTGTCTGTCTAGTTGTCTGTTAATCCTTACTAAACATAAACTTGCAAGGTGTTCGATTTTTCTGATGAGAAGTAAATTTTAAGTACAGTAACTCAAAATATCTATGTCTCAATCAAATATATATAATCTATGGATGGTCTCAACGCATTGTTTGAGTTTCATATTTGGAAGTGTTTTTACAGCGAGTCACTGTTTCCCCTTGCTACGTGACTGGCAGTAATAGTTTCCTTCTCAGTCGTTTTCCATAGTACTAAATATTTAATTAAATATCTTTTCTTTCACAAAGTAATAATACCTTGAAATTTGATACGAATTGGCTTTATTCAGTCACATGTTTGAAGCCAGACAGCAAAATCCTATGATATTAAATTACTAGTAGACACGATTCTCGGAGTGCAATGTGTAACTTTTGGACCACCGGGTTAGTGAATGAATGCCTATGTTTAGCCTCTGCGTTTATAGACTTTCGAAACTGTGTGATCAATCCTGAAACGCAAAACTCTTACTAAAGCGTGGGTGCGCTATACAACACATCTTTCAGTTTTCAATTTCGCAAACCGTTATGACTTGATGGTGTCATTAATCCAACATTAAATTATTATTGGAGAATAGAGGGCAATAACCAGAAATACGACAGCCATTTGAAGGATATAGAAACGTTATGGGTAATTACAATGGTGAATAACTGGCATTGGGTGGCATTTCTAATGACAATATTATAGAACAATTCGAGTATGTAACAATAATAAGGCTAACAAACGGTTTATACTTCGTTATACACGTACTTTGAGATTGTTTACTGAGAAAATCGATGCGGAAATTAAATTACATGCACGAAAGTATATCCCCGAATAAAGGAGGAAAATGGAAACCAGCGAAAACCTAAAACGACGTGTAGATTTTACGTAGGAATTTAAAACCAAAGAAGCTCCAGTTTGTAACTCGAAGCAAGCAAACCGTACTCTTTTAATTTTTATCAAAGCATTTTTCTAAGACAGAAATCGCAAGTACTTAATATCTACTAATTCTATCTTGTATTACAAATTCTTTTCTTGATTACAAATTTATACCACTTCTTTAGTTTATATTTTTATTTATTATTGTAAGGCAGACACGTAAAAATAAAAAGACTCTTATGGTTACAGTGCACTAACTAAGACAAAATTTTTATAGAATAAATCATTGAATTAATTTCAGCAGCACAGATAAAATTTCTGTTGAAAAGCAATACATAACTTTATCATTCCCCTGGCCTTATTCCGTTTTTCAATTGCGGTAGGCTACTCAAACCCAAGGCATTGGCGTAGGTACTAGTGGTTACAGAAGAAACTGGCATCTGACCCTGTAACCCAGAGGGGAAACAAGACCAGTGTTGGATATGGATTTTGTTAAGCAAGTGTACAACTTAACAAGAAGTTAATCAACGCTCATAGCGGTCACCCATCCACTGACTGACCATGCTGAAAGTTGCTTAACCTGCATGATAGCTAGGCTACGAGCGCACCATACCATCAGTCACACAAAAAAAAAACAGTTTCTTCCTTCTCAACTGCATATAAGTAACAAGTCGAACCAAAATCACGACAATGTGTATCGTACAAAGGTTTTTCGTTAAAAAAATATCCCCCAAACGTGCAGTTCATTCTAGTTTCGGTGAAATCAAAGAACCAAGGTCCAATATTGGTCCTATTTCGGCTTAAACTAGAAGAGAGCAAAAGTTCGCGAATCACCACAACACGGGAGAGTTCCCGCGTCTCGTACAAGTCGGATATCCGAAAAAACTTTCAACAGTTTCCGTTTGGGGCAAAGTTTAGGACTCCCAAGTACACGTTTCGAATGTCTGCCATCGCGGTCACGTATTGATCAAGTTTCAACTTGTAATACCCACTTTCGAAGAAGTTTTACACTTTGAGACATTATTTATTTTGAATATTACTATACTACTAGGGGACACGGTATGTAAGAGCAGGATATTAACGCCATGACTGTGGATTTGATACACCCAGTGATTGACTGTAATGCGGGTAATTGTGTGCCTCTGCTAATAGTATCAATTGTGACTAAACTAAACTACTACACTAAAAAGACTTACTTAGAACCGATTAACTAAAACTATAGATATTGATATTTTCCATAATAATTTAAAAAAATTAAATTGAAAATCAAAAACTTAATTGCTAGTAAACTGTAAATATTCTATTTTTATTATCATTTTCCTATCGTTCTTTTAATTTAATAACGTCCTTATCAGCATGTCGTTGTTGCCTGTAAGTGGGATAGCATTTGGCTATACTGTTAAATTTGTGTCTCAATACTTATGTTAATGTATATGCTGTAGGTTGTGCCTTGTTAAATAAAATAAAAATAAATAAATAAATACATTTTACTCCTATCATCAAAGTTTTCATGCAGTTTATGTTGAGACTTACATTTATAGACGTGTTTTTAAAACGCTATGAGAGTATGGTGAGGACCTTTATACAACTGCATCGTATCTGACGTCAAGTTGCAGAAACCTGCCCTAAAAAAGAATACGAAGGTTTTGTGATTTAGTCTAGAACATCCTTATTTATTTTTGTATTTCCTTCCATCATGTTTTCTAAGAAACTATTATCACGTATAAAATACCGTCTGCAGCAAACACTTCCACCTCCTTCATTGTTTATCATGCTTATCCTATCTTAAAATATGACTATTTCCAAAATTATGCTGCGCTGGTAGTATATTCATCTCAAAATTTATTGTATGTTATTTTTTTGTGTGCTTAATAAACAGATTTTCTTCCTATCTAATTTTTTACACTTTTATGTATGTATGTATTGGTTAGCACTTTGCCTTCATATCACCAGATAGGAAGTGACGATAAGACCCTTGGATGGAAAGCGTGCCTACCTCTCATATCGAAACACAATAGTGCTATTTATACTAATGTTTGTCAGCATACTCAGGTAACATGCTGGTAGCCAACTCGGAGGATAAATAAAACCGACTGACAGGTACTTCCACTGGGAATCGAACCTGGACTTCCGGTTTGCGAGTCCAAGCGTATATAAAAATTTGCTGCTCGGATATTTCAATTGAGAAGTAACGTAACAAATATCTCCTCGACTGCTTTTATTTCGACGCGGTACATTCACGCTCACTCCGATAAAAGTTCCATTCGCGTTCCTCGATCGTTAAAGTTGCTCCTATTAGGCGTACGATACTGTTTCGCCACTCCAACTATGCAGTTTTAGTTTCAACCCCGCTGCAGTTCCAGCTTAAGTACTACTTACTACCTGGTCTCCAACTCTTGCGTCATTTAACTACGAGTTATTATGTGATTCCCACCTACTGGTGCCAGAGCGTAACCACAGGTCATTAAAGGCAATATATGTAATGTCATATGTAAAGCTTCATTACTCAGATAAGTTCTAACTTTGCAGGTATGACTTTTAGAATTTGTATGCATACAAACATTTACAGATTTTCATCTGTTTCAAGGTGCGTTGTTTCTCTGGTTTGGCTGCACTTTTGGATACACACTCCATAGGTCCTTGGTTTTATTCCTGGTGGGATACCCGTAGAGTAGGTTTCGTTGGTCGTAGAGTATTTATGTCCGCCTGGCTATCTACTACCTGTTGCCTAAGTCTGCCGCCAAACAGCAGTGTTAATTAGCACTGATGTTTTTCGGTATGTACAAGAACACATATGAACTCACTAGGGCTGGTGCACAAAGCTGGTTTTTCGGACCAGAGCCGGCCTGCGGTATCTCTCTCCGCACCATCAACGACAACCTTAACTAGTGGGCATGCCGACGAGGACTACAGTTCTGGAAAGCCACACCTGGAAAAAAACCACTCTAAAGCGCTCCTAAATAGCTTCAACACTTCGTATGCAAACGAAGCGCTTTCCTTAAGCAGGAACCGACTGAGTATCCTGACACGGACCTTAACAGGACACTGCAAGCTAAACAAGCACCTCAGCTACATGGGCGTGAGTGATAATAAAGCTTGCAGATTTTGTCAGGAGTATGAGGAAACGCCCATCCACATCCTCTGTCACTGTGATGCCTAACACCACAGCAGAAATAGTCACCTCGGAGGCCATACTGCCTCAACAGAAAGCATTAGGTCCTCCAAACCCAGGCCTATCGTACGGTTCATGACCGAGATTGGCCTTGGGGAGGTGATATGATCCATATGTGGGGAGTGTCACAATTGATCTATACAGGTCTCAGTGACACGCAGGACGATACGACTGCACCCCTCATGCCCAAATAAAAAAAATGTACACGAAAAGGCAACTTTTCGCTAGCTTAAAATTGCGAGTCCTAGCGTGTATCCATTAATCTACAGAGGCGGTATTTTTCCATATATACCGTTTGTCCTTTGGTTACTCGTATTTACTTTTAATATGGTTTTAGAGCACATTTTTCTGACTGTGGCAGTCACTCTAAGGCCGAAGTTCTAAAAGATACTTCAAATGAATCTGAGGTTTAATTAAGATTAATCATAAAAAATAAAATTAAAAATTTTGAAAATACCCGCGACAAATGTAAATGTTGTAATGGGAAAAGGGTTAAATAATTTTTTGAGAAACCCTCGACTAAATGGAAGTAAGTAACGAGATAAATAGAAGCTTACATATTATTACAATAATAAGTTCGAAAAATCCGTCGGGGGCTGCCATTCCCGTTTCTGAAGGAACAAAAATTTGCAGTTTTATAAATTTGACACTAGTTGAAATTACGTTGGGTACCTAATTTTTTTATGTAGTCTTGAATTGATACCGCCTTATTAACCATCTCCATTTTCTAATGGCTACACACTTGGACTTACAATATGTAGGTACTGGATTCGATTCCCAGTACCTGTCGGTACTCGGTTTGGTTGGTGGTACAGCATTTTAGGTGGTATTTTCTATGTCTGCCTGGCTAGCTAACACCATGTTACTTAAGTCTGCCGCCCAACAGCAGTGTTAATAGCACTGTTGTGTTCTGGTATGAAAGGTAACATAGCTAGCGCCTCATTACATTGAGGATTCTGGGTGCGCACACTTACCATCCAATGAATGAAATGAAGGCCAAGTGCAAACCCATCATACATTTAAAAAATGACTGCATCTATACGAGATAAAAAATTATTTTATTACTCCTACATTTTAATTGGAAACGACAACAGATTAGGCAATGGCAGCCCCCGACGGATTTTTTCGGACTTATTATTGTAATAATATGTAAGCTTCTATTTATCTCGTTACTTACTTCCATTTAGTCGAGGGTTTCTCAAAAAATTATTTAACCCTTTTCCCATTACAACATTTACATTTGTCGCGGGTATTTTCAAAATTTTTAATTTTATTTTTTATTTTAAGCTTTTTAGAGAATTCATATGTTGTAGTCTAAATATCATGACGTGTGAAGTATCATGTCATGACAAACAATATGTGCAATTGTATTAAAAATCAAAGGTTTCCGTTTCCCTATCTGACGGAGTTTTTTTAAATGTATAATTTCGATTATCAGGAGTTCATGTACAGATGCTAATCACCAAACACTCGATAAAGAGCTCAGGCATAGTTTATTCGCCATGTTCCTTCACAAAGTTCCCCTCAAAGTTATTCTGCTCAATCATCAGACCCCCAAAAGTTTATGTGCAGGTTCTACTCGTCAAACACTCCCAAAAGAACACAAACACGGCTTACTAGCTATTTGACTTCGCAAGGTTCCCTTCAACGTCGTTCTGATCCATCATCAGACCCCCAAAAGTTCATGTACAGGTTCTGCTCACCAAACACTTTCAAAAGAGCCCAAACACGTTCTAGTAGCTATAAGCCTTCGCAAGGTTCCCTTCAACATCGTTCTGATCCATCATCAGACCCTCAAAAGTTCATGTGCAGGTTCTGCTCATCAAACACTCTCAAAAGAGCCCAAACACGGCTTACTAGCTATTTGCCTTCGCTAGGTTCCCTTCAACGTCGTTCTGATCCATCATCAGACCCTCAAAAGTACATGTGCAGGTTCTGCTCACCAAACACTCTCAAAAGAGCCCAAACTCGACTTACTAGGTATTTGCCTTCGCAAGATTCCCTTCAACGTCGTTCTGATCCATCATCAGACCCTCAAAAGTTCATGTGCAGGTTCTGCTCACCAAACACTTTCAAAAGAGCCCAAACACGGCCTAGTAGCTATAAGCCTTCGCAAAGTTCTCTGTCCCTCATTTTAATGAGTTAAAAACTTGATTGCAGCGCCCCCTGGTGAGCTAGCGCCATACCACCTATCTAAGAACCATCGCTGACGTATCAGCAACCCTTTACAAAAAACCGCATGTAAATCGGTCAAACCGTTCTGGAGATAAGTGGCAACATTGGTTTGTATGTACACACAAACAAACAAACAAACAAACAAACACACAAACAAACAAACAAACATCCTCTCACCCTAAACGCATACACTGTCTCCGTTCCGTCGCGGGTAATAAATGAGCATCGATGAAGGGAAGTGTAATGTTTCTAATTAGCGTAATCTTAAATTATATCATAAAACAACTGTCTCAAAAGTTTACAGGACATAAAGTGATAAACGAAGTAGTATATTAAAATATTTGAATGACAAAATCCCAAGTTTTATCGACGGCTAATGTCTTTTCAGTTAGTCCACATCTCTAAAGTTAGGAGTACACTTAACCTTAAATGAATTCATCGTAAGTAAAGCTTGATATTAATATAAGCGTTATTTATGTGATTGATAAAACGAAAAGAAGTTAACCGACCGACACTAAAATATATAGGTATAAGATTGTTAGTATAATTGGACTGAGCAAAAATCAACAAATGTTACGTTTTTAATTATAGAAATATATAACATATTTCATATTTATTTGTTTTAACCGACTTCAAAAAATAACAACGCAATCCCATATAGTGTGATATTGTTGACACAAAGTTTGCCCAATCGCAAGACTGTGTATACCTTGTGGCTATTATTTTAGTCATTCAGCAAATATTGATCTGTTTGAAAAATCTTACTGGCAGGATATTGATCTTTGTTAGCTTTATAAAATGCCTGAACCAATTACGACTAACTGAGTAACTCCTTTGATGAAGATGTCTGCAAAGTTAAACAACCGTACAATTACATTCATGCCCGGTGCACTAGCAGCCTTATGGCAGTTAACCCGCTTTCTGTCATTAAACATAGAACTGCATAAAGCTTCAAAGTTGGACAATTAAATTTCCCAACGAGCTCGCTCTGACCTAAAGATCCAGTTATGCGAGCTGCTTTGATTTACTCCAGCGCAAATTGAAACTGTCTTACCATCGAAAATGTATTTTGGTCTGGATAACATAATAAATTAAGCTAAAATCGGGGAGAGCCAGATAATATCGTAGGGTTTTTAGAGGCAACCAAATGGCTGCTTGACAAGAAATTGTTGTTTAAGAATGAGGAACCAAAGGATGTGGTAGGTCTAAGTAATCTCGAATAAATATCGGATCGGTAAAGAAACTAATGAATATCTATAACAGAAAAAAGGCTACCCAAAATGGATGAAAAAGTTCGCACATAGATATGACAATGGGCTGACCATTTTTGTTGGAACACCAGACCTGTGAAAGACGCTTCTCTTTCAGGTAAAATTGTAAATTATTATTTCGAATAAGATTATAATCTGTTGTCCTATTTTTAGATAACTATTGCACGAAACCAGAAATCCTAGGTCATAGAAATTTGGTACGAAACTTTTGTCGGTGAAATCACCTACGAGTACATGATTATTATTGATGATGATATAGAATTCGATCCAAAGAATAATTCAGAGTAAAAATATAGATTTACAATATATACATACTGTACTAATGGGTATATATTATCATTTGAGAAAAATATAAAAGGCCTAAATGGCGAACACGAATTTATTTATAACACAATATTAATTTTTTTATCTACCCACACCTCAGACAGTTCAAAGCCCGTACTTTCAAACCATTCACATAAAATGGATAGAATATTCACACATACGTATAAAAAAATAAAGGTCGGCCGTAGCAACGAAAATTATTTTCCTTTAGCTTAGTCGACATTTCTACTCATCGGTGTTGGGTTTCTGCCAACTTTTTCGTATCAAAAGTCATTGACTTCTAAGACTCATATGAAGATACAGATCTATATAAGTAAATCGTTCAATTAATGCCAAATTTCAAATGGTACTTACTTATTTTGACACTTGTAATATTTGTATGGATTCTATTTAATAATTTTACAGCATTAGTCACCTGTCAACAGTTTTAAAACGCACTAGTTTGTGCATTCTTTAAGTATCTAACTCTATAAAATTATACAAACACTCATATCCTTATTTCGCTCATTAAATCTACCCCCATATTTCTCGGGAGCACCTAACACTTCGAGGAAACCGGCGCCCTTCTGAGTTACGATTCCTGATAAGCTTGTTGTTTATAAGACTCATTTTACCATCACGCGCTTTATACTTACCATTACACATTCATATCTGCCCTCTTCTTGAGATGTACTTATGTAATTTTGAATGTCGTTTCATTTTGGGGTGTTGCTTGTTTTTTTATGGAACCACAGAACATAAAAGTAAATTCAAAACACTAGGTGAAATAATTTTTTAAATAAATAATTTTTTTTGACTGATATATTTTTGACTTATTGGTTTCACATGTAATTAGTAAAGGGAAACATGTCTACCACTTAGAGGATTGTTTGACCGTCAGAGTTGTATTATCAACAATCTTAAGCCTCACGATCAGGAGGTAAGTAGCAAAACGTTCAAAAGCGCGAAACATCTAAAACTAACAAATCTCAGGTGATCTCTTGTGAACTTCGATCAATCAATCATCATTAAACTACAGAATTTCCTTTAGATGTGTAGATTTCCGATACAAAATAGCGGAGACCTTACTCCACCTTTACGGTCCATTTGTTTGTCTGTAACACAATTACACATAAACGACTGAACGAATCAGGATAAAATTTAGTACACAGATAAAATATGTGCTGGATTAACATTTACGAAGAATTTGTTGTTAAAAGCTATGGTAAAAAGCTAGTAGTAATAGTAAACCTATAAAACGTCGGCGCGCGAATCCAACTCACACTTCAACTATTTTTTAACGTAATAAGATATATTTACTATTAACGTTACAACGTGTTTATCGGTAAACAAAGACTCTCCAAACTACCTCAACTTATTAAAAATATAAATTTCAAACTTCTGTAAAATATTATCATTTGACGAAAAAAAAAAGCTCACACAAGTTCCCCACTTATCCACATTATTCACCCTTGAGACCGTTTGTAATTTCAAGGGGAGCTACCGCTAAAATACTCTCACCTTAAATATTTCACATTATTATGTAGCACTGGGGAAGCACAGTGGGCTAGAATTGAGGTATTTATGGACAAAAATATAATAAAGTTGAGTTTATGACGGTAAAAGTTACTTGCCGAAAATAAATTGGATCCAATTCTAAGTTAAATAAATTTCACTGTTACTTATACTTGAAATTACTCTAGGAAGCTACATATATAAATGTTTACGATTTGTCTTATGAGACCAAGTGACAATCAGTTACTGAATTGTTGAAGAGAATATTCTCAGTCTACGAACTTCTTATGAGATGTAACGCACAATGCTATTGAATTAAACACGCTTATATTTGCCTATAAAAGACATTATTTAATTATAGTTTATAGAGATCGCACTTGTGACATCTTTGTTCAAGTACTTGCATCACTTGGTTTCTAATATAAACGACATCAATTAAAATGAGATTTATCAGCAGGATTCGAATCTGCGTCTCTCGCCTGTCCGGGGCGAGCGTTGCAACATAAACCTAGCTGAGACGTTAGACTGTTGGCCGATTACAATTGATGTAAATCAATGTTTCATAGATTTTGCTAACGCCTTATCAGTTGGTTCATATAATGGTGAACAATTTTCAACGCTAACTGTATACGACTGATAGTTTAGATGGCAAATCATTCGCTCCGGACCAGCGAGAGGCGTAGGTTCAAATTAAGCTCGTGTCGAAATTTTTATTATTTTCAAAATCACACACACACAAAAATCGGGATAACTACCATAAATAGCTTTAAAGTCTTTTGTCCATAATCATTTAAAATAAATTTTTATTTTGTTATTCTTTTTTGCCCACACCGAAATCGTTGTTGCACTGTGCACACAATACTTCAACAAAATTATGATCCCAACGCGGTCTCAGTGACACCCCGCCCCAAATCCCTCACTTTATGATCTAATGCAACGCTGTTTAATGTACATACACTGCGCAGAGTGGTACGAAATTGATGTTTAGACTTGAAAGCCGTTACTAGTAAATATAAACTGTAACTAACACCATTAGCTGCAGCTGCATTACTCCAATATTGGAAATGAACCTTCCATAATTAGCCACGGTGAGCGTGCCTTACATGAGGGGGTTTGGGGTCGTCGGTCCATCTAGCAAGAGGACGGCTCGATAAACGTTTCCCGGTACTTGATCGCCACTTGATAACTTTTAGCCTCCTTTTACTTCTTCTAGCGATGTAGCCTGCCTATTGCCTCTTCAGCTCGCTGACTCGTCGTGCTATGTTAGTGACATTAGTGTGTCTACGAATTTCTTCATTACAGATTTTATCACGTAGTTAAATTCCGAGCATAGTTCGTTCCATAGCTCGCTGAGTGACTTTGAGCTCGTTATAATGGATATGAGCCTCAATTCATAATAGATTGCCATTGTCATTACTTTTCATGAAGAGATTTGGCATAATCACAACGTTTAGTTTCTGTAACTTTATGAATTTCAGATGACCGATTTGCATAATTTTCTGTTTCATATTTCACAATCAATAACACGAAAGTTTCATTCTACATTATTTGGACATCACTGCTTTCTAAAGCAGACAAAATACATGCTATTGCCTTGATTCAGAGTTTTAAAATTTTAACAGCGAAAAAATAATTAAAACATGAGTATTCCCAACGAAAATGAAACAAATGTAACAGAAAATTCATTACGAGAAAAATTGTGAAAACAGATGACTTTTATACATGAAAATGTTAATGAGAATGTAACAAGATATAAGGAAAAAGCCAAGAGGATTTCTTTGCGACTGTACTTTCGTACAAAGAATACGCCAATCTCACTGTTTTACGTCTCACGTAGCCTCACAGTGAGAACGTGCCTTTATAAAAACGTGTTCAGTTAGAGTCGTGCTATAAAACCGCCCTTATACTTGGCTGACTGTGTTTTTAAATTTAGCTGCTTTTTATTGAAGGTATTAAATGAATTGTGCACCTTTGTCTTTGAGACTTTATGGTGTCAGACAGTAAGTAGAAATAAGTTACATGCATCGCTTGCTAAGACCATTAGTATTTTTTCTGTACATGTAGTATACATTTTTGCCATAAGTGTGAGCCGGACTTTCACACGAAGGGTTCCGTATCACTATACCATTCCTGTGTTTAACATTACTTATTTTTTGAATAGTTTTGTGAAATTTTTAAGGTCGAAATAAAACACCTTTCTTGTGTTTTTTTAATTAATATTATTTTTTAACGGATAAAATAGATACAGTACTGTGTCAGACGGTTAGACGGACAGCTGAGCTCTGTGGCGGAGCCTTAGTAAAAGGGTATCGTTGGCACCCTTTGGCTACGGAACCCTCGGATTTATCACTAGTATTTCCAAAAATCCTATGTTTAAGAGTCAACCATACGAACTGTAAACAAAGTATTTTCAAATTTGATTTATATTTATTTAAAAAAAATAACAGAAGCCAATGCCTCATTTTTTTATTTACGTTCGTTACATGGAAACCGCTTGACCAACTTAGACAGTATCTTGGTTGGTGTTTTGGCTAACATATTTTGATTCTACATTTAAAAATATTTAGACCATAATTTCCGCAGTAGCTCCCCCTATCATAGATCGTTAGTGGCATTTAGTTTATCCATCTAGGTGTGTCCATATACAGCTTTACAGGGTTGGTTACTGTTTATCATGAATAGCACACATACATATCGTATATAATTAAATTTTGTCATTCCGGATCTGGTGCGTCCAGAAACACAAGACCTAAATGAATTTAAGATTTTCAAAAAATAGATTTTGATAAATGCCGCGTCGAGTCCGTATAGTTATCAGGATTATCAGTACTACAACTCTTAGTCTTTTCGATATCTGTAAAATTACGATGCTTAAAATGGTTTAAAAATTCTATTTCTTAACTGAAATATATTATATAGACTGTAAACGAGAAGTGCTAGAAAACATGTATAATTAAACACGTACATACACTCTCTGTAGGCCTTCGTCCCTGCAGTGGGACGTATCGTATATAGGCTGTTGATGATACCTCTTTTAACACAGACTATTTTATATTCCATATACATGAGCCGCGGCAAGAAAAGCTAGTTTCCAGATTAGCTTGTTGCTCTCTTCGCCGACGCTATTGAGTAATATTCTTTTCATATCAATTTAATAAATACAATGTTTTAGTTAATTTCTTTATTGTTTCAGAAAGTAATTGGATTTCGATACACCGGGCGCCTTTGAAGGTAAAAATTAAACTTGGCCTTTGGTTCTTCAATATTTTTTCTATTAGTCTCGTAATTCCCCACAGATACATTTGAGGAAGGAAATGTATACTGGGCAGAAACCCCTCACCGACGACCTCGTACGGGTCGCGGGGAGCCACTGGAAGTAAGCGGCTCTGGAACGGTCATGTTAGCAGTGGATGTTTCCGGGCTGATGAGAGCTATATACTTAACTATCTATACATATTAAATTCTTCTCTCGCCAAGTGTGTGACGACGATTTGACGTTGAATGCACACTTAGTAATTGCAACGAATTAGAAGTAATTAAACATGTGCTCGTATATAGAATAAGATCTTTAAAATTGTTAACCTAACGACTAGAAACTTTCATATCAGATTCTTCGTCGTAGTCAAGTAATAAATGAAGAATGACTCAGGATACAATAATTGCAGATGTTGGCTATGTCATATTCTATAAACCTAACACCGAGCAATTAATTTTTAAGATTAACAGTGATGCTTGGTGGCGAATGAGGGTCTAGAAATCAATCTACACATTTTTTTAAAGTGATAAAGTTTCGATGGATCTCTTGAAGTTGAAATTGGCAACCTTCAGGGTGGACATTATCTATTTTAGAATGTTGTGAGATTGAATAAATTATCATAAAGTCACCTAAGCTGGGTTGACAATTTTGATGTATGTGTGGCCTATTATAAGAAATCCAATTTGTTTGAAAGCCATTACATTGATGGCACTATTCCTTGCCTTTTCGTGTCTTTTCTTCGCTCGTCGGAGCGTACCAGCCATTTTGTAAGACTCGCCGTTTAGCCTGCGTGGACTTTTTTCGACAAGGTCAATTTTGGGTCAAACCTTATACTAAGATAGGATGTTATTATGATGGAATCTATTCAGATAGGAACCTTCCTTTCTTGGTAGCGACAGACTAGTATTGTTGACTAAAATATACTTCTTACAAGCTATGTTCAGGAATATTTGAGTACATTTTGCAATCAGATCCATATAACGTTGTAGTTAATAAATAATTGAAATAATTATTCAAATATTCACTTATCTCACATGTAACAGATAAAATTTTGACCAAGAGTGGTTCATTTTTAACCCCCGACGCAAAAAGAGGGGTGTTATAAGTTTGACGCCAATGTCTGTGGCATCGTAGCTCGCTATCTCAGCGGACCGATTTTGATGTGTTTTTATACGTGAAAGCAAGTTATTTTGCGGTGGTTCTTAGAGCAGCTACGAGTATGTTTCGTAATCGTATGATTATTGTATAGTTTTTTTTTAAATCTTAATTTAATTCACTTGCAATGTCAACAGTTCAATTCATTAAGGAAAAATATCCTTATTACCTCAACCTTGCCTGTCGATATCTCTAGTTACCTAGACAACAAGGATCAATATCGAATTACATTATCAAAGACGTGAGAATGTAAGGATATTTGTCCTCAGATTGTATTTCAAAACAGTAGTACACAAGTAAATGAAATAAAAAATGTAAAAAACTACGCAATAATCGTACAAAAATAATATTTATAAAATCATTTTAGTCCGAAAATGCCTTACATCAGCTCTGATACTCTTCGAACAGCTGAATCTATATTTACCAAATAAGGCTAAGAACCATCGCAAGGAAACTCGCTTTCGCGTAAAAAACCGCATCAAAATCGGTCTATCCGTTCGAGAGCTACGATGCTACAGACAGACATACATTGTTGTCAAACACTTATAACACCCCTCTTTTTGCGCCGGGGGTTAAAATGTTTTAAAATGAGTAATGAGTGTACGTTATACTTTTGGTTTACTGACATGAAGCTTTCTAATGGTATGGATATTTAAGATTTTCTGTCAAACTGATATGAACGTATTTTTCTTTCTGTTATAGATTACAACGAAAATACGAATACAATATATATATTTTTTTAAATACTCTTACCTAAAAAGGCGCGGCGTTGTCACAAAATTCAACTGAGCAAAATGAATTAGGCAAACGACCTTTTTCGAATACAATTGTGTATCCTCATTGTTTAGATTATTTGTAAAGCAATTACTCATTCTATATTCCACCTGTCAACAGCAAGAGCTGCCTCTAGAATAATTTATTGGCGAAAAAATATTGGAGAGGAAAGGTACGAATAATAATTGACTTACAAAACGTATTCACTCCACTAAGTGAATCACTATTGAACGTTCGAAAGTAGGTTCAGTGAACCTCGATTATAATCAGAGTGATAGAGTCAGTTACAACCCACCCAACGCAGTTTTGATCAATTCTCCTTCGGTATACAGAGTTTAGTTTATATGTGTTTTAAACATATCTGTTTTTTAACATTAGAAATGAACATAACATTAGTAGTACTATTACAGTTCGGTTGGTGATATGGCATTTTCTATGACTGACTAGCTACCACCATGTTAACTAAGTCTTCCGCCACTATAAAAGGTAGCATAGCCAGCGCCTCGTTAGGTTGAGACTTAGGGTTAGGGTGCGCACGCGAGCCATCCAGTGAGATGAAGCGAAAACTCATAATACATTTAAAAATTACATAGCACTTTTCAGTCAATTCTAACTAACTCCGACTGACGCCAATTTCGGGCACGATATATGAATAATTCATATATTATACTATATTCAAACTCGGTGATATAAATTATAGTATTTCTTGTCACTGAAAAAAATACATGTCCGGTGGTGGAGACCTGGTTCCTGTAGCACAAGGGATCCTAGTTCAGGAGCCAGCCTTCACAAAGTCACGAAACCCTAGAATTAAGTTATAAAAATATATCTAATAATAACTTTATAGTCATATATGTTTCAGTACGTACGGAAATCATCATCAAATTACCATTTTTAAAGATCAGGAACATAAGACAGGGACCCACCCACATTTCACGTCTCTGAAGTGCAATACTAATGGCATATCCATATATTTTCTAGGCGCATGATTGAAGAGGCAAAGGTAGGTATAATATACTGAATCGTCATGCCCCATGAAAATAAGCCTATCGGAACTCCGGAAGTAGGAAAGCATACATGTAATGAAATGAATAATGGAACTCCTAAGCCCCATATTGGATTTAGTGCGGCTCCTGCCTCTATTGAATCCGGTTGAAGGAAAATAGATGCGATTGATCTTTCACTACCTTTGAGTTTATAGGTTTTCAAGTTGCACGGGCGCTTGAATATCAAGATAATACTATGCCACAAGTTTTTCTGTGTAAGAATTCCCTTAAAAACAAACTATTGCTTACTTGTCTGACGCATGCAATTTAAATACAAGCGTCCATACTATTATCAATCCGAAACTGTGTTTGTTTGTCATTACTACACGTAGAAAACAGAGGATCAAAATTTCTTTAAATTTTGTAGAGGAATAGATAAAGGGAAGGGAAATGAAAATGACATAAGATGTATTTCATCTCGCGCTAACAATTAGCTCTTCTGAAGTCATCGACAAAAGCTAGGACACAGATATATACCCATAGATAGTATTTTCCGTCGGCATCCCTGCATTTCTATTTACCCGAAGCAATCTAGCTCGGAATCTGAGATCTACCCGACGCGCGGCGGCACGCAGGGCACGGCCAGGGATGCATCGTTCTAAATCCGGAGATAGTCATGTCCGTCCCGTACGGGAAAACACTAGAATCGTTGTTTTCTAATGCCTTCTAAATTGAACTTTGTTTGTTCAGGAATCTCACATTTTCTAGTTAGAAACTTTTTCTTATTGTTGGTCTTGTGAGGTTGAAATCTCGGGACTTGCTAGTGGATTTGTTGTGTCCTTTATTAGCTTTAATCAAAGACTTTTTGCTGTGGTATCTAACAAAAATAATATTTTCAGTAGGCCAAGAGATATATTTTAGGACATCTAGAAGTTTTAAATTAAAGAGCCTTGTTTAATTTTTCACTTCCAAACTGCCTTATCGTCACTTATCACCAAGTGATTTGCAAGGCATCCTGTTATACGTTAGATTGACATTCCAACGCTGATAGCAACATGTTTTGCCACAGCCAAACCCATTGCTATAGTCAAAACAAGTTGCTTATCTATAAAGTATTATGTATAAACATGAATATACATATAAGGTCCCTTGGACTAGCTTTATCCTTATAGTTTATTGGAAGTGCTACAAAACAGCTTACACTGTCTAGACTAGACTAATACATATATACTAAAACTTATTGGATAGCGTCACCGTCACCTACCTACCGATGAGCATATATTTGTACCTAAACCCTTGAAAATTAATCATCATACACCGATCGAAGCTGACAATATTAAATCTACTGCTATGATGATAAACAACTCTAGGCAAGAAGAATAATAAGGCGCGAATTGAGTTTGAGCTATCAGAATTTATAGCCATAAATGAGGCTAATATTTTGTAAACACTTCCAAATTTATCTGCGTTTAACAGACGAGTAATGATTGATGGTGTTTGGGGGAGGCCATCGGTATCCCAAATATGATTTACACAAAGGTGCAGACTGATTATCCGGTTGACTCAACCACGGATTTATCGTCGGCCTGTCGGAAATTCAGACGAAATTCCAGTGAATTATGGAAGATTTAGTTCGCGACCTGCGACCGCCACGGCCAAATGGCCGAGATGATTTGGGACGAAAGATTATTTCGGATCATGGCTTCTAATGTGTTTTTTATTGTCAAAGTTGACGTTGTATTTGTGCAATCTGTACTGGGATACTCGCACAGGAAGGGATTCCTGGGGCTTTCAAAATGGTCTCGCTAAAGGGAATTCGCTCCCCGATTTCGGGAGTTCAGCGATCTTTATATATGGGGTGGAAGGGAAAATGAACCAATCCTTATTATGGAGCGAATGGGAATCATCAATTTCTTTTGAATCGATGAAAACTAAGTTGATAGGGACAGTTCTACAAAATTTAGAAAAATACGTAGGCAGAGTTTTCACTGATTTCGATTGCTACGAGTATTTTAAATTTGCGTGTACTATTTATTATCTTATTGTAACAAATGATCGGGTGAACATTATGTACCACATATAGGTACGTTTAAATTTTTAGATGTTGTTACTGTCATGAAATCAAATATAAATGAAATTAAATTATTCACAAAAATTTATTCAAACTAAAAATGTAAATATGATAACACTTGTTTAAACTTGACAGTATATGTATGGAATAACAGAAGTTTATATTAATGTTTGGGGTCCCCCTAATACAAGTACTATCCATATAAAAAAGTAAAGCCTCCACTTGTTCTTATTTAAAAGTTTTTAGGTGATATAATCATTTTTTGATTTGGTAATATAGTCAATATAAAATTAAAATTAAAATAAAATTAATCAAATCAAGATTCTCAATGTGATATTGCGTTTCGCTTAATTTTGTGCTTTTCTTAAACTATTTAGAACAGTGTTTACTATTTATTGATCTTCAATATCTGGGTTCATTATATAAATTATATTTTTACAAAAAAAAACATGGTTTTGGAACAATTTCAGGCCTTGTAGTGACATAAGAGATCTGACAGTTAATTTGTCTCCTAATGAAACAAAAATCAACTCTCAAATCCCAATCTACGTCGGCTTAGACGAGAAGTGTGAGAGAAAGCAACAGGGAGACAGCATGATTTATAAGCTCAACCGCCTTCCAGTTAGTCACGTTTGTTGTAGGAACGGCTTTTATAGCTGACATTAAATCTCATTGCCATAAACAATGTTGCCGGAAGCAGTGCAGTGACATATACCTATAGAATCGCATGTATTCAGCAAACGCTATAATTATTTCAAATCGAGAACATTTTAACCCAGAATACAAATTGAACAAGTACCACTTATACATACAAAAGAGAGGAAAACCAAAAAACTGCGCCGACTGCGGCGAGGCAATTAGTCCATGATATTTCATTACCTACCCGTCATTTTGTAAAGCTTATGCTCTACTCTGAGTTATAGATATAGGCTTTATGCCATCATATAAATCTAAAATGAAAGTTTATTGCATATTGCAAGTTCTACCAAAAAAGTGCCACTTAACATCACATGACATTTTTAACAACCTCAAACAAATTTTTCAGAAATACATGATGTGTTCACACGAAGGCACTATTTTTCAATGTGTATCAGTTAGACCTCGCTGACAGCTAGACAGATTGAGGTACAGACATTTGAACGGACAGTCGGATAAACAGACGGTAAGCGTTGCTACAATAGTAGGGCTCCGATTGGGTTCCTAGTTCGGATTGGTCCTAGGTCCTTTGAATTCACAAGTATTCGCAAGTCAACAACACCAACAAAACTGTATTATGCTAATATGTCAAAGCTGCTTGTATTGATCGGGGATGAGATTGGCTTTTGATTTGCAAACAAATGCCGCCTTCTGTTTTTAAATGAGGATTGAATGAAGGCGATCCTCCTTGCCGACACCGAGACTTTCGTATGGCCCGTTTCACAGTCAATATTTGAGGAAGGCAGGGAATTCGAGACACACCTACGCAAAGATTTTGCCGGGAGAACCTTTTGTTGTGCCCAGCATGATTAAGTCTCAGATTAGAAGCATTGTAAATCAATAAGCCACTACTATGAATTGTCACCCTTGACATTCCGAAAGAAATTACAGTTACGACTGAAAAAAGAATATCGAGCTCTAGACTTTACCGAAATCAAGATTATTGTGAAGAAAGAAAGAAATGTGTTTATTATTAGACATTAAGATCGCTAATAGTATGATTTATAATTTGCTTCTTTGTTTTGATGTTTGTAAATATTCGAATATTATACTCGAATGTACTAAAATCATGAATTTAATTATTTGGATATCCATGACTAAAACACGCAATAACAGGTGTAGAAATTTGAATGAAATTTAACATAAGTATTGAATGGGTATAATCAGGGTAAACCTAGTAATCAAATATAATGTTATATTATGTCAAATTATATCGTATCGTGTAGACATGTAAGGTAGCTAAAGAAAAAATATAAGAGGCAGGCAGCAGTTCCTGAATTACATATTTCGTTTCGATCACCAAACATTCTTGGATTACGGACAGCGTGTTAGGTTTGTCAAGATATAGGTGACTCTAGAGTATAAACCGAAGACATACTCTGCAGCATGACCTAAGCTTTTTTAAAGTGAAAAATCTGTCTTTCCTTTGACCTTCATTTCACCTTAGGGAGCACTGGTTACTCAGAAGCCTCAATCTAATGAGGTGCTGGAAGTGCTATCTTTCTTATCGGAACACAATAATAGTGCTATTAACACTGCTTTTTGGTGGCAGACTTAGGTAAAATTGTGGTAGCTAGATCTGGGTGGACATATAAAGCCCAGTCACCAACCAAACCTAATATTAAAAGGTATCCCCACTGGGAATCGAACCCGGGACATCCGATTCTTAAAAGCCACGGTTAAAAAAATAAATAGTAATTCAATCACATTTATTTGATAATGGCCTTTTAAAATTATAACTGTTAAAATTATGAGCAGGCCTTGAGTCCATAAATTGCTGCACTTGTAATTAAAACTACCTATCAATACGAGTACATGCAAAGTCAACCATAAACTCAACATTCATAAATTCACAAAATCTCCTACGAGATTTTCATTATCGACACAAAAACAGCAACAAAATCTTTACAAAAAAAACTCAATTGGTCATCAACTTCAAATCTAAATCTAGCCAGTTTCGACTAGGTTTAACCAGACCAATTCATACAGTTAATAATTTTACTTTTTAAATGTACTGTTTCTTACACTGAGGCAAACAAACTTTTAGCCACCTTCTCTTGTTACCATAATCTTACTTGTTGACTGCTTAGTACTTCGCGTTATTTAAGTGACTTCCGACTTTTAGCATTTTCAGTTATATAAGGCTCAGTTTCCCAATTTGTTTTCTCCGTATTCATTCCATTACAACGTCTTCTGTTGACAGTCGCGAGCACAAATGTTCGTTCTGAAAGAATTTCATCTGTCGGTATATTTTGTGAACAAATTTCTTCTTGTAAATAAATACTTTAAAGAAATTGGTTTATGCTTTTGTGGGATTAAATAATTTCGTTGAAAGTTTTGTTGGAAATGTGAATGGAATTAACTCATCGTAATATTTTATGAGAATAGAATAATACAGATATAATCTTATCTGTTTTTTGTGATAAATCTTTTATTATTTAGTTCAGAAGATATCTAGACTCATAAGTTTGTCAGAATATGAAACATTTATTATATGTACAGTCAGCATCATGTGTATCTCCGCAACATTGTTCCATGTCGTATCACTTTTAATATGACATTTCTCTTGACACAATGATATTAAGCCAGAGTGAGTGTGACATGGTTGTGTAGATACATTATGATGGATGTACAATGTACATACATTGGTGGGTGGTATTAGGTAGTACTACATATTTTTCTATGCTTGTATTTACAGATATTACTAGAAGTCGAAGATAAATTATTAGTATTTAGTCATTATTAGCTGCATAATTAAGTCTACTTTGAACGTGGCAATTTTACACAATTACTTCGCTCGGTCCTGTATTGATGATCGCATTCAGATGTTACTGATATTGTTACCTATAAAACCCAACTACTACCGGAAACGTATACTAGCTGTAGTATAAAAATTGAAGTGGATTTTATCTTGAGTTTATGTTTTCTTACTAACATGTTACCTATATATTTTTAAAATTTACTTTCTTCTGTAACTTTTTTAAGGAATTTACAACATACAAGTCGCCATTTTGGATTTAATGTAACATCAAGCCTATAACTAGCGAACAAATAATTAACGCGTTCAAAAGGAACTAGAAACCGACTTCAACTGCCCTAAAAGTCTACAGCGTTCATCCCCTAAGAGGTAGAATTATATTTGTTTTTTTGTGGATTCTCTCAAACAGTGCTGAATCAATTTCAATAAAATGTATATGTGACTACCGCTAAAGTATGATCTACCAAAATAAAAAGAATAATCAAAATCGATTCACAATTGACGGAGTAATATACATTTAAAAATATACAGACGAATTTAAAACCGCCTCCTTTTTTAAAGTCGGTTGACAAGATGCTTACAATGATGCCACATTTGTCAAAATCTGATAAGTAGTTTAGGAAATGTGAGGGTACAGATGAAAATACATACAAAGATTGTTAAAATCATAACCCTCCTTTTAGTATTTTAATTAATTTTTTCTATGCCATTAACATCTCAATTCTATCACCGGTCTGTCTTGCGGCGCTCGTGGAAACATCGTCCATCGTGATGGTCTATGAGGAAATTTAACATTCAACACTGTACTTTTTCGATGGACAAAGGAAAAGGAAATCTCTTGTGCTACAGACTGAATGAAACCGGAATAATGAGACAGGAAATTATCCGGCAGAACCTTTATAAGATCACTCGCGTAACCGTCCGTCTAACACACGCGTATTTAAGGGTCATTATGTCATTGGGTCCGGCAACGTGGGATTAGCTTTGAACTAACAACATTACATATTTATTTAATGAAGTGCGTATTTGAAAGAGACAATACCTACATAAAGATGTCAAATGTTTAAAAACTTTCGAGTTTTTTCTTTGTCTAGATTCTTTATAAAGTTATCCGTCAAAGTAATTTGTTTTCCGTTATTATACAATGTAATATATAGTTTTTAAGTTGTTTCTTCTCAACTTCAGCTTTTGTATTTTAAAAGATTGTATTAAAAGGATGAAATCATTTGCTTCAATTCCCGTTAAGTGAATGCTTTTATTCCGTTTACGCATTCAATATTTTAGTGTTTAATTTAAATTGAATTAATAGTGGTGATAATAAAGTATTACAAATTTATTTTGAATCTGTATTTTGCCCAGGACTTAATACGCGTGCACTTCATAATGTATGTATTATTCCACAGGTGCTGCTCAATAGACCGGAATAAAAGCAGGATCTTCTTTATCAGGATCCTTTGCCATAGAAAACCTGCATACCAAACTTCGCATTACATTTTATTATAATTTATTTTTCAATTATTTTGACAGAGTTTTAACGGTTAATCTTTTGTTTTGGTTTTTAATTATTATATGTATGAATTATAGATAAAATTAAAGACAGTAGAAAATAACTGTTTTCATAGTAGTTGACACAAAATTCTTAATCAAAACTAGGAAGCTGTTACGTTACCAAACTTTATAAAAAGTCCAGCCTTAACTATGTTTAATGTGGTAGATAAGATGACAAAATGCGTTAGCTGAGTGGAGTTAGTCTTTCGCTTTGCAGAACTTCAAGATTCAATGACCTATAAAATATTTATAATCTTATAATACTGGATTATCTCTAAACAGACAATATCGCTGGCAAAGCTAGATTAGAATAAAGAAGACTCCGGCATGCTGAAATACTGAAATCATTTGTAATCCTATGCAGTCACATGTTAACAGGAATAAAAATGTGTATCTACGCTATTTTGTGTATATGAATATTTGTATGCCAAATGGCTGAACATGTTGAGTCTAGAATATTTAATATGATAAAATCATTGTAAAAAAATATGTGTTCACTGTAGAACCATGTCACATTCACTTTTAAGTGACATTTCTCTCAACACACTACATAGGAACAAGCACGAGTGAATGTGACATGCTGCAAAAGTGGATATATACTTTTGTACTTGAGTGTACACATGATTTACAACGATTTATGATTTACGCAATACTTTATTTTATTTTATTTTATTTTCAGTTTTGGAGAAATAACAGTGAACAGATTATTTTGAACTTAAATAATTTAAATTATACAAAATAAATAAATCTGCCGCCAAAAACATTCTCGCTAAGGTTTATATATACATTTAAATTATGCAAGGGCAAGATAAAAGTTTTACAATATTAACTAAGTCTCTTTGATATTAACTCAGCAAGCAGCACGTTCAGATAAACAAATATAAATACGGTTTGAGTACTGATTATATAAATAAATAAATAGATAAATGGATACGGTAGTGCGGAAGTCTTTTAGTCTTTTAGTCTTACTTGAGTCCAAAAATATGTACCCATTTTTAACCATAAATTTATACGGGTGAATTTACAAAGGATGAATGTGACATGGTACAAAAGTGGGTACATATTTTTGTACTCGAGTGTACAATAAATCTCCAGACTATCGCTCATAAATGACTATCGCCGGGGCATCGTCCATCAACTTTTGGGACAGTCTGTCGCCAACTTTTGCTTTATCTTGTACCAGCGACCGCGCCCTTGCTTCGCACGGGTGCGAGAACTTGCAAAACATTTAGTTAGACCGCCACCTATTAAAACTGCATCCAATTTCGTGCTGTAAATTTTGCGTAATGCGCGTAAAAAGGTACAACAAACAGAAGGACAGGCAAAAATTCTAAATATAATTGTTTCGACTTCCATTGGTCTTATAAATCCACTTTTTTTTACGAAGGGGAATCTTCAAAAGATACCCGACTCCTTAGGGGAAGAGTCGGGTTATGTGAGATTCTTACTCACTAAACCCCTTCGGTGGCCAACCGCTGCGCATATCAGGGAGCTCTGGGTCCTCCAAAGGAACGTCGCCAGTGCTCCCCTCGCGCGGTGCATTGTGCTCTTCCCGGGCTGATGTGCCAGCCCTTGCACTCTCACAGAGCGGACTCCGCAGTGGAAAAGGGGCCACGCCATTTCCACTGCCCTCTCGGGATCGGAGCAGGACAGCCAGAGCCCCCACTCAGGCTGCCTCCGGTCCCTTGCCCTTTACATCCAAGGCTACGGTGGTGTGACTACAGGGTGAACGTTTCTGTCACCCCTTCGTCTCCTCCTCTGGGCGGGATCAGCACGCTCGCGCTCCCGCTCGGCGGTCTCTTTCTGAACCATCACGGTTTCACAGAAGGAGACCACTGCTCTCCACGCAGAATCCCTCTCCAGCATTACCGCTACTACAGCAGCTAGAGAGAGATCTCCGCCCACCTCGTCGACTAGGACCTGCCGCTCGGCCTGCCATGCTGGGCAGATTTCGAGCGTGTGCTGCGCAGAGTCCCGGTCATCCCCGCAATGGTGGCACTGTGGTGAGAGCTCTCGTCCAATTCTGTGCAGGTACTCACCGAAGCAGCCATGTCCGGTGAGCACCTGGGTCAGCCGGTAGGTGACACGTCCCTCTCTGTCCAGCCAAGCCTGGAAGCTTGGCAGGATCGCGCTGACGACGCGCTGGCGCACATTCTACCTACCTACCCTCACTCATATTACACTACAATATAATTGTATTACCTATGTGTATACAATAGATTTCTACAGGCTGCAAGAATTATTAAAATAAAGGATATTGAAGTGCCCTATAAACAGGGTTTAGAAGAATAGAAATTGAAAACTTGGACGTAATGAAACCACATACTGAAATCAAATTGAAACAAAATAATTTTACGAAAGTACGAACTATAAATAATTGGTGTAGTCGAAAAAAATGTGGATCGTATGTATTTTCCCCATTCATGACAGTAACGCCGTAAGTCCACGACCAGTCTTTTGTAAAACACTCTCTCACTCACTCACCAGTAAAAACTGGCTGAAAAGACAAAAAAAAATATGGCGGAAATGGCATTAAAATATTGTGGTGTCGAAAATTTATGACAATAATTAAAAAACGTCATTTCAGAATGCTACATTTCCCTAAACAAGTTATGTAAAACATTCCTGAGGTACTTGCAACAGGATATCACCCACATGCCTGCAACACAGATTACGTTTTAATGTTTAATACAGTCGGGTTGCAGACAACACATGTTTTGCTTCTCTACACAGCTTTGTACTTAGAAAACTCATTTGCCTAAAATCCAACACAATGAAGCTTATTTATTTAACGTAGAATTTTTTATTACCCATCGCACACAAAACTCACATAAACACAACCTCACCGTTTCACTTCAATTTTGTTAACAAGTATAGTTCATAAACATATATACCTATTTTTAGAATTTTATTATGATATGATAAGACTTATCAACACTTTAGGGTATGGTATGGGTATGGTCGTGGATTGAAGAATAAGTAGAATACAGAAGAAAAGAATTACTAAAAAAATATATGTTGATTATTTAATTTTTAATACAAACTTTTGTATCCATCACGACAAACTTCTGTCTGTCTGCAGCCAAACAGCAATGTTTGCAATGCTGCATTCTGATGGTGAAAATGTATCTTTATGGTGGACACATTTCTGTTATACCACCTTATTGAGACTTACCATCCTATAAGGATAAGGCGAAGTGAGGAAAATTCGTCAATTAAGCCAAAATATTGTTTTAAAAAGGTTTTATGTTATTTTCTAAATATGTTACGACTTTATTCCAAACGAGGGTTAGAAAAGCTGGGAGCTATAAAATTAACGTTGGTAGCATTGCGTGGGAACTGCTAACATTAATCATTCGGCCGGTCGAAGGAAATCCCCGAGAAATTCCCACCGATATTGAGCGAAATTCCCGAAAGGGTTCGTACAACAGCTTGCATCGTAATTGGAGTGATCAAGCTTTATTGGTCCTCAGAAATATTTGGTTTTTCTGGGCGATAGTTGCCTGTTTCTAAGGGTTTTATGGATGACCTTCAATTTATTGAAGACATTTATTTAGAATACATACATACATGATAAATTTAGCTGAAAATATGAAGAATAAAAATTTTCGCTTTTAAACATAATTACATTTTTAAAACAGAAAAGTCTATGCTTGCTAACTAATCGTGCAAAGCAATGTTGATCCAGTAGATAATGAATGAGTCAATATATATCACATTCATATTACCTTTTGTAGTTGCTAAGAAAACACTAAGTTATTGGTGCGTATGAACTGTTATTTCTGTATTTTTGTTTAGTTTTCCGGTTATTATATTTGACATCGATCCTTCTAATTTCTGACCTGAGGCGTTCAATCGAAATGAATTAGATATTTATTTTGTTCCCATTGGTGCACTGGGCATCGACAAAAGTATATCTAATTTAAGATTTCCGTTACACCCAGTTTCCGTTCAGTTTCAGTTTATTTAATCAGTAACAATGTGCATTGTATTTGACATACACACACAAAAATAAAAGTAACACTATCAAAAAATAAAATAAAAATGATAATAATCATATTAAAATTATACATTTCAGTAATTAAATAGTACATAATATATCTAACATTGGACACTGACGCTCATGAGTTCTCTTGACACTGTTATTCTATTTTCATAAAATCAAACACACACATAGCATAATTTTATCCCACAATACCTTATAATAGATTTGTATTAACTCTTTGCTATAGATCCCACATTGTAAAGAAACTATAACTTAGCTCGTAAAGCGATCTTTAGAGGTAAAAGGTATCCTCTGTTAGATTTATAGTAGTCTGAATTTTCTCCTTGTTACCTTAGAAATGTAACATCTTAACACTTTTTCGCTCTCGTGGATATCAATGGTTCGGAAAAGGAATTTACGTTTGTGCCGTTGTTATCTTTCATGTATTATTAACGGCTGACTTCGGGAAGCGGTGTTCGTTTTGTGAGAAATTTTTGTGTGTGTGCCGGAGGAAGGAGTTAGGCCGTAAAGGGCGCTGTAGTTGTATGCATGCGACTTTATATTTGGACTTAACGTTTTCATCTTACTTCATAGAGATTGATGAAAATAGACGCACGCACGCGCATTAACACTCTTGTTTGGTGTCAAATTTAGACGAAATTGTGGTAGTCAGATCAGACCTGTCCAATTGTATATTTATTTATCACTTCACTGGCTCGGCACTGCTCACGTGCTCGGTACTACTTAACGTCCACAATCTCTCACCGCTCACACGACACTGTTGTCAATTTGACACTGATGTTTAACAAAACAACCCACACACGAAACAATGTGTGTAACAAACAATGTGCTATGAGTATAACACACGCACTTTACTTCTGTCTTCTGCCTCACTAACTCTGTTCCAGCAACCCTTATCATTTTTAGTAGAGCATGTATTTGTATATGATCCCATAGGGTAATGTCGTAGCTGACTTGTATAACCACATTAATTTTAACTAATTAATCGTGTATCTCGATGTTCCACCTTATGAAGGTGTTTATAGGCGTGGAAAATTATAATTTAAAGCAAAAGTTTCGCGGTGAATGTGTTTGTCCATTGGAGCTTTTCTTACAGCGTATTTTTCAACCGACTTCAAAAAAGGAGGTGCTCAATTCTTATGTTTTTATGTTTGTTACCTTAGAACTTTCGACTGAACGAGCCGATTTTTTATGATTCTTTTTTATTTGACAGCTGATGCTTTTTTCGGAAGTTTAAGTCGGATTTTAATCGACTCAGTCAAAAAAATAGCCTGTACGATTTGAGAAATGCGACCTGTAGAGGAAAACATACAAACACGTAGAAAATAGCTTTTTGTCCCAGTAGCCGAAGGAAAGACTTTAGTTCGCTTCGTTCACTCGGTCAATTATACTATTCTTTCTTTCACTGAAGAGAGATTCATTTTGGTCCCAGCTTGAGTAAAGATCCTTCCAAGCGTGTTCGTTTCGGGGAATTACCTCATTAAAAGCTTTTCTCTCAACACACTACATAAGAACTAGCAAGAGTGTCATTTTTCAAAAATGGATACATATTTTTGTTCTCGAGTGGATTTAAAAAAAAACTATGGTATTACGTAGGGATCAGTGATGACAATAACAAGTATTTATATTGAATTCAATTTTATATGTATATGACATTAAAACTATAATGGAGAACCACACGTATGCTCAGAGGGTTGGTAATTAGGCGTGAAATCAACAAACGCCTCTAGAGAACCTCACGTAGAAAGTTAGGCTTACTTCATTTAAAACTGGATTAAAATTTCCTTTACAGAGATAATTTAAAGTATAGATATATACAGAGTATCAAACTGTAGGTTAATGCTTCTGGGAAATAAATTCATTGCGTTACTCGGACAGATAGATTGAAGAAACCTTAGATTATAGAAATACTTACAGATAAAACCTTCGATCACGTCGCGACGTGAGGGGTACTACCTAAAACCTCATTTTACCTGAATTTCTTTGTTATTTGTTCCCTGAAACTAATATTACCGAGCTCTCAGAATAAAAACTCTACGCTGACGTACTGAGCTTCTATTTTTCGTTCGGTTTTTAACAGATTACTACCGAGGCGGAATTCGACGTCCTGCAACATAAATGTGTAAAAATATTGTAAACAAACTCATAATTTTTGGCTCCCTGATCACTGAGGCTTTTCTGACAAGACGCCCACTAGCATAGAGACGTCAGTCCACACACCTGTCAGAAGCGTGCCTATATTTTCTGAATCTCTTGTAAGAATTTTTTAATTATATTGAATCAGTAGAAAAAATATTCTTTCAAAATCGGATTGATCCAAAGTTAAACACGCGCACCTTATAATGCTCTGTTAATGCTAGGAAGACACGCTCAAAGATAATATGTCATTTAACCATGAAAACTGGACCTAAAACTTATTTTAGATACTTTGAAATAAATATAAAAGTCATTGAGCAGCGTCACATGTATAACTTTTGTTATACATATAATATGTCGGGAAAGCTGTCCATTCGAGCTGCCAAAAGACTTAGTGTTACAGAAACGTGAGTACATTACAGCGTTCTATGATTAAATAAGTATGTTTCTCATTTTTTAACCTGTTAAGATAATCTCAGTACAAGCACTAAACTTTCTAGTGTTTGTTACATTTAATTGTAGTGTGTGTAAATTGAGGTAGGATAAATATTACCTTATATAGAACAAATGAAATAAGATAAATATATCTGGCTTTATAAACGTCTTGTCAATGCGACGCCAACTGGTTGTGAATTTTTCTTGTGAAACCCTTCATTGTAATCTTAATAAAAATATGCGTTCAAGTTTGTGCTTTTTATGGAAAATTCCTGTAATTTATAACAAACTAACACACAAGATTATAGAACATTTTCGTTTAGTTTTAGACACAACTGTTAAAAGGATAAAAGCTTTCTCTTTACTCATTGTGTGACCTGTGTTTTCACAGGATTTCAACCACACAGCTTATCTCAAACACAGCAGTTAAAACGTCTGTTTCGGCGTCAACCATCCACACGATGCGGTCCTATTACTTAATTTGCGAAATCCCCAGCTGAGGGTGAGCAATAAAAGCGATGCGGTTTTAAGTCCTCAGCAAATTACAACGGAATTCCACTTAAAATGTTATTTACTTAAAGTCGGACAAAAGGACGGCCGTTATTAACTGTCACAGACTGCGAGAAGGGTTCAGGAGTTTTATTATTCATTAAATTAAATTTAACTCCGCTGGTAAATTCTTGCAGATTGGGCGACGGTTCTTAAGAAGGGTATTCTTTTTTATTGTGTTCGAAACGGTAAATCGTAATTTAGTGCATTATTGGGTTCATGAATTTTATTTTAAATTTCACTTCTTCAGTTATATCTAGACACCTCGAAGCCTGTTATTTTGACGCCTGCAAATATACTTATAGCAGTCATATTCAATACAGACGTTTATGTATCACTTATGCTCGGGACATACACTTTAAAGTATTTTACTCCCTGATGGTTATCTGTTTTTCGGGTGATGTAGCCTGCCCATTGCCACTTCAGCTCACTGAAAAGCTTCCTCTTCTTTCGTTATGAGCATAGGTTGCTCGATAGATCACTGCGTGACTTTAAACTTGTTAATTCTAATCTCAGTGAAGAACAATGACTGGCAACATGAGTCCGCTATAAATAATACAGTTCTCCATACAACTCCCGGTTTATTAATTGAAACAAATGGCAAGCGTGTTGATGTATACCATCGGTTTTCCTTTCTTTATAATATACTGTAAGTCAACATATAAATATGAGAAAGAAGACAAAAATACATTGGTCAATTTTGTCCTAAATCCTAGAACACACAAATGAAATGATAGGTACAGTACGTAACTAATTGTACATTATTTTTTACTCACTGGCCCAGATGAAACAAAATTAGGTCTTTGTCCTTGAAACTTCGTGAAAAACATCCTACAATCAATCTAGCCTCAAAACGCCGGTAATGGAAGGCGAATGGACTGAAACGAGACGATTTATCAGTTGTTTTTGCGGGAAAAAGCTTGGGCGACGCTTCAGACTAAAATTTATTAACGGACTGAGCCTACCACTTCTGAAACTAACTAAAGAAGGACATTAGACACTCGTAATCCATACAAACATTACATTAAATCTGGTAAAAATATCTATATAATACTCGTAGCTTGGTGGATGTTTACATGCACCAGGGTACCTTAAGATATACTGCACTTTGAACATTCACGGTAACACAGACATCTGATGAAACAAACTGTCGGTCTTCAGAGGGAGAGAGAGAAGTAAGAACTCATAAGGTTGAGATTTTATAAGCAAAGGATATCACATACTCTGTTTGTCTATATATTTCCTGTAATACATTGTAATTATTGCTGAATTTGGAAAACCTTGACCACAAGGCATATTACTGTATACAATGAAAATAGAAAATCCATATTTAGCACGTTGGTTATACTCCGTTAATGACCGTCGGGAGACCGTGTATTTGTATTAGAACTTCGTAGTAATTACAAGCTACAAAACAAAGGATTACTAGGGTATAGAGGTGTTATAATTAGTATATAGGCATAAATAACTATATTATCTGTCGAGAGGTTATCATTGTTGATGTTCATATTATTACGCGTATTAATTTAAATTTGATTTCCATCAACTCTTATAGCCGCGGCCATGTACTCTTCCCCTTATATCATCTCATGGGTGTTGTAAATGGTGACTAAAGAGAAATTTTTATAGATTTTTAGACATAACTCGATGAATCAGTGAGCTGAATTTGCAATGGGCAGGCCACGTTCCACGAAGAACAGATACGAATAGGGTGTAATAGAGTTCTCGAATGGCGACCACGACTGATCATTGTGTCTTGTCCAGAAAGGACCAATAAATCAACTTTTTAATTTTGGCTTGCAATACCAGTTACGTTGAATTTCCTCAAAGCAAGACCGTTCGTTGTGGCGATCGATACCAGAGTGTCAGTTTCTAGGATAGGATGAAAGGAACTGACGATCTTTATCAATCTTTATTTAGAGGTACACTCGAGTACAAAAATATGTATCCACTTTTGAACCATGTCACATACACTCTTGCTTGTTCTTTTTCAGTGTGTTGAAGGAAACGTCAATTAAAGGCGAATGTGACATGGTTCTAAAATGGATAAATATTTTTGGACTCACGTGTAACACGAAAGAGCTATTCTTTGGAAGCATTAAAGATAACGTACCGCTGATTTGATAGCAATCGTTCGACATATTGTTCAGTTTCTAGACTGGGTTTTCATGTTATACTCATACCAATATATTCTTATTACCTCTTCGACTTTAGTCTATAAAAGTATTTCTTGCTCTGTACCTAGCAACCCTTTCAAATAAACCTAAATGTGAAGTAAAGCGATACACTCAAAGTTAATTTATTCCATACAAACAACATCCGTCGTATTCAAAACTATTCAAGTATTCGGGTCTCGTGCTCGTGGCTGAAGCCATTGATTGTCCAAATTGATTTCAACAGAATTCCATCGTGTGATCCTAACTTGATTAAACAGGTCCCAAGCCTTTGTTAGTCGTGTTCGTTACGTTGGTACCTTAATTCAGTTTAGAGGTATCGCTGTCGGAATTAACGTGTGGGGTTACTCGAGTGGCGAACACACGGAGATCTTAACAAATTAAAAATGGAAGTGCCTTCTACGGTGACTGTCTCCACGCTGCGATACACTGATGACGAATTTGCTTCCATGCGCATGCGCTACAGGGAGTGTCACATCAAATTACGAGTAAGATTAAAATTACACGATTATAGGAATAAACAATGAATCGTTAGCTGCTGGTCAGGTCAGAAGGACTGATACCGACCGAGCTACAAAAGAGCACGAACCCGTGTTTTAGGTTCGAAAGAACGGAATCATAGTCACTTGATTAATTCCACATAGCTACTTTGTACTTTCTCTGTTTCATACATTCTTTGTTGACATTGTACCGCAATGCAAGATATACACCTTCATTTATTTTATTGGCTCAAAATGAGTGGAAATCTTTGTTGGTTTCTGTATTCCCTGAGTGCTACAACTTGGATTTTATAAGGTCTTAGTGAATAGGCTACTTCTAGGCATTTTCCTACTGCAGATAAGAGTGTAGTCAAATGCAAGCAAATCCATCAATCAAAAATTGTATTGGTTTTTTGAAATGAACTTATTCATTACATATGATATTATTAATTACCATTTATTCACGTAACTTTTAGCAAACATCAATCAAAATGCTTTTTTGATTAAAATAAATCAAACATGACTTTCTTGTTGCTCCAATTTTACAGGTATGCCATTTCTGTTGGAGTGAAGCAGATTTCTATAGGCGCATACGATGGGATTGAGAATAAGCCTCCCGGTTGACACACGGAAAATTGCGAACGCAAATTGGCAAACATTTGTCAAGTGCAGGTGGTTGGGTTTTGAAGGCATCACTCCGAGATTAGTGCTGGGACTGAGGGTCCAATTTATAACTATCGATTAACCATAAATTATGACACCTAACATAACTCATATGGATATTAAGTTGTCTCTGGATTGTTGTTTTGCTGTTGAATATCTCAACAGTCTTGATGATGCGGGTAAGCAGAGGACATGTTTAAAAAGGATATTAAGTCAATGTTTATGACTTGTATCAATAGCATAGAAATGAATATACAACTGGCTGTATGCATAGGTGGCTGGTATTTCTTAGCAAGGTAACTGCGGATGTATGTATCTATGTACAGTGGAGCACTTACATAACTATATCAGATATTAACCTACAACAACTGTCAACCTGCGGAGGTATTATCTTAAAATTGAGAAAATTACCAAGTGAATAAAACTCGCTATTTTTTATTATTCCAGTGAAAGTGATCCAGAATTTGATAAGCACATGGGTGTGGTAAAAACCTTTTGTCTTGCATGCTCAAAGTAATTTATAAAATGAATTCATTTACCCTTATTCACTGCTATATTTATTTTATAATCGATCATAAGGAACTCCAGTCGTGCGTCGGAGCTGACACACACAGACGCACACATTTTAACCGACTTCAAAAAGGAGGTTATCAATTCAACCTGTATGTAACCTGTATGTTTCCAGAACTGCCCAGTTTTCGTATATGTTAGTCTATATCAGCACAAATTTCAAAAGTGTATGTATGTATGTCTATTTGTATGTTTATCCTCGCATATCTCCGAAACTACAAGTTCGATTTAAAGAATACTTTGTACTAGGTATTTTTCAACTAAGGGAAGATCGCTAGTTTCATCAAAATCGGTTCAGTAGTTTTGAGATAGGGAATATTAAGTATGTTTGTATAGGGAACATTATGAATGTGACGTGATGAACCGATTTGGATGATTCTTTTTTTATATGAAAGCTGGTGATTCCCTTGGAAATATGAATTTGCCTTAATAAAAGTAAACTTTTGGGGGCAATTGAAGTCGGTTTCTAATTCTTTTTTAACGCTTTAACTTGTTTTTTTATACGTCAATGTATATCTATGTGTTTATTGTTTTCTTTACTTTTTACGTAAAAATTATATCCATGTATAGTGGCTGTAGGTTTTTACTTGAGAGAACATATCTCTTCACAATACCCTATTAATCACGCCACTATCTTCGATGTTATTCCAATGCTGATCACGTGTGAGCGATGAATAGGATTATAAATTAATTGATTACAGAACTTAGACATTGATATTTCAGAGGATTTCGCCGCGAGGGCATGTAACGTATCCATCATTGGAAGGTTGTTCTTGCATCTAAATTTCAGTCACGTTACAATAATGTTATGCAGATTCGTGTAAGTATTTGGGGATTCTATGAGATCGAATCTTTAAAAGACGACTTCAGATCACACTGCTAGTTCAGTTTAACAGGATCCCGCTACATTAAAGTTTCATACTAAATTATTGTTGCCATAATCTTTCAAAATAGCATAGCTGGCTTTGTACAGTAAATATCTAACAATAGGACATAGGATTGTAATGTCTCGATATGAGTATCGTTAGCAAAAACTTTACAGTGAATCACAATTTTCTTTTTAAACACTTTTTCGATTATTGTTCAAAGCGCCATCTATGAACTATTTGCTGCGTAACAACTGTGTTTGTAATGTAACCACCATATGCCATTCAATGGGGAAATAACACCAACACGGATCACATACGTTGTGGTGTTATAATGGCATGTGAGGTTTAACAAAATCATACAGATTCGTCACTAGTACTCGCACACCAAGTTTGCCAGACGAAATGTGTGTGTATTATTTTCGATAATAACTATCCCTAGATAACATAAAATACTAGGACATTTCTTTTCACCCGCTAACTTGCCTTGCCTCCTATTTATACGTTAACAATTGATACTTTGCGGTCTTTTGTGACTAACTTCAGAGGGGCAAACATTGTTTGCGAGTACTGTACAGTATTTATTACATTTCACATATCCTGACTGGATTCATTTCTTTGTTCTTTGTCAGCCTAAATAATCATGCCTCACACAGACACGACGAACAAGCTTTGAATGTCAAAAATGACATACAAAAAAAAACCATAGACAAGTCACATTCAAATTAGTAGCAAGCCTATTAGCGGAGATAAAATCGTATTCTTTTTTGTAAAACGGCATAAATCCGGTTGGCAGCACCATCAGATTTTGATTAGATTGTATACCGTTAATTATACCTAATTTGCGTTGGGGTTTTTGATTCCTAAACCCTTCCGGGGATTGGTTAATAGAAGAATTTAGGGGTCCGGTGTACAAAAGGAAACTAATGTGCTGCGTCAGCGTTACGGACTTAAAGGCAAGTTTTAGCAGATATTTTCTTCGATTTTTTTCCCTTTGAAGCGTTCTTTATATTGTGAAATAGTATTATTGCAATGCTTTGATAAGTTCGATAAGTGTAGCCTCTAATTAAAGTATTTTTCCCTTTCTTTTGGGTAGATAAATGTTCCTTTATCTTACACATGGAACGCCATAAAATCATAATCAAGGAGTAGCAAATAATGCAAGCATCCAGTACTATAACACTATGTTATATACTTGTGTAATTTACACAGCATCATTACACACCTACTATACCTTGTAACCTTGAGTTGAATTCTAAATTAGCATGAACAGCGTTTGACACAATTTCCCTGACCTCTAAGGGTACTCAACATTCCACTCGAGCCACCCACACACTCGGGATCTCCTTGGGCACCCCTCATAAGTAGATAGTGACACCATAAATACCGTTCGGAACCCTTTTTTGTGCGTGATTCGACATGCACGTGACCGATTCAGTTTTTTTTCCCCAGAGTCCAATGTAAGCGAAAATTCAGAAGCGCTGACCGGCTCTTTTATTTTTTCGTCCGCTTGTTTGTTAATCTCCTTGCGATGAAGGAATCCGAAATTGGTATCGGTTTTTTCGAATCGAATGGCGAAAGCGGAATTCAGGGAGGGCTTAATCGTACGAGCGGTGTTGTGCTTGCTTTTCCACGTTGAAATTTTAAACGGATGTGGTCGAAGCATGGCAATGATTGATTATCTAAATTGTGCTGTGTTTGTATGATCAGTTAAATAAATACTACTGCTTGTATAGTGTCGGTGTTCGATATGCCTGCATTAAGTAACGGAATGTTTTAGGGATAGTGGTGCGTTTCAGTAAATAGAAATTGAATTTGACAATTGAAATTTGACATTCGATTATTACGAGTATTATTATTGTACTAGCGGCCCGCCCCGGCTTCGCACGGGTAGACATTTATTTTTTAAACATTTTTGGATAAGCGTAAATGTATTTTCAGCTTCATATCTCTACGCGACCAACGTCCCTGAGAAAAATGGTCTTGACAGACATAAAACCAGAAGGACAAAAAAATGATTCGGTTGTTAGTTTTATGAAAAATTTCGTAAATTGATTCACGCGGTATTTTGTGTCTTACAGACAACCGACCGCGAGGGGTTGAGTTGGTGTTTAAACCGGTCAACTAATTTTGACGTTTCTATGAATTTTTTGTGTTAAGGGAGTTGGTCTGAAACCCCACACAGCTTGTTTGTTGTTGGCGAAACTACTTGCTAGAGAAAAAAAGATTATCCATTCAGGTGAGATTTTTGATTGGTTAGGTTTGGCATTGTAGCTAAAACGCGGTAGCTGATTTGATTTGAAAGGCTAACTCGTTATTACTATTCACTAAATTGCTGATTGAAAGAGGAATTGTATGGTGATGGACTTGTATATTTTTACGTAAGGTAAGGTAGTACCGCTTAATGTCTTGATATTTTATAAGTTTAATTTGGAACTAGTATGAAGTTTAAAGATAAATAAATAAACAAAATAATGGAAATGCTTATTGCGACATATACTTATAGCAAGAATAAAATAACAATTTAGCTATTGTGTTGTAGAGCGTCGTGAAAAGGTATTTGTTTAAAAAAAATTGTTATAGTTTTTTCTTGGCTTCTTTAGCTACCCATGCACCCCATGCTATCCAAGGGGCGCCAAATAAGGGAAGACATACATCAGATGGACAATATGGGCAGCAGCATCTACCTGTGAATCAACAACCACTCCGGGTCGGGTTACGAATAAATGGAAAGTTTGACGTGGAAATATCTAAGTGATATTTTTTCACGAATCAACAAGGTTTGAATTTAAAACAGATTTGTGTAGCAGAATAAAAATACCTTTTTACGAATACGAAGCTGAAGTCCGTGACTGTAACACGATGTTGGATTTTTGTTAACTTTTATTTCAGCGTAAGCCCCCAACATTGTTAATTTGACGCCGGGCGAGAGAAACCACGTTTTAGTGTAAGCCCGCCCTATCTTAAACCACTTCGCCACCCAAGGATTAATGTAGGTACCGGGCATTTTGCTCGACGCTGTATTGCGTTCAGATTGGGCTACTATGCTTTGGAAATGAGTGATATGTATGTACTTTCTCCTTGAAAGTATTGTATTTCTAATGCGGCCACTTAAAAAAACGGAACAGGATATACTGATGTTTGTATGGAATTACAGAGGAAGAATTCCAGAAGACCATCCATTGTAGTCTTTTCACAGATTTTTCAACGTCGGACTTTTAAAAGATTATGCTTGCGATTTCTACGGACTAATAATAAAAATGTTTACGTCAAGCGCTTGGCCACTTTACAATGCATCCTTTTGAATCTTATGCTTTTAGATTTAGGGCGCCACTAATCCCGTACTATGAGTCTGAAAAAGCGTTCTTTTGTACGATAAAAATTTTGATGATAATTTTAACGTGATTTTAGTTACACGTTCATATCGTCACTATTATTTTTTCATCTCAATTTCATATAAAAAAATTATAATAAGCAGAAAGCACGCTCTATACACGTAGCACGAACTTTTTACAAACAAACCCTGGCTACGTGAAACTTGATAACAAACCTGACATCCCAGCAATAACGCTATTTTCGTCACGTCCTACAAAAACGACCGCTGAAAAAAAAACGAATTTGCTTATCACGACATCTGTACACACATCGCACCTAACTGCCTGTGCTCGCCCCAACCTCCCCACCGGAATAGTGCCATAAGATCCGGGTTAACGAGTCATACCATTTTTGCCCAGCCTCCCCTAACGTTGACTTGATTAAAACACGACGAAATTGAGATGTTCTCCAGTGCGATGATTGTAATTTTGTCGGGTCACTTTTTCCGCTCTGTTGGAATGGAAATTTATAGTGATGGGACCGTGCTGGGACGACTAAGGATGGGTAAATGGGTGTATTTTCCCATAGTGGAATTCGGTTATATTGAAAGTTACAATCTTTTTACTTTTTCTTTCTAAAATAGAATGAAAGGTGATTCACTTGTTTTATAGCATTTATATGTGTAAAAAGCTTTTCTCTTCAAAATTAATTTACACATCAAAATATCAAAACTCAGTGCAACCCGCTTGGGTCAGACACTTGTCATAAACATTACCACTAATGAAATAATTCCCACGCGGGGAAAGCCATGGGCTATCTATATACTAATAAAACAATTTTAGACAAGATATAATTCATGTTAATACAAGCAAAAATAAATTTGGTACAAAAATTTTAAGGGACAGTCCCAAATCGATTCGTAATGTTATAATAGATAATCTCTAAAACAATAGTATAAGGAACCTTGAATAAAACCCAATGTAGGACATCCATAGTAATACTATAAATGCGAAAGTTAGTTTGTTGGTTTGACCTTAATTCCCGAAGTAACAAAGGGACAAAATGACTTGATTTTTTGTATAAGGTTAGTCAGACGGACACCAGAGTGATATTATAATTGTTCCGCTTTTGAATTGGATGTTGGGAACCCTAAAAATGATGTGTATCATCTTCCAATATTCATATTTAACCTTGCCCCTTATATTTATTTACATAGGCAACCACACAGTAATGTAATAACGTTTGCAACTCGATATTTTAATGAAGGTCTACGAGATGTTCCAAAGAAACAACCGCGAAAGTTTTAATAGGTGACTTGGTTAAGCTGAGTGTACGCTACTCGTATCTCAGCTTACAACACATCTAAGGATATTTAGGCCGTGTAAGGGCCGTAACTACAGTTGTTGGTTTGCTAATAGTGTATCTTAATCCTATTTTCGTGGACGTTTCAAAGGTACACACAGTTTCTAGTGAAGATATGGTTATGGTTCGTTGGGATTACATTAGTTACTTTACAGCGAAACATGTCACGGTATATCTGGTAATAAATTCTCGCAAAAACGGCACTGGATTCCCGGACGCTCCAGATTTGATTCCCAGCGAGGGTACTGATTTAATCGGTTAGGGCTGATTCTATCACCTCCTGTCATGTTACCCAAGAGGTATGCATGACTCACACGGACATTGATATTTAGAGGGCTCATGGCAGAGAATTTTATTCAAATTTAGATAAAATTAATTTGGCATATTATGGGCTATGCTCTAGACAGAAAGAATTTAGCAACCCGGAAACTAAACTCATTTTACTTTCTGTGAGCCCAAGCAATATAACACAATGGACTTTTATCCAGACTGTTAAATCAATCGAACTACTAGTCTCACAAACCGGAGCAAACGATTATTGTTACTTCTGTTTTGTTTATTAGCTTCTGAACTTGGGCATCAACATCAACGGCAAATACCAATCTGTCATATATTTCCATAAAATTCTGGTTTGCTAATTGTATTCAACGTTACTGTAATTTAGCCAAAGTAGTATGACATTTTGCATCATTTAGCAATCGTGTATTTTTGTTTTATAAGTTTTATATGTCAGACCAAATGGCTTATTTGCATCTGTTACTCAACTCAAATAAATAAGAATAAAATTAACTCGGTAGTATTCCTTAATCTGTCTTAAACACTTAATATGGGACCTTGCAAAAGTTTCAAAGCTCGTACGAAGAAAGGAAGGTGAGCTCAGTCTAAAATATTTCACCTCACTCCTTCATAACGTTAGAACCCTTTAGAATTTGCATTAATTACGCATTAGAATTTTGAATTGCATAATTAAGTTTGTACAGACTTGCGTTTATTCAGCTTGACCCACTTTCCCGGGCGACCATTAATGGCTAGGCTGGGAACATTCTTAAGTAGTTCGAAGGCAATGGGTCCCGTTTACTCGAGCCCTTGTTTACAACAGTTCACTTGCGAATAAATATTCTGTTATAGCGTTAATGTAGTAAGAAGTTCAGGAGTTCACTTCAATTTTAAAGTAAAAGCAATTCATTTGCAATAATTTTGGTTATGTCCATTAATTTATAATAAAATTTATTTGTAAATCGGTGTGAAGTACATTATAAATTACCAAGATTGACTGCTGTGTCAATTTCAAATACATATTTTGGTGTGATTAAAATTAAGTATGTCTTGAATTTCAGGAGTTACTTAAAAACAAACTTATGGATTTGTACGTAACAAGTCAAAACTGATCCAAATACGGATAGTAATTCGTAATTTAATAGAAGCATATCATGTCTTCTCAGACGCCGTGGAAACTGGCAGAAGTGACCGGCTGTAAACTTTGACACTCTACTGCGATTTTCCAAATGCGTTCATGAAATTTAATTATGTAAAGATATCAGTAGAATTACAGTTGCGAGAATGATCTAATCTAATCTAATCTACCACATATCTACAGTGTTCGCTGTGTCCATTCAAATTTACCTAAGAAGATATGTCACAAGCCCTCGGGCGAAAGAGGTCGCAAAACAAGGCGATTTAAGTCGCGGATCATATTGACACAAAAAAGAAGCGTTATAAACGACGCGTTCCAACCGCTGATCTACACTGTTTTGTGGTACAGTAACGTGGGGGACGCTCGCCACATCATTTCGGGACTTAATCCCACCTGTCTCAAAATTATGAGGATTATTCTATGTCCCCAGTACTTTCGTAACTAAAACCTATTTGAATATGGGTGGGGGTAGAGCTTCTTACAGAATTATATTCATTATATTCATGCTTATTTAAATATGACTGTGTCAACTTTGAAATATCCTGCGCATTTAAGGAGGTTTGGTGCTACGTTGTGAAGTCATTTTTTTTTGCAAATACTTGTTCTTTACGCCATGGTACATAAATAGTTTTGAAATTAGTTCTGCTCTCTATGTTAAGCATAGTCAAGCAGTCTTTTGACCATTGCTTTTGACTCAAAAAATAGCATAGTTTATTTCGTATTTTTAGTAACATAGAAAAACGTATAAAACTTTATTTAAGTAATTAATACCTTGATCACAATATTAACAATGCGTTGACGATGTATTCGTAAGCGTTGCGCTTTAATTTACTTAACTCTTCGTTTATAAATTCCTTAAAAAACATAGAACACGGAAACTGCTATGATATACTATACTATATCTACTATCTTATCTGTACGCATGAGAATAAACTGATTTCGAGAAAAACAGGGATAGAATTAAATTATATCATCAATTGCCCTACAGTTGTAAAGTGACAGAGTGTTCCTTTTAGATCGGTGTTAATAAATCTGTCTAGAAACTTAATCGATTTCCAGATTTCTTGCTCTAACTTATTTTAAATGACTTTCAGAAATATTTTTGTTTGGGTGTTGCGAAATGAAACCGATTTTATCTTATTGTTTCAAACATAATATCTAGTAACTTTATTCAGTAATTATTTAGAAATAGGACAACACAGTATTGTTCCGGGTACACTTAAAAGTGAAAGATAATTTAAATTTTTGCACAATTTTTCATTTATTTGTTGTAAAGAGGCCATTTTCAGCTTAGCATAAATTCATTATATACGTAGATACCTCTATTTTGTAGTGCTATTATTATGTAATTCATTATAAAAGCCAGATCGCCCATGTTATAAGACAACGTTTAAATAAATGTTGTCTAATATCGATTATAATTCACGTCGATAAGGATTGTAACACTACCGTCTACTTTGCGATTGAAACGTCGAGTGTGAAAAGGCCTTAAATAGCATTACGTTATTGAATCCCTAACAGTGAAGAACGTAAAAGGGCTTACCAGAATCCAAACGCACTTAACAATAAAACCATAACAGAGAATATACAGGAAGCCCCGCAAAAATCCGAAAATAATATTACATTTTCATGCCGCAGGTACAAATGTTAGTGAGAAAACGTCACAAAAAATGTAAGCAAAAAATGTTGTACTCTGAAAAAAACTGTTGGGTAAAAATGGCGTTACCATAATGTAATCTCGTTTACATCGAATGTGCTGAAAGAGCTTTATGTATAGCCTTAAAAGGGCTATTTGTTACGTGTACCGAAAAGGCTTTGGACTTTGTTGAGAACGAACGGTTATATTGACCGAAAACATTGACCTACTGGGTGAACCGAGGTCGTATCGGTGGTAGAATTTATATGTTGTCGTTGAGAATACGAGTACTTCAAAGTAATATTAATAATTTCTTGCGAGACTTCACAACACAATATTAACATTCTATATTCATACTAATATTATATACTACAAGTGTCTGCCACCACTGTCTTTTTACTAAGCCGGACTGGAACACAGTGTGATCAAAAAACTTTGAACATCATTTCAATCCCTGAAGGATTGATTTTCGACGAGAAAAAAAAACGATCTCTTTCGAACAAGCAGAGAAGTTGCATGCAAAATCTAGATCATTATAAATACATTCTGTAGTAGTTTTGTTACATAGCTAGCTAGTTACATCACTGTCATGTGAGGTCATTGTCTTCATTTATCAGTAATAGTCGTAGGTATTAAATAATTATTATTTATTGCAAGTTCATAAAACGAAACGAATACAAGTATCAACCTACGTTTTCCTTAGACACTTTAGTTAGGGGATTTCCAATAGGGGATTTCCGTGCATGACAGTGTAAGTGCTTGATTGCTGGTTCAATCTAAATGATCTTCATTAGATAATAATTGAATTAATGGATGATATTATGTTCGAAATCTATTTAGAGAGCCTCAAATCAGTTTAGACTTAATCAAATACATAACCACCCAGAAGAAGTACATTCACTGGTGTTCTTTAACACATAATTTATGCATTGCTATGCAATTTATTGCTGATTAATGCTTTACTTACGCTCTGTTTCCGTGAATAAATACATGTATATGTAAAAAAGGCTTATGAATAGGGACATTTCCATTTTTGGCTTGATAACTTTAACAAGGTCAGATGAAGGCCAACTCCAAACATTTTTTTGTTTGGAGGAAAAGAAATCCGTAACAAGAAATTTTCCAGAAATACAAATGCATTTCGTTGAAGCAGATCCCCTCTGATTCATAAGTCCAATAAATCGTTCTGGCAATCGACTTGCCGGACACTCCAGGGTCCGTTCGCAACATCTGTTTATCAAAGTTGGTCCCACATTGATTTATAAGAGAAAAGTTCGATAACATTGTTGAGTCGTCTCTATAAAGTCGAAGTTGCGAAGCAGTTTAAGTTTCAAACTCGTTTTGTTGTTTTTATTGAATACTGGCTTTGTAGTTATGGGGTCTTATGGGGTTTATGGAGTATTGATTTTTGGAGGAGACTGTGTACAGTGCAAGCAATAAAAGATTTATGTTTTTGGTTCATAAAAAAGAGAAAATTTATGTCAAGGCACTTTTTGAAGTGCATTCTCTTCCTTAAAACCATTTTCACAAAATTTTCTTACAATTCTTCTTATTATTATACCGAAGAGATAGATATAAATACGGAAGACTTCAATAGAGATCTTGAAATGTATGTTAGTTATATTCTGTTTATAATCAACCTCATCAATCAACAACATTCTTCTATAAGACACACTTAGTATTTTGCGTTACGATATATCGCTACACGAATAAAACAGGTGATAGTCCCACGACGCGGAAAAACAGATAAATTTTCACAGTATTTTCCCATCCTCAACAAATCAAATAAAGGCAAAAGTCGTATGTCAGCACACGATTCGGTAAAGCTATACGAGTGGCGTTCAAAATACACACAGTGCGAACGTATCCGTCGATTTGTGACATGACGCAGCGAATGCATTCACGGAATCTGCATGAAAAATGGAAATTGATCCGGATCCGAAGGAAAAAAAGGCCGAATTTGCGACACAAATGCGATTAAAGTCGGGAAAAAGTGGAACGGAATGGAAAACAAACGCGACGCGGTGACATTGCGGGAATTTATAAATTCTTTGTCGTTTTCCTTTTCTACTTGTATTCGTATAGTGGATGGAATTGACTGTTTTTTATTTTCTTCTCAATTCTATAACTTTTATCAAGTTGAGTAAATTGTCTGTTTTTGTCTATCGGCTTACGCAACTTTCCTTTCATTATTTTGCTAATACATTGCATAAAGCTTATTTTTACCTTACTTTTGGGGGCACGCCGTCTCCCAAAGTCTCGAGTGATGTGATGGCACCAACATAGATCAGAGAACTTCACTCTGTTATCATATAGATATGGTGTAATTTAGCATAGTCAGCGACTGAATCTATCCTGCTTTGGCACATTTATTCCACCGGATAAAAAACAAGATTGCAACATTTTTATTACTACACCGAATTAACCTCGTTATCACGCAATCTTCGAATAATTGATTAATAACCAAACAAAACAACATAAGATCATTTCAAATGTTTAAGTTATACTAAAATATCGTTTTAGGTAGTACGTTTTCACGTCTTTATATTCTAAGTATAGTCGAGTACAACCTTTTTTGGACCATGTCACATTCACTTTTGCTTGTTCTTATGCAGTGTGTTGAGGGAAATTACAGTTAAAGGTGAATTTGACATGGTCCAAAATGGATACATATTTTTGTACTCGAGTGTACAACCTCACAAACATACATGTCTTATTGTAATCTTCGTCAGAATTGTCAAATAAGCTTTTGTTGTATCTTAGCGATAGTTTGTTATATATTTGTCTTTTGTATATTCCCCTGTCGTCGCATTAAATTTCCTGCCTGCATTACATGTTTTCGGACTTAGCCCTCAGAGTCCTTTTAACAGATTACAGGGGTTTATAACTCTTCGCAAAGAGGTCTTTATCGTGGACACTAGTCATCTATACTATAATCTTAAATAAGTGTATAAATATTGCTGGATGAATGAATAAGAAACAAAATACATAGGATTAACTTTTTATTTAATTAAGTTTTTATGAACATCTAAAACCCAAATAGGAAAAACTTAAAGTCAATCCGAAGTAGTTCTATTTGAAAATATATTCACGAGGCCTGTGATACAACAACGTAGACATTCAAGATTTATCTGAGGACATCATGAAAATAAAGTGTACCCACACCCATCCGATAAATCTGTTGATATGGAGTCTCGCGCAGAAATATAAGAACTCTTTCTTTTTTTCATTCCGCGAACAATTTATCAAGTTGTCAGTATCCAATACCAAAGTTTGAACACCAGAGTGATTTCTCTTCAAAGTTTTGTTGTTAACACTTACGTACATACGATACGGTGCAGGGTTGTCACACGATCCGTTTGTTCATAGACTGTTCCGATATTAGTAAAATCTAAGTTCAAACTTATAGATGTGGTTTTGGTTTGTAATTATAAAACTACTAGACTGAAAACACATGTCATAGTCTTCACTATAATGAAATATAATATAGGTTAACACACCAACATGTAAGTGTCGCTCATAAAATGATATTTTGCACATAAGTTTTCTCCATGGTATGCCATAATGTCCACTGTCCAGTCCCGAGCCACTTGCATCCAGCAACTCCACGCGATCTTTGCTAGTTTTTCGGTCCGTCTAGTAGGCGGACGAACCGATACACATTTCCCGGTACGCAGTCGCCTCTCGACAACTCTTACTCCGTTCTGTGAGCGATGGGGCCGGCCAAATACCACTTTAGCTCTCTGTCTCGTCGAGCTATATATACGACATTAATTCGTCTACTGATTTCCTCATCACGTAGAGAAATTCCAAGCATTGCCCGTTCGGACTACAGTAAAGGACCAAATTTCAGTTATATATTTTCCAGTAATAAATATTAATGAAACTTTTCTTAACGATTGAAAATACAGATATTATAAATCACTTACTTATTTACAATTTTGGCTGACTATAATTAATCAAATATAATATAATTAATCAAATGCGAAATGACAACTCGCAGCAACTCGATAACTGATAAAAAATATGAAAGTTGATGAAAAAAGTATGAAAGATATTTCCATTTAAGATGTACTAGTTTCGTTATGTATGTATGTATTCATACATATAAGAATGTGTCAACCCTACCGAGTATTACTATAGTTTCCCATTCTTATGAACCATCGCTGTGGAAAGTTGTTAAGTTCCGAACTCATTTTGTGTTTAGTAAACTTGAGATCCACACTATAGTGATTGATACTTTAAAGTTTACAATATATAAGTATTCTTCACCAAGTTGAGCTTTACAAATATTTTATTCAAGCACCGAAGTATTTCATTTATTTTGTGTGGTTGTTTGTACTTCTATCCCGTCGTAACTTAGGGTCAAAATGACTTGATTCTTTTGTATAGGGAGAGTCTAAGGTCCTTAAAAGGATATAGACTACTTTTTATCCCGATCGAGCATGTGTTTACCGTGAGATACATTACGGAATCCACGCGGACGAAATCGCAAGCAAAAGCTAGCTATTGTAGTAAATGAAAAAGACACTTTATGTGTTTCTTTGTTAACAATAATTAATGTATCAACAGCAACATATACCGTGATAAAGTTTGACATGCTCGTTTTTATGGCCTGAAGAAAGACATAAGATATTTTTTATTGTTGTCCGTTGATTGAATATCACGGGATAATATGTGGCAAGTCCACGCAGAGGTATTCACGGCCAAATATAATAGTATTTGAATGCGAAGACTGATTATTATTCTAAAGACACTCCCAGATAGCATGACGTGATAATATTTTGTGAATTTCCATTTCCGTCCATAAATTGTAATGATTTAATCGAATCCATAATTTAAACGGATTTTAACTGAAACGCGCGCAATTACTATATACTTACTATATAATTATAATTGACTTATTTTAATACCATGCTATGTTTTTTCCACGTCTTTCTAGAACACTAGAACACAAAATTAAACCTCAAATATCTAACATACAAACACGTCTGCTGTTAAAGCAATATGGTCATGCTAATTAGTAGCTCACAATTCTAGGGATTCCCCCCGTCTATTTTTCAGAAGGAAAATGAATTAAAGATGTGTTAGGGGAATATACGTTATTCACAATGCCCTCAAATTGTACAACCATGCTCATTCAGAAGCCTCAAAATAATGAGGGCCTAGTTTTCTTTCTCTAACGGCATGAGATTTTTGATATCATTGCTGAACGGTGATACTAGTAGATTTAGTCGTCGCTCACACAATATATGTAGAAAAGGTACCCCGCTGGGAATTGAACTCGTGACAGGCGGATTGGTGATTACATAGGTAAATGCTGTCCATGTCCTGAGTATTTTTTCCCTTAGTCGCCTTTTACGAGACATCTTTACATGTTACATTGTAAATCCAATAAACAAGTCCATATTTATTTAATTCGACTTAAATCTTGATTAAAATGTTGATGAATATGTCAGTGCCTCGAAAGTACTTGTATTTCGATGGTTACATTAGTTTGGATTTCATTGGCCTCTTATTCATGCCCAATAGATAGGTACGTACGTACTAGACCTTACCCTTTTCCATACGATTTGTTAAGGAACCTATTCGAATCGCCATGGCACATTAAGCCGAGGATTAACTACCCTATTTGTTTACTCTTTTGCACTCTCAGTGATTTGTTAATGGTGGTAGTAGTGAGAAACAGTTCCTTAAATATGGTCCTAGAGGTCGCAATCTAAGAAACTGCCATGACACACTTTATGTAACTATAGATAAAAGGCATAATCTTATATAATCCATGCATAAATCCACTGTTGAACATTACCGTAGTGTTTGGACTTTCTAAGACGAGATTAGTCATAATCACCACGCTTGGAAGTGTATTCGTGATCGCATTTGTCATTACAGTCATGATTATCGCGATAGAGATCGCACTTAAGCTCGTATTAATAAACGCTGCTTAGAGCAGCTGCTTGAGCAGCTCGTAGAGATAGCTCGCTAATTAATAAACACTACTCGTACTTCAGACCTGAATCTCAACCTCGGTCTCGTTTGAGACTTGTCAAACCACAGATAAATCATCAACGATAAATCACGAATTTGCTTATCGTTTTAATACTTCTAGTAGAATATTAGTAGGTCATGTCAATGTTTTTACAAGACAATAATTTTAAACCATAGACAGTTCTTTAATCTGGGGTGTTTAGTTTTATAAATTTCATGCGTAGTTATTAATTCTGAGGTAGATGTCTAGAGATAGAGATCGAAATGATTACATGATCTGTGATATAAATGATCTCAAATTAGTAACGATGAGTAGCGTTTATTAATAAACCTAGGTTTTAAGCAGCTGGTCAACGCTAAGCAGATCTCTAGCTAGACTGTCTTAAGTTCTAGCTTACGCAGCGTTTATTAATACGGCCCTTAAATGTTGATCATACAAAGAAATGCTTTCCGTCTCTAAAATTGTCCCCTGAGTCCCTTTCTATGATACCCACGGGATAAAATGGAATGATCATATTGTAAAGTTGAAACCACAGGCACGGCTATCCATCATTTTATCAAAGACATCCCAGTGTGATCATAAATCCGCCTACCAAGAGGTGATATGGCAAATAAAAAAGTTTTTGACAGGAATTACAATTTTAATACAAGATTTTTTGCTGATGGTAATTTATTGTTGTGTTGTTATCACGGGAAGCTTAGGATTTTATAGGGACATCTTTGATCTCCATTATGAAACCAGCTTGATGGTACTATAAAATACATTGACATCGAAACTGAGCCAACGTGTAAAAATTCAACATCGGATAAGAGGAAATGGTTCTAATTCAGCTTGAAAGATTTGACCTGAACAAACATTTAAAGTTAATTAAAAGCTTCTGCAAAATAGTTCAATCAATCAATTCTTTATTGTGCTTAGTTTCCAAATATTTGGAGTTGGTAATACAATGTATGCATAAACATATAGATTCCGTTTTCAGATGTAAAGACATTGATAGCGAATTATTATACAAATTATTTCAAATTCTACATACATAAATTTATGTACATTGTACATGTATGGAGGTCTAATTTCAGTTTATTTATTTTTTGGAAGCTCCGTGTGAGTGCCGGGAGAAACCTCTCTTTGGGGATAGGCAACTCTAATTGTACAATTTTATTTTAGTTATGATTGTCTCAATTCAATTTAATTCTTTATATTTATGGCAACTACCATCTTCATGGTAATTCTGCCAAAATCTAGTGTCCAAAGAGGTATGATTGTCTCTGTAATATTTTTATATGTACAATAAACAATAAATGCTTCTCAAAGAATTTTGATAGAAATCTTATTTGACAGCTGCACTTCTTAATTAAGAGCGCCCTCATCATCCTCTTAAAACAATGGCAAATTGTAATAGACTGACCCTACGTTGACTATAGTGACCACTGACGTTAGGCATGACTAATTGACTAAGTGAGACGTCATATACGTCATTTTATTTTCAAATAAAGTCACAATGTTTCCTTTTAGTTTCCCGCCTCAACTATGGTTCAACAAAAAATTCAAGTCAAACAAGTTTTCCCTGATTCACAGTTATGTATGCCACAAGATGTTGTTACTTGGAATTACCTCGAGTTGGGCGTTTCCATTCGTAAATTTATTAAAATTTCATATTCTTAGTAAGCTTAGCACGACCGAGCGAACAGCACGTTACCAACCGTATAAAAACGAATTAACAATAAACTTGTGAAATTGAAGCAGTGACTGCGAGCACAAAAACATACCTAATTCCAAATTTAAACTCAGTAAATTGTGAAAAGACAACTCAAAATGAATTTCGTAATTGGAGCACTGTTGATTCTCACGGTTGTAATGGTGACTTGTGATGATAGAATTAGATTCCCGGATTATAATAAAAGTGTACCAACGGTGAAACAAGTGTTTGGAAGCAGGAAGAATGTTAATAAGAATCCAATAGATAATAAACCTGATCTTGATAATCGAGCAGCTTTTGGATCTGACTTGTGCGCAGTTGGTTTTGAGAAGAACTCGGCAGGTTATTGCGTGTCAAAAGTACAGTATTTCTCTGCAATAGTCTTCCCTGATGATGATCCAGAGGACGAAAAGAAGTGATTATATGTTATAGCACTGGAAATTCACAGTGAAAGTAAGAGGTTCTTATCAATTTTCGAGATGCGATTATGCTTGAAACTAAAATGTAGAATGTGATGTATAAAATTCAATTGTTATGGAATATTTTGAGCAATTCTAATTTTAAAATAATATTTTGCTTCTAAAAATACTGAGGGAAATTTTATAAGGTTATGAAGACCTTCAAAAAGCCAAATTGGCGTTCACTCAAAAGTCAAATCAAAATTTTAAACTATTATTGTGTCATATACCTATCAGAATTTTATTAATCAAATGGGCTACTTACTGATCAACTACGACACATATATAACTACAGCTTTTGCATCACGACGATATTTAAACGTCCAGGAAATTTATACATTTCGGGCCATCATTTCCTTAACGGGAATCCTGTGTAATTGATGTATCGATATTATTTAAATGAATCATGAGACCAGCTGCAACGAAAAAGATTCAAGTAAAACATGTTTTCTGTGAATCATAACTTGCCTTGGTCGTCATATATACGCTAATTTATGAAAATGACATTTGCGTTTAGTAAGCCGGACACTCTTCAACAGTAAACACGTTACCAACATTATAATATCGAAACAAAAGGCGTAAACAACAGTGAAGGCGATCATACAAACCAAGCAGATTCCAGATTTAAATTAATTGACAGTAAATAAAAAGTATTCAATTACAAAAATGAATCTTCTAATTGGAGCAGTGTTTTTAACCGCAGTGATGGTGAACTGTGATACAAGAATACATTTCATGAATCAACCTGTTCAAACTGCGAAACAAATGCCCACTGGAGACAAGCTAAAAAATAATACAGAGAATGTACCTGAACTGGATAATCGCGCGCTCTTTGGGTCCAATTTATGTGCAATTGGCTATGAGATGAACTCGGCTGGGTATTGTGTACCAAGTTCCCGCAATAAGTCAGTTATAGTATTTCCCGACGATGACGAAGAAGACGAAAATGAGTGATTGTACTAGCAATTGAAAGTTAGAAGTTATTCTCTGAAATATATAAGTCAAGGCACTTCATTCTTAATTCGTGATTTTAATATTGTCAAGTGCATCTTCAAAAGAATTTGTTCTTCTATATTAAGAACGGTGGTTTCAACTTTTGAATAACTTAAAACAAATTGATAACCCTAAAATAGTGTAAATCTATAATAGTAAGTGTTTAGGAGTGTGTATAACTATTTTATTGCAATTCAAGATATGTTATTTATGGTTACGATCTTGATTAGATCAAAAATGTAATTTTTGTAAAAAACATCAGAAAAAAATTATTTATTGCATAAACTAAACTTACCAATAACATAAAGTTTCTAAGGCACTTCTTTTGACACTTTATCATTTTTCGTTATTAACTTTAAGATTAAAGAATGTTTAAGATACTTGTTACAGATCAAACTGAGGTTCTGTCTAGGATATAAAGTTAAAAGCTATAAAGTATCTGATTAATAATTGAGGTAAATGATTTTCCTGTATGTACGGTCGTAAATGTCAAGTTATTTATATATTTTGTCATTAAATGCGCGTATTCAATACGAATGTTTAAAATATATATGTAAATCTAAATTCAATGTTACGTTTATGGTTGCGATTGAAATAATGACATTATACGAGGTTTTCCTGATTAATTATTGTATAAGTTCAATAATTTGTAAATAATTGAAATGTACGCCATAGACATTCATGACTGATAAAGTTATAACTATTATTAAAATTATATTAATTATATTGCAAAATATGAAGAAAACTATCAGTGTTTAAATTTTATATCAAATTTCCTGCTTTCTCCCTGGCATTTTACATACAAACGTAGGTTAGTCCTATTGTGCATAATACCAATCAAGTCAATGTATTATAATATATCAAAGGAACGATCCGTTAAATAATATCTGTGTTTTTTTTTCGTAAAAAAAAAATTAGTGTAATCAAAATTAAGGCTGTTTGCCATTTGAATATTTGAGCCCATGTAACTTTAAAACTACATATGTTAACAAAATTACTAGAAACTAAACATCAAAAATTTAACTGCACAGATAGACGAACGAATTCACATTATAAATGTTGTATTTACTATTTCGTTTCAGAACCTTAAAAAAAGACAGCAATTAACTGATTTACCATGTGGTTTCTGATTTAGAAGAATAACCTTCCCTAATAATCAAGTGGATAGCTACATTTTACTGCGGTCACCAGCCTCCCCTTGCCGAACGTTCGTGATTAATTGACTGTGGAAAATGACCTCATAGAAAGTCCGACATGGTGATCTATGAGGGAAGGAGGCTTGTGTCCAACTTACCAGTGGACTTACGGAGCAGGTTATTAACCAACTGCTTCACACCAATTTTCTATTAAAAAAACTAGCCAAAGATCGAAGCCTTTGAACGAATAATCAGAAGCGAAGCGTAGTAGAAATCAGTTTCATATTTCTAAAAATCAAATGGAATACAACCAGTGTTTCTGTTCATTTAACAATGTTTATTCATTCACAATGCAGGGTTCGCGTCACTTAACGATTGTTTTTGTAAGCTAGAAACACCAACAGGTTCATTAGTGTAAAACGTCGGCACTCAGAGCTTGGTTTTGCTGATTATTCACGTCTGTGCTCCACTAATAGTCTAGTCACATTCGGGTAAGACAGGTACAAAGTGCGAAGCATTTAGAGAAACCTAATTGCTGACGTCAGAACTACCTTTGAATACCTTTTAGGTTTGGTAAAGGTAAGGAAATATAAATGATACCTTTTCGGGCTTTTGGGGGCTGAGGCTAGTTTAATGTACACCTAATGTACACCTAATGAAAAGAAAAAAACAGCTTTAAGAATGCCCTTATAAATATTCCTTTTGAATCAATTGCGGAAAGAGACATCATATTATGCCAAATATCAATATCATAAGTTTTGATGTTTACTAAAATTATTATAAAGGGGGTTATTTACCCCTTATTGAAACGCTTGCTAAGCTTATGTTAATTAAAAATTATTTTGTCCCTATCTGTCAGTTTGAGCTAAACAGAGACAGACCACAATTTAGATAACTCAAATCTGTTTTTGACTTTGGACAAAAATACGAAAAGGAATATAGCAAACTTGAAATTTTGCGATTAAGAAAATTTAACCGTAAATATTTTTAGCTACAGTAAAAATTTGCTTTTAGGAAAATTGACTAACAAATTCTATTGGCCAATCCAATTTTCCGTGTGTTCTCAGTTTTAGAATAGAAACATTCCATGTCATCCGGTGTAGAAAAAAGCTACTGGGAGAAACATTCAGGATATGGAGAGCAGCGCCTACCTTTGTATCAACATCGTACTGCGATCAGCAATCTGCCCACTAAAAGTTACTGATGAACGATATCATCAAATACAGTTGACCCATGAAGGTGGCTTATATTCAATGTACGGTAGGTAGTTTTTCGTGGTGACCTGTAATGGGATGGGGGAGGAAGAGGTGCAATAAGCTGTGACGTAGAATGACAGGTTTACCGGCAAGGAAAATCTAAAAATGAAATTAATTTTTATCGGTTTTATGTCTAGTTAATAGGGAGTCAAATAAAAACCAATTTGGCTAAGTTTGGTGCACTATAAGGTCGAAAATTGTATGACCCTCGTTGTTCGTGATAATTTTAGTTGTGTAGCAAGAGGGTGGATGACTTATGGACATGACGAAACAATAAAAAGACAAAAAATATTGAGATCAATCGTACTCTAACTTTGAGATCGATTCAAACTTAAGAGGGTATGCTGTTGTCAAAGCGCCCATACAAACGTAGTCCAGTCATATTTTGAGTATTAAGCTATGAAAATCTATGAAATTTTCAAGACACAATCTAGAAACAAATATCTGTGTCTGTGGTGAGTCAGATTTTCGTTTAAATATATACTTCCAGAGTTACAGGGCGTCAAAATATTGTATTTTTCGGTAATAAAAAGCCCCAACTTTGAACCTGATTTACAAGAGTATGAATCAATTTAGAACAATTTGGAAAAACCACCGACATCTGAAATTTCATTAGTATACTGTATTAAAAAAATGGTTACATAATATACTGTATCCTTCAAATGATCCCTGGACTACGAAACATCCAAATAACGGGTGGATAACATCGCATAATGTATGCTGTCTCACCGTACGCGCTCGGGTAGGATAGGGCTCGGAGAGGGACAGCTACAAAACAATTTTACCTTGAAACCGACCACATGGTCTTACCAACATAGCCTCTTAAGCACTATACTCGTATTAGCACTGATCTGAGCTGAGTTCTCATCTGCTCACCTGATTAGCACTGATGCATTTATATTCTTGGCAAGACGAATAGCACACATATCCTAACAAAATACACAGATGCACCCCAAAATAAGCAGAATGATACCATACATACAAACAAAAGTTGGCACTGTGTCGGGCAATATTTATCACGTTCGGGGCCGTACTCGCGGAAATTTTAAACTTAACGAAATATTACTTGGACGCTAATGTACATTGGAGATGGGCCAAATCGCCTTCACTGGAGTCACAGTGACCGGGACCAGTCTTCTTTCTTTTTCTCCAGTATTAGTAGGTTAAATGGCGAGGAAATTGTTAATTGTTTCAATTTGCGGCATGTTGGAATAATCTTGCTTTCTTGTTAAATCGCTTTGGTTGCAACTTTAAGTGAACTTTTAATGAATAAAAATAAGAGAAAATAGAAGTAAGGAAAGTAGAGAGATTGTTAATTTAGCACCGTTTATTAGGTTAGATTTTAGTTTGATATTTTAATCTTTTTAATTTTTAATCTTTACGTCATAGACTGTGTGCCAAGCTTATTAAATGGTAAAACTTCTAATGGAGTCCGCCAATTAAGGCAGTCTATGAGGGATGCTTGTTAATGTCCTATCCTTGATGGATTATTACTTACGATGAAGTAACGTCGAAATCAAATAGTCACACCAAATCAAGTTAAGTTGTGGTCAATCAAACGTAAGCATCTCAAATTTGCTCTAGGAAATGGTGAAATAAAATGAAAAACACTTCACGCGACAAGATTTCATGTCATTTCCTAGTAGGATGGTTGGACTGGGTTTTTGGAAGACTGCACGTTCGTTTTGGCAAGCTAACTAAAACGTGATCGTAAAGTTCTGAAGATTTATTATGTTCCTCTACTTAGTTATTCAGCTCTTGAACTTTTTAATAGCTCTGGAGTATGACAAATAAAGTCCGTGGAAAAAACCTAGGAGTGCCATGTGATTCAAATTTCAGCAGCGCACTTCGTAAATAATCTTTTCTAGAATCCTTCAAATTCTGTGTTATCATCATCAAATGGAAAACGTCAACTGAACTGAAAATAGGCCTCCCACGGCATGCAAAAATTTTACGAGGTCATCCTAGTGGACATATTCCGGTACTTTAATTTTGACGTGCTCTTCTGAATATAGACCTCCTATGGCACGGCAAAAATATAAATGGAAAAACTTGAAATTTGGAATGAATAAAAATGTATTGAAGACCAGAATTTTTTTATTATCCGAGTAAACTCCGAATTAGTAAGTTGATCCCAATAAAATTTGTAAAATGGAAAATGAAATTTCACATTTAATTCATCTACAAATTTTTTGGAACCATCTTAAATACAGACTACGACCATGACATCACGTTATTTCTCTATACAGGAATGTTATATTAATAAACAGACGATCATCTCTTAGTGGACCAAATTTCAGCACCCATTCCCATAGATAAGCATTCAGATTTCCCCAACAAAGCAACAAAGGCTATCACTTCATCGCATTATTACCCTCTATCTGAGGGGCGAAACGATATAAAACACCCGTGGTCCAGTCTAACAGGGCCATAAACGTTCTTTTTTATGGCCCTGCAGCCGTCTAGTGCCACTGTCCTATTATCCAGTACATAATTGAGGATAACGACGTCTTTCAGATGACAAAGATTGTCGTTTCGAAATTTAAAAATCCTATTTTACTAACCATCAGAACGAGTGTACCTTATGCACATAATATTATGTAATTAATACACATGCAGAAAGATTTGTACGAGTATGACGCAATAACGAGCAATGAAGCACTCACACAGCGCTGCGTGCCTTAGATTATACGTAGTAGTCACGAGAAAGGTGACTCTTTCTATCATTTTATAAACTCAACTCTTTAGAAGTTCGTACCGGTTGCGTGGTAACCCTGAGCTGTGCCAGAAGTTAGCGATGTTTTATAGAAGTTTATTGAAATAAATAATAATCAAGTGGTATGTCACTTGATTATTATCTATTTTATGCCACGTGCACAACTCCTATCTGGTCAGTGACCATATCTATTTAGACATCCCAAGGTCAAGCTCAAGAAGGCGTCTGAGCGCCTTCCGCTCTGTAATGTCCGCAATACCAAAAGGATTAAGTCAATTGGCACTTCTGATAATCATATCTATACGGTGAGCTTTGTATTCTAAACGTAAGGAAACTTGTTCCCTTTTTCCAGAATCCTTGTAAATCCTATTACCAAACATACAATTATTTCAATGTACCCATATAATTTAAGCGTTTAACTGTGTTAAATATTAATCTACATTGTCGCTTTAATGAGCGTTGAAATAAATTATAGATTCGTATCAAACGTTTCGTTTCTATTATTATTATCTTATTATTAGCTTATCATGCGTACGGCTAAAATACGGAATGCACTACCGGTTTCCGTGTTCCCCGAAAACTACAACTTGGAAATCTTCAAACGAAGAGTAAATAGGCACCTTCTAAACCAACGCGTATCATCGTTTACTTTATCTTCACTTAACATCAGTTGAGATTGAGGAAATTGAACTTCATAGAAATATTTTTGAAATAGCCTTCACCGAAGTCAGGAATAAAACTGTTCCGAAGTGGATAAAAACATCCAGTATTTTTATGCTACTAGAATTTATAATGTAATACTTTTGAGAAAAACCGTTACCTTTTGAAGTTTGGAAATGTAGAATTATCTGTATGTGTCTATGTAATGTGTATAATGAGTGTCTATATAAAAATCATCATTTCAAATTATCGTAAATCTGTTCCTAGCCGCATATTATCTGAGTGTTCTTTATATTATTTTATAAGTGCATTTCTAACAAAACCAGTTACACATTTCCAAGTAACAATGTAACGAGAGGTAGGTGAATGAAAAACTTGGCAGCCCTTAGACCCGTAAACAATTGTGCGACCGTAAAACAATGATTAATTGTGGCACTTCTGCAACTCTTTACGAGTGAAGGCGTTTGAAGCCGTTAATCATGAAAAGTTTAGAGTTCACAGTGTTTGAATTGAGACTAAAATTATGTAAACGCTGAACGATTGTTTAAAGAATTTAGTTCAACGTCACTGCTGATTTTCATACAAATATGCCTACTCCGCTTTGCTCTGCTTATACTATACACTTTTAGTTTTTATGGAATTACACATATAAATATGTGGTTTAATTATTAATAAGCAACAGCGTTATATAATGTTCACATGTAATATTTTTTGAATTTATGACAATTTACTCGTAAAATATCATACAAATTTAAAGATATAAAAGGTCAACATCGTGTGTTTTTAATGTTTTAAACGATTTCGACTGTTAAAATTTGCTAGTCATAGTTTCCTGGCATAACGAACATCAGTGTAGATATTGTTTATTAATATCGATTCATTTTTTAAGCCGGGAAATGTTCCCGTATTAAATTTAAATCGGAAGCATATAAGCAAACCCAATACCTTTTTTACCAAATTATTTTCGTAGTTCTACGGTCAATTTTGTAGTCAAAAGCGGAGTTGAAATGTATCGTGCCGTATTATAAATTATGCAAGTAATGTACACTTGTTCAGGAGATGAGCATCATCTACCTAAATAATAACAATACCTGATTGCAATCACCAATCTGCCTGAACTGAACTTATTGCAAATTCACGCGCAGAAATTAGAACATAAAGTATTTTATGCAACTTCTACAACTGAAAGTTTGGACATTTGTAACTCAACTACGTCCAAACAATGTTTGAACGATATGATGTTTGGTACACACATAGATGATGTAATTTTACGCGGATACTTTGTAAACGATTTCCGTGTTATAATTTCGAAAATTAAAATATGCACGAAGTCGCGGGGAAAAGATACACAAACGATAAGTCGACGGATTTGTAGTGAGATATATTGCTCTTATCTGCTCTGAAATCTTTGCACATTTTGCATGCGCTACATTAATAAATTTATTACGGCAAGATTTTTAACCTAATGATTAAAAGCTGTGTAAACTGTAGCATTCTGAATAACGTTCAGAGCCCTCAAATGGTCGACCAATGAGTTGGTCTAAAAACGAAAATCTAAATTTAAACGATTGCAACACAAACAAGGCTTAAAATGGACCCGATCGTTCTCCCATAATCCAATCATGTGACTCGGAATCAAATTTTAGATAACCCTCTGACCCTTGTCTTGCCATGAATTTAATTGCTTATCATCCGAAAACGATGGGAGATCGGGAGCTAGATCAAAGACCCTAATATTTGTCACTGCTACAACTATTTAGGTTATTACGTAACGAACCCATTTGGGCTAGTAGCTACATAGCATGACTCACAATCCGCAAACTAATGACGCGCCGAAACACCACCGTGTTCTAATGGCTACACCTTTGTATTCACAATCCGGAGGTCCCGGGTTCGATTCCCAGTTGGAGTACCCGTCGGCACTCAGTTTGGTTGGTGGAAGGATATTTTCTACGACCACCATGCTAAGTCTGCCGTCAAACATCAGTTATAATAGCACATTTGTGTCCTTATTAGCTTAAGACTTCTGGGTGCGCACTTACCATCAGGTGAGATAAAGGGCAGTTCAAAACCATTACACATTTAGAACAAGTAAATGCGTTCAAAAAGAACTGGAAACCGACTTCAATTGCCCATAAAGTCTATGTGTAACTAATTTAAGATTTATAAAAACATGGATGCCATTGTCAGAACTGGACCACACGCGAAGCACCACATTTCAAATTAAAAAAGAATCATCCAAATCGGTTCATCCATGCAAAAGTTCTGAGGTAACAAACATTTAAAAAAGTTGAATTGATAACCTCCTCATTTTTTGAAGTCGATTAAAAAGAAACATTGGGAATCATTTGGAATTTACTTCACTTCTAGGTCATCAGTTGTATGAGTCGTACACATAAACCACAAACACCGCAAACTGACAAAAGTTCAACCACGTTCAACGTTTCGTTGTGATGAAACACCGGATACTACACATTTTAAATTAAAACAGACAAGGAAATATAATACTGTTAACAAAATGTTAATTATAATTTGTTAAGGTATTCTACCATAAAATGATTCTAGGAAAGCGTATTTTTGAGGCCGCTGCATGCTCGGAGATGTTTGTTTTGGGTCCACGAATTGAGGACTTATGCCGCGCTAGTTTATTCCCGCGTCTTCGTATGTGTGTATTTCTAAAATTATCCGACGCTAACATTATAACGGGATGAAATATACCAATGTTTTAACCCGTAACATATCTGTACACATCAAACTGCTGTGATTACAATATTTACAGATTTCGCAGCGAATTGAAAAATCCTAAACTAATTATGTGCATGAAGATTATGGTATTGTATCCTTTAGTTTGTTGTTACATATTACCAGATTATCCTCATTTTGTATAAAGGTCAATTATAAGCAATCCATTGTGATTTAAAAGTAGCCGTTTCGACATTATCAACCTAGGTATTGGAAAAGGTGAGAAAGAGGAAAATTCGTAATAGTCCGAGTACGTAAAAGTAAATTTACTATCCGGTTACCAATAAGTAAGAGTTTCTTCTTACAAATTGCACTAAAAGCGTCCCTACACCGAGTACGTAACCATAGGTGCGTAACCAGGTGCCAATGAGTAGCATGATCTATTTACAAATTGTACTATAAGTAAGTCAACTATCCGAATCGGTCCTAACCGTAATATAAAAAATTAAACCCAAGTAATTTTTGTTTTGTATTTTTGTTAAGCCTGATGGGGTTGCAACTTACTCTGAACGAGATGTTCAAGTGAGGGTTATTGTAGAACTGTGTTTGTTAAACTTAATAAAGCGTATTCTATGTGTGACAGTTCGTTTTTCTTTATTACCTGTCTATGTACGATTATACGAATTTTCAACTATCCGAATCGACCCCGGTACCAATTAATTCGGATAATCGGTGTTCTACTGTACTTACAAATCAATAAAAGAACTCCTGAAGAAAATTATACTCAAGCGCATGCACTTGGCCATTAGTCGTATGAAAATAATTGTATCTACATATGTGCTCGCTCCTCTCATACGTAAGATTATCAACAGAAATTTTATCCCGACCCAATTCCAGCGTTAATACTAAACAAACATTGTTTCTTATCGCGCAAGTCTTCACAAAAGGTTGGAGACAAGTAGACAACGAGAGGGCCATACGTGCTGTTTGTAATGGCGGCCATGAGAAAATATACAGTTGAAATTGTATGGCGCAAGTTATAATTGTTTGGATAAGGCGTGGGTGTGCTTCAGAAGGATTGGGGTGGTTTGAAGCTTCTACTTAGTAGCCTAGATTTGTTATGTGACATAAAAGCGGGTAAGAACTATCAGTAAAGATTTTAGTTTTTCATTATGATTTTTAAGTATTGTGACACCTTTTATTATAATTACTGCATTTAATATGATTTTTCAGGAGAGAAAAATAAGACTTGAAATTATTTTGAACCTTTTCTGAGCCATTATTTTACTAGTAATAATATAAATATCAAATTCAAATAAACTTTATTGAACACACGCATAAAATAACACAATACCCACATAAAAACCTAAAAAGATTACAAATAAAAAGGTATAGAAAGGCGGCGCCCCTATCGTTTATTTAATAAGAGGCGAATGGTGCTACATAAATATGATAAAATAATATACTATAATTCTAATAAATATATAAAAACATTTCATTATAATGGATAACCAATAGTCTATATAAAAGTGGATGGAAATCAGAGGAATTCAGGAAGAGACAAAAAAAGATGATAATGATACGTTCAAAGAAATGTTTTTTTAGGTAAGGTTATTCATATTTTAAAAATGCAAAGCTAGAAAGTTGTTGATTTAATTTTGTGAATTTTACTAAAAACTGAAATTGACGAACAGAGGTTTTATGCAGATTTTAGTGACCACCCATTTTTTTCTTATCTGTGTTTTTTACTTTTAAATATAAACTAATAGTTTTACTACTGATAGTAGACTGTTAAGTGCTTAGTATTCATTGCAATAGTTGATTTAATAGTTTTTGAATATATTTAAGCTGAGATTTATAAAAACATATGTATATTGCAACGCTGTAACAGGGCCCGTGTTAAAAATGTACATTGAATAATCTAAGGCCTTTAAGTTTTGATTTGATTTGTTTTAAGTATATACTTAACAATGGCCTGTGTTTACTTAAATAAGGCGTGAAGTGTAATACAGTCCCCATTTCAGAGCTACATCACAGAGGTCGCGTTTGAAGGCCGAGCTTTTATAATACGAGTTCTTAGCAGAGCTCTTATTACAGGGAAATAAAATCTTTTATCGAATGTTTTCTTTTGTACTTAATAACTTACGTTGGAAGCTTTGAGTGTATGGAGTATGTTTGCGCTAGACAAGGTTTCCCTTTTCCTACCATGTTTTGTGAAATCTTATGACTGTGCACGAAATTATACAGAATCAGGTAGGAAACTTATTATTTTTACAGACTATTGAAACATGAAACCGCGCAATAAATAACGGAAATAATCATATTGTTACTTTGCTGTTTTGGTTATCAATAGCCTACCTACCTAACATAGACTTGCTCATCCAGAATCCAGAAGTGATTTTAATGACTATTTTCATTGGCATCTTTTGGTACCGGATTGACAATAATAATTTGATGCCTGACAAGCAAAATATATTTTTTTTAATTTATTTTTTCTGACCTTATGTGTAAACTATAGACTGTGGAGTGTGGAAGGGTTTAAAACAATAATAAAGCAAAGATAATAAATACCATCATGTACCATTATGATGAAGAATTTTTTTTAAATAAGACATTTCATTGCAATCACGTAAGGCCATGTTTTTCGGTTTGTTGACTGTTTTTCTTCTATAAATATATTTTCAGACAGCTGCAAGTTTATTCACGATTCTTGAAGCGTAATGTCCAAAGTAAACTCTTCACGAATCCTACCACCTCAGCAAATGTTTATCTCTGACCTTCCCTATCCAGGGAATCCTCAATTCCGCTCCCCACCTATAAAAGATTGAAGTACAAAGGCCCAGTGGAATTCTCATTAAAGGCATCGTGAAATCCAAAATTTACTTAACAAATAAAATCTACGGCTGATTTCATCTGAGTCTCATTTTAAGTTTAGTGTTCCTTCGGGACCTTAATTAACTAAATTTATATCTTTGGTATAACAGAGATCTCCGTTTTAAAACCAGCTTTATTTAGATGTTATTAATTAGTTTTGTTTCGGGAAAATTTCCTTTTGGCGCTCCCAATTGTCTTTTGCGAGAGACCAAATACGTTTTACAAAAGATATTTTACCTTATGTGGAAATAGTGAAAATAATAGTGGGATTTGTTAACATTTGTGAAGCAAATTTAATTGATCGCATATGATTGTAAGTGGAACATCTAAGTGCACGTCAGTATTCACTATAGCACGGTTTGAAATGAGTATCTCTCTAATGGTATTTTATTGCGGTTTCGGGTCATTCCAAGAGAAACTGCGGAATTCAGTATATCTGTACAGTAAGCCAGTACAGCTGCCAATCCGCCAATATGGAAAAATTTCTTCGTTTTGTAGTTGTGGCGGTTAAATACTACTAAATATTGAATGGATTTACTTCTTTTCCATATGAAATACTCCATTAAAAAGCACTATAAATAGCTCAAAGCTAATTTGTCGTAGTAATCACGAAATAGTAAGTTTGATTGTGTTTGTGACCACTGCAAAACATGGCAAAGCTGTTGGACATATAGGCTTTTCATGAGGGAATTTTCCATATTCACCACAATAGGTAGGCGGATTAAATTTTTTAATCGCAGTAAAGTTGTAGTTACTGATAAGAAGAATTAACGGTTTCTCAATTCTAGAGCCACATCCCTATTCTATCGTAATCGAACCACCACCTCTCTAGTACAAATACTCTGTGGTGCGCCCGATTGGTGATTCCCCAGGACAAGAATGGTCGGCTCTCGGTCGAATCGAATTGTTTAATTGTGAATTTAAAAGAGATTTCAAGTTTATTATTTACTTGTAATTAATTATACTGGCAGTGCGTTTTATTTACTTTAACATTACATAGGCAGATTCTGCAGACATGGAGTGGTCTTATTCTAAAGCCTAGACCACTTAATATTATTTAAAAACAAGTAATTTTCACACATCTTTTTCTAAATTGCTATGGTATATCTTGATTTTTGTTTATTTTTTAGTATCCCGTACCTAAAACGGAACCCTTGTAGGATCAATATCCTTTTTCTCAGGAAAGAGTCGTCATCAGTCATCAATTTGAAATTAATAACAAATACTCAAATCTGCAATCCTCTTGATCGGTGAAAAAAATCAAACTTCGAAGACGTTGTTATATTCTTAATGCCTTGTTTAAACGTTAACAATATAGCATTAAGAATATAATGACGTTATTTCGTCAGGCATATGTGCATAATATGTGCATATTATTTCTGATTTTCAGTATGTTAATTATTCTTATACTATACGGAACCCTCTCTATATATTCAGTATATTATATTCTACTCTGTTCCATATAAAATATAGTCAATTGTGGCGAAAATAAAACCATTTCCAATTGTATTTTCAAACTCCGGTCGAACAACTGAATTAGAAATTAAAACTACGTTTTTCTTTTTTCAGATACACGAAACATACAAGCTACGAGCGGTATTAAAAGGTAAGTAATAAAAATAAAATAAAAATTTAATAAATAAAAGAATTAGCTATAATCTCAAAGGTTGGCAGGCAAGTTGATGATCTCATAAACATGTCAATGGCACTGAGTTTTACGCTGTTGCCGCTGCTTCTGTTGTATTCTTGTCTTCATTTACGACACCCTCTTGTATTGAGATGAACGTAATATAGAGCCGAAAAAATAATGTTTCTTAGGGTTCCGTACCTCAAAAGGTAAAAGTCATTTCGTAGTCCGTCGATCTGTCTCTCTGTCAATACCCTTTTTCTCAGTTATGCGTGAAGGTAACGAGTTGAAATTAATCTTCAATCATTCTACTGTTTGACCTGACTCTTCTTAAAAAAGTTTATCTGCGCACACTCTCCAGAATGTATCCTGTAAAACATTGAAAGGCAGACAATCTGAAGTTATGTTAGAGGCTTTGGAATTTAATCAATAATCAAGGCAAGGCATTAAACATAGATTTTCTTAGTTTAGCTCTGTTGAGAAAATTTTCAACAAATCTGTTTTAGCATACTGAAGCGAGTATAGTCTCTAAAGTTAGTTATAAAAGACCGCGAAGTATCAATTATTAACGTATAAGTGAGAGGCAAGGCAAATTAGCGGGTGCAAAGAAATGTCCTAGTGTTTTATGTCATCTAGGCATAGTTATTATCGAAAACACACACATTCTGTCTGTAAATGTTTGGAATTGCGGAGAGTTAACTTCAGAGGGGTAAACATAGCGTTCGTGTACCTACTGTAGTTTAGCTATGTGAAGACATGTCTGAGTAGATGACGTACTGCGTGGTTACCGCGCAAAGCGAATTTACATCATCTTACTCGCTCAGCGACACCACTTAGCTTTGATGGCGAGACACATAGATTTAACTTCGGTTATAGTTTAGCTACCGCGCACATATGTAGGTGTTTGGTGGACAATCAGTATAAAGCCTTGGATCGGACTCATATTTGTGTGTTGTCTATCGAAAACGTCCACATCCGAATACAGTTTCTTCTTTCTTTCTTCTTCCACTGACGCGCAATCATGAGTTCTGAGTGACTTGATGCATGTTTGTTTGTCTTTGTAAAACGTTCACTGCTGAATACAGTCCTTCCACTGACGCGCAATGATAAGTTCTGAGTGACTTGATGCATGTTTGTTTTTCTTTGTAAAATGTTCACTGCTGAATACAGTCCTTCCACTGACGCGCAATGATGAGTTCTGAGTGAGTTGATGCATGTTTGTTTGTCTTTGTAAAACGTTCACTGCTGAATACAGTCCTTCCACTGACGCGCAATGATGAGTTCTGAGTGTCTTGATGCATGTTTGTTTGTCTTTGTAAAACGTTCACTTCTGAATACAGTCCTTCCACTGACGCGCAATGATGAGTTCTGAGTGAGTTGATGCATGTTTGTTCATCTTTGTAAAACGTTCACTGTTGAATACAGTCATTCCACTGACGCGCAATGATGAGTTCTGAGTGATTTGACTCTTCCTAAAGTCCATCAAACCCGAGGTCGAGTCGGTACACGTTTCTCGGTATGTGGTTGTCACTAGAGAACTACGAGGAAACTTTTGTTTCCTACTGTGCTCAGTTAGAGCCTCAATTTGATGAAATACTGGTTATGTTATTATGTACTAACTGAAAAAGGTTTTAAAAAATAAAGTCATGAATAAATTTCGTAGGTGAAATTTCCTAGCTTTTACCAATCGCAGCAGCCAAACAATACTCAATCGAAAGCTCGCCTTCCAACTCCCGTACATAAAAATCGGAGTGAACAAAAATTGCAAATACTGCTAAAACGAAAAGTTTGGAGCTTGCCTCGGCGAAGCCAAGACTCCTGAGTGCCCGAAGTTTGTCACTCATTTAAATAACAGGGGAAACCTTTTTTCGTTTCGTCTAAAAATAGGTTGGTGTTGGTTAGCCCTCCTTTTTATTAGGTCGGGATGTTTGAGTGGGCTTATTGTTTTGTTTGTAGGATTTGTTTTGGGGATTTGAGGCTTTATTTCAAACCGAGGTTTTACGATAAATCAGTATTTGTACTAAGTCAGATTTGGTCACCTGAAGAATGATGAAATGAATTGAAATTTATTTTCTTTGTAGATGCATACAGACCTCCCTTCTACTTCTTAATTTTTTTGAACATCTTTTTGTTTAGTCTATGTTAGTCTATTATTATTATTATTATTTTTGCTATTAGTATTTATGTGTATGCTATTACTGTTGTCTATGTACAATCCTTTTATATATTTTAAGTTCTGTGTTCGTAGTATATTCGTTGTGTTGTTGTATTTAGTAGCTGGTTACTTTAATTAGATAATTAGTTTAGTTTAGTATTAGTCAAGGCCTATCTGAAAACCAGCGCTGCAATCACTCTGTGGTTGCAGCATGAGCTGAGATAGGCCTTTTGCTTTAATATATATTTAGTTTCTAAATCTCTGTTATTTCTTTTTCTTTTTCGTGTAAAAAGCAATAAATTTATTTTTCTTTCTTTCTTTCAAAATAGTAACATAGTTTTAGGTATGACAGACACACGAAGGCAACAACATCGATTTCTATCTTGTTAGTCGAAAACCAGAAAAACTTCAATAAAATTGTAGAGCACAGGCTTTTTAAGTGGGAAATATTTCCAGAATAAAGTGAGACCCGGTTTTACACGACAGGTAAAATGTAGACATAATTGAGAGTTTTGACAGTTCGTGGAAGACCGAAACTTTAACCTAATTACCGTGCTACCTTTAACTGCCAGTAATCTCTGATAAGAATAATACGATCTCCTTCTAAAATAAGGCAAACATAAGAACGGAAGCGTTCCACCGTTAATTATCATTACACCGTTTCGCAAGAAGCGATTTTCTTCCTAATTTTATCATTTGTACTTGTGCAGACTGGAATTCCCTGTCTTCTTACGTGCTTTATAAGTGCTATCTGTATGTATTTTAAGTATACATAAATAAGCGACTTCACAACGACTTAATTTGACATAATCATGATTGTGGCTATTCTAAAAATAATTTGCACATATTTGGCCAGTCAGTTATATTAGGAGATATATTATATGTAAGTAGATAAGTAGATTGTATGTCGAAATGGGCTATATTAATACGTGTAGCAGCAAAGCCACAGTTGGTATTCTAATAAATAAAAACTGCCTTTTATTTCTTAAAAACATGTTATTAGTACTAGAATTAGTTTTGCTAGTATCAATAAAAAAGATTGAGTAGTTAGATAATTTAATTATTATAATAGTTTTCTAGAAAATAATTAATTTTTGGTACGTTAATAATTTTATATTGAAATTTTATTAATTAAAAATAAGTAAAATAAAAAATAGAATTATTCTACAAGAACTCCTTTTCAGGTAAAGACCTCCTCCAAATTGATTTCTCCAGTTTTCTCTGGATTGCGCTATTTGTATCCAGTTTGGACCCGCTGTGTATTTAACTTCATCCTCCCATCTGTTGCAAGGTCTCCCTTTCTTTAGCCTACTGGCCCCCTCCATTCTGCCATTCTTTCTGCCCGCCTTAGATCTTGCAGGCGTGATATGTGTCCTGCCCACTTGCATTTTAATGCAAGAGCTTGTGCTAAACCATCTGTTGCTTTTGTTATGCTGCGTATTTTTGTATGCCTTATTTTATTTATTCTTCTTATGTTTAACATACTCCGCTCCATTCCCCGTTGGCACGTTGTAATTTAATTTATGAAATTTTTGTTAAATTTCCATGTCTGACTTGGTATTCTAACGAGCCCACAAATAAAATCGATCGCTCCGGTGGTCTACGAATCAGGGTCACGGTCGACTTTATCGATTGAAATCGAGAGTCGACTGGTCACGGGTCTATCGTCGCCAAACAAATCTATTTCACGGTTAATCTGCAACTACGGGGGCGCAATTTGCTTGTCAAAGGGCACCCGCCAGCGGCTGGTTGCAAATTGCGACCCCGATAACCGACCATGCACCGTTGATGTATAACACAGACCACCCACTCGCAACACGGGTAACGTTGTTTATCCCTAAAACAAACAATTTAGTGTGACTAATGAATGTAATGAAATTTGTATGGAAGGGAATATAAACTGATTAGCCCCTTCAAATTCTTGCCAAAATTGATTACACAAATTGATATGCTACGTTATTAGCATCAGAACCTATGAACCCATCACTGTTTGCGTTGCCGTACACCCCATAAATTCTGAGCAAAATTTACTGAGCAATGGCTCTTGAAAAGTAGACACAAATTCGTCACATAAAAGTTAATAAATATTTGGATGTTCTGATCCTCTGCGACGTCTATTTTCCGAGATCCGAGGGCCCCAGGGTTCTGACGTCAGAACCGAGGGGCCTACTTTCTTATAAATAACCTACAGGACATTGGTGCTTGAATTAGGTATTTGACAGTCATTATTAACTGCATGAGTCCACTGATCCTTGCGAGTTTCTTCTTACATAACCACCACGTTCGACAGCAGGATCGGTCATCGCAGTAACATGGTTTTATGTACACCTTTTTATATAAAAAAGTCATATACATAATTTTGTACATCAACAACATAGCCATAGACACGCGAAACAGTCAGAGATGTCCCAGAAATAGGGCGATAAAATGGAACGCCGCGTCGAGGTCGCTCAGCGAATGTGCGTTACAGAATTGATATGGCTAGCGGGACATCTTTTGTGTTGCTTGGGTTTGAAAGACATGTCTCACTGTTTTTCTGCAAACGAAAAGTTCTAGTATATTTTGTATGGCTATTAAGGTAAGGTTATAAGGTTAGGTAAGTATGTAAGGGTTAAGAATATCAGCCTGACTTACTAAGAGCAAAAATAGAAAAAGTATCATAAGAAAATTTGATATTCCATATTTGGATGCTGAGACATTTCAAATTCGAGGTTAGGTTATTTTGATTTACAGTGAATTGAAGTTTCTTTATTCGATATTCCATAGCGGCGTTTGATGTCAATAAGATAGGAAACTCTTTTCAGATAAACCATGTATCTACCCAACTAGACGTTTCGGAGTTGGAAGAGACATACATGCGTACTTACCCAATAAAAATACCCTTCTTTTTTCCCGCAGCTGTCATAAGAAGACGTACTAACAATAACTAAAGTTGAGTCCCCACGCTGTACACATCAAGACAGAAAATTAATTCTCACATTATCTCAACGTCTGTCATACATGGTTTCTATTGTCTCGAGAAACACCTTTTAAGTTTTCCAATTACATAACTTGTAAGTTCTTGTTTTCGGGGCAACATTTAACTTGCTACATCTCAGATAATAGTAGAAACATCTGGTGCTTACGGTTAAGTTTCTCATGCTCGTATTGCTACGATATGAAGTAAACTTCGCCAGCGTAATCTTTCTACGGTCTACATACGATAAAACGCGTGTTTTGATGGATTGTAATAAAACAATTCTTTCATTCACAGTAGACGCTTGCGTTTGACCAAAGTCTCGCATCATGTTAAATTAGGTCTAGGGTATAGGATGGTACACGGTTTGCCAATTGGTACAATATTTTATAAAAAGATTTTGATTTAAAAAAATTCTGGCCTTTAAGACGTTCTAGATCTTTCTTTACAGAAATGCTTAATCGGTATAAGGGATAATATGAATGACATCAGCGCGTGTATTATGTTAAAAATTTGAATGTTTTGTTGTAATTTTGTTGGAAATGTTATCACTTCTTTTGTTTTACTTGAAGTTGTACAGTACGGAGCCATAAATATTGCCTATCGGCAATCATCCCATTCCCGAATACAACGGAATTCTAATATCCATGCCCATGTATTATTAGATTTATTGTGTATCACAATTTGAATTTAGAACTCAGTACTTTACTGTTGTTTTGTTGGTTTCCTGCGTGAACCATAAAGAGCTGTATTTATTGTTGTTATTTAAACCCTTTTAGACTGTCTTTAGGTGATTATTACTTATTGTAGATAATTTCGCGTGACTGGCCATGTAAAGGTTCACTTTTATTTCCCAAAGAATTATATATAGTGTGGGGCTTTAACAACTCTCTATATATTTTTTAATCAGGACGCAACAGCACTCTATCGCACTTGAACCAATATTGACAAACGTGTGTGCGAAATCGAAAATAGCCGATTATCTCTTTCCAAAGGACGATGTGCAATTTTTACGGCCCCGTACTCTTGTACACAGTCCATATCATATTTATTATTTCAATTTGACTTTGAGGATAAAATTTCTCGCGTAAGATCAAAAGCGCATACCATGAATTTATCGAATTTATCGTCATAACCAGCTGCATATTAAGACCCCTACTGAACAGACTACATACCTCCTCACACACAACTCTCTCCTCACACATGAATGTTAAGTAGAAGCTTTCACTTGGTGGAAGCTCCCGACACACACACACACTCACAACACACCCTGTACCTCGCACTCACCCTCACCCTATTTAGTAACGCCAAATGCTTTTATAATCTATTGGTTACGTTACCTAATATAATATTGTACAAAACAAAACGTCATCCGTAGAGAAAGAGAGCCTGTCGCACATGTGTCACACTATGACAGACTGTATGGCTACACCATATTAATTTAACTGTTTTAGTCAATAAATATTTTTGTATTTTTTTTTGTATAGACCGTCATTATCAGTGACTTTCCATAATCATCACGGTTTGCTGAAATGTAATTACTACCTAGTGAGATATGGGTGAGCTCGCAATGGGCAGACCACGTCGTTGGATGCGAGTGGCTTGAGACCGCTCATTGTGGCATACCATGTAGGAGGCCTGTGTCTAGCAGTGAACGTATCCCGGCTGATGATGATTATGAATATAATACAAGTGCTCGTAGATGCTATTGCCCGTCTCTAGCAATTTTCCCTTAGTCGTACGTAGACGTATCCTATTGAGAATACACGCGGTCAGGAACACAGATAAACACTCAATTTGTCGGCCAACTGGTCGTTCACCGCATTCCGCTCTGGACTATTGACATTCTAGAGCTAGGTAACAAATGGATGAGAAATCGTACGAGTATCGCAGAGTCCGGCGGTCTCCATGCGCCAACAGTTAGTTTAAACAGGTAAATTTGACCATACATAGTTTTCCCCTCATGGAAAGTCTAACATAGCAATCTATGAGGAAGGCTCATGTCTTGAACTATTAACAACTATCAGCATCAGCCAGGAAACGTCCACTGCTGGACATAGGACTTCTCAATTGTATGTCACATTGACCGGCCCTGAACTACTTGCATCCAGAAAATTCCCGCAAAATTTACTAGGTCTAATTAGGGTACGGCCCGGTACACCTTTCCCAGTACGTGGTTGCCTTTCGAAAACTGTTAAGCCCCATTGGTTATCCGTTCCTCGAGCAATGTGGCCTGCCTATTGCCACTTCAACTCACTGACTCGTCGAGTTATGTCGGTTACCTTCGTTCGTCTACGGATTTTTTCATTGCGGATGTTATCACGTACAGAAATTCTGAGTATAGCTCACTGAGTGACTTTGAGCATGTTTATTCGGCCAAAAGTAAAGGATCACGTTTTTGTTCAACGTTTTGAATCAAGAAAAAAAAAGTAGATTAAGACATCTTAAAAAAAATTTTATTTTGATAAACTTGGGTGATGTGGTAGTCGCTAGCCAGACCAGCTAGCCAAAATTCCGTATCGCTAAGCTGCGTGTTTCCAGCAGCTGTAAACTAGAGCCGAGCTTTCTGTGGATATCGTTAAATGAAAGTACAAGAAATTCAGTCATCTTACTGCAGTTTCTAATCATCTTGCTAAGAGAAATGATAACTGAAAACCTCTTATGGATAACTTGTGATTATCAGTGGACCTTTGGAATGACTTGTGATAAAATATGTAGTTATTGTCAAAATTAAGTCAACTATCAAGCTCAGTTGTGTTATTTGATATGTTATAACTACTAACTAATTAACGCGTTCAAAAAGCATGAACCGACTTCAACTGACTTAAAGTCTACACTATTCATCCCCTGAAATGTTCACCCTTTTCACTACGTTATAAAAAACGCTGAATCAATTTCAATCATCAAAACCGATTCGTAATTGGCGGAATAATCGCGCAACAAACATAAAAAAACATACAGTCGAATTGAGAAACTCTTCCTTTTTTGAAGTTGGGTAGAAATATATCTACTCCTAAACTCCACAAAAATATTTTCGTCCCGATTGCATTTTTCGTACCTTCCATGTTTTCGCGAAAAAGTACAGTCGGGGACGGAAAGTTCTCGCATAATTTTATTTTTGAACTCATCACGACGCCGAGTCCAGAGGAAGTTGCTGATTTCTTTCTCCGGCGATTCCGTTCGCTAGTTGTTCGAAAAGTTCACGAAGTGGGGCGAAATAAACAAAGGCTTTGATGAAACTATTTTTCAATAGCTCTATGAAGATGTTTCTGAAAGATAGAGAAATTAATTATCTATGTAATTGTAAATAGATAAAGTGTATTAGATTCTAACATGGTACACGATGTACACGAGGTATCTTGTGTGTAACAATTTAATATTTACAAATGTAAAAAGAACGCATTTCATTAAAGGCACCGGTTGGATTACAAAATAATTATATTTGCCGTTAAATACTGACATTCTATTCAATACTCTTTAATTTAATAAAAGGATTTCATCCTCAAAAGAACCATCTGTCTCTTCCGCGATATTAATCCGTATGTTTATTTCCTTAGGCAAAGGCAAGGATACGAAAACTCGAAATGAAATATTCCTCATCTCAAATGATTAGGAAATATGTGATGCTTCGTAATTCTTTTATGAGAAATCCATCCAGAGTATTTTTGATATAAAAAGTATTTTTTTTTTATTTTTTATTTTTTTTATTTAAACAGTTTATTGTACACGGAAACATTACATAACACAAGAAACAGAAAAAATATATACAAAAGAACAGCTTATTTCTAAAAGAAATTTCTTCCAGCAGTCCTAGGTCAAGGAGAAATATTAAAGAAAGGAGGGCAGTTAGGCGTGTACGATATAATAAATATAATAGACGATTACATAAATACGATATACAAAAACAAACTAATATATATCAATAATAATACATACATACTTTACATTACATACAAGTACTTATTAGAAAGAAGGGATATGATATATTTTTAATCAAAATTCATAATTAGTGACTATGATGTTTTTTCTAATAACTTTGTTGGTCAGTCGGCTGTAAAAAAATCGCAGAATATGAGGCCAATTGAGGATTGAAATTTTATATCATGCCAGACACAGATTTTGGTATTCTGTTTTCGAAGGACAGTTAATCTGACAATTTATTTTATAAGTACACGGATTAAATAAACATTGCAATTGAAACTACGTTTAATATTTATTTAAACATCTTATGTTTTCATAAAAATTCACTGCTTACAGTTAGAAATTCGCCCTGAAAATTGGGCTTTCCATCCATCCACTTGATTGCTTAGTAACAGTAGACAGGTGATGATGTCGTAAGGGAAAATAAAACTATTAATCCAGTTTCTTATAGTCTATTTTAATATGAAAGAAAGAAAATCACTATATGATTAACACCCTTAAGTAAACACAAAATGGTTCCAAAAATAACTGTAATAATAACGCGTTCAAAAAGAACTTTGGAACCGGCTTCAACTGCCCTTAAAAGCAATTATCCGATAAAATGTTCACCCTAAGGGTATATATTTCGTTTTTGTGGATTTTCTTAAAAAGCGCTGAATCAGTTTCGATATAATTTTTATGGGACCACCTCTAAAGTATTATCTACTAAACAAAAAAGAATCATCAAAATTGATTCATAATTGGCGGAATAATCGCGTAACATACACACAAAAAACATACAGTCAAATTGAGAATCTCCTCCTTTTTAGGTTTCTGCAGTCAAACTAGGAACCCTGTCCGTCTGTCTGACTTTGTTCAGAGACCCTTACTACTAGAAAGCTGTAATTTGGTACATATATATATATATTACGTATATTAATCACGTGTACAAAATTTTTTAAACGTGGCTCCCATACACGTAACTAGGTGAACGTGAATAGGTCTTTTAAACATTGAGGGTCTATGAACACCGCTTCTCGATTTAGGGATCTGTTTGAGAAATATTAAGCTTTATAGCGATAATTTTTGTCAGCCTAACCCCCCCCCCCCCCCCCCCCCCCCCACATTCGGTTGGAGGTCGGTAGGAGGAGGAGGTACAGAGGTCGGTTGAAATAATATCACAAAAGTAGTCTTGTTTTGACCGATATAAAATTGTCCCAAACCAAGTTTATTTTCGGAGTGAGACAGACTTGAACAAAGATTGACGGGCACCTTTATCGGAGCCTAAAAAAGCGCTGTATACCAAACTCAATAATCGAGATCAGACGATAGCAGACGTCCAAATCAAATGGATTGAATCTCACCATCATCCATTACGTCACGGGTAGAGACGGCATTGGTCCCTGTAATGATCCATTTAGGGACTGGGCATCAATCTTATGGGAATCTACTTCGAGATCTATTCTTTTAGGTAGCTATTTTTTAAAACCTTTTCTTATTTCAAATAACGTGTGAAGTTGTCTATCGAAATGTGAGGTAATAACTGTCTCTGTATTTTAGCCGCCTCCGTGTACTAATGACTATACGCTTTGACTTAAAATTCTGAGGTCCCGGGTTCGATTCCTAGTGGGGGTAGTACTCATTGGTACTTGGTATGTCCACCCGGCTAACTACCACCGTTTACGTAAGTCTGCCGTCAAAGAGCAGTGTTAAAAACACTTTTGTGTTCCGGTATGTCAGGTAGCAGAGCGAGCGCTTTATTATACTGAGGCTTCTGTGTTGCACGCTTACCATCCAACGGCCTTATCGTCATTGACCATCAGATGAGACGAAGGCCAAGTGCAAAAAAAATTTGGTGTATAAGATAATTATGTAAAATAATCGTCTAAATAAATCCACTACTATGAGGGGATTTGCCATAATCACCACGCTTCAGAAGCAGAGGTAGATTGGTGATCGTAGCAAGATGTTGTTACGTAGTTATATGCTGCTGACCATGTCTTATCTCTTTCTTGTCTTCACTTAGTCGCTTTTTGCGACACCCACGGGATGATACAGTGGTCTAAAGCCGACACGACACGGCAATCGCCGTAAATATTGAGATTTCTGTACATTTTATGAATCAAAATTCTATTGAGATCAACTCATTCCTAAATGCTATCTTTAATAGCACCTTAGTTCCATATTATTAGATCATCGTTTGGCACGACCGGTAAACGCCTCTCGGATAGTTGCAGCAGATGTGTGGAGAACTGTAATTATGTATTAAAATGCCTTTTGCTACCTATGATGATGATCTTTCCTTATTGATCTCCTCTGATTTCATTTTCTTCCTGATCCACTGGATTTTGTCTATTGTTTATCCATTATATAGGTATCCAGTATTTATTTATGTGGCACCACTTACCCCTTGTTAATTATATTATTCTTCTGCCCCAAGGTTGCCTGGAAGAGATCGCTCTTAGCGATAAGGCCGCCTTCATGTACCTTTTATGTTCTTGTGTGTGTGTGTGTGTGTATCATTTCTGTCTGGATGATTAATTCTGATTGTTTCATTTCCTCTGTTTCCCTTAAAATCAAAAACAAACGAAAAGTAATTCTGTGAAAAGCAATATTAAATCAGTATAACATCAACCCCTAGACTCATCTCGGTAATTGGCCTGAAAATTAAATGAACCGACCATCGTCCCGGCACTAAATGGCATACATTACACGGACAATTTCCAACCTAGTCTAGATCCATTTAAAAATTAATTTAGACTGCGCACGGTGCCAGAATTAGACAGTTAATTAAAAAGCAACGAAGGGCAACTAAAGAGGTTTAGGAATTAATATACCATATGTCCAGTATTATATATTATTATATCCCCCTACCAGATGGACCGACGACCTGGTTAGAGTCGCGGGGAGTCGCTGGATGCAGGTGGCTCGGGACCGGTCGATATGGCGTACCATGAGGGAGGCCTATGTCCAGCAGTGGATGTTTCCCGGCTGATGATGATGATGATGTCCAGTATTGAGTTTAGACGTATATCGATATGCAGTAAATTATTTGGACTCCAAAGATCCGATGGAAACACGGTACCCTTATATGTATAGTCGTCTGTCACATCAGCCTATCTCAGTAACTACTCATGCTATCGACTTGAAACTTGGAACCAACTTGGAAGTACGTATACCGTACCGATCAAAACAAAAATTTTTGAAGTCGGTCGATCAGTTACGGCGAAATCGGTGAACATAGAGGATGTACCTCTATAAACAGTCATATCTCGGAAACTACTGACATGGAGCGGTGCAACATCATGATTTATCATTCGCGTTTGGTCACTAATTATTGTTATAATTGGAAGAGGCCGTTCAAGGAAGTGGCCTTTCATGGGAATTTGTCGTTCAGGGAAGTGGCCGTTCATAGATAAGTGGCCGTTAATGGGAATTGGCCCTCAGTGACCGAATTTGTTGAAGATCATAGTATTGTATGTCTATTTTAGTTTGTGATATACTGAGGTATATGATGTATCGGTTTGTTTACGGTAATTTCTATTGTATCGAAACAAACCTTAGCCATTACGACGACTTACGAAAAAATTAACCGTGTGGCTCAGAGAAAGGGTTGTGTATAAAGTAGCAGATATTTAAAAAAATTGTGTACATTTGTGTTATTATTTTGTACGCCATCAAAATGGCTAAATGTGCTGTACTTTTATAATGACGTAACATCTTTGCCTGCGAGCAAACCACCACATTTACTGCAATAAACGATTTCTATTCTATATTCTATTCATAATATTGATTAAGATTATTTGAAAAATACCCGTTAAATTGAAAATATTCCCATTCAAATAGAAAAGCAATTCCTGCAGTAATAATCCTGAACAACAATCAAGAACTCAAAAATAACTCGCATAAATCAATGCTCAATGAAGAGAATCGGGACTCATTACCTACGGAAAAAAAATTCATCTGCCAACTTTCTACACAATACGCTCGGACCGATTGTGTACCAAAACGGTTCCAATATTGGATCCGTTGTGTATTCCAATTCCCAAACTTTCGATTAGCTAAAAACTATGGACACGGTCGTTCGTACATTCTTGTTCCTGTAAGTATGACTTATGATAAAACAATTAGATTCACTGTTAGCGTGATCACAAATAAGAATCACCATTAATATTGTTATAGTATTCGATTGTTGAAATTTCTTTTTCTTCATTTGAAGCTTCTACGTTATTTCTATCATTAGGCCTTATTGACCCAAACATATCAAGAGGCGACTAACGTACAGGGGAACGTGTATAGGGTCGTCCCCCTTCTGGATGTACCGACGACCGAGTATAGGTCGCTGAAGGAATCAAATTTAGCTGATGCCCATGTATTACCTACTTACTGCCTTTCCTAATATTTAGTACGACATAATTATGAACATGATTAACTGAATTATTATAAAGATGATTATGGTTTGTAAAAAAACGGCCAAGTGAGAGTTGTACTGGCGCACCGAGGGTTCCGTACAGAATATTGTTATTTAAAATATGGAAAACCATATATAAAAAGCATCGAACAATCGTCTAACGAATGCGCCTCGATTTTCGTTCTCAATTTAGTTTTGCTACTCGACACTGGATGGCGCTATTTTTACTTTTTATTTTAGTTTTATTACCCGTTACTAGATGTCGCTACTAATAAGGTAAAAGGCTCGTTTGTTGTATGGGAACCCCTTTAAATATTTTTTTATTTTGTTGTTATAGCGGCAATAAAAATACATAATCTGTGAAAATTTCAACTAACTAACTATCACAGACAGACAGACGAACAGCGAAGTGTTAGTAATAGGGTCCCGTCGGTTACGCTTTTGGTACGGAACCCAGGAGAAACCTACTTTTACCGGCATGTGCCGGTTTAAGCAACTTCACGTCTATAGTCTTAGGTTAGTCGAATATTCCCAACAATTCTCGGTTATTTCCAGTGATTCCCGGGATTTTAATGTTGCCCATTTGTTAGGCTTCGTATCAAACGGAATAGCTTCTTTCTTTCGTACCAGTAATTTTATTGTAATGTATGGGGCTTATCGGCGATTTGGTATCGTTACAATTTTAAATTGGTTTCCCAGATTTGTAGCAATATATTGTTGTACTCGTATTTGGCTATTTGAACGGGTATTCGGGATTATAATATATTTACGAGCAAAGTATTGCCACATTTTTACATTTTGGTAAAACTCAATGTTAAATGGGATTTTACCACGTTTAATTTTTACGTATTTTTTACCAGTTCCTTACAAATAACATTTCAAAAGAAATGGGTTCTGCTGGTTTCCTTTACCTGTGGTATCGTCCAAGCGGAAAAGTATAATGGGGACCCACGGGAATGCTTTTCTCAGTTAAAATAACAAGTATTCTATCTCTTGTACATTTCGTTCTCTATCGCCTTCATAAGCCCTCTGTTCGTCATGAACCGCCCTCTCACTTGAAATGACACGTTACTATTTTATATTATTTTATTAGTGATGTAAAATTTCAAGTCAATCTGTTGGATGAATGAGTACATGGTACTGTTCATTGTGAATGTACTTTTGAGAATATAGATATGGCGTGGAAGCAATTGTTAAGTCACTGGCATGTCGCTTGAGAGTTTAATAAATATATCAGAAATTTCAACAGTGTAGCTAACGGAGCCGAAGCTGATAAAGACGTTGCCTACACGCAGGGGGTCACTTTTTTGTACAATAAGGTAAGTTATTCGAAGAGAGAGTGAGAGATATGGAAGTAATGAAAAGAGAGAACAAAGATCAAAACAAAGACAGTTCCAGACCTATGTAATAGAATCAATTACGCACAGAATTTTCCAAAAAGTCAACGTATAGTACTTTGCGGTCTCTTGTGACTAACTTCAGTGGGGCAAACTTATTGCGCGATTACTATGGTAATAACACAAAAATATCAAAATTAAATGTAACATTATGGTTTAGATCCAGGGGAATATATTTAACTCTTAGGCCTCTGCCGTGCGCCTGGGGGCAGTTTAGTTCTGAGTAGTAAAACTGAACAAAACTGAAGAAGAGAAAACCAGAAGAAGTATCAACGTAAAAGTAAAAGTAGGTATACAGTGAAGTGCAAAAGTGTTTATTGGCGCCAAGTGGTGGCACGCTATCCGTCGATCATTAAAATACATACTGCATGTATTTATGTACTACAGAGTACTATGATACTGTTGTTAATGAAAACAAAAACATAGCACTGAGTTATTTAATGTAAATTTGCCTTGATTTTGTTTTCTCTCCACGCTCATGTAGTAGCGGTGCCTAAACCGCGACTGTGTCTCTGTTAAAACAACTCGTTTGACATACGTAATGCTTTATAGCCCGTTTCCATTTCGCATGGGAAGTTTTCTGTCTCGGTCTTTTTTTTTTTAAAGAAAAATATAAAATAAAACAGGATCTGCTCCCCGAAACGTACTCTAGGTTTATTTCACCCTCTCTGCATTGTGGCAAATAATTCAAGCGAACTTCCTTTGTTCAACATGTGTAATTTAAAATCACCCGAGTTCGCCCGGGCGATTGTTCGGTGGCAATTTTTTTATTCGTTTCGCTTTTTTATTTCTCATATTTTCGTTCCTGAATAATGAATGTGTAGCCTTAATGATCAATTTGTGCGTATCGGGGCATTTAAATTCAAATGATGCTGCTATTTTTGTAGCGTTGTATATTGCGTAGGAAACGCTACGAGTATTTCCTTGTTTTTTGTTATCGATGGTACATGGTTTCTGTATCAATGTTTATGCATTTTAAATTTATAACACTGAAAATAGTTAACAATTAAACATAATGTTTTCAGGTAAGTACATATGTACCAAAGGAAAATACAATAACTAAGAATATGCATGAAATACATTAAGATATATATATATATATATATATTTAAGACCTCTGTAAATTTTTGGCGGCATACGACCGGATAGCATAGCGTTCGCCACGGACCATCGAGTGTCGAAATTTTTCAATATTTCAAAAATGTTATTGGCTTAAACAGTACATATACATATGAATGAAAAGTACATTTTTAAATACCCGACTGCGTAATTTTTAAGGCTTTTTATGATTTTGGTATACCCATTGTAACTCTCATAGCAAATATGAATTTCAAGCTAAAATCCATCGCACTTATAAGGCCGAAGAGCATGCTATACGATTATACATACATGCTCTCGAAACTAAAACCCTCCTTCTGGCGCAGTCGGGTAAAAACAAACAAAAAACGTCAGAAGAATGGTATCGCTTTATTTGATTCCACTAAAATTGACATCGTCATTATGACACCATTAGAACGACACGAAAACGTCATTTGAATGACGTTAGAATGACATATATCCAACGATTTCCTGTTACATGCAAATGCTCCGTCATTTTTCATCTGACGCATATATTTCTTTACTGGTTTTTGCTAGCGAATCCGTCTGCGTAGAAGTCAAAAATTATATAACGGGAACTTCTTAATCCATAAATATTAGCCTATCTCTTTCTACCCCTATACAATCTATACAAAATCATAAAAAACTAAAAAAACATGTCATTCTAATTTTCCGTTACGACGCAAAGGAGGGAAAAACAAACAAGTAAACTCACAGTGAAGAAGCGACAGAAATCGGATGTAATTAACAAGTATAATAAATTTACATAAAGTAAATATCACATCCTATCCTCATATACATTCATACATTGTTTGCACTTGGCCATCATAACCTTGTTGTAAGTTATTATTATTTGATTGACACACTAGCTGATGCGTGTATATCACTGCACTTATTTTAATGTTTCAAAATGTTTGTCTAGTCTGTTTTTAAAACAATTTACTGAAGTGTCTTATTACAGTGTCAATATTTTCGTTCGATGGATAGCGTGCTCACCTTGTTGTGAATTAAATAATTTAAATAAACAATCACCCTGTTCTGTTTGTTAAGTAGGTATGTTAATATGTAGGCAAGGCGAGAGAAACCTTATGACCTCTCAGCATTTGTTCCAATTTTGTGAGATGGATTTGCTTTTTGTCTTCGTCTCACCTTGTTGTGATTTGGATATAAACTGTGCTCACCCAGAAACCTCAATTTATAATTATTTACGCGAACGCGTTGGAAATACTCTATAGCACTACCAAAAATCATGGGAACTCTTCGACCATCAGACCTTCTACCAAAAAGCAGCAAATGTTGCGAATATTTATACTCCACAAATATTTGCTATCCAAACAGCCAGATCCGTTTCCGAGACTTAGACATATAGAGATACAAAAAATAATCAGTTTATTCCTTGTTCAGTTGCAGCCCTAGTCCCACTATCCGATTGAATGTAATCTCGAGGGAGCTTGTTAACTGTTCAAATAAAACTCGGCCATCGAGAGACTTGAACCGCTTGATTTATTGCGAATGCTTCAATTGCCTACGTCGGTGTACCTATGTGCTCAGTGCTGGCAAATGTTCGAAGTTGGAGTATAAAACAAAATAGATTTGACAAGGTAATACTAGTAATGTAGATGAACTAAAGTCGCACAATTGACATAGTTCGACGAGTCAGTGAGCAGAAATGGCAATGGGCAGGCCACATCGCTCAAAGAATTAACCGACGGAGAGTGAGAGTTCTTGAAAGCTTTCCCTCTAGTAAATGGATTGATTACCTGGTAATGGTCGCAAATTAATGCAGGTGGCTCAGGACTGGTTATAGTGGCGGACCATGAGGACGTCTATGCTATTTTTAAGGTTCCGTACCCAAAGGGTAGCCAACGGGACCCTATTACTAAGACTCCGCTGTCCGTCTGTCAACAGGCTGTATCTCATGAGCCGTGTTAGACAACTAAAATTTTCACAGATTTATTTTTGTTGCCGCTATAAAATAAATATTTAAGGATGCTCCCATACAACAAAAGCGATGCGTTGACATGCGTTTTAACGTATTAGTAGCGCCATCTAGCGACGAGTAGCAAAACTAAATCGAGATGCATTTAGAGGATTGTTCGGATTATTTATGGTTTTCCGTATTTTAAATAAACATATTCTGTACGGAACCCTCGGTGCGACTTGGCCGTTTAGTAGTAAATATGTAGTTGTATAAATGTTATGAATCACACGAACGTGCTTACAAAAATGCGTAGTTTCATTGTGTTCTAAGCAAGCAATGTTTGTGTGTTGGTTCAAAGAGAACTGGAAACCGACTTCAATTGCCCTAAAAGTCAACGTTTACTAAAGCAAATTTAAGATTTATATCGTTTTCTCATGGATGTCTTTATCAGAACTGGACCAAATTGGGACCACACGGGAAGCACCACCTTTCTAATAAAAAAAAGAATCATCCAAATCGGTTCACCCAGTCAAAAGTTCTGAGGTAACAAACATAAAAAACACATACCCGTAGAACTGATAACCTCCCCCTTTTTTGAAGTCGGTTAAAAAGGTTCGAGCTTGAGCTAAAAACATAAAATTTGGAACGAGGGGGTCCTACTTAAATAGCAAACAATAGACGCTGAGCATTAAACTGACAACCTTATTACCTAGGATACTGGTAGCTTGTCAATCACAAGCATCATTGAAGCTCTGATCTAGATTACATCTAGCTAACAACGGGTGCTCCAGTAATTGATGGAAGGTGGTGCTAGCATTGTCTTAACACGTGTTAGGTTGTCTAACAAGGGTCTGCTTATAATGTATGTTATTGTATGTATACGCAATAATGTGGTATGTCTAATATATACAGTTATGTGTATTTCCTACTTAGTGAGTTTGCTCCTGACTTTGTCTACATGGACGTCGATTATTATTATTAAGTTATTCCGAAGAACAGAAGTAGAAGTAGTAAATGAACAGGGATATAAAAATTCTTGAAAAACGCGTGCTCACCCAGAAACCTTTTATACCTGAACAGTGCTATTAACACTGATGAAGGACTTAGATAGCATGGTGGTAGCTAACCACGCAGACAAAGGAAATGACCATATGCTGACAGTCAGTATGGTATACTTTTGAACGCTATTCAAATCACAAATCAAGCGGGAACCGAGTAAATTTTTGTAGATACCTTTTAGTATGCTAGCAATACCTCATGCATATAGGTATTTCCCTCCCAAGTACGACAATATCTTGCCCATTATGGCGAAAATCATAACAAGATATACCCGGAAATTCAACCCTTGGTACGAAACAAAAAAGAGATTGCGAAAAGATTCTCTCCAATAACACAAGTGGGACACAGAGATATGGATAAAATAAAAAGAACACCGCACATATGTGAGATAAAAGCAAGTCCAAGCTATACTGGTTCTCTTTTAAACATGGAATAAAGATATAGAAATCTACGTGAGCCAATAGAAATAGCTTATTCAATACAACTCTGTATGAAAGCTACAAGTAACCAGTTATGTTGAGCCATGGTTCGATAGACACAAGTACAATGAGTGAGTATACACCCCATGGTGGTTATACTATGCTGGAAGCCGCTTCAGAAGAGATAGAGTTTAAAGCACTTTAAATGGGGAAATTTGATGGAACAATTTCATGCCAATCTCCAATCAGAGCATGGCGTAAAGAATCATTCAATCCAATTGAAATTGGATGATCAAATTGCTACTTGTAGGGTCTGCTTTTTGGTGATATCGGTTCGTTTTGCTGAATCGCCCCTAATTATGCCAGAGCAAGAGTTGCTATTAATTTAAATGTACTTGCTAAGCAATCTAACTGTAAACAGTATGTGTCTTTGACCCGTATTTAGTGAATACGCACAATACAAATGTAACTTGTAGCTTTTGCTTGTCACAAACGGTCCTTGACACTTATAATTTGGATATTTTCTGGTAGTTTTCATTGACAATACAGCATACTTTTATTCTGCGTCCAATTAAGTAAGTCTTTGAGATCAACACTATAGAATCGTTAAAACAGAATGGGTGAAGTGATTTCAGGAAGTCGCTGTTTGATTCCCCTCGAGAAAAGTGGTCAAGTTGAAAAGTTCTAAGATCTATGTGAAAAGTTTTAATCAAAGTTTTCCAGGATTCAACTCACACATTCACTCACTTTATCTTTTATTTATGTTCTGTCAGCGTAATAGTTCGTTTAGTCTCAGCGATACAATTTGTTCAATTGTTGGTAGATGTGTTTCTTAAAAAAAGAAAATTGGTTGCCTGTAAAGTCGGTATACGGGCGAAAGTTTTACGTGACAACGACTTTGAGTGGTAAAATAATTTTAATGTGAATATTCATTCAGGGACGCGTGCCTTTCACTTTTTATGTCTGTCTCTCTCGCTCTTAGGCGGGCTAACCATGCCCGAGTGGAAGGGACGCGTGCCTCTCACTCGCTCTCATTGTGAGCGCATAACGTGAGCGGAGCGTAACGCAGTTTCTTGAAGTGTCATCCGGCAAACCAATTTATAAGACGTTGTCACGTCAAAATTACGACTAAATATTCTTCTAAAATTTAAGAACATAAACTAAGTGTTTATTACAGTACATTCGGGGTTCTAGTTGTGAATATTAATATTACTATTGAGGAGTGCGATGTCATATCTATTGTCAGTTAATTTAGTTTTCTGTGAGTAAGAAACAAAATAAAAAATCGGATCCAACACGAATGATTAATATCTGCAAAAGAACTCTGAGGCGTTCTTATCAGGAGTCCGGATACAGAATACTTTGTAATTTACTGCAGCCAAGGAGTTAAAGACACTGGAAGGGCAGGGGATTTACATATCTTCGTAACGTAGTTAAGGAAAGTTTTAAATCAGTTTTGTTATGGCGTTACTTAATCTTAAAGAAGTATTTACTTCGGGCGGTTTCCCAACAACGACATTTGAGAAATTAGTTAGTAAAATAAAATCATCTTTAAAATTAGATCAATTGGTATTTGGTTTAGGAGGCTGCCAAAAGAATGAATCCGTAAGCGGTAGAAGTTCCCACAGCTCGCACAAACATTTCGCTTCCACTTTCACCTGTAATGTACATCATATATATTTTTAGTTTTCTCATTCTCTTATTTTAGAAGTTACGGGGGAGGCACACATTTTCACATTTTTTTATTATTTAGAATATTATAATGGTATAGATTCTTATAAGTCCTTCCTTGTCCTATGATGTTCGTAGAAGTCAAATTAGGCGTAAGTACATGGTTCATAATAAGGATAGTTGAAGGGATGGAAAATACATAGGCTACTTTTTATCACGACTGAGCAAGCAGTTCGAAGTCGCTGGTAAAAGCTACTCGTAGTTTAGACACATTTTTGCTTCTTCCAGTTGTGATTTTGTTCCCTGTCAAAGTGTTTGTTTAGGCGATTTTATTTATAATGTAAGACGTCCCTCTCACACGATTTATTCAAGTAACAGAGAGGAATAAAGAAGCATTTTTGTTGGGAACAACAAAGTTGGGGTCGTTTTTTATCGGCTTATTTGTGGTAAACGCGTTATGGTGCGCGAATAATGTCTCTCCTCGGTACTTATTGTGGTATCAAATGCTAAATACGCTCAGATAACAGATGTTAAGTGTCTTTTGTTAGACTGAAAACTTCAGCCGAAAATTGGCCTTTTTAGGGTTCTGTAGTCAAACAAGGAAACCTTATAGTTTCGCTCTGTCCGTCTTTACGTATGTCTTTCCGTCCACGGCTCAGTGGCGAGACCATTACTACTAATAAAGCTGTCGTTTGTTACGGGTATATATTAATTACGCCGACAAAGTGGTAGAATAAAATCTTGAAAAATATTTTTATTAAGGGTGGCTCCCATACACGTAACTTGGGGATGAAATATTTTTTCGCGTCTACCCCTTTGTGTGGGGTATCGTTGAATCGGTCTTTTCGTTGCCATTACTTTTTCATTGAAATATCCGTTTGTTAAATATTCCGCTTTAAAGCGATAATATTTGTCAGTGTAGAGCATCCCCCTTCCCTTATATCTTCTTAAATATTGCTTTTAATAATCTGTATTTTTTACAGTACTAGTAAATATGCTGAACTTTAAAGAAAAACTATCACAACTAAGGTGGCTTTACAGGTTAACGTGTAATAGGAGACCAAATTATAAAATATATTTGGAGTAGTCAAAATGAAAATTTCATACAAATTTCACTCAAAATTACTTTTTATAAAAGCAGTTAAACTACGGAACCCGACACTGCGCGTGGCCCGACACGCACTTGGCCATTTTTTCTTCATAATTTAAATTTAAATGTATTCCATGTAGACTTGTTTCCGATTAAACTTTGCTTTGTTTTTGTTACTTTACCTATAAAAAATAACAATACATTTTCCATGACAAAATGTAAAAAGTATTTTTCTATTCTTCCATACTTAAGTGTAGGCTCCTCGGTTTAACATTTACAAAAAAACGTATCACGAAGGAAATCACTCACCGGAAAACGTAAAAAATACACTTAGAGGATTATTTGAGTCAAGAAGGTTTCCTAAATGTGTTTGTATATGCACGATTAATGGCTTTTGCCCAGTGCTTGATAAAAATAGGTATGACAGAATCATCACTTTCCTGATATAACTATTGTTGCCAAACAAAACGTAAATAATACCTATAACTTAATACTCCAAGCTACCTCTAATCTAAATTTCAAACAAAAGATAGCTTTTATTACACAAAGTAAGCTGAATAAAATGTACGACAATACTGAAAACACCTTTTGCCTTTACTTATTGAATTACTGATTTGTTTGTTGACTGTACTTTGTTTTTTTCGTCAATTCCGTCGATTTTCACCCGGCAAAAAAGGATAAATACTGTAGACTTTTAAGGCAATCGAATTTGATTTCGATTTCTTTTTAAACGAGTTAATTATTGAATTATTAGAAACCCGTAAGCGATACGAAATTCAAGTTCTTATGGCATACCATATGAAGCTATGCTCGTCGTATTATAATGGATGCCCATTATTCTTCATCTTATCTTGTAGGTTGAAAGGTCAATGAACTACCTCACAAACCCTAGTGTTAGAGTTGTTGAGCCGACAGAGGTCTGACATGGCTCATGCAGCTACTACCAGTCGTAAACAGTAATCGGTACCAACGTTTCCTACTATGTGTAACCGTAGATCCTGGCTAAAATAAAAAACAGGAATAACAGTGGGAGCGGAGAGGAGGTGGGAATATGTACAACCAAAACTAAAGCTTAAAGCTAACTAGACGTAATGATTTATCTAAAGTTTTATTTAAATAAAGGACACGTCCCCAGAAAGTTTTTCGTCTAGACAGTTGACTTTGTTGCACAGATAATTGGCAATGGTATGCCGTCTAAAGTTAGTTCAGAAATTATTTAAATTAATTCAAACACGGGTGACCCGTCCTTCTACTAGATGGACCGACGACCTGATAAAGGGGAATATCTGGATGCAAGTGGCTCGGGGCCTGGCATTGTGGCGTACCATGGAGAAGGCCTATGTTCAGCAGTGGACGTATCTCGGGTGCCGATATCCACTAACACAACGATTACTAGCACACACACCGGCTACAGTAAAGTTCATTACAATCCAATACAAATAACGACATAAACATGATACATCTCAGTAACACACACATACAAACCCATACAACACTTGCGCATTTATTATCTAAGTTGTAATGCATTCAGCTTAAAAATACTTTGCCTTTCGCTATGTAAGCGATACAGTTTAAGGGTAAGTTTTTTTAATGGTGTTAGTAAAATAAGAACTAAACAAATAAAAATACGTAGCGTTTAATCGTAGATTAACTAACACCTGTAAATCTACTGAAAAGGAAATATGTATTGCCGATGTAAAAAAATCGATCTATCTATCTAATAATAATGATTGTGTTACGATAGCAAATAACAAATTGCAAATAACTGCAAAAAGCATTGAAAATCAAAACACAAAAAATATAATTAAAATGCACCCGCCTAAATTTGGCAAAATTATTCAATTCAAATACGCGTAACAACATCACTCGGCCCACTCAAAAGTGTAAACGAAATTGTAAGGGCCACAGCGAAATTTGTATTTTAAACAGGTAGCCTTCATCTCGTTAGAGGCGAATCGACGCTCAAGCAAATTACCATAATTAACAATTTGTCGGAGGACAAACTTGCAAGGGAACAATCCATCAATTCGAACGAGGAATTTCCAAAACCAATTACCCGACAAACGGGAAAGAGGGGACAAAACTTTAAGCTTGGCTACGGTTCGGTTGTTCTGAGGTCTTAATGGGACAGAATGGGCAATACAGTCCATTTCACTTGTTTTGTTTACACAAAAAACTTCCAAGTGGATTCTAATGTCACTCCAAGTAAGAAGTAGGCTTTGTTTTGTGCTTTACATAAAAAAGGTCCAGCTAAGTTGAGCCGTTATCAGAATAAATTATGGACGCGGTAATGGCATTTTTGTTTGTGGACACTACACAAAGTGTCATTAAAAATGCTATTTACGTCGTAATATGCAAGAATTTCTTTTGTGTCTTGCTTTAATTTATCTAAACAGGTCTATGATTCGCTTATTTGCAACTCATTTTCTGTCGCGTACCAAGTCATTGATTGTAATATCCACGCAAAACACGTGTGATAGTTGTAATGACTGAACACAGGCAACATTTATTACCATAATTACAGAGTAAAATAAAAATAAAGCTACAAAATATCTATTATATTATTTTTAAAAAGCCATCTGGCCCAACTGTTCTGAATGAATAGTTTTAAGACATTCGCATGTTTGAATTTAAAAATATACGAGTACAATTTCAATAAAATATTACGTTAACGCTTTCAAATAGAACTGAGGAAACGACTTCAATTGCCCTAAAAGTTTACAGAATTCATCTCCCTTAGAGGACGAATTATAGCGGTATATATTTTGTTTATGTAGATTTTTCAAAAAGCGCTGAGTAAATTTCGTAATAATTTATATGGGACCACCTCTAAAGTAAATCTGGTAATCAAAAAAGAATCAGCATAATCGATTCATAATTGGCAGAGTTATCGCGTAACATACAAAAAAAACATACAGTCGAATTGAGAACCTCCACCTTTTTTGAAGTCAGTTGAAAATATAGTACCATAAAACTAGCAAAACAAACACTCCCAACTTGTTCTCATAGCAGGTACTTTAGGGAAGCGTCTTCGAATTGTCGGATCTTTCAATGGAAGAATGCGGGAGAATTGCATTACTAACGTCAGACGCCTTGTAAGCTTTATTTCTCGCTACGTCACGACTTCGATTTGTGTTATTTTTGCCTGGTCTGGCTACATTGAGAGTGATACGGAACCAAGTGACGTGAATGTACAATTATATTGTACATACTACATATCGGGTGTCAATAAATCTGTCAACAATCTTTGCCTTTTCGCGATAGACTCAAAGGGTACCAAATGCGTGCGCAAGATATTGTTTGAAAGTGCCTCCCCGTACACATGTCACGACATTCTTAAACATGGCTAAAACTACAATAATATCTAATTGATTATCAGAAGCAGTTCCCTCCCGGTCGCAATACTTTCACAGTACATACAAACACACGTATCCATATGTTAACACGACCATACACACATACATTTCTTTTACACTATTTAACATTAACATACTTTACATTTAGAGGGCTTATCTGAAAACCAGCGCTATGGCTACTGCCATGGCTGATGCTGAGAGTAGTCCTGTTTGACGACACATTACAACACAATGCCTATTTACATTTATAATGTATTATTTGTAATTGTACGCAATTTATGTGTCAATTGTATTTTTGTATTGTTTTGTGTGTGTCTTAGTTGAATAAATATTTTTCTGTTTCTGTTCTGTTTTCCTTGTTGTATATTTGCCTGATATTTAAAAACAACCTTTCAGAAGCGGATTCTGAGAATATTTCGTTACTAGGGACATAAGTCGTAAGGTATCCGGTTATTGCTTTTATACACTTTGTTTTTGTGACTCACCACGGCGTTAACCAGGTTGTTCTCGGTCCATATATACATAGTAAGAGATCGGCCCGGCACACGTTTTCCGGTATCTGATCGCCACTCGAGCACTATTATTTTTCATCCGGTTATACGGTTTTGTCTTTTCTTCCTTAAATTTTGGGGGGAATCTAGGAGAGGTGACGTATTGGTGGTTGTAAAATATGTAAAACGTATTTTTTCTTCTGATCTTTCTTTCATAAATATTGTTTAAAAATAGAGAAAAATGAGTCATAAAATATAACATAATTGGGGAAACCAAGTGTAATTAGCTGCCTAGTATGAATTCACTACTATTTATCTTATAGAATATGTACTAATAGAGATAATACTCGTAATGTACGAGTTTACTTGTACACATGATATTTAATACGTTTTACTGAAGCTAAAGCCTACTAGAGACGGAAGCATATTTGTCAAACTACGCTAGAGAGCTCTCTCAACAAAATTTCATTCCAACAATACATACAGTGTCTCAGACCGAAGTTTATTTAAGGCCATTCATTCTTTCACAGCTCCCAGCCATTTATGCATGGGAAACTATCCTTTGTTACCAGCAAAAAAGGTACAAAAGCACCTCGTACCCGTGGCTAACTCTATTCCCGGAGTCATTATTCTTTTTCACTGCTCTGTAGGAAGGAAAAAGGAGTAGTATAAAAGCTGTAGGTTGACGGATTGCCCCTGAGTGTACACGAAATGTTTTCAACTTGGTATATTTGACACGATGTGACATGGCACGTGTGTTAGTAGGTGGCTTCATGCTGGTCTTTGTGGGTGTAGTGCGTAAGGAATCGTTTTCAGCAGCAGTGTATGATAAATACATCGTTATACTAGATACAACGACGACCTAGTGAAGGTCGCAGGGAGTCGTTGGATGCTAGTGTCTCAGGACCGGCCAATGTGGCATATCATGGTGGAAGCATGTCCAGCTGTGGACGTTTCCTGGCTGATGATAATGATGAGGAACACTTGTATGTAATTGAAAAACTAACAAACTATGTTCGTAACTCACTATGTAAACAAATAAGGGAAAGTCAATGTTCTTATTGCCGTGTCGATAGAAACTTTACGATTGTATGTAATTCTGATGGAAACACAATAAATTGGCATTGATGATGCATTAAGCTGATCTAATTTTGGAGCCAAGATGTGGATAGACGAATATAAAGAACAACGCTCATGTAACCTGAACAAAATAGTCAATATTTGTATCTGAACCGAATCCAATCCAGTGTAAAAGGATTCGGTAAACAGAAAAGCATTTAAATTTAAAATAACACATGTTGCTTTTAAAAGTTAAGCCCAGACTACATGGAAACATACTCAATCGACATGGGATTAAATTTTTTCGGGCGTTAAATCCGGTTTCGGTTTGTCCCTTAATCTGCATATTTTGAACCCTCATGATTTTTACACTGAATCACCAAATGTAATCTGAATATTAAGGGTACCCGTGCCCTAAATACGAGTTACAAAGTTGTTTACGAGGGAGTTTATTAGATAAACAATTTTCGAGGTTTACGGAGCACTTCTTTAAAAGCGTTAATATTTTCCAGCAAATATAGTATAGGTATATATAACTGTAATCCTGGTATAATGTACTCACTCATTGTGGTAAGCTTATCGTCAATTGAAATCATGTTATGAATAAAAAGTCAAAACGAAAGCCTATACTATTAATTGATTGTTTTCACGATATTACCTAAAAATTATAAAGAAAACAATTATGACCGTTGATAGATCAATCTTAAAGCGATCTACTGACATTTACATTGATGTTTAAGGCCAATGAAAAGCAAAATACGTATAAATCTGCCAATACAGAAAAAATTTTTCATTTCTTATCGAGTCATTGAAACGGGTAACAGTATTTTATTCACATATAGGTCTCAATGTAATATTAAACTTGAAATAAGATTTCTTCATCCAATAAGCCCAAAAGCAAGAATCTTGAATTGCCCCAGGTCTGGAATAATTTTTATTTGTCGCCAAGATTATTCGGCGTGCGGAATTCTGGACTCGACTTACATTTTCAAAGGCCACTAAAGTCTAAAGAGACAGTAGAAGTGTCATATCCATCAGGGCAAATGACATGATATTGTGAAAAAATTATAGGCGTATTACGGAACGTTTTATTTTGATCAGCGATTAAATAGCATACCCTGAAATTCTAGGTTTTGGTTGTTAGATATTTAAAAAAAATAGAGGTATTTATATTATAAACTATATATAAATCAACGTCTTGGCTCATACTGGTGCACAATCCCTTTAATTGTTTAATTTTATTATTAAGGCATCCTAAATATATTTATTATTGCGAAAACGTGACAGAAACAAATAACTTTATTTTTTGTACAGGGATAGTTTAAGAGTTGTAAAAGAAAATAGGCTATTTTGTATCCCGAAGACTACATTTTGCCCACGACTCCGTTTGGCGTTGAATTGAAAAATAATCCAAATATCTTTCATCGGAATAAAGCTTTTTTATTTATTTATTACAAAAATCTTAAAAATTAGCCTTAGCCTAATTATTAGTGTTATACACTTAGCCTTATTTCTTTTGGCAATTTTTAAAGGCAAAATGACAGGGCGAAGCCCATACGTATTCTCGGTGCCTTTAAAAAGACCTACACAAAGATTAAAATTTAAGCCTAATTCATAGCTGGAACCAAAAATTTTCATGGTACATCCTAACTACAACTCAGTTGAAACCTTCTTATCAGAAACCCCCTTTTAGACGGGTGACACTGCATCAAACTTTGATATGCTCAGATGCAAGTATTTCGCTCTATCACACTAGAATGTATTTTTTAGATTTTACTAACAATTTTATAAGTTATATTCATTTTTACTTAAAAAATTCTACAAAGAAAATTAATATAATAAATTAAAAAAATATATAATATTAGACATCGGTTTCTTGATTGCCTTGTTTTCAACCCTCCTCAAGTGTTTTCCACAAAGATCTTATATCCAGTAGACAATTTGCTGTCTTACAAACGATCACTTTAGCTAGGTATATCTATTACGTACATTAAATTTCTTTGGGGCATATAGTGGTTAAAAAGTTAGGCGGGATTCGTCCGTCTGTTGTCGGTCCCCTCGTATAACTTTGCTACGCGTCGTGTAACTTATTTTATAGTCGACATGAAGTAGAACTATTTTTGGTAATAATACATTTGATAAAACAGTTTCTAAAGAAATAATAAATTAATGCTTTCAAAAAAGAACTAAAGAAACTAGCTTAAATGCTAACAAAGTCCACGATACCTAATTTATTTGGCCTTACCTAATTTTCCACTCCTTGAAGTAGAATACATACATACACAGTACATACATAAATATTTTAAACCATTTACTTCTAAACACAATCGGCTGTGTCATTGACAAATGACGTAGGTACTAACAGAGCATTGATTCTGGAATTTTCCAAGTCATTCTGAGTCCGTTACGGCGGAAAGTAAGGACAAATAAACAAATAAAGTTACTTTCTCATTTATATTAGTGTGAACTTTTGCATTTATATTACTCATCTGACTTTAAAAAATACGTCTATTGTGTGTTACATTGTGAATGTTAAATAAATGTTTGTCTCAAAACAACATTTGATTTTGCACTTGTTCTTCACTTCACCTGATGGCAAGTGAAGACCGCAGGATGTTAAATTGACAACTTGCTCACCCAAAATCCTCAATTTGATGAGGCACTGTTAATCAATCAACAACAGCCTATATACGTCCCCACTGTAGGGGCTCAGGCCTACTCTTCTACAGAGAGTGTATGGGCCATAGTCCACCACGCGGGCCCAGTGCGGATTGGCGGACTTCACATGCTTGTTCAAGACATGCAGGTTTCCTCACGATGTTTTCCTTCACCGTTAAGCAATCGGATACTGTACTTGAATTGAAAAACAACTCATAGGTACACGGCTGGATTCGAACCCGGAACTCTCAGATTGAGAGTCCCGCGCCTTATCCATTACGCCACCGACGCTTAATATTTGCTTACAACTGTTAATATTTGCTTTTAATAACACAACACTTAGTTCTTAGCCAGGCGTAGATAAAATGATACAAAATGGGTATCAGCATTCAATATGTATCGAGCTATAAAACAATAAAAACGTCTACTGTTAGATAGCATTATTGTCATATTTGCTAGCTGGCTGTATTAACGTAATAAACATCCGTAATTGTAAGCCTTAGTCGGTTTGCGAATGTCTTATCCGAGGGCAAAGTTCCAAGTTTGCGTGTTGAAGTTTTGCCTTAGTCTCAAAGTTTTGTTCCTCCTTACTATTTTGGTTAAAACTGTCTTTGTCAGTTTGTGATTTGAGGGGAATAATAAAAGCTTTTTACCCGACAAGCTAAGGGAGTGTTATTAATGAAGTACCCCATGTGTGTACTGTCCTTAGGTACTTAGTTTAATTTCGTTTTTACAATAATATTATGATCAATCGAGCACTCATATCTTCTGATTTGTTTTGTATGAGATGTTATTGAGAGTAAATATGATGTTTCTGACGGTCTCTGGAATTTCTGTCTTTGAACGAAAAACTTATAATATTTTTTTCTCTATCTTCTTTGTTCTTTTTAGGGTTTCGTACCCAAAGAGCAATCAACGGGATGGTATTACTAAGACTCCGCTGTCCGTCTGTATAGTTCGATAGTTGAAGTTAACACAGATGATATATTTATGTTGCCGCTATAACAACAAATACAAAAAACCAGAATAAAATAAATATTTAAGGGGACTCCCATACAACAAACGTGTTTTTTAGACTTGCGTTTTAAAGTATTAGTAACGCCATCTAGTGTCGCGTAGCAAAACTAAATCGAAAATGGTATTTAGGTGCATTCGTTAGAGGATTGTTCAGTACATATTATTTATAGTTTTCCGTATTTTAAATATCCATATTCTGCACGGAGCGCTCGTTTTCATCCGTCACCTGTCCTGTTGGTAGTCTTTAATCTCTTACATAAACTATCGCCTTTTTTCCTTAATCGCCTTTTAAAACACCCATGGTATGACATGTGTGGTCCTATTCAAAGCCGAAACCGCAAGGTCAGTTCTGTTGTATATGTAACATTGAATTTTAATTGTATAAAATTCGACTTGTATACATTTTGCTATGCCCTGACAGGGTTCATGTATGTAGATCCAAACACTACTCAAACATGAATGCAAATAAACAAATTTGATTTGATATCCGGGTTTAAAAACCACATGATAGCGCCGATGAAGTGACGTCACACGAGTCGGAACGGGAATGGAACTGACGGATCACGTTTCCGATTTAGCAAACGGAATCGAACTAAGCAGAGGCGACGAGCGACGCGAAGATATATTTTTATCGTTTCTTGATTTGAAGCTTTAATATTTCTCAGTGTTTTATTAGAGCTATGGTGTTTTGTGGGCTTCGAATATTATTATTTTACGTACGATTAAATTGTATTTGAACATGGCCTTGGTTCTTGACGATAAGTAAGGCCTTTGGATAAAAAGCGTGTTCAATCCTTGTGCAAATGGCACTGTCTCTACTACCTTTCTTACCGGAACACAAAAATGCTGTTAACAGTCCTGTTTGGCGGTGAACTTAATTAGCATGGTAAACAGGCAGACTAGAAAATAATCTACCACCAACCAAATACCCATACCCTCACTAGAAATCAAACTCAAGACATTGTGAGTGCAAGAGTGTAGCCACAAGTCCAAGGAAGTGGTTACTTCAAAATAATTCTAGAAAGAAGATAGATAGATATAACATTTATTCAACAGAAAACACAGATACAGAAAAGAAACATAAACAGAAATATACACAAACACACACATAAACAATACATCATCATTGGTCACGCAAGTGCCGCATCCTGTGATCTGTGTTTCTGACGAACTGGTCCTGACGGAAGATCAGCGCTGCAGCTCTGTCTGCAGCATATGCTGAGTCAGGACCAGTATATATATATATATATATATATATATATATATATATATATATATATATATATATATATATATATATAATACAATATAATAGTAATATATGTGTATATATAAAGTAGCATAGTTAAACAGTAAGTAATATAGATAGGTGAATAAAATGTGAGAGATACATACTACATACATACTAACAATACATACATACATACAACATAATAACAAATGAGAGCAACAGGTTATGTGACGTTCTGAGCTTCGATTAAATGTACACGGAAATTCTTTTTAAACGTGTACTTAGACTGGAGGCTTCGAATGGGTGGCGGCAAATCATTCCAGCATTTAGACGCACGATATTTGAAACCACCACGAAAGGCTGCTGTGTTATGTCTTGGTACATGTAATGGAATGGAACATGAGCGATGTTCACCACGACGGTCATCGTGCCGCCAACTAAGTTTTTCATAAAGATAGCTTGGCTGTTTAGTTTTCACTAAGTCAAATAATAGATTGGCATAAAATAAATTAAGAAGACCAGAAATTTTCAAAATCTTTGCTTTGTTCAAATACGGAGTGACGTGAAGAAGAGACAATCTGATACGTACAAATGACAATGGAAGCTATTTTAGCTCAATTGTCATATCAAGCACTGGCATCCAAATAACCGCGACTTTTATATACAGTTTGAATAAAATCTAAACCTATATAAGAGTAAATGCATAAGAAAAACTGACAGTCAATTTACGATAAGAGTTTTCTTCAATAAAGTAAATGAAATGAAGCCGAAATTGTATTTCTACGACAACGTTCAGAAGGCAAAAACCATCCCACGTAAATTCCATTTCTTATATCAACATGTAACGCAAAGAAAACGAATTTATACTGTCATAAGATTGGCGTTCTCATACGAGATGAAATACTTAGCGATGTGAAGGAGGCGCTAGTCACGTTTAAATTTTATGGGGCTAAGGGAACTAGGCTCCTACTGTAAGATCAAACCGATCGAAAGCCGCTTAAACCCGAAAGCAATCCGAAACAAAAAAGAATCGAAACAAGTATTGTTGTAGATGCATTGTTTCGGATTGCTTTCGGATTGGGTGCAAATTGTATGAATTCGTACGAGTATATTGAATTTTAAATGAATTTCAATCATTGGCATCTTGTAGCTGTTCCCAACCGACACGAAACAAATCTTGTAGTAAGGTGCCCTTGTCATTTCTCACTGCAAATTAATATTACAGTCGACAGACAGAATAAAAACCCACAAAAATCCTACTCGTAGTTCATATTTCCAAGTATTTCCCTTGAACGTTTATACAGTAACAATATGTAAAGCAATTCATTTTGTTTTTAAGAGGGCGAAAAAAGTATTTGAATGTGTGTCAGTTAAAATGGAATAACGCATGGCCACAGTCTCACCTGATGACAAATGCCAATGGTGGCAAGAATGTTTCACATTGAGTTAAATTTCAAAATTCAACTATGTAATTCAAATTCCACTTCTTGATTTTAATTAAAGAATGTTAGCATAATAATAATATTTTAAAAATAAGTAAGTTTCTTCTTGACTTTAGAATTTTTTTAGAACCACCCCATGCAATTCCGCGGGTGTTACAAAAAACTACCATGGAAAAAATATACAGGTAACGGACAGCACCATCCACCTATATAACAACTTCTTACTGCGATTACTAATCTACTTGACAAGCGTGGTGATGATGACAAATCCCACAGTAATGTTTTGACGGGGCGATTCATATGGGAGGCTCAGCTCATGTCTCAGTAGACTTCCGAGTTTTCAAAACACTTTTTTTCCTGAAACTGGGTCCCAACTATAAAGTTTGTTTGGTTCCGTTTTTGTTTCGGATTGCTTTTGAATTTGATGATGTTAAACTTCTTTTACACATACATTTGACATATTTTAGAGGGCTTATCTGAAAACCAGCGCTATGGCTACTGCCATAGCAGATGCCAAGATTAGTCCTGTTTGACGACACAGTGCCTATATATGCACATTAATAATGTATTATCACAATTTATGTGACAATTATGTATTTGTTTTGTGTTGTGTGTGTCTTATTCAAACAAATATTTTTCTGTTTCTGTTTCAAACGGATTTCGATCGGTCGGTTTTCATGTTACCAGCCCTGACCCTTGGGATCAATTCAGTTAGACTTTTCTCAGTGACGTGAAACAAATGAAAAACAATATCATTTTAAAAATACATCAAAGTATTTCCGTTAGTGTATGAAGGTTGGTTATTTAGCAGATTACTAAATAATCACGCGCAATTCTTTGTGATTTTCCGTCCACAACAATGCTGTCATTATTTATTGTATTTAACTATCTACGTCGAACATATTTTAATTTTGAAATTGTAATAATGTATGTAAATGTAACACCATATTTTTCTCAATGTATTGTATAATTTTGTATCCTCCATACCCATATGATAAATGCAAATGCGTGAGTTTGTTTGTGTATGTTTGTTCGTCCTTTCATCACGTCGTAACGGAGGGTCAGAATGACTTGTTTTTTGTGTAATGATTGATAGTTGAAAGGACGAAACGTGTAGGCTACTTTATATCCCATTCGAGTAAGTAGTTCCCATGGGAGACTTTCCGAAGTCAACACGGACCAAACCGCGCGCAAATTCTAGCATTGTTATAATTTATTCATGACAGCAGACTTAATATATTTCGTTTTCATGTACAATTACTCTTACTAATACATAAACAAAATAAAGTTGTCATCCAAAAGTGGCAATGCAAATGTATTTACGTTAAATCCACAAAATGGGGTTATGGCAGCGAGAATTGCAATAAATTGTCCTCAGGGGAATGTGCGCAGTCCACTCGGGCCAAGACAAATATTTTTTCACTGTTCTGTTTAGGACTTTTGGCGCAATATATTATTTTGCCCTCTCGCCTCTTTGTAATTGCGAAAAATTGTTTATTACGGCTTTTTGTTCTGTTAAAAGGGTTTTACACAAAAAACTGAAAATATATAAATCCTGATCTCTCAAATTGACTGCATTTTATTGGAATTTATAAATTAATAAACATATCATCATCAGCCAGGAAAATTCCACTGCTGGACATAGGCCACCTCCTTGGCATGCTTGGCATTGACCGGTCCCGAGCCACTTGTCTCCAGTGACGGTCCAACTAGTAGGGGGACGGCTCGGTACACGTTTCCCGGTACGTATAAACGTAATAAACATAATATGCTATGACTACAATTTGAATAGTGATGATGACTGAGTAGACAGTCTACGTCAGTAATAATTAAAGCGTTCAAAAAGAACTAAAAACCGACTTCAACTGCCCCAAAAGTCTACAGCATTCATCCTCTTCCTTAGAGGTATAATTATCTAGGTACATATTTGTTTTCTGTCAATTTTTCTCAATAAACCACTGAATCAATTTTGATAAAATTTGTATGGGACCACCTCTGAAGTATGATCTATCAAACAAAAATAGAATCATCAAAATCTATTCATAATTGGTGGAGTTATCGTGTAACATACATAAAAAGGGAAAAACATATGGTCCAATAGAATACCTCCTCCTATTTTGAAGTCAGATTGTGATATCGCGAAATGAGTAACATACAACTTCACAGTTAATCACAATTCTCATTATAAAAACTTTTTTTCCATTGTTTTTCAAAGCGCCATCTATGAACCATTGTCTGCGTAACTGCTACTGTAGCTAACTATAAAGTTGTAAATTAATGATATTTATTTCACGACACTATAAATTTTATCTCCTATTTTTAGGTAATTACTTATCAAAGATTATGTCAACAGACATTTAGTATGGAAGCAATCGGAGAAGAGGAGGTGCTCAATTCGACGGGTATGCTTGTCGCCTCAGCACTTTTCTGGGTGAACTGATTTGGATGATTCTTTTGATTCTTTTTGATTTGAAAGCTGTTGCTTCTCGTGAGGTCCTGTTTCAATTTGGTTTATTTCTGCCAATTGCATCCATGAGAAAAACACAAAGTCTGAAATTTCTCTTAATAAAAGTAGCCTTTTAGCGCATTTGAAGTCGGCTTCTAGTTCTTTTTGAACGCGTAAACTTGTGTAAGATAGATTTTTGTTTCATTTGAGATTTCCCAATTTTAATTTCATTCCAAAACGATTAAAATAAGTTCAAACAAAAGAAACGTTAATGCGTACCAAATTACGTAAAGATTGTTCAATAAGTATAAGTTTTTTCCTTTATGATTTTTCCATCTTTTTCCACATTCTCCCAGTCCATTATTCAGAGTCTTCACTAGACACGGCTAAACAAAACGTCAGTCCACGTCAGCCGAAAGTACGAAACAAAAAGAAATTCTTGAAGCAAGGCTAAATTAAATCAAGAGGAACATTGTTCTAAACGAAAGAATAAAGGAGGTATACACCCTATTTTTGGGGAAAACTGCTTTTGTCAAGTAAATTCTAAACTTGATGAAGGGACAGTCCTGCTGTCAAAGCGTAGCGAGATTCAATTTAGAATCAAGGTTTTGTTTGAAAAATATCCAAATTAAAGTCAAGTACTGGAAATGTTTTGTGAGAATCACTTTGGTCAGATTTTATTACTAGCTTTTTCCTTGGACTCCGTCCGCGAGTCGAACAATCGCTCCGTTGGGATAAAAAGTTTCCCAGCCTTTTCGAACCCTTACACTCTATCTGTTACGACGTGAAGGAAAGACAAACAAAATTTCGAGTGTATAGTATTAGTATGGATTTTTGGGTGTAGATAAACCAAGTATGCTGTGGGATTTCGATGGAAATAACTTCTGACACTGACATCCTCCTAAATTTGATTTTACAATAGCTTCCCCTTGACAGTCCTCATATATTCCTGGTCAAGCTTTAGCAGACCACCTCCGTGGCCTTGTGGAGGTCCCGAGATTGATTCCCAGTGGGGTTATCGGTACTCGGTCTGGTTGGTGGTAGGATATTTGCTATATCTTGGATAGCTTCCAACATGTTACTGCCGACAAAGAGATCTTCTGAGTAGGAACGTTTTCATCCGTCCGCCTTATCATAACTTAGCCGGGAAACGACCACTGCGGAACACAGGCCTCCCCCATTGAAGGCCACAATGACCCCCATCAGTTATCGGTTCTTCAAGCGATTTCGATTGCCGCTTCAGCTCACTGACTGTTCAAGTTATGTGATAATGTGAGATAGTGGCAACTCATAAGTATATCATATTCTAGTACAATTTTAAAAAAATCTCTGATGTGCCAGTCATGATGCAGTTGGGAGTAGCTAAATAATAACTTTTGAAACATAAGACAACTGTAACATAAAATACAAAGAATCAACTTAAAATTAACCACTGCATGCATGAAGATTGTAACAAGCTCGAATTTATTATATTCACACAATCATAAAAAATCAAGTTAAAGACTGTCGGGCTCTCTCTAAAAGCCTCAACAAGAATAAAAACACAGAGGCAATATATCTTGCGAATTTCGTTAGAGTGTACGAAAAATTCGCCACAAATCCTCACAAAATGCTATATTTATTTCGTTCTTTCATAAGTTTTGTTTCGTCGAGCGTATACAAAGCGAACAGCGTTTGAAATTAGTATCTGTCGCCAGTCACAATAGTCTCATTGTGTGAGTACAAAAGGGAGAAATTCCACCTCAACTATAACGCAATTCCTTCCATATGCTTTGAGGACAACACAGAGCTGGAGTAAGGAATATATTTTGGAGTCTGTGCTACAATTTTGCGTACAATATTGCTTTTTATTAACATATCGTTAGATCGTTTTGAATCTAGAGTTATCCTTATATCATTGTTCATTTGCTCTTAATGAATACGCCGTAGTGAATCAACCCATGTGATAAATATATAGATCGAGGTTTTTTACACCAGCATCACATGATTGAAATATTTTCTTAGTACTTTATTTACGGTTGTTAATTAATCTACGAGTCTATATAAACATATGTTGCAGCTACTCTCTTTTGTACCGTGTCACAATAATCCTTTCTTGTTCCTATGCAGTGTGTGGAGGGAAATGTCAATTGAAGGTGAATATGACATGGTGACAAAATGCTGACATATTTTTGTACTCGAGTGTACCACCAACATTATACTGCTATGAACAATTTTAAAATTTGTATATTGAGAATCTAAACAATATTGTTAAAAAATAAAATGTATAAATAAAGATTTCAGTCACTTGTACTCCAAACTGTTACTAACTTTACTTCATCGTGACAAAGTGGTTGGATCAGGATTCTATTTTTATCAGCAGTCCGATGTCTTAGTTTCTTAAAAATCTGTTTCCTAGGGTTCCATGGAAGTTTGACACAACATTTAAAATTTTGACAAGGCCAATCAATGCAAAGTTATGTAATTGACGATATATGTTCAGTCCTATATACATTTTAGTTGATCTTAAAACAGAGTGCCCGCAAAAATAAACAATAACTTGTGGTTTTTCCTACTTTTAAAAGCAATTTAATAAAAGCTCACAATAGCTCCTAACAACAAAACCGACTCTGAATAAAGTTGAAGAATAAATTAAAACACTTCACTCGGGCAATATATTACATTCCCAAGTTTGCTTTGAAGTGAGCCCGTTGGTCGGAAAGTTACTTCGCGCAGGGTTCGCGGCCGCAGCAACTGTTGAAGCGTTGTGGAAGACAAATGAGCTTTATGCATTGAATTGGAGAACTGGATATATGGGTTGACTTGTTGGTAAACTGTTACAGTTGTTACGTTTTGTTTTATGAATAGAATAGAATTACTGATTGAATTATTCGTAAAACAATTTCTGTTTACATATTGTTCACTGCAACCAATTATATTTATCTGTTAGGAACTGGAGCTTTGGATATGTAAAAACTGAATATACTTTAGGTTATGCACTAACAATTTTAAGCTTAGAAACAAATATTTACTAACAAAACTTAAAACTGACTTTAAAAACGAGGTTCACTTGAACCAGATATTTTTGACGCTAGCAACCTCATCATAAACATTACGGAAGCTTGAACATTTCCGGCTGGTATCTCCAAAAGCATTCAAACACCCATAGCTTGAGATTCTCGGCGCACCTCTCCAATTAGACTTATATTTTAGCACACCCGATAGCCATTTGAGTATGCAAGATCACTGCAGAGACGCCGCATCTGCATAACGCCTGCAGATTATTGAGACGCTGCAGCGCGAGATAAGGAGGAATCCAGAGTAAGTATTCGAGCATGAGAAGCGCACTGCGCGTACGTACACATTATGAACTCATAGAGATTTATACAAAAGCAGAGATAGGTTTGTACTCAGTTTATTATCACGTTTGAAACTACATCGGCAGAAAACTTAAATACCTACTCTTTAAATAACTTCAAGAGGTCTACCGAACCACAATGGTCAGGGCTGGTATCCTGAAAAATGACTGATCAAAATCCGTTTGAAATTCGAATGTTGGATTCATACCATTTTCATCTAATCTGAAAGCAATCCGAAACAAAAACGAAACAACTATTATTGTAGGATCCCTGACCACTTCGCATTTAAGTTGTCCTGTCCCATGAGTGATTTTAAGCGAGCATCAACCTTCGGCAATACAAATAAATTTCAAAACTTTTAATAAAATAAATAATAATATGATGTTTGTTTGTAGTATTTGTACGTTACATAAAAGTTTAACATTTCTTTCTATTTTATGTCTTTCTAAAATTCTGTAGTCTTCAACATAATTTTGTTATGTATTTTAATTTTTCATGTTAGTTATTAGCTTTTACTAACAATAGGAGGTACCGCCGGGCTATTTATCGGTACTCGGTTTGATTGGTGTACGGGTGGATGATTTTATTTCCGTCGTTTTTCATGATACTAACCCTGACCATTGTGGTTCGTTAGACCTCTTCATGTTATTTAGAGAATAAATATTTAATTTTCCTTCCAATGTAATTTAAAACGTGATAGTAACAAGTACAAGTCTAACCAGCTACCACCATTTTCTGCTTGAAAAATTATTGATTTAAGATACACATATATTTTTGACGCGTATAAAAAATCTATACAATAAAAAAAAGTAAAAGTAACAAGTGTTTATTTCTTAAATAACTTTTACAGAGTTTTGCAGGGGCCTTCCAGAAAGTAGTCTTTCGACACTTGTGTTGGAATTTACAGAAACGAGATAAGTTTGCATTGCTGTTGGGTAAGAGACTCGCTCATTAGACCTCACGGGGTTTATATGAAGTAATTATTTGGGAGGGGGATCGAAAATCTGGAAAGTCCAGCCGTTATTATTGCCATATTAATGAGGCTCATGCCCAGCTGTGGCCGGATAAAGCTGATAGTTACAAGTGTGAGGGTGAGAGAGAGAGTGTGTGTGTGTGTTTGTTTGTTTGATCACCTCACTCGATTAAACGAGTTTCGTTAGATATTCTTTATAAATACGTGATTGAAATGAATACTTCAATGTTATGTATCTGCAAGTATATAACAATTAAATTGCTCTACAGCGCATATAAACTTTCAGTAATCCACCATAATACAATCCGCAAGACGCAACGGAAGCTTTAGTTCGTTCAATCTTGTATTCAATATCTGCTACAAACTTCTGCTTTAAGTATTCCTTAAAACTTTATTTATAAATGAATATCTTGGAGGAAGGCTGGAATGCGCAATTATTATCATTTTATTAACCTTTTTGATGGTTACGACAAGCTAAAGCTTTATTTCATTTTGTAGGCAACTGCGTCAACGATAAAATCTAACGAGCACTTGCCAATGATATATAAGCAGCTAGAACGGACAATCTAAGAAATAACAGTTTTATAACACCGCAATATCTTACAAATAACAACAGTAAAATCGATGTGGGTCGAGCGTTCCTTTTTATTGCCACTTTAGTTTTAGATACAACACCTAGCTACGGAATTGTGTCTCAATACTCAGCACGGTGAATACTTTGTACGGAGTTTTCATCTACAAATGTCAACACAGTTCTGGACAAACGCTCTTTGACTGAAGCACATTACTTTGAAAGCACATACACATTGACACCCACAATATAACTTTCAAGCAGTTTTTTCGCGAATTCGTGCAGCTGCATACATCAATCATACAATCTGTGACATATGACAGTCAATTGACAGTCAATTGACTGTCATATGTCACAGATTTCTTGGAGAAAAAAGGTAAAATTCGCAGTGAAAAAAAAAAGTTGGATTAACTACAGCGTGAGCCATTGGCAGCCTAAACAATGTACATTTTTGCTATTCAGGTCGTTAACAAGAAACCACCCACTGCCAAATAAATTGTCACACGTTTATCCCACCAGCTCAGCTAATGCAGCAAAACGTGTCATATCCAGCGCTTTAAATCCTCTGTCATATAGCATCACCAACATTCCGCTCCCATACGTATTTACGTCGCGAATTAAATGAATTACAGAGTGCCACCCGGCTGAAAACTCGAGCTTGGAAAACGTAAACGTTTGCTCGGAATCTCTCTTACATTGTGGTGTCAGGATTAATCAGACGACGTTATGAGATAGCTTGAGATCTTTGTATAAAAGCGCTTTACGCTTAAATGTGAAGTTTACACGTTCTAATTGTGTTTGCTTTGTAAAGAGTTACCTAATCTAATTTTTGGATAGGAATCTAGACTTAATTCATTATGAATTGGCTTCTAACGTTTTCTTGTTTATTGGAAACACTGTTACTGTATGTGTTCATGCACCATTGTATGTTAGTAATCAATTATCATTTTGACGAATTTAAACTTAAAAAACTTATAATTACTTACATTGCGTATCTTTCCGAATCCATCCACTAACATTTCAGTGTCATTTAAAAATTATGAACAGGTATTCTGCTTTCTTCTTCTGTATCTACTCTATACATATTTTTGACAAAAATGATAATGGCTAAATGTTGGATTCACAATCTGGAGATCATGGGTTCGATTCCCGGTCGTACTATCGGTACTCAGCTTGGTTGGTGGTAGGTCATACTTTTTTACTTACATTTCTATGTACAACAATGTATACTGGACACCAATCCGCCGTTGAATCAAAGCTTTGTCTTGAACCAACATAACTTACATCGCGTCCGCAGATTTTTATGCGAACTTAAATGAGATGAAATAAAACCTATTATCCGTCCCACATGAGTTTCCAAAGAGTCGTACTGGAAGATTTTATCACCACACCTCGGGATATAACCTTCCTTATTCATACACAATCTAATTTATAAAGGTGCACGGAAGCAATGGGGCGTCATAAATCGCTGCAACCAACGCTGTGGAGCGCTGCATGTTGCGCTTTTATTACTAGTAAACCTACTTACTATACAGTGAATATAAAAATTCTGTCTCAAATGTGCAACAATGTGTGTTGTCCTTAGCACTGTCGTTATTATTTTCTTCTCCAAGCTTTCTTATTGAAGTTAGTAAAACTTATTTGTCTTACAATGTTAGCTTCTCCGTTTCAACTCCTTTTACAGTGGCAATTTATTTTTATTAAAGTTTGCTTTGACAAGAGGATTTTCGTGATGTGCCGTATTGTTTCTTATTGTGCTTATTCTTCTCTGAACGGATTCTGCGTTTTATTTTGTTTTCTCACTCTAATACACCTTTTAGACAAGAGATTTAATTGACTGTAGGTAGACGGATTTGTTAGGCAATTTTTTTTCTCTCTACAGCAGAATTGCTATTATTTCCGGACTCTTTATGTTTACTCTGCTCCGTATGATACTTCTACCTACTGGTTATCTTATAGATGATATGTTTAGATCAGTAAATATACAATCAATGAGCTGAGTTATTCCCCTCAGCAACGGATATTTTCTTGGGGATATTTTCTATAATCACAATTAAATTCTAGCATCAATGCAGGGACCTTAATAGTTATTGTGTACATCTCGTTGTTATATTATTTTGAATTGAAGACAGAGCAACGTTTGACTTCAATCTCAGCTGATGTTAAGCGACAATGAGGACGACGATGTTACGTGAGAAGCTGCCTATTTACTCTTCGTTTGAAGATTAACAATTTATTACTTAACTGACTTTAGAGCGCGACTTCGTCTGAGATGATTTCAAACATTGTATCCCACTGTAAAAGCTTGTTTGATTGTAATAAAAAGTTGACTGTGTCCTTTCCTTATCATTCAGCTATCATTTAAAAAAAAATTATTTGTATTGTTTCCCTCCTTAACTAAGATTTAATAATGTTATTGTACTAAAAGATTTAATAATGTAACCTAGTGCCTACACATAATATAAGATGATACATTCACGGTTTTGATTCCCTTTGGATAACCACTCAAGGACTCAGTTTGGAGTTAGAGCACTTTGAATACCATTTATACCCGCCTTTGTAGTTCCAACTATGTTACTTAGGTAACTTGCACAAGACAGAAGCTCTGTTGCGTTCAGGTAAAGCCTTTTACCATGTTACCTTATGAGAAATGATATGATGAATTAATAACAAGCTATATATATCTGATAGTTAATGATGATAAAGCCGTAGTGAGTATGCTTATCCATAAGCTTCGAATCAATGAATGACTAGCTATGATATCTTTTATTACCGGAACACAACAGTCCTATCAACGCACTTGTTTTGCGGCAGACTTAGATAACGAGGATTTTTGTCATTAGTTCTGCTTGTATGTTTCATCACGCAAAAACTCCTGCACGAAATAGGAAGCAGTTTTTACGGTGGTTTTACGAGATCTAACTCAAAATCTAGTGCATTTCATCTTTATATGCTGCCTATGTAGAAGCCGAGCTATTTCTGGCTCTCATTACATACGTCATAAATAAATAAGTCGTTTAAGAGGCTATGCTGTTGTCAAAGCGCCCATACAAACGTAGTCCAGTCATATTTTGAGTATTAAGCTATGAAAATCTATGAAATTTTCAAGACACAATCTAGAAACAAATATCTGTGTCGGTGGTGAGTCAGATTTTCGTTTAAATATATACTTCCAGAGTTACAGGGCGTCAAAGTATTGTATTTTTCGGTAGTAAAAAGTCCCAACTTTGAACCTGATTTACAAGAGTATGAATCAATTTAGAACAATTTGGAAAAACCACCGACATCTGAAATTTCATTAGTATACTGTATTAAAAAAATGGTTACATAATATACTGTATCCTTCAAATGATCCCTGGACTACGAAACATCCAAATAACGGGTGGATAACATCGCATAATGTATGCTGTCTCACCGTACGCGCTCGGTTAGGATAGGGCTCGGAGAGGGACAGCTACAAAACAATTTAACCTTGAAACCGACCACGTGGTCTTACCAACATAGCCTCTTAAGAACTGGTCATTCAAATGTATGTTGTTCTTGAATGCCAGGTGTTCACTGTGAGACCCAACAGAAAGGAATGAAATTTTTACCTCGACAACGATGTAAAAGACGTTCAGGAAAACATTTCAGATACACGATACTTGTGAACTTTTATGCGGGCCTTGTAGCAACAATGTCTACAAATGACCCATGAAAGGAGATTTAATCTGAACTCCTCTGTCGTTGGAATTGTGCTTTTAGAATCAACGTGTGATACAACTTTGTATCATTGACATTGTTCCTGACGATTTTAGTTGAAACATTTACAAGTGTAGCGCCTTGTACGGAAAAGGGAAAAATAGCTTACTTCTTTTGCTCGACTACGGTGAACCCAAAAGAAAATTTGAGCAACCTTTTGCATGTATTTATGTACCCAAATGTAAAATTATTGGAAGACTTATGTTTGTCCGCGGGTTATAGGCTAAATGACTTCACAAAAAATTCAACATGGCGGCGGGGAAAAATATTGTGTTTTTAACGATGGGTATCAAAATACTTTTTAATTTTTATTCTACGGCTAAGTAAGTTCCTTGTAGTCGCCGAGTTTAAGTTTTTAACATTCTTTTTATCTCTTTTTAAATGTCAGTTATCGTTATTCGATCTGTGATAAGCTTACTTCAAGATTTGTTTCATTTCGGATTACTTTCAGGGCTGGTACCATGAAAAACGACCAAACTAAATCCGTTTAAACTTCAAATTTCGGATTCATACAATTGGCCCTCAAGCCAAAAGCAATCCGAAATGAAATTCATCTTGTAGTAGGGGCCAGAGGCCCGTGGCTGGTACCAAGAAAAACCACCGTACGAAATCCGTTTAAAATCGGAATTTCGGATTCATACAACGGGCTCAATCCAAAAGCAATCCGAAACAAAACACATCTTGTGGTATACAATTTTGGAAACACAATTTGTTCTGATTCAGGAACAAATTGTATAGGGATTCAGAGTTCAAGTTTTTATTCGATTATTGAGATATTTCAGTTATCAGCTGCATAAGTGCAATATGGGACGTGACCCTACCAAAAAGATCACCACGTAGTACGAGTACTTTCATAGATTAACATATAGGACTTTCAACGAGAGCATTTGCTATGGTCATCGCTCTCACAGCAGGATTGTTGATCACAGTATGATGTTCATACATAGATGATGTTTATGATAACCTTGGGATGACATGGGTTGTTCCTATTCTACAGCCGATATCACATGGTCATAGTACTGTGGTATGTCAAAATATAACATATTTTTGATGATATGACTATAATTGGTACTGCAGCATAGCTTGTAAAATCACTTACAAAGTGACGAACATCAAGCTATGAATTCGAGCTATATAGGATGTATCCTCAAAATTTATGACAGCCTGACTACCTCCTTTGTCGTTTAGTTTACGACAAGAGTCCGGGCTCGTATTATGTCATGATGCATTTAAACATGCTTACCTACCCTGTTTACAGGGAGACCCGCATATAAATTACATTAAGTAATATTTTATGGGGAAAATCACTGAACTGTGAACGTTTTTGTTGCAGATAATCGAGAACGATATTGCGCTGGAAGTAGATGTAATATGAAGGTATGTATCTTATTTATTAGCTGTTATTTTCAGTGTGTTTCAGCTTTAGAATAGAATAACTACATGTCATTAAGGCTCCATAGAGTAACAGTGGCACCCTCATTCGCTCTTATCTATATTTCTCCGCAATCATAAAATAATTTCAAAAACCAAACCGGACTTTTTGAAGCTATCGACAGTTTACGGTTTAACGGTATATCATGAATTGATATATCGATTGTGTGTATTTAGTAGCAATAAAACTGTGAAAATTTACCACTTTAGGTGATCCAATTTAATATAAACACAGAATTTTAATATGAATTCATAATGTACCGATGAACCGTAATCTGGCCTGGTTTTAGAAATTATTGTATAATTAGAATTACGAAGAAATGTAGAAAAGAGCAAATGAGGGCGCCACTGGAACATAAGCCTGTCAAGATCGCCACATTATGCTTGCTATATAGGGATTGCTATAATCAACTAATCTCCACGCGTGGCAGGCGCATTGGTGATCGCTGTAGGATGTTATATCATAGGTAGATGTTGCTACCGTCTTCTTAACATTTTACCCCTTAGTCCCAGTTTGCGTCACCGAATGATGTAGGGTGTTCCTATGATGAGAATACTCGCTACAATTTAATAATTATAAGTACTAATGTAATTATGGATAAATCGTATTTCGCAAATGGAAAGTACATTTAACATGTCCCAAAAAGCTTTTATTCACATTAATAAAGTGGCAAAACTATCATGATACATTTCGATTACATACGGAAATTGTAAAATATTGTCGAGTCATTGGAGGCGATGGCGATTAATTCGTGTTGAAACTGTTTCTGTGAAAATTATGTTTTAACGCGCTGACTGGTTTGAATACGATTTCACCTTTTATTGCTTTTGTCTGAATTGTAAAATAAGTTAAAAAATGAATTATAAGATTAGTCTTCATCACACAATCGAACTATGTGCTGACTAAAACCCGACTATGATAAAAAAACGTCCATTCTTGACGTTGTTATAAATTCTAATTTTTTGGGACGTTAATGTCAGCTGTGATGTCAGTAAACAAATTAGCTAACTATTTTTTACACTGCACTGCACTAACATGCTCTTTTCAACCTTTTTGGTTACATTATGTGTCAGAAATAAGCTTATGTTTGATTTTATATGATGCCAAGCCAATATGCCGCGGAAAAATTTATTTGTTTACATTCATAATACAATACATAAAGAAACCCTATTAAGACGACTCGACGATAGATCGGCAGTCTTTAAACAATCGAGGTCGATCCTGGCTCGTACCCGTGGCTTACACCCGTGTGGGCGTAAGACTAAAGTGAGTTTGTCCTTCCTTCACGTCGTAACGGAGGTCAGTATAACCGTAAAGCGACATAGCCTACTTTTTATCATGTACAGGGACGAAATGCACGGGGACGAAGTCGCAGGAAAAAGGTAGTATAACTATATCGAGTTTTAGGTATTAAGCAAGATCTCCAAAGTCTGCTTAATAATTTTGAATCCACAACAAGTCTATTTGTGTATAAAAAATTATGCTGAATTCTGGTACGAGTATGCAGTTGAACATGATTTAATTGAAACCAGTAAAACACATCGCTAGTCCCAAGTACATAGCCAGATAGGCTTAATGTTCACTGAGCAATGAACCCAATGCAAATTCATTCACTCGCCAATATCGGGTAACAATAATATGTATTCACTGGCCTGTAAACGACCGACCGCACAGGTGTAAATGCAACTAAAACTACCCATTCGCCGGATCCGTTCATTACAGAAAGGCATAAAGCCAATTTGAGGGTATATTACAGAAAACAATCGCTATCATAGTGGAGTATATATCATGGACATAGCCATCGTTATTAGCCGGTAAATTCCATTGATCAAGCCTCACAAAGGGAAATAAAATGTGGTATTTTTTAAATTAATATACTCTTTTATTTTGATACGACACATGATACGCAATGCGTTATATTTTTATAGACAGCCGAGAGCGAGTTGAACTCGCGCACAAAGGGTTTCGAACTATATAAAGAAACGTAGATATTATAATAAAGTGTTTTTTCCCAACCGCATAGCTAAGTTTGTTTGTCAAGGGTTTTATAAGATTTCTCTAAAACTTTACTAGAAAGTTCTCGATTAGATTTTCCTGTAATACAAAAAGTTCCCTGTACAGTTATTATTACAGACTTTGGAAACCTCAGAGATAAGAGGAGATGGTATTTTTACAAATTTTTCATGATCTGACTTATCATATCAAAGAAAATAGTAAAAAACTGGTTTATATGGTACAAAGTCCTTTCGTACAATTACTCAACTTTATCTAATGACTCCACTTTGAAATTTTGATTTTTGGCCCTTTTTAAATAAAAATAGTAAATCAACTATATTACTTGCGGGTCACAGTTTCCCATATTTTTTTATTATATTCCAAATTTATTTAAATTCCTGCTTTGCGTGCGCAGTGTTAGCTATAAAAACTTATTAGTTTAGTTTTAGTTTTAATTTACTCAGTTAAGTGAAATGTGAATTTCTTTAAGTAAATAAATGTCTTTAAATCCATTTAAAAGTCAATATCGTTAGTTGTTCCTGATATAATCAGCTGTGACAGACGAACAAATACGACACCGGAGTGAAATTAAGAGGGTTTCGTTTGTTGTTGGATGTTAGGAACCCTATAAGTATTTTTAATTTGTCTTTACTGTAAAAGAGGATTCTGAGTTGCACTCTCAAACGGCTGGGAGTCAGTTGAGCTGACACTGGTTCCGCGGCAGATGGGGAGGTGTTAGTTGTGGGATACCACATGTGTAGGCACTTTCCCACTTGTCCCGGACAGTAAGAACCTTCGATTCTGCTTCAGAGGCAGCGTCAAGCCATAAACACGCAAAGTGCTCCGCGGTCCAGCTGTCGTACGATTTTATTCCCTCCGCGGTAGAAACAGCTGGCCCGTAGGGTAAGGAAGTGAAGAAGGATAGGGGAAATAGGATGCCATTATAGAAATAAACGCGGATTTTTCTTGGTGAGAATGATATCTATAGCAAGACAGCGCGGCATTGCTGCAAGCCTCATGGGAACCTTTGCGCCAGGAATGACACATAGTGACCTGCCAAGTGCGAGTCGGACTCGCACACGAAGGGTTCCGTACCATTCTCTATAAAAACGGCAAACACATCACGTGATTGTTGTATGGGAGCCCCCTTAAATATTTATTTTATTCTGTTTTTTAGTATTTGTTCTGTGAAAATTTCAACTGTTTAATTATCACGGACAACGAAGTCTTAGTAATAGGGTCCCGTTTTTACACTTTAGGTACGGAACCCTAATAAAATACTTTGCACTTATAGAGATGTTTATTTTAGATAAGGAGCAAAAAGAGTGAACCAATTGCAATACGCAAATATAATATGCAAAATAAAAAAAAAAATGAAGAACAACTGATCCCAACAAATGATCCCAAACATCCGTCTATATAACGATCAATTCTCAACTGCAAATGTAAGTTTGTAATCATAATTGTGCATAACTTGCTTCTTGTTATTTCAGGATTCCTTAATAAGCCTTGATATGGTCACTGGTCAGAGCACAATACTGATTCCTTACCTAATCAACGAAGGAGACTGTATTACTTGGTAGGGCACAATTTTGAAAGCCCGCATGTTCGTCTCATTAGCGTCTAGCACATAGACACATAGTGCGCTCGGCCTAACGGCTGTAGGGCAGCTAGTGTGTATGCGGGCTAACAGACATGTTTATCGACAATTAACAAGCTACAGCTCGACAACAGGAAACGAGGTGAAATGTTGGCTTTGTTTATTCGCAAGTCCATTGTCACAGTCTGTTACGGGCGAACATTGCACGAGGAACTAGAGCTTCGAAAATGTCCCCTCTTTGTTTCGTATTGGTTTCATTTTAAGTAACTAATGACAATGCCATCACTTTCGGTAGCTGTTATTTAAAATTTTGGTAATTCTTATTTATGCCTGCGGTTTCGTTTGCGCCGACTTCAGAAATTATCCTTCATGAACATCACAGAGACAAAAATAACCAAATCAAAAGGCAATTTTCAATTATAATGCAATGATATTCAATTATTTATTTTCAAAACAAATTCTTTACAAAGTTCTTTGATGGCAATGACTCTCTATTTTGATAAGTAGTTTTGCAACAGAACATGATAAATGGGAAATGTTTGGGTTGAAACAAATCTAGTGGTCTTATTCTAAATTCAAAAATATGTGAGAGCTGAGCTCAGCTGAGAGTCTAGCCCTAGTCAGCTAACTATTTTTTTTTCTATTTTTCTAAATTGTATGTATTTATTCTGACTGTATTTGTTGGCTGGCAATAAATTATTTACTACTAGTACATATATTTGAATAATACAATAAATATATCCCTTTGAAAAAATCTGATACTAACATCGAAATAGTAAGCATTCCGAAATAAAAATACTATTGGCTTTATTCTAAATTCGAAACTGCATGGCTAAATTCACAATTCGAATTCATACCACCTTGGGCGTACGCAACCTCCTTATAAAGTTCGACAAACTTTTTTTGCTATCCTGTAACTCACTGGATTAATATGAAGTTTTGGTGTAGCCTGACTTCCATTCGGAAGAAATCAATCAATCTGATCGACATGTTTACCTACCTGAAATTGTTTTATCACTAGGATGCGTTGATGTCCCATCTCCAGATTATGTGCTCCATATCCCGGCTGTCGAAAGGCGTGAGTAGGGTCCGCTCTTATTACCTTATTTACTGGAGTGCCAAGTCACACGACTTCAAGTAAATTGTATCAATTTATACTGACTGGGGCCATTCTACTTAGTTCCGGCAGTGTTTTTGTTGCGGTAATGAAGGTTTACGCATTTCCAGCTCTGTTTTGTATTGTGTATTTTTAACACAGTTTGTTTGGGGATCTTGGAATAAGTACATACGTAAGTTTGTGGCAACAAGGTTGGACTGACAACGTGTAGGCCCAGGGTTCAATTCCAAACGGGGTTACCTACAGGATACTCGGTTTGATAGGTCATTGGTACGTTATCCAAGTATGTCACCTAACAGCGATGCATTATTGTTTTCGGGTAATTAGAGATAGTAAGTGATGCCTCAAAAACGTGCTCAGCACGCTTAACATCCAACGGCTGTAACTCATTAGCTATCAGTATTAAGAGTAGGGAACCAGTAGGGAAAACGGCAACTTCATACTTTAAATCTAGGGCAAAGCTGGCTCCCCTTTAACTAAGCTTAACTTCTGGTGAAGCGTATGTTCACTAGAAAACGTTTCCCGGCTGATGAAGGACATTGCCGTTTTATAGTCTCATTGAAATTAGTACATGTTGTGAGATATACAAATGATATCGTGACTCTCAATAAATATTTTGAGCAAATTTATTGTTTATAACGATAGTGAATTGCGAACAACAGTAACTCAAGAAATGTCGAAACGTTTGGATGTGGTTTCTTTTTAACTGGTCATTCTAAATTACTTCAATGCTTCACCCTGCTACGTGACGCTAGCAGCAACGGTTGCCTTCTCTGCGACGGCTGTTGCCATACTACTAAAATATATTGAATTGATTCAAATGATACTGGATGGATTTATGCCCGCGACTTCTTCTATTAAGTTCCATCAACCTTTTACCAATTAGGACTTGGAGTTTTAAAAACATTCCTACACGACCCAACACAAAAGCAATCAATCAAAAATATCAATTTTCTCCTGTCCTTAGTTATGAGGTGAGAAAATGAGGTTTCCGCAGAAAATATATAACAAATGTATTTATTTATTCTAGCCACGTTGGCAGCGTTCCGTTCCCGTCTTGAATCGAACCCTACGTGTTCAGAAACATAAAGTTATTGTAAACAAAAAATTTGAATTTGTAAATGATCCCTCTATAAGCTTGATGAAGGTATGGCTGGAGACTAACAACGGAGTCACAAATGAAAATTCTGCACCGCCCAGCGGCTTGAGGTTAGCTTTCAATTTGAATTGGTAAGATATTGCTTTTCGTACAAACCGCTTAGGTGTAATTAATGCTTGTCAATTTCAGCTCGCATGAGCTTTGAAAAGATGCCAAATTAGTAGTTTCTTTTGTCGCAAAGCGGATTTATGTAAGTGGCGGTACTTTTTAGATTTTTTGGGTTCCGTACCCAAATGGTAAAAACGGTCCTCAACTCCAAATCCTTACGGTTTTTTGAAGGTAAGGATGCGCATTTTAGCTAAACCTTTACATTTCTTCGGTATGATTTTTTAAATAACATGTCAATAATTCAATATTTAGAAGTATAGCAACACCCAGAAATCGTTCAAATTTTGTTCTCTTCTGTAAAAATAGCAATCCCGTTTAGCTAAAATTTAAATGGGAGACTGTGTGATACATAACTATATGTATTTAAATTATAGTTACAAGCTGTAGACTTGCATAAAACATTTAAAAGGCAACTCACAGAAAAGGCTAGTAAAAATAATTTTCAAGCAAAAACATCTACAAAAATTCAATCAAGTTAAAAAATGCAATATCTTCTATATCAAGTTCTAAGAAGAATTTAATAAATGAATCCTCCTTTAAAACTTTCCGTTATTAGCTTTAAAGTTGATTAAGCCCGTTCAAGTTAAGCAACGATTGTAACTTTAATGAAGAACGATGCAGCCCTTTTCGAAGTTACTTCGTTTAAATTTATGAAGTTATCTCCAATGAAACGCAAAATGGTTACGACTGTATAAAATGCCGTTTGGGGTTAAACCCTCGTTTCCTACTTTGAATTCATTGTCGAAGCGCTAGAATAGTTTATAATAAAAATAGAACAAGTTTGATTGTTGACATATAAGTCTTAATTTTTTAAGATTAGTAAAACTAAAGTGAAAACTCTGTAATAATATCAGTACACATGACTTTGTGTAAATGTTACAGGAAAACCTAAGCGAGGTCTTTAGCTTGTATTGTTTTTGAGATATCATCACAAAATCTTGGCCAAAAAAACTTAGTACGCTTCTTTCTATGGTTTGGATTCAGTAAGTGCGTGAGTCAGACTCGCATTTGGCCGTTTTCAGTGTCACTGTGTGTGTACATATATAACAAGTCACAGTGACAAGCAGGAATATATATATATATATAAATCTACATTATGGCGATCCATCTCGATCAAAGTTTCTACTTAATTTCTGTTGCCATAACCTTTTGAAATATAATAGCTGGATTTGTGTAGTAACTATCTAAAAATAGGACATCAGATTGTGATGTCGCGAAATGAGTATCATTAACATACAACTTCACAGTGAATCACAATTTTCATTTTAAACACTTTTTTGCGATTATTGTTAAAAGCGCTATCTATTAACCATTAGCTGCGTAACTGCTATTGTAGCTAATTATAAAGTCGTAAATTAATGATATTTATTTCTATTCTTAGGTAATGGCTTATTGAAGCAAGCTATTCTATTTTAAAAGATTATGGCAGCAGAAATTTAGTATGGAAGCATTTGCAGAGGAATAACGTTATGATAATTTATCAGTGTTATTTTCAACATTCTGGCCCGACTTGTTATTTCCTCAAGTAGCTTTATTATTGAAAATTCTTGGAATAATAATTCATTTACCGATAGATATCAAATATTTCAAATTAATCGTTATAATGAGTCCCCCTAACATAAAGCAGGAAAGAAAATCATGCCAAAGATGTTTGGCTTCCAGAATCTACTTCAACGGTTTTTGTCCTTGATTTTAATAGATTAAGCTTTTGAATGTCACCGAAAGTTCCCAAAGGAAAGTCATATAATATTCCGAAGTTTCGTATTAAGGCTCAGCGCACACAAGACACCAGTTACAGCCGAATATGATAATATGAAATAATATGAATTTATAAATTCAAAGACTGACATACTTTTTAAGCGTCTGATATTTAATCTCAACAATTTAACCGGTTGCCATTAAATTTGGTACGTCGATTTTGTTACAGATAAAATATTTCAAAACATGTGAAATGTCGAGTGACAGACATAATCTAATACAGCGTTTATGAACGATATCATTTATCCGTGAAATTCATAATAATCCTTGGCAGATTTGTAATGTATCTGAGTGACTTATTCCACATCTCCTAAATCCCAACGCACATTAGATGATCCATTAATTTTCGTATGTTTTAATGTGCTTCTTCGAAGTACTTAGAATATTTGTCTTCTTATCTAGAACAACGTCAATATCAATGATAGATGGACAGAGATTTCTCTGTTTAGAGTATCTATAATAGACTTCTTACCAAAACCTGTTTTTCATCCGCACATTAATCATCCCATTACGTCATAGTACCCCATTTGTCACTCCGTGTTCGTGGGCTTGGAAAAATTACTGACTCCATTCCAGATGAATTAATTTCCCAGATAAAGGTGCCTAGTTACAACCGAATTCTCCTCTTGTTTCAGATAACATCAACGACAGGATAATGACGTCACTAAATGAAGGTACGAGGTAACAGGTGCGTCCAAAATGGATATAGATCATGGTGCGCTGGATAAGGAAGCGATCAACCGATTCGAACAATACACGTTGGCGAAGCCATCAATAAACGGAGGGATCCCATTGGACAGATGCCAAGATGCCGACTCGATGTTATCAAACAGTAGAAAGAAAGCGCAAACTTCTCGCCAGAAAGTTGTTTGTTGCTTTTGTTTTAAAACAACCAAGTATAGAAGAAAACAATTCATTATCGGGTCTCTTACAAACATCGTCATATTTTCTATTTTGTTGGCTTACACATTCTTGGGGTCGTTTTTGTTCTTAGCGATAGAAGGTGGGTCTGACTTGCCGGTGAGACCTCGAATACTGCCAGACAGACAAAAAATTACGCATAGAGAGCAAAATAGTTCTAAGAAAGAAGACGACGATTTCCATGATTACGGAAACCTCTCGCTATCGGCAAACTATTTTTGGGATGCAAGGAGCAGAGCGGTTGAAAATATCTGGGAAATAACGGTATCACTGAATATTTTGTACAGAGAGAATTGGACGCGGCTAGCGGCGCAAGAGATACTGAAATTCCAGAACGAGCTAGTGCAAAGGGTGACAACTGAAATGGCGTCGCATTATGGAGTCAGTTACAGGGAGATGGCGCTAGGTGAATTTGGCGGGGGCGATGTTCACAACCATTACGAGGAGCACGAGTGGAATTTGGCGCTCGCATTTTTCTACTCGTTAACTGTCTTGACAACAATAGGTGAGGAATTTTTTTGCCCAGAATAATTGGTTTGTTCGAAAGAATTATTTTATAGTAGCTCCCTAGAGGTCATTGAATAATATTTCTTTTTTTATAGATTATTTTATTCAAGCAGTAAATGCAGTATGACTTATCTATATCTGATATTACACATTTAATATGATAATATGAACCGAAAACCGGTGGGGAGTTATAAAAGTTCTCGAGTGGCAACCACGTACCGGGAAACGTCTACCAGGCCGTCCCCGTACTAGGTGGACCGACGACCTGGTTAAGGTCGCGGGGAGTCGCTGGATGCAGGCGGCTCGGGGCCGGTCGATGTGGCATACCAGGAAGAAGGCCTATGTCCAGCAATATACGTTTCCCTGCTGGTGACGATGATGAGGATAATATGGAATCACCAAAATTTTTGTTTCATTCATGTAAGATCCTAGGAATGTTTACGGAATCAAGGATGACAGTTTCATACAACATTATTCTGACAACTTTGACGCAGCCTGCGTAGCATGAGACGCATGAGAGCGATGAGCATGAGATAGTTTCATATCAAAACGACAAATCGTATAGACATTTGACGCTAAAATATGACATATCTCACTCTTACCGCTCTCACGTGTCTCGTACTATGCAGGCAGGTCGTTAAAATGTTACAAATGCTTGGTTTTCGATTTACAGTTAACACCCGCAAGTGTCTTGTAAAATGTGACGAGGAGACATAATCATACGAAAAAATAACCCTTAAGATTATTTCACTGAACAAGGTGGTCTTAAGTAACGGCCTTAGCATTTTTTGTGATTACTAACTAGAGTAGGTGGTTACGGCCAATTTATTTTCAAAATTTGAACAATTTTTTTATATTGTGGCCTAAGTTCAAGAAATACGTATGTTTCTGATAGAAATGACCACTACAGTTAAGGCTTAGTCACCAGCTCTTGTAACATGAATGTGTATTTTTCGTTAACATACATGTATTGGTGCTCGAGTGACAACCGCGTGCAGGAAACATGTACCGGGATGTTCCCCTACTAGGTGGACCGACCACCTAGTAAAGGTTGCAAAGAGTTGTTAGATGCAAGTGGCTCCGGACCCGTCATTCCACAGTGGACGTTTCTTTGATGATGAAACTATTCTGTTTTTTACAGGTTATGGCAACATCGCTCCTCACACCATCCTCGGTAAAGGCGTCACAATTCTCTACGCATTATTTGGTATACCACTCACTCTCGTCTATTTGTCAAGTGTCGGATCTCTCCTTTCCAAGATGGCACGAAGTGTCTTCAGCAGAGCGTTATGTTGCTGCCTGTGCTCCAATTGTGGCTATTGCTGCTACGACGAGAAACGTATGGCTGAAAAAGAAAGAAGAATGAAGTTAAAGAGACAGCAAGAAGAAATGATGAACAGTCAAAACACTAGCAAGACCCCAACAGAAGAATGTTACGTCCTCAAACCTGACAGTCAAAAAGATTTATCCATATCAGAGAGACCTACAACCAGTACAGCCAAAGATGACATCATAAGCTGGCCCGATACTGATTCAAAATTGTCAATGCATGGTCTTAGTATCTTAGCTCCAGTTTTCTTATGTCTAGCTGCTATTTTTATTTACATAACAGCCGGCGCAATAGTGTTGTTTAAATTAGACAACCTCAGCATTATAGACGGCTTCTACTTCTGTTTTATGGCGTTAAGTACCATTGGTTTTGGTAGTATAATACCGGGTATGAGTTATACAACTGTACATGGTGTTAGATATTACACGATTAATTCAACAGTTCTATGGTTCTGTTCTGGATATACGCTAACTGGACTAGCATTAACTGCAATGTGTTTTGGCGTAATACACGATGAAATAATCTATAGAATAAAACATCAACAAAAAGCGTGGTCGCAAAAAAGCAATATTGTAAACGATGAGGTAAATTTGGCCGATCCATTTTACATGAATTCCTGACAAATGTTTAATAAGGGTAAGTCAGAAAATTTGTATAGTATTATGGAGGATAATACAGTGGTTGAGCGTAATAGAATTGAAATTGACAATAGGGAAGTAGTTCTTAGCGTAGATGATATATCAACTGCATTGGACGGAAATCAAGAGTTTCCCCCGCCTCCACCAGAAGAAGAAATTGTTGCTATAGTAACTAAGAAAGAACCGAAAGGAGGTTTCGGTAACATGGTAGCGTACAATGCACTTCCAGAAATGCTTGAACATGTAAACGTGACATAATCAGTAAATGTTGTAAATTTATTGTATGATGTAACAATATTAGATGAAAATCCATCGCTAAAGGTACTTGTATACAATAAACATGTCAGAAGTCAAATACGCATTACAATTTTGATATTGACAAGAATGTATGTATAATCGCATTTCATTTTAAAACTGATAGCTATTATTTTATTAATGTAAATAATTTTTAATTGTATATAAATGTAAATATGGTTCTGTAAATATTTAGTAATGAAATATAAACGATGTCGAACATCTTTTATCTCTATTTGTCAACTGGTAATATCAAAATGTACTGTAACGATTTTCATGTGAATAGATTCTTTGTAAAAATTATCAGTTTAATAAAAAAATAAGTAATATTTTGTCCGTTTTATTTTCAAGGTCCTCGTAATGAATACTTTTCTATGCTCAGATATTTTTAATATTTTTCACAACTGCATTTACTGGTGAGTAATTGATATTGCAAACATATAAACAGCAATTATTTTCTTGATATTTATTTTGATCACTAAATAGGGTTTTACAATGGGTTTCAATAATATAACTTGTAAGCTTTCATTTTTATCCAAATATATATTTTCACGTCGTACTGTTGTTTTATTCTCTGAAAGTCAAATATCAAATATAAACCCGTTCAAACTGTTTGCGTCTCATTTGATCACGTTGGATCAGATAAGGCAAAATTATATTGACATTTAAAACCAGTCTTAGTACTCTGATTCTGTGTACTTCTACCTCTTATCACGATTTACACTTTTAACCAAAAAATAATAACTATATATATATAACGAAAATTTAATATCATCGAAATAAATATGAAACCTATGTCTGTTTTGACGAAGGAGCAGGAAAAATATGTCTTTACCATATGCGCCACGACGGGTATATCTGAGTTTAGATGTCTGATATTAAAACAGATATATGATAAAAGCGTACAACTCACACATAAAGTAATATCAGATGTGTGAAGGAGGTCGAGGGCCTACGGGAAAGACAAACATAGATATTATGAATCAAGGCAAACGCATGTTAGTGTCGAAAGATGCAGCGATAAACTAAAATGAGGCTGAGTTTTTTTATATACAAAAAATATTTCAGCTACATCACTTATAGTTTGCATTATTTTTAAAAAAAACTGAATAAACAGACCTATAACGATATGATGACACCCTATTGATATTACACCTATGAATATCAGACATAAATAAAGTTTTATACAAGATAATACGTTGCCACACGTGGGCGTACAAAAGTAAATAAATAAACATGCATGTACGTAAAATTACAGAGTATAATTAACCATCACTTAATATTATAAATCAAAAGGCATACAATCAAGGTTCAAAATTTAGCTATTCAACTCTTTGTATTTGTATTAATTTCGCTCTATTTGATGATATTAATGAACGCGGCTAATGAAACCCCAGAGAGGCTCTGGTATTTCGATATTTGCCTAATGAATAAGCTTTTACGTACCTAATGGAAAAAAAACATATTGTAGATATCAGATACTCGCTTTAGCGCTAATAATATTTAGGTACACTGATATATTTCCTTTTTTGCACCACGCATGCTTGGCGAGCACTTGGTTATTGTTTCTTGACATAGTATTTGTCATTCATTCGTTTTTAGTTATGAACGTCCTCGTTGAAAATAAGCCTACATCATAGATCGTAACGTTGGACTTTCTATGAGAGGTATTGCCATAACTACCACAGTTGGGAGATGGATTGTTGATAGCAGTAAAATGGTGTTGTTTTTACTTAGGTACATGTTGCTGCCTGTCTTCTTAATTATTTCCCTTAATCGCTTTTTACTATTCTAAAACCTAGGACAAAGGGCGATCTGTAATTAGTCTGATAAATTGTTTATTTCCCTAGGGCGGTAATGTTATGTCATTAGACAACTCATTAGTAACCGGTTTATATGATAAAATACGAATAAGGAAGCTATACATTTCCAGCAAAAGCTGAACTAGTATTGTGTGGGAGTACATTCAATTTGAGGAGAACTGGTAATGTATAACTTGATGTGCGAACGTCACCTATATGAACCTACTTGACTTCACCCACTTGCAACGATGTCTGGTGAGCAGTACCGTGATACGAGTCTCTGACAAAATCCTTCCTATATTAAATCTGTGCCCATGGATCATATTCTGTACATGGTGTAAATCAAATCTGATCGGGCGTCTCACGGACGCTCTTACTGCATTCTACGGAGACTGCTGCGAAGTGGTGCATAGCAAGAAGTGGGAGTTGAGGGCTCTAGTTTCAAGAACCAGTTTAGGTAAAGTACAGTCAAGATTCAAAAACCTCAAAATGCCAAATCGACAGAGTTTGTTGAAGCACTATACAAATAAGCTGGAGTGGCAATGGGCAGGCCACCTGCTCGAAGAAAGGATAGTAGCTTTCAAGTGTTGAGCACGTACCGGTAAACCTTCCGTGTATCGGGCCTACCTTCCCCTAGATACAACGAATACCCAGAGTTAGAGCCCTGATAATGGTCGTAGGTAGCCGCTGGATGCAAACGAATCGGGACCGATCATTGTGCCTTACCGTACGGCACACGCCGGACATTTCAAACAAATGTCGTGATATCGGCACGAACGGACAACGTTTGTATACACGAACATGTGTGAGTAAGCGTATGGACCACTTTCTTGCGGGGCAGGTAAGGTATTGCGGATCGGTGGGAGGCGGTGAACGTCTATTCTGTATGTAGTACTATATAAATAATGTGCCATGGGGAAGCATATGTTCAGCAGTGGACATTTGCCGTTTTATCGTACTCATGTAGGATAGTTTCACTTAATAATTGTCGAAAAATGCAAATGCAAATGCGTGTGAATAGAACTTTCAGATTTTGTGAGCAAGTTGTTAGACAAACGACAAAAGCAAAAGAAGTAAATATGGGAATGACTTATTGATATAAGATTGATTGGGTTGCGATTTCATTTACCTCTAATTATATTTTCATTGAAGTGTAAAATGTACAGAGAACATTATGAACAGTCCCTAATTAACTACAAATATTTTTATCCATAAAATGGTCTCAAGCTGTGGAATCGATGACATACTGACATACTTCAAAAATAATATTGGTATTGTAATTATTAAGGATTGCTCAAGCCGTGTTCATATTGTCCCAAAATTCCAACGCGAGCCCCAAACCCCGCAAAATATTAAATTTGCCCGAAGGAAATATCTCGCTGTAATAAAATCATGTAAAATATCTTCAGCTGAATCTTCTAAGGGAAAATATTAGGGCAATGACTGCGCTTAAAAAGAAAGACGCTCTGTCAAACAATATGGTTAATAGGGACCTATTATTCTTCGCGTAAGTTCTACTAATATTCAGCAACCAGGTGTCAGTGTGAATTTGACTCTTCTTGAAGAAAGTTAAAATTAATTTTTTTTAAACTGAAATGTAAAGATCAGTTAAAAACCTCGATGAAGTAAATCAAATATTACACTTTCAACGAAAATATTATAGGGCCGAACATGATAATTAAAACTAATCTACAATAATACAATAACTGACTACTAGAAAGATGGTATTTTCCATTTAAATTGTGTTTCAAGGCGTTGGATGATATCACACTTAAAAAGTTGGCTTCTTTTCGCGGAAAATGACTGAAGATGTGAAGCGGATGATGGATCGCATCTTCCCTTTGAGGTCGGTCGTTTGGCATTTTCTCCTGCATATAATGGTGTGAAACCATTGTGCTGAAACTGCACAAAAGTCGTTCTAATGATACACCGAGATATTTGACACCTCACCTCAGTATATGGTTGACCGATATTGATGTAATTTATAGTCTCAGTAGATTCGATTGTTTTGTTCGGGATCGCATTACTAAGATTAATTTTATCTCATTAGTTTTAAAATCAAAACCAAAATTCTCGCAGCATTGTGATTAAAAGTGTAAATCCATTGCAGGTTCAATAACAAACGTGTTGAATGAAAGGATTAATCTTGAAATAATTGGAGTACAGTCTGAGTGGCTGAACACGAAGATATAAAAGCTTTTCAATAAACTTCATCATAAAACGATATTACAATACTTAAGGGTGTCACGAGTGTTGACTAGATAACGTCGTCTGACTACGATAAATAAGACAATATCTATATATTATATATAAATTTAAAAGTAACTTAACTGGTGTTAATAAAATGTTCCCCTGGATGAGTGATTGACTTCCCAACTCTCAGCCCAATTATGTATTTCACAACTCACTTATAAAAGTGACCTTTCATCTGGGGCCAGCTCGTTGTACACTGTTTTAGAATAAAGGTAAAAATATGGAAATTACTTTAAAAATGGTAATGATCAGATTGTATGGATAATATCCGTGTACAAAATATTTTATTTTTCTAGGTCAATTTCACGTTCATTTTTAGATGACAGCTCCGACTACTTAGCATTTTGCGTTGTCTCAGATTCGTTCAGAAATTGTTATTAGCACGAGTAAATATATAAAACATATTCTGTGGTTTAAACAATGCATGATCAATTATTACATGTTTAGTTTATTTCTAAAGCAGAGGTAGACTATTAATTACGATTATATTTATGATTTAGCACTATAAAAAATTGCGTCTATAAATCTTATCTATGGTATGGATCAAAGTGGATCAGTTTCTGAACGCAGACACAGATGTTGACATTAACAACCAAAATGGCGGGTATGACTTTAACAAAACATAAAATGTACATGTTTGATTTTGACAGACCGCCATTGTTGTTTTGTGTTGCAATTGTTTGAGGGAGAACATATTTTGTACATTGCATTCGGTTAGGTTTGTTGAAAATAAATGATCAAAAAAGGTTAATTTAAAAAAAATTACTATATTTGGTGTGCATTGACCTGGCCCAGGCTTCATACATTTTTGAAATCACTTTTAAAATTTCGAACATCGCTACCTGTGATTAAGTAGTTCCACTTGAGCAAAGTCTTCGTATTCCATATTTGAACAGCCAAAAATTTACTTCAGATAAGTAGTAATGCCCATTTTCAAATAATAACTCATGTATACATATTTTTGTACTCGAGTGTACAAGATATTTAATTCAATGTGAATGAAGGTGAATTAAAGGATTAAACTTTAAACAAACTGTAGTACAGTCTGAGTGCCTCGTTTACAAACACGAAGACAATAAAGCTCACCAATAGACCGCACCGTAAAACGATATTACGAAACTTAAGGCTGAATTAAGCGGTGAGTTTGATAACATCGTCTAAATGGATCTTCAATTATTAACCCCCGATGAAATGTTTATTTAGTTACAGAAAACTAAGAAACCGTGAAAGATTTATGAAAGTTATAATATATATAAAGTATTATATCGTGAAGTAAACTCTATGTTAAATATCTTTAAATTTTAACAATATTTTCCTTAAAAATTTTTTTTACTTTTTGTGTGTTACTAATTGTTCATGAGTTAATATATATTTATTGTGCGTAAACAAATTCTTTAAGAGATATTTTATTAAATAGAAAGTCACTTATTTACAATTACAAACTTACACAATAATAATAAAAATACAATAATGCAGAGTATTTGCGGCGCTTGATAATTTGGGCTTTTTGTTAAATTAATGAAATAAAATCAAAACTAACTCTCAAGTATATAATAATTTTACTTTGTTGTTATTGTTAGTACAAATACATAAATATACGTGAGAATTTTTTTATATTTTTTTAAATATATTGAATTTTTCACTCATATTATTTACGGATCACAATATTCGCCTACCTGTAAAATAGTAATCATCGCTCTGTATGTGTTCTAAAAATATCGCAACTGATTTCATCTCTGTTCTTTGTTGATTATTTTTTTGAAAAATAAAATAAAATGTTTATTGTTTCATCTTTAAATTAATATATTGGTTTTGGGTATTCAGGTATTAAATCAAAACAATGCGACGTTGCCAAACCACCTCGCCAATTTCCTCGCGACCCCATCGAAGTAAATTTTGATTTACCACAATGATTCAACATTCAGTACAATAACGATAAACAAAGCCGAAACCGACGGACGGACCCGTAAACTGTTGAATAATGAAAATCAAATAGCTTTTGTTAAGTCGAAGTTTTCATATAAATCGCCTCTACCGTCACACAGCGAAGCCCATTATTTCGCCCAACAACAGTTTATGGGACCAAAACGACCGTGGAAGCTGTAAAGCTCTGTATAAACGGATAAATTTTTCATAAAGAAGCTATTTTATTTGTCATAAAAATGTACGTGGCACTGATTTTCTCGCATCATGTGGAAGGAACTTGAACTAAGAGAAAATGGCGGAATGCCGGTAGCAAAGTTTATTATGTTTTTTTTACTAACAAGTACGTAAGTAAGTAGTAAGACCACGCTTTACATCGAATGGCATAGCGGCATTATCATCACTAAAAATCAACTTTTGCACTTTAAAACTGATTTTATCATTGTAAATCCGTTTTGTACAGTTAATTTGACAATATATCAATTGTGTCCCTTCACCACCACTACATTAGTCTACTGTAGAACATGTTTGTGACTTCCAGTGAGAAGCAACTTAGTTCCAAATTATTTCAAGACAAATTGTATGTAATATGGCAAAGCATCAAAGGCGCTACTAGCGCATTGTTGGCGCCACTATCCCTACATTATGTATGGTAGAGAATGGATGTTGATTTTGCCCCGTTTGAGATTCGGTGGGTTTATTTTCGCTGCGTGAAGTCCCGTCTCTTATTACGTAGTATACGTATATTACATTCTCTTTGGTGACTTACATTAGAACATAAAATATCACCACTTTGAACGAGATTTGTTTGAGATGATTTTATTATCAAGGAATACTAGGTAAGATGGTGGACTAGATGGACCGGACGACGTCGAAGGTCGTGGGGAGTCGCTGCGCTGGATTCACGGGCTCGAGACTGGTCATTGTGGCATACTATGGCGGTGGCCATGGCCAATGTCCAGCAGTGAACGTTTAAGGCGTGACGTGCCCGGCTGCTGCTGCTGATGATATTCAGCTAACCATACCTACAAATTTGTTCTAATACAAATCTTTTAAAAATTTAATATCATTGAACTACAACATTTTAACACGTTAAAATTTATTAAGGGAGCTCCCCAATGGTGTAAATCTTTGATATTAACAGAGATAATTGTCATAATCATCGCCAAAGACAGCCAGGATGTATGACATATATATATATTGTAGTTAATCGTATGGAATAGATAGATAAACTAATTAAATAAGAATAAATTTTAATTTCATATGGCACACATTCGCTATAGACCTACCTTATACACAAATATAAAATCTGCATGTGAGAATAATCACAAGGACTGTTTTTACTAAAGATAGAACAATGCTACACAATGCTTGGCCACGACCACTACTGATGGAAAATGACGGTGTGGCATATGATGGTCTCGAAAATGCCTGTTCACCCAAAGCTAAAGAGCGTAGCTTTGTGGAAATAAAAACGGCACGGCAATGCGTTCCACTCCCTGGCTGTACGCATGATAAAGTTTAAAGTGAAACGCTTCAGATTTGTCGCTTTCATTATTCATTTATTTACAAATAACCACAATATTATACAGTAAAACTTGGTCCTGCGACCTTAAATTTTCCGTAATGTATTTATGCTCTCTAAATAGCGTCATCTATAAATTTCAAACATATCTTTAGAGAGCCCACGTCCCAACAAAACTTGACCAATTCAATAAGTTATTGACATGTTTCAACCACTATCTAAAGTTTTCTTCCTTTACTAACAAACATCAAAGAGTATCGAAAACTTGGCACATTCCCTGGCCGACCTTGTCGGGATATTCTTTATCTAAACTTTACGTGTCCCACTTTTGACAGACAGACTGAGAGATAAAAACAAGATAAGAAAAACGTGTTTTTCATCCTAGATTCTACCTACTGAATGCTTGTTACATACCGGTTAAACCCCTTCTTATTTTAGAATGGACTTGATACTGTATACTTGATAGTCCTCCGACCTCTACAGCTTCACCCGGACAATGGCGAGCGCGGAAGACGCTCGGTTAAACACCGATATGTGATCTTGTTAAAATTTATCTTTGTTTTTGCTCCACTTTTAACTAGATAAATATTTAACGTGAGATGGTCAAACAGGAACATATTAATGAATTTATTAACATTAATGTGTAATGAATTATGTTAAGTCAGATACAATTTTTGACGTTCCGCAAACACACACTCCCGTACCGCTCGCACACCTCAGGAACATACTTAGCTATGCGTCAGACCTGCAGAATTAATTATGTAAACATAATATGAATAGATGAAGAATCTTGAAAGGTTTTTACCCATATGAATATAATGTCTAACGGACTGTATATTCTTTATGCGAATGAATTGTTTCTCATATATATTTTAAATGGCAAGACATAAACCTAAATGAAAATATAATAAAAATAAGAGTTATGTAGTTACCGGTAAAAAATGATAAATAACATTGAATAGTGATACTTTACTGGTATAATAAGCCTTAGATAAATCCACTGAATAGAGTATCTAGTATGACGTTATCTAGCCTCGTGGAGACGATTTATTTTTCCTATCATGGCGGTGTCATCCGCAGTGCTTGGTATAAAAAATAGACTTTACCTGTATTGGGTGAACCTCGATAGTTTTTATTTGTCAGTGAATTTTTGCTTCCCTTTCAAACTTTATAAAATACAATTTAATAAAACTATTATTTCTGTTATGATAGAAAAACTGTTTTTGAGGAGATAAAATCTTGTGATATTTTAATTGAAGGAATTCTAGTATGCTAGTTTAAACTACGAATTGTGGAAGAACTAAGTCACTTGATAAAAATTATTCGATATTGAATAGAAATAATTTAAAAGTGGAAGTCTCAACTTGTTACTAAAACAATAGTTTGATGTAAAGGAAAAACAGCTTTTACCTTTGTAATAGACATAAGTAATATGACCATTGAGTTAATGTAGTTCAATACCCAAGCAGTGCCCAACTACAATGGCTTCGCTGTCTGTCCATCCGTCTCGGTATCCTTTTGAACCGTAATAAATAGATACTTGAATTTTTCGCAAAGTATGTATTACTATTGCCACTACGAATAATAAAAGTTAAAACTGAGAGGGGCTCCCTATACGTGGAACGTTTTTTTTTTCTTTTCTTGAGTTAAATATTGAATAGATGTACGTATCCCTTCGTGAAAGACCGACTCACGCATGGCGGAATATTTTTTTTATCACAAGAGTATCATATCCTTCTCCACTTCATAGCACATTTAAATTATATGTTTTTGTATTCGTGTGCTTATAATATAAAAATTACACAACGCAATATATATTTTTGTTAGGAAGAGACCACTTCTGCCCCAGCGAACATTATCAAAGTCTCGTGGACAGATAAAACAAAATCATGGTACGCACCGAAACCTTTCTAAGAGATAGATAATAAAGCGTTATGTATGAAAAGCACATCTCATTCTTATTCATGGAGATCCCACTATCTGGGTATATAACATATTTAGGGCGTCGATTGAAAATTATGGGGGTCCCTCCCTTCTAAAAATACAGAGAGAGAAGCGTGTTATACCAAGAGGGTGGGTTATTACATAAAACATTAGAGGAGTGGGAATAAGCTGATAACAGCCTTTCTAAAACAGGTCATTATTGCCTGTTGCAAGTGGGTTGGAGAAGGGATAAGGGGCATAATCTATCGGCCAACCTAACGCCTAACGCCTATTTTACTCGTAGTTACTGCGGCTTTAAATATTATCTTTATTTTTTCAAGTTTTTTCATGTAACAATTGCTCTGTCTAGATAGACTATAAATAGTCTATCAAAGGGGAGCAAATGCGACATAATGATAAAGCTCAAGTATGTTGAAATTATGAAACATGATAAATCTTTGACATATACTGTAACACTCGCCTAGTTACTTAATCTTAACAGTACCATCTTTCGAAATGACAGGTAACTTCTTGCTCCAGTTTCGTAGTGTAACTGCTAGATAGCAGTTATTGTAAATAGGTAAAATTAAGTACTCAGTTAAGTTTTTTATTTCGCACAATTTCACGCATAATATGGTCACTAATTTCGCACTCTGAAGCACAAGAGTTGTGGTGAAGTGGCTTATTACTCTACTCTTTATGATTTCTGTCTTGAATGCAAACCCGGGGCAGAAATAAAGTTTTGTTTTGTTTTTAAAGAATAGTGGTACTATAAAGTATATTAGAGTGTAGAATAGTGATCAAGAAGCTGTCAATTATTAGAGAGTGAGTAAAAAGTACGTTAAGGCATATGTACGCGTTACGCGCTCTATGCCAGGCATAGTTCGGCGCTAGGCATTTAGGAACGCCTGGTTGGTTTGCTAAGGTGGAAACTGTGGCAGGATAAGCAGAGTTACGCCTACCATTTAAGGGTCGAACAGCCATTGAGCGAAATCGTGGACGAAACTAATTTGACTAGAAGCTCTTTTGTTTGTCGGTTTTTGACAGATTGTGCAGTAACGAGATTTGGATCAACGGACACTGATAAAAAAGGTTGCATACTTGTTTTTTTATTCGGCGGTTTAGGGTGGGCATAGGCATAGGCAGTGCAGGGCAACACAGACTTTGTAACGTATGAACGAGTACGGACTGACGTGGGACCACAAACTTTGTTTCGTTTCGTTTTTGTTTCGGATTGGTTGCAAATTGTATGAATCCTAAATTCGAATTTTAAACGGATTTTGATTGGTCGTGTTTTATGATATCAGCCCTCATATAACTCTCATATAAATCCTGCGCTGAGTTGTGTGCACATATGAGCATGACGCGTGCGCAGGCAGACATTGTTTGTGTGTGATTTTTAATGAAATTCGGAAAATCTGTGATCATGTAATCGTATTAGTAGAAACGTTACATCCGCGACATTCATTAACATTTTACATTCTCGCAGACGCTCAGCACCCAATCCAGTATAAGCTGAACTAAGCTGGCATTCATCAGACAAACATTTTGGTAAATCAAATCAATTTACTACCTAGGTCGTAAATTATATCATTGACAAATTCAGAACCGTAGAAAACAGAATATTTCTTACTTGTAGATTAATTTTATTTTTTATAGGTACTCGCATGTTCATAAATATTGGGTATATCACACATCGTAGTAGAATTCTTCAACCATCCGCATCGTTTTACCAAAATATAATCTTTGAAATTACCACAATTCAGGAATCTACCAAGAACAAAACAAATTAATAAAGCCGCTCTCCTAATGCTTTCCATTATCGAAAACGCGGCAGGGCCCCATGTGGATTTCCCTAGATAATATATTTTTTCTACTCTACTTAAGCCTTGGGGAAAATGAGAGCAAATATGGGCAGCCCGAATAGTGGCCGAAAATCATCCAAGTGGTAAAGTGGGGTTAGAATATTAATATACCTATATTTTCGTGAGTAACGCTGTAAGACTTTAGGACGAGTAGGTAGCAGATAAAAATAAGGAAAAAACCGTATGACGTATGTTAATAGTTTATTACAAACAGCAACGATAATTCATAATTATTTACATTGTTAAATACTTATGAGATCTAAAGTACTGTTAGCTGTTAATCTTTGAGGATAAAGTTTATTTGAGGATTTTCAGAAAGCCTACATTAAGGCTTATTAATCTGAAATCCTATTTAGTAATAATTGATGATCTACGAGTAAACATTTTTTGGGATTATTGTAGCTTTACAATATCAATTTTTTTAGTAAAATTATATTATGACTCGTACTTGGCCTTAGTCTAACCTTATTGTAAGTGAAAATAAGGCTGGCGGATGGTACTCTTGCGCAGTTGCGCACCCAGAAGCCTCAACCTAACGAGGCGCAAGCTCTGCTACCTTTCATACCGCAACAAAAGTGCTATTTACACTGCTGTTTAGCGACAGACTTTAGTAATATTGTGGTAAATAGAAAGCGGAAATATGAAATATCATCTATCAAACCGAGTGCAGATAGGTACCCGCACTGGGAATCGAACCCAAGACCTTCGGATTATTTGTATAGCCTTGTAGATCAAGGAGGCGAAATGTGTATAATTAGGAAATGAAACGCTTTGCTTTATGACACTTTATGACTATAGATTAAATTTTAGATCAACCATTTCCTTTCTTTTTATGATGATTTTTTTTAAAAAAATCACTAAGTTTTAAATCTGTTTGTTTCAAGTACATTTCGTTAGTATAGTTGCTGAGAAACTCAACTTTACTCACATAAGCACAGACAGGCATCATCCTATGAGGGTAGCATTTTTACTTCGGACAGATCCTCACAAATAACACAAAAATATTGTTATTTACATTGATGAGGAAGAAATTACGTCTTCATTATAGAATATAATGAGGTAGTCATTGTTTGAGGATTTCCTTAGTTTGTCAACTCGTTTGTTGGAGTTTCTAGCTATCTGTATAGTCTTAGATTTAGAACATCCACTACGATGATTTAATTTTTCCTTACTGTTGGATCCATTAAATACTACATGTATAGAAAAGGACCTTTGTCGACGTTTCATACCCGATGACGACGACAAAGGGTTCTGTCACCGAAAACGTTTGAGGACCGCTGTAATCGTTGCTGCAAAACACACACATTTTCACCAACTTTATAAAAGACATGTATATTAGAAGTATCCGATACAAATGTTAACAAATCACATCTACCTAGACTCACCGTCAAAAGAAAATGACCGAGAAGTAATATACGGCCCAGTGGAGCTAAATAGAACCAATAGATCTTCCCATCCATTGTGAAAGATTGTAACGGACCGAATCTAAATGATTTTCCTCGTTTAGTCACGCAGATGGTATCTACAGGACACAACTGTTTTACAGCTGATTGGACTTCAATCGATGAATTGAATAGACCTTCCTTTAACAATGTAAATATAAAGATTTCAGTAAAGAATTGGATCGGTTTTAGGAGTTCCCGCGTGATGATGATGATGGCGCGTTCATACTATGTACTACTTCCCTTATCTCTGATTCTACTAGAAACAAATGCGAGCAAAATTGTTGCTCTGAGAGTTGATGCCGGTCGGCATCAATTCAATTAGTGGCTCGCCAACGTTCAATGCGACCACACATCAAAAATGTGATTTAAAAATGCAGTACGTTTTAAAGACCTACAAAAACCCGTCAACTACGAAAGAAAAAGATAACGGCGTAACTTATTATAGCAAAAATCAGCAAAACATCAACAAAAAAATCAAAACTAATTTTTGAAGATTCTTTCTGCTGCTCCCGATGCGCCATTCCTATATGAAAATCATAGACTATGAAATGTGAACCTTAATATAGGTACTAATTTTAGCGGTAGTGAACTATTTTACTCGTAACTTGTAAATAACTCTTACTTAGCTTCGTAATGACTGTTATTTATTTGTAAATAATTAGTTTTCTAAGTATTTTTACTCTTACACCGCGTAGAAAACTCCGCAGTGGAAAGGCTTTAGTACAGCACGTTGAAACATCCATTATTTTTGTCTTTTTAGGGATCTTTTGTCAATAAAGAACCATAACAGTTTCACAAAGCCCATATGGCCGTTGTTTAACTTTTTTTTAAAGAATTTTGCATAAATAAATTTTGAAAAAGGAGGATTAGGAGGACTGAGGACCGTAAGGAGTGGCTCACGTTGGGAGAGGCCTATCGTCAGCAGTGGAGAGACACGGGCTAATAAGTCAAGTCTAGTAAGTCAAATTTCGAAAAACAAGCCTACGAGCATTGTGTGATTCATTTTAGTAGGTTTACCAAAAATATTGGGGTATGTGAAGAAAAATTTTCGAGGTAGAGATCCGTTTGCGAAATATTAAGTGGTCATTTTGTTAGAGTCAACTTTACCCCCTAACTAGCTAAAGTATAGATTTTGGTATTTAATTTTTTTACAGTAAGAGTATATACACGTATATGACGAGGTTAATAGGAAAACTATCACAGCCGACTAAAGGCTTCACAAGTTAACGAGTCTGTTTCACCAACTCGTTAAAATAATCTTACAACCGCATTCATTCCAACCTCAAAAACCACTGCTGACGACGAACTAGAATTATAAGAGCCTGTTAATTAATATTAAACGGTTCCAAACACAGTTCATAATTAGTTCGGCGTTTCGTAACAAGCGAAGATTATAACTTTATAAGTTTGGCAAATGACAGTTTAATATCCGCCAGAATTTCCTTTAAATTAAAAGTTAATGTAGAACGGTTAGTTTTACAAAAGAATAGTGACAACGCATGAAGCTTCACTATTCACGAGTGGAGCTCACCTGGACTAGTCAAATTAACGATTAGTGAATGTTTATTTCCAATTTTCTTACACAGCAGCTAATAGTAAATTCAATATACGGGTACAAACTCATCCGTAGTGAATATTGTGGTCCCGGTGACTTTATTGTATACTCGTAACTAGCTTTGCGAGACAAGTTTTTTATTTGGTATACTATAAAGGTAAACTTGTCGATAAGGTTAGCTTAAATCTTGTAGTAAGTACCTTGACATAATTATGGGTTTATTATTTGAGACAAGGGGGGTGGTCCACCGAGCCCATCCACTGACTGCGACCTTGATAGATCTATTGTAATCATAATTATAGGTTACCGTATATTTATGTACAAACTTTCAACTTTATGTAAAAATACATAGACAAATTGACTTATTACCAGTTGGGAGTTTATGAAAGCCGCAGGGTTACCCCAAACCCTATAATATAGGTCGACGAATTCTCTACAAATCGCTTTGTGCCAGTAAGGCTTTGTCGTTGAAATGACGCATCCTTTTGTTCGGTTAAGCAAACTTTATACAAGGGACAAGACTTTTTGTTACTTAGAGAAAATTTTGGACCGGAAATTGGACTGCTAATTTCTTTAGTCCGCAACCATTTAAAAGTTTCATGATTTGAAGTTTGAACACTAACAAAAGCAGTGACACAAGTACTATTACAGTTTCCATTGAAAACTTATTAATAATAAGCTAAATATTCCTTACACTTAACGGTATGAAATAGGGTGGTCCTATTCCAAAGCCACACAGCAAAGTGTTATATATTACTCAAATTTACGTACCAATGAGGCTAACCAATTCAGAAATAGAGGACGGCGCTTGTTTTGCTGCTATGCTGTTGTCAGAATTAAAAACGTTATATTTTACCAGTCAGACAAGCCTAAACCAAATCACACTCATATTATAAATGCCAGAGTTTATTTGTTTGTTTATGACCTTTTGATGCCTTAACGGCACACCCAATCCTGACAATACAAATGGCCTATACATATATAGGCTCTAGCAAGAATTTCTGAAATCCATGTAGGTGAACCCGTTGGTAAAAAACTAGTTACATTTATAAAGAAAAGGTTTTACACGCCTATTATTACTCAACATGAATAAAAAATCTGCAATCCCATGTTGATTAGTCTAGTTCCACTTCAGACGCCAATTACTAAATCGAACTCCCCTGGAAATCCTCCTTCACAACTCACCAAACGTCAAACTTCCAAATCCCCCTGATTCCCTGATTCCACTCGGGTTCCAAGTGCGTAAGTAAATTAGTTTTTCCTCAACGCTGCGGCTACATGCCAACGTTATGCAGACTGGCATAATCTCCATTCCAGCACATAAGCATTGCCTTGATTAAACTACCTCAGAGGATTCCGCCGACCTTAGCTGAGCATCTCGTGGGAAATTAGAGTGAAGACTCAAGTCTAGTGCGTAGGTTTAGTTCTACTTGAGATGCTATCGGAATGTACGTTTTTATGACAAAGCGAAGGGAAGGAGACTCAATAAAAAGCTGGCGAGACTAATACAATGTAGAAAATGGTGATCAGGGTTTAGTCCATCTCAAAATGAGTTCAAATGTTTTTTTAAAATGGTTGTTCTTGTAAACTTTATGTATGTTAAATTTTGATTACCGTATATTAATACGAATTAATGAACGTTACTGAAATAATCAAGAAATAATGAATAAAATATTGTGTTATTTATATAAGATAACAGAGGTATTTGTTACACAAAACGTCATACACAACTCAAATACAAAACGGAATGGAAAGTTCAGCAGCGCCTGCAATGATTAAATTTTTCAAATCACACAAATTCCTACAAATTTTTGGTGTTGAGTTGAGCTCGCAAGAGAAATAGTATTTTATTTTAAAAAATTTGGGAAGACTAACAGTATATATATAAATAAATAATGTATCTTATGTGTCTATAAACTAATAATAAGTCAGGTATGCTTCCTAAACGGCCGTATATTTTATTGCGTTGACTTAGAGGTTAGATTTTTACAGGTCCAGGGAATTGCATATCGCGCATGCACCATTCCTGAGACAAGGTCTTGACAGACAGACGGACAATAAAGTGACGGAACCCTAAAAACAAGCCAAGTGTGCGTCAGACTCTTTCTTCTACGAAGGGTTCCGTTAGTACTGTAAAATATTTACAGCACAACAAGTAAAACAAGTTCGTGTTATTTTTTCAAATAAAATTATTTAAGTTTATGTTATGGTCACCTCCTTCAATTATTAATATTTGTATTTTTATTAATTTATTGTTATAGCGACCATAGTATTGCACACTCTGAAAATTTCAAGTGTCTCCCTATTTTAAAAGACAAACTTGAGGCAGAAAAACGTGACAGCCAGACGAGAAGTGCAGACGGAGAAACCTTAGTATTAGAGTTCTATTAGCACCCTTTGCGTATGTGACCCTAAAATGGTACTTCCATTTCGATGTAACACCACTGAGTTAACGACAGTCTACAATTTTGTTCGTTTAGTTTTCTATCCATCAACCTACGTATAAACACTTTTGCTATTCTAAAATGACGTTGACGTTTTGAAAACATTACCAAATTTACATACAAATTCATTGCAGTGCCAATGAAGGCAATGTGTCGTAATGGCTCCCCGTGGGACAATAACCCGTGACGCGAAAAACGGGACAAATGTCAAACAGCACACATGTCGCTAGGGAGCCAATAACAACACATACAGGATGTATCAATCTAGTCGTGTAGCGATAAAAAAGGTCGGTTTACATACAACTAATGAAGAAGAAAAAACAATTTAGATTACCTAGATCCAACAATACAAGTGTCAAGTGCAGTAATTATGGCACTAAGCGCACAAATCCTTATGTAAATTCTGTGGGCTGGTGTATATAAGTAAGTAAATATGTCTGCTTCCGGATGACTTCTCGTGACAGTAAATAAATAAAGAAAGAAAGAAAGAAAGAAAGAAAGAAAGAAAGAAAGAAAGAAAGAAAGAAAGAAAGAAAGAAAGAAAGAAAGAAAGAAAGAAAGAAAGAAAGAAAGAAAGAAAGAAAGAAAGAAAGAAAGAAAGAAATTTACAATACGAGCGCACCATTTACAATACAATTTCGTTGAAACAGGTTGGATTTGTATCCCCTTTGACTAAATCATTTAAAAAGGTACACCCACCAGGCGTGTGTCGATTTTGAGCTGTCAAATCGATCTCTTGGTTGATTTTTTTTCTTCTAAGTTTTCTCCTCAATTCTTTTGTTGATGGTTTCCGTGTCCTTTTACGCTTGCGAATTATTGGAAAATTAGGCACAAAAACTTCACTATTTTAATTATTCACTGTACACGAAAAAAACAATAAAGTGACTGCCAGCGCTAGCGACCGGGGGATGTTCGGATACGCAAGCAATGTTTACTTACCTTAGATATATTAATTTTATGTTTACTTTATTTATTTATAGAATCTAACAATCGTGATGACTCAGTACGTAGAAATTGGACTACATGGTGATTAAATATCGATGATGTAACATTGATGTTTGATTATAAAATGTAATTATAATGATATTTTATTTAAGAATATTATTTTACTTTAGTTTAATTAAATATTTATAAGATTGACATGGAAAAATAATGTAATTTTGAAATGACATGATATTTTACATATATTGTCCACCCAAAAGGCAAGTTCCATAGAAACAATTACTATATAAATTATATATTTAAGAACTCTGTAAACCTGCAGCCGAAACAATAAATGATTTGATTTGAATTAATGTGCTTAACTTTAGTAAATGAGACTACAGACTGTCGAGCTTCTAAAATCCACCTCCGAACAAACTAACTCAGTCTGAGAGCACGTCAATTGCTCCATATATACCTCAATTTTAACTCCTATCTTGCACTATGCTATTTATTAATAAATAATATTAAGCTGTAATTTTCCAAATAAAATAATTACTTGAAAAATCAATAACAAGAGAAACAAAAACTGTTTTATAAATTAGTCCACATTATATATGTATCCGTGTACCTATGAGTTGTTTTTCAATTCAAGTACATTATCCGATTGCTTAACGGTAAAGGGAAACATCGTGAGGAAACCTGCATGTCTTGAACAATGTGAAGTCCGCCAATCCACACTGGGCCCGCGTGGTGGACTATGACCCATACACTCTCTGTAGAAGAGTAGGCCTGAGACCCTGCAGCGGGGACGTATATAGGCTGTTTATGATGATGATGATATATGTAGCTTCATTATTGCCAGAAACCTGGCGACATTCCTCGCGCTGTATGGTCAAACCTATAATTTATCCGAGTTAGTCATCAGACGCAGCCTTTTGATCATCGATTGTGATAAATTTTATTTCCCAAAAATACGAAACAAACTTTTAAAAAACATTTGAAAATGCGAAAAGAAAAATTTTGCTTTATAAATTTTGACGAATGTGTCACCCTGTAACTATCCCCGATTAGCCAACTCCTCGACCGGGAAATATGTATAATATCCAATAAACGGAAACGGTAACGAATAAGGAAAATCTTTATTGTTCCCACAGCCATGATAAATAGCGGGCCGACGGCTTTTATTAAAACGGAGCAATGAAATTGATGTTGCCATTAATTCTAAGGAGAGATTTATTGTCGGAGTGAATCTCAGGTCAATTAATTCGCAATTCATATAATTACTGCCTGTTGTTCTGTAGAGCCTCTCAAGATAAGTGTATTTTGAAATGACATTTTCTGAGAATTACTCTTTAAAAAATTATTTTAAGGTTTCTGTTTGAACAAGAATATTGTTGTCGAAGAGATTTTCAAGTCCGTATATCAATGCAAGTGCGCTCTCTTATATACATTTATAAAATCAACATTAGATTTCATAAAGTACGGACTTGTTTCGTCTAAATTATAATAGTATATAAGTATGGCGTCTATAGTTATATGTTACATAGGTACATTTATAAGACCACCTTTATCGTTGCTGTCATCTTCCTAGATTGGCTTCCTATAGATTTTATCCTTTTCTGTTACTCAGAACTGTCATTTAAAGAGAGTGGGAGTCCGAAAGCACGCGGAGGAAGGCTCGACGAGGCTTTAGAATATGACCTTTACATGTCATCCAGGCGTCGTAATAGACTGAGGGAAATATGGAGTAGATCACGCGAAGTGATTACGGCATATCCCCATATAGAAAGTCTGATTTGGTGATCTATAAATGAGTCTCTTGTACAACAGTGGACTTATGTACCTATTTATGAAATGGAACTCATTGGTACGAGCCATGGGTGCAATTCAGAAGACGTCCGTCGTTACAATCTCACGGCTTACGGATGTCTTTGCTGACGTCATTCATTGTCATCAAATACTTCCGTGAGACGTGAGATTGTAAGAGTCTTTGTTTTTAGTGAAATTCACCCCAAGCTCGAAGCCAGACGATGACTTTATAAATAAGAGCTGGCACGTACAACAGATCTGTATAACAAAACCATTAAGTTTGTTTATAAATATATGAGGCCGATATATCGGTTTAGCCGCCTCCGTGATCTAATGGGTACACTCTTGGAATTACGATTTGGAGCTCCCGGGTTAGATTCCCAGTGGGGGTACCTATAGGTACCCGATTTGGTTGGTGGTAGGGGGCATTTTCGATGTCCGCCTTACACCATGTTACCTAAGTCTGCCTCCAAACAGCAGTGCTAATATCACTGGTTACGTTCCGGTATGAAAGAGGCACTTCTTTAGATGTAGGCTTCTGGGTACGCTTACCATCCTACGGCCTTATCGTCACTTACCATCAGGTGGAATGAAGGCCAAGTGCAAACCAATCAAACATTTGAAAAATATTCTGCAGTGGACTTTTTCAGCCAACAAGTATTTTCTTCATCAAATATACCTATAAACTTATCTCGTGGAAACATAGTGACTATATGCCTGTCTCACTTTAATAAAGCCAGATCCACTATCGCCCTCAATATATTTAGGCTGACTCGTAGCATAAAACTGTTGATAAGACACAATACTGAAAATAATAAAATAAGGTGTCAGCATCCCTGACTATCCCAACAGACACGGCTGAACGAACGAAAACGTCTCATAATAATACAGACAGAGAGATCAATATCGAACGCGTAGACAATGTAAATGACAGAAGAAATAAGCTTATTGGGCTCAGTGACAACGGTAGAATTTCGATCAGTGTTGCGAGATTTTTTTATTAAAAAGAAAATGGCGAAGCTTGCTACGAAATCAGTCGGGATCTATGGAAATATATGTACAAGTATGTTTGTACTCCGTTATTAAAGCATTACCAAGAAAACAAATTGTTTTTTTATTGTTATTTTAATTTCAGTTTCTACTGTTACCCTAATCATTTTTAATTCTTGCTCTTTATAAGACCTAAAGAAACAGATGCTATAAACATACGCTTCGTCTTAGTATGTCTTATTAACCTCTTCAGATCTCCTGCTTTCCTAGTACATCGGTCGAAAAATTCAAAGGAAAAAAGGTAATCGAGATAAACTACGGACAAATTCATATTACATACAACAGATTGTTTGCTTCATAACTTTAAAATAACGACCTACTTCTTGTAAATTTTGGTTTGCAATTACTACTTCTTTGTTTACTTAAATTCTAATTTAAAAAACGCAGAATCAATTATTTACTCGTTGTGATAGTGAAAACGTCCTTGGCTTTCATCTAAGCCGTGAAGTCGAATCTTGTTCATGCTGAATCTTGCAAGCATGCTGAACATTCAAAGAGAACATCTAGCTAAACTTTTAAAAAGAGTATTTTTTCCCATGAATTCATGAGCATTGACTTCATAAATTATCCTAGGGGTAAATAATGATTATAATAAAGGCATATCAGTGCGTGTCAAATTTCATCCCACCACTCAGCACCATGAGGTATCAAAACAACTCACTTTCAGATCGATTAATGTTACCATTTTTTTCTTCTGGAATATTCATCCAGTGGCCAGCTGCGGCACCCAAGGGATTCTTGTATTCTGAAACTAAAACAACTAGTATACTATAATTTATTAAAATTATAGCTGAAATTCCACTCTTCGACATGAACCTCATCATATATCGCTACGTCGAACTTTCTATAATCGCAATATCCCTTTAACTTTTTTTAGACGTTTCTCAAAAATAACACACATTTTCAATCTCTCTCGTTACTAACAGGCCTGTCATTAGCTCTTTTATCCCAATTTCTAGGAACCAGGCCATGAACGCTCAAAATCACCCCAAAAATTATACCTATAAGCGAAAACAATGTATCAAGGCGTATATGTTACTAATAACGGTCATCTATTTAATGCTGAGTCACGCGAGACATAAATTCTGCCAGTGACTAGGCTGTGATCTGTGACTAAGGTAAAAAGTCCAAACACTGCATGGAAATTGTTTACTTCAGACAACGATATTTTATTGTTTATAACTACGAGTATGTTAACAATTAACAGTGTTGGGTATACTCGTAGAGCTAATTTTTGGAAATGTTTGCCGTGAGTCAAGCGTTACATGTCTACCACAGAGGACTCTAATATGTCGTCTGATTTTCTTTCGACTCCGTAAATTCGATTTTGAATCCCTTGTAATAAATAAATAGTATAAAAAAGTATTTATTCTCCAAAATTTCTTATTACATTTCACTTTTAAACTACTTAGATGTGTGCGTGTGCTGAGGGAGGGTGTGTGGTGTGAGGGCTGAGAAGACGATAATTATACCCAAGGCAGGAGGAAGCCTGCGTTTTGGGTACTATTATCGTCTCCCGCTATAGCTTTAGCAGTAGCGACAAACCTTCTAAGGAGCAATGCACCCCATTCGAGCCGAGGCTGTGTGATGGGGTACAGTGAGATGTTGTGAGATTGAAGGGTGTAAATATGTGTGATTTGCAATGAGTAGTGTGTTTTTGAGAGTTTAGTATTTTAAAGTCTTCACTTATGTGAGAGTCGTGTGCATTTCAATCGTACGAGTGTGTGAGTGAGTCTTTTTGCAATGTAATGTATTGATGTCTTGTGAGTGGATAGATGTTGACAGATTTGTTTGCCTTGTTATACAGAATGCCGCTGAGAACTGTGAAGTGAACTTATGTAACGTACCGTCATCGTGATTTTAAAATACGAAATGTCAGTCGTGAACACCGACAGATAAGGAAATGGGCAGGTTTCCTTGTTAAAGCGCTTTTTGAATTGGATAATGGGCTGCTACATGTAAAGGTTAAAATAAAATCAACATTATCATAATAGTAGATCACCTTACTCATTAAAAATCAATGATTTCAAAATGAAAATAGCAATTAGCACTATTCATAGAAACAGAATTTTGGAGAGACAGTCATGCATAAAGCGATTTTAAATATTTACAAACACAACGCAATACATTGATTCCAACGGACAGAATGCTCAAATTAAACCGATAATTTATAAACAAAAGCGAAAATCGTGACGAACACCCACGGTTTGAAGAAGAAAAACATCTTCCACTTACTGTCCCCTTTAGTGGATAATGGCGTTGAATTTCTGTTATTCGACACTAGCGTACTTGTTGTTTTAGTCTTAGTCCATAGTCGAATGTATTATTCATTTTTTTAGCGCCAACCGACAGTGACATATTCGTACTGGTCTGAATGTAGGGTTTCAGGTCAGGTACTATCACGGAAACCAGTACATATACACTGTCATCGAGTTGTTGATACACGATGTATATTGGTGCGCATGTGTAAAATTTCCCTTAGTTTCCCTTAGCCTTTCAAGAAGACCACGGGTTGATATAGTCTTGATCCTATTTTATACATGAAACCACAAATATATTTGTTACAAGTAAATTTCACGTAAATGTAGCACATAAAGATAAATTTGATTCATTTTCCGTTACTGTGAAGTAGATAGTTTGAAATAACATTCCAATTATTTGCTTTTTTAGATAATTCGTTAGAACAAATAATCGAAAGTCAGTGGATGATCCTATTGCGAGCAAAACACAATCAGAACCAATAGCTACTGTAGTAACTTTTGTCAACGTCGAAACCTTTTTTGAATTATTGACTAAACTCGCAAAGATTATTTAGAAAATATTTTGATCTTCTACGGTACTGCTTAGGAGAGAAAAATCCCTGTCATATATCCATGCCATGTATGTACGAGTATATAAGTATCCTGAAGTCATAGTTAGATTATATACATCTTCAAGGCCAGATCGAATTATCTTAATACTTCTCGGTAGTCATTTAACACGTACCCTCAACTGCTTAGAAACCCATGACGAAAGCTAATTTCTTCAAAATGTAGTATCAGTTTTTGGACTCAGATTCCTCCCTCACTCAGATGGTAAGTGATACGAGTAGTAAGGCCGTTAGATATAAGTGGTGATCAGGTCATCCAGCAGACTTGAGTTAGTGATGTGCTTATTTCAGAAGCCGTATTAAATATTAGAATTCAAAGATAAATATTCGCTTGTTTGTCTTAGAGCATCAAGTCTGTATGGACGACTGGTACCTATATGGCTTCTTGTTAATATTCGATTCAACATTTCCACCGTTAAATGTTGAATGGAATAACAGGCGCAATTACACCTTTTCATATTACAATAAAACAACGAGACATTTCTCACAAGCAAAATTAAACAATCTCATCATTTGCAAAGTTGAGCTCTTGTCATAACTACCAAAACACACGCTTGCATTTATGTGCAAGAGCTTAAACACCAAACAGTAGCAAGTTTGCAATATAATACTAGACTGTCAACTTTTTGCTCTCGTCCCTCTCAACTGACGAAGTTATCTCGTTAAATGCACCAAGAGTTTGTGGGAACGAGGACCTAACTTTGAAACCACCGACCAGTTTAAAAGGAGCTCTAAGAAACAATTTAGATTCACCTAAGAGTTCGGAAGTGGGAGCAGAGGACTAGATTGTTGGAAGTCTAGTTAGGCTGGCGGTGGATGTGCTATCTCATTGCAAAATTAAGGTGCTTCATCATAATTTTCTATTAGTTAAATGAGTTGGTTGCTTGTCAACAGCAACTGCGGTGAATTAGTAAGGATACGTGGTAAATAAGTTTTACAAGGATTCGTTCTCTTTGGTTGGCGGTGACACGATACAATTTTGTACAATTTTTAATTACTATTTCTGATGATGACCAAAATGTTTTATTTAAAATGCCTTTACATCCTTTTTACAATCAACAAAATATGTATAAAAAGAGACACTGAGAATCAAACCCGAGAATTCCAGATTGTGAGTCAAACTGCCTACCACTAGACCCCAGAGGCGCTTAACAATTACATGTTGTTACACTAAACTTCCATTTTTTACCCGACTATAGCGAAGACAAAAGACAAGCTATGATTTTAGCAACATTCTCATCTGTTCCCTCATATCCCCTAAACTCATCGAGTTTTGACAAATGAGGTGTCATTAAAAGCTTCGTATTTGTCCGCGTATTATAGGCTGTATAACGTCACATATTATCCATAATTGCGACCTGTTAGAGGACATAAAGTTGTAACATAATTTTTTTATCAAATGCAAGGTCTTAGTGTATCATCCGTCCGAAAGTATAAAGTTAAATATATGTACAAATACATAAAATTTAATTTTTATTACAAGTAAAATACCTTCACAAGCTGACCCAAAACATGTATCTTATAAATCTTCTAACTCCTCTTTGTAATATACTAAATAACACAAGTTCTGCGGACCATTAAGTTTGTAAAATACACCCTATGCTGCGGCTGGTTGGCACTAATATGTTACGAGGATTACTTGCTTTACCAAAACTGCTGTAGCCATGATCACAACTGCTCATATGATTTCAAATTGAATTTAAATTTACTGAAACAATATTCATTTAAAAGTTTATTGCCGATCATTGAGATCGAATTTTCCACTAGAGCTAATCCTTTTTTTTGCCATTTTTACTATTACTATTATACATTTATTATCAGGAAAAACGACTCATAGTTGACTCATAGTGTAAACTATACTGAAATAAACTGTGCAATAAGATACAATATTTTCATCATCATCAACAGCTTATAATCTCCCCATTGCAGGGATTCAGGCCTACTCTCATACAGAGAGTATATGGGCTAGTCAACCACTCGGGACCAGTGCGGATTGGAAGACTACACACACACACACCGTTTAATTTTTCTCAGGAGTGTGTAGGTCTCCTCGCGATGTTTACCTTCACCGAAGAGCCAATTGTAATTATTTTTATCATTCGTACATAAGTTCGAAGCAATAAATGAAGCTATGGTAGCACAGTTGGGTAGAGCGTCAGCTCTTCAACAATCGAGGTCTGGGTTCGATGTTATGTAACCTATTATTTATTTGAGACTCATTCGTGCTCATGCGTGACGTTATCTAATATAGGATCGAAAGCTTTGAAACTTCATTACCATCGCCTATAACCATTATCTATTATATGCCATAACCGCCGCATGTGTGGCGAGTTGGTAATCGCTGTGACATTTCAGCGCTACACGGGTGACTCTCTAAGTCTATAAGCAACTAGCGCCCCGCCCCGGCTTCGCACGGGTAGACATTTATTTTTGAAACATTTTTGGATAAGCGTAAATGTATTTTCAGCTTCATATCCCTACGCGACCCTACGCGTCCCTGAGAAAAATGGTCTTGACAGACATAACACCAGAAGGACAAAAAAGTGATTCAGTTGTTAGTTTTATGAAAAATTTCGTAAATTAATTCACGCGGTATTTTGTGGCTTACAGACAACCGACCGCGAGGGGTTGAGTTGGTGTTTAAAATGTTTAAAATGGTCAACTAATTTTGACGTTTCTATGAATTTTTGGTGTTAAGGGAGTTGGTCTGAAACCCCACACAGGTTGTTTGTTGTTGGCGAAACTACTTGCTAGAGAAAAAAAGATATCCATTCAGGTGAGATTTTTGATTGGTTAGGTTTGGCATTGTAGCTAAAACGCTGTAGCTGCGCGAGCGAAGCGAGCGGTTTTTTCTTTAAACCACGCTTTATTTAAGATGAATTACATAGACATATATTTATTTCATCATCTACCTATATACGTCCCCACTGTATGAGCTCAGGCCTACTCTCCTACAGATAGTGTATGGGGCATAGTCCACCACGCGGGCCCAGTGCTGATTGGCGGATTTCACATGCCTGTTCAAGACATGCAGGTTTCCTCATGATGTTTTCCTTCACCGTCAAGCATTCGAATAATGTACTTGAATTGAAAAACGCTCATAGGTACACGGCTGGATTCGAACCCGGAACCCTCAGATAGAGAGTCCGCGCCTTATCCTCTTATTATATACCGCACAAATTAGCATAAACGCTATTTTTGAGACTTTAAATTATTGCCAAATCCAAAGAAAAAATTTTAATTTTAGAAAATCCTGGTTTTCCGATTTATTCCTATGGTTGCGCTGTAAGACCTTGCTTCTTGTCAAATTTCAAGTTCTAGCTCAACGGGACGTACCCTATAGGTTTTGGTTTCTTTGCATTTTGTATGGAAATGGTCTGAAATACAGCTATATCTTTTTATTGCGTTGGCCTAGAAACTTCATTTTTTCACGGGTCCAAAGGACCGCAGATTCGCATTAATTCGATATTAATTTCAACTTGATACCTTCACGCGTTCCAGAGAAAAAGGACATTGACAGACAGACGGACAACATAGTGATCCTATAAGAGTTCCTTTTTTCCTTTTGAGGCACGGAACCCTAAAAAGCAGTCAAGTGCGCGTCAGTCCACGCGCAGTGCAGGGCTCCGTAGTTGCTCGGAACAATAAGTGGTTTAGATTTAATGTTAATGAATTTTTCAGATTTTTAAAAGCACCAGTTTAGCAGATAGAGGGGAGGGGGACGCTCAACTCGGACAAAAATTCTCACTTTCAAGCGTAATATTTCAACGATACCCCACACAATGACGTGACGTGAAAAAATATTTCATCCCCAAGTTTTTTTATTCTACCACCACTTTGCTATCGTGATACCATGTATACCCATACCAAATTACAGCTATTTAGTAGTCAGGGTCTCTGAGCTAAGCCGCGGACAGCCAGACGAACAGAGGGATAGAGTGAAGCTATAAGGGTTCTTTATTGGACTAAGGAACCCTAAAAAGGTACCCTTATAGGATCATTTTGTTGTCCGTCTGTCTGTCAGTCAATACCCTTTTTCTCAGTGTATACGTAAATGTATGCGTAAAGGTATCAAGTTGAAATTAATATCAAGTACTCAAGTCTGCAGTCTCTTAGATTTGTGAAAAAATAAAACTTCTACGTCAACACAATAAAAAGATATGTCTGTTTAAGCCGCACTTTTAGACAATTTCCTTAGAGAATGCAAGAGAATCAAAACCTATAAGGTATTTCCCGTTTGACCTAGAATCCTGAAATGTGGAAAAAGCAAGGTCTCAGCACATCACAACCATAGAAATTAATCTAAAACCATACTTTTATTTATTTATAACACAGAGAAAATAGCTTTTTGATGTTCTTGTTCTGTTGATTATTCATAGTTTCCGCAGCACATGCGATGAAAGACATTTTACGGCGTAGCACGTGGTGGACGACCGCTGCAGGCTGTATCTACTGTCTACTCTTCTTTCCCAGGAGATTTAAAAGAACCGACTAAAGGCTTTCTTAGGCTGCGACGCAATAATCACCTGTACATTCGTTGGCAGGTGCCTCGACCAAATAGAACGTACAAAATCGTCGGGTACGCTCGGACCGGCCAAACTTTGTAGGTGCCGTAAGAATTTGTGCTGGCTTGCGGTCCCCGATGTCTTCGTGCGTGAGTAGCTGGCGCACTCGCTGCTCTGGCGATGAAGACAGTTCCGTTCAGTTCCGTTTTAACCTTGTCATAGTTGTTCGCACCGGGAGGGTTTTTAACTATATCTTTGTTTTCTGACACGTATTTGAACTCAAGATTCGATATGACATGATTGTATTTGCTGGCGAGCACCTTCCAGCTGCGCGAACCAAAGCGCTGGCTCTTCGGGCCAAAATGGTGGCACTTTCACACACACGGCTTCCACCGTCGTTGTAGGTTTAATTTCCATGTTCCCCTCCGTCATTTTGAAGTTTAAAACAATCCTGCTAACCGTGCTTGCTGAAGAATATTCTGCGCTCGCACACAATGTTCGTTCGCTCATGTTCGCTCCACGGCAGGCCACGAAACACGCACGTTTCTACTCGGATGCACGTCGGACGCACGTCAGGTGCACGTGGAGGACGACCGCTGCAGGCTGTCGCGCAGCGGGCGTATCCACTGTCTACTCTTCTTTCCGGGGATATTGAAAAGAACGGACTAAAGGCTCTGGTTCAACAATAATATATTTAAGACTCGTAATAAAACATTTTACAATAGCAGCCGTTGTTTTTCGTAGTCATAGTTACAGATCGACTGACAGCGCTCGGCGCGCGTGCGTGGCGTGGCGCAAACCCGCCATAACGGCAAAAAATATTACATCTTGGTTTACATTACTGAAGTTTTAGTAATGATCTCTAATTTTTTCTAAAAATAAATATAGCCTATGTCCATCAGGGATAATGTCGGCTTCTAATGGTAAAAGAATTTTTCCAATCGGTCCAGTAGTTTCGGAGCCTATTCAATACAAACAAACAAACAAACAAACAAACAATCAAAACTTTCCTCTTTATAATATTAGTGTAGATTTCCTGAGCTCCAACATTGTTATAATAAGTACTATATGACTTCATACACTTAACATATAATTAACGCGTTCAAAAAGAACTAAGGAACCGTATTCATCTGCCCTCAAAATTATATTTTGTTTTATGTTGATTTCCTAAAAAAGCACATAATCAATCTCTATAAAATGCATATGGGATCACCTTAGAAGTATGATCTACCGAACAAAAACTTGAGAGGTGTCAAGGGACACCCGGATGGAACGAAGTTCCTTTCGATTAATTAGTGAAGGAATTGTAATAAAATTTTACAAATTTTCAATAAGGTTTGAACGGATTTTTAACATTATATTTTAAATACGGTTTTGTAGGTTTTTTCATTAGATTTTTTATGTACGTGATACGTTTTGTTTTTAGCGACATCTGTCATTGAGTAGCGGCAACTAATCAGAGCCATCTGTCGTCACATAGCTGTACTGTTGGTATCGTCTTACTACTACGTACGTCGTACTAACAGATGACGCTAACTTACTATAGCAAAAAGTGTCGGTGACAACTTTTCGTAAGAATGTTTTCCGTGTAGCCCCCTTTCACAACGCGCGATAAGGAACTTCGTTCCAAAAAAGAATCATCAAAATCAATTCATAATTGGCGTAATAACCTACACAAAACAAAACAATATATTGAGAACCTCCTCCTATTTTAAAGTCGGTTGAACACATACATGCGCTTGTGCTTTCTGAAAATGTATTATTTTATGAATAAACAAATTCATTTACTTCCGCACGCGTCTAGAAAACAAGGAAAAACCTTTAGAGAATATTGCACATCCTCAACAAGAGGAGAAACGATAAGCCTCGTGGGGTACCCCCGTCAAACTGTCTCAAAACGGAGGAGCGTTTTATTAAACAGTTTCCTTATTTGAAATCCGTAAATCCGGATCGGACGTCCGACGCACCCAACTGCAGCTTTATTGATGAATCTGGTGACTGGCTTTGTTTATCTGACTTAGAGGCAATGCCACTGATGTAATACACTATATTTACACTATCAAAGACAGTTTACATCCGATTATTAATTACGTTACCGTCACTCAAATATAGTTACGCCAAGCTATGTAACCGAGGGTCCCTGGGAAAACTACTAAATTATATTTGAAATATTGTTTTTTGAACATTTAACGATGAAAATAGTGTTCCTGGATACATCAACGGAACCGTCCGAGGCACCTGAGTGGACGGGGGTAAATTTTTAGGTTCAACTAGTATATTACAGACGTCATTTATGGAGGTTGAACATGCGGGGCCCCGTGGCACTGCCCTGCCTTGTCCTATGGTAGCTACTCCACTGCTCAAATCGTAAGTGTAAGTTTATGTTTTCTAAAACCAGCCAAGTGCGAGTCGTAGCATCGTAGGCTCCATACAGAACATGAATGATATGGCTATTCGAGCAATTCAATGATCGGGTACACCTTCATGGAACGTAGTTCCCTATGTCAATTCAGTGGTCAATTACCACTGCAACAGATTCTATTTGTACTGACAAAAACCTTATTCCCCATTCCCCCTTAGACCCATTGAGTTAATAATCTATGCTAGTACGTACTACAAAAATTCTATTGAGAAATTCTATAATAGCGGGAACTCGCTACAAAGTATATAATTTGTTGCTAAAAAAAATCTAGTTATTTCATCACAAACCAGTTTTCGCCAGTTATTTTGTCAAGTACTTCCTTACTTCCTACTACTTGGAAACACTGATTCAGAAATCTGCCCCCCAAATTACACTCAACTCGCCACCTCCATTCCATTAGGAAGCGTTCACATAAAATTTAAAAAACAAATCTCGAGTGCCACATGAGTGCTACCATTATTACGAGTCAAGAATTCTTGTGCGTAGGATAATAATGCCCTGTGAGGCAATGTCAAGCGGCATTGTTTGCGTCTAAACAGCTTTTACGGTGGCGTTAAGCGTCAAATAATTATGCTTTATTGTGTAATACCATTAGGCAGCCCGGGAATGGGTTCTTGAGATCTGTAACGTCAGTGTCAGACAGATTGAATCATTATTATTTCTCTAAAACAATACTAAACCTTCTCCATAATGTTGCCATAGTCTGCTGAGAACAAAACGGAACGATTCTTACGTGATTCGAAAAATTTGTTGTTTTTATATGTAACGATACATAATAAGTTTCTTTTATTGATACAGATCTCGTGGTGCATGATTTTTATTTACGAAGGGGAATCTTCGGAAGATCTCCTTATGGGAAGAGTCGGGTTATGTGAGATTCTTACTTACTAAACCCCTATGGTGGCCACCCGCTGCGCATATCAGGGAGATTTGGGTCTAGTCTAGAGTTTATAAACAAAAGAGGTATTAATTGGTTGAGAATAGTGCCAACGGTTAGAAATGTGTCGTTGGGTGTGGTCTATATTGCTATTTCATCATCCTAACGCCTAGCGACAAGGAATGTTTGAAACGACAAAGTTATGCGATATGACAATAAGAAAATTGAATGGAACTCCGTAGTGAGAATACACGATAATTCTCCGATAGTTACTCACAGACCAGTGAACAAAGCTTATTCCGAATGAGCAGCTTCTAAGGACAGTTGTACAGACGGAAAGGAATAGTAACTGAAACTTGAGTTATCCCTGAAAGTATCCTTACTTTCCTACTGCTCCGAGAAGTTAAGTAGCGATTGTTTCTTTGGAAGAAATGAACTAATTGGATAGAGATATAATTCTGGTATTTATATAAAGTGACGTTTTCTCAAAGGTAGATACCTCAGCCATGGAATACAAAAATTTAAGACTGTAGTCTTTTGCAAAAAAATTCTGCTATGCAATTATTATTTTTTTGAAGAAAAAAAAAAGAAGGGTAATACTGTGTGCTGATCAAGATGCGGAGATCAACTTACAACAACTATGTAATATACTGTGACTATTGTGTACTGTGAATATACTCGTATAACCTAACTATACATTTTATCAGCAACAAGTTTATTTTATTAAATTCATCTCCAAACGACGAGCACGAAATAACACAATCAAGATACTTAACCGTTTCAAAATTCATTGTGATTTATTTCTTCACCGCAGGTAAATCCTTTATAACAATTAGTCAGTACTACCTCATCCACGACCTACTACCAAGTTCAATCGGGCCATTATCGATATAATAGGTAACATCGCGTCTTAATTTTGAAGTCTTTCCGTGGGTATAATAAAAGACGCACTCTCTGTAGGAGGCCTGAGCTCTTGTAGTGGGGACATGTATAGACTGTTGATGATGATGAATAAAAGACGACTAAATAAAATATGTAAGGAAACTAGTGGTCAGGTATACCCATAATAAATTTACATCTTTTATGCATAATTTTTTTTAAATATTAGCATTCTGTACTCCAACTCTATATAAACTATAAGTGTGCAAAATTTCATACTCTTCTGTCCGCGCGATTTTCGTAAAAAGGGGTAAAAAGTTTTTGTTTCACGTATAGAGAAGATGTCGAGGAAATAATCGACCCAAAATCAGTTACTTTAGGGGTCAAACATCGGTGGTCGAAGATGGCGGAATATTAAAAATTCCCGCAGAGGCACAATTTATGTAAATCACGAACATATTACCGCGATAATCAACCCGTTAGGCAAGGGAGATCGTAATTTTTTTTATATTTCAGTCTATGAAGGAGACTTATGTTTAGTATTGTAGTATACAGTAGTTGTCTTTTTTTTCTCAAGAATTTAGTACATGTACGTAGGTAGAGAGCTTATCTCAAAAGCAATGTAGTTAATAGCCTCAGAGGGAATAACCCGCACATCGCGCCCAGAAACACAGTAAACGCAATTATCTGGCCCTTACTTTTATTGCTTTATCCAAGATTACAAGAACAATGCTACGTTCGGAGCCGTTAAAATAATTATTATTAGTGTTCCAGCGGTGGTTTTCAGGATAATTTTGTGCTGGAATTGTAATGTCAAATGAGTTAAGCTTACCACGTAAGTAAAAGGTTTTTTTACTGTGTTTTAGGGTTCTTAAAGTTATCCCTCTCCTAATCCTTCCATACGAAATTTCTGTTGCCATAATCTTATAAAATATGTAGAATAGCTGGCTTTGATAATTAATTATCTAAAAATAGGAGATGAAATTATAGTGGCGCGAAATAAATAACATTAATTTACAAATTTATAGTATATTTATATTTATAGTTACAATAGCCGTTACGCAGCTAATGGAACATAGATTGCGCTTTGAACAATAATCGAAAAAAAGTATTTAAAATGAAAATTGTGATTCACTGTGAAGTTGTATGTTAATGATACTCATTCGCGACATCACAATCTGATGTCCTATTCGTAGATAATTACTCCACAAATCCAGCTATTATATTTTAAAAGATTATGACAACAGAAATTTCGAATGAAATTTTGATGGAGATGAATCGCCTTGATGGGGTACATTTATTTGTCGATGCTCTCTGCTTTAGAGGTAGAATAAGACCACCAAAGTAAAACATCTTCGAGAGACAGGCTGAATTTCCCTATGTAACAATGGAATCTTTATTATGACCACTAAACAGCCTGCTACGCCTTAGGCTGCAATGCCTTTCGTATCTTACCTATCGGAGTCCTCAGATCATGTTTTACTTGCTTCATGTACTCGTAAGCCCAACTCACTTTTTCCGCAGTCGTGTTATGGTTCCGTACCCAAGGATACAACGGGACCTTATTACTATGCCTCCGCTGTCCATCCGCCTGTCACAAGCCTGTATCTGTGGAAACGTATGAGATTTAGTTTATGTGAACTAAATTCATTTCCTATATATTATTTTAAAAAATTGATAAAATCGAGAAACCGGAAGTGAGTTAAATCACATTAAACTCAAATAACGTGACTCACCCCTATTGCTGATCATACTTTAGTTAAAGGTTATCTTTGAGACCTTATTACTAAATAACTTATTTTAACGTAAATCAGACAAATCTCTGTCAGTAGATTGATTCGTTTTTAATCGTATCTAGTAAATTTTGTTTACTTTGTTAAATACAATCAAACGAAATTATGTAAATACACTGGCAGTGTTAAGGCATTTTTGTTATTAATTCCGTTGTTAGGGATCCCTGTTTACTGCAGTAAACTACGGAATAATTATTAAATAATATTTATTAAAATTATTTATTTTTAAAATTTATTAAATGGTATGTTCGATATGTGAGACGATTTTCAACCGACTTCAAAAAAGGAGGAGGTGCTCTCAACTGTATGTTTTTTATGTTTGTTACCTAAGAACTTTCGTCTGGGTAAATGATTTTGATTATTCTTTATTTATTTGATAGCTCATGCTTTTCATGTGGTCCCGTATAAATTTTAACGAAATTAATTTAGCGGTTTTTGAGAAAATAAACAAAAATAAAATTTATACACAGATAATTCTACCTCTTAGGGTGAACATTTTAGGGAATGAATGCTGTAGACTTTTAGGGCAGTTGAAGTCAGTTTCTAGTTCCTTTTGAACGCGTTAATTATAAATAGATTGAAACCAAAAGTTTCCAGTTTCAAAAGCAAACTTCGAACAAGAAGATTAAATTTACACAACAAACTTTATCATAGAATAATGTCTCTTGCTCCTGCGAGCAACTATGCATCTGATACATGAAGCGCTTCCTTTGAACAAGCCACCTCTCTACAAAGGCTTCTATGAAAACTTATTGTTAACTCCCACAAGAGCGTGGATGAAACAATGTTATAGGAGTAGCTTTAGAACAAATTACTTCGTTCGTAAGTTTTTTTTTCAGACTCATTCGTTAGTGCATTGTTTTTTGCATATCATCCTACCTATGATTTATCATTTCCAGCATGTTAATAATTCATGTTCTGTACGGAACCCACGATGCGCGAGTCTGACTCGCACTGAGCAGGTTTTTCCCTAGATGCCTGGTTTTCACCACGTTTGATAACCGCTAGGTGATCACAGTTTGCTGTTGTCACAGCGCCCATACAAACGTAGTACCGTCGTATTTTGAGTAATAAGTGATGAAAGTCAATGAAATTTTCAAGACACAATCTATAACTAAATATCTGTGTCGGTGGCGAGTCAAATTTACGTTAAAGTATAAACTTTCAGAGTTACAGGGCATCACCGTATTGTATTTTTCGGTAATAAAAAGCCCCAACTTTGAACCTGTTTTACAAGAGTATAAATCAATTTATAACAATTTGGAAAAACCACCGACATCTGAAATCTTATTTACGAGTATATACTGTATTGAAAACATGGCTACATAATATACTGTATCCTTCAAATGATCCCTGGACTATGAAACATCCAAATAACGGGTGGATAACTTCGCGTAGTGTATGCTGTCTCACCGTACGCGCTAGGGTAGGATAGGGCTCGGATAGGGACAGCTACAAAACAATGCAACCTTGAACGCGGCCACGTGCTCTAAACAGACAATTCTCTTAAAAGTGATTACATAGGTAGATAAGAACACGCAGCGCTTGAAACGTCATAGTATTCTTATTGGAGTTTGCTCCAACATGAATTTATTTTCATGTGCAAGGTAACCTCACACGGCGCGGCGTCGCGTCGGACGGGCACTCAATATTATGCTGACAAAGTTGCTCCCAAGACCGGTGCCTTATTAATTTCACACTTGGTAACTTGCTGGCTCCCCTCTTGAATTTTGGCGGTGGGGACGCTCAGGATATTAGACCAAGGCTAAGTTTTAGGCTGACGCGTAAAGTTTTGGAGTTTCGTTCGTGTTCGTAGTAAGATGTTGTTTCATAAGTAGATGCTGCCCATCAACGTAATATTTTTTCTTTCAGTTGACTTTTCCAACACCTATTTTAAAGCCAAGAACACACGTCAGCCCACTTATCAACATAAGCCTTGCATAATAAACCTATCGCAATATAAAAATATTACATGAAACATTAGTTCTTAAACACGTTAAATACAATCAAAACTCTATGAAATTTAGCTCAAGATAACAGAAGTTAAATGCTTCCCAGTTACATTATTAGCATCCTCCTTAGTTTAAATGCACCGTAAGGAATAAAGACTGGAAATTAAACGAACACCCCGCATAGTAATGGCGTGGTATTACCAGTTAATGTTTCGGACTTCCTTTTAAAAAGGAAACCTTTAGAAAGCAATACAATTTGTAGCTGAATTTGCGTTAGGTATATACAATTGAATTTTGGTGAATTCTACTACGGGCTATTGATAATTATATTACTGGCAAACTAATTACTATGAGTATAACATTGAAACACGGCCAAGTGCAAGTCGGACTCGCGCATCGAGGGCTCCGTACATAATATGAATAATTAACATGCTGAAAATCTTATTTAATAGGTAAGGTCACCGAACAATTATATAATGAATATGTAATTTGATCCGATTGAATCGTAAAAAAAGCGATTTTAATGTGTCAAGTTTTTAAAATTATGACTTTCAGATTGTAGGGTAAAGTCCCGAGCCCGGGGGGTCTCTAAATGATGTGTAGTGGAAGTTTGAATCACTCGGGTGGAGCCCTAACAATTAACAATACTGCGAGCTAGGAACACTCCTACACTTGACCGCGGTTCGCGGCGCTATATATATGTAGACTCACCTGGTTGACGGTGGTCTCAACCAACCAAGAGGCCTCGCCTAAAAAATGGCAGGTAGATAGACAAAACTCCCCGGAGCCACCATGGAATCGACGCGGATCCCTCCTGCTCGATTCAACCAAAACGCAATAAACTACGCGCAACTAAAATCATGTGATCGCGACGGTAGAACCCAAAAAAATAATCAAAATCCAATTAAAATCAGATAAGTTGCGCGTGCGTAACAAATGGCCGGATTTGTCAAGAATAACCTAAAAAAAAGGGGCCAGTTGACAGTTCCGCCAGGTTCCGCTGTCAGAATATTCAGGGTTGCCAGTGTGCAAGACGTCAACCTGACAGGATTTTAGGTCAATGTGAAATTCCCTAAAGGTTTTGTTGAGTTTGTAGGGGAAATCGACAAAATAGGCGGCATAACGGCCGCACCTTTTTATTGTGTTGACTTAGGAGATTAATTTTTTTTAGATTAGAAAAATTGCAGATTTGGTTATTTGATATAAATTTCAATTTGATACCTCTACGCGTTTTCGAAATAAAATCGGCAAGACAGACGGACAAAATAAGATCCTATACGGGTTCCTTTTTTCCTTTTGTGCTACGTAACCCTAAAAGAGTGACTGAAGGCAAATCCAGGGATTTTCCATAATTGTTCATTTACAGACATGTTTCTGGTATTATGAACTCAGCTCACTTGCGTGCTTATTGTTGCAAGTCATGTAAAGCTCGTCGTTTTTTTTATGGAGGCTTATGTTCAAGCGCATCACACACCACAAAGATAAAATACCATTTACTAAGTTTTCTTAAAAGTTTGACTGGCAATGCCGTTTGGTTTCGACGAGCCGGATTCGGGATCTGAAGGCTTCATTCTTTAGTAAGAAACGCATATATATTATAAGCATGCAACGAGAAAAAATACATGTTATTACTAAAAGAGTTCCCTTTTACCATTGAGCCTTAAGAAAAAATAGGCACATCATCTTAAGTAATTAATACTGATGTTTATTACAAAATATAATTGGTAGACGGAAAGAGATCAGACTAATTACATCTTATAGAGATGGGCGATGGGGCAAGAAATATATAAAAGTAGGTATCAAGGATCTCCGAGTAAATTATTCGCTATTAAAGTTTACTGCTGGACATAAGCCCTCGTGATGAGAAGAATGTGTTTCTCCAGTTATAAAAAGCTATGTAAATGAACATAATTGTAACTATAATCATACGCACACAATAAATTATTACATATTACCTAATCAAACCAACTTCAACTTACTTTGTTGGAAAACTCTCTATTCCACAAAGACATTAAATCTCTATGAACTTCCAGCATTCTAGGCACGTAATACAATTATACGACAATAGACTTTAAATTATTCTCGACTGTGTAACGCAAGATGTGTCTCGCTGTATGAATATTAAAAATGGTCTGCGACATCATGCAAATTCAAGCCTTATATTCTTAAAATAGGGCTAAAAGTTCAGACGTTTTTGAAGTGTAATATCAAAAGAAGTTCTAAGCTTCTTCGTATGCTTTTGATAATGCAAGTTGGATGTATATATGTTTTGGTTTACGAGTCCAGTAAAATAATACCTATACCTATATAATGTATAATTATAGACCGCATTATTGCTATTTATAGTGTTTAAAATTGCAAGATTTAACCCCGTCCCTCACCTGCCGATTCTGTTCTGTTTTAGTTACAATTGAAACTGGAAAAGCTAGAATGCAAACCGTTATGTGCCAAGCGTTACCCACGTACCGATCCGACAAGCATGAAACGTTTCGGGCCTTTCTAGGTAGACCAGAACAGAATCGGTAGGTGTGGGATGGGGCTTGGACAATTTGACTCAGAAAAGTTACGTCAAGATGTGTAAAGCGTGCAACAAGTTTAGCAAGAAAAGTAAGCCATCGTGGCTTGTGCATTTTCATGCTTCACGTTTGTAAAATTTATTGATATTCTACTTCTTAATTATATGGTGATAATTAGACAGACACATATATCAAGCAAATTATATCACTAACCACTACCTAGATAGGCACCTACTCTGGTTGGAATTGAAACGACAACCCCCGCTTTTCTATAAATAAGCTATAATTCAACGGGTAAGCCCTATTAACCTCTATCTACCCTTTTCTTTTAAAAAACAAACAAGCAAAATTTTTTAAATTGTATTCAAAGTTTTCCGTTTTATTATATAATCTTTAACACTCCAAAGTTTAACAATCACAGTTTTCATTACTTTTTTCACCTTCATAGCATTTATAAAAAGGCTATTAGCATAAAAATTGTTATACATTATGCAAAAGGTTGAAACACCTGAATTCTCAGTGGGAGCAGCTTAATTTTTTTACGTTTAATGGCTTTAATTTTAATTGTTAAGAGAATTTACCTCCTAGAGGGGTTCCAACAAACAGCTTGAATATTAAACCATCTAGATACAAACCAGTGTTTGTCAGATGTTCCTTAGAGATAGTTCTTATTTTATATCTTTTTATAGTTCCGTACCTAAAAAGAAAAAAAGGAAACCCTTATAGGATCACTTGCTTGTGTCTCTCTGTCTATCAATTCCCTTTTTCTCAGAAACGCGTAGAGGTATCAAATCGAAATTAATTTCAATTACTCCAGTCTGCAGCAGTCCCTTGGATCTGTGAAAAAATCAAACTTCTAAATTAACGCAATAATAAAATTTGATTTTGCAGCACATTTTAACGATTTCTCTTGAAAGTAAATCAAAACCTATTGGCACTTCCCATTGACGTAGAATCCTTAAATCTGAAGCAAAGTCTTACAGCAAAAGTATAGAAATAAATCTGATAAGTTCAATTTTTTAATTATGTCCCATTAAAATCGTTTATACTATTAAAAACTGTCCGGTATATTCTTAATTCAGTGCATATTAATTTACCTATTATTTATGATTTTCATTTAGCTCTCGATGCGCGAGTTTGATTATTACTACCTATTATTAACCTACTATATATACTTAAATATCTTTGTCTCGCACTTGGCGTCGCACCACATTTCAAACGCCTCCGGTTTCTACTCGTTTCCATCCCAAATATCGCTGTCATACAACGCAATGAATTACTTTAGTTTTACATCTTAATGATTAGCTTCGTAAGGTGGTTTGACATTTTAGTAAATTGGTTAAAAGTTGAACCAATACAAATCGTTGAACCCATCTAACTTTTAAACTATAAGCTTTAATGAAAACCTGTCAAACCACAGGTTTATTAGATTGTACTATATATTCGATTATAAATGATGTTTAGAAAATTTCTCTGAATTTGAAGGCCTAATTTACATTCATAAAACTTAAATTAAAAACTTTGAAGCTCTCTTGACAAAGAAGAAAATAATTATGGTTTCAAATTCTTAAATAATTGGAGTCAAAATTTCTTAAATATTTTTAGACAGTTTGTTGGATTTAAGTCTTCATACAAAGATTTCCATTAGGTTTATCATGTTCACTAACATCGTCAGACAAGTTGGTGATCACCAAGCAATAGTAGGTTCACTCAAATTGACGCTTTTGCTCGAAGCTGGAATTTTAATTTTTTATATATATAAGAAGATATACGAACGCTAGACCGCATTTTACCCCACCCTGTAAGAATAGGGGATCCCATTATAAAGTAAATTTATAATAAATTTTAAATACTAGAATTTTAAATAGGTACACATTATATTTGAAAGTTTTCTTTGTAACACGTAAGAACGTGTTACAAAGAAAACTTTCATTTACATTCCTACATAGTAATAAATATAGTTGTAATATTTAGAGACATTTCATGTACAGTACTTTTGAATGTACACAAAAGGAAACTTTAACAAACTACAATGAACTAAATTATTTACAAAATAACGAAACCAAGGGACTTTAAAAAGGATAAGGGAAAAAACATCACAATGATTGTAAAAAAAGCTTTCAGTACAGTACTTAATTTGAACAACAACTATTTGGTGATTAATTGAGGCTGCACATGACATCTCACAAAATCCTGAAGATATCACAGAATAAAGTTGAAGGATGATATCGTTTGACTTAAAGCATATACTCGTACTCGAATAATATAATATACCCGATATATTGCGGTATAAATTAAGAATGTACAATATCCATCCAAGAAACGGCCTAAACATCAATAACTAAGACGTGAATTGTATGCTTGAGAAAAAAATTGAATGTGATTTTTAGGCAAAGTGTCCCTTTATTGCAGTAAAGTTCTTATAGTGTCAAGAGGGAATCTGTATTTAAATAAATGCATGCTATTTTGACAAATATAACAAATATGACATACTTGACATCGTCTAATATACTCATAGCTTCTAACTTACTTCTGAATGTGTTGGGGTGAAACTATCCGCAGCGATCGATGCCACCACTAACAGCGTCCATTGCATCTCGGCACTCTATTTTAATGAGGTACCCAGGACGTGTGCCTGTCGTCCAATAAATCATTTGGTAAGGCTTGAACAGCTTCTAATGCATCGTCTCTCCGCAGCCTAAAGGTAAGCGCGGTGTCGGGCGTTTTGGGTAGGGTGCAGTGATGGATTTATTTCCCAATGGGCCAAAATAAGCTGGAATGTAATCTTATAGAAGTACCACGATAAGGACAACGTTCGTCATTTTAATCAATATCATTGATTACGTTTCCAGGACGCTTTGTACTGGCTAGCCGCTTTGACAGCATTGAACAATTTTTTTAATGATCACAATTGTGTTATTTTTTCTTACCCTAGTGTGAAAAGCGAATTAATCTGTTCTTACGATAATCTCTCGAGATACTAAAACCGTTACTTTATTTTGTGATACAGTGGTTGGTATTTTGTGACAATGTGGTTGATATTTTGTAAAAAGAAGTTCGTTAATTTTTTGATCTTTGGGATACTGATATTAAATTTATGATCTAGTTTTGATCAAAAACTTTAGTCTTTCTGTAATAATAATGAAACGCAGCAAATCTGAGAGAAAATATTAGTTCCCTTAGAACACACAAATTTTAACCCTTTTATTTTCAAACAAACACCCACCCCTAGCAGAATCTTTGTTAGAAGGCATTATCTTAATTAGTTAAGAGGTGTAAATTTCCCCAGTGTTAGGGCGCGCTCTACCGCCATCGAGTAAATAAGGATTTTGTTTTAAAGCTTTTGGGTGACAAAGGGTATAATTATTCTGATTTCTCATTTTAATACTAATTAGGTTTTGGGTCAAGTCAGGAATAGGCCCAATTAAAGTCAACAACTTTATTGCTAAAGGTCAAAACATATTTCTAGAGACTGTTTTCGTTTCGTAAAATAATCTAGATGGCACATCTCCAGTTCCTCAACTATGCAGACAGTTCAATGTGAAGAGTATCTATGCGTAAGGCATATATGTTGGCTCTATCACTATCTTTTACATAACAATCCAAGCTAAACATAATATTGGGTTTCCTAGTAATTTTAACGCCTAGCAGCTGAGTCTGAGCACATTTTATGCAAGCAAAAATAAGCAAATCTTATTCCAAAACTTAAAGGTTTTGGCACTTTTCCCTAATACCTCCTGATGGTAAGTGATGATAAGACCGCTGGATGGTAAAAGTGTGCACCCAGATGCCTCTTAGCACACTATCGGTAGACTTAGGCAGCATGGTGGTAGCTAGCCAGGCAGACAGAAAATGTCTACCACCAACCAAACCAAGTACCGATAGTTAACCCCACTCGGAATTGAACCCGGGACCACCAGATTGTTATTTCAATGGTGTAGCCATTAGGTCACAGAGGCAGTGAAATCATTTTGGTAGAATCTTAGTGATTTATGATTATTATTTTAAATGAAGATTTCTTCAATCTTTCATTACCGGAACAAAACAGTACTATTAACAGAGCTGTTTAACGGTAAACAAAGATAGCAAGGCGATATCAAAATATCCAACCGGAAAAAAAGGGATACCATACATGCAGATTGCAAGTCCAACAGACATGACCAGTATAGTTATAGGTACATACATAATTTACATTAATTTTAATAAATTATTGTCAACAAACGTGGAAGTGCCAAATACACAATGCGTACTGACCCTTATCAAAGCCCAGCAAAAAGTTGCTTATTGTTATGCTGCAAAATAACAAGAATCGTTAAAACAATAATTTTTGCCGGCTATTTTCTTTGTTTTTATGATATTAACGGTGTTCGCGATAAAAAGTTCTGTTTCAACAAAGAGGTATCTTAACATTAGAATCGAATTAGAAAAGTTGGGACTTTTTGAGTAAATCTAAAAAGTTTATTTTGCAGTGTTGGGAATTGATGTGTAAAACATATTTTTCTACAAGATGTAGGTACACTCGAGTAGAAAAATATGAATACACTTTTGAACCATGTCACATTCAACCTTGCTGGTTCCTATGAAAGGCGGTGGCGCAATGGATAAGGCGTGGTCTCTCAATCTGAGGGTTCCGGGTTCGAATCCAGCCGTGTACCTATGAGTTGTTTTTCAATTCAAGTACATTATCCGATTGCTTAACGGTGAAGGAAAACATCGTGAGGAAACCTGCATGTCTTGAACAGGCATGTGAAGTCCGCCAATCCGCACTGGGCCTGCGTGGTGGACTATAGCCCATACACTCTCTGTAGGAGAGTAGGCCTGAGCCCCTCAATGGTGACCGTATATAGGTTGTTGATTATGTAGTGTGTTGAAGGAAATGTCAATTAAAGGTGAATGACTGTGACATGGTGCAAAAGTGAATACATATTTTTGTACTCGAGTGTACTTTTTGATTCCTGGTAGCACCTATGTTTATCTTTAGCAGATTTCCAAACTTTAATTTAGGGTTCCGTAGGAAGTGTGAACTGATACGAACGCAATATAAAACATTCAAGAAACGTGTATTTTCTACAATTTTTGCTGGAACTTGTGTTATTGTATGGTATTATGGCACTGAACCTTCGCACTATGTGAATTCATTAACTCACAGTTTGAGATTCACTGGAATTCGCTCTGAATGCTTCCATACAAAATATCTTTTCTCATAATATTTTAGAATAGAATAGCTGGCTTTTATAAGTACTTTAGAATAATAGATCGGAATACAGTGTCGCGAAATTAATATAATTAACCTTCAACTTTATTGTCAGCTAATGGTCCCTAGATGGCGTTTTGAACAATAATCAAAAATTGTGTGTATACATGAGAAATTTTATTCACTGTGAAGTTTTATGTTAATGATGCTCATTTCGGGATATTATAATCCGATATCCTATTTTACTGCACAAAGACCCGCTAAATTTAGTATAAAATTACCTTAAATGAGTTTAAGAGTATGTATGTATACATGTATTAAAATAATATGTATTATAAGATATAAAGCTTGTGTGTATTATATAGTATATGTATAATATGCATTATTATTATTGTTACTTTTAGTTATATGGTTCATGTGGCCTCTGTATGTCTGTTATACTTATTAAACATGACGACTCATGAAATTCTGGAATGAGGTCATCGATATAGCTCGACGAGTCGGTGAGCTAAAGTGGAAATGGGTAGGCCACATCTCTCAAAGAACGTAGATACATTAAGAGATCTCAAGTGGCGACCACGTACCGGGAAATGTGTACTGGGCCGTCCCCCTACTATATGGACCAATGACCTATTAAATAATTTAAATAAATAAATAAAGGTCGTGGGTAGCCGCTGGATGCAAATGTCTTTCAAAGTCATTTTCAGATTTTATAATTTATACATTACAGAAATTGTAATAAAAGCCCCATAATATCTCGCTCTGAGAAACATCTAGGGTAGCGCTTTGATCGATCACTAAAACAGCTTCAACGAGTGGCGATAAAATACGTATGAAGCTATCATGAAGAAAACTGCTGAACAAAATAAATAAAAACATAACATAATAGCCTCCTACAAAGAAAATTTATAGGCGGGGCTTTATTTTATATTTATGTTGAGAATATAACTGGCTCCGTGGCCTTCTTCATCTCATCGCGTAGGTTATAAGGTCGGTGACCTAGTGTCAGAGTTGTTGAGCCGCCGTAGTCCTACATGGCTCATGTAGCTACTACCTGTCGTAGATGTAACCAGGACTGACGGCTTAAGTGCCTTCCGAAGCACGGAATTTTCTTACTTTTCAGACAATCCGGTGATTAGGTCTGCAATGTCCTAACTACACTGGGTAAAGCCAGGACAAGTACAAGGTTGGACCGGACATATAATCAACGGGTTTGATTCACAGTGCTTTGATTCACAGTGCTTTTCATCGCTATGTTTACTATTACTGTGTTTACTTTATAATACCATTATATATTTCCTTCCAAAATGTGGAGCCCTCGGTGCGCGAGTGTGACTCGAACTTGAAGGTTTTTTAAATTTGTTTTTAAAATGTTTTAACAAGGAAATGTAAAATTGCACCTCGCTCCGAGGTAAACCACTGCACTTCGTAAAGCTGTCACGCAACAATCGCAGCATAGCATTCATAAATGTGTTAATCTTTTCATGCTCATGATAATTAATTTTACTACATTATGTAAAACCTTCATATAAAGATGTACATAATTGAAGAAACTAAAAATAAAATTATAGTTTTTAATGACAAATCATGTTTTGTTATATTATTATTTGAGACATGATGTGGTTAGAGGTTCTTTAAAAGTGCATCTTACTGATAGAGGCACTGTTTAGTTGTTGTTTTTTTACTATAATATTATTGCCCTGTGCATTTCCTTCGGGCGTCATTTACTTAGTTTTTTTTATCGTGATCTCTATTCAAGGACGTCTGCTTCTGTGATTAGCTGAGCTACGGCAAGTATGACCATTGAATGCAACACAGCGATGTCCTCGAATCACACTTGACCCTTGGCCGTTAATCCTGCACGACACGTTAGCCTTCTTAACACGACATAATGGAGTAAATCGTCAGCGGAAAAATTGTTCAAATATTTGTTCTAGTTCTAGTGTTGTCGTACTTGCGCGTACGCAGATGTACAATGATGAGTCAGGCCGAACAGATTTGACATTATATATTCATGTTTGGTTATGTCGATGATTTATTAGTTACTTATTTTCATAAAGTAAATATAAATTAAAGTGACTTATATTTATTTGGTAACATGCAGCAAAAAATATAACTTAAAAAGTTTGGTTCCTCCTTCCAGTCTCAACTGATCGCATTTTAATTTGTTATTGCTAAGAAAATATATACATTATATTTTTCTTTTTAAACTAATCGCAATTAAAATTATAACAATTAGATAGAAAAAAAGATACTTGCAGTATCGTATTTAAATTTTCACAAACTTTATGAATACTCGCTTTATCGAAATATTAAAATTGTAAAGTAATTTTTCCTAATAGAGATTTTAGATGGCGCTGTAAAATTTATGTGTGTTTTCCTCTATAGGTCGCATTTATCAACCGATCTGGACGAAATTTGATATACAGGTTAAGCTAATTTTTGTCATCGGGGATTTTGATTGGACTTCCTCCAAAAAGTGGTAAATATATATAGGTAATATAGTTGGATATCTCCGCCATATGATATCCGATTTCGATGCGGTTTCTTATTATTTGAAAGTTTAGTTGAGTTTCGGAGTAAATAAAGAAAAAAGAATCGTAAAAGTTTTTTTTTTAAAGTCTACAACGTATGTAGGGCAAATTATGTGCTCGCGAGGTCTACAGCTCACAGAGACACTAGTTATTATCTTGCGAAGGCTGTCTTCGATGGTACACTTACGGTGTAGGTAGAGATCTCGTTGACTATTACCGCATCTACATTATTAATCTATGGCTACTGTCCGCCAGCTTGACCATAGAGGTCATGTTTCTTGGTCGTGGAACAAATAACACAGTCAGTTACTCGGTGGCTCCGTCTGTACCTGCCACACAATCCCAGGTATTTTTGGGGACATTTATTAGATTTATGTTAATTATTAGTTATTATAATCATATTTTCATTTCATTTGCATTGTTTTTAATGTATATTTTAATTTTTTGTTTAACTGGAAAATTTGAAATCTGCGTTTAATTTTTTTTTCGTGTGTGTAAATTTTCATTGGACTTACATATTTGAATTGGGCCTAATAATACTTAAAATTACTTCGAAAAATTGTTGGGATATATTTATTTACACCTAAACTTACGACCTAACAAAGATCGCAGATCATTATTTAATTCAAGTAATATTTAAAGTTATTCATTCCTCACAGTTTTGGAGCACTTTAGTTAGAAGATATTAATTTAGATTTGCTTACATGCAAAAGTGATATATGCAAAAGTGACTTTGTCTATTCTTTTTGTTTGTTCTTACTTTACCCCGTGACGGAGAGTCAGCATGTCTTGTATTTTGTAAAGGGATATTTGCATGGTCGAAAAAGGACGTAGTCTACGTTTTTTATCCATATTGAACAAGTAAGAACCGTGTGATAAATTCTGAAGGCTCTTTTTCACCACTTGCAAATAAACTTCTAGATGGCCTATCTGCTGGTTATTCTATCAGATAGTAATATTATTTTGTTTCACAAGTGTCAGATTGCTCTAACTGACAGATAAACTTGCAGATAAATTAACAGGTGGAACAAGTGGCTATTATATTTTTATCTGTCAGGTAAACAATTTTTGTATAAAAACCATAGTAGAGATTGTAACCTTTCTTCCAGGTTAGGTATATTAAATTGGTTGAAATAGATTTACTTGAAAGTTTAGAAGACAAATTTGATGATTTGAACGCATAAATTGATAAATAGTGAGCAAATAATATAATTTTATTTCAGCAATCACCCAATATCTCCCATGAATAGATTATTGTTAACGTTACGGTTAGGATAGGATCGTTTTTGATGGCAGCTGACGATCTCAGCGGTGTAAGCAACCCCTTGTTATCAAGAATTATTCCAAGACATATTTTAAACACATTTCCAACAGATTTGCATTCATATTAAAATAAAAACAACTGGTTTGTAATTAAAATCACTCTAATGCTTTTATTACTATAACAAAATGCTTGTTTCGCGTGTTTTTTTTTTCTGGTTTTATCCATTACAGATTTGATGACACACTCTATAGAGATCATAATCCCAGCACAGCACACATCTACTTAGCACTTAGAAGACACGAGTGATCCTAATTGCATACATAATTTTACGTACCAAAATAAATAAGTTTGTTTACCAAAACATAAGTTGATTCAAATACACAGACACGTCAAAGTAGCGTAATTTGCGATCCGCTTTACGCACAACAAATTTTCACTCGTAAGTGTTGGAGATAGCTTTAATGTTAACTAATAGAGTATTGACGAATTAAAATCACATCATATGAAGCAAACATTTTTGCAGACACATTATTTTTCATTAGAAATATATTGTTTAAAGAAGTATGAAACGTAACAAATTATTGTGCGACGTTGCCGCTCCGACTCTCAGATATGTCATAGTTAGTTAGCTGGTACTTTATTTATCTGACAGTCAAGTACAACAACAAGTAAATGCGTTCAAAAAGAACTGGAAATTGACTTCAATTGCGCTTAAAGTCTAATTTATTAAGGCAAATTTAAGATTTATAGCGTTTTCTCATGGATCCCACTGTCAAAACTGAACCATAACTTTAAAAAAAAGAATCACTCAAATCGGTTCACCCAGTCTAAAGTTCTGAGGCAACAAACATTTTTTAAAAAACTTACCTGCCGCATTGATAACCTCATCTTTTTTGAAGTCGGTTAAAAACAAAATAACCAACAGATGTATTTGACTGATATTCTGTCTGACTATCTTCCAGCTTACTATCCAAAACTTTATCTGCAAGTGGTGAAACAGGGACAGTGGGCAAAGCAGCGGGTATCAGTTTGTGATGAAGAAAATTGACTATTAGACATTAATTTTATAAATGAATTTTGTTCGGCGAGTACAGCTTGCCGTAACATACTCCTTCATAGAACCTTCTCTGCATCAAACTATTAGAAAACAAATTATTCGAATTCAATTCAATAATAGTAGCTGAGTTTCTTTGTCTTTTATGATGAGGTTATTTCTGAAATTCACACAGCCAAAGTCGCGGACAACAGCTAGTAATTTTAGACAAAGGTTAACTAGGCGACACAATATTGTTTGATTTGACAGAATATTGAGCTTTGATTCAAGGCTCTAGAAAAACACACATGGTTCTGTTTGCTCCGCTCTGTTGACCTAACTACTAAGTGTTTGGACGCGACGATTGATGTCATACGCACGCATATTTTACGTAAGTGGTGATATTTTGAACTAGGTGTTTAGGATATTAGTCCTAATGGAGGCATAATGTCATAGTAAATAAACTCTGCTCTTTGGTTCGATTCTTACGTAATAACTGTTGGGGCAGCGTTTTGTAAACTACGTCCAGTCTTTAATCGTCAAGACAAAAGTCTTTACCCAGTGCGTCCTACCCGTGATGACTTACGGAATCGAAATGATGACATTCACGGAACAACTGATCTACAAAGTCGCTCAGGGGGTTATAAAAAGGACTATGCTCGGAGTCTCTCTGATGAATCGCATTTGGAACCAAGTTATCCGTCAGAGAACCAAAGTAACCGAAATACGAGTAGTTTACCGTATTAGCAAGCTGAAGTGACAGTTGAGCGGACAACCGCTAGAGCAGACGAGTCCTCGAGTCAAACGTCGTGTAGGACGTCCCCCGGCGAGGTGAAAAGACGACTTACGTAGGGTAGCCGGACGTGAATGGATGCGGAGAGCAGAGGACCGTATTGAGTGGCGCACTCTAGGAGAGCCTATGTCCAGCGGTGGTCGTTTTAAACCGACTTTTAAAAAAGGAGGAGGTTCTCAATTCGCCGCGTATGTTTTTTGTATGTGTGTTAAGTTATAACTCCGACAATAGTGAACCGATTTTGATAATTCTTTTTTTGTTCGATAGAACATACAGAGGTGGTCCCATAAATTTTTTATCGAAATTGATTGATCTCTCTCAGTCAGTTTTTAGTTCTTTTCGAACATGTTAATTATTGCTAATAAATAGCCCAGTGACAATAAATACAACAATGAAAGGTCTTACCTGTCTCTTAAAAATTAAACCTTAAGAAAAACCAATAAGGTGTGTATAGCGTTATTTGATTACACTTATTCGTTTCTCAGAAAAATTGCACAACGCCACGTACGTTGTAAACAAACGCTGTAATAAACTAGCAGTAATGCCAATCTTTTACAATAAACTAACTCGTCATTATTGATACTTACAGTTTATGCATGGTCTGCACGGTGGCAAATAATAAACACTAAAGAGTTATGTTATTTATTAACGTGAACATTTACACCTTTGTAGCTTAGTAGAGACTCACAAGCTGTAGGTTGAGTATTTAATTCTTAGAGTTCTAAGTGCAGGGTTTAGGGGTTTTGGCGGTAGGGAATTTTCCTATATTTCTGATTAGCTACCACCATGCTATTAAGTCTGCTGCCAAACAGCTGTGTAAACTGTTTGATTCGAGCAGTGAAAGATAACACAGCCACCGCTTCATTAGCTTTCTGGGTAAGCCAAAGACATTTAACATTAATAGTAATAAATAGACCGGACAACGCAACAATTTTGATCCTAATCCAATCCAATCCTAATCCATCCTAATCCATCCTATCCAATCTATTCTCACATCACGTCGCGCGGCCGTACAAGACATTTGACATACCGTTGACTTTTGAGATCAAAATGTTTATATGAAACGTTCCCCAATGCCCGCTCTGTAACCTATTACTATATTTAAATCTCTCTGGGGTAAGCATGCCGTCCTACATCCTTATCAACACTTGAGGTGAGGTGAAGTGAGAACATGTTGCACAATAAAAATAGTAATTCAAGAATCAGAAATAAGTAATAAAAATAATAAAGTCAACTGCATAATTCAATTATTGAACAAAAGGTGTCGTTCATACTCGTACCTGGGACCATGCTTGTCTGGGGATTGGTGATCACAATAAAATAAAAGTTTTACTGAGTACACGGAACTTTTTTCGTAGACTTGTTTTTCTCTCCCACTCGTTAAAATGGGGTGAACCTATGCTTAAATCAGGACCACCAGGCAAACAAGCAAAACTGTCTAAAATATGCACATACAGAAGTAATAATCTAGTCGAAAAACTAAATTTATTTTAAATATTGTTAATCATAAATATGAAGTGTTTGGGATTGTGCACACACAATGAATTTTAACGTGGTGTCACTAGGTCAAGTGAGGAACTAGAAATAGCTTAATTTGTACATTCTGGACTTAGTTGTTGCTGTGTAGTTGTCTAGTAATTAAATATAGCTCCTCTCCCCTGTCTCAAAGTCTGCATAAAAATAATTTAAATACAATCTTAGACGTTTTTTCTTTAAAAATAGGGCGCGCGTTTATCTAACACTTGGACGGTTACTCTTGACTTGGCATGAGTTTCAAACATGGCGGAACTGAGTGCATAATATTAAATATTATAAATACTTTCAAGGAAGCAATTACGGTCATGTATGGTGTAGCATTATGTTGGAAGTCATTATGGTCCAAGTGTCAAGTGTACAGTAACAATATCATAAACTTTGTCGTATATATTGACTCATAATTAGAATTTTATGACACTCAAGTGTTTAACAATGATCACCATATTCATTTTATTACTTGTTTTTAAGTACAATGCTACTACTCGAAGTTGGTTAGAAATACTATTATTATGAAAGTCAAAGTGAGTTTGTTCTTACTTTACGCCGCAAAATGATTTGATTTTTTGTAGAGGGATAGTTGAAGGTCCGGAAAGGGACAAAGTCTTTGTCGTTTTTCATGTTATTTTAATTCATTATTAAATAAATAATGTCATTAATATGCTGCGGAAGGCCTTGGAATTTCTCTACGTGATAAAATCCCGAACGAGGAACTCCGCAGACGAAATAAAGTCACCGACATAGCTCGACGAGTCAGTGAGATGATGTGGCAATGGGTAGGCCACATCGCTCGAAGAACATATAACCGATGGGAGTAAAACTTCTCGAGTTTCCACCACGTATTGGGAAACGTGTACCGGGCCGTACTCCTACAAGGTGCGCGGCGACCTAATAAAGGTAGCGGGGAGTTGCTGGGTGCAAGTGTCTCGGGGCCGTCAATGTGGCATACCATGGAGGAGGCCTATGTCCATCAGTGGACTAGCTGGTAATGATGACGAATGTCATCAAATGTAAACTTGCTAACTTGCCGCCGCATTATTGACCTGTAGTTCTACTTTTAACTTTTTCCTTCGTTACAATTCTAGGTTAATAATCAGTTACAAACTATATTAACAATCGAAACAAGAAATCATTATTTTTTACGCTCTCGGAAACTATACATTAACATTTTGATGATGCTAAAATTTAAACATTTGTTAAAAAAATCCTTAATAAAAATAAGTCCAAGTCCAAGTCACGGTCAAGAAGCAAATAAATAACGCAAGATGACAGCAATGGCGTCCTTGCATGTAGTTAGGTAAAACCGGACGTTTTATGAAATTAAAAAGTCTTGTCGTACGTAATTGAATATACATAATTAAATAAATTATAAGTCAACTACAAGTAATGCATACTTGTAGACTAGTCTTGACTTGACATTTTCTTAAGCGTTAGAATACCGGAGAGAGACAAATAATTGTCCTTATCTTCGCGGTATAAGGACAAGTCCACCAAGTCTCCCGCTAGTTTTAAACGCGTCAAGGAAAATATAATCAGAAAATGGGCAACAATCTAGTAGCGTAACATCCTACTGCGTTTAAATACACCTGCCAAACTAATTCCGACGTGGCGATACGTGCGAAGGCTCACGTCAAATATTATAAAAAACACGGGCAATTTGCTGACCCTCTCGAATCTGTCAACCAATCTTGTAGGGTAGTAGCATTGTGTTACCCAAAATCCCTAGTAATTGTACCAACTATCCAGTAAGTACAAATGCTAGAATTTTGTTGTTATATTGACTAAGTAATTCATTTTTACGTTTATGTTAAAGACAAGTTTAAAAACGAATAACGTGCACTGAGGATTCCGTACGTTTGAATCAAATTAATAGATTTTTTTGTCCCCGCAACAAGTGAATATTGTGAACAGTGAACAGTTGTGAGGTAGTTTTCAAAGGTTTTTGTTGATAAGTCTGAAGCATTGGTAGTTGCTGCGAGAAGGAACTGTGATAAACAAACAGATATCAAAGTGGTCTTATGCTGTTTCCGTTTATCTTCAGAAGTACATAACCTACCTACCAAACGTTCCTCTATATATATCCCAGTCGCCTTCAACACTACAATATTTTGTACACAGGGTTAAAATGGAGGTCATAACCCACCACCCGTTGATATTGGTGAGCGAAGAGGACATGAGGAAGGCCCGCGAGTTTTATGGCCTGGAGGATGTGAATAGGATCAACGAAAGTCTGGAAGCTGTGGAGGAATGGTGCAAGAAACAGGATCATTTAGCTGAAGCTGCTAAATATCTGAGTATGTATTATTTACTCAAACATATGCCTTCATTTTTTGTAAAGCACTTCACCGTAGAGCTATCGGGCTGATAATCAAAAGACGTTCATAGCATGCTTAAAATGAAGCGTGCAGAAGATGGCATTTATTGTCTTTAGCTTTTGTCGCTCTCGAATAGAAAAACGTAGAGTTAAAAAGGTTTTAAGTAATTCATGTTCATTGTATACATACAAACAAGTAAATGCGTTCAAAAAGAACTGGAAACTGCCTTTATTTCCCTAAAAGTCAACTTTTATTAAGGCAAATTTAATATTTATATTGTTTTCCCATGGATTCCATTGTTAAAACTGGACCACACGGGAAGCACCACCTATCAAATAAAAAAGAATCATCCAAATCGGTTCACCCAGTCAAAAGTTCTGAGGTAACAAACATAAAAACAAAAAACATACCCATATAATTGATACCCTTCTCCTTTTTTGAAGTCGGTTAAAATTCATAGTAAATAATAATATACTATTCACCTTACAGAATCTACATCAGGCAAAACATAGCAAATTGCTGTCATGCGTTGTTTCATCCATATTTTAATATTATAAATGCGAAAGGATGTTCCGATATCCTTCATGACCAAACGGAGTGTCAGAATGCCTTGATTTTTGTATACGCATAGTTCGAGGGTTGGAGATGGGCATCTTATTCATACTTAAGTAAATACCTTGTCCAATAAATCTAATCGTATGTTTTTTCCTGATTTCAGACAGAAACATTTTAGAGCGAATATTCATACTAGCAAGAGGATCGGTGGAAGGGACAAAGACTAAAATCGACAAACTGTTCACATCCCGCGGGATGATGCCGGAGCTGTCGTTGAATAGGAGTGTTGACGAATTCGACAAGTTTTGGGACTGTGTGTAAGTATCAAGTCGAGAACATGCATATGCATCAACAGAACATAATTACTCTCAAATCTCAAATATACATTTATTTAAAAAAACGTTTTATTTCGAACTGTTTTTCGAAAAGTAAGATAGTCACGTTTTTTTAACCGACTTCAAAAAAGGAGGAGGTTATCAATTCGACGGGTAAGTTTTTTCTTGTTTTTTTTTTTAAATGTTTGTTACCTCAGAACTTGTGACTGGGTGAACCGATTTGGATGATTCTTTTTTTATTTGAAAGCTGGTGCTTCCGTGTGGTCCCATTTCAATTTGGTCTAGTTCTGACAATGGAATCCATGAGATAACTAAAGAATTATGAATAAGAAGAATCTTAAATTTGCCTTAGTAAAAGTAAACTTTTAGGGCAATTGAAGTCGGTTTCCAGTTCTTTTTGAACGCATTTACTTGTATTTATTACGTTACATTAATTCAAAGTAACTTTTCTATAAACACTATCATCTTGCCGTCATTGTATAGCAATATCAGAGACCTTCAAATAAAGCTAGATTATTCGATGTTATTCGTTTTCTTCTGAAACCTAGACTGCACCGACACCGTATTATATGTATTATTATATGCATAACGAATAAGGCTACAAAATATTTTCAGCAACTACATCCCGCTTCCCAAGTTGTGCCCAACAGATCAGTCTCGAGTCATGGTGACTCAGTTCCTGACAGAGAAACTAGATGACTTCAGCCTGCTCAGCTACTTCAGATATTGTTTCATGGTAAGGAAGGAAATACACGATTACCATCAGCATCCAATCACATACGACTAAGAAACGAAAATACTTCATCTCAACATACTTTAATATAAAATATTTTACCATCTTCCAGTATCTTAAGATTAAATACGCGTCCTAAAATATCTTAAGATAAAAATTCATTCTAGCTCATTTTGTTTCTTTTGACTTATATTATTAGTGCATTACTCCCAAAATAGGCTTGGTTTTTTAATAAAATATATTATTAGTATACTTGTAAGCTAACACAATTAGAAAACATATGTAAACTCGAGTACAAAAATATGTATCCAATTTTGAACAATGTCACATTCACTCTTGCCTGTTCCTATGCAGTGTGTTGATGGAAATGTCAATAAACGGTGAATGTGGCATGGTTCAATAATGGATACATATTTTTGTACTCAAGTGTACATAATGTTACTGGCTGATCTGGAAAGTCGTCGTATCGACGTAGTTATCGAAGGATTTTGATACTTGTTTTGATGGAAAGTTAGATGTTTGAAGCTCCACTTTCAAAATTAATATTTCGAACTGCGTACTGTAAGAAGGCTGACTGTTCGTACAACAGAATTATTGCTAATATGTACGAATCGAACCAATGTTTTGTTTATGGTGGAAAGGAAATTGCGTAGGCTCACAATACTTATTACATATGACGGAAGCGCGCATAGACAGCTTTCATGTTGTCCTCCGATCGCATCCTGAACACCATAGCCTGGAAATTTGACTTTCCCATTATGCGACATTAAAATAGTTTGACAAACTCAGTTGTGACGTATACTTACTAACATATGTACTTATAAGCAGTACTAACAATTATATGGATCCTTGACATCTGATAATGTAATGATTTTACTATTATTTATTTTATTTTTTATTCTCAAATTTCAGGTGGGAGAATACAGATTGCACTACGATTACAGCTTATCAGAGAGATACATCATCGACTTGACCAATATACACTTAGGGATGCTCAGCAAACTAAACCCAGTTGTGATAAAGAAATCGGAAATATTGTGCACAGTAAGTATTAGCCTTATGAACTCGCCAAAAAGCTGGCCGAATTTCAATCGGAATCGTCCTAGTCACCATGTACCGTAACTATTCCCATAGAATTAGTAGTTCCTGAGATAATTAGCTGTGACAGACTGACGGATGGATTGACAGACACACAGACACTAGGGTTCCATTTTTTCAACGGATGAAAAGTTGATTTATTCAAGGGATACCAAAGTAAAGTCCTCCCTCGAGTTTGGGCTCATTTGGTTCTGTTTGACAAGTCCAATACATTAAAAATACTAAGATCTGATGATGAAGCCAGCCTAGATAGCATGAGACGCGTGGGAACAGTGAGAATGAGATATGGTCATATAGATATTTTGACGTTTAAAAATGACACATCACACTCTAAACACGTGTCATGCCGCAAGCAGGAAGTAGAAAGTTGAACTCTCCAAGGAATGCCAGTAAACCCCTCGAGTTTAGGCTCATTTATTTGGAATTGCAACATAATTTGAAAATCACACCGAAGAAATTGTAGATTTGGACGCCGCAAATTTCAAATTAGACATTGAGTAGGCGTTTTTTTATAAATCTCGTACAAAAGTTACGTCTTTACAAAGAAAAATATTAAAAGTGTGGATTTGAAACTGACACCTCCGTATAGGATATTTGTACAATTGCATAGAACAGATGTTCAATCTAATTTTGATGCCTTTTAAAAAAATATTGTTTGTAATACGGATAAAGCATTTGCTATAAGAAAAAACTGCGGCGTTCGTGGGCATAGCAAGGTATCAAAGAAAAAAAGAAGAAGAAAAGGAACGGTGGTTACTGTTCGAAACTGAAAGGCAAAAAAATTTTAAAACTTGGTTATGTGTTCAAAACAAATAAGTTGAAAGAAATCAACAGGTGATTTATAAACAATTCCAAGGAAAAAGTGCATCATTCATCAGAACTCAATTATGTTATTTACGTTTTACCAATCCACGGTGATTTTGCGAAATCGCCACTTGTAACAGGGAAAAAGTCCATGCGTAAGGACAAAATAAATATCATTACATTCTTATGTCTCGTTGATGACTTTGCTGACGTCATGCTATATATGTCAGAAATACCATCAGGCAAGTTTGAGGTTATGTGCGTAACAACTTCAGTTATTAGGATGTTTGTTCTTAGTGGGTTAAACTCCTCCATTCTTTTTCTAAATTTCTGACAAATTTAGTACACATTGACCTGAGTTGTAATTTTGAACTTACTGTTTTCTTCTTCTACACTTTTGTAACTTAATTTTGACAATTGGATAAAGGTACATACTTCATTGTTTTACCACCGTTTTGCCCGCGACTTCATCCACAGAAAAAAAAAAACGGTAACTATTTGCTCGAGCGGGATAAAAATAGCCTATGCCCTTTTTTACACAAAAAATTACGTCATTTTGAATTCCCACTACGACGTAAAGAAATGTAAAATAAACCAATACACATTTATAATACTCGTATTAGTATGGATTTTTTATTGTGTGTAATGGCTTTGCACTACACCTTCATCTCATCTGATGATAATGCCGTTGCCGGTAAGCGTGCGCATCCAGAAGCCCCCAGCTAATGAGGCGCTGATTTTGCTACCTTTCATACCGGAGCACAACAATGGTATTAACACTTATGTTTGGCAGACTTTAGCTACCACTAGGAATCGAACCCGAGATCGAACCTCCGGATCGTTACTCCAATATTTATCTATTAGGCCACGGAGTCGGTTATTACTATCAATATTGTTTCCAGGAAGGTTTCGGCACTAAAATCAAAGGTATTCACATACTGAACGCCCCACCGTTCGTCGATAGACTGGTGTTCTTGCTGAAGCAAGCTCTCAGAGAGAAGGTGGCGAGCAGGTTACATGTCCACGCCTCATACAAAGATCTACACATACATGTCCCCAAGGAGATTCTACCAAAGGACTATGATGGAGACGAACAATCTTGTGCTAAGTTGGCTGGTATGTATTACGACTATAATTACCAACGCCATGTAGACGTGTTGGTAAATATATTGTTACGAACTTGCAGGGTTCGTAGATTGAAGAGAAAGAAAGTCCAAAGTTCCGGAATTTATTGGTAACACAAGTCCACAAACCAATCTTCAAAATCACGGGTCCCCCCAAACAGAGTACGTCCCTGTCTCACTAGTTCCGAGTTGTCTGCACTGAGTCCGTCCCTGGATTCCACGTACAGAGTCCTTGAACACTACTGACGCCGATCTGTCGATACTGACACCACGTGACACACTAGTACACTAACACTTTTCCTTCTCGACTGTACTTTTGCTCTATAATTTCTTCCGGTTTTCGTTTCTTCACTTTTTATCGCTGTGAACTTAACTCAAACTGAACTGTCCTCGACGCTCGGCTCGCGCCTATATATACCCCGTATTGTTTCTAGGTCCTATAGTCTAGAATCATCAGGAACGTTGGAGAGTATTCCACGCGAAGGAGATAGATGAATTGGTGTCCCTTTCGCACTTGACAATCCTTATGCGAGTATTCGAGAGCTTTCTTCGGTAGTCTTTTGTCAATATCCGACACGAAGGGGACAGATGGATACACCTCTCTCTTTCCTTTATCTCTAGACTTTTCGAGCTCCGTGACACTATAATGCGTTTACCGAAAGAATTGACCTCGCTGGAATGTGACTCCTCTCCGCGCCTCCTCGCGGTCGTTCTGTCGCCTCAGTATGGGTAGCGTACCGTCTCAGTGACGTCATTGATGCCAGGTCCAAACTTATAGGAAGTGGGTAGTGTAAGAACCGTTCGCTTAGACAGTGCCAACTTTTTAAAATACCTTCCGGTACACGCTGTCTCTAGCCAAAGAAAATGAAAGGATGCTGAATGACGCTTGTGAATTTGAACTTTTTTATTTTTACACATTTTGTGGCCCAAATTAAAAGTGCAAAATGTAATACTCGTTTTTTATATACCGTTCCGGTGTCTAACTTAGCGAACGGGCTTTACTTAATAGTGTAGTTAAAGGCACGACAGCGTTTATTATAATTGACGTCGATGCAAGAGTCTGTTCCAATTTATTGCTGTATTCAAAGTTAAGTTATAATTGTGTAATAGTTTTCTAGTTTGTCGATTACAAAGGAAAATATAAATCAGAACAATATGTATACCCTTATGGAAATCAAAGATAAGGAAAGATTATAGAATAAAAATTTTACCTTTTTATTTATCGTACCGATTACATATGAAACCAAATTAACAAATAGTACCTATGTATAAATAATTTCAAAATTACTTCGATCAATCAAGATGTCATTCAATTCTGTTGCAAAATGATACTGGCAATGTTGTGATCAAGTAATTAAATATAACACAGTCAAGGGAAAGTACCTCCACAATATCATTGTATACAAATGACAAATTGTACTAAAGTCTAAATGTCGAAAACATCAACAATTGAACATAGTCCGTATTTGGCACAAAAAAATATATTTTTTGTTTAAAAATAATCATAAACTTATTCTAGTTAAAACTTCCTTTAAAATTATGAACAATAAATATAATAATAATAAATATAATAATAAATGTTTTAACAAAAAATATAAGTATACAGTATATCTGTTTATTAAAGTATTCAATTATAATCTATCAATATCTGTTACACCTCCACCCGAATATTGTGTCTTATTTCCTCTACCCAAAGGTTGTCTGGTAGAGATCGCTGTAAGCGATAAGACCGCCTGTTGTACATTTTTATTTATTTTAAGTTTAATGTTATATTTTAAGCTGTATTGGTGTACAATAAAGTAATATTGAATTGAATAAAGACGAATAATTGTTTGTGATTCCAGAACAATGGAAGGACACATTCAGGACCCCTGAAGCGATGAAGCTTGTCAAAGAAGCAGATAAATTGGTAACCGACGAATCTAAGCGACAGTCAGCTAAGTTCAATGAGGAATATATGGGGATGCCTGGCTCTTTTAGAAGATTAAACGTGGATTAGACACGAAGTAAGGTTGCGGTTATATTTGGTACGGGGTCAAAGCATTGTGACGATGAAAATAAACTGACACAAGCACTGTTAAAATTGGTCCGTAAATGGGTTTACTACTAAAGCCTTGATTTATTCATTTTGTGAACATGACAACATTATTAAGAACAATTAAAAATGTAAAATATCCGTATATTGTTTTTGTTTATTGCATCCACATGTCGACACTGATGGGCTAAAAGAATGTACCGAATTGAATGCCTTTTTCTTCTTCTTCTTCTAAATTTAATCGGAACAGTTGTAAGTATTAATTTGATAAAAATTTGTCCAGATTTTTAAAATTATAAGTTCTTTTCCGACTTAGTGTAAGAAATTCTCTCTATAATTTATATTATTTAATATTCGCTGTACTAAAGGTTGGAATTACGAACTAATGCTTTACTGTTCTATCTTTACTTTTCTCAAAGAAATAAAATAGAAAATGTAATATATAAATACATTATACGTACATTAGCGATTTTTTGATATACTTTAACTTTTAACCAAAATCAACGATACTGCATAAAAGAACAAATCCCGTATTAGATATAAATTACTGATCGAATAAAGCAGTATATTACACCCATTTATAAATGAAGTACGATACGCTCCGATATAGCTAAAATCTAACTGGCATAAACTTCTGAACCAACTGTATTTCTATTTTCCTAAGCAATAAGGGTCAATATCAAATGACGTCAGCAGAGCTAGACAACCTCGTACCGTGAGACATGCATGACTAATGTTGCTAACCAAAACGCAACATCCATATACAATTTATGTACAATTTTCTCTAAATAAAATAGAAGCCGTCGATTAAATAGGAGAGTGTAAATAATTATAAGTGTTATATAATTTCTCTATTAATTTCTTTCTCATGGTTACCACAACTGTAATGCTCTCTATTTACTATTTATTTAGAAATATTGTATCCTTAGACTTCAAAAATTTTAACAAAAACTACTAATTCAATCTGGATAAAAAGTAGCGTATATCATTTTTCGACCTTTCTACTAGCTTTATACAAAAAATCAAGATATTCTGACTTTTTGGCTGCGACGTGAAAGTAGTACGAACAAACAAACTTACATTCGTATTTGTACAAATATTTAGTATACGTAAATATTTAGTATATGTTGAAATATTTATATGGCTATGAAATACAAAACCGAGAGAGAGGAAGAAAGAGAAAGAGAGAAAGCGGCAAGTAGACGCTTGTTCGATGGCAAGTTTTATATAACGAGATATTACCTTGATAGCAGGTGCGACAATGCTCTACCATTTGTCTACCATCAACTAGATGACGAGATATCTCGCCGTTCGGTTGACCTTTATAATGAAAGTTCCAAGAAGCTCCAGGTTTCGCATTAGCTGCCTCTGTTGCCGTGAAATAATCACTAATGGTTTCAAAACCTCACGTTTTGCATCCTAGTACATTGACAGCCTACCTGAAGCATGCCAAACCGTTTAGAATCGATAAAAAAGTCCGCCATAACTGTGCAATACAAAAATAACTCCTTACTTAATACGTCAGGGTCAGTAATCAATTCAGTTAAGACCTGACCGTCTGATCGCATACACATATTCAAGTTGTCTTATCTTTTAAATAGGTATCTTACAGCTATTACAATTTTATACACTTATAATACTAATTTTCCGTAATGGAGTTTATAGAGGAAAATAAAATACTGGAATTTCCTTCTGGAACTCTTGAGGCGGTTAGAAAAGTGTACGGTTTGGAGAAACCGGGTGCGATGAAGGAGTCCGTTGATATTTTGGAGGAATGGGTAAAGAAACAAAATCATTTCAAGAAGAAAGATTTTGGTAAGTTTATTTCTGTTTGTCTGCGGTCAATAAGTAGGGCACGTAGTTAATTTATTTAAATATTTTTCATAATACTTTTTAATTATTTTTTGCTATGTTAACATAAATATGCTTATTTATATGCTTAAAAAAGATGGCCATTGCCCAGTCAAGCATAGCCTCGAGAAAAAAATTTGCTATTGATTAAAAACCAACATGGTCCTATCTTGGTGCGGTTTCGTTGCAGTTTTAGTTATTTGTTAATAATATTGTTTTTGTGTGTGTTTGTGTGTTAATAATTTTGTTATATCTTAAAATATGTCTCTGACGGTATTGATTAAAAAGCAGCTAAGTGCATGTCGGGCCACGCGCAGTTTAGGGTTCTGTAGTTTGAAATTATTTTATAAAAATCAAGTTTTCTGTATAGCAGCCTTCCTTAAATATGTGTTTTATTTAAATTTCATTATATATATTTTAAATGAATGTATCACTTAATATTCTACGAATATTTCAAGCATCTTTCTGTTGCTGTTATCAATATCGAGCAAAAACAAGCAAAAAATCTCGTTTCTTGTATGGGAGCCTCCTAAAATATTTATTTTATTATATTATTTAGTAATCTCTGTTATAGCAGCAACAGAAATTCATCATCTGAAAATATCAACTGTCTAACTATCACGGTTCTTGAGATACAGCCTGGTGACAGACGGACAGCGGAGGCTTAGTAATACAGTCCTGTTTACCCTTTGGCACCCTTTGGGTACGGAGACCTAAAAACAACTGATCGGAATTCGTTTGATATTAGAATTTAGATCGGTCGTTTTTCTTTTTACCAGACCTGTACGAAAAATTGTGAGGTTTTCGCCGAAACTGAAAGGGTTTTACCATTGTGGGTGTAATCTGCAATCAGATTATTTTGATTGGTGGTGGCACCAAAGCTTACCTTTGAAATTATCGTCAATATTTAAAAGTAGGAATAAAATGTAATCTTTGTACATTTTATTGCCTTATCTTCACGGATAAGTAAAACATGTTAGAAATTGCACCAGAGGCCATGTCACGCCGAAAAAGTTAAGGACCGTACAAGTTAACCCAGTGGTGTTGCGGATTTAGTATGTCTCGCAATTGAATGTTTTATTACCTTCTGAGATACACAAGCGATAAAACTTGTCCTTCGTTCAACGCTCTGATTGCTCACGAATTGATTGTAGTTGAAAATCAGTCCGCGTATTCTTATGGGGCTATCCATGGATTCTCAAAACGACAGTCAATTGAAGAAAGCTCAAATGCAGCCGCCATCTGCAAGTAGGCTTTACCCATTGCAAATCTCGACTACATTATTCAAATAGGAGTCCTTCATGCTTCATATCGTGGTAATTAATGACTAGACTCTGTAAATATCATTCCAAGGAAGCTATGAAATAACATACCATCACGGTAGTGCACGTACGATATCACTTGATTTATAAGATTATATGGAGAACAGTTATATAACTAACTTATAATATCACTTTTGCCAAGGTCTATCTATTTATATGATCTGTGTATATAAATGCCAGGGAAGGACTGCACTTTAGGTGTCCTACAATAGTTTTTGATTGTAGAACTCATCATGCAAATCTATCCGATGGGATTTCTGCCCTGCAGTCATCTCCGGGTCTGTTGTAGTCACCTAAAGTGCAGACGAGCCAATGCCAGTATGCCAGGGCTGTTGGCTCTTGCTGCGACTCTTTTCTCGCTTCGCATCAACGATTCCAGGTATTTTTGGGTACGCAGACGACAGCATGGTCCCAGAGAGTTATTTCCGTTACACAAGCTAGTTGAAGCTAGTGTAGCTCAGAACGCTGAGCAAGTAATCACTACGCTTCAGATAAAATCACTTACAGAGCCTAAAGTTGAGAAAACAAGTATTGAACTTGCCAACTTAAAGGCTGTTGTGTCCAATCAGGTTCTGGTTGACAATTTCATTGCCATACAAACACAGGCGTGCTTTTTTTCTGCCAAAATAAAGACAGGCTCATAAAAAACAAAGCTGGTTTTGTTTTTTTATGAATCTCTAGTTGTGATGGATTTATATTTTTACAAAAAGTTAAATCCAATTAATTTTTTTTGCTTCCTCAAATACATCAGTAATTAAAAACTATAGGAGTGCAAAAACACACTAAATTTAGCAATATTACATTATCTTTGGATTCGAAGGAAACAAAAGGGTAAACAAACAATCGTCTATGTAGTTTCAGCGTTCCGTAGACAAATAAAAAAAACCTTGTTCAGTCCGTCCATCTGTGTCTCATAGGTTTTGTTTTTTTACAAAATTACTACTTATGAATTATACAAGAAATATATGTGTTTCATCAATATACATATAATATATAGTAAAACCAGTGGTCTGTACATTAGGTATATTAACCTAAAACATTAGTTTTTACAACGCCCTCAATTATGAGGGCGTTGTAAAAATAGTAACAGAATAGGAATCTACGATTTGTAATTTTTTTCTTCTGTCTGTTTGCACACGCTAATCTCCGGAACTACTGAACGGATTTGAATGAAACTTTTGTTGTTGTATAGCTATTGAGTCTGGGCATCTACTAGGCTATTATTTATTCTGAAGATCAGAATACCAGACGTGAAACCTTAGCAGTACCAGGCAAACTATTACGTAATAATCCTCATCGATATACTGCTAAAATAAATATTTTCTATAATTACATAGCCTCATCTAATGAAATCTATTGCGGCATCGTTGATTTATTATTTTTATCTGTTTTTATGTCTTATTCTAAATATTTACATCTACTAGAGAGTCAGTGATCAGTGAGCAATTCACAATCATCTCTAGCTATGATCTGAGAGAATTATCTGCAGTACATCTACAGCCAACAAATTGATGCAATATTTCCTCATTAGTAGCTCCCGCTTATCTTTGCGCGTAGGACGTTCCAACATCAGTATCGATGGATGGATATTTATTTATTGCAGAGAAAGAAATTGTTAATGGTTAAGAAATGGTTTTCAATTCACCTGTATGATGTTTTGTGTTATCATCGCCGTTTCTAATAGGCCGATATTACAAGAATGATCCCGTTAAAATTTGAAGAAATATACCTGTTGCTCGTACGATGGGAAATTGCTAGACGTTAAATAGGCTTGACTTAATGTCTCAATACAAAAGTCTTTAATTGTTATGGAACCAAAACGTGGTACTTTACTGTTGGCCGAGTAAACAAGCTAGAATCACTCAGCGAGCAATGGAACGTGCTGTGCTTAGAGTTTATTGACGGTATAAAATCCGGAATGAGCAAATCCGTAGACGAACTAGAGCTCAACGAGTCAGTGAGATGAAGAAGCAATGGGCAGATCAATCGGAGCATCTATGAGCTCTAGCAAGGAGCGGAGTAGTGGAGTAAGTGTTCTCTAGTAGCAACCACCTACCTGGAAACGTGTACCGTACCCCTGTAAGGTGGAGCGACGAAAACCTAGGTCATCGGGGAGTCTCCGGATGGAAATGCAACCTTACCTATTCTTTATGATTTTCAGTGTGTTAATTATTCATATTCTGTTCGGAACCCTCGCTGCGGGAGTCTGACTCGCACTTGACCGTTTTTGAAATAAAAATGCGTGTTATTTTGTTAAACATCAACGATTTTATCAGCTCCCAAATTTACATATAATAACGTTCCGAGAAAAAAACTTTCCTATCATTACATTAGAAGCAGGTAAAAAATTTAGTCTGTTTTATATTTAAATACTTTACAATACAATATTCACTTTGCCAAAACTCAAAACTACCCGTTTTGTATATTGCTTTATAATGAGATTACATACTCAAAATAAGTTTGTTTTGAGCAAAATGAGTATGAGGGGATATGCTATAATAGCCATGATTGTCAGGCAGATCGGTGATCGCAGTAAGGATGCATAGCTCGATGATACTAGCAGACTCGTGAATTTATACCCCGTGAGATGAGATGGGGCGGTCCTATTACAAAGGTTAGACCACACGGCCTGTGACATCCGGAAGGTACCACTTAATTGAGAGTAAATTCATGAAACGTAATATATGCGCATACTATTATATATTTTATTATGTATATTTAATTTAGTTCAAACCGGATTGTCAACAGATTTCAATAACTCCAAAATTCAATAATTCATATCAAAATATACTTTACCAAACCAAACAAAAGTTATAATTAAGTTTAACCAACATTTAAATATATAAAAAGTTTTTTACGTGTCATCATCACCATAAGACACCTCGCGACCTTTACTAGGTAGTCGGTTCATCTAGAAGGGGAACGGCCCGGTATACGTTTACCGGTACGTGGTCGCCATTAGAAAACTTTTACTCCCCATCGTATTCTACATTTACACTTAAATGTACCTTATCACTAAAGCGATTTCTTCTAGCCAACTTTGGGGTACATGCCATTAGCATTAATAAAAACGTTAGGTAATAAAAAAAATTAACTTAATAATTTATATCTTAACATTATGGAAACCATCCACCGCTAAACATAATCATCATTTTTTTGTTCAATAATCTAGTCTCTCGGTCTAGGGTTTATTTTCAACTCACGATGGTAGAAATCGACAATAGTTTTTATATCAGTCGCTCACACGTTTTATGCTACCCCCAGTGATAGTAGCTACACGGAACTAATGTAAGTGTATTCCAACACCCACTTGACTGCATTATTTTTCTCATAATTAAAAGCAATCCAAATATAGAGCAAAATTACTCACAACGAGGAAAACCAACAATGAATGAACGACAACAACCTATTGTTTATTGCCTTGCAGTCGTAGGGCCGCTTGATTGTTATTGAAACAGCCTTGTTACTTACCATAATTTGCATCACAGCCGTATATATCCCTTGTTTAATATGGAGTCTCTAGGAACCTCAAAGCTCCAGACCCAAAACTATAATTATTTAAAAGACTTCCGAGTCGGTATGGCAGAAAATTTGAACAGATATCTCGAAACAAAAGTGTTTTGATTTGTGGTATCTACCATAGAATAGGAACACGCCACGGCGTCCCGTGGGTGTCGCACAACGACGGTAAACAATTCATTTCCCATAAAATGTTTAACATAAACTGTTACAATAGTTCAAACGCTTAATTATAATTAACAATTAAATTAGCATTATTAAAAATAAGTTTTAGTAGTTAAAATTTCATTTTCATCTCTCCGGTTCGGAAAGTAGGCATTCCATTATCAAATCAGCGGGATGAAAACAGCATTTCCTTCCTAAGGGAAGGAAATATATAATTTTTTAATTTGTTGCGTTCAGAATCATACGATGCAGGGATTATCATGCGTTTTTTTAAGATTTGATATGAACAGCTTTCGGCTTCATCATTAGACAGTGTGCACCGCAAAGTTTTAGTGTTTGTACAGAGAAAACCAACGAGTAAAGTTTAGGGTTCCCTGTGTACAGACAGACGGAACAGATGAGCCACAGGCTGGACACTTCAAACAAATGTCGTGATATCGGTTCTTATTGCCATGCAGATGCATGCACAGGTTCATGAGTGAGTGGATTTACACGCGCCATAGTAGGTACCTATCCTTGGGTTGTCGCTTTCTTGCGGGGAGAGATGAGGTATCGTAGATCGGTGGGAGGAAGTGAACTTCCGTTCTGTACGTAGCACTATATTAGTACTGTGTGGCAACCTTAGTGAATAGGGTCCTGTTGTCATCTTTTGTGTTCGGAACCCTTAACTTACTTCAGTTGACGCTGTAGCTAAATTGATTTTAAATAATTATAATATATCATTCTTGGTACCTATTACAAAAACTTCAATGTCAAAAGTTTTATATTCTTGTCTTTCACCAATATTAACTTTATCAATTATTTTGAACTTCGCCCTGGCATATAAACAAGCTATATGACATTGCCAATACGTGTCTTGTGTAATTATTTGTTATAATAAAATTTTCGTTCTCACCTCTTATGGTTACTAATGAATTTGTTTTCAAATTATACAGATAATTTAAAGTTTATTCGGAACATGTTTTAAAATCCGTTATTAGTTTTAGTTGTGAATTATAATTAAATGAAGGTTTAGTTAAAACAAAGTAGTATCAGTAGTTATAGACAGTAGATATATGGTCATTTTATTAAATTGTTTTCTGTAAGTCCTTTCAATCGCCTCCGTAGGCTCTGGAGGTAGCGTGTTCGATTCTCTGTCTGGAGTATCTCTGACCAGTTAGGTTGGTGTTTGGCATATGATCTTTACGTCAGACTTTCTATGAGGAATAACATAATCACCACGCTTGCTAGGCGGGTTTTTGATCGCAGTAAGAAGTTATTGTTACTTAGGAACATAATGTTGTCTACCCGCGGAGGGCGTGAGCTGGCGCTATTTTAAAGCCAACTTACTCCAATGTATTGCAGTGTAATCATAGCTATCCGTTTCCTTTTAAGATACTAAATCTGTCACGAGTCAGACTCGCACTTGTCAAATGCTTTTTTTTTCTCACAATCTAACAAATATTTGCAGTTATGTTTGTTTAAAACTCGTGGGCCTTTTCCGTGATAATGTAGTGTGTCTCTATTGGTGCCACCACAGCTTTCTCAACTAACAGCTTGTTGGGTTGTTAAAGAAATCCTTTGGGAGCAACCTTAGTGGTATTTTGTTCCATCAGGACGCGAGCAGCTGTCTCATCCGTTTCCATAGATTCTTCTTGCATAGGGGGCTGTCTGTTACATCAAATAAGAATAATAAATTTGATGTTTGTGTGATCATTTCAGACCGGCGCTACTTGGAGACTACAATCATTCTATCAAAGGGCTCCATAGAACGAGCCAAGGAACGTCTGGATAAAGGTTGTACTTTGAGAACGCTGATGCCACAATTCTATGGAGACTATGATGTTAAGAACGATTTCAAAGATTTCAACGGCGTTATGTGAGTTTTTATTTATTTATTATTATTACAAGCAAAGTTTACTTGTAAATCAACAAAAAACATCCTACATAAACTATTTATCAGAGGGAATGCCTTCGTTTCTCTCCATGCAGTAAGCTAAATGTGTGCTGAATTTCATTAGGATTAGTTGTGCTATTGAGGCAACAATCAAACTCGCTTTCACTTTTATTAGGTGCCTTTGCCTACCAAGCCATTAGTACGGTGGGATAGGACATTATCCCGCGGGAAACACTAAACTTAACTGGCGGATTAAATAGTAACCTCTATCTGTACTGCTACGTATTAGCCAAATTCTTCAGAATTGGGAAACTCACTTTTGTGTCACTATAATCGTAATGCGATTTTATTGTAAATACTGTATTCAAGTAAATGAGTTTGATTGTCGATTACTCTGATATATATCGCAATTTTTGAACAGTTGGATTTGAAAAGTTATATCATCACGTGGGACCAGTGCTGATTGGCGAACTTTACATGCCTGTTCAAGACATGCAGGTTTCCTCACGATCGGATACTTGAATTGAAAAACAACTCATAGGTACACGGCTGGATTCGAACCCGGAATCCTCAGATTGGGAGTCCTCGCCTTATACACTGCGCCACCGACACTAGCTAGAAAAGGTCGTGTAATGACGTAAATACCAGATTCTGTCAGCGTAAGAAACCGGTAATTTGAACACGTGATAACAATCGGGAACGTGTGTTGATTACAGTTATCTACGATATATCAAGTTAAGTATAGTATGTCAGGAATTGTAGGTCTAGTTGGCGTGCCTAACTCATTATTATGTACATAAAAAGTTTCACTTATTCTTTGTTTATACAGTAAATAATACGGTTTACGGTTTGAGATTCATTTATTTCTTAAAAGATTACAAATCACTTACAAGAAATACAGATATGACTTAAACATGTAGTAAATATATGCGCGAACATAAGCACAGTGAAGGTAAATCTAAAAAAAAATTCAGTTTGTTGATTAGCGTCGGCGCAGCAACGGCGGCCGGTCATTAGCAAACTGGTTTCATGTGTGGTAAAGCTGAGTGCACACAACTACTTATTTTATTTATTAAAGTCTTTAATACAATTAATATTTATTAACCTGATATGGTGTACGGTCGCGCCGAGGAAATTCTGGCCCATTTTGTCAAACTACCAACCTTGTCACATTATCAGATTGACTTTTAACTAATTATAATACTTAAAGTTGTTCAGCTTGTCAGAGTAGTTCAGGATTGTGTCAGCGTCAGTGGTATAAAAATTTAAAAATTTGTCAGTGTACATATAAACCGATAAATACATGCGAAGAATAGTAAACTACAATATGCCAGCTCAGAGCTGGACTCGTACATAAAGGGTACCCTATGACGTGTATATTATTTACGCGATCGAGCAAAACAACGACAACACGTTTTATGTACAGGTACTGTATATGCGTATAGAAAGGTACACTCACACTGTCTCGTGTGTCTATGGATTGGTTTTTTAAACGTCAATGTCGTATTGTCAAAAACAGGCAGTGTCACGAGATTCATGGGCGAGTGTGGAGGTTAGTAGTACTGAAAACGTACCGAGCCAGTGAAGGTAGATAACATCGTAGGGACCAACTAATACAAGGATCTACCTTAAATTGTTTTTGCTATAGCGGCCATGTCCAGCGGTGGACGTTTCCCGGCTGATGATCATGATAGCGGCCACAATAATGATACACACCTTGCAAAATTTTCAAGTGTCTCTTATTACTAAGTTCAAGTGTCAACCTATTTGATGTTGTTTTATGTCTTTCGAAATTAATAATAATGATTAATCTTACTGTAAAAAAGATACAGTACTGTAACAGACAGACGGGCGGACAGGGGTGCCTTAATTAGTAACAGGGTCCCGCTGACGAAACCTTAAATAGTGGTGGTTAATATTTCTTTGTTAAGATCAAATTAAATCATTTTCAGACATCATGCTGTTCTACCGAAATATACCGAAGACTACTACAGAGTTTTTGTCCTGAAAAATATAGGGACAACATTCACATCGTCTTTAATAATTGACTACTACAGGTGGACCATACCAGTAAGTAAAAAAAAAATTCGTCTAGGGCACAGCAAAACAGCAGAGAGGTTTAGTCTGAGTTACGAGTATAATAAACTAGAGTCTTTGAAGAAGAAAAAAACTTTTTGTTTACATAAAAATAAATGAAATTAAGTTCAATGAAGGATACAAAGCTGGATAATCATCATCATCACCAGCCAGAAAACGTCCACTGCTGTACGTAGACCTCCTTCGTGGTATGCCACACTGACCAGTCTCACTTACATCCAGCGACTCCCTGCGACCTTTACTGGGTCGCTGGTCCATCTAGTATAGGGAAAGCCTGGTAAAATTGTTTGTACGTTATATAGTTACATAGGAAGATACTCTAAATAAATAAATAAATAATTCTTGTTTTGTAACCCGGTTACAAAGAAGAAGAAAAAATCTTTGTACGTGACTAGTTACAAAACATGGTTACAAACGCGGACGAAGGGTTAAAATTATACCAATACGGTCATCTTAGTAGTGGCCGAAGGGGATTTCGGTTATACGTTTTTTCGAGCGATGTATGCTATGAGAAATGTTCAGAACTACGTGTTATAAAAACCGGAATGGGAAATCCGTAGACGAACTAAGGTCACAGACAGCGCGACAAGACTGTGAGTTGAAGTTGCAATGGGCAAGCCAAAGTTGGATATATGAGGTCGACAGGTTAGATTGAGGTGAAACGTTGCTCTATTTTCTATAAAAAGGAGGAAAAACATATCACTCAGTAATTTGTCAGTATTTGATCAAGTAAATACTGTATGATTTTATATATAATTGTACTTAATACATGAAGATTCTAGTAAAATATAAGTTAGTTGTATGTGATTTTCTTTCTGTACTGCTATGTCTGAGATTATGAATTTATTTCTAGGTTTTAGAATATTTGAGGGTACACGACTATCCCGTTGGTTACATAGGCATATTTGACTACAGTAATGTGAACATAATGGACCTAGCTACGAAAATGAATATAATGGATCTCCGACAGGCTATGACATTAGTTTTGGTGAGTACATGGAACGGTATTTTGAAATATTAGGAATTCTGTAACTCAGTAACCTAGTGAATTAAATATTTTCCACCGACTTCAAAAAAAAGGAAGTTCTCAGGAGGACTTTGTATTATGTTACGCAATAACTCCGACAATTATGAATCTATTTTAATTATTCTTGTTTTTGTTTGATAGAACATACTTAAGAGGTGGATATACATTTTATCGAAATAAATTTACCGGTTTTGGAGGGAAAAAAATCTGATAATTCTACCTCTAAGAGTGAAAATTTTAGATTTAGGGGATGAATGATGTAGACTTTTAGGGCAGTTGAAGTCGGTTTCTAGTTCTTATTGAACGCGGTAATTATGTATTACTTAGAACATCAGATGAATGTGCCTAAACTTACGTTTTGCAGCGTGTCTGATTCTAGAAACTATTTTTAAATTTATAATTATACTAGCCTTTACCCGCATCTTTTTCCGCGTGGACTTCCGAAATTATCCCGCGAGAACTACTAGGTCGATCGGGATAAAAGTAGCCCATAACCTTTTCCGAGTCTTTAACTGTTCCTATACAAAAATTCAATCCAACTCCCCGTTAAGAGGCTATGTTGGTAAGACCACGTGGTCGGTTTCAAGGTTAAATTGTTTTGTAGCTGTCCCTCTCCGAGCCCTATCCTACCCGAGCGCGTACGGTGAGACAGCATACATTATGCGATGTTATCCACCCGTTATTTGGATGTTTCGTAGTTCAGGGATCATTTGAAGGATACAGTATATTATGTAACCATTTTTTTAATACAGTATACTAATGAAATTTCAGATGTCGGTGGTTTTTACAAATTGTTCTAAATTGATTCATACTCTTGTAAATCAGGTTCAAAGTTGGGGCTTTTTACTACCGAAAAATACAATACTTTGACACCCTGTAACTCTGGAAGTATATATTTAAACGAAAATCTGACTCACCACCGACACAGATATTTGTTTCTAGATTATGTCTTGAAAATTTCATAGATTTTCATAGCTTAATACTCAAAATATGACTGGACTACTTTTGTATGGGCGCTTTGACAACAGCATACCCTCTTAAGACGTAGAGTTATTTACAAACAAACTCACTTTCATATTTATAATATCAGTAAATATTTCTGTGTCAGGCACATCTTTAGTAGTGAACTGTACCGTCTATCAAGGTATCTAATTTAACTAATTTAACTATCAAATTTAATGTAAATTACCTAATGATGAAAAAATAACTGAGCCACTATTACTATTTCAGGAAGGATATGGCGTAAGAATAAAACAAATTCATATCATTTCACCGTTGAAAGTCATTGAACTGATAGTGGGGATCTTCAAGCAAGTGCTCAGTGCTAAAGTTGGTGACAGGATTATAGTACATAGATCTGTGGAGGGGCTCCATGATTATATCCCAAAGGAAGTGCTCCCAGTGAACTATGGTGGGCAGGAGAGATCCGTGGAAACACTGCATGGTAAGTCTTGTGGCTATAGATGAAAAACTCTTGGGAGACAATTGGTTCATTTTAATTTGGATAACAATATCTAACGGATTAAAAACGACTGAAACCCGACTTCAATTGTCTTGAAAATTTGGGTTTTCGAAATTTTCTTAAGTGTAGTTAATGATGGGGTATATTTTGTGGGTTTTTAATGTAAGATCGGTATGTACTTGGCCTTCTTACCTGATTACAGTAACACAAGTGTGCTATTAACAATGCTGTTTGGTGTCAGACTTAAGGTAACATGTGATAGCTACAGATAGCCAGGTGTAAAAATGCGCTGTAAAAAAATAGATACCGAAAAGTAACATAGCTTTTTAAAATACTGCTGTTTTTATTACATTTTCATTTCATCTTGTAATCACGCGTTCGATTCTCAATGGGATACTGGCTTGCAGCTGGAACTGGAGGTGTATTTAGGCCAAGATAGTTTAAAAAAATGAGATTGTGGTTATGCGATGATCTTTAAATTATACAGTTAAAAATTTGTAAAAACACGTATGCGAAACTAAAGATATCTTAGCCAGTCGATTGAAATAATGACTGCAGATTGACGCCTTTGACGTCATCAGATGAATTATATATAATAACATGATTTACAATTTGATTACAGACGAATGGATGGACGTAGTAAGTTCGAAACCCCACAGAATGTACATAAGGGAGATGAATAGTGCTTGCACAGACGAGACTTTGAGACAAAAAGATCAGTTCAATGAACAATACATGGGCATGCCGGGCTCCTTCAGATCACTCAGCGTGGATTAAATTTAAGATGGAAATGTCAACAAAACCTTTTACAATGGTGTTAAAAAAATAAGATACATCTATAATAATCAGTTGTAATCTTTTGTCTTTAAAGTTGTTAATACATGTGCGACTTCTGTATTTACTATAGCTACAGCTGAATAATGTTATGCTCTGATGGTTTTTACGCATTACACGATTTAAGTGACTTCTTTTGACCGTCAGGTAACTTAACATTATCTATTAGGAACGAGCAATGAACAGCGTTTCGTAATCTCATTCGAAATGTTTCGACGATATATCTAAAATTTGTCGATATGGTTTCTTTTTGTAACGGCACGTAGTGATTCTGTATACTACGACCGATTAGGTCAGATTTCAAACACCTATATAATATATGTGATATTTGTGTAAGAATTTTAAAGCGTTTCGGTTTAAGAAGTATTCAAATCGAAGGTCAACAAAATGTTTTAGACAAATGCGTACAATCGTCGATTTTTCAGTGTAAATCATCACTTACCGTCAGATGTGACCATGATCAATTGTTGGTTTATTTACACTTTACAGTAATATATTCTGGATATAGTTATGGTTACTTAGCCAATTGGTTGTGGATTGTCTGATCTTCCAAGCCAGTCGTTTCTTGGTTGTCCTAAGTCCAATAAGGCTTGGGACCACTAAGTATCTGGCGGGTGTAATTCCTCTTTTGGTGTTAGAAAGCGCTCTTTCTCCAAATCTTTCGCTTTATTTGCATTCATTATATTTTAAATAGTAGTTTAAATCTCCACGATATGATCGACATTCTTTTACCTCAGTTGCTGTATGTATTATGGGGTTACAATAATAAAAAAATTGATTTGTTATAACTATAAGATACATTCTCACACATTAAATAGTATTACATTTGTTATGTAGAACCTTAATCAATGCAGCGTCAACCATATTGTGCCACGTGCCACCTTCTGCACGTGACTCTTGAACTTCACCTTGGATGACTTAGTTCAATCATAAGACATTATAAAACAAGTTCATCATTACCATATTACATGTATACTGTTTATTTCCTGATCATTTAATCTTTTCTTTATCGTTCCGATTTCTTTTTGAATGAAGTGATTCTGGAGTTGATGATACTTCGTATTTACGGTTGGTTGAGTTTCATTACTCACCACTGGGACCTCCACTACTACGATCAATCGAACTTGATCTTGGTGTCAAAGATGAAGTTAACAAATTATTTCAACGCCTCCGGTGTCACAAACAAACAGTTTCGCTTAGGTACTATGGATAGGCGTATAGGTAAGGCTTTTCGGTAAGAGTTAGCCACAGAGTTCACAGAACAAGAACTGTTCTGTTTACTTATGCATTTTCAATACTTGAAAGTATTATTAATGTGATTATTCTCGTTAAATATATACACAGAGTTCTATAATATATACACAAGTTATTTTGGGAGGCCCAAAGAAGTATAATATTTAGACACTGTTATTGTTACTGCAACAAAGGGGAACTAGAGGCAAATAAGGAAGCACCTTAAGTATTTTAGTGATATCATTTAAAAAACAAGTTATATAATAAGGTAATATTATAATTTTGATAAGTATTAAAACTAAAATGGACGAGGAATAAAATACAAAAATAAAACACCAACACATGTATGACGGCACATTAGAAAATAGTGCCTTCATAGACGATAGTGCTTTAGTGTTTATTTCTTACAATTAGTTTAAATTGATTGTTGTAATTTAAAGTATGTTTAATTTAAATTTATATCCTATTGTGTTTATAACCGTGGGTTTTGTTAACTGAATATAAATGTATAAATAGCAATGGAATAAATTGGTGAGCAGCAAAAAGTTAGCAGTAACTGAATCAGAATCGATAAATGTATTGTTGAGCCGCTCAATAAATTATAAATTCATCATACATGTTTTTTTAAATATTGTAAATGCACACATTTGAAATTTGAATAACTTACTCACTCGCAAAAACTACTTATGCTGCGATTTTTAATGACCAAAACGACCTTTTCGTGCTGGAGAGGTGGAAATTTTATTTTTAAAAAACATTTACTATTAATTAAATCATTTTAATAATAAGGTATATAAATATATAAACATAATTCTTCATAGAATAAAAACTTGTTATTGTGTGTGATACAGTGTGGCAGACATTTTCATATATATATATATATACCTCTTTCTAGCTCTTAAAATAACTGCCAAAATCCATCAAAAATCTAGAACAGAACACATTTATGCAATAGTGAATTTCAACAACGTTTCAAAAACAATCTTGACGTACGTACGTAATACGAGTACGTGTACGTATTATATACATTTTTTATTGTGTTTAATTTTAATAAAAATCCTCAGGCAAATCTTTAAAAAAATCTACGTTGTTTTATTTAAACTACCCCGAAAAAATTCCCAAATTATACCTATATGGAAAATGTAGAAATATAGTTATCTAAGACTCGGTAAATTGAATAAAATGATATTATTTTAATTAATTTTTTAAAATCGTCTTATACAGAATCCTACGATGCAATCTATGAGGAAAGTTCGAGTCCAATAGTTGACTTATAATATTTGCGTTTGTTATATAGACAATGGCCTTATTACACTTGCCAATCTTGTAATACCAATAGCCATAGCTTTGTTACTTTAATATCACTACGGCAGATAACTGGCAAGTGTCTCAAGTAATTCCTTTGTTATAGACTTGCTATGAGTTTGTCTATTTAACGATAATTTTCTTTTCGTTAACGGCTGTAGACCAGCAAATGCGAGTGTGGGTACTAGTAAATACTAAGGTTCAGTACACATTTCATTGTACCTACATCAGGTATTATTATCTGGGAGTTATTATAGTTGATTTGGTTTTCTGTCGTAGAGAGGTACGTAGGTAGGTATGTACCGTAATCAATACGCTTGGCTCGCAGATTATTGATTGCAGGATTGAAGATTCTGCTGTCCACGTCCTGAATAACGTTCCTTTAGTCGCTTTTTACGACACCATCGGGATAACATGCGGTGGCCTTATTATTAGACAAATCCCAGAAGGAAAACATCACTTTTGAAGCTATACAACTCTTACTTGCGCGGTTCCAAGCTGTGCGTCTGTTTAATCAGCTCCCCGTAGATATGATAAAGTATATGAGTCACACGCTCTTTGAATCTGGACTCCGGCGTCTATTGTTGGAGAAGTGTTATTACAGTTTAGATTAATTTGTATCCCACAAAACAAAGTGAAGCGACTTTTAATGGCTCCAATTGTTTGTTTTTAAATATGACAATATTTAAATCTTTTTATGTGTGGTCTGATATATAATTTTGAAAAAAATTGACATTAATAGATTAATCTTATTTTATGTTACATATAGGAATGTCACATAAATTTTTTTGTTGTAGACGAAATAAACTATGAAGCTTGCGCTGGGACTCGCTTGAAGTTATCGTACTTGTATCGGTGTATTGCTCAAGCTTACTTTATACGAAGCTATTTTTACGTACTTCTATTATTCTGTGATATAGCTCAACAAAACAAATGCTGCTTCCGTATAGCCTCCATGTCACTATAAATACGACTAGGTAGTTTATTAGAACTTCTTATTAGACTGCGGAGCCCTAAAAACTCCGAAAGATGTTTATCTATGCATAATAACATTTAGAAGTTTCTGTTGGTGTGTCGCTCTTTTCTTTCCTCACGCAGTAATAGATAATAAAGCAACGGGCCGTTGTTATATTTGGGAAAGAAATACGCATAGCTTATGTACCGTAGTTGAATTTTTATTTAGTTAGTAGAGAGATACTAAGGAATATAAAATTAATGCCGACGGAGTTGCGTGCAAAATATAGTTGTTCATAAATTTGATTAAAAATACTATAACGTCATAGCTGTCACAATAACAAAGCTTTTTATACAAATCTGTTTCAACATCGGTTTCATATAAAAATGGTACCAACGTATGCCTAGTCCAGTTAGCTGGAATATCTACAGCAACCAATTTAAAATATTTACGAGTGTTCAGTATAAATATAAGAAATGGAGAAGATTCCTGAAGACCCTATCCTGGAATTCAACAAAGACACTCTCCAGGAAGTGCGAAAAATGTACGATTTGGATAAACCTGGAAGGATAAAGGAAGCAATCGATATTTTGGAAACTTGGATTCAGAAACAGGACCATTTTAAGAAGAAGGATTTCAGTAAGTACCAGTGTATAATGTATTTAAAAATTTAAATTTCAACGTAGAGTTACTAGGTCAAGTAGTGTATCATGCAAGGGCTTGGGTTTAATTATTTAAACACAGATTTTTATTAGTTTCGTTGCTGAATGACTTATAGTTACTGGAAGCGAAATTAGACTGTACCTATAGCGGAGTGTCGTTCATCAATCTATTTGAGGGTATGAGTAATATACAACGAAATTTGAGTGTTAGAGAGAGTTAGCGCTGAGTGTGAAAGAATGTTTTAGAGATTATTGTTTGCTTGACAAAATAAAACTTAAAAAATATCCCTAAATGTATCTCCTTTAGAGATGATTTGCTTCAAATATAACTGGGACCACAATTGAGATGATGTTTCTTGATTTTAATCAGAATATGTACATTTTTCAAAAAAAAGATACACTCCTCCTCTTATTTTAATGTTGCCAAAAATGTAGAGTATTACTAAATAATTTCAGACAGGGAGTACCTGGAAAGAACTCTCATAGCCACCAAGGGCTCGGTAGAACGAGCCAAGAAGCAGCTGGACAAAGTGTGTACTTTGAGAGGTCTCATGCCAAATTTGTTTGGCGATTACGACGTCAGAACTCACTTTAAGGACTACTACTATAAAATATTGTATGTATATTTTTACTTCTCTTATCTAGTCATCATCCGAATAAACAACTGTATAAGTCCACTGTTCCGTCCTGATATGAGCCTCCCTAACAGATTGGTCCTTGAAGCGATTTGTCATAATCAGCCCGTTAGCTGGTGGATCAGCGATCGCAGAAATATGTTGCTGAAACATGTTGCTAATCTCTTGAAAGTTTCCCCCTTAGTCGCCTTTTGCGACATCCGCTGAATGACATGGTAGTATAATTATCCAAAAGGCGAGGCAACTCGGTCAATACTTTTATCTGAAATTAGTAGATGGATCTCCTGGAATATGTAAACTTGGGTGCAAATCAGCGACCATAATATGCAATTTTTTAAATCCAGATAGATATTTTCTTAGAATAATTTCTGGAGTGCACGCAGATGAAGTGGCTGGTAAACATACTAGTTGTCTCCTTGGCCTAATAGATTCACTTTTGGACATACAATCTGGACGGTCCGGGTACTATTCCCAGTAGAGGTACCTATCGGTACTCGGTTTGGTTGGTGGTAGGGCATTTTCTATGTATGCCTGGCTAGCTACCACCATGTTACCTAAGTCTGCCGCCAAACAGCAGCGCTAATAGCATTGATGTGTCCCGGTATAAAATGTAACAAAGCCAACGTTTCATTAGATTGTGTGCGCCAGCTTAGTTACCTTCAGGACAATCGTTGACGCGTCATATACTTGTATAGCTGAATAGTACATTCTAGGAATTAGTAAATGATTATGAAATGGCTATGATTTACCTTTTTTGTTGCACATTTCAGCACGCACGGTGCTCTTCCAAAGCTGACGCCGGACCACTATCGAGTGTTCTTCTTGAAAAACTCTGGCAATTATGACGCAAAAGTTTTCATTGAGTATTATAGGATATTTATTATTGTAAGTATTCATTCATGCATACGTGCTTCTTCTTTAAACCGCACAAATATACATTATTATTTATATAAGTATACATATGTGATTATTCAAATATTTCATTATAATTTATCAAAATCTGTTACACCTACACCCAAAATATTGTGTCTTATTTCCTCTACCCAAAGTTTATCTGGTAGAGATCGCTGAAAGTGATAAGACCGCCTTTTGTAAAAATATTAAGTTTAATGTTCTATTTTAAGTTGTTTATTGGTGTACAATAAAGTTATATTGAATTGAATTGAAATATACTGTAATATCATACCAGCTTCGATGCCCTTGTTTATGCCAATCTTGGAGTATACAAAAGAGTTAGTAAGCAATCAGGAAACTTATAGATCAGAATTTTTAATGTGTGCGTTATTTTTGGACGTAATAGTTTTAAATTCATTACATTTGTGTTCTGTTTTATTATTTCCAACTACGTAAAGTGTTTAAAAAATAATAAAACTGCTAACTACTTCTTGTCTTATTGTTGAGTTACATTTAAATATCTATTAGATGAAATGCATTCATCTCCAGTTTTCATTTGTTTTCATTTCCAGTTCTGCGAGTACTTGAGGGCTCATGATTATGCCAACGGGTACATTTACATCTGCGACTACTCTGAGCTCAATTTGGCAGAATTCGCGATGAAATTGAATCCTATGGAGCTACGTGGAATAATTACTCTGATGATGGTAAATATTAAAATGATTTTTATTCACTGCCACATTGAATGACACATTCCATAGACTTTATAATTATTTTGAGTTATCCCTGAAACGTTCAGCAGCTCCATTCTGTCTTGCGATCACCAACCTACCTACAAAGGGTATTGATTTTACATCAACTCTTATTGAAAGTGTTTTTGTCGTAGCGATATAACTCACGCATGGACTGACTGTAAGTGACTAAGAAAGTTAAATAAATTTTAAATACTGACAATAATGGCATTTCAGGAAGGATATGGAGTCAGGATCAAAGGTATCCACATAATAACCCAATCGAAGTTCGTTGACGCTGTCATTACAATCTTCAAGCAAGTATTTAGTGCCAAAATCGCTAGCCGCATCTATGTGCATAAGAATATAGAATCTTTGCACAGTATGGTGCCCAAGGAGATATTGCCTAAAGACTACGGCGGTGAAGAATTACCGATTAAGGAACTTCATGGTAAGAAGGTTTTATTTCATTATTAAAAGCCTATAACTACAGGGGCTAAGGCCTACTCTCCTACAGAGAGTGCATGGGCAATTGTCCACCACCCGGGACCAGTGCGGATTGTTAAACTTCACAAACAACTTTGAATTTCTTCTCAGGAGTGTACAGGTTTCCTCGCAATGTTTTCCTTCACCGAAAAGCTAATGGTAATGATTTTTATCATTCGTACATAAATTACAAATAACAAATTGGTACGAGCCAGGATTGAACCCAGACCTCGATGGGTCAAGGACTGACGCAATACCCAACTGAACTACCATGACTTTTCGTTTCATTAACACATTTGTAATTAGAAGTTTTACTTGAAACCTTTTTACAGCGTCTGATTACAGATGTCGGTTCAAAATAAGATTGCACCATGTGACAAGGAGAACGATAATCAGGAGATGAGCATCATCTATGTTACAAAGACATTTTGTTGATGTCGCCAATCCGGCTTAGTTTACCAATTAAGGCAAATCCCCTCATTGAAAGTTGTATGAGGCGATTTATGCGGGAGGCTCATGTCCAACATCTTTTGCATTTGTTCATGATTCGTTAAAATATATCGTAATATTAAGTCCTTATCGATACTTATCATCAAACAAGGCGAAAGTCAAGTGCAAGTCCATTATGCATGCAATAATTGAAATAAGTGATACCGATTGCTTGAAATTATTGGAAAGTTAACTACCCGCGATAGTAGGCATCGGTCTATAAAACCAACCACGCAAAGTCTAATGAAGTACATTATTTCTTTCAAATAGAAAAATCCACAAAAATACATGGCCTATGCTTATGTAAAGAAAATTTCAAACAATAACTTTTTTCTTAGCAATTTACATTATACTTTCATGTAGCAACACTAAGCATGTTCCATAGCCTCGTATAAAACAAATATATACATTTTCAGTCCTATCTTCTCGTATATAGGAATAATTTTTTTACATACCCTGAATTTTTTTAAATAAACAACATCATTAAATACGTTGCATTTTGTAAGTAATTGAGTCTCCTTTTAAGCATGAGTTGTGCTAAATGTGCTACATTTCGTCATAGTTAGCTCAACTTACAGTAGACTAATCCATTTTATATTGGATTTCATAATCCATAAGCCCTGAATCAAACTATTTTGTTTGTTGTCAGTCAAATGAACCGGAAATAGCTATTCATTTCTGCCCTTCGATATTTTTTAAATAGAAATCTTTATATCGTATTTAATTATAAACCTTAAATTATAATGCAAATCGTGGAATCTATCCTTTTATACGTCAGTATAAGCAGAGATAAGGCATGTGGTATGAGTAACACTGGGTGTCTTAATACTTGAAAGTGGCTCAAAGTCCAGCAGGTTGGCGTTACCCGACTAACGATAAAGATGAGTAATATTTGGGATAGGGGCCCCTTCCTCACAGTTAGCTCAACAGAGTAAGCTAATTAATTGCATGACCATTAGTGTTTCAAGGGCTGTTTTTATTCCTATTTCAAAACTTACAAAATACTTCTTATATAATATTGCTTATACTTGACTTTAGACTACTTAACTGTAGATATCGTGTGTTTTCAGATAAGTGGGTGGATGTTCTGGCATCCGATGAACATACCAAGTATCAGAGAGAGATGAACGCGGCTAGCACAGATGAATCTCGCAGACAAGCTGATAGCTTCAACGAAAAATATATGGGGATGCCAGGGACATTCCGCTCTTTAAATGTGGACTAGATACCAGCAGTCCAATCTACATATTGGGACTAAGTGTTTGGATCGTGGCTTTGGTTGCGGATGTCGTTAACAATGGCTTCAGAAGCGTCTGCTATATATATAAATTATTTATCTTCCTGGCTCACTATTTTTTGTACAAACAGATATAATTTATTAAAATGTATGGACGCTTGATTTTCTTTAATTAAAGTTATTTATTGACTGTATGTATCTAGTATTTGTGTATTTATTTCGAAATAGCAGTAATGAGTATAGCACATATATACTGGCTTTGTAGAATTATGGTAGCTATTAAAATTTTAGTTTGGCGAGAAACGTAAATAAAATTTATTTTTAAACTTCATATCTACTCCTATTTATTATTTGAAAATTATAATTTATATTCTAGCGTTTTGCCCGCGACTGCATCCGCTTGGATTACAAACTTATAACACGAGAAACACCAGTTCAAAAGGGATAAAAATTGTTTATGTTCTTTCATCCCTTCAACTATCGCTTTACGTCTTTACCACTCCATCCTATTTCTTTATTCTAAAAGAGTCTGGGGTCCCAAGATAACTTTAGAGTCAGTAGGAAATTCATCCACCTTCAGTGGACGCGTTTCAAGTGTACCGCTGTAGATCCTGACTAGAACAAAAAACAGGAACAGCAGTGGGAGCGGAGAGAAGTGGGAATGGTATCGCTATACAAAAATCAAATCATTCTGACTATCTGCTACGTCTAGGAAAAGCAGACAAAATCAAAATTATTTCATTTCGCATTATACGTACAAGTTTATTTTGCCAAATTGTATTGTAGGTATTCGTTGTTGAAGCTTCTTTTTATTTTCTACATTGCGTGTGTGCACGTGCACACACACATTCTTTTCTGCAGTGTTATGTTTGTGTGTGTGTGTGTGTGTGTGTGTGTGTGTGTGTGTGTGTGTTGTTTAAAGAGAATATTTCTGAATTAGTATAGGAAATGTTTGTTTGAGGTTGAAAAGTTTGGTGTAAATGGGGGTGTCGTACTTTTAACTAAATAGGACTTTATCAACCTTATTCTGCTTCAATTTTTGAAACGAAATCATCTTGATTCATGATAGAAAATACTATTATCTTTTAATAGTGTTTCCATTGTAGAAATGCCAACTTACTGCACATACTAAAAATCTGTAAAGATACACATAGTTCGTCTTGATTCTTGAATTATTTTATAGTTGCTAACAGTAAGCAGCAACAAACGAAGGGTAAAGCTCAAGAAATCTCCAAATATCTGACAAACAATCGCTATACTCGTACTAAGCTGCCTCTAATCAACTGCGAACGCCCAAGGGTTTGTTCGGTACTTACACTGATTTTTCCCCTCAACCAATGGAGTTACTTTACTTTTTCCGCCATAAAAGAGACTCATCTAACCCAGCGAGCATTTAAAACAAAGATATTTAATGCAGATACAAGTATGTAAAACTTCAAATGAAATGTCATTGACGCCATCTTAGATATTATTCGTTTCAGTGTTGCTGAAATGTTTCGTGAAATAAATTTGAGTGGATACACAAGAACTAATTCTTCATCATCCAGGAAACATCCACTGCTGGACATAGGCCTCCTTCATGGTACGCCACATCGTCCTTAGGACGTCCTCCTGCATCCAGCGACTCCCTGCGACTCGGAACAGGTTTTGTCGGTCCATCTAGTAGGGGGACGGCCTGGTAGACGTTTCCCAGTACGTGGTCGCCACTCTAGAACCTTTACTCCCCACCGGTTATCGGTTCTTCGGGCGATGTGGCCTGCCCATTGCCACTTCAGCCCACTGACTCGTCGAGCTATGCCGGTGACCTTCGTTCGTTTACGACCTATTAACACGTTCAAAAAGAACTTGTTTTTTTGTTGATTTTCTCAAAGAGTAATCAATTAATTTCGATAATATTTATATGGGATCACCTCTAAAGTATGCCCTACCAAACAAAAAAAGAATTATTAAAATCGGTTAGATGTTGGTGGAGTTATCGCGTAACACACACCAAAAAAAACATACGCGTCGAATTGAGACTTCCTTACTTTTTTGAAGTCGGTTGAAAAAGAACAGGACGGGACTGGAAACATTTTTTGTGGTCTTTCACCTTTGTTTTAGAGTCATTAGAGTTTTTTAAGCGACGTATTTTTTAAAAAATCCTCCCGTTCTAGGTGAAACTAACAGCGACTCAGAGCTTCAAACGCGGTTTCTCGAATTCAATTATTTTCCCTCAAAGTCCCTTTTCGCGTATCCGCTCACAAATATATAAATTTTGTCATAGACTTGTTCTTGGTGTGTATGTTTTACTAAAAACTAAGACAGCTGATGATCCTAGTCAAAAAACAAGATATAATCGCCGTACACGATATATCAGAAATAACTCGTTGTAAACATTCAGTTAATATTAGCTGCTTAGGAAGACACCCTGAATTTTTACCAACATATTTTGTGGTCTATGTACCACAACTGACACAGCCTAGAGGTGACACCGAGACTATAATATTATATAGGCTTTTTGTGGTCTATGCGTAGAAGCGTGTCGAAAGAAATTTATTTTCTCATGAGTCCATGGCTGCCTTAGCCTACAGCGGGTGTTGTCATCTACTTCTTTTTATTGTTTTTAGAATTGCTACACTAGTGCATGCTAGTATGTAGGTATGTAGTACATATTAACTCAACGATTGTAGCTTGAAAGAAAGAAAGAAAGATTTATTTGCTAGAATACAAATTTAAAAAGATCTTAATATGAATATAAAGTAATCGTATTCTGTCGAACATGTCGACGTGCAAATGTTAAGTCTAGTTACATTAAATTAAATATTCCGAAACATTTTATGAGCTTGCCGATATATTTACCGCAGATCAAACTTCCTTCCATGATATCCAACAATGTGTACATTAATTACACTGGGCCACACATTAACGCTAAAACGCTCTGATGAGCACTCTCGAGGATTATACTGGGAACAAATTATCGGACGCGTCCGTAAGCCGTAGCTGACAGTTGCGGATTACTTGTATCTGGATAGTAAATTAACACTTAACTAAACCGTGCAAACTATCATGTCGTCGGTGTAAACTATTTTAGAACTAAAATTAGATTAGTGTATGTTTTTGTTTGTCAGCTCGCTATTCTTTACGGCGATCCACCTCGATCAAAGTTTCATACTAAATTTCTGTTGCCGTAATCTTTTAAAATATAATAGCTTGATTTGTGTAGCAATTGTCTAAAAATAGTTCATCAAATTGTAATGTCGCGAAATGAGTATCATTAACATACAACTTCACAGTGATTCAAAATTTTCATTTTAAACACTTTTTTCGATTATTGTTAAAGATCGCAGATCTATAATTTTGAGAGCTATAAAATTGAATGAGAACTGGTGGTAAGCATAATTTTAATGTAATGAATATTGCAACAAAGTTTCATTGATTGCGAGACGCTGATTATTTACAAGTTACTAAGAGAGCAAAAACAACACGACAACAATAAAGTAATTTCCTTTGATTGATTCAATAGATTAATCGTCGTTATTATTGTAACAGCCTACTAAGGTAAAATATTTTTTATCTCGATTTTATTTATAAAAACTACACAGATTTAATTTTAACCTAGCTTGATCGATTTCATTGATGATAAATCATTTTAAAATTTTCCAGAAACGAATTCGAATACTATAGGTATTTTAAACTGAAGTTTCGAATCCAATAGACTCAACCAGACATCCATCAGTCTACATGAATTTACAATAATATGGTGTAGCCATAAATGTGCTATATAGTTTTTTAAGCATTGTTTGTTATTACAAAATACAAAATAAATTTAATTTATTTATGGATACTCTGCGCCAGGGATGGCGAACCATAGGCACGCGCGCCGAGTGGTATGTAAAATATTGTCGGCACTGGACTCATTGATACAATATATGTATATGTGATGCCTATATATTTACCCACGTTATAAAAAACATAATCAATTAATTCTATGATATCGTAACTATTTAGTTTTTGGTCGGCAAGCTAATTTTGCGACGGAAATTTGCACACGGGCGTAAAATGTTCAAAATTATGAAATGATTCCATTTTTAAAATTTTAATCAACACTTAGAGTCCTAAATGTTCCCGGCATGCCCATATATTGCTCGTTGAATGTGTCTGTTTGTCTGCACGCTTCATTTGTACAGGCTGTGTTCATATCCCGCTGGTACTCTCTATACTCATTAGAACTCAGTACTTCAATCCATTCGTCTGAAAAGAAAAAAATCACCATCAGGCAGGAAATGTCCACTGCTGGACACAGGCCACCTTCATGGTACGCCACGTCGACCGGTCCCGAGCCACCTACATCCAGCGACTCCACGCGACCTTAACCAGGTCGCTTTATGCGTCGTTGTGGTTTCATAGTAAACCCATAGAACTACGTAACACAATAACATATTATTTGGGAATCAAATCCAAATATACGCACAGTTTACGTGTAACATCTAGTTCAGCTGTTGATCGTGAACAGTCAATGATCTGCGAATATAACTATTATTAATTATAAAATTATATAAGTAATTTATCATCATCAACAGCCTATACATGCCTGTTCAAGACATGCAGGTTTCATCACGATGTTTTCCTTCACCGTTAAGCAATCGGATAATGTACTTGAATTGAAAAACAACTCATAGGTACACGGCTGGATTCGAACCCGGAACTCTCAGATTGAGAGTTCGCGCCTTATCTACTGCGCAACCGACGCTTTTAGTAACTAAGTAATTTATAATTCTTGTAAACTTATCAATATATCTTACCATGTATTTGTTCCAAAGATTTATCAACCGTACCCCCGTACTCTAACGGAAGAACTTCCTTTGGTAAATAATTTTTGAGTGAATCCATAGACTTGTGCACTTGAATCCTTTCACCGATCTTTGCGCTCATCATCTGTTTCATCAGTCCAACTAAAGTGTCGATCACTTTAGACGTTGTTATCATGTGAATGCCTTTTACTCTGGCGCCATAGCCTTCCTGAAACAGTAAGTTGATACATTTATCACCCTTTAACGGGATTCCACTTAGAATGCTTCCATACTAAATTTATGTTGCCATAGTCTTCGCTTTAGGCTTTGACAATAAGTTATCCAAAAATAGAGGAGATGGAATTATAGGCGTCGAGGAATGAATATCGTCCTATTTTTAGGTAATTTCTTATTAAAGCCAGCTATTCTATTTTAAAAGATTATTGCACTAGAAATATAGTCTGTAACTTTTATCAAGCGAATAAATTAAATGGCTCTTAATTAATTATCTTAATTTGAAAAGTTACTGGCATCATCACCCACGTTCATCAAATACGTTCAACAATTGTAATCTGTAGCAACATAGCTACTAACGTCAACGGTCATCTACGAGGCTGCCTCAGAGCGCCTAATTTCTTATAAATAAACTTACATTGATTCTCTAACACTATTGTAGAATATTATTTGCGAGTTCTATTAAATATCAATAAATAGTTACCGTCGTCAGTATGTTAATTTGCCGCATTTCTACGAGGTTTATCTTCGTTATTATATCTGCAAGGTTCGAATCAACCATGTCCACGACGAATATGTAACTCTGTGCATAATCATGTGCTCTTAAGTATTCAAACGTCTGGAAAATATCAGAAAATGCAACAGTATAAATATAGATCAAATAAATCAATATCAGAAATGTTGCAGTTAAAAAATGATCATCTTAATTAATCACTACGAGTATAAACAACGCCATCTGTGATCTAGATCTTGAAGTTAGCACCACACTTTTTAGTCTACGCATTACATTTCTATTGTGTACATGGACAGATGGCAGTATTTTCACACATTGCTTTTTTTTGGCTGCCAATTTCGATTTAAATCATTTTGTGTACGATCATTTATGGTTTTTTACTCTTTATAGGTTCCAGGTAATATGAACAGTATTTAAATAATATTGTTACAATTCATAGGTACAAAATTAAGTTTATACTTAAGTTTAAATTAATTTAGATTAAATTAACTGCTCAGGATATGTCAACAGATATCCGATTTATTTAAAAAAAAACGTATATTGATCTTCTATTAAGAAAGAAAGAAAATAATTTTTTCAAGCTAAAAATAAATAAAACACATAATGGAAAAAAATATTATATATTATTTAATTAGGTCCATAAGTGTAGGTTATGGACTAAACTACTGCACCCTTTGCAGCGACGTTAATGGTATTAGGGTGTTAGTGACGCCGCTGCAAAGAAAAATAATGTCACTAAAAATTCTGGTTGTTTTTCTTTTTTACGTACAGAAGCTGATTCGAAAAAAAAATTCATACAAAATTTATTTTAGTATGTAGTCTTTCAAAATGTGATTGTTGGCTGTATGTTTTAATTATTATTGAAAAATAGGACGTTAAATTATCATCAAAAAGAAATTTAGCGAATTTGCTAAAATACCATCTACCTGAGTAAAATTTTTGTTGATTATCCTGCTCATATACACTTACATTATTCTGTTGTGATTATTTAATGACATATTTTAGATGGTAGACCACCGATAAAAAAATAAATAGTCTGTGAAACGATTTTATTTTGTTTCACGTTACCCATTAATATTTTATTTTAATGTTACTTGTAATACTTTAAAGGCCAATTCACGAGCCGCATTATCACACGAACACTTTCAGACTAAGTTGTCTTATAGAGTGTGGTTCCGAACACTCACAGCATAGCGAGAATTTTGAACTGGCCAACCAGTGTGCGTTCCATTCTACTTGCACACCTAAACACTTTGGACGAATTGTTATTATTGGTAATATCTAACACGTTGATCTGGATTTTAAGGTAAGGAATACTTACCATGGTGCAAAAACGGTAAGCATCGAGGAAAGTAGAGGTCACTGGTGTATTTCTCGTAGACTTTATAAAGTACACCCTCTCATGATCCTTAGTCATTTTAGGCAGAGGTGTGTAAGCGCTGTAATTATGATACAATTAAAATCTTACATTTATGAAACCGGTACATAAACGGGCCAATAAAACACGAGTGATTTACTACCTAGTCATGTTCAGTTTAGGTTCAATTGCTCAAAAATAACAAAGTCCGCTTACATAAGCATAAATAGTAAAGTTAACTTATAATAGTAGACTACTGTATATAGAAGGTAAAGACAAAGCTTCTTCGCTCAGAAGCTTCAAGATAATGAGTCGCTCACTCTGCTGCCTTTCAAACCGTACCAAAATAATGCTATGGAGTTTGGAGGCAAACTTGGTACGAGTAGCAAGGGGCTAGCAAGGGCTAGCGCTACACTACAGGAAATGATACGGATGCTGGATTAAAATCATGACGCCCCAGGAAGCAAGATAATTAGGCATGTATAAACAAAGTTTATTATCACTTAAATTACCATTTATGAGAATTTTTTTGTGTGTTTTATTACTTTGATGAAAAACTAACTGCCGTAATTCTCGGACCATAGAGCTCAGAGATATAATTTTACGAGCGTGTGAAGCCCAGAAAAAATAAACTGTGTGCTCATTACCTTGGTATCATTGTACCTATACAAAACTGGTTGGCTTGAGTGAAGTTTACTAAGAAATGGTTAAGCGCTGTTGTAGCTGACGATGAAAACCTTAATGCTATAAATCTAAATTGACAGAATACTAACATTGTATTGCTCAAATGCTTGAAATCTTCCTTCGCATTCCAATCTCCGAAGAACTGTGGCATCAGGGTCCGCAGTGTACAAAGTTTGTCTAGTCGTTGTTTTGCTCTTTCTACCGAACCTTTGGCGGCTGTTATTATTGTCCTTTCCAAATAGTCTCTACCTGGAAAACAGAACAACGGAAGTTTAACTTTTCAGAAAACAAAATTTTCAATTCCATCATTTTCCACATGGTACGCCATGATGCTTATTCCAAGCCTATTGAATTCCAATTTTTCTAATATTAAAAAGAACAACCTATAAATTTATTCTAAAAAAACATTTCACACAAAACTTCTAAAAAAAATGACCATCCTGTACACAGCACACACACACAAACGTACACTCTACACTCACTACACACACAGTCACACTCGGCGAACAATGCAGCGTTTTGGTATTGTGGGATGAAGGCAAGATGAAGGTATTTGTTAAAATACCCTCATCTTACAATATTAAAACACTGCATTAGAATGCGATAGAATGTGAGTATTGTAAAATAAAATAGACGAGTCACATGGTGTACAGATAAACCTTTTCTTGGATTAAGTACACTTTAAGCAAATATTGTAAAAATTTATGATTAACAAATAAAATAAATAAATAAAGTTTTGGCTTTAGCATAAATCATTCTATGTTTTCCGTAGATAACAAAGGTAAGGTGTAAAGAAACAAGCTTGATGGTTGATGGAATTTTCTGACAAATAAAGATTGAAAAGAAATCAATACCTGCAGATCATTTAAAAATAAGTAATACGTTGACAATGAAGCAGATTAAAACGAGTATTTATTTTGGCTGATACATAAATGCAATACAAAAATTTGCACGTATTTGTTATTTTTTGTTTGCCGTTAACATTCAATTTCATTTTATAAAATTTACTTGCTTTTACTTTACCAGTCAAATACAAATGGAAGATAATTTCAAATAACGATTTTTTTCTCTATTTGGATACTTTGTTATAAGTATATATGAAAACAATTATTACTAAATTGACATGTATATACTCACTGAAATCCTTCTTAACAAAATGACTTTGTTTTTGTACCCATTCCTGAAAAACATCCACCGCTTGTTTCATATCACCATGATTCAAACCGAATACTTTTCTAACGGCTTCCAAAGTGTCTGGGTTGTATTCTAATATCTTATCAACTGGTAAATGCTCCATTTCTGAACAGAACTGAGTTCGTAACACAAAGTTTTAAAAAATCCTAATGTACACAATGATATTGACTAAAATCCACTCACGCCTAAAGCGTACTGATAAATGTATTCTTTAGGATTCTCTAAATGTATCACCTAACAGGTTTGTCAAGGTCAATTATAAATATACAGTGAACCATAAATAACATTTATGGGCATTTTTATGGCAGCCGAGATAGTGAAAAATATTCTATATACAATTGTTACGAGTATTCATGCTTGGAGTATTCTGTAACGACGTCAAACTTTATAATGATGAAAAAATTCTACCAGACTTCACCGAATAATTCTTCCTACTGGAAATGAACAGCGCGTGTCCACAATCATTTATTTGAAAGCTGGTGCTTTCCGTATGGTCCCATTTCAATTTGGTCCAGTTCTGGACATATTAAATTTGCCTTCATAAAAGTAGAGGCAGTAGAGACTAAAGGCAGTTAAAGTTGATTTCTAGTTCCTTTTGAACGCGTTATTTTTGTTTTGTTTTTGAAGTCGTTTAAACAGGGTATAGCCGACCATACAGTTCCAAAGAAATATTGGGTTTTAAAAGTAAAATAGTATTCCGTGACGTGTTTCATTCGGATTTGTGAAAAGTTAATTATTTATTCATTACAATCATCAACATACAACAGGTTTTAGTGTTTGTGCCCAATTAAAATTAAAATATGCATTTGACTATTGCTACGTGATAAAATCTACAGTTTACCCATAAAACTATAATGACCTAATCAGTGTGCTAATTAATGTTAGATTTGCAGAGTGAGATGACGTTGTCAACTAATTTGAAAATCGATTAAACAACCAAAGCTAGGGTGTTCTATTATATTAAACCATGAAGGTTTCAACAATTAAGTATAACAAGGATTTGTCTGTTACTCAAAAATAAACTTTGGGGCCTATAGGAAATAGCCTAGTTCACCTTAGAATTAAAATGGATTTTTTATATTCGCACTTCCTGGGTATACTTACAACTAGCACCATAAAGGACTTCCAATAAAATTTCAAAATACGAAACTGTCCGTTACAGAGTTTTAAAGTGGTGGAGACGGGCTTTGAACCTTTAATTGATATTTCCCTCAACACTCTGCATAGGAACAAGCCGGAGTGAATGTGACAAGGTACAAAAGTGGATACATATTTTTGTACTCGAGTGTACGTTACATACATACGAGTATATTAGGATGTGAAAATGACGTTCGGCCACTTTTTTAGTTTTACGCCAGAACTCGATAAATATTAAACCAATTTCCAATATATGAACGCTTTTAAATTAATAATGTGTGTTCCTGATATATATGTATTTGCCTATGTGATATATATGTATTCAAGATAATAATGATAAGTTCATATAATCAAGTATTTACGCTTCTGAAAACGAACATATTCATGCTTGACTTTTGATCTTTAATTTGCTTGTATTTCAAATAAAAATATGACAAACCTAGCGCATGTGAGTCGTTAGATGAAGACCTGACGCACTCTCTAGCGTGTAAATGACAGCCTTGCACGTTTAGAGCCTGTGACACATACTGTGGTAAAAATATAAGTGTGGCAAAGGTGATTTCAAAAATGTACCTGGGCCAGGTCACTGCACACCGAATATTGTACTGGTGTTTTTTTAATTAACCTCTTTTGATCATCATGTACAGCCTGCGGCAGTCCACTGCTGGACATAGGCCTCTCCCAGAGTGCGCCACTCGATTCGGTCCTCTGCTCTCCGCATCCTGGGGGCCGTCTTCTGGTCGCACTTTCCATAAAGGGAGGTAAATACCCTAATCGCCACGCTGGGCAGGCGGGTTGGCGATCGCAGAACCAGGTTTATCGCATCAGTGGCGCTGCTGCCCACCACCGATCTGTGAAATTTGGACCCGGCTGTTATTGGGATAGTTATACCGCCATCTGTCGGTCGCCAGCCTCGTCAGTATATGGCAGGATGTACCACGTGCAGGTGAGGTTGACTATTGAAGCGACCAGGTGGCTTTTTCGCTCCTTTACATCCCTCCCTTTTTGATCATATATTTTACAAATCTAACCGAATGCCGTGTACAAAAAAAATTTGTTTTCCCTCAAACAATCTAAAACAATTGCAACAAAAACAACAATGGCGGACTGTCAAAATCAAACATGTACATATAGGTACCTAGTTATATGTTTTGTAGTAGTAGTTTAATTCTCCCGAATGGGAAGGCAAAGGAACAAAGCCATACAGCCTACTCTGAATATGTAGTGCTTTAGCGTACTCAATACTAATCGCATGATGTGTGTGTCTGTAATTGGCTGTGCATTTAGCCTACGATGTATAATATGTACTTTACTTTTCTTGATAATGGATGTAACAGCTGTTGACATGCCAAACAAAAAATAAAATATATATATATATTTTCTTCAGTTTAATTCGTATAATGTGTACATTCTATCGCTTGTTTTGACGATTCTTGACGAGAACTTCAAAGGTCAGCCTTGGTTTCAACATAATTCGAAAGAATCCATAAGCCGAATGTGCTCGACATGGTAAACCCTTTCGATCGCGTCGAAACCCTCGCCATTTTGCGTAATTGATACTATAACACCGTCCATGACACTTTTTGCACTATATCACACCATTATAACACAAAAAACACATATAACTGTATTATTAATGAATTACGAAAAATTGCAATCAACCACCATTATTCAAGTTCGCGCCAAAAATGTTTTGTTAAAGTCATACACGCCATTTTGGTTGTCAATGTCAATATCGCTGTCTGCGTTCAGAAACTGAGCCACTTTGTTCAATACCATAGATAAGAATTATAAAGACGCAATTTTTTATAGTTCTAAATCATATATATAATAATAATTATTTATCAACCTCTGCTTTAGAAATAACCTAAACATGTAATAATTGATAATGTATTGTTTAAACAACAGATGTTTTATAAATTTACTCGTGCTAATAACAATTTTTGAACGAAGCTGTGACAACGCGAAATGCTAAGTAGTCGGAGCTGTCCTCAAGCTGTCATTTAAAAATGAACGTGGAATTGACCTAGAAAAAGAAAGTATTTTGTACACGGAAATTAACCATAGAATTTGATCATTACCATTTTTAAAGAAATTCACATATTTTTACCTATATTTTAAAACAGTGTACAACGAGCTGGCCCCAGATGAAAGGTCACTTTTGTATCCTATTAATATAATTGAAATACCTAGTTCAAACTGACAGATGTTCGCATCTCTGCAATAAAGTCTGTGTGTGCAAATACGTAGTCGTATAAAAGTTGTTTTAGAAACAAACACACAGGTCAATAATCTTTACTGCTTTATGGAGTCAGGGTGACGCAAAATCTAACAAATAAAGGTTAGAAATACAGCGTTCTGCACAGGGGGTTGAATCCTCCAGACCTCTTCAGTTTGTACAGTCTGATTGAGAAGTTAAATTACATGGTGTTTTTCAGTCCATCTATCAGTGATCTTGAAGAACTACTTTCAGTGTGTGAGCGTTATGCTTCGCTGATACTGAAATTCAAACAAGAGGTTAAACGGTTCTGCTGTTAGGGTTAAACAGCAGTCTGAATACTACGTTCAAGTGATTATTGACGACCGGAAAGACGACACTGACATATAAAGAGATAGAAGGCATCTCTCGGTAAGGTGCAAAATGCAAGTTTAGTGGCGCTGTGAGATGTCTCTCTTCCAATGAAACTCTGTTCCATGTTTACTGCTAGTGTTTCTATCTGTAGACCGCATAAATGTGTCCTCGCCCGCTCGGTCCCTGAGACACTAAGCGCACCCGTCGCCCACTCCTCTCTCGGTCGGTATATACACTTGTCAACTCTGGACCAACTTCCTGAGAAACTCGATGAGCACCATAAGTTGCAGTACACTCGAGTGCAAAAAGATGTCTACATATTTGTACCATGTCACATTCGCCAATACTTGTTTCTATGCAGTTGGGTTGAAGGAATTGTCAATGAAAGGTGAATAAGACAAGGTTCGATAGTGAATACATATTTTTGTACTCGAATGTACAATAAAAAATATATTAAAAAGTTTTTATATATTTTTTATTGTACATTCGAGTACAATATATATTCAGTATTCAAATCTAACCTAAAAACATATTTCCTTGAGCAGATCGTTTCTTAGCAGCCTTTTCTTCTTCTTTCCTTCCTTCCTCTTCCCTTCTTCTCCTTTGATTTCTGTTTGTTTATTCATTATCATATCATTATTCATAATCGTGTATGTATTGTATATATAATTATATTATTATAATATAATATTAATAATATATTAAATATTATATTATTTATTTATTTATTAATATATATTTAGCACCACCTACTTACCCCTTCTTTATCACACGATTCTTCTGCCCCAAGGTTGCCTGGAAGAGATCGCTTTTAGCGATAAGGCCGCCTTCATTGTACCTTTTATGTTCTTCTCTTTTCTTTTCTGTTTTTTATTTTGTGTGTGTGTGCAATAAAGATTATTTGAATTGAATTTGAATAAAAACGTTTTTATTTTAGCCAAAAAATTCAACAGTATTGGAGGCCGAAAATCTATTTTATTTTTTATTATTTTAAGCTTTGAAGCTTGTAGTAGAGATTTCCGCTCTTCCGTTAGCATAAAGAGGTTAATTACAATAAGTACAATAAATACAACAATGAAGCATTACACATCCTGATAGGGCTATAACTGGTAAAAAATTAAAACCAATGTTCTGAAAAAGAGCTAATAAGGGAATCAATTCAAATATGTCATCATTATATTATGCCTATTTAGCAATACACGCTTGGCTCGTTGTTTCCTGTTTTGAATTTTCAGACTAATACCACAAAAACTGGGTAATTATAAATGAAAAATATGTTTCGGTTCAAACTACCACACATTTTTTGCAGCAATACTGCTATAAAAACTGTGATTCGTTAAGAAACATGTAATGACTACGTTTTTGAAATATTTTTTTGTTATGCGTCTATACTCATCTGACAAAATTTATAAAGGATGTGTTCTCACACAGATCATACTAATTAATTAATTTTAATAATCACATAAATATATTTTTTATTATTGAAACCTAAAATAACAAATTCTACTGATTGTTTAAATACAGTTTCAATTGAGATTCTGATACATCTTTTATTGCCGGAATACAGTAATGCTACAAAAACATGTGCCCACTTTTATACCATTTCATATTCAACCTTTAGGGATCCCGCTTCATCAAAGTTTGTATTTTTCGCCATTTTCATTCTTACAAACATCATTATTCTTGTTCTAGGCGCCATCAGCTAGGGACCGTTAGCTGCGTAACGGCTATTGAAGCTAACAATGAAGTGGTAAATTAATGATATTTATTTCGAGACACTATGATTTCATCTCCTATTTTTAAAAGAGTATGGCAACAGAAAATTTTTATGGAAGCATTCGGAGTGGGATCCCGTTAGCGTTTCCCTCAACACACTGCATAGGAACAAGAAACGTCAACAGTGCAATGATTCAAAAGTGAGTACATATATTTGTCCTCGAGTGTACTGTGGTTTGCAGCAAAGGGGCAATTCAATTTAGTAAATTAAAATAAAGTTGGGTTTTGTATCTTAATTTCCAGTCAAATACATATACAAAAGAGCATAATATTCTATTTTTAGATTTTGCAACCTGAACCCCAACTTATTCAGTTCTTTTACAGTATATATCCACTTATAATTAATCTACACTGAGAGTTCTGAAGGACCCCGGCATGCCCGCGTATTGCTCGTTGAATTTGTCCTTCTGTCTTAGCGACTCATCTGTGCACGCTTCATTTAACATCCTTCTACGCTCTCTGAACTCATTTGTATTTAACATATCCACGCATCGATCTGAAACAAATAAAGACATATTTTTACATCCAGAAGAAGTAGGATGTAGCTCGCAACAACGTATGAAACGAGTAAACATATGCCCCTTGTCATATTGCCTTCAATTTCCCTCAATACAAATACACTGATAAGAATAAAAAATTACACAAGGCACGTTATGAAAATGGGTACATGTTTTTCTGCTCGAGTGTATTCGATGGTGTATTGAATAACTAAGGAACCGACTTTAGCTGTCCTAAAGGTTGATCCCTTAAAATGTTCACCCTTGAAGGTAGAATTGTCGGGGTGTATACTTTGTAGTCCTTTTTTGTTTTCTCAAAAAGCACGAAATCAATTTAGATAAAGTTTATATGTGACCACCTGCGAAGTTTGATCTAGCAAATTCATCATCATCATCATCAGCCGGGAAACGTCCACTGCTGGACATAGGCCTCCCTCATGGTACGCCACATCGACCGGTCCCGAGCCACCTGCATCCAGCGACTCCCCGCGACTCTAACCAGGTCGTCGGTCCATCTAGTAAGGGGACGGCCTGGTAGACGTTTCCCGGTACGTGGTCGCCACTCGAGAACCTTTACTCCCCACCGGTTATCGGTTCTTCGAGCGATGTGGCCTGCCCATTGCCACTTCAGCTCACTGACTCGTCGAGCTATGTCGCATGTGACATAGCTCTAGCAAATTATAAAACATAAAGTTGACGTGAGAACCTCCTTTTGTGAATATGGTTGATAAAAAGAACTTACAAGTGCCATGATACCTTCGATCCTCATACATCGATTAAAATAAAAGCATTATAACAATCAGGTATTGAATACAATTAGGTATACTGTCCGTATTCGGAACAAATCGTCTTATACGGTATCTAAGGGAAGACCGAGTCGTTTTAAGGATCGTATAAATATATATAGACGTATAAATATATATAACGCTCGTATAAATATATATAATATATAGACTAGACTAGGTTTTTTTCTTTCTTCTAATTGTAATATTTAGTTTTATATTATTATTATTTGTATCTTTTTATTGTTGTATTTTTTTTTAATAAAAAACATTATTATTATAAATAGTTTCAGTCCATCCGAACGGAATAATAATATGTGGTTGTTGTAAAAGAAACCGAGAATTAAATACGAGTACATAATTTAATTTAGGTACATTTTCTATGCACACAGAAGTCTCCACAAAGTCACAAACACAACCTTCCTGCGATGACTCGATACAAAATGCCAAATTCACCGGTGGGTATAAGCCGAAGCTGGCTTTCTTTGAGCTGGTGTCGGCATCGTTTGATAAAGGCGTAATGAGCTGGCGGCATATCTAAGCGAACGGACTATATCACACAAACTGTATACATACCATGTCCGTCTATGAATGATTCCTCCTTGCCGCCATAATCGCAGGGAAACAAATCTCTAGGTACAAACTCGTACACTCTGTCAAAAGTTTTGTGCACATGTATCCGTTGGCCTAGCTTCGGACTGACGAGTTGTTTCGCAATTGTAATTACTGTGTCGACCATTTTTGACGGTGTGATTATGTGAATGCCCTTTACTCTTATTCCGTATGCTTCCTGAAACATGTGTTTTTAACAAAGACATTTAATATTAATAGACCGGACAAAGCAAACAAATATTTTGATCCTAAACTTATTACCAATTGGTAATAAGTTACTCAATCTAGTGTCACTGTACTTCACGCGGCCGTAAAATACATTTGACATACCATTGACTTTTGAGATCAAAATGTTTATATGAAACGTTTCCCAATGACCGCTCTATAACCTATTACTATATTTAAATCTCTCTGGTTTTAAAATTTATATTCACTGCTCTAGCAATTAGACCTGAATATATAGTGCCTATAATAAATAATACGTACCCTTATCTAATAAATGTTATAAAATTAAGAAAAAAAATTGAAACAAAAATTTATAGAATGTATTATGTACTTTGTAAGTTAGTTTAAGTTATAGTATAGTAAGCCAGGAATAAAAACTGGTTAAAGGCGTCGCTTACAAACTGCCTTGACAGTTAGGCGATTTAAAAATACTAGTGGTGGCTACTAGTGGTCGAAATTCGACCATAATATTTTTTTTTTAAATTATTGCATTCTGCACTTATTCTCTATATAAACTATAAGTGTGCGAAATTTTATACTCCTCCGTCCGCGCAATTTTCGTACAGAGCTTTTGCTTCACGTTTGTGGATGTATACTTATTAATATATTTTTTTTAAATAATAATATTTTCCATATTGGTTATTTTCGGAATAATTATTATTCAAGTCGATAGAGTCAGTAACTGGAATAATCATCTCTGATATACAGACAGACAGACACCAGACAGATTTTATAAGGCTTTTTATCAAAAATATACACAGTTAATAAGAGTCCCACTAACAAAACACAGGTTGAGGGCTTGATGAAGATCCATGAGATTAGCAGCTGCTATCATTTCAGCCACTCTAGCCTGGCTGTAGTCTATGACAACCTGGAGAGATCGCCAGTAAGCGTGCATAAACAGGTATTCAACGAGCTGAAAAATAAGATCAGGTTTATTAGAATCGCTTCTGTTGTTTGGAAATTTTAATTTCATTTGCTAATATTGGATAATTACTACATCAATCCATGCCAGGTTCTCTACATTTAAAATATTATGATGGAAAAGTTATATGAAACCATTTTATTAGTTGAAGATCCAATAATGTATAGATGGAACTTAGAAAATATGAACCTTCATACCAGCCTACTATCCTTTTCTAACCGTAACGGGAATGTCAAACAGGAAAGAGATAACCATAACAGGTGTCAATACTACTTGATTTCCGTTATCATTTACAAATACTATTCTTGGACACGAGTCTCTATCATAGCCACGTCGGATTTAATTTGAGAGGTCCTATTACTCCTTTTACTTTTTGTACTACTACTATTTACAATAATAGTAAATAATTAACAATTACAATTTGAGTTGGTCCTAACCCTAGGATATCTGTCATGTCCTTACACTATCTTTTATATGCTGAATGCTTAATAAGCTGTTTTACAAAATATTTAGCTGTTTTCCTAAACAGCTCCGTTATGTAAATCAGTAATGGAACTAGGCTAGTGCTACTACTAGTGACTAGAGGATGTAAAAATAATTTAAAAATATATATATGAGTACGTACCATTATACAAAACTTGTATCCATCGAGAAATATCTTCGAGTTGTATTTTTCGTCAGTAACCTTGCATAAATATACTAAATCGTAATCATCTGTTAGCTGCGGCAGGACTGTGTGACGCCTGGTTCAAAAAAGGTGTTCATTGAAAGCAGTGTGACGCAAATTAGTTCCAAATTATTCCAAGACAAATTGTATGAAACATAGCAAAACATCAAAGGCACTACTAGCGCATTGTTGGTGCCACTGTCCCAACTAAGTTCCAAATTATTCCAAGACAAATTGTATGAAACATAGCAAAACATCAAAGGCGCTACTAGCGCATTGTTGGTGCCACTGTCCCAACTTAGTTCCAAATTATTCCAAGACAAATTGTATGAAACATAGCAAAACATCAAAGGCGCTACTAGCGCATTGTTGGTGCCACTGTCCCAACTTAGTTCCAAATTATTCCAAGACAAATTGTATGACACATAGCAAAACATCAAAGGCGCTACTAGCGCATTGTTGGTGCCACTGTCCCAACTTAGTTCCAAATTATTCCAAGACAAATTGTATGAAACATAGCAAAACATCAAAGGCGCTGCTAGTGCATTGTTGGTGCCACTGTCCCAACTTAGTTCCAAATTATTCCAAGACAAATTGTATGAAACATAGCAAAACATCAAAGGCGCTACTAGTGCATTGTTGGTGTCACTGTCCCAACTAAGTTCCAAATTATTCCAAGACAAATTGTATGAAACATGGCAAAGCATCAAAGGCGCACATTGTTGGTGCCACTGTCCCAACTTAGTTCCAAATTATTCCAAGACAAATTGTATGAAACATAGCAAAACATCAAAGGCGCTACTAGTGCATTGTTGGTGTCACTGTCCCAACTAAGTTCCAAATTATTCCAAGACAAATTGTATGAAACATAGCAAAACATCAAAGGCGCTACTAGCGCATTGTTGGTGCCACTGTCCCAACTTAGTTCCAAATTATTCCAAGACAAATTGTATGACACATAGCAAAACATCAAAGGCGCTACTAGCGCATTGTTGGTGCCACTGTCCCAACTTAGTTCCAAATTATTCCAAGACAAATTGTATGAAACATAGCAAAACATCAAAGGCGCTGCTAGTGCATTGTTGGTGCCACTGTCCCAACTTAGTTCCAAATTATTCCAAGACAAATTGTATGAAACATAGCAAAACATCAAAGGCGCTACTAGTGCATTGTTGGTGTCACTGTCCCAACTAAGTTCCAAATTATTCCAAGACAAATTGTATGAAACATGGCAAAGCATCAAAGGCGCACATTGTTGGTGCCACTGTCCCAACTTAGTTCCAAATTATTCCAAGACAAATTGTATGAAACATAGCAAAACATCAAAGGCGCTACTAGTGCATTGTTGGTGTCACTGTCCCAACTAAGTTCCAAATTATTCCAAGACAAATTGTATGAAACATGGCAAAGCATCAAAGGCGCTACTAGCACATTGTTGGTGCCACTATCCCAACTTAGTTCCAAATTATTCCAAGACAAATTGTATGAAACATAGCAAAACATCAAAGGCGCTACTAGTGCATTGTTGGTGTCACTGTCCCAACTAAGTTCCAAATTATTCCAAGACAAATTGTATGAAACATGGCAAAGCATCAAAGGCGCTACTAGCACATTGTTGGTGCCACTATCCCAACTTAGTTCCAAATTATTTCAAGACAAATTGTATGAAACATGGCAAAACATCAAAGGTGCTACTAGCACATCGTTGGTGCCACTGTCCCTATGATATGTATGGTAGAAAATGGATGTTGATTTTGCCCCGTTTGAGATTTGGTGGGTTTATTTTCGCTGTATGGAGTCCCGTCTCTTATTACGTAGTATACGTATATTACATACTCTTTTATTGAAAGTAGAGCATAGAGCAGGGCATGAGAATTACTAACTTGTTATTTATATAGTTAGTCGTATAGTAAGTAAGGTGCGCAGTATATCAGCAATCTGAACCTACACACTATTCTTTTAACGAAGTGATTTAGTACCCTTTAAAAAGGTATAAGCCATGCATAACTGTCACCGAACTAGTTTTTAAAACCGAAATAGGTTTTGTTACTTTTTAAGTAGAATTAAAAAAACTCGTATCTTCATCTAGTGTTGATTTGTCCATTAATGTTTGTTTGACATTGAGGACTAAAACTGTTCTCAAACCAAAAAGCTCGCACGTTTTAAGTGCATAGCTAATTTACATTCTTCTGCGAATTTTCTTTGCCTACAGAAAAGAGCACTTTTTTGCACCCTACTGCTGACGCCCATGTTAAAAGCATATGAATCGTTTTTAGTGGTTTTGGCAATGTTTTGATCAAATTCGAGCTAAAAATTCCACAATTTTGGGGGGAATCAAACTAATAACACAAAAAAGGAAAATAAAAACATACTTACTATAAAAAGAACAATACAGTAAATGTGAAACTGAGTTTTTTGTTTTTCTTTCCTTAACGTCGAGTGTTAAAGTGATTGATTTTTTTATAGGGCGGAAAAAGACGTAGGCTCCTTTTTATCCCTATTGAGCAACTATTCCCGTGGAGTAAAACGCGTCATATGTACATACCTAATGCCAAGCGTAACGAAGAATTCTAGAGTTAACCTACGAGTGCAGCGAGTTAATTGCCGAGGTTAATATAGTACTTGTCATACCTTCTGCGAGACAACATATATTAAAGCTTCTAGGAACTGTTATTGACGTACTTATTTATAAATTCAAAGTGCATGTTACCCAGACGAAGTTGCAGGAAAAAAAAGACCTCTAAAAACCAGTAGATTATTAAGTTTTTGAACACATCATTAAATGGATTTTGGTGTTCGTAAGACTCCACATCTGTCGCTAATCGCTGTCTAATTTAATTTTATGGAATCGAGTGATAATTAACGTGTACTTACACCACGTGAAATGTATACCCAAAGTCTGCTCTGACGTCATCGTGGTTCTCAAAAAACTGCGGCAACAAAGTCCTTAAAGTACACAGTTTATCCAGCCTCGTCTTGGCTCTCTCCAATGAACCTTTTGCGGAAATGATTATTATTTCCAAATAGTGTCGATCTGTAATATAAAGAAATAGTTTATTCGGCAGAATAAAAACTACATTTGTACTGACACTTAGTTGATATATACTATACTTCATATATTTGTTTTCGTTATTGTTGTGAAGAAAACCATCGTGAGAAAACCTGCACACTCCAGAGAATAAATTCAAAGGTGTGTGTGAAGTCTACCAATCCGCACTGGTCCCGCGTGGTCCATACACTCTCTTTATGAGAGTAGGCTTGAGCCCCTGCAGTGGGGACATATATATATATGCTTTTACTACATACATTTGTCAGTGGTGCACCGCAACGATGAAATGGAACCTGTCTCAGGATTTGCTGCAGCAGGCAGCCGCGGCGATGATTCAATCAGATCAGACAGGCCCAGAATTATATATTTAATATTGCAGATTTACAGTTGTATAATCCGTCTCCCCGGCCATCAACCTACTAGATGGACCGACGACCTAGTTAGTCATTTCGACCCAGTGGACGTTTCCTGGCTGATGATGATGAGTAATTTTGCTACCTTTCATACCGGAACACAACTGCGTAAGTAATATGGTGGTAGAATATGTAGACATATAAAATGCCCTACCACCAACTAAGGAAAACTAAAGTGGAGTTTCAGTTGAGACAACTGCATCCAAATAATTGCTTAGTAACACAAGAACAATTTTGCAGCTGGCTTATACTACAGATTCAGACCCTTAGTATTTTTTGCCTGATTATTTGCAGTTAGGTGTCTTTCAAAAAATATTTATCAATATGATTGAGTTTCTAGCATAGTTCATAAATTGGAGCTCAAGGTCAAACAGAAATCGTAAAAATCAAGTTTAATATTTTACACAAGATATCTACAGACACAAGCTTCCTCTCTGTATCACAGTTCTGAAAGGTTTCCTGTTCAACAAAGTATTAAAATTTTGACTTGATAATATTGACTTACCAAACTCTTTCTTAACAAAATGTCTCTGTTTCTTAATCCAGTCTTCTAATAAATCTATAGATTCACTCATTGCACCAGGTTTTTCCAATCCATACGTTTTCCTCACTTCTACTATGGTGTCGGGTCGAAATTTTAAGAAACTATGCTCCGGCAACGACTCCATTTTCGACGTAATTTCGATTTGGTGATTGAGACAAGACTAAATTGCAACATGAACAATAACCTCGTAGGGAGCTAATTATCATAAAAACTAGTTTTAAACTAGTTTTATTATAATTTTATTTTTAATTTTATTTGCAATAAATGTAAAAATTAAATATTACAAATTTTTGCATTAAATGATGACAATATGAAAAGTTTGAGTTCTAGAGGTATATGTTTATTGTGTTGTCTAGTTTGAGTTATGACGTTACCTTCCAAATATAATGTCAAGAAATCAGATCATGTGCCTAGTTCCATTTTAAACATGAAGCTTAAAAGATGCAACTGTGCCGCCCGAGGGCGGACGATAATCTTTTTACCCGACTGCGCCAGAAGGAGGGTTATGTTTTTCGAGAGTATGTATGTATAATTGTTTGGCGCGCTCTGCGGCTTGCACGGCTCGAGAGATTTTAGCTTGAGAGGTGTCGTTAGATTCGTATTTACTGTTAAAGTGACACTAGGTATTTCAAAATCATAAAAAGTAAAAAAAAATAGGCAGTCGGTTTTTTAAAATCTAGTTTTCATTCACTTGTTACCTTCATGTTTTAAGAAAACACGACTTTCCGTGGGCGTTGAGATTTATTATTCGACGTAAAAGTATTTTCGAATACATTGTAAAATTTTGAGTTCATTTACGTACACTTTTTAATGTGTAACGAGTGTGCATTTGGCCTTCATCTCACCTATGGTAAGTGACGATATTGTCGTCGGGTGGTAAGCGCACGCACACAGAAGTCTCAAGCTAATGAGGTTCTGCTACCTTTAGTACCGGAACACAACAGTGCTATTAACACTGCTGTTTGGCGGCAGACTTATATAACAAGATGGTAGCTAGCCAAGCGTACATTTAAAATGCCCTGCCACGATTATATATTTACAAAATGGACGATTGTCTTACAAAAGTCCAAGTGTATAGTGTATGTGTATGTAAGTGTAAGAGGTTTCATATCTAATTTCTAAACAGTATGAAAAGGGAAGTAGTATCTGTAGTATTATATTTGAAATGGATAAAGGATTACTTATTTTGCCAGTTATGTTACAATGACTATGTACATTAATGAATTATTGAAATGAATTATTACATATTAAAATGATTTATTATATAAAAATCATGAGGCCCAAATATGGCTCGGCAGTGGTGAAAAAATATGCTAATATGGGCTTTTAATTAATAATATAAAAATTTATTTTATAGCAAAACAGTCATAATTATACTATCTCAGAAAATTTACTCAGTAATGAGACTCAGTGCAAAACCCATATTTATTTAAATTATCGTTTGTTTACATATTGACAAGCTTTTTTTTGTCGAATATGCAAGTTACTAGGCATGGTATAATAGAAGCCAAATAGAAGGCGCTATACGAGGACATTAATATTGTAATAGTATCTAAAATAAAATTTTGATCCAGTTTTCATGGTTAAGTGAGATTTTATTTTTTTGGGTTGCCTTCTTTGCGTAATCGTAGCGTCAAAGCATAGCTCCGTAACATCATCATATAATTAAACATATTTTGATCTAACAAAAAATATTCCCTATTTTAAATCTCTCTCACGCGACACCACGAAAACAGCACAGTCTATGCTGCCTAATGCTATATAGATGCTTCTTTTACGATTCCTTATCGTTCTAAAAGTTCACATATTTTTAAGTCTATGGACAGCGCCATCTATGTAATTTTTGTTGAAGCATGTATGGAAAGTGGTCCTTTACATAATTGTACTTGATAAAATTAACACGAGAACTATTTTTTATTATAATCTACAAATTGGTCGATTTCCTAACCTGCAACAAACCCAAAGAAAAAAAATTTTCGTCTGTGCTTATTTGTAAATTCGGCCAAGTGTGAGTTTACTACAACATTGAATTCATTAAATAAAGTTATAAACTGAGACACAGACTGAAACTGTATGTATTTCAATCGTACATAGATGTCAAACGTTTTGTAAACCGAATTCCATAATAACCAAGTCATAATAAAAGTAAACACAATTTACTTTCGGAGTCGCTGGATGCAAGTGCCTTGGGACCGGTCATTGCGCCGAACCATGGAGGAGGCATATGTCCGACAGTGGACGCTTCCTGGCTGATGATGAAATACAATTTATATGTTTCCGTACCCGAAGTGTACGCAAAGGCTATTACTACGCCTCTGTTGTGCAGACGGAAAGTCCGTCCGAACGTCGGATCCAAGTCGGATCAATCATGCGATTGCACTCAAAGTATATATATATGTGTATATACACCCCAGAAGGGTGTTTATATGTATATATCTTGAAAAGTAATAGGTGAGCAAATGAAATTTTCACGGAGGGTTTTATAACTACTAAAAATAGCTACGATAAAATGTACCCATACAGAAAATATGTTGTTTTATAGCCCGAACTTGTGCGAAATGATTGTATGTGATACGGAATCATTCATGTGTGTGAGTTATGATGTTTTTAAGATGTTTTTTTTTTAAATTGTTAAATTTCCATCCCCCAACAAACCCTAACCGAACAAAAACTTCGTTTTGTCTGGAATACAAAATTCGGTCAAGTATAAATCTTCCCATAACTTTCATTTTTAAGAGTAACATTTATTTCTAAAAGCAACAAAGCCGTCTAAATATTGCCTACGCTATTCCACAAAAAGCAACTCATTTAATAGTAAGATTATCATATATTTTTATCCTTACTAAATTATGTCTTATGTCCTAGCAAGAGATGCATGGGAGCGCCGAGAGGTGACGGTTTCATATCTTCTAACCACATATATTTATTTAAGATTTTCAAGTTCAAATATGACAAAGCTCACTCTCACTCACCACTCGCTTGCGTCTCATACTGCGCCAGTTGTTTCTAAAAAAAATATCATGAAATTTGTTCGACCAAGAGAACCTCACAGTAGCTTCTTTTACAAAATACTAACAAAATATATTTTGATCAAATTTTTATTTTAATTTAAGTACTTATAATAATTCGACACTGAGAGTTCTGAAGGACCACGGCATGCCCGCGTATTGCTCGTTGAATTTGTCCTCCTGTCTTAGCGACTCATCTGTGCATGCTTCATTTAACATCCGTCTACGCTCTCTGAACTCATTTGTATTTAAAATATGTGATGAGAAACTAATCCACACTCAGAGCCCTGAAAGATCCCGGCATGCCCATATACAACTCGTTGAAAGTATCTTTGTGCCGTCTAGATTCATCAGTGCATGCCGAGTAAATGTCTCTCTGGTACTCTCTGTACTCATTCGAACATAACACCTCGACCCATTTAGCTGAAAATGAAAGCAATATTTAATTATACATTACAATGCATAAACAAATTGCTCAAAGTACTGTGTAAAGAGGTGGACTAAAATGAGATTTTATTTTGGACTCCAAATCAAACTCTAGATTAATTTTAAATTTGTTTAAGGGTGAAATATCTTATGTTTCGTTTCCAAGATGCAAGAGGAAATAAAGCATATTTTTGTATTATATATTTTCGAAAATTATTTGCCGAAATATATAAAACTTCATTACGCCTCACATAACTGGTTAGTTAAAGGCGGCTTGGTATTTGGCGCCATCCTTTCTGCATATTTCAATGATGATTCTGAAATAGGATCAAGAAATCGTTATACTTGCCATGTATTTCTTTAATGGGTTTCTCTTTACCACCAAAGTCTTCTGGCAGGATATCCCTAGTAACATGATTATAAAGGGTATCTAAAGTTTTATGGACAAAAATCCTGTCTGCAATCTTTCGTGGAACTAGTTGCTTTGCAATATTGACGACAACGTCTATTAATTTAGATTCAGTCAAAATGTGAATGGCTTTTAGTTTCACCCCGTATCCATCCTGGAAAGTAAATAAAAAGATTTTATTAGGATTTGTACATTTCTTCTTCTTCTTGCGATAACTATAGATGAAAAAGGCGATGACAACAGTGTCACCCATCATGGGTGTGCATCATAGATTCAAAGTTAATTAACATGACGTACTATTATGCGGGAAAGTTCTCTACTGCGTATTACGTTACTGCAAAAGTTTACCATCGCGACGTACGTTGTTGCGAAAAATCTCTACTGCGATGTACGTTACTGCAAAAGTTTACCATAGCGACGTACGTTGTTGCGAAAGTTCTCAACTGCAATGTTCGTTACTGGAACAGTTTACCACCGCGAAGTGTGTATATGTTCATCCTGTTCTAATTCCCACATCTTCTAATTCTATTCTCGTCGTAATTGGTCAAATGAAGCATCATATATATTGGATTAATATATGACAGCTGTATAACATGACATATAAATCCTACACCCTACAGCGGACATGGTGTGCTACCAAAAACATAGCAAATTAAGATTAAAGTATTTGTGTTAGTTATCAATTGAAACGTCTGGATATAAAAACCCGAAACATGTCACTGTATTCGGATTTACGAGTTTTTTTTTTCTTCATACTTTCTCCTTGTGTAAATTAGCTCATCCATAATATAAGGTTTGATTTTTGATTTCATTCATTTGGGCCATTAAATTAATTTTAACTTATTTATTAGTAAAAATTATACTTACTATAATTATCGTAGCTAATTGTCTCAGATCATTTAAATTGGTACTTGCAAGCACTGCGGATAAATTACACAACCTATAGTCTACGACGATTTGATTGGATATTGCGTAATCATACCTTTTGGTGTATTCAACCATCTGAAGAATAAGAAAATTAACATTAATTTATGCATAAGGGGTTTGCACAGGATTTATAGTCACGATGGGGCAGTTAGGTAAGCGTGCGCACTTAGAAGCATTTAACTTATGAAGCACTGGCTCTACTGCCTATCATCCCGGAACACAAAAGTGCTATTAAAGCTGCTGTTTGGTGGCAGATGCTTTGCGGTAGCTAGCCAGGTGGACATAGCAAATCACCCTACCACAAATCAAACCGAGTACCGTTAGGTACCGCACTGTGAATCCAATCCAAAACAAAATCCAATTTTGTATGACTGTTGTTGTTTTGTATCTTAATGCATTAATCACTGGTGTAGTTTTGGACAATAAAACCTTTTTTACTTTTACTTTTTTTACTTTACTTTAATCCGGGACCTCCCGATTGCTAGTCCAAGGCCACTGAGGTGCTTAATACTTACCATAGTATCAAATACATATGCGTTAAAAAGAATCTTAGGTGTAAATTGGTCTCCATAACACGTAGCCAAGAACACTCGATCATACTCTGCCGTTGGCTTCGGCAAGACAACGTGATATCTAAACAAACAAAAACTTATTTTTTAAACATATTCGCCAAAATGTCTTCAGGTTAACAGATTGTTGTCGAAGAACGGTACTTCATCATCATCAGCTGGGAAACGTCCACTGCTGGACATAGGCCTCCCTCATAGTTCGCCACATCGACCGGTCCCGAGCCACCTGCATCCAGCGACTCCCTGCGACTTTGCCATAGTCACAATGATTGATAAGACAGTTGATAATATGGCATAAATATTTAGTGAAGTATATAGAACTTACACTTTTTCATGTAAATCCTTCACCAAATCGTTTTCAATGTCAACGTGTTCAAAGAACCGTGGAATTAGTGTTTTGATAGTGCAAATTTTGTCCAATCGTTGCTTCGCTCGTTCCACAGAGCCCTTTGCGGAGATAATATACCTTTCTAAATATTCCCTATCTGAAAATATACAAAAAACATGTTCATGTAAATCTTCTAAGGTTTATTACTCTTTCTTAGCATTCGTGGATATATTGTTCATGAATAATTTTTCTGAACAACTAAACCCGTAATTAAACACCTAACATAACTCTGCTTTGTTTTCCGTCTGTCTGTCAATACAAGATCCCATTTGTAAGGAATGGGGAGAAACAAGAATTAATTATTCATATAGGCTTAAGATTAACGTATAAATACTCGTATATCATTTTATATAAGACCAAATGATACTTATATTTAAGGTAGAAATTAGTTAACCGTTACTTGGAGTTGCAACAAGTCAACACAATTAAAATATTCGATAATTGACGTCATATGTTTTGAGTCTATCCATCAAAACAATGTGTCATCCCGTTGACCTAGCAAACACCAAAGCAAGCACCAAATTAAATATTGCAGTCTGTCAATCAGTAACTCTTATCAAGTTAATTTTAATATCGAATACTAAATACCTCCAATAAAAAACTTATTATTATATTTATCTATTTAACCTCATCAACCATTATCAATACACCAAATTATCTACAAAGCTCATTCCTTATTTCCATAATTATGTACCTAACGCTTACCAAAGTTTTTCTTGACAAAGTGGTTTTGCTTCTTCGCCCAACCTTCTAGTATATCGACCGCATCCTTCACAGCTCCTGGTTTCTCCAAGCCAAATTCTTTCCTAACTTTAACTAAAGTATCGGGATTAAACTTTAATATAATATCTATAGGTAAGCTCTCCATTACGACAACTGTGATACTGGAATAACGAATTAAAATTATCTAAGTTTGACGTAATTATCAGTTTATGTTGACGTCGATGTTTTAAAGTTATAATAGGCCGTATTGTCTTGGAATATGGTCTTCAATTCTTCGTGTAACTTTTTTGTGTCTCTTTTTTATAACAAAACATAAGCGATAAACCAAGATGGATTTAAAATATGACATTGAGACGGTCTACAGCGTCTTAAAACCGGAATGCCAAAGGGGTTCGAAAATTTTGACCTCAGTGACCGGCCGCCATGTTTTTTTTTTTTTTTTCAAGTAGGTGGCACAACATTCTGCTGATGTATATCTTTAGAGGATTATTATACAAACAAAAATGTTTATGAAATATAATGACCTAAAGCGGCACTTTTCTCAGATAGTACGAAGTAATTTACTTTACTTTTATTGAAACGCCTGTGATTTTAGCAAAGCAAATTGTAGCTTTGTGTCACTTGAATCGATTTTTTGAAGTCTTTACGGTTCTTTTGCCCGTGTTTTTAAAATAAATACAGTTAATAGGTACCTTGCAACTTTAGCTCCAATTTTTAATATGCGTGAAAATATTTGTGTCATGAGTCGATCAGCTTTACAAATTAAATACTAATGTACCTTTATTTAATAAATACTCTTCACAGAAAGTTATTTTAAAAGGCACTACGTACAGACACGTATACAGAAGTCGCATAACCGCGGTGAAATCGTACAAGTAAGGCTTGTTATATAAGACATGAAACAATGTCTCAAATGATGTTTTGTAGTATATCCAATGAGAGACGTGTGTCTGTAGAGTAGATACAGGACTCGATTGACGGCGCGGAAGAGTTCGAAATTAATCTGTTATAAATCATCATGTCAGTCCGTCATTTGTCAGCCGGGAAACGTCCACTGCTGGACATAAGCCTCCTTCATGGTATGCCACATTGACCGGTCCCGAGCCACTTGAATCCAGTGACTCCCCGCGACCTTAACCAGGTCCGGCCGAGTAGAGGCACGGCCCGGTAGATGCTTCCCGGTACGTGGTCACCACTTGAGAACATTTACTCCCCACCGGATATCAGTTCTTCAACGATGTGGTGTACCCATTTCCACTTCAGTTTACTGACTCGTCGAGCTATGTCGGTGACTCTTGTTCGTCTACGGATTTCCTCGTCCCTTCATTCAGTGGAGGAATTCCGATTATAGCTTGTTCCATTGCTCGCTGAGTGACTACGAGGGGCATACCGAAAAGATCGGTAATCGAGTACTTTCGATTTAATTAGATTAAAAACTCTTTTTGATGAATAAACACTGGTTAGTTGAAAATCGAATACAATTGACAGAATTAAAAAAAAATTTTTTTTTAAAGAACAATATCAGTTTGAAATTGATAGGTCGATAAAAAAATGGAGCTTACAAGAGAAAGTTTCCGTGCCATAATTTTTTACAACTTTCGACGAGGATTATCTCAGGGACAATGTCTCGCTGAGCTTATATCTATATTCAAGAGTGAAGCGCCTAGCCAGACGACAATATATCGCTGGTATTCTGAATTCCGGCGTGGACGTGCTTCTCTTGGCACCGTACCTTCCACAGGCCGGCCAAAAACAGCGGTTACACCAGAAAATGTCGCTGTTGTGCGCCGAATGATACAGGATGACCGACATATTACATATGAGCAGATTCGGGCTACTTTAGGGATAGGTATGACTGCGATACAAACTGTTTTACATGGTGAACTGGGAGTGAGAAAGCTAGTTTCCCGCTGGGTGCCCCATAATTTGTCCGAAGAGCAAAAGGCGGCTCGTGTCAATTGGTGCCGGTCTACTCTGCAACGCTTCAACGGAGGAAAGTCAAAAGCAGTTTATAACATTGTCTCTGGTGATGAATCATGGATCTATTCATATGAGCCAGAAAGAAAGCATCAGTCGGCTGTCTGGGTCTTCGCAGGTGAGATCAAGCCAACAAAAGTTGTCCGCTCTCGCAGCGTATCGAAGAAAATGGTCGCTTCGTTTGTCGCGAAAACAGGACATGTAGTCACAGTTCCCTTAGAGGAACGGAGATCGGTTACCGCTGATTGGTATACAACGGTTTGTTTGCCACAGATGATATCCGAACTCCGTAGAGGTAACCCGAAACGACGCATAATCCTCCATCACGATAATGCGAGCTCTCACACCGCTCAGAAAACAAGCGAGTTTTTGAAGCAGGAAAACGTTGAATTAATGGATCATCCTCCATACAGCCCTGATCTGAGTCCCAATGATTACTTTACATTCCCTAGAATCAAAGATTTATTGCGTGGTCAGCGGTTTCAAGGTCCAGAAGAAGCAGTGGAAGCATACAAATCGACGATTTTGACCATGTCAACTTCGGACTGGAATTGCTGCTATAATAATTGGTTCGAACGAATGCAAAAGTGCATTAACTGCAACGGAGAATACTTCGAAAAGCAATAAAAATAAATTTAGTTATTTCCTGTATGTATTGTTTTATATTCCCGATCATTTCGGTATGCCCCTCGTATTAGCTTATTTGTTCGGTCCACAATTATAAGTATTTACACCTTCACACTCACATACTTCCACCCAACCACACTCACACATAAATTCTGTTATAATTTTTATATATATTTCTGTGTAAAAGCTGTAAAATTTTGTCATAAACTTAAAATAATGTGTAATGCGGAGGAGCGGGGCTTCCTACCACAGGCATTTATATGTTTAACAGGAAGACCCAGTGCAATTTGTAATTTTTAAGTTTATGGAATAAAATATTTTGCATTTTCATATGTCAGTCCATACACCCCAAAAAAGTTTTGTTAGCAACATTGACAGATTTATTTACACAGCAGTTGTATTTATATACTTTGCTTCAAGGGATTCAGTGTATAAATTCCTTGCTTTCAATTCATAACATAAATATACATACCATTGTTACGTTTTGTTACGACGGTGACATCCATACATGAACTATTTTATTTTTCTTAAGTCTCTCATTGAAGAAACTATTCCATGACTTACAACAATACAGCATATAAAGAGGTAAGTTTCTTGTAAAGATAAAATTTATGTTATTGTATGTCTAAGTTAAATATTATATTGCCATGTGAAGTATATTAATATTGACATTGTAACTAACCTCGAGAAAGTATTTTTACAAACAACAAATGGGTTACGTTTAATTTCCAGTATCCGTTGAATGTACCTCGCACACGATGCTAGTTCAGTTCATACTGGAAATGTATATGGCTTAATATTCAGCCGTGCGTACTGTTTTTTGTTTGTTTAAAAAAACGCATAAGTGTGAATCTGATTCGTGCACTGAGGGTTCCGTAAAAAATATGAATACTTATCGTACAGAAAGTCATAAGTAAAATACATAAATAAGTGGGACTGGTCATTGTGCGAACCACGGGGGAGGCCTATGTTTGGCAGTTGACGTTTCCGAGTCGCTGATGATCATTAAATAAAGGTGCCAATGTATGATGATCGGTCTGTAAGTGTAGTAAAGGTATAATTAACAAACACATAAAAAATAATAAAAGACGAAATAATAGATAATAAAAGTTGTAAGTCAATTAATACAATTAGTCAAATATCTATTTTATGGTAGTATTGTGAATTTTAAGACAAGTTGATTTTTTGACTAAGTTTATTAGTAGATTCATAGTTAAGCTCCTCAAAACTATGTTTTTTCGTATTTTAGTTTTTATTGTCAGTTTAGTTCTTATATCTTTTTTGTTTTATACAGTTATTAAATACTTTTAGTATTATTTTTCCTTTTCATATGAATTTTTTATACGTGGAAGCTTTTAATTGGCTAATGTTTGAATATATTACTGCAAATATTGTAAATAAAGCTGTTAGCTTTCCAAATAAAATAATATCAAACTTCATCTTTTCGAGACAAATTTTTTAATAAAAACGAACGAACGACGAACGGTCATCATCGTACTAGTTCTGGTCATGACGGATCCATCCATTCAAGAATCGAAGTCCATTTTCGATTGGGTTGAGGCTTCCATCTTCACCATCAGATCAGCTGGGTGTTATAATAAAATTGCATTGTCATCCGATTTTCATACTATACATAATTTTAGATTTTAGCTCATTCAGACACCAGGAAGTAAATCAAATTTAAACTTGCAAGACAGAGACTGAAACACGTGAAACCAAAGACAAGCTCGTAAAAATACAAATATTTTACATTTGCACTAGTTGTTAGGTACATGTATTTATATACAAACAACATTAAATTACAATTTATATCGTTATAGCAATAAAAATAAAATATCTGGGTGATGAAACATTTCAGTGGGTGTAAGATAATGATGATACAAAAATTATATGTAGAGATAAAAAATACATTTATTATGTGCCTTTTTTTCTTTATGGCTGAAAGCTATGCTGCAGTGGATTATTTCCTGCAGGTGGCAGATGATATAACAAAAGTGAAAATAAAGGAAACAAAAATATTATTGTACAATAAGATGCTAAGACTGATATGGCCTGGTATTCCATTCCCGTGACAGCTGGGTTTTTGTGGGGCTGTAGACATCAGTACCAAAACTCATAATTGTCAACTATTGTCAGCACTAACACAGACGTAAACTTGTGTCCGAGCTTGTCCCACTTTCGTAAAGAACATACCTTGTTTTATTGTACCATGGTTGGTACTATATTTTGTTTACATTCAGCGTCACACGGAGCTTTGTACTATGTCATATTGACTTTGTTAAGATATTTCTTTCGATTTTCCCAATAAATTTCAAGTCTACGGAATTTGACATGGTATAGAATTGCGTAAATATTTGACGCTTTTTTATACTGCCTTCAAAAATAAAAATCTGGCGTTGGTTATGAAACATTTAATTTAAACTATAGTAACAATATACAATTTATGAAGCCATAAAAATAAATGCATGTTATCTTTGTGTGTCACAAAGTTTGTTGAACCAGGCTACATGCTGCAAGGTCACCAACGGATATTTTGTAAGTCAGAAAAATGATTAAATTTTGTCTATTTCTTTAAATAATTAAAAATACTCTCGAAACGTCCATTACGCTGATTTCAGTATTCTACAAATGCAAATTCTACATATTGCAAAACTTCTTTTACCATAATCCTTAAAAATAGAATATAAATATATATATATATATAAATAAATAGCTTTGATAAGTATTTACGTAAAAATAGGACATATGAAAATTGTGTTCCAATATGAAGTTGTGCTAATAACGATGATTTTCCAACCCTATATATCCTTTTTTAGACCAATACTGCACAAAGCCATTATCATATTTAACGTAGTAGACGTTTAATAAGACCTTTATCGTCCAAATCGCCCGGTTCAACTGTATAAATATGCACGATGAAATAATCAATCAACGCTGAGGGCTCTGAACGAGCCTGGCATCCCCATGTAATCTTCGTTGAACTTGTCTTTATTTCTTAGTATTTCATCAATCCGTGCTCCATTCATCTCACTCTGATAGTCTCTGTACTCTTTTGAACTTAATTCCTCAACCCACCGATCTGTAACAAAACAAAAAGGTCACATTGGAGACTCACGGAAATATGCTACAATAAATGATAAAAATAACAAGAAACCGACTTCAATTTCCCTAAAAGTCCACAGCACTCATCCCCTACTGATTACAAATTTAAGATTTATATGATTTTTCATGGACGTTACTGTAAGAAGTGGACCAAATTGAGACCACACGGGAACGACCAGCTTTAGTTCTAAATTTTTTATTATTTTATTTAATTAATTCTTTAAGTTTATAATTTTAATTCTATATAATTTTAATTAATTCTAAAAAATAATCATTGAAATCGGAAATCATGAAAACCGTCGAATGTTCTGAGGTAACAAACATTAAAAAACATAACCGTCAAATTGAAAATCTCCTCCTTTTCCCAAGTCAGTTGAGCATAATGTAAGCATACAGAGCCTTTATCTATGAAACCCAGTGTAAAAATGATCTTAAGATTTTACTACATTGATTAGTTGATTACAAGTTCAAAACTCTTTGGATTTTAACTTCACTACAATAGAAAATATTAATTTTACAGACGGCTACAAATCAATCTATACATTTCCAGTATATGCTGACCTAGCATTGAATGGACTCCCGCACTATGATAGTTCTGCGTATACTGGAAATGTATAGCTTTACCTGTATCCGCGCGCACCGTCTCTTGCCTGCAACGTTCTCTGCGAAGACTTCAGAATATATCCCATGGGATAAATTTATCGAGCTAAAAGTAAACTCTGTCCTTCTCTAGCCTATATACGATACTATTTTCATACAAAAAATTGTCGATCAGTTGCTACGCTGATATATAAAAAAGGCACGAACAAACAAACACAATTGTGTATTTATAAGTTTTAGTGTCACGTCAGCGTCATAATTTGTGTAAACTTTACAAACAAATTTAGTCGACAAAGAACTGTCTTGTTCAACTGTAGTTTGGTGTTCATATAGTATACCAAGGCTGGACTATATTAGGCAGTTGGTGATGTAGTCAGTATGAAGCCAAATAGAAGCGTCTGTTGATAAGGTTTATACCAATATCAGTCTGACTAGGGTGCCATAGCGTTCACAGATGCTACCTTGGTCTGCCTCAAACAGCAGTATTACTCGTACATAGCATTTTTGTGTTCTGGTAATGAAAGTACAGGCAGCTTCTAGGTGACCACCCTTTCCATCAATATCGTTACTTACCGTTAGGTGAAATGAAAAGCAAGCCCAAGGTATTTGTACTCTGGATACTGCGTAGAGTTAGACAGAGGTTGGAGTATGCCAGTCAAGTTGAACTGAGAAAATGTGCGAAAAGATAATTGTATGTTTTTGCATGAGCTTCAATTTTTTTGATCCATTCTAACACTCAAACCACAGTATAGTGCTCAGCTTGATGTGCTGTCCAACAGAGAAAAATACTATAATAACACGTCTACTAAGAACTATATTTACCAAACAAATCTTCTGTTGACTCTTCTTTGCCACCATATTCAATGGGCAGTATATCTCTATCCACATGGTCATATAACGATTCCAAATTCTTGTGAACGTAGATCCTATTGCCAATTTTAGCAGGTACAATTTGTTTGAATATAGTGACAGCTGTGTCTACCATTTTGGAATCGGTTATTAGATGAACGCCTCCCACTTTGGCCCCGTAACCTTCCTGTAATTTCAAAAATGATTTATTGTTTTATCTGACTTGGTAGCTACGACAATGCACAGCAGGTAGCTAAAACGCTTCTGGTTACCACAACAATCTTAAATTAAATGTTGAAAAAATTTAAATGAGGTTAATACAGTCATTTGGCTCGAAAAATACTGGTTATCTGGAAAGTTTTCCTCCTCTTTTCCGCTCGCGCCGCAATATTGAAAAATGGCGCATTAAACCAGTTTTTTGACAACACCTCCTTTCCGACTTATTTTACGATAAATACTTATATACAAAATAAAACTAAAGACGATTAACTACAGTTTATATATTTACCTTTTTTCATAAAGTAAATAGTTCAGCCGCCATATTTTTCCAATATGGCGGCAAAAATACGAGGTGGCAAAGTCAAAATTCGGAAAGAGCAAATCAAAATCTATAAAATTTCCAAAACTCCCAGAAAACTTTCCAGGTAAAACTACCAAATTACTATACTATAGTTATATAAACATATAAATAAAACGCTTAAAAATTAATATAAACACTTAATGATCGATATATGCTATATATACCTCTATAATTGTTTAATCTAGATATAGAGCAAAGTGATGTTAAGGCCGTTGGCGACGCTAGTTGCGTTTTCACGGTACGAATCAACTGTACTAAAAACTATAGTATATGCAACGCCATACGTACAATAAAGACAGTAGCTGCATTCCGAAGATCCACGATGTCTAACTTAGACAACACTTGTGCTAGGCTCGCAGATCTGAAGTCTAGGACGACGTGAACAGAGAACGAGTAGTCGTACTTTTTGTTGTATTCGAGGACCTAAAAAAATCGAAATATTTAGTCATATCTTAGCTCCAGTTATAAAAAAACATTACATAAAAACTTTCAACGTGACAGCGTTCCCAGAAGCTCATTCGACCAGACCACATTTTATATTATTCGTTCGGTTTTTATCAATTTTTGTCAGAATGTGTGTGTAGTAATGAGGTAGGTATGGACGTACTGATAAAATCGTTACATGTTTGTTTTTTCATTCGGGGGATTACGTGTGCGAAAGCAGGATATATGTACATACGCAAGTTTATGCTAAATTAGAGTATGTCTGTAGTGGAGCATAATTCATTAATCGAATCATCGAAATGAGTAGCTGTCAACCTTTTTTGTTTTAGAAACCACACTAACTAAATACGAACCGGTTTTAGGTACCTAACTAGAATTATTATCATGTTTGTAGACCAATCCCAAATTGAAATTTATTTATGAGCTTCGCTAGCTAGTACTTCTGGATTATAGCAAGCTGGCAGATGACATGGTAGATGATGATCAACACTCATATGTTTTTCTACCATGACTACAAATTTCAGTTTCTCTTCGAAGTATGAGGATTTGGGAGTATCTCAGGGAACAGTCGATTCTATAATGAACTGTACTGTTATTAATGTTGCCTTTTCTTCAATCTCTTTATGATACAAAATATACACACAAATATACACAAATGGTTTATTATTTGACGCAGTTTATCTATTATCAAGCAACTTCAAAAAGCGGTCCAACATGAATAGAACTTCCGCACTAAGGGTTCCGAACAATTAAATGAAACAAATATACGTGAAGAAAAGCTTTTTACCCCTTTTTACAAAAACTGCGCGGACGGAGGAGTATGAAATTTTGCTCACAAATGGTTTGTATAGAGGAGTACAGAATGCTAATATTTTTTTTAATTTTGTATATTTTTTGTAAGTCGGGTGTAAAATATTGTGATAATATTTTAAGAAATTTTTCATCGCAATTAAAAAATATGTAGCAAATAAAAATCAGCTTGAGTTTGTACTAAAAACCATTCGTATGATAAGCCTAGTTTGACCTAGTTTACTTGACTTGGTCATTTCAACTTCCTTTGTTCGCTTTTTAAATAAAATCATTATATTAATAACTTCAGTTGTAGTCTGGGAGTCACCATACTCATGACTATCCCGAATTTCAAGTGGTTATCATTACTAGTTGGGACAGTCACCAATTTTAATTATTTCTTTTTATTTGAATAGGCTATATCGTAAAGGTAGTCACATTTCAATCTGAACAAAATACATACCTCTAATTGTGAATAATTAGGGCACAAATATTTATTAAAACTTCACTTGATCCAAAGCATCATCAGCCGATATACGTCCACTTCTGAACACAGCCATCATGGTACGCCTAAATAATCGCTCCTTAGCTAGAATTCAGTGATTCCCAGTAACCTTCAAGGTTTAAAATAACTCTTAGGATATTAAAGTCCGTTGCATAGTTATTTTTGAACTTGTGTGAACATGTAATTACGTTTCCCAGATGATAATGATGAATTATGTAGTAAAAAGTTTTCTTGTTGTATCAATACCATTAAATGAATATTGCGCTATTAAAGTCATCGATAAGCTCAGCGAGTCAGTGAGCTGAAATGGCAATGGGCAGTGCAACCGGATGGAGAGTTAAAGTTCACGTACCGGAGAATGTTTACCAGGCCGTCCCTCTACTAGATGGACCGACGACCTAGTGAAGGTCCCAGGAAGCAGCTGGATGCAAGTGACTTGGGACCGGTCATTCTGAGAGGCCTTTGCCCAGCAGTGGACGCTTCGCGGCTGATGATGATGACTAAGATTGTATACGGAAGTATACGTCAGTTTCAGAAATACACGCCGTCAAAGCGTGGGCAAAAGATTACATTTTTTGTACTCTTCAATTATAATGTTTTTCACATTTGCCTTGTTTTTCTTGCTTTTTAGGGTTCCATAACTCAAAAGAAAACTTACAGCTCAACACAATACAAATATATTTTTATAGGGTTCCTCATTTTTATAGGATTTCCTTTGTGATGCCAGGGAATCAAAACCTATCATCCTATTAACATAGAATCCTGAAATTTCGCAAAAAGCAAGTTCTTATAGCACAAGTAATAAATCAGAAAACTACAATTTCTTACTACGAGTATATAACATTAAAATTGTTTTTCAAGTTTACAAACTTGCATAATTATACAATAATTGTATTTTAATTATTGAGATTTGATCGTTATCGTCGTCAAGTGTGTATAATTTCTTTTTTGCAACAGAAAAGTTAAGTTTATTCTTCAATTACTCACTCATCATCAACTTCCAGCAAGTTAATTAATCATATTATGTCCCAGTGCGCGTGTCGGTCTCACACTTGGCCAGTTTTTAAGTCCTGAATATCTGAATTCGATTATGTACATATATGCATCGGCCTTGAATGAATGATAATGTCGTGATTATTAATTCTAAACTGCCTCGCTCGTTTTAAATGTGACCGCGGACAAAAAGCAACAGAAGAGATAAACAAATGACAATTAGGATAACTTGTCGTAAAATGTTTTCCGAGTATTTTGTTTGCGGGAAACAAATGCCAATTATTAAATCCCTCACCCAATACAAGCATCCTCGTTCAGAATTGCGTATAAAAGGGCAGTTTAATCTTAGATAGACTTTGCGCTAAGTGTTCAAACCATTAGTATAGTTTTAAATTTAAATTAATAATTATTATTAATTGAATATTATTATTTTACATAACTTATCTTATCGGTTTTGAACTCTGCTGTAGAACTTTCTACGCAAGCGGATTGATGATCGCAGTAAGATTTTTTTATTACATAGTGGCTGCTGCCCATCTACGAAATGTTTTTCCCTCATTCAGAAACTTTAATCATGACTATAATTCACATTAAAACTTTAATTAATTTAATTTTGAATTTATTGACAATGTCTTTATAATTCACAACTTTGACATTAATTTGACCTTTTAATTTATAATGTGTTTTAATTACTATGTTGATGTTACTGTTTTTCATTTACAACCGAATCCAAAAAAGGAAAACAAAACTGTTATGTTTGTTCCCACATAACTTTCGACTGGGCGAACCGATTTTAATGATTCTTTTTTTATTTGAAAGCTGGTGCTTCTCGTGTGGTCCCATTTCAATTTGGTCCAGTTCTGACAATGGCAACCATGAGAAAACCATACAAGTCTTACATTTGCTGTAGACTTTTAGGGCAGTTTAGTTTAGTTCGGGTGGTTTCTAGTTATTTTTGAACGCTTAACTTGTGTATTCCTGCTACGGTAAAATATGCTTGCTTGAATTTATTTACTGTAACACCTGCTTCACCATATATTGAGCTAAGAAAGGATTGTTATATTAATGTTAATAGAATCACACCCTACCATCCCGTGGCTTTCTTAAAAAGCGACAAAGGACAAAAAGTGTCTTTATGAGGAAGATTATGTCCAAAGAGATTTTATTTTTATTTTAATAAGATATACACGTACGCTCCGATTCGCTATTGATTATCTAATTTAGCATAAACCTGCGGCAGTAAATCTATCCTTTTTTAGCACACCTAGGACTGCAATATTTTTATAAGTCTTAGCTAAATGTATATATATTATCGAACCAAATATACTTACCATTGCTGTAAATATATAACCGTGTAAAAGTATTCTGGTATTAAAATTGTATCCAACATTCTTGACTAAGTAAATTCTTTCATGTTTGGCTGTCAATTTAGGCAACAACGCGCAGTAACTGAAAAAAGGTATGGAGTCATTATTCGTAATTTCATTAGTATTTTAAGTGTATTTCCTAAAGGTTGTCTGTAAAGAAAGCGGATATATGATGTAAGCTAAAAATCATCACCTATTGTGCTAATAACATTGCTGTTGGGTGGCAGATTTTGGTTGGGTGGTAGCTATCCAGGCGGACACAGGAAATGCCCTAAAACCAGCCAAACCGAGTCCCGACAGGTGCCCGAGACCTCTGGATTGTGAGTCCAAATGTGTAGCAATTACGAAACGGAGACGGTTAATAGGTGGTACCAATTGAACACTACTTTAAAAAATCACAAACTTATAAAACTGCAAATTTTAATTCATGTGCAGGCTCACCAAATACTCTCATAAGAGCCCAAACACGTCTTACTAGCTAATTGCCTTCAACATCGTTCTGCTCCGTCATCAGACCCTCAAAATATTTATGTATAGATTCATTTAACCAAACACTTTCCAAAGAGCCCAAACACGTCTTAGTAGCTATAAGTCTTAGCAAAGTTCTCAGTCCCTCATTTTAATGAGTGAAAATTTTGATAGCAGCGCCCCCTGGCGAGTTAGCACCATACCACCTATCTAAGAACCATCGCTGACGTATCAGCAACCCTTTACAAGAAACCGTATTTAAATCGGTCAAGCCGATCTGGAAATAAGTAGTGGGAAAGTGGGTTTGCATGTACAAACAAACATACAAACAAGCTCTCACCCTAAACGCATACACCGTCTCCGTTCCGTCGTGGGTCAAAAATGCGTCGGTACGGTAACACTTTTTCAGAAAACAGTCCCAGTATATCCATTGATCATCTAGCATTATCACTGCCCTTAAAATTTCATAATGGGAAGAGTAGTGTTACTAATACCATTAACTATATCCCTCTCTGAATGCTTACATACTAAACTTCTGTTGCCATAATCTTTTAAAATAGAATAGCTGGCTTTGATAAGTAATTACCTAAAATAGGAGTAGAAATTATAGTTTAGCGAAATAAATATCATTAATTTACAACTTTATAGTTAGCTACAATAGCAGTTACGCAACTAATGGTCCATAGATGACACTTTGAACAATAATCGAAAAAAGTGTTTAAAATGAAAATTTTGATTCACTGTGAAGTTGTATGTATGTTTATGATAGGCACTTCGCGACATCACAATCTGATTTCCTATATTTAGATAGTTACTACACAGATCCAGCTGTTATATTTTAAAAGATTATTGCAACAGAAATTTCGTATGAAACTTTGATGGAGTTGCATCGCCTTAGTGTATCCAATATCGTAATAGTGAGTCCAACCCAAAAAATGCTTACATTGATCCGTACAAGTCTTTAAAATCTGTTTTGACGTTGACATCTTCAAACATATACGGGATTAGTGTCCTCACTGTGCAAACTTTGTCCAATCGTTGCTTTGCCCGCTCTACAGAGCCCTTTGAAGCAATAATTATCCTTTCTAAATAATCTCTTTCTGTAAATAAACACATTAAAATTATACAAAGTGACGTGCAGATACGAAAATAGGTTTTCCAAAAATATTTCTTTCTGATACATCTATATTAAATGATGTTGAAGAATCTATCATCATCAGCCAAGAAACGTCCACTGCTGGACATAGGCCTCCTTCATTGTACGCCACATCGACCTGTCCCAAGACACCTGCATCTATATTATTTGTATACCCCTTTTTACTAAAATTGCGCGTCCCGAGAATTATTATGAAATTTCACACACTTTTAATTTATATAGAGACAAGTTAAATAAAAGCTTTTAAAAAAGAGCAGGATTGTACTAATTGGACTAATACTTTTTTACAGTTCTTAAACTAATAATGGTCTAATGTCAACCACCGGATAACCACTAATATTTAAAATAAATTAATATAAAAAAATTTCATAAAGAAGCTTTTATTTAAATGCTCTAAAAAGAAGAAAATAAACTTTAAATTAAATCAAACCCATCAATTGATTACATTGAACAATTTATATGCTATAAAAGCTTGTCGCGTGATTTTAATTGTATTGATGTCGATGTGGCGTACCATGAAGGAGGCCTATGTGTCGATGAACTAGAATACAAGAATTATGTAAACCGATCTAGAGAAAAAGTATGTATTGTATAAAATAGATAAATCTACATACATCTACACTAGTAAATCACGCGACAAGCTTTTATAGCATATAAATTGTTCAATGTAATCAATTGATGGGTTTGATTTAATTTAAAGTTTATTTTCTTCTTTTTAGAGCATTTAAATAAAAGCTTCTTTATGAATTTTTTTATATTAATTTATTTTTTATTTTTAGTTATCGTGTAAATGTTTCTTAAGACTAAAAAAGTCTAGTTAAATTACTGAATCTATTTCAATTTTAAAAAGTATCCAAGTTAGGTCCCACGCAGGACGATGTAAAGTAATTTTGATTGGAATTTGTACGAAACTTTCATTATGGCATCTCGAAGTCTATTTTTTTATAATTTGGACGACTATTACTCGTTCACCTGCAAAGCCAGCTTAGTCATGATAGTTTTTCTTTTAAGTTCAGTGTACATACCACTGTGAAGTATTCAGATTTTTAAAAGCAATAGTTTAGAAGATATACGGGGGGAAACGCGAAAATAGTAAATACATTTCGAAACTAGTTTTGAACGACATTTCTTAATACATTTGCTAAAAAATATAACAAATAGTAAAATTATGATGAAGATGATTGTGTTCCGGTTAGCACAGAAAGCAAAGTAACGTTTCTAGATGAGCACGCTTCCATTTGTCAGCTCTAATCACTTAACATCGGATGATATGAAGACGAAAGTACCAGGACCTCATACCTAAAGTGGAGTCTAACTACAACTTCAAAGAGAGAAAAAGAGATATATAATATCTTGGCATAAGGTCTCTGTCATCCCCATAAGATTAAATTAAATCATTATCAACATTCGAATTTACATATGTATATTTAAAAGCGAAGGCCCGCGTTCTATTAAAAAAAAAACTCGAACTGAAGCCAATCCTCTTGGAACATGTCAATGCAGCAAAAAGTATCTAATTAAAAAGACCCCGATCTTTTTTCGGAGGTTAGTGCGGAACAGTTGTCTTACACGCTCTCTGACACTTATGTCAACCTGGTAGTCTATTATTGAGATTGTGGCCAAGAGTATGTTGCAAATACTGCCCAGTGACTCGGCAAAAATACTAGTATTGATTTTTGAATGAAAAACATTCCTTCAGTTAATAAGAAAAAAAAGTACTAGTGCTTTTGACTTTATAACTAGTTAATAAGAAAAACGCACGTTTGCCTTGCGTTTTTAAGACAAGCTTCTGAAATCACGAACTTTTAGCACGCCAAACAGCTACAAAACGTTTCACTTTCTGAGCACAAGTATTAGAAAAACTATATATATTATTCCCAAGTTACGTGTATGAGAGCCACCCTTAAAAATATGTTTTGCAAGATTTTATTCTACTACTTTGTCGGCGTGATTAATATGTATACCCGTACTAAATTACACCTTTCTAGTAGTAAGGGTCTCTAAGCAAAGCCGCGGACCGACTAACAGAGCGAAATTAAAAGGGTTCGTAGTTTTACTGCGGAACCCTAAAAACAGAAGTGATAGAAGTTGAGCGTTCTCATTTCAAAATATAAGTTTTACTCAAACCCGCGCGGAATATGTCATTAACTTCTTCTGTTTCTGATAACCTGGTAGTTCAAATGATTTTTCAATAGTTTGGTAGGAAATTAACCTGCGCTACAAAAACGATATTGCACGCTCCGGTGCACTTATGTCAACGTGGTATTCTGGAATTAAGATGAGCCCGTATTTGAGGGACTATTGAAAAGTTCTTCTTTATTTCTCCTGGCTCCAGCATCAGACCAGGACCGATGACCTAGTTAAGCTCGCGAGTAGTCACTGGATGCAAGTGGCTCGGCCCTATCACCGTGCATGTGTGGGCGCGCCATAACAGGGAGACTCATGTCCAACAGTGGACGATGATTATTGCATACGCTGCCTTGTCCAGCTTCAATTGAGTGACACTATCTTGTCTTAAATTTATTTAGAAAACCATTGCCAAACGAACATAAACACACGCTTTTTAGTTGTATTTTTGGCATTTATGCATGACATTCAGCATTTACACAGAGGATATAATCACAGACTTTGCACAGACTAGGTACTGATATAATGCACAATCACGACTTGATTTGATTATGTGGTTACTTTTCATTCCCTTGGGCCAAAAAGAGACAAATAGCATTTTGAATCTAAAACACTTCGACTAAAAAGTCTAAAGTTAATGAATCTATTTTTTTTTAGATTTAAAAAAAAAGAAGTGACAGAAGCTACGCGTTCTCATTAGCAGAATAAACCGCGCGTAATATGTCATGTGAGCTAAATCAAAACCACTTCTGTTTCTGCTAACCTGGTACTTCAAATGATTTTAAGTAGTTTGTTAGGAATCAACCTGCGCTACGATACGATATATAGAAACGATATAGCACGCTCCCTTGCACTTATGTTAGCCTGGTATTCTGATTTTGAGATGAGCCCGAATTCGAGGGGCCCATTGAAGACTTTATTCCTCCTGACTCCAGCATCAGACCAGCTTGATAGTACCAGAAAAACGCATTGTCATCGAAACTGAACCAACGTACAAAATTTCAACTCCCTAGGATAAGAGGAAGTGCTTCTAATTCAGCTTGCAAGATTTGACCCGAACATACATACATACATACATACATACAAACATTGCAAGTTAAATAAAAGCTTTTAAAAAAACGACTTATAAAGGTGTTTAGTGCTCATAAGCGATAGACATAACAATATCTAGATTAAAATAGAACATCAAAAGCATCTGCATAATTTAACACTTACCTGTGAATTAATCTTTTGTGTGTAAATAATAAAGATACATTAAATTTACATAATCAAACTGTAAATCAAATCTTATACAGTAATTTGACGCAAAGTATAAACAAATTATGCAAATGTTTTCTAATTCATTGGACTAAAATTGTAATACGAGTATACTGCATAAATACGAGTCAATTATGTTTATACAGTATCTGTTATATGATACGGATTATGTGCCTTTAAAAGAAATGTTTAGATTATCCAACCCTGAAATACACTTATTTCGACGTTAGTTTCATGTAACGTCTTTTAGGTCATATATTGAATTTTTTGACTTGATCACAAATCACGACATTCCGAAAGAATAACTTTGACTTTCGGCCGTCGAGACAGTTTAGCAGCATTAGGAAAGCTTGATGAAATTATAACAGCCTAATCCCCACAAAATATGGTCTAGTTTGTCTTCTGCGTTTTAGGTTCAGATGGCAGTCGCTTCCGTAAAAACTGATACCTACGCCAATACCTTGTGTTTAGATAGACAGACGACTACGATTGAGAATTGGGAGAAGGCTGGGGAAAGGAATTATGTTCACTTTACAGACTTTAGAAATTGCAGTACATTATTATTTTTGTGTTACATTATAATTAAAAAACAACGTGTTAGAGAAGAATATATAATACAAATTCAAAGCTTTAAAATGACACAGTAACTCCACTTTCAACCCCCAAAGAAATTGTTATACATATAAACTTGCGGCAGAGATAAGTCAAGTTCTAAATTTTTATTCGAATTATTAGTTTCTTATATGAATCAGTTGTGGCACGTGAACAGAAAGTAGAGTGACCCTATAAGGGTTTAATTCTTTCTGCATAGAACAATAAAAAACATGAATGACAAACGCAAACCAGATACTTACCAAAGTTTCTTTTTGTAAAATGCTTTTGTTTTTTTGCCCAATCATCCAATACATCAACTGCTTCTTTCATAGCTCCCGGCTCATGTAAACCAAAAACATTTCTAACTCCTTGTAATGTGTCAGGGTGAAATTCAAGTATTGTGCCGTTTTTCAAACACTCCATGTCGAATTCACAATTTTTATTCTGAAAGTAGTGTGCTCAGCAACGTTTAAAATGAGACTGGTATTAGACGCCTACTTCTGTAAGTAGTTTATAGAGATTTAATGTGTAAACAGGTTATAGACTTCAAATAGGGATATCGTGATATCAGTTGAATGTTTGCATAATGAATCAGGTGTCATAAATGCAGATACCAAAATGTTGTCAAGGTTGAACCGTGGATACACTGACGCAGTTTGTGGCAACAGGTTCCGTGGTAGGCTTTTGTAGTACAAGTGGCGTGATTCGTGGAGTTATTTCGTAAATTAAGTAACGTACATTGAATATTGTGACATAGACAGGGTCTGTTACGACAACCTTACTTGTAAACTCCAGCTTATGGGGTATCTTACTAGATTGTATTAGTGGATATATAGGACATCATTAAAGGAAGATATATTCAAATCGTCACTGATGATGGTGTACCCGTGGGGTCCATTCTCTCTTACTTACTATGTCCGGTATCTTCAAGATCGCAGCCAGCCTACGAATGGAGAGTTATGTGTTCACCGCAGAAGTCAGTAGTCTTGAAACCCGTTCCTTCCTTCCAGAGAGCCAATTAAAGTTAAAGTATAACATAGGAAATAGTGTATGTGATGCTATGAGGCTATGCCAATACAGTTAGTTTTAAAGTGTTTCTTAGACAAAGGAAAGTCTTTAAACATTGAAGTGGAGTCCATTTCATCTGGCTTCATCATTTACAATGTATACATACCGATGACAAACCACCTTGGACTCTAGTGATAGGAAGTTTGGTTTGATCTCTATTTCGTAAGATTGATTCTATAGATATATTTTATATAACTATGCTTCCAATCACAGGTCAAGCGGTTCCATCCAACACAGCTCTTTAGTCTATCGAGCTCAGATATGGCTACTTGCATCTTTTGGGATCTTTGGGATTGCTTGCTATATACAAGCGGGTTTGGACTCGGCGAAGGTGCGTTATAGGATTCTTTTTGAGCAGTTTTTGCAGGAGCTATTTTTGTTGATACTGCGATTGTTATTCTAGTACCGATCAAACAGAATAAGGTAAGACCTCAACTACCACTGGATGTTATAGTAAGTCCCACCCAGAGTTTCGGTTCAACATATATCCTGAGTACAACTGAAATATGGAATACGTACCGGTTGCGTGTTCCCCGACAACTTGGACATCTTTAAACAAATAGTAAAAACGCCACGTGAAGTATAGTCAAATTTTTGCAAGCAATATTCTGTCAGATGACCTCATAAATTAAAAATATTTTTTTTTACTTTCCTGTGCAAAATATTTTTCCGCGTTTTTTGAAGATTTTAAAAGTGTTAAAAACTAACGGAATATCCTTCTCATTACGAGCGTTACGAACTCAAATTAACACAATTTTACGGTTCCTTATCTAAGAAACAATCAAATCGTTAACTTTATTATTGTTATTAATTGTTGTAGCGGTAATAGTTTTTTGAAGATTTTAAAAGTGTTAAAAACTAACGGAATATCCTTCTCATTACGAGCGTTACGAACTCAAATTAACACAATTTTACGGTTCCTTATCTAAGAAACAATCAAATCGTTAACTTTATTATTGTTATTAATTGTTGTTGTAGCGGTAATAGTCACATTCTGTGTGACGGTTTAAAAAATGTAATCCTGTGACAAAGAGACGGACAGATGGACAGCGAAATAGTATTAGGGTCTCATTTGGATTAAAAAGAAACTAAAACATACGCGAAAACTCACCTGACGGTAAGTGATTATGTGGTTTATGGTATGAATTGATATATTATCGTATTTATGGTATGGATCTCACGAGCACAGTATTAGTAGGAAAAGATTCGCGCCAGTGTGTATACTACTTCAACACATTTGAAGCCGGATTGAAGCCGAATCCAGCGCAAAATTTAAATTATTCGGCATAACGAGTTATTTTATTGTCAATTTATATCAATAACTCGTTACATAACTTCTACGAAGTTTACTTAGAGCGATTTAAAAAAGGAACCACGTGGTATAATACTGTCATTAACATTCTTTTGTATCCGGTACTGTTTACGTAAAATATACTACGAGTATAAACTAAAATTAAAATTTTATATATACTTATAGTAATATATATTTTCTTTAGATAATTTAAATTTCAAATTTTCGATATTTTACCATTGTATACATATATGTCCACACAAGTCCAAAAAATGTATCCACTTTTGAACCTTGTCACATTCACCTTTAAGTGATATTTTCAGCAACGTACATAGGAACAAGCAAGAGTGAATGTGACATGATACAAAAGTGGAGACATACTTTTGTATTCGGGTGTACATAAGTGAAGTAAAATAATGAAACACAATTCCAAACAAATTTATTAATAACCCGGATAGTAAACTTAAGACCACCACAAAAATAACCTTGTTACAAAAAAGTGCTAAAAATAATTTAATTGACACTAAAAGGCTGTAATGAATAATCATGACGCATGTATTGTGTATTTACAAAATAAAATAATTAATTATGCCTCGATAACATAAAGTTACGATCATTGTTAATGGTTTTCAGGCGGTTTCTAATTTTCAATCAGTCAACAGTAAGTTTCTTGAAAGACCCCGGCATGCCCATGTACTCATAGCAGTCCTCGTCAAAATAGTTTCTCTGTCTGAGTGATTCATCTGTACCTGCTTTATTGACTTCTCTTATGTGACTTCTGAACTCTTCTGAAGACAACTCTTTCACCCATTCCTCTGTAACGGAAAATAATCACATTTTATTGCCATTACAGTTTCCAGCGCTAATCAGTGATTGTGACTGTCCCGACTCCAGCTGACCCTTAGCTACCGGCAATGCTATGCTACAGTACATGACAGGATCTCTTATTTCATTTTTAGATATTTGGTCTCCGTCCAAAGAGATGCAAAACAGTACATTTTGGACTGTGCACATATCTGTGAATAGCTGAAGTGGCAATGGGCAGGCCACATCGCTCGAAGAACCGATAACCGGTGGGGAGTAAAGGTTCTCGAGTGGCGACCACGTACCGGGAAACGTCTACCAGGCCGTCCCCTTACTAGATGGACCGACGACCTGGTTAGAGTCGCGGGGAGTCGCTGGATGCAGGTGGCTCGGGACCGGTCGATGTGGCGTACCATGAGGGAGGCCTATGTCCAGCAGTGGACGTTTCCCGGCTGATGATGATGATGATGACATATTTGTATTTTCAACCAACTTCAAAAATAGGAGGTTCAATTCGACGGGTGTGTTTTTAATGTTTGTTACCTCAGAACTTTCAACTGGGTGAACCGATTTTGATTATTCTTTTTTTATTATTTAAAAGCTGATGCTTCCTGTGTGGTCCCATTTCAATTTGTTCCAGATCTGACAATGTCATCCATGTCAAAACCATATGAGGCTTAAATTTGCTGTAGACTAAGGCAGTTGATGTCGGTTTTTAGTTCTTTTTGAACGCGTTGACTTGTATTTAAAGTGTAAATATTATTGAATTATTAAAAAATGAATCAATAATTCGAGAAGTAAAGGAGAACAGGACATATAAAGGCTTTTATAATTTAACTAAGTGGCAATGTTTTGATTCCAATAATTTTATCAGCAGTTTGATCTTCTGTATTATCTTCTCCTTTTTAAGACTCGGGAAATATATCCTAAAAAATAATTAACAAACAAGTTTGAACCTAGACGGTAATAAGAATTATCTAGATTATTTTTATAGTGTCTTAACTATTGCAATTTTTTACACTTTTTGCTTATGACATTGCATTTTTATTATATTTTGCTTTTTGCCTGCATAGTCTAGCTAGAGTATCAAGCAAATCATGAACCGTAGCAGAATAAATATATTTTCTAGTATATTCTACAGTGACAGCTTCCTGCGGGCATTAAAACAAAGTAATATGTATTACGTTAATCATTTATCGTTTCGAATAGGGTGACTGCCCCATAAACTATTTAACATCATGACTAAATAATTGACTTTAGTGTAGGAGGGTTTACCATAATCTTAATGCTTGACAGGCCGGTTAGTGATCAATTGATACCCATATATATTTTGATTTTACTTCAATTTCATTTTGACCCTTTCGGGAATTATCTCAGAATGCTTTTAAAAATTACCATTATTTATTAAGATAGAATATCTGGGTTTGATAAATTAGTTACGTAAAAAATAGGTCGTTTATGGGAAAATAATATCACTAGCGAACTACTGCAATTTAAGCTTCAGTTACGCATAAAATGACGTTTTGAACAAGAATAAAAAAGTGTGTAACAATGAAAACATTGATTCACTTTGAATTTGTCTGTTAATGATACTCAATTTCCCACATTACAATCCTATGTCCTATTTTTACATAATTATTGCACAAAATCAGTTAACCTATTTTAAAAGTTTTAAAAAACCGAACGAATCGCCTTAACAGTTATTATTTTTTCATGTTGATGAATAGATGGATGCAATACAGAGCGCTAGGTCTAATCAAACTTATCTAAAAATATATACTTTTTATTTAAAAAAAATACAAATTATTGAAAATTCCAGTGCGCTTCGTTTTTTTTTTTAAATTATGTGCGTCTGAAGAGTTCCACATTTAAGTAGCTACTATTTTTTCGAGCAAGTGTCCGGCGGCGCCTCCGTCCTCACGTCCTTGGACTTATTCTGACAGAGGAATCGTTTTATCACTTTTTGGGGCTAATCAATCTACAAGGAGAAGTAATAATGAGTTTTTAAACATAACTTATATTTTATTTAACTCTTATAATTCAAAACGATTTATCTAACACTAGCTTCCCAAAACCTCCTGCCTTGTCGACTATATTTTTAGTATATGTTTCATCAAAGTCTTCCCACAATAAATGAACTTTTTTGTTAGTTTCAAAATTTGGGCTTGCTTCACAGAAAAGTCCTCTTCTTTTCGCACATGCAAGCATTTGACATTGTATTTGGGTTTTAAATTTACTCTGGAGTACACCATTTTTTATACAAGTACTGACTGACTTTTCAGAAGCTGGATATTTTACCTCAAGTCAAAGTCAGTACCCACACCATCTGAAGATGCTCCTAGTATACCATTAATGAGAACAAAACCAGACTTTTTATTTTAATATTTAGTTTTTGTGCAACCTCATTGAAAACACCTGGTTCAAGACTTTTACCACACTGATGGATGGCCTTGGTTTCAGGAACCTTATATCCTCCTAAAATTCTCTCGATCCGTCAGTATCACAGTGAGCCGCTTCATGCAATATACTCGTAGAAGCTGTCAGTCTGCCTTGGCGTATACTGTGCCAGTATTTGTTGCTAGTTTAGTGTATAGTTGTCTTCTCAAAATCTTTGATGTAGTAAATACTGATAATGATGACATCTTTTTTAATTATGGAATCTGCATATTTTTTGAAATTAATGTGATCATGTACAGCCATTTCTTGCACAAATGCTAGCATCATATCAAATATATTTTTAGATATTTTTATTACATTTTCATCGAAATCTACAATCAAAGAATTTTTAATCTTTCTCGTTTCACGCTCCTTTTGGAAGTCGTCTAAAATCAATCTGTTTTTACGATCTAGTTTTGGTTTCTTTATTTTAAGAAATATGTCCTTACATGAGACATGCTCATTACGGACGCTGGATACAGATGGCTTGTTCCAATAGCTGATGGATCCGAGGCCTTTTTCCTGGCCAGAAAAGAAGAAGCACTGAGTGTTTACATCCACCTGCAGCAGCAGCACAGTCTTCACAACTAGAATCTATAATAACATAATCCTATTATACAGTTTACCAGAGACTCTTGTGTTCAGGCAATACTTTTGCTTTAATTATGCAGTCATATCCAGACCAGAAGTAGGTACTTCAACATATATCGTTAATAGACAACAGCAGTAGAAAGACAGCTATCGCGAGATGACCTGGAACAATAGAAATAAATGTAAGAAAGAGAACACAATAATACTAAAAATAGTAAATGTTTGCTATACAGGAAATAGCGTAGTTTTGGTACTAAGAATATTGATCGAAATACTTACAGTAAGATCTTCGCCCCTCTTATTTCGGCCACATTATGATTTTTACAGGTCACTATATACTCCAGTATAATTACATTTTCAACTTTAGGTAAGTTGCGTGAATCAACTTTTTCAGACATTATGACACTCATGCTACGAGTACTGTATTCTTTAAAATAAAACTGAATCTAACATATTATGCAACGATACTGCGCACTTCTCAGAAAAACCAGCAACTAAAAAACCAAATCACAAAACGTTTAACCACTGAGCAAGTAATCGTTTGACGCTTTAAGGTTATTTTCACAGAAAGGTGACAAAGTGTTTTTTATTTTATTGACTACCTTACTGCGTTATAACACCAGCGATGACGTCACGTGAACAAAACTTAGAAAAAATATATAAATTAGTTTCAGCCATGTAGTTCAGATATACTGAAATAAGTTTCTTAAAATAATGAAAACTTATCATAATAGTCATTTAACCAGTAAGTGATAAATTCAATTCGATTGTTTATTATTTAGTACTTCGATTTCCTCTGTCTGTCTGTCTGTTCTATGTTAGTCATTTAGGATACGAGGGGCGATGACACTCTAATCTTCACATTTTGGACACGATGGACGTTCAGTCGTTCACTCGATAAAAGTTTCATACTAAATTTCTGTTGCCATAATTTTTTAAAATAGAATAGCTGGTTTTCTGCCATTATCTAAAAATATGACATTGGATTATAATGTCACGAAATGAGTCCCATTAACGTCCAACTTCCTAGGGAATCACAATTCAAATTTTTGCACACTATTTTTCGATCATTGTTCAAAGCGCCATCTAGGGACCATTAGCTGCGTAACGGCCATTTTAGCTAACTATAAAATTATACTTAAATGATATTTATTTTGCGACACTATAATTCCATCTCCTATTTTTAGGTAATTACTTATCAAAGCCAGATATTCTATTTTAAAAGATTATGTCAACAGAAATTTAGTATGGAAGCATTCTGCGCGGAATACCGTTTCTATTTTATTATTAGTATCATGGGCTAATCTATTAGAAATTAACTAATCATATACGATAAGGCAATTAAAGTTAAAATTAAATTTATTTTGTCTCTAGATCTAGTTAGTTTACTGTAAAAATATATTGTAAAACGGTACACTGTTTGTACATTTTTTTTTATATTGAAGATAGACCAACACTTGACCTCAATCTCACCTGATGGTAAGTGACGATGAGGTCGAAGATGTTACGCGTTGGTCTAGAAGGTGCCTATTTACATACATACCTACGAGTTCCACCATTGTCTTTTCATTCCCACCGTATTCTTTAGGAAACATTTCTTGAGGCACATACTTGTATAGCGTATCTATAGCCTTGTGTGTATGGACCCTGCCCATTATTTTTTCCGATAGAAACTTCTTAAGGAGTCCCAAAAATGTTTCTACCATCGTCGATGATGTAATTAGATGTATTTCTTTGACTCTCATTCCGCAGCCTTCCTATAATGAGAAATCATTAATTTTAATGACCGTTATTTATCTTGACGATAAAATCATCAACGTGGAAAATCATAAAGAACTGGCCAAGTGCGAGTCAGAGTCGCACACGAACCATTCTATATAAAAAAATGCAATTACTTCTTACTGACCTTCAATCATGAAATTTGTCAAGGAGGCTGAGACTTACAGCTCAAGTATGTGAATATATTTGAAAAGTATACCTTTTTTAATATGTGTAAAAACACACACACACGCTTTTCCAGTGCCTGTCGGTTTATTCTTAGAGCTAATTATTTCGTTTTACTTTATTTTTAAATTATATATACAAGTGCACAAGTCTATGGATTCACTCATAAATTATTTACCAAACGAAGTTCTTCCGTTAGAGTACGGGGGTACGGTTGATAAATCTTTGGAACAAATACATGGTAAGATATATGGATAAGTTTACAAGCATTATAAATTACTTACTTACTAAAAGCGTCGGTGGCGCTTTGGATAAGGCGCGAACTCTCACTCTGAGAGTTCCGGGTTCGAATCCAGCCGTGTACCTATGAGTGGTTTTCAATTCAAGTACATTATCCGATTGCCTAACTGTGAAGAAAGACATCGTCAGGAAACCTGCATGTCTTGAACAGGCATATGAAGTCCGCCATTCTGCACTGGACCCGCGTAGTGGACTACGGCCCATACACTCTCTGTAGGAGAGCAGGCCGGAGCCCTTGCAGTGGGGACGTATATTAGGTTAATTAAATTTGACTAAGTTATTATCGGCCTAAATTAAGTTTCATATCAATAATGTAAACAAACCATTAAAATCAACAATGCTTCCCGCAGCTCCAATACGTTGAGGTTTAACAGTATATCTGACAAACTTGCATCCCTTATGTCCACTATTATAATGAATCTGTCAACGTAGTCGTGAAATAAAATGTATTCAGATATCTGAAAGGAAGTCATGCGATTTATTTTCATACAAAAAGTACTCAAGGGCAATGGACGTCCTCTTTGAGATCTTTAATGGTTTTCCACGTGAAATTGGGTTTTCCAGATTTGTCTAATCGTAACACTTGGACAGCACGTTGGCGATACCCGTAAGTGTTGTTGACACATAGATAGATCCTGCTGCCATATAACAGACATAGTAATTTGTCTCTGAAGCGAGTCAAATAATAGCAAATGTCCAATTCATACATTTCGTCATTCATATTATTCTCACGGGACGACATTTGAATCCCAAAAACACAAGGCCCACATGACATTCCATAACAAAGGGTAATTCCGTTCAGTTCATTTATTCATTTACATCGAAAATACATGTATACAAAATTTGGAAGATATTATCTTACCATCAAACAATATCTATAGCAATCCAGGAAAACAGATGACTTTATGTCCTTCCCTACGATACGTATTAAAAACACTCTTTCAAAGTCTTTTGTTTGCTGCGGCAGATGAGTGGCAGATCTGAGAAACAAAATAAGGATTCTTCTTTACTTAAGTTAACTTAGGGCCTAAAATGTAACTGTTTAAAATCGGTCAAGGTCGGATCATAAGTCTATCATAGGTCCTAAGGCCAAGTAAAAAAGTGATCAAAACATAAAGCGTAACCGCACGTGAAAATTCCGCTACAGAACGTAGGCCTCGACTATCAGCAAGCAACTTTATCTGTCCGCAAACTGCAATATACCACTGCGATCCACGTGCGATATTACCGATGTCACCGAGGATTCAAATACTAGTTTACACTTACACATGCTTCAACAAATCATCGAAATCTTTTTCTACATCGTAATCTCCAAAATACTTAGGTAACAGGGTTTTCATTGTCATCTTTTTATCAAGTCTCACCTTAGCCCGTTCTATAGAACCCTTACAGGTAATAATTATTTTTTCCAATAATTCTCTATCTGTAAAAACAATGTTATTATTACATATTCAATGACGACTAAATAATAACAACAACACAACAACGAATTCACGGTTCCTTCCACAAACTTTTTTTGTTTCGATTTGTTTCGGATTTCTTTTAGGTGGGTGCACATTATGTGAATACAAAATTGGATGGAATTTTAAATGGATTTCTTTTGGTTGCTTTTTCATGGTACCAGCCCTGACTGCCCGTAGCGTTCCTCCAGCGCTTTCCGTAACCGGTCCGAGCAGTTAGTCACCGCAGGCAATGCCTAACCAAAACCAATAAATGCAAACGATGACGTTAGGCCACACTTAGGAAAGGTTCTGTTTACAAAAGGCTGCATCTCGAACATTATGTAGATTGGGCTTTGGCTTAGGTCTCCAACAATGGATGTCAAAACATTTATAAATGATACTAATTAAACGACTTATTTCGAAGATAAAGGCTGCGAAATCCACAAGGGTAATTTGCAACCAAACTAGCACTCGCATCAGCAGAAAGAAGTCTCCGCTATCGATTGAGAAACAAAATTTTGAAATCGTGAAGGAGCCCCGCGAATGAAGCTACTCCGAGCTAGATCCGGTACCAATAGACAAGCCCGAAGACTTTGCTTACTTAGATTTTTAAACGTAATGTAATTGCGGCGCGAAATTCAATACTTGCCAAAGTTAAGCGCATGTTATTTTCGACGGAAAGGCTGACACATTCCTTTTTGAGAGTCAATAAAACGATAGTGATAACCTTAGACAGTATCTGTCTTATATTGTATGTCAACTTCGTTTTGTGCTAGTAATTTATGTATGCAGCGACTAATTCATATTAACAATAGTTTAAATTGAATGAAAACTTTTGTCCTCGATGTCGTCTGGCTTAGCTTGAACTATCTTCCTACAAGAATCCCTTATAAAGATAAAAAAGTAGCATATTTGTTTCTTAATACCATAGATACCATAGACAACGTGGGTGCCAAATTTTAAGATCGGTTCAAGACTCTGTTTTCAATCATAAAGAGCCAACTAATAGACAGAGTAACAGACAGTTACTCCCGCATTTATAATATTGTAAATATGTATAGTAAGACTATAAACCACTTACCGAATTTTTTCACGAGGAAATGTTGTTGTTTTTCAATCCACTGCTCTAAGACATCAATAGCCTTATTCATTTCATCTATATTTTCAAACCCATACCATTTTCTCAAAGTTTCCAAGATGTTTGGTGTGAATTTAAGCAGAGTATTTTCTTTTAAGCATAACATTATACAATCTTATAAAACACAATATTCAAACGGACATACATAAATATTCAACAAACTTATTTCCCGTATAAATCCAGTCTCGCAGGTTGAGAGCAAGAGTAGCACTATACAAAACTGCTACGTTCCTAATTGGCTCTGATATATTTTGTATAACGAGGGAAAAAACGTCAAGCGCGGCTTGTGATTACGTACCGAGGGCTCCGCATAAGGAGTATGTGGTGGAGAGAGTGTGGACACAGTTTTATTATAAACAAAACTCACGACATACGGTGGGGGTGGGCTCAGAAATTAAAAACCGGTTAAGTGCAAGTTAGACTCGTGTACTGAGCACGCGCATGGGAAGAAACGTAGAGATATTGTTGCCTTGAATATAGGTTCATTTTCCCGACCACATAATTAAGTTTGTTTGCCAAAGTTTTTTGACGATTTCACAAAAATGATACAAGATACGATTCGCTTAGGAACTCGCCTAGGATTTTCTGTAGTAATTACACAAAGTCATATCTTCTGTGATTATGACTTTAGAATATTCAGAGATAGAGGGATACCCCCTAGTATATTTCTAAGTAAAATTCTAGTATATTTACACATACTTTTCATGATAAGTCAAAAATTATTCAGTGAGGAAAATAAACAAAAATGTATTTTAGAACGTACACAGGAAGACCTTTATATGATACCCCACTTGACCTAGTTGTCTGCACTTTAAAATGTTAACCCGCTTTTTTGCCCCTTTTTAAATAAACATATTTAATCATTTATTTCAGTTGCGGCACCTATGGATCTCTATTTTGCAGAACTATTACAAATCTCAAGTCTATAACACAAATAGACGCTAAGATTGTGACTGACAAACACCAGATTGAGATTATAAGGGTTCCGTTTTGTCACCAGATGTTCGGAACCCTAAAAATTAGAATATTTTGTTCCATTAATTTTTTTATTGTTTACGAAGCATTGTCCTATCTTTTGGGTAACCTGATGTTGTAGTACGAGTTCCAAGCCGCACACTTTATTTTTTGCCTTGAATAATAAATTCACCCTTCATGATTTACCTATTTCTCGCGCATGCTCAAAAGCGCATCCGGTTGTCGACTGCACTGCTGCTACCCTTACACTTGTTATTATACTCCACCACCACACAATATGTTTGTGAATGTTTTATATTTAATTAAAACCAATATTATGTTGTCTTTGTGAAGTCACATTTAGTCTCTTTCACTCGACCTATATGTATTACTTTAGACGTTTACCCAGTGATCGAAAGAGCCATACTAAATAGCCATATTAAATCTATTTTTAAATATATCTTAATTTAGTACAATTAATATGATACGGGGATAATTTTATGATTTTACTGTGTTTTTACCTACCAAAACAACGCCGCCACCGTCTCTTTAAATACATTTTTTTCATAATGTTTATTGCTCTATTGTTTTCAACTAGCGTAACAACAACTTCCATTATATGCACATACTAATAAGTTATTGCAAAGCAAAACTAAACACTCGACTCGGCACAGTTTTATGACTTAATTAATTTTGTATTTTAACATGCTGACTCCTTGAACATTTTTTTTTAAATGTCATACATTTATTTTGCACTATCAATAGGGATGAATTGCTTTAATATTGCTTATAAACTGAACATTTTTATTTTCTCAGATAGACCTTTTTTACAATAGTTAATAATATTGGCATTGTTAATTAACAGTCTTCGTTAAGGGGGGAGTCACTTCTTAAGGGAGAAACCGACTTACCGTGTATTATACATACAAGAAATTTGTAAACTTGTATGATATTTGCTGTAGTAAGAACACTCCTGTAAAAATTGAAACATCGCCATAATACGGTTCAAAACGTGCCGCAATGTGACAAACGGACGGACATACAGCAGAGTCTTAGTAATTATCTTTGGGCATGATACCCTAAAAATGCCTCCAATCCTCCAACCCTAAAAATGTCTCCAATCGGACTGAGTATCATGGACACCCAGGTTAGTCCGATGAATGTTAAGTGCTAATTGATATTATCTTATGTTAGGTTATTCAATGAGAAAGAGACTTAATTCATAGAACGTTATAAAATAATTAACTTTGTCTTCTCTTCAAGACTCTAGTTTGTATGCATAGAGATTTAAAATCTTTGTTTTTAGTGTTTAACCAAACGCTACGAATGTGTATAAGACATCGTTTTAAACTTATTTCATCCTTAAGAAACTTCTTTTTTGAGCACACAACAATTTCAAAATATTGGAAATTTTGATTTTGAAAGAATATTGTATACACTAGACTCCATATAAGTTGCTTACAATCCCCTCCTGTTGTCCCTTAGATGCTTATTAAAATTGTCTCTAATTTAAAACATGTATAAACATGGATGTATGTCTCTCTCTGTCTTTTAAATAAATAGTAATAATAATTAGCTTGAGGCTTCTGGGTTTCCACGCTTACTAACCATTATTGTCACTTACCATCAGGTGAGATGAAACTCATCATACATAAAAATCTGAAACTTAATCAATGTAGGTACTATTATCTAAATATTCTAAGTACTAAACTAACAACTCTAGGTATTGTAATATCCTTGAAATTTTAAACGAACTGGAGGATTTAAACCTTGTGCGAGTATGAAACTGGTTTTAAATTAAAAAAAATACTTGTTGCATATTAAAACCCGCGAAGCCTGTTTCGGTCCCAGTGACCAGGAACTAGATTTTGAATTGTTTTGAGTGTTAATTAGGTTAACCGATAAGTAGATCGATAAATATAGGCCTGTGGTCTCGGCTTTTAAATAGACCAACCGCCGGTCAGCGCGTGGTGATTTTGGTGGTTGTGGAATATGGGAAAATGGTCCAGGGACGAGCAGCATTTACCTGTGCAATCCACGTGCCAATCGTAGATTATGTAAATCCTCTCGGGGAAAACCCGACGAGGCGATCTGTGAGGGAGGTCCCTTTATGAACCAGATAAAAGGACGTGTAGTGCCATCTATCAAACATTGTTATTTGATGGTAAATGACGATAAATCCGTTGCATAGTAAGCGTGTGCACCCAGAAATTTCAAGCCAATTAGGCGTTAGTTCTGCTATCTTTGATACTGGAACATAATAATACTATCTGGCGGCAGACTTTGATAACATGGTGGTAGGTAGGCAGGTGAACAAAGATAATGTCGTACCACCAACCAAGCCGAGTACCGATAGGTGCCGGCTCTGGGAATCGAATCAGGGACCTCCGGTTTGTCAGTCATCGGAAGAAAGAAGGACATTGACCGTCTTCTAAAAAACATCTCATTGATCTAAAAAATTTAATTACGTGACCACGCTAATCATGGAAAGAGTGGGCTAACCACTGCGAATATGCGCGGCGGGCGGCGGGGCGGGGCGGGCGGACGTCAATGTCCGACGTCAAAGGCGTTATGTGTCGTTATTTTAAAACATGTGCAATTGAACAATAAAATAAATTGGTCACGGGAAATGGGTTTGAAGTCAAAAAACCATCGGTTGCTCTGCAGTGCAGCCAACTGTTGTTGAATTGAAAATCATCCAATGATCTTATTAGATCCTCTTTTCCGTGTTGTAGTGGTTTTTTTTGCTATCCTAGTAATATTAATTAATTCTGCAACTGCTTCTACAATTAAGTTGGCTTTTATTAAAACTTGGGATATTAACTTCATTCGGTTGTTTTTTTACCCACAGTTTTACAGAAAGCTAGGGCCATCTGGGAAGTCGATACTAGTGCCATCACCAGGACATAGAAAAACATCAAAACAACAACAACATTAATAAAATATAATTATACTGTGAGGTTTGAGATACCTTGGACTGGGAGACGTGGGGTGGGATGGCCTCCAGTCCGCTGGTTGGATGACCTATAGAAGATAGCGGGGAGCGAGTGGGTGAGGAGGACTGAGGACCGAAAGGAGCGGAGAGAGAGGCCTATCTTCAACAGTGGAGAGACACGAGCTGACATCCCAACCTACCCACTGTGGCCTCACAGCTGGGCAAATACTGTTATATCTCTTCACTTCGTCTGCTTTAATGGACACTTAATTATAGGGGTTAAAATATACACACTTGGATTGGAGGATATAAATCGTTTATCGCCTGAATGATCTATGACAATTAAATTAAAATGAGTATTTTTTGTCTTACACGCATAAATTCTTCGAAAAACAAGTTTAGTGGTTTTTAAGACATGAACTCAATAAATCGTTAGTCATAAACACATTTATAGCCACAAATTGAAACAACAAGAAAAGCGATTATTCAAGTAACTCGATGACAAGTTATGCCGATTGGAAACTGGGCAAGATTATGTACACAATTGGGATGACAACAAAATAACTTGCTTCCCGCTAACTGAATTAATGATAGTAGAAGGGAAGAGAATAGTCGAACTTTTTAATGAGTAAGGGGAAACTCATCGAGATTGGGTTGATCAACATCAACAGTATGAAAATGTATAGACTATAGGACAGCCTTTGAGTTATTCTGTAAAATGTAAGCGCTGCATTCAAAGTCCAACCTTCATACCCAAAAATGGCCGAGTGCGAGTTGGACTCGCGCACTATGGATACCTTGAAATAAGGTTCATTTTCCCGCATAACTAAACTTGTTTGTGAAGGTTTTTTTGATGATATCTTAAAACTATTCAAGATTATACCACCTATAATATTTACACTAAGGCATAGCAGCAACCTAACCGAGTACCTAGAGATACCCCTACGGGAATTGAACCCGGGACCTCCAGATCGTTAGTCATTTTAACCATTAGACATCGGAGGCGGTTAAAAAACAAATATTAACATTATAGCAAAGTGTTTTACGAGCATAACTTTTATAAGACGTATTGCCTTCAAATATCGATCAGGAACTTTCGTCGTCATAATAGGGATGATGACAAAAAAAATTATTCTCTCATTCGAGAGACCGTGTGAAGAGATAAATGGCCTTGTCAAAGATTTTTCGATACGACTGATAGTTTTTCTAATATAACCCGTCGAAAAGTGATTTTAGTCACGTGGTGCAAAAACGCTCCATACAAATCGGTACTCAGGCGTACCGTGACGGTTAAGTATTGAAGTATAGATAATGTATGAAACTTTTAACAATATTTGAGTTATCTCGTAAAATAATGTTTTTATGTGACCACTACCTTACAAAAAAATATTCACAATGTAATTACAAAGCAAACCGTAAAATAAAAAAATTGTACGAGCAAGTTTTTTTTTTTGGAAATTTTGCGGGCTTTAGAAGTGTAAAAGTCCAGAAAAAAATGTGAGCCGTCACGGGACGCCTGGCAGATGTGAAACATCGACATTATTTTGTAAAAGTAATATGATTGAAAAGAACAGATTGCGATATAAACTAAATATGCCATAATGATAAAATAAAATATTACGATTTTTTCCAGAAAGTGATGACTGTTTATTTAATAAACATTTATTTTCATAAAATATAAAAACAATTTATACAACTTCATTCGTTCTGTATATATACACCATCATATAGCGTGGCGACGCGTCGCCACGGCATGCGTCGCCACGCCAGAAATTTGTTTTACGTGCAGCTATAGATGTTTCACATCAAAAAATTAAATAATTTTAGATATTTTAAATTTTATAGGAGCTTTATAATGGCCTTTATGGTTTAAAATACAATTTAGCCCCAATCTGATTTGGTGTCATCTAGCCTATAGGCTACAGTAGATCATAGCTGGACGAGCTCCCCCGTAGATCGACACATTGGACTTTATATGATTGCAGTAGTCATAATCAATACTCTAGGTAGGCGGATTGGTGATCGTAGTTTGTAAGTTATCTAATTTAGTAAATCTAGAACAAATGAATGCCCTCTTGCGCATCGAGCTGTAGAGGCAGTCTACGTGTACCATGTAATAATGACGAATTCTTACAATTTTAGTCATTAACAAGATATTGTAAACAGTACGGTAAAATGCACTAAAAGTAGTATACCTGCATTATTGAGACATACAATATTACTTATCTGAGATATAAATTATAGCAAGCTTGTATCGGTCAATAGGAAATTATAGATACCTAAACAGTAACATAGGGTGAGAATAAACTTAATAAATAGTCATATGAATAAATAAATAATCATAATAACTAAAAATAACGGGAATCAATATTATTATTATAAATTATGCGTCACCTTTCGATATCAACCTCTAAAATCAGTTTTTTTACTTCTTGCGTACTTTTAGTGCGTATTTCGGTAATTTAATGTTCATTTACATATATATTTAAATCTGCTTCCGTTTGATCATAATCTCACCAGATGTTAAACGATGATTTCGTCTAGAATTTTATTGTAGGTGACAAGATATCTAAAGTAGATTATTTGAAGTTCGTGCAGAGCCTTATACCTTGTGGCTGAGGCAGAGAAGTTAACTAACTCAGAATATGTACATGAACTAAGGAAAATTGCATAGTAAATAGCTGGATATCTCCACTTATAAAGTGTCTATAAAATTATATATTTTCTAGGTTATGGACAATTTACATAGATTAATAGGGTTTTATAAAACAAATTGCGTGATCATTGCTCATTGTATAGCAAACGATAGTGCCTTAATGACGCTCCTGGCGATTAGCGAATCGTGATTCTCGTAAAATTTCCATCTTAATATAATAAATAATTATTAACAGTTAGTTTTATTACAAGCAAAATCAACAAAACTTTTAGAATCCTGAACATTCAGAGGTGGGTTTAATGTGTCAGTTTCTGTTTCATTCCAGTTAATTTAATTAATCAACCAGTCAATTAAAAATACTTATTTGCTACTTAATCGCAACATTCATTTTGGCTCGTCGTTTCGACATATGAGACATGCATGTCAGTCGAACTATGCAGATGAAGTCTTCCTTGATCTGATCTTATTGTGAGTGACGATACAACTGCAGTGCTCCACTGAAAAACTCAACAGAAGCTGAAAGTATAATGAAATAAAACATTTATAATTTTAAAACATCTAAAAACAATTTCACACTAAAGAACACAAATAAATATACAAGAAGTTTCTTAGAAGACAGAAGATATAGTAACCATAATTTAAAAAAAATTGGCGTAGAAAGTGAAGGAAAATGGAGGAAATAAGAAAAAGCCCTGTTTTCCAATACAACCCGAACCAAATGGCTGAAGTTCGTAAAGCATTCAACTACGAAGACGTAAACAAACTGAAACAGGACCTTGACATATTTCAAGATTGGATAAAGAAGCAGAATCATTTCGTTGTGAGGGACATAGGTGAGTGAGAGATGAATATTAGAATTTTTTTTCAGTTTCGGTGCTTCATAATGGTTTTCCTTTATGTAGCTCTTCTATTGTGTTGGTAAATCTCCGCTTCTGCGGACTAATGGGTGCACGTTCGGACTCACATTCCAGAGGTCCCGGGTTCAATTACCAGTGGAGGTACCCATCGGTACTCGGTTTGTTTGGTGGTTTGGCCTTTTTCTAAGTCCGCCTGGTTACCTTATTCTGCGGCCAAACAGCAGTATTAAGTAGCACTGTTGTGTTCCGGTAGGAAAGGTAGCAGAGCCAGCTAGATACTCAATACCTTGGTGCTTCTGGGGCGCGAACGCATACCATCAAAATGCCTTATAGAATCAAGTGAGATGACCGAGATGAGAAACATCCGTTGAAATTGAAAGCGATTTATTTGACGATTTAGATAGTTATTACAGAAAGAATCACCAGGTGCTAAAGCCTCGGGTGGTCTACTAGAGTAACATCATAAATAAATCATATCATGTTGCAGACAGAGATTACTTGGAGAAATACCTGGTAGCTAATAAGGGGTCAGTAGAGAGAGCCAAGAAGCGCTTCGACCGTCTTTGTACGCTGAGGAACTTGTTGCCGGATTTCCTGAAGAATTATGACATGCGCAATGAATTCCGAGGAATGTTTAAATGCACGTGAGTTGATATTGTATTATTTTCAAGTCACAATATACCAACTGCCACGTGTCTTCTTCATATCTGTGACGAACAAGCTTAATGTGGGAAGGCTTGCCTTCACTAGATTTCAGATGGTGTACAGGAGTCGAGTGTTTTTGTGGACAAGTCTTTAGAATAGGAACATCCCATATCATCCCGCGGGTATCATAAAAGTCGACCCAAAAATATATATTTAGAAGATGGGCAGCAGCATCTTCTAAGGTAATAACATCTGATTACGATCACCAATTCGTCTGTCAAGCGTGTTGATAATGCAATCTATGATAGGCTCATGTCCAAAAGTGGACATTATGCAGCTGATTATGATGATATGACAGAAGTACTCTGCAGAACGTTCCCGGAGTTTTAAATAATCTATTACATATATTCCAGTTATTATTTATTATGCTATAGTCGTAGTCATTTAATCGTTCCAGGGCCGCCAAGGCCTCCGTGACGCAGTTAGTTGTCTGAGCGTTAGGCGCAAACGTGCAACTCACGCACCGGTCCCGGGTTTGAATCCCGGTGGGGTTGTCAAAATCGATTTGTGAGGCTTTACCCAGTTTTGTTAGGACATTGAAGGTTGAATCACCTGACTGATGATTATGTGCTTCAGAAGGCACGTTAAGCCGTTGGTCCCGGTTACTATTTCCGACATGTAGTAGCTACATGAGCCATGTCAGAGGACTATGGCGGCTCAATAACTCTGACACCACAGGTTTGTATGGTAGGTTATTGACCTTACAACCTGCACGATAAGAAGAAGGGCCAGTCATTGTAGAGTTCCATGGAGAAGGCCTGTTTGAAAAGTTGACATTTCCCGGTTGATGATGGTGAAGTTATTATTTTTATATATTCTTCAGTCTTTTCCCAGCTGGTACTTATAAATTTGTAAATTAATCCACAGTATCATTATAAATGCGAAAGTATTTTTGTTTTATTTGTTCCTATTTCACGTCGTAACAAAAACTTGCCTAGCCTTAGCGAATAATTTCTGGATTCCACGCAGACAACGTCGCGAACAAACGCTAGTTTTTTAATAATAATGAACTATTTTTTACAAACTTATAATAGTAAATTATCTATAAGGAAGATAAATGGTTTTATTGTTGTGAGATATAACGTTTGTTCAAGGATCAATTATCCGAGAATCCAAGAAAGAGCGTTTACAGATAATGAAATATAAAAAACCTTCATTTATTATAATAATTAACAGGTAATCTTAGATAATTACGTAGCCTTATTAACAATGCCAATTAAGAGTCTAGGTGATAGTATGAACAGTTCGATTTTAAATAAACAACGGTATGAGTATGTAATTTCAATTTTCAATAACTATACTTGTTTGCGTAGTTTTTTACGATAAGGTAGGTACGACTAACCCTAATCCGTAATTCTAGTCTTTTTAAAATGGGTTATTATGGGCCATTATAGGTTTTCAGTTGGACTTCAGCTCACTAGATGTTAAGTGACGATTAGGCCGTTACATGGTAAGCGAGCGCACCCAGAAGCATCAAGCCCAACTTCCCAACCAAACCTAGTACTGGTAGCCCCAATGTGAATCAAACCCGTAACCTCCACCCACGCCTAATGGCCAAATGTTGGGTTCAAAATCCTATCGTACTTCGGGGGTACTTGGAATGATCGGTGTTACTCTACCTAGGAGATTTCAGGATGCTTCGTTGAAACCGAACAAATGTAGAAAAGTGTGTTTAATATTAATTCTGAATTGCTTTTAGATACATGTGCATCCTTCCGAAGCCAACGCCTGATAACTACCGCGTTGCCTTGACGACCATGTACAGTGAACATCACGAGGACACGGATCTCATTGACTACTACAGATATCTCTTTGCGGTAAGTTATTGGTTGGAGGACTCTGGTCCCTGGTGGCGTAGATAAATTGTAAGTTCGCCTGACTAGCTGCCACCTTGTTATCATGGCATCATGTTCGGCGTCCGTCTGTTCGTCCTATCTACCACAAGATTTGTTTCGTTTCGGATTTCTTTTGTATTGGGTGCAAATTGCAAGTGAACGTTTGTCAGTTTTTTACGAATTGTATTTTTATGAAGCAGGCCCCTGGTGGATACGCAGTACTAGTATGTAGATCTGGGGGCACAGGAGTGCCCCCGCCAAGTCGAGCCAGGCGGAGCGCACAACCTACCTTTTCTCGAAACGTTTCGTCGTTTTTTTGAACTGTCATAACTTTGGTTTGGATGATGCTAAATAGTTAAAATTTCAAGATATAATGATAGGGATTTCAGTCAAGCCCTGTTTTGTTTATCGAAGATTGTATTTTTTCCCAGTCGATAGAGTACCTGCTCTGCTACGACTACAACTGCGGCTATGAGTTCGTGGCGGACACAAGGCTTATAAGTCTCTCCATGGCTACTAAGATGAACCCAGTGGTCGTTCACAAGGCATTAACTGTTTTGGTGAGCTCTTCATATTTAAAAAACTCCTTATTTATGCAAAAAATTGTGATCAAGTCAGATCAAGAGCAAGAAATCAATCATTATGATACAAGCGAAAATGAGACTGTTTGTTGGTCTTTCTTTTACGTCACAAAGAAGTGTTACAATGACTGCATTTTTTGCTTTCAAACTTATGATTGACGCAAATTGTGTAAGCAGTCTCCAGCTGATTTGGCAGCTAAATAGACAGATCTTTCAATCGATACGATACGATATTCACCACTTTAATACTTTACGTATTAAAACACGATAGAGCGAAACAAAGCCTCCACGGAGTTTGCAAAAGATCTATATATGGCAAAGCCAACTGATGAAGCTAAATGAACGACACAGGCAGCACGTTTCGTCAAAGCCGGAAGTTTTGACAGATATATCGAGAAGTTCTATGCACAGCTGTGCACATAGTTACGGATACTTAAATAATGTAATTAGTGGTACTTCCTCTGAAAAATGGGTCTATAAGCCTGGTAAACAAGGGTGAACTAAGACCACCTTAAAAGCTAGAAGAGAAGATGATTTGGAAAAAAGAAACTGTAGGTATTATTTAAGGAGCATCACATTTAGACCTGGATAATGGTAAATACGAGCAAGTATTTAGACTGTTCACCTTACCTTATACGACAATCATCTATATATGTCTTAGATATGTGTGTAAGTCAGGCACGTGGTCATACTGTAGATGTAGGTTAAATGTTTTTGAAATGAAAACTTCTTTAGCGTTGTGATTTGAAAGTTGATGAAACGAAAATGCAACAGTAAAAAGAGACAGACACATAAATTCATAAGATTTAAATTGCGAGAAAATGAGATTGGAAGTGTTTCTTATGTTCGTGGTTCTCTTTGTACTCTGCTTCGTACCCCCTCCACTCGTGTTTACTAAGGCATAGGGAGAGTTTGCTTGGGACTCAGCGTTGTATGTGTGTTAACACGTGTATGTGCACGCATGCGTAGAAGAAAGCTTGAGAAAAGGTATCACAACAACCGTAGGTGTTTTTATACGTGTACGTAAAATTCTTCAAATTTGCCGAAAACGAATGCAGAATATTGTTGTCATCATCGAAAAAAAAGGGAAATCAAGATTAAACAAAAAGCAAAAAGTTCAACGGAACGTTTTCGTGAATTTTAAATATTTTGAAGGTAAAAATAACTTCAACATCGTGTGGATTGGACACGTGTTTTTTTCTTCCTTCACGCGACTTTTATGGCACAGACTTTAAATTTTCAAGGGAACCTTTTATCGGAATAAAAGTAACGTATATGCTTCCTCGTGGCAATTTTTTTCAAATCGGTTTAGCCGTGATAAGGCAACAAATAGACAGAGGGACGAATAACAAGTTGCTTTAATATTTTTAATATTAGTGTGATGGCACGAGTATGATGTGTGATTCTCAATTTATATCATATACTGTTGCAATAATTTACAGGAAGCCTACGGACTAAGATTAAAAGCATTTCATTTTATAAGCGGCTCTAAAGCGTTCGATATGATTCTGACCTTGTTCAAGCAAGGACTGAGCGAGAAGTTCCGAAATAGAGTTTTTGTTCACAACTCCAACGAATCGCTTCGGAAGCAAATCCCTAAAGAGATTCTGCCCGAAGAATATGGGGGAGATGAAAAGAGTTTAAAAGAATTGTCAGGTAAGTATCAATGAAGTCTTTATGCAAAACTGAAATGCCAGAGGCGGACTCTCTCGCAAGTGTATTTATTTATCCATCATGATATCTGGCTATACGTAATTACAGAGTAGCTGAAAAAACCACGTGTCCGTGATTTCATCTGAGCATCATTAAGGTGACTGTCACTTGATAATCTTTGACAGAAACTTTGATTTGCCTCAGTCACCAAAACTTGTCAGGGTAGGAAGGACGGAATTAGGCCGCTGCCTTACTAATAAATAGTTGCCAATGACATAAGACATGAGTCTGACACCAGTCAGCAGCAGCAGCAGACGAGAAACGTCCACTGCTGGACATAGGCTTTCTCCATGGTATGCCACATTGACCGGTCCCGAGCCACTTGCATCCAGCGACTCACGGGGGACGGCCTGTTACACGTTTCCCCGCCACTCGAGAACTTTTATTCCCCATCGGCGAACCGTTCTTCGAGCGATGTGGTCTGCCCATTGTCACTTCCATACACTGACTCCTCGAGCTATATCGCAAATAAGTAAACAATAAATAACGGACATCTGATTTTCAGATGACTGCTATAAGGAACTCAGTTCCGACGAACACATGGCAAGGCTGAAGTACGTAGAAACCATCACCACGGACGAATCACGTAGACTAAGCTGTGATTTCAATGAGGAGTACTCTGGGATGCCAGGGTCCTTCAAGACAATGTGTGTTGATTGACGGATTGCACCGTAAACATGATACACGATAAAAGGTATCGGATTCAAGGATTAGGATTTTGTTTTATTTTTATGAATACCTGAGAGTGTTTGTTAGTTCATCACGGAGCATCTGACTACCGTGTTTTGTATATATGGGCAGAGAGTGGCATCTATAGGTTATTTTTTGTTTTGTATGTAGCTAAGGCGCAGTTCATTAAGCCATACACTTTACCTAACATTTAGAAAATAGTGAAAAGTTTCACGAGAAGGATTCGGACCTGCGTTTCACGTCAGTGCGAGTGAACGCTTTGCCAATTATGCTATCGGTTGTATTATTATTACTGTACTCCAGGGGATTTCTTTAAAACGTATATTAATAACTTTTAAAAGGTTTGGTTATCAAAAACATTACATTTTTGTATCATTCGTGAAGTTCTTTGTCACGCCGCCCCTGCAAGGTCATACTCGTACTCTTCACATTGAAAAAGAAAAATTAAAACAATGTTTTATTGTTTTCACAAAAACACAGATTTAATGTATGTATATTTTTAATAATAAATTATTTTATACCTTACTAAGCCTTTCAGTTTACATTTAGTACCCGTGGCACATGCATTAAACAGAACTAAAAATATAAAAGGTAAGAATTCAAACAATTGTAAATTTAAGGAGATGAGTGTTAGCTTAGTTCACTTCATACTGCATACATCATAATTTGCTGCATGACTGCTGACCATAGGCTTTTCCCATGGTATGCCACAGCGACTGACCCTGAGCCGCTTTGATCCAGCATATATTTCCCAGTGCGTGGTCACCTCGATAAATCTTACTTTCGAACGTATATATAAATGATGAATGTTGTTGAAGAGTGAAGGATTTTACAGAGATGTTCGAAGAAGGACAATTCCCACTTTTCCTGTACGATTTGGAAGAGAAACAGGCGATAAGAAATGAGCTCGGCCTGACTGAGAAAATGATACAGGAAGATATCGAGGTCATTTTACAATGGTTTGAGAAGCAACCTCATTTGGTTGAGGCTGGCCTACCAGGTACGTAAAGACGTGTTTGAAGATATACTAAACACACATATCATTTCTAGTACAAAGTTATTTTAATCACCATAAACAAGAAGATTCAAGTCCCAGTTTCGGTTTGGTTGGTGGTTGGGCATTTTCTAAGTCCGCCTGGCTTGCTACCGCCATTTTACCTTCTAGACTTCTGGGCTCGCATGTTTGCCACCCAACGGCCTTATCATCGCTTACTACCAGGTAAGATGAAGGGAAAATGTAAACCTATCTTATATATTCTTATATATATAAGCTCTGAGATTCAAATCACTACTCATATCTCGTTTTGGATTCAGCTTGAAATACCTAAATTAGTGTTTATCAGGTTTGCATCTGTAGATCTGTCAGTAAATAAAACAAAAATTTTTGTATGTGTAGTTGGGAGTACATTTATTTCATAAAATTTTCGCTTTAAAACTACAAGCTAGCCCGTAACTGCATTTCGTGCGTTTTAATATTTTCTGAACGGATATTACAGTACTGCTGCTACAACTGCTGCTTAAAAGTAAACACGTCACCAAATTTTAGTTTGTAACATTTATCGAGTGTCTTTCAGTGTAATTTTCTTCTCTTTCCAGAAAAAGATTTCGTGGAACGGATGCTGATTGCAGCAAAAGGGTCTCAAGAGAAAACAAAGATCAGAATAGACTATTTCTACACATATAGATTTTTAGCTCCAGAATTCACACAACACAGGGAGAGACATATAGATACGCCATCATGGACATTTATGTAAGTTTTTAGGGTTCCAATCATCATAAGAGGCCTAATTAGGGGAATATAAAGGGGTTCAAAGATTTTGGCCTTAATGACCGGTTGCCAGTTTTTTTTAAAATTTGGCAGGACACTATTCTGGTCATGTATATCAATAGAGGACTATTGTTTGAACAAAAATTGCACTGAAACATACTGGCCTAATGCTGCACGTTTCCCAGATATTTCGAATTTAAAATTGACATAATAAGTACTAAAAACAAGATTAAAAATGTATTTCGCACGTTTTTCTCGCATCGATTTTTCTTTACGTTCAATTATTCGGATAATAATTCAGAAATAATAATCGGAAAATAGTTATTCTATCGGATAAATAAACCATATTTCAATTTGTGTAACTGTACGCATCTTTCCGTAGTTGGCACTCTTGGTGCGCGAGTGTGACTTGCTCTTGGCACTGTTTATGTCTCTGCGTCATTAAAACTGGAAATACGCAATCTTTATTAGGGTTTTCAATCAGAGTTCTTTAAATACAATATATTAAACTTATTGTTGGCACAAAGTCACCTTTCAACTTGGCTTTCATTTTGTGTACATAACAATTACCTTAGGTTCCTTATTCACGTACAATGGACAATGCATGGCTGAGTGCAGAAACCTCCAAAGCAACAACAAAAAAGTTTCCTTACGTTTGACGTGACGGTGCTAAGCAGTGTTACCTTAATGCATGTTTCTTATAGTAAATTTATATTATTTACACGTATTTTTTTTTCTCAGAAATTTGGGAATCATTCCCAAGATGTATGAATTGAAACGGGTCATTGTGCTACAGCTCTGCGACCCCGACCCGAACCACTTCTTCAGTGACATCGTGTATTTATATTCATACATGGTAACTTTGAAGTCATCGTTTTACATCGTATAACACAAACCGTACGAAAAGATGCAGACATGTGATCATCATTACATAAAATAACGAGTTTTGTTTTAGATTGGAGACCTTAAAATGAAATTCGACTACACACTTGGAGATATTTGGATCCTAGATTTGAACATGGCAAGCTTTAGTCATTTACTAAGGTTTAATATATCAGAAACACAAAAGGCGGTTAAGATATTACAGGTAATATAGTTTACTATTCCTTTTCATATTGCTGTAATAAAATAGTGATATACTGATCATAAGCTTACTTCACCCTAGGACTCCCTAGGATTCATGAGGTTTTTGATCTTGAAAAATGTTATGCGTTGTGACATATCGGTTGGTTAATGTGGCGATGCAGTGATGGACTTTGTGTGGGAGGCTGGAAAATATTACATTTCAACATGAATATCATTTTCAATTTCAATCTGTACCAAAATATATAGCTATTAAGAATTTTAAAAATTTGGTTTAGTGCGAGTCGGACTCGCGCATCGAGGGTTCCGTACAATATATGAATAATAATAATGAACATAATAAAAATCAGGTTTTGTCGAAGTGACTCGCGTTGATGTCTATTGTATGGAATTTCATGTTTACACTAGTGTTCCCGAAGTGTCTAGCGTTGATGTCTACTGTATGGAATTTCATCCCTATACGAGTTTTCTCGAAGTGCCTCGTGTTGATTTCTCGCATAGTAAAAATAGCGATTTAAGATTACAAAACTATATTTGCAATTGAGAATTGATCGAGATGTAGACATATGTAAAGGATCTCACATTTTCAACTCTAAAGTTAAGTTTGTTATTCAATCGGATTTATATATTCATTAGAGCTTTGTTCGGTGCTTTTACTTTATCTTTATGTTTTTCAATCTGTTAACTATAAATATTCAGTACGGAGCCACACGCGAGTCCTGCTCGCAGCAGCAAACTAGGGTAACATGACGTTAGCTAGCCAGGCGCACATAAAAAATACTGGACCACCAACCAAGCTGAGTGCCGATGAGTACCCACCCCCACTGGGAATCGAACCCCATACCTTCGTCTTGTAAGCCCAATCACTAATAGGTCATTATGATAGCACTAAAAGCACCTCTTTTTCTGTTATTTACTTAGTTGAAATCAAAATGAAGACATATTGTGATGGGCTTATCATTTTAAGTAATGTTAGAGCTAGCGCGCACTGGTAACTTTTGTCACCATGACTCTTATCAAGTCCGTGGATATGAATATAATAGAGATGCGCGCACGTTATAACGTGACAACTGGGTGACATTTTTGTACGCCCGTGACGAACAAGTACGTGACGAAATTGTCACCGCGACATTAGGTTTTCATAGCAGCTCGCGCACGGGTGACAAAATTGACACTCTCCGCGTCAACCGGCCACTATTTGGATTCGGACCCAATTCAGACTACGAAAAATCCAAGCCTACATTGATTAGTTGCTAACAAATTTGACAAATAATCAAATGTTCTCTTCGTTATATTAGTAGAGGCATAGTAATAGTGTACCGTTGGGTACCCTTAGTGAAACCCTTAAAATAACGAAAAGTACCAAATTCTATTCTGTTCAAATTCAATTTGTCTCAACAGCTCAGTTTCTGGTCAAACTGAACGGAAATATGAGACATTTGCGTCACATATTGGTTCGATTGACTTTTGTACCGTGAGGTATCCAGTGATAGTATGGATGGATCTCTGGGATACTCGTATAGTCTACCATGCGGTATAATCCAGTAGGTTTCACACTTCAGTCACACCTTTCAAACTCACCTTTTTTGCATTTGTAATGCAGGTTGCCTAACGAGGTTTTCCTTTACTTCGTGTATAGATATGGATAGGTGATACCGTTAATAATAATATGTTTCAGGACGCATTTGGCTTAAGATTATTTGGATTGCACCTAATTGGAGCGCCATCCAAGTCACAGTATTTATTCAACTACTTCAAACGATTTCTCAAACAGAAGATTCTAGATCGTTTGGTTTTCCACGAAACTTTTGAAGGAATATACAACCATGTTCCTAAGAACTACTTGCCCAAAGATTACGGTGGAGAACAGCCATCTATCCAACAATTATCAGGTAACAATGTGCTTGGTGTCGCATTTATTAGGATTATTTTCTTTGTTATCTGAGTCAATTGCTGAGAATACTTCTTCTGGGTGGATAAATACGATGAACGAGAATTTCAAAGGTATTTGAATGGATTAGTGAAAGAACTAAGATGTAGAAGGTGTAATACCACACCGGGGGCAAAGATAATGGAGAAGGCGTGTGTGGGCACTCACCAAACATTCCACATTTCAATCTTTTGAAATTTTGCTTATTGTTCGTGTATCGTAGTCATGTTGTTCTTATGTTTCCAACATTAACAAGGTTATAATACATTTGATATTACTATGGAATAATTTTGACAGGCGGGTGAACGCAGTTAAATTAAATTATATTATTTCACTACTTACTACTGCGACTATCCCTAACATAGAGATTTAAATAAAGTACCTAATAGGTTTCAAAGCGGGCATTGGGTACCTTTTCATTAGTAACCTTTTACCTCGAAAATTAAATGTCTTGTAGGGCCGCGTGACGTGATGTAATACTTTAGACTATTTAAGGGTGAGGCCAAACGAGCGTAATTTTGTGAGTCGTGAGTCGCAGAATTTCGGTCGCAGAAAATCTGCCTTTCAGAAATTCTGTTGGACTGCCAGACGAGCGCATTTTATTCAGTCACTATCCAACTTTTAAATAACCGATAAGTTTCATAGACATGACCGTTGTTCAATTTCAATGATCATTTTTTCTGTGTCCAGCATTTTGTGAATAAAAATGCGTGTCGGCTCTTACGAAATATATACCTGACTGACGCTTTGCTCGGCCCGTGTCGCCCCCCCTCGCCCCGCGGACTCAATTCGGTCGGAATAATGCGCGTGAGTCGGCAGACAACTCATTTTGCGTTGCCGTGTGAACCAAATAGGACATTTGTATGAAACCGAATGTAACAGATTTTCTGCGACCGAAATTCTGCGACTCACGACTCACAAAATTACGCTCGTTTGGCCTCACCCTAAGTGATTTATTACCAGTTGGTTAAAGGTCAAAAATCAAACGATCTAATTTGTTTTGTCTATCACTCGTTTTGTTAAACGTTTGTGTATCTCTCTTATCTGTACAAGATCTATAGGAGAGTATACGATTGTTTCTATTCTAGGACCGAAACAAACTGACATTTTGCGAGCGTTATGCGCCGCGATGAAACAAACATATGTCAGAAAATTTATAAAATTAAATTAAAGCAAATTTTAATTATTATTTTTCATTACAGATAACATTTCGAAAGTAATAAGAATGAAGAACGTAAAATCATATATTTTGGAATGCTGCAAGCAAGTTTCAAATGAAAGTCTAAGACCTAACAAGGATATGTATCAAGATTTCTTGAATGGGTCGTTCAGGAAGCTAGACATTGATTAAGAATCTTCATTTTTAGAAAGGTTGCAGTAGATAACATACTAATCATAATTATAGTACATATACGACATTATTTCACAAGCTTTTTCCTTCAACTCGATGTGCGTTGCCTTCAGTAACCATCGGCAACATTTTTATCGGCGGTGACATTCTTTTTATTATTATTATTATTTTGTTATGGCTTATATTCCTGCATAGTTGTTATAATTTAATATCTAGGTTAAGGAGCAATTTCCTTCCGTCGTCGGTCAGCAGATTTAGCTCGTCTAAACCCCCAAATCTTCTTGTTGGGAATTCTTCGACCATGTGTTTTTTATAAGTGCAAAACTACTGCTCTCTGTATGTAACTGGTATTTCTTATTTGAGATGATACACAAAATATAGGTTTGAAAAAAGAAATTATTTTATTCAGAAACATTCTGCATCATTATACCCAACTAGGTATGTTTCGAACCACTATATTACCTTCAATACTTGTTGGAACATAAATCAATACTTGTAACATCCATCAACCATATTATCAAGATTTAGTACCCACTTTTGTACTATGTCATATTCACTTTTTTTCGCATCTAGCTCATCAAACTGCGTAAGTGTGCATAAGTGTAAATGCGACATGGTACTATAGTGGATACATACTTTGATACTCGAGTGTACAAAAAAAATAACACAGGAAGGATTTCTTTTGGGAATAGACGTTGCTTAGAATATGAATCAATCGCTATATAAAATGAGCACGTCAAAATTAATTTAAAACCAAGACTAAGAGATAAAACACTTTATTTAAGAACAGACATCACAAAAACAGAATCACTTATCTTTCTCACTTTTGCCGTATCCCGTAGATTTGAGTTTGATTCTCAAATTCATTTAGTATGTGTATATCATCCAGGTAGATATATATTGTCCACTCATACTGGTAGTAACCTCCAATTCTAATCAACAGCATTGACCATAACATTTATAATAAAATTTCCGAGGCGTCACTGCAAATTTAGAGGTCTCAGCATATTCCGTAATTTTTTTCAGCATGCTCCTTAGTTTTTTCCGTAGCTGTTATATTATTTCAGGTAATCAAAGGTGAACTGTTGATATGATATGATTCGTTTCATGCTGTTGGTCATATGTAAATCTTTATGAATTCTATTCTATATGTTTGAACCAGTTTCTCCGCAAGGTTGCCCAAGAACAGGATATCAAGGTTACGGATACAGGATGTTACTGTATTAGCAATACCGAACTGGACGTATATCATTGGTGGTGCATACGTGGAAAACGTTGCTTGGTTTCCCATACGGTCTCACAGGTAGACAATGCAAAGCGCAGCCACATTTAGCGCAGACGCCGTAATGCTCCATAATTTGTTTTATTTTTTTATATTTTTATCTTAATTTTTACACAGAATTTTTGATTTGATATTTGATGCGAATCAAATGCGAATGCAATTGTTTTTTGACTGACGTAAAAATTAAAAATATATTTACTAAAAAGTTCAAATGACAATTTTAAGGAAGAAGATTTTATTATTTCTAAAATGATAGCGAGCAGTGTAAAAACCTCACTTTACAAAAATATGTAAGTACAAAGTTCAGTTGTCTCTATTTCAGACATAAACATAAAACGGTCTATTGCAAGTTGGACTCGCGCAAAAAGGCTTCCGAACGACGGAAATAAACTTACAGATATTATTACCTTGATCTAAATTTCATTCATAAGAGCACTTGTTAAGCCAAGTTAGAGGATTTCAGGTGGCTTAATGAACACTTCTAACAGCCTAATCCCCCAAAATGTGGTCTCTTCGTTGTCCTCTTCGTTGAAGGGTCAGATGGCAGTCGCTTCCGTAAAAACTGATACCTTAGCCGGCCACTATTGAGAAACGATTCTATTCAGATCATTATTTATAAGTATGAGTTTCTTCAATACCTATTGACGTTGATATTAATTTCGACTGGATACCTCAACGAGTTTCTGAGAAAAATTGTCTTGACAGACGGACAGGCTAACAACCAAGTGATCTTGTAACTCCTGATTAACCTTTTGAAGTAAGCATATTTCAATATCTACTTACGAAGATCTACTTCCAAAATCCCAATTTTAATAAAACTACACACACATCGCATCAGAAACAAGATACAAACAAAAATAGATGGCAGCCGCGTAGAGTGATCGTGTGGCAGACAAAAAATGAATTTGTTTATTTTCCTCGGGGACGTTGACAAAGAGGCGCTCTGATATGACGGAGAGGCAGCTCGCGGCATGCGACCCGGTTTCCTTTGGACCCTCGCATCCCGTCGTGATCCAAAGAGAGCCACATATGTTTTGTTCTGTTCATTGTGATGGTCATTGTGCCGATGGAATGAACTGATGTCTTAATGTGGTTGGTGTTCCCTGATATATTTTTGGAGACTTACTATTTTAGGCCTGGAAAATAACGATGAAACGCAATTGGTTACCAGTTTTAAACCTTGATACACGAGCACACAGAGCAAATTGGTACGAGTATGATAAATTCTCACAATAACAACAGTTTTTGAAAATATGTTCATTATGTTGGGTTTAAATGATTAGGATGTTGTTATTATGTTGTTTTGTTTTGTTCGACAACCATATTGCTGACTATGTTTCTGATAAAGAGTAGCTTTCCCTTATTACGCCACGCAGGCGGTTAATCCGTAATAATAGTTGAAATTAAAATCATGTTGTTATAGTGACTGTTTATAATCACTTTGTACCGTGTAATATCATCGACATTCCATATATTTGTGTACAACACAAAGCATCCTTCCTAATTAATACTTATCACTTAACTTAAATATATTGATTCTAACTTATATTGTATAATACTTATAAAAGATTTAATCAAAGTCAAGTTTTCTAAAAGAGCCGGCAGCCCCGAACATTTCGTTTGCTTTTGTTGGAACTTCTCGCTTAGATTCATCGGAATGAACATTCTCTTGTTCGATGAAATACTCTCGCCAGGGTGACGACTGGAACGTTTTCAACCATTCGTCTGTAACATTGACATTATGGAATGATTAACTGACTGCCACGTAAAGGTGAACTCGGTAAAAACAAATAGAAGGAAGATACTCGTATTTCGAAGCAGAAAACCTGTTATTATTGCACAGAAGGTGAGGTATACTTATGTGAAAGCTTCTTTTCACTACAGAAACCCTTGTTGTAAAAAGTTTATGGTAAATACCTTCACAAATATTAATTGTACTTCATCTACGTAAATTTTAGAATTACTCCTATTAGGGGAACATTAGCCGCATTAAAGTATCTTATTTCAATCAAGAACATTTACTGTTTATTAAATTATAGCTAAAACCACTCAGCCGTTTATGCGTGACTACGTCACAAAGACTCAAACTCACACATTAAGCGTTCGGAGTCTGGAAGGCTAGAATGCCATACAAAATGTACCGATCGAAACACACCCATCTACCCGCACCGTCAAGCACGCCCGGTCAGCAACCAACCGGCCAGCATCCCCGGAGAACGTGCTGGCCAGTCAGAAAGAGGCGTGAATTATATACAAACCATATATCTGATATATATATATATATATCACTCAGTACGCCTGCAGTTGTGAAAATCAAGCCTGGCTTAGGTCATCCTACGTAAAACATAACAGCAAAGACAGGTGTGTGACCCTTACAAAATTAACTAGGTACTGTCCACTACTTACTCTACGTCAACTTAGATTTTATACACGTGTATGCTATAGGGTGTCAAGAAACTTATTCCTTTCCTGAGTCATAGGTAGCGAGTGCCAAACTTTCGCATTTGTAAAATTAGTGTTATATTTATTTTAACTGTCAACGTCAGACGTAAATAAAGTGAGTTTGTAAGTTTATTTGTTCGTTTGTCCTTTACTCACGGCGTAACAGAGAGTCAGAATAACTTAATTTTTTGTACAGGAACAAGCTGTAAGAGAATATGGGCTACTTATTACCTCAATCAAATTACCTGATATCTCTTGACAGGTCAAAGGCTCGTCACCTCCATATTCCTTTGGAAATATACTCCTCGGTAATATTTTATAGAGGTCCTCAAAACTGTCATAGGTATACAGTCTTTGTACCATTTTAGTCTTCATTGATTTCTTAAAAAGGGTTAGTATAGCCACTGCAAAGGTAGGCAAGTTAACTAGATGCATGCCAACCACTTTTGGACCGAAGCAGTACTGAAACAAAATAAATACATTATTATATATGTTATTAGGAAAACACATCTTAACACTAAACTAAGACTAAACAGTAGGTTGATATCTTTTTATTTATTTTATCAATATAGTGAACATCAATGTGAAAACAATGAACAAGGAACTTCAATGAAATAGCAATATGGACTCGGCTTTAGAATAGGATAACGTTATTTCATCGCGTGGCTGTCGTTGAAGGCAAAAAATTGGCCAAGTGCGAGTCGGACTCGCGCACGAAAGGTTCCCTACAGAATACGGACATTTACTCGTAAAATACCGTAAAACCATAAATACTATGCACCGAACAATCCTCTAATGAATGCCCCTCGATTTTCGTTATCAATTTAGTTTAGCAGTAGTAGATGAGTACGACACTAGATAGCACTAGTAGTATGTTATACCGCACGTCTCGAAAAAAATTACGTTTGTTGTATGTAAGTCCCCTTAAATATTTATTTTATTCTGGTTTTTAGTATTTGTGGTTATAGCGGCAACAGAGATATATCATCTGTGAAAATTTCAACTGTCTAACTATAACGGTTCATGAGATATACCCTGGTGACAGATGGACAGACGGACAGCGATGTCTTAGTAATAGGGTTCCGTTACATTACAGTGCATTACAAAAAGTTTTAAAAAATTTGAGACATCTGTTTATTTCACCTTATTTTTAAATGTTGATTGCTTTCATACACATATAAAGATCGTTTTTTTTTTTCTTCAAAAGATACTTACATTCAAATAGAACATTATCTTGGTGATGAGGATAGGGGTGAACTGTACAGCGTGCTGCAGCGTGCTGTGCTTGAAGTCGAATATCCAGTGATCTCCGCCCATGTCGTCGTTGAACAGGCGGTAGTCTCCGAGCATGAACGCTATCTTCACCACTTCCGTCATGACATCGTTGATTGGCTTCGATCTGAAGTTATAAAACAGTGACAAATCAAACAAGTGGAAATTTTCGATTTTAGTCGTCCCTTTGCAAGCCTTGCTAGCTTAGTTGGGTAGAGCGTCAGACAAACAATTGAGGACTTGGTTCAATGAGTTCCAATTTGTTATTTGGAATTTATGTACCAATGATAAAAATCATTACCGGCTTTTCGGTGAAGGAAAGCATCGTAAGAAAACCTGCACAATCCTGGGAAGAAATTCAAAGGTGTGTGTGAGGTCTACCAATCGGCACTGGGCCCGACTATGGCCCATATACATTCTCTATAGAAGAGTAGGCCTGAGCCCCTGCAGTGATATGATTGCAAGCTTCTTGCTCTTCGAATTAAACGTTTGTCATTATTCGGGATTAATAATTATAACATAACTTTAATTAACTTGTTCACCGGGAAATCGTTTCAGACAATAATATCTTATGTGTTTAGTTCGCGAAGATTTCCATTTTTGTAAATGAATATTCCCAACAATATGTAATGCTTTTCATGAGGAATAATAGGAAAAGAATCGAAAAACAATACATTATTTAATATTTAACCTGAATATCTTGATGCAAGATATATGAGATAAAATATTAACCTATAATGTTTTAAAAGTCTATCGATGAGACAAAAATGACAATAAGGTTTAGGCTACCCACACTGACCAATATCTAGAGGTACAACTGTAACTATAATAGGCCCTGTTATAGATAGACAAGGCTTTGGAATGGGATAATCGCATGTAATCCCGTTGGTATCCAAATCCGTCCTGCCGATATGTGATGGGAGGTTTATTTACAACATTGGACATAATACAGCCGAGTATGATAACAATACTCGTAGTAAGAGCTAGAGAAGAGCACGAATAAAAATCCCTTATTAAAACTGAGTAAAATAAAATCAATCACAAAGAGTTATGTAATTACTTATATTAGCTCAACGTATCTCCCTGGCCATTCAGCGGGGCAACGCTGCCAGCGTCATGGGTACGTTTGAGCCGGGTAATCGATCCGGTTTCATAGATTAGTTTTTAATTATGTTTTTTTTAAAGTGTAAAGTCTTGTGTTTGAATAATCTTTTAATTATCTTGATAAATAAATAATTACTTATATTGTATGAATGAATGTTCCCTTTGTTCTCTGTTATATTTTTACTAAACAGATTTAAAACTTTCAAAAATAGTTGATCCGTTTTACAAACGGATTTGAATAGAGTTTTAAATCGCCCTTAAATCCTGCACGAAAACAACTCGAATAGTTGATTTAACAAACGAACAGAACGAACTTTGTATTACATTCCCAAAGCGTTTGCGGTTACGCCGATCCAATAAATCGAAGGTGAATAAGTAAACACATTGCGAGAAGCTACGTTGTGGTACTAGTAACATCGGAGTCAACCGTTGTTGTCCCGCGTTACTGACATTTTGGCCTGTATTTTGATGAAAGTGATTCTCAAAGGCAGATTTGAGTTAATTTCGATCAATTTGTCTAACAACTTCGATTACTTAAAGCTATTATCCTACTAGCTTCCTAATTCTTGTGGGCCCCTTGAATTTTTACTATGTATAAGTTTCGGTTGCTAATAATTTTGGACTATATATCTTATTGTTTATTCATCATCATTTGCAGGGAGCATCAGCTTCTCCCACCTATATCAGGTCGTCTATGCATTAAACTAAGTAGTAGCTAAGGCATGTTGATTGACTTTCACTTAGCTGTAAATCTAAATTCTACGAATCATCTCTATAATTTAGAAACAGGATTCAAAAATTCAAAAATATATCGAGGAAAATTAATTATATGCAGAAATTAAATAACAATTTGTTCCTTCATTTTTTGTATCATATGACAACTGACAACAGCTAGGCTAGAGAGCAACAACGACATTCATCATTAGCCGGGAAATGTCATCTATGAAATTGACAAGCATGATAAGACCGCGATAGTACGCATACCTGAAAATGGTAACTCTCTTATTGTCTGGGGTTTTCTTTGGCAGGGTGATCCAATAACCCTGCCTTAAACATTTATCGAGCTGTGGCGACAAAGGATCCCTGTTGCAGAGTAACTCTGGCATCTTATGTCGAACAGTGTAGAAGTTGTCCACCTTCTCTTTAACCCTCTCGATGCTGAATCCTTGAGTTATAAGCCGTCGTATTATTACTTCGTCATCTGAAACAGGATATAGAAAGGGTTGCAGACGATACCAAAAGTGTAAGACACGCAACTGTTTGCCTGAATTGCGACAAAATGAGTTGGAGTTGCATTCTCTTCATCTTCACCATCAACAGCCTATATGCGTCTCCACTGCAGGGGCTCAGGCCTACTCTGCTACAGGATCTCTCTATCTTTTAAATTATCTTAAAGCATATTTAAACGATGACCGTACTCGTAACTGGATTCTATAAAAGTGTGTATCATTCAAAACTACAGTTGTACGATTTTTGATTGTAGCAATCATTAATTGTATTTCGTGTTCCAAATTTTTAACCGACTTCAAAAAAGGAGGAGGTTATCAATTCGTTGGAGATGTATTTATGTTTGTTACCTTAGAAATCTTGACTGAGTAAACCGATTTAGATGATTCTTTTTTTATTTGAAAGGTGGTGCTTCCCGTGTGGTCCCATTTGGTCTAGTTCTGACAACGGCATCCATGAGAAGACAATATAAATCTTAAATTTGCCATAGTAAAAGTAGACTTTTAGGTCAATTAAAGTCGGTTTCCAGTTCTTTTTGAACGCATTTACTTGTATATTTTATAAATTCTAGTCTTTTTAAGAAAAATAAACTAATTTTTTTTACATTTATTCTATTTTTATGCTGAATTATACTATAAATTCTTAGATATATCATGTAAGGACAGTCAATTTTTTCGTCAATAAGTTACTGAAATAATGAGTAAAACATATTCTAACCAATTTTTTTAAAATATTTTTTTTCCGAACATTTGGTCGGTTTCAGGGAAAAATAATCAAATCAATCACGATAAAAAAAAAACTTCAAAAATTACAGGATTCGATAATACATTTGCACAATTTATTATTCACCTTACCCGCAAAGTATACCAGATGACGTTTCTGTGATATTATTCAGTCTAACTAGAGAGAATTATTTTCTATGTTTGGAATGGTTTGTGAATTGGATGGCAGCCAGCAAAGTTGGTTGTCGTAATGTATGTTTGGTGAATATGTTGATATAGATATGGCACTTTAAGTGGTCCGTTAATTCAATGTTTTCTCTTACTTTTGCGTGTGAAATGGATTGGATACGTAGGCCGGAGATAAAACTGTGTTGCGGAAACTTCTAATATAGTGGTAGTAACGGAACCCTTACAGAGCGGTGCCATTTTTTTTCAATTTACAGTTTCGGTTATGTGAATGACTTTTTAGGACTAATCATGATCAATCATAAATGTATACATTTTTAGGCACACTATGGCTTAATCCAAAACTTAGTAATATGTTACTAGGGACTTCGCTGTTGATTTTAGAACTAGGCTACCATTATTCTAATCAAGGCAGGCATTCTGAGGCAAAATCAATTGGCAAATCATTCTCAGACAAAACCTTCTAGTTGGTTACAGTGATCATAGTGTACGAGTATATTGTTTAAATTATGACCATCACTGAATATTATTCAGTACAAGTGAATGTTTCATGAGCGAGCTATCTTTTAGTGTAGGTATCACTGAGCTGAAAAACTGAACTTTTTTTTGTTTTGTCCGCGTCCGCAACTACGGTATATATGTAATAGATAAGAAAGCACGGTTCGTAACCAGCTACGACGATGTTACTTACAAACGCAGCTTCAGGAAATTCTTCGTATTTAACTAGGTTATCAAACAGGAATAAAAAATCATCCATCGTAACTGGTTACGTACGTGAAGGAAGTAAATAAATTATTCGATCGTAGCTGGTTATGAACTACGTACGTGGACGAAAGTCACACAATACTTTATTTTTATATCAAAAATATTTTAGGTTTCCGCCAACCCAGAAAGCTGGTAGGTATTTGTATTATGCTATGATGCAACTAATAGTGTTAATACAGACATATGTCTATGAGTGTGAAGAATTATTGTGTGAAGACGAATAAATTAGCTATATCAGTGTTAATAACTCATATATAGTTACGGTGTGTACATTTCATAGTCATCAATTATACTTGCAATTAATTAATAAAACAAAATGGCTTAAGGTCAAGGTATATTTACGTTGTAATTGTAATAAAATGTATATATTTAACGTGTATTAACAAACAAACTGGAACTAAGGTCATTTTTGTCTTCCGGGTCTAAACCAGTCCAGTTTAAGTTTCAATGTCCACAACACTAGCAAGTTTTTAACTGAATGCTTTATCTTAAAATAACTAGATTTTTGAGTGAGTTCCACTGCATTGATCTCAGACTTTGAATCAGTCTGATTTACTATGAAAGTTTGCGTTCAGTAAGTGATGTTGGATGGAGAGCTCACTTACCACGAAGCCTCAAATGAAAGCAGTGTTTGCTATATAAATCTATCATTACCAGACCTCTACAGTGCTTTGAGCACTGCTGTTTGGATGAGTCCTTACTCACACAGTACAGGGGCGCGGGGTACGGCGACAAAGAGGATCGAGATAGGAGAGGGCGGCAGGCGAGCTTAGTGTATATTTAACTAGTACCTAATATGTGGTATATATCCCCTTTGTCACCATACCCCCGCGCCCCTGTACCGAGCGAGCGAGTACTCATTTAAGCGGTTTACCTATAGCCAGGCAGGCTTAGCCAAATGTCCAAACTGAGAATCATAAATATAGGCACGGGAATATAACGCGCGAACTGTAGCTTATAGCAGTACAAACTTTTGGCCTAGGCCCTTTGGATTTTGGGACACAAAGGGGAGTCTTCAGATGATCCCAACTCCAAAGATTAAGAGCCAAGTTAAGTGGGATTTTTGCCCACAAAACCCCTCCAGTGGCCATCCGCACCGCATGTCAAAGAGATCTGGGTCCCTTAGCTCGCCACGGTGTCAATTAATTACTTTTATTAATATTGTCAGGGCCTACGCTTTGAAAATTTATACTTACGAAGCTCTCCTTGTGGCAGATGATGTTGTTTCTCGTACCACTCTCTCACGTTCTGAACCATATCTTCCAGGGCTGACTTGGACACACCATTCTCTCTCAGCACTAGATCCAAATCGTCAACGTTGATATTCAGTAATTTCTTTACATTTATCGTGTAGTTTGGAGGTGATTTCTGAAAAGTGCAAATTGTTACGGTTATATATCTTTAATTTTTAAACCGGTAAATTCTGTAGCTGAATAAGAATTCCTCATAGATGGCCCGACTAATGCTCTTTTTATGAGAGGCTTTGACGTAATCACTAATTGAACTGAGCAGCATATGTGCTAGCCATACATCACCCTTAGTACACAAGTGGACATTACTACTACCTGTCAACTATAATATTTTCGACGGCATATCCTCATTACCAGTACATTGTTTTTAGGGTTCCGTAGCTCAAAAGGAAAAAGGAACTCTTGTATAGGATCAGTTGGTTGTCCGTCTTTCTGTCTGTCAAGACCCTTTTTCTCAGACATGCGTCGAGGTAACAAATCGAAACATGTAGCTAAAACCACCTAAAACGTAACGAAACAATGTTAGGGGTATGGGTCCAGGTTCTGCAACGGAGAAGAAGAAGTAAGAAAGAAGAAAAGAAACAAAAGAAAAGTGTTAAAAACACTGCTGTGTGGTGACTTGTACAATCCATTCTGAATGTTTCAACATAAGTACCTATAGCCATATTGTATACGTTTAGAGCAAGCCTTGTTGGCGAAACATTTAAGTCGGTCCAACTGTTTTAACAGAAAAAAAAATGCATAAATTCTTAACAGCCTGTGGCGTTTAGAATAAAATTATAGCAAAAAAAAATTAATTCTGGGGATTTATTGTTCTTTTTAGGCAATTGGACCATTTGGGCTAACCGGAAATCAGCCACTCCTTTTGGGGAAATCCTATCATTGTGAGAATGAAACTAGTATTCGTTACAATATGTCTGTATCTATGCGGACTTGTCTTGTATCACATCGTTTTGCGACATTCCTGTAATTTTTTGTCAATATGGAGTCATTTTATCAATATATTTTTATAACTGGAGTACATAGTTAATGAATAGATGCCTGAGAAAAAGTTTTATCCATAAATATAATCTAGTTTCCATGCAACTAAAAGAAAATAATGTTAAATTCGAATCCTTATCAACCGACTTCAAAAAAGGAAGTTCTCAACTCAAATTAAAGTTTTTTTTATGTATGTTACGCGATAACTTCGACAATTGTGAACCAATTTTGATGGGGTTTTTTGGTAGCGGATACGTCACATTTGGTCCCATATAAATTTTATCGAAATTGATTGAGCACTTTTTGAGAAAATCAACAAAACCGAATATGTACCCAAATTATTCTACCTCTAAGGGTATATCTTTAAGGCAGTTGTAGTCGGTTTTTATTTCGTTTTGAACGCGTCAATTATTATGTTCTATTGCCTAGAGCATGTCAATAAATACATAAAAGAGGCAATTCTAATTCAGCCTTTACCTATAGTTAGTTGATGCTTTATCGTTGGAGGTTTTTTTATGTTTAGGGTTCCATAATCCGTACACAAGGGTGCACACTGGTTTTACTAAGGTTCCGCTGTCCTTCCGTCCATATGTCACATGGCTGTCTTTTAAAACTCAAAAATTTTCAAACATAAAATTAAAGGCAGTCTTCATAAAAAAACTGTTTTAAATTATAGCGTATCCACATGGACGTCATAAATTATTCACCAGAATTCTGCGGTAACTCTACCGACATAAAAAGGCCTGTGTAAAAAAATGACAACGATCCTTTGCTCTCCTGCTGCCAAAAAAGGACAAAAAACAACAACAGAATGTTCACTACAAAGGAGTGAAATTCCCTACATGTTTTTGTGTTTCCGGATATTTCCTAACTCCTTTCACGAAGGCTAGTGTAAATGGAGTACTAAATACGAACACATCTTCTTTCCAACAAAATTATGTACCCATCTTTGAAATATTTAAAAAAATATATAACGAGCAATGACCGCTTGAGGCCGAGGGAGCTCCACTCACTTATTAATCTGATTATTTATTGGCAGGTGTTTACGGTCGTATCAGGTTCAACTACCTTAAACTACAAGGTATCGACCGGTTTTTACGTCAACAGGTGCCTTTTACCTCTAAGTATCTTTATTGACCTCTAGCCAGGACGCCTGACCAGACGACAAATAATAAAGGGTTACTAAAACCCTTTCTGATTAATTTTAGCGCATGAATATATTTCTTTAATGTTTTGAAAGAACTCTTACTTCTACAACATTAAAATTTAAATAAATATTTAACCAGGTACGAGTAGCATTGACATTACTGGTGTGTAAATATACACTAAATGTTGTTGTATTAATTCAATTATTACTTGTAACTATACGAAGAACTTAATAATTGTATTCGAAACCTAAACTGAAGACACAACTGGGCACGTGTTGCTTTGGCAGAGTCTGATTGTGTTATGATGAATATGTTGAAACTAGATAAGGCGGTTAAGTGCGTGTCGGGTCACCCGCAATATAGGGATCTGTAGTTTTCCGTCATAATATGCCTACTTAGAAGGAGCTGGCATTACAATACAAGGCTGTATTGCAACTAGGTTTAAGTTAAGTTGGTCGAAGCGTTAACTTGGAAAGCCTAAGGCGTAAGTTTTTTCACATTTCCAAAAACAACGGTGGGATCAGATGAACAAAGAGAGTAGCAGCAAACATTTTGCAATTAATCTGATATTTTCATGTCTACTTACTATCTAGTCCTAAAAGTGTCAGGGCTAAACCATAGATATTAATACTGCATAGCTAAACCTGACAGATAGATGGACGTGGCAAAACTGTAAGGGTTCTGTTTTGACAACGGAACCTCAAAAATACTGATATGCATCGATAATTTTTATCTTTAAAACACATTTTCCAACATTAGTATGTTTATGTTAGCTACAGTCAGAGCCATAAATTGTTAACAATGCCGTTTACATTTTCGATTTCAATATACAATTTCCAACAAATCGTCCAATAAATTTGTGAAAAAGCCACGCTCAGAGGTCATCGTGTATAGAGGCAACTTGAGAACAAGAGTTTTACGTCACTGATCTCTATGCGTCTCTAATTTTCTTATTGTTTGTATCACTTGATTACTAGTCAGTGAGTAACTCATTGGTCATTATAATGAGGAACTGGGTAAAGACGCTTCCATCCTAAGCATGAACAAAGATGAAGGCCAAGTGCAAATTAGTTATGTTTAACAATATGTATGTTAATAGCATACAATGTGACGTAGTAACACCGTGTAGGTTTTACAAGTATCGTATAAAATTATTACTTATTTTAGCTGTACACATGAAGCTAAAATGTTTTATTTTGACGGTGTTATTTTTTTCCTTCATGGGGTAGGATTACTACATATTCGTAATTGACTATATCACTATAGGATGTGTGATTTTAGAATAGAACCACAGCCTTTCCGTGTGCAATGAACTAAGGAAAGGCTAGCAGCGTCTACCGGGTACCGCAGACATCTACTGCGATCACCAACACACCTACCCAGCGTGTTGATTTATTGTTAATCCTTTCACAGAAAGGAAAAGATGAACTATCTTGGCGATACGTATGGGAGTGGAATAGTGAAGTTAATGATGATGATGGTGAAACTATAGGAACAACTAAATCTTTATATTTATTTTATACAACCTGACTTAGAGAGACACTTAAGTAAAGTAATTTATAAATACTACTAAAATCCACAATGCTATATTAACGCAAATTATTAATAACAATAAATCTTACCTTTTTAACATTTTGGATCGTCATCGTGGCCTCTGATTTGCTATTACAATAAATAAATAAATAAAAACCAACAGATTTCTTATCGACTTCTGCGACTTAGAATATTCTCTGCTATTCTAGAACAACAGCGTGAATAAAGTTTGAGGATGTTAAGCTTTATCGATTTAGCATTGAACACGTAAACAATTTGAATATGTTACTCGAAATACCGGTAACGTTAAAGCATTCAAAACAATTTAATCAACAAAATAATTTTTAACATAGAACACCAGTTTATGCACAAAACCAATTTTCTAATTTTATTTTTAATATATCACGCATACGAAGAACACTTAAACGAAACTTAAACAAATATAACAATGTTTAACCTTTGAAATATTTCATGATTTTCGAGTATAAATTTTAAAGATTTACTCAATATTTTTTTATACGTCACACTCTATTCTCAAGCAAATCGATTGTGAGACCAAAATGTTGAATATTAAAAAGTAACAAAACGAAGTGGTCTAACTGGTTCACACAGCATCGTTGCCATATCTCAAGGCGCAAAGCTTGGTCGGAAGAGGGAAGTAATGGACTGGCAGCAAGCCATATTTAATTAACAAAAAATTCCAGTTGGGGTTGGATTTTTTGTCAACATTGATTTTTCACTTGGCCTTCATCTCACCTAATGGTAGACGACAGGGGCGCACGATGGAAGAGAGGTCAGTCTCAATGAGTTTATTAATCATAAAAAAATTCCAATTAAAAATCCTTGCCTGAATTTATCACTTTTTTAAAAAAAATTGGTAAGTGTAATAAATTTGTGTGAGTACTTAAGTAATATTAATCTTATAAATAGATTAAAATACAAGATCACACTTATATTTCAAAAATGGCAAACTATATTTCATCCCTCGAAAACCATACGCTTGAAAAAGCGCCAAATAATGTGATGATATAATGTAGGTTTTGGTGCGCCATAGATATTTAAATTTGAAGTGTCTTAAATTATACTTACCGTAGTGAATACACAATGAATTAAAAAAATTTTAAGCAATTTAAAAATTAATTTAATTAATTTCATTGTTTCTAAAGTATTTATATGTCATTGGATGACGTCATCATAAAATCAATATTGCTGTATTTCCTAATGTGATCTATGCCTCACCTCAGAAATCAAGTTTTTTGTTTGTTTTAAAAGACAAACATCTGTTTTACTTGAGAATTTCTAGAATAATCTTTTCCACTTTTGATAAATATGCAAAATTAAAACAAATCTGTGATAAAGAAGTCGTTTAACAGCAATTTGCGTCATTGTCAATAGAATGTTATTTACTTATTATGCGTATCATAAGACTTGAATCATATCATGTTGTTGTTTTTTGTTTTTCAATAAGTCAACTCCATACTGTTTTGTCTACCCACCCACGATGCGATTTTACTTTGTCAAACGAAATCATATGGATTTTTCTAAGATATTCATTCACTGTCCTCTCATGAATTATTCCGATTCCTAATGTTTTACGAGTACAACACGTGCGGGAAAAACTAATTTGGAAAAAAATGCTTATTAATATAAACGACTATCAAAACTTTGTTGGATATTTGTCAATGAATCAATGTCCCGGGACCCAAAATTATATATGTCGAAAAAATAATGACGTCCTTTTTCTCTTGAAGATCTAGACGAGATAGAATAGTGTATCAACAAGGATGACAATATACATATTAGAATAACTGTTACAATTTTTCTACACTACTTAGAACTGTATTCAAGCTTTCTGCTGTATCTTAAATTGTACTATTTTATTGGTGTCTCTTGTCTTTCTGAAAGTGGTGCTGCATTCAGTGACAGGTCTGAAAAAGTTCAATCTATACATTAATACGTAAAGCAAAAACTTTGTACTTCTTTATACGAAAATTGTGCGTACGGAGAAGTATGCAATTTCGCACACTTATAGCTTATATAGAGGAGTACATAATGATATTTTTTATTATTATTTTTAAATTAAATATGGTTGAATTTCGACCACTGGTATGAATACATTGATAATAGCAGTGCAAAGGTAATATAAAAATAAAACATACAAATTGTTGACGTATCGAAAATCCCTAAAGTTAAACTATGTGCCTTGTCTGTGCCTATTATAATTTTACGAAAATTGACATGCGGTATACTACATTTTTCAACCAGACTTCAAGGCGCGTCACCAAATTATGTTGTCGCTATAAAACATTTTTTTTCTTCAATTTTAACATCACCAATTCCAATTCCGTAATCCGTCTTAGGTTTTACGATCTCGATCGTAGCTTGCTTATTAATATTCTGTTGGTAATAAGTTATGATATAATTTAGCAGGTTTCGGATTTTGGCCTTCTACCTGACAAGGTAACTACGTCATCAATATCACAGGTCAGCTGTCATGATTCCATTTTTAAATTCAAATTTGGGAATCGATTCGAAATGTAAAGCCCAATGAGCAAATTAAAAAGTCTTCTGGCACTAATCTTGCACTAATCTCTATCTACGAATAAAATGGTTGAAGTATACCCAAAGAAGTTTATATAGATATATAGTCTTTGGCCCCAACTTTGAACCTGTTTTACAATAGTATGAATCAATTTAGAACAATTTGGAAAATTCACCGACATCTGAAATTTTATTAATATACTGTATTGAAAAAATGGCTACATACTATATCCTACTGTACATACATACTGTATCCTTCAAATGATCACTGGACTACGAAACATCGAAATAACGGGTGGATAACTTCGCCTAGTGTATGCTGCCTCACCGTACGCGCTCGGATAGGATAGGGCTAGGATAGGGACAGCTACAAAACAATGCAACCTTGAACGCGGCCACGTGCTCTAAACAGACAATCCTCTTAATAGGGTAGATATTCGATTGTTACTACGAGTATCAGCGCCAAAATGGCCATAATTAAATGGATTCACAGTCAAGTCATCAGTCGCTGTACCAGCGTTTAGTATAAATTTCTAATAGATACACCAACGGTCTAGTAAAGGTTGAGGAGATTCGCTGGATGCAATTTAACACCCTTTGGATACGAAACCTTAAAAAGTCCATACATTCCCTATCATGATCAGGTGTTCATATGAAAGTTTTCAGCCTATAAAAATCATCTGACCACAAACAAGAGACGGACGAGGCGTGGCGTCGAGGCCGACGTGAGTTATGCCCCACTTCGGTCAAGCCTGCCTTCTATTGTCTCTGCAATTGATCGCGCGGCCACTGCATTGTTGATTCGGGTAATGGAATTGGTATTAAAACCTTGTCTTTATATTCTGCTATACAGAGCTGTTGCTCAATGTTAGAGCATTTGTCTCCTCAGAAGCATCAAACTCTGGCCCTAGCTTTGATACCTATTGCACCGTAACATAACAGCTATTAACACTGCTTTTCGGTGGCAAACATAAATAAACTGGTGGCAGCTACCCAGGTGGACAGAAACTACCCTACACTACATGACCTATTAAAAAAACTTTTTTGCTGTATCCAAAACTAACCACCCCAAAAGTGAAATAATGTTTTATCTATTTTTAACTAACGATATATGTCTTTCGAAATTTCTCTACGTGATAAAATGCGGAATGGAAAAATCCGTAGACGATCTAAGGTCACCGACATAGCTCGACGAGTCAGTGAGCTGAAGTGGCAATGGGCAAGCCACATCGCTCGAAGAACCGATAACCGATGGGAAGTAAGAGTTCTCGACTGGCAACCACGTACCGGGAAACGACTACTGGGCCGTCCTCCTACAGGTGAACCGACGACCTACTTAAGCTCGCGGGGAGTCGCTGGATGCAGGTGGCTCGATACTGGTCGTGTGCATGAAGGAGGCCTATGTACAGCAGTGGACGTTTCCTGGCTGATGATGATGATATATGTGTGCGGCTGAGGGCTTTTTTCTACCCTTCCCTCCCAAAAAATCTTCTACCACCTAAAACTTAGACAGACACTAGGGTGCGATAGCAGTTTCTAGGTTAAAACACTATTTTAATATACAATATGAAAATCAGAGTTGTTGCACGAAAGCGTGAAGGCGTTGAAGCGGTAGAGAGTCAGAAGTCAGTTGCTTGCGTAAAAACTAGTACTTACGAGAATACATTAGGTGACCGACCCCGATTGAGAAACAGAATATGGCTAGGGGATGATGAGTGTTGTTGCGGCGTTGTGTTGCATGTAAATCCCAGTTTTTCCTATGATATTGGCACTTCGAACTCCCCACTGCAATATCACGTTCTCTTTGGTTGAATAACCGCTATGAATCCTTGAATAGTCCTTGGGGGTTCCCCGGAAGCACCGCATTCAGCGGCCATTACAAATGCTGAGCCACTACAAACATCAAAGCGAAACAGTGACAGGCGTAAAATTCACGTTCTGAAGCTTAACCGCCAGGGATAAGGTTGTAAATTGAAATATGCTGGGCATCAATGTTTTGGACGTTCTAGGTGACTTTGCTAAACGTCCCGCAATCGGTTTTCCGTAGTCTAATGGACGACGTTGTGTGGGAAAAGGTTGTAGGTCAAGTTTTTTTTTAAATCGTTAGCTCTTACGAACTGTTTGCAAAGAGGAAGTCTGTTGCCTCTTGTCGCAGACAACTGTCAAAAAATTTACAAAAAACTCAACTTGTAATTTGTTATAATAATAAATCTTTTAGCCAGCATAGTCCTAATGTTAAACGTGTAAAACCTACGTTTTATTCTATTTTGAGTCTAAAGTATTTTTAGTGGTGACCAATTGACCATATACAACAAATATACAATATTTATTTTTAACAAAAACAGTCGAACGGCATTCAACGATCAAAGAACTTTTAACCTCATGTCAAAGACGGTAAGGTACATTTATTTCAGATAATTCGTTCTACTACCGAGGCGTTGTTAGCTTGACAAGCATTGGCGTTCACTAATCTTATTCCACTGTTCCGTTTGTATAGCTGACGCTATCGATACAGCTGTCGATTTTAACCACAGCCCAAATACAAAGATTTTAGGAATACCAATAGGTAAAACCTTCAACACGTGACAGTAAACTTCCGTCATTTGAGCTTTGAGTTGACAGTTTTTGACAGATTGTTCTTTGCTCCGGCTAGATTTTTGTTATGATTGCGAGATATCTCTGATAATAGTTTGTTTTGTGGTAGGGGCATTTTCAAGCTGTATGGTCTCTGCTGTAGAATAGTTAGAAATGACGTCATTTTGTGGGTATCCTAAAAGGTGACTAAGGGAAAATTACGATTATTACATCTGCCTATGAATCAATAACATCATTATTGCTCCCAATTCAGAACTACGCGAAACTAACGAAAATTTAATAAATGGTTGCAACTTATTAAACAAAGTGTAACGTTAATCTCTTTAATAACGAATTAATAAACGCATTTAAAAAGTCACAACGAACAAATAATCATTTTATTTGGCAGCCCGTCCAGCCGTTTCAGAGGTTTAATGGTATACAGAACCACACAAACATTCTTCTATACACCATAAACCATCATTCGGTCACTACTCACCAACAACTAACAAAGAATTGGGAATCCCTGCGTGAAAAAGTTTGTTCTTAATTTATGCAAGTGATTTGGAACAATGACATGAAATCCCTCCGCGGAAATTTATCTGAACGGTAGCTGTCTATTTTAGATCTTTAGTTTTCATCGCTTCCAGACTTCGCTCTCCATAACTTATCTGAATATAATGGTTTTATTTCAATTACTGCGAAATTCCTTTTAGCTGCTATTCAGAGTTTAATTAGAGCTTCTGACATTACGACTGTAGTCCCGAATGAATTCCACTTTGGGTTGGTTCTTGCAAATTTAAGAATACATTATTTTCATCATTTATCTGTTGCAGTATTCATTTATTTGAAGAAAGATGGTAAAGATTCATTTTTAATGCACAAAGATTCATATTTAGCCTTCGTCTATATAATAATAAAATTAATGTTTATTTTTAGTGGGCTATGTATATTTATTTCACCGTATGGAAGTGAAGTCATCATCATAGTTGATAGATTCTTCGCCCAGCTGCCTGCGTCTTTGTTAAGGGTCAAAAGTTCAGTTCCCTGATGTAAATATATTATGTACATATAAATGTAACCTATGTATATTGTGTATTTACTGACCTTTCATTTGATATAAACCAACATTTTGAACTTTAAATTTTTGAGCAGTACTTTTATGGCCCACATAAATTCACCAGGTAGAATGTCTTTATAAACTTTTAACCGACTTCAAAAAAGAGGAGGCTCTCAATTCGACGAGTATGTTTGTTACCTCAGAACTTTTGACTGAGTTAACAGATTTGGGTGAATCTTTTTTATTTGAAAGCTGGTGCTTCCCGTGTGGTCCCATTTCAGTTTGGTTTAGTTCAGACAATAGCATCCATGAGAAAACGATATAAATCTTAAATTTTCCTTAATAAAACTATACTTTTAGGGCAATTGAAATCGGTTTCCAGTTCTTTTTGAACGCATTTACTTGTTTGTTCAATACTTTTTCATATGTGGACGAGTATATAATAATACGATATAGGACGAGTGTGTAATAAGCTTTCACGTATAATAAGTTTTAGATCTCGTATAACAGTACTGTATTAACCAATTTTGGTTGCAGACATGCCTTACATCAAAATTTAATGGATTTCTGGAGTAACGTACTGCTTACAGCTTCAACTGCATCCGGTATGCTTACACATATTGCTTGCTTGCAAAGAGGTTTTAACGTTTCAAATAGCACAGGAAAATTGCAAAGATTTTATTTTACTAGATGTATGAATTTTATATAAAAAAGTCAGTTTTATTCTAATCTATATGATGGAGTTTTCACTAAAATTACTTCACTCTTTTATCTCAGAAACTTCATAACCTATACATATACATGATGTTGTGTTGTGTTTTTATGTATTTGTAAAAATACATTATGATATTATTAAGTTTGTAAACTTACCAACCACACGACACCAGTGGGTAGGAATCTAAAACAAATTAACTGTCAATCGAAAACCATAACTGATGAAACAATATTCTTCTTTACACTTGAACAATAATAATATAATGGAAATTATGTACCAAGAATAATGATTAAGTCTTTAAAATTTCAAATAAATTACTTTTATCAAACGTGCTTGGAAATTTGAGAATTATTTTGACAACCTTCTTCGAGATAAATCGTAATTGCTGCACTAGCGAGCATCTCCCAGCAAAAGTTGTATCAAAATCAAATCAAAAAATTTTTAGCGGCCAGGAATAATAATACTTTGTAAACTCACTTCTGTGATGTAATTTAAAAATGGAACGATCTTCTATTTCGAAATATGACAACCAAGGAGGTAACTAATCAAAGTTTTTATTTTAATTTCGAACTGGCTTGCTGGAAAGTAATTTATTTAAAAGAAAAAAAAATTAACATTTTGGCGCGTGAAAAATTATTGTTGTTAGTTGTTCTACATTGATTTGAAAAGTAATTGTATTTGACAATATGAGTTCAAGTGAAGACAATGAATGTGAGGAACTTAATTTAACGCCACCTAAAGTTCTAATAATATAAAACGTGTTGCCGTGAAAATCTAAAGAAAAATATTCTTCAATTAAAAAGTTCTGCCTAGCTGCTACTTAGTTTTAATTTCCGCGCATTATTTTAGAAAAGTACTATTTTAGGTACATCTAGAACACTATGACTGTGAACATTTGTTTCCTTGTTCCCGGGCTGCAGAATGGGGAAATACGCGAAAAGCAAGAATTTGGGATTATGTGAGTATAATCCTCGGTATGCATTTCAGAACCGGATGCTTTTATGCGGCCTGTTATGACGGAGAGGGGCTTGGGTTTGCCTACATTTTATAAATAACTTTAAAAATATCATGTATATTTTCTCAATAGAATAACACAAATAATAAACTAGCTAAATATAAAAAACGGATCAAAGCGCGTCCGATTCGCGCATGAAGGGTTCCGTACCAATATTTAAAAAAAATTAGCAAAAAATCACGTTTGTTGTATGGGAGCCCCCTTGAATATTTATTTTATTCTGTATAGTATTTGTTGCTATACCGGCAACAGAAATACATCATATGTGAAAATTTTAACTTTCTTAACTCTTAACTATCACGGTTCATGGGATACTGCCTCTTGACAGACGGACAGACGGACGGATGGACAGCCAAGTCTTAGTAGGATAATAGGATCTCGTTTTTTACCCTCTGGGTATGGAACCCTAACCGAAATTTAGTTAACAAAATAGTTGGACAAAAATAAGTAAAACTGATTATGTTTTTCCACTGTTTACTATTCTATAAAGAAAACAAATGTTCTACATGTTTAAAGATATTATTGCAAACAGGACAAGATATTTGTAAAATATTAGAAAAAATCGTATCCCAACATTTATCATCTTAACTAAAAACTAAACTTTTGAATTGTCTTGGGCAGATTATACCAGTCTTTCACACTCCAGTAAATTTCTTTGTTATTTTTGGAGGCCGTGGAATTATTCATTCCAGCAGGCGTCCCATATACTTACCTAACTTGAAGAGAATAAATAACAGAATACATATACTGGCTCGTATTGTCAGTCAGGTCCACGCCCCTTATCCAGAGACGGCCATTTTATTCATGACCTGGACGCGTAAACACAGACACGGTTTCAAGACAGAAAACTGCTGCTTTAAAGAAGAGTATTCTTGTAGAATGATGATATAACAAGAAAGTCATTAAAAACTGTAATTCTGGACAAAGGTTTTCTTCTACAAGCTGTTAATGTTTTTAAATTACATGTCGATTTTAGAAAACAAAATAAAAACCTCTTCGATGGCATTTAGTTTAATTTATGGAATTGTACATTTATGAAATAAATCTAAATCATAAGCAAAAAACAGTGCACAACTTTTTATTTCTTTCAATTACTCACTGTAACAATTTTCTGTTACTAATTATTGTTTTTTGTACTTTATTTATTCAACACTTTAACGGGGCTCCGCTCGGTCAGTTTCATACTAAATTTCTGTTGCCATAATCATTTAAAATATAATAGCTGGCTTTGTGCAGTAACTATCTATTCATTGACATACAACTTCATAGTGAATTACAATTTTCATTTTTACACACTTTTATTATTGTTGTTCAAAGCGCCATCTAGGGACCATTAGCTGCGTAACGGCTATTGTAGATGACAATAAAGTTTTAAATTAATGATAGGATAATGAAATAAAATTTGTTTTTTATAACTATAATTTTAAGAGAAAATAAAGACGCTTACTGTGTTTGGTTTTCATTGATGTCCATTTATTATCTTGTACAAAAATATGTGTCGCTGTCCATGATGCTATGTCCTACATTTTACTTAACAAATACTGCTAAACTGATTTGTCAAATGAAATCATAGCCGATTTTTTGGCAGGATTTCTACTTCTAATACTACAGAGAAGGATACAATGGTATACAGAGCAGATTTGTCCTTAGTGTATCGTTTGTGTATAAGCGACCCGAAGAAAGTCATGAATGCCACAGAAAATAGTTTTTCGCGATAATACAATCTTTCAGTTCCCCGAATACACAAACAGAAAAGCCTCCCTGTGAAATATTTACATGTGTCTTCTGCCTTTTCTGTCTGTGTATAATATATTCAAAGCCCGTGCGAGCCGAAAATTGTTTGTGTTAAAAAATGTTAACAAAAAATTTTGTGCCTTTTTTACGTTCCCTTGTTGAGGTATACTTAAAACACAATTACGGTCTTTTGTTTAAAGTATTCCTATTATTTCATGCAACCCTTTTTAAATACCGCCATCAAAGAGAAAAACAAATTTGTTGTTTTTAAAAACTGCACGCGTCTTTTGACTCTTCGTCATAAAATAGCGTAAATGGGTTTGCCAAATATTTTTAAATATATAACTATAAATGTATAGGCAATATTTTTTGTATACAGGTCTTTCATTTTAGTATATTCCAATTTGTCATTTTTCCAACATTTTTCGTCCCAACTTCACCCCATCAGCCGGAAAATGTCAGATGGACATAGGCCTTCTCCATGGTATGTCAGAAAGGGTGACATTTTCCGACTAGTACATAAAACTTCCCTTCCGTACGCAACATAATTGTCGCATTTCTATAGTCCTACCAAAGTGTACTAATTTCTATGCTATCAATGAAATGGTACATACATTTTCTTAGTCTGCATTCCCCGTGATACGAAGCTGATCAGATCGGAGTTGTAGCTCCATACAATATACTATATGCTAGACTCAGCCAGGAAGAGAGATATATTCGTAATTTCTATTCGTGATAAAATCCGCAATGAGGAAATCCGTTGAACTTAAGTCACTGACATAGCTCGGCGAGACAGTAAGGTAAAGTGGCAGCGGGAGTAAAAGATCTCGAGTGGCGACCACTTACCAGGAAAGGTGTACCGGGACACCCCCCTACTAAATTGACCAACGGCCTAGTTAAGATCGCGGGGAGTCACGGGATGCAAGTTGCTCGGGACCGGTCGTTGTGGCATACTATGGAGGAGGCCTGTGTCCAGCAGTGGAAGTTTCTCGGCTGATAATGACGATGATGAGTCTCCACCTACTTCAAACTCTATCTTTTTTGTACTCTTCGCTCAACCAAACTCCGGCGCAGTAGAAACGCACTCCTAGACTGCTCTCCATTCGAGCACTTGTTTGCTGCAGTGATTTTCAGTCCAGTACCTACTCGTATGGGAGCAAAAGAACTACTTACAAAGCGAACTTTCACACGAAGATAAAAAGCCAAGACCAATAGTTTATTCATGAGCTACGGTAGGCGTCCCTAGAGCTGTTTTTTCTTACCACAAACATTTTTAGACAGCCTCAGGGGCCTCGGAGCAGTCCTATACGGTTTGTCACATGATTTTTTCTTCGTTTGCTGTAAATTGAGACTGATGGGGGCGCGGGGAAGGGGGGGGGGGGTCCATTTACTTACTTATAACAATATCTGAAGACGGAAATAATGGCTGTGAATTTTAGGTTTATTACAATTAATCTAGATATGTTTTATTTTTCGCACCTATAGATGGCTTTAGCAAACTCTTCCCCTAAGCAATTGGAAAGTGTTTGATACATAATATAACCACGACAACGAATTAAAGGAATTCATCGGTAACTGTTTCAAAACACTGACACATTACAATACACAAGCTTTGTAATCCTTATTGATTTTTAGACTGCCGCAGGTTGTACAAGATGATGACGAAAGCCTTTGTATCTGGCTTCAGTATTTTAGAACGCAAGCAGGCAAACAAGAAACACAATCAAGCTAAATTGTCACTTCAGTGCAACATAAAAGCTGGGTACAGACGCAAAAACGTCAAGGTGTTGAGGGCCCTTCACTACAGCACCTACAGTCCTGCAGGAGTCGGAAAAGAAACTAGGCCAGGTGCCAAGTGGGCACCGACAAAAGGGCACATTCTCGTTTAAAAGTAGCACAAAGATTGAAATTCTAATACAATTAACATCCTGACAATCTTTAATTTAAAATCATTGTTTTCTGTATATACCTATATCATTTGTAAGTTGAGATTTTTGGATATTAAGTATGATCTTTTACCCCGTTAATGTGTTCCTGAGGGATTTTAAACGTCAAACTAGAGGCGCGGGCGATTTATTGATAACGATTTCTTCAGCTAAGTAATTGTTTATCTTGTATCTATAACAGACATATAACGTGGTTCATATATGTAATAGTATATTTCTGGGATGCAATGCGAATTGAAATAAAAATACAGGGAAATTACGATTTCAGTAAAGAGGTCTAACAAAAGGAGACCTCTGGTCAAAGTGGCGCCAAATAGTGGTTTTTGTCAAAGCCCTCATTGTGATCGCTTTCAAATTTCATTTTCATAATTATCAATCTGACATTTTAAACTCTAATTAATAATTATAAATTTTATAGATGGTATTTCCAAGAGTCGAAACCAAATCTACTCGCTGTGGGAAAACAGCCACTAAAATATCAACGTGTAACTTGACATCTAAAGAGAATATCGTATCGTTTTTATGGTAAACTTTCGTGGTACAAGTAGGAGAATTCTCCGAGGGTCTGCCCCACTTGACCTGACTCCAACAGGTGATGACATGTTCCTAGGCGCCGAGTTGGTTATCGATCTCCAGTGAGCTCAAGGGATGTCAATGAGGACGAAGTACACCTCACTGCGAGAATATTTCTTAGACGTAAAGATAAGTGTACTATAAAAATGTTATTTAAATATATATGCCTTTATCAAAATGTATGACACAAGTGTCGCGATAATACTTCACAATACCGTCACAAAGTCAGAACCGCTATTTATTGGTGTCGCATTTGTTTTAAGGTAACATTCTGAAATAAACTGACTTTTTGGTGTAATGCTTTCGGGTACTGAAGGATCCTGAGAATCTCAAAGTGAGGAATATATTTCTTTATATCTTTATTTTGACTCGTAAAGAACTAGAAACGTAATTAGATGGTTTTGCTTGGACAGATTTTAATGTCGAAATGACCCCTTAAAATTTATAAATGATAAGAATAAGAAATTACTTTAGTAAATATATATTCGTGATCGTAAAAAGCATTTATTTTCTTCTTATTGTCACCGTTATTTTTTAAATGAATTAAATGTGTTTCTCGCGGTTCCAAACGCAGGACTCACGTGGAGTGAATGACAATCCCGACTCGAGTTCCAGATTTTCACACAAGCCACGCCCATGATATTTTCAGTTTAATGTCTTAACTCTATATGACGAAGAACCAAGATCGATATGAATATATAGTGTACCACATGCTTTTAAATGATCTAACAAGGACTTTTTGATAGCAACACACGAATGTTTTACCCGACCGACCGATTTGTTTCTTCGTATCTGTTTATTTGGGGATGCGATTTCAATTGGTTGATAACAAACATCAGGTAAGAAAATCATTTTAATACATAATTGAATTTCAAATTTTTTTACACAGCTTTTTGAACATCCAAAATTAAAATTTTATAAAGAGGTGCCTCAAAATCATGGTCAAATCTCAACCCTATTCAAGTACTGGGTATGAAAATTCTCTTTTAAAATTCATGAGGCGAAATTGTCGATGCTGAGCGTCTTCAATGATATTACCAGTTTCGCGAGTGATCAGCCGGATAGGTGGTTTATTTATAAGGAATTCAATTTGAATACTGCTACTTCTCGAGATGATTCTGGTGCTTCAATTCCTGGGAAAAAGTTACGTGCTACATTGTATTACTTCAGGAAACATTGAGAAGAGACCTGCATTCGCATGATAAGAAATTTAATATAGAGGTGTGTTCTAAGTCTACCAATCCGAACTGGGGTGCGAAGTAGACTGCTCGTATATTTAAACGAAGAATATAATACGGATCATCATCATCAACAGCCTATATATGTCCCCACTGGAGGGGCTTAGGCCTACTCTCCTACAGAGAGTGTATGGGCCATAGTCCACCACGCGGGCCCAGTGCGGATCGGCGGACTTCACATGCCTGTTCAAGACATGCAGGTTTCCTCACGATGTTTTCCTTCACCGTTAAGCAATCGGATAATGTACTTGAATTGAAAAACAACTCATAGGTACACGGCTGGATTCGAACCCGGTACCCTCAGATTGAGAGTCCGCGCCTTATCCATTGCGCCACCGACGCTTAATACTAATACGGATAATAAATAATAAATAAATAATTAATACGGATACCTAGTCTTGTTTAAATTTTACTTTCTAAATTTTCAAAACTTTACGAACTAAACTTATTTTACTGATAACTAAATGTGTAAATAGTGAGGCTTCTGTGTGCCCACGATTACCATCCAAAAGGCCTGGTCGTCACTTACCATAATATGAGATGAAGGCCAAGTGCAAAACTATAATACTTTTTAGGGTTTTTTACCTAAAGGGTAACCAACGGTACCCTATTACTAAGAATTCGCTGTCCGTCCGTCCGTCCGTCCGTCTGTCACCAGGCTGTATCTCATGAACCGTGATAAACAGTTGAAATTTTCACAGATGATGTATTTCTGTTGCCGCTATAACAAAAAATATTCGAGACGTACGATTTAAAGTATTAGTAACGCCATCTAGTAACGAGTAGCAAAACTAAATCTAAAATGGTATTTAGGTGCATTCGTTAAAATGATTGTTCGTGAAATATTATTTATGATTTTTCATACTTTAATTATCCATATTCTGTACGGAAGCCTCGGTGCGCGAGTCAAACTCGCACTTGGCTTGGTGAGTACTTTATTGGCCATGTGATACCGCAAAGAAACACAATTAAACTTATTAGCAACTATGAGTAGCTCCTAGAAAACTCTACCAAGATATTTACTTGTGGTAACATTCCGTGGTTTCTCGAATAACGACAGCTTCAGCCGAATCTCCCGGTTCCCATTACGCCGACAAGACAATTTCATTACCATTTTCATTAATATATCCAATATTCAAAACAAACACGTTGCAGGGCTTACGGCTAAGCTTTATTAGGCGACATGTATTCATTACTTGAGATTGATATTGCCATTACACCCGCGGTATGATAATTATAGTGTAATGAGTGAATGATATTAGTAGAATAATTAAATAAATATTAGACTTTGTTGCTTTTGTATTGTTAAGGTCAGATAAACCTTGTCACCTTAGTGGACAAAGAACGGAAAATTCAAAGAAACTTAATGACCTAGTATGACCACGGAATGGTCAAACAAGTGAATGGAAATAATGTTTTTAAAAACCGACTGCCTAATTTTTATAATTACTAATGGACAGCTTTCCAGTCATGGTAAAACAAAAGAAAATAAATGGCGCAGTCCAAGGACTTTTAAATAACATAGTATCTAAAATAAGTTTTTGATCCAGTTGTCGTGGTTAAATGTCATTTTATGTTTGGGCTTGTCTTCCTAGCGTTAACAGGGCATCATAGGTAGCGTGTTTAACCACATAAAATCGTCTCGCTTCCATAGCCAAAATACATACAACATTATATTATTTCCACCTTGTAAAAGTATTGGATACATTCTGCTTGTATTCACGTATCGTTTCAAATATGGATATCATCATGGATCATATTTATGAAAAACATTGATGACGCAGTGTTTTTCCCGACTTATCTGCTGCTAATATCAATGGCAGTGTCATAAAAGTGGTTATTATGATAATGAAAGTAAATTAATATTGACTAATATAATAATTATTTATTTAAAACAGACATCCATCCATAGTGTTAGTAAACTTAGTGCTATGTTAGTAAGTTAATTATAGCGTCAGACATGATACTGGGACACTGGTGCATGCATTGGGTGCATGTAATGACAACCAGTATCGCAGCATCGGTCCGTCGGTGCGCTCCCTGAGACCGCGTGGTCCGACTGCTCAGTTCGATTACTCGGACCACGCGGAATTTTTTTTCCGCGTGGTCCGATTACTCGAACCACGCGGAATTGAGATTCCGCGTGGTCCGACTATAGAGATACGAGAACTTTTTACCGTCGGATCGATCGACTAAATAAATCTAACTGTGAGAAAGACAATACAAATTGGAGATTTATTTTGAATGTAGTATATATCTATCTATCGAGGGTTATAGAAATGTGGCTATTATCGCGGGTATCATTTTTTCGTGAATTCTAATTTTGCTAATACACTGTCTTTAAATGTATATAGAAAATACTTTATATCATTCTAAAAATCTGTTTCAATATTTCAAAAGTTAACTGCCCATATCTTGACATACTGATCCTAGACTTACGGTGTCTTTAGCAAAGTCAATGGTCTCGATGAGATCTTTATTTTTGATGACATCTGTCAAAATTGAAACACTCATATCTCGGAAAATACTGACCGTAGACTAGTGGTGTCTTTGGGAAAGTCAAAGGGCTCGATGAGATCTTCATTTTTGATGACAGCTGTCAAACTTGAAACACTCATGTCTCGGAAAATACTGACCGTAGACTAGTGTTGTCTTTGCGAAAGTCAAAGGGCTCGATGAGATCTTAATTATTGATGACAGCTGTCAAACTTGAAACACTCATGTCTCGGAAAATACTGACCGTAGACTAGTGGTGTCTTTGGGAAAGTCAAAGGTCTCGATGTGACCTACAGTTTTGATGAGAGCTCTTAAAATCAAAAAGACCACATCTTGAAACTAGTAATCCTAGACTGGAAGTGTATTTCATCTAAACTAAAATTGAGGTATTTTAATTTAACATTGCAGTGCTCCTGAAAATACGCCTAAAAATGTAATGCCTAAAAGCTCTCGCCTCCACCCAAATCTTCCTTACCGGTACCCATCATCAGCATCGATAAAAATTTATTAATAATGTAACTTATGCGTTTTGTTAGCTAAAATCCTTGTAATCTAAAATACAACCAGACCTAATCAAGAATAAATTAAATATCGAAAACGAAATAAATAACATTTTTGTACAACTAATAAATTACCTCAATTATAGGTTTCTGTTTGGATCCTTCGATTTCAGAACCCTAAAATATGAGGTAATGTGTATGACACTTGACAATTAATAACATTTATTTTCTAAAAAGGTTTGATGAAACTTTGATTTAGGTCTTCTTTGTCATAGCCTGTTCTCATTTAAGTCTGCTGTCGGACCACGCGGTCTCAGGGCTCATACTGCATCAAGACATGAGCATTCTTTCATCAAGTTTAAGTTTTCGCGTTATGGCTCTATTTAGTTTGACATCTGTCATCAAAAATGAAGATCTCATCGAGTCCTTTGACTTTAGTAAAGACACCACTAGTCTACGGTCAGTAGTTTCCGAGATATGAGTGTTTCAAGTTTGACAGCTGTCATCAAAAATGAAGATCTCATCGAGCCCATTGACTTTGTCTAAGACACCACTAGTCTATGGTCATTAGTTTCCGAGATATGAGTGTTTCAAGTTTGACAGCTGTCATCAAAAATGAAGATCTCATCGAGACCATTGACTTTGTCTAAGACACCACTAGTCTACGGTCAGTATTTTCCGAGATATGAGTGTTTCAAGTTTGACAGCTGTCATCAAAAATGAAGATCTCATCGAGACCATTGACTTTGTCTAAGACACCACTAGTCTATGGTCATTAGTTTCCGAGATATGAGTGTTTCAAGTTTGACAGCTGTCATCAAAAATAAAGATACCATCGAGCCCTTTGACGTTGTCAAAGACACCACTAGTCTACGGTCAGTAGTTCCCTAGATATCAGTGTTTCAAGTTTGACAGTTCGATATATTTTTATTATTTAGCTAAAATAAAACTACATTGAAATTAAATCTCGTATTATTTTTGTCTTTCTCACATTTAGATTTATTTAGTCAATCCGACGGTAAAAAGTTCTCGTATCTCTATAGTCGGACCACGCGGTCTCAAAAACTGATAGTCCGCGTGGTCCGATTGAGCAGTCGAACCACGCGGAAAAAAAATTCCGCGTGGTCCGAGTAATCGAACTGAGCAGTCGGACCACGCGGTCTCAGGGCGCTGCGCGACGACAGCGATTAGAGTAGGCCGCCCTCTTACGCATCGTGCTGCAGAAGCAGTCTACACGCGCCTCGGCAAACATCCCCGAAGCGCTGCAGAAGCGAGGCAGCCGCAGCAGAGCCCTAAAAGCATTGTTGTATTGAACGCGAAGGGCGTTGTAGGCCCCCTGCTTGTATGAAACCCACAAGCTGCTCGTGTAGAAGGTGGTACAATAGGCCCGAAACAGTGTAATTTTAAATTCTTTAGAGCAACGAGCGAACATGTGTAATGTATCATTTTTTTTTCATACGTGAAATGCCACATTCACGGTTCCTTATTGCCATAAAAGTTAATATATGTTGAAAGTATATGAACAGCGCCATCTATTTGACTGTTGTGGAAACATGTGTGCTGACCATTTGAAACGAATAAATTCGGTATCATTTGTCCATGTAGCTACACTGGTGTAAATGGTTCGAATTTTAAATAATTCTAATGTTTTGCTTTTATTGCTATCTTTTTTTTTACCTGCCAAAGTGCGAGTTCAACTTACGTGAAGGAAACTTAGCATTCTTTTTGAATCACTTTGTTTTCCCTACATTCCTTCTACCAATGTAAGTTTGTACGCATTAAATTAGAGATATTTAACGAGCTACTTAAAAAAACTTATTTGATTTAAAAGAACCTGTGAACCTCTACCCGGACCGTTCTCGTATACAGTTAAATTCCTCCAGTTCGCAGCAAGCGTTGCGCTTCCAATTTGCTAAAAATAGGGGATTCCCTAACAGTTTCCTAGTACCCTGTAAGCTGCAACATTCTCTAACGAGCTCTTTTAAGGCAGAGTAAATTTACACCTTTTAGACTCAAAATAAAATTCTTAAATATTGAGAGTTAAATATAATCATAACTTTTAGTTAAACATTATATGCATTTCGTCCACTGCCCATGCAAGTAATATTTTTTTTAAAATGTTAACTTTGTTTCTTGGACCTAATGTGAAAGCAGATTTTCCATTTGGAAGCCAGCTAGCAAATTTGGCTAAGAGATGTGATTAAAGGAATAAAATAATGTTATTACGCAGCACCAGTAGTAAGGTGCTGCGCTGACGGTTGGGAACTAACGAAAGTTTACGAAACTTTTGGGAACCACTGTTCTAGGCTTACGACCAACATAGTTGACAATATTATTATGGGTTAATTTACTGTAAATAATAATAATTCTGGATAAGTGAAATGAAATGAGATTGTACACTCGAGTACAAAAATATGTACATTAGTAAAATTCATATCCCGCCAAAAGAAACCGATGTTTTATTTTTAGGGAATTACTTATCTAAGGCAGTTATTTTTGAAGATTATGGTAAAAGAAATAATGTGTAAAAGCATTATGTTTGTATCGAAACATTTTCTTAGTATCCTTTAAATGCATTATATAACGAGGGAACAATCACATTAACTGTCTAGAAAAACCACTAAACAAAGCACTTTGATCCCGACTGCTATATTTTGTAATTAAACTTTGTAATAAAATAACGCTCTCGTTTGTTTGAGAGCCGTCCCGTCCGTTCCCATTCCGACCGAATACGTCTAATTTACCTTTCCAAATGAAAATTACTAAAGTTGGGCCGTTTTGTGCCTTAACTGACTTTAAGAAATAATAATGTTCATGAAAATTAAACTCAAGCCGAAAGTCAGGCGAAAACTGTGCAGTACTGACTGTTACTAATTAATTTTAATCATATAGGTAAAAAATTATGGGAAATACTTCACACACATTGAAAGTGTGTAGTAGTTCTCCGGCACTATATAAAGTTTTATGTATAAATGCTTCTACGGTATACAATTTCTCTGGGCTCAACCAACAATTAGATTCAACCATGAAAATACGCAAAACTAACTTCCCGAAATCTGTTTACATGAATTGCTTTGTACGCCTAGAACATTGAGGTCATAGTAGGTTGCATAAGTCCTATAGTGGACATAAGCCACCAGCATATATATTTTGGCGTAATCATTGCATGATTACGTTATGGAAGACGCTACAGTCCATCTCCTGAATTTTACCCTAGTTACTTTTTATAATACCCGATGACAGTTATGGGGTAATAATATTCTAAAGCTTCATTAGTTGCTAAAAGTGCCTACTCCCACACAATTCCAACGGAAAGCCAAGTACAGTACTCGCACACTAAGTTTGCCCCTCTGAAGTTAGCTCCGGAATTTCGAACATGTACAGACGGAATGTGTGTGTTTATTATTTTCGATAATTACTATCCCTAGGTGACATCGAATAATTGATACTTCGCAGACTTTTGTAGCTAACTTCAGAGGGGCAAACGTAGTTTGCGAGTACTGTAGCAGAGACTTAATATAATTTTCAACCACATGTGTCTCTCACATTTCGTGCAATAAGGTCGATCATTATAAGCGCCTTCTAAGTTCAGTGACGGTATTTGACAATCAAATAAAGTTTTCTGATAATCAGGCAACTCGAATAAAATCAAGCAGAAAACAATTCTCATTAACTATAAAAATCCAGGTCACTGGGTTAATTTATGAAACGACACAAACTCCGCTTTATATAGAGCGCATCTAGCGCTGCTTTCAGATTCCTTTGTCCACACATTAAAAGCTCTCTTTAACCTCTCAACCGAGGCAACAATATTAAGAAAACAAAAACTCTCCGCTGAAATATTCACATCTTTCGTTGCAGTGCTGTTTTGCATCGCAAATTCCACTAAATGCCACTCGGCGAGAGAGTTACCGCCAAAATCCCCTTGTTAATAATACGAACAGACTCGGTTGTTGAATAATGAGTGCTGTGCCTTGTAGTCATCAAACAATAGTTAATTTTAAACAGAAAACTATACGAATCTCAGACGAAAGTAGACGAATTTCGAAGGAAGTAGTTTATAGTGTTTTACTTGTAGCAGTTATACTTGCGTTTGACGACAATTTCACCAAATTTGAGTGATGTAGCTGCCTTGAAATAACATATTCAGTCCTAATTTTGAATAAATCCAAAGGTGCAATTCACAAAGTATAATATAATATTCATAAGGGTATTTTCCTTAGTGAATAGCACCACTTGCTGCAGCGTACACAAAATAATGAATCTAGCTACAGCTCTACTCTGTATTATTCCATTTTAAAGTATTATTATTCGAGGATGAAAATATGAATCCAACAGTTGTTTGTATAGATGTTATATCAACGACATTAGGGTGGACATTTTTTGTCCAAGGTCTCAATAACCTGGCCAGTCTCACATTCGCCTACCAAGTTTGGTCGACGCAGTAATGATCGAACGTTTGTCGCCGCGATGGAAGAGATGACTTATGACCAGCAGTGGACTAAGCAGCTGATAACAAAAAAGAGTGGAGCACAGCTATTCTTCTCGTACACCGATTTATATAAAGGGGAGGATATAATAATAATAGTAGTGGAAGACCTCAACCTTCCTGAAATGAAGTCAGTAAAAGTGAAGAGAGCACTATTTGAATCGTTTCAGCTTTGCTTGTGTGACAAATGTATTGTATCTATTCTCTAAGTGCATTTCCATCACGATCTACAAATGCAAACCCAAGTTGGTTCGATTCCACTCTGATATCAATCCAGTTTGCATCGCACATTCTCCACTATTCCCAATCTGTGAGCACTTAAGCTTCTGGAAGTTGGCTGCTGCATATTGTGATATGTAGACAGACATATTGGACCGCCTGGAGAGTATGTAATCCTACTGGGAATAGACTATCATGTTGTTGATTTCTGTCTACAATGGTTGCACTAAACACAAGCTCAAATTATATCTTTTAGGCCGCCTCCGTGACGTGGCTAAACAGTTGAACTCACAATCTGGAGCTTGCGCACACGGACTCCATAAGCTAGTGATCTAGAGACTCTCTTATTATACCGTAACACAACAGTGTTATAAACTGCTTTTGGGCGTCCTACCAGCAACCAAACCGAGTACCAATTGGTACTAGGTTTAGTAATAATATTCCAGAGATTTTAAAACAAGAGACAGATAAACAATTTAAGAATAAATTAAGGTCGCTCCTAATTATAAAATCATATTATACAATTAAGGAATTTATGGATGATAAAAATGTATAAAGTTTGACTATCCTTATTTTGGATTGTAGTATAAAATTTGACATTGAATTATTATTGTATAAAACTTGACATTGAACTATTATTGTATAAAATTTGACATTTATTATTATTATTGTATGAAATTTGACTTATTCATTTTGCTATGCCCTGACAGGGTTCATGTTAGATCCGAATAATATTTGAAGTGTAATGACTCTATGTACATGAATTAACAGATTTGATTTGATTTAGTAATAGAACCCCGGACTTCCGGATTGTTATTCCAATCATGTAACCTTTAAGCCACGGAGGTAGTTAAACCCAACGAGGTGCAAGTGATTCGGTCAAAAAGAACTAAGATATGTGAAACACAGAGTTGCATTTCACAAATTCAAAACGTAGTCAGCTAGTAAATTGTCTTTGAAGTTGTTTTAACTAATTCTAATTTCTATTGCAACTCCTAACTTATATCGCTATGGTAATTCGTAGAACTACTACAGTGTACCAGTGCTGTATTAATGCTCACTGGGTGAAAAGTTGGTAATTTAATTGTTCCGTAAGACTTCAGTTTCTAAAATAACGTTATCAGGACTTTCCTAAAAGAGCGTTTAGATTATTTTCTTTATTTCGATTTGAATCTTTATTGCATTCGATCAATAAAATAGTTGTTCTAATTTATTATCAGGCAATATTGCAGTATGAGCGAGTGACTATCCAAAGCCAGCATAAAACATGAAAAACTAGCTTTCGTCTGAAACTTCATCCGCGTGGACCGGAAAGTTTCCTACGGTAAGTAGACTATGTCCTTTTCCATACAAAAAATTAAGTGGCGACCCCCTGTTTCGATGGGAAAGTACAAACAAACAAACTTACTTTTACATTTATTACATTAGTATGTTTATATTTAGTTTAATCACGTATCGCTTAGGATAGCATCGTTCATGCCATTGATTCAAGTCTGCAATTCTTGTCAGCAAGCACACATGCACTACAGTTTCTCGTTATAGCGGTGTCTGATAGTTCAATAACGTTTGGGCAGCACTCGTCATTCGTGTTGACACGGCCCAAATTGAATATTATGCTCAAATTGAACCCGGTTCAGGCACCTGACAACAGATTTCATATTTAGTAGGGAGCTACTGCTGGTTCTAGATAAAGAATGAGCGTGTTCCTCCTTCGAAGAAATACCTGAATATGCACAGCTGTGTCTATTTCAATAACTGTAACCATAAGTCCACTGTTGGACATGAGTCTCTGTTGGGAGCAGCAAATCCTCGTAGAACTCCTCGATATGTTACTTGACACGATTGATAGCGACTCAAACGCCTCTCATCGCTCGCCTCGCCATCTTGTTTTATTATTTCATCGTATCTGCTAATCTCATGTGACATTCGCAACAGTGGTCATGTTGGTGAAATGTATTGTCGCACATTTGGTGTTTCGGTGAAATGACCTTTCGATCAAATGGCCCATCGGTGAAATGGATTTTCGATTACTTGGCGGTGCAATAGGTACAGACATATTGTCTTTCGAAAATAAGTCATGAAGCAAGATAAACCACATTGTATGGAATAGATGAAAAATTCTACGCTTTTGGCGTGATAACGTATTATAAATCGATGAACGCTTGCTGCACGAACGAAAAAGTGTCACGTTCCACCTGAGCCAAGCGTGCAAGCGATCAATGTTTTCTTATGTCGTTATCACGTAAAATTATCAACCGTAAACCAACTTTACAGACAACCAGACAATCAAATTATTTGTGTCCTTGTTTAATAATCGATATACCTTAAAATTAAATACAATATTTAAAGCAAAATTGTAAAAAATTCGCTTTACAAATGGTAGGGGTAACGATATTATACTTGACGGGCGCCAAAGGGCGGCAAACCTTTACTCCCAGCAATTTTTACCTCCAATATTGCTCTCGTCTGCATTTTTCGTCCATTTTCCTACACTATTATAGCTATTTTAATCGTTCGACCGTTGAACGAAACCCGTTCCCGCTAGGAGCGTTTGCTCATTTGGGTAGAGCATTAAAACCGCTTCAAAACGTTTTCAACTTTTTACCGGTCACTGCTTAAGTACAGTATGTTTTTTGTTTGTGAATTTGTGACTTACAGTAAAATTGTGAGTAAAGAGTGAAAAATATAAATAAATAAAAAGTATAACGGAGAATGTTGATTTATTCGTCTTTTGAATATGGTAATGAAATACAAATTTTAATTTATTTCGTCTTTTCTTTTCGAAATGTTTCCGATAGTTTCTCCGCGAAAGAAAAAATGTGGAAATCAGTGAAATCTGCTGAAATAAAACAAAGTCGTTTTAGTCACACCATTTAGCCCGAATATCAGTATATATACAACACCATTATACTATTCGGGGCGGAGAGAAATTAAAAAAATCTATGATCATAAAAATAATTTTTTCGTTCTTGTGTTATATTATAAATAAGATGATTGATTTGTAATAACTACCTTTTTTTACTTTTTATAAAAAATAGATACTCAATATTGATTATACCTCGACTCAGAAAAATATCCTGATAATTACCCAAATTAGTTGTTTTTTTCATTGCGGATTCTTGAAATTGGCGGGATTGAGACTAGGTACACTCGAGTACAAAACTATGTATCCACTTTTGAACCGTGTCACATTCACTTATTTCTATGTAGTGTGTTGCATATATTATACTCTAGTCTACGTGTTAATGAGTATTATGTTCATTAATAAAAATTAAACTGTAGGACCTAACACAAACAAAGATTGATAAACAAGTATAAAACCCACAGTTGTACTTCCAAATCCCGTGTATTTTGTCTCTTAACTCTAAACAATGTAAACAAAGTAATTACAAACGTCAAGTTGTCAGTGAAAGAGATAAAGGTAACCGCAGACCCGACTATTTTCCGTCGGACTTGCATCCGTGGCATGCAGTCTCGCTATGTAAACGGTACCAGTTTTGTTAAATTGTTACCAAAATGTTCAAATTGTTACCAAATGTACCGGGGATTCTGCTAGACGTTTCAAGAGTACGATGCTCACAGGCGTGTTTATATAGTTAGGTAAGTCGTAAGATAATAAATAGAAGAAATTGAAGAATAGTGTTTTTTGCCTGCGGATTCGTCTGAGTGGAAATATTATACCATAGGAATCGCTATATGGACTGGTGATAAAAAGTAACGTATGTATTTTTTCATTGTTGTTGGTTGTGCCATTAAGGCTGCAAATGGTAACAAAATAAGCAAACTCAGTTTTACATTCAATACGTTGCTATGCTGACTAAAACTTTTGTAAGCGAAATCGCCTTAAGAGGCCATAGAGCGACAGTCGACTCATTCGCTCTTTTCTATATTTCTCCGCAATTATACAATAATTACAAAAACTAAACCGTACTTTTTGTAGTCATTGCTGGTTTATCGGTAATTAGTTAAATACATTGTAGTAGTCAATTCCTTAAACAAAGGCACGCTCTTGTTGAAATTTGATCCAAATACATAAATAATAATTAATAAACAATACATAACTTTTATGAAATCTCAATAAATGTATGTACCTATTTGTATCAAATTTCAACTAGAGCGTGTTCAAGGATCGGGCAAACCTAAATAAGTCATTTCAACGTATTTAACTAATAAAGCAGTGACTTTAATTTACGAAATTTCGTGTAGTACCTTTTTTTAAGTATTGTACGATGGAACGAAACCCTTCGTGTGCGAGTCCCATTCGCAAACATGAAGTACTGTGCCTTTAGGTAGACCATCAAACCTAAACAACATTACAAATTCTGGTATGAATATACCACAATACACTCTAGTATAAATATATGTACAATATACAATAATACACTCTAGTATAAATATATGTAACTTCTTTTGATACATGTCTTATTCACCTTTAATTGACATTTCCCTCAACACACTTGATAGGAGAGAAACAGAACACAAGAAAGGGTCAACGGTATAAAAAGACAAGGACAAAACAAGGGTACATATTTCAGACATAAGTAGCTATAGTTACCAAAGACACGTATTTACGTAATTGTTGTTTGACTCAGCTACTTACACACACACACACAAACACGCCCACGCCCCCTTTCTCTATCCTACCATACGCAAAATATCCTTCACCATTCTAATATAATTACACAAATTAAAATACTTTTCCTTTACTATATTATATATAACAATTATTGTTATAATATAAAATATGTATTAGCATGTTAGCATAAGTAAACATTTCTTTGAATATAAATTTATTTTTGTTATGGAAGAGTGAGACCCTCTGTTACAGGTATTTTTTTACAAGAGGGTCTCAATCTTGTTTCTGTAAACAACTTTGTGAAATGAAATAAAACAATTTTGAATTTGAATTTTTTCGAATCGTCAAATCTTAGCTCTGCACGCTCATTTCTCCATCCGCAACCTTAGCTCTTCAATCAAGCAGATTAGATTAGGTACAGTGGATCTTTACGTTACAAGAAAATTGACTGATATTATATACATTACAATTTTTTTTATTGATGAATGTAAAGTCATTACAAACATAATAAAGAAAATAAACGGTTTTTCATAATAGCTAGACTTTAAAATGTGGAATTGAAAGAACGTTTTCCATTCACCAATGTAGCTGGTCAAAGATTAACGGTTTTGTAAAAGTGTAAAATGAAACGTTGGATTGTAAAATTTTAGCAAGAGTCTATAAAATGTATGGCATTAAAACAATAATGGCGTCCCAAGTAGCGTGTAGTACCCAAACTTATATGAAAACAGTGAATTTATTGACTTTTATACATTTATTTAATCTAGGTCGGTGTACACCAAACACTTGTTGTGGCTGTAGACAATCCATTCTACAAAACGTCTAAACATTGGTAATTGTTTTTAAATAGTGACGATAGTAGTACAGTCCTCTGTGGTAATAGCAATGCGATGCCATTACAGCTAGATATTGAATAGCTATTTTATATAACGGAGATGTTTAGTAAACCAGCTAGTGGTTATGTAAAACAGCTAAGCAATTCAACTGTTAATGATTTTGTATAAAGAAACTAGGCCAGGTATTAAAAATAAAAAGCTTGTTCGTGAAGCGTCTCTTTTAATTTATTTTTTTAGAGTCACTTGGTGACATAAAAATACTTCAGTGTTTTGTTTACAAATATAATATATCGTAAGCAATATTTACCGTGAAATTCAATCTGCGGCATGCGAAGCCTCATGTATTTATATTCATACGAAACTCACTTGGGTATGCCACTATATTGTTCAATAAATTCTCTGGAGGATAGAGGCGAAACAATATAAGATTTTTTCTGCTATCTACTTGGTGGCAACTCATCTTCCTTAGTCAGTTTGGTGAACAGTGACTTCTTCAACTGAAGATTTTTACTGCATAACTCCTGTGATGATTTTAAGCCATCACATGCATAATAGTTAACTACTAGCACGCCAGGCAGGTGGAATGGTGATGACAGAATTAGTGCAGATGGACATGAGAAATTGCTATACTCTCAATTACACCGAATACCAGATACATAATTTGATGAGAACTAAACCTGTGATTTCCGAATTTGAGTAAGTAAGCTTATTTCAAGGTTCTGTATAAATTTATCAATATCAACTATTATATTACACGCAAAACCAAAGTGCTAAAGTTTTCCCTTTAAAATAATTTTTGTGCTTTTATAAGTTCCAAAAGAACGCGGAATTAATTAATGGGGCCAGAGCCACATCTGACAATGGGACCCTCCGCAAACTTTCGCGTGAAAGGTGCGTTCTCATCGACGCGGTGTAGTGCGACACGCGGAAAACAGCGGAGCGGAGAGATTTTCTTTAAAAGCGGAGAAAATATCTCCGCTAAAATCTACTCTCTGCAATCAAACTTAGGTATACCTATGTAAAAAAATAAAAATATTATATTAGCTAAAACGGTTAAAAATTAAATTTCGAAATGATGCATTGTATAAGAGTAATTTTCATCTGAGTGCGTAGAAGCGAAAACGGGGGTAATGATGTGGCAATATTTGTATATTTCTTCAATTTTCTGTTCCCGCATATGTCTGAAACTAATCGTCTTATTTGACAAATGAGGTAGCTTTGGAAGTTTGCTCCTGCATGAGCTGTACGACGTCACTTAAAATCAAACATGGCAGCGATTAAAGCTCTACCAAAAAGTTATGGGTCGAACGATTGAAATGTCGTGTTTGGCACTCGTATCAAATTATATACCGTTTCTTTATAAGTATATTTAAATAACCTTTATAATTACGGCAAATATGATTATTGTAGTAATAGGGTTTTAGTTATTATAAACATTCTTCCTGTAATTTAACACATTACTTAGTTTACAAAAACATAATTAATGGAAAAATTACGTACGTACAAATTAGAATAAATAAATCAGAAACAAACATTCAGCCCTTTTTTACCCCTTTAGTAGTTGCATTTTAGAAAATCCTTACTGAGCGTCTACGCTGTGCTACGCTAAATTTCAAGTTTTTGGCGTTTCTTTTTCAGAGATATAGTAATGAGTGAGTCGTATTTAGCTTGTATTTAGATTATGTATGTTTTTTCAGTTATCGCTGATGTCGAACTAATAAAATTATATACTTTGCTCTTCTCGCTCTTGTCCGCTATAGTGACCACACCCTAAAGTCTCTCCCACCTTAATTTAGAACGAGAATTTCGCTAAAGTGACTTTTATTGCTCAGGAGAAAGATCCCACTCGAGAATTTCCGAGTAAACATCGAAACATTTATTTTTGGTCTTTAAATTTGTCCACGTGGACTGTCTCGTTTGCAACATTGAACAAGACTTTAACAACAAAAAATTGGACAGGCTCTGGACTTACTTGGACGACTTTTAAAAGTTGCTAAAGAAAACCTGGCACTGTATAAAAATTGTATATGTGGGTTTTGTTTGCATTTTCTCTGTCGGTTTTCTTCTTGCTAAGACGCTGCCTGTGGTTTGTGTGTATCAAGTAATATTCAGAAGTAATTGTTTTTTTACGGGTTTATACATATATGTAAGTTGTAATAGCAGATTTTTTATCATGCATGGATGAAAAATCCATGGAGCATGGAATAACTGATTTCAAAAGTCACTAAAAACTAATATATCAACTGTTTTATTAACTGTTTTATTTCAATTTTTTAATAATTTGGTCATGTTTATTTTTCATACAAAAATACTGCGTCAAATAATCTGAAAAGTATAAAAAAAGAGACAACAATAAATATGGCGTCAATAAAATGTCATTCTTTTTTACATAATAATTATTTTCTACAAAGTTCTACCAAAAATGCATTGCCGGGATTTCGGTAATCGGACTCGCGCGCTTAAGTTTCCGAACCATGTAATGAAGCATACAGACATACTCGTACCTTGAAACAAGGTCCATTCTCTCGATGGCACATATAACTTATAACCGAGTTGGTTTGTCGTATTCTTCAAAAAATTATTATCAGTCAAGACAATGGGTTGTATAATAAACAAGGTCGTTACGCAAATCTTTTTAAAAACGAGAGAAAAATCTGTAAAAAAGCAAACCGAAGCTATTCGATAAACGCGAAGAAAAGACTAATGAAAATTTCTACACGAAAGAGGTCTTAAGGGGAAAGTGATCCTCAATCTTTTCACTAGATACAACAAAAAGAAAAATTTGGTTTCAAATAAGAAGTAAGAATAACCGCTTCCGTGACTACTCGCCTACCTAACTCTACCGCCAAGCAGCAGTGCTGCAGCTGCAGCAGCTTTGTTCTGTTCCTGTATAAAAGGTAAGACCCAGCGCCTCATTCAGTTGAGGCTTCTGGATAAGCACGTTTCCATACAACGGCCTTATCGTCACATGCCATCAGGTTAGGTGAAAGCCAAGTGGAAACTCAAAAAATGTAATGGACCTTATATGAGGCGATGTATATAGAACTAAGGTTGTCTGAAAGACGTAAGATCTACTTTTGATGTTGTAAATGTTTTAAAGTATTGGTTGGCAGTTAAGTTGTTGATGAGGCATAGGTAGACATTGCTCTCCATCTTCTGGAAATTTCCATCAAAACCAAATGTTTATTTTTCGTCCACAAAGTATGACTGGATAATCATTCGTTAATTATTTAATACAACTTCAGAGTTTGAGCGACGAGACGATTTTATTGCGGATTTTTTGTGTGGTGGAGGAGCGGTGACATTGGTTCTAAGGTTAAAAACAAGTATCTTGTCCATTTTAACCTTATTATCAACCAACTTCAAAAAAGGACAAGATTCTCAATTTGACTGTATGTATGATAAGCGATAATTCCGCCAAGTATGAATTGATTTCGGATATATTTTTGTACGGTATATCATACTTCAGAGGTAGTCCCATGTAAATTTTATCGAAAATCATTTAGCGTCCTTTGAGAAAATCAACAAAAACAAAATATATGGTGACGAATGCTGTAGACTTTTAGAGCAGTTACTGTTGAAGTCGGTTCCTTAGCTATTTATGCGGAGTGTGTGTATGTATTAACGTGAATGATATGATTCTTCAGATCTTTCGGAGAAATGACAAGAATATTTCATGTAAACCCCAAGAGTCTGTGAATACAAGCTTGAGAAGCACTCTGCGAGATCGTCTGACATCTTAGCATTGCAGATTTGCAACTCTTTTTAGTGTTTTGGCGGCGGCTCGTGCTCAGGGATCGTAATCTCTTGGATAATAATCTCCTGGCACGAAGCTACTAGTGAAGAGACTATCGATGCTTTTTTATCGATACTTTGTGATCTTACTGTACTAACTCAGCTAAATGTAATCTAGAAATTAATACCAAGCCCATGCAATAAGTACGAAACTTCTAAAAAAATAATGAAATTTTCAGGACTAAAATTCTAGAAGGAAAGAAAACTTTAGTTCGGCACACCAAACTACAACTAACTACAGATAAAATACATTTTGTGACGTGCCAAAAAAGGTTGCTGCGACGCTGGTCCTCCGAGGGGCCTGATAACTCTTACGCTATTAAAAACAATACTAAAATTATACGAGTACACACATAAAATAAAAAGCAATCAAGTAGACATTTTATGACATACACAACATTAAACAATAGTGAAAATAATTTTAAAAATCAGCCAAGTGCGAGTCGGACTCACGTGCAAAGGGTTCCGTACCATTATTTATAAAAACTAGAAAACAGTCACATTTGTTGTATGGGAGCTCCCTTAAATATTTATTTTATTCTGTTTTTAGTATTTGTTGTTATAGCGGCAACAGAAATACATAATCTGCGAAAATTCCAACTGTCTATCACGGTTCATGAGATACAGCCTGGTGACAGACGGACAGACAGACAGACGGACATCCAAGTCTTAGTAATAGGGTCCCGTTTTTTACCCTGTGGGGACAGAATCCTAATAAAAAATAGACGTACACAACACACATAAACCTGTTATGTACTTAATTATGTAAATTAGAGGGGAAATATCTGGCCAAGCACAACTGCTTGTGGAAAAACTATTTGTGCCTCGATTAAGTGTCTTTTAAACGTGCTCTTAAAGCTGTAGACCGATTGCGACATACGTATTGGAGGCGGTAAATTATTCCAGCATCGGTAGTCGAAAATAGGCAAAAATAGTCGAAACTGTCGATTCCCGGAATGACTTGACTAACTACAAAGATTCTAGCTTTGTACGGAAGCATCAGGCCGCATGTCCGGTTTATGTATATTCCGTGGTTAGACTTACTTTTTGTACTCGTACTTTTATCAAAACATCGATAAATCTTATCGACAAAGCTCCCAACACTAGCAAGGCCTCATCTGGTGATACAGACGCGGGGCAGGCATCCGCTTTGCTAATGCGCTAGGTCATTTCATTTTTACACGGAACCCTACTCTCAGTGAGCTCAGCTATTAAATTTTAGAGGACGTCCAAAAGACATGCAAAATGTTTGGTACCTTATTTTACACGAAAAGGTTGTTGCGGGCTTCTAAAGAAATGCCTAGTTAATGTTTTTTGTAAGCTACTAGTAATGTTATACGTAAGTTTAGACTCTTTTTATACAAAAGTAGCAAATCGCCTGAGGCTTAGCCGCGTGGAAATTCCTTTCGTGGCGGTACTTTCAAAGGGATGCAGGTTTCAAATTATATATTGACAGCAAGACGTTGATTATGTCAAGCATAATAAAAACCTTTTATTATAGAGATATTTAAAGTCTTACCGTCATTTTGTTTGAAGTAAGGTAGCGTGCTATTTAGAGAATTGTTTAGTGGTAGAATCGGTATAGATGTATTATAATGTCATGTTTCGGCCACGCAAAATGACACTTCCGCAAAACAACACTTACGTAAAATGACACACCAAATGATATATACTTGAAATTTCAAAAGCGGCCAAGTGCGAATCGTACTCGCACACCTAGGGTTCTTTACAAATTTATTCTCTGATAATTCGGCCGTAGAAAATGGTCTCTCACTAAACCGTTGCAATAGATTTACACCGACGGGAATTGACCTCAATTTAGGTTAAAAACTCACGTCGTATTGTATATTGTATGTATGTTTGTATAAAACCATCCAGAAAGGTTAAAATAGAAAATGTGTTTGGCAACATTAAATTATTTCTATACGAATTATTGAACAAAGTGACCTGTGTGAATTATCGCTTCAAAAAGATGAAACTCTACTGTTAACTTTATGTAGAATTAAATAATATGTGTTAAAAAACCGTTCATTTTAATTTACAGTAAATTTCATAACACCTTGAAAATAATACAGCATAAACACATGTCATACTTACATCAAGACTTAAACATTAAACCCTTTACTTTCCTCGTTTTAGCAGTTAGATGAAAAATCCTAAGCTAGAAGTGTAAATAGAGCCCACGTTCTTTCTCACATCAAAGAAACTTTACGCAACTCAACATACAGAAACGTATTATAAGCATAAAAGGAGCTTGCCTGCGCGAATACCAAGCAAAAATTCCTGTAGTGTATAAAGACTGAAATGGAATGTAACCTCACGAAGGGTAAGCCCATAGGACTGAGTAAAGTTAAAGGACTTGGCAATGTGCAAATTAGCACTGAGAATGTGAGCCCATTTGGAGCCCCAGCAGACTTAAAAACATAGTATCGTTCCAAGTTGACACTGGTTAACTAGCTGTGCAGCACTTCCCATTCAGAGTTGTGAAAAGTTCGTCTCACGGAAAGGGAATAAGGTAGAGTATTGTACTCCAAATGATGCAATTTCACTTCCAAAATAGAAGCGTAGAATAAGGGACCACAAAGGTTTTCCGTTGTAACGTATGGGTGTACTGTACACACTGGAGCACACAGCTATCAACGTCTAACTGAAGTAAATTTTATCCGATTGATCTCAAACTTTCAATTGATTATTTTATATAAATATTAAATAATTAGATTACTGTAATTCCACATAATGTAGTAGCTAGATTTTACTGCTGCTGTGTGAGAGGCTTTTCAATACCACCAGGCTTGCCAATTTATTTATTTCTAAAAAGTTTTGCCCGTAGTACCTACATTCGATAGCATCAAAAAAACGTTAGGTACATGAAAAATCGTCGCTAAGATTTGGAGAAAAAGAAGCGATTACTTGCAGAATTATATTATATAACATAAATATCGGATTTTTTTTGAACCCTGACAGGATAACTGTTCAAATTTTAACAGAATATTTATATATTGGTTGCTTCTTCTGTAACATCATGTTTCACCCCAAGCCGCTACCCGCAGGGGCTCCAATGAAAAATCTAATATCACTCAACTCGAGCCAAACTCAACAATTGCTGCTCATGAATTTTAACTAGGCATTTTCTTTGCGACGTCTAAAGTGATCCAGCCACTTAATCTTGCACCTGAACGAATTGCCCAGGGCAAAATAAAAATGAGAGCCTTATTTACTTTACCATATATATACCTACTTGAGATAAACGTCTAACGCCATGAAACTTCGGAAGCTTCCGTAATAATATCATTGTGGGATCCTGTCTTTCTAATATGATTCCTAGCCTAGTACATAGTTACACATTTGCTCTACAAGAAGGTCCAGGTTCGATTCCCATCTGTTGGTACTGGGCATGGTTGATGGCACCTAAGTCTATAGTAATAGCACTCTTGTGTTCCGGTAACGAAAGATGTATGAAACCATATAATTGATGATATATTATTATTAATTTATTATCAGGTATACCGTGCAAGTGGCAACCCTAAAAACAATGCAATTGGCTCGGCACTAGTCATTGCAGACCACGGAGAAGTACTATGTCCAGCAGTGGATGTTTCCCGGTTGATGATGATGAAACAAGACCCACAGTTACGAATACAAAACAATATAGTGACTTAAAAATAAAATCAAGGTCATGGGCGTGCCGCTCCGGTGGTGTTGGTCGCTATCCTCCCTCGGAAGTGACGGTACTTCTTTGTTCAATACAGGGACCCCGACATTCGAAATAGCTTAGTGGTCGCAGTGAGAGGTATTTAATGTGTATGTAGATATTAAATTGTATAAATTGGTAGGTTAGGCTTAGACTTTACGCAACGTTTTAATTTTACGTATATCAAAGGAAACACTCTTACGTTACGTTGAAAAACGAACAATTTTCAATTCAATTTCAATTTCGAATATGATAAATGTGAAACATTAATTTTCACCGCAAATCCTATAATTAGCAGGACCATTTCAAATTGAAATACGAACCTCAAATAATGCCATTTTACCTTTCAATATAACGAAGCAATTAGTGTCATAATGTTTTGAAAAGCGCTATTTTAATATTCAATGACATTTAAATGAAAAGCAGAGGTTACCCGACTAACGGGAAACCGAAATACCGGATTGTTTCAACAAAAGCCAAGCTCTAGTATAAAGTTTTCATTTCATTGAGTTTAATTTGTTGATCGCGGTTTTAAAATCAATTTAGTTGAGAGATTGTGAAAGGGTTGGCGATGAATAGAGTTTACTGCTAATTAAACGCTATATGTTAGGTCTACTCAATGTATCTGACAAACTAACTATGTAACCGTGGATGTAAATAAAACAGCAAGTCAATTTTGAGAGTCTTCTGTTATAAAATAATTGAAACTTTGCAAATGTATGTAGTTCGAATGACAACACAATGACTCTGGAGAGGAGATGGTTAGAAGAACTCTGCAATGGTTACTAGAACCTCGAGCTTGGACTTTTTTTTTTGTATTGACAAGTCCAATACGATTTCACTTCGTGAAACGTGTCTGATGCAAAAGGTACGAATATGAACTAATCTGTTGGAAATATTGTGTATACAAAAAATCTTCTATACATTTTTCATTCATAAAATCAGCATGTTATTGGGCAGTTCTGATATGCTTGCACGTATTTAAAAGTTAAATGGAATAACTGTAATGTAACCAACATCAAAACAAGAAGAAAGTAAAAAATAAACCCGACTATACTACAAAAACCGTAGAGCATCTTATCATACGTTATGTTAAAATTAGGATTTTTTAAAAGTGTTTTTATATAAGTCACTATACTCAATTTGTAACCCATATCATCATCATCATCAAGAACCTATATACGTCTCCACTGCGGGGCTCAGGCCTACTCTCCTACATAGAGTAACCCATATATATTTTCGGAATTCATCAAGACCTGTATTTTGATCTTTTATTATTTTGGGGGGTAATAATTTTTATCCGGATTTTATATGTTATATAGCCTACAGGCCGCTAAAGAGCATGAAGCTACCAATAATTCATAATGTTTTTAAATATAATGGACTTCGCATATACAATGATATATACATTCCGTGGTCATCATTATCAATCATAGCTCTCCTCTTTAACTCCGCCGTAGTTGGGTAATAAGATCTCAACTACGTAAGAAAATCTAAACAGCCGACTCACTGTTAAACAAAAAGTAATCTTACTTTCCAAATAAGTATACATTTACGCAACGAAACGAATGTGTCATCGTGTCCGCAATAAAATTTGGGCCACATTTTTGTTTTGTGTGACAAAATTTACCGCGGGGCTAATTAATGCCCAGTTTTGTAATAAAACTTTGTAATAAAACGCTTTTCATGTCACTCGACGCAAGTTTTCTGCGGCGAACAAAGCACATAACAGACGCCTTCGGGGGATTATTTGAGGGAATGTCCTCGAGTGGAGGCCACTGTCACTGTCATAAAGTTTGTTTTCAACGCTTCGGTATTCAGTGGGGTCAAGAATATTATTTCAGCATTTTATTTGATTAGAATCTATTCCGAGAGTTTTATCATGTTACATACTCGTAGATTATCATCACGTCAACTTTTGAACATAGGCCTCTTTTTGCCGTAGTAACAATTTCGGGTATTAAATAATATACAAAATTTTATTTAGGCAGCAAAAATAATTTAAAAGACAAAATGAAGTAGCAAAATTTTAACACCTACAATTTTATATATAAGTCACCTCAAAGTCACAAACACTACCTCAGTGTGATGCCTTGATCTAAAATGACAAATTCACCAGTGGGTGTACGCGGTAGCTGGCTTTCTTTGATCTCGTGGTGGCATCGTTTTATATAGGTGGTGTGTGCAAGGGGTAGCGTATAACAAATAAGCGAACTGACTTTACCATATAGCAACTGAATTGTATGGTCTGTGGTATCGCTACTCGGTTCCATTACTTGAAGGAAATTGGTTTTCTAGATAAATGAGAATAAGATGTTAGGAAAAGACTCTATTTGAGAAACATATGATGACTGATACGTATACAGTTTTAGGTCAGAATTGGCAAAATTACTAAAATTTTGGGGGAAATATTTTATAAACATCCTATGTTATTGTCATTCACTGTGTCATCGCTTTCCCCTTTCTCCCTCGAAATTCCCTGCGGTTTGCTGTGCTCCCCGAGCGCCAACAACTAGATCTCTTTTAGACCAGAGTATTTAAGCTATTTCTAGCCAAACACCTAATCGTCCTTGACAACGTCGGTGATCTTCGATCAACTTTGAACTTAGTACATTGTGGGCTTATCTGAGTTATTGTTTTCCGTCACTTCTGTAAAGGTTATTGTAGATTAGATTACTCGTAATTATTTGATTTAGTACACCTTTCACTTGCTTTCGGTCTATTATCCATCTTTGTATAATCTTATCTCAGACAGTTGGTATCATAATGTATCAGAGGTGATACGGTGAACCTGTGTGGTTAACAAAATATCGGAGATCGAATTGGTTTGTATCGGGTCACCGATTATGTTAATAGGGTCCAAAACGTTCACATATGTCATCTACGGACTCAGGTTCTCCGGTACTTAAATGTGACTTGCAAAATAGGTCCTCGTCTTAGAACCTTTCGGAATACAGTATGTGTTTAGATATAAACCCCGTACATGCGAAAGCTATTTTTTGTAAGGTTTATTTCTTTCGTCTTCCTTCTTTCACGGTGTATTAACAGTCAAAATGGCCTTAATTTTGTCGAGATTGTTTAAATGTTGTATGTAGAACAAGTCGTTCTCCTGTGATAATTTCTGAAGTCCACGCAGCAAAAACTAGTAAAATACATAATTAAGTTGAAAGAATAAATAGTTTTATTGATTTTTTCAATACGACTATTACTTTTTCAGTACAACCCGCAAAAAGTAATTCTGTTCATGTGGTGGTAAAACGCTCCATATAAATCGGGTGAGTTTTTTGTTGGAGCGTTAAATATATGAAGGTTGTATGGATATTTTGACGTGTATGCAAAACATTTTTTCTATTTGATAAATTATAATTTTCGCAATTTTTGTGACTTTAAATTCTAGCAAAATAATTTTAAAAAACATGAAAATACAAACAACGCCAATCGAATTACCCAATTGTATTCTTCCGAAATCTATATTTTAACGATGTTATTTCTCATCCCGTAGTTCATCACAAAAGAGGAGAGTGAGAGATAAAAATGAGAGCCTTGTTTTCTGAATTCACAAACTCTGTTTGAAAGCATATCTATACTTGTTTATAGTCGACAGATCCATCGGTCCCGTGTTGATCGGATACCGGATTTGTATTTGAACGTGACTCGGGCAGGCCGTGTTCAATTTTATTGTTTGCTTTTCTTCCGAGGGAAGGATGGGGAATTACTCTACAAGAGCTGCTTGTCGACATGATGCATGACACGGTGCTTTGACGGGTCGGTAGCCAGCAGTCGGTAATAGTCTTATACTGGTATATAATAGCCGTTACCAGTCCATTAAATTTTTTATCATTGTCCAGTGGAAAGTAAATCAAGCTTATATGTATATAGGTTGATTCATAACCAGTGCAAACCAGGCTAATGACAAAGTATTTTATACGACAAATTTATACAAGTGTATGTAAATTCGTTTATTATGTGCGGCAAATAAATACAATACGTAATTAATCTGATCTAACTAGTGTGCTTTTGTTTGTTTGTTTGAATACTTTTATTCATCTTAACTTAATTAAAATTTTAAAACAATAATAAAAGTAGAATTGGCGGACTTATCCCTATATAGGGATCTCTTCCAATCAAACAGGGCGAGGAGAAAGATAAAGGGGTGATGTGCAGGGACATATACAATATCATAATAATAAAATATATACAAACAAAGAGATTTGACAACGAAATTATTGCTATATGGAAACATTTGTATTCAGTTTCTCTAATTGATTGCGGATTTCGTTCATTCGCCGTGATGGCTTGTAGCTGTTTATTTATTTATCAACTAGTTTATGGCTTTGTCCGCGCGGACTCTTGTTAAGTATCCCACGATAATTACTAGCTTGATCGGGATAAAAAGTAGTCTGTGTCATTTTCCGCCCATTCAACTATCTCTATACAGAAAATCAAGTCATTTTGACCCTCTATTACGAATAGGACAAACAAATAAACAACTTCACTTTCGCACTTATAATATTGCCTCTAGAATGAATGATTCTCCCCTTTACAGCACCACATTGAAAGGGATTTTGAAAAGAGACTAGCCAATGCGTAAGTCATCATATTTTAATGTGTACTTTCATTGATATTTATAAATTATACTTCACACGCACACATTTACACGAATTTCTTCTCGGAAGTTTGCAGGTTTCGTCGCGATTATTTCCTTCACCGAAAAGCCAATGGCATTGATTTTCATCATTCGTACACAAATTCCAAATAACAAACTGGAACTCATTAGTACGAGCCCGAATCGAACCCAGACCTCGGTTGTACAAGGACTGACGCTCTTACCCAACTGAGCTACCCCCTGCAGTGGGGACATATATAGAGACTGTTGATGATTTATAAATGACAATACATTAATAAGATATAAATAACCAAATTACTTGTCTAACTCAACATTCCTTCATAAATAGATTTATTTAAATGCTGTTTATCCGAAAGATGACTTCCTAACCTCCAATTCAAACTCATAAATATGCAATTACGTTAGGGCACATTTTTCCTTGCTTTTCCCCTGAAATATTTTCCTTTTTGGACAGGTTTTCGGCTCGGCTCAAATTACCCCTCCCCTTGATTCGTGTTTGACTAGGACGAGTGATTTTATTCCGTTCGGGATTTAGGAGATTTGTCAGGAACTTAGGGGATTGACTGGATATGTCTGGCGGGAGAGAGGGATCATATGTTGTGGCACTTGGTATGGCGCTTGAATAAATGTAAAAAAGAATCTGTGAGACGGTGTGATCGCCAATATAACTAACTGATATATCTGGTGTATTTCTTTAAAAAACAAAATCTTTGTTTAAAAAAAAAGTAAAAGTAAAAAAGTGTTTATTTCTTAAATAACTTTTACAGAGTTTTGCAGGGGCCTTCCAGAAAGTAGTCTTTCGACACTTGTGTTGGAAGTGCACCGCGTCTTCCAGACGGATTTACAGAGTATTATTTAAGGAAAAGACTTATTATTATGTAAGTAAAAATTAACCTGTTTTAAATGTTATGGTTTTCTTTTAATCTTAGTTCCTATTTGCTATGCTCGTGTGTGTGTGTGTGTGTGTGTGTGTGTGTGTGTGTGTGTGTGTGTGTGTGTGTGTGTGTGTGTGTGTGTGTGTGTGTGTGTGTGTGTGTGTTTGTGTGTGAGTTGCGAGAAGAATTGCACACTCCTATGCCCTACGGATACTGCAGTTCCTTGGGATCGGTTTAGTGTGGCCACATATGAGTGTACAATTAATGAGTATAGCAGTATGGTACCTAATCTAGCCATATTTATGTCACTCTTGATAAGAGAGCCTCAGTTCCTTCGTAAGTGAGTGTACTGAGCCATGTTATTAACGTTTTTTTGCAGGTGTAACTTTGTTTTACCTTGATAAAAGTAAAAACAACACGGCCCTCTCGGTGCAAGCTATTATTGCGATTATTGACTACAAGCTTTTGCCCACGACTTCGTTCGCGTGGACTTCAAGAATTATTACATGGAAACTGTTAGTTTGATCGGAATAAAAAGTAGACAATCGTCTTTTCCGTACCTCCGTTGCGATTTAAAGAAAGGACAAACAAAATAAACTTCCTCTCGCATTTATTATATTGACTGGCGTTCTTACATATTGTTAATCCGGTATTTGAAATGATGAGAGTAAAATCAATATACCCGTTAATAGCTAACAGCTCTGGGCGCACACCTGTGTGCTCTACATTCTCAAAAAATACCCCAAATGGTGATAGTTAATATGAAAGTAAAATAAATAAACAAATTTCAGATAGGCCAACTTGTAATTTATTTATTTGTAATAGTTGATGTAAATGATGAAGAAAAAGTAAGAAAGAAAAAATCATAACTGTTTGGAAGAAATCAACCGCTTCCGAGACTCTTAATCACATTATTTCTGAAAATAAATCATTCAATATTACTCGTAATTAGGTGTGGGAGACAGAAATACAACTCTGATTGGTCCAAGAGGAGAGAAGTGCATATCAATTGGCCCGATCGAATTCGCGCCGTGTCATAAGTGATCAGAATTCAAATCCATAAGAAGTATGCATCTGACGTGAAGTCTAAAAGATGGAACACGCTTCTACATTGTCTATCAGTTATACCGAATGTTTTACCTTTTAAAGTATCAACAACAACCTGTCTTATCTGATACGGTTTTATGTTTATACCTTAACGCGTTATTTTCGGAATTTACCGTTTGCTTTCAGAATAATATCAGAAATGAATAGTTAAACATTTAAAATCTAAGCAGTCCGAGTAGAAAACGATGAGAGCAAAATAAATTCCCGTTCCTGCAGTTTCATACCACTTCAATAATTTCTGAGTTCTGAGGTAAAGGTCCTAAGCAAACTCGCCTTGAGTCCGTCTTAATTAAAGTATCTTAGCAACAAACAACAGTGCAGTGAGGTTTCTGTTTATAATTTAACTGAGGTAACCGACAGTACGACGGTGACCTATTTTAAATGTGTAATGAGTAGAATATGCACTTTACCATCGCCGTACTTGAGGTAACTTGGTACTCGTAAGTGACGATAAGATCTTGGGATGGATAGCTCACACAGAAGTCTCAAACTACTGAGGTTCTGGATGGTTTTCATACTAGAACACAACCATGCTATTTACGCTGCAGTTTGGCCAGCTCAGGTAACAAGGTAGCTAACCAGGCTGACATATAAAATGACCTACGATCAACCCAATCGATAGGTACTCCGGCCAACTACCTTTATAGCACCTGTATCTACATAACTACCTTGAAACTTATGAAGTCAGGTGCATTAGCCTCGAAACGAGACGGGTTTTGTGGGCTTCAGATCTTTGGTATATCAGTTAAACTCCTCTAAAATCAAATGGTGCTGTGAAATATTATTAAGTGTATTTCAATATTGTTTTCAGTCTATTCCTATCTACTGTAGCTTCTATGAGAGAAATAAGTCTCGTCTAAGACAAACTATTTAGATACCTACAACATATCAAGTACTTTTGACCTAGCCTTGTATCACTTATAATCTGGAAGTTGCGGGTTCAATTACCACCGTAGTACCTACCTGGATCGCCATCAAAGTTTCATACTAAATTTCTGTTGCCATAATCTTTTAAAATATAATAGCTGGATTTGTGTAATAACTATCTAAATATAGAACATCAGATGGTAATGTCGTGAAATGAGTATCATTACCATACAATTTCACAATGAATTACAATTTTTATTTTAAAACTTTTTTTTCGATTATTGTTCAAAGCGCCATCTATAAACCATTAGCTGGGTAACTGCTATAAAGTTGTAAATTAATGGTATTTATTTTCGACACTATAATTTCATCTCCTATTTTTAGGTAATTACTTATCAAAGCCAACTATTCTATTTTAAAAGATTATGAACAGAAATATAGTATGGAAGCATTAGGGGAGGGGTAAGGTTAAGTTTCAAAGAAAATATTCAATATAATCTAAGGTATGCAAGCTGATCTCATGGTGTAACAAAATCTACTGAAATTATCTGTCAATCAATAATAATAATAATACAAGATCTAACCGATCAAAATCCGTTTAAAAGTCGAATTTCGGATTTATACAATTTGCATCCAATCCGAAACAAAAACGAAACCAAACAAATCGTAGAACTAGAACGTTCCTTTGTTTGTAAAGAAACAAGTAAACAGAGCTGTCAAACTCCGCGTGTCTCTGCCAAATCTCGTAAACATTTTTCTCCGTGTACGAACACGGGAAGTGGTTTATTACAAAGTTAAATTACAGGCCACTGCCATTAATAGAACTTTATTACCGTGTCTGCGTCGCTTACGGGACGAGGGTAACATTATTTCGTAATTTCTTACGTTGTACGCCTTATTAATGTTTGGAAGTAGGTAAATGTTCAAGCGTATTTGCCAAACATAATTGTTCAGGCGCTGATAAAATTATGCAGAAATTCTACTATTTTGAGGATAGGTTATTGATTCAAGAAGAAAGGATAGGATGCTACTATCCATCTGTTTTATTCCACCCACGGGATGATATATACGGGGCGGTCCTAAGCCAAGGAAAAAAATACACCAGTTTCTGCCCGCAACTTCATACGCGTGGACTTCAGAAATTATACCGATGGAACTACTCCTTCAGTTGGGATAAAAAGCAGAATATGTCTTTTTCCAACCCTTCAACTATCCTTTTACAAAAAATCAAGTCATTCTGACAACGTTGCGATATAAAGGAAGGACAAACAAACAAACTCACTTTAGCATTTATGAATAGTAAGTGTTGTTGAAATAATATGACCTTTATACCGACAAGAGTTTTGGCTCTGTAATAGCAGTCGTCAATCATTTCGCGTAAACTTCAAAATGGCATCGCTGGAAATGCGACGCGGGCGCGGGGCGGGGGCAAAATTAACAAGGAGAGATTGCGATTTCAGGGAAGGCTTTACTGGGTTCGTTTATGAGGCGTCTTTCAGTTTTAATTAAATACGTCCTTAAGTTAGGAGCTATTTTGTCGACAAGACGTCGCAGCTTGGAGTGATGTGAAAATCAGTTTCCAGACCAGACATTAATTTTGCAGTTTTTCTGATTTGTTATGTGATTGAGGCAGATAAACTCGCCTATTATATACTTCGTGGGGATATATTTTATGTAGATACATTAAAGTGTTGTTACTACGTGCGTAAGATACATACTGCATGACAATCAAACAGATTCATTAGAAGATTGATTGAATTGCATTTTGGCAATAGTTCGACAAGTATTACCTAAATAATAATCGTTAACAAAATCGCATCATAATTTCGTAACACAATACTTTGTTATTGTTTTGCTGGTGTTGTAGTCTAAATGAACATTTGCACAGTTTATTGTTTTTAAATAATAAATAATTTACATTTAAAGTTAATATTGCTGTATGGTGAATACATCTTATTTTATTCGTAATCGTAATAAAAATAACGTAATTAATTTTTTGCATTGAAGTTTCTCAACCAAAAATGAGCGTATGTTTTCCTTTATTTATAAAAAAATATTAATTAATTATTCACAAAATAATAATTTTAACGTAATCAACAGTAATATTGAAACGATTAAACGAATCAGGAAGCGAAACGAAGTCTATATTCTGTTAAGCCCTTTTTACAATCTATACTAATATTATAGATATGAAAGTAACTTCGTTTGTTTGTAATTTCTTTATGTCGATGTATGTTAGTTGAAGAGTCGGAAAAAGACACAGGCTACTTTTACTCTGATCGAACGAGTAGTTTTCGTATAATAATTTCTAAAATAAACAAACTGAAAACTTGGAATAATTGGTTTTAAACTTTACAAAGGTTTTGTGTCGCATCACTAGGACGCGTGCCGTGTCAATAGAGCTTATAGGAAATTAATTTAGGTTCCAACAACGATGTTCACTTCATTAAGTTTGAGATGGAATTTTGAACTAGCAGAGGTGATGTTTACGTCTCTCGCGATACGGTTTAGTTTAACTATTCAGCAAAGGGTTTAGTTTACTGGTTTACGGGCCTGTGTTAATGTAAATAATGAGTTCATCAAAGGGCCGACTCAGCAGTCATGATTGTTTTAACAAGATCATATCTACGAATATTGTAAACATGAAAGTTTTGTTGCTTGGTGTTTAATTAATGTAGCAAGGGAGTAACGGATTTTTTATAATGTATGATGGGTTTGCACTTGGCATTCATCTCATCTGATGGTAAGTGCCCATCTCCTGAATATTTCCCTTATTTGCCTTACGGTGTAGTAATTAGATTCGTCTCCATTTAACGAGTGTCATTAGCTATATGACGTCAACGTAAATGCATCTGACGCTGAATCATGTTCTAGAAAACTTATTCAAGTAGAGTTTTTCGTCACTTCGTTAGAACCACTTTAATCACATACTTAACTTAAAAGTTATGCGAAATTCCAGTTAACTCCATTAGTTAACTACGTCGTTACTTTACACAAAACTTTATAAGTTCTAGTCTTAACCCGCTTGGCTTTGAGCAGATGGCAAAGTGCTGCTTTTGTAATACTAAGCTAGTTTGTGAACTTGTTTGAAGCTTTCTTATAGAAAATTAGCATTCTAAAGAAAATAATTATTAAATTCATTTACAGACTTTCATTTTAATGTACTTCAGCTTCACATAAGTGCATGGTATTCAGCTAAGGGGCTGTACCAAACCAAAATAAAGTACTCAAGGACATAGTGAATGCGCCCTGCTACATAAGATACAAGAACTTCCATCGGGTACTAAAATGGATCTAGTGAATAGAGTAGTCCAAAAGTACGCGCTCATGAACATAGGCTTCACAATCATGTAAATGTCGAGAGCGTCCAACTCTTCTACAATACAGACATAGTGAGGAAGTTCAGAAGGACAAAACTTTTTTAGCTAGTGTTGTTAATTTTCTATAAAAATAGTGACAGTGTTTTAGTGAAAGAACACATGAACAAAGTGTTAAGAAGTTAAGTTTTTAAATTACTTACTCGTAGCAGTAAAGTATAAGCTAGATTTTAATAAATAAATGATTATTAAAAAAACATCGGAAGGGTAATAATGAGAAACTAGAATAAGCAATATATTTTCATAACAGTTTCAGGGGCCACACAGCCGTCCCTGTCCAAGCCCCATACGACTGTCTTACACTATTTGTCAGCTACCTCCAGGGCATCACGTACGAAGCCCCTTTGACAAATCAGACACCAGCCTGATTTCCTGGAGCGTGTCACACAGAGTGCTCGTATCGCCCGGCTTTGGTGATTTCTGTTGGTGACACTTTGAGTGCCGCTTTGAGAACGAGAAGTTCACATGGAATCTTTAAATAACTTGTCCTGTATTTTTAGAAGTAAAATATCTCACTAAGCGCCATTAGGTTAAAGTGATTGGCCAACTGCTGCGAAACTTATTTTGTGTTTGAAAATAATTGTATGCAATGTTTTAATTTTGAATCTATGTATTTTTGTAAGTTTAATTACAACAAAGTAATGTAATACATAGTAAAGCTCTTTAAAGAGGAAATTTTTTTTTCTTTCAGAAATATGCAAAAAATGTGTAAGTAACTGCATCTATGACAGTTTGATTCTATTTCATGACTAAACAGCTAAACCAGTCTTAATGAAATAAAAACCTTCCACATGCGAATCGGCTTTGCGCACAAAGAATTCCGTGCCTCCGAAACATTTTTTATGGAGATCTTTGATTTTTAACTTTTTATTATTTGTTGAAATTTTCTGTGTCTACCTATTACGGCTCGAGAGATAGCCCTGTGACAGACTGACGTATGGACAGCGGAGGCTTGTTAATACCCGTTGGGTACGAAACCATAAAACTAATTTTCAGCAAAATACGTCTTCATGGAGTCCTGGAATCCACACAATTGCATAAACGTACATCACGAGAAGTGATTTTGCTTTTACAGAATAGCGTTGTTGCAATGATATTTGACGACAGCTCAGTTATGTGAATATTTCAATAAAAGATGTAGTCGTAGATTCTATGATGTCGCGTCCATTCCGACTGAGTCTTCAAAAATACGGTTTATATAATATTTTTATTTAAAGATTTTTAGTGGTTTATTTTAGATAAATAAATGTTAAAAATATTAAAGTTTGTACTGATACACGAAACATATTCTGCTTTTATAAATTACTATCCTGGAGAATTTCTATTTTTGAGCCAACCTACGTAAAACAGAAACAAATATGGTGATTAATTGGCCTTTATTTAACCATCAATCTTGTATAATATAAACATACGTATTTAATTTAATTATTCGACACCGGTATTGAAATTGTCTTGCGTATCTGCACCTAGAACTTGTCATAGTTTCCGATTCTGATTCCGAGTCTTTCTCCTCCAAGTAAAACCAGATATTTTTTATTGTAGTCCTCCAATCTCAGACACTGTTTTCTTTTCTTTCTTTGTTACTTCTCATCATAAGACCTGCCCACCTCCATTTTAGATTTCTTATACAGTATATTACCTCATGCGCTTACACTTAATCAACATTAATTCACGCCGACTTAAATACGTGTAAACCATCGTTATGGCAACAAGTCGCATAATTATTCTTGTACCGTGAACGTCGCATTTTCGTGACAAAAACCTATATATCTCCCTTTTCAAACCCCCACACGACGGGCAAACGGGAAAAATTTCACCTGGAAACTGTATTTTGTTGAGTTCTGTGTAAATAGAGGTGGCAGGGAAACGCAACATCGCTTACTGTGACAGTTCTCCGTCTCATCCGAATTCATGATCCTGAATGAAATTCAGACGATACAACCAGACACAGTAAAATTCAAATTGTTTTTATACAATGCTAGCTTAGCTTGCTTGAAATTCCTACCATAGTTCTGTAAATGTGAAATAGGACGATGATGTTTCAAACTTTAAAATTCCCAGCTTAAGTCGACTACCCACAAAGCATTTCTTCCTTTTTCATCCCCTTAGGTTGCTGCTACTGAAAAATCATTTCTAGATCATCAAAGGGATTGTCAATCAGTGTGGCCAGCCTTTTATATATACAGATGTTACCAACACAGCTTACAGCACGTCTGTTGACAATACATAAAATATGATTTGTTACCAATTTAGACGGTTATTGACAATCTGTGAATCAGACGACGACCACAATAGTGAAGAAGCCACGTTCAACATCGATGATGACGATTGACGATAGAAAAAACCACAGTTTGACAAAATGTTTGTTTTTAGTGAATTGCACCCCAGAATACCCCAATACATTGAACAAGTCGAAGAAGTCGCGAGCAGAAGCTAGTAGCGAAATAAACATGAGCCGTTTTCTAAAGACGTATCGAAGAAAACTCAAAACGTAAGTGAAAATACGAATACCCACAAACGATGCTCAAATTTGTTAAAAGAGCTTATTTCGTTCCCGCAGAGCTATAAAATTAAAAATAAGGGTTCATTTAGGATCAGGTGCGTGAGAGCGAATATCTGTTCAGGGGTTTTGCTTGGCTCGTTGCACTAATCCCGCTGTGCTGTGGTGTGGTGTGGTTACGCTGCTTTCCATTTATCTGAATGGTTTTTCTCGTCGCCTTTAACTGGAGCAGATGATTATATTTTTTATGCTTGAATATCACACTTCTGTATTAAATTCGAATGTTAAATGATATTTTGGGAATTTTCCATTCATAAGTCCACCATTAAACATGAAACTCGGTTGGTTGGTGGTATCTTCTCTGGCTAGCCAGTTACCTAAGTCTGCCGCCAAACAGCACTGAGGTATGCAAGGTAGGTAAGTACCATAGTCAGCGCCACATGAGGCTTCTGGATGAGTACACTTACCATCCAACGGCCTTAGTGTCACTTACCATCACTTGAGATCCCACCCATCATAAAATACATAAAATAAAAATCACAGATCGCCTCGTTGGACTTTTTATGAGGGCATTTGCTATAATCACTCTAGAGACTGCAGTAAGATGTTTTACATAGGTAGATTCTGCTGCCCATCGTCTGATTTTTTCCAAATTGTGGAAACGTTGATTCATTTCAATGTAAAATGGATTACTTGACCACAGTCACATAATTATGGTAAGTGACGATGTGGTTGAAAATTGTTCTTTGTGATGGTTACTTTGGCGAACCCGACTGTAATTTTGAGTGCAAAACTAACTTCATGAAATATTACCGCGTGTTATCTGAAAGCGCCGCAACTGAAAGCCGGGTTAAATCAAATTGGGACTATCCTAAGTTTTCACACAATGTGGGCACAGTATACTATTGCCGGAGTTAGCTATTACATTAGTTACAAACTAACTTTGCACTGCGACAGACTGATTTATCGCATTAGGTATGTAAATTTTATATTTTCTCTATACTTACTTGTTTTGAAGTTGACATTGGTGAGTTTTTTCCAAAAATAAATCGTCAAACACTATTGAAATGCATAAGCAGGTATTCGTGTATTGGCCTTAGCTTTGAATTAAAAATAATTTCATGACATTTCGTATGTAGTTATTGAACGGAAATCATTTATTCATTCTAGTGCAAAACCAGTGTATTTTGAATGATAATCAAGACTGATTGATTTGAGCATAGCAGAAATAAATAAACTAGCTGACCAAAAAATGCCTTATCAAACGCGGTTAAGTTATATTTTCCTAACATACCCCGTCGATAAGCAATTCGTTTAGCCAAACGGTGAATAAACTCACCATACAAATCAGTTGCCGTCACTGACGTCACCGGTCTCTATTAGAGCATTAAGAATGTATGAAGCTTGTATTCATATTTGGGCTACACCTCAAATCGATTGTTTTGTGTGTCCACCCCTATATATTAGAAAAACATCAAAATGAAAAAGCTTTTTACCATCATATTTTTGGGTATTTTTAATTTAAAGTTTTTTTTTCCGCAACCACACCTGTAACTACATCGTTGAAATGATGACACGGCTAACATGCAGACCACAAAATAATTTTTCTCAAGACATTTTGTTATGAAGAATGTGGATATCTCAATTTTTCGTGGCCTGCATATAAGCTCTGCCGGATTTGTGACTCTAAAATTGTATAAAAGGGTTTTGTGTATTTTACATTAAACAATTGTAGTCATGTGATAAAATACATGTATTCTGGCATACATTCGAAACAAACATCAATGTAAACAGTTCTCGAATATCTCATGTTTAGATAGTAGATCAATTAATAAGATCTGACAACATAAACCGCAAAACCAGGCCGTCAAAGTTCCACAGCTGTTGCCTGACGCGGAGCAACGAGACAACATCGTGTTGCTTAGAAGTTTACAAGATCACGCTATATTCAGCTTCACTATCAGAAGCACCAAAGAGTCTGTTATCAAACTATCACATCACATTACACACTACCTTATCACACACTATTACACAAATCTGAAAGATATATGCTTTCGAAAGTTTTGATTGCTCTCTGGGGTTCTGTCAGGTTGTTGCCTTTTGACGAAAAAACGTAGTAGCTAATCTTAATTAAATTTGGCACACTGGTAGCTGGTAAATGGTAGGATGAAGGGGGACAAATGATACTATTTATCCTAATAAAAGGTTCCTGTGGGATAATTTTGCGTTCAACTCAGACGAAGTTGCAGGCAAACGTATATTATATAATCAACGCGTTAAAAAAGAACTTGTAAACTGACTTCAACTGCCTTAAAAGTCGACAGCATTCATCCCCTAAAATGTTCACCATTAGAGGTAGGATTTCTGGGTATATATTTTTAAAATTTTTCAAAAAGCACTAAATCAATTTCGATAAAATTTATATGGGACCACCATTTAAGTATAATCTACCACACAAAACAAAGAATCATCAAAATCGATTCATAACTGACGGTGCTATCGCGTAACATACATATCTACGAAAAAAAACATACAGTCCGCCTCCTTTTTTGAAGTCGATTGGAAATTGCAATAAACGTGACTAAATAGCAAATAATTGTAGAAAACAGATTCCCTTATACGCTAACATCGTTCAGGGAATTAACCCGAAAGTTGCAGAACTCCGGTATCCGTGATAACCGGACTTTAAATTAAGTTTTTACTTAGTCAAAGCCTTGTTATTTAACTTTATCATAACCCAATTGCCAGTTATTATTTGATGGGGATCCGGTTAAAGATTTGAGAAGTTGACGTTGCCTTTTGAGATATTACGAGTATATTGTCCATTTATATGAACTAAATACTTACCACAAAATCTTTCGCGTTACAGTATGGCTAATGAAATAGTTATGCTTTATGTGGTTTTCTAATTGAAAATCTTATTAAGTCAGTCTTGTAATATTTTCTTTTATGTTTTAATAAATAAATATATTCTATATCTCATGGAATGTTTGTCCTTGAGTCAATAGCTTTATGTTCAGCATTATATTAATTAATTAAACGTAATTTGCTTCTATTTATTCAGCGAAATTTTCTAAAAACTATCTAAAAACGAATATTTTGAATCCCGGTTGTCTGTAAATCCATGAAATTCTGTGCTTTGGAAGGCACGTAAGCTGTGGATCCCGGTTGATGTCTATGACAGCAGTCGTTAAGCCAAGTAAGAGGTATTCGAGCCACTTGATGAACTTCTAAGAGTTAAGTTGGAAACTCAACAAAAGACTAACCCCAAAAAAGCATAAGGTATATAGTTTCCCTTCCAGGGCTGATGTCAGTCGCTTCCGTAAAATCTAATACAATACTTTGTGTGTAGATAACCGATTTCGATAGGTAGCCAACTCTGATTGAGAAACAGGATAAGTGATGATGTTCTTCAACGAATATGGGCCAAGAGCCCGTGAAGGCCAGACTTTCGTTATTTAGTAAAAGCAGACAGTTTCTCTGCGCATTTCCGCGATACAGGTAAGAACGATCAGAGACTGCGTACCTTGGACTGTGGCTACTTTTTGTACTTGAAAATCGGTTAAGTGTAACGCTCAGTTTTTCATATTTTCTTAATAATAATATTTGAAATCACGTCATCCATTGCCAGACCTTAGTATAGTTTCAACCCCTTACCAGACACCCTTAAACTTTCGTTATATTGTAAATGCAGATTTTAATATATATTACTATTAAAGATGTTACCTCAGTAGCCAAACAGTTTTGATGGATTGTATATATTGCCAGACACGTAGAAAGTAAATATCTGTGTCACTTGGTCAAATTTTTGTAAACTATGTAGGTCAAAGTCACAGATTTGTTAGAAGTTTATAGATTTGTTAAGCAACCGAAAAGTTGCTAAAATTAAACAAAAATTTATCAACGTGACAACTGACTAGATTGTGAGTAGAACATTTTATCGACTTTGATGTCTTAATAATCCAATTGTAATCAAACTAATTTTATACGGAGCCCGCTGGGGGAGTCATCCAAATATTCCGCAAACCTCGCAGACACTCAACTCGTTTACTTGATCTATTGCAATATAATTTTCAAAACTTTCGCAGCGGAATCGTTCGCCAAATCGTTTGTTAAGTCGGACATCGAAAACTAATTAATAGGAATTCTCCTTAATCGCTGTTCCAAGACAAAACTTGGAAACCGATCGACCAATTTAACAGTTCTCAGTTTTGTATTGTCCCTCTAACAGTCGGGATCGTTAAAGTTTATTCAAACTAAAATTTCTTGAATTGTCTTAATTACATCTGTAAGTTGTATATGCTATCAGAAATTAGTATCAAGTAACTACATAATTCTAAAAACTGAAATATTTTTTCAAGTTCAAATCTCTAGGTAGAATATTAAAAAAACATACGCTTTACTTTCTTTCTTTTTTCACGCTTTGTCTTGAGAAAATAGGCATTAGCTACATAGCGGATATAAAAAACACATGCCAATCCATACTAATATTATAAATGCAAAAGTAGACTTGTTCTGTTCGTATGTCCCTCCTGCACGTTTCCATGGAGGGTCTGAATGACTTGATTTTGTACACATATGAAAAAAAGGGTCGAAAAACGACAAAAGCTACCTTTTATCCCGATCGAGCACGTAGTTCCCGTGGTAGCAGGTAAAAGCAAGTACTCAATAATAAATACGGGAAAAAAATTATATCTATAATTATATAACATGCACTACGTAAAAATAATTTAATTATGGACAAAGTAATTTATAGTCGATTTTAGAAAAAAAAATTAAGAAAAAAATGGTTTCGTAAAATCTCCGACGAGCTGGAATTGGAGCTTATTCTACGTTCCTTTAAAGCTATATAATTGGAATACTTCCTTTCAGTTGCGAACGCTGGCCCGAATGTTATTCAGACAACTCGAGTTGGTAAGTTTTGAGCAGTTTTGGCACCTAAATGAGGATTCTGTCAGTACCGTCAAGTTTGTAATTTAATTTCAACTAATTTCCTGAGTATTTATGCCTCAAAATTTTCATCTATAAGTAAAGCTAGTTTCCTATTAAAATTTTATTGTACACTCGAGTACAAAAATATCTTTGCATCCACTTTTGAACCTTGTCACATTCACTCTTGCTTGTTCCTATGTAGTGTGTTGAGGGAATTGTAAATTAAAGGTGAATATGACATGGTTCAAAAGTGGATACATATTTTTGTACTCGATTGTACAGTAAATCTTATAATAAAATTATTTTATTTCAGGTCAAAATAGAAACCGTAAAGAAATACATTTAAAAATTAAAATATAAACATCAATATTGCCTCGCAACGGTACAGAACTGACGAATATTAAAAAAACAATATTAGGTATATTGACGTTTTTTTCTTCAAATATTGGTCAGTTCTAGTGGTCCAGGTCCTCAGCGATAGCAACCAAAATTTTCTTTACACTTTTCTGTAGCCAGTCCCAAAAAGTTTCAGTCCGAGATCTAAGAATAGCGAAGAAGTCATGAACTCTTGCGCCAGCAAATATGCATGATGCACTGCAATAACGAGGGAAATTCATTAGGATTCGAAACGCAACGTTATACTTCACTTTCAGGACGTTGTAACACTGAGAAGAAAATATCAAAATGACTGGAACCTTGCTGCTCTCGTCATTCTCAATAGATGCCTACCTCATAGATTCACCACGCCTGGCAGGAGGATTGGTAGTCGCAAGAGGCTATGTTGGTAAGACCACGTGGTCGGTTTCAAGGTTGCATTGTTTTGTAGCTGTCCCTCTCCGAGCCCTATCCTACCCGAACGCGTACGGTGAGACAGCATACATTACGCGATGTTATCCACCCGTTATTTGGATGTTTCGTAGTCCAGGGATCATTTGAAGGATACAGTATATTATGTAACCATTTTTTTAATACAGTATACTAATGAAATTTCAGATGTCGGTGGTTTTTCCAAATTGTTCTAAATTGATTCATACTCTTGTAAATCAGGTTCAAAGTTGGGGCTTTTTATTACCGAAAAATACAATACTTTGACGCCCTGTAACTCTGGAAGTATATATTTAAACGAAAATCTGACTCACCACCGACACAGATATTTGTTTATAGATTGTGTCTTGAAAATTTCATAGATTTTCATAGCTTAATACTCAAAATATGACTAGACTACGTTTGTATGGGCGCTTTGACACCAGCATACCCTCTTAATGCGTAGGTAAATACTGCTTTATTACATTTTTTTTCTGTAATGTCTAACTAAATATCCTAATAATGGCTTAATAATAATCATAATAATGAAATGCTGCTATATAGTCATCTTTTACGACACCTACGGCCCGCTAGTTTGTTCCAGGGGAAAAACTGCAACAATTTTCATAAACCGGAACAGTAATTTCAGTTCGAATATAGTTCCAGTTTTAGTTTCACTGAGATAGAATCTCTTGCAGCACACATTTTTGAATGTACAGAACTGTACAGAACCGTATCAAATTCCTGTAAAATTGTTTACCTCGTGCATATCTCGCTGAATACAAAATGCTACAAGTTTCATAAGCACCGTTTGATGGATGACCTCATTCAACGCCCTTGTATGTCATTTACGTCATTCCTTATCACGAGTAACAGAGATGGCAAGCCATTTAGCGTCTGTCTCGCTCATATTCGGGAATAGTATCAATGTATCGGGCGACATCGTTGCGCTTTCGTTTTTGTCGTCTGAGGCGTTCCGTCCACTATCATTCGTGAACCATTCGGCTATCGTTCATTCACAGCGCATGCTCACTTTCTTTGGCCGTCAGTGCGCATGCGGGAACTGTGTCAAGCGGAGCACTCTCTCCGACAACCTCTCACTTTGACTAACAATTTCAATAACAGAATTATATCTAGAAATGGCTTCTATTAGCTTATTAGAAAAGTTAGGACTAACGTTTCTTATTATAATATTAGTGTGGGCAGTGATAGTTATATTCAGAGTGATATATATCTTTGCTCTCGGGCCAGCACTGAACAAAGTGGACTTCAAATCTAAAGGGAAATGGGCATGTAAGTTCATTTATTTATTTATTGTTTGATATAATGTATTGCCTAGCAGAATTAATTATTTACCTTCAACTGTTTTATATTTACTTGTACTAAGAGATGAAACTGGCCAAGTTCTCATTGGGGAAATAGGTGCATTTAGATTTAGGTGAAGTTGCATCTAGGTGCATATTTTTGTTTTGGTCAAGGCAAGGTCAGGCGACTTGATAAAATTGATCAGTGGTAGGTCTTAGTGGATAAGAACGAAATGGGTTGCTAAAAAATAAATGCTATGTCAGTCAATAAAAATGTAACATCCGCAGGGTCAATGTCCGCGAATTCCTAAGGATGCGGCAGTATTTACGTAGCAACAAACGGAATTACTTTCTCAGTTTCTTTTTACTTTCCATTTCGGTTACTTTTGGTGTCACTGTTAATTGGGAACCAAATATCGACGTAATAATGAAATATCCTTTCATTGATTTTATAACTACTCTAATTGTCAACAATAAAAATTTACGGTTGGGGTGCACAAAAGGGGGCGCAAAGGCGGGACTTAGAATAGTCATGATTTTTTGAAATTCCTAAGCGCCCCCTTTGCACACCCTAACCTAACTTGCACCTAACCTTTGAAAGTAAATCTTACGTTAAATGTTTTGTAGTTTTGATATGACCAGACACTATACTTAAGTTACTTGTTACCAGTCGGTTATAAGTTTAGGATCAAATGGTCGCTTTTTCCGGTCTTGCACTTGTAATGTTGTCTGTGGTTTCATTTCTCTAGAAAGATTATTCAACCACTTTTGATGTTTTTAAATTATTTTTGATATTATTGATAGACAATGACAGAACCGTTCATCAAACGGATCCGTTCTTTTGTATTAATTCATTATTCAAGCGCACATTTCCCGGGCTGATTTGTTTTACAGCGATACGATACTTTAGTCATTGATTTTTAAGAATATACGGAATCTTAAAAATTCATACACACACACACACACACACATAACGTAACTGACAATGACGTGCGCTGTATATTGACGTCTGAGTGTCTGACCTTTGGTGTAATCTTGATGTGTGTACCTTGTGCATACGAACGAAAGTGTCTGACCTAGTTACTTCATATGTGTTCATTGAAACTCAGCCTCTGTTAGTCTATATACATATATTAGGCAAATAAATATTTTCATTTCTAGTCTAGCCGATTTAAGATTTGTATCGCACCCTTTGTGTATAGATAAGTCTGAAAGTCTCTTCCCCACCCCTGTACGATTCCTGGCTTCGGCCATATAAAAATACATATGATTTTGACTTCATTGCTCCACCTCATGGTGTCGAGTTGCAATAAATTTTATGATTTCATATCTGTTTCGATAAAAATGTGTAAATGTATTTACTGATAAAATATCAGAGAAACATACGTTCAGATTCTTCTGCAAAATGTACAATGACCCAGTTTTAGGGTTTCATATCCTAAGCCTCCGCTGTCCGTTCGTCCGTCCGTCTATCAGCGGATCTATCAGCTCATTATGCGTAATAGGTAGTTTAAATTTCCACAGAATGTGAATTTCTGTTGCCGTTTTTTCAACCAATAATAATAATAAATCACAAATCAAAGGGGACTCTTCATCTACTAGAAACGTGTATTTTTTAAACTGCAAAGTTGAGTTCGATGCCTGTTACGTCACAGCTATTATTTAAATAAGATTTTCAGTGTTAATGATTCATATTCTGTACGGAACCCTTAGCGTGTGTCCGACTCGCACTTGACCTTTACCACTATTCATGTATTATATAATAGGCTAGTTGACTAAATTTGAAAACTTGGCTAATTATATACTTTAATATCTATTTTATCCCAAAAAAACTATATTTTAAAGAAAAATTAATATTTACATTACGTATTTTGTATTTTAAAAAAGCCATTTAGATTTCCCTCGAAAACGCTGAATAGTGTCATGGCGTCTTGAATGACGTCACAGCTCGCGAAATAACCTGCTCTGTGATATGAAAACGTCAACAACAACAATGATGTTTTGCGAGGCGTGACGTCACACTTTCTTGCGCCGCGTTCTTCGTGTTCGTTGTCACGTGACCTAATGCCTATTTTTTTCGAATTCATTTTCTAAAAATATTAATAATCTTTAACTTTTTTGAGAAATAGACTGGTTTTTTCTCACCTTCGTGTCTTCATTTATAATTAGCAACTATAAACCAAGCCATTTGTTATTAGTGGACACAAGCCTATTCAGGTCAGAAATAAAATATCCTGATATATATCATTTCAACGATATCGATATAGTGAAAATATAAATAAAAGTCTGGATGCAGTTCCATTCAAAGTCAATCATTGGTCAGCTCAAATACATTCCGATAAACAGGTAGACCCCAATGCATCGACTTAAAAAACCTATAGGAAAGTCATTAGTCATACGCCAAGTGGGACTGTGCCGTAAATTGGAGGTCCCTGACACCTAGCTCTTTTTGCATCCACGTCTCGTGAGCAAAATAACAAAGTTGGTATTATCACTCGCCACATTGAGAATATTTAATGCCTGAATACATATTTAATCCTAAAGTAAGGTGTATAGTATTGAGTTTACATAAAACTTAATACACGTGATCTTTGTTGGCTTATAAAAAGTATGGCTGTTTGATTTCGGGTTATTTGTACGTTTTGTTTACCCTATTACTAAGCACTGTCAATTATGTATGACCTAAAATTTAATGAATAAATGAGCTGAACACGCATTTCATATGAAAAACCATTGGGTCAAACCGTCAAAAGACAGTTTGATGAAGGCGATGACCCCTATTTTTACATAATTCTGACTTACTTGACTTATCAGCTCGTGTCTCTCTAATGCTAAATATAGGCCTCTCATAGCGTGCGCCACTCCTTCCTGTCATCAGTCCTCATCCACTCACTCCTTGCCTCCTAGATCATAATCTATCTACATTAATTTGATTTTTATTTATTGATATTAATTTAATTCAGAAACACCTATTGCATAGCCAGCTTATGGAGCCATAATAAGTTCCTCGTACAGACAGATCAGTCTGTCATGTTGGTTTCGTACATTTAACCCCTTTTTTTAATCTCCCAATTACTGTCCCAGTGGTACTGCAAGTCGGTTATGTATGGGGAACAGGGGTTCACTGTACATAATTATCATCTCATTCTATTTTCGTCGCCGGTGCCGTGTCCAAAGTTCCGAGATCGATGGAGTGGAACCAATATCGATATCTATTCGACTTTATGCATTTGACGTCGACAATTGATTTCACAGCACTTTGTGGCCCACCGCTTGTTGTTTTCACGACCGATATGTTGTATCGTGGTTCACTCGCGACTCCACCTATTTTCTATTATAACAGAAGTATTTTGTATGTAGATTCATAGTATATTAGTTGAGGTCAAACAAGATTATTTATAAACATAGATTTTAGAAAGACCACTAGGTAAAAGTTTTACGGTGTGACAGAGAACTGCCTAAAATGTCATTTGTCCTCAACTTCTTTTATTTTTATAAGCGTGAGCAAATGGACATATCCCTAGGAGACAGTTTTATCCAGATTATTTAATACGCTTTTCAAGGTTGAATGGCTTATTGATATAAATGTTGCGGTCTCGTGTTTTGATTTAGAAGGTTACGCGTGCGAAAGAAGGATACATTTACAGACGCAGGTTTATGCTCATCGTACTATAATCTAAGAATACACAATTTTGAAGAAAAAAATGTTTGCTTCTACATCTTTTTTTTATAAATCGGATGGTTAGATTTCAAATCCGTCAAAAATAGTGAATGGTCTCTGCTTCGAAATATAACCACCCCATGCTATCCCGAGGGTGTAAAATGAGACTTAGGAAAAAATTATTCAGGAGATGGATAGCAGAATCTGCCTATTACATCTGTTTGCAATCATCAATACCCCTTTTGAGAGTGATGATAATGGCAAATCCCATATAATGTCTTAATTTGGTGATCTATGAGTCAGGCTCATTACCAATTGTGGACTTATGCAGCGTCTGTAGCCCTGATTGTGTAGGTAGACAGTCAGATCTTTTAATTGAACGATGAAGTTTATATCGTTTTTGCCGGAATCATTTAAGAACAAAAAAAATATTGCGTTGCTGTGTATAGCCAGCATCTCGCTGCGAATACTTGCTGCCTTGTTCATTTTAAAGTATACGTCTTCGTTACATTTGATCACATATACATTATATTTCAGCTTTTAGCTATATTACAGCTTTAGCTAAAATATTTTTTGAATCTAGAAAGTTAATGTACAAAAAAATTAAATTAATTATTAGCACATATTTTAACCTTTAACGTCATTAATTTAGATTTTATAAACATCATTAAAATTCTGGAGTTTAAAAAAATTTAAACGCTGCTAGAAAATTGACTCTGCAGTTAATTAAAATACATTTAGTTATTAATCTCAATTAATAGCAGTTTCACAGTAACCTTAATAGAGTAATTAAAAACTCATTGTGTTTTAGTGGGCTAGTTTAATATTTTAAAGCCAAGCCTGAGTTCTTCTGTCTTTGCCCACTTTTGGTCCATCATTGGATCGTTAGATGTTTCTCCATATCGTCTACACAAAAATCCCATACATGCGAAAGTGAGTGTTGTCCTTCCTTATCGGTATAGAAATAGTTGAAGGTCCGTAAAGAAAACAGTTTATCCTGATCGAGCATGTATATACTTATAATACTTTCCGAAGTCCTCGTGGATGAACTCGCGGGCAAAAGTTAGTGTTCACAATGAATATGTACATTTTAACGTTGTCAGACTTTTAATTATAAATACAAGTGCCGTTTTGCGTTCACAGCAATTTAAATAAAATAAACGCAACCGTTTTACATTGAATGCATAATTAGTAATCATTTTTACTCAATTATATTGACGTAGTCATCTGTAGAACGTCCACTGCTGAATAGCTGAATCCCACCCGGTGGGCTACAGTGACCCATCATTTCAATCTAGTTCGTCTCTGTACACGTTTACCGGTAAGTGGTTACCACGAGCACCTTTTTTCTTCTAAATGTACCCGACTCCTTAGCAGAGAAGCAGTGGCCTGCTTACGCCTGCCAGTTAATTTTCTGACAGGTCATGCTTTTGACTATCTACATTTTTTATAATTTCTGTACAAAGCTTTTAAAAGGGGGTGGTATTAGACATTTTGGTACGTTCCGAATCGCCATTAAAGTCAATAAATTTGATCAACTCCCAAGTCCTTGGACTTCGAATGATGTATGTAACTAAGTCATTATTGTCAACACCACAGTTTTCCGTATAAGTAGAGAGACTATGTACGAATCTATATATTATTCATGTTATAAGTACTGTGAATTACGCAGGTCGCTAAGTGATTTACAAACATTGGCTTCCATGTTTTGCGGATATGTATAGTCTATTGATAAAACTCAAACGAATCACCATAGAATAGATAATTATACTACGTAATACGGTTCAACGGCAGTGTTGTCGTTTTGCATCAATTCAGTCGACCAATTCAATTGAAATACACGGTGTTGACTTTGTTTTCTCTCGCAATGCCTTAAGACCGAGGTGTATAACCAATGCGTTCTCCCGGTCACGACCTACACAGCAGAGACGTGAACTCTCACATTGGGTCTTGTCCCAAGTAAGATTTCTCAAGTGGCGAACACGCACCGGGAAGCGTGTACCGGACCGTCCACACAATGGCTCCAGATAATTAGTTCTAGCAATATCAATCATTATTTTATGTTTCCCAGCACCTTCAGAAATCAATAAATGTATGTAAATGATGAATCGAATCGAATTTGTACAACTTGGTTCAGAGCGATTCTACAACTTTTGTGCCATATTAACCTATTGCTCCAAATAGCTAGTTCTAACAATACGTACCAACCGTTACGACATTTAATCTAATAAAACACGCAATATCACATAGGTTTTAAAAACAGTTGATGTAAATATTTACATAGCATTCGTTTGTTGAACTGAATATTAAGTTACACTTGCCAACTTATTCTCTAGGTGTCTCTTGTGTACGTTTAAGTTCTTAACATTTGAACTTACTCAGGTGTAAGTTATTCAGTTATGCACAACAAGAGAATAATGTATACAAAAGTTCCATCTAGAATATTCCTTTATAATAGTTTTAAAGTGCGTCTAGGGGTGACAGCGCACTGTAGTTTTAAAATGAAATTTATTTTATGTATGTAGTTTTAATGTGAATTTTTGTTGGGTGGTCTCGCTAGCACTTTAGGTTATTGTGAGCAAAATATTTGCCAAGAAAACTATAGTTGTATTGGATTTCGACCATTGAATAGAATTGCCCCATGTCTGCGATCATCGTATAGGCAACCATTTACGGTCATTGCTAGTGAAAATGTGAAGTAAATATTTAATACTGAAACTACACTACCGGTTTCCGTGTTCCCTGAAAATTACAACTTAGGAATCTTCAAAAAAAGAGTAAATAGGCACCTTCTAGACCAACACGTAACATCGTCGACCTCATCGTCACTTACCATCAGGTGAGATTGAGGTCAAGTGTTGGTCTATCTTTAATAATAATATAAAAAAACACTAATTTTATAAATCTGTAATTTAGTTTGCTGTGCTGCTCTTGGCGTCTCAACGACACCACCTATCATGATGAAATTTGTCAATCATTGTAGCCTATATGGTAAAAAGAAATACGTGCGGATCGGCGGACTTCACATGCCTGTTCAAGACATGCAGGTTTCCTCACTGTATATACTTAAATATACTATATATACTACACTGATAATGTACTTGAATTGAAAAACGACTCATTGGCACACGGCTGAATTCGAACCCGGAACCCTCAGATTAAGAGTCCACGTCATATCGACTGCGCCACCGACGCTTCTTAACACACTCTTAACATACTAGAATTACACTTTTTGTAGTATTTTGTTTGTAAATATCATACTTTTTTATACCAACGTTGAATATTTAGAATTTTTCGAAAGCCTGCGAAGTTTTTATGTGTTAACCACTGTAGCTAGAACCTTAACATTTGAAACATCGTTTTACATAGAGGCACATTGTGTGTGTGCAGTAGTATTCAGTAATAAAACTCTTAGTCGATTCAATCCATCAGGCATGTACAATTGTATATTCTTCAATATATTCTCAACACACAGTCGGGCAGAGTAACGTTTACTAGTACTATTTCAACAGAATTCACAACAGGAATGGTTTACAAAATGAGTGTTCATCAGTTTTATACTACGATCCTCATAGCTACCACCATCGTCAGTTATACAATATTAATTAATCCCTATAACCAATTACGTTAATACTGAAATTCCAGAATGGATAATTAAATACAATACTCGTATTTGTTACTAAAGGCTCACATTATTTAAATACATAATTATGCCAATAAATTAGATAAACCGTGCTGGTTGAGGCAGCGTGCATCGCCTTCTCGCCGGAAGTAATTGGCTACGACATATTATACAATATTTATCTTTCTCGTTAATAAATCATAGAATCAAGTATACAATATCAAAATACAAACGTAGTTATTGTTTAAACATTTATGACTAAATGTAAATATCGTTCAGTCACGTATCCGAGTAACTTGTATTAACTTAATTTGATGTGAAGTCGTTCCGGGCACCTTCTGTAGATGCTTGGTATGCCTCTTCATATAGATGTCGCTGTTAGCACTTGCACCGGATGTTATTGCCGGTAACACTCGGCCATCCTGCATGAGCCGTGTCCCACGGCTCTCACCACCCTTGAGCTCTGCAGCACCACCAGGATGATCCTGAAGCAAAACATATTTCGCAAAGTAAACTGTTACAGGAACATTTGATGCACTTATTTAGAAAACTGTTACACAAATGAATAATTTCTCAACATAAATCGGTTCAGGTAGTCATTCACAGGTGACGAACACACAGCTTGGCATTCTCCCTTTTTTAGACTTGATAACACAGCCGTCATATAAGCCACACAGTTCTATTCACACTTATTTACTCGTTCAATGACTTGATCACTCAGCTGTCATTCTCAGTACCTAGTTTTATTCCCCTTGTTTCTTCTGCATACAATGACTTGATCACCCAGCCGTCATATAAAGCCACACAGTTCTATTCACACTTATTTACTCGTTCAATGACTTGTTCACGCATGTTGGCATTCTAGTAAAAAAGCTCTATTCACCCTTGTTAAAAAGTACAAAATGATTTGATTGCAACACGCACGCTTTCTTCAAACGTAAGAATATCGATTTTCTACCTGTATCACACGCTATCAGAAATAATGAGCATAACACGACCAACCTCAAAATATATTTGCGATGTACTCGGTGAATGCCAGCACTCGGAGCATTGCTGCAGCACTCCTTTGCCTCGTGCCTCAGACGTGCCAGCGACACGCGCAGTAGATCATGCGAGTAGTTTTTACGTGTCTGTAGTTTCCGAGCAACGATATCTCCATTCATGTGTACTCTTCTACATAATCTGTTCTTAAACCACATCTTCTAGAGAACCACGGGCAGTTTTTCTTGTACACAGTATCAGCTCGTCGTCAGAATTGATAGAAAAACAAGTAGTCGTTTCCCTTTTGTCTGTATGCAGTTCATTGCGTTTTCTCGTAATTTCTCTTCGTAATGTTTCCTCTTATGTCGTCACAGTACTCAGAGCGTATAGGTCAGACATCTTCTCTCATCCCACTTCTGAGATTTTACATAGAGGCACATTGTGTGTGTGCAGTAGTATTCAGTAATAAAACTCTTAGTCGATTCAATCCATCAGGCATGTACAATTGTATATTCTTCAATATATTCTCAACACACAGTCGGGCAGAGTAACGTTTACTAGTACTATTTCAACAGAATTCACAACAGGAATGGTTTACAAAATGAGTGTTCATCAGTTTTATACTACGATCCTCATAGCTACCACCATCGTCAGTTCCTACATCAAAAACAACAACTTCGTGAATCAAAACAGGCACAGTTATACAATATTAATTAATCCCTATAACCAATTACGTTAATACTGAAATTCCAGAATGGATAATTAAATACAATATTTGTTACTAAAGGCTCACATTATTTAAATACATAATTATTCCAATAAATTAGATAAACCGTGCTGGTTGAGGCAGCGTGCATCGCCTTCTCGCCGGAAGTAATTGGCTACGACATATTATACAATATTTATCTTTCTCGTTAATAAATCATAGAATCAAGTATACAATATCAAAATACAAACGTAGTTATTGTTTAAACATTTATGACTAAATGTAAATATCGTTCAGTCACGTATCCGAGTAACTTGTATTAACTTAATTTGACGTGAAGTCGTTCCGGGCACCTTCTGTAGATGCTTGTTATGCCTCTTCATATAGATGTCGCTGTTAGCACTTGCACCGGATGTTATTGCCGGTAACAATCGCTTCCCGGAAAGATTCAGATATTAACTACAGAATTATTTCTCGCTACCGCAGCTAAAAACGCGGGCGATATTCTAGGGCGTGCGTAAAATAACAAAATTGAAATGAATTACGAATACACTTAGAAAACATACCTATATAAATATGACAGTGATTAGGGACTAACTAGAAGAGATATCGTGTGCTGCAGACAATAGGAACCAGGATCTGATGATAGAAACATGATCTGTGGAATTCACCTAGGCAAACAAAGAACACAATAGGTTTGATATTTCTAAAGTGAATATGGATGTTTGATTAAATAACTATGGAACTTTCATCTCATGTTAATCTTATCACGTATGTGCTATTCTTAACTAGCAATAAACAACGTGTAAATAAATGTGCAATAGACTGTCCCCATTAAAATTCCTAAGAATTTCGTAAGATGGCTGCTAAGCGCGACGCAGGCATTTTGAAAATTTCATTACCCTCTAGATGTTTAATTTTTGTTTGACTAACGACATTAATTACTCTAAAAGAGTTAAAGCGGGATCTCCTAAAGCTTATGAGACATTTTATCTTTTTAATTAGTTTTATCCTCAAGATTAACTTCTCTGACAGGATCTTTCGGGGGTCCCTGAAAAAGTTACGAGAGCGGTTATTGTTTTTGACAACTGGGTTGCTTACACAATGAAACTGTTTGTTGGTTGTATTTTATTCTTTTATCAAAATTACTTTGCAGCGCCTCCGTGAACTCCTTGTTTAATACTTTTTCAAGTACTTTTAATTTTTATTATTATTAGAATATTATTATTTTCATTGCTTTCACTTCTTCAGACTTTATTACCGACACGCTAATTGAGACTAACATGAGATTTTGGACTTTTATGGGTAGTTTCTAACTTACAACAAAGGCATCTTTGAATTTTTTACTGTATTACTCGTACAATTTAATTTTGATGGTTTTTTAACGTGCTATAAAAAGTTTGTAAATAGTTGGATGGCGTAAAAGAAAATTATCTTTAGAATTTAATTTTGCAACTAGTTTTAAAAATGTCTTGGCCAGAAAAACTTCAAACTCATCAATTATAAAATAAATTAGTCTAGCAACCTAAACGATGGACTTATACCCTTGTTAAGGGAAGTTTTTTTAGTAAAACTAGCTTTTGCCATCGTTTTCATCCGCGTTGACTTTATAATGAATCTCACGGGAATTATCTACTTGCTTGATTGGAATAAAAATAAGCGTATGTCTATTTCCGGCCCTTGAACTGTCGCTATAAAAACATCTAGTCATTCTCAAACAAATAATATTGGTATGGATATTCTAATTCTAATATATATAGATAGAATTCTGTTTATATATTTTCCAGTTTCTACAACGCAATTTGTAAAAATATGAGTAATACGCAAAATGGCACCTTATCCAACTACCTTATGGTTTACTTACTTATGGTGAGATACAGGCCAAGTGCAAACACATTATTTACATTTTATAAATAACTAGCTTCCGCCCGCGACTTTGTCCGCGTGTACTTCAGGATGTAATCTACATGTTCGAAAGGCACAGGTGGCATATATGTCAAATTATTATACAGCATAAGGTACAAAATAGTGTTTATTCTGTTACGTAGTCTAATAATTTAAAGAAACAAAATAAATTTCAATATCTGACGTAGTACAATCAAATAGTCTTCACACCAATATTATAAACGCGAAAGTTTGTATATACGAATTTACATATTCTATGGTCGGTTGCTAGGCAACACGTTTTTGTTATGCCAAAATTGCCCATGTAATCCCACTAATATTATAAGTGTGATTTTGGACAATTTACACAATATGTCTTTAGAAATTATATGCCTATATGTTATTCTGATGTATAAGCTATATTATTGTAAAGTTTCATTCAAATCCATTCAGTAGTTTTTCCGTGAAAGCGTCACAAACATCCAAACATCTAAACATCCAAACTTTCACACTTATAATATTAGTAGGATAGCGTAACATTCACCATACCTACACAGGTCATTGAAATGACCACGCAAAAGGAGGTACTTTTAATCGTGTATTTTAAAATTATATTTGTTTCGCCACTAACATCTTCTAGCTTCTTCAAAGGGATGGTTGGAAGGGTTGGTTTGATGGTACGGTTATGCTCTGAATGAAAAGCTCGTGTTACATTATCACGAACAAGTTGGAGCCACGCCAAGTATATTCATAGGATATCGTTTGTACACAACATATGTATTGGGATTTTATGTTATTGTATGACTGTATCGTAAACTTTCCTTGTATGAACGTCTGTATTATTATCGTACTACTCTCTCATGAAGGCTTTTTTATAGAGCTGATTCCGGAACATCCGAAGTTTTTAAATGAATTTGTGTCAGTTGTACTGGCCAGTATTTTTTTTAGGAATTGACTTAGACATAGGGACGCAGCTTTGGCACCAGGATCGGGCCAGAGAAAACCAAATATGCATAGGCTAATACGTATTACTTAAATTCGGACCAAATGGACGATACAGCGTTAAATGTACGGAACACAGGCGGACACGTATATTGGCTGCGGGCTTTACTTTTACCCCATTAAATTCGGTGCGCGATTGATGGATTTCCTCGTTAAAACTCTGATCTTCGACTCACAGATCACCTTCGACTGATCAAATGTTATCAGCAGTCATTGTGCCGTGTTCTAAAATTCAAAACGAAATCGAGATCCTTCCATATTCAAAAGAACTCTAGCCAGTGCACGCATCCAAGAAGACGCAACCATGTAGAGCGAACTACTCTACAGTATTTCTATTCGATAGTACAGCAATTTTTTTGGTTCTTTGAGTGACAGAATGACTACAGTCATTGGTTGTTTCGAGCACGTGCAGGGTACTCAAGGCTTCTGCGGACGTGAGCAACACTATCTTAGGGCCAGTGTTTACAAGCTAAGTGGCCCCAGTGAGGATTGTTATTGGTAGGCTTAAAAAGTTTTCTACACGAAACAAATTGATCGGTCATTTTGGTGCCACCTCCAATCAGAGTCTGCCGTGTAGACTTTTTGATAGGCATTTTTAAATAGGCTTCACACGATCGTAGTCAGTATGCTTTTCACTTATAAGAATTAAAAATTCAAATTCAAGAAACTTTGTTTTCTTCATAATCATATGCCAAAGACAAAGATCCGTCACAGGCCTACCGATTCTGTTCTGTTCTACCTAGAACGGGTCCGGACCAATTCTTGCTTTTTAACGGTTTGCGGCGGTAGGTGTATGACAATCGGTTCATTTTGTATAACAGTCTAGCCTTCCGATTTAAATTCTGTTATTTTTCAGTTAGAACAGAACAGAGTCGATGGGTCTGTAGTGAGTCTTTATTTTAAAGAAGTGAACATTTTCAAAGATTTCAACGATACATTTATCTATTGTATGCCTAAACCAAACCATTATAAACTTTTCCCGTACGATACAAAGTATATTTATGACTGCACATCAAAAACAACATGCAGCGAAACCAGCTGACTAAGGGGCTTTCACCTCCGTCCGGTTCAAGTTCAAGGAAAACTACTTCGTGACGCGATTTACACAAGGCTGTTTTTACTATGCCACGTGGTGTTGCTGGTTTGCGTGAAAGTGGAATGTTTGCAGATAGTTATCCGTTTCATTCATATTGTATGTTACTTAGATAAGTATTATTACGTCATAGGCATCTATTAGGTCTTCCGTAAAATAACACTATTATAAAAACGGAAGTGATGTTGTCTGTCTCTTTCTTGGTCTGTCTATTTGATTTTCCTGACGAAAAGGCTCTAAACCAGACATCAGATGACTTGATCACTTCTAGGAGATTAGCTGACTAGATTATCTGTCTCCACATACACTTACGCACAATGACCAACAATTGCTAAATTTTCAAGACTTTAATTCCGCAAGGAATTTATTTAAAATTCAACTGAAACAGACGTATCTTTTATTGCGTTGACCCAGAAGTTTCATTTTTGCACAGCTCCAAGGGATTGCAAACTTGAGTACCTTTAATTTCAACTGGATACCTTCACGAGTTGCTCAGAAAAAGGGCCTGTGAATTCGTAGCATTAGGCGCATCTATCACGTGTCAGTGACAATGAGATATTTAAAGAAATTCTGTCAGAAAAATATTTATACCGTACGATACCACGTCAGGATATGAAATATACCCTCACCGCTCGCATGCATCTTCATGCTACCCCAGCTGCTAGATGGGTTATATAATTTCGGCATTCAAGACGTACCTAAATGCATTCAAATACGAATACCTACCATATTTTGTAACTATCTGAATCCAATTTTGAATCTCTAAGCGTAATATCAATATCAGATTATGCAGATCCGTAGTTTCCAATGTGAATCGTAGAACCAGCTCTACGAGGACTTCGACAAATAAACGATTTTGTTAGTTCAGCTCGACTGAGCTTTGATAACAATGTATTTACATTCTACTGCTAATTATTCTGAACCACAAAGTAAATAATTACTATTCAGAATGCTGTGTGGCATTGGCTTTTGAAAAGGTATTATCGCCCCGTTCGTCCTGATGGAAGATGTCAGAAAAGTCAACTACAGAGAAAATAATGGACAGTAGCAGCATTCTTTATTAACATCTTTCTGCGATCACCAATTCGTCTGATGAGTGTGGCTATGTCTACGAGTATCTCTCAAGGGAAACCTTGTTATGTCAATATCTTTGAGAGAGGCTTATGTCAAACAGTCGACTTATCCAGCTGATGACTTAATGGATATTATCAAATGATTCCTTTTTGGGGCTCCGAACATCCGATGTCTGTCCGCCCGTCCGCCCGTCCATGTGTCAATGATTACCTCCGCAACAACTAAAGCTATCGAATGAAATTGAATGTTTGTCGGACTGATATACAACTTTATCGAGTCTTTATTAATCTGTTCATTTACTAACTTTTGCCTGGGACGTTGTCTTTATAAACTTCAGATTATTTATCCCTTAGGAGAAATTTACCGGTATAATATTGTATTACGAATGATGAAAAATGAGGAAAAGAAGAAATTCAAAGGTGTGTGTGTGTGTGCGCATGCGTGTGTGTGTGTGTGTGTGTGTGTGTGTGTGTGTGTGTGTGTATGTGTGTGTGTGTGTGTGTGTGTGTGTGTGTGTGTGTGTGTGTGTGTGTGTGTGTGTGTGTGTGTGTGTGTGTGTGTGTGTGTGTGTGTGTGTGTGTGTGTGTGTGTGCGCGTGTGTGTGTGTGTGCGTGTGTGTGTGTGTGTGTGTGTGTGTGTGTGTGTGTGTGTGTGTGTGTGTGTGTGTGTGTGTGTGTGTGTGTGTGTGTGTGTGTGTGTGTGTGTGTGTGTGTGTGTGTGTGTGTGTGTGTGTGTGTGTGTGTGTGTGTGTGTGTGTGTGTGTGTGTGTGTGTGTGTGTGTGTGTGTGTGTGTGTGTGTGTGTGTGTGTGTGTGTGTGTGTGTGTGTGTGTGTGTGTGTGTGTGTGTGTGTGTGTGTGTGTGTGTGTGTGTGTGTGTGTGCGCGCGCGCGCGCGCGCGCGTGTGTGTGGGTGTGTGTGTGGGTGTGTGTGTGTCTAAGCCGTTTCAGTAGGGACATAACATATAAGCTGTTGATGATGAATATTGTATTATTGAGGTACCAATAATTAACAAACTCAGTCTTAGTAGGTCTGAATGTGGACAGGCGTTCATTACATACTCGTACCATCTTCGAGCGCAATTCGATCTGCCAGCTTCAATTGCTCTATATTGTAGTTTAAACGAATTAGTATAGTTAATTACGTATTATCTTAGCTATTAATATCAAGGGACTAATCACAATGACAAGCGCTAAATCAATAGCTAACTAAATGGATTATCTGGCGGGCAATGCAACTGGAGGGCATCGAAACTCTGCTAGCTGGCACAGAGATAGCTAACACTAATAAGACTTTACGAGTGCCGTCTAGCGACCAACATCCATCAGGGGTTTAAGCTGTATCTTGATATTATTGGAATACTATTGTTTATGATTATTGGAGCGTAAATCAAGTAGGTATACCTTAGTTCATACATGATTATAATGTTTTATGCAGCAAAGATAATGTATGTACATATAACATTACACCCAGGGTAGAGCGTCAGTTCTTGAACAATCGAGGTCTGGGTTCGATCGGCTCGTACCAATGAGTTACAATTTTTATTTGGAATTTATGTACGAATGATAAAAATAATTACCATTGGCTTAAGGATCGGTTAAGGAAAACATCGTGAGGAAACCTGCACACTCCTGAGAAGAAATTCAAAGGTGTGTGTGAAGTCTACCAATCCGCACTGGTACCGCGTGGTAGACTATGACCCATGCACTCTCTGTAGGAGAGTAGGCCTGAGCCCCTCCAGTGGGGACATATAGCTGTTGATGATGATTAATATTTATTTATGAAATTGAATATGCATGCAGTCTGTATCTTGCTGTGGAGAAGGACGTAGGCTACATTTATACCGGTACATTTAGTGACTCCCTCGCGATGATTGACGATTGAGTACTCATATTAGTTAAGAAAAATTTGGAATAGAATATAATGTTGATAAGAGATTCTCCCAAATTTGTTTCACCAATATGTTAACGTACGAGTAAATGTAAAGAAAATGCAACCACATCAAGAGTATTTATGAAGTCGGTTAAAAATGAAGTCAAGTCACTTTTGACTCTTAAGACTACGAGATAACATGTAGTGCAACTAAATTATATTCTCTAGTACTTTATATTGTTTAACTAATATACGGACATAAGCCTACTCCGCAGATATCTACAGTAACTATCAGATCTATCTAACTAATCAGACTTTATTTAAAATATTCTTATGTGATCAAAACACTGGACTCTAAGCGAATAATACATAAATACATGTTTTTCTTTAAACAGTCTTTCCGCGTTGAATTTCAAAACATAACGTCCTGAAATACTTTCTCCAATCCTAATATCGCACAAGGACCGCTGACAGCATATTTAGTTTCCCAGCCACGTTCAAACGTTCCTAATTTAAAATTATTTTTGTTTCAGTGGTCACTGGCAGCACAGATGGCATCGGAAAGCAATACGCGCGAGAGGTGAAGCTGTTTTATTTTCTCTTTGCTACGAATTTCATTCTAAGAAGTATTGAGGATATTTTCTAAAATTGCTAAAGTTTAAAAATAAAGGGCTACAAGCTTGTCGGGCACGCGGTTTACTAGGCCAAGTTGTATCCCCGGCCAAGTTAATAAAACGACTCCGCGACAACTACCTGTGTGTCAGTTTTCCTATTCCTTTCCCTGGTTTACTACGTGACTGCGGTTAAAATTTCTCTAAGAACTATAACATGTTTCTTTAATTATCGTGGGACTTTTCTCTGTCATGACACAACATGTCATAACTAAAAATTTCGATAAATAAATATCAAGAAAACTATAGATTTACAGTAATCTACTAAATATCTAATTCTATTAAGACGATGTAGCGGAATGAATTGTCAATTTCGTATCTTGTTTAATTGACTTATAGCTACATTTTTATTTACCAGAAAAGGGTCCAAGAATGTGGTAAAATTCTCCTACACAACATATAAACACTGGTTTTTGCGGTGTTCTTTTGTGCATCGTTTCAAATTAGAGTTTCACTTGGAATAAATTTTAACCGATCGTAATAAATAGATAATACGGTGCCCACCTAGAATCGTCACGTCAAAGTACTCGTTGTGTTATTTAATTGATGGATCACAAAATATGCTTCTATCGCTGTGTTATACTTTGAAACGATGTAAATGGATTTATTTATTAAAGTGATTGAAATATGCGTCTCTTGTCATATTTCGAAAGCAAACAATTCTGATGTCGATTTTTAACACGCTTTATTTAGCTTCACCTGTATGTTTGTGAGTTTGTAATTCTCCTTCGCGCGCCTGCTGCCTTCTCGGCCCTAGTAGCTGATTTTTATGGCTCACTTTCCGGAATAAAACCGGTCGGTAAAGAAACTACCATCAAATAGTTGATAATCCATAGTAAATAAAAAATTGGAAACAAAACTAAAGAACACGCTTTGATAGCATATTAAACTAAAAGTGAAAAATAAATATAATTTAAAAAAATTAAAAAACACTCTTTTAAAGAATATCGAACTAAAAAGTTTAAAATAATTTTTAAAATAAAATAAGCTTAAAACAATAATGAACGAACAATAAATACTAGTATTATTGTGAAAAAAGCGTGGGCGCTTTGTGCCACATTTTTCGTATATCGAGCGCCCAACGCTTTTTCACAATAATACTAGTATTTATTGTTCGTTCATTATTGTTTTAAGCTTATTTTATTTTAAAAATTATTTTAAACTTTTTAGTTCGATATTCTTTAAAAGAGTGTTTTTTTGGTTTTTTTAAATTATATTTATTAATACGTAATTTGATGGAAGCCAGCTTACCCAGAAGTCTCTAATTAGAGGCTTGCTTACATTTGAAGAAAACATTTAAATGGGCAGGAATGGACGTCACCATGCTTGGCAACCACTGAAAAATCTCGCTTTAACATTTTTCTTCTATCGATACTTATGTACTAATATATAGTATGACAATCTAGTCATCTTTAAACCACACTTATATTATAAATGTATGAAGCATTTGTAGCTTTTGGTATAAACAGGTACATATGCTACCTCTTATCCCAGTAAAATGTAACCACGGGATAATATCTAAAGCCCAACGCAGTCGAATACACGTAAAAAAACTAGTAATAGATGAATGATGTACAATGTATCGAAGAAGAAACTCTGGTCTTAGAGGAGAATTTATGTGCTCACCAAGGAAACTTTAACGTCATCCAGCTCTTTTATGTATTGGGATTTTATGCAGAGAAATGCAGTAAAAATCCCGAGTATAGTTCCCAGTAAAGCTGACGACAGTGCCCGGATACTGTAAGTGGTCATGAAATACATATGTTGAGCAAGAGTTATGAACTTGCAGGTCTTGCCACGGCGGAAGATAAATTGCTGAATTAGAGAACTGAATCACACTAATGTTAAATGCGAAAGTTACTCTGATTCTTTAAATTTTTAGTGGCTTAACTGAGCTTGATGAAATTTGACAAAAAGAACTGAGGACTTATACCCGATAAAATCCATTATCAATCCGTTCCTGGGATGATTTTTATAATCTCAAATGCAATTAAATTTGGACCAGTTACAGGAAATAATGACAAGTACCTCAAATGAAATGATTGATGAAATATTCTTTCAAGGATCATAATATCGATCGTTTCAAAGTGGATTCACTTATTTAATTTGAGTATCATAATGAAATGCGTCTGTTTTACATTCCAAAACATTTTATTATTTTCTTTGATGCATAGTTTTTGACGTGTGTAAAACTAGTGGCTCTGGCTTGTAGGTCTTGCGAGCACATACTTTGCCACACAGAGCCAGTCAGTTCTTTTTAAATATCTACGAAATCGAGGCATAAATAACACCTAGCGCAGATTTAGCGCTAAGATGTATTGCACCACCTAGATAGAACATATTAATTTGTTTTAGACCTATTAGTTAGTTTTGTGACTTTTTTCGACTTTTCCGATTTTTTTACTTTGTCTCTACTCCATAATTCAATGAAACTTTCAAATAATCAGAAACCGCATCGAAATTCATGTGTACATCCCGATATGAGTGGGTCGACAGCTTCCTCATAGAGCTTTTTCTACGCATGCCAACTTATGAGGAAGTTGACGACTCATGCTGCCGATCTCCTTAATATTATCTTAGTCGCCTTTCACGACACCCACGTAATGGCATGGCGAGATTATATCCTATAGCCAAGTCCACGTGGCATGTGTATATGGCATATATGTGTGGCATATATGTGTGGCATGTATGTGGCATATAAACATACATAAAAGCTTCTACAAACGAATTCCTTTTATCATAACACGAATAACATATTATAAGGGGTAGTGTTACATCGAAAATCCTCTTTGATTTATGTATACGGAGATACGCGCGAGACATGTTTCCTAGAGCATACCATTAATTTTCATAGGGAAAATGTAAACATCGCAATCCATTAGGGTATTAATATTTTGTCTCCAGGGCTCAATCGTATTACACTATGAATGTTGAGCTAAACAGAGACGGATTAAGCTTTGTGGGCCTATCTGTCATTGTCAACGGGAAAACTCTGATGGGCATAAGTCTACCGTAATAAAGTACAGCCTACATGGGAGGATGTACAATCACCGCATTAGGCACAGGAATAGGTGACCAACCAGTCTAAAGTTTCTTTTTACCCGACTGCGGCAAAGCCCAATTGGAGGGTTATGTGTTTGACCTGTATGTATATCCTACTTTGTTCCAACAAAACGGCTTTTCTCAACCACTAGAGTGTAATAGGCTATATTAAAATTATTTGAATTCAAAATGGCGGATTTTTGGGCGCCATAGTGCGCGGCGGAGTGGGGTATCAAAATAAAGGGTTTTATAAATGGTTTACAAAACTATATACAACGTCTACATACGCAGTCGGTTTTTTTAAATGTTACTTTTCATTAAATTGTTCATGTTTTATTTTATATATATAATACAGTGTACAATGCCTACTGTATAGAAGACATAGCGAAAAGATTATGTTAATATATCCTACTCACTAAATTTTGACTGCGATTTTGTGATTAAAAGTAGCCTATGTAATGTTAAACTACTCCTAGAAAAAATGTAGTCATTCTCTTCTTTACATCGTAAAATAAGGACAAGCTGTTGCCAATGAGAGTCGTACACAGCATTTTCAAATCACGTAACATATTTAGAAGTAAAATCATCATCAGGGGCTGGTAGACATCCACAACTGAACATAGGATAGGCCCCTCAAACAGTACGCCACCGTGACCGGTCCCGAATCAATTGCATGACCAGGTCAGTCCATCATGTGCTATCACTAGGAACATGTGTCTGTAGACGCTGAGGTATTTTGGACAAGATAAAGATAACTTCCCGAAGACTGCCCAAACGAGTTGGATTCTCCGGTTGACCTCTTTGCTGAAGTTGCACTTACCCTATATACCGAAATTACTATTTTGTTTACGAAAATCAATATTTGGAATTTTTTAAATGTAAATAAGATCTAATTAATAACATAAAACTTATACCTTCTATCTTTATATAAAACTGAACGAAAAATTCTATGGCCTTTTAGTTGACTGCGTCCCTGTTTGGATTGCTGTAAATAATATTTCGACACAATGTTCAATATTAGTACAACATTATTTCAATGTGTACGAATATTTGTTTTGGCGTCCTAGACTAGACACAGACAGTACGTCTAAAGAGGTCGTATGTGTTTGGTTATTATTAATATATATTAATAGTAAGGCCTCAGCAATGTTGTGATGCTAATTTGAATTATTTATGGAATGCAAAATCGAACGAAACAATATCCGTTGGAGCCTTTTATCAGGCTAAAATAAAATATTTTTTATATTGGGTCCGCCCCCTCCTAGAAGTACCGTACCGACGGGCAGCTCGGGACCGGTCAGACCATATGTGGCATGTGGCATACCATAAAGGAGGCCTGTTAATGTTTCCCGGCTGATGATTATGATGATTTATATTAATATATATACCACACTAATATTCGCTAGTTCCCATTTGTTCTATGGAACATGACGTTATCGAACAAAATAGGGAAGAAAATGTTTCATTTTGTTTGATGGCCGTAATTTTCCATAGAACAAATAGGAACTACCCCTAATATTATAAATTGCAAAAAAATTGCATGTTTGTCTGTTTCTTTATTGCTTTTTCACGACTGAACCGAACCGAAAGGAATATACAATTGAAACAAAGATAAATTAATCATTATAATAGGCTGCATAAGTCCAATGTTGGCCATGAGATCATACATAGTTTTACTTTCCATAAGGGAATTTGCCTTTGTGTAGCACGCTTGGCAATCGGATTGGTGATCGTAATCGATTGGTGGACTGCCCATCTCCCGAATAGTTTTCTCTTCTCCTTACTACTACAGCCACGGCGAGCCATGGGACGTTCCAATTCTAAAACAGAGACATCTGCAGCTGTATGTATAAAACTTAGATAAATACTTAAAAATATTTCTTTCTTTCAGTTGGCTAGCCGTGGATGTGATATAATACTAGTCAGCCGTTCTATGGACAAGCTTAAAGCTACTGCAGAGGAAATAGGTAAGCGATACAAATATTTTTTCTTTTTCTTTGTCATCCATACGAGAACACTGTTCATGGAGAACATTAACCAGTGGCAGAAGCGTAGGAGCGTGCACTTACCACACATACGCTATTCCAAGCTGATGTGATAGATGTTTCTTTCAAAGTTATGTGCTGTTTTAAGCAAATATATTAACTATTGGAATGTATAGATATATAAAATATGGTATAAAATTTATAACACGGTTACCGAAAGAATGGACCTGGCGTCGATGACGTCACTGCAACTGTACTAAGGCTACAAGCCAACCGCGGGGAGGTGAGCGGGGAAGCGCGGAGAGGCGCGAGGTTGGTCTTTTGGGAAACGTGTTATACTAAATTTTAATAAAACAAAGTTTGTTATTCTCATTTGCAATTTCTGAGACTCGCACTGATGAGTTGTCCGTGTGACAAAAACTTGCCGATGTATCGTCCACTGGCTTTATCCAATTTTTTATTGTATAAAAATACAAGTAGGTAACTGCAAACTAGGTAAGTGGCGATAAGGACGTGGGATAGTAAGCATGCTCAACCAGAAACCTCCGCCTGATGAGGCACTGTCTCTGCTACTTTGCGTACCGGATCACAACAGTGATATTAACACTGCTGTCAGGTGACAGACTAGGTAACATGGTGTTAGCTAGTCAGGCGGACATAGAAAATGCTCTACTACTAACCCAATCGAGTACCCTCACTAGGAATCGAACACCCTCACTGGGAATCGAACTCGGAGCCGCCAAATAGTTATTCCAAGCGATGTAGATATCAGGCCACGGAGGTGGTTAATTTATTAATACGTATTTCATTAAAAGCTTCTATTTATTTCCAATCCAATAGAGAAAGAATTCAAAGTGTCAACGAAGATCATACAAGTGGACTTCAGCGATGGGGTTGAGATTTACGAGAAGATTGGCAGGGAGATCGCGGATATGGAGATTGGAACGCTGGTCAACAATGTCGGAATATCGTACCCTTACCCGGAATACTTCCTGGACGTGCCGGAGTGGTAAGTTTTGTATATGTAGTGTTTGCACTTAGCCTTCATCTTATCTGACGATAAATGCCGAGAAGGCCGTTGTGTGTAAAGCCTTTTCACCCAAAAGCCTCAGGATAATGAGGCGCTGGGCGTGATACATTTTAACAACACAATAATACTTTAATGCACTTGCGAAGACATCAAAAAGCCTAGACTGCACATCAATGAAAATAATGTAAGGACACCACGTTTATTGAAATCCACCTGACCGTTTGAAAACACTCGTAACGTGGATATGACTTAAAACTAATACTATATTAGTTAAATACAAATTCAACCCTGTCTCGTTTTTCTCACGACTTTATCTCACCTGATGGTACTCGTAAATGGCGATAAGTATATGTAACATGGTCAATGGTTATACATATGATTAAATTTACTAATGTGCTAGCTATTTTATCTTTTGTTGCCGAAACATCCCAGCAATTGTACTCGTATTTCAAATCATGTTCAGTCCTCTTAGAAGAGACCATCACATTTTTCGAATTTGGCACTTTGTCGCCCCTTGCCACATGTCACCTGGAGAAATGGCTTCTCTCGCTCTACCCTAGGACCGTTGATGCCACTACTACATGGGAACTAAGTACACAATAACTTGATATCCCAATATGAGACTCAGTCCCAGGAGCAATTTCAAAGGATTGCAAGGAACTGATCCCATGCCGATTCGTACCGAAATTCTTAAGACGAACAAAATACGCGTTTTCACGTCACCACTACTACATGAAAAGAGTTGTTAGGTGCCCGATATCTCCTCAATTCAGTGTGACACCCCCAACTCATATCTGAAAATATATGACTTACGAAAACTGTAGACTCATCATTGCGTATGCTGAATTTGTGCTACTAAAATTAGGTCCCTTATGCTCTAGCTAGATTATACCAATCCGTAATTTTCTCAAAAGCGACGCCGCGGGCATAGACGTTACCATATTTGACAAGATAGTAAGTTTTCAAGCTCCTTGTCTCACACACGAAGATCAACCTTTATAACCTACTGTAGATACAATATCAATGCCAGTATATTCGTTTAGTACACTAGTATCACAGTATACATAAGCTAGTAAGTATCATTAGGTGTTATAAACATCTTCGGGTTCCACTGGGTAATGTATTTCACACTGCCTTCAATTGGTCAAATGTGTGCTAAAGCACAATATACTTAATGTAACTTCATTAGGATCGCTTGGAAAAGATATTTCATTAAATAGCCACAACACAATATGGAGCAATGGAGCTGTCACAGCCCTGCAAGCCTGAAATATATGTCCCGTAAGTGTATCTCTTCTGACGCGACTTACAACACAGTAAAACAATCCCGGGGTGGCAGCAGCACGGCAGTAGGTTATAAGTGTACTTGATTGTCGTGTCTATAGTTTTTAAAGTTATTGGCCGTTAGCGCCTGAGCCAGTGATATTGAAGTCGACCGCACCATCCCGTTGGAAAACGATTCCTAAAGGGGAGCAGGTGTTCCCGCATCGCCGCCATATGAAATAAGTGCCGTAGAATTGAAATATTATTCGAACTATCGTCGGTTTATCGAGCGCGGATTATTTGTGGAGCATCCGAGTTTCGGTTCCCGTATTTATGGGCGCGGATGTGATGAGAGATTTCGATTCCGACCATATTGTGCGCCTCGGTGTTTTCCTTTTGTATCCCTTCCCATATTCCCGTCAGTACTGTCAAACATAAAACATACAGAAACATTCGTTATTACTCAATATTTATTTGCCTTACACTCACTTACACACTGGGTTTAATTGGGTTTTTTACACGGTATTTCTCAAGTGGTGTTAAATTTGTCTGAAGCTCCTTATAGATAGGTTATTCGTTCTAAAAGGACTTGATCTTACCAGCCAAATTTCAAGTAACAGCTTTGTTGTCATTGATATTCTTATTTCGCTTTTCTTAAGATAGATTGTCACACAATTTATATGAATGAATGAAAAAAATATGTCTATCACATACCTCTATTATCATGTTTTGTTTCATAGCCATGAAAGTATTTCTCGTGTGAAGTCGCTCACCCTGCATTTAAACAAATGCTTTTCCACCTCTTTATAAAAAAGGATCTAAGGCCTTCGCCATGAAACTATTGCAACGACCACTGTAGATGACCTCTAGGTACCTAGTTATCGTGCCAAACAAGAGGTCAACGAGCGCATCGCTCCTGGGAGGGCTCACAGGCCCGTGACCCGCTTGTCCCCTGAATTAATATAATCACTGCCCCTGACATTAGCACTAATGGCCCCGTCTCGCTTAATGATCCTGTCTAATAGGCTAAGAGATCTAAGTTACTGCCAGGAATAGAGAGGTGGATGCTGTTAAAATAGATATTTGCACACCACCATTCGAAAATGTCGCATTTCAAGCTACAAATTGTAAAAGCAAAGTTACATCTACCTACAGCTCGCACCAAGCGTTTCGCTTCCACGTTTATCGTGCGTACTGCAAAAATATGGAATACACTACCGGTTTCCGTGTTCCCCGAAAATTACAACTTGGGAATCTTCAAGAGAAGAGTAGATAGGCACCTTCTAGACCAACACGTAACATCGTCGACCTCATCGTCACTTAACATCAGGTGAGATTGAGGTCAAGTGTTGGTCTATCTTCTGAAGAAGAAAAAACCATATATTTGTATACACGTCACACATAAAAAAACATACACAGAAGAAGAAGAAAAAACAAATACACGTCATAAAATTGCGCATTAAATATTTCATAGTTTTAGTAATTACAGTTTTTTAAGAATGAGGAGTATGTCCTACCAAATGACTGGCCCTTTTCTACATCATTCTACTACTACTCGATAAAATATTGTTCAAAAATCTATGAAACCGATTTCATTTAAACGTATTCTTGTGAATTGACTATTTACTAGTTTCATTAAAATCCATTAAGAGGAAATAGTTGAATTTCCGATTAGTCCATCTATTGCTCCTAAAGCATTGACGCAAGGGTAATTTATACCAATCTACATATATCAATAATTTATCTATAGATATAGCAATAAAGCACGTTTCAAAGAAGAAGCAATAAATATATATGAATTACCATGAGCAATATATTGCCTAACCGTGAAATTCAATACACAGTATTCATCCCCTAATCTCTCAAGTGAATATATATATAAAAAATTGTACACCGGCTAGCTAGCTACCAAGCACTATTTCATCAAAATCTGCCAATAAACATCACTAATAATCACTAATAACAACCAAAGATAACAAGGACATGGTGTCGTTTTAGGACTCCGTACCCAAAGGGTAATCAACGGGACCCTATTACTAAGACTTCGCTGTCCATCCGTCCGTCTGTCCGTCTGTCACCAGGCTGTATCTCATGAACCGTGATAGACAGTTGAAATTTTCTCAGATGAATTATTTCTGTTGCCGCTATAAAAACAAATACTAAAAAACAGAATAAAATTAACTATTAAGGGCTCCCCTACAACAAACGTGATTTTTTACGGTACGGAACCCTTCGTGCGCGAGTCCAACTCGCACTTGGCCGTTTTTTTCCTTGTGTACACCAGGTGATATTAGGTTTAATGATTGAATTGCCCAACAGGGATAAAATGATGACGACCATCATCAACACGAACATTGTCTCGGTGACCCGGATGACGGGGCTGGTGCTCCCGGGAATGGTCAAGCGGGAGAAGGGAGTGGTCATAAACATCGGGTCTGCTTCCTCTGTCATACCGAGTCCTCTTCTTACTGTATATGCTGCTTCTAAGGTAATGTACATGATTTTTGCATAACCGAAAGTTTGAATTCGGTTTGTGAGAAGTTTGACGAACTGCATTAGAACTGCGCAGTGGCTGCACAGGCAGTATAAAATGAGAATGTGTCTGCTGTAGGAGTCTTGATTCTGAGAGCTCTGATCCCAAACCGCAATTTGACAGTTTGGTTTGCAGTGCAAATATTGTAGACGCTATTGTAAATACTCGATCCAAAAAGATGATGTAAATGTGGAGACTTATTATTAGTTTATAGATACATATAAGTTACATTGTTTATTTATTTATATACTATATACTGTTAGTCTTCCTAAAAAATGTTTTCATAAAGATCGCGGTATTTACCTCATCTATTTTCATATGTGGTCTCTCGCATCTAGGAACACACTTTCATTTTACGATAAATAATTTTCCAAATCTCTAATGAAAAAGGACTTGGCCATACACAAGCATAGGGCTTCTATAAATGCACAGCTAAACGAACTGCAGTTCCCCAACTAAATAGTTTTGTGTTTTGTTGTTTTCATATTTGAACACGGCACGGCATTTCAGTTGATGCACTATCTCATTGAGGAAATACCATTTGAAGTCCTTTAAATTTATAGCACAATGATCTATACACACTTAAATAGGCATTAAATATTAATTGACCTTTGTGTGGTTACTGAATTGACAGCGCACAGTGTTTGATTTTCCGAACCGTCAAAAAATCAAGTCATCGAATGACGTCAGATTAAATTACTTTTTAATTTGTCTACAGGCCTACGTGGATAAATTCACGCAAGCTCTAGAGATGGAGTACGGGAAAAAGGGCATCATTATACAATGCGTTCTGCCTGGCTTCGTCTGCTCCAACATGTCCGGAATCCGCAGAAGCACATTCCTCGCACCCGTCGCCAAAACTTTCGTCAAGTCAGCTATGTACCTTATCGGAACTGTTTCCAGGACCACTGGATATTTCCCTCACGCAATCTTTGTCTTCACAATCAACGCGATCAGCTCTTTAACCGGTACCTTCGGGGTTTGGCTGGTCACGAGGTCGATGGAGACAACACGCAGCAAGGCGCTCAAAAAGTACAAGAAGCAGTAACTTTTAATATTCCTTTCACTGTACATTTATTAACGGGATAACGGTGCGAATCTGTTTACGCGACGCTTTACAAATTACTTTCCTAATAAAATGGCACTAATTAATTAGGCGTCAGCGTTAGTATTGGCTTGACAGATGACACTTCAGCATTTAGTGCAATAGACTTCGCCTAGATAGAACATGTAAACGCATTTGCATGTTTTTTTTTTTTAAATATGGGAACGATATTTTTTATATCTTAGATAATCTAAAAAAATCATTGTCAATGTCACTTTAAACTTTACGTGATTAAACATTAGAGTGTCTTAGATATTCCGCGTATATATAAATTAAATTCAAATTCACTACACTATTTTTGTAAATATCAACGGATGCCATAAGATTAAAACCAAAGAATATTTATCTTTTAAAATATGTATAGTTCGAACTAAAGTGTAATATTTAATTTGTTGTGATGATACCAAAGTTCTCAATGTAATATATTATTAAAATGCCTTAATAGGGTGATGTTTTAGTTAACACAATGCATTTATCGCTTACTCTTTTAAATGGTACTGGAATGTTTTAGGTTGGTTTACTATTCAAGGTCAAGGTCAATGTTAAGTTCAAGGACAGCTTAAATTCTTCATTCGTTCGTTTTATTATAAACGCCTTTATTTTCGTACGTATGCACCACTATAATATTAATTTCTGTCCCTCATTCATATATGTATTTTACTTGCTGCATGTACCCATTCTTTCTTATTATATGATCTAGTCATGTATAGCTACCGTATTTTATGAGTATGTATTGAGTTACTCAAATATTGTAACCAGAAAGAAACACATTGTTGTTACATTCGACCTTGACCTTACAACTGTAAACTGAATAGATACAATTTCATTAAACAAATATAATGTAGTCCTAATTCATGGGAATGTATTTGAATTAATTTTGGTGCAATAAAGTTTGGTCGCAAATAATCTTTTATTATTATTAACTTTGGTGACGGCTTACAGCACTTGTACATAGTGAGAACGCATCTTTATTCAAATAAGGTAAGTACGAGTAAATGATGAAGACCAAGAAAACTATAATTGTGAATGGTTCTTTTTTTCTTCAAATTTATTTTTAAAATTATACGTATATGAAAATTCTCTTTTTTCTTTGTAAATACGTGCTCTATGGTTAGTTGTTTGGCATAATAAAATTTTTGTATAGACAGCATCCGGTCGGTCACTGTTGAAAAATAATACTGGTGAAAGGCACTGAACTTATCAATGTGGTTAAAGGATTTCAAGAGAGACTGCCTGTAGATAATTTTTTGTTGAGGTTTTATTGACCGATCTTTTTCGTTTTTCAGGAAAATGGGGAAACAACTCGACGCCTGATTTAGATTTTGATGAAGTTTTAACGTACGAGTATGTACAGTACAAGTCAGCTAAAGTCAACACCAGAATTTCACGGACTGGTTTGATATAAGTGCGTGCAGAAAAGTGTTGTCGAAATTGGTAAATCAATATTTAAATATTGATCAATATTTAAATATTGGTTTACCGATAACAATATTTCATTAAATTTAGGCTTGTGTATTGATAAGAAACACACTCTGGTGGAACTGTGTCAGTATTCGTATCCGATGCAATGTCAAAGTAGTACGTGAAATTTTGACGTCGATTTTAGTAGCACGCACTGTGATCCTAGACCACAGGGCAATCATCGATTGTCATACAAAAATAACAAGCTTTACTTGCTCATTTATCCTTATGTATATTTTGTTTATTTAAGTTATTTGTAGCGCTGAAAGAAATTATGATTATTGTTGTTAGAATTTATATTGAGGTGTTGTTATTGTTACCGTTAAAATAAATAAATTAAAACTTATGACAGTATTGCCGTCTTTACTAGTGTAACCGGAAGATTTGTATTTTAGCTGTTAGTTTGTCTTCGTGGCATTACAACATCTTCGATCTGGATATAAAGTATCGTATATCCTTCTCCTCTCCTCCGACTCTTCTTCTATCCCTATTCATAAAAATCAAATCATTCTGACTCTACATTAGTACCCAAAGATAAACCGACAAACTCACTTACGCATTCATAATATTAGTATGGACTTTTAAACTCCAGTGCATGTCCAACACGGCCAGTGTGCTTGACTCCAATGTCTGTAGGTTCTTTTTTCTTCATTATTTTTCTACCCTCTTGCCCTTACCCTTGAATTTTATATGTCAATACAAGGGTAACATAAAATTCATTTTTGAACATTTTTCGAAATGATTTTTTTACGTTTTCAACCCGGTTTTTAAAAACTGAATCGAACAAGCATTCCAATGAAACCTGCTAACTTCAAGAGAATCGGTTCATAGATGCGACCTGTAGAGGAGAACATACGGATATCCGGACGGATATACGAAATAATTTTTGCCCAAGCTGAAACCTGACGCTTTGCTCGCGTTCGCTTCGGTCAATAATAAAACTAAAAGTGAGTTTGTTTATTTGTTAGTTCGTCCTTCCTTCTCGTCATAATGGCGATTCATAATTACTTGATACTCGTATTTTGTACAGGGATAGTTGATGAGGCGGGAAATGACATAGAATATATCCCTAATCAGATTTAAATATCTAGATCTAAAAATTTAGATTTAAATAAAGACTGGTACATACTACTTTCAGATCAAGGTGTGACCCGTCACGATCGCGCGTCTCTTGGGTTTAATAGAATTTATAATCTGTGCACCGTCAACAACTTACAAATTTCCCTATCTACAAATTACGCCCGCGCCCCTAAATGATATTGTACCTTAATAGAAACGACTAAAATACTGCTTTAAGTTTACCTACAAAGACATTTAATATTAATAGACCGGACAAAGCAAACAAACATTTTGATCCTAAACTTATTACCAATTGGTAATTAGTTACTCAATCTAGTGTCACATCACGTCACGCGGCCGTACAAGACATTTGACATACGAGGGGCATACCGAAAAGATCGGTAATCGAGTACTTTCGATTTAATTAGATTAAAAACTCTTTTTGATGAATAAACACTGGTTAGTTGAAAATCGAATACAATTGACAGAATTAAAAAAAAATTTTTTTTTAAAGAACAATATCAGTTTGAAATTGATAGGTCGATAAAAAAATGGAGCTTACAAGAGAAAGTTTCCGTGCCATAATTTTTTACAACTTTCGACGAGGATTATCTCAGGGACAATGTCTCGCTGAGCTTATATCTATATACAAGAGTGAAGCGCCTAGCCAGACGACAATATATCGCTGGTATTCTGAATTCCGGCGTGGACGTGCTTCTCTTGGCACCGTACCTTCCACAGGCCGGCCAAAAACAGCGGTTACACCAGAAAATGTCGCTGTTGTGCGCCGAATGATACAGGATGACCGACATATTACATATGAGCAGATTCGGGCTACTTTAGGGATAGGTATGACTGCGATACAAACTGTTTTACATGGTGAACTGGGAGTGAGAAAGCTAGTTTCCCGCTGGGTGCCCCATAATTTGTCCGAAGAGCAAAAGGCGGCTCGTGTCAATTGGTGCCGGTCTACTCTGCAACGCTTCAACGGAGGAAAGTCAAAAGCAGTTTATAACATTGTCTCTGGTGATGAATCATGGATCTATTCATATAAGCCAGAAAGAAAGCATCAGTCGGCTGTCTGGGTCTTCGCAGGTGAGATCAAGCCAACAAAAGTTGTCCGCTCTCGCAGCGTATCGAAGAAAATGGTCGCTTCGTTTGTCGCGAAAACAGGACATGTAGTCACAGTTCCCTTAGAGGAACGGAGAACGGTTACCGCTGATTGGTATACAACGGTTTGTTTGCCACAGATAATATCCGAACTCCGTAGAGGTAACCCGAAACGACGCATAATCCTCCATCACGATAATGCGAGCTCTCACACCGCTCAGAAAACAAGCGAGTTTTTGAAGCAGGAAAACGTTGAATTAATGGATCATCCTCCATACAGCCCTGATCTGAGTCCCAATGATTACTTTACATTCCCTAGAATCAAAGATTTATTGCGTGGTCAGCGGTTTCAAGGTCCAGAAGAAGCAGTGGAAGCATACAAATCGACGATTTTGACCATGTCAACTTCGGACTGGAATTGCTGCTATAATAATTGGTTCGAACGAATGCAAAAGTGCATTAACTGCAACGGAGAATACTTCGAAAAGCAATAAAAATAAATTTAGTTATTTCCTGTATGTATTGTTTTATATTCCCGATCATTTCGGTATGCCCCTCGTACCATTGACTTTTGAGATCAAAATGTTTATATGAAACGTTTCCCAATGACCGCTCTATAACCTATTACTCGTACTATATTTAAATCTCTCTGTTTACCTACGATTGCGACAATGGCTATGACGATGGCGCAAAGTGAACGCGGTTCCAACGCAACGTCATGTCAACACGCCCTTACAATTCCATGTGTACTACAGATAAAAAAATCCTTACAAATTACTTGCAATAAAATAGGATATTAATGATCAACTCATAGATTAAATAACTACGCTCAATCTGAAGGTCAACTCAATACCTCCTCAGATGAAGGAGTTACTTTTATCAAACTACGCTAACTTCAATGTAAGAACTTCCGTAATATATGGCTAAACTCAATATTGATCATAGACACGATTTTAATAAGCTCGATAATGCACCAAAAAATAAAGATGAGACCAAAGAGAATGTAAATATACACAAAATATATGTAGCGATGTAGCGTGTCAGAATTGTAACCTATAAAACTGAAATAAATTAACCAGTTTTGCTAAACTTCTGTGAAACACATAATAATGACTACAACACCAAAAACACTTATGAAAATGCCACCGACCCTTCTATTAATGAAACAATATCATCAGAAAACAAATAGCCAATAAATAGCACTAATGGAGAAAACGTAAGTGTAGATTGAAACATGGAACAAAAATCACCAGTCAGTTCAAAATCTTCCGTAAAAGAAGAAGATGGGACATGTCCGTTAAGGGGTAATTTAGCTTTGCTCTTTGTGATTGGCACTTTTGTCATACTTTCACTTCTGTTCTGGATGGTCTTGGATGCTGTTAACAACAATAGGGAAACGATAATTGAAAACCAAAGTATATCGAGAGTACCTAACCAACCATCAACTCACTAAAGCATGGGAACTAAGAATATTGAAACCTACACATTGGACAAATTGCAAATATTCATAATAGCAATCACGTTCATTACCTTAGTCGTTTTAATGAATTGGATGTGCAAGTATTTCCAAAGCCAAGCCATTTAGAAGAACACAAACCCGGTATGAAGCAATTTTAATTGGGCAAGTATTTTGATGGATTTTCTTCAGCAGATTCAGCGAAAACTTTTTTGAGGACGAAAATTTTATAAACATTTAGCATCCACGTAAATCAAACTAAAAATGAGTATCTCAGTGTTCGATCTAATTCGATAGAATTAGATTCTACAATGAACACCTAGAAATTACATATATTAAACTGTTTGTTTATAGACCCATTCTAAAAAAGAGAATCCTGGTTTGCTTACCACTTGATAACATAAAGAGATGTTGGTCATGTCACTAAGATCCTGTTTTCTATTTGAGCAATGAAGCTTTTTTTAAATGCCGGACAACGTCAATACTATTTCTAGGTTTGTAAACAATAGTGACTCCAATTGCTCATTCAAATTTAGAACTAGTCTCCAAGAAGCTATGGATAGACGCCGTGCCGAAGCAATTTTAGCAACACGTGAAGCACTGAGAAAACCTCGACTGAATGAAGTTTACGTCGTTCTGAATCCCAGAAAAAATAGCTCAAGTATAACATTGTTTGAACTATGGGTGCAAAGAAGACAAGAACTTGAAGCCTATTATAAATTACTACAAGAATTCCGTAAAGCACAACCTAAATTGTCCCAAATGCGCAGTTTAAGGAAATACGACTGCTTTGAATATTTATTGGAAGATATTGCGCCTTTGATAAAAAAAGAAAATGGTACGAGATTGGCAATTCCTCCAAGCGCAAGTGATATTTAACACAATAAGATATATTGCACACATTTACGTTTTAGATAGTATTTACGATTATTTATAGTTAAAAACAGGTTGAATATATACATATTATATTGAAGCTTGTTATTATGTTGCAATTTATCCTATTTTAATTTCATAGTCTCTTCTCCATCAACTGCGTAAGTATAGTCGCGGTATAACGGTATAAAATGGCTAGTCACCTTAAATCTATTTTTGCTTGTACAGTCAGCATCATATATATCTACGCAACTTTGCATCATGTCACATACTAAGTATTATTGAGTTTATCAGGAGAAATGATATTTTAAAGGTAATATCTTCTTGACCAAAATTTTCTTACCACGACTATACAATGCTGAACACAGGCAGGCAGGTTGGTGATCGCAGATGTTATTGATGCATAAACAGGCGCTATGAATGCTTTTTTATCTTGCCTACTACCATACCCAAGAAAAGACAATGGGCGTTTCTATTATCAAGCCAAGACCACGCTACACGAGTAGTAAAATGTCCTTTGATACAGTTTTTAGAAGAATGAAGCAAACACGTCTTGTCAAATACAAAGGGGTCCACTATTATCGTCCTAGAAAAGACATTGCATGTCCTTCAGTCCCCTATCAAAGCACGTCCTCACAGAACGTGGCTTTCAACTCAGTATTATTACATAAAAAAGATTATTTACTCCTTTTAAGAAAGCACATGTTACACGGGGAGCAGAAAAGTTATTTGAAAATCATGTTCATCTTTCAGACAAACTCATATACAAGTATTAGAAGCGCTAGAAGACAAATACTAATTATAATGTACCCTAGTGAGTATAGTGTATACTTACTCACGGACGCACAATTCGGAAGTCACGGGTTCGTCTCCCAGCGCTGTCTGGTGTTTGTATTGGTTGGTGGTAGGTACTTTTATACGCCTGCCTGGCTTGTTCTCTAGATTGACCGACAAAAACAAATTTAAATGCACCATTATGTTCCTTTAATCAATGATAACAAAAACAACGTCTAATTAAGTGCAGGATCCTTATCGTCACTTCTTTTTTCAAAGAAAGGTGTTCAGCGAGGAGGAGGTCAAGTGTACTCCAGTGTTCAAATTAGTAACAACACGCAAAATTTCTAGAACAAACGACTTTTTCAAGCGGGATTTACCAATATCGCCAAAGCTGTCAGGATTTGTGTTTATTTTTTAATGTATGATGAGTTTTCACTTTGCCTGCATCTGCAACTGATGGTAAGTGACGATAAGGCCGTTTGTTGGTAAGCGTGCGAACTCCAAAGCCTCGAGCTGATACGGCGCTGGCTCTGCTACCTTCCATCATCATCAATAGCCTATATACGTCCCCACTGCAGGGGCTCAGGCCTACTCTCATACAGAGAGTGTATGGGCCGTAGTCCACCATGCGGGCCCAGTGCGTATTGGCGGACTTAACATGCTTGTTCAAGACATGCAGGTTTCCTCACGATGTTTTCCTTCACCGTTAAGCAATCGGATAATGTACTTGAATTGAAAAACAACTCATAGGTACACGTCTGGATTCTGGAACCCTGAACCCTCAGATTGAGAGTCCGCGTCTTATCCACTGCGCCACCGACGCTTCTACCTTTTATACCGGAACAGAATAGGCTTATTAGCAGTGCTGTTTGGCGGCAGACTTAGGTAGCAAGTCATGCAGACATAGAAAATTCCTTATCACCAACCAAACCTGTGTACCCAAGTATCGCCACTGAGAATCGAACCTTGGGACTTGGATCGTTAGTCCAAGTGTATAGCCATTCGGCCACGAGGAGGACGCGATTATTAGTATCCAGATCCTGTTCACGATTCAAAGACTGCGTGTAAAACAGTGTAAGCCTAAAAATCCTTAACACTGCCTAATTTAAGTGGCATCGCGTGACCCATTGTTCAATGTACACTCGGCCTAATCCTTAACACGACCGGAAGCACTACCGCCGATAACAAAAGGTTTCCGATGTACATCTCTGGCGGATATCGGGGGGCGATCGTGACTAGGGTAGGGTAGGGTAAGGCAGCCCTAGCTAAGACCTGCTAGTATATAGTGTAGGGCAATTGTTCTGCGGGATTGACGACGGGACAGTCCCGTTATTCAAAGTACCGTTTAGTTTTCTGATGAATGTACCAACAATCCTATTGACATCATGAGTAAAGTTCAATCGCCTAATCTCAAATGTGTGCTATGTAAGACATAATAAGACAGACAGAACAAACCAGTGATCCTTTTTTCCTTTTGAGAAACAAAACCCTAAGAATGGGTCATCTGTGGCGTATCCGTAATTTTTGGGAGGCAATTCCAGTCCGCAAATTCAGCACTGTAAAGTTTTGTAATAATGATCCGGTGTATTATTTCAAAAATTTGCTATTAGTTATTGATATTGACTTTATTAGCAAATTGGAATTATGATTCTAATTGGTAGCTTTCGAGCGTTCATTATTATTTTCCAGTTCGATTTTTGCTTCTTTCAACCTCTATTTATAACTGTAAACACCCTGCTTTCATCTTCGATGCGCTAGCGTATGATAAACTCCAACATGATAACAGTATTTTACTCAGTAAGACAGTCTTGTTTTCAATTACTTTCGTTCTTTTTATATTTGATACTGGCAAACATTCAGTCTTTTTCAATCAATTGTAGGACATTTAGTAATGGTCCCGCTCTTCTATACCTATGCTAGCGGTCTCCCTTTAGGGTTGCCACTGATTACCCCTGGCCCCGCCATCTATAAAGTGCTAACGTTACTGCCCTTAGAATGTTAATGGACGACAAATTGGCTGGCGATTTTGTAGTGAGTTCGATTCCATGGACAGTGATAAATTTTTCTAAAAATATATTACCGGGTTTCAGTTTTCAAGTTAAACAAATAATTTTAATAAAAGTTCAAGCACCATACCTTACGGAAAGCCGTTTGTACTAAATACATTTGCCGAATAAAATCACTATTGTCATAAAAAGTTGATCCTTATTGGCTGGCAATATGCAATATGCTATAGGTACGAATCATCATCATCACAAATCGTCTAATCAATGTTCAATCGTGTCTCGTCTGTGTCAAAGGATGTTGTTCGTTTAGCCACCCCATAGAATGACACGTGTAGTTCTGACGGCAACTACAGCGGACGTAAGAAATACCATCCCGAGCCCGGTGCGGTGCGGTGCACTTCACACACACCTTGTATTGGTCAACATTTGTACCATGTTTGTAGAAAACAACTTTATCTACCGAAAGGCTATAATGTTTATGTACATAATACTCATTGTTAAGAACCTGAATTGAAACCTGACCTCAATAGTTCGAGGTTTGGCGCTCTTACTTATCTACAAAAGTACCACCGCTTCAATGGTGGCATCAAGCGAAGTGATAGTCAGCACTCAATCTGAGACCCAGGAATTGTACCTGCGACTTCCAAATAGTCATTTCAATGGTGTAGTCACAGCTTAACCTGTTAATAAATCCTCTGAAAATATAAACAAAATTACAGCATAAACCCACGTAAAACACTAGTAACATTGTAATGTAATAGTTCCCTTAATTATGAAGGTCTATATTCCTGGGGCAATTCGAACCAGAAAGCCAATTACGATTCCTAATTACCGTCAGTCGTGCGCAACAAATTAATTATATGTGTTTGCTCGAACAATTACACAATGCTGACATCCTCTTGACAATACCAAACAAATGTCTCAGCGAGCTTCACAAATACTATGTAAAATTGACAAATTTAGAATATTTTGGTTTCGCTGAAATATCAGTAATCGAAAGATCGACATTATAAGGAGAAATTCTACCAAAGTGCTTTCGGAAACGACTCTGAAGATTTGGATGAAATTCACAAGAGCATTGATGGTTTGGGTAGATTTTAGGACGCGAACTCATCTTTCTGGTGTGTGTGTTGTCACATATGTCGGCTATATATAAGATAACATGTATTGTGACATGCAATAAATAAATACAAAAAATACAAATACTTACGTATAAATTAAAATCATCTGCAATTTCCACGCCGATCATTTCAAATCTTTTCATTCGAAAATGTGCATGTGGAATGAAATTTGGTACACACGGGAATTGTCTTCGGAATAATAAACGCGTTCAAAAATAACAAAAAACTGACTTCAACTGCCCTTAGAGGTAGAATTATCTGGGTACTAATTTGGTTTTGGTTGATTTTCTCAAAAAGCGCTCAAGCAATTTCGATAAAATTTATATCGAACCATCTCTGAAGTATGTTCTACCAAACAAACAAAAAGTCATTAAAATCGGTTCACAATTGGCGGAGTTATCACGTAACATACACACCAAAGAAAGTCCTACTTTTTTGAAGTCTGTTGAAAAATTATTTTAAAGTTGTCCTAGCCACAGGTAAGAAATCTAGTTTTGAAATAAAATAGAAATTAAACCCCATTCACATTAGTTTGTGTTCATTGTATACCCAGTCAGCATAGCGCAGTAAAATCCGTTTACGTGCTCTATCCCAGTCGTGATCACGCAAATGGATCAGACAATAAAACAGCGGAAGAATGAAAAATACATGCGACGAATACGGGACCGGCGAACTTCCCGCTGCTGCTCTGCATTTCTAAATGAGACCCATCTCTATGCAGAGTTCTTCAGAGTATTATTATTACAGTTTTTCTGGCGTTATATAATTTTCATGGATATGATTGTCCATAAAGAGTACTCAGAAGAGAGCGAGAGAGAAAACTGTACAGAATAATTTAAATACACAAAAATATATTACAATCATTATAAATGACTTTGTTTATTCAACTTTACGTCTTCATACTTCATAATGACTTGATTTTTTTGATAGTTGAAGGGTCGGAAAAGAACATTTGCTACTTTTACGGCGATTAAAGTCAACGCGAAGTCGCGGGCAAAAGCTAGTCTGTAGTAACAGTGACCACACTAGGTCAGCAGAAAAAAGATAAATATTATTACACAGTCTAAATAAATATCTCTACAAAACTGTAGCCAGCGCTCGAGGACTCGACTAGAAATAGTGAAGCAACAATAGTGGCTGATTCTAATTGGGCCGCATTGTCGTCGGAGCAGTGGCCCCCAATACGTGCCTGATTCGATACTCAATTATTTACATACATTAATATGCAAAACGTAACTCCGCTAGGCTATCGGGTCAACTGTGACTGTTGGCGCGTGAGCTCGGTGGTGGACGAAGCGATTTTAAGAACTCCACCCTCATTTTCATCACAGACTAGATCCATGCTTTCTTTCGGTCCTTAGGGCTACTCCGCAGAAAAGAATTGCACTATCATTCAAATAATCGATTAGTTTAATATAATGAATGTGAAAACGAGTTCGTTTATAACCGCTTGTAGTCTCAACAGCATAGAAAATATCGATGACATTAGACGTGCAGTGTCCCATATCATAATTTCTGAAGACCATGCAGAAGAAGGCGCGCGCAAAAATAACTGGTATTAAAAATCTGAGAGTTTTATTGTTACTTCTCGCCACCTCAACAGCTCAACCAATACAATACAATTTGGCCTGTCAGAATCATTTGGCATGGATAATTACATCATATTTAATTTGAATTCTAAAATAATGTATAACAATTAAATATATTTACAAAAATAGGGAAAATTTTGATACTAATGAATCAATTTAACCGCCTGCGTGGTTGGAATAACAACGTGGAGGACTCGGGTTCGGTTCCCTGTGGGGCTACCTGTCGGTACTCGGTTTGGTTGGTGATATTTTCTACGTGTGCCTCGCTGGCTACCACAATGTTACTTAAACTGAATGCCAGACAACATTATAACTATCACTGTTGAGTACCGATATGAAAGGTAGCAGAGCCAGAACCTCTTTAGATTGAATCTTCTTGGTGCGAACTCGAGAGATAAAGGGCAAGTGCAAACCCATCATGCAATAAATAAATAAATAGCTTATATTGTAATATTTTCAATCCATTAATCAAATTAATGTATAATAAAATCGGATATATACACTGTATATTTTATTTAAAACCTTTCGACCATTACAATCATGTAAACTAAAACAATAACATCCAACAATAATTGATTTTGCTTTTAGTAAAACGATACCCCGCTTCTGCTTCTGCTTTCTCAACGTAAGCAAACCCTTTGCATGGAATCTTGTATTCAGCGGTTTTTGTGTGTTAGTAGGCTATCAATATAGCTAAATAAGCGTTGTAGTGCAAACAGAAATAATGCTGAGTTAATTCCGGTGGCATCACCATTTTAAATTTGTCGTCTTCTTGTCATCTTGCATATAGATTCTAGAACAAGTTAATGCGTTCAAAAATAGCTACAAACCGGCTTTAAAAGCATGAGTGAAGAAGTTCACATGAGAACTTCTGGAAAGTTCTTAAAATTTATGTAATTATCTAGAAAGAGTTACATATACTCTACGTTTATGCCAAAATAAATGTCCATCTGTACGAAGCCGGGGCGGGCCGCTAGTATTGCTATAAATAATAATTTTAAAAACATGTATATGTATGTATATTTTTTTGACGCACAGTGAGCGTCGAATAAGTCTCCGCTCAGCATAAGCTGCACTTCAGCCGAGAGCTGCTGAAGAGCATCACTGTTGTTGTTTTCGACTTGACGATGTTGGTCCTGCGACGTTTACAGATTCCCCTGAACAATTTACCGAGCGCGAAAGGCGCTCAACCGGATAAAAAATTTATATTGATACAGCCTAAGGACGCCCTCGACTTAAGGCTGTTGCTTTGTAGTGCAAGGACACTGAAGCGTGCCGATAGCGTCGAAAAGCGCCTTCATTATTATTAGGAACAATGTTTTTGCAGAGTCGATGTAATTGTGGAGTGAAGTTACCTTTTAGTTACCGATTACCTTAGCTGGCAATTGAACCCAGGACCAGCTCGCTTGGCACAAAGGGTCATGAATACCTACAGTTTAGTCGTTATTTGAGTGGCGTTGCGAAGTGATCCTTCTATGACCTTACTTCCAGCCAGACTAACTGTACAACCAATCGTCGACTAAATCCAAAATATAATCCAAGCACATGGGAACAATCTGTACATACGAGTATTTTATATACAAACTCAAAGACATGATTCACATTACACGTCTAACGGGATTAATATCACGCCGCGCGGGATACGGGTGTTCACTTAATTTTATATACAGGGTGCTCGCGTCGTGCGCGTGACGTTTTCTGAGTAATAGGCTAATTAATGAAGCTCTCTTTGTAGTGTGTCATACATCTAAAGCATCGCGCATCTATGTATGTATATATAGTTTTTAGAGTTCCGTACCTTAAAAAAAGATGAACCCTTATCTGTCTGTCAAAACCCTTTTAAAGAGTTCCGTACCCAAAGGGTAAAAACGGGACCCTATTACTAAGACTCCGCTGTCCGACCGTATGTCTGTCTATCCGTCTGTCACCAGGCTGTATCTCATGAACCGTAATAGTTAGACGGTTGAAATTTTCACAGATTATGTGTTTCTATTGCCGCTATAACAAAAAATACTAAAAATCGGAATAAAATAAATATTTAAGGGGATTCCCATACAACGAACGTGTGCTTTTTTGCTGTTTTTATAGAGAATGGTACGGAACCCTTCGTGCGCAAGACCGACTCGCATTTGGTCGGTGTTTTCTAAGGTACGCGTGGCGGTAAGTTGTAATCAATATGAAAACTCAAGTGTGCAGTCCCTTGGACCCGTGAAAACGTCAAGATTCTAAGAGATAAAGGCCAAGTTCAAACTCATCATAGATTCGAAACAGTCTCATCTGATGGTAAGTGACGGTAAGGCCGTTGGATGGCAGGCGTTTGCACCCAGAAGCTTCAATCTAATTAAGCGCTGGTTCTGCCAACTTTCGTACTGGAACACAACAGTGCTATTAGCTCTGCTGTCTGGCAGCAGTCGGTGATTTGGTGGTAGATAGCCAGGTCAAGATCAGCCAGGAACAATCCCCTACCACCGACTAAACCGACTACTGAAGGTACCCTTACTGGGAATCGAACCAGATACTTCTAGATTGTTATTATCAAGCCGCTAGGCCACTGAGACGGTCGTCTAGCCAGAGGTGTTGATGTGGGCAAACTGGTAATGGGAGGAGGAAATCTGAATTTGATCTGAATCGGAAATCGAAAAGTTGAATAAAACAATTCACAATGAATCAGAGCTAAGCTCAACCTGTCCAGATGTGACGTTAAGTCTTAATAATTAAGCAATGTTCCACAACAGAGGATTATTGTCGTTCCTGGGAGACGTTAAACTGACAGACTCCGAAATTAGGGACTTATTATGACCGACATATGGATGACTTCAACATAAAGTAGAGATTGGTCTGTATTTAATGGTACTGGGTTTCGATATGATCCTTCAATTGAATATCACAATCATTCTTTAATTGTTATGTTATGACGTAGTTCACGTGGGATAAAACCTAAAGTCACGCGGGCGAAGGCGCGGGCAGAAGCTAGTATGTTATAAAATAAACTATTCCGAATATGACTCAAAAGGTAAGTAAACAAATTTTTCCGTAACTAATTATTTAGTATAGACAGGCCTCTCCTTTGCACGTCACAATGACCGATCCTTCACTGGAAATGGGTGCAATTCACTGATGACAAATCCTTACAACCTCAAATCTCACGGATATCTTTGCTCACGACATTCGATATTAATCCACGTTGCCTAGGAAACTAGAGGTATAGTCAGCAAATAAATCCGTGAGGCGTGAGGTTGTATGGATTAGTGAACTGCATCCCTGACTATGATTTCGGGATGGACGGGTAATGTCCACTGCTGGACATAGGCCTCCTTCATGATATGAAACATTGACTGGTCCCTGTCACTTGCATCCAGTGACTCCCAGCGACCTTAACCAGGTCGTCGATTCATCTATTAGGGGGACGGTTCGGTACACGCTTCCCTATACGTGGTTGCCAATAGATAACTCCCACTCCCCAATGGTCATCGGTTCTTCGGGCCCATTGTCACTTGATCTCACTAACTCATCGAGCTGTGTCGGCGACCTTAGTTCGTCCACGGATTTCCTCATTCTGGATTCCGTAACATAGCTTTGATAGTTGCTGGCAATGCGTTACACGTGCCTAGCTGCGTACTCATTATGGTGGAAGCTTAGTACAGGTTTGAAACAAATATCTACCTGACATTAATCTCACAGTCTTTCCACGAGTAGAAGAACTACAGGCTACATTTAATGTGCTCACGTTTGAGCTATATATCAAGGCACTAACTAAAAAGATCTCGCTTTAGCTACGTGGCAAATTTAATTAAAGCCTTTTACCGAGAAAAGATTGATAGCGCTGAGCTCGGAGGAAACAGGCAACTGGATAAAACTTTTATTTACTTAATGATGTATTTTATGATGTTAAACGGAATGCTTCCGTACAACCTTTCTGCGATAATCTTATAAAATAGAATAGTCTTTGATAAGTCATTACCTAGAAATATGCCATTGGATTGAACGAGTTCAGAAATGAGCAGGCAAGTTTGGATTACTTTCTTGTATAGGTAATATATCAAATTATTTAACAATCAACACGTGGCACATCTCAACCAATTATATACGTCCTTCCCCGCCCGCGTGTATGCCTCGCGTACTCGTAGCTGAGATGACTACGGGCCCGGCGTAGTGCTGACGTGACGTTACGGCGTAGCTGATGACGTGCCAGGAAATGAATATCAACTTTATCTTCAGCTACAACAACCGTTACGCAGCCGATGGTCCCTAGATGGCATTTTTAACAAAATTGAAACTGTAATTCACTATGAAATTATATTTTAATAATATTGCTATGCCGATTTCCTATTTTTATATAATTATTGCAAAGTCAGCTGTCTTATTTCAAAAGATTATGGTAAAAGCAATGGAGTATGATTAGTTTCATGCATCTCAATAAAAGTAAGGCTTGAGGCTTGTGTGAGAGCACACTTTCCATCAAACGGTCTTATCTTCACCATCTGGTGAAATGAAGGCCAAGAGCAGACACATTCTATATACAAATAAATAAATTTGGCACGGGCAGCTTGGTTTTTTAAAAATTATTGTTTAATTGTGAAGAAATGTAGAAACGAGCGAACGAGGGTGCCACAGTCAATCTATTGATTCTTAATTTAAAAAACATCCGCAAGACACCTCATAGATAACATGTGGCTAGCGGGTTTCTAATCACAGAAAAATTTCGCTACTACACAGAAAGATGCTTCTGCCCATCTCCTATTGGATATCATGCGATACAGAGGGACACTTTTCTTGTCTAATAATAAGAACACCCTTGTCCAATAATGAAAGCGTATATCTAAAGATAAGATGGATTTCCAGTTTTCGATATAATGTATAATTTAAAAACAAACAACTTAATTTTTTAAATCTTGTATGTTTACAAATTTCAAAGCTGTTTTTAAACAAAGGAAAAGCGGACATTTTTCGTTAAGTTTTCTGCTGAAAACTGCATAATTCCGAGGAAATAATTTGGTTCACAAATACGAGCTCACTGTCCGCCGGACCGCTTCATATTTATTTGCAAAGAGAAAACCTCATTTACAAATCGCTCTCATACGTAGGAAATGTGTTGAAAATAAGTTAAATAAACGGGGGGCAGTTACACGATACTTTTGAATGTAATTACTTTTTTTGGGTTCCGTACCCAAAACGTAAAAACGGGACCCTATTACTAAGACTCCGCTGTCCGTCTGTTTGTCTGTCTGACCGTCTGTCATCTCATGAACCGTAGACAGTTGATATTCACAGATGATGTATTTCTATTGCCACTATAAAAACAAATACTAAGTAACAGAATAAAATAAATATTTGAGGGGGCTCCCATACAACAAATATTGATTTTGCTCGATATTGATAACGGCAACAGGTAGATGCTTGAAATATTCACAGAATATTTATTTCTATATTAACTTTAAAAATAAATAGTTAAATTCAAATAAAACAAGCCTCCCATACAACAAACGTGATTTTTTCGATTTTTATAGAGAATGGTACGGAACCCTTCGTGCGCGAGTCAGACTCGCACTTGGTCGGTTTTTTAATCGTAAAGAAAGTATGACAAGGCGTGGGAAGCTCATGCCCAACCTTATACTTTTTATTGCTTTGTATGACATATACACAATGCTTTTCACAGATCAATAAAACAAATAGCGAAATACTTGAGTATTCACTCTAAAATCTTTATTTCAACACAATAGAAAAGCTTTTATTTTGTTTGGTAAGTTCCGTCGCTTGACTCATTAAAAGAAGTACTTTACAGAAAAGGTACCCACAGAGTTTGTAAACAGAATCCAATGTAATTCCAGGCTTAAAGGAAATAACCAAATGAGTCCTTTGTTTCATTTTTTCTGGATCAAGCAAAAGTTTTGACCTAAAAGCCGTTTTAATTGAATTGAATGGACACCAAGATAAACAAACATTAGTCATCCGCTTATCTTAACGTCGAACTATAATCGACGTTACGAAATACTGTATTTTCCCACCGCTTCATCGGCACTCCAAATTTTCAACCAAACTTTAGAATATCTACATCGTTTTTTAGTTTTTTCACAACGATTTAGCACTTCATCTCATCTGGTGGTAGGTGAGAAGCCTCAGACCAGAAGCGCTGTCACGCTTGCTGTCTGGAACACCAAAGTGATTTTAACACTGCTGTTTTTGTGTCAGTCTTCTATAACAAGGTGACAACTATTCGGCCATAGAAGTATCTTTCCACTAACAAAGCCGCGTACTCTTAAGTTACCCAGCTAGCAATCGAACCAGATACCTAGGGATTGCGAGTCTGTGTATCGAGTAGACTACGGAGGTGTTAAAATTATCATCTTATTATTCCAACCTCTTACGTATAGCAGTAGGTACCTTGTTTATAGATAATCAAATCATTTATCAATGTCTGAATAGACGTGTCTGGGATTTTCAAAGAAAATGTGAGACTTTTATGAAAATAAATATAAATGATTTGAAGTAAATTAGGCATAGGATAATCAATTTCAGTGTGCCAGATTCTGTTATTTGAAAATATCTACGTTTTATGCTTCTAAAAAGTGTATTTTATATAGCTTATAAAACGATTAATGAATACATTTCTTACAAAGACGCTTCGATATAATCTAAGCTCTGCATACAAATTACATACATAACGTTTTGGGTATGTATTTTTGTATTAAACATGTGGTAAGTTTTATTAAATATGTGATGCCCGAAGAGGTTCTTTGGAGATTTTTATATGCATTTGCTTTTCGGTCAAAGTACAAAGTACTTTTATAGTTTTTTTTATATAGTATTTTATAGATTTAGAATGTTTTTGTCCGTTGACTTCGGAAATCAATGGAAAATACTTGCTGGTTTGGGACAAAAATTAGCCTACATACTTTTTCGACCCTTCAACTGTATCTATACAAAAACTGTAACAACGTGAAGGAAAGACAAACAAATAATATTAGTATGGAAATGGTTGTTTTATACTATATTTATCTTTTGATTTATTTTTACTGTCTTTTGTAGACACAGAGATACCTTCATTTATTTTCGATTACACAAGCAACTCTTCGTAGCAAAGTAAACTAATTAATCGAACGTCGTAAACAAATCTAGCAAATCTCTATTGACCTACTTCTTGATTTGAAACTTTGTGATTGTATGTATGCATCTAAGTCAGATAACAATACAATAATTTGGCACCGTCGATCTGATTTGACCCAGGAGAAGGTACATAGAGGAACTCTTCAATAGATTGACATACGTGGAAGGGAGCTTGAAATATCGTTACTTCAGAACTTCTTTAAACTATGAAAAAATATTATAAAGTACCTGGCTATCATATGCAGCAGAAATTCCAATTTGGCTCACATTACAAGTTCAGCGCGGGTCTTACTAATTTTTGAAATAAGAACTCCTGCTTTCTGTTTGTAAAATCTACAGTTATATTAATTAACTCCGCTCCGCTACATCTAGTCCCTAATATGTTCGCTTAGTCTTTTAAACTATATGTGTTATCAGTATCATAATACTCTTAAAATTACAAACAACGTCTCAAACCAATAAAAATAGATACACACTAAATGTCGTAACAAAGTAATGTTCTAGAAATCACCTATTCCTACTATTTTTGAATTCGACCTCAAGCTAATAATAACCTCAACTGATCATTTATGTATGTGACAACTGTACCTATACATTTTTCATTACAAACAGGATTACCCACACGTAACAAGTAAAGGGTCCATCCCTCGTAAAAAGGGTCGGGCAGCTATAATCCCACTAGCTGTAATTAATTTCTAGTTTCAATTGTTAATTCGCTGTACGGATAACAACGTGCGAATAACGCTCCAGTGAAGATCTGATACGTAACACACTGCTGAGCAGTTCAGTGAACAATTTTATACAAATACCGAAAATCTAGCACATCTACAAGAAAGAAATTTAAAATACATAAATAATGTTCTGAATCTGTCCCTGCTCAAATAGTCTCATGTTTGTATAATTATTTTAGTTCACTAGTGTATTTTGTCTAACTACCCATGTAACATTTTAAAACTAACTTAATTTGTTTCATTGTATTCAACTGGAATTGTTTACTTTATTATCGTATACCCTCTCGATTGCTCACTGACATAGCATTTTTGTTTCTGTTACTGCAATCTCATGAAGTGAAAAGTAAATTTCTTTTGAGATAAATAAACTTCTTTAACCACAAAATCAAGAAGCTTTAATTTACCTGTCAGCGCCGTTATAATCAGCTGCAGAAGTCCGCTAATGGACACGACACTTCCTCACTGATGACCATGTTGTACTTTACAGAATTTGCGATAATCACTACGCTACCGGGTTGGTCATCGCAATAATACGTCGTTTTAATGATGGAAACTAAACTCTCGGAATGACTTAGGTGTACTTGTTCTAAAGCCTGGCTGTGACATGCTGCGACTTATATTTGTGAAGCACTTTTCTATGGCATGTAGCTACCGCCATGTTCAATTTGCCACGAAATGGAGTACGGATAGTGTTCATGCAGTAATCGAATTTGCTGCCAGCTGAATAATTATCCGATCTTAGAATAATGGCGGCTAGAAGGTTAGTCTGAGTGCAATTTACTTTAAATTAAAAACTAAGCAATTTTGCAACTGCGTGTGCTTTTCATTTAAAACGGTGGTTTTTGTTACTTATGTCCACTTGTTAAACCACTAGTGTAGCAAGGCAGTTTTGAACCTATAAGAAAAGTATTCTTTATTTTTGTACCCAGAAGGTAAAGGCAGTGTGTGCGGTTTAAATGAGGGTACGGCTATTTGAGTTTCGTCTCTAAAGCGTTGTGCTTGTAACTTGTTTTCGTATTTATATTAAAGAGGGCCGATGGGTGTCACTAACTTTTACTTTAATCTAATTTTCACACATTCAGAATTGTATGCGATGGCTTGCTAGAGGATTGCGGGTTGATCATATTCTGTTAGAAGCTGAGTAAGACAAGAACGGTAAATAATTTCGTGTTCCCTAAAAATCCATCCACATCTCTACCACTTCGTTTTTAGGGTTGCGTGTACAAATAACATAAACCCCTTAAAAACGGCCAAGTGCGGGTCAGACTCACACACGAAGGGTTCCATGCCATTATCCATAAAAACGGCAAAAAAATCATGTATGTTGTATAGCCCAATAAATATTTGTTTTATTTTAATTTAGTTATTTATTTTTAATGTGATTAAATAACGTAATGTACTGTGAATATTTCAAGCGTCACCTTTTGCTGTTATCAATATCGAGCAAAATGAGCCAAAAAATCACGTTTCTTGTATGGGAGCCACCTTAAATATATGCTGGGTTTTTAGTATTTGTTGTTATAGCGGCAGCAGAAATACATCACCTGTGAATTTCAACTGTCTAACACGATTCATGAGATACGGCGGAGTCTTGGTAATAGGATCCCGTTGATTCCCTCAGTGCGAGTCCAACTCTCGCACAGAGGTTTCCGTACAAAATGTGGTTAAAGAACTTTATTTTCTCATAAAGAAATTTTGTTTTCCCTTACATGAGAAATTTTACATATTATACTTATTCAACTAGGGTATCTTAGAAGTAAAGTAAAACTAACTAAAGAATATATAAAAAATATAAATAACTAACTAAAGAATAACTAAATAATTAAATATGGGGTGCGGCTAAGGGGCAGGCAGACAACAAAGTGATCCTATAAAGGTTACTGAAGGCGTTGCTTGCCAGCTCCCAAGTTTTTTTTTGCTTAGTCACCCCATATGAGTGGCCCTATTCAAACAACACAAAATACAAGCTTCAATGTAGGATTTTTAAATTCAACCTAGACAAGCAAGGCTAGAGTACAACAAAGCCTATATACAGTCTATTCACATACAAGAGCCGCTACAATAATGCATCCGAGTGCATTCGTGAGTAATGCATACCCGGGACTTTTCAACGAAAAGCCTTGTGGGATGACCTTATTAAATTTTCACGGTGAAATGCAATCCGGGGAAGTGGTTTGCTTTTGAGCGTTTGATTTTTAAGCTTCGAGAGTTATAACAAAACTGTTATGACTGGAAACAGAAGGTACGCATACATCAATTTAATGCATACTGGATTCGCACTTGTTCTTTGCTCGATGTGCAGCATGCTCATCCAGAAGCCTCAAGCTTATGATCATAGCTTTAACATATGGAAATATAAAAGGGCCTTACCACCGTAGAAACCAAGATGCCTCATACTAATAATGGAACCTGTGATCTCTTGGGGAAAAGTCTTTACGAAAGTGATTATGTTTATCACAGTTACGTCGTATATTTTGTTAAGATACGTAAAACTAGCGGCCCGCCCCGGCTTCGCACGGGTAGACATGTATTTTTTAAACATTTTTGGATAAACTTAAATGTATTTTCAGCTTCATATCTCTACGCGACCAACGTCCCTGAGAAAAATGGTCTTGACAGACATAACACCAGCAGAACAACAAAGTGATTCGGTTGTTTGCTTTATGGAAAATTTCGTAAATTGATTCACGCGGTATTTTTACGTAAAATTTCATATTTATGTACAAAACTAACTGCTGAATTAAACTTATACAACAATAAAATAAAATTAAAATTCCCAAAACAAGTTTCCAATCAAGTCAATTATGTGCAGTCAGAATGAGTGCTTTTAGTGTACGACGTGTAAAGGAATAATTAACGCATTCAAATAGAACTAAAAACCGACTTCAATTGTCTGTTAAAAATGTTTACCCTAAGAGGTAGAATGGTCTGGATACATATTTGTATTGTTGATTTTTTCAAAAAGAGCTCCTCTGAAGTATGCTCTACCAAACAAAAAAAGAACCATCAAAATCGGTTCACAATTGGCGGAGTTATCGCGTAATATCAAAAAATACAATCGAATTGAGAGGTTGAAGAGCTTTTGAAGTCGGTAGAAAAGGTAGGTAAAATGTAGATAAAATGATAGGCTTTGGAATAGCGTAGACACGTCCAAAATGAAAGATACCTATCTCAAATCTGAGCACGAATTATTAATATAATGTGATCATTTTCCCGCCCAGTGTTTCACCTCACATCATAAAGCTAGTCAACATTAAATTCACTTATAAATTGGCGGCCATGATTCTACGGTAGTCTAATTTGTCTACTTAGTCTCCCTTTGTACCCTTGACCCACGGACCCTTCCATTTACACAGGAATTGGCGAAATGAAATTTTAAAGAGCCCTGTCCCTTTGAAGTAACTGCGCAGCTTGAAACCGGGTTCCTTACGTAAATTGGATAGAAAACTTCGCTTTTCATTCGGCTAAAGGTGATAGCGATCGGCATTTTATTTTTATATTCAATTTATATTGAACTTTTTACGGCTATACGATTTTTGAACGTTGATTGGGAACTCTTATTTCCTGTTTTATTCGCTGGTGATTCCTTTTTTCTAGTAATTGGATTTTGGATTCGAGTTATTGCTATTGACATTTTTAAATATAATTTTGCAAGTTTTTTTGCCAGTGAATCTGTCTGCTTTAGCGTTAGTTAACTCAAAAAAATGCTCTACACTCATCCTATATCAACTATCAAAAAATCAAGTCATTGTAACTCTATTACCACGTAAAGGGAGGACAAACTTATAATTTTGTATGGATACTGTAATTTCATTTTTTGTTGTTTAATAAATAATTAATGTTTGTATAATGTACTTGAAAACTTTGAAAACGTCAAATGACATTTCATTGACGCTAGTCTTATGGTTACGTGTTGACTATTCGTGCGTTTTTAACACTTTTGTACAAAAATAAAACATTCAATTTTTTTTACACGATAATGAAGTTTTTTTAAATTAAAAGTATTAAAGTTCCAGGTTAGGGCTGTCGTACATTCTGTGTCAACGTGTCTGTTATAAATTTATGATAGTATGATAACAAGTAAGTCTCGGTGGGAATTTTTCCTATAAAATTGATTATTTCACTCCACATTAAAGCAAGACTACCTACTATAACTAAATACAGCAAAACATAAATTGCAGGGCTGTTAAGCGGCGCGTGTGTGCGGACCATTCCTCTCGCGGTCGTCACCAATGGACCCTGACGCTGGCACTGTATCACTCCCACTTAATGGATAGTTTTAGCACAGGGCTCGCTATTCTACTGATTTTATGTCCTGGAAGGAATTTGATTGACGAAGGGTTAAATACTGAAAGAAAACATTATATCGAAGAGATGCCGCGTGTGAACTACTGCGGCTTTTGGATTTTACATTGAACATACCTAATTTTTGCAAATTTGCAAATTACATTATTTTAAAATGACATTTCAATATGATGATCGACTTCTACAGCAATTAGGAAAAGTACTTCAGACCGCCTTAACAGACTATCATCGAATGTAACTATAAACTAGCATTTTAATGAATTGAGGTCAGAGTGCAGACACGAAAATAATTCGATTAATATGGACTTTCTGAATCCAATTTTGATGTATATGAAGAGAAGACCCAACCCTACAAACAATACATAAATGAATATTATCACCTTCAAGACGATAAAAGGAATGACATATCAGAACGGAAATAGCCAACGTTGCAAGCGAATTCGTAGAGGACATGTGGTGGTGGAATATAGAATGCATGGAGAAGATCGACATACAAAAATTTTAATGGCGTTTTCGAGATGATGATTATTGCATTAACTTTGAAATAGGAACACCATGAATCGGAAAATATACTTATATTTCACTTCTATTTGGTTACGTTTTATTAGCCGTATTGACAAAACCGATCAGTCTTTCCCGACCAATCTTAATTTGTCTTTTGTCTGCTCTTTACACGCTTTATATTGGGTTCACTTGTATGTAACTATCTATATAACTAACTATGTATGTAAACAAATCTAGCAAGTCAATTTAAAGCTACTTCTAAACGTTGTAGCGATTTGAAACTTAGCAATTATATGTAATTGAACGGATGACAGCACAATAATTGAACTGATTGGACCTTGGAATCAGTATTGGATCTATAATATCATAAACTTCATCTTCAACCTTTATTCGGATATATTTTGTTTGTGTTTATGATTTTTAAATTTATCGTATTTGTCGTTATTGTTATAATCAAATCAAATCAAAAATTTCTTTTTCCGAATTAAAAATTCCATCGTATAATATTGAGTAAAATGATTTACTGAAGCATTTTTATAATCACAAAAAACAACTGAATTCTAACAAGTACCCAAAAATATTTTTTAACAGAATAAATTCATTTTTATAAACGCATCTACTCGTAGCTCTGACGGCATTTCACACGATATATCTTTCCCAGAAAACAATCGCGAACACGTCTCAACAGTTTTCCTAAGGCCATCAGTCCAATATGCGTTCGCCCTCACCAGCGGCGATCATTACTCAAAGTCCGTCGACTAACTTACTTTTCCCCAGTATTATATCGCTCCGGCAATACCGCCCTGAACTGCAATAGTTAAGGCTATATAAATGAGTTATAATCCTTATGAATGGATACATTTGGGCAGTTGTAATGGTATATTCGCAGCACGAGAGAAGAATAATGAAGAGCGAAAATGTTCAGACTTCTTTAGCTTTGGGAAGTGATTTTGTTGAACTACACGCTACTACCAGAAACGTTCCCCTTTCGTTCTCTTTCAAAAACGACTGTACGTGTAAAAGTCGTGTAAAAGGGGATAAATTTAACTCCATACACAGTGTATCTTTAAAAAATAGATCATGTGTGGTCTTGTGCAGCTGATTATGATGATGGGGCTATTTGACTAACCTTTTACAAAATCAATAATTATTAAAATGCCAATCTTAGGATTGATTTAATAATGCAGTTATCGCTCACCATTGTCATTGCTAAGGATTAATTATCCAACGGAAAAAATTTGCAGGGTTTTATTAGCATGATTGAGAAAATAGTATTTTTATTTATTTACGAGCATTTGTTATGTTGTGTATTTTTCCACTTCTGGCTAACAACTTGGCCGCGTTTCAACAAAATCATCTTTATATAATAGCAATATATTTTGACGACCCATCATTGACCGTAAAAGTTATAAGAACGTTCCTGAGAAAAACTATTTAAACAGAGACTCGATTGAGAGCTAGTGTGATGTAATTCAAAGTATTTTTAAGAATACGTAGTGTCTGCTGCTCCCAATAAGATATCTCTCCGATAGATATCAAGAGAAAGATGCAGTAAATATGCAAACTAATATCCCAGGAGATCTCTGCAAAAAGGAATATTATAATTTAGAGAGGTACTCTGACACTGGCCGTCAGACAAGCACCCATGAGGGCAGTAAATTCTTATAATTGTACCTCCTTGCAACTAACGCCTCAAGATAAAGGATAAGAGGCTTGCCTGGGGTTTAGTTAGGTTTTTTAAAGATTCGTGAAAATGGTAGAAGTCTGGCCCACAGTATATGCCAAAATTATTTTCATATATGTGTTGTTAAATTGTCTGCTTAAAATACTTATTTCATATTTTCAGGGCGACTTGGAAAACGTCAGATTAATCTAAACTTTCCCCAACCCAATAAATTAATATTAATTCCTTACTAGAATTAAAATTACTAGAATAGTATTAACTTTTATTACAAGGGGAAAATTAAAATATTTTCTTTTTCATACGTGTATTTTTTGTCCTTAGTCGCCTTTTACGAGAACCGAAGGATTTCATGGGTTGGTCCTGTTCAAAAGTCGCGACTACAAGACAATATTTATGGATAACTAGTTACTGCACAAAGCCAGCTATCCTATTTAAAAAGATTCTTGTAAACGAAATGTTGTGAGAACACATTTTATTTTTATTTGCTTCAAATGATATGCTACGTTGTCTCTCCAACACCTCAGCTAATATTCTAATAGCATACAAATCCAACTGAGTCAAGATTCATGCTGGGAATCCGGCGAGAAAACTTCTACATTGAAAGGATCGGACAGGATAAATGTTCACGTCTCTATTTCAAGTCGAACTATCGAATAGAGCTCCTTGCAGACACAGTGTAGAAAACGTAAGTAGTACATCTCTACTATCTTTCAAGCGAACTAGGTATAGGTAAAAAAACTTAAGTAAATGACCTCTTGCATGTAGTAGTGTACGTATTCGTCTACCTTTGTTTGTGAACAGTATAGGAAAAGATAAATTTCAAAAAAGGAATATATATTCGCAAACATTACTCACACACACGACAGGTCATTTACTTAAGATTTTCACCTATAAAACATTAACTTTACATTATTTTATTCCATTACCTTTGTATTACACCAAATTTCTTAATATTTTTGATGTCTTAATTTTAAATGCACGTGACTTGTGAAATGTTTTCTGATACTAAATCCAATGTATTTACTAAGATAGCAACACAATTTTAGTAGTGATTTCAGAAATGATTCCAGAAGGAGTATTTGTTTAATCATAAAAGGTACCAAATATTTATTTCTCGACCTCTCAACTATCCCTATCAAAAATTAAATCTTTAGGAATCCATGTAAAAGAAGGAAAATTAAAGTCACATTTCGTGTTTGTATACATTGTTTTCTTTCTTTTAAAAAAAAAACATATTTAAACTTTTGCGACATTCCAAGTCACGTAGCCTATAGGTTCATTTCTAGTACCACTACAGATATCCCAGCTGACGTAGTCTGAAGATGAAGGAATAAAGCCCGACCAGCAAGAAACAGACAGCAGGTTTCACTACTTTCAAATTTGTGGTTATACTGTGCCAAGCCCCCGGTTTTATCGAGCGATAGGAACTATCGATAAATTGTAAACTAGGTGCGGAAAGTAATGGCATCCATTGTACGAGTCTGGTACGTGATCACGCTTTTAAAAGTATCCATTCCTCTTTGTGGATATTTTGTGATGGTCACAAATTGTATTGAGCTTGTAGCTGTTGCCTTCATTGTAAAGTAGTCGAATAGCTACATTCTAAAATAATTGTTAGATCCTAAAACGCTATTGTATCTCCTCTACGTCTGTTGTTTCAAAACAATTTATTAATTACGTGTCAGATTTTAAATCTGCTTTCAGATTCGAATTAACAATGAAGAATAGGTGTTCTAAATATGGTAACTTCCAGTGTAAAGATGACTTGAGACTCGACAAAGCAACCAAAAATTATTGATCCTTGACTTGTTACCAATTGGTAATAAGTCACTATGTCTAGTGTCAAATTACGTCACGCGCCCGTACAAGACATTTGACGTACCGTTGACTTTTAAGATAAAAGATTTCCAATGAAAACTTTCCCAATGACCGCTGTATAACCTATTACTATATTTAAATCTCTCTGCTTGAGAACAACTTGAGAATCGTTATGAAATCCATGTTTTTATTGGCATCCTTCAAACGTCATAATGATTAAAATACGTTCTCCCAAAGAGATTTAAATATATAATTTCTCCTGAATAAGTAACTAGTTCCACTGTGCAAGTAATCTGGTTTTTTCTGGCATGGCCATAGAAATTTTTTTCATACATTTTACACTGAAAATTGTTTATTTTAACTAGCATTAAAACGGATTTTTGAAAGTCTTCATCAAACAATACAATTTTATATATGACCTTATTATTAGATAAGTTAGCTATTTACATATTAAATTAAAAACAGTAATGGTCCAAGAATAAACCCTTGGGGAACGCCCATCAAAACTGGCAATCTAATGTTATTTTATCCATCAAATTACGACTACGGAAAATGACCTAAAATGTTAAAAACAAAACCAGAGATTGTCCAAACACGGTTGGACAAGACTCGGCAATAAATAGTAGATAAATCTGTCAGGCGTCAACCCAAGAGGGCAGTTGTAGAAACAAGGCAGCAGTGGCAATGTTTAGTCGGGATCTCGCCCCTGGCCCGCTTGTCCAACGTAAATCAATTGGTGTCTGATTCGACAAGCTTTAGGTTTTCGGTTCTTTTGATCAACCCGATGGATTTATAAGGAAGTTCTCCCGAGGACTGTAATGAATTTATTTGTTGCGAACGCGGAAAAACGAGTGTTTGATGAATGTTTTAAGGTCAAATACTGTCGACATATACATATAATTTCAGAAACCACGTGTTATTTATTTTTCACCGACTTCAAAAAAGAGGAGGTTATCAATTCGACGGGTATCATCAACAGCCTATATATGTCCCCACTGCAGGGGCTCAGGCCTACTCTTCTACAGAGAGTGTTTGGGCCATAGTCCACCACGCGGGCCCAGTGCGGATTGGCTGACTTCACATGCCTGTTCAAGACATGCAGGTTTCCTCACGATGTTTTCCTTCACCGTTAAGCACTCGGATAATGTACTTGAATTGAAAAACAACTCATAGGTACACGGCTGGATTCGAACCCGGAACCCTCAGATTGAGAGTCCCGCGCCTTATCCATTGCGCCACCGACGCTTCACCGTCGATATAAATCTTAAATCGGTTTCCAGTTCTTTTTGAACGCATTTACTTGTTGTCTTAAAAAAAGATCGACAGGTCTTTGAAATAGCTCAAAAAGAACTATGTTACTATGTTTTTACTAACAGTAAGTTATGACAAACAATATAATGAAAAAATGACAAATATTTTATTGCACAACAATAATTATCGTACAAAAAAGGCAGTCAAATAAAGCTCCAACCAGTGCAGTTAAACGAAAATAAATCCTACCGAATCGTACCCCAATAAACATTGGTTAAAATCCATAAATAACGTTAACTTTTCAATACGCATTCGAAATTTACAATTCAACACTATGATGTTAAACATTACGGACACGCCATGTAGACGAAATAAAGTCGTAAACACAGTTCCACGATGCGGAGGCAGTGCTGAAGTAGCAATGGGTTGGGTAAGCCACATCGATCGCTTATTACTAGCATTGAGTATAACCAAACATGAAAACCAAACGCGCCTTTTATGCATTAACTATGCTGCGCCTTAATAATGTCAAGTACAATTTAATATACCGTGGATAATAAATACTTATTTCGTAAGGTAACTTTTCATTTAAATATTAAAAATAGTGTATTTGTGGCTATGGATAATAATAATACAGATGCAAAAATATTTAAATACAGATGACTATATATGATAATTTATTATATTGACGTGGTCAGTACACAAATTTAGTAAAGAATGAAAATAATATATACACTTACACACAACTAATTTCTTTTGAAAATGTATAATTAGTTTATAACTTATACTATTAATTTTTACGTATTTGTATTCCTAAATAACTAGTGGAAGAGCGGGGCCTCCTAATACAAGTTGTTGTTTTTTTAACTTAAAAGGAGTGTCCCAAAAACTTTTTTTTAAAAAAAAAAAATGAAGTTGTCAAATATATTAAAATATTGATGTCAAAATAATTATAAACATTCCTTCATATTACAATAGCATTTTTTGTTCAACAAAGGACTTAAAATTTGATTTACGTTCAACCTTGGTGTTCTATCTGCATAAAATACTCAACTTGAGAGCTGTGCTTGCTTTGGGCACTTACATGACGTCGTTATCCTTTCTGTACAGTTCTTTAAATATTGCTTTTGTTCTATTTTATGGAACCTACTTTACACGTAACATTATGAATACATATTAGTGAGTCTACAGGTAAACTGCATCTGTAGTGTTACACGACCTGTGGGTAAAGTCAAGCACTACGCTTAAAACCCGTATGTAGTAGCAAAAAGACTTATACTTGCATAATAAATTAGAAACTGAAAATGTAATATAAAATTTGCGATCGGGAGCTTTATTAACACTTAAATCAAGGAATAAAAAGCGCATGTTATCGTGAAATAAATCGTTTCGTAAAATAGGATTTGTATTTTTGTTTCCGATATCAAATATTAAGATTCATGATAAATATACACGTAGTTAATACATAGGTAGGGTCAGCTGATACACGCTCGCACACACAATATTACTACTAAACTTCAAAGTCAAACACGGACATTACGAGTACATTGATTGACATTGACAGTTCGTACACTTGTTAGTACTTTGCGTTCCGTTTTCTTTGCGCGAATTACCGGTTATGTCCAATCAAGCTAATGATTAAAATAGAGTTCGTTGTGATTTATAGTTTAACTCTTTTCTAACAAAAGAAAGCGTCCTATTATAAAGTATATACTTTTTCGTTGCAAAAAAGCGGTTTTAATTTTTCTGCGTGAATCGTATAAAATTAAATATTTTAAATTATACTGACAACACCGACGAATGTTTCCAAAATACGGGCAAAAACTGTTTTCATGCGATTTGTCGATGCTAATATGTCGATGTCGACGATGTGAACCGGCCAAGTGCGAGTTGGACTCGTGCACGAAGGGTTCTGTATCATCCTCTATAAAACGGCAAAAATCACTTTGTAGTATTTGTTGTTATAGCGGCAACAGAAATACATAATTTGTATTAATTTCAACTGTCTTACTATCACGGTTCATGAGATACAGCCTGGTGACAGACGGTCAGACAGATGGACGGCCAGCGGAGTCTTAGTAATAGGTTTAGGGACGTTCTACCCTTTGGGTACGGAACCCTAAAAAATAGAGCTACAGTCGCTGAAAGCGCCGTCTAGCGGTGGAATGCGAAAACCAGCCGAAGCACACACATAATTAATTAACAACAATAATATTACATACAATGTACATGTGATATTTTTATTGATTTATCTTTTTAGAAATGAGATTTCTAAAGTCATAATAATAAAATCTAAAATTACTCGTCACAATAAATACAAATCTTTATTATATCCACATATATTTAAACATTCTATTTCAAATCTACTGTTTCAATATGCCAGTTCAACCTCAAGAGCTCTAATGCAATAACATTCTGTCTTGGGGATAAACTTTGAATCGACACAGAGATCAACAGGATCGTGTTGGGCTGGTTTGGTTAGCAAACTGTTTGCTTCTGTCTGTTCACAAATATAAAACTATAACCCAGTTATTGTTATGCTCAGCACTTCGCTGTAATGCAAAGTATTTCTTGCTCCTTCGCTCATTTCCTCTCGTTTGTCCGGTCGCGTCATTACAGTTTGCAGTTGTCTTTTTAGGGCTCCGTACAGTAAAAAGAAACCCTTATAGGAACACTTTGCTTTACGGCTATCTGTCTCTGTCTGACAAGACCATTTTTCGGGAACGCGTGGAGGTATCCCGTTGAAACTAATATCAACTACGCAAATTTGCAGTCCCTTGGAGCTGTAAAAAATTAAAAAGATAAGGCTCTATAAGCCGCATTTTTCAACGTATCCATCAAAACCTACCTTAAATCCTTAAAACCTATAGGCTACTTCCCATTGACAACAATCATGAAATTTGGCAAGAAAGAAGTCATACAGCACAAGTATAGGAATAAATCTGAAAAGTAGAATTTTTTAAATCATATCTCAATAAAATTTAATGATTAAAAAATGTTCCAGCGCCTGTTGGTTTATTCTTAGCGCTAACAATTTTGTTAACAGTTGCTCCTTGATTTAAGTATTCATTTGTACCTATGTAAAACTTGTGCTTTATTTTTACGCATTACTAAAAAAAGTACAACATTATCTTAACTATATATATAAATTATTGACATTTATTTATCAAGATAATTAAAAGATTATTTAAACACAAGACTTTACACTTTAAAAAAAACAGAATTAAAAACTAATCTATGAAACCGGATCGATTACCCGATTTGTACCTATTGTTTAAATTTTTAAGTATATTCATAATTCATATTCTGTACCGAATACTGTGATATTGGTGCACGAGTCAGACTCCCACTGTGGTCTGTGACGTACACTGTTACCGTATCAGGTTCGCTAACTGACTTCGTAAGCTGGAGGGTGTAAATTAAACATGCTAGTAGACAAAAGCAGACATTTATTATGTATTCAAAATACAACACACACATTTAATTTTTTAAACTGCAACTAGAAAAGAAATCTAAATTAGAAGATATAATTAAAAGAAGACAAAACATGAATATGTCGCTACCCGTATTGAAAAGGTGTTCACTCAGCATTAGATGCACTTCAACGGGGATTTGATAAAGTGCAACACGGATTTTTGGTGAAGCCTTGATACACTAGTACGCATTAATAAAATATTACTTACTATATTATTATTATATTAGCATTAATATAATGTGTAAAATATTAATTACATATATATTATAAGTCATGCAATAATAAAAATAAAATATAAAATTGCATGTGAATATGAGTAGGTGTGATTTAAGGTTTCATAAGTTTACAAATAAATTGCAAGGAAATATAAGCAAACAGTACGGGTACCTTTGCAGACATACAGGAAAATAAAAGACGAACCCACGTACGTTCGATCGGACCGTGTGTATACCCTTCAAAAAGCGAAGCGTGCAGGAAATAAAATCTGAAATATGACTGCAAATGTGAAATATGGAAGCAAACAATAACTCCGAGTCTGTAGAGGTACTGCTACCGGTTCGTTTCAATATCGCTTCGGCTGGAGTGCCCGCGCCCGCCCCGGCCCGTTCCTACTGAGGATACCGAGATGGCGAGATTTGAATGTAAGTTCTTTTGTGAATTTTCGTAGCGCTGTTTTCGCATTAAATAAATTGGTTCTCGTGAAATTTGGTGACGACATAAGCTATTAATATTATTTTTAATACATGTGCTCAAAAATTGCTAGTTTCTTAGTTATTTGGCGTGCTAAAAGTTCGTGATTGTAGAAGGTTGTATAAAAAATAGAAAGCAGACGTGTTTTTTTATTATTAACCAGTTAACTAAATGAATGTTTTTCATGTATATCCTTCAGAAATCATTCGTACTGGTTTTGCCTATTCACTGAGCAGTATTTGCAGCACACCCTTGGCCAACATCTCAATAACAGACTACCAGGTTGACATCAGTAACAGAGCGTGCAATATCATTTTACTAACCTCTTATATATTTTTGAGTAAATGCCTCCTTTATAGCCCTTCAGTTCTATCAAGAGAGTCATAACATAAGAAACAACGAGTCTTATGGAGATTGTGATTTAAAATGAAGACACACATTCAACAGGCGTGGTGGTGGGAGTTCGACTACTAGTATTAATTATCCAGACGAGTTTGTATCTCTATAACAGTGCATCAATCTAGGTCAGTTCAAGGAGAGGCCTATGTCTAAATGTCTAAGTACGGTCACGGAGCAGGAAGAATTTCGTACAATGACCTATTATTACCCATCTCTGTCACTCCCGCGTAAATATAATGCGTCTCGCTCGCACAGATGCAATGACCGCTGTCACCAGGGATTGTAAACCGTTTCATTGAGACCGTAAGTTTTGTTCTTGTTTGCGTCTGGTTTTTTGGTTGGCCTTGAGTCGCAATGAAAAGTATTTGACATGATTCATAATTTTTGAATAACGAACGACATTCCATCTTGGGATGCGTTAGTGCTCGTTCAATTTTGAAACACAGTTATCTTAGTTTGTTGTTATTTGTTAGTTTTTGTTGTCGTGTTTTAATTGTTAAGTGGTTTCGTTGATTTTTTGCATAATTGCAAAATTGCATAAGTCACGTTAAAAAAGAGGAATCGAAACTAGGTGGACTAGATGATAATGTAGACAAAACTGTCGATTCTTTTGTTATAAATGTGACAGGCGAGACGTCATCAGAAAGCAGTAACTCCGATACAGACGAATCGGATTCGGATTTATGATTTTTTTATTTCTACCAAATTGATAACTTTAAGACGATTTTGATACTGCTGTAATGTAAAATCTAAATAAATAATTGATATACTTAATAAGCTAGTTTTTTTCTATCCTTTAAATATTTCATGCAAACCACACATAAAAATGTTTGTGACCACTGTCAGTAGGTAAAGAGGTCATTGTACGAAATTCTTCCTGCTCCGCGACCGTACTTTAGCAGTGGACACAGCTAGGTACAGAGAAGGGTTAATGATGTGGACTAAAGTTTCAAATTTTCTAGGGTTACTAGCGGCCCGGTTACTTCACACGGGTGGACATTTATTTTGGCATAAAAATAGAGTAAATGTCATCTTTCTAGATAATTACATAAATTTTCAGAACTTTCACATGAATGAATCTGAAGAACTACTAAATACCATAAAATAAATGAAGCAAATCCTGCTTCAAAATATCACACGCCCCTCCTCACACATAACTCTCACCTCACACATGAATGTTAAATGTAAGCTAACACACACGCACACTATGTAACTCGCACTCACCCTCACCCAACTTAGAAACCCCAACATATTTTATTATGATACAATATTGTACAAAACAAATTGTTATCAGTATTGAAAGAGAGCCTACACCTGTCGCACAGATGACACCCCCTATGACTGTATGGCTAAACAATGTTATGTCAACTGTTTTTGTCAATAAATATTTTTGAATTTTGAATTTGAATTTTTGAATTAGACAAGGACAGATATATATTTTTCACATTTTTGCCACCCACAACCACCCACTTCCACCCATCGCGACCAAACTCCCTTACTTTCAGCAGGAAACCAAGGGGTATTCACTACCCCAACGGGAAGTTGATCAGAGTGGTGGTGATAGAGAAATCCCTGACTTAAGAGGCTATGTTGGTAAGACCACGTGGTCGGTTTCAAGGTCAAATTGTTTTATAGCTGTCCCTCTCCGAGCCCTATCCTACCCGAGCGCGTACGGTGAGACAGCATACATTATGCGATGTTATCCACCCGTTATTTTGATGCTTCGTAGTCCAGGGATCATTTGAAGGATACAGTATATTATGTAACCATTTTTTCAATACAGTATACTAATGAAATTTCACATGTCGGTGGTTTTTCCAAATCGTTCTAAATTGATTCATACTCTTGTAAATCAGGTTCAAATTTGGGGCTTTTTACTACCGAAAAATACAATACTTTGACGCCCTGTAACTCTGGAAGTATATATTTAAACGAAAATCTGACTCACCACCGACACAGATATTTGTTTCTAGAGTGTGTCTTGAAAATTTCATAGATTTTCTTAGCTTAATACTCAAAATATGACTGGACTACCTTTGTATGGGCGCTTTGACAACAGCATAGCCTCTCGTACTAACATTAGCTTTATATATATAAGAATTTCACACGTACGAGTACGATTGTGATAATTAAAAAGTCGAAGCTTCTATGTAACTGTTATTAGCCGTTTACTTTTATATAAAGACTGGTTATTCTTATTTGAGTTCCAATATATCACACGCATTGACTTATTCAAGCAATTCACATTTAGTCTTAGTCCAGATTTAAATAGGATTAACTTCTTTTCACTTTTGCGGAGACTTAAGACCCTTACTAGAATAATTTAGTACTATTTTATATAAAAGGGCAAATGGAAATAGGACCTCAGCTATTTGTTTTATTTGGCACAGTATAATAATACTAATACATTTAACGTACCTGTCAGTAATAGTTCGTAACAAATTGAAATTAATTTTAAAATTAAATTTTTCGTCTAGTAACATTCATTAAACTTGTTTGCAATATCATCGCTATAGTCAAACTACTTACTTCAAGCGTTGATACGGTACGATACATGACAAACATAAAACACACAATGAGTAGGCAATTTCTTCGATACAGTAAGTGGGGGCTGACATTAACGAATTTCCTGGTCATCGGAGGTGTCAAATGATAGCGCATTACTTCTCGAATATTACTTGGAAAGTGTCTCTCCGCGGCGGCGACATAAATCAACGGAGATGGAACCATTCATCCTACATAATAATTACCTTTAATAGAATACGAGTTCAATGAATTGAAAAGACGGTTAAGTTACAGGCACCTTTATTGTTTAAGGCTAATTCCAATATTACATATATTCCAGGAAAATTGGAATACTAGGGATACCAAGAAATTACGTTTACACAATGAAAATTTCCATTCACAAGATAAAATACTACCGTATTTTCAGGGTCCGTGCCTCAAAAGAAAAAGTAATCCTTGCAGCATCACTTAGTTGGATTTCTGTCTCAAGACCAATTTTCTCAGGAATGCGTAAATGTATAATGTATGAATTTAAAATATTGGACGTTTAAACAGAAAAACAATAAAATTATTAGAGCCCCTCATTAAATGCCTTGATTCAGACGTTTTAAAGTCCAAGTGGATCGTTAAGGTGGACTAGACCCTAAATTAAGGTAAATAAATAAAGCCGAACGCCACGTTATCGTTAATTTGTGCCTTCTAGAGGTAGAGACGTAGACGGGCATTCACGGAGGAAAATGTGCTGGAAATACCTTCTTCATTCAAGAGTTTAATTTCTTTCCAGTGGAGAACTGTAATTAGGTATTTGATTTGACCAATTTTAAGAATTCTGATTTTGTGCCTGCCTCATAAATCGCCACGGCAGGGGTTGAGGACTTTGCCATAATCGCCACGGTTTTCAAGAGGATTGGTGATCGCAGTATGTTGTCGTTGTTACATAGGTTGAGGCTGCTGTCCGTTTTGCGAATATTTTTCCGTTAGTTGTGTTTTACGACACACACGGGATGACACGTGGTACTCTTCTGAAGCCGAGACACATGGCCAATGTTTACGTACACATTTAATAATTGTTTTAACAATTTCGTTGGAAACTTTGAGGCCGTATCATTACGCAAAACTTTTTGGAATTTCATAATTCCAAAAAGTTTTGCGTTCCATTCCACTCCGCTGACTACATGACAAACCTCGCCTTACCAATGAGGTTTTACTATGTTTTTAAAGATGGGTGTTATAAGTTTGACGACAATGTCAGTGTGTCTGTCTGTCTGTGTCATCGCACCTCTCGAACGGATGGACCGATTTTGATGCGGTTTTTTTACGTGAAAGCAAGTTTCCTTGCGATGGTTCTTAGCTGTATTTGGTAACAATTGATTCACCGGTATTAAGGGTATCGGCTGATACGACAGACATAAATTTTTTTAATAATTTAATTTACTTGTAACATTACATTATCTTACTTACGTTTTATTTTGCCTAAGTATTGTCTGTCACTTCCATTGTTGTGATCTACAGCGATGTTGTTCTCCGCTATGCTTCGCCACCGTCGTAAATCCTTGTAATTGGAGGGAGACCAGCTCCATGCCTTGCAGGTGAGGTAACAATATAATATAGCAATGTAAATACCTATAAAACACATCATACGAGTACATTGCGCAACAGGAAAAGAGCATAAAATTAACCATAATATACATGTGTATGTGTTGGGTACTCACAAAATCACAATGGCACCAACTTGTTGGTCCTAAATGTGATCAAAGTGAATTCAAAACTGTGATAGTTTTGCAGAGCAACTTAACAAAAATGTATGCTGAAAATGCACCAGATACGTCAAGAGTAGTTACAAAAAGCAGGGATTTTATCTTCCAGTAATTATAATCCACATACAATACACGCATACATAGAATGTACATAGAAGAAGCGATAATATTTCGAGAACAACTGTTTCCGATGAGATCTGGCCAGTTCTTGTTTATTTCTTCCGTATTTAGAATAAGTTTTTGACTTGTTTTACACGGACAAGTGTATGCAGACAGTATTTTTCAGTAATAAAACTCAATCCATCAGGCATGTATATTCTTCAATATATTCTCAACACACAGCACGGCAGAGTAACGTTTACTAGAACTATTTCAACAGAATTCACAACAGGAATGGTTTACAAAATGCGTGTTCAACAGTTTTATAACACGATCTTCATAACTCCCGCCATCGTCAGTTCCTACTTCGAAAACAACAACTTCGTGAATCAAAACAAACACAATAAATTATACGATTTTAATTAATCCCTATAACCAATTATGTTAATACAGACATTCCAAAATGGATAATAATTTTCAATATACTGCTCATATTGTTTAAATACATAATTATTCCTAAAAATTATATATACAGAGCTGGTTGAGGCAGCGTGCCGGAAATAAGCGTCGCTTGCGACGCCGGCAGCGCTTTCTCACCGGAACTAATTGCCGACGACATATTATACAATATTAATCCTTCTCGTTAAATCATAGAATCACAGATACACTATCAAAATACAAAAGCAGATATTGCTTAAACATTTATAACTAAATGTAAATATCGTTTAACTTATTCGAATAACTTGTAATAACTTAATTTGATGTGAAGCCGTCGCTGGCACCTGCTGGAGATGTCATATCTCTTCATATGGATGTCGCTGATAGCGCCCTTGCACCGGATGTTATCGTCGGTAACACTTGTTTTTATTTTCACTTCTCATTGTTAAACATTATTTTCTCGTTGTTTATAAACATATAGATTGATGGTACTGCCCATTTCCTCCTTACTTACTTACTTTAGTCAACTTTTACGACACCTAAAGGATGACATGATGTGATCCCATTCTAAAAGCCGAGGCCAAGCGGACAACCGAGACGAAACCGTGAAATAGAACGAGAGCCGAGAGCGTCCTATTTCTTGGAAGTCTGTTAAATAACAAGTAAAGTTGCTATCTATGAACAATAATGTCAAAGTGGAAACAATAGCGCATTCTCCATTTCTTATTTTATGAGCTTCCCACCCTCGAGCCACCACTTTCTGGGGGAATATTTTACCGATAAATATCTTTAAGACGTTCCGTTTCTGTTTATCGTTAGGTTTCCGCTGATTCTGTTAACAGTTTCTCTTTTAAACCGCCTTTTATCGTCAGAATATTGTGTACAAGGGACGGGGATGTTAGGTACGAGAATTTCCTTTCCTTGAGGAAAAAGTGTTAACTATGCTAAAATATTACTCAGTAGAACAACTTGCTTGGACAAGGGTCCCCCATTATCGCCGACGCCACTTTACATAAATTTATATGGAAATAAATCAAATTCAAATATACCTACTTTATTGGACATATATAAAGAGAAATACACAAAAATACCTCATTCATAGTACACTTTGATTCCTAGCGGTAGTGTATAACCGTAGGAACATGGATTGGTTGGTGGTAGGCATTTTTCGAAGCACGTCTGGCTAACGGCCATCATGTCGTCTAAGTCTGTCGCCAAACATAAGTGTTAATAGCACTTTTGTGCACCAATGATGAAACATAACAGATCCAGTGTCTTATTAACTTGCGGCTTCTGTATGTGCACGGTTAGATGAAGGCCAAGTGCAAAATCATTATGTACCTATAAAAATAAAGTATACAGAAGTGGCATATGGCAGATGCCATACTATTAATTTAACATACGATTTTTTTCCTGATATAATTTACAGATAGCTAACATTAAAAAATACTTCATTTATTCATAGCCTTTGTCTTGTCTACAGATTTGACTACTAAACTTGTCTTTTTTCGGACAATAGTACAACTAAATCTATCTATGACCTATAGCCCATACACTCTCTGTAGCAGAGTAGGCCTGAGGACCTGCAGTGTGGACGTACGCGAGGCTGTTGATGTTGATGCGAAGTAATTTTGGTAATCAGGACGTGGACTTAATTTTTTTACGGAAAACCGACATGCTTCTGCTGGTAACATACTTTTGTGTAATCTGCTGGTAAATAACGATAAATTCACATCAACACCCAGAAGCCTCAAAATAATGATGCACCGACCATCTGATGAGACTTGGAAAGTTAGCAAATACCGAGTGTATTTTTAACAGAATTAATGTGTTAAAAATAAAAACGTCTCGTTAATACCCGGAACCAACTCATTAAAGCCTACGAAAACCGTTCGAAAATGGCAACTGGAAAATATTCAAGAGCGTGCAAATTGAAAATAAAGAGACGCCTGGTTATTGTGCGATCGTCACGTAGCAATTTTAAAATCAACCGTACTCCAATGTACAGGAGGATGCTTACAGGATAGTCCCCTACTATCGACACGTACACATTCACATCTCACCTTCCACGTTCCCACAACTCGAACTAACGAGCGCTCGACATCGCCCCCAACGCGACACTACGTCCTGCAACTGTCCAACAAAATTATCGCCTGCAATGACTTGGTCGTCTTTTCCTCTCATCAGCTACATGCTGTACTCATCTCTATTATGCTATAATAATACAGCCGATCTTACAACGAAGCAACAAAGCTAATTTTTAATATTTATTCTACTGAAACTTATGTTGAATCGATTCATTTATTTACTAACTAGCGTTTTCCGGTGACTTTGCGTATATTCGATACATTTAATGTTAAGTTATTGCAATATAGAACACGAGCCATACTCTACTCATACAATGGAAGAATATGATTGTATTTAGGAACAGACTATATGTAGCTACAAAGTATGCAATTAAAACAATGTGATTTTATTTCGATCAAATTATATATTTCATTATTACCTAGGTCGTTTTAAAAACGACAAGCTTTCAAGTTATACTAGTTAGAGCTCAGTGGATTTATCGTAAACTGGCTGGCGATTTTCACGCTGAAATAGCCACGAATTGCAGCCGCCGCTGTGTCGTTGTAATGGCTTTTTGAGCTGTTGTTATTGCTAGTTTGGACACTTCGTGCATTTCGTTTATATCATATTTTGCTGAACAAGCATTCTTAGTTTCTTTGTATGAATTTTATTATTTCATTCTATGTTTGCTAATCAAGTTTTTAAGCAATTTGTAGTCATATGTTTTGTATATACGACGAATTTGCACTTGGCTTTCGACTTACCTGACTTTGATGATAAGGGTACATGTTGGATTGAGAGCGTGCACACCCAGAAGTATATTTATTGTCTATAAGCCTGTAGATATTGATTCACTGGCCTTATTTTATACCGGAACACAACTGGGCTAGTAACACTTCGATTGATAACGGTAGATAGCCAGAAGGACATAAACAATCCAGCAAAAATCGCAAAGAGATACCATATACCCATAGATACTTTTTTAACTGGACATAGCATCATTGATTAGGTATTTTCAAAACAAAACCGCATCATAAGAACATCGTGGAGTAGGTACGATATACCTCGCTGGAAATATTCGATTCTACCTTTATCCTTATTATTCAGTTGAATTCGTAACATTTGCTTTCACAAAATCTGATCAAAGAGACTAAACCAAAATGGTACCTACACAATAAACCTTAATTTTGTTACTTCGTTTGTCTGCCTGTCATAACTACTTATATCTCGGTAACTACAAATACCAACAACTTGAAAAATTTTCATATTTATTAACGTTCCGGGCCGAATTGGCTGCTGTGACAGGCAGACAGATGAAATCGCACCATAAAGGTTTTCGATTTAAAAGTGGGATTACTAGGTTCAATGAGCTGGGTTTTATTTGCACATCTGTTTTCCTATCTTTTGGTGCCCCATTTATAAACAAAAATGTCGATATAATGTCATTTAATTATTTCCGCTGTTTGTAAAGCGATAAATTGAGATCATATCACACAAAAGCCCTAACAAACATGTGGTCCTTTAAATAATATTATCGCGTCCATTGCATACATATATTAGCATATATTTTTGATGGTTTTTCCATGGGATGAAACCTTCCACCTACCTGGCTGGTAGATCTTAAGATCAATTGGAAAACCTAGTTTAAAACAAAACACAAAGAGACACATAAATTTTTCTAAGGTATTGTGAAAACTCAACCGTAATTCTTTGATATTTACGTAGAGAATAATTTAATTGCGTCTGTTTTGTGTTTCGTTTGATAAACAGTGGTCTTGTCGTATAATAACACCATCTGCTTTCGCTCAATATTGCTTCGTGGCTTATATTCTGTGGCGCGGGAATTGCTGGTAATTTAAAAGGTTTGGTATTTTTAGGTAATGTGTGAAAAGTGTACAACGTAAGGGGGCGTCCATAAATTACGTGAGGTGTTTTTTTAAATTTTCTGTCCCTCCCTGAGATGTTGTTCGATTTTATGCAACCCCCTCCCCCACCCCCCAATCTCACGTGAGATTTTTCAAAATGTGGGATTTTATATACAAATATGGTGGTTTGACAGTCAATAGATGTATAACGTTCGAACGAATTAGTGAATGATCTTAATCGTATTACGATTACGCTTAAGATTAAATCTTAAGCATGTACAATCTGGATTAAATGGACCAAAATAGTTTTCTTTTTGTTTCAATCAGAAAAAAATTGCGTGATATTTGTCAAGACCCCCCTCTCTCTCTCTCTCTCCAACGTAAGATTAGATGAAATTTGACACCCCCCCCCCCCTAAACATCTCACGTAATTTATGGACGCCCCCTAACCGGAACCAAAAACGGAGCCGTCTGGATAGTGACGCGTGACGCCAAACATTATGTGCTATTCGTATTCGTAATCGGGGCAGGTTTCCGCAACTCGACGTCAGATGCGCCTATTTTGCGTGTTGGGTGCTAACTAGCGCACTTCATACAAACTTCGTTTTATCCTACTTTGAATAAAAGTAATCAAATTTAGTTAAATTTTTAGACACAATCTAGAAACGAATATCAGTGTAAGTGGTTCGTCAAAAGTATAAAAAATTTTGGGTTTTACGATCACCATACAATATTTGAGGTACCAACATCGAAACAAACCAAAATCTATCCTAAAATTAGTTTATTCATAATAAGACGTTATGTTTTAAAACAAAATATTTATTTATCCATGGATGGCAATCGTAGCAAAACTGTAAAATGTATATTTATTTCGTATGGATTCAAAGCAAGCTTTATATACTAAATTCCTTGATGAAAAGCCATTAGAGCCTACTTATACATACACCTACCTAAAAAGAATGTAACTTCTGTGTTAATAAATCTGTCAAAAATGTTAACCAGACTTTTTGGGGTGTGCCATGTTTTATGACATATTTATTTCTCCCTCTTTCACGCCATCTATTGACACCTTTGAGAAATCAACTGACAGACGTCTCTGAAAATACCCCATTGGAAGAAAAAAAAATACGTCTAATTGAAACGCATACATTAATATAAACCACATTTATTACGTCTCGGGTAAATACTCGCACTGAAACAACTATCCCTTTTGTTAAAATTGTTTATTTATCTATAATTACGGTGTCTCTTACATCACGACGTATTGTTGTTTTTATTCACACTTTACATATTAAATCTCTATCAACATTCACATTGAAACATGTTAGAACATGGTAAGTCGCTCATTAAAACACATTACATTAAAACAATTGTTACACAACTGTTTGATAAGAGTGTTACACACAGAGTAACTTGTTGATCCGAATGAGTAAATTAAACGGCTGCAAAATATTTTTAATTAAGCAATAATATTTCTATGTGTGTAACTTTAAATAAAAGATAACAATCTATCACTCATTGTTAAGAACCTAGTTTATGATACTTATCATTTACAATTTGGCATTTATACATGTTGATTTGTTGGCTTTGCAGCGCAATTTTGTGTTTTTGGCACATTTCATGCCATAGAATCAACATCCAAGTACCTTACAATCATCTTTCGTTCCAGTTCGTAAAATAACGCCGTTGTCTTATAATATTACAACGTTGAACCTTTTAAATGTAACACTTACTCTAATAATTCTAAGAACTTTACTGACAAACTAAAATCTTATTTTCAATAAAATCGTAGAATTATTAAAAAACTTAACTGTAATTGATTGATGGAACTGTTTACGATTAATCCATGCAACATAATAAATGAGTATGCTGAGCGATCATATAAGAAATGCAGAATGTACCGAAAGTATTAAAATTACGCTAAAACGCTGTTATGGTCAGTCCTTTGTTTACTTACTATTTGTTAATGTTTCATTCCAAACTATCCTACATTATCTACAAGGTTTAGAATAGCTAAATTACAATATTGAAACAAAACACATTTTCTACTTATGATTACATAGGAGTCGTTCTCTCCGGTTCCCTATCCGCCTTCACCGTATATACAGACCTACGAATTGCACCTCCCTCGCTTCTTGCCTCAGTAACATGTTGCAGCACTTCAGGCAGTGACTCACCTTCAGACATCATCGTGTCATCAGTCAGATTACCACTTTCATCTCGTCAAGACCTGCGCAAGAACTCTGGAGTAATTGCCTTCTGGTTATTTGCTTTCAGTACCTTATCATGATGCCTCAAGCGGTGGACAATCTCATCGTGGAGAACATTAAAGCACATGGCAGTTAGTGCCAGTCCAGTCATGATGTAGATTGAGCAGAACCAGACTGTGCCTGTTGAAGCTCCATTCTTTTGAGTAGCGCCAGGAGCTAGATGACCGAATCCTATCGTGCTAAGACTCATAAAGCAGAAATAAACGCCATCGATCGGACTCCAACCTTCAAGTTGGTACAAGATCAAAGCTCCAAGGAATATATAAGTGAATATTGCTGCTAGGCAAAGAGAAACCGGAGCAAGAATTGAAAATCCACGTAAAGATATTTTTGAGTCTGTATCTGTACAACTCATTGAGTCGCAGTCTCTTAAGAAGCCTAGTCCTTGATTCTTCTCTTTTATTGAACTGGAGCTGACACTTTGTGCTTGTGATGCTGATATTATAGTTCCAGATGGTGATCGCACGTAGTAAGGTTCTTGAAGGTGCAAAGTTTGGCTTCTGTAGTCATCATGCCTTTTAACTTTTTCTTTTCGTTCTTTGTTGGCCATAGACTTTTCATCCAAGCAACAGTATCCACACTTTGAGCATAGGCAGCAACATAGCGCTCTGCTGAAAACACTCCGAGCTAATCTTGACAGAAGAGCACCAACGACAGACAGGTATAGTAATGTGAGAGGAATACCTATTACAGCGTATCCAATAGTGACTGCCTTTCCTAAAGCCGTCTTAGGTGCAACACTTCCATATCCTGCGAAAAAAGATACATCATTTATTACTCCAATAATGCATATATTAATATTTAAATATTTTACTGTAAATGTGAATATTACCTATGGTTGTAAGCACTGTCAGAGAGTAGAGAAATGCTTTAGCGAAGTTCCACTCGTAATCATCAGTGACTAATGCTGGAGCCGACTCTAAGGCTCTAGCTCCCCCGTATTGAGCGGACACGTCCGCCGCTACCCTGGCGACCAGTTTTTCTTGAAACCTGGCAATTTCTTGAGCAGCCAGCCTGGTCCAATTCTCTTTATACAAAATGTTTAAGGACACCGTTATCTCCCATATACTTTCAACAGTTTGCGACCTAAGCTCTGCGCTTGCTTGAGCTATGGTGCTGTTTAATTTAGTCACTGGCGCAGGTTTTTGGATTTCAGTAGCCTGGTAGGACGTGGTCGCTAATGTTTTCTGATGTACTTTAGCTGCAGTGCCTTCAATGGCCAAAAATATGAAAGCTCCTAGCAAAGTGTATGCTAGGAGCAATGTAAATATTCCCAGATTTGTAACACATCCGGCAACCAAATTCTTTTTCTTGCTCTTCTTGGTTTTAACACAAAGGCAGCATGTCGTGATAGTGTCATCTTCAGATCTGTAGCTTTCTTTGCCATTCTTCTTATATTTTCCATTAACGTGGTTCTTTTTCTTATTTTTGTCCATGTTAAATAGAATTCCACCAGCTCATGTTTTATTGACACTTCACAAGGGATCCACTGCCACTATCTTTTGGTGGCCTGGACAGTCTTAAGATCACCATCTGTAAAAAAGGAAAGAAAACAATTGATTTCTGTGACAAACTTTGTTTATATACTCGTACGTGCGTGTTCCCAGACCCTCAATGTTTTACCCCACACAGTGGGGTCGGTGCGAAAAAATATTTCATCCCCAAGTTACGTGTATGGGAGCCACCCTTAAAAAATTTCAAGATTTTACTGTACCACTTTGTCGACGTGATTAATATGTACACACGTACCAAATTACACATTTCTAGTAGTAAGGGTCTCGAAACTAAACAGCGAATGGACAGACAGACGGACAGAGCGAAACAATAAGGGTTTCTTGTCTATCCTTTTCTAACCCTTCAACTAATGTTCTCAACAAAAATCATTTTGACTACCTGTTACGACTTCTGATCCTCTTTGAAATCTGACACGAGTTAACTTACTCAGAAGCAAACGGCACTCTAAAGTATGCTACAAATTTTTGATCATGCAATTGTTTCACCATTTCCGTTTCATCCAGTAGAATTAAATGAGCTTACTAAGGTTGACTAGGCCATAAGAATTCTATCCCGAGAAATCCTACCTCATTATCTTTATATACCGATAAAATGTCAATTCAAAAGAGCCCAGTAGCCCACTTTCACCCGAGCTTCAGCAAACCAAAGCAAAATAAAGCGCCTTTACTAGCAAAAGGCGGGCCTAAGGGAAGGGGAAAGAAATTTAGAAAAGAGATAACGTTTATATTAGCATACCATAAATTCTTAAGGAAAACGCCAATATAAAAGTTTGGCCGGTCATGTTATTGCGTCTATAATTCTGTATGAACTATAAAACAGTGTTTTATCTTGCGTCGCGTAAAGTCACTGCGGGGCCTTAAGAGTCCGCGAAGTGGCTACTAAACTCATACAAAACGTTCATCGTAAGAATTTTCCTAACCCCAACAACTTGACATGATAGCAGGAAACATATTTTCGACTTCATTTGTTTATCATAACACGTCCAATAAGATCGATTACAATCTTAATCTTCTTTTCTTAACATATAAAACAAAGTCAGGTTTGTTCAAACACATATAAACTCAAGAAAGGCTGGATTGATTTTGATGGTTTTTTATTTGTCTCTATCCCGGATAGCAGAATAACTATTAAAATATGGGATACATTTCCCTCAAAAATTCATTTTTTCATACATTCACGACCTTGAACGACATACAGAAAGTTGAAATGACTTGATTTTTTGTAGAGGGATAGTTGAAAGGCCAATGAAGGACAGAACAGTTCCCATTGATTACATTCTAAACCTAAGAAGCTAGTTTATAATAAACGTGCATCATCATCATCATCACCAGCCTATATATGTCCCCACTGGAGGGGCTCAGGCCTACTCTCCTATAGAGAGTGTATGGGCCATAGTCCACCACGCGGGCCCAGTGCGGATCGGTGGACTTCACATGCCTGTTCAAGACATGCAGCTTTCCTCACGATGTTTTCCTTCACCGTTAAGCAATCGGATAATGTACTTGAATTGAAAAACAACTCATAGGTACACGGCTGGATTCGAACCCGGTACCCTCAGATTGAGAGTCCGCGCCTTATCCACTGCGCCACCGACGCTTCCGCTTCCGCTTCCGACGCAAACGTGCATGCTGATACGATATTATGTTCTAAAAAAGACATTTGGAAATTATTTCATTACAAAATGCTGAACAGAAACAATTGGATAGCAGAAAGTCGTATTGACTGAGACCCAAAGGTGGAAATCACGAAAATAGTTGAACTATTTCGCTACGCAACAGACATAAGAGGGCAAAGAGCACAACATTGACAGCCAGGAGAACAATAAAAAGTAGAAATCTTACATATCCAATCAATAAAGCAGTTGTAGAGTGCGTGAAACTTAAAATTGAAAACTCGCGTGGTGCACTATGGCATATATACACTCTTTCTAGGAGAGTAGGCCTGAGCCCCTGCAGTGGGGACGTATACAGGCGTGAACTTTCATAATCAACCACCTCAAAACTGTCACCAACATCACTAACAGAAATTGTTCATAAATATATATGCTGTTCATGATGATATGTTAATCAACAGAACTCTAGTGCGTGTCCGTGACGTACTTGGACGGTTTAAATTAGTGAAATTCTAGCATTTCACTTATTTGTATTGGATCTTGATGACCAACTAAGTCTCTGTCCTCCGTTAGACTAAGCACGGTTGAGTTAGGTCTGCATTACAAGCTCCCCTTTCCCCTCCCAGCCCCTCGTCGTTTCCACTACATTAGTGTTGAACTCAACAATAATCAGAGCATTAAATAAAGCGATTCGGATTGCTTTCAAGAGATAAGACTGAGAAATGTCGCCGGCAAAAAATTTAGAGGGATCTTTGTAACAAATCAAGTTGAGCTTGAATGGAGTGCTGAACGACAGTTTTTCTTGGATGTACTTATGTTTCAACAAGGCCATGCTCAGCTCGTGATAGTGCATAGAATATCTTTTTGAAAAAATGATTTTAGCATGAGACGAATGGGCAAAATGTGCGAACATAAATAACTCGTTCAAAAAGAAAGGAACCGACTTCAACTGCCTTAAAAGTCTAAAGCATTCAACCTCTAAAATGTTCACCCTTAGAGGTAGAGTTATCTGGGTATCAATATTGTTTTTGTTGATTGTGCTGAAATGTGAATATTACTGTATTAAAGTGCTGAAATGTGCTGATATATATGGATACCACATCTGAAGTATGTTCTACCAAACAAAAAAAGAATCGTCAAAATGGATTCAAAATAGACTTACAAAAAAACCATACATTTGAATTGAGAACCTATTCCTTTTTTGAAGTTGGTTGAAAAAAAGAATTTCAATGAGATACTAACACAAACATTGTTTTTAGTACATAATCTAATAATCTAATTTTGCCAGTTGTACTGAAACGTAAATAGAATATACGTAAGGAAAAAGGTGTCATTTAAGGTTACTCTATCTATCTCTCTTACAACTTAATGTCCATTGCCGGATTTTTGTTGAATCGCTTATCATCTTACTTTTACAAATTCTTTCTTTCTTTCTTACTATATTGTTTTGGTCGTAGATGGATAAAAGTGCATTTATTTTGTATTATTTTCACCCATTCAACTGCGACCATTCCCGCTTTATCCAAATGTCTTAAGCTTAATGTATCGTAAACTGACGTCTCCAATGAATTGTTGCTCAGATAACTGACCGAGTTTAACGTAATACGGGCTAAAGTTATGTGATTAAGGATTGTTAGAAATGATAAATTTGTGTCGGTTCATTTGTAAAAAATAATTAATGGGAAACGATAATTTAAAACGTGAATTGGCGAGAATCAAAAGTATCTTAAAATGTATTGTACGTGCATTATGTTGTAGACATAGTTTCACTAGGAAAAGCTCTGAAAATGAATTACTATATCACATCACTAGACATTTTAAAGAGGCAAAAACCACCAACTGCATAATATGCGTAATAGTTTTCCAGCTTGGCTGACAAAAATAAGATAAAAGTTTTCTGGGAAACCTGCCCAGGGATGGATATCTCGAGCACGTGTATTATTTGTAGCACGAGTAGGACACAAGGGCGAGATTTCATGTTTTAAAAACGGTCAAGTGCGAGTCAGACTCGCTCACCGAGTGTTCCGTACAGTATATGAATAATTATTATACTGAAAACCATAAAATTTCCAATGGAAGGTAATATGCATCCAACAATGCTCTACAGAAAATGTAAGTCCGATTGACAATTGAAGAAACAACTTTACTTTGAGATTTATATACCCGATGTATTGCTTTCAACTGCAAAGCTATGTTTGTTAGCTATAATGAAAAAATCCTGGTTTTCAGATTTATTCCTGTGGTTGTGTTGTAAGGCCTTTCTTTTTGCCAAATTTCAGGATTCTAGGGCAACGGGAAGTACCCTATAGGTTTTGGTTCTGTTGCATTCTCTAAAGAAATGGTCTAAAATACGTCTATAACAGCCATATCTTTTTATTTCATTGACCTAGAAGTTTAATTTTTTCACAGATCTAAGAAGCGGCACACTTGAGTATTCGGTATTAATTCCAACCAACCTTTACGCGTTCTTGAGGAAAAGGGTATTGACAGACAAGCGGACCACAAAGTGATCCTATAAGGGTTCTTTTTCTACTTTTGTGGTACGGAACCCTAAAAATTTAAATAATTTAAAAATATAGTTTTAGGTCATAGTTTTATTCAATGTACTAGTGTAGTGTAGTGAAATAGTGTTGTACATTATGACGTATAAAACAATAAAAAATATTTATGCTTGTACAACTACAAAAATACTCGATTTCCAGTTCCTAACACAAAATCGATCATCCAACTGCACGAGTAAATTAATCAAAATGGCCACCAAGCATCACACTAATTCCACCGGTGCACAGTGACCCGCACCGACCACACCTGCAATTGCCGCAACGTTCCTATTAATTGCTGTATTGGTCTGTTCTGGATTCCAAGCGATCTTGGCTCAAGTGGACCCTCGCCCCTCATGTCAAGACCTCTACTAGTATCGAAATATCCAAGTATCCTTGTGTATCCAATAAGTGTTCTTAGCAGTTATTTATCGCATTTTGAAGATTATCGTATTAGAGAAAACGAAAACGAAAACATCAGGCGACCAAATTTTATTACATATATAACCTCATCTATTGTTTATGATTTTCTCACATTCTGTACGGAACTCTCGGTGCGCGAGTACGTGGGTTTAAATTTTGTGGTTAAAGATATTTATTCTCAAAAGAAATAAAATTACATTTCACTTATTTTACGATTTATTCGCTGCCGTTTTTGACAAACGCTCCAGAAAGATACTACTTCTACATGTTTATTGATTGATTGACAACATACTGATCTTATTCGGTAATCGATGGCTCAGCTGTACCAAATGAGTCCAAGGCTGTGAGTGCTACAAGTTTTTGTTCCTTATACAGCCATGCAAAATGTTACATTGTACTTATACAATGTTATTTGGAATGAAAATGTGTTTGTTATATATATCACTGCATGTAAACTTCTAACTACCCGCCGAGGTAGATGTTCCTTGGCGCAATATTGGTCTGCTCGTTAACATGCCTTAATCCCATATTCCAAGTTGTCGGAATCTGCTTCTAGAACTTAACTAGTTCCGGAACAAAGCCCGAGTAAAAACAGGGCCGAGTTCTGACCAACTTTACGCTGGCGTTATTGGATTTCATAAATTAGTTTTGTTTCGATTTTAAAAATTTCTTTGTTTGCCAATCCTCAATACCTCGACTCAAAAAGGGTTAGATTAATAGAACGACTTTTCGGTTTTCTTATTGAAACTTAAGTAAAGCAGACGAAATAAGTTGTATCTTATACGGTTACTATATAATCTGTGTGCCTATATGTGTGTACTTCTGTAAAATGTGATAAATGGCATTTTTTGAAAAAATATTCCAATTTTTTTAAATAACTGTCTTCTTTTCATTAGGTGGATATAATAATACTATTTCACACGTCTTATTCTAGACTAACTTTTATCAAATAGCTTCATAAAATTTCTAAGTCTTATGCTAAGCATCAAGTTAGGGATAAATTTTAGAATCATTTTGTTGCTCGAATAATTTAATCGAATGTATGGCTAACTTATTGGCCTTTACGAAAATTCGCTCAGAATGCTTCCTAACTAAATTTCTTTAACCATAACCATTTAAAACAGAATATTTTGCTTTGAAAATGAAATAACGTAAAAATATTCGATCGAATTATAGTGTCGGTACATGAATATCATTATATAGCCGTTTCACCGCGAATGGTCTATTAAACAAAAATATTAAAAAATGCATAAAAATAAAAAAAATTAAGTATGAAGTTGGATGTTAATATAAAGATACTCATTTCCCAACATTATAATCTGATATCCTATTTTTAGATAATTACTAAGCTGTACATAGTCTATACTATTACTAGCCAGCAATACTATTACAAAAGATTACAACAAAAGAAAATACGTATGAAGCTTTTGTTATCCAAATCACTTTAATGACAAAATTTAAATTTCTGTTTTATTATAGAAATAGGTCTTTCATTTATTCAATTAAGGCGTAGTATCATTTATTAAGTGTACGTCAGAAAGTTGAAGAAATTAAAATGCAATTTTCTCCAATCAGACATTGCTAATGAATAAAGAAATTAGATATGACTTTGATCGCGTATCGTTTATTTTTAACAAACACCACTGACAGGGTCATTAAACTAAATTTTCAAAGCCTTACATCGTTTCTAAATTATTACGAGAACTGCGTCTGTATACTAATTTAAACTCACATCGGAATCTTAAGTACACTCGAGTGCAAAAATATGTGTCCACTTTTGAACCATATCACATTCACTCTTGCTTGTTTCTAAGTAGTGTGTTGAAGGAAATGTCAATTAAAGGTGAATGTGACATGGTTACCGTAGACGAACGAAGGTCACCGACATAGCTCGACGAGTCAGTGAGCTGAAGTGGCAATGGGCAGGCCATATCGCTCGAAGAACCGATAACCGATGGGGAGTAAAGGTTCTCGAGTGGCGACCACGTACCGGGAAACGTCTACCAGGCCGTCTCCCTACTAGATGGACCGACGACCTGGTTAGAGTCGCGGGGAGTCGCTGGATGCAGGTGGCTCGGGACCGGTCGATGTGGCGTACCATGAAGGAGGCCTATGTCCAGCAGTGGACGTTTCCCGGCTGATGATGATGATGATGATGTGACATGGTTCAAAAGTGGATACATATTTTTGTAATCGAGTGTTCCTAGTAAGTTGTGATAAAGATATACCATAGAAGAAAAAAAACCGCTACACCATAACATTATTACCGCATTGAGCAAGATCGTATAAGTAGGAAAAACACATACTTAAACGCCTTGATGGTTGTAAATAGCTTGTTCTGTAATAAATACAGCTTTATGACCAAACTTCGGCAGTAACGGCGCGTTTTAGGTGATAAATTCATTTATTTCTATCGATGTTGCGTATATAATTAATTTAGTGTAGTATACGAAAATAAAGTGTTATGGATTAAGTTTCTAATATCATCGAAATATCTGTAAAACAAATTATACGAATGCAAATGTTGCAAAAAAGTCCCTAAATCGTTTCACTGTAAGTTTAATTTGTACACAAGTCTAATGGTCATTAACAAAGCAGTTACCAGAGTTTAATCGCTTAACTCCAGTACACAATACGAGTATAACAACTTAACTATAGGTGCATGTATTATCTAAGTAACTTAAGTATCCATACGTAACAGTGACCTGACAATAGTAAGAGCCAAGACGTGTTTCTTAGAATGTACAGTTCAAAAGAAAAGCCCTTGTTAGTGGTCGCTTATTTTTATTATCTCTGTCTCCCTCCCTCTCCCTCGATTCGAGAAATGATCATAGGCCTGCCCCCACAAAGTAACTCTTCAGCTGATTGTTCGGGTATTATTGACTTTAATTTTATTTGAATGGTATTGAAATTTTATGAGTTGCGCATTAAGTATGACTTTGTTAAGATACCTATATGCTGCTCTTTCATGTTTGCATGTCTAAAGGCACCTTTTGCCAGTAGTTAACCCAACAAAAACAGCATCTGAGTTTTATTGCTAGAAAATACATTTGTTAATCGAACGATCTGTAATAAAAGTACTTAACTCCAAATAAATTTGTTCCGATCGTTTTTGACATCAACATATTTGCTTCTACTCGTACTTTAACCACCTCCGTGGCCTAGTGGCTACACGCTTGGACTTATAATCCGAAGCTCTAGGGTTCGGTTCCCAGTGGAGTACATATCAATACACGTTTTCTTTGAATGTGAATTTCCTACGTCCGCCTGGTTAGTTACCACCAGGTTACCTATGACTGACGACAAACAGCAGTGTCAATAGCTCTATATCTGACGGTATAAAATGTATCACCGCCATCATCGCTTCATTTTTACCCACGATGGAACGGAGACGGCATATTAAAATGAAAATGAAAAATATATTTATTCCATAAACTTAAAATTATCCTGTTATTCTTTACTCTGGAGCTTCCTGATAAGTATATAAATACCTGTAGTAGGAAGGCATATGTGTTTAGGGTGAGAGGTTGTTTGTTTGTTTGTTTTTAACTTTTTATCCTACGGCCTTATCGTCACATACTAACAAGTGTGATAAAGGCCAAGTGCAAACCCGTGATACATAAAACAAACTTTTAGATACGAATTGTCTCATAACAGTTTTCCAAAAATCGTTTCCGTCGATTATATAGTCGATTCGAGTCTCCTTCAATAATCCTTGCTGGTGGCAGTATTGTGTCCGCGACAGTACCTACGTGTGTTGCACCTTCGACAGCAGAAGGCAATAATCGGATCGCTGCAGTACAGCGGTGCCATTAGAACCTACTCTGCCGTTCCATGCGATGAATAAAGTATCACCTGTGCCACCAATGTACGTACCCTCGAAGGATAACGTACTAGAGTGTCAGGGGCGGGGCTGGGCTAGCGGTAAGATCACTTTACAACTGGAGTTTATAAATAAAGTGAGCTGAAGTGGCAATGGGCAGGCCACGTCGCATGGGGAGTAAAGGTACTCGAGTGGCGACCACGTACCGGGAAACGTCTACCGGGCCGTCCCCCTACTAGGTGGACCGACGTCCGATGCAGGTGGCTCGGGACCGGTCGATGTAGCGTACCATGAAGGAAACCTATGTCCAGCAGTGGACGTTTCTTGGATGATGGTGATAAATAATGTTCATTATCTTTCATTCAATTAGGATGACGTAATTAAGAAGAAAATGCAACCTGATTTGCTCGTTCAAATTCGCTCAATATCGTAAGTGGTCAGGACTAAGGTATATAAACGTTATAAGTCTACTTTGTTATCCGAAAATGTTCGCATTACATTAGAAGACTAGTGGGTGGTTGGTCTATGCATTTTGATCCTATTTTACAAAGCACCGGTCTGCCTGTTGTGTATCAACAGTTTCAACAAATTCTACAACACCTTCGACACTATATCAAAAGGCAATAACCGGACAGCTGCAATGCCACTGATGTTGTTGTGTGATATGATGTCATTATAGCTTCACTGACGTACTTTGTGCTGAATAAAGTATCGTCTGCGCTTCAACTTGCGTGTACTGGAACGTGCAAAGACTTGAGTGTGTCGGAGAGGTTTTTGTTGGGATTTGCAACGTTGGCAGCTCCGCTTTTTGTTTATCCGCAGAAAGTACAGTTTTGTGTCTTTTTGTGTTGTGATACAGATATATGTAATTACATAACACCACGGCCACGTACCGGGAAACGTGTACAAGGCTGTCCCCCGACTAGATAAGCTGTTATCCTTTTATAAGACGTGCTAAGCTTCGGTGCCCTTGTGTCTCTGGAGCGAGTTCAATGGCCACAAAATACTAGCTTGTTTCATATTTCAAAAAATTTGACACTAGTTTTTTATATACTTCCAAGCACCCAATGCACCGTGTCATTGAGTATGAATCCAAACACTTCCCAGTCCCCACCTCTTGAGCACCGATAGACACTACATTACGTGGAATAGAAATATCTAAGAATTCATCGGCGCACCGCTCCGGCCATTCCAACAAAAGTAATGTGACAATACCGAAATCCAATTTCAGGTGTCGCCACCGATAAAGATTTTGCATAAATCAGAGATATAATCCAATATTACCGCGTTTTAGCCTCCCGAACGCCTAATGTTCCTCCGCTGGAATCTCTATTCCAATTTAAATGACTTATTTCATTACCCTGCGTGCGCTCCAACGGATTTCGAACGAGATCCGCAAGCATAAATTCAGAAATTGATAATAAAATTTTACGTACGTATTACCGCGGATTGTTATTTTCTCTGTTGGGCATAGGGTTGTCACGTGCGAGATATGCATGAGTAACTTTCAGCTGAAAGCGGTCACCGTATTAAAACTTTTAAAATTGAAGTAAGTTCATTTCAGGATATTTTGTTGTGGTTTACATTTCACTTGCTTTTATTTCATTATTCACAGAAATGTTACACTTGGCCTTCATTTTCCGTTATAATTTGCGACTATAAAGAGCTTTTGACGAAATCATGTTCAATTGTTCACTCATAAATGAACTATTTCCAGGTTTGCAATCTCGTTTCACACCTCATGTCCAGCCTCAACCGATTGGTGAACGATATCTCTAGTTTTTAACTCAAGGATCAATATAATATGACGTCAGCAAAGACATCCTCGAGACTTGAGGTTATAAGGACGTCCTTAGTGAATGAACTGCTGTTGCTTGCATTGCAAGACATAGAACAGAAAAAACAATGACGATCGGACTTTATAACTGGTTAACCTATGATAAAAAAGTATAAAGTAATCGTTAACGCATTTGAATTAAAAATCTAAATAAAATATTACATAATTAGTTTCTAAAGATAAATAAAACTGCAGCATGTCTGCGCTAGCCCTACTTGAAAACTGTGTACGGAATAGAAAAGTATTTTGCCTTTGATTGAAATACCGGAACGTGCTATTTTTCCTGAATATCAATTCGTTATACCGGTTTAATCATAAATCAATCATAATATGCAGGTTAGTAATAATATTGGGAAAAAATATTACAGAACTTACATTTTTAAAGCAAATAATAATTTTGAATTGACTTTGAAAAAGAAACACACAATTGTTAAAACCGGTAATTTTTTTAACTTACAATTTAATGAATGTTGATAACTGTTGTAACTCAAAGGGATACATCAAAAATTAATAGAATTGACATCACTTTCAGAATATTGACTAATTTATAAGGAACTAGCAATTCACTAGGAACACACATCCCAGCAATCTCACCGCTCATACTAATACGTATCTAAATTTCTAAGCAACAGTGATCAAAATCAAATGATGTCACCAAAGACATCAGTGCTGCTGCTAAAAAAAATTAGCTATCAATATTAATTTTGGATGGCAATTAGGAGGGCATCAAAAGTGCTAACCATCAACCAAACCACGTACCTATAGATACCCCTGGCTGGGAATCAAACCCGTTACCTCCGGTTTGTTATACCAACAATAGGCCAAGGACGCGGTTAGAAAGATATAAAATCGAACATTGAAAACATTCCATCAATATGGTAAACAATGTTTACATATGTATGTAACGAATTCAATAAGGAAATCCGATTTTCCAAATAAGGCAATTCATATCAAATACTGATATACATAATTGGATCACACTTAACTTTATACAACGAATATTGAATACACCAATCGTATTGGTGTTTGTTTTTAGCCCCCGACGCAAAAGGAGGGGTTTCATAACTTTGACGCCAATGTCTGTCTTTGGCATCGTTCCTCTCGAATGGATGGACCGATTTTTTTTTACGTGAGTGCGAGTTTCGTTGCGGTGATTCTTAGCTATATTTGGTAACCGTATGATTATTGCGTAGGGATTTTTTAAAATTTAATTTAATTCTTATTTGTAAGTAGTCATCATCGTGGTTATGACTACATTTTATACTGGTGCGCAGGTTGCGGGATCGATGCCCAGCTTGGTTTTGTTTGGTCGTTGAAGCGAAACTATATTTTTCAATTCAAATTCAAATTCAAAATCATTTATTGTTTTAGTTGCAGGTATACAGAGTTCTTAAATATATAATTTATATAGTAGTTGTTCCTGTGCAACTTGCCTTTTGGGCGTACAATATTGTTATTATTATGTCATTTCAAAATTACATTGTTACATTATTTTAAGTTGTCGATGTCATTTTCAATTTTGTCAGTATTTAAAAAAAAATCATTAAGACTATAGAAACATTTATCAATTAGAGCATTAAACAACGTTCTCTTGAAACACGGAAGTGGAAGCTCTTTCAGGCTGTCAGGCAAATGGTTATAAATCCTCGGAGCCATCACATAGAAACTGTTACTGCAGTGAGCTGTTTTGCATTTAAACACGGGGGCTATGTCCACTTTGTTTCTTGTTTTACGTGGGTGGCTGTTAACTTTAAGTGTGAAATAATGCAAGTTACTTTTGATGAACACGCAAGCCTGATAAATATACATTGATGGTAAATTCAGTATTTTTAGTTTTTGAAATAATGGTCTGCAACTTTCAGTTTGGTGGGATCCAAACATTGATCTGACACATTTTTTTTGTGCGCGGAACACTGGCAATAAGTTTGTTTCAGCAGCATTGCCCCAGTGAATGATACCATAGCGCAAATTGGAGGCAACATAGCCATGATAAGCTGTGAGTGCAGCTTTTTGTGAAACATTTTGTGATAATTTCCGTAAGGGAAATACAAACTGGCTTATTTTACTGGCAAGATAATCTGTATGTGTCATCCAATTAACGTGAGAGTCAAGTATTACGCCTAGAAAACGTATCTCATTTACTTGTTCGATTATTTCTCCATTGTGTGCAACAACTATGTCATGTTTTTGTTTTTGTGGGAAGTGAAATTGCATACATTTTGTTTTACCAAGATTTATTTTAAGATTATTGTCTTCCATCCAGGATATTATATTAGTCAAAGCTATGTTAATTGCATTTTCATAATTTTCTATGTCATTACCCTTTATTATAACTGTTGAATCATCTGCGAACATTATCATTTGATGATTCACACATTTAGGTAGGTCATTAACATACAAGAGAAACAAAAGAGGCCCTAATATGCTTCCTTGAGGAACGCCATGATTTACTATTCTAGATTTGGATTTAACTTTAACCTCGCTTCTGTCTGCGTTAATGTAAGCTATTTCAGTGTATTGCAAACGATTTCTTAAGTAGGATGATATAAGATCATGAATGGGTCCTCTTATTCCATACTTGTGTAGTTTTTGCAACAGTATTTTGTGGCAGACACAGTCGAATGCTTTCGACATGTCCATGAATATGGCTGTGACGGGAGTACGATTGTTAAGACATCCGGAAACAGTTTTTATAAGGTGATAGATGGCCAGATTTGTAGACCGATCTTTTCGGAATCCATATTGTTCGTCTGTTAGAACATTAATTTTTTCCAAAAATGTATATAGGCTATTAAATGTAACTTTTTCGAAGATTTTTGAAATTATGGATATAAGTGCTATAGGTCGGTAGTTTCCACATTCATCTTTATTTCCTTTTACCTCAATTTTACCTCAATAGTGGTTAGAACTGGCGCGGGTAGTACTCGTAGTATTTAGAACCAGGATGGGTGCTATGCTTACGTTCTCAGCAAAGCTTCTATCATAGACCCCAAAGCTTTCATGGTGTTGCGTACTGAATGTCTTCTTTTTTTTTGCTTTCCCTGAAACTCTTTCTATCTATAATATATACAATATAACTTTTGACAGATTGTTTTACAGTTTTTTAGATTTTTGGTAACGAGGTTGAATTCAACGTACTGATAAAAAGTTGAATAAAAAGCAAAAGAGCAATGGAACGAGCTATGCTCGGAATTTCTCTACGTGATAAGGTCCGGAATGAGGAAATCCGTAGACGAACGAAGTTCACCGACATGGCTCGACGAGTCAGTGAGCTGAAGTGGCAATGGGCAGGCCACATCGCTCGAAGAACCGATAACCGGTGGGGAGTAAAGGTTCTCGAATGGCGACCACGTACTGGGAAACGTCTACCAGGCCGTCCCCCTACTAGATGGACCGACGACCTGGTTAGAGTCGCAGGGAGTCGCTGGATGCAGGTGGCTCGGGACCGGTCGATGTGGCGTACCATGAGGGAGGCCTATGTCCAGCAGTGGACGTTTCCTGGCTGATGATGATGATAAAAAGATTGCAGTCTTGTTTTTTTCTTTCATTCGACGGAAAGTGTATGTGGAAGCATAATAGATTTTTAGACGAAGGTTTATGCTAAGTTAGATTTCCATATGGCTCGTCGGATCATAGTATTACACCTCAGGCTACAAAGGCAGCTGCAACACACTATATGGAGTAAAACCTCTTCAGAAGCGATTCAACGAGCAGCTAATAAGCTATTAGGAAACTTTAAAAGTACGCGAAAAGTTCAGGCAAGCGATAGTGGTGTAACATTATCGACAATATCAGTAATTCGGGCTACGAGGAATGAGAAACTTGTTCTACACACATACAGTTTCAAGATGTGCGTCTGAGTGCTCTCGAAACCCAAACATGAAGTTAAAGTGACCATGGATTGAGACGCTGCGCTGCACGATGTAATGATGTATGAACCGCAAAGTTTTAGCTTTATACACTACCCACACGATCTCCTTTGGTGTAGTGTATAAACATGTCACGTGATATACCAGCCAAATGTGGTTTAAATGACATATCATGAAAAAACTACAAAAAAAAAAATAACATTCATTCGTTTACAAAATGAATATTGTTATTAAAATCCGTTAACTAAAAGTAGATCATAGATAATCAACGGCATACCATTTTTCCAACATCGGAAATGTTTTCTATAACTTTCAACGAGATACAGTTATTAAAAAGAACCATTACAATCGGTTCCGAACTTGCGAAGATATGCTGCAACATACACGCACGAAAACATGCAGTCGGAAATAAGAACCTCTTCCTTTTTTAAGTCGATCGATATACTGTTTTTCCCGGAGATCGAGTGTGAGTACCGTTTGTTACAAATAATACTCAACGATTTGCGGTGGGAAGCGAGGAAATCTACGACAACGCCAATTCGATGTATCAGAAAAATACAAAATGAAAGACATCAACGCGCGCGTCTCAAAAATTTAAAATTAGATCATTTTGTTGTATTATGTAACTGTAAAATTATTCCACCTTTTCAATAACTTGAAGTTGTAGTACAGATTCCACGACATTCAATTTCTAAAGTTTGCGTTCAATACTAACGCATAATTGCCGGTTGAGGAAAAAATCAATCGTGCACGCTCGAAGGAGTGTTCTCGTAGTATGGGTGTCCTACACTGATTATTGTGCTACGCGGGCTCGACAGTGGCCTATTCCTGGCGCTATTATCGAGACCTGACAAAGAAACCAAATATTTTATAATTTGTTGCATGTATTTCACACATCCACCTGGATAGCTATCTACCACTGCACTGTCTACATCTCCTGCCCAACAGACTTTATGTTCCAGTAAGGCCAAATCCAGGCTAAAGCCACACTACAAAGACCCTCTCTTATTGCTCAGAGCCATTGCACATTCCCAGGTATTGCATACTTAGGCACGTCGCTAGCAGTGTAGCCACTGTGGTAGTGCGTAAAACTGTTCACTAGAATTATTCACTAAGTGATTAAGTTGGCTCTTAGCAACAAGTGATTAAGTTGGCTTTAGCGTAAGCAAAGACGAAGTAAATTCGAATTTTAACTTCAACTTTCAAACAAATTACAAATATTTTCCATGCACTCACACAAAAGTCACAACACAACATATGGCTTTTAATAAGGATATTTTCACTCGTTTGAATTTAAAAATAACATTATGTCAATGAAGCCATTGTGAAGTTTCGTGACAATTACAAAAGTTGGTCAAAAATGAAAACTTTTGAGATACAGAAACCGCATTCGGGGAAAACTTGGACGTTCTCAACAAAAGGCACGCCCGGACTTCGTTGGGAAGCGACGGAGTTTCAGGTTGCGAATGTGACGTGACGCAAAATTGTACTGAGTGGACACATAGACAGAATACAAGAACGACAACTTGGACGTCCAATAAAATTTTGCCTTAGGTACTATAGACGCAATTCTAAAGAGAAATGTACCTGAAATGCCTTCTTTGAAATTACTACGAAATATTATTTCTACACGACCGACCACGAAACATAGTTCATACTTAATGCTATAAATGTGAAAGTTAGTTTATTTTTTGTCCTTCATTTACGTCGTAACACAGAGTCAGAATGACTTAATTATTTGGATAGGACTAATTGAAGGGTTGAAAAAGGACATATGCTACTTTTCATCATGATCGTTCAAGTAGTTCCCGTGTGACTCTGAAGTCCACGCAGATGAACTCACGGGCAAAAGGTAGATAAGTATTATTATTATAAATGCTGTGTTGGTTGGTTATTTATTGATAAGTTTTACATCCTTCTTGTAAGAAGCTCCACCAACCTCACTTGTTTTGACTTATTTTGTAGGGTTCAGAGCATATTATGGTAAAAAACGGTACTTTTATAATCTCACCCTAGTCTGTCTGTCTATCCGTCCGTATATCTGTCACTTGTGAAAATTGTGATTCGCAGGTGCGACAAATGAAAAAATTATGAAAAAATTATAGTATGTTTTAAATTCTACTTATTTAAAAAGTGGCCAAAATGTGGTCGACATTTCAAAATGGGCAAGTCATGTGAGGTATCGTATTCTTTTATTACTACTTATATTCACTGCATCAATAAATCTGTGCTGTGCAAGTATTACATGAAAACCTAGAAGAGGTCACTAGTAAAACTTTTGAGATATCATCAAAAAACCTTGACAAACAAACTTAGTTCTGCGATCGGGTATCTGTACGTTTCTTGCTATGAGCCTCGAGTAGGACTCGCACTTAGCCGGTTTTTCAAAACTATATTTATATAAATATCATTATCGTATCAGAAATGAGCCATTTAGAAAGACTTAGGGACATATAAAAGACATAAATCGCATTGAGAGCGTGACACACAGAGCAGAGAGAAAATTGTGTATTTTCATTCTGTTCCCTAAAAATATTAAGTTCAAGTTATCTCTAAAGGCCACTGTTCTATATAAATTATATATTGAGTTTCCAGTCCCAAACAAACCAGAACACTATCCACGCTCGGATACGTACCACCGGACAGGGCCGGTTTAATTGAACACTCGAAACTGGAGTGTAGCGAATTGAACGGAAAGTGGCATACGGCAAGCATACGGCTCTATGATTAAACTATTGATTGCCCTCCCTTTTTTTTTCCGAAAAAAAACTGTATTTTTTCGCTTTTGTTTTTGGGCTACCGATTTCCTGCCTGGGTTAGTGAGTAGAAAAACTAAATGCCCCAACACGGGCGCTTTTTTCACAGAAGTTTCATATTGCTGCAGAATGAATTTGTGAGCGAGCATTTAAGAATAGTAGAATGAGGTATCAGATTGACCTGACAGCAAATTAAGTAAGTCGAAATCATTTTTAAAATGCCAACTCTTTCGTCCAGGCTGTCTGTTCTCAGTTTTTATAATAATTAACTTACCTATTGTTTAAATTCGAAGCTATGCTTATAATTTGACAAATAAATTTTATGATGCATGCAGCTCATGAAGTATGCGTAAAAATGACTAATTTTACCACTATTTGTTAACTAGCGTTCTGACCAATTCATTTCATCAACAGTCTATATACGTCCCCACTGAAAGGGCTCAGGCCTACTCTCCTACAGAGAGTGTATGTTCCTCACGATGTTTTCCTTCACCGCTAAGCAATTCATCTCTAAAAATACTACGCTAATCAGATGAAACTCTAAAGTTTATTTGCTTTATTCATCATTTCCTATTTAATATTATTTCTATTAATCAATTTATTAAATAACGTACTGCTTTTTATGCTCCCTAATAAGCTTATTTGGTTTTATATAAAAACAACTCAAGATAAGAAAATTCAGCCAAAGATTCTAGCGCTCGCCTTGACCGCGAGCTTTGAGAACGAATACGCACAGAATACGAGCGAAACCATTGAATTGTATATCGATAAAAGACGAAGAAATATTCGCCGGAATCCATCGTACGTGTATCGATAACCTAATAGGGTCGACAAATAAGCTATGAATGAGATTTACGATCGGCAAATTTATGGGTACTCAAACAGTTCCCGCGAACGAATTTGAATGTCCAGTTTTATAGCTTAGCAGTTAAACACCGTATTCTATTTTATTTCCATAGGTTTCCGGGCGCCGTAAACGGCTCTTTACATGATAGCGGTTAAGGTTTACGCACACGAGCGGACGATGCGATTTCAAAAGGGAATATGCATGAATTTTTTTTATGTCTTAAATTAATCATTTACATCTTTATAACATAGAAAAAAATATAAACAGGCTTGAAAATAGTCAAGTTATTTTTTAACGTGAAATTTAAAACATTGAATAAATTTGAGCCGTTCAAACGCCACCATTTTGCGCGCGCTTATGATGACGTCTGACGATTTACTGTAGTAGCGTTTCAGTTACTTAATACTTATTTTCAGTTTCAATTGCTAAACAAATCATGGAAGAAGTTAAAAAACCTTCTTACAAGTATTGTATGGTACCGAAATGTTATATATGTATGGTACGAAACTACCATTATTACACCAGATAAAGTGTTTTTTTCGTATTCCACGCGATGCAAAATTACGAAAACAATGGTGTAAGATGTTAATATTAAAATAGGTATAATGATATAGACGTAAATTAGGAGTTTAGGAACAATTTTAAAGACAAATGGTTATGTATAGGTTATGTTTTGTTTTATAATTTGAACATGAACAAAAATCTATGTAAATTAGGAGTCAAGGAACAATTTCTAAGACAAATGGTTTTGTATAGGTTATGTTTTGTTGTATTATTTAAACATGAACAAAAATCTATGTAAATTAGGAGTTTAGAAAAAAATTTAAAGTCAAATAGTTATGTATAGGTTATATTTTATTGTATTATTCAAACATTAACAAAAATCTATGTCATTTACTAAAATATACCATGGAACATAATAATTACCTTGCAGCTTTCACTCCTTTTATCTCTGCACTCGTAAAATCGAGATTTGATGAAAAAAATGCTGACATCATAAATGCATCTATTTTCGGTAGATTATCCGATTGTGCTTTGACAAAACCACTTTCTGTCATCGTTTTACATTGACTACAAATATATATTCACTGAGTAATCACACGCAAATACCATTTGAAACAATTTTTTCCACAAACACTATTGACACAGTATGCATATCGACGCCGATAAATGCAAGAGGTGACCATTGACGTCACATTTCGTTTTGACCAATAGTGACGCGTTGTGTAAGTTTGAATTTCCCTCCCGTATTTTTCACTTTCTTTGTAATATTTTCTGGGTTTTAATAATAACTAAATAAAAAGAATATCCTCTGAGTATAATGTGAAGACAATAAACAATCGAAAAAAAAATATTTCAGCCAAATTTAAATTTCATGCATATTCCCTAATGTGCGATTTACGCGCGCTGTTATGTACAAATCGCAACCACATACGCAAAGTCATCAAAAGCCTGTCACAAGCTGAACACAGACCTAATGATTACTTACGGATTAAGCCTAAAACCATTAAAGCGTAAAGTCTTCAAGCCAATCGCCTGACATGACCTCCTGTCCCACATCAACCACTAGCAAACGCGTTACTGGATTCAGGTTAGTCACAGGATTATACGATTAAATCTAAATGTAAAGACTGAAATTAAATAAAGTACCAATACCTAACTCCAAATGAAACAGTAACAAAATATCAGTCGAGTTTAGTTTTAGTGCACCTTATAATATGCGAGCTTACTGTCCTGATGCGGTCCTGAGATGTCATAACAATAACATGTTCATCAATGGAATAGTGCAGAATGGGATTGCATTATGAGGAAGTAATGTTATTACTACCTGAACAAGCAAAGTTGATGCCTGGAACTGTGACGTCATCCACACACATTTCGGATACGGATATCAAATACAAATGTGAGCGTAAGGAGTATAAAAATGTACAGAAACACATTCGAATTTATCGATGCGAAAGGTGTTAGGACGAGGTAAATAAGGAAATCTGTCGGGGAGAGATGGGAATGAAGAGGCCGCGTTCCATCCGGTTGTCTAATTGTTGCCTTTGTTTAAGCGTATGGCAATTTGGCTTTTTCACTATGTGACCTATCTGTGCTAAGTTTTTTGGCCCATTGCGCCACGTCTCTTGGAAGGAGTTGCCTTAATTAGGTAGTATAAATGTCAAATGGCCAAATGTAAAAGTGGCCTAACCACGAATCGCACGATCCAGGCGCTTGGTCGCAAAGCTTGCTCGAACCCTTATTTAATACCAGTTATACAAAATCTCCAACATTCTATTATGCTCGTTCCAAGATTCTTTTACTGTCCTAATGAACCGATATTGGTTAATTCCGCGCGGGATCGCCTGTAAAACCCTATATGTTCAGATTATTGGCGCCTATATTGGTCAATAGTCCGCTTTTATTTCTGATGCCAACGTTATTCGGTGTCTTAGTGACCTTAATAGCTGCTATAATCGTTACGGTTGACCTTAGCTTTGACCTTATCTTCACGAGCGATTAGTATTAACGGAGTCTTTAAGTTGCGGTTGATGTCTCGGAATTAATTTGATGCGAGAGACTTGGATAGACAACACAAACGTTTTGTACGATCACTCGTGACGTCAAACATATTTTATTCAACATGACAAAAGTTATAAACCAGCAAACATTTTTAAAAAATACTGAAAATTTCAAAATCTTAACGAGTATATTTTACGTATAACGTATACGTACGAATACCTTTTTCGTAGTGTTTAAAACAAAAATACCGAAACTAAATAGTTTTGCAATATACGAATATTTCCTATTTTACTTATCGTTGTGTGTTCTAAAACCTGATTTAGAAATTGTATTTATTAGTTCAATAATTTGAATTTTTTATTAAATAAAATTTCTTACTACGAAAATTAAATCTGAAGCACTATTGAAGTAAAAAATTATAAAGTAAATTTTTGAACAAAGTACATTTGTAACAACTTTTTTACATTAATGAATCTGCTATGAATGTACTCCTTTCCGAAACTTTTAAAACAGCAATGTGTTCCAGTATGAAAGGTAGCAGAGACAACGCCTCATTAGGTTGTGGCTTCTGGGTGCGCACGCTTATCGTCCAACGGCGTTATGGTCACTTACCATCAGGTGAGATGAAGGCCAAGTGCAAACTCATCACTGTATCAACATCATCGTAAGTGACGATAAGGCTTGGATGGTAAGCGTGCGGGCCTAGAGGCCTCAATCTAATGAGGCGCTGGCTGTGCTACCTTCCATACCGGAACACAACTGTGCTATTAACACTGCTGTTTGATGGCAGACTTCGGTAACATGGTCGTAGCTAGCTAGGCGGGTATATAAAATGTTCTACCACCAACCAAAGCGAGTACTGATAGGACCCCCCACTGGTAATCGAATTCGGGACCTACGGACTTTGAATTTAGACATTTAGACTTTAGGCCACGGAGGCGGTTCATACACAATCTGTCAAAAAGCTCCACTAGATATTAGTAACAGAACGAAATAAAATCAGTTTAGGTCTAATGCCTTTATAAGCAGTACGCTGTCACGTCGCATCGTAATGTCTTCGTCTATTGATCTTTCCAAATCAATGAGAAAATCATCTTCTAAATACGAGAACAAACGGTCAATTCCAATACCTCCTGCTAACATACACACAATATATTTGCGTCCATAAACGTCGGTGTACGTACAAATTTACGGGCAGTGACGTCCTTCAATCACGGTCTGTCATCGGCCAAAAACGGATTACACGACAGACGCCGGCCGGAGTCCGCCCGGTGATGGACGAACCGACATTTTCGCTGGAAGCATGCTGCGATTGGCTCAGATTGGAAGGTAGTGGTTAGTTTGTTTTTGCAGCGAAATATACTCGTACTAGAAGAATGTCGTACTGGGGTTCTTCGGGTTTTGAGCAGATTTCGGAGTCGTATCTTGTAATAGGTGGTCTGATTTCTGCCATCTGTCAAATTACGGTAATGTACAAAAAAACGTAAATAAAAAAAATGAAATATGAACGTAAATTTCCAAGGCATTGAACCAAACTATCCTTTTTAAACGATAACCGATAGTCTACTGAAACACAGCGTACGTGGCGCAGTTGTCTGAAGGTTAGATTCATACGCACAAAGTCCCAGGTTCGATTTTGGCGCTAGTCAAATATAACGTTATGATACTTTCTACAGCTGATTCCGTGCTTTGGAACTCATGTTGGTACTCTGGATGTATTTCTTCGATCGCGAGATCGGAAACGGTGTGGCCCCCTTTCCCTTGCAAAGTTATGAGATTTTAAGGTCTGGCGCATCAGCCCAGGAAGTGCGAAATTCATAGCGCTAGGAGACCCCTAGAGGCGTTCCTTTGGAGGACGCAAAGCTCTCCAACATGCGCAGGGGATGACCACCGGAGGGATTTAGTACTCGTAGGTAAAAATCCTACATAACCCGGCTCTTCCCTTAAAGAGTCGGGTATCTTTCGAATATTCCCCTCCGTAAAAAAATGTAAAACTGTGGATCCCGGGTGTTCTTTGACAGCAGTAGTTAAGCCAAGTTAGAGGTTTTCGGGCGGCTTGATCAACTTGTAACAGCCTAATCCCAAAAATATGGTCCAGTTACCCCACTTGGTAGGAGAGTCGAATGTCTGTCATTTCCGTAAAAACTAGTACCTGCGGACTAGTAGTAATTGGATTTAGGTAGCTGATCCCAATTGTGAAATCGGATAAAGCTAGGGGACGGTCGATATACTGACAAAAAACTGCAATTGACTAATTTTTTATTACAATATAAATCAGTCAGGCAAACTGTCGACCTACGACAGGGTTAGTAGGGTGACTACGAGTATGATTTATTGTTTAATTTTATTTATTTTTGTGAAAATATCAAAATGCTTAAAAACCCGTCTGGCGTACCACATACTCGTATAGCCCTAGACGCTCTGATGACGATGACGCTATGATGCTCTTACACTCATACATATAAGATAATGATTTGTTTATTTTAAGTTCACAATAAAATAATGTGAACCCCCTTTTAGGACTCCCCGTGTCGTGGAGACCACGCTTCCCATGTCCACATAGTATTCATTATACATGTAAACTTTTAAAAAAATCGAGTAAAGATATAAAAAAAAAACAGATGTATTAATTATACAAGTGTTTAGTTTAGTCGTTTGTGTAAGCACAGCCTAACAGAACTGAAATAAATAAAATTCTTTGAACTAAAATCTCGTCTGATTAAAATTTGAAACGCTTTTGATCGTTTGAAGAGATCGAATTTTACTTAGCAAAGCCTCGTTTCAATTTCCGTCTTTTTTGGTGATAGTAAGAGAGCCCACGACCAAAATTTTTGTCCCATAGCAATATGGCCTCAACCGCATCAAATTGATCGATTCGATTATCGTGAACTCGAAAATACCAGTATCAGAAATTTTTCGCGTAGCGTTTGACCCGGCCAAATTTTCATAAAATGTTAAATTTTTTTACCGGCCCGTATCATAGCAATCTGTCTGATTTTTGGACTGTAGTTGGATGATAGCTGTAAGATACCGAAAACAGGTTTTTCAGAAGTCAGTTGTGTCACCTTTTTTTTTGACACAGCAGAAATGGCCTCCCACGCAGTTGCTACACGATTTTATACAGTTTCGACCGTATTGCTAAGATACATGGTTTTGGTCGTGGGCTCTCGTACTATGAGTGAAAACTCGCTTTTCAAGCAAACGTCCTTGTATTTTCACTTGGACCGTAATAGATTCACCTTTTTCCTCTTTTATCCGGTATCAGGATAAACTGCGTTGAATAAATACGCATATAACCTGTTCTTTTCACTGCTCTTCATCAAAGACCTCAAGATTAGACCTTCTTATTATTATTAATTTCGAAAGCACTTGAGGCAGAATTACTAATTTTGAAAATCTCTGCAATCAAAACTTGACTAATATTATATCTAATACAGGTAAACAAGTAATAAAAGTAAATTATGATTTATATTTTACATTTGCTTAAATGTAAAGTGGTTTTGACTCATTCTAATATTCTTTCTATGATTTAAAAATAAAATGTGTTCTCTTAATAGTCAAGTTTAGTCTAGTTTTCATCAGACTTTATGATATTTTTTTAAATTAATGTATTCATATTATTATATTATAAACAACGATTTATTACCTTATACACTGTCAATTGAATCTTTTTTTTAACACTAATCACAAAATTTTCGAAGTCAAAAAACCATACGAGTATCATCATTATCAGCTGCATATTTCAATTGGGTGGACATGGTTGTCCTAAAAATAATATCACACTGATATTGTACATGATTTACTTTGTTTTTGGTCTAAACAGACGAAGTCGCAAGTAAACGCTTGTAATAAATAACAATAATGTATTTGGTAGCAGTTTAAAATTTCTAATCGAACAATAATGGTGCAACAACCGTGTCAAATTCTCTGTAGCCCCTCTGAATGTAAGTCATTGGCTTATCCCAGTTGAAAAAGTCGCTTAAATCGGTCCGATGCGCCTCCCAGATAATCGCGAACAGGGCAATAAATTACGAAAATGGGAAACGGAACATGATTTTTTTAGCCTTTTATCTCATTTTAACAATGCTCTTTAATTTCACAAACCAGGGTTTTGTGTGCGCAAATAAAAGAGAAGAGTGTAGTGAAAAAACAATCAACGGTCTGTTTGCATTTTTAAACATCAATGAATTTGCGCTCAGTCTTTCCTATGACTTTTTCGGAATGACAGCGTGCTCACCCAGAAACATCCATTTAACGTGGCAAGGTGACGATGGCATATTTGAACATGGTTGTGAGTAATTAGCAAGTCCAACCCCGAGTGTTCAGCCGCGAATTGAATCTGTAACTAGGCCCTAGGCCTTTGCTAGCGATTCATTATCATGCTAAGTACGATTGGCAAAGTGGTCGACCATTTCATAGCGGTATTTCAGTTGAAAACTGTATATTAAGATTTGAGGTTTGCCCCCATCTCGTAGCAGATGCTACGAATCCACGTTCATACGCTACGCTACGCAGCGCCACTTGGCTGACACGGGCATACAAATCAAAGTCTTTGTATGAACACGACCTACATTCTGAAACATTCCCGTACTTCCTAAACCCCACTCGTTTATAGACATAATCAACCTTTGTTGTACGAAGAGATAAATAGGTAAATATCGCATCATAAATAATGGCTCATCTACGCAATCCCGCCCTGCCCGAGACAATGGGGAGAGGAACAAAGCGTTGTACCATTGTATCGGAATAGAACCGCCTCTCTTCGATTCCTCCAACCACAAACTGTTATTTATAGGAGCGATTTAAAATAATTCAAATTTTCATTTTTTTTCTGCATGTCCGACTATAAAACTCACATTATTTTCAATCGAAGTATCTGAAAGTTGGTCTCAATTTAGTTTGAAGAAAATTTCAGCCATTCAGAGTTGTTAATATTAGTGCCATTCACTAAAATCTTACACACTTACCTAATTTAGAAAACCAAGCCGGACTTTTTATAGTATAGGTTTACGATTTATCGATACATTATGGATTCATGTTACAATTCTGTGTAGTTATTATAAATTGAAACCGCCTAAAGTGGCCACTTTTAACTGTTTTACTGATAGTAACTGCACACAATCGATATATTAATTCATGATGCATCGATAAAATGTAAACCATCAATAAGTTCAATAAGCCCAGCTTGGTTTTTGACGTTATTGTATAATTGCGGAGAAATGAAAAAGAGCAAATGAGGGCCTCTGTCGCTTTATGAAATCTTAACTGATTTGAACAAAACTTGTAGAAAGTCCATTTATCCCGGTTCATGTTCATCATGTCGGTTATTTACACATTCTTCATTTATATTTCTTCAGCTATATAGCGTGACCATTGCCATTTAGCTAACTGAGTCGGTCACTTTAGTTCGTCTACGGGTTTCCTCATCCATTTCCATCCATTCCAGGATAAGTCGTAGAGAAATTACTTACAAAGCCCGTTAGCATAACTCGCTCGGTGACTTGATTCTTTATTCGGCTAAAACTCAGATTAAAGAACTATGTTAAAAGTAAGTAGTGCAAGTAATAAAATAACACCTGTTCCCAAGGGCCATTTCTGCGACCTAACCTAAACTATGAACCTTTAGTTTGGCTGACAAGCGTGACAGCGTGAAGTCAAACCCTCGAGTAAATTATGTTGTGCTCACGCAATGTGCTCTATATATGACAGGCTTATATTCAACAGTAGACTTTTGCAGTTAATGATAATGAACATCCGTATTTCTGATAGCCCCTACACATAGTATGTAAATAGATATAAATGAAACAAATTCGTGATCGTTACACCATTTACTTTATATTTTATATATATTTTATGACTCAAGAACATCTGGACCAATCTGGGCTGATTTTTATTATAGAATTTGTAATTTGTCTCTGCCCTAAATAGTAATGTAACTAAAACACGAGATAAAGACACTCAAATTGTGTCGTACATTCTGTATGTAACGCCTTTTTGATGATATTAAGTAATACCGTAAATTTTGTTTTTGATGGAAAAGGACATAGGCTTCTCTTTATCCCGACCAAAATAATAGTAAACTTGGGAAACTTTCTGAAGTACAAGCGGACGAAGCCACGGGCAAAACGGTAGTACCATATAAATGAAATATTACATACATATTTGATTTCAAAATGTCGCTTAATTTTACAGAAGCTTTCAATACCAAAGCTAAAAGTTTTAAATTCGTATGTACGAAATTTAAAAGTTGTAATATGTCAAGACAACAAAAAATTCAAAGCATTCATCATAAAAGCTAGTCTTGATGTCTTGTTTATTGAAGCTTTTCTCGGAACTTATCTTCATTCAATAAAAGTTTAATACTTATAGAAAACGGTTTACGGGCGTATTTACTGCCAGCACTCATAAACATCTGCAGGCGTTCTTTAAACCATTACCCCAGGCGTAAAATCTAGATTAGAATACTTAGCTAGAATAAAGACTTGAGACTAGGCAAACTTCATTTAATATTAAACTGCCTAATAAAGGCTAATACTTAATGTAACTCGAACTCAAACTTCTAAAAACAATTATGTCTAAGAAATTAGTACTTTGATGGTGCTTAGTCAGGTATTAAGGCGAATAAACTTTCTTCTCTTATTAACACTTTCATATGGCTCTCCAAACACGAGTGACTTACTCTGTCATCTGCTATCCGCATTCATCAATTCCAGCGCTAACCTAAGGACGTGCTTCACTACGTATTCCTCTTTACTCGAAGACTCGACTGCTACTTCGACTGACAGTCCTCTGCCTATGATTTAAAATTAAATTATACTTTTCTCATTCCAAATTAAAACCAAGTCATTCAAATTTATGCATCATCATCAGCCGGGGAATATCGGCCTCCTCCATGGTATGTCACAATAATAATAATGTTTTTATTAAAAAGGCATAAAAACCAATAATAATAATAATACAACAATAAAAAGACACAAATAATAATAATATAAAACTAAATATTACAATTAGAAGAAAGAGAAAAAAAAAACTGAAACAAAGAGAAAAAAAAACTGAAACAAAGAGAAAAAGAGACAATGACTGGTCTCGAGCCATTTGCACCCAGTGACTCTCCGCGAACTTTACGTAGTACGGCAGTCGTCGATCCATCTAGTAGGGAAACATCCTGGTCCACTTTTTCCAGTACATGGTCGACACTCGAGAACTTCAACCTCCCATATCCTTTTTTCGAGCGATGTGACCTGCCCGTTGCTACGTCATCTCACTGAATCGTTGAGCTATTATGTCGGTGACCTTAGTTCGTCTACTGATTTCCTCATTCCGTCACTATCTCCACAGTCAAGACACTTTTTGTTTGCTTTGTACTGAGCACAGACCAAATCGAATTACTTATAGACATAGACATATATTTATTCAGCATTTTCACACCGCGACACACACAAAAACAAACACACAGAAAAATATTATAAACTAGAAACATGGAAAAATAAACTTATTAAAACGATAATAACAGAACAACTAATTTAAATAAACAATTGTAAACAAAAATTCGAATAAATAAATAAAATTTGATGTGGAGTTTGCCGCTACCCGTGTCGCGCAGTGAGCGCCGAAGCGTAGCACAGATTTTCAGTGAAGCCTTGATTCCCGTCGGACATTATTACTCATTACTACGAGTATATAAGATAAAAATCCGACGTCAAAGCCCACAGCTGACTCATAAAAGCCATTAAATCATTGAGATATAAGCACCTTGGAGGCCATATTGTCGCTCCAGACGAGATTAAGGCTGGAACTGTCGTCCGAAATACGATTGGAGTGGATCTGGAGACCTTGCCTGAACAGCACCGGGAAGACAAGATCTTTCAAGGCCGCAGTAAACGGTAGGCCAACAATCTGCCCATCGGCAATTTAAGGCCAGTGGATATCTTCTCTTGTCTCAAATACGGATAAGGATATTCATCCAAAGTGTCCTATGTTTCATTTCATACAAAACGTAGTTTGGTCTCATATTTTCCAACTAACTTCAAAAAAGCAGGAGGTTCTTAATTCGACTGTATGTTTTGATGTGTATTACGCGATAACTCCGTCAATTGAGAACCTATTTTGATGATTTTTTGGGTAGAGAATACTTCAGGGTTGGTCCCATATAAATTTTATCGAAATTGATTGAGCGCTTTTTGAGAAAATCAACAAAAACCAAATTTTAAGGCAGATGAAGTCGGTTCTTATTTCTTTTTGAACGCGTTAATTATCAATAAATTAATCTGTTAAACTATAGACAAAGTTATTCGTTTTAGATTGTGAAGAAATTTCAATACATATTTCAATAGCTTCATAATCAACACAAACTACAAGGAATGATATGTAGCGTGCTTGAGACACATCCCTTGACTCACCCTTGACCAGCAAATCGTCTATTCCAATCTAATATTCTATTACTTCGACCGATACAGCATTCCGGGAACAAATCGGTTCTGTTAGATCGCGCCGGCAAACAGAAAGGAACACGAGTTTTAAGTCCGAATTGTTATACCGCAGTTATGCTGAAGTGATTCTTATACAAAATTATATCGATTTTAAATATTATTAAAAGTGATTACTTGTACGTAACATTTTATGGACACTTGTATGTAAACCTGTTTAAATATTTCGGTTCAGTAGCTACATTATTTAGATACGTCGTGAGATTTTGTCAATGTTTTGTGTCAGAATATTTATGTTGTTACGAAAGCAGTACAAGCAATGAAAAAGATACTTCTTCAGTGAAGAAATGTGTCCATGATCGCATTTAGATTGAGCAACATACACGGATGCTACTGTCCTTTGCTTGTAATCTTTCTAGCGCCATCTCACCAACGCTCCCAGGAAGAAACGACGTGATACAACTGCTAATCCACAATAACAATTCACACATATACGGAAGACAATGGCAATGCGTTAAATGAAAGACTAAACGAGAAAGAAAAAAACACGGACGTCTTTTTCGAGACTCTACACCGATGATGGAAAGGCACGGAGAGTTTTAATGGGCAAAACCTATTGAGCTGAAAAAATTCAAATCTGGAACAACTATCCTCTTTTTGAGGAAGGAAATTCTACGCGTCCAAAGATGCAAAGCTATGGTTGACTATAAATGAATTTACATGTGTATAAATGCACTTCAAAACAAATACCTCGTCACTTTGGTAATCTTAGTCATATTGATATTTTACTAAATTAATTTGTAATGTAAATTCTTACCTTGTAATGATTTAGTTTAGATGAACGCGTAATTTCCCTTGTTGTTAAATCATCAGAGTGGATTCGCTATTTAGTTCTTTTGTTTTCTCGATTTCAGAAAACAGTCGACGTGTCAAGTTTGTCTCAGTACACGACGTAGTTGGTCTTCAGATATCTAATGTTAATAATTAAATCACTCCTCTTCAGTCAATCCTACAAATCTGTCAACAACTGAACATCCAAATCTAGGGCTGAACGCCTCATTTTCGCACTAAATATCACTGCAAACTTACTTCACTCAGTAAATTCCGTTGAAGGACATAAAACTGTTGTTCTTTTTGGTATTCCGTAAAGATATAAAGACATTTATTTTGTTTTATTTAGATATTTCACAAATACAATGGATAGAAACCCGGGCACTTTCCGCCATGTTTGATTGAGGACCGCGCATGCGTACTTCGCATTAATTTTCATGACATGCGCACTTGTGGGTGCTGAAATATGTAGATTAGCATTGTTTTGGTTGGTCGTGAAAAATTAAAGTCACTCCGTTTGTTCGAAATGAGGAAATGTTCGAAATGAACCTCCGCCTTCACACGTGCGGAAGCTATGATACTCAGTTCCGGAGTTTTTATATGTAGCTAGCCATGTACTCTAAGTCTGCTGACAAACAACATTGTTAATAGCTCTGTTGTAATCCGGTAATGAAGGATCACGTGACGGATATAACATTAGGCAGCTGGATAAGCATGCTTACCATTCAAAGGCATTATCGACACTTACCATCAGGTAAGATGAAGGTCAGTGGCCTCCGTGCGCAGTTTCCTGAACGTAAGACCCAGAATCGCAACTCATGTGGAAAGTTATGGGTTCTGTTCCCGGCAACATAACGTCAAAAATAACGAGATATTTTGTCTCAAGGCACGGCGAGTGCTTCGGAAGGCACGTTAAGCCGTTGTTCCCAATTCGTTACTTTTGTCAAGATGACCTTCCTTTTCATGTCATTTTAAGCGTAAAAATTGTTTCAGATTTTTCTAAATACAGCTTTTTATGTAAAGTGGCTTTACTTACAACCTAAGGGCGAAAATAAAAGCTAAAAATCAAAGTAACACAAACATCTTACAAAAATTTAAAAACAAAAACAGAGACATTCGCATTATCTAAGCTAAGATAAAATGTAACAACAATTGTCAACGTAATGGATGCCGTTCCCTATGCCACAACATTGAAGGAGTTAATTTGGGGAGATTTACGAAAATCACTAAGCTTCTGCAGCACAGACGGATTCGGATAGACGCTGTTACTGATCCTTGATTTGTCCCTGACATCCCGAGGACAACGTTGGATAATCCAGGGATATAGAAGGTAGCTTATTCTAAACCCGGGACCGAACGCCACCGAACATAACAAGCTGTACTGTAAATATAAAAGTACGGGTGTCTACTTTATTCTCGGAAAGCAATGCCCTCTGCAAACCGCCTTGTGCCAACAACGCTAACAAATATTTGCGCGCGGTATATCAAAGGCGAGGAAACGATTATCTCTTCTACACAGACAACCCGACTAGATATCGGGTTGCTAGAAATATTCCCTCAGATACGAAAACCCTTCGCAATTTCTTATTAACAGACTCATTCTTTTGTCATCAGTCGAACTATATGTGCGATCGGGATAAATATCCCTGTATGGTCATTTTCTAAATCTTTAACTACCCCTGTATAAAAATTTAGTCGTTCTGACTCTCCATTGCGATATATTTACGACGTAAAGGAAGGACAAACAAATCGGATTATCAATTTTGGATTCATAATATTAGTATGGATTTTGCTTTCATTATATCAATGTGCTCGAAAGCTCCATACTAATTCTGCATATTTTTAAAACTATATAGGTATATTTGATAAAACATTGAGCCTGATTCATTACCTTATATAGGTAATTTCGTCTCAACAAAATTTCAGAGTACAGAGAATTCTCTCAAGTAACTTCGATTAAGTTTAGTTAATCTTGATTACTGATGTTGGTCAAAGCTCCACTCACTACTCATTCTGCTTATTCGAAATAAAATAAAAACTAAATAAATTAATACTAAATCACTGAATACTAAATCACGATAAAAAATACTAAATCGCTATATATAATCTCCTTGATCTCTCGTAGACTAATAGACTCAGATGTGGCACTGACTTTCTAAACTTGACTTACATGACTTATCAGCCTGTGTTCCACTGCTTCAAGATAGGCCTCTCCCAACGTACGTCACTTCTTCTGCTCCTCAGTCCTCATCTATTCGCTCCCCGCTATCTTCTTAAGGTCGTCAAACCAGCGAGCTGGAGGCCGTCTCTCGAGAATCTTCATGCTCCATCGACCGCCTGTTCGTCGACAGATGTGAGGATATTCCAAGCAAATCCCACTCCATTGACCACTATGCGACTTTAAAGCGGTATCCAAGCCGCAATGTAAGTGTCCATGCCTCTGCTGCGTAAAACCCAACAGTTTTATTAACACTGCTGTGGCGGCAGACTTGTGGTAGCTAGACTACCACGAGCCAAAGCTAGTACCGATAGGCACCCTTCAGTGGACCAATCTCGCGACTTATACCACTGAATAGTCTACTAGTCTAGACACTACGAGAACTATCAATCACACTGAGTAGTCACTAGGTATATTATCAATCACTCTGAGCAGCCAGTAGGTGAGTTATCAATCACACTGAGCAGCCCCTAGGTGAATTACTAATCACAATGAGCAGCCCCTAGGTGAATTACTAATCACACTGACCAGCCACTAGGGGAATTATCAATCACACTGAGCAGCCCCTAGGTGAATTACTAATCACACTGACCAGCCACTAGGGGAATTATCAATCACACTGAGCAGGCACTAGGTGAATTATCAATCACACTAAGTAGTCACTGGGTGAATCATCAATCACACTGAGCAGCCACTAGGCTACCGTCAGAGAGATAATTACTGTATTCAATAGGAGACTGAGGATTATGAACGATATGTAGTAGTCACGTTACATGATGCTTCCCCTGTATGCGCCTAAATCAAATCCCTCATTCTAAATCTCCAAGGACTGGGAAGTATTTTCTACCAAATCTAATTGGACGGTAAAATGATACGAACTGAAAACCTCAAAACGGATTGAGCAAATAATCATGTAAGTATACTCGTATTCAAACTTTCATAGCGCACACTCTCTAGGGGCACAAAAGACCGGTTAGCTTGGCAAGTGTTAAATTAGATTGGGTCTATTTCAACCATAGAATTCTTATTTGCGCCAATAGAAAGAGCCTTACAATATACCGTATACCGATGCACACTTGACCTGTGTGCTAATTTATTGCTCTAGTACTTGCAGGCTGTGGTGTCCAGGCGATCACATCCAAAACACTTTCTTAAATTTTTTAGATCATTTTTAGTGACGATTTGTTTTATGGTTTTAAACACACCTAGAGAACTCACAACTAAAGTAATGTATATTCAGAAAACAGAAACATAAAGGCGTGGATATGGAGCGGGAGCGCAGAGCTTTGTCGGTGAGGGCGAACATGCTGGATCAGGTTTGTCCGATGCGCGGACGCAGTCAAAATCACGCTTTTTAAAGCTTACTGTACCTCACTGTATACCGCCAACTTGTGGGTCAGATATACACTAAAGTCTTACAATGCTCTGCGAATCCCATTCAACAACGCCTTCAGGGCGCTGTTAAGGCTGCCTCGGTTTTGTAGCGCATCGACTATGTTTGCGGAGGGGCGAACAGATGGCTTTAGCGCTATCCTGAGAAAGAAAGCAGCGTCGCTGCTACGTAGAGTTAGAGGCAGCACTAACAGCTTTCTGAGCGTGATTGCTGGAAGATTCGATTGCCCACACAATAACTAAGTCTGTAGTAGAATATAAGTACTATAGCTAATAGGATATTACTAACAAAAATGGATCATGGTTGTCTGAATACTTCATAAAGAAATAAAATAAAGACATTACGTTTCTGAAATTGAATTGATGGGAATGGTATATATAAAGTCCCACATTGAACTACATATCCATCAAGAATGGGGCTCTAATTGCAATAGGTCGCACTTCTATTGTCTGTTTACTAAGATTTCTATAATTTCAACAATATAGTCACAGAGCGATGTGGGACCGCACTAGAGGGTCTATTTGCGAACTAGTCGACTTTTTAGTGCGGGTTGGATTCTATTTGATGGCCATGCGGTTTCGGGGTGAGGCGTTTGAAGTTGCAAGCAAATATAAGCGTTTGTAAGGTATTCGCTGTTTTCGACCAGCTGCATATTTGATATAGAAAATAGAGTATACTGCCTAGATGTCTATTAACTATTATAATATCTACTCAAAATTTTATTACCTAATTTAAAGTTTTCCGCGGGACTACGAGTATAACAAATAGCTTTTGTCCCAGACTTCATCCACATTAACTTCGTAATGTATCTCACGGTAATTACATGCCCGATCGGGACAAAAAGTAAAGTTTTTCCGCCTTTCAACTATCCTTACACAATCATGACATTCTGACCCTCCGTTAAGACAGGAAGGAACGACAAACTAACAAAGAAATAAAAGAACACACTACCGCATCTATAATATAAGTATGGATCTGGATTGTTAAAACCCAGTAATTCAGCATACAGAAAATGAAATAATTTGATTTGTTATTGATTTTACAAGTTTAAGTTTAGGCCAACATACAGCGAAATTTTTAAAACATGTTACAAAATAGACATGATATAATTATACAAATAAGTAGTTTGTGACGGAACCTTTTTTCTGCAAAGAAAACATATTTTAAAAGGAAGTATGAAAATAAGTAACGATTGTCGTCGGTACTCACATTATAGACACGATCACTTAAATTAATAATGAAAAAAGCTCTACTAGAAGTTTTCCAGGGGCTGAGAATTCCTTCCTTGAAATCGTTAAAAGATTCGATATTTCAAGATTCTTAGATCATGTCGTTTTTGTCAGTCGATCAGAAAAGGTAGCCTGTTCCTGGCTTAGCAACCATCAACCAAAAAACATTATACCAGCTATATATACCTACAGCAAAGTCTCATAAAGTAGTCTGCTACAAATTCGACAATATCAGTGATAGCTCCTGCAAACTTTGGTCTAGACACAGACACAGTCAGTCTAGGTAAAGACTGATTACCTAGAACGTAATTAACAGTCACTCTCGAGGGGCTACCTCGCCACTATGAAAGCCACCAGCTGCGGGCTGAGGGGATGTACGGTAATTTCCCTTTGCCACTTACATTATAAAAAGCTTTTTACAAAATAATTGTACTGATATGTTAGGATCCTTGAGATAACTTGAACGCTAATACTTTTTAAATGGCATTAAAGTGACAACATTTTTGAAATTGAACCTACTGTAACGATCCGACCCGTAAACGTAATAAAACGCTTAAAATCATCATTTAAGACACTGTCTCAAACTGACGATAAAGAAGCTCTAAAGATTATTATGTGATCTTGTAAATACTTGAAAGTTTGAATATTATTGGCTCGTGATGTCTAGTAGTTTATTAGGACCCAGCGTAGTAACCATTCCAGATTCTTTTAAGAGAAGAACAAGTTTTCTAGAGGTTTAGTGATTACAGGATACCTAAGGAAATAGAAATTAGAGTTCAAAATACAATACATACTGAACATTAATGTTAGGTAACAACTAGTTGAAGGACATTCGCTAAAACAATCGGAACAAGAGGCAATAGAACAATAATATAAAACTTGAACACTAAATTTACATAAAACAAGGAAAACAAGGATTTTATTCATATCTAAGTGTTATTTTGAGGGGATACAGGAACAGAGCTCCGCCTCCGCTCTACCCAGCGCATTATCTCTTTCCCTTCCTAATCTTAAAGGGGGCATTGGACGGTTTCGTCCTGCCTTTAAATTTGAAGCTAAAACGATCGCCTCCAGAACTTGATGCCAAAACGGTACCTCCATGTCACTACACTTCTTTGGCGGTCTTAGACCCAAGGAAAAAGTGCAAGGTGCGTAACTCAGCAGTTCCAGAGCTTTGTGTTCTCAAAACACCCGGCGCGTGACTCTAATAAAGACAGAAGGTCTTCCAAAAGGGAGAAGGGACAAGGAACCAAGCTTTCCTCGTCTGGTTCATCCATAGACTACCTAAACCAGCCCGCTTTAGCAAAGAGACAGGGTATGTATCGGAATGCCCAATATAATTGTTTCTGTAAACAGCAGGATAGAATGACGACATCAGTGAATAAGGATTGAACTGAAATAAATCAATTCAAACGTGAAGGTTCTCGATGCTCTTAAAATATGTTTCACATAGCAAAAGAGCAACGTATTTAGGGGCTTGTTTCCTACGTCCGAACCATACCGGTAGTGAGAGCCAAAAGGGGGTGAAGATGAACGTGAGGATGATTAAAGGAATAGTTCTGTAGATGGAGCGTGAGATATAAACAAAGCCTCAATCAGTTTATAATCCTTAGTAATTATTTATAAATTATAAAAACCAGAAACTGCATTGAGTCATGTTTATTCGAATCAAACATCGGTAAGTTAAAGTATTAAATCCGTTTTATAGTATTGTTCAAGTAAAATTAAAGAAAATATTATTTTCTTCATAATTGGTACACAAATAAATTAAATAAGAAGATCAACTAATGTTCAAATTCATCAAATTAGTACCTTCGACGAGTCATTATCAACCATCTGACTCAATATGCAGCAAACTACTAACAATAAGTTAAAACTACTAAAACTACTTCTTGGGTTTAAGTTTTTGACATAACTAGTTTGCTTGTAGATCGACGGCCAATAGGTAAAGAAGCATTAGAAGCGTTGTTGTATCAACAATTTCTAATAAAGAATTATTTTTTTGACATCAATAATTTTATTTATATTTATTTAGGTTGTTTTCCCCCTTTATAAACAATGTAGAGCATTTAAAACGGTTTAACAGTTATTTATATCAAAGTTGCAACTTTGTTCCCAATAAAATATTTCTTCCCAAAATCGCCCGTGTGTAACAACCCTTATTTTTGTACCAAATCTTTCTATGAAATTTGTCGTATTGGAATTTAATCCGAATACGCCACGCGCGTGAAACCATCAGATAAATATGAGTACGGACGGACGGACGGACGGACCTTTCCGTACCAGATAACCATCTACTCAATACAAACAACTGTCTAGTCGATTTAGTCTGTCGTGTGGTAATAGAAATCAAAAGCACTTCCCAGCCATTATCCAGTTTGCCAAGGTCATCTCTCATCTTCATCATCAGACATTGTTCCAGGACAGAGTTGGCCATTCTATCGCTCGTTCAAAGCGTCGCTCACTGCTCGTATGGTGGCCACCATTATTACACCATGCGCAATATCGTTTCAATTATTTTCTCCAAATCTTTTATCAAAATATTATAATTAAAATAATTTCAATAAATTTCGTGACTTTTCTTTCTGACATTTTCTTTTCTAGTCCTTTTTCAAAACCTAAAATTATCTATTCTCAACTCAAACGTCATTGCCAGTGTTTTCGGGCAATTCCTCCAAAAAGTTTGCATTTATTTATTTTAAAGAGATTATATGTAATCATGATCTGTATTTCGATAAATGTAATATTTTGCTAGGGTAAGTTGGGACCGTTACAATCACCCCCTAAATTTTTATATATTGCAATGGAATAAAAATTTATCTAATTACCATTAAAATTTAATAAATGATTAGCAAAGTTCCACTTTATCGAAATATAAAACCGCAACAAAATTACCTCCATCCGAATAGTTATTATTAGCAACCGGTACCCTTTAATATCGTGATTAGTTTTTATGCAATCTTATCACATAAAGAAAATTACTAAAATACGCTCTCATTTAGTTGAATAAACTAAATGTTTCTTCTAAAATCTTTCAATGCTGCTTGCACTTCTTTCTTCAACCCAAGCGTTCATTTATAACTTTAGTAAGTTAAGTATCGCCAGCGTTAACAATATAAGTAACTAAATATTCATTTCTTTTAAATATTTATACGCCTCCAGAATATTAGTACGAGTATATCCCATAATCACCGTTATTTATTGAACCTTAGTTCAACCCAAATCATCTACAACTCTAGGATCCTTTAGGAGCGCTTTGCCTTCTGAAACCATCTAGGTCTCCATATGGATTAACCCAATTTATTCATAAATTGAAAAGTTCTGCAGTAGTCAAGCAACCCTGCTGTAACGTAAAACTCCAACTCTTCTTCCCACCCCCACGATTCTTATTCTTCGAAACACCTTATAGACTCTTCCTAATTCAAAACTGCAAAAGGAATCCGAATCCGTCTAGTTTGTCATGAAGCAGACGTATCACATAAACTCCAATATTCCATTGTATTGCATCAAGTTGAAGTCACAGGGTTGAAAGAAATAAACGTTCAAACTCAAGAGTATATTGACCAGAGAAAAAGCCAACATCGCAACCTCCTTGACAGTTTGCTTCCCTGTCCAAATAGAGTACTGATCAGGGTCCCCCACTCACAGAGTCCTTTGACGTCGCTGACACAGGCTCGTGACTACTGACACACATGATGCCACTAGTCCACTAACATCTTTGCATATAAACCGACGTCTTCAAACGCTGACTCTAATTTAACTAACTCGACTTCAGTTAATTTAAATTACTTCTTTTCCGATCAAGTTTATTATTTGTTTATTTGATTTTTCTAAGAGTTAGTTTTGGTAATTTTCTCTCACTGGCTAACATTATTTAAGTCTCTGTAGACCCCATTGCTCCTTTCAGGAATTATTGTCCCTATAGAACAATCCTCCGGTATCTCAGATGTATCATAATCCATATAACAGACACCTTGATGATCCCTTTCGATCAGAATTTTTAAGTAAAATATTCTTCTCTCATGTAACTGCTGACCCAACAGAATCCCTCCTATTGTAGATCCAAGTTCCAATTTCTCACTTATAGACGTAAATAGCAGTCGGTTGTTTATATAAGCATAACTGTTTGAGTACCGCTTGAGGTAACTCAACTTCGATCCATCACAACCCATCTCAATAAACTTAAATAATCTTCGAAGAGACTAGGATAGACATGAAAAGACTTGGGTAGACTTGGGTAGACTTGGGTAGACTTGGGTAGACTTGGGTAGACTTGGGTAGACTTGGGTAGACTTGGGTAGACTTGGGTAGACTTGGGTAGACTTGGGTAGACTTGGGTAGACTTGGGTAGACTTGGGTAGACTTGGGTAGACTTGGGTAGACTTGGGTAGACTTGGGTAGACTTGGGTAGACTTGGGTAGACTTGGGTAGACTTGGGTAGACTTGGGTAGACTTGGGTAGACTTGGGTAGACTTGGGTAGACTTGGGTAGACTTGGGTAGACTTGGGTAGACTTGGGTAGACTTGGGTAGACTTGGGTAGACTTGGGTAGACTTGGGTAGACTTGGGTAGACTTGGGTAGACTTGGGTAGACTTGGGTAGACTTGGGTAGACTTGGGTAGACTTGGGTAGACTTGGGTAGACTTGGGTAGACTTGGGTAGACTTGGGTAGACTTGGGTAGACTTGGGTAGACTTGGGTAGACTTGGGTAGACTTGGGTAGACTTGGGTAGACTTGGGTAGACTTGGGTAGACTTGGGTAGACTTGGGTAGACTTGGGTAGACTTGGGTAGACTTGGGTAGACTTGGGTAGACTTGGGTAGACTTGGGTAGACTTGGGTAGACTTGGGTAGACTTGGGTAGACTTGGGTAGACTTGGGTAGACTTGGGTAGACTTGGGTAGACTTGGGTAGACTTGGGTAGACTTGGGTAGACTTGGGTAGACTTGGGTAGACTTGGGTAGACTTGGGTAGACTTGGGTAGACTTGGGTAGACTTGGGTAGACTTGGGTAGACTTGGGTAGACTTGGGTAGACTTGGGTAGACTTGGGTAGACTTGGGTAGACTTGGGTAGACTTGGGTAGACTTGGGTAGACTTGGGTAGACTTGGGTAGACTTGGGTAGACTTGGGTAGACTTGGGTAGACTTGGGTAGACTTGGGTAGACTTGCGTAGACTTGCGTAGACTTGCGTAGACTTGCGTAGACTTGCGTAGACTTGCGTAGACTTGCGTAGACTTGCGTAGACTTGCGTAGACTTGCGTAGACTTGCGTAGACTTGCGTAGACTTGCGTAGACTTGCGTAGACTTGCGTAGACTTGCGTAGACTTGCGTAGACTTGCGTAGACTTGCGTAGACTTGCGTAGACTTGCGTAGACTTGCGTAGACTTGCGTAGACTTGCGTAGACTTGCGTAGACTTGCGTAGACTTGCGTAGACTTGCGTAGACTTGCGTAGACTTGCGTAGACTTGGGTAGACTTGGATAGACTTGGATAGACTTGGATAGACTTGGATAGACTTGGATAGACTTGGATAGACTTGGATAGACTTGGATAGACTTGGATAGACTTGGATAGACTTGGATAGACTTGGATAGACTTGGATAGACTTGGATAGACTTGGATAGACTTGGATAGACTTGGATAGACTTGGATAGACTTGGATAAACTTGGATAAACTTGGATAAACTTGGATAAACTTGGATAAACTTGGATAAACTTGGATAAACTTGGATAAACTTGGATAAACTTGGATAAACTTGGATAAACTTGGATAGACTTGGATAAACTTGGATAGACTTGGATAGACTTGGATAGACTTGGATAGACTTGGATAGACTTGGATAGACTTGGATAAACTTGGATAAACTTGGATAGACTTGGATAGACTTGGATAGACTTGGATAGACTTGGATAGACTTGGATAAACTTGGATAAACTTGGATAAAGTTGGATAAAGTTGGATAAACTTGGATAAACTTCGACGGACCTCGACGGACCTCGACGGACTTCGACGGACTTCGACGGACTTCGACGGACTTCGACGGACTTCGACGGACTTCGACGGACTTCGACGGACTTCGACGGACTTCGACGGACTTCGATGGAACTTCGACGGACTTCGACGGACTTCGACGGACTTCGACGGACTTCGACGGACTTCGACGGACTTCGACGGACTTCGACGGACTTCGACGGACTTCGACGGACTTCGACGGACTTCGACGGACTTCGACGGACTTCGACGGACTTCGACGGACTTCGACGGACTTCGACGGACTTCGACGGACTTCGACGGACTTCGACGGACTTCGACGGACTTCGACGGACTTCGACGGACTTCGACGGACTTCGACGGACTTCGACGGACTTCGACGGACTTCGACGGACTTCGACGGACTTCGACGGACTTCGACGGACTTCGACGGACTTCGACGGACTTCGACGGACTTCGACGGACTTCGACGGACTTCGACGGACTTCGACGGACTTCGACGGACTTCGACGGACTTCGACGGACTTCGATGGAACTTCGACGGACTTCGACGGACTTCGACGGACTTCGACGGACTTCGACGGACTTCGACGGACTTCGACGGACTTCGACGGACTTCGACGGACTTCGATGGAACTTCGACGGACTTCGACGGACTTCGACGGACTTCGACGGACTTCGACGGACTTCGACGGACTTCGACGGACTTCGACGGACTTCGACGGACTTCGACGGACTTCGACGGACTTCGACGGGCTTCGACGGGCTTCGACGGACTTCGACGGACTTCGATGGACTTCGATGGACTTCGACGGACTTCGATGGACTTCGATGGACTTCGATGGACTTCGATTTGGCCATTTAGACAGACAGACAGACAGACAGACAGACAGACAGACAGACACACACACACACACACACACACACACACACACACACACACACACACACACACACACACACACACACACACACACACACACACACACACACACACACACACACACACACACACACACACACACACACACACACACACACACACACACACACACACACACACACACACACACACACACACACACACACACACACACACACACACACACACACACACACACACACACACACACACACACACACACACACACACACACACACACACACACACACACACACACACACACACACACACACACACACACACACACACACACACACACACACACACACACACACACACACACACACACACACACACACACACACACACACACACACACACACACACACACACACACACACACACACACACACACACACACACACACACACACACACACACACACACACACACACACACACACACACACACACACACACACACACACACACACACACACACACACACACACACACACACACACACACACACACACACACACACACACACACACACACACACACACACACACACACACACACACACACACACACACACACACACACACACACACACACACACACACACACACACACACACACACACACACACCACACACACTCCACGTACTTGTGTATATATATAGACAATAATTCCGTGCGAGGAGACCTGGTTACCCATAGCACAGGCCTCGAGCTTAGTCTGGGAACCAGTTCTCTCACAACTACTATATTACTTGTAGTATTAAAATGTAACTTGATATATGACGTTGTGGAGAGAAGAAATAAAAACATATTTTTTATTTTTTTATTTATACTCTTCCGTACACTTCGTTACACTTCTGTACGCTTCGGTACGCTTCTGTCCCGGCTGTACACGGCTGCACACGGTTGCACACTGCTGAACAATGCTGAGCAATGCATTCCGAGCATTCCGAGTATTCTGGGCATTGTCGCTTTCGGAGTATTCGACGCACACGACGCTCACGACGCACCACGACGCACCACGACGCACCACGACGAACACGGCGCACACGGCGCACACGGTGAACAGCGCGAGTCAGACTCGCACTTGATCGGTTTATTTCTTTTAAAAACTACCAATTAATTCAAAGGCCACTTTATGACCAAAAGTGCCCAAAGATTTGAAAGGAGGCGCACACGACGAACACGACACCCACGACGCACACGGTGGACACGACGCACACGACGAACACGACGCACACGACGAACACGACACCCATGACGCACACGGTGAACACGGCGCACACGACGAACACGGCGCACACGACGAACACGACACCCACGACGCACACGGTGAACACGACACCCACGACGCACACGGTGAACACGACGCGCTCGTTACACTTGACTTGCTCGATACGTTCGAAATTTTCGACACCTTTGTAAATTTTGAAAATGTGAAACATCTTCTGTTTTTAAAATAAATGGTATATCTCCTTATCATCATACTATACCATCATACCGTAATGACATAGTATAGTTCCGTTATTCTATAACTTTCGACTTTCGAAACTTTATTTGTTGAAGTAAATTGTTCCTCGATAGTACTTTTATGTGTCAGACTGTTTTGTTTTCGTTCATTGATACGGATAAGGCGCCTTACACACGTACGAATATGTATGGTATACGTTTACATGTCGCCCTTTTTTTGTTACTGCATTTTCACTTGACGTTCACCTGTCCTGTAACATGTGACGATAAGGACGTTGGTTAGTAAGGCCATGGATAATAGAATCTTAGACCTCCCGACTGTATCCAAGTATGTAATCACGGAGGTTGTCATTATCTCCCAAATCATTCGTTGTATCTTGATAAATGAGAAATCACTGGAAACCTCGTGCTCCTATGCAGTCTTCAATCTATATGACGTCACATAAAATTCAAAATGTGGCGGTTTGTAGGTGAAGCACGGTCTAACAACAAATACCTCGTGTTTGGTATCAAATGGAAGGTCCCGGCAAGAACGTAGTCAAAACCGCAGTAAAAAGTATTTCTCAGTATATCGAGGCTATTTGACTTCTTTATTTCATTGCTTGTAATTTTACATAAGCCAGAACCTTTATACTTATATGATACAGACACATAAGTTGGGCAAGTGAGTGTGCCGCGGTAACGACCAGCGAGTGCCAGAACCAAACTGTGTTAAGCCAACATATTTAAGCCGTTTAGCTTAAGCATTATCTTCAATTATCACTTTTATTATGCTTCTATTTTGGTCGTGAAAAGCAAAACGTGATTATTATATGGAATTTATTAACTTTGTTTAACCACAAAGTTTCTAAATCGTATACCCAGAAAACTTGATCTCTTTCCATTCCACGGCAGCAAATTGTAGGCCATTGGCCTACTTCCCTACTTACACTTCAAACTTTCATTCAAACACCTTTTTCTATCCACATAATTCTGATCCTGGTCACGGCACCAAATTGTAACGATCCGACCCGTAAACGTAATAAAACGCTTAAAATCATCATTTAAGACACTGTCTCAAACTGACGATAAAGAAGCTCTAAAGATTATTATGTGATCTTGTAAATACTTGAAAGTTTGAATATTATTGGCTCGTGATGTCTAGTAGTTTATTAGGACCCAGCGTAGTAACCATTCCAGATTCTTTTAAGAGAAGAACAAGTTTTCTAGAGGTTTAGTGATTACAGGATACCTAAGGAAATAGAAATTAGAGTTCAAAATACAATACATACTGAACATTAATGTTAGGTAACAACTAGTTGAAGGACATTCGCTAAAACAATCGGAACAAGAGGCAATAGAACAATAATATAAAACTTGAACACTAAATTTACATAAAACAAGGAAAACAAGGATTTTATTCATATCTAAGTGTTATTTTGAGGGGATACAGGAACAGAGCTCCGCCTCCGCTCTACCCAGCGCATTATCTCTTTCCCTTCCTAATCTTAAAGGGGGCATTGGACGGTTTCGTCCTGCCTTTAAATTTGAAGCTAAAACGATCGCCTCCAGAACTTGATGCCAAAACGGTACCTCCATGTCACTACACTTCTTTGGCGGTCTTAGACCCAAGGAAAAAGTGCAAGGTGCGTAACTCAGCAGTTCCAGAGCTTTGTGTTCTCAAAACACCCGGCGCGTGACTCTAATAAAGACAGAAGGTCTTCCAAAAGGGAGAAGGGACAAGGAACCAAGCTTTCCTCGTCTGGTTCATCCATAGACTACCTAAACCAGCCCGCTTTAGCAAAGAGACAGGGTATGTATCGGAATGCCCAATATAATTGTTTCTGTAAACAGCAGGATAGAATGACGACATCAGTGAATAAGGATTGAACTGAAATAAATCAATTCAAACGTGAAGGTTCTCGATGCTCTTAAAATATGTTTCACATAGCAAAAGAGCAACGTATTTAGGGGCTTGTTTCCTACGTCCGAACCATACCGGTAGTGAGAGCCAAAAGGGGGTGAAGATGAACGTGAGGATGATTAAAGGAATAGTTCTGTAGATGGAGCGTGAGATATAAACAAAGCCTCAATCAGTTTATAATCCTTAGTAATTATTTATAAATTATAAAAACCAGAAACTGCATTGAGTCATGTTTATTCGAATCAAACATCGGTAAGTTAAAGTATTAAATCCGTTTTATAGTATTGTTCAAGTAAAATTAAAGAAAATATTATTTTCTTCATAATTGGTACACAAATAAATTAAATAAGAAGATCAACTAATGTTCAAATTCATCAAATTAGTACCTTCGACGAGTCATTATCAACCATCTGACTCAATATGCAGCAAACTACTAACAATAAGTTAAACCTACTTAAACTACTTCTTGGGTTTAAGTTTTTGACATAACTAGTTTGCTTGTAGATCGACGGCCAATAGGTAAAGAAGCATTAGAAGCGTTGTTGTATCAACAATTTCTAATAAAGAATTATTTTTTTGACATCAATAATTTTATTTATATTTATTTAGGTTGTTTTCCCCCTTTATAAACAATGTAGAGCATTTAAAACGGTTTAACAGTTATTTATATCAAAGTTGCAACTTTGTTCCCAATAAAATATTTCTTCCCAAAATCGCCCGTGTGTAACAACCCTTATTTTTGTACCAAATCTTTCTATGAAATTTGTCGTATTGGAATTTAATCCGAATACGCCACGCGCGTGAAACCATCAGATAAATATGAGTACGGACGGACGGACGGACGGACCTTTCCGTACCAGATAACCATCTACTCAATACAAACAACTGTCTAGTCGATTTAGTCTGTCGTGTGGTAATAGAAATCAAAAGCACTTCCCAGCCATTATCCAGTTTGCCAAGGTCATCTCTCATCTTCATCATCAGACATTGTTCCAGGACAGAGTTGGCCATTCTATCGCTCGTTCAAAGCGCCGATGGTGGCCACCATTATTACACCATGCGCAATATCGTTTCAATTATTTTCTCCAAATCTTTTATCAAAATATTATAATTAAAATAATTTCAATAAATTTCGTGACTTTTCTTTCTGACATTTTCTTTTCTAGTCCTTTTTCAAAACCTAAAATTATCTATTCTCAACTCAAACGTCATTGCCAGTGTTTTCGGGCAATTCCTCCAAAAAGTTTGCATTTATTTATTTTAAAGAGATTATATGTAATCATGATCTGTATTTCGATAAATGTAATATTTTGCTAGGGTAAGTTGGGACCGTTACACTACCCTCAGACTAGTAGAATTGAATTAGTTTCTACTGAAAGGTGAATTTCAAAAATGTATGGAGCCTGAGCCAGATCAATGCACACTAAATATAATAATGGTGTTTTTTAAATTAACATTTTTTGATCATCTTTTTCAACAAATATAATCTAATGCCGTGTACAAAAAATGTTTTCTCTCAAACAATTGCAACACAAAACGACAATGACGGACTGTCAAAATCAAACATGTAATAAATCAACATATAATATAGGTCTTTGTTTTATGTTTTGTTAAAGTCATGCCAGAGAGCATGCCAGCCATTTTGACTGAGTCTGAGTTCAGAAACTGAGCCACTTTTATCCATACAATAGATACGATTTATAAAGACGCTATTTTTTATAGTTCTAATCATAAATATAATAGCAATTATATTTATGATTTAGAACCTACCTCTGCTTTAGAAATATACTAAACATGCAATAATTGACAATGCATTATTTAAACTAGAGATTTTTTATATATTTACTAGTGCTAATAACCATTTCTGAACGAATCTGTGAAATGCTAAGTGATCGGAGCTGTCATTTAAAAATGAACGTGAAATTGACCTAGAAAAAAGAAAGTTACACGTTACACAAGTTTGTACACGTAATTTACCCGTATAATCAGATCATTAACATTTTTAAAGTAATTCCTATATTTTAACCTTTATTTTAAAACAGTTTACAATAAGCGAGCCCCAGATGAAAGGTCAACTTTACGAAAATAAAGCGGATGGAGGTTTTACACCATCACAAGCAATCCCGACATAATTTCTAAGTTAATGAATTTACAGACATAATAAAGATTATAAATAAGGCGAAGCAGGTATTTACTCGTATTAACCTCCCGTATACACTTAAATTTTATAATAAAGACCAGTTGAAGAACGCATAACTGAGTCAATGCACAAAAACGACAACTACTGCTTACGAGTATGGATATCGGTTAGACCTAAATGTTGGATTTGAGAACTAAAAAACTACTCAGATATACACACAATGTTAACTTGGAAGTCTCAGAAGATTCTTTTAAGTCCTAATTAAGCATTTTCTTGAATCAGAGTTTTTGTTATTTAATTTCATAACTTTTAAGGTTTTTTAAGACATGCTTTTTGAATTATTACATTATATAATTTTTGTCATAAGTGAACAATTTAGTTCTTTAAAAAAATAAATATTCTTTAAACTAAAGGTAAATAATTGATCGTATGTTATACAAAATGGTACATATTTTTGCTTGCACTTGGCTGTCAGAGAAGCAATTAAGTCATAAAATAACCAGAATTCTCAGTTAATAACAAATCTGAGCAGAAGTGCCCCCTATACCTGACTCGGCTATAAAACGTGGTCCAGCTGGCATCACAATCAGCTCGCTGCAGACGGCGTTCGACTAATTATCCCAGATATCGCCCCTATCTAATTAACATACATTAAAATTAATTATTTTAACGAGAAAGTCTTCGGGTAATGGTAATTTTGTCAGAATTTTAATAGGACGGAATTTAACATTAATGAAGAAGACAGGATGAGAGAATTCCTGATTTAAATTTGATAATTCTTTTACAGTCTTCAGCATTTAACTTTTGTGATAGAGATTGTGCTGAAGAGCTTATTCTAATACTTCAAAGTCTACAAACTCTTTTTAATGTTCGAAATAAAGGTGTTTTAGACAGCGAGATTGATTAGAATGGTAAATATAGCTGATAGCATACTCGTACCATACTTGCTTCTCGCCCTCAATACTGAATACGAAAATATACCAAACTTACAACCCAATACATAAGTACCGAGATGGGGATAATTTTGTGCCTGCACATGTTACGATGAACATACGCAGCAAAACCACTAGTTGCGATACATGTGCCACTTATGTATCTGCACAAGTTCCACGCAACACAAACAAAGCGTCTTGCATACTTTTGTGCCGCAACAGTGCTGTGAAGCCATCCGGTGAAACGAAACCGCAACAGAAGTACACAGTCTGTACGAATCGTTACTTACGTTCGACAAAATAAGGGATGCATTTCGTTTATGTCTGTCAGTATCTTGTAAAATGGATTGTTTGTAAAATCTGTGAGCTGTTCAATAAAAGTTGGCAATATGGCAACATCTCTATCGTTCTGTTCTTACTCTGCCTAATTTAAAATTTACTGTGGTACTTTCTAGTACTAAAGTAGTTGTTAAGTTACATTAGGTGTCAACCTGCCAACTTATACTTAATGGCCTGAATACACCATCAATTTTATAAACAACAAAGAAACTTCTTCAAATCTTTGTGATAAACAACCAAAGTACTACAAATTTTGGTAAGAGTATGATTGGTCCTGCATCCACGATCTAAAGGTCATAGGGCCTCATCTTTGATAAACGTGTCTCCAACGGTATATTGGGACCAGAAGAATGGCTAAATCACTTCTTCCTTACTTTAAGAGGCTATGTTGGTAAGACCACGTGGCCGCGTTCAAGGTTGCATTGTTTTGTATCTGTCCCTCTCCGAGCCTTATCCTACCCGAGCGCGTACGGTGAGACAGCATACACTACGCGAAGTTATCCACCCGTTATTTGGATGTTTCGTAGTGCAGGGATCATTTGAAGGATACAGTATATTATGTAGCCATTTTTTCAATACAGTATATTAATAAAATTTCAGATATCGGTGGTTTTCCAAATTGTTCTAAATTGATTCATACTCTTGTAAAACAGGTTCAAAGTTGGGGCTTTTTATTACCGAAAAATACAATACTTTGACGCCCTGTAACTCTGGAAGTATATATTTAAACGAAAATCTGACTCACCACCGACACAGATATTTGTTTCTAGATTGTGTCTTGAAAATTTCATAGATTTTCATAGCTTAATACTCAAAATATGACTGGACTACGTTTGTATGGGCGCTTTGACACCAGCATACTCTCTTAAGCACCATTTCCCAGAGCGCCGGCGGCGTCGCGGGTCCACCTGCAAAAAGAACCGGACCGCCGTGATCGAGTGGCTCGCTCCTGGAACCGTCGGTCGATCCGGCAATTCGAATTACGAACTCCCATTTTTTACCGTTGCCAGATATTTATTTACGTCGGACTGGTCTGCGCCGCCCTCCATCAGCTGCCGTGAATGGATTGCTAGGTTTTTGTCATCGTTCCAAAATATTTTAAATCACTATCAGTTTTCACGAACGATCGATCACAACAATTTCGCATCGTTAATAAAGCTTTTGGATGAATGAAAAGGCTTGATTTTGTTTCTTGCTTTTAAAATCTGCATAAACTATTTAAAAACATATCACTCTGACTGATTTCAAACAAAAAAAATTATGTTTACTGATTCATTTCAGTGTTACTGAAAATCTTCAATGTTTCAACTTTCAAATTACACTATCATTGGTTTGGACTGGGCGTTGGTATTCAGTCAGGGAATGCTTTAGGTTTACTGGTAAATATGTATCCTTAAACTCGACAAAAGTCATCTACACGTGCAAGACCGCGAATGGTTGCGCTTTCGCAACTTCGCATTCTCGTTCCAATATCCATATTTATCTTTGCCAGAATATTGGACCGTAAACAAATTCAATGCATTTTGTAGTCTGTAAAATACGTCCAAGAAAGCTTTGGAAAGCAAGTGCAGCTATTAGCATTTTACAATCGTTTGACTTAATTCATAACTTTCAGCCAGCATCAATTTAGTTGCACATATGACACTATTGTTTTGTAAGTTTAGTTTTTTGTTATTGTGTGTTTTTTAGTTTAAATAATCAAAACAGGAGGAGTTTCTCAATTCGACTGTATGAATGTTACTACGTGACTAGATATCTTATCAAATTGTAAATCAATTGTAATAATTCTTTATTTGATAATATTGGGTGATCTCATGTAAATATTACAACACTAAGGATTGAAAATTAGTGTACGAATGATGTCAATTTTATGTTGTTTATGGAATGTATATTTTTCCCTTGGTTGCCGGTTGGTGAAGTTGTTTAAAAGTGAGACCACAACACGGCACATGTTCTATATTATATGCACGCTCACTTAATTTATTTGTTTAGCAGATTCAAGTCTTTTTAATTTTGACGGGTTATGAAATCAAATGTCACTCGTCATCAGCCGCATGATCTTGGAAATATAGGAACAAAACGTGCTGATAACCCGGTAAAATTGAATTGTCGTGAATCTGCTAAAGTTTAAAACAGCATACATGGTGGTCACACACCTCTGTAGTGTGGTCTACCTAGTCCACTGCTAAATATAGCTCGCATATATATATGTATGTACGTACTTGTTTTCCTTATTGTACCTTAATTTCCGGACAAAATTATGACGTCATATTTAAGATATTGACTGTGTGTAAATAAACATAAAACGTATGGCTTTTTAGATTCGAATAACGAAAGTCAGTTTTACAGCTTCGATGACAGAAGCCGCGTAAAGGTTTAAATACGGAACCGCTCGCCCGCCCAGTTAGATCGGACATTCGAAACGGGAACCATTTTAATGTGTCACTAAAATATACCATTTGAACGAGACAACTAAATTCTATTCTTATTTTAATACAGCGTGTTCGCACTTGACCCTCTCACTTCATCGAAATAAGATCATAGGGTAGAAGCTTGCTCATCCAGAAGCCTCAATTCATGAGGAGCCAGCGCTGTTACCTTTGATCACCGAAACACAACACAGATGTTTTAAGGCAGAATTATGTACCATGGTAGTAGCTAGATGAGCGGAAATACAAAAATGCTCTACCACCAACTGAAGCGAATATCGAACTGGAAATGACATCACCACCTCAGGATTATAAGTCCAGCTCTGGTCTTAGACCACGGAGGAGACAGAAAAATCATGGAGAGAACCAGCACCCAAATTGAAGACATGTTTCTATTTTACATTCATTTTGCTTACAACTCTTGCTCGTGACTTCGTTCACGGGGCCTTCAGAAATTGTGACACGGAATACTACGTCAGGATTGAATGTAGGCTACATTCGCCAGCCCATAAACTGTCTCTATGAAAATAATTTTAAAAAAAGAACCAACATCCGACCTAAAAAGTGTGATTTATTAACTAATTGTTCATTGACAGATTTCATTTGATTTGAGATAGTTCAAAAAACACTGTATGGGCCTATAAAATTTGAGAATTTCCCTCGGCTTCCATATGATTTCTACATCAGATCCAGCAGATCCCCCTAAACCCCCCCCCCCCCCCCCCCTTCCATGTATATGTATTTCTTTATGTAGTTTTTTAACTTAAAAGGAGTGTCCCGAAAACTGTAATTTAATGTAAAAATGTGAAAGGAAATAAATATTTTTTCATTTATACTTTTGAATCCATTCGTCAATCGACTTCGTAAATAGAGCATCTTCGAACCCCATTTATTTAAATACATCGATGTTGAAATTCAAGATACACAATACTAATAATTACGATTTTATTTAGAGGTATGTTTCTGATATCTACGGCTGACTCTCAGTGAGACAAAGTCATCCTTATCCAATACCAAGGGACCAGAAGCCGTCTATGAAGTCGTTTGTAATTTATGGCAACTTTATTCAAAATTGGTATTTATAGCTAGCTACAACGGTAAACAATCAAATATTTAAGATATACAGTTACAGACGGACCGACAGACCGCGGATCCTTTAGTAAAATAGTTTTGTTTATGTATTTGTTATCTGTTTTATTGTATCAATGGTTAACTGCAGCACTCCGAGAATGAATTGATTGAAGTGCCTGATAGTGCCGCTAGCTTGAATCAAAATTCGCCGATGCACTCGAATCCAGATCCCTAGTTTATGCTAATAAAGATTTTACGACGACTCCGAATCGTTATTCAGCTGAAGTAATTCCAAAATCCAAGCAGATAGGCAAATCGCCAAATATCATCTATGGACCGTCAATAAATCTCGGAAAAGTGAGATAATTGAAAGCTAGTTAAATAAAGAAAATAAATGAAGAGTTTCATATTTTATTTTCATGATAAGTATGAGTAATATAAAATGTACACGTAGTTGTGTTTTCAATATCACAAGCTAATTATAAATGCGAATTAATTCCAACTCTTAGTGTATCTATTTCTAGCCTCTTAACGATTAAAATTTTGAACCGAACTTGATGGAGTTTCGGACACACTTAGCCATACGGAGGCGAAGTAAAGCTAAGGTCTACCCGTTCCCGTAGGATAATTTCAGAAGTCTACACAGGTGAAGTCACGTTCAAAGGATTATCCAAAATAAAGATATCTTGACCACAATGACTCAATTCCTATATTATTACATTGTTTAATGTTGAAGGATCCGTTTCTAGAAATACGGTCTGGGCTACTTATAAAAAATACATTTCATTTTAGAACATATATTTGTATCATAATTTATAAACTTTTTACAACCATTTAGTAGTTCTTAAAATAAATCTAGAGTGCAATCCACTAATGACAAACATCGTTACAACTTCAACATCAACCTTAGCGGACGATACCTTTAGTTTCCTTGGCAACAAGGATCAACATCGAGTGACGTCAGGAAAGACATTATCGAGACGTGAGGACGTAAAGATGTTTTTCCAGTGAAGTACTTAAATTAAGAGATATGTTATAAAGAGCTGGTGAAACATTGCATCAAGTGTACAAGACACTTTCCAGTGTGATTTGCAAATTGTCCGGGTGAAGCTGTAACGGCCGCAGGATCAACAGCATGAAGTACATTGCAAAAAATCAAAAATTTGCCTCTAATTTACTTGAGAACAAAAAACATACATTTTTGACTATTTTTGCGTGGTTTTGAAAACACCACTCGGTACAGCAAAACAATGTCATTTCGCGAACGTACTACGAGTAGTTGTGTTACTGACACAACCAGTTTCTTCCCGCGATTGCCAGTCCTTCGGCAAATATGACCAGCCCACTGCCACTTTCGGCACTTTGTTTGTCTGACGGGTCCCTTCGTTTCGAATGCGGCCCATCAGAGTCCGTCCTTCAATTATTTATTGCTTCCATAATTTTAAATCTAGGTCTTACAACTTATAGTATACAAAATTTGGACTCTGTTTATGGGTGCTGCAATCATAACCATAAACAAATTTTTAAAGGATGAACTTGGCTTTAGTGTTCCACCAGAATGTTTTATTTCACCTTAAATTTACTTCACAACCTTATTTGAATTGCTAATTACTTATATATTACTTACTACTAATGATATTGCTAAAAATTGCATACTTATACTATAACAGGACGGGAGCGTGTTCTAAAGGGAATTTGTGACACATTGCAAAAAATTTGCGTCGACTACTTCTTGACCAAAAATTTCTAATAAGCAAGGGTAAAATTTTGAACCGACTACAGCGAAGCCAAAAACGAGGAATATGATTTTAACAACATTTTTATGTATTTATGTTTATATAATCCCTTAAACTCATCTTATTTTTACAAAAGAATATATACCACTCACAACCTACTCATGGATCCGTAGTGTTTGTCCGCAGGTTATATGAATTTACAAATGAAAATGGCGGCTTGTTTCATATAAGTACTATAAACACCTCTATATTTCGGTACAATTTAATTAAATCAAAGCCTAGACAGACACAAAACACAAGCGCACGCTCCTTGAACGAAGGGGTGACGCAATCTGCGGGGAAGTGCGGGGACAGCGCGGGGAGTGTCGACGTCGGCCGCGCGCCTCCACCACAGAAGAGACTAGCAAGCCTCCTTGCTAAGATACATACAGCCAGTATACATCAGCTAGCTGTGGTTTCACTTTTTCTAACAATACATATACATAAAACCAAGTGAACTAATTTTAATTTTTATACTATGGCCAATGTTTCTTGTAGTAGTCGGGATTTTTTAGTTTTATTTAGTGAATATTGCTAGCCAAAAAATTATATTGAATTGATGAACCGTACCTTAATCAAATTAATCAAAAATACTAAGTCTGTTATCCAAAACTGAAGATATGGGCGTGATCTTACCAATATAATCTGCTAAGATATCAGCATCTTTCCCTACATAAGTTAAGTTGCGTCCATGTTCTTTCAGCATCTGTAAAAGATAAAAAGTTTAAAAGTAAGACGTAAAAAGGAACTGTTAAGTTCGAAAATCACTCGCCTCGCATTGATTCTAGAACGAATTCCGATCGTTTGATTGTAACAAAAGAGAAATAAGTTGAGAGGTTGAGGGGATTTCGTAGGGGTCCGTTGGATATTTTAGTTAAAGAAATCCGTTTCACGAACACATACTGGGATAATTTAGCAACTGAAACGTCACTTGCTATAACTTATTTATCAACTTTGTTGACTTGACAACAACTTGAAATTCCTTGTTTAACTTGATGTGATCCCTAGTACCCATATACTCGTAAGTGTATGTTTTTTTTGAAATGTATGGAGTCGAATTTGCGTACAAAGATAAAAATAACAAATTGGAATGACACAACATACGAAGGTAATGAAACATTCAGTTCCCGATATACAGAACCACATCTCGTTACTGCGAAAATGGCATCTAACAGAAAAGTGATTAAGTCGAGAACGTTACACGAAAAATAAATTTAACTTTGAATCGAACTCTGGTCTACCGTCTGACTTCTCGCGGCGAAAATAAAGCTAACTCTCAAAGTACGAGTGTATTTACATTGACGACATTTTGGAATTTTGTACGGAATGATGTTCAGCCGTGTGGAACTACCAGAAATGTTAATTCCTCTTTTCTCTTACTTATATTATCAGTAATAATAATAATCGTAATCAGACTACTCCAGGAACGAGATGGTGTGTGTGGACTACCTTCAGTATTTTCTACTTGTGCAGTCCGCGTTTGTACAGTGTCATTTCTCTTGTTACACTCAATAAGATGCGACAGTAGCGCCCTCAGTTCTTCTTTTAAAAAATTTAAAAAACATAGCCGGAATTTTTTAGATATTGCTGGGGCTCATTTTATCAAGTCATCATTGATTCATAATTAGCTTCTGTGTAGTTATCATAAATTGAACCGCCTAAAGTCACTTTTTACTGTTTATTGACAGTAACTGCACACAATCGATATTCATTTTTTTTTATAAAGTACAGTTGGATCCACAGACTTATGCGTCCGTGCCATTTTTTTGATATTATTTGATTTTTTCATTGGTTTTTATTTTATCTTATCTAGAAGAAAAAAGGGGAGGGGGGTTACATATATACTATAATACTATACAAATATAAGGGAATTTAACGCTACTTATAATTAAAATTTTAATAATACTTATTACTAAGTTATTATTATTGTTATTTTTACTGTTATTTTTTTTTTTAATATATATATATTTTTTGTATTTTTTTTGGTATGTATATTTTTTGTATATTTATATATTTTTTGTATTAATATTCTTTATGTATATTTTTTAAATGTTATATGTCTATGCTATGTTAGTTTTTAATGACAAAGGTTTCTTACAGTTACTCTTAAATCGATATTCATTCATGATGTATCAGTAAACCAGCAATAACAACAAAAAGGCCGGCTAAGTTTTTCAAAAAAAAATATTCTCATTGCTATCTGGGTGAATTCATAAAGATAGGAATTTACCAAGCACCTAGGACCATCCCGCCAACTCATAATAAATCAAATAGGTTATTCTTGAAGATACCTCAGTATCAGCTTCACACAAACCAGTGGTAGCAAAAAAAGTGATAGCTAAGTGGAAAAGGAGATAAATAACTCAAAGAAGGTATAGGAAAAAGATCGCATTGTGGAAAATCACGAGATATAAGCCATTGACCTCTCTAAAGAGCGCGTTGCGTGTGCGGGAGAAAAGGAGCACATTTATGTATAGAGATCTGTGTATGGTTTACGTTACGGGCCTGTTAAAGTTGATCACGCACTTTCTCGCAGGTTTGATGGACTTCGATCGATTAGCACTTACTACTGCACTACGTATGTACGGCGATTCCATTTATCTAAGGCTTCTCTTCATCATCGCTTCTCGGATCGGAACACAATAACTGTGGTGCATGCGGGGAGTCCCCAACCATATACGCTTTTGATTATACGAGACGATTTTTTCCTCGAAAACAAACTAAGCGTTATTATTGTTAAAATTTAAATGGCATGGAATGTTATAACAACCCTCTTTATGCGTTGGAGGTTAAAAAGTGTGTTTATATTTTTGCACTTGACTGTACATGGTAGAATTATATGAATTAGTGTGCAGGCATACGACAAGGCCTGTTTTGAAGAATGAAAAATGCACAGCTAAAAATAATCCTCTCCAATGACAACGACAGATTACCTTTTCATATAGTATAGTGGGAAATTACCTTAAAATCTTGTCCACCGTTGTATAGGAACATCAATGTGGTGACTTGGTACTCCTGATCAGGGTTTATAGGTTGAAATTCTTCATCTTCCTTCACCAAAATAGATGTAGCCTGCCCAAGTGTAGCGTTCAGTTTTAATCGGAAACCTGAGAATTTGAGATAATTTCATACAAATTTAGAAATAATGTGTAAGAAAGCTCATTTGAAATCAAATAAATTAATATAAAAAAAATTTCATAAAGAAGCTTTTATTTAAATGCTCTAAAAAGAAGAAAATAAACTTTAAATTAAATCAAACCCATCAATTGATTACATTGAACAATTTATATGCTATAAAAGCTTGTCGCGTGATTTTAATTGTATTGATGTCGATGTGGCGTACCATGAAGGAGGCCTATGTGTCGATGAACTAGAATACAAGAATTATGTAAACTGATCTAGAGAAAAAGTATGTATTGTATAAAATAGATAAATCTACATACATCTACACTAGTAAATCACGCGACAAGCTTTTATAGCATATAAATTGTTCAATGTAATCAATTGATGGGTTTGATTTAATTTAAAGTTTATTTTCTTCTTTTTAGAGCATTTAAATAAAAGCTTCTTTATGAAAAAAATTTTATATTAATTTATTTTTTATTTTTTAGTTATCGACGTGTTTCTTAAGACTAAAAAAGTCTAGTTAAGTTACTGAATCTATTTCAATTTTAAAAAGCATTGAAGTGCAAGTTAGGCCCACCCAGGACGATGTAAAGTAATTTTGATTGGAATTTGTACGGAACTTTCATTATGGCACCTCGAAGTCTATTTTATAATTTAGTCGACTATTACCCATTCACCTGCAAAGCCAGCTTAGTCTTGATAGTTTTTCTTATAAGTTCAGTGTACATACTATTGTGAAGTATTCAGATTTTTAAAAGCAATAGTTTAAAAGATATACGGGTGGGAAACGCGAAACTAGTTTCGAACGTCATTTTTTAATAATACATTTGCGAAAAAATATAACAATAGTAAAATTATGATGAAGATGATTGTGTTCCGGTTAGCACAGAAAGCATACCTAAGTAACGTTTCTAGGTGAGAACGCTTCCATTTGTTGACTTTAATCACTTAACATCGGTTGATATGAAGACGAAAGTACCAGGACCTCATACCTAAGATGGAGTCTAACTACAACTTCAAAGAGAGAAAAATAGATATATAATACCTTGGCATAAGGTCTCTGTCATCCCCATAAAATTAAATGAAATCATTATCAACATTCGAATTTAAATATGTATATTTAAAAAGCGAAGGCCCGCGTTCTTTTTTCAAAAACACTCGAACTGAAGCCAATCCTCTTGGAGCATGTGAATGCAGCAAAAAGTATCTAATTAAACAGACCCCGATCTTTTTTCGGAGGTTAGTGCGGAACAGTTGTCTTACACGCTCTCTGACACTTATGTCAACCTGGTAGTCTATTATTGAAATTGTGGCCAAGAGTGTGTTGCAAATACTGCCCAGTGACTCGGCAAAAATACTAGTATTGATTTTTGAATGAAAAACATTCCTTCAGTTAATAAGAAAAAAAGTACTAGTGCTTTTGGCTTTATAACTAGTTAATAAGAAAAACGCACGTTTGCCTAGCGTTTTTAAGACAAGCTTCTGAAATCACGAACTTTTAGCACGCCAAACAGCTACAAAACGTATCACTTTCTGAGCACAAGTATTAGAAAAACTATATATATTATTCCCAAGTTACGTGTATGGGAGCCACCCTTAAAAATATGTTTTGCAAGATTTTATTCTACTACTTTGTCGGCGTGATTAATATGTATACCCGTACTAAATTACACCTTTCTAGTAGTAAGGGTCTCTAAGCAAAGCCGCGGACTGACAGACGGACCGACTAACAGAGCGAAATTAAAAGGGTTCGTAGTTTTACTGCGGAACCCTAAAAACAGAAGTGACAGAAGTTGAGCGTTCTCATTTCAAAATATAAGTTTTACTCAAACCCGCGCGGAATATGTCATTAACTTCTTCTGGTTCTGATAACCTGGTAGTTCAAATGATTTTTCAATAGTTTGGTAGGAAATTAACCTGCGCTACAAAAACGATATTGCACGCTCCGGTGCACTTATGTCAACGTGGTATTCTGGAATTAAGATGAGCCCGTATTTGAGGGACCATTGAAAAGTTCTTCTTTATTTCTCCTGGCTCCAGCATCAGACCAGGACCGATGACCTAGTTAAGCTCGCGAGTAGTCACTGGATGCAAGTGGCTCGGCCCTATCACCGTGCATGTGTGGGCGCGCCATAACAGGGAGACTCATGTCCAACAGTGGACTTCTGCAGCCGATGATTATTGCATACGCTGCCTTGTCCAGCCTCAATTGAGTGACACTATCTTGTCTTAAATTTATTTAGAAAACCATTGCCAAACTAACATAAACACACGCTTTTTAGCTGTATTTTTGGCATTTATGCATGACATTCAGCATTTACACAGAGGATATAATCACAGACTTTGCACAGACTGACACAGACAGACAGACAGATTATGTGGTTACTCTTTCATTCCCTTGGGCCAAAAAGAGACAAATAGCATTTTGAATCTAAAACACTTCAACTAAAGTCTAAAGTTAATGAATCTATTTAGATTTTAAAAAAAAGAAGTGACAGAAGCTACGCGTTCTCTTTAGTAGAATAAACCGCGCGTAATATGTCATGTGAGCTAAATCAAAACTACTTCTGTTTCTGCTAACCTGGTACTTCAAATGATTTTAAGTAGTTTGTTAGGAATTAACCTGCGCTACGATACGATATATAGAAACGATATAGCACGCTCCCTTGCACTTATGTCAGCCTGGTATTCTGATTTTGAGATGAGCCCGAATTCGAGGGGCCTATTGAAGAGTTTCTCTTTATTCCTCCTGACTCCAGCATCAGACCAGCTCGCTGGTACCAGAAAAACGCATTGTCATCGGAACTGAACCAACGTGCAAAATTTCAACTCCCTAGGATAAGAGGAAGTGCTTCTAATTCAGCTTGCAAGATTTGACCCGAACATACATACATACATACATACATACTTACATACATACATACATACATACAAACATTGCAAGTTAAATAAAAGCTTTTAAAAATAGGAACCAACAACCCTATTCTGAAGTCATGTCATAAATCTCTGCAAAAATTAACGATCTAAGTAAGCTGTTTAAATGTGGAAAGATAATAAAGTGTAATAAGAAATGTAGTAAAAAAAAAATTAGTGGAATGATATAACGTAATTAACTTACCAGCAATTTGCGGTACCGAAGGCCCGGTAAAAGGCGTCCTAATCCAATACGACTTCAAACACAGCTGCATGGCCTCGATGAGATATGTTCCTGGCAGTGAAAACGTCACCACCTTGTTTGTAAACGGAAGTATATTGATGACTGAGCCACGCGTTATTTCTGAAAATTGTTTTTCATTTATGATAGGTTTACAATTGATGTGTTTTATCGTCACTTAGCATGAAGTGAATTGGAAAACGATGGATATACCCATTGAGCAATTTGTTGTAAATTATAAAAGACATACCGCCTTTAGGAAGAGATCCTCTAATCATACTCCTTAGTAGAAATGCGACTGGCGTCAAGCTCGAAACGTTCATTTCCTTTGTCTGAAATATTACAACATTTATTAGCAGTATACGGATAATATTCCTTTTGCCTAATACAAACAATTCAGTCAAACTAATGAGGTGTGCGGGAGGAAGGTAATGCGCGCTGATTGGCCCCTACAGGTGAGTAGCGCACGCTGATTGGCTCGTTCAAATTCTAGCCGTGTCGTAAATGGCTGGAACCAATGCGTATAAGACAAATTGGTCTAAAGTGCTGTCTGAAAATGTTCACTCTGTGTTTATGCATCTTTTCTTTGTTTAATAGGTATAATGTAGATTTCAATATATATTTTTACTACACAGTTATTATACTTCTAAAGGCAGCAACGATTTCATTTCAATACGGTATTCAGTAGTTATACAGGTGGCGTGTAATTTTGCCATAGAGGTATTTACAATTGAATCGTGTTACTGTTATTCGCTTGTAATTTAAATATTATTAAGCAAGATGAGAACTCTGATTTTGTCTAGCACAATTAGGCGGCTTACACTGCCAGTGCCGTATTTATCGTGTAACAAATCTGCGCTAATTCCCTCATTTTCCTTTTTGTTAAGAAATCTACCGTCAAGTACAAGTTGGCAGCAAATGGCGACTCTACGTCGTGCATAGAAATAAATAAATTCACTATTTCTTGCCACTACAGGTCTTTATTTAAATATTTTCAACGTTTAATTTGTTTGTACTTGGTCTTGATCTCACCTGATTGTAAGTTAGATGAAAAGCGTGCTTGGCAAGAGTCCTCAAGTAAAGGAGGGTCTGGCCCTGGTACCTTTCATAGGGGAACACAACAGTGTTATTAACACTACTGTTTGGAGGCAATTTAAATAGTTTTATTCTACTCACAGCGTTGAGGAATGACTCAGCAGTGAGGTCTCCAATGGCACACTCCTGAGAGCCACATGGTTTAGCAATGAAATCGTCGGTAGCGAAGCCTACCACTTTGTTCATCTTTTCGTGAAGATCGTCAGCGTAAGGCTGCAGAAGCGCCTTGATTTCAGGGTCTGTAAGAGTTATTGTTAAGTTGAAATACAGCTTTATGATGTGTTCTGCAATATGCGTATTTAAATCTAAGGTGGACGAACGTACTTACGCCAACCCCACATCGTCGACCATCGTTGGCCACATCTGGGTACGTAATACAAGATTTGTTTCGAAATGGTCTCGGATTGGATGCAAAATCGTATATATCCCGGATTTGAATTTTGAGCGGATTACAATAGGTCACATCTTGTAGTAGGTGCCCTAGGCACCACAAGATTTGTTTCGTTTCGGATTTCTTTCGGATTAAGTGCAAATTGTATGCATCTAAAATTCGATTTTTAAGCGGGTTTTATGCCTTGCGCATTTCGAGATTTTTGAAATAATGCGTAAGTATAAAAATCTAGATGTATTTTGAAATACAACCAATAACATATCATATTGTAATAATTGCACCACATCTGTGCTCAGAATGCCAATCATGATAACTTTATCCAGTTAATAATAATTCTATTTTCGTAATTGATTGAAACGATTATCAGAATAAAGTTGCGTAATATGTCATTGTGACTTAGTATATATGACAAAATAGTGTGAAACCAAAAGGGCTAAACAAATAGAAATTAATGAAGATAATTATACAATTCTTACTTTCTTATCAAATAATTTGTTTTAAATGTTCCTTACTGAAACACAGTGAGTTTTAATTCCGATTCGGATTAGCGACTCCTCTTTGAAACAACTTTTAATCGTGGAACAATCTCGATAAATGAGACAGTAATTGCGTTTGAAGTTAATTAACATTTCACTGTGACCTTAGATAAATCTGGACCGACTACGAGAAACGGATAACATTGATAAAACAATCAACGTTGAGATGAATGAGTTGCGAATACACATTCGTTCGTTCGAAGACCGTTGTAGTCTTTCTTAGCAAACGAAGAGACAGCATTGTTAATTGATAATGAATTTTGCAATCACACTCAAGCCAAGTATTTTTGAGAATATACCCGTGTCAAAAATACACACACACGTGCAACTGACCGCCGTTTGTCTGACCTTTGGTGTACTTTTGTTGTGTGTACCTTGTGTATAACCAGAGATAAGACATAGTAAGGGATACGGGAGATAAGAAAAACGAAAGTGTCTGACCTAGTTGCTTCATGCGTATTCAGGGGAACACGGCTTCTGGTATGTTTCTGATCTCCGTGACTCAAGTGTGATGTTAGACCAATCGGAGTGCAGTTACAGCCTCAGTGATTTGGCGAAATAATGACGTTTCATCTATATTGGTTATGTATGAACTTGACGTGTAGAACTAACCTTCCGGTATGGATCTGTTGAGGAACACCGGCTCGCCGTCGTAAGACTGCAGCTCTCCCTCAGTATCAAAGTATATGGACAGGTTTCCGACGTATTTAGTGAAAGCAGCCGCTGTCACTACCAGCACCTATGAACATGTATCAATTCAGTACCATTATCATGGGCTGAATAAATCATATTAATAATTTTATGCTCGAATTGTCCGTGGCGTAGCGGCTACACGCTTAGAGTCACAGCCGGGAGGTCCGGATTCGATTCTCAGTTCCTATCTATACTCGATAGTTGGTGGATTTCCTATGTCTGTCTGGCTAGCTACTTAAGTCTTCCACTAAACAGCAGCGTTAATAGCACTCTTGTGTGCCGATATGACAGGTAATGACAAGCTTCTAGGCGAACACGCTTCCGTCTAACGGCCTTAGCGTCACCTAACATCAAATGATTTTAAGTCCAAGTGTTCGTGTGTGTGCAAAATATAAAAACTGCTCCTACGTGAAAATACATTTCCTCTTCTAAAGCTCGTATCACACGATCTCGATACTATCAATTAACAAAATATTATGTAGTACCAACGCATTAAACGTTTTCCCAACGAATCAAAAGCTAAACAAAACCATAATCTCTCTTCAGACAGATTGTCAAAATCTACGCATTCACAAATTAAATCGTCATAAACGATTCACTCATTCAAACAAGATCTCGTTAGACGGTACTCAAATTGAATGGGGCCAATTTTGAAGGTAAAATTAAGGTAGTTATTCAAGTTTCCCAGGAAATTGTATAGGCCAATCGACTTACACGCCGGAACCAATTCCTCATCTCTCGAATAAGTATTCGTTTGAATCGAGTTTTGCGATGAGATGAGATATAACTATATTATATTTAAATTTATAATTAGCCTTAATCTCACTTGATGAAAAGAGACGATAGGGCCATTGGATAACCTTGCGTCTCATGCTAATAAGGCGCTGGCTCTGATACCTATCATATCGGAAGACAGTAGTGCTATTAACACTGGTGTTTGTCGTCAGAATTACGTAACATGGTGGTTCCTAGCGGGGCGGATATAGAAACTGCCCTACCACCAACCTAACCGAGTTAGGTGGTACTATATACGAATATATGTGAGTATTTACGCAAAAAAGGGACTCAAGGCATTGGAAATGGTTGATTATTTTCATGAATTTTCATTCTGTGGTCTTTCTGCTTTTTTAAAAGCTTTTTATTTGTCTAATCACAATATTTTGACGTGATAACGACCTTCCGCCTGAGCCGAGCGTGCAAGCGAGAGCACGGAACAAGCGATAGAGAGGCACGATCAGCCTAGGCTCTCGGCTTGTGATAGCATTTCATTAATGTTTTCTTATGACGATATCCCGTAAAATTATTGTCCGTAAACCGATTTTACAGACAACTAATTTTTATAGGTGCCGTATTTTTATGGGGAAATTTTAAATAGCCGCGCTCGAAACGAAACTCATAGCGGCTCACGCGATTTACTCGAAATCAATTATTTTCCCTTGTGGTCCTTTTTTGCGTAACCACTCACATTATATAGGACCTCTTCAGAAGGAGGTGTGGGGCAGCAAGTGGTGGGGGCTAACGAGCGGAGTTCCCCTCTCAATCCTCCCTTTTTGAGGTTATGGTATTTTTGGTAAATCATAACCTAACTTTTTCCTGTTGATTCACTGTATATGTTGCGAAGATTGATTCTGGCGCATCGCTGGCCTCAGCCGAATCACGCTTTGCTCGCTCGGCTTGCGCGTTGTTTCTTTTTCATTACCCCACGGATTATCCAGAGCCCCCAAAGTTTCTATAGCACAGCAAAATTCATCAGTTGATAATTGTAATTACCTTATGTCCTGGCTTGGAGTCAGTTTCAACGACGACCGGGTACGGCCCTGACACCGGCTCTTTGCTCGGAGGATCTCCGTTCCACAGAAGGCTGTGAGAATGGCCGCCGACTATTATATCGATCTGTTCACCTGCTTCTGATGCTATTTTCCTGCAACAAGAAATTGTACAAACTATGTAAAAAACTTTCCATACAAATTCCTGTACAGATTTGGCCAGTACAATCACGAAATGAATTTGGTACAATCACGAAATGAAAAGTTTTTTTTCAGTTTTCCAACCATTTCCTCTTCATAACATGCGGCGCCAGCACATTTTCATTGCTAATAGAAACGTCTATCGATGTAACCCAAATACAATAATTACACATGTATAGAGCAAAATACTCGTAGATAACCGAAAAAAACACGTTTCAAATGGCACTAGAAGTACATAACAAGCTCTCTTTGCACACGTAGACTTTTTGACTTTATGATATGTAACACACTCTACACTTTATTATTATTTTCGTATGCTTTTATTCCTGATTAGTTGTTACTATTTAATATCTAGGTTAAGGAGCCATTCACTTCCGTCGTCGGTCGCTGATTTAGCTCTTTTAAACCTCCACTAAAGCTCTTTTAATTATTATTTTTAGTTTCTGATATTGAAATATATATGTTGTAAAATTATAATAATAATTTTCATACATTCTCGCATAGTTGATAAAATATTGCGTGCCGAACCGGGAAACTATAGACATACTACCTAAATAGGATAAGAACTGAATGTTACATACAGTTTTCGACTGTTTATTCTATCAATTCTTAATTTAAATTTTTTTAAAGTGACAATTATTAAAGAGTGTCATGACTCAGGATTCTCTTTACCCAAACGTACAAGGAAAAATTTAGTTTAAGAAGCTTTTCATGGCTCATCGTTGAAATTATATGCAGACAACGCATAATGATTTGCTGAACTTCCACGTTACTTATATTGAGTTTACACCATGGATTGTTATTTTAAACATTGGCTATTTTATTTATTATGCACTCAATTTTACAGCTAAGAAGTTTATTATAAAATATAGGAGTAAGTCACCCCTTGCATTTAAATCGACGATAAGCTGATCGAAATGTAAATGAGGTCTGGTTACCTTGATCAATGGTTTTTAAACTGAACCTGACTTTAAAGTGAGATGTTTACGGACACATTTTCATCTAAAACAGTCTCGAGACAAAATTTATAGTATAGTTTTGGCTCACCTTTCTCTGCATAACCGAAAGTAGCGGAGAATTCGTTGGATCAAAAAATTATACAAATTTATTTAGAAAGTAAAGAATGTAAAAATAACCAACTCAAATTCTACCGACTAATAGATTCACCAAACAAAAAATAAAATAAATAAAATGTAACAATTACTTTCATGCTCGAAAATACGTAAACACGCTTTCGCAATTACAATATTAGTTATTAGGACGGTGCGATCGATCATACAATGATGGATAGAAGACATTATTACAAAAAGAATGGCGAATGAGTGAATACATCTTACACGTATCTAAAAGGTTTACTGTCTGACTTAATGCTCGAGCTATAACTTTAAAAATTCTAAGAGGTGTACAGTTTTGTTAGGAATATAATCTTGACAGCCAGATACTTGAAATTTATAAAAAATAATTTATGTTATGTAGTAAAAAAAAATTACGGACTACTTATTTATTATACAATACGCTTGGTGTATATTATAAGAATATCGACCTTATTGAATACACAATACGTATAATGCACTTACTTATCCACATCCAGACCACAGTGTGATAATACAATTATTATGTCGACTCCTTGTTTCGACAACAATTTAGCTTCCTTTCGAGCTGTTATAATCGGATCCAGGAATATGACACCTTCTGCATTTGATGATAACTGAAAACATTTAAAAGTTAAATTTTAAAAAGCTGGGTATTTCCTTTGTATAACATAGATTGTTACAACAATCAAGAAAAGAGCTGATATCTTCAAACCCACTGATAATACTTTCATGAAACACTCCTTGCTTAGGGGACAGCCCAAACTGATACAGCTTGAAACATGTTTTTTGTTTCAATGATATAGCCTACAGACAGACCCTCTACCTCGAATAAATTATTTTCGTCGCTGTCTAAGCCACGAGCAGACATTCTATTATAAAATGTCGGCTTAGATGTTGACACGCTAGTTCAGCTAGGCTCTATTCATCCTCCCAGCAAACAACATAAATAAGCCAGTCTTCTATAAATAGCATTATGAATTTAGACTTCCGATGCTGTTTGTTTTCAGATTTTCTAAACATACTTTACCAATATATGAACTTTATTGGACCTTAATGCTAATATTCTACGTCTATTAAAACGAGAAACACTATTGTAGGGCCCCGCATTTCGAAGTAATCTTTGTACATACAAACTATTCTAATTGATAGGCTCTGTCTTATGTTTACTGTTTTGTTTTTGAACCACGATTCCAAAACATAAACAAATTTACCTCTTTTTCGCGTCGGTCGACGACAATTTTAGAATTATTTATTCTTACAAACTGTCTTAGCTTCGCCACAGACATATGCTTTCTAATACTGATCTACCTAGAACGGTCCGGACCGATGCTTGCTGACCGGGCGTTAAGGTCGTTGTGTGAGTTTTTGTATGTGTATGTATGACTAAATATATACGATAATTATGATGGCTCTTACCTTCGTTTCCGGTGTAATTAGACCAATGATCCCAATTTTCCGTCCCTTTCTCGTCACTATTGTATGAGGTTTGTAAAGACCATTTAACGTTGGTTCTTTACTGGTGTCCATGTTAGCGGCGAGAACTGGCGCATTGAGGGATTTTAGATATGGTACTAGGCCAGCTACGCTGTCGTCGAACTCATGGTTACCAATAGCCTGAAACAAGAGGTTTTCTGATATCAGTGGTGTGGTTTCAAATGTTTGAAATTGTAAAATAAAAAATTAGTTTTAATAAGTAAAAAGTTCGTGGCCTAGTTTACAGTAAATGACCTCTTGCATGTAGTGGTGTACGTATTCGTCTACCTTTGTTTGTGAACAGTATGGGAAAAGATACATAAAAAAAGAAATATCTATTCGCACACATACATACAACAGGTCATTTACATAAGTTTTTCCCCTATACCTACTTGAATTTACAATCTGGAGAACTCGGGCTCCATTTCTAACCTTTAATTACCTATCGGTACTGGCTTTGGCTGTCGGTATTTTCTATGTACGCCTAGCTAGTGACCATCATGTTACCTGTCTGACACCAAACGGCAGTGTCAATAGCACTGTTGTGTTCCGGTAAGAAAGGTATCAGATGAAACGCCTTATTAGTCCGGGTGGCTGGGTAAGCCCGCTTTCGATTCATACCATTATTTACCATTATGTGATATGAAGGACAAATTAAAAGCCTTGTGTGTCTACCATGAATTTACGCAGGCGGTAACGTATATCGAATACTATCGGAAATGCTGCTCAGTCGAGATGCGGGTGACAAGGACAGAGCGATAGTTAACGATACACGTTAACGCGTGCGTAAACTCATGGTAGATGTACAGGTAACACTTCCGTGTGGCGGTTGATGATCTTCGAAGACTACGCCGACGAAGTCGCGGGTTAAACGCTAGTATAAGTATGAATTCTTACATGAGCATCGTTTGGCAGCATATTTATGAACCTCTGAGTGATATTCCATTTCAGCATGGTATACCAATAAGTGCCCTGGAAGGTGTCTCCAGCGTTCAATAGTAAAGCATCTGGCTTCTCCTTCAGCAAGGTTGTGACCTCATAGTACAGTCTGGCAAAACCGCCGAGACAGCTGGTGTCGTTAGTCCTGCATACTGGGTAGTCAACGGAGGTCTCTTCAAACCTGGAAAATAGGGCTCCTTTATTGACCACACATTGACCAGTCCCGAGTCACTTGCATACAGCGACTCCCGGCGACATAAACTAGGTAATCGGTCCATCAAGTAGGGGGACGGCCCGGTACACACTTCCCAGTACGAGGTCGCCACTCGATAACTTTTACTCCCACATCGGTCATCGGTTCTTCGAGCTATGTGGCCTGCCCGTTGCCTCGTTGAGCTACGAGTATGTCGGTGACCTTAATTCTTTAGTAAAACATAAGATCGATTTTATAACCCCTTAGTTTTTTTTTTTAAATTTGTTTAGCAGCCTAACAATTAAAACATAGCTTACATTCACTAAAAGAATATTCATTTTCTGGAAAGCTAGAATGACTTTTGAATTATTGAAGAGGGATAGTTGAGAGGCTGGAAAAGGACGGATATTTTTTATGCCGATCGAACAGTTTCCATGTCCAAGTCCACGCAGATAAAGTCGCGGGCAGAAGCTAGTTAAATGTGTGTTAGTATAGCACTGTAGTTTCAGCATGAAAGATAGCACAGATCCAATCTCCTTATAAGGGTTGAGGCTTTTGGGTGCGCACGCTTACCATCCAACGGCCTTATCGTCACTTACCATCAGGTGAGGTGAAGGCAAAATGATATATAAATATATAAAAACATGCAGGATATCCGCTCTGAGAATTGAACCAGCGAACTCCATATTATCCACAGAGGCGAATAATAGAAGACCATATTTAGCCTCTTAATTCACTGATCTAGCCTTATCATAGGGCCAAAGGTTTTAATGTGTGAAAAAGTGTGTTCGACCAGTCAGATAACCTCGTCAGATCGGAAGTACTGTCATTAAGATTAAACAGGGCAATTCGTATTCGCGATACTTATCAAGTATCTTGTTAAGGAAGACTATAATACAGTCTCTGACGCATGACTCGTTGCTACGTGAGGCCTGACCGTGAATATACGAGGTCTGACTAGGGGGAGCTACTGTCAAAGGATTTTAAGAATCCAGTACAAGTTTGTTGTCATGGTTAATAGTGTCAGGAAATTCCGCAAAATATCGGGATCCTGGTCAGGCTCTACACAATACACATTTTTATACGTGTCAATGTCCCGCCCTTGCTTCGCACGGTTGAAATATACTGATGTGACATAGCTCTGCTTATAGGCGAAATACAACGCCACTAATACTACTGTTGAGACGGCATATAACTCCGTGCAGTAGTTTTGGGTATTCAAACATACAGAAAGAAGGACATACAATAATTCGAAAGGTCATTGTATTGGCTTCTTATGGTCTTATAAGACCCCTCATATTATTTTTTCTTTAATTATCTTCAATGTACGCTATATTCCAATGTGTGGAAAGTTGTAATTAGGAATCGTTTTGAGTTAGTTGGTAATTTCTATGTTTTGTTATTAGCCTGTAAATTTTCCTGAAACAAATAAATAAAATAAAATAAATAATAGCTTTTAAAAAAAGGAAATTGTCTATTTTAAGGTAATTACTTAGCAAAGCCGTGTACTTATGAGTTGTTTTCAATTCAAGTACATTATCCGAGTGCTTAACGGTGAAGGAACGCATCGTGAGGAAACCTACATGTCTTCAACAGGCATGTGACGTCTACCAATCCGCACTGGGCCCGCATGGTGGCCTATGGCCCATACACTCTCTGTATGAGAATAGGCCTGAGCCCCTGCAGTGGGGACATATATAGGCTGTTGATGATGACTTAGCAATGCCTTTCCTATTTTAAAAGATTGTGGTATAAGAAATGTCGTATGGGAAAATTATGAGATAATTAATCATTAACGTCTATTTTTCTTTGTTCCTGACATTGTCCTGACCGACACTGACATTAACAACGAAAATATGCTTGCAACATGTCAAGGAAAACAGTCACAAACGACTAACCTTTTCATACACCATTGAAGTAAGTGCCTCGTATCGGTACACTCGAGTACAAAAATATATATCCACTTTAGAACCATCTCACATTCATTCTTGCTGCTTGTTTCTATGTAGTGTGTTGAGAGAAATGACAATTAAAGGTGATTTTTTTATTTATTTAGGCGTATGGCATTCACTACAGGTCTATGCTAAGTTGTTTGGCCCATTGTACCGCGTCTCTTGGGAGGGAGAATAGATCATCGGGACTACCACAGTATTTTCTGTTGAGGCATTCCTCGATAATGTGTGTCACACTCTGCACCAGTGCTGCGGTCACAACATGGATAATCTCTCCAGCCACACCGATGCATGTATTCTGCACTTCGTCCGTGTCTCGTGCGAAGTCTATTTAGGTGGCACCACTCACGTCTGAGAAGCGAGAACCCTTTCTGTTGCAGTGTGGGGTCGAGATTTGGTGGAGCGTTTTGGGGCGGATTTGTGAATATGACATGGTGCAAAAGTGGATTTTTATACTCGAGTGTACCGATAATTAATTTTGATATCATCAAAGTTAATTATACGCACGAAACGTGGGAAGGTCGCAAGAAACGCATGAGTGACGGTTCGTATAAAAAGCGGGGGTCAAATCGATTTGTTTTGTTTGAGACTTTTTTGGCGGATGATAAAAATAAAACTAGTATCATAAGAACATAATTATATTTTGAATTGTAATAATCATCAGATACAGAAGCACATATCCCAATATACGCCATACTGTCCGGTCCCGAGGCACTAGCATCCAGCAGCTCACCTTTTACTTTTTTAATGATGATTGATTGATTGAATGATGACATTTTAAACGCTGACATTTCCTCGATAGCTCAATTTGACTTCATTATACGAATGTGTTCATTAATGTATTGTTTTTATTGTTAAATTTTTGTGTCTCCTTTTTTCTTAAGTCAAACGCAATGTATATTGTTCATGACTAAATAAACTGAATGAATTTGACAAGTTCTGATTTTACCCTAACAGGTGTCATCGAGGCATATTTACAGTACTTGCACACTATGTTTACCCCTCTGAAGTTAGCTCTAGCTCGCCGCAATTTCAAACATGACTAGATAACATAAAACACTAGGACATTTCTTTTCACCTGCACCACACTTGCCTCCCACTTATACGTTACTTGATTCATACTTTGCGGTCTTTTGTGACTAATTTCAGAGGGGCAATCATAGTTTGCGAGTACCATACTGCCTACATCGTACGTAATTTGAAGTGAACTTTGTGAATTGGTATGCTGTTTGAGATAGTTAAATAGGTTAAGTGATATTTTGCAATATTATTTAAGACCTAAGAAAAATTTATGTACCATATTTATTGCAAATAAAAATTTGATTGATTGATTGGTCGGTCGACGCACGAAGACTTTTACTCGCCACATCGGTTGTTTGTCTTCAATATAACTAAAGGGATATCTTAATTATTTCTGAAATTAAATGACGCAATAAACGGAAGTACCATCGTATTAGATGACGCTGTCATATTTGTGGTCAGCTTAAAGTACAATATTCATTATGTAAATAGACTTCAATAAAATTCAAATTTAAACTAATCACACACTTCTTTATTTCTTGAAGAAGTAATATAAAAATAAACCTAATTTGTTCTTACATACCTACATCGTTTTAGCAGTTTTACCTTTAAAAGTGGAATGTACCTCGAAAAAGAATAGGTACATTTATTATTTAAAACCAAAGATTGACTGAGCCAAGGCCGTTCAATGAACAAGGAAAAGTTTATAGAACAAGCAATTATATTTTAAAGAAAACAACAACCTGGAGAATTTACTAAGTCAAGTCGGCAATGATCTTAACAAAGTTTTAAAATCAGTCGGGGTTTAAAAAACGGCCAAGTGTGAGTTGGATCAAGGGCTCCGAACCACCACAAACAATATAGCAACAAATCACCTTTTTTGTCGTCTAAACATTTTCAGTAAATAGCAAATTAAAAAGCTAAAAAAATAATGTAGGAAAATCGCAAGAAAAATGATTCAAATTGTAATGGAGTAGTTCAAGGGTCAGAAAATGATATAGGCTAGTTCTCATCCAGGTCTAACAAGTTAAAAATAAGTATTTTAATTTATTTATTTCTATTGATTTAGTTAATTAGGGCTAATTTCTAAAGTACACGCGGACGAAGTCAAGGGCAAATACTAGTAAAGCAATAAATTTTTAAAACACTGACCTGTCATGAAAATCATTATAATGTACTAAATCTAATTTGTACAAGTTATCACTGGACACTTGACCGATCACGAAACTTTGCAAAAAGTTCACTTTCCACATAAACAAAACACATATTAACCAAGTCATGTTAAAAGTCTAAAAATGAAAAAAAATTGTAGATTTTTTTAAATTTATCGCTGCATTTTTCCGTGAGCACGTGTTCGGTACTAAAAATACACAAACATTCGTCAACACGACTCGGTAGCTTAAGTATGACTAAATTGCTTCATACTACATCTTTTATTATCAGTCGACTAAAGAACACAATCGAATTCAGTTTTATCATCAACGCGTCTCGCTGTACTTGTATTTTTACGAAATAAGGTTCAAAGTCATCTAAAGACCATTTGAACCGCAGAATAACTAACTTGGTAGAAATTCAAGTTAGATGCGTGGTCCAATTTTGTATGGAGTCCAATTTATTTTCGTCCTTGTCAAACAGATACAACCAATCAGTTGTGAATTTTCTATAATTAATTTTGTATTAAATTGATTGAAAAATTGAAAGTGGTATTCATTAGTATGTGTACTTACAATGTCCTCGATATACCAAAATTACTATTTATTTACATATTTTTTTGTACAATGGGTTTACAATTGGCTTTCATATCATCTGATAGTAAGTGACGATAAGACCGCTAGCGCTAGATGGCATGCTTATCTAAAAGTCTCATGTCAATGTGGCTTTCCATCTTTCAGCATCGGAACACGTCACTTGGTTGGCATTAGACTTAGATCTCCAACCATACCAAGTACCGATAGTTAGCCCAGCTGGGAATCAACTCGTGACCTCTGGACTGTTTTCTAAAATGATGCTAAAATGAAGTTTTTCATTGTGCGGCAATGGTGTCAAAAAAAATAGGTCGGAAAGTGTTTTTTTCCAGCTTAAAAAACAAAACACACAAAAACAATAGGCGGAGATTCGTGAACAGACATGAGTAATTCCCGTATAATAGACTAAGGACGATGGTTGTAGAGGTCTTATAGGCCCACCTTATCGGTAAGGTATTTTTTCAGCAACAATAGAGAAACTGTGTCGACCGTACAAAATCCATAGTTCATTCATCATATTAAATAGTTGAAATAAAAAGTTACGTTGCCTAAAATATGTCACTTAAAATGCAAAGCAAAAAATCTCTGACCATTAAAAGTAAAATTTGACGTTGAATTTAACCACATACAGCTATACTCGTCGCTCTTACAAATACAGTCTGCACTATACAAACAACTAATAATAATGAGTTTACTTAATGACGGTTCAAGTCATAGACTTACAAAGGTCCGTTATAGATAAAATCTACTAAAATATCATTAACAAACGATGCCGACATGAGTTCAATGTGGATCGACTGTGTCGTACTAAAAACCTAAATCGAATAAACATTTTACTCATCGAAGAACTATCTTTTTCGCGATTCATGAGACTTTAGTTTCTTGCAAAATCTAAATACGAAATTAAAATTATTGCGTATTTTTATTTTGGGGTGCTTTCTTTTAATGCCCGTTACGATATGCCCATACAAGTACCCAATTGGTTGTGTCATCATCAACATCCTGGGATGTCAACAACCTATATATTATGTCCCCACTGCAGGGGCTCTCCTACAGAGAGTGTATGGGCCCAGTGCGGATTGGTAGACCTTTGAATTTACTCGTATTCTCAGGAGTGTGCAGGTTTCCTCACGATGTTTTCCTTTACCGAAAAGCCAATGGTAATAATTTTTATCGTTGGTATGAGCCAGGATCGAACCCAGACCTCGATTGTTCATGGATTGACACTCTAACCAGCTGGGCTACCACGGCTTTTTTAGTACTATTACTTTAAAATATACTTTAAAAATTATATATTTCCAGTTTGATGTAGAAGGTTGGAACCATTTAATACTACAAAAGATATAGTAAGTCACGGCAACTGTTGCATATCATATTCATATTTGTAGTTTTAGTATATATGTATATTTAGCAAAATAAGTTTGACATATAACTTATTTGTTATCCTTGTGTGACACTTGTGAGCATTGGAAAAATTTACACTATTGGCTCCAAAACTGCGAACTATAAACGCTCGTCTTATGGCTCGTTGTAATACCGCCTTGACTGTCACTAACCAACATTATTATTATGTAATAATGTACTATTATTAAGAACACAAGAATTTAAATCATAATAGTTGTTACACTGAAATTTAAATAAAAATGAGCCACTGGCGTTTTTGCGTTAGACAATTGAATTAGCAATTCCTTTTCTCTGTTTTTCTTGTATCATGCCGAGCATGTCAATTCTGTTGGATAATAATGTAGCGGTAAGTCTAAAACTTTAAGCGATGTCTTTATCTAGCAATATCAGAAATAGATCCGTCTTGTCAGCCTATTTTCGGTTTCAGCCTTGGCGAGTTTGAAAGGTAAGTAAGAATTTAAATTAAACATTAGAATGACCCAAATTATTTGTATGATTCACGTACTGAGAGCGATTGCAAACCTTTGTGAAGGATATCATAACGTTTAATGTCGTAATTGCAGTTCGTTTATAATTTAGATCTTTTTGGGTTTTAAATTATGTTCAGTTTAAGTGACCGCATTTAGCTTTGTTCTTCACAGTGTCATTAAGAAATGCAAATTTTTTCACCGACCGAAAAAAGGAGGAGGTATTCAATTCGGCCGGTATGTTTTTTTAATGTTTGTTACCTCAGAACTTTTGACTGGCTAAACCGATTTGGGTGATTCTTTTTTTATTTGAAAGCTGGTAATATAATTTATCCTATGTGGTTCCATTTCAATTTGGTCCAGTTCTGACAATAACATCCATGAGAAAACTATATAAAACTTAAATCTGCCTATAAAAGTTGACTTTTAGAGAAATTGAAGTCAGTTTACAATTCTTTTTGAACGCATTTACTAGTAAGAAACTGCGGTAGGTAGGTACTTAGTACTGAGATATTTGGGATCGCACTTGGCCTTCATCTCAACCGATGATAAGTGACGATATTCAATAAGGCCGCTGGGTGGAAAGCGTATTCACCCAAAACGTCTAGCCAATGAGGCGCTGTTTCTTTCATACCGAAAACACCAGAGCTATCATCAATTCTGTTTGGCGGCAGACTTACATATGTAACCTGGTGGTTACTATAGCTAGCCTGGGGGAAAATATCTACGTGTAAAATTAGATCGACTATACTTACAAAATGCAAAAATTGGGTGAGTGATGGTTTTTACTAAGTTAAAGTGCTGGAACTGCCATAATTTGACATGTTCAGACATTTTTACCAATTATTTGTAATTTGTTCGTTTTCTGTTTATTCCGTCTCCGGAATGTCGAGGAAAATCTTAATCATACTGTAACATTATTAGTTAGTTCCAAAAGTTTCCAGCTCAAACTTTGTTGATATGATAATCAATCAGTGATAATTACGGATTTCATTTAATTACCATGAATATTAAATCAACTGAGTAACATGTAACTTAATGCACAAAATACTTTCTCATTAGCCTGGGAATATCTATATGCACCAAGTTTTGTATAGGAATCGTATGAAACCCCCTAAGGATAAAACACTTCGTTCAGGAGTTCACTTTGTTCATAGATTAGCACTAAGTCACTTTTTGTTTGTCACTAACTTTGTAGCTCTTTTTTCGACACTACAGAAATGACTTGATGCTGTTGGACCTTCGATCGCTGCTGCTACACCCGAACAATTCGTTGAGCTCGGAAGGCGCTCAACGGGAAAATTTTAATTGCAACTAGCCCAAGGGCGCCCGCTTGGGCTCCACCTCGGCTTAGGGCTGTTGCTTGGCTGAAGAGGCTATATCCTTTTTGAACTGCTCACTAGGTCCGTGTTGTGGAGAAGCTGCTTAGCCTCGACCTTCACTTGGTGATGAAGCCTATATTCGTAGGCCTCGACATCAATCGATTTATAATTTATTATTTATATGTAAAACTAATTTTATTAAATATTTCTCGAATGGCTTTTAATTGAAAGAGTAATTTCTACGTGTGAAAATTAGGAAGTGAATTGAATCAAAACTGAACTTCACATTAGAATATTTTTATAAAAACTTGTAAATAAGTTATTTCTTATTTCTTTGTATATTTTTTAAATATTTTTGGATTTTTTTGCCAGTAAAAAATCTAGTTAAAGGACTTTGTCAGCTAATGTAATCTGTTATTTAGTTATTTTTAATTGGATTAATTATGAAAACGGAGAATTTGCTTCCACTCCAGGAAGCAAGAAATGAAACTGCCTTATTATATTTGATTACATAATTTGTCTCAATTAGACACAGTCGATAAAACTAGAGAGGAAAGTAAATGTTTTTGTAGCGCAAATTGACAATTAGTTCTGACAATTAGGTACACAAAATACATGAACACACCTCAGAGATTTGAACAATTATGTTTGCATATACTTTATATATACTCGTACGTAGCAGGGAAATTATGATACTAGAGATACCACAAAATCTCTAGGAATACCACGAGATCATGGAATTGAAGAATATTGTAATCTACGTCTTCATATTTATAATAACAACAATATTACCAGCAAATTATTTAATAAGACGAGTAATAAATCGATGAAAGAAAACTTATTGAGGAAGTCTGCACACTCCTAAGAAGATATTCGAGAGAGTTTGAAGTCTACTTTGGTCTACTAAAGGACTCTGAATCGACTATGGTCCAGGGATGGTGCAGCACAGCGAATGAGTTGCCGATAATACCCACCACGTATACCTATAGCACAGAATTACTATAGCACTACGTACAAAACAGACGTCCACCGCCTCCCGCCGATCCGCGATACCTCACCTCTCCCCGCAAGAGACTGGCTCAGAAAATGACCGTTACGTATGGTATGTGCTATTTACATATACACGTGTAAACAAACGTCATCCGTTCGATGTGTGTCGATATCACAACATTTGTTCGAAGTGTACGGCCTGTGCCTTGGCGATCACTCACTACAAATAAATTTCCATGGGAATCAATAAGCATTATATACATATGTAGTATATTCTACATTTGAACAGATGTCACAATGTCATGACGTCATAATAACAGCGCGTAGACACTCTCCGGGAGGCTCGACACAAAGATGCACTCGTCGTTTTTGAGCGGCGCTCGACAAAGAGACCTGTAATGGAGGCAGAGGCGGAAATGTGCTTAGTTGTATCGTGTGCCGGGTCCAATTAGAAAGTCCGAGCTTTAGTTTGCATTTTTACATTTACAGACATATACGAATTTCACTATAACTTCTGCCATCAGAATGTCTGAGCTATAAAACTGATATCAATCACCACCACCACCACTCCATATATAGGTTCATTCGAGTCTATGTACACCGCATGTATGTATGTGTACAGAATATTTTTGGAACAAGATCATTGAGATAATCATCCCGAGGTGACGATTCTAATCTACACCCATCTTGCACTAAGGTTTAGGAGTTCAAAAGTCAATCCCCAGGTTTCTTAAGGGTTCTAGGTTTAATTACCACAAAAAATCTGCCACTAACACTATTTGTTACCCGTAAGGAAAGACAGTACAAGCCTCGTTAAATTAAGGCTTATGCACGATGCAATGCTATGATTGTGCCTAAGTATCGCTTGCCACAGACACTCACAACGCTATGATTGAGAAATTTAATCTTAAAAATTCCATTTGGGTGCAGGAAGCTCCGAGTCGTTTTATCTTTCGATGAAATACAGTTTAACGTCCTTCCCAAAGTTCCGGATCCGCCAACCCATCGCGACATAATTTAAAAACCGGAACCGCTGACAAGTGACGGTTTTAATTAAATATTAGAGTTCCGTCAGACGAAGGGAAGTTTCTGTGTGCTTTCATTAAATTTGCATTTTGATCGAATAAAGTCTCCTTGCGGGAGTCGTTGATGTAAACCCGATTTTAGTGAAACTCTAGATAGAAATTTAATTTCCTCCGATTTTTCTTGGACAAAAAGATATAACTGTGAGTAATAAGTAATGTTTACATCATCATCAGCCGTGAAACGTCCACTGCTGGACATAGGCCTCCTCCATGGTATGCCACAAATGACCGGTCCCGAGTCACTTGCTAACCGGTGATAAGTAAAAGTTCTCGAGTGGCGACCACGTACTGGGAAACGTCTACCGGTCCGTCCCCCTGCTAGGTGGACCGACGACCTGGTTAAGGTTGCGGGGAGTCGCTGGATGCATCATGGATGATGGCTCGGGACTGGTCGATGTGGCGTCCCATGAAGGAGCCACTTGCATCCAGCGACTCTCCGCGACCTTTACAAGAACGTCGATCTAGAAAGGGGACGGCCCGGTGCATGTTTCCCGGTGCTCATCCGGCCAGGTACATGTCAACAACAAACGAGTACATAAACCCAGGAAAAATCTATGTTTTTACTTCAATGTTATGGCTAAAACGTTTAGTGGTTGTTGTTGTTTTAACTTTCTTCTCGTTACATTACGATAGGAAGAAACACAAAGATTCAAAGTGATACAATGCTTGCTTGCACTCTTGATTCTTTCTCTGTATTTCTCTTTAAAAAAAAACTAGGGCATCATAATGACAAGGCTTTTTTCTGTCGCGGCATACGTTACCTTGGCACGAGCTCGTTCTCTTACTAAAATACGGGGACGCTTTCCCTTTTGCATGCGATCACTTCTCGATTGAACCGTATGTTTCGAGTTCATAATAGAACCACTCCACGTCTTTCCGTGGTACGTAAGGCTTGTTATCTTAGATGTCAGAAGAAGGGACAGTTGCGTTGGCTGACATTTATTGTTATCTGATCACCAACCAGTAGGTATCGTTAAAATTTATCATATCATGATGATCATGGTAATGATCAGACATTTAATAGAGAAAAATTGGCCAGGTGCGAGTCGGACTCGCGCAAGAAGGGTTCCATACAGAATATGGATATTTAAAATACGGAAAACCATAAATAATAATATGCACCGAACAATCCTCTAACGAATGCGCCTCGATTTTCATTATCAATTTATTTTTGCAGTAGCAGTAGTAGACGAGTACGACACTAGATGGCGCTAGTAATATGTTACATCGCACGTCTAAAAACATGTTTGTTGTATGGGAGCCCCCTTAAATATTTATTTTATTCTGGTTTTTAGTATTTGTTGTTATAGCGGCAACAGAAATACATCATCTGTGAAAATTTCAACTGTATAACTGTCACGGTTCGTGAGATACAGCCTATGGACAGACGGACAGCGAAGTCTCAGTAATAGGGTCCCGTTTTATCCTTTAGGTACGGAACCCGAAAAACCGTCAAATGCAAATCAGACTCGCGCACCGCGGGTTTCGTACAGAATATGAATAATGAAAATATACAGGAAATCATAATAATAAATAATACAAGTCATCGAACAAAGCTATAACGAAAATGTAAGTCCGATTGAATAGCAACAGTAAAAAAACTATACTTTTGCTGTAAGATCTTGCCAAATTTATTGATCCTATTTCCATGTGAAGTCCCCTACAGGTTTTGATTCCTTCTTCGATCGATCGAAATAAACTGCAAAAATAGCCGTATCTTTTTAGCGTTGGAGTGTCCCTTTTCTAAAGCCGAGGACACCACACCGCTGTATTTCTGTAATTTATCAGTTCTTAAAAAAGTCCAGTAAGTTTCAACTTCTATATGTATGTACTCGTGTGTGTGAACGACACAGAAAATGTTCAATTTCGGGCGTACCTTTTACCTGATGACACTTTTGTTTTTGCATGAATACGCCGCGAGCTATGGCCTCATTATCAGGCAGAGTTTCGCATTCCCCGTATTACTCTGATGGGTTGGGTGTGTACCGTAGAGCACAGAGTACCCAAAGACATTTTCACAAACTACACACACAGACACACACATCATGGTGTTGTTTTTTCTGCTTTTAAATATATATATGTAGGTAGATAAACAACTTATGTCATCCCGCGGGTATCTGAACAGGCGGCGTAGGGGAAAATTAAATTCCCCTTAAATTCCCTTTACCTTATAGGAATATATTTCCTGTCCACGGGATAAGAAAATATGAAGTTATGATTTATGATTGACTAACAGAAGTTAACGAAACGAAATTGTAAGTGCACGCCTACATTCTCAATTCAAATTTCAGTTCCGTTTTACACTTCAGAGATAGTGGTGTCTCTCATCCGTCGTGAGTTAGCTGCATTTTACGGTGGTAGTAAACTCGACACCTTTATCCCAACAGCTTAACTCTACTTCAAATTAAGTAAATTCCTACAATGTACTTAGGTGCTTAGATTTTATTGGCGAGGAGACTATTAGTTTAAAATTGAAGGTTAAACTTTACTGTCGAATTCCATTAAAAAGCTACCATCGCATTTTTTTTACTTTGGGGGCTCGTGTTTAACAATGGGCTTTGTTGGCTGACAAAAAATGACATATAATTAACGTACGTACAAAAAAACGTATTATTGGTTGGCACTTGGCCTTCATCTCATCTGATGATAAGTGCTGTTTAGCGACACACTTAGGTAACAACTTTGAAGTTATACTAAATGCATACAAATCAGAAAGACTTGGAAGATCTTCGTATATCCCTGAAATATTTAACCTCGATGATTAACAGGAAATCGACAGGTTGACTGCAGGCAGTGATCCTGTCCGCCACCAATTATTCATTGGACGGGAATCGGGACTGACGCCAAACTTTTTGTCCTCGCAACGGATAAGAATACATCGAGTTGACAAACCAACATTGCCGTCCCACCGCACAATTTCCTGCCCACTCCCGGATATAGGGCCAGTGGAAAATAACAGGAGTATACGAAATGCTAAGAAATAATCCCACACAAGGCTCTTTGAAATACACACCCAGGGAGGGAATTAAGTGAATAATTTGTCTTCACAAAAATTATTATCGACTTTCGATTCTTTCCGGGGCCTATAGATACCCCGATGACATAGTAGACGAACATAAAAAAGAAGTATTTAGTCGTCTCTTACTTATTAATAAAATAGAAAGGAACGATTATACAACAAGAGTACAATACATTCAGCTTTGATAGCGTAGCGCAGCGAGCACAGGTAGCGAAAACTACAGCGATCCGATCCACCTCCATCAAAGTTTCATACTAAATTTCTGTTGCCTTAATCTTTTAAAATATAATAGCTGGATTTGTATAGTAACTATCTAAAAATAGGACATCAGATTGTGATGTCGCGAAATGAGTATCATTAACATACAACTTCACAGTGAATCACAATATTCATTTTAAACATCTTTTTAGTATTCTTGTTCAAAGCACCATCTATGAACCATTAGCTGCGTAATGGCTATTAATGAGATTTATTTCGCGACACTATAATTTCATCTCCTATTTTAGGTAATTACTTATCAAAGCCAGCTATTCTATTTTAAAAGGTTATGGCAACAGAAATTTAATATGTAAGCATTAGGAGAGGGATTAACCTTAAGTGCGAGTATCTGATGTTTTGACAGAATCAATGCTTTTGTCAAGATAAAATAAAAAACAAAACCTTTGGCAATTTTTATTTATTTCATCATCAATAAATTATTTATACTTCAAAGTTTTACAGATATTTTTGGATATTCTTTATTTATAAGTCACAAAAGGAATGAGCAAACTTGTTGTTTCCATGATTATTATTATTTCATCTGAATAACATAGAAAGTTTAATTTCAAGAGTTGTACTATGACTTTATTTTTTTTCTCGAAAGGACTTGATGCTGTTGGTCCTGCGACCTTTACAGCTTCACCCGGACAATGGCGAGCGCGGAAGGCGCAGCCGATACAATATGACTCGTTTAGAGAAAAGTTAAAATAGTTTCTAAAGGGTTTACTGAAAGTAGTTTGTAAGTTATTTCAAATCATTGGTTGATGATTTTGATTCTACCGTCGATGGTGATGTTGAGTGGAGAATGTTGTTTGATGTAAGTCTCGACGGCGACCTGGTCCCGCCCTATCACTTTCACGTTCGACTTGCCTGAGCTTAACATCTGTAAACAATTGTTATCTTCAGTAAATTGAATCATAGGATTGAGCAATCAAAGAGGCTTAATAACTTTTATGATAGGAGTACATTCTTTTTGTCAAAGCATACAAGTTTAGCTTCCTTCGTGTGGCATTATACGGAAAGACGAAATCAATTTGAGTTTCTTCAAAATTAAAAAAACGCTATTAGAATCTTACTTTAATTTTTAATTGAATTCATATATATGCAGAACAATATATTAACTATTAGAAACTATTAACTGCCACAAATAAGCTGCCACTTCCCTCTCGCCTGTGATATCGCTCTTGCAGTAAATAAAGGTTTTGTTAAGGTTATACCTTGCAACAAATATTTTCATATAGATACAATGTCTGTAGAACAATTCCTTTGTCAATTTACAAGGATAATCCAAAAAGACAGTCCGCAGGGACAATCCATAAAATAGTATTTAGGGATAGTTAATGCAAATGTTTTGACAATTGACAAACAGAATAGATTAAGATAAATAAAATAAAAAAGCAATTTATTTTTATTAACAAAGAATTTTTCGAAAAATAGCATTAGTTTATGAATAGCTTAAATCACAAAAAGTTAATTTCGATTAAATTAAATTATTCAAAGGATTTTATTTTGTAACTTTTTGTAACTTGTATTTATAAATAATTGTATAGATTTTTTAAATTACAATTTTAAAATAACTAACTTATGACATATGTAAGTGGTGGTCAGACTCTCCCATTTTCTTCCAATAGCCCCAGTTCTGTGCGATATCTATCTCGTTTTTCGAGCCGGTAGCCTTCATCTGCCCATCGTGAATAGAATATATCGCTACATATATACAAACTTACCGAGAACCCATCTCCGCCGTCAGCCAGGTAGCAGGGCGCGGTGACCTGGTACACGGCGTCATCATCCAACTGTGTTGTAGAGTCACTATCGCCCACGTACACAGACGCGATTCTCTGTCCCTCGGGCTGAGATATGTTATACGACACTTGAAGACCTACAAACAACAAAAGTATAATTTAAAACTTGCTGGAATCCCTACGGCCAACAGTGCCACTTATATTAAGCAGCCTATATAAAATGCCGCCCCCGCGAACGCCGCCTCTGTTCAAACGATGCCGACATGAGCTCAAAGTGGATAGACTGTGTCGTAAAAAAAAATAAGTGTGTGCAGGTTTCCCCACGATGTTTTCCTTCTCCGAAAAACCAATGGTAATTATTTTCATCATTCGTAAATAAATTCCAAGTAACATATAGGAGCTCATTGGTACGAGCCAGAATCGAACCCAGACCTCGATTGTTTAAGGACTGACGCTCTACCCAAATGAGCTATCAGGGCTTCTTTCAGTTCATTGGTTTGTGTTATATTGTTATATTATTAGGCATTTATTTTAAACAATAAGTACACTAAAATTCCTCACCGGCCACTTGTAAGACCCAGGGACCTTTGAACGGATGATATGCCCACGCGTCGCTCACACTCCGCTCCAAAGCTTTCCGCACGTCGCTGCCTTTCAGTTCAAACGTCTCCACGCGGTCATTATAAGGAAGCAGCTCGAACAGCATGCCCTTGGTTATCGCTGTAATTGTAAGGCTTGCATTAGCTCTTATCATGACAGGAGACATATTTACTCAACAACGAATGAGTGAATGAACAGCCTACATACGTCCCCACTGCAGGGCCTCAGGCCTACTCTCCTACAGAGAGTGTAAGGGCCATAGTCCAACACGCGGGCCCAGTGCGGATTGGCGGACTTCACATGCCTGTTCAAGACATGCAGGTTTCCTCACGATGTTTTCCTTCACCGTTAAGCAATCGGATAATGTACTTGAATTGAACAACAACTCATAGGTACACGGCTGGATTCGAACCCGGTACCCTCAGATTGAGAGTCCACGCCTTATCCACTGCGCCACCGACGCTTTTTTTGATAGCAAAAACACAGACAGCCAAGTGCGAGTCGGGCCATCGATGCTTCAGTACCATCACACAGTACATTTGTGTTCGTCAGCGGCTCCTCAAACCTTCTAGTGAGGTGTCGGCCCGTTATTCGTTTGCGTTATATATGGTCGACACACTCCCCATCATTTATCCGTTTTTTGTGTGATGTGGCCTGACCAGTGCCACTTCAGCTTATTGACTCGTCGATGTATATAGTTCAGTTTAGTTCGTCTACGGATTTATGATATTAGTATGGATAGCAAGATATATTGTGTGAAAATTTGCAATTGGCTACGTACATATTACGTACAAAAAGAAACAAAACCCGAATTAAATTGCTTTAAAAATTTAGTTCTTGTTGATTTTCTCAAAAAGCGATCAGTCAATTTCGATAAAATGTATATGGGACGACCTCTGAAGTATGTTCTACCCAAAAAAAAGAAATATCAAAATCGGTTCACTATTGGCGGAGTTATCGAGTAACACACATACAAAAAAAACATACGCGTCGAATTGATAACCTCATCCTTTTTTGAAGTCGGTTGAAAATGCCGCCGTCCCAGAATTCTACGTACAGAATGGCCGTTCACCGCCTCCCACCGGTCTGCGATACCTCACCTCTCCCCGCAAGACGGTAACCCGCTCAAGGGTCGGTAAAGGGCAAATGTACTCACACATGCGCGTGTATACAAACGTCATACGAACAGGAACCGGTAACACGACGCTTATTTAAAGTGTCCAGCCTGTGCCGCCGTTTAAGGTTAAGTTTAATAAGATCAGACAGACAACGCAGATCTCGTTGCCAAATTTTGGGTACAGAACCCTAAAAATAATTACGAAGAATGTTCAAATTCAAATTCAAAACATTTTATTGTGACACACAGGTTATAAATACATGACGTTAAAATAAAAAAATAGTACTCCGTGGTCTACCAGCTGGCATACAATATTTCTAACATAATTCTCCGTCAATAATATAATATATAATAATGTCACGTTCATTTATAGTCTTCTTAGGTACAGTCATTAAAAAATTATTTAAGGTCATAGTATGCTTTTGTTTTAAAAATATGTTACTCACTCCCTTTCTCGATTGTAGATTTAATGTTCCCTCGTTGTATTATCGATATGTAATCGTATTCCGAGTCCACGTTCGCTTTGCCCTGGAAATTAAATAACACCTATGTAAGTCTACCTAAAGAAAATTTTTACTTAAGAATACTAAATACACGCTTTTTTTCAGTAATTATATCGAAGAGTTCTTCTATCCACATCTTGGCTCCATCATCAGACACTCGTCACCAAATGTATGTTATATATTAGACAAAGATATCGCAAATAAAGAATAGGATAACCGATGGTAAGAATTCTCGAGTGGCGACCACGTACCGGAAAACGTCTACAGAGCCGTTCTCCTACTAGATAGACCGACAACCTGGTGAAGGTCACGGGCAGTCGCTAGATGAAAGAGGCCTATGTCCAGCAGTGGGCGTTACCCGACCGCATTTGATCGCAAAATTGGTCCTATAGAGACGCCTTTTATATACTTATAGGCATATATGTACTCTACGCATATTATATCTACATGCACATATATATTATTTCCTTACCAGGTCGTTGAGGGCATCAGTAAGCATATCCCCAAGGGCACACTCTCCATATACGCAATCCTCGAAATGTAGAGTTGTGAGGGTTTCCCCTATGTCCACATTCTCCGCCGCGTGCACTATTTTAGCATACGGAGCCAGTCGGGACTTTATGTCTTCATCTGAAATTGATCGTAAATCGGAATGGCCGTCTGTATGTCATTAAGTCGAAAGTTCTTCGAGAGTCTGGACCAACCCTCAAGCCTCATGGCTACTTACCATCCACTTAGATCATAGGCAAGCGTTATTATATTTCCAGTATAAAATGGTAAATATACGGCCATAGACGGAAGCGTGTACAATTTTGTACCACCAGATAAGGGACTGTCCCTGTATATCAGCGTTTCTTAACCTGTTTCAGCCACGGACCCCTAGGAAATGAAGCGCAAGTTTTAAGGACCCCATAATATAAGACCAGCAATAAATCTCGAACTACTTGTTTTAGTGTTCTCAATAAAATACGAATTTTGTTTTCGGTATTATAAAAGCGTCAGTGGCGTAATGGATAAGGCGCGGGACTCTCAATCTGAGGGTTTCGGATTCGAATCCAGCCGTGTACCTATGAGTTGTTTTTCAATTCAAGTACATTATCCGATTGCTTAACGGTGAAGGAAAGCATCGTGAGGAAACCTGCATGTCTTTGAACAGGCATGTGAAGTCCGCCAATCAGCACTGGGCCCGCGTGGTGGACTATGGCCCATACACTCTCTGTAGGAGAGTAGGCCTGAGCCTCTGCAGTGGGGACGTTTATAGGCTGTTGATGATGATGATTATAAATGCGTTCGTATATGTATGATCTTAATGCAACGAAGACTAAGTATTTAATCAGTGTGTCTAGTGCAGAGATGAGACTGCGGACCGGGCCCGCGGACCACAGTTTAAGAAACACTGCTCTATATCTATCTTTAAGTGACGTCACACAGCCTTGACCAAATTGCACATATTTTGTCATTGACCCTGAATTCAAATATCATCACAGATATGATTAACCTTTTAACAATCATGTTATCGTTTATTTATACTACATATTCGTAATAGTTTACCGTAATTTAATAAAATGTACCCATAAGTGAGTGTATTTATTTGTTAGTTTACTCCACTTAGGTACATGATTCAAGTTTTCAAATGATCGCTGTGAAATTTGGCTTGTAATCCAGACGTAGGGTGTTTGTATAATTCCGATATCATACTACTGGACTGCAATGTTAGTTATACGAAAAAATAATTTAACATTGGTCTTTGGTAACTAATGAACACGTAACGAATTACGATTATATATTATTTAGTCAGTAAAAATATGGACATTCCAATTTGAAATTTCGTTCCAATATGTATGAGCTAAAAACTATTTGTCTAACTTGAAAAATGTTTCCGTATCGGGAAAAGGATCACGCGAAGATTTTTCACAGTAGCAAATGCAGACTAAAACTAACCAGATACCATGTGATATCCGGCCTTTAACTGTCCCAATCCGAAAATCAAGTAATTCTGACGTCACGATGTGAATGAAGATCAAACCAACTGAATTACTTTCGCAAACTTTCTTCAAAAGTTCAGTTCTTCTTTCTTCTTGCTCTCCGAAACGACGTGAACAAATGAATAAACAAACTGACCTTCAGGTATGCTCCTGTTTAGGAATATTGGTCCGCCCTCCCAGCTCACATAGTCGCCGCGGTAGTCAAAGTACACTGACAGGTTACCCATGTACTTAGTATATGCTGACGCTTGCACTATCAACACCTGAAAATATTTATGCATATCGTGTTTTATATGTTATATTTTGTCTTTAAAATATTGACATATAGTTAAGTTACAAGTGGCTCGGGAGGACGCCTAGGTCAAGCAGTGGACGTTTCCTGGCTGATGATGAGAGAGAGAGAAATGGCGAAGGGTGTGTGTGTGAGCTTTTCACACACGCACACTCTTCAATGCAAACAAATAAACAAACTCACTTTCGCGGTTAATTTATTAGCACCATTAATTTGATTTTAAATTTGTATAGTGATTTACGTGGTAGCTATAGTTAAAGAAATAAATCATCGGTATTAAGACACAATGCTAAGAGCAAACCTGTCATGCCATTTTGAAAGATGGTACCATTTTACATACTAAGTGTTACTGAGGCATTTGTATAGATGAGGCGATTTTGTACTTGTCTCTTGAAAATACTTAAACTAAATTTGGTATTCAGGTAAAACAGTAATAGGATTTGACTATTCAGGCTATTAAACTTGATATGTTTGTTTCACTTTAAAATTAAATAAAAATACGAAACTATGCACGTGTCCAACACCATTTTCAATCGTTTTCAAATCCAGCTGTCTCTCTTCTTAGCTTCATCTCTTCTTCAATATACGTACATTCGAGAGAGACAATGATAAATGTTCGCTTGACTCGCCTGGTGTTTCTCGTCCTTGCTGTTTTCTATGAAGACAGGGTAGGGGCCGGCAACAGGCTCCCCGCTAGGTGACGGCCCGTTCCACAGCAACGAGTGAGAGTGTCCGCCGATTATAATGTCGATGTACTCGCCATAGTCACGGGCCAGATTCCTAAAACAAATCATACAAACAGTAAGTTTCTCTAGAACACTCTAGATGTTTTCATTCTTTCTTGTAACTCTATTGTTCAGAACAGACCAGTTCAATGTGAGGTATACACTTATATTTCTTAGGAGCATACCGGAGGCACATACATGGCTCCGGGTCGGTCCATGTGGTGTACCATGAAGGAGGCCTAAGTCCAGCAGTGGACGTTTCCTGACTGATGAAGCACAGAATAATATAAAATGGACAGGACAGTCTTCATCCATAAGAAAGTTGAATCAAAATTTGATTGCAATTTTATATATGTATTATGAATGATATTTTATAATTTTAATATTATCTAAATATTTTTGGTGGTTTTATATATCTGCAAGAGCTTGATAATTTGCAAGAATTCAGTTTTTGTATGATGATACAAAAGGTGTCGAGTTCGTGCATTCAGACTCACACATGGCGTGCAAATTATAATGTTAAAACAAAGCTGCGATTAGAATTTATTATGTTTGAGCGCGCCAAATGGTGATGTTACGGACCACGCCCAACTTTTATGTAGAGTTCGTGCCACGTTACTAGAATATCTTATGGGGAAAATCACGACGAGCAGCAGCATATACTTTTGTGTCAACAACATTTTACTGCGATCACCAAGCGCGATGATTATGGAAAATACCTTCTTAGACAATTTGATGTGTCGATCTACCAGAAAGGCTAAGCCCGACAGTGGGCTTTTGCAATAAAATATTTTTATTTTTCAACTTTCAACAACAAACGACCAAACGGTGATCAGCTATCTTTAACAATAAACAATCAAATTTTAGCCAGACAATGATTATTCTTGTATCTGTTTCGAGATAAAAGTATGTACTTGCATAATGTCCAGTTTTAAAGGTTAACAAGATAATGGTTGCGTCCGGACAGCGTACGTTTGTTATTTAGTATTCTGACCGATATAGTCACTGATAATCATTGTTGTATTGATACTAACAGCATTTTAAAACATAATACAACTTCAGACTTATAGTTGCAATTTTTTTTCCCCAAAAGCTATTATTTAATCGTGTGTGATAATGCCATCAATCCCTGATGATAACTTCATCACTTGTTGAATTCTAGTTTGCCGTATGATGATGTTATCAACATGCTCATTATTAAATATTGCGTTCTATTGCATAATATCTATCATTAATAAAATGGCGAAAATTTATGTCATTTTAATGTCAAAAATAGAACAACGCTTGGCCACGATCGAATATCAGAGTAGCCAACACATTTGCTCTCTTTGATAGAATGCGCATAGAACTAAGATATTGGATGGAATGGTTGGTACCTTTACCAATGATAGTATATGATTATAATAAATATAATAAAAATATCACGTTGATAGATGTTTTAATTACCAACCATAACTTTATCACTAACCTGCCTATCTCGAGACTGCAGTTCAAGAGCACCACCCATACCAGTAAAATATCTCGCTTTGCATAAAAACATTAACGTCCGAAAACCTTACGTAGGCCAATGATGATCTTATCAGATAATAATGATAGCTCTATCACTCACTTGTCGACCTCTAGCCCGCAGTGAGACAGCAGTATGATGATATCAACACCATCATCTGTCAAGGCCTGCGCTTCTCGCTTCGTCGCCTCGCCCGGATCCGTGAAAACTACATTTCCTGTAGTAGCCAAGGTCTGAAAGTGTAATATTTTTAATGAATAATTGGTTTGCGCTTGGTTTAAATCTCACCTGCTTCTGGTAAGTGACGAAAAGGATGTAGGATGGTAAGCGTGCGCACCCAGAAGCCTCAACCTAAAGAGGCGCTGGCTCTGCTACCTTTTATACCGGAACACAACAGTGCTATCAACACAATGCCCTACCACCAATCAAACCGAGTACCGATATCCAACATTTTGCTATTAGGCAGATAGGCGGTTATAAACCGCTACTGCTGCTAGTAAAACCCATTTTGTTTTGAGTTTGTGCTCATTTGGTTGCTTTTGTCCAATCTATAAAATATCCAAGGGTCACTTTAGTTGGTTTTCAACCAAAATGTAAAACTTTCAAAGTATTATATGTCAGCTAAATAACTTTTTGAGCCTATAGCTATATCCACTGTAAATAATAGGGATACATGTGTGCCATCGATCCTAAAGTAATGCAAATACGTATTGTTATAGTCAAAGTATTGTAAATAAGATATCGTTTACTTTTCAAATGATATATTTATTCAGCCGGCAGACAATACCTGTTAATTATGCACAAATAAGTCTGTACTCAACATGATTGGATAGTGTATGAACCGTGAAACACACAAGTAGGTACAGTAGATTCTATTTAATGTATTTTGAATGTTACGTAGAGCCATTTCTTTAGTACGAGTATTAAGGCGATCCATACTTAATTTCTGTTGCCATAATCTTTTAAAATTTAATAAATAACTGGATTTGTGCAGTAATTATCTAAAAATCGTACATCAGATTGTGATGTCGCGAAATGAGTATCATTAACATACAACTTCACAGTGAAATCATTTTAAACACTTTTTTCGATTATGTTTAAAGCTCCATCTATGAACAATTAGCTGCGTAACGGCTATTGTAGCTAACTATAAAGTTGTAAATTAATGGAATTTATTTCGCGACACTATAATTTCATCTCTTACTTTTAGGTAATTACTTATCAAAGCCAGCTATTCTATTTTAAAAGATTATGACAAGTCTCAAGTTCTGTCTGTCTCTGTCTAAAATTTATAGCGATAACAATAACATAGATATATGTTTATATACTTTTCAAGAAAAATTTAACACTATTTACTTATTATACAATGGGTAGTATAATTTACAGCAAAATGTCGATTCTGGCCTTCAAAAAAGAAAACCCTGAAGTTCGATCAGCCAGCGGTGCTCAAAGTGGTCCTACATAAAATGTAATACATAGCAAAGCAAATAAAACAGATCGCATAACAAATATCTATTAATGGGTAGTTATATAAATCAATGTGAATGAATTGAACATCTAGTAAACTTGAATAATTAAAACTTAATCAAGTATTCTTGCCTTAACAATCATCGATTGCCACAGATAATGTTTTCTTTTGTGCGGATATTTTTAAACACAAAATGGGGTTGTATTTAGTTTTCACTCACCAAAGTAGTCGACCAAATGTACATGAAATAATTTAATTTTCAAAGTACATTCCCAACAACAATTTATTGATTTGTAGTTTTCCCCAGGACCGTCCCAGTGGCAATAACTACGACCGACAAGTCTAATGACACTTGAAATAAACACTAACAGTAGTCAAATATCACACTAATAAGTGGTACACACGGCTACAGGCTATATATTTCCAGTATAAGCTGACGTCGCATTGAATGGACTCGCGACACGATACCGGTTCAGCGTATACTGGAAGTGTATAGCTTGACATGTAGCCAGGCGTACATGACACTATGAGTATATTATGACGCGAAAGCATAAGTATCTCTATCTGTTTTTTGCCTTTTCATGGTCAAAATTCAGAACCGATCTTGAGGAAATTTGGCACTCACATAGGGACATAGGCTGTTTTTCCGATAAAGCAATTCTGTGGGATTATTTCTTATTTCCACGCAGACGAAGTAGCAGACAAAAGCTTGTATTAAATAATTGTATCATATACATTAACCGCCTCCTGTCTCTCTCGTGTTGGATAAACCTAATAATCCTACACGTCAATTGATCGCATCCACTTTGCCACATTTACTGACACGCACGCGCATCCCACGAGAAAACACCGATGCTAAATTACTTTCATCCTTATCACTGACCGACGAAAACATCCACTGTTGATCCAAATATATCGCAATGCTTCCTGGCAGAACCCACCACACTTGTAATGGTGGTGGTGGATGAAGGGGAGAAACATTATCGGAATAAATCGAAAACTGTAGCCAAACCCATAAAAATAAATATAAAGATCGGTTTAGTCGTTTAGCCGTGAATATTCAACATACAAACAGAAGATGTCACTTTCACAAATGATCTATCAAGTAACCAGTGTGCGATTTCAGGAAAATTTTCGACACTAGTTGGCGCCATTATTTTTTCATTTGTTATAAACTACTACTTTTGTAAAAAAAATGATTTGATTGAAATGAACTATAATTACCTTGGTATCGGGTGTGATCAGTCCAATGATGCCGATCTTCCTTCCATTCCTCTCAACAACGATGCGGCTCTGGTACAAGCCGGTGAGAGACGGCTCCTGGGAGGTGTCCATGTTCGCCGCCAGCACCGGTGCGTTGAGGTGCTGCAGGTATGGTAGCAGACCGTCCACACCATCATCAAATTCATGATTACCTATTGCCTGGAAAGTGAAATGAGGTATTTAGTCAAATAAATAACTCAATGTTGTCGCGATAAATGACGTTACTAATTTATATACAAATGATAAACAAACGTGTTGGTCTGAGAAAATTTTTAACCACCTCCCCAAGGCCTAGCAGCTACAAAATTGGATTCACAACACTGAGGTCCCGGGGTCGATTCCCAATGGAGGTATATCGGTACTTGGCTGTGTTGGTAGTAACTTTTGCACCAATGTACATTATTCTGCAGCTGTATATTCCCGAAAGCAAAGCCAACGCGTTATTAGCTTGACGCTTCTGGATGAGCATACTTTCCAACGGCCTTATCTTCACTTACCCTCTGGTGAAATGAAGGCCAAGTGCAAATCCATCGCACATTGTTATTTAAACTAAAAAGCATAAAAATAAGTCTATGTTTTGGAGACTGAAAATTGAAAGAAATTTATTCAAAAGTGTTACGCATTTTGTTTACGATACCCTCAAATGCCAAATATCTAAATCAAAGGTCTAAATCTCAATCAATAAAACATTTACGCCTATAGTATCCATAATTATAACAATGATTTTAAGAATTCCAAACAGACACTAATTTCGGTTGTTGCATTTAGATTTTCTTTCAAATAAAGTTAGTGAAGAAACAGAAATAAATTAATAAATTAATTTACTAATCATCATAAATTCGTAATAAAATACAGTACTAGAAAAAGTAATCAAATGCCACTCAATTATTGATAAAAATGTTCCTTTCGTTGTGTTTATGTTTTACGTTGAGTATGGGCACTCACGTGAGCATCGTGGGGTATGAGATTCATGAACTCTTGCGTGATGTTCCACTTAAGCAGGGTGTACCAATATGTTCCTTGGAAACTGTCGCCAGCGTTGAGGACTATCGGTTGGTCTTCTGACGACTTCAAGATGTACTGGATCTCATAGTAGAGTCTCGGGAAGCCGCCCAGACAAGAGTTGTTATTGTAGCGACATGTTGGCGTTTCTACTGATGTTTCTTCAAACCTAAAGTTTAACCAAATACTCTTAATTATGTTATGTATTCTAAAATAAACCACTGGTGTATGGAACGAAGGTAGGACGTGCCACTTACAATAAACGCGTTCAAAAAGAACGACTTCAAATGCCTTGAAAATGTTCACCCTTAGAGGTAGAATTATCTAGGTATATATTTGGTTTTTGTTGATTTTCTCAAAGAGCGCTCAATCAATTTCGATAAAATTTATAAAGGACCACGTATGAATTATGTTCTACCAAACAAAAAAAGAATAATCAAAATCGGTTCACAATTGGTGGAGTTATCGCATAACATACATAAAAAAACATACAGACGAATTGAAAACCTCCTCTTTTGAATTAGGTTGAAAAGGTAACCAGTAGCTAATACGTAGAAGGCGGCATAAATATGAAGCATATTTAATTATTCAATTCAATCCCGGTGGCTGATATAAGGTGGCCTGTGCCATTAATTTTCCAATAATGTCATCAAGGTGGCGTCTGGGAAACAAGGTAGTATTAAGTGAGTCAAATAAGTCGAATATAGGTAAGTCAAAGTAACAGTGGAATTGATTTCGTCAAAGTGCCGTCCCACATTTTGCAAGGTTCTGACGTAACAGCTAGTGGAGTGTGAAACAAGGTCAGGTTTGTATCCAAATTGCTTCAACAACGATCAATTTCGATAAAAGTCAGGCGCGAAAAGGTTGATGAACTCTTGCAATAATTCGAATATATCATACATACACGTTCAAGTATTATTAAAAGATCAAATTAACTAATGTATTCGTGCAATATATTCTCTACGTTATAAAATCCGGAATGAAGAAATTCGTAGACGAACTAGGATCACTGACATAACTGGACGAGTCAGTGAGCTGAAGTAGAAATGGGCAGACCAGCAAAAGTTCTCGAGTGGCGACCACGAACCAGGAAGCGTGTACCGGGCCGTCCTCCTACTAGATGGACCGACGATCTAGTTAAGGTCGCTGGGAGTCGCTGGATGCAAGTGTCTCGGGTACGGTCAATGTGGCATACCATGGAGGAGGCCTATGTCCATCGGCGGACATCTCCCGGCTGATGATGATAATTGATATTCAGTCATTGATATTTAATGCGAGTATAATTTTGTAGCTGTAGATAATAAAAGATGTGAAAGAACATGAAAGAACAAAATAATTAAAAGTTTACGATCAAACTTGTAGACTTAAACAAATTAAAAGGTTAAAAAAGAACTAGAGACCGACTTCAACTGCCCTAAAAGTATAATTTTATTATGGCAAATTAAAATTTAATGTATATCGTTTTTTCACGGATGCCATTCTCAGAACTGGACCAAATTGAAATAGGACCACACGGGAAGCACCAGCTTTCAAATAAAAAGAATCTTCCAAATCGGTTCACCCAGTCGAAAGTGCTGAGGTAACAAACATTTAACTATTACACACTTAACATTCCCCTATCTCAAAAACTACAGAACCGATTTTGATGAAACTTTCAGTCTTCCCTAAGTTGAACAATACCTAGGTCATCAAAAAAAGGATTATTTAAATGTAGTTCCCAAAAAATGCGAGGACAAACATACAAATATGCATACAATACTGCTTTGAAATTTGGCGCACTTGTTTAGAAGCTGATATATGCTAACATATACGAAAACTGGGCATTTCTGAAAATATTACATACATACAGGTCGAATTGATAATCTCCTTTTTTGAAGTCGGTAAAAAATAGACACTCAACTCAACAGCAATGATATAAATATTAGATAATCCCGCTTCCATTTTATGGCTTTACTTTCATTGGCGTGAGATGCAAGGCAAAATCCAAACCATTGAGGGAGAAAAATTCGAGGGGCGAAAGTAAGATTTTTTATCTTTCCTTTAAGTCGTAACGCAGAGACAGAATGACATGATTTTTGTATAGGATATGGGCTACTATTATTCCTAAATTCCACACGGACAAAGTCGCGGGCGGAAAACTAGTATAATATGTCTGATTTTACATATCTAACCGGTTATTTTTACACTGGCAGTGCATGGCTATATTTTACATTTTAATTTGTTTTAACACTCATCATCAGCCGGTATACATCCACAGCTGAACATAGGTCTCCCCCATGTCACAAAAGACCGGTCTCGAGCCACGAATAATTATGAAAACAACAATACTTATATTAAAGTAAAATAAACTCACCTCGCGTGGAAATCATTATAATGTACGATGTGTAATTTGTATAATCCTTCGAAAGGCAAAGCGAAGCCTCTCACTAATCCGATCACCAGAAATGTCAAAAAAATGTCCTTTATCACTGACATATTGAGAAACCACAAAACCTATAAATCAGTTAATTTTAGTATTATTAAATAGTCACAAAAACTCTACAAAAAATTTCAGTACGACAAAATCTCATGAAAACACAAAACACGCTTGGACTAGGTTTTAAACTTTTAAAATATATAAAATATTTTGAAATACGACTTAACCTAAAGGCTTAAGGAGATAAAATTATCTGAATATCACTGAATACACTAATATTTTAACTCCGTTGTTTGCGTGTTCGTCATTCCACAGCTGTGTTTTCTTAAACGCCACGTTAGTTCGTGCGGCCCGCGCCACGTCCAGACGTTGAATGATATCGATAAGTCTACTGCTGAATACTGATTACAGCGCAAACTTGTCACAATTGTTATCTATACGATTGTCTAGTCTAGAGTATTATTCAATCTATGAAATATTACGATGATCACTGTTTCGATCGTGTGTTCTTACGATATAAAACGTACTGGCTTTTTGTAATAGATAATAAAGAATCCATCTGTTGTTATTGTTCAATTCTCCCAGGTACACTCAACTGCAAAAATATTTACCCACTTGTGGACCATGTCACTTCCAATCTTACTTGCCCCTATGCAGTGTGTTGAACCAACTGTCAAATAAAGGTGAATATGACATGGTATAAAGAGTGTATATATTTTTGCACTTGGCCGTACATATTTTTATTGTATTTATATCTTTTTTTGCTTAGATTTATATTATGGTGTAAAAATATGATTTCGCTATTAGCATGATTAATTATTTGAATACGATATTTGAAAGAAACCCATTTTAAGCTACATAGAAACACTACACTATTCACAGTTATTGTTAGAAATAAATATGAAAGCATTTGTATATTAAAGTGCAATAAAGAGATAATTTGAATAAATTGAAGTCGACGGAAGGTCATGGTACATTATATAACAAATTCGTTTCGTTAAAATTCTAAACGGTTTCGTATTCTTTACGATCAATCTCTCTCTCCGAGACAAATGTTGACAAGACGGTTGTTATTTACGGTTTCCATTACCAGTAACCTGTAATAGTTGTAGTGGGAACAAGTTGATCAGACGAACAATGAGCTTTCATTAAAAACGACGCCACAATGGTATCATCTTGATATTGATCACTTCCAGGAGTAACCAGAAAGCTTTGCTCAGAAATATATTTCAACTTATTCAACTTTTTCAACTTAATATATATAATGTTTACGAAAGTTAAAATCCATTTCGCTATATGAAGGACAAGTGCAAATGCACTCTGAACTTTTATAAAGACTATTCATATTTTAGGCACTAAAAGTAAAATTATGTTTAATTGACGTCATAATTTATTTACAGTATTTACAGAAGATGTTTACAAAACAGTTCATTTCGAAGGAGGCCAATACAGACTGACTTCATTGTGCGCGGATTCCGGCAACCATTTTAGATATTCGTCCAGTAAATCTGCAAAAGAACAATCTCTATCACAAACCGAAGCTTTTTCTATTATAGATCGACCGCTTAAATGAGACTTCACCCGCGCGGTACAGAGGCGCCGGGGTACGGCGTCAAAGGACAGGACACTATGCGTGCCTGCCCTCCGCTCCTCTCTCGATCCCCGTTGTCGCTATACCCCCTCGCCCCTGTACCCATTGTCACCGTACCCCCGCGCCTCTGCACCGCGCGGGCGAAGACTCATTTAAGCGGTTCACTTATAGTAGTCCATATAGAACATACTTTAAAATATTACTAACCTAATCTTCTGCTATAAATAATTGTAATATTTAAATATAGAACTAGTCAAAAGTCATAATAATCTTAGTTCGTATTCATATTTATAAAAGAAATATTAAACATTCCACAAAAGAAAAACAAAATAAATCTAAAATAAGAAAAAACTCGTTTATCCCTTCAATTTCCTTTTAACAGTAATTGAAGAAACGTGATATTTTCTTTCTGAAATAGCATTATTTGTACTTACAATTACTCTGGACCTCCCACGCTCTCTTTAAAGCGTCTTTGTTGCCGACTCGCTTCATGATCAACGCTTTCAGAAGGACCTCTGTCCTTGGTTGCAACTTGGCCCAACTTTTCACCATGGTGGATGGAGGGGAGAGTAGGGAACTTGCGTATTTACGCAGTTTCGGAAAAACTATGCCTTCGAGAAGGGACTTGGCGAACCATCTACAAAAGAAAAAAATGCAAATCAAATGACTAACTTTAGTAATTTACGCCTGAAGATGACCTAGACATTTATATCCTTACTAATCTAAATATATAACTGCCAAAGTGAGTTAATTTGTTTGTCCTTTTTTTATACTTCGTCAAGTGACTAGATTTTTGTACAGTTAAAGGTCTGGAGAAATACATAGGCTATGTTGTATCTGAATTGAACAAGTCGTTGCCGTGGGATAATTTATGAAGTTCACGCGGGCGAAGTAGCTTGCAAAAGCTGGTTTCTTTATAAAAGTATAGCGTTACTATAAGTTTACACAAATGGTAGTTGTTTTTCTCGATTAGCATATCTTATTCTTGTATTAAAATAATAATAGTTTAAACATGAATAACATATGAATTAAGCAATTCTTTTGTATCAGTTTCGGAGTTTCTATCTATTCCACAGAAGGACACAGATAATAACTACATTAAAAAATTTGGTTACAAGAAAGTAAAACAAAATGGCCGCACATTGAAAGACTTCCGTAATGTTTGTTTCATTGCAGAAAAAAATTACACAAAATGGCCTGGAAGGGTGGAAATTGAGTCATTTCCGAAAGTTTTACACAAACAGCAATCTGTCGCTCTCATTACGGCTAAATTTATAATTTGAAAAAAAGATAGACAATATTTCTGGTATTCCTACATCAATAAACACAAAAATTGCAGGCCTCTCCTTTGTATACGAAATGGCCTTCCGTTTGCGTCGGTATTTAACCACCATTGTGGATGTCTATAAGGATACTATATTTCACTTACTTGTACCGCTCTATTTTGTCCGGATAGTCTATCTCTACAGTGGGCAGCTGCCAGCCGGCTCTGCCGAATGTACCTCTGAAGTGGCACTTGACACGACCAGACTTCTCGTCGTACCTGGGCTCGGGGTCTGATAGTGGCTCGCCTGTAAATCAAAATAATATGTTAAGTCCGTTTATAAATCTTGAAAACAGTATATATGTATTGTTAGTATTTTCTGCAATTTTATTTATATAATAATTATTACTGGAGTCGGCATTTTTTATGGTTTTATTTTTGTTTTGTAGGCAGATTTTGTCAGAATTACCATGAAGTTGTTGGCACTAATATTACGAATTGGATTGACCTCTTCACAAAGTGGCGCCAACTAGTGTCAAAAACTTTCATGAAACCCTTATTACTGTAATGTGAAATAACATTAGCTATTTTATCTAAACTACTCCGCTGGCACAGGTCCGACACTTCAAAGTCGTGATATCGGTTCCTATTCCCATACATCGAACGGATGAAATTTGTATACACGCGCATGGGTGAGTCAAATCTGGCGCGTCATAGTACCGATCCTGGAGCAGGTCACTTTCTTGCGAGGAGAGGTGAGGTATCGCGAATCGGTGGGAGGCGGTGAACGTCCATCCGGTACGTAGTACTATATTAATTACGTGCCGGTGTCGAGAAGCGTCGTCGGTACAGGTCTATTCTTATGTGTCAACGTTACCACGCCAACCGTGTTAATTATGGGAATTGGAAACGTTTATCGTGGCGATGTACATATGAGGGCGCTTCTTGCAGCTGATGAAGAATCAATATATTGTATTATTGTACCATCACAAGCACAAATAAGTTCTTCGTAGGTTATGTGTACAAAATAAATACAAGTGGCACTTATGTAAATCATAGTTTGTGCGTCACAGATATATTTAATCTTAGTTTATACAGTACCTTTAATTATGTATTGTCTAATTCTATGAAAATTATACTCGATTAATTTGATCAATGTTTAAACCGCTGACAGCTATGTTCATCGACATTTGTTATTGAGAGCACTTTTTTTTCTACGTGCGTGCTTGCGCGGAGCGGAATACGCCTGCACAGCCAGTGGCGATCGCAGGCCTGGCGTGATTCATACAGACTTATTAATAAAAGAAACTTTATTTTAAAAACCCAACTCGCACACGGAGGGTTTACGGTCTGTACGTACCGTCGTCTGTATTCAAAAATATTTTATTTTAACACAAAAAATAGCAACATATTACTTACCTAAATTACACATCTGAGGTACATAGACTGGTAGCCACTCAGGTTCTATGGCAGCCACGTTCCTCATCACCATCTTCCTGCGATCGTCGGCCCCTGTTTCGTACAGCTCTTGAAATATCACCCACTCTGGTATGACCTTACGTAATATTGATTCCGAGTGTAGATGCACGGGTTCGTCTAACTCGCCGCAGTGGTAAGCGTATTTAAATTTGCGCTTATCTTCGCCTGGAAAAAGACAAGTAAAAAACTTCATTTTGGGCCCTTTGGCCTTCTTTTGGAGGACAAAACGCTAGTACATTAAATAAATTTTAAGTATGTAGGAGCAATAAATTTAGTTTCATCATACTAGCTTGCCAAGTATTATGGTAATTATGACAGGCATGGTAATGATATATGAGGAAGTCTCATGTTCAACAATGGACTTATGTAGCCGATCATAAGCACAGGTTTTGAACCCATACTTTCACTGCAACTTCCTCAACGAATTAGTCTGGTCTGATGGATGAATTTTTAGCCCCCGACGCAAAAAGAGGGGTGAGGGATAACTTTGACGCCAATGTTTGTGTGTACGGTTTTGATGCGGTTTTTACGTGAAAGCAATTTTTGTTGTGGTGGTTCTTAGCTATATTTGGAAGAAAAAAATCAGCAGTTTAAAGAGTATCAGCTAATGTTAGGCATTTTCGGCATAAAATGGATTTTTTTCGGATGATTATTGCGTAGGTTTTTTTTAAAAAAAATTGTATGACATCAACTCACTCATAGTACTTCTGTTCTTACCTTGTTTAACCTCGTCCAGTGCGATCTTCCTGCCAACCTGGTCTCCCAACCCGCTCAGTAGCAACTGTCTCAACAACCTCGCCTGGTTGTCGTCGGGGGGCTTCATTTCAGGATCTATGGTCGCGTCGACACCCGATACGCTCAAATTTATCTCCGAGGTCAATTGCTTACGCAGTTTACGTATTTCTTTTACGGCCTGAAATAGAAAAAATGACGAAATAATGCGTTATTTCGGCTACAGTTACTGACATTTTCTTTTTGCAGAAAAGGTATACTGTAGTGTAATGGCTCTTTAATACTATAATTCGGTTAATTATTATCATTTTTGACTGCAACACTTAAGTAGAATTAAGAGCGCAGCGAGGGATTTAATATACTTACAGTACGTCGACCGAAAAAATTACGGCCGAGTGATAGAGTGTAAGAGACATCCCTCTACGAGAAAAAAAACCATAAGAGGGATTTTTAGATACAGCTTAAGAATATTAAATATATTTTTATAAAATGGCATTAGAATCGCAGTATGGGGCAAAGTAATGAGGTATAATACTCAAAGGTAATCGTAAAATAGCACCAATGTAATTGTATTCACAACTTAATGAGATAATTAATAATAAAAAAGATAATGACATAATTCGTGCGTTTTCTTACTAGTTTCGTATTTAATTATTATGTATGTAACAAAATGTATGTTCCATCTCTTGATCTCGTGACTACTAATAGTTCAATTCAAAACTCATTACTGCATTATCAAAGTATTTATCAGAAAATATCGAATTTTCTCACACTTACAGAAGAACAACTTATTGCTTTTCTCATCGATGGAATGGAAAGTACATGTGTATTTTATTACAAGTATCGAAGTATACAATACCTTCTCTCTGAGTCCGTATTTAGCGCAGAATAGTTCCCCCTCCCCTTGAGAATGCGCGTACTCTGCTGCCCCCACCGCCCTCAGCAGGACGCCGGGGTCGCCCAGTAGCAACGCGTTACCCGTCGCCGGCCAGCTGTCCACTTTGCCAGACATCACCTACATAATATTAATATTTGGTGGGTAGCCCATCACACTTTTCAACCTACAAAAATTCTCTATGGAAAGAAATCAAACCGATCTGGTGTTCTGTTTCTGCGTGCAGGAATGACAAACCAACATTCCACTCCATTTAGAATAAACTATTTAACTTTCTCTGTAAGAGTTCTCGAATGGCGACCATCTACCGGGAAACGTGTACCGATCCGTCCCCCTACTATGTGGACAGACGACCTGTCAAAAGTAATTGTGTCGTACCATGTGGGAGGCATAAGTCCAGCAGGCTGATGATGATGATTTATATTTCTTCCAACTTACCTCAGGAACGCTCAAAGCCGATACTAAGGCAACAGTGTAAGGCAGCAAGTTTTGCTGATGACTCAAAGCCAGCATCTTCCCATATCGGGGCAGAAGAGGAAACGCGGACACAGCCTTCCCAAGAGGAGTCACTTTGAGAACTTCTTCGTCGTCTCTCCTGTTGCTAGCTTCAGGCTTCTCCAATATGCCGAGCACTTCAAGTCGCTTCTCGGCTAACCGTAGCTGCATTCTGTCCGGTGCAGTCGGGAATGGGAAATTAACGACCTGTGAAAAAATTACAGCTTATTTGACCGAATCGATTTCGTCGTTAAAATTCAGTACAGCTCCATGAGTTCTTCCAACCGCTCAAGTCAACCACTCGGTTAATTCGTTCAATGAGCCAGATCTGACTAAAGTTCGTACGCCATATCATTAAGACACAACGTCAACGGGAATTCGTTCAGAAAGATCCCATCAAAAAGTCCTTGTACCATATTCTTTTAAAATAGAATAGGTGGCTTTGATAAGTGATTACCTAAAATAGAACATCGGATTGTAATGCTGAGAAATGAATTTTATTAACATACAACTGTAATATATGCTGCTGTAGCCGTTTCGCAGCTATAAGTCTTTAGATGGCGTTTTGAACAATAACCAAAAATATGTGTACAAATGTAAACTGTAATTCACTATGAAGTAATGATACTCGTTTCCCTACATTACAATCCGGTGTTTTATTTTAAAAGATTATGGTGAAAAATTTAGTGTATAACTTTTGTGACCGGCAATGGAAAAAGTTTCATACTTAATTTATTTCGCTACAGTCTAAATAAATGAATATCACTAACGAACATTTCAGAAATTACTATTGTTCACGTCGTTTATAAGTATATGGAAAATTCCCTCATGGGGATGACGATCTATCAAGTCCAAGAGACGAGAAGAGTGGACATTCGATAACGCCCAATAACACTATTGATATGGTACCTTATCTATGCCCATGCACTTCATCTGTAGCACTAGATCATCAACGGGCCTCCGACACAGATCCGGCGGATGGTGGGGTGGACAGTCGTGCTGGAACACAGCACTGCTGTACAGTCGGTACGCGTGTCCCGCGCCGGTGCGGCCCGCTCGGCCCGCGCGCTGCTCTGCACTAGCCTGCGACGTCCACACCACGCGCCATGCGCTCGCCCCAGTACCGTGGTCGTACACACTGAAATTCATATATAGTTTATAATAATAGTTAATTTAGTTAAGACACTAACTGTTCATAAAACAATAAAAACCAAATGGAACGAGCTACGCTCGGAATTTCACTACGTGATAAAATCCGGAATGAGGAAATCATCACATCACATCACAAAAAATCACATGGAAAAGTTCTTAAGTGACGACCACGTATCGGAAAGCGTGTACCGAGCCGTCCGTGTAGTCGCTGTCGCTGGATGCAAGTGGCTCGGGGCCGGTCAATGTGGCATGCCATGGAGGAGGCATATGCCCAGCAGTGGACGTTTCCCGACTGATGATAATGAACTTAGAAAATCTCTGTTTTAATAAATACATATATTAAAATCTTGTAACAACAATTTCGACAAGTAATTACTATTATAGTTTGATTTTAACACGTTTTTGAACGTCATCACATCTGATGGTAAGTGAAGATAATGTCGTTGGGTTTGCTTACCCAGAAGCCTCGAGTGAATGAGGCAGCGCCTTGTTTTCCAGTACAAAACAGTGCTATTAACACTTATGTTTCGCAGCTGATATATATAGCATGCCAGTATACCTACCCTAGCAGACATGGAAAAATGTTCTACCTCAAACCAAATATCAGAGATACCTTCAGGAAAAGAACCAGAACTTTCGGATTTTAAGATATGTAGACACCTTCGAAACAGAATTAATATACTCGTAGTACAACGTACAGAAAGGACCTTCACCGCCTCCCACCGATCGGCGACACCTCACCTCTCCCCGCAAGAAAGTGACCCGCTCAAGGATATAGCGCGCGTACACACACATGCGCGGTCATACAATATGATCCATTCGATGTATGAGAATAGGAACCGATATCACGACATTTGTTTGCAGTGTCCGGGTTGTGCTATCGATGTTGCCTATAATCAAACACTCACCGCATCTTCTTCTTCCCTGTATCAACGATGTATTTAACACCGGGTATAGTGAGCGAGGTCTCGGCGACGTCGGTGCTCACTACGCATAGCCGGGCACCGACGGGAGCGCCGGCGAACACCCGAGCCTGCTTGGAGGAGTTCAGCATCGAATACAGTGGTAGCACCCACAGTGGCTGACGGCAGGACTTGATTTCTGGGGTCAGGGTGTCTTCTTCTCCCTCTGTCAAAATAAACAGGTTAGCGGGACATAATATTTTTAAATAGAAAAGCTGACTGTGATAAGTCATTATCCTAATAATAATTAACGCGTTCAATAAGAACTAGAAACTTACTTCAACTGCCCTAACAGTCTACAGCATTCATCCCCTAAAATGTTCACCTTTAGAGATAGAATTATCTGAATGCATATTTGGTTTTTGTTGATCTTCTCAAAAAAACGCTAAATCAATTTTGATAAAATTGATATGGGACCACCTCTGAAACATGATCTAACAAACTAAAAAAGAATCATCAAAATCAATTCATAATTGCCGGAGTCATCGAGTAAAATACATTTTTTAAACATACAGTCGAATTGATAACCTCATCCTTTTTTGAAGTCGGTTGCAAGCAGAAGATCGGATTATATTGACGCGATACGAATGACATTAACGTACAACTTTATTGTAAGCTACTACTCCATTACGCAGCTAATGGTCCCTAGAAGGCGCTTTGAGCAGTAATCAAAAATAGTGTGTAAAAATGAAAATTGTGATTCACTATGCAGTGGTACTTTATGTGTGGACAGGTTAAATATCTAAAGCCTAATTAAAAGACGCAATATCATTCTGAAGATTTAAAATTATAAAATTTGCAAGCATCCGTGTTTTCATAGTTCTTTTAAAAATAAAACTGATACAAATGTCTCTTAATTACTCACCTGAATCACTAATATGACCTTCGCTTTCATCATCATCATCGACCAGGTCGGCCTGGCCGTCATCCTCCGGCATATCGTAATCGTCTAAATTTATTTTCGGTAGTGTCTTCGACTTTTGTTTGGCTTTCCTGCGCGCTTTACGGGCACGCTTCATTTCTTTCTCAACCTGAAAGAGATAACTTATGACAATCAGGAGCAGAATAACCAGTGGAGCGTGCATGCGGGGGGCCCACAGTCGACAACGGTATGCGCTTTTGATATCGAGAAATGTTACCCTCAACGTCAAATGGCGTGGAATTTGTACAACTTGAAGTTACACAAAAGTTGGGATGATATTTCACAGGTATACAATTTAATAAAACAGAATGTTCAAAATAATTTTATTTTGTTGTATTTACGATTAGGCAGATACTACCACGGATTTATCATTAGATATAATAAAGAGTATTTTATTCTGTTGATACATCCTATCTATTTCTATGGCTCCCTGATTAACCCGCGGTTTTAGAGTAGGTCAACTCAGGAGCGTTCTGGAATATTGCTTTGATTAAAAGACGAAATATCGTTAACCTCTCGTTTAATTTATTTTTTAATCCGAAATAAATTGTACAAAATGTACGACAGTAGTGACAGCTCTCAATAAAATATCAACACCGCCATTTAGAAATACGAGTTGAACGCAAAGCGCCATCTATCGGCGTGTTACTAAAACTACTCATTGTAACATGTCCGTACACTCCCCAATGCAATTTCCCTAACGTAATCTTGAGGGTATTTCGCTCCTTAGCCCACTGAGTTACTTTGACCTAGTTTATATGACTAACACTAAAATTCCCCGCTTCAGTGTAGTTACTGACACGCGCTATTTATAAATTGCATCATAAGCATAGATTTAGATACCTCATCATCATCAGACTCTATGTCTTCAGGTTCCGAGTCCAGTGCAGCATCCGCTTCAGAAATAGGTTTAGTCTTCTTTATGAGCTTGGAGTAGTCCACGTTTTTTCGATAGGGGAATGAGGCCTTCAATTTTTTTACTAGGTAGTTGACCTGTAATTGAAACAAAATAAAGTCTACCTGATTTTCAATTTACTGACTGTTAATATGGCAATACAGTGACGTTTAAAAGTACTTAGTCCATTACTTTATGCAATTTCTTACTTTGAAAACCTAAGACATATCACGCCGACAAGAACAGCTGCATTTTAAAAAAAATGTATAATGGGTTTGCACTGGGACCTTCATCTTACCTGGTGGATTTGCAACAGGAACACAAGTGTTCAAATACACTGCTGTTTGGCAGGAGACTAATGTTACACGGTTGTATGTAACCAGGCGAACATAGAAAATACTCTACGACTAACGGAACCGAGTACCGATTGGTACCCCCACTGGGAATCGAACCCGGGACCTCCCGAATTTTAGTAGAACATTTAGCCATTAGGCCACAGATGTTAAAAGGTTTCTGCACTGATCAAGTTATGACCCGGATATTTTACTTATCTTACTTAACCTTATGGTGAAGAGGGAATCGTATAACGTATTATCTCACCTCTTGTTGGCCAGTAACAAATATAAGAACGCCCCCCTCGGGCAGGCGCGTGTGTATCTTGACGGCCTTCTTGTACGCTTCCTTGAGGTAGTCGCTGTATGTGTGCTTGTTGAAGTGAACCGTCACCGGGAACTGTCGCGAGTCAATCTGCAACAATCACCGCACTCATCATGTTCTTGTTGGTGGTAGGAACAATAACAACAAACGGTCAAGTGCGAGTCAGACTATGCAGGATATGAATAATTAACATACTTAAATCATGCTCTACCGAAAAATATAAGTCCGATTAAAGAACCAACTTTACTTTGCGGTTACATTACATACCCGATGTATGGCTTTCAACTAAAAAGTTAAGTTTGTATACATAAAAAAGCTATTTGTACTGTGTTATAATTAAAAATCCTGGTTTTCAGATTTATTCCTATTATTTTGCTGTAAGAATTTGCTTCTTACCAATTTTCAGAACTCTAGGTCAACGGAAAGTACCCTGTAGGTTTTAGTTCCCCTTGCATTTTGTATGAAAATTGTCTAAAATACTGTTATATATTTTTATTGCGTTGACCTATAAGCATGGATTAATGAGTACTAGAGGATCCACAACGCTCATACATTATAGCGTAATTCGATATTTAGTTCCGATTGATCGATCAGATGTCGCTACTAGTACACAATATCATAATAATCATCTCAAATGCTTTATTACACTTCGAATGACGTCGACTTCGTAAACATACCTTTTTTCTATCTCCCTACTTATATATACAGTGGTACGATAGAAATGTGACAGATGGCGCTGTAAGGTATTTTGAGGTAGGTACACCGTGCGTACTTGTACTTCATACCCCCTGCGTATGTGTGTATGAAAAATCTTAATGCAACATTTGGCAGGAGTTAACATTTAGCATTTTGAGATTAGCGATCGCAGGAAGATGTTACATAGGTAGATGTTGCTGCTCATCTCCTGAATATTTTTCCCTTAGTCACCTTTTACGACACCGTGCGGTGATAAGGGGGTTTAATTAAGTTGTTATAAAAATATTTTGAATCAAAGGCTTTCTCGTAGTCTACAAACGCCAAGCATAATGGCCGATTATACTCCACTCAGGGTGTGGACACCCTACTGGGTTTTTCAAGAAACTCTAAAGATAAAAATCTATCTAAATAAGCAGTGATCCTCAATATACAACTACTGTTAGTATGTAAAGAGTGTTGGCAAAATATTCGACGCTAAAAATATTGTATTTTCATTTTTTAGGGTTTCGTAGTCAAAAATAAAGATTTTTATATTTACATTATACACGTAACTTGGGGATGATCGTTAATACTGCACCTCACAGTAATAGCATATATACTGAATGAAAGGAAAACTATCACGACTAAGTTGGTTTTATAGGTTAACGAGTAATAGTCTATCAAATCATAAAATATACTTGGAGATGTTATAATGAGAGTTTTGTATAAATTCCATTCAAAATTACATCGTCCTGTGTGGGCCCGTTACTTATTGTTGCGTGCAACTACAGAATCCTTCACTGCGCATGGCCCGACACGCAGTTGGCTGCTTTTTTATGTTAGGTACATTGTTTGTATTTTTCGTGTGTGGACCGAGAGAAAACAAATAATTATACCAGTTTTATAAAAAACATTATGGAGGTCGTTTTATTGGTTAACAAATGCTTTACGCAGTAATGAAAACCAAGCTTGTGAATTTATCTATTATTATATCGTGAAATATTGACATGACTACTATACGTTGCCTCAGAGCTCAGAGTAGGCCACATCATATACATAATTATGTTAAGACCAACGAATAACAAGGATTACTTCATTGTAATATAATCGTTCTTCTTGTACAAATATAAAAATAATTTTTATGTAGGTAACTAAAAAAAAAGACTCGAGACTCGCCCTGACATATATAGGTACACACGCATATACTCGTAGCATGCATTTTGTATGAGGACGGATCATTATTATTTTTAATAACTAATTGCTTTTACAGATGACAGGATTGATATTACATATATTTGTTTTACAACAACTAATAAATGTTACAATCTTCCTATCTAAAACTTCTACTACGCGGCAAGAACGGTCGCTGCGTGGCCTAACCATTTGCCAATTTTCGATACTTACTGTGTCTACCTACCTATCATACAATACTAGAAACGAAGCGAACACGGAATACGCACATGGGCATGGGCCTAGGGGCCCCGCGCGGGTTAGTCGTGCGATAAAATGTCAACAGTGCCATCTATTGTTACTGTTTGTGTAATACATTAAAACAGCTCACAGCGCCATCTAAAAAATCTACTAAATAATTAGTCCGTCGGGCGAAAAATAATAATAGTAGCGTGCGAGATGTAGCGACATCTAGTACTGGTGGGGTTTTTTGGCTTTTTAGCGGATTACGTTTTTTTGTATGGCGTTGTGGATCCTCTAGTACTCATTAATCCATGCTATAAGTTAGATTTTTTCACAGATCCAAGGGACTTGAGTATTCGATATTAAATTCAACTTGATATCTCCACGCGTTCACAAGAAAAAGGGTCTTGACAGACAGACAGACAGACGGACAACAATGTGATCCTATAAGAGTACCTTTTTTCTTTTTGAGATACGGAACCTTAAAAAGGAGTGTAATTTCAGTGCCGCACGCGTCATGTTTGCAACAGTGTAATACAAATAGATAACGCCAGCCATTATGAAAAATGCTTACGTCATCACGTCGAAGTTGGATCAAAAAAGGAATAAAAGCAAATATTCGTTATTATATTATACTTTTTAATTACACTAATATTACCAACTCTGATCCTCTTTATCTGTGTCTATTTATATAAAGCTTTTTCTCGAAAAACGGCTAAAGCGATCACCATTAAATGTAAAACTATTTAGTTACCATTAAATAACCAAAAATATGTTAAAATTTTAATCTTATTTAATTTCCTCGCGTCTTATTTCTCTCTACCATCAACGTTCATTTTATAGAAATATATAATCTTACCTTTATAATAGGAGGAGGTTCCTTAAACAGTCTAGTATTCTCCGTAAAATCCTCGACCCTGAGCGTAGCAGACATTATAATCAACCTTAGGGGGTTGCCTCTCTTTCTTCTCAAAGGCACAATGCGAGACAACAAACCTAGCAGTATATCAGTATAGACGCTACGTTCGTGCGCCTCGTCGATAATCACTACTGAGTACTTGCTCAGCAGGAAATCTGTTTGGACCTCTTTTAGAAGTACACCTGGAAAGTAAATAAATAAATTAGGGACTTTGAATATTTTATCCTACTCGCACGCTATGTTTGCCCCTCTGAAGTTAGCTCTCCGCAATTTCAAACATGTACAGACAGAATGTGTGTGCATTATTTTCGATAATAAATATCCATCCCTAGATGACATAAAACACTAGGACATTTCTTTCCACCCGCTAACTTGCCTTGCCTCCAATTTATACGTATATAAAATTGATACTTCGCGGTCTTTCATGGCTAACTTCAGAGGGGCAAACTTTGGTTGGCAGTACTGTACATTGTAATTTGAAGCATTCTATAAAGGTTCTAATACATTACAATACATAAGTTAAAGTTTATTTGCATTGAACATGGATGTATCATGATGACGATCAAAAAATTTTAGTGTCTCACATTCCTCCTTAAGAGGCATGCAAATATTTTTCATCATCATCATATCATTTCAAATACTATTTTATTTCTAACTAACGTTGAATAAAATAATAAGTATTATACTAACATATTTTTTTTAATTATTTATTCATTGCCTCATGCATAAACCATGGACACGGACATACACTACTGTTTACCCTGGTAAATTAGAAGGATAACTCCATGCAGGCGAAGTCACAGGAAAATTACTAGTACTTATCCAATATAAGTATTGAAGTGTTAAAAATATTAAATAGGTACCGTCAGTCATGAACTTGATCCGTGTATCCTTGGTGACGTTTCCCTCAAACCTCATCAGGTATGACACCTCCTTGCTGCCCAGCCCCAGCTCGTACCCAACCCTGGAGGACATGGCCACTGTGGCCACACGGCGCGGCTCAGTCACCGCTATCATTTTATGTTCTGCATAGCCCGCTTCATACAGGAACTGGGGTAATTGTGTCGTTTTACCGCTGCCTGGAATTTTTTTAAATTATGATGTTGTGTAATGGTGAAGCGTCGGTGGCGCAGTGGATAAGGAGCGGTCTCTCAATCTGAGGGTTCCAGGTTCGAATCTAGCCGTGTACCTATGAGTTGTTTTTTAATTCAAGTACATTATCCGATTGCTTAACATGTAACGGTGAAGGAAAACATCGTGAGGAAACCTGCATGTCTTGAACAGGCATGTGAAGTCCGCCAATGCGCACTGGGCCCGCGTGGTGGACTATGGCCCATACACTCTGTAGGAGAGTAGGCCTGAGCCTCTGGGACGTATATAGACAGTTGATGGTGATGATGTAATGATAAAAGAAACATGAACAAACAGAAAAAATATTACAAAAATTGTACACAAAGTAGTAGGAGAAAACTAGTTCATTAATTTACTAAAAACCAAGCCAAGTGCGAGTCGGACTTGCACATGGAAAGTTACGAACAATATATATAAAACAAGATCAAGCAAAAAACGCCGAAAAATAATACACTATCCTTTTGCAGACGGAGTACAGTGAAGACTCAGTAATAGGGTGCCATTGGGGACTCAGATATGGGGGATGGGGATACAGAACACATGTTAACGTAACGAAATATGAGATTTTAATTAAATTCTTTCAATTCTTGAAACACTAGGCCAAACTAATTTTGTAATGAAAACGTTAATCTTACCTGTTTCACCAGCCACAATCAAAAACTCATTCTCATTTACTAATTCCATAATCCTCTGTTCTTCACCCAAAATAGGCAGCTTCAGTCTTGCAACCTGTATCTTAGGATCTCTTTTGACTTCTATATGTGTCGTAGGATGTGCTAACAACGGCTTTTTCTTTTCTTCTATAGTTTCAGTTTTTTCTTCAGGTTTCTCTTTCTCTTGAGGTATAACTTCTTCTATTTCAATGACCTTGGGATCTGGATTAATATTTGTATTGTTATTTTCGCTTAGATCATTTTCAACACCTTGAGTTTCATTTCTATTTTCAATAATTTCTGATTCATCATCATCAGATTCTGAACTCAATTCTTCAGATGATGAGCCCTCAAGTCCTACCACATTCAGGTCAAATTTAGCTTTTTTACATTTATCTGATCTTTCGAGTTTCAATAGGCGCAGGCGTTTCTTTGCTCCTGTAAGTATTCAGGTACATTTTTATTATCCTACAAAAGTAAGTAAATTTCTCTCGCATTAGGTCTGAGTGCAAAAATATTATATCTACCAACCTTCCGATAACAAAACCATAGTGTTCAAATCTACTTTACAAACTTTAATAAGAAAAACTGAAATTAGGTTTTTTTTCGTCCGTCTTACCATGGGGTAACATATATTTAGATTATTATTTAGATTATATTTTTATATAAATTAATCTCCTTTAGTTTTATTCTGCTAATATTACATACAGAAGTTGTTTTATTGTTGGAAATACTGAATGTCATGGCTATCTTTCCGACATCTACTAATGAAAATGCCACCTTACATTAGGTATTATTTTACATTACGTTTTCATCACAATGCTGTACAGAATATGGATATTTAAAGTACGGAAAACCATAAATAATAATATGCACCGAACAACTCTCTAATGAATGCGCCTCGATTTTCGTTATCAATTTAGTTTTGCAGTAGCACTAGTAGACGAGTATGACACACATCCCATGTCTAAAAAATCACGTTTATTGTATGGGAGCCCCCTTAAATATTTATTTTATTCTGGTTTTTAGTATTTCTCATTATAGCGGCAACATAAATTATTCATCTGTGAAAATTTCAACTCTCTATCACGGTTCATGAGATACAGCCTGTTGACAGACGGATGGACGGACAGTGAAGTCTCAGTAATAGGATTCCATTTTTACCCTTTTGTGTATGGAACCCTAAAAATCAACCTGTATCCAATAAAACTTAATGATAAATTCACATACCAGCTATACTGCTAAACTTTTTAGTACTCTCATTAGGCCCATCAGAAGTATCTTTTGCTGGCACATCTAAACCAAATTCATTCAGTTTTCTCAAACCAAATGTCTGAACAGCAGATATTGCAGTCAACTGCTTTACTTCTTCAGAATCTGCTTGCACTAGGGCTAGTGACTCTAGAAGAGCTGCCCTCTGCAATAAATGATAAGAATGTAAAACAAAACATGAATTCAATTTATCAACCCACTTCAAGAAATAAGGAGGTACTCAATTCGATAGTATGTTCTTTATTCTTTTTTTTTTACATATGTTATGCAATTATTTTTATTATGTTTGGTAAATCATAGGTGGTTCCATATAAATTTTATTAAAATTGATTTAGCACTTTTTGAGAAAATCAACAAAAAACAAATATGTACCCAAATAATTCTACCTCTAAGGGGATTTTAGGGGATGCCTCGACAATTGTCCTGGTGTAGCTGTAATAGTCATATGTCCATCAGTATCAAGTCCATTTGAAAAAAATTCAAAACTCAGAAGAGTTATTTAAGTGGAGAATGTCTGGATACAGGAAATATCAGCTGCATGAGCTACCTGTCTGACTTACAAATATTTAAGATTGTGATTCTCTTGTTTGGGTATAAATGAAAGTTTTTGTGGACGCAACTGATAGTTGCACAAACTTATATAATATTATAAATCGTCAAGATAAATTATTAATTAATACTTTAATGGCACAACCAATATTGATGAAATTTGGCATACACTAAACCTATGTTCAAGGGGGACAGATATTTTAACCTGATCCATTAAGAGGTTTCCGTAGGACAATATCTGAAGCATAGACAGTCACAGGCAACAATAATAGTTTCAATATATATAAAAGGTTTGTTCACATTTTCTTTTTTCTTCTTTTTATCTAATACTTTCTCCAGACGCTTACGTTGTTGCTTAGAAAGGATTCTAGTCTTTTCAGTTTTATCTCTGACAACTTTTGTTTGCCGCTTCTTCGATGGCAACGCCAATAGGTTGCTTATATCCGCAGAGCCATATTCAGTATTAGCAAATTCCAATTTTATCTGGAAACAGGTACAATTCTGGATCAGTACACAAAAATTACACATCACACATATTTTATACTCATTCAATCGGAACAATATTTGAACAAGAATATAGAAGAAACATCCCGAAAAGTGATAATTTAATGAGATTTTTACCTCACTTGTTTGAGAGTCATCAATGTTAGTTTTGACCACCTGTCGGGCTTTAGCGTTGTGTCGATGTTTGCCCATTGTCCATCACAATAAACAAATTAAATATCATTAAATTATCTATTTATATCAAAAACATTGTCTCAAAGTTGTTAAAATAATTTACACGAAATAAAATAAGACATGTGTGTGCCCATGTGCCTTTGTTATGACAGCATTTTTTTTTTCATTCATCTTTTACAGGTAAGGCAATGGTTGTGACCTTAAAGGCATTTCGTTCATATTTTTTATTCCGACCACTAGCAAGTAAATTCCGACATGTCTGCAAACACCAATATATTTTAGAAAGACCATTATATAAAGCCTTGTCATGACAGCGAACTGCAAAAAATGAAATGAGATTTTACCAATTCCTCAACTTATTTTAAACCGACTTCCGCTTTTTAACCGCCTTCGTGGCCTAATGGCTAAATGTTGGACCACTGGCAAGGAAATAGGAATCACTGCGTTTTATGTTGGACTAACAGTATAGAAGTCACGGGTTCGATTTCATAAAACCACACAATGTTTTGTTTTATTGGTGTAATACAATACAAAAGGTGTCACGGGCAGACGGTATCGTATTTAAATTGTGAGGACTTCCCTCTTGTTCAAAAGTGTCGAATATGCATTTGTACTGGAATGGAACCAAGGGTGACCTTCGAAAATCTCGTCAAAAATCGAAAATTAGTGATGAAAATAATGTACTCATTATACATTTTATTGAGAAAACAGAAGAAATTGCTTAAGCCGTGCTCTAATCTAATGGCACGATTATAACTTATTCAAGACTGGGCTGTATGTTTTTTGTCTTTGCCTTATCCTAGTGGGGGAAAAACGTACCCAAAAAAATTATTTTTGACATTAATTAATTTTGTATTGTAATCAACAATTGTAATTTGTATTTAAGTTAAAAAGGAAACACATATTACTGTATGTTTTACCGCTTATCACATCGATAAAAATGTTTCACGAAATATCAAGAGAGGCGATTGTAGTAAAAAATAACATGGAGCCGATTTTAACTTGGCACGACACTAACCTAGCCGTGAAAATTGATAAAGGCTTACAAATCATAAGTTTATCTCACGATTTGCAATGTTTGGACAAAAAAATAAATACCTCATCAACTGTAATACCTACACCAAAATCTAGTCCCGCTTCAGGTTTGTTTTCGAAGAATTTATTAAATCAAAACAGTGTCTTAGATGTAGCCCAGATGGTAATAGATCCTGGAATGTGGCCACACAACCCTCAGTTGTCCAATGAAATGGCCAGTACTATCGCCTTTGAGTGGTCTCCTGAAGGTACATCATATAATAATGAGAGTATCATAGCAATTCTTACTAATATTGGAAATATAAGCATGTTTGTTCCTTTTAGACTTGATTGGACCTGTGTGTTGGATTTATCCACAGTAGTAAAGTCACACTATACTTCTTCAAATGCTTTGAAGTACGATGTAACAGATTACGAAGAGTTAAAGGAAATGGTTGACTTAGTTGAGACATCTGCATTCTGTTGGGGCCAGCTTCAAGATAGTTTTGTAACAGCTCAAAGGAATGGAACCATCCTCATATGGAAATTTGAAAGTTGTATCACAGAGATAAAAGCTGCATTGAATGCTGAACATCAGACTGGTATCGGAGAAATCATCTCGATGGTGTGGATACCAAAAACTGAAAATACTTTTATACTGATATGTTCAAATATTTTAGGACAAATATTTTCTCTTGAATTTGCTGTTTTAGAAAATATTAAATTTGTCAACATGACTTGCTTATGGACATATAAAGATAGAATGGTAGTGAAATATTTCCAGTACATTATGCTGGATGAAAAAATTATTATAATGTGCAATAAAAACAGACACTTATTGGTTCAAATATTGGATGACAGCTGTAATGTGCAGCAACAAATTATCCAAAACATAAATGATTATAGGATCACTAAAATTGCAAAAAATAAGAATGAGTATTATTTGAGCACAGTTGATAACAAACTATATAAATTACATTTGTTCATTGTAAATGACAATTTAGTGGTGAATTATAACCTGATTGAAACTAGAGACTCTTATTCAACAAGTGAGCTTTACAGCTTCAGTTTTTCAAACAACAGTGTTATGTGTGCTTTAGGTATGGTGGACAGAAAAATCAGATGCCGTAAATCTTCAAATAAAATAGATATAGTGTTCTTGTGCAAAAATTTGAACCATGACAATGAAGTGCCTCTGCTTCTAAGTAATCCTACAAGAAAATTAACTTACCAATGGGACATCATAGCGTTAATAAGATACAAAACTATGAAATTAAAAGTTTTGCCACAAATTGATTACAACCAGTTGTATGAGCAAGGAGATAAAGATATATATGCACTTAAAATTTATCGTGTACTGTTAATTTTGTACCAGATGCTTGAGAAAATCCTAAAAAATGGCTCAAAAGGAATGTTACCAGAAACTTCAATAAATTTGGTTAAGGATAAAATTTCAGCTGCACATGCATGTGTAACTGTGAAGAATCTGTACAAAATTAATATGGAAAAGGAAAACCTGAATAAGTTGGAGTTTGACACATTTATAGCTAGCAAAAAATTCTTAGTCAATTATTGCAAGAAATACAACAAGCAATTGAAAGAATATTTGTCTGAGAATATTTTCCTTCACTTTATAAAAATGGAGCGATTTTATACTTGCCAATGCTGTGACAGAGCACTTGATGGTTTCACATGTAAAGATGAACATTTAAACATGTTTTGTTCCTTAACCTTCACTCCAATCGAGGCTGATAATTATTTGTTTTGTAAAAGTTGTAATACAACAGCTAGGATAGATTTGTATGACAGCAGTGATACTAAACCCATGTGTTTGTTTTGTGATCTGTATTTGACTAATTTTGAATTACCTTCGTAAATATATGTGTAATTGATAAGTAAATTTTGTTAACTTATTTCAATAAAATTTAAACAAAGCATAGTTATGGACGAGGCCTAAGTTCAGCAGTAGACATGTTTTGGATGCTGCAGTTTTGTTTTTAACTCAGAGGATTCACATGCGAAAGCATGTCATAGATTTACAGATGTAGATTCTATGATCCTTGGAATTGATGATGATCCCAAACTCTCATTGTCATTACATGGAAAATATGCTGCAGAAAAAAAAGCCTTTCCTGAAGTACACCACATAAAATGAACCTAATCCATAATCACAATAAAACTGGCCTGCCAGACTTTTACAAGATCTGGGGCTTATAGCCATTGTAGCCTAATGGCTACACATTTGTACTCACCAAACGGGGGTCCCAGGTTCGATTCACAGCGAAGGTACCTGTCAGTACTCGGTTCGATAGGTGCCCCTGGCTCCGTATGTCTGTCTGAGTTACCCGAGACTGCTGCAAAAAGGTAGTGTGAACAACAGTACTGCGACAGAGCCTGCGCCTCTTTAGCTTGTAGGTTCTTTCTCACAAAGTATGCTACCCATCCCACGCCCTTGGCTAACATGGTACATATTTTCTGTGATCTCCAAACATTGTTTTATCATTAATCTATTATAAACCAGAAAAAAGTTAAATATTGTATAAATAGATATCATTCATGATGAACATTTTTATTCTGCGTTTTCCATCAAATAAAAACACGCCACCTGTAAAAATCGGCTACTCATTGAAGAAGATTAATTGTCTAGATAATTTTATGCAACTAAATCGATTATCCAATCGATATAAGTTTATATCTGTGTAAACGTATATTCAGCTTAGAACACAAACAATACTTTCACGCTTTTTAATATAACAAAAAAAGAAAGAAAAAAATTATTTGCCAAGTACATAGTTTTTTACATGATGTTTAGATAGTAATTTCAATTAGTTCGATGTACTGAACCAGTCCACAGGTGTGCAAATATTATAAACATATCTAATAAGGAATTTAATTGTAAAAAAATTGTTTATATAACATGACAATTATTTTCATGTTAATAATTTTGACATTTGTCAATTTTGTCAATTCGCATCTCATTAATTTATGTCAAATTATAATTACAGGTATGTACATTTAAAATGATTAATGTTTATGATTCAAATTTTCAGAAAAGCCATAAAAGCAGTTTTAAAAAAGCGAATCCGTAATTTTTTCCTTTAATCTATGCCGTTTTCTAATTGTAAAACCCTTGGGCGATGATTGTAAGCAATGATGCATGTGTTAAATACATTTTTCTTATAGATGTACGTTGGATGTACGTGTGATATGTTGGTTGGTGCAACCGATTTATATACTGAAGCCGAAGTTGTCTTGTATTAGTTTATATATAGAAATATCGTAAGGAATTCATTTTCGTGTGTGACGGGCCTCAAGTCTCATGGTTCCTGCGGTGCGAGCACCTCATTTTCATCATCATCAACTGGGAAACGTGCACCACTGGTCCTGGTAATCCTCCTCCATGGTATGACACAATGACTGGTCTCGAGCCACTTGCATCCATTGACTCCCCGCAACCTTAACCAGGCGTAGTCGAGTCGTGTCGAGGATAGATTTTATAATACTTCAAATTTGGTTACACCATTTGGTTTACAGAGTGCTTTGATATTTGTTTATAACGAAAGCCATGGAACACAATAACAAAATCACGGTTTCGTCTTTAATATACGAGAATAAAGTCTTTTTGCTGAGCCGAAATTTTTCGTTGAATGTAAAATCTGTCACATCAAAAGTAAAGTTAATCCTTTTTCGAAAAACGTAATCGTAATCTACAATTACAATTTGTAATGATTATTAAACAGGGCCCAGGGAAATTTTTATTGAAAGTGATTGAGCGTGATTTCAGATAATCAACAATAAACCAAATATTTACCCAGATCATTCTGCCTCTAAGGGTGAACATTTATAAGGCTTCTTCTTTCGTGTGATCAGCAACCCAATTGGTCTTGTCAAATTCTACCTACATAGTGCCTTGCGACCTTTATACCTCGGGGAGTAGCCAGTGCCAGGTCTTCTTGGCTGCATGGAGCTGGACACAGCGAACACTGTAGGGTAGGAGATGTGCGGTAGTCTGCCTCTGGCCGCAGACACAGTTCGCGCTAGTTCCCAGAGGTTCGCCCGACTCCCATTCTAAGCCGGTTTAATGTCTTCCAAACTGCCCATTTCTCGGAACTACCCGCAGACAGATGTTCTTGGGGTGTTACAATGGTGTCGTGTTCCTGTAGCCGCGATTTATAAGGCAATTGAAATCGGATCTTAGTTCTTTTTGAACGCGTTAATATTATGTATAGTGATAGTTGAAGGGGCGGTAAATGATACAGGATACTTTTAACTCCGATCAAACACGAAATTCCTGTGGGATACTTTCTGAAGCCCACGCAGGTGACGTCGCGGATAATGATACGTATTTTAATAATATTAAATTGAGTTTGTTTGTTACATCTTGTCACATCAATAGTACAACCAATAATGATGGATGAAGAAGCCGGAGCATGGAAACGGCCAAACTCTGTAGCCCGATCCATTTTGTGGCTCCCGTGGGATAATATCTGTCTGAAGATCACGCAGTCGAAATCGCCGCCCAAAATTACTATTGTCTGCAACCGGCCTAATAATCAATGTATGATAAAATACAGCTGTAAATCCGAAAGTAATCAACCGGATACCAAATGTGTAAACATTTTATCAAACGTGACCGCACAAAAATATCGCCGCGGCCTGTGATATAAAGCGCGACGGTTTATTTAATGTCATAGTTTCTGCTGCACCGTACCTTAATATACTCTTATCAATTACTAATAAAATGTCTTTCGTCGGCAAGGAATACAAACTGGAAAAGCAGGAGAACTATGAAGAGTTCCTTAACTCCCTGGGGAGCAGTAAGTGGTCATACAACTAGCTATACCTACTCAGATATCTACTTATAGTAGGCACATACACTTAACACTATTTCCGTACACTATTTTCTTACTTTCTGTAAACGTTGCTGATTCAGAATGTCACAAACTGGCTTCATTTCTAAATAAATATTTTACGAAACGTTTTGACGGCGAATACTGCCAATTTTACAAGGGCGTTCAAATGTGCAGTGAATCTAGGGGGGATACACGGGAGATATAACAATTCATCACGTAAAATGTAATATTCTTATACTATTAATGAAAAAGTAGAAATCACAAGTGTAGAAGATGATTTTTTTTTAAAAAGTTTACAATCTTATGGTTTGTTCATGTCTCCAATCGATTGAACCAGAATCAGAATTCCCGGTGTGTAATATACAGCTAATAAGGGGATTTCCGGAAAATTCCAGAAAACTGAAATATTATCTTCAGGTAGAATCAATGAGAACACATTCAATAAGCCAAAAATTGGGCCTTATTTATTTTACCTACATTTTATCGAAGTAGGTATATTATAAGTATGGTCGTATAGTACGTACTAATACCTACTACCACTATGAAATTGTATGGTAATGATACTTATTTCCCGACATAATAAGCCGATGTCCTATTTTTAGATAATTACTGCACAAGTTGCACATTTTTCATAGATATAATTCATAGACTAGTGGTTTAGGAAACTTTTAACATACTGTTTATATTTTTAAACCCGGACGAAAGCTAGTTTAACATAAATGTAACATACTGGACATTTTAATTTTTAGGCCTTTCGCCGGAAATCAAGAATGTGGTTCTCAACTTCAAGCCGGTCGTGAAGCTCACCAAGAATGGTGACAGCTACACACTGTCCACGAAGAAACCTGACGGAGGCACACAAGACGTGACCTTCAAGCTTGGAGAGGAAGTAGAGGAATCGATTTTCGGTCGCAATGTAAGTTTAGTGCCTATACAGACAGTAAAATTAGTACAACACTACTCTGTACGGTCATCCTAATAAATATATCTGTAGCTCTCAGGGCAGCGGACTGTATATTCAAGGTGGTCGATCTTTCAGAAACAGGATGTCCAGTCGTCAAATGAAACAGCGATCAGTTTTGACTAGTATATTTAATTTTGTTGAAAGTATACTACGAGTATGTAATGACAATTTCAGAGGTCCATTAAATACAATATTTTCCGAGCTTAAGTGCTCTTTTAATCATCGCTACTAGCTATAGTTAGTAGTAGCGAGCGTGCGAGAGTGAGAGGTATGACCCCTCCCGCTCTAACAGCTGTGCGAGCGAGAAGGATCACCCGTCCCGTTCCCGCGCTGCCGTCCGCAACAATATCATTAGTTTTTTTAGTCCAATATAAATAACCGTAAACAATCGTAACAAAGACAAATACAGCCATTTTCTGAGCCTTTAGCAAGATTATTATGCACTCAACTAAGTACAAGTACGAGTACCTTAAATTCGTCAAGACTCTACCTCTGTAAAGTCTTGTTTCAGTTTTTGTTTACGGTCATTTCTAGTAGACTTGTACACTCTGGTACAAAACCATTACCACTACCCGCTGTGGTACCATGTCACATTCACCCTTTCTTGTTCCTATGCAGTAGTGTGTTGTGGCAAATGTGAGGTGAATATAACATACTGAAAAATGTGTAGGTACATATTTTTTTCTCGAGTGTACAAAGAAAAGTGATAATTTCGTGTAGTTTAACGTAACGTACGTTAACGATTGTATATATTTACTCGTACATGCACTTTTCATTTTATTGTTACCATTTTAAAATGGTTGCTAAATAGGCTAGTTGACTAAATTTGAAAACTTGGCTAATTATATACTTTAATATCTATTTTATCCCAAAAAAACTATATTTGAAAGAAAAATCAATATTTACATTACGTATTTTGTATTTTAAAAAAGCCATTTAGATTTCCCTCGAAAACGCTGAATAGTGTCATGGCGTCTTGAATGACGTCACAGCTCGCGAAATAACCTGCTCTGTGGTATGAAAACGTCAACAACAACAATGATGTTTTGCGAGGCGTGACGTCACACTTTCTTGCGCCGCGTTCTTCGTGTTCGTTGTCACGTGACCTAATGCCTATTTTTTTCGAATCCATTTTCTAAAAATATTAATAATCTTTAACTTTTTTGAGAAATATACTAGTTTTTTCTTATCTTCGTCTCCTCATTTATAATTAGAAACTATAAACCAAGCAATTTGTTATTAGTGGAAACAGGCCTATTGCAAGTCAACTGAATATTCAATCTTATCGTGGATTATCGATGACTTTTGTTACAACATACTTCCCTCGATTACACTTCATCAGATGGAAAATTCCATTCCATCACAGACTAGCTGCAAACAAATAATATCGAAGATTCCATGATAACAGTTAGATGGAAATGGCAGGAAATATAATTATAATGAAACTAATAATAAATAAAATTAAATAAATTTAAATTATATTTGTGAGAAAATAAAGCGCCTGTAAATGTACAACACTCAAAGATTCTTAGCTTTGTAATTTTGTGAAAAAAATTATTTCTTTTGGGCCTATTTATTTACTGGCTTTTACCGGCGACTTTGTCCGGAGCTCAAACGTTATCCCCCAGGAATTACTTGCTCCCAGGTGCCTTAAACAACACAAATAAGCTGTTAGCCTTACTGCTGGAGCTAAGGTATGAGTAAGTCACACCACCCCAGCAAGTGAATTAATTTTTTTTAAAAACTACACAGCAAACTTGTAAATCAATTTTTACCAAAAAGAGCTAATAACCACGGTAAGGAAACTTGCTTTTACGTAAAAACCGCATCAAAATCGATCCATCCGTTCGAGAGCTACGATGCCACAGACAGACAGACACACAGACATTGGCATCAAAATAAAAACCCTCTTTGTGCGTCTGGGGCTGAAAATAGGCGAGACGAGAGACCAGGGGCCTGTTTCATAAAAATACAACTCATAATAGACTGACAAATGTCATGAAAAGTTGAAAATGAATTACATTTGTCAGTTTATTACGAATTGTATTTTTATGAAACAGGCCCCTGATGACGAGTTGTGGAAACCTGCCATGCCAGATAACGAATATGAAACGACTTGCTCGGAATAAAAAGTCAAACTGTTCGTCATCCCTGTTCATATTCCAGTGAAATAGTTAAAGTAATTAATCAACTCGATACTGGTATTTTATACGATGCACACTCATATATATTTGTTCTTGTTTTCAGTCAAAGTCCGTGTTCACGCTGGACGGCAACGTGCTCACCCAAGTCCAGAAAGTTGAAGGCGGAGTCTTCACGTTTAAGAGAGAGTTCTCTGACACTAAACTGGTGACGGTAAGAGTACTTTTATATTTATAATTATTAACGTTATCCCACTCCTAATGCTTCCATACTAAATTTATTTTAAAATAGAATTGATTACTTTACTTTAAAAAAGGAGATGAAATTATAGTGTCGACAAATAAATAACATTAGTTTACAACTTTATAGTTAGCTACAATAGGCATTACGCAGTTAATGGTTCATAGATGGCGCTTTGAACAATGATCGAAAAATTCACTGTGAAGTTGTATGTTAATGATACTCATTTCGCAACATTACAAGTTGATGTCCTATATTTAGATAGTTACTACACAAATCCAGTTATTATATTTTAAAAGATTATGGCAACAGAAATTTAGTATGAAACTTTGATAGAGGTTTGAGGCGATGTCGCCGATAAAAGTTTCATACTAAATTGCTTTTACCATAATCTTTTAAAATAGGATACAGCTACCCTATACAGTTGGCTTTGATAAGGAATTATCTAAAAATAGGAGATCGGATTATAGTGTCGCGAATCATCTTTGTCATTATCATCAATATCATATTGTCAGTTATAATAGCCGATACGCAGCTATTGGTCGGTAGATGGCGTTTTGAACAATAAATAAAAAATAGTGTGTAATAATTAACGCGTTCAAAAAGAACTAAAAACCGACTTCAACTGACTTAAAAATATTTACCATTAAAGGTAGAATTATCTGGGTACATATTTGTTTTCGTTTTTTTTTATTTTCTCAAAAAGCGCTCAATCACTTTCGATAAAATTTATATGTACCACCTCTGAAGTATGCTCTACCAAACAAAAAATTATCAAAATCGTTTTACAATTGGCGGAGTTATCGCGTAATATACATGCAAACAAAAACAAAACATACAGTCGAATTGAGAAACTCCTTTTTTGAAGTCGGTTGAAAAAGAAAATTGTGATTTACTATGAAGTATGTTAATGTGACCGATGTCAAATTTTTAGACAATAGCTGCACAAAGACAGCTATCCCATTTAATAAAAATTATGGTGAAATATATTTAGTTTAAAACTTTTATCCGGAACAAGATGATACTAAGGAAAAAATATAGTGGACGGGCCAACATCGTAAAGCGCACCAAAATTACAACAACAAATTACTTCGATCACAAATTCTGTCCAACAGTGGACCACACATCACTAAATACGCACTACAGTGTACTTTCTTCTTTTTTTCAGACAATGACCGCGAGTCACTGGGACGGCAAATGCGTCAGATATTTTACCGCCGTATAGAAAACTCTTTGTTTGTTTATTTTTAAGTACACCTCTTATTTATTATCGAGTTAATATACTAAATATATTACTTTAACAAACTTTTTACTTTTATTACAAAATGTACCACAAAGCAAGCTTCGTTCAATATAGTACGAGTATGTTTACATTCACTCATCGAGTTAGAACTGTTCCTTTACAAACCGAATTCCGATAGATACCCCCACTGGGAATCGAACCCAGGACCACCGAATTGTGAATACGACATTTAGCCATCAGGCCACGGAGGTGGTTATGATGAAGTTGCCTCAACTTAATAAGACGCTGTCTGTCTACTAGCTTTCATACCGGATCACCATAGAGCTATGTCTGGTTGGCAGCAGACTGAAATAAAAATGTTGCCACTATTTTCCATAATAGGCAGGCAGACATGTGTCCGCCGAAAATAATAAAAATAAATGTAAAATGTAAAACAGGCATAAAAACTATAAAAAGATTTTTTAAAATACAATTAGACTAAAATGTCCTCCAACCAAACAAACTGTGGTAACTATACAGTCTATTAGCTTTTGCCAACGACTTCCACAGCGTGGACATCAGAAATTATCCTACGGGAACTACTTGCTGGATCGTGATAAAATTTAGCCTGTGACCTAAAAATCATGTTATTTAAAATATTAGTATGGGCGCAGTTTACAGAGATTCAGTCATAATGCCATCAGTACTCATTACTTTCACGCTGATTGCTGTTCGAGGGATTCAACAATTAGATACCAAGCATATGAAGTCGCCTAACAACGAAGCACGTATACAAAAACATAAAGAAGTGTTTCAATATACGAGTATATTTATCATCAACGCAAGCTAGATTAATTTCAGAGATTATTTTGAGTAATTGCAATATTATCTAATCGACTTTTTAAAGTGATAATATTTGTTTTCTATTACCATGAAGAAAGATACGAAAATATTAATTATGAATACCTCCTGTGTAAAAATATGAAAATATCCTCATAAGAACAATCATACTAGAAAATTATACAGAATCAACTATTAGACCCGTAGTATTTAATACGCACAACGCTACGGTGCTACTCAACTTTTTCTATTTTTTCCTTGGGCTAAGTCACAATTATTGGACCCAGAAACTATTCGTAGATCGTAGGCTAAGTACATATTTATAGGTTTTTGCATTGTGCCTAATGGATAATAATTAGCACGTTCAAAAAGAACTAGAGACCGACTTCAACTGCCGTTTACAGCATTCATCCCCTATAATGTTTACCCTTAGAGGTAAAGTTATTCGCGTATATATTTTTTTGTTGATTTTCTCAAGAACCGCTGAATCAATTTCGGCAATATTCGAGTATATGGGACCACACTGGTAGCACCAGATTTCAAATTAAAAAAAAGAATCATCAATATCGGTCCAGTTCTGACAATGGCATCAATGAGAAAACCATACATTTTTCAGGTCAGTTGAAGACGGTGTCTAGTTCTTGTTGTTGCCTCAACACTTTATGCTTTTTAACCAACTCGACGTTAGGAAAAATATTATATTAGATTTCAACTCAAATTACAGAACTGATAAATTGCTTAAAAATCCGGTATGATTAATAAAATATTAATATTAATTTATTGCATTACTAATGTAAAAAACCCGTGTATAGTTTCAAAGTACACCAGTGTTAATGATTAGATATAATTTTTTTTTATTACTAGAATGATGATTGATTAGAGTTACGTCAACGAATTCATCCGAATTTACAATGATTCATGAAATTCGTCACACATTTTAACTCGAAACGTACGGAAAAAGTAGATTTGCGCGCATGCAATAAATCAGTGAGTAACGCGTGGATGTGCAAACGTATTTATCAATCGCTATCTCCTAGATATTGGCAACTTTCGATCGAAATATAAAGACAGGACAGGAAAATAAAAAGTTAGTTATTATTCAGCTCTTAGTCGTGTCAAGTAAATTTCTGAAAACTCGTCGAAATGTCTTTCTATGGAAAGGAGTACCAGTTGGACAGGCAGGAGAACTTCGAAGCATTTATTGATTCTTTGGGACCTGGTGAGTTCTTTTGTAATTTGGCTTTGAATGTAGTCAACCCATGATGGTGATAAAATACTTTAAGGAATCATACATAAGGAATACGGGTAGCATCTACCCGTCTTCTGCCGATGCTTCTCTTTTTTGGCTCAAGACTTCGGCTTATAACAGACACCTTGATTACCCTCGATGGAACAAAGAAAGATGGAGTGAAGTGAGAAGCTATTTTAGTATTGGAATACGCTTACCATTCGGGTGAATGCGGGAGGCGCTTAAGCAATTTAGTCATTTCGTGATATATAGAGGTATAGCCAACATGCTTGACGCATGCCTGCCCGCACCACTTTACACAACTTATTTTACATTTTTAAACGATTCTGAGGATTTGCTTTCGTTTTCTTTTGATCTGCTTTTTTTTCCTTTTATTTAATGCTCTAAAGATGCATGCTCTTCCCCAGGACTCCCACAAGAGATCAAAGATATCGTCATCAACCACAAGCCAGTAACGAAGCTGGAGAAGGATGGTGACACGTACACCCTGACCTCCACCAAGCCCGACGACACGACAAGTGTAGTAACTTTCAAGCTGGGCGAAGAAATCGAGGAGACCGTCTATGGTCGTAATGTAAGTAGTAATATAATGAGTATCTTTAGAAAGAACCTGAGGTTAGAACTCTCCCAAATTTCAAAGTAAAAGCCGATCTTTTTTTTTGTGTTTTTTTTTGGTTGAAACCTATTCCATAATATTGAATGTTTATCAGCATGAAATGTGCCCTAGAACTTTTGCAGTAATCTATTTGGGACAGTTGAACTTAGGCTTAGCAGTATCAAAAGGAAGTCATGTGTAAAACTGTTTTGGTTATCAACCTTTAATTACTTACTCCACTCAAATCACTGAAAGCGAACAATAAATAAATTGATTTACAAAGACATTTCATATTTGGTATGCAAACCATTCAGATTTATAAGCTTGAAAATAGAATAATTATAAAGGTATGCGGTATGATTAGCTTTAGACAGTTGCTGGTTTTGTAATTCCAGATTATTATCTTAATTGAAAAACTAATTTTCCAGGCCAAGAGCGTTTTCAGCCTCGAAGACAATGTCCTCACACAGGTCCAGACCTTCGAGGAGGGAACTCTAACCTTCGTCAGAGAGTTCTCTGACGACGAGATTGTTTCGGTAAGTTTCTTTTCAAAATTTACAGTAACATTACAATAAAAATTGAAGTTTCTCATCACTCCCAAGTAGATAGTTGCGTGGGATGCTTTGAAAATAAAAGATTTGGCTGAGTATTTGTGAAAACACCGTTTTAAACGCCTCCGTACCCTAGCGGCATTTCGACGCTAGTAAGTCTGCTACCAAATACGAGTAGAAATGTTACTCACCGGTAATGAGGCTACTGGGTGTGTACGTTTCCATCCTATATCTTTTTGTTCAGTTCACATCATTTGAGATGGTCAAGTGCAAACCCATGGTACATCAAAAAAACGGCGGCACGGCGTAGATGTATAAATAATTGTTACAACTTTTTTTTTTCAGACGACGACCGCGAGCAACTGGGACGGCAAAACTGTCAGATATTACAAGGCTCTATAATTCTAATTACATTTAAGCATTTAATTTATTTATAACTAAAGTATTACTCTAATTATTATTATAAACAGTACTTCATATAACCTGTATTTTATTTATTAATTAACAGAAGTGCCAACCCTATCTACCCTAATTTTACTATCAACTGACAGCATATCTGGGGGCACGGGAGTGCCCCCGCCAAGATGAGCCAAGCGGAGCGCATTATATTTATTCTCGGTTTGATTGTTGGTTATTTGTTGGTGGGGCATAAAGTATAAAGTCAGATGACCTCGCTGTTTTGTCACTAAAAGGTATATATAGCTTTGTACTGACAATATCAGTTAATTTTTAGGGTTCCGTACCCCAAAAGAAAAAAGGAACCCTTATAGGATCACTTTGTTGTCCACCTGTCTGTCTGTGAAGTGTGACCGCGGAGTCGTTGGATGCAAGTGGCTCGGGACTGGTCAATGTGGCGTACCATGGAGGAGGCCTATGTCCAGCAGTGGACGTTTCCCGACTGATCATGATGATCTGCAATCTCTTGGATCTGTAATAATAACAAAGTTATATATCAATGCATTAAAAATATATTAAGTACACCATTTCCTTTGCGATACAAGGGAATCAAAACCAATAGGGCGCTTCCCGTTGACCTAGAATGCTGAAATTGGACAAGCAAAGCTTCATCATCATCATCAACAGCCTATATACTTCCCTACTGCAGGGGCTCAGGCCTACTCTCCTACAGAGAGTGTATGGGTCGTTGTCCACCACGCGGGCCCAGTGCGGATCGGCGGACTTCACATGCCTGTTCAAGACATGCAGGTTTCCTCACGATGTTTTAATTCACCGTTAAGCAATCGAATAATGTACTTGAATTGAAAAACAACTCATAAGTACACGGCTGGATTTGAACCCGGAACCCTCAGATTGAGAGTCCGCGCCTTATCAACTGCGCCACCGACGCTTAAGCAAAGCTTACCGCACTTAGGAATAAACCTGAGAACCAGAATTTTTAAATTATATCATATCAAAAATTGCTTTTTTACATATTACAAACTTACATATGCAGTTGAAAATTGATCATGGTACAGACGCATGTATGGCATATCATTTTGACATTCGACCGAACATATTTGTTAGTTGCAGTGGCATAATTTCTGTACTGCATGCGGACGAAGTCGCGGGCGCAACAAGTAGCAAATAATAGGAATGGTTGGAAAATAATGATTATTATTTATCTAAGACCCAACCGAGCTTATATTGTTTGTAGTGATGGTCCACCGCTGGTACTGCGTTTACATATTTTAGTGTTGATTGACATTTGATCAATTTTGAGTCCGGTTCATTTTTAATGAGCTTTAAAGTCATGCACAAAATCGATGTTCTACTATCTATCTACTATCAAATCAAAATAAACAAAGAAACACGTAAGCAATACATCAGCGTTAAGTAATTACTAATTATTATAATTACATACTCTCGACATTATCATTAACAGACATCTCACGTTGTTACTGGACTAATCAGGCCAGTTATGAATTCTTCCTCGTTAAATTAATCGGTCGAATTTGACTGATTTTACGATTGTTTTCGGATAAACCACTTAATCCTTAGAATTTGTATCACTAATCTTATGACGACAAACCCGAAACTAGCTTCTTTTCTGGAAAATTTGAAGTTTTTAACTCCCGAACCAAAATGAGGGGTATAACTTTGAAACCCTTACATGCATGCATGGTGGCTTTCAAATAAATTAACTTCTTTCGTTGTGGTTTGTTTTATCAAAAGGCTGCACGGTTTGTTCGCCGATTTCGCTATCGTTATATTAATTTGAGCCATGTTGCAAGGGTGTAACTTTGAGTAATAAACTCTGGTATACCTCTAGAAACATTCGAACCGCTTAACCGATGATTCGTCATCACTACAAGTTTGTCTTCTTCTTTTTGAAAACCAGTGCTGTGATAAAACTATAGCTTATGCTGATCTGTTCTTATACTGCCAACGATTGTGGAAACGATTCTTAATCACACGATTCTTCTGCCCCAAGGTTGCCTGGAAGAGATCGCTTTTAGCGATAAGGCCGCCTTCATTGTACCTTTTATATTCTTCTCTTTTCTTTTCTGTTTTTTATTTTGTGTGTGTGTGCAATAAAGACTATTTGAATTGAATTGATTGTGTTTCTTTTTATGTGCTGAATAAACTCTTTTCTTTCCATCTATCCGGGGTGACTTCCCTGCGGTGCATGCTCTTACATATTACATGACTAATCGTAATAAAGATATCTCTGCGATACAACCGTCGACGTGGTAGTATCTGGTCACCTCACCTTCTGTCTTATCTACAAGTTTAGTGCTACACTCACTTTGTGCAACTTCACTGGAAATGGGCCGATAACGATTTTGGCACCTAGTGATAAGGCAAGGGCGTGGTGGAAAGTAGGGCATTTCGCAATTGCATTGATATCTTTGTCGATGATTGGAAACGTTAATATTAAATCCCTTCTTTACAATGTTGACTCCCTATCTGTCGGCACTTGGTTTGGTTGTTGGTAGGGCATTTTCGGGAAAAGCGTCGGTGGCTCAGTGGATAAGGCGCGGACTCTCAATCTGAGGGTTCCGGATTCGAATCCAGCCGTGTACCTATGAGTTGTTTTTCAATTCAAGTACATTATCCGATTGCTAACGTAACGGTGAAGGAAAACATCGTAAGGAAACCTGCATGTCTTGAACAGGCATGTGTAGTCCGCCAATCCGCACTGGGTCCGCGTGGTGGACTACGGCCCATGCACTCTCTGTAGGAGAGTGGGCATGAGCCCCTGCAGTGGGGACGTAAATAGGCTGTTGATGATGATGATAGCATTTTCTATGTCCGCCTAGCTAATTACCACCATGCTAGCTAAGTTTGCCGCCAAACAGCAGCGTGAATAGCACAGTTGAGTTCCTGTATGGTAGCAGAGCTAGCGCCTCATTTGATCGAGGCTTCTGGGTGTTCACTCTTACCACCCAAGGACCTTACCGTCACATCTGGTGATGCGAATGAAGGCCAAGAGTAAAGTCGTCATAAATAAAAAAATGTTACGTTGACATTTAGTTTTTGTTTCAATTTTTTTGTTATCAGTATTTTGACTAGTAAGCCGATGTTGGATCGATCACCTCATATAATTTTGAAATGTTTATCATCATTATTCATTGATAATACCACTTTCATATCCATAAAGTTATTCTGGAAATTATACTGCAATAATCAGTAATCTACTGCATATGTTACAATTCATAATACAACTGACGTTATTAAAAGACGTAAAAAGAATTGAAACAAGCCAAGTACAAGTCGGACTAAAGGGTTCCGTATCACCGAAGAATATATTTAACACAGGATCGAACAGAAAATCGAAAAATATAGTTTCTTTTATTAGAATCCCTTTAATTATAAATTTTTATTATTTTTGGCTATAGTGGCCATTTGAGACACTCTTAAAAATCCAAAGTCTAAAAATATTACGGTTTAAAAGATTACTAACTAGCCTGCCAGCAGAGCCTTAGTAATTGGGACCCGATGGCATCCTTTGGGTACAGAGCCCTAAAGAGCCATCTGTGAGAGTGTCGGCTTCAATACTCCAAAATGTAGTTTGAATTAAAATAGAGTGAAATGAAACTAAGTTTGCGTACGGTTGCAAAAGTTAGTGCATCTGCCAGGCTACTACTCGTAGTTTATGCGTCAAAGTTTTATGCCAAATGGATTCGTAAATATTGAACAGCAACTTCAAAGTGTTTCCATAGAGCTAACTGTTTATACAATTATCGAGAGTAAAAGAAAGGTTTTTTTTAGATAAGCAATTTTATTAAAAAATGGTAGACGTTAAATTTATTTTAAATTAGTAACTTATATTTATGCAGCCTTGTAGTATCTGATGGCTACGCCGTCCCACTTGGAGCTGGTGGTTTCCTAGAAATAAAAACAAAGAAATTAATTTAGTAAGTCACCAAAATTATATTTCTAAAGCATTGCCGTTTTCTTCCAGGTGCTATTTTGAAGCTAATAAATATTAAATTTTATTTGTAATATCAAAATCGATATCCATCGAGATATATCTCTAAATCTGAGGGTTCCGGGTTCGAATCCAGCCGTGTACCTATGAGTTGTATTTCAATCCGAATGCTTAACGGTGAAGGAAAACATCGTGAGGAAACCTGCATGTCTTGAACAGGCTTGTGAAGTCCGCCAATCCGCATTGGGCATTGGGAGAGTATGCCTGAACCCCTGCAGGGAAGTATATAGGCTGTTGATGATGATCAAAATCGAAGTCATGTGTTAAGAAGTATTGTGCCAAAAGTGTCGTGACGTTGGTTTATCTTTATGAATTCTGTACCGCGTAGAGTGGTACATCGCTGCACATGTTTCATGCATAGTAAAATAGTTAGTGTTTGACAGAATTTTTAAAACTGTTTTGCGTTATTATGATGTCTAAGGACTCCGTAGAGCAAGAAAACACGGAGACAAGAAATATTATTTAAACATACCGCGAAAACGCTTCTCCTGAAAACATGGCGCTTCATGTCTTCGTGACGTCACCTGCTTGTAAACTTTTGTGATTGACTTTTGTCTACACGCAACTGTTTACAAGTAGTTGACGTCATCAACCATTCGGCCAATCACAGTCGTTTACGATAACGTGATTAAAGTAGTCAAAAAATAAATTTATTTGTCGGTTTTCTCTTAAAATATCCAGTGTTCTTTGAACCGACTTAGTTGGTTTCTAAAATACATATCGAATACGAACGCCATAAATAGATCCTGTATTTTACATGCAGTCAAATACCCTATTGGCATCCGAACTCAGCCCATTCATGGGCTTTTTCGAAAGCATCACTGCTGCTACATATATGTGAGATTTCAGTTTTGTGAATAACTGACCGCGACTACTGCGTTGTCTGAGAACGTCCTCTTGAAGGTGAGAAAAGCTCCGTCACCGAACTTCTGCACATGGGTCAACGTGTTTCCATCCAGGGTAAACACGCTGGTGGCCTGCAAAATAAATAAAAAGCTTATCAGAAATGTATACAATTCAGCAGAACCGGCGACTCTTCAATCTGAGACGAATCATTTTGTATTTGTATTGAACATGATTATTATTGCTTTTTGTTTGATCTCAACTGACGTAAGGTTAGAAGTCCTTCAAGTTGTAGCGCTCAGTTAGCAGAATTTAATATTGTGACTGGAGCTTTATGTTCAGCAGTTGGTTCTAAAAGATACTTGTTTGATTTGAAAAGCAGCGAAAAAACTTACGGGACGACCATTGACAGTCTCAGAAATTTCTTCTCCGAGCTTGAAAGTGATCTCAATGTTGGGATTGTCGGGCCTAGAGGTGTAAAGTGTGTAGGAGTCACCATTCTTGACCAGCTTCAGGACTGATTTGTGAGCAATCAGGGCTTTTCTGTAATCTTCAGGGGCGTCTGGAATTAGAAAATTTTTGAAATTGTTTATATAACTTTTATTTGTACGTTTTTAATACTTATATCAAACGGTTTTCCTTATTTAAATGATTCTATTTATCTATATGCCATCTATGTGAAACACGTAGCGACTATAAATATTTTACAGGACCACAACATTTACAGCCCATAGAGGTATATCCCCACTGCGGGGGCTCAGGCCTACTCTCCTACAGAGAGTGTATGGGCCATAGTCCAACACGCAGGCCCATTGCGGATTGGTAGACTTCACACACACCTTTGAATTTCTTATCAGGAGTTTGCAGGTTTCCTAACGATATTTTCTTTCACCGAAAAGCCAATGGGTAATGATTTTTATCATTCCTACATAAATTCCAAATAACAATTTGGAACTCATTGGTACGAAACAGGATCGAACCCAAACCTCGATTGTTCAAGGACCAACTGAGCTACCACGACTTTTCAACCGACTTCAAAAAGGAGGAGGTTCTCAATTCGACGCGTATGTTTTTTTAAATATATTTCATATGTGTGTTACGCGATAACTCCGCCAATAGTGAATCGATTTTGATTTAAAAAATTGGGTAGAGCATTTATCAGAGGTGGTCCCATATAAATTTAATAGAAATTGATTGATCGCTCTTTAAGAAATCAAATTTTTAAGGAAATTGAAGTCGGTTTTTAGTTCTTTTTGAATGCGTTAATTATTACAAAAGGCTGACAAAACCAAATATAAATCATGAACATACCTGCCGCCAGAGAGTTGACGAACTCCTCAAACTTCTCCTGTTTTTCCAAAACAAACTGCTTGCCCAAGTAAGCCATTTCGAGTACTTATTCGCCACTGGTCAAATGATCAAAAATGTATTACTTATCGCTGTTTAGCTTTTTATAAACTCAGTGCAATTATGTTATTTAGATAAAACCTGATAGTTGGAAGCACACGCTGGAAGATATACTCGTATGTATGTACTTTGCTCGATGCAGCCGCCTTTGATAATCATAATCTAACTTTTAATATCGGTTGGCAAATAAACTTGTAAAATATTGTCAGAGATAATCTTGTCACGTATTGAAATATTATGGAAGTCGCCATCACCATTATGGCCTAGATGCGAAAGTTGATTTGAAATTGCAAAAGAAAAGCTTTGTTGAAGCTGAGTTCTAAGAACTATGTTTACATTTTCCTCTTGTTAAAAATATAAGGCTATTTGAGCCTATTGTTAAAAAAGCAGTCAAGTGCTTGTCGGGTCACGCGCAGTGTAGGGTTCTCTAGTCAAAGTGGTTTTATAAAAAGTAATTTTGAATGAAATTTGTACGAAATGTTCATTTTGACCACTCCATGTACATTTTATAGTTTGGTCAACTATTTCTCGTCAGCCTGTAAAGCCACCTTAGTCGAGATACTTTTCCTTGAAAGTTCAGTATACATAATAAGACTGTCAATTTTTCCGAGTTTTTAAAAGCAATAGAGGCAATTTAGCAGATAGAGGAGGGCGGAGGAACGCACAGCTCTTAAAGCTTAATATTTCACAAACAGAGACCTGAATCGAAAAGTAGTGTTCGTAGACCCCCAATGTTTTTAAAAGACCTATACAACGGTAACCCACACAATGGGTAAGACGCGAAAAAAATTGTTTATCCCCCAGTTACATGTCTGATAACTAAAAAATATATATTTAAAGATTTTATTCTACCATTTTGGATTCTTGGCCCGAACTTGAAAAATGATGATTCATTGCAATTTAGGTTGCATTGTATTGTTCGTGTTATAATGGTGTGATATAGTGCACGGTGTTATAGTATCAATTACGCAAAATTGTGAGGGTTTCGACGCCATCGAAAGCGTTTACCATGTCGAGTACATTCAGCATATGGATTTTTTTGAATTATTTTGAATGAAACCAAGGCGGACCTTTGAATTCTCGTCAATAATCGTCAAAACAAGCGATAAAATGTACACATTATACATTTTATTGAGAAAACTGAGGAAATGGCTTCGGCCTAGTTTTTATAACTTTAAAATTCGAAGATAGAATATTATTATCAAAGACATGGCTGGACATGGCGAAAAATCTTACAGAGCGAAACTATAAGGGTTCCTGGTTTGACTACGGAACCCTAAAAAGAGTAAAAAAGTGTTTTGAGAACAATCGTTATTAATAATATATTATCAATTTCGAAAATCGAACGTAAATAGTAAAAATCGAGTTATAGTAACGCGTCGATTGAATAAAAAACTGAGCTTCGGTTCAAAGCGTAGATGTTAGCATTTGTAAAATATACAAGATATTTTGAAAAATGATTTTGTAATCGATCGTTAAGCACCCTAAATTAAAGTCTGATAATATTGTCGACAACCGATAACAAAACTCACTGCAATAAAATGACTTACTCGTATTGTCGTCAAGTGAAGCTATCATGATCTGTACTTTACGTTATCTAGCTACCAACTTACGCGATACCAAGTTCCACATTGGGCAGAGGTATAAAGTTTATATTATACATTAATTCGATGCGATCATGTCTTTGTGTATCTATATTTGGATAGCCCAAGAAGTATGTTATTTTTCCTTCTCCATGAAAAAGGATAATTACCAAAACCAGACCCCACTTACGTCTTAACCATTTATCATCCAAAATAACATTTTGAATTATGATGTCCATATGTTTATTTTGAATGTATTTTATAATGGTGTCTCTAAAATAATTTAAAATGAATACGAAATATTAATATTGTGGTAATCAAAATATAACCTCCAATCCATTCTTTGACTTTGAATTACTCTTAAACCCCAGTTTTTACCGGTATCACCTTTTTTTCGTGTAATCTACGATATATTTACTAGTTTTAGGCGATGTTTTGGTAAAGACGCAAGTTGCCGCAAGAGTGACCGAGCTTCCATAGAATTCTGGTCAATATCCTTTCGTCGATATTTGTTGTGCTGTTTAGTCATGAACAAACAACGCCAAATGGATCGCCATACCTGCTACAACAACAAATAATAATAACTAATAAGTTATTTATTTATATCATATTGGAATCGCTACTTTATATTACGATTACAATTACAAATTGTTAGCGCCTACCATTAAAGTATTCTCAATTAACAATTGCGCGTAATATTTTTCCAGGCGTTCGTTTAATGCAATGTTTGGTGCACGTTACCTCAAAGAAATCGTGAATAAAAACAGCAAAAACAATACACCCACACTTCAACTATCTATATATCTACACACACATACACACACTCACAAACATCAATGAATAGTATTATACACAATCAATGATTTGCCAGGAAGCCACAATAAAATTATAATCGAGCTCTGAGCCATGGCGGCCGATTTGTATCAAAAGAATTACACGTATAAACTGTTATGTTTTTAACTCTTTGTTATGGTGTATCAAATAAAATTGATTTTTATTATTATATTCTATACGGAACCCTCGGTTCACGAGTCTGACTCGTACTTAGCCGGTTTTATAAACGGTTATATTGTAATACTTATTGTAAACATAGTCTTTTTAAATAGGATAGGGATATCTGGCTTTGTGCAGTAATTATCTAAAAAATAGGACATCTGATTGTAATTTACTAATCGCAGAAGATACTGATTGCAGAGTGCCACGAATTTGTCGACAATTGTGTGTATCACCTTTCACGTTCCAGGAGTTTGGAATCCCATTTTAACTATTCTACCTTTTCCAATAAAACAACCGTGTATGTATATTGAATTATTTACAAAAAGATAACAAATTACAGTAATTATAAACAATATTAACAATTTCTATTCAGCCAATGCATACACTCTTGTACACTTGCCGTCCCAACCTTCGGCTGTTGATATCTGAAAAAACAAAATAAATGTAGTAATTTTGCAAATTTTATTTTTTTATTTTATTTTATAGGTTGCCAAAACATCAAGCATAATTACAAAGCAATTACACACACACACACATAAATTTAGTTCTAAATGCTGCCGCAATTATAGGCAACTACGGCTAACACAAAAAAAGTATCTATCTAATCAGCGGCCAGGCGGTAACATAACAGAAATAATTATGTATGAAGGTGCTGCTGGCTACATACTGGCTACATTTAATTTAAGCTTCATCATCATCAGTCTCAGCCGGGGAAATGTCCACTGATGCATAGGCCTACCCCTTGGTACCACACTGACGGGTCCCGAGCCACCTGCATCCAGCGAATCCCCGCGACCTTAACAAGGTCGTCGGTCCATCTAGTAGGGGGATACGTTGTCGTCACTCGAGAATTCTTACTCTCCATTAATTATCGGTTCTTCGAGTGATGTGGCCTGCCCATTGCCACTTCACCTCACTGACCCGTCCTATGTATGTCGGTGACCTTGGGTTTTCAACAGATTTCCTCATTCCGTATTTGATCACGCAGAGAAATTCCGAGCATAGCTCCATAGCCCGCGGTGACTTTGAGCTACCAATGCTTACCACAGTAATTTTGTCCGGGGAGAACTTGCGAACGTGGGTAGACTTTCTGCCGTTGTCTTCAACTTGCGTCTGTATTAGGTCGTCGCCTTCCAAGTAGAACACTGATTTCACCTGTAATTAACAATTACACATTCAATTACTATTAATTTAATACTCTCCTTGACCTTGTTGAGTAGGTAGGTGTTCGCGAGACATCAACTTGTAGAAAGATGTTCCAAGTTAAGCGGCATATTGCTACAATATATCCGTTTAACTATGTATTTATACGTAGATCTAGTGAATTCTAGATATTTATTTAGCTAATTAAGGCTTCTTTTCCCCCTCGCACACGCTTGCCACCTATCGTCAGCTGTGATAAAGGCGAAGTACAAACTCATCATACATTTAAAAAAATATATTATACCCATCTATAAAAATCATCATCACTTATATTCAGCTTCCGGTTAGCCGTTACATACAGACCAATACACGCAACATTACGAATTCAAATCATGGGTTAGTTAAGGCATTGATATAACTTCTTACTGATGAAGTCCTATTGCAAACATGGTGTGGCAGTAAATAATGAAATTTAAACGCAACTTACTTTAACTCCATCGGCCCTCTCTTCGACGAACTCCTCGCCGAGCTTGAAGTTGGTCTTGACTGTTCTGAAGGAGGTGCTCATGGTGAGCAGGTAGCTGCCGTCCTCATTGCGGGTCAGGATGCACGTTGGAGACACAGCCAGAGCAGCCTTGCGGGATAGCATGCCCACCTCTGGAGAGAAAGATTACAATAAGAAAAACAGGCGTGCAAGACATACAGTCACATTAGCTCTGATTTTGTTATCAAAGCAAAACCACAGTACATATGATCCCGGGTTTAGAATAAGACCACTCCGTGCCATCTCAGGGTGTCGAAAAGGAGACAACGAGAAATATTTTGGAGATGTCCAATTGCTTATAGCAGCAACACCTATAGTTTTTGAAAATCCAACAACCTTGACAAACAAACATAGTTATGCTGTCGAGAAAGTGAAACATATTTCAAAATCCGGAATGAGGAAATCCGTAGACGAACAAGGGTCACGGACATAGATCGACGAGTCAGTGAGCTAAAGTGGAAATGTGCAGGCTCGAAGAACTGATAGCCATTGGGGAGTAAAACCTCTCATTTGGCGACCACGTACCGGGAAGCATGTACTGGGCAGTCCCCTTACTAGATGGACTGACAACCTGGTTAAGGTCGCGGTGAGTCGCTGGGTGCAAGTAGCTTGGGACCGATCAATTGGCATATTATGGAGGAATTCGTCCAGCAGTGGACGTTTCTTGGCTGATGATGATATTGATATATGTACGTTTATTTCCATGGTTTGGAACCCTTGGTGCTAGTCCCAACTCTTGGCCGGATTCCGTTTATTAACTGTGTGGAGTAGAACCGGATGTGTGTGGAAACATCCGATTCGGAACATACCTTGTTTTAGAGAAAAATGCGAAACTATCAAATTACAAAAAGAAACCTATTAGGACTACTAATTATGAAAGTTTTTAAAAAAATTACTCAAAGAACTTTATGGTATAGATTAGATTAGTTTATTTATTTCATTGTACCAATGTCAAGATTACAAAAAAAAATATATAAAAATGTCAGAGTGTACAATGATCGTCAAAAATATTTAAAATGACAAAAATTATATAAAATAAATGTCAAACAGTAAATTTAATGTCAAAATAAATAATAAAATAAATCTATAATAATATAGATACTCAAAATTTATCCTGTATAAAATCTTTTACATTGTAGTATTCTTTATCCAACAAAAGGTTTTTTAGTCGTCGTGTATATAAAACACATATTTTTACTTTATACGTTACATAATAAAACCTCGTACGAACGATGAATTACATAATATGTCAAGTAGATATCCATTTTAAATCATGATTGATTTGTTCCATTTTATTATCTCGGCTGTGATACACGCACACAACTGCAATGCAGCGATGTAATTGTGTGGACCGTAATATGTTATTATGTAACGTTGTATGCCATCTTTGTGTAAATATATCTGTTATAATGAATCTGTCGTCCTTTTCTGGTTTCATAGCAAGAAGAAGGATAGCGCAAACGTAACGATCATTTGCGTGGTTTTATCTGCGAACATTGCATTTGTTATTTAAAAGTCAAGGAAAAAGTCCCAGATACTGTTTAGGTTATACCTAAATTGCATATGTTTTTGGATTTTAGCCAACAGGTAGTAGCCAGCCATTCACTAGTCAATCTTATGATAAGCCTCGTCCCACCTACCGATTATGTTCTGTTCTGATCTAGGTAGAATTGAAACCGAGCTAGAAAGCAATATAAAATGTACCAATCGTCACACAACTACCGATCCGAACAAGCATAAGGTAGATCAGAACAGAATCGGTAGGTGTGGGACGGGTCTAACTCAAGTCTGTAGGAAATTGTACAACTTGTGATACAGTTTAAACTCTGAACTGCTTCTTAAATAATACACAGGTCCTGACAACTGGGCACCATAGTAAAAAAGAATGTATTTACTATAGGGAGTAAGATATATCTAGTAACGACCAAGTACCGGGAAAAGTGTACCAGGCCGTCCCAATATAAGATGGACAGAGGTCGGTCAAGGTAGAGGGTAGCCGTATATCTCTAGCTTTCTAGACTACAAGGATCAATACCCCTGGACACCGGTGGGGTATCTATGGACGTTTATGGACCAGTGAAATGTTTCCCGGCTGATGGTGACGTAGTAGTCCTATCTTGACTAAATACCAGTCATTAAAACATTATACTGTATAAGATATTACATAATACCCGGCATACTTATATATCTAATCACTAACTAAAAAAATTTACAACTTACAACTATTATGAAGTTTTCAATGTAAGTGGAAAGTAAAAACATGGCTTAACGTTATCCCTCTCCTAATGCTTCCATACTAAATTTCTTTTATCATAATCTTTTAAAATATAATGGCTGGCTTAGATAAGTAATTACCTAATAATAGGGGATATTATAGTGTCGCGAAAGAAATATCGTTAATTTATAACTTCATAGTTAGCTACAATAGCCGTTACGCAGCTAACGGTTCATAGATGTCGCTTTGATCAATAATCGAAAAAAGTGTATAAAACATGTGATTCATTGTGAAGTTAATGATACTCATTTCGCGACATCACAATATGATGCCCTATTTTTAAATAGTTACTAAACAAATCCAGCGATTATATTTTTAAAGATTATAGCAACAGAAATTCAGTACGAAACTCTCATGGAGAGACTCGCCTTAAATTTAGGTTCCGTATGTCATCAAGCGTCGTCGGTCGCGCAATGGATAAGGCGCGGACTCTCATTTGAGGGTTCCGGGTTCGAATCCAGCCGTGTACCTATGAGTTGTTCATCAATTCAAGTACATTATCCGATTGCTTAACGGTGAAGGAAAACATCGTGAGGAAACCTGCATGTCTTGAACAGGCATGTGAAGTCCACCGATCCGCACTGGGCCCGCGCAGACGTATATATATAGGCTAATGATATGATGTCATCACTCATCACTGGCAACACGCACTGATTAAAGAAATGCAACTACGTGGAAGATTTCATTGAAGATGACAAGATAACGAATCAATAATCAATGAAATTGTTGCTCCAAGGACTCCACTCCGTTAGACGAGTCAAGTTTTTAGTTTCATCATCAACAGCCTATATACGTCCCCACTTCGGGGGCTCAGGCCTACTCTCCTACATAGAGTGTATGGGCCATAGTCCACCACGCGGGACCAGTGCGGTAGACTTCACACAGACCTTTGATTTCTACTCAGGAGTGTGCAGGTTGCCTCACGATGTTTTCCTTCACCGTAAAGCCAACGGTAATGATTTTTATCATTCGCACATAAATTCCAAATAACAAATTGGAGCTCATTGGTACGAGCCAGGATCGAACCCAGACAGACTTTGACTGGTCAAGGACTGACGCTCTACCCAAACATTAGCTATCATGGCTAGGTGCTACTCTACATCCGGTCCGGTGCAAACATTCCGAATTATCAAATATTTGCGAACGTTTTAGCGAATAGCTGAAAGTATATTACGAAGCTAACCATAATATTTACTAGGATTACAGTAATGATTATCGTGTCGTTGCTAATCAATTATTTGATATACTCGTTCCTACGAGTATTGGCAGTATAGTTCTTAAATCACTCTAGAATTGTATCATTATAAATTTCGAAATATCGAGACAGAAAACTCAGTTATATTTGTAAGACTGTAACTAATAATAATATGGATATTACCTGAAGTATCGATGTACGTCGATACGTTTCAAGTCGATAGCGTAAATAGTTCCAGAGATAATCAGTTGTGACAGACAAACTTACGGACAGACAACAGAGATATGGGTTCCATTTTTTCATCGGATGTTCAGTACAGAACCAATACCTGACACGACTGCAAATAATACACTTCTCACCAGAAAAATCAAAACACTTCCGTTTTTATAGTTTCTGTCCTAATTTAACACAAAAGAGTTTTCATGTCATGAAAAAATCACATGATTGTATAGTTGGCAGCTTGGCCATAGCAGTGATAAGCGAAAATTCTAAATTAGAATTTCATTTGTTTATCCAATCAATTTCCTTCATACTCCATATAAAATACGAAACCTATGAAAATTTAATTTGAATTTAGAACATTAACATTAGGATTTGAAAACCTCATATTATTAACTATTAATCGACATTTGACATATATTCCTAAATATACACATTTTTCTGATTATCCTTACAAAACATAAACTTGCAATATTACAGATGTGGTTCCGCCTTCTTGCTCGCTGGCCACTTATAATGTAAATATTTCAAATATTTTTTAGAATACGTATTTGATATTCTTTTGTTTTTATGTTTTCACTCTTTTTTTTGTGGAAAATTGATTTGTTCGTTCATTGTTCTATATATTCTTAGAGTTAAACGTTTTCATTCAAATTCCAATTAAACTCGTTTGCTTATAATTGCCCTGGTCCCGGCTCCACCGTCAACATTTTTGGTCCTTCGAGCCGGATATGAACCAGCGACCGGTGCAAGGTGTTTCGATTTATCTGATGAGAAGTATATTTATGCGTAGACTAACAATAAGCCAGGTATTTTATAGTTCAAAATTATATTAAAAATTGTACGGAAGGATTCTGAGAGAATTCCTAAATCGCTCACCGATGAACTTCAAGAATTCTTCGAAGTTCTCCGAGGTTGTTAAAGTGTATTTCTTTCCAAGACACTGCTCCATCTTTATTAATGTATTGTATAGCTTGCCCCTTGGAGTTTAATCAGTCACTGGCAATAAACACATTACCTAGCGGCATAATATATGTATATGTTGCGGATAAACATATGATAAGGGCTGATTAAGATACCCCAGAAATTTTTGGAAAATTACTGAGCAAAATATTTGGTATTTGGTATGGTACATTTTACTATAAATAAATGGTTAAATATACTTTAAATAAACATTCACAAATTTTATGTATCCTAAAAACACTATTTTTGGTATAAAATTATATTTTTAAAGGCCACACAAAAATTTTTGAGACACATTTTATTTTGTTTTTGAAATGTAGGAATAGACATAAAAGTTTGTTACCTAAAAATATTAAATATTGTTCAAAATTTTCCGAAGATTTCAATTTGATTATTTCCCATTTTCTTATGATTTTTAATTTGTAAAAACAATAAAAATATTTTGAATAATTCAATTTGTGTTTCGTTACAGACACAAACTGTAAAGTTAATTAATTAGTTATGCTAGTTGTTTTACTTGGTATAATTAAAACATTAATATTATGTTGCAGTGAGACAAAAAAATCGTATTTTCTTTAAAACAGTACTACTGAATTAATTAACATTTTCATAAATTGTAATACTATTAAGTATAACGAACCATTGATGAATAATTCGCTAATATAAATATACTCTTAAATGGATCATGCTCAAGAATGACGATCTCAAGATATGTCAATATTTTATACGTAAACTGCCATATTTTTTATCCGGGGTGAACCCAATTTTATATTCATCTATGAGGAATAATAGAAAATCAATTAATTTATGTCAGTGTACAACAACAAAAAAGTCGCGCACTTCACCGGTTTATTTACTTCTCTGAAGCTTTGCAATCTACTGAAAGTATATTAAAATATTATAACAGTATTTTTAGCATTATCATAAACTGCCTAATTACAATTTATTCCTGCGACATACTCGTGTATATACATTTTAATCAACGGTCCGTTCAGTCGCTTGATAAGCTGAATAAATACGAACATGCTTAAAGATATAAAAACTACGTACCAATAAATTTTAAGTAGCTCTCAAAGTTATCCGAGGATTTCAACCTGTACTTTTTCCCTAAGTACTTTTGCACCATTTTCTTTAAAGTTTTCTCACTGTTTCTCACGCCACAATGGCTGACGCGTTCGAGGCTCGGGGCGGCCTATTACGAACTCGCCGTTGCCACATAACTTGCGGATGCCTGTTGTTATATGCTTTAAAAGGTTTAAGGCGAAATCACCTTGATTTCAGTATTAACTCAACGGTTCATACGTAAATACTGGTCTTAATAGGGTCACAAAAGCCACGCGATTGATCGCAGTCTCATAAAAACGAACTGACGTCTGCTACTCGGCCGAATATTACACAAAATACACTTTCTCGAATCAATTGGAATACGGCGCAATCGGGAGTCAGTTTACAGTTAATTATTTGCTATGATGCCATCGTTGAAGTAAAAACACCGTCCGGTTTCGATAGCACACACGTAGGTACACAACTAAATGCGTCAGACTTTTTCGTCGCAACTTCTTTGGCTTTTCTTAGCTTTTTTATACATAAACGCAAAAAACATGACACTGGTTCTCACCGATATTGTACCTCTATATCAGCGTTGCCAGACGTCCCGATTTGGGCGGGACGTCCCGATTTTCAAATCAAAATTAAATGTCCCGCGCGGGACAGGCTCAGTCCCGCTTTTCGGGAATACTTTAAAAGAAGTTAAATCTTCACAGAAATATCATGAATAAGTTATTCTTATAAATAATTATTCTTTTATTGTAAGTTGCAATTTGTTACACTCACTTCTCAGAGTTTGAAACGCCATATTTTTCTAATGAACAAAACTTTTTTGATTTTAATTTCTGTTTTTTTTTTTGTATTCAGAAGACGAAAAAGACTTAACTATTACGAATCTGATTTAAAATATCATATTTTTATTAAAATACATTTTCTATGGATATTTTTGCTATCTATTGTCACGTAAACGTAATTTGAACTCAAATAAAAAGTTAAATATTCAAAAACTTTTGTTTATATACGTTTTTTTTACTATGTCCCGCTTTCGACGAAAGAATCCCGCTTTTTTCACTGAAAATGTTCCTAAATCCCGACTTGGCAAAAAAAAATCTGGCATCGCTGCTCTATATTTATCTCGTATTCTCACGCGTGACGAATTGCGTGTGCACATGGAGGTAGATGTCACAATACTATGTGAAAAAGCGAATGAAAAGTAATTTTTTTAAATCCCAGCTGCGTAATTTTGATATACCCAGCGTCACTCTCACAGTAAATACGAATCTAACCACTTTTCCCAATCAAAAATCCATCGAGACGTTCAGGCCTCAGAGCGTGCCAAACAATTATACATACATACTCTCGAAAAACATAACCCTGCTTCTGGTGTAGTCTGGTAAATACATATCAATAAATAGCGACTCTGGCTACGGAATAATATGGAACAATTCAGCACGTACAGCGCGGTGATCCTAAAATTTCATGGACTACTTCTTTCTGTCTCTTCTAGTGTGGTTTACCAATCGAGGTTGCTTCAGGTAGCTTGGTGAGGATATATTCACGTGTAGTAATTGGGTAGAGTACCACGCCAGACGTTTCAGCGGTCCATATTCTGGCACACATCCCGGTGCTATCTGTTTTCCGATCATGCCTTCATTCTCTAATAGGATTTCGTTATTTGAACCCATAGTTACAATTATTTGCTATTCAACATGCTCAGCCATTCTTTCGTAACGTATTTCATAATCGGCTAGATAAGTCCATTGTTGGACATGAGCCTCCACGTCACGTTGGACTTTAGAGGACGTGGGGGACTTTGTCGTAATCACCATGCTTAGCAGTGACCAGTCCCAAGCCGCACGCATCGAGCTGCTCCCCGCGGCTGTCCTTGGTCGTCAGTGCATCTAGTGTGGGGTCGGCCCGGTATACGTTTCCCAGCAGCTCCACAGAAGAAGAAAAAAAAAACACTCACAAATTTATTTACTGAACACACACCAATTAAGTATTTGTTGACAAACCCGAGTTGTTGAAGTTGAAATTAGAATCAAGATGAAGTAAATCGTATGTTCCTTAACCGTATTAATTCCGCTTTTAATTGCTGGCTTTATTTACTCCACCTTACATTCTTTTCAAGTCGGCAGGCAATGTACACCGCCTTGGACTTTACGATTGTACTTAATTACACTTGTGCCATTCAGAAAAACCGCTTTTGATAAGTCTGTAACCAAACTTGAGACTTTCGGGTCAATAAACGGTAACCAACAAGTTTTTAAGTGTTCAAAAGTTATTGCGGTCTTCGATTTTGGCCCTGTGTGTTTACAAAAATTATCGGTTTTATCTCCACTGTGCACTGTGCAAATAATATCGAAATATATAATGATGTCGTAAAAATGTGTAGTTGATTTCGAGGTATCATCCAGTATAGGGCATGATTTTTAATTTATTCAGAAAAAAAAGATAACATGAAGTGCCAACATTGTATTTTCTTTAACATCACCAAAAAATAAGTAGACATAATCATTTCAATTAAAATTGTATTCTTTTTTAGGGTTCTGTACCTCAAAAATAAGGATCACTTTGTTGTCCGTCTGTCTGTCTGTCAAGACCCTTTTTCTCAAGAAGGCGTGGAGATATCAAGTTGTAATTAATATCGAATACTCAAGTCTGCTGTTACTTAGATCTGTGAAATGAAATCAAGCTTATATATCAACGTAATAAAAGAAATATCTGTAATTTTGACCATTTCATACAAAATGCAAGGGAACTAAAACCTATAGGGTATTTCCCGTTGACCTAGAATCTTGAAATTTGCTAAGAAACAAGGTCTTACAGCACAACTATAGGAATAAATCTGAAAACCAGGATTTCCGAATTAGAACACAGTAAAAATAGCTTAATTTTTATGTTTACAAACTCAACTTTGTAGTTGAAAGCCATACAGCAGGTATGTAACTTAACTGTAAAGTAAAGTTGGTTTTTCAATGGACTTCATTTGGAGTGCATATTACCTAAGCTATTATTAATTATTTTCAGTATGTTAATTATTTAACACGAACCATTTATGAAAATGCCAGATTTCCGCTCATTTATGAAAAAACCATCGGAATATCTCTAAGTGATAAAATCCGAAATAAGGAAATTCGTAGAGGAATGGTCACCGACCGACAAAGCTCAACGAGGCAGTGCGGTGAAATGGCAATTGGCACCGCTGGAAGAACGGATAACTGAATGGGGAGTAAGAGTTCTTGAATAACGACCACGTTCCGGGAAACGTGTACCGAGCCGTCCACTTAATAGGTCGCGGGGAGTCACTAGATGCAAGTGGCGTACCACGGAGGAGGCCTTAGTCCAGCAGTAGACATTTCCGGGCTGATTAAATTAAATTAAAATTTATTTATTGAATTAATTTGGTGTATCCATACAGTCTGTCATAGTGTGACACTTGTGCGACGGGTGTATGTAGGCTCTCTTTCTCTACGGATGACATTTTGTTTTTGTTTTGTACAATATTATATTAGGTAATGTAACTAATATATTTTTTAAGCTGTTGGCGTTACTAACTAGTGTGAGGGTGAGTGCGAGTTAGAGGGTGTGTGTTTTGTGTGTGTGTGTGTGAGAGAGTAGATGTTTGTGAGTTTTCGGATCGGGAGCTGCCACCAAGTGACACCTCCCGCTGATGATGATGACGAAATGATAAGTCAAATTTATCATCATCACCAGCCAGGAAACGTCCACTGCTGGACATAGGCCTCCTTCAGGGCACGCCTCATCGACCGGTCCCTAACCACCTGAATCCAGCCATTACCCGCGACCGACGACTTAGGTCAAATTAAGGAGTAAAAATTGTAGTCAATCTGAGTTGATAAAATGCCGCTAGTGTGCTGGTAGTATATGGCAGTATGGCTTACATCGTAGGACGGTAGAGTGCGTCCGGAACCGGTTGTGTTGCCAGTATCTATCTATACCGTATAACTTACGTTTATATACCTTATTATGTATACATTACGGATGTCGCAAACCAATAAGAATGCTGTTCTTACGAAATATGACTTACTTTGATCTGGTTGAAGTCGCCGGAAATTGCGGAAATATTATGGTTAATCGTTGTATACATTATAGAAGAGCGGGGTCTCCTAATACAAGCTATCTTTAGCTTAAAAGGAGTACCCTAAAACCTGTATATTAATTTTAGTAGATGATGCACTAAACATTTTTTCATTTTTTTAAAAAATAATCAAGGTGCTAATCGTAGTTTTAAATATTGAAAATGGAACAAGCTTTAACGGGCTTCATAAATCTTTATCGTTTTTTATTCTCGATCTTATGCGCTCGTGGCCGACAACGTTTTCACATACAGCTGAAGTATTCTATGGAAACACGTAAAAAAACATTTGCGGAATGAAGTTTTCTTTTAAAAGAGTATTACAACAGTCAACAGTATTTCCATGAGCTGAAATGCTATATTACCACGCTTGGTACGCGGTTTGGTGATCGCAGTAAGATGTGATCCAATAACATGCCGGTTGTATGTATGTACAAAAGGGATAATATCAAAAACATATTATTACGGTTAGTTCCGCTTTACTAGTGTAGTAATTTGGGCAAATCCTTTACGGTAAGCCCGGCCTTTGTCTTAATCTAACAAGGGCATTATACAATTTAAATCGGGGGTCTCAGTTATAGGTTAAAAAAAGTGGCAAAGATCATTGACGCGTTCAATAAGAACGACAACCGTCTTCAATTGCCTTAAAAATTTAGTTTTTGTTGATTTTCTCAAAGAGCGATCAATTAATTTGACCACCTCTGAAGTATGCTCTACCAAACAAAAAATAATTATCAAAATTGGTTCACTATTGGCGGAGTTATCGCGTTACACATACAAAAAAAACATACGCGTCGAATTGAGAACCTCCTTTTTCGAAGACGGTTGATCATTTTTTGAAGTCGGTTGAAAAATCAAAGACATCATTAAACCTTGCATAAATATGCCATTTCTGTTGGAGAATAAAATAACATCCTAAAGCATATTTCGAGCGATATTTTGAACTAGCTGCTGTTGGGACTGCCCTGGTTTTACATTTTCACGAGTTCGCTATCTTTGACATGTTCTATATACTTTACAACGACAAATGTGGATAAAAAAGTTTATTTCATTTCATTTACAATTTGTTTAAAATGTTTCAAAAAACACGTACAAAACTGAGTCATCGATAATGACTTAAATCATCGATTATTTATCACTTTATCAGCTTATAATAATTATACATATAAAAGCAAAGTGCTAACTCATGCTTACTAACAGTTTGTAGTCTAAGAAATCAGGATGTTTTTGTTTGCTCATTATTATCTTCGAAGTTTGGATACGCAATATTTGCTAACACGCAAAGGTTTAGATATAATAGGGATGATGACAAAAAAAAATTATTCCCTCATTCGAGAGACCGTGTGAAGAGATAAATGGCCTTGTCAAAGATTTTTCGATACGACCCGTCGAAAAGTGTTTTTAGTCACGTGGTGTAAAAACGCTCCATACAAATCGGTACTCAGGCGTGACGTCACGGTTGAGTATTGAAGTATAGGTAATGTATGAAACTTTTAACAATATTTGAGTTATCTCGTAAAATAATGATTTTATGTGACCATTCCCTTACTAAAAATATTCACAATGTAATTACAAAACAAAACGTAAAATAAAAAATTTTATACGAGCAAGTTGGTTTTTTGGAATTTTTGCGGGCTTTATAACATCTAAAAGTCCAGAAAAAAAATATATTAGATATTTTAAATTTTATAGGAGCTTTATAATGACCTTTATGGTTTAAAATACAATTTAGCCCCAATCTGATTTGGTGTCATCTAGCCTATTGCACGTGTATTTATTAGATTCTGACATCCCCGTATTACATAAATGCCTGCCTGTATTGATTTCTGTAAATTGGATGTTTTAAGATATATCTTCATCAACAGCCTTTATATGTCCACATTGCAAGGGCTCAAGCCTACTCTACGAATAGATACATAGAATTGATGTTCCCTACGTCTTCACAGCCGGGCAGGCTCTGACTTCTAGTACTTATGATAACGGTTAAAGCACGCCGAGCTTCTCATCAAACAAATTGCTTGTTTATGATTGATGTGCATCATTTCTCAAGCACCAATAGCACCTATTTACCATTTCTCTGAAATATACTCCGACACGCCTTGCGTGATACTTGACAATTGCTTGGGAGTTTCTTATTGTACTATCTTTAATATTTAATTTTTATAGGTAAAAAGCTAACTTTCCTGACCAGGTGATTTGCGATTTATTAGGGTCCAAGAGCGGATTGTATAAAATCTGTCGATATAATAAAAGTTTCTCTTGGCAATCTAACTGTCATGTCGATGTCAACGCCCAGGTTAAAACTACAGGTGAAATTAACAGAACATCATTAAGAAATATAAAAATAGGTATTATCTCATTTTATAGACTATATATATATATATATATATATATATATATTATATATATATAATTATTTATATAATACAATTTATAGGTATAAGGTAATAAACGCATACAAAGTAGACTATTTTCTCTTTCTCTTTTAATTTGATATTATTGTCCACTCTAACACATTTATATTTCACTCGTAGATCTCCTGCGGCTTTGCCTGCATGGTGGAAAATCTTTCTTAGTAGTAATAATAACTCTACGTCATCAAAGGGAAGTTTCAAGTGTGATGAGCGTCTAGCTCACTGGAAATCATTATGAAGTATGTATGAACCGCGGCTCTGCACTTCATTCATATTTGGTATTCTTTTGGTACTTTTAGAAGTCATATAATATGACTGTATTATAATATTTAGTTTTTAATAATTCTAATTTTCTTTACTTTGTTATCTGGCTTACTCTCGTCCACCAAACCTCAAGACCTCTCGGTCGCGGTACAAAGCAGTGTGAGCTCTCTAACTAGCGCATGTCTGCAAGAAAGTAATCCTCTGCTTTAGTACAGATTAGTTTCAAGGAATACGAGACGTAAGGAGCGCTTTAAACATTTCCTAGCACCAAATATGTATTTAAAACGCGTATTAGTGACAGTTTTTGCAGTTTCCCGCCTCCTTGAAGGTAGGAAAGCTATTTATCAACCTCCTATCACATTTCAGCTTGTAATTTTGTAATGGTTCCCCTATTCGTATGTCTTTCCGTGGGTATATTGTCGAAGGCGACTAAGGAGAAATTCCAAGAACGCAGCGTAGGGGAGCGCCAATGAATTCTCTCTGCGATTACCAAACTCGCCTCTGAAACATGGTTACTACTTACTCTACGGCAAATCCTGTGATAAAAAAGCTATTTCGTCATGGCGACTGTCAGGTAGACACGCGTTTAGTTAGCAAACAACTTTTTATTTACATCTTCAGACTAAAACAGTATAATTTTTATTGTTTTAGAAACTTTAAAAAATGCTTTTCGTGTGTAAAATTGCGCCTGTCCTAATTTTCTTCTTGCGTTGACCCACTACGAATAAAGCTTTTGGAATATAATCAATCTAACCGAAACTGGTCCATACTAGTTTTATTTAACAGTTATAATATTATGCTCAGCAGGAACAGGTGGTTACTACGATATAAATTATCTAAATCGTGTTTCGTAACCTAGAGGCAAAGCACGGTCAAGGTTCTGTTTATTTGATAATAATGCTAATCAGGTCTATCACCCCAAGTTCGTAAGATGTAAAATTAGTTTCATAGCTAACTCTAGACGCTAACTAAATTAAAATTAGGCCGAGAAAGCCTCGTCACTATCTCCTTTGCTAGCCAGAAATACCTTCTATATGGTTATCCCATAAGCACTAAACACTACATAAATCAGACTTACGGCTTTTGCAAGCGAGGGACAGTCCTCGAGGTACTTTTGAGTCCATCAAAATAATAGTTACATAATAATAAAGAACACTGAGACATAAAAATACAAGGAAATCACAAATAAAAGGTATAATTAAGAAGAAGATAATGGAAGTGCGCATTTCAGTCCGTTTGAGTTACGACAGAATTATAGTTCTCTGTGGTTTGAGCGAACAAATGATCTCACATCGTGATCTGTGTGGACAGTTTTTCCACGATTCGTCGACCTTTATCCTCCGTCCACATGGACAAAAACATGGTGCATTTTCAACAGCGGAATTCACACGCCAGCTGATATTGTCAGAAGATTAATAAAATACGTAATTTCCTGTTGTGTCCAGTTGACTGCCAGCTTTTCTCATCGCGAGTGGTCGGGGGTTCCCCTGTCACAATAAACCTGTATCCTGTATTGGCCCAGCTACTGCTGGACCCCTGGGGAAAACAGCAGTTCGAGCAGCACTGTGCTGGTGTCATACTGACGTCACGGCATATTGTGTCAGCCGCACACTGTTTCCAGTACAACGCGAATACTGGAAGGAAGTAAGCGTTAATAATTTATTCTTCCAATAGTTTCCCAATGCTAATAAAAGTAGACACAATATCGCATGTTCGGACAGTTTGAAGGGTTTAATATGGCCCTAAAATCCGCCCTCTGGGTGTAAGAAATCTTGGTGGGTCCCGTCCGTGCGTAGTACAGTCACCTGTGCGCCCATGTCAAATACACTGCACCCCACTGCACCAATAGCCATCGTTTTAGACATACAATTTTATGTATTAGATCTCAATATAAACATCATTTTTTAAATCTATTTATTTTTTGTATTTAGAAGGTTAATTCTCAATTTTATTCTATTTTATACCAAACGCCTAAAATCAACCTCAATTTGTTCCTAGTATATATAATGACATTCATTAGACCAATATTTGCCGTGAGAAATTGTTCAGGCGCTATAAATAAAAGTGACCTCACTCATATATAATAATATGTGTGTTTGTATGTGTAATTTGTCTGTGGCAAATAAATGGTTTACTTTAAGTAAAATAAATTTCCTTTTCACTTTAATCGCGCCTGACTAATGCATTTTATTGGACTTCTGCTGCTTATTAAGCTGATATCTGCCAATCAGTCTAACCATGAATCTAATAGTATGTTCTCCCTACAGTTACACCAATCCAAAGTACTGGAAGATACGAGTGGGTTCTTCCTACCGCTCCCGAGGCGGTATCATACACAACCTGAAGAAGATTATACCGCACGAGTCATTCGACAGATATTACTACTCCAACGACGTTTCTGTGGCAGTTGTCTCCAAGAAGTTCACATTTGGACCTAATTTGGCTCAGGGTACCATAGCTACGTACCAGAGTGAAGTGAGAGACGGGTCCATGTGTACTTTGGTTGGATGGGGATCCATGGAGGTAATATTTTTTTTATTAAATTTCATCCACTTCTGTTGCCTGCACTAGGCTAGCTTACACTGTTGGACTCACATCCGAGTGTCCCGGTTCCCACCTCGGATTGCTTGGTGGTAGAGCTTTTTCTATGGCCGTCTAGCTACGACCATAATATGTCGTAGCAAAAGTGGCGGGGGAGCAGACCGTTCACTTTTTAAATTCTTTAGTACTTACTAAATACGTTCCTAAGCTCTAAAAAACATATAGTGCATCTTGGATCTGAGCACAATACATCCCATTAAATAAATTATTTACAGAGCACTGGACCTCAATCAGAACAACTACAGCATGCAACAATGTACACTATAGACAATGACGTGTGCGCAATCAGATACAACAATATAGGAGCCATTATACTGGACTCCATGATATGTGCTGGAAAATTGGATGTTGGAGGCGCAGATGGTTGCTTCGGTGATTCGGGCGGGCCTCTCATTTATAAAGGAGTTGTTATTGGCTTAGTTTCATTTGGTTACGAATGTGGACACCGTTATTATCCTGGCGTTTACACAAAGATATCGCATTTTACTGATTGGATTGTTAGAACCATTGCAAAAAATAAATAAATACTTTTGGTACGAGGTCACTTTTTGTATTCTTCTTACTTCGTAATTTTTTTTCGTGTAGCAACTGACTTATTTTTTCATATCACTGTCAGTTTGTTTGACAGTCAGGCAGTCATGTCAATTGTCAATGTCAAAATCCTGAAAATTTCGCAATTCGCTGGCTCGTATTGATTATTTTTCTTTCCGGAATTACACAAATTTCCTGAATTATTTCATAATACAGATTTCATAGAATATAATGGGCAAACCAGGTGTCGTTGCGTTCATAAAGGACTTTTATACTGACCCATTCAAATGGTAAGTAAACCTAACCTAGAAAATTAAAATGTGCCAAATTTCAGTGCTAATAATAAATATAATAGTAAAAGGCGGCAAGATAATCGCAAAGTTTTCGTATCAATTTCAAATAAATGGTTAGAGATTGAAGTTTAAAAAAACATCACGTGTGGTGGTGAGTGACAATAAGACCAATAGATGGTGTGTGCACCCAGAAACCATAAGCAAATGATGTCATATGACAATTTTTTTTAGAAACTGCAAAATTCTATAAATCTGGTCAAATTTCAATTAAATAATGTCTTGGTCCTTGGTTGATTCGAGATTGTTTATGATGATACAAGGCAGGGTTACAAGATACTCTTAAATCCTTTTACTGTTAGAATTGTAAACGTGTGAATGTTTGTAACATATTCACACATAAACAAATGAATATATTTGGATGTTTGTCATATAGAAAATATTCTGGATTAACAGGTAATATTGTTATCTCACTCTGTCTCAAGAAGCCACAGGCAATGGCTAGTATAATAGAGAGAGAGAGAGAGAAGCACCATAATGAAATCATACAAAACATAACTACTGTAAGGGCCTAAAGAGCATGAAAAGGCACCGATCCATTCAAATAATGATTGTACAACACATAATCTAACACTCATCTATTTTTACTACAATCATCACTTTTGTTTATATTGACACTATGTATTATCTTACAGGTCAATCGTTAAGAGCATCGGTTTCTTCACAGTCGGCATAGTAATCGCCAGTGAATGCACAAGCTTGGAAATAATGCCCGCGACACCACATTAGGAACCTTAAATTAAATTTATTTTAAGACGTAAAAATGTTAAAGTTTACTTTATTTTTATTGTTCGGGACTCTATGCAAGGGGCATCTGAGGCCTAATATAGTGGTGATACTTACAGATGACCAAGACTTAGTTCTTGGTGGAATGGTTGGTAATGTTACTTAGTGGCATTTTATGTGAATAAATAGTTTAGTTGTGGACATTGTGTTTTATTCAACATTGGTTTTTCAGGATCCGATGCAGAATGTGCAAAAGCTAATCGGTAATGAAGGAGTGACATTTGAAAATGCTGTAAGTACTGAAACCAAGGCTCTACTATTTTAATGAAAACATTATTTTGACCTGACATGTTTTTTATTACAAAAAGGTTTTTGCCTGAGACATCAATTGAGTTATCAAAAGTCATCCTGTTAGAGCTGGTAAAAAGTAAAATATACCCTTGTCAAATGCTTTGTGAATGCTAAATTCCAGATTGGTTCCACTAAGTCATAGATATTTTCGAGTTGACATTTAGGAATATTTCTATACATGAAGCAGAATCTTAGTATGGTTTTAGGACTATCTATCTACTTTCACACAACTAAGTATGTGTAATATTACGTAGTAATGATACTTTATTTACTGTGGACCGTTTCCCATTTACTCTGACATGATATGAGAGTATCGAGAGATTATAACATTTTAAAGATACTATGACATGGAACAAAGTTGCACAGATTGTCAGGACGTGCCAGAGAGACGCACTGTGCTAATAAACTGACCTTAAAACAAAGTTTATTGAACTACATTTTGTTTATATTCTTGAAATGGCACTGATAGTCTATACCTAAAGCTGCAATGTATTACAATTAAGTATCTGTTATCTCACTAGTAAGTCGAGCAGCTTTGCCTGAGTAGTTAAATACCTAATTACAAAATTATAATTCTCTACTATTTTGGCCACCAAAACAATCGTTTAATAAATTCACGTGATAATCACCCATATAAATATACGTAAATAATAAACAATACCTGACAGTATTTATAGAATACCACACTCTCGTTATCTGCGTACGTGCCGATTTTACTGAAGGACCCTCAGTAATAATTCTTTTATGGTGTAACGGAGAGTCAGATGACAAAATTTTTCGTATAGGAGTTGTTGAAGGACTGAATACGACAGAGGATAATTTTATCCCGATCGAACAGGTAGTTTCCGTGGGATAATTTCAGAAGTCCATGCAGACAAGTAGCAGGCACAAGCTATTCATACAAATATTATAAATGCGAGAGTGATTTGGTTTGTTTGTCCTTCCTTTACATCGTAACGGAAAGTCATAATGACTTTATTTTTGTGTAGGGATAGTTGATAAACTGGTAAAGGACATCGGCAAAAGGTAGACAAGGCCAAGCTACTATATACCAAATGTTATAGTACGTGACGTCACCGATCTGCTGTCCGAGCCGCGCCAGCTTCCTGACGGGCATGTACGTGCACAACCACGGCACCCGCAACAACAGCGCGTCGGGCGGGTGCTGCGGGCCGCAGTGGGCCGAGCACGAGACTAACACCTTCGCGGCCGCGCTGCGGGACGCGGGGTACACCACCTTCTACGCGGGCAAGTATTTGAATGAGGTTAGTAACGCTGCACGTATTATTTAAGTGAGAATTATAAGTAAATAAGCCATTTGTTGTACGGTCATGTGCGGCGGTTCGGCCAGTGTGGATAGGTAGACTTCACACACACCTTTGGATTTCTTCTCAGGAGTGCATACAGTCTCTGTCAGAGAGTAGACCTGAGTCCCTGAAGTGGGTACATAATATAATTGATATATTGGTATGTATTTCAGTACGGTAAGGCAAGGACGGGGGGCCCTGAGCGAGTGCCCCCCGGCTGGTCCGACTGGTACGGCCTGGTGGGGAACTCCGTATACTACGACTTCACAATCTCCAACAACGGCGTGCCCACACATTCTACCAATCTGTACCTCACTGATGTTATTGTAAGTTTTAACACTTATTCCTGCAACATTGGGCTTTTTCTGTTTAAATAGTTTTTACTTGCTAATGCTGAGTTTTCGCTTTGGGCTTATAACGACTAAATTGCATTTTACCTCTTTATCAATTTTCCCAGATCTCAAAATTTCTTGGTCTCAAAATACTTAATGAATTTGGTTCATTGTAAAAATGAGACAATTTGACATTTGGGTGTTATGAGCCCATGGTAATGTGAAAATGTGATGTATAATGTGAAAAGGGTATTCGTGAATAAGGTATTATGAAATATAGTTATTTGAAGCCCAAAGCTAGATTTCGTGGAAAGGTTTTTTGGAATAAAAATAGTTTTCGATACATGGCGCGGTATCTATATGCACTATAGCACTATATGCAAATATTGTGTATGGCTTACAGCATAATGACTCATCTAATTTTGCATGCCTAGTATTAATGTGGCTAAACATGTACATATGTGTACTTTTAAATTGTAAAATAACACCTCTGTAACCATGTTTATGCAAAATAAATATTATGATTATTATTAAAAAGTTACTAATAAATGATTATAACATCTGGCAACACTATTATGTGCTCAGTTAGACAATAATATAGTTTTTAGGATAAAATCAATTTTTCTTAGTTATAAAATACTTTGTTTAGTATCCCACATCACCATCATAGGGAACCGAATTTCTATCTCAAGCTGTTTGGACTGGGCATTGATATATACAGATATGAGTCATTTATTTTATAACATGCTAGCCCGTGGGGAAGTCCTATGTTTAGCGGTGTACTTTCTATAAGTGACGATAGCCATAAAATAAGAAATTTTTGGATGATAGCCCTATGTTTAGCTGTGTACGGTCTATAGTTAATGATAGCCATAAAATAATGTGGATAGCCCATGGATCGAAAATTACAAATGTAATTAACTTTTTTAGCTGTATCTGCTTGCTGTGCTCAACACCATCTATTTTTAAATTTTAAACGCCTCATTATAATGCGTATTTAGTATTAATTTATCCTAAAGATATTTTCATCATCCATATCATCAGTTATCACGTAAAAAGTTTCATCATTAATATAATGTCTCATGGTATCTTCTTGCAGCGCGACTTGGGTTTAAGCTTCATAGACAACCAAACGGAATCACAGCCGTTCCTCATGGTGCTAGCGCCGCCCGCCCCACACCAACCCTTCACGCCCGCCCCCCGACACCAGGGGAAGTTCAATAACGTTACTGTCTTGAGGAACCCTAGCTTCAATATCGTGGCGGAGGTAAATTATATCTATATTTTAAATAATGAAGTGCGTTGGTTTGTTTGTCCATTCACTAAAACAGCTACGAATCGACGTGATTTTTAGCAAGCCCTAAATCTTCCGTCTTCGCCCCAGATGGAAAGTGAAGATAAGGCGCTGTGATAGAAGCATCAAGGTAGTGAGGCGCTACCTATGTTGTCTTTTATTTCAAGTAATATTAACACTGATATTTGGATTATGGCATGTTGTGAAACGAGTAGACTGTATTTTTAACCGACTAAAAGGAGAAGGTTCTCAATTCGACGCGTATTTTTTAAATGTGTGTTACGCGATAACTCAACAAATAGTGGCCCGATTTTGATAATTCTTTTTTGTTTGGTAGAGCATACTTCAGAGGTGGTCTCATATAAATTTTTATTGATTAATAAAATTAATTGATCGGTCATTGAGAAAGTCAACAAAAACCAAATTTTTAAGGCAATTCAAGTCGGTTTTTAGTTGTTTTTGAACGCGTTATATTTATAAAGGAAACTGATTCGTTAATTATAATTAATTAATTCGATAACACGCTACCATAACTAGCCAGGCGGACATAGAAAATTACCTTGCCACCAATCTCTGCTGTTCGGCAATATAAAAACCTTGAAAAATGTATAAACTATAGTGCATTACTATCTAATTTTATTATTCACCGTGTGGAAAGCAATAAACTCTAACTTTCGACTAACAAAGCTGATATCGAGGTTCCTCTGCTCCGGATTGCGAGTCCAACTTTTCACAGATTACATCTCCACGAGAATGCCTTGCATCTTTCAGGACAAACACTGGCTCATGAGCATGCCTCCGACGCCGCTGCCAGACTCTATGGTCCCGGCGCTCGACCACGCGTACAGATCTCGGTGGGAAGCACTTCTGGCCGTTGACGAAATGGTCGCAGATCTAGTAGAGGTATTGGACACAAACTCCATGCTGGAAAACACTTACCTGATTTACACATCCGATAATGGATATCATATCGGTAAGTTTCCTGTGGCTTTTTATATTGCTTGCAATGCCACATTACAATTTAGATTGCAATTGGTCATACATAAAAAATATTGTTCTAACTCGTCCTAAGATTAAAGCAATAATTGGACTAAAGTTTTACGCAGGACCCTTACAGATATATACGAATGCACATTGCACAGTACCTTGTGACCAATCAGAACTATTTGACGCCAATTTGACGTTATGACGAATTGATACAGATTAGCAGTGTGACCAATAAGTAGTACCGAACACGTAGGCATTGACGAGCCAGTTAAGTAATAAACAAACAACATAATGGGGACTGACTTATACAACTATGGTGACAAAAACATATTTCAAATTAAAGCAAATTAATTGTTATGACTAATTGCATCCTAAATCCAAATTACGTGCATATATCCGTCCCACAGGTCGCTCAATTGACTGTTTTTATTTATTTTACTAGCTCACTGAAACATCCTATCTGACAGTTCACACCATTTCCAGGGCAATTCTCTCAAGTTTACGACAAGCGGCAACCTTACGAGACCGACATAAAAGTACCTTTACTAATCAAAGGTCCGGGCATCGGCAAGAAAACTGTAAACCGACAACCGGTCCTGAACATAGACTTGGCTCCCACGCTGCTCGAGCTAGCTGGTGTCAAGCCTTTGAAAACTATGGATGGACACCCCATAGATTTATCTAGTGAGGCCATACAGGAAAGAAATATGCTGGTGGAGTATCACGGAGAAGGCAACGATGGGACTGTTGATCCTGAATGCCCGTGGGTTTATGATGCTGAGGATTTGGCGGTAAGTTTTTTTTTGTACACAGCGATCGTGACTTGTTTGCACAAATTTGGTGTTGATAGCGAACTTTGCCCCAGAATCAGCTGCATAAGTCCACTAATGCCTTCCTTTACCTACCATCCTCATAATCAGCCACCACCATCCGCCTTGTAGGCGTGGTGAATGTATAATAGGTTTGCACTTTGCCTTTTTCTCACCACAACAGTGCTATTTGGCGACAGACTTAGGCAGCATGGTGCTAGCTAGGCGGACTTAGAAAGTGCCCTACCACTAATCAAAGTACCGTCAGCCAGCCGTTGCCAGCGCCCTCAGGATGCGCAGATGCCCAGAAATACGGCAAATTTCTCAGCGTGAGACACGCTATCCCACGATCTAGTTTCCTGTGGGCTGGCTGTGACAAAAGGGCGCATGCGGGGCAATCCCGCGTGTGTGATGAAATCCGCACGATATATAAAAATAAAACAAAATAGCGAGCTGGCCTATAGCCGCGAGCTTATCCACTAGATGGCGGTTGACTACAGCTTCTTGTTTCAGGAATGCTCGCCCTCGTACGAATGCAAATGCCAGGACTCTAAGAACAACACGTACGGTTGTATCAGACACATCGCTGAGAGGATCAATATGAAGTACTGCTTGTTCAGTGACAACCAAGTAAGTCAACGCTCTTAAATAATCATGTGTTTTATATAAAGCTAAAACCTTTGACTGGGATCCATGTTGGGATGATGCGCTCTGGTCCAATGGACTGTCGACCTGAGAAGTATTTTTCTATACATATTTAGATTATTACTTGTTATTTTAAATAGTGTACAAGCGCAGGCCGAATTTGAAACATCTCTTTTATAGAATAGAAAGTGATTCCGCGCAGGACAAGTGAAGCAAGTAAAACAGTCCGTGGTCAAGGTTGAATCATCATCATCAATCATTTTATTTAAAACGACTGTTTCTGCAATAAAACGACCGTAAACACGTGTTGTTTTATGAAGGTCCGCTGACTTTATGTACTGTTTGTTATTTATGTAATTGATAAGTAACACCAAAACACTTAGACAGAAAGACAGAAACATAGAAAGACAGAAGAAATATAAATTATACAGATAAAAGCGTATTAAAATAAGTTATATTTACTTCTCTTTCTTGCAATCCAGCGTTTCATCGAAGCGTACGACCTGTCACAAGACCCGTTCGAGCTTACCAACATAGCGGATCAAATGTTGCCGGCGGTGAGACACTGGTACCAACTGAAGCTGGCCCGCATGCTGGTCTGCAAGGGCGCAGCGGACTGCGACGACCCCTTGGAAATCAGCGTCCTTTCAGAATGAACATGCTCGTCAAGGAATAAATGTTTCAATTCGTGTGAACAGTATGCACTCTTTAGGAGATATAATTTGGTTTTTAAGGTTTACTGAAGTGCTGTTCGGTGGCCCGTTTGTTTTTAGGGAGGAATCTTGTAAAACTTTTTGACAATGGTTTAAAAAAGTGAGTAGTTGAAAAATAATTAGATTGGGGTGAATTCACAAGAATAGAAAAATGGCGTGGCGTAGACACAAAAAAACATTAGTCTATAGTAACTCAAATACTGTTAAAAGCTTCATACGTTTTAACGCTCCAATTCACGGCGTTACGTCACAGCGTGTGGACGATTTGTATGACTGAGTATTTGTATTTATCTTTTCACAGTCTCTTGAGAGTGAGAGCATGAATTTTTTTAGTCAACTACCCAATTGTGTATGAATGTTTCCTGTGAACCAATATAGACTAAGAGTATATAAATTTATAAGCAACACAGAGTGTATAGTTTTTTGTTGTCACATGTAAAGCCTGTAAAACACTGTTTATTTTTCAATATACATCTAAAAATATTAATTTTGAAGTTTTTTTTTCCTTTCTAATGGCTTTTGGCGGAATTTATTACCCTTCATGACACACCAGTGATACAGGCTTATAATTTTTACTATTGTGAAAGGGTTTTGTTGTTTGATCATCATCAACAGCCTATATACGTACGTCCCCACTGCTGGGGCTCAGGCCTACTCTCCTATACCAGTGCGGATTGGTAGACTTCACACACACCTTTTGAATTTCTTCTCAGGAGTGTGCAGGTTTCCTCACGATGTTTTCCTTCACCGAAAAGCCAATAGTAATTATTTTTATCATTCGTTCATAAATTCCAAATAAATGGGAACTCATTGGTACGAGCCAGGATCGAACCGAGACCTCGATTGTTCAAGGACTGACGCTCTACCCAACTGAGCTACCATGACTATTTGATATTATTTTATGAACGAAAGTGCACCTAGCACTGCCCAGAAATTTGAGATAGAATAAAAATACATATATATATATATATATATATATATAACAGTTTCTGAGATCCAGCATGTGTATGTTGAGAAAAAACCCTTCAGATGCTCACAGTTTTTAGCTCAAAAGGTGACCACTGGTGGTTTTATGCTAGGTATGAAGATTGCACCAAAAAATGTAATGAATGGTCACCTCAATATTTCTCTGTGTATGCTGTGGTCTCGGTCACGAATGATACACAAGATACGATTCCAGTAAAATATTATTCAAAAATGCACAATGACAACAATTTTACGATATACAAAGAACAAAGTTTCATAAATATAAACATTAAAGCTAGAGCGCAATATAATCAAAAATACATATTTATCTAAGGGCAGCTTAATACTTTAATATAAATTATATCTGAAACAAAAATATTCATTTAAAATAAATATTTATCTCGTTTGTTGTCTTTTTATAACGATGGTTTATCGTGTGAATTCATCATATAATTTTATTGAGATTTTTACAGATAACAAAGAAAATTTTTACAGAAAGAATCTTTTAAAAATATATAATTATTATTTACAACGCTCACGTTTAAAATTAATTCACTGAATGTTTTATTAAAGCTCTTAAATTTCATTTTACACAGGGAGGTTAACTATTACATATAACTAAAATAAATAATCAGTTCCGACCATTTTTTCAACATAAATATGGCACATTTTTTCATTGTAACCAGTCAAAAGAGCAGAGGCGTGGCACTTTCAAAATTGTCCACTGGGCTAACAATATCCTAAAGAGAAACCTTGCTACAATCACGTACTAGAATGTTATGCAGGCTACATTATAAGAGAGTTCGGTGCATTTGTGAGTATTAAGAAATATAACAAGGTAAGGAACTATATCATCCGACTAAAGCTGCGCTTACAATAGTAATTTGTTTTATAATTGTAGGGCAACAGTAATTGATCACCATCAGCCGGGAAATGTCCACTGCTGAACAAAGGCCTCCCCCAAGATATGCCGCAATGACCAACCCGAGCCACCAGGTCGTCATCTCATCAATCGGAGCGATTATTGCAAAGAAAATTTCAATAAAAGCAATTGTTTTCAATTGCCCGATATTGCTCAAAGTGAATGAATGAAATTAATATGAATTACCGAAATATCCAGACGATTGAGTATTCAACACGATGTGGCGCAATATAGAGCAACATTGCAGTCAGCACATATTGCCACAGAATTAAAATGATACTACGTACAGAACTAAAGTTCACCAGCACCGACCGATCCGCGATACCCCACCTCCCCGCAAGAAAGTGACCCGCTCAGGGCTTGTTAATATGGCGAGCGCAAATCCACTCATTCATGCGCGTGTATACAACCGTTAGATGTATGGGAATAGGAATGGGTATTGCAGCAAATCGTTTGATGGACCCGTGACGTCATAATTCCCGTGTAAGTGCAGCTTAGTAAAATGCGGTCCGAATTTTTTTTCTTGACAAGAAAGTCAATATCGTCACGTGGGCTGGCTTAAAAATCATAAAAGAGAAGAAGCAAATTTTGTCGAGCGTGTATACCGGTGCGAACATATTGCTTTGTTTATGCCCCGTCATATAGTCTGAAATTGTTAACCAAAGCCTTTATACCACTGGACTGAACACCAACTCTCTTATTTTGTCATATCTACACAAAACTACCATAGCTAGATGAGATACAATCAACATGGCATGGTGATAGACGTAATCCGAACTTAAACGGACCTTATAAATCATGTAACAGCAGCGGCCACTTGTTTGCCGCCTATGCTGTAATAATCTGTGAGCTTCTGTTGGCTGTGACCGTCCTTAGTGAGCAGCGGGCATGGGAAGTATTTCTGAAACAAGACCAAAGTTAGAAAAACTAAAACAAGGCAAGGAATTAGCCGAAGAAAAATTATTTTTCTACGGTTTACAGATATGTACATGTATGCTACATTTTTTTTCTGAATATAATAATAATAATAAAATAAAATGTTTATTTATTTTCTCACAGTGACACCTTATACCTTATACATAAAATAAATAATAGACAACATAAGTCCTACAAGGTAGGTGTACCTGTGAGAGTCTGGTGCCTGAGATAGGTGTGACCCTGTGTTACAGGACACCAGGTTCTCACCCACGGCGCTTTAGAGCTACGTATAAACATATTACAGCTAAGAATATAAAATAACTTATCTATATATGTTTGTATACTATATCTAGTCTATGTGATGAATGTACTCATCAAGACCGTTCATTTGATACCAAACACGATATTTTAGTCTTTGATTGTCATTTTTAGGACTTTCCTACAGGCCGGTCAAAATACGATGAGTAGTTTAGATATGGGGAGAACTATGGTTACCTGTATAGAGTCTGAATTGCACTCATCCAAGAAATAAACCACACAAGTACGATTGTAGTGTTTTGTTTAACACCATTAGTAGAGATTGACACTGTCTGTGTAGCACATATGCACATTAAACGCACAGTGTATTTTGTTCAGATTTTTATATTATATATACGTTTTATTAATCAATCAATCAAATTTTTATTTACAGTAAATAGGGTACATATCGGTCTTAAATAATATTTCAATATGTCGCTTAACCTATTTAACTGTATCAAACAGCATGCAAATAGTTGGTTACCAAATCTATATCTATGGTTCACACGGAACGTTCGCATTTTGAATGTTTCCTGTTGAGTGTCACCTGCCCTTACCTGCACGGCTTTAACTCCGCCCGAGATGTCGACAGTGGGCGTCACCTGCTTCGGCTGCAGGAACTTCACGAAGCGAATCATCTCCGAGAAGCTAGAGTGCTCGCTGTATGGAATACCTGCAAGTTACGAGAGATGACGTCATCATTCATTGAATACTAAAGGCAAAACTCGGGGATAAAATCCGTAAATGAAGTAGGGTCACCGACATAGCTCGACGAGTCAATGAACTGAAGTGATAGTGGGAAGGCCACATCGCACATCGGGAGTAATTTTCGGGTGGCGATCACGTACCGGGATAGATACCCCCTCATTGGAAATCGAACCCGGGACCTCCGGATCCAAATAATAAGTTAGCCAGCAGCATCTTCATCTTCCTACGTAACACCAATATCTTATTTAGATCACCAATCCGCCTAATAAACGTAGTGATAGCAAATTCCTTCATAACAGGAGTCGCGATCCAAGATAGACTTAGACAGCTTCTTCGAATCGTGTAAGTTGCAAGGTCTATCAGCGACCTCACAAAGTATCAGTTGTTGAGCCTATGACATGGCTCATGGAGCTACTGCTTCAGGTAGATAGTAACTAGGATCAACGTGCCTTTCGCAACACGGAATCATGTTAATTTTCATACAAATAAGATGATGTCAGCCTGCAATATCCTAAACAAACCGGGGAAAGTCAAAAAGTGATTTTATTGTCAATGTCCCCACCGGTAATCGAACCCGGGACCTGTGCGTGTGTGGCGCGTTTGAATCCTTACACAACTGTGCCACGGAAGCGTTTACAAATAAGAGTGAGAGAGTAAATTGTTTGGTGAACTATCCTAACTGAAACGAATTATATGAAAACTTAAATGAAACGAATTATATTTATTTTCAAGAATAGAGAAAATATTAAGAGATGAATGTAAAGATTAAAGCTACAATAAACCTAACAAATAAATTGTCAAGTTCTACAGTTTACTAAAATCTAAATATTTCTTAATACCTTTGGCGGAATCAACTTGTTCATCATCATCATCAACAGCCTATATATGTCCCCACTGGAGGGGCTCAGGCCTACTCTCCTACAGAGAGTGTATGGGCCATAGTCCACCACGCGGGCCCAGTGCGGATCGGCGGACTTCACATGCCTGTTCAAGACATGCAGGTTTCCTCACGATGTTTTCCTTCACCGTTAAGCAATCGGATAATGTACTTGAATTGAAAAAACAACTCATAGGTACACGGCTGGATTCGAACCCGGTACCCTCAGATTGAGAGTCCGCGCCTTATCCACTGCGCCACCGACGCTTCAACTTGTTAGTTAGGTAGAATTGTTTTTGTCACGAAATAACTTTACCGTGTATGGTGATCATGTCTTTCTCGACGGTAGTATTCTTGCCGTTCTCCCAGCCGCTGGGCTTGAACGCGACCACCTCGGTGAACGCGCCCTGCAAGCTGTCCAAATAGCAGCGAAGCTTCTGAAACCACGATTATTACAATCGTTTCGTAAATAGGACATAATAGATGGTAGCACGTCAGTCCTCTAACTGTCGATATTCGTGTTATATCCTATCGTAACAATGACTTACATTTAGTTATTCGGAACTTGAGTACGTATGATGAAAATCATTACCATAGGCTTTTACGCGAAGGAAAACATACTGAGCAAACCAGCACACTCCTGAAAAGAAATTCATAGTCGTGTGTGGTGTGCTCTATCAATACGCACCGATTGACTCCCGTGGTACACTATTTCACAGGCCGGACACTTCAAACAAATGTCGTTATATCGGTTCCTATATCCATACATCGAACGGATGACAACCACTTTCTTGCAGAGGTGAGTCGGATGGGCGGTGAACGTCCGTTCCGTACGTAGTACAGTATTGTCTGTGCCCAGGGTGTTTCTCATGTGCGCAGAAGTTGCCGCCAGTACCCCGCACATGTCTCATGGGTGGACCTACGCGAGCAACAACCTTTAGTCGTAGTAGTCGCATATCACCTCGTGTGTGAGATCCCTCATGGGCACGACGTGCAGCTGGCAGGTGTGCGGGGGCGCGTGCGTGAAGCTGCGGCCCTCCACCACCTGTAGCACGCGGTCCTTCTCCGGGCACGCCCACACCGAGCAACCGACGCGCCGAGCCATCCCCAAGAAGAACTTCTCTTTACCTAATAAAAACAAACAGTCGGCGATTTACCACGATGCGGCCTTCTAGCTACTATAAATAAGTATCATGAAGTTAGTACACTGCTAGCTCACCAAAATTGAAATGTTATTTATCAATACATAGCTTCTGCCTGCGGCTTCGTCTGCGTGAATTTATCCCACGGGAACGACTTGTTCGATCTTAGCCTATGTTCTTTTCCGGTCTTTAACTATTCCACTACAAAAAATCATTCTGGCTTTCTTTTAGGTCGTGAATGTATGATACAATCTTTGGATACAATGAATATAGATTCTGGGAGTAACAAACTTTTGCGACTGTCACTTGTAGAAACTAGCATATTCCATAGACTATTTTGTGATTGTCATTGTAGAAGTTAGGTACGTTACGTTATCAAAGTTTAATTTTAATTAAATAACGAATTAATAACCAGTCATAGAGTGTATTTGTTTTAGTTTGTTTGTATTGCATTGAAATAAACCTAACGTATCACCCAATATCACCCAATAATATATTACCTAATACCTACCGATAGTGTATGTCCCGCATATAATAAGGACCGTAGAGAACTTCTTCCCTGCCTTTTCGAGCGCCATTTTCTTCTGCCGTAATAGATACAAGGCCATCTCGAGACTTTCATCCTGTGTCGGGAAGTCGTAGCGCGGATTACAATAGCTGTAAAAAACCGTTTGATCATTATAGACATAAATAAATTATGACGTTTAATAGTAGTTAGTAGGATTTAAAGATACATAATAATAACTCAGAATGCTTCTATACAAATTTATTTCATACCATAATATTTTTAGATAGAATAGCTGGTTTAAATAAATAATTACGTAAAAATATGGAATCGGACTGTAAAGCCAGGAAGCGTGTATACTCTTACAAACGTCATCCGTTCGATGTGTGCCGATATCACGACATTTGTTCGAAGTGTCCGGCCTGTGGTAATATTGTGTGCCTGTGATAAATTTCTATGTTTATAAAAACTCTACATACATGACAACTATTTTTGACTGGTTATGACCTACATATCATATACATAACAATCGTATCAAAATTCGGTGCACGCGGCGTACTCACGTGGTGTCCAGGTATACGGAGTAAATGTCTTTGTTCCAGAATATCGGGTACGACTCCATAGTGGGCGAGGCTCGGAAGTCGCCAGTGTGCAGAAGAGACTTTCCATTAGGCAATGTGAAAATTAACATGATGGCGCCCGGACAACTAAAACACAATTATTATTAAATATATTTTGTTCGTATTGATCCGCCATCTTAAACCGTCGTATACGATTATAGTAAATCAGAACTGACTAATGTGTCGGGCGTATCATTTGTCACCTAGAGTTTACCACATTTATCACAATAAATATCATTTCATGTAATCATGGCCAGGGCATGGTACTGCCGGCGTTGGTATTTCCACACTACCTTGGAGGCCTTACACCAGACGATATTAAGGTCTCCACCCCTAGAGATATCGTCCGATATATGATCGGAGTGGGCCCCGGGGAAGTGCTTTAACCACATAGGGGTCACAATAGATCTGTCAAGGTCGCAGTGAGTTGTTGGGCCCGGTGGACTACGCCCCTTGGCTCAAATAATAATTCCCACAAATCTACAATATTGGTGTATTTAAGTCCAGAGTGAACATTGCGCATGGCGCGTAACTCCGTGAATTTTATAGAGCACTGCTTAACAATAGCAAAAGAGCTGTCGCATGGCAGCGCACGGCGCGTATTTCAGGTGATATTTAGAGTAATGTGTAATGGTACGATGTAACATTACGCGGTGCGAAATGTAATGACATATCACATTACTTTAAGAAGCACTTTTGAGCATGTCTAGTAAACAAGCTCCTTCTAACGCATACCCCATCGTAGGCCACTTACCATCAGGTGAGATTGTGGTAAAAGTTAGCTCTAACCACACTAATGGTATAAAATGCAACAGTCAGAATCGCCTATTTGTTTGCTTGTCATTTCTGAGCAGCAGTCAGCATGACTTGAATTTTTTGGGTATAGGCATAGTTGAAGTTGAAGGGTAATAACGTAGGATAAGAACATAGTGAACATACTGAAGTTTTCCTGTAATATTTACAAAAAATTCTGTCTTCTGTAATTATTACATATTTATCACGATATGATAAGATTCATGATAAGGCAAAACCTATGCAACAATGGAAATAATAACGATAAGTTAAATTTTTTTCACTACATTGCCATACAAAAGTTGTGTCATGATGGCATGATTAAATGACGCTGAAATCCGCGTAATCTCAACAACATTCTGTTTAAAGATCAACTGAGGCCTCAGGCACTAATTATGGCCTTTTGGCGACAGAATATTTTATTTAAAATGCTGAAGTCAATAGTAAGAGCGTGTTTTGCCGAAAAAATATTATAAAAAATACTTACTGGTTAGCATCAACTGCTGTTATTTCAACATTGTCCAAAGTGATAGACTCATCACAGTTCAGTATATGAATAGTTTTAGGATTAACGCCGAGCCGAGACACGCATAGATTTGCTGAAAAATGTTAAAAAAATAAACATTGAATAAAACTGGTAGCTTGCAGATCGGAATTAGCAAGAATGAAAATAATTACATTGCCCAATAAATGTATAAGGGTCATTCTTAAATAATTATTATTTTATGGGTACTCTACTAAAAACTAAAGATTTAAATTAATATTTTTAATATGCCGCGGTCGCCTCCGCCCAATTGATGCTAGAATCATGTAAATACCATCTGCAAGTAGGTATAAATAAGAATTGGTGTCTGCACACGCGACCTCGAGATTAAAAAGTAAAAATAAACCTTTGGAAATAAATTGTCATGTACTTCATTTAAAAAAAATATTTAAAAGGACAACAATAATCTAATTATATAAATGAAGCTTTAACTTACCAGTGATTTTGGAACACAATATGAATTTGTTGAATGTTTTCTTGAGTCCCGCGTAGTGGTCGGAATGAAAATGTGTTAAGAAGTAATACTTTATGTTGGGTATATCGCCAAAGGAAAACGCGTCTACTGCAAAATTTGTCCCTGAAAATAAAGTTGTTTCAAATTATATAATCGAAATTCTTTACATCAAAGAAAATTCACATATTATAAACAAACAAATAAAAAAACAAACAAGTGCATGACTTGCTTGAACCACTTGACTACGTTCAAGTGTCCCTGACACAAAAGTTATCATCAATCGAGTGACTCATCATCAACAGCCTATATACGTACGTCCCCACTGCTGGGGCTCAGGCCTACTCACCTATAGAGAGTGTATGGGCCATAGTTCACCACACGGGCCCAGTGCGGATTGGTAGACTTCACACCTTTTGAATTTCTTCTCAGGAGTGTGCAGGTTTCCTCACGATGTTTTCCTTCACCGTTAAGCAGTCGGATAATGTACTTGAATTGAAAAACAACTCATAGGTACACGGCTAGATTCGAACCCGGAATCCTCAGATTGAAAGTCCGCGCCTTATCCACTGCGCCACCGACGCTTATCGAGTCGAGTGACTAAAATTGGTTTATCAATGATCCAAAATTTCGCCCGCCTCCTTTACCTAACCGCTAGATCTTGAATAGTCCCCGTGTCATCCCGCGAGTGTTGCAACAATGTTGCGACTGCAGGAAAAATGCACAGGAAATGCACAGCAGTATCCACCTACGTAATAACATCATCTTAGTGCGATCACCAATCTTCTCACACGATTATCTACCACCATTATCTGTTAAGACAATTTTAATAGCAATTGTGTTCCGTTAATGAAAGACAACATCGTCAGCGCCTTAGCTCAGTTGGGTAGAGCGTCAGCGCTTTAGCTCAGTTGGGTAGAGCGTCAGCGCCTTAGCTCAGTTGGGTAGAGCGTCAGTCCTTTAACAATCGAGGTCTGGGTTCCACCCTGGCTCGTACCAATGAGTTCCAATTTGTTATTTGGAATTTATTTACGAATGATAAAAAACATTACCATTGGCTTTTCGGCGAAGGAAAACATCGCGAGGAAACCAGCACACTCCTGAGAAGAATTTCAAAGGTGTGTGTGAAGACTACCAATCTGCACTGGGCGCGCGTGGTGAACTATGGCCCATACACTCTCAGTAGGAGAGTAGGCGTGAGCCCCTGCAGTGGGGACATATGTAGGCTGTTGATGATGATGATTGATGATGAAAAGCTTTATTATTATTTCAAAAGTTACAATTTAGGTTATTTAAGCGAAGTTACACGACTTGGTAGTATTCTAGTGCGCAGTTGATTTCACTAGCTTTTTGCCCCGTGACGTGAACCAATGATTTCATATCTCCACACGTTTCGACTAAATTGACGTCATGCACAGGCGCGTTATAATATCCACGCGTAATATTTTACATAGTTTAAAGGACATCGCAATAACGTGTGCAAACACATCATGTAGTCTTGTCATCATCATCAAAAAATATCAAAAGAAGTTACCTGAAACGATTTTGTAATGAGGTATCTGTTTGCTTAAAATACTACTTGTATTTTTGTTGGACCTAGACCCTCCCGATGGCAAGCTGAACGGCGTAGAATCTACTTTCTTCCTGGGCGTGTGCGGAGTCCCACTCTCCAGCTTGACTTTCGGGGAGTTGTGCCCGCGCGAGCCCTCCTGCCCTGATTTGTTCCGTTTAGGTGCATCGGGATCTTTTTTCGGCGACGTCCTGGGAGACTCATTCCGCTTATAAGCTACTTTACCGCTACGGTCAGATTTTCCAGGTTCAGGTGATGCCAAATTCCTGCTCATGACCACGACATCTTTGCGCTCATCATCAGCAGTCACGTCATTTACAGTCTTAACCGATTTGTCAAAGATATTGACCCTCTTGTTAAAAAACCTTTGTATCCGCGTTTGTATTAAATTGTCACCGACCACTTTGTTCCTATTTTTTGTATATGTTTTTTTTCTAGCACTGTTTCTAAATTTACCCCTATCTGTTATTTGTCTCTTCACTAAATTATAATTTGGTGGTTGAACAATGACGTTGGAAAGTCTCTCAATGGCATCAGTATTTAAAATTAGAACTTTTGAGTTGCCTTTGACAATTTCAGACCGTTTCGTTCTTTTTATTTCTAAGTTGACAGCTATTGCTGATTTCTTTGGTGGGCTTGGTACACATGACACATCTCTTTTTGGATCGTCGCTTTCAATAGAGATAATGGAGTTTTCAACCATTTCACAATCAATTTTTGTATCATTATCCTTACGGGAAATCATCACTTTCTTAAAGCAACTATTTGTACTTAAATCTAGCATATCACAATTTTTGACGTCAAAAGACACGATTAATGGATCATCTTCATATTCGTAAGCGATGGTCTGTGCTGTACTGTTTTCTTTGTTTACAGAATGGTCAATATCAAGCAACTCAGCTCCTGAGTACAACGTTTCTGTAACTTTAATATTGTTTTCATCATTATTGTTATTTAACGCAGCTAATCTCTTAGGAACTCGTTTTTGTACTGGGATATTATAATTATTTACGTTTTCTTTTCCAATAGCCTGTAAAAATTCAGATAAATCTTTAACTTGTTCATACTACTATCCACAAATATATAGTTATAAGTTTATGCCTATTGAAAACTCATGTTTTCGTATATATTTTTTACAAAATTTCTACAGTAAATTTCTAGGTTCTAGTCTTTTTCCATTAATCCATTTCCTTTCTTCTGAAATTTATGTAGTTTATAACTGCTGTTCAAATGCTGTCTGTTCTAATATTCTAATATATTTTACTATAAGACGGTATTTTGTGGTGTATAAATAAAAAGGTGAAGAAAAAACCCCGGCCATTTGCAAGTCAGACTCGCATGCGAAGGTTCCATACCATTCTCTATAAAAACGGCAAAAAATCACGTTTGTTGTATAGGAACCCTTCAATATTTGTTTTATTTTATTTTAAGTATTTATTTTTCAAGAGAATATATAACTAAATATTTTGTGAATGTTTCAAGCCTCTACCTGTGACCGTTATCAATATCGAGTAAAAAATCACGTTTGTTATCTGGGAGGCCCCGTAAATATTTATTTTATTCTGGTTTTTAGAATTTGTTGTTACAGCGGCAACAGAAATACATCATCTGTGAAAATTTCAACTGTCTAATTATCACAGTTCTTGATATACAGCTTGGTGACAGACGGACAGACAGCGGAGTCTTAGTAATAGGGTCCTGTTTTTACACTTTGGTTACGGAACCCTAAAAACGGCCCCGGAGTTGGACCCGCGCACCGAGGGCTCAGTATAGAATATGAATAAATAACTGAAAATCATAAATAATCGATATTGTAATATAAGCCGCGGTAGCTCAGTCAGCCTGCCAGTCCTTAAACAATCAAAGTCTGGGTTCGATCCTGGCTCGTACGTGCTCGTACTAATGAGTTGAATGAGTTCCAATTTGTTATTTGGAATTTATGTATGAATGATGAAAACCATTACCATTGGCTTGTCCATCCGCACTGGGCCCACATGGTGGACTGTGGCCCATACACTCTCTGTAGGAAAGTAGGCCTAAGCCCCTGCAGTGGGGACATAATATAGGCTGTTTATGATGAATGCGCCTAAGTATCAAACATTTTTACTTCATTTTTGCGTACTATCACCCATCTCAAGCAAAACAAACTTTACTTTGCAGTTAAATTCTATACCTGATGTATGGCTTTCAACTGCAAAGTTAAGTTTGTAATCATAAATAAACATTTCTAGTACAGACCTGAGACCATATATGGCAATGTTCTGATTTATGTGTGGTCTTTGTATACAGGTTTTACTATAGATTGGGGAAAGTATATTTAAAAATTAATTACCTTCTGAGAGCTGGGCTTACTGGGCTGCGTATTTTTTAACTTCAAGGACAACGAACATCTCTGCGTACCCTGATGACATAAAAATGACACTATTTCAGGAGTTAGATATAAATAACATCAATCTGTTAAAGTTTTATTAGTGACTATTCCATTGGTACTAATAATTTTTCAATGCCGACTTCATATAGGTTATGCCCAAGAAGAAAAACATATTTACTATTTCCTGCAATTTCACAGAAAATTTTATACATCATCAGCCAGGAAAAGTCAAATATTGGACATAAGCCTCCTCTATGGTATGCACAATGACCAGTCCTGATCCATTATCATCCATGCATCATCTTTACACATTTAATTATATGTAGATACAGCAATAGTTAAGTTAGTCATTTCTTAACATATTTCTATCTTCCATTGACTGTTGCAGACATAATAAGATGTTGTGGCTTTTTAATAACTTAGTGGGCGACATTCCAGGGAATCCCATATATTAATGTATCGATTTTCACTTGTTGAGGCCCAACCTGCACCACCTCTTCAGTCATTAGATAGGTTTGTGAACCGAAAACATTTGAAAGCAAAAGAGGTTTGATTCTTAAATTTATTCATGCTCACCCCTTACTTGAACTCTAGCTTCGGATTGACAAGGACTTTGAGGAATTAGTGTAGAATGCTGCCATACAAAATTTCTTTTACCATAGACTTTTAAAATAGAATAGTCTACTATAGCGTCACAAAATTAATAAATAACAAAAATAATTAATCAGCACAATAGCTGGCACACAGCTATAGTACCTAGATGGAGCTTTGAACAATAATTAAATGAGTGTGTGAAAATAAAAATTGTGATTTAGTATCATAGATGAGTATTATATTCGTTGGGGTGCACAAAATGGAGTGCTGATGCAGGCTTTCTTTGATCAAATTTTTTAAAAATCATGACGATTCTAAGTCCTAATATTATTGTGAAGTCGATACTGAATAAATGAAATAATAACTGAAATCCGAGGAAAATCGTTGACGAGCTAAGGTCAACGACATAGCTCAACGAGTCAGTGAGCTGATGTGGCAATGGGCAGGCCACATCGCTCGAAAAACCAGTGGGGAGTAAAGCTTCTCGAGTGGCGACCACGTACCAGGAAACGTCTACCGGGCCGTCCCCCTACTATGCGGATGGACGACTTGGTTAAGCTCGCGGGGAGTCACTGGATGCAGGTGGCTCGGGACCGGTCAATGTGGCGTACCATTTAGGAGGCCTATGTCCAGCAGTGGACGTTTCTTGGCTGATGATGATGATCGCATATCCAAAAAATGGTTTACATTCAGATAAGTATTATTATTATTTTACTTTTATATCTAAGTATTTCAAGATTTTTACAATTAAGTTTTGCTAACTTGTGTCAAATTCTTCCCGTCTTGTCTTATCCTTCGAGGGTTCAAAATTGACGGCACATAATCCTCGATATCATCGAACTTCATTATCTTATAAAAGTTTGTAAGAAATACAAAGCACTTGGTTTGGTCATTGAAGTATAATTAACTAACACCTCTGGGTGCCTGGTATGAGAATCCATCAGACAAATTAAATCCCTTTACAGTTTGTGAAAATGATCTATCAAAAACATCCAAGATTATAAAATAAACAACTGCAATACGTTGTTGAAAATCATGTTCTATGCAACTTTTCACGCATTTTCACGTCACTGTCACTGAGCAAGTAATCACTACGTTTTAGTCACTGTTTCGTTTTGTTGACAGTTTTGTTTAGGTAATAAGTTAGTAGATACATATATTAGTCTGTGGTTTTGTTATTCTTTGTTTTTGTTTTTTGAGGAAAAGCAATGATCGTTTCACCTTACTTACATTATCGATACCATAGACAAATGAATTTATTGATGCACTGGTTTAGCTGTGCGTTTAGCTTTTAATTTGCTTGTGCTCTATGGTCATATCACACGTCAGTTTTAAAATTACTTGCCAACTTTCAAATTATTTCTAAATTCATGGGTAAAAGCTGTGGGTAAAAGAAATAGTCTATTACACTATATTTTATCTGTCGGGTTTCGTGAGTGATATTTTGATTATTTTTGTATTATAAAACAAAATAGCCTACATGAATATTGATTGCTCAGTAAACTTCAAGCAATTTTTGGTATGACGAAAATATTCTTTACTTAAAAACTTAATAAAATAGATATTAAAATAGTGATTTTAAATGAATTCTATGTGTTATATTTTATTATATTACATTATATACCTAAAATGTAATTATAGTGATAACTTGGTGATAACGTAGCTATTGTATTTTAAAATGTGATTACTGTATTTTTAATGTTTATGTTATTTCAGACTACATTTTTAGGGTTCCGTACCCAGACTACCCAGAGGGTAAAAAATGGGACCCTGTTACTAAGAATTGGCTGTCCATCAGTCTGTCTGTCCGTCTGTCACCAGGCTGCATCTCATGAACCGTGATAGTAAGATAGTTGAAATTTTCAAAGATGATGTCTTTCAGTTGTCGCTATTACAACAAATACTAAGAAACAGAATAATATAAATATTTAAGGGGGCTCCCATTAAACAAATGTGATTTTTGCTCATTTTTATAAATAATGGTATAAAACCCATCGTGCGCGAGTCCGACTCGCACTTGGCCGGTTTTTATTTTAAATAAGTAAATAAACTTGAAATTTTATAGACGATTTTGTGATGATCTTGAAGTATATATTTATTTTGAAATGCTGACTGTGAATTTTTTTCCCTAGCAATGGCAATAATTTTAGTTTGACTTTCATTTTCGTGGGGAGTGTGTTGTGCTTCAAAAATATATTTTTTCAAATCATTTCCCACACAAACAGGATAAATTCCCGGCCATCAAGGTTTACTCGATATTTCCTGATTTTTTGTGAGTGTAAGTATATTTTAAAATGTCACCTTTTAGTTGTTATGTTAGGTTAGAATTTGCAAATTTAATTTTTGCTGCTAGCCCCCATGATTTTTCAATATGTTTATAGCTTATTCTAATAGGAGCTGGAAGTGGCTTTTTGTTTGATATCGGCGTGCAATATTACATATCTATCCGGATGTAATTTTCGGTAATACCGACGTTACACTTGAGTGAACAATTAATCAATATTTACCTCTGGATTGTAATTTAAGCGTTTTGCATTTGATACGCAATTAATTTATGTTATCAGACTCATTCATTCGTATTTATTATTATGTAATCATGTGATAATCCTTTTGTCATTATAGTATTGTTTAAAAATACATTTAAATAAGTTCAACTTTACAGTCATAATTATATAAAATCAACATAATTCATTGCATGTATTATGTATCTATATATATATAAATGAATCCCTATTTCCCTTGGTCACGGCATCACGCCTGAACGGCTGGACCGATTTCGCTAATTCTTTTTTTGTTCTGTTCGTTATTATCAGGAGAAGGTTCTTATGAAAGAAAAAATTAAGGAAATTGCGCGGAAAATTAGAAAATTTAAAATTACTTAACCACCATATAAAATTATTAAACTTTTTTAATGTAACCTTAAGACATTTGACATAGAATTGACTGAATGCGTGCTGCAAATATAGTCAAAGAAGATGAAAAAAAAAGTAGCGTTTAACCCCTATCGAGCTGCATTCAATTATAACGTGGAAATAGATTACAGTTCACTGATAAATAAATAAATGAGCAGATTATGGCGTCTAAGGCGGAACAAAGTTCGCCAGGTTAGCTAGTGTACAATAGTTACAGAAACATTATTTTACGTCTGCATTACTTAGGATAACAAATGGTATTGATTCTAGAATGTATTCTAAACCTAAACTTAATTGGAGTACTGTTGAAAGTATTAAATTCTTTTTTTATAATTAGTAGGTGAAAATGATAACATGACTTTCAGAGTCTAAAATCAATGCCAGTATTTAATTATTCAAATATTTACATACCTATTGTTTATCCTCTATTTAATTTTAAATCAGTTTATTTATTTTAATCATAATTAATCTATTGCTTTAGATTGAATCCATTATATGCACAATAATATGTAATATATCTTTTGGTTTCTCTACAATTCTGCAAGGCAAAGCGACAGCACAAGTTAAGGACGTTTAACAAAACCAACAATTTTACATGGGAGATCACATAAAAACAGTTACGATTGACAGAAAATCTAGAAAACTCTTCAGTCATGGCAGGCACAAGGCGCGCACGCAGTCAGGCCTCAATGGCCATACCTCGGCAAAACTCAGTCTCAGATAATGGAAGACCTCGTCAGAACTTGAGTTCGGATGCACTAGCTGCGATGAGCAAGGACCAACTGCGGGCAGAGTGCAGGAAACGTGGTCAACGCACTACGGGCAACAAAAACGAGCTGGTACAAAGCTTGAGTTTGCATCTGTGCTTTGTTTTAATTTTTTCGCCGGCCGTGTTGTGATGCTTCTTTGTTTTCACTTTTATTTGTAGTTTTTCTGTGATTAATGTAATGTCTGTTGTTTTACTGATGGATTTCAATTGAAATGTTGAATTATTATTTTTGTAAATACAAAGTGTTGTTGAATTAATGCAAGAATCAATCCCTTGAAACAATTTTTGTGATACATATATATATATTATTTATTTTCAAAATAAAACTATAACAGTTGTTTTAGGTCTGTGCATTAATTTGATGTCATATTTTATAGTAAATATGTTTTTATTGCACCATAGCACTTAAATATTTAGATAGTAAGTATATGTTATGTAGTATAGATCAATTAGTAATATTGCATTATACATTTCACATACTATTTGTATTCACGGCTAGATTGTGATTCACGTTTCATTTTATCACTTTACTATAATTATAACAATATTACCTATTTGAATACATATTATTTATTACTTGTGCTACGAGTATTACTTATGGCTCTTAAATTTAAATTTTTATCTTAAATTTTTAAAACCTTAAAAATAGATTACATTGTATGAACGGTACATAACTGCACTTTCACATTAAGATTTTGTATAATTTTCGACATTTTGAATATTTTTTGACAATTACTGTACACTCTGACATTTTATATTTTATTGAAAACTTGAAATTGGTACTAACTACTACTCTAATCTAACTAATCTAATCATTCAATCAACAGAAAAATTAAATAATTGTATTTTGATTGAATTACTTAAAAAATGTACATCAAATACATATATTCAACTTTCATTGGTGATTTAGTCTGGATTTAGTTATACAAAAATAATGATTAAATTGACATATTTTTTCTTTGTATTACCATAAAAATATCAAAAAATATACCAATACATACATTGTAAGAAAAAAATATGTATGTAATCCTTTTATAATAATTGGAGTTGCCTATAACAAGTTCATTGTCAATAGACTACAAATGGGGGCATACAACTTTAGCAGCTTTTGTATGTATGTATCGTCGATATCCATATCGATATGCTGACGGAATAATCGTTGTTCTTATATCGTGAATGTAGGAGTTGGTTCCTTCGACATTGTCTATCACATCATTGGCTCGGCATTTGCCACGCGTTCGGTACTATTCAACGTCCGCACTCGCCCACGGTTCTCGTGAACTGTCCGTCATTGACAGTCTGACACTGAAGTTTAGCATACCAACCCATAGACACACGAGACAGTGCGTATATGCTGTATCCGCATACGATACGATAGCTTGACGGACTCCTTGCTATACTATCGTCCGTGGAGATGACAGCCAGGCCGACAACTGTGTCACATCACATGCCACAGCCACTCTAGTTCACGGAGGTGGTTTTGCAATATTATTTTAGTGTTTAAATAAAATAATCCAGTTACAAGCCAATTGTATATCATATGACAATCATTTTTAAATGATCATAACAGCTGTTCTGAAGAGTTGGCACATATCATATTTGGCACACAAAATAACTGAATTAGCATTATTTATGTACTTATCTTTATGAATGTTGCAGTTTCGATGTTTATTAATAATAGACAATATTGATGCTAACAGTGCGAATTCATCACGGCTCTCTGATTCAATTACATTTCGATGTTTGAAAACCGTTCAAGTGTGAGTGGGTCAAAGGGTTCCGTTCGTACAACCGTACAATATTTGACACGGAATCGAGAAAAAACGTTTTACGTATACATGTATACCTTTTTACTTGCTGTAACGGTCATAGTAATAAAAGACACTGAGTGAAAATTTCCAATGTCTACATAATACAGTTCAACAGCCATGTAGTATGATCTCGTTGGACACTTTTTTTACGGAACTCTAGAAAATACGAATAGAAAAAATAAACAATTAATTGTGGTTATTGTCATATAAAATCATCCGAGTTGTCATTATGTTTTTGGAAAATAAAACACAGAAATTCATGAAATGTATACACAAGATTTTTTAAATGTTTATTTGTCATCTCTGCTTAGAAACATGAATTAACATTTGTGTTAATTACGACACAACAGTGGCATCGGTCCACAATCGTATCATTCGAGTGATAGAAAGAAACGAAATATTAATTGTTAAATTTAATTATCTTTGGGAAATGTACCTCTGTTACGAGTGATTTGCGATCACTTTTCGGCAGTAACATTACATCAAGAAGACCAGTCTCTTGTAATTTTTGGCCGACTACGTTGATGCCATAAGAGGGTTATAATTATCCTATTAAACTACTTGTCGTAATTTCACAAATAGGTTAACATTGGAAGCGTCGTGTTTGTCCGCGTGACATAGGCGTATAGAACGTCACAAAAATCGGGCATGGCGGCTTGCAGCGGACATAATGTGCTACCGTAAATTTTTTTTAAATTAAAGTATCGTTTATGGTATCAAATGAAAGGTTTTGATGAGTTCATTCCAAATATATGTTGCGTTTAAGAATACAAAAACAATCGTAGGGGTTTTAGTTTCTTCTCGATACTAAATCTCCTTTTTAGGCACCCTCGGGAATGAATGAAGAGATCATATTCTACAGCCAATGTATTTATGATAACAGATCATAAATCATTTTCCATTGGCGACTACGAATGAAAGATTTAACCCTACTTTATTCCCAAGGTATTATTGAGACCGATCAGAAGTATTAGAATCTGAGAGCATTCTTCTCAGTAGAAAAGACTTGTCCTGCTTACAATTTTGATGTCAAATATTACAACAATGCAATGTTATACCTTATGTAGCACATGGCTACAACCTAGACAGCGAGGACAACGAGGATTAAAACTCCTGACTCATACTACCTACCATAAAGGGACCTCTACCAGTTTACTTATATGTTCAGTCTGATGACTTTTTGCAATAAAATGTAGGTAGGCGTTTGAATTTAAGCCAGTGTTGATTGTCAGATGTTCACTTAGGTAATGTTGTCACGCCACCTCTATCAAACTATCTTAACGAGCTAAAAGCAAGCCGACTGCGGCGTACAGAAGCTGGTAAATTTGACATTTTATATCGAGGCATCGCAGCGAGGTTACGTTATTGACTTTGTAATGACTGCTGCGTGTATACAATTTCGATACAATTATTTGTTTTTTGGTCAGTGTAGAGTCATCGAGGAGAAAATATGATCATTTTTGGTATCTCGGAAGGAGGCTCTACGATTTTTATGATATTTCACATGTTTGGAATGTTCGGGGTCCAAAAGTCGAATGCTCAACGTCACATCTTCGAGAAACTTCTAAATTTTATTTTAGAGGGCTTTAAGAACAAAGATCCTATACTATTTAATTTATTACGAGCGAAGCTCATGACGATTGTGATGAAATTTAAAGAATCGAAGGTTTTGGGGTTCAGGAAACCAATAGATATATTGGTTTAGTAAGCATCGCGAAAATTCGACTTTTTATCTTTGTTAGGAGTATGTAGTTACAGAGTTATCAAACAATGAATCCATACAATTTCACGAGCGAAGCTTCCATTGAGCAAGGGAATACAGATATGTTTATAAACTGCCAGTAGCTTTTTGGGACCAATTTTAAGAACTAGTCACGCTCGCCGTCCGCCATTGTCCAATATCTAAAGATACCTTGGTAAGCCAGGAGCCAGGGCTTGAATTACTGATTTGATAACACATTTTAATAATGAAACAAGAAACCGATGAATTAACCGATTAATCAAAATGTTGAAGTTTTGCTGTATGCTGTCGTTGCTTTGTTATTAAATTGATCCAAATTCTTGAAAGTTTAAAATAACGTTTTGTTCGTTCGGCTTAGGCATCTTAAAACAAAGACGGTTCGGTGGTAATGAACTTGAAATAAGATATCAAATTAGCTTCAAAGTAGGTATATGTTACATAGCTACCTACCTATCCTAAAATACAGGCACTTGTCGTCATATTTTTGCATTTCTGTCAAAGATTCTTGTCCAAAGGTTTGTAGTCGACGCACATAAAGAGGCCATTGACTCACACAATATCTCTGCAATTACTCTGGGCGTCGTTTCGTGAAGCTTCAAAAGTAATTCAGAGGAGAAAAACCTAATTATAATTCTCTTTCGGTATGCGGTATACATACCTACATGTATGCTAGCGTTTTGTCGACATGCTGAATTGTCGATCAAAAACTTTGAAAGCTGATATCGTTTTATGTAATTCATGTTTTGAACCCAAAAACTGTTTGAAATTCGCGGCGGAATCTTAACCTTTTTATTTTCAAGAAACACGAATAATCGATATATTTCACTTTTCACTATTTTAAAACATTACACTACACATGTTTACTCATCTTTGGTCTGCCATAGACATAAACTTTTATTATTCGCTTGTTTTCGTTTAAAACTGTTTCTTTTTTGTAAACCCTTATCCTACCGATTTGCCTGTGACTTCATATCCTCAGTTAGTGGTTGACCATTGTCGGATTCCTATACATAACGTTAACGATTGTTTACATTCCTGTTTTAACTAACTAACTCACGTAGGTACGTACGTCTTTGTAGCTAATGAGGGGAAATGTTAAAAATTAACATGATCACGAGAGCATGTCTGCAACCGGCAGTTGGCTTGTTTCAATTTAGAGTCGTGAGTAGACTAATTTATATACTTTTAGTTGGCGTCTCTTCAAAACTCGGAGAGTTAAAACGCTCAACAAGAAATGCTCTAATAACGAACAACTAAACCAGTGTCAACTCAATATTCAGTGGTATGGCAACAGCCGCTACCTGCCGCTACCGACAAGGCAACTGTTACTGCCAGAGTCACGTATCAGGGTGACCAGTGAGGAAATTTAGAATGATCGATTAATATAAAAAAAACATCCAAATCAATGCATTTACACATTCTTTGAGTTACGTTGTTTTAGTAATTGTTTATTTTAGTGAGTGATTGAAATCTCCTTCAAAGTCCGACGATGTGGCTTCTTGTTGTGGATTCTCGTGTTCAACAGTGGGCTTATCCCGATGTTGATGATGATTATTAAATAAGATATGGCATATAAATAAAAAGTGCACGCCCTATATCGTGCTTTATGCGATAAAACCCGGTGCAGTTCAGCGGAACGTTTTTCATACGTTGTACAAGAACACACTTTATTTATTATTTATGTCTGCATGAACCTTAGAATTACTAAATATCAATAATGTTATCTCAATTTGCATTACCTAAACGTTTTTTTAAACAATTTTACTCGTAATCTTAACGTTATTTACACTTATTTACATGTACCTAATTCCGGAAAAGATTACAAAAACTGTGAAGTTTCTTTCCAGATATTTTTGCTTTAGTTACATCATAGTAAACTACTTATTGTTAGTTCATCAGGAATGTGTAAGGAAAGTTATGTATGTATAAATTTTGGTCATGTATGTAGTGAATTGTAGGTGTTTCGTATTATATCTGTTTATACCCTAAAAATAAAAAGTAAGGGATACAGGTTTTATTTGGCATAGCATAGTCTTGCATCAAAATTAAGTTGCTTATGTTGCGAAACTATCGTCGACTCTTAGGTATTGCGGTGCTCGATAACACAGGAAGTTGTTGTTGCCAACAGCGGAAACAAAAGACTACGTCGAAAAATGTGTGGAGCTAAATCTACGAAATAGAACTAAAGTGCCAAAGATGACTTTGGTATTTAAAAGGTTATTCTTTTGGATTCCCCACCAAAGTAGACGTTTAAGTATATGATGAAAATTAAGCAAAATAATGAAACTTTGTAGACACGATCGAGAAATGAATTTATGTGTCTATGGTTTGTCAGAATGTCGTTAAATAGTCTCAAACCTGGACTCAATGATTTGTATACTTTATAAACTATAAACTTGTGACAAACTGGCAACTGTCAGACACAGATTTTCGTTTCTATGTTGGTTAAGCCTAGAAATTTTCAGTCACTTTCATTGCATAATTTTCAAAAAAGGAATTTACTACCTTTATGCGAAGCGTGTTAGTATAGCACCTACCATGGGCGTGGGGGCTAATTTCGGCTCAAATACAGTTTTTCATAGGTTTATGGTCGGCGACTCTGCTCCACTCACCCGACTATATTAAGCTCATTGACATTGTTCATGCTCATGTTTTGTCATGAAGTATCTTGAGACCTCATTGAGTACGATCTGTTGACACGTCATCATCAACAGCCTATAATATGTCCCCACTGGAGGGGCTCAGGCCTACTCTCCTACTGAGAGTGAATGGGCCATAGTCCACCACGCGGGCCCAGTGCGGATCGGCGGACTTCACATGCCTGTTCAAGACATGCAGGTTTCCTCACGATGTTTTCCTTCACTGTTAAGCAATCGGATAATGTACTTGAATTGAAAAACAACTCATAGGTACACGACTGGATTCGAACCCGGTACCCTCAGATTGAGGGTCCGCGCCTTATCCATTGCGCCACCGACGCTTACACCTTGTTGACACGTACTTAAGTGTTATATGTCGCAGCATATAGTCACTAAATAGTTGTGCATTCCCGCGCCAATCAAACCAATACAGGTCAGTGGACCTGCGCCACCGCTGCGCCCGCGCCGGCGACGATGACGACGCAACGCGATCACGCCACCTATACACTATTTCCGTATACAACCGACGCCGTGCTCGTAAATACACCTAATGTCAAGGGTACACGATCGATAATTTAACAACCACTTTTGTAGGTCGGTACTTTGTAGAGCAACTCTTTGTCAAATGATTTTAAACTGAATACGCTAGGGCTAACGTCGGAATTGGAGTTACTGGTGCAGTTGTATTGTTAAAACAATGATGTGTTGTCGATTTGGAGGGAAGCCACGTTGTCAGCTGCTTCTAAAAGATTGATTACGGCTGGATTTTATTTAATTTATTTCGAAGAATTTTTTCCCGTGATTTTGTCTGCATTGACTTAATGGTAAATTGATAAATGATCTCACGGGAACTCGATATCCCGATAAGAAGTATGCCCTATCCACCCGATAGATTATTTGCTGAAAAGGCAACGGACAGACCGAGTGACAGTTACTTTCGAGTTTATAATATTAGTGTTATTTACAATATAATCGTTACCCGACAATGTAGAGAGAAATTAGGTACGGAGCATATGATAAGTTTGGCAACTTCTAACTCCACGACAAATTCATGGGATTTGATTAAATCCCGACTTGTTGGCTTTGCTCATTGTGATTGTCTTATTAAGAAAATATATTTTCCACTTAAATTTAACATAATGACATGATTGAAAAAAAAAAACTGCAGTAATATATATATAGTTTCCGCATACAATACACGACTCAGCCTTGACCTCATTTCCATGAAGAACGCTCAATAGAACAAAAGATAATATTCGAATATTAAACAGGCGCAGATAAGATTAAATAAACCTCATTGTGAACTCAGATGTAACCTACTACTTGATATGTCTGCACATTGAAAATTTTCAAAGTATATGAGGAACTTCTACCTCTTGAAATTAAAAATTGTTTTGTGTACTTATGCTTATGAATTTAAATGTCTGATAGCTGATTCTGCAATTGTTTACAAACTAATTATCGTTGTAGTTACTAAAAATATTGATTCAATCAACAACAACAAAAACTAACTGCCAAATGAAATGGCGTTTTGCATTGGCTATATTGTATTTCATATACGGTGACCTAGCTCTTTATGCCCGCCACAAACGAGACAAATCAAATGTAGTCTCCACATGTATCGAAATCATGATCAATTATCAAGTCATCTCGCATCTCACAAATCTGGAATCCTCAATACCTAACTTACATTTCGATTTGAGCAGATACAAAAACGCTTTCTAAAATACATATCGAACCGAATCAAAGACACACCTCGAGTAATTTTTTTTACAATATCATTAAAATAAATTCTAGGACTAGAAAACGAAAACCTAGTCTACGTGACTTCTAGTTTCATCCGGTTTATTCTAGCATCACCGTGGTATTTCACCTGCTGAGATTGGTGATTATGGTAAATCCCCTCATGTAAAGTCCGACCCGGCTATCGATAAGGAGGCTCATTGTTTTCCCACCTCGGTCTTTGTAACTATTTCAATGATGGATTCTCGCGAAAAACTGTTATATTGATAGATTATATTGATTGAAGCAACAACAGGGTTACTGCTATTGCTTTAATCAATATGTACGCATGTACAGTCGCAGTATGAAAGGATGAATTGGTCAGTTCTTTTTCCTTACACACGGAGAGCACAATTTCATTGCGAATGCCATTGTCTGTCAATGTCATGTACAAGCAGAAATAGACTTTGAGGCGATGAACCTTTCACGTACATCTTTATTCAATTGACAGCGCAAGCCACATTGTCAACAAAGCTATTAATTCCAATAAAATGTTTGAACATGTTTATTTCTCTGACTTTTCTTTGAGCAAGTACTTTGGCGTCTGCTCTTTTGAATAAACCACTAATTTATTTAGAAATAAACCAAAGGATGTTACGATACTTCACTCCGCTATTTGATGCAGATTAATTTAAAACTGATGAAAGAAACACTTCTCGGCCATCGTTCTGGTTACGTTTGATGTTCAAATAAATTACAGAAGTACAAAATATTTTGGTGGTGCTTTTTAGCCCCGAATAGAAAGATCGGTTGTGACGTTGAGTCGTGAAATGGTTACTAATAGACAGATGGACTTTTTTTCTTCTCGTATTTTTAAAATTTTTGGTTTTTCACTATCCAAGTATTGGATATTAGGGTTATTTTTACACGACAGTTTATGACCGCATTTTCGCCTTTGCTGATTTCAGAATATTATTCCACGCCAAAGATGGACATCTCTACGCCATCTTTCATTACTAGAAGACAATACTAATTGTAAACTAACAAGTAGGTCATTCCTAACATACATATTTATTAATATCTCTATCTTGGCCTATGAATTTTTAATACACTAATGTAGCGTATTAAAAATTCATCCCCCCCTTACTAGATGGACCGACGACCTGGTTAGAGTCGCGGGGAGTCGCTGGATGCAGGTGGCTCGGGACCGGTCGATGTGGCGTACCATGAGGGAGGCCTATGTCCAGCAGTGGACGTTTCCCGGCTGATGATGATGATGATAATGTAGCGTGCTGCAACTGCATGTCGTGTTAGAAAATATGATTTTACAATTAATTTTACAATGACACACTTATATTATTGGCGTGCAGTGCCATCTGTATTTTTTATTACGAATTTAACACATTAGAACAGGCTACGGTATAAACCCTGGAATAAAACGACGTGGATGCTGTCATTTTTTACTGTTTCTACCTACTATTTGACCGTATCTTTTCTTGCTGTGCATATTACCTGATATATTCGACAATTAATTTTAATAATTTTTTTAACTAGGCCATATCTCACCGAAATTTAAACAAAAATAAATCAAGGAAATTCAAAAAATATGACAGCTTTATAATATTGGGTTAGCCAAATTTAAAATAATTATGCATTTCAAAATGACAACGACTAAAATATTCGTAAATATTGTTTTTTTTGTGGGGCCAGAATGTTTATCAATCCTGTAGCTCTCTTATGTATCACATATTTATAATTGTGACTAAAAAGGGTATGTCTGGTGTTTCAATTTTTTGTGTTCCAATTTTAAAACTCTTTTCTGTCGGTTAAAAATAAAAACACTTGACATTCAATTGTAGCGTAGACGTAATCGTAAAACGTAACCGGTTTCACTTTTGCGGTGTCCCCGGATGATAGCGAAAGTGCTAGGTAAAAGTGAAATTCAGTGGCGTGGTCGTGGCGAAGGCGTGACGCCATCATAGACCAGTCACAATTCACAACGACGCGTGACGATGTGCTCCTAGTCTTGTAGATGCTTGTAGTTTGATTTTAGAATCCGGGGGGTGCGAGCGGAATATTTGTTCATCCAAACTAGATGATGTCAAAATGTATAACAGTGATTTGAAGCGTTAGTCCGACTGGTAGTGTGTTAAAGCCAAGATAATATTTGAAGTTCTCAAGGAAACTTTTAAGAAGTGGGTGTTGTTGTTACGAATTTATAATTTAATGTTAAGTGAAAATTATTTGGTTCTATTGGCACTATACCAATGGGTAAAAAATTTACTAAATTGCTGATAAATAAAATTATTGTAAATAAATAATATCGAACTGAAACAACATAAATTTAAAACTATTTTTTAAATGTTATAATTTGGACTACGGATAATCGATGTTCACAGCCTAAAAACTATGTAAAATACGGTTAATTAATTTAGTATGAGCAGATGCTTCTCTGATATTGTAAAGTCTCGTTTGGTGTGACCAGTTGTTAAAGTCAGTCACGGTATGTCTTGACAATTGAACATGATTGCGTGAGCCCTGTTTGTTGTGTGTTTTTGGATGTATTTATACAGTGTGAGTCAGAATTGTTTATAAAGGTTAGTATTTAATATCTTTAGTTTTATTCAGTAGGTCAAAGTCTATAAACAAGTGAATGAAAATAAGTTGTAAGTAAAAATACAGACTGCGTAATTTTTATGATTTTGATATACCCAGTGTCACTCTCATAGTAAATACGAATCTAACGACACCTCTCCAGCTAAAATCCATGGAGCCGTTCAGGCCGCAGAGCGTGCAACATTTATACATACAAACAATTATACATACATAACATACTCTCGAAAAACATAACCGTCCTTCTGGTGCAGTCGGGTAAATGCTAGTACTTTTTCCCGCGTCTTCGTCTGCGTGGATTTCAGAGTATCTCCCACGGGAACCGATTTATGGTCCAGGAAAAAAAAAATTCTTCTCATTTCATATTCGTACTGAAGTCCATGACAAGTTTGCTTGTAGCGTTGAAGCTACAATAGGTTACAAATAAACTAGATTTTGCATTAATTATTTTAGTATAAACTAAAATTTGACCCGATTTGTCTACACGGGGCAATTTGATCGACCAATTTCGTGTCAATTTCAACTCAGAGTATGGCACTCTGATTGGAGATTGGCACGAAATTTACCGATCATGTTTTCCCGTGTATGACACTTTCAATCTACTTTTCAACCGACTTCAAAAAAGTAGGAAAGGTATGTTACGCGATAACTCCGCCAATTGTAAATCGATTTTGATGATTCTTTTTTTGTTTAATAGAACATACTTCAGAAATGGTCCCATATACATTTTATTGAAATTGATTCAGTTATTTATTGTACGCAACGGTACAACTAATCGTGATGAAATTTGGCGCACACGTAGCCTCTAGCATGGAGACGGAAGTAGGCTACTTTTTATCACCATTTATTGTCTATGTCGATTCAGATCGTGGAGTCCATGGGGATGAAGTAAAAACTCAGAAACTTCTCAGAAAATAATACAGTTATGGTTGTATTGGGATTTACTCGTGTTTTCCGTATTTCTTTCGATCATGTAACATTATCTTTCATCGAGATTACCAACAATTACATACAAAAAAGTAAATAAGCAGTAATTATAAATTATAATGAATGTTAAATAGTAGCCCACTCGGCAATCAGTAGCGGACAGTGCATTCTTATCTACACTTACCACGCTCTGACAGACAGACATACAGACATTTTACTATGTTTAGTGTTTTTGCATGAAGTTCTTGTTGTATTTGTTATACTGCTAGGATTATTAGTACTAATAACAAGAGTCCCTTGTTTATATGTATTACAATGTATTTCTTTTTCTATTTTAAATATTACGTTGTTACTTTTTTCTAATGACGCATGATGTATGCGTATCTAAACTGGGTGGACTGTATCAGCAGTTAATTGCGCTGTGTTTTCATAATGAAGTGACGAAATAATAAGATCACTTTAATCTTTGTACGAAATTCTAATTTATGATATCCGACAACTGCATGTTTGTTCGTAGTTTGAGTGAAGAAGTATATATTTATTTAATGTTGACTCGTGATATGAGTACAGTGTAGATAAAGAAAGAAAGTTATTTATTGTTATGCAAGGCTGCTTGTTTGGCGCGATTTCTCGTATTCAAACCCGTCCCAGCGAAGGATTCTAGGACTTGCCTCGCTTGTGGTTCAAAAATAGAATCCCGAGCGTAGCGAACTTTTCATCTCTCTACAACTTGGAAAATGACAGATTAAAGGAATACCGTTAAACCATAACAAATATGTTTTTAATTATTCATATTTATTGTTCATTGAGGTATAATAATAACTCGATGAGGATACATCAATTTTTTATATATATCGAAAGTTAGGTTCATCATGGTCATGTTTGAGTTTCAAACACTTTCCACGCTTGCGTAGAAAAAGAGCCTTTCCAAGCTAGTAACGTGATTTTTTTGTCGTCATCGAAATGCGAATTTACCAGCTTGACGTTACTAAGGTCTGTCGGTACATGTGTGCTTTAGGTCTGTGCTACCTAAAGATTACACTAGTCATAGGTTGTTTAACCTGTTCGCTCCGACTGTGTCTGTTCTTGTCGTAGATCACGTGGTTTGGAAAATTTCGTATTATGAACTTAAATTTTAGACTATCAGACACACGGACATCGGTTCCAGTACGTACCAATAAAACAACATGGCGTTTATATTCAAACGTATCTTTTTTTCATTTCGATAGCTCGCATGAAAACTTCATCATCGCGTATTAAGCTTTCTTAAACGAATCATGTTTTTATTGTTAGTTTTTAAAAAGTAAAATGCGTTTGCATGTCACCTTCGTCTCACCTGATGTTCAGTGACGGTAAGTTGGATAGAAGATGTGCTTATCCAGAAATATCAAGGTAATGAGGCGCTGACTGTTATCTTATATTATCTGAACACAACAGTTCGAAACACTGCTGTTTAGCGGTAGATTCGGATAACATAATTATATATAACATCATTAATCTGATTGTAGCTGTGGTAGATAAGTAACAGCTTGCCTGGTTGTTTCCAGCTCGCCCGCCTCGGGTTCTACAAGCTGGCGGCGGCAGTGCAAGCTGACTCGGAGCAGAGGGCCAGGAACGGCCTGCACCATCCGCATCCGAAGGAGACCAAGTATGTCCACGATCATGTAGTTTGGATGCTTCATTTAAAATTCAGATCTAACCAGCTCAGTACGTCGTAGTGACCCGAGCCTCCGTATGTTCGCCATTCCAAGATGTCTGTGGTCATAATCTTCTCGATCATCTAGAGGGTTCATCATCAACAGCCTATATATGTCCCCACCTCAGGGGCTCAGGCCTAGTCTCCTACAGAGAGTGTAAGGGGCATAGTCCACCACGCGGGCCCTGTGCGGATTGGTAGACTTCACACACACTTTTGAACTTATTCTCAGGAGTTGGGTTACGATATTTTCCTTCGCCGAAAACCCAATAATAATGATTTTTATCATGCGTACATAAATTCCAAATAACAAATTGGGGCACATTGGTACGAACCAGGATCGAACCCAGCCCTCGATTGTTCAAGGACTGACGCTCTACCCAACTGAGCTACTATGGCTACTTCTGGCTAGAGGGTTACTAATCGACATTAGATGGCGTCCGTGTCCTGGATTTTCAAGTTGATGAATCACTTTCTACCATAAAACACGGGAAGACATGGGTTTTAAACTTAATCTACGCAGCGAACTTGTCAGAAATATTAAGACAGAATGTGAATATTTCCTTGTAACCTATTCCAGAAACAAGACTGCCCCGATGGACTCAGACAGTCTGGTGCTATGGCGACGGCCTCTCACCACTCTAGAGTACTTCTTTAGAGAGCTCTTCATACTCTGCTCAACTGGATTACAAAGGTAATTAATACAAAGGTTTGATTTTAGTAACTGACTTCCAAAAAAAGATTATCATTTCCATTGTAATTTCAGAAGTTTTTGTATGTGTATGTTACCTTCGCCGTTTGTAAACCGATTTTATTCGAAAATTAAATTTCGAAAGAACCAATTACAGTTAAGCTGTTTGGGTTTAGCTTAACCGAGTTTTGTCATCTTGAAGCTTTCTAAATTTTTTCTTGAGCACTGCACTATAAATATCATTAAACATCGTTATTCATTCCACAGTTTCAGAACCTTTCTATCTTCTTAAATAAACCTATACTTCTCATCGGAAAAATCAAAACACCTTGCAAGTTTATGTTTTGTAAGGATTATCAGAAAAATGTGTATATTTAGGAATATATGTTAAATGTCGTTTAATAGTGAATAATATGAGGTTTTCAAATCCTAATGTTAATGTTCTAAATTCGAATTAAATTTTCATAGGTTTTTCTAATAATCCTTACAAAACATAAACTTGCAAGATGTTTCGATGTTTCTGATGAGAAGTATATTTTTTTAAAAATATATAAGACTTTTTCGAAACCGGAAATAGATTATTTGACGTCGAAAAATTAATAATATTTCTATTATTTATACTTACTTAAATATTGATATTGATTTTGTGAAGAGTAATCGTAGAAGAACACATCAATTTAATTTTTGGGATAAGTAAATCTTCATTGTAAATATCTTTTGACATCTGAAAGTCGCTATGTAGTGAAGAAACGGCGAAAGAAACTTATTTTTAAATAAATGCATATATTAACATTATCAACATACATACATGCACACTTATTTTACATATATTTGCATCAAGAGTGTAGAGTAGGTATACGTCTGGCATAGGCCACCCACGCAGAAAGTTTTTGATACCACGAGCGTATCTGAATAAATCTTTAATCAACAGTGTTCCAAATCGAAATTAATTTATGCGTGTTGCCAGCTGCGACTTCTAGATTATATCCTACAAGCCTGCATGGTGCATATTTACCATGAATACTTTCGATCTCTGATTTCACGGCGGCTCTTGGGTTACTATGGCATTTGTCAAACCATCATGGAACACTTATTGGGTCACTGTAAGTTACTTATTGAGTCACTGCAGATTACTTATTGAGTCACTGTAAGTTACTTATTGAGTCACTGCAGATTACTTATTGAGTCACTGCAGATTACTTATTGAGTCACTGCAGATTACTTATTGAGTCACTGCAGATTACTTATTGAGTCACTGTAGATTACTTATTGAGTCACTGCAGATTACTTATTGAGTCACTGCGGATTACTTATTGGGTCACTGCGGATTACTTCTTGTTAAGTACCACAAGTCTAGAAAATGTATTCGATACTTGAACATATGCATAACCGCACAAAAAACTGACACAGCGCCGAACCATGAGTTTCTTTGTAACGTGTAATTTGTAACGTGTTTCAGATTATTATCATATAAGCTGCTAGCGTTGACAGTAGTTCTACTTACCACCGGGACCGCAGTCTCGTACCACCTCAGTGGGCCGCATCAACCTTATGTGCAGGTAATTTTGACATTCATTATCAGTTACTAAAATACTTTTTATCGAGATATTACCAAGGTTAATTTTTTTCGGATATTTCGCCGTTCTTACAAGCGCCATTATCACAGAGCAAATGTGAATAGCCAGAACTTGAGTTGAAACCGGGAATGTATAGCCGTGTACAGCCTTTGTCAAATATTTTTTCTCAGCTAGCAATATCAACCCTGTCATGGTGGGGCTGGTGGGTGGTGCTGGGTGTGTGCAGCTCGGTGGGTCTTGGGACCGGCCTTCATACGTTCCTGCTGTACCTGGGGCCGCACATAGCGCGGGTCACCCTCGCTGCGTACGAGTGCGGCACACTGAACTTCCCGGAGCCGCCGTATCCCAACGAGTGAGTTACGTCACATATATACACCAATGAGTGAGGCACTTAACGATCCAGGTACACTACACAAATATATTTTATCTACTTTTGTATCATGTCACATTACCAAAAACACATACAAAAATACACATTAATCCTAAAATATATTGTTTTTGTTCATATTTTTATTACTATTACAAATAGCTAGACATCATTATGACTTCTTAGTCCAATTAAACGGCAACGTGTACATTTGCACTGCGTTGAACCACTGTCTCTCAAAGCACGGTACCCTAGCTAGGCAGGGGACGAAACATGGCGACCATAAAACATCCAATACCAAATTAGATACACATATATGCTATATATGAGTAAATTTGTTTATACACTAATACTTATTGTAACTACTTTTATTGGTTATTGAAATAAATAAATGTATTATTATTATTAATCCTTTCTTGTCCCGAACTAGTGTGATTAGGGAAATGTTTTTTTTTTTCGTCTTCTGCATGCTCACTTTAAGGCCTGCCTTTTGGGAAACATTGTTAATTTTATTTACATAGCTGATTGTGAGGTAGTTGCATGTTATGTTTTTAGTATCCACCCTCCAACCTCCAGCGGGGGGAATAAATCAGTAGTTGAGTGAACAAGCTGTTTTATTGACGAGCTCCCAAACCTGACGTGGCGCAGTCGGTAGGATACGAACCTACGCTCTCGAAGGGAATTTGATTTCCAATCCAATTATAGTCATTATTTAAAAAATCAATTGCTAATTCCAGTATAATCTGTCCGGAGACGGTGGACCCCCAGAGCGTGGTGTCGATCTGGAACATCATGTCGAAGGTCCGCGTGGAATCCATGATGTGGGGCATCGGCACCGCGCTCGGGGAACTGCCCCCATACTTCATGGCGCGCGCCGCGAGGCTCTCAGGGGGCGGAGTTGCCGAGCTGGCCACGCCTGATGACTCCAGAACTGGCAGGTAACTAAGACCTTGCGCATGGCTCATGCATCATGCCTTGTGATCTTTACCAGGTCCTAATTCCTTGTAGTGGACGCGGTCGTTCCGGTACACGATTATGTTTGTTTTTGATTTGATTAATGCCATAGCGCAACAAATGCGTGCACGAGCGCGTAGAGATAGGTACACAGCTTTTGTACGTGCTCGTGCAAGCGGTGGGACGTATCTCATGGAAATCCAATCGCTTAGTCGCCTTTTACGACAACTGCGGGTTGGCATTAGGGACATTCGCTTCTTCGTTTATTATGCATACAGATAAATAGTGGAATTATTTGCGCTTCAACCTGGATATCTTCAGGGCCAGAGTGTATAAGCTATTTTTAGGCAACCGTGATCCATCCGAGACCACATCATCCTTTAACACCAGGTCAGACTGTCAAACGGAAGCCTATCCAATATTTAATGAATGAAATTTGGTTTTTCGACACACATTTTCATAATTACTGAAAGAATACCTTACCGATCACCATAACAAATGTATGAGACCTTTCCTCGTATCTAGACATAATATTTGTACATCCTTAAAAAAATTACAAACTATCGAACTTGATAATACTCCGCCTTTTTTTTTTTAAAAAAAGATTGAGTTTTGTTTTTGATGTCGGTAAAAATAATTATTTTCAGGGCAAAGGTGATGGTCCAGAAGCTAGTGCAGAAGGTAGGGTTCGCTGGCATCCTCGCGTGTGCCTCCGTGCCCAACCCTCTGTTCGACCTCGCGGGCCTCACCTGCGGACACTTCCTCGTACCGTTCTGGACGTTCTTCGGAGCGACGGTCCTCGGCAAGGCAGTCATCAAGATGCACATACAGAAGATGTTCGTCATCATCGCCTTCAACGAGACTTTGGTCGCGTGAGTACCACACGATCTATATGATTTAAAATGATATTTTATAAATATAAGTACACACGGCTATAAATCAAGCTATAAAAGTGACCTTTTATCTGGGGCCAGCTCGTTGTACACTGTTTTAAATTAAAGGTAAAAATATGTGAATTACTTTAAAAATGGCAATGATCACATCATACGGATAATTTCCGTGTACAAAATACTTTCTTTTTCTAGATCAATTTCACTTTCATTTTTAAATGACAGCTTAGGGACAGCTCCGACTACTTAGCATTTTGCGTTGTAACAGATTCGTTCAGAAATTGTTATTAGCACGATTAAATATATAAAAAGGTTAATTTAAAAAAAAAAACCATTACTATATTCGGTGTGCATTGACCTGGCCCAGGCTCCACACATTTTTGAAATCACCTTTCCAGCATACGCTGACATCGCACGTAGACGTGGGAAAAATACATATGAATGTTGAGCGATTTATAATACTTCGCTCGATACAATTAAATCCCAAAGTAACCTCCGTTTGGTAATATGTCGGTTTTTTAAACAAAGTTTACTTTGTTTACACTTAATTAATATATAAGTAACTAATTTGAAAAATCAATAATAAGTGTAATAATATTTTGACAGCTTTAAAATTTCAACATCTTATACCAATATTTTTTTATAAATTAATTGAGACCAAAAGCTATCTAAATCGAGATGAGAGTCGATGTGGCGCGCTTTTTCTTACCCTTTCACCCTTATGTGTTATTATTAGTGGGGAAGCGAGACAGCAAATTGAACTTCTCGTGGATCACTGAACGTCTTTAATAAACACGCACAACCGGCATTAAAATTGAGAGAGAATAAGGGGAGGAGTCTACCTCGGAGTGCTTACGTAGTGTCGGTAAACCTGAATGGAATGTGCGGTTGTTGTACTAAAACTAGTATTAAACGACACAAAAATAATTTAATTAACAAAACATGGGTACACATAAATTAAACACAAAACATTTCCTACACAATCAGCGGTCACAACAAAGTCACAAACAACCTCTAACTGCGATGCCTCGATATAAAACGCCAAATTCACCGGCGGAGGTTTACAAACTGACATAATAACTTAACTGTTTCTCTTTACAGTCAAGTTCTCACCTGGGTCGAAAGAATACCTTACATCGGTCCGAAGCTCGAGGAACCTCTTCTAGAATTCCTGCGCAACCAAAAGTCTAGATTACACAAGAACGACTCGGGGGTAGCCCCGGAGAACCAAGGCTCGATCCTGGCGAGCGTGCTAGAGAAGTTCGTGCTGGCAATGGTGTTGTACTTCATTGTGTCGATAGTGAATGCGCTCGCGCAGAACTATAGTAAGAGGATCGGTAAGAAGAAGGGCAAGAAGCGGGATTAGGGTTTGCGCACGGCGGACGACGCGGTCGGTGGTCTCGGTGAGTGTTTACTTGTATTGAACTAAAAAAATTGGAAGGAAAAAAAAACAAGGTCACCGACGTAGCTCGACGAATCAGTGAGCTGAAGTGGCAATGGGCAGGCCACATCGCTCGAAGAACCGATAACCGGTGGGGAGTAAAGGTTCTCGAGTGGCGACCACGTACCGGGAAACGTCTACTAGGCCGTCCCCCTACTCAGATGGACCGACAACCTGGTTAGAGTCGCAGGGAGTCGCTGGATGTACGTAGCGTGTGGCGTACCATGAAGGAGGCCTATGTCCAGCAGTGGACGTTTCCCGGCTGATGATGATGAAAAAAATTGGCCAAGTGCGAGTCGGACTCGCGCACGAAGTGTTCCGTACAGAATATGGATATTTAATATACGGGAAAAAATCTAAAAAATGCGCCTCGATTTTCGTTATCAATTTAGTTTTGCAGTAGCAGTAGTAAACGTGTACTACACTAGATGGCGCTGGTTGTACGTTACATCGCATGTCTTATAAAAATTTTGTTTGTTGTATGTGAGCCCCCTTAAATATTAATTTATGCTGGTTTTTAGTATTTGTTGTTATAGAGGCAACAGAAATACATCTTCTATGAAAATTTCAACTCTCTGACACTCTATGACCGTTCATGAGATACAGCCTGGTGACAGACGGACGGACGGGCAGCGAAGTCTCAGTAATAGGGTCCCGTTTTTACCCTTTGGGTACGGAACCCTAAAAACTATTTGACCAATGTGTGTAACAATTTTAACCTACTTTTAACTATCAAATTGAAACTTTGCAATTGTAAGTCGAATGACAATACAATAATTTGGCACCATCGAGCTGATCTGACCCTGGAGTCAGGACACATTACAAGTAGTACACTTGGTGATAAGGGTCTGATGATGAAGACAAGGAAGTAGATAGTGACCAAAGCATGGCTTTATTTTTTTAAAGTGAATTTATTTTACAAATTAGTCGAGTGAGAGTTTTACTGTTCCAACGAGGGTTTCATACTGTGGACGGAGACTTAAACCTTTTTATTATCGTCAAGGTTCGGTCTATTAGTCTAGTTTCGATTATTGTTTACGGCTTCTATTAGATGGAATAATAATAACTTTATTTGCTCCGAACATGGTACACTCGAGTACAAAAATATGTATCCACTTTTGGACCATGTAACATTCACTTGTGATTGACATTTCTCTTAACACGCTACATACGAAAAAGCAAAGAGGGAATGTGACATGGTTCAAAAGATATATGTTTTTGTACTCGAGTGTACATATATCAGTAAAAAAAATTGTGTCTCATATTCCACCTTTAAAGGCATGCAAATATTTAAAACCATATTGCACAACATGTATTATTTTAACAATTATTCTACTGTATACCGAAGTAAACACTCGATTAACTTGCATTATAGTTATTTTTTCACCGCATAACTAAGTTTTGTTGATAAAGGTGTTTTATAGCTAATCAAATAAACGATACCGTTTTCTTTGCCAGCAAAGCAAAGTGTGACGGACAAACCGCGTCGGCGCCGGTAGTATCAGCACCACGGTCGGTGGGTCGGCACGTCCGACCCACGGTCAACATGTGTCGTGTACTACGGAACATTATGATCACAGGTACTTAGAGACGCGGACGATTATACGCGTCGTTACATGGTTGGGATCGTGTTTATATCAACGTTTTAACCGCTACTATATGAGCATTCATGGCACTGTTATGTTCCGGTATGAAAGATGTCTCCCAGGTACACTCGAGTACAAAAATGTGTATCCACTTTTTTACCATGTCACATTCACATGCAGTTCCTATACAGTGTGTTGAGGAAATGTCAATTAAAGATGAATGTGACAAGGTTCAAAAGTGGATACATATTTTTGTACTCGAGTGTACCAGAGCGCTTCATGTTATTGTCACTTACAATCAGGTCAAATGAAGGCCAAGTGCAAACCTACTATACATAAAAAAGAGTGATATAGAATGGAAGGTTTCGGATAGATGAGTGCAGTGAAAAGTTTTTATAAAATTATGTAGGTATGTCTTAAGAAGCAGGTTTAAATTACGGTTCGATATATTTATTTCGTCATAGGCTGGCGTTATTTTTATTCAATGTAAATTTGTAACTTTTTTACATTCATTATGTATTACCGAGTGTAGTTATTTAAACCATGCTATTTATTGCCTTTTGTGCCACTTTCAAATGGCAGTATTTTGTTAGTGTTAGACCTTTAAAAAAAATACGTGACACCTAAAACGTCATTTTACCTGAACATCTTTTTGTTTTTCGATCTTTGGAACTCATTCAACCTGACTTTTTTTTTCGTTCGGTTATTACATTCGATTTGCGACATATTGTGTCTTGTATAAATAGTTTTGTTTTTTCGTATGGTGGATTACGTGTATGTAAGCAGGATAGATATACAGACGCAGATTTATGCTAAATTTGATATTATCTGTAACTTAGTTCTTTCATCGATGATTTTGTTACTCAGCGCCATCTATCGAGTATATCGGAACTAGTCTGTTAACACGGATCATTGTAATAAAAAGCGGTTAAAATGTTTATACATACACCAACTTATGTATGTAGATAAATTTTGTATTTGTGCTTTTGTAATTGCTAACACACGAAGCAATGTTCAGTTTGGATAATGTTTGTCTGAATAATCCTGAATTAAATAAGATATTGCTTCGTGTGAAGTCTCCAGCACAAACGTATGTTTTTGTGTATAGTAATACGAAACAGTTTTTGTATACAAAATCGTTCCTTCATATTTTTAAAAAAACCTTAATATTTTCTAAGCCAAGAGTTTCGTTTTAAGTTTCATTTTCTTAAACATTATAATTTATACCATGTTTCGATAAATATTAATAATTAGATCGTTCCGAATTAAAATGTTTATTCAAAATAAAACTATTCTAAAGTTGCTTTTAAGATTAAATGCGGTATAATGCTGATTTCTAAAAAAATGCGTCCTGTGAAGGTCTTGTATTTGAAATTATTGAAAAACTTCGGTCGCTCAATACATACGAATGTAAACGTATAACCAGCTATAGACCGACCATAGTGTCTTGCCTTTACTTATAAATAGCCAAGATCGAAATTTCGTCGTCATTTCTTAAGCCATTAAAAATGTAGGAAGCCCCATATAACTGTAATTTTTGGTTCCATCTCGTCTACTGACACCTTTTTTCTTGTGGAAACAGTTGAGTTTAAACATGTTTTTGTAATTTTAGATACAGCTTTGAATTGACGACAGATTTCTATGATAATACATTAGAACTATGTTAGAAATAAATAAAAATATGTTGCAATGAAATGGAGTCCTATGAATGTAAATTAGGGTCGAAATGTAATTTGAAAAACACATTGTGTATTAAAATGTAAGGTTCTATTTCCAAAAAAGCTATACAGTTCTCTTCCAAAGAGCTTCTAGCTGTTTTGTCATTATTAGTTATTATTGACATAACAAGATAGCACTGTCAAAAAAGGAAAGCATCAATGTAACGAATGCAATCAAAAAGTTTTCTTTTCTTTTAGGCATCCAGTAAATCAATTTTAATGCACACAATCAATTTTTTTACTATGACCATTTCCATTGTACTCCGTAACCTAATGTCTCTTGGAAAAAAACGACACATTGTTGGCATTGATGCGTACCAGATTTGACAATTAACACAGTTGTAAGGTAACTTCAATGGAGAACTTGTATTATCTTATATGTGGGGTAACCCTTAACAAACACTGAATCGTAGGCCGGACAATAAAATTAAACCTTTGAAATCAGCTAATAATCACTAGAACCAATAAATAAAGAAATACATAATATATATAGGTAACATATATATGGAGGTAAGAAACTAAATTTAAACTTTGCCAAATGCCCTTAGAGTCATAACGGGCGCGATTCTAAACCAACATTCGACAGTTCTATTATCGTTTACTTTTTCACATCGGAACAACATGACAAAGACATGATATTTAGAGCTGTCTAGTTTATATTTAGAGAGAATTGTGCCCAGATAAGCACGAAAAAGATAATATATTTAATATAGATACATATATATAAAATACAATGTGTGCTCGGTTTATCAAAGTATGTAGTTTGTATTATAGGAATGTTTTTATAAAAGCACAAGATTAGGAGATAATAGCTGATAAATTTGAAACTTTTTTCTTCATATCCAGCTTAGTAGTTTGTCCAAATTAAAATACTTTGATCAGCAGACTAAGATGTGTGGGTCGTCAGCTTCCTCATAGAGCTAGGGGAATTGTACGCATGCCAAATTTTAAGGCAATTTAGGAGCAATCAAACTTTAGCATTCATAATTTAGCAGCAATCATGACTCAGTTACAGCGAGTTGTTTTTAGTGTGTCAGCTGGAGACATGGGTCTCCAGCTGACACATGCCAGGAAGGCAAACCAGTGAGGTTAGGGTTTTAGACTATAGTCAGGCATTTAAAGCACAATGAGAGCAATGAGAGCCAAAAAAATTAACGATCACATTGATAAACTGTTGGATCTACGAACGAATTACCGTGTGTAAGCTGGCGACCCGTGTCACCAGCTTACACATCTGTATCTTCGTAATTATTCAAGTTACGATTATGTATTGTACCTCATATTTTAGGGCAAAATAGCAGCGCCAGGCGCCAAAATTTTCAAATCTCTAGTGCTAAAACTGTTTGAGCTACGAGCCGATATGTGTGTGTAAGCTGGTGACATGGGTCGCCAGCTGACACATGTTGTATCTCTGAAACTACATAAGTGAGAACTTCGTTTTAAAGATCAGATGAGACCATACAATAGCAGCGTTCACGAGTCAAAATTTCAAATCTCCTGGCTGTCTAGATTCAAAGTTATAAGCAAAAAACTATTTTCCCGCCAAAAAATTCAAAATAATCGCACGGACGCCGCTGAGCGGGCCGTTGCCGTTCCGTGCGCTACGCTATTACAATAGAGTTTCAACTTAGCCGTCATTGTTTTAAAATTCATTTTAACCTGCACGTTCGTATCGATTCAATTGGTACATTGAGCGTGTTATCCCAGGAGCCGACTGAAATAAGCAATGGTATACTACCGATTATCTTCATAGAGAGATTACGAACGATCTTCACCAAATTTGAGGTCTAGCTAGAATCTAACCCTTCACCGTTGGTGCATAATTCAAATCTACTAATTTAACTAATACGGAATCAAGATTTAGTTTAGTAATGAATCAACATATAAGAAACTAGCTTCTTCCCGCGGCTTCGCCCGCGTGGACTTTAGGTTTTATCCCGTGAGAACTACATGGCGTAGTACTACAAAATATCAAACTGACGCGAGACTTCCTGTCGATGACGTACCATTATTCTAAAATCGCGATCAAAATACGGGGGTGGGGGCAAGAGGGTGCAACATTCTCAGACCTACCAAATATATGTAAAAAACAAAAAAAATTGGTCAAACCGTTTCGCAGGAGTGCGACTATAAACACCTTGACACGAAAATTTAATATATTAGATTGGATTGCAGGATTTTTTAAAATGCTAAAACACGTCATTTTTATTTTTAGTTCATAACACTGAGTATCAATTTTCATGATATTGACTTCAAAAACAACAGAGTTCCCATACAAAATTTAATCCCCATTATATATCCGTGAGACACGTAATCCTTCCTTTGTTTGAAATCTAATCGCTTACCAATTTTCATGGGGCATTATTTTTATTCCTTGTTGATTGCTGTGCAATTGCATGGATGTCAAACAGACTCATGCTTTGCTATATTTGATTAGCTCATCAATTGAAAGGCTCCAGGTATACATAGAGCTGTAAAATAATTTCAATATCACGTTTTATCTAGACGGTGGCGCCATCTATCGGTGAGGTGTTAAACTATTTCGACAACCGTAACCACCGAAAACAAACCTAAATGAATTATTAGTATTCAACTAATTTTATGGACTTTATATCGATCAACAGCCTAAAAAATAAGTTTCAAGCTTATAGCTCTAAAAATAACGATCGATACCTCTATACGACTTTTCATCCCCCCTTTCAAGCCCTTTCGACAAAACCCTTTTTTCGCATTAAAATGTAGCCTATGTTCTTTCTCAGGGTCTAAAGATTGTTTGTGCCAAATTTCATCAAAATCGGATGAGAGGTTTAAGCGGGAAAGCGTAACAGACAGACAGAGTTACTTTCGCCTTTATAATATTAGTAGGGATAGTAGGGAAAGTAGGGACTAGTAGGGATAACACTTTACGGTGTGATATAACATAGTATAAGAGGTATATGTGCAACATATACAGCTTATATCAATATGATCAATAATTGTTGAGCTCGATATCCTACTAATATTATAAGTGTGGATGTTTGGATGTTTGTGACGCTTTCACGGAAAAACTACTGAATGGATTTGAATGAAACTATACAATAATATAGCTTATACATCAGAATAACATATAGGCTATAATTTATAAAGACATATTGTGTAAATTGTACAAAATCACACGTATAATATTAGTGGGATTACATGGGAAATTTTGGCATAACAAAAACGCGTTGCCTAGCAACCGACCATAGAATATGTAATTCGTATATACAAACTTTCGCGTTTATAATATTAGTGTGAAGACTATTTGAATGTACTACGTCAGATATTGAAATTTCTTTTGTTTCTTTAAACTATTAGCCTACGTGGATAATGCTGGAAATGGAGATAGATGCCTACTATGCTTATCGAACAAGTAGAATATATCCTGAAGTATACGCGGACAAAGTCGCGGGCGGAAGCTAGTTTAGTATATTTTCAGTAGCAATTATTGAATAAAACATGATATAGATTTCTCAAACATTTATTTTTAGTTATTTTCATATACCTCTTATATTGTGTTATATCACACACACCATACAGTGTTATTATAAAGTGTTATTTCTTATATGTTGATTCATTACTAAACTAAATCTTGATTCCGTATTAGTCAAATTAGTAGATTTGAATTATGCACTAACGGTGAAGGGTTAGATTCTAGCTAGACCTCAAATTTGGTGAAGATCGTTCGTAATCTCTCTATGAAGATAATCGGTAGTATACCATTGCTTATTTCAGTCGGCTCCTGGGATAACACGCTCAATGTACCAATTGAATCGATACGAACGTGCAGGTTAAAATGAATTTTAAAACAATGACGGCTAAGTTGAAACTCTATTGTAATAGCGTAGCGCACGGAACGGCAACGGCCCGCTCAGCGGCGTCCGTGCGATTATTTTGAATTTTTTGGCGGGAAAATAGTTTTTTGCTTATAACTTTGAATCTAGACAGCCAGGAGATTTGAAATTTTGACTCGTGAACGCTGCTATTGTATGGTCTCATCTGATCTTTAAAACGAAGTTCTCACTTATGTAGTTTCAGAGATACAACATGTGTCAGCTGGCGACCCATGTCACCAGCTTACACACACATATCGGCTCGTAGCTCAAACAGTTTTAGCACTAGAGATTCGAAAATTTTGGCGCCTGGCGCTGCTATTTTGCCCTAAAATATGAGGTACAATACATAATCGTAACTTGAATAATTACGAAGATACAGATGTGTAAGCTGGTGACACGGGTCGCCAGCTTACACACGGTAATTCGTTCGTAGATCCAACAGTTTATCAATGTGATCGTTAATTTTTTTGGCTCTCATTGCTCTCATTGTGCTTTAAATGCCTGACTATAGTCTAAAACCCTAACCTCACTGGTTTGCCTTCCTGGCATGTGTCAGCTGGAGACCCATGTCTCCAGCTGACACACTAAAAACAACTCGCTGTAACTGAGTCATGATTGCTGCTAAATTATGAATGCTAAAGTTTGATTGCTCCTAAATTGCCTTAAAATTTGGCATGCGTAGAATTCCCCTAGCTCTATGAGGAAGCTGACGACCCACACATCAGACTAAGGACTAAGACAAGCATTTTCAAAATAACTTCTTGCTTCTTTTGATTGCTTCTACTCTTTAATCTGTTGAGCCTAGTATATCTTCGAATTATTGGTGATTTAAAAAAAGTAAAATTATTTTGGTGCTGTCCCTATTTTTAATATATCTAAGCATTTTCTGCGTGTCTAATCGACCTAGTCCGATAATATTTTTCCCAATTAGTCACATGTGTTTAAAAACAGTTAATATTATTGTTTATACATAAAATTTTAATTTTATTGGAAAATAGACTAGAATATTTTAGAGAATTCATTTAAAAAAAATGTTATAACAACGACAGATCGAGCCTTTAACTACACTCATATTTGTTTGGGAGTCATGCTCCCTTTCCTCTGGGCCCTCCCCTCCCCTGGGCCCGTCACTGTGTTTTAGTTTTGGGAAGCTCGATCACAAGATGTTAGCCAGTGATCAAGTTCCATAGCATGAAAATTTAGTATAATATTAAGATCTTATGAAAGAAAGACATTTTTGTAACTCGTTTGTAGATGTTTTAACGATAGGCTGGTAAAGATTTTTTGATAAGTAGCTAAAATAATGTCCAGTATTAATTGTAAGAATTTTAAAGGATTTGCAAGTTTTTGTCATTCCTCATTTACTAAATACGGGAAAATTGCTTAGTAACATGAAATACAGCAAGTAACTAATATTTAAATTAAATTGTATTGTATAATTAAATATATTCAATAGTATGTATTATCACAAACTAAAATTTTAATTTTGAAACTTTAATTGAATAAAAAATAAACACATTAACAAGAGTGAAGAGAACACATTAGCAATAGTGACTGAGGTCACATAACCTATTTTAAATCTCAATCTACTCCAAAAAGAAGCTAGAAAATGTTAGCTATTATTTTAACCAGTTTATAACAGGGCAAAAAACGAAGCAGCTGTATTTTGGGTTGCTAAACTATTTTGGGTATCATGTATTTATAATTTAAAAAGAGTTGATAAAAGTAAAATGATGTGAAAATAGGAATATAACATTTAAATATTTGTATTTATAATTATTTCCCAATTGTTATTTCAGTAAAGCAACATTCCAGAATGTTAGTTTTACGAGTTTTAGATGGTACTTCCACTTTAGCTAATTTTGAATCAAATATGTACTGCTTTTTATTTTAAAATGATTAAAATAGCAGATATAATTTGCTGTTAGCAATTTAGTATAATAGTTGAGTGCAATGAAGTTTGTTTACGATAAAATGGAGAGTTGCGAATATCGAACTAAATGAACTTTATTGTACTGTTTATTTTAAGTAAATTATGTGATTTAATTTATTTGAGGCTGTATGTATAAAGCCTGGGATTGTTTATTTTTCAATGTTGTTTATTTCAGTTTAATTATTTAGTAACATGTATAATGTGTATAGTAATATGGATACAGTCACGTGGAGTGGTACATTTAGTACAAAATATTGCTTATTTTAAGTTCAGAGCAAGTTTAAGGTTTCATAATCTGAGAGCAATAAATATATGAAGAGGTACTTTTTGTATTATTTTTCCCACACAAAACATTATTCGAAATAATATTTATTTCTGCAAACACTAATGTAAGAAGAAGAAAGTTACTTAAACCCCATTACGTAAGGATTTATACATATGTATATCTACTTTTATGTGACCTATATGTTTTCAGAATGTACTTAAGTATCAATACCTTTTATTTGATACCAAACATGATATTTTTTATTTAACTATTATTTTTTGACGCTTCCTCATATATGCAATACAATACTTCAAAATATGATGAGTTTTTCCTAAACGAGGAGTATATTAACATACAAAAGAAGGTTGCTTAAATTCTAATATAACCTTCCTTTTGGCTTCGACGTAGTCGGGTAAAAACTATACCATGTAGCCAAAGCCATAAAATAGTAAAAAAAGTTAACGTCACATGTCAATGTCACTATTTGGCATTGACAGTACGCAGTGCACAATTTGGTTAAAATTATATTTCGCGTTTCCTTTATAAATAATTGCCAATAAATACAAAAATGCTTCGACGTTTAGTGTATACTGTTAACCAAACCCGTGGCATAAAGCATCAAGTAAAAATAAATTGGGTGAAGCCAGCCTACGTACCCGCATACAAGCCAGAGAGATCTGGTGATTTAGAAGGGTTGCCGGATGTTCCTGATACTGCGCTAGGACATGACTATGCTTTAAGCGAGGAAATTAAAGAGTATGTCCTTATTTAAAATTTGGATTTGCATTGATACCAATTTTGCATCACCAAAAAACATAACCTCTGAACAGGACGATTTTTTCATTATTACACCTAGAACCCTTATACATACAAACATCGTAGTTGTGGTTTTGGCTGCAGATTACAATAACCGGTTAGGGTGTACAAAGTAGGCGCTGAGGTAAAAAACTTGGAAAATTTAAGGGTGCATTAAAGAGAGTGCTGAGTAGGTCCTACCTTAGGGCTCCCTAATCACTATAGTTTATAGAACTCAAACTCTCAAAAGTTCGTTGATAATTTATTATTTTTATTATTATCCATCAAACAAAAAGAAGAAAGAATCTACAATGTTTTCTGAATAATTATTATTCTCAGATAAACAATATATAAATTATGTTTATTGTTATTTCAGTGCCCCAGAAGCAGTAAAAAAGATATTCTCTGTTGCTTATCTTGGACAGAAAGAGTATAACATTTTGGTTAAAAAAGAATTGGTAGATAGAGTGAAAAGACATCAGTATGATGAGAATACTGCCGAAACTAGAAGTAAGATCCTTGTTATTTGTTCCTTTCATATATTTAAATTATCATTATATACATGAATAAATACATATTATATTACAGTTGCAAGACTCACAGGCCATATCAGATGTTTACAAGAAACAATGGTGAAGTTCCCTAAAAATGTTGGAGCTAAGGTTTGTTTAATTTATTTCTAGGTTTTGTTTTGATGTGCTTTCAATGGATATCTTCAAAATATTTTTTATTGCATTTTCTTTAAAGCTTGATATTTCACTGATCAATAGGGTTGCAGACTTAAGTATTTGATTTCAATTTCATACCTCCATGCTTTTATGATAAAAAGGGTCTTGACAGACCGATGGATAACCAAGTGATCCATTATATATAAGGGTTCCATTTTTCCTTTTAGGTTAACCCTTTAATATTTGTCAGAGTAATATTAGTAAAGGTTAATATTAGTCAGAAGTAAAAGATTTATACAAATAACCCTCATTATTTTACACCCTCATTAGTTAGCTCCATAATTTACTGAAATATTTACACTTCTTTCAGAAAACATGTCAGGAACTTATAGACAAGAGGAAGAAACTGCTCAAATTCCTAAGGCAGTATGACTACAAGAAGTTTGAATGGCTGCTAGAGAAATTGAACATTGAATACAAGGCACATCCAGAGTATGTAATAAACTTTTTAGGATCTATTCTAGTGTCACAAACAGTTCCAGTGTTTTAGAGTTGGGTTTTGGAAAGAAAATATTATAATTTCACTCACGAGTTGACTAGTTAATAACCTGATGACGAGTTGTGACTAACGTTTGTTGGATCATAGCGTTTGATTTAGGGTTGGCCATTAAACAATCCAGTCTGATTCATGTCTTGGTTTTGTATCTAAAAATTCATCTCTTCATTGTTGATGCTATGCTTTTACAAAATGGCATAGATTAGAGAGGCACTTTTGCCTGTATCCTTCTATTTTACCTACTTAGGTGACTTCAATTACTCCTGGGGTTAGTTATACTCTAAAGCTATAGCTAGCTATAAACTATACAGCTGCTGTAGTATGAATTTAAGCTAATTATTTTGCAGGTCATTTCACAAACTGTCCCGCAAGGAGTCCCTCCGTAAACTGACAGAGATTCATTGCGAAGACATAAGAAACAAAAAACTAACAGACTATCGGAACCTATTAGAAAGTCAACAAGGCCCCTTCCTTGAAAACAAACTATCTGCTCTGAAGTTCATAAGGAAAGAACAGATGGAATTAGAACTGCCTATATCAGTCACTGAGCAGGACATCAACAAAGTAGAAAACCAACTGAAGGAATGGAAAATAAAGGATGAAATCAAACAGCAGGCTAGGAAGAAAAAGAAGAATCTTGTTGATTTAGATTAGTGTGCTAGTAATTAACAGTGTATTGGATTAGTGGCATAGATTTTGTTTCATTGAATCCTATCCAAATTCTTTACTGTATCAGCTCACGTGAAGTGTGTGACCATGAAGTCTTCTTATCATATAGGTTGTAAGGTCAATGACCGGCTTCAAAACCCTTTAGTGTCAGAGTTTTTGGATCATGTACCTTTCGTAGATACTAACGGGGACTAAGAAATTAAGCTGCGTCCCAAAGCACGGTATAATCTTTTCAGACAATCAGGTGATTCAGCCTGCAATGGCCTAACTAAACCGGTAAAAATCACAGTGATTTTTTGACAATGTCTCCACCGGGAATCGAAGCCGGGACCTTCTGCGTGTGTTGCACTTCTGAGTCTTGCTCTCGCTTAATCAAATGCGCCATGGAGGTCATTTTATTAGTTTTATTAGTATTTTTAGGTCATTTTATTAGTATTTTTTTAGTTGATTTTATTAGTAGTAGAGGTTATTTTTATTAGGTTGGTCACCCATATCAAGCTGTGTAGTTAAGTGGCCTTTGAAGAAACATGATAGCTTTATATGATAAAAGATAATATAATTTAATGTTGTAATAAAATAAATACGAAAGCAGTCAATATCGTTATTAAAAGACTGAGCATAATTTTTGAAATGATTTATTAAAAAATACACAATAAACCTTATAACTAGAATTAATAATAAAAATATAAAGCGTAATGTCGAAGTCAGTCGAATTTGGACGGATATTATATTACAAAATAAGTGCTTCATTAACAATTTGAATTATAGCGATATAATTAATATGGAATGTATGTTACCTAACCTAAGATATGGAAGACATTTTTACATAAAAGTTTAAAAAACATGTCTTTCAGATGGCCATTTTAGAAGAAGCTGAAATCATAGTACCGTTGAATTTGGCGATTTCACCAAATTAGAGACGAATAATTTGTTTATACAAATTAATGAACTCCATAGGTACATACAGGCAAGTGGAAAATGTTTGTACCATGTCGCATTTACCCTTTCCGTTATTATACCCGTTATTATTCAGTGAGTTAAGGAAAATTTCAATCAAAGGTAAATAAGACATGGTGGAAAACAGTAAGTACATGTTTTTGCACTTGACAGTACAAAAAAATTCTGATTCATGAATATGAAATACTACAAACAATCAAAAAGTTTTCTTTAATTAATATCAAAACTTAGCAAACTCCGATTTAGTAAACGCGTGCCAACTGCACACATCAAGAAATATCTAGGTAACATATTAATTTTCGAAATATGTAGGATCCTCCTAAAAGACGCTTTTGCATTTTCTTTATTTTCACGATTTATGCAATCCGACAAAAGTTACGCATTTAGCAAGTGTGGACTATGCATTTTAACACGCTGTGAAAAACGTCGCAACTGTGAAGAGCATCGGTAAGGTAGGTGTTGTTTGGTGTGTGTGTGTGTACGAGGGGCATACCGAAAAGATCGGTAATCGAGTACTTTCGATTTAATTAGATTAAAAACTCTTTTTGATGAATAAACACTGGTTAGTTGAAAATCGAATACAATTGACAGAATTAAAAAAAAAATTTTTTTTAAAGAACAATATCAGTTTGAAATTGATAGGTCGATAAAAAAATGGAGCTTACAAGAGAAAGTTTCCGTGCCATAATTTTTTACAACTTTCGACGAGGATTATCTCAGGGACAATGTCTCGCTGAGCTTATATCTATATTCAAGAGTGAAGCGCCTAGCCAGACGACAATATATCGCTGGTATTCTGAATTCCGGCGTGGACGTGCTTCTCTTGGCACCGTACCTTCCACAGGCCGGCCAAAAACAGCGGTTACACCAGAAAATGTCGCTGTTGTGCGCCGAATGATACAGGATGACCGACATATTACATATGAGCAGATTCGGGCTACTTTAGGGATAGGTATGACTGCGATACAAACTGTTTTACATGGTGAACTGGGAGTGAGAAAGCTAGTTTCCCGCTGGGTGCCCCATAATTTGTCCGAAGAGCAAAAGGCGACTCGTGTCAATTGGTGCCGGTCTACTCTGCAACGCTTCAACGGAGGAAAGTCAAAAGCAGTTTATAACATTGTCTCTGGTGATGAATCATGGATCTATTCATATGAGCCAGAAAGAAAGCATCAGTCGGCTGTCTGGGTCTTCGCAGGTGAGATCAAGCCAACAAAAGTTGTCCGCTCTCGCAGCGTATCGAAGAAAATGGTCGCTTCGTTTGTCGCGAAAACAGGACATGTAGTCACAGTTCCCTTAGAGGAACGGAGAACGGTTACCGCTGATTGGTATACAACGGTTTGTTTGCCACAGATGATATCCGAACTCCGTAGAGGTAACCCGAAACGACGCATAATCCTCCATCACGATAATGCGAGCTCTCACACCGCTCAGAAAACAAGCGAGTTTTTGAAGCAGGAAAACGTTGAATTAATGGATCATCCTCCATACAGCCCTGATCTGAGTCCCAATGATTACTTTACATTCCCTAGAATCAAAGATTTATTGCGTGGTCAGCGGTTTCAAGGTCCAGAAGAAGCAGTGGAAGCATACAAATCGACGATTTTGACCATGTCAACTTCGGACTGGAATTGCTGCTATAATAATTGGTTCGAACGAATGCAAAAGTGCATTAACTGCAACGGAGAATACTTCGAAAAGCAATAAAAATAAATTTAGTTATTTCCTGTATGTATTGTTTTATATTCCCGATCATTTCGGTATGCCCCTCGTATCAGCTGAAAATTTTAGACGAGCCTGTGAATCAATGCCTGTCGAAGGTCTCCACAGCAAACTTGCTGCAACGGATGCTGAAAAGAGACTCAAAGTTACCTGGAAGAAATCGCATAAAGTCACCTGTATGCAAGGCATCATAAATAATATTAAGAAAATTATTTATTAATGTAAAAATAAAATCATTTTCACTTCATCAAAAAGAATTCCACCAAAACAATTAGGCACATGACTGGGATGCCTCAACAACCCCCTCCCCCTTAAAATCTCGCGATATTTCTAGCAATGATTTAATATAGTATACCTACAGAACGGGCGGTCCCCGCCCCCCACCGATCCGCGATACCTCACCACCCCCGCAAGAAACTGGAGAAAATGACCATTACGTATCGCGCGCGCGGACTACTACTACAAGCGCGTGTATACAAACGTCATACGTTCGATGTGAGCCGATATCATGACATTTGTTTGAAGTGTGCGACGTGTGCTTAGTATGCCCAGCAGTTGAGCGGGCTATGGACGCCGAAACAACATGCCTGTCATGTGACTTATTGTTTTGGTGGCGCTATACACACAAAGCTAAAATCATAACCCTTTCAGCTTCGCCGACAAAAATTATCATGGTCACTAGATATTTCAAATGTGTTATATATGCCTAGAAGTCAACGAATAATAAATCTTTTATAAAGTACGAGAATTTCAGTTTGTATAACTATGGCTTAGGCCAGTATAACAATTTTTTAAATTCAGTATGGCTTTTGCACTCCTACATACAATATAATATACGGCTTATAAGATATTGGCACGTTCTCAAATGAGACATTCAAGTAAAGCATATGATAGTGATTTGTTTTTACCGTGGGAGGCTTCAATAGGCGGACAAAAACTGTCTACCGGTCCCTGGTTTTAGGCCATGCAATGTACAGTAAGAAGTTTACTGGTTAATCGTTTTAGGCGATAGATGGCGCTTATACATTTTTGAATTTCGATGGTCTCTGTTCGTACTTTTAGGAATTTTATATCCATCCAGATATTACCATCGTCATATTCAACCAATTTACACATAACCTTATTATATACCTAAACCTACCTCAAGTATGTTGATATATGAAAACCGCATCCGTTCAGTAGTTTTTGAGTTTATCGCGAACAGACAGATTTTATTTTATAATATGTCATGATAATTATGTAACTTTACGAACAGCGCCATCTACGGGAGTTTTGTTAAAGCCGGCCTTGAAAGTCTTTCGTTATCTCCATGTTTCTCTGACATACATAACACCCCATAAAGGAGATCGAAAATATGTGGTCATCAAATTCAAAACAGGTGTCAGCTTAGCGCCATCTAAGTGGGGGAATTCCCTTGTAACATGTGACGTGTGATGGTGTGTTGTGTTGTGTTCAGAGGGAGGTTGTGTGAGGAGCGCGCGCGTACGCGGTGGGTATGAAGCCGGAGCGTCGCGACTTGGGCGCGTGGGCCCACAGCCACCCCTCCACCGTCTGCTGCGTGAGGTCCGCGTACACCCACTCCCCGCGCTTCACCGACAGGTCGTCCGGCGCTTGCGCCTGAAATAGTAATAATCTATATATTATTACGTGAAGCAAAAACTTTGTACCCCTATTCACGAAAATTGCGCCGAAGTAGGAGTATGAAATTTCGCACACTTATAGTTTATATTGAGGAGTGCAGAATGCCAATATTTTTAATGAATTTAAATTAATTATGGTCAACCACTAGTAATAATAAAAATTCGCCAAGTACGGGTCGGGCCACGCGTTCCTCAGTTGCCCGGAACAATAAGTTCACGGTTTAACACTAATAACGCCTAAAAATGGATACAGGACGATCTAATTTTCAATGGAATTTGTACGAAACATTCATTTTGACATCTCCAAGTATATGTTATACATTGGTCGACTATTACTCGTTAACCTGTAATGCCAATTTAGTCGAGATAGTGTCCTTTTCACTTCAGTATATAAGCTATCACTATGAATTTTTGAGATTTATACAAGCAGGCTCGACTCTGCTTAATAATTCGCAAACGATCCCTAAATTGTTATAGCGGCAACAGAGATACACATTGTGACAATATCAACGATGTAACTATTGCGGATCATGAGATATAGACAGACAGCGAATCCTTAGTAATGGACCCTATTACTAAGGATTCGCTCTCTGCGTTGGTTGGGTACGCAACCCTTAAAAGAGACTGACTGTTCAAGATAGAACCAAGTAAATATAATATATTTGAACGGACCTTGTAATCATACAGCATGACTAGCTCTGTGCCGTGGTATCGTGCGTCGCTGTCCGTACTCCGGTCGGGGCTGAGCGTCGCGCCGGGGGACAGCGGGGCGCCGGCGGCGGCAGCGGGCGGCGGCGCCGGCGTCATGTCTTGGCCGGTGGCTGGCCAAGAGAAACAGTATACATATAAAATTCTGTGTAATCAGTCCATCGACGATTTTTAGTCTCTACACTTAATGGGAACTTGCTCAGAATGCTTCAATAAAATTTTTCTTTTGCAATAATCTTTCAAAATAGAATAGCTGGCTTTGATAAGTAATTACCTAAAAATAGGACATCGGATTATAGTGTCGCGAAATGAATTTCATTATCGTACAAACTAAATGTTAGCTACAACAGCTATGGCATGAATGTAATGTAATGTAATGATGTATGTAATATATTTTTAATGATTTCTCAAAAGCAATACTAGATAGAGACACCACTTAGGTTTTCCTGTTTTCCACTACAAAATCTATAAAATTATATTACATTATATTTAAAGGGGCACCTCATACATGGAAAGAGAAAAACATAAAAAAATGCGAATCTACTTAATCTGTGATTTTCGACCCACTTCAAAAAATGTGGAGGTTGGCACTTCGAATATTTTTTTATACGTTATGCAATAACTCCACCAATTGTGAATAGATTGTTTTGTTTTGTTTGGTACAGCATACTTCAGAGGTGGTTCCATATAAAAATTATCTAAAGGGGGATGAATGCTGTAGCCTTTAGGACATTTGAAGTCAGTTTCTAGTGACATACCGAAGGGGCGGCCATACATGGAAAGGGATGTAAGAAATCTTGCACAAGTTATCATAATCGCCTGCAGAAGTCCACAGACATGAGCCTCTCTTATATATCGCCATGTCAGATTGTCAATAAGGGGATTTGTGTATCTCCTGAAAATTTGTTTTTCTCAGTCCCCATTTAAGAGACCCTCGGGATGCCATTGAACCACATACTCTGAACAACAGCTGGATAAACGAAGCCGGACGGTATGAATCCCTCCTGACCGTCACTCCGCACGATCCAGTACCAGTCAGGGTCCTCTCTGTTTAACACTGCAAATAAAGAAAAACTTTGTACAGATATATGTCTTGCAGTTAGCTTTTATATCAACTGATGATAAGTGATGATAATAGTATTATAGAAATACGGATAGAAAGTTATTTTATATAGAAACCTAAAGATAATGAGGCTGGATACATTATCTGGCATTACCACACAAAAGTGCTACCAACACTGTTGTTTAGAGGCACCTGAAAAATGCTGTTATTTTAAAATTATCAGAGATAATCCACACTGGGAATCAAACCCGAAACCTCCTGATTGTCAGCCCTAACTATCTAGCTAATAGGCCATGGAGGTGATTAAAAATATAAAAATTGTATAAAGATTATATATATATATTTGATTGTACCCACCTGTGACAAACTCTCCCCTCTCAACATCCACATCATTTTCATCTCTAGCGGTAAATGTATACAATACTACATATCGTCCGGATGGATCCTTACTGAATGGGCATGCTTCTCCTTCGCTCCCTAGTTCTGAATGACCATCGTTGGTCGCTCCGTCTGACACAGACAGCCTGAAGATTTAATGTAAAGATGTATAAATCAAAGATGTATAACACAATTTCTGCCAAATTACCTTGTAACTTTAGGAGCATACTGATTTAGTGAATAAAACCATGAGTCTGTCTCAGCACTAAGTTTCTGACACTGACTCTCAATTCAGTAGATATCAATCTTTAATGTGCACCATATAACCATTCTGAGTAGATGAGGAAATCGTACTAATGTGCCCTTGCGCATCTAAATAACAATGTGTCGTAGCATCAAAAATTGATAGTTAATGGCTCTATGGTAAATCATCACATAGGCTTACTGTGAAAGAATTTGCAATACACACCACGCTCCACATGCAGATTGATTGGTGATTGCAAAAACATGCTGCTGATACAGATATACAGACAGAAACTCAATATCTTGTGGCTTCTGGGTGAGTATGTTTTTGTACCGAAAGCCATCATCAAGTAAGATGAAAGCTAGGCACTGAACTGTTATACTTAAAATATAGACAGATACCTGTTTCACCTTTTCCAACACCCCTGAGAAGACATGGACTTATTTTCCAGACACCTAAACCACATGGAACTTTTAATCATAATTGTTATAGACACTTTGGAGTACTTCTGACTTATAGTAGCACTAAGGAAACAATAAGTGCACATACTGTGAAACATCTCTGTGAGCTAAATCAGCTGGTGATCGACTTCTCGGCAGTTTTTTCTTCAAATCGTGGTGTTCACAAGGAGCACAGTATGAATGTGGTATAAACCCTTCTCTTCTTGACTCTGCCACTATCACATACACCCAGTCGTTCTCTCTGTATAGCACATTTACTATTTGACCACGTTTTACCTGAAACATTAATAGAGAAAGTTTACTCTATAGAACTATTTTTTACTTTTTATTTTACTTTATATAATTTTAAGACAACAAATATTAGGTAAGATTTGATGAGAATTGTGATTAAAACAAAGTAGAATTAATTCTAGAAGAACTTTAATTTGAACTAACTCTAATTTTAATCATCATAATCATAAGATTACTAAGAGAATTATGTAGGTAATAGGTTGTCTAAAAACCATTATTAAAATTATTTATATAATTTATTAACCTGATGACATCCTAGATTCCAGTTTCAAGTTTATTGACTTATTCATTCTTCTTAAATTCTTTTTAACTTATTGATATAAATAATGTTAAGACAAATGTCAAACAAAAGCAGAAAATAATTGTTGAGCTGTGTGAATTTCACTCAGCATTCAAAACTAAAATACTTTAGAACAACTTACTAATAAAATAATGTCTAATGTTATTTTGTAATTAATTTAAAATGGTATGAGCTGATATGTAGAAACCAACACTACAGTTTTTTAATTATAATTACATCTTTTAATATTCAGAATATACCAACCTCTAACTCATCATCAACACAAGGTTGAAAGTCATGAAGCACCACCATCTTACTGTCCGGGCTAAGTCCATGTTCCTTTTCAATGCCTACTCGCACCAACGTCTCTATGCTAGCAGAGCCAGTGATCCTGCCCATACCAGGACTTAAACCTGACCCAGGTCGTGACAACTCTTTATCTGAGTCTCCACTACTTGCTAAAAGTTATTATAAATTTATTATTAAAAGGAACAATTTGTATATAATCAATAAAAAGTAGGTAACAAAGTTGACAAACTTATGTTCAGTAATTTTATAAAATACAGATCACTTTAGGTTTAAATTTCTTTGAATCCTAGGAATATATAGGCATGAATTTGTTACTTTTAATAAAAATAAGTTTTTTTTACAAACTTCATGGTTCTATTCAACTTTTTTAAATAATTAACAGGAGGGACAAATCACAAATGTTGTTAAATAATATTCGTTATAGAAGATGAAACACTAGTTTTGTATTTATATAAAATTATATAGAAAGTATGAGGTCATTGACATAAAGTTCCCACGAAAGCTCAAAGTTACATTACTCACATTTCTTTTTCTTCCCCCTTCTAATCCTGACTGGACATAGGAAAGCCATGTTGTCTCACACATATATCTACACTACAATAGGATAATCACATTAGTATTTCCGTTTTAATTCATGTTTTTTTCCAATAAAACCGAATTTCACACGATTTCTACTTGTCACAAAAGTTCACAAACAACTTTTTTTTAGATTGAGATGCGTTTGGTTATTTCTCTGTTCTCCATCATGTGTTGCGTTTTGTTAATCATTTCATGGATAAATGAAGCTTTTTTTACTTTCAAGAAAACAAAATATTTACAATTTTTGTAAGATTTCATCTAACGTATAGTTATGGTTTTTGCATTATATTATATTTTTCCATGTCTTTAATAAAACATTTCATTCATTTTGACACAGACCAAGTTCTGCTCATGTTCTTTACAATGGATATGGCTTCACTTACTGTATGGTTTTACACATTTTGTTGTTGTTGAGAAGAATCATTTTTTTACACATATCGCAACCTTTTAAAATATGCATATTAAATACAAAAATACATTACACACTATGTGATGCGTGTGCGTTCAGAGCTTCAAATAAATTACATCCAAAGCTTATTTGTCAGAAGGCATAAACTCCGACATCTTTCTGCGATCACCATCACCAACGCACCAGCTTTACGATATGTTAGTCATGAGGATCCATTCATGAGGGAGGATTTTATGCAGGAATTGATTTTCGGCTTTACATATATAGTGCATATAGTTTCTTATTTTCTATACTCTGTTGCTATAGTGAGTGAGTGGTGCGCAAACTACTCAGCTTTGGGCTTTCTTACATGTCTCGGTTACAGTAAGAAGGTCATGGTAGCTAAACTACGGTATAATCAATTATAATATGTTTCCTCTAATTCATTTTTTTTTACTTTTAATTGATTGTAATGGTTAATCACTAACTGACGCAACAAAAATATTATACGAATAAAATTCCGTGGAGATCGATTGGGGGTAAGTATAAAGAAGAGAGAGGCCTTGGGAAAATAATCACAATAAATTGTTTATAGAAAAATGCATATCATTTATTTGAATGTTTACACAAGGTACATAATAAAGGCAGCCTATATATCTTATTCTGCACACACACATACCGTTGTTGGCATACATACCTACATCACATCAGAAAACTTTGGCACAAAATACATTGAACTATAAAAATACTATTACTTATATTTATTTCAGCAAAATACATACATTTTTTAATACTTCGTCGCACCTATTTTTAATTTATTTTTATTACTAAATATTTATAATTCATAGTCAACCTTTTCAACTTTTAAGTAAGTACTACATGGGATGTATGTTCCAATCTAATATAAAATAATCGTAAACAAATGGACTCTATTTCTATTGGATAGAAAGGAGCTTTAGGTACATCTTTTTTAAATCTGGACTTGATAACAATGGCGGGGCAAATTCTGAATGTTTCCGATTATTTTGCCAATCTACTAGCTTTTGCCGTCACTTCATCCGCGTGGACCTCGGAAAGTATGGCACGGGTAAATACTTGCTGTATCGGGATACAATATACAAAAAATCAAGTTATTCTGACTGAGCCCTCAGTACGACGGGAAGGAAGGACAAAAAATTAACAAATTCACTTTCAAATATTAGTATAAGTGAAATTTTTAGGTTTATCATTTAAAGGGAAGAGATTTGACTATTTTGAAATCGACTGTATGGCTCATTTGAGAGCTTACTCTGCCCCCTGAATTTACGCCTGGTTAGATACTGATTTGCTGCCAAAACGCATTTTATAACAGTACTGACTCGTCTTACCATCAGATGAGGCACACCATAAATTATATTTATTTATCATTAAAGGTGTTGTGTGTCTGTCAGAGAATGCCATTGTTCGTGTCTGTGGTCTGGGAACTTGATGCAGTCCATCCAGTGCTTCAATCTCCTTCCTTTACTGCTCGCTCCCAGCACGAGACTGCCGAGGAAGTCGTTGGGTTTCCCGTAGTCCTTCGAAATGAAATACATTTAACTGTTGTAGATGTATGTGATACACAGAAATCATTAAATAGTAGTTATAGAATTGAATTAAAACATTCTGAGATGTGTAGAGACTTCAGAATACAGAAACTGCACAGAATCTCTATACATTAAATGTATCGAGATTAGAACACCTACAATTCTAAGAAGTTTAGAGACTTCAGGCTGCAGGGACTGTGAAAGCATCTTAGAAGATTTGAACACCCAGAATTTTGAGAATATTATTTTAAAATAATTTATTCAACCACTTTTCGGCGTATTTAATATATACCGTATATACCCGTACTCAATTACAGCTTTTTAGTAGTAAGAGTCTCTGAGCTAGTCCGTGGACAGACAGATGGACACAGCGAAACTATAAGAGTTCCTTGTTTGTACGGAACCCTAAAAACGTTTATTTTACAAATAGAATCGTTCGTGTTATTATTTTGTAAGATGTCAGACATTCATGTCATGACTTTGTAGTAGGCAACGGTGAACTGGCTGAGTTCGATGGAGGTGAGATACCTTGTCCCACACGGTGAGGGTGAGGTTCTGACGAGAGAGCTCCGTCGGTCTTGTCTCGAAGAGGAACTCCTCGTTCCACACAGGGTTCAGGTTCCGCCATTTGATTGAGGTTTTGTGTTTCTTGTGGTACGGGTCTGGATCCAGGTGTCTGTAGCAGAATATATTTCTTATATAAATTCCTTCAGGAACAATGTCCTCCTGTGGGCACATACCGAGGACGTTGTTAAAGTTACAAACGGTAAAAAACGAGGGGTCCTTAAAGAATATGAATAATTTCCATACTGAAAATCATAAATAAAATCGTAATCTCATTTGAACAAAGCTCTACGATATTATTATTGTTATTGTTACAGGCGCTAACAACTATAGTTACAGGTCTAACGCATAACTGAGTCTGCTCCTGAGGTATGGGAGCGGTACGGGAGAGTGTGTTTACGGAACGTCAAAACCGTAGGGCGTCCCGAGACGAGCCACTTGTAACCCCTCTCGTACCCCTCACTCCCACCCCTCAGGGTCAGACGCAGTAATGCGTTGGACTCTTAATTAGTAATTATTTAAATACACATACGCATTCTGAGAAAATTTCATATAATAATAATAAAGAGGTTAATTCATCACAAATTCTTAAAACTAACAATTGGACATCGAATATTATATACATATGTATGATGAATGGGCTAATAGCTCAGCATATGTCTATATACCAATTACGGATCGTGAGATACAGCCCGCTGATAGGACTTTGTCTGTACGGATGGACCGACGGACAGCGGGGGCATCTACCTATTTATGGAAAACTCTCATTACCAAACCAAACCGCCAACCTAACCAAATGGATGAGGAAGGCTTGCCAAGCGTGGTGATTATGGCCCCTCAAGGAATGTTCGACGTGGCGATCAGTCAGGGAGGCTCATGTCCAACATGAGAACCATGACTGAGAGGCTTGTACGTAGTATAAACATTAATGATATTGTACTTACAATTTAACAAAAGGATCGGAATATCCGTTGCTATCCTGAGGCGGCAAGTCAGCGGCTCTGCATACGGTCGCCACCAGCGCCCGTCTCTTGGTGCTATAGCAGAGCGCCAATAGCACTCGAGGGCCGGTAATATCCGACCCGGTAGACCCGGAGAGCGCCAGACGAAGTTGCGATGGAGACTTTGAACATTCTCTAAGTGCTACCGTAGCCGAGCCCATTTCGTCGCAGCCGTATCTGGGAAATGTTGAGATATTTTTTGCTCGTGTGTCTACGACTATTACAAAGTGAGGTAGATATGTTGCATACATGGAAAAATAAATACAAGCTAATTTCCTTCAGTTAACATTGTCGTCCTTGGCATATGTTTATCTCTTTCTGTTAAAGGGGTTCTACATATCTCTACGATCTTTGCCACAAAGTGTTTTAGTACTTTAATTAAAAATTAGAATGGCATCGCTATTTCCAAATGCTTACCGTGCTCAGATGACACGTTTGACCACAAGAGGTGTTTCATCTAGCCGCACGTCAGGCATGACTCTAGGGTCGAAGAGGCCCAGAACTTAACTGCTTAAAGATTACAACCTAAATGTCATGTTTAGCAAATTGGGTGCAACCTCTCGACTTGGAGGTCACACCAAGAACTTTCTTGTTACTCTGAGCTCTTGTGGTCAAACTGTAGCTCTGGAAGTCCACATCTTGGTCGTTGGAGTGATGAAACTCATACTAACCTGTCATCATCGAACATGACTATCTCCAGCGACTTGCTGGCCAGGTCCGACTCCGTGATGCCGAAGAAATGAAGCGTCTCGTTGAACTCAGGATTCTTTGTCTTGTGCACCGTTTTGGTTCTCAGTCTGTTTGAATATGTGCCTTCTGGAACGGGATATAAAGGGTTTTTAACGTACAATAAAGAGTTTGAACTAGGCATGCATTACCTGATGGTAATTCATAATAAGACCGTACCTTAGAATCTAAGCGTTCGAACGTATATTCGTAGGACAACCATATTAAAATAGATGACGAGTCAGCGTGTAAGAATCAACCCGACTAAATATCCCACTTGGAGAGTGAGCTCTTATTTGGATTGTGGTATAACTAGCTGCGTCTGCGAGGGCTTCAGAAATTATCCCATTCCGGCCCTTCATCTATCCCAGTAGCAATAAATGAGTACCTAAATGTTAGAAACACTGAAATTGACTTTAGAATATAATCAGCCCAAAGTCGTTGGGGTACCTATCCCCTTGCCAAGCGTGCTGATTATGGCAAATCTCATTGGAAGTTAGACGGTAGACTTATAAGATAACAAATCAAAGCCACTCACCTCTAGGTAAGACTTCTAATCTGCAAAAGGGATCAGAAAGCCCAGTCATGTCCATTCCAATCAACCCTCTAGCTCTTAACACTGTAACAGCCAACGAAGAAGTTGCATTTTCGTACGCCAGCTTGATCTCCAAAGTCCCGAAGCCTGCGTCAGGGATCGTTGGCGGTCTTTCTACTTGTGTGGTGGTAGATTTGGACAGGTCTTTCCGAATGCTACGAAGACTGTAAGCGCTGCCTTTGCTACTGGTTCGCTTGAGCCCCAGAGGACGCTGGTTCAGGCTATCGGTGCGATGGAGACTCAGGCCACTGATGCCATGGGAAAGGATGTCTGTCTCGCTCCAATCATAGTGGCCATCCTAGGAAGGAACAAGATGAATATATAATACATAGACGATTTTGATTTAGTTCTCAACATGTGACACGTAGGGCGACTAGAAGAGTCATCAAACTGGAGTCAATGGACAGGCCATGTCGCTCGAGGAATGGATATCTGGTGGGAAGCAATAGTTATCGAGGTGCGAATACGTAATAGGAATATAATTTTGGCCTGATCGCCAGACTAGATGTAAAAATTGCCTGGCTTTGTTTCTAATTTTTGGGTCCACAACAAATGTAATACTCTTATTTTGTGGTAAATACAGTCTCACCAAGCATATTGAACACTTCCTACTGTTTTATTTTAGAGTCACTAAAAAAGTTTTATCGCCACACGTTGGGCGCCAATCGTTACGTTGGCTGCTAGGACGGAATTCAGTTAGTATTACTTTTTACGCTGCTTAAGGAACTAAAGCGACAGGGAAATAGTAGTGATTGTTTCACTACTATTTTTATTAAAAATTTGTAAAATGTGATACGGCTTTCACCCACTAGAAATCCTATAGGTATATTTTAAGATGAGTGCATTGATTTAAAATAATTTAATTATTAACTATTAAAATAATAATAAAAGTTCGAAATTAGTTACGAGCGAAGAGAAGAACGAAAAAAAGAAGAAAAAAAAAAGGTGCGACAGTACATATATCGATTGAATTATGTTAAACAAAATAACACTTGATTCTATGTCAGCTAAATATCAAATACGTACTAGGGATACAATAAGGGAACTTCCTCGTATTTGGACAAAAGGTACAAAAACAAGGATATCAAATGAGTGAAGGGTCATTTGAAGTCGCCCGACTTTCCGGCACATGACTCAATTGCTAACAAGCGTGTTCTCACTTATCATGTCAGGGCTACTGATAAATAGATCCTGTTATTTATAGTGGAGAGAGAGATACGACAAAAGGTTAATCGTATGTAGTCCACAAAGGGATAATTCGGAACGTGGTTTTCTTGACATATATGTAGGTCACGAGCGCTAGTGATGCTGGACTGGACTTCTACATAGAAATGATCTCTGATTTTGTGTTTAGGTACAGGATATATTCGCTTCTGTACTCTAGCAGTGGTTGGTAACATTTGGACTGCTACTGGAGATCACGGATCACACTTGTGAATTACAAATGTATAAAAAATATGGTCCAGAATGGTCCAGATCAGATCGCTTGAACAAGAAATCTCGAATATCGTTCGTTCCCTTTGCTGATGTATAGTGAGTGCCAAGAAAAGAAAATATTTTTGATATTCTTATAAGAGGAAACCATCTTGAAACTATTGTTGACCCAATTAAAGATTTAACTGCTAAGGAAGAAATTTCCAGAAAAACTAGTAAGTACACAGGATACACCTATATGAACAAACAGTATTAAATTACATACCCTAATTCTTCTTACCTTCTTATCTTCAAATCGAGATTTATTAATAAAAACAATCATAAAGTTATCTCCGAATTAAGCGGAGAGTATAAAGCAAGCGGGATGACTTGGAGGCGAACGAAAGAAAGATGATGAGCGACCGGAGTGAGAAACAGAAAAAAGAAATTAGGCATCGATTATTTGAACAAAATGATCCAATACCTTATAATGGGGAAATAAGAAGAAATGAAAGTTGTAAGAAAACAATCTTTCTATATGAAACTGAAAAAAATGGTTACTTTTAGCAAGAGCTTTTTCAGAATTTATTTTATGAAAATTTTAAACTGAACAGCTTAAGGTCCAATTTAATCGGAAACTTCTTGCAATAGCATTATTGTGTTCTGTCAAAACAAATATCTACTTATTAATTTTTTCGGTGCTTAATTTAGGAACGGTAGCATTGATGGATTTTTGATCAACTTTGACCAACTGAAAACGTTATCTCTGTAAAAGAAAATTAATATCAATTTGGCTTCTGATTTAACTTTTATTTAGGTACAAGGTTGTTTTATTTGTCAAAGTGGGTCAGGGTCAAATACGGAGATTACAGGTAAAGTTTTTCGTTCTGGGGCAACGCTAAGTGCTCACCGCTCGCTGCCTTTTAGACTCGCCCAAGTCCAACATTTAGTCGTGTAGAGGCCATTAATTGTATTGCCTTTAACGGTTACAGTCGCTAGTAAGTCGTAAAAACAATTAGGGTTTCCTTGTTAGATAAATATACAAGATCAGTTGTTTTTTTTTCAGGTATATTTTATGGCAATAACTTGAGTTAGCAATCGTTGCCAAGCCAATAAATACTATTGAATTCGCGAGCTTACTTTTATTTATCTATCAACATCGTTATCCAAAAAATGCTTACTATTGAACATAGGCCTCCACCACACTACGATAAAATATCCAGCTGGCTTGGTACAGTACGACACCCAGTATACACTTCCTGTAAGGTGTGCGGAGTTGCCACTTAATAACTCTTTTTTTCCCATCGGTGGTCCGTTCTGCATTTCACATCTGTTTATATATATTATTTTGGCAAGTGTTATGTGACAACCCATAGGCGCAGTGTTAGAACAGAGATCAAGAAAATACCTAGTTTTATTTCAATAAAATTTCAAACATTTCATTATTATTCACATTGATTACAAATAATGGAATGACATTGTTTATAAATTATTTATCATCATAAAACATATCCTGACGCACGCCTCATTTCGAAGGGAAAAATGTTTTAGGTAGTTAATGCATAAACGGTTTCCTGTGATGTGATCATAGTTGCCACACTCCTGCTATAAAGTTGTTACATATCCTCATTCTTGATTGATGAATTTGATATTGTTTATTCGGCCAACATTAGACGTATCGGTTCTATAGGTATTTTGTACAAGAAGAACTTCTTGAACGCTACCGAAGCGCCTTCAGTCCAGCCCTACGAATTCGTAGGTCCAGCCGAGTTGTATTCTTCTGTTGACCTCGTTTTCGAAGTTGAACCTGTCGTTTACCATTTTTACATTATTCGTCTACAATTTCGATCGCAGTATAGGACGTTTTTCGTCTTTCATACGAGTATCTTGAGAAATTGAGATCATTGAGTCGTTTATTGTGACACTATGAATAAGGTAGGCGGTATTTTTAGTTTCTTAAAAGTCAACTCCTAATATAACCGAAGAGACTATGTCAATCAATGTACTCGTAAATGACATTCTTAAATACAGTGTTAATAACCTTCTATAGGAACAATCCTACTCTTTTCAGGAACCGCTCGCCCAATTAGATTTCTGAAGTTTAGAATGAGCCGCTCTGCAAATAGAAAACTTATTTTTAGAGTTTGGGTATGAAACTTTTCTATTTTTGTTAAGCCACATTGGCTTTTCTTTTGGCCTTTATTGCCAGAGTGATTTAATGATGTTATGGCGTAATATACCTAGAAACGCGCTCATCCAGAATCCAGTCTATGTTACCTATCTGCCGGCACACAATGGTGCTGTTAACACTGCAGTTTGGTAGCTGATAACTATATACCTCGGGGTGGTATTCAAGCGGAAATAATGGTCAGCTACAAATAAAATACAAATGCTTTCCTTGGAATCAAACCTGAGACTTCCGAATCATCTTTCATCAATCATTTCAATCATCATTTGTTGGCACATGTTGTACGAAGAAACATACACACTCAAGCATAAACGGCAAAAAAGATTTGGAAGAATTGTAGTGCAAAAGTAGAATGTGCTCCGGATGAACACATATGACACATTTTATCCCGGTAAAATTCTCCCATGGGATAATTTCTGAAAGACTAAGTACTAAAGTACTAAATATACACTGGTCACTACATTTTATATAACAATTGTGAATAGTAAAATCGTGATACAATGTCAGTTTAAAACAACAGACCAACATTTTGCTAAAGTAATTGTTGTCTCATCCATCGTCCTCAATTAACTCGTGATCAATATAGCCGTCAATGGACACCCCCCACACTCATTAACCCCCCCTTCGTCCCGGCACAGATAGCGGGTTCGGAGATTGGTGTAAAGTCGTATGCGAAGCAAATCCTTATAAATAAAATGACATTGTATATATCAATTGAATTTTTTACAGGAAGTTACAGTAACATACGTGTAAATTAATATATGTATTTCCATTAAAAGTATCGTCATAATCAATGTATGTCCACTGTTGGACATGAGCCTCATTGATCAATGTCTGACTTTCTTCTGACCGACTGAGATCACTTTGAAATTTCAATCAGATAGACACTAAAATGAATAATTTTTATTTATTTAATAAGGTTTAATTTAATAAGGGTTAATTTTTTCCGTTCATAAAAAGGTTCTAAGTAGGAACAAACAAAGAAGTTTCGCATCGCATATTAGTGTGATTTCTTTCAGAAACTGTATAAATAATATATAATATACAGAATGGCCATCTTTAAATGTGAGCAAAAGTTTGTGTCCGATCGACAGAGCTAAGTATATTGTTTGTTTACACGTTTTTACCCGCGACTTCGTTTATGCACTTCAGGAATTATCCCATGGGAACATTTGAGCTGGATAAATGTTACATGTGTGCCCAAATTCACCGAAGACTTTCAGCCCACTTTTAACGCGTAGTCGAAGTTGCCGCGTCACCTTTGCGATGTAAAAATATTCGATCCCTGCTGGTACGATATCCGAATTTGTGTCGTAAAAAATATTTATGTGACACTTCTTAATGGACCTAAATTGATATATATGTCATTAACCTAGTTTTTCGTATATTCACATTTATGTTATTGTAGATTGGGTTCAAGTTGCGAAGTTATCGTCCTCTCGCGTGCAGGGGAGAGCGGATGTCGTTATGTGCTAAGGGACTGATCTCTGGATATAACACCAGTCGTGTTCTGAGTCGTAACAAGAGGGACAATCAAGTAGAGAAGTATAGCGCGAGCGTTGTGACGCACGAATGACGTAGCCGGCCGAGAGTGTACCGGCCGGTGACGGTATAGCTTGAAGCACAAACCAAGGAAATGTGATGGAATGATTGATTGTGGTCAAGATTGAAATAGTCTACGAAAGTACATACACATAGTATGTTATAGACAGATTATGATCCAAATAACTATATTTTAGGCTTTACAATTATGAAGGTCATTGTTTCGGCTTCCTCTGCTCTTATTAAATACACCTTATGTTATTTTTTCTTAAATACCTTTTATGTATAAACACTGGACAGTTAAAATTTTATTATATGTATAGACAGGCTATGAGTATATCTGCACAGGGCGGTCAGGTCACATTTATATTTCGAAGAAGAAAAAAATTGTACATCTAAGTTGCATCTAAGTGTGAAAAATTAGAGGATATTTACTGTTTTACTCAATATCATCGCTGATTGGAAAATTAATATTTTATTAACAGGCCTCTCAAGTGGGGTCCACTTCAATTTGAAGGCAAAATTCAACTCCTTAGGGCGGAAAAGTAGGAAATGAATGAGTTCGTCTGGCAATTGGATTTCCTTAGTTCTTTTCGAAGGCAAAAATTTCTTAGAAAATTTCATTGACTTGAACGTGCTAGGATAAAACTCAGCCTATGTTTATGAATCTACGAAATACTGTAGTTGTTGTATTTTTAGGGCAACGTACCCAAAGAGTAACCAACCGGACCCAGTTACAAAGACTTCGCTGTCTGTCCGTCTGTCACCAGGCTGTATCTCATGAACCGTAACAGTTAGACAGTTGAAATTTTCACAGATGATGTATTTTTGTTGCCGCTATAAGAACAAATACTAAAAAACAGAAGAAAATTAATATTTAAGGGGGATTCCATACAACAAACGTGATATTTTTGCTCGATATTGATAACGGCAACAAGTAAACGCTTGAAATATTCACAGAATATTTATTTATGTATTCATTTTAAAAATACATATTTAAATTAAAATAAAACACATATTTAAGGGGGGCTCCCATACAACAAACGAGATTTTTTGTCGTTTTTATAGATAATGGTACGGAACCCTTCGCGAGTCTGACTCGCACTTGGCCAGATTTTAATGCATGATGGGTTTTTACTTCGCCTTCCAGAAGCCTCAACCTAATGAGGCGCTGGCTCTGCTACCTTTCATACCGGAACACAACAGTGCTATTAACACTGCTGTTCGGCGCACAGTCACCGTGATCTCATCTAAGCTGGAGCAAGGGTTTAACGCACCACAGCCAACGCTTAAACCATTAATAATGTTTATCTTTACGCACTATTAATTTTGTGATTCGTTTCTTGTTTAATGATCCAATAAATTATCGTTAACAAACAAGACCTAAATCCCACAAGTATCATACGTTAATTACTTTAGTATATCTTTCAGACCACAGTATAGTCACATACCAGTTTATATGAAGGTCAAATGCTAACCTACCATGTACATAAAGACACTCGGCAATCATTTATAAGAAACTCTTTTGAATCCAAGAGCCGGACGTAACTGTTTTCAGAAAAGAAATTCCAACGATTACATAATTTAACTTGGACCCTGCTAGCACTGCGGTTGTTTAATCGCAAACAACCGCATGCGGCTAAAAAATCTGTGATTTGACACAGATTTGTTGCGGTGCGCCGCCGCACGGTTTGTTTGCATAATAGGAACTTGTATCAAACCCCGCGCACTGCGGTAGAAAAACCGCACCGGTTTGAAAAGCGCAACCGCAACTCGCCACACCGCAGTGCGCGCTAGCACTTAGCTCTGAAGTATCTATTGAAACATGTTATTGAAGTTCGTTATTTAAATAACCGATCTGACAAAATCGTACTAAAATCCTGTAAAGATTTTATGATGGTGATGAATAATTGTAATACTTATCAGTAAGTTAACTAACCATAAGTAACTATTTAGTAACCGACCTTTAGCTTGAGCAATCTAATATATTTTTGTTTCGCTACTTTCTCTTAGGGCCTGAGATAGGACTCTACCGGGAATGGAAGCCGCAACCTCCGGATTAACATTCATTTCTGAAGATGGTATATCAGCACCGCTGACGATCATTTCCAGTATGGGTTCCCATTTCATAAAACAATGTCACAAGTTCTATCCTATAGGCCCAAAGTGGATAAGTAATCCAATGAAAGTCCCAAAATACTTGGACATTTCCTTGAGCAGAGACTTTACGTCTATTTTTATCGCTTCTCCAGCCTTATTTAACACGATTTGAATTCATTAGGCCTTGGAGTTACGAGGTGTTTACTTGTTTCGGTTTACAAGTTCTTGCATTGCATTTTAATGAGCGACGTTCCGGCCATATTGGATATTTTGAACAACACTTTGAATTTGGATTGTGGGTGGGGTCATTTAGGGATGGATGATTTGTGTGATTATGCCTTGATAGTCAGTGAATTTTGTATTTCAGTGCTCAATTCATACTTCTTCCAGAAACATCTGTATAATCTAGATTTGAAATCGCTGTAGATGAATCTGCGTATATAAACGTGATCTTCCGAATAAAAAAAAAGTACAACTTTTATCAATACATCGATTTACATCTAGTGTTTTACACATTCTGTCAAAACCGGAAAATTAGGGACTGACAACTTAATGGGGACTACTTAAGAAACCAAACGAAAAAAGTTGAGATCAAAATATCATTCGACGGGTGTCGTAAAATGACAATAAAGGGAAAATATTCAGGAGACGGGCAGCGGCAGCTACCTACACCTTCCAAGCGGGGTGATTTTGGGAAATCCTCTCATGAAAATTCCATCTCGTCCACCTATGAGGGAGCTTCATGTCCAACAGTGGACTTATGCAGCCGTTTATGATTATGATGACTTGTTAGGTAGTTCATTATCATGTCGTAAATGCTGTATCTATTGGTCTTTCAAAAATCTATGTTCGACATTGAAATATTTGACATTTTTACAAGTATGAAGCGTTTACACTGGATTCAGAGCTGACAAAATATATATCTACTAAAAGTTAAAATACGATATTTTCTTGTGTTCCCGCAATTAAATATTACATAACCAGTGCCTCGTTCACTGCAGGCTTCTAGGTTAGTATGCTTTCCATCCAACGGCTGAAGGACAAGTTCAAAACTCACACAAATTAAAAACGTTGTTACATTGACACGAGAAGAAAACATATAGAGAGGCGGCTCGGCACATTTTCTGAAAGTCGCTCTCACAAGCTCTCACACCGCATGTCTTCATAAAAAAAACTTTTGTGAAATTATATGTCAGTAATATAAATTAAATTCCATTTGAAGTATTCAGATGTTTAATGACAAATTCTGTTCGTTTTATAATTTAAATTTTAAAACAATTAAAATCTCTGAAACGAATTTTTAATTAAGATTTGCCACTCAGCAGTATTATAATTTCTCCAAAAAGCTTTGTTTAACGATATGCCTTGAAGGCATGACGCTGCTTCTCTTTGTGGGCTAGAGTAAACTAAGAGATTTCCTTTTGATTAAAATAATTACATCAGAGTTGCGTGGGTTCAAACACGACGGCGACGGTCGGCCTTGAAATTGAAGACAGACACAATAATAAAACCACATAAAAGTCTTGAAATATTGGAACGTTTGTTAAGATTTTACAGGTTTTGCAATTTTTAAAAAAAGATAGGTCAACGCTTGACCTGATATGAAGTGAGGATGAGGTCGACGACGTTACGCGTTGATCTAGAAGGTGCCTTTTTACTCTTCGTTTGACGATTCCCAATTTGTTGTTTTCGGAGGACACGGATACCGGATAGTGTATTCCATTTATTTGAAAAATTTGTCTCAGGAGAAAAAAAAGAAATTTAGATAAAATGCCGTTTTATTTAGTACACTAAGGCGTTGGAAGGTTTTGTTATTGTCTTTTTCGAGGTATAATCAAACGTCTATACGATTTGATGTTTAGATATGACAATATCTTATTTTCATAGAGCTCATGAGTCTCATGCTACGGAGTCTGGTTTACCGACTCTTCACAGCTACGTGAAAGTATATACTTTATGGTCCGTGTGTACTCGGCCCCCCATCTCCATATGATGACACGTGGGTGCAGTAAAATGTATATAATAAAACTCACGTGTGGTGATCCCAGAGATTTTCTGCTGTCGGTGTTGCTGGGTTGTCTCGAGAAGGACGGTGCGTGCACGCTGAGTGGAGACCCGGGCTCCGAGTCGGTCTTTCCATCGTTGCTACTGTTCCCTCCGTCCTGAAAAATGATCCTTTATTATCCAGGTCCTTTTTCCGTATATATTACAAGTCCTGTCAAGTAACCCTTCGCTAAAGAAAGCACGAACCACATTGTAACATAGACCTCAAGCAATACATCTGTGAAAATCGCATTCAATTTCGTGCAGCGGTTTTTGCTTGAGGCACGTACAAACATACAGACAGTAGGACAGACAACCATTCTACATATAATTGTTTGGGCTTCTATTGCTCTGATAGAGACCCCACATATTATTTTTGCTAAAATAACATTCATGCTGTTTTACTCATAACTTTTTCCTAGATTTTTTGATACCCTTAACAAAAATCATTGGTCGGACTTATTCTGTAATCCAATAAGTTTGTACACGACTAGAAGTTCGCGGTACAAACTCGCATGTTTTATTTTTTACTGACTGTGCTTCGGATAAATCTCGTGGACGTGTTGGGAATCAATGTATGGAAATTTAAAAAAAAGTTTATTTTCCCATGGAACTGATGGTCAAAAGAGAACAATAGAATCGTGGACCTCTGGGAACAAGCTCGTCAAAGACACCAGTGAGCCGTTGTATTGTAAGAATGTTTCGTCCTTAGTCAAGTGATTCGATTTGAAATGAAAATTTTAACGTTCCTTGGTCAGAACTGTGCTTCGAAGCAGAATGTTGAATAATCGGATTAAAGTCCAGCGCACGTCAGCTTTGAAGGCTGCGCTCAAAGGGATATTATCGGATCACGATGTAACTTTGCTGGCTAGTCGTGGCGATGTAACTCCGATGTATATATGATCTGATAGGGCAGACTTTTTTAAGTGGTGTTGTCATCCACATCGACTGCGACATTGCTAATTCTCTCTGGCTTCAAGGCCAGCAGAGCAAACTAGGTGACGCTCAACCCGTCACGCGGACCCCGGACCTATCCTAATAAAATTCTGAGGATACCGATCGAATTATAATAATAATATTTAGTGAAACAGGAAATGGGCAGCAGCTTTTAAGTTCATCTGCCGAGCGTATTGATTGTGGCAAATCCTCACGTTGAAAGTCCGGGTTATCTATGGGAGGTTCATGTCCAATAGTAGTGGTATTCATTCCAGGGAGGTCGTATATATTGGCTCAACAGTAACTGATACATTCATTTCTATTTGCGTGATTGTTTTCTGCATTCACTTGTTTTATACAAATTGGACAAATACTGAAAACTGTAGTGCGTGGTCACCCGTTTTCTGAGACACTGTCTATGTTAGGTTTGTTTTCCAGGACTGCGCTATTAAGATTGTTGTAGCGTCATATTTACATAACGTATATTGGTCGATAATCAGGCTACATAAAAGTGTAAATTGATTAATCTATCAATAATAATGTTACGAGCTCTCAGGGTTCGTTAAGATTGAAGAGAAACACGACTCCAAAGTTCCGGAATTTATTGGTAACACAAGTCCACAAACCAATCTTCAAAATCACGGGTCCCCCCAAACAGAGTACGTCTCTGTCTCACTAGTTCCGAGTCGTCTGCACCGAGTCCGTCCCTGGATTCCACGTACAGAGTCCTTGAGCACTACTGACGCCGATCTGTCGATACTGACACCACGTGACACACTAGTACACTAACACTTTTCCACCTCGACTGTACTTTCGCTTTACAATTTCTTCCGGTTTTCGTTTCTTCACTTTTTATCGCTGTGAACTCAACTCAAACTGAACTGTCCTCGACGCACGGCTCGCGCCTATATATACCCCGTATTGTTTCTAGATCCTATGGTCTAGAATCTTCAGGAACTTCTTTCGTGAAGGAGATAGATGAATTGGTGTCCCTTTTGCCCTTGACAATCTTTATGCGAGTATTCGAGAGCTTTCTACGGTAGTCTTTTGTCAATATCCGACACGATGGGGATAGATGGATACGCCCCTCTCTTTTCTTTATCTCCAGACTTTTCGAGAAGCTCCGAGACAATGTCCGACACGAAAGGGATAGATGGATACGCCTCTCTCTTTTCTTGAAGCTTCGTGACAATAAGACTAAATCGCTAGTCTAAGATTATGAAAATTTGAACCCAAAAAAATCTTGATTTACGAGAAAATCTTTTACCGAAATAAGCAATTTTTTCTAGAAACCGATGAAATAAAAATAACTTTTACCTTATATCGATTTCTTACATAAAAAATTAACGATAAAATAGTCATTTTATTTCTGCTGCTCTGTCTATTGCATTCGTATCTTGACATTACTTTATTTTGCTACATGCAAACGTTTAAGCCCTATGACAAACAGGCGGAAGGACAGCAGAGCCAGAGTAATGGGGTTCCGTTGAGCACCCAACCCGAAAAACTGCAGCTTTATACTTACACCTCTACAATCAAGTATTATATGACCCAGTTTTAAAATTGTTACTGATTTCCTTGAATTTTCCTCGATTGGCAGCACATGTTACTGCAAGCCCGTAATTTAATTGAAATTTTTAATAGAATTATGGTACACCGGCTACACATCAAGCTATACATTTCTAGTATAAGCTGACCTCGTATTTAACGTACTCGCTCACGATGCCAGTTCAGCGTATACTGGAAATGTACAGCTTGACCTTAAGCCGTGCGTACATTGTGGGTCGCTCACTGCAGATTGCCTCAGGGAATAGCATTGTACGACGGAGTAGGGATTCAGGTGGCTTTATTAACTAAGTAACGATAGATAGTTTCTCATGCATTAAAATGGAATGAAAATATTATTCGGAGGATGTATATTCACTAAAGTCGACGCCATAATATCACGGAATACTTTGACAATACATCGGACACGAAAACTACCACAGTTCACTCTGTGTGGTTCTGATAATTCCATAATTGTATATAGTAAGCCTACGGAGACGGCTGGTCCTTAGTGCTCCGAAGCGAAGGCTTTCTTTAAAGTGCTCTGCCGCCGTCTAAGGGAAAAGGGTTGCGATATCCGCTCCGGATCGTACCTGGCTCAACGTATCTCCCTGGCCATTCAGCGGGGCAACGCTGCCAGAGTCATGAGTACGTTTGAGCCGGGTAATCGATCCGGTTTCATAGATTAGTTTTTAATTATGTTTTTTTTAAGTGTAAAGTCTTGTGTTTAAATAATCTTTTAATTATCTTGATAAATAAATACTTTAAATACTTTGCTTGTAAGCCTACAATAAATTATAACAATTTTGTCCACATTTTTCTACGCACCACTTATGTCAAACTAGTCCGTAAAATTCTGTCGTCGACTTTACTTATTTTGATTTGGTATCCCTTCATTTTTTTGTGCACATCCATCCAAAGACAATATTCTACTAAAGTCAGTATTCATACACTTGCCAAGTGTAGTGATTTTTGCTAATGCCCTCATGAAATGGTGACCGATCAAAGTGGTGTCCCAGTTACGTCCAAAATGGCTTTCCAAGAAAGGTGGTAAAAGAGGTGATCACAGTAAGATACTATCGATTTATAGGTAAATGCTGTGGATTCTATTTTAAAGCCGTTTTTACCTTATTTACCTGCAACGACTTGGCCAGCTCTATGTCGTTGTATCTCCCGGTCGGCCTCCTCTCAGGTAAGATGTATTTAGGCACGGACTTGAAGAACCAGGCTCCTGACTTCTTCCACATCTCCCTGGTCTCCGCGCAGAGGTTACACATGTACTGCTCTCTGGAACATATCGGAGACCTGCTCCTGTGTTTATGGAGTTGAGATTCCTTTGCATCAGTCTTTTTTACATATACGAGAAGTAGCCAATGTCGTTCTACATACGTTTTCCTAATTCAAACAACACAATGCTGTCAATGTATTGTCTGACTCTAGCAAACAATATCAACAGCAACCGTTCTCTCGCTAGACACAAGACGACGTCAATAAACGGAAGTACTATAGCGCACATTAACAAACCGACTTCAAAAAGGAGGAGGCTCTCGATTCGACTGTATGTTTTTTGAATGTATTACGCGATAACTCCACCAATTGTAAACCGATTTTGATGATTCTTTTTTATTTGGTAGAGCATACTTCTAAAATGACTCCATATAAATTTTATAGAAATTGATTGTGCGCTTTTACAAGAAAATCAACAAAATTCAAATATGTACCCAGATAATTCTACCTCTAAGGATGAACATTTTTAAGGCAGTTGAAGTCGGTTTTAAGTTTAAGTTTTCTAACGCACTAATTATTGATTTTGCCTTTCTACGGTAATGAAGAAGATTGAAACAGCTAGGTATTTAAGCAGCAGCACAAAATCCTATGAAAAACGGAACTGTTATAATAATCTCACTTTGGTGTCTGTTTGTTCGTCTGTCTTGATTATCTTAAGATTTGAGGAATAGTCTTGGGAAATGGTTAACCACATTTGCCGCAACTGAAATACTTTTAATTTAAAGTTAGCAAAGCAAAAATAGTACGGTCGCAAGGTGGGCTATCATGTGAAAGGAAAAGCCTCGAGATCTCTATATTTTATTATTTTTTAGAAAAACAACAACCTTATTTATGCGGTCCGGAAAGCGAACCTTATTTCAATAGGGATCTGTACGTTTATTTCCATGGTTCGGAGCCCTTAGTGCGCGAGTACAACTCGCACTTGGCCGGTTTTTCTTAATAACCGCATCTAGTTAAGTGTCTTATTATCAGATAGGATTACAGAGTTGCCTTCTATCTTCATTTCGCTGAAAACCTTCGTTTGTTGTTGTCGGTTTCAATTTCCTGGAATCTTGGATGTTTCAATAGAAGCACTCAGTTAAATGGACTAAAAGAGAGCATATCCCTGTTGTTTTTTCATTCGCTTATAGATGAAAGTCACCGGCTTGAGGTACGAGTATATATTGTTTAATTAAATGGAAGGAAATTTTGCTACGGTATTTGTATTGAAAAAGAAACACCGTCCGCGGGCGTAACAGACAGACGGGCGAGACAGTTGAGAATTTTGTTCTTTTATTGTTACTGGGTTACAAAGGAATAATTTTTCGTTGTTATATATACCTATATGTAACTAGGTTACGTATACATCATGTATTCAAGTCGATAAGTCGAAAATATTATCCAAAGCAACGCACAGGGACAAATCTTTTTGACGTCGATGAATCTACTACTAATCTACATGTTTTAACACAACGTCTATGAGTTCTGGTTCTGACAGCATACCAGCGCTGTGTGTTCTGTGCAGTCAATGAGCAGAGCCCACAGCATCATGCTGAGTCAGCACCATTTTCCACAAAAAACAACGAATTTTAGTAAATTTTGTGCAAATAAAGATTTTTATCTTTCTATCTACTACCCTTACGGAAAACCGTTTAGCACAGAAGAAAGGTCGAAAAAAACCCGACCAATGGTTTTCAAATTTTATTTTTGGCTTATCAACCCTTGTTGTTTAAATACCTATATAGAAACTAATACACATTTACTCGGTGTCAGACTGTGTCAGCACATTTTAGATTCCTTTATAAAAATACCCTAAGTAAGATTATTAAACGAAATTGAAACAATCTCTCTCGTAAATCTCTCTCTCAGTCCTATAATTTTCTCTATTTATATTCTCAGCCTCTGTCTACGAATCGCGGGTAAAAGCTCAGACAAAGCCACCACTTATAGAACAAGCAATAAGAGGCTCGAGTTTCTAGGCTAGCAAACCACCACTCCTATCCACGCCTGGCCGGCCTAATGTTTGATTAGGTTTGTTAGAAACTTTTGTCTTTGAGAGTTCGACAACAAGTGCAGAGTATAGAACATACTGAGCAGGTACATTTGTTCTGTATTCTGACCAAAAATATCTACGTGACCAAATCAGCAGAAGAACAAGCCAGTATAAGTTCGCTAGAAGTTTGTTCGTCGTTTTGGGTCTATTTGGAATCTGATCTTTTGGTCTTCTCTAGCTTGCTTTGCTGTACCTTTTGAAAGAAGAAAGTATGTCTTACCTATGTGGAGGTGTCTCTATGACACACTTGGGACAAGCGCTATGCTGGCAGATGTAGCAGGTCCTCAAAGGTGCCAGGAGTCTGGCAGTCTCGCCGCAGAGCAGGCAGGTGCGCGGCGCCGGACCACGAGCCGAGCGACGCATTCCTGTACAAAGAGACGGTTTTTTAAATTAAAAAAATGCTTCTTCATTAATGAATAGATGACACCTTCGTAGCAAAATTTAACTGTCAAATGGCATTAATTTACATCTTCTCCGCGCCATCGAAGTTCCACATGTAGGTATTAACAGACAGTTTGGGTCTCTTTCTCAGAGTCTTGGATAATTATCCGATTAATGTGCAGTTTTGGTTTTAGAATAGAACCACCATGTCGTCGCATATCTTATCATTTTCTACTTATTTTCAAGATACGAGTACCTTAGGCTTAGGGGGTTTGGACCGGCTGATGTGGAATTTCCATACACCATGTTAGTAGTGTCATATGCAGCGCAGGTCGAGTAGCCCAGGACATTTTGCGTGGTGATTATGTTAAATAAAATATGACATGGTAGTTGAGGCGTAAGTACTATTTATATTCCAACAGTGGGCTTGTATAACTGGTCAGTATTATTCTTGAACCTCAAGGTCAAGTTGTATACTGATAAGAATAAAGCTTTTCTGAAAAGAAAAATATGTCATTACGAATTACATCGCATAAAAATTATGGATGTTGACTTAAAAAATATCCAAAGTACCAAGTCCAAAATACGTACGAAGCCATAATATAGCAGCTAGAAAGTATTAAAGCATCTCCAGATTTCTTCCAGCAGATCGCACGAATCTCGTCTTCAACTCCAAAAACACATCACGATCTTTGCCAAAGGTCAGGACTTTATTACAGTCAGAATGATGATCTAACTGTTACCCACTCGGTTTCTTTGTACCGTCAAGGATTACACTTGTTTCTTATGTGGAAGGAAGTATAGGAGTATATTGTATACATTACTATAGAGGCTGTGAATTTGTGATTATTATTCCTTATTCGAAGTGGCGTAACATGCCGGTGGCCTAAGTCCAGCAGTGGACGCTTCCTGGCTGCTGATGATTCCTTAGTCTTAACCAATTTGCTCCTTACTTATTGAATACGTATTGTACAATTTGCTTTCAGCATTTATGATGTACTCGTAATGGACTCGAATTTCGGTTCGTAAAAATAAATAACGCCGTGTTATTACAAACAACTTTTAATGAAGTTATTAAAGTTTTATGCTTCATTATGGATAACCTCTCGTTACAGTGTTTTCTACTTAAAAGTTTTTACTAGAAATTTTAAGATACCTACTTAAATTCAGTTTTTTTTCTCCAATTTAATCTTTTAAATTCAATGTAATTTTCAGACATTGACAGTTTATGTTATAGTAGTCAGTAGTCAGGTGGACATAGAAAATGCCCTCCCACCAACTAAACCGAGTTCCGATAGATACCCCCACTGGGAATCGAACCCGGGACCTCCGGATTGCGAGGCCAACATTTGTGGCCTAAATGCGGTTAAATGGGGTGTGCAGTTGAGGCTCTAAGTGGTAACAAACATAGAACATTTGTTACATTAGTGTGATTCATATCATAGTACCATCAGCAGGCAATGGCCGCGCGGCCGTGGAGTTGCCAGCAGGAAATAAACAGTCTCGAATGTCCCACTAAGTGTTTACCCGATAGCCATTACATGTAAAAGGTTGGAACTAACGCCCCACTCTCCAGTCAATAAAACCAATATTGAAATTCCATTTTCCCAATGGCCGATGGCCGGCGAAATCCGGGATTGGAGGCACTCAATCATGCTCGTGTCCATAGATGTAGAGGGGACAGACGACGCAAATTTGACGTTAAAACAGTCTGCTACATTATTTGAAATGGGATTCTTGGCGCGAACTTGAAAAATGGTAGTTCATTACAATTTTAGTAATTTGTTAATAATACTGTTATGTATGTTTTTGTGTTATAATGGTGTGATATAGTGCAAAAAGTGTACGGCGGGTTTCGACGCGATCGAAAGGGTTTACCATGTCGACTACATTCGGCATATGGATTCTTTCGAATTATGTTGAAACCAAGGCTGACCTTTGAAATTCTCGTCAGGAATCGTCAAAAAAAGCGATAGAATGTACACATTATACATTTTATTGAGAAAACTGAAGAAGAAACTGAGAAAGAAGAGATATATTCAGAGTAGGCTGTATGGCTTTGTTCCATTGCCTTCCCATTCGGAAGAATTAAACTACTACTACTTATTTGAAATGTCAGTTAGTATACCTAAGTAGTCAGTTAGTATACCTAATATTTCGTCACGAATCTTTTTATTATGAATGCTTCTTTTTGTGATGGTAATAAACATCATCGGCCTTGAAACGTCCACAGCTCTCCTCATGCCACAATGACCAGTCCCAAGTCGCTTACATCCAGCGACCCCCGCGACCTTTACTAGGTCGTCGGTCCATCTAGTACGGGGACGGCCCGGTACACGGTTCCCGATACCTAGTCGCGACTCGAGATCTCTTATTCCCCTTCGGTTCGTCCTTCGAGCTATGTCAACCTTAGTTTGTTTACGGATTTTATCGTTCCGGATTTCATCAGAGAAATTCCGAGCAAAGCTCGTTCCATAGTTCGCTGAGTGACTTTGAGCTGGTTTATTCGGCCAACAGGCACTACAGGCTCGGTCAGGAAAAAAGCCCTTGAACTATCCATATACTAAATAATCAAGTCATTCGGACCCCTTTACGGCGGGAAGCAAACAAAAAACCAACTCACTTGTAATACAATTGAGAAATGTTGTAATAATTTGATTGCCAATTGCCATCTCCGAGACTATGAGTAGGATATCTAGTATCGCCAGAGACAGGGTAGGGAAACGTATACCGACAGCGTTCCTTCGTAAGGTTTGTAAGGCTTTATTCATTCATTCATAAACGGCCACATAAGTCCACTCTGGACACTTGCTTTTCTCATAGATTGTAAGGTTGTATATAAAAATATCAACTTTTCATTTAACAAGTTAACGCGTTCAAAAAGAACTAGAAACCGACTTCAACTGCCCTAAAAGTCTACTTTTTGTACTATGTATATCGTTGTCTCATGGATGCCATTCTCAGAACTGGACCACACGGGAAGCACCAGCTTTCAAATATAAAAAGAATCATCCAAATCGGTTTTCCCAGTCAAAAGTTCTGAAGTAACAAACATTTAACTAATACACATTTAACATTTCCTATCTCAAAACCTACTGAACCGATTTTGATGAAACTTACAGTCTTCCCTAAGTTTAACAATACCTAGTTCAAAAACAAAAAAAGGATTATTTAAATCGAACTTGTAGTTCCGGAGATATGCGAGGACAAACATACAAATATACATACATACACTTTTGCAATTTGGCACACTTGTTTAGAGGCTTGCATATACGAAAACTGGGTAGTTCTGGAAAAATTACATACATACAGGTCGGATTGATAACCTCCTTTTTCAAAGTCGGTTAACAAAGTATAGATAAGTAGATTCAATAAAAGCAACAGTTTGTAGTTGACCTACTTCTATGCGTAGTCTGTTCTACACGTCTGTCTGAGCCCCTGCCTCATCATGCGTGTTATATGACCACCCCATTTAATTACAGCGCAGTTGCAATGAGGACCTACAATGAGTACCTATATGTTAATAGGTCTTTCATAGTTTTGGTTGGTTTTGAGGTTGGAATTAAAGGTTGACCTGACCAATTTCGATTTTGATACTGGACTATAACATGAAGCCTCCACAAATCGCTACGTTGAAAGGATTTTCTTTATGTATAATAACTTAACTTTCATCGCACCATGTGCTAAGTGAAAATGAAGACCTTGGATGAAAGCGTGCTCACCCTGAAGCTTCAAGCATATCATACCGGAGAACTAAAGTGCTATTAGCACTGCTGTTTGTTGGAAGGCTTGGATAATATGGCGGTAGCCAGGCGGACATAAAAAATTCTCTACCGCCAAGTTTTCTTCCCAAATTTTAAATTACCTGGTCAATTTGTCCAATTTTTAATTTCCTTGAAAGATTTTTTTAAATATCACTAAAAATTAAACCAAAAAGTGCGGCTAAAGCTGCCAAGTGCGAGTCGGACACGGTTCCGCATAATATGGCATTACTGAAAATAGCATTGTTGGACAGTTTCCCCCTATCACCCCTCGCATGGGAACCGTGTCCTACTTAAATTGCTTTTCAGGAAGACATACATATTTTATGTTTTGACTAGAGATCAAATACCGTCTAGATGCCAGTCTTTAGCATCCAATATCTTTAGCCAATCTCTATGTCTAAAATGCTCCTAAGATGCCATCAAATATAGTGCTGTGACACTTATCAAATATTCATTAATAGTCATTTTCATGACGCTTTTATTTAAATCTGAAATGTCAAAATCTTTGATCAAATCCGCATTAAACAAAGGTTTGGATCCGTTCCTAATTATTTGAGCATGCGTACCTTCGAGCCTGGCGACGAGGCGTCCGACCCTCTTGGCCTCGACCTCGTCCAGGCGCTCCGCCCTCTTGACGACGGCTGCGATAGCGTCCCTTTCGCTGGCCGAGAGCGGGGGCTCGCTCCGAGCCGCGCTCCATCCCGTACGCAATCTGAACAAAGTGAACAATAGACATTACAAGTGGATGTACGATTGGCCTCACAATCTGGAGGTTATGGTTTAATGGATACTAGGTTCGGGTGGAGATAGGGCATTTTGTTTGTCCAGCTGGTTGATAACGACACTGTGTTTCGGTAATTGCAGTCAACTTTCGCCCCATTGACTTGATACTTCTGAGTGAAAAGCGTGCATACACATATAGCAACACCTTGCATATTTAAAAGAATACCTAAGTATAGCATCTTGACTGTAGATTAGGACAGCATTCGGAGGCTGCGGGCTCGATCGAGCACTGGAGAGTTTCAGTGAGGTAACCGATACGTTATGGACTGTGTTAGAGGAGTCTACGTGAAACTTTGCCGATATTATGGTTGAACGATTTATAGACGGGGATAGTAAATATAATAATAATATATTTTTCCTTTTGTTATAATTATCAGTTACTCTTTCTCTTTTTTTATATACTACTAACGTTATTAGGATGACAGACAAAAGTACAACCAACTGATCCTAGAAGGATTCCTTTTTTCCATATTTTTTCTAATCTTTGGACGCGAAAAAGCTTTTCTACGTAATACAAAGTATGAAGGGATTATATACTTTTATCCTATGTGCGTCCTAGTTTGATAGTTACCTACACAAGTGTAGGTATATATATGGTTATATACACCATAGCCAGCGGGAGGCTCGCAACAGGCAGCTGTATCCCACTCGGAGTCCAGCCAATCAACATAATAGGAACGTCGTTTGCAGCGTTATTGTGAGGATACATTCACGTTGCAAGGAATGAGACTTACGGTTTACTTATTCTTCCGCCACTTCGTTATTTAGCTGACTTGATAACAAATACTTTCCGTTCTGTAGTCAAACCCTTATAGTTTCGCTCTGTCTTGTTGGGGATGAAATATTTTTTCCCGTCTACCCCATTGTGTGGGGTACAGTTGGATAGGTTATTTAAAAATATTGAAGGTATGAGAACACCACTTTTTGATTGAGGGATCTGTTTGCGAAATATTAAGCTTTAAAGCGATAATTTTTCTCAGGGTAGGGCGTAACCCTTCTATCTTCTAAACAATTGCTTTTAAAAGTCTGAAAAAATTCGCAGTAGTAGTATATATGCTACACTTTAGAGGAAAACTATCATGATCAAATTATAAAATATACTTGGAGTGGTCAAAATGAAACTTTCGTACGAATTTCACTCAAAATTACTTTTTATAAAACATGTTAAACTACGGAACCCTACCCTGCCTACCCTACACTTGACCTGCCCTACCCTACACTTGACCGGTTTTTATTTTAAGTCTATTTATGGTCCGGGTACTCAAACAATCACAGTGGCACCAACTTGTTGGTTCTAAAACGTCTAATGAGCACCAAAGTACATTTAGTCACTTGACGATCACATTTTTTTGCAAGCATAAAAAGTGGCAAACAAGCACGGATTTGTACAAATATATTTTATTATAGATTAAAATACCAACCGCAGCAGATGGCGCAAATTTTCAAAATACGACGAGCTCTACAATGACAACTTCCATATTCTAACTCGTGTTAATTACACTTGAAATTACACGAAATGATTAAACCAACAAAATAAAAACACACAAATTGAACTTAAACTTAAGATTATGAAAAACTTTGGTTATGATAATATGAAGTTTCACAAACCCAATACAGATTTTCTTAGTTTAATGAGGATAATGGAACTTTTATTTGTTCATAGTTGTACGTGAACCCCTTGGGAGTGGCCCAATTATAATTTTCGACCTGTTTACACAGGATGGAGCACAGCAGAAGGTTCGTGCGTACCACATGACACTCCGCACTCACTCACCAAACATACGCTACTTCAACAATACTCGTATTCTAGGGATGTTTTCCTCAAAGACTAAAGTGTTATTAATCATCAACAGCCTATATATGTCCCCACAGCAGGGACTCAGGCCTGTCTCTTACAGAGCTTCTTCTCAGGAGTGTGCCGGTTTCCTCGAGATGTTTTCCCTCACCGAAAAGGACTTTTCGTAGTCAGGGCCCAGGATCGAACCCAGACTTCAATTGTTCAAGGACTGACGCTGAGCTGAGCTACCATGGCTCGTGTTGTGTTATTTATTATAATAAATATATCAAATTGAATGGAGAGGAATGTCTACTAGTTAAGGGGGGGGGATGCCATTTCACAGTTATAAAATTAAATCAAACGCATCTATTTCACATCTTTCTGAGCGTGCATGTTTCCTTTAGAAATGATCTCTTTCTGGTACACATATGTGCAAAAATATGGACTCATTTATTCACCATGGCACACAATTGTATAAAAGTTAGCAGAAAAATAATATTGCTTTGCTGTGCTATAACTTCGTGACTACCTGTGTAGTCCCTCGATACGTCAGATGACGTAAGTACGAATCCAAGAGATTATAGTGTTTATATTATGTCATGCACAAGTTATGGCATTTGATATAGATTGCACTCACTATCTAAATCCGAGGGTAGATAGGATGATGTTGCAACAGATAATATTGCTGTAATAGCTGGTTCCGCAATTGTTCCGCAATTGTTCTGTTAATCGATAGCTAACGGGTATGCTATTTTATTTATGGTCTGTAACCATATCTCTCATATGGTTGGGTTGGTTGAGATGGCTCTGCTAGTTTTCCTACCTGAACACAAAAGTGCTATTAGCACTGTTGTTTGGCGGTTAGGTAACATAGTGGTAGCTAGGCGGAAAAATAAATATAGCACCAACCAACCAAAGTACCGATAGTACAACTGGGAATCGAACCCGGGACCTCTGGATTATTATGCCGAGCTTGTAGCCATTAGGGCACAGAGGCGGTTCATTTTGACTCTTTTCAGTCGCCATACAAATCGTAGAACCCGTGTTACTATGAACCGGCTCATAAAAAATTACATCGTTCATTTTATATTGTTGATAACGACTGAAGATTGGACACGCAGATATCAAACATAACAATACGAAAATATCACTAATTTCTAAAGGATCATGGAGAAAGTCAAGGCGTATTCATCATCATCAGCTGCATGTCCATTTGTGGACATAAGCTTCCTTCGTAGGTCAACACGTTGTCCGTTCACCACACGTGGCGGCTTGGCATATTGGTGATGGATCTAAGATGTTCTTGATACATAGGTTGATGCTACTGCCAATCTTCTTACGTCCTTTTTAGTCGCTTCTGAATCAACATGTTCTACGGCTAATACAAATACCTTGACGAAATTAAATTGAAGCGAGACATCTTTTACATTACATATAAAAAAATAAACATCATTTTGTGAAAGTTTCTTTGTCTGTTTGTCACATTTATTTAATAGCACAATTCCATCCGGACCTTCTCATATGTTACGTAATCTACATGCTATTGTACTGGAGTATAGCTTCAAGGCATCTAAACGTGTATTCCATTTTACGGACATTTTCAAATGAATATTCATGAATGCCGCCGGAAAGGCATTTTGAGGGTTAGATAATTTAAAGGTCAAAGAAAGAATGGAAGGGACACGCTATGCTCAATTTAATTCCCATTATCGGAGGGTAGACAGAGATCTAGGGCAAGTGACTTATGTCACTAGAACATATATTTATTATGTGAAATGGAGAAGCCTCAAGCTAAATAGGCGCTGGCTCTGCTACCTTCCTTACCGTAACAACAGTGCTATTACACTGTTGTTTAGTGGCCGATTTAGATAACATGGCAGTAGTTGGCCAGGTTGACATAGAACATCACCAACCAAACCTAGTGCCCGTAGGTAGCCCTGCTGGGAATCGAACCCATGACTTTCGGATTGCGAGTCCAACGATGTCGCCATGTAACAACGTTAGCGGTGAAGTATAAATGAGAAAAGCGTGGAAAGTATATCGAATCATGGCTGGTGGCATGTTAAGTAAGTCTGGCAATTAAGTTCATGTAATAAAAGATAACATATCTGAAGTGCCTTATTAACTTGAGGCTTCTTCAGGGATGAGCAATGTTTCTATCGTCACTTACCATCAGATGACAGCCTAAATATCAGAAAGAAAGAAGAAATAAAAGAGTTTATTTGGCATTGAAATTACAAAAAATAATAATAACATAAATACATATTTCTAAACTATGAATAAAAAAACACATTAACAGATAAGTATGTACAAATCTATGCCAAAAAGTCCTCTGACTCAGCATGTTGCTGTCACTTCAGCGGAGCGCTAGGTAGGTGCGGTTGCGCGTGCAAAGATACCAGTTAAAAAAAATTGATGTGTAATAAAAATAAAGATGTATTTAGTGATTACTTGCTCAGTAGTAGTGTACTGTATATATTGATGTCTATTTTAATATCAATCAATAAATAATAAGCGTAGAAAGATATCAGAAACAACTCCGAGTGTCAGGCAGCTCGTGTGGCCTCGGTTTTATAATAGTCCCCATATTTATCTAGGGTGTTGTATAGAAGGCGACTAAGGGGAAATATCCGTCCACAGTTGATTAAACCCACCCGTACCCCGGCTACCAATTATCAAACCAAGTACCACCGAGATACTCCGCCGGGAATCGAAACGATGAAACCAAGACCCGGTACAGAATCCTACACAGCCACTGGGATACCGAGGCGGATAAACTTGTTTCACATCAACAACAACCTATATATATGTCACCACTGGAGGGGCTCAGGCTTACTCTCCTACAGAGAGTGTATGGATCATAGTTCACCACGCGGGCCCAGTGCGGATCGACGGACTTCACATGCCTTGTTCAAGACATGCAGGTTTCCTCACGATGTTTTCCTTCACCGTTAAGCAATCGGATAATGTACTTGAATTGAAAAACAACTCATAGGTACACGGCTGGATTCGAACCCGGTACCCTCAGGTTGAGAGTCCGCGCTTTATCCACTGCGCCACCGACGCTTAATAAACTTGTTTATTAAACTTAAATTATCATGTACATTCAAGTTCATACATACAACACAAGTTCAAACTACCTTTTGTAAATATAATTTTTCGTCGAAGCACTCATTGAGGCATAAAAGGAAATATTGGTTTTTGTAGTTCATTAGGTACACATTTGATACGCCGAGTTTCTCTCAGAATTGCTTCGGAATCCATAATATGAATCCCAAAAAGTTTGTTACGAATTTTGGTTGTATATGATATGTATTTGATCCCATCATTATCGACCTATTCAATTCGGTGTGTTAAAACTTCCCTTGGGGCATCTACAATATAAAATTACACGATAGCTTGTTACGCGTTCCTTTCATACAAGATGAGTCGTGATATCCCGTATAAAAATATGGAACCTCAGAGCTGTAGCTAGAGCAGGCCTGGACCCTCTTTCCGTTTCAATACACATCTAATTGAATTTAATGGACTACAAAAAGGAAGTTGCCGCTACTACTGTATTTTGAATCATTCCCTGACCCTAGGATTCTTTCCTTCTGTAATTAGTAATTAGGTTGTATTTGTTAGTAATAATATATACAATTATACACATGTAATGTATGTATTGAACCTGTACTTAGGATATAATCTGTATCCGTATACCGCTACTCAACTTATTTTTCTCTTTCTTTTTTAGATAATTTATTTATTACTATAGTATTTTTGTTAGACCTCAGAAATTATTTAGATTTATACATGTGGAGACATATTATTAGTTTATAGATATTTAAGGTACATTATTTATTTATATACTTAACTGGTAGTCTTCCTAAAAGTTCTAAAATAAATAAAATATTTATGTGTAAGGATCTTAAATGGTTCTTTTATTTATTGAATTTATCATTTATAAGAAAGAAAATATTTCATCTCAGAGTATCAAAAATTAGGGTATTAATTCCGTTTAACTTACTGAATGAATGTGTTACTGATAACCTATTTTATAGTACTTGTAAACTGTCAATTTATAAGAAGCTTAGGAAACCCTTTCCCTTAGTTCTTACTGTAAATGACACGTTCCGCGAATGTATCCGCGAACGAGCCAAGGCCTGGTCCTGTACACTCATAATTTTAAAAGGCACTTATCAAATAAAGGTGACTTAGTGACCATTTTTGTACATTTTGGTTTAGTTTATTTGTCCAAAAACATGTAAAACTCACGAAACAGGTAAGACTTAACGTTGTAAACAAAGATGGCGTCAATAAAATGACATTTGACGCTGTCACTTCGTATTGTGACAAATATAGACAATAAATGTAATAAATAATGACAGTGCCCCGGGTTGGGACAACATACCACCTAGCTTCCTCAAACATGCAAGTATTTTTCTATATCAAAAACATAAAGAAAAGAAAATAATCAAACTTTCATACGCCCCATTTGACGCAGTCGGCCCCCGAATCTAAGCTAAAATAGAAAAAACGTTTTAAAAGTAATAACCTTGTAAAGGAATACTTTCTTAGAACCACTTCGAACCGATATCATCAAGCTCGACTGCATCAAGAATATTTTTTCTCGTAGACCCTCTACGACAAACTGCATGCGTCTCTGTTTTCGCCACGTTCCAATACACAATAGAGAAATCGCAGCGCAATACGTTAGGTAAGTACAAGGAAAATCATGGGATATCGATAAACACCTGATAATTTGTTTTATTTATGTAATTTACGGAGAAAAAGCTAAGCTAAAGCATACATTAGAATTTTTATAAGTGTGTTTGGGCTGTCTGCTGTGTTGGTTTCAGTGAGATATTTTATTTTTATTTTTGTTATTTTATATTTTTATTATTTTATATTGAAATTGAAACGAATCATTCTTACTTTTATGACAAGGTCTAATAAAAATATATTCGCCTAGAGAATCTGATAAAATGCGATACAAGCAATGTACAAAGCATTCCAGTAATACTCATTGACATTGTACTCAATGATATGAATATAATTTCATTCCTCATGCATAATTTTACATACACTTGTATTGCGAATAAGGTCTGACGACATTTATATTCTTTGCTTCTAGGAGTGGAATAAATTTTCTATTGCATTTTTTCTCATATAAAAATGTGTATTTTCTTCCGTTGCCTTTATTTCATTCCAAAAAATATATAACTAAATACCTGAATACTGTGGTTTCCGGAACTAAAAACTCCCAAAAAAAACACCACTAAAAACACCACTCTCGTTTTTGGAACGTGAACTGTGGAGCGTTGTCTTACGATGATTATTTAGTTTTCTTACTGTAGTTATAGTTAGAAATAATAACATTTGAACACCGAATAAATAAGTCACGGTCCAGCTGAAAATCAGCGCTGTGGTCTTTGGGTCACAGCATCGGGCTGAGCTGATGCCGTTTTCCAAGCTAACTTAATTTTCCTGTAATTATTTGTTTTTGTTTTCTGTATGTGTCATGTGATTGTGTGTGTGTGTTTTGTTAATTACGTTAATTACGTGTTGTATTTATTTTTAGCTTGGAATAAATTATTTTCTTTCTTTCTTTCTTTCTCACCAGATATTTGCAACTACAAAATATAATGACTTGAAGCTTATTTCACGTACCCACATTTATTCAAATAGAATAATTTAAAAGAACAATACCGTGTCTTTATTGGAAAAGGGGTTTAAATCGTAATTTCAATGAGCGGTTACTATCTCAAGTCATCCAATGCTTGATTTCATATTCTATTTCTTAAGTTAAAAACAGATATCCTTTTGTTTTGTACCGCGTGGTTAACTTGACAAAAGATGGCACTGGCTATGGCATGGTCTCTGAAGTTAGCAAAGCAAAAAATCTGGAACACTTACAGTTTATAGAGTTTTTTAGTTTTAGTATACAGGCAAAGAAAAACTGTTACTTGGTGTTCTATTAGCAAAGTATTTCAGGAATTAGATAAAAACTTTAAAAGCCTCAATAATGCGCCTGAAAAAACTTTACTTCATGGTAAATAATCATCTGTACGTTTCCCTCCAAGCTACTTCGAGGGAATCCACGAGATTTATTAAATTATGATTATTAGGCATTATGCCTCTTTGAATAACTTTTCTAGGGCAAAAAGAATATACATACCCCTACCTACAGTCTAAAACCCGTTGACTCTGGAGCCGGATAAAAAAACATATTGTGACATACATCATTAAATGAAATCTCTTTTGATATCGATGCCTAAACCTATTTTTAGAACATGATTAAAGTCTTTTGTTACAATCTCAATGAAAAAACAATAAAGATACACCGGAAGCGGATACATCGCGTAGATATCGAGCAACGTACGCCGCGGAAACAAGGACATATAAGCTGAATAAGCCCCGTAGCCGCTTGCAGCCTTGCCGAGCCGAGCGGTTATTTTTAGAAAAGAGGTTGTATTTTTATATTTATGCTACAACATTTTTTTTTTCTGGTCGGAACCCGAAATGTTTAAGTGAAATAATAATTGTGTTAACTTTTACTCTCATAGTAGGTATTTAGGTAGGTAGTTTCTTATTTATGGACATAATTTGAGTCGTAACATAGCTGGTTGTGCTGAGAAGTGAGATTATAAGCCATACAAGAAAAGAACTATTTCTTTGAATGGCAATTCCTGTGGAATTCTGAAAAATCCGTTGACATTTCCATCTCGATAAACTCTTTTCTGGAATAAATTCTACATTTGAAATAATGTTGATTTCTGATACAAAATTGAATACGTATACAGCTTTCACCGCGACTTCATTCGCCTGGACCACGGAAAGTATTCCATGGGAATTACTAGCTCGATCGGGATAAAAAGAAGTCATTCTGACCCTCCGTTACGAAGGAAAGAAGAGATAAACAAATAAAGAAACTCACTTTCGTATTTATATCAGAACGGAGTATGGATGAGGTGGAGCATTAATCTTTTACTTCGGATAAAAAGTGTAATAGTGTTTTTAGGATATCTGTAAATAAAATCCGATTGATGATGTTGTTTTAGAGGTAGTTGATTAGGTATTTTTAACCTTAAAATATGTATGATGGGTTTGCACTTGGCCTTCATCTCATCTGATGGTAAGTGACAATAGCCGTTGGATGGTCAGGCGCACCTAGAAGATTGAAGCTAATTAGGCGCTGGCTCTGCTACCTTTCATATCAGAACACAACAGTGCTATTAACAATGCTGTTTGCCGGCAGACTTAGGTAACATGAAGCCGTACCACCAATCAAACTGACCACCGATAAGTATGCCCGATATGTGTGTAGCCATTTGGTTACGGACGCACGTCCCATTATCGCAGTAATACAAGTCCATGCCCGTGGAGAAAGGTTACGTCTAAATGAATATCAGCCAACATTTCCTACTGAAAATAGTTAACATGGCTTTCGATAAATTAAACAAGAATTAAATAAATCACCCAAACAATAGTTGCAGAAATTATATAAATATGTTTCATTCGAGTTTGATAGCGCTCGAGTAAATACTCGCAAAACTTTAATTTTGAAGCACTTACACTAAGATTCATTAAAGACAAAACAAAGTTTAGTGGATAAACAAAAGTTAATAATTTCATTTTAACTCGAAAACAACGCATTTAAGATCAAAGCAGCAAAGATTAACTAACGGTAGGTAAACAAAACTGTCTCCGACTAAAACTTTTGAGATATATCTTTTAATTAATTAAATACTTACTTAGCGCGCAAAGAAAGCTGACGGTCGTTTGGGCACACGTATTTATTGGCTTTACTCTGAATATTCATCGCACAAATTAAAAAATATATTTAAAAAATATATTCTGTTTACAAACGGCGGGAAAAGTCGCGCCGCGCGTTCCCGCCTGTTGATTCCTTCCAACTGTTGCTTCGCGCGTGGCGGCTGCTAAATAATCGATATTAACAACGTTCTTGAATACAGTACCATGTTCCGAACCGCGGCATCTCTTTATCTGATATCTGTGTTGTTAACAACCCGGGACAAATATCAGCTCTGATAACAATCCCATTATGGTGAAAAATAATCGGAAAAACAGGATGTCGCCGTTTGAGGTTTAATGGAATTTTATAAAATCAATGTTCTTTTCGGCGTTGATAAAGAAAGAAACGTTTTCAAAGAAGCTGACCAAACGTTTTTCCTCCTTTCCGTGTGATTTTATAATTTTATAGTAGTCTGAAGGTAGAAAATATTTAAAAAGAGAAAAATTGATTTGAAAATAAGGAAGTGACGTCAAAATTCCAGGAAAACACTGCAAACGTAAAGAAAATTATTTATCTACGTTCGGATACTTGTTCGATAGCAGTTTTTCTTGATAATATTGTTAGAAAGAAGTCATACATATTAATGAATTAAGTGTTCCCCTTTCACAGTAATTATTTTTCTATATTATTTTATTGATAATATAAAATAAAATCAATATTATCTATCCATCATACAGAGATAACTTGTAGTAAGCTTGTAACTAAATAAACTTTGCCTTCAATCAGGTAAACAGATTTACACGTATCCGAATAATAAAAGAGATAGAAGTATATGTCTGATTCTTTTCCACCAACATGATTAGAATAGGGTTGAACGTTACTGTTAAAACGATATTATTGTTCAGCCTATTGTTTATTGTACTACTAAACAGAAAACTAAGAAACGTCATATAATAAAAAAAATTCTATTTAATCATCATGTTATTTACCAAAGGCGAAATTCCTAATAGGCATACTGATTGGCTGATGAATAAACTATACATACATTACATAATTAACTGTAACTTTAAGAAAATTGTGTATCGTGCATCATACAATATTTTTCAGTGCACGGTAAATTTGCACAACTTGGCCTTCGCCCAGCTCAGTGTGCTCATTCACCAGTCTAATAAAAACTGGTTTGGTTGGTTGGTCGTACGTGTAAAGAGGATATATTAATTAAACTATTGGTAAGTCGACAAGCTGACTTTGAGAGTGACATAAAATCATTGCTTAGAAAGCATTCTTCACTTAGGCCCACTTGCGCCAACCCAGGTTATATTGTATAACTCGGAGTTATTTAGTAACACGGGGTTAAATTACCATGGCGTCTTGTACCACCAAGAGTTAGGGTCTAACGTCGAGTTAAATTTTTTAAATTTTAACCTTCTGATGTTGGAGAGTTAACGCAGTTAACTCTGGGCTAGTAATGTCAAAATTGGAGTACGGCTACTGGTTATGTTGTATTATTTATTATTGTTTATAAAGAAAAACTTCAGTGATTAACTATCATTAGGTTTCATCTTGTCCTGTACAATAAATGAATGGTTGTTGTTTGATGATGATGAAAAATCATCGAATACATTAGTTCGGACTTTTATAACAGAAGAATTACAGAATAGTCCGTTCATTTTTACTAGCAAAGAGACAAATATTTCCATACTATTTCCATATAAGATTTCGCCTACTAAAAGAAACTGTTCTCTTTTTATCAGACAAAATTAAAAATAGACTGCAATATGCAAAAGCGATCTTTGTAATTTTGCCGAGATTTGGGAGTTAACATGTAAAAGAAAAAATAAGTTTGCCAGACACGCGAATCATTTTGAGCGGACTAAAACAAAAAAGGAGAAAACTAACGCGAAACGTAGCTAAGTAACTAGAAGGATCACAAATTTATATCGTTGGAATAAAATTAGAAAGAGTATAAACAAAACTAGAATAAGAAAGAAAGAAAATAATGTATTCCAAGCTAACAAATACAATACATAATGAAGAAAAAAACACATTACATGAATAAACATAACAAAGAAGTAAAAAAAGTAAATAATAAATACTTTAAAGTGCCACTGACATTCAACAATGATTGAAGGGACGTCAGTCAATATAATGCGACGAAAAACAAAATGCCATTTCAAATCTAACAAAACGGAATAGCTTTATGCAAAGTACTGTAGAGCGAAAGAGAGCAGTGCACTTGAATCATTCATCATTCGCCAAGTCATATTTGGCCGGATGTAAAGTTAATGAATGAACGTAACATAAACTCAGGTTAGTTGACTCTGCGGTAATTTCTGTTGGTGCAATATGAACTGCGAGATAAAAATTTAAAATTTTAACCCTGAGTTAGCAAACTCGGAGTTATTTTACTACCTCAAAGTTTTGGTGCAAGTGCTAATGCATGTTGGAATATATAACAAATCACTATCACTTTCTATAACGTTGCGTAATCGTAAATCAGATACCTTCTAAAAGTGGTTTCGTTGGTTGGTTGTAAAGTCTAAAATATATTGATAAGACACTGGTAAGTTGACAAGCTGACTTTAAGACTGACATATAAAACCGTTGCTACGAACGCAATCTATAAACACATTGCTGCCTGTGATTGGAATGTCAAAAAAACCACTATCTCTTTCTGTAACGTAGCGTTATTGTAACGCTTATACTTTTCTGCACAACCCTAACCTGCCTGACAGGACAGACGTTTACTTTTTTTTCAGTTATGATGGCGCACTTGCGAAAGGTGGATATTTTTCTGTAACATTCGAACGAAACGTTTAAATCTTTATGTGGAGCGGTGAAGTGAAAACAAAGTGTTATTAATGCCGTTCCCAAGGCGCTACTCCGCCAAAATGCCGGATTTCGACGACGAGGTGACCGTAGTCGATGTGTACGACTTAGCATCGGACATCGGGAAGGAATGTGAAATAATTATCGAAAAATACGGCCCTGACGCAGTAACAGCACTTCTTCCTAAAGTTATCAACGCGCTGGAACTTCTAGAGAACCTGGCAGTGAGGAACGAGAAGGAGAATCAAGCTTTACAAGAGTTGACGGCGAAGATCTCCCAATTGGAAAACGACAAGATAGAGAAGGCTGAATACAGACAACGTTTTGAAAAGGTATGTGTTTGAGGTCATTGTTAGGTAAATTGGTTGATAAACTATGCGTGCAGTAGTCGAATGCACGAAACGCGAGAGGTTTCATCATTGCAGGGTGCATTGCAAAAGTGCATTTATTGTGGAGTGTACAAGCTAGCGTGTTGCGCGACATTGACGTCGTAGAGGTGGTACAGTCACCGTTCACGTGAATTATATGTTCGATCATCATTTTGTAAACAGGTGTTCCTAAGATATTTGTTTGATTTTATAGTCATATTATGTAGTAAAAACAGTGGCGAAGTAGGAACAAATGTTGCATTAGTTTTAGTATTCAAAGTGTAAGTCTATTCTATGTAAATTATAATTCCTGCTTTATATTTTGAATAACCTATACCTACACCATACTGCTTTAAATACTAGGAACCTTAAAAACTAGATGTAAATAAACATAGTTTTTATTTATTTTATACATATCCTATGTCACTCATTCAACGGTGATGGCACGATACATAGTACATACACCCTTTATAAATTTATTTTCCCTGTTAAATTCAAAGGCATTTAAAAATAGACATTGCATTACATAATCTAAAATTCAATCAAATATTTTGGAATTTAACTGTTTCATTTTACCATAGTCTTTTACTTAATTACTTTTACTTAGTTAATTTATTTTATAAGCATAACTAGGGAATTTGTTTGGGTAGGCTTTGGTCTCATTTAATAAAGAAGCCTTAAGATGGTTACAAGTTGGTCTCTACCATTCAATCAACACAGCCTATGCTACAATAAAATATTTTTAAATCCTAAATAATATTTGGGACAGATAAGAAAACTAAGAAAACATCGAGACACTAAGGTAGAGATTGTACAGTCTCTTTACTTGGCACTGGCAATACCGTCACGTCCATGATGAAGCCATAATTTTGAAGTTGAAGTTGAATTGAGTAGCAGTTTTTTTGTATTATTCAATGTAAGTCACACTTTCAATATGTATATCAGAATATAAAGCTGTGTAATCTCAGTTTCTCACTCCATTTCATCCCACAAGTGTTGCAATGTTAAAAGGATTAGTAAACATAGTTAAAAAGTTTACTAAGAGTGATGGTAAGGCGATAGGCTATGGGGATGGATATATTAGACCTACCAACAGAGAGTGAATGGGCTGTAGTCCACCATGCGGGCCCAGTGTGGGTAGGTAGATGACTGAGCTCTGATGCTCTACCCAACTGACCATGGTTTGTTATGTAGCAGTTGTTGTGCAACAGTGTACTTATGTAGCTGATAATGGTCTCAGCTTAAGGCTCACATAATTCTGAGTCAGCCCATGTATGTCAACTAAAGGAACAATTTAAGGCATTGGGTAGCAGTATCTTTCTACATTTCAACATCTTTCTGTGATTATCAATCCTCCTTTCGAGCGTGGTCATTATGGTAAACAGTAGCAATCTACGAGGGTGACTCATGTGTAACAGTGGGCTTTTGCAGCTGTTGATGATTAGGGTTACGAAGAATAAATTTAATTGGATTTTGAAAGTATTTGTACCACATATTCTGAGATACTTCGGTTTATTCGAACACTGCGAGATTATATTATATGGAGGAAATGTTTCATTTAAATATCTTACGGATATACATGTGTGTATAGTAATATATGTTGCTATTAATATCATACAATAACATACTAAAGTTTAAAAAATGATTCATCATGATATGTTAGCAATTCCATAATAATCGTAGTCATATGATATGAATAAATTATTACTTTTTATATATAATTTAAACATGTTTAGGAATTGATAAAAATAATCCCCGTAAACGTATATTTTATTTATATAAGTTATTTTATCACCTTTATCATTGTGATTTGATTAATAATATAAAGTGAGTCCAATGGATTAGAACTGATTGTCTTCCACTATCAAATCTGGAAGATATAATATTGTCTATATTTTTGTTGTTACATAGGTAGATACTGCTACCCATTTCCTGAATTTTTTCTCTCTTACTCATTTTTACATCGGCGAGATGAATGCAAAATCATTATGTAAAAAATTGACACTAAAAAATTTCCCTTTCGAATTGTTTTAATCATTATTCCAAATTGTGATAAGAATTACCAATTGTAAGAAAGCTAGCAGTATCTTAAAATCTTAGTATGGTTTTTAAGGGCTCCCACAAAATTTCCAAAGAGACCCCTATATCTAAGCCTCCCCTGTCCTTTTATCCACCCATCCGTCCGTCCAACTGTCACTTTGATTCTTTCGAACAGTAATAGGAAACTTTTGTGAATGAGGGGGATAATAGAAACGACGGCGATAATAGAAACATAAAAGAAACATGTTTTTAAAATGTTGTATAAGGATGGTACACATCAAGCTATATATTTCCAGTATACGCTGACCTCGCATTGAGTGTACTCCCTCACAATGCTGTTTTACCTTATACTGGAAATGTACAGCTTGACCTGTAGCCGTGCGTGCGAAACCAACTTGTATTTGGCTAGATTGTCAGTCTAGATCAAATTTAATATTTTCTTCAGAAAATCAACAGTTAAAAAAACAATTAAAGGGACTAATGTTCAGCATAAACTGTTTCTTTGAATTGTATTTCTGTTTCGTCAGTCTGTTCCCAGGCTGTATCTCATGAACTGTGATAGTTTGACAGTTGAAATTGTCACAGATGATGTATTTCTGTTGCCGCTGTAACAACACATACTAAAAAATACGTGTGGCACTCGGGGATTGCCGCGGTAAAGCTATTGCATAGCATTTTTTATGAACTTATGCAATTATAATTATTTCTTTATTTGTTTGTTTTGTTAGGTTATTTTCGTTACGGAATTTCTGGATTCGGTCTCCACGCTTAAGGCCCGCGATAAAAGCTATGCAATAGCTTAAAAACACAAACATATTAAAGATAATGGTATGGAACCCTTCGTGCGCGAGTCCGCCTCGCACTTTGCCAGTTTTTTGTCTCCATCTACTCACTCACAAGCGATGATTAACTGTAATAAATTATTAACATCGCCATATGTAATTTCATAAGGTAACAAATTACCACAACACAGCCACAAGTGTGTTGTTGCCTCAGACATTACAGACATATCTCAGTGTCTCGACACTCGTCTACATTGAATAATTGGATGAACATTTCCTGTGCGGTTAGCGTGACTACTAGGTGCGATGCATTACATATCTTATTTACCACCAGCAACCTATGTCTCCTACGGCGCAGGCGGAACATTAGTAAATTAACGCGTTCAAAAATAACTAAAAACCGTCTTCAACTGCCTTAAAAAGGTTCACCCGTAGAGGTAGAATTAACTGGGTTCATATTTGGTTTTTGTTGAGAAAGTTGAAAAAGCGCTCAATCAATTTCAATCAAACTTATATGGGACCACCTCTGAAGTATGCTCTACCATACAAAAAAAGAATCATCAAAATCGGGTCACAATTGGCGGAGTTATCGCGTAATATAAAAAAAAACCATACAGTCGAATTGAGAACCCCCTAAAGCTAAACCCAGCGCAGATAAAAATTTAAAGTATTTAATTTCTCGAAATTTCGAAATGATAATTGAATCTATTTTCATTAAGAAAAAATCAAACGGTCTAGTCCTTAGAGTCGATCTTCGATCAAACAAATAAAAGATGTTAACTCTTAATATTAGCTGACCCCAATGATTCATCATCAACAAACTATATACATCCCCAGTGCAGGGGCCCAGGCCTACTCTCCTACAGAGAGTGTATGAGCCATAGTCCACGCGGGCCCAGTGCGGATTGGTAGACTTCACACACACACGATGTTTTCCTTCACCGTTAAGCAATCGGATAATGTACTTGAATTAAAAAAACAACTCATTGGCTGGATTCGAACCCGGAACCCTTAGGTTAAAAGTCCTCGCCTTATCCACTGCGCCACCGACGCTTTGATTGATTGACCGGACCCCAATGATTCTTTAACCATATTCGAAATTATGTTACTTTCATTGTCCAATCGACGTTAAAAGGGCTGTAATAGGTTTGAAGTATTTGTTGCGACTAAAAAGTGTTGAAACGTCTGTCGGCCTTACCTTTGTAATGTGATAGTAACGGATTACCTCAAACAAAAGAAGCCCTTACAATAATATTTCATTAAATTCAATGACACATTACAGCCAAGCTTGTTTTAACGAACATTGTCATTCCATAAAACAATGAGAGCAGATCATTGCAATAATTCAAGCGCGCCGGCAACAGCTTAGCAAAACATAATTGCGCGTTATAGCTTTAGCACAGAGTTCATTACTACTACATTTGCATAAATGTTGGTTAAAACTGTCTACTCGAATAGACAACGGCTGTAATCTCGCTAGTCCTTGAGGTGTATGTCTATTTAATTTATTTTTAGAAAAGCAAACTCAATGGAAGCGATTTTGCACCTATTGTCTCTTTCTCTCTCTTAAAATGTTGACGACCTGGTTAAATCAACAAGACAAGAAAAGAACAGACTTATGTCTATGACAGGTCCCTCAAAAGTTTTTAGGGTTCTGTATCCAAAGGGTTCCCAACGGAATTGTATTACTAAGCCTCTGCTTTGTGTCCGTCCGTATGTCACAAGGCTGTATCTTTTGAATTAATAACGACATTCACAGGAAGGTATGAAGTAACTTAAAGGCAAAAAGAAAAGATTTTTGAAATTTTAGCTAGACGAGAACGAGACACATGTAACTTATTTTCGCTTCTGTATTCTGACGCTAATATTGTAGTTTGGAAATCATGAATGTGTTTATATTTACATCAGCTTCATCCGTAGACTTAGGCTGCTGATAAATCACAATGAATTTGATTGTTGAAATGTCGTTGGATTGTTTCTGTTTTCGTTAATAGCACGAACCCAATACCAGTATAAACAAATCGCCTTCGCGAGAGCCATTGACGAGGAAATTGTAATCGTATATTGGGAAACTATTGGAACTCCGGTAATGGGAATTTTTACGTCCAAGGCTTCTGTGATAGTAAACATACCCAGAGAATAAGTTGAACTTCATTGTCTCTAACATATCCAGATTATGTTTAACTGTCTCTCTCGCACATTATTTAATGTCTATTTAATGTCGGTTATATTACGGCTAAGGAACGGTCTAATAATGGTAACTTATGACACTTAGTTCCGTCTCTCTTTGTTTTAATAAGATAGCTCCACCATAGCACCATACGAACATCGAGTGGTATGGAGCCGAAATTTTCTTTTTCTTCCTGTTATTTTCTAATGTAGGTTTTACTATCCCATAGGATTTTGATTCGGTTGGTGGTAGGGCACTTTCCAAAGTCCGCTTGTCTATCTATGACCACTGACCATGTCTATCTTGTGGTGTTATGGTAATGAAAGATCTTAGTAGTGTCTGAATGCTTCCATATTACAGTATTATCGATATTTTCCACCAAAAGAGACGAAAGGCAAGTAAGCCTTTTGTATAATTTAAAAACTGGTGTATTCGTAGGTTTTTGATGCATTTCTTGAAATTAATTTTAAATTAAAACCATATTTGTCAGGATTTTCGTTATTACAGAAATATCAGGAGTTCCTTTATTACAGTGCTTCCCAACCATTTTTTAAACCAAGAACGACCACTTTTAATTGACACACAAAATACATTGTCCTGCACATTAAAAAAACTACTTATGTTCTACTTATCGACCTTCGACCTTTCATACCTCATATAGTAATTGAAAGTTATCAATGCGCACTCATTATTGTATACTGTTGTATTTGTATGTCATAATATGTTATGTATGCTAAACATGACTGTACATAAGATGCTAAAATTGTATCGTACAAATTGTTTTCGATTGCTTTCAGAGAATTCTCATCTGATTAGAAACCTTTTTCTGAATAGCCAATCTCGCAATTTGCGCTCGTGTTACTTCTCCGGCAGATAAATTTGTCGGAATTTTGTTGCAAACCTTTTTCAATCAGAATAAAGACATACACACAAAAATAAGACATTACATTAGATCAGAATAGCTATACTAGAAAAAAGAGAACAATGTACTTGTCCTTCGTTAAGATTTATAAACGTTTTTAGGTCTTTAGATAAAAAATCTCAGGAGAAGTGTGATGTACACATATGTCTGACTCTAAGTATGCTTTATGTTATTTAAAGTTAACACAGATACACAGAAAAATACATACAGAACAAACAGTATATCTGTAAGAATTTCTGACAACAGACAACAGACAAACAGTGAAAACAGTTCGGTGGGCGCAGATCAAACTAGCGTTTGTTATGCGATTCACGTCTTGAAACATTTGTGACTTGACGCTTGGGTGTCACTTGTGTTTGAAGCTATCTATGCACATATACCATGTTGTCATGTCATCATTATCATCAGCCTGGAATCGTTCACTGCCCCCATTGTCAAGTATTTTAGAAATGCCTTCGTTCCCGGAATTTATTTCGCCCTTTCATCTGTGAAGAAGTTTGAAAATAGAGGTATTTTTGTGACGTCAACAATTCATTTTTACCCGACTGCGCCAGAAAGGAGGATTATGTTTTTCGGGCGTATGTATAATTGTTTGGCACGCTCTGCGGCCTGAACGGCTCCATAGATTATATCTTGAGAGGTTTCGTATTTTAGAGATATTCGTATTTACTGTGAAAGTGACACTGTAAATACGAATCATAAAAAGTTTAAAAAAATTACGTAGCCGGTTTTTTAAAATTTTACTTTTTCTTGTTTTGACAATTGTACTATCGATGGTCGCAAAACTGAAGCCGTAAAATAATGATACGTGCTATAATGATTCTTAATACTGAAATATGAGCAGGATGTTTTACACAAGTGCTGCTTGTTAATGTTTACCTTGACTGATATTTTGTGATGCTAAGTGTATGCAGGATTCACCTTGTTGCCTATCAGAAGTATGCGATAAACTATATGATTTTTCAATGTTGCCGGGAAATTCATGGTGTGATTTACTACGGTTTTATCTTTACGACCTGTATACGCTCTATTCCCTATACAGCCTTGTCTGGAAATGGTTTCACTTGTGTTCTACGATTTTGTTGTATCACACTGTTATTTTGAGCTAGAATAGCTAGAGGTCGAAAAATACCACCAAGTAGATGTAAATTCGGATCTGTGTAACTATACAAATCATTATACACAAATTAATTTGTAACATGCGTAAGCTAATATCCAGCAGTGGATGGACTTGGATGGTGGATTCAGTTACTGTGTGGTCTAAAATATAGAAGGAAAAAAACGCGGCAACAGGCGCGGTGTAGCGGCGCGCAGTGTAAAATGTTTTCCACGGTCCATTTCGAGCGCTTTTCAACCCCTGCTGTGTACTCGTGATTTATATAAGTATGTATATATAGCAGGTGTTTTAGGATTCAGTATTCCAAATCTGCGCGATAAGGCACGGACTCTCAATCTGGTTCGAATTCAGCCGTGTACCTATGAGTTGTTTTTCAATTCAAGTACATTATCCGATTGCTTAAGAGGGTATGCTGATGACAAAGCGCCCATACAAACGTAGTCCAGTCATATTTTGAGTACTAAGCTATGAAAATCTATGAAATTTTCAAGACACAATCTAGAAACAAATATCTGTGTCGGTGGTGAGTCAGATTTTCGTTTAAATATATACTTCCAGAGTTACAGGGCGTCAAAGAATTGTATTTTACGGTAGTAAAAAGCCCCAACTTTGAACTTGATTTACAAGAGTATGAATCAATTTAGAACAATTTGGAAAAACCACCGACATCTGAAATTTCATTAGTATATTGTATTAAAAAAATGGTTACATAATATACTGTATCCTTCAAATGATCCCTGGACTACGAAACATCCAAATAACGGGTGGATAACTTCGCGTAGTGTATGCTGTCTCACCGTACGCGCTCGGGTAGGATAGGGCTCGGATAGGGACAGCTACAAAACAATGCAACCTTGAACGCGACCACGTGGTCTAACCAACATAGCCTCTTAACGGCGAAGGAAAACATCGTGTGGAAACCTGCATGTCTTGAACAGGCATGTAAAGTCCGCAAATCCGCACTGGGCCCGCGTGCTGGAGGAGAGTAGGCGTGACCCTGTACGTGGGACGTGTATAGGCTGTTGATGATGATGATTCCAAATCTGATACGTCTCTGTGGAATAGTTTCCTGGACATTAACATTATATATTTAGCAGTTATCACAAGACTTCATGTGTTCTCGTTGATTGTCAATAGATTGAGGTACCAAGCTAGTAAAACAAGTCATGTAATTATATGAATAGAGTTATGATTCAGACCCAGGTGACGTAAATAAATGCTTCACCATTTGTGTTACTATGTTTAATGTGTTTTGATGTTTATCAAAGCATGCTTTTACAAAAAGCTACGGCCTTGAGAATGAAATGGATTCGTTGCCGTTGTTTTATCAATCGCAACTCGAAACGAAATGGCGTGCTGGATCCGATGTAGGCAGGAATTCTAAAGAATGTTTAGATTTCCTCACGAATACGGGTTTTAAGACATGCTTCACAATAAATATTTGAACTTAAATTATTCTTTATCCTTAGATATTTCTAAAGTTCTTTTCGAATTTGCCTTTACAGACAAAATTAGCACAAAGTGTTTCTTTTAAATGCCGCATTTACGCGTCCTTATTCAATTATCCTTATTGATCCAAACGTTTTAAATAACTGAATTATTTGTGGGAAGTCTGAGATATATACAATTTACGAATCTATACTAATATTATAAATGCAGAAGTTAGTTTGTTTTGTCTTTACTTTACGTCGTAACGGAGTAAGGATTTTTTTTGGTATACAGTTGAAAGGTTGGATAAGGACGTAGGCTACTTTTTACCCCGATTGAAAAAGTAGTTCTCGTGGGTTAGTTTCTGAAGTCCACGCGGATGAAGTAGCGGGAAAAACGCTAGAACTAAACCTTCCTTAAGCCCGAAGAAATTTCCCATTGTTCAATTAAACAATCTAAGGAGATCATACTCATTCTGTATAATAGTTTGACCATTGTGGCTCTGTCGTAAGAAACGTCAAAAGTAAGAACACCCTTGGTTCCTTTTCCTTCACATATTTTTGTGAGACATATCAGTCACATCAGTCTTGAAACGTCCACTTTGCGTCCACTGCTGAATATAGGTCTCCCCATGGTACTGCACAACGACCGTTCCCGAGCCGCTTGGCTTCTCGCAACCTTTACCATGTCGTCAGTCCATCTAGTAGAGAGTCGACTCGGTGCACGCTTCTCTACGTGGTGGCCACTTGCGATCTCGTACTACCCATCGATAATCCGTTATTTAATCGATGTGTCCTGCACATTCCCACCTCAGTTACTACTTTTGTGAATATCTATTCGCAATCAGAGAATCTGCAAACCCTTTAGATTATTCTTTAATTGTTTCAAATCGAACTATAAATCGACGTCGAAGTCATGGAACATATTTTTAGTTGGTCGTTGGGCATTTTCTGTGTCCGCCTTGGTATCAACATAAGAACAATGCGCTGTATCTTTTAGAGACCTTAACTATTATTTAGGATTTTCAATATGTTAATTATTCATATGCTGGGCGGATCTTAGGTGCGCGAGTCAGACTCGCATTCGACCGTTTTTTAAAATTACAGCTAAGCCCTATAGATGACCTTTTAATAACCAGATAAACCACGACCTTATTTCCTGCAGTCAGTCAGACGATACTGTTCTTTATGCTGCAGGAGATAGAAGCCATCGAGGAGCAATGGCGGACGGAGTCCGCGGAGCTGGTGACAGCGGTGGCGAGGCTTCAGGACGAGAACAAGCGACTGAGGCGGACGATCAATGCGCCGGCAGATGGTATGTGGATTCAGTAGTTTAATATAATGTAATTTTGAACCATGTCACATTCACCTTTGATTGACATTTCCTTCAACACACTACATAGGAACAAGCAAGAGTGAATGTGACATGGTTCAAAAGTGGATACATATTTTTGTAATCTAGTGTATTATCGCCGTCAGCAAATGTTTACCACTTTTCAACTTCAATAATTTATCATAACGCGTCCAGTTATTCTTTGTTGTTTATTGTAATGTCACTAAAGATATGTAATGCCCGATACAATAAAATAATAATGGTCCCAATAAAAGTCCAACCTATATTTAGAGTTCTGTTCGATTAAATTCTATGAGATATGGATTTGTTGTAAAAAATAAATTTCCCCTTGCCCACATTAGCGGTTCCTGCAATCTTTGCCATATCGTGGGGCAAACTAGAGGGGAGGGAGACGGTTGTCTGTATGTACTGTCACAGTATGTTGCCTAGGATTATACACCAACATTGACAAAAGTGTATAATTTGCGATGTCTTGGCGTTCCTTATCCCATGCCTCAAATAAAACCACGTCTCGTTTAGATTTCGTGGCGGGCGCAGTAGCTTAATGAGCCATATTTTAGGGGCGTGAGATACTCGGAGATTACGTCCTTCGCCTGTTGATGAAATTGCAGTGAAATTAAGACATGAAGCTGTTTCAAGTTCCTTGGTTAAAGGTCGCATAACTGAGTCTGCTCCTGAAGTATGGAAGCGGTACGGGAGGGTGTGTTTACGGAACGTCAAACGACGCATAACTTCAGTCGGGCGTCACGCGTCACGCCAGTTGTCACCCCTCCCGTACCGCTCCCTTACCTCAGGATCAGACTTAGTTATGCGTTCGACCTGTAGTAACTTCTCAGTTTTCTATATGCTAATCAAGCGCAAACATATTCTTGGATTCATTATATTTATCTTCTTGCGACATGCCCTAGGTTTTTGCTTGTGGCGATCTGTTCTAGTAGCGTCCCCACGGATACGAATCCTGAGACTTGGTCCAGGCCCTCGTCCCCGGCGACGTGTTATTAACATTAATGTTTGGCGGCGGACTTAGATAACATGGTGGTAGGTAGGTAGCTAGACGGGCCTAGAAGGGTACCACCAAACAAGATTGTAGGTCCATATATGCTACCCTACCTAGGCGAATAAGAGTAATTTTCTGATTGCTCAGATGAATAGATTAATACAGTCCGATTGAAAAGAGAAAAAAGATACGTCATTGTCGATTTAGTGGATAGACTAGGAGACAGCTGTAAAAACTGTAGTATCGTAGTTTTGCACTATAATAATTACCTATAATGTTTGAAATTTGTTGCAAAATATTGTTTACCCATTGAAATTTAACCCTGCAATAATACGAACAGTTATTAAAGGTTTCTAGTAAATAAAGCGTAAAACATTTTTATCCATATAAAATATTCATGTGACCTATTATGGTAGTGGTTTTATTTAATAAAAGCGTTCCCGGATTGCGGAAACTGAATTTTCCAGCTCCATTTACTGAGAGCGCAAATTTAAATAAGTTAGCAAGTTAATAAGTGGATTGTCCTGCAAGCATTTTCAGAATGGAATATTCCGAAGTATGGTATTCGACAAACCTGAAATTTAAGTTTTGCCTTAAAGTAAGCTCGGGATTTTGAAAATCATAAACTAAAATGTTTTTTTAAAATATCTTTTCAATTTTCTATAATTCAATGTACCTTTTTTTTTTTTTTTTTTTTTTTTTCGAGGGGGAAATCTTCTGAAGATACCCGACTCCTTAGGAGAGAAGCCGGGTTATGTGAAATTTTTATCCACTAAAACCCCCTCGGTGGTCGTCCTCCGCGCAATTAGAAGAGCCCTGGGATCTCTTAAGAACACACCAGAACTCCTCTAGCGCTTCGCAATCAGCCCTTCCCTTGACCAGTGAGCCATGACGTCTCCGCAGCTCCGGGCTGCAGCGGGACGGGACCACGCCGTACTACCGCTGCCTTCTAGTGGTCGCCGGTTTGCACCAAAAGGACGACCAGAGCTCCTACTCTGGCCGCCCGCGACCCTAGGCACCCCTAATCTGGGGCATCGTTGTGACGCGGGGGAGCGTTTGCGCCTCCCCGACGTCGCCGTCTACGAGTGGGATCGGAACGTTCGCGGTCACGTTCTGCTTCCTCCTTCTGGAGCATGACGGCCTCGCAGAATGCGACCGCGGCATCCCACGCCACCCGACTCCCCAACATCGCCGCAATAAGGGCCGGTGGGGATAGATCCATTCCGGTAATTTGAATCAGGACTTGCCGCTCGGTGTTCCATGCTGGGCATTGCTCGAGCGTGTGCTGGGCAGAGTCCTGATTGTCACCACAGTGATGACACTTAGCTGTATCTTCTCTTCCTATTCTACTAAGATACTCACCAAAACAACCATGTCCAGTGAGCACCTGAGTCAGTCGGTAGGTGACGCGTCCATCCCGTTCCAGCCAGGCCTGAAAGCTTGGCAGGATTGCCATCACTGCGCGCTGTTGCGCACTTCGCGGCTCGTGCAGCCGCTCACGCCAGCGATTTAAAGCGCGTTGGTGGGCTCTCCGCCGGAGCTCCACGACCGACCTTTCTGGCACGACTTCCTCCCTCTGGCGGAGGTCGCGAATCCGGGCATATACCCTCGCGTCCATATCCGCTAAAATGTCTAAGGGAGGGAACCTGGCCAGGACAGTTGCCGCGTCGAGCGAAATTGTTCTGTAACCTCTAGCGATCCTAATTGCAATGTGGCGCTGTGCAGCGTTCAGCTTAGCTGCAAGACGCCGAACTCCCATAAGTCTATGCGACCATACGGGAGCCCCGTACAGCGCAATGGATCGCACCACCCCCGCGTATAGACGGCGAACTTCTTCCCTCGGTCCCCCAAGATTGGGAAGCAGCCCGTGCATAGCACCTGCTACTCTTCTGATTCGGGGAATCAGGCGGTCGAAGTGCTCTTCGAAACTCCATCGGCCATCCAGAACTAGGCCCAGATATTTCATGTGCTGACTTACTTGGACCTCAGCGTCACCCACCCGCACTCGAGAGCTTGGGGGGACTATGCCTCTGCGTGGTTTATAAAACCATAACGCTTCGGTCTTATGGGGTGCCACTTGTAGCCCCAGCTCGCAGATCTTTTTCACAACACAGCCTATCCCAAGTTCAGCCAGGCTTATAGTTCCGTCGAAGGACTCCCCTTCAGTGAGCACCAAAGTATCGTCCGCATAACACACGACACTGACGCCTTCAGGCAGGTCCACCCGCAGGACGGCGTCGTATGCGAGGTTCCACAATAGAGGGCCCAACACTGAGCCCTGTGGCACCCCGCACACCACCCTCCTCTGCTGGATGCTTCCATACCGACCCACGTAGCAAATGCTTCTGTCAGACAGATACGATCCAATGACGTTCCGCAGATATGGTGGCATGCCATGGTAGATCAGCGCCTCTTTGATCGAACTCCAGGGCAGAGAGTTAAATGCGTTAACTATGTCGAGGCTAACAGCCAACACAACCCAGCCCCGGGATATCGCCTGTTCAGACAGTGCTCGGACGCGAAGGATCGCGTCCACTGTCGAACGTCCACTGCGGAAGCCAAACTGGCTGTCTGACAGATCTGGGCCATCACCCGATAGTTGCTTGTTGATACGGTAGGAAACAATCCGCTCGAACAGTTTCCCCACCTCATCTAACAAGCATACCGGTCGGTACGCAGACGGAGAGTCCGCAGGCCTTCCGTTTTTCCGCAATAGGACCAGCTTTGCTTCTTTCCAGTCTTTTGGAAAGCATCCATGACGCAGGCAGCTGCTAAATAAGCGCCTCAGCCTATCGCCTAGCACGGCCTGCACTAACACCCAGGCCCGACCTGGAATTCCGTCTGGACCCGGTGCAGTATTTCGTGTCCCAAGACGTCTAACTGCCCGCGTCATTTCCGCCTCCGAGACATCTAGGCCGTCATCCCACTCCACCAGCGCCAAACTTTGAGTTTGGATAAAGTCTCCCGTGTTCTGCGGGAAAAGTGCGTCAATAACTTTTCTCACGAAGTCAGGTTCGAGGGTTTCTGTCAGGGGTGGCACCCAGGGACGAAGCTTTCCGATGACCATTTTGTACGGTCGACCCCAAGGATCTCGATCTAGGCTCGCAAGGAGCTCACTCCGCGCCCGAGATTTGGCATCGGCTATTGCAACTTGCAGTGCCATAGTCGCCACCCGATACTCGGAGTAGGCGTCCTTTTTTTCCTCTTCTGTCGCTCGACGACGCCTGCGAGCCCTCGTGTACAAACGTCGAGAGGCGAGGCATACTACGCGCAATTTTGCTATTTCATCGGACCACCAGTACATTTCACTAACACTCCTAGCCTTGATTCGAGGCATCGCGACATCGCAGATGGACGTCATGGTGACCCGAAACCAAGCAACTTCCCTTTCCGATTCGAGTACAGACTCTGGATCAAGGCTTTCTGACCAGGCGGCGACGAGAGCCGCGGCCACCAGCTTATCCTTATCTAACCGCTTAAGAGCCCAACGTTTCCGACTATTGATGCGACGGCTGCCTGTGGTATCCGTAGGGCGAAATGACACATGGAATGATATGTGGCGGTGGTCAGAGAGAGTAACCACTTCTTCCATCACCCTCCAGTTTGATACTAATGGTTCCGCAGAGCGTGTCGCCCACGAAAGATCTACGATGGACTCCCCCTGCCACCGAACACAGGTGCTCGTCGACCCTCGATTCAGCAGTCGAAGGTCTAACTCCGCAGACCAATGTAAAATGGCTCTCCCTCTTGAATTGTCCTGGCGGTCTCCCCACTCGCTAGAACGAGCGTTGAAATCGCCGAGGATAAGTAACGGCCGCGACAGGTGTCGGCGAATAACTCCTTCTACTCTGTCCAGGTACGCCTCGTACTCGACAAGGCTGCAGTTAGGGGAAACGTAGCACCCCACAACGATGAGTGACCCCCACTCCACCGCAACTATACCCGGCTCATCCGCTTGTAAAAGGCATGGAGGATCACCCTCCCCCCCTCCCCAGTATATAGCGACAGTGCCAGCATTTGTACCAAACCAACGAGGGTGATCAGGTACTATATACGGCTCTGACATCACTGACAAGGCAATCTTCAACTCTACGAGTGTTTGCAGTAGCAGGTCCTGCGCCACTCGGCAGTGATTTAGATTGCCTTGAAGTACTTTAAGGATTGGCGTGTTTGCTAAGCCTCCATAGCCTCCACAGCAGGCTTGTTGCCTGCTTGAGGCGCCACATTTGTTTTATGGGCCCTGCCAGCACTGTTGGAAGCAGCGGTAGTGGGAGCCTGCTTACTCCCTCCACCACCTTTTTTCACCTTGGGAGGGGTGCACTTCGTGCTCCCTATCCTGTGTTTAGCGGGAAGACCAAGGGCCGAGCACATAGGGCATTTTGGCTCCGTAGCCTCGCATTGGCCTGCTTTGTGGTCAGACTGGCCACATCTGAAGCACAATGACCTGCGATCTACAGCACTAGTGCATTGTAGGAGGGTGTGGCCCCTCTCAAGGCACCTGAAGCACTGTAAAGGCCGAACAGTCAACACCTCAACTCGTGCCGATACCCAGCCTACCAGCAATCTTTTGGCTGATGCAATTTTGCGTGCTGCACTTAGTGGGCACCGTACCCAAGCCGTGCCAAGACGTTTTGGTGTGCGACGTATCTCACCCACCTTTACCTGCCCAACATCACAACCACCAGCACTGGCGATGGCTGTTGCGACATCCTGGGAGACGATGGACTCGTCAAGGTCCACGACTCTGAGCTCACCAGTCTTCACTGGACGAGCAATGCGCACCGGCATATCGGCAAGATTTTCCCTGAGTCGATTAGCCAGCGCATCGGCCTTCTCTGATCCATCCGACCCCAACACTTCTAATAATAAGCCCCCATTGATGGCCCGCTTCTGGCGTATTTCGGATATACCAATTTCAGCCAATTTAATCCGCTGTTTGGCAGCCGACATCACTTCAGCATAAGTGATTTCAGACCCATCTAGTATAGTGACAGAGATAGCTGCAGTCTGTGGCACTCTTGGCATTTTCGCCTTACTAGCTGCTTTATGTTTAGGCGGTGATGAAGTGGGAGCCGCTTTTGGTTTCACTTTGTTGGTGGTTTTCCCTTTTTTCCCCACCACCGTAGACCAAGACTCTGAGGAGTTTTCCCTTGGTACATCAGACCCCTCTGCGGAGGGAATCAAAGTTTCCGCGCCCGATTCCCTAGCTGTTGTCTTTTGAGAAGACACCGCCGATGACTTGGGTTTTGGAGACACTGTGTGCTCGGACTTTTTGCCCTTGCCAGAACTTGTGGGTCTCGCTTCTTGAGACTTAGGCTTCACAGCCTTTTTTGACAGAGGAGGTCTTATAACATCTTCTGGCTGGATTTGGCTTTGTATGAAAGCCAGTTTTCCGTCAACGATAGCCTTGACCTGTTCCAAGATAACATGATCAGGGCTCCTGGTAGAGTCCTTCCGAACCACTTGCTCTTGGCGTAATTTAGCTAGTTCTAGCGTTAGCAAGTCAAACCTGGTGTTTAAGTCAGCAAGCTGAGATCTCAGTATGGCATTTTCGGCTACTAGGTGATCCGCGGATGACCGTTTTGCCATTTCTAACGTAGCCGCCTTAACCGTTTTCACGGCTACCCGTAGAGAGTGGGCGTAGTCGCCCTTGAGGTTGCGCGATTCGTCTACAACTCTATCGACATCACCAAGACTCTTCAGAATCTGTGCTGTGAGATCAGCCGTATGCAGTTCCACCATGTCTCCGGAGAGCTCATTTGGTGTTTGGACAGACCCCTCCGGCCTACTCCAGTCTTCTGCTGCAACCGATTTTCGTTTCGGATTGCCAGAATTACTGCTAGTTGTTTGTCGTCTCTTTCTCGTTTTGACGGAAGCCGATGATAACTGAGAACACTCAGACATCAGTGAACAATCCGTCTCCTCGCCGCTCTCACGTTGAGAGCTCGGTTTTGAGCGCGTCGATCGCGTTCGCCTTCCCAACGGTGCTGCCGTCTGAGGTATCCCAAATACATTATTCGAGCATAATGAGCTTCCAGCCTTCCCTGACAGACTAATATCTGCGTTCTCATCTGTACCTGACAGATTAACCATCTCTTCTGATCCGTGACCATAACGGTCACCGGCATCCTCTGTAAGTTTTTTTGGTTTTGTTAATGACTTCATTTCTGTTCCCACGAGTTTGGGGGACATAAAAGTCCATCCGAGCAGTGCCCCCTGTACCCGGATAACCCTATTACTACTGGGAGGTCGGGAGGTATCCCAGAGTTGGTCGCTAGTGACTGATGAACTCCCCAGCCGCTCTTATGAGCATCCCGACGTCGCGAACCACAACGCCGAGAATTGAGGATTTTTATAGAGGTTGTCTCCTCGCGGCCCGGGCGATTAAGCCAAGGCCCTCGGTTTCGTTCGAAGCTGCGAGACGTGACCACGACACCTCAATACGAAATTACGAGATTTTCGACGGTAGTAGAGGAGGAAGGATCCTCCCGTACCTGCTCGGCTGCAGGGTTAGTGCACGCCGAGCCCGCCCTCATTCCTCTGCTGTGCCCTCTGCTTGTCAGAGGGACACGCAGAGAAACGCTCCATCCCTGTCAGGTTATTAGCCACCAGCCAATGACACCCCGGAAGGGGAATCATTGACTAGTGCCCAGGATGCACCGGCCCAGCCTGCTGCTTTTCCCCCCAGACGTGTCCAAAAGGGACCCGCAGCCACTGGGCGCACGAGGAGGTTACCTGACCTAGCACCCCAATTCAATGTACCTACGATTGTTAAAGATGTCCTGATTTTCATTACAGGATGCAGTCTTTAAAAAATATACATATTTTGTAATATCTATAGAATCAACTGAGGATTAAACTGATCTCAATGAAAATTGTTGTTAAAGAGGTTGTCTTTGAGGGAATCTTTTATATAGTCTTTCTTATCTTGGCATTAAGATTGATATTAAAATAGGTATCCATACAGTTAATTTGATTATTTGTCCTTTCTTCAGGTCGAGTACTTGATCTTTTGCCTAGGGTAGTTGAAGGGTCGAAAAATGATATTGTGGCTTAATTTTACGTCGAACGAACAAGTTGTTTCCTGGGGAAATTTTTGGAGTCCACTCAGACGAACAGCAAGAACTAGAAAAAAATTCTAGTAAAATGCAATTTTGACATGTGTAGGCTTTGAATGCAAATCAGGAGATGAGTACGACAAGATTCTATAATGACATGTAACCATACCATGTATCCAAGCAAATAACGAATTATTCTCAAATTATTCTATTCTAAAAAAACAAACACGAAATGAATCTACATTTACCTACACAGTATCGATATACAAACTCATGACATCGATTAAAATTTTTATTTGCAGACGATATAAGCTTGATAAATCTAGGCGGGGTTTAATTAAAATCTAATGGTGTCCATGTATGCGGTTTATAATTATGCGACGTCACGTCCTCAGCCCGGCGATGATATGATCTTATGATTTACTTACAGGGCTCTACTGATAGTGGTCGCTTCAATTTTAACTGGAAACGGTTTTGTCCAACGCCAGTTCTGCTTTAGAAAGACGCCATTATGTCATTCCATAAGTATCGTTGGTGGCGACTAAGGGAAAATCTCTGGGGGCAGGCTGCAGCGGTCATTTGGGTGTGTTTTAACCTTGGTGATCATGTAAATTCTTACAGCGCGGGAAAATCAGTTATCGTGGTGAAGATCATGTTCAGTTATGGACTTATACTACTAACAAATAAATAATCATGGAGCTAATAATTAGCTTAATTTTTCATGCAATGTTATATAAGTTTTGGCTCGCTACAGTGCAGCGAAATATGGTTTTAAAGTTTTTTTTGTTTCAAAGGAGTCCGGTCTTATTCACCGACTAATTCCCTAGAGTTAATCCGAGTACTTTCCCGCTATGACGTAGATGTCGGGGAAAGGGCAGACGGGCCGTAATGTTGTTTGCCGCCTATCTGAACATCTGACATTTCTAATTTTGACTTATCTATTAGGGGAATAAAGTAAAATCCCGACCTGAAAATGCTTTATTTTACCTTCGCGCGGGCGTGACGAATTTGGACATGAATCTGAATAAATCCTGTAATCATTTTGAGGCCAGTACCGCTGCGCTATAATGAAGTTATTTAAAATTGGCTGGAGTTACGATGGATGGACAAATTCCATGTAAAGGAAGTTCATAACAACAGCAATACTTTTAATCAACACTCTGCAGTTAAATTTATATCAAGTGTTGTAGTTTAAGGTTTTAAACTGCTCTGTATTGTTTCCTTCACCCGGATTTACAAAGTCTATATGTGTAGGTACTCTCAAATTCTATAGGCTCATTGCTCAGTATTCATTCTGGGATTTGCATCAGCTTGTATAGAGCACAGGTGCTATGAATTCTGTACCACTTCCTATTCATGTTCAGTTTGAACGATGAATGTCGGACGGAATTATATTAAAAAGGTTGCTTTCTTCATACCCATAAATACGAGTACAGTTGCTTGGCTAAGAAGCGAAGTGGAGGGTTATTATGCGTATATAAAAAAATATTATTGTACTGATTTTTAACGTTTGTTATTCTCATTATTGGATGTTAGTCATTTACCAAGCCAGGACTGAACTCAGACCTCGATCGTTCGAGAACTGTCGCTCTACACAATTGAGCTACCGCTGCTCTAGGCTGATCATCATCATCTTAGCCGGGAAACATTAGTTGCTGGACATAGATCTTTTTCATGGTACGCCACATACCTCTTTCATGGTACGCAATATTGACCGGTCCCGAGCCACCTGCATCCAGCGACTCCTTGCGACCATTACCAGGTCGTTGGTCCACCTAGTAGGAGGACTGCAAAAATATGGAATACACTACCGGTTTCCGTGTTCCCCGAAAATTACAACTTGGGAATCTTCAAAAGAAGAGTAAATAGGCACCTTCTAGACCAACACGTAACATCGTCGACCTCATCGTCACTTACCATCAGGTGAGATTGAGGTCAAGTGTTGGTCTATCTTTAATAAAAAAAAAAAGGACGGCTCGGTAGGCGCTTCCCGGTACGTGGTCGCCACTCGAGAACTTTTACTTATCACCGGTTATCGGTTCTTCGAGCGATGTGGTCTGTCCAATTTCACTTCAGATCACTGACTCGTCGAGCTATGTCGGTGACCCTTGTCACTTGACAATAATATCACGTAGAGAAATAATCTAGGCTGATTATAATTTATCTAAAACTATGATGATACTATATTAATAGCTACGAGCGTCGCGTTTGAGCGGTGTGAAGTTCGTGAATCATCTTCAAACGTCAAATTCAAAGGGATCGTGATCGGTGTTGGAGTTACACGATAAGGCCGCTGGTTAGAGTCGCAGGGAGTCGCTAGATGCAGGTGGCTCGGGACCGGTCGATGTGGCGTTACCCGGCGGATGATGAGGCTAAATGGCAGAGATGGCAGCACTGCCGTCACGTTTGTATCGGCTCCGTGTTTTTTAATTAAATAAAATTAATAAACAGTGCAAAAAGTATTAAAAAACCATTTCAACCAGTGACAAATAATAAAACGTAACAACACAAATGTGGACACAGTGAAAGTTTAAAGATAAACATTGATATTAGCAATAAAATTAGTGTTAATTCTTTGACGAACTTAGTGAAAAAATTACAGTGCAAAACTACAACATAAATAGCAAACACAATAAAATAGTTCTAATAAACATAACCTGAAGCAAAAACAGTGATAATGTTTAGAAAAATTTGCCCCAAACCGTGGAAATAATGTGATAATTATTAGACAGATAAAGTGAAACTGAAATATATTTTTATAAAACAAGATCCTCACTGTGATAAACAATCTAACTCGTTACAAAAACAATTAGCAAATAATCAACCAAATAAACACAAAGTGCATATAATTAGTGATCAATTTGTGTATTTAATGTGATTTGTGAAGGTGGATTCAAAAATCTGCAAACGGCCACACCTCCTGAGTCATTGTTTACAAACAAAACAAGATACAGACGTAGCTTAATTTCACGACCAGTGTCATAGATTCCGTAGCGCAGTTGGCCGCGCGCAGGCTCAAGCGCACACAGATTCAAACAGGCCCGGGTTCGATACCGGCCAACAATCTTTTTTTTTTTTTTTTTTTTTTTTTTCAATATTTTTTGCTTTTTCCTTTTTTTTCGTACTTTTTTTTTTTTTTTTTTTTAAATACATCGGGTCGATAAAACAATATGTCTACGAAAACAAAAAATGGTGCCCGCAAAAAGACGACTACAGTGAAATGTTATAAATGTAAAAAAAGCGTCGAGGCTCGAGACACTGCCCTATGTTCCACATGTAAAAACCGATTTGAATTTAACTGTGAAGGTTTCTCAGAAAAATTATACCGTTTGATGGAACAAAACTCAAAAAATGGATGGGATTGCAAGTCGTGCATACAAAAAGCCAAAGAGGCCGCAAGTAGCGATGCCTCAGATCCAGCGGCTTACTATTCACCAATAACTACTAGCGCTGAGAACTCCCCATGTATTTCACAAGTAACAATAAGAAGAAAACATTGTGCCAGCCCTACCAAAAAGCCTGATCTCTCGATCTCTGATGATGACAACATTCAATCGTTTTCCTCGACATTACTCATGAATCGTAGCTGTCCAGATTTGACAACAGATGTTTATGAGGAGTTAGAACTACTTAGAAATGAATTAGCCTTGGTTCAGGAAAAACTAGAAAGCGCCGATTGCGAGATTTCAAACCAAGTATTGGAAATTTTTTCGCTAAGGAAGGAAAATGAAGAGTACAAGTCTAAACTTGCCCATCTTACTAAAATAAGTTTATCACCTACCATGGGACACCGCCCTTCACCTTTAAGAATAAAAAACCAAAGGCAAATTGCAAACAAAAATTTAAACCAAGCATTAATATCACAATCACCAAAAGATAAAGAAATCATTATAAATTTACAGCGTCAAATCGAATTTCTAGAGTCCGAATTAAATAAAGCGCACAATGAAATGAAGCTTCTACAAAAAAAGTTAGAATTACTTCAAGAAAACCTGTCTCCGCCACAAATTCATGAAGAAAAAACGCCATACAATAAAACGTCAAGCGAAAATTCTGATGCTCTATCGCAAAACATACAAGACACAGAAAATACAAAGTTACGCTTAAATATTAGTCAAACATCAGATATGCTTGCAACGAATACCACTTCTTTGAACAAGATGAGGAAACCAACTATACACATTATAGGAGATGAACAAGTGAAAGGTTTGGCTCAGCGACTTTCATTTGCAAGAAAAAATCAATGGAATGATATCTACAGCACACAGAGTTTTATAAAACCCTACGCCCCTAGCTCTGAAATACTATCTGCAGTAGAATCGCAACAACAAAATATAATTGAAGAAGACATCGTAATTTTATCGCTAGGGTCGCATGATGCAAACCCTTATTCCATATTTTGCAGTCTCAGTAACATTCTTTTTAATTTGAGATCTAATAAAGTCTATATTCTAAGTATAAAAACAAACCATTGTCTAAATGTAAAACCCTTGAATTCAAATATCGCGCTATTTTGTAAAAACTACACAAATTCTACATTTCTAAACTTGTTAAACAAAGTTCCATTATACTACAGCCATGCTCAAACTCTTGACTATATCACGTTTAAGTTAAATGTAGAGATCAATTCCTTAGCTTACGAAAAGAACTACATTATCGGATTTAAATCTTTGTGTAAATCATTAGAACAAAAAAAGCTCATACATAAGCCCTCGACTTCATCACCACATGAAAAGATCAAACACGCAGTGAGAGGAACAATTCCTTTTTATTTTGCTAAGCAACAAGCCATACTTAATGTAAATAAAACAGTACACGAGGCATCACTGAATAAGACATCTATCGAAAATAATGAAAAATGTTTTCGCAGCTCACAGTAAAAATAGCAATGTAAATAATTTCCGCATTCTTCATCAAAATATAGCAGGACTATGCAAAAAAATTGATCTCATGGAAGTTTGTTTGGATGAACTGTTAAACAAGGATAGAGAGATAGATGTGATGTGTTTTAGTGAAACTTTTATCAAACATGGCGCCGAGAACAACATAATTTTTAAAGATTTTAAGCTTGTGTCTTCTTTCTCAAGGACAAAATCGAGAGGAGGGACATGTATACTTGTTAAAAAAAACCTTCAAGTAAAGCCGTTGGGTATAGCATCTGAATTAGCCAACCCTATCTATTTCGAGTGCTGTGGAACTGAAATAGTCGATGCTAATCTAATTATTTTATGTATTTATAGAGTCCCGGATCAAAGTAACTACAGAATTAATGTATTTCTTAATAAATTAGAAAAACTTCTAGATTATCTCAGCCAAAAATTTAAAAAGAAGAAAATCGTACTCTGTGGGGATTGGAACATTGATCTTCTTAAACAAAACAATCACTCAAAAAATCTTATAAGTATCTTAGAAAATCATAACTTCCGTAGCCATATAAATACACCGACTAGGTTAAATTCCTGTCTGGATCTAATTGTCAGCAATATAAAAACTGTAACTGCCGAAATACACGTATTAGGTCTATCTGATCACGAAACGACACAACTTATTAATTTTAAAACTAAAATTGACAAATCATTTAACCATTGGTCAGAATTTCGTCGGGACTATAGTAGAGAAAACATAGAAAAATTCAATGTAGCAATTTCAGCTCTTTCTTTCTCTGAAACCTTTGAATCGAGGACTCTGTCGAGCGCGTTTAAAAATTTCCATGACCTCATAATTTTATTTCACGATTTATGTTTTCCGGTCATAAAGGTTAAACTAAGCAACAGACCAAAAAAATTAAACTGGTTAACATCTGGTATCAAAAAGTCCAGTATAAAAAAACGAACATTGTATTTAAAATATCGACAGGCTGGTAGTGACAAAAAGACTCACAAAACTACTTTTAAACGGTACAATGCTCTCTTGAAAAAATGTATTAACAGGTCACAAAAAATTAACAATAATAGATACATAAATACAAGTAGTAATAAATGCAAGGCCACCTGGAATACAATAACTACGAAAATTTCTGCTTATAATATGAATATAAATAATATTGACATGATAAACTATAATGACATCTCTTATAATAATCCTTCTGACATATGCAACGTACTGAACAAACATTTTATAAATATTACGAAGTCCCCCATACAAAATACAAAATCTAATGATAATAATAAACATATTAAAAATAACGTTAAAACCATGTTTCTGAAACCTACCGATAATACTGAAGTGTTTAAAATAATTATGAACCTAAAAAACACGAAGGCTGCAGGTTACGACAACATACCCACTAAGTTATTAAAGGGATGTGCTACTTACATTTGTCGACCCCTAGCACACATTATAAATCTGTCATTCCTTGAGGGAGATTTTCCAAGAGACCTAAAAATTTCTCTAATTAAACCGCTTTATAAAAAAGGAACGAAGACTGACCCAAATAATTATAGGCCAATAGCTATTTTACCTATCATTTCGAAAATACTAGAAAAAGCGTTCCTAATACGATTAAACGACTTTTTGACAAAACACAAAATCCTACATTCGTCACAATATGGTTTCAGAAAAGGTAGTTCGACTACACTCGCCACATTCAACCTAATAAAAAATATCACTGAGAGCATAAATAATAAAACTCCAGTCCTGTCACTTTTCTTAGATATGAGTAAAGCTTTTGACTTTGTAGATCATTCTAAACTATTATATAAACTAGAATTATACGGCGTTAGAGGCAATGCAAATCATTGGATAGAAAACTATCTAAGTTGCAGAAAACAATATACCGTGATAAATTCTATAAGTGGCTCTAAACGCACATTGGTCAAGAAACAGCATTTTTCAGATCTATTAATAAATAATACTGGAGTTCCACAAGGGAGCATCCTTGGTCCCATACTATTCTTAATCTACATCAACGACCTTCCAAACGCCACTAAACATAACTGCTTATTGTTTGCTGATGATACTACTCTTACGGTAAAATGTGATGATAAGGATTCATTTAATAATACGGTGAATGAAGCGTTACTGGATGTTACGACATGGCTTAAAAATAATAACCTCAACTTAAACGCAGCTAAAACTAAAGTTATGCAATTTTTATCTTACCAGACTAAACCACTACCAATTGACATCCTACATAATGAAATTAAAATAGAAGAAGTCAACAACATAAAATTTTTGGGAATTCTAATTGATAGCCATCTAAACTGGAAAATGCACATTGATCTAGTCTGTAAAAAAATTGATAGATTTGTATATGCTCTGTGGAGACTACGACAAACAGTTTCAAAAGATGCAGCTCTTACGGCTTATCATGGTTACGTATCTTCGGTACTAAGTTACGGGCTTATTATATGGGGAAACTCTGTAGACATAGACAGAGTTTCCCCATATAATAAGCTTTTATTGCTTTATTTATTGCTCAAAAAAAATGCGTCCGAGCAATAGATATGGCATATTACCTGGACAGTTGCAAACCAATATTTAAGAAGCACTCCATACTTCCTTTACCCTGTATGTATATAAGAGACTTATGCCTCTTTGTAAAGTATCACCCAGAGTACTTTAACAAATTAAATGAAACTAATACAAGACAACTTCGGCTTCAGTATATAAATCGGTTGCACCAACCAACATGTCACACGTACATCTATAAGAAAAATGTATTAAACACATGCATCATTGCTTACAATCATCTCCCAAGGGTTTTACAATTAGAAAACGGCATGGATTTTAAGAAAAAAATTACGGATTGGCTTCTTGGAAACTGCTTTTATAGTTTTCTTGAATATTTAAATCATAAGCATTAATCATTTTAAATATACCTGTAATTATAGTGTGACATAAATAAATAAGATGAGTTGTGAATTATTTAGTGACAAAATTATTAACATTTTACTAATTGACATGCGATGTAAATAAATTTTTTTAACAATTAAATTCCTTATTATATAATATGTTCATAATATTTGCACACCTGTGGACAGGTTTAGTACATCGAACAAAATAAAAATTACTATCTAAACACCGTGTAAAAAACTATGTACTTGGCAAATAAATTTTTTCTTTCTTTCTTTCTTTCTTTCTTACGAGTATGATAGTAATAACTAGGTGATAAAGTGTCTATATTTTGAGAAGTATTCAATTTTGTTCAATCATCTTTTTATGGAACTGTTATGTTATTTTCTTGGTAAGATAAGATAAGATAAACCTTTATTTGCAAAGGCAATTTGTAAAGGTTACATGAAGCTATTGAATGCCTATAGCTCCAGTATCTCCTTTTCCAATTCCATGGAAGAGGTCTAAGTTCAGCAGTGTACGGTTTTCGGCGGGTGATACAACAAATATATTCTACCCATTTTATGAAGCTCATTTTCTAGGAACGAGCGCCCCACCGTCCCCAGCGAGGGAACATGACCAGGAGGTGCTGTCTAGACTAAGCAGCACGGCAGAGAAGCAGCGATCGACCCTCCGTCACCAGGAGTTGCAGCTGCAGGAGAAGCAGCAAATGATAGAGAGTGTGAGTCAAGTTTTTGTACATAAATGCTATTAGAGTTTGCTATTCATCATGCCGTCTTCGCTGAAGCAGAAGATACAGAAGAACGGCTGACTTCCATCATAGTTTTTGTCTTCAGGTAATCAGTAATCGCAGCTTCATGAGAGTGTCCGGTAAAACTGATTCCAACATGGCCGACTCTGTACGCCATTTAGTAAAATCGTAGTCGCATTAACTAATATTGATTGCAGTTACGTATATTTTGAGAAAATCTTTATTCTGGAATGACTGAAAATATTTTGTATAATCATTATACAGTTCGTTCGGAGGGCACTTAAAAGCAAACATATCAGTCACACATACAATTTAGTTTCCTCGTCTTTTCTGTAAAATTAGACCCTGTAGCTAAAGCCACAACAGCGACTCAATTTATTCGTAGCCCTTTGGACCCTTACAGTATCTCTGCAATTTATTCCATCCTTAGCGGGTTGCCTCGCAATTTGCATCAATTTTAGGTTGGAGTTCTTTATAAAGTGGTTGCGTATTTGAGGTCTGACATTCACAACTCTTTTTTCAATTTAATTAAGCAAGCGAAAGTTTCGTCTGTGAAAGGTTTTATAGGTACAATGTTTGTTCGACAAGTTTTCAAAGAGTAAAAAACATTTTTGTTGATGACCACCTTTGTGTAAAAAATACATTTAAATTTTTTGAAAGACTTTGTGCGAGGAGTCAAAGTTGTTGAGAATAACTTGAGATGGCTCTCATTTTAGAAAGACATGTTAGGTTCTAAGTTTAGTCGAAACAAACAATTTTGTAAATGAAGTATTTTAATTGGCATGCCTTCATGTATGATTAAATCACAGTAAAATTCTTTTGATATTGAAATAATCTACATCTGGGAATCGTGCACCGGGCCGTCCCCTACTAGATGTACCTACGAACTGATTAAAGTCGCAGGGAGTCGGTGAAGGCAAGTGACTGGTCAATGTGGCATACCATGAAGGAGGTCTTTCTCCACCAGCGGACGTTTCCAGGCTGATGCTGATGGTGAATCTGCCCAGAATAGATAATACAATTGAGGACTTATCAATATTATAATATAGGTACAACCTTTAGTCGCATCCTAACGTTTCAGTATTTCTCGCATACGGTAACTATTCTCGACTGAAATATTCGAGTTGGCTGTGATTTAGCTGCGCTCCAATTTTAGTTGTGTTCATCGATTTTCAAACGTACGACCTTTCTAACATCCCCCTATATCAGTAGTTCCGAACCTTTTTGTGAATTGCGTGTCAAAAATTCCAATTTAATTCTGAGCGCAAATTGTGCGTCTAGGTTGCAATATTTTTTATTCATAATGTACTTGCGGTTGATCGGACCTGCCAAGCTAACGGCGTGGTACCAATTAATTTTTTACATGTATGCAATGTGTGAGAGAGAAGATCTTAGCAAATGGGACAAGATATGTCTAAAATGAATTACTCAACGCTCTGGGTATTCAGCATCTCTCCTTCATAAATTATTCTTCACCGACCGCTGCTTCGCCTTTTTATAAATCCTGTCGTATTAATCTTCCTAGCCTCGGGACATTTTTAGCTGTTCATGTTGGTAATAAAAGTCGTTACTCAACCTCTACCGGGAATGAAGGCGCATTCCCTGTAGAGGTTGAATAATGCCTGATGATGATGGTCAAGAAATAATGAAGCATTTATATTTTTGTTTTTAACCTTTCAAGGCAACTTCAAGGCTAATATTGCGCCAGAATCTGTTAGAAACAAATGCAAAGCCTTGTTTAATGCTTGTCACTTCATTAAGAAGTAAGCTAAGTATGAGTGGCAATTTTTAAAGTTAAAACACCTTAATTACCCTTGTTTGTTAAGCGAGGACGAGTTTTAGGAATGGAGAGTGAACGAGAGAATATTTAGACGGTTCATTTTCTGTTTTCCAAGACGACACAGCTGTCTTCAAAATAATTTAACAAATGTTAAGCTGAATTCGATTTTGCGAATAGCGATAGGATACATTTACCGAATACCTGTCTGGTGTATTTCCATCTTATCGTTCTTTTGCAAACTAATTTACTTAATACGTATTTTCAGCTTATAACAGCATTTGTAGATAGAACCAGTGTTACTGATTAATACCTCATCAGCTCATCATCAGCGCCCTATATAAGTGTATATGTCCCCACTGCAGGGGCTCAGGCCTACTCTCCTACAGAGAGTGTATATACTTATAAATATACATTATAGAAATATATTATCACACTAATATCATTAACTTCGCAATTCTGCAGCACTTCAAAATCTATTTTTTGTTCCGAAATAATATACCTTTCACGAACCAAAGGCTGACAACATCTGATTCAAATCTAACGGCGAACCGACCCCTTTTTATAGCCTTAGCAAAAAACCATAGTACACTATGTCTGCCTGAATCCATAAAACCGGCTAGATCGTTTTGACGACCCCCTTTCGTACTAATTTTGTCTCGTAGTTGGTTACGCAATCCGTCTGCATTCTGCTATCTCGAAAGGTTATTGTTGCTTTAATCCTCTATTACAGCTTCTAATTTATTTTGCTGTATTGAAATGTGTCTCAGAGGTCATTTATTAAATATGTTCGCGCTTGGAGGCTTGGCTAAGACATGAAGTCATAGAAATACGAAAGTTCAAGTAGTTTTAAATCATGTTTTCTCTTCTAGGTCAAGGAAGTTACAAATTATATTAAATTACCGCTTGCTGTTGTCTGAATCTAATTTCGTTTGTTTGCTATCGTCTGTTCTGAGTTTTTACTTTCTAAGCACTGAAGCAATTAGTAATTATCTCATCAACATTTTGTATTTGGTGATAGTATTTTACTCAGTGCTTACCAAAAGGGCGCTATAATGATAAAATGGTAGAGAAAGTGGAAATTATAATAAGTCATTTTATTCCATTAAAATTTTTCCTTAGTATCTGAACTTCACAAGTGCAGTACTATTTCTAAATATATCTGGCTTCTCTGATATCCCCTTCAATAAATGTGTTGACATTAGTTGTTATTACTGTAAGATGTTTTTGATAAGTATATTTTGCTGCCGATCTCCTGAAATTTTCTCCTAGTTGTCTTTGCTGTAGCTTCGTCTTTGAGTCACCTTATTATAAAGTCAGGTCCACACGGCCTTGTCTGACGATGGATCACTGAAATCGCACTGTATGCTCTTAAACTTTCCTGATTGGTTGCCAAGCTGCGCGTTTTATTCAAACTTTTAGGAGAATTTTAATTTAAAACTGGAAGGGTCCACCCAGAATTATTTTTAACAACTTTTATTCGAAAGTTTCGGGTCGTCCCTTCAACAAACGAACGACGAACGGCGTGTACTGAACTTTTGTTATGTTGATTGGTTTCGAATTTAATATTATTATTAATTTAATGTATCAAATTAATGATATTTATTACGAAAAAAGATGTTATCGTTTAAAAGTATAAAAAATATTTTTTTATTAATGATTAGCTTTTGTCCGCGACGGGGACGACCCCGTGAACTTCAGAAACTATCCCACGGGACTACTTGTTCGATCGGGATATAAAGTAACCTATGTTCTTTCCCGACCCTTCAACTATCCCTGTATAAAATGTCGCACCATTCTGACTCTCAGTTTTAACGTAAAGAAAGGACAAACTAACATACGAACTCACTTTTGCATTTATAATATTAGTATGGATTATAAATAACAACCTAATATCAATAATCCAGACTGTTTTATGCGGACTGATGGTGCACAGTGTTGGCCATATTGTATTTCTAATGACGTCACCTAGTGGCGTTTATGAAACCAAGATGAACCTATAAATACCCCTCATAATCCTACCCCAATTGTTTTACCATATTATTACAATGTATGGAATTACGTTTTATAAAGTAAAATAATAATAAAAACTAACTGATATATAATTAGGCAGTCCGTATCATAGTGATATGACTTGTTCGCGGCTTCGGAATCTGCCGACAAATCAGTAGCAGCAATTATGACATAAATAATACTCAAATAAACTGCAACATTACGTTATAATTGATACGAATCTTAACAATATTATCGGCCTAATCTAAATGAAATTAATTATACAGCGGGCCGTTATGGAATTCTGATGTAAATTATGACACGTTCTGACGCTAAATTAAGCCATTTGGATGTTTGAATAAACGTTGCGTTGCAGTTTAAGTTATATTATAATGGTAATTTGAGTTATTATAAAGACTAAATATCTGAGTGTACTCTTACTAGTTGTTAGAGACGACTTCCCAAAGGATGCCAAACCTTTGATTGTTCTCAATGCGTAGTAGGTTGAAAGATGATGCAATATTTTTATAGTTCCATATTCAAAGGTCCGTCCGTCCGTCTGTTACAATGCTGTATCATTGGAACCGTAATAGGTAGACCATTGAAATTTTCACAGAGTGGGTATTTCCGTGGCCGCTAAAGATAAGTGTTTTATCCTCGGTTTTTGCTCGATCTGGTGTTAATTAGGTAAGGTGGTAGGTTGGCGGAACTCTCGGTGCGCGAGTCCGACTCGCACTTGACCGCACTTTAAAGTTATTTTCGCAACAGTCAGACTTCTTGAACATTCCCTTAGTTGCCTTGAAATACACATCACTTACGTTTATCAATCAATCAAATTTTTATTTGCAATAAATAGGGTACATGTCGGTATTCAATAACATTACATATTTAACTATATCAAATAGCATACAAATAGTTGTTTACCAAACCTTATACTCCAAAAGTTATAGTCAAATTATATCAAAGAAGAGTAAATAGGCACCTTCTAGACCAACACGTAACATCGTCGACCTCATCGTCACTTACCATCAGGTGAGATTGAGGTCAAGTGTTGGTCTATCTTCAATAAAAAAAAACGTATAGTAAAATATGCATCGATCTCACCAACAACAATAATATCATTCAAGGAATAAAAAGAGTGTTCCATGAGCCACAAATGTAATGCTCTCTAAAACTTATGTCTCGGGAGTTGTTTAAAAGTGTGTTGTTCTGAAACTAAATGACTGTATCAAATTCAAAAGTCAGCAACTTGTAAATTGCAGGATGTATTGTATACGAGTAGAATATTAGTAGGTCACCCGTAGTTTTAATCGCGTTGAAATTCCTTTCTAAGTACTCAACGCCAGGGATTGGTAAGTGCGAAAGGTACCTACTATTTTCTGGTGTCATTAATAAAATTAATAATGCCTGTGACCCCTTTCGTACAAGGCGTCTTTTTTCCCAATCACCTTCCTAACAATGTGTCGTGAAAACTCTGAATCACGCCATTAGACGTGAAGCGTAAACAGGTAACACGAGAGGAGGGTCTTGTTCTACATTACAAGGGAGACACGGAATCGATCGTTGCGTCTGTAAACAGATTTATAAATAGATCTCGAGACTCGCGCATATTATAGTGTCCCGGATAAATGGTAGATTAAAATGTCGCCTTTTTAATGTATGCCTTTGCCCTACCGCCAACCAAACCGAATACCGATAAGTACCTCGCTGGGAATCGAACCCGGGTCCTCAGAATTGTCCAATATTAAGCCATTATACTACGGAGGCGGTTTTTAAGACTAAGCTAGACTAAACCTAAGATGCAATACCATTTTTTTATCATAATTTCGCTTGTCCAAGCTGCCTATTACAATGTTATCTAAGCCTGCCATCAAACGCCAAAGTAAATATCATTGTTGTGTTGCAGTTGTAAATGACGACATAGCCAGTGAGCACGCTTCTATCGCACGGCCTTATCCTCACTTACCATCTGGAGGACAAGAAACGTTTTACAAATTATTTTAGACTAGCTTTTTCCCATTACTTCAGAAATTATCCAACGGAAAAAGTAGCATATGTCCTGTAACATGCTAGGCTATTGGCATGCCAAGTTGCCATGCAAATTGCCATTTTATTACGAATGTTTGCTATGTTGAGGCGTAAAGTGGAAACATCAACATGCAAACTAATTATTAGTACGATAAAACCACGCAGACGTTACAAAAACCAAAGCGTAATACATGAAATAGGTAAGCAAATGAAAGCCACGACTCGAGTCTAACCTGAACCTACTGAATCTAACCAACTCATACCATCTTTACTGCGACTCTTAAACTCTCTAATATCAGGTGTGGTCTTTCTGGCAATAGCGTTCATCTTACCGATTTATGATAAAGGCTAATGCTGAATTGAATTACGTAGAACGTTAATCTAAACCGCACGCGTTTTATATAAAGAACAAAAGGCCCGCTTGTATCTCCCATCATATCATTTTATCAATCAATGTGTTTCTTTGATAAAAACAACGCAACTCGTACAGTCTATTTCCGTAAGTGTAGTAAACAAATACGACAAAGAGATTTATGTTATCCCTCAGCAAAGATCACTACGAGTACCTATTGGGCGTTGATTTCAGCTCTAGAATAGAATCACTCCTTGGCATTCCATTGCGAAGGGGTGAAGCGATAAGGCAATCTAGGCAATCTGTGAAAAAAGCTCAGATTCAACAATGAACTTATTCAGTGATGGCGATGCAGGTGCTACCTTATGGGGACTCTGAAAACCAGCGCTGAAGTGACTTATCATCACTGCCAAATAACATGCGAGGTCTCTTACGAAATGTACTGCGCAGATTGCCTCACTTGAAGAAGTGACATATTTTCTTAGTTAGCTAACTTATTTCGAAAGTAAAATGAATGGAATTTAAGAGGGTACGAGTATGCTGTTGTCAAAGCGCCCATACAAACGTAGTCCAGTCATATTTTGAGTATTAAGCTATGAAAATCTATGAAATTTTCAAGACACAATCTAGAAACAACTATCTGTGTCGGTGGTGAGTCAGATTTTCGTTTAAACATATACTTCCAGAGTTACAGGGCGTCAAAGTATTGTATTTTTCGGTAATAAAAAGCCCCAACTTTGAACCTGATTTACAAGAGTATGAATGAATTAAGAACAATTTGGAAAAACCACCGACATCTGAAATTTCATTAGTATACTGTATTAAAAAAATGGTTACATAATATACTGTATCCTTCAAATGATCCCTGGACTACGAAACACCCAAATAACGGGTGGATAACATCGCATAATGTATGCTGTCCCACCGTACGCGCTCGGGTAGGATAGGGCTCGGAGAGGGACAGCTACAAAACAATTCAACCTTGAAACTGACCACGTGGTCTTACCAACATAGCCTCTTAACTGTGCACCGAAACAGACAAACAGTATTATGATAATGCAACTTATTTCCACCGCTAGGGCGCATCAAACGGGTTAAGCTTTGAATTGACCATGTCAATTCTAGGTCGTTGTCTAAACCAGGCCTTTATTATCATATTATCATTAAGCTCTGTAAGTCTGCTGTATAACGCCACGCGAATGTCATCATCATCAGCCGGGAAACGTCCACTGCTGGCACATAGGCCTCCCTCATGGCATGCCACATCGACCGGTCCCGAGCCACTTGCATCCAGCGACTCCCTGCGACTCTAACCAGGTCGTCGGTCCACCTAGTAGAGGGACGGCCTGGTTGACGTTTACTTCCCACCGGTTATCGGTTTTTCAAGCGATAAGGCCTGCCCATTGCCACTTCAGCTCACTGACTCGTCGAGCTATGTCGGTGACCTTCGTTAGTCTACGGGTTTCCTCATTCCGGACCTTATCATGTAGAGAAATTCCGAGCATAGCTCGTTCCATTCGCTGCTGTAAAACGCCACGCGAATGGTACGCTACAATAGGCCTTGTCTTTCAATTTGTATGCGTCATTGGGCAAATATTTCTAATGAAAATAACACTTAGACGTTTCGGGAGCGGTATCCGAAATGCGCGCACATTTTCATCTGAAATTCTCGTTTCCTTCGGCGATAGACCAAACACAACAGATATGTAATACAATCCCGTCCCGGGATCACATTTCACTCGTAATAAACATGCCATATGTTCTGCTACGGTGCGTGAATTGCCCAGACGTTGACAGTCGGTATTATTTCCAGAGATCAAATAAATAGTATGTCTGCTACGTTCTACTGATTCATGTGCTCCATTATTTTCGCATCCATTTTAAGGTACGATCTAAGGCCATAGGCCGCAGATTATACAGGGTGGTCCAAAATGTGACGTCCAAAAATTTTTTTTAGATTCCTTACACCTGGGTGTATCCGAAAATACCCCATGTATGTTCCGCGATTTTTTGTAGTTTAGAAGTTATGATTTTTTAAATGTATATTTCGAATTTTCTGCCGGAGCGACTTAAAATAATCGTAACTTGTTTAATAGTAAGGTTTTTTTATTTATTTTTTCTCGAAAGTGATCGTCTTGAATCACCCTTTCTACTTTATTATCAACTACACAACGTTATTCATTACAAGTTACCGAAAAAAGGGATGAAAGTAAAAATTTTAGGTTTGAGTTGAACGGAGCAAAATTTTCAAAAATTTCTTAATAATACAAAATTAATGTTTCATTGGTTCAAACTAATTTTAAAAACTCCAGCAGTTTGTCAGCTTACCAAATAATAATAAAAAAGTTGTTCTTAATAGGCGATTTTACGACGAAATTGGCTTCAGAACTTAGTTAGGTGAGAATGCATAAAAAAAAAATGTTGTCGTAAAAAATGTTTAAGCTTATTTTTTTTTTCATTTTTATGGCCTACATTAGCAAGGCATCAAAAGCATTCAAATAATCTCAAATTGAACGATCAGTGACACATTTCATTTTCTGTTTTTAGACATGAAATTATGAAAGCTAGAATTAAACCAAAATCTACTTCAAGGCCAATCACACACAATGACACAAAGCAATAAATAACACGTTTCAAAAGGCGCCAGGCCAGTAAGGTCTTTCTCTTTCGCACTGTTATGGTTGCGTAGAAGTACGAAAGAGAAAGACCTACTGTCTTGGCCACAAAAGTCAGCCGTGCGCGCTAGGGGTTTTTTACCTGCACTTCCCTCTCCCCCCTCTCCCCATACATTCTCCGTAGCATCTCACTGTATCGTCCGTCCGCTAGTCGTTCACTCACTTCCATCGCGTGTGATACTACTTGACGTTGCTTCTTTCCGATACCGATATTTTGAACCTACTTTCGCTTTGTTACTGGACTCCGATTTGCCTTACGACTAACTTGTGCTTGTGTTACGGACTCCGATTTGCCTTACGACTGACTTGTGCTTGTGTTACGGACTCCGATTTGCCTTACGACTGACTTGTGCTTGTGTTACTGACGGCAACATGAGTAATTTTAGTCTAAGCCAGTACGCAGAAATGCACTTTTACTATGGTATGGCCAAAGGAAACGGTCATTTAGCCGCAAGGCTATATCGTCAACAACTGGACCGGCGAGGAGAAATACTGGACCATTACCCGGACCATAGGGTATTTATTAATACTCATAATACGCTGATGGCCGGGCGTATCCCCGGTCGTAGCCAAAGGCACGAAGGAGTACCCAGAGTAGATCCGGACAGAAGAGATGAAGTCATCGCAGCTGTAGAAAGAGACTCTTCTACGAGTTCCAGAGCAATAACCAGAAGGACTGGAATACCACGGACCTCAGTTCTAAGGATATTGAAAAATGGTATGTCGTTTTGTTTTTTATTTACACAAAACATAAATCACAGATACAATGCCAGGTATTAGACTTCTTCCTGCCTAGGTGGTGAGTAATAGTCCTTTTCTTTTTTCAGAAGGCTACCACGCTTACCACATTCAGCGCGTTCAGGAGCTACAAGCTTCAGATTACCCTAGAAGAGTTGCTTTCTGCGAAACAATGATACAAAGGTGTCAGGAAGACCCAGATTTTTTTAATAAGATCTTATGGACCGATGAATCCCGTTTTGAAAACACTGGAGTATTTAATATCCATAACTATCACAGCTGGGAAATTGAAAACCCACACCTTGCAAGAGCATCAAATTTTCAACATCGATACAGCGTAAACATGTGGTCGGGAATTGTAAATGGAGAACTGATTGGGCCTTTCGAGCTGCCGTCTAGGTTGGATGGAGACACATATCTAAACTTTTTGCAGAACAACCTTTTTGAATTGCTGGAAGATGTAAACTTGGAAACAAGAAGGCACATGATATTCCAAAATGATGGTGCTCCTTGCCATTACGCACGCCAAGTGAGGGGGCACCTTAATGAAACATACCCGGGCAGATGGATTGGGCGTGGCGGCCCAATCGAATGGCCTGCACGTTCACCGGACTTGAACCCAATAGATTTTTTTATTTGGGGTTACTACAAAGAAGTTGTCTATGCTCAGCAAACTAACTCCGAAGAAGAACTGAGACGAAAATTGAGAGAAGCAGCGACGAAAGTCAGACAAAATTCAAGCGCTTTCCGCAGACTAAAAGATAACTTTTTAAGACGTTGCCGATTGTGTATCGAAGTTGAAGGGCGTCATTTTGAAAATCTTCTTTAATAAAGTAGTTGAACTTAATTTGTGTTTTCTTTTATTGATGCTAAAAATAAACCAAAATAACCGTATTAATAAAAACTAAACTAAGCTTTTTTAAAATAAAATGTTTTCTAATGTGTCACTGATCGTTCAATTTGAAATTATTTGAATGCTTTTGATGATGCCTTGCTAATGTAGGCCATAAAAATGAAAACAAAATAAGCTTAATATTTTTTTTTGACAAAATTTTTTCTTTATGAATTCTCACCTAACTAAGTTCTGAAGCCAATTTCGTCGTAAAATCGCCTATTAAGAACAACTTTTTTATTATTATTTGGTAAGCTGACAAACTGCTGGAGTTTTTAAAATTAGTTTGAACCAATGAAACATTAATTTTGTATTATTAAGAAATTTTTGAAAATTTGGCTCCGTTCAACTCAAACCTAAAATTTTTACTTTCGTCCCTTTTTTCGGTAACTTGTAATGAATAACGTTGTGTAGTTGATAATAAAGTAGAAAGGGTGATTCAAGACGATCACTTTCGAGAAAAAATAAATAAAAAAACCTTACTATTAAACAAGTTACGATTATTTTAAGTCGCTCCGGCAGAAAATTCGAAATATACATTTAAAAAATCATAACTTCTAAACTACAAAAAATCGCGGAACATACATGGGGTATTTTCGGATACACCCAGGTGTAAGGAATCTAAAAAAAATTTTTGGACGTCACATTTTGGACCACCCTGTATATTTGCTTGAATCGTAACTACAAAAGTGAGTTATCGCGGTTGGAGTTATTATAAAGCAAACATTATTTAATTAACTTACAAATACGTGGCAAATAATAACAATACCCAAGATGCAGTTAATTGTTTATAGATGCCGTTTTTATCGTTATTTACAAACAACTAAATTGTTGGAAAAAGTAGACCGTGATTTACCATGAAATTTTACGCTGATAAAGTTTTTCTTCCGGTCCACTAATCTTTAGTATTACTTTTCCATAATAACGTCAGTTTCCACATTTTATAAGATATAAAATTAATTGTAGATGTAACCATTATTTAAGCATTCATCTTTAGATGTTACATAGCCGGGATCAGATTCCTTGCATCTTTAATGTTTATTGTTGATTCGAAATTCGAAATATCTTATATACTATACAATTACCAGACAGAGAGAAGTAGAATATAAATAAAGCATAACCAACCAACCATATACACAACTTTCCATAACATTGGAAGGATTGATCATAATTTTGAAGTCTGCTAATTAGTGATAAACGATAAATAAAACGTGTCATGTCATGTCCATGTAAAACGTTTATTTTAGCCATTATTGTGTCATCGTATTTGAAGAAAATATACAAGTAGCTATAATAAGTCCTTAACGACGAAGGTTTAACGCGATTATAATAATATTATAATACCATCGTTCAATTGAATTTACGCTTTACAATAGCGCATTGTTAAACGCTTTATTATAGTGTTAATATGGAAAACTAAAGGCAATTAGATTATTGAGATAATTATGTATTTAAATGGTTTATACTTTGATAAGTTCTTCGTACCTTCTACCTATGAGTTGTTTTTCAATTCAAGTACATTATCCGATTGCTTAACGGTGAAGGAAAACATCGTGAGGAAACCTGCATGTCTTGAACAGGCATGTGAAGTCCGCCGATCCGCACTGGGCCCGCGTGGTGGACTATGGCCCATACACTCTCTGTAGGAGAGTAGGCCTGAGCCCCTCCAGTGGGGACATATAAAGGCTGTTGATGATGAAGTTCTTCATTAAAAAAATACCCATGTAGTGAGGTTTCTTTAGTTTGTGTTTTGGTAGTACCGTAGTTTAGTTTGTGTTTTGGTACCCGAAGTTGACGAGATGAGGTTGGGATGCAAAGGGCAGGCGCAAAGCGCAAGATCAGTACTGGAGCGTTTGTAGAGTTTCCAGTGCTTCTCAACTTGCGCTGAGGTTGATCAATGAGGGAGTTTTTACAAATGAAAACTACCATATCAACCTGATCTTAAAGATTTTACGATCGAAAAGGGCATTTTTCTTTGCCAGCTTGCCAAGTTTCTATTGTGATAATACCACTTATGTTCCGATGTTGGAATATAACATTTCACCAATAACCTTTAGGCTTCTGAGTGTACCTACACGGTTGTATCGTACCGCCTTACCATCACTTACCGTCAGGATTTGAGAACCAACTTTGTTGTTGATCAACAGCTTTTACTAGTTATAGCAAACCAATTACCGTTACAATTTTACATTGAAACAAGTATGCAATTTGAACACTATCACTATATCTATTTAGAATCTATTTAGAATGAGCCAAGCATTATAGAATATAAGCATGTGCGTACATATATATCGAACTAAGCATCTTATAATGATAAAATACTAATACATCAATCGCGACATTTCCTGAGTTAGATTGTGATGACATTCTCAAGTATCCAACGCTTTAAAAACTCGTCTATAGGATTTGTATAATCTTACTAAAGATATAATTTTGTACAATTGTTCTTTGGGCGTGTATTCGAGCCATTGATTGTATGATTGATTGTCCTGTCAGTTTAGCCTGAAGAGGAAAATCGTATCGGATTTTCAATTACGTTTTCATAAAGGTGGATGAGAATTCTATTTTTTAAATTACTCGTTTCTATTGGTTAACAACTACTTTATAACAATGTAATATGTTTTCATAAAATGGTTTTAGTGTCATATTTTTTATTCCTTAACTAAACTTGCATGACATGTTTTAGTCCTTCGACTAGAATTATGTAAATTACTTTTTAAGATTTATAAAAAGTAATTTACATCCTAAAACACCACAGAAAGAAAGAAAGACAAGATAATATATCTAAAAGATGAAAAGTTAGAAAAACTTTGACGTGTACTCGAATTCCTATTGATTGCCTTAAGGATTTTTTTGGTGTACAGTATAAAGAACTATGTCATTTAAAAGTAAATGACATGGTACAAAGTTGCGTATATTCAAATAACGCTGACTGTGTAAAACATATACCTATATTTAAATACAAAGGATTGGTCGTAAAATAAATATCAGTTCGAAGTCATGTTGGGGGTTTACGATCAGCTAATCAGCAGTATGCTTCAATACCAGTATCTAATCTTACAACAATATAATAAAAGAAATTTCTAGTTTTTCATCAATATCTCGACGTGACAAGACACACCTAAATCGATATTGATCTTATTTTTAAATCGATAATATATTTATTTCGTTATGTATTGACGTATAGCTATCACGTGTTTTAAATTTATAACCGCATGTTTAGCGATATTATGAATTAACTATAACTCTATTGATTATTTGTATTGGATAGTTTTATATGAGTTTGTGTTAATATGGCAATTTTGGATGGTTTCCAGTTAACGAACCAGGTGGAGAAGTTGGCTCAGGTCAGTCGGGATTTGCGACGGAAACATAAGCAGATTCAAAATCAGGTGCGTTGAATCTAGTTTTTAAAATGTTAGTTATTATTTTCTTTGCCAACCAAAAAAAACCTCAGTGTAGTTGGGGGCTTCCCTAATAGATCGACTGACAGATGTTTCATGAGGGGATTTACCATAATCACTACGCTTGGCTGTCGGCTTGGTTGTCGCAGTAAGCTGTCAGTGATACACAAGTGGATGATGGTGTCTTGTTTAAGTGATCTTTTCTTATAAACTTAATAGTTGGAACACGTAATGGAATGCTTAAAATAGCCAGCCTTTCTGTCTTATATGTGCTTCATTTAAGGGGTTGGTTAATCGAACTACATGACTGAATCCCACCGTCCTATTTCTACAATCGGTTAACCGGAAGAACGGCTGAGTTCCACCCTGGTTTAGTAGACATTCCACCATCTTGCACGAATCGATTCGCTTTGTTTGTTGCGTTGGCAGTAAAAGAATGGAAATGCATAACAGCTTATGTGTTTCTCGAGCGCTACGTTTCAAGGCCAGAATGAATAGGCTATTTCTAGGCAAACGTGTACCATCGTAGTCAACATCAGCACTGAACATGTGGTGATATCTAATAGAAAATATAATCCTTTCCTTGTTGATAATTTGTTGAATTTACGCATGAACTCATACCTAGAATTTGAGTTTTCATCTGACTCGGGTTACTAATTTCAGTATGCTCAAGGAAAAGTTAAACGAAATGTGTTTCCATAATTTATGCCTTGTAAGATATTGAAATATTTTTCCGATGACATCGTAGTAACGAATTTAACCCTTAATACAACAGATGTTACTTCTACTAGTTATTAGCTGGCTGCATTATCTCTAGCTTTAGTTATTCTACGATTTTCTACAGATGTAATCACTTTGAGAAATTCCAGGCACAGCTAATTCCTGAACTCGTTGAGTGAGGTTGTTTATTCGACGCCCCCCGTACATTGTCTGTGTAATAGTTAAATCCACGTGTAAAAGTTGTGGTTTTATATTTCAGATGCGTCTGATATGTGAGGAACGCTCCGAGCTGTCCGCAATAGTTCAGTCCCAACAGAGGGACATCGCCACTCTACAGCAGTCGGATGCACAGAACAAGGTCGGTACGAATATGAATAATTAACATAATATTTCACAGTTTATGTATAAAGATAAATAGCTAATCATTTTTTTCGGTACGGCTACTATTTTTTTATCACAACCCGCCGAACAGTGATTTTAGTCACGCGGTGTTAAAACGCTCTATATTAAGACTTGTGACGTCACCTGCCTGTATGGGAGTGTTAAATGTATGAAGGTTGTATCGATATTTTGAATTATCTCGTAAAATAATGGTTTTATGAGTTATATACCCCTATAAGAAAATGTTCAAAATGCAATAAAAATTATTACGTTTCTATATTTTTGAGGGATTTATTTTAATGTCCGTTATGGTATAAAATAATTAATTTGTTGTCAAGTGCCCAATTGTATTTTGCAGAAGTGCACATCGTGTGGCGCGCTGTCACCGGACGGCTTGGACGACGAAGACCAATCATCCCGGCCGACGTTCAGCGTGCGCGAGCTGAGGGCCATACTGCACGAGAGGAACGAGCTCAAACTGAAGCTAGCCAAGGTGGAGGAGCAGCTGCAGACCCTGCAGACAGAGCCCACGCATGACAGGTGAGTGAGACAGCATATACAGAACAACTGTATCAATCAGGGAGGAAAACACTACACGAACGGTATTAGTATTAGATTAGTTATATCTACTAAATATTCCTTTCGTATAAAGAGGCCATAGAGCGACAGTGGCGCCCTCATTCGCTCTACAATTCAGTGCGACTATACAATAATACCTTAGTAAATACATAATAAAAATTCAAATATTACCTAACCAACAACATAATCGCCTAAATATATCGATTACTCTTCTAATCGATATATCGACCACTTTAGGCGGTTCAATTTATAGTAACTACACATAATCTAAACATTAACTTATATCTATCGATAAACCGTAAACCAGCAATAACTATATCTCTCTATATAAAGGATGCTGCTTCTGTAGGATTTATTTTGTATATTATCTTGGGGTTTACTCAATTTTTACGTCCCTCATATACAAAGATCCAAATATATTTCACAATAAATACCCTTTGCGTTACTAATGGCATAGGTTAAAACATTTACGCGAGGCTATATATCTAGAAAAACTGTAGCACTTTTGCGGTTCTAGGTCGGTGCTGAACTTTTATCAATATGAATGTTAGGGTCATACTGCCTGAGAACAGGTAGGTAGGCAGGTAAAAGTCAACTTCCGTATTGCAATAGACTGCATCCCTGAGGAGGTAAAGCCGCTGATAAAATGTAATAAACGTATAATTAATTGTTGTCGTCAGCGGTTCTGACACATCGCCGTCGCTGAGCAGCACGGCTACGGCGGAGGAGGAGGAGGCGCCGGTGCAGGGCCCCCTCCCCGCTGAGCCGGACGACGCGCCCTGGAAGAGAAACAGCGGCATCAGGAAGTTGTGAGTAACAAATCATTACGCATGTTGGACTGTAGGCCAAGTTTTTAAGATAGAAAAATTGTGTAGTAAATTTTTATTGCGTCTGAACCGAGATCCCATTGCCTCTTTCAATCGTTTGATTTTATATTTCTTATAAATTTATTAAACAATATATGAAAAACCAATTGTGTAGCTCGGCACTTATTGGTGAGCTGAGGCTGAGTTTTCATAGATTCCATAGATTCTTTATGGATTCAAATTTAGATTCTGTTTATATTCTGTGTGTGATCGTGATCAGTGTTTTCACTTTTAACCGTGTAAATAGGTCTTCTGCCTTTTAATGTAATTACAACGAATCTATATTTTAATTCTTAAAATATCGAAAAATAAAACAACAATGAATGAAAAGGCGGGCTTGGTTTTTGGAAATATTGTGTAATTGTTAATAATTAATAAAATAATAATATGAGGGCGGGCACCTGGGCGCTCGGTTCACCGCTAAATTTGTGGTCTTGTGTGGTTACGCTGGTTGGTTATGAATGATGCATGTTTAATTTTTTAGTTAAATATCATTAAATTTACCAATCACTGCTGGGTAGAAAGCAAGAGGACATGCTAAGCGAATCAGTTTCTACAGGTCTAACGCATAACTAAGTCTGTTCCTGAGGTAAGGGCGCGGTACGAGAGGGTGAGTATACGGAATGTCAAACGACTCCCAACTGAAGTTATACGTCGTTCGACATTCCGTAAACATACCCACCCGTACCGCTCCCATACCACAGGAACAGACTCAGTTATGCGTTAGACCTGTAATAAATCCAGCCAAACTCGATGAGATAAATATGTCTGATGAATGGTTTGAAAATGTTCGCCCTGTGCTATGCGTCTTGCGGGTAGATGGTTTATGGGTCAATTTATACTAGCGCAGAGTCGAAGCGCATCGAAGCGTCAAATTCCTCACAATCAAAGCGAAGTCGCACGAATGCGCGCGTATTCGCGTGAATTAGCGCGCATTCTCGCGCTTTTTCGTGGCATTAGTGATGGACACCAGTTGCCAGTTGAATCTCGTTGTTGAAACTCGTATAAAATGGTTGACATTGATCTTGCTATGATGTTGCTTATATCAGAAGTTGAAGAAGAAGAAAACGCAGAAAAAAGAAAAAGAAAATTGCGAAATTTTGGAGTTCACGACTTGTGGAAGAAAAGACGTATATCTGGTGAATTCATTTCTTTTTGCGCAGATTTATATCTGTACCCAAGTATTTATTACGACTATTATAAAATGAACTATGATCAATTTGAAAACTTGGTCAATATTTTGAAGCCACACACTGTAAAACAAGAAACTAAATTAACGATACCCATTTCCGTTGAAGAGCGAATATCAGTCTGCTTAAGGTGAGTTTTACGTCTTTTTGTAATTTTTATATAAATATAACTAATAAGAATAACAAGAAGATATTTAAACTCTCGGTAAAGCTGATAGAAAAGTTAACCAATATAATAAATAAACAAGCTTATATTTGAAATTCTTTATTTTAAAAAAATCTTATATAGGTAATTATTTGCCATGTAGAATCATAATTTCTAAGGTCAATAATAATGAATTAATGAATTATTACTGTTTGTCAACTTTTTGCAAATAGTCTTCGATTTCATCTAAATTCGGTTGCCGCTGATGCTGCATTGTTGAAATCGGCTGTGGTACGTAAGGTGATGGTGGTGGGACCAAACTGGTATCGAATGTATTTGGATTTTGTTGAATGGTCATGGTGGATGGGATGTAAGTTGAAGTAGATGGCGGATAATAATTTTGCTGAGTAGTTTTAAGTGGCCGCTGTTGTTGTGTTTCATAGTCGTTAATCAGAAATGGTGGAGTATCGTTTCTTTCCTCTGAGGCAAGTTTTACTTCTGCGTCGGTAACTAGGCCAAGTATTGACTTCTTTAATTCGGCTTGTATTGATACAGGCATTTTTTTTACTGTTCCACTCATTGATAAAAAAAACACATCTAATGGATCTTCTTTCTTTTCTTTGGCTTCGAGATATTGTGTGAATAATAGCTGCGATAGGGGCAGTGATTTTTTTCTGGTGCTATAATTTGACAACGATGAATCAGAGCGTGGACTTTGCATGACATCTGATGGTGGTGCTGGTGACTCTATCATTGTGTTATCTTCCGTGTTTATGTCTAAACTATCTTCAGAACAGCCTAGGTTTGATGTTTGTGGTTTGTCCTGGAGGTAGGGTTTTAAAAATTCCAACTCCTTCTCAAATTTAATTGGTTTTTCATTTTTTCGCGCAGATCCGCTTTTATATTGTCTTAATCTTAGAGCCTTTTTATAGCAATCACGTAGTTTCTTCCATTGTTTCTGACATTCAGCCACTGAAAAAAACAAATTAAATATATGTACTTAATTAATACTTTTATACTTTATAATATTAATACTTTGTTACAGGTTTCTAACTACTGCTATTAGTTGCAAATCACTGGCTCATAATTATCGCATGGGCTATAGTACAGTTTGCACAATTGTACATGAAATTTGTGCTGCAATATGGAAATATTTACAGCCTCTTGTTATGCCAAAACCAACGCTAGAGTCATGGATTAAAATCGAGGAAGATTTTAGAATTCTATGGAATTTTCCCAATTGTATAGGAGCGATCGACGGAAAGCATGTCAATATAAGGGCACCCTGGAACAGCGGAAGTCTGTACTACAATTATAAAAAGTTTTTCAGCACTGTCTTGTTAGCTGTTGCTGACGCTAAATATAAATTCATTATAGTAGACATTGGAGCATATGGACGTAATCACGATAGCGGCATATTGAGCAGTTCCAAATTCGGCCAACTATTACAAAATAATATGATTAGTATACCGCCTAATAAAAACTTGCCAGGTATGACAAACACAGTTCCTTATGTTTTTGTTGGCGACGAAGCATTCCCTTTGTCTGAACATATTATGAAACCTTATCCTGGTAGTGAGCTGTTAAACAATAGCCAGAAGAAAATCTATAATTATCGTTTAAGCAGAGCAAGGCGTATTGTGGAAAGTGCCTTCGGAATATTACAACAAAAATTTGAAGTATTTCAAAAACGTATAAGAATGCAACCAAAGTATTTAGATACCATGATTCTTGCATGCACGTGTCTGCATAATTATATTATGGAAGATTTTGTGTCGGAAGACATTGCCGTGCCCAATAACAGCATTTTACAAAATTATTCCGTTGACAGTCAAAACATGGACATAACCGGTAATCAAAACGTGGATGCCATGGAGATTAGAGAGATCTTTAAGTCCTATTTCATTTCTGAGCATGGGGCAGTATCATGGCAAAATGAAAAGATAACACGATGTTAAGAAATAGGACAAGATTATAAAATATTATATATATTAAATGTGTGAAATTACATGTTACTTCTTGACGTAAATGGTTTGTTTTTGCGCCGCTTTACGACGCGCCAGCATGTGAGCTGGCAACGTCGCACGGAAGCGAAAACATGTGTAATAATAATAAATACTTAGTACTTACCAGGTAGTTTCAATTCACTGCTAACTTTTTCCCACGCATTACTTTTTGAATTTTTGTCGCTATAATGTTTGGACTTCGAATTAAATAAACATTCGTATTTTTGGACCAAATAAATTAATTTCTCGTCGTTTTCCATTGTGATTCACTTCGACACAAGACAGTTTCCGTCCGATTCCGATTGCCGACTGACCAGACGGCGCGTAGTTCGCCTAATAGCCGCTTGGCTTCGCGCGAATGCGCGTGCACCAATCAGAGTTACTCGCGCGCAGGCGCGCGAATTCCCTCGAATGTGGGTGAATTCGCGCGTCTTTTTTTTTCCTTGGAAGAAATATGTGCATTACATTGTGGAAATAAGGGTGAATTTGCTATATTAAGTTTAGGATTGACGCTTCGATGCGCTTCGACTCTGCGCTAGTATGAATTGACCCTTAGTCAGGTTAACAATAGGGTATAGTTTGCATGTACAGTTAAACACTTGTCAGCATATCAAGTTACTGCAGTCTGTCAAATTACTGTAATGCAATATGTACTTAAATGGTCAAGGCATTAAGTTATAGATCTGGATATAATTTTTCGAGGTAACTTATAGTTTTCCTAATATAATCCATCGAAAAGTGATTCTAGTCACGTGGTGGAAAAACGCTCCATACAAATTGGTACATAGTACGTCACGGCTAGGCATTGAAGTTGAAAATGTATGAAGTTTTTAACAATATTTGAGTTATCTCGTGAAATAACGTTTTATGTGACCACGCCGTCACTAAAAATCTAATATAAAAAAAATTAATTCGAGCAAGTTTTTTTCCTTCGGATTTTAAATTTAAATTTCAGTTTTATAATGCCATTTATGGTTTAAAATACAATTTAACTCCAATCTGGTTTGGTGTCATCTAGCCTATTGACAGATTACGGAGTAGCTTGATAGCCTTCCCTACTAAGAACTTGTAAACAAGTTGGTAACCGAAAAGTTTTCTCTTGATTCACTTGTTTACATGTATGTAAAGACGAGTAAATACAGATATTTACGTTTGTAATTAGAGACTATATATGCTAGAATTTTGTGCATGTCTATGATGTGGTTCGATGTAATGTCATATGTATTTGGATGATTGCTTGGTTTTGCATGTTCTCGTTATTTTCACATATTATATTGCAAGGTTTTTCGTTTGTGTTGGTTAATTATTCATTCCACATGTTCATCTCAGCACTGTTATGCACATTTTCTGTTATTTTTTTAATCTAACTCACATAGTACTATATATTTGTTTTTATTCATATTAACAAATAAACTGTAGTTTACATTTTCCTAACATATATTATCATTTTTTGTATCGCTTTATATTTGGTTCTGGTTACATATTTCCTACTTTACACATTTTGTATGTTTACATATTTTGGGCCGTAGATTTTATAAATTAAACGCATGAATTTTTAAAGTTATAAATTTAAGTTATAGTTTCTAGAAACTAGTTTTGTGGTGTTCAAAATTTGTCCTTTGTCTTTTTAGGTGTGTTTTTGTCAAAATTTTGGTGGAAATTTGAGACCAGGGCCGAAAGAGATCCATCGTAACACTGCGCACGAGCACGGAAATGCATGTGATGGACGTTTAGGGTTTCACTATACTTATCAGCAAGCAGCCATTTGTTGCTAATATAGAAACACCTTGCCTCTGTTTTGTTCGAATCCCCTTCCTTTTTTGTATCATTGTTTATTACGAGTTTAATCAATTTTGTTTATTTATTTATGTTTTACGAATACAAACTCTACATACAGATCTTACATGAATTCATAACAATTACGTCGCACAATATTTATGCACATTCATTCATTTCATTTTGCACAAATATTTAAATATGTTTTTTATTAATTTTATTCGAAGGAAATTAAATTATTGTCAACTAAAAAAAACATGTTGACGGCACTCAGAACTATCAAAATATTTTTACATCTTACACTTTTGTACATTTTTTACATGTTAATCATATTTTATAAATAATTCCAGTTAATAACATTTTGTGTGAAAATAACCTTTCTTTGCATACATATTTATACGTGAATGAATGCAAGTTATAAAAAAAAGATATTGACAGTGTGACAGTGTGTATTTTGTAAGGAATTTATCTAATGCGCCTTTTTCTATAAATTATATTCATCGTAATAGTCTTCATAAGTCCACTGTTGGACACGAGCCTGAGACTGCCAAATATTGCTTTCTATCAATATAAGAATGTAACACATTAGTAGATGCTGTCCATCTCCTGATGGACTCTGCGATCAACAATCCGCTATCCGCGTGGTGATAATGGCAAATTCCCTCATAAAATTATATTTAAGATACTGTACCCTTCGGGTTACCTGTTAATTTATAGATTTCCATTATTTAAATTTAGATTTGAATCGGAAAGTAGATTGAGTCAGAATGTTCTCATTTTCTTTCGTAGGTTTAATTTTATCAAAAGCTATTTCCTTCTGTTTTATGTTAAATATATTAATTATCATATAGCATTCCTGCCCAATATGACTCTATCACCCAATTCAGAATTTCTAATAAGTTAGTTAAATACAACATTGGTATTTCTGACTCTAATAGCGAAACATTGTCCTCCATATAAAAAACTTCCAAAGTCAAGGTTTTTATTGATTTATTTCTGTTATTAAAATCAGATTCGATTTTATAAAGTAGATTTAATTTCTTGTCTCCTATAAAAAGCTATTTCCCACGTTATATTATGTTGAAGTTGTACGGTTTTTGTTTTGCTGACCCTCATTATGTTACTTTATGGCACGGTGTCGCTAGGTTCTGGCTGGCGCTCACTACCCGCGACGAAGGCCGTCGCTCGCCGCCCCCTCGGATCTCTTTCGGACCCTGGTATTGAGAAAGGGTCGGGAAACAATCGCCCGGTATGTGTCGAACCCTACGAGAAAAATTCGTGTTAGTGTGATATATGAAGAGCCAATGGGATGAATCGGCTGAGTTACATTTTTAATTTTTATTTGCACATTTTTAGTTGTAGAATAGAAATATTTCAAATACGGCCTGCACTTGTACACTATTTAAAAAAATCAGTTATTTATCGAAACAAGTATACAAAAATAATAGAATTACATTTTTGCATTTATTTTAGTTTAAAATTATCCTTTTTGTACTAAGTGACAGCGTCAAATGTCATTTTATTGACGCCATCTTTGTTTTCAACGTTCTGTCTTACCTGTTTCGTGCGTTTTATATGTTTTCGTACAAATAAATTTTACTAAAATATTTAAAAAAATTGTAGCTAAATCACTTTTATTTGGCGATAGCGTTTAAAAATTATAAGTTTACAAGACCAGGCCTTGGCTCCATACATTCGCGGATGTACATACGTACACCGATTGATTCTGTACGTACACACAACATTTACTTTTTTTAGTCCCGTGAGGCATAATTTCTGTAGTTCACACGGTCGAATTTGTGGGTAGGATAGTGTTTAATAAATTTTAAGTAAGGTTATCGTATTGGTAGTCGAGTAATTTAATTGGTGAACAGATTCGTGAATATTTAATTTTGCCGTGTCACAACTTGACACGTGACATGAAATTTATGTTACTCGGGACAGTTTGTAAGTTAGTTTGTCGGAGTGTTTTTAATGACTTTACTTGGAATCGAAAATATAAATTATTTTTGAAAAGTGTATATATTTGGACGTAGTTTATTTTTTTCTGTATTCACATAGAATGGTTTCTCCATCACCAACACCGAGCGATAGTTTTCCGTATTCATTCCATTGGCTCTTCACATTTCACACAGATGTTTTGGTTTCCTCCAAGTTTAAAATAAATAACTAATGCTTATGTTCACGTGTTCCACAGTTTTCGCAAGCTCTTTACTGAGTCTGATATCACCGTGGGCTCCTTCCCAAGGCGTTCCTTCTCGACGCTTGCCAGCAAGATGTCCTCGACTGGTGGCCCAGCCGCTACCGCCACCACGTAGATATAGTGACCCCACCACCATCACTAACACCACCACCAAACCCAAACACAGACGCTATTCAGACTACAAGAACCCCAAAGCAAAACCATCTAAGCTAGACCTCCGACAGGAGCTAATGAACCTCAATTTGAATGATCAAGAAGTCACCAGTTGGCTTGGGAATGAGTTCGAAGAGAAAGAAGAGTTTGAGTATGATTTTGGCAGATTCGACCACGACATACCGTTGCAGAGGTCTATATCTCTCGATGGGGGTATAGAGATTTTCAATTACCTGCAAACGGTCGGTTCTGATTGGTCCGGTAGTAGTATTGCGTCGGATTGGACGGAGCGTTCGGACGAGCGCATGGCTGTACAGTGCAGGAGTTTTGAAGATATACCAGCTTCTCCGCAAGAGAAAAGCAGGCGAGCATCTTCTGATATGGACGCGGCCTTCGGGAGGAGTCTAGCTTTGTCCGTGCTCAGAGATAGCTACAAGAACATTGATTTGGGTAGCGGAAGCGTAACGCCGGATATAAAAAAGTTGCAACGCACTTTTATCAATCTCTACGGAGATTCCAAGTCAGTCAGGAATTCTACTGAGGATCTAGACGATGTAGAAACGACGAAGCCCTTCTATAGAAGCATATCTATTGAACCGAGACACATGGATAACATAGATGACGTGCGTCAAAGGAAACTCGGTATGCAAAGGAACATGTCATATCACACTAATTTGAGGAAGGAGGTACTTATGAAACATAAAGCTGTCAATTTTAAGAGCTGCGAGGATATAGCTATTCGTAAAGTGATTTCTCGTCGCGGATCCGCCGGCTCCAAGACGGAAGTCACTTCTATAGGCTTTACATTGTTAAAAGATAGTTACAAAGGCATAGAATTCGATAGTGGTAGTGTATCGCCCACTATACTTAAATTAAAGAAGAATTTCGTATTCCCTTCTTTGACGGAGACTAAAGATCGAATCGCACCCGCGATAGTCGTATCGGAGTTTGATAGTTCGTCAGAGGTTGCCAAAGTTGAAAACTCTTCCAATTTAGCCGGGATAATTAGCTGTGAGTGTCGAATTTGTAGAGAGGCCGTCACTAGTAGCAAAGTTGATAAAACCTCGTATTTGAGTAGAGTACTAACTAGATTGTTTGTCGGCACTGTGTGTGGCAGTAGGAAAGTAATTTACTGGGACGAGAATAACAATCTGAGCGAGAGCGAAATGTGTAGCTGTCTCGTTCAGGTTTTAAAGTTGCTCTTCGGTCTTTGGTTGCGGCATTTAGATCATAATTAATTGTGATTACTCAGTAACACAGTATGTAGCGTTAAGGGTACTTTACGCTTACCGTTTGGCAACGTCGTCGTGTTAGCTGTTATTTTTATCACAACGATTTTAAAGCTTACTGTGCAATAGATTGTTTAATGTCGTAGACATGAGTAAGTTAGCCTAATTATTTATTTGGATAAAAAACGCCTAAAAATGTTGAATACGACGTTGCCCGACAGTGTTGAATATAATCCTTAATATGCATTTGATACAGAAGTTACACTCCTTGCTAAGCTCTGGTGTAAATAGTTCATCAAAAATTGCAATAAATGTACAGTACTCGCACACTATATTTGCCCCTCTGAAGTTAGCTACAAAAGACCGCGAAGTATCAATTATATACGTATAAATTGGAGGCAAGGCAAGTTAGCGGGTGGAAAGAAATGTCTTAGTGTTTTATGTCATCTAGGGATAGTTATTATCGAAAACAAGACACACATATTCCGACTGTACATGCGCGAAATTCCGGAGAGCTAACTTCAGAGGGGCAAACATAGCGCGCGAGTACTAGACTACTAATAAAAACTCCGATGATATACGTGTGGATTTAGCAGAATCACTATTTTGTGATAAATGCAGTAACTCAATTTATCGTAACTTAATTTTATGTATTATGGTCCATTGGATTCCATTCGAATTGCTTTATAAGCCAAATGCTTGGAACATCATTAAAGTATTGATGAACATATGCTACTCATTTTATGACAGGTGAAACACTGCGATATCGTTATTCGGTTCAAATTTCGAACGTAAAAACGCGTAGCTTCCTTCAAAGCTTACCATAAACCATAGGGATAGAGAGAGGGGGGATCTTATTGGTCCACGCTTTTGGAGTGTTATTTCTGTATACAAAGCATTACATTATTTAATCCATTGTTAGTACGTTGACTACGAGTATTAGCTTTGGATATTTGTTGCTAGACGTTGTTGTTGTACATTCCTTTTGTAACGAATGTGTAGTTGTTATAACTTTGACTCGACGAGCTAGGTGCAAATGGATGCGTATGGATGCAATTATGTGAGTTATATCCATATCTTACGAAACCGGGGATTTATTAGGCGATGTAAAGTATGTTTTTTTTTGTGGGAACTATCTAAGAAACTTTCTGTTCTCTAGATACATATTAACAAGTTCTTCTATTGAATTTCAGCTTTCATAGATATTGACATTTGACTTAAGGCTATAAGGGCCCTGCAGTTCACTAATGGAGTAACCATCTTATCAACTAAGCTACGTGTTACAAAATCTACTTTCCAATTTTGTTAGAACATTGGTGATGCAATTTTTACAAAAGGAACTAATATAATTGTTTATGTTGTTGAGACAGTTATTTGTAAGGTAAAATTAAATATGGATTTTGATTTTTAAAAGTTTCGGAGAGTAACCATTAAATATATGAAGTATTTTCTTAATACTGTGAACTCTACAGAGTTAAATTTTTCGCCTAATAAATACGCGGTTTCAATAAACAACTACAGGCTATCCATCTATTCTTGAATTCCATCAACTGTCTTCGGCACGAATTTCTTTTACAACTGAACTATATACTTAGACAACTTTCATAAACATAGAAATAGCATTGTGGTGGATAGCCTTAGCACCTACTAGACATTATATTATGATTATTGTTGGGCTTATGTCACAAAAGCAAAATGTACTGTAAAGAAATCTGTATCTGTCCCAATTGAAACTCTAATACTTTTCATTTAGGTCCATTTAATAGTGTTTAGATACAGCTTTCTTTTTCACTACCGCTTAATCGTAACATTTTATTGACGGGGGTCCGAATCTAAAAACTGAAATTATTTCTTGCTAGGATTGCTTTTTCTTTTTTCAAATTTAAATCAAATTCCAAATTTGAAATCTATTTAATTTATAATTTACTTTTACAGAGTACTCTAGAGACTTGATATAGTGTGATATAGTGTAGCATATACTAAATATTCTAGTAACAAGATAATGATAAGTAAAATTTTAAATACCTGACTGCGTAAATTACATTTAAACAAAATCATACTTTTGTAAACCATTTATAAAACCCCTTATTTTGAACCCCACGTATTCGTATTCGTTTTGAAAAGAAGTGATGTTTCATGCTTCGCAATTTGGCGCTACAGATCCGCCATTTTGATTTTTAATAATTTTAATATAGCACTGTAGTGGCTAAGACGAATCTAACCACGTATAATTTATTAAAATCGGTTTAGCCGTTTAGTAGTTACAAGAGAACATAGAGTTGGACACGGATATAAACAGGTCAAACACGTAACCCTCTTTTTGGGCTTTGCCGCAGTCGGGTAAAAATCTAGTCTAGATTAATTTCAGTTTTCAGGAGCGCACCCTGTCTTTGGTATCGTGAGTGCCATTGTAAAAATAACATTTTAATTTAAGCAACGCCTTTTTGTAATGTCAATATTTGGACCAAATAATATGGAACCATATCCCGTTTGTGTCGAATACATCTCAATTCTAAATTCGTAAACCTTATGGAAATGATACAAGTGTGATATTTCAACAAAGTAACGTGAGGTCGTGCGTGTGTGATTTCTTTGCTGTATCCTAGTATAACATTTGTGTTTGTACTGAAGTATTGTATCAGTACTTTAGAACCATCACAAGTCCTGTGTGCAATAACTTTTGGAGATCATTATTTAATTCAAACTCAATTTGTATGAACTCAAAAGTTTTCGTATAGAGGTAAAAAATACTTCTAGCTGAGTGCTAAAAACTATGAAATCGAAATGAAAATGGGTATTTGGTCTTATTATTGTGGCCTAAGGTTTTTTAGAATTATTAATATCATTTGAAATTTTATGAAACTTAATTCGTGAATTGTATATTAAGTTACCAGAAAAACCTGCCCGATGGTGATTATTTGTGATTATTATTTTAATTTTCCTTTAATATCGAGGTCGAAAAATGTTTACTAATATTTTATTGGTTTTAATTTGCCCAGTTGCTGAATTAATTTTAAAGCTCAGAAATTAATTATTATTATTAATTTTAAAATTTAGATTAATTGTTTGTTTGTCTTCTTTCCCGACGTAACGGAGGGTGAGAATGACTTGCATTTTTGTAAAGGACATAGGCTATTTTTTATCCCGATCGAACATGTAGTTCCCGTGAGATGAAGTCGTGGACAAAAGCTAGTTGGTTTATGATTTGGTACATAATTGAGCTGAAAACACACTGCTTAGAGACCGCTTTTAACAATAATCTTAGATAAAAGATATACACAGATCTTTATGTGAATATTCCATAGCAAAAATATTGGTAAACATTTTTTGACTGGACACACACTGTGTTGTAAAATTGTCCGGTTACAATTTGCGACGTTATGTGTAAAGACTTTAGCACTCGACAATAAATATAACTACCTACTAAACGATTCTAACAATTTTTAACTACTTTTTAAACTACGACGAAGTAAGAATGACTAGAGTAGATTTAGGAGAAGAATAAGTGGAGTTTTTCAAAGAATACTGAACATTATTGGATCACTAGGGTAGATATGTTGTAGTTCAGATTGATAGTCATAACGTATTAACGTTGTGGAACGGCAGTTCGCACTTTGTATTAATTTCTCGATATCACTTGACGTCATCGAAGACAATATTTAAGTAAAAGAACAGTATAACATGGACCTATCTTGGTAGTTATTTGTAGAAATCAATGTATCACAACATGCTCTGTCATCGAATGGTCCAGCGCTTCTGAACGTTATCCCTCCTAATGCTTCCATACTAAATTTCTGTTGCCATAATCTTTTAAAATAGAATAGCTGGCTTTGATAAGCAATTACATAAAAATAGGTGATGAAATTATAGTGTCGCGAAATAAATGTCATTAAATTACAACTTTATAGTTAGCTACAATAGCAGTTACGCAGCTAATGGTTCATAGATGGCGCTTTGAACAATAATCGAAAAACGTGTTTAAAATGAAAATTGTGATTCACTGTGAAGCTGTATGTTAATGATACTCATTTAGCGACATCAGAATCTGATGTCCTATTTTTAGATAGTTACTACACAGATCCAGCTATTATATTTTAAAAGTTTATGTCAATAGAAATTTAGTATGAAACTGTAATAGAGGTGGATCGTAGCGCCTTCGTGACTTATATTTGGTGGTTTATAGCGCCAACGTCGCATTTGAATTCGAATTTCGAATGGACTTTTTGCCAGCTCCATGGATACCCAAAAAAGATTTTGTGCGCTCGAGAACAACAGTATGCGAGCTATCGTTTCACCACAAGTGAAACGAAAATCTATTCGTTTACAATATAACATCTTCCAAAGTTAAAATTTCCTAAAGATAACTTTGAAAACTGCACCTGATATTTTATTTAAACATTAAAAACCAAGATATTATACCTACTCGAAATGGTTTTATGAAGTAAATATATCTTCTACGGCTCGAATGGGCGGCATTTTGCCAACATTTTTATCATCTATATTCTTGGTTTCTATTAAATTCGGACTGGCAACCTGAGTAATCCGAGACTGCTGTCACGCTCACTCTCATAAGAAGTGTAAGTGCACTGAGTGTGTATCGGACCTTGATTTGCTTGTTGGAATTTGATAAGACTAAAATACGAATGAGCTCTGGTGAGTCTCTATTTTAAGCCTAGTTATTGGTATATTATTAAAATAGTAGGCCCTTTCATAAGAACAAGATTATAATATTAAAAAATGTAGACTACAAAAGGGGTCCGAAGATTTTTTCTCGAAAATCTTCGAATCCCTTTCTGTTTCCTAATTCAAAACTTGGCTTAACTTAGTCTAAGTTGTTCTCTGCGTGGTTTTAAGTTTATATTTGAATGTAATTTGAATACATATTACTAGTTACCTTCAAATGAACTTATTTACCACTATGGAGGAGACTTACGAAGAGTTGCATTCTATTTTCAACTACCTAATTGTCGAAACTGACGTATTTGTAACTGTTATTTCGTACTAACTAGTCACAGTTTTACTGGGAACTAGATATAAGAAAAATATTGGGATTTCGGGAACATTATTAGCGTTATATATATATATTAAAAGAACCTTGTTTTCATACTCCCACGTACGTATTTACTTTCATCAGTGTTACATTTATGTAAAACTATCGGTACCTAATTATAAAATACATTATATAATATTTATAAGTTGACAGTGTCAAAATTATATATCTGTTTATAATTAACTTACTAATTTGTTTTATTTATATTCAACCCCTTTAGACATATAAAAACCGACCTATTTCAAACCCTGAGACCGCGTGGTCCGACTGCTCAGCTCCGATTGTCGTTATATGAGAACTTTTCCTTGTTGGTGCAACCAAATAATCTAACTGTGAGAAGGACAAGAATAAAATTTATATTGATTGTTGTTTTATATTTGCTGAAAAATATATCGAGGGTGGCAGAAACATGGCTACTAGCACTATCGCCAGTTGAAATTTTTTGAGAATTCTAATTTTGCTGATTCACTGTTTTTAAAATGTTAACTTAGAATACTATGTAGAAAGTGCAATTTAAACTGGTTTAAGTTGCACTCTTACTCAAGGCGTACTCACTGATTGCATTAAATATGGCATGAAGCCAAAAAATTGATATATTTTACTTAGAAAGTAGTAAAATTTTGGAAGTCGCACAAAACAAATAGTCAAGGCCTTCGTTACCTAGCTAGGTAAAGATATGTATTTCATCATCCAGCGACTTTCCCATACAAATTATGTTAATTGATAAGAAGGAAAAACCAAATATTTGATAAATGTTAATAGGGATGATGACAAAAAAAAAATTATTCCCTCATTCGAGATATCGTGTGAAAAGATAAATAGCCTTGTTAAAGATTTTACGATATGATTGTATGATATGATGATATATAGTTTTCCTAAAAGCCCGGCGAAAACGCTCCATACAAATCGGTACCTAGGAGTGACGTCACGTGTGCGCATTGATGAAGTAGATACTGTATGGAACTTTTAACAATATTTGAGTTGTCTCGTAAAATAAAGTGACCACGTGACCACTCCCTTACTAAGAATCTTCACAATGTTATTACAAACAAAATGTAAAATAAAATTTTTTAATTCGAGCAAGTTCTTTTCTTTTTAAATTTTTGCGGGCTTTATAAGCTATAAAAGTCCAGATTTTTTTTAAAAATAATATGAAATATTTTAAATTTTATAGGAGTTGTTTTATAATGCCCTTTATGGTTTAAAATATAATTTAACCCCAATCTGATTTGCTATAATCTGGTCAATATGTTTGAGATATGCATTAAAGGCTTAATTAAATTGGACTTGTCTAGTCGACCTTTACTCTTTGTCTTGCAGCACACAGCACGACATGTATTAGACAGGCTGAGAATGAGATGAGTATGTATTCAGTGGTTTCGATCATTATCTTTGAGTTGTTTATGATGTAGGTAGTTCTAAAATAGAAAATCAACGTGTTTACTCATGAGAATACTCTTTATCTACGTATTATATCTTAAGCCATTTGTCCAGTCTGACTGTTATTCTTTTCAAAAATAACTTAGTGAAGGCTTTTAAAAGCTCACAAAACTATGTGTGCTTTTGAAGATAAGAAATGGGTAGTACGATAAGACAAACTATAGTGTAGATTTGTTTGGTTTTAAGAGGATCAGAGCGCTCTCCACACAAGTATTTTGGTTCTATTTACCTGACTGCGCTAGAAGGAGGGTTATGTTTTTCGGGAGTATATAAGTATGTTGATTTTGCACGCTCTGTGGCCTGAACGGTTCGATGCATTTTAGCTTGAGAGGTGCCGTTAAATTCGTATTTACTGTGAGAGAGTGACACAGTATATCAAAATCATAAAGTTAAAAAAAATCTCAATACTTTTCATTCACTTGTTTGAATACTCGTACTGAGAAACGAAACGAGTATCGTCTAAGGTTTCATTCCATTCCCACAATCCGGAGTTCCAGAAGGACCACACCTGAGAATGACTATTCCCAGATCATCCACAACCCGTAAAGATTACTCTCACATATTAACCACTTCCCATAACGACTATAATGGCTTCCCTAACCTTGTTCACCCAGAAGCCTTAAACTAGAGGTGCTGGCTTTGCTACCTTTCATACCTACGGAAAACAACAGTGCTAGAACACTACTGTTTGGCGGCAGACTTCGGTAACATGGTAGTAGCTAGCCAGGCGGATATAGAAAATGCTAGACATCAACCTAACCGAGTACCTACCTATAAGTACGCCTACTGGGAATGTAACCCAGGACCTCTGGATTCAACTGTGTGACAAATAGGCCATGGAGGCGGTTATTGGGTTTATACCTCTTGTATGAAAATTTAATATCAATTTCAAGAAAACAAAACAATGTTTGGGGTGTCGTAGATGGAAATGTGTTTTATTGTTTGTACAACAGGTACTTCGCACTTATCCTTCATCTCACCTGACGGCAAGTCAAGACAAGGCAATGGGATGGCTATCTTTTATTGTCTAGCACAGTTAAGCAGTTCTGCGAATGGAAAGGACTTGTTTGTTTGTGACAATTGAATGTAGGGCCTCGGTAACGTCGTCGATGGAAGAAAGGTTCGCCCACGCACGACATTGTTCTGTGACCGCACCCAGCTACACTGGCCAAATGTTTGTCCACTTCGAGTAGTGAAATCAGAGAAGCTTTACATTCTTCAGTTGCGTTCCAAAAATTAACAATATTGTTATGTAAAAAGTTATTGACATTAAGTAACAGCTGTTTATTCAAAGTCTGAAACACTGGCTATAAAGTAGGCATGGCATGCCGCGGGTGGAAGGTAGGACCGCCTCATGGAATCTTGCAGATATTGTTAAAGGCGACTTAGGAAATAACAAAGTAGACAGCAGCAACTACCTGTGCAATATCATATTACTGCAATAACCAATCCGACTACCAAACGTGAGGATTATGGTAAATCCCCTCTTGGAAAATCCGACGTGGCTGTCTGTGAGGGAGGCTCCCGTCTAACCAGTGTCTAACAGAGGACTTATGCAGCCGGTCTTGAATATTATGTCTTTCCTGGCGTAAAATAGACAGCCTTTTGTTCTTATTGTTCTTCAGCTTAATTTAGAACTACCGAATTTCACTGATCCACCGTTAGATAATCGGCCAAGCGTTTAGCTACCATGCACTATGCACACTGGAATTCTACACCGGCTTCGGTGTTGTATGACGACTTTTTTCCTAAATTATATTTATGACAAAAATGAGTTCTGAATAGAAGTAATCTTCTTCTTCTATCTTCTTCTATCTATCTTTTTTATTTTTTAAATAATTAAAAATTTATACAAAAATTTATATGTAAAATAAATTTATAATAAATTCATAAAACTATAAAAATTTATTTAAATATATATTTTTTAACATAGATTTTTTTTTTATATTTATTTACTATAATAAATCTGTAGAATCGACGTGTCTGTACATAGAATTTTTTTGTCAAAAACTGATTGAGGGTGATGTAAGAAGTGTAACAGAACACAATAAGACCATTTTTAAAAATTTTGTCTGTCTGTCTGTCTTTCTGTCTGTCTGTCTGTTTGTCTGAACCGGCTAATCTCCGAAATTACAAAACCAAATTTGATGCGGTTTTCACAATTACATTAGGCGTAGGTCTAGGCAACATCTAAGCTTTATTTCATCAAAATCGGTTCACGCAATAAAAAGATATCTTCATAAAACCGAAATCAACTTACCTGTATATTGAGAATCGACGTGTCAATCTGTACATTGAAAATACTTGCCTAAAATGGTTTGAGGGTACACAGAATACAAATAAAACAGCCAGGTGCGAGTCAGACTCGCGCACCGTGGGTTCTGTACAAAATAACTACAATGCCTGATTAATTTCAAATAGCAAAGACAAAAGAAGGTGCTTTAATGGTTAATGTTTAAAAGTGATTTTGAAACATTACCTCAGTATTTGAAGTGACTGATTGATTGACACGTGTTTTTCTTACATTCGATAGGCTTCCGTTTGACCATAATCTTACCTGATGTTAAGCGACGATGATGTCTAGGATAATTCACGGTTGCCTATAAATAGTTTATTCACTCTGGCCTTGAAGTTATCGTAATGGTATCGCTTAGGTAAAACAAAAGTCGGCAGAGAATTCCACTGCTTAGCTGTAAGCACGTGGTAAGTGATAATAAGACCGTTGAATAGAAATCATGTTTAGCCAGGAGACTCAACCTCTGCTACCTTTCATACCGGAACACAACAGTGCTATTAACAATTCTGGTTGGTGGCAGACTTAGGTACCATGGTGGTAGCGAGCCAGGCAGACAAAAAATGGCTTGCCACCAACCAAAAAGAGTACCGATAGATACTGGGAATCGAACCCTAGACCTCCGGATTGTGAATCGAACATTTAGCAATTAGGTCACGGAGGCGGTAACTACTCTAATTTAACGAAAAACTGAACATTTTAATAGAATTCGAACAATATTCACATAACAGACTAAATATAATAAAAGCCAGATGGGTATAGAAAATGCCTTCACCATCATCATCATTAGCCAGGAAACGTCCACTGCTGGACATAGGCCTCTTTCTGCCTGAAAATGCCTTGGCGGTAAGCCAAGTAAGCCAAACCAAGTACCGACAGGTACTGGGACTTATTGTCAAAACTTTATGTACAAAAACAAAAAATCAATCAAAACATGGGACCTCAGGGTTGTTAGTACAAACATGTTGCCATTTATAGACACGGAAGCAGACAGTTTTTTTAAACAATAGGTATTATTATTTTTAGGTACAGATTTTGATTTGAATCTTATATAAAATTCAAAGTCCTGACTAACTGACTTATATATCAACGCACAGCCTAAACCACTGGTCCTATAGCCATGAAATTTGGAGGCTGCGTTTTTTGTAAAGTGAAAGTATCCGCTAAGAAATAATTTCTCGAAATTCCACCCCTAACAGGGTAAAATAAGGGATTTTCGAAGATAAGTTTGCTTGGGAACTATGTTGTTTTTAGAGTCAATATCATGAAAATTGATATGCAGCCTTATGAAATAAAATTAAGAGTGGCGTGTTTTGAAAAATCAACCCTTTAAGAGTGGAAACAGGGATACAAAATTATTTGAAAGTCAACCATTTTTGAAGATAATGCTATGAAAATTTATATGTGGTTATATATTAGAAATAAAGAAATACGTGTTGCACGAAGTTTTAATGGGGATGAAAGGGGGGATGAAAGTTTGTATGGGAGCTCTGTTGTATTTGAAGTCAATATCATGAAAATTGATACTAAGTAAGTGGCTAGATTTGAAACAAAGAAATACGTGTTCCACAGGTTATTAATGGGGGTGGTTCATTTTGTATGATAACTCTGATGTTTTGTAGTCATCAGCATGAAAATTCAGACTCAGTCTTATGAACTACAGTTAAGGGTGACGTGTTTTGTGTTTTAGAAAAATCATCCCCTAAAGGGATGCAAATTAATATTTCAGTTCCTCATTTTTGAAGATAATAACAAGAAAATTGTTAAGTGGTTAGAGAGTGGAAACAGATAAATACGTGTTTCCGCATACTTTTAATGGGAGTGAATAAGGGTTGAAAGTTTGTATGGGAGCTCTGTGTTTTCCGAAGTCATCAGCATGAAAATGGGTAGTTAGCCTTAGTGATAAAAATTAAGTGTGACGTAGTTTCACACATAATGAAACAATCTAATATTTAAAAATGACACGGTTTTTGTGGTCGCACTTCTGCGAAACGGCTTGACCAATTTTTATGTGTGAATCTTGCACCCTCTTACCCCCCACCTCTTACCCATATTTTATATCGGTTTTAGAATTGGATAAATCCTAAAGTCCACGCGGGCGGAGCCGCGGGCAGAAGCTAGTAGCAAAATAAACTACGAGGGGCATACCGAAAAGATCGGTAATCGAGTACTTTCGATTTAATTAGATTAAAAACTCTTTTTGATGAATAAACACTGGTTAGTTGAAAATCGAATACAATTGACAGAATTAAAAAAAAAATTTTTTTTAAAGAACAATATCAGTTTGAAATTGATAGGTCGATAAAAAAATGGAGCTTACAAGAGAAAGTTTCCGTGCCATAATTTTTTACAACTTTCGACGAGGATTATCTCAGGGACAATGTCTCGCTGAGCTTATATCTATATACAAGAGTGAAGCGCCTAGCCAGACGACAATATATCGCTGGTATTCTGAATTCCGGCGTGGACGTGCTTCTCTTGGCACCGTACCTTCCACAGGCCGGCCAAAAACAGCGGTTACACCAGAAAATGTCGCTGTTGTGCGCCGAATGATACAGGATGACCGACATATTACATATGAGCAGATTCGGGCTACTTTAGGGATAGGTATGACTGCGATACAAACTGTTTTACATGGTGAACTGGGAGTGAGAAAGCTAGTTTCCCGCTGGGTGCCCCATAATTTGTCCGAAGAGCAAAAGGCGGCTCGTGTCAATTGGTGCCGGTCTACTCTGCAACGCTTCAACGGAGGAAAGTCAAAAGCAGTTTATAACATTGTCTCTGGTGATGAATCGTGGATCTATTCATATGAGCCAGAAAGAAAGCATCAGTCGGCTGTCTGGGTCTTCGCAGGTGAGATCAAGCCAACAAAAGTTGTCCGCTCTCGCAGCGTATCGAAGAAAATGGTCGCTTCGTTTGTCGCGAAAACAGGACATGTAGTCACAGTTCCCTTAGAGGAACGGAGAACGGTTACCGCTGATTGGTATACAACGGTTTGTTTGCCACAGATGATATCCGAACTCCGTAGAGGTAACCCGAAACGACGCATAATCCTCCATCACGATAATGCGAGCTCTCACACCGCTCAGAAAACAAGCGAGTTTTTGAAGCAGGAAAACGTTGAATTAATGGATCATCCTCCATACAGCCCTGATCTGAGTCCCAATGATTACTTTACATTCCCTAGAATCAAAGATTTATTGCGTGGTCAGCGGTTTCAAGGTCCAGAAGAAGCAGTGGAAGCATACAAATCGACGATTTTGACCATGTCAACTTCGGACTGGAATTGCTGCTATAATAATTGGTTCGAACGAATGCAAAAGTGCATTAACTGCAACGGAGAATACTTCGAAAAGCAATAAAAATAAATTTAGTTATTTCCTGTATGTATTGTTTTATATTCCCGATCATTTCGGTATGCCCCTCGTACGAAACTGACACGTCACCTGCAGCTTGTTTTTGCCTCTGAACGTAACAGTCTGGAAAGATTGGATAAGTTTACGGACAAAAATGGTAGGTACAATACAATACAAGGTACAAAGATACAAAGGTACAATAAGGGGATCGGTTAAAATGAGTATTTTTGTAAATGCTTGATCCTCGAATTGTATAAATAGGTATTGCATAATCCGGCAACATTTTTACACTATTCTCTACGTGACTTTAAACTAAATATCTCCAATTAGTGTTGAAAAATAAATAGAAAAGGAATTTCTTGGTTGCCGCTCCCTTGTAGGGTCATAAGCAAACATTTTTTGTGGACAGCAAATATTCCAACTCCTTGGTCAGTTACGTGATAAATGTTCCGTCTTCTTGGGCGTGGGTCAGTGATTGATTTTGGTAAAGCTGCGATTACAGCGGGCAAATGTATTACTATTGTTAATATTTTGTTTTACCTACTTCAGTATTTGAAGATCTACTCTTCAACTTATTTATTAATAACGTAGAAATTCAATTTAATCAAAGCCCTACCATACTAAGATATTATTACCATTTTAAGGTACCTACCCGGTGAAGGAAGTAGGAAGAGGTTAAGAGGCTATGCTGTTGTCAAAGCGCCCATACAAACGTAGTCCAGTCATATTTTGAGTATTAAGCTATGAAAATCTATGAAATTTTCAAGACACAATCTAGAAACAAATATCTGTGTCGGTGGTGAGTCAGATTTTCGTTTAAATATATACTTCCAGAGTTACAGGGCGTCAAAGTATTGTATTTTTCGGTAGTAAAAAGCCCCAACTTTGAACCTGATTTACAAGAGTATGAATCAATTTAGAACAATTTGGAAAAACCACCGACATCTGAAATTTCATTAGTATACTGTATTAAAAAAATGGTTACATAATATACTGTATCCTTCAAATGATCCCTGGACTACGAAACATCCAAATAACGGGTTGATAACTTCGCGTAGTGTATGCTGTCTCACCGTACGAGCTCGGGTAGGATAGGGCTCGGAGAGGGACAGCTACAAAACAATTTGACCTTGAAACTGACCACGTGGTATTACCAACATAGCCTCTTAATAGTCTAGTCAACAAGTTCAAATTGGGATGGGATCACATTATTTAATGTAATCCCTAAGGAAGCCTGTACCTTTATTGTTAATTTGTTTTGCCAACAAGTTGTTTTCCCCATACATTGCACAAACCTTATATTCTTTGTACGTTATCGTGCACCTGCATTTTAGTTATCGTGCAACACCGGCAAATAAACTTATTTCCTAAATCTAAGTATCTAAACCTCATTCCACAAAACAACCGTTGATGTGTAGCCAAAGGATTTATCTCGAGTTGCAATCTAAAATTCAATCTTTATGCATGTAGTTTGTAGTGACAAAACTTGTTTAGAAATGCTAATGATATTATCTTTAGACAAGTTCATCTCGCGTTTGTGATGGGGGCCGCAGGGCAGGTGATCAGATGGTGGCAACTATCGCTTTATGCCGACAATAGCATTTGGTTTTCTCTTCACTCCTCACTTGGATGAAGAAGCGATGGTCAGGCATGATAAGACAAACAACTATATTTGCGAGTGGAAAATCTCAAATTACTAAGAAATACAAGTTCATTTGGATAATTTTAATCGTTAAATAAGTAAATACATAGTTACTTAACAGCGTGAAGAAATTAATACACGATTGAATTAAATTCGGATAAGAAATGTAACAGTTGAAAATTTCAACTTTTTCGGCTCATGTTTGACTTTTGCTGGCGTTATTCTGCATTATATATTAATTCTTGTTACCCAGGAAACTAGGGTTATTATCAGCAAAGACATCCGAGAGCCGTGAGGTTGTAAGGATGTTTCTCCTTTAGTGAATTGCAGTCCTTTAAATATAAAAGGCTCCCCTGACTTACTGATAGAACATATCAACGTCCATCACAAATCAATTGAGATAACATCAATACAATTGACAATTCTACATCACAGCAGAAATAATAGAACACGGATTTGTCGGTATTCCACCGCTAAAGGGACGAAAACGGGATGAATAGTTTCGTAATGGGAAAATTGTTCAATCTACTAATTCGAAGGGGTATGTAAGAGTCATAAATCTAATACGTGGCACCCAGCACGCTAACCCAGAATGTTAGACTTTTAATGCTAGTGTATCAGCAGCCTATAATTTTCGGAATGATCAGGTATCGCCGCGGACCGGTTTCCTTTCAAGTTCACGACAGGTTGTGACCCACATGCTGGGACTTTCTTTGCCTCGTAAAACTGTGTCCCGCTCACGCTTCACAGACTAGCGATTATACTTTTTTTATATTGATGCTGTAGCTCGAACGGAGAAGATTCTTATTGGAAAAGCTTAGCTTGTAGGAGTTAACTTGTGAATCCGTAAAGGAAGAAAAAATAGGTTCCTAGTCCATCACGTAACATGATTGTCGACCACACAGGGGGTAGCGCACATTTGGGTTCCCATACAAACTTGGTGCATGCATGTAGATAGGTTCCCAGGCTAATGATAAAGTATTTTATGCAGTAAGCTACGCGGATGTTAGTTAGTTGGTTTATCATTTACGGTAGGAAATTCTTACTTAATTTCATAATTAAAGAGCAAATAATAAAATAATGTTTTCATTGGCTATTTATTATATACTATTCGTATTTCATCATGATCATCATCAGCCAGGAAACATCCACTGCTGGACATAGGCCTCCCTCATGGTACGCCACATCGACCGGTCCCGAGCCAAGACGGAGGTGTATGAAATGACACGTGCCGCGGAGTCAAGGCCTGGTCTGGTCTTGTACACTTATAATTTTAAAAGGCCATTGAAATCATTGCGATTTAGCTACCATTTATGTATATTTTGGTTTAATTTATTTGTACAAAAACATATAAAACGCATGAAACAGGTAAGACTTCACGTTGAAAACAAAGATGGCGTCAATAAAATGACATTAGACGCTGTCACTTACTACAAAAAGAATGATTTTGAACAATTAAAATAAATGCAAAAATGTAATTCCAGTATTTTTCCTATACATATTTAGATTATTACATGATTTTTAAATAGTGTACAAGTGCAGGCCGAATTTAAAACATCTCTTATCGCACACTTATAGTTTATACAGATAAGGAGTGCAGAATGCTAATATTAAAAAAAAATTATGTTCGAATTTTGACCACTGGGTGACCACTAGTTATCAGTAATAAGACTGTTGGACGGTGATCGTGCGCTCCCAGAAGTCTCAAGCTAATGGAGGCGCTGGCTCTGCTACCAGAAAAACCCGAAACGAAACAATGCACTGCTGTTTGGTGGCGGGCTGTGGTAGTGGTGTTAGCTAGTCAGGCGGATATAGGAATTGCCGTAACCTAACCAAACCGAGTGCCGATAGGTAGCAAACTGGGACTTTCGGTTTGTAAGTCCAAGTGTAAAGCCGCTGGGCCCCGGAGGCGGTGCGAGGAGCTGACATGTGAAAACTGGTAAATGCAGTCTGTATAATATTCTGTAGTAGTAAACTAGATCGTTATCTATTGACGGTAAACCTTATTCCTGGCCGGACGGTGTATGAGAAAGTCTCTCTTTATAGTCGGTAAAGTCTAATGATGAACATGAACCGGTGATAGATTTTGTATTAAGTACCTTTATAGATAATAAGTACTAACATGTAATAGGATATTACTAGCGAAAAGCAGCCAAGTGCGTGTCGGGTCACGCGCAGTGTTGGGTTCCGTAGTTGAACTGATTTTATAAAAAGTAATTTTGAATGAAATTTGTACGAAATTTTCATTTTGACCACATGCAAGTATACTTTGTAATTTGGTCACCCATTACTCGTTAACCTGTAAAGCCGACTTAGTCGTGTTAGTTTTACTTTTCAGTTCCGTTTACATACTACTAATGCGAATGTTTTCAGATTGTTAAAAGCAAAAGTTTAGCATATAGCGGAGGGGGCTCGACTCTGACAAAAATTATCACTTTAAAGCTTAATATTTCGCAAACGGATTCCTAGAGACCTATTCAATGATGCCCTCTGAGTCTCTGAGCTAAGCCGCGGACGGACAGAGCGAAACTACAAGGGTTCCTTGTTTGACTACGGAACCCTAAAAATTGATCATAGTGGCTTAGTAAAGGTCCAATAAATAATTTTAAATAGTTTTATCATGATCTCAACTCCACAGTATACTTGTAATACTGTTGCCTGAATTTTAAGCCAGTTGCCTGAACTTTCTTCTAGTCGTAGCCCTCCGACATCGATATATTCTGATGTGTCAACTTGCACATATTTTTTGCTTGAGCGTTCATTTAAATCGCAACATTAACATGTGAATTATTGAGGACACTTTTTACTCGTGCCGTAACATGGTCGTTTCTTGAATTCCCTAATATGTCCCGACGTTTGCAGTTGCAGTACCGAGAAGTAAATTAAGGAAATGACCAGTCGTAAGTCATTCGAGTTCTCTCCATCTCCATGGATGCCGTACGCGTACGTCTGTTGATAATTACTCAACGTTTAAATTAAAACATGATGGGAATGTAGTAGAGCAAGTGTTGCGAAGATTTGTGACGAAATGTAGACGGTATTAAATAATTTAAAGGTGCAGCTTTATTGCTGCTGGATATAGGATTCTTTCACTGGGTCCTCCTTTTCACAGACTAAGCAGATGATCTCTTCTTTCCTCTTTCATTCAAGTGTGGCTACGTAAGTCTTCTTTCTATCCGGCTAAGGCCGCCCAAAACCAAATTCCCATAAATACTTTTACTCCAAACAAAATAAAGGCCAGCGCAGAAGTTAATTGTACGTAACTACCATTCACATTCATCATCAGCCGGGACAAAGAAACAAAACTTTGTCTTATGATTTATTAATAAATAAGAAGCAATAATATATCTAACGTCGCGAGAAGCGTCGGTGGCGCAATGGATAAGGCGAGGGCTCTCTATCTGAGGGTTCCGGGTTCGAATCCAGCCGACTACCTATGAGTTGTTTTTCAATTCAAGTACATTATCCGATTGCTTAACGGTGAAGGAAAACATCGTGAGGAAACCTGCATGTCTTGAACAAGGCATGTGAAGTCCGCCAATCCGCATGAGCCCGCGTGGTGGACTTATGGTCCATACACTCTCTGTAGGAGAGTAGGAATGAGCCCCTGCAGTGGGGACCTATGTTAAATTCGAAATAGATATACTATTATGTTGCTACCATAAAACAACATTCCTAGATATTAGTATTCGATTACAAATTATCATTGCATATAAATCTTCGTTTTAATAGTGCGTTTGAGGTGATATTCTTTAAACCAGCGGCTCCCAACCTGTACCACATTTGGTCCACGAGAAATTTTTCATTTCGGAGCACAAGTATCGTAAAAGAACGAAGACTACAATTCCAAAATCCATACTAATAGTATAAATGCGAAAGTTAGTTTGTTTGTACTTCCTTGGCGACGTAACAGAGTGTCAGAATGACTTGATTGTTGTATAGGAATCTTTGAAATAATTTATCTGATACGTTATCGATGCGCCTGCGCTAAACAAAAATCCTAGTGGTCTCAGGGCACAAAAGGTTGAGAACCACTACTCTACAGGGTTCCAACGTAATGAGGTACCTAACAGCATGCCATGACAGTAAGAGCGATCATTTGAAGTATATTGAAATCAAGAACCAATTATATGTTAAATATTCATTTTTGAAGTACAATTATTTAGCTATTTTTCCAGTTTTCGAAACCACTATTTGCGGTGAAGTATTCAAGCTAACCTTTAAATCATTATGTCAGGCATGTCCACGGCTTCAAGTCAATTAAAACATCGGAGGACCTTATATCGTACCCGTAATAAGTTCCATTATCCAATGTCACGATGTAGTCATTTATATTGTGGTAATGAATTTACTAATTTTGGACGAGTTTACATCATTTGTATAATTATAATATTAGAACATTGTGTTCAGTTTAGTTTCTTTACTTTTATAATTATTAATATTTTTTTTTCTAAGTCGTTAGTCAATGTAAAAAGGTAAATACCTTTTTTTTCGATACGACCTATACTTTTTTAGTATAACCCGCCAAAAAGTATAACCAATAAAATCAAGTATCTACCCCTACTGGGAATCGAAAGTGGGACCTCCGGAGTCGTAACGTGTCGCCACTAGGCCACGCATGCGGTTTAAGTGTTTTTATCAATATTTTTCGTCTAGAAGTCGACGTTGCATTGGTCCAAGTGAAGCAGAACCAACACGTTCAACCTTCCTTTTACTCATGTCAGCTGTAAAAGCCCACTGCTGGACTTGAGTTAGATGTCGCTGTGTTGTTTGGAGTTGGAGTGGGCTGGTGATCGCAGTAACATTTATGTGGTATACAATGGTTCATTCAGTCCCCTATAAATTCAAAGCTTATAGATATTCACAATTTAATAAATTCTAATTCGTCGCCTAAAACGAGTGTCGCAAAGATTCACACATTGCATCGACAAAAACCTTGAGAATGAGATAGATCAGCTACCCTAACATCAACTTACTTTCCAATCCAAACATATTTTTTGCAATAAACAAACAACCCACTTTCTACTTAAGCAAGCGCCTCACACACCAACACCAATATTTCTAAAATATTCTAAAACATTAGATATTGACAGTTGCTACAGTTCTAGGACACGTTTGCTATTGAATTTTTTTGCGTCCATCGATCTTTGAGGCAACAATTCGAGGCGAGGCATGAATGTGGAATAGATATATATTAGATGGAGTGGAGCGTAGATGGTAGAGAGGTGTTTCTGTGTGCCTGCCAGAATATCGAGGCCGCACGGCCGGCGCGGCGGGATGGTGGCTTGCTGTACGATGACGCAACTGTTTTGATACTTGAAAGAAAGAAATATTTATTTGCAAGAATACACAAAAAAATCTTAATAGTAACATTAGGATTATGCAAATTTTATATATGTCTGACTGTTTTATATATTATTGTATACATGATAAAATGATTTTTCTTGAGGCCAAAATGACAATATATTCCGTGTAATAATTTAATCGTTGGTTATAATAGACTAGGTTTTATTATTTGTACATTATAATCTACGGGATAGGCTTTGTCCAATAGTGATAATGCAGCAGATATTAATTGTTCAATAAGATTAAATTACTAAATTAAATATTGTCTATTCATAACGATCGTTAACGTATGTATTTTCTTTATTTGTAGAAAATACTTACCTACTAAATGTTTTAAATACCTCAAATAGTCTTTAAAAAGCGTGTTAAGAAAAATACTCCATAAATAGTGAAAAACGTATTTATTGTTGTTGGGTGTTTGAGGGGGCTATTATTTGTTATCATATTTATGTGTTCTTTAAATATAACATGTTTGAAAATTTATAACGTAAAGAGAAAGTAATAACCAAATCACTTTAGAGGTTACTGGTTTCAGCATAAATTATGAAATACACCATACTTTGGTGTTGGTTTATCTTCAATAATAAAAATAATAAATACTTCACCTAGCGACGTCATTTAAATAAAAGAATTTGCCGTGATAGCTGCTAGGAAATGGCAGTGGCAAGTAAATACAACATTTTTGACATATTTTTCTCTGATACCAGTAGATAATGTTGCCCAATAAAATGAAATTTCATCTTTATTACAGACGTGCAAAATTAGCAGACAATTAAAATTAAAACAATTACTGATACTTCTTATAGTTACGCTTACCGAATGGAATACTTCACATTAAACGCATTCATTTTGCATCAATGGTGATGTGCGTCAATAGGTGAATTTAGGATGATATTGGAACTCCTCCAACGCCTGTGCCAAAGTCATGTGTTGGGTAGGAAGATAAAAGCAGTCCAAGCGGAATAGAATAACTTAAATGTTAAAAAAATTCTTAAGAGTATCAAGATGAGGAAGGCGCTCTATACTAAAGTAAAGGTGAGCTCTGCGCGGGCGCAGCGAGTGACGTGTCTCTTCTCACTTTGCTTCCTTCAGTGAACCGCGAACTACGACGCAAGTTGAACGTGCGTTTCTACCGCCAACTAGCTTATCTTAGAGGCTTCCAAATATTTCTTGTGTATTGATTCAGTGAGTTTATTACACGTTTAGAAATCGAAAATCATAAATAAATTTATTGTCTAACGACGGCTGCCGGGTAAACAGCGAAACATTCGAAAGCTTGTAAAGTTTTCGACAAGGACGGTTGTGTTTTGAAAGTTTTTTATTGCAGGAGCACAAAGTGATTTTATTTTGGTCAAATTGTTGAATTCCGGATTGTTGCGTGGCTTACAACGGACACAATAGGTGAGCGATTGATTACAACAGTTAAATCTAATTGCTTTGTGTCAGGTGATGGTGTTCAACTGAGAATTTGTGAGTTGCAAGTCTGCGGTTAGACAGGCAGCGAGCGTTCATGAAGCCAATTGCGGGTGGCAAAGAAAAAAGTCGACCATTTTGCAGATTACCTCTCAATTTATCTTTCGTTTATTTGGCAGAGTAATCTGCAGAACTACTGAAATTAATGACACTTTCTCTGAGGTACGACGTAGAATTTCTGAACTTCGAAATATGTCTACATTTCGTCCAATATTTTTCTACTCATTTGTTTCTTTTGTCGATCATCAAGCGAGACGAATTCGAAACACTTTCAAATGGCATGCCAGGTGGAATATGAGACATATATTGAACAGTAACTAATATTTCTAGATTCAATATCAACGAGGCTACAGTTTAACTAATAGTCAATTGTATAAGTCCACTGCTGGCCATGAGACTTTCCCATATACTACTACCATAAATACACCTCGATAATGAAGCCGAACCTGGCAGGTGGATTGGCAATATCAGTAAGAAGTTGCTTGGGTGACAGTGAGATGTTGGTATTACAAGATAGAACGCTTATTACTTGCAAAATAACAACAACAATACAACAAACAAATACTACAATTAAATAGTAACAATTTAAATATTGGCATATAACTAGCACTTTAAGTATAAGGACTACCTATTTAAAATATATCATCGAACCCTCGCGTTTTTTGTAACCTTGATACCGCACACCTGTCAAAAATAGCTTTCTTCATCATGCAAATATCATTTAGCATATTTAACTAGTTGCTACACCTCTGTTATTTTCATGAATATTTTTATTATACCTTAAGCATGTGACCTTCTTCCTTAACCTCTATAAGAACGCAAAATGCTAAACAGCCTGTTATAAACACATAAAGAACCGGATCGGAATATAAAATGGTACTCTTTGGTCGAAATGAAGATAACATGTTAATTTTACTTCGTGAACTAGTCGATATAAAATTGACAGTAAATGAAGAAAGTTTAGAAATCAATATCGACAGGAAATCTAATCGAACTAGTATCAAGATGTTGTGACAAGTACAAATAAACGAGATTAATGTTATCTATGAGAAGAAAGTGTCGAGAGCAAATGAAATCGTTGAATAAATTACAGAAATATGTACCTAATGAAGTATTGAGATTTATTATTTCAACTTTAGATCAAGTTATTATCTAACAAGGGAAAACAGTCAGTATCTATACAGATTGGTAATTTGTGCTTTAATTTCTCTATAGGAAAAGTACATTGTTATAACATTTAACTGAAATGTTTAAAAGAAAATCGTCGAACGATTCAAATGAAAAGATTAATTATGAATATCATTTTTGTTACCAAAGGTGTTATCCTACTAATATTATAAGTGTGAAAGTTTGGATGTTTGGATGTTTAGATGTTTGGATGTTTGTGACGCTTTCACGGAAAAACTACTGAATGGACTTGAATGAAACTTTACAATAATATAGCTTATACATCAGAATAACATGTAGGCTATAGTTTATAAAGACATATTGTGTAAATTGTACAAAATCACACTTATAATATTAGTGGGATTACATGGGCAATTTTGGCATAACAAAAACGCGTTGCCTAGCAACCGACCATAGAATATGTTATTCGTATATCACTTTCGCGTTTATAATATTAGTGTGAAGACTATTTGAATGTCAGATATTGAAATTTCTTTTGTTTCTTTAAACTATTAACCTACGTAACAGAATAAACACTATTTTGTACCTTATGTTGGAAATGGAGATAGATGCCTTCTATGCCTATCGAACAAGTAGAATAAATCCTGAATTACACGCGGACAAAGTCGCGGGCGGAAGCTAGTATTTTCATATATATGTATATATAATAATAAATACGCGAAACCAGTTCGTTAGAAATATTTTTATTACAAATTGTAGATAAGATATATATGCGATAAGGCAAACGCTGAGCAAGGATCAAATTCTATGTTGTAGTTAACGCCCATTGGTCTCAAACTTGTCATTGTATAAATTAGTAGTTTTGCATTTTATTATAATAATTATTAGTCTTGTTGCGTGATAATAATTATAGTTATAAAAACTAAAACACGATTTACGAGTGTCTTACTGTAATTTTTATTTTGTGAGACGGTCGGGGCTGATTTTTGCGGTTTGACTGATGTGTGATCTGTGCTGATGTTCCGGATGTTCCCGTGACACCAGGTTGCTGCGTTGTTTTGTCAAGCGCTTAGTGTACTTTAAGCACTTCTAGTTTTTACCTAGTTTGTTTAAACAAAAACATTTGTTCTACCAATAAATATGTTACTTATAAATTTGTAGGTTATTTTTTCCTCGTTCAAAAATACACAGTGACGTCGTCCCAGGACCTGTCAATCAAACTATGGCCGGAGTCTGGATTTTAAACAAAAGACAAGCGTTCCAATTTAAAAAAATCGAGAGAGCCAGGGAAGCATTTCTTCATCCAACTCCTGATTCCAGGGTCAGATCAGCTCGATGGTGCAAAATTATTGTATTGTCATCCGAATTACATACAATTGCAAAGTTTCAAATTGCTACAACGTTTAGAAGTAGCTTTAAATTGACTTGCTAGATTTGTTTACATACATAGTTAGATAGATAGTTACGTACAAGTGAACCTAATATAAAGCGTATAAAGATATTTTAATGAGGTCACGTTGAGTTAATACAAATACGCAATATTTCCTTTATTCTGATTTTCCTGTTCTTATGCCCTAATCGAGCATGGCAAAAAGCATTGTTTCTGCGTGACTTTCGTCACATCCCATTGGTTTCATAAGCCTACAGCTTACAAAACTAAACTCAGTCTGTTTCGCACAGAAAACGCAATCAATTAAGATGAGCCTGCTATTGACTCAACTACTTTAAGATAACAGACCGCGTGGTGCGTTTTCAACAGACTTCTAAATTCTGAGGTTCTCAATTCAACTGTACATTTTTTGGGTATTTTTGTTACGCGACAACTGCGCCAATTATGAATCGATTTTGATGTTTCTCTTTTTTTTGGGTTGATCATACGTCAGAAGTGGTCTCATTTGAATGTTATCGAAATTGATTTAGCGCTCATTATGAAAATCAAGAAAATCAAAATATACCCAGATCGTTGAAGTCGGTTGCTTAGTTTTTTTAACGCGTTAATTATTATTGTAATTTTAGTTAGATGATTATGTATTAATAGCACTTTTGCCCACGTATTTCCCTGCGTAGTCCATCACAAATCATTTTACTGGAATCACTCATAGATCGGGATAAAAATTAGCTTCGTGTGTCTTATCGACTGCTTCTTACAAATTTAGAACAGTAAAGTGATAACACTGGGGAATATGTCTCCTAAGACAGTTGAACTTTTTTTATAGAAGATGGATCACCCCTTGACCTCCATCTCACCTGAGGTTAAGTGATGATGAGATCGACGATCTTACGCTTTGATCTAGAAGGTGCCTATTTACTCTTCGTCGCGTTCGTTGAACTTGCCTCAACAGTATTCTTAAATTCTTTTTTTTTTAAATGAAACTTTAAAAGATTTTACACGTATAAATAAAATGTTTGATATTATTATTACGAGGTACAAGTGTAGTCTATGTGACAGATACAGATTGAGTTATAAATTCATTCGATTGTAAATTGGAAATAATCTGTTAAAAGGTTATTCGGTATATTTTCTGATAAGGTTATTTATCTAATCTAAAATAGGAAATCTATATATGCTAGGTCAGCGTATTCTTAACGCCTCAACGAGGAAACTAATCTTAATGAAATTTAACATGGACGTACCCTACATCATGGAGAGGAACATAAGCTACTTTTTATCTTGCCAAAGTGCTTCTATGGCCACCCACTGAAATCTGCGCAGATGAAGTCGCGAGCGGAAGGCAATCTTCGTTAGAATACGCTCTCGCGGCAGTATTCTATTAAACATTAATGCGCAAGCGCAGCACAATTCACCTGTGAAATCGTGCTGGCCACGGCAATGAGTTGAGCAAGTATTTTTTTAATGAATATTTTACACCAGTTTAAGATTCTTTGTGTAGCGTAATGAATTTTCGTTGCCTCCATTCATTATCATGCCTTCAAAACGAAGGTAAACGTACTTTGACGTAACTAACGAAGTTTGACTGATTTATACGATTGAAGAATCATAATATAGTATGCCTAATATAATTGTCTCATTTGAACCGAATCTGTTAAGCATAAAAGCATATTGTATTGCAACACATTATTACAAAAAGCGTTATTTAAAATTAAAACTATACAATCCTACCTTCAGCACAGACGGCTCGCGAGGAAAACTAAGCGGGAATGGCTGAGTTTTATTTGCTTAAATGAGGTTTTGTCGCCACTTTGGCAAGAAGCCATCCATCCAAAAAAATATATATCTTTTTCCTTTTACAGGGTTCCGTACTTTAAAAGGAAAAAAGGAACCCTTATAGGATCACTTATTGGTGTCCGTTGGTCTGTCTGTCTGTCAAGATCCTTTTACTCAGGGACGCGTAGAGATATCAAGTTGAAATTCATATCGAATACATAAGTCTACCATCCCTTGGATCTGTGAAAAATAAAACTTATATGTCAACGCAATAAAAAGATATGTATTTTGGACCATTTCCATACACAATGCAAAGCAACTAAAACTTATAGGGTACTTCCCGTTGATCTAGGATGCTGAAATTTGTTAATAAGCAAGGTCTTACAGCGCAACCATAGAAATAAATCAGAAAACCAGGATTGTAAATTATAACAGCTTTTTTATGTTTACAATCCTAACTTTGTAGTTCAGAGCCATACATCGGGAATGTAATTTAGCTGCAAAGTTAACTTGGTGGTGAATTAATGATTTTCAGTATGTTAATTATTTGTTGATCATAAAAAGTAACACTTTTGTTTTTAATTAACACTCAACGTGTTTTACAAATAACGAGCTGACACAAGTATGAAAACCTCTGATATATTTACATTTCAACTTATTTTATTTTATTTGCTAACAGAAACAATGGACTGTTGACAGTATTCTAAATACAAACACGTTGACAATATTCTAAATGCAACTGTTGTTTTAGTTGCATCGAAGACAAACAGTCTTGTAAACAATAAAATGTCAACGTTTTCCTAGAATTTGACATTTTGTGAGTAATCTGGTGGCTTACTTAAGAGGGTATGCTGGTGTCAAAGCGCCGATACAAACGTAGTCCAGTCATATTTTGAGTATTAAGCTATGAAAATCTATGAAATTTTCAAGACACAATCTAGAAACAAATATCTGTGTCGGTGGTGAGTTAGATTTTTGTTTAAATTTATACTTCCAGAGTTACAGGGCGTCAAAGAATTGTATTTTACGGTAATAAAAAGCCCCAACTTTGAACCTGATTTACAAGAGTATGAATCAATTTAGAACAATTTGGAAAAACCACCGACATCTGAAATTTCATTAGTATACTGTATTAAAAAATGGTTACATAATATACTGTATCCTTCAAATGATCCTGACTACGAAACATCCAAATAACGGGTGGATAACTTCGCGTAGTGTATGCTGTCTCACCGTACGCGCTCGGGTAGGATAGGGCTCGGATAGGGACAGCTACAAAACAATCCAAATTTGAACGCGGCCACGTGGTCTAAACAACAAAGTCTCTTAAATTATTGTGTAGTTTTTATGTGATTTTTAATTGCCTTAATTAAAATTTTTAAAGCCTTAATACATTTTATTTAAGTCCGTATGTCGTTTAAGCATGCAGTTATTATTTGTTCGCAAATGTTAATAACAAACAATAATGAAAATGAATTACGAAAATAAAATAATGGAGATGGAGAATTGATGAAATAAATAATACAGCAAAAGTACGCGAATGTAAGTTAGCTTACAATGCAATCGGTTTAGATATGATAATAGATTTAACAAAAACTGTAACAGGCAGCTAAATATTATCTGTCCACAATTTTTTTCGCAGCTGAAGACTTTTTTCAACATACAAAACCTGAACCAATTGTTAAGTATTTTAATTACATTTTTGATTATGAAGTCAAAAAATAATCATGTTTATTTCTTAGTTATAATATAACTAGCGAGTAGGTTGAATCGCGATTCTTCGGGGTATCATTTATTATATAACACAATTATAAATAGAATCAAATTTAATTTGAATTAAATAGTTCTGTGGAGAACTGGCAGCCTCATTATACCTTTTTGAAACATATTGTCTTTGATATTGTTTTTGGTTTTGTTGTCTCAAGATAAAAAGTTAGTTTTTATTTCGTCTTCGAGACTTCCACCACCGATTACAGTCCACTCGTCGGTAACAAGTTCAATTGTACGCACGTTGATGTCTTTCTTTAGAACAAATGATAGGACGATGCGCGCTGTACGAAGTTAATTCGCACGTCATGTAGACCACGTATTGTCTTTATATTTGAGTTGGTGGACTTATACTCGTACTTGGCCTTTATCTTACCTGATGTCAAGTTACTATTTTATAAGACTATAATATAGATGCGTGCTCACTCATAAGCTTCAAGTTAAGGAGGCACTGCCTATTTTTTTTTTACGGAGTGGAAATCTTCAAAAGATACCCGTTACTTCGGGGAAAGTAGCCGGGTTATGCTGGATTCTTACCAGCTAAGTTATCTTTAATTACCAGTCAATAACAGTGTGAATATATTTTGAACATCCAAGGCTCGCCATTTAATTATATGAGGTAAGATGAAGGCCAAGTGCAAGCTTATTGGGATAGGTGAATGATACGTCACTGGCATGTTTATAAGGTTTCACTTAGTATGGCAAAAATACATACTCAGTAAATAGGTTTAAAATGTAGTTAAATATGATTTTTATCATATTTTGATAAAAGAATATAAAGCTAATTAGTTGGTTGATTTTACGGGCTTTATTTGAAGAAAAAGAGGATCTGTTAAAATCAACAAAAGCTATTTTAAACACATAAATAATTAAAAGGATATTTATATTTTACAAAAACTAATAAATTACCAGATTTCCCTAAAAAATGGGCAGCAAAATGAAAGCTTAACGCCAAAAACTTCTCCATAAGTACATTATGCAAGTGCGAGCCAAATTCGGTGTGTGATCAAACTGAATTATGGCCGTCGCGGCGTCGCGTGGCGTGAGAAAGAAAGTCTGCGGTGTGTGATGTGATGTGGTGTGTTGTGTTGTGTGGGTGTACGAGTGTGTTTATCTCGTGTTTGGACACTTTCGAGACGAGCCAATGAGTTTACAACTTAGTAATGGGCGGATTTACGAGTCTTGGCTCGAGTAAAGACTCTAAAAAGATTGTTTAGCACTTTTTTTCACGTGACGCTTGATTAATAAGACAAATCTGACTTTATGTTTTTCCTGATATTTAAAATGCATATTTATTGTTCATCATCAGCCGGGTAACGTTCCATCTAGTAGGGGGACGGCCTGGTACACGTTTCCCGGTACGTGGTCACCACTCGAAAACTTTTACTCCCCATCGACTATCCGTTCTTCGGGCGATGAGGCCTGCCCATTGCCACTCCAGCTCACTGACTCGTCGAGCTATGTCGGTGACTCTAGTCCGTCTACGGATTTCCGCATTCCGGATTTTATTTTTTATTTATTTTTTAGAATTATATTAAATTGTGAACAAAAGTAATTCAAACAATACAAACGTTTGGATGTGGTTTCTTGTAAACTGGGCTTTCTTAATTTCTTCACTGTTTCACCCTGCAACGTGACGCTGGTAGTAATAGTTGGCCCGTGTCGACTGTATTTGTTTAGATGTGATATTGCGTAATATACAAGTATTTGAGACGATAATACGAAAGAACTATATTATAATCACTGCCTTAATGAAACATACATCCTTTACAGCTTTATTTACGAACTAAAAAAGTTTTTTTGGCGTGCGTGGCGAAACGGAAGTAGACGGTGAATTATGAACGCTTTTTGCTCACGTGAATGTCAAATCTATAGGCATCCAAAATGTTAAATAAACGTTACCTAAATTAAAATAATAAATAATGTTAAATAAAGTAGGATAAAAAGATTCAAAGTCAGAATATTATGAATCTAGATGATAGACTGTTGGCCGATCACAATTGATGCGAATCATTTTTCGATAGATGTCACTAATGCCCTATCTGGCGGTTCTTACAATAGTGGAGAATTTGAGACAGTAATGAGAAGCGATCCTTCTCCATCAAAGTTTCATACTAAATTTCTGTTGCCATAATCTTTTAAAATATAACAGCTGGATCTGTGTAGTAACTATCTAAAAATAGGACATCGGATTGTGATGTCGCTAAATGAGTATCATTAACATACAACTTCACAGTGAATCACAATTTTCATTTTAAACACTTTTTTCTATTATTGTTCAAAGCGCCATCTATGAACCATTAGTTGCGTAACTTCTATTGTAGCTAACTATAAAGTTGTAAATTAATGATATTTATTTCACGACACTATAATTTCATATCCTACTTTAGGTAATTACTTATCAAAGCCAGCTATTCCATTTTAAAAGATTATGGCAACAGAAATTTAGTACGGAAGCATTAGGAGAGGGACAACGTTAATAAAAAAGCGTCCGTCCTGGAATGGCGAGAGACTCACACTCAAATCATGCTAGTGGCAAAAAAATTAAAACTATTTTCAAAACAAATTACAATATCATCAGAATTCCTTCTACTTCCAAACAAAGTCGGTCAATAATAAAAACTAAATCTAATCATTGCTCGTATTTTGGATTACACCGATTATCTGTCTCACGTTTTACGTCATACTCCGACGGCTAAATTTTGCTTGTCAGGTCTCTATCTGTGATTAATATAACTGGAAGTACACGCAACGTGTGCATTGTGTCGAACTCAATCAACATCAGATCTAAAATCAAGGAAGTAACGTAACTTTAGGATCAGAGGTGTTCAGTTCAAGCGACGTAAAGGTAAGAGTGGCTATTATCAACCGACTGTAAAAAAGGAATGAGGTTTTCAATTCGACCCTTAAGTTTTATGTGTATTTGTTACCTCATTTTCCCGATATTTTTGACTCAATTTTGATAATGCTTTGTTATTCGATAGGCTTTATCTTAATTATGGTTCAATTGGGGTTTGATGAAAATATTTCACGTCTGAGCCCCGTCACAGACTACCGAGTCTTTTGAGTACCTATTTTGCCATAGTTTTCGTCTGTGTTCAATATTAAAAAACAATTGACAATAATTGCTTGTAATATGACTCATAAGAACTTACGTGTTTAGGAAGCTTCACTATTTGAGTTATGTCTGGATAATGCTTCAAACTCCCATGTACAAAACAAAAGTAGCAAAATAATCACAAACAGCTGTATACTATCAACAATTGATGCTATCAATGTAATATATAAATAAGAATACTAATAATTAATGCGTTCAATAATAACTAAAAACCGACTTCAATTGCCTTAAAAATTAGATTTTGGTTAATTTTCTCAAATAGCCACGAATCAATTTCGATAAAATTTATATGGGACCACCTCTGAAGTATGTTTTACCAAACAAAAAAAGAACTATCAAAATTGGTTCACTATTGGCAGAGTTATCGCGTTACGCGTTACACATACAAAAAAACCGCGTCGAATTGAGAATCTCCTCCTTTTTTGAAGTCGGTTGACAATTTGGTAAAATAAACACAACACACTGCAAATAAATACGTCTTATTATATCGTATTATAGTTATAATATTGTGTACGTTCTATGACAACTGTACAATTTGTCCTCTCCAAATATGAAAATCAATGGTTAGTTCAAACTTGATGTGACCTATTACCAGCGGTGTCACTTGAACAATGCTCTTCCTGTCACTTAACACCGTTGTAAGGGACCGACATATACCACGGATACAGTTAAAAAGGTGGGGGATTGTACAAGATTTTTAATATAATGAAAATTGATACATCTACGCGTGACTACAATCTCATGTGAGGGTAACTTGAAGACGTAGTCAACAATAGTTCTCGTTGTCTACTACAAGATAACTATTCAATCTCTATTTGAAGATAATCAAATTTTGACTTTCTTGAAATCGAAAACTCAATAATATCTTGCACTTTAAATTGTGCGTTTGACTACGGTTTTCATAATTTATGTAGAGAATGTAATGCACGTTAGAATCTCAGGGAACACATACCTAGAATAGGAGCGATATATTTTGTATCTTTTGAATCGAATAGAACAAAAGATACAAAATATTACAAACAAATAACTCTTAATATTTAAAAATAATACGCTTTGTACCTGATACCGGTATACGTCATCCTTAACAGCTTTCTTTTTAATAAGCATAGCACAACTTTAATTAACGTACTAAACATTTTTACAGTGAACAGCGTTTTCTAGAAAAATTATGGTAATTTATACTGATGGAAAATATATAATTTTAATTACAGACAGCCTATAACGAAACAAAGTGGCAAGACAAGTAGAAGTAGACAGATGAATTGGACGTCGTAAAAGTCAACGCCAGTATTTTATGGAGATCCCCTTGCCGTGCTAAGATATTAGTTATGTAAGGTTATTTTTGTGCTGTGTTGTCGGAGGTGCAAATTATGATGACCGGTTTTCAAGCGGTTCTGAGTATAAATCAAATGTCTTCTACGTTGGGAGTGATATCATCTTTCGGTAGCTAGATAGGAACTTTGTCCACAGTAGCATTCTTTCGTAGATTTACGTGAGTACTGTTATCGTGTGCTCAAAGCAGCTGCTTTGTAAACGACTTCAAAAAAGGGATCAAATCGATTGCGTTGTGTTATGTTACTTCGTATCTTCTCTAATTTGTTTTGAATTAGTAATAGTTTTAGAGTTGGCCACTGTTTAAAGACTAACGATATATTCAGGTGGCTCGGGACCGGTCGATGTGGCGTACCATGAGGGAGGCCTAAGTCCAGCAGTGGACGTTTCCCGGCTGCTGCTGCTGCTGCTGCTGATATATTCCACCTCTAAGGGCGGAAAATTATGGGTTGAATGTCAATTATTTACCAAACTATATATGATTTTATGGGCAATTTAGGGGACATAAAATCAATGTAGTCTTATGCGATTCTGATTTTCGTCGGTCAGATAAAATCAACTGCCCAATAATAGGTGTCAAAACTCTTAAATTTAGCGTCTCCTTCAAGTCTATAAGACGTCAGGAGTTTTGTAGTGCAGTTTCACTGTAGATTTATCGGCGAATATTCCTTAAGCGTGTCACTTTCATCATGGTCGGCAACACAAGTCCACTGTTGGACAGTGGATATGAACCTATCATAGATCATCACATCAGACCTTCTATCAGCGAATTTGTAGTCACTACGCTTGACAGGCGGATTGGTGATCGCCGTAAGATATTGTTGTAACACACGTAGATGCTGCTGTCCATTACCTGATTAATTCTCCCTTTCGCCTTATTCGATATTGATTCATACTTCGAAGCTTCAACACCAAGCAACTTTAAGTAATGACCCCATAAATTACGCAAGAAAACAATCATAGAATCGATTCATCAGTACAAGTATGTGAGGCGTACCTTTCGACCTGAGATCACTATAGCAATAAATCTGTTAGCACCGATCGACGTACGGACGTGCCCAATCAGGTAGAAAGTGCGTGAGATCGATATCCGAGAGTTGTGTAACTTAACTATAGATGTTCAGATACTCAATGTTAGGTAATAATTAAGGTATTGATTATGATGTACGATAGTGGCATCTCTACGATGATATATTGCGAGTAGGATACTTATTAAGGCGATTTTCTGAAATAAACTGACTTATTGGTGTAATGCTAGGACGCTGGAAGATACTGAGAATCTCTAAGTATGTATTTCTTCATGGCTTTTTCTTCACTTTGCTACCAGAAACTCAATTCCATGATTTTGGCTCGATAGATTTTATTTGCGGAAATACCTCTTAAAAATCATATTTCCTACGATTATTCTTAAACAACATAAGGTATGAGAATTTGAATTGCTTTACTTAATAGGTAACAATAATACTGTTCGTTATCAACTTGCGTTTTTTTTCTTATCCTCACGGTTATTTTTAAAATGAATTTAATGTGTTTTTTTTCGTTTCTAAACGCTAGCGATGACATTTCCGACCCTATGGCTATAATACTAGAGTTACGCATTCTCAACTAAGCCAGCCCATTACGGTTTCAATGTAGCTCCTTAAGCGAAGACACTGTGATAGCTATGCGATATGCAGTGCAATTCCCTTAGGACAAAACTTCTATATTGATCCTTGTTCTCTAGGAAACTAAAAACTTCGCTAGCAAAAGTTGTTGTAGGGATGTTTGTCCTCAACTCTGAGCTTGTTTATACGGTCAACAGTAAACATCCATGTGCCGAATCGTGGCGACCATGTAATGGGAATCGTGTACCGGGCCGTTCCCCTACTAGATGGATCGACAACCTGGTAATGGTCGCGAAGACTCGCTGGATGTAAGTCGCTTGGGACCGGTCATTGTGGCATAACATGGGGTGGCCAGGTAAATAATCAACGGAGGAGGCCTATGTTTAGCAGTGCTTTTCTCAGCTTACCTTAAGAAGGCAAAGGCCACCGATATTGCTTTTTGACTGAGACTTCCAATTGAATAAAACAATCTAAGAATTGCATAGATCTATCCATACCTTGAACTCTTCAATCATTAAGGCAAATCAACCGTAAAATTCCATAAAAACGATCTCAGGTTTAGATCGGAACCTAGGCATTCGACAAGACCTACATAGAACATAGCTGTTTTGATCTTGTTTGATAGTTTTGTGGAGCGAAACTAAACGTTGATCTTATAAGAGGTAGTTAACGGGTCTAAGCAATGTCACGAACACCTGCAGGTCTTTTTGTATTGCAAATCGATTCGTTTTAATTTATCGCTTCCGTATAAAGCGAAGGTAGTAGGTAAAACACTACAAAGCTAAAATAGAGCTTATATTCGAGATATTTTCAAACAATTTTACTACAAGGCACAAAGTAACCAATGGTATGGTTTCAACTCTATTTGTTTATCATAATAAATTAAAGCTCGACAAGTCAGTGAGCTTAAGTAGCAATGGGCAGGCCACATTGCTTGAAGGATGGATAACCGATTGGACATCAAAGCTATCAAGTGGCGACCAAGTACCGGGAAGCGTGTACAGGGCCGTCCCTCTTCTAGATGGGCTGAAGACCTAGTAAAGGTCGCGGTGTATGCTAGTGGCTCGGGGCTGGTCTTTCCCGTATCCGGCGGATGATGATGAATAATTTAAGCAGGATTAAAATTTTTAATAAAAGCATAACTGAAAGCAAATTTATAATTATTTTCATTCACGACGGCAGTTTATAAATAAAGAAACCTTTTATGGTTGAATGTATGTCATCATGAAAGAAAGCTGTGACAACCAACCTGTATCGGTGCGGGATGCAACACCTTTACATAATGTATTTATTATATTATACCTTTATATAATTATTTCCTTATCCGGCACACTGACCTTTAATAAAGGTACGAAATGAATTGCCAACGCAGTGGTTTATTGATGATCTCGCTAAAAAAACTTCGGAACTGCGCGAATACGCGCAAAGTCATTTGCGGAATCGTCGTTTCTAGAATTGCACTCGGAAGTTGAGACAGAGCAGATGGAATATTTGTATCTTTAAAAACTTCAAGTTATTACACAGGTATTTTACAAGCTGTAGAAGTACACGTACAAGTAGAAGCGTCGGTGGCGCAGTGGGTAAGGCGCGGACTCTCAATCTGAGGGTTCCGGGTTCGAACCTAGCCGTGTACCTATGAGTTGTTTTTCAATTCAAGTACATTACCCGATTGCTTAACGGTGAAGGAAAACATCGTGAGGAAACCTGCATGTCTTGAACAGGCATGTGAAGTCCGCCAATCCGCACTGGGCCCGCGTGGTATATAGGCTGTTGATGATGAAGTACACGGTTGAATTTGGTTCTTTCATAGATCGACACGAGAACAGCTTTGTGTGAGTTGATTTGCACCATGCTTGGTAGGCGGATTGGTGGATTGGATTGGAAAATGAGTAATAATTAACGCGTTCAAAAAGAACAAAAACCGACATCAACTGCCTTAAAAATGTTCACCGTTAGAGGTAGAATTATCTGGGTACATATTTGGTTTTTGTTGATTTTCTCAAAAAGTGCTCAATCAATTTCGATAAAATTTATAGGGTACCGCAATAGGCTGTTGATGATGAAGTACACGGTTGAATTTGGTTCTTTCATAGATCGACACGAGAACAGCTTTGTGTGAGTTGATTTGCACCATGCTTGGTAGGCGGATTGGTGGATTGGATTGGAAAATGAGTAATAATTAACGCGTTCAAAAAGAACAAAAACCGACATCAACTGCCTTAAAAATGTTCACCGTTAGAGGTAGAATTATCTGGGTACATATTTGGTTTTTGTTGATTTTCTCAAAAAGTGCTCAATCAATTTCGATAAAATTTATAGGGTACCGCTTCCGAAGTATGCTCTACCCCCCAAAAAAGGAATCATCAAAATCGGTTCACAATTGGCGGAGTTATCGCGTAACATACATACGAAAAACATACAGTCGAATTTAGAACCTTTTTTTCTGAAGTCGGTTGAAACGTACGTTTTTAACATCGTTTATTACCATAGCATTTTTTATAAATACTGTATAACGGTGTTGTTCGAAATTTTCAATTTGGTTTGTTGTTGTTTGGTACAGTAATAATAGGGGAAAAAATTGACGTTGTCCAAGGAGGTTTTCCCTATATGACTGTTGTTTGTGCTATAGAATATATAGGTCCTTTTCTATAAATTATATGATTCCGTAAAACGCTTGGCATCCTACCTAAACCTTACTAAAGCCGATATTCTCTAATTAAAATTCACTGAGCAAACTAATCATAGTTGATAGTTAATTTGAATAAAGCTCATATCCCAAAACAATAATACACGTAAATCTTGATTCCGAATTATAATTCTGTAAGCGCTTAGCGTAATATCCCTATCTGAATAAAGCTCATGTCGCCCCAGCACGGCGTCACGTCAATGCCGGATGCGCGGGCGCATGAAAACCGCTCAGTATTCGACGCGTGCGCACGTATCCGGCACCTCGCCGCGAAACTGTTACAAGTGCCATCTGTTGACACAGACTGTCATTTGTGGTGGTGGCCCGGAAACAGTAGTGGAGATTATGACGTCTTCGCTAAGTACCTTGCTCTCGGTTAGTTGGTTTTCAGGTTAGACATAAGTCCTAGGAGAAATGATGACTTTATGGAGTAAAAAAATATCGAACTGTACAATTACAACAGGTATATCTAGAATATGTTATCGAATACTAGTATCACCACTATATATTAACCAACACTTTGTATCGTATAAATGGAATTTTCAGGCATTAACAATGCTTCAATTCAAATGTAATATTTGTATGCCTTAATAGGTAAGAAAGAGCAATCTATTCTCCTCACGATCATTTGTTGGCTATATATTTGTATTCGACCTATTTCTACCAATAAAGTTCATTGACTTTGAACACTAATGAGTAAGTTTGTTACAACTTGATGCTGTAGCGGCACAAGTCTTTGGCAAGGAAAAAGTAGGCTACTTTAATCTAGATCTCGTGGGATAATAGCTGGAAACAACGTAGATGAAGTTGTAGATGGGACACTAGTTCACTAGTTTTTTGCAAAATAAAAAAAAAACTACTCAATAAGTTTTGTGTGAGAAACTTGTCATGAGCGAGAGCAGTGTTTCGGCAACAAGGTTTCTTGCAACTCAGATTACGTATATATTTAACAATTAAGATTTGTTACAAACAGTAACGAAACGTCTGGAGGTGATCCTAGGTCTTTCTGGATAGGGGCGCCTAGGGTCCGCCCTGTCGGTGTGAACCGGCGACCGCTGGAAGGCAGCGGTAGTACGGCGTGGTCCCGTCCCGCTGCAGCGCGGAGCTGCCGAGTTGTCGTGTCTGAAACGCCAAGGGGAGGAGCGAAGCGCGAGAGGAGCACTTGAGTGTTCGTAGAGTTCCCAGGGCTCCTCGACATGCGCAGACGATGACCACCGAGGGGGTTTTAGTGGATGGAAATTACACATAACCCGACTTCTCTCCTAAGTACTCGGATATCTTTGAAAGATCTCCCCCTCGAAAACAAAAACAAAAAAAGGAACGTGATTAGACAAATTATGCATAGTTAGCAACTACATCGTTTTATTTTGTTGAGGTTACATATTGGTGTCTCGACCACCGCCCATTTCATATTTGCGTGGTCTTGAATCACTTTAAACGATTGGATCATGTGCTTCAACGACCGTGGCATTTCAAAACCACAAATCCCTTATAAAAAGTGAAAGCGTTTATCAAAACATGTATTTGTTAAATTTGTTTATTGCGAAACCGTTGAAAGTTACTTGATGGTAAATTAGAAGGTTTTGGGATATCTCATGGCTTTCATTTTTGGTGTAATTTAAAAAGAATTTATTACAAAATGAACATGTATTTTTTCTGAAATTTTAGCTAAACCTTGAAAGAATGCAGTAAATATATAATTCTTTAATCTGTGTAAGCCCACTGTTGAATATGAACCCCCGATTAGCCGCCACACTTGCCCAGTTTGTTGTTGGTGATACTCGTACATTTATATTTCGAGAATCCTTACCCACTTTGACAAACTGAACGACGTTGTTATCTGTGAAAAAAATATTAGATTATTTAAAAACCAAACTAATCTTATGTTTCATTTAGAGTGAGGGGGTGGTCCAGTTTATCAAAGCTGGTTAGGATTCTGATTGGCCAATCTTAGAAGCCGCTGCTGTCTATCTCTTGTAATTTTGAACATATTGCGCTTTACGACATGGCTTAAACCGTCAAAGTGATAGTTTAGGGTTAGAGAAAGCAATCGACATCATGCCGATATCAATTTTGATACTGATGTAAATTCATTTTATGTTGATTCAAAAATATGAATGATTACATGAAGAAAAAAAAGGGGTTTTCTGGCTTACTATGGTGGTACATGAGGTCAACGCTGGACATGAGCGACCTCCGTCATAGAATACCACAGTGAACGATCTTTCTACAAAAGATTTTTCCTAACCCTGGCAGGCAAGTTGAAGATTGCAGTAAGATGTTGGTAAAGTAAAATCCGACGATGCTACCCATCTATTAGCTGCATTTCCCTTAGTCGCCTTTTACCATACCCAGGGAAAGAAACGGAGCGGTCTTATTTTAAAGCACTAATATCGCACTATTATCCTATTCAGTAGACTAAAATAGTTAAATAAATTCACGGACTCTTCTTCTGGTTCTTATCAGATATAAAAATTCATTACATTCTCTGTACATATTATTTTTTTGCAATTTCAAACACTGTAAAACTCTGTGTAGCCAAAAAACGTGATTCATTGTTCTGATGACCTACTTCATACGATACCTATAAGACATACAAATATTGCTCATCAGATAATGTTAGCCTTTAATGAGGTTTTCCAAATAAAACAGGTAAATCACCTTACATTGTTTTACTGTACAACATATTTAAGTTTTTTTTACTGACAACGTTATTAGTTTCACATACTCTGGCCGTTATACAGTTTGATTATGATGCTCATTTATTATTTTTTGGGAAAAATTGACTTATACATTATGGTACAGGTTTTGACAGGGTTCATGTATTTAGATCCAAACTATTCCAAACATTATTCAAACTCTAATGACTATATATGTACATGAATGCAAATAAACTGATTTGATTTGATATTACTAACTTTTGCCCGCCGCCTCGTCCGTCCTTCCTTCCTTCGTAAAGTATCCCACGGGAGCTATACGATCGATTGGGAAAAAAAGTAGCTTATGTCCTAGTCCGGCCTTTTAACTATCACAAAAGAAGACGTAGGCAAAAGCCAGTTTATGATATATGAAGAAAGATGAACCTCCCGCCCATGTGCTCACACCTAAAGCAGTGTGTTCACACAACGGGCAACGATCCAAAATAATCCAGGATCACTTCAGGAGCAGCGACATCAAGAGCCTTGCACACTTCTTGGAGGAGAACCGCGGGCTAGACTAGCTGGCTCCACTTCCACTCACGCACAATAGCCAAAATATAGCTAAGTGCGGAAACCAACCATCCACCAAGTAATGTTTTACTGGATATCAAGGCATGTAGTAATTTGATATAGTTATATCCACTCACATTTGCAAGAAAAAGTGTCTTAAAATAGTTTGAAATTCAAATTTCGAGGAGTACTATTTTTAACATCAAGTAAAACCGGATATCAAACACGATACAAATGAATTTATAATCAAATTTTGTTCTGCGTGTACACAGAATTAGCAGAAATCAAACCGCACTAGCTACCTTTAATAAAGTCAGTATTGGGTTCTACAAACGCCATGGCTTGCAGTTGGCTAGCTTATGGCTTCCATGTTTCTATATTTAGCAGACCGTGACCGAACAATCACCCCGGTGGCAATGCGATTCACCTACCTGTGGTTATTCGGTTTGCAGGTCTGTTTGTTCCTTATTTATCGTGATTCATGGAGCTGTAGAATACGATAGTATGAGGCTTGAAACGGGATGACTTCGTACGAGTAATTTCGAAATACCAGAACTTTTACTAGAACAAATTATACCATGTCCAGAAATATTTAGGCCGTGTTGCGGAATTTCTGATACGAGACCAATCCTTTGATTCTTGTCATTTTTAGGGTTCCATTCAAAAGTACAAAAGGAAACTGTACAGGATCACTTTGTTGTCCGTATTTCTGTCAAATAAATTAATGAAAAACTTCATTACGGATAGTGGTTGATTTCTTTGCCGGCAACAAATGTCAACATTTCCATTCTGGGCTGTAGCATAATCGACGAATGTAGGTTTAAAATCATACTTTAAGTATGTAAAATGATTACATGGACGTAATTATTCATTAACGTTAAAAGTAAAACTGTTTCTTCACATCAATAAACACCAAATATCGCACGGAATTTCGAGAAACCGACTGGCTGAGTCCTACAAAAAACTCATTACATTTCGCACGACTTCCGTTTACAAATCCAAGTTATCTTGCCTTCTTAATAAATCGGTCCCTTAACTCAACTTTTACCTGTTATCCAAGAATGTGGAAGAGAAAGCATTGACAATATCCATATTTCAGGCTTAATCGAGTTTAAGATTGGGCTGTTAGCACCGACTTCAAATGTAGCGGGGGCTTTGCATAAGTACTTGCTTTTCAAACAATTTCGTTTAATATTGGGCCGTGTAATAAAATTACTTAAACGGACCTTAACATAAATTTGATATTATTTGCACTTGTCGAACATTAAAAAGAAAAGTCGTTTTGCTTTTACTTTTATTTCACGAAAGCCGATAACGGTGCCTTATGATAAAATGTTCAAAGGTTTCTTATGATGCAGTTTTAAAAGATTATTTACTTAAAGTATAAAAATAAGGCTATACAATTTATTTATGTACATAATTATACATGTTTTTCGTATTATTAACGAGTTGACTTTTTATGGTTTAAATGATATATATTTTTGTAATTTAGAGGTATATAAATCAAGGCGTGAGCCTCACTAATGTTAGGAATCGACTAGAATCTTACCATAAACACGTTTATTTCTACTCAAGTTAACACAATATTACAATGATATATACAATAACCTATCTCTCTCTCTAATATCTATCGTTAATTGCGAATCAATTAGACTTAATATTAATATTACAATGAAATACGATGCGACACCCAAATAACGTTCTCTTTTTGCTGAAGTTCCAATTGCGGGTGGCCCGAAAACGTCTAAATTTTGCAGCGCCGCTAATGTCACTCTGACGTTTGACAGTTGACGTCTAGTACGACGTTTTAAAACTTTTCATGACGTCTATGACTAAAACGATAAGGCACGAACGCGGCGATGACATTAAAGCTAAATGGCGTACTCTTAAACACTACGAGTTAAAAGTGAGCTCTAGTGATCGATAAAAAGTAAAGAACCAATCAGAGTTGCTAGTACAAACCGTAGTATAATTAATAAGATGAGTTACAACAGACCAGGTAAACAATAGTTAATCTAGAAGAGCTGGTAAAGTCTCACAACTAAAAAGCAAAACACGAAATTAACAGGATCATTTATCAAGTCGAGTTTGCAGAGCCGAGATAAAGTTCTAATATTTAGCGAGATGAGTTACCAGAGCTGAGATATGAAGATAGTCGATCAAGTCAAGTTGGCAGAGGCGAGAGAAAACTAGTATTAAATGAGATAGTTGACCAAATCGAATTGGCAGCGCCGAGGGAAAAGGCTAGTATCTAACAAGATAGTTGTCCAAGAGTTTAATGAACTACGTACATCGCCTAAGGCGTGCATTATACGATTCGTTCGTAAAAGGTGCTCGGTTGCTTTCACCGAGGATGACTCGGACTCCCCGCTGCCGGCCGACGAGATGCTCAAACGAGGGTCGTGTCAAATACTCGATGGATCTAGACACGGTCGGTGTATTTGCCGACCAAACAGTAACATTAAACATAACAGCAACAAGTTAACATTTCAAACGAAACCATATTTTCTATATATTACATAACAAGCTTCTGATGAATAATAAGTACTTAACGCATGTTATTTCTCCGAATCTGTCACCGCCCTTTCACGTGGTTGTCAATTCTAGGAGACAGTAACGCCAACCTACTCGTGTTTATCTTTAACATCGTAGTGCGATCACCAATCTGCCTGCCATGCGGTGATTATATAAAAACCCTCAGGATATTTCCATTTGTCGAGGTTAACTTTGACGGAAGCGCAGGTCAAGCGATGGACGTATGTAGATAATGATTTCTAAAAACAAACGATTATATGGTGATTTTGAGGAGCATAAGAGGAGAGTAACGACATCTCGATTAAAATAGGTTCCCCCATTTTAACCTAAATCCAACATATATATAATTCCTTTGCTTCGTCGCGTAAATATAAAGTCGTCGCCGCGTGTCTGTCTATTCGGGGTACACTTTTAAAATACTGAACAGACTTAAATCCAGGAAAGATTTTGTTAGTTACTGAGTAAGGTTTTGTTATTGTTTCTCTACTACGAGTAGCTTTAGGCAGCGACTTCTACATCTACTTTTTTTAACACAAAACTAGGCTAGTTCATGCTCTGGCTCATAAACCCTTGGCATCTAATCGATACCTTTCTTCATTGCGTGATAGATTAGTATATACAATAGTACAAGCCAATCAACACTCATCTTTTCTAGCTAATCATCATGATAGTATTTGTTTATTGCGAAAAATGAGGTTCAGAGCCGAATTACTAGATTTCCCCGAATAATTAATGTGGATTTAGTTACTAGGCCATGTATGTTGTTCTTAGTTTTGCAATTCAAAACACTTGATACGCGGTATGTGTATTCAAGAAGGAGAAATCAATAAACGATGGATTTGGAAAGCAGCGTGCTTCAGTGGAAAGTAGGGATGATTCATTTGTCAATAATTCGGAGCTTCCCATTACCCACACTTCCAGTCTAATATGACAATTGTGGAAGTCAGTTTCGTTTATTTGTTCCTGTGTCATTCTATTACGTCGTAACGGAGAGTCAGAAAAACTTGAGCTTTGATATGTAATGTAATAAATGATATGGTTATCCTTATTTAGATACTTTTTCAGGATCTTACCACGGTTAAGGAACAGGTGTCCCACTCTTACAAGTGTAATATTACAATAGCCATCCCGCTCGTGATACACTTGTCTGCGCGGAAATCATCGTATTCTTCAATTTTAGTTCATTTCATGGAGAAACATTATTGGAGAAAAGTATTCCCAACAGGAATAACAGCAAAATATTTTTAAATTATATATTATATATTAAACGCTAAGGGAATAAAACTGGGTTTAGTCGCCTAGACAATTTTTGAGACTTTTCAATATCGCACGAAGTTTTTCAAAACGTGTATCGATCTCCATAAAATTGTACCAGCTATCTTTAACTAAATTTTAAGATTAAAATATATAACAATATATACCTTTAAAAGCAGTAAAATTGAATTTGTCAACCTCCAGGCCCAGTCTCAGTTATCCTGAATGGGTTTCGCCATAATTTTTCATGAGCGTAGTTTCGGCGCTGTTAATATTTTTTGTAATAAATAAATATGCATATTAAAAATAAATTGCATAAAATGTCTATCTTTTTAATAATTGGATTTTCTATTTTGTTACAGAACCGGAGTCTGCATCTGGGATTTGACTCGTAAGTGTATCATTAGTTTTGTTTTGTGTTTTTTAAATATTAAAATAATGTGGTTAAAGAAGCCAGAACATACTGTGTTTCGTGGGAAAACCAAAGCTGACTATTGGGTAGGTTTGTAAAGGAATTAAAGTAATTAAAAGGTTAGAGGTGATTTAAATTCATAATTACGAGTAGAATGTTACATAAATACACTGAACTTGCGGTTTTCACCATCGTAAAGTTGGTGATTATAGCAAATACTCAGACGAAGAGCTCGGCGAGGTAGCGATCGGTGAGGAGACTGATTTTAAGCAATCGCCTATTCTATCCTAGCTAAATAATACAGCTGAATATTGTACTCAAGGCTATTGATGAATATTATACCATCCAACTCACTTTTACTCAATTCACTATTACCATTAGACAGACTAAAGTCTAACATCGTACTTTATGGCTTCCGGACAAGACTGAACATTTAATCTTCTCTCCCCGAAACCTCACAAACAATGATTCCCAAAGTGGGATATATATACATCGACCCACAGGGGTGCTCCGATCGGCAATGTCAGCAAAAATAACAATTAGGGGTACATGGGATGTGAATACAGATAGTAAATAAAATTGTGGAATTAATTAATCATAATATCAAAGTTTCTGTTACATTACTTACTTATTATAAGTTTTTGTGGCTTTGTGAAGACTGGCTAATAAGATCCCCTGTGCTACAGGAACCCGGGTTCAACCACCGGACATTTCTACAGCGCGTTAAAAAATGATTGACAAGCGATAAATTATCTAATTGCATTGTTTTTGGGTATTTAAATTATAAAACTTTCTAGATTTGAATTTTGTAACTTTACAAAAAAATTGAAGACGGTAAATTTATAAAATATCAGTATTAGATCACGGGGTCTACCCGCAATAGATAAATGCTATGAAGTCTACAAGACAATACAGTTTGGGAATCTCTGCTCTAGAGCATACCTCGAACTACCTACCAAGTACCTCAGCACAACATCGTATCAAAGCTATTAAAAATAATTACCCGTCAATTTGTCCGTCATTCCGTATCAGAGAAGCATCATCAAACCAGTATCACTGGATGGCGCAATCCACTACAAGGCTATTACGCTGTCATCGAACTTGTAAATAATTACGAAATATATCTGATAGATAACTTGAGATGATAGGTGGAAGGCCGAAGAACTAGATAACTTATGAATTTCTCGAAATATCAGATGATGTAAATTTACCGGAAAAGCACCTTGGTGACCCATTTATATACATAGCATTATTCAATTATAATTCAATGAATTGAATAATCCTTTGGCACAGTTTTCAATCGACACCAAAAAGAGGGGGTTCAAAATTTGACCGCATGCTCTATGTTTATATTACTCCATATTTTTGGCAATTGTTTTAATGATTTGTTAATTACTCATATTCTCGAACTTGGACGGTTTTTAAGGTTCTTTATCTCATATTAAAAAAGGTACCCATATAGAATAACTTTGTTAGCCGTCTGTATGTCTGTCCGTCAAGACCCTTTTTCTCAGGAATGCGAGGAGATATCAAGTACAAATTTATATGGAATACGCAAGTTAGTACCTTTGGAGCAGTGAAAAAATGAAGCCTAGGTCAACGCATTGAAAATATGATGTTGTTTAAGACGCATTTATCAACGAAGAAGGAATCTAAACGTCTGCTTCCCTACTGCTTCTACTTCCCATTGATCTAGAATCCTAAAATTTGGCAAGAAGCAAGGTCTTACAAGTATAGGAATAAATCTGAATTTTTTATTTGTATGTTTTTTGTTGTTGTATGCCTGTCGTTATTTGTATTTCAATGTGTAAATTAATAACAACTGTTCGTGTTTGTCGCTGGGGACAACTTATTCTTATAACATATGATTTTTAGCATGGTAATTATTTAAATTCTGTACGGAACCCTCGGTGCACGAGTCTGGCTCGCACTTGGCTGTTTTGTATTGTACTCGTATATACTATATATCTCATGAGTGCTTGCTCCCTATTAATTTGAAGGAAAATCAACTTACTAGCACTAATTTTTTTAAATTTTACCTTCGAAAAATTATTAAGACTAAATGAGCGCGGTTACTGAGTTATTTTGGGATGACTGGGGACTGGGGAATTATTCAATTAAAATTTTTAGAATTCGTGTTTCCATTTTCAATTTCTGCCGTTTTTCCGTGACAGACAGGTGCTACGTGACGCATTAGCTACCACAATGCTGCGCCCGCGCAACTCGAGGATTCCCACAATAACAGATTCATTACGTCACAGCATGTCGCGGTACACATAGACAGTTATGTTCGAAAACGTGTGAAAAATAAATATGCTAGAAAGCTGACTCGGCCGATGCGAGCTGCAGTTGTGTTGACATAAATTATGCGAAATATTTGTCAGCTAACGACATACAGCGTAACAATAATGTCACTTTCATTTTGGGTAGTTTACTTTGACAAACTATAGATATGTACAATTGTACAGTGCTGTTACAGAAAGAAGAAACAGTTTTAATGGCATCCGTGGCCTGGTAGCAACACAGCTGGACTTACAATTAGGGAGTCGCGGTTTCGACTCCCAGTTGGGCATTTTCTGTCCGCCTGACTAGCTACCATCTGTAACTTAAGTCTGCCACCAAATAGCATTGTTAATAGCACTGTTGTGTTTCGAAAATAAGAGGTAAAATAACCAGCGCCTCGTTAGCTTGAGGCTTTACATCCAACGTCCTTATCGTCTATTACCATTAGGTGAGATGAAGGCCAAGTGGAAATTTTTGGCTAAAAATACTCACGCAATTTTTTGCCAATTTTATAAAGCCCATGTGATGTGTTGATCTTAGTCTAAATAAAGAGATATAAATAATTTGATAAATGGATAAGTTATCTAATATGTATTTGTCTATGCATAAAATTAGTCTGTAACTCTTTAGCTTTTTGTTTACTATTATGTAGGTATATGTGTCACTTCGTTAACTATTATGGTACTTTATATTGAGTTTGTATTATTTATTATCACAGTGCTAGCACAGTGTACAGCGATGGTATAAAAACACAAGTTATGTACGTGTTCGCGACTCTACCTTGGCACGTTTTGTAAAGGTTACGTGTATCGAGACAACTAAGTATAACCATGAATTTTATATAAGTGTATCAATGGTATTTATAACGGAGTAGAAAAACTAGTAGAGGGCGCGTGCGGGGGCCCCTGCAGTCACCAACGGTATGCGCTTTCGATCTTAAGGTAGGAATTTTCTACTTGAAGGCAAATTACAAAATAATATTATCGCGATCGAAAAAAACTTCAACCAACTTCAACTATCCTAAAAATCTACAGCATTCATCGCCTAAAATGTACCTTGCTACCTACCCTTAGAGGTAGAATTATCTAGGTATATACATTTTTATTGATTTTATCAAAAAGAGCTTTGTTAATTTCGATAAAATTTATATAGGACCACCTGTGAAGTATGCTCGACCAAACAAAAAAAGAATAATCAAAATCAATTCATAATTGGCGGAATTATCGCATAACATACATACAAAAAACTTACAGTCGATTTGAGAACTTCCTCCTTTTTTTGAAGTCGGTCGAAACATGACCGAAAATCTGTACTACAACTTTAAATTATTTTTTATGTACTAGCTAGGCTAATTGAATTTTCAAAATAGTGAAGAAAAAAATCGTCACGAGTGGGATTTGTACCTGTGTCTCTCGCCAGGCCGGTGCGCGCTTTGCCATCGCTTTAGCGCTAAGCTATCGGTCTTATACCGTTAGCGTCGAAAATTGTTCACCATTATAAGAACCGCCTGATCTGCAACTTCATGTTGCACAAAATATGTAACAGGTATAAAATTGATACAATATGTTCTAATTTTTAAATTCCTAAGTCACGTTTAATTATTTATATATCAATAACGATTTTACAGTTAACACATGGATTTTATTATTTATAATAATTATTATTTTAATTCATTCAAACATACTATTTTACACTTTTTATTATTTGTTTTTATATCGGCCGTATACATAATCTGTGTCCCATTTATCTAAAATTATGCATCCTAACAAAATTTGAGAACATGGTCAATCTTTTTTGTAATTGATATTTTAGTGTAACGTTTAGATGGGCAACGTTTTTTTAAAGACGCAATTTTTAACATTTTACGAGCGTTATTTCAGCAGAAACAAACGAAAACTGCATTAGTTTAGCAACGAATAAATCATATGTTCGAAATACACAATAAAACAGAAACTTAGAAATAAAATTCCAAGCAAAAAAGACAATGTCAAGTCTATGCGGTTAGCTTGTGTTGTCTATGGCACTAAATTTTCGACGAATACCCGTAATTTTCTGAAAAAAGTCTATTATCTAATCTATGTTTGCAGTTCCTATCGCCACGTCACGTCAGCGTGATAACCTTCTAACTAAACTCATTAAAAGACTATTATACTGAGCCAAGCGGAGATTATGGTCATACCAATATGGTTACAGTAATGATTTTAGATTAAAAACTTAGAATACAGACTTGCCACTTCCGTACTTTAGCACTCAGACAATAATTTTTTATTTTCTGTCAGTAAAATCCTTGGTAATCTCGTTTCTATTATGACGGTATTTTCTATAGCAACTATTATCAATTTATATATTTTAATTGCTTTATTTTAGCAACGGTAGTTACGTAGTGTCTTATACGATAATCTGAACAACGATGATGTAAAAAAGTTCGAAATCTTGTGTAATGTGCAGAAGCAAATAGATGATCTGTTGATTATATGCTAGAGATAGAAAAATACACTTTCTTACATTAGTTATATATGGATTGGTTGTATTATACTATTTATTGATTTTAACAAAATGGTTTAACAAAAATCTTTTATTTCTAAATGTTCAAAAAATAATGGAGAGTTAAGATATAGACTTTACCTATATTTAGAAGGGATTTAAAAATTGTTTAAAATAAATAAAATAGTTTATTTTTCTTAAAAAGACTAGAATTTATACAATACTGTCAGGCCTCCTCTTAAGCACTGATGTCTTGTGTTGGGCCCCGCTCTTCATAGTTTTACTTTTTTTAAAATTATAACGAACTTAAAATCAGTAAATTGTTTAATTATGTATTTAGTTTTATTATTATAATTAATAAATTACAATGAATAAAATTTTTAAAGTAACAGTTTCACCTACTTATATCACTATTTTAATATAAGAAGAAGGAAACAGAATAGAAACAATAACGTTTTTGTGTGATGAGTATGTGCGAATTTTTGTGTGTGCGTTACAAATTAAATTACTTACACAGATCCATTATATGACACAACAAATACATTATATTACAATGCGTTCGTAAGATAAAATATTACAGTTAACTTTACCTTACAATAATTATTCATACATAGAGTTAGAGTATATGTTAATATACATGTGGTAGAGTCATCTCACTCAATGTATGAATAACAACATTGGTAGCGAGTCTAGTTTTCGAAGCAGTCTTTGGTCATAATCATATAAATGTATAGCCATCTCATCGTGTAGCATAGCATGCGTTTGCGCATGACACTAATAACCTCTCATTAGCCAGTTGTTTAGAGATTAGAGGATTTTTCCTAATTCCCAAGTCTTTATGGATAAAATGAGACGTATCTGCAGGCGATGAATTTCTTACTCGCTGGCTCAACGACCAATAGAGGAGTGTGAGCCTCCGTCACACACTCCTCATTAAGAAAATGCAACTCATTCTATGCCTCTTCGGCCATTCTGCTTTTTTGAGTCATACATCAGCACTTCCTCGCTCCATGCGGTTTCTGGGACACTCAATCATTTGGTTTTCTTCTAGCCATCGATAGATCATTACGTACTTACTTTTAATTATATTACTTTTTGTGATTAAAAAACTATATACTAACTGATATATCATACTAATTGGTTAGCATACATAGCATACATAGCATAGCAACATAACTCTAATTTCAGTACGCCTGCTTTAGTCCTGTTTTCTTTTCGGTCTCGGGTTGCACTTCAGTTTGGTTCTGAAGTTTTAGTTTAAACTCCCGTCTTTTCACATTTATTCCTTTTTTAAAAAAAGCTTTCGAAGTCGCCGTTTTTTGGGTATGCCTCATCATAAACACGTAATAAATGAGCAGTCATATAATTAGACCCGACCGACTGAAATTTCGGATTCATACGTACAATTTACACTCAATCCGAAAGAAAACGAAACCAATCTTCTAGTAGGTGCTCAGAAATCTAATTAACCAGAAAATATTTAAATTACGTTCCTATTAAACAGGAAAAACAGTGAGTCTACGATTGTAACAATGGCATTGATTTCACCGAGCAACCGTCACGAATGCATTCTCGTCCGCAACCATGGTACAACTGCATTGATCCACACATAGGAACTTAAACATTCCGTCTATAGAAAATGTAGGAAATGGGAACAACCGAGTAGGAAATCTCATTATTCATTGTTCGAAAGGGAAAGGCTAAAAAATCGATCCATGCATTATGCATCGCAAAATCCATATTTGTATCTTTATTTACGTTATTGTATAAGAAATATGCAAATCCTGTAATTCTTTGTTTGAATATTGCACTCGTGCGTGCGCGCGTTCGGTAATTTGAATAAGTATCAATCAATGTTTGAGTTAAAGACAGTTACGATTTGTTTATGTTGGTTTGAAGCGGAAGTTTAAAGCGGAAATATGATTATTGTGAATTTAAGGTTAAATAACATAAAGTGGTCATTGGAGTATTTTTCTAGGTCCTCCTGGCCTTATACTACCACGTTATATCAGCTGCCAAACAGCAGTGCTAATTGCACTGATGTTCTGAACTTATAATAGCAGTAAGACATAGTATGGATGTGCCTGAAAATGTACATAAATAATTTTCGATTTGCGATATTTATTCCATTTTTGCTAGGTGCAGTAGAAAGCAGATAACAAAATATTTTTCTGAACCTTTTTCAAATTCAAGATTTTGCCTCTCCACCTCCATTTGGCATTTTCAATTCTAGACGTGCGAACCCTTTCATAAATTGGTGCATGCATGAGAAACTAGAATTGAAACCGAGCCAATATTCTACTCAGGCGCAGAGTACAAACACTTTTACTGCTAGCATTCACGCGATGCGGTGAAAACAATTGATTTGTCACTGCTCGGCGCACGCGCACCTTCTATGTTGTATGCATATGTTTGGATGTGACTTGCCATGTCTGTAGATCTGGCAGCCGAGCGCCATCTGAATTTGAATGACAGTAACACTATACAATACACAACAATACACACGTTTGGGACCGCAAATACCTCGTGGTTAAATAAACAAGCTGTAAATGATATGTTTATCACAAAATGTGACAAAGAGTACTCTGTACAACATGTGGAAATATACATTTTTGTAAGAATATCACTTTAAAATTACATGGAATAAAATTGATGATTTCACGAAGCACTTTGTAGCGTCATCATCAACACACTTTAACGGGATCAAAATAGCCTATCTCTCTAATATATCTCCGTGCACACAAACTATCTGTATGCAAAAAAAGTCGATGATGTCACGCAGCAACGGTTAAAGAAGGACAAACCAACAAACAAACTCGCGTTTCTAATTATAAGTAAGATGTTTACTTACTTTTTACCTGACATCGGAAATTCAGGTTTACAGATAAATAAAAAATAGCGTATCTTCTAGAAGTTATACGAGACAAATTCTCCATAAAAAATATTAACAATTTGTAAATAATACTCGTAAGTTCCCAAAGCTTTTGATTTTTTTTAATAATGGGAAAAGTAATTTAAATCTTAAATGTATTCGTTTCGTTTGTTTGGTACGTGTTTATACAATCTATTGCTGCGCACAATGCGTTCAGATTTCAATCTAGCATCTCAGGCATTCGTGCAGGCGTGTAATCTCTAAACTAGTTTGGTCCCCAATATTCTTGTACTGGCGTGCACGGAACTGTTTCGTTCTTTGAAGTATTTAAATTAAACGAACCCATGAAATTGGTCTGAGACAAAATTATGATTTCGTAATATTTCCTGCATGTAACGAAATATGTGTAGCGATATATTTTGTAAAACTTAATAGGCACCATCTTTGTGTTATTAAGCTTTTAAACGCTTGCCGCGTATGTCTGTAAGTGAAGCCCGTTTCCTTCATGTATATGGTGTATCATGTATGAAATTTACTTTTCATGATGTAGACTTTGTTGGTGAACCGAAACTGACTTCAAAAATAACTTGAAACGTAAATTGCATGGTAGTATTGGTGGTACGAGTAAGTGTTTTCTATGTTCGCCTGGCTTGCCACTAACATGTTGCCTAAGTCTGCCGCCTTACATCAGTGTGGAAAAGAAATAGATTCACTGGTGAGCACGCTTTCCATCTATTGGCCTTATCGTCAACTTACATCAAGTGAAATGAAAGCCAAGTGCAAATCCATTTTCCATGAAAATAACAAATTAAGTTGACTGCAGGAATGTCGGTCACTAAAATTGACTATTATTTAAATCAAGTACTTGATGTAAATTTTGACTTAGTAGAAACTTCTATACTTTTGTAAAATACTTTACACAGATAAGATCGTAGGAAAGTTTTCAGTGGTTTCTTTTTGAAATGAATGAACGTGAAATGAAAAAACAAAAAGTGACCTTTCTGAAAGAGACACAAAAATAAAATTAAACTCTCCATTGACATGCAATAATACGCATATTTAAACGAGCGGCCTCAATTATTTTTGCATTAAACTTTTCTTTACGACTGCTTTTTGGGGTCACAATTTTTTTGTATCTTTTTTGGAACAGGTAGGTGTCCGGGGCACTAATGGTCCAGGTTCGAGTCTGGTTCGCGTGCCTCGTGTTTTGGTATTTTAATGCCTTCTTTGTTGCTCTCACTTTTTGTACAGGTTTGGGTTTTATTCGTAACGAATTATCTTTTTTGGACTGCGGCGGGAGTCGACTATTGGGTGTAGAGATTATGGAATGAAAGGACCAAGGAGCCGAGTATTGTCCACGGTGCATTTCAAGATAAATCAATTAAAATACCTTAGTATTTTCACTGAATTATGTGTTCTACTTATTTTGTCCCTTATATAGATTCCCAATTTCGTTTTTATACGTTTTGTGGTGTTTTTCGAGTTTAAAATAAATTGTCTTTGTCTAATTTTATATGTTATGTTATGTTTTTCTTTTATATGAGATTTTAAATGCAAAATTGTTTTGCAAGTGCGAATATGGCCTCCCTAGCATCGTAGCTTGTTCATCCAGAAGCCTTAACTTTAGCTTAAGTTAATGAGAAGCTCTCTATGTCTACGTTATCTTTCACTATTGGCGGTAGGCTTAGATATAATAACAGTAGCTAACTAGTCCAACATAGAAATGTGCCCTACCACCAAAACAAGCACTAGATAGTTTCTGGGGTGGGAGTAGAACTTTCGAATCCGAAATTTGAGTTTAACTGTGTACCCTTTAAGTGACAGAGTCGGTTGAAGCTCTGTGTAGTTGACCTATAAGGAACCAAAGCATCGGCCGATTGGACAAGCACTTGGCCGACTTACGGTATCGGCTCGCCATTTGCCACGAATCGATTCTTCCGGAAAATCGATGTAAGCGGTTACGTAATCGAATGCAATATCGAACAATGTCGTTTCGGGGGTTTCAATTGGTCTAAAGATGAGATTCGGGCCACGAATACAGCGATTTATAATCTAGTGGTATACAAAAGTATTAACTCCTCTTTGTGCATGATTTAACACGTATTTTACAAGGGTAGTAAATGAACATATTTTAGCAAAATTAATGACAAATATTTAAGCTGAAATAATTAATACTTTGTACTTATTTAATTAGCTTGAGTCTTCTGTGTGCAAACACTTACCATCCAAAAGTGCCAAATGCCAACCCATCATTCATTTTTTTTAAAAATCAGTTGCGATTCCTATACAAAGCCCAAACTATAATAGACAGATAAAAACTGTATTTGTCACGACAAACACATAAAAAATATACACAAAATCATGAAGAAAAAAAGAGACACATACTAGCAATTACAAGTAGTCTAACAGATAATCCTACTACTATTATAAAGGCGAAAGTTTGTAAGTATGGATGTATGGATGTATGGATGTTTGTTACTCTTTCACGTAAAAACTACTGAATGGATTTGAATGAAACTTTACCACAATATAGCTTATACATCAGAATAACATATAGGCTATAGCTTATACATCAGAATAACACATAGGCTACAATTTTTGAGGTTTCTAATGTGAAGTCGTAAAAAAACACATTTTTTGCGCTTACATTGCAAACGCTGACTGAATCCTACAAGATCCTACAAGATAGATCAAAACAATGTACTACAGTATTGTACAACTTAAAAAGGTCTCCAAAAAAGTCCGTGATGGTATATGTTTATCTCTTAGGAATAACCCACAATAACCATTTTTTATCCTTTACTTTGTACGAGAAATAATGGCTTTTTACGAAGCGATTTTAAGCAATACTGTATTAATCCTTATCCAATTAAGTATCTTAAATACATTGTGCATTTAATAAAGATCAATATGGCTTTTTACAGCATGTAAATTAAATAAATATTTTCGAAGATATCACAGATTTAAAATGCAGAGTCATAGCAATTTCGGCGATAAATACCGTTTCGGTGAAAAATACCGGCAGCGGTGCCAGGCGAACGGGGCGTGGGGGGAGCGGGGTAGGTGCGGTGGGGAAGAAGTGGCTCATCGCTGAGTGCGCGACCCGAACGCGGGCAGACGCGTGAGGGCAGACGTCGTTGACGGTTGTGTCCGTTTTGCGAATTTTCAAGGTACTAGCGATTTGATAAAAACGTATGGTCGCCTACTTTAAGTAATATAGGCCTAAGGTTAGTTATTGCCAGGTTTCTTTTTGGTTAGGAGTTACACGTACAAAAAGATACTTCATTTTTACGAATTACTTCATTGATAATTCAATTACTATATAGATAGGTTAATTAAATAGGCAAGGATTGCATTAAAGTACAATCATAACAATAACTACCGTACTGTATTTTTTGGAAGTATAGAAACAACACGTACTTAAGAATTATGCCGCGAAAGCGTAAGTCTAATCTTTCCCAAAGCTCTAATAAAGCTCGAACTATGAAAGTAGCTAGACTTAACGAGACGTTTCCACAAGCCGAACTGCGAAGGCTTAAACAAGCAGAGCGTGAAGCAGCTCAAAGAGCTGCTGAGACACCAGAGCAGTCCCAAGATAGACGTCGACAGCATGCTGAGTATCTAGCATCTCAACGGGCTGCAGAGACACCCGAACAGTCTCAAGCTCGACGTCAACAGAACGCTGAATATCTGGCATCTCAACGGGCTTCTGAGACACCCGAACAGTCCCAGGATCGACGTCGACAGCATGCTGAGTATCTAGCATCTCAACGGGCTGCGGAGACACCCGAACAGTCTCAAGCTCGACGTCAACAGAACGCTGAATATCTGGCATCTCAACGGGCTTCTGAGACACCCGAACAGTCCCAGGATCGACGTCGACAGCATGCTGAGTATCTAGCATCTCAACGGGCTGCGGAGACACCCGAACAGTCTCAAGCTCGACGTCAACAGAACGCTGAATATCTGGCATCTCAACGGGCTTCTGAGACACCCGAACAGTCCCAGGATCGACGTCGACAGCATGCTGAGTATCTAGCATCTCAACGGGCTGCGGAGACACCCGAACAGTCTCAAGCTCGACGTCAACAGAACGCTGAATATCTGGCATCTCAACGGGCTTCTGAGACACCCGAACAGTCTCAAGCTCGGCGTTTTCAGCAAGCGACTTACATAGGGTCCCAAAGAGCTACTGAAACTGTTGAAGCTGCTGAAGCTCGCAGACGCGCTGTTGCTGAAAGGGCACAACAGCGACGATTAATATTTACAAGAAACGCGTGTGAGAAGTTGGGGTTGTTGGAAGATGACAACCACTGGGATGCCACAATGGAAGAGGCAGTGCTGTGTCGCTCTCCTTCGCAAATAAGAGAACTATTTGCAATATTGATATGCACTTGCGGCTTATCCAATCCTCTTCAACTATGGGATAAGTATAAATCTGCATTATCGGAGGATATCTTGCATAGATTTGAAAGGATGGATCAAGTCAACAATGATCTATGTTTCAATGAAGCACTAAGACATATAGAGGACAAAATAATAACGATTTCCGGTAAGAAATTGTCCGACTTCGGTATGCCTGCCTACACCAGAGCGTCGAGGAGAGTTGTCGACCGATTTGATCAAAGAGCTAAGCTACGATATTGCTTTATTAGACGCTCAGGTCAGCGAAACTGAACCACGCCTTCATGTAAAACCTAACGTGTAGGATCCAGTTTCTAGTCCGACATCATCACAAAGTTTTTTAAAGATTTAGTACCGACTACCGTTCTAAAAGTAATGTGGTATAAGTATACTCCGAGCCATGGTTTTACGCGTTTCATTTACGTAACGCAGTTTCAGTGTGTAACATTTAGATATTTTAGCGTAACAACGTAAAATAGACGCTCTCACTTAGCAACGATCCGCTAAAACGTTTTATTGTTGTTTCTACCTTTTATATATAAATACTTTATTTTTGTTACGCATGTAATAAAGTGTAAAATATCTTTTCTTCGTCGTCGGGGGATTGGTTCCCATAGCGGGGTATCTCTGATACTGGTAGGACATTTTTTGTGTCCGCCTGGCTAGCTAAAACACTATGCTATCTATATCAGCCGCCATACACGCGTGTTAATAGCACTGTTGTGTTCCAGTATTTAAACTTAGCATAAGAACTGACTCATTAAGTTTAACCTTCTGGCCTAGCTTATCGTTACTTACTATCAGATGAGATGAAAGTCATAATAGTAAAAGCAATGCGTCGTCGTAGTGATTCATGTTTTTTTACGCTGAGTCAAACGAAAGAAACAAATGGCATGAAAAAACAACTATGAACCCATTTATTGATGGAAATCTACTCTTAGTATAAACTCTAACTATATTCTAACAAGTTCGGATCCTCAATAGCGGTGACAAACTTTAAGGGAGGCGAGGTATTAGTAGTAGTACCATATAATTATTTTAGTACTACGTAGAAAACTGTCTTTCACCACCTCCCACCGATCCGCGATACCTCACCTCTCCCGCAAGAAAGTGACCCGCTCAAGGATCGGTAGTATGGCGCATACGAATACACTCACACTTGCGCGTGTATACAAACGTCATCTAATTAATTTATTAGAATAGGCCTGTTTCCACTAATAACAAATTGCTTGGTTTATAGTTTCTAATTATAAATGAGGAGACGAAGATAAGAAAAAACTAGTATATTTCTCAAAAAAGTTAAAGATTATTAATATTTTTAGAAAATGAATTCGAAAAAAATAGGCATTAGGTCACGTGACAACGAACACGAAGAACGCGGCGCAAGAAAGTGTGACGTCACGCCTCGCAAAACATCATTGTTGTTGTTGACGTTTTCATATCACAGAGCAGGTTATTTCGCGAGCTGTGACGTCATTCAAGACGCCATGACACTATTCAGCGTTTTCGAGGGAAATCTAAATGGCTTTTTTAAAATACAAAATACGTAATGTAAATATTGATTTTTCTTTAAAATATAGTTTTTTGGGGATAAAATAGATATTAAAGTATATAATTAGCCAAGTTTTCAAATTTAGTCAACTAGCCTATAGGAACCTCACGACATTTATTTGAAGTTTCCGGCCTGTGGTAGTTCATCGTAGTACTGTTGCAGCCGCTTCTTTACCCCGCTATACCCCCCGTCCCCCGCTGACGACCCCAACGTCTGTCAAATATAACCCACTGTTACTTGTAGTGCTTGCAGCAAATATCTATTATTATAATGTGCAATATAAGATCGTTTGTAGATTATCTCTCACGTAGGTGGAGGTCGTTAGTTTACACAGATGTATGCAAATTGCAGCTCAGAGGTGTGAGCTAGTGAGATTGGCATTTCTGCAAGGACAGAGGCTTTGTGTTGTTCAGATTTGATATTCTGCTATTTACTTACCTTGTCTAGAAATTACAAATGAGATTTTTGGTGTGGTACTTTAATTGCAGTTTTGTGGTAAGCGTAAAATTCGGTTATACTCGTACTTTGTGTTTATTTAACGATCGACCTGTACATACATAGAGAAGTTAGAAGGAAATTAGACTTCCTCCCGCCCGCCCTTGGAATATATTTGTGTGAAAAAAAAAATTACTAACAAATACATTATGTAAATTAAACATTATCATTCTGTAAGATTTTATAAAATATGTATCTGAAAGCTCTGCCATATTGTATAGAGTAGAAATACACTGTAGTCTGTATGCTGTTGATTTTCCCCTATAAAATGAATGAATGAAATACACCAATTTGTAACCTTATGTATTTTATAATATGGATGCTAATACCTACGTCATTTGTAATTATTTTTTTATATATGTCTGTGATAAACCAGACACGTCACTTTGTATAACTTGCAATTCTCATCAGCCTTATACCCATGGCACGCCATGGTAAGGAGTTGTTTTCTTCTTTAGTTTCTATGTGTTCTTAGTGCAATAATCTTGGACCTTTTAGAGGTCAGAGGAATGTTTCTAGACACCCTGTATCATCCTCGAGTCAACCCAGACCACCCGCTGTTATCTATAAATGACCGCACAGTCATTCACGTCAGGTGAGATTGTGGTCAAACGCAACCTCATCTAAATGTATTCAAAAAATGGTCAAGTGCGAATCAATCTCGCGCACCGAGGTTCCCGTACAGAATATGAATAATTAGCATACCGGAAATCAGAAATCAATAGGTAAGGTGCACTCAACAATGCTCTACCGAAAATTTAAGTGCTGATTGAAGAACATAATTTTACTTTGCAGCTAAATTCCATACCTGGTATTAGTTAGAAATCATAAAAAAAATATTCGAGTATAATATAATCAAAAATTCTGCTTTGCTTCTTGCCAAAATTCAAGTTCCTACGAAAAGTACCTTATAGGTTTTGATTCCCTTGAATTGGCCGTATTCTTCTAAGACGTTCGAATTTTTTCACAGGGCCAAGGGATTGTAAACTTACTTATTGATTTGTATTGATTGATTGATATTGAGAAAAAATAGTATTGACAAACATACATATGGACAACAAAGTGATCCTATAAGAGTTCATATTCCTTTTGAGTTACGGAACCCTAAAAAGGAAAATTTACTCGCAAGAAATAAATTATGTCTACTGTCCCTTCCTAAGCCCTAGCTCACGTTATCTGTCTCATATATTTATCGGTGAAATGAACGAGATAGCTACAGGTAACTGTACGTGAAGCGATAATCATCCACTCTTGCGCTTGGGAAGTATCAAGGGCTGCCAATGAACTGGTTCCTAATTCTTGCATAGCTTCACCCGGCTGTACCGTTACTGCCAATCGTATATAATTATAACGGGCGCCACTTACATTGATACTTAGTATTATTTTTATCACGTAGTGTGACCTGGTTATTGGCAATGTAGACGGTTAGTTAAATATGTGTAATTACTTTGATATATACATTTGGGAAGAGTGTAACTACATTGAAATGTGGTTTAAAAATTCTTACCGTTAGTGGCAAGAGAGAGATAGAAGAAGCTGAAAGAAAAGCTATAAATGCAGTAGACTTGTCCGGTTTCAATAAAGAATCACACAGTTTAAACAAGTTGTGTAAAAATAAACACATATGTTATCTTATCTATCTCTCACAATTCTGAGTATGGACTTTATTCATAGATATTCATGGACTATGTGTACAATAAAACAGGTACTTTTCGCTAAGTTATCAGCCCCCACTGTTGGACGTGAGTCTCCCCCACAGATGGGGTAATATGCCGCAATCAAAACACTTAGCAGGAAAATTTTCGATCGCAATTAGATGTCGTTATTACCTCGATTACGCTGACCTGAATCTACTTTAGTCATTTCTTACGGCATGTATAGCTTCGGATGTTTGGCGGTGGCCCTTTTATAAAGCCACACAGTTTTAACCACTAGAGTTACGTACTGGTCTGGGAATGAAACTTAAAATAAATTATTTTTCATGTTTGTGCAAATAGATAATAAAGTACACTTATTTCCTATATTTGCCCAAAGGCATATGCTAGTATGGTAAGATAAACAAGCAAATACATTCCTATCCGCATGTCCTAGCTACCGCTCCCAGATAAGATAGTATTTGACAGCCAGCGCAGGCGCATTACCCACCCACTTCCGAAAACATTCCAATGACTCACTTTGATTGACAAACAATACTCATCTCATCGGATATATAATTTGTCTTCGGTACGTCAATTGAATATTAATTGACCGATCAATTCACGCCTACGGACGCTCTCGCGATCCTTTCATTCCATTGAATTAATCACATTAATTGAATTATCATGCCATTACTGTCAATCAAGGTTTTCCACAATCATTCATGGTAAAAAGGCGTGTCGTATTAGCATTCAGTTGTGCCTTTTCCTATTTAAATATTTACTACTATTCATTTTTCCGTGTTTGAAGTGAAGGCGTTTGATTTGTATTGACAGTTAGCGTAAATTAATACAACTTCTGGTAAACGTCTACCAGGCCGTCCCTCTACTAGATGGACCGACGACCTGGAGCTCTATTTTTGATTCGCTCTACTCGCCGTGAGCGCTCGTTTTCTACTGATTTTCGTTCGACTTATGAAATTTGGTATTTTTGAATCGCTCTTCTGCAACGAGTGGTCGGGACCACTCTTTGCGGAGGCGAGCGATAGAGTAAACGCCATCGTCGAACGCTGACATTACCACTTATTGACATTGAACTTCTATGTACTTTGCATTCCGTTTTACTTGCATGAATTACCGGTTTTATTTTTCTGCATAAAACGGATAAAATTAAACATTTAAAGTTATATCGGCAACACCTGAGGCGAATGATTCAAAAATACGGTCAAACCTGTTTTCATGCGTCTTGTAGTCGATCGTGACTTAAGTCGTGTGCGACGAAGCTATGTCACACGAGCGAATCAAAAATAGAGCTCCTGGTTAGAGTCGCAGGGAGTCGCTGGATGCAGGTGGCTCGGGACCGGTCGATGTGGCGTACCATGAAGGAGGCCTATGTACAGCAGTGGACGTTTCCCGGCTGATGATGATCAATACAACTTCCATACACCAATTATATATACTTCAATCTTTGACATCAAGATAACTAGCTGACTTTGATTAGTATAAATCAAATGATCACCTCGAGAAGTGAAATAACTAAGCTAAGCTTTTTAAGCTATAATCAGCAAATATGAAATGTGATTTACTACGAAGTTGCACTGTGACGAAGCCGTGTTGACCCGGCTTTAAAATATAACCACCACACGTCTTTAAATTTAATTTTTATCTTGTTTAGTCTTATGTTAGTGTAAATCTTTGACAATATTTTTGGGCAGTATGTCTGTCTTTATGAGCCAATTTTAAAAATGAATTTATTATAATTTTGTGCATCTGTGATGTAACCCTGTTGAGACGGTCCAAATTATAATAAAATAAAAATGACACCCAGAAGGTGTCGAAAAAGGCGAATTAGGGGGGAAATATCAGGAGATGGTCATCATCCTGTCATCATCGAAGTAGGAACATCATGCATTCACCACTTCCAAGTACGTAGATTGTGGCAAATCACCTCAAACAGGTCATTACCAGGATACAATCAGAAGATTTTGTTACATAGGTGGTTGGTACCGTTCATCTCCTGAAGCTATGGGTAGGCCCTGTTACTCTTAAGCCGAGACCAAACGTCAAAAATAATAAATACATAAAAAAAATTAAATTTTTATTATTTACTGAGAGAATTTAGTTGGATCCTCAGACAGTATTTGAACATATTGATAGCATGCATGACGAAACTTTCAAGAATGTTATCTACACCGATCCAGGCCGTGCTGAAACTCAGAAATATCGGTGTTTGATTGATAACCGTGTTCTGTATCTATGTATCGTAAGAAAAGAGTTATCTGAGACGTATAAACATACATCATATGTGTCAAGTTGGATTTAACTAAAGATAAAATACATTGATTCCCAATAATTTTCTTTCATGAAATTAAAGATGATTATCATACATAAGAACTTTGATATTCGGTATTAGGAGTCTAAAATTAAGCACAGAAGTCCTATATTACCTCTACTTTGAAAATTTACCAGATAATTAAACCAGATACGTAATTTGAAAGGCACTCATTGGAGCGCATAAATCTGGTACAGGCCCTATATCGGAGATCGCCCTAAAGCGAGAACATTTAAAGAATACCCAGCGATACAGGTTTGTTACACAAGCTACCCCGCGACTTCATCTGTGTGGACGGGAAACTTCCTGGGAGAACATCTGCCTTTATTGCCATAGAATACGCTCATGCTAAATTTTGAGCAGATCGGTACAGTCGTTAGGCCATGAAAAGTCAACAAACAGACATACATGTGTGATATACTAATAGAAGAAGAAGCGTCGGTGGCGCAGTGGATAAGGCGCGGACTCTCAATCTGAGGGTACCGGGTTCGAATCCAGCCGTGTACCTATGAGTTGTTTTTCAATTCAAGTACATTATCCGATTGCTTAACGGTGAAGGAAAACATCGTGAGGAAACCTGCATGTCTTGAACAGGCATGTGAAGTCCGCCGATCCGCACTGGGCCCGCGTGGTGGACTATGGCCCATACACTCTCTGTAGGAGAGTAGGCCTGAGCCCCTCCAGTGGGGACATATATAGGCTGTTCATGATGATGATGATACTAATACACTACCTCCGTGGCTTAGTGGCTACACATTAGGACTCAACCTGGAGGTCCCGGAATCTATTCCGAGCGAAGTACCTTCTTATAGACATTCTTATATCATTTACCTAAGTCGATAGCAAAACAGCTGTGTTGATAGCATCTTGGTGTTCACTTAAAATTAGGTGAAGCTTAGGTAAAGCTAGGCCAAGTTTGCACTTGCACCCCTGATGCATTAAAAATACCTAGCATACCTTATCCCGTTTCTCAATCGGGGTTGGCTACCTAAAGACAAGGTATTAACATAGGTACTAGTTTTTACGGAAGCGACTGCCATCTGACCCTCCGACCCAGGGGAAACTAGACCATTTTTGGGGGTGAGGCCATTGCTATGTGTTGCCAGCTTAACTGCCTGAAGTACATCTAGCCGCCCGAAGGCCTCCAGCTATATATAAAAATTTATACACATATATGCTACCTACTGCGTCTTTGTCTGTATAAGGTTCTTGATGTAGTTACCGTCACCGTTACCGTTACCGTAAATATTTATTATACATGATATACCTTATGTATATCTTAACATCATTAGATCAATTTAGTAATTCAAGAGACGTCAGATAATTCCAAACTCGCAACAAATATAGGTAGGTATAAATATAAAAAAATATCTCAAGAATTTAGCATCAAAGCACGTAATTTATCGCAATGACAGCAATTTCTTGCAAATTACTTTGACACGTATAATATTAAACATTAGGGTTGTCAGTTGGTTAGCATAAACTAAACAGTTGAAAAATAACGTAACGAAGTCGTGTAGTTGCGTTAATGGACGTCAAAAAAACCGTTTTAAAATCGAATCACGTCCACTATTCATGACTATGACCGACCCGACAAATCTAATCGGTCATAGAGTAAGGCAAGCGCTTTCTGAATAAATTATAAAGATTAAATTAATATTACATCCGCGACTTCTTCTGAATTCACTTTAAAATCATCCCACGGGAACTCCATGTCAACATTTGGAGAAAATTAAGCAGGCACGTACATATACGTACTTGATTTTCTAAAAATTGGTTTAGCCGTTACATCATGAAAAGGCAACAAACAGAGAGGAAGTACAGACAGAAGAACAGGAAGACAGTTTAGTATATATAGTACTAGCTTTTGCCCGCGACTTCGTTCGCGTGGACTTCAGGTTCGTCCCGTCTAGTCTAGTAATAAGTAAGAAATACGGTAACTAAGCACTGCAGAGCCCTAATCATAGGTCTATAGGTAGCTACTGCAGTATGCTCCTATAAACTACATTTAACGATCTTTTTCCTTCACCATAAACATGCAGATTCTTCGCTTTGGAAACACGTGAGCAAGCCACATAGAGCTGACCGTGAGAAAAACATGGCGTGCCCAAATGTAGGCCTGCTACCTTCAAGGTTTGACCCTGCGATTTGTTGATCGTCATTGAAAATGCGACTTTTAATGGGAAATACAGGCGTTTAAAATTGAATGGCAAGTTGTTGGGTATGATTGGGATGCGCGGTATAAGAACATTGTCTCCCTTGGCTTCTCCAGTTAAAATTGTAGCCTTCACTATATGCCTTCCTAATTCGGTAACTCGCAACCGAGTACCGTTGCATAATCTTGGCGCATCCAGGTTACGCATTAACAAAACGGGTACACCAACCTTTAATTCCAACTTGTGTGATGGCACCCCGGACAACTCTAAAGAGTTTAGGAACTCTACGGGATAACTTGTAGTGTCATCGGATGACATAACTGTGTCAATGGAATTATACACTGATGTTTCGCTGTTTATTTCGGCCAAGATTTATTTATTTATTTTCGCAACAGTCTCATTTTTTGGTGCCAATATGGTCCTTTCACACAACCAATTTTCGTCAAGAATATTTTGTTGCAGATTCGGAAAAACTTGTTCAATAAGTTCGTTTTCTGTCTCCACAGCATGACAAAATTGCTGTGTGAAAAGAACCATACCTTCTTGGTCGGTGTTTAGGTGGCCTTCACCAATTTCTAGCAGTTTTTGAGCATATGCTCCTGATTCGACATCGCTGAATAACTGGACTCGCGTGTTAGTGGTAAGATAAAGCTTTTCAACTTTAGACCACAGAGATGAGGCTTTTAGACATGCGTTAATTTCATCTGCTGCAGTGCCTCTCTCGATAACAGGTAAAGTCTGTCTAAAATCCCCTGCCAATAACACTACCACACCACCCATCAACTTTCGATTGCTGTGAATATCTTGTAGACAGCGATCAAGCGCCTCAATGGCGCGTTTGTGTGACATAGTGCACTCGTCCCACACGATCAGCATACATTGTTGCAAGAGGGCGCCACGGGCACTGCTCTTACTGATGTTGCACGTTGGGGTTTCTTCGCTCGCCAGATTAAGAGGTAATTTAAAAACCGAATGTGCCGTTCGTCCACCGCTCAGCAATGTTGCAGCGATCCCAGAGGAAGCCACCGCTAATGCAACTTTACGGTCCTTACGAATTTTTGCTAGAAGCAAATTAAGCAAAAATGTTTTACCTGTACCGCCCGGGGCGTCAAGAAAGAAAAGGCCGCCTTTGTCAAGCTCAACTCGTTGTAATATTTTGTTATAAATGTTTTTTTGTTCGGGTAGCAGGCGTGGTTCAGTTTCGCTGACCTGAGCGTCTAATAAAGCAATATCGTAGCTTAGCTCTTTGATCAAATCGGTCGACAACTCTCCTCGACGCTCTGGTGTAGGCAGGCATACCGAAGTCGGACAATTTCTTACCGGAAATCGTTATTATTTTGTCCTCTATATGTCTTAGTGCTTCATTGAAACATAGATCTTTGTTGACTTGATCCATCCTTTCAAATCTATGCAAGATATCCTCCGATAATGCAGATTTATACTTATCCCATAGTTGAAGAGGATTGGATAAGCCGCAAGTGCATATCAATATTGCAAATAGTTCTCTTATTTGCGAAGGAGAGCGACACAGCACTGCCTCTTCCATTGTGGCATCCCAGTGGTTGTCATCTTCCAACAACCCCAACTTCTCACACGCGTTTCTTGTAAATATTAATCGTCGCTGTTGTGCCCTTTCAGCAACAGCGCGTCTGCGAGCTTCAGCAGCTTCAACAGTTTCAGTAGCTCTTTGGGACCCTATGTAAGTCGCTTGCTGAAAACGCCGAGCTTGAGACTGTTCGGGTGTCTCAGAAGCCCGTTGAGATGCCAGATATTCAGCGTTCTGTTGACGTCGAGCTTGAGACTGTTCGGGTGTCTCCGCAGCCCGTTGAGATGCTAGATACTCAGCATGCTGTCGACGTCGATCCTGGGACTGTTCGGGTGTCTCAGAAGCCCGTTGAGATGCCAGATATTCAGCGTTCTGTTGACGTCGAGCTTGAGACTGTTCGGGTGTCTCCGCAGCCCGTTGAGATGCTAGATACTCAGCATGCTGTCGACGTCGATCCTGGGACTGTTCGGGTGTCTCAGAAGCCCGTTGAGATGCCAGATATTCAGCGTTCTGTTGACGTCGAGCTTGAGACTGTTCGGGTGTCTCCGCAGCCCGTTGAGATGCTAGATACTCAGCATGCTGTCGACGTCGATCCTGGGACTGTTCGGGTGTCTCAGAAGCCCGTTGAGATGCCAGATATTCAGCGTTCTGTTGACGTCGAGCTTGAGACTGTTCGGGTGTCTCTGCAGCCCGTTGAGATGCTAGATACTCAGCATGCTGTCGACGTCTATCTTGGGACTGCTCTGGTGTCTCAGCAGCTCTTTGAGCTGCTTCACGCTCTGCTTGTTTAAGCCTTCGCAGTTCGGCTTGTGGAAACGTCTCGTTAAGTCTAGCTACTTTCATAGTTCGAGCTTTATTAGAGCTTTGGGAAAGATTAGACTTACGCTTTCGCGGCATAATTCTTAAGTACGTGTTGTTTCTATACTTCCAAAAAATACAGTACGGTAGTTATTGTTATGATTGTACTTTAATGCAATCCTTGCCTATTTAATTAACCTATCTATATAGTAATTGAATTATCAATGAAGTAATTCGTAAAAATGAAGTATCTTTTTGTACGTGTAACTCCTAACCAAAAAGAAACCTGGCAATAACTAACCTTAGGCCTATATTACTTAAAGTAGGCGACCATACGTTTTTATCAAATCGCTAGTACCTTGAAAATTCGCAAAACGGACACAACCGTCAACGACGTCTGCCCTCACGCGTCTGCCCGCGTTCGGGTCGCGCACTCAGCGATGAGCCACTTCTTCCCCACCGCACCTACCCCGCTCCCCCCACGCCCCGTTCGCCTGGCACCGCTGCCGGTATTTTTCACCGAAACGGTATTTATCGCCGAAATTGCTATGACTCTGCATTTTAAATCTGTGATATCTTCGAAAATATTTATTTAATTTACATGCTGTAAAAAGCCATATTGATCTTTATTAAATGCACAATGTATTTAAGATACTTAATTGGATAAGGATTAATACAGTATTGCTTAAAATCGCTTCGTAAAAAGCCATTATTTCTCGTACAAAGTAAAGGATAAAAAATGGTTATTGTGGGTTATTCCTAAGAGATAAACATATACCATCACGGACTTTTTTGGAGACCTTTTTAAGTTGTACAATACTGTAGTACATTGTTTTGATCTATCTTGTAGGATCTTGTAGGATTCAGTCAGCGTTTGCAATGTAAGCGCAAAAAATGTGTTTTTTTACGACTTCACATTAGAAACCTCAAAAATTGTAGCCTATGTGTTATTCTGATGTATAAGCTATAGCCTATATGTTATTCTGATGTATAAGCTATATTGTGGTAAAGTTTCATTCAAATCCATTCAGTAGTTTTTACGTGAAAGAGTAACAAACATCCATACATCCATACATCCATACTTACAAACTTTCGCCTTTATAATAGTAGTAGGATATAATATTAGTAACTTATGGATTTTTTACAATAGGAAGAGACCATATCCTCTTGTGGGTGTTGTAAAAGCGACGGCTCATTGAGGACTTATGACGATTACAAATGCTTTCGTCTTCGTCATTGAATTGAATAGGTTTTTATACCTACCTGCCTATGAAACTAAAGATAAAAAGCGTCTCTTGCACAATATAATTGGAAAAAATTCAGTGCAAGCAGAAAAGCGCTGCAACCACACAGGCGCAGGCGCGCGATTGCAGCGCAGCAGACTGCTGCCAGCATTTGGTATCATTCGTGAGTTGTAAGGGTATCAACCTGTCCTGACCTGGGATATATATGAGCGTCACTTCTGCAACCTCTGGTCTTTGCCACTGGGCTGGAGTACCGGGCGCGGTCGATGACAGCGTTACTGCGTTTGCGCACCTCGACGGTCGACGTAATCGACGCTTACTGTAGGGAGTTAGTCGCTCGGGTTATGTCACCATTCATTCAAGGCTTTTTATACATTTCACGGCGAAGCGAATCGTCTGTTTGGACAGTTACCACAGTAATCTTTCTAAAAACAGAATCTATATAAATAACAATTAAATGATGTTATTTTTTAATTTAAGTACATCACTTGAGAATGTCTTTATTTTCCACGTTTTAATCATAATCGTCGATTGACATTGTGGTTCAGGGCGCATGGTACATGGTTGCCTATTCTCTGACGCAGAAGACGGCGGGAATTCCACCCCTTAGCAGTGCGCATGATGAATAAAGAAGCGAAAGACATCGACAAATAAAAACTTCATGAATACTGGCTATTTTTTGTCTGAAATTTCAGAAGCAACTTTATAATTTTCTACATAGGCCGATTTTATATAATTTATTGACCTGACATTAATTATGGCATGCCTTTTATGGCATCCGCTGCATGACAAGTGGTGTCCTTATTATAAAATCTAAAGCCAAGAACTCATGACATGTTTGTCTTTCCTGTTCCTATATTGACAGTTAGTCACGAAGCTAGGAGTACTAAGTTTGAAAATAGATCACTGGTTCCAAAAACCAAACATTTATTTTTAAATTAAAAATCTCACCTCACAGTAGGCCCTAGACAGCTCCAGACACGTTTCAACCTAGATTTATTATCAGGAAATGACTGCACTTGAGCCTTGAATTAAATGCATCTGAGACAATTATTATGCACTTATATGCATCTATAGAGAGCAGGAAACTATATAATCATAAAAAAGATTTCCTTAGAATTCATTAACACAGTTGAGGAGCCATGTCGTGTTTTCAATCTCTTGTAATGGTAGCTTAATTAATGTTAAAAAACCATTACACATAATTTATACATATTAGTTAACCTATTATTTGAAAAATCATCATTTATTTTATTAAATAAGGAGTATCAACAGTCTCTCGTATTGAATTTCTAAATTTATACATTAAAAAGTTTTTAATCTGATACGAGAACCAATTACAGATGCACACAACATTAATGTAGTAAATTATATATTAAAAACAAGCAACAAAAACAGAGATTACCTCTAGATTAAATAGAATTAAATATAAAATTGAAATCATGGTCAAAAGCTGCATATGTCCTTTATTGGACATGATACTCGTATTCATCATGAACGTTATATCCACGTCGGATTTTTCAACAGGGTTTTTGCCGTAATCATCACAGATGCCAGGTGAATTAGTGATCGCAGTAAGATGTCGATACTTTGGCAAATTCTGCTACTTCATTTTTTTCCTAGTCGTCTTACGACCCCGCGGGATGACATGCGGTGATCCTATTCTAAAGCAGAGAGCACAAGACCAATTTAAATCATTTCAAGAAAAATATTTACTTTAATTTAACTATGCGCGGAGAATGTACTTAACCTTTTTGTAGTTAATTAGTCTTTGTTTGGTGGTATAGCAATGACATATCCGCCTTATCCTACCACTATGTTTTTTTACTAATTTACTGTCAACACCACTAATTTACTGTTGGGTACAGTTTGCGTAGCTCATTTCTCACAAATTTGCGGCTTATAAGTGAGCATGTTTCCAGCCTGTAGGTACCTTCAAGCTACCCATGACTTTACGTCACCCAACCTTCACAAGAATATTTCAATTGAAATGAATTGAAACCTCGCTAGCTCTTTCAAACACATTTCGACTGTAATCAAGAGCAATTACAATTAACGACTAATATCCCCGAGCGAGTTATTCAGATTATTTGTGCGTGCTCCGAGCATCGAACCTTGGACCACTTGCGGCGTGGGGCTACTCGGTACCTCTCGCGTGCAATGGCAAGTGTGCAGCAATTTGTCGACGCGTACCGTCAGACAAAAAATGGAGCGACATATGCGGAAATATTCACGATAAATTTCTGCTTTATTTACTTAAGTATTGTGTTGTAGCATACTCGTAGATTAGATATGAATACTGCATAGTTGTAGTTAACTTTTACATCGTGTTCCAGGCCGGACACTTCAAACAAAAGTCGTGATATCGGTTCATATTCCCATACATCAAACGGATGACGTTTGTACACGTACACGCGCACATTGTTTGTTTACAATTGATTGTTTACAAATAATTTAAATCTGACATATTAAATAAAGGTAATAACTGAGTTTTTTTTTCTGCAGCAAAGGGCTTTGTCCACATTTGCAATTGCCGCAGCTTTCACAAATATATTTTAAACTATAACTTTGCACTTGGCCTTCATTCCACCGTAAGGCTGGAAAGCCTTCTCATTCAGCAACCTCAAGCTAATGAGGAGCTGGCTCTGCTACTTCTTTTTCTTGCTACTACGAGTAGCTATACCAGGACACCTAACAGTGAAAATTACTTGTTTTGCTGTCCTTACGAAAAACCTGTGCACAGTTTGTGTGAATTTCACAACATTGATCTAACAGTCGCGTGGGCCGCCCACTTGATAATAAAAATAACAACACAGACTACGAGTATATAAAAACAATGCTAGAGATACTTAGATAGTGTAACATGAATTACCACCATTATCAAATCGTGCGCTCAACGAGAACGACACAAATTCTCATAGCTTGCCATAGGAAATCATATGTGTCTTGATAGTCGGAATTTTTTTATTGCTCCTTGATTTTACAGTAATTTTCTCCCCCTGAAAACTATGTTCCCTGCAGAGTGATCTTTTGAATGATTATGGTTGGTGCTACTCCTATATTTGGCGTTGGAATGATAGTAATTTGCGGGAAATTAGGAGCATACCCTAGCTAAATGACACGTTACGCGAATGTATGGAGCCAAGGCCTGGTCTTGTACATTTATAAATTTAAAAGGCCATTATCAAATAAAAGTGATTTAGTTACCTTTGTATATGTTGGTTTATTTTATTTATACAAAAACATATAAGCGCACGAAACTGGTAATACTTGACGTTGAAAACAAAGATGGCGTCAATATAATGACATTTGACGCTGTCACTTAGTACAAAAAGATTGATTTTGTACAATCAAAATAAATGCAAAAATTTATTTCCAGTAAATTTATATTCATATTTAGTTTATTACTTGATTTTTAAATAGTGAACAAGTGCAGGCCGAATTTGAAACAACTGTTTTTATTTTTTGACATCGTCATCGTGAGTCGTCTAAATACCCATAGGTGCAAATAATATTTTGATTTCTGGCTGTATGTCATCGTTTAGTGTAAGATCGAAGAAAAAAAAACATTTAAGAAAATATTTCAAAATTACATCACCAAATGATGGATAGCAGATGGAAGAGCTTTCAATTTCATGTATTCTGTTTTTATTTAGTCTAAGACCATATATTACAACCACGTATTTCTTTATTGCCACTAGACAACGCTCAATGGGGCTGAGAATGTATTTCGCAAATTTGTCTAATTACGAATTTTGTGAACGCCCGTTTGAATTGTTTATGAACGCTTTTTTGAGTTATTTCGTATTTGTTGCGCTTAATTACAAGGTGCAAGTGGCTTGTAATCTTTGATTGTCATTTCTAAAGGTTCAATAAAGAATTTTTTAAATGATATTGTTGCACCTTTTTGAATAAAAAAGGATGATTTAAGTCTTTGATTCTTTTTTGAGTCCGTTACGGCGTACGTCCAATAAAAAACTAGACCCTTACAGGATAAATTTAATGTTTGTTTGTACACACCTTTCTTGTATGGACACCTCCTTTAAATTTTAAGTATTGTTATTATTTGTTTAGCGTAACCTTCAAATTAATAAAATATAATCGCATTCTTGTCGTTGTACCTGGCGACTAAAGGTATTTATGAGATGGGTTACTAGATCTAAGTACTAGATTCCTAAACAGAAAGATTTAACAAAGAGTTAAAGTGGCGATTTATGAAGGAAACACATGTCCAACAGTGGATGTTTTAAAATAAATGATACACATAGAAACATGCTCCACACATCCGGTTCTAAAACCTCGCTCTAGCCTGCGCCGACGCAGCTATGCTAATGTCACTAACTGGAACACTAAGGAAACTTATCAGCGGTCATTCACCCCGCGATAGCAAGTCTAAGCGCTTTACTTAGATAACATAATCTGTACTTACATAGGTGCACGTGTCCAACTTAATGCAGATTGCGCGCTAATCGTGACTTAGTTTATTTACCTAATTATTTGTTTAGTAACCTTTTCCAGTGAAGTTATAAGTATAGAGAGGCCTCTGTTAGTGGATATATTGGAAAATAAACTGATTTATGCCGTGTGCTCTCGGCTTTAGAATAATAGTACCCCATGTCATCCAAAGGATGTCGTAAAAGACGTATAAGGGATTAATATTCATAATATGGCCAGCAGCATCTTACTGGAAACGCCAATCCGCGGCAATCGCAGTTATTATGGCAAATCCCCGTAAAGTCTCTTCTGTAAGTAAAGACTCCATGAGCCCAATATCTAGTCAGCAAGGCATGGAGAAGGTTCAAAAAAATAATATTGTATGTGCGTTAGGGGCCGTCCATAAATTACGTCATCGATTTTTTCAGATTTTAGACCCCCCCCCCCCCCTATAATCATCCTATCGTCATTTCTTAATGACCCCCCCCCCCCCCCCCCCCTTCTCCCAAAATTGACGTCATTACTAGTTTGACAAAATAAAACATTGCAGATTTGAGAAAAATAGGGTATTATATGATTAAAACACTTGGCTATAGAATCACCTTTTATTATTTTTACTTTGGCTTTTTTATTTAAGTATTGTGTTTATTATCAATACACAGTATAAAACATAGTCGCTTTCGCTGTCTGTCCCTATGTATGCTTAGATCTTTAAAACTACGCAACGGATTTTGATTCGGTTTTTATAAATAGATAGACTGATTCTTAAAGAAGGTTTATATGTATAATACATGTAAGTACCACGGGCGAAGCCGGGGCGGGCAGCTAGTATTTTACTAGGTGTGCTGGAAGAAATTTCTTTTAATAATCTTTTTGTACGTGAAAAATAAACTATAAATAAATAAGAATGACGTCAATTTCGAAACACCCCCCCCCCCCCCCCCATCTATCATTTACCGTCATCCGCAGACCAACCCCTCCCCCCCTAATTTAGAATGACGTAATATATGGACGGCCCCTTATCTGAAGTGTTTACCTAATAACTTTTTGCAAAATGTCTCCTTGATCATTTCACCTTATCAAACTTGACGAAGGTCCCTCTATGAATAAACATCACTGTTTGTTTGTTTTAGTTTGGATAAGGAATTCACCGATTTTTTTGAGGTTTGTGATAAGATTGTATTGGAATTTATCTGATTTTTTATTTACTATTGCCGTTTTTGTTTCAGATCCCACTACTGGCTGACCTCAAAACATATTTAAGGTGAGGAGACATTTATTTTTCTATCGTATTTTTACCTGACAATAATATAAACGATCAAAGGAGTAAAATATAGATTTGAATACTTACGTTGGATTTACCAAAGAACCATCTTGTATATTGATATACTACGACTTCACTAAAATTCACTTCCAATCGTGATGAAAGCGAGCGAGCTTCGGCTGGCTGTGACGTCACCGTGCCTCGTTCACCGGAAGTTGCGTCACCCACTAGCACTCGGTATCGGGCAAGTAGCAAGTTGCTATTGGTTTACGTAATTAATAAGCTCCCCATTGTATCGTACAAGTGGTGCTTACAATAACGCAGTTCGGTTCATAACTTACTCTCACATACTCAGTCGAATGTACACTTAAAATGTTTTATTGATACGTTTCGAAATTGAGTGCCTATTTTGGCTTTAGATGAAAGTTGAGTGAAACTTTCCTGCCATACAAGCTCGTCTATTCTGCGAATAAATGAATGAATGAACGAATGAAAAAAAAACAACTCAGAAATCCTCTGTTACATTTAAATTGAACAGCAAAATTCTTAATTTTTGTGTGTGCATAAAACTATTGCCTGAAATGAATCCACTGGAACTTATATTGTAAAAGAACGGACTAAAAATAACAAGAAAAAAAATAAAAAAAATCCTACTTTTAAAAGTGTGACCAGCTCAGCATGTGGCATGTGGCCACAGCGCTGGTTTTCAGCCGCTACCGACATTGTCACATTTCTGAAAGAAAAACCGTTAAGAAAAAGCATCAGTTAACAATTCAGTTATAAGCTATTTGCTTTATATCGAAATTATGACCCCAAAACCATAGTTTGTATAATTAATAATGTCTATAACTAGTGAATCATTAAATCAATCTGTTTAATTGTTTCCACACACTGTACTCATAGCTAAATACACAACATCGCTAATCATATACAATAGAGATGAGCATGATATAAAACTAATTATCGAGTTTTCCGCTCAATTTCCTGCTTTCATTCAACGCTCAAATATTACAAAAACCTGTACGCGTTCGGCTGAGACGATAACTCGAGAGATTCTCTGTAATACGAGTAGTGTTGGGAAGTAGCATTCAGTTTCAATTCAATTCAGACCAAAAGCATTTTGCTTCTCATACAAAATATCGAAACCAATCATCTTCAGGTATACGTGTAGTGGACATAATTTTAAGAACATTAATTTGATTTAGAATGAAACATATCAATGATATCTTAAATTGTTAGTTTCTATAAAAATAGATTTTATCCTTTCATCAATATTTATTTAGGTATGAGTTAACTCTATCAACAAACAACAGAGTCTTAATAAAATTTTGATAGAAGTTCCACAGAGAATAGACAATTTCCGTGAACCACCCTAGACCACATTGTCGCTTAACATCAGGTGAGATTGTGGTCAAACGGAAGCCTATGTAATGTAAAAAGACTGAAAACCTGCTAAACAGATTTAGTTAATCTAAGTTAAAGTTTGCCCCAAGGTTGCCTGGAAGAGGTCGCTATTAGCGATAAGGCCGCCTTCATTGTACCTTTTATGTTCTTTTCTATTCTGTTTTGTGTGTGTGTGTGCAATATAAGTTTATTTGAATTGAATTAAAGAGCTACTCGTATGTACACCGCACAATATCCATTGCTACATATACCAGAAATTTTGATGCTTAATTGTTAGTTAAGATTGTTCAACTTAACAAAATAGACCATTCAAATAAGTATAACTGTAATGACTTATGAACACGCACATAAAGAACATTAACCCTTCATTAAAAATAAGTCGTAGAAGAAATACCGATACCAAATTCACTCACGCATCGCCCATCACTAACTTCAGTCAATAATTAGCCAAACAACATTTTCAGCCATGTAATAGCAAGTTACGAGTGTTTTATGAGCGTTAATAACATGCGATTGGATCTCTAAAGCACTTTCATGCACTTTTAGATGTTATGGAAATTATTTGTGCGTTATGGGGTTGTAAGTCTGATAGTAAAAGCTTGGAAAGTGGACTTGATATGTAATGGGTTTGGCTAATGAACATTTTCACTTTCCGGTGTTACAATAGCATTAATTACTATAGCATAATATTTAATGAAAAGGGATCAGGGAGCTGCTGTTTTTTCTTTTGAATTAAGAATATATCTTCGTTTGTCGATTTTATGGTTACGAACTGAATGCTTGATAAATTTTGCTCAAATTTTGATCAAATAATGCAAACTTTAAAATGTATTTATTACACGAAATAATAAAAACCGGTAAGGCGAAGTAGTGCTCGCAATTTTTTGTGTGATAATTATGTAACACAAGCAATATTAAGAATCACCTGCGCGTAAGCCCGCCTCGTATTTCAACGATTTTTAAATATTTGAGTGAGAAAAGTCTACATTGAATCTCGTCTTTGTATGTATTACCCTAACAAAGGTCATCTTTTTGAGCCCCTGACAGCACAGAGTGGAGTTAGAAGTTATATATTAAATCTTTGTTTCTTTGTTGTTTGTCTGTCTGTCTGTCGAATTTCTCCGATAAAATAACAAGAAAACTCTAGAAACGTTATAGTCAACACTATTAGTCATTTGTAGTAGTTATATGCAAAGGCATCTTCAAGCCGTGTCAGAATTAAACTACAAACCAAACTAATCATCAAATGGACACGTTGTGCCGCTTCCTATACAATAAGCAATCAACACACACATACAAAAATACAGTGTAAAGGCGTTGCCGTTCTTGGAACAATGCACTATTATGACCTTACAAACTCGCATACTTGCACACTGGGTAACGTCACCATTTTATGCTAATACAGTTTTTGTGGTCGTGATTTTGGTTTATGCGTGATTTGATTCGGAATTGCTGTGGTGGTACGGTCAACAGCCTTGCCGAACCCCTGCCTTGTGAAGTGTATTCGAGTGCCTTATTGGCTGGAGGTTTCTGTGTGAGTACGCTTTCATCCAGCGGACTTATAGTCACACGAAATGAGATGTAAAGTTTCCTTCCTTCCTTCCTCTCCCAACGTGCGCCACTCCTTCCGGTCCTCATGTAAAGTTTACTACACTCCAATTTCAATCATCATCATCATCAGCCGGGAAACGTCCACTGCTGGACATAGGCCTCCTTCATGGTACGCCACATCGACCGGTCCCGAGCCACCTGCATCCAGCGACTCCCTGTGACTCTAACCAGGTCGTCGGTCCATCTAGTAGGGGGACGGCCTGGTAGACTTCATCAATTTCAATAATTATAAAAAATAATTATGCATCATCAGGCCCAACGTTCTTCGGGTTTGGCACTTGAAATTTGGTACATAGATCTCTTTGATGATATAAAGCAGCGATTTTCAAACTTTTTTAGCGGCAGATACTAAATATTTCATCCCCAAAATAAATAAAAGGAAACTCATAAACTAGTAGTAGTAGTAGTAACATAACACGGTTCTGATTCTGTAAATTGATATTAATTTATTATGCTACGTCTATCGACTAATTTCTGGGTTTTATGATAGAAGACATATTGTGCTTCATTACTTTGATTCATATTATTTTGGTGGAGACATCGCAGAGCACTCTACAGAGCAACTTTGAAAATTGAGGATATACATATTTTTTATTATTAATAATGAATTTACACGCGGAAATAGCTGTCTTACCAGTCATGTACATTAGTATTTTCTTTTCCCGTTAAATATCATAGCTACATTGTTTCTATTTATACTAAATACACGTGAAGGCATTTATGCACGTACATACTCGCTTGACATTATCAATTATAGAACAGTTGTTGCTAAAGTTAGCAGTAAGATGTGTGTCCGTCTTTAGCATAAGCTTACCGTGTCATTCCACGAGTGTCATAAAAGGCGCCTGGGAGTAAATAAATGGCATCAACATCTCCCTATGTATCAGCAACAATAATCAGATCACCAATATGCCAAGCGTGGGGATTATATGACTATAATCCCCACGATTGAATAAGGATAAATTATTATTATTCATTTACTATCGGGTTACCCATAGTTAACTAATTCACGTTCATACCACTCTGGTGTTCTTCGTTGCTATTCTTCCTCAGAAGCGACGTTACACAACGCCCTGCGACCAGAAGGGGCGGAATGAGGGCGGACCTCATGAAGGTCTTAAGCTTGCAGGTCGGGACTCACACAATGAACGCTTTGAATCCTATGTGACGTGACTCCAGCTGCTCCACCCTCTTTATAATGATAGTAATGTGTAGATAATGAAATGAAGGTCGCGCGGGTTGCATAACGCGTTAACTGTCGCTAACGGTAGGCGCGTGTGTCTGTAACGGTGCGCGGGCGCCGGTTGCACGACTACGGCGAAAGTTGCGCGGAATCAATGCACTTTACAGCGTTTTTACCCAGATTTTATGGAAATCGAAACCTACATGCTTAATTAATTTACATGAACTGGCAGAACTTTTGGGTTCAACCCCGACTTGGTCGACATTCCGCTTTTTCGCATGAAACGTTTCGCTTCTTCATTTGTTATGTGTACGGCTAAGGAGTGGAATTCCTCTCAGTGTTTCCCGAGCGCTACACCCTGGATATCTTCAAGGTTACAGTGAAAAGGCTATTTTTAACCATCCTGTACCAGATCGTCGCTTAACATCAGGTGAGATTGTGGTCTAACGGAAGCCTATCTAATATTTTTTTAAACTATTTTGTAGTCCAAACGTAGAGAATTCAGATCATAATTTGATTAATTTTTGAATTTTCTTATTTATGTTTGAGTAATATTATTGTACCAATTCATTGATATATAACGTCACCATGAACAGTTTGGTTCACGGATAGAACACGCATTCTAATAATCAAAGCATAATCAAAGCCACTCAGACGCTGGCGTATATAACTACACTACATATAAGCGAGGTATCTCAAGGAAGCTTGAACAAGTCCTCAGTTCCTCGATTACGTTTGAAAAGGTAACTTGCAAACCGCAACATAAACTAGAACGCTGTAACACCTCCTTGTTCCCTATACAAAGTTATACATTTACAACATGGCAATCAGGGTTCATTTTATTATGATAATAATTTATATGAAAAACAGGTAAATTTAATCGTAAACTCTACCAGTTTATAGTCGATAAAGTAGCTGAGTAGCGTTCCTGTTAACAGCTGTTATTTGCATGGCTATTTTATATTTTACATGTCTAGGAGTGCTGAATATTTTATATTTTAACTGCCTCCGTGGTCTAATGGCTACAAGCTGGGACTTACAATTCAGAGGTCCCCAGTTCGATTACCATAGCGAGGTACCTGTTTGTACTCGGATTGGTTGGTTTATATGTCTTCCTGGGTAGTTTCCACCATGTTACCTAAGTCTGCCGCGAAACAGCAGTATTAATAGCACTGTTGTGTACCGGTATGAAAGGTAGTAGAGCAGAACATCATTAGGTTGAGGCTTCTGGGTACGCACGCTTACCATCAATCGCTCTTATCTTCACTTACCATCAAAACAATTCATCGACTGCGATCACTAATCCGCCTGCAAGACGTGGCGATCTATGAGGGTGGCTCATGTCCAACAGTGGACTGCAGATGATTATGACATACATATCCATACATATATGATTAAAGCGTGCGAAAGCATGGTTGTTTATGTACGCCGTAACGGAGAGTCAGAACAGGATGACTTCATTTTAGTGTAGAAATATTTACAAGGCAAGTAGATAGGCTACTTATTATACAGATCCATAGCAGGCAAAAGCTAGGGATAAGTCTAATATATTTAAGTTATAAATTATTTATTTTATTATCTAGCACTCAAAAGCACGTGGAAGAAGCGCCGGTGGCGCAATAGATAAGGCGCTGGCTCTCAATCTGAGGGTTCCGGATTCGAATCCAGTCGTGTACCTATGAGTTGTTTTTCAATTCAAGTATATTCGTGAGGAAACCTGCATGTCTTGAACAGGCATGTGAAGTCCGCCAATCTGCACTTGTCCGCGTGTTGGACTATGGCCCATACACTCTCTGTAGGAGAGTAGGCCTGAGCCCCTGCAGTGGGGACGTATACAGGCTGTTGATGACTCAAAACCGTTAAGAGTTTACAAATTGAATCACAACATGTTACATTTTGTCAATCTTTTAAAAAATAGAGAACATTTAAAATAGGAACACCTTCGATTTCGACCACACGCGCTCTCTACTGCAATGACATTGTTCCAAGTTCCACTACATAAAAAACGAAAACGGAACTAAACACACAATAAGCCTTTCGACTAATTCAAAAAGAAATTAAAAGAATGTTAACAACACTAGAAATAATTAAGATCGCCCGGATCGCTGTGTGAGAAACCAGCGTCTGACCTGGATATCCTTTATTGCTTTGACTTATGGCTGCGTATTAGTTATTGTTCACAATGGCTGCATGTGAACTGGTTACGAACCTGACTGTCTCGTGGTATATGATTTGTATCAGCATTTCTTTGAGAGTAGAGCAGAGTTTATTTTGGTTCAGTTTTCGTGCCAGATTTGTTTTCAAAGCAATCGCTCATATACGATGGCATAGATAACAAAAATACCTAAAGTCGACGCTAGAATATCACGGACTAGTTTGACATAAATATGTATAGCAAGTAAACGCGTTCAAAAAGAACTAGAAACCGACTTCAATTGCCCTAAAAGTCTACTTTTATTAAGGCAATGCTTGTAAGTCAGCTGTCTAATACACACTTAACATTCCCTATCTAAAAAAGTACAGAACCGATTTTGATGAACTTGCATTCTTCCCTAAGTTGAACAATACCTAGTTCAACAAAAAATTTATTAAATCGAATTTGTAGTTCCGGAGATATGAGAGGACAAATATACATACATACAACACTTTTGAAATTTGGCACACTTATTTAGAGGCTGATTTAGACTAACATATACGAAAACTGGGCAGTTCTAGACCCAATATTACATACATACAGGTCGAATTGATAATCTCCTTTTTTGAAGTCGGTTAAAAATGTGGCCTCGTCTGAGGGAAAGGGGCTGTGATCCTCGCTCCGGGTCGTACCTGGCTCAGCGTATCCCGCAGGCTATCCAATGTGGCAGTGCTGCCAGCGTCATGGGTACGTTTGAGCCGGGCACACGATCCGGGTTTCTATTTGTTTTTCTTTAGAATTATTATTTGCCTAAAATTGATTGTTTTAAATAATAAGGTACCCATGACATAATAATAAAATTGTGGAAATATTACAACCACACTGGGTGAACTGTGGCAGCTTTTGTGTCCGATGTGCTGTCAAAGAAGTACGCGAAATTATGGCGACGAGTTTAGTCGATTTCTGTCACATTAAAAATATGTGAGCCCGTGCATGGTATAATAGACTACGAGTATAGACAAAGCTCCTGCAAATGCATGCTATATTCTATATATACTTTATTAATCTTCTAGGTATCATCACAATCGGTTACCTAAACCCGTAGTTGGACATGACCACGCCATCTGTCTTGCATGAGGTGATTTGCCGTAATCACCACGCTTGGCAGGCGTGTTGGTAATTAGAGATGTTGTTGTTACAAGAGTATAGCTGCCGCCAATTTATTGATTATCTCTTAGTCGCTTTTTACGACACCTGCGTATTGAAATTGACTGGCCATATTTTAAAGTCATACAATGAAATAATTTTAATGAAAATGGCAAAAAAATTGAATGTGAGTGTCTCTTTTAGATCGAATAAGTAACTAACTTTGTAGGACAGCATTTGATATAATCACTGGGAGATTCTAACAATTAACAATTGAACATGAAGTAAAATGAAAAGCTTACTCAAACATCAGCGAGAGTACATTAGTAAACGACATCATAAACATTTTCTCCTTCATGTTTCCACATAGGCCCACTCAAACAAAACACAATGGCATTAAGACTTAAAAATTCCGAGTCCCATTGACCTCAAGAAAATTTCACTACACCTCTATGACCAATCAAATAAAAGGCCTTTAGGCGTTCATTAGAGGAAAGCCGTAACTAATGATAGGCAGACATATCGTGGCATTTACAAGTGTTACACAGTGCCTTTAGAGGTCATGCAGAGCAATGGGCTTGATCAAGCTGGATAATGAGCTTTATTAAGAAAGTACAACAGTTTTTGTTTTTATCAATTGTTGGCGTTTTCCCACATCTGACGTTTATATTGTACTGTCACCAACGTCACAGGTATGTGTACCGTGACATTCGCAGTGCGACTGTAGCTTGGTTGGACCGTTATTTGTTACAAGTGCCTTTAGAGGGCAAGCTTACTCAAGCAGGACCTATGCGTTATGGAAATACTACTATTATATATTATTTATATAAGTATACATATGTGTTTATTCAAGTATTTAATTATAATCTATCAATATCTGTCACACCTCCACCAAAATATTGTTACTTATTTCCTCTACCCAAAGGTTGTCTGGTAGAGATCGCTGTCAGCGATAAGACCGCCTTTTGTACATTTTTTATTTATTTTAATTTTATTTTTTAAACTTAAGCTTGTATTGGTGTACAATAAAGTTATATTGAATTGAATTGAAATACTGTTAGAAAACAAATTTCAAATGGCTAGGTTTTGTTTTTGTTATTATACCATTTTTTACAAATGTTTGACGGAGCAACCCTGGTCAGCTCAGGTATTTTCAACGGACTTCAAAAAAGAAGGAGGTTCTCAATTCGACGGGTATGTTCTTATCCGACTGCGCCTGAAGTATGTATGTACTCGTATGTATAATTGTTTGGCACGTTCTGCGGCCTGAACGGCTCCATGGATTTTACCTGGAGTGGTGTCGTTAGATTCGTATTTACTGTGAGAGTGACACTGGGTATATAAAAAATCATAAAAGTTAAAAAATGTAGGCAGTCGTTTTTTATGTAAAAATTACTTTTCCTTCACTTGTTTTGGGTTTAAAGACATTTATTTACTCAAAGAAATTTACATTTCACTTAACTGAGTAAATTAAAACTAAAACACTAGCTAACGTTTATAGCTATTTATAGCTAAAATTTTAATGTTTGTTACCTCAGAACATTTGACTGGGTGAACCGATTTTGATGATTATTTTTTTATTTGAAAGCTGGTAGTGGTGGTGCGTGTGGTCCCATTTCAATTTGGTCCAGTTTGAGTAGGAGATGAATGTTCTAGACTTTTAGGGCAGTTGAAGTCGGTTTCTAGTCCTTTTTGAACGCGTTTATTATGATTATATGAAGACAAGTAGTTCTTTAGATTGTTTAAAAATACTAATGAAGTGTGAAAATATCGTGATATCATTGTATATTTAATACGTATGTCATACCTTTAATTTATCATTAGATATAATTAAGTTTACAAAAGGTTACAGATCATGTTATTATTATTAGACAGAGGATTACATATCGCACTAAGCACAGACAGTATCACGGTAATCCACGCAAAAACTAAACAATGAATTATTGTTAGGATGTTACTTTAGGATAATTTTAGGGATACAATAATAAAATTTAAAAGCAGAATAAAATGCATTCAATGCAGTCAACAGTATTCACATTTTATAATGGCGGCTAGACGTTCCGTCTGCTTTTCTAAGGGGTGAGGCACTGTATGATAAAATACAAGTTTTTAAACTTAGTTTAGCTGCAGACGCTTTAGTATTTAACTAGGTCAAATATTCTAACCAATTAGATTTAAGAAAAACATTTTGTATATTTATTCTTTTTTTCTTATTCTAGTATAGGAAGAATAGGAAAGCACTATTGAGGTGGTTTGTAATGTTATTGTTTTAGTAATCTTTTCAGTGCTTTCACTTATGAGAGTAGTAGTAGTAGGTCGTTAACAAAGGGAGGAAAGTGATCAATTGCTTCCCTAAGTATTACGGCGCTTATACTTTGAGTATTTGACTTGTCATTAAAATGTGTGAATATGTGAACAGGACCGGACTTTGTGAGTCAAACTTAAGCGAGGTCTCTACTCTCTATCTTGTATAGTGTTTGAGTGAGTGAGTGAGAGTTTTAGTTGAGAACACTTGGTGCGTAAATTCTACTCGCTTTTGGCTACTTTTTTCTAGGATCAAACTAAATTGTTAATATTATTCTGACACTTAATAGTTGAAACAGTTGCACCACAGACAGCGTTAGATTTTGTATTAAATTACATACAAAATATTGACAAGTACTAGATACGTATCCGCCGGGAATAGGAGATGTGACATCTGTATAACCATTCCACCGGCGTTCAACTTCACGGAAAATCTATTACAACTATTAAATATATCGAATACATCAAAAATGCATTTCCGCATTATCTTCGCAGATATCTCGATTTAAACAAAAAGATGACTATCGACATCTCTATTACATAAGCTATCGATCCAGTTCCCTCTCTATCCGCAGTGACCGTCGGCCCTCAGATTGTGTAATTATATCGACAATCGGCGAACTATCGATACTTTCACTGGCACAACAATAATAACAATACGTACTAAGTACTGTGACGAATCCAATTAAATTGGTTTGTTAGGGTCGATTCATACAGAGTGATTCCAATTAAATTGGTTTGTTAAGGTCGATTCAGACCGGGCGTCAAGTGTCGACTCTGATTGTGTATTCCAAATTGATTCAGTGAGAAAATTCAATTTGAATGCTTCGGTTTTGTTTGCTTTTACAGGTGAATAGGGACGCGAGACAGATTGTCAAATGCAATTGCATTTGTCACCTCTTGAATGAGATAAGCCCATGATAAATTCAGATTTGTATGAGCAAACTAAAAAAAGCAAATGCTTCACAGAGTTATCGCACTCCACGACGTACGTTTCTTCTTCTGATTGACATGTGACATTACATTTTCTATCAGCAACCAACAGCGAAAAACGTTTGAAATCTCATTCGTAACTGACCTAAACTCTTGTGACGTAATCGGAATATTGACGATGTATTTTCTTTTTAGTAACAGTACTGCATAAAGCAATAACATAAAAAAAACCGCATGTAAATCGGTCAAACCGTTCTGGAGATAAGTGGCAACATTGGTTTGTATGTACACACAAACAAACATCCTCTCACCCTGAACGCATACACTGTCTCCGTTCCGTCGCGGGTAATAACAAATTCCACGATAATGTCAGTAAAATGAGACTCAAGTTTGTTTATGAAATAGACCCTTAAACCCGCTTCACCACATTATGCTCCTCCCAAAAATGAGCAATTCCGTTGGCGCTAACTCTTTTTATTATTATTACAGTATTTCCCTCAAATCATGAGTAACCCAGTAACCTTAAGAATTTCATGTCACAAAACATGATTGCAAAATACATCTCACCAACATGCTATCAAATTAAAAAGACACATTTGAACAAAAAGCGAATGCTCTAATGACCCGAATAACGGAACATACCTGTCAGCAATAAGTCAGCAAGTCATCGCCACTCCACTGTTTCGCTCCGCTGTAATTTTAGGAAATTACTTGTATTACGATCGTAATTCTTGTATTACGGTTGTAATTCTTGTAATACTGTTTATGGGGTGTTACTTCACATTATTGGTAATGGACAACAATCACTATAACGCTAATAGGCCGTGCAACGCGATGGTGTTGTGTTTATTTGTTATTCAATCGTGTGTTGGCACTGAATCAATTTGGAAAGTTTTGTTATACAAATTACACATATTCATTTTTGTCCGAAGTAGGTTTTTAGTAATATGTGATGTTCAAAATAAAATTGGTGCACAGCTACTCATCTTAGAAATACAAATATACATTTGGATCAAACGACACGTTCCGCGAATGTATTTGAAACATCTTCTAAATCATTTACAATACACTACGTACAAAATTATATGTCAGATTTTCAAATAAAAAAAATCATTCACGCAATAAAATATCTTTTCACTCAGATAAAATGCGTTTATAGGTCATGTAACAAACACAGTCCATATAGGCAGTTTACTGTAAATTATGCGCTTAAATTTAACAACGGGCAATATTTTTAAATAAAAATTTATTACGTACAATGTTAGTTTATTACACTTATTTATATGTGGTAAAGGACTAAACAACTGAGTTTGAGGTTTTCCACACTAACAAGCTTTCCATGATAATATTTTACATATATGTCGCCTCGTTTTTCCGGCGTATTGGTGATTGCTGTACGATTTCAGTGGTGCACAGTTGAACATTTGTAGCAACCTTTTCGGATTGTATTGTATTGGAATATAATTTTCCCTTTGTTTTCTTTTATGTGAAGAGTCACTGGATGCAAGTGGCTCGGGACCGGTCAATGTGGTATACCATGAAGGAGGCCTATGTCCAGCAGTGGACGTTTCCCGGCTGTCGATGATGTCTTTTATGCAATGACTAGGGGTGGTTCTATTCTGAACCTTTTTAGGTGCAACGAATGAACTAAATATAATTGTTTACTTCACTTCATTGCATCCGTGTGGTCTTGGGTGAGTTTAGTATAGGAACAACCCAAGTCATCTCAAGAGTCTCCCCATGTTATGTTATAAAAAGAAACGCTGAAGAAATCTGGGGATGGACATGGGAGCTCCTACTAACGACATCTCTCTGCGATCTCCCTACCCATCAGCTAAGCGTTTTGAGCCGACCACTTATCCACGAGGAAAGTCCGAGTCAAAACAGTTGACTCCACCAGGTGTTGTTGATGCTGATGAATAAACCCAAGTGTGTCGGTTCCCCTCAACGTTCTTTTGGCTGTTATTTTTCATGTTCATCGGTGTCCAGTTATCTTATCCGGTTAATGATGATGAACGTTGCGTATATCCGGCAAGTGCGATATGTCTTGTTCATCACTGGTATCATTCCCACGTTCGCACATCACCAGTTTTTTCTGCACATGTAATATTTTTATCAAAATACCTCCTAACGGCAGATTCGCACCACATTACAGAAACAGAAACGGTTATGTTATTATGGTACATATTCACTGTCCGTCACAGGTCAAATATCGTGGTGCCTGCACACTGGAGGTGACAACATAATGAAGACAAAAATGATCACAATTGCCACCATTTTCACTTTAACCGCCTCCATGGTATAGTGGCTACACAGTTGAACTCACTATCCGAAGGTCCCGAATTCGATGCCCAGTGGGGGTGGCAGCTTGGCTTAAGCTTCTAACATCATACTAATATCACTAGCGGTTGTTTGTGAATCTAATTATTTGTTTGTTACTTGACGCCGCAACGGCACATATAATCGTGATGAAGTTTGGCACGCTCGTATCATATGTCATAGAACGGGAAATTGGCAACTTTTATCCCGGTAAAGTGATTCCCAGAAGTCGCGGGAAAAAACCGAGTAATAGTGTCACAATAAAATTATTAAGGCGAAAGTGTGTTTATTCCCACTTTCGCAACCAATAGTGATGAAACTTGGGACGTAAGTGGCATGGAGAAGGACAAGCTACTTTTATCTCGATATATTAGAGGCTCCCGTGAGAGAAGAAAGAGAGAGAGAGAGAAGAAGCCCACGCAGACGACTTCGCGGGAAAATGTTTTAAATAATAAAAGTGTATTCGGTCTCCAATGTGAACACAGCATTATGTTGTAGACATGTCGCAAAAAACATGAAAAGTACACTTGATCTATGTGAGAGTTAAATTTATATCGCGGAGTTTTTGTCGGACATAATGTACCGTTTTAATTGTGGTCAAAGCAGTTACGTGATGGTGTGATTATAGTTTTTTAATTGTTCAAGTGGTGAAAATAGTTTCGCGTATGAGTTGGATTATATAAGGTGAAATTACAATAAGAAATTTTATGGCAGCCTTAAAAAAAACTTCTGCAAACTGTTTTTTGGAAACTGGTATGTATGTATAATTCAATTTTTTATATATTAAGCGGTTTATGTTACCATGTAAGTTGTAATTGCCAGACCACGTATTTTCTGTTTAAAAACGATGTTAGTTAATAGTGGATTTCAAGAAATGACCGGTCACTTCATGAAATGGTGGTATTTCATTACACTCTTAATTTTATCTTATCGTGTAGGTTGTAAGCTCGCACTTCATGATATGGCCAAACATGAATAACTATATCTTAGAAAATAGTTGTTCTCCGTCAGAGGCGCTGACATCGCTTTGTTTATGCGATCCATGATGGCGGCAGCGGTAAACATCTAGGTGCAATAATGTTGCAGGAAAATCTTTTTAATATGTAAATTAAAGAAGAAAGTGCAGTGCAATAGCAGCGTTATAAACGTTGAAGAAGTACCTAACATAATTCGAGTGTAATATAGAACTTTTGAATAGGCACCCTACAGGCCGTCATTGATGATCAAATTGACGAACTTTGACGACCAAACGATATAGCCACATCATGAAAAGCCACTTTTTTATGAAATGATCAGTCATTTCATGGTCTAGGCAATTCTAAGATCGGGCCTCAACGTATACATTTCTTCGCCAGTTTGGTTACTGAAACCTGTCCATCTTAAAGACTTTCTTCAACTCGTAATGTACATAAAATGTTATTCACTGCCAGGTTCACAAACAGTTCTAGACGACTACTGGACCAAGCGAGTAGGAATCCGGTTTGGGTTTCTATAGAAAGGAGCAGTTTGTTTTATTTGTAGTCCTATTGAGATTTTACTCGGCGATTTCTACGACCTATAATTTAAATGGCAAATAAAAAAGTACAATGTTAAACATACTAATAGCAGTGCCCTTAAGAGCCAAGGCGTGGCTTTGTCTACTGGTTAAAGTTTGAATCTGTTCATGGAATATTTTGTTGTTGTTGTAAGGATCAGAAGAATAGTGCTCGAAATTTATACATCGCTGTGGCCAAGTTACTTGCCGTATGAACAGGTTGGTTGCTGCTTCGAATTAATACTCGCCCACACATAATAGCTAAAAGACCCTAAAATGACTACAATTTTTTTCTTCAAAATTCCGTTATCAATTTTTTTAGACTAAATTCAGACTTATATGAGACCATTCCTATGTTTGCAAATATTTGCTGTCTCGAAAACTTATTTCACTATTTTCGATATAATTAACAGATTAGGGAAGGGAAATTGATTTTGGTTGTTTAGGGTCCTCAGTCAGTAAAGAGCCTTTACAACTTCAGTCAGTCCTAGCTATTACAGAATCGCGGGCGAGGCTCTGGCGATATTTAAAAAATAAAATGCCTAATCAAGAATAAACACAAATTGTCAAGAACGTCATCATAATCAGCCGGGAAACGTCCACTGCTGGACACAGGCCTCCTTCATGGTACGCCACATCGACCTGTCCCGAGCCACCTGCATCCAGCGGCTCCCCGCGACTTTAACCAGGTCAACAGTCCACCTAGCTGGGGGATGGCCTGGTAGACGTTCCCGGTACGTGGTCGCCACTCGAGAACTTTTACTCCCCACCGGTTATTGGTTCTTAGAGCGATGTGGCCTGCCCATTGCCACTTCAGCTCACTGACTCGTCGAGCTATATCGGTGACCTTAGTTCGTCTACGTGAACAACGACGATGTTTCCACATGACCTAATCATAGTGTATTTCTAGGCAACCGGTGAACCGTCCCAGACCATATTGTGGTCAAATGGAATTCTATCTAATGTATATAATGTGAAATACCTGACTAGTGACACTCAGTTGTATCGTTATTGAAACGCCTAACTTGTCTCTGAAGTAATAAATTGCAAAATAAGGGCGTTGGACACAACATCACATTTTGTTAGCTATTACAAATTCTCTCACGTAGTATATAGTGTTGCTACATGCGTTCTCAAAACCTTGGGTCCATTTTAATTGGTGCACGCATTAACTTAAAAGTGTTGTTTTGACAAGCTGGTAGGTGCCTTACATCGTTAAAGCTCGAGATTAAATTGTTGAGAAATCGCGGTTTGGAATTAGTTCTTTTTGTATGGGAGTTAGCGAGAGATACCGTTTTTGAATTGATTAAATATAAATACGTCGCAACGAGTAACTCTGCCCCTCTGTCTGTTTGTTGTCTTTTTAACCGAATTTCTTCAAAAAAGGTGGAGGTTCTCAATTCGACGGGTATGTTTTTATATGTTTGTTACCTCAGAACTTTTGACTGGGTGAACCGATTTGGATGATTTTTTTTATATTTGAAAGCTGGTGCTTTTCGTGTGTCCCACTTCAATTAGGTCCAGTTCTGACAGTGGCACCCATGAGAAAACTATATAAATTTTAAATTTGCCTTAATAAAAGTTGACTTTTAACAATTGAAGTCGGTTTCCAGTTCTTTTTGAACGCATTTACTTGTAACTAAAAAGTAGCTAAAGCGATTTGGGATGCACGCAGCCTATACATACAACACTTACAACATAGTCTACTTGTTACTCAATTTGGTTTGACTTAATTTAGTAAGAAATGTTAGGTTAAAATGGCATTAACCGTAATTAAATTCTGTAGCAAAAATATAAAGGTAGGAGTATCTCATAATGAATTAATAGGCCTGAAACTTTTTTTAAAGTAGCTCATTATATTGTCACCTTATTAAAAAAATTACTCGTAAAATAGCGCTGTTATCAAAATGTGTTATTAATATATATTATTATAAATTCTTATATTACTATAAATATTTTTATAAGTTATAAAATCTGTTATTGGATTGGATTTACAAATTCAAATATTTTCGTACATTTGATTTGTAATTGACGATTACTTTGTAGCACAAAGAATAATGTGGCACAAAATAATCCAAAAAGTTTATCTGCAGAATTACAAAAGGTAGCCTAGCTAAATCAACCAATTAACTTAATACGATACCTGTGTGCTTACAGCAGAATCTAGAATTTAATGGAGCACATAGAAGCATTTTCGCACGTTTTTCGCAACTCATTTTTAATTTATTTGGCTTATCGTGAGAAAATCAAACAAGATGCCAAATGCGCCGCATCGGTGGAATCGCTTACTTATTTCTCATTGATATATGTATAAACTGGGTGAGGCTCTTGGAACAATGATACAGATGATAAAAAATAAAAGATAGAGACTTTGAAAGGTGATTAGAAATTGATTTGCTTAGATAAATAATTTCATAATCATTCATAATACTCGTAGTAAAATAATAATTTGATTAATATTTTTAACTAGCGTCACTAAGTACTGTGAATAGTACATTTCTATTTTGTATCAATTCGGCAATTCGGCAAGTCGTTTATTATTTGTGAAGATTTTATTAGTATCTGATTATTTGTAACTCCATAAATCAATCTATTTCAAATTTAATAATAGCCATTATGAATTGATTATAATTCTGAAACCTTTAAACATTTTCGTTACATGTGAATTAACTATATAAATGACATTTCAGTGCACAACGAATAAACTAACTATTGAAATATTAACACATTTGTATTTAAAAAAATCATTAAACCATGTACTCTTGTTTTCAAGACTATATTTTTAAAATTACATTGTCTTATAGAAATAACCTATTCACTCTGGCCTTCGGGAGACACAGAAGCCATCAGTGAATTCCACTCCTTAGCTGTACGCATAATAAACGAAGAAAAACGCTTGGTGCGCAATGATGGAATTTAGGGGTCGAAAATACATATTTCCTACTCGTACCCTAGCATTAAACTGCGTCGTAATAACATGATGTCCTGTCTAATTTAAAGATCAATACGATATCACATTCAATGCACGATGCTAAAACAACAGATTTCACATATATCTCTACTTGTTTAGTATTCAATGTTCGTAACGTATTTAAATTCCATTTGTGATTATTGGACACTGGACAGTTGACAAATTGACCGCGACTGCAAACATATTGGATTACGAAATGAGGGTAGAATACATTTGCTGGTTGTCATTTTGTTATTATTTGCTTAATTAATGGATATTTAAATATGACATACTACATTACGAACGTACATTTTATCACTGTAGTCTCACTGGACGATCGCCACTTTGTACAATACTGACATTCATTAACTGTATTCTTACTGTTCTGTTAGAAATGTACATATCACTTAATTTTTCTGTACATAAATGGTATTTTCTTCTTTTCGTTTGTGACCCAGAAAAGTCAGTAGCGGAAATAGTTTATAGATCGTGATGAAAGGTACTGTTTGTGATGGCTGAGATTTGCCTCAATAACTACACTTGGCTGGCTAATTGTAGATGGTAGGGAAATGTAGGTTTTTCCGCAGTAACCAGTTGTTCACAGGACGTCCCATTTTAAAGCTACGAGTAGAACCTCATATTAAAAATGGCGAAAGCAGAAATGTAGAAATGTAAATGTGTTACAGATTTTAGTAGTTTTTTTCTCCTAGATTGCTTTTTTTAGGTAGTTTCGAAAAATGTGAAAACTAAACTTTAAAGGAAAACTATCACGACTAAGGTGGCTTTACCGGTTAACGAGTAATAGGCGACCAAATTATAAAAGTTTCTTGGGATGGTCAAAATTAAAATATTTATTTCATTTAGGCCAATTCTTTCTACTATAAATTGAAATGTACGCTAGTTTTGCCGTTAAAGATAAGTGAAATTTTTAAAATAGAAGATCAAAAATGCCAAAATTTTAACATCTTATCAAATCAAAGTTTGTTTAGTAGGTAATTCAATTAGTTATGTTGAAAGTCAAAGTTAATTCGAAGATTAAATTTAAATTATTATTTGCATAATGTAACTGTGTCGAATATATTAACGCCATCTTACTTTTCTAAGTCAATGGCGGGCTTTCATTTTTAACTCAATTATTATAGGTATAAATAAGGTGATTCCGTGAAAATCTTGTGACCGAAGAGGCAGCATGCGATGGAAAATAATTGATTGTCCATACAAGCGATTCAGTTTGCAAGGTCAAAATTTTTTGGGTTTCATTTGGATACATACATATAAACTGGAAAGCACATGTCAAAAGCGTATGTAGTCGTTTTCGTATGCACTATATCAACTGTCAAAAGTAGCTAAACAATCTACAGTCCTAACATGATACGAGGGGCATACCGAAATGATCGGGAATATAAAACAATACATACAGGAAATAACTAAATTTATTTTTATTGCTTTTCGAAGTATTCTCCGTTGCAGTTAATGCACTTTTGCATTCGTTCGAACCAATTATTATAGCAGCAATTCCAGTCCGAAGTTGACATGGTCAAAATCGTCGATTTGTATGCTTCCACTGCTTCTTCTGGACCTTGAAACCGCTGACCACGCAATAAATCTTTGATTCTAGGGAATGTAAAGTAATCATTGGGACTCAGATCAGGGCTGTATGGAGGATGATCCATTAATTCAACGTTTTCCTGCTTCAAAAACTCGCTTGTTTTCTGAGCGGTGTGAGAGCTCGCATTATCGTGATGGAGGATTATGCGTCGTTTCGGGTTACCTCTACGGAGTTCGGATATCATCTGTGGCAAACAAACCGTTGTATACCAATCAGCGGTAACCGTTCTCCGTTCCTCTAAGGGAACTGTGATTACATGTCCTGTTTTCGCGACAAACGAAGCGACCATTTTCTTCGATACGCTGCGAGAGCGGACAACTTTTGTTGGCTTGATCTCACCTGCGAAGACCCAGACAGCCGACTGATGCTTTCTTTCTGGCTCATATGAATAGATCCATGATTCATCACCAGAGACAATGTTATAAACTGCTTTTGACTTTCCTCCGTTGAAGCGTTGCAGAGTAGACCGGCACCAATTGACACGAGCCGCCTTTTGCTCTTCGGACAAATTATGGGGCACCCAGCGGGAAACTAGCTTTCTCACTCCCAGTTCACCATGTAAAACAGTTTGTATCGCAGTCATACCTATCCCTAAAGTAGCCCGAATCTGCTCATATGTAATATGTCGGTCATCCTGTATCATTCGGCGCACAACAGCGACATTTTCTGGTGTAACCGCTGTTTTTGGCCGGCCTGTGGAAGGTACGGTGCCAAGAGAAGCACGTCCACGCCGGAATTCAGAATACCAGCGATATATTGTCGTCTGGCTAGGCGCTTCACTCTTGAATATAGATATAAGCTCAGCGAGACATTGTCCCTGAGATAATCCTCGTCGAAAGTTGTAAAAAATTATGGCACGGAAACTTTCTCTTGTAAGCTCCATTTTTTTATCGACCTATCAATTTCAAACTGATATTGTTCTTTAAAAAAAATTTTTTTTTTTAATTCTGTCAATTGTATTCGATTTTCAACTAACCAGTGTTTATTCATCAAAAAGAGTTTTTAATCTAATTAAATCGAAAGTACTCGATTACCGATCTTTTCGGTATGCCCCTCGTACCGAGACGTGTAGAATCTATATTGAGGTACGGATTGATCTTTTTTGGAAACTCTACAGACATACAAGATTATTTTATTGCTAAAAAAAGTGTCCAGTCTGTCTGGTCTAGGGACGTAGGTATGCCTTACTTTAAAAGTCTGAATCTTCGAACAATATCATGACTATATATTTTATAGGTCTGTTTGTCAAAACGAATCTCACTTTACTTGAAATGTATCGTAGTAGAACGTAGCAAACGCTATCAAAGTAAAATTTATGTACCATATCATAATAAGACTCTATCTCGTAAAGACATACTTGGAATGTGTCCTAAGATAAGATATAAAATAACCTTCCCTCACACATAATTCAAATTACCACTGTAATAACATTTAAATACAGACTTTATGAATTTTTTTCAAAACAAATGTTATTATAGTGTATATTTAAATGGCAGATAATTTTAATTGTATAATTTTATGATAGTGATTATTGTTATAATTTAGTTTTAATTTTTAATAAGTAATAATATTTGTATGCCGAATGGTATAATAACAATTATTATTATTGTTTTCTAAAACAAAAAGGGTTAATAACACGAAACGTCAATTACTGGATCATCAATTGCCAAGTTAAATTAATTTTGGGGTTCCTTAGCCACAATAACGTAACTTAAAATCTGACACTGAATTTTTTTAAATACGAGCCAGATTTTTTGTTTATGTTAAAGTATCGACTTACAGAGGCAGGATCATCATCATCATCATCAGCCGGGAAACGCCCACAGCTGGACATAGGCCTCCTTCATGTCACGCCACATCGACCGATCCTGAGGCAGGATACTGATTTCTTAATAATAACATATAAAGGGGAATTTTTTGTACTTCCTAGAACGCTGTACCCGAAATTGTAAACCGTACTGTTTACAACTTTTATGGAACCAATTTCTGGATCTCAGTCAAACTGGACATAATCTTAGGTTCGGTTTACGCAAATAAAGTTTATTGATACTTTATGATTATTTTTTACGGAACCCTTTCAATGTAAATTTGACTCGCATAATAAACGGTAGAGTAGCCAACTTAAGTAGTAGTAAGTTTCCTGTATTCCAACGCAATTTTAACGAATATTTCCGTTGTTACAGATTTTTAACAATGCCATAGAAGATCGCCGTCGAAATGGCTCTGCGGTTAAAGAAAGATATAAAGAAGTCGTCGTACTACGTGTGGTTCCTGGGTGCGCAGGAGTCGCGCGGGCTGCGCGGGGAGGAGTTCGCTCTGCCCGCCATACGCATCTTAGAGGAGAGGGCAAGGGACTTGGAGCCCTTTAAAGTCACGTTACAGGTTAGTTTCTTATTTTTATTCGTATCACAGAATATATTTTCTCAAAATTTATTCCAAGTCGATCGAACGGCTATTCTTACGAGATTCTATGGAGTATTAACTGATGAATGCGAATTCCATTCCTCTCGCAGGTCTCACACAAAGGGCTGAAGATAATTCAGAATGTGACAGCGAAGGGGAAGCAACAGACAATCAAGCACTTCATCCCTCACGGCAGCATCACCAGCGCCGTGGTGCAGGGTGACGTGGTGGCGTGCGTGTTGCTACTATACAACCCTTTGACGGGATGTCCCGTCCATGTGCATGCCTACAGGTGAGTCCTTCTCTCTCATCCTCCTTTCTTAGGTGACCCCGAAGAAATAAAGGGATTTCATCCTTACTTAGTTAAACTTAAACTTTGATAGACGAAATGTTTGCTTCATCAGTATTGGCTTTGAAAATATTAGCCCAATTTAATCCATCAACGTTTCACTGTCCTATTTTTAGACAGTCGAAATCAGATGTTGCTGATGGATAAAATATTGAGTTTAATTATGTACATTGAGGGCGTTTTAGATGCACTGAAAAGGTACTCAAATCTTTGTTGCACCCATTTCCTGTATTTTATAAAACAGCGTGTCACGTGCTACAAAATCAATATTTACGTTGCTTTTTATCGCCACCCAAAAGACGAAATTCTTTGGGCAAAAAATATGTCGATATAAACGGCCACGCCAATGCACTTTTAAGGTTGTAGGCAGTGAAGCCAGCTATTTCGCAAACCCAGGGAGTGTCTGTTCGCTTGGTTAACGCCTAAGTGCTAGAAAAATATTGTACAGTCACTTGACATTTTAGGTTTGTGAATACGGCCTTTGAGTGGCTCGAATGCCATTATTATTCAGACATTGGGAATATAAGCTGCAATCAATACTTTAATAAGAATCAGTTAATAATAACAGCTCCGAAAATGGAAAAAGTCACTGTAAATGTCAATATATTTTTTGTTTCGTTTTTGACAATGGACGCACAATGCACTTGGCCCTCATCTCACCTTACGGTAAGTGGCGATAAGGTGGCACTTTTGAAACACGCTCACACTCAAGTCTTAATTTAATAGTATTATTTAATATAAGTTAATTTGTCACGAGGGAAAGCATTCACTGTTTCATGATGCGACAGATAGTGCTTTTATTGGCCTAAATACTTCAGCATTCTAATATCATTTCAAATACAAATGCTACTTACACACGGTTCAGCTATTTAATGCACAATATCCCTCAACGTTATCAACAGAAATGAATCAAAACATTTTAAATCGTATCTAGATGATATTGTTGTTCGTTGTAGTTCTTTAAATATTGTTTAGAACATTCGGATGACGGTTTCGTCGAAGGTTTAAGAAGTTGAAGACATTCACGGCAGATCACGCGTAATTGATATCAACTTGAAAATTTATCACGTATCCTGAGGTATTTTTTCGCCAAGGATGGTTAGTGTTCTGTAAACTTAGGATTCGCCATCCCTTTCTAGATTATGAAAACAAAAGGCGACATCATCTTCTAAAAAAGTTCCCGTTAAATCTTTGAGGGTGAATGATTATGTATCACTGGCAACCCCGATACATTTCAACAACAACTAATACACAACCAAACTCATTTGTATTCAACCGCGGCTTCCATATTTTTACCAAAACAAGCGTCTCCCCGTTACTCGTAAACAAAGGCTGAGGCTACACGGCTGACATTTACGCTTGGCTTGGTACTAACGTGATGCAACCCGGCAGGCACGTTGGTGCATCTTGCAGTGGTGCAACAGTTTCAATTCATGTACTACAAACAAAATAAGTGGAGGATCTTTTGAATAATCATGGGAAATGTGTCTGGGCTTGCGTCGGTGGTTAGGAATCGTTGCGAGTGACTCTCTGGTTGAAATGTCACTTTGCGATAGATTGCTGGTAATAATGACACTTCGAAACAGTGAATCCTTTATCCATACTAATATTATAAATGCGAATGTCAGTTTGTTTCTTCTTCCTTCCTTTACGTCGCAACGGAAAGTCGAAATTACATGATTTTTGGCTTAGAGATAGCTGAATGCTGGAAAAAGACATAGGCTGCTTTTGAACAAGTAGTTCCTGCGGGAAAATTTCTGAAGTCCTGAAAGATTTACTCAATCATACTGCCGATGCCCTAACAATGTCATCTGTTGATTATTTTTCAGTGAAACTCATTTACTTCATTTATACTTGTTGAATTAGTATTGGTAATATTTCCACGATCCTGTAAAATAAAATCTATAAAAAAATCTATCTGATATCTAAACAGCAATGAAATAGCAAAAAGAGAGTTTTGTAGATATCTTCATGTTACTGTCGATATAAAACTAATAAAGAATAATAAAACTGCTGAAAAAAGTCTTGTTATTTTTTTAGACAAAAATTTTAGTTATGCGCTTATGAGCTATTGCTGCTTATTTGTATAATTTTGCAAAAAGATTTCAAAAATTAATATAAAATAGTTCATTCAAATTTTAATAGCTTTTAATCGTGGCAACCCTACGGTTGACATATCACGAGGCGCGCGCGCATCCGCGGGTCACAACGACATCTATCCGCGACTCGGCCGGTATTTGTGACAAGGCCTAACTTGTATTTAAAACTTTTTACGGTGTCTCAGCGGAGAATTAGCAGGTTTAATCCTTATTTGGATATTTATCGTGAGCAAGTTTCCACTTAATCGCAGGATAGCAGGATTTAGCGTGAAGATTGTTAGGTTTGTTAACTCAGAGCCAAAGGTGCGTCCGGCCACTAGCCTTTTTTCTTACTGACAGGATGTTGTTGTTTCAAATTCATACTAATATATTGATTGAAATGCTAAAATCTTGACGATTATTTATTTAAACGAGATGTGAGCATGACTTATATTTTAATGATCAATAATAGATAATCAATTGTATTAAGATTCAATAATATAAATAAGGTAAATTAATTTCACTTTGAACTAAATTCCACCAAAGATCAAGGTAAATGACACGTTTCGTGAATGTATGGAGCCCCGGCCTGCACTTGTACACTTGTAATTTAAAAGTTCATTATCAAATAAAAGTACTTCAATTACCATTTATGAATATCCTGGTCTAGGTTATTTGTACAAAACATTAAAACGCACAAAACAGGCAAGATAAGAATTTAGGAAACAAAGGTGGCGTCAATAAAATGCAATTTCACGTTATCACTTGTACAAAAAGAATAAGTTTGTACAATGAAAATAAAAGCAAAAATGTAATTCTAGTATTTTTCTATATCTCTTTAGATTATTCACATAATTTGTACATTGTGTACAGTGCAGGCCAGATTTGAAACATCTCTTTTACATCTCAAGGTAATGGAATATCAAAATAGGCGAATAGGCAAATCTGCGGTATGATATGACAGACGATCACTTCCAACTGTGAACTTATGCAGCTGATAATGGCGAAGAAATAATACAGTTCAAAGAAAAATTATACACTACTATCTGACCTGACAGACGTCGTTCTGCCCAAATGTCACTATTTAATAAAATAAAGGCAAATATTTAATTTCTTCTTATCGTAAAACTTCACTCAGAAAATTATGAATATCACTAAACATAAAAAGCCAAATACGTCGAACCATTGTTGAGTTTTAGCAAGAATAGCGCACGGCAGTTGTTTTTTATGTATTACTTACATACAAATTTTAAGAAATGATTAGCAGAAATAAAAGTACAGTACCGGCACAGAAAAGTAAAATAGAGCACCGGTTGCGTCTAAAGCAAAGACCCAAGTCTTGTGACACGAAGAAGTTATTCAGCTTCAACATGGCGACGTCCACATTTTATAGGAAGCAATTGCACATAGATTGGAAATTAAAAACAAGCCCAGTGAGCACTAAGTCTAATGGTAACAAAAAATGTCCAAGCCGTACACGGAACCGGTACCTATGGGCGATTGCGTTAACCTTACAAAGAGTGTGGATATGTCACTAAGAACGAGTACATAGAAAACGTCCATAAGCCACTTGCTGCACCAAATACTGTTTTTATAAGATGAAGACTAACTATTTTAAAAGAACTTTCGATATTGATTTGAATAGCATCTATCTCAATACGGACAGTAATAACAATGTTGCAACTAAGTGGCAATAACAAGCCTCCACTCCAGTTACAAGTGTAACGAAATAATTATGAGGTACCCAACTAAACTTCGGATCACATTTATGTTTATCGCCTAACTGTGTTTTTTAAAGTCATGTCTTTATTAAAAACGATCCTTTGCCCGCTACTTCGTCCCAGTGAATTTCGTAATGTATTTCACCAAAAAGTAGCATATTACGTCCTTCTCTGGCCCTACAGCTGTCCCTGTACAAAAACACGCCATTTTGACTCTTCGGTACAACGGGAAGGAAGTACAAACAAACATTGAAACTCAATTTCGCATTTATAATATTAAGTACGGATGTTTACCTTCTAAGCAGTGCTTTTACCTAATAGTGCAAATATGACGTGCAAATAGTTGTTATTGGTTTAAACGGGGGCCTACTTTCGGCAACTCACACACACTGTATGAACTAAGTGCTTGTCAGTTTTATGTAAGTCACTGATCTCCTATAACGAGTAAATGATGGGATGTAGACACCGGTTATGGAAGAAGACCCGTTCGATTGAAGTTCCAGCTCTGGCTATATTACAAAGAGATGTGGCTGCAACGAACAGGATGTTCACCACTAACTTTACCACCAAGTTAAAAATGCTCACCACGAACCAAACCTAACTAAAACCCTGCACTGGAAATCGAACCCACGACCTCTGGGTTTTGGAGGACAAAGACGTATCAATGAGTTTCTCTAGAAACAAACTTCGAATCATTTAAAAAATCAATCCTACCAGTACTTTCTCAGTTATCCTAAAAATATTAGACAAAGCTTTATTGAAGTTAATGTCACTAATAAGTTGAACATTGACTTTCTAATTATATGAACGAGTCAGCCACAAGTCAGTCATCTTTTATGTTTGTAGCGCAAAGGTGATCAGTATGACCTCCACATAATGACACAGAAACCCACACCCATAATTCCACACTAATCGGTGAGATATTGCAAAAATATCTATCCATTGCTTGATTAAAAAGAAACTTATTATCATTCTGTCCTTTCTCCGAAGCGTTGGGTCACGTATTGCGTTTTCACATCGTTTGACAGGCCGCGCATTTTTGACAGTTGTTTTTAAATATTGCCAGCACAAAAAATTCGCAATACTTTCACTGTGACTTTTGTCGCCTGCCAGTGCGTTTGGGTGAAAAAAGTTTGGTTTTCGTGTAACAATGGAACACGTTTGGCATTAAAAACTCCGTTGAATGGACTGTTAACAAGCCGTGAAGTGAAAATTAAAAACGTTGGGTGCTTTTGTCCGCTTTTTTCTTGAAATTGAAATCACGACAACTCTATTTCAGGTGGCTGTTCTATCAGTTTACTTATTAAATAAATAAAAAATAGTCACTTGTTTTAAATGTTTGTATGACTTTTGATTATTAAGTTGAATTGTTTGACGATGTAGAGAACACAGCGACATGATTTTTCTTTTTAAATCAAAATTACAACAAGGATCATATTATATACACAGATTATATACATCAACACCGCTAACAAATTATCCATGAATAGTTTTTTGAAAATTTACAGCATTTTTATCGTACACATAGCCATATGTAGACTGTAGTATGTTTCAACAATATCCAAATAAACTAGTTACTAATAGGATATTGTATAAATTATCCAGGAAAATATTGTGAAGTTTATGTCCTCAGATATCAATCTCGTTAACACATCCTGGTAAGAAGTAATAGGTACAGGTGAAACCAATATTTGAATTTGATAGGCGGACGAATAGCCGAATGCGGCAGTCGTCAAACCTTGACATTCAACCGAATGATCCCGCAGCGATACATACGGAGGGGTCAGGTTGCATTTATTTGTATGTTTATTTATTTCCTTTTTATTTATATGTTCCCAAGTGACCTTTATTACATTTTAGCCATGGATACGGTCGATGTCAGCGTGCAAGTCTTCCTAAACAATTATAAACTTCATGTCGTCTGTTACCATTAGTAGTATGGTATAAAAAGATTGGTCAGTTTCCATTATCTTCCTTTACATGCTCAAACACATTTGTATTACAAGGTAAACTTGACTTTTCGGTAATAGTCCTTTTCATACCGTTATACAAACACCAGGTAGGTCTGCTTAGCTTTACACGTATGTAAATTCTTTGGTTCGATGATGTTTCAAATTTCTAGCTCAAGGGGTATGGCTATAAAAAAACGTACCCTTTTTAATCTCCCAAGGGGTCAAAAAATAATTTCCAACTCATCATTACAGGAATCGTTGTTACGAATTTCATGCTTCTAGCTACGGAAGGCCATTTAACATTTTTATATTGTAATGTCCAATTATTGGGGTTATTTTACCACTAAGCATACCCATATATAAGTGGTAGACTATGGCCCATGCACTCCCTGTAGGAGAGTAGGCCTGAACCCCTGCAGTGTGGACGTATATAGGCTGTTGATGATGAAGCATAACCGGCGCTGTAGTCATAGCATATCTTCTTATAGATAGCTAGTTTGTAGAGGCCATCATCATCGTCAGCCGGGAAACGTTCACTGCTGGACATAGGCTTCCTTCTATCTCAAGTGTACCGCTGTAGATCCTGGCTAAAATAAAAAACAGGAATAACAGTGGGAGCGGAGAGGAGGTGGGAATGCTGGACATAGGCCTCCCTCGTGGTACGCCACATCGACAGGTTCCGAACCACCTGTAACTAACCCACATCAAAATAAATAGCTTATTATAATATAACTCATTTGCCTATTAAAGAAAACACGGCATTTTTTTGTTCAGATTAGGTACAATGTGTTCACTAGCAATAAGATACTTGCAGAAGCGACGATCTCAGACACATCAGTGATTTAAAGATGGAACCAATTAGATTATGAAATAAATAGTATTAGAACGCCGATCCATTACTCATCCGTAGCTTCGTAAGCAATTTACAAAATGAAGACATAGTCAATTACATTCGATCAGGCTCAATTAAATGAATACATGCACATAGTTAAGTTTGAGACACCATCTCGCAGCCTTGGTATTAAAATGTCAACATTCCGGCACTTGGCAACTGTAGGCAGTCGTTGTGTACGGTGCCTCCTTGCGATGTCTCTGTTTTGTCTACGTCTGCTTCATCAGAGCCCAATAATACCTGAGATAAGGCAGTCATATCAATTCTAGACTTACCATAATTGCCAGTAAAGTAGAGCTTTTAACGCAAAATATTGTGCTTATAAGATTGAGATTACAATGCCTTTCTTTTCAACCCACTTCAAAAAGTAGGATCTCAATTCGACTGTGTTTTTGTTGTTGTAAATATACATACTTCAGATGTGGTTAGAATTTTACCGAAATTGATTTAGCTCTTTTTGTGAAAATCAACAAAAACCAAGTATGACAATTCTACCTGTAAGGGTGAATATTTTAGGGTATGATTGCTGTAGACTTTTAGGGCAGTTAAAGTTATTGTGCATTAGCTGCTATAATCTGATATAATCGAGATGGTTCCTATTATAAAGGGAATAATCAACAATCTATCGTTGGAGATGATCGCTTCTAGATCGATACCAGTGAATCTAACATGAGTTTACGCAGGCGATCACGTGTCGCTCTGTCCTTGTCACCCGCATCTTGACTGAGCTGCATTTCCGATAGTATTCGATATACGTTACCGCCTGCGTAGACTCATGGTAGAAGCACAGATGTTGACCATCTCGTGACCATCCTTTGTGTCCTGTTATGACTACATTCTAAAGCCGATAGAACACAGCCAGCTCGTTACGTTTATAACTGAGTACATACAGGAATGTTGCCCTCCATGCTGAAGCTATAAAATTATAACGGGAGGTAGGTAGCACCAAACTGGCAATTATTGTCGCGTGCCTAGAGCGTGTAAATGTCACGCGGCTGCGGGCAATTTGCCGGCAGATGCATCCCGGAATGTACGTTATAGCAACAGAAGTATAAATATTTTACCCCAATAGAATTATACAGATAGTATTATACTCGTATGTTATCCACCAATATTCATCGTCAGCCAGAAAGCATCCACTGCTGAATCTGACCGAATTCGAAACGCTTGCATCCAGCGACTATCCACGATTTTCACCAGGTCGTTGGTCCATCTTGTAGGGGGTCTGCCTTATACAAAATTCCTGTTACGTGTTCGCCACTCGAGAAAACGTAGTTTTAAACGTACGTTTAAGTATATGTAGTACAATATATAATTGTGTCGATCCGAGCTTTTTGCAAGTAAAATGTTAGAAGCATTCCTAGTAAGATTACGACGTGTGGTCTCTGTTTTAGAATAGGAACACTACATATCGCTTGGGTGTCGCATAACGTGTCTGAGGGGAAAACATTAAGAAGATGGGCAGCAGCAGCTACCTTTGTAACAACATCATCACCAGTCCGCCTGGTGTCCGGCTCATGTCCAACAGTGGACTTTTGCAGCTGACGATGATGATTCCTCGGAGGAACATACTTGACCTAAGGTCTAACCGAAAATTTTTGGTCACCTTTTGAGATAATAAATCTATTCAATTTCTGATACCATTTCTATTCTCTGTTTAGAGTTCTGTGTTGGTGGGCGTGTGCCGCGGGTTACGGATGCCGTCTACAGTGATTAACGGTTATGACAATAACTGTGCATGTAATAATGAGAGAGTTACTTGACAATTATCGTAATTTTAGGCAATTATTGGCTGGCTAGTGAATGTTGGACATTTTTTCTTCAGCTATAGCTTATAAAGTATACGGTTATAAATATTATATAGAAAGGAGCCTTTACACATTCAATTAAACTAAAGCACGATGGAATATAGAGACAGACATATATTTAAACAAAAGTCTTATGATTACTTCGACATGGCATCGGAACAAGGGACATATGATTTGAATCCTGTCGAAATACTTGAGTCTAAATTAATTATATGTTCCTAAAATGATCACCGGCAAAGTTCCTTAGTTTTAAATTTTAGTTTCTCATCATCATGAGCCGGGAAACTACACAATTTATTCTCTTTGTGGAAGCAATATATATTCGCATGTCACAAAAAATATTAAGTTAAAGAAAATAATGTGTTGGTCTGTGGTCTGTTTTACTTTACAGTATATCAAGATTTTTGAAAAATTGTTTAGACAGTTCCTTAAACTATTATGTATGAAGATATCTTGTAAAACAAAAATGTATGTGAAGTAGAATGAAAGAGAATCGGTATAACACATTATTTAGCATATAGTTTCAATTGGAACACTCGCAGTTCATATTTTACTTTAAAGAAAGGCTCATATATTATACTAAATTACGTACTATTCGAAAAGTGACCACATAAAGCTTCATGACCAATCTTTCGCAAGCTACAGTCTACTTTAAATAAGTATATAATAGCACATATCAATTACTTAGCTAATGTGTACGTAGGCGCATTGAACTGATTCCTTACAACAGCTCTTATAACGTTAGCCAACTTGATTCAATGAGTGAGGAGCTTACCAAACAGAACTAGTTCAAACAATGCATGGAACGTGTTATTTAACATTACAATCATAATGAATTGAATATTATAATATGGGTCGATGAGGTGGCGTAATAGAGGGGCCTAGATCAAATGGCACATAGCCTTGTTGGTTTATATGAAATTTAAACGTTGCTATGTTTATTTGGTATGTAGGCGATTTGGAAAGTAATGTGGCAATTTACTATATGCAATGAATTGTTCACTGCTTTCAAATAATAAAAGATTTAGAGATTTTTAACCAGTACCTTAGTGAAGCATATGTTCTTAGTTGCAATATTTTAATAATAAAATTTTCAAGGTCAAGGCGTCGCTATTCCAATAAGTACATCGGGTCTCTTTTCAAAATACCAATTCTACTATCTCGTATGTCCTAAATATTACCATAATTTACCAACCAATCGAGATCTCAGCATATGACGATGACAATGATTATCTCTATATTATTTACTTACGATCCCGTGAACAGTTACCAAATTGTTTTTGTAGGAGTACTGGAAAGCCAAAAATGTCATAAGTTTCTTTTTATCCCGACTGAGCAAGCAGGAACCGTGCGATAATTCCTGAAGTTCACGTATATGTAATGCTAGTAGATCAATAAACTCTGAAACAGGAACTGTAAGACGAAAGCCACCTCAATTTAAAAATTTTAATTAATTAAAATTCTAATCATTTTTGCCGTAACGTGACTATTGGATTCAAAACCATTTATAATCCTACCGTAGCCCTCTATAATTCTACCTCTCTGGTTTATAGCTAGCAACAGCACCACATCAAGTGTGAGTTATGTAACAGAATGGTAATAGCTTTTTATGCTAATATTCGTTGTTGCTCAGCCCGCCCATGTAAGCTCGCATGGGTTGCATTGCACCATTCGGCTAAGAGCATTCCGATTCACAGATATACATATTGTTATTAGCTCTACGATTGTATTTTATTTCCCCCCACAGATATCTCGTATCTTAAAGGTATGTCCTAGATTATGTTTAAAAAACTTAAATGTGAATTTATTTTTGCCGAGAGGTCTCCAGTTTTAACACGAGAACAAAATACAACAAATAACTTTGTGGATGTTGTTGAGAGGTTATACATATGTATAAATAAAAGGCTTCCCTAAATAACTACTTAACAAACCAACGCTTAGACCAAATCACTTCACTACAGGATTTCTTGAAATTCCACCCTTAAAAGGACGAAAAAAGAAAAGTGTATTAAGGGCAAACCACTTTAGAATTGAATTGAGAACATTGAAAACTGAAACATCAATCCATTTGGCAATTTAGAGTACCACGAAAGTAAGCATTTTTACGTGAACAAAGCCGCAGGTGAGCTACTAGTACAAAAATAAAATGACCAATCTAGCTTACCAAAGACTTGAATTACATCATACATCTTAACATTTCGATTTTCAAGCACATTGTGTTCTATCGACACAAATTCATCGACACCGCGCGTCACTTCACATCAACGTCGCAAGGAGAGTGACAGAGCCTTGTCGAATCGTTTAACTTTCAACTCTGACATTCGCACGCACAACGCACAATGCCCGCGCACGCGCACCTCATACCACGTAACGCGATTGTTAAACACATTGACTAAAACTATCAATGTGACACTTCGTACAACAGAGTTGACACATTCAAAGTAAGTGCCAAGCACATTCGATGATACATAATGGCCGACCAAATAATACACTTTGTTTCGTTTGGAATACTTTACTCTAAAAATATTTTCAGCTGAGGACTTAATGAAACACCTTCAAGCAGCCCAACCAAGTGTTAAACCAAAAATATATAGTTCCATGTTTAGTTCTACAGTGAAGTTAAGACTTTCAGCCTTTTAATTGACTTCAGTTGTTGTTTTATATGTTTAATATGTGGACCGTAAACCCGTTGTATCTCGTCTGTTAAGAGACTGGAAAAAATGTAATGAAAATACCAGGTTTTCATAAAGTTTTACAAGCCTTCCAATTTGTCTTGCAAACATTGATTTTTTAAAATTATGGCTGGTGTTAACCATGGGTAAATGATCAATTTGTTGTGTTATGGTACGGGTGATTCTTCCAGCCCACAGACCATATCCCGACTCAGCTAAATTATTTTTATGAATTCAGTGATTTGAGCCCGGTAATTTATACAGATGGACAGCCTCTAAACATTACCCTATTGCTTGCCGCTGTTTGCAAAACTCGTACAGATGAACATGGGGTTTGAAAAGCGCAATTTATTATTTTTGAGTAGCATTAGCCTATAATAGTTTCTAGCTTTCTGTTTTACAAGAGAGTACATCTGGACTAAAATAGGTTCCCGTCGTTGGTGTGGTCTATTCATTGTGTTTGTAAGTCTATGGTTACAGCACGTCTCTTTAGTAATAACAAGGGGCACGTTCTAAGGGCCTATCGATACAACGTGGCACAACACTATTATGACATTAAAAGACACGTTTACGTTGAGTAAGCAATAGATTTGGAAATTGACTCAATATGGGTGTTTATATTCTATTTCGGGATCGATTATAGTTTGCTTGAATTGGCAATAGTTTGTAGGGTAAGGTTGGGGTCAGGTATGTCATTATTTGTATATACCATATATATGATAGAATATATATTCAATATAATAAGAATAAGCCTTATCGCTTAACACGCTTATCCAGGCAACAATTATTTATGGTTGCGTTAGGTGTTAAGAAATCAATTTTCATTTAAACGTAAGTAAAATTAAGTTTTATTTGTTTTGAACATGGCACTTATGATCACAGATTCATCTGTGTTACATACGACCTAAATATGCGTGTATTACGTGATTATTTTAACATTACCGTATACATAAAATTAAGACGGCATATTTTACATGTGTATAAATTTAATTAAAAAAATTGGGACCATGCCATCACGATGATGTCGCAAAAAGCGGACAAAATTCAGAATATGTGAAACAGTGTACCTACATCTTACTGCGACCATCAAATGGGCGCCACCACTCCACCAATCAGCTTGCCTTCAATATGGACGTAACCTGCTGATATGTCGCCGACACATTTTTGTATTAGGAAACCTTCTTTTTATAAAACTGAAATATGCTTACTGACCTACCTACCTACTTACCTAAATGCAACCTAAAAGTTTCCAAATACGGCAATTTCCTAATAAACAGATAGTGCATTATTAATGAACTATATAAACTCAAATGTACTTATTTGTCTTGTGAAAAATGTACTCACGTTATATACGGATATCGTTTATAAACTCAGCCACAAGCCCGTAGTCGTTGAAGTATAGCATACCATGTTACATTTGATGACTCGGTAAGAAACTATTAGCTATAAAACGTGAGTTTTTTCTATAAGTACTAATCATCATCAACCGCTGGGCCTCCTCCTTCATGGCACGCCCTATAGAGCGGTCCCGAGCCACTCGCATCCAGCGACTCCCCGCAACCTTAACTAGGTCGTTGGTCCATCTAGCACGTTTCCTGGTACATGATCGCCACTCGAAAACTTTTACTCCCCATCGGTTATCCGTTCTAGCGATGTGGCCTGCCCATTGCCACTCCAGCTCACTGACTCGTCGAGCTATGTCAGTGATCTTAGTTCATCTACGAAATTCCTTATTCCTGATTAGACTTAGGTTCATGAATTACATATATTTTCTGGTTATGTTTGTATTTTACGGTCATCGAACATTTTACTTTTTTATTAATATGTCCTTATAAAGTTTTTATTAACCGACTTCAAAAATGGAGAAGGATATCAATTCGACGGGTATGTATTTTTAAAAAAATGTTTGTTGTCTCAGAACTTTTGAGTGGGTCAACCTCAACCTCAAGTGGATTTGGATGATTCTTTTTTTATTTGAAGGGTATTACTTCCCGTGTGGTCCCATTTTAATCTGTTCTAACAACGGCATCCCTGAGAAAACGAAATAAATCTTCAATTTGCCTTAGTAAAAATAGACTTTTAGGGCAATTAAAGTCAGTTTTCAGTTCTTTTTGATCGCATTTACTTGTTATTTGTTTTTCATATATTTGAGGCGAGCTAGAGCATTCGCATATTGTCCTTGTCACACCGTGGCTTCTTCTACAGCACGTGCTGAGACGAGTTCAGTTCCAGCTCAGACCGTATAATTCTGTACTTTTCTTTTCATTCATTGATTCTTTATTGTTATCGTGTTGTGTCTGACAAGTGTGTTTAAATAGAATGAATGATAAGTCTTCAAAGCATGATAAATCTAGTGTGCGCCTGATAAAACATGTAATGTAATGTTAAAGTGCATCAATATATCGTAAAGTTTGATTTAATAATCGTCAATATTTAGATAATATAACAAAAAATTCATGATTGTAAAATACCTTTTCGTATAACTTTAGTAATCGTGTTCACCCAGGTGAGCCACGGAACCCTGTTCTGTCCTCTGCTGTTCTATCCACGTCCGGGTCTACTTAAGTCGTCCATCCGTCTATTTGGAAGGCATCTTACTTTTCACATGACGTCTCAGTCCTACAACAAATATGTCCACCCCATTGCCACTTTCAGGTTGATAATTCTATGACCTCGATCGGTCACTTCGGTAATCTTATTAGCACTTTATCACATCAATAATCAATCACGTATCAATAATTTTAGTAACTTACGTGGGATATTCAATGCTGAATACAATTCGCGAAAACAAGACCAGAAAACGAACAATTGAAAATTATTTACCAATTTCAACTAGGTAGTTATATTTGTTCGTTTACTACTTGTCGATATTATAGTATCATATTATTATTATTCTTATGGTTCCTCTCCAACTAGCGAAGGTTGGCTGTCAACTCGCTGTACTTTTCCTTGTCTGTCACAAGGCGAGAAAGTTCGTCGGCACCCGCGATTCCCGTGCCTCGAATGAGCCGCTGCGAGGACTTCTTCCTGCGACCAACTTGAAACTTTCCAGCAACTTATTACGATAAGTTGCAAAAGTGCGTACCTCTCTAAACATGTCCTAGATGTCTGTCTCTTTCTTTATGATGGACATAAGTTAATTGCCGATACGTGGCAGGACAACTACATTAATGACCTTTGAGTCCAACTTATGGTTAACCTTTGTTTAAAGATAATTGACTGCTTGTAATAAATAAGTAACTAAAGTAAAATATTTCTTTCACAGGTGCGACTCCGATCACACGGCAGAAATGCTCTTCACACACCTCCAAGCTCTGATCGAAAGACCAGAAAACCAGAAGAAATTCGCCGACATCGAGCGGAAGCTCCAAATGCGTGGCGCCCTACCCTCGTCGAAGAAGCCCCCAGACTCCTCCCTGGGGAGTGAAGTGTCTAGGGAATCGGATTCTGGAAGCAACGAGGAAAGGAGCGTAGCCAATCTCTACGATAGCTTGGCTGCTGAGCTCAAGCAAAAGTTGTCGACAGGTAAAAAGGGTTTAGGTTAGTGGAATTTTGATTTTTTAGGTAGCTAGCTGACTGCTTCAGCACGCCTTGTATCTGCACTGGTATTTATTTATTTTATTGGTACGTATTTTGGCAACAACACCTGTTGCTATTATATATATAATATTTTATACTAAACATAAATCCCCTTAGAACTGAGAATACTTCTAAATAATTAATATTTGTCAGATATATAAAAACTCTTCTAGCGGCGTTACATAATTTGCTTTTGTTTTTATGTGCCTGTGTCTAAGACATAACCAATTAAACATAGCCGTTGCAAACAGGCGCCGCTAATGCAAAAGATTTCATCGAGGCATTTACACACCCAAAAAAATTAATAAATGATAGCTTTTGCGGTTTAGGCTGAGGATTAATAAGTCAGTGAGGGCTTTCTGGCTTGACTGAGTGAGGAGGATTTCTGTTCTGTAATATTCGTGTTACAGTTTTTTCTTCTTCAATGTAATTTTATGATAAAGTCGGAGTAATTGACAAAAGATGCCTGCAACTAAAACGCTTGTATCATCAAAGCTTTTGCAGCGCCCTACCCTCATCAACCTTAATTAGAGATTACCGTAACCCCATCACTATGAATACCAGGCAAAGGCACCATCCCCATGCCTCGAAGGACACGCAAAATTAATTTACATACAGTCGCTTAGAATTAAACGCTTGTGTTGTTGAAGCTTTCGCATTGCCCCTAGCCTCTTCAAACTTACTTAGGGCTCGCTCTAACCTCATAATTATGAATTCCAGGCAAAAGCCCCATCCTCCTGCCTCCTCGAGACTACGACACGGTCCATCGGCAGAAAGGCAACCTGAACAACATTGACACCAGACGTTGCCTCAACCAGAACATTGTCGGAGTCAATGCTCGGAGGAAGCTGGAGTCTTCTGGAGGCAGTTCTGGAATCGGGAGTGACCTGGCTCCATCCCCTGAGAGGAACGAGTACACTCGGCAGCATGACAATCATAGTACTAGCGGTAAGTGGTTTGGTATTTAATCATATTAATTCGAACTAGTAGCTTTCGGCCTTGTCCGCGTGTAAAATTCTTCAGTTCTGGCTCAAGTGGTTTGGTCTTAAAAAATTTTTACCATTTTGCAGCCCTTTAGGGGTGGAGTTTCGAAATATTCTCTATTAATATTACTCTACGTCAGCGTTTCTTAACCATTTCCAGCCAAGGACTCGAAACGAAAGCAAGCACAATTTTCATGGACCCCTTAATACAAAAATAGCAATAAATTTCGGACTATTTATTTTAGTACTCCAAATAAAATACGTAAATTTTTTCCGTTATTATAAATGCGTTAGGATATGATTTAATGAAACGATTATCTCAAAGCTCGAGGGTGTTAGTCCAGAGATGAGACTGCGGACATGCAATGTACTTGCGGACCCCCAGAGTAAAATGCACTGCATCATCAAATAGTTCGATCGGAATTTCTCTGTTCTAGCTCACTCTCTGACTCAAATAGGGAACCGCTGGGAGCCCTTTTATAGGTATATCCAGATTGTCCTTCATTTCGCTAGAAAGGAAAGATTAAGTTTTGAGATAGAGGCCTCAATATTTGACGAACCGAAATAACAATGCAAAATTTGTTCGGTGTAGTCGCGCAAGAGAAGTTGTATGCATAAGTTCACAATTCCCCGCGTAAAGCGACGCAAAATGAGCTGCGTTCTTACGTTACGCATAGTGTGGTTCGGGCCTAACACGATATTTTTAAACAACAACAAATACTTGTTTAGTAATTGTAGGTAATAACAATTGAACTCTATTAAAACTAGACGATTAAATAGACAGTATCGAATAAACTTTGCTTTTTTACAACATTCCCCATTATGAAGATGTTAAAAATTACGAAGTCATTTTGATGTTTGCTCAAAATTCATGTTTAACCAAATGCAAGGCAACCGAAATAGATTCAGAAATGACAAGTTAAGTAACACATATAATTCCTCATATACGTAAATATAGTAAATGAAATCAAATAGATAGATAAACCCGACATGTTTGCTTCACCTAAAAGTTGGTCACAGATAAATACAGCGTGACATAGATTTACAAATTCAACGCATAAAATTCAAATAACTATTACATTTCAAAAGCTTTGAATAATTCTCGAAATCGAAATTCTATGTTTATACAATGAGGTAATTTCAAAATAGGCAGATATTTTGCCAAGCAGTAACCCTACGCAACTTAACGTATGATTAGGCCATAAACTGCAACATAACATTTTCGTATTTAAACGAAACAACTAGACAAACAATCCCACAGATGTCGTAAGAGGCAACTAAGGGAATATTTGTTTTATGACCGTGCAAAGTTTATGAAAAGGTTTGTTGGTTTCGCTTTTCCTTTACACGCCGCGAGAACATTTTCATTGTGAATGCTGGTGTCTGCCGATGTCTGGTACAAGCAAAAATAAACTCTAAGGCTATAATATTCTCCTGCGATTATACCAACAACATCATATTGCGATCACCAACCCGCCTGATAAACATGATGACCTAAGTAAATCAAAGACAATGCTCACAGAGAGAGGAAAATCTTTAACCCCTAATAAACACCCAGAAGTGTTTTTGTCAGCTCTTTTACAACAAAACCACAATTTAGTGACTAATTAAGAGAAAAATGTTCGATGATTAAAGATAAGTTTATTCCCCTTTGAATTAGTGGTTGATATCTAAAAATATTACTTTTTTTAAACATTAAACCTTTTTCGACTGAGCGCTGGTTTACTCATAGATGCCATTTTCAGAACTGGATCAAATGGAACCACACGGGAAGCATAAAAAAGAATCATCAAATTCGGTTCACTCAGTCGAATGTTCTGAGGTAACAAACCTTAAAATAAACATACCTGTCAAATTGAGAACCTCCTCCTTTTTGAAGTCGGTTGAAATATAATGGAAGCCGACAATGATATTATAATACATGGATACATTTAATGTATTAACGATTAATGATATATTACAACACAACATTATTATTTAATGCCCTTCTTGGCCCTCGATAGATTTTTTTACGGAAGCATCAGATGTTCTCTAGGTACATATACATAAATGGTATATTTATTGTATGAAATGAACTCATCGGATAATCGCTCCTTGTAAAAAATGTGCGGAATAACAACTTATAAACTGGTCGAAATAGAACTGGATTTCTGTTTAGACTAATAAAGATTTACGGCATTCTTAGACTTGTTCAAAATTATAGACAGGTCACTGATACTGTATAAAGAATAGGAATGAAAACGATTAAGTGAATGGAAGTTACGAACGATAACTACTTTTACTATCATTAACTCGCAGATTAGATAATAGTAGCTAAGTACTAGCTACGTCACAGAGGTTTGAAAATGTAAAATTATACTGCTATTCTGGAACAGACTTTATAATTTTGTAGAGCTTTATATAGGGTTGAAGTAATAATCCATGGTAGCTCAGTTGGGTAGAGCGTCAGTCCTTCAACAATCGAGGTCCGGGTTCAATCCTGGCTTGTAACAATAAGTTTCACCATTGGCTTTTCGGTAAAGGAAAACATCATGAGGAAACCTGCACACTCCTGAGAAGAAATTCAAAGGTGTGTGTGAAGTAATTAGAAAATCCGCACTGGGCCCGCGTGGTGGACTATGGCCCATAGACTCTCTGTAGGAGAGTAGGCCTGAGCCCCTGCAGTGGGTACATATATAGATTGACGATGATGTAGTAAATAAGCTTAGCTATTTATTCAAATAAGATTACAAAGCATTGTACACTTGAGTTTACTAAACGTACGCCAAACAGGCATTTCCTAAAGCGGAGCTCTTCGTTGCTACCGCATTGTTTTGGTAGAATGGAGTCGAAACTATGTTTAAAATGAACAAAAATTTGAGGAAATAAGTTTGAGATGTCCAATTAAAATAACTAGGTGTTCACCTACTTCGATAGGAACGTTTTTTAGGCTTAAGATAACAAGTCTTACATCTTACTACCTTTCCTTCGCCTTTACCCGCATGAAAAACCTTTTCTCCGTAGTATCTTTACATATCATCAATTGGGTTGATTTTCCTCATTTTAAGTTTCTAGCTCTAATAGTTGGCCGCCAGTCTGCCTTCAGTAGTTTGTAACACAGTCAACCAACTGAAGTTTGTATATTTCAAGGCTTTTGTGATGAACACTTCAGCAAACCGTTTGTCCAAAATAACGGTTACCATGAAACAGAGCGAACTGTACAAATAAGCCATTCAAACATTTCTCGAAAACTAACAGTCTAAGTTCATTGCCTAAATCAGTTGTAACTAATTACCATAGGCAGTGTCCTCCAAACAGTTAGGGCCAGTGCTTCTCAATCTGTTAGCATTCCATGACACCATACTCAATGTTTACTAATTGATATTATTAATCTTTCCTAAGCACCTGCAGCTTACTTCTCCGTTGTGTGCAATAATATCGTTTTTAAAATGATGTTGTAAATTATGATGAAAATAATATTTTTTCATCGAATCATAAAGGTTATTCGCTCGATTAATGTTTCATACTAAATTTTTGTTGTCATTATCTTTTAAAATAGAATTACCTAAAATAGGACGTGGGTATCATTAACATCTAAATTCCTCGGTAATTTTCATTTTTACACACTATTTTTCGATTATTGTTCAAAGCGCCATCTAGCTACCATTAGTTGCGTAACGGTTAAACGGTTATAGCAGCTATATAGCTGTACGGTAATGATATTCATTTCACGACACTGTTATTCCATCTCCTATTTTTAGGTAATTACTAGCTAGCTTTTTTTATTTAAACGATTATGTCAACAGAAATTTAGTATGGAAGCAAGCGGAACCTCTAATTAATAAACACAAATTTACCCAATAAGACGTCATTTGAATTTTATGAGATGTTGTATGCTGAATACCCGCAAAAGAGCACGACGATGCTTCATATGTCAAAACAAGATGAGCAGACAAATGTGTATACCCACACACACAGCATGCTGAATCTATAGTCCTCCTTTTGTTGCAAACGCCAGATTTTCGTAGCAAAAGTTTTAGAGCCGCTGGTTTCAACAGTGGTGTCTAATACAAAAAGCTATGTTTTTAGTGTAATGTCGTCATGGGTCGTGACCGGCGCAGCGCCTCGCTGCTGGCAGGGACTACGTGTTTACATCACTGCTGCCGATTATCTATGATTGGCACATTAAAATATCCTCTCTTGTTTCCTCATACATGCTGTTTTGGAAACATTCTACACTTCAACAACATGCATCAGTATCTATTTCAGATAGTGTTACAGTCATCTGTGATTTCAGTGAAGCAAAAGTCTGCGTGGACTTCAGAAATTTTATTCCTTGGTAACTAATTACTTACATAGTTTAATATTCTGGAATATTCTGAGCTATCAGAGGTGTATCTGTATAACCATTCCTTCTATGATCTTTGACTAGTCCCTATACAAAAAATCAAATCATTCTGACTCTCGGTTACGACGTGAGGAATGACAAACAAATTCACTTTTGCATTTAAATTACGGACTTTAGAAATTTTCCCACGGGAGTAAATTGTTCCATTGGGATATAAAAAGTAGCCTGCACTTTGCCAGCCCTTTAAATACCCCTGCTAAATAAATTAACGCGTTCAAAAAGATTCTAAAATGTTTTTGTTGTTTCATTCAAAAAGTGCTAAATCAATTTAGGTTAAATTTATGCGGGGGCCACCTCTAAAGTATGCTCTATAAAAACATACAGTCGAATTGAGAACCTCCTCCTTTTATTGAAGTCGGTTGAAAATCAAGTCATTCTGACTCTTCGTTGCGAAGTAAAAGAAAAACAAATAATCTCACTTTCACATTTACAATATTAATGTAGACTTATATTTGCAATTTGAAATATTAATTATGGACTTAAATGATTATTCTTTTACACTTTACAGTATTATTATTCTAGTCATAATGTCAAATTTGAATTCTACTCCTTGTAACAATGTATAGGCATTTATATACATATTTGTACGTAAATATCATAAGCCATGTATGCTTTTAAATAATAATGATGAGTTCATCAAACAGCCGGATTCATATAATTAAATCACCATTATATTTATCATGCACACGCATTTAATCGGAGTCGTTAATCTTCTAATGCATAAACTAGAATTTATATTACCTATAAAATAACATTTCTGGAATTTTTATCTTTATAATACCACTTACTGGTTGTTTAGTCAGTGAATCGAATTCCTGATTTGATAATTTGTCCCTATCACGACCTGATAGTAAAACTATCGTAAGATGTGTCCCGTCAGCGGAGAGACAAAAAATGAACTAATTAGTTAGGTATAAGTACACGCCGGTGTAAATGCAAGTTTTCTTGGCATTATTTTACAACAAAGATGTTATTGAAGGTAATATCCAAGACAAAGGTACAAACAAGAGCCATAGACTACAAACGGGCATATTCAAAATACTCACATCACATGTCAAGGCTAACACATTCATTAGAGCACAATTATCGTGGAGCATGTACTGTGCCATTTACCTCGCGCCGTGAGCTATCAATTTGTAACATAAGGGCACGATTCTAAACGAGTTCTAAACTATTTATTAATAAGATATTCGTGGTTCCAGCGAGGTGTTTAGATGATCTCGTTATTCGTTCCCTAATTGAAGAGCTGCTTAGAGTATTGCTTCACGAATTGAGAGCGTTTTATGGATCCAGTGGCGGATTTACAGTCCTAGCCGCTCTAGGCCCCGGGCCATGTGCCGCCCCTTTCTCAGCACGCAATGAGTGCCACCCATCATTTTTAGATACATAATTCATGAATTTACTTTATTCCTGTTTTTAATTGATTCAGAAAATTGTTCAACTAAAAGTTAGCCTGTACTATAAAGCTAGTTTTGAATACTTTTGGACATTTAAATAAAACATTTAAAACGGTTTTAGGTTTTATCTATACAATTTCTAAATTAAATATATGTTTGTACTTGTACAAGAATACAAAGACAACCAGAAAAGAAAGCGTAACCCAGGATTCGAACCTGGACCCCACGACACACCGCCGGAACAGCCTGTTCCGTTCAAAAAATATTACGAGTTTAATCACTAGGTAAATAGTATAAAACAAAGTCTCTTCCCGCTGTCTGTCGTGTATGGTATGTGTCCCTATATATGCTTAAATTTTGAAAACTACGCAGCGGACTTCGGTACGGTTTTTTTAAATAGATACTTACGTTGTTTCAAGAGGAAGGAAGGAAGGTTTATATAATATAGTATAATACTAATACAATGCATAATAATATATGAATAGTAGAGAAACACGAGTAAATTTTGAGTTTCCCGTGCGAAGCCGGGGCGGGTCGCTAGTTTTTAATAAAATAAATGTTTTATAAAACTCGTCTGGACTTAAGCACAGCAAAATTGTTAATTAAATCTTCACAATCCAATTTGCATAAAATATCAGCTTCTATGTTAAGCAAAGCAAGATCGTTTAACCTCTGCTCCGTCATTGTTGTGCGTAAATAGTTTTTAACTCTGCGCAAACAAGAAAATGATCGTTCTCCTGTACAGTTACTGGCGGGTGTACACACACACATACGAAGAGCAATATCTATGTTTGGATAAATTGTTTCAAGACCTTCGGTTCGTAACCATTTCAACAAACTGACTGCACTATTTCGCTCCTCATTTTTTATGCTGCAGTGAGAACGAAAATGAAGACATTCTTCTGTAAAATTGTCTTCTATGTCAGTAGAATAAATCATTTGCAATGCCTTGGCCTTATCTTCGACTTCTGAGGTGCTTAGATTGGTCAGGTCGGTAATGAAGTAAAATTTATTGTAGAGTAATTTATAAGCATCCTGACGTCTTTTCAGTGCTTCTGAAAATGTATCAACTACTACCAAAAAAGTATTTATTCTAAAACTTTCACGGCCATTTTTTTGTTGCATCTCTTCTCCTGTATTTGTCTCGCCAGCAAGCAGCTTAGGCTTTCGATTGCGTCGAAAATCTTTTTCATATTCCTGTAGGGAGGAGAGTTTTTTTGCTTTTTTTTCGAAATCATCGAAATTCTCTCTTATTTCGCCAACAAAATGTATTAAAGCCTCGTACAGTTCTATGACAATAGTAATGTCAATTTCCACACTCTGAAGTTTTTTACTTGTGGCGTTAATGCGATCTAGTAAATATCCCCAAAAAACAGCCATAAATGCCGTTTCAAAACGTTCCAGTTTTAAACGAATACCTCTTGCTTCGCATATAACGGTTCTCTTCTGTTGTGTGTCATTTTCGATGGTGACTAGCGCTTTATAAATTTCAGTCCAGGATTCGCGTAAACTTTTGCATGCGTCTGCACGAGCTGACCAACGAGTCGTTGATAGACTTTTGACGGTGAAATGGGTTTGAAGGAGTTCCCAACGCTGAGGTGACGCTGCAAAGAAATTGTATAACTCTTGGAGTAGAGAAAAGAACGAACAAGCTTCTTGGCTGCTTTCAGCTGCACATTCACCTACTAAATTAAGCGAGTGTGCTGAACAAGGAACATAGTCGGCAAGGGGTGAAATTTCCTTTATTTTAGCTTGAAGGCCGTTGTATATGCCTGACATGTTAGCTGCGTTGTCATATGATTGCCCGCGGCAGTTTGAAATGACAATCCCCAATTCAGTTAAAGTTGAGGTAACAGCATCTGTCATTTGTTGTGATTTGTGGCCTGTGTTTGGAATAAACTTGAGGAACCGTTCTACAGGTGATCCATTAGGCAGGACATATCTGATTACAAAAGTGAGCTGGTCAACGTGAGATATATCCGGTGTCGAGTCAATGATCACAGAAAAATATTTTGCTGTTAATATTTCCATTACAATTGTCTTCAAAACTTTTTTTCCCATAAGTCGAATGAATTCTTCGCATGTTGTTGAAGAAAGATAACTCGTAAATCCTGAGCCTGGATTACCATAACGCGTAATGTGTTTGGCTAAGAATGGATCGAACTCAGCGATAAGCTCCAAGGACATCAAATAGTTTCCATTGTGGATTGAGCCAAACTTTTCGTCGTGTCCTCTGAAAGCCAAACCACGTGATGCAAGTGCTTTTACGCATGCAACTACTCTTTTCAGAATGTTTTTCCAGTAATTTATTTCTTCATCTAATTGCATTGTTAATGCGCGATCAATGCGACCTAACACGTTGCTTCGTTCTTTCATATGCAGAGCAGATAATTTGTGTGTAGGCGAATTCTCATGAGTTGTCACTCGATGATATGAATTTTTCCAGTCATTGAAACCTTCTTTTTTGTCGAACTGACTCTCCCCGCCATTAAAAAGCAAACAAGGACCACAAAAAACACATCCAGTACTTTTGGAATAAATCAGCCACTTTCGCGGTACTTTTTCACCATTAAGAAGCTCACGTTCGAATAAATGTCTCGGCAAATGTCGCGCTTTATCTTTGTAAATGCGCTTGCTCTTTGAAAAATCATTTTGGATGTTTTGATTGGCTCCGTTCTTACAAATGTAATCACGCGTGAACTCGTCGATAGTCCATTTAGCTGGATCGTCGCTGATTTCGTAGAGCTCCTGGTCCTGAGGATTGGGCTGCACTCCTACTCCTGCCACTCCTGGTACTAGCGGGACATCTTCAGCTTGTTCTTTTGATATACTTGCCACATCGATCAAAATGTTGTCACTTGAAGACACTGCAGAATCATTAGTTGACGGAGCGCCACTACTACTTGGAACGTCGAGTGTTGGATCAATGATAGGATCGTTCATATCTGTAGACGGTTTTCCAAAGAAATGGTCTAATTTCCTCGTTTTTTTAATCGTATCCTTTTGTTTATCATCTTTTTCTTTAGCCCGCTTGCGATACTCTGCCCCACTTAACCTTACCCTTTTCTTTCCGTCCATATTTAACTATGCAACACAAAGTTTTCACGCCTGGCTTGGTAGTGGTAGGCGTCACAGCACTCACAGCGGCGCGCGCAACGAACACCACGCGCGACCGCGCGACCTTGACTGCCACGCGCGGCGCGCGTAATTTAGGCGCGCGCGAAGAAGAAGAAATCGTTGTCGTTTTCGATGGCGATTATAATCGGCGCGATTATCGTGTTCGGTACACTGCGCATAGCTGGCGCGTAGATTTTTCATTTGAAATGATATCCGAAACACAGGCTGAGGATGCGCGTCAAACCTGCGCGATAGACCGAACATGATAATCGAGCCGATTATAATCGCCATCGAAAACGACACGTGGCAAAACCAAAAATGCACACCCCCATGCCCGCTATTTCTACTTCAAAATTTCTTAACAAGTTAAAACACTATGGGATAATAAGAATCATTAGTCAAAAAATTGACATATTTAGCAACCGTAGAGATGTATCTCTTGAATTTTGTCACGATTTGTAATTCATTCAATTTTATATTCATATATGTAAAACTTTCTTTCAATAAAATTACACTCAACACTGTTTCAAAGTTATTGGACGAGCAATTATTATTTCTTGGTATAACCACTTGCAAATAACGATTATAACAATAATGTATCATTCGATAATGCGGAATCATCCTTTTCTCTAATAACAAAGTTTTATATCACTACATGAACAAATAACCTAACCTCATTGACACAAATTTGGAATACATATTATATAACGTCGATATTTAACTAATAAAAAAAATCAATGGAAATTGACTGTTGCATTTTTTGATTGCTCTATTGAATAATATAACTTCATAACACGTGTCGTTGGATCACAATTTTTAATGATTTTGAGAGTCGCTTTTTGGTTATGTTGGTATTGGATTGACGTTTTTAACAGCTGCCGAAAAATATTTCAATGAAAATTTTTTTATTATTTGCTTCACTGACCTTAACTACGTCTTTATCATCAAAAGTACGTGATGTCGTTAAACTTCAATTATTAATCAAACTCAGCTCGAAAGTATATTTCAAAAAGTGCGCGTGACTAATAATCCGTTTGGAAATATATAAATCAAATGATGTAAGAATAACTTCGTGGAATACGATCCGTTACTTCGAGATGGCATTGCATGCTTATACTTCTTAAAGTTGGGCCAAACGGGATGATATTTATATACCAGCGCCACCTATTTTTCATTTAAAAGAAAAGTTGGGCCAACAAAAGCGTGAACTTGTTCTAAAGTCCCCACCACTATATATTTTCCATTCTTTGCACTCTTCCCACTCCTGCCTTAGGAGTGCATTCATTAGATAGATGGGTCTAGTGTATACACCGTGGAAGTTGTGACGTCACAACATAGGCGCGATCAGCGTTTTAGGTAAAAACATTGCCGAATGATGATTTTATAGAACATTGCAAAATTTAATTATCATTATTATAGTTGTATAGAAAATTTACAAGGCAATCTGCGGCCACTCTAACTAAAAGTGTAAATTTTGACTTTGTAAATGAAAATTTTCATTGAAGCTATTATTTAATCTCGTAAAATTTCGAGTGAATCGAGTACACATTATCTTATTAATATTGCTGGTCTCTAAACTGCATCCAACTTTATACTCTAAAAATTGACGACATTTTGAACATTTTTTTCAAATATATTTGTTTATTCATATTTTTTTAACTCCGCTATTAGCTAACTGGCATCAACCCCTAGAAAGAAGTAAACTTTCTTTAAACGTTTGTGTTTGTTGATGATGATGTACTAATGCTGACTATGAATATGCCCATAAATAATTGAGTTGACTACAGAAGGAATATAACTTTCCAAATACTAAATTTGCATTTTGAAATCTTCCAGAATCAAAAAACAAAGTTGAAAAAAATTTTTCATTCATTTACCGAGTGCATAGTTATTGAGTAACACAAAATGGTCCAATATGATCAAATTCTGCTTTATCGACCATCATCACTCATGGATTTTCACGGTAGATCGAGAACGTCTATGAAATGCTCGTTCCTCTCGTCGTTTAGATTCCTCTTCCTGTTTGGTTACAGTTTCATTAAATATTCATTCTGAATTTGATGTTATTAATCATTTTGAAATGACTAGGTCTTATATTGATCAATTGCAAATAAATCAAGTCACCAGTAGAATAATTTTGAAATGTGTGATTTACATCTAAACTACGAGAGGGCAGCCGTGTGACATAATACAGCGAAATTAGAGCACCACGCGGCGGGATATGCAACATGACTATAGATAATCAGATAATTCCATATATTACCCAATCTAGTAACTCTAGGGTCCATGCTTTTCCCGTATATAAATAATTTTGAGACGAGAATGGCGGGCGGTTGTGATTTTTGCCGAGAAAATTGAATAAATATAATGGAACAAGTGAAGTGGTGATATCAATCCTCGAACTTGACCGAGAAATATGGATTGTGAACATTTTGGAAGCACGAAAAAGTGGATTGAATCAGGATTCCGGTTTTCATCGTGTTTACAAGTGACATTTTTGTGACATTTTTAAAAAAATTGCCAATTTTGAATTTATAATAGGTTTTATTGATACATAAACAAATATAATCAATTAAAACATCATTGAATCATAAAGCTACATTCATCTGGTGTATGATGGTATGCTTATTTTAACATTTTGTGATAATTGAATGACAGAAAAAAAATTTTTTCTCATCACTGTTTCGTATCAAATAATCGATTGGCAGTAAGACACACCCCGTGGGGTGTGCAATAATAATGTTATTATTATTTATTTATTTATTATTTATATGTACGATGTACGAAATTATTTATAAATTTGGGTTATTCCATGTTTTCATCGGTGTTTTTTTTGGCACGATTTGCCGCCCTTAATATCTGGCCGCCCTAGGCCTGTGCCTACTGTGCCTTATGGGAAATCCGCCACTGTATGGATCACAGGGTACTTCTAAGAAAGCCCTCGGAGCCAGCGTGAGCGCAACGATTCCTTAATCTGTAGTAGCACCGGATCTTTGCGCGAAAGTTCGCTGTAAACAATTCATTTATATATTATATAGATTATAGTGACGGTCCTCAATTGGAACATGTAGAGTTTCACACCTACACAATACTTTTGTCCACATTTCCACATTAAATGATTCTGAAACCTGTCATGATTTTATACAGAGAAAAATTGTAGGTTAATGCGATCTTATACTGATTTTTGTTAGCGAAAAATAAAAATAAAATTTATTTATTTTATTTTATTGTTTTGAGGTGGCTTACAGCTATCAATACAGAGCATAGAGATAAAAATAAACGACTGATAGCCATTGATAACCCTCCACTATAATATTTCAATGGGTTCGATATTTCAAACTACTCGTGAAGTCCGATTTACCAAAACTTATAATCCGAAAAAAGAAACAAGCATGCATGTATGCATAGACAAAAATCAATTCGGACACATGTTTAAAATAAGAACAGAGCGGAGTGTAATTATCTATTTCATAAACGCTCAAGCCGAACTCAAACTCAACTTTCCAAGTGTTATGTAGTAACCAGTTCCTTTATAAATAACATACGAATCATCTTTTTGTAGATACAAACGTTAAAATACAGGCTGCTATTAATCTCCAATCAGGTACTGACTTTGAATGATGGGAGATCACGGTAAAAACATTGCCTCACGAGGAAGGGAACGTTTACACTCGGTTTATTACACGAATTACTCTTTTATGGAACACGAGACGCCGTTGTTCCTCGTAGAAGTAGCGGATGTGGATGTGAAAAGCGGAAAAACTGTAGCTTCTCTTTAAGTTCAATCATATGCAATTGTTTGCAGAACGCAATTATGAAAGTGGAAACATTCAATGACGTCTAAAAAGATGTACATTTTAATCGATGGAAAATACCCGTAAAAAATAGGTATTGAAATTAAGATTTTCGTAACAATTTATATATTTACGTGTTTTGTGAAATATATAAATTAATATAATGATGAATACGGCTATTTGTAATTTATATTTCCCGGATAAAAATTTGTAGACTCTATTATGCAGAATTTAAACCGCACAATGGCTTAATGTTGGACTCACAATCCGTGAGTCCTGGGCTCGATTCTCAGTTATTCCTATCGGTACTCGGTTTGGTTGGTGGTAGGGCATTTTCTTATGTCCTCCTGGCTAGCTACCACCATGTCACCAAAGTCTGAGGCAACCATCAGTGTTAATAGCACTGTTGTGTTCTGGTATGAAAGGTAACAGAGCGAGCGCCTCATTAGGTTGAGGTAATTGGCCTTATCGTCACTTACCATGAGGTGAGATGAAGGCCAAGTGCGAACTCATTATTCATAAAAAAAATAGTATTTTTAAGTCTTTTAGTCGAAATTTTCTTACAATAGAACTTTTTTAACATCAGATGTTTGTCTTTGCGACACCAAATTTAAAAAAAAACTTGAAAGAACTTAACTGAACAAATGAGTACCTATGATGAAAACCATTTCATTTATTTTAAAACTTAATGTCTTCTTTACTCGTAAAGAACAGAATTCCTGAAGAAACAAGTATAAAATTAGGCCTAAACAGAAATTTAATGAGTCCTCATTATCAATAATAGAAAACAATAAAACAAAGGACACTGTCCGGCATTACATAAGGAGTACCTGTTGTCAGGGAAGGTCGTCCATTGAAAACAATTTTCCCAACATTCGTCGTTTTTTCCTCCACTGAGAAAAACATACTCGTCTTAGACATATACCTTAGAATAGCTTTTGTGTATTTAGCATTGTTTCTAGCCGGGAGGAGGCGTGAGAAATTCTAAATTGACTTGGAGGAACGCGAACGTTGGGTAGCTTAAGAGCTTTTGTCTTTAAAACTACAGTTTTACACGCTTTAATGATTTAGGGGTAAGTTTGGATCAGGGTACTCTTAAAAGCAAAAAAACGACTTGCAAAACGATAGGACCGACGGATAGTGCGCGTGCGCACTCAGAATTATCAAGGTAATGAGAAGCTGGTTCTGCTACCATTCATACTGGAAGATAACAGTGCTGTTTAGTGGCAGATTTATGTAATATGGTGGTAGCTAGACTGTTGGACATATAAAATGCCATACCACCAACCAAACCTAGTACCGACCGGTACCTTCACTGGGAATCGAACCAGGGACCTCTAGGGTACTATACACCATAACACAACGGACTTTTCAAGAGTCTGTGGACACTTCATCATTAATCTAATAATAAAGTATTAAATTTTACTAATATTATATGGATTTATACGTCTGAATAATAAATTAATATAAATAATCAATGAGCTTTCTCCCGTCACGTACCATCATTACCATTTGTGAGTAAAATATCAAACCATCAAGTCATCAACAGCCTATATACGTCCGCAGGAACTCAGGCCTACTTTCCTACAGACCACCACGCGGGCCCAGTGCGGATTGGTAGACTTCACACACACCTTTGAATTTCTTCTCAGAAGTGTGAAGGTTTCCTCACGATGTTTTAGAAAAACAACTCATATGTACACGGCTGGATTCGAACCCGGATCTCTCAGATTGAAAAGTCCGCGCCTTATCCACTGCGCCACCGACATTATATACGTGTTACATTATATATTATTGTTAGCATGAATTATTAATCAGTAAATAATACGACTATAAATTTTTCATTGCTTTATTAGTGTTTTTATATTAATAGTAAAAATCTTAGTAACCACTTTTATCTTTGAGTTAAATTACTTTTACATGACATCTAAAATTAAGTTGCTATTTTTGTAAACTTGACACAGTATTATTATGAACTTAAAAGACCTCGGTCCGGTTTCGGTAAAATAATTCGAAGCTTAAACCGCACTGAGTAACTGGCAAGGCTAAAATTATTACAATTAAAATATAGGCCTACTTTCGTCCGAACTTTTCTATGCCTAACGTTTCTTTCTACTGATAAAAATATTTCGAACACGTCTAAAACGAGGCCGAGACCAATTAGCTAGCCGGTGGCTTCAATATCTTATTTACGTGCTCGTTAAGTGCTACAACTAATAGCACTTACAATTAAGATTGTAATTTTGGCAAAGTAATCTGTCAACGTAATAAGACATGCGTCAAGATCGAAATAAGTACACTTTAATTCTATTTAAGATTATTTTTTGACATTTATTATACTGAAAGAATTTATTAACTTACGAATCTATTTATTAACAGATTTTTTGTGCGCTCGCGTGGTTCCAGCTCTAGCATAGAGAATTTTTTGTTTTTGCTTACTATAACCGTAACGCTGTCAGTGATAAGGTGTCCCAAATACGTTGACACTTTGGTACCAAAACAGGTACTTTGTACTATGTCATATCAGAGATAAGAAAGAGTAAGGGTCATATTCACCTTTAAAATTGACATTTATCTTAACTTAACACACTGAATAAGTACAAGGAAGGTTGAATATGACAAGGTACGACAGAGGGTACATATTTTTTACTCGAGTGTACAAGTGTGTGCACTTATCTATCTTACTTCGACAACGTTCAAAAAAGTGTTATAAAAACTTGGAATCTTGTAGAATTGACTCACAACCAGTAGGTCCCTAAACCTATTGATTCTCGGTTTGCTTGATGGCGTTTTTATTATATGTCGGCATGGCTATCTACCACCATGTTGCTAAAGTTGTGTTCCGGTATGAAAGCAAGCATGGGCCTTTTCGTCACTAACCACCAGGTGATTATAAGGCCGAGTGCGAACCCATTATATAAAAAATCTACCTGGACCTATTCAAGGTTAGAGTGAATATTGAGTAGGCTACTTCTAGATAAGCACCTTTGACCATATTGTCAATCATTATCAAGAGGATTTGATAGAACGGAAGCCTACAAAAAGAATAGACCCTTATGACATTCATGACACATGTTTTTTCACTATCTACCTGTAAGCAACAATAATACAAAACGATGCGTTAGTAAAAGTGGGCTTAGCAAACGTAGAAACAATACAAATGAAATCTTAATGATTGTTATTTATTATAATATTGTGCTAAGGGAACTAGAGCAGGCGTGCCACAACAATAAAATGAAACTTTATTCATCGCTACGAAACCTAAATCTCATACAATTAAGGCGCGCTTTTATCCAAGATGGCGGATAAAATCAGTATGGCGGCACGTGGGAGCTGACGCATTTCTATTCAGGTACTCACATATGTCGTTCAACTGAATCATCATCAACGTTATTATTATTTTTCTAAACTTCATGCAAATACATCCAAATGCACTAAATATATTTGGCCATTAAAATAGGCTCAACTTATGGCATTAGGTGAGTGACTAAAATTAGGCCACCACAAACCAAACGAAAACGGCATAGCATGCTCACGATTGAGAGCTCGAAGAGACGCCTGATATCTTCGTATATATTTTTACAACGTTTGACTGTATGTGTCTGTTTTATTTTGCGTTAACAGGAAATCGTCATCTCTGCGCTGCTCGGCGCTGTCCCTATGGGAAATTTTAAAGAGGCAGCAATCATCTTACTATAAAAAATATTCTATTATGCAACGTGAAAGAAACAGAACCGCTCCTCGTGGCAATCTGTGGCCCGTCCTTAGCAATTCACTATTTTAGCCAACAATTATAAGGACTAATGCAGAAGGCTTTTAGGGAAAATCTGTAGGTCAAAGCAAACTTCTACATTTTCATCAGCAAACGATTAGTTTTTATTCAATATTAGCTTTTGCCTGATGATTCGACATATTCCGAACATTTTGAAACAAAACAAAAGCCAACATATCCAGCGTTCTCAAGTGATGCGGCTCACCAAAGCATTTTCATAGTGCTTATAATTAACGCGTTCAAAAAGAACTAAAAACCGACCTCAACTGCCCTAAAAGCATTCATCATCATAAAATGTTCACCAGTAGAGGTAGTATTGTCTGGGTTTTTGTAGATTTTCTCAAAAAACGCTGAATCAATTTCATTAAAATTTATACGGGACCACATCGGAAGTATGCTCTACCAAACAAAAAAAGAATCATCAAAATCGATTCATAACTAGCGGAGTTATCGCGTTACATACAAACAAAAAACATACAGTCAAATTGAGAACTCCTCCTTTTTTAAAGTCGGTTCAAAAGCTTTTAAAAACAGCCAAATACGTTCTCAAGTTATACGCTTACCAAGGCACATCATATCATTTGTATTTACACGAATTTTGTTAATGCTAAAAATAAATCTAATATCAGTATGATTAAAATGTATCGAATCCACTGGACTTTCCCCGCGCATTCATGAGTTTTCTCCACAGCTTCTCAGCATCAGAAGAACAAGTTTACTCTAAAAGGCAGTTTCGTACCAGATCTTTACCGTTATATGTAAAAGTGTGCTCGTGTGACAATAGGTCAAATAGCACGGAATGCGAGTCCAGTGCCGCGCATAAATTAACCGGCCTGCCCGAGTCAAGTTGCTCATCACATCACATTATGCAGATCATTTGCAAATTATGTGTATCGGTGTCACACTCGTATATGATTAGTTCACGTTTTCAATGTCAAGTATTTAAAAATATATAGTATGTGGAGTTGCATTGATTCCTTTGACCTACAGATTTTCCTGATATTCGGATATTTGCAGCAATGGCAAGCAAAACTTGCTTTCATCGAAAATGCCGCTTTACACAAATTTTAGTAGCATTATATGGGGTGCTAATCAAAGCAAATATATGTGGATATCTACATATATGTGCAAAATTTATATCTATATATTTAAAATAGTGAGAAATTAAAAACCTATTATCTGATTTCGACATTTGTGATCGTATTAGACCACAATCTCACCTGCACCTCGAGTGTGAGTTTTAGGCGATAATATCGCGCTTAGCGCCGCCTCTAGCGGCACGTTTACGAAGCCATGATTCTTCAAAAAAATCTGACGCAAACCCAATCGCGATACTATCGGCTAAAACTCACACTACAGGTAACTGATCTCATGTGGTCGAGTAATATACACGCTTGACTAGAAGTTGCCTATTCACTCTTGCCTTGAAGATTTCCAAGCGTGAATTTCACTAAGTAGAAAAGCCCTTACAACTTCACGGCTCACGGATGTCTTTGCTGATGATATCTCTAGTTTCCTAGGAAATAAGGATCAATATCGAATGACATCAGCAAAGACATCCATGAGCTGCGAGGCAAAGGTTCTTAGTGAATTTCACTGAAAAACGGAAGCTGAAAAGTGAACCGAATTAGTGAAGAAGCGAAATGCTTCGTGCAAAACAGTAAACGGTACGTTGATTCCATATCAACTAGTTCGTAGAAAAACGACCAAGCCACTTGTTCGTACATTGCTAATTTGTTTCAGTGACAATCTTCCACGTGCCTCCAACGCCTACATATAAATTAAAATTTGATGCGGCTCCGATACATTATTCACACGTTAACCCAAATACAAGACATATCGCGGCCATTAGGATACTAATGCAAAAATGAAATGGCTACCAAATGTTTATGCTAGTTTTCTTAACATTTTATTTCAACATTAATTTAGAAATGCGAAAGTTTATATTGTGACCCTGGATTTATTCAGATTGTATTTGAAATGAGGATGGAAACTAGTTTTAGTAGGTTGACGATTTTTAGCTTTTAGTGGTTTTGTTATATAATTTCTACTGCCTGCTCTGTTTATAATCGCCAAGGGTTTCATTAATTTTCCTGTTCTGAACTCTTGATACCAAGTTGACTTAGCCTGGCAACTTTTACTCAATGTTGTTATATAAAATTCATGCATATTTCTATGGCACATATCATCTTAAAATCAACTTAATCTGTAGTATGGTATGTGTTCTATTTCTCTGTGGTATGAAAATCATATTTATCATCTTATCGTATACCGTATCGATATCCGACCTCACAAATCCTAGTTGTCAGAGCTGCTGAGCCGCCGTAGTCCTCTGACATGGTTCATGTAGCTACTAGCTGTTGTAGATAGTAACCGGGACCACGGCTTTACGTGCCTTCCTAAGCACGAAATCACCTTATTTTTCAGACAATCAATAATTTTTCTCTATGTATTTGTTTACAGAAGAGGACTGGGCCGAGAGCACGGCCTACATGATGCACGAAGCTTTCGAAGCGTCGCCTCCCCGTAGAGCTGTGTCACCTCCACGCAGGACCGTGTCACCTCCCCGCAGAGCTGTCTCGCCTCCTCGTAGAGCCGTATCACCTCGACGTGCAGCCTCCCCGCGTCGCGCCTCACCGGCCCGCCGCGCCCTCTCGCCCCGTTACGACAGACAGTACAATGATGACTTCAATGACCGTGAACAGTTCAGAGACCAACTAGCGCCCTTCAGAGAACAAGCCGCTTTTGAAAGGAGATATCGCCATGAATCACTCGAACGTGTCAAAGATAAAGAAGTATTCCCTGAAGAAACTCCTAATTACAGGAGACGATACGTGGCCGAAGCCAAACCTTCCAACAGAAGTATAGACAGAGTTGAAGATCGACGATTTGGTAAACTACAAAGAGGTGCTAGCGAAGGAAGCCTGAAAGTAGCTGACACGTCTCCGAGGGATCGTTTCCAGGTTGCGAAAGAAAAGTTCATGAATTTAGAACGGGAGAGGTTTAATAGAGAGTTGGAACAGCACATGGCAATGAGAAGGAGCATGCTAGAGAGGAACAGCCGCTCAACTTCTTCCCCAGAGGAAGAGAGAAGGGACGAGCGGCAAGAAAGGCAAGAGCGTCATAGGGAAACTACCAGGAGAGATCCTGAGCGAACTCATTTGGATCGACCTCTCCGAGAGCCTGAGAGACGCAAAGAAGAGAGAATCCGCGACGATTCCTTAGCGCACAGAGAAGTTGAAAGGCTTCCACGAGTCGGAAGAAAGCGTGACGACGTGAAGAGGTTCGATTACGGTACCGAAGAGTACTTGAACAGGATTGAACCGAAGCCACACAGAGAAGAATTTGACAGATATAATAGGGACAGAAGGGAGCTTGACAGGCGTGTCGATGAAGACGAGATATTAGAGCCCGTCATTGAAGACAGGAGGAGGGATTGGGGTGAGAGACAAAGAGCGTTTTCTCGCTCGCGCCTGTTAGATGAGCAGCGTCAATCGTACGCTGAAGGTGACAGATTTTATGAACGGGATTACAGGGATTTCCGTGATTTGGCTGACAGACAGCCGAATAAATTCCGCCATAGTTACGCGGAGCCAATCCCTAGAGGACGCCTTGGTACGGTCAGGCCCTACTAAAATGCCATAGTAGATTGTTAGAATACATTATTATCATTTTAATGTCATACTTGAAGTAAGAAATGTACCTTGAAGTTGACACGATTTTTTAGTTACTTTTGGGATGTGAAACAGGAATTTCATTTATTATTGTTTCTAAAACTTTTTACTTAACTTTAGGTGTTCATAAATTTGAATCGAGATATTCAATTGTTTAAAAATTGATCCTTTATGGCTATATGCTCTGCAATTTGAGACACGATTTCTCAGCATCCATTATATCACAAATATTTTAGAGTTAAATATTAGTCAAACTTATTTCTATATGCATGTTTTAGTATAAATAAAATGAGTACTTTAGAATTGACTTACTCAAATATGCATTAATACTCAACGACTGTTTAAATATCACAGATATACAATAAACACAAATGTAAATATAAATTATATTACGATACGTACTATATTCTTCTAGTAAGCGATAGATATATATAAAGAAAATATTTAGGACGATCTATAATGGTTTTCATAAAAGTTGGAGTTCTGGAGCTACTTATACTACATAATTAACTCATGTAATTTGAATATTTTTGGTATTTGGCATTCTGAATGTTACGAGTATTCTCTAGCAACTCTATATTGTTACAGTTCAGAACTATACCTGAATTGAAAACAGCTTTTGTTCAATCAATACAAGACATTGTTACTTTGTATTGATCGATCGCTATGAACTTTGACCTTTAAATTAAATACAAACGAGTAGAACTTCAAAATTGTTATTTGTTATTATGACTATTGACACCTCAATTTCAAAGAGTATTTTATTACAAATAACAACACAATTTTCCATGAATGTCTGTAGTTGTAAAAATATCATTTATATATATTTTATAATTTTATTGTTGAGTGTTTATGAAAATTATAGTCGTTTTGGTTTGTACCAAAAATAAATGTTTAAATATGAGATCATAAAATCATTAAAACTATTTTGATCGACGAGATTATTACTAAAATAAATTAAATCAATATTTTTATATATGTAGTATAATAAGGGGCGCAGGTGAGACCGAATTTAAAAGCGACCGAATATTTTCTCAAGTAAAAAAATATTTCAATGTTCTGTAATGGACACAACGCTTCTCAGACTTTTTGACCTTAACTTCATTGTGTAATTTAAATTAGTTTCACATTATAGTTTTCAATAGAAAATTATGAAGTTAACGATTTCGAAAAGAAATTTTCACAAATTTTTACTACATAAAAGCCATTACAAAACATACACTGAGATATGGTTTTTTTTTGTAATAAAAAAATCGTAGCTAATATTAGCTATGAACAGTATAAAGGATGAAAATAAACAGTTGAACCACAATATATTCTCGCTTTCATTCTATGTATGTTTCATATACATGTTGATATGTATGTTTGTACCAGTGACTCTGCGTTGAATATTGTTCATACGACCCGTCCCGCTATTATGACGATGTATTTTATATTTGTAAAATATTAATAAATGATTGTACTTATTTATTATTTTTATTTCCTTGACACAATGAAAAGTCCACAGCTGAACATGGCATGAACTTCCCTCATAGATCGCCAAGGCAAAAGCTATCTATGAGATGATTCAGAATATTATGGGAGGCTGATTCTTGATCGCAGTAGAGTTCAACTGAAATTCACCTGGGACTTATCCTAATATGCGACATCTACGGTTTCATTGCAAAGTTGCCACTCGAGAACTTTTAATCCCCAGCGGTTATCGGTTCTTCGAGCCATGTGACCTGCCCATTGCCACTTCAGCACACAGATTCCCGACCACGGCGAAGCGAAAAGAAGGTTTATGATTTTAACAACAACCTTTGTGTGTATGTATGTATGCTCTCTCGTATCTTCTAAAGTTACGAGTGTCATTATATATTGACATATGAGGTGTCATTGGAAGCGTCGTGTTTGTTAGCTATAAGCTATGGGACATGAAGTTTTTACATTTGTACTTATATGAAACCTATATATTTTCCTTATATTTGATACCAAATACGATATACAAAAATTTGAGATAGCACTTTTCCCTAAGAGCCTCCATTTTGGATTTTATGTGACGTCATTTAGCCTTTAACCCGCGAATACCTAATTGTCTAAAATACGAAGAATATTATTAATATACGAGATATGAGCGAACAGATGAAAGTACTCTACATACATAAATAAAAAGGACACCTTTGGCTATGGCCGTAGTCGGGCAAAAAAATACAGTTTTCAATTAAGACTAATTGAAGTTCTTAGGCATGGAACAGCTATTAAACCGCATGGGCCTATTTTAATTAGTTACTTCAATGATTCCAAATGAGATATTTTCGCCATAAAACAACTTTAAGTTGCCTTAACTACGCCCTAGATTCTACAACATCTTAATTTATATCTAATTGGCCTCGTTTACTACATTAAATTGTTAGTGGAATCTAACCACGTGACACATAATTTTTGCTTAAGGAACCATGTTAGTCCGTGTGTCTTGGCTTCGGAATACAGTCATCCCGATGTCTCCCGTAGGATTTGATAGGGTTAGTCAGTACCAGCGACATCTGTATGCCTTCAACTTCATTACTATTAATTCGTGTACCTGAACAGTAACTTAAATAGTCATGTACTTCAGGCCAGCTGGACCCGAAAGAGATCTCGCATATTTAGATAGACAATAAACCGTTTGTGAAGGTTTTATCGTTTGTTTCGTCAAAAAATTAAAAAAACGTTGTCCAGCCACTACATTACACTTTTTCTAACACATCTGAATTCGGCCCGTGAAGAGTTTTGGGCACTCGTACCATATCAAAAAATTTCGTTATAGCATAATACTACGAGTAATATACAATTAATATGGTTGAAAATAAATGAAAATGTTTCGCAAAGTATGTTTTATTTAATCATTAAGACAACAACATTATTTACATCGTCGATAACGCACGAGGAAAAGTCGCAAATCTTACAATTATTACGATAATATTGCACCGATATTGCACAGTTACTAATTACATCGAAATTATTAGTTTATAACTATGGAAAGTAAAAACAACAACAAAGACTTACTATGAAAATGATACTGAATTAAACGCCTACCAATTTATTCACAAACACTTGCAGCAAAACCTAAATTGCTACTTTTTTCTGACAGGCTTAATATTATATTTTAGCTTAGAATCGGTCTGGCAAATCATTCCATAGTAAATCGTTGTCGAAAATTGTGACTCAATATATTGCACTAAATATTGCACCTATGTATAATAAAGGTTATTTCCTAAAATAAATAACTACATACATAGTTTACATCTACTTAATTTTACAATCGATATACTTATAATCCTTATTGTAATTAATAAGGTGGTATACGTTTTTATGAGATAACATTATAAGTAAATAAGTAAAGGTCGAAAAAATATATAAAATACAAAAAATTGTCCGCGTGTGAGGCTGAGCTTTTCTAATGAAATCGGGGAACAGTTTGAACATTCATAACTGTTTAACCATTTCAGTTGATACTATCAGATTCAACCTTTTGTCAAGAAACTTAAACTAGTTATACATAGAGAGAGCTTTGAAAATATTATTTACCGAAGTTTGGAAACCTCAGAAATACTCAGTGTAATATATCGTACAATTTCTGTAACAATATCTAATTCAATTTCTTGTCCAATTTCAATTACGAAGAAGTTACACTTTACGGAGGTTATTTGATGGTTTGTATATCATTTTACAGAAAGTATCAAACGTTTTGATAAAATCGAAATTGGACAAAACATTTGAAAAACTTAACAAAATGCTGATATGACGGGCTTCCTAAAACTTTAGTAACGCTATGGTAAGTACCCCAAAGTGTCCTCAAGGCTGGCGTTCCTGCTCAAAGGCCGGTGGTCGAACATCCTGGCGAGGGGTGGTATCGCCCGCGGCGGGGACGGAGGCAGAGGCGGAGGCCTAGCAGCCCTCCGCCCACCGGCTAGGGATCGCACGTCGGTCCGCTGAGAGAGCCTCACGTCTGCAAACAGAGCTGCCATTTCAGCAGACTTCTTCACGCTGAGAGCGTCGTGGGAGCCGGCGCCTGTACTCCGAACTGGAAGCAGAGGGAACAGTTTTAGATATTTTAATAGAATCAGAAGTAGTAATAAAACAATTGTGAAAAAGCAATTGTGAATTTATGACTAATGTGACGTGAAAAATGTGACAATTAAACGTGGTGACTTATGTATTCGTATGTTAGTGGTCGGTCTACGTGTATTTTTCCCTTTTACCATTATACCCCATCACTAACGTCGCTATGAAAAACACATTTAACTAGTGTTCGATTGTAAAATGATGTTTTATTAAATATATATCGTAAACTTTAGACCCAAAACGAACCAGGGCCTTCTTGTTAGTATTTGTGACGGGCTTCGGGTGAAAACGAGTCGGCAATAAGAATAAATAACGTATTGAGAATCAATAATAATGTTACCGGTGAGCCGCTGCATATTCCTGAGGCTGGTGTCGCGGGCCTTGTTCTGTAGGAGCAGCTCGTAGTCGAGCGCCAGGTTGTCGGAGCTGCGCGCGCGCCGGGTGCGCTCCTCGCGGCGACGGGAGCTCGCGCTTGATCTGGTGACGTGAGGAACATAGGACTACGTATGCATGGACAGTATTTTATGGATATTAAAATTAAGATCGATTTATGGTGATCCTTGCTTTTCCTTGTATAACCGCTCGTATAACATTTAATGTAGGACCACTAGCTGCTCGGACCACAGGTTTTCATTTAGACAATCTCGGATTATACGGTTTCTACCTCGTCTAATAACGAGTGAGGTAAACAAAAATACACACATGACGGCCGAGTGTCTGACGTTTGATGGACTTTTGTTGTGTGTACTTTGTATTATATAAGAAACTAGCAGCCCGTCCCGGCTTCGCACGGGGTAGACAATTATTTATTTTTGGAAATTTGGATATAAAACACATTTTTTCACAAATATTTTTATTTATTAAAAAATTATTATTTATTAATTATATATAAAAAAAAATATTTTAGTCATGTTACACAATTATTTTTAGAAAACAAACAAATATTTAGAAATAAGTAGGTACTTTGGTACATAGTTACAAAAAGTAATATAATAATTCACATGAAATGCACAATAAATGAATAAAAATTTAAAAAGTCAGTGTTACAACCTTTCAGTCATTTGTTGGCGCATGACAAACTTTGGTGACACTTTGAAGTACAAAGTGTTTTGTTCTTGAAACATGCGCATCTCTTTGTACGGCATTGGTTTTTTGCTGGCTTACAAAAGCATTTTCTAAAGCCTTGACCTCCAAACAAAGATTGGAAATTTACAGCTTCCCTCAATGATATTGGCAATTCTGATATAACTTCGCAATAATCTTTAGACGACACCTGTAGGTCTTGCCGAGAAAACCAATTTTTAATTGTTCCAGAATCTGTTCCGATTTTGTATACTCCGTTCCTAAAATCAACTACCTTTCCAGCAATATTTTTGGTGTCAAGAGGTCCACGGTCAATTTTCGGTACATTCAAAAACACAGAATTTCCAATTTCTAACAAAGGAAGTTTTTTGGCGGTGTTATCGACCATTTTCTCTGCAGCACGTTTAACACCGCTATGAGCTTGATCTCTTTCATTAACTATCAACTGTTCCTTTTGGCAAAGAAAACATTGAACTTGAGATCCAAAACCTTCTTCTCCACCAGCAACACCACAAATAGCATGCACAGGTTTGGAACACAAACTACAGAAATGAGCTCCTGTTGTGTCCTTGCCACAGACGAGACACACTGGACCATCAGCTGACTCTAATTCCATATTATCTGTCTCCATTACTTCAATGTTAGTAAAAGCCTCATCAGCAACTGATCCATTTACTATTGCGTCATCTGACGGCATGACATGAATGTTTTCTGCTGTAAAATCATTCTGATTTATTTGGTCCAATTCTTCCTCCCTTTTCTCTTTCTGATTGATTTGGTCAAATTCTTCGTTTGTCTTTCTTTTCTGATTTATTTGGTCCAATTCTTCCTCCGTCCTGATTGATGTCATAATACTTTCAGGAATATTACAACCTTTCAATATAGTTTTCGGCTCAGAGCCAAACAATGCACGGTAAGGGGATCTGCCAATTATGCGGTGGTAAGAAGAGTTTTTATAGAATTGAACAAAAAAACAACCAATGGACCATTTAGTAGACTTATTATCTTGCATCCAACACCGCAACATATTTTCTACGTCTTGGTTGGATCTTTCCACGCTGCCCTGTGTTTGAGGACGTCGAGGACTACCGTGAATAATTTTGCATTCAGGCCACATCGACACCAATTCTTCTATGACATGCGCGGTAAACTCTCTTCCATTATCACTCTGTAATATAAACGGAGCGCCAAATTCCAAGAATATTTTTAAAAGTTCCAAGGCTACTTCTGCAGCTCTTTTCGACTTTAGAGGTCTGAGGTGTAAAAATTTTGTGGCATGATCTTGGTAATTCATAAGCCATTTAAATTATCCATCCGTGGCAGACTGTAAATCTATTAAATCCACCTGCCCTCGTGTGTTAAAATCTTTAGAAATTATCGGCTGAGTTACTATACCTTTCTTTGGCACTGCACGTTTCTTCTGACAAACAGAGCACAGGTCAACGAATAGCTCGATGGGTTTCTTCGGAATATAAAGCCTATTTTTAATGTGTTGAATCATTTTTAATCGTCCACCATGTCCAACAGTTTTATGTACTTCCTTTAATATTTCAAAATACTTCTCCATCGGAATTATGCGAATCGTATGATCGTCGACGCATTTTTTCTTGAATATAAGATATTCCTCATTCGCAGTTTCCAAAATATCATATTTTGATAACCAGTAATAGTCCATGGACTTCTTTTGCGTAGTCACCCTACTCTCCTTAATTTGTTTCATAACCTAAAAAAGGAAAAAAACCATTAACTTTAATAGGTCATAATTCACAAACTTACATAATATCAATTAATACACAATACGTTAGCTGGCATAGAGTATTTTGATAAAATAAGTGAATATTTATGTAATTTAAGAGTAAAATACTAACCTGTGAAATGCGATCCAAACTCCACGGTTTTTTTTACATTTTGCTCAGTTTTTGCATGACTTGCATAGTACTCGAGAACCTTTTCGTCGTAAACTCTTTTACTATCACATTCTTCGTCATTTATTAACGAATTATTCACTTTTTCACTGCGAGAAACAACATTATCGACAGCGGCCGCCATCTTCACACATAAACAAAGCGTTTGCAGCGCCTCTACCGGTAATTAATGTAACTACTTAACGATATGATCAAATAATTGACCATTTCATGAAGAAGCCGCGCGTTTAGTTGCCCATATCGAGAAACGATTTCTTATCATTGATCTGCCCAAACCACATCACGATGTGGCCAATAGACAATGAAACATTTCATGAAATGTGACCATTTCATGAAATTCTCGAGAATTTCATGAATTGAGCTAATCTACGATATGGCCACGACATAGATATATCAAACGAAAGTTCATACGTGTTCAGTGGAACACTCTCTGTGTACAATGTAGGTACATTAACAATTTTATGTGAAATATGTTGTTTTTTCTCAAGTGTATAACTGACCTCTCCTTGTACAGACAGCCAATACAGTGAGAGTTGAGCTTATAAATTCTAGAAACTTGTAGCTGAATATGTAATACATAAGTTTTAGCAAGTGCTTACTCATTGTATGTCTCTCATATTCATTACAATATCCCTTAAATTATTCTCGCAGGAAATTAATAGGATGCTAGAGATATCTACTATTTCAATGACTGTACTCGTATTAATGAGTTTAGCTCCATTTAAATGCCTGTCGAACAGCTTTACACGTGTTGCCTCCCATCTTTACATCTTCTGTAGATTACTTTTGTTCTTTTACGTAATTATGCACTATGCACTCCAAGCATAGCTGGATCAATAATAGCTGAACATAAATCCGAAAAGAAGTCTTCTTTATTAAATAAATCATACCAAAGAATTGTACACCTGACTGACCTGTTTCTACTGCCTCTCTTCCCGTCGTGATCGTCGAAGGCCTTCTTCAGCCTGTCGGTATACGTCCTCTGCGACGGGCTCCGCAAGTACTCCAGACTCTGAGAACTCTGAACCAAGGCTCTGGGTCCCGCACAATAGCACTTGTTGCTGTCGGCACAGCTCTCAGAATCACACGAACAATAGCTGAAGTCACCGTCATACACTTCCCTGCAAGTTATAAGATGAAACTCAGAATAAAAACTGTACGCTGACGCACCATTGCATGTGAGCACTGTCGCTACTAGTATACCTTAAACCATCTTTAGATTAATGTCATTTCGTATGGGTTTAAAAGAAACTATTCACTTTTTGTAAGCCCTCAAAACCAAAACATTTACAAATTCTCTGGCAAAAGGTACAGAGTCCTTGGTTAGAATTCAGATGTACAAACTTGTTTTCTAAAGTCCCCGATAGATAATACCAATATATATGAGTAGCATAGGCAGACGCGTCTGATTGTTGCGATCGCCAGCCCGTAAAAATATTTGAATTTGACAAATATCTTGAGATATAAATCAAGTCAAAATATATCCAATTTTATCTTCAGGTGTCTTCACTAGCATGTTGAAACTTGAATGGTAACTTGATTGAACTTACATGAATTCTCAAACTCAACGGTTTCAAAGCCCACTGAGAGATAGTTAAATCATAGCATTATAAATAAGAATAGCTTTCAACTTCATAGGGTTGACTCAAATATTCCAAAAACTTATTTTCATTCTTACCATCTAATCATAGCTCTACTAGAAAACAATGTCAATTCTCTTCGGGCTGTTGGGTAATAACGTTTCCATTATATGTCCTCATGCATCGTAATTAAACCGTTAAGCAATCGCAGGTGAACTTTTTGGCATAATGTATCTTTAAAAGTATATGTTACAAACCGCTTAGTCTGAGCAATTTGTTGCGGCTCCAGAATTCAATTCAAATAGAAAAAGAAACCTTTAATACCTTTCACCATAATTTTGTATACTGTTTTTTAGAGGAATTGAGTCATATAGAAGATATCATCTCCATTTATAGTAAATTCTTAGTCACATTATGTTTGATTGAATTTATTACAATTTTAGCCACTCGGCAGCCCTAACAGACCAAATGCATACATATATACGTAGTAGGCATGCACGTACACTCGATGCATCACTTCGCAACGTTTCCCAGACAGAATTAGCTGCACTGATTTACAATCTTTTTTCTGAGCACTGCAAATCCGACGTATGAAATGAATTCGTTCCCAATTAAAATGATTCCAAGTAGACATTTAATTTGCCTGACACGCGACTCTGCCAGTTGATACACACACTACGGTAGCTCAGCATAAAGTGTGTAGTAGATTGTGCAATTTCACTTGAATTTCGTCAATCGTGCTGGCGAAAGCAAGAGAAGGGATCTAGGGCTGCTCAAAGGTTTAATTTTCAATACAATAATCAAGTTAAGTCTTTTAATTATTAAAGTGGGTCTTGACAAATTACAAATGTTGTAGATAACTCATGTACAACATCGGACAGCTGATAACGATGAAGTAATAATAATAAATATATCCTGAATATTGTATACGTCATTTGAGTACCTCATGGTTAAATTCGATTTAAGATATCTTCTTACAACGACAAAAGATTCTTGATTTGGCTATTATCTAACTTTATTGGGCGTGTTTATTTATTATATATATATACTAGTCAGTTGATAAAGCACTCGTATTTTTTTATTGGTTTCGATAAATGAAAATGGGTTTTCCTGTAATAAACTACAGACAAGTTCAAAGTATGAAGCTTCATCTGTGAATGATGAGAATTTGTTTAAAAGTGATTCAAATTCATATTCCAAATTCTGTATTTTTGAATACAGGTGTAATTTAAAGAAAAAATAATTAAGTTGAGATTAAATAAAGACAGATAAATAATAATATTTCACAGTATACATAATTAATTATAGTAGAGTAGCGTCCTGAAACTATAGTATACTGTAGTAACTTTCCCGTGACAGTAATAAGTTAAAGATTTTATCCAATCTTAGTTTCGTAGGCTTAGCGTCCTCAGTTCAGAATGGTCAGAAGCCATGTCGATAGCATCTGCATATTTTTTTATTTAATTGTTAGTGGCAGAGAAGATTCATGAAAGTAAAATATCTCCAGCTGATTTCCTGTGGTTAGACGTAAGATACGCTTGGAGCGTGAAGAGCTTAAAGCCACTCAGCCATCTATATACAACGATAATAATTCAGTACATTTGCAATATGCGCTAATGAGGATAGGAAAAACTTCAATTCCAAGTGAAATGATTAATTCACAGTCAACTGTAAATAATTATAATTCGGTTCAGTTAGTCACAAGCCGTCGCGAGCCGCGGACGTGTCGCGCTCTGATAACCACCACACGCATTTCATTTCTACATCACGCGCGAGAATCAAAACGAACCGTAAACAACAACAAACAAGATATAAATTACAAGGCAGCTAATGATGATTCTGTAAATGAAATTAAAACAACACTCTCTGGGATGTGGTCGTATTAGAATTAAATGAAATGTAAAGGAAAGACACGAAAGTAGCGAAACTTTTGACCAGTTAAGTAATTACTTCTAGTAATTAGTATGTCTTAATGTCTATTTTAGAGTAATTTATTAGATTATATAAATACATAATAATAGAATATGTGGTGTCCAGTTCCGTCAAGCTGATATTCACTTCACCAAATAAAATAAAAAATACTTACTTAGAACAATCTTTGCAGCTCTTGTTTTTGCTCAAGAGCTTGGCCTGTGCAGGGTCCTTCTTCAAATCACCAGGAGAACAGTAACATTTAGATTTGGAATCCCCTTTCAGAGAGCAGTAGCATCTATCTATACATCCTTCTGATTCACATTCAGAGCAAGAAACATAACCGCTTGAACTGTTTCTGTTTTGGCATCCCAATCTGTTACTAAGTGTTAAGAAGTCAGAGTCTTCTGAGGTGGATGTTCTCTCTCCAGGTCTCGATACTTTTCCATTGCGTTTAGAGACATGGACTACTTTGTCTGATCTTTTAGAGTTTCGTTGCCTCATCGTTTGACGTTTCGGTGGAGGTAATACCGGTTCTTTCGGTCTGAATTGTCTTAAATCATAACTTGATGTGGAAACTGAACTCTCTGATATGGGATCTTTGGGACTACTAATATTCTGGATGTCTAATGTTCCAAAATTCTTCTTCTCTTTCTTACGCATATCTTTTCCAAACGGCATACGGAAGACCATACGAAGTCCGCTCGCACCTTTGAAGATTTTTCTTCTTTTATTTTGGAATGTACTGTTTCGTCTTAAAATCTTCTTTTTCTGCTTTTTCATAATCGCTTTACTGTGTTGAAAAATTTCATCTTTTGTTAAGGTTACTGCTAGTTTCAGCAGGAATTCTTTGTATATTGGTTTGAGGTCGTTGAAGGACATTCCTTCTGCGTCTATTATGGCGTTTAGTATCTCATCCATTGAATGCAAGTTCTCCTGAACCTTGAATTCGTTAAAAAGTTCGTTGAATCCTAACGGTGAGCCGCCGCCCTTCTTACCGTTGTTTCTGGAATGCAAATTAATGTTTTTTTAAACTACAATATTAACATAACGTGAGCATTGTGATGATAGTTGGCACAACGGTATTGAGACTACGTTTAATTTGTTTGATACAATGTAACCAGATACAAAAACAACAATGATTTAAATAAATCTTACACGAATATTCAAATTTTGATTTATCAAGAATTTGCAGTCCCTGTTTCATGATTATGATTATTCTTAATTGTGCTACATGAATATATTTTGTTACAAATTAATGAATCAAACATATAATAGTCAAAGATTCGAAGTAAGGTCGTCCTTCACTCATGTGTCAACCAGATAAAAGTGATATTTTATCGAATTAAATAAGTGTCTTAACATAATTTTATACGCCAACCCCCTAAGAAATGGTCAAGGTAATAATTAATTTTTTTGTGTATTTTCTGTCACTTGGCGATCTGTGTATGCCACAACAATGTTTATAGGCTGTGGTCAAATCTCGCGGTCAGCGTAGGGACATTGTGCCGCTTCAGACGGGAATATGTGCCCTCCCGTGCCTCCTAGTTTTGCAGCTAGCTCATTTACGTAAGTGGATCCAGACTATCCACTCACGTAAATGAGCTAGCTGCAAAACTATATTTGACCACAGCCTAAAAAAGGGAATATAAATAATCCCCTTTGCCAAACTACAGCAATAAAAAGACAAATAAATGGCTTATTGTGGCATACACAGATCGCCAAGTGACAGAAAATACACTTTAAAAAAATAACTTTGACCATTTCTTAGGGGGTTGCCGTATAAAATTATATTACGACACTTATTTAATTCGATAAAATGTCACTTTTATCTGAGTTGAGTACTACACTTGAGTGAAGGACGAGCTTACTTCGGATCCTGTACTATAATCAAGTTAGCAAATCAAAATTACACTCCAAAGTAAAACAGTTTGAAAATGTTGCTTCCTTTAAAAAATCATCACGTTGAAACGATCTACTGACTTAGAAAATAGTTATGTAGCAACAAATGCATTTGATAATTACTAACATGCAATATATCGAAACACTCGACTGAGCGTGTTCTATTCGCAAGTTGTTAGTGAACTATTTCTAGTGCTCAACATAATCGATCAAGTGAGAAATTAAGACGAGAGGAAATTGAGATATCAGCAAGAAATAGCTGAGTACGAGCAAAAAGAAAACGATACCAAGCCACATGGATGTGAAATTTCTACATGAACTAAGTGATCAAGAAAATGATGTGGTTTGGGAATATGCCACTGTGAAACACTTGATCGTTATTAATGAATAAGTAATTGGCATAACAATGATGTGTGAATTGTGTAAAAATTATATAAAATTAGTTTTGGCGAGTCACCAAAATACATTGCCACATTGTGTTTGAGTTGAGTCCGTGGGAAGCAGGTGATCAATTTGTCACCTGTACCAGAAGTTATATCACAATCAGCAGAAATAGAACCATTTTAAGTTTTGAGCTAGTCATGCATAATATTCACTTAATTTGAGCAATAAGTTAGAATATTTACGTTAGCTCTATAATAACTATAATCGAATACACACCTATGACCAATCGATTTGTATCGAGTCAATCCTCCAGCATTAAGGAAACTACCCGATCGGGGTATCGCTACCTTAGTTAATATATCACCGGACTCGTTCAAAGATTTTCTCTGGCTCTGAGTTCTTCGTAAAGGTTCTTTTGGTACATCCAAAGCAGATTCGGAAGGTTTTGAAGGGATAGGAGGAGGCACAGTTGGTGGTCTTTGTATGTTCTTTCTTCTTTCTAATTCTCTAAATAGTTCTATTTTTTCTGACACCTTACTTCGCACAGATGATTCGCTACTGCTCTGAAGCTTATGCAGTTTTTGAAGATGCTGCAGTTTGGGATTATTAGGGATTATTTTAGCAACAGACTTTTTGGATTCTTGTGTGTCGCTTCCACTAGTGTCGTTATGTTTAATCGAGTCAAGCTTTGCTTTCACCTCCTCCACGGTGATTCGTTTCGTTTCGGCGGGGGGAATGCATGGAGGTGGAGAAGGATGTGGTAAGTCTTCCAAAGAAATTTTCTTCGCCCTTTCAAATTTGTGTTTCTCGTTGAATGATTCACTAGCTGAGAATCCATCTGCTCTATCACTGTCACCGCTCTGTGAGGACGTGCTTCGTTTCTTCCGCGGCGGCCTGACGGGAATATCATTCGGTGATATACTACTTGTCACACTCATACAGCTGACGCCGTTTCGATTCTTCAACTTCTTCTTGTCATTGTGGCCCTGCCGGCTCATATGTGACATGAGAGATTTGTATAACGTAGCCGCTATGACTATAGCGTCTTCAGTCGTCTGACATACAAACCCATGACACTCGAGCTGCTTAGCAACGCCTATCTTCCTCATCACAACAGCGAAAAGTGGTGAATGCGAGTTTTCGTTGTGGGAGAGGATGTATTTCTTATCAACAGGCTCTAGAGACCTAAATAACGCGAACTTGTCTATTTGGTCCGGATCAGTGATCAGAGGCAGGAACGCATAGCTTAGGTCGTGATTTTTTTTCTCGGAAGGTTGAACAACAAATTTTACAGCAGACCAGACAGCTATCGTTGGAAAGGGGTTCAATTGTTCTAGATCGCCCTTCTCTCCTTTATATCTGACTTTGAGACCGCTTTTTGATATTTCTAGTCGGCCTGTCAGTGCACTTTTATGACGGAAGTTTCTTCTATAAGCGAAGTACAGATCTTTGAGAGGCGATTGGAGTCCAGATAAACTGGTGACTTTACTCTGCAAAGGCGTGGAACCGAGGTAGTGAACACTGAACATGTGAACTCCTATGCTCTCAGTGGGCCTGGACTCTCCTGCCATATCTGCGAACATTCTTTCAATGCGATCCTGCACAGTGTGGTTGGCTTTGTTGCTTTTGTAGTCATTGTCATCGTATAGTGCGGGTTTGTTGTCCCGCGATGTCGAATTTATCTGAAAAGTAAATAATTTACAATTTAATAGATAATAGTGAACATGAACTCTTGAAGTGTTTATTTATAAAACATGGTGTAGAAATATAATAACATTTTATGTTTTTAACATAGTTTCAAAAAGGAGGAGGTTATCAATTCGACGGGTATGTTTTTTTAATTTGTTTTTTATGTTTGTTACCCCATAACTGTTGACTGGGTGAACCGATTTGGATGATTCTTTTTTTATTTGAAAAGTTGTGCTTTCCGCGTGGTCCCTTTCCAATTTGGTCTAGTTCTGACAACGGCATCCATTAGAAAACGATTTAAATCTTAAATTTGCCTTAGTAAAAGTAGACTTCTAGGGCAGTTGAAGTCGGTTTCCAGTTCTTTATGAACGCATTTACATGTATTATGTTATGGATCATTATAAGCCCTTACTGTTCACACGACAAGTACTAACATTGTTTTGAAAAAACTCAAAACTTTTTTAGCAGTTTTTTTCGTGACTGGATCCAATCTAAAAGTTAAGTTTATGTTTCATTATTTTGTTTTTGTCCTATTTATTGTGCGCGATGTAATTATGATACTTTGTACAATGTACATACTTTGGGGTCCCTCCTGACTACATCGACCGGATAGTGCGACAGGCTGGCGACGGATCGATTGTCGTCGAAGAGCGCGTCGATCTTCTGCTTGTAGAGCGAGGTGACGCTGGGCGCGCGCGGACGCGGCTCATCTTCGCGTGCGCCCGCGCCGAGCCGGAACCCGCCCAGCCCGGCGCTATCTCCTTCGCACGTCACCATCTGTAATGTTACAACTTCAATTCAAAAACAAACATTTGAGACTGTCAAAAAGACGGCTAAATGCGAGTCTGACTCGTGCACCGAGGGTTCTGTATAGAATATGAATAATTAACAAACTGATAATCATATTTTATAAATACAAGTGGTGCCTGGTGAAAAACACTAATCATTGTTGTTAATTTACACATGGAAACTACAGGTGGTTAAACAGTTTGTAATCATAAAATTTAAATGAGATATAATTTAAAAAATTCACTTTTCAGATTTATTCCTATCCGTGTGCTCGAATACTTTGCTTCTTGCCAAATTTCATAATTCTAGGTTTATTTATTTTATTTTTATTTTATTTGTTGGAAAATTAACAGCTGATAGACAGTAAGTATACAGATATATATAGAGAGAGCACAAAATATAAAGCCTTTATAAATTTTCTCGAATAGTACAGTTAAATAGTTAAGGTTAATGGGAAGTACCCTATTGGTTTTCATTCCTTCATTCATTCTCTTCTACGTCGAAAAATGCGTCTTAAATAGCCATCTGCATAAAATCTTTTCAATGCGTTGAAATCAACGTTCTCTTCTAAATAGAAGATTTATTCTTTCACAGATCCAAGGGACTTGCATATTTGATATTAAATTCAACTCCATGCCTCCACGTGTTCCTGAGAAAAATGGACTTGTCAGACAGACGTATAACAAAGTGATCGCATTAGGTCCCATAACCTTTTGAGGTACGGAACCCTAACTACAACTATTTGACTGACCACAAAATTTTTACGCCCGCGGCATAGCCCACGTTGAATCGCAAAGGTTATATCTTCGCCTAGTATCAGTAGTCCGAGTGAGACTTTTTCGGCTCAGTAGTCCATGATACAGATGATTATAGATCATCGGACTACTGAGCCTTTTAGTCCGATTATTTACACATTTTGATCGACTTCCCGAAATAAGAAATGGATGCGGTAGTATTAACTTTATATTTGCATATTTAGACTTGCATATTTATTTTTTCCAACAAGCTAAATATAAATCAATTTTAGACAAAAATAGGTACTCTTATTTTTCCACCAGTCAACTGCATCTACCTTTACACCAAAAATACAATTGTGCCCGTCCTATCTTTTAGCAAAGGACCTGCCGTCTTTAAAGATGTTGGATTGTTCCAACAACATATTTTATTTCTCTGGTTTGAGATTTCTCATTAATCAATACAAAAGCAACGTACAGTTTCAAACCCGCACAGTTCCTCCTGTATCGAATGCACCATTAATTTCTCAGTAATGGTTCTGTAATGTGCTCCATGTAATACGAGTATGAACCGCATCAATGTGGTTAACACCGCTTATTATTTATGTATATATGCGTTAATGGAAGCGGGGTAGCATGACGTGTTTTTACACCCTGGTCTGCTCAGTGGACCGACTATGGACTGCTTAGATTATTGTACGCTTAAAGTTTTTTTAAATCGTTGTGTCTATTTTTATTACAGAAGAGAAAACCATTTGTCTTAAATTTGCTGTAGACTTTTAGGGCAATTTAAGTTGGTTTTTATACCGATAAAGTTTAGTGGACCCGTGGAAGAAATTGGAATAACTAGGCATATTTGTGATGATATTCTCAACTCACATTGGCTCGCTGTGGTGGGCCCAGGGCCCAGTCATCATCTGCATATTGACACAGTTTCACCGGTCAACCCGAGCACCTAAAACAAAAAAGGTATCTTTAGTTTTATTCAGAGGCATAATGATAATGTAATGAACAACTACTTAATCCGCCCGCCCTCATTCACACGACATATATTTTTACGCTTTGTTACCTTTGTAACAACGTTTCTATTGATCCTGATTGATTCCATTGATGGTCGCTGCGTAGACACAAATGCGACAGTCAGGAAAAGTGGATCATTATCATACATAACCATAACAGAACATGAAAATCACTATCATGTAGGATTTAGTTTGATTGATCTTATCGTATTATTGATTTGAAATCGAAGTAAGATGGTGTTAACAGACTTATACTACAAACACACCCCCCCCCCCCCCCCCCCCCCATCCTGAGATGTAGCCACCTAAGAGATGGCATGTGGTGATCATTAATACAACACCGTCAATTATACACTTTTATACCTTTTGACGTTACTATTATATAAAAAATCGTGTAAGAGAAGGGGCTTAAAACGCCAAAGCTATTCCATTAATCCTTTTGACAAAACTATCTGAAAATTTTATAAAAAGTTACAAATTTGTATACTTTATTAATTATAAATTGTTTAAATTTTATTTTTGTAAAGTTTTTACATCTGTTTTAAAATACATTACATAAAAAATGGCAACAGCAACATTTGAGAACCGCAGGTGACCATTTATATGATGCCACACAGTATACAAATAATAGTTAAATAGTCAACACCAATCCTGGTCATGTCACATAAATTTACAAACCATTATCAAACAGGAATTAATCAAAGAGCAATAAAAGTCAACTCCAGTTGTAATCACAAATCAATCAACGTTTTGAAACACCTTATCGCAGCCTTCGGAAGCATAGAGCTGGATAACATCTAGACCCAGCATCTAGATTACTTACTAACCAGCGTTGCATGTTGTTAATGATATGTTTGTACCATCTCGTCTGACTATTGATTCGAATTGTAAATCTGTGTATTTAGTTTCTCATAATTGTACGTCTGTATGCTAAAGGATGTAATTGAGAAGCAGAAAAAAGATAAATTCAAATCCAACAATGCAATGCCGCGAGCAGTGTTGAAAACACTTAATAATTTCTTTTCAAAAATAAAGTTTAATCGTTCTTTTAAATTCTGAACTCGTCAAATTATGATGGTAATACTATCAACTGCTAACGTCAATAATATGAAACAAAATGACGGTTATTAATTGCAATATATACGATAATGATTGAAATAGGAACAGTGATGGAACGGAGACTTTAAAGCACAATCTCTACATATTAATCTAACACACATCCTGCGTTGAAAAAGGATTGAAGGAAATGTTGTTACTGTTTTGCAACCACCTTCAATATCCTGTAGCAGCTATGCAACCACAATTCGATGTCTCTCCTAATCAAAGGAACTAGTCGTGTCTTTCATGCAATATCGCTGTAACGATTTATTCCTGTTTACCAATCAAAGTTGTAAAACTCTGTCAATCAAAAATTTATAACCGATACGGATGACTCGTATTCTTTTTCTAGAGTAAAAATATCTGATAGCCGATGAGGTTCACACACCAGAAAATTGTTAATGACTTGCAGTGATGAATGATCCAAAAACTGAAGAGTAGAGATTTATAGTGCATATCATTAACACAAAATGTTAAGGAGTAGAAGTTTCCAATCTATTTTATGATGAAACATATCAAAACAGTCGTAACAAAACCCAGTCGACTAACATAACAATGTCCTAAAACTAAATTGAAGATGAAGACACAGTGAAAATGGACTGCGTTAACTGTTAGGTATAAATCAGAGATAAACACAGAGCCATGATAGAACTGTTTAAACGTTTGCCAACTATGCAAATGAGACCATAAAGAGCGAAAGCGAAAGTGAAGACAACCGTCCATAAACAAACTTAACAAACACAAATTGTTGTAAATTGAATGAAGATTGTTGCTGTGTGGTTTACGACTGGCTTTTACGATATCCTACATGATTTTTATATGATGATGAAATTTATAGTAGGTACTCTGACATGAGGCGACGTATAGTGATGTTTCCATTTGGTCGCAGGATGAGATCGATCCTTTTCATTTTTGAGCAAATTCCTAAAATATTCAGTGGGACTCAAAATTCGGAAGTCTCGGGTTCGATTCCCAGACCAACCAAACCTAGTACTGACCGTACTAGGTTTGGTTGGTGGTAGGACTTTTTTTTTCCACAGCGGATTCCGCTCATTTTCAGATTCACCATTTCATTTAAGTCTGCCGCAAAACAGCAGTGTTAATAGCACTGTTGTGTTCCGTATGAAAGGTAGCAGAGCCAACGCCTCATTGGCTTGAGATGAGCTCTGAATGCACACTCTTACCATCCATCGGCCTTATCGTAACTTACCATCAGGTAATTACCGCCACACAGCAGTTCTTATAGCACTGTTGTGTGTAACGTTAAGCGCTTAACTAATATGGTGAGATGAAAACCGAAAGCGAATCCTTTGTGAATAAAGCAATAAAAATAAAAAGTTTTTATTTTATTTTAATATCTACAACTACTTTCGCAAAGTGTCCCTAATTATCTCTTGATTACAGTCCAGTTTCATCTCACGCTTCTATTTTTACTAAATATAGGTTGTATGTCGAGATCAAGGCCAAATAAAAGTTAATTTCCCTAAAAGAAAGGCATAATTATTATTCAAAGTACTTTTTCAAACCTGTTTAGTCAACAAATTGCTGTGTGTTCTTAGTAATCTCATCTCATTTTCTCCAAATAGTGACATATAATCGCATGTTATCTAACGACTGAAGAGACCCAGATTCGAAATGTAGGCGAGAAATTTGTGCCAAGTCTCACTAAAATTACTTTAATACATCATAAACGATCCGGTCGTACCTATAATTGCTTTGAAATGAGAGGTAACTATTATCTAACAGATGATGCGTTAGAATTTACGGTGCCACAGGAAAAATGTTGTAAATTAATTATAATTCTGTAAGTTATGACTCTTTCCACAGCTCCACCCAGTGGGCGGGTGATGCGCTTGCTTTATTGGCCAGTGATCAGTTTCTCTGGTTTGACTTATGACTGAGATTAATCGTGGATTCAAGTATCATATAATAATCTAGGGAGGTCATCCTATAAGTTCGTGACATAGAATTATCCTTAAGAGGGTATGCTGGTGTCAAAGCGCCCATACAAACGTAGTCCAGAGTCATATTTTGAGTATTAAGCTATGGAAATCTATAAAACTAATATATGTGTCCTAATAGCTACAAAACTATCCAAATTTGAACGCGGCCACGTGGTCTAACCAACATAGTCTCTTAAGTCTACTGTAATTTGGTGAAAGGTAATTGCAAGGTAAAAGAAAGAGGTATACCAAGGAATGGGCGAAGGGCTCAATATCGAAGGAATTAATTTTTATTTCTTTTTCTCTTTTTTCTTATCACCTACCTGAAGAGCATTTTTCCAGCATTCACTATTATCATGCCAATGAAATGTTCTACATACTTGTCTCAGTAAGTGATACAAGCAATAAATAGGTCCTATTAAGTCCAATAAAGATCCAATAAAGTCGGACTTATTTACACGAATTTAAAAATTAAATTGGTTCATCCGGGAACCGGGTACTGGTACCGGGAAACGTCTACCAGGCCGTCCCCCCACTAGATGGACCGACGACCTGGTTAGAGTCGCGGGGAGTCGCTGGATGCAGGTGTCTCGGGACCGGTCGATGTGGCGTACCATGAGGGAGGCCTATGTCCAGCAGTGGACGTTTCCCGGCTGATGATGATGATTATGAAGTAAGCAGTTCTGTATCGCAATGAACTTTGTATCGCAATTGAGAAATGTTTTCTCTATACGAACCATAATTAATATTTTGTTTCCGGTAAATAAGTCATGTTATACGATTATACATATATTATTTACTAGCAGCCCGTCCCGGCTTCGCACGGGGTAGACAATTATTTATTTTTGGAAATTTGGACATAAAACACTTTTTTTCACAAATATTTATTAAAAAATTATTATTTATTATTTATATATTTTAAAAAAATTATTTCAGTATACCCCCTCCACCCCGCCCGCCGCGATGCCCGGCGCGCTTTTCAGACTGCATCGCAAACAACGGCCACGGCGCTATGGCGGTTTTGTTTATTGTTTGAATTTTTTAATTCGTAATATCTTTTGAATGGAAAGTCCAATTTAAATAATTTAAAAACTATTTTATAGGTAGTTAAATGGTCTTGACCATAAAATAATTTATTTGGATAAGGATTAATATGGGTAGCATTTTCATTAATGTTTAAAATGAAAAAAGTTGTTGTAGTGACATAACTACAATAGTTGGACATATGCTACCGCGGAGTTTTTTGTAGACATTATGATGTTCTTCAATATTGTCGTACATTATTTTGTTCTATCGCTAATAGTTTCGGCAGCGCATTCGACGAAAGACATTTTAAGACTCATTTTTCTACACCTTCGGTTACATTGTTCAAATTTTACCAAGGATCCCTAATTTTTTTCAAAATTAAATGTAGCCTATGTCAAATTGGAAGAATGTAGCATTCTATTGGTGAAAGAATTTTTTAAATCGGCCCAGTACTTTTTGAGCCTATTCATTACAAACATACAAAAATAGGTACAAATCTTTCCTCTTTATAATATTAGTGTAGATGACTTATTCTAGTATTTTATAACAGTTGTATTTATTTATTTGTTGTATCTATTAATTTATGTATCCATTAGTAATAAACAATGGTAATACAATTTACACACCTAACTTTTCTTTACTATTTAAACACTTGACTCAGATGTTATTAGAAATAGTGTTTTAATTTTTTTTAAAGTAATTTTAAAAATAAAATATATTTTAATAATCATTTTTGTACACAGTGAATTGTACTTGCTTTAGGAATACCAATAGGAATGGTTGTTTCAATGTAGTCTGTTTTTTTTTAAATAATGGAAACGTAAAATCTAAGAAAATGAAAACGTTGAAAAAAGCTACATTTTGGATTGTGGTCAGACAACGGCTTGTTTTGTTTTAAAAGTCAGTGCAGTGCGTTAATGAGTTTACAATATCACCAATAAAGTAATTGATTTACTTCGTTTAATAGTTATTGGATTTTAATTGAACTGATATTTTATGATTTTATGTTGGTAATTTAAAAAGCAAGCGCACAAAGTAATTGAGAAAGTATGTCAAAATGTAAACTACTGGGTTGGGATGCTTGGGTATCAAACAGCATCGTGTTGACCAAACCAAAATGAAATTTCATTTATTTTATTGTAGTTACATATAATTTGTTTACAAAAAGTTATTTTTTATATTTATTTATTTTTAGGCAACAAAGATCCTTAATTAGTGACCATTAGCTGAGTCTGAATAGTTTAATTCTGATCACGAATTCCAAGTCTTCTTCTATATGTAACGTCATCAAAAGCTGGGAAACGTCCACTGCTGGACATAGGCCTCTCCCATGATATGCCACATCGACCAGTTCCGAGACACTTGCATCCGGCGTCTTCTACTTCTTACCTACTCGTAAGCTACCTTAACTAGGTCGTCGGTCGATCTATTAGGGGGACGGCCCGGTACACGCTTCCCGGTACGTGTTTACCACTCGAAACTTTTAATCCCCTTCGGTTAAAGGTTGTTCGAGCGATGTGGCCTGCCCATTTCCTCTAGCTCACTGACTCAAGCTAATTTTCTTCTACGGATTTGTATGGATTCAATTCACTGGGGGAAAAAATCATTACAACCTCACGGCTCCTGGATGTCTTTCCTGATTACATCTCCAATTACCTAGGCAACAAGGATCAATATCGAATGACGTCACAAAGATATCAGTGAGCCGTGAGTTTGTAAGGATGTTTATCCTTAGTGCCTTGTCCCTAAAAGAAATTTTCTAATGTATAAATGACTATAGTTCGAAGAAACACGACCTAAGGAAGGTTAAATATAATATATTACATACATGTTGCACCCAAATCCGTAACCGGTTGTTTTGTTACACAACAGACGTATATGGTCAATAATGTCTCCATTTATATACATTTATGTATCGGAATGGCATACAAATGGAGATTCCGACGTGAAATATCACGTGTTTCAGAATAGCGACGCATTTCCTTCATTTTAGAATGATTTATGGTGTACCTACACATATTTTTGTGACGTGAAAATTGCAGAAAGAAATTAATGTTTTCTGCTTTGAAATATTTTGGAAATCGACAATTATATCTATCAAGGTTTGATCTGCTTCTACGCGGACTTTAAAAATTCTTCTTTATCTGCGTGCGTGCATAGTTCCATTATATTCGCTTCATTATTTTTATTATTTCTGCACGAGGGTGCAGTTCGTGTACCCTGCGTGTCACTGCGACCTTTGCAGATCTATTGTGACTATAAAATAAATAAATAAAATAAAATCGTATTTATTTTTTCTCTACAAAGTTTATACATATTATAAAATCACTTAATCACTATGGTTTCGTGACTTAGTGACGACTGGCTCCTAAACTAGGATGCGCTACCCTGTGCTACAGGAACCAGGTCTCCACCACCGGACATATTTTTTAAGTAACAAGAAATATTTTATTTTGTACATTATCTAGTCCCAAAAAATAGTTTTACATTTAAAATAATAATATATAGTAAAAGAAGGGAATGAGTGAGTGTGACTGTGTGTGTGATTATGGACCAAATCACCTCCCAAAGGCCAGTCTCGGTCATGAACCATACGATAGGTCTAGGTTTGGAGGTCCTGATGCTATCCGTTGTGGCAGTGTCACCTCCGAGGTGTCTGTTTCTGCTGTGATGAAGAGCTTCCCAGTGACAGAGGATGTGTATGGATGTTTCCTCATCCTCCTCACAGAATCTGCAAACCCTATTGTCGCTCAGGCAAGCCCATGTAGCTGAGGTGTTTATTTATAGGATCCTTATCTGGTTCCTGCTGAGCGAAAGCGCTTCGTATGCGTACCAAAAAATTGGTTCAGACTGATTTTTTAAAGTTTAATTTGGGTGTACTTGGCCTTTATCTCACGTGATTTTAAATGACAATAAAAACGTTGGATGGAAAATTAATAAGTTAATTTGGTAAATCTTTTAAGAGCATCAAGCACACAGAGAGATCAACTTTTGTATAACCTATCATCATGATCATGATCGACTGCCGGACATAAGCTATCATACATCGCCACGTCGGACATTCTATTAGGAGTCTTGCCATCACCTTGCTTGTCATGTGGATTAGTGATCGCAGTGATATTACATAGGAAGATGCTGATCTATCTACGGCATATTGTTTTCCTTGGTCGCATTTAACGACACCCGTGGGTAAACTAGGGGCGCTGATTTCGAGGACCGACATTTGTAAATCCTGTTGAAGTTCTATTCTAAAAATGTCAACAATATACCATAGTTTTCTTAATCCATGTGTGAGTGTGGCGTAAAATATTGCTTTCAATATTAATATAGTCATATAAAAAGTAAACTATCTTTTAAGCTTTAGACTTTCATTAATAACATCCAAGAACAACTAATTTAAAACCCATTACGGCTTGTCTAGAAATCTAGATGGTTATCTAATGAGGCTTACAGCCTTGATCGTATAAGGTTAAAATTAAAAATTAAAATAATTCAGTTTTCGAATATTTATAAAGTCAAGGTTTAACATTTAAACTAATGTACGGTTTTTTTAATAAATCAACGAAATCCGCGAATAAACTGGCAATTAAATTAACATCAAACTAATAAAGTAAATATAGTGCCTAATATAAAGTTTATCGTCAAGGATACAGATCTATTTTACTCGTATATATTCATATCCTCATCATTAGGATGATAGGAGAAATCTAGTTTATCCTAGGATGAACTGGTTGAGCCTAATATGAATAAGTACACTTCATAATAAACTGTTTGGCCTAGTCTATACTAATAGGGAATAATAAAACACCAGAACGAATAAAATCATGATGCAATTTACAATTGCAGAGCAATAGCACCTGCTTGTCGAACAGTTCTTTACGCAGCTGCACCTTACAAAATTTTGCCCTGATCTAACCGAATGTTTGGTGGCTGCAATCCTCAGAGATGTTTCAATATCTTGGTAAACAACCTCTAAAAATGACTGAGTGCAAATGTCGAATTCAGTTCTGAAGAAAAAAGTCAAGACTAATATTTTTATTTAACAATCTAGGGATTAAAAACACATGAAAAGTACCTGCAATTTAATTTTTGCAATACACCATCTTTGATGCCAACTTTGTAAAGGGCCTCATCACCTCATCTCAATAAGTACTCGCTTAAACATTTTTGACTTGGCAAAACTAGTATAGACTAGGCTAGTTTATCCTGAAGTGTGTTTATTCATATTAGGCTCAACCAGTTCAGCTTAGGTTAGTTACGCCTATCGGTTATAGGACGGGCCAGTTTATCCTAGTCTGTACCGGTTTATCCTATTGCATAAAGGACAGACTAGTTTGTCTTAAAATAAGGTTGGAAGGTAACATATGCAAATTAAAAAATCAAGTTGAAAGTCACAGAGCCTTTGGTCAAGCGATTTCAATGCTTGTGATGTGTGTTTGCTAAAATACATTAAGATAGTGTGACTTTATATAATCAAATAACAACCTATGCGCAATAATCACTGCCCAATTATTGTCGGTCACGATTTATTGCATAATTTATTATTAATAATAATTTTAGTCATTTTTGATAAAAAAATTATGCGAAAACCAATAATGTTTTACGTAAAACATTCTACGTTTATGTATGTATAACTAATATTGACGCTAAATTACTGTGATTTATTAACCTTTAGTATATAATTATCTGATTTGAATTTTAGAAATTCGGAATGAATAGAATAATTTGACATGCTGACAAGGCACCGCGGTGTATTACTGATAAAGATTATTTAATGTTTACTCTTTGTATGAAGTGCCGTCATGTTTTAGTATTTCTTCGGAAATAATTCAGTCAAGAAGTCTGGCAACCTTAGATTATGTATAAATTTGATGAAATATACTTGATTTTGACATTTCTTTCACAATGAAGCCACTGTGAATTTCTAGAGCTCTCATAGCATAATCGATCGAGAATATACCTTATTTGTCACAGACATAGGGTATAAGATAGACTTAGAATTTTACGCAGTTCGGTTTTTGACTTTAGTAACGTTTACATTACAAAACCATAAATTTTGTAACGCAATTGTAACAGTCACATAAAATTTTACGTTACGAAATACAAACTAAACGTATACGGCAAATAGCAATGTAACCGGACGAAGATTGCACAAAACGGGAAATAATGACCAGCTCTTTTAATACATTAAAAGCCATTAAAACATTTTTTTAGTATTTCTGGGTGGTCATAACAGCACTTGACCTGGTTACTTGGCTCGGGGATGGATTACACTGTTTGCCTTATGAATTGTAACATTGCTAAATACCAAGCTAAATGTCTGACTGAAGTTTTCCAAAAAATAACTATTTACAAATATTACAAATATACACAAACACCCTTGTTTTGAAGTAAATAAACATATCAAGCAATTAATGAATCAAGATGTATTAAGACCCTATTACTCGAAACCAAAAGAATGTTCTTAATAACTTGTCCTTAAATACATAAATCCAAAATTTTAATTTGCTAGATGTGAAACAATATGTCCACTTCTGAACATTGGCCTTCCCTTAAACTACCGTCGTTTCATGAGACTGAAATCTTTCTGCACATAGGACTCTCCTATAAATAGTCGCAAATTACGTCTTTTTCCATAATGCCACTGATTAGCAGAAAAACTAGTTATGCCTGTAAGGAGTGAACAAGAAAGTTATAAGTACTACCGTACATCGAAGTGACTTACGATATCCGCAGAATAACTAGGGCTGATTTTATCTGAAAGCAGCAACCACTACCGTGCATTGCAGTGACTTACGATATCCGCAAAATAACTAGGACGGATTTTATCTGAAAGCAGCAACCACTACCGTGCATCACAGTAGCTTACGATAACCGCAGAATGACTAGGGCTGATTTTAACTGAAAGCAGCAACCAGATAGGTGATTCATTTAAGTAAATTTGTTTGACAGAAATGATGGTACCCCCAAATAATATAATATCCTTTGTTCACCATAAGTCGACATAACGTGAGCTTTTCATAGCGGAATTTACCGTAATAGCCAAGACTGGCTCACTAACTTACTTACATTTAATTGACAACTAGCAACTTAATTAAACACTGCTACCGAACTACGCGTTGATTAGCGCCAGAACTAGTTTTTTTATCGCGCTTTTATCAAACATAAAATTAATTACCGGAGATAAATGAAGGCAAACGCGTGTAAATCTCAATTTTTACGCCAATTTAAGAACAGTATTAGCATTTAACAGAAATAGCACGAAATTGGGGAAAGGATTTTATCATAATAGCATCACATTCATAATAAATATGTTATATTTTTAGTGTTTGGCATTTCACTTTCATTGTTTCTAGTGGTTGCACTACAGCAAAAACTGTCTAGTATTTCAAGAAAACATTTGATAAAAGTTTTGATAGAGGGTACAGCGTCAAACGTAACAATGAGATGTTCTTATTAAAAACATAACAATATGGTTCTTTAAAATTAAAATTTAACTGTCAAATGAAACAACAATATTGTTAACTAAACTTTTGGGGGGATATATTCTACCAGATTAATTTCTACCTCTGCCACGCTGTCTATTGACACTTTTGATAATTTAACTGACAGATTTCTCTGAAAAAGATCCATATCCAACTTTTGCGTATTTTGCGACTTTGTTTTGACTCTATTGAAGGTATTTCTCTAATGCTGCAGAGATAGAGTACAAAGTACTAATGCGGCATATATTATGTTTTTGTTGATTTTCTCAAAAAAAGCTAAATCGAATCCGATAAAATTTATATGAGACCAACTCTGAAATATGATGTAACAAACAAAAAACAATCATCAAAACTGATCCATAATTGTTGGAGTTATCCCGTAACATAAAAATTGAAGTAGATTAAAAAGTAAAGCCAAAATAAGTTACCGTTGCAATCTCTTATACTCACATCGGCAATAACGTGCAAAGCTTGTTTTACGTAAACGAGAACCGAATACCGATTATCATGGAAGGAGTAGTAAAACCACCAAAGCAAATTGAGTAACGGAATCCACCTGTTTTGCCAAGACTAGATGGTGGACGTGGGTGCAAATGTGTGAAGATCAAATAAGTACCTACACAAACACAATACGGTATTTGAGTGATGTTATAATTCAACGAGTACGTTAAAAGCAGTGGAATACGGTTACCAATAAATATTTTCAATTTACTTTGCAATGTTATAACTTGGCCTTCACCTTACCTGGTGGTATGTGATGATAATAAGCCCGCCTTAGCTACTATAGCGTTGCAAGAATTTTAGTTCGACTTAATGTTCAAGGATAAAAGTCCAAAATAAATAAAAATATGTTTTTATATAGAATATTACTAACTTGAGCTAGGTTCATGTAAAGTTCCTGTGCCACTGACTGAAATGATCAGTATACAAGGATTTCCTGACATTGAAATTGGAAACTAGCTTTACGGGAATTACATGCTCAATTGGGATAAAAAAGCAACCTATGTCCTTATCCAGCCTATCAACTATCCCTATACAAATAATCTAGCAATTCTGACTCTCCATTACGACGGGAGGGAAGGACAAACAAACAAAGGAACTAACTCACTTTCGCATTTATAATGTTAGAATGGATTTATAACATCGGTAACTTTGGGGATCAGTAGCACAGTACCGGTAAGAAAGGATTTTCCACATAGACAAAACTACGGGCCTGATGAAGCACACACAATAACAAACTACTAGAACAGAAAAATATTTTTAGCTTCAGGCGAGCATAGATTTAATTTTATACTTTCCCAAATTATTTACTCTAATGAAATTAAATTTCAAATGATGCGGAAATAAATTAATGATTTAGGTAAGTATAAAATGGACACAGTAAATCCATTTGAAGTGTCATGTTGCCGATTGCTTATTTAAATAACGTAATGACTTTAGTAATAATAAGATGTATTAAGTATTAAATAATTAATAAGAACATTAGTAATACGGCGTCATTAAATATTTTGTATAAATTAAAATCACATCATCATCATTTTAAACAATTAATCAAAATAATTATCGGATAGTCAATTGATAAACATGAGCTCTCCTCATACATATTCCTAGTCCTTAATTAATAATCTTCTAATAATTCCTTCGAATCCCTCTTTTGCCTTCGTTGATACTGTAATATCCACAGCATAAGCTTGACTTTAGTTGATATGTGATTGCAGGCGCCCCGTAGCGACCCTAGATTATTATTGGTTTGTGCTCCATGGTATAATATAACCTTCAAAGTAAATAATACATAAACTGGAGTTGGAGTATGTACGTTTATATTGACTTCGATGCCATCAATATGTAAATACAAGTATATATGTACGACAATTTGACATACTTTAAGCACTATAGATTTTGAAAACACAGAAAACCTGAATGAAATTGTATGAAAAATAGGCGTCAATTTTAAAAAAGTATTTTTATAAAGTAACATTGTCATTCATTTCAAAAAAATCATTGAAATTATTATGTGATTCCCGCAGAAATATGAACCGTTATGGCAATCGAACTTACTGTATTTTACGTATGCTGTATTGATGATAATAATTTTCTTAATCTTTATTTATTGTCACCCCAAAAAGATTTTACCTCTCTACAAAATATCTTCTGAGAACGCGAAATGATGTAAGAAAAGCTTTTAATGAATTTATTTTAAATATAGAACAGTTTAAGAATTAATTTTAAAATAAATCGGACTGGCAACCTATCAACTCCGAGGTTCGCGTAATAACCGCGATACATCGCTCTGAGCCGCTACAAATTCGATGTACGGGTAAGTAATGATACGTCGAATTCAATCTTCAGATCAGTGGACATTTATAACGGAGAGAGAACCGTTGCGCGCGCGCAACCCCGTACGGCCAGTTGTGGTCTACAGTTATCATTTACCCTACTTCCCCTGATACGAGAACGCAACGCAAATCCACGCAGTTTCGCCTGTCGTGCTACCGTTTTGTCCGAATGAAATAATTTGTGACAGTCGCTTATATCAGACTAGCGAGCCATCCGCCCTTGTTTTGTACCGGACTGAATGTACATAGCTCGGCTTCTATGAGGTCAGTGTATCAAGATGAAACATTTGGATTTTTCACCTAAATCAATATTATAATCCAGCTTATTCCATAAAAGGAGGAGGTAATCATTTAGATCTGTATGTTTTTGTGGATAGGTATGTTATGTTACTTCTTAATATTTCTAGACATCTTTCTTCACATGATATTGTGACGTTATTATATGGCCGAGACCAAACAGATCTAATTAACCTTGCATTTATTACGTTGGTAATGATATTTACAAAATGAATTGCAATGGCAAACCGGTAAATAGAAAGGCTTCCCACATCTTTTGTCAAAAGTGTCACCCAAAAGCTAATATTGAAGAGTGAAAAAAGAAATTTAATCGCACGCCTCGGCAGTGCAATCTATCAAATCATGTACGAAGCCAATACGAAACGAACTCGTAATATACTTGTCGCAGTTGAATTCTTTAATGAGCTGTTTTACATAAAATCTAGCTGTTTCATTAAACAGCTCCGTTATACAGCTGTAAAATGTCTAGCTGGATTGTCATTGAGTTGACAAAACAGCTACCCATGTTTGGACGCTTTGCAGGATCTACAACAAAAATAGATTTGGCTGTGATTTTTGAGTACCAAAACCACCCTTTTCGTGCTGGAGAGGAGAAAAGATTTTTGATATATTTTTTTTAAGTTTTTGGTATAAAATGCAGCTACCCTATCATCTCATGGGAACAATTAGTTTATAAGATTTAGTATACATCCCTCTGCCAAACTTCATTACGAGCGATTAAGCCGTTTCATCATAAAAATAAATATAGTAATAAATGAATTGATAAAAACCAACAATGATGTTGGCGACGAGCTAATTTTATGAAAATAATTGAATTAATAATTGCGCTAAAGTGGCGATATCGCCTAGAAGATTTCGAGTTGATCACACTTCCATTTTACGGATAAAATAACAATGTCAAGCCACTCAATGTAAGAAAGTCTTATTATCATTAAAAGTCAGTTTAGAAATAGAATTTTAATTTTGAGGTAGTATACTATTATTATTATCATTTATATTTTTTGTAAACGAACGCAAAACGTTTTGCATTCCAAATTTAAATTTTTGACAACATTTATGGAGATATTGCCAACTAACATCTTCTTTGTCGCGACGCCAAAGATCAAGTAAGATCGTCATTAATCAGTAGATAGTCGTTGTAATGTATACAAGCATCGATCATGCTTGGTCCGATAGCTAATTTTAATAAACTGAGCTTCTGAATAACACGCTTTTATTTTACACATTATTATTTATATTTTTTCGATTTGTCACAGAGTCAAAATGTTACTTTTTAGATTTTTCAACAAGAACAAAACATGGTTTTAATTGGTAAATTATTTTCTACAACATGAACTTTTCAATGGAATTCGACAATGCTTGTGCAAATTTTGAATAAACTCTTTTTGTATCTGAATACTTTAGAAAAAAAACTCGTCCATTTTCATTTCTATATTTATATCAGGAATTATCGTGAACAATATCCCATCGCATCTTATTTGCTAGACAATATAAGTTAACAAAATTCTAAACAATATCCAAAGATCGACCTTACAATGTTTCGGTATGTCTTATAATTAATTTCAAACATCGTCTGGTTCCCGTTTTCTGAAATACAATTTCCGAAAACTGCAGTAGCTGTATAATAAACAGTATAATCAAGTACCAATAAAATGAGCTGTGTAAAAGTAAAACTACCGTATCAATATTGACACAATTCATCCCGATTAACTTAAACGGCCAAATAGATTGGTTTCTAACTACATTGTAAACAGCCTAATCTCGAGGCTACAGAGTTGCATTCCCGTTACTGCGAAATGGAACACGACTTGGTCAGTAGGTTCGATCTAGGTTTATATCACACAGATTACTTGCGCTGGAGTGGCTTTCATCTAGTTTTGAGTCAGTGTGCTGGAAAAATACATTGTGCGGAAAAACTAACGCCACATGAAATGTATTGTGCAAAAGTAGAAAATTGTTAAATCCAAACAAAATATATCATGTAATGCACAATTGAGGTTGTTTATTTGTTGTTGCGTCATAACCGACAGTCAATCGATTGACTTGATTTTTTTTTACCAGAATCGTTGAACGATCGAAAAAGGTCGCAAGCTACGTTTTATACCGATCGAATGTTTCCCGTGGGATAAACTGAGACGTACACGGAGACAAAGTCACGTGAAAAAGTAATTGTTGTTTGTAATTCGTTTCTGAAAAGGCACAGTGTGCTGCTAAACTAAAGCATCTACATATCTAAAAACAGTAATAATAATAATGAAATAGTTTATTTTTCATAAAAGGACAGGAAACTATACAATACTTTCAGGACCTCCTCTTAAGTACTGATGACTTGGGTTAGGAGGCCCTGCTCTTCCTAGTGTTGCTTTAAATACATTTTCATGACCTTATATTAATAAATTTACATTCAAATCTTATGACTAGTTAATATTAATAAAGTTTATTAAATTATAGTTAATAAATATATATTTTTTAAACTGTTTCATCTACTTATATCACTAATGTATATTATCTGAAGAGTCAGGAGCCAAATAGCTACACAGTATAAAGTTAGTCCGTCCACTGGAATACTCATGGTGTTCCAAAGTTCTCATGGATGTCATTGTCAGATCTGGACCAAATTTTAAGCATCAGCTTTCAAATAAAAAAGAATCATCAAAATCGATCACCCAGTCACCAGTTCTGAGATAACAAACATAAAAAAATACCCGTCAAGTTGAGAACCTCGTCGTTTTTTGAATTCGGTTGAAAATAAACTTTTTCGTGTACCAAATATTTACAATACATGTACAGTAAAAATGTGATGGCAAATTAATAACTGACGGACCTTTCCATAACACGGATGTACCTACAGCTGCTGATATCGTTTAAATGTTCATTCAAGTGTGTTGCTAGCGTACTCTTAACTAAACTGGAGAAAACTGGACAAACAAAGAAGCCTTAACTATAAATAAAGTAGGAATTATTTTGGTTGAAGTTTCTGTAATCCACACCGTAAGACGTCTTCAAAACATTCGAAAAGCTATGGAGTAGGTATGATAGTTTTGTAAAGCCGATTCGGCGATCGATAGGACATCTAACAAATACAAAACGCGTAGATTTCTTGCAAACTTTCCCGATATTCGTCTGTTTCAACTGAGCACAGATTGTATATGATCAAGGCAATCTTATCTGCGGTCGTCCACCTCGAAAGCAGTCGACTAGAGAGCTACACCGTTTCTATATAAATTAACTCACAGCGCAGCATATTGCAATCAGAAAATTTACAAACTCCTGTATGCGTTGAAAACGAAAGGTTTTCTTTATTCATATTTTATGAGTTTGCTGCATGGTTTCGATCTCGACACATACTCTTCTCTGTTTATTTGATACGGGCAACAACATTCACCTGTTTTCAGTGGTATGTCTTCTGATATCTTATTGCGATCACCAACTTACAAACTTACTCATAGTGACGGACGGTGGTCTATGTTCAACAGCGGACTTTTCCGTCAGACAAAGAGTTATTGCATTGCATTGTAAATGCACTGATAACCGTGCCCCACGGATCGCATTTAAACTAACTTCTATATTCTAAACCCAAGATTCCTTTGGAATTTCATTAACGTGTAGCTAACTTTTATGTCATATCTTACAACGCGTAATCCATACTACGAGTAATATTATAAATGCGAAAGTGAGTTTGTTCGTTTGTCTTTCAGACAGACAGACAAACAACAGAACGACAGAATGACTAATTTTTTTCATTTGAGATAGTGGGGGAGTCGGAAAGGACATAGACTGCTTTTAATCTGATCTAGCAAGAAGTTTCCGTAGGATCCTGAAACGCCGACGAAAATGCGGGCAAAAGCTGTGGTATACTAATAAAACACCTGATCGACCTTACGGCTATAATAATATGCTTAGTATATTAGAGCGCAAGGATATTAGAGTTGGACATTGGCCACTGAGATAACAATGATAATGTCCAAATTTTAAAGCTCGTTTCTCTTTTACGACTACTATCATGGATGCCACGATCTAAATCGATCGCCAGACGAATTGGCCATCGCAGTAGCCCCCGCCACCGTCTTCTAGATCTGTCTATCCCATCAAGGTATGTCCTGATTTTAATTTAATTTAAAACGGCATCAAAATCTTGAACTTTACATTTAAAGGTTAAAAAGTCTGACCCTAGTTTAATATAATCGGTGTCGAAATAAACGGGTATACTGATTTATATTTTAGAGATGAGAAGTTGATCTAAATGGTTTCAAAGCAAAGAGTAGCGACGTCTTTAACTTATCTAGAATAATTAATAGCATTTTCAAAGTTAATTCAATCTATAAATCCTGTTTCTTGACAAATGTGACTAAACGGATTTGATTTCCGCAACTTCGTAATATTTATGTTACAACAGTTTTGCTAATCAGCTTTATTTATGTTTATTAATTCAAAATCATCTAAAAACCAGTCGAAAGATAAGTTCGTATTTTTAAAATCATACTTGTATTGTCTTCCACATCATTACAAAACAATTGATTAACACATAATTCATCTACAAATAATTCATTAAAGTATCAAAATATTACACGTCTATTCATTTTATACATATGTCACCTACAGGATCATCGTCCTGCCGTTATCGCACTTGGAGTACAATATATTCTCGTACATGAAAAATTATCATTAAGACAAACACAAATATAGTAAACATTTTAAAACTTAAATTTACTGTTGGCAATAATGACAGTATATTCGGTTTTAGTTGAAGGCCCAAGTGCGTTAACAACAAAGACTTTTAAATTATTACTTTATATTTAAATCTCTTTGGTTAACAAAATATTAATATAAAAACTAAGTACGGGAATTTAAAACATTTGACTTTAACAATCGGGAATAGATTTTAAACACTTGAATAATTTCGTAAAACCTCTTGTGTCTGAGGGTTACCCTTGATCATTGACCGTAGAAAGCAATAATCCTTCAAGAAGCTCCAAACATTCAAGTGCATGAACAATTGAACACCTAGGCTTACCGCTTACATTATACAATACGTACCTACTAACCACATTCGAGAAGCTGCAGCCACAAGTTACAATAAAGACTTGTGAAACCCTGAACAGCTCGATTGTGTAACCTGGTGTTCAGGTGCTTCGATAAAATAGTGCCTAAAATATTAAACCATAATCTTTCAAAGTAGCTGACTTTGTGAATGCTTATGAATATGTAAAATTATGACATAAAATCACAAATAACTCTCTAGCTCATATTGTTTTGTTGATGCAAGCGCCACCATGCCTTGAATATCTCTACATATAATGCCACATAAGTATGCAGTATCTAAGCAAGCAATATATCATCAATGAGTATGATATAAGCCTGCTTCACAATTCAACGTGCATACTCGTAAGAAAGTATATTATTTTTGCCCTATTTTTTCGCGGCCACAAAATAAAATTCTACAAAAATAAACCACTTTCAGTAATATGGCAATGAAGAAGATTTAAATGAAGAAGATTTAAATAAAGATAAATTTAAAAAAGATGATTACGTGTTTTATGATCATTACTTGGCACTACTAATTGGCGAAAATATTTTGAAAGATATCCAGTTTCAATTTAATTGCTGAGAATTATGTTTCTCATAGTTGATTTTATGGTGTCAATTTGAAGTTTTATAATTTATATGCCACAATATTCATAATTTTAATATAAATTATGCAAATTAAATTGAACAGCTCTAGAGCATTATGGTTCCTTTACTCTCGGTTTAATCCTCATAATTTTAGCATAACAACTGAGTGTTGCCATCATCACACTACGAACTTAGCTAAAAAAATACCTAACCTATACTAAAGGTGAGAACACAAACTTATCATCAAAATCCACAATAGTTAAAGCGTCATAATTGGTCATAATGATTGTTTCGTCTCATTTGAACGGATTAAAGTTTCACTGGACATTTATCGAATTTATATTTAAAATAGCTGCAAACAAGTTAATGAAAAGTTTGACTGAACTATTTAATTAAAAGAAATAATAGCCGGGCAACATCCACTACTAAACATAGGCCAAAAGGTGAAAAGAAACGCTAAGACGGGACTTTTGTACACCCTAACCCATTGGCCTATTTGGGCTGAAGTTGGTTTCTTAGATCTTTTTGAACGCTTTAATTATCTATATAGATCGTGTAGATATCTACTCATACCACCAATTACCATGCTACGAGGGGCATACCGAAATGATCGGGAATATAAAACAATACATACAGGAAATAACTAAATTTATTTTTATTGCTTTTCGAAGTATTCTCCGTTGCAGTTAATGCACTTTTGCATTCGTTCGAACCAATTATTATAGCAGCAATTCCAGTCCGAAGTTGACATGGTCAAAATCGTCGATTTGTATGCTTCCACTGCTTCTTCTGGACCTTGAAACCGCTGACCACGCAATAAATCTTTGATTCTAGGGAATGTAAAGTAATCATTGGGACTCAGATCAGGGCTGTATGGAGGATGATCCATTAATTCAACGTTTTCCTGCTTCAAAAACTCGCTTGTTTTCTGAGCGGTGTGAGAGCTCGCATTATCGTGATGGAGGATTATGCGTCGTTTCGGGTTACCTCTACGGAGTTCGGATATCATCTGTGGCAAACAAACCGTTGTATACCAATCAGCGGTAACCGTTCTCCGTTCCTCTAAGGGAACTGTGACTACATGTCCTGTTTTCGCGACAAACGAAGCGACCATTTTCTTCGATACGCTGCGAGAGCGGACAACTTTTGTTGGCTTGATCTCACCTGCGAAGACCCAGACAGCCGACTGATGCTTTCTTTCTGGCTCATATGAATAGATCCATGATTCATCACCAGAGACAATGTTATAAACTGCTTTTGACTTTCCTCCGTTGAAGCGTTGCAGAGTAGACCGGCACCAATTGACACGAGCCGCCTTTTGCTCTTCGGACAAATTATGGGGCACCCAGCGGGAAACTAGCTTTCTCACTCCCAGTTCACCATGTAAAACAGTTTGTATCGCAGTCATACCTATCCCTAAAGTAGCCCGAATCTGCTCATATGTAATATGTCGGTCATCCTGTATCATTCGGCGCACAACAGCGACATTTTCTGGTGTAACCGCTGTTTTTGGCCGGCCTGTGGAAGGTACGGTGCCAAGAGAAGCACGTCCACGCCGGAATTCAGAATACCAGCGATATATTGTCGTCTGGCTAGGCGCTTCACTCTTGAATATAGATATAAGCTCAGCGAGACATTGTCCCTGAGATAATCCTCGTCGAAAGTTGTAAAAAATTATGGCACGGAAACTTTCTCTTGTAAGCTCCATTTTTTTATCGACCTATCAATTTCAAACTGATATTGTTCTTTAAAAAAAATTTTTTTTTTAATTCTGTCAATTGTATTCGATTTTCAACTAACCAGTGTTTATTCATCAAAAAGAGTTTTTAATCTAATTAAATCGAAAGTACTCGATTACCGATCTTTTCGGTATGCCCCTCGTACCTAAATCTGCTATATTAATGATAGCAATGTGGTGCTCCGGTATAAAAGGTAGCGGAGCCAGCGCCTTATCAGCTTGAAGCTTCTGAATAAGCATGCATACCATCTAACAGCCTTATACCGTCAGGTGAGATGAAGGCCAAGCCCAAACCTATAATTTAAATAAATAAAACGTTCGGCAAATATTTGTAAAACCACATATCTATGTTTCAACACTATTCTTGATATAAAGTATTTTGACTTCTATGTTTTTATTAAACACCATAAAGATTGTGATTATCATAAACCATTCGATCAGTTAATTGCATTAAATATTGTATTCGTTTTGAGATACCTGTTCTATGTTCAACGAAAGCTAGCGCATTATTTACGATAGATAGATACCGATATTATAAAATATTATAATGTACCAGTGAAAGTGATAACAGCCTACGTCACGTGATATATGGCGTATTAAATGTAATTGACTGACCAATTAACTAATCTGTATAAATAAAACGAACTCGGGTTACTTACATCACTTAACGCAAAAGGGCTAGATTTTTGAATCTCCGCCCCGAATAGCAGAATAACTAAATCATTTTCTCATACATTCTTCTTTCAGTATATTTAAGGGTCACCAGACAATTCACTGCCTACCCAGCCTCCCTCTGTATATGTCAATATACTCGTAGGTACTACACTACAATAATAAACCTATATCCTAAACACTCTTATTTACTAAGGCACATTCGTCATTAATACATTGTCGAATGTTGGTCAGCTATAAGTACCATAAGAAATGGGCTGCTAAATACAGTATTATGTAGAAAGAAAACTAATAATTTTAAAAGTACACGATTAACCCAACTTTCTTGGGAGAGAACATTCCATAAGAAAACTGGACTTTAAGAAAGTAGCAGTTTTCAATGTAATCTCCAAAAATACGACATTAAACGCGATGAGACGCATCTGCGTCACTCTCGTAATGAGATTCGGTTCTTTATACTTAACGAATTTGAGCCTTATTGATGTTATCGTTTGGAGAAATGTAAGAAAGTTATAAGCAATTTGCAAAAATGTCGTATTTAAAACGAAATTAAAAGCAAGACATGAACACAAAACAGAAACAACAGATGTAATAAGGTAATTGTTTATATGTGGTTGTGAACAGTGAACAGTAACTTTCTTTCTATTAAATAGCATAGATCGCACGTGGCTTTGTCCGCGTGGAAATTCCATTCTTACTCATCTCATCTCTAAATCGTCAAACAGATCAGTGCTATAGATTTCAATGGTCTAGCTCAAAAAGATTTCCCATAAAACTGTTCATATTTTTGGGTTCCGTACTTGAATAGGAAAAAAGTAGTCCGTCTGTCTAGGTATCTGTCAAGGCTATTTTTGTCAGGAACGCGTAGAGGATATGAAGTTGAAATTAATTTTAATACTTAAGTCTACGTCTAAGTCCCGTAGATCTGTAAAAAAAGTTTAAGCCACATAATTATATATATTAGAGGTTTATATTTAATTTCCTTAGAGAATGCCAATTTTTCTGTATGTTAATTATGTATATTCTGTACGGAACCCTCGGTGCGTGAGTCCAACTCGCACTTGGCCAGTTTTTTCATTTCCTTAGGGGTGTAGTTTTAATAAATACATTGTTAGCACTCAATATCATTAAAGTTATGGTTGTTCTAAATTTAAAGTTGGTATCTCAACTGGTTTTCTCACTCCCTCGAAAATGAGATAGAGGATGAAATAGACAATTTATGAGTTACCCATCACACCTTCACTCTAGACCACAGAATGCATTTGCCTCTGGCTTCACATTGCTATGCTTAGTTTTGTTCTGAGATACATAAAGCTGTATTTTATACATAGACACTGAATGTGTACTGGCAGTACGTAAGCGCTCTTGAGAAATAAGCTACTTGCAGTTGACAGAATGTAGCGCGCATAAACTTCCGAGACACAATTTCCTTATACACATTACGCAAACATCTTGTCTTTAAGATACATAAATGGACAACTAAAATATTGCGTCCAACCTCTTTTCCTTGAATTCTCGAAGCTCAAATTAAATTTGTAAATTGCATTTAAACATCGATACATTGCTTATGTTGCCGTTTCGTAAATGTTCGCTTTGAAGTATTTAACTGATAAAGTATAGCTTTCACGTTCAATGAACGTGCAGTTTTGAGTGAAATGTGCGCGCGGCTACGTTTTTAGTAAACTGTTTAATTTCAAACAGTTTAATTTTCGAGTGGAACATTGACATGTTGAGCCACTTGAGATGAGATTTGATTATTAATTTTTTACCACCTTTAATGACGTGTATTTAAATGATAATGTTCGTTTAGTATTACTTATATACTACACTAGCCAATCATCACTTTTATCAGATATCTGAGTAAACAACTTAACTTGAGTGTCTCTCCTCAGATTAAATATGAATTTCCAGAATTTCCTGCAAAGGTTACATAATGACCGTGCGTGTCAGGCGTCATGGCGAGAAGTCAACAAACAGACAAACCAATATTCTTTTTATCAGATTCATTGTTTTGTAATAAACAGCAAAACCGGAAATTGTGGTCCTAACTATCAAGTCTCCTTTGATACCGAGTGTCGATGTGGAAAACCGCAAAGAGATAACATTCAACACAGGTCATCAGGACGATATATATATATTACTTATATTGATTTTCTAGGCATACGAAACCCAATAGCTGTCAAAGTAGCAGTTCTTAACAAGTCACTAAACAATAGTAATAAAGTGCTAAGGCAGTACAATACCAAGATGCGTCACTCCATTACCGCATGGAATCTAGCCAAATCTCCAAATTATGAGACGAACATCAATAAGATATATCCTTATTCTGAAGTACCATACATCGGAAATTACAAACTTGTGAAATTGCCAATTGAAGGTTTATTGGAACACGTAGATTATTGGGGAGAAGGAAAAATAACAGTCAAAGAAGGAACCAGTGGATATCCTGACTGTTACAACGTAAACCACCAGTATCAGCTTGTGAGTAATGGACCCGACCGCGACCGAAAAATTCCGAACCGGATCCCTGTCATTAGCTACACTAATTGTGATACATACAGCTATGTAAAGAATAACTCTGTGAGGCTTGTTACTCTGATGGGAGCACCAATAAACAAAAGTTGTGCCACCGATATCGCTCGAATGGTAAATGACAGGGAAGGAAAAGTAATTGTTTTTGGTTTTGATAGCAACTGTGCAGATATAAAAAACCTGAACGAAGCGCTAATTGAAAAAGGACTGATTTACTGTCCAAGTCATGATTTATCTGAAAATATTACAGTGACTTTGTTTGGTAAAGATGATCATAGAGCTTATTTAAACTTGACAGATCTGGAAGTAGAATTTTATAGAAATATAACGTTGGGGAAATCAGAAAATGCAGTCGACATAACTAAAAGTTTAGATAACAGCAGCAATACTTCTTTGATTAGTAGTTTTGTAACGAAACTACTAAAAGAAGGGAACAAAAATCTTATGAGTTACGCCTACAAGTTATGGAATGCTGACGGAAAAGAATTAGTGAAGAGCCACTTCCCTGTTGCGTTCAAACTGGTTTTCAACGAAGATTTCGTAAAACTTATAAACAAAAAGCACATGCTTGCTTTGAGTGTTGATGTAAGCACCGAATGTGGTATTGATAAAGTAGTAAAAGGTGATAGTAACGACAAATCAAGTGAAAAGGTTCGCTGGAAGTTTATACCCGTGACTGAACGAAACGATATGTTGTTCAAGTTGGTTAATGTCCAACACAATTCGAATTTGAAACTTGATTCATCTCAATACAACAATGAAGAAAGAATAGCCAAAGCATCCGATGAAACTGATTCCAGCTCTCTTTGGTATTTAGAACCTAAGAAGATAGATGATGACATGATCTTTTATATTATAAATCGTCAGTACAATCAAGGACTGAAACTTGGTGACACCACTGATACTAATGGTGACAGACAACTTTATGGTCACAATAAACCAATGTCTGATCAAACAGAAGACGAGTGGTTTATAGCACCTTGGCCGTAAGTGACGCAAACATTGATTTCTGTCTAAGTCTAGAATGTTGTTTACAAAAGCATTTAGCCGAAACCATGTATATTTAATTATTAAATGTAATAAACTACAATAGACTAAATTATTTAAAAAATAACGGACTTTCAAAAGGATAAGGAAAAAAACATCACAATGATTGTAAAACAAAAGGCTAATCGAACAAACCTCCGCTGGTCGCTCCCGGCGCAAAGGTGCCCATAACGCTCGCCGTATTTCCGCGTTGAATAGCTATGGACAGCCTTTGCACCAAGAAGGATCCATAGCGGACATCGTGACCCCTATCCCTTAATAAACGGCCAATTTTATTTATGAAATTTTTTGTGTTATTTTCTTAACACTAAATTTATTCATGACCTATCTAACCTTGGAATCATCACCACTATAGGACATAGGGTAGAGTTGGTAGTCTACGTCAGATTATAATATATAATAGTAATAGTTAATGCTGGAGACGTTCATTTGACGTCAAATAAGTTTAAAATTACATTATATATGTGGACTAGTGCCCCAGCCAAGTGGCGGGACATATTTGAACCTTAGGTTGCCTGCACTGAATTTCAAGTATGAATGCTGTTAATTGGTAAGCAGACGATGAATGGAAGGCTGTGATTGGTTAAATGAGATAGATGTTGTGATTGGTTCAGAGTATGAAAAGTAGGAAGGAAGGAAAGAGATGAAAGATAAAAAGAAGAGTACAAAAGGACGCGCTTTCCGGAAGAGGCTCTCGCCATGAGAAGTTGATTTATAATTAATTAAAATGATTAAATAAAAGTATTTCAAGTCACAGGATTTATTACTTCGCCCAAGCTCAATCCCACATATATATACATACATTACAATATATATATATATACAATACCTTCTATTCAAATACCTTAATGTTAGATGACACAGTGCTAGAGGCGTCAGGCTGGCGTAACAGAAGTCCTACACTACAACCAATTCCAAATATGAACGGGATTCAGTTTCGTTACGGTTTCAGATAACCAGTTCAGTAAAGTACCCACTACGCCATTTGAGATGGTTGAATCGGAAGCAATGATGAGCGTGATGACCTGAATCATTAAAATCCCTTGAAGTGAGAGTATCACGCGACTGTGTAACAGTGACCCACTTGGTACTGTTACGGGCAATAAAAAAATACTCATTGTCGTGGCACACGCGATCCTTGCGGTACATCCCACACTACGACATGTCGTGAACATCTTCGCACTGTAAGTAAAAGAATTTCTAAAGTCGTTGAGAAATTTCTTAGCTTATCAGGATTTCAATAAAAAATTAGACGACAACCGTGTAGTTCCTGGTTCCTTGGCCCTGAAACATGCAGGGGATAGGTTCGGTACAAACATCGGAAAACTAGAGCTATCGTGAGTCAAGGTTGAGGTTGAGGATGTAAGGATTCGTCCTTAGACGATTGCACTCCTAGATATGGGTATCAGTGTACTACCTACAAATCAAAAACATCTTAATGTAATCAACAATCGCCTTACAGACGTGATGAATATGGAACCAAATCATGAAAATAATGACGCAATTAAAGGATTTGGACACAGTTAAAAAGTCCGTCTGTCGGCTAAAATAACTGAAGACTAATCTAATGATGACGAATTAAATTTTACTTTGTAATTGAATTTATTTCCACATTCCACTTTATACAAACATTGCAACGGTTACAAAAACAGCTAACTATATCAAAAGTAACATCGATCGATAGTGGATATGACTTGGCTCTAACGTGCGTCTGCGCCTACGCACTGCATAGGCACATAAATGTTACTGACTGTACCAACTTTTAATATTTGTGTCAATAACACACACTAACTAAACAATAAACCCGGTATCTGATGAGTGATGATACAGTCCATTGTGTATCTTATCAGAATTACGTTTTGTTTTATACACAATGAACATGTACTTGGCCTTTATCTCGCCTGATCGTGAGTGACAATAACGCCTTATTAAGAAAGCGTACGCAGTTCACCCAGAAGTCGAAGCCAATTTTTATAATAAAAATTCGTTACAAACTACCAAAACAACAGCGCAAATTGTTTTAAACACATCTTCTGAACTCAACCCCTTATTTAGCTAAATTGATTGAAGAAGCAAGATAGCACTGTTGTGTTCCAGTATGTACGGTAGCAGAGCCAGCGCCTCATTACTATTCAACTAATTCAAGAGAGATGAGAAGTGATATGAAGGCCAAGTGAAACAACCATCTTACAAAAATAGAACAAAAAGAAACAGAACGAAAAAAGAGACAAAATGCTGCGTTTATTTGTTACAAAGCGACATACACTTGCGCCTTTTGTTCGCTTAATTTTCAGCGCACTAATAACGAATCTGCTTCTGCATACACATAACGTTATTGACCGGAGCAAAAAAATCAAATTAATTCTACAATTCGGCAACAATTACGTGTTATTTTTTGTTGTACCCTGCAACGTAACGTTTAGTAACGAAACATTACTTGGTGTTACATGGCAATCAATCAAGCACGCCGCAGGGCGATGCACTCCGCTAATACGTTTTAATTACAAGTGATGAACTCGATGAATGTATAGAAGCGGGCAGTCGGTGAGAAAAAACGACTTTTAAAATTTAAATGCTAATTGCTTAGTAAACTACGAACAATTATTACTATGATTATTATGTGCCTGTACTGTCCTATTGCTGCTGGACAAAGTTTTTCCAAAATCTGAGATGCGAGTTCAAATTGTTGATGGAGAAAAATAGATACGTCAGCTATGGCGAACATGGCTACTGCGTGACCTGGGCAGCTTCGTCATAAGTTTACACATGATACTCGTACTCGCATCCGTATGAAAGCCCATCATTCGTAATATATTACGCTATGTTGAGTGTGTTTATGTATATCGTATTTTAAAGTTTCAAAATTGTAAAGTGAATAAATAACAACAAGTTTTCTTTTTATGGTCAACCCATACGTTAAGGTTTAAGTAGTTCCGAAAATATGCCATATACCAGGAGAAGCAGATTTAAATACATAGCATTGTAGTCATACTTCAAAAACCTGTTAAAAGCGACACAGATACGTCCCTTTCGAGGTTACCGTGTTAATTTTTTGCAATATACCTAGGTAATTATGTTCGTAACTTATATCCAAATAAATAAAGTATAAGGTGATACGACTGTCTAAAAGATATGTTATAATTAGTCTTTAATTATTATTTTTCAACCAACTTTTGCGAAACTCTGACGCTTCAAACTATTTAATTAAAGAAAATTCTAAGCATGTAATTATATTGCTAATATATATGCCTAATATATATTTGTAATTTATTGAAATTGGGAAAGACATTATAAATAAGTCACAAAAATTTTTATTACTTAAAAAAAGTTGTGAAAAGTGATTTCGATATACACTTTATTATTGGTTTTGTGCGTTGAGTTGTATTTCTTAATGGTTACCAATTAGTTAATCGGTTCATTAATCCGTTAAAAGTTAGTCTGATTAATTCAAAAATTGCTCAATATCATCAGAATTAGATGCTGTTTCACATATTATCTCTGCGTGGCAACATTCATTAATGCTACGAATATTGAGATGACTTAACAAAATTAAGCAAATATATGAAAATGTTAGACAATTTATAACTGATGAAAAATATGTTTGTTTCAACTGTAACAACAATGAAAAATTGGGTTTGGTACGTCAACGGATTTTTTAAATATGCCAAAAATGTTGTTTTGCAATACAACTGACGCTTTTTTATAGTACATAATTGGTTCATTTATGATAATTTCTACATCATATCAGTAATATGAAAATTACACAACATGTAATGTTAACAAAATCATGACTTAATAGAAGTTATAAATAAACATAACAAGCGGAAATAAGTTTTCGCATTAAAGTTGGGTCGTGTAGTCCCGTTGCTTAAAAATGAGAAGTCTCCATTCAGAGCTGAATTTCTTTAAACTTTCTTTTACGCGACTTCATCTATTACTACTTTAAAAATATGTTCTCCTCTGTTCGTAGTCTCTCTTTCTAGCATCCATATCTCGTTTTCTCATCGTCGTCAACACCGAGGATTTGCAAATGGCGTCAAATAAAAAACATTCAAAATATGAGTTAAATCAATATCCTAATGCGTGATCGCATTAATTTTTTTATTGATCTGCCTCACAAGCGTGGTGACACTCACGGCGTGGTGAACTCATCAATCCTGTCATCTATAGGGGGTACATGACTAAATAGTAGACTAAAATCAGCTACAGATATTATGACTAAAATTGACAACTTTTTAGTATTTATACTCCAGCGACTAGTGACCACTTTTCGTGACGATTGTTTCGTCAAGGGAATGACGTTTCCGTGTGGACATTACGCTCGCTTGTTGTGAAACTAACCATACAGTCTCTCCTCCGGCTGACAATCCATAATCAAGCGTAACTACATAAAAACCAACTTTTATCAACAGCGATATCTGTCGACTTTCTTGTACTCTTTTTTTGCTGTCAGTGCTGAACTCAAAACGTTCTGTAAAATTAATCTTTATGATTATATTATTAATCTTGTTGCAAAATAATATAGATTTTACTCTGAAATGGGAACTTAATTATGAATTTATGACTAATAAAATATCAGTAAACATATTTTTTGTAAGAACAAAAACCAAATGTCCTATTTTGAAAGTGGAACATTCTAACAATTCTACCGATGCTCCAGCTATATTATGTGTATGAGAAAGCGAGATAGATTTATATGGCCCGGTGCAACCAATGGGACTCTCCTCTTTTATTCTGACTAATTAATATGTTGTCGCACGTAGCAATTTCATTCATATTATGCCAAGTTATTAGTGACTATAATTTCTCAACGTTTCTGATTAACACAGCAATCACGAGAGTGCAGGCATAACAAGATAATTTCTACGCCTGATTTCCACCGGGGCCTGTTTTCGGTTGACTTAGATAATATGGTGGTACATTAGAGACCCAGTAGGGGATATAAAACTGAACGCCAGATAAGAACTACGATGGGAATCAAACCCGAGACCTCCGAAATTTTGAAAGTAATTGCGTAGTCACTAAGCCATGGCAGCTGCTTAGTCATATCTTCATAGATTAACTCTTCCAGTTGCATTTAACGATATTCGAGTGATCATTTTTTCATCATACCAGTCACTATGGCGTACAATGAGGAGGATAATGCTTAGCAGTAGACGTGTCCCAGATTAGGATGATGAATTGACCCATTAATTTTTATGGATGGCTATAAAAAACCTTAACATCCAACCAAGCATTGAATGTGTTTAATGGATTGTTTGCACTTGGCCTTCATCTCACCTGACCATAAGTGTCGATACGGCCATTCGATAGTAAGCGTGAGGACCCTAAAGCCTCGACCTAATGTGGAGCTGGCTCTGCTACGAGTACCTTTCACATCGAAACACAACAGTACTATTAACACTTCTGTTTGGCGGCAGACTTAGGTAACAAGGTGGTAGCTAGCCAGACGGACATTGAAAATGCCTTACCACCAACCAAACCGAGTACCGACAGATACCCCTCCTATGAATCTATCCAGGGACCTCTCAATGTTTTCCTTCACCGTTACGCAATCGGATAATGAACTTGAATTGAAAAACAACTCATAGGCACATGGCTGGATTCAACCCGGAACCCTCAGATTGAGAGTCCGCGCCTTATCCACTGCGCCACAGACGCTTTTAAACATACGGTTTAACATACATATATATGAATACATCCAAGGCCAAAACGAATATAGAGCAGAAATAAACATGTTTCGAAATGAAGACTTCACAACTACATTCCTTCATTAATATAGAATCAAACGAGATTATTTCAAAGAAATGTTACTGACTTGCCTTGTGCAACATTGAAGACATTTGAAACACTAATGTGTATCCGATAATCATGCAAATCGTGTTGGTGGTTTCGTATGCATCTTCAGAGCCACAAAGGCATAGCTTAGAATGCGCATTTTCGACATCTTTCATAATAATTTTGCAATTAACTAAACAACTGGGTTACAGTTTTATGTGTGAGGTGTATGCGATGGCGTAAGTGGATCAAGATTTTAAGAAGGGTAATAATATTCATTTTTAATTTGAACTAATACCTACCGTTTACCATGCGTACAGCCAGGGAGTAGAACGCTCTGTATTCCCTGAAAACTATAACTTGGGTGTCTTCAAGTCGAGGGTGAACAAGCACCTTCTAGACCAACGCGCACCATCGTAGGCCACATCGTCGCTTACCATTAGGTGAGATCGTGGCCAAGCGTTGATCTATACTCTGTAAAAAAAACTACCTAGGATACTATTCTGCCTAAGCTTGCCTTTCATTTTTAGGGTTCATCAATCAACGGGACCCTAATACTAAGACTGCGCTGTCCGTCCGTCTGTCACCAGACTGTATCTCATGAACCGTGATAGACAGTTGAAATTTTCACAGCTGATGTATTTCTGTTGCCGCTATAACAACAAATACTAAAAACCAGAATAAAATAAATATTTAAGGTGGCTCCCATACAACAAACGTAATTTTTTTGAGACGTGCGATGTAACATACTACTAAAACCATCTAGTGTCGTACTCATCTACTACTGCTATTGCAAAACTAAATTGATGAAAATCAAGGGGCATTCGTTAGCGAATTGTTCGATGCATATTATTATTTATGGTTTTTCGTAATTTGAATATCCATATTCTGTACGGAACCCTTCGTGCGCGAGTCCGACTCGCACTTGGCCAATTTTTTAATCAATATATTTCTCTATTCTTTACGTTTTCACTTCATACTTGCGCTACAGCACCTAGTTTATCTTAAGTATATTTTTCGTGTAGTTAATGCTGATGCTAATCACTTTGGTGAACTTTCAATTAAATGTTTAAAAAATTGATAAATCGCAGGACGATGTAATCAATACACATAGCTAAAATATGTTGCTCCTCTTCTTTTCTTTTGTGCCCTTTTTGCCCCTATTTACCCTTGGGATGACATGAGGTGTTAGAGCTCTTAAACCGAAATTATTCGGCCAATTGACGGTAACAAAAGCTAGTATCTTCGCTCTATATTTCTAAGACAGGATGCAGGATTTAAAACACAGTTTTCACTCACGTTTTCTATCTAGCATTACCATAATGCTAATTAGTATTCGTGCCTTACGTATAGATATGAAGATAAATATTACATTTTAATAAATTAACATAGATTAATAACAATACATAGCTTTTTGCTTCATATTCCCTTGCGGTAAACGGTGTTATCCATAAGACCATATGTAACCACCATACTTCGTGAGGTTCCGGATTATAAGATCACCGCATTTCTTCCGGGTGTCATATAAGGAAACGTAAAGACGTATTAGCCAATGTATTACTGGGATTTTACCGTGATTATCAACCCAACATTCCTGTTGATTATAGCTTACGATGTGCCCAGTGTTTAGATTAGAGGCATTGAAGGTAGGTGTCGCAGTTGCTCCCTGCGATGTAATAACGATTGATCAATTCACTGGCTCTACCATGTCCACGTGTTTAGTACTATCACAGGCCTGAACACATTACAAAAATGACGTGATACTAATTACGGCAATTTCGTTCAGTAAACTTTCAATCCTGAACAAAACAAATATGGACCTATTTGTTAGTATTTAAATTTATCATTCCGTCCGTCTCATTTTTACGAAGAGATAAGCTCAACTATAAAACCATTTATAATGAGAACGTTGTAATATTTCCTACAAATACATAGTTACGTATTCTTTTAAGTAAGCTAACCGTAGCCAGAGTAAATACCCTGCCAGTCAGAAAGCGGGTATTAATTTCCCCGAGTGTAGAAAGTAGACTGAATATTGCCTGGCTTCTCTCACAATATTGCATCTACGTACTAGCTGTAACAGAACTAGTGGATGTTCTGATTTCTCAGTTTACTTGACGTTCAAGTTACTTAAGTTTGTGGATGTTCAAGTGTTTTTCGACTGAAAAAGAAGCTTCTAAAAATTTGGAACAATTATGTAGTGCATACATAGATTCCCTGAAAGAAGTTTCTTCGCTCTAAAAGGATTCATTGAAATCAAATTGGAAAGAATATAATGCTGTTTAATAACTAAGATCCCTTTACTGATACAGCAGCTGGATTTATACGATATACCAATAGCCCATTATTAAAATACACGAGAGCAAAAACATGACAATAGTAAAAAAAATATTTACGACAAAATATCTGCCTGAACTGTCTTTTAGATGTTCAGTTGAAAATTTTTAACCACTTTTCCCATCTGTCCTTTCGAATGACGCCATGTTTGTATCACACTACAAATATATATATATGAACCATTATATAATTTATTGCGGAGATGGATGCTCTTGATGAAAGATGGTGAGAAATGTACCGAAAAAAGTGTAGTGGTAAAAGGTTGCTAAAATTGCAATATACACACACCGTAAGGGTTTGTGTATCCTGATCGAAGAAGTCGATTCCGTGGGATAATTAAATTGGTGTCGGACGAAGCAGCGAGCAAAAATATTATTAAAATAAGATAATAATGTACGAGTTAAATATTTATAGAATGCTAGTATTATAGATATGTGGTTATAGAAGCCACTAAACTAACACTTAAAAAGAAATTGAACTTGCCTTTCGTTTTGCACTGTTGTTTTATTTCTCCACTCGCAGAGCTTTGAGATAAACCAAATTGGAAACCTGGAACGGCTAAGTCAACAACTCTATTTAACTGACAAGTACACTTTCCCAAACATGCCTCAAGTAAACAACATGACACTCCATAAGTGAGCCGATTATAGATAGTAGATTTAATAAATATTCAATCTAATATAGTTAACTAGTGTATACTCTGAATTTCTAATGCAGTGAAACTAGTATAATGTAATTTTCAGTTTATAATGATGGATACCACTCCAGGTTAATTAATGCTTTTTAACACACAGCAGACAGTTTCGATTAGTCACGCGATGATACGTACGTATATCATTATCACCTCGATGACATCATGCTTCTCTGGCTATTGTAGGGTCTACAAAATGTATAATCACCATCACGATCAACCGAGAAGCCCACTGCTGAACATAGGCCTCTCCCATGGTATGCTAGATGGACCAGACCGACTATCTGGCATGTATCTTTTAAAAAATACTAACACTGTAAAAATCAAATATAAATAAAGATTGTAGTATTCGAGCAAGTTTTTTTTAATTTTGTAAGTTTTATAAGCTGTAAAAGTCCAGATTTTTTAAAAACAATATTAGATATTTTAAATTTTATAGAAGTTTCATAATGCCCTTTATGGTTTTAAAAATGCAATTTAACCCCAATCTGATTTGGTGTCGTCTAGCCTATTATCTAATAATAGGACATCGGATTGTAATGTCGCGAAATGAGTATCATTAACATACAACTTCCCAGTGAATCACAATTTAAATTTTCACACACTTTTATTATTGTTGTTCAAAGCGCCATCTAGCGACCGATAGCTGCGTAACGGCTACTGTAGCTGACAATAAAGTTGTATATTAATGACATTGATTTCGGAACACTATAATTTCATACCCTATTTTTAGGTAATTACTTATCAAAGCCAGCTATTCTATTTTAAAATATTATGGCAACATAAATTTTGTATAGAAACATTCGAAGAAGAATTCCGTTAACATATTGCCTGCACCGCACCAAAGGAAAAAAGTGTAAAGCTAAACTGACCAGTGATATGCAATCGAGTGAAACCTAATACGAGACTATTGTCAGTTAATAATCGAGAGCATCGTTCTGGGTTAATTTAAACTGTTATTAATCACAATATGAGATAATTTAAATTAGAGTCACGCGAGTATAAATTCCTATATCATTATCACTTCAGTGACGCTGTGCTGTGCTTCGATATTTTGTCGAGTAATATTTATCACAAAGACATGTCTGGAGGCTTTACAACTCCTTGTGGGATAACTGAAGTCAATGTCAAGACATTTCAGGACTCACTGTTATTACAACTATTTCGTTTCAACGATTTTCTTTGTCGATCTAGAAACGTCGATGGCGCAGTGGATAAGGCGCGGTCTCTCAATCTGAGAGTTCTGAGGGTTCCGGGTTCGAATCCAGCCGTGTACCTATGAGTTGTTTTTCAATTCAAGTACATTATCCGATTGCTTAACGGTGAAGGAAAACATCGTGAGGAAACCTGCATGTCTTGAATAGGCATGTGAAGTCCGCCAATCCGCACTGGGCCCGCGTGGTGGACTATAGCCCAAACACTCTCTGTAGGAGAGTAGGTCTGAGCCCGTGCCGTGGGGATGCTGTTGATAATTATTTTTTGTGTGCTCCATATATATTTTAACGTAATTAAAAATGAGCACCAATTGAACAAGATATTTTCAAGCGGCCAGGGCCACGAATATTTAACTAAGGAAGTTTTGTTATTTGATAAATATCATAATATCATATGTCATATTCAGTTGTGTGCGTGATTTCTCTTGATATCAATAACGTTAATAGTGAATGGGTGTGTTATGGTATATATTTATGGTACTACCGTATTACATTAATGCATGATTCTGATAAATGGGTTTGAGGTAACTAGCTAGGAAACTAGTTAATTTTATGATTGTCGCAAACAGAAATGCAACTGAAAAGCCCTCTCTACACGGGACAATTTGATTCGGCAATTTTAGGCCAATTCCCAATCAGAATGTGAAGTCGGTCAAATTGCCCCGTTTAGTGCGCTTTTAGGCATATAAAGAATATATTTTGAAATGATAATAAAATTATGTCCTACACAAATATTGACTCCACGAAACAAAAGCATTTTTGTATTACTTTATCATATATTTAAATAATAAAACATTGTGAAAGAAATGTCAACGCAGAAAATAAGGGTCAATTCATACTAGCGCAGAGTCGAAGCGCATCGAAGCGTCAATCCTAAACTTAATATAGCAAATTCACCCTTATTTCCACAATGTAATGCACATATTTCTTCCAAGGAAAAAAAAAGACGCGCGAATTCACCCACATTCGAGGGAATTCGCGCGCCTGCGCGCGAGTAACTCTGATTGGTGCACGCGCATTCGCGCGAAGCCAAGCGGCTATTAGGCGAACTACGCGCCGTCTGGTCAGTCGGCAATCGGAATCGGACGGAAACTGTCTTGTGTCGAAGTGAATCACAATGGAAAACGACGAGAAATTAATTTATTTGGTCCAAAAATACGAATGTTTATTTAATTCGAAGTCCAAACATTATAGCGACAAAAATTCAAAAAGTAATGCGTGGGAAAAAGTTAGCAGTGAATTGAAACTACCTGGTAAGTACTAAGTATTTATTATTATTACACATGTTTTCGCTTCCGTGCGACGTTGCCAGCTCACATGCTGGCGCGTCGTAAAGCGGCGCAAAAACAAACCATTTACGTCAAGAAGTAACATGTAATTTCACACATTTAATATATATAATATTTTATAATCTTGTCCTATTTCTTAACATCGTGTTATCTTTTCATTTTGCCATGATACTGCCCCATGCTCAGAAATGAAATAGGACTTAAAGATCTCTCTAATCTCCATGGCATCCACGTTTTGATTACCGGTTATGTCCATGTTTTGACTGTCAACGGAATAATTTTGTAAAATGCTGTTATTGGGCACGGCAATGTCTTCCGACACAAAATCTTCCATAATATAATTATGCAGACACGTGCATGCAAGAATCATGGTATCTAAATACTTTGGTTGCATTCTTATACGTTTTTGAAATACTTCAAATTTTTGTTGTAATATTCCGAAGGCACTTTCCACAATACGCCTTGCTCTGCTTAAACGATAATTATAGATTTTCTTCTGGCTATTGTTTAACAGCTCACTACCAGGATAAGGTTTCATAATATGTTCAGACAAAGGGAATGCTTCGTCGCCAACAAAAACATAAGGAACTGTGTTTGTCATACCTGGCAAGTTTTTATTAGGCGGTATACTAATCATATTATTTTGTAATAGTTGGCCGAATTTGGAACTGCTCAATATGCCGCTATCGTGATTACGTCCATATGCTCCAATGTCTACTATAATGAATTTATATTTAGCGTCAGCAACAGCTAACAAGACAGTGCTGAAAAACTTTTTATAATTGTAGTACAGACTTCCGCTGTTCCAGGGTGCCCTTATATTGACATGCTTTCCGTCGATCGCTCCTATACAATTGGGAAAATTCCATAGAATTCTAAAATCTTCCTCGATTTTAATCCATGACTCTAGCGTTGGTTTTGGCATAACAAGAGGCTGTAAATATTTCCATATTGCAGCACAAATTTCATGTACAATTGTGCAAACTGTACTATAGCCCATGCGATAATTATGAGCCAGTGATTTGCAACTAATAGCAGTAGTTAGAAACCTGTAACAAAGTATTAATATTATAAAGTATAAAAGTATTAATTAAGTACATATATTTAATTTGTTTTTTTCAGTGGCTGAATGTCAGAAACAATGGAAGAAACTACGTGATTGCTATAAAAAGGCTCTAAGATTAAGACAATATAAAAGCGGATCTGCGCGAAAAAATGAAAAACCAATTAAATTTGAGAAGGAGTTGGAATTTTTAAAACCCTACCTCCAGGACAAACCACAAACATCAAACCTAGGCTGTTCTGAAGATAGTTTAGACATAAACACGGAAGATAACACAATGATAGAGTCACCAGCACCACCATCAGATGTCATGCAAAGTCCACGCTCTGATTCATCGTTGTCAAATTATAGCACCAGAAAAAAATCACTGCCCCTATCGCAGCTATTATTCACACAATATCTCGAAGCCAAAGAAAAGAAAGAAGATCCATTAGATGTGTTTTTTTTTATCAATGAGTGGAACAGTAAAAAAAATGCCTGTATCAATACAAGCCGAATTAAAGAAGTCAATACTTGGCCTAGTTACCGACGCAGAAGTAAAACTTGCCTCAGAGGAAAGAAACGATACTCCACCATTTCTGATTAACGACTATGAAACACAACAACAGCGGCCACTTAAAACTACTCAGCAAAATTATTATCCGCCATCTACTTCAACTTACATCCCATCCACCATGACCATTCAACAAAATCCAAATACATTCGATACCAGTTTGGTCCCACCACCATCACCTTACGTACCACAGCCGATTTCAACAATGCAGCATCAGCGGCAACCGAATTTAGATGAAATCGAAGACTATTTGCAAAAAGTTGACAAACAGTAATAATTCATTAATTCATTATTATTGACCTTAGAAATTATGATTCTACATGGCAAATAATTACCTATATAAGATTTTTTTAAAATAAAGAATTTCAAATATAAGCTTGTTTATTTATTATATTGGTTAACTTTTCTATCAGCTTTACCGAGAGTTTAAATATCTTCTTGTTATTCTTATTAGTTATATTTATATAAAAATTACAAAAAGACGTAAAACTCACCTTAAGCAGACTGATATTCGCTCTTCAACGGAAATGGGTATCGTTAATTTAGTTTCTTGTTTTACAGTGTGTGGCTTCAAAATATTGACCAAGTTTTCAAATTGATCATAGTTCATTTTATAATAGTCGTAATAAATACTTGGGTACAGATATAAATCTGCGCAAAAAGAAATGAATTCACCAGATATACGTCTTTTCTTCCACAAGTCGTGAACTCCAAAATTTCGCAATTTTCTTTTTCTTTTTTCTGCGTTTTCTTCTTCTTCAACTTCTGATATAAGCAACATCATAGCAAGATCAATGTCAACCATTTTATACGAGTTTCAACAACGAGATTCAACTGGCAACTGGTGTCCATCACTAATGCCACGAAAAAGCGCGAGAATGCGCGCTAATTCACGCGAATACGCGCGCATTCGTGCGACTTCGCTTTGATTGTGAGGAATTTGACGCTTCGATGCGCTTCGACTCTGCGCTAGTATAAATTGACCCTAAGAACCATAATCAAGAAGTATTACTAGAATATTATGACTTCTACTGACCTAGCTTTCAGTTTTTTGGCAACATTACTGCGTCATCGTCAGAGCTACGTCTGTCCACGCCATTATTACATATTCAGAAAGATCGATCATCAACGAGCTGATTCACACTTTCGTTTTCTTTTTAAATTCCTGCTGGCAACACCTCTGACCTCTGCTTTCGCTTACACAGCCGTAACGAGAACAATAATGATTTCTGCCAACTCATACTGAACTTGAAATCTGAACGCAGCCAATCCTTGACCGATCTCCCGCCAAAACCGCTGTTACATTGACAGCTGCGTGACTTGCGCAGCGGAAGTAACACGTAAAAGAAAAAGTTTCATCTTAGAAAAGTTATGGCTTTGGGATTGTTTTTATTTTACAGCTTTTTTATTTACAATTTGCAGTGGAACAAGACTACAAAAGCCTGTTTTATAGAATTTCTGAAGTCATAAGACCGCTAGACCGGTAGAAAACCAAGACTCATAAAAATAAAAGATACACTTATTAAACTTTCAGATCAAAGGGTTTTTTTGTCTTAGCACTTGGCCAAACCACACATTTATGATCCCAAAAAGTTATTGAGTTTAGAAAAAAAACTGTCTTATTAAATATCAATTCAAGAGATAGATAGGATAGAAAATAATAAGTTAGGAAATGCAATCACCAATTCGTCTGCAAGTGTGGTGTTTATGCCAAATTCCCCTCAAGCTCATGTACAGAGATGGACTCATGCAGCTATTATGATGATCAAGAAAAGAAATTTAACTAAATTTGGGCCTACTCCTTTTTGGGTCTCGATCGTTTCCGACATCACATTTACAAGGTGAAACTCGCTTTTCGTGAGCACAATCGAAGCTTAACTCGGCATAATGGACAATCGTTTTGCGTATTAGCAATTCTAATGAGCGTACGAATGTTTCCTTTAATGAGAAAGTCTTAAGCAATCACGTACTTACATGTGTTAGGGTGAAATTTTACATTGCAGTTACGGCGTTTCCTAAGTTTTCTAAGAAAACTCAAAGTGTTGATTGTTGTGGTAGAAGTACACAAACATCCGAAACAAAACAAATAAAACTTACAACATTTGCAATTGAAATGGCTTTCTGTTATGTGCTTTATTCGTCTATTCTTAAAGGCCTTTTGTTCCACGTTCCGTAGTTAATTTTGAAATATCGTAGTTTAAATATTATATTTACCTCCAGGTTTTCTATAGCTATCAGTCATGTACCCATATGTAACGTTGCTGATAAACATTGATGGTTATAGATATTGACGTCACTGCCGATATTATTAAATAACTTAACCGATGTCTTATTTCAGTCCTATAGATAGATAGACGGACTGTGTAAGACTTGTAAAGTATTATCTTAACGTAGATATATTGTACCCTTTGCAGGTATGAAGATATTAATTTCTCTATGAAGGTATTCCATGATATAGAACACGCCTTGTCACCCTAGATCTAAAAATCACTGAATTCAGCCAAAGGCTAACTACCATAAAATCGCCCACCCACTCACTCAGATGAAGGACTGAAATTAGTAGATACCTACACCGATTTTACGTGAGTTAGCCGTTTTTTAATTAGTAACAGAGATGTTAGCTATGGATTAGTGTAACTCTACTCTTCTGATGGAAACCAGTTGCTCCAATTTGCAAACACGAATATGTTCAATGTGCGTTTAAAAGTGCTACAAAAATTATACTTCTGTTAAGGTGTAAAATATACATTTACATTAATTTCTCTTGCACATTGAATCATCTGATGTTACTGATTAAAAATTTAATCAAAATTGCATGTTAGCCCACACAGCGCGTGAAAAATGATAATTTGAATACTCCACTTAAAATAATTGGTAGTAGTGTCCTAAGATAAAACAGTCATGGTCTGAAACCTCCAACTGCGCAAAAGATTAATAGCAGCTTCCACCCGCCCTCTGACTCTAACCTGAATAACACTAGTATTTGATGAGTACTACATTCACATATGCATTTTGTTTTCATCATAGTATGATTACGCATAATCAGTGACACTCACACACAAACACACTTAAATAGCAATAGGGTCAGGAATTTACACTGTAAACAAACATATAAAACTGGGCATCTACTAAAAGATCCGAAATATCGAAACTTGATTAAAATTTGAATTTCGGGTTCTTACAATTTGCACCCAATCCGAAAGCAATCCGAAACAAAAACGAAACTAATCTTGTGGTACGATCAGCGAACAGAAGACGATCGATGGAGCTGAAAAGAGATTGAGCGAAGAAATCGAACAAAGAGGCATCGATTAGGCCTTCCCATCTACTGGACTAAGGCACATAGGGAAAAGTAAATACATGAGGACTGAAAATTGGAAGGAGTATCGTGCCTTGGAAGACGCCTATCTTCAGACAAGGATACCCATATATTCTTTATTCTTCTTTCTCTTCGGATTCTTAAACGCCTTCTGGAAACTTTTATTCTCCATTGTTATGTAGTTCTTCGGGCGTTTTCCGCCTTTGCCTGTTACTTCATTTCTTTATCCAGCATGGTTTTGATTAGTTACCTCCTGAGAAGTGAATTAAGATCGTCACTAATGTAACATCGTAATCGCAGAACGAAGATTGTCTAGTGTAATATAACTATATTGCTACACAGCATTTACTACTTCGATGTGAATTGCCTCTAATATACATAATAGTATCTACATTATAATTTTACTAGTATCATAAGATAAGGATACGGTCTAGTTACCAAATTTAACGGGGGCGTGATGGTGGCACCTCACTGACCTACAATAACAGTTTGTGAAGATCCCGTTTAGGAAGTTGTCTGAAGTTTGTTACGAGCCAACGATTGTTTTAGTTTACAAGAGTTATTACAATTTACACAAAATGAACAGTGTTTAAATAGAGACGTCATTTAGATAAGTGGAATATTTTGATGCCTTTATGTATCTATAATAATTGAGTAAATCTAATAAATAGGCCAGGTTTTAGAATAAGATCACCATTTGGCATCCCGTGGTTGTCGTAAAAGATGACTCACGAAAACCAACTGGAGTGCAAATCACTACGAACAAACATATTTACCACCTCACGTCTCACGGAAGTCTTACCCGACGTCTTTCGATATTTATCCTTGTTGCATATGAAACTTTAACTTTAGCAAAAACATCAGTGAGTCGTGAGGTGTACGAATGTTCGTTCTTAGTGAATTGCACCACAGGTGTATCAACATCTCATTACCATCACAAGTCAGACTCTCAACCGTGGTGTTCTATGAAGAAGGCTCACATCCAACAGTGGACTTATGTAGTTGTTCACGTTTACAATGTTTGGGTAATTCTCAAAACTTATTTTAAAATCTATAGATGAAATATTTTTAGTTAATAAATAAATAAAAAGCTTTATTGGCACTTAAACTTATCTTAATGGTGAAAGAAATGTATATGGGATCCATTTTGTTTTAATTCATGTTTAAGTAGTAGTAGTTATAGCGTGCCAGTCGATGAAATGTTTCGTTTTATTGTTATTGCTTATCGCCAAGAGCATCGGCTAGAAATTGCAATTTGATACGAAACTTTGTTAATTGTATTGTTCAATATCAATGTTACATGGTCCATTAATAATAACGTTTCGGTGGTTGGGAGGCCGTTGTCTATCTCCGCCTAGCCTACCACCATGGTATCTAACTCTAGCAAACGACAAGGCTTTGAGCAATGTTTCACTCAATAGGGCTTCTAGATATGCACATTAGTTTGTACAAAAGACTAAGAGGAAAGCCTCTGTAAATAATTTTGAAAAAGTAGGTTCCGAAAAACGGTTACCAAGTGTCGTATAGGCAATTAAAAACCAATTACATTATATAGAGTTTTCTTCATAATCAAATATGTTATTTCTAAGCAAATGGTAGTCGCTTCGAGGAACACTGTTAAATACCAAGAATTTCTTCGTAATTTTATGGCATTTCAATTTATTCGAATATGTTATTCTCAACCGAATTCAAAATGAAAGAGATTCTCTATTTGACCGTTTTTAAGGTTTCTGTACTCAAATGGTGTCTTTACTCGCGTACGTACGTGCGTACTAAGTCGCAAGCCACATAGGTTCTGGGCGTTCGGACCGGGACGCATAAAAATGAAGTCGACATTTATTTATTTTTATTTAACAAGGTCACCTACAGGATATACAATAACATAAGTATTAAGACACAAATTTAACAGTATAGCCAAATGCTATCCCACTTACAGGCAACAACGACATGCTGATAAGGACGTTATTAAATTAAAAGAACGATAACAAAATTATAATAAGACTAGAATGATAATTAAAATACAACATTTACAATTTACAAGAAACTAAGTTTTTGAATTTAAATTTACTATTACTACATAGCGGGCTATATCAATACATAGATAATATAGGGAAGGGCGTCCGTGTCATACAATTCGGTGTGATCAAATTGTGACCTTATTTCTGTAAGTTTTGTGCGGGGTTTTGAATGAAATGAAGAGCGCTCATGCCATGTCGGCGCCCGCCTCGGATCCTGTGTAGCTTGCGCCCACGCCTCCGCGTCTGTCCGTCCACCCTTCCATCCGGCACAACGCAGGGACTGCCCTGACAGCACAGAATCTTAGTATAAGGGATCTGTTGAAACACTTTGGGTATGAAACCCTTACAATATGCCACGATAATTCAAACAAATCTCTTACAAATCAATTTCTTCAATTGCTGACAGTTACAATGTTACAATGTACACAGCCATGTATCGGATACCGTAGTAATTAGTTAAAGTCTCCTACTGTTGCAGCTTTGAACTGCGTGTCATTAGTTTAATGCCGCTGACTGCGACATACGAGTTCGTTCGGTAACGTGATACCAAGTAGATTCGATATAGTTGTCACATGCACACTTGATGACTAATGACTGCCGTTGACCTTTGCTTAAAGGCATTAATCTTCCATTTTCTGATTTTATCTCACCGTTACAAGCTGCTTACAAAGTTTTGCTTGTAAGAGTACGCATTGATCAGTCACAGGTGGTCACAGTAATTAATTAATCAGAGTCGGAGTTACAAAGTCGACATGTTTTAACTTAACTAAACTATAAAGAAATATTAAGTTGTATAAATGTACTAATAAACCCTACAGTAAATAATATGTACCTGTAGAGATAATTATTAGAATAAATTAAATTAAAATTATTTACAATACTCAATGTCAAATAGACAAGAAGCATCACTGTTATTTTCAGTTTAATTCGTCATTAAAATATTCGTCTACTGTGTGATATAAATTGCAGATGTTATTTTAAATTTTGTAAAAAAAAACGGGTATTCCTTTTCTTCTTTAATGTCATTTGCGAGTATATAACAATTGTTTTACACATTGCATAAGGGCCATATTTAGTTATTTTCATTTGTTATTTCGTTATGAAAAGTTCGTGATGACAACTGAACTCGTAATACGCGATTAATGATTATATTTGTGGCAACTTTTAAAAAAATATATTCAATAACTGTAGAGTATTCTTTGCAGAACGCCTTTTCGAAAGTTATAGGCACTAGTTTGTTTGATGTCAAAAAAAATTTTCAACAAATTTACTTTTAATTTTTTCGTTTAATTTGGTAAATATGTTTTCGAATCGTCGTTTTTTTTTTCACTTTTGTAAAAAATGCTGTACTAAAGATCATATTCTTGATACCAAAAACATAAATTATATAACTTGGTATAGAAAAAGTCACAAGTCAAGTTCCAGATCGTGAGTCCATATTTATTGCATGGTATTCGTATTACTAATTTTAATTATTTCATCAAATCGGTGCAGCGGCGTTCAGTAATAGCTTATCTATTCTACCTAATAGAAACCGAAATCAAATGCAAAGCTCTAGGCACATAACGACTTTAAATTATGTTCTGTGTCCAAAGACTTGTGGTTCGATTCCCGGAGGGTTACCTATTCATTAGACCAAACCTGTTCAAACCAAGTACCGGTTGGATTTGTGTGAGTTTTATGATCGCTGGGCTATATATATTATGCCGCCGAATAAGACTGATAATATCACTTTTGTGTAAGCAAGCAAAGTTTGCCCATAGTTTCATTAAATTGTGGCTTCTGGCTGAGCCCTCTTCTATCATTTGAGAGATTAAAACCAATTGTCAACTCTTCGAGTATACAAATAGTACCAAAATTTTGGCATATCGATTTGTATAAACTTTTTATTTCTTTGTATAGAATAACTAAATAATGTAAACAGGCAAAAACTTGATCTTTATTACAGAAACCATGAATTGAATTTAACATGGACTAAGGTCTACGTGCCTAAAAATATTACAAATAAATATTATAACATTACATGACAAATAAATATTATAATGTTATATAATATATTATAACTCCAAGAAAACATGAGCAATTTGTCCAAAGATAAAATCAACTTCACAGTATTCTACAACTACACATACCATTATGAATGAACTGTCGGATAAATAGAAAGCTTTCAGTGAAATGTTATTTTTAGAAAGATCATTCAAAATCTATTAAACGTATTGACTGGTAGAGATTAAGACGTGTCAAACAGTTTTTGATGAAAACCCAAGTCATGCACGACGAGAAAGTGTGTTGTTACTCATACGACTCATAAAAGTGTATGAATCTCGTTTTTCTGCAAGTAGACTTGTCTCTAGATTTATGATCTTCTTATGATTCAGGTTGCATGAGTGAATATCATTGTAGTTGTTAAGTAAAGTGTCCCTCGAAGTGACATGTTGCGCACTTCATAAAATTATATATATATATAATTTTATGAAGTGCGCTATAGTTTAAACCAATTTTTTCATTCAAGATCCGAAAACTAATATATGTGTCTGTGGTTTTGGCAGATTTTCGACAAAATTTATACCTAGTAGGGCTACGTCTTTTAATTGTACGATATACATATAATTAAGCCTGCGTAAGTTTAAAACTATTGTACAGCGCCACGAGTATATATTTATAAAGACAAATAGACAAAAACTACAGCGTACCTGAGCTTAATTTTTTTCGTTCGGGGACCCTAGTTGTCAACTTTTGATTTAGCGAAAGTAGGATAGATTTACAGACGCTTTTTGCTAAATTGGATTTTATCTAGAGCGGATTGGAGAGTAGTCCTTTAGTCTTACCTAAACACAACAGCGCTATTAGCACTGCTGTTTGGAGGCAGACTTAGTAACAATGTGTAGTTTACCAATAGAAACTTCTTTAATCAAATATATATACCAGTTTTTTTAATTTTTTGATAGTCTGTAGTAGTACATGATTGAGTCAAGATAGTTTGCGGTATGGACCGAGCAAGATGTATATATTTTTGAAGAAATAAAAAGAAAGAAATTAACTTTAGAATGTTCCATGAACGTTGCGAAAGGAATGCGTTTGCGCACTAACGTAATCATTTTGTAGAGAACAATGTACGAGTAAACGTCATTGTTATTTGCATTTATACAACATAATACAAATATTTGCAAACAGCTTCTTAGACTTATTTTATTTTAAAATGTGTACATGTATTTGTACATTTTAACTTTCATAATAAACCTGCCTGACATTGCAGGCTGCATCACCTGACTGTCCCAAAAGTAGTAAAAGAAGTAATATAACTAGCTAGTCTATATATAAGTAGTCCCGTTGTGTAAAAATTTTATAATCAGGTCCCAGTTCTTCCTTAAAATCCTAAAGAAGCATAATATACTTCATTGATCACCAATACGCCTGTCAAATCGACCTTATCGTTGATTTTGCATTGTTCATTCAGTTGACAACGAGAACATATGTACCTATACAAGCACTTACTAAGTATATAAACTATAAGTGATATTTAGCAAGTCATATACGAAAGTTGGTCTAGTTTAAAAAGTGGGGCGTGATTCTCAGAAGCCCGCTACTGCGGCTCTTCAAATTGATGCAAGTTGAACGTAATGGCTTAGTTTGTCAAAAGCTTCGCTTTATTAGTCAAATTACTACTGCCAGCTTTCAGATCGTAAGGGCTTTATTTATATTGTTCTGTATAAATTCAATGGCGTCGACACGCACGACAAACTGTCCACACTTCATGATCTTGCGCAATTCGCTTGGCTTATCCGAACCGATGGTAATGACGATAAGGGTCGAATGAAAGCGAGTTTACACCGAATCCTCAATGCAAGTAGCCAGAAAAACAACAGTGCTATTAACACTTTTTTGATGTCATAGTGGCAGCTAACCCAGGACCTGGGTCCCAGGTTGACATAGGAATAGCATCAACCCATGTCATCCCTTGCTAATCGTAAACAGTGACAAAGAGAAAAAAGATGAGCTCCTGCAGCATCTATGTATATATGTGACAATAAAATCTTACAGCGATCACACACACCCGCCTGCCAAGCTTGGTATGTAATGGAAAACGTGCGTTCTACATTGATATTTATAAGTGACACTTTGTTCCAACAGTTAACTTATTCAGTTGGCAAGGTGATTAAAGTTGGATTTATAATATACTGGTTAAATTTTACAGAACAGATAGATAAACTATTATTATGTATTGAAAAAAAACCTAAATGTTTCTTATGTAACATATAACTTAGCTGTTTAATCACTAAGACTAAAAAGATGCAGCATACTCGTATAACAATAATTCCAAACTTATGTGAGTTAATATATTTTTATGGCAAAACTCTGGGAATTGAATCCGGTACCTTGTAGTCCAATATTTAGCCATTAGGCCACGGAGGCGGTTAACATTTGTTAACTCCACGTCCATTTAATCTGTTTTCTATCAATAATTAATTGGTATCATTCAGATTAGCGGAATTTACGATAACAAGGAAACATCACGAAAACATCTTTCACTTAACCACCCGTCGAGTTGACGAATTTATGTCGCAAAAATTATACCACCAACATCTAACATTTCACCAACTTTATTTACTATCTTTTGACGTATGGCACTTTACAACCTTAATTTGCATTAATTAAACACAATTAATTTGCGAGTAAACAGTATTAATTTATTTATATTGGAGTTATTATCTTTAGAAATTGTCTAAATGCAAAGGAATGGTCGCTGAGGAAGATCGGAAAGATTGAGATGTTTCACTTGACAAATTGTTTTACGATCGTATTTGGTCGTAATTCAAGGCTTTTAATTGCTCTATCCAGTATAACTTGTGCAAAATATTGGTGATATTTATGTTTACGATCTGTATGGCTATTTCCTAGTTGAAACTCGATAACAAGATTGCTTCCGTTGACAGTAACAAGGACATAAATATGTTTTTACGTGTTGTGATGTATCCATAAAATTTAGAAACTATTTTATTACATTTAGATTTCTTTCAAGACGACTGGGTTGCCAAATTTATTGAAATTTATTATGTAGTTGGAACAAATTTTGATTTTGAGTCTACCATACACACAACCTTCAGCCCAACTGAAAGATTTTAAAGGAACTTTTACTCGCAAGCACCATAACATTTTTCATCCACGTTGACTTAGGAAAGTATACCACAGGAACTACATTCTTGATCGAGATAAAACGTAGCCCATGTCCTTTTCCAGTCCTTCAACTTAACTTACTATACAACAAATTAAGTCTCCCTGACTCTCTGATACGACGGGAAGGAAGGACTATCAAACAAACAAAAACTTACGAATTTATATACGAGTATTAGTATGGATTTGAAATTATAAAATTACATACATGGCTTTCTGGCCCAAACATTATTAAAATATTTATTTTTCGCTAAATTAGTTCAGGTAAATTTATGAAATAAGAGGCACGCTGACACTGCCTCATAATTTAATAAACAAACGTAACTGAATTATGCCAATCAAATTACACAGTTGTTAAAAATAATTCCATTGTATTGTCATTGGGGGACCTTCAACTTACGTCTATTATTTTCTAGTCTATGGTTGCGTTAAGTCACTGGGTAGCTACCTCGTGCGTTAAGTATTGGAGTCAACAAAAGTGCGCGCTTTGCTTATGTAACAGTGAAATTTTTGATTATTATACTATATCAACTTTTACCCTCGGATCTTATTGTTATACAGTGAATATTTTTAAACCACCTCCGTAGTCTAATTGCTAAATATTGGATTCACAATCCTCAGATCCCGGGTTCGATTCCCAGTGGGGGTACCTATCCGTACTCGGTTTGGTTGGTGGTGGGCATTTTCTTTGTCCGCCTGGCTAGCTACCACCTTGTTACCTACATAAGTCTGCCGCCAAACAGCAGTGTTAATAGCACTGTTGTGCTCCGGTATGAAAGGTAGCATAGCCAGTGCATCATTAGGATAAGGCTTTTGGCGCACGCTTACCATCCAACGACCTTATCGTCACTTACCATCAGGTGAGATGAAGGCTCCGAAACCCACCATACATTTAAAAAATTTAAAAACGACCAAGAGCCAGTCGGTCTTGCGCTAGGAAGGTTCCGCACAGATATAAATTATTGAAATCTAGCGAAAATCATAAGTTCTAGTTTAGGTAATAAACACCAAAGAATGCTCAAACAGAAATGTAAGTCTGAGGACAAACTTAACTTTGCAGTTGAAAATATGATACCTCATACACCCTGCTACAGGCTTCAGACTACGCTATACTATTGTACTATAAAAGTATAACAAATAAGGACGTAATGCTATACTATATAGCGTATGCGCTTGCTCGACAGCCGGGGATGAGGGAGAAAGAAGAAGGATATTGTTGTGCTATGAACTATATGCTATTACATTATAGCATATAGCTATTATATAGCGTAGTTTGAAAAGTGCCTATCACGCTCAATGCTTCAATGGCAAACGTAAGTTTGTAATCGGTCGTCTAGAAATTCACAGACATACCTACATGTCGTAAAGATTACGAGAACGCGGGAAAAGCTCCGACGCTGTAATTGAATTTCCTATATCATCTCATGATCTCTCGTATACTATTGAATCATTTTATAACTGGACAAGTTCCACAGGTGGTCAATGGTTTCCCTATGTTCACTTGGGTCTATTATATCCTTAAAAATTGTTGGGTCCAAGAAAAAGAATTGTCGTCTTCATTCTGATGAAATCCATTTATGACATATTCGTAATAATTCATAAATGAATTTTCAAAGAACTGTATACGAACTAGAAATCTGAATATGAAAACGTTTTCTATATTTTATCTAAACGCCGCGCTTCCCAGCCGCCTATGGCGATTACAAAATGACATTAAACATTAGACTAAAATATGTAATTATTTGAGATTTTTAAATGTAATTACATAATGTAATTGATAGCTTTTCTACTATAAAAGGAAAATAAATTCTATTTTAAGTCACAGCTCGCACTGAAACAATAATTTATATTATAATCCTCTTGTGAGGATTTGTGAGTGTGAGTGATTAAGCCTACAAACACACTCGTATGTATGTTAATAAGGCTTAATTGAAAGAAATGTGAATAATGAAATCTGTTGGTCTCATTACGAAAGAGCCTGGTGGTTTATGGTCTGGGTTAGCGACAGGCCTATCGATCGGAATTTCATTGGTTTTACAAATCTTTACGTAACCACTGCGAGACATCTGCGTCTTTATTCAAACGTTAGGGTCGGCAAACAAATAATTGGATTTTAGTGTTAGTTTCGACTAACCTGTTCCATGTTTGAAGAAAGCTGGCTAGTCTTTACAGTACATAGGCGAAAGGTTAGAGAAAACTTCATATATAAACAATCGTAATAAGGAATGTTTACCTATAACAAATGTTTCCCAAGTTATTTTTTAATTATTTTTTTTCACAATGATTGACAAATTTTGATAAATTTATAGAGAAAAAGACTGAAATTAGTATTTCTCTACAATTTCAATTTTATTTTACATGTTTCAAATGCTTTTTTACTTTTACTTGCTTTTAAATGATTCAAATATCGATTGGAACTGAATTTTGAGGCGAAATTATATGGTTGGGAAACTAATTTCTCATTTTCTTGTTAGTGAAATGTAAAGTTGGTGTATATTGCCTGGATAATTAATGTCAAAGTATTAAACGTTACTATGTTGATTTAATATTTACGGCAAATGAAGGAAATCTTAAATTAATAAATGTGTTTCCATAAAACCAACGTGTATGCTTTTTAGATTAAATTAATCATGTGTTCTATTCATATGCCGTAAATAATAACCCAATTAAATAAAATGCAAATTTTTTAAAATAAAATATTTTGTTATTAGCCTACCAGTTTTTGTATGGGAAGGCAACTCAAAATAAGTAAAGGTATTGTACTTCAACCTTAACATGGTCCAGTTTTACTAAATTTCGTGTTAGACTGACAGCATTATAACTTATAAGTGAGGGCACTTCTTATTCGTAAGAAAAAACATTACATTCGTCACTGTAAAATCGCTCTAAAATTTTCAAAAAAAGAACACAGAATGCATTCATATATCGTGTGTTCATAAAAGTGCGTTATGGTTCTGCATTGACTTTCACTTTGGACTCAAAACTCCGTTTTTTCTGCTACGGACGATTCAGTTAGCGTATCTTGACCTCGCCACTGACCATAGAGCACAGTACAATGTCTTATTGTCTGACTTCTGATGCTTTTGATGATTTGAATTTAAGTTTCTGCTTATAATTTTCGCTTTCATTTTACTTGATGGTAAAGAAAGACACTGATGGACAATAAAGACTAGAGTCTATTTATTTGGTACATAGTTTTGCAGGCGTAGAATTTCATTTCTGAGTAGCGAATGGTCAAATTGATCAATTGTCTCGTCCGCTTAGGCGGACCTTATCAAAATTATTTATTTATGGCCAATGTTTTAAACGTTGATATGACAATAAATCAGACAAGAAAGTATTTTAGATGTAAATGATAGCTTGAAAGGTTATCATAAGTATACAAGATATGTGTAGCACTCGTACAATGTTTTCTGAAGATTTTTATTGCATTCCTAAAATTTAAGAATAGGCTCACACAATGTCACCCCTGTAATTTGTTTTTAAAAAAAAGATGGCCAAAGAATTTTTTTAAATTAATGTATAACAACAACCCCCTGTGTGTCACCAAGAGTGGCAATTATGTTAAATCTCCACTTAAAAAGGTTTTTCCATCTAAAAGTTTCCTTGTTATCTTCATTCATTTAGCGCCCATTGCTCTAATATCTCGTATTAAGTATATATATATGAAGAGCCTCCACGACCAAGTGGGTACACAGTTAGCTCACAATTTGGAGGTCTCGAGCTCGACTCCCAGTCGAGGTACTCGGTTTGTTTGGTGGTAGGGCATTTTCAATGACAACTTGGCCAACTACCACCATGTCACCTAAGCCTGCCGCCATACAGCAGTGCTGTATTCTGGTATAAAAGGTAGAGAAGAGCTTCATTAGATAGAGGCTTCTGAATGAAGACACTTTTCAACCATAACTCTTATCGTCACTTACCATCAGGCGAGATGAAGACCCAGTGCAAATCCATTACACATAAAGAACGGTAAAAAAGATTCATTTTTATATTTTTAATATTGCATTTCGTTATACGAGTAGCTCTGACAATAATGCCGGTAATTAAAAAATATATGCAGAGGCCGTTTTATATAAATCTCCCACTCCCACTGAAAGTCAAATTAAACCAAATATTTCGCATTTATGTTTAAAGACACTTTCAAAAACGTTTCCAATGTTGTCGTGCAATATCTTCATTTAGATTGAAAAGAAAGCTAATAGCTCTGCCATAAGGTCGACTTTAATTTGATGTGATGAGTATGCGAAATGACGTATGATAATATGGCATGGCACTACTGTTTGCCTCAAGTTTTAACATTACCATAAGTATCCAGTAGATTCTTGGCGCGAACTTGTAAAATGGTGGTTCATTGCAATTTTAGTAATTCGTTAATAATACTGTTATGTGTGTTATTTGTGTTATAATGGTGTGATATAGTGCAAAAAGTGTCACGGACAGTGTTATAGTATCAATTACGCAAAATTGCGAGGGTTTCGACGCGATCCGAAGAGTTTATCATGTCGAGTACATTCGGCATATGGATTCTTTCGAATAATGTTGAAACCAAGGCTGGCCTTTGAAGTTCTCGTTCAGAATCCAAATTAAGCGATAAAATGTACACATTATACATTTTATTGAGAAAGCTGAAGAAATGGCTGCGGCATAGTTTATAACCTCAAAATTTGTTCACCTAATTTTACTCGTCATTGGCTAGATAACCACTGTCCACTGGTTAAAGCCATTATTTATATTAAAAAACAGTATCCAATATTATATATAGGTATGAACTAAGAGTAAATTTTGACCTAGCGAGAATTTTTTCTTATTCTAAAAATACAGTTCATTACTTTTAATTTATATCGTAAAAATTTACAATATCCAACGAAAAAATCATAATTTTCGTCTTACTCTACGTTGTAAAATTAAACACCAATAAAATAGAGAAAACGGATGAAAACTTATGTGCTAACAATTGACCAAAGCGAATGGGCCCATCTTAAAGATATTAAATTAAATAATTACGTCTAAACTCACCATAATAAAATCCGAAATATTCGAACGACGCAAATCCCAGCTCGGTATGAATCCGTTGCACGCAAAGATGGAACATACAAAAACAACTGAAACTCGCTTCAGAAAAATTCGAAACGGCACGAAGAATCTCAACACTGAATACACATCACTTCAAATTCTTGCGTTCGAAATTCGGTTCGCGCGCGAAACGGTCATAGACAATTTTTTCTTTTAATTGGCAGTTTTTATTTTTAATTGTTTCTCGCGTGCCAGTGCGGTGAGATGGTTGCGGGATCGGATGTAGCTCGGGGTGCGTGCTGTGGTCGCGACGGACGGTGGTCAACTGCACGCCTTCCACTTCTAGACGCGCTCGTGCGCAGATCTCTGATGCACTCCGCTTGAGATATAAAATATGCACTTTTCACACATGTTCAGGCTGCATTGGGCACATTCTTAGATGTTACAGTCGTTATGAAAAGGTACACCTATGAATGCTAGACACACTTTCACTGACGGTACAATTCGATGATATCATGTATGGGCCGCTAGCGGGTGTGTCGCCCACAGAGAGGTGCAATACTAAATTAATAATAGAATTCTTACTTTCACCAGAATTGGAAGATGCTCATTACAGAGTCGACGCACCTTAGCCTATCTCTCGGAGGCATCATGACTTGCGCTACCGTTTTGGAGTGTTCTTTATTAGATATGCTCTAATGTTGAGTACAACGGTTTTCCTGTTCAATTATACAGCTATATTGAGGACTCGCTAATAAAAGTAGAAGAACCTGTACGTATTTTAAATTCATAATCATCGTGTTACGATATGGAGACACCAGATAAAGTCCAAAATATGTGTTTACAAAACGTTTTATATTCTTTTAAAACTTTAATTTTACTATTAGAAGAACCAGTAAGTAGAATATTTAAAGCACACTCTACACAAATGTAGATTGAACCTATTTTGGATAATAAGCAATTTGTAAATGGTCGTGGAGTTTTGGCTTTAGAAGCGGACTTCGTTTCATCCCGCTAGTAATAGGGAAAAGCATTCAGGATATTTTAACCACCTAGCCTAATGGCTAAAAGTTGGACTCACAGGCCGGAGGCCTCGGGTTCGATTCCTAGTTCCTATCTGTTTTAGGTTTGATTGGTAGTCGGGCATTTTTGTCCACCTGCTACTAATATAAGTTCCAGTATGAAAGGAAGCAGAGCTAGTAGCTCATTAGGTTGAGGCTTCTGGGTGCGCACGCTTATCCAACGGCGTTATCGTTAGGTGAGATGAAAGCCAAGGGCAAACCCATCAAACATTCAAAAAATATATAAAATTGCAGGCACAGGTAAGTTAAAAATTCTCCACCAAATCTGTCAGCTGTTGGAGCTACCGTGAGTCTTATATGACATTATTATATATTTATAACCACAAATACAAGTTTTTATCGCCACAAATTATACAAAAGAAATGCGACAGAAGGCTTTTCTTTATTTATAAGAAACTCTCTTCAAGTTCATCCGCCAGTTTCGAGCGTCTTCTGTTATGTAACTGCAAACCCACCTATTATACCTAACTGCTAATTATATCAAAGCAAGCAGCTTAGGTTCGGATGAGACGACGCGAGCGCACCAAAAGAAATTTATGTAAATAACTGTAAATTGTTTGTTTGTATGTAAATGAATTCAAATGGAAAGAGTAAGCGATTACACTACAGGACGTTGGATTCCGGTTTTATGAAATCTTCGCTAGATTTTTTGTACAGACACTTGTGTAAAGGTTTTTTGTAAACTAACAAGTAAAATTTACATAATCGTTGCTTGGAAATTTTTCAATATGTACAAGTGTATACCAAAACATTTTATGCAGGTTTGAATATTAGTTTGGTCATTTTTGTTCAGTTTAGTTATTTCGTTCATTTATGTTTCTTTATGGGATTTTTTCAATGTATGATTGCTGATTGATTGATGATATTTGCACTTTGCAGGTGCCTTAAACTAATAAGTGGAACTCAACAGTGCTATTAACACTGCTGTTTGGCGGCAGACTTAGGTAACTACCGAACCGAGTACCGATAGGTGCCCCACTGGAAATCGAATCGAGACCACATTGTTACTCAAGCCATTACGCCACGAAGGCGGTCAAAATTAATTCCTGTCCTGTCAAATATATTTTTAAGATTATCAATTGTATCTTCTATTATTTTTATTTTTTTGCTTTTCAAATAAAAAACTCTTCGCCTTTTCAAATTACTATACTATTATTTATATCTGTTACAAACTAGTTCTCTATTATCAATAAAATTACTTTTAAATTTATTTATCTGATCATATCGAACACTACATTCGCACTAGCACGCCGCGTCCGAGCTCAGTGTAACAGCAGCTCGCAGCCTGCCACGCGCGCCGTCAACATCAGAAAGTGCGCAATGGCCGCTATCTCTGCAAACATCCCTCGTAGGTGTGCGCCTGCACACACCTCTCATGTTAAGAACAATCCATAGAGAACGCTACAAGAAGAATTGACTAGAGGACTAGTAAAACTCCTTTTGATGAAGTATTATATATTATATTATTATATATGTAGGGATGGGGCTGACGAATTAACACTCGTGACTCTTTTTTAAACCTTTATTTTCACAACTTTATTTTATTTTACATATTTCTCGCAATTCTTACATACGTCTTTCGTTCGTTGTCCGTCGTTCTATGTTGTTTTTTCCTGTCAATTCAATCACATAATGTTCTCTTTCACTCAGTTTCTTCTAAAATCTGTCATGCTTTCATCTTTTTTTATACATCTATCCATCCCACATATATTAAATGTTTTAGAACTGTATTGAAACTGGAATTAAAGGGAAATGGCATTGTTCAAAGATACTGGATATTACTGGAAACAGAAACTGTAAATCAGACAGTTCGTTAGCAAAGATGAACGCGTGACCTATGGCGTTTCGCAAGGAAGTGTTTTAGGACCCATGGTGTTGCCAATTTATATGAATGAATTGTGTAGCTTAAAGTGTGCCGGTGGGCATGCCGTCCACCGTGCTGATTTTATGCATAGATTTACACATCCTGGAAATTTGTGAAAAGCTACGGTAGCAGAATGACTTCAATTCAATCTCTTCACTCTTAAGACTGCTAAAACAAACAGCAAATACACGATGATAAACAAACGCCTAATATGTTATACCCATGTGGCACTTATGAGTAGAAGAGTGAAGACAGAAACTAATATGGTTATTATCTAATCAAAACACAATGCTATATAAAATCTACACTTCTTTGGCCTAGTCAATCTTATGTATACCAAATGGGGTGGTGTCGTAAAAACAAGATTCATTGACCTGGAAAGAGATCAACATTCTCTTGTAAAATTTATTTATAACAACCCCTCCAAGTTTTTCTCAGACAGTCTACTCTCCATTTGTGATTTACAGATAAAAAAATATTTTTCTACACCTTATACGAAAACAACACAAAATGTTGCCAATTTCTTAAATAGAAGAAGGTAACTTGCTGTCTCTTATTTTCTATCATTTTGTATTTGTTTCAAAATTCAACAAGAGCGTGCCCTTATTCAAAAATCGAGCTAACCTCATTATTGTCATTTCAATGTGTTTAACTATGTGCATAATAGAAGAGATTTAATTTTTTTTAATTCGCACTGTGCCCTCCTTTAAAGACAACTCTGTTCACTTTCCATCGAAAAGCACGAACAAAAGACATCAACGCGCGTCAACTCGCATCTAATCTACCTCGTCGCCAGTCTGTTCTCTGTTATTCTAAATTTGAAATAGTAGTACGCCGTAGTAGACACGTCAGTCAGTGCTGCCCGTTAGACGGTTGTTAATCATAGTTATGTGCGTACATCATTGCTTGAATAACGATCGATGAAGAGCGATGATCGTTAAGTTGAAAACTGGAGCGCAACCGCTTCAATTTGTCAATGTTATATGATGCCATAAATCTTGGGATTGTATAGGTTTATTTATCACACGAAGAACACTCAAAGTGACCTAAATTACTAAATTTTATGATTGAAATAAGATAGAGTAATACAAAATGGCAAAAAAATAAAAATTGTGTTAGGTTTTTATTATATAAACTATTGTGTCTAACGTTCCTTTTAAAATTATTTGTCATACCACTCATGATGAATTCTCCGAATCTATCAAAACTACAATCTTGCTATATATAAGGTACCCAATACAACTTCAATATCAATTTATAAATATAGTGTAAATACATGGGGAAAAATGTTTAGCTAAAAATACCATAAATTTAGCATGATCATGGTTTCTTGATTGGTTTCTTACATAACCAAACTAATATTCTAAATTTGAAAATAGCTCTGTGCCTCTGTTTGTTCCCTTTTACGAGACGGAATGACTTAATCAATAATGATAAAATTGGCACGTAGGTATCCCATTGCATTGAAGTTCTTTTTGAACGCATTTACTTGTTTGTCATTAAAAGTTACATGAGCTGTGCAAAATATATAAAGTTAAATAGGCTACGTTCATCGTACGAGCATGTTAATGCTTTCAACCTAATGTTTATTCTAGGTATTGACTTTGATGTCAGAGTAATACATTTCAAGCTGCACAAATTTAATCTTTATACAAACGAATTAGAGATTATTCCATAACACATAAATTAAACATGTTTTGACTAAACTTTAACACTCAAACTGTCATATATCATAATGAAGTGTTAATACTCTGCTACTAAAGTAAATAACCAATTTCCTTAATGTTTCATAACGGTATCTTTACCTCCCAAATAAAGCACAATTTTGTCATGTCTGAATATGCAATGTCGCTCATTTACGAATATTAGACTTCTGTTCTTTTATTGGTTGGGACATTTTTATTACGAAATACCAGAAATGTAGCGTTTTTCCGAAAGTATATCCAAAGCCAGCTTCAAAAATTTACTGGATAAGTTTACCTTAGAGATTGTATTTTAGTCAAACCGCTTCCATGGCCTTATGACTACACGCTTGAATTTACAATACGAATCCCGAGTTCAATTCCCAGTGTGTACCTGTCGGTACGCGACTGGTGGTGTTGCTCAGATAAATAAATTTTCTATGTCCACTTACCACCATTTTACCTAAGTCAACCGGCAATCAGAAATGTTAATAGCACAGTTGCGTTCCGTTATAAAAGGCAGCAGAGCCAGTCTCATTAGCTTTAGGCTTCTGGGTGCGCATGCTTACCACCTAAAACGGCCTTATCGTCACTTACCACCAGGTGAGATGAAGGCCAAGTGCAAACCATCATACATTCTTTAAAGACTGGCACTTGTTGAATTTGATTAAGTTGTGCATACGAAACAGATTGTATTTAACTTTAGAATAATTGATTTTTATATTGTTATATTATACAAGAAGTTAAAACTAAAGCCCAACTTACAAAAAACTACAAGAAACATATCATAACAAAAATAAATATTTTTTCTGGAGCTTGTAACATATAAACAACATATTTTCGTAATGTACTCATTTTCACCATTCATTTGATACCAGACACGATATTTTTATCTTTAATTATTATTCGTTGGTAGCACTTTATATCTCCTGCATTTTTTATGTCATGTTACGTCGTGTGACTTATGACCCGCGGAGCAACACGACGCATCCAATGACACCTCATTTGTATATAAGAATACAATTCACACACTGTTACAGCACAATAGCCCAGCACGCGCCCTCTTAACATACATATATTTTCCCAACGACCAACGTTACCGTCACCAAGACAAGAAGTTCAATAATTAACGCTCTGTTAGGGCAGTTGATGTCCGTTTTATACAAAAAGAACTAGAAACCGACTTCAACTGCCCTAACAGTCTACAGCATTCAACACCCTTGAAGGTAGAATTATCATACTCGTTTTTTGTTGATTTTCTCAAAAATCGCTGTATCAATTTGGGTAAAATTTATATGCGACCACCTCTGGAGTATGCTCTACCAAAAGAAACATCAAAATCTATTCACAACTGGCGGAATTATCGCGTAACATACATAAAAAACATACAGTCTAATTGAAAACCTCCTCCATTTTTGAAGTCGGTTGAAGAATTACCAAACTTCCTATGTATCATATCATAGAGGTCGATTGATCAACGAGACGGTAGCGTCATCTTACAGTACTAGTTGAAACTACAACAAATATTCAAGTAGAGTGACAGCAATAGGTAAGTCCTAGTAGTACTTTTTTGTTTTAACAGATGTCACTGACAGTTTTGCATGATCGAGGTAAGCAAAATCAAAAGAATTCGGGATATTGCAAAATGGAATGCTATGCCTATTGTTCCCAAAGAATTTACGTACGTTTTTTGTGTAGTGGATTTGCACTTGCATCTTACATAATGGTAAATGGCATTAAGACTGTATGGATGAAATGCATGCTTACCTAGAAACCTCAAGTTAATGTACTGGCTCGGTTACCTTTCACAGCAGTGCTATTTGGCACTGCTGTGCTAGCAGTGTGACTGTGTGTGCTGCTGTGTGTTGCTGACGTGTGCAGACTGTGACAGCAGACTTACGTAACATTATGGTTGTAGCTAGCTAGGCATATACAAAATTACTTACCAACAAGCAAATTGAGTATTATAGAATATAAATACCCCGTACTGGTATGATTGAATCCGGGACCTCAGGATTGTGAGTACAACTGTATAGCCACTGGGACGCGAAGGCGTGCCGTGCACAAGCGTACAGGCGAAAAGTGTATGGAGTACACAATCATTCATTTTGAACAATTCAGGTTGGTAATCTTCCATTGTGAGATTTTTTATTAGTACTATTATAGGAACACTTTGTCCCAATAGGCAAGGATAGCATGGCGATGTCGAGGGCGGAAGGCGCTAAACCGGTAGAGTTATTACTGGCAACCAGAGTAATTCCTCTCATTCGTTTTTCGTTCAGTTCTGATTTCATCTCATTCTTTATTCGTCTTGTTCGCTATATGTCCCTAGCTTCCTACTCGCCTCTATTTTTTCTATGAGTTCGATGCTTGTCACATGCTGCGAATAAGTGAATGAGACAAAAATCAGAAGAGAATAATGAGTCCAAGGAAGATCGTGACGAAAAATGTATAAGACTTATTACGAAGAAGACAAGTGTCAGAAATGGACTTAGGGACAGATGCGAACAAGACTAATAAAGAATAAGTGATGATACGAATTACTCCGATACCTCAAATGGTTCTAGGTGAGGGCAATTTCTTCCTGCAGCCTTCAACTCAAATGCATTAAAGGTTTTGCAAAATAAAATTCATTTGTTTCTATTAAAAACTACGTATATTTATTTAAAAAAATTGATTATAAGAATTGAATACATCGTTGTCTGTTCGTTGAAAATAACTCACAAAAATAATTTCTTTTTCCTATATACAGAGCATTACAATTTTTATTTTAACTTAAATAACATGTAATTTCTAGTTAAATAATAGTTAAATTGGAATAAAAACGAAATAACGTTAATGGCACTCATAGCCTAAAATATTTTCATGATTTTTGTTATTTTTCCTTTATTTACAAGATTGTTACATTGAATTAAAATCCCATGGGAAATGAAAATGTTTAAAGGTTCATTATTCTTTTCATTTTAACAGTCCGTTAACAGCATTTAACGAACGCATAGAATTGAGGTCACCTTATACTCTCACAACTGCGCTCAATTATAAAGCAACCAAAATAATTACTGAAAAATTGAACTATTTTATTCAAACGTCTTTTATGCCAAGACTTACCAATTTTGCCATAATTTTAATGACTTTCTTGAAACAAACATCCATCGAAAGACATTTATTAAAAAATACTAACTACGATTTCAATCATTATTTATCCACCGAATAAACTCTCCATTTAATTTAATTTAACAACAAAACTACTCTTAGAATAATAAAACCCGGAAGGATAGTCTCATATAAACTGATTATCTTAAAAGTGAAGAAGAATATAAGGGTAAGCAACACATATTTACGCTTTTATGTTACAATTTGATTTGTGCTTCCGTTGGATTGTGACATCCATATATTTTCTCTAAAACCATAAAGCAAACCTAAAGCTATGTTCAGTTGCGATAGATGTCACTAGTTGTTTGATAAATGGCGATATCGATGTTTTGTGGCGACAAAATGACGGCCGTCTCATATTGCATTTAAAATTAGACTGCCACAAGTGCCACAAAACCAGCAATTGTTTCACTGTTACAGGATTGTACATGGTCCTTCGAGACGCTTGCTTTACCTGATACAGGCGAATTACCCTTCTAGGTGTTATTGTTGAAAGGCTCTTTTGTTGTTAAAGTGTTTACGGAATAACAAATGCATTACTTTATACTTTTAACAACGATCAAATGTAATGTAAAAGTACTAACGAATCATGCAGTATTTTTGTTAATATTTAACATGACTATAAATCTACTTTTGTACAATGTTTTAGTATGTAACAGCCAGTTCATGCATCTTGTTTTTAAACTTAAGGTACACTGTAATATTTTTTATCCGTGACGTAAAACAACTTCTAAGACTAATCAAAACAAAATAAATTCATATCAGAAAAATTACATTTCATGGTCTATTAGATAAGAAAAGTAGGCTTGTCTTTTTTTTTCTTCGGAAAAATCGTTGTGATATCAGAAATGTGAAAGTATGTTTATTTGTCCTTCTTCACGCAGCAGTAGAGAAAAGTATTACTGAATATTTCGAGAAAAGTCGCGGGCGAAATCTAATGTGACGTGATCGTTTTTGCTGTCGAAATTGCGTGTGAATAACGACATCTAGCGCGATTTAAGTCCGTAACGTCGAGATTCTGTTTCACCGTGACATGACAGAACGCGTCAGTGATATACAACTTACAAGACTCTACTTTTATGTCATACAATCCTTTGCCCGCGACTTCGTCTGCCTGTACATGAAAATTATCGGTAAACGTGATGAGAAAAATCAGCAAGCCGTTAGAGATAAATCTATTTTCACATTTATAATATTATTATTTTGCATTAATACTTTGTTGGTTGGTTCATAATTTTTGTATAAAAATTATTTGGTTTCGATTTGCCTAGGTAGTATAATATTCAGAAATGACACAACTTCACATGACAGTGGTCGGCTTAGGAACTACATATGACAGCTTTGAAATACTTTCATTTCCATCGTCTAGGATTGTTATGGCTAGTACAGTAGCGCCTACCATAACAGGTGAAGTTATGTATGTAGTACATTTTTAATCATATCTGAAATATCTCATGGTATAGTGATATTTGAAGCATTCAAAGAACATAATCGTTGAAATAAAATTAAAACTTACAAGTTATGTAATAAACTTTTACCAAAACTTACCAAATTATATATATTACAGAAATGACCTCAAATGAAAAAATAATCTTCAAAATTAATCATTTTTAAATACAAATTAGTGCATAAATATAATTTATGGAGCCACTTTGCCCACACAGTTTTAATAAGGCACATTTATCTAAAAATAAGTACAGTACAATGTCAAATTATTTTAAGCATTCCTTTGAAACGATATTTACCTAAGCTTACATGACTTTTACCATCTGATTCCTTATAAATAAAAATAAAAATAATGGAATACACGACATAATTGGGATGTTCCCTTTTTAACCGACTTCAAAAAACGTTCTCAAGTCAACGAGTATGTTTTTGTTTTAATGTTTGTTACCTCAGAACTTTTGACAGGGTGAACCGATTTGGATGATTCTTTTTTTTATTTGATCAATTTGGTCCAGTTCTAACAATTGCATCCATGAGAAAACGATATAAATCTTTAATTTGCCTTAATAAAAGGCTTTTAGGACAATTGAAGTCAGTTTCCAGTTCCTTGTTGATGCACAACATTGGAATTTATCGAATAAAAATAATAGATCGGTATGTACGAAATTCGTAAATAATATTTTTAGAATATTAATTTTAGCCCATGCAAAATTATCCACGCCATGCTTGTGTGATTTACAGAATTCTGCATACAAATTAACAAAAATATTTAATCATAATAAACTATTTTTTTTTACAAATATTTGTGTGTGTGTGTCTGTGTGTTCTGGTCCATTCAAATACCCAGTTCTTGGACGTTATAGACGATTCTTAGATTAAACTAGAACAGCAACCAGAATTCGTGAAAAGGGAGCATCTACCCAGCAGTGATTGGCCTGTATCTATTATAAATCTGAATTCAGGCTGACTTTGGCACTATAAGAGACTTCCCTAAATTAACTATCAACACCATCAGCTAAAAAACTCGCTGAATATATATTTAAATGAAAATTACGTACTAATACTATAGTTTCATGGGAAGTCGTTGGATGCAAGTGGCACGGGACCGGTCCCTGGCATGGCGTACCATGGGAGAGGCCTATATTTGACATTGGACGTTTGTGGTGACTTTAGTATCTAAATAAACTGTTCATTTTCATCATTTTATATACTCATATACTCACCAAGTATTTATTCTTTAACTGATCGTGGTACTAGTGAGCTTCAGAGCCTTTACGTGACCAGTATCCTCTCAGAGATGATGTGGACAAGTGTTAAGGTAATGGTATATTTTTAAAGCGACATTGACAGCCAAACAAATGGTTATCAGTTCTATGTGTTGAGACAAAACTCCTAAGTTCCTTATTTTGAGTAATAATGTAAAATACATACCAATGCGTTTCATAGTTTTAAGTCGATTGTTAGAATAATTAAATACTAAATACAAAAACCGTTAAAAAACACGTTCCTAAATGGTGAAGATATTCGAGGTTTGCTAAATGACGTTAAGTCATTTAGCAAACCTCGAATATCTTCACCAATTAGAAAATTAATTGAGTGAATCCGTTGCGTGAAAACCATTGACTTGAATTTAATTATACTTTACTAATTAACTCATCGTTAAATCTATTGATATAATCATTCGTTTCACTTATTAATTTCGTACTTGAATTCTTCATTATCGTTAGGGTTTAATAAATATTAGTGAGTAAATTGAATAACCTCATTTTATCAGGCGGTCATTTGGGTAACAGTTAAGAATTTAGGGTTTCATACTTCAGAAAAAAAATACGGAAACCTTTACTGTACTGGTAAAGGTGAAAACACACAGCGGGCGGGAGCGGGGCGGGCGCGTTAGTAGCGCGGGCCTAGCGCATTTGTATTTCATTCTTATATGGAGGACATCACACTGAACGCGGGCGCGTGTCCATCACGGGGCGGGAGTAGCGCGGGCCTAGCACAGTTGTATTCCATTGTCTTATATATATAGAGGACATCACAGTGAACGCGGGCGCGTGTCACGCGACGGGCCCGACCGCACCGCTACCGCCCACTGTGTGTCTGCACCTTTACAATATAATATTACAACCCCTGACTGCTTTTAACTAGATGGAATGATTAAAAGAGTTCGAATTGATGTACAGATCCATTACTAAATTTATGCAGTTTTTAAATGTTAATAATGGTTTTGCACTTGGCCTTCATCTCACCTGATGGTAAGTGACGAGAAGGCCTTTTCACAAATTACTGCCTCCTAGCACAAGTAAAGTAATTAACTTTAAATGTGTGTACTTGTACGATTATATGAAATAGATTTCAGCCCGTACTTTTCCCGTCGCACGAATTAATAATTTGGTCAATGCGCGGAACCCTCAGGTCCGTTCGTTCTTTTATTATACCATTTCATATCGCAACCGGTAATCGGAATTCCATCGGAATACACAGCTGGGCTCAGTTTCTAGGACAGTAGGCTAAACCAAGTATACCGCACGTGTTGTTCAACTATAAACAAACAGTTTATGAAACGGCTAAGACTAAAGGGGTTCGAAAAAAATTGTTCGAGTCCTAACATGTTTTTCAAAAACAAGATGGCGGCCGATCACCAAGTACAAAATCTTGGAACCCAGTTCGAAGTTGTTCAGACTCAGACAGATTCTTACAATTAAAACTAATATGGAAGCCCTTAAAGAATTTTCACTTTACTACAACACCTTTTGACACCTACAGTAATATATTATTTAGTTATGTCATACAATATTAAACAAATATGTAGAACTTGTTTAGAACTTGAAGATGATTTAAGGATTGAGTTCTGTCAAGTTTGAAATCAAACAGTTTGAAATAGGCTTTTGTGCTAATGCCTAAATGCGTTATTTTTAAGAATGCAAATAAAACGTCAGTGCCATATTTATGCCACTTTACGCCATTAGCACACTGCTGGGCTAAAAACTTCCCCTTGCCTCTCTAAGTAAGAAAATAAATATTTCAATATAATTTGCTACACTGTTTTCATCTTCATTTAACATTTGTAATTTTTTGTCCCCGCTAAATGAAAAATATAAACAGTGTTGTTGAGCGGGAAAAATGCAAAGCTATAAATATCGTTCTAATGTAATCGAATCATTAACATGCAATATATATCGTTAGACTGCAATTGCAACTGACAGAAAGTATAAGTTTTGAGCAAAAAATAACCGCATGTATATTTTTTGTCTCAGTGGGGTCACAAATCACAATAATTGCAAAAATGAATTCATGCCCTACGTAATACTTTACGATCTACGGTTACATAATTATAACTTTAATTCACACAATATTAGAAAAAATTACAAAGTTACTTTCCCAGTGGGTATTTCAGGAAGTATCATGAATTCAGGTGATGAGTACCCACCCACTATCATCTGCTACATGATTTTGACATTTGACTAATCTTAATTAAATATAAAAATTATGGTTTGCGCTTAGCCTTCATCTCACCTGAAGGTAAGTGACGAGAATTCCGTTGGATAGTACGCATGCGCCCAGAAACCTCGAGCTAGTAAGACTGTGGCTCTACTACCTTTCATACCAGAACACAGCGCACCTTATACCAACCTAACCCAAAAATAACGTTAGGAATTAAGGAACCCCAATAAGAAACGAACTCGCGCAAATTTTTTTTAAATCTACACACTTGTGCCGAAAATCACTAGTGAATAAGGGCGTTATTGTACAAAGAAAAGCCGAGCAGAATACCGAATGACTACTTTTAGTTCCTGAAATAAACGTTGGCAAATCTACATTATACGTCTTTCTAATGTTATCTGAAACGGACTGTATGTAGGTAGGTATACTTCCTTACTGAGTGACACCAGTTATTTATTATAATAGAACGTATTTGGTCGGTGTGAGTGTTCGTTCGACGGAGGTGAGCTGCTTCCTGCTCGGCGCGTGCGCTGGACGGTTCTCTGTCCGGCCGGCAGATGGCGCCACTCGTATATGGCGTGCTGTTATCTGAAAATGGTATAATTGATTGTTTAGTTTGTGCTCGATAAATCTTATGGTGCGCATTATTAGCGTCAATGATCTTATTTGTAGACTTTCCTCAAGACAAACAGACCGACAGGACAAGAAATTTATTAAGACAACGACATATTTCAATAGAGAAGCAGTAAAGTTGCAGTATACAGAGTATTTTTGGTATTTCGGAACGAATCGATTGATGTCATAGCTTTAGCTGATCGACGGACACCAATCGTTAAAACAATCAAGCAATCATTGATTGCTGGTCGATAAATGATGGATCTATGGTCGATCGATCATCGAACAATGAGAACTAATCGATTTGATGTAGTAGAAGCTGTTGGTTGAGGTCAAATGATCTTATTCTTCTACCATCGACATCTCTTCTTGGAATTAATTGTTAAAAAAATATATTTCACATCGGTAATAATTTTCCCTTAGTCGCAAAAGAAACCCTTGTACAGTACTCGCACGCTATATTTACCCTTCTGAAGTTAGCTCTCCGGAATTTCGCGCATGTACAGTCGGAATATGTGTGTATTGAAATATATTTATTGACGATATTACGTTTGATTTATAGCAAGACACTTTTCTGTCTGCCTGGCTATCTTCTACTATATTATCTAAGTCTTCCCCCAAAGAACAGTTTATTAGAACTGTTCTGTTCCTATTGTTGAAAGTATCATGGCCAGCCATCTAAAGTTATTTTTCGCGAAATCCCTGACCTCTGAAAATTCTTTAAACCCTCAATTGGTGTCTGTTACAATTAAGCTTATTTGTGACCATGCTTCTAACCTGTGGCCTATCGTCACTTGACAAACGGATATATAATAGGTGAAGTGCAAACCTAAACAGAAAATATCATCATCATAACAGCCTATATGTGTCCCCACTGTAGGGGCTCAGGCCTACTCTCCTACATAGAGTGTATGAGCCGTAGTCCACCACGCGTGCTCAGTGCGGATTGGTAGACTTCACACACACCTTTGAATTTCTTCTCAGGATTGTGCAGGTTTCCTAACGATGTTTTCCTTCACCGAAAAGCCAATGGTAATGATTTTTATATAACGTGTTTGCGACTAATGAAAAGAAACACCCCCTGCGTATTAAAAATTCATACGAGATCTGTACATGAGCTAGTTCTTACTCAACATCAATAAAATGTGCGCTCAACAAGTGCTGAAAGCGAGTCCGCAATGCGTAAAACACACGCACAGAGTTTTTATTCGGCACGAGTGAGCCAAGTAGTGTGAAATGTCTTTAACTGTGAATAACAACTCTGCTTCAATCATAGAGCGTGTCTATTAATTAGACTGAATGCTACATAGTGCAATATATAATATTTTATTAAATTGGATTCTGTTAAGATACGATATGATAATACGTACGTATCGATATTTCCCTGTAACCTTATATGTATTTACAGTACAGTGTGCAAATATTTAAATAATACGCATATAAGTTCGCCAATAACTAACCCGACCGTGATAAACTTGTCCGCAAGGACATCTTGTATTATTTGAAATGTGCATTATTAGTAAAAAGTAAATCCTAACAATTTGCCATGTGCTTCAGGAGGAATAACATAAAACGATTTCAAAAAACTATACCAGTATATTAAACACCAAGGCAATAAAACTGGATTTCAGTCGCCTAAACATACCCCAAAATGTTATTTTTGTAGCTATCTTTGTGTGTGTTTTCTATCGAGCGAAGTTTTTCAAATCGTGTATCGGAACTCCATAAAGTTGTAAAAGCTTTCTTTAATTAAATTTTAAGAATAATTTATAACAGTCGTTTATAATATTTAAAGTAGTAATATTGAATTTGTTAACCCTCCTTTTTATTCTGAAATAGTTTTATGTAGATGAGCTTCAATGAAGAGATTTTGTACAATCCCCACGCTGAACGGTACCAAAATACACTCTCTGTAGGAGAGTAGGCCAAAGCCCCTGCAGTGGGGACTTATATAGGCTGGATGTACTCTTTCCCTATATTTTAGCCTGAATATATCAAGTATTCATATATTTCTTTCAATAGTTATCTAGGTAAGCCATTTATTTTTGGTCTGGGAATTATTGCAATAATCATGTTATTCTATTATTTTTGTTCGATCCGATCGAACTTATCTCAAGGCTTTATCTCCTTGGGGATCGTTATATAAAGCGACGCTGCATGATGTAAAGATTGCAAGGTGAAGAGCTTTTGTGATCCATAAACTAATGTCGAGATTGAGTCTTCAAAAATTTTGAAGAACATAATTGTTCGTTTGATTTGCTATGTCAAAAGAGCCAAGAGTGGTTTCAAAGTACTTGATTGGCCCGTGGTGTGCTCTGGTCTGGTTGGTTCTGGTGGATTGTTGTGTGCTATGGTGTGTTCTGATAGGGTCTGGTGTAGTCTGGTCTAGTGTGTTCTGGTAGATTGTTGTGTTCTGATGTATTCTGACTACCTGGGCGCGTGTCTCTGTCTCATGAGGTGCGGCGGCACCTCTCGACGCTCCAGCTCGTCGGAGTTGAGCTGTAGACCTGCCACCAGCTGCATGATCTCTCGCTCCTTCTTCAGTTCTTCGCGACCAGACTCCACCTGGAACCCACACGCATATTCTTTACAAAGGTGCTATACCAACCAGCTGTCATAGATTGTTTAAACGTCCTCATCCTGTTTATCTGGGCCCAGAATCCTGAGGTCCCGGGTTAGATCCCCAGCGATACTTGATTTGGTTGGTGGTAGGGCAATTGCAATTTTCTAAGCGTTTTTGGATAGGCTAAGGGTGAACACGCGTTCCATCCAATATTCTGTTGGGTTTGCCGTGTGATGAAGAGCAAGTGTGAACAAGGTTTATTTTATAATAAGTTTGTTGAACAATGTTATGCATATTATATATTTTTATTTGTGTTCAAGTATGTTTAGGAGTGACAAAAAGCATATAAATAGTATATGTGCTTAAGTAAAAATACCTTTACAATAAATATTTATAAAGGTGAACGATCAAGGCCTTGAGACGAATCGGAAATCCTTTGATTCATCTGCGGGTGCATTTAACGCGAAGCTCAGACGAGACAATGGTATGCGCAAGCGTAGAAAAAATAATATCATACCAAAAGGTTCCACTCATTCACTTCTTAAAGGCACACTACACGGGTCAATTTAATCAGCCATTGTCATGCCAATCTCCAATCAAAGTGTGCCGTATAAAAATCATCGTCCAATCACAGACAAGATTGGCATGAAATGCGCCGGTCAAATTGCCCCGTGTAGGGTGCTTTTAACGTGTTTGAAATCAAACTTTGATACCGGCGCGGTTGTAATCTGTGAAATGGGGGTATACTCGTATTATCATCATGGGTTTCATGATATTAATCTAATTAACGTAGTCAGCCTTTGTTCTTTTAGTAAATGCCATAAAGGGTACCATGTACCGAAAGGTCTTCGAAAGCGAAACGAAACGACCTCCGTAGGGCAGTTGTGAATCATTAGCGGGTAGTTACTTAAGGTAGACGACCCCTATTGGGAAACGGTAAGGGAATTATAAAACCCGTACCCCGTCACGTCTGAAAATAAAGTAGTAACATCCGCGCGCACACTGCAACACAAAATCTCTGACACTGGGTTGAAAATGATGCCCATCATTTTTTACCCACGACGGAACGGAGACAGTGTATGCGTTTAGGGTGAGAGGATATTTGTTTGTGTGTACATAAAACCATACACTTATCTCCAGAACGGTTTGACACGCTTGGCCCCCGACGGATTTTTCCGGACTTATTATTGTAATAATATGTAAGCTTCTTTTTATCGATTTTACTTACTTCCACTGAGTCGAGGGTTTCTCAAAAAATTATCCAACCCTTTTCCGATTTCCGATAATTATTTAAACCTTTACATTTGTCGTAGTTTTTTTTTTCATCAAAATTTTTATTTTTATTTTTTATAACTATTAATGTGTCCAACGAGTTTTGCAGCTATTGATGATAATTGAATATGTTATAGTGTTTTGTTTATAAAATTTTGTATGTCAGAAACTTATCTTTTGGCAGCCAAAATGACCTGATTATCACGTTAGAGAAATAAACACCTAATCCCAAATATCACAATTCAAGGCATCCAATTGTATTTCTGACAACTCATACATACTCATAGGTTTGAAATTACAATGGTGCCCACGCGATCTCAGCATAATGTCGCTGCGATGAATGTCGAAATGTCGTTGCTCTACGTAGCATAACCGGTATCGCGCGTGAGAACTGGCCGAGACGCTTCCGTTGATCATAGTGGTAGGAACGACGAGAGGGGAAGTTATTATGTCCCATTAAAAACCTTATCGCTTACAGGTAGAGGTTACGGGGGCCTGATGGATTCAAGACCAGTGCGTACGGGGAGGTCTTACATTATCTTGTTGATATTGATATATGACCAGAATACAACAAAAGCTCTACATAACTTTTAAATTATGTTAGAATGGATCAACGAACAGACAGTTGCTAGAACTGAAAGATGCACCTGGGACTGGGAGACGCAGGATAGGAAGCCTTCCGATTCATTGAGGCTGAACGTCAAGAGGATGGAAGAAGCTGGGATGCTTTAACTTCATCAATAGAAAGAGATAGGCAAATCAGCTAACTCAAGAAATATAATTCTCATCAGAAAAATTGAAACACTTTGCAAGTTTGTGTTTTGTAAGGATTATCAGAAAAATGTGTATATTTAGGAATATATGTCAAATGTCGTTTAATAGTGAAAAATAAGGATTTCAAATCCTAATGTTATTGTCCTGAATTAAAATTAAATTTTCATAGGTTTTTCTGATAATCGAACGATAGTATTCAAACACAGTATACTCAGTGGTGGATTATCCTTAAGGCAAACTAGGCACGTGCCTAGAGGCGCGAGGGTAAAAAGGGCCGCGCGAGCGGAAGTGTAAAAAAAGAAAAAACGAAGCCAAGTGCATGTCGGTCCACGCGCAGGTCAAGTCGAATGAAATTTGTACGAAATTTACATTTTTACCACTCGACTCATCATCAGCCGGGAATCGTCCACTGCTGGACATAGGCCTCCCTCATGGTACGCCACATCGACCGGTCCCGAGCCACCTGCATCCAGCCACTCCCCGCGACTCTAATCAGGTCGTCGGTCCATCTAGTAGGGGTATGGCCTGGTAGACGTTTCCCGGTACGTGGTCGCCACTCGAGAACCTTTACTCCCCACCGGTTATCGGTTCTTCGAGCGATGTGGCCTGCCCATTGCCACTTCAGCTCACTGACTTGTCGAGCTATGTCGGTGACCTTCGTTCGTCTACGGATTTCCTCATTCCGGACCTTATCACGTAGAGAAATTCCACTCGACTATTACCTGGTACTCTATAAAGCCACATCAGTCGTGATAGGTTATTTCCTTTGAAGTTCAGTATACATACTCGTACTACTACTGTGATTTTTTTTCTGGTTTTTAAAAGCAATAGTAGTATAATTTTCTTCACGATCTTTATAAAACAACCTGACCACACGCAACACGCAAGATATCTCGAAAGCATCCCAAAAAAATATTTCCCGTACAGATCCATAAGGAAACGATTTCCCGATCGCTTATTACTGGTATCGACCGCCATAGCAGCTAGTGCACGACAGATTGCGTAAACGCAATATGTTACGTGGTGTGACTGCCAACGTAACTGTAAACTAGTGGCTTTAAACTCATGCGCATGGTAATATAACCACACGACCATATTGACACGATGCAGGCGACGTTAGGTTGAATTTGGTTAATTTGTGTGACTGGTCTCGATTGTAGAATCTGTGGGTGTCGTAAAAGGGACCGAGGGAAACTTTTAAATGATGGAAAGCACCATTTGTTTGTGTGTACCACCAATTATTAGTTATTTGAGACAAGGGGGCAGTCCATCGGGATCAACCACTGCGACCTTGATATATCTATTGTGACCCCTATGTGGATAAAGCACTTCTCCGAGGCCCACTCCGATTATATATCGGACGATATCTGTAGGGGTGGAGACCTTAATATCGTCTGGTGTGACGATATGGCCTCCAAGGTACTTTTGTCTACTGTGATGGAGTGCATCGCAGCGACAGAGGATGTGGATAGGTGTATCTTGTTCCTCTCTACAAATTCTGCAGGTCTTACTGTTTCCTAGACGCAAGCAGGTCGGGTGTTAGAATGTGCCAGAATTCTGAAAGAAGTTCCGCCTAAGACAGATCTTTTGAAATAAATATATATAAAAATATACCACCACTATATCGCCAGTATCCTATTGCAATCGTAAATTCTCCTACTAAACATAGAGTTTCTGGCAAATCCCATCATGTAAACCCTTCGTGGGTACAAGGGATGTCCAATAAGTACAACCATGTTCTACAGTGAAGTTGCGCAGCTGATTACGATGACTTTGGTTGGTGCTAGAGAATTGTATTCTGGCCGCCTAGCTACGCACAACTACCACAGTGTAAAATATAAACCTAAACAAAACTGTCAACAGTATTCTAGCAAGCAAATATAATACACCCACCCAGTGCTTTCTAAGTGGAAGTACTTACTTTGTTCACTTACGTGGAACCTCAATTTATTAAAAACTAAAATCTTGTCCGTTTCTGATTCACGAACAATGATTTAACTTTTCGTTTCATTCATAAAGCGCTCGTAAATTTATCAAAGCGAGCAAATGTTCGCAAATTAGACTAAATGCCAAAACGATTACTCTAGCGTGTTACTATACTCATTTTCTAACCACTGTAGTGTGTATAGATCATGCAATAGCTCAGTTTATCACTGTCTAGCTAATGTTCATTTAATCGTGCACCCTGTATAATATTTCGTAACATGATCTAATACCTAATACATATATCTTCATACATGAATAGCACACGGCCACTGTCGTACGCAATTGTGTTTTAATACGTATTTTTGATACGTTATTGTGGCTTATTTCACTGCGCTCCAAAACCATTGTTCTCTAAACTGTGACAATCCATACATTGTTTCCACTGGGGCTCTAAAACATTTTTTTTAATTCCACCGAACTCCAAAACTACTCCATACATTGGTTCCACTCGAACTCCAAAAAATATTTTAGTTACAAAATTAAACGTAGAAATATTGACGTACTTTTACTCCACCCGGCTCCAAAACAATTTTCTATTCTGTTTTCAATGCTTTTTATTTATTTCATCTTCTACTTATTTAAAATTTGTTATGTATGACGCTTAATTTTCGAGTACATACCTTAACGAAATAATAAAATAAAAAAAATATTGCGGTTTCGTCGAGTCGATTATGTTTAGCGTTGGTGATAAAGCAAATAACTACTTTCTACTGCAAATATTTAAATCTTTTATTTTCTTGTACAACATGAAAACTCGTCCCAGCCTTAGGCACAAACACAATCCGTACAGGTCGTGTTACTTTCTACCGGCAACTATGCAAACATTGTCTATTTGTGTTCAGTTGGGCTGCGCCTGCGCATGATTATTTAATTGTGGACACGGAACCGCGAAAAGTGTACCTGTCAGCGTGTGCCACTAAGCAGTTAAATGCTTAAGCTCGTAACATAATTGATTTATCATTATTAGTAAGCGGACAAGTACCCAATAACTAATATGGGTATGTACGCTTCGGGGTCAACCGCCTCAAAGGAAGTCAGTTGGTGTTAAACTGGTCTAATTAAATTTTGATTCAGATGTACCTCTTCATTGGGAGTAGATGAAACACAAGCTATTGGTACATCCTGAGTGATTGCAGTAAAATGAAATTACTATTCTATTTAAGCAACTGGGTGTAAAGCACCTACTCTTCGATCCTCTTAAAAGCCGAGATACTAGTGTGTCTCTGGATTTTGAATCAATTGATCTTCTGATGATTAGTATTCATAGAACGTGTTCTTGGACCCGTCACGGATTGCTGGCTGTGATTGGATTGAAGATTTAGCTTGACATAGACAAATTTAATTAGTTTCTAGTTGACTTCGGTCTTTGAATGAAAAGCATCGTTTGAATTGGAATAGTTAAGGCTATGACACGGATACCGACCACAGGTAGTGCTGTCTAGTGGATCATCCCCGGTTATACATATTTATTGTTTTCATACAAAAATTTCTTTGGGCGTTTTAGGTCCATATTAGTAAATCGTATAGTGCTCAAGATTAAGTCAATCTCAAATTCTCAATTCAAATTACATTTTTCTACATAAATTCACATTTCGGTTAACTCAATCTTGAGTAACATTCTTTTCTCAGAACTTAAATTACAGTTTTTAGCGAGAAATAAAATGTTGCACGAGTTCAATTTAATAAACATTTTAATTTTTAGAATAGAATAGAAAAAAGATTTATTTAGGTTAGGCATCCTCAATTTACTTAGAAGAGGCAGTGTAACACTGAACATTTTGATAACGAGTATACTTTCAATATTACAATGGAACTGATTGGTTACAAATTGTAATCTAAAAGTAGGATTTTGATCAAATTGCGCACACATATTTGTATGTGGAAGCCTTCTAAAGACTATAAGAAAAAAATATGTCAGAGACCCTCTTTAAAATTTCCTGAGTTTGAGAGGCATATCCGCAGGTCGATTTACAGGTCTCTTTAGCGGGAGACGTGTGTGGTATGCCGTTACTACTACGTTGATTGGAGGATTGCTCCTTTCACCCCGCGCCTCACCCTACGCCTCACCCCGATGCGATCATCATCAGCTGGGAAACGTCCACAGCTGGACAAAGACCTCCTTCATGGTATGCCATCCCAAGCCACTTACATCCAGCGACTCCCCGTGACCTTAAGGTCGTTAAATGAGTCAAGTTACGTGCGATTAAATGATGAATATATGTCGAATTGTCTATCGATTTGATGTCGGAACTAAAGCAATGTTATTCATACAGTTGAAGATAATATATTCCTCCGAGTAAACTTCCTCATAACTGCAATCCAAGGGTAAATACTAGCAGATCACGACGAAAGCTGTCGGCCCTGAATGGCTAATATTCCAACAGTGCTACAGAGGCATTGATTAGACATTTTAGACACTCGATATTTACACACATGTGTTGTGTTACCTAATGAAACAGTCAAATAGAAAAGCTTGGTACCTGGACCAGCACTTTAATTAGATGTTGATTTAGATACATGACAGGTAGCGAAATTAGCATATTTTAACTTTCTGTTGATATTTTATTTATTGCGGGTTTGCAAACTGTAGGGAAGTGTGTTCAAAACCATGGTAGCTATCAGTTGCTTCTGGATTCAGAGATTTCAAAACCGCGGCGGCTAATAAGATACTGCTGAATTCAGAATGTTCAATACCACGGTGGCTATCAGTTACTGCTGGATTCAGTGTTCAATAACACGGTGAGTATCTGTTACTGCTGTGTTCAGAATGTTAAATACCGCAGTGGCTATCAGTTACTGCTGAGATCAGAATGTTCAATATCACGGTGGCTATCAGTTACTGCTGGATTCGGAATGTTCAATACCACGGTGGATATCTGTTACTGCTGTGTTCAGAATGTTAAATATCGCAGTGGCTATCAATTACTGTTGGATTCAGAATGTTCAATACCGCGGTGATAACAGTTACTGCTGAGATCAGAATGTTCAATATCACGGTAGCTATGAGTTACTGCTGGATTCGGAATGTTCAATACCACGGTGGATATCTGTTACTGCTGTGTTCAGAATGTTAAATATCGCAGTGGCTATCAATTACTGTTGGATTCAGAATGTTCAATACCGCGGTGATAACAGTTACTGCTGAGATCAGAATGTTCAATATCACGGTGGCTATCAGTTACTGCTGGATTCGGAATGTTCAATACCACGGTGGATATCTGTTACTGCTGTGTTCAGAATGTTAAATATCGCAGTGGCTATCAATTACTGTTGGATTCAGAATGTTCAATACCGCGGTGATAACAGTTACTGCTGAGATCAGAATGTTCAATATCACGGTAGCTATGAGTTACTGCTGGATTCAAAATGTTCAATACCACGGTAGCTAAAAGTTACTGTTTTTACTTTTACCTTCTTCTTTGGGTAAAATTGTATCTCTGAAGTACTCATAAATAGTCCAGTTACTTCTGAGTCACAACGCATTGGTAAGAAACATGTCGACAACACAAATTATTGCTAGTATGTAAGTGACGAAAGGAATTTAAACGATTGCCAATGAAAAGTTATGCGTCAACGATCTCATATTATTCCTCGGGATTACCGTTTTCAATATCGATTGTCAAAATCGAGCTCGTAAGTCGATACCGCTACGAAATATTGAATACAGTACTGGCGGTGTTTGTAGGTCACCGCTGTCTGCCCATTCACGACACGACGCCATTTCAAGGTTGCAGCTTTCACGCAATCAGCTGGCCAGCTCTGAACCGATCTTAAATAGATCGAAGTCTCAATACCAGTACTATTGTTTCGTTCAAAATATATAGCAAATGATTGTAAACATTTCAAGCAATAAATAATGCTAAAGGTTATACGCAATTATAAGAGTTGTGACCATATCTTTCTGAAAATTAATTTGATCTCGCTCAGATTATTATTGACCGACTTTATGGCATTTTGCGAAAAATGCGTCGTTTGAAATCAAAACTAATTACAAAGTTTACAAATTGTATAACTAAGTGTTTTTTCGCTATCGTAATGACGTAAAAAATATAACTTCATTTATTTATAAATCATTTACTTTTATGTGGGTTGTGACAGTTTTGTTCATGACAGAAAATCTAGAAAATAACCATCTAGAAAAGATTGCTACATCAAACGCCAAAAATAAGCTAAGTTCAACAAAGGCGAGCAAAAAAGCATTTCGACAAATTTTCAAAAGTGTTTATTGATTTTTAAATGACAGCCCAACGGTTGCGGCCGCAAGCTAAAAAGTGACGAGAAAGTAAAATATATATATAAAAAAGTTGCCAGTCGAGTTTCTCCCGCCAAAATCCGAGAGCATTGACCGATTGACATTCGATAGACTCGCCCCCCGCCCCGCCCCTCACCACCACGACGCACACGTTGGGAAAATGTGAATGCGTTTTTTTATGGAACGACCACACCTTACTTTTGATGAGCTAAGCTGAAATTCACTTTTTATTCCTATAGCGCTCCATCAATTTGAAATTTGAACAATCCCTTAATTGTTGTCGAAGCATTTCTATGAGCAGTATGATTATCGCGAGATTATGGTGGGTCTATATATATATATATATATATATATATATATATATATATATATATATATATGTACTCGTATATGAACTGCAGACAATAATATTACGCCATAGTGACGACGTCTTGGTCAACAGTAAAATCATATTACATATTACTCATATTGTGTTACCAGTACAAAGGTATATTTTGCATAAAATGCATTTGAGATCCCATTATGAAGCAGTTATGGCATAAACATTAACAAAAGATTATATAAACCATTTAACAGTTAATGGTTTGCCCGAGAATTTCGCTTATAAAAACATGAATCTAGGTCGTAACGTTTGTACATCGTTTTATCCAAAATAATGTTTTAGAAATGTGAATATGTGTTTTTTTAATGTGACGATAAGATATTTAACTAATAGAAAACTATACATTTTAGGCCAAAAATTGTCAAATCCCACGAAATACAAAATCTGCTAAGAACAAGATTCTTCGGCGTATAACAGTTTACACAGCATTTGAACAGTTGTATTCTGTCAATTAGAACTTTATGCCTTGACCGTTTAAGTTCGTTTTGCATTGCCATAGTTTTACAGATTCTAGGATTTTATGCGCTGCTGTGTGAACTCGATATTTTTTGTCCGCCACGTGTGAGTACCATCATCATCATCAGCCAAGAAGACCCTCCCTAACCCTCCGTACGCCACAATGATCAGTCCCTAGACGTATGCGTAGACATATAGTTTAATTTGGTCAAATTTTGCAGAAAAACCTAAGTGGTATCGTAAGAAATTCTGAAATTTTTCTAAGACTTCGTTTATTTTAAAGTGAACCTCTTTTCAACTGAATTCAAAAAAGGAGATTCTTAATTCAACGCGTCTTTTTTTTCTTTTTTAAATGTTTGTTACCTCAGAACTTTTGACTGGGTGAACCGATGCGGATAATTCTTTTTTATTTGAAAGCTGGTGCTTCCCGTGTGGTCCATTTCAATTTGGTCCAGTTCAGACAATGACATCTATGAGAAAACGATATAAATCCTAAATTTGTCCCAATAATAGTAGACTTTTAGGGCAGTTGAAGTCGGTTTCTAGTTCTCTATGAACGTTTACTTGTGTTTGATAATTTCCTACTCTAAACATCCAGCAGCAGACCGTAAAATATAAAAATATCTTGAAGTAGAAATTAACTAGGCTAGTTATACTAAAACTAAGTCAAATAAAACCACCTTCATGCAATGGCGCTGCGTGATTAATGAATTCACAAAAGGGTCAATCATTTGTAAACATTTCCATGGGAAAATGTGAAGTTAGATAATTTCCATTGGGTTTGATTACATTTGTCAGTCGCGGCCGTTTTACTTCACACAAATGCTCATTTTACGGTCAAACACCATTAAATCTGACTATGATCTAATTTAAATTGTATTAATATTTTGTAAATTCCATGAGTGAAACGCTAAATAGAGATTTATACGGTATTGACGATACATACATTTAAAATGAACAGAAATGTCGATAAAAATTTCCAGCATTTCAGTTAAAAGTACATCTTTGTACAAAAAATTGCATCACGCCTGTATATATTTTTCTAATTAATACAGATTCAAAGTCAATTGTTACAATAAAGGATGGGATAACAAACAATTAACAGATATAAAATTGAATTAAACCAAATATTATAATTTTTAACTTCTGAGACGCGCGCGTTTATGTCTTTCATATTGTGATACACTGACTGTAAACTGTTGTCCCTGTCTGTAAATAGGTGAGTTGTGTGTACAAGTCTGTTGCGGGCTCCGTACAGAATATGATTAACATACTGAAAATAATAAATATTAGGTAAGGCAACGACTAAACAAAGTTCTAACGAAAGTGTAAGTCCGATTGAATCGTAAAAAAGAGATTTTAATGTGACAATAAAATGGTTTTTAGATTAATGCATATACTTGTGCTTAAGGCATTGCTACGTCAGTCAACGGTAAATACCCTATAGGTTCTGATTCCTAAATCCTAATCCTAAATGGCTCTATCTCCTTATTATGTAGAAGCTTGATTTTTTGACAAATCTAAGTAACTTGCACATTTGAGTATTCCATATTAATTTCAACTTGATACCTTTACGTGTTTCTTAGAAAAACGGTCTTGACAGACAGACCACAAAGTGATCCTATAAGGTCCTTTTTTCCTTTTGAGCTACGGAACCCTCAAAACGTGCAGGTGTACACTCCACTAGCTATCTCGCTCGTGCGTGATACACACGTGTCAAAGTGTAGATAACGTTTTATACCTAACTCTCAGCGCAACCTTCGCTGAATAGTTCGATTTAAAAAGTAAACGCTAAAATAATTTATGATTCATTTATTCTAAGAATTCCGAGCGAAGTGCTCAGAACCAGCTCGGAACGCGCAGCAATAATAATACATTTTCCAAGTGACATAAAATCGCCTAGTAATAAGAAAATGTAAATGCTATGTTAATACAGCTGGCTCACTCTTGATAACACACTGTAACTCTACATAGCTCTCTATGATTTAACATTTCTAGTTTTACGTTTCTGTAATTTTGATGTTTAATTCATGTTTTCTTCGACTCGCATCTGTTGTCTGTTGTACGGTTTTAAATCTGAAGTGTTTTGTAGTTATTTAAGAAAAATACGATTATCATGAAAAACATGAGATGATGACATCTCAATATGTTTTTGTATTAGTTCTGAATCAAATGAGAGATACTCGTACCTTTCCATAAAATCCACTATAGTTAACGCGTTCAAAAAGAACTAAATACCGACTTCAATTGCCTTAAAAATTTGTTTTTAGTTGATTTTCTCAAAAAGCGATTGATCAATTTCGATAAAATTTCTATTGAACCACCTCTAAAGTATGTTCTACTTAACAAAAAAAAGAATTATCAAAATCTGTTCAGTGTTCACTGTTGTCGGAGTTATCGCGTAACAAGCGTACAAAAAAAACATACGAGATGAATTGATAACCTTCTCCTTTTTTAAAGTTGGTTGAAAATAGTTTGCCGTTAAACAGCGTTCCTCGATAGCAGTTAAAGTTAAGAAAACATGTCAGCGCCTTATTGACATGGGCTTTCTAGGTGCGCAGTATTTTCACCAGCCGTGACGTCAAAACCCATTGTGCATTAAAAAAATTAAATTACCTGCCGTTTTGTGTGAAATTGTATAATGGTAAATGTCTTCCATACTTGTCCTTTACATCATCACAAGGTTCAATGTTCCGAACAAGTTTCTATCTCGAGCGGTTTAGAGCAAAGTATTCTTCTTCTTGTCGTGTAAGTTCTAAGGTAAACGGCACAAACCCTAATTGACAGAGTTATTCAGCCGCCGTAGACCTCTGACATGAGATGTAGCTACTCGTACTACCTGTCGTAGATAGTAGCCGGGACCAACGGCTTAACGTGCCTTCCGTAATTTCGTAATTTCCAGACTTTTCAGGTGATTCAATTTACAATGTCTTAGTGGGAGGGTCTCACAAAGATATTTTTTGGCAATGACTCCATCGGGAATCGAAATTCACGTTTTTCCGCATCTGAGTCTAACGCTCAGACAACTGTTCCACGGAAGCTGTTATACGCCAGTCTGTAAGGGATTTATACAAATAAGTGTCATGAAAAGCCCATTTGTTGAGCTGATTTACGGAGAAAATTTGTTTTCGTCAGTATTATTTAGGATTACTTATCATCATTCAATTGGTGTCAGCTACCTAAACTACCCTGAGTTTGTTTACTTACTTACACCAGTTTTTTACGGAAGCGACCGCCGTTTGACACGCCAACCCAAAATGGAAATTAGACCCTATTTTGGGGTTGGATTTTTGTAAAGTCAGTTTCCAACTTATGTTTTCAAAGTCCATCAAGCCTTTTTGGATTTTTATAATGGTCATTTCACAATTTCACCTTTAACTCGTGAAATGATGGCTTACACGAACCGGTTCAAAATTTTTATGAATCAAAGAGGTGCGACGGCGCGTCGGCGTTGTTCATTGGAAAGCATAAAGTAAAAAAAGCTCCCATGAAAGTACCGCTATTATTACCAGTTAATAATTAACATACGCGCGTTTAAATAATAAGCTTACGCCATAAAGTTGAAGACTTGAATGAGTTCTTTATTTAGATATTTATTCAAGGAGCGATGAAAAATAATGTAGCCTGCTCCGTAGCTTTGCGACCTCTAAACTGATTATCAAGTTCGTGGATTCGATTCCCATCGAAATGAATGCACTGAATATTTTAAGCACAAATAATTCTTTTGCGGGACTTTGTCGTCGTGGAATCAACGGGAACTAATTAAAGGTCAGGGGCAAATGTAGCGTAGAGATTGTTTTAATCCGATAGAGATAGTACTAGTACACAAATACTGAAAGTAAATTTATAGTAAAAGTACCTAGGCAACCGAGCTTTGCTCGGGGTTTTGGCCAAAAGTACAATTTTCTTTTTAATTTTGCTTAAAGAAAACTGGAACAAACAAAAACTAAAATAAAAGTATAAAAAAATTATAAAACCGGGATTCGAACCCGGACACCTGTGATTGTCAATCTTGCGCCTTGGTCGCTTGACCACGATTCTTATACCCGAACTCAAAAAAAAATTCAAAAACACATGTTTTCAGACATAAGACTAATCTAGATCGATTTTCCGGAAATTTCAGCAAAATCGTTTGAGCCGTTTTCAAGATCGCCGGAATAAATAAATAATAATAAATAGAATTGCTCGTTCAAAGGTTTTCTGTTATATAGGTTCAAGAGCACATCAGAATTGAAGACTGTAAGTCAGTCTTGAGGGGCAACTATTGTTTGTTTTACTTGGATATATTTCTTTACGTATTGTATTAAAACGAAGCATATGTACGGAAAACTTTTAAGTCGCTTTTTACTTTAATGTGATGGATTGAGCCGTTAAGATAACAGCCAAAGTTGAGAAGAAAGAGTTTAAGTATAGAGCATTTTTGTTCACCATATTTTTGGCCATGTCCACAATTTTCGAACAACAAAACACCTACCAACTATCAGTAAATTCCTATTACTGCGACATACCTGCTACAAGTATTACCCAAAAATATATTTCGAAACTATCTCCTCGGTAACCGTAAAGGCATCGATGGCTTCACACACGGTCATTAATCAAAAAACCGGACCCTCGTCGTCCGGGTCCATCCGGGCCCCGGTCCGGTCCCAACGGTGAAAGTTTACGTAGCGGTGCGGTGTCCGATGGACAACTGTTTTATTGTACAGCCATTACTGTGAGACTGGACGACGGCTGTTCGTGTTGCGTCATCTTACGATAAAGCTTTTAAAGTTAGAGAATAAATACATATTACATTCGAATACTGTATACATTGAAGATTAGACAACGCCGAGAAGAACACCTTTATTTTATGGAGACCGCCTTTATTTTCAACATTTCCTTTTATTTGTTTTGCACTTTATTTATAGCAATAGGTAAGTAAAATATAAAAAGGATAATCATACTCTCGATGATTTTTTAAATATATTGACTGGTACAGGTATCATATAATTTATTTCACTTCAATTGTCAGTCATTTCAATGACTTGACAATGCATTTTCAGGTTGACAAAAAAACATTCGAACTGTCAAAATAGAGTCGTTTCTGGGACCCACTTGTTGCTCCAACAAATCTTTGATTATGATGATTTTGATGATGATTCATGACGTCACTCTGTTTCTAATGTCTCCAGTAAAGTACCAGTCGACCTTAGTTAATAGTTCCGATATGTTCTACCTATTATAAATCCGATTTTAATCCCACGTACAAATTCTAACGTAAGCTGTTCGTACTGAGAGATAGTCGCTTTGATTCAAATTTGCATTGTACATGTCTGTAATTTATAAATTATACATTAGAATACCTTTGCCTTGCTTTGCGTTTGTTATTTGGAATTTATGTAGTACGAATGATAAAAATCATTACCAATGGCTTTTCGGTGAAGGGAAACATCGTGATGCACCTGAGAAGAAATTCAAAGGTGTGTGTGAAGTATACCAATCCGCACTGGGCCCGCGCGGTGGACTATGGCCTGTACACTCTCTGTAGGAGAGTATGCCTGAGCCCCTGAAGTGGGGACATATATAGACTGTTGATTATGATACAACATATACACTCCACCAAAACAAAAATAAACAAATAATAATATGTGACTATTAAACCCAGGTAATTAATTTATTCAACAAGTTCTTAGTTTCAAGTACTTTATTAGGTAGGCTCTCCATATCGAGTGCAAAATTGAACATCAATCGATTAGGGGGAGTCTCGAAAGCACGTTACACACTTTGAGGCTATTTACTTTATAAGTGAATAGTGCGCCGACCCTTTATAAATTCCTAGAATTCTTAGTACTACACTTGGAACGATACATTTAATCGAATTAATTCAAAATAAATGAAATTATGTTACAGTTTTAATTTCTAAATGTTACCAGTGAGATGAGAATAATACCTCTAATAATGTTAAAATTATCCTGATAGTATATATAATAATATAAATATAATCGCTAAGTTTGACTGTGGTTATTAAATTACGTAATCACTATATCCAAACAAGGAGTACTTTTTTATAAAATCACGTTGCCCATTCTGGCGGTGGTAATAACTAAAAAGAGATGACAGTATTAACAATCACCAACTTGTCTGCGTAGTGGTTTTAGCAGATATCTTCATGGGAAATCAGATGAACATGGCAATTAATGACAGATTCTCCATTTTTTAAACGTCCCTACGTATAATATAGATGAACATGTCAACTTCGGTCCTACTGTCAACTACATCACTGTTACAACTTATAAATTAATCAATAATGTAACTTCCTATTTTTCATACATATTGGTTTTGGTATTATTGCACAACACAAGTTATGACTAACTTAAAAACAGTGCACCAGACACTGCATGAAAATTAAGTCCAAATAATAAAGGAAAAAAAAAACTTTTTTCATGTCCAGCATTGGACTTACGTAGCTGATAACCAGCGTGGTTCATTGCAGACTCCTGTAGTCATCGCCTGGTATTCAGCACGCAGGGCTTGCGCGGTCTCGCCGTCGTTCGTCGTCGGCCCCGCATTCCGATGGGTGTGCTACTTGCATGACATTTGCATTTTGCAAACCAAACGCTCATTATCTACCGCTCTGCCATTGACTTATAATAACTATTGCACTTTCTGCTTCCGTAATTTATTAAAAAAAATATTCCCACACACTCTGCTCCTGTGTTCTTCCATCTGTTGCAGGTATTTTATAAGCATTACGCGGATAAAAATAGTCATAATACTCGTAAGTATTAAATTCTGATCTGTATTTATTACTTTAGGAAGAGAGCGTGTTTTCGAGAGAGTAATGGTAGGGAATTTGTGAAACATGCGATTAAGTCCCATTTCATAAAATTACAAAATGCATAAATGTAAATTCTCTTTTATATTAATGCGTCATTATAAACTTGACATGTTTCTATAACTTCATAAATACAATAGCGAATATATAATTGGTCTCATGGACAGCATTTTTCATTAGCTATAAAAACATGACTCATAATTTTAAAAACGAACACATTGACTGCTTGTTATCAATTTGGAATTTAAATATATTCTTTATTTACCACGGGCGATCCAGAAGTTTAGGAGCTATGCGGGAATACAGAATCACACAAATATCAATACATTTATCCAAACCTTGTCTTACTAATACTAAGTAACGATAAGGAGTGAATTTGTAAATTTTCTGAGCTGCTCACCCAGTAACCTCAATAAACTATGACACTGTCTTACTTCTCTTCTCCGGATTAAAAGCGAGCAATAGATAATATTTTGTTTTGAGGCACATTTAGTTAGACAAAGACAATGCCAATGCCACTCATAAAAATCAAGTACCAGTTAAGGAATAGACTCTACGACCTCCAGGTCTCCATTCAAATAGTGTAATTCCATGGGTCAGTTATACCTGGACATATAACACAGATACTTTAGCGTGGTACAGTAGCGTGTCCAACAGAATTGTAAATCGATGGTAATAAACAGGATGACTGCAAATGCTAACAACTACCTACCTAATATGATTCTAATTTAGAAACCAATTTTCTTTAATGTGGCCTTGATTATTTTAAATTAAAGGTAATCAGCATGATTTCGATATTGCAGCTTTTAATAGAAAAAAGAAGAAATACACAAAATGAACCGCTCAAAAAAACGTTGGATACACTGCGCGGTGGATCATTTTATTTTGCTAGTTTCATGTTCCTTTTTAATTCGTTTCATGATACGCGAGAGCCACTAAACAGTTCAGTAACAATGAAACTCTTCATCGTTGCGGTAAGATAATGTACACTTTTGCGAAGGTACATTTTCGATACACTTTCTAATTTGTTTGAGCATATTGGGACACTCATACACTGGCATCATTTTAGCATGCTTCAAAGAAAAGGATGTAGTTTTAGTCACTGTTTACGTTAAAACACGGAGTTGTTCTATTCTAAAGACACATTTCAAGCCTTTTTTGAGAGAAGGATATATTTTAAAAATACCCGACTCTTTAGGAGGGAAGCAGGGCGGTAGACTTTACATCCACTAAAAATACGAGTACTTCGGTAGTGATCTTCAGCGCAAATCTAGGAGCACTGGGAATTCCAGCGGAACATACTGGTACTGCACCCTGAAATATGTGTTCTCTATTGTTAGAAAACTGATGATGTCCGAAGACGAAGCCGTTAAATCCTTTAAAAAAACTCCAACAAATCAAATGTGTTATTCTCTCATGTCTCACCCGAACTATCGAAGATTGCATTTCACGGCACGCTCCAATCGAACGAGACTGGCACCATGAAATTGTCTAATGAAACTAAATTGGCTTCAGTAACGATGTCGCTCTCCTATCTGTCTGGTATACTCGTGGCCTCTGCATTTTGTATTCAGGTATTGTAAATCTATAGATATACTCAAGTCACCGAGTCAGCCGCATTGCCCACCAAAGACCAGGAATAGGTCGCTGGCGACTGCCGGGTGCTAAATAGGAGAGGTTCAGTAGTTGACGTGTTCTAGCTGATGATGATACAGGGCACGAGTGGAATAAAAACATTTTTTTTCGTTTTTTGAAATATTTGACCTTTGTAAATGATCAATATTAACAAAACCAGTTTCAGGTGGTGTCTTCAAAGTGTGAAACAAAGGTATTTTAACGTAATTAATGGATGTAATTTTAGTCAAATTCAAAAATTAAATATAATTAAAATTATATATAGGTACTGGGTTTGATTGGTGGTAGGGCATTTTCTCAAAGACAATTTTCATTCACTATTTTATTTCTGTAATGAAAGATAATCATTGCCCTCATTGACGAGATGTTTCTGGTTGAGCACGCTTTCGTCCAACGGTCTTATCGTCACTTGCCGTCAGCTGATATGAAGGCAAAGTGCAAAACCATTCTACGATTTAAAAAAAGTCTATTTTTGCAGTGCACGGGGAAAAGTTGTTCGTCAGGAGTAAGTGTTGTCCTCAAGCACGAAGCAACGCATAATAAAAAACATACCTAATAAAACTGTTCTCCTTCTATTTCACACAGTTGGTGATTGTTGGTTCAGAAGATTTTATCGATAACAGAAAATGCATGGCTACCGTGAGTATAATTTTTCTTAGATCAGAGGATTCCGTACCTTATTGGAAAGAAATATGTAAATGTATTAAGTTACTACCCTATAATTATTACTTGACAAACATCGGAGACTTTTTGACATATAATATAGTCCAAGTCAAAGACTGCTTATGAAATGTCCGACGTGGGGATCACTGAAAATAGGCAAGCATGGTTAATATCCGACAATAGGCAGCTGAGAACGACTATTCAAATGATAAAATAATAAATCAAAACAGGTTTCGAATGATAATTATGGATTTTTTTGATAGTGCAAGGAGATGCACTGCAATGCAGGGGTAAGATTTTACGAATGTCATTACTATTTAAATACGATCGTATTACCCATGTCGCCACGTGGGTGTTGTGGAACAAGTCTCGGGTTATTTTTAAAACGAATGGGCCGCACCACATACATATTTTGCTGCGGTAAAAGGTCTGAAATGCCTAAGGTCATTGGCATTTTGATTTTAAAATAGAGTGACCCAGAGTTTCGTAGAAGGTGACAAAGGAAAAAAAGTGATGGACCATGTATATTTCAGCAATCACGAATCCCTAACCAATCGTGTTTTCCAAATCTCAATAAAGGGAAATCCCGTTCGAGCATTTTCCGATTTCATCAAATTGTTCGGGTGAAGCTGTAATGGAAGGATAGGCGATAATGTCCGTCCAACAATTCCTTAGCACAATATTCAGTAGAAGGACAGGGGCGACCACACTCACCAAATATTCGCTGTTTCTAGCTTATGTCATGAATATTGTCGTTAAAGAGTAGGCATGTGTTGTTAAATAGTGTACCACTTCAGATAGTATTAGAACATTTGAATGTAAAAAATATTCGAATTTTAAAATTTCTGAAACGCGCGCGTTTATGTCTTTCGTATTATGTTTCTGAACGTACAGGCGTAGCGTTGTAGCATGTATTCCTCCCCACTGTAACTTGGTGTGTCAATGGAAAACTTGCAGTTGATGGTAATACTGAACTTTATCAATTTACCTACTCTATTCAAACTACTGTTGTAGTTTGCAGTAACTGTAAAAAAATTATTTATTATTTATTAATAAATAAACACGCCTTTATTGTTTCGTAGTGTTTCGGCGACGATTGTGAAGCTAGTGTAAGTAATCGCTTTAGTACTGGTATAGAAGTAAGCAAAAATAATACAGAAGTTGGTAATTTGATTTACTTTCATCCGTATCTACAAGATCATGATATATATGTATATTATAATGTATATAATAGAAGTAACGTAATTTGTTTACACAGAAATTTGGCAGTTCTTTAACCTGTAAATCTTGTAGATCACGAGTCTGTGTGTTGGATACTCGGTTTTCTCGGTGGAGTTTTCTATATCCGCATTATTAACAACCACCATGTTATTGCATGTATGCCAGGTGAGATGAAGGCCAAGTCCACTGTACATTAATGAATTAAAAAAGATTTAAAAAACACAGTTGGACGGGATTCCTAACGAGGTACTTCTGCTATGCTTGCCGGGGTAGATAACACAACATTCACTCAGTTTGACATCAATGTTTTCAACATCCTGACAGAAGTATGTTTGTTTCAGTGTGAAGGAGTACTTTGCACTGCCGGAGTGAGTATGGTTTTTTATGATAAAATAAATCGCCATTGTGCCAACCTGTAACCGTCGCCTCACCAACAACTACGCAGATGAAAACTTCGCCTGATTGTAGGAACAATCACAAAACACGGACTCTACAACAAGCACCTGTTCACTCTAGGTATCACTGACAGCCCTATGTGCAGAGCATGCATGAAGGACGAGGAGACAGCAGCTCACGTACTGCTGGACAGAGGAGGAGGATCAACACTACGGACAAAATACCTCGGAACACCAAGATCATTCCTAAGGCCTTCAACAACACAAATAAGTTGTTGGGCTTTCTGCTGGAGCTGCGGTGGCGTGAGCAAGGCACAACACGCAAAATAGGCGCACCTGACGTCAAGTTGCGGAAACCTGCCAGATTACGAATACGAATCGTCAATGTGTCTGAAAATAGAAACATATATAAATGACCTCGTATATAATTGTATAGTAGTATACTAAATAAATACTACTACTCTAATACTAAAGAACGTCCTGTTAACGTAACAAAAACTAGTAAGTGCAATTTTAAAATATGTTTTAATATTTTCCAGTGTGACGGGAGAAAATGTAAAGCTACGGTAATTACTCGCTTTACTATTTGTTTCACAATTAAAGTGTAAGAAAATGAAAATCATACAAACAGTACAGATACAGACGAAGAGATACAAATACATAATTATCTCTATAAATATACATACATTCACCGCTTATGTAGCTAATATACCCAATATATAAGAAACACAATGCATTGGCATATGATGGAATCAATGTATCGATCTATAGCAAACCCAATGCATCGTTCTATGGCAGACCCAATGCATGGTTCTATGGCAGACCCAATGCATCGTTCTATGGCAGACCCAATGCATGGTTATATGGCAGACCCGATGCACCGTTCTATGGCAGACCCGATGCATCGTTCTATGGCAGACCCGATGCACCAATCTGTCGACCAAACCAAACCAACCAAAAATCGATATCTTGACCCAATGCATGGATATTATTGGCAATTTGTTGTTTTAGAATAAAGAAAGTGACATGTTGACATGACATGTGATATTATGTCATAATTTTTTTTATCAGTGCGCTGGATTTAAATGTGACGCATATGTAAGTACTAGCACATAGTTTATTATTACGTATAAATATCAAAATCAGTACATATTATGCAAGCTTTGACTGTAGGCAATTATTTTCTTTAATTCACAATCTACAATGGCCTTGCTAAGGTCTCCGTGGTGCCACTATTTTTATCATGTTAAATGAGCTTTCACCAGGGCAGAAGAACGGCAGATCTCCTCACATACGCTATGGTTGCGCTATGGATATTCCTACAGCTCGCACCAAGCGTTTCGCTCTACAACTACATTTATCATGCGTACAAATAATATATGGAACACACTGCTGCTTTCCGAGTTCTCCGAAAACTACAACTTACGAATCTTCAAACGAAGAGTAAATAGACAACTTCTAGATCAACGCGTAACATCATTGACCTCATCTTCACAAACTTATCATTTATAAAAAAAAATTATAAAGGGACCTCAAAGTTTCCGGCACACATATATTTTAATTTTTGCTGTTAAAAGTTTCAGATATAATATTTTCATGACAAGCTACCTATTTATTTACCACAAGCTGTGATTGGGTTGTCAAGGACTACCGTGGTCCATCCACGGACCATATATTAATAATCATCGGTATAGCCACTAGCGAATTATGCGCCTTAAATTTTAGTAGCCCAAAGCCTGCCTTCAAAATATAATAGAAAAAATTATCGGACTGCCAGTAAGAATTCACCGCAAAAATAACTAGTGGAGACTTTAACCCTTTTTAAATAGCTTATTAAGAAAAATAACGTATTAAGCTATAAGTACTATTAACAAATAAGAATGTGGTGATTTTATGTTATTTATTTGGAACGGTCTATCTTAGTCAACTAACATTGTCTGAGTGATGATGCTGGTATTTTTTATCAACAGTGCAGCGGCATCAATTGTGAAAAGGAAATTAAGTTTTGGCCGTAGATTTATTTTAACAAATACATAAAATTATTGTAAATAATACATTTTGTTTTTAATTATTACTTTTATGTATAATGGGTTTGTATTTGATCTTTATCTCACTTATGACGATAAGGCCTTTTGGATGGAATGCGAACTCAGAGGCCTCAAATTGCAGCGCTGGCTCTGTGTCTTTTCATTACTGAAAGGAGAAATTAAATCAACCTAATTCAATATAACTTTTAAGAATTGTTTTTACCTAGATTTAGCCCCTTTCAAAGAGTTCCATAAGACGATAGAAAATCCAGTCTTTTTTCAATCATACGCGATAATCTTAGCTCACACTTCTTTGCGTTTATCATCAATTTGTTACAAGCAGTACGTACATTCGTAACTGGTTACAGTAAATTTTACAGCATTCGTTTTCGCAACCGTGGCTGCGAGCTGCGCCTGCGACTGAGGAATTCGCTGTCGCTCACGTTCCGCGCCGGGTGGGAAAGTGACGGCGAATCACCGCATCACTCGGTATGCTCACGCGCAACTAGCTGCTACATAGTTTGACTGATAAGCTTGCGATGACGTCAAATAAGACTATTGCAACTAATACAAATAGATAGCCGGTTACATATGGCCTTTGTTTATACTTTCCACTTGGTCAAAACAGATAAAACTCTACTTATCTAAGGCAATAATGTCTTATCTGTGATGGCTGGAACACAACAATGCTGTAATAGCTTTTGTGACGGATTTTGATAATATTGTGACAGGCAGACGTGTGGGAAATACTTCATTATCAGCATAATCACAAACAAGAAATTCTAGATAAAGAAGTTTACATAAATTACTAACTGACGATGTGGTTATGACTGTAGTATAGGATCGCCCGATAATGTCCCGTAAGTATGTATGTAAGGGTCATGTATGTCGTAGATACATCCGTAATACTGGCAGTGTTACCTCGTTGAATAGCGACGCTTATCTGAGGGTAGCAGAAGCGGCAAGTTCTCTTTCCGCTGCGTACCACCCTTAACGAGAACGTAAGATATGGGAGGTGCGGCGGATACATAGAGCGATGAACTGATGTGTTCTTTTGGAGGAACCAAAGCTCTCCTACAATACGGATGGCCGCTCGAGGGGTTTATTGGCTAGAAAATATCACATAGCCCGGATCGTCCCCGGATATAATTTTGAAGATTCCCCTTCGTTATAAAAACTATAAAGTAGAAGATTATTTGACTGTTTGACATCGGAACAGAAAACAGCAAATTCCTAACATGTGTTCAGAAAAGTTAAAGAATTTTTTAGGCTGACGAAAATCGGTTAAGTGAAACCCATTACGTATAAGAGTAGTAACCAAAGCCTTCGGGGTGATGATGAAAGGAAAAAGGTATGTACGCAACACTGCGTAACCACAGCGTAAGTAACGTGAAATAGATAATAATTCTCTAAAATTATGTCATTTCACAACCCGCGGAGTTCGTGCGGCGACCCGTGACCGGACCGTGATCTTACAACAAACATTCACTAGAGAAAAATGTAGGTACACGGTTGTAGCAGACTGCCTGGTTCTGCTTAAATTTTTGTATTAAACCTTAGAGCAGAAACATAAACATGAAGACAAGATGTATTTAAACAGGACACTGGACTCGATCGTTATGCAGAATCACAGTTATTGTTTGTTCTTAGCTTGAATCAAATGAAAGGCATTGTTTAGTGTTTTTAAAATGTACTGGCTGGGAAACCATCCATGGATATTATGATGTTACGCTTTACTGGTAAATGTAAAAAACTATACGCTGTGAGATTTTGGCAGTTTTCGCAGTAGTCATCATCTTCTCTATGCAGCTTCACCACGTCAAAATGGCGCGCGCTCAGTTGGGTACATTATTACTTGCAACCTAAGGGCGCCGCTTGAGCTCGGCTCCTGTTTAGGGCGTTTCTTTGTGAGGAAATGATCGGTGAAAACTCAGTAACAGTGCTAAAACATACTTCCAGAAATACAGCCAACCTAAAAGAGGATGATCTAAGCAGTTGTTTGCCCAAAAGAGCTAATGAATGAGGATAGAACTGAACTCAACGGTATCAGCAAATAAAACCAATGCCCAAAGAACTAGGATCCTTTCTAAAAAATCCAATTCTGAGCACTTGAAAGGACATGAAACCTTTGCTAAAAATAGAGGCAGAATTAATACAAATGCTAATAGAAAGCTTATGCCTCGTGGTTAGGCCATCCTGTGGGTGTCGTGAAAGGCGACTAAGGGGTAATATATTAAAAATTAAATTAAAATCATTTTATTATCAGATGTCAAAGATCCATATAATTGTTAGTACAGCTTATAATTATGTTAGTAAGTATATGTCATAACTGAATTTGTCAAACTATTTATATGTCGCATAATGGGACAGTCAAATTTCCAGGCTATGGTGTTCAGGATGCGGTTGGAGCTGGCGCGCACTCGACTGGATAAAGATGCGTACTTTTTTCGGAGGACAGCATGAAAGCTGTCTGTGCGCGCCTCCGCGAACATAGTTGACGCACTGCAGTAGCGCGGCAGCCCCAATAGCATCCTGAACGCGTTATTGTATTGGACGCGCAGAGCGCTAAGCGATTTTTGGGTATAGCTGACCCACAGGCTGCTTGAATAGAATGAAGTACAGTACGCCTTAAACAAAGTAACTTTAACTGCGTCTGTACATTTAGCAAACCTGCGAGTCAGCATGTTCGCCCTCACCGCCAGCGCCCTGCGCTCACGCTCGATGTCCATGTCATCTTTTAGGTCGTCGGTTACAATGTGACCTAAGTATTTAAAACATGTAACTCGGCTCAAGGCCACTCCGTTCAGAGTCAGTGGTGGGACATACGCTGGACTCCTGGTTTTGGCTTTAAAGAGCATATATTTGCTCTTTTTTGAATTGTAAAGTAACCCATGACTAGTAGCGTATGTCTCGCACTGACTCAGAAGTTCCCTGAGTGCACAGACCGAGGGCGCCAGCAGCACCATGTCGTCTGCATAGCTGAAGTTGTTCATACAAACACCATCAACATGGCAGCCGACACGAGTGCCGCTGAGACCCTCGATCAGTGCATTCACATAAAGGTTGAATAGCCTTGGCGAACTCAGGCCCCCCTGTCTCACACCACATTCCAGGTAATATACATCGGAAAATGAGCTATCCCATTTCACCAAGTTTTGTTGATTGCTATACCAATACCTAAAGACAGAAACAATCTCTGATGGCAGTTTGATCTCGTCCAGCTTATTCCAGAGAATATCATACGACACCAGGTCGAAAGCCTTGGACAAGTCTAGGAAGCATGCGTACACCGGTGTCTTCCTATCGGTATAGTACTTGACAGTATGCTTGAGGCTCAGTATGGCACTCTCAGTGGACAGCCTTGGACGAAATCCAAATTGTGCGTCATTAAGTATCAGATGTTGGTCTAGCTGTGCGTCAAGCAAACCGTCAAGCACTTTTGCAGTTATCGTAGCTAGAGAGATAGGTCTGTAGTTCGCTTTGTCTGATATGTCTCCAGTTCTGTCTTTAACTATTGGTACAACAATCGTCTTCATCAAATCAGAAGGTAGGTGTGAATGTATCACACACAGCGAATAGAACATGGCCAGCACTCCAGGTAAATGAACTCCGGCGTAGCGCAGGTGCTCCACGCTGAGACCGTCGTGACCGGGAGACTTTCCACGGGACATATTGATTATTATTTTAGAAACCTGTTTTGCAGAAAAACGAATAAGTTCATCATTACGATCACGAGGAGCAGCAGCGTGGTGCCCCTGCGCCGCCGGTCCTAGGGGAGACTGCACTCTGAAGTGCATATAAGTGATGGGCATCAGCATCTATACTATAACTACTAAGTCACTAATCGAAAGTTCGACACAGCAATCTTTAATGGAGACGCAAGTTTAAAAACGGACTTATTCAGCCGATTATGAAATAGTTTAGGGATGTGCTTTTCTTCCAGCCTAGGGTCACGACTAAAGTACACATGCATACATCTGAGATCCACATCATTGCTGCTAAAAGCTACGCTCTCAAACCAGCCTCTATTTAAACACATAACAATAAATTAAGTCTATCACATGTTGTAAGTGAAGCGGAAATACAACCAGATCCGTCGTCATATGTGCCAGCGGATGAACATTGGTTTAATGTGATCACGAGAGTGCCCGGAAAAAGCATAACCATGTTCAAATTTACGAGATGATGTTATTGACGAGTTGCGCTATGGTATAAAGAATCTTTTCGTTCGCTTCTTCTTCTACTGAGCTGATTTTAATCCTTATCCTGAATCTTATTTTGGCAGTTAGTTATAACCTTTTGTAAATCACATGTATTGATTTTACATTTTCTGTCAGTTGAATTACAATGTAATCGTTCTGATAACTAAGCTCTCATCATGCTGCAATTAATTAGAGATTGAATTCAAAAATATTCCGCAACTAAATATTCCATTCTATTTCCAAATAAGGAACAGAATGCAAAAGAAGTTTGGTATTACTGATTCTAAAAATAGCTTCCCATCTTGGCTAAGCCATAAAACTTTTATGATTATGTAAATAGCAAATACTGCAAAGTGTTTGCTTTGGACACGGCATATGTTTGCACGCTTTCCAAAATTCTCACGCGAGGAGCTCAGAGCTTTTAAGCGGGCACAATTTGAAGATAATTTGTTTGTCTTTCGTAACGCCGTAAAATGTATTTTACATTTAACCCTCAAGTTAAAATTACATTTAAGGCCCGAATTACAAGTGATCTGACATCTTCGACAAGCCTGACAACTAGACCAGAAGAGCTTTTGTTGTTGTATCATAGCTCAAAACTTAGATTATAACAAAATAATAACAGAGCGGAGGTTGTTCAAGCAAGTAGGCGCCCCAAAGATATCCGCGAGCCGTAAGGTTATTGAGTGAATTGCACCCCTGTTGTATGCGAATTAAATAAATTACATCGATAATATTTATTTATATACTTAGCATTTATCTGACATGATAGCACTGGATGTTAAAGTCTATCAGGTAAGTGATTTAATGAGGAGATGGCCATACTGCTACCAGTCGCAAAAGGGTTAGAGTGAGACTTCATTGATTCAATGAAGGCATTTTTAACTTTTTTAAATAATGTCTCTAAAGGATTTAAGCATGTTTAAAGAAAAATAGCTAAAATGGAGATTTAGCAAATTTGGCAAATAAATTCATTTCTAGAAATGTTCAAGATATCTCATTTCATATTCATTCCCATTCATTTTATATCCATCTAAAAACTCAAGCTTTAAAAAAATATTATTCCTAAAACGATAGTAAACAATTTCCTACCAATTACACAGGTAATAAGCGAATTGAAGTGACTAGGTGCGGCACATAAACCGCTAGACTAGACCGATTTACCGGGACCGTTGACATATCAGCCGTTAAAGTTAATTGGCTGACGAAAAGTATATGATACGCTGGTAGATATGTGGAGCGGGGATATTGATGTTGTCAACTTATAACTGTACCGGTGATTAGTTGTTAAGGAGGCAGCGTGCAGCGTGGAGCCAGCGTGAGAAGTGACAGCTTCAAATGTTTATGTAGGAAATTTATAGGTGAAAAACTTGAGCTGTTGTATGTGTGATTAATGTGTGCGAATGGATATTCTATTTTCGAAATTTATCTTTTCTCATACTGTTCACAAACACAAAGGTAGACGAATACTGCTACATGCAAGAGGGCCGTTTAGGAGGAGGAAGAGGGAAACGCATCCATACAAAATTTCTTTCGACATAACCTTTTGAAATAGAATAGCTGTCTTTGATAAGACCTGAAATATGACATTAGATTATTTTGTCGGGAAATAAATAAATAGTCAAAAACTGTGCAAAAATAAAAGTTGTAATTCAATATTAAGTAGTATGATATTGAGTGCTCATTTCCCGAAATTGCAATCCAATTTTCTACGAAGTTCGAAGTTTACGATATAATATGCTAATGCTAACTTAAAGAAAATGACTAAAAAAGAAAGAAAAATAATTCGGGAAATGGGCAGAAGCCCTACGTATTAACCTACGTAACTTTGATTGCCGATCCCCCTGATAATCGTGGTGGCTGTTGCGAATTCCAGGGTTCGCGATCGCAGTAGTATCAGTGTGACACATGCGTATAGTGATATGTTTCTGTCTCCACTCAATTATTTTTTCACATGCATGATAATTGTTCCCACTGAATGTACAAACTAAAATTTAGATATCAGTTTTACTTTTTTTCAGACACCTGCTGCGAGATTATTCAGTTGGAATATTCATATAAATGTTTAGCAAACATAAATACAATAACAATATCCAATTGTGTGTTTGTTTATACACAATATTGTTACTACACGAGTACTATCCTGATACAACATTCCTGAATTAACAAGTCATTTTAAAATTATATCTTTATCTTTTCAAGACCGACCACGTTTTTTATGAGAATGATCAAACTGTATTTCACTTTTGATTTATAAGATCCACTTAACTGATTTTGATAAGATATTCATTTACAAGTTGGTTCGACTTGAACAAAAATAGAGTACTACATAATTACACTTTTTTCCTCTCAGACGTAAATGCGAACTATTTTAGTGTAGGTACTTAATTTTAGTATGAAAAAATATTGTTGTTTAATATTTAGTATATTCTCCTAGATTTTAAACCCATCCATACACGCACTAAATACTGAAACTTCCTCAAGTGTAAATGAAGGTGGATATCCTTGAAGGTGTGAAAAGAATTAGGTGTTCTTTTCTCTGTTAGTAATAATTTTTATTTGGAATTTAGGTACGAATGATTAAAATTGGCTTTTCCAAGAAAAACATCGTGAGGAAGCTTGTACACTCCTGAAAAGAAATTCAAAGGTGTGTGTGAAGTCTACCAACTGGGCCCGAGTGGTGAACTATGGCCCATAAACTCTCTGTAGGCGGAGAGTAGGCCTGAGCCTCTGCAGTGGGAACATATAGGCTGTTGATGATGAATAATTCTGAAAGGACACTGAGACATAACTATATTTCGCATCTCTTTGACCGAGACTAAACCAACACCTTCTATGTTACCTCAAGGATCACTCTGACGATCTTTGCGAAACGCTCGTGTTCGGGGTAGACTTTTCCTACAGACAATGAAACCAGACGCAGCGTCAATCAAAAAGTAATTTACATGAATATAGTTCGTGAAATCGAAAACATTCAACGATCCGGCACAAAGACGTTGAACAGTCGTTTGACAGTCTGTTTCAAATTATGCATGTAGACGACTCGCGCGGAACGAAGGTGGAAAAACAATGGCTTGTTAGGTTAATAACACTCATTGTTGATGCTGGATTTATTCCGCGAATGCAAAAGTGACCTGTTTGCATCGATTGAGACGTTACTTTCGTCTTCTTTCATACGATGCTACTGTTTTAGTCACTCATTTATTTTTCGGATAAAGTTTGCTCTTTGGGGATCCCTTGCTTTAAAAATTCAAAAGTTAATTAGGTACAATGAACATTAGTAAATATAAATTTGTAACAGTATAACAAGTCTTTCATAATCTGTCATAAAATATCAGACCATATAACTTAATTAAAAGTATAAAGTTATTTCACGAAATTCTAAACGACTATATACAGCTTCAATCAAATGAAATTACATAGTTTAGCTTTTGAACCGTACCAGACAGACACTTGTAATTGAATTAAAACAGTGTTTGTTTACCAATTTTGTGTTATTGTGTACAAATTCGACTCTCACTTGGCCTATTTGAAGAAAAAACTGATCGTTTTTGACTTCACTGAATCTTTCCCGAATCCAAGAAAGCCTATCGAAACCCAGCCATCACAGCTTTAAATATGACACAAAATGATGACTTTAGTGCTAAATTATTTACCAAACCAACTTTATTTAGCAAATGCATTAGCCTACTTACTGAATAGCCTACAGTGACTTAATATTACCATTCCTATAGTTACCGGGTCACATTATCAGAATACGTGCACGTATGCACAAAGAGAGCTGTCCTTGGCCCATTCACCACCTTGTTACACATCTTGAATGCATTGTAGTCGAGTGCTGGGACATTAAAACTACACTTGATTGTACTCATACAAGTAACTGGCTCTTTAATATTCCTTTTACGCGTCGTGATAGCAGCGAGCGTTTTATGGCGTCTTTGTTTTTGCATTTGATCTATGGTCGGTTGTTTTCCTTACGAGGAAATTGACAGAGATTTTAAATTGAGAATGGAAAACTATAACAAGCGACAACAATCAACAAATATAAATATGTTATATAAACACTGATTACTATTTTCGCTTTGTACATTGTTAAGTTGGACATTCCGTGAGATGATTTTTCTTGATCACCAACCACGCTTAGCAGGTGAATTCGTCGTTAGAAGTAGTTTATTTATACTCGTAGTTAGGCGCTGCTGCTCTCATTTTCTAATTCCTCCAAAGGTTTTATATTTCGCGTTTGTGAACGTCGAGTTTTGTATCTCCATTCATAGAGAAAATAAAACTTATTCATCTCGTAACGGGGAGTCAGAATGACCCACTTTTTTTGAAGGGACGGAGGAGATAGGTTATGTTTTGTCCCGTTCGAACAAATAGTAATCTAATCTAATCGAAGTAACAGGTAATTTCTGAAGTTCGTGGACGACGTTGCAGGCAAAGTTAGTTAAATGTTTCAACATTTCCACCCAATTCAAACTCTAAACGGCATCAAAAGGCATTTCAATTGGAATATTGCAATTCTCTTCACCTTCAACTCTGTCAAAAGTCGTAATTGTTCATCTAAGCATTGACCGTTGTCTGCGACCACGGCCTGTGGGATACAGCTGAACAAACATAACTTTGCGGGTTCTTTGCACCTTATCTCTATCGCCTAAAGTGCGTTTTGTTGTTGTAACATGTGCGTATGTTGGTTCTAGTGACAATGGTGGTCGCACGCGTGTTGAATCACGCCGTTTAAGTAAAGTAGTGCAGTGTAACTGTGGCTTGGGATTTGTGGTGGAAATATGTTAAAGCGGAACATTGATCGCTGACGTGACGAGACGTGATTTATTCTCGACACGACAGTAGACTGTTCACACGTGGTAAATATTCGCACCAAGTTCTAAGAACATTGGCAAATTGACTACCAGTACGTCTGTATTCATTATTGTATATCCCAGTGCGGCAACCATATTAACCGACATCAAAAAGAGGAAGTTCTCAATTCGACTGTATGTTTCTTTTTTGTATGTATGTTACGCGATAACTCCGCCAATTATTAATAAATTATAATGATTCTTTTTTGTTCGGTAGAGCATACTTCAGAGGTGATCCCATATAAATGTTATAGAAATTTATTCAGCGCTTTTTGAGAAAATCGACAAGAAACAAATATCTCTAAGGGTGAACATTTTAGGGGATGAATGATGTAGACTTTAAAAGCAAGTCGGTTTCTAATTCTTTTTGAACGCATTACTTATTAGTTGCCTAGAAGGCTGATAAACTAAACTTTGCAACTGTTTTTGCCGATAAATTATACATTCCATGAACGTTGGGCAAGCCGGGCATTATATTCTAGATGCGAAGATAAGATTCTATTAAGAAACCTTAAGTAATTGTGGGAACTCTGTAAAGGCTCGTTACTTATTAGTTATTAACTATAGATCCGACGTTACAACAATACTTTTCTAATAATAACAATTAAGTAGCTGTTTTTACATGTAAAATGTTTTCAAAGACGCGAAAGCTGTTTATTTAGACCGCATATTCTTTTCTGTAGCAATTCTTTAGCTAAAAATTTAAAAAAATATTAGGATTTTTGGTAAATTTACTAAAATAAAATGTTAAATATCGTCAGTAAAACGATTCATTTTGTAAAAATTACTGCAAAGTTTAAGAAAAATGAGCACAAAAAAGTTATATATTAATTAATTTAGCTGGAATGTAATTTAAGTATGAAAATATAATTTTATGATAGATAATTCAAATCACTATTTTTTTTTCTTCTTCAAAAACGTAGCGGTAATTAGTTTTTTTACACTTACATTTAGTAAGATTTTTAAACATCATGTACCATTGCAGTACTTTTTATCATAAATGAAAATGACTTCATAGATTAAAAAAAGTTCTACAAAGACCAAGAAAAACTTTAATAATAAAAATAAGAAAGAAACATCGCATTTTATTTGCGGTACCTCAATAGGTTTTCTAATCGACCAATTTTCTCATAAATATTTGTTTTTGCCGGGAATTGTTAAACCTAGGCCAGGCGTAGTTTCTAAAAACCTCTAAAACAAGTTTCTTAATTTTCTGTTTAAACTTCGAATTTAATCGACTAAATTGTTTCGGATAATTAGTCTAGTTTCCCGGGGTTTGCCTTCCTATTGTTATTATGATTTCACTTGCCAAATTAACTGTACTTCATATATGCTTTCCTATTTTGTGCCGGACTACATTTGTAAGCTTGTTTTCATTTGTGTTTTTAATAAACTTCGGTGTCAGTCTGAGACTTGTCATGCTAAACATACACCTGTTTTACAATCCCACACAAACAAGTCCTCCGTGATTTTCCATATTCACAAAGTGCGTCACGCGGTCCAAATTGCCACCAACGTTAACAAATAAGTTTAAGTAATAATAAAAGTAAGTAAAAAAGTAAAAAGTATTTTTATTGCATAAAATTGTTTACAATGGTCTTAATCTAATAGTACAAGTAGCATTGGAAATTAATGTGAACACTAGCATCTAAACTAGGCCGAGCCTGTAACTTAGATGCTAGTCTCTTTCATTGACATCACGTTAAAACTAAAAACATAACTAAACAATTTATGCTCTGAGGGTATATAAAGAATGAACAAAGTTACATTCACAAATTATAATTATATATATATATTACAAATACCCGCACCAACTTTATAGTTGTGCATTGAGGAACAGTGAGACATATATAGATAAAAATCGAGAACATAATTGTTTACAGTCGAAATATGTACAGTTATTTTAAAAATGTGCTCTTGTTAATTTTATTATCTGACATCCTTATTAATTAATGTATAGGGATTTTCACAGAGTTGAAAGTTTACACAACAGCTTTAAAGACACTTTTGTACACTATATCCTTTGTAGTAGGTATTCTATGAGCGAGTTTGTGACGAAGACCTTTTTCATACAAAAGACTTCAACGATGACCAGTTTTGATATTTGTTTTTTATTTTCACTTGAATGCCGTGATATGAGAAGGAGCAGCATTAACCACAATAACATCTTACTGCAATCAATAAGAGTGGCGATTAAAACAAATCTCGTCAGTGTACAGCTCGATCCTCGTGGCAAATAAGAAGAAATACATATTTAGCAGTGGATTTTACCGGGCTGAGAAACAGTCAATTGAAACAAGCCTCAAGTTTCAAGTTAGTTAAGAAATTATACTAAAATAGGGCATTTCTAACATTACAACATTTTGATTTTGTTTCCGAAATTATCATAGCTAAATTGGAACATAAATGTAGCTGGAATCCCAGCCAGCCAGAACTAAATTGACTAGGTTTATAAAACAGAAAATGACAAAAGCCCAAATCTCTGCTCGAGCCAAAGCGACTACAGCAATTTAAATACTGTTATCCTACAAATAACTAATAGTAATTAATGATGCTAATATTTCTTTGTGTAGACTAACATGCAAGTACTTTTTTTATTGTATTATTGCCTTAAACCATGAATTTTTACCACCCCATGTCATTCCGCGGGTGTCAAAAAAGTCGACTACTAGGCCGACTACTCAGGGGATGATGATCATCATCAAATCCATGAAACAAACACATTTTACTGCGATCACCGTATCGGTGACTGCCAAGCGTCGTAATTATGCCTAATCCCCACATTTAAAATATATATAGACTTATGTAGCTAGTTATGATGGATCCATTCAAACATATTTTGCCTCGAATGGTCCATAAAGTAATATATTCGTAAGTAATATTACTTGGGTTTCGGGAGAAGCATTTACCAATGTCTTAGGGCCCCGTGTCTAGTGGGGGCGTTTATAAGCTACATGAACACAATAGAACATAGCAATGCGCGACCTTAGCCATAAATTTTCACCACTCGGTTTCATAATTCGAAGTTTGAATATTTACTAGCGCATACCGCTAAGCGTCAAGTTTTTGCGCTATGCTTACGTAAGGCAAGGATGAACTCATACTGTGCGCATTTATGTTTTTGTGTTTATTAAATTACTAAGAGGTTGAGGTAACCCTGTAGTTAAGGATTATTAAAAGAAACCTTTGTTAATGTATCCGTGTATTTTAGTTATTTATAATGCAAGCCAGTTAACTCGCGGTTAAGTAATGTTTACAATTGTATTGTCATAATAACATCTCAACAAATTATGGCCTACTTATGAGAGCATACCCGACTGCGCCAGAAGGAGGGTTATGTTTTTCGAGAATATGTATGTCTGTATAATTGTTTGGCACGCTTTGCGGCCTGAACGTCTCGATGGATTTTAGATTGGGTAAAGTCGTTAGATTCGTATTTACTGTGAGAGTGACGCTGGGTATATCAAAATCATTTTTAAAATTGCGCATTCGTTTTTTTAAATTTAATTTTCATTCACTTGTTTTATACTTGTTTACTTACAATAGGTTTGCACTAGTTTTGCGTACTCGTCCAGTAGTCTCAAGTTAATGAGACGCTGTCTTTGCTCCCTTTCATAATGGAAAACAAGTGATATTAGCTGTGCTAACATGATGGTAATATTAAAAATTCCCTAACACTAACCAAACCAAGTATCATTAGATACCCCTGCTGGGAATCGAACCTGGGACTAGACCACTAAGCCACAGAGGCGTTTAAAATTCTTTCTTCAAAATATGCGATAGCTATAGTCATTTTTTTGCGACGATTGCGTAGATATAATTACTTTTCCCGAAACTAACATTGATTGACTATTTACACTATCCGCCCAAGCCATGCGAACAAAACATTAGGAATTTCGTTTAATTCTTTCCCTAAAGAGACGAGGATGACAAAGCGTAAATTTATATATATATATATATATTTTCCTAGAGAATGTATATTCATGTCATTCTGCCTTATGACAATTCAACGATGTTTGAAAGGCTAGAATATGGTTATTTAGATCCTGATTCATATAATCTGTCTATGGCATACTATATGATTTGACTATTTAGAGTAACAGTTAACTTGTAAGCCAGCTATAAGTGACAATTACTGTACTTTCATGTAAAACTCAGTCCCTCTTGAAACCTGTCTCAAGGAATCCGCTCGCTCAGATATATATCAAGCTCAGTAAAAAGCCGTATCCGAGCTAGCTATGGAACCACGGATTAATCGACATTTCTAACTGGTTAGTCTATGACGAATCCTAATGAGTTGCATGTTTAAACAGGCTCCACGATACGTTATTGTGGACCATACAAAGAACCCTAAACTGTAGCAACTTCTATTTTTGGTGTCATGTGCATGTAATTTAGAGACGAAGTACTTAAACTTTGTAACTTAAATATACTTAAGGTTGATGAAATGCAGATAATGTAAATAAAATATTTCGTTATGTAGGAACTGAAGTCAAGAGATAGTTTCTTAGAATAATCTAAACTTCACATTAATATATTATGTTTTTATTTTTACTTAATTAATTTGATATGGACAATTCGTTTATAATTTATGTTATTTGTCTCCTTTTTAATTATTTACTTAGCTAGATATATGTATGTATATCAGAAAATTAAAGGTTTTAATCTTGAATTTATATCAAGTTTCAATGTAGGTCCTCATTAATGCAAAGTTGAAATAAACTTAATTTAAGATATTAATTAATCTGGATATTATGATATGATGATTATGTTAGAGCAAATAAGTAGGTATAATCAAGGCCAGTCCAATATTAAGGTCAATGACGAGTTCCTTAAGCGACATAACCACAGCTATGACCAGACATCAACCATTGCGATTTCTTTCTCTAACAATTCAGATTTCGCGTTTTCGATTTTAAGTAAAAGAAGATAACAAAAATGTACATCGTAGTTTTCACGAAGTACCGAGACTTTTAAATAGTATTTGAAACGTTGAAGTTACTACGCTGAAAGAATGGAGAAACAGGGAAAAGCACTGGATAATATCCCTGCAAATGATTCCACGAGCGTATAAATCTTAAGTTCCACGCAAAAAATAACATAAATTTCTAACATTAGACACTTTTATTGCGCATACATTTCGCAACTGTGCATAACGTCAAATTACACGCATATAAAATGACCCCTCGAATGCACCTTTGGCCCCTTGAGCTATTAAGCTTATAATTTGCATTTTGTAATGTCCATCGGTTCTCTAGTGATTGGAAGAGGCTTCACACAGAGCATGCCTTCTGGAATCAGCAATATTAGCAACGTAACTTTAAATCTTTTAATGCTTTAGGATTCCAGATTATACCTATATTTGATTTAGTTTTTTCTTCTTGATGTGAATTATGGTGATGTTATATATATATATGATTAAGAATTCTATTTATGTACACTCGAGTAAAAATATGTATCCACTTTTGAACCATGTCACATTCATCTTTAATTGACATTTCCATTAACACACTACATAGGAACAAGCAAGAGTGAATGTGACATGGTTCAAAAGTGGATACACATTTTTGTACTCGAGTGTACAGTCGATTTGTTTTCTGTAAAATTTTGACTACTACATACAAACACCTGAAATAATTCAATATCGAACTACACTACGCTACTAAAATCTAATTTGTCTGAAGAAAAAAAACTAAAACGCTAATTAAAAAAATAAGTCTGTAAATCTGTCCCGCTTACGCCCACGTAATCCGCCAAATGAAAATCAAGTCAGCAACCTTTTTATCAATACGTCGTCTTGTACCTCGTTACCTACAATCTGTCAACAATGCACTAATAAGATAATAATAATCGATCGTAAAAAAGATGCTCAGGTAGAATGAGTTTCAGGGAAAGGAAAAATAGAAATTACGTTTCAGGTAGTACGCTGTCATGTCGGAAAGTTTTATCTATTGGTATTTCTATAATCTATGACATCGCAAATTATATGATATGACATTTTTGTAGGAAGTTTTAATTGCGGATTCAGCGATGAAATTTGGATACATAAAATTCGAAATATTTCAACGAAATTATTAGCAAACCATTTTAAAGCGTTCACTAGCGTTTCAACTTTAAAGTAATAAAACGAGCTATGTGTTTCTCAACCGTGTTAGGTATTTTAAATCTTGGTACCGCGCAACTAATGGTAATGTGTATTTATAATTTTCATGCGCTAATTAAAATACCGATGTTACAAACATTACCAGTGTTTACATAATAAAGTTTGTGGTGACGTCAGAGATAGGGCTTATCTATAGTTTTCACAATAATAAACCCAGTGACTGAGTGGCACGGCACGATCCATTATTACCTTTTTCAATTTTAGATATTGTGGAGTAAAAAGGGAGAAATGAAACAATTATCATAATACCGCCTTTATACCCTCATACTCATGTCATAATATCAAAATTATGCTTCAAGCGTCTGAAATGGTATACTAGTGACATTTTAATTTAACATTTATTTTTAAATCTCGCACTTGACATTTTATTTTATTTTGGTGTGATTAATTTTGGGTATCCTTTCTTATTATATGTATTTACTAAACTAGATCTGTAAGGAAAATTGGAAAATTATTCACTGCATTAAAACGTATTTTTAGTTCATTTAGTTTTCGTTTGCTAGCCAGAAGAATTCACGTTTGACATACATGTTAATGATCGCAGTAAGATATCAGTGGACACTCCTGGACATGCTATCAACTATATATAACAATCGTTTGTATAATGGAACGAAACCTGGTATTTAAAATTCAAAGCCATATCATGAATCGTGATATGATATCGGGGATACATAAGGTCAAAAATAAATTTTCAAACTTAATAAATAAAACAAAGTTTGTTCGAACACTTATAACTCAAGAACGGCTGCACCGATTTTCATGGTTTTTGATTTGTATTTGTCTCTGTCCCAAATAGCAGAATAATTATTAAAACATGGGATAAATTCCGCACAAAAATATTTTTTACATACATACATTCACGACCTAACAGTTAAATGACTTGATTTTTGTAGAGGGATTGGAAACGCTAAGATCCACGCGGGCAAAGCTAGCTATAAACCAAAATATTCCAGTCAAAAGTCACTCACTATTTCAGTATATATCGGTAGTATGCGTGATGTATATTTCTAAAGTGTTCCTTTTATTGAAAGGGTAATAAACTGCACAGTAACTTTGTTGCAGCCCCACACTGCCCTACAGGTTCTTTGGAAGGTTGAATCCTTTCGAAAGATTACTCGAGCAAAAAAGCAATTAGTAACCATTCCTGCTTCGCTGTCTATATTTTTTGTTCCCTTCGTTTTTGCACACCTTTTTCAACTCCAAAAGAGATATCCATCTACCTGTACCTTTATTTATTACTTAAAATAAAAAAATGCTTTACAACCGGTTGAAATAACAATACCATATATATATTTTAGAAGCAGAATTTATCTGAATTAATACGACTAAGCTCAATGTTTCTTTTGATAATTCCTTTTAATGTTAAAATTTTTCTAAGTAAAACATGAATACATCGTAACGTGCCTTCATCATTATATTAGGACCCTATTTCTACCCGTAGCTGCTTCTATGGGAATATTACACGTGATGGAAAGTGCACATCCACCTGAGTCCACTAAATCTTCCTGCGATTACCAACCCACCTGCAACGCGAGATAGTTTCGGATTACCCTCATAGAAAGACCATTCATAGTGATTCCTTACGGAAATATTTATTTTAATTTCTATCAAAAATGTTAAACTTGATATTATACAGAAAATATTTTATGCTACTTTATATTAACCTATGAAATTAATTTGTATTCTATTCATTAACTTAACCAACAAATCGTCTTCCAATTGTGAAATTTTTAACAAATCACTTCATGGAATCAGGTATTGAAAGAAGTATTGTCATTAAGGATTACAACTCGAATGCTTAATGGCATTAGCGTAACTTCATATTAAACGAATGAAAATTAATTTGTATTCAATTAATTAATTTTAACAACAAATCGTCTTACAAACGTGATAATTATAATAAATCACTTGATGGGTAGCACGTTCGACAGAGGCTGTTTTCCGATTGATATGTTAAATTAAATATGTGAACGAAAACGTGAACCAATTGCACAAGCAAACATTAAATTAGAATCTCGAATCTATATGGCCCCTAAATAGGACCTTCATAAGGTATTTAGGTAGGTTCGATTGTGCAATCAAGGTGAGAGGAATTTCAATCTCGCAGCGAAGCGATAATCATGATGATTGTCACTAAACGGTTACAGTGTCACGTCAAAATCAAAGAGATTGTTAATTTAATGTACATTTTGACGCAGATAAACATTTAATTTTTGCAGTCGAACTACAATGTGGGTACGACACAATTCACAAATGCATTGTAATACAAATAAACAAACAATGTCCTGTCTCAACAGAAAACAAAACAATGATTAAACTTAATGTTTGCATTTCATTTGCTTGATGTTCTCATTTTTCTCTAACCGTCGTAATGTTGTCGATATATTTTTAGAAAGAATGTCATGAAATTATTCTAAAATCGCAAATGATGCATAATTTCCGCAAAAATTTCACACCTACCGACATAGCGGTCAGTTACGATGAATCAAGCTTAGTGAAAGTGCAATCTGAGCGAGAGCTTCAAGAGGAATTTAATAGTGTTTATTTCGCTAGGAATACTTGAAGAATTGCAACATACGTAAAATTGCAGCTGACTCGAATCTCTATGTCATAGTAAATAAATAGGAATGAAGTCTCACCTCGGGTGGAGCAGCGAACTTTAGATTGGCGAGAGATCCGTGCGATCGACTCCTGTGCTCCTGTCGGATGCTGTATGAGAACGCTCGCTCGTTCAAGTGCCCCTTCTTCCTGTATATCCCGCCAGCATCCTCCACCGCCTCCAGACCCGTCATGCTCTGAGCTGCCTTCATCCTGCTCATCTCTGCGGGCGGTGGCTTTGAGCGACGAGGGTCCACGGTGGCGTACTGCAGGCGCCCCCTCCCGGGAGGGGGGACCCCTGGAAAGGGACCAGGAGCTAAAGCTGCGGGGACGCGACCTCTGTGAGCCAACGTGGCCGGTCGAGCGTGTGGTAATGTGGCGGCCGGGTGTGGCATTAACACCATCGGGTGACCCGCCGCCCACGCCGGTGGCGCGCGTCCCAAGGACCTCCCGTTCATCATGGGAGCCGGTCCCGGCATCGTCGCGTACAGCTCGTCCGCTGACGCCGATGATTTCTTTTTGTTTTTCTTAGCAGTTGCCTTCTTTTTAGGTTCCTCTGGTGGTGGCGGGGGCGGAGGCACGGAGGCCGGCCGTGTGATCTGTCTGGGTCGGGGCGCCCGCGCCGGGTGAGGGATGTCGTCGCTCGCGTCATCACGCTCCACCTCACCCACCCACACTTTGTGGTTCTCATCCCCGTCGTACACTTCTAGTTCCTCGTCCCCTTCCGGAGGCAGCTGAGAAGGCGAGCGTTCCGCTTCCAGGCGTTTAGCGTAAGAGCTGTCAGCGTAAGCATGGAAACAACACCGCACTAGCGCATTGGCGGCTGCCTCCCGACGACAGATAAACGCATGACATTCCAACACTTTTATCCCTTGCGTGCGACGCAAGACCGCCGCAAATAATGGAGGACGTCTCGGCGCCGGAGCACGGGCGAACGGCGAGTCCAAGGGTAAGAACCTCGGCGCCCCCTCGACGGTGACCCTCCTCACCGCCGCGCAGTAGTGCAAGCTTGATATAGGGAAAAACCTAGCGACTCTTGATCCGCTCTCGTCCACGTTCTCGAGCAAGATCCCGTTCGACCAGACGGACAGCCACGAGTCAATGCCGCCGCTGGTCGCTCCCTTTTCCGGATACAACTCTCGCAATGGTTCCTGTATTCCTTGTAGGCCGTCTTTGCTCTGCTGCGGCACAGCGGAGCCGAGGTAGAGCACGCGGCACCGGCAGATCGGCGTCGACTCCATGGCGTCACGGCACAACACTGTCACAACATGACACTAAATCACTAGAACACACAGTACTCGTTGTCGCGTTGCAGTACACGGGTAGGTGCGGGCGCGGCTGCGGCGCGGGTCGGAGTGAGCGGAATTCAAGATGGCGGGCGAGCGGCGCGGAGCGGGGGGGTGTCTACCTGCGCACACGCATCACCTGCGGAGGCTTGCTCGCTGCCCGACACGACCGCCAAAGGGTACAGCCACAAAACAGAACATCTTGAATAATACAGAAATACCACTCCATTCAAATCATTCTAACATATCAGACAAGTTGTATGTATGGCGCATTAGTTTTAATTGAATGGTTCAAATAATCCTTCAACTTCTGTTTATTAATTCTGAATAATATCACCATCATCACAGTCAGCATCATAGAAGATCATTAATTTACTCTAGAAGGCGTTTTGAGTAACAGAATCAAATAATTTACCTACTAGATGTGTTGCCAATCTGTTCTTTAAGCGTGTGTAGATACGTCTTCTACTAACCTATGACAACGTGTGAGTAGCGGGTAGTGGCGATGAACCGGCATTGTGTCAAACGATTCGTCGCGAATTCGGTCGCATTTCTCCAGCGGAGTGTTGGTCGCCGCCGCGTCGCCTCTCGACGTGACGGAATGTCACACTTTGGTCTCGATGCAGTGAAACTGAAGGTCGATCCGATCGATAATTATTTAGTGATCATCGGATCGACACAGACGGATATCCGATGCTTATTTGTGACCATTTTGATAAAGCCCTTGAGTCTGTTGTAGGCTAACTAGTTTTAGTTATCCGGTTGGGAAACAATTTAATGACAGGCATGCGTGGAAAAAATTCAATATATTTAAGTTTTAATATGTAAAATTATATAAGTCACAGCTTTAGCTTGTCCTAACGAGATGGTCGTAAAACGGGGTTAAATAAAAATAACATCGAACATAATAACTATGTCTATGGAGTATGTATGATGAATGGGCTAATGGCTCAGCATGTCTAGCAGGTTCAAGACCACGAAAATGCTGTTATTCTAATATTATCTGATACATTTACGTGAGATGCAACAATCCTGGATGTAGCACTAGACATCAGTTTTATCATTCAAAGAAACACTATTTTTAGTTAATTTAAAGACGAATACCTTTTAAACTCTTAGACACATTATTATTTAAATTTTACCTACCATCTAAAGTTCCAACCAACCATCAGAAACTAACAGACGCAATATTAATATACTTCTTTACATTATAAACGAACGAAGCCCCAGAGAGAGCTTTCGATTACTGGGATTGACTTAGGAAAAAATATTCAGTAGACTAGCTTCTGCCCGCGGCTTCGCCCGCGTGGACTTTAGGATTTATCTCATTGGATAAATCAACTACATAACAAATATGAAACTGATGTAACGCTTTCCGGCAACGAATAATTATTTGGAGATTATTCATACTACAATTATAAAATCGATATTAAAATATGAGTAAGAGGTGGGGGTAAGTTGGTGCAAGATTCACACACAAAATTTGGTCTAGCCGTTTCGCAGAAGTGCGAACACAAAAACCGTGACATTTTGATATATTAGATTGTTTCATTATGTGTGAAACTACGTCACTCTTAATTTTTATCAGTAAGGCTAACTACCCATTTTCATGCTGCTGACTTCGGAAAACACAGATTTCCCATACAAACTTTCAACCCCTATTCACCCCCATTAAAATAAGCGGAAACACGTATTTATCTGTTTCCACTTTCTAACCACTTAACAATTTTCTTGTTATCATCTTCAAAAATGAGGAACTGAAATTTTAATTTGCATCCCTGATTTCACCCTTTAGAGGTAGATTTTTCTAAAACACTAAAAACGTCACCCTTAACTGTAGTTCATAAGACTGAGTATGAGTTTTCATGCTGATGACTACAAACACATCAGAGTTATCATTCACACGGTGGAACACGTATTTCTTTGTTTCAAATCTAGCCACTTACTAAGTATCAATTTTCATGATATTGACTTCAAATATAAAAGAGTTCCCATACAAACTTTCATCCCCCTTTCATCCCCATTAAAAATTCGTGAAATACGTATTTCTTTGTTTCTAATCTAACCACTTACCAAATTTCATTGCATTATCTTCAAAAATGAAGAAATTAAATTGAAACTTGCATCCATGATTTCACCCTCTGGAAATCACTATTAATTTTAGTTCATAATGCTGATTATCAATTTTCATGATATTGACTTCAAAAACAACAGAGTTCCCATACTAACTTCCATCCACCTTTTCACCCTATTAGAAATCCGTGACTCTTGTACTTCTTTGTTTCTAATCTCAACACTTATCAAACAAACACAACAGAGTGCACATACAAACTTTCATCCACCCCTTTTGAGGATAAATATCCAAAGACTGTGAAACACTACACCGAAAAACTACGTACAAATTTTCATGGATTTATCTTCAAAAATGACGGACTTTCCTACAAACTTACATCCCTTATTTTACCCTGTTAGGGGTGGAATTTCGAGAAATACTTTCTTAGCGGATACTTTCACTTTACAAAGAACACAGCCTCCAAATTTCATGTCTATAGGACCAGTGGTTTAGGCTGTGCGTCGATACTTCGATAAGTCAGGACTTTGAATTTTATATAGATTGAAATCCAATGTGTACCTATAAAATAATAATTACATCTCATGTACACCATATAATACCTCATCATCATCATCAACAGCCTATATACGTCTCCACTGCTGGGGCTCAGGCCTACTCTCCTACACAGAGTGTATGGGACATAGTCCACCACGCGGGACCAGTGCGGATCGGCGGACTTCACATGCCTGTTCAAACATGCAGGTTTCCTCACGATGTTTTCCTTCACCGTTAAGCAATCGGATAATGTACTTGAATACCTATTGTTTAAAAAATTATCTGCCTCCGTGTCTTAAAAATGGCAACACGTTTGTACTAACAACCCTGAGGTTCCATATTTTGATTGATTTTTTGTTTTTGTACATACAGTTTTGACAATAAGTCCCAATACCTATCGGTACTTGATGTGGTTGGCGGTAAGGCATTTTCTCGAGACCTGTTGATGTGGCGTACCACGAAAGAGGCCTATGTCCAGAAGTGGACGTTTCCTGTCTAATTATTATGATGATGCAGGCATTTTCTATGCCCACCTGACTTTTATTATATTTAGTCTGTTATGTGAATATTGTTTGAAATGTATTGTTTTGTCTATGAAAATGTTTAGTTTTTCGTTAAAATTAGAATAGTTACCGCCTCCGTGACCTAATTGCTAAATGTTCGATTTACAATCCGATCTATCGGTACTTGGTTTGGTTTACCACCAAACCAACTTTTTATACAAACTTATATCGCTAATTTTACCTCACATTCCGTTAGGTCTTAGTTGTATAAGCCTTTTTAGAAGATGGGTAGCAGAATCTAGCTATGTAACTACAACATCTTACTGCGATCACCAATACGCCTACCAACAGTGGTGCTTGTTGCAAATCCAATCATATAAAGTTTAATGTGTCGTTATATGGGGAGAGGGGCACTTGTCCAACAGTGGACTCATGCAGCCAACCAGGTTGTGGAGGGATGGCCCGATACACGTTACACGGCAATTGCAAACTTTAACACAAACTTGCATCACATATTTTTTTTTGCGGAACTATCATAAAAGGAACATATTGTCAAAAAAATCTCATAACCCTAAATGGTTTCGTCTCTCAGTCACTTCTAACGCTGAGGTAATGTTTCAAAAACACTTATAAACATTAACCACTGAAGCACCTTCTTTTGTATTTGCTATTTGAAATTAGTCAGGCATTGTAGCAATTCTGGACAGAATCCACTAAATTGGTTTTTGTATTCTGTTATACTACCTATATCACCCTCAAACAATTTTTGGCAAACCTTTTCAATGTACAGATAGACGCGTCGATTCTCCATATACAGGTAAGTCGATTCTACAAGTTTTTTGAAGATATCTTTTTATTGCGTGAACCGATTTTGATGAAATAAAGCTTAGATGTTGCCTTGACCTACGCCTAATTTAATTGTGAAAACCGCATCAAATTTGGTTTTGTAATTTCGGAGATTAGCCGGTTCAGACAAACAGACAGACAGACAGACAAAATGTTTAAAAATGGTCCTATTGTGTTCTGTTACACTTCTTATGTCACCCTCAATCAGTTTTTGGCAAAAAAATTCAATGTACAGACACGTCGATTCTACAGATTTATTATAGTATAGAAGATAGAAGAAGATAGATAGAAGAAGATAGAAGAAGATAGATAGATAGAAGATAGAAGAAGATAGATAGAAGATAGATAGATAGTATAGAAGATGGGCAGCAGCATCTGCTTAGGTAACAAAATTATCTTCCTGCGATCACCAATTCGCCTGACAAGCTTTATACCTTATAAGTATAACTATGTAGCCATTAGGCCAAGGTGGTTTGATGATGTATAAGCAGATCATCATCATCAGCCGAGAAACGTCCACTGCTGGACATAGGCTTCCTTCATGGGATGCCAAATTGACCGGTCCTGAGACACTTGCATCCACGCGACTGCTCGCGACCTTAATCAGGTCGTCGGTTCATCTAGTAGTGAGACAGCCCGATACACGCTTCCCGGTACGTGATCGCTACTCGAGAACTTTTTACTCCCCAACGGTTATCGGTTCTTTGAGCGATGTGGCCTGCCCATTTCTCTCGTCGAGCTATGTCGGTGACCATGTCTACGCATTTCCTCATTACGGATTTTATCACGTAGAGAAATTCCGAGCATAGCTTGTTATGTGCAAACAGTTTTAGCACTAGAGATTCGAAAATTTTGAAGCCTATTGCTGAAATTTTGCCCTAAAATATGAGGTACAATACATAATCGTGACTTGAATAATTACGAAGATACAGATGTGTAAGCTGGTGACACGGGTCGCCAGCTTACACACGGTATTTCGTTCGTAGATCCAACAGTTTATCAATGTGATCGTCAATTTTTTTGGCTCTCATTGCTGTAATTGTCCTTTAAATGCCTGACTATAGTCTAAAGCCCTAACCTCACTGGTTTGCCTTCCTGGCATGTGTCAGCTGGAGACCCATGTCTCCAGCTGACACACTAAAAACAGCTCGCTGTAACTGAGTTATGGTTGCTGCTAAATTATGAATGCTAAAGTTTGATTGCTCCTAAATTGCCTTAAAATTTGGCATGCGTAGAATTCCCCTAGCTCTATGAGGAAGCTGACGACCCACACATTAGCTTGTTCCATAGCTCGCTGGGCGACTGAGCTTATTTATTCGACCATGTTTCGGTTTCGTATGTCATCAATGGAAACACGCACACTGATTAGAGACTTTTAGACACTGAGGTATTTTGGACGAGAAAATATGGAGTAACTTCCCGAACGCTGCCCAGCTGAGTTGGATTCTTCGGTTGACCTCTTTGTCGCAGTTTTTTAGAATAGAATAGAATACTCTTTATTATGGAAATAGGTGGTACAATGTTGCAGTTGCAGTTGGACCTACCTAGTTGAACGATCTGTCCCAGGTATACATATTCGTCCACAACTTCGACTACTACAACTAAAGTACGGTCGCGGAACAGAAAGAATTTCGTACAATGACCTCTTATTACCCATCTCTGTCACTCCCGCGTAAATATAATGCGTCTCGCTCGCACAGATGCAATGACCGCTGTCACCAGGGATTGTAAACCGTTTCATTGAGACCGTAAGTTTTGTTCTTGTTTGCGTCTGGTTTTTTGGTTGGCCTTGAGTCGCAATGAAAAGTATTTGACATGATTCATAATTTTTGAATAACGAACGACATTCCATCTTGTGATGCGTTAGTGCTCGTTCAATTTTGAAACACAGTTATCTTAGTTTGTTGTTATTTGTTAGTTTTTGTTGTCGTGTTTTAATTGTTAAGTGGTTTCGTTGATTTGTTAAGTTAAATTTACTGTTTTAAAATGGAACCAGTGCCGTCTACCTCGCGTCCATTCAAGGAGTTTGTTTCTCCGCGGAAGAAAAGAAAAATGTCACACTTTAGTGAATCTGAGAAGGTAATGATTATTAACGTGTTTAAATACGTTAAGGAATCCTGGCCTGCCGATAAATATCCTTCAAGACATTGAAAAGACTGATGAGTTCGATAAATCGTGCATTAGACGAATAGTGCACAGCTTTTATTTAAAAGGAGAGTTACCTACAACAAAACAACAAACAAAACTGTCGATTCTTTTGTTATAAATGTGACAGGCGAGACGTCATCAGAAAGCAGTAACTCCGATACAGACGAATCGGATTCGGATTTATGATTTTTTTATTTCTACCAAATTGATAATTTTAAGACGATTTTGATACTGCTGTAATGTAAAATCTAAATAAATAATTGATATACTTAATAAGCTAGTTTTTTTCTATCCTTTAAATATTTCATGCAAACCACACATAAAAATGTTTGTGACCACTGTCAGTAGGTAAAGAGGTCATTGTACGAAATTCTTCCTGCTCCGTGACCGTACTTTACAGTATTCACAACTACTACCGGCGTGGTTTAGTTGTATATATATAGGTGTAACATGGACATTTGACATGATTTTCGTCATGTCCATAAGCAGATCACAACTAATAAAACCTTTTATTGGCTATCTTTTTTTATAAAAGCATTGAGGTCAGATTTCAAGTATTATGTTCATTGTGGGAATTTCCCCCAAATAAACATAAATAAATAAGCTTTTCGGATCATTCACGCCTAACACATGTGCAAAGTTTCCGAGCTTCAACAAATAATTGCACACAAGAACGATTAGGCAACAAAACACTTTCTCGTTTAACCACATTAATAATAAATAAATAAATAAATAAAATATGTTTTTATTTCTTCTCTCCACAACGTCATATATCAAGTTACATTTTAATACTACAAGTAATATAGTAGTTGTGAGAGAACTGGTTCCCAGACTAAGCTCGAGGCCTGTGCTATGGGTAACCAGGTCTCCCCGTTCCAGGTACATTAGTAATCTATTGTTCATTTTTCAAAGTTGCATTGCGACTAGTGTACAAAAGAAAATTTAGCGATATTTTAGAACTACATATTTAAAGGAAAAACAAAAGAATCGACTCGGGACTAGTCAATGTGGCATACCATGGAGGAGGCCTATAATACCCAGCAGTGGACGTTTCCCGGCTGATCATGATGATTGTTTCTACGAGTTACTCGTACTTTAGCGTACGCTTTACGTACGTTTTGACCGCCTCCGTCCATTAATGCAGTTGATTTGCAATACGGAGGACGCGAGTTCAATTTCCAGTGTCCAAACCGTTGGACATGTTAGCCTGGCTAGAGCCTGTTACCTAAGTCTGCCGCCAAATAGCACTATTATTAGGACTGTTGTGTTCCGGTAATGGTAGATAACCTAACTTAAGGTCTCTGGGTGTGAGCACGCTGTCTATTCAATCAGCCTTTCGTCACTTAAGTGAAATGAAGCCCAAATACAGCCCCATCGTACATAAACAGTATTAAAATCTAGAAACCGAAATTTTAATTAAAACACCGAACGAATCTTGTATTAACTGATCATTACCACTTTCCTAGAAAATAACACATTTAATGATGCACTTGGAATGTCGTCAGTAATATTACCTAATCATTAAACAGGGTTTACTCCCATTCGGACGACAAGGTTGTCGTTAATTAGGCATTCAAAATGTTATAGCTTTAGACGCGACAAGTTTATGAAGTGGGTTTCGCGTTTATCACGATTATGTGAATTCCATGTTTATGTGAGATTTATTCTAATTTAGTATAAATCTAGTATCAAGGTCGACTATATTTTTGCTTTGTGTTTTTTATCCGATCCGATGTAGAATAGGTAGTAGCTAGCCAGACGGACACAATAAAGTGACGTACCACCAACCAAAAGTTTCCAAAATGATGTAATTAGCAAGTTGTTGATTTTTTTTTTAATTCACTTACAAAATATTATAAAAATTGCGTGTTTTGGTCCGGGCACAAAAACTTTAATTTTAATCATATTATTATTATTTATTGTCATAGCGACCAAAATACACTCCTTGAAAATATTTATTTATGACAGTTCGAAAGATACAGCCCAGGTACAGACAGACGGACAAATTTCTCTTCGTTCCAGACCACCTACCACAACCTAGTTAAATCAAAACTCTGGACTTAAAATGTTAGTGGACCGTAAATAATTTTATTAAATAATTGATATTGGGAGTCATATCATATCATCAAGGGGGATCATAAAACCCTGCAACATTTTTACACGTATTTTATTTATTGTAGAACACATATTTACAAGACATATATTATATACGCTTAACACACACTGATTACATATATAACCTATTGGTTTCTTCGAGCTTTTCAACCACCGTCAAATAAAGTCTGTCGCTGAGAAAGTCTTGTTTTATCAAATCATATTATAATGGCAAACTAACAAATGGCGATGGTTCAAACGCCCGCATTATCAATGACTAAATTAAAGTGCACTTTTACGCGATTTCAGCAAATTGGAACTCATTATTTGCTTACATATTGCTTTTATAAACTTAGAAACTCAATCCCCTCCCCTCAATACTTGGGTGTTTTGAAATTAGGTTCGTCGGCGTGATGCGGCGCTTTCCGCTTCTGTATTATGTTTTGGATCTGTAGAAGTAAAAATAATTGATTAAAACCTCTATTATATAAAAATATAAGATAAGATTAATGGTCTTAGGGCCTTATCTAGCATTCAAATAAACATAATTTTCCAAGTTCGCGCCAAGAATCTGAACACCTGTCATTCTGTCATGTTCACGACATCTGTGTATTCAACGGTGTACTACGGTAATGATCGTACCTGCTGCCATTCCCTGTCTAGTTCAGCCTTCTCACTCTTGTCCTTGGTCTTCCTTGTCTTGCGTCCGTCCTGCGTCTTCACGCCGTACTGGAACGCGGCCTTCGGCAAAGCCTCTTTACTGCTCATATACGCTGAATACTCTTCCTGCGTGTCGAAGTCCCAACGACCTGAACAAATTATCATTTACTTACTGTTTAAATATGTACTCTTCGTCAGAAGATTCGCACACAACCAATCGTCATAAAATTGAAATTAAACGTGGACTGCCATGGAAAAGGATATAGGCAATATTTTATGCCGATCCAATGTACAGAAGCAACGTTCACCGCCTCCCACCGATCCGCGATACCTCACCTCTCCCCGCATGAAAGGGACCCGATACGGATCGTTATTGCTATTGCTATTGATCGCTATTGTGCGCGCATACCCACTCACACATGCGCGTATATACAAACGTCATCCGTTCGATGTGTCCCGATATCATGACATTTATTTGAAGTGTCCGGCCTGTGCTCATACTAAAAATGTGAATTTCTGTGTTTGTTTATCCTTCCATCAATTCTTTAAGGTTCGGAAAAGGATATAAGTTATTTCCATCCCGATCACGCAAATAGTTCCCATGGGATACATTCAGAATTCAGCGATATCGAACTCACCGATGGGTCCCTTCTTGTTCCCTGCGTCCATCTTGGTGTAGTCCACCTCGTCGTCCGAGTCGTCTATGGCATCGTCCATCTCCCTCAGGCCGGGGTAGCACTCCGCGTAGCCCTCGGGCTCCGCCGCGAGACGCGACAGGAGCGCCGCTGAACGCTTGTCGCGCTCCTCCGTCGTGCCGGGCGGGCGACGTACCAACGGACCAGGACCTGAAACAAATAATTAATTATTATTGTTATTGTATGTATTGGAAAACTGTCAGCTTACAGATTAAAACACAATTGTACAGAAAATAGTTAGTTTTACGAATTAAAAATAAAAAGCAATAATAACTAATTTTGGATTAAGAGCGAGAAACTATTAATAGAAGAGTCTTGCTATTCCATTTTAGAAAGTAGGATGAAATCTAGTAAAAAAGTAAATAATAATATAATAAACATAAAAGTTTATATATTTCTTCTCACAGCGTGACACCTTATCTATATAGTATAAATAATACACAACGTAAGTCTTACAAGGTAGGTGTACCTGTGAGAGTGAGTGAGACAGGTGACCCTGTGTTATTCAATGTTTACAGTAAAATTACTATCGGACTACAACAATTATGGCGCTATTATTGCCCAATTTCAGATAATTCATCAAAATCTGTAGTGTGCTCCCCACATACCCTCTTCCTTCTCGACCTCAGCTGGCTTGTCGAAATACCCGGCCCGCGGCCGCTCATCGCGCCGCTCAGCGCGCCGCTCGCGCTCCCGCTCACGGTCGCCCGGCACGTAGTCCCCGATCTCGCCGTAGATAGAGTCGTCGTTGCGACCCTTCTCAGTCTGCTTGTCCTGAAAGATACACTTATTTTTAAGGTTCTCTATCCAAAAGATCTGTCCGAGACATTAATTACATTAATGGAAGCATACGTTCATTCGAATATTGGCCTCGAATACACGTCCTTCTTTAAAAACTAGCGCCATCTGTTAGAACTTGTAGCAATTAGGTAGACTGGACGTGCGACGTATGCGCGGCTACTCCCTCACAATGACAATTCGCAAAAGTAAGCGGCGGAGTCATAAAAGGCTTGTGTCTACTAATAACAAATGGCTTGGTTTATAGTTGCTAATTATAAATGAAGACACGAAGGTGAGAAAAAACCAGTCTATTTCTCAAAAAAGTTAAAGATTATTAATATTTTTAGAAAATGAATTCGAAAAAAATAGGCATTAGGTCACGTGACAACGAACACGAAGAACGCGGCGCAAGAAAGTGTGACGTCACGCCTCGCAAAACATCATTGTTGTTGTTGACGTTTTCATATCACAGAGCAGGTTATTTCGCGAGCTGTGACGTCATTCAAGACGCCATGACACTATTCAGCGTTTTCGAGGGAAATCTAAATGGCTTTTTTAAAATACAAAATACGTAATGTAAATATTGATTTTTCTTTAAAATATAGTTTTTTTGGGATAAAATAGATATTAAAGTATATAATTAGCCAAGTTTTCAAATTTAGTCAACTAGCCTAATGTCGTATGTCATAGATCATCATCATCAACAGCCTATATATGTTCCTTCTGCAGAGGCTCAGGTCTACTCTCTTACAGAGAGTGTCCACCATAGTCATAGTCGGATTGGTAGACTTCACGCACACCTTTCAATTTCTTCTCAGAAGTGTGCAGATTTCCTCATGATGTTTTCCTTCACGGAATGACACCGATGTCATAGATAGATTATATGAAACAGGATCCAAATTCTAGTCTTTCAAACATCATTGAATTGACATAAGACAGAATGAGATAAATATACATTCTCTGTCGCATATTACTTTGTTCCGTGTAATGTATCAAAATTAAGCTAATGGCAACATTTTTGTGAAAAAGGTATTCTTTAGTAGTGTTAACCTTTTGTACAACTTGCTTACATAACAATCCAGAGCCGTACAGTAATAAGACGTGCTTACTTTTGTCTTCTTGGACTTCTTGTGCCGTCCGTGTCTGAGGTATGAGAATATCTGTGTGAGCTTGTCGATGACCACGTCGTTTGCGCTGTTTGCAGAGCTCCGCTCGTCCGCCTCGGGCACGTCCGCCTTGCTGCGCGTCAGCGTGGTGGGGATATCGCTGTCGATGGCGCCCTCTTCGTCCAGTTCCACCACATACGCCATGCGCCCCGGCGCGAACATCTCGTTGCGGGTTACTTTCTTATTCCTAGAATTATACATGAACAACTGCTGTCAGAAAAAAGAAAGAAAAATATAAATTATTATTCTATAGCTTATTATATAGCTCAATACAAAAACAGATAAAATAAATATTGACACAAAAGGCCTACCTCAGCTTAACTCAGATATAGCTCAACAGCACTGAAGTATTACCACTTCAGGTATTGTTTATTATTGTTTACTCAGCTATTGGAAGCGACTTCTTCTGCGTGGATTCAGAAATTATGCCACGGGTAACAATGGAGTAGGTGACGCGACATAATATTGTCACGGATTGCGGTACCACAATGGTACCACAAGTGGTAAAAACAAACAAACCCACATTCACATTAATAAAATACAATATATAAATGAACAACATAAACTTACTTCTGTTCCAATACCATGTTATAAATATTCCTTCCCATTGGTGTTTCAAACTCCATTTCTTCCTCCTGTTAAAACAAACAAAATGGATGTTAAAAAGGAATATGATCCAATTAACATATGTTGAATCGATTTCAAGGAGATTTTTTTATAAACTAGAACAGCTTTTTGTACGATAATAATTTTAAAATAGATGTGGTTATTTTAATGTTGACATTATTGTTTGTTATTGTTAACCAATGAATGAATAAATCCTGTATAAATTCAATAAAACATAGGTTGTCACTGCTTTCTTTCTTCCTTCTTGCTTTCTTCACCCTGTGTGACAGTCATGAGAACATATGGTGTCAATAAAAACTTGTCAAATGACTCACCACAGGAACCTCCTTCTTCTCCTTAACAGGTTCGATGGGTTCTGACACCAACCTTTCCATCTCTGCCTCTTGTTCCAGTTCACGGGTCTGAATCTCAGATCGAACCTGAAAATACGAAACTTTATCTACAAAATTCAGGTTGCACTAATTGAAGATTTTATATCATTAGGTCCTTAATATGGAGCTAAAATACACTGCGTTAATTGAGTTGCGTGAAAGTCGCAAAAAGTGACGTCTTATGGACGTAATCACACCGGCTGGAACTGGCACATGGAGAAAAAGTCGCTTCCGTAAAAACTATTACCTGCAACAATACCTTGAGTGTAGGTAGCCGACTCCGTCAAAGAAAATGGGATAAGTCTAAGGGACTGATGATGAGAAGTCAATATTTCGTTAGTATAGATCATCTTCAATAACTTGACTAAAACAATGTCATGGTGTAATTATGACTAAATTTAAGATTTTCCTATTCAACTTGGTGATAGTTAGAAATAAATTTGTGTCATGTAATATTTAAGAACAAAAACCACATTTATATTCCCATACCTACAAATTTTTTAAAATATTCTCCACATCGATTTTCCAATAGCCTAATTACCTTGATTAATTACAATTCATTAGCAAATATTTCATTGAATGACTGAATTATTCCTACCTTTTGTAGCAAAGCATAGTCGAGACCTTTCACCAAGTGAGTGTGCTCCATGTCACCACCAAGATATTTCGATTCCTGAAATAATAATACAATATTAGTATTCTATTTTAAATTCCATAATTAGCCATGACTGTGTGGCCATTGGATGGAAAGTGTGATCAAAAGCCTAAACCTAATGTAGGGCTAGTTATGCAATCTTTTATATGCACAGACTATAGCACTACTAATCATAGTAAGCATGGTAGTTAGGTATAGCTAGGGAGTTAGACACAATATACCACAAACCAAACCAAGTATGATATGAAAGGTCACACTGGAAACTATGAATTCCAACTGTTGAGCTACTAAGGCAGTCACAGGCTCTCAAGTTTAATTAGTTGATGCCTGTCTTAGTCCTTTTCTTGTTTTAGGGTTTAAAAAATGAATTATTGACTATTCAAAAAGTGATGTAAAAATATTCAAATGGAGGGGAATTGGAAATTGCATTTTGCATTATTTATTTATGTTCAGTCATAATCAAACATATTAAAAGATACTTACTTGTATGAGCTGCTTCCTCCTTTCTTTGGCATCCATGCCAGATTTGAGATCAGGAGCCACTGCCCTAAAATTATAAACATATGGAATATAGTGATAAATGACAATTGCTTGCATAAATTAGCCATCCCGAATAGAATGGGTGACATAAGTTGTTCACTATGGAGTTTATTTGCCTTTACATTAGGTGTTTATCAAGTAAATTTCAAGCACTTCATTATAAAAACATCAAGAAATAGCCCAAAACAGCTGAAATAGTAAACTAAAGTAGCAATGCGGCAGCAACAGGATTGAAAGATGAATATGATTATAACTAATGGAGAGAGTTATTGAGTGTCAATAACAGGGAAACATATCAGGAGGCCAACCACCTAAATTAGATAGACTGACAACATGAAAAGATTGGAATGGCCTCTTATTACAGCATGCTGTTGATGCTAGCTGATGTTTACCTATAAGCACTACTCGTGTTGCTGGTGGGATCAGTGGGACCAATCTCATTGACCCCATCTCTTCTCTCCCTCGCTCTGTCTCTGTATTTCTCAGCCAGTTCTGCAAGTTTATTATCTTCTTGCTTTTTCAGGGCAGCATAGTATGACTTCTTCTTACGACGTAGCTCACTCTTGTTCTCAGTAGGGGGAGGCATCGAGCTAGAACATTAAGGTATCAACTTTAACACTATAATAAATACAAATTTACTTGTCAAAGTCTAGGTAAATCTGGTTGGGGTGCACAAAAGCGGGTAAAACAATCTACATCCGCTCACCTCGAATTAGCCATTGCTTCGCGCACCGAGCCCGCGGGATGCGCTCCTGCTGATGGAGTCGCCCTTGGAGTCATCAGGAGTTTTCTAAAGTCATCGTTTGTGAGCCTCTGGGAGGCTGGAGTGTCCTCCACACTTCTATGCTCGTCCATTTTTCGTTTACTAGTCTGCTATCAACAAAAAGGAGTTTGGTTGTTCAGTTCCAGTAACTAGCAACTGCATCCAACACCAAGACCTAGAACAAGTCAAGAAGATTTCTAGAATATAAACCGAAATACAGAACATTTGACATTTGTTGCAAAACGCCTGTGAAGTTAAGTGAATGATTATATTGAATGGTTTTCGGAATCATTCACTAAATTTTGACAACTATATAATTTATGCTTATCTCTGATGCTTATCTATACTTATATTGTTAAAAGTTTTGTGGCTCTGTACTTGGATTTTTAAGCCGTGATATCTATGGATACTTAAAAAATATAAAATAACGATCCGATTAATTTGAATCAATTTGTATTATTCTATTTGATCCATGCACTCTAACCACCTTTCAGCTTGCCTACGTACCACAGATCACTAGATATGTCTACGTACATACTTGCTTTTGCCTTATGTAGATAGAATACAACTTGCGCTGGCAATACGTACAGGATGCAACTTCAGGAATCTGCTGTTTATTGTATATAAATACTTATTAAATTGATATATTACCTGATAATGACAATTTTTTCCTTTAAAATATCTGGAAAACCTGCCAGGATCGAGGACAGTTCAGTTTGAGTTGAGTTCACAGCGATAAAAAATGAAGAAACAAAAACCGGTAGAAATTGTAGAGCGAAAGTACAGTTGAGGTGGAACAGTGTTAGTGTACTAGTGTGTCACGTGGTGTCAGTATGACAGACCGGCGTCAGTAGTTCCCAAGGACTCTGTACGTGGAATCCAGGGACAGACTCAGTGCAGACGACTCGGAACCAGTGAGACAGGGACGTACTCTGTTTGGGACCCGTGATTTTGAAGATTGGTTTGTGGACTTGTGTTACCAATAAACTCCGGAACTTTGGACTCGTGTTTCTCTTCAATCTACGAACCTGGAAGCTCGTAACAGTATTAAGGCATCAACTTATTATATTTTCAGTGTAATGCCTCAATGACAGAAAATATTGAAATAGTTCGTAGTCGTAGTTTTTTAAATATGTATGATGGGTTTGCACTTGGCCTTCATCTCACCTGATGGTAAGTGACGATAAAGGCCGTTGGGTAGTAAGCGTACGCACCCGGAAGACTCAAGACGAGGCGCTGACTCTGCTACTATTCATACCGGAATATAAGTGCTATTAAAACTGCTGTTTGGAAGCAGACAGGTATCATGGTAGATAGCTACTACTATCCAGGTGGATCGAACCGATCCAAACCAAGTAGTGATAGGAAGCCCCACTGGGATTCGAACCCGGAACCTTCAGATTGTTAGTTCCAACTAATTTAGCCATATCAAAGCTGGGTATTCTATTTTAAAAGATTGTTGTATATAAACATTATAAGCGAATTACCGCTATCAAAGACAGTGTTGCGGTCGTTTTCCTGTTATTTGTAAAGTTATGATTGTTTTGCTGTTGTTGATGCATGATGCAACATGATGATGTTGTTGCCGACAATAACCTGTGGTATTGAGGTACTTTTTTAGAGTTCCGAACATCCGTGCACTGCGTCGATGAAAAAACCAAACCAAAAATCACCCTTTCTCTTTAAAAAAATAAAATTAAAGACGCAAATACATTCTCTTTATTTTAATAAAAATTATTACATTCTTTGCTTACTAACTATCTGATGGGAAGGCCAATAATTAGCTGTTAAGAATTATCTAAAATAAAAATGATACAAAATGCAAAAATAATGCATACATTCTGGCTTATCCGAAAATAGCATGGAAGGTAGTGCCTTTAAATCCGACGTTGCCTGTCGGTTCATCTTGGAACGTTATGTACATCCTGAAACAAAAGGCTTCAATTAGTATTTTACAAGTACATTTCTCTATAGACCGACCGCTTAAATGAGTCCTCGCCAAAAATCCTCGCTAAAAAGGGGATCGAGAGAAATGCGGGCGGCAGGACACCATACCCCGCACCCCTGTACCGCGCGGGCGAGGACTTATTTAGGCGGTTTACCTATAATGGCGTCCATTCAAACCATGGAAACGTGTACCGGACCATTCTCCTACAGTACTCGCAAACTATATTTGCCTCTCTGAAGTTAGCTACTTAAGGCTGCGAAGTATCAATTATTCACGCAATGCAAGTTAGCAGGTGTACACAAATGTCCTAGTGTTGTATGTCTAGAGGTAGTTATTTTTGAAAATAATACACACACATTCCGTCTGTACCTACATGTTCGAAATTCCGGAGAGCTAGCTTCAGAGGGCAAACTTAGCGTGCGAATAGTATACTAGACGGACCGACGACTTGTAAAGGTCGCGGGGAATCGCTGGGTGCGTCTTGGGACCGGTCATTGTGGCATACGATGAGGGTGGCCTATGTTCAGGTTCAGAAGTGGACGTTTTCCGGTAGATGATGACGTAAAACTTCATAAAACTTTATTTTAAATGTCACCTATCGTTATTGATGGATGGCATAGCGTCGCGTGGCCGAGACATCAACAGTGAACATTTTCTGGCTGATGATGGCATAGCTCGTCAGTAAAAAGACACAAAGACTTTAAAGTATCCATCAGCAGACTAATTACAATGAACAATGTGTGTTGACATTACTTTGCTTCATCTAAATATTCCGTTGTAAATAATTGTCTAGTCCGGTCGATAATCTGAATACTCTTAAAAACAGAACACGTCATTGTCTGTGTTCGTGTAATTTTTTAGGGTTCAGTACCCAAAGGGAACCTATTACTAAGACTCCGCTGTCCGTCCGTCGACTATTACCAGGCTGTATCTCATGAACAGTGATAGTTAGACAGTTGAAATTTTCGCTTTTTTTTTTGTTGTTGTTTGTTGCCACTATAACAAAAAATACTTTCGAAATTTTATTTCGGCGCATCCATTAGAGGATTGTTCGGTGCATATTTTTTATGATTTTCCATATTTTTACAATACAAATCCATATGATTGACAGTCATTCATGTCGTAATGCATAAGTTAGCTAGACATTACTGTAAATGGAATTCTAGTACAATACCTGTAGTGTGGATATAAAAACAATGGTTACATTACTTTAACAATAATTGTTTTATTAAACATCATCCATAGTGTGAAACAAAAGGACATCAAATCTAACAAATGTAAATCTACTTATAATTGTTTGCAATGTGTATTGTATAAAGCTACTACTTTTCAGACTTCAGATATAATCCCACGGAAACTACTTGCTTGATACTGGATAAAAAGTAGCCTGTCCTTTTCTGGCCCTTCAACTATCCCTATCACAGATTCCTATACAAAAAATCAAATCATTGGGATTTGTGACTGTCGTTACGACGTGTAGGAAGGACAAACAAACTCGATTTCGCATTTATAATATTAGTTTGGATCTAGAAATATGTTTGATTTTAGTTTTATGTTGAACTTATAGATCACCACATCCTACTTTCAGGAGGGATTTACTGAAATCACCAAGCTTGACAGGTTGGTAATCACAGTAAGATGTTGTTTGTGGCATAAGTAAATGATGATCCCCATTTCCTAAATATTTTTCCCTCGACTGCCTTTTACTTCACCCCTCTATCACTAAAGATACCTTGAAGGATATACCTGGAGGTGGTACTATTCTAAAGTCGAAACCACACAGTACTTACACATGACGGTTATTTATAGTATGATTTGTATAAACAAAAATACATTATGTGGTTTGTGCCAGGACAGAAAAAAAATTAGTACTTTTTCTTATTAAATTAATTCTTAGTCTATGAAAAAGTGAGATTGAGGTCAAGTGTTGGTCTATCTTCAATTAAAAAAAAAGAATAGAAAACCATCTCTGTTACTCAGTAACAGCTTCTGATTCTCAACTCAAATTATTTTAATTGTATATGTAATTATGGCCTACATAGAAAGACAGTGCTACAAGGCAAACTAAGATTATAAGAGACACTCCTGTCTAACAGTGGACTTTTGCTTTTGTTAATGAACACCACATCAGCACTAAAACATTACTTATTATGACATAATTAGAAGATTACTTATCGGTGTATGTAACCCTAAAGGCAATGGTCATTATTATTTTATCTATAAGTTGAGTAAACCAAAACAAAATTGGTTTGTAAGTAAAGGCTGATAAAACCGTAGACAAGATTTCATTTTGTTGGTTAAAGTACATAGAAGACCTACACACCATACCAAATGGATGTGTTAGGAATATGTGTGGTTTTGTTTTTAAATACTTCTATGCATTGTGGTTGCTGTACCTCACCTACCTACTGGGCCTCACTGCAGGGGCTCAAGCCTACTCTCCTACAGAGAGTGTATAGGCCATAATCCACCACGTGGGCCCAGTGCGGATCAGCGGACTTCACATGCCTGTTCAAGACATGCAGGTTTCCTCACGATGTTTTCCTTCACCGTTAAGCAATCCGATAATATACTTGAAATGAAAAACATAGGTACACGGCTGGATTCGAACCCGGAACCCTCAGATTGAGAGTCCGTGCCTAATCCACTGTGCCACCGACGCTTTTTTTTTTCTTCTCTAGGCTCAGATAAGACTAATCTTCATTTCAATATCACCATTAATTGTAATCATTCAGATAAAGGAAAGACAATCATAAAATTTTGAAGGTAACAACTTTGGAAGAACTGAGAGATTTCGATCTTAAATATTTTTTTAATAAATCGAGCCAATACACTTTGCCAACAGAGTATGAAGTAAAAAACTGGAACACGGAGTTGTATTTGAGACCACAAAAACATCTATTTTTGAAAGTGTATATTTCTTTTCATGCAATTCGTTGTTGGGAAAAAAATTACAATGAAATTTAGTTGTTAGGAGAAAAAAATGGTTGCACTAGCTAGTGACATCCTGGAATGCAGAAAATGCAGCCCAGCTATGCTCTAAACACTAAAATATTTCCCCATGAAAAAAAATAGTAAAATAAAAAGTATTTGGCATGATAACGGCAATTAGCAGTCAGATTGGGATAACATTAAGATGATGCTGATACAGGAAGATGCTGTCCATTAAGTATTATTTTTTTATTTGATCCAGAAGCTTGCCCTTAGTTTCTTTCCTTCCATGGTTCCTTAGTTATATTAACCCATAGCATACCACCTTCCATTTATTATTACTCCTCCTCTACCTCAACTTTTATTATTATTATACATACAATAGAGGAAAAATGCTGTAAAATATTTTCATTCTTTGGCTCTTAAAAATTGAATATATATATTGTGGATATTTTATAACTATTTTAATATATTTGTAACAATATTAATATATGTGTATAGAAAACATAGCTAAATTTACAATTTACACCCATTTGTAATATAATGTAATGTGTAATAAAAGTAAAAATGTATTACTTAAATATATAGGATAGATAACAAAACTCACCTATCTTGTGGCACACCTAATTCTTGTTCAACCAATTCAAATAAAACTTTGGCATGTTTCTTATTCTGCTCCACACCAAGAGCTCCAATCGACATGAGATTTGCAATAGCACAGGGGTCTGTGCTGCCACCGAAACTCATAGGAACATCAGGAATCACGGACACCACACAATACTGTAATGTGTGCAATAAAGATACCACTAAATAATTATTACCATATGTGTATTTTAAAATGCTCAAGTTGTAATTATGATTTTAGTACACTATAATGGTTGTTGGGGTTCAGTTGAAACAATTTAGTTCACTTTTTATTCTAGGTATCACGATTTGAGTTAAATATGGTGAAAATTAAAACAATATTATTGGGGGGACACTTTAAAATGTGTGACACAAAATTAAAACTTGGCACAGTGGTGATCAATTTGTAGTTACCAATAGCTTCCAACATATAGACGCTCATAAATATATAGGTATACTGTTTTTTCTCAGATCCCCTTAATTTTGTACTACCTAAAAGCTACGTAACTCAATAAAACATCAAAGTATCTTATTATGAAGAAAACACTACCTGTTCTGGTTTTCCAAGCGCCTTAGCAAGAACTGGTACTGCTTTTGTGACAAAGTCCTTTGGAATCTTGCTTCTAGGTACATTAGTCTCTATCCTAAAGTGTGGCATTTTTTAGTTTGGGCGATTTTTTATTGACCGGACTACACGCCTCACAAGTGTTGAAGCAGAAATTGAAGTTGAAATAAGTTTACTATATTATATAAAATATCAATCCAAATTCCAAAACATTTCATTGATAGGTTTGTCATTGCCAATGTTGACGTTTTGGATGATGTTGACAGTTGAGTGAGTGAAAGGCTTTCCGTGCATAGTCATTTGCCTAACTCAAAGCTATTTATTGTCTACGATTTGTTGCACATTTCTGCCGCGACAAGCGCAGCGATCGTTTTATTTACCCCTTCCATCCACTTCGCACGTTCCGAATAGGGTGTTTTGCCTCTCCTAAATAGTAGAAAAAACTTTTGAAAAACGTCTATGGTTGGGGACTATTGTGTGTGTGGGTGTGTGTGTGATCGCCTCGACTTAGGCACACACGCAGGTGTATCTAAATTCTTAGAAATAATGTTAGTGAAACCCTGTTGTGTATCGATAAAAACACGTTTTCATAATAAATATTTAAGTTGAGATTTTATTACTAAAGTTGATATTGACAAGGAAAATAATAGTTCACTACGAATGTGCACTCATTGACCGAGTGTGCGAGATTCGTAGTGGTATTTTTATCTCTGTCTCTCAACCGATCTGGACGGATCTTGGTATGGTATGGTACGGATATTGGAGTAGAAACAAAGTAAAAATTATGTGCTCGCGAGGTCTACAGCTCACAGAGCTACTATTAATCACTAGTAGTAATATTTTGATTTGTTAGACCTCTGGCTCGTGACTCGTCTAATTTAAAACAACTAAAATCGATACTTCATTTATCGATATCAATTTTTTCTTCCGCTACGGCACTACTCATCAACGATAAGAACAAAAATGCATTGTGGTTGTGGGCTTGGTGTTGTGTCTTTGTTTGATTTTGTGTTTTAGAAAAAGATAAACGTAATGTTATACTGTATATTTTAATTGCAGCTCTTGCCCATTGGTCGACGAATAGTCGGTAGGTTACCTAATGGTTACCTACAAGAGCAAAGTAAAGTCAGGATTTGATTTCCATTACTTACGTGTCGTTTGTGAATTCGTTTATTCTATTACCTCGTTACCTACTGCACTTTAGGGTATTTTAGAGGCGCATATAAACGGATTTATCATCCATCACTACAGTTGCCGCTTGTTGATAACTGTCACAAGGTACTTGCAAGGTACTCTGTGTTAATAAAGTGAACTTTTATTAATTAAACCACCTATTAGTACTGGTTTTGATTTACACTGCCGTTCAAATTAGCTATGGGGTCTGAACAATCTAAAGCCGAAGCTTTCAATCAAAAAAGAGCCGAAGAAAGAAGAAGACAACGGCAAACAGTCTTCGGTCAAGGGTAAGCCTTTTAAATTATAATTGGATGTATTTTCTTGAATCAGCATTCTACTAAATATTAAGGAACTTTTAAACACTAGTGTCCACTACTTATGGCCCGGCCAACAACAACATTTATTACTTACATGAGTGGAAAATATATTATGTCACCGTATGATTGGGAACACCGTTAGTTCATAATCTATCTCGCGAAATTGAAAACTGTCGACAAATTGTGAACTGAACGAAATTGCTTTACAATATAACGCATTAATGTTCGGTAGTTTATAATCTATCCAAGGCGTACATTGCGCGCTGATTGGTTGAACAGAACATGAGCCTGTCTTTTTCGGCGCCGAATAGTCAGATCTTTTTGTTATCTTACATTGTTCACAGACTAATAAATGTACCTATACATTGTTTTCGTATTGCAAATCACTAAAATTTATTTAGTTACCTATAATGTGTTATGTTACTTAGATATTTTGGTTGGTTTATTTCCTGTGTACACAGGATGAACGATGAACTACCACCAAGATTGACCAATCAGGGAAGGTTCACAGTTTCATCATCAGCCGGGAAACGTCCACTGCTGGACATAGGCCTCCTTCATGGTACGCCACATCGACCGGTCCTGAGCCACCTGCATCCAGCGACTCCCCGCGACTCTAACCAGGTCGTCGGTCCATCTAGTGGGGGGACGGCCTGGTAGACGTTTCCCGGTACGTGGTCGCCACTCGAGAACCTTTACTCCCCACCGGTTATCGGTTCTTCGAGCGATGTGGCCTGCCCATTGCCACTTCAGCTCACTGACTCGTCGAGCTATGTCGGTGACCTTCGTTCGTCTACGGATTTCCTCATTCCGGACCTTATCACGTAGAGAAATTCCGAGCATAGCTCGTTCCATTGCTCGCTGAGTGACTTTGAGCTTGCTTATTCGGCCCACAGTAAAAGACCACGTTTCGGTTCCGTATGTCATCACTGGCAACACGCACTGATCAAAGACTTTTGTCTTTAGACGCTGAGGTATTTTGGACGAGAAGATATGCCGTAATTTCCCGAACGCTGCCCAGCCGAGTTGGATTCTTCGGTTGACCTCTTTGTCGAAGTTGGACCTACCTAGTTGAACGATCTGTCCCAGGTATACATACTCGTCTACAACTTCGATTGTAGTGTTCCCAACCACTACCGGCATAGGTGCAACATGGACATTTGACATGATTTTCGTCTTGTCCATGTTCATTTTCAAACCTACCTGTTGGGAAACTCTGTTGAGGTCATTGAGCATTGCGTTCAGATCCTCCAAGGATTCTGCCGTTATGACTATGTCATCGGCAAATCGAAGGTGAGTGATGTAGTCGCCGTTGATGTTGATGCCCAGTCCTTTCCAGTTCAGAAGCTTGAAAACATCTTCCAGTGCAGTGGTGAAGAGTTTCGGGGATATAACGTCACCCTGTCTTACACCTTTCTGCACTTGGATCGGTTTCGTGCATTCATCCTGTACTCGGACGGACATTGTGGCTTTATTGTATAAACATTTCAACACTTCGATATAGCGATAGTCAATGTGGCACCTTTGGAGAGACTGAAGCACTGCCCAAGTCTCGATTGAATCAAAGGCTTTCTCGTAGTCCACAAACGCCAGGCATAATGGCCGATTGTACTCCTCGGTCTTCTGTATAATCTGCCGGAGCGTATGTATGTGGTCTACGGTGCTGAAGTCTTTTCGGAAACCGGCTTGTTCGGGAGGTTGGAAGTCGTCAAACCTGCGTGCTAGTCGGTTCGTAATGACTCTCGAAAACAACTTATAAACGTGGCTCAGAAGGGATATCGGTCGGTAGTTCTTCAGTAAGGCATTATCGCCTTTCTTAAAGAAGAGCACCACCACGCTTCTGCTCCACGCTTCTGGCGTGCAGCCTTCGTGTATGACGGACTGAAAGAGCTTCTGAAGGACTACAAGTGTCGGTTTTCCACCCGCTTTCAGAAGCTCTGATGTGATTCCGTCTTCACCTGCCGCCTTGTTATTTTTGAGTTGTTTGAGAGCCATTCGAATCTCATACAGGCTGACGTCCGGGATATCTTCGGTATAGTGTCGGGTCAGTTTGGCTCTTCGGTCACTCACCGGGCTTGCGCCTGGTCTCCGTGACGATGTGTACAGCTGTCCATAGAACTTCTCGATCTCTCTCAAAACTTCCGGTTTTGACGTAACAATGCCGCCCGTATTGGTCTTTAGCCTCGTCAGTTGGCTCTGCCCTATAGACAGATCTTTTGCAAACACCTTGGAGCCTTTGTTCCGCTCTATCGCGTCTTTAATACGTGATGTATTAAAGTGGCGAATATCGTGTCGCATCGATTTAGAGATCTGTCTATTAAGCTGTCTATACTCCGACAAATCAGCTGGAGACTGCAGGCATATGTTGCGTCTATCCCGCATGAGTTTGAGAGTATGATCAGAGAGTTTCTGGGTTCTATTTGCGGGGCGGGCCTTAAAGAATTTAGACCCTACCGCATGGACAGTTTCCACGAGCCGATCGTTAATATCGTCAACGGTTTCGATAGCATCTAAGCATTGGAAGCGATTGTGTAGTTCGAGCTGAAAGCTTTCGGGGTTTGAGATGCAAGCATTTTGAGGCCGGAGCGTAGACTTCATCAGTCGAGCTCTTTCCAGTTCACAGTTTCAGGGATGATTAAATCGGACAGATTGTAAACCCTGTTGGTAAATGCACTGTCGTTACGTTCGATAGATTATAAATTACCAAAATTCATGCGTTATATTGTGAGCAGTCTGGCACAGTTTACAATTTCGCGCGATAGATTATGAACTAACGGTGTTCACAATCATACGGTGACATATATATCTGTATAAGTGCAGTGAGCATAATGTTATGATATGACCCACATAGTCACATATTTATGATAAATTAATAATCCATAATGTTGTCTACGCGATACACAACATAAATGACGCAATCTTACGCTTTGTAGCGGTGTAGCATTATCGTTATCAACGATTATAAAAGAAAAGAACTTGTAATTATTATTATAATTAATAATAGCCTCCAAAGTCCCCAAAACAAAATAAAAACCGGCCAAGTGCGAGTTGGACTCGCGCACCGAGGGTTAAGTTCAGAATATGGCTATTGAAAATACTGAACACACGAACTCGCCACTATATGGCGTTACTATTAAGATAAAACGAACGTCCCCTTAAATATTTATTTTATTCTGTTTTTTTAGTATTTCTTATTATAGCGGCAACAGAAATACATAATCTGTGAAAGTTTCAACTGTCTAACTATCACGGTTTATGAGATACAGCCTGGTGACAGCGGACAGCGAAGTCTTAGTAATAGCACATTGGACTGTAATACAATAGGGGGAATACCTTTGGGTACGGAACCCTAAAATAGCTTGTAATCGCGTCGCTAATCAACTTATTCCTTTCAACAAACTTCACGTCGCCTCCTCGCCTCGCTCGTTTATCCACGGCTGACGAACTTTGAGCCACGTTTGAAACTGCAATAGTTTTTGAACACGCGTCAACCATTTATTTGTGTCATGAGGTCAGTACGGCAGCCAAAATCCTGCGCACGTGAGTTTACCACGCGATTGAATATCTTCTCAGGAGTGTGCTGGTTTCCACACGATGATTTCCTTCAACGAAAATCCAGTCGTAATGATTTTAATAATTCGGACTTAGGTTCAAATTAACTAAATGTCACTCATTGTTATGAGTCCAGATTGAACCCTGACCGCGAGTTATTTCCGCGAGGACTAACGCTCTACACATCTGAGCTACCGTCGCACCATCGCAGTAGGATGTTGTTGATACTCGTACAGTACGAGTATAATGTCCTGCTGCCCGTCTTCATTTCTTTCCTTAGGCACCTTACCGAAACAAACATTTTTACAAAAATTTAAGCCTAACCGCAGTCTTTTCTATACGCGACATCGTGTCATTTTGTAAGGCACAAAATGGGTATATTAAAATTATTATTCCGCTTTGATTTCGTATTGTGCGGCATATAATAGGCATACTAAAACTCAGTATTGCAGACGATTCCTCGAGTGGACATCCAGCCTAGGCAAACGTAGTGTATTACGTCCCCTGGCTAGGTGGAAAAACATGAATGGGACGCGGAGAGCAGAGAACCGAATCGAGTTGTGCACTCTGGGAGCGGACTATGACCAGCAGTGGACTGCCGCAGGCTGTGCACGATGATGAGTATGACGACAACCACTCATCCTAAACAATGTGGAACAAGTTTTAAAAAATTTAATTAGCTTCCACTTAGCACTATACAATTTTTTCAGAAATCGTGAAAAATAGACCATTTGGAAATTTTAAATGTTTAAATGAATATATGTATTGTAGACTGTGAATACGTATAAGATTATTGACTAATGTAACTGTACTATGCGGCCACATTATAAATTGTATTGTACAAATAAGCGCTTGAATAAGGAACTCTGCTAAGCACGAAATTAGGTCAGAGCACCTAAGGTTAAAAACGGACTGGATGTGGGGATTTCATGCATAATCCTTAATAACTACTGTTTTTTTCCTAAGTTCAGTAGTGAAATACGTTATCAAAATGGATTGTGTAAAACTCGGCGTAACGGGAGGCACAAACCACAGCGTCGACGTGGAGTTGACGCAGAGGTTATAGAAGTGAGACAAGAACCACGACTCGAAATGACAATACCTAAATCTATAGTTGATTGTAATAATGCTCTTTATTTCAGCGAGGCTGTTTCTCGAGACGAAGTCAACCGTATCATAGAGCAGCAAAGGTTGCAATACGAAGAAAACCTAAGAAAACTGCAGGCGGAAAATGCAGCTCGGACAGCGCAAGCTGCTGCAATTATTAATGCAAGGTAAAACACTTTATGTGTATAATTTACGAGTATTTATGTATAATGGTATTTTATTTAACACCAATTTTTCATGATACGTCAAAAACAGCAAAGAAGATAATAAAAATACGTTTTGGAATAGTAGGTATAGGATAGGTAGGTATACCTTTCAAAATGATGAAGCTAAAAAGATTTGACATGGATTGATTTGACATTGGAAAAAATTGCGGTGGACCAGTGTTGAAGACCAGGTAAAATGAAAAGGTGGCGAGTGATATTATTGTATTACTTTCATGGATTTTACTGTAAAATTTCTCCCCTCCCCCTTTTGAACCTTATAAAATATAATGTTATCAAATTTTTTGCGCCACCTGGGTCGCAAACTCACCATTTGCCATAACGATTCCAAACAAGTCGATAGCTGTAGTAGTTGCTAAGATAATCAGCTGTACAGACAGACAGGCACACAGACAACATAGTGAGATTATATGGGTTACATTTTTTCGTCAGATTTTCGGCACCCTAAAAATATTTAATAGGATACAAATATTTGTACAACGTGAAAAAAATGCTTTTACATCTGTCAATTAGCTTTTTCCCTGCTTGTGTCGCATCTCAATGATGGATCATGGTGGATAGGCTTACTTTTCGAGCACATACTCGTGACATCACTGTTAAGTCTAAAGTTGATACGATGCTGTCTATTTTATATTATGTCTGTAAGAGTCCGTACGACTGTATAACATCAATGGCTCGTCGATGCATTCGAGCCTGTGGTTCGGTACTACTCCACGGGCGCCTTCACGCACGGCTCTCGTGAACTGATTGACACTGACAACAACGTTTACCAACCCAATAACCCATAGACTCACGACGACGACATTGTGTGTATGCTACACCGCCTCCCCCGATCTCTCGTGCAAGAGACTGGCGCAGAAAGTGGCCAGTATGGGCCAGTACGTATGACGTGCACGGACTACTCAACATGCGCCTGTATACAAACGTCATCCTTTCGATGTGTGCTGATATCACGACATTTGTTCCAAGTGTCCCACTTGTGTCTTCGTCTCAACTGATGGTAAGAGATTGGTGTACACCCAGAAGCCTATCAAACTAATAATAAGGTGCTATACTACTAACATAAGTAAAAAAGTCTAAGCATAACATCAATTGTTTGAAATGGAAATGTTTCATGGAAAGAAGGTTGCTTGATCGCCAAACTACATCATCGAATACAAATCGACCGTCGCCAGCCGCTAGACCTGAACCCAGCACACCAAGAACTGCTCCAAGTGCAAGCTTGGCGACTAACCAAAACAACAACTCAAGCGCTACGAACACTTCACACTCAAACACTCCTGCGACGAATGAAAAACCGACCGCTTCTGAATACAAAAGTCATGCATTCAGACATTCTGGTACTGTTGGCAGTCCAGCTATTCCTAGTACATCTCAAGCTATAAGGTAATCTTTTAAAATAGGGTAACTTACCTTGTACACTAGAGTACAAAAATATGTAACCACTTTTGGACCATGTCACATTCTCCCTTTCTTGTTCCTATGCAGTTTGTTGAGGGAAATGTCAATTCTAGGTGAATATGACATGGTACAAAATGGGTAAGTACTTATTTTTGTACTCGAGGGTTCAGTAATTACCAATAATAGGATATATAATTAGAATCTTAGGAGTTTAAGACATCAATTATTTTTTAAACCCTACGCAAGAATTATACGAAAATATAAAACAAAACTTTTTATGCCGAAAATGCGTAACATCATCTGATACTCTTCAAACTGCTGAATTGATTTTTACCAAATACATCTAAGAAGCACCGCAAGGAAACTTGCTTTTACGTAAAAAAAACCGCATCAAAATCGGTCCATCCGTTCGAGAGCTACGATGCCACATATGGACGCACAGACATTGGCGTCAAATGTATAACACCCCTCTCTTTGAAACTTAGTTAAGTTAGTTAACGGCTTAGTTTATATTTGCTTCGCTTATTGTGCGCGGACTCGCATTACGGACAAATTAATGACATCAAGTGTGTACGAGTAAATCACCATTTTAATTTTTTGTTTTTGCATTTTTCATCATTGGTGATACGAATAAACAACGACTATTCAATTCGTTTATTTACTGCCGTGGTGTTTACCGATCTAACAGTACATATATGCCATTATACTCGTATGCAGTCACACATGGACCCCCGTGGTGTAAAAAACATGTAATAATTAAATGTTAGTTTGTGAGGATACAATTTGATGTTCTGTTTTTAACTCCAATTTTTACTCTTTATTTTTAAAGATTATAGGTAAATGAAGTGCTATCGTTCTGTTTCGATAGATATAGACCCATATTTATTCGGCATTTTCACATCACGAACCACACAATAACAAAAACAGAAACAGAAAAATGACAGAAATATGGTTATACGTAATTACAAAACTTTAATTTAAGAATATAGTAGAACGCCGATTATCCGAATCGGTCCTAAGCGTGATATAAAAAATTAAAACCAAGTAATTTTGGTAAGTAAGGGCCAAGTAACCCCAAGATGGGGTTGCAACTTACTCTGATCGAGATGTTCAAGTGAGCGTTATTCTAGAACTGTGTTTGTTAAACTTAATAAATTTTATTCTATGTGTGACAGTTCGTTTTTCTTTATTACCAGTCTATGTCCGATTATCCAAATTTTCGATTATCCGAATCCACCCCGGTCCCTATTAATTCGGATAATCGGCGTTCTACTGTACTGTATTATTATTTATGCTCACATGAAATTTTCCTCGTGTCATTCTCGATGTCATTAATTAACAAATCTTCATCAATTATGCTATGCTTGTGACTCACTTTATAATCATGTTATTCTTCTTATTAGATTAGCTTGTTACGATTTATTATCTATGTGTATTGCAGCAATGACCGACCACGGAACCCATACAGTTTCGTTCAAGAAGAACTATTTGCTACGAGAACTCCGTCGGTGTATCCAAATTTGAACGCCAGCATCAATAATACCTCAGCCAGTTCTCCGTGCGTTCCAAGTACTTCACGAGCGACATACAATAAAAACGAGGACTTCGTCTTTATTGATAACAACAAAAACAAAGAAACTCAGAGGTACACAACTATAATACTTAATGCTTTAAAAGAACAGCAATTGAGTTCACTTTCGTACGGAGTATTATCCATATCAATATGATAAATGCGAAAGTGACTTTGTTTGTCTTTCCTTTACTACATCGTACCGGAGAGCCAGTACGACTGGGTTTTTTAGCCGACTGCGCCAGAAGGATTATATCAGCAAAAGTTGTTTTTAGTGCGAGTGCCTTCATTAAATCTCGAGCTAGCGAACTAGTCTAGAACTGAATCGCGTAGTGAGTGATTCTAATATAGACCATTGAGCGAAGCGAGAGATTTAAGAGCATGAGACCTAAAAATTTGCTCTAGAGTTAAACATACATCCACCAGCAAGAAAAATCAGGTTCTAAGTAAGAAACACACTAAAGGTAATATTAAACCATAAGTTTATTCTTAGTTACAAACAATGACTTTTACTCACTCGCAGCAAAAACGTCTTTTTTGCAATCTTTTGCAATGTTTTGGTCACGATTTCGTTTACGTCTACTTAACTATATAATAACTATAAAATAAAAGTAGCCTAAAACCTTATGAGTCAGAGAGTTATCGAGTTGCGGCCATGTGCCCGGGAAACATGTACCGGGTCGTCCTCGTACTAGATGCACCGACGACCTAGTTTAGGTCGTAGGCAGTCACTGGGTGCAAGTGGCTCGAGACCGGTCAATGTAGCGTACCATGGAAGAGGCCTATGTCCAGCTGTGGACTTTTCCTGGCTGATGCTGATGAAACCTTATGTCTATAGCCATGCAGAGACTAATGAGGAAGATCAAGGAGCAGTCAGAGAAACATAATTACTTTCGCATGTATAATATCTATAATTTTAGTAAAATGCAGATGCAAACTTTTTGCCAGGTTTAGAGTTCTTAAGACGGGTTCCAAAAATCATGCCATAAGGGATGCCATAGGATGTAAGTTTGTGTAAAAGTTCAATCAATCAAATATTTTATTTAGCCATCTCATACAGCATAAAAATAAGTAGTGAATGATAATTCCGTAGGTGGGAGAAATTAAAATAGACGTTTCAGTTTTGAAATTAATCGTTACTTTGTAGAATTAAAATAGGGGACGAAAGTTTGTTTTGTCCTTAGCAGTATTTGGAGCAAATTAAGGGTTCTGATTGGTTGATCATTCAGACAGGAAGACTATATATACAGACCTATCGATCGAGGGATTTTGTGATAAATGGAATAAGCGTTCTTAAAACACCTATAAATACTTGCAGGATCCTACATAAACAGCGGAAAAAGAACGAAGACAAGACTCTTAATTGCCCGACATGCAACTACCAGTACGGATTGACTATACACCAATGCGGCAATGGTCACAGCTCATGCAGAGACTGCAAGCTGCGAGGTGCCTTGTGTGGGGTGTGCAGATGCGCCATCGATGGACCAAGAAACCTCATGCTGGAGGCCTACGTTTCGGAGGTGACTTTAGCTGCTTGTGTTGCCGAGGCAGAGGCTATTAAGTGCTTAATAAAATGCTATAAACTACAGGATAGATATCTTTTGGAATCATTTTACAGTAATCAAATAATTTCAGAGACCCGTGCCATGTTCCAATGCGGACCTCGGATGTCGTCTAACCATAAAATTAGCTGACATGGACATTCACCGCATGGAGTGTCCATTCAGTGACATGGAATGCCCAATGAATGCCATTACAACCTGCAAATGGAGAGGTAAATATATGTTCATGAAACAAAAAAACACTTAAAACAAATGTGATATCGCCAGCCATTGTTAACGATACAACCACACGATACCGCTACGGGTGTGGTTGACGAAAAGGTTTGTTAACGACACTGTATTGATTTCGAATCGTAGTCGAAGTTGTAGACGAATATATACCTGGGGCAGATCGTTCAACTAGGTAGGTCCAACTTCGACAAAGTGGTCAACCGAAGAATACAACTCGGCTGGGCAGCGTGTTGGAAGTTATATACGGCATATCTTCTCGACCAAAATACCTCAGTGTCTAAAGACAAAAGTATATAATCAATGCGTATTGCCAGTGATGACATACGGAACCGAAACATGGTCATTTACTGTGGGCCGAATAAACAAGCTCAAAGTCACTCAGCGGGCAACGGAACGAGCTATGCTCGGAATTTATCTACGTTATAAAATCCGGAATGAGGAAATCCGTAGACGAACAAGGGTCACCGTCATAGCTTGGCGAGTCACTGAGCTGAAGTGGAAATGGGTAGGCCACATCGCTCGAAGAACCGATAACCGCTGGGGAGTAAAGGTTCTCGAAATGCAGTCACGTACCGGAAAGCGTGTAATGGGATGTTGCTAGATGCTGCTAGATGGATGCAAGTGGCTCGGGACCGGTCAATTTGGAATACCATGGAGGAGACCTATGTCCAGCAGTAGACGTTTCTCAGCTGATGATGATTTTTGTCATGGTATCATTTTGTGTTGTCGTTTACCACTGATATTTCATCTTATTTTAAACATTATTTTTCAGGGACGGTATCCCAAGTGTCGGATCACTTCAGCGACACCCATCCGACACTAAAGGTGAATGTGGACACAGAAATGTATTTAAGAAACATTTGCAACAACGAACATATCATTTACTTCGTCGATATGGGTCCGTTCAACTTTATATTGCATTTTAAAATTATAGAAACACAAAATAGGATCTTCATGACCGTACAATTCTTGGGCACTAAAGTAAGCGCCACAAAATGGACTTACGAGTTACAAGTCTATAACAAAAGTGAGCCGCGGAGGAAGTACAGTTTCTCTGACATATGCCACTCAAACAGTACCCCAGTTGATGATATTATCAAAGATTATAATTGTGTCTCTATTCCATTATCGTACGCGATGACCTTTGTTAATGAGAGTCGTTTTACATATAAGTTCTATGTAAAGCGTGACGTCGAACCGGGACACAAGAACCGGGGGCGCGGACGTGGCCATGGACGCGGGAGGGGGGGAGCTACATAAAGTACCTAGTATTGCCAGATAAAAAAAAAATTTCATCGACGTTTATTATAGTTTTAATGTGTATTATTGTTCCTTCGTTTTCGCATGCATGTTCAATTCAATCAGTTAATGTTTATGACAATGTGCAATTGCTCTGCTACTGCAATTTATGAATTAGAATTAATAATATTTTAAACTTTATTCATCTTTTTTTATAGTGCTGATATTTTTAGTACACATATATGCTCACGTGTGGCTCACGCCTTTGAATTATGAGAGAGATATATAGATTATGAAACTACTGAACGGAGCTTTGAACGATCCCGACATAACTTGCCGACTTCAATACAATTTTCCTTCCCTTCTCATGTCCCTTTTTGAGAACGGCCCCCGGAATCCTTGGTCGTCCTTCCACGACCATTGGCTTTCGTTATGAACCTATATCAATTTCTTAATTTTATCTTCTAGGATAGAACAGGCACAGTTCAAAATATCCAAACCACCTTACTTTACTTCGTAAACCCCTTCTATAGCTTTACTGACTACATCTTTAGAACATATCTTTCATTCTTTAATCAATCTTATTTTCCTATACCTAACATACCCTGCCATACCTCAGCGTTGGGACCAACACTGCAATATGTATTGAAGTCTTTTTAGCGTACCAAAACTTGGGTTTATTTTGTGTGTTGACATTTTCTAGTTAATAATGAAAAAACAAATACGAATTAATGTTTAGTATTGATTTTGTTTAAAGACAAATTTTGGAAAGCATATTGCCAAATACATTTGTTTATCGCACTTGTAGCCAGGCATCGGATTTACCGCTGGCAAATATATGCTGTATGTATGCTCAGTATCAGTCAGAGTCATCTTATTGTTAAGAGTAACTTTGTGCCTCTTTATTAAGTATTTTGGCTCCTATGAATCGTAATTATTATATTTTATTGATTATTAAGATGGAAAGGATTATATTTATGATCTCGTTTTTCGCCTCTTATTAGCAATTTTGCGCTCCAATTGATGGCAACCATGGCATGGGCCTGGATGTATTCGGGTGTTCACTATTAAGATTTTGGGGTTCCTATTGAGGGTAATATTATAGTTACATGGCTCTGTTATGTTACGGGGCAAATGGGTTATTTTTTAATATATATTTTTTTAATTTTGGCGCTGCTTCTTATTAAAGGCACGCTTGGATAACCCAGGATTTAAATTATGCGTCCCATTTTTTATTGTTATGACATTACGAAACAGAGCCTTATTGTTTTTGAAGACACCACTTCGAGTTACATATTACTTTAGATTTATAATTATCGGTCACATTATAATACAACCAGAAAAGAACCACATAGGACGCGGTTTTATAATGTGACTAAAAAGTATCCTTAGTAGGAGTTATCCTCCAATTGGCATATTGTTGTAATTTATAAACATCTATTTTGTTGCTTTTTATAATATTAATAATAAAAATTCTACAAAATGTATGTTGTCATATAGTATGAGTATTGATTAAACTTGTTTGAGCACCAAAGATTGAATGCCAAAATAAAATCACTCATAATTATGACTAAATTTTATTTAAAAAACATCGAAGGATAACACCATACTAAATGTTTTTATTATTTTACATTCATGTCTAAAAATTATAATTTGAATACAATTTTGATTTCCGATTATTTAAATGAGTTTTATTTTCTTTTAAATAAAATCATAATATTTTTCAATGATTTTACTATCTATCAAAACACAATATCGTACAAAAATGTAAAAGTAAATTGTAAAAAAAGTATCCGACAATTTTTTTTGTTAAATAATTTTTAATGATTTTTTTGTTTAAACTAATAAAACAATTGGTACTACAATAATAAATTGGACCAGATACTTCGAAAGAAAATGTGCAACTTTGTAGCCCTCAAAATTTTACAATGATTTTGACAGTATAATAATCGGTAAAAACCACACAGATTTATTTATATAGATATCCGAGAAATGAGAGGACAAAATCCAAAGTAAACTCACGAAAGAAAAAAAATGACACGAAGGTACTTGGGACAGGAAGCGGAGACAGCCAATCAGCACTGGTACTCCTTTCAGACCTATAAGGTTAGTAGGTATACATTACATAAGCAAAAATTACAATATCCAGTTTATATTATGAAAGTGGCAGACCCTGATTGTATATCCCAAAAGGTTCATACTTTTAACTACAGTGAAAATGGTAGCGTAGGGGTTTCATCACATTGAAATGAAAAGGGAAATTTGTACAGAAATATCAACTTTAATCAGACATACGTTGAGGTTCATTACACACAAAACCCCTTAAAGAAAAACAAAATACGTTTTAATTGTTAAAAATGTTTTTACTTCCATAAATACAAAATATTGTGTAAATAAAGCATGAAACCCCTGGGATATTTACAATCAGTGAGTCAAGCAGACAAGGCCCAAATGTCAGGCAAACATTTTGCAATTGCACAAACCGCAAGAAACTTATAATATAATTTCTCAAATAATTATTTATCTGAGACGAATGTATTTTAGTGATTTGGTTTGAAATGAAAACTTGACTGTTGTCTCTTTAGGGCCCTTGTCAGGTCAGATTTGGATTCTATATATCCGGTCTACAATGATTTTTCCGTAGCTCTATGCCTTTCTCGTATCCGGCGATTTTTCCGGATTGACTTCACCCGAACAATTTGGCGCATTTAGATGTCGACAATTGGTTCAGGTCGGAAATCTCTTGAACGATGTTGATGAGCGATCGAAAAGAATAGAGCTACAAAAAATCCAATGCCGGCTGGACAGAGATGGCCAAAGTGGCAGAGCACTAAATGTTCTCAGTTTGACTATAGGAATTCTGGAACAACACAATCCATTTAGAAAGTTAGTTTGGGCTTTTTAGAAGGTTGTATCGGAAAAAGCAATTTGCGTAAATGTACTACTAACAAATATTAAACTGAATTAAGGTGGGTCCTTACTGAATTATTTAATTTAATTGAACTTTACACGGAGATATTAAAAACGTAAACCGTATGATTTTAAATCATTCGAAAGTTAATTATAATAAATAACTTGTTCCTCGCCCTCGTGGATACGAGGTACTAAAACTTAAAGAGTCAACTCTTCTTGAGAAGACCTCGCACCGATGTGAGGAAGCCCTTCCTCATCTTGCAGGTGGTCGGCAGGATCGTGTGGTTGCTGTAGAATGAAGCGGACGTGTCGTATATCGAGGAGCTCAGCTCGACCTGTGTAAAGGCAGAAAACAATATTAGAGACATCGGTGAGCAGAAGTTTCATCATCACCATTAGAGGGCAGTATGTGACGGAATCTCCGGTCCTATTTTTAGACACTGGTTCCTGAAAATAACGGTTTATTTATGTAGGTGTATTTAATTTTGACTGAGTATTTGTACTTTAGTTTTATTGTATTTTTGTCTCTTTGTTATGTTTTTTTTAATGTCTGTCAATAAAAATATTTATTATACCAACAATGACCGGCCTCGAGCCACTTGCATCCAGCGACTCCGCGCGACCTTTGTCTTTGTCGGTTCACCTAGTAGAAGGACGGCCTGGTACACATTTCCCGGTCTGTGGTCGCCACTCGAGAACTCTCCATCGTCAATCCGATGTTCAAGCGATGTGACCTACCCATTAACCTTTTAGCTATTACCTCAGTGACTTATTTCGTCTAGGGCTTTCCTCATTCCAGATTTTATTACGTAAAGAAATTCCGAGCATAGTTCGTTTCATAGCTCGCTGAGTGACTGAGCTTGTTTCTTAGCCCGTAAAGGACCAGGTTTCCGTGCCATGTGTCATCCCTCGCGACACACACTAATTAAAGACTTATCTACAGAAACTGAGATATTTTGGACGAGAAGATATGCCGTAACTTCCCGAACGCTGCCCAGCCGAGTTGTATTCTTCGGTTGACCACTTTGTTGAAGTTGGACCTACCTAGTTGAACGATCTGTCCCAGGTATATGTATGTACAATCTACGTATTCGTATACAACTTCGATCGTAGTGTTCCCAGTACAGTACCAGTAGGTGGTACCGGAAATTTACTCCTGTGCTCCTAGTTATCTGAGATGTGACGTGCTCACCCCAAGACATGTACTAATGCGATATGAGTCAACGGAGCTGTGGCGGATGGACGGCTCCTGTTGTTGTGGAGAAAACCGCGCTGCAGATGCCTTAGACCTCATTACGAAGCATGAGACGAGCCTTCTGAGGAAAGGCTTCTTTGGCTTCGGAGTTTTCTGCTCTTCAGGCGGTGTCACCAATCCGTCAGTTAAGGAAAGTCCAGAGGTGCCCAGGTTCGGTGATACAGGCCTTCTGTGTCCTGATAGTTTTGTAAAGTTCGTTATTAGTTATTTTGCTGAGAATACGACATCATTTGTTTCCAGTTATATACTGACTAAAATAATAATAGGTCAAACTGTCTGATATATTTGCTATTAGATAATAAAGGTCCCAACGAAATGTGAAAACGTGTTTTCCATGTCGGCCTGGCTAGCTACGACCATGTTACCTTGGTCAGCCGCCAAGCACCTTTCTTAATAACACTGATGTGTTTCGGTATGAAATGTAGCAGAGCAAGTATAGAAAGCAATACTTTTTTCTTAAATTTACTGTTAGCAAAAATATCAATATGTTTGGTTTTGCCCAATGCATTATATTGACGCGCAACTGTTTAGGGGTGAGTGATGTCCAATATTTTGTCTTTGTATAATGTGTATTTATTTATTTTGTCACATATTCTCTATTTCCTTTCTTCACAGTCGAAATGAAAAGTAGTGTTTGCCTCGGGTGAAAGAATCAATTGCACCCGCGAATTGCTCGGGATTAGTCGGGGTGCAATTGATAACTTTCATTCCTGGTATAACAATCTACTATTAAGTTATCCCATTGACAGTTTCTAAAATGCTCCACACCCCGAATAATGAAAATAAATATTAAATTAACTTGAAAATATATAGTATCTACCGGTGTATCCTTAGGCGACTCTGCATTATTTGTAGGTTATGAATGTCTGTTCCAATATTAGATTTTTTCGACTACACCTCACTTCAAAAGTGTTCCATCTGGCCATTTTATATACGGAACACTATAGATTTCAGGAAAAGAATTTTAACTGCAGTCCTCATAAAAGCAAAACAAAAGAAGTTTGTATGTCACTAATCTTCTTATTGTTCGCTATTGTATTATTTTTTCTGATGATAATTAAATATACAAAGTACACTAAATATACCAAAACCTACTTAAGTAGATGTGAGTTGTTGAGACTCTACGAGTATCACAATTAATAAAAATGTAAGTCTTACTTCTGAAAATCATTTGAATAGAGTTTGTTGGTTGAGCTGCCGTATCTTTGATAAATTTCTTGACATTCGTCGTAGACAATACAACATTTTTCATGTAAGACAAACTTGCGTAGTGAACTTTTAAAGACGAACTTGTTTGTCTACTGGAGTTCAAATCTTTACTCGTCTCCCAAAAACTCTGAACGTTTTTCACCTCGTGTTCGATATTCCGCTCTTCTACCAATTTAGTGTGTCTTTTTTCGCTTGCTAAATCAGGCGGTGCCGCTTGGACCTCATTCCCACAGCTATTACACAGTTCATTAAACCGCAGATTACAACATTCAGGACACAATCCGCCCGAATCGTTATGTTCATTTGTGACAATTTCAGAATTTTGTTTCGGTGAATCGCAATTCTGTTCAGAATATACAGCGTCGTCTTTTAAAACTTCAGACTTCTCAAGTATTTCGTCCTCGCTGTCAATTTTAACATTATCATTAGGTGAGGAAGTGGATAAATGGCTACTCACAAATGAGCAATCATTTATACCACCGACATCTCCCGCTATGTACTCGCTTATATGTTCTTGTTTCACTTTTTCTGACATTCTATTGCGAAACGAATTAAATTTTTCATGTATTGTCTCTTCTGATTTTTCTTTTAATTCCTGCATCCCAATCTCTGTTAGCTCAACAATTTTACCTCGTTTATCATAGCTCATATCTCCAAGCTTGTGACTTTTGTCCTTTGTCGATTTTTTAAATTTAAATGTTCTGTGTTTAATGTTTCTATAATCTTCTCCTATCGTTTCAATTACTAGCTCAGGATATTGCGTGCTTTTATTTTTATTAATTTCTTTCCTATTCGTCCGAACGTCGGTTAGGGTGAACGAATTTCTCTTAAAGGAAGATGATTTACTCCCAGAAACTTTCATTCTCTTTGTTAATTCTATTGTCCGCTTTACCTTTTCGTACTGTTGACGAGTTAATACTATAGGCTTTTCGTTGACGAACTGCTCTATTTGCAGAAACATGTTAATATTTCGATTGAGGACTAGCTGCCTGTAGAATGTGGGCTGTTTATTGATCTTGCTGCACTGTGCGTCTCCGAGGTTTGTAGCTTCTTCTCGAATGCTACTATGAATAGGAAACAAACTTTTACATCTGCTGCAACCATTTTGGGTATCACCGTTAGCCCGTGAAAGTTGAATGCCAATCTTTTTTTCATCTGGGTTAAGTTTAGTTGGTACCATCGTGACACTTCGTGCATTTACTTGAGATGTTTTAGTCCTTTTAATGTGTGGAAGCTTTATAGAATTATCGGATATTCCGATTACTGAGTTTTTGCTTTCGCTGCATGATGTGTTAAGTTTAAAACGTTTTTTCGCAGCATGAGAGTTAATTGAGAATATGGTTTTACTGAAAAGCAAACATAACCATTATTAACTTAAAAGTCGACTGCTAAAAAATAAAATTAATAATAATAATTTAATAAACCATTGTGGTTCAAAGGTCTGTACTGAAGCTTCAGTTTTTATAATTCTCTCCTAGAAAAAAATAAACACAAACAGTTAAAATTATGTTAACATTACGGATTAGTAGAATAGCCTGATGTTTTCTGCTCTACTCGTACCTCTGTATTTTTAGGCGAGAACGATCTGTTTGGCGCTGCCGCTCGCGCCGAACCCACCTCGGGTTCAATTTTGCCTCTACGGATTCCTAACAGCTCTCTGATTTCTTTATCTCTTTCTACTGGATCGCATACATTGCAATCGTCTCCTCTGTAATGCTTGGATAGAGCAGTGCCTATAGACAGAGGAAACCAAACTCATGACATGCTGTTTAGACAAAATATGGTGAAACTGGAAATAACTAGCAAACCTTATAAACTTACTTTGCCAGTTTTTGCTAGTTATATCCAGCTTACCTTCGATATATGTAAATCGTGTAATGCGAAGATAATTCAAAATATCCGTAACATTTACTTTTCTCTGAATTACGTCTCATACGTCCTTGACACAATTGTGGCGGTCCAATTTTTGTTTTTAGTTTAGTTTCATATACAATTTTTATAACAATTTAATATCTAGCATATTACAAATACTGTAAAAAATATATCATTACACGTAGTTCAGGAATTTATTGTATTTTTACAATACACAATACAATATAACTTTATTGTACACCAATACAAACTTAAAATAGAACATTAAACTTTAAAAAATGTACAAAAGGCCGTCTTATCGCTTATAAATAAGACACAACGTTTTGTGTGGAGGTGTAACAGATATTGATAGATCACAATTAAATACTTGAATAAACACATATACAATAATATATAATATACGTTATATTATGGCTACAATACTACTTGCGACTTAAGGTGAAATTTGAATGTGGCCATAAATTTTTCCCAAACATTTCGTCTTAAAAATTATGTAGAATGACTTGATATGATGATTATAGCAAATCTCCCAAACTCGAAAATCTGTAGTGGCGATCTACGAGACCATTGTCAGCAGTAGACTGATAATGATGAGGATTTATTTTTCAAATTCCAGCTAGCTAGCTACCCATAAATCTACATCTACACTAATATTATAAAGAGGAAAGATTTGTAACTATTTTTGTATGTTTGTAATGAATAGGCTCAAAAAGTACTGGGCCGATTTAAAAAATTCTTTCACCAATAGAATGCTACATTCTTCCAATTTGACATAGGCTACATTTCATTTTGAAAAAAATTAGGGATCCTTGGTAAAATTTGAACAATGTAACCGAAGGTGTAGAAAAATGAGTCTTAAAATGTCTTTCGTCGAATGCGCTGCCGAAACTATTAGCGATAGAACAAAATAATGTACAACAATATTGAAGAACATCATAATGTCTACAAAAAACTCCGCGGTAGCATATGTCCAACTATTGTAGTTATGTCACTACAACAACTTTTTTCATTTTAAACATTAATGAAAATGCTAACCAAATTCAAACCATGCTATTTATGTGTTTATATTAATCCTTATCCAAATAAATTATTTTATGGTCAAGACCATTTAACTACCTATAAAATAGTTTTTAAATTATTTAAATTGGACTTTCCATTCAAAAGATATTACGAATTAAAAAATTCAAACAGTAAACAAAACCGCCATAGCGCCGTGGCCGTTGTTTGCGATGCAGTCTGAAAAGCGCGCCGGGCATCGCGGCGGGCGGGGTGGAGGGGGCACCGAAATAATTTTTTTTGTAAATATATAATTAATAAATAATAATTTTTTAATAAATAAAAATATTTGTGAAAAAAAGTGTTTTATATCCAAATTTCCAAAAATAAATAATTGTCTACCCCGTGCGAAGCCGGGACGGGCTGCTAGTCTATCTATAAATCTGCTGCTAATAGCGCTCTTGTGTCAGCAGAGCTAACGCGGTCCCTAATTTACCCTTAAAAGAAGGTCCCAACCTTGTATGTTTACATATTACAGCAATATTAGGTACCTACCTTCAGGTGATATCAAGAAAAAGCAAGTGCATTTATCTTAAAAACTAAATGTTTAAAAGAAGCTATTTTCTCTACGATATCTTACCAGATTCATTTATATTGTCTTTCGACGGGATACTGTAACTAGTAGTTGATTGGTATGGGAAAAACGAAGGTCCCTTTTCTTCACGCCTGAAAAAACATCCCGTTATTTATTTATTAATATTTAGCTGAAAGAGATTTATAATGTTAGCTACACAGACTGATCTAGGGTCCTCGGTGAGGTATATCTGATTCGTTTTTTTTTTGTAGAGCATTTATTAAAGCTCTCCGATATTCACTACGTGCCATCAGAGAGATTTAGTGGGCAAAAACTGCACATAATCCGTCTTGTAAGTCGAGTAAGGAATCGGGTGGCTTTTGCATATTCCCTAGCTAACATGTTATATGTCTACCACCAAATATCAGTGTCCCACTGCCTTATTGTCACTTACCATCAGCTGAGACGAACGTTAAATGCAAACCCATGACTTTCTATTGAGTGGAAGTTCTCTCAAATCGAGCTAGAGTAAACCAAATGTTGCAGCAATTTGTTCACACGGCAGCTTACTCGGGACGAGCCTATCGGGCGGTGTGCGCACACGTAGTTCCCGACCGTGCGCAAACCAATCCATGTGACACCGTGATTAATAGAAAACTGTTTGTTTAATTTTATTCTAACAAAAATACATAAGCTAGAACCCCAAGTACATAACAAATATTTATTTTAGCGTTCACTAACGTTCAAAATGTAATATGGTTTAATCATTGTTTACTCCACGAGTATCAGCGTATGTATTAAAAGAGCTTAGTTTTGTAATAAACTTTGTAAAGTGGAGGTATTTACACACGAATGACACGACAAAACTTTTAAAATGTCGTGTTTACCGATTAAATAGTAATTTAGACAAATACGTAAAAAAATAACAAAAACAGTCTACCTGTGAGATATTTCAATACTATCCCGTACATTTAATAGAGATGAGACGTGTTTCGGCAAGTCAACTGATCGCTGAAAGCAAAATTCTTCTGTAACAGCTAAATTGCAACTCTCATAGCAATATACTACATATTTTAGCCTATACAGCAGTACTTAGAGCCGTATTTAGCCATTGACTTACGTCATCCATGTATGAGCGCGATACTGAACGTTTCCTGTAACCAATGGGTGGATGAACGAACATCAAATTTTGCAACGAGCCGTCGTCTGCTTCTAAGTATTTCTTTGACGCCTGCTCTTTCAATGTCTTCCTCACTCTTAAATCTGCAGTTCTCTCACCATGATGAAACAACACATCGTAATACTCGTTTTCAGCATCTATGTTTACTGATACGTTCGATATATCACTTGTAGGCAATGTTCGTCTTGTTTCTTTCTGTGGCTCTAGTCGCTCTGCTATATTCTTAGTGTAACTTTCCACTAAAGCTTTCTTGGTCTTTGCATGATCTGTGTTCGTCCCTTGTGTTCTCATTTTTATTTTAGGTTGACCTGTTTGTCCGGGGATTCTATTAGATATTGGAGATCGAACTGGACTTTGGTACCCTCTTGTATTATTTGGTCTTTGTGGCCTTGTTTCAGGTTCTGTTTTTTGCCTGTTTATATTTCTTTGAGGGGAAGGAGATCGATTTCTCAGTGATCTATTAAAATTTCTGTGCGATTCTGTTTCTGACCTTTGTCTACTGGAAACCATAGTTTGTTTGTTTGATTCTATTTCTGTCCTTTGTCTGCTAGAAGCAGTTTGCTTAGCCATTGGCTTAGATGGCGATCGACTGTTTAGTTCGGGTTTGATGTGAATTTGTGCATTATCTACTTTATCATCTAAATTTTTATTCGCGTATACAGATATTAAAACCAATGGACCTCTTTTATCGTTTTGATTGTATAAATCATTTCCGTGCTCAATAACGCGTACGGCTTCATTTGGGTTGTATAGATCATTACGATGCTCTACAACCCTTACAGTTTCATTTTGGTAACTGTGATGAAACGGTTGGTCATCGTTCGCTGTTATCCTCGCCCTCTCTATGTTTAAAAAGCCAGCACTAGCGGCATTCGCCTGACTGCATTGTGTTTCTTTGCTACAAGAATGATAATTATCAAGAGTTATAATTATTCGGTAACATTGTTGTGAATAAAATAAATACGATAACAATATTAAAACATGCCAAACACAAAGGTGTTCGCTTTCCATATTTGTCTGAACAATAGAATCCTTCAAGGTCCTGAAAAATATTGAATTATTAACAAGTGCCCTGATGAATTACTTTTACTCTCACTTTATCACGTACTTGGTACTTTCTGGGTCCCTTTTAGCGGGAGTTGCTTGCATGTAGTGTGTTTCAACTGGAAATGAAATTTATATTACAGGTGGCATAGCCATAATCATAAAAAATTTATCCGCATCCGTGGCCTAATGTCTGAATATTAGATTCACAATCCGGAGGTCCAGGGTTCGATTCCCAGTGAGAGTATAGGTACTCGGTTTGGTTAGTGGTATTTTCTATGTCCGCCTGGCTAACTACCACAATTTTACCTAAGAATGCCGCCAAATGTTCCGGTATGACAGGTAGCAGAGCCAGCGCCTCTTTAGGTTAAAGCTTCTGTGTGCGCACGCTTACCATCCAACGGCCTTATCGTCACTTGCCATCAGGTGAGATGAAGGCCAAGTATAAACTCATCATACATTAAAATTAAAAAATAAATCATTTTTGAGAAAAATGCCATGTTTTTTTGCTTAAAAAGGTCTATGCCTAAAATATTGCTACCGCTCTTGAAATTCTATTGAATTACAATCTAAACCTTAATTCTAAAAATAATTCAGGATATACATAAATCTAGCTTTTGTATATTTTTTACATTGATCGAGAAGTACCTTGTTGTTCCTTCCACATATCCGTCATCCCACCAGACCGAAATGACGGAAATACTGTAGGGTTGGAACCGTCAATTTAGAAAACATTAATTGTTACCGAACAGTGGACTGTATCTTGGTTGGAAGTCTCTAACGAAAAGAAAAACAACTTTACATTGAGACATTTACTCCAAAAACTGAAACTCTGACATAAAAACAAAAAAACCAGCATAAAAACCAAAAACAATATGTATCAAAAAGGTATAATGAGGCTGCCAGTTCTCCACATCCTCCCGATTCCTTTGGCAAACACCTCCTATCACCGTCATCATAGTCATCATTCATCTTCATCGTCTCATTTTTGTACATCGTTAAAGTCGTTAGAGACTTCCAACCAAGATACAGTCCACTGTTCGGTAACAATTATGTTAGCTAGCCAGTTATACAAAGATGCACACCAACACCACTAACACCAACTAAATATACTACCTACGATGCTTTTACTAACCCGGTTGGTCGTCGACGGAAGCAGCGCAGTTTAGAACATATCTGTCATCGGGTGTCAGGCCGAGGCGTCCAGATATCCGGATCCTGCTTTTCTTTGTCCCTACATCATTCCCGTAGTCTAAATAATTACCGGGACAGAAGCATTCCCTCAACATCGCACCAACATTATTTTCTTCCAGGGAACCAATCGAACTCTCTTTTTTCTTTGCTTTCTTTTTCTTCTTATCCATATCCAGAGATTTTAGCAGCTGGCTGATTTCGGAAGCTTGATCTAAACTGTCATCGTAGATACTGGAAAACTCTTCGGCCCCAGATTGATTTTGTAGTTCGTATACCTTCTCCTTCTGTTTGCCTACGACTACCAGGTAAACGTTTTTGGCTTTGACGGAAAGGTCTGGATTAGATGCAGCGCTTTTTAACCTCTTCGGCGGCTTCCGTTTTCTGAATTTACGAGTTTGAGTCTCTGCTGTATTGTTTGGCACGACGGTCACTTGGATGACAGGGTGGCTCGGTCGGGGTGAACTGTTGAACGGACTTAGTTGGACTGGCGTAGTCGAGTGCCGAACTCTGGCGATGCTTGCGAAAGTTGTATAATGTCGCTCTTGATTCTAAAATAGAGATTTTTTGTGATGAATTAATCGTTGTTTGGGTTAAATTACATAATAACAGCCGCAGAGTTACAATCCGGAGGTTCCGGGTTCGATTCCCTGTTGGTGTACACTCGAGTATAAAAATATGTATCCATATATTTGAAGAACAATTATATATCGCTATGTTGACTTTATTTATTTATTGGTCTCCTTTCAAGCGCTATACGTATTTTAACCACGAGTAAATGCCGTAGTGATATTTATAATATGTTTACGTTTGTATCTAATAAATACCTTTTCAGCTGGTCTCTTTAAATAAAAACCCGAATACGAATGTCTGGATGCTGTTCCTCGCGGACGCCCCACAAACTGCCCTTCCACCGATTGTATAGATAACGATTTGTCCAAGTGGACACACCCGGATCTTATCCCCGGCACACTTATATTATCCAATGAGTCTAAAAAAATTACAAAATTTAAATAAGATTTTTTTCCGAATGAATAAACTAATAAAAAATACCACGTTAACCTGTGAGTTCCGAATCGTTGGAATTAGCCATTTCGTGAATTTAGACAAAAACAACAGTAAAAATACAACAGAAAATCAATATTTAATATCAGTGTAATGCGCCACAATATATGATCCACATTTTAGCGATGTGGCGATCCAAAATTAATAATTGGTAGATAATTTAAAAATTAAATCATAAATATCATTAAAATTGGCAACTGAGATCTAACTGAGATGTCAAATCCAATTTTATTACTATTTTGATAGGATACCTTTTGCCTTTTGACATTAAATTGACCGCCAGTGATATTTATTCAATATCTATCTATTACCTTTCATAGTGAAGTCATGTCACTAACCAGCATTTTTAGGGTTCCGACTTGAGCAGAAAAGAACCCTTAGGATAACTTCTAGGTATGTCTGTCTGTCAATACCATTTTTCTCAAGACTCAAATCTGCAGTCGGATTCTTGGCGCGAACTTGTAAAATGGTCGTTCATTGCAATTTTAGTAATTCGTTAATAATACTGTTATGTGTGTTTTTTGTGTTATAATGGTGTGATATAGTGCAAAAAGTGTCACGGACAGTGTTATAGTATCAATTACGCAAAATTGCGAGGGTTTCGACGCGATCCGAAGAGTTTATCATGTCGAGTACATTCGGCATATGGATTCTTTCGGATAATGTTAAACCAAGGCTGGCCTTTGAAGTTCTCGTCAAGAATCCAAATTAAGCGATAAAATGTACACATTATACATTTTATTGAGAAAGCTGAAGAAATGGCTTCGGCATAGTTTATAACCTCAAAATTTGTTCACATAATTTTACTCGTCATTGGCTAGATAACCACTGGTTAAAGCCATTATTTAAAAAAAACTGCAGTCCCTTTGGAAGCTGTGAAAAATCACACTCTAAGTCAACGCAATAAAAATATACGGTCCACTGAGCAAGTAATCACTACGTTTTGATTATATTCTCTTTGAGGAAAACAACAACAAAACATTCCATTTTTATGTGTCAAAGTGTCAAATAATACAGTAGTCGTCAATCGTATCCATTGGTCAAAAACCGATCAAGTGCTAGTCGGACTCGCGCACCGAGGGTTCCGTACAGAATATGAATAAATAACATACTGAAAACCATAAATAATAAGTACGGTAATATGCACCCAACAAATGAAAATGTAATTCTGATTGAAAAATTAACTTTGCATCTTAAATACCCGATTCTTACCCGAGGCTTTATACTACAAAGTTATGTTTGTAAACATAAATTAGCTATTTTTATTGTGTTATACTTTTAAAATCCTGGTTTACAGATTTGTTCCTATAGTTGTTCTGTAAGACCTTGCTTCTTGCCAAATTTCAGGATTCAAGGTCAACAGGAAATACGCTATAGGTTTTGGTTCCCTTGCATTTTGTTGTGGAAGTGGTCTTAAATACAGCTTTATCCTTTTATTGTGTTGACCTATAAGTTTGATTTTTTCACAGATTTAAGGAACTGTATACTTGTGTATTCGGTATTAATTTCAACTTGATATCTGCACGGGTTCCTGAGAAAAAGGGTCTTGACAGACAGACACACGAACAACAACGTGATCCTATAAGGTTTCCTTTTTTCCTTTTGAGGTACGGAACCCTAGAAATTAAATGGATTTATTCTGTCATTTTAATATAAAATATTTCTTAGTTTATTTGACATACATAGTGATCTGTGATCTTAGTTACACTTTATATTATTATTAGCTATGAGGTGTTAAATTTTTTCATGTAGTTTTGAAATGAACCATTCCATCTAAAATGAGCACGAAATTCTTCATGCCCGACCATAAGGACGTGACTGGGATGATCACCCCCGTGTCGAAGGAGACGTTCTTCAACACCAAGTGGGTCCCGCAGCAGGCCCCCCTGTGCGCATACGACATGATCTACCATCCCCCCGACTACAACCCCAAGGCCGCCAGGTCTGATCGACAGCAGCCGGAAATTATTAGGGCAAACATATGGGAACAGGTGCTTTGTTTTATTCATTTACTAGCTTCACCCGCGTGTACTCTAGGATTTACCCCATGGTAATTACTCGTTCGATCAGGATAAGAGTAGCCTACGTCCTTCTTTGGCCTTTCAGCTATCTAACTAACTAGCTGTCTAGCTAACTACTACGTCCAGCTATAATCGTTTCCCGCGTAATGAGGATGATGACGATGAAGACCAACTCATCTGATAGGGACAATGTGGCAGACAATGGTATGCCTTTATTGTATGAAATGTGAACTGTGAACAGCTGATGAAAAGTATACGTACAGATGTCGGCAGTGCGTTCCTTGGACGTACGCATTCTTTATATGGGTACCACCTATGTATTAGTGAAGGCAACATCCCAATCAAATTACGTAGGAAAATCCATATTCTTTGCTTGCTCTGTAATGTACATCGCAATCCACTATCGCCAGGGTATCTCCGAGATAGGTTTCATTATCTGGGCGCAGACGATGGTCGTCTACAATCCAGCAGCAACCTTACTCTGGAGATACCAACACAGCACGCACACGTACACCAACTCCTTTTATGCCATGTAAACGAATGTAATGTCAAGACACAGTACATATTTGAGTATTTTCTTTATCAGGAAAAGCACAAAGGTATACCATCAACGACTCACTTATGCTATGGACGGCCGGTACGACGAGTGTTGGATCCAGCAATGAAAGAACACGTCAACAGAAAAGGTAGTTGACAAATAGTAACAATCGGTCAGGGGTTACGGATAGTTGACAACGACATGCTAGGGTATTGACTAAATAGAGACAATTGGTTACTTGTACCAGAGATACCATCTGTAATGATTGGCGAATGAGAAATGTCCAGAAAATTTGTAGCAACCCTTTGTATCATCACTCTGCCAAGCTAATGATTATATTCAATTCCCTCATAGAGATCTATGATGGAGCTGTATGGTAAAGATAATGATTTGAATGTTGTGTTTTTTCAGAGGCTATCCAGAACCCTCATATGCGCATATATGACGTGTTGGAATGGGCTGTGCTTTTGTACGACGGGAAGAGGACTTGCGTCGACTACTAAATGCACAATGGAACCTACAAACTAGCTTGCACTACGCAAACTACAAACTAGCTTACACTATGGAAACAACACTTTACTACAAATCCACATAAATAAATCTGTTCGTGGATATTGCATTATTACTCGTACTTATCTCGTACTGCACATGTTCATCCTTGCGGCCTTATCTCCACCAAATGCACCCTTTATTATTTTTTAGGGTTCGGAAGACCCGATGAAAAAATGGAACCCTTATAATATCACTCCACTCTGTTATCTGTTTGTCCATGTCTGTTGTCACAGCTGATTATCTCAGAAAGTACTCATGCTATCGACTTGAAATTTGGAATAGGTATAGTTACACAATAACTTTATTTAAAAAAAAGTTAAAAATAAGGGGGAGGGGTGAAATCTTAAAGTAAAGTCACTAGGTATAATAGGTTATCCGTTTGAAAGGGCTGTGTACATTCTAAAATCGATTTTTATTATTTTCTTTGCTGCATAGTTTTTGACTAATCATTCAAAATTAGTGTAAAATACTTACATACTTGTAGAAGGCTGCTCGGCGGCGGTCGGCGTAGGCATAACCCTTGGTTATACGTTTTCCTTTCTTTTATTTTTATTTATTTTATTTAAACAGTTTATTGTACACGGATAATATTTACATAACACAAAAATAGAAAAAATATATACAAAAGGAACAGCTTATTTCTAAAACAAATTTCTTCCAGCAGTCCTAGGTCAAGGAGAAATATTGAAGAAAGGAGGGCAGTTAGGCGTGTACGATACAATAAATATAATAAACGATTACATAAATACGAGATACAAAACAAACTAATATATGTAAAAAAATACTTTACATACTATAATTATATATTAACTTATAGTGATAGAAAATCTTCCTTGACGTTTTTCTTAAAGGCGGTAACAGTTTTGCTGTCGCGTACAGTGTGAGGCAAAGTTCCACAATCTGGCTGCATGAACCGTCAATGAGTAGGAAAAGAAATCGGAGTGATGGGAAGGGATGGATAGGATTGTCCTAATGTGAGGAATGTTCTTTCTTCATCCAGTCTGAAAAGGTATTAAGTGCTCAATTTTTCAACGAATTTTAAGTTTGTAACTTTAATAGACATAAAGGAACCATCGTCACTCTTATCTAGTCAAGTAAAGGAAATGTCTAATTATCCACTTTTATGCTCATTGCTCATGTTCATAGGTACCTAGTTCAAGTTGCACTTGTTTCTGATAGCTAAACAATTGGTATAAGTTGTACGCTTTAATATTGGTGCGTTTACCCAGTTTACATTGTTCAAAACTTTGCGGATGATGATGGAAGAGGAGAGGACAAGACAGACGGACTGTAAAAGTTTGATTTTCTTGCAGTTTAGTGCAGTTGGTACGTGGAAATAATTATTGGGTAACTGCATTTGAACCGCAATTTTGTAGTTGCCTTGCAGTACAAATGCAGATCGTCTATAATGAATGTTTAACGTTCGCATTTGGCTTTCGTCTCACCTGATGCTAAATGATGGTAATTCCGTTGTTTTGAAAGCGGCGGGTTCACTCAGAAACCTAGATCGAGCTAATAAGTCACATCGGTACCGAAAAATACCTTACTTTTTTGTGCTCTACTGAGGAAAAACTCATTAAAATCAATAACTAAACATGAACATATTTTTAGATGCAACTTTTGTCACTTTTTAGGGTTCCGTAGTCGAACAAGAAACCCTTATCGCTCTGTCCGTCTGTTCGTCCGCGGCATAACGCAGAGACCCTTGCTACTAGAAAGCTGTAATTTGGTACAGGTACGAATATACATATTAATCACGCCGACAAAGTGGTAGAATAAAATCTAGAACTAAAATATTTAAGGGTGGCTCCCATACACGTAAATTGGGGATGAAAATATTTAACTAGAGAGATATAGTTTTAAAACTGAAGGACTAGAACCATATAACTAAAGTTAATTAATTTAATATTTCCAATTTGATTTCAAAACCCAAATTACGGGAATCGCTACAAGTAAAGTTTTTAAGTTATACCACACTGAATGCAGAAATTATAGAAAATGCATAAATACAAACTGAACAATGAATTTGTTTAGTTGCGGCAATCGTGTGTCAAACTGAATTAGACTTCGAATCGAGTAAATTAAATTATTTATTTGTCATTATGTTTTTTCTTTTAGTATAATTTCAACTTGTGCTCGAGGAATAAAAATAACTTGATGTAAGTATTTTAGTCATTAAGTAAATGTTATTTATTTCATTACTGTTCTCACAATATAAAAAGCCAGTAGCTTCTCATTTTAACGAAACATAAATTTTTGTAAATAATAAATGATAGTTAAATACAAGATAAGTAATTTAAGATGAATATTGCATGATATTCAAAAACGTAAATAAAAATTCTCCAAAAAGAAAAACTACATATGAATGAATAGTGTATTTGTATGAAGTATAGAAAATTTGATTTATTTATTTCAGAGTACCAATTTCAAGTTTACAATATAAAATAAAAGTATCTGAGTGTACAATGATCGTCAAATTATAAAGTATCAAAGTTTGTTACAATTTCACGCCGCAAAAGTTTAACCGATCGACATGAAATCTGTTTATCAGTCTCCCTATCTGAACGGTGTGTAAGTGATTACTTCGGCGCGTAGAGAGAAACAGAGGTAGTGCATTACCAAGATTAAAGTGATCTTGGTGTTGAGTTAAGTAATTTGCTGTTTACACAAAAATCTGCAAATCAAATGGCAACTAAGCGAAATACAGTAGGAAATGGTCAACATTTTTGCCATATAATCTTACTGCGACGCGTGGAAGTTTGAAAAGTCCGAGGTGTTTATGATCAGGCTAAGGGGCAACAGTGCACTTTAGCAGATACATAAGTACATTTTAGGGTTCCGTAGTCAAACAAGGAACCCTTATAGTTTTGCTCTGTCCGTCTGTCCATCTGCGGCTTAGCTCAGAGAACCTTACTAGAAGCTGTACTTTTTCGCGTCCTTGAGCTTCCCCCCTCCCACATGTATCTGATAAAAGGTGGCTTTTAAAAATCAGAAAAAAATTATCAGTAGTAGTATGTATACTGAAGTTTAGAATTCAAATTACTTTATGTCGTCCTGTGTGGGCCCGTTTTTGGACGTAATTAGCGTTAAACCGTGAAATTATTGTTCAGGGTAACTACGGAACCCTACACTGCGCGTGGCCAAACTTGGCTTGGCTGCTCTTTTAAAAAATTATATAATGGAAAATTATTCAATTTTAATGTTTACAATCGTATGAAACTTACTTAGTCTTTACGTGAAACTATCTGTTTTTTCGATCTCCGAAGCCTTGAAGATAGATTGTATTCGTCTGGCGTTGCGTCGCAAGGCTGTAGGTGCGTTTAACTCACAAAGAGACCTATTAAAGTTTCGATAAAACACATTATTAATTTAGGTTTCTTCTTCTGTAAGTATTTTCAAAATTTTCTGGACTTTATGGAAAACTTTATAGCACAATCAAAAAGTTTGTCTATTTTAATCACTCTTCATGAAACCATTTTGGGATATGAGTCTCTTAGAGATTTGGCATAGTAACCGTGCTTGTCATGTGTATAATTATGCAATAGCAGATCCTGCTGCCAATCTAAACTTTTGTCAATGCAAAAGTAAAGGCAGAAGTTCACCAATCCAATTGCAAAGCGTGGTGATAGCAAATCCCTGATATCTACCACAGCGATCTACGAGGTAGACACATGTCCAGCCTAGGATATATGTATCAGATGATACTAGAAAGCTATAATAACCAATAAACAGTGGCGTAGCTATGTGAACGAAGGCCCCTGGGCAAAACTGAGATGCGGCCGTATTTAAACTACTTAATACGTTAAAGGTGCAAAACTATTTCATCGTGTGGCATAATACAAATTTACGTTGCGACTTTTTGAAGGAATCCATGTAAACCCTCAAATTTTATTTACAATGGAAAAGTTTTCTTAAACACATCATGGCATAACCGTCCAGAGACCTCAGTGAATACAGGGCAAATTTTTGGGCTCAACTAGGGTATTCTAAACACTTTTTCAAACGTCGTTCGTGGAGGCTGAGGAGCCCCTTGAACTGGCACTATGGTAGCTCAGTGCAGCTCAGCTCAGCTTCAGTGCTCGGGACCCTTCCCAGCAAAATCTATGATAATGAGGACTACATATACCAAGCGTTATATAGCGTTTGTATACAAAAACGCGCAGCAGTTGATCATCAGATTACAGTGATCATATTCTAAACACACAGCTAAGGCGCCATCTCCATAGAGAATCGCAACGAGTCTGCTCTATCTGCCGTCGGATAATCAATTCGAGATTCGGAGACAATTTCGCCAGTTTATCGCATGCGTAAAGCTGCGCGATCGCAACCCTGGACGTAGCTTTAGGGTGTTTCCGTCGCGGTATCGCCGCGAGATGCGATGAGTCCGTGACGTCATGCTCGTCCAAATTCAGTCATCGTATCGCTGCGATAGATCGCCCTGTGGAGATTTGCCTGTAGAGTTTGTATGGAATTATCGCTGCGATTTTCTCGTCAGTGGAAATGGCACCTGATACCATTACAGATTACAATACTCATACGCATCAAGTGAAGTCTCTTTCCGCGTGGTAACATCAGTTCCGTGAAACGAGATAAAATTTATCTTCCGCGATAAACCGACACATCTCGTCTCTAAGTTGTATGTCAACTACGTACATATCGGCATTTATATGTACATATATTTAGCAAGATCAGAAAATTATCGATCAGAAAAGTGAGATATCAATGCATGATTTTCACGGGACATCTTATCATCTCATTTTTAGGGTTCCTTGCCTCGTTTCCCGTCTGTCAATAATATCAAATATAACTAATTACAAAATCATTCATCATCATTCACTGCTGGACATAGGCCTCCTTCATGGTACGCCACATCGAACGGTCCCGAGCCACCTGCAATTGCATTGGCCAAAACCAAAGATATTGATATTTTTGCTAACAGTAACTTTAAGAAATAATTGCTTTCAACCTGTAAATTTTGTGATGGACATAGAAAATACTCTGCCTCCAAACATATCCAGTACCAGTACTGATAGGTGTCCACTGGGAATGCAACCCGAGTCCAAATACGTATCTACTAGGCCACGGAGGCGATTGGATGCTACAGAAAAAAAGTAAACGCAAGTCATTCGCATAGCTTAACAATGGAAACGTACAACTAGATGATTACCTCATGCTAAGAAATCTTAGTGAATGATGACAAGCGAGTGACAGTATGATACAAGAGAAAAAGCAATGTCTCAAATCCTACTACTTTGGCGATGTAATAACATATTTAAGATCTTTATGACAAAACGCATAGTGATATCAAAGGATTGTAGTTTGTAAACAAATAGAGATAACACACACAAAGGCTTCATAAATATTACAAAACGTATTTTTTTGTTTTTAATAGCATATATGCCTTATCGGGTTAATGTTTCCTTTATATTTATGCATAAGATGTTTTTTTATTGAATCACGTAGCGCAGTGATTCAACGTATAATTGTTGCTGGCATTCATTGTTGTTCACTCCAAATGGGAGAATTTTTATATTTACATCAATCATCATAAATATTTGTAAATAAAACGTTAAACTGACATAAATGTACACTACAAATAATAAATTAATCAGGTTTAAACTAAAGCACATAAAGCACAGCCGTGCTCAGTTGGGCAGAGCATCAATCCTTGAACAGTCGAGGTCTGGGTTCGATCCTGGCTCGTACCAATTACTTCCAATTTGTTATTTATGTACGAATGATAAAAATCATTACCATTGGCTTTTCGGTGAAAGAAAACATCACAAGGAAACCTTCACACTTTTGAGAAGAAATTCAAAGGTGTGTGTGAAGTCTAATAATCTGCACTGGGTGCGCGAGAGTAGGCCTGAGCCCCTGCAGTGGGGACATATATAGGCTGTTGATGAATAGAAGTTTTATACAGCCTTAATTTTGTTATAACTCGGTACTTCTTTTACAAAACCTCGCTTAAAGTTGCTGCCATATTTTTCAAGTATAAAATGCATATGTCAGATAACCATGAGACTTTTTTATTCTTATATTTCTATTTTTCAAGTTAGTATGTAGGCTTTGATTTAGATATATAGAAAACACTAATTAAAGCTTATACTTTAAAAGGTACTCTTAATCGTATAAAAGACTTCATCGCAACCATTCTATACGTAAGTAAATATGAAAATTATATACCAAAGACTTAAATAGCACCCATACAAAATTACCTTTTTTAATGTGTCTTGCACTTGGCCTTCATCTTACCGGTAAAGATGAGGACGTTGGAAGGAATGCGTGCTCACACAGCACACAAAAGCCTCAGGCTGTTTGAGGCGTTAACTCTCAAAGACTCAAAGCAACGCTGATTGACTGACTGGAATAGAACGAAATTTAAAATCACAATTCTCATCAAATGGCTTTGCGTTTGTAACTGTATATGGGCACTTCCTGAAGGTTCCTAATACTTCTTTTTGTGACGTTGTGTGTGCTATCCGTCTGTCTGTCCGTCTGTCACCAGGCAGTATCTCATGAACATAAATGATAGACAGTTGAAATTTTCACAGATGGTGTATTTCTATTGCCGCTATAACAACAAATATAAAAAAAAACAGATATTTTATACTCACATACAACAAACGTGACTTTTTGCGACGTGCATTTTAAAGTATTAGTAACGTCTTATAGTGACGCATAGCAAAACTAAATTTAAAATGGTATTTAGGCGCATTCGTTAGAGGATTGTTCGGTGCATATTATTTATGATTTCCCGTATTTTAATTATACAAAGTACTGTCAAAAATAAACCGTGTTGTTTTGTCACTGTAACAAAATCAATACTATATCCCTCAGCTTATGAAGATGTGTATGTGTGCTCGTATACCCACGTCTCTCACTCCGGTGCATCGCCACCTTTACGCATTACCTCGCCCTTGGCAATTATACTTGAAGCACATGTGCGAGGTTAATTATACGTAACTAAGGTATTTTTATTTCAATTAAAAGAGTCCAGTGGTAATTGAAGTGAGTTGCGAGCGGGCGCGTGCGGTGCCTACTGCTATGGATATTATGTTCGTTTGGCTGGACTTTGTGAGAGATGAAGCTGTCACAGTGAGTGCGACACCCGATTGGATTTTTAACACTCTTATCTAGTACGTAATCGCTTTTGTTCCCTCTAATTCGTCTTCGTTGACTTTCTACTGCCCAATCTACCGGGTTTGATTCCGTCTCCATGCCAAATATCACGTCAGAGCTATATTTCACTACGATTATTTGTAGCTAAGTCATCATCATCAACAGCCTATATATGTCCCCACTGGAGGGGCTCAGGCCTACTCTCCTACAGAGAGTGTATGGGCCATAGTCCACCACGCGGGCCCAGTGCGGATCGGCGGACTTCACATGCCTGTTCAAGACATGCAGGTTTCCTCACGATGTTTTCCTTCACCGTTAAGCAATCGGATAATATACTTGAATTGAAAAACAACTCATAGGTACACGGCTGGATTCGAACCCGGTACCCTCAGATTGAGAGTCCGCGCCTTATCCACTGCGCCACCGACGCTTGTAGCTAAGTAGCACAAAATAAAACACAAACTCCTCTCGATTTTTTTATGTTTCGATGGTGCCGTTGTTGGGTGAATGAAGAACTAACCAAGCAACGGTCTTAGGCCTCTGTGTCACTTATCACTGATAGATAATATAAGTGGATAAGGCCATGGGCTGAAAGTGCACGCATCCGCAATCGTTAAACTGAAGAACAAGGCAAATTAGACGTTCCACTCATGCATGAAGAATTTTTAAACGGGATTATCAAATAAAATTTTATTTACCCATCGAGAACTATTTACAATTTTTAAATATTTTAGTCTAGTATTGACTCAGCCTAGATAAAATTTCTTTTTATTGAAGATTGACTCAAATAATAAAGATATTATCAATGAAATGATAATACGGTTTAAACTTGGGACAAAAAGAATAATTATTTATACTACTTACTAGAAACCCAAAGATTTCTTTAATTTTTAGGGTTCCGTACTTCAAAAGGATTATAAGTTATCTGTCTATCGAGACCCTTTCTCTCAGGAAAGGGGAAAGTATCAAGTTGAAGTTAATATCATCAAGTTTGAAATCCTCGTATCTGTGAAAAAATAAACTAATAAGTCAATGCAATAACAGTACGGCTGTTTATACCGCATTTTTGACGAGTTAAATTCCCTTACGAGTGCAAGGGATTCAAAACCTATAGGATAACATGATACTTTCCGTAGAAGTTAGGTCTTACAGCACAAGTTTCGGGATAAATCTGAAAACTATATTGTCTTCATTACCAATTAATAACGTTTTTTTAATACATTGACTGTGATGGATGTATGTATATCATTTTTTCAACTGTACATGAAAGTTTACTCTTTTTTTAGACTTACATTTTTCGGAGCTCACTTATTATTTATGATTTTCAGTCTGCCAATTATTCATGTTCTGTACGGAACCCTCGGTGCTCGTCTGACTCGTTTTTTTTTAAAAGTGTGCAAGTGCCTGATTGATTTATAAACGTCTCGTATCATCTTTTCTTGGCAGAACTTAATAAAAGTATTAGCACTGTTGTTTGGTGGGATGTTTAGATGATTAAGTAGTATAGTGCTACGAGCTGGGGTAGCAAAATTACCACCACTAAAATGAACTAAGTACTACATAGGTATGTAAACAATTACATCGTTACTGTGAAGCAGTCGAGTGGATGATAGTTTTTAAATCATGTTTTTAAGATATAATAATAATGTATTCAGCTATAAAGTAGTAGAGTTAATATGCATAGTTATTTAAATGATAATGTTAAATTAAACCGTATCAGGTAAAATGTCTGAAACTTTTATTATCTGTCTGTGATGTTAAGTGCCATGTCGTGTCATGCCATGTTTTTAGCGGTATAATCGCGGTTACATCTGTGTAACCGCCCCGCCTCCTTGGTATAATGGCTCCACGCTTGGACTAACCAACGCATGGTACCAATGCCTACTGCCTAAGTTTGCCACAACAGCAGTATTTTAGCACTGTTTGTACAGGATCCGAAGTAAGGTCGTCCTTCACTCATGTGTCAACCAGATAAAAGTGATATTTTATCGAATTAAATAAGTGTCTTAACATAATTTTACACGGCAACCCCCTAAGAAATGGTCAAGGTTATAATTAATTAAACTTTTTTATTTTTTATATAATTTCGCCGGCGTGCCAACCAAAGAAAAGAAATTCTAGCGGAAAGTTTATGATATACACAACATGAAACACCGCAGTTAACTACCTTTTTCTGGTCCCTAATACCTGGCAGCCGCGTTCAAACAGGTAAGTTGATATTAAGTAATAGGGACCAGAAAAAGGTAGTCAACTGCGGTGTTTCATGTTGTGTATATCGTGCAAAAAGTGTCACGGACGGTGTTATAGTATCAATTACGCAAAATTGTAACGGTTTCGACGCGATCGAAAGGGTTTACCATGTCAAGTACATTCAGCATATGGATTCTTCCGAATTATCTTGACACCAAGGCTGACCTTTGAAATTCTCGTCAAGAATCGTCAAAACAAGCGATAAAATGTACACATTATACATTTTATTGAGAAAACTGAAGAAATGCCTTCGGCCTTGTTTATAACCTTAATATACTAAGAGAGAATATCATTATAAAAGACATGGCTGTATGGTGTTTTGCCTTTGCCTTTTCCTGGTAGGAAAAATCTTACCAAAAAAATTAAGCATATAATTACATAATAATCTCAGTTCTATATTTAAATGTGACGTTGCTGTGGATGATGCAGCACTCGTACCGACTTTGTGTGTGTGTGTATTATCGATGAAAATGACTGTACTTGGGGTGTGAGCTCGATCACGTATTATCATAGGGAAAGTTATCTCGTGAAACTGATTGTATCAAAATAGTATAATAACACAATTCGCAATGAGTAGGCAATGTTTCGGATTAATACCCCATAAGCCTTCCCTTGTGTTCATGGGACCCCAAAAGACTACTAAAACTACGACCATCAACTGGCATTCAAAGGTCGTTCATCATGTCAGTCTGGGAAACTTATTCTATCAGTTGATAAAAAAGATAAACCAGTCTGCAGTCAAGCGTAAACACTTTACACAATATTCGATAGCTATTTTTTTATACTAGTTACTAATTAATAAACATTTGACAATTTAATTGAAATACTCCGCTGGATAACAGTATGAATGCTCATGCTCTTGAATCATTTGATAAACCCGATTGGATCATATCAGAGGGAGAGTTACATGAATTATTGGCAAACAAACATCTTTCAAATTCAATGAGACTAGGTCCATACCCACGTGGACGTTTCCCTGGTGACAATATGATGATCGTATTTTATGCTTTAAAAATAAATTAGATAAGAAAGGTTTACTGATTTTATTTACATAAAAATTTCAAATATGTAGCTATCCCTTGTAAAATGTAACAAGAAAATATTTAAATAGATTTTTTTTATTTTTTTTTATTTCCTGTATATTTAGTAGAGCAGGCAGATGGAAATTATGTAACGTATAACTGTGACTCAAAAATGTTCCGTCTCCCTACCGCCACATTTTTGTTATTTTAATTTTCTCCCAATGTCTACTAGAAAATGTACTTATCGTTAACGGTGTATTTTTAAATTGTTTATAATAAAACCTTGCAACTAAAGAAACTATTTGCAGTAAAGTTTCGCACATATTGTGAAAGACCTTTAGAGGAACCGAATAATAATTTTGTTTCAGTGGTTTCAGATCAGAAAAGCGCTTGTCATGTATCTCGATATTGTATTTCACTACATTTCATTAAATTCGTTTCATGAATAGCTACAATATATGATTATCTTATTCTTAAAAATTTTAGTATTTACTTGTTTAAATTTAATTTACGGTTTAGACCTGTATAATATGCATTCCAAATTTAATAGTGTGAAATATATTTTTTTCTTCCATTGCGATTATTAAGAGATATATCTAAATAGGAAATCATCATCATTCACTACAAGTCCAATTCTGGGCATGAGCTTCCCTCATAGGTGACCACGATGAACGAGCTCAAAACGCTTGAGCTAAATAGGGGCGAAGCCAATTCAGTTAAATTCAATGCGTCGAAGACACAGGCGTGTCTGTTCACAGCGAAGCGGAGTCCATTTCATCTTGTTCCATCCTTCCAAAATGTATCCATACCGATAACAAACCGTCTCGAGCTCCTGGGATTGGAAATCGCGTCTGATCTCAATTTCGGGAGCTACATCGAGTCTATAGCAAAAACTGCGGCCAAAAAACTAGGCACTCTATCGAAGGTCAGACGGTACTTCCAGCCATCACAGCTCTTGAGTCTATATTGCGCTCAAGTAAGATCATGCATGGAGTACCTCTGCCATCTTTGGGATGATTCAGCTCGCTATCAACTAGCTGCTTTGGACTCGGTGGAGCGTCGAGCTATGAGACTGATAGGCAACGATTACGCTACATAAGGCAAAGTTCCAAAGCCTCGAACATAGGCGTCGGTTGCCTGCCTTTCGGTATTTTATAGGATACATTTTGGAGAGTGCGCAATAGAGCTATTTTTGTTGATTCCACCTTTGCCGTTCAAGTACCGGTCAAACAGAAGAACAGCAGACCTTCACCCGTACACTGTGGATATTCCTACAGCTCGCACCAAGCGTTTTGCTTCAACATTTATCGTGCGTACAGCAAAAATATGGAATGCACTACCGGTTTCCGTGTTCCCCGACAGCTACAACTTGGGAATCTTTAAAAGAAGAGTAAATAGGCACCTTCTAGACCAACACGTAACATCGTCGACCTCATCGTCACTTACCATCAGGTGAGATTGAGGTCAAGTGTTGGTCTATCTTCAATAAAAAAAATACAATAATAAACAAACATTACACGTCAGAAGGAGGTCGGCTAAAAAAATTGAAATAAACATGGATCCATTTGAAGATTTAGAGCAGTTTTTCTCACAGTAGGTGATAATGCCCCCTTGTATTGGCCTTGTACTTGAGGACTATACGGGGGCTGGGGAAAATTGAAGCGGTTCATTTTCATTTATTTAAGGGAAACAAACAGTATAAAATGCTTGATCAGATTAATATCATAGACCGTCACGGGTGACCACAAAAGTTCATATCTCTTTTCTGTGTCACGGTATTCATTTCTGTAATAAAATCCGACATGTAAGTCTTTCTGAAAGTAAACACAAAAATATATATGAAAATATTCCAGTTAAGAAAGCTTAGTCTCAATACCAACACTCTTGCGCAGTTGCGGGCCATCGGCCGTTGAAACAAATTCCTGGAGACTGGTGATTCTCCAATGATAAGGTTATAAACATTACTCTGACCTCTACGAAGGATTTCTACAGAAGGGCACATACGGTATCGTCACTGCCTTTCAACTGAAACTAGGTTGAGATAAGTTATAATCAGATTGCGGAAACGTTATGATATCCACCGTCGCGTCGAGATACGTCGCGTCGAGATAAGATTAGCGCGTAATATTAGATGCGACGTAATGCGAACTATATCTGTCAATAACTCGTTGGCTAAGCTTAGTGCTCGATGCAATGACTTGCAAGAGAATTGACTAATGCATCATTATATATCACGTGATATTTTATGACGTATACTTACGTTTTGAGATGAATCAATAATGATGATAAAACTCATATTGGGTTTGGTTTCATCATCAAGAGGTCATATGATGAAATTGAGCTCTGGTCATCCAAAAACATCGTTAGCGAGCATTATAAGTGTCAAAGGCCCTTTAAAAATATATTTAATACCAAAATTTACAAAACTAATTTATGCACATCATCAACAGCCTATATATGTCCCTACTGCAGTATCTCAGGCCTACTCTCTTACAGAAAGTGTATGGGCCATATAGTCAACCACGCAGGCCCAGTGCGGGTTGGTAGACTTCACACACACCTTTGAATTTCTTCTCAGGAGTGTGCAGGTTTCCTCACGATGTTTTCCGTCACCGTTAAGCAATCGGATAATGTACTTGAATTATAAAACAACTCATAGGTACACGGCTGGATTCGAACCCGGTACCCTCAGATTGAAAGTCCGCGCTTTATCCACTGCGCCACCGAGGCTTATTTATGCGCACGCGCAGTGAAAACTTGATTAGGATCCGTTCAGTTGTTTTGAAAACTCTTTTCTACGTACATTGTGATGATAAGGATCAGTCAATATAATTAAAAGAACAACAACACTCCGAGATCAAATAAGATTATCATGGCAGTAGAGTTTAAGAGTACAAACAGAATCATTAAAGGAGGAATTGATTTAATTTACATGTAAATTAATGGAATTAAATAAAGTACCGCAAAATTATTGAGTTTACACCTTGGTTTATTTTAATACTTACTACTTTGCTCTTACAGTGCTTTTTTGGATTGAAGACAAAGAAACGTAGGACTTTTGTACTCGATGGTATAAATATTGTCCTAAACAGAATCTGTCCTAAACAGAATCTGTCCTAAACAGAATCTGTCCTAAACAGAATCTGTCCTAAACAAAATCTGTCCTAAGCAGAATCTGTCCTAAACAGAATCTGTCCTAAACAGAATCTGTCCTAAACAGAATCTGTTCTAAACAGAATCTGTCCTAAACAGAATCTGTCCTAAGCAGAATCTGTCCTAAACAGAATCTGTCCTAAACAGAATCTGTGCTAAACAGAATCTGTCCTAAACAGAATCTGTCCTAAACAGAATCTGTCCTAAACAGAATCTGTCTTAAATGGAATCTGTCCTTAACCGAATAAACCTTCTGACGTAACAAACATATAAAAAAACATACCCGTCGAATTAATAACCTCCTCCTTTTTTGAAGTCGGTTAAAAAAGGACGCCGTATAAGAAATTAAATCATTCTGTCTCTCCGCTACGATTTAAAGGAATTAGAACATTAGTACGGTTTTACTGCAATAAAATCATCACCATCGCCATCGCCCGCGTTACAATCTCGTTGGTAAATATTAAATTAGGTTTTATTCTTCAATTATTATAGTTGTAGAATACAGATCGTGATCTAAGTTTTGTTGTATATCTATCTAATAAAAATGCGAAAGTGAGTTAGTTTGTTTGTCCTTCCTTTAAGTCATAGTAATTAGTCATAATGACATGATTTTTACGGTTTCATACATCAAAAGGAAAAAAATGAACTCTTATAGGATGACTTTGTTGTCTCTCTGTCTGTATAGCTATATCTATATCTATCTCTGTCAGAGGTATAAAGTTGAAATTAATATCAAATACGCAAGTCTTAAGTCCCTTGGATCTGCGAAAAAATCAAACCTATACGTCAACGCAATAAAAAGATATAGCTGTATTTCCATACAAAATGCAAGGGAACCAAAATCTATAGGGTACTTCCTGTGAACCTAGAATCCTGAAATTTGGCAAGAAGCAAGATCTTAACCGTAGGAATAAATCCGAAAACCATTTTTTAAATTATAACTTATTTTTGTATTTACAAACTTAACTTGGTGTTTGAAAGCCATATATCGGGTATGAAATGTAACAGCGAAGTAAAGTTGGTTCTTCAATCTGACTTATATTTTTGGTAGAGCATGACTTTAAGCATGTTAATTATTCATATTCTGTACGGAACCCTCGGTGCGCGAGTCCGACTCGCATTTGACCGGATCTTTTTTGTCATCATCCCTATTAATGCGTACATGTGTGATTTGAAAGCGCATTCTCCCAGACTCTGTCGATCAGATAAGGCTTGTGACTACGACTAAACCACTCTAGAAATTTCATCATAATTTCATTGGTTTCATAATAATTGCAAAAACCAAATAGATAAACCCAAGTTGATTTGTTTTTTTACTATTACTCCTTAATAAATTTCACAACCTTCATTTCCATTAGATTTTGTTTCAAAGAGATATCTTCAACTTTTAGTTGAAAATTAATTTGGTTTAGCGTAAATAACAATCAGTAACAATTTGAAAAAAATCTTTAAAACAATATGTAACATATGATAAAGTCCCTAGAAAAAGTTATACTGACCTCACTCTGTCATTTGCGGCAACGAAATCACGGATGAACTAGCCTAGAGTTAGCTAACTATTTTTAAGAAAAACGTCAAGGAACATTTTCTGTATCTTACGAGTAGTTCTTAGGTTAATATATTATTGTATGTATGTATATATGAATATTGATATATGTCAATATTTTGTATCTTGTATTTATGTAATCGAATATTGTATTTAGATATATTGAATGTACTCGCCTGACTGCCGTCCTCTCTTCACTATTTCTCTCTTGACCCAGGACTGAGTGAGAAATTTCTTACAGAAATAAGCTGTTCCTTTTGTATATATTTTCTCTGTTTTTTGTGTGTTTTGTATTTTTCTGTGTACAATAAATTGTTAAATAAATAAGGCTCATACCCTAATGGGAAACTGCAAGCTAAATAAACACTTCCACAACGGACAGTATCTACACTTCTATAAACTCAAACCAATCATACGGCTCATGACCGAGAATGGCTTTGGGGACTATTTGATCCATAGGGGACTGTCACAACAGATCTATAGAGGTCACAGGGGCATGCAGGACACATGAACTGCGCCCCTCATGTCCAAACAATAATAATATACCTCACTGTAATCAATAAATTAAGCTACAAATTGAGTCCCATTCCGATCATGTCTTTATGGGACGTTAATTACAGGGGTGTAATCATGTGGAAGTATTGGTATCTTCTGGGCAGCAAAGAAGAAATAGCTGCAGTGCTACCACAACCACAGTGATTATTACAATTAACTTCTAACAAAGTTTGAGGTGCCGAGAGATACCTGACGAAGTAAAAAAAAGTTGTAATTTTTTCGTAATATTTTCTATTTCTACCACTGTTACAGAATAACTGTAAGATTTATTGATAACTTAAATCCGTTCTCAGATAATGCGCAATTGAACTCGATAAACCAAAATAATGTATTCAATTAGTAAAAATAAATAATAAGTTATTTTTCCTTTTAACAGGCGACGGCTCGACGTACAAGCTCTTCGTCGATCTGATTGCAAATGAAAGTTCGAAAGATAACCGAGATTCGTAGTACGGCATGACTTTTCATAAAGTACCGCTTTTTCACACGGCTCGACTCTCCTAGGCATATTTTCATCTCAACTAAGTCAATATAAATACTGAGGCAGTATATAAAGTTTCAGCATCCGAAAATTTGTTATCACTCCGGCAGTAGATCGCTAGAGATCGGCTCGATATTACACACATATTCTCCCATATACGGTAAGAAAGATATTTTTCATGAGAAAAAATATTTTTTAAATTCTTTATTGTTTTCATATTATATAGTTATGATATGTATGTAAATTAAATACATTAGATTTAATAGATTTATTTCTAATAAAATAATTATGTAATAAAAAACTAATAATGAAAATATATTACATTTAAAATAATTAATTTTTCTCAAAAAAGTTTTTGTTACGTTTACAAATTTCAAAACAATTTTACTTCTTTAAATTAATTTTTTTTAAATTGAATTTTTTATTGATTCCATATTTTAGTATAATAATAAAAAATGGACTATACCTTGTTCAACATTGCCTGGTCGTAACAAATAGTGAAGGTTTGTTATCTTAATTAGAGGTATGATTACCTCTAGAGATAATTATACTTCCTACTCCCCGCTTAGAAGGGCTGTAAAAGTTACATTTTCTTACTTACATTGAGATATCATACTTCATAATAAAGTATTTAATTTATAAAATAAATAAAATAAACCGCTGCTATGCATGTCCGAAATACTAAGTTGTATTATAGTTGTACACTAAGTAAAAAAGTTTAGGCATAACTTTTCGTATTAATGTTGCTAGAAATAAACCAAAAGCCTTATCAAAACTATTTATTATAAAATCACGTTAGAAACATATTTCCTTGTAATGTGTAAAAAAAAAGCGTGACCATTTTTGAGCGTGTAAGTCTGGCATGCGCCGATGTTTTCTTAATTATATGTACGAGTATATATAAAAGAGCGTTCCAACTGCAAAAAACAGAAGTGTTGATAAACAAGTTAGAGAAAAATTTATTACAATTTCTGGCAGCTTACGTTAGTATAAAAAAAATTGAACCCATACAACAATGATAAATTACGAAAATATTGTTTTAGGTTCCCCTTATTAACAACTATTCCGTTTACAATAAAATTTGTATCTCCTCGATGTCTGTCTGCTTGCCAAACTTCATGGCGATCGGTTAAATGGCTTAGGGTTACATTAAAGTAGAAATAGTCGGGTAAGAAACAAACCCATTTTAATTTATAAAAATAAAATAAAAATTAATAACGAGTTAGAACATAATTGAGAAGTGTCATTCATGTTTTGAAAATTATAAACTGATAATACAGTAATAATATTCATACACAATTAATACAAATATCATAAAAATATGGTATTCATAATATTAGCACCGGATATCATTCTAATAGTAATTTGGGTGTGCTTTTAGGGTCTTGAAGATCTAGCAGGATGATTCGATCACCCGGGGTAAGTGTGTTTTCTTCTTTCTCAAATCGTGTCGTCTTCGTTGTCATGGCAGCTGGAAAAGTCCATATATTTAGTTTATTTAGAAACTATCAACTCTGTAAAAAATAGTTTGCTGCAGTTACAGATCAAAAAAGTGTTAAGTGCGGGAGATCCCCTTAATCTTGACAACAAAAACAAAAAACAGACCAATTTTTTACTTTATTTTGGTGTAGGCGTTCTTTTAAAGAATAATTTCAAAGATTTAAATCTTTTATTAGTTTTATAAAATTACTTTTATCGCACAATAATTATAAACAAGTTACCTAAGTATCTAGTTGCACTGAACAGTTTTAAAACATAAATTCATTGTAACATAACCCACAATGTTATAATTACCTAGTAATCGCGGTCTGAGTAATTTATTATGGTTCAAATCAGTTATATTTATATTATATTTTTAAAATTTGTGCTCAAAACCGACCCAACTGAAGCTACGAAAAATGTTGGAAAACCAAAGAGCCTTGATGATGGCAAGTGACTATCAGAGCAAACGAGTAAAAATTAAATTTCATATTCCCGTAACAAGACACGTCAAATGTATACTTTACGTTTGAACCAAAGACATTTAACATTATAATTATAGACCGGACAAAGCAAACACAATTTTGATCACAATCTTATTACCAATTGGTAATAAGTGACTAACTCTAGTGTCATATCACGTCACACGCCCGTACAAGACATCAGACGTACCACTGACTTTCGAGATCAAAGTTTTTCTATGAACATTTTCTCAATGCCCTCTCTATAACCTATACTTTATTTAAATTTCTCTAGTTTGAACTGATGATTATAATTATGAATAATTAAATCGGTTTGATTCATGGCGTCTGATTCCGTGATGATAATTTGTTATGTTGTCTGACCACTAACACTTCATCAAGACCAGTACAAAATCAAAGCGAGCATCCAGAGGTGTTTTTGACTGAACACCAAAGAGCTTTGGACATTCTACACAGCAGATGCAGTAGTCTTCGACTCAAACGCACTGATGTTGTCTTCCCTCAATACCAATCTTCACAAATACCAAAATTAATAAAATAATCGTAAAGATTATCATAAAATATTCGCAATTCATTAGGATTAAAAAGACAATGTGGAAACTAAGCCGTCGGCAATGCATTCCACTCCCTGTCTACACCCATGAAACAGTTATTTCTTTGAGGTAACACAAGATTTTGTACACAGCAATGCCGGTGCGCTCTAGAAGAGACATCTCTGTCGCTCGTGAACTCTCCCATATGCAGCGGCCTGTCACTGTTCATGCTGCTGCTGGAGAGCTACATAAGCGGCAGATGCGACATTGCCACTCCATGCGACAACGTGCGATCTGTGGACCAACTGGAATCCGAATATGACTTCATCGTTGTGGGCGCTGGACCGGCCGGGTCAGTCGTCGCTAGCAGACTGAGTGAAGACGGAAATTATAATGTGAGTCTTGTTTATTCAGGATTAACACTCTAAATTTGGTTTCCACTGAACGATGGTTAACAATATATCTTAACTCAGACTTATCGTGAAGACTGCCAATTTGGATTGTTCTGGAACCATGGAATGCGGTAAATTGCCCTGCAGCTTTTGTGTCTATATATTCTTATCGTTTTCCTTCTTTGCCTTGCCTTTTAAGACACCCGCAGGATGACCTGGGATGAATATCCTAAAGCCGAGACCACACGGCACCTCTCGTATCTTCAGAAACCCTTTCGAATTTGAAGCAACTCCTTAGTCACTCTCCAAATTGTCCAACTGTTCCATTGTCACGGTGGATACTTCATGGAACGGCCACTGACTGTCACCTAATCCTGTTTCTAAATTGTTTCTCCTTTTCAAAATGCTCTCCACATTTTGGTGACACGATCCGCCTACTCCCATTTGAGCCTTGGCACTTTGCCAGTCTTATTAAGTTTTCGGCTGAATTTACTACTTAGCTAAATAATAAATAATACTAGTGATTTCCAAACCATTGCTAATAGAACTACGTGATGGAAGTCTGGCTTCAATTAAAATCCACTTTTGTAAAAGAATAGAGAAACAATAAGGAGCGTCGAATTCAAAATACTTTTTAAAATCATGAGACCTACAGCAAACTCAAAGTCACATTGTATGTGTGAAAGGAAAGGAGCGGTCTCAGTGCAGTTTTATATTTATTATAGAAGACCTGTTCAGTCGGGGCGGGGTTTCTAATAATTTTTAATTGTCAATATAGGTGTTGTTACTGGAAGCCGGAGGAGTAGAGCCTATTGGAGCCCGCATCCCTTCATTCTACAGAGCATTCTGGTCTAACGAAGAAGTCGACTGGAACTATAGAACTGTCCCCGGCAACTACTGCTTAGACCAGAACGAAAAAGGATGTTTGTGGCCAAGAGGAAAAGTTATCGGTAAGCAATATTTCATTTCACAGATATTTTCCGCTACGCTTACGATATATGGTATATACTCGTAAGTACGCCGGCAAAGTGAAGGCATACATTCCACGCGTCTCTTCTTGTGGTGGCACATTGTCACGCTTTTCCGGTAGTAGAAAAATTGTACAGATACAGATTTTGAGTATTACTTTCACTGTATTATACGGCATTAGATCATGAAGTTAGTTGCTTGGAAAAATCCTGACTGCGATTTGTGCGACGAAGTTTGTCAGAATAAACTTTGCTTGTTTTACTATATCTTACCTTACCTGGGGTCTAAAATACCGATTTAAAGAATATGCCTACTAAATATTGTATATATAGTTCATACATTCTGCAGACTTGACAGTTCAGCACCAGGTCAGGCATTAAAATACCATTATAATAAAGATTGAAGTGTCGTCGCAAAAACTACTAGTATATTGCTTATAAAGATGCGTCGTGTAGGCACATGCGCGATAATACTTCGAGGATGATATTCGCTGCAATTCGCAATTTAAAATATTCTTTTAAGATTCAACAACACGAGTTCCACGACCTAGAGATTAGAATCACAGGAAATCTTACCGGATTTGTAGGCAAAGTTCGCTTCCCCCTCGCACATCGACGAGAATTTTGGCGAACTATTCGCGTCCATACTAATTTTATGAATGCGAAAGTGTGTTTGTTTGTACTTCTTTTAAGTCGGGACGGAGACTCGCAATGACTTGATTTTTGTATAGGGACAGTTGAAGGATCAGAAAAGTAGTTCCTGTAAGGTAATTTCTAAAGTCAATATGGACGAAGTGTCATCAAAAGCTACTTTGCGAATAAAAATATATGTTTACAATATAAACGGCACGCCACATCGACCGGTCCCGAGCCACCTGCATCCAGCGACTCCCTGCGACTCTAACCAGGTCGTCGGTCCATCTAGCAATGGGACGGCCTGGTATACGTTTCTCGGTACGTGGTCGCCACTCGAGAACCTATACTCCCCACCGGTTATCGATTGTTCGAGCGATGTGGCCTGCCCATTGCCACTTCAGACGTGGATGGTTTCACCAAAACAAAGACATTTAAGGACAACTTTAGTTTTTAGGTCCTAATTCGAAGTTTGTCCCTCAGGCGGTTCCAACCTCCTCAACGGTATGATGTACCACCGAGGTCACAAGGCCGACTACGATGACTGGGTCGCCGCTGGAGCCACGGGCTGGTCCTGGGAAGAAAACCTAGAGTACTTCGACAGGACTGAGGGAAACAAACAAATTGGATCTCTAGTCAGCGACAAGTACCATTCCTCTTCTGGACCTCTTCCTGTGCAACAGGTAAGATAGTTTCAACAAATAAATTATTAGCCTATACTGCCCCACTGCTGGGAAAATGTCACCCGCCCTCATATTCCTTCAGTTTCATCTCTCAAGATCTTCCTCCAATCGTCCAGGATATAAATCCATTCGTTACCCCAGCCGCCTATTCAAGTTTGTTTAGTTCAAGCTAAAGTTACTCCTAGCGCCTTACTTATTCTAAATTCATATTTAGAAACACAGTGGAAACCTGTGGAAAGTATTGTATCTAAAATCTAATTGTTCTCCTACAAATTCCAAATGTTTTTATCCTACTTAAATACCAAAGTAGCTAGCCAGACATTAAAAAATTCCCTTCTCGTACCACCGACCAACCCCCGAGAACTATAGATTCTTAGCTCACGCTGTTACCAAAGTTACCGTGACGTTGCGAATTTATCCTTGTTTTATATCCAAATTAATAAATATGTTACACATATGCTACTTATTAACATGTGTTGCAAGAATCAGTCAGGTATACAAAATCGATATAATTAAAATGAAACAAAGTAAACAGGAACAATGCATATTTCGCAGATGTTTTTGTACTTATTACAATATAAAAAAACGTCCAAGTGCGAGTTGGACTCGCGCACCGAGGGTTCTGTACAGAATATGGATACTTAAAATACGAAAAATCATAAATAATATCCACCGTATAATCCCCTCACGAATGCGCCATTTTCAATTTCGACGTTTTAATAACGCCATCTAGTGTCGAGTAGTAAAACTAATTCTCGACACTAGATGGCGTTACTAATACGTTAAAACTCACGTCTCCAAAAAATCACGTTCTCTGAATGGAAGCCCTTTTAAATATTTATTTTATTCTGTTTTTTAATACTTGTTGTTACAGCGGCAACAGAAATACATCATCTGTATTTCAACAACAAATTTCAACTGTCTAACTATCACAGTTCATGATATACAGCTTGGTGACAGATGGACAGACAGACGGACAGCGAGGTCTTAGTAATAGGATTGGTGACCTTATGGGTACGGAACCCTAAAAACACGGAACCCTTTTAATTATACTGAATTATAACTCTATTATTCAATAAAATACGTTTACCTAGACACTACTATATTAACCTAGATGTCTGACAACCATGGGACCGTTTACAACATGCAGGCTGTCTGCTGTCGCCAAATAAGCAACATCCTTGGGTCATTGTACATGTACATCATCTGAGCACCTTCCGGGCTCGAAAAGCTATTCCGGTGAAGCTATAGTGATCGCAGGACCGGCAGCACCACGTCAGGGTCGATGTTCATTCATTCTTGCATCCGATATGCGTACTTTTTATTCTGCTCAATTAATTATATTCTGTATTGCTTCCATGTTCACATGTGTACACTCGGGCACAAACATATGTATGCACTTTTAACCTTGTCAAATTCACATTTCCTACAACACACTACATTATAATACATTAAAAATATAATATAAACACTAAAGTAAAACATTAAAGTGTGTTAATACATTTTGATAACAATCAAGAGTGAATGTGACATGGTTGGAAAGTGGATACATATGTTTGTACTCGAGTGTACATATATTCTATATTCTGTTGCGATACTACTGAAATATAAGATAGTTTCAGTACGGCCGAACGGTACGGTTGTTACAATAAGAACGAAAATTTAATAATTAAAGCGTTCAAAAAGAACTAGAATTTGACTTCAACTTCCCTAAAAGCCTACAGCATTCATCCCCTTAAAGTTCACCCTCAGAGGTAGAATTATTATCATATTTGCTTTTTGTTGATTTTCCTTAAAAGCCCTAAATCAATTTCGATAAAATTTATATGGTACCACCTGTTAAGTATGCTCTCCCACGCAAAAAAATAATCATCAATACCGATGCATAATTGGTAGAGTTATCGCGTATCATACATTTTTAAAAACATACAGTCGAATTGATAACCTCCTCCTTTTTTGAAGTCAGTTGATAAGGTAGCAAAAATAATTAAATCGACCAAAAATGGGTACATATACAAGTAGCACAGCTATCACAAACACTGCTTACGCCTCGATATACAATGCCAAATTCGCCAGCGAATGTACACCGCCGTCGGCCTTCTTTTATATCGCGTCGTCTTCATTTGACTAGAATTTTTCAAAGGCGACACTTTGTAAACGAACAGGCTTTATTCGTATAATGTATTCATTTTGTTGTTGACTTGCAGTTCAAAGACCAACCACCGTTCCTGTACGAGCTGCTGAATGCCATCAACGAGACCGGCATCCCCATCGTCACCGACATGAACGACCCTGACACCCCTGAAGGATTCATGATCGCACAAACCATGTCCGAGTAAGTTACTTTGTCAGACTTTCAAGAGACGCACTCATAGAAAACCACGAAGAACGATGAGGGGAGTTAACAAACTCCATAGCCACTACAAGCTACGTTCAGAGGCCGCCATTCCAATGTGCGGAAACATGATTCGATTTTAAACTTAGTCTACACTACACAAGTTACAATAAGATTCTAAGCCTGGTATTCCATTCCCGTGACGGCTGGATGTTTTCCGTTACAAGCATACGTCATCAACTATGGTCATCGGTACCAAAACTCGTTTTAAAAATTTTTTTAAAACATACTACACTAATCGTGACGTACTCGTATCATCATCAACAGCCTATATATGTCCCCACTGGAGGGGCTCAGGCCTACTCTCCTACAGAGATTGTATGGGCCATAGTCCACCACGCGGGCCCAGTGCGGATCGGCGGACTTCACATGCCTGTTCAAGACATGCAGGTTTCCTCACGATGTTTTCCTTCACCGTTAAGCAATCGGATAATGTACTTGAATTGAAAAACAACTCATAGGTACACGGCTGGATTCGAACCCGGTACCCTCAGATTGAGAGTCCGCGCCTTATCCACTGCGCCACCGACGCTTATTCGTACTCGTATACTTGTGTCATATTATATCCACTTTGCTTGTCTCACTTTCGTAAAGAGCATACCTTGTTTTATTGTACACTCGAGTACAAAAGTATCCACTTTTGAACCATCTTACATTCACATATTGTTGTAACTATGTAGTGTGTTGAGAAAAACGTCAGTTAAAGGTGAATGTGACAAGGTTCAAAAGTTGATACATATTTTTGTAATCGAGTGTACCATGGTCTACATTAAGTTAACTAAATAATGGCGTTTTGCAAATGTTCACTTTCCCCGCCCTTTATATCTGCCCGCCTAGTGCGGCCTTAGCGAAAGTCTACTTTTTAACCCCCGACGCAAAAAGAGGGGTGTTATACGTTTGAGCCAATGTCTGTCGATCTGACTGCGGCATCGTAGCTCCCGAACGGATGGACCGATTTTGATGCGGTTTCTTTTACGTGAACTCACTTTTCCTTGCAGTGGTACTTAGCTACATTTGATAAAAATCGATTCAACAGTTAGAACATTTCCGGCAACATTTCCGGCATATAAAGGATTTATTTATATTTTCGAATATACTGCATAGTTTTTTTAAATTTAATTTCTGGTTAAACTTGCTAGGCAGGTGTTGACCGTCAGTGAAACAGTGGAGCAAAAGTGGACGCTGCTACCCATCCCCTATTTTTCTTTATACAAGCATCTACGGAATGATATGAAGCCCCAAAATAGTGAACATTCTGTTTTAGTGATGGTCAACGTGTGACAGCAGCGAGGGCGTTCCTAAAGCCCAGAAACAACCTGAGCATCAAGACTCACGCCCAAGTGTCCAAGGTGGTGATTGACAACCAAAGAGCCGTCGGTGTCGAGTATCTAGACCAAAACGGAAACACACAAACCGTGCGCGCTACTAAAGAGGTAATCAAAAGTCTGATGAATATATTTCTCACGCTCTTAACCCAATTCTAATAACATTGAGAGAATTCATGTGTACTATTGAGGAGACTCGAGTCATGAGTTAGTAATTTCTGTTCCACGAGGAATTTAAGATTTGTCAACTCACTATTGGTGTTTTTTTATTCAGGTTATATTAAGTGCAGGTGCACTAAACTCTCCCCACATCCTGCTCCTATCTGGTATCGGACCTGCAGAAACCCTTGAGAAATTTAACATCCCTGTCGTCGCGGACCTGCCCGTTGGAAAGAACTTGAAGAATCATCTTGGAATCACTCTGTATTTCCTGGTCAAAAAAGAAAACAACACACAATCGCTGGACTGGAGCGTCTTGACCGAGTACCTCTTGGATAGGGAAGGACCCATGGCCTCAACCGCCATTACTCAGGTGTGCATGCGTTCTCAGATCTCTTTTTAGTTTGCCCAACGTCTTTACTGATACCCCAATCTGTCTTATAATGTTTATTTACTACTGCAATCTATAAAATTTAAACATGTCAATTAATATACTTACACCCTACTTAAATTAAAACACTAAACCTAGTCTATAAAACATATAGTACATCGTCCAGTCCCGCTCCGTTGGGCAGTGCCCAGGATGCTGGCGGCGTTACCTCGTTGGATAGCTAAGCTGATCTTTTGCCGGAGGTAGCCACCAGCTCTCATATCACCTGTGGCCTCCACCAGGCGGCTAGACAGGTCGGACACAAGTCGGCGTGTATTGAATTATAAGAAAGACTTTGAAGTCCGTTTGGTAAAAGGTAACTTAGAGATAAGGGATATGGACAGAAGCATCTTTGTATCAACATCTTGCTGCCATAACCGATTCGATTGCCAAGCGTTTTGATTACCTAGGTACTAAAAGCCCGTTCGACGAAGTGATCTATGCGAGAAGCTCACTTCCAACAGTGGACTTATGCATTTAAATTATACTCCTTTTGTAGATTCCCCACAGAGTAATCGCCATTTTGAACTCCTTTAAAATATCCGAACTTGTGCAGCTAACCGGTATCCTGTATTCGAGCCTGGCCAACAAAGAGCGTAAACAGCCCGATATTCAGATCTTCTTCAACGGCTACTATGCTGAATGCTCAAAATCTGGATCAATCGGCGAAAGGGTTGGAGACGAAGAGTGCTATCTTAATGGAAGGAATATTTCGTAAGTTCCAACATTATTAAAATGCGTTGAAAATAACTTCTTTAGAATATTTTTTATAACAAAGCTTTTGGTGAAATCGATCCCAAAGTCGCATTTTTACCGCTGAGAATTTATTTGACACAATGAACCTATTTTCTCCAATGGTTGTTAGTTATTCGATATACTTGTAAGTGTCACTCCATCATGGATTGGAACGACCACCAGAGAAGTTAATTATATTAAGGTCACATACATATCACTACAACCTTTAACATCTGGCCATCATATCTTATATTGCGCAGGTAAAATTATTTTTAATTTATTTTTGCAGAGCAAACGCCGCGATCCTACTGCCCCGCAGCGTCGGTTACCTAACTCTGAACTCTTCGGATCCCCGAGACTCCCCTACCTTCTACCCAGGATTCTTTGATCACCCTGATGATATGGTCATGGTCATCGATGGAGCCAAATATCTACAGAGGATCTTCGATACCGATGTGAGTACTGGCATAAAAAAAAACTTTTTTCTTTCATCTGGTGGTAAATTATGGTGGTAGATTTCATTCAGTAACCTAACAACTGGGCACTTTGAAAGCACTTAGCACTTTTGAAAAGTGTTATTGGATTTTGTTACTACTCACGATGATCAATTCCGAACCCAAATCCGATCCTTTCCGTTTTTGAGAACTCGTATAGCATTGACTCCTGTAGGTGTAAGTCCTTTTATGCAGAAAATGTTGGACTTATTCGAGGATATTCATTTGCATGATAGCATTCATAGAATGAGCTATATACCTACACAATAGCACAATTAATAAAGTATTACGTACAGAACAGACGTTCGTTCCCCCCACCGATCCGCGATACCTCACCTCTCCCCGCAAGAAATTGACTCAGAAATTAATATAAAATAATAATAAATCGATCTATGTATCTAAATTGACCGTTACGTATGGCGTGTGCTATTTACTCACACATGCGCGTGTATACAAACGTCATCCGTTCGATGTGTGCCGATATCATGACGTTTGTTCGAAGTGTCTGTGGGGGTATGATACAAATGTTACTTAGCCAATATTTTTGCCAATTTCTGTACTCAACCGTGAGTTTCTTAGACTAGTCAACTTGAATGTCACCAGATAATGAAGAACAAATACGGCGTCGTTCTGGACCCCACCTACCTGGAAGGCTGCGAGCAGTCTGGAGAGCACTGGTCCAATGAATGGATCGAGTGCATGGCTCGTCTCCACACCGACCCTCAGAACCACCAGCTGGGGACCGCAGCCATCGGCCGTGTAGTCGACACCGAGTTGAAAGTCTACAACGTCGAAGGTAAGACCGTTTTTTGTTAATTCAAAAAAAGAACGTCCCAACGGAAAAAGGACCCCCATGAAAATGTTTACCGATTAATTCCGTGACGTTATTCGATGAAAGGAGTAAGAGAACTTTGAAAACTTTTTAGTTTTTATCCATCTAGGGACCATTACGTAACGGCTTTTGTAGCTGACCATAAAGGTGTAAATTAATGATATTCATTTCTCGGCACTATTATTTCATCTCCTATTTTTAAAAGACTTACAAAAGTCAGCTATTCTATTTTAAAAGATTATGACAACAGAAATTTAGGATGGAAGCATTCGGCGAGGAATCCCGTCAATACATCATGAGCGAGGAAACGTCCACAGCTGGACATAGGCCTCCTGTTTGGTATACCACATTGACCAGTCCCGAGTCACTTGCACCCAGCGTCTCCCCGCGACCTTTACTAGGTCTTCAGTCCATATAGCAAGGGAACGGCCCGGTACACGTTTCCCTGTACGTGAAAGTTTTGAAAGAAACTTTTGAAGAAATACGTAATGTGGTCTATATTTAATTCGCAGGTCTCCGGGTAATCGATGCGTCATCTATGCCAACCCAACCTACTGGCAACCCTCAGGCACCCATCATGATGGTTGCTGAGAGAGGAGCTGCCTTCATCAAGGCCGCATACGCAACCAAATAGATATAAACCAAAGAGGATTTTTTATTAATGGAATAATAGATCATGGATTATGGAACCGAGATCTTCAGATAGGTTTTAAATGACGAATCATTAATCAGCCGGAAAATATAAATAAGAGTATATAGGAAACTATAAACCAGTGAAGTTGTTACTGGAGCAATAATATTTACAAATCTTATACGTTCCCACTACATCTTTGTCGTAAGACTTTTTTCAGAATGTTTTTTTTATTGAATTAGGCATTTACTGTAATAATAGAAGCTATGCTGCTTCGTCATTTATTTAGTTTTTATACGTTTTTAAAAATATTATACCAAAAATAAGACTACACTATTGGCACAGACTACCCAGTGCTAACGGCAACAAATCAAACAGAATGTAACTTATTTTAGCAAATAATTAGTAAATATATGTTATAGAAACAGAAGTTTTTAATAAAATATAAATAATATAATATACAATATAAAATAATTCTGAAGTGTAAGATTTTAACATGCCGTTTCGTTTTATGTAAATCTTTATATCATTATCGTTTTTTGACGTTATGCATCAAAAGGGCATTTTATCCTGTATAAAAATGGCATTTTTGAAGGAAAAAAACCGCATTTATTTGTAAAGTTTTTTTTTAAATAAATGCAATGTGTTTTTATCGTTAGAAATTGTTTTACTTTGTCATTACGGTTATATTTAATTATCCCAAAGACATTTAACGCCGATTACGCTTTAGCACATAATTGATTTTATGATTTAGTAATCAATCGTAACTTAGTTTATATAAAAAATTATAATAAAATAAAAGATCGTTGAATCGAGTTAAAATTTATACATAAACTGCAAAATAAATACATACATGATTACATAACCAAGACACACAATTTGACAATAATACTTAATGGAAAATTTCAAACTTATGCTAACAAAATTCATAATTTGAAACAATCTAGTCATTTAATTCTTAATTCATTTTTAATTAAAAGCAAAGTTAATATATCAAGGAATGATTTTAAAGTATATCAATCTATAAGAAATCAATAAATGGGCATGACTATTTTGGGAATTCTTTATTCAAAAACTTATTAGAAAATGAAACATTGAAGTGCAGTGAAGTAAATTTTTGGCAATACAAAACAATTTTATTTGTTTTCTTTAACATTTATAAGTTTTATATTACAGTTAAACATCGGAAAAGACAAATTTCTTATAAATTGATAAAATTGAAATGTGATTCACTTCAGATTTTCTTTTGGCAAATCAGTATATTCATCATATTACTTATTACATTTAAATTGTATAGTTCAAATGAAATCTGCAAATAAGTACATTGATGTTAGCAAAACAAATGCACTTCACTGCACCATAATTGACATAAAATTGGATTGCTAACTGTAGGTGTATCTAGATACTATTTTTTAAATCAGTATATTCAAATGAGAGCCAAAAATGGAATTACAGTTCAAATAAATGCATATTACATTCAGAATGTTTTGTTGAAAACATAACTTTAGCACCGCAGCGTATCATGAGATTATTTCTGCAAATCCATAAAATTCTAACTTAATACTTAATCTAAAATGATTAATTACCAATATATTAGTTTGGCAAATATCAAATCTACAGTTTTACATATAAAATGGCCGCCCGGCATGTAGAATACATAAGCATGTGCAATGTCATTAATTCGACTTGTTTCCTTTTAGACTTCTATAGCTCCAAAACATAATTATATATCCCAGTATTTATGCGTTGATGTTTAAATATAATTTCTAAGCAATTAGATTGCTGAAAGCAAAACATTATCATCCACAAAAAATATTTCACTACCCTACAATAGTTAATTACAGTACCAGTTAGGCAGATGTATGCATACTACATGGTGCACTTAACAACCAATTTTGTTTTAAAATTCAATTGTCATTAAATTATACGTATATTGTTTTATATTCATTTCATTTTTACATAGCAACTCCACAAATGCAGATATTTTATTTTAAAAGATTATTCGAAAAAAACATTGCATAAACCAATTCTGTATAGCCTTCAGGAGTCCATAGAAATCAAAAAGAACAAGTCAAAATTAATTGCTTTTTACTGCTCATCCTTGTCTTTGGCGCCATGCTTGAGAATGCGCGTGAACTCAACGTAATCGAACAGTCCGTCCCTAATGGGCGCCTCTCGCAGCATCTCATCGACGTCATCGTCAGTGAACCGGTCCCCCATGGTGGTCAGCAGCTCGCGGAGACGCTCCTCGTTTATCACACCCATGTTGTCTTCGTCAAAGCATCTGAGGAGAGCAATCTTGTGTTACAGACAGGAATATGTTAGGTCTATCTTGACATGAGGAAGATACTTTTGAAATAAATACCCAGACCTATAAATGTAGCAATCAATATTTAGTATACTCATAGTAAATACTCAGCATTTACTATAGTGAAATTCAGAAACATGGGCCCTATTTCATAAAACGACCATACATAATAAATTAACATGTCAGTCATTAGAGACATACATATTATGTTAGTTTATTATGGATTGTCACTTTATGAAACACAGCCCTGGCAGTGCCTCATACTTTCCTCATCAGAATTCATACAGGCATTCGACGCTAAAGCTGCGTATTTACAATAGTATAGGATCATCCCATGTGTTCCCAAAGGTATCAAAAAGACGAAAGTACAACAGCAACAACTACATACAAGCAGGTCTACCACAGCTTTGCCTGTGTAAATGTACCATAAATGTGCTTAAAGAATTTGAATTAGAAAATTCCTTCTCTAGCTAGATCATTAAAAGGATCAATGTTATGTTCCAATTCTCAAATGTCTAAGCGCAAGTGGTTTGTGCTGGACTTTTGTGTCAGTCAATAAGTAGAGGTTTTTACATGCATACTGCAACATATTACTCAGATCAGCACACCAATAAAATCATATTTTTTGTGTTATTTTCCTAATTGAAAATATAAATAGGTCATTTCATGTATTTTCCATAATGTCTTGGTTTTTCTCCAAACTATCAATGTCAAAAAAAGATTAATACGTACAAAACACCCAAAAATTTCTGGAAGAGTGCCAAAATTCTTATATTCTGGATCACTTGATGTCATTGACAGTTTAGAGACACATTCCTAAAGTGCCAGGTAATTTATTCAATATTATTTAGAGCCAGTCCATCAATACAAATATTTTAATAAAATTATCCAATTTGGTTTTGATGCCTGATGATGATATAAAAAATTGGGCTTACCCAAAAGCATTTTTAATGACATCTTCAGGGTCTGTTCCTTGCAGACGTTCTCCAAACAATGTGAGGAACATGGTAAAGTTAATGGGACCAGGAGCTTCATTCATCATGCCTTCTAAGTAGTCTTCAGTGGGATTTTTGCCTGCACACAAATTACAAAACTGATAAACTTACCCAAGATTTAATCATGGTAAAATAATTCATACTATTCACAGTTGATATTACTTACATTTTTCTCTATATACTTACTAGAACATATACTCAAATTTTACTCAATGTTTGAATCAAAATTTTTCATCAGTTTCAATCAGTTTGTTTCACCTGGGAGGTATCCCAGGTGAAACAACAACAAAAGAGTAAAAAACCAGTAACTTACCCAAAGATGCAAGCATGTCATGCAGATCATCTTTATCAACAAAACCATCTCTGTTCTGATCAATCATGTTGAAGGCCTCCTTGAACTCTGCAATCTGGGCCTGGTCAAACATAGCGAAGACATTGGAGGTGGCACGCTGGGCACGCTTCTTGTTTGTGCCGCGGCGGCCGGCTGTCTTACGGGATGACATTATGATATTTCTGAAAATTATTTATGGATGTTTGGTGATTCAAGACTCTCCAATTATTTTACTTTAACCATTATATGTTGCAGAATTAATGACATGTCTTCCTATGCTTATCAAAGGAAACTGAATGACAAAATGAGGATGTGGACAGCAGCATATTTCTATAATTTACATACTGATATGAAATAAATATTTATTATACTTATGGTAGATCCCCTCTTAGTATGCCTTTCCATTGGAACAATCTATGATGGGGAGAGGAAGGCCTATATCCAGAAAAGAACTTAGCATTGATGTACTAGAGTAATATTTATTTACTACCACTAAAAATGTGTACTAGACAGATATTCCACTGAAAATCTAACTTAAGACTTTTAGACTGTAAATCGAACTGTGCAGCCACTAAGCTATAGAACCAATTAAAGTTAGTTTTTAATAAGCAAAGATTTTAATCGAGAGTACTTCCAATAAAATATTGATAGTCACACAATAACACTGTTTCACATAATGCAATGAAACAATGGTCAGAGTGTCCTCTTCGGGAAATTCAGTGTAATTATTTTAAAAATATAAATCACAAAACAAAAGTCTAACTCAGTTGTGGTCCCACATGAAGTTATGAACTATTATGCTAACTATGATGATACTAAGCAAGACCTTGGTATCGAAAATGTACAATTCAAAGTACTGAAATTTAAAACTAATGATACCTACACTTTTTTACTTCAGCTGACTGAAAATATAGATATTTATAAACTGTGACTCAGCTAAGTGTACAAGACAAGTAAGTACAGATAAGTAAGACATAAATAAATAAATGCTTACCACCACGAGTGCAAGGACACTGTGTCGCACAAAGTTGTCACAAACAATGATCGTTAAAACAAGCCAGCCAGGTAGGTGTAAAGTGTAAAAATAAATCCTAATGAAGTGACCGCGGTGTCACTGCAACTATCATCACGTCCGTAATGAGAAAGTGACTCACGCGTGTACAGCAAACCTTCGCTTTTCAACGTAAAAGTTATTTAGGCCACACGCTCGTCATACGAAACAACACCATAAATGGGTTCAATTTTACAACACAGTCCACCTGCTTCTATAATCCAAGTCACTATCACGAAGAATTCATATTATAACGCTTACCTGTTTTATTACCGATCTAGGTGAAAAAAAGGTTCCGTTTTTAGTCGAAATTAACTAAAAACAACAATAATTATCTTGCCGTTTCCAAATTCGGTGAATAATTTTGACGTGACTAAACTTTTTATTTTTAATCTACAGACTATAAATAAAAGGGCGTAATTCAATTTCCGTTGTCTTTAAAAATAGTTACTTACATAAAGTTACCAGAAGATGGCGCCATCTTCTATAACCAATAATGTTACTTTTTCCCCTATGGTCATACTAGCCCGTCAGCTGGCTGGCTGTCATTGTCAGCTGTCACTCAATTGTCGGAAAACCAAAATTGAAGGAAAATTTTTAATTTGGGATTTGAGAAGGTCGCAAAATGACAAAATCTTGATTATTTTACTAAATAACATAAAATAGCATCGCTGTTGCGATGGCTGTTATCAAATTCAATTGTTTTCACAACGTAAGTGCTGTGTTATTATTCTAAAGGTAGCCGTTTATTTTGGTTAGGTACTAATCCTTAAAACCTGTTATTGTTTTTTTACATTAGATCCTGAGGCACGAAATCAAGATGAGATTGATATCATTGACGCTACGCGCATTCTCCACATCGCAATCAGTCTGTGCTAACCATTATGATGTTCTTGAAATTACACCTAAGGCTACACAAGGCGATATCAAGTCAGCTTACTACAAACTCTCAAAAGTATACCACCCAGACAGATCTACTGTAAGTTTCAACCAAGATTTAACATTACAGTACAGTCAATACTCAGTAGACAAGTTTGTTACTATAGTTATATAGTGATAGCATTCGGATGGTTGGTTATGCAATATTTGGTATGTTTTTGGCCTTTCCATGGCATATGTTACAGTACAGAAAGTAACAAGTGAAAAATAAAACTTGGAAATATACAGTATAATATTACAGGATCAATCAAAATCTGCTTTAAAATATCCATTTCTTCATGTTTTTTACACCCCTTCCCTATGGTTCAGAACAAACATCCTAATAAATCGAATATATAAGCTCTCTTATTTATTTCTGGGAAGGACTGCACTTAAGGTGACTTACAATAGTGCCTTCAAACTTTGTTTGCTTGTAGAACTCATCATGCAAATCTATCCGATGGGATTTCTACCCTACACTCAATTCCGGGTCTATAAAAAAAAAAACCTAATCTATCCTATGGGATTTCTGCCCTGAAGTCATCTCCTGGTCTGTAGTCACCTGAAGTGCAGACGAGCCTATTTCTGTCTATTTTCTTTCTATCTAAGGATATCTACTGTTTCTGAAAATACGAAATTAATGTTAGAGCTAAATAATGGTTTTTAGTAGGCTACCTATACCCTGCATACATCCATATATGTATATTTGTTTATCTTTAAAAAGTTATGTTTATAATTTGTAATATGTCATAAAATTGTTTAAGGATGAAGCTTCAGCCAAGAAATTTAGAGCCATAACAGAAGCATATGAAATACTAGGAAATATAAAGTTGAAGAAATTATATGACAAAGGTTTGTTACTTCATATTTCATTTCAACAATATTTTTGGACCAGAATATATGAGTAAGGAGAAACATGTACTGGGTCATGTATGTACTAGATATACCAATGACCTGGCAAAGGTCACTGTAACCGCTGGATGCAAGTAACTCAGTACCAGATGTGGTGACAGTGGGGTGGCCTATGTTCAGCAGTGGACGTTTCCTGGCTGATGATGATGAGCATATTAAGATAATTTAAAATTTATAAATAGATTTCTTACATCCTTTTGATCAATCTGCTAGAAATTTTCCTTTCATAATTTTGAATTTGTTTTCTAGAAACAGAGATTTCAATTCCACTTCATGATGCAAAAAAGATTGCAAATTTCAGGGTTGATGGTAGGCCATGATGACAAGTCCCATATGGCCTACAAACCTGAGCCGGAGCCAACAGACCCAACCGTCAAGTTCTACAAGTCTCGTGTCAAGAGACAGGTCACACCTACTATGGAGGGAAGATCAAATGTCTATGACTTTGACACATGGTAAGATCCAGAAATTTGAGTAGACAGTGTACTTGTACAATCGCTTGCTGTACCCTGTGTTGTAATATTATTTACATTATGTTAAATAATACATTAAGTACAAAAACATCACAAACAAAAAATATCATAATATACATACATTCCAAAACAATCTTTTCACAACATTTGAACATACTTTTGAATTGAATTTAAAACTTATTTGTTTACAGCGTGTGAAAAGATCACATTCTATTTTAAGTTTTTGTTATATATTGATTGTTGCATATGTATATTTATTACTGTGTATGTCACTTTGAAGGGTCTTATTAACAAAAAAGAGGTTTTAGTTTAAAAAACATAAGGGCAAGTGAATCTTTATCAATTTTGTATCACCAGTGACTGCAGCATATGGACATGTCCTGTGAAATATCTCTACTATATATATGTCTAACCTAACTGGAATATGTTTAGCATTTCCTGGCGTATAATACTGATATTGGGGATTAATATATTTTCAAATAATAGGAATCATTCAAGATAATCTAGAATCTGTATTGAAGCAAATGTAAAATTTAAATAGGAGTCATAGCTGTAGATGAAATTCATCATCATCAGCCAGGAAACGTCCACTGCTGGACATAGGCCTCCCTCATGGTACGCCACATCGACGGGTCCCGAGCCACGTGCATCCAGCGACTCTAACCAGGTCGTCAGTCCATCTAGTAGGGGGACGGCCTGGAAGACGCTTCCCGGTACGTGGTCGCCACTCGAGAACCTTGACTCCCCATCGGTTCTTCGAGCGATGTGGCAGCCCCATTGCCACTTCAGCTCACTGACTCGTCGAGCTATGTCGGTGACCTTCGTTCGTCTACGGATTTCCTCATTCCGGACCTTATCACGAGGGGAATTCCGAGCATAGCTCGTTCCATTGCTCGCTGAGTGACTATGAGCTTGTTTATTAGGCCCACAGTAAAGGACCACGTTTCGGTACCGTATGTCATCACTGGCAACACGCACTGATTAAAGACTTTTGTCTTTAGACGCTGAAAAGAAATTAGTATGTTTTATATAGCAAAATTAAGCATCATCAGCACATGAATTTGGAATGTTTAAGAATGACTCTGTTCCTTTATAATTACCATAAAGCTTCAATGAAAGTTATTTCTATTGGTAAAGACCCATCCAAAATCAGTATATTAATCTTCAATGGACATTCATACACAATATTTTGTTTCGTGTCAACTCTGTCATGTTCTCTTTGACTTTCAGGGCCAAGCAACATTACGGTGATTTGTTTCAGAAAGGCCAATATGAACGGGAAATACTTAGAACCAAAAGGAGAAAACATGAAGAGAAATTGAAGTCTCACAATCAGGAAGCCTTAATTTATTTGATATTTGCTATCGGAGGACTTTTTACTCTACTCGTTGCAAACGGTACCTCTGATTATGACATAGATAAGGTGTCGGAGAAAAAATCGCCGCCGCCGCCCGCATCTAAATCAAATACAGATCACTCTAATGAAGAAACGTAGATGCAAAATTAAATTAGTGGTATTTCGTTTTTAAATTATACTACTGTATGTGCGTGAGTTCTATGTCATTGAAGGTTAGGCTATCTGAAACTAAGAAATGCTTTATCCACTACAAAAATTTTAAGTCAAGAATCTTACCCAACAAGTGCCACGCCATCCAGAGTCGAGTAGCAAAACTAATTCTCTTTTATTATTCTCTATTAAGAAAAAGATTTATATTTCTGGGATGGGTAAACTATTGCAACAGTGGCGCCAACTAGTGACAAAAAATTTCGTAGAAGCCTCAAGATAATGAAATAAGTTGATGACACACACTGTTTGGTTCAGGGTAGTCTTTATTTTTCTACATACACTACATTCAGGTATTAGATCGCTATCCTGGGGCACCTTAATGACATGGTACTTACTGGCAGACAGTAGGTATATAAGTAGCTATACAATTGTTGCTCTTGTCATTATTCATGTCGATTCATTTCTACTGTGTCTACAACCTGAGTTGTGTACTTTTTTGCGCGTCATTGTTTTCATATATCATTGTGTTAGATTGTGAAACAGACAAGTATCCTTATATCTGGAATAAGTTTGTTATTTGACTACAACTGACACTACTGTGCAGTGACGTCACAAACAGTAATCTTTTTAAGACGAGACTAATCTAACACCAATTTAGGACAAAACTTCTTTTAGGATAAAAATATTAAAAATTTATATATGAAACCTTCTTTCTGTTAAAGTTCTGTTTTCTTTAATTAAATCATTCGTAAAAAGGAGAAAAAAAAATTACGGACCCAAAAATTACTAGCGCACATAAATGCCGCATTTATGTAAATTGCGTATCTTTTTTGTAAAATATGTTGTACATACTTTTATATATACCTCATTTATAGAAATCGTGATATTAGAGATATTAATACATAAGAAATAATATTTATTAATTTCAAAGCTAACATATATATTTGTACAATGAAACTCATCATCATTTAGAATTTTAAATAAAAAAACAAATTTGAAATAAAATAACTTATTTTCATGTAATATTTTGTCTTTATTTTATATCATTATTATTTACTACACTTTTACATCCAGATAAATATAGTTTTAAAAATTACTAAATTAAAATACACTACCCAATAAAATTAAAAATGGAAAAAATATTATAATTATAATAAACTGGCTATTGTATGTACCAATGAACACTGTTCCTCTTTTCACTTACCAAAAAGGTCAATTATCTTATTTTATTAACTTAATTAAATTAAAAATCATTGAATAAAAATATTATTTTTATGAATCTCTTCATTCATATTCATCATGTCATTAAAACTTTATTGGTATTGGTATTTTCATAGCATTATATCGAAACCACCAATAATTATCTTTACACGTATATTAACAATCTTTAGGTATGATTTTGTAGTGCCATACTTTTCTATTCGTCGTATGACTATATTTTCTATTAAAATTACCTTTAATTTAATAATCACAATATTATTCAAGCACCAACATGAAGCGGACAGTTGACACTACTAAAGCAGTAGCGATTCCTTTACAAACTTTTACATAATTATTATGATGAGCATAAACTTTAAACGTCCAGCATAACATGTTTTTGAATCGCCACCGCTAAAACAAGATAAAAAATTATTCCATACCTGAACACAATTTTCTTTTAAATACAAAAATTTACTTGAAAAGTTATAGAACTATTTAAAGGTTCTAGCTGCTCTATTGATGTCATTAGATATACTTTTTTTAAATTAAATTTTAAACTAAGTTTTAATTGTTTCAATTACAAGTGAAGAGAATTTGCAATGATTAAATAATACTAAACAAAAATTTAATCATTTTTATATATTAATCAAATGTTCCAAGTATGTAATCTAATCTCAAATCAAACTCTAGAAACCATATTTTTACAATTAACGCATTTGTGAGTAGCTTTACATCAAGGACCTAAAGAGTAAAAAATGTAGATTTCTTACATTTTTGTATGTTGCTTCATATTCTTAAATTTTTAAACTGTAGCTCTCTAGGTCCCTCACTCACATTATACATGTATAAAAAGTAATAAAAATAATTATAAAACAATGAAGCTTGTCAGTCCATAAAAGCTTTTAACTATGAGTCTCCAAGTTGATACTTTCAAAAATGGTTACCGTACATTCCTGGCATGGGCATGTTTAAGGGACCCATAGGGTATGGCACGCTGGGGGCACTCTGAGGACCATAACTTGGATAAGGCAAGTAAGGTTTTGCCATTCCATTATTGTATGACCCTTGGCTTCCACTCCTAAGTATTTCACCCATTTTTTCTGCTTTGAATTTCCGTAAATGCATCTTTTTCCTGATAGGCTCAAAGTCTTCTAGGAATTTGTCTGTGTCTATTTTCCCTGAAAGGAAGTCCTGTGCTATGGTTTCCGATTGTTCTTCTGATTCAGCTGCGGCTGTTTGTAGTAGCGCCTGAGTAGTGTCTGCTGATATACCCGCCGACTTTGTTTCTGCACAAGAAGATTTATTGATAAAACATTAAAGCACGAAATAAAGATCTGAAAAAAATAACAAATAAATTATAACATAACAACACAACATATTAAATAACAACACAACATTATAATAGATTACACTACCATCACATTAATATTTGACACAGCTCACAGAGATACACTAGAGCAGACCTGAACAGAACATTGATTTTGTTATTTAATTTGTCTCAAAAAATAATTCTCTTTACAGTTTGGCACTAAATCTCTGAATGGATGGTCCAATGTTTAAAATTAGGAGATGACATAGCAAAAGGCTTTATGCTGTATGCCTGGCTGACCCAGAAGCTATATCACAGCCCAAACCTTGTTAACATTGATGACACATACACATATGGGATATTTTATTCTTCAATTGAGAGTAAAGAAACTCCTCTATGGAAATGAATAAAAATGTTTCAGTTATTTAGGTGTTCGAGCCTTCCGGCTTGACCCACTTGAGATAAACCCTTCTGAACATCAGCGCCATCTAGTAGTTTCATAGTGCAAATACACAGCGCGTCGGTGATTGGCTGTGCTGTAACGGTAGTGGGAGGTGTCAGCGCGGCTGTCAGGCACGCGAGTCGCGTGTCTCTTCAGTACGCTTTTGAATCTTCAGCGTCGTAGTAGTGCGCAACACGAAAATTCATCGACGACATTGATTTACAAGGATTACAGGTAAAATCATACCTACATTTATTATTATTTTTTCATGGTAACTTGTTGTGGATTTCCTTAGTTGGATAGGGAAACAATCCACAACGAAACACCTGAATATAATGCAAGCATGTCGCCCCCGGCACACGCGGGCGTCACAACGGTGTCGCCGTTATCGTTTCGCTAAGAATGATACTAGGACCAACAACGGTGCAAGCATGTCACCCCCGGCAACTGCGGGCGTCACAATGGTGTCGCCATTATCGTTTCGCTAAGAACGATACTCAGACGAACAACGGTGCAAGCATGTCGCTCCCGGCACATGCGGGCGTCACAATGGTGTCGCCATTATCGTTTCGCTAAGAACGATACTCAGACGAACAACGGTGCAAGCATGTCGCTCCCGGCACATGCGGGCGTCACAACGCCGTTATCGTTTCGCTAAGAACGATACTCAGACCAACGACGGTGCAAGCATGTCGCCCCTGGCACATGCAGGCTTCACAGGTGTGTCGCCATTATCGTCTCACTACGAGCGATACTAAGTCAATAACCAACTCGGTTGTTGCAAAGCACCAAACGTTGTGAGACGCATCAACTGAGACGTCTGGTCGCATCGACCGAGACGTCACGTCGCATCAGCTGAGGCGACGTCGTATCAACTGAGACGACGTCGTATTGACTGAGGCGACGTCGCATTGACTGAGGCGACGTCGTATCAACTGAGGCGACGTCGTATCGACTGAGGTGATAAGTCGCATCAGCCGAGGCGAGGGTCGTAGTGACTGAGACGTCATGTCGCATCAACCGAGGCGACAGTCGTATCGACCTAGACGTCACGTCGCATCAGCCGAGGCAACGGTCGTAGCGACTGAGACTTCATGTCGCATCAACCGAGGCGACAGTCGTATCGACCGAAAAGTCACGTCGCGTCAGCCGAGGTGACAGTCGCATTGATCGAGGCGACAGTCACATTGATCGAGGCGTCAGGACATATCACCCGAGACGCCGCGTAGTATCAGCCGAGATGTTGGGTCGCATCAACCGAAACGCCGGGTTACATCTGCCGAGGCGTTCGGTCGCATCATCCGAGACGTCTAGTCACACCTGCCAAGGCTTCGGGTCGCATCAGCCGACTCTTGAGATATCTATTGATTAGACCAAACGCATTGATTGATAAGTCCTTGTCGTATCAATGATACGACTGGACTCACGTTTTCATACAACACGTAGCACGCACGTCGCAAGCATTCTATCACATCACAATGACGTCTCACTGACTGTGATGTTTTGGCTTCAGTACAGATCATGGCACCTATGGTCATGGACTAACTGTGCCTAGGCCTGTTCCAACAGAAGAGAACGATTTTGGCAGTCATTGTCGACAACTACTTTGGTGGTTGGATGCCGTAGGAGGTCGAAGATTTATCCCAGTCGGACCTGTTCGGCGAATCCCTCTCACTGTCAACGTAAGCAAAGCTGCGAGTCGCAGTCCCTACAGAAGAGGGATCGACCCTCACCAGACGATACCTCACTGTCAGAGAAAAAATACCGGTGCATTAGGATGATACCACGCGTTTGGCTACTGGGACGCACCCTCTACTGAACTGTACTCTCTACACATAGTCATGGTGAGGATTTACGCGAGGTCCTATGAGCTTTTTATGTGCACGATGCAACTTCTCAACCCGAGACGCACCTCAAAAGCCAGCTCCTCAAGGAAACGAAGAGAGTCCCCATTGGGACATCCCACTACCAAATCTTCCCGTCGGGAATAAACATTCACCGACATGCAAACCTCCTGCTTCCAACGCATGATGCACTTACTGTCAGATCAAACCCACTTCAGAGTGGGATGAACCATAGGAGTCAGATGAAGATAACATTCTACCCGAAGATTTTCCGAGCACTTTCTTTCTATGTAGCGTAACCAGGTACGCAGGAAACTGTTGTAAACCTCCCGTGGAGACAGGAAAAGATATATTGACTGCACAAATTGCGTCATCACAGAGGAAGCTGAATGAACTAAAATCGTTAGCTACAGCCTCAGAAACAGACGCTATTGTCGTCCGTAACTTCACGCCACGTAAATCTGAAGCTGAGCTGAAATTAGCATATTCTGATCCAAAACTGTTTAAGCCAGGTTGAATATGTTTACGTTTAAATAAAGATGTCTGGATAAACGCCCATTACGCCGAGGCTCAGGAGACGTTCCAGCAACTCCTGTTTTTCGCCGGACTAAAGCTGAATAGTCTCCAAGCAACATCAACACCCGCCTGGAACTCAGTTTGTCAACTGGAACGGACTGACTTGATCTTGGAGTTGACCTTTCATGAAAAATGCTTAAAGGTGGATCCAAATCTGCAGGTGGAGATCCAGGAAAACTTCTTAAATCAACAACGCGCTTTCAGGAAAGTTAGTGACGGTTCGCTGCAATACACATATGGTAGAAGAGACCAAATAATAGACATAAACGCCCGAATAAGGTGCTCAATGTCATTTTACCTGATATTCCCCCATTGGATACTTATCTCTTCTAGGAAGAGGAACTAACGGAGGCAGAAGGGGGGGGGGGGGGGCTATACGTTTTTTAACGATAACGACAAGCCCCAGTCGCAAAACTGGTAAGAAATTTCTACCGGCATCAGCACATAATAATTCAGGTAAAACTCAATGGGCAAGTCAGCACCGCGATCGAAAAGAAAACGTCTGAAACTTTCGACCGAAACCAGAGAACAATAGAAGCAGTACCTACAAAAATAGTTCTGCCCTGGCTAACGGAAGGATGCCTTAATCTAGATATTTGCATGCAGGTGAAGTACGGGATCAGATTTGCCCGAGGGAATCACTGGTTGCTCTGCAAGCAATTCGAAGTTAAAAGTCGAAAATTGCAGCTAATTCGAACCGAGAACCTCTGAGATATTGATGCAATAAATATCAAAGCATCGAGATGAAAAGGACTTCCAAAAATCAAAATCTTTATTCGTAAGCATAGGTTGTACATAGGTGTTCCATTATGGTTTTTTTTTTAAATATTCTTAAGAGAAAAATCTGACGGCTCCCACATCGTCATCATCGGCGAGCTATATGGGTCCCCACTGCGGGGGCTCGGGCATTCTTTCCCACATTGTACGGCCACCAAAATGTTCGAATGATAAGTCTGAAACAGGTATCTCAATCGATACAAAAATATGATTATTGGGTAAAACTCTTTTGTAAACCACACAGAAGGTACTTCTTCGTTTTCAAAGGCATTATTTATAATATAAGCCGTTTACCCCTCTGGCTATCAAGTGCCCGATCGATTGAGTGGCCTCTATACTTCGCCAGAATGGAATTCGAGTGATAGTCTATCTTGATGTTGTTGTTGTTTTTTGCCTATGAATAAACTAAACAAAACCATGTTAGAAAAACAGACGATTTGGACCATTTGCTTTTTGACAAAGCTAAGTTGGAACATAAACACCGCAAAATCTGACTTAGTGCATAAGCAACAAATAGAATATTTGGGCCTCAACTGGAATACTATTTCTAACAAAAAAACTCTTACCTAACTCAAAAGTGAAAGAAAATAAAACAAATATCAAGAATATTATTATTATCACAGGTACAATTATAAAAGTCCGACGGATTTAGGAGGATGCAAAGTAACTCTTAAGTAATTTTGTTTTTGGTCTGCTTGAAACGTTGCCCCACGGAATGTTCTATGCTGCAGACTCACACATATCGCAGCAACATCGTGACATGATATGGGAAAACACAAATCGTTCTGACTACCTGACCAAGCAAATGAAGAACCACATTGGTGACTCCAACACATATAAATGGCTCCAGGCTGATCCACCTTCAGCTTTTGTGGCCACCGACGCACCAGACCTCGGTTTAGGCTGGAACACCAAAATAATTGGCAGGTATGGGTATTGTTAGAAGCCTTACGATCAGAATGGAGGGAGCTCCAAGGAAGAACGATCGTTTCCCAAACTGACAATCCGATAGCAGTCTCAGAATACAGGGATGAACGAGATGAAAGAATACTCCTCCATATTGGCTCAAAATCTTAACACCTGACCGACTTCCATAATACCACAGTGGTACTAAAGTATTTGCCACGCAGATGCGATGGCCTCGCAGACAGTCTGTCCATACTGAAGTCCCAGCAAGAGTGGCACCTAGACACCACGAAATAAGAAATTTCCTGGAGGATGGGAATTCCAGAAATAGATGTTTTCCTATGGGCGGTCATCCGCACTAGTTTAGTTTACGATCTCAAAGTAACCTAAATAAATTATATATATTCTATTTCTTTATCCAAATCAAATCATTTTATTTACATTCATGTACATGTAGCTCTAATATATGAGCGATGAGCACAAGGACACCGAAAGCTAGTACGCAGATGCCTTCAGCCAACCATGGAAATAGTACAAACTGGAGGTGTTTTTTCCCCACGCCAGCATTGATTCCACGAGTGACCATCTCCCAAGGCCACTATATCTTTATAGCACCGAGACGGGAGAAAGCTTTATGGTGAGCCTCTCAAAGACGTACGATCTTACGATCGACGAGTTACGGCCGTGAGCCCTTCGGAACTTGTTTTTTGAAAACCAGGAAAATACTACCAGCCACCAAAACAATACATGTCCATACAGTCCAACAGTTGCCACGCTTATAAAACCTTCGCAGGGTGAGCCGATTACATCCGCTAATGAAGGAGACAGAGAAATTCTGTGGAAAACCCCTTAAGGGAAAAAAACAACAACATCGTATAGGATGTATCAGACCTTTTCATGTGGTTATTACAAATAAGCGTTGATATACGTTTCCATTTGATTTTAAGCATTTCAGCACGTAGTGACATATTACTCTTAGCCGCAGGCCGCCGCATTCATGTCTTGACATTATTCAACGTAAACTAAGATCGACATTTTATTTCCAAAAACAAAATCATATTATGGCCGTCTTTCGGCTCTGAAACGGACAGGACTAATTATGGTCAGCCGGATTGGTGTTTGTTGAAGAATAAAGAAATTAAACTAGATCTCTTGGATCCCTATGTTAATCCATATATCGGAAGAAGAAGAAAACGTAGAGCGGATCTAACCTTGACAAACTTAATTATCACCACCGGAAATAAGGTGAAAGCAGCCTCAGTGTCTTTATAGCTGTCCAGCTTCGATAGATATTTAGAAACGCAAACATATAAGGCTCTCTTGGCAGTTTTCGAGCCGCAGTCGCTTCAGACAACTGGTCTAACAAAACTCGACATGTGCGTGATACTACGCAAGGGAAATTGGCATAACAGTTCAAACGCTCTGGGACTGTTTCAAGGAAGTGAGATCAAGGAACAGCAAGAGGGCCTATGTGTGATGTCTATGACTATGTCCGATTTTGAGGCTTTGTTATACAATGTACTCGTTTTTGAGATTTTGGTATTAACTTGATTTGTATAAGACAGGCTTCTTCATGTATTTATATATATTTTTGGGAAGATCAGCTTAAAATATAATTTGAAGTTCGGACCGGTTTCCTACAAACCACACACAATTAATTCACAGTACGCTGGGTCAGCGCCGGCAGATAATAAACATCTCAAGTGGGTCAAGCCGGAAGGCTCGAACACCTAAATAAAACCGTTTTTCCCCCAAAGGGTAAAAAACGAATATTTAGGTTTCAGCCGAAAGGCTTGACCCACCAAATAATCTCTTGCCGGCTTCCGCCTCGCTTCCGATTCTTACAGGTTCGGTACTGAAGAGACACGCGACTCGCGTGCCTGACAGCCGCGCTGACACCTCCCACTACCGTTACAGCACAGCCAATCACCGACGCGCTGTGTATTTGCACTATGAAACTACTAGATGGCGCTGATGTTCAGAAGGGTTTATCTCAAGTGGGTCAAGCCTTTCGGCTGAAACCTAAATATTCGTTTTTTACCCTTTGGGGGAAAAACGGTTTTATTCTCAAAACTATTTTTTAAAACATTGAATAAATTTGCTAAAAATGTGTTTGCCTTTTTTAAAATACTTTTTTTAAATAAAATATATATATCTCTCCATTCATTTCTATTATCCTTAAAAACTGGAGATAATCGATACTAATATTATAAATGTGATAGAAAGTTTGTTTGTTCGTCCTTTCTTTATGTCTTAACAGAGAGACAGCATAACTGGGTTTTATAGGTATAGTTGAATGTCTGGAAAAGGATATTCTGATCAAGCAAGCAGTTCCCATAAGATAATTTCTGATGTCCACACAGACAAGTACAACATAAAATATTTTGTTTAAAATGCAATGAACTAACTATACTCTTCCAGCAGCTCCTGTATGCGACTACAGAGCTGTTCACCACTCTCAGACTTCTCCTGCACCTCTGCTTTGAAAGCCTCCAGTTCTGGCTCTTTACTCAAGTTATACTCAGCTAAAGACCTGTTGCTTGCAATTAGCATCTCTTTTTCTGTCTCCCAGTCCTTCACCTGAAAAGTTACATACCCATACTATAAGTGCAAAAGGGAGTTTGTTTGTCAATCCTTCCCATCATAACAGATGGTCAGAATGACTTCACTTTATTAAAATTCAATTTTGCCATGTACTTCGCCGCCTTAGCGTCACCTTTTGTGCACCCCAACCGTATTAGCATAGTGCTCTCGTTTGTCCACATTAACTTTTTTTTTCAATTTATTATTCTTCCACCAATAATAAATAATCGAGCAATATTATGACTCATGATATTGTAATGTATTTCATTTAAGGAAATAGACACTTATTCAATATGCACAAATTGAATACTGTTTTGTTTGGTGCCCGCGAGTGTTATATTTAGTATTATTTTAAACAATTTGTAATAGTTACAATGCCTTTGTTAGTCTTTACCTGCTTCACATCCTTTAAAACAGTATCAAACTTTGTGTCGTCATTAAGCATTTCTTTTAACTCATCGGAATTCAAATGAGCTAGTAAGCCCATGGCTGATGGATAATCTGGTTGTATCATCTTTTTCTTTTCCTGTTTTTAGCTTAATTCAAGATATAAGTCAACAAAATCACAATTTCCTAGGAAGTGAAACAAATACTCCCACTTTATAAATGTCAATCAGACAGTCGTCAGTTCGTAAGGGTCAGCGATAAAAAAAACAAATGTCAAACATCTTTTTTACTCATTCTTTCGTCTATATTGTTTATAGTAAGTTCACATTTTTATATCTTATTATGTGGAAATAAAAACCATGTTCATGTTGACAGTTTAATTGTATCTATCAAAGTCTCAGACATAAGGACATAGACAATTAGAAAATAACTAAAGAGTATGTAACATTTCTCCCCATTCACATAAGCATTACATTTCATTGATTAAGCGGCGCGGCGGCCTTAGGGATGGGCAAATGGAAAAAAAATATCGATATTTATCGTATCGATATTTTTCAAATATATCGATATATATCACCCAAGAAATATCGATATTTCGATATATCGATATTTTTTGCCCAATTTGCAATTATTTATAAAAATTGCCTAAATTATCGAAATTTTAAAGCAAATACACATCTGGCTGTTTCAACATAAGTTTTATTATTGAAAAAAAATCGTTATTTTAAAGTTACATTATTCAAACCAGTATTTGTCTGATATTGACATCAGGAGCACTCTTTGTTTGATGTGTTCCCCTGTTAATCTGCTCCTATCATTTGGCACAGCCAAATTTACCACTGAAGCTACCTTTTCAGATGACACTGAAGATGCTTGACAAATCAAATATTTTTAGCCTACTGCATATTTTCTAAATTTAAGAAATCGGATTGGTCAAAATCATGATGTGTGTGACGCAGAGCTTTAAAAATATATCGATTTTGATATCTGAAAATAAATATCGAAAATTGATATATCGCGGGAAAAAATATCGCTAATTAATATCGATATTTTTCTGAAAAAATATCGATATTTTGATATATCGATATTTTTTACCCAATCCTAGGCGGCCTGACGGTCCTCTTGCTTTGGCGCAAAGTCGGTGCTGCCAATGAGCTAGGTGATCCGGAGCGTATGTTCACAGGGACTGTCGGTGCTGATGAGCCAGGCCCTCTACATTCTCTTTGAGCTGGAGAGAACGTTGTGTGCGGTGTTGATTTTGTAGACGCATCGTTAGGCGACAGGTGCTGTGGTGTATTAAGTCCTGCTTGTCGAGATGCAGACGGAGAGATCATCTCTGGTCCACAAGACTCGCTCATGTCGACAGGATGGTTGGGTCGCATATGATCAGCGTGGCGCCTTTTCTCCATGCCTTCAGGTGTAGTTACTACATATGAGTATCGATGAGTTCGTTTTGATACTACTGCTGGCTTCCAATTCTTTTCTATTTTCGTACGGATAAAAACTCGATCACCGGGTTTATAATTGGGCGTTAGGTGATCTGAATTGATATTTGCTTCGTTAGTCGGCGTCCAAACATCAGCTCTGATGGAGCCTTGCCTGTAGTATTATGAGGAGTATTCCGATACGTGATTAAAAAAATCTGCAGACGAACTTTTAGACTTGATCCATCGTCTCGGCTTGAAGACATTCTCGTCTTGAAAGTTCGAACAAGACGTTCAGCAAGGCCATTAGTTCTTGGATGATAAGGAGATGACCTTATATGTACAATACCTCTGCTATTGCAATACGTTTGAAAATCATGAGATGTGAACTGTGGGCCATTATCAGATACGATAAGCTGAGGCAAACCAAAAGTGGTAAACACGCTGTCAAGTTTTTCACAAAGTTTTATAGTGGTAGTTTTATTCATGGGTTTGACTTCAATCCATTTTGTTAAAGCATCGCACAGAATAAGCCAATATTTCCCTTCAAAAGGACCAGCAAAGTCCACATGAAGTCTTTCCCAAGGTTTATCTGGGACAGACCACGAGTATACAGGAAGTTCTGGAATATTTGGCCTGTTTTCCTGACATCTCGGGCATCTCTTGACGAACTGTTCTATGTCTTCATCCAGGGATGGCCACCACACGTAAAAACGTGCCAAAGCTTTCATTGCCGATATTCCCGGGTGGCCTTTGTGTATATGTTTCAGAACCGCATGTCTTAAAGATTCCGGGATTATGATCCTGCCCTGCCACATAATAATGTTATTTTCTACTGACAATTCAGTTTGTTTTCGGAAAAACGGTTTCAGGTCATTTGGAACGGAATGCATGCGCCAACCGTTCTTAATATAAGTGGATACCTTGCTAAGAATTTCATCTTTTTGTGTTCGCTCTCGTATTATTTCCTGTGTCAATGTAAGATCTGCTGCAAAACCAGCATGTAAATGTGCTACAATTCTATGTATACCTTTCTCAGCTTCAGATGGGTTTTCCTCAGAATTAGGCAGTCTTGAAAGGCAATCAGCAATTAAGTTATTTTGTCCTTTTGTATACATTATATCATAATCATAGCTGCCAATTAGAAGAGCCCAACGAGTGAGGCGATTGTTCACCAATTTATGTAAATTCCTTTGTGTTCCCAGTAAGTGTATCAGAGGCTTATGATCTGTTACGAGTGTAAACTTCGTCCCTCGTACATACTGATCAAATTTCTTAACGCCAAAGAAAATTGCTAGTGCTTCACGATCTATCACTGAATATTTGCTTTCTGCTGGCCTTAGTTTGCGAGAAGCAAATGCGATAATTTGATCTTTGTTTCCTTCTTTGTGGTACAAAACTGCACCAACTCCTTTTTCAGATGCGTCAGTTGCCAGATATAAAGGACGTTTTTCTTCAAAAGCTATAAGTGGCCTGCATTTAACAATACGAGCCTTTGCTTCTTCAAAAATTCTGTTCTCGTGTGAAGTCCACCGCCATTCACGGCGTGATCCTGTCAGCTCATGAAGGTCCGCACAAAGACTGTGTAGGTGTGGGACAAACCGTTCATAAAAATTGATTAGTCCTAGAAAAGATCTCAGTTCTTGTGCATTCGTTGGTGGTGAAGCCTTTAATATTGAATCTGTTTTCGCTTTTACTGGACGTACACCGTCTTTGCTAATTGTGTGCCCAAGGTACTCAATTTCTGGTTGTAAAAATGAGCATTTCTTTAGGTTTACCTTAAGACCAGCTTCCATAAGTTTTTTGAAAACCTGTGAGAGTGTTTGCAAGTGTTCTGCATCATTTTTACCTGTTATTGCTATGTCATCGAAGTAAACAGCTACATTAGGTAAATCTCCTAATAGATTGTCCAGGTAACGTTGAAAAATAGAAGGTGCTGTTGAAATTCCAAAGGGCATTCTGTTATATTGGTAATAGCCTTTGTGTGTTGAGATAGTTAAGTACTTTTTTGAATCTGGAGCAATTTCAAATTGCAGGTAAGCATCTTTTAAATCAATTTTTGTAAATCTTTGACCATTGGCTAGCTTTTGTCGCAGTAAATCAAATAGAGGTATTGGATGTGCGTGTTCAATTAAAACAGGGTTTATGGTACTGCGATAATCGCCACATATTCTCACCTGCCCTGTAGATTTGATAACGTTTACTGTAGGCGTTGCCCATTCCACAGGTGTTAAGTTAGGGTCAACCTGCTTTATAATACCTTCTGAAACAAGGCGATCTAATTCTAGCTCTATGTTTTTTTTAATACCAAATTTTATCGGTCTTGCTGGTATGTGTACAGGTTGTGCTCCTGTTTTGATGTGTATGTTAACTTGATAGTCTTTGACTTTACCCAGTTTACCGTCAAATAGTGTACTGTGTTTGTTTAGTACTTGTTTAAGTGTGGTTGATGCAGTATTCTTGATTGAGTATACTGGTTTTGGAAATTCCATACCGAAAATCTCACTCCAGTGCAAACCAAATAGCATTGGATCTGCGTGATCCATGACTATTACCGTAAGTATTTTATGTTTCCCATCAACTTCTACGTTAACGTCAGTTAACCCTTTAGGTTTTAGTGTGTGATTGCCATAGGCTCGTAATTTCGGTGCTGCAGTTAAAGGCGGTGTTCCTATCTTTCTCCAAAACGATGAGTTTATAATGGAATACGTTGAGCCTGGATCCCAGTCCATCGTGCAGCTAATACCATTGATGTGAACGTCAATCTTTTTACAGTCTTTGTTTCGTTTTCTTGTAATATTGTAAACGTTTTCTTCCTCATTGTCAGTTTCATCTGATGTAGACGCTTGTGACGATCCTGAAAAGTTGCTATTGTAATCAACTTTGTGTAGTTTAGATTTTTGAACGAATTTTTTCTTTCCCGTAGAAGGAGAAATGTACGCCCTGCCACTCTTTATGCAGCAATATTCGAAGTGTCCGTCAGTGTTGCATTCGTTGCATGTATGGTCTTTCGCTGGGCATTTATATAGACTATGTTTTTCGTGTTTGCCACAGCGCAAACATTGTGTAGAGCGAATTTTTTGTGATGTGGATGCGTTTGTTTTGTAATGGTTCGGTGTAGTTGGGTTACGTGACGGTGGCTTTTTAATTTTATTGACAGGTGATGTAGGTATATCGTTTTCGGCTTGCTCTCTTGATTGAGCTACACAAAAAATTTGTGAAAATGTCACTTCTACTATTTTGCCATCTGTAAGCTCTTGTAGATCTGGCCATTTTTGTTTCAAGTCTGTCTGTAGTTCAGTGTGATTAAGACCAGTAGCAAAACGGTCTCGTATTTGCCGTTCTAGCGGCGTCGTCATACCCACAGTCTCTGCAAAGTTCCTTGAGTCTGCCGGCATAATGTTCCATTGATTCTGCATCTTGTCTCACACAGTTCCAAAATTCTGTCAGAGCTTTGTATCTAGTCCTCTTTATCCTATATAGGTCAAGTAGCTTTGTCCGGATGTCCTCATATGAGCTCGTCTCGAATATCGGTGTTAAGGCTATCTTCACCTCACGGAAGACTTCTGCGGTGAGACAGTTCAACAAAAGATCTTTTCTCATGTTATTTTCGATCGAGAAGATTTGACATTTGGCTTCAAAATATTCTATGAAATCTTCGACGCGTTTGTCGGGATTGAATTTTTCCATGTCAAAATTTTTGAAGATGCATACTCTGTTAGTGTTCATGATGGTGTTACCGACGGTGTTACTGTTTGTGTTCCCTGTCGATGTTCCATTGTGCCCATTGTGTGCCGCACGATCCGACATTAATGTTGTCATTAATTGGAGCAGTTGTGTTATTTGCTCCTGTTGAGCTTGTTGTATACGTAGGAACTCCGTAAATTCTTGCGGGTTCATTTTGGGTGTTTTCTTTAGTCCTCGTCGCCACTTTTATATCTTATTATGTGGAAATAAAACCATGTTCATGTTGACAGTTTAATTGTATCTATCAAAGTCTCAGACATAAGGACATAGACAATTAGAAAATAACTAAAGAGTATGTAACACTTACTTTACGCCGTAACTGACTCAGACATGGACAATGACTTTGTTTTGGGTACACGGGTAGTTGAAGGACCGGAAAAGGAAGAAGCCTAGTTATAGTAGAGTGGAATCCAGGAAAAAATACTTCAAGAACTTTTGTAAAAATGCACACCATGCTTGGCAAAAGAAAACTGGAATGTATGTGTTTTACCCATTTATGGTGTCAAACTATTCGGTTTCAGAAACCTTCGAATGGTTTGTCAGAATTTTGATTCAGACATACATACATAGCATATGACAGTCTTCGTTACCTTAGAGGGCAATGGGATGACAGTAATTATCTTGAATCCGATGTAAGGGTTTAGGACATTAAAATCTATGCAAGCTAAGTGCCATGTGAGAACCATCCTAATTGCTTCCCCATATATCTCGCCATCATCAGCCGTGAAACAAAACTTACTCGTAGAGAGGATTAACGCAAAATTTCAAGGATTCACTCATGTAGAGGTGTGCGTTACCCCAGCGGAAAAGTATAGAATTTCTTGGTTTGAATTGCTAGAATAAAATTAGTTCTCTGTCTCGTGTAATTGTGCGCGAAATATTGAATTTGTGCGTCCAAAGGTTATTGAGATATTTGAGGTTATAGAGACAAAAACAGTTTCCGCCGGGGTAACGTTACTCCAGCGGCATTTTTTTTCCTTTTGGACTTATCGACAAACAAATTCGACACGCAGGTAGAACAGAACGATCTGTAATTTGCGCGTAACTTGCAATTTGTGCTTCCAAGGGTTCCAAAGTTATTCAAGATTTCGATGTTCTAACATGCGTAAAATCAATTTATCTTGAGAAAGGTTCAATCTAATCAAATTATTTTTCTTGCACATTATCTCATCAATGTGGATAATCTTTTTAGCGAAACAGAATCTAAATAAAACTTTTCAAAAGTTACAACTTTCTAAGAGCAAAACGATAATCGGACTTAGCAGTACCTACCTACAATTTCTATGTAGTGGTAGGTACCTTGTGATGATCTCCAACTTCAAGTTTCAATAGCCTGTTGTACATAGTTAAATATTAATGAAGATTTATGAGTTCAGAATTAACACGTTCTTTTGAGCATAGAAATAAGGAGTTTGCTACGTCGTAGCCAAAAACTGATCAACAAATAATTAGTAAGTCCTTTCAGGTATCGCACACCGTTTGGATCAGTTTGGCCTTTTTAAATTTTTATTTCAGCAGTAGACTATCCCTCTGTCAAAAAAATGAAACAAATTGATTAAAATACATTTTTTATTACACTGCAATAAAATTACTGATGTTTACGGAAATATCACCTTCTAAAAATGCACATATATAGATAATTGTGACAAAAGGGCGAAAGCTTGTGAATCGTATAATTTCGAAGACTTCTATGGCTGATATCCGTTTTTTAACAATTTAATAAATTCGGCAGCCTCGTTCCTGTGTGACATCACAAACCCGGAGCAGATATGTTTCATACAAACGAAGTTACATACACTTATCCAACAATTACAAAAGTTTGAAATTTTTATTTTTATTGCTATATAAGGTTGAAAAATAATAATCAGAGAGCAAATTCAAACTAAATCGATATTTTTCTCGCTGTATATTAAGTACACCCTATATCAAACGATACTTAATATAATTTTTATACAGTTTATTATTTTCCTGTTCTCTACATATTACATAAAACCTAACTCACTATAAACAAATGCATCATCGGTATCAACATAATACCATTTCGAGTTTTCATGCTATTTTCAATTTGTTACGTAATATGGTACCCAATATTTGTATGAAGACCTGCAACTAGTGTATGAAGTGACTCGGGAACGAGGCTGCCTCAACAAGACAGCGTGGACCGGAAGAGGGGAGGTGAGCGTTGAAAGACAATGCGACTAATCGTCGTGGGAGCGCTCGTCGTCGCGTCGACGATTGCGCTGGCGCCGGCTCCAGCCCTCGCGCGGACGCTCGCGCTGCCGACCCTCCCCGCGACCCGCACCCCCGCGCTGGAAGAACGAGCCCTGCTTCTCGAATATACGCTCGTTCGAGTCCACTAAGTTCCCGACCTGTGAACAAGATACAACGTGATTTTAGTAAAACAAAGCCAAAAATGTTGAAATTTTCTTCATCATTATTTTCTTAGCTCGCTGAGCGACTTTAAATTTGTGGATCAGTCGTGCCGCGAATGTCCATTTATAATAGGACCAGCCCATATCATACAAACACTATCATCCAGCGACTCCCCGACACATCGCTCTAAGAACGTATAAACGATGAGAAGTAAAAGGTCTCGAGTGGCGACCACGTACCGGGAAACGTGTACCAGGCCGTCCCTGGATGGAACTGGATGGACCGACGACCTAGTAAAGGTCGCGGAGCACTTTTTACCTAAAGATAAACCTAATCAGAGTATGCATCTAATTAGAGAATCTATAATTGACTGCTGCTTTAAAACTATCTAGATAGATCTAGAATTGGGGGAAAATATTACGTTGATTGGAGTAAACGTCTTTTTCAAAATCGTTGCGGGTTGAAGTAGGAGCAGGCTGTAATGCGACCAACATACCTTATCAGCGAGCTGCAACGCTAGCGCCTGCATCCTGGTTGGCTCTGAGCGATGCAAGATTGCGCACTCGCTGGGATCGTCTAGGGACGCGAGCAGCTCCTCGTTGATGATCATCTTTGATACTAGCGAGTGTACGCGCTGCCTCGGCAGCTCGAACATGTCCGCCAGCGAGCGCAGCGAGAGGGACGCGTACACGTGCGCGTACGTGAACAGGTACGTGCGCACCGACTCCTCGCGGATCAGCCGGCCGAGCATCGCACGCACGTTGTCCGCACCAACCATTAAGTCCCACACCTGACAACACATTTATTGATTATATTATAGTTTGGACCGTCAACAGGGTCACATCGTAATTATATTAAATTACAATAAAAATTACATATAATTACATTTAAAAAAGTGGCTGACGCAACAGTTGCACAAGAAAACATTCTCACAATTCTTGCGGGTTCATTTTGAGTGTTTTCTTTAGTCCTCGTCGCCACTTTTATATCTTATTATGTGGAAATAAAAACCATGTTCATGTTGACAGTTTAATTGGGGTGAACGGATTTCTCAGCCAAACTTTTTTCATCCAAAGAAAAATACAGCCAGGAATTACACGCCGGCGTACTTTGTGTACCGTCATGAAGTATCAGGCTGTGTCGGCGCGGGTCGGAATTTCCGCTGCGTACATTTATTGTTTCAGGCTAATATTAGACGACCTGGGATAGACACACGCGTGGAACTCCTGTACATGGAAATTTGTGCCAAAGAATGTTCAGCCAAGGCGAACAATGACAATTTTGTACATTAATTCCGCTGATGTGCAAAAAATGCCTGTAAAATATACGGCGTTGAATTATCAACACGATTCAATAATGTTCAACCCGTCTTTGTACAGCCCAGGAATTGGTGTCCAATATTTTTACGACCATGTATTAAACAGTCAAAGTTTGTACAGCCAAATAATTACACGCCAAGTACTTAATGTACGGTGGCACAAAATTCCGCGGCTGTGACGGCGTGGGTCGGTATTTCCGCCGCGTACATATTATTACAATAATAAGTCCGAAAAAATCCGTCGGGGGCTGCCATTCCCGTTCCTGAAGGAACTAAAATTTGCAGTTTTATAAATATGTCACTAGTTGAAATTACGTTGGGTACCTAATTTTTTTATGTAGTCTTGAATTGATACCGCCTTATTAACCATCTCCATTTTCTAATAGCTTCACATTTGGACTTAACGGACTAAACCGGACTTACAATATGTAGGAACTGGATTCGATTCCCAGTATCTCTCGGTACTCGGTTTAGTTGGTGGTATAGGTATAGGTGGCATTTTCTATGTCTGCCTGGCTAGCTACCACCATGTTACTTAAGTCTGCCGGCCAACAGCAGTGTTAATAGCACTGTTGTGTTCCGGTATGATTAGATTAGATTAGATTAGATTGTTTATTTCATTGTACCAATGTCAAGATTACAAAAAAATATATATAAAAATGTCAGAGTGTACAATGATCGTCAAAAATATTTAAAATATATGAAAGGTAACATAGCTAGCGCCTCATTACATTGAGGATTCTGGCGCTTACCATCCAATGAATGAAATGAAGGCCAAGTGCAGACCCATCATACATTTAAAAAATGACTGCACCTATACGAGATAAAAAATTATTTTCTTACTCCTACATTTTTGTGGAAACGGATTGGAAACAGGAACTGATTAGGCAATGGCAGCCCCCGACGGATTTTTTCGGACTTATTATTGTAATAATATGTTAGCTTCTTTTTATCTAGTTACTTACTTCCATTTAGTCTAGGGTTTCTCAAAAAATTATTTAACCCTTTTCCCATTACAACATTTACATTTGTCGCGGGTATTTTCAAAATTTTTAATTTTATTTTTTATTTCAAGCTTTTTAGAGAATTCACATGTTGTAGTCTAAATATCGTGACTTGTGAAGTATCATGTCATGACAAACAATATATGCAATTGTATTAAAAAATCAAAGGTTTCCGTATCTGACGGAGTTTTTTTTTTTAAATGTATAATTTCGATTATCAGGAGTTCATGTACAGATGCTAATCACCAAATACTCTATAAAGAGCTCAGGCACAGTTTATTCGCCATGTTCCTTCACAAAGTTCCCCTCAAAGTTATTCTGCCCAATCATCAGATCCTTAAAAGTTCATGTGCAGGTTCTGCTCACCAAACACTCTCAAAGGAGCCCAAACACGGCTTACTAGGTATTTGCCTTCGCAAGGTTCCCTACTACGTCGTTCTGATCCATCATCAGACCTTCAAAAGTTCATGTGCAGGTTCTGCTTATCAAACACTCCCAAAAGAACCCAAACACGGCTTACTAGGTATTTGCGTTCGCAAGGTTCCCTTCAACATAGTTCTGATCCATCATCAGACCCTCAAAAGTTCATGTGCAGGTTCTGCTCATCAAACACTCCCAAAAGAACCCAAACACAGCTTACTAGGTATTTGCCATCGCAAGGTTCCCTTCAACATCGTTGTGATGTTGAAGGGAACTGATCCATCATCAGACCCTCAAAAGTTCATGTGCAGGTTCTGCTCATCAAACACTCTCAAAAGAGCCCAAACACGGCTTACTAGGTATTTGCCCTCGCAAGGTTCCCCTCAAAGTTATTCTGCTCAATCATCAGACCCTCAAAAGTACATGTGCAGGTTCTGCTCATCAAACACTCCCAAAAGAACCCAAACACGGCTTACTAGGTATTTGCCTTCGCAAGGTTCCCCTCAAAGTTATTCTGCTCAATCATCAGACCCTCAAAAGTTCATGTGCAGGTTCTGCTCATCAAACACTCTCAAAAGAGCCCAAACACGGCTTACTAGGTATTTGCCCTCGCAAGGTTCCCCTCAAAGTTATTCTGCTCAATCATCAGACCCTCAAAAGTACATGTGCAGGTTCTGCTCACTAAACACTCTCAAAAGAGCCCAAACTCGGCTTACTAGGTATTTGCCTTCGCAAGATTCCCTTCAATGTCGTTCTGATCCATCATCAGACCCTCAAAAGTTCATGTGCAGGTTCTGCTTACCAAACACTTTCAAAAGAGCCCAAACACGGCCTAGTAGCTATAAGCCTTCGCAAAGTTCTCTGTCCCTCATTTTAATGAGTTAAAATCTTGATTGCAGCGCCCCCTGGTGAGCTAGCGCCATACCACCTATCTAAGAACCATCGCTGACGTATCAGCAACCCTTTACAAAAACCGCATGTAAATCGGACAAACCGTTCTGGAGATAAGTGGCAACATTGGTTTGTATGTACACACAAACAAACAAACAAACAAACATCCTCTCACCCTAAACGCATACACTGTCTCCGTTCCGTCGCGGGTAATAAAAGGCTCGTCTGCACTTTAGGTGACTAAAACTAGTGCCTTCAAACTTTTTTTACTTATAGAACTACTTAAAACTAACAACTGTGTAAAATCTCAGATTGCGGAAATGCGCTGTTTTAACGATATGATTTTTTAAAGTTTCAGAAAATTCCTTAGCACAACGCCATATATATAGTGAAAACCAAGTGCACAGATAACTATATATTGAAAACAGACTTAACTAAAGAGATTGCAATCACTGACAATGATGTTTAAATTCGCCATAAAGAGGATATAATAATATATGACTGGTAGTCAAAGATCTAGGACCATACAGCCTTGTCTAAACTGGCATTTATTTTTTATCATGCAAAATATGTATTACGTGAATTTTGCTAGCGCCTTCAAACTTTTTTAGAATCAAATTTGTCCCAAATCCCAGATTGCGGAAACGCACCGTTTTAAAGATAAGATTTTGGCTTGCCTGCACTTTAGGTGACTGCAACAGACCCGGAGATGACTGCAGGCTGCTGCAGGGCAGAAATCCCGTCGGATAGATTAGGTTTGTTAGGTTATTTTTTTTTATACAGACCCGGAGATGACTGCAGGGCAGAAATCCCATCGGATAGATTTGCATGATGAGTTCTACAATCCAAAAAAATTTTAGTCACCTAAAGTGCAGTCCTTCCAAGATTTTTTAAAGTTGTACATATTTTCCATAAAATTTCGCAATTTTTAGTTGAAAACAAAGCTTAAGAGGGTTTATCCACAAAATATCTTCCCCCGAAAGAAGAACCGACACAAAGCTGACATTTCCTTTATTAATCTTCTTGAAGACAAGAAGAAAATCGTCATTAGTTCTTACAGCCATGTCTTGGTTTATTTTAGTCCCTTATGGTGAATTTTAGGCCAAAGCCGTTTTTCAGTATTCTCAATGAAATGTATAAAATACTGTTATGATTTCAAAAATATTTCAACGTGACTTTGAACAAAATTGGGACTTTGTAGTTTTTTTACTGGTATCACCGTGGGGAGGCGAACGAGTTGACAACAAGCAGAGGGTATAAAACAGGCTACGCCTGGTCGGCCCGGGGCATTCAGGCTTCGGATAAGGTTGAAAACAGTTGGTCAGGGCGAAGCCCTGCCCGTTTTAAAACTCAAGTAATTTAAAATTAGACTTCGAAAATCATGTATACTTATAGAATGTATATCTGTGAAGTTTCATCGAAGTTGAATAAACAATATGAAGACTAAATGGACGTTTTTACTTCAAGTCAGAAGCGGAATCTGGACCCTCAAGACACAAGGTGCGTGTTTGCTTTTGAAAATAATTATTTTTTGGAAATATTCGTATCATATTCTGTAAAAGGGTGTACAGAAGTAAAACACATTCTCAGCGCACGTATTCAGTTAGAGACAGTCCCAATATTTATTATTATTACATACGTAATTATACTTCACGCAGCACTCGGTCAGGGCAACTCTCTGACAGTGTTGTACTATACAAACACGAGCATTTCTTCCAATATATTTTTACAATATTAAACAATTCGGTGCTACTTTCTGACCGTCCTATACGACACATTTATAGGTATTTATCCTATTACCTATCTACTTCTGAAGAATTTAGTGATCAATTACACAGCGGTAATTATTTTCTACGTGTTGTGCACAAGGTACAGGCTATCAATAGTGGTATTAATTGTTGGATTTTTCGATTGCTTTGATAATTATTATTTCTGAAAATGAATCCACCCATGTTACAAGAATGAGATGTATACGAAACATATTAAGCACAACTTATTTATATATACCCTCAATTATTATTTTTATTATAAATCGTACACACTGTGTCACTATTGGACTACCCTACGTTTAATATATATTTAAGTTTATGTTTTTCATATAAGTCATCTTTATGAAAAATAAATGTTTTAAACCGTATATAAATTGATTTTCTAAACAAGATAAAACTGATGGGGTTCCTAAAGGGGGTTAAAGTTTTATTGTTTGCTGTAAAGTGTACCGTTTCCGATGTATATGAGTCTTTGTTACTATATCTTAATTTTTTTCGCAATTTCTTTGTCCTGGCAAATTTTTATGAATACCGACCTACTTACGAATAATTTAAAGGTGACATCCACAGTCGTATGGTGAATTGGTGATAAACTTTTTACTGTACAAAAACTTTCGAAGGCCCACGATAGGGCAAAACTTAATTGATATATGTCCTCGTCATTAACAGCTATACCTGTTCATAACATTCACAAGTTGAACAAATTGATTTGATATTGACTTTTATTTTGATTTGATTTTTGGAATTCCGGAAATAAGTGAACGAACGCTTTAACGAAGCATTTTAATTTCTGGGCTGGATTTAAACATATATTAACATATACCGAGTGGAACGAAGCCCAAAGGCGGAATTCTCTAATAGTGAATAAAGGTTGTAATAAAAATGCAAGGTTTCATACGTTGGTTTTATCTAGATAACAACAGACAAATAATATTTTACAATATACATATGACATCCCTGATACAGAAACATTATGTATGCATCATCATTATTAGAATCGCTAAGGACAATAGTTAGCTCCTTGCTAAAGATAAATGTAGCTAAGTTTGTAGAAAAATTCAAATGTGTCTGTTCCTAAATATGTCGCATGAGTGTGGCTAAGTATGTCACATCTTGAAGGTGGCTAAGTATGTCACATCTTGAAGGTGGCTAAGTATGTCACATCTTGAAGGTGGCCAAGTATGTCAACTTGAACGTGGCTAAGTGAGTCACATCCATAATGCAGCCAAGCAAGTGTGTCGCATTAAGTAGAACTCCTAACGGGTGGCTAAGCAAGTTGCTTATGTAATTATACTCATGTATTCAATAAATAACAACTTGAGTTTTCAAGCACGAAGTCCATCCAATTCAAAGTCCAATAGTCCCTAGACATTTCTTAGCTAATTGATGAAACATGATAATAATGACAGTAATTCTACTTCAAATATAGTTAATATCTATTTGTCATAAATTCAGTAATGATTAGATATATATTACCATGTTGATGATGCCAAAGCAAAGCCTGTCTCGTGGCTGATAAATCAATAGACATGACCAATTATACATTTAGATATATATAACATAAATAATGTGTGTAAGAAGTGAAGTTATACAGGAGATAGATCAGAATCAAAGAATCAGGATCAAAATATTTAGATTTTAGCTTTTCTAACGTCTTTAATTAACATGAGTTAGAATGAGATGAATATACATTCTTCATTGTGTCAAAATGAAGCCACTAGTGCCATTGGTTACTTTTCAAGAAAATAAAAAGCGGTTCTTTAATACTAATGTAATATAAAAAGCGACGGAGCTATTGTAGTTTTAGTTCCTGTTAAAATGGGGAGAATTTATCAATTCGTCGGAATCTTTTATATACTTTTGGTTTATGTTCCTTACAACATGATTTCGATAAATCGAGTCTTGACGCACTTGCAGTCAGAGCTGTAAACTCCAAAATTACAAGAGGTACGACTGGTATAAACGAGAAACTTAGTATTGTGTTTTCTTTTCTTTTCAATTTTCCATGGAAGTTACATGTATGAATTTTGGGACGAAAACGCAAGATTTTATCAAGTAAACTGTAGAATGAAAACCGCAGTGGTGTCAATTTTTTTTCAATAGCATAAATGTTTCAAATCACATTTTCTAAACACTTGTTATCACAACAACATACTGTAAAGATATTTACGCATACATTTTATATTATTTTTGTAGGAAAACTCAGTATCTAGTAAAGATCTGAATGATTTTCTCCTACACAAAACCGATTTTTAATAAATTCGCTATTTCTGTTCTGTCGCTTGCGTTACTTTACTCCAGGCAGCTATTTATTACAACTTTCCTACTTCTGCATTCAGAACGGATGAAGTGCTATCATTGTCTTGCATATGTAGCTTATGGTTAGATATTGAGGAGTCGTACCTCGTCTTAAGAAATTGCCATTTCAATTTCATCGGACTCAATCGAATTTGTCTAATAGTAGTGGAAATTTGTGATGCCGTCTAGTAAGGAAAGGGAGCTCAAAAAACCTTCACAGATTAAATGTATCCACAGATTACGTTCTAGTTACTGTATCCCTTGGGTGTAAATAGCAAACGATGATAAATCAGTTCCGTCGTTTAGCTGTATTTTATGTTAAAACAAATTATTTCATAAATTAATACAGTTTATATAAGGTAGTTAACAAATTGATATGGAAAGTATTCTACTTGCACGCGAAATATTCAATGTTAAAAACAAATTATGCCAAATTAATTTCAAATAGATTCGGCTAAATATTCGGCTGCCTCAACCAGCTCTGTTTATCTAATTTTTAGGAATAACTATGTATTTAAACAATGTGAGCATATAGTAACAAATATTGAATATAATTATCCATTTTGGAATTTCAGTATTGACGTAATTGGTTATAGGGATTTATTAATCCTACTAATATTATAAGTGTGAAAGTTTGGATGTTTGTGACGCTTTCACGGAAAAACTATTGAATGGATTTGAATGAAACTTTACAATAATATAGCTTATACATCAGAATAACATATAGGCTATAATTTATAAAGACATATTGTGTAAATTGTCCAAAATCACACTTATAATATTAGTGGGATTACATGCGCAATTTAGGCATAACAAAAACGCGTTGCCTAGCAACCGACCATAGAATATGTAAATTGTATATACAAACTTTCGCGTTTATAATATCAGTGTGAAGACTATTTGAATGTACTACGTCAGATATTGAAATTTATTTTGTTTCTTTAAACTATTAGACTACGTAACAGAATAAACACTATTTTGTACCTTATGCTGTATAATAAATTTGTCATATACGTCACCTGTCAAATAACAAAACTAGCAAATTGGCAAAAAGAGCAGCTTTGTGTGGGGGCTCGTGAGTTTTTAGGATTCCGTAGTCAAACAAGTCCGTCTGAGTCCGCGGCGTAGCTCAGTGACTCTCACTACTAGAACGCTGTAATTTGGTACGGGTATTATACAATTCCGGAGATTCATCGCACCCCCTGGCCCGCCGTAACCGTGATTGCTACCGTAGCCAGGAATAGCGGGGCCGCCGGGGACTGGGGGCCGTAGTAATGGGCGTACTGCCATAAGGGGTTTTAGCATAATCACCACGCTTGCTAGACGGTTTGGTGATCGCAGTATTCGATTTAGTTCTTCAGGAGGAAGCTGCTGTCCCTCCCCCCGGTGTAGGTTTTCCCTTAGTCGCCTCTTACGACACCCACAGGAAGAGATGTGGTGGTTACATTCTAAGCTGGAACCACACGGCACACGGCCACCGGGAAACGTCTACCAGGCCGTCCCCCTACTAGATGGACCGACGATCTGGTTAGAGTCTCGGAGTCGCTGGATGCAAGTGGCTCGGGACCGGTCGATGTGGCGTGCCATGAGGGAGGCCTCTGTCCAGCAGTGGATGTTTCCCGACTGATGATGGTTATACAGTTATTAATCACGCCGACGAAGTGGTAGAAGAAAATTTTGAAAAATATATTGTTTAGGTTTGCTCTCATACGCATGACTTGGGGATGACTTATTATTTTCGCGTCTACCCCATCGTGTGAAGTATCATTTAGTAGGTCTTTCAAAAATATTTTGAAACTATGAGCATAACTTTTGGATTCAAGGATCCATTTGCAACATACTACACTTTAAAGTGATAGATTTCGACAGATTCGAGCGTAAACCCTCCCCTATCTTCTAAATTATTTTACTATTTACAGTAGTAGTACGCACACTGAACTTTAAAGGTAAACTATCAGACTAAGTTGGTTTTACAGTTTAACGAGTAGTAGTCGACCAAAGTATAACATACTTGTAGATGTTAAAATGAAAATTTCGTACAATTCCTTTCAAAATTTCTGTTCGTAAAGATGTTTGAAGTTATTGTGAAGGGCAACTACGGAATCCTACACTGCGCACGGCCCGACGTGCACCCTAAAATGGCAACGCCATAATTTATATTGTATTTATATGTGATAGGTACTTACTAGTCAATTATATCAAATACAACCACAGTATGTCGAGACTAAACCAATATGCGAACAATAATTTCTCAAAACGTAAAAAAAGGGTTGACTCACGCTCACGTCAAGTTTATTATAATTTTGAAAAATACACTCTAGCCAAGGCGGAGGGGTAGCGACTATGCGCGGCGCGGCAGGGGTCACTTTGGGAGGTTATACAGCGTTATTTGTGTGAGTGAAAGCATGTGAAAGGCTGTATGTGTGCGTACCGAAATATTGAAATACCTACTATTCTACGGAGAGTTTGCTTCCGTTGCGTCTTAATAAAATTTCAGATGTCGGTGGTTTTTCCAAATGCTGCTACTTCCAGCGGTCCAGACACCGCTGAGAGATCAATCTACAGCAGTGTACCTGCCAGCTACCCGGCCACTGGGCAACCGGCAACCGTCTTTAAAGGTATTTCATGCCAATATAATTATTAATAATCTACATGACTGGTAATTATTGGCTTGGATTTCCAAAGTCCTCCTGGTTCTGTCATATCTTCTTCTTCTATCTTCTTCTTCTATACTATAATAAATCTGTAGAATTGACGTACAAAATATTTTTGAAAGACCTACTAAATGATACTTCACACGATGGGGTAGACGCGAAAATAATAAGTCATCCCCTAGTCATGCGTATGAGAGCAACCCTAAACAATATATTTTTCAAAATTTTCTTCTACCACTTCGTCGGCGTGATTAATAACTGTATAACCATCATCAGTCGGGAAACATCCACTGCTGGACAGAGGCCTCCCTCATGGCACGCCACATCGACCGGTCCCGAGCCACCTGCATCCAGCGACTCCCTGAGACTCTAACCAGATCGTCGGTCCATCTAGTAGGGGGACGGCCTGGTAGACGTTTCCCGGTGGCCGTGTGCCGTGTGGTTCCGGCTTAGAATGTAACCACCACATCTCTTCCGGAGACTAGACCAAATTTTCAGAGTGTGTACTGTGGCCGGCCGCTATAAGAACAAATCATCATCAACAGCCTGTACATATATATGCTTTCACTGCAGGGGCTTAGGCCTACTCTACTACAGAAAGTGTATGGGCCATGGTCCAACACGCGGGCGCTGTGCGGATTTGTAGACTTCACACACACCTTTGAATTTCTTCTCAAGAGTGTGCAGGTTTCCTCACGATGTTTACCTTCACCGAAAAGCCAATGCCAAAAGCCAATCTATACATATAAAATTCAAAGTCCTGACTGACTGACTGAGATATCAACACAGCCTAAACCACTGACTAGAGACATGAAATTTTGAGGGCGTATTCTATGTAAAGTGTAGGCATCGTTTAAGAAAGGATTTTTCGAAATTCCACCCTTTTACATAGAGAGACATTGTGTGTGCATCAGTATTTTCAGTAATAAAACTCTGAGTTGATTCAATCCATCAGGCATGTATAATTGTATATTCTATTCTACTAATATTATAAGTGTGAAAGTTTGGATGTTTGTGACGCTTTCACGGAAAAACTATTGAATGGATTTGAATGAAACTTTACAATAATATAGCTTATACATCAGAATAACATATAGGCTATAATTTATAAAGACATATTGTGTAAATTGTCCAAAATCACACTTATAATATTAGTGGGATTACATGCGCAATTTAGGCATAACAAAAACGCGTTGCCTAGCAACCGACCATAGAATATGTAAATTGTATATACAAACTTTCGCGTTTATAATATCAGTGTGAAGACTATTTGAATGTACTACGTCAGATATTGAAATTTATTTTGTTTCTTTAAACTATTAGACTACGTAACAGAATAAACACTATTTTGTACCTTATGCTGTATAATAAATTTGTCATATACGTCACCTGTCAAATAACAAAACTAGCAAATTGGCAAAAAGAGCAGCTTTGTGTGGGGGCTCGTGAGTTTTTAGGATTCCGTAGTCAAACAAGTCCGTCTGAGTCCGCGGCGTAGCTCAGTGACTCTCACTACTAGAACGCTGTAATTTGGTACGGGTATTATACAATTCCGGAGATTCATCGCACCCCCTGGCCCGCCGTAACCGTGATTGCTACCGTAGCCAGGAATAGCGGGGCCGCCGGGGACTGGGGGCCGTAGTAATGGGCGTACTGCCATAAGGGGTTTTAGCATAATCACCACGCTTGCTAGACGGTTTGGTGATCGCAGTATTCGATTTAGTTCTTCAGGAGGAAGCTGCTGTCCCTCCCCCCGGTGTAGGTTTTCCCTTAGTCGCCTCTTACGACACCCACAGGAAGAGATGTGGTGGTTACATTCTAAGCTGGAACCACACGGCACACGGCCACCGGGAAACGTCTACCAGGCCGTCCCCCTACTAGATGGACCGACGATCTGGTTAGAGTCTCGGAGTCGCTGGATGCAAGTGGCTCGGGACCGGTCGATGTGGCGTGCCATGAGGGAGGCCTCTGTCCAGCAGTGGATGTTTCCCGACTGATGATGGTTATACAGTTATTAATCACGCCGACGAAGTGGTAGAAGAAAATTTTGAAAAATATATTGTTTAGGTTTGCTCTCATACGCATGACTTGGGGATGACTTATTATTTTCGCGTCTACCCCATCGTGTGAAGTATCATTTAGTAGGTCTTTCAAAAATATTTTGAAACTATGAGCATAACTTTTGGATTCAAGGATCCATTTGCAACATACTACACTTTAAAGTGATAGATTTCGACAGATTCGAGCGTAAACCCTCCCCTATCTTCTAAATTATTTTACTATTTACAGTAGTAGTACGCACACTGAACTTTAAAGGTAAACTATCAGACTAAGTTGGTTTTACAGTTTAACGAGTAGTAGTCGACCAAAGTATAACATACTTGTAGATGTTAAAATGAAAATTTCGTACAATTCCTTTCAAAATTTCTGTTCGTAAAGATGTTTGAAGTTATTGTGAAGGGCAACTACGGAATCCTACACTGCGCACGGCCCGACGTGCACCCTAAAATGGCAACGCCATAATTTATATTGTATTTATATGTGATAGGTACTTACTAGTCAATTATATCAAATACAACCACAGTATGTCGAGACTAAACCAATATGCGAACAATAATTTCTCAAAACGTAAAAAAAGGGTTGACTCACGCTCACGTCAAGTTTATTATAATTTTGAAAAATACACTCTAGCCAAGGCGGAGGGGTAGCGACTATGCGCGGCGCGGCAGGGGTCACTTTGGGAGGTTATACAGCGTTATTTGTGTGAGTGAAAGCATGTGAAAGGCTGTATGTGTGCGTACCGAAATATTGAAATACCTACTATTCTACGGAGAGTTTGCTTCCGTTGCGTCTTAATAAAATTTCAGATGTCGGTGGTTTTTCCAAATGCTGCTACTTCCAGCGGTCCAGACACCGCTGAGAGATCAATCTACAGCAGTGTACCTGCCTGCCAGCCACTGGGCAACCGTCTTTAAAGGTATTTCATGCCAATATAATTATTAATAATCTACATGACTGGTAATTGGCTTGGATTTCCAAAGTCCTCCTGGTTTTGTCATATCTTCTTCTTCTATCTTCTTCTTCTATACTATAATAAATCTGTAGAATCGACGTACAAAATATTTTTGAAAGACCTACTAAATGATACTTCACACGATGGGGTAGACGCGAAAATAATAAGTCATCCCCAAGTCATGCGTATGAGAGCAACCCTAAACAATATATTTTTCAAAATTTTCTTCTACCACTTCGTCGGCGTGATTAATAACTGTATAACCATCATCAGTCGGGAAACATCCACTGCTGGACAGAGGCCTCCCTCATGGCACGCCACATCGACCGGTCCCGAGCCACCTGCATCCAGCGACTCCCTGAGACTCTAACCAGATCGTCGGTCCATCTAGTAGGGGGACGGCCTGGTAGACGTTTCCCGGTGGCCGTGTGCCGTGTGGTTCCGGCTTAGAATGTAACCACCACATCTCTTCCGGAGACTAGACCAAATTTTCAGAGTGTGTACTGTGGCCGGCCGCTATAAGAACAAATCATCATCAACAGCCTGTACATATATATGCTTTCACTGCAGGGGCTTAGGCCTACTCTACTACAGAAAGTGTATGGGCCATGGTCCAACACGCGGGCGCTGTGCGGATTTGTAGACTTCACACACACCTTTGAATTTCTTCTCAAGAGTGTGCAGGTTTCCTCACGATGTTTACCTTCACCGAAAAGCCAATGCCAAAAGCCAATCTATACATATAAAATTCAAAGTCCTGACTGACTGACTGAGATATCAACACAGCCTAAACCACTGACTAGAGACATGAAATTTTGAGGGCGTATTCTATGTAAAGTGTAGGCATCGTTTAAGAAAGGATTTTTCGAAATTCCACCCTTTTACATAGAGAGACATTGTGTGTGCATCAGTATTTTCAGTAATAAAACTCTGAGTTGATTCAATCCATCAGGCATGTATAATTGTATATTCTATTCTACTAATATTATAAGTGTGAAAGTTTGGATGTTTGTGACGCTTTCACGGAAAAACTATTGAATGGATTTGAATGAAACTTTACAATAATATAGCTTATACATCAGAATAACATATAGGCTATAATTTATAAAGACATATTGTGTAAATTGTCCAAAATCACACTTATAATATTAGTGGGATTACATGCGCAATTTAGGCATAACAAAAACGCGTTGCCTAGCAACCGACCATAGAATATGTAAATTGTATATACAAACTTTCGCGTTTATAATATCAGTGTGAAGACTATTTGAATGTACTACGTCAGATATTGAAATTTATTTTGTTTCTTTAAACTATTAGACTACGTAACAGAATAAACACTATTTTGTACCTTATGCTGTATAATAAATTTGTCATATACGTCACCTGTCAAATAACAAAACTAGCAAATTGGCAAAAAGAGCAGCTTTGTGTGGGGGCTCGTGAGTTTTTAGGATTCCGTAGTCAAACAAGTCCGTCTGAGTCCGCGGCGTAGCTCAGTGACTCTCACTACTAGAACGCTGTAATTTGGTACGGGTATTATACAATTCCGGAGATTCATCGCACCCCCTGGCCCGCCGTAACCGTGATTGCTACCGTAGCCAGGAATAGCGGGGCCGCCGGGGACTGGGGGCCGTAGTAATGGGCGTACTGCCATAAGGGGTTTTAGCATAATCACCACGCTTGCTAGACGGTTTGGTGATCGCAGTATTCGATTTAGTTCTTCAGGAGGAAGCTGCTGTCCCTCCCCCCGGTGTAGGTTTTCCCTTAGTCGCCTCTTACGACACCCACAGGAAGAGATGTGGTGGTTACATTCTAAGCTGGAACCACACGGCACACGGCCACCGGGAAACGTCTACCAGGCCGTCCCCCTACTAGATGGACCGACGATCTGGTTAGAGTCTCGGAGTCGCTGGATGCAAGTGGCTCGGGACCGGTCGATGTGGCGTGCCATGAGGGAGGCCTCTGTCCAGCAGTGGATGTTTCCCGACTGATGATGGTTATACAGTTATTAATCACGCCGACGAAGTGATAGAAGAAAATTTTGAAAAATATATTGTTTAGGTTTGCTCTCATACGCATGACTTGGGGATGACTTATTATTTTCGCGTCTACCCCATCGTGTGAAGTATCATTTAGTAGGTCTTTCAAAAATATTTTGAAACTAGGAGCATAACTTTTGGATTCAAGGATCCATTTGCAACATACTACACTTTAAAGTGATAGATTTCGACAGATTCGAGCGTAAACCCTCCCCTATCTTCTAAATTATTTTACTATTTACAGTAGTAGTACGCACACTGAACTTTAAAGGTAAACTATCAGACTAAGTTGGTTTTACAGTTTAACGAGTAGTAGTCGACCAAAGTATAACATACTTGTAGATGTTAAAATGAAAATTTCGTACAATTCCTTTCAAAATTTCTGTTCGTAAAGATGTTTGAAGTTATTGTGAAGGGCAACTACGGAATCCTACACTGCGCACGGCCCGACGTGCACCATAAAATGGCAACGCCATAATTTATATTGTATTTATATGTGATAGGTACTTACTAGTCAATTATATCAAATACAACCACAGTATGCCGAGACTAAACCAATATGCGAACAATAATTTCTCAAAACGTAAAAAAAGGGTTGACGCACGCTCACGTCAAGTTTATTATAATTTTGAAAAATACACTCTAGCCAAGGCGGAGGGGTAGCGACTATGCGCGGCGCGGCAGGGGCCACTTTGGGAGGTTATGCAGCGTTATTTGTGTGAGTGAAAGCATGTGAAAGGCTGTATGTGTGCGTACCGAAATATTGAAATACCTACTATTCTACGGAGAGTTTGCTTCCGTTGCGTCTTAATAAAATTTCAGATGTCGGTGGTTTTTCCAAATGCTGCTACTTCCAGCGGTCCAGACACCGCTGAGAGATCAATCTACAGCAGTGTACCTGCCTGCCAGCCACTGGGCAACCGTCTTTAAAGGTATTTCATGCCAATATAATTATTAATAATCTACATGACTGGTAATTGGCTTGGATTTCCAAAGTCCTCCTGGTTTTGTCATATCTTCTTCTTCTATCTTCTTCTTCTATACTATAATAAATCTGTAGAATTGACGTACAAAATATTTTTGAAAGACCTACTAAATGATACTTCACACGATGGGGTAGACGCGAAAATAATAAGTCATCCCCAAGTCATGCGTATGAGAGCAACCCTAAACAATATATTTTTCAAAATTTTCTTCTACCACTTCGTCGGCGTGATTAATAACTGTATAACCATCATCAGTCGGGAAACATCCACTGCTGGACAGAGGCCTCCCTCATGGCACGCCACATCGACCGGTCCCGAGCCACCTGCATCTAGCGACTCCCTGAGACTCTAACCAGATCGTCGGTCCATCTAGTAGGGGGACGGCCTGGTAGACGTTTCCCGGTGGCCGTGTGCCGTGTGGTTCCGGCTTAGAATGTAACCACCACATCTCTTCCTGTGGGTGTCGTAAGAGGCGACTAAGGGAAAACCTACAACGGGGGGAGGGACAGCAGCTTCCTCCTGAAGAACTAAATCGAATACTGGGATCACCAACCCGTCTAGCAAGCGTGGTGATTATGCTAAAACCCCTTATGGCAGTACGCCCATTACTACGGCCCCCAGTCCCCGGCGGCCCCGTTATTCCTGGCTACGGTAGCAATCACGGTTACGGCGGGGCAGGGGGTGCGATGAATCTCTGAAATTGTATAATACCCGTACCAAATTACAGCGTTCTAGTAGTGAGAGTCACTGAGCTACGCCGCGGACTCAGACGGACTTGTTTGACTACGGAATCCTAAAAACTCACGAGCCCCCACACAAAGCTGCTCTTTTTGCCAATTTGCTAGTTTTGTTATTTGACAGGTGACGTATATGACAAATTTATTATACAGCATAAGGTACAAAATAGTGTTTATTCTGTTACGTAGTTTAATAGTTTAAAGAAACAAAATAAATTTCAATATCTGACGTAGTACATTCAAATAGTCTTCACACTGATATTATAAACGCGAAAGTTTGTATATACAATTTACATATTCTATGGTCGGTTGCTAGGCAACGCGTTTTTGTTATGCCTAAATTGCGCATGTAATCCCACTAATATTATAAGTGTGATTTTGGACAATTTACACAATGTCTTTATAAATTTAGCCTATATGTTATTCTGATGTATAAGCTATATTATTGTAAAGTTTCATTCAAATCTATTCAATAGTTTTTCCGTGAAAGCGTCACAAACATCCAAACTTTCACACTTATAATATTAGTAGGATTAATAAATCCCTATAACCAATTACGTCAATACTGAAATTCCAAAATGGATAATTATATTCAATATTTGTTACTATATGCTCACATTGTTTAAATACATAGTTATTCCTAAAAATTAGATAAACAGAGCTGGTTGAGGCAGCGTGCATCGCTTTCTCACCGGAAGTAATTGCCGACGACATATTATACAATATTAATCTTGTTAATAAATCATAGAATCAGCTATACAATATCAAACTATAAAAGTAGTTATTGTTTAAACATTTATGACTAAATATAAATATCGTTGTCACGTATCCGAGTAACTTGTAATAACTTAATTTGATGTGACGCGCGTTGCGGGCACCTGCTGTAGATGCTTGTCATGCCTCTTCATATAGATGTCGCTGGTAGCCCTTGCACCGGATGTTATCGTCGGTAACAACTGAGACCACTTTTGTTTCATTGGATTAGTTATCACGTCAAATCTAACTGTTGAGTTGAGACTAGGCCATTTTCTTTACTTACACCAATCACAATTGATCATTAGCCATTGTACAGATACAAAATTGAAACGTTTTTCATCGAAACAGAGAAAAAAAATACATGCTGAACGCGAGTGATTTAAAAAACTAAATTAATATACCCGATTAGTATAATATTCTACTTTTACCAACTGCTTTAATTCTTAACTGAAATAATTTTCTTATGTAGTTTTATTTTATGGTAATCGCAAATTGATTGAAAAACGTGGTATGATGCTCGTACTCAGCAAGCTGGATATTGTAGCGATCTGTTTAATATGCACTCTGATTCGGCTCATGCCTTTGAACACCTCTACTACTATTAAAGTATCATAGCAAGTATGTTTGTATTAAGTAAATGTACCTAATATATTAAAAGACAATAACAAACACTATGTTTTAACCAATATTATGTTTATATTAATATATATTCTCCACCCAAGCTTTTTAGTATTACGTGAATCGGCTGATTGAGGAGCTCAGTAGCGCGATAGTAGTATGCTCCATTGACGGTCAATTTGTAAATAATATTAGTTACCTCAATAAGTGCCCTCAGGAAGCTGTTGGTCAGGTCAGGTCAGGTATTACGCCAAGAGGGTGAGTTGCTATTTTACAATGCGGGCAACAATTAATCCTACATAGATATACCCTTTGGCACTCAAAGATACTCGTCTTCAAGTGGTTTCGGAGTTCAAATACCTGGGGTGTTGGGTTACTGACTCGCTCAAGGATGACGTAGACATTGGCAGCCAGTAAACCAACCAGACCAACCGCTTCCTGAACACAGTGGCGGACCGGGTGGACGGCCCCGTCAAAGGGCATTTCACCAAAATGCACGTGGTGCCGGCCAACCGTACCGCTAATCTAGATGTATTATCTTTGTATTTTGTAAATAGTTACATACCCTGTTATTATTATTATTACCATTAACAGTATGTAAGACGATTTATCGTAGAAAAAAGTTTAAAGAAAAAAAGGAAAAAGAAATTAAAAAATAATATAATAAATAAGAAAAATACATTTAAAAAATGTGTAAAAAGAAAAAAAAATGTAAAAAGAATTTAAAAAATGTGCAAAAAAAGCGTAATGTACAAAAAGAAAAAAATTAGCTAAAAAAAGATTTAAAAAAATTTATACAATAAAATCGTTATGTTAATTTTTTTTCTTCTATATTATATATAAAAGAAGCAGTTAAATCTTCACCGAATGTGTTCCCTTTCTGAGTGCACACGAAATGCCACAAATAGAGAGAGATGAAGAACTCTTGCAGGAGTGTACGACTAAGAAGAAGAATCTTCACCCAAGATCTTCAGTGCCAACGGAATGCTACAAATAGAGAGACATCTTCGAAGAACTCTCGCAAAAGCCACATACCAGACAATCCATAACTCCGACCACTCCGACAGGAGTGTACTAAGGACTGACTGACGACAGGACTGACTAAGAAAAATAATATTCATCCAAGTTCTTCAGTGTGTACGTGAATCAGATGGTTGAAGAGCTCAGTAACGCGATGGTAGTATGCTCCATTGACGGTCAATTTGTAAATAACATTAGTTACGGTGACGACACTGTGTTGCTGTGCCCCTCAAGTGCCCTAAAGAAGCTGTTGCATACCACTCGCAGATACCCGCGAGTGGTATTTTAAGGTCCACAACGTCAGGTATTACACCAAGAGAGTGAGTTGCTATTTTACAAGGCGGACAACAAGTAGTCCTAGTCCTACATAGATATACCCTTTGGCACTCTCAAAGATACTCCTTCAAGTGGTGTCGGAGTTCAAATACCTGGGGTGTTGGGTTACTGACTCGCTCAAGGATGACGTAGACATTAAAAGGGAAGGGCATTGGCAGCCAGTAAACCAACCAGGAGGAGAGTAGGCCTGAGCCCCTGCAGTGGGGACATATATAGGCTTTTGATGATGATGATGATGATGAAACCAACCAGACCAACAGCCTCCTGAACACAGTGTCGGACCGGGTGGACGGCCCCGTCAAAGGGAGTTTCACCAAAATGCACGTGTTTCCATCCAACCGTACCGCTAATCTAGACGAATCTTGGTATTTTGTAAAAAGTTAAATACCCTGTTATTATTATTACCATTAAGAGTATGTAAGACGATTTATTGTAACTAACACTATAGAGATATTTGAAATAAATTAATTAACAAAATGTATTATTACATAATTTAAAAAAAAATGAAAATAAAGAAAAAAATATAAACACGTTTTAAAAAGAAAATATTTCAAAAGAGAGACAAAAAATGCTTTAACAAAAAAAGAGAAACGAAAACAATTCGAGAAAAAAATGAACTACAAAGAATGAATCGAAAAAAATATTAAATGAAAAAAGAATTTTTTTAAAGCTTTTATCATGAAAATGTTAATCGTACCGCTAATCTAGATGTATTATCTTAGTATTTTGTAAATAGTTACATACCCTGTTATTATTATTACCACATAGTACGTAAGATAAATAATTGTATCTTTGTTCTCTATACTTTTATGTTTACGTTCCTAACCCCGGACTACTGGTACTAAAGTATCCACTATCAATTAATATAAACATAGCGTAATATTTGTTTTAAACAAAAGAGTGTACATTTTCTTATAATACACATGCTTGCTATGATACTTAAAAATGGTTTAAAATAATCTACAATACTTTGTTTATTTTGTAAAATGTGTGCAGTATTTTTAGTAATAAAACTCTTAGTTGATTCAATCCATCAGGCATGAATATTCTTCAATATATTCTCAACACACAGTTGGGCAGAGTAACGTTTATTAGTACTATTTCAACAGAATTCACATCAGGAATTTTTTACAAAATTAATGTTCATCAGTTTTATAATACGATCTTCATAACTCCCACCATCGTCAGTTTCTACTTCGAAAACAACAACTTCGTGAATCAAAACAGACGCAATTATACAATATTAATTAATCCCTGTGACCAATTACGTTAATACTGAAATTACAAAATGGATAATTATATTCAATATTTGTTACTAAATGCTCATATTGTTTAAATACATAATTATTCCTAAAAATTAGATAACCAGAGCTGGTTGAGGCAGCGTGCCGAAAATAAGCGTCGCTTGCGACGCCGGCAGCACCTCACCGGAACTAAATGCCGACGCGACGACATATTATACAATTATAATCTTTCTTGTTAATAAATAGATTAGAGAATCATCAATCATAGATTCACATATAAAATATCAAAATACAAAAGCAGTAATTATTTAATTTTTAATTTAATATTTTAATAATTTAAAGATGTCGCTGGTATCCCTTGCACCGGATGTTAAGAGTATACTAATAGGTAACTATAAGGTAACACATCAGTAACTCAACAGTTCGGTATTATTTCGTCTCACTCGATAGTGCATGTAAAAAGATAAATAGCTCTATCAAATTTTTTCGATACGACTAATAGATTTTTTAGCACAACTCGCCGAAAAGTGATTCTAGTCAAGCGGTGATAAAACGCTCCATATAAATCGGGCGTGTTTTGTGACGTCACATTACTATATTGGCGTGATAAATGTATTATGTGCCCCTATAAAAAATCTTCAAAATGCAATGAATCTTCAAATTTTTGAGATTTGGGGCTTTCTTTTAATGTCCGTCATGGTATAAAATACAATTTAACCCCAAACTAATTGTCAAGTACCTAATTACGGAGACTAGACCAAATTTTCAGAGTGTGTACTGTGGCCGGCCGCTATAAGAACAAATCATCATCAACAGCCTGTACATATATATGCTTTCACTGCAGGGGCTTAGGCCTACTCTACTACAGAAAGTGTATGGGCCATGGTCCAACACGCGGGCGCTGTGCGGATTTGTAGACTTCACACACACCTTTGAATTTCTTCTCAAGAGTGTGCAGGTTTCCTCACGATGTTTACCTTCACCGAAAAGCCAATGCCAAAAGCCAATCTATACATATAAAATTCAAAGTCCTGACTGACTGACTGAGATATCAACACAGCCTAAACCACTGACTAGAGACATGAAATTTTGAGGGCGTATTCTATGTAAAGTGTAGGCATCGTTTAAGAAAGGATTTTTCGAAATTCCACCCTTTTACATAGAGAGACATTGTGTGTGCATCAGTATTTTCAGTAATAAAACTCTGAGTTGATTCAATCCATCAGGCATGTATAATTGTATATTCTATTCTACTAATATTAGAAGTGTGAAAGTTTGGATGTTTGTGACGCTTTCACGGAAAAACTATTGAATGGATTTGAATGAAAATTTACAATAATATAGCTTATACATCAGAATAACATATAGGATATAACTTATAACGACATATTGTGTAAATTGTCCAAAATCACACTTATAATATTAGTGGGATTACATGGGCAATTTGGGCATAACAAAAACGCGTTGCCTAGCAACCGACCATAGAATATGTACCTAAATTGTATATACAAACTTTCGCGTTTATAATATCAGTGTGAAGACTATTTGAATGTACTACGTCAGATATTGAAATTTATTTTGTTTCTTTAAACTATTAGACTACGTAACAGAATAAACACTATTTTGTCATATACGTCACCTGTCAAATAACAAAACTAGCAAATTGGCAAAAAGAGCAGCTTTGTGTGGGGGCTCGTGAGTTTTTAGGATTCCGTAGTCAAACAAGTCCGTCTGAGTCCGCGGCGTAGCTCAGTGACTCTCACTACTAGAACGCTGTAATTTGGTACGGGTATTATACAATTCCGGAGATTCATCGCACCCCCTGCCCCGCCGTAACCGTGATTGCTACCGTAGCCAGGAATAGCGGGGCCGCCGGGGACTGGGGGCCGTAGTAATGGGCGTACTGCCATAAGGGGTTTTAGCATAATCACCAAGCTTGCTATACGGTTTGGTGATCGCAGTATTCGATTTAGTTCTTCAGGAGGAAGCTGCTGTCCCTCCCTCCGGTGTAGGTTTTCCCTTAGTCGCCTCTTACGACACCCACAGGAAGAGATGTGGTGGTTACATTCTAAGCCGGAACCACACGGCACACGGCCACCGGGAAACGTCTACCAGGCCGTCCCCCTACTAGATGGACCGACGATCTGGTTAGAGTCTCAGGGAGTCGCTGGATGCAAGTGGCTCGGGACCGGTCGATGTGGCGTGCCATGAGGGAGGCCTCTGTCCAGCAGTGGATGTTTCCCGACTGATGATGGTTATACAGTTATTAATCACGCCGACGAAGTGGTAGAAGAAAATTTTGAAAAATATATTGTTTAGGGTTGCTCTCATACGCATGACTTGGGGATGACTTATTATTTTCGCGTCTACCCCATCGTGTGAAGTATCATTTAGTAGGTCTTTCAAAAATATTTTGTACGTCGATACGTCGAAATTTTGAGGGCGTATTCTATGTAAAGTGTAGGCATCGTTTAAGAAAGGATTTTTCGAAATTCCACCCTTTTACATAGAGAGACATTGTGTGTGCGTCAGTATTTTCAGTAATAAAACTCTGAGTTGATTCAATCCATCAGGCATGTATAATTGTATATTCTATTCTACTAATATTATAAGTGTGAAAGTTTGGATGTTTGTGACGCTTTCACGGAAAAACTATTGAATGGATTTGAATGAAAATTTACAATAATATAGCTTATACATCAGAATAACATATAGGATATAACTTATAACGACATATTGTGTAAATTGTCCAAAATCACACTTATAATATTAGTGGGATTACATGGGCAATTTGGGCATAACAAAAACGCGTTGCCTAGCAACCGACCATAGAATATGTACCTAAATTGTATATACAAACTTTCGCGTTTATAATATCAGTGTGAAGACTATTTGAATGTACTACGTCAGATATTGAAATTTATTTTGTTTCTTTAAACTATTAGACTACGTAACAGAATAAACACTATTTTGTACCTTATGCTGTATAATAAATTTGTCATATACGTCACCTGTCAAATAACAAAACTAGCAAATTGGCAAAAAGAGCAGCTTTGTGTGGGGGCTCGTGAGTTTTTAGGATTCCGTAGTCAAACAAGTCCGTCTGAGTCCGCGGCGTAGCTCAGTGACTCTCACTACTAGAACGCTGTAATTTGGTACGGGTATTATACAATTTCGGAGATTCATCGCACCCCCTGCCCCGCCGTAACCGTGATTGCTACCGTAGCCAGGAATAGCGGGGCCGCCGGGGACTGGGGGCCGTAGTAATGGGCGTACTGCCATAAGGGGTTTTAGCATAATCACCACGCTTGCTATACGGTTTGGTGATCGCAGTATTCGATTTAGTTCTTCAGGAGGAAGCTGCTGTCCCTCCCTCCGGTGTAGGTTTTCCCTTAGTCGCCTCTTACGACACCCACAGGAAGAGATGTGGTGGTTACATTCTAAGCCGGAACCACACGGCACACGGCCACCGGGAAACGTCTACCAGGCCGTCCCCCTACTAGATGGACCGACGATCTGGTTAGAGTCTCAGGGAGTCGCTGGATGCAAGTGGCTCGGGACCGGTCGATGTGGCGTGCCATGAGGGAGGCCTCTGTCCAGCAGTGGATGTTTCCCGACTGATGATGGTTATACAGTTATTAATCACGCCGACGAAGTGGTAGAAGAAAATTTTGAAAAATATATTGTTTAGGGTTGCTCTCATACGCATGACTTGGGGATGACTTATTATTTTCGCGTCTACCCCATCGTGTGAAGTATCATTTAGTAGGTCTTTCAAAAATATTTTGAAACTAGGAGCATAACTTTTGGATTCAAGGATCCATTTGCAACATACTACACTTTAAAGTGCTAGATTTCGACAGATTTCGAGCGTAAACCCTCCCCTATCTTCTAAATTATTTTAAAATTTACAGTAGTAGTACGCACACTGAACTTTAAAGGTAAACTATCAGACTAAGTTGGTTTTACAGTTTAACGAGTAGTAGTCGACCAAAGTATAACATACTTGTAGATGTTAAAATGAAAATTTCGTACAATTCCTTTCAAAATTTCTGTTCGTAAAGATGTTTGAAGTTATTGTGAAGGGCAACTACGGAATCCTACACTGTGCACGGCCCGACGTGCACCCTAAAATGGCAACGCCATAATTTATATTGTATTTATATGTGATAGGTACTTACTAGTCAATTATATCAAATACAACCACAGTATGCCGAGACTAAACCAATATGCGAACAATAATTTCTCAAAACGTAAAAAAAGGGTTGACGCACGCTCACGTCAAGTTTATTATAATTTTGAAAAATACACTCTAGCCAAGGCGGAGGGGTAGCGACTATGCGCGGCGCGGCAGGGGCCACTTTGGGAGGTTATGCAGCGTTATTTGTGTGAGTGAAAGCATGTGAAAGGCTGTATGTGTGCGTACCGAAATATTGAAATACCTACTATTCTACGGAGAGTTTGCTTCCGTTGCGTCTTAATAAAATTTCAGATGTCGGTGGTTTTTCCAAATGCTGCTACTTCCAGCGGTCCAGACACCGCTGAGAGATCAATCTACAGCAGTGTACCTGCCTGCCAGCCACTGGGCAACCGTCTTTAAAGGTATTTCATGCCAATATAATTATTAATAATCTACATGACTGGTAATTGGCTTGGATTTCCAAAGTCCTCCTGGTTTTGTCATATCTTCTTCTTCTATCTTCTTCTTCTATACTATAATAAATCTGTAGAATCGACGTACAAAATATTTTTGAAAGACCTACTAAATGATACTTCACACGATGGGGTAGACGCGAAAATAATAAGTCATCCCCAAGTCATGCGTATGAGAGCAACCCTAAACAATATATTTTTCAAAATTTTCTTCTACCACTTCGTCGGCGTGATTAATAACTATATAACCATCATCAGTCGGGAAACATCCACTGCTGGACAGAGGCCTCCCTCATGGCACGCCACATCGACCGGTCCCGAGCCACTTGCATCCAGCGACTCCCCGAGACTCTAACCAGATCGTCGGTCCATCTAGTAGGGGGACGGCCTGGTAGACGTTTCCCGGTGGCCGTGTGCCGTGTGGTTCCGGCTTAGAATGTAACCACCACATCTCTTCCTGTGGGTGTCGTAAGAGGCGACTAAGGGAAAACCTACACCGGAGGGAGGGACAGCAGCTTCCTCCTGAAGAACTAAATCGAATACTGGGATCACCAAACCGTATAGCAAGCGTGGTGATTATGCTAAAACCCCTTATGGCAGTACGCCCATTACTACGGCCCCCAGTCCCCGGCGGCCCCGCTATTCCTGGCTACGGTAGCAATCACGGTTACGGCGGGGCAGGGGGTGCGATGAATCTCCGAAATTGTATAATACCCGTACCAAATTACAGCGTTCTAGTAGTGAGAGTCACTGAGCTACGCCGCGGACTCAGACGGACTTGTTTGACTACGGAATCCTAAAAACTCACGAGCCCCCACACAAAGCTGCTCTTTTTGCCAATTTGCTAGTTTTGTTATTTGACAGGTGACGTATATGACAAATTTATTATACAGCATAAGGTACAAAATAGTGTTTATTCTGTTACGTAGTCTAATAGTTTAAAGAAACAAAATAAATTTCAATATCTGACGTAGTACATTCAAATAGTCTTCACACTGATATTATAAACGCGAAAGTTTGTATATACAATTTACATATTCTATGGTCGGTTGCTAGGCAACGCGTTTTTGTTATGCCCAAATTGCCCATGTAATCCCACTAATATTATAAGTGTGATTTTGGACAATTTACACAATATGTCGTTATAAATTATATCCTATATGTTATTCTGATGTATAAGCTATATTATTGTAAAGTTTCATTCAAATCCATTCAGTAGATTTTCCGTGAAAGCGTCACAAACATCCAAACTTTCACACTTATAATATTAGTAGGATTAATAAATCACTATAACCAATTACGTCAATACTGAAATTCCAAAATGGATAATTATATTTAATATTTGTTACTATATGCTCACATTGTTTAAATACATAGTTATTCCTAAAAATTAGATAAACAGAGCTGGTTGAGGCAGCGTGCATCGCTTTCTCACCGGAAGTAATTGCCGACGACATATTATACAATATTAATCTTGTTAATAAATCATAGAATCAGCTATACAATATCAAACTATAAAAGTAGTTATTGTTTAAACATTTATGACTAAATATAAATATCGTTGTCACGTATCCGAGTAACTTGTAATAACTTAATTTGATGTGACGCGCGTTGCGGGCACTTGCTGTAGATGCTTGTCATGCCTCTTCATATAGATGTCGCTGGTATCCCTTGCACCGGATGTTATCGTCGGTAACAACTGAGACCACTTTTGTTTCATTGGATTAGTTATCACGTCAAATCTAACTGTTGAGTTGAGACTAGGCCATTTTCTTTACTTACACCAATCACAATTGATCATTAGCCATTGTACAGATACAAAATTGAAACGTTTTTCATCGAAACAGAGAAAAAAAATACATGCTGAACGCGAGTGATTTAAAAAACTAAATTAATATACCCGATTAGTATAATATTCTACTTTTACCAACTGCTTTAATTCTTAACTGAAATAATTTTCTTATGTAGTTTTATTTTATGGTAATCGCAAATTGATTGAAAAACGTGGTATGATGCTCGTACTCAGCAAGCTGGATATTGTAGCGATCTGTTTAATATGCACTCTGATTCGGCTCATGCCTTTGAACACCTACTACTATTAAAGTATCATAGCAAGTATGTTTGTATTAAGTAAATGTACCTAATATATTAAAAGACAATAACAAACACTATGTTTTAACCAATAATATGTTTATATTAATATATATTCTCCACCCAAGCTTTTTAGTATTACGTGAATCGGCTGATTGAGGAGCTCAGTAGCGCGATAGTAGTATGCTCCATTGACGGTCAATTTGTAAATAATATTAGTTACCTCAATAAGTGCCCTCAGGAAGCTGTTGGTCAGGTCAGGTCAGGTATTACGCCAAGAGGGTGAGTTGCTATTTTACAATGCGGGCAACAATTAATCCTACATAGATATACCCTTTGGCACTCAAAGATACTCGTCTTCAAGTGGTTTCGGAGTTCAAATACCTGGGGTGTTGGGTTACTGACTCGCTCAAGGATGACGTAGACATTGGCAGCCAGTAAACCAACCAGACCAACCGCTTCCTGAACACAGTGGCGGACCGGGTGGACGGCCCCGTCAAAGGGCATTTCACCAAAATGCACGTGGTGCCGGCCAACCGTACCGCTAATCTAGATGTATTATCTTTGTATTTTGTAAATAGTTACATACCCTGTTATTATTATTATTACCATTAACAGTATGTAAGACGATTTATCGTAGAAAAAAGTTTAAAGAAAAAAAGGAAAAAGAAATTAAAAAATAATATAATAAATAAGAAAAATACATTTAAAAAATGTGTAAAAAGAAAAAAAAATGTAAAAAGAATTTAAAAAATGTGCAAAAAAAGCGTAATGTACAAAAAGAAAAAAATTAGCTAAAAAAAGATTTAAAAAAATTTATACAATAAAATCGTTATGAAAAAAACCTTTTCTTTAATGTAAAAAATTATGTTAATTTTTTTTCTTCTATATTATATATAAAAGAAGCAGTTAAATCTTCACCGAATGTGTTCCCTTTCTGAGTGCACACGAAATGCCACAAATAGAGAGAGATGAAGAACTCTTGCAGGAGTGTACGACTAAGAAGAAGAATCTTCACCCAAGATCTTCAGTGCCAACGGAATGCTACAAATAGAGAGACATCTTCGAAGAACTCTCGCAAAAGCCACATACCAGACAATCCATAACTCCGACCACTCCGACAGGAGTGTACTAAGGACTGACTGATGACAGGTCTGACTAAGAAAAATAATCTTCATCCAAGTTCTTCAGTGTGTACGTGAATCAGATGGTTGAAGAGCTCAGTAACGCGATGGTAGTATGCTCCATTGACGGTCAATTTGTAAATAACATTAGTTACGGTGACGACACTGTGTTGCTGTGCCCCTCAAGTGCCCTAAAGAAGCTGTTGCATACCACTCGCAGATACCCGCGAGTGGTATTTTAAGGTCCACAACGTCAGGTATTACACCAAGAGAGTGAGTTGCTATTTTACAAGGCGGACAACAAGTAGTCCTAGTCCTACATAGATATACCCTTTGGCACTCTCAAAGATACTCCTTCAAGTGGTGTCGGAGTTCAAATACCTGGGGTGTTGGGTTACTGACAAGGATGACGTAGACATTAAAAGGGAAGGGCATTGGCAGCCAGTAAACCAACCAGGAGGAGAGTAGGCCTGAGCCCCTGCAGTGGGGACATATATAGGCTTTTGATGATGATGATGATGATGAAACCAACCAGACCAACAGCCTCCTGAACACAGTGTCGGACCGGGTGGACGGCCCCGTCAAAGGGAGTTTCACCAAAATGCACGTGTTTCCATCCAACCGTACCGCTAATCTAGACGAATCTTGGTATTTTGTAAAAAGTTAAATACCCTGTTATTATTATTACCATTAAGAGTATGTAAGACGATTTATTGTAACTAACACTATAGAGATATTTGAAATAAATTAATTAACAAAATGTATTATTACATAATTTTAAAAAAAATGAAAATAAAGAAAAAAATATAAACACGTTTTAAAAAGAAAATATTTCAAAAGAGAGACAAAAAATGCTTTAACAAAAAAAGAGAAACGAAAACAATTCGAGAAAAAAATGAAATACAAAGAATGAATCGAAAAAAATATTAAATGAAAAAAGAATTTTTTTACAGCTTTTATCATGAAAATGTTAATCGTACCGCTAATCTAGATGTATTATCTTAGTATTTTGTAAATAGTTACATACCCTGTTATTATTATTACCACATAGTACGTAAGATAAATAATTGTATCTTTGTTCTCTATACTTTTATGTTTACGTTCCTAACCCCGGACTACTGGTACTAAAGTATCCACTATCAATTAATATAAACATAGCGTAATATTTGTTTTAAACAAAAGAGTGTACATTTTCTTATAATACACATGCTTGCTATGATACTTAAAAATGGTTTAAAATAATCTACAATACTTTGTTTATTTTGTAAAATGTGTGCAGTATTTTTAGTAATAAAACTCTTAGTTGATTCAATCCATCAGGCATGAATATTCTTCAATATATTCTCAACACACAGTTGGGCAGAGTAACGTTTATTAGTACTATTTCAACAGAATTCACATCAGGAATTTTTTACAAAATTAATGTTCATCAGTTTTATAATACGATCTTCATAACTCCCACCATCGTCAGTTTCTACTTCGAAAACAACAACTTCGTGAATCAAAACAGACGCAATTATACAATATTAATTAATCCCTGTGACCAATTACGTTAATACTGAAATTACAAAATGGATAATTATATTCAATATTTGTTACTAAATGCTCATATTGTTTAAATACATAATTATTCCTAAAAATTAGATAACCAGAGCTGGTTGAGGCAGCGTGCCGAAAATAAGCGTCGCTTGCGACGCCGGCAGCACCTCACCGGAACTAAATGCCGACGCGACGACATATTATACAATTATAATCTTTCTTGTTAATAAATAGATTAGAGAATCATCAATCATAGATTCACATATAAAATATCAAAATACAAAAGCAGTAATTATTTAATTTTTAATTTAATATTTTAATAATTTAAAGATGTCGCTGGTATCCCTTGCACCGGATGTTAAGAGTATACTAATAGGTAACTATAAGGTAACACATCAGTAACTCAACAGTTCGGTATTATTTCGTCTCACTCGATAGTGCATGTAAAAAGATAAATAGCTCTATCAAATTTTTTCGATACGACTAATAGATTTTTTAGCACAACTCGCCGAAAAGTGATTCTAGTCACGCGGTGATAAAACGCTCCATATAAATCGGGCGTGTTTTGTGACGTCACATTACTATATTGGCGTGATAAATGTATTATGTGCCCCTATAAAAAATCTTCAAAATGCAATGAATCTTCAAATTTTTGAGATTTGGGGCTTTCTTTTAATGTCCGTCATGGTATAAAATACAATTTAACCCCAAACTAATTGTCAAGTACCTAATTACGGAGACTAGACCAAATTTTCAGAGTGTGTACTGTGGCCGGCCGCTATAAGAACAAATCATCATCAACAGCCTGTACATATATATGCTTTCACTGCAGGGGCTTAGGCCTACTCTACTACAGAAAGTGTATGGGCCATGGTCCAACACGCGGGCGCTGTGCGGATTTGTAGACTTCACACACACCTTTGAATTTCTTCTCAAGAGTGTGCAGGTTTCCTCACGATGTTTACCTTCACCGAAAAGCCAATGCCAAAAGCCAATCTATACATATAAAATTCAAAGTCCTGACTGACTGACTGAGATATCAACACAGCCTAAACCACTGACTAGAGACATGAAATTTTGAGGGCGTATTCTATGTAAAGTGTAGGCATCGTTTAAGAAAGGATTTTTCGAAATTCCACCCTTTTACATAGAGAGACATTGTGTGTGCATCAGTATTTTCAGTAATAAAACTCTGAGTTGATTCAATTCATCAGGCATGTATAATTGTATATTCTATTCTACTAATATTATAAGTGTGAAAGTTTGGATGTTTGTGACGCTTTCACGGAAAAACTATTGAATGGATTTGAATGAAAATTTACAATAATATAGCTTATACATCAGAATAACATATAGGATATAACTTATAACGACATATTGTGTAAATTGTCCAAAATCACACTTATAATATTAGTGGGATTACATGGGCAATTTGGGCATAACAAAAACGCGTTGCCTAGCAACCGACCATAGAATATGTACCTAAATTGTATATACAAACTTTCGCGTTTATAATATCAGTGTGAAGACTATTTGAATGTACTACGTCAGATATTGAAATTTATTTTGTTTCTTTAAACTATTAGACTACGTAACAGAATAAACACTATTTTGTCATATAAGTCACCTGTCAAATAACAAAACTAGCAAATTGGCAAAAAGAGCAGCTTTGTGTGGGGGCTCGTGAGTTTTTAGGATTCCGTAGTCAAACAAGTCCGTCTGAGTCCGCGGCGTAGCTCAGTGACTCTCACTACTAGAACGCTGTAATTTGGTACGGGTATTATACAATTCCGGAGATTCATCGCACCCCCTGCCCCGCCGTAACCGTGATTGCTACCGTAGCCAGGAATAGCGGGGCCGCCGGGGACTGGGGGCCGTAGTAATGGGCGTACTGCCATAAGGGGTTTTAGCATAATCACCAAGCTTGCTATACGGTTTGGTGATCGCAGTATTCGATTTAGTTCTTCAGGAGGAAGCTGCTGTCCCTCCCTCCGGTGTAGGTTTTCCCTTAGTCGCCTCTTACGACACCCACAGGAAGAGATGTGGTGGTTACATTCTAAGCCGGAACCACACGGCACACGGCCACCGGGAAACGTCTACCAGGCCGTCCCCCTACTAGATGGACCGACGATCTGGTTAGAGTCTCAGGGAGTCGCTGGATGCAAGTGGCTCGGGACCGGTCGATGTGGCGTGCCATGAGGGAGGCCTCTGTCCAGCAGTGGATGTTTCCCGACTGATGATGGTTATACAGTTATTAATCACGCCGACGAAGTGGTAGAAGAAAATTTTGAAAAATATATTGTTTAGGGTTGCTCTCATACGCATGACTTGGGGATGACTTATTATTTTCGCGTCTACCCCATCGTGTGAAGTATCATTTAGTAGGTCTTTCAAAAATATTTTGTACGTCGATACGTCGAAATTTTGAGGGCGTATTCTATGTAAAGTGTAGGCATCGTTTAAGAAAGGATTTTTCGAAATTCCACCCTTTTACATAGAGAGACATTGTGTGTGCATCAGTATTTTCAGTAATAAAACTCTGAGTTGATTCAATCCATCAGGCATGTATAATTGTATATTCTATTCTACTAATATTATAAGTGTGAAAGTTTGGATGTTTGTGACGCTTTCACGGAAAAACTATTGAATGGATTTGAATGAAAATTTACAATAATATAGCTTATACATCAGAATAACATATAGGATATAACTTATAACGACATATTGTGTAAATTGTCCAAAATCACACTTATAATATTAGTGGGATTACATGGGCAATTTGGGCATAACAAAAACGCGTTGCCTAGCAACCGACCATAGAATATGTACCTAAATTGTATATACAAACTTTCGCGTTTATAATATCAGTGTGAAGACTATTTGAATGTACTACGTCAGATATTGAAATTTATTTTGTTTCTTTAAACTATTAGACTACGTAACAGAATAAACACTATTTTGTACCTTATGCTGTATAATAAATTTGTCATATACGTCACCTGTCAAATAACAAAACTAGCAAATTGGCAAAAAGAGCAGCTTTGTGTGGGGGCTCGTGAGTTTTTAGGATTCCGTAGTCAAACAAGTCCGTCTGAGTCCGCGGCGTAGCTCAGTGACTCTCACTACTAGAACGCTGTAATTTGGTACGGGTATTATACAATTTCGGAGATTCATCGCACCCCCTGCCCCGCCGTAACCGTGATTGCTACCGTAGCCAGGAATAGCGGGGCCGCCGGGGACTGGGGGCCGTAGTAATGGGCGTATTGCCATAAGGGGTTTTAGCATAATCACCACGCTTGCTATACGGTTTGGTGATCGCAGTATTCGATTTAGTTCTTCAGGAGGAAGCTGCTGTCCCTCCCTCCGGTGTAGGTTTTCCCTTAGTCGCCTCTTACGACACCCACAGGAAGAGATGTGGTGGTTACATTCTAAGCCGGAACCACACGGCACACGGCCACCGGGAAACGTCTACCAGGCCGTCCCCCTACTAGATGGACCGACGATCTGGTTAGAGTCTCAGGGAGTCGCTGGATGCAAGTGGCTCGGGACCGGTCGATGTGGCGTGCCATGAGGGAGGCCTCTGTCCAGCAGTGGATGTTTCCCGACTGATGATGGTTATACAGTTATTAATCACGCCGACGAAGTGGTAGAAGAAAATTTTGAAAAATATATTGTTTAGGGTTGCTCTCATACGCATGACTTGGGGATGACTTATTATTTTCGCGTCTACCCCATCGTGTGAAGTATCATTTAGTAGGTCTTTCAAAAATATTTTGAAACTAGGAGCATAACTTTTGGATTCAAGGATCCATTTGCAACATACTACACTTTAAAGTGCTAGATTTCGACAGATTTCGAGCGTAAACCCTCCCCTATCTTCTAAATTATTTTAAAATTTACAGTAGTAGTACGCACACTGAACTTTAAAGGTAAACTATCAGACTAAGTTGGTTTTACAGTTTAACGAGTAGTAGTCGACCAAAGTATAACATACTTGTAGATGTTAAAATGAAAATTTCGTACAATTCCTTTCAAAATTTCTGTTCGTAAAGATGTTTGAAGTTATTGTGAAGGGCAACTACGGAATCCTACACTGCGCACGGCCCGACGTGCACCCTAAAATGGCAACGCCATAATTTATATTGTATTTATATGTGATAGGTACTTACTAGTCAATTATATCAAATACAACCACAGTATGCCGAGACTAAACCAATATGCGAACAATAATTTCTCAAAACGTAAAAAAAGGGTTGACGCACGCTCACGTCAAGTTTATTATAATTTTGAAAAATACACTCTAGCCAAGGCGGAGGGGTAGCGACTATGCGCGGCGCGGCAGGGGCCACTTTGGGAGGTTATGCAGCGTTATTTGTGTGAGTGAAAGCATGTGAAAGGCTGTATGTGTGCGTACCGAAATATTGAAATACCTACTATTCTACGGAGAGTTTGCTTCCGTTGCGTCTTAATAAAATTTCAGATGTCGGTGGTTTTTCCAAATGCTGCTACTTCCAGCGGTCCAGACACCGCTGAGAGATCAATCTACAGCAGTGTACCTGCCTGCCAGCCACTGGGCAACCGTCTTTAAAGGTATTTCATGCCAATATAATTATTAATAATCTACATGACTGGTAATTGGCTTGGATTTCCAAAGTCCTCCTGGTTTTGTCATATCTTCTTCTTCTATCTTCTTCTTCTATACTATAATAAATCTGTAGAATCGACGTACAAAATATTTTTGAAAGACCTACTAAATGATACTTCACACGATGGGGTAGACGCGAAAATAATAAGTCATCCCCAAGTCATGCGTATGAGAGCAACCCTAAACAATATATTTTTCAAAATTTTCTTCTACCACTTCGTCGGCGTGATTAATAACTATATAACCATCATCAGTCGGGAAACATCCACTGCTGGACAGAGGCCTCCCTCATGGCACGCCACATCGACCGGTCCCGAGCCACTTGCATCCAGCGACTCCCCGAGACTCTAACTAGATCGTCGGTCCATCTAGTAGGGGGACGGCCTGGTAGACGTTTCCCGGTGGCCGTGTGCCGTGTGGTTCCGGCTTAGAATGTAACCACCACATCTCTTCCTGTGGGTGTCGTAAGAGGCGACTAAGGGAAAACCTACACCGGAGGGAGGGACAGCAGCTTCCTCCTGAAGAACTAAATCGAATACTGGGATCACCAAACCGTATAGCAAGCGTGGTGATTATGCTAAAACCCCTTATGGCAGTACGCCCATTACTACGGCCCCCAGTCCCCGGCGGCCCCGCTATTCCTGGCTACGGTAGCAATCACGGTTACGGCGGGGCAGGGGGTGCGATGAATCTCCGAAATTGTATAATACCCGTACCAAATTACAGCGTTCTAGTAGTGAGAGTCACTGAGCTACGCCGCGGACTCAGACGGACTTGTTTGACTACGGAATCCTAAAAACTCACGAGCCCCCACACAAAGCTGCTCTTTTTGCCAATTTGCTAGTTTTGTTATTTGACAGGTGACGTATATGACAAATTTATTATACAGCATAAGGTACAAAATAGTGTTTATTCTGTTACGTAGTCTAATAGTTTAAAGAAACAAAATAAATTTCAATATCTGACGTAGTACATTCAAATAGTCTTCACACTGATATTATAAACGCGAAAGTTTGTATATACAATTTACATATTCTATGGTCGGTTGCTAGGCAACGCGTTTTTGTTATGCCCAAATTGCCCATGTAATCCCACTAATATTATAAGTGTGATTTTGGACAATTTACACAATATGTCGTTATAAATTATATCCTATATGTTATTCTGATGTATAAGCTATATTATTGTAAAGTTTCATTCAAATCCATTCAGTAGATTTTCCGTGAAAGCGTCACAAACATCCAAACTTTCACACTTATAATATTAGTAGGATTAATAAATCACTATAACCAATTACGTCAATACTGAAATTCCAAAATGGATAATTATATTTAATATTTGTTACTATATGCTCACATTGTTTAAATACATAGTTATTCCTAAAAATTAGATAAACAGAGCTGGTTGAGGCAGCGTGCATCGCTTTCTCACCGGAAGTAATTGCCGACGACATATTATACAATATTAATCTTGTTAATAAATCATAGAATCAGCTATACAATATCAAACTATAAAAGTAGTTATTGTTTAAACATTTATGACTAAATATAAATATCGTTGTCACGTATCCGAGTAACTTGTAATAACTTAATTTGATGTGACGCGCGTTGCGGGCACTTGCTGTAGATGCTTGTCATGCCTCTTCATATAGATGTCGCTGGTATCCCTTGCACCGGATGTTATCGTCGGTAACAACTGAGACCACTTTTGTTTCATTGGATTAGTTATCACGTCAAATCTAACTGTTGAGTTGAGACTAGGCCATTTTCTTTACTTACACCAATCACAATTGATCATTAGCCATTGTACAGATACAAAATTGAAACGTTTTTCATCGAAACAGAGAAAAAAAATACATGCTGAACGCGAGTGATTTAAAAAACTAAATTAATATACCCGATTAGTATAATATTCTACTTTTACCAACTGCTTTAATTCTTAACTGAAATAATTTTCTTATGTAGTTTTATTTTATGGTAATCGCAAATTGATTGAAAAACGTGGTATGATGCTCGTACTCAGCAAGCTGGATATTGTAGCGATCTGTTTAATATGCACTCTGATTCGGCTCATGCCTTTGAACACCTACTACTATTAAAGTATCATAGCAAGTATGTTTGTATTAAGTAAATGTACCTAATATATTAAAAGACAATAACAAACACTATGTTTTAACCAATAATATGTTTATATTAATATATATTCTCCACCCAAGCTTTTTAGTATTACGTGAATCGGCTGATTGAGGAGCTCAGTAGCGCGATAGTAGTATGCTCCATTGACGGTCAATTTGTAAATAATATTAGTTACCTCAATAAGTGCCCTCAGGAAGCTGTTGGTCAGGTCAGGTCAGGTATTACGCCAAGAGGGTGAGTTGCTATTTTACAATGCGGGCAACAATTAATCCTACATAGATATACCCTTTGGCACTCAAAGATACTCGTCTTCAAGTGGTTTCGGAGTTCAAATACCTGGGGTGTTGGGTTACTGACTCGCTCAAGGATGACGTAGACATTGGCAGCCAGTAAACCAACCAGACCAACCGCTTCCTGAACACAGTGGCGGACCGGGTGGACGGCCCCGTCAAAGGGCATTTCACCAAAATGCACGTGGTGCCGGCCAACCGTACCGCTAATCTAGATGTATTATCTTTGTATTTTGTAAATAGTTACATACCCTGTTATTATTATTATTACCATTAACAGTATGTAAGACGATTTATCGTAGAAAAAAGTTTAAAGAAAAAAAGGAAAAAGAAATTAAAAAATAATATAATAAATAAGAAAAATACATTTAAAAAATGTGTAAAAAGAAAAAAAAATGTAAAAAGAATTTAAAAAATGTGCAAAAAAAGCGTAATGTACAAAAAGAAAAAAATTAGCTAAAAAAAGATTTAAAAAAATTTATACAATAAAATCGTTATGAAAAAAACCTTTTCTTTAATGTAAAAAATTATGTTAATTTTTTTTCTTCTATATTATATATAAAAGAAGCAGTTAAATCTTCACCGAATGTGTTCCCTTTCTGAGTGCACACGAAATGCCACAAATAGAGAGAGATGAAGAACTCTTGCAGGAGTGTACGACTAAGAAGAAGAATCTTCACCCAAGATCTTCAGTGCCAACGGAATGCTACAAATAGAGAGACATCTTCGAAGAACTCTCGCAAAAGCCACATACCAGACAATCCATAACTCCGACCACTCCGACAGGAGTGTACTAAGGACTGACTGACGACAGGACTGACTAAGAAAAATAATCTTCATCCAAGTTCTTCAGTGTGTACGTGAATCAGATGGTTGAAGAGCTCAGTAACGCGATGGTAGTATGCTCCATTGACGGTCAATTTGTAAATAACATTAGTTACGGTGACGACACTGTGTTGCTGTGCCCCTCAAGTGCCCTAAAGAAGCTGTTGCATACCACTCGCAGATACCCGCGAGTGGTATTTTAAGGTCCACAACGTCAGGTATTACACCAAGAGAGTGAGTTGCTATTTTACAAGGCGGACAACAAGTAGTCCTAGTCCTACATAGATATACCCTTTGGCACTCTCAAAGATACTCCTTCAAGTGGTGTCGGAGTTCAAATACCTGGGGTGTTGGGTTACTGACTCGCTCAAGGATGACGTAGACATTAAAAGGGAAGGGCATTGGCAGCCAGTAAACCAACCAGGAGGAGAGTAGGCCTGAGCCCCTGCAGTGGGGACATATATAGGCTTTTGATGATGATGATGATGATGAAACCAACCAGACCAACAGCCTCCTGAACACAGTGTCGGACCGGGTGGACGGCCCCGTCAAAGGGAGTTTCACCAAAATGCACGTGTTTCCATCCAACCGTACCGCTAATCTAGACGAATCTTGGTATTTTGTAAAAAGTTAAATACCCTGTTATTATTATTACCATTAAGAGTATGTAAGACGATTTATTGTAACTAACACTATAGAGATATTTGAAATAAATTAATTAACAAAATGTATTATTACATAATTTAAAAAAAAATGAAAATAAAGAAAAAAATATAAACACGTTTTAAAAAGAAAATATTTCAAAAGAGAGACAAAAAATGCTTTAACAAAAAAAGAGAAACGAAAACAATTCGAGAAAAAAATGAACTACAAAGAATGAATCGAAAAAAATATTAAATGAAAAAAGAATTTTTTTAAAGCTTTTATCATGAAAATGTTAATCGTACCGCTAATCTAGATGTATTATCTTAGTATTTTGTAAATAGTTACATACCCTGTTATTATTATTACCACATAGTACGTAAGATAAATAATTGTATCTTTGTTCTCTATACTTTTATGTTTACGTTCCTAACCCCGGACTACTGGTACTAAAGTATCCACTATCAATTAATATAAACATAGCGTAATATTTGTTTTAAACAAAAGAGTGTACATTTTCTTATAATACACATGCTTGCTATGATACTTAAAAATGGTTTAAAATAATCTACAATACTTTGTTTATTTTGTAAAATGTGTGCAGTATTTTTAGTAATAAAACTCTTAGTTGATTCAATCCATCAGGCATGAATATTCTTCAATATATTCTCAACACACAGTTGGGCAGAGTAACGTTTATTAGTACTATTTCAACAGAATTCACATCAGGAATTTTTTACAAAATTAATGTTCATCAGTTTTATAATACGATCTTCATAACTCCCACCATCGTCAGTTTCTACTTCGAAAACAACAACTTCGTGAATCAAAACAGACGCAATTATACAATATTAATTAATCCCTGTGACCAATTACGTTAATACTGAAATTACAAAATGGATAATTATATTCAATATTTGTTACTAAATGCTCATATTGTTTAAATACATAATTATTCCTAAAAATTAGATAACCAGAGCTGGTTGAGGCAGCGTGCCGAAAATAAGCGTCGCTTGCGACGCCGGCAGCACCTCACCGGAACTAAATGCCGACGCGACGACATATTATACAATTATAATCTTTCTTGTTAATAAATAGATTAGAGAATCATCAATCATAGATTCACATATAAAATATCAAAATACAAAAGCAGTAATTATTTAATTTTTAATTTAATATTTTAATAATTTAAAGATGTCGCTGGTATCCCTTGCACCGGATGTTAAGAGTATACTAATAGGTAACTATAAGGTAACACATCAGTAACTCAACAGTTCGGTATTATTTCGTCTCACTCGATAGTGCATGTAAAAAGATAAATAGCTCTATCAAATTTTTTCGATACGACTAATAGATTTTTTAGCACAACTCGCCGAAAAGTGATTCTAGTCACGCGGTGATAAAACGCTCCATATAAATCGGGCGTGTTTTGTGACGTCACATTACTATATTGGCGTGATAAATGTATTATGTGCCCCTATAAAAAATCTTCAAAATGCAATGAATCTTCAAATTTTTGAGATTTGGGGCTTTCTTTTAATGTCCGTCATGGTATAAAATACAATTTAACCCCAAACTAATTGTCAAGTACCTAATTACGGAGACTAGACCAAATTTTCAGAGTGTGTACTGTGGCCGGCCGCTATAAGAACAAATCATCATCAACAGCCTGTACATATATATGCTTTCACTGCAGGGGCTTAGGCCTACTCTACTACAGAAAGTGTATGGGCCATGGTCCAACACGCGGGCGCTGTGCGGATTTGTAGACTTCACACACACCTTTGAATTTCTTCTCAAGAGTGTGCAGGTTTCCTCACGATGTTTACCTTCACCGAAAAGCCAATGCCAAAAGCCAATCTATACATATAAAATTCAAAGTCCTGACTGACTGACTGAGATATCAACACAGCCTAAACCACTGACTAGAGACATGAAATTTTGAGGGCGTATTCTATGTAAAGTGTAGGCATCGTTTAAGAAAGGATTTTTCGGAATTCCACCCTTTTACATAGAGAGACATTGTGTGTGCATCAGTATTTTCAGTAATAAAACTCTGAGTTGATTCAATTCATCAGGCATGTATAATTGTATATTCTATTCTACTAATATTATAAGTGTGAAAGTTTGGATGTTTGTGACGCTTTCACGGAAAAACTATTGAATGGATTTGAATGAAAATTTACAATAATATAGCTTATACATCAGAATAACATATAGGATATAACTTATAACGACATATTGTGTAAATTGTCCAAAATCACACTTATAATATTAGTGGGATTACATGGGCAATTTGGGCATAACAAAAACGCGTTGCCTAGCAACCGACCATAGAATATGTACCTAAATTGTATATACAAACTTTCGCGTTTATAATATCAGTGTGAAGACTATTTGAATGTACTACGTCAGATATTGAAATTTATTTTGTTTCTTTAAACTATTAGACTACGTAACAGAATAAACACTATTTTGTCATATACGTCACCTGTCAAATAACAAAACTAGCAAATTGGCAAAAAGAGCAGCTTTGTGTGGGGGCTCGTGAGTTTTTAGGATTCCGTAGTCAAACAAGTCCGTCTGAGTCCGCGGCGTAGCTCAGTGACTCTCACTACTAGAACGCTGTAATTTGGTACGGGTATTATACAATTCCGGAGATTCATCGCACCCCCTGCCCCGCCGTAACCGTGATTGCTACCGTAGCCAGGAATAGCGGGGCCGCCGGGGACTGGGGGCCGTAGTAATGGGCGTACTGCCATAAGGGGTTTTAGCATAATCACCAAGCTTGCTATACGGTTTGGTGATCGCAGTATTCGATTTAGTTCTTCAGGAGGAAGCTGCTGTCCCTCCCTCCGGTGTAGGTTTTCCCTTAGTCGCCTCTTACGACACCCACAGGAAGAGATGTGGTGGTTACATTCTAAGCCGGAACCACACGGCACACGGCCACCGGGAAACGTCTACCAGGCCGTCCCCCTACTAGATGGACCGACGATCTGGTTAGAGTCTCAGGGAGTCGCTGGATGCAAGTGGCTCGGGACCGGTCGATGTGGCGTGCCATGAGGGAGGCCTCTGTCCAGCAGTGGATGTTTCCCGACTGATGATGGTTATACAGTTATTAATCACGCCGACGAAGTGGTAGAAGAAAATTTTGAAAAATATATTGTTTAGGGTTGCTCTCATACGCATGACTTGGGGATGACTTATTATTTTCGCGTCTACCCCATCGTGTGAAGTATCATTTAGTAGGTCTTTCAAAAATATTTTGTACGTCGATACGTCGAAATTTTGAGGGCGTATTCTATGTAAAGTGTAGGCATCGTTTAAGAAAGGATTTTTCGAAATTCCACCCTTTTACATAGAGAGACATTGTGTGTGCATCAGTATTTTCAGTAATAAAACTCTGAGTTGATTCAATCCATCAGGCATGTATAATTGTATATTCTATTCTACTAATATTATAAGTGTGAAAGTTTGGATGTTTGTGACGCTTTCACGGAAAAACTATTGAATGGATTTGAATGAAAATTTACAATAATATAGCTTATACATCAGAATAACATATAGGATATAACTTATAACGACATATTGTGTAAATTGTCCAAAATCACACTTATAATATTAGTGGGATTACATGGGCAATTTGGGCATAACAAAAACGCGTTGCCTAGCAACCGACCATAGAATATGTACCTAAATTGTATATACAAACTTTCGCGTTTATAATATCAGTGTGAAGACTATTTGAATGTACTACGTCAGATATTGAAATTTATTTTGTTTCTTTAAACTATTAGACTACGTAACAGAATAAACACTATTTTGTACCTTATGCTGTATAATAAATTTGTCATATACGTCACCTGTCAAATAACAAAACTAGCAAATTGGCAAAAAGAGCAGCTTTGTGTGGGGGCTCGTGAGTTTTTAGGATTCCGTAGTCAAACAAGTCCGTCTGAGTCCGCGGCGTAGCTCAGTGACTCTCACTACTAGAACGCTGTAATTTGGTACGGGTATTATACAATTTCGGAGATTCATCGCACCCCCTGCCCCGCCGTAACCGTGATTGCTACCGTAGCCAGGAATAGCGGGGCCGCCGGGGACTGGGGGCCGTAGTAATGGGCGTACTGCCATAAGGGGTTTTAGCATAATCACCACGCTTGCTATACGGTTTGGTGATCGCAGTATTCGATTTAGTTCTTCAGGAGGAAGCTGCTGTCCCTCCCTCCGGTGTAGGTTTTCCCTTAGTCGCCTCTTACGACACCCACAGGAAGAGATGTGGTGGTTACATTCTAAGCCGGAACCACACGGCACACGGCCACCGGGAAACGTCTACCAGGCCGTCCCCCTACTAGATGGACCGACGATCTGGTTAGAGTCTCAGGGAGTCGCTGGATGCAAGTGGCTCGGGACCGGTCGATGTGGCGTGCCATGAGGGAGGCCTCTGTCCAGCAGTGGATGTTTCCCGACTGATGATGGTTATACAGTTATTAATCACGCCGACGAAGTGGTGGAAGAAAATTTTGAAAAATATATTGTTTAGGGTTGCTCTCATACGCATGACTTGGGGATGACTTATTATTTTCGCGTCTACCCCATCGTGTGAAGTATCATTTAGTAGGTCTTTCAAAAATATTTTGAAACTAGGAGCATAACTTTTGGATTCAAGGATCCATTTGCAACATACTACACTTTAAAGTGCTAGATTTCGACAGATTTCGAGCGTAAACCCTCCCCTATCTTCTAAATTATTTTAAAATTTACAGTAGTAGTACGCACACTGAACTTTAAAGGTAAACTATCAGACTAAGTTGGTTTTACAGTTTAACGAGTAGTAGTCGACCAAAGTATAACATACTTGTAGATGTTAAAATGAAAATTTCGTACAATTCCTTTCAAAATTTCTGTTCGTAAAGATGTTTGAAGTTATTGTGAAGGGCAACTACGGAATCCTACACTGCGCACGGCCCGACGTGCACCCTAAAATGGCAACGCCATAATTTATATTGTATTTATATGTGATAGGTACTTACTAGTCAATTATATCAAATACAACCACAGTATGCCGAGACTAAACCAATATGCGAACAATAATTTCTCAAAACGTAAAAAAAGGGTTGACGCACGCTCACGTCAAGTTTATTATAATTTTGAAAAATACACTCTAGCCAAGGCGGAGGGGTAGCGACTATGCGCGGCGCGGCAGGGGCCACTTTGGGAGGTTATGCAGCGTTATTTGTGTGAGTGAAAGCATGTGAAAGGCTGTATGTGTGCGTACCGAAATATTGAAATACCTACTATTCTACGGAGAGTTTGCTTCCGTTGCGTCTTAATAAAATTTCAGATGTCGGTGGTTTTTCCAAATGCTGCTACTTCCAGCGGTCCAGACACCGCTGAGAGATCAATCTACAGCAGTGTACCTGCCTGCCAGCCACTGGGCAACCGTCTTTAAAGGTATTTCATGCCAATATAATTATTAATAATCTACATGACTGGTAATTGGCTTGGATTTCCAAAGTCCTCCTGGTTTTGTCATATCTTCTTCTTCTATCTTCTTCTTCTATACTATAATAAATCTGTAGAATCGACGTACAAAATATTTTTGAAAGACCTACTAAATGATACTTCACACGATGGGGTAGACGCGAAAATAATAAGTCATCCCCAAGTCATGCGTATGAGAGCAACCCTAAACAATATATTTTTCAAAATTTTCTTCTACCACTTCGTCGGCGTGATTAATAACTATATAACCATCATCAGTCGGGAAACATCCACTGCTGGACAGAGGCCTCCCTCATGGCACGCCACATCGACCGGTCCCGAGCCACTTGCATCCAGCGACTCCCCGAGACTCTAACCAGATCGTCGGTCCATCTAGTAGGGGGACGGCCTGGTAGACGTTTCCCGGTGGCCGTGTGCCGTGTGGTTCCGGCTTAGAATGTAACCACCACATCTCTTCCTGTGGGTGTCGTAAGAGGCGACTAAGGGAAAACCTACACCGGAGGGAGGGACAGCAGCTTCCTCCTGAAGAACTAAATCGAATACTGGGATCACCAAACCGTATAGCAAGCGTGGTGATTATGCTAAAACCCCTTATGGCAGTACGCCCATTACTACGGCCCCCAGTCCCCGGCGGCCCCGCTATTCCTGGCTACGGTAGCAATCACGGTTACGGCGGGGCAGGGGGTGCGATGAATCTCCGAAATTGTATAATACCCGTACCAAATTACAGCGTTCTAGTAGTGAGAGTCACTGAGCTACGCCGCGGACTCAGACGGACTTGTTTGACTACGGAATCCTAAAAACTCACGAGCCCCCACACAAAGCTGCTCTTTTTGCCAATTTGCTAGTTTTGTTATTTGACAGGTGACGTATATGACAAATTTATTATACAGCATAAGGTACAAAATAGTGTTTATTCTGTTACGTAGTCTAATAGTTTAAAGAAACAAAATAAATTTCAATATCTGACGTAGTACATTCAAATAGTCTTCACACTGATATTATAAACGCGAAAGTTTGTATATACAATTTACATATTCTATGGTCGGTTGCTAGGCAACGCGTTTTTGTTATGCCCAAATTGCCCATGTAATCCCACTAATATTATAAGTGTGATTTTGGACAATTTACACAATATGTCGTTATAAATTATATCCTATATGTTATTCTGATGTATAAGCTATATTATTGTAAAGTTTCATTCAAATCCATTCAGTAGATTTTCCGTGAAAGCGTCACAAACATCCAAACTTTCACACTTATAATATTAGTAGGATTAATAAATCACTATAACCAATTACGTCAATACTGAAATTCCAAAATGGATAATTATATTTAATATTTGTTACTATATGCTCACATTGTTTAAATACATAGTTATTCCTAAAAATTAGATAAACAGAGCTGGTTGAGGCAGCGTGCATCGCTTTCTCACCGGAAGTAATTGCCGACGACATATTATACAATATTAATCTTGTTAATAAATCATAGAATCAGCTATACAATATCAAACTATAAAAGTAGTTATTGTTTAAACATTTATGACTAAATATAAATATCGTTGTCACGTATCCGAGTAACTTGTAATAACTTAATTTGATGTGACGCGCGTTGCGGGCACTTGCTGTAGATGCTTGTCATGCCTCTTCATATAGATGTCGCTGGTATCCCTTGCACCGGATGTTATCGTCGGTAACAACTGAGACCACTTTTGTTTCATTGGATTAGTTATCACGTCAAATCTAACTGTTGAGTTGAGACTAGGCCATTTTCTTTACTTACACCAATCACAATTGATCATTAGCCATTGTACAGATACAAAATTGAAACGTTTTTCATCGAAACAGAGAAAAAAAATACATGCTGAACGCGAGTGATTTAAAAAACTAAATTAATATACCCGATTAGTATAATATTCTACTTTTACCAACTGCTTTAATTCTTAACTGAAATAATTTTCTTATGTAGTTTTATTTTATGGTAATCGCAAATTGATTGAAAAACGTGGTATGATGCTCGTACTCAGCAAGCTGGATATTGTAGCGATCTGTTTAATATGCACTCTGATTCGGCTCATGCCTTTGAACACCTACTACTATTAAAGTATCATAGCAAGTATGTTTGTATTAAGTAAATGTACCTAATATATTAAAAGACAATAACAAACACTATGTTTTAACCAATAATATGTTTATATTAATATATATTCTCCACCCAAGCTTTTTAGTATTACGTGAATCGGCTGATTGAGGAGCTCAGTAGCGCGATAGTAGTATGCTCCATTGACGGTCAATTTGTAAATAATATTAGTTACCTCAATAAGTGCCCTCAGGAAGCTGTTGGTCAGGTCAGGTCAGGTATTACGCCAAGAGGGTGAGTTGCTATTTTACAATGCGGGCAACAATTAATCCTACATAGATATACCCTTTGGCACTCAAAGATACTCGTCTTCAAGTGGTTTCGGAGTTCAAATGCCTGGGGTGTTGGGTTACTGACTCGCTCAAGGATGACGTAGACATTGGCAGCCAGTAAACCAACCAGACCAACCGCTTCCTGAACACAGTGGCGGACCGGGTGGACGGCCCCGTCAAAGGGCATTTCACCAAAATGCACGTGGTGCCGGCCAACCGTACCGCTAATCTAGATGTATTATCTTTGTATTTTGTAAATAGTTACATACCCTGTTATTATTATTATTACCATTAACAGTATGTAAGACGATTTATCGTAGAAAAAAGTTTAAAGAAAAAAAGGAAAAAGAAATTAAAAAATAATATAATAAATAAGAAAAATACATTTAAAAAATGTGTAAAAAGAAAAAAAAATGTAAAAAGAATTTAAAAAATGTGCAAAAAAAGCGTAATGTACAAAAAGAAAAAAATTAGCTAAAAAAAGATTTAAAAAAATTTATACAATAAAATCGTTATGAAAAAAACCTTTTCTTTAATGTAAAAAATTATGTTAATTTTTTTTCTTCTATATTATATATAAAAGAAGCAGTTAAATCTTCACCGAATGTGTTCCCTTTCTGAGTGCACACGAAATGCCACAAATAGAGAGAGATGAAGAACTCTTGCAGGAGTGTACGACTAAGAAGAAGAATCTTCACCCAAGATCTTCAGTGCCAACGGAATGCTACAAATAGAGAGACATCTTCGAAGAACTCTCGCAAAAGCCACATACCAGACAATCCATAACTCCGACCACTCCGACAGGAGTGTACTAAGGACTGACTGACGACAGGACTGACTAAGAAAAATAATCTTCATCCAAGTTCTTCAGTGTGTACGTGAATCAGATGGTTGAAGAGCTCAGTAACGCGATGGTAGTATGCTCCATTGACGGTCAATTTGTAAATAACATTAGTTACGGTGACGACACTGTGTTGCTGTGCCCCTCAAGTGCCCTAAAGAAGCTGTTGCATACCACTCGCAGATACCCGCGAGTGGTATTTTAAGGTCCACAACGTCAGGTATTACACCAAGAGAGTGAGTTGCTATTTTACAAGGCGGACAACAAGTAGTCCTAGTCCTACATAGATATACCCTTTGGCACTCTCAAAGATACTCCTTCAAGTGGTGTCGGAGTTCAAATACCTGGGGTGTTGGGTTACTGACTCGCTCAAGGATGACGTAGACATTAAAAGGGAAGGGCATTGGCAGCCAGTAAACCAACCAGGAGGAGAGTAGGCCTGAGCCCCTGCAGTGGGGACATATATAGGCTTTTGATGATGATGATGATGATGAAACCAACCAGACCAACAGCCTCCTGAACACAGTGTCGGACCGGGTGGACGGCCCCGTCAAAGGGAGTTTCACCAAAATGCACGTGTTTCCATCCAACCGTACCGCTAATCTAGACGAATCTTGGTATTTTGTAAAAAGTTAAATACCCTGTTATTATTATTACCATTAAGAGTATGTAAGACGATTTATTGTAACTAACACTATAGAGATATTTGAAATAAATTAATTAACAAAATGTATTATTACATAATTTTAAAAAAAATGAAAATAAAGAAAAAAATATAAACACGTTTTAAAAAGAAAATATTTCAAAAGAGAGACAAAAAATGCTTTAACAAAAAAAGAGAAACGAAAACAATTCGAGAAAAAAATGAACTACAAAGAATGAATCGAAAAAAATATTAAATGAAAAAAGAATTTTTTTAAAGCTTTTATCATGAAAATGTTAATCGTACCGCTAATCTAGATGTATTATCTTAGTATTTTGTAAATAGTTACATACCCTGTTATTATTATTACCACATAGTACGTAAGATAAATAATTGTATCTTTGTTCTCTATACTTTTATGTTTACGTTCCTAACCCCGGACTACTGGTACTAAAGTATCCACTATCAATTAATATAAACATAGCGTAATATTTGTTTTAAACAAAAGAGTGTACATTTTCTTATAATACACATGCTTGCTATGATACTTAAAAATGGTTTAAAATAATCTACAATACTTTGTTTATTTTGTAAAATGTGTGCAGTATTTTTAGTAATAAAACTCTTAGTTGATTCAATCCATCAGGCATGAATATTCTTCAATATATTCTCAACACACAGTTGGGCAGAGTAACGTTTATTAGTACTATTTCAACAGAATTCACATCAGGAATTTTTTACAAAATTAATGTTCATCAGTTTTATAATACGATCTTCATAACTCCCACCATCGTCAGTTTCTACTTCGAAAACAACAACTTCGTGAATCAAAACAGACGCAATTATACAATATTAATTAATCCCTGTGACCAATTACGTTAATACTGAAATTACAAAATGGATAATTATATTCAATATTTGTTACTAAATGCTCATATTGTTTAAATACATAATTATTCCTAAAAATTAGATAACCAGAGCTGGTTGAGGCAGCGTGCCGAAAATAAGCGTCGCTTGCGACGCCGGCAGCACCTCACCGGAACTAAATGCCGACGCGACGACATATTATACAATTATAATCTTTCTTGTTAATAAATAGATTAGAGAATCATCAATCATAGATTCACATATAAAATATCAAAATACAAAAGCAGTAATTATTTAATTTTTAATTTAATATTTTAATAATTTAAAGATGTCGCTGGTATCCCTTGCACCGGATGTTAAGAGTATACTAATAGGTAACTATAAGGTAACACATCAGTAACTCAACAGTTCGGTATTATTTCGTCTCACTCGATAGTGCATGTAAAAAGATAAATAGCTCTATCAAATTTTTTCGATACGACTAATAGATTTTTTAGCACAACTCGCCGAAAAGTGATTCTAGTCACGCGGTGATAAAACGCTCCATATAAATCGGGCGTGTTTTGTGACGTCACATTACTATATTGGCGTGATAAATGTATTATGTGCCCCTATAAAAAATCTTCAAAATGCAATGAATCTTCAAATTTTTGAGATTTGGGGCTTTCTTTTAATGTCCGTCATGGTATAAAATACAATTTAACCCCAAACTAATTGTCAAGTACCTAATTACGGAGACTAGACCAAATTTTCAGAGTGTGTACTGTGGCCGGCCGCTATAAGAACAAATCATCATCAACAGCCTGTACATATATATGCTTTCACTGCAGGGGCTTAGGCCTACTCTACTACAGAAAGTGTATGGGCCATGGTCCAACACGCGGGCGCTGTGCGGATTTGTAGACTTCACACACACCTTTGAATTTCTTCTCAAGAGTGTGCAGGTTTCCTCACGATGTTTACCTTCACCGAAAAGCCAATGCCAAAAGCCAATCTATACATATAAAATTCAAAGTCCTGACTGACTGACTGAGATATCAACACAGCCTAAACCACTGACTAGAGACATGAAATTTTGAGGGCGTATTCTATGTAAAGTGTAGGCATCGTTTAAGAAAGGATTTTTCGAAATTCCACCCTTTTACATAGAGAGACATTGTGTGTGCATCAGTATTTTCAGTAATAAAACTCTGAGTTGATTCAATCCATCAGGCATGTATAATTGTATATTCTATTCTACTAATATTATAAGTGTGAAAGTTTGGATGTTTGTGACGCTTTCACGGAAAAACTATTGAATGGATTTGAATGAAAATTTACAATAATATAGCTTATACATCAGAATAACATATAGGATATAACTTATAACGACATATTGTGTAAATTGTCCAAAATCACACTTATAATATTAGTGGGATTACATGGGCAATTTGGGCATAACAAAAACGCGTTGCCTAGCAACCGACCATAGAATATGTACCTAAATTGTATATACAAACTTTCGCGTTTATAATATCAGTGTGAAGACTATTTGAATGTACTACGTCAGATATTGAAATTTATTTTGTTTCTTTAAACTATTAGACTACGTAACAGAATAAACACTATTTTGTCATATACGTCACCTGTCAAATAACAAAACTAGCAAATTGGCAAAAAGAGCAGCTTTGTGTGGGGGCTCGTGAGTTTTTAGGATTCCGTAGTCAAACAAGTCCGTCTGAGTCCGCGGCGTAGCTCAGTGACTCTCACTACTAGAACGCTGTAATTTGGTACGGGTATTATACAATTCCGGAGATTCATCGCACCCCCTGCCCCGCCGTAACCGTGATTGCTACCGTAGCCAGGAATAGCGGGGCCGCCGGGGACTGGGGGCCGTAGTAATGGGCGTACTGCCATAAGGGGTTTTAGCATAATCACCAAGCTTGCTATACGGTTTGGTGATCGCAGTATTCGATTTAGTTCTTCAGGAGGAAGCTGCTGTCCCTCCCTCCGGTGTAGGTTTTCCCTTAGTCGCCTCTTACGACACCCACAGGAAGAGATGTGGTGGTTACATTCTAAGCCGGAACCACACGGCACACGGCCACCGGGAAACGTCTACCAGGCCGTCCCCCTACTAGATGGACCGACGATCTGGTTAGAGTCTCAGGGAGTCGCTGGATGCAAGTGGCTCGGGACCGGTCGATGTGGCGTGCCATGAGGGAGGCCTCTGTCCAGCAGTGGATGTTTCCCGACTGATGATGGTTATACAGTTATTAATCACGCCGACGAAGTGGTAGAAGAAAATTTTGAAAAATATATTGTTTAGGGTTGCTCTCATACGCATGACTTGGGGATGACTTATTATTTTCGCGTCTACCCCATCGTGTGAAGTATCATTTAGTAGGTCTTTCAAAAATATTTTGTACGTCGATACGTCGAAATTTTGAGGGCGTATTCTATGTAAAGTGTAGGCATCGTTTAAGAAAGGATTTTTCGAAATTCCACCCTTTTACATAGAGAGACATTGTGTGTGCATCAGTATTTTCAGTAATAAAACTCTGAGTTGATTCAATCCATCAGGCATGTATAATTGTATATTCTATTCTACTAATATTATAAGTGTGAAAGTTTGGATGTTTGTGACGCTTTCACGGAAAAACTATTGAATGGATTTGAATGAAAATTTACAATAATATAGCTTATACATCAGAATAACATATAGGATATAACTTATAACGACATATTGTGTAAATTGTCCAAAATCACACTTATAATATTAGTGGGATTACATGGGCAATTTGGGCATAACAAAAACGCGTTGCCTAGCAACCGACCATAGAATATGTACCTAAATTGTATATACAAACTTTCGCGTTTATAATATCAGTGTGAAGACTATTTGAATGTACTACGTCAGATATTGAAATTTATTTTGTTTCTTTAAACTATTAGACTACGTAACAGAATAAACACTATTTTGTACCTTATGCTGTATAATAAATTTGTCATATACGTCACCTGTCAAATAACAAAACTAGCAAATTGGCAAAAAGAGCAGCTTTGTGTGGGGGCTCGTGAGTTTTTAGGATTCCGTAGTCAAACAAGTCCGTCTGAGTCCGCGGCGTAGCTCAGTGACTCTCACTACTAGAACGCTGTAATTTGGTACGGGTATTATACAATTTCGGAGATTCATCGCACCCCCTGCCCCGCCGTAACCGTGATTGCTACCGTAGCCAGGAATAGCGGGGCCGCCGGGGACTGGGGGCCGTAGTAATGGGCGTACTGCCATAAGGGGTTTTAGCATAATCACCACGCTTGCTATACGGTTTGGTGATCGCAGTATTCGATTTAGTTCTTCAGGAGGAAGCTGCTGTCCCTCCCTCCGGTGTAGGTTTTCCCTTAGTCGCCTCTTACGACACCCACAGGAAGAGATGTGGTGGTTACATTCTAAGCCGGAACCACACGGCACACGGCCACCGGGAAACGTCTACCAGGCCGTCCCCCTACTAGATGGACCGACGATCTGGTTAGAGTCTCAGGGAGTCGCTGGATGCAAGTGGCTCGGGACCGGTCGATGTGGCGTGCCATGAGGGAGGCCTCTGTCCAGCAGTGGATGTTTCCCGACTGATGATGGTTATACAGTTATTAATCACGCCGACGAAGTGGTGGAAGAAAATTTTGAAAAATATATTGTTTAGGGTTGCTCTCATACGCATGACTTGGGGATGACTTATTATTTTCGCGTCTACCCCATCGTGTGAAGTATCATTTAGTAGGTCTTTCAAAAATATTTTGAAACTAGGAGCATAACTTTTGGATTCAAGGATCCATTTGCAACATACTACACTTTAAAGTGCTAGATTTCGACAGATTTCGAGCGTAAACCCTCCCCTATCTTCTAAATTATTTTAAAATTTACAGTAGTAGTACGCACACTGAACTTTAAAGGTAAACTATCAGACTAAGTTGGTTTTACAGTTTAACGAGTAGTAGTCGACCAAAGTATAACATACTTGTAGATGTTAAAATGAAAATTTCGTACAATTCCTTTCAAAATTTCTGTTCGTAAAGATGTTTGAAGTTATTGTGAAGGGCAACTACGGAATCCTACACTGCGCACGGCCCGACGTGCACCCTAAAATGGCAACGCCATAATTTATATTGTATTTATATGTGATAGGTACTTACTAGTCAATTATATCAAATACAACCACAGTATGCCGAGACTAAACCAATATGCGAACAATAATTTCTCAAAACGTAAAAAAAGGGTTGACGCACGCTCACGTCAAGTTTATTATAATTTTGAAAAATACACTCTAGCCAAGGCGGAGGGGTAGCGACTATGCGCGGCGCGGCAGGGGCCACTTTGGGAGGTTATGCAGCGTTATTTGTGTGAGTGAAAGCATGTGAAAGGCTGTATGTGTGCGTACCGAAATATTGAAATACCTACTATTCTACGGAGAGTTTGCTTCCGTTGCGTCTTAATAAAATTTCAGATGTCGGTGGTTTTTCCAAATGCTGCTACTTCCAGCGGTCCAGACACCGCTGAGAGATCAATCTACAGCAGTGTACCTGCCTGCCAGCCACTGGGCAACCGTCTTTAAAGGTATTTCATGCCAATATAATTATTAATAATCTACATGACTGGTAATTGGCTTGGATTTCCAAAGTCCTCCTGGTTTTGTCATATCTTCTTCTTCTATCTTCTTCTTCTATACTATAATAAATCTGTAGAATCGACGTACAAAATATTTTTGAAAGACCTACTAAATGATACTTCACACGATGGGGTAGACGCGAAAATAATAAGTCATCCCCAAGTCATGCGTATGAGAGCAACCCTAAACAATATATTTTTCAAAATTTTGTTCTACCACTTCGTCGGCGTGATTAATAACTATATAACCATCATCAGTCGGGAAACATCCACTGCTGGACAGAGGCCTCCCTCATGGCACGCCACATCGACCGGTCCCGAGCCACTTGCATCCAGCGACTCCCCGAGACTCTAACCAGATCGTCGGTCCATCTAGTAGGGGGACGGCCTGGTAGACGTTTCCCGGTGGCCGTGTGCCGTGTGGTTCCGGCTTAGAATGTAACCACCACATCTCTTCCTGTGGGTGTCGTAAGAGGCGACTAAGGGAAAACCTACACCGGAGGGAGGGACAGCAGCTTCCTCCTGAAGAACTAAATCGAATACTGGGATCACCAAACCGTATAGCAAGCGTGGTGATTATGCTAAAACCCCTTATGGCAGTACGCCCATTACTACGGCCCCCAGTCCCCGGCGGCCCCGCTATTCCTGGCTACGGTAGCAATCACGGTTACGGCGGGGCAGGGGGTGCGATGAATCTCCGAAATTGTATAATACCCGTACCAAATTACAGCGTTCTAGTAGTGAGAGTCACTGAGCTACGCCGCGGACTCAGACGGACTTGTTTGACTACGGAATCCTAAAAACTCACGAGCCCCCACACAAAGCTGCTCTTTTTGCCAATTTGCTAGTTTTGTTATTTGACAGGTGACGTATATGACAAAATAGTGTTTATTCTGTTACGTAGTCTAATAGTTTAAAGAAACAAAATAAATTTCAATATCTGACGTAGTACATTCAAATAGTCTTCACACTGATATTATAAACGCGAAAGTTTGTATATACAATTTAGGTACATATTCTATGGTCGGTTGCTAGGCAACGCGTTTTTGTTATGCCCAAATTGCCCATGTAATCCCACTAATATTATAAGTGTGATTTTGGACAATTTACACAATATGTCGTTATAAGTTATATCCTATATGTTATTCTGATGTATAAGCTATATTATTGTAAATTTTCATTCAAATCCATTCAATAGTTTTTCCGTGAAAGCGTCACAAACATCCAAACTTTCACACTTATAATATTAGTAGAATAGAATATACAATTATACATGCCTGATGGATTGAATCAACTCAGAGTTTTATTACTGAAAATACTGATGCACACACAATGTCTCTCTATGTAAAAGGGTGGAATTTCGAAAAATCCTTTCTTAAACGATGCCTACACTTTACATAGAATACGCCCTCAAAATTTCATGTCTCTAGTCAGTGGTTTAGGCTGTGTTGATATCTCAGTCAGTCCGTCTGAGTCCGCGGCGTAGCTCAGTGACTCTCACTACTAGAACGCTGTAATTTGGTACGGGTATTATACAATTCCGGAGATTCATCGCACCCCCTGCCCCGCCGTAACCGTGATTGCTACCGTAGCCAGGAATAGCGGGGCCGCCGGGGACTGGGGGCCGTAGTAATGGGCGTACTGCCATAAGGGGTTTTAGCATAATCACCAAGCTTGCTATACGGTTTGGTGATCGCAGTATTCGATTTAGTTCTTCAGGAGGAAGCTGCTGTCCCTCCCTCCGGTGTAGGTTTTCCCTTAGTCGCCTCTTACGACACCCACAGGAAGAGATGTGGTGGTTACATTCTAAGCCGGAACCACACGGCACACGGCCACCGGGAAACGTCTACCAGGCCGTCCCCCTACTAGATGGACCGACGATCTGGTTAGAGTCTCAGGGAGTCGCTGGATGCAAGTGGCTCGGGACCGGTCGATGTGGCGTGCCATGAGGGAGGCCTCTGTCCAGCAGTGGATGTTTCCCGACTGATGATGGTTATACAGTTATTAATCACGCCGACGAAGTGGTAGAAGAAAATTTTGAAAAATATATTGTTTAGGGTTGCTCTCATACGCATGACTTGGGGATGACTTATTATTTTCGCGTCTACCCCATCGTGTGAAGTATCATTTAGTAGGTCTTTCAAAAATATTTTGTACGTCGATACGTCGAAATTTTGAGGGCGTATTCTATGTAAAGTGTAGGCATCGTTTAAGAAAGGATTTTTCGAAATTCCACCCTTTTACATAGAGAGACATTGTGTGTGCATCAGTATTTTCAGTAATAAAACTCTGAGTTGATTCAATCCATCAGGCATGTATAATTGTATATTCTATTCTACTAATATTATAAGTGTGAAAGTTTGGATGTTTGTGACGCTTTCACGGAAAAACTATTGAATGGATTTGAATGAAAATTTACAATAATATAGCTTATACATCAGAATAACATATAGGATATAACTTATAACGACATATTGTGTAAATTGTCCAAAATCACACTTATAATATTAGTGGGATTACATGGGCAATTTGGGCATAACAAAAACGCGTTGCCTAGCAACCGACCATAGAATATGTACCTAAATTGTATATACAAACTTTCGCGTTTATAATATCAGTGTGAAGACTATTTGAATGTACTACGTCAGATATTGAAATTTATTTTGTTTCTTTAAACTATTAGACTACGTAACAGAATAAACACTATTTTGTCATATACGTCACCTGTCAAATAACAAAACTAGCAAATTGGCAAAAAGAGCAGCTTTGTGTGGGGGCTCGTGAGTTTTTAGGATTCCGTAGTCAAACAAGTCCGTCTGAGTCCGCGGCGTAGCTCAGTGACTCTCACTACTAGAACGCTGTAATTTGGTACGGGTATTATACAATTTCGGAGATTCATCGCACCCCCTGCCCCGCCGTAACCGTGATTGCTACCGTAGCCAGGAATAGCGGGGCCGCCGGGGACTGGGGGCCGTAGTAATGGGCGTACTGCCATAAGGGGTTTTAGCATAATCACCAAGCTTGCTATACGGTTTGGTGATCGCAGTATTCGATTTAGTTCTTCAGGAGGAAGCTGCTGTCCCTCCCTCCGGTGTAGGTTTTCCCTTAGTCGCCTCTTACGACACCCACAGGAAGAGATGTGGTGGTTACATTCTAAGCCGGAACCACACGGCACACGGCCACCGGGAAACGTCTACCAGGCCGTCCCCCTACTAGATGGACCGACGATCTGGTTAGAGTCGCAGGGAGTCGCTGGATGCAGGTGGCTCGGGACCGGTCGATGTGGCGTGCCATGAGGGAGGCCTCTGTCCAGCAGTGGATGTTTCCCGACTGATGATGGTTATACAGTTATTAATCACGCCGACGTAGTGGTAGAAGAAAATTTTGAAAAATATATTGTTTAGGGTTGCTCTCATACGCATGACTTGGGGATGACTTATTATTTTCGCGTCTACCCCATCGTGTGAAGTATCATTTAGTAGGTCTTTCAAAAATATTTTGAAACTAGGAGCATAACTTTTGGATTCAAGGATCCATTTGCAAAATACTACACTTTAAAGTGATAGATTTCGACAGATTCGAGCGTAAACCCTTCTCTATCTTCTAAATTATTTTAAAATTTACAATAGTAGTACGCACACTGAACTTTAAAGGTAAACTATCAGACTAAGTTGGTTTTACAGTTTAACGAGTAGTAGTCGACCAAAGTATAACATACTTGTAGATGTTAAAATGAAAATTTCGTACAATTCCTTTCAAAATTTCTGTTCGTATAGATGTTTGAAGTTATTGTGAAGGGCAACTACGGAATCCTACACTGCGCACGGCCCGACGTGCACATGGCTGTTTTTAAGATAGCGGTTTTCATAGAACTATCTCTTGATTTCTTAACATGGTTTTAATCTTGAAAACGTGACATCTGCGAATGGGTCTTTGCCCTAAATAGCAGAATAACTATATTAAAACATGGGCACACATGGGATAAATTCACTTTATAAAAAATAAAATTAAAAATTTTGAAAATACCCGCGACAAATGTACACACACACTTATGCTCGCAAAATATATAAGAAAGATAAGAAGAAAAAACCTTCTTACAGTATTACTTAGGACTCACTGCATTTCGTTAAAATTAATAAATACATTTATTATTATTATTTTTACAGGCTAATTGCCAGACTAAATACATTATCGAATATTGCGAATAAAAAATAAAATTAAAAATTTTGAAGAAAAAAAAACCTCGACAAATGTAAATGTTGTAATGGGAAAAGGGTTCAATAATTTTTGGAAAAACCCTCGACTAAATGGAAGTAAGTAACTAGATAAAAAGAAGCTTACATATTATTACAATAATAAGTCCGAAAAAATCCGTCGGGGGCTGCCATTCCCGTTCCTGAAGGAACTAAAATATTGAGTTTTATAAATATGTCACTAGTTGAAATTACGTTGGGTACCTAATTTTTTTTATGTAGTCTTGAATTGATACCGCCTTATTAACCATCTCCATTTTCTAATGGCTACACACTTGGACTTAACGGACTAAACCGGACTTACATACTTACATACTTACAATCCGGTACCTACATATGGAGCGGATTCGATTCCCAGTATCTATAGTTACTCGGTTTGGTTGGTGGTATAAGTATAGGTGGCATTTTCTATGTCTGCCTGGCTAGCTACCACCATGTTACTTAAATCTGCCGCCCAACAGCAGCGTTAATAGCACTGTTGTGTTCCGGTATGAAAGGAAACATTACATTGAGGATTCTGGGTGCGCACACTTACCATCCAATGAATGAAATGAAGGCCAAGTGCAAACCCATCATACATTTAAAAAATGACTGCATCTATACGAGATATAAAATTATTTTCTTACTCCTACATTTTAATTGGAAACGACAACAGATTAGGCAATGTCAGCCCCCGACGGATTTTTTCGGACTTATTATTGTAATAATATGTAAGCTTCTTTTTTTCTCGTTACTTACTTCCATTTAGTGGAGGGTTTCTCAAAAAATTATTTAACCCTTTTCCCATTACAACATTAATATTTGTCGCGGGTATTTTCAAAATTTTTAATTTTATTTTTTTTATTTTCATATTAATAGCAGCACGCTTCATGACCGCTTTTCCAGATGTAGCTACTGCTATCTTAGCCAATATAGTCCATCTGTGTTTGAAAGATGTCAATGTTTGTGGTGATTTGTGTACTTTTTAAAAGCTTTTATTTAACTTGCAATGTTTGTATGTATGTATGTATGTTCGGGTCAAATCTTGCAAGCTGAATTAGAAGCACTTCCTCTTATCCTAGGGAGTTGAAATTTTGTACGTTGGTTCAGTCCCGATGACAATGCGTTTTTTTGGTACTATCGAGCTGGTCTGATGCTGGAGTCAGGAGGAACAAAGAGAAACTCTTCAATGGGCCCCTCGAATTCGGGCTCATCTCAAAATCAGAATACCAGGCTGACATAAGTGCAGGGGAGCGTGCTATATCGTTTCTATATATCGTACAAATATCGTATCGTAGCGCAGGTTAATTCATAACAAACTACTAAAAATCATTTGAAGTACCAGGTTATCAGAAACAGAAGATGTTTTTATTTAGCTCACATGCGATGTTACGGCGCGGGTTATTCTACTATTGAGAACGCGTAGCTTCTGTCACTTCTTTTTTTTTAATCTAAATAGATTCATTAACTTTAGACTTTTTAGTTGAAGAGTGTTTTAGATTCAACATGCTATTTGTCTCTTTTTGACCCAAGGGAATGAAAGAGTAACCACATAATCAAATCAAGGCGTGATAAACGTGAACGGGCGGATAGTAGGTGCATTATGTCAGTACCTAATCTGTACAAAGTCTGTGATTTTGACTGTGATTATATCCTCTGTGCAAATGCTGAATGTTATGCATAAATGTCAAAAATACAACTAAAAAGCGTGTGTTTATGTTCGTTTGGCAATGGTTGTCTAAATAAATTTAAGACAAGATAGTGTCACTCAATTGAGGCTGGACAAGGCAGCGTATGCAATAATCATCGTCTGCAGAAGTCCACTGTTGGACATGAGTCTCCCTGTTATGGCGCGCTCACACATGCACGGTGATAGGGCCGAGCCACTTGCATCCAGTGACTACTAGCGAGCTTAACTAGGTCATCGGTCCTGGTCTGATGCTGGAGTCAGGAGAAATAAAGAAGAACCTTTCAATGGTCCCTCAAATTCGGGCTCATCTTAATTCCAGAATACCACGTTGACATAAGGGCACCGGAGCGTGCAATATCGTTTTTGTAGCGCAGGTTAATTTCCTACCAAACTATTGAAAAATCATTTGAACTACCAGGTTATCAGAAACAGATGAAGTTAATGACATATTCCGCGCGGGTTTGAGTAAAAATAATATTTTGAAATGAGAACGCCCAACTTCTGTCACTTCTGTTTTTAGGGTTCCGCAGTCAAAATACGAACCCTTTTAGTTTCGCTCTGTTAGTCGGTCCGTCTGTCTGTCCGCGGCTTTGCTTAGAGACCCTTACTACTAGAAAGGTGTAATTTAGTACGGGTATACTTATTAATCACGCCGACAAAGTGGTAGAATAAAATCTTGCAAAATATATTTTTCAGGGTGGCTCCCATACACGTAACTTGGGGATATGGGGATAATATATATATAGTTTTTCTAATACTTGTGCTCAGAAAGTGATACGTTTCATAGCTGTTTGGCGTGCTAAAAGTTCGTGATTTCAGAAGGTGTCTTAAAAACGCAAGGCAAGCGTGAGTTTTTCTTATTAACTAGTTAAAAAGCCAAAAGCACTAGTGCTTTTTTCTTATTAACTGAAGGAATGTTTTTCATTCAAAAATGAAAACTAGTATTTTTGCCTAGTCACTGGGCAGTATTTGCAACAACTCTTGGCCACAGTCTCAATTACAGACTACCAGGTTGACATAAGTGTCAGAGAGCGTGTAAGATAACTGTTCCGCACTAACCTCCGCACAAAGATCACTGTCTGTTTAATTATATACTTTTTGCTGCATTGACATGTTACAAGAGGATTGGCTTCATTTCGAGTATTTTTTAAATAGAACGCGGGCCTTCGCTTTTTAAATATATATGTAAATTCGAATGTTGATAATGATTTAATTTAATTTTATGGGGATGACAGAGACCTTATGCCAAGATATTATATATCTCTTTTTCTCTCTTTGAAGTTGTAGTTAGACTCCACCTTAGGTATGAGGTCCTGGTACTTTCGTCTTCATATCATCCGATGTTAAGAGGCAAAGGCAGGTAAAAAATTTCATTCAAAAAGGCATAGCTATTTGCTACCCCTAAACCTCCACCATTTGTGACGATTTTTGGACACATGCAAGATCTTACCGAAAACTAAGTCCGTTGGTTTTGCTTTTTTCAATATTTTGTCTACAATTAGAATTATAGGCACCTCAAAACTCAAAATTTCATAAAAAAATTTCTTTCAAGTTATGGTACTCATTATTTAGAGTAAACGTAACATTTTCAGAAAAAGCAAAACCAACGGACCTAGATTATTCTTTGATAAAGAGAATAAGATCAAAATGATTGAATTTGGCTAACGTTTCGTTGAGAAAACAGCTATATCCCAAACCCTTAATTTCACGGCAAAACTAGGCAAATACCAAAAAAGCTTCAACTGTCTTTCTCGCACAGTTCGGTTCGGGAGGCAGGGTACACTATATCACAACTATATACTGTGTATTATATGTATAAAAATAAAGTCAGCATGCATTAGTGATGTCAATAAGCTTTATCGATTTTTTCGACTAATTGTGGTGGGAAAAATATATCGATAGTTACCTCTTTATCTTTATTATAATGGTTTTACCTGTTAGTTTTAATGTTTAGATTGATCTAAATAAACAAATATAAAGACAAATAATTCTAAGGAAATTTATATTATCTCTAGAACAGAATATTTTTCCTTGAAATTCTTGGAGTTGTTGCGGTAAACACTAAAATTAAAATGATTTCAAGTTTTGTTACGTGTGAATAATTAAATATGATTTATGAATAAGTGACTTATTTTTCAAATATTTTTTAAAATGTTAAAGTTCGAGTCGGACTTGCATACAAAGCGTTCCGTACCACTGTAAAATATCTAAACAGAAAAAACACCGAAAAAACATAGCATGGACAAACGTTTATTTATAACTTTTTTATTATTATTTGTTATTTATTATTATTGAAAGTTTTGAGAGAGAACGATAAGTTATATGGACAGCTCTACAAATTGCCACGGAGACTATATGACCCGACACTTTACTGAAGATATCCCGGAGATCAGCCAGCAAGAGCTTGAAATTGCTCTCCAACAACTCAAAAACCGGTCAAGTGCAAGTCGGACTCGTGCACCGAGGATTCCGTACAGAATATGAATTAATGACATACTGAAAATCATAAATAATAGGTACGGTAATATGCACCCAACAATGCTCTACCGAAAATCAAATTCTAAGCTAAATTACATACTACGAAGTTAAGTTTGTAAACATTAAAAAATCAATTTTACTGTGTTACAATTAAAAAATTCAGATTTATTCCTATGGTTGTGCTGTAAAACCTTTCTTCTTGCAAAATTTCAAGACATTAGGTCAACGGGAAATACCCTATAGATTTTGGGTTCATTGCATTTTGTACGGAAATGGTCTAAAATACAGCTACATCTTTTTATTGCGTTGACCTATAAGTTTCATTATTTGACAGATCTAAGGGACAGCAGACTTGAGTATTCGATATAACAGTGATCCTATAAGGATTCCTTTTTTATTTTTTATTAAGGACTTAAAATATAATAGTATAGTATATGAAGTATGACAGTAGGAAATACGATAGATTTCGACGATATATAAAAAGACGATATATGTCGACAAATAAAAACATGAAATATTTTTTCCCAGTTATACATCTCATACACTTAAGACGGGATTTTTTAACTCTTCTATTCTATTGTGTGAGGTGTCGTTACCAATACAACTCATTCTAAAACGGACAATTCCAAGCTCTTATCAGTAAAAATGTCTGCACCAGAGTCAGTTAATTATGTGAATGAATTTTTTGCAAACATAGGAAAAAATCTTGCAGAAAAAATTTCTTCCACTAATTCAGCTACAAATAAAACAAAACCAGTTAATCACCCATGTACACGCAGCTCATCTTTCGTGCTTCTAGATACCTCTCCTGAGGAAGTATGCTCAATTCTAATGAGCCTTAAAAATGACAGTGCCCCGGGTTGGGACAACATACCATCTAGCTTCCTCAAACTTGCCAAAACAATAGTTGTCCCTGTGATCTGTCATTTAGCTAATCTATGTTTCAACAGGGATATTTTTCCGTCTGCGTTAAAACAAGCTATAGTTACACCCGTTTACAAGAGTGGTGACAGAAGTGACGTCAATAATTATAGACCTATCTCAGGGCTGCCAGCAATTTCTAAGATCCTGGAAAAATTATTAAATAATAGACTAATAAAATACTTTGATAGCTTTAATATTCTCTCAAATTCACAATTTGGCTTCAGACATGAAATCTCAAATCTACTGAAGATGCGATAACAGTCCTCACTAAAAGTGTAGTTGAAAATCTTGATCACGGGAAAAAATGTCTGGCAGTTTTCCTCGACCTCAAAAAAGCGTTCGACACCGTTTCTGTCCCCTTACTTGTACATAAGCTGGAACAAATTGGTATAAGAGGAACTCCTTTGAAACTTCTTAAAAGTTATTTAACAGACAGAAAACAGAAGGTCAAGATTGATCAACACATAAGTGAGAACAAGGTCCATTGCCTACGGTGTACCGCAGGGAAGCGTCCTTGGACCAACACTATTTCTTGTGTATATAAACTCTGCTGAGTGCAGTGCAGTGAAACTTTTCACTGGTGAGTCGTGGGAAAATGTTAAAAATGTAGCTGAAGGACTTGCTGGAGTCTGTCTGGCTTAAAGCTAATCTCTTAACGCTGAACACAGCAAAAACTAATTTTATATCTTTTAGCATCTATAATAGCTCTCAGCCAGACAATGACTTTAGCATAAAAATACATATCTGTTCCGAAGAGATTAGAAATACTTGCACATGCACATGTCCCAGCATTAACAAAGTACCTTTTACAAAATATTTGGGAATTGTGATCGACCAAAGACTATCCTGGTACGGTCAAGTAGAGCTGGTAGCTTAGAGTCAGGAAATTAATTCACGTATTTAAAAAACTGAGACACGTAGTCTTGGCACCTCTTCTGCACAAGATTTATCTCGCATTGGCTCAGGCCGTAATAACTTACTGTATCCCAGTATGGGGAGGAGCTGCAAAGACTAGGTTTATTGAATTAGAAAGAGCACAAAGACTTTTACTAAAGGTTATGTACTTCAAGCCGTATACATTCTCTACTGAGAGTCTTTACTCCATCACAGATGTTCTTACGGTGAGAAAACTATACCTACTTTTCCTGACTCTACGAACTCATAAAACCCTTATATTTGATCCCTTGTTGATGAGTGGAAGAAGAACTGACTCTGTTGCACAATATCAAAGTTGTAAAACAAACTTTGCGAGACTACAGCTTCAAAATCAATCATCACGACTGTATAACAAAATTAATAGAGTATTGAACATATACACGATGAGGTACCATAATAGTAAAGAAATTATCACTATATGGCTAAAAACCCTAAATTATGAGACTGAATCGTTTATACATTTTATCACATAATTTTAACCCACACTCACTCACACACACACACACACACACATATTTGTGTTTGTTAGTAAATAAGCCGTCCTATTATAATTAACCCCTGTATGCTAATGGAAGAGCGGAAACCTCTACTACAAGCTTAAAAGCTTAAAAGAGATTTTCGGCCTCCACTATTATTTGATTTTGGCTAAAATAAAAACATTTTATTTTATTTTTTTATGTATTATATTGATTTAATTTATAAATAAAATCTAGCATTAGAAATATAATATAGTATATTTTTCTTACCACACGTTTGGTCTGAACCACCATAATAAGTATATATATATGTATGCATGTATGTATAATTATGAATAATGTACACAGTTACCTCAATCCCAACTTGCAGCAAGTCCTCCTCGTCTACGATTCGCACATCCAAGAGGCCGGCTGATATTTCGAGGAAGCGGCGCAACGATAACGCACCGTTACGCAGCGCCGCCTCTCGGTTTCTCAGCCGGTTCTCTCGCCATGCGAATCGTATAGAGTTCCTTCTTGGAAGGTCCATGCCCGCTAGCTGGGCCCTAAATCGAGAATTTGTAACAGCGAATTTGTTGCGCAGTACTTCTGTAACAAAAGTGAAATATTTTTGGTGATGCATTTTGGTCGGCATGTGGTCTCAACGCTACAACATAATCTCAGGTCACCCCGCAAGTGTTATTGTCGACCTGGGGCTGGTTGCTGTGGACTGAACTATTCAGGCAGTGCGGCAGCAGCGTCTACCTATGCAACAACAACATCGTAATGACATCATCGCCGTCGACGGTCAAGCGCGGTGATTACAGAAAATATTCATGACTATTCCTGAAATATTGAGTCATCTATAAGGAGGGGGGAGGCATATATATGTCGCTGTTGGATTGCTTAATAAGCTGTTTAACATAACAGTTAGTTGGTTTACTAAACCGCTCCGTTATGTAAAACAGCTGTACAATGACTAGCTGGATTGCCGATGCTTAGCATTTAGCAAAACAGCTACCGCTACCCAGGTTTTGCCAGAATGGATTATCTGCAGTAACAACTATCGTGTTTGATGTCTATTCATGATTAAATAAAAATACATGAATATAAATCCTTCAAAATCACAGTTTTCACTTTCATTGGGGTCATTTTCACTCGTATTATTGGTCTTATTTTTCGACTAAATCGGCCATTATTGTTTGTATGCCGTGCAGTGCCGCGAACGACAAAACTTTGCAATCCGACGTTTCATATCACGCTGTTATACCGCTATAATATATAATATAATCCTACTAATATTATAAGTGTGAAAGTTTGGATGTTTAGATGTTTGGATGTTTGTGACGCTTTCACGGAAAAACTACTGAATGGATTTGAATGAAACTTTACAATAATATATCATATATATATAGATAGATAGATAGATAGATAGATAGATAGATAGATAGATAGATAGATAGATAGATAACATCTTTATTCGGTGACTCAAATTATTTACAAAAAGAAAACTTAAACCTAATACTTATATAAAATAACTAAAATAAAGTTAAACATATACTTACACATCAGAATAACATATAGTCTATAATTTATAAAGCCATATTGTGTAAATTGTACAAAATCACACTTATAATATTAGTGGGATTACATGGGCAATTTTGGCATAACAAAAACGCGTTGCCTATCAACCGACCATAGAATATGTAAATTCGTATATACAAACTTTCGCGTTTATAATATTAGTGTGAAGACTATTTGAATGTACTTCGTCAGACATTGAAATTTCTTTTGTTTCTTTAAACAATTAGCCTACGTAACAGAATAAACACTATTTTGTACCTAATGCTGGAAATGGAGATAGATGCATTCTATGCCTATCGAACAAGTAGAATTAATCCTGAAGTACACGCGGACAAAGTTGCGGGCGGAAGCTAGTAGGATATAAACCGCTAATTATTGACCTGCTGTATTGATGCTTTACATAACGGAGCTGCTTTACATAACGGAGCTGTTTAGTGGAACGCTTATGAAAAACAGCTCATTAGGAAATCCAACTGCGACATATACTCAACATAGAACTCTTGCAGGCAATTATGACTATGCATTTTGGCAGTTACAATTGAAAGATAGAAAGTACTACGACAAACTCCACTCTCCGCGCTTCTCTGTTCCGCTTCCACACAATTATACATTTTGAGTGGTATCGAGTCGAAATATTTCCTGATGGCTAATTTAGACCTAAGTGGATATAACCATTTAGACTTGACGAATTTTGATGTCAAAATTCAAATATTGAAATGGACGTTTGTTGTATGTATTTTTTATTTGGGATGTTTTTTGGGGTTCCGTACCGTACCCAATAGGGACGCTAATTTGCAAAGGCTAAGTATATCATAGTGAAAGTGCAAGCTAAACTGGATTAACTTTTGTTCTGGCAAAAACTCAACAGACCCCGAATCCATTAGAGGAGGTACAGGAAATGAATATAATCCTGTGGACTTTTGAACTCATCCTCCGCGCAGTGTTGCCAAAGTAATGGTTTAAAATTTGCATAAAATACATTTTGAAAGCGGGAAAATATTAGATTTTAAATTTAAAACAGAGTAGGAATAATTAAAAATAATAAAATAGAGTACTTAGATTTTGATTTGCTATGACAATAAAATACTGTACTGTAATTGTCATTTCATTATTAAAAAGTTCGATTAAATCATTATTTGAATAATATAGAATGCACGACTTTTAATTCTTTCATGAATACTAATCATACAATGTAGTAGTAAATATTTATATGTTGCAGTTCTAGCTCTCTCTCACTCTCTGTCTAAGCAAAATTTCAATTAAGTGAACACCACTCTAGTTTTGTATTGAAGTAATTCTATGGTTGAAATGTTCACACTTTGCTCAGATATTGACGAACTCCAAAGTATTGACTAGGACTAATGTTATAAATTGTATCAGTAAATTCTGCAAAGTTTCATATCAAATGATAAAAAAACACAGCAAATATGTATATTGCTTTGATAGTATACATAGGGTACTTAAGTAAATTAAGTAAGTAAGTATTCTTTATTGTGCACCACAGAGTCTTAACGTAAACATATGTAAGGAAAACAATATAGATAACAGCAACAGGCAGTCTTATCGCTAAAAAGCGATCTCTTCCAGAAAACCTTAGGGTAGCAGACACTTAATAACATATTTATAGGAAATATTTGTATATAAGTAGTTAATAATTGTTATCAACTATGTATTTAACGTCATTCTAATTGTCAAGATGTCAAATAATAGCATCAATTAATGTAATGTAAATGGACCAGCAATTTAATTCATATAGCCACCATAAGTTTACTGCATGTTCACTATTGTTCACAGGTACAGGACACTTAAATAAGTTGTGGTTACCTATAATTAGATATGCATAAATCATGATTGTTATATAGGTTTAAGAGCATGTAAGAGAGAAGTTCCGGACCTAAATGCTCATTTTTAACTATAACGTATACAGAGCATTTTATGAATCAAACTAGTGGTTAAATTACGTAAATTACCACTAACTGGAACAATCTAATCCACTATAAAATCCACTAACCACTAAAACCAAAAAAATCTCGCTGTAAGGCATGCCTAAACCACCAGATCTAGTGGAAAATCCACTAAGTTGGCAACACTGCCAAGTACACTGTGAGCAAGTAATTATTAACTAAGTTTACGAATACATACTACTAAGTACATTAGTATAGTCAGTCATAATCACAATTCATTTTTTTAAATTATAATCTGTGTTAGCAATTACGCTACCAGGAAGCGATAAAAACGCATCAACAATCACAACATTGAATTTCTTTCAAAAGTTTGCTTGAAACGAAACGTAAACAGAAGAAGGTACAGAAATTCCTGGCTGTACAAATCGGGCTGTGCAATATTTGATCGTGTTAATAATTCACCGCCACGTAGTTTTACAGCCACTTTTTGCACAGGAGCGGAATTAATGTACAAAATTGACCTTGTTTGCCTTGGCTGAACATTCTTTGACACTTATTTCCGTGTACAGTAATTCCACGCGCGTGTTTATCGTGGATCATCAATTCCTGCCCGTACAAAAAATGTACGCGGCAAAATGTCGACCCGCACCGTCACAGGCGTGTAATTATTTGGCTGTACAAACTTTGACTGTTTAATACAAGGTCGTAAAAATATTGGACACCAATTCCTGGGCTGTACAAAGACGGGTTGAACATTATTGAATCGTGTTGATAATACACAGCCAAATTATGTACAGCCAATATTGTACGGCATTGCGTTCATGTACGGATGCCCCTCAATTCCGCGGCTGGTTCGGCGCGGGGTGGAACTTACTTGTCTGTAAAATGTAGGGAGCCATTATTTTTAGGGTTCCGTACCCCACAGGTGCATTAAGCCCCGTACACATTCTTGCACAGTAGTAGTGCAAGTGTAAAGGTAGGTAGGCGCTGAATAGTGGCAAGTGTTAATAATAATAATATTTCTTTATTTCAGGCAATAAACCCATAGTCATTTGGCACAAAAATACAATTCTTATAAACTAAATAACAACAGATAAAAACACATTAACAATACCACATAACATAAAACACACAGTAAAGTAGATGTCCATATATTGTTGAGTCACAATACACCCTGCTCTTGACACTTAGGTACCATTGCCACTTTGCAAAATATATACGGAGCATTAGGCTCCACTGCTTGTCCATTCGTTCGACTGTCACAAAGGTTAAGGCTCAGACTGTCTCTTTAGAACCATAATAGAGTAGATAGAATTCATGCGGTGGATACTTGAAATTATCAAAAAGATTATAACTTTAGACGCCAATAACAACAAATAATATATACATAGAGTTCGTATTTAAAAATAACAAGGAAACTTTTTCCAATGTTTTCTGCTTAGTATTAAACGTAGCAGTGTGGTTCTAACTTAGATTGAAACCTAGAAACCACTCCACCTCTTTCCGTGGGTGTTGTAAGAGGCGACCAAAGACATGTAACCTCCTAAAAATAGAGGAGTCCTATGTACAGCAGTAGAGGTTTCCCGGCTGATTATTATTATTATTATTGAACAGCGACAGCCGCGGAATTTTGTGCCACCGTATATTAAGTACTTGGCGTGTAATTATTTGGCTGTACAAACTTTGACTGTTTAATACATGGTCGTAAAAATATTGGACACCAATTCCTGGGCTGTAAAAAGACGGGTTGAACATTATTGAATCGTGTTGATAATTCAACGCCATATATTTTACAGGCATTTTTTGCACATCAGCGGAATTAATGCACAAAATTGTCATTGTTCGCCTTGGCTGAACATTCTTTGGCACAAATTTCCATGTACAGGAGTTCCACGCGTGTGTCTGTCCCAGGTCGTCCAATATTAGCCTGAAACAATAAATGTACGCAGCGGAAATTCCGACCCGCGCCGACACAGCCTGATACTTCATGACGGTACACAAAGTACGCCGGCGTGTAATTCCTGGCTGTATTTTTCTTTGGATGAAAAAAGTTTGGCTGAGAAATCCGTTCACCCAAAATAATTACTGTGTGTGAGTTGACTGAAATAAAATGTCAAAATGACTGATTTGAAAGTACAGTGTTGAAAACAAATTTTCTGCTATTCTTGTTTTAATAATGCTTATTTAATACTATAACCAGGCGAACTCATGAAAAAATACAAAAACCATAATTGAAAACAACAGATCCACAACTTTTAGTCAGAAATGATATTTTCTACCTCTCCATACAACGTCGAATATTTGTACGACTGTTACTTGAAGATCTTGTCTGAAACATTGGTGTATTTCAGGAATTTCGCTTTGTATATAGGGATATGGGTGTTAGGATATTTGTTAGTATGTTGTCTAGTGTACCGGCGGTACGCTCGGCGCCTGCCGACTCGGACGCGGGGGGCCCTCGGTGCGAAGAGAGTTTTGATCGTGGTAGCCCACCCGGATGACGAATGCATGTTTTTCGGGCCTACAATCTTCAGACTGTGTGAACAGGGTGCTGAGGTGCACCTTCTTTGTTTATCAAATGGTAAGTAACAATTTAATTTTATTACATTTCTGTGCTGAGCCAATATGCGTCCCAATTAATCTTAACAAGTCTCGTCTCAGCTAAAAGAATTAGTACATAAGAATTGGTTGGTTTTTACTACCGATTTGTTGTAGCCATGGTTAAGATTACAATAGTTTTGCTCCCCAAATCAGCCCCATATGGTTGGCTCGTCTTGGTTGATTCCTTGAAAGATGATTTATATGTGTTACTTCATTTATACATATAGTCATATAATAAAACAGGCTTTAAATATTGTTGACAAGTAATTATGGGCCCATGAAAGCTGAGCTTGATGACCTTGGTCCACTTATGCAATCAACCTAGTTTTACCATTCATGTTGTAAAGTTCCTTTAAAACTATTTAGTATTATTTTTGCTCATCCAACTGTTAGGCAGAGAGCTTCCTCATACACATCTCTAGTTTTTTTTATCAAGCTGACCATTACATAGACCGCTGTTGGGAATATATGGGAATTCTATGAAAAAATAAATTTAATTTTTCACCTTTTACCTGTGAAATGCTATAAATATTCCAGGTAACTATGAAGGCAAAGGAAATGTACGTCGGAAAGAATTATGGGATGCATGTCAAGAAATGGGAGTCCCTGATCAAAACATATGTCTGATAACTGACACTCGCCTCAAAGACAACCCAAAAATCCAGTGGCCAGCAACAGTGATAGCCAAGTTGATGCAACACCAGATTGAGGCTCTGGACATTGACACACTAGTCACATTTGATCGAGGAGGAGTGTCGTCACATCCAAATCATGCTGCAGTTTTCTATGCTGTTGCTTACATGTTTGTTGAGAAGATTATGCCTAGCAGTAAGTGTTTGTTGATTAAAAGTAGTTATCATCATGTAGCCACGGGTGTTGAATGCAGGATTGTATATGCAGTAAAACGTATGTTGTACTAAGATTTCAAATTAATCCATAAAAGCAGATTGTCCAATTTAGTTCAGGCTGAGAAAATGTTGAAATCAATACTATTGTAAAAAGTTTGATGGATTTTAAAGTCTAAAAAAATAAAAACTGTAAAAACAGTTACATAATAATAATAAAAAATATTTCCATACCTCCGTTGTTCTCAATAACTGATGTAATACATCAGTGTTGCTTGGTCTGGGACGTACAAATAGACTCAAATATATGAAAATCCTATCAAACTGTAAAGCTCATAGTCCAGAAACTAACTCCAGTTCAATGAAGAAATAATTAACACATTCACAGAGAACTAAAAACCAACAACAACTGCTCTAAAAGTCTACAGCATTAATCCCCTAAAATGTTTACACTTAGAGGTAGGGGACACTTAATTATCTGGGGACATATTTTTGGTTTTTGTTGATTTTCTCATCAGAATCATTTTTGATAAAATTTATATGGTACCACCTCTGAAGTATTCTCTACCAAACAAAACAAAAAAGAATCATTAAAATCGCCTAACATAAATAATAAAAAAACAAACGACATACAGTCAAATTGAGACCCTTCTCTATTTTTGAAGTAATTTAAAACATTATCCAATATATTTATAACATTAATTACTTTGTTTCAGGATGCACAGTGTACACACTAGACTCTGTAAATATTTTAAGAAAATATTTAGGTTTCTTAGACCTTCCACTCAGTTTTGCTTTGTCTTCCAAAAGGTAAGTGATAATATAATATATTATAGTCTACTGCTAAACTGCATTTTACATTTAAATAATGCAAAATATTTCCTGGATTTTTACTTTACTGTACTACTAAGGCTAATAAAGCCTTTACGACTCCCTTACACAGAATAATATGGTGTGATTATATTGTAAATCCAATCAACACAGCAATTCTTTTTTTGCACACATTATGTCATGCATGTACCTGTATTTGTATTATATTTGAGGTAGGTGTGCATTCACACAGATTAACCAAGAGACACCTGGTGCTCATTATAAGTAACATAAACAATACAGTCAACATTATGAGGTGTGCTCGAGGGAGAGAAGTGCACACAGATTTGCCTGTGCCTGGAGTTTATAAGACATATTGGTCTGATGTGTTATTTGCTGAAATTATCACCTTATTTATACACATATTAGACATGTAGTCGATGGTTGGTTTGTGGCTGTGCAATTTCTTTTACCTTTCGCTGCAGAATACCTTTAATGAAATGGTGATTGATTTATGAATATTGATAAAAGGTATATATCTCGTTGTGTGTCTTTGGATATTTTTAATTAGATTATTGTATGTTCCAGATACTTCCTCCGTTGGACGGAGAGTCGTCGCGTGGTTCGAGCCATGAAGCGTCACCGCTCGCAGATGGTGTGGTTCCGTCACCTGTACGTATCGTTCTCTCGCTACATGGTGATCAACACGCTCCGACGGATCAGACTCGCTGATATCGAACTGGAGCTAGAGGTAGACGACTAAGGTAGCCTAACATCTATGAATAGAAGTTACGATCAAAGGCTGTGGTGTATATGACAGTAACACACTGTCTTATCCTTGTCAAGTGGATAAATATGTACATTGTAGGCACTATTACATTGTGTTATCCTTGTAAAGTCAAGTGGATAAATATGTACATTGTAGGCACTATTACATTGTGTTATCCTTGTAAAGTCAAGTGGATAAATATGTACATTGTAGGCACTATTACATTGTCTTATCCTTGTAAAGTCAAGTGGATAAATATGTACATTGTAGGCACTATTACATTGTCTTATCCTTGTAAAGTCAAGTGGATAAATATGTACATTGTAGGCACTATTACATTGTCTTATCCTTGTAAAGTCAAGTGGATAAATATGTACATTGTAGGCACTATTACATTGTCTTATCCTTGTAAAGTCAAGTGGATAAATATGTACATTGTAGGCACTATTACATTGTCTTATCCTTGTAAAGTCAAGTGCATAAATATGTACATTGTAGGCACTATTACATTGTCTTATCCTTGTAAAGTCAAGTGGATAAATATGTACATTGTAGGCACTATTACATTGTCTTATCCTTGTAAAGTCAAGTGGATAAATATGTACATTGTAGGCACTATTACATTGTCTTATCGTTGTACAGTCAAGTGCATAAATATGCACATTGTAGGCACTATTACATTGTCTTATTCTTGTAAAGTCAAGTGGATAAATATGTACATAGTATGAACGATTGCATTGTCTTATCCTTGTAGTCTTTGTACAGTGAATAAATATTCACATTGTATGCACTATTACATAAGAAGAAGCTTCCGACCATCTTCTGAATAAAAAATGTGTATATAAAATTATCAAGATTAAAGACATAAAGGCACAATTGCATAATTTGACATTGTAGAGGACTATTAGTGTGGACCAAACTTTATCGTTCACTCTCGACTATATTTATTGATAATAGCTAGCTTTAAACGCCTGATAGAGCACAAAATCCATGTCGTCTTCTTTTCCATAGTGCTAATTTACTATAGACAGTTGTAATCAGCGACTTCATTCTCTAAGAATTAAGGTGAAATGCTACATTAATTGAATGGTTTATCACAGCTTGTTAATTCTATCACAATTTATATTTATAGGTGCATGTTTCGCATAAGTTGACTACTACACCATGGCTCAGCTGTTAAATACTTTATTCGGATAGGGTTCGAGTGTAATATTTGTATAAATATTTTTAGTTTCTAAGTTATAGTATATATAATTATTATTATTATTACATTGATAGATGGCACAAGTGCCCAGACCTGTATGAACACCACACCACATTTCCTCCCTTACTCTAACGACTTAAGCGCTTTTCAGTACTTGTAAATATGGGAACTGTTATCTTGTATTTTCTTTTAAAAAAATCCTAGGTGTATATCCAAGGGATATGTCAATTGGTACAGAGTATGTATATATAAAAATATTTAAGAAGGAATTTCCACAGCCTCGCTTGCCATATAGTTATATTTAAGGAACCGTATGTCGATTTCTGTCACATGACTCCTGAAAATGCTTGTCATTGACGTTTTTAATAAAAAGTGACGTCACACAGTGTTGCCATAATATACTTACTATACCTACCCGATACCGTACCGTAAGTACAGTTCAAGGAAGCAGGACTAGCTGTAAGATATGTTCATTGTTCGTTGTTATGAATATATCAAGTTGTGGATAAGTGAAGTTCAAACTAAGATTATTATTGTTATCGTTTGACATTGGCTCATACAGGTTCTTATTTACTAGATTCTATGATAAATTGATCGCTTAAAATGCCACATTATTTATAAAATATTGTAAATCGACTTATCTTGATGATTGGGCACATGTTTTTAGTTGCTAACTTCGTCAACAAAAGTTTGATACTAATTGTTTTTACCATCTTTTAAAAAGAATAGCTGGCTTTTGCAGTAATTATCTATAAACAGGAAAATTAACTAACACTTCTTAGTGAGTCACAATTTTAATTTTTACTCATTTTTTATTATTGTTCAAAGCGCCATCTAGTCGTTGGACTTGTATAGTAATACATAGATCTTATCTCGACAAGCCAAAAGCAGTATTTTCCATTGACTTTGGTGATCGCAGTAAGATGTCGGTGGTATAGGTCAACGCTAACGATGATCCTTCAATATGTTTTATTAGTGCTATTTTTTTAGGTTTATAGAAGAGCGAATGTATGAATAATTTAATGTAAATAATTTATTTGGTAAGCCATAATAACAAATATTCTGTGATATTCCGTTTGAACTTTAATGGTTCTGATTGTTTTGTAATTGATTTATATTATCAAAGAAATAATGAATAAAATGTTTTTGTTTAAAAGGTCGTTTCATTGAGTCACAAATCGTTTTCTAGTTAATCAAATGCCCAACCCAGATATGATACTTTCTAAGTAGAAATACAAGATAGGTATAATAATCAATGCTAGCGTAACTCTGTACTCTATGGTCTGAGTGAATGGAACCGATCCATGATCAAATAAGGCATTAAGGCTACTTTTTACTCCAATATATAAAATTACTCCAGTCTAAGCGGACGACGTCGCGAGTAAAAGCTTGTAATATAAATGCAAACGTATGTTTGTTACCTCTTGACGCCCGGCATGCACAATCGTGATGAAATTTGGCAAACACGTAGCCGATTGCATGAATAGCGATACTTTCTGCATTTCTGTTGGTGTACACGATTTGCAGCAGTCGAAAGCTAATAATATAACCATATTATAATAAAAAATCGTCAATAGAAAATCATCCACCGCTGGCAACACTGTCAGACATTACACTTCTGTGAATGATGTGTGCTGCAGTCGGTTAATATCACGCGCTACTCGCATTACTCACACATTTCGAATCGCTACGACTCTTTTTATCACTCGAAATTCTAACTACAATCGAAACAATACATAACAGGTTAAATTATTTTATTCTTGTTGGCCTCAAAATATTCATATTACATTTTACAACAAATGTTAATTAGTTTATTACATCATTTACTTGCATATCAATGCGAGAACTCTTCCAAACTTTTATATATAATAGCTAAACATTTAAAAATTGACAATTGGCGCTATAATTACTTTCAACGTGCTACCGACAAAAATATCTATTTTAATAGAATACAGTATTCTCTTATATGGTGTTCAGGAGTTAAATGGCAAGACGGTTTGGTAACATTTTCTTAATTAATCTTTTAGTTCTTTCTCACGTACCAATCACCTATCATGTTGTTACCATATGAGTATAATAATTTTTTAAGAGGCCATAGAGCATTAGAGGCGCCCTCATTCGCTTTTTTCTACATTTCTCCGCAATCGTACAATAATTTCAAAAATCAAGTCGGACTTTTTATCGCTATACATGGATTCTGTGTAGTTATTATAAATTGACCCGCCTAAAGTGGTCACTTTCAACTGATTTATTGATAGAACTGCAGTTCATAATGTAGCGATAAACCGTAAACCAGCAATAACTACAATAAGTCTGGCTTGTTTTTTGGAATTTTTATATAATTGCGAAGAAATGTGGAAAAGAGCGAACGAAGGCGCCGCTGTCGCTCTATGGACTCTTAATACTAGTAAGAAAAGTTACGTTACTGATATATTTGATATATCTATAGTGTACTTAGATTCTTTAAAACACAAAATTCCAATACGTTACCAGTATGACAATTGACAAAAATATTAAGTATGAAGACGTTGCCAAATCGCCTACACTCTTTAAAAACTTTAAAATGAAAAGAATTATATATAACATGCAATATACATTACCTTACATGCAATTATTAGGTAAGTCTCTATAATACGGTTACTTCAAATAACTATATATAAGGCTGAGTTACGATTGTGATACGGAAACGACGCGATTATCGATTGATAAAATTTAAAGGACAATATGTACCTTTACTATGTACTATTATAGATTTAGATAGGCTCTGTTATCATAAAATTACATTAAAGATGAAGAAAATCTGATAAAAAAAATTCTGTATTTTTCAATTGTATTAAGTTTATTTGTATCTTTCCCAATAACACTGACAAGTATATAATAAGTACTGAAAACCTTAATTAAGCTTTTACCCATTGTGTATCATTCCAAAATTCTTCATACAAATATAAATTCGAATTGAGCATCTTTTAGCACATTCACAAGCAGAAAAAGCATTAGGTGCTTTACCGGGGCTTTATGTCTTTTTTATGTAAGTTAAACTAAAGAAATCTCACCTTTTATTGATGTTTGGATTTTTTAAATGTGACCCTTGGCCTTCATCTCACTTAATGGTGATGATTAAACTGTATGGAAAGCGTGCCCGCCTAGAAGTATCGATCTTTCTGCTAACTTTCATTCGGGAACACAACAGTGCTATTCACACTGTTGATTGGCGGCAGACAGGTAACATGGTGGTGATAGTTTACCTAGAACCAATTACCCGAGGCCTTCGTCAACTTCTTGACTCCACGCTCGTAGAATTTACAAAAAGTATTAGCTGTCGTTTCCGCCCATCATCGACCCTCATCCTATGAAGGCAATTTAGAAAAATAAAAAGAATTCACAGTTTGTGTATTCAATTTTATTTGGTAACTGCAATAAATAAGCATTAACAATTTGAAAGCAAACAAGCTTCATATAATTTTCACTACAAATCGCCCCTGGCGGTCGTAGAAGCAAATCAGGATGTCAATTCTAGTAAATTATTGCAACAAAATAGCATTGCGGATTTCGAAACCAAATTCTACGCTTTTTTTAAAACTATTGCGTCTTTTGCAACAAAAACCTCATGACACAAACAATTATATCTAGTTTAATTTCTGTAATTCTCCCACAATTTGTTTTGACAAGTGTTCAAATCGCTACGATCTACAATTTTGATGCAATAATTTGGAAAAATAAAGGACTTCCTAATTTAGAATCTATATTTTGTACGTTTGTCGAAACATCCAAAGCAAATCTATGTATTGTCATGGGTGATGTTGAGGAAGATAACTTTTTATTTAAACGTTAACTTTCTAATTTAAACATCAAAAATTGCTACGTATTGGACAACACCTAAATTATTGCCTTGGGATAAATTAAGTACTTTCTGGCATGAAACTGGAGACGGCGTAGGATTATTTTGAGCGAGAAAAGCTATTTTCGTTTGGTAGAGCGCACAATAATTGAAATAACTGGCCGACAATAAACATGGAGAAAAAATATATTTTTCTTTTCGCTTAGTCCATCCTACGCCAGATATGGTTATATAGAACTACGGCAAATTAAGCACTTTTGGAATTTTTCAAAACGTTCTTAAACTTGTCATCCATCCAAAGAATAAAAAATCAACAACAATATCGAGACACAAGCACTAGGCAATGCTAAAAGCAGGTCGTCAACAACATCCTAATTATCTACTAATAAAAGACTACTCCCAAATTTGTATATCACGCTGTATTTGATGTAAAACTTATTACAACATAATAATAATAAAAAAACTTAACTAAAAAGTGCAATAAAATTAAGAAGCGAACAATATTCAGAGCTCCGTATAAAATAAAAAAGAAGTATTTTACATATAATTTCGCATTACAGGAGCTCGGAAATCATGAAAATTTAAACATAAATACGGCCACAAAAGTTAAAGATTTGTTAAAATAATGAGGAACATTTAACACAATTTAACATTGCGATTGGAAAATTAACAATATTGTACTGATAAAATTAAAATTATAGTTTCGATCCGTTACACGAACAGAGAGCTAAACATAGATACGGGGAGGAATCATCAAGCAAATCAAAACGAAGAATGTTCATAAATTGTTACCATCGTCGGTATATTATCTGGAATGTCACACAAATTAATTAAATACTGATTTGTTAAACAACAAAACTTATTATATACATGCGTTCACTGTAACCGTGGGTGTTGCAAACTGAACCTTAAACCCATGTTAGAAGAACCACAAACACCGTATACCAACAGCCAAAATTTAAATAAATTAGTGATCGACATATTCACCTTGCAACACCCCTTATTATTTTAACCAAACTACCAATTTAAGCTCATCGTACATTAGGCAACTCGTTAATCTATCAGCTGTCGTATCGCTCCAAATTAAAAAGCGACAACGGATTTGTCAAAATGGGTCAGAATCACCTAAATGCGAGTGTACACTACAATAGCACAAATATCTATATGGTACACTCGACTACAAAAATATGTATCCGCTTTTAAGCCTTGTAACATTCTACCTTACTTGTTCCTATGTAGCGTGTTGAAGGAAATTACTGTTAAAGGTCAGTGTGACATGGTTCAAAAGTGGATACATATTTTTGTACTCGAGTGTACAAGTACCTTTAGATAGATTATTTCAAGTTGAACAATTCTATCAATACTGGATTCTCACCACTTCGTGTATTAAAAAGAGAGGACAATATCAACATTTGCACGTCTTTTAACCCGTTAAGGTTTTTGACAACTGAATTTGTTTTTTTCCTTTTCGGTTGGACTTGATGCTGTTGGTCCTGCGACCACTAAAGCTACACGCGGACATTTTGGCGAGCGCGGAAGGCGCTCTATGTTAGTTGTAGTGAAGGTTAACATATGCAGTACTAAATAATAGCTTTTTTTCTCGAAAAGTATTAACCCAAATTGTGGCATTCGCTTAATTTTGACACATAATTTGCGACAGACAACGAATATTTATCTCATTCTCTCTTATGACAATTCAATGATGTTAGAAAGGCTAAAATATAGTCATTCGTATCCAGATTCATATAAGCTATCTATGTCATACTATATTTTTGCGATGGCACATGTGCTGAATTAATACACAGCTATTCATTGGGCATCGTTTGTTATAACCAAGCGTGTTAAACTGTGTTAAAAGCGCAACATTTTGAAACAATGATGACATAATCCTGACGAAACATGTTCTTTCGCGCTAGTTTCCCGACAAAAGTTAACAAGTTCGAGCGAAAACTGACATGCGTGGACGGTTATGTCTCAGAAACTTTGTCAACATGTTGCGCAATATTGACAAACATCGTAAGTCGTGCCGCCTGAATACCCGGCTTTATCTAGCAAAGGACTTATTTATTTATTTATTAATCAAACATAATTTTCACAGTATTAGCTTAAAGTGTACTTAATCCAAGAAAAGGTTTGTCTGTACACCATGTGACTCGTCTATTTTATTTTACAATACTCACATTCTATCGCATTCTAATGCAGTGTTTTAGTATTGTAAGATGAGGGTATTTTAACAAATACCTTCATCCCACAATACCAGAACACTGCATTGTTCGCCGAGTGTGACTGGTGTGTGTGTGTGTGTGTGTGTGTGTGTGTGTGCTGTGTACAGGATGGTCATTTTTGTTTGTTTGTTTTTTAGACGACCACGTGTTGCCCAATATACGACCGCCCTTACAAATACCCGGTTGACGGTTTAAAATACGCTGCACCGATATATATTATTTATTATATATTCCCCTAAAACGCTTGCTCCAACTAACTGTTACTATTGCGCAAAAATACTTACATGTGTACAATTTTAGCTCTGCGCGCGCAGCGACAGAAACGATACGATAGAGTCGCTTAAACCTCGAGCGGACTTATCGATCCGCGGCGAAAATTTCTACAGCGATTTCAAATTAAAATCATACAACGAAAATCTCTACTGTTTCTTATGCTAAGGATTACAGTTAGTTTTAATGGATTAAAGTTATGTAATATTTATAACAATTTAAACGAAAAATCGCATCGATTTAATCGCTGCGCTTGCGCGGAGCCTTAATAATAATTATAATACACAACAGCCAAAAAACCTCCCGTTAACAAACAGGGACATTTATCTAAACGGAACATTATTAGAACAGCGTAACCATCGCCTTTAATTCTCGTTGCTAATGAAATAGATATCCAAAAGTCTCGAATTAATTTTTTTAAATTTTATCTTTAACCGTTCAATCGCCAATGAATATTGCCGGTCGCGTGAGCGATGTTGGCGATTAAATTGTTAATAAGGTAACGACAATACTACCTGTTAACCACTGACTACGACTTAGTTAAATAGTATCTATTACACATATCGTTTATTATACTAATGGTGTTATGCCTTAGCCTCGATTGATAACTATTGGAGGCAAAGTTAAATCTACTGTCCCACTCTATCCGCAACAGTAGTAAGCGGAACAAACTTTCAAAGACATTTCAATACGTCACGGACTTCAAGGCTTATGTATAATCGTAGGATAGAAAAATCCGTACTGTAATAAATTCGGCCATTACTGTTCCTAGGAAACATCCTACTGGCATCTAATTCATATGGATTTTCATTAGTGCAGTCGAAAGATTACCATAAAAATCTGTAAGATACATATTTTTCTACCCTACTGCTTTGCTACTACTGATTTGGAAAATATCTATTTCATAATACATTAATGCAAATTTAAACTATCAATTTGTCCCCCTTAAAACTCATCGACAATCCTGAATGTATTTAGCACATTTCATTCATCATACTTGCCGTGTAACCAGTTATAAAATATAATGTTATAAAAAATTCATGCAAATCAATCATAATTTCATTTCTCTAATCAATAATACTCGTCATAGCTACGAAACCGCGTCACCGTTTTCCAAATCTACGTAAACAATAAGTGTAAATTATTCACATTGCATATGTATTTGTATGACATCATTCTCACATATTTACGATGTTCAAACGTCATTCTATAACAAAGTGACGAAACACGATGAAGATTGCTCAGAATTATTGAAAAATTCAGATGAAATTATAGGTTCTTTTACATTTTGCAACATGCATAGTATCTGGACAACTGATTATTTTCTTTGTTGCCACTTCGAAAACCAGCTTAGAGTAGCATTAGAGCAAGCGACATTTCACTGATCTCATGCTACCTTAGCAGCTTATTATCGATACAAAATGTTGGTATTTTTCAAGTCAGCGCCATCGATTGGTCAAGATATACTTTTATTCTTTTAATAGCTGAAATGAAAAAATTGCGAAACCATAAAAACACCGTCAAAATATTAAAAGCGCTTTCGGCCGCTATTGGCATATTACAAACAAATTCTATCCGATTCTCTCATCACAAAGCAACAGGTCGAGCCCAAGCGGCGCTTTTAGGCCAGTTGCAAGTAAAATCTTACACGTCTGAGCGCCATCCGCGCTCGACAAATTGCAGGGAAGCTGTAATGATCGCAGGATCAACTTCAACAAGTCATTTCAAATGAACTTGTACGCAAATACAGTAGCTTTGATAAGTCTTCAAATCCGTGTTGTGCGATGTTTCGCAGTAGGTACCACTAGTTGTAATCAAATCGAGGCATCAGCAACGTGAGCTTGAAAACAAGTTTGTCGAGAGCTGACATTGTTTAGGACAGTACACTTGAACAATATTAAATACTTCTGAAGATTTACTCGAATATTTTCTAAAGAGCAATATTTTTGTTTTCGAAGACAGCTATACATTTTAACAGTACTATATTAGATCGGCTCTCGACGCTAAAACACGAGTCATGCCAGGTTCACATTGGGACAGTTGCTCCATAAGTAGTCGTCCATTATAAAACACTGAATATTTCTACCAGATTGATTTAAATCAACAAAACTCTAAAAAATATATTTGTCTTTGGTTATATCCATCTGTGATGAGCTAGATGTGCCAGTCAACCATAGACTACCACACAGCTATTTTAACCAACTTTTTTAAACAATAAAGATATATTCCAAGTTGAATCTAAACGATCACCCACACAGCTATTTGTACATCCATTATGGACAACATTTATCATGGACAATCAACTTGTGTGTACTGGTGTATTCCCAACGTGCCCCTGACGTCACCTAGTGCGTCTTACTCGTTCTCGGCGCGCATGCCCCGCACTTCGCCCTCGCGACGAAGCCTCTCCAGCTCTTCCTTGGTGCGGTCTTCGATGGCGCGAATGTCCGCCATAGTCATGCCGTACCACGAGTCAATGGTGCAGAATACTTGTCTGAAATAAACATGTACATACTTGTCATAAAGCTGACGACAAATGTTAAATTATTATTAATAATATAATAAACGTGACTTATTTTTAACCGACTTCAAAAAGGGAGGAGGTTATCAATTCGACGTGTATTTTTTTAAATGTTTGTTACCTCAGAACTTTTGACTGGGTGAATCGATTTGGATGATTCGTTTTTATTTGAAAGGTGGTGCTTCCCGTGTGGTCCCATTTCAATTTGGTCCAGTTCTGACAACGGTATCCATGAGAAAACGATATAAATCTTAAATTTGCCTTAGTAAAAACAGACTTTTAGGGCAATTGAATTCGGTTTCCAGTTCTTTTTGAACGCATTTGCTTGTTTACTATTTTAAATGAAATATTTTGGAGGGTATTTGCAAGAGTAATTTTCGGGCGATTCCCGCCTTTGTCGTTTAAATTCTGGACAAACAAACAACAACTGAAGACCTCCATCCGTAGAGTGGATATTCCTATAACCCGCACCAAGCATTTTGATGTTCCGAAAACAGAACCTTTGTAATCTCACTCTGGTGTCTGTCCGTCCGTCCGTCTGTCACAGATATAAAGTTCGGAACCCTAAAAATTATGGTTTTCAGATTTATTACTATATTTGTGCTGTAAAATCTTGCTTATTGAGGGTGGACGCCTAAGAATGTCAGGATTCTAGGTTCCTTGCGCTTTCAAAGGAAACCGTAAAAAAACGGACACATTTTTTTAAATATGACTTAGAAGTTTGATTTTTTTTTCAGATTCAAGGGAATGCAGACTTGAGTATTTGATCTAATTAGTTCCTGATAAAAAGGGTATTTACATGACCAACAAAGTGATTTTGTGAACCCTGCATACTTTAAAATAAAATAAAAAACACATCAGAATATAAATAAACGTGTATTTACTTACCTATGGAATATGGTGAACAACCGCCGTTCTGATTTCTGGATGACATTTTCTACTTTGCTCTGTAAAAAAAGTTAACTTCTAGATCAACTGAAATACCAAAAATATTATTTTTACAAACATGCCAGCTTTAACGGCACAATAGGCGCTACATCCCACCCCATAGACTAAGAGAGTTGTGTGCCAAATTTCATCTCGATTAACTGTCTAATTGAGGCATCAAGAGGTGACAAACACATCCACTTTCGCATTCATAATACGAGTAGAAGTACGATACTGGTATTATTGTCTTTGACGGGCATGTAATAAATACAGCTCATCTAGCGATGTCAGAATATACACTTATCGGCACAGGATTTGTGATTCCACTAAGATTCCCTTACAAATGAGGTGTGTTTTAGTAATTCAATCAATTTAAATTGCTTATTTCACATTGGATTTTGCATTGGAAAGCCTTAAAAGTCATCATTAAAAAGATGTTATTAAGTTTATTCTACACTTCTCACACCATAAGCTTGTTAGAATAAAAACATCGATAAAGAATTCATTTTTGTAACGAGATTGAAGTTAATCCTCTTATAAACATTCCTCAGACACTACACATTCCTCACTCATACCCTTCATCATCAACTGCCTATATACGTCTCCACTGCATGAGCTGAAGCCTACTCTCATACAGAGAGTCCACCACGCGGGCCCAGTGCGGATTGGCGGACTTCACATGCCTGTTCAAGACATGCAGGTTTCCTCACGATGTTTTCCTTCACCGTTAAGCAATCGGATAATGTACTTAAATTGAAAAACAACTCATAGCTACACGGGTGGATTCAAACCCTGAACCCTCAGATTGAGAGTCCGCGCCTTATCCACTGCGTCTTGTACTGTAACCCTTACTTAACTTTACATAATTTTGTTCACTTAAGTTTAGCTTATCGTTCCTTTACTTAACATATAATTTAGGTAGGTAGGTAAATTTCGTTTCAAGAACGGAATCTTCTGGCACAGGATTGTGACGCATTGGTACAAGCTTCCAAACGACCAAACCATTATATTTATTTATTAAAAACACTTGTAACACTTCGCCTGGAGCGAGTGAAAAATCGCATTCAGGCTCAAATTTCGTGTCGGTGAATGTATTAACAACATATTTCTATTAGTGTCTGGTTGTGTATGTATGTATACTGACCTGTAGTCCGAACCACTTGAACTCTGCCGTGACTAGCTTGTAGCAGGTCATGACGGGCTTGACCTCGTTCTTCCAGTTGTTACCGGTGAGCGGTCCGCGACCTGTCTTCTGCGACTTGAACTTGGTAGGGTCCGTCTCCAGCTTGTAGTCGGAGCTGTTGAGGGGGTCGTTGGCGATGTCGATGTGCACCACTTCGCGCTGCTTCACCTTCTCGGGGGACAGCTCGTGCACCTGAAGACGAGAGACAACACGATTCAATATCAACCTCATCATTTGAGATATTGTTGTGTCCAATAAATGCTTGCACCAAGAGTTTCGCTCCTATATTTATCATGCGTAAAGCTAAAATATGTTTATGTCTGTTTCCATGTGTTCTGAAAACTACAACTTGAGAATCTTAGGCACCTTCTAGAACAACGCGTAACATCGTCGACCTCATCGTGACTTAACATCCGGTGAGATTGAAGTCAAGTGTTGACCTACCTTTTGTCCATCGGCATCCATCTATGGCATTCCGCGGGGTCATAAAAGGCGACAGGAATAATATATGTAATAACAACATCTAACTGCGATCACCAATCCGCCTGCCAAGCGTGTAAACTACGGCAAATTCCAGAAAGGCCGTCGTGGCAATCTGTATGGGAGACTCATGTCCGGACTTATGGAGCCAGTTATTATAGATACTTGTCCACGTGCAGCACGGACGTTCACCTCCCCCACCGATCCACGATACCTCACCACTCCCCGCAAGGATTGGGTCAGATCAGGGGTCGGTAGTATCGCGCACGCGTACTCACTCGCACATGCCCGTGTATAGAAACGCCCTTTGTTCGATGTATGCGAATATCACGACATTTCTTTGCAGTGTCCGACCTGTGACCTTGTACCCAATCTGACCGAAAGCGGCATTTGATGCTTTCCCTACTTGTGCCTCTCAAGGGACAACATACGCGATTATATGCTTCTATAGACATATTCTTTATGAAAACAAGCTTTTGTCAGAGATGTTTCGTCAGATATTATCTAAAAGCTGCATTTTCCCGCAATTTGTTTTTAATCATTTAGTCAAGTTAAATGTGATATATCTTCTAAGCTACCGGACATACAAGGGCGTATTTCGTTATCATCACAGCGAATCCCGTGGGTCACGTTACGTACATAAACCGTTATCGAGCACGTTTCTCTCACAACAAGAAGTTACGACAATTGATAAACCGTCGTCGAGCAGGAATGTTGGCGTTAGAGCTAGCGTTACCGCAGCACAGGGCACGCGCTATCAACATTACACAAAGATTACACACAACATTAGAGACATGTTGTTTGATGTGCACCGTTATCATCGGATCAGCGACAAGGTCAGCTATACTCATACTACGCCGAGGACGTGATAATGACATTTACGTTACGTGTAGCGCGCGCACGCTTGTAAATAGAACATTGTTCACCGAGGGAAGAAAGTGACCAATTACCAAAGAGTGTTCTGCGGGATGTCTCATTTGTTTTATCTACGAGCATTCCCTCGATGTCTATGAATGTGTATGCGAACATAGTTCGAAGCGACGTTTAAACCCAACAGATAAGCTCACAGCGTATACTGAGTAGTGCTAACACCCGGCAGTGAGGTCGTAAAAACTTCATTTACATTGATAACGCTGTAAAACTGGGAGCTAACTACTCTGTAAACAGTACAGACAAGAATCACTGTGTATAACTGCAGGAAGGGAAGGATTTACATTCGCATAAAAATGATCCTAATGTTGACTGCCTCCGTGGCGGAGTGGGCTCACAGTCCAGAGGCTCCGGGTTCGATTCCCACCGTAGTTACCTATCGGTATATGGATAGTCGTGTATGGATAGATAGTGAAGCGTCGGTGGCGCAATGGATAAGGCGCGGACTCTCAATCTGAGGGTACCGGGTTCGAATCCAGCCGTGTACCTGTGAGTTGTTTTTTAATTCAAGTACATTATCCGATTGCTTAACGGTGAAGGAAAACATCGTGAGGAAACCTGCATGTCTTGAACAAGGCATGTGAAGTCCGCCGATCCGCACTGGGCCCGCGTGGTGGACTATGGCCCATACACTCTCTGTAGGAGGGTAGGCCTGAGCCCCAGCAGTGGGGACGTATATAGGCTGTTGATGATGATACGAGTACGTCACGATTAGTGTAGTATGTTTTAAATAATTTTTAAAACGAGTTTTGGTACCGATGACCATAGTTGATGACGTATGCTTGTAACGGAAAACATCCAGCCGTCACGGGAATGGAATACCAGACTTAGAATCTTATTGTAACTTGTGTAGTGTAGACTAAGTTTAAAATCGAATCATGTTTCCGCACATTGGAATGGCGGCCTCTGAACGTAGCTTGTAGTGGCTATGGAGTTTGGAGTGTGGTATCTAATCGATACGACACCTACGCCTGCCGCCTAACTGCAGTGTTAATAGTATATAAGGTAGCAGAGCCAGCACCTCATCTCAGTAGGACCAACTCACGGTCCTAAACGCCATATTAGCACCAAAATATCACATCTCGATTAAGTTCGCGAACTGTCATTGTAGGTCCGGGCAGTAGTAGAATTAAATTAATGTATTTGTTTGAAATGTATAGTTTAATACATTTTGGAATTTTTTGATCGCTATAGAAATCTTCGAGAGAAATCGACATCTTCAAGTTATTTCGGGTCCAGACGAATCAGACTCATTCTTGAGTTTGGTCTAATAACAAGAGAGACAAATAGCGACGTCCGCATTCCTATAAAGATAGATAATTATATATTGCCGTGACAATCAATACTCACGCTAAGGTCGTCCGTTTGCGACATGGGATTGTACTAACACTTTTTACGAGAAACTGTCTTATATTAATAAGAAAAATAATGTTCTAGATTACGAAATGAATAGACTATTAGAATAGACTTGCCTATAAAGTCTAAAGTTAATTATTCAGCTACCACAAATAGAGTATAAGATGTACAAACCAGATTATAGATCAAACATTTATAGTTTGAGCAATAACTGGAAGAAATTGTGAACACTTGGGAACGTGAGTTCACTGGAACGAATGAGCTGTCATTGTGGGAATTTTTTACATACAATCACTACGCATGGTAGGCGAGATTTAATGGAAACAGGTTTTCGTAGAATGTTCCCTAGTCGCCTACGACAACAACGGGAATACTAGGTCGGTTAAATCCTAATTCAAAATAAAAAGACTACAAATAAAAGTGTCTACTTCGGCACAATTTGGCTCACGATCGGTAGGGTCGCGAGCACAAGCTCTATACACATCTCGATGATATACTGTGTATGTTTTCTTCTTAAAGATGTGATAGCTTTAGTTTCTTTCGTCCTTTTTTTCTGCAGAACGCTTTTGCAAAAGTGTACTAGATTCATTGAGGTTAAAAAAGATTTGTTATGAATGTAATTTGATATTATTAAATTAACTTTTTGTCAGACCAAAGAATATAAGGAGTTGGGACAAGCCGCCTTGCACACTTGTGAGTTTTGCCTCTAAGCTCATAAAGAATATTAAAATTGCAAATTTTGATAAGATACTCGTCCCACAGCTCAGATTAATGATTTGGGAGTGGCAATGGCAGTGAACCGATGCGGTGGCAGTGTATGCCCGTAGGGCATAAAGTGCTCAGCAGATTCTTGGCGGCTTGTCTCTGGTATTATTTGTTATGTGGTCCCCACCTGACATGTCAATAAGGAAGTTGACAGCTTACATGGCGATTTGACATACGGAATTGTAAAACAAAATGTGTCAGTTGTACACTTTTAGACTGTTAAAAGACCAGTCTAGCTTATCTTTTAGCCCTAAGATCGAGAATGTAAAAAATATCGATAATTATGTAAGTTCAAAAGAAATTTCTTTAAAATGATATATCAAGCAATAAACGCATAGCGATTTGTACCCACGCTATCTCAAAAAGGCACGTTAAATCTTGGTTAAGGATACAAATTCCTCCCAAATTCTATTAAAAATATAGGGCTGAGAAAATTGCACCGTAGATTTCTCAAACGTTTTATACTACAATTCTAGATTAAAATTAAAAATATATGTAATTTTCAGAATAAATTAGTTTGTTTTTCAAAAATACGCTCTAAATATATCGCATAAATTAAACAACTAACACACGGTGCCTGGCTTTACTCACACATGCGTATCCCGTGCTTCTGTCAACTTGTACAAAGTATCTTGACAATGACGAATTTGTGCGCAGGCTCGACAACGCGTAATGCCTCCGTCCGCGCGAGCAGATTTCACGCCTCATTAACACTTGGTGGTCATAATCACATATAAACGGTTATATCGAAACAACGACCATTTGGGCACGCTTAATTGACAGCTTTGGATAAACATCACATTGGTTTGTGTAGCGACCACCTGTGTTTTTATTTTGTTCACGACATATCAGAAGTCACAAGAAAACTATAAAATTACTAGCGACCCGCTCCGGCTTCGCACGGGAAGTAGCGCATATACCTATTTTTGGCATCAGATTGTTGCGTCGAATATGAATTCGATTTAAATGAAATTTAACACACTTAAAATAGCATTACATGCTTTGTTTTATCATGTTTTGTTATATCTCAAACTGCCTAATCCCGGCAGCGTATTCGATAATCGCTCCCGGACGGCTTGATTTTTTCCGACATCTTCAACAATTAACTCATATTTCCATCAATTTACACAAAATATTAAATAATTATACACTAAAACCTTCCTCAAGAAACGTTGTGTTGATATATGAAAACCGCATAAAAATCAGTTCAATAGTTTTTGAGTTTATCGCGAACAGACAGATACGATGGGGGGACTCTATCTTATAATATGTTATGATACCGCTACTTCGTCTTTTGGTTGCTTTGTTCACGATATATCGAAGTCACAAACTATAAAGTTATACAGCGACTTCCTGGTTATTAATTAATTGTTTTTGGTTGGATGATTTGTGGTCATGATAATGTTGATACATAGACTAATATACTCTTGATATCTTGTCATTTCTCTTAGTCGCCTTTTACGGCACCTATGGGATATAATGGGGTGATCCTATTATAAAGCTTAGACCTGTTAATATGTATTATAGCACGTGAAGTCCAGCATAAAGGGAATATGTTTTATACATAAGTTAAAATATGATCGAGTTCAACCACAATTTTACCTGATGTTACTGTACTGATGATGTGGTCAAGGACGGTACGCTCGAGTAAAAAATATATATACCCACGTTTCTACCATTTCATATTCAAGTGCAATCGACATTTCCTTCAGCACACTGCACATGAACAAGAAAGGTTGAATGTGATAAGGTACAAAAGTAGATACTTTTTTTTTTACTCGAGTGTACCATGTCACATTCACCCTTTCTTTGTTCTAAACAGTGTGTCGATGGAATGGTAAATATGAAAGGTGAATCATCCAGATTGTAGCACTTGGTAAATCTGTGAAAATGCACCTTAGCAGTAGGTAATAAATGAAGCTGTACTCACATTGTACTGGTCACCGGAATCCGGTAAATGCAGCGATTCTATGCAGATAACGAAGTTCTCTTTCATGTAGCCAGGGTTCTGAAAACACAGTGAGTTTCAATTAACAGCAAGATAACAGAAAAAAGCAAATCTAGGTGTGTAACCGCCTAAAGTTGTGTGAGTCTATCCGTAACTCAACTAACGCACACAAACAACAATAAATTAAAACAAGAACCGTATAAAATTGCACACATTAAGAGGGTATGCTGTTGTCAAAGCGCCCATACAAACGTAGTCCAGTCATATTTTGAGTATTAAGCTATGAAAATCTATGAAATTTTCAAGACACAATCTAGAAACAAATATCTGTGTCGGTGGTGAGTCAGAATTTCGTTTAAATATATACTTCCAGAGTTACAGGGCGTCAAAGTATTGTATTTTTCGGTAATAAAAAGCCCCAACTTTGAACCTGATTTACAAGAGTATGAATCAATTTAGAACAATTTAGAAAAACCACCGACATCTGAAATTTGATTAGTATACTGTATTAAAAAATGGTTACATAATATACTGTATCCTTCAAATGATCCCTGGACTACGAAACATCCAAATAACGGGTGGATAACATCGCGTAATGTATGCTGTCTCACCGTACGCGCTCGGGTAGGATAGGGCTCGGAGAGGGACAGCTACAAAACAATTCAACCTTGAAACCGACCACGTGGTCTTACCAACATAGCCTCTTAAAACCATACGCAACGCACACATGTATGTCCGTGACCCGGCCTTAGAATTTGTCCATATAATGAAATGAAATGATCGGTCATTTCATGATGTGCTCGACTAGGTACTGCCCATATCGTTTGATCGTCAACATTCGTCGATTTGTTCATCCACGATTAGCCGTGTCATATTGTAATACTCCTATCCTAAAAATTATTACACTATTTTCTAATATATGATTATTTAAAAAATTGTTTATTTCGTTCACAAACCTTTACATAGATACAGCACGTGGAGGCTTTCCTTTTAAGTATGGATAATACTTTCAGCTCAGCAGAAGGGTGGTTAATGAAATACTACATTTTAGATTAATAAAATTAAAAAAACAATTTGGAAAAAAGAACAATATTTGACTTGAACAATGAATTATCCTAGCTAGACAAATGAACTAATAAAGAAAAAACATTTCAACTAATAATATTAAGAGTATAGATAAACCAATCTTAAAATTTGTGTTTGGCCATATCATAAATCGAGAAACGATTCCTATTCATTGATTTGACCAAGGCACATCGTGATGTGGTCCACAGGCAGTGTGATATTTAAGAAAAAAAGAAAGAACTGTATTTTGGCACACAAAACTAAAACTTACTAAAGTTTTTGAAGAAAATAAATATGATTTTCATAATAATTCTAATAATTTTCTATATATTCAAATTATTTTATTTAAATAGTGTACTGGCTGGCCTGATTTGAAACATCTCTTTTCCTTATAAAAAAAAGTAAGTAAAGTCGTAAAAAACTACTAAAAAAACCATTTTGTGATGTCCCAAAAAAGTCCCCACTCAGCTTATTGCCACAGCAGATGCGACTGCTTACTGCTTACTGCGACGCTAGTCTTCCATGGGGCCTGAGAACTCTCACGCTATTAAATCCTGCTTCTATATCATTACAATATCCCCATTACATGAAATGATCGGTCACGGTGTGAGCAATTTTAAGATAGGGACACGACTGCTCGGTGGTACATATTGCATATGAAGATATTATGGAAATACACGACATAGCATTTCCAACTGGCGCATGCACCCACTATGGCCCGGTTCGCGCATAGAGAATACAGATTTGTTGTACGGTATGCAGCTATGCGGGTAGGCCTTTCAACCATTCAATGGCGTCGTCATTTCATTCGAGGGCATACAGACGGGATCCAATACAACAAGCGCCAAAATTTCCACACAGGTGGCACATGCGGCAATGGAGGCTATGTCAGTGTTGGAGCGCATAGTATTTCTAACTAGATGATAAATTAATACGAGGGGCATACCGAAAAGATCGGTAATCGAGTACTTTCGATTTAATTAGATTAAAAACTCTTTTTGATGAATAAACACTGGTTAGTTGAAAATCGAATACAATTGACAGAATTAAAAAAAAAATTTTTTTTAAAGAACAATATCAGTTTGAAATTGATAGGTCGATAAAAAAATGGAGCTTACAAGAGAAAGTTTCCGTGCCATAATTTTTTACAACTTTCGACGAGGATTATCTCAGGGACAATGTCTCGCTGAGCTTATATCTATATTCAAGAGTGAAGCGCCTAGCCAGACGACAATATATCGCTGGTATTCTGAATTCCGGCGTGGACGTGCTTCTCTTGGCACCGTACCTTCCACAGGCCGGCCAAAAACAGCGGTTACACCAGAAAATGTCGCTGTTGTGCGCCGAATGATACAGGATGACCGACATATTACATATGAGCAGATTCGGGCTACTTTAGGGATAGGTATGACTGCGATACAAACTGTTTTACATGGTGAACTGGGAGTGAGAAAGCTAGTTTCCCGCTGGGTGCCCCATAATTTGTCCGAAGAGCAAAAGGCGGCTCGTGTCAATTGGTGCCGGTCTACTCTGCAACGCTTCAACGGAGGAAAGTCAAAAGCAGTTTATAACATTGTCTCTGGTGATGAATCATGGATCTATTCATATGAGCCAGAAAGAAAGCATCAGTCGGCTGTCTGGGTCTTCGCAGGTGAGATCAAGCCAACAAAAGTTGTCCGCTCTCGCAGCGTATCGAAGAAAATGGTCGCTTCGTTTGTCGCGAAAACAGGACATGTAGTCACAGTTCCCTTAGAGGAACGGAGAACGGTTACCGCTGATTGGTATACAACGGTTTGTTTGCCACAGATGATATCCGAACTCCGTAGAGGTAACCCGAAACGACGCATAATCCTCCATCACGATAATGCGAGCTCTCACACCGCTCAGAAAACAAGCGAGTTTTTGAAGCAGGAAAACGTTGAATTAATGGATCATCCTCCATACAGCCCTGATCTGAGTCCCAATGATTACTTTACATTCCCTAGAATCAAAGATTTATTGCGTGGTCAGCGGTTTCAAGGTCCAGAAGAAGCAGTGGAAGCATACAAATCGACGATTTTGACCATGTCAACTTCGGACTGGAATTGCTGCTATAATAATTGGTTCGAACGAATGCAAAAGTGCATTAACTGCAACGGAGAATACTTCGAAAAGCAATAAAAATAAATTTAGTTATTTCCTGTATGTATTGTTTTATATTCCCGATCATTTCGGTATGCCCCTCGTATGTATTATCGAGGGCATTGTAATATTCAATTTACCGTGAGAACAGTTCGACAGTACGGGTACGCGTTCCATGCCTCTTCGTGCACTTCAAGAGAGCCTTTCGGCGCCAAGAGTCTGATGAAAGCCGGCACTTTGGACGCCAAGTGGTAGATCTTGTATGTGTACTGGCCAGAGGAGAATTTACCACCTGTCAAACAAACATTCAGGGTTACACTCAAACGTATGCAAATACAACTAAAGGATCTAGCACATTTGAAATTCATAAGTGAATAGACATATCAGATATGTAAACCCGAATCATTATCTTTTTGCAATTCATGTAAACATAACCTCACTTTTATCACCTTCTTTATCACCTTGGACACATCCTCACTAACATCAGGTGTTTAGTAGGCTAAGCATTTTCAACGCGAAAACAATATGTAAGGCTGATGGAATAATGTAAAGAAGATTAAAAACGTTGTAACGTACGTTGTTCCATCAATAATCCTGTAGTTTTGTCCCAAGAATAACACATCTATCTATTACGATATTACATCTGCTCGGCGTTTCGCTTCCTTACCATGGGACTACCAACGTCAAACTATTGTACTATACTAGGTTACATACTTATTGTAAATATCTCTACATTTACGACTATTTGTTACCTAAGTAGATGGGTTATGTGGTGAAAGAATTGTGTATACAAAATTAATTCTATCGTATCGATCGATCGTAGGTAAATAAAAATTGAGGTTATGAAATTAAATTTCAATTCCGCGATGTACCCAAGTGCCGAGGACCTAAAATTTATTTCAATAAATAAATGCATTAAATCTTTGATAAAAATTAAAACTTATTTGTAACACTAAAGCTAAAAATTGAAATACGTAATGAAATGAAATGAAATGAAATATTTATTTGCCAGGATGCATGTTGATACATTGGTGTTACATATAGTTGTAGTCCATATTACATCCTACCTATCTCAGGTGTGCAAATGTTTAACATACATAATAATAATATTAACTAGTTATTTACACGATATAAAATTACTTAAAACTAATTATTTTATATTGTTACCAAAAATGTCAGTATTGATATATACATAATTTTAGTCATTTAAAAATTCATTAACCTTATAATAGCATTTCTGTAGCAGGTAGTCAAACAATTGTTTTTTAAATGTGTAAATGTCATGAGATTTAAATTTGTCAGGAACTTTATTATATATTCGGACTGCCATACAGTAAGAATTATTTCTATGAACTGCAAGTTTTTGTCTCGGTACTTGCAATTTATGAATGTATCCAGCCCTATACGCCCTGCCGGTGTTGTCTTTTAATTTTTTAAATAAATTTGAGTGTGTATGTACAAAAGTGCTGATCTCATAAATATACATACTAGGCAATGGTAAAATGCCATTTTCCTTAAATAATGGCCTACAACTGTCCAAAAAATTTGCCTTACATATTGCTCTCATGCATTTTTTTTGCAATATAAATACTTTGTCAACTTCTACAGAACATCCCCATAGTATTAATCCATACCGCAAATTAGCTGACACATAGCCGTGATATGCCAGAAGGGCAGCATCTTTAGAGGCTGTTTGCTGTAACTTAAACAAAACGTACACAAATCTGTCCAGTTTTCTACATAATTTTTCTATATGAGGTTTCCAGTTGCAGTATTTATCAATAGTGAATCCTAAGAATATTGAACTATCAACTGATTCAATTGGTTCATTGTTATAATTAATTTTAAGGTCAAGTGATTTACTGTTATAAGTCTGAAATTCTATTAATTTTGTCTTAGTCATATTAACATTGAGATTGTTATTTTTAATCCAGTCAGTTGTTAATTTTAATTCTTTTAATATGTCAGTTTCAAATGTATTCTTATTATTAGATTTAATCAATAGCGTAGTGTCATCAGCAAATAATATGCATTCATTATTAATATTCTTAGGTAGGTCATTAATATAAATAAGAAATAGTAGAGGCCCTAGAACACTTCCTTGGGGCACTCCAGTACAAATAGTGCGATATTTCGACTGATAAGTACATTTCTTACCTCGGAAAACTCTACTTATTTCCACACTTTGCTGTCTCCTATTTAAAAAACTTTCAATCCAGTCATGAGCTACACCTCTTATGCCATAATAGTAAAGTTTGTTTAAAAGGATTCTGTGAGATACGCAATCAAATGCTTTACTCATATCTAGCAAAATCGTGACTATGGGAACATGATTACTTAGACTTTCTGTAACAGTTTTTATAAGTTGAAAGCATGCTAGTGCCGTAGAACTATTTTTTCTGAAACCGTATTGCTGGGGAGCCAATATTTTAAAATGAGTAAGGAAATTATAAAGTTTATCAAACATTACTTTTTCAAACAGTTTAGATAAGACAGGATTTAAGGCAATAGGTCTGTAATTGGTCATGTTTTGTTTGTCTCCCTTTTTAAACAATGGTTTGATCACTGTAAATTTTAATCTATCTGGGAATACCCCTTGTACTAAAGTAAGGTTAATTATATGACATAATGGTATGACAATTGCTTTCATGCAAGTTTTTATTATGTTTATATTTAATTTATCAAAACCAGTAGATTGAGTGTTTTTCAATTTTTTAATTATTTTAAAGATATCCATTGGATGAACAGATGTTAGGTAAATAGTTTTATCGTTTTGTGGTATATTAACAGAGCACTGGTTTTTTTCCAATGAGTAGTTAGGATTACTACAAACGTCTATGAAAAATTTGTTAAAATTGTCTGCTATTAATATTGGATCAGTATGTATAAACTTTGTCTTATGGTCATATATAGATTTTATATCGTGGTCACTCGCTCGATTTTCAACTTTTGTTTTTACAATTTTCCAAGCAGCTTTACATTTATTCTTTGCATTAGAAATGTACTTTGAGTTGCTAATTTTCTGCGCTTTATTAATACAGATTTTCAATATTCTTTTATAATTTTTATACTTACTTTTGTTACCTTTTTTACATTTCTTGTTTTGCTTATATTTAATGTATAAATTTCTCTTATGAATGCAACATTTTTTAATTCCTTTAGTAACCCATTTACTCGTTATAGCTTTATATGTTTTGACTGTAATTTCTGGGAAGCAAAGATTGTAAAACAGACAAATTGTGTCATGAAACTCATTGAACGCTTCATTTACATCTGACTCATACAAAATGTCTTTGAACGAGAGAGCCGAAATAGCTTCATTAAACTTCCTGATATTGTCAGCACTCATTTCTCTTCTTTTTTCATACCAGAAGGCAGTTGTTTTATTATTTATGTTATGTGACACTTTAAAAGTTACTGTCTGTGCTGTTTCATGATCAGAAAGACCTAACAGGTGAATGCCGGATTTGACTTCAGACAAATTACTCACTATTAAGTCAATGCAAGACATATTCCTTGTTGGTTTTGTAATATGATTAGAGAAATTATTATTACTCAGAATTGATTGTAACTCATCTGAGTACTTGTCTTTTTTTATCAAATTTATGTTCCAATCTCCACACACGATAACTTTTTTTTTAGAAAAGCCCTTATTTAATTGATGTAATATACTATTAAATTGTTCCAAAAATAGTTTTAGATTTTCTGTATTTGTACCGCGTTTATCACATCTTGGAACCCTATACAGACATACTACAACAATATTAAGCGATTGAATTTCTGCTGCACAGTACTCAAATAAGTAAGCAGAAGGCTTGTTTTTAAAATTTATTTGTTTGCAATCTAAGTTTTTATCGACAAGTATGCAAGTCCCTCCTCTATGACTGGTGCAGAAAGTTTTACAATAGAGATTGTATATCTATTCATTTTACAACTGTAATTGTACAGTCGGATATAAATTATTAACGATAAATATTTTCAAATCTAAATCGATAGTCCATGTAAAATACTTTTTAGTACCCTCCTAAAAGTAATCCTAGTCACGCGGTGCTAAAACGCTCCATATAAATCGGGTGACATTTGTGACGTCACACCTGTATCTAGAGCGATAAAATGTATGGAGCTTGTTCGTTATTTTGAGTTATCTCGTAAAATAATCTTTTTATGTGTTATATGCCCATATAATAAAATGTTCAAAATGCTATGAGAAAACTAAATATAATAAGCATTATTCTATTTGAGGAACTAAATTTTTGAGACATTTCGTCCTTGCAAAATCCAAATAAAAAATCCAAATTATTAAGTATTTTTATTTTGGTGTGATTTCTTTTAATGTCCGTTGTGCTATAAAATACAATTCAACCCAATCTAATTTGGTTGCATCTTCCCTATTGTAACCCCACGAAATGTATAAATAAATAGATTCATAAACTCGTTTAGTATCGCCCACATTTTCATTTCGAAATACAAACTCATTCATATATTGTCTCCTTTGTTCTATATCTGCTTTTCCTATTTCTATTGATGAAACAATTATAGTCATAAACATACGTGATCTATGTAATCGGATTAGATACAGAATTTAGAGAAGAACACGCTAGACAAGCGTGTTGGCGTTTTCAATAATATCACACACGGCTAAACGCTAACAACCCCATTCATTCTCCCAATTCGAATTCTACGACCCCGCGAAAAGGTACGTACGGAGACGTATGGGGTAGTGTTATACTTAACTCAACAAATAGACTCCGTTCTTTGACATTTGCTAAATACACAAAATGCTCAGGCTTCAGTCCCACTGCCAGGGTAGGCAGAACCTATCGATCGACACTTCGTACGATCCTTTACTTTTTAAAGAGGGGTGTTATAAGTTTGACCCTAACGTGTGTCTGTCTGTGTCATCGTAGCTCTCGAACGGATGGACCGATATTGATGCGTTCATTTTACGTGAAAGCAAGTTTCCTTGCGGTGGCTCTAGGCTACGAGTATATTTGGTAGTTGTATGATTATGGCGTAGTTTTGTAAAAAAATGTTTAATTTAATTTATATGTATATATTAATGTTGAGATGCGACGTGTCAGCATCAAAAATAAAGGGTGACACGTTGAATGAAAGTTTACATTTGCCGGTGGAATCTCGGGACCTTGCAGCGTCGTATTTTTAGAACAATAGGTGTTCGTAACACGTTACGCTGCACTGGCTGGAACTACAACTGCTACTTTCGGCAGAGACAACTCTTTTAAATTACGACTGCACTGCACAAAGCTCGTCTTCTTGACTTGGAACAACTTTTATGTACAGTTTATTACACAGTTCGATATACTACTGATTTGTTTCGAGCCATGGGGGTTGCCTTGAATGCTGGGTGATGATGAGAAGGGCCAAATATTACAGTTAGGATGCAGTTTCCTCACAATGATCGCAAAGCAGTACACCTCATTTGTAGGTTGGATACGGAGAGCAAACCAATTTACGACATCGTCCAGTTTTATTACAACTTACATTAACAAATACAGAATTTTTAATTTTACATTTGACAGTAATACTCATTGCTAGTCAAGTCAACGATGTACGCCTAAGAGTTCGGTTCAAAGATATTTACGACCCTTAAGAACAAAGCCCACTTACAGAATTTAACTTAATCGAATTATAGATTAATTAATTGATTATGATAAATCAAACCAAAAAAAATATTAAATTTTTAAATTTGCTATCAAATACATTCAAACATTTTCAACCGACTCCAAAATGAGAGAAGGTTCCAAATTCGACGCGTATGGTTTTTTTTAAATTATATGTGTCACGCGATAACTCCGCCAATAGTGAATTTTCAAAATAGATTGATCGCTCTTTGGGAAAACCAACAAAAACAAAATTATTAAGGTAATTGAAGTCACCCGACTTTCTTTCTTTCTAGTCAGTTCTTTCTGAACGATTTAATTATAGAGTTTCAGGACATAGCAAGACTATGAAGTATCTATTCCATGACCTATGCCATGACTAGACTATGAGTTGCGTAATAAATTGGGTCTTTACAAGATTTACACACGTCATATCGACACATATCTTTGCTCCAAGGCCCTAAAAATCCTAAAAGATCCATCCAAGATCCAAACTACGATTTGTCTACGCACAGCACAAGTGGCACACATCCTACTAGCAAAAAAAACGTGTTAAAATTACACGTTACTTGTTTCCCGCCGCACCTAACCAAACATTACTACATCTGTGTAAACTAGGGGATGACGTCATCGCTTAGAAACAGTGGCATGGGCCGACAATAGTGCTTGTGGCATGATAACATACAGTACAGGTCATCTGCTGTACAAATAGGTTTGAAACTGACGCATTGTGCGGTGTCGGTGATGCACGCTGCCAGTAATCAGATTCACAAGGTTTGGTTGTCAGCTGTTAAAAATCCGTGAGCAATGCTATAAAAATTCCATCTGCAAAGCTAATTGCCGCATAGCAAAACTTTAGCTAGCAAGCTAACTTACTGTATGAATGTGTTGATAAACTATAGTCGGACTTCCATTTACCGGAATCATAATTGCAAATACAAAATTCAAGACTAGTTATTTTTTGCCTGACAAAAAGCTACAAAAAACTTCGTAAGGCTGAAGATAAAACCAGTAAAGGATTCGATAAAGAAGTATCCATCACAAAAATACGTGTTGAACATTCTCAACACTGTGACTATAAACTGTATCAATAAAAAGAATGAGTCAGCTTCGAAATAACTTAATAACTGGCCAAGAGCGAGTCGGGCTCGCATACGGAGGGTTCCGAATATATGATTGGACTAGTTATGGTAACAATGCCCTAAACATAAATCAAATGTAACAATCAACACACAGACCAACTTAATTCACGGTCCCTAGCCCTATACTCGTATTAGATCTGACCGCAAATAAAACATATAGTAAATGTAATTTTGTAAAATGTGTCAAATCATTTTTAACGACGGTGGGCCATTGAACTACACCATATTTGCAATCTACGTATTTCTTCAACAATAGATCTTCCGATTGCATCCTTTGGATACGGAACCCTAAAAATGCCAATTTCAATGGAAAATATTAACACTTTACTATTACTTATCTATTAAATTCAGAATTTCAGAAGAATTTAATATAATTGACCATTATAGGAAAATTGCTGTGTATGATGCAAATACGATAGTATATGTAGTTACTATAAAATAATCCAACCGTCCAACAGAATATGCACTCTAATTTATAGCGCAATTGAGACAGATTCCAATTGTTATCAAAAGTAGCAAAACTAACATGCGCCTACGCACTTTTCATTGGCACCTCGTACGTGCTAACCATGCAAAACGAATCGTGGAAGCTTTAATTTCCTGAATTAAAACAGAGTGTGGTTGACGTGTTCCAAACGGAAACTGTGCGGATTCATTTGTTCCATTTATACGACGTTCATAGCAACTAGAGAGAGTCCCTGGAACGCATGAAACAATGAATAGGAAATGATGTATGAGATTTTTATACTTCATTTGCAAAAATGTGCAAGTAAGGCGGAAAGTCAGAGCGTGAATTTGTATGAAAGACACTATACTACTATAGAGACTATAAAGAGCCAGTTACAGTTCGTATAGCATGTTCCCACATTGCTAAAGGATGGCAAGAGGCGACGACACGGCTCACTCGAATTAAACACAAAAATTGCATTTGCCCATTGCTATCATGTTATTAAATCAGGGTCACCTGCGGCCTTATCGTGTAACTCCAACACCGATCACGATCCCTTTGAATTTGACGTTTGAAGATGATTCACGAACTTCACACCGCTCAAACGCGACTGCTAAATGTCATTGAAAGGTATAGCGATTAATCACGAGTTTGAAAGATTATGAATGAACGAAATCGTAATTTTGACATAAAATTGGTACCGCGTAACTTTTTGACAACTAGAAATCGCTTTCAAAGCGACTCGCAAGTGTCAAATGAAAGATTCAACACTGACCTCGAATCTTTCAAAGATTTCTCGCAAGTTTATCATTGTTTTATAACTTTAATGATTAATTTAGTTTCAATGTCGTTATATCAATTGAATTAGTAGCAAGAACTATTTTGATAGCTAGCGTACAAGAAGAAATTCAGCCGCACAATATAATAAATTGATGTTTTATTTATAACTCTCAATAATTTCAGATTGTTTTTATTATTTGCCTAAATAAGTAATAAAATCAACAAGATAATATACGTTACGTACGTAATTAATTATTTTGTATTAATTTCGAGTATTATGGTATCTCTTCAAAATTAGCTATGATGGGTGACTGTAGGTGACTACTGTTGTGTAAATAATAAATAATAATTTGTGCTGTTTGTTTACGGTGCTATGTGTGAATGGATGAGAACCCACAATATAATATTTGTATATAATTTATATTATATATACTTCGGAAATGAACTTTCTACACCACTGGTGGTACCAAGGCTATCTTAGTTATTAGATGAAATGAAACCTTAGCAATTTTTGTTAAAAAAAGATACCAAAACGAGCGATAAAAATATTTTAAGATAACTAAAGAAGTGGCTGTAAGATTTAAGGACCATTGCCTGTTAAGGTAACTAAAGAATTGGCTGTAAGATTTAATGATCGTTGCCTTTTAAGACAACTAAACAACTGGCTGTAAGATTTAAAGACCATTGCCTTACCTGCTAAGGATAATGAAAAATCACAACGACAACAAGCGCCGATTTCATTCGTTCCGAAAGCGATTGTGATTAAGAATGTTAGACGATACCATTTAAGAGTCGCAATCCCGATCGCGATCCCGATACCTTTCAAAGGTATCGCGATAGGTGTTGGAGTTAGACGATAAGGCCCCTGGTTATTTATTGCAATTTTCTGTGCGTGTATACCATTGCTTTTTTTCGAGGGGGTAACCTTCTAAAGATTAACGACTCCTTCGGAGAGAAGTCGGGTTATGTGATATTTTTATACAATAAAAAACCCTCGGTCGTCAACCTCCGCGCCAGCGAAGACCCCTGGGAACTACTAGAACCAGCGCTCCTCTAGCGCTTCCCATTAGCAATGCCAATGAAGAAGCGATACGCTTCGTGCGACTATCTTCTTGCTAAGGGCTGGTTGACTGGGTTTAGAAAGAACACGGTACAAACAGGGTGCGTAGTTTGACCGCTCACTTCTTGAAATGCAGCCTGTAACGCCTATTGGGTAGGAAGAAGAGGCACTCTAGTTAAGGTTCATAGAACGCGTGGGGCAACTTTCTACAGCATGCCGCTCTAGGACATTATGTCTAGACTAAGTATGTTAGACTCAGCATCGGCTCATTAAAATTCGGGTAACCGATCCAATTTGCATGAGCAGAGGAAATTAACGAAAGTACAAAGGGTGTTTCCATACCTTTGTGACATTAAAAACCATTATATTTAATGGTCGGCCTCGCATATTTTAGTGTAACTTATATAACGATTAATTAATGAACACATAAACGGGTGTAAAGAGATTGGATTCAAGGCAGAGAAGTGAAACACACCAGGAATATTGATTTCATTCAATATTTTATTTGAACTCCTACTTAATAATATTATTGGCACTTAGACACTTATTGTAATCGTGATTTAACCGCCAGCAACATTACATCCGGTCACTAAACCTAGCTTATACATTGCTTACTGAAATAATATTCAACGGGGATCAATCATTCGATATTTTATAAACCAAAGATGCTGATCAAATTGTCAAAAGTGGTCAAATAATTTCTACATAGGTTGTATGTAACTTGACAGCCAAGACTAAAATATTTCCTTATGCTGTATAGATATTGGGTTGTATCAAAACTCTTTGACAATGATAATGAGGCCTGGTGATGTGTATAGCAGCCGAAAATCAGGCTACCCATCACCTAAGAGTATATATACACCTGTGCGGTTTGTTATTCATACAAGTTTACGTCAAATCATATAAAAATATGACAAATCTCTCTCGCACTTCTCATGATACACCCGTTTTAATACTTTTTTCGATCCATAATAAAGTCTACATAGTCAGAAATAAATTTTATGCATGATATACAATAAACACAAGGTGAATGTGACCTCACTTAGTGACGTACAGAAGCGCCGACGACGACAAGAAGTCCGTCCATCATTTAGAGAAGTAAGTTTCTAGATACGTTACTTCGACAGTACGTTACTGGACTCAAGAAAGACAACTCGTTGCAATGTTATTTTAGTTCCTATAAGTTGCGATGAACCTTTTTGTAATGATATATCTGATATTTATAGGTTATCACAGACCAACCAAGCTAGACGCCTAATGAAATGCTAACTATTGCAGAGAACACATCAAGACTTATACGTCTCATACACTTTAGTTGCGACTAATTATGACATGACGCGAATTTGAACAGGCCAATCAGCGAGCACTTCTCTCCTCTGGGACCAATCACAGTGCACTTATCTGCCCTGGAACCAATCAAAGTGCACTTCCCTCTACACACTTTATTATGTTGGATGAATAGTTTTATATTAATACGGAATATTAGTAATTCTGAAGCAATTAGAACCGTAATCAAATGGAGTCAAAACCATACAAATAAACATTGATGGCTCAATAACCAACTGACGATCATAGTAACGATTTTTAGCGATTTTAAACTGCTGTTATCGTTATACATTTACGTAATAAGCGAGCCGTGAACTTGAACTTTAAAGTTTACCGTACAACATTTAACTTGTAACTTAGGTCTCTTTGTACGGTGTTAACTGTGGACAAATATTGAACTAGTGACTTAACTGGCAGACGTAAGTATTACACTTTGATGTTGACTTTTTACGTTAATTTGCACTTAGTAATGTATAATTTTAGTTTTAACTGACTGTAACTCAGTAAAGACTGAGAGTCAGTAGGTCGATTTTCACAGACGTTTTCCCGGCCGATGTTTTCACATAAGATTCTTTTATCCCGATTATGTTCCTGTGTGAGATTTTTGTTGATTCTAACAACCGACTTCAAAAAAGGTGTAGATGCTCAATTAGATGGGTATTTTTTTAAATTTATTACCTCAGCAATTTTTGACTACGTGAACCGATTTGGTCTCATTTCAATTTGTTCCAGTTCCCACATTGGCACCCATGAGAAAACCATATAAGTCTTGCCATATAACTTGCCTTAATAAAAGTAGACTTTTAGGGCAGTTGAAGTCGGTTTTTAGTTCTTTTTGAACGCGTTAACTTGTACAAAAAAAGTATGACGTAAGTTTATTAAAACGGACGGCCATACTGCCAGCTTCCAAAAGATTTTATGGTAATAAAGCTATTTTCTTAAGAACTACTTAATTAATTGTATTCTTTATTACGAACGACATACTCATTTTATATTCTACGCTAAGGTACACAAACAAACTACCTTGAGATCTCTCAATGTCACTCATCAACTGTATGAAGCTACCAGTTCCAAGTTAATTATGGTAGAGTATAGAGGAAAACTGTAGGTTAGTTAAAAATAATGCGATCGCTATATGATCAACCCATTTTTTATTCATTATTTAATGTTTTTGGAAATTAATTCCGGAGGATAGATCCAGCGAATATAAGTGTACGTAATGTTCTAATTACATTAAGCTGCCTTAAGTAGATTGTGGATTAATTATTTATATTTAATTCAATGATTTTAGCAATGAAAGATCGGCACACAGAGATGGCAACTTCGCATTTTTTAAATTTAGTTCAATTAAAAAAAAACTTTTAACGAATGTTTCTACTAAAAATTGTATGCACGGTCAAAGCAAAAATATCTACTCACTTTATACCATATCATACTCACATTGATTGATTCACCAATGACATTTCCCTCAACACACTGCATATAAGGAAGGGTAAATGTGATATGGTATCAAGGTAGCACAATTTTTTGGATCCCGTACACATCACATTTTATGGGACAACTGTAAACTTTGTTGATTAAATAATGAATATTTCAAAAATAGAATTTCATAGGACCTGCCCAAATGTCGAAGCATAAATGATTCATTAGTTAATGCGTGCCTATTCTTAAAATCACTTTTTGAAAAAGTTAAATCGAAGTTGACAAGTCGTGTAGTTGAAAATACTACAATTCTTACTATACACAATACATTTAATTTTGTACTTTCAAAGTAATAAGGTTCCAATTAGTGTGTCAGTAGATCGGTACCTTCTTTACAAGGGGAACAGGTGTTACAATCTTCAGGGTCTTTATAATTATTACTCGTAGACACATCGTCCGCTAGAATATTAAATTATTTTAGTAGAATCATTAACTAATAGTAACAAAAATAGTAGTAAAATTCAACGTGTTTGTAACATTTTATATCACCAGTTTTTAGTTAAAACCGATATAATTTCATTTTAATTTTCAATATACATACGGTATGTAATACACTGCCGTAATAATTTTGGTATGATTAATAAATCATCAATATTCTCGTTGAATATTACAACGTCGATTATCCGTACTACATACTACTTACTAATCGTGTTCTAAAATCAATATTTATTGGGAAATTGGACGATTTGAGCCCCTTTGGTCCAATGCCATCAATTATAGCGATAAAACCGGTGTTACACTTGCTTTAGTGTCATTCAATGCATCTTCAGCAAGACAGCAAAAGTTCACGTACGTTGCGTTTAAAAAGATGTTTCGCTGCTTGTAAGTCTTTGACATTAAGATCGAAAAAAATACGATTATTTGCAATAAACTGATTACATGATGTCAGTTTATTTTTGTTGATAGTAGGCATATAATTAATATATACATATAAATGGAACGGTCGATGTGGCGTACCATGAGGGAGGCCTATGTCCAGCAGTGGACGTTTCCCGGCTGATGATGATGATATAATTAATATAGCTGTAGGATAAACCAATACACGTTGACATTGGGCTTATGAAAAGCGTCGATTTTTGAATTCTATATGTGGATCTAACACATAATTTGTTTGTACTTTGTCGGTTGTCCTGATGACCCGGGTTCGTTATTTCTATTAATTTAACAATGTAATAATAAAACAGTGCTTGAATTTAAGAAATATTGATTGATCATAGCCTACATTCAGGGGCTCTGGAAGTGTCTTCGAATACGTCCATCCCGAATAAATACATGTTCACAGATCAATTAATTGACAAATAGATTATAGATCGGATAAATCGACGTTCCACTAGTAAAAAGATTTATAAACAAGTGATAATCACTTACCGAGCAATGGGAAATCTTTGAACGGTTCATTTTTTACCACTTCTATGCCCTCGCCGCCGCCCGTTTCACTTTTGGACACTTCCGCGACGCAGTATAGTTGCGCCACTTGGTACTGTCGGACAAGAGCAAAATGTTAAACTAAGGCAGTCGGATTAACGATAGTTGACATTCGTTCATTTGCAAATCATATGCCGAATATCAGATAGAAGGTGGATTAAATCCCTATTGTCGCGAAAGCGAGTTTCTTTGTCCTTTCTCTACGTGGAAATAGGGAGTCAGAATGACTTGATTTTTGGTATAGTGTCGGAAAAGTACATAGTATTTTTTTATATTCTGTTGCCCTCTCTGATACTCCCTACGTCATCCTGGGATACCCAAAGAAAACGGTCACATTGCTTTATTATAAAGCAGGAACTTATAATGCGAACTAATACAGCTTTTCTTTTCGCAAAATAGGCATGCTTTTGACCACAATGTCACCTGATGTTACGAAACTGTGTAGTCGAGGTCGTGCCTTCGTGTCGACAATATTCTGTTTACTCTGTCATGAAGACATCCAGGATTTCGCACGGGAAACAGAAAGCGGTATTGATTTACAATCCTTCAAGAATCGAAACGCTTCTGGCAAAACGGTGAAATATTAATTAAGGAACTAAATCACTTCCCACTTCAAAAGACTTAAAATTTTACGTACAAAATAAGTATGCTCCAACTTAATCTATGCCGCATCTATTGCTCCACTCTCTGTGACACACTTGAGTAGTTTGTATTGTATCGTTTTAAAATTCTACCCCCACATTAGACAAGTCTAATTTATAAAATAAACAACAAAAACAATGTTATTTTAATCACTTATATTAGTTTAATTTAGTTTCACGTTAGATCTGTATGTTACATATTATAATTCATTTAGTATTAAGTTTATTATATAAGTGAATTTTGGAAATTCTTTTAAGAAATAAAGATCTTAAAACCGAACCTTGCCGTTCATCTGGTTAACCGATTAGAACAATGAAAGCATGTCTATTTTACGCCGATGTTCCTCGTTTACAGAACTCAATACGAGTCGGGGAGAAATTGCAGTCAAGCGACTTAGGCCAGAAATGTCCGTTTTCCTAAAATGTCTTCTGTCACGTATTTTTCGTAATGTCAGCAAAATACATGCAGATATTATGAAAAGTAGACATTTTGGGAAAAAAACATTGAGACTGACTCAGACTACGTATGACGCGCGCTTAAACAAACATGCGCGTGTATACAAACGTCATCCGTCGATGTGTGCCTATATCACGACATTTGTTCGAAGTTTCCGGCGTGTGCCCTGGTCTGACTTATTCTATAATTGCCAACAGTCGAAGTTTCCTAATGATCCATACATCAGTGATTACACTGAGTTGTTGATGTCAGCAGTTAGTTATATACTTCAATACAATGGCGTGAGACGTTAACTTCTCTTGACTATTGTTAAGTAACCACTACATAATCAAGTACATACGTGTGGAATAACGTGCGTGCTGTAACCATTTTTGGTGCGTTCTTGAAGCTAATATGGTCACCTATTCACATTAAACTCATAGTGATAGTGCGTAGATAAATAATATAAATTTAATTTAAGTTTAGATACAAATAATAGTTATAATTTACTATTTGTCGGTCCATCTAGTAGGAGGACGGCCTGGTACAAGTACGTGGTCGCCACTCGAGAACTTTTACTGTCCATCAGTTATCCGTCGTTCGAGCGATGCGGCCTGACCATTGCCACTTCAGCTCACTGGTAGTACAATTTGCCAAATTTCAGAGCAGTTCAAATATTGTGGTTCAAAATTATAAACCACTGCCGTTGTTTGCTCTAATTTAAAGCTTTAGTTAAAAGTTGGGATGCAAAAACAGGGTTAGAGTTTTTACGTCAGTTTTCGCATCAATCGGACGCGGCAGGTCTAATTTGGTGACGGAATTTAAAAGCAAATCATCCGTTTCCAATACACTGGTGTGTGGTGGTGTGTAGAAGTCATACACGGCTCGAAGGTGTACGCGGGATTAAATCTAGTTGTTTATTATTATTCGCACCTGATCTGTGATGGGTATATACGGAAGAGCGGAAATGGCGAAATGGTGTCTGTATTTGAGTTCAATTCGTCACAGTTAGGTGGGGCAAAAGCAAGTGTTAAGTAAAATAAAATATTGTGACAATTTTCCTCTTTTCGTCGTACCACAATTTCACGAATCAGGCTCATATGTTCTTTAAGCTTTCAAATTAAAATATCTTACAAGACACTGAATATGTCTAGATTATCTCATGTTTTCTCGGTCAGCCGGCAAAGTTTACAACTGAACACAAGCCAACTTGATCACATGAAGAAATATGCCCAGAGAGACACGCTTGGCGGCCGGTTGGTGATTGGAGAATTAGACGACGAGACAATAAGAAATATGTTGCTGCTCCCGTTCCCAGTTTCCTGGAATATTTCCTACCTAGCTAGCCTTGACGCCCCAGAGAACAAAGGGATGATTGCTGCTACATATAAAAATTAGTTGAAACTCTGGTTCATGACTACAGCCAAACAGACAATAAAAACCAGCCAAAGAGAAAAAGACTCGCATACCAAGGATTCCAAACCATGGTAAGAAACCTCAATAAGGTTCATTTTCCCGACCACAAATAACTGAGTTTGTTTGTGAAGGTTAATTTATGGTTTCTCAAAAACTATAGCAAATATAGCAATCACTTAGATTTTCCTGTAATATTTACAGAGATAACTACAGTTGTTGTTTTTTTCTTCCGAAAATTTGTAGATGGTATTTTTGGTGGTAATGGTATATTTTCAAGATAATTCACGACAAAAACGATGCAGCAAATAACAAAAATCAAATGAAACCCTATCATATGATTCTCTGTTTGACTAGAACTACTACCTAGAGTTACTAGAACTCTACCCTCCCTTTTTTGATAAAAAATAAAAATAATATATCTACTATTTCAGTTGCGGTACCTGCATCATGTCATAAGTATTCCAAATTTCAAGTCAATAGAGATAGTCGTTTCTGAGATTATCAGCTGTGATAGACGGAAGGACAGACACCAGAGTGAGATTATAAGGGTTCTGTTTTTTCATCTGATATTTGGAACCCTAAAATTTGAAATTTTAAATGATCTCGTGTCCTAGTTGTGCTGGCTACACAATGTGGAGGCTGCGGGTTCGATTCAGTGTTCGGTATATCTCGAATACTAGGTTAGATTGGAGGCATTTTTATGTCTGCTCGGCTTGGCTAGCATGTCTACGTCTGGCGTCAAACAGTAATGTCAATAGCACTGCTGTGGTCATAGATCGCATCACATTCATTTGAGACTTCTGGGGCATACTTTACAGCCATAGTCATACCATGAGATAAGATGAAGGCCAAGTGTAAACAAATTAAACAGAAAAAACCTCCTTGTAGAAACAAGGTGATTCCTGAATACGAAACCACAATGACATATGTAATATTAATACTAACCTAATTACACAATTAGTCCTCCTTCACAAGCCAGTGTATATGACAGTGTAGTAATAATAACACAGTGATTATAATTATAATTACACAGCAAAAACTGAGTTGTCATAATAAGAGAATAGCCGCATCAACATTAATTATAATGAGGAAACAGTAAAATAATTTATATAAAGTTGGCATTACCGTATACTTTTAAATAAAAACATGATAAGGTAAGGCAAGGGATTTTCAACTCTAATGATTACTAAAAACATTTAAAAGTTCTGTAAAATATCTACTTATCTATAGATGCCATCAAAATCATGTAATTTTTTTATTATTATTGAAGGTAGTCCAAATCAGAATTACACCTGATTTTAAGTGATGGTGTGGTCAATGATGGTACACCCTGGCCTACAAGGTGCCAATTTAATCTTAACATATACATTTTCAAAATAACATATGATATTTAACTAAACCGGGAAAGCCATTTTGGTAAACTTACCTTACATATTCTGTTATAATCTTTCTTTCAAAAAGTATTAATTCAGCAAGTTTAATAACATATTTTTTATCTGATCAAAAATTCACAAGGCAACAAACTAATCTGTTTACCAAATTAAACATTGAAACTGGATTTTAGTGACCTTGTCTCACTAACACACATGAATATGAGCTTGAATATAAATGGTTGTTTAGAATAGCAACAAAGACATACTGTATATGTCTGATTGTACACAATGGGCATAAATGTAGGTAAATGAAGTTAATGACCTGGACAATGATTTGTATGTTAATAATAATAAATGTAGAAGGAGAGGGACTACATAATATTATAAATGCGAAAATGAGTTTGCTTGTAAATTTTTCCTTCCTTCACATCGAAACGTAGAGTCAGAATAACTTGATTTTTTATAGGCATAGTTAAGGGTCCGAAAAGGGCACAAGAAACTTTTTTTCTGTTTGAACAAGTCCTTCCTCTGGGATTATTTGGGAATTCCACACGTAATGTTTGATATACCACTTGACAGTATGTTTGCCGTGTGGTTTAGGCATTAGAATATAACCAGCCCATGGGCCTTGCAAACATCAACTAAGAGAAGAAATACTAAAGTGATGGGTAGAAACATCTACCTAGGTAGCGCCAACATCTCACTGTGATCACCAGTTTGTCTGCTAAGTGAGGCTATTATCACAAATGGAAAGTCCAACATGGCATTCTATGAGGAGAGGATTATGTACAACAGTGGACTTCTGCAACCAATTTTAAATTAATAACATAATCAATTACATAAATGAGATTTGATTTAATTAAAGATATATATATTGCCTTGTAATCATAGTTGTCATCAACTCCCAACAATTTTAAATATTTTTGACTTGCATTCAATAAATTGCACCATAGTTAAAATCTTTATGAATTAACAGTAGGAGTGAAATATTTTAAAATGAATGCCTATTCATTTTAGCCTAGCCTCCTGCAATAAAAACAGGAAAAACATATATTTGTCTAGTTTCAATTAAACACACATATTATAAATGTTATTACAAGGAAAACTAAGGTAGCAGTGTGATGGTTAACAGGATGTGAACTACTTATGTTATTGAGATAAAAGAAGTCTATGTCCTTTTCCAACCCTTCAACTATCCCTGTACAAAAAAAAGTCATTTGGACCCTCTGTTACATCGTAAAGGAAGGACAAACAAACTGAATTTCATATTTATAAAATTAATATGGATTACATTTTACAGCTGAAAAGGTAGCCAATTTAAATGGACTTGTTTATCTATCGTATTACAACAAATAATACTCTGATATCTGATGGCTTACCACTAAATATCTGAAAAAATGCTACTTTGATATTTCAGTGTTCTTGCAATTACTCGTAATGTTAAGAACACATTTAGGATTGGTCTAAAATTTATAGTCAAATATTGGTTTAGAATAAAATATTAATGATGATCACTATCATCATAAGTACACTTAGCGATAGACTTACCACAATTTTATGATTCATATCACTACCAAAACAGCAACCAATACTTTCAAACTACATAGATATAAATAATCTGCAGATACAATAAAGATTAAAATTAATTCTGAGTAACATGTAACCAATAAAATATTATAAAAGAAAACCTAGACTTCACCGGTACCGATCATACATTTTACAAGCATGTTGGTGTTAGAGAACATATGGTGAGCAAAGTATATTTCGGTACAGGACTTAATTAAAACTTATAGTATTATTATTGCTTACCTCTTCAACTGTTAAAGGAAGAGTAACCCGGCTGAAAAGAAAAAAAATTGCATTGTACACATTATTCGTAATAAAATCCACTAAACATGATACCGTCGCCTTAGGCCTTGACCTGCAGTGAAGAACAGGATCTGTCACTGTCACATCCAATTCAACTTTTCCAAATTGAAACACATTGAATATAACTAATAAATTAAAGGTAATTTGTCCACGCTTCAGTTATGAGTAATCTGCTGATAACGCGGGATCGTACCATGGGGTCGTGGCAGAACATTTCACAGGCATACAACCCCCAAAAATCGATTTATTTTCGCAACCGGACTTCTAACCTTTATGCGAATTACTTACTATTCTTTGATTTGCATGGTGACAATTTATTTTATTCCACTTATATGCACATCAGATAGTCCACTACACCGTAAACGACTTATCACAGTACGAGACTTGAGCGATAGTCCGATTATTGGTAAGATTATTGTAATTTTAATCTATGACCAACCAATGAAAATGACAAGGCGCATGCTTCATCGCTCGTGACGCAACGGATATTACGTCAATCTTTTCCGATGCACGCAAAATGTTATTTATATAATTTTATTATTTTTCTTGTTTAGATTTTAGTGGGTTTAAATTTATATTGGTGTGTTAAGCGTGTAGCTTTTACGGGAATTATTTGATACGTAATTTTAGTGATTGGTTTTTGCTTTAGGAAAAAATCTTCGTCAAAGGGAACGTTTTCCGGAAATACTGTATTAATGTTTGTATACATGTTTCAACATATCTTCTTTGGATGTAAAATAAATCTTTTATAATCAAAGTAGACGCTGTAATATTAACATTTCCTACAATTACAAGTTCAGTGTATTCTTTACAAAAGTTTAAATTCCTTCTTTACTCAATTTTGACCAATTGCGCTGGTGGTCTAACAATTCTGACCAAAAATATCCGAAAATGGAAATTGATTTGACAGTGACATTTACGTGTGTACGTCAACGTCAGTACGTATGTGTGCGTTTCGCTTTTCTTTCCGTGAATTTTCATTTCGATTTTCAATAAAATATACAATAAAACCAAACAAACTGCTCTAAAAATGCATTGATAAGTTTAATTACTATTAAATTGTGCCTCTATTTTGTGACTTTAACACTTTTTGATCTCTAAAGCCTTATCGAAAATGAGTTTGGTCGGGAAAAAGTGCGAATCAATATCATTAATTGAATCTAACAGGGAAGATGGAATACTCAGTGAAATAACTCCGGATGACGTTCTGAGACTAGATAGGATTACAGATACATATCTTTGCAGTCCGGAGGCTAACGTATACGATATAGATTTTACAAGGTTCAAGATTCGGGACTTGGAAAGCGGGACCGTTTTATTCGAGATTGCGAAGCCTCCGACGGACTTCGGGGTGGACAGCGAGGGCGGTGAAGATGGTCAAGAGGAGCCCCTCGATCCAAACGCAGGAAGATTTGTTCGCTACCAATTTACGCCTCAATTTCTAAAGCTAAAGACTGTTGGAGCGACGTAAGTTACTTATTAATTAATGACCACTTAATTTTATAGATTGAATTTGAGCATGCGCGTTTATTTGGTTGGGGTGCACAAAAGGGGGCGCTAAGGCGGGACTTACTGCGCGAAATTTTCTATGTTTTTTTCTCAGCGCGCCCTTTTGTACCATGATAAATAAATTGACAATAATATTAATGAGAAAAATTTATTAGAAAGGATTATAACAAAAATTGGGGTTTTCTCACTTTACATGCAAACTTTGAAATACATTGGTAGAAATAATAGATTACCTAATGAAATAAGACAATGGCTGCTCATGATGAAAACCAAAGTGAATATGTTTATGAATAAAATTTTAACTTAAAAATTAAGTACTTTAATAAACCGTTTTAGTAACATTTTTACATTATTTTACATTACTTTGCCCAATGATGTTTTATTGCTTTAGTACCTATCCTGTGTGTAGTGAAAATCTTGTACCACAATATAATTTTCATGTTTGGAAAGTGGAATTAATTATTGAATAATTATTACATCTTCGCATATTCAATAACATATTCGTCTCTATTTACAGTGTGGAGTTTACAGTAGGAGCTCGCCCTGTAAACCATTTCAGGATGATTGAGAAGCATTTCTTCAGGGATACTTTGCTTAAGACATTTGACTTTGAGTTTGGATTCTGTATTCCATTTTCAAGGAACACCTGTGAGCACATTTATGAGTTTCCTACACTGCCTCCTGATCTTGGTAAGTTCCCTCTGTGTATATTTAGGCTCCTGTTTTTAGGGTTTTTTGGCACTCATGAGGGGTCACTCATATCTTGTCGACATAGAATCCTAACATTTTGCAAGAAGCAACAGTATAGCAGTGGTATCTCAGTTGGGAAGAGCGTAATCCAGTTCCAATTTGTTATTTATGTATGAATGATAAAAATCATTACCATTGGCTTTTTGGTGAAGAAAAACACCATGAGGAAACAGGGCACTGCAAACTTAACAAGCACCTGACCTATATGCGTCTAGGAGATGATAAGATTTGCAGATTCTGTAAAGAGGAAGAGGAGACACCTATCCACATCCTCTGTCACTGCGATGCACTCCATCACAGTAGACAAATAGACGATATTAAGGCCTCCACCCCTGGAGACATCGTCCGATATATGATCGAAGTGGGCCTCGGGGAAATGCTTTAACCACATAGGGGTCACAATAGATCTATTAAGGTCGCAGTGAATGGTTGGGCCCGGTGGACCACCCCCCTTGTCTCAAATAATAATAATAAATGAGGAAACCAGCACACTCCTGAAAAGAAATTAAAAGGTGTGTGTGAAGTCTACCAATCCGCACTGGGCCCCCAATGTAGACTATGGCCCATACACTCTCTGTAGGGGAGTAGGCCTGAGCCCCTGCAGTGGGGACATATATAGCCTATTGATGATGATGAAGAGTATGGAATTAAATCTGAAAAGCATAATTTTAAGATTACAAACTAATAATAATGTATGAAATAATATTTTTCATCTGCAAAGTTAAGTCTGACTCACCCTTGGCTAGTTTTTTGATAATAAAATTAAATGAAACAAAATAGAAAGCCCAATGTTGCGAACTATGATCATATCCAGCTGTGGACTAATGTGGATAATTATGATGAAGCTGCATAACAATGATACATTTAATTTCCAGTCCAAGAAATGATTGCAGCTCCCTTCGAGACATGTTCCGACAGCTTCTACTTTGTCGACAATCATCTGGTGATGCATAATAAAGCTGATTATGCTTACAATGGAGGAATCAACAATTAAGAATGAAGACCATAAGGTTACCTTCAAGATATATGTTAAATTGCGTTAAACATTGAACTTCTAACACTTAAAACTCTCACTTAGTTAAATGTTCAATTAGGTTCGATATATTACTATTTTTATACAACATGGACTTGCACTTGATCTACATCTTACCTTATGGTAAATGACAATAAAGCTGTGTCTTAGAAGTGTCCTCACCGAATAGCCTCAACATGTAGCTCTGGCTATGTTATATTTTCCTACCTGAACACTATTGCTGCTGTTTGACAACATAATTTTTAATAATAATATGCATAGCTAAGACAGCATAACAAAAGTGGTCGGGAATTAAATTGACTGCAGGATAGCATGAGACCACCAGAGATAACATGATACACATGAGAGAAATTTGAGTGAGATATGTCACATTTAAATAATAAATGTCTATATGATTTGATATTAAGATATAGTAATATATCACTGCTTTTATGTGTCTCATGCTACCCTTGCAGCTGAAGACCCACTAAGCTATAAAGCTCTAGTTGAAGGTTCAACAACTAAATAACATTAAAATGAAAAAGAGATAAATCCTATACAACTGGACTAGTGTGTCTATTATACTATCCAACCGTACACACTGCAGATAAGAAAACTCCGTGGCATCAGTATGTCAGCCAATAGTCATGTAATGCCTATTTGATAAAAAAAAAATTGAGCCGCTCATTACTACTGATGCTGCTCTAAAGTAAATCAAGTGTTATTGTTTCATGTTTTAGCACTAAATGTTGCAAACTATTCATTTTATTGATTAAATTTTAAAAGCATTGGATTATTGGCACAAAAGTTTTAAAATGTGGGTGAGAAAGGTGATTGTTAAATAATTTTTAATAGCTTACTTTTGTTTCTTTTATATCAGGTCTTACTAAATATAGTCGATGATTTCAATAAACCTTTTTAATTTTGACCAATCAAAATCATGCTTATCCAATAAATTATACTATTACATATCTTGACCGAGGTTAATTGTTGACTCAGTGGTTGCCATTGGGACAACTAAAATAAATTTGTCAGAATGTTCAGGAAGCTAGTATTTCTTGTATACCTACGTATGTTAATGTAGTCAGAATACGTATACGGATGCGAGTGTTTTATATATATCATTTTATTAGTCCAATACGTATATTTACTGTTACAAAACAAAGTTCGAAAGACAAGGAAAACTGTTACATTCCAATTGTTTTACCATTCCTGAAAGATTTTTTTAAAAGACACTGTCTTGATTAATTTTAATTTCGTATGAATGTTGGTAGTTGACCACATTTAGTTTTAAACTAAAAAGCACCTAATTTTTTTAAATAATCACCTCTGTATATTTTGATGTATACTTATAATTGTTATTAATATCTACATAAGGTACTATTAGACATTCAAGTTGTCATCAAATCATACAATTGTTACCCTGACTAAGACATAGACAAATGTGTTCGTCAGAAGAAAGTGGGTAGTGTTATTCCACCCAGTTGAACAGATAGGCTTGGTTTTCCCCCAAATATTTTGACGTTTTGTCGTAGCTTTCACTGTATCAGCTGTGGTAGAATGATGAAACACATGAGAGCGAGATATGTTATATTTAAACGTCGTATTATGTCTATATGATTTAACTTTAAGATATGAAAGTATCCCACTCTCACCAGTCTCATGCTACCCGGCTTTTGCAGGTTTGTATTATATATGTTTAGGTTAAGTTTATTTGTAATATTTTCAGAAATAATTTTGTGAAAGAGTTGTATGCCCCCTTTTGACAATCTAATGAATACGTAGAAATTAAGGGGTGCTTAGAACTTGTAAATATTCTAGTCACTGAATACTTTGTGTTTCTTTGCCTATTTATTTTAAGATTAAATGTTAAAGATCGGAAAACAATAATGTTATTGACTATACTACAGGGAACGGGAATTTGGTAAGATATGTAGAAAATCGAAAACTAAATTTTTGTTGCTGTCAATGGTAAAACCAGTTTTTAGACATTATGACGGCGCGTGAGCTTCTAAACCGTTGGCTTTAAACTTGCTTTAAACATTCGTATTAAAAAACTTTGGGAGTATTCGGGAAATAAAATATCATCAGTCGCCCAAAATAAAATTCTGTATTTGATAGTTTTTTGTCAATCGTGCATCTACGTGAATTTGACAAGTGTATTTGGAAACCTAAACCTGTAACAGTAAAAGGGTTCCTTTTTGACTATGTAGCGTTAAATCGCATATAAACGCAAATGAATTACTAATGAATTTCTCACGATTCCCGAATGCGTTCGAAAACTAAAAGTTTAGATCTCATTTATATGCCGTCCATTGACTTATTTGTTTGGATAAGTGTCCTTGCTTTAAAATATTGACTTATACGAAATAAATGTGTTCACTATTATTATAAAACTAAATTTTCTGTTGCATCCTAATATATATAAATTCACAATTATATATTATAGTCTATTAATGAAATATATATACTATATATATTAAAAACTATGTCAGTCGTACTTGTAAATTACAGTTGTAAAGTATAATCATGCTGTGAAATATTAGATCTTAAGGGGGATTTATTTTAAGTCACTAGCTTTTGGCCTGCGACTTCGTCTGCGCCGACTTCAGGGTTTATCCCACAAGAACTTGTTCGATTTGTATATTTTCTAACCCTTGAGCTATCCCTATGCAAAAAACAATTCATTCTGACTCTCCCTTACGAAGGGAAGTTTGGATAACCAAAGTCACATCCGCATTTATAACGGGTAAATTGATATCAAGTCAGTACAGCGACTGTGTGTAAATAATGTAAGTCAGCGGCTGACGGCAATTACTGACTCAATGTAAATCCGCTCTTATGTTTTACAAATAACATCTTTATATAATACAACAATAAAAATTAGTAGAAAAAAAATCTGTACTCAGAATAGGTGCTCAAGAACGATTATTTCTCGATTCCGAGATAACTTCTCGTGAATGTCTATATTTTCTCTAGAAAAAAAATTGATATTTGTATTGTGATGTCTTGTGCACAATCTATTAATAACTACTTATCAGTCAGTTTTTTGTCCCCATTGTCCCCCATAAAACAAAGTGATATATTATGATACAAGTGAGCTAAGTTAATGATTACAATCGTGGCTGATAGCCTGAGCCGCTGGTGAGGGTGTATTAAAGCCGAGGTTGTAGTGACCATTGCACACGTTTTTCAACACAATTGCTAGAAAAACAATTAGAAGAATAAATTTTAAATAGTCACAAAACATAACTGTGGATAGAATTTATGTTAATATGATAAATTAATGTTAATTTGCTGACTAAAATATTACTTTGAGAAATAAAATTTTCATAAGTACTATTTTTTAGACATAGAAACTTTTCTGAGATAATAAACAAACAAGTTAAATAAAAGCTTTTAATAAAAAAAGCACGCGTGTGTTACCTACACGCGTTATTGTGAGCCTAGAAGCAATGCGACTGAAAAGTTATTTTACTGTGTCAATAAGTGCCTATGTATGTGCAAATGTGTTGAAAAACGCTTTCATTTCTTACATCCAAGTAGAATTATCGCTTTCCAAGTAATTTTAAACAACTTCTAGACAAATTATGTAGATGGGACTAAGCAGAGAGATTACAACATTTTGTTTATTGTAAGGCGATTACAAATGTATTTTATGTAATATAATTTGATTGTGAAAAAATAAATATTTACTCTGATATTGTACACCTGTACAGTATATGTATAATATGTTATGTATGTAATATCTATATACTTGTGGGCTAGTCGTTATAATGGGCAATTTATTAGGGTTTTGTGTGTATATGTTAGAAACAAAAGTCAAGGAAATAACCATAAACAGATGTGGGGGTAGGTACTAATGTAAGCACTCTTGTGATACAGACGTAAATGAAACAAAAGGTGGGTTTGGAATGAAAGTTTATTACAAATTGATACACGTGTGAGATATATGGATATTTTCTAGTCTTTTGCCACAATCGCAACGTCACTGAAGTCACACTAGTTTGGCAATGAAAATAAAATCGATGGAAAAGTATTTTTTGTTTTATTTACTATATGTAGTAACAATTTAGACCCAAAAAATATACACGTGTCGAATTGATAGTCTTCGTTTTTTGAAGTCGGTTAAAAAAGGTGTCGCGGCAAAGAAAATACACGAACAATGGCACGGAGCTGGGGCGTTCCACGCCAACGTGCAATATATATTTTCAAATATTTAACAGATTAATTTACAATGAAATATTTGGAAGTGTATTTAGATACTTTTGTATATTCAAATCCTCAAAAGATGGCGGTGTTACTGAAATATCCCGCGAATGAGTGAACTAATTGAACGATTAACCTCAACACTTACAGTTGACAGATCCGGATCAGTGGTGTGAATTTGTTTTGAAAATAAGAAATGAATTTTTAAATAGCAATTCTTTACTCTCTTAACACAAAATGGCACTAATTCGACGTTGTGTTCCTTTTTTAATCAAAACTGTAAGAGTCATACCTATAGCAACTCAAGGTGAGTACAAAACAATCATAGTTTCCTATTTATGTTATTTGACCCAAATATTATGTGATTTTCCCCTGTTTTAGGTCGGAAAATTCATCGGTGGGTCTCGCCAACCTTGATACAATTGAAGATTCGGGAAAATAAACAAGGAGGGAAGAAAACATTCCCTCGAAACACGTATTTAGAGTGGAATCTCGAAGCCGAATTATACGCGTTTGGAAAACGTTTGAATGAGGATTTCGACCAAGATCTTCTGTTACAAGCCTTTACAGACAGATCTTATGTGATTAAGGAAGAGTTGAAACAGAAGGAACTGGAATTTGATATAAAAATGAAAGATAATAAGGAACTTATAAATGAAGGTAATTGATATTATTAATTGTGATGAAGAGCTCGAAGAGAACTTTATTTGAGTAGTAAATAGCTCTGTATCTATTGCTCCAGACCTGATATATCAAAGAAGCTCTAAAGTAAAGGAATATTTGTTACTTAAATATTATTATATGGTGTAAAATATAATAGGTTTTACACTTACTGTACATGGGGAGATTAGATTAAGCAGTCGACATTTCCCAGCTGATATACAATAACATATAACAGCTTTTCTTGTGACACCTACACTTACTGTGATGTAACCCTACTTCTGAGATAGCAGTAGATCTCATTACTAATTGGTTGACACTTTTCGACAGAAAGGCCCTTTAAATAATATTTGGATTAATTTAATGAACAAAATTTAGCCTAGTTATGTACCTAGTATAAAAATTAAAAACCTTTAATAAATATATTTTTAAAAGAATTGAAAAGTGGTACCAACCTACCATCTAAGTTGTAAAACTATGGTTATGGGAATCCCCATAACTGGATTATTAGTACTACTGTCTGTATGTCTGAGGAGGTGGTTATAAACATTCATTCCTTAGTCAAGAAGGAAACCTTATTGTTTTGCCATGTCCACCTGTCTATGTCTTAGCTCAAAGTAGTAGAGAAAGATATAATTTGACATGTTCTTATATATTATATATTCCAACAATCAACAAAGTGGTAAAATAAAATCTTTAAATTTTTTTATGGTACTCTCCGGACATGTAAGTGTGGATGTTCTTTTTTAAATTCTTGGTGTGGGGTGTCATTGGAAAGGTATTTCAAAAATATTGAGGGTGTGGGAAATACATTTTATTTATGTAATTTTTATGTTATATTATATAATGAAGTTAAAAGGCAAACTATTATAGCTTTACGGTAACAATTAATAGTAGACCACATTATAAAAATATACTTGTAGAATTTAAGTTTTGTCAAAATTCAATAGCCAACAAGTTAAATCTAGGTGTGTTATAACTTGGTAGCCCCATTATAAGTAAATATGCATATTGTGATACGGAACTACAGTGCCTTACATTGAGTGTGACCCAACATGCATTTGTCTGTTTTTACAAATACTTCATAAATAATTACTTAATATTTTTTGGGTGTTTCAATTCTTAATGTAATGATTTCAGGTGATAAATTCTTAAATGCATACATACAAACATATCTGGAGGCAGCACTGCCCAAGTTTCCACTAGAAGGAGTAGCAGGAATCAGACAGCACCTCACCAGTGAAGCAACTTTGTCAAATGTATCTTTACATCTTGGAACCAAAGACATCATACTGGCTGCGGTATTTAATATTGATTATTATCTTGATAGAGATCCAAGAGAGGCACACACTTTTGTTTAAGAAGTACTGTGAAGTCATAGATTCACTATTCTAATAGTGTTGTTTACTAGTTATCAAATACATAACACAACGATAGCGCCCTTCTTCAACTGAGGTTTCTGAGTGAACACACTTCTGATGAGATGAAGGTTAAGCATTTGCGATTTAAAAAATAATACAATAAATATTTTGATATGTAATAATACAGGTAATGTTATTTTATAATACATTATTTTTAAAGGTTGTCTGGAGGAGATCACCTCACTTAGGTGATAGGTTAGGAAAGTACTTTTTCGATTAGACTTGCTGCTGTTGGTCCTGTGACCACTACAGCTTCACCAAGACAATTTGGCGAGCACGATGGCACTTTTGAATTTTATCTATATTCATTGGTACAATAAAATGTTTTTAGATTTGATGATATTTACTAGGATAATTTTCATGTTTCAGGAGTATCCCGTTGACAGTTTAATCCTATCAAATACATTGAAGGCTATAGTTGGAGCTCTGCTGCAATCATCAGGTGAAGAGAGAGCTGCACATTTTGTACGAGACTTTGTCATCACACAGTTACAAGGTCTGTGGTACTATCAGTAATTGCTTAACTATTTATAATAAATGTATTGCATTTGCCTTTCACTTGCCTGCTGGTAAGCAACTATAAAATCCTATGTTGGAAGTGTGTACATACACCCAGAAGTTTCAATATGAAAAATATTATAATATAATAATAATATATAAAATATGTATCCACTTATCCCTTTCTTGTTCCTACGCAGGGAGCACAGATCACTATATATGTCAGGGAATGAGGGAAATGTTATTACATGAATATGAAATAAATATTACATGGTGAAAAAGTGGATACATATTTTTGTACTCGAGTGTAATATAGAATAATCAATTAACTCATTTTTAATTATGTAAATGGAGTTTTAAAAAAGATAGAGAAGAAATAAGTAGGATAATGTTTCAGGTCAAGACGTGAACGAATTCTGGCACATAGAAGATCCATGGGGGATGCTTACGGGATTCCTGCAGAAGGATGGTTTGGAGGTGGAACCGAGGCTGATTGGGGAAGTCGGCAAGAATACTTTGCTTGCGTGCTACCGGGTCGGCCTCTATGTGGACAAACAGATGATTTCTGGAGGTAACGAATGCAGAAATGAATTTTTTTTTTGTGAGAATATATGAAAAATGCCAGGATGTTAAGACCTAGTGTTGTAACAGTTTTTTTTAAATTTTACGTGACGTATTCTTTATCACGATTGTAGACAGCTGAAATAGCGCACTTCTGCAGTGCCCTATTTTTCAGAACTATTACACAAATCTAGCTCAGTAATGGTCATAATAACATAAGGAACGAGCTTTTCATCATAGGATTAACTGTTATCAACCACGATTTGACGATTGCAGTAAGAACCTGATGGTCAACTAGTGTATGTTGTCCGCCTCCTGATATTTTGATATGTATGCACTTGGCCTTCATCTCACCTGTTGGTAAGTGACCATAAGGCCGTTGAATGGTAAGCATGCTCACCCAGAAACCTCAACCTAATGAAGCGCCGGCTCTGCTACCTTTCATACCAGATCACAAGTCAGGCAGACATAGAAAATATATCTCTATACCGCCACCCAAACCGAGTGCCAATAGATACTGGGAATCGAACCCGGGACCTCTAGATTGTGAATACAAGGCCACGGAGGCGGTTAAAATTGATATGTTCCGCTTTCCGTTTCTTCTTGTAATTCTAAAATTTATTTTTAGGTTTTGGCGAAACAATAGCGACGGCGAAAGAAATGGCTGCTAGAGAAGCACTAAAGAAAATATTCGGCACTGAGGAGCATATGGCGCCAATCAACTTCAAACTGGAAGGGGTACCGAAACCAACTTCCCAAACACGATACCAGATATCTGCCAGTTAAAAACATTATTAGGATTATAGTAAAAGTTATTTGAAATATCAATAAATGTATGATAGTTATTTTATTTTTATTTTCGCAATATGTTTAAATTTACATAATATAAATCGGTGTCAAAGATTATAAAATGAATTCAAGTCACGGTGGTTTTGCCTGTTTGCGAATCACAAAAATATTCATAGTCTGCTGTATAAGTCAACTGTTGAACATTCAATTAGCCCTTCGAGGGTATTTACGGTAATCACCACGCTCGGCAGACGGATATTGATGATCGTAGTAAGATGTTACATGCGTCTGCCCAATCCCTGAATTTTTCCCTTAGTAGCCTTTTACGACATTCTCGGGGCGAGTCTATTCTAAAACCTAGACCACCTAGACTTGTAGTTTGCACTATTCCTGCATATGTAAGAATATCCATTTATTCCTATTCTTCAGTCCTGTAAGACCTTACTTCTTGCCTTTCAGGATTCTCGGTCAATGGGAAGTACGATCTTATAGGTTTCGCTTTCAAGAGAAAGTGTACAAAAATAAGCGATATAAACTGCCGTACCTTTATATTACGTTGACACAGAAATTTGAGATTAGATCAAAGGGATCGCAGATATTTGATATTATTTCAATTGGATACCTCCACGCGATTATGCGAAAAAGGGTCTTGACAGAAAGAAAGTTATCCTTCCTTTCTTCCATTTTACGACCAGTGCAAACGTAGCTATTTCTACATGTAGTTGGGCTGCAGTGCTTTAAAAATATAGACGGTTGAAAACTTCGCAGTGCCTTTAAAAATATTCGCACCCGCCGCAAAGTGATGCACGGTGGGTGCACGCCTTATATTTTAGGGTTGGAAAAAGCGCTGTAGTTTGTTCAAGATCCCGCCCCAATGAGGAAGGAATACTTATCCTTCCCTTATAGTTTGAACAGAAAAACATACATATAAATACAAATATTTTATTTAAACTTACCTTAACAAATACAAATTATACAAAACATCTATACATAACTTAATTAAAAATTTATTAATTGCATCTTTAGAACATTTGGCACATCAATCTTTTACAGAAATTCATTGAAATAACAGTCAGTAACAGATATTTTATATAGACAAGTTATGTACTATCAAAAAAGTTCGCAGTCTTGGTGAGAAAATAATATTTACTATATATAAAAAATGTGGGGACATTATTTACAATATAAGCGCCTGACTTTGATCTAGGTAGAGCAGATCAGCACAGAATTGGAACCTGAAGGCTAGAAAGCCATACAAAATGTACACGTCTCGTCAAACTACCGGCCAGCATCCCCGGGAGGAAAGCGCTGGTCGGTCAGAAAGAGGCGCGAATTACATATATCGTGACACACTCGCCGGTTGCAACCTGGAGCCGGGTATTTTGCCTCAGTACGCGTAGTAAAGGTAAACTAGTGCGTCTCTCGGCAAGCGCTAGATTACGACTGAGCGCAAATCAAGAAAGACTTGCGACCGGTAAGTGTGGCGCGATCAACCTGGATTATATTATGATCTACAGAAATCGAAATGAACAGAATCGGTAGGTGTGGCGGGGCTCTTAGTGCAGGATTTTTTGATAGTACATGATTATGAACTCCCTTTTAAAAATACAAATGAATAAATTTGTTCACTGGGGTGCAGAATCCATAATCAGGTTGCCATGTTTGTCCTTTATGCGCACCCTACCTGATGCATATCGTGTCTCTGAAGTTCCATCATGGTACACCAGCTTGACTGTTCCGTCGGGGAACTCTCGTCGCTGAAACATGCATTTTTCAGTTTCACTTTATTTAGTCATGAACAATATACATTGCGTTTGACTTAAGACTAAAAGGAGACACAAAAATTTAACAATAAAAACATAATAGATTAATGAACACATTCTTATAATGAAGTCAAATTACGTTCTAAAGGAAATGTCAGTGTTTAAAATGTCATCATTCATCACCAGTCATCAACAGAATAGTAGCACTTTTTCAACAAGAAGGATTTAATGCAATGGGGAAGATGCATGGAAGAATATTTTTGTCTAAATCGATAGTCCATGTAAAAAGGTAAGGTAATACCTCAACCATTTTTTTCCCGATACCACTAATACTTTTTTTACTACAACCCGTCGAAAAGTAATTCTAGTCGCGCGGTGCTAAAACGCTCTATATAAATCTGGTGACATTTGTGACGTCACACGTGTTTTAGAGCGTTAAAATGTATGGAGCTTGTTTGATATTTTGAGTTATCTCGTAAAATGTCTCGTTTATGTGTTATATACCCCTATAATAAAGTTTTCAAAATGCAATGAGAAAACTAAATCTAATAAGCATTTTACTATTCGAGGAACTAAATTTTTGAGACATTTAGTCCTTGCGAAATCCAAATAAAAAAGCAAAATTTTTACGTGTGTTTATTTTGGTGGGATTTATTTTAATGTCCGTTAAGCTATAAAATACAATTCAACCCAATCTAATTTGGTTGCATCTTCCCTATTTTTAAATTTAATTGGGCTCGGGATTTGCTTTAAGTCGTTCATTCGGTAGCTTGTTAAATAATCTGACTTTTAAATGAGGGTGGAGACAATCTTTGCCTTAAGCACATTTGCTCAGTTCTATTATAAATAATAAGGATTGTTTATGGCCATGTATTTGGGTGGTTGGAGGAATACAATGCCGAAATCAAAATTAAGGAATGGGAGTCAAAACACTAGACAATGGAGGAAATTAATAGTCTGTAGCAATTTGTTTTTATGGTGCAACTGTTGTTGTTGTTATCATGTAGGTTGTAAGGTCAATATCTGACCTCACAAACCCTAGTGTCAGAGTTGCTAAGCCGCCATATATGGTGCAACTTCCATCCAGCTTTTGACAAGCGTATCTATCTGTATGAAAATAGTATCAAGCATGTTACCTTATGGTCTGTGGAATGTACTTCAATCTGGGCATTGGGGAACACTATACGCTTCTCCCCATCAGCAGATACAGTCAGTGCAGTGCCATCAGGGAATCTCCATTCTTCTCTAACATGCACATTCTTAGGATCGTAATAGCGTACACTGCCATTTGGAAGACGGATTTCGGTAGAGCCATCTTTGTAGCGTTTTTCTACCTGGCCACTGAAATGAAATTTATGTTGTATTGAATAGTTATATTTTAAATAGTTTGGGATATGTAAGTATTTCATTAGTTTTGACTTTGTCTGCTGGCTTTCAAAAATTATCCCATGGTAACTGTTTACTGGGATAAAGCACGAAACAGCTGTTTATTGATTGAGTCACAAATATGAGTAGGATGGTCATAATGTAGTCTTAATATATTTTTTTAATTCTGCTTTAGCTGCTCATTTCATCAATCATCATCAACAGCCTATATACATCCCCAATGCAGGGGCTCAGGCCTACTCTCCTACAGAGAGTGTACGGGTTATGTAGTCCACCACGCGGGCCCAGTGCGGATTGGCGGACTTTACATGACTGTTCAAGACATTCAGGTTTCCTCACGATGTTTTCCTTCACCGTTAAGCAATCAGATAATGTACTTGAATTGAAAAACAACTCATAGGAACACAGCTGGATTCGAACCCGGAACCCTCAGATTGAGAGTCCGCGCCTTACCCACTGCGCCACCGACGCTTTTTTAATTTTGATTAATTTATTTATGATGGATGACTTGGCCTTTATATCACCTGATCATAAGTGATGATAAGGCCATTGGACAGTAAGCGCACACCCCTGAAGTCTCAAGCTAATAAGGTGCTGGCTCTATTACCTTTCATAACAGAAAACAGCAGTGGTATTTACACTGTTGTTTGGCGGCAGATTTAGGTAACATTTTAGTAGTTAGCCAGGACATAGAAAATGCCCTAGCACCAACCAATTCGAGTACCAACACTGTGAATCGAATTTGGGACTTTCGGATTGGTAGTACAAGCTAGTAGCTATTAAGCCACAGAGGCAGTTTGCGGTGTGATTTATGACATAATTTTTAAGTGACTTACTCTGGAAATTCCAACACTTCCAATCCATCTGGATGAGTTGTATGATATGTCTTAGCTTCTGCATAAAAGTACTTGATCCTCCCCTCATCATAAAAATTCTCCTTAACATCTCCATTATAATAAACAAACTTGCTATACTTTCCATCTGCTGATATGTACTTGACATTCCCATTTGGGTATCTAAGCTCTCTGGAGCCATCAGGTTTTTTGATCTCAGTTGGATTTAAATTTGTTTTAGTCAAGCTGGTCTTACTTGAAGAAGGTTCAGGACTTAAATTTCTTAGTTTCTCTGTATACATTTCTTGATTTATGACTGTTGGATATATATGACTACTAGAAGAGTGTGCACTTTGGGTTGAAATGTGTGATTTTGACTTTCTACTGTATTCTGCACCATTTTCAATGTCAGGGTGAGAATTCGATCTGTAACTTAAGATTGATATAGGTGACTTCGATTTATTTGAATTAGATCCACTATAATGAGGCGATAAAGAATCATTTGGTTTACGATCTCTTGAATTGTTACTGGATTTGCGTATGAAGAAGTTGTCAGGATTATCTTTCACTGCATTTACACTGCATTCAGCATTTGATAAACTAGATCTGCTGCTCACTGGTGATGTTGATCGAAATCTCTCCAAGTATATTTTTTCTAAATTATTACAGTCCTCATTTTCGGAAGGGTCTTCTTCATTGTTTTCTATTGACATTGTGTCATCTAAATTAACTACAGTATTCGCATCATGTCCTTCATCATCTAAAGGGGTATATGCTAATCTATTAATTTCATCTGTGTTTTTTTCCATATCACTAACATTATCTCTTTGACTAAAATATTTTGCATATCTTGAAGTTACTTTCAAATTTGGCACACTTTTAGCTCTTTGCCTTAAAGGTTTATTTTCAGGCAGCTTTTTTCTACTTCTACTCTGTCTTTCAATTTCAAAAGCTTTGTATTTAACATCATCATCAAGTTCTATGTCTGATTTTGAACCTTTACTCATGCGTGAAAGTTTTTTATTAATTTCTTCAAGATACTTCATGTTTGTCAGTCGTCGTGTTATTTCATTTCCATGCTGTATCCTTCTGTTTTCTTTTTTTAGTTTTTCAACCTCATCCTGCAAATCTTTCTTTTCCTTCTCCATAATTTTTAGTTGATTTCGAAGTCTTGCGATTGTAGAAGTTGACTTAGCATCTTTAACTCTTATCTCTTCTTTGAGTTCATTGATTGATTTCTTCAAGTTGATAACTTCGTCTTTTTCTTTTTTATTTAGTCTACCCCTCATTTCTCTCACATACTTTTCATAGATTTGTTTCTGTTTTGATAGTTTCTCCTTTTCTTCAGCCAAGTAATACTCGGCTAGAATTTTATCTTCATTATATTTTTGTTCGAATGCATTTTTTTCTTCATAAAACTTCTGTCTTTCTAAATCAACTTCTTCCCGCATTTTCGCTAATTCTGAGTTTTCTTTCCTAAATGTTTCTATTTCATCTTCCAGCTCACGTAGTCTTTCTTTTAAGAGTTCACTTGTAGCAGTTAATTTAGCATTCATTTCTGCCATATTTACTTTTAAAGTGTCATCCCCTGTGATTGTGTCATCATGACAGTCTTGAATTTTCATTTCTGGCATATTTTTATTCTGCTTTATGTTCATCTCATTGGTTGGAGTTTTTATCTGAACTTTTTGTACAACATTATTTTTCTTTATAGGTCTTTCATTGTAACTTTGAGTAGTTTCATTTGCTTCCAAAGTCTTGCAGGAACAACAACTACAAGCAGATGAACATGTATCACTGCAGTCAGTGTATTCACTGTCACAGGTCTCACCATTAGTCTCATTTGTTTCTTTATGAGCCAAGTCTGGAATTATGTGCATTAATTTAGGATTATTAGCTAAGCATTTCTGCATTATCAATGGAGTACTTTCACCTGAGCACTCTAAACTGCTTCTTTTTAAGAATCTACTAAAGAAAGAATTCTCCAAATGGAAACTTTCATTACACACTTTATTTTCTAGCAATTCAAACATATTCTGTTCAGCTTTTTCCCTGTCTTGTCTCAATTTATAAAGGTTGTCATCTGTGCTCATGTCTGATTGGATACTCTTTGCTGGCGAGACAAAGTTTTTATAGTACTCACTTTGCTTCAACTGTCTTAGGAAGTCATCTTGTTCTTTAGTCAGCACAGCTGCCCAAGTTTTTCCTTTATTAGCTATAAGTGGATGTTTGCCTTTTGGTAACTGTATTGTGTGTGGTTTCTCTTTATGTATATCACAGTTACTCGAATCAATAATCTGTAGGTCTCCCTGAGAAGGAGGCTCAGTTGTTTTATGAACTTCATTTTGTTTTGTTAGATCTGCAGTTACTGGAAGTTTTACTGTATTTGATGATTGAGAACCTTTAGTCATAATCTGTGAAGGAGGAGGACATAATTTAGGACTAGAATCCATTATTTTTTGTTGGTTGGTGACTGATTCGCCATTTTTATTTAAAACTACATCAATTTTTGGGTCATGAACCATAACCTCCACATCAACTTTTTCATGGTCTTTAAACTTCTTAACAGTATTCTGGTTTACAGAGGACTGCAGAGCTTTGGTGACAAACATTTTTCTTTTCCAGGGTAATGATTGGGTATTTTGTATAACAAGATCTCTCTTTTTTAAACCAAACCTGGCCATACCTTCACCTTTCTTAAGAAATGATTTTTTATTGTGGGTAGATACTACTTTTTTAACTTTTTTTTCTTTTGTGAAATTTTCATTATTAAGTTTTTCCAAGACCAATGCTTCAAAGTCGTGTTTAGGTGATAAAATAGGCATTTCTTCAAGCGATATCTGTTTTTTATCTGATTCAGAACCATTGCTTGGTGAGTCTCTTTGTTTTTGTTCAGTTCTCGAAGGTACTGAAGCCCTGCTTCTCGTGGACAATGGTGAACTAAGGACGAATTCAGATTCTTGCGATAAATTTAATACAGAGATACCTTCTATAAGGTTTAACTCTTTGACTTTGTCAGTAAGGCTAGCATTGAGCCGCGGAGTAACCTCTGTTGACGGGTTTTGAGAAGACTGTAGTAAACTACGCAGCGTGTTGTAACTGCTGCTGTTGCTGAACTGGCTGACTATCTCCGTGATGCTAGACGACGTTTCAGAGGTGTCTTGGTACTGTGAATGTTGTTTTTGCAGTTTCCCTCGCTGAAGTAATTGCATCTGTCGCAATAGCTGCAACCGATCAAGTATTTGAGTCGGAGACAACGAAATATCACTTTCTGAATAAGACTGATCCATATTTATGTGTAAATCACATTTATTTATTGAATTTGCAACCAAAATATTAATAAAAAATAAAACAAAGTACAAAACAATCTAAACAGCATCAAAAGTTTAAAAGTTGTACTCTTAAACCTCTACGGATTCTGATACTAGCTGTCAAATTTTATTTTTGGACGAATACGAAGACTTTCCTCTACTAGTGTTGTAAGTTTAAAAATACTATATTTAATTTAATTATTCGATAAACTAACAACACTCGCGCATGCTGCAACCAATAAATGTCAAAATTTCTGTCCTATTTCATTCAAAAAACATCTGGGTATCAGCAAACAAAACATATTTTGTGTGTGATGTCGAAAAGAGGACTCTTCAATAAAACTCCTAAGTTTAGGCCAGAAGTAAAAGGGGTAAATAAAAGTGGAAAACAGGTTCAAGCTCCTTCTTCGAAGATGGTGCATGTTGAAGTTTTACCTGAACCTATCAAGTCAGAATCAGACACCAAGAATTACAAGTAAGTTCATATTTTAAATTGTTATTCGCTTCACAGAAACAATATTTATTTGACTTTTAAAGGTTTAGAACCTCAGCATTTTTTCAAAAATGTAGTAATACTAACTTCACATATTTGTAACATGGTTACTTAACCAGACTTCATGAAACAAAACAAGAAGTGCTAGATTATCCCTTTAATACACGAAAATAATTAAGTTTACTATTGTGGATTCTCAATACTACAATAATTCAATTAATTCATGCATGAATTGACAAAATTCAATTTTTCTTACCCATGTGGACAGTTTTAGCTATTAACTCATGAACTAAGCAAACTTACCTTTTTGTGATATTGAAGTATAGTTAAGAAACTCTCGTCAATGAAACATCTATGATTTTTATTTTCCTAACAAAAAGTCAGTTTTGAAAGGTTTGTTGAAATTATTATTTAGTGTATATTTTGCATGAATATCTGGAATAAAATTTTATATTAAGAAAATCATATTAAGCAGCAGAAACATACCTCAATAACATGATATGAGGTTTTTCTTCTACTTTTGTTAATTTTAATTAAAAAATTTATGTATTACAGTTTACTCCCTGTAAGAAGTCTTCTCTAAAACATGTAGATATATTGCAAAATAATGATTAAATATTGATTATATGTATAGTTAACATCATTGCTTAGTTAGATTAGAGTTTATACAGTTACCTAATTAAGATATGTAGTGCTAGCTGTGAGCTGGCACCATGGACAGTTGTTTTCTTACTCATAAACAATCAACATTTAACATCTAACACTAATTTTCACTTTTATTTTATTTTAAAATACTCATAACATCATCACAAGAGGAAAGTAGTAAAATCTCTATCATACACTATTGATTGTATTATCATATCACTCTATAATTTTTTAAAAATTATTTATATTTATAAGTATAATTAATTTAATTAATTTTCTGATTTATTACAATATTTGTAAATGACTTCATTTGTCAAAACTAGATTCACAATTCTAAATTAAACAAAAAGTATGAATTAAAATGATGACTAGGTTCAAAGATGGCTGCTGCATGTCGATGTTTCCAAAATGATATTTGCTTAGCGGTAATGCCTTCCGTGCTTAGCTAAAAGTTCTCTAAATGTTTCAATGCCCAATGTCATTCCCAGGGGATGTGATAAAAAGTATTTAGGCACTTTGAGAAAGGTGAATGGCTGCAGCCCTTGTCCTAAGTATTAACAACATCTTACTGCGATTACAAATCCACCTGCCAGTGTGGTAATTTTTACCCGACTGTGCCAGAAGGAGGGTTATGTTTTTCGAGAGTATGTATATATGTATAATTGTTTCGCACGCTCTGCGGCCTGAACGGCTCAATGGATTTTAGCTTGAGATGTGTCATTAGATTCGTATTTACTGTGAAAATTTTGTGCACAGTAGTGTTTTTCAAAATTTAGTTTTCATTCACATGTTTTCATACTTATAAAAGCTTGGCCATAATATCTTAAAATTTTAAGTGAAGATAAGGTTGAATATGCTACTCATTGGTCTAGCTAGATTGTACCTATTTAGTCTTCGTTTGAATGATTATGGAAAATTTCCTCTTAAAAAATCTGTGGCCATCTGTTCAACAGGCTCACATTCTATGGTGGAAGTTAAAACTATCCATGCAGCCAATGAAAATTGTTTGAAATTTCAGAACTATCCGTCTAGAAAATGGTTTGGTAGCGCTTTTGATCTCGGACCCAAGCCGTCCTATGATAACAGATGACAGTGAGCCCGAGGATGACACAAGCGATGAGAGTGAAGAGAGCACTGACAATAGCGAAGGAGAGAAGTCTGGACACTCTTCTACCAGTGACCGGCCTGGCACCAAGAAGAGAAGTTTTGATGAGGAGAAATTGGTATGTCAATGTTAACACTCCTTCACAATTTCCATTTTTACACACTATGTTTGATTATTGTTCAAAATGCCATCCAGGGACCTTTACCTGCATAACAGCTATTAAAGCTAACAACATATAAAGTCACAAAAAGTAAAATATTGTATCAAGTCTTTTTTGATGTTAATGAATCCCATTTCGGGATGAAAACATACTGCAGAAAACATACTAAGAAATGTCGAAAGATACTCTCCACTACATCTATCACGGCTTCAGCACTGCAATGGCACAGAAGTGTTTTTAATCTGTGCTGTAGATGCAAAGAAGTGTCTTACTTTGGATGTAGGTCTGTGTTTTATTTGTGTAAAACGTATCTACTTAGTTTGATACCCCTTTCAAGCTATAAATACTAGTTCATAGAATTTTAAATGTGTTTTAAACTATTTATTACAGTTTGCATATAGTTCTTTGATTCTGAGAATATTAAAACACGAAACTTTCCGAAATGCATTTGGTTTCGAAACGGTTTCCTTATAAAATTCAACAAACCAGTTAATAGAAGCTAACAATAGTTGAATACCTCTCTCAATTTCACTGAAAATGTTTTGCACAAATAAAAATCTTAGTAGCGCCAACTGAAAAGTTTCTAAAACCTAGACAGGAGTTATAATAGCTTTTTTACTTTTGTGTAGGCCAAGGCTGTCTTTTATCTGTAAATAATATATTTCATCTTGTCTGCTAAGCGGACAGTGAAATTGATGACCTCAAAATAACCAGATACGTTTAGAAAGCTAAGTCTTGTATTAGTATTTATTGATCTGGTTTGTTATGACTTTCCCTTAGGACCTAATTCTCGTGCAAATATTGTAGATGTGTCTAAGTGATCTCTTTTCTTAGTACATGCTCTTACTACCTATTTATGATAGATCGATGTATTTTTATTATTACGTAAAAATATTTAACCTAACCTGTTATGGTAAACTTCGATGAAGAAGCTTGAAAGCTTTGATTTTACCCAACAACCGCCAAAGAATATTAATTTTTATTTATTTCGTAACTAGCTCTTTCACGCGATTTCCTCCGCGTGGACTTCAGAGATTATACCACAAATGGCATTTATTATATTAGTATGGATAATATACCGCCGAGCAATTTATATTTTTTTGCAAATATCATTTGCCATGACAATAACCCTGGCATATAAAATGCCTGTTTAGAATCGTCAATAAAAAAGTAGCTCATAAAACTTACATAGATACGTATTTACTATAACAATGCAGTTTTTCTCGCGATTCTCTCATGACTCACAAACATTGTGTCGCAATTGTGCACTGACCTTCACCTGGGACCTTGTGACTGGCTACAGTTTTCACTATCGATCTATTGCTAGGCTACTATTGGTTAATTGTACTTCAAACATAGATTAACCACAGTCTTCATCTGTGTATCCATCATCTAATCTTCCCTTGGGTGTCGAAATATATGTGACGGACTATGCCAGCACATGGGCAGCAACATCGAGCGGTGTACCACTGCTGACAGTTCACAGACATCACCTATTCTTTGTGGTGATTCCTTCATTCAGGCGCGTGGTCAGTAGTGGACAAACGGATGACAAGGATACAAAGAACGGCCAAGGCACATGTTCCGTATAGAATATGAAGAATTAACATACGGAAACTGTGATGAACGGAACCCTAAAATAGGATGAATCTTTTATTTCAAACCCCATATATACCTAATTTGATATATATTGGGCGGACGTGTGCAGGTGTGATTTTCTTCGTGCTCTATCGCTATTTGTAGTCTGCTTGGATTCAAATTGTTGATTCACTTGTAACTTACTCCTATAGGCATATTTTTCTATACTCGCCTACTGTAACACATTTAGAACGCAGCGCAGTAAAATTTGAATTATTCCAGATTTGAACGTAATAAAATATGACTATAATTTCTTATTTTTGCATACATATACGCCCGTACATATTGTGTTATATTTGTTACTGTGCATATTCGGCAACATGATAAAATATTTATAACATGACACACTAACATCGAACACTTCATAAAAGCAGTCTAGACTAATTTGCATTTCCAAGCTATTTTTACGTACTATTTTGGGTAGAAAATGTACTTTCTCTAAAGACTAGTCTGCATTGTTATAAAATAAAAGATCTCAATTTGTCAAGCTAGAATAAGACCGTGTGTTCAAACTAGTATCAGTCAAGCATCACCAACTCTGAAAGTGTTCGTACACTGGCCCACTAAACTAATGGAGTGAGACCATTATACAATCCTTTATGACGTGGCTGAGTGCATCTAACTACTGAAACTGGGTCTCAGTTTTATGGTGCCATGCATTCACGGAACTGTATTTACCCAACGCTATAATATGGGAGGCTGCAGTGAACGTTTTCCAGCGGATTATTATGATAATTTGGTAGTCTAAATGACGGCTTAAAAGGCGTCAGTTTAATACAGAAAAGATGAGTCAAAAATGTGCAATCGTATACGAAACTAATATTATATTATAAAAAAATTATTTGAAAACTTTGTTAAATATAAAATACAGAAACAAGTCACTATTACGATGAAAACCAGGAAAAAGCGACAATATGGTTTCAAGTTTTTTAGTTGTGGATAAATTTTCAAGTCAAAATTTAATTAAATCAAACGTATTTTATACGCATGCCTATTCTTCTTCTTTTTTTGAATACCAAGCAGGTGTTTTTACGGTATCGTAACAAGAAGGCAAATGAGTCTTATCCTTTTTCATAATCACTGAGATTAATCCCTTATAAGGATAATCTATTGCAAAAATATCTGAGATATGGGCCTTCTTAACTAAGCTTAAAAAATGAGATATGGGAAAATTAAATTAAATGTAGTTTATGAATAATCTTTTTGTTATTTGGCATTAATGGCAGAGCGGAGAAAAAATGGCGGCACCTGCACCGAAAATATACATGCAATTATGTATACGTATATGAGGTTGTCATCATCACATAACTAAAAAAGTTTTATCTCTTAGGGAAAGTTCAAATCGCGACCTTCGACTTCGAAGAGAAGGTCCTTTCCGACACATCATCCTCGTATATACAAGGTATGGATTGATGCGCGCGGCAAACCTGTGAACGAAGGTGTTCGCTCACTATACTCGACCAAAACATGACCGTGACGTATACGTATTAGGATCGACAATGAGTAGCCGGATACGAAAATGAACCTCTAATGCTAAAATGGATACAATGCGCGAACGAAACGTTCTATGTCTGTCAGGTGCGGTATCAGTATGTATACAAAATACTCCCAAATTTAAATGTTCCCCTAAAAAGTTTGGCTTCGGCTTGATTGCTTTTATGTGGGATAAAATGAGCAACTTTCAATATATCCACTGCAGAGTCAGGTCATAGTAATTTTTACTACGGAATAAGGCTAAGGTTGTGGTGTCCAACCGGTAGCGTGCGCCCTGTTTCAGACATTTTGCGAACATAAAATCGGATAGATATCGGTTCAATACGAGAGACAACACAAGTTTAGTTAGTTTTGGCTACATATTATCTATATAAATATTTATTGCTAAACACGGCGGGAAAAAGTACGAGGATATTTTCAAAGTAACGTGGTGGGCACCACCCAGAAATTCTTAAAATGTATCACTAATATTTAGTAGCATTAAACTGACCTTCCAAGCTTTGATCAAATTATTGATTCTCGTGGGAGACATATTGTAAAAAAGTTATTTATAGGACAGTTGATTTTATTATTTAAAAAACATGTCGTAACGGTGACGGTCATGCTTTAGTTCGGTATAGTGGGCCAAGACCTTAATCCTAACCCAAGATATTTTCCCCCGTAGGAAAGCTCGAAAAAGCGACCACCCACCTCGAAGACAAAACTCTTTTCGAGATCACACTCTCGTATACTTGAGGTACGGATTTAGACGAGAAGTGGCAAACCTGTAATAACACTAGGTACTAAGCTTTCCATGGTTTTAGGTTTTTTATTTTAGAACCAATTAGCGGGATGTGTCCACTTGATGCTAGGTGAATTACATTGCACTAGTCGATCGCGTTTCTACGTACAGTCGATTTTGGAAGGCATTTTCAAAATTCAAAATAATGACTATGAGTCTGATGAACAAAGCTTATTGTCGTCAATTTTATACCATCGTTTTGTTGTCCTAAATGGCATCAATCTTTTCAAGGGCTGCGTTGTAAAGGTACAATATCAAACTTTTCTGTGTCGTTTGATAACTTTAGTAAGTAACTTGTTTTCTTCAATATTGATACTAACATAAATATATATATATATATTTACGTCATTCAATCGACTGACGTTATACGAAAGTCGTACTATACCGTTAAAGGGCGAAAGAAACTAACATTAAGACGGAATAAATAAATTCTTTTATTTTGTTTCATGTTACTAGTAAATAAAACAGTATTCTCTTGCCATCTCTTGCTATTTGACTGGGCATAGACTGGTCATAAAAGTTGGTATTTTCTTTTTGTTAGTATTCATTTCAGAATCGACTTCTTTATTCCAAAAAAATCTACAATACCTATCGGTTTTTGAATGTTAGGGAGTTGAACCAGTAACCTCTAGCACCGACAGTCGTTTAGCCGCTAAACTAGACCATGGAGGCGTTGTTATCACAACCGAAATAAAATCTTTCTTACTAAATATGTTCTACAGATAAAACGCTACACTGGCCACCTATTAAAATTGGTGAAGAAAACATACTCGAAAATTTCAGATAAACAAGGATGCAAGTGGTTCTTTAGTAACGGCCTTTCTCTCGACACGGTATGAATCTGCAATAGATTTCTGTTTAATTGTTTTTCCCCTCTATTTTATGTTATCATTTTCATATTTATTTAGTTTGTATGCAGATTCATACACGCTAAAAGTTTTAGTGGACATTTCAGAGACGCGAACAATATAGGGCTTCTTATAATCCGATAAATTAAAAGAAATTAGGAACAAACTTAAGATTAAACTTAGAATTAGAAATGGGGTTTATAGTAAAGAAGATAATGAAATAGACACCTTTATATTTAACAACAACAACAAAAAATAATGAAATATGGAAAACTATAAAAAAACATGTTATCGTTGATAATTTTTCCAATAATTGTTTTCTTAGTGAATTTATCATGCATTATGTAGAACGAATGAAATGTTGACACAGACTGAAATATATATACATATGTATATCGAGTGTAAACTGTATGTATTTAAGCAAGCTACCTGCAGCTGAGCTGATATTCGAGATAATGTTCAAAATTAAAAAAATTATTTAGTAATTTTACATATAATTTAGTTTCTATAATTTACTTATTTTAGAGAATCTTACAGCCCACTAAATATATCTTCATATTAATATAAGAATTTTATCGATATATCATGCAAAAATAATACAAAAATGTTATTTTTTAAAACAAATAGAAATAGGTCAAATTACTCGAAAAAACAATACTTAATGTTGATTGACAATGACCACTAAAACTACGTGTTGTGTAGAAGGATCGTTTTAAAATCACATGCCATATTTCAGTATTTAGAAATTAGATTTATATATGAAGTAGACATTTGAGAGTTCATATACTAGAGTTAGTATTTATTATAATTAAGTTTTTTTGTTTAATCAGGTAAATTAAACCATTTAATTTAAGCTAATCAATATTACAGATTGTTACTGTTGATTAAACATTTTATCGATTTTATTATTATTATTTGGACATGAGGAGTGCAGTTCGTGTATCCTGCGTGTCATTGAGACCTCTGTAGATCTATTGTGACAGTTCCATATGGATGAAATCCACCTCAAGGCCAATCTCGGTCATGAAACGTTTGAGTTGATGCTGTCCGTTGTGGCAGTGTGGCCTCCGAGGTGTCTGTTTCTGCTGTGATGAAGAGCATCACAGTGGCAGATGACGTGGTTGGGCGTTTCCTCATCCCCATTACAGAAACTGCAAACCCTATTGTCGTTTAGGCCCTTGTAGCTGAGGTGTTGATTTAGCTTGCAGTTCCCCGTTAGGGTCCGGGTCAGGATCCTTAGTAGGTATGTTGAGCGAAAAGGCCGCGGTAGCGTACGAATTGTTGGAGACATTCAGAAGCGATCTATGTTCAAATGATTATTATTTCGTCTATGTTGTTTACTATTTACCATAACAAGACTGTTAATACATATAAACGACGTTAATCAAATGCAAAGAATGTATCCAATTTACCATATAATGTTCACCGTTGAACACCTTTTGGTTACAAATCCCTAAAATATATTTATACAAGTACATTACGGTAAGAATGTGTTAAGTCTGGAGTCTCATAGATTATATCCTGGCATCCTTCACCACTCGAAGAACGGATAATCTTCGGGGAGTCAAGAGTATACTATATGGATCGACGACCTGGTAAAGGTTGCGGGGAGACGCTGGATGCAAGTGGCTCGGGGCCGGTCATTGAGGCGGACCATTGAGCTATGATCAGCAGTGGTCTTTTCCCGGCTGATGATGATGTTTGTTTATTAGTTTTAAGAATTGGGATTCTATTACCTTTTTGTGACCACACTACCAATTTTGAGTTCACTCAGCTTCAAAATCATCTACACACCTGTGTACCAGTCGTTTTCATCATGATCGGCTGCATAAGAACTGTTGGATATGAGACTCCCTCATAGATCACAATATTGGACTATCCATGAGAGGATTTGCTATAATCACCACGCTAGGCAGTCTCATTGCATAAACAGGTGCTGCCGCCCATCTCCTGAGCATTTTTCCCTTAGTCGCCTTTGACAACACCTGTCTTAAATGTCAGATTCACTCTCCATCCTTGTAACTCTCGTGTATTAGTACAAAGCATATAGGTAATGGTGCTCGGATTAAATAAGCAGATTGATTGACGTAACAATGTATTGATGTGAACACAATCTTGTGTTGCAGGCAGCGTGCGCGCTGAGCGTGAACGTTGGCAGCTACAGCGACCCCGCCGACATGCAGGGGCTGGCGCACTTCGTCGAGCACATGCTGTTCATGGGCAGCCAGAAGTACCCTCGCGAGAACGAGTTCGACTCCTATGTCAAGGTACCGTCTCGTGTATCAATACCTTAAAACAGCCTCCGTGGGCTACACGGTCCTCCAGACAAGCGTCCAGGCAATGTTAATAGCATAATAACTTTGCACTTGGAAAACTGTGCTAATTTCCTAACCGAAACTTATATAGAAACACGTGACCAAATAAATCCTTAAATAAAAACTAAGATAATGGCACAAACTCCGAAGGCGACGTGTGATTCTTTGGAACTGTGATTCTTTCCTCATATTTCCTACCGCGCCCACAGTTCTGTCCTAACCACTTTCATCTTTCGTGATTATGATTACTTACGTGGGTAACTTTAAAATTTTCGTATTTATTATAGAAAAAGGGTGGTTCTGACAACGCGTCGACCGACTGCGAGATGACGACGTTCTACTTCGAGATCCAGGAGCGCTACCTGCCCCACGCCATGGAGATGTTCAGCCAGTTCTTCGTCAGTCCCCTCATGCTGAAGGAGGCCATGCAGCGAGAGAGGGAAGCTATTGAATCAGGTCAGAAATGAATATATTCTATCACAATCTCGCCTTTTGAATCGTACCATCGCATGTAATCCCGCGCGGATGTCGTACAAGGCGACTACGGCAAAAATATTCAGGAGATGGGCAGCAGTTTCTGCTCTATGTAACAACAATAGCTGGCAAGAGTTGTGATTATGGCGAATTCTCTCATGGAAATTCATACGTCGCGATCTATTAAGGTAACTCATATATTACTATACTTATGCAACGATTCACCAGCAATGGAGAGAGCTCTTACAAATATCTATGCCCACTTCCCTGGTTCAGTGTCTATCCCCTGTGGAACGGGAATCTCGGAGCAAGTGCCTAAGAAGACACGACCAGGCACCGACGATTGGCGAAGAGCCTCCCAGATCTTCAGACCCGACCGAGTCAGATGGGCGGTAAACTCCTTTAAGCCCTACAAGACCAGCGGACCAGATGGGATATTTCCTGCTCTACTGCAGCAGGGAATAAATCTCATCCTAATTACGCTGTTGAAGGTATTCAGAGCCAGTTATGCCTGGGGATATATACCCACAGCGTGGACTAAGGTAAGGGTCACCTTTATCCCCAAAGCAGGGGACAAAGATAAGTCCCAACCAAAGTCCTATAGACCGATCAGTCTAACTTCCTTCATGCTAAAAACCATGGAGAAAGTACTTAATGTCTACATCAGGGAAAGCTACCTATCAAAGGAGCCCCTACATCCAAGACAACATGCCTATCAGAAAGGAAAGTCAACCGAAAGTGCACTTTTGGCACTGGTAGACCGACTTGAAAGAGCAATGGACGACAAAGAAGTCGCCCTGTGCACCTTTCTGGATATAGAGGGGGCGTTTGACAACACCTCCACAAACATCATACTGGAAAGTATGACACGGCGTAACATTGATTCTACAACCATAAATTGGGTGGAGGCGATGCTACGAAACAGGGAGGCGACATTGACACTAATGGACGACACCATTAAAGTGAAACTTACGCGTGGATGCCCCCAAGGAGGCGTGCTGTCCCCACTCGAGTGGTCCTTAGTAGTCGATGGCCTCCTAAAAGAGCTAAACAACGCTCACTTTGACACTCAAGGCTATGCAGATGATCTGGTGGTGACCGTGGTGGGGAAATCTCCGAGTGTCATATCGGATCTAATGCAAACGGCTTTGAATATAGTCCAAACATGGTGCGGAGAGTCTCAGCTCTCTGTCAACGCGGGGAAAACGATTATCGTCCCCTTTACCAGAAAGAGAAGGCTGGAGCTCTTGAAGCCACCAACACTCTTTGGTAAAACAATCAATTTCTCCAGCGAGGTCAAGTATCTTGGAGTAATCCTCGATCACAGACTCTCCTGGAACTCACACATTAACTATGTGATCAAGAAGGCCAAGATGGCACTGGGAGTATGTCACCGGATGGTTCGTGCTAAATGGGGTCTTAAGCCAAAGATCGCACTGTGGCTCTACACGGCTATAGCGAGACCCATGGTCACCTACGGCTGTGTGGGGTGGCAGGGCAAGACCAACCAGGTGACATGCATCAAGAAGCTAAATGGACTTCAAAGAATGGCCTGCCTGCTTACCACGGGCGCCTTATCTTCGTCACCTACAGCGGCGCTGGAAGCGATGCTAAACCTTACCCCTCTACACCTTCAGGTGCAAATGGAGGCGAGGATGGCAATGCTCCGCACACGTGTCAGTTCCAACTACAACTGGCAATCATCGGCCATGAGAAAACTGCAATCAGATCTCATGCGCAGCGACATCAGCGCAATGCCCTTGGACACCTTGATGAAGGAGTTCAGCTTTCAAAAGCTTTACAAGGTGCATTTGCCTCAAAGGACTGATTGGGAGGAAGACCAACCTGAACTTCAGTCCGGAGAGCTCATTTGGTTCACAGATGGATCAAAGAAAAACGGGCAAGCAGGGGCTGGGGTGCACGGAGTGTGTCCTAGGGTGGACGAATACGTCAACCTAGGGAAGCACTCAACGGTGTTCCAAGCTGAGATGTTCGCAATCATTCATTGCGTACACGAAAACCTACTTCGCTCGTACAAGAACAAGAAAATTGTTATCCTATCGGATAGCCAGGCTGCACTGAAGGCCCTCATGTCATATGAAATTACCTCCAAGTTGACTATGGAGTGTGTCCAGAAACTCAATGAACTGGGAGCTGCCAACTCAGTAACTCTCAGATGGGTGCCTGGACACTGCGGCATTGGCGGCAACGAAGCCGCCGATGAATTGGCTAGAGCTGGCGCCGAGGGCCAAATAATTGGTCCAGAACCGATTGTGGGCGTCTCCTCGTGCGTCATTAGGAGTGTCTTGGCAAACTGGTCCCGCGAGCAAGGACTACGATACTGGAAAGCGACACCAGGTCAAGACCACTCAAAAGCGCTTCTAGCAGGCTACAACGCAAAGTTTGCAAGAGAAGCACTTTCCTTAGATAGAAATCCTTTAAGGATTCTGTCACGAACGCTCACAGGGCACTGCAAACTTAACAAGCACCTGACCTATATGCGTCTAGGAGACGATAAGATTTGCAGATTCTGTAAAGAGGAAGAGGAGACACCTATCCACATCCTCTGTCACTGCGATGCACTCCATCACAGTAGACAAAAGTACCTTGGAGGCCATATCGTCACACCAGACGATATTAAGGCCTCCACCCCTGGAGACATCGTCCGATATATGATCGGAGTGGGCCTCGGGGAAGTGCTTTAACCACATAGGGGTCACAATAGATCTATCAAGGTCGCAGTGAATGGTTGGGCCCGGTGGACCACCCCCCTTGTCTCAAATAATAATAATAACAAATATCTATTCAAGGATATCCTGCATGACAATGCGGTCTTCAAAATACTTTTAAAAAGGTGCATGACAGTTTACGCAGAATGAAGGGTTTATGTAGTCTGGATGAAGTTACACAGTTAATATGCCGAATATTTTTTGGTTGAAAATATTTTGAGATTGCGTTTCGTAGTATTTTTTAGCGGTCGTTGAACTCAGAATTGCAGAATTGTAACTGGTAATAGAAATCTGCCAGATTAATTGGAAATAAATTCAAAAGAAGCAATTATTCGTACTGTTGTCAGCATTTATTAGTTTCAAAGCTATTTCCTGTAATATAACTTCAATGTGAATTTAATCGTGCTGTTTGTTTGTGAACACAACATCTCGTGTCCGGTTATTTGAAGTAATTCCTGACATTACTTGTTCTATGTGACAGTTGCATGCATTATCTTTGATGACGATGTTTCTCCTACTCATTTATTACATACTAGCGTATGTGCGCGTCTTCGTCCGCGTCGACTTCAGGATTTATGCCATGGGAACTACTTGTTCGATCCTGATAAAAAGATCGTGAAAACTTTCCGGCCCTACAAGTATCCCAAACAAACTTTACGTTACATCATCATCGTCTCCGGTAAATGACTGAATCAAACAAATTAACGAAATCAGTCAATCCGTTCTAGAGACATCATCAAAAAAGTATGGGAAAATTAATTATATTTATTTCATTTTGAAATTTTCTTCGAATTCATCTCATGTTTGTTATTCTGTTTATTTTTTCAAATTTAAAGATCATAAAAATAGGTTCAATTCTAATAATCTTATTCTTATAATCTTAATATATAAAACAAAGTCGGGTTTGTTTGAGCATTTATTACTCGAGAACGGCTGGACCGATTTTTATGATCTTTGAGTTTTTAAATTGGTTTTCTCTCTGAATAGCAGAATAACAATAAAAACATGAGACAAATTAGATGAAAAAATTCATTTTCTCATACCTTTTGCAATGAACTACTTTTGTGATGGTGTCTCAATAACGGATTGATCGATTTCGTCATGATTGGAGATTGCGTTATATATGTAATTTTGTTTGTTTGTCTCTCCTTAACGTAATGTAAAGTCAGAAATATTTTTTGTTTAGAGAAAATTAAAAGTGCGGAAAAGGTTACTTTTATGACGAACTTACTACTACTACTTTTATCGAAAACGTAGTTCCAGAAGCAGAAGCAGTTCGCGGGCAGAAGCTAGTAAATAATAATAACGAAAATGGTATTGTTGAAGTTAGTACATTTGTTGTTGTGTACAGAATTCGCGATCGCGTCACCGTCGGACGCGAACCGCAAGGACCAGCTGCTTGCGAGCATGTTCCCCGAGGGCCACCCGGCGCGGACCTTCACCTGGGGCAACCTCAAGAGTCTCCGCGACGACATCAACGATGACGAGAAGCTGTACAAGGCGCTGCATCAGTTCCGGCTCAGGCACTACAGCGCGCATCGCATGACAGTAGCAGTGCAGGTCAAACTATATAAACACTTTGATAAATACTCTTATATAGAACTACACACTGACTGATTGACATAGCGCTCTGCCTAAAACGCTTCAGATGAAAATTTTAAATTTAGAACATTGTTCCCTTTGGTACTGGGTAGGAGTGCCAAGAATTAATAACAGGATCAAAAATCTAACCCTACGGGAATAAAAAAGTATGAAAAGCTTTTTATAGGCAAACGAATTGAGTTTGAACGTTAAAACTTACAATATCGAATTTTACTATTTGGAGAACGTCCAAAAAATTCCACGCGGACAAAGACGTAGGCGTTCTACTAGTACAAAAACAAACATACATACCATTGAACGTAGAATCGCCTCACTTTTTGGAGTCGGTAAAAAATCGCATACGGCTCGTGTAGCATTTTCGATGATGACGAATGTGCGACAAATTTAAGTTGTTTTAATGTATGATGGATTTGCACTTGGCCTTTAACTCACTTGATTGTAAGTGACGATAAGGCCGTTAGACGGTAAGCGCACCCAGAAGCCTCAATCTAATGAGTGAATCTGCAACCTTCCATACCGGAACACAACAGTGCTATTAACACTGCTGTTTGGTCCCCCTGGGAATCGAACCTGGCACCTCCGGGTTGTAAGTCCAAGTAGCACGGAGGTGTAAGACGCAAGCGCAGTTGCAGGTTGCGAGAGAGAGGAATTACGCGAAACAAAACAGTTCACGTTGTTTGTGTTACGATACTGTACAAGTACATTGCAACCGTGAATTAGATAACGTGGTAGCTAGCCAGGCGTCATAGAAAATGCTCTACCACCAACCAAACCGAATACCGATAGTTACCCCCACTGAGAATCCAACCAGGGACCTTCGGAATGCTAGTCCAACATTAGCCATTAGGCCACGAAGACGGATACATTTAGTTACTGTCATGCGAAGCACCTCGTGTTGAGAATGGACAGAGATCTCCAACTGTTCAATATAACATTTCAGGCTCGCATGGACCTGGACGCCCTGGAGTCGTACGTGGTGAACACATTCAACAAGATACCCAACAACGGCTTGCCGGCGCAGAACTTCACCGAGCACGCTTACAAGCCCGACACCGTCACACGGAACTTCGCAAGCATATACTACGTCAAACCTCTCAGCGACACGACAGAGGTGCGTAGAACAACATTATTCATTTACTGAGTACGCACCGCCTCATATCAAGCTACATATGTCCAGTATAAGCTAACGTCACCATGTACGCGGTATCTGTATAATGAGAGGTCAGTTGATACTGGAAAAGATACGTTCCGCGAATGTATGGAGCCTCGGTCTGGACTTGTACACTTGTTATTCAAAAGTTTTTTAATTTTGGAATAGTTGTATGTATCCACTTTTGAACCTGTCAAACTCGAACCTGTGAAAATGTCAATTAAAGGTGAATATGACATACATTGACAGTTCCTTCAACACACTACATAGGAACAAGCACTAGTGAATGTGACATGGTTCAAAAGTTACATATTTTTGTACTAGAGTGTACAAAACCATTTAAAACACGTCAGAAAACAAAGATGGCGTCAATGAAATGACATTTGACGCTGTCACTTAGTACATGTTTAGTACAAATAATTAACGCGTTCAAAAAGAACGAGAAACCGACTTTTACAGCCCTAAAAGTACAACATTCATCCCCTACTTAATGCAAATTTAAAACCTATATGGTTTTCTCATGATGCCATTGTCAGACCTGGACCACACGGGAAGCACTAGCTTTCAAATAAAAAAGAATCATCAAAATCGGGTCACCCAGTCGAAAGTTCTGGGGTAACAAACATAAAAAAACATATCTGTCGAATTGAGACCCTCCTTTTTTGAAGTCGGTTGAAAAGAATGATTTTTGAAATTATGTTGACTCGAACAACGCCTAAACAGTGAAGTTTTCCAACATCGCTGTGTTGTCAGGTACAACTGACATGGATGATGCGGTCCCTGCTGTCTGAGTACAAGTCTAAGCCGCACCAGTACATCGCGTATCTGCTCGGACATGAGGGCAAAGGAAGTCTGCTCTCATACCTCAGGAAGAAGTAAGTCCTTCAATACACCCCACTGCAGAGTGTCCTCATTTAAATAAGGTGTTACCAATGATGATAGTTTATAAAGTCCCATTCACGCCGACATTTAATACTTTAAGCACGTGTTATATCTTCAATGAAAAATACTTGACTTAAGGTAAACTTTCTTTTCTTACCAATTCTTCACACTGACGTCGTAACGGGCTTTCCAAGAGGGAAAGTGACTCGCTCAAGGTTCGGCAATATGGCGGGCGCAATTACACTCACAAATGCGCGTGTATAAGACGTCATCCTTTCGATGTATGGGAATAGGAACCGATATCACGACATTTGTTTTGGCCTCTGGCTGTAGGATTAATGTCGGCACATGAAGTAGCTAAAATCTAGCCTTATTTAATTTAATATATTTTTTTAATTTAAAATGTCAATGAATAATTAATGACCAATTTAAAAACTAAACCTAAACTAAATCTAGTCTATAATACTTATATTTACTACATACTAACATTTCCGTACAGAAGTTCTAATATGAGATACAATAACCTAGCGTCCACGAAACCAACACGGCTACACATTATAATTAATTATTTAAAATATTGATTTTAATGTTGTCGTGTTTGACTTTTTCCCGCAGGGTGTGGGCGCTAGGTATCTACACTGGCAACTCTGAGAGCGGCATAGACTACACCTCCATGTACAGCTTGTTCTCAACACAGGTAGTATTGACTAAGGAAGGGCTGGAACACATCGACGAGGTAACTTATACATGTTTATAATTACAATATCACAGAACGTAATGTTTATTGTACACTGGAGTAAAAAAATGTATATCCACTTTTGAACCATGTCACATTCACAATTGATTTGCATTTCCCCCAACACTCTACACAGTAAAAAGCAAAAGTAAATGTGACATGGTTCAAAAGTGGATACATATTTTTTCTCTGTATAGACATCTATTACTGATTCTGGAATAGTCTCCGATATGAACAAACAAATACTGATGACACTTTTGGTACGATCATTTTTATGGTACGCAGACAAAGCCGCGTGTATAAGCTAGTCCTGATTCAAGAATTTCATTTTCTATATAAATTCTTGACTTGTACTGTTAATCTTGTGATACGGGCTTTAGAATATATTATATGAATAAGCCTTAGAATATAGTTTGCACTATTGTGTTATTAACATTTCTGTACAATGACAGACTCAGATAATAAGATGGTAGTTAGCCGTGGACATTAAAATACCCGACCAAACCTAATGTCAAAAATATCCCGCTCTGGGAATTAAACTCGCGACCAAAGAATCGTCGCTCCAAAACCAGACCTTTTCATCTCGCCTTGAGTCGCATAATACCGAATTTTCCGCTTGGGCTTACCTATAAGCCCTGACAATAAGTGACGATAAAGCCATAGAAAGCGATCGTGCTTATCCAGAAGCCTCAAAGTCAGAAAGTAATACCAATTAACATTGCTGTTTGCAGGCAGAATTTACATTACTTCATATGCTAACTATAAGAATAAGAATAAATTTATTCATAAAAGTGTACAAAATGTTTTTCTTAAATCTAATTGGCTAGAATATTTGATTGAATACTAAAGCGTCTGCAGCTAAACTAAGTTTAAAAACTTGTATTTTAGCATACAGTGCCTCAGAAAAGCAGACGGAACGTCTAGCCGCCATTATAAAATGGATCAATTTACATGCAATAAGCAAAAAACTTATTCTAAGTTCCACAACACTGTGGAACTAACCACATAATTGCCGCGGTATGTAATGACCTCGTTGCTGGCAGCGTTGGTGAAGGCCGAAAGCGCAGCTTCAGGCCATCTCAGCGCGGTCAGTATAGCAGACCTTAAAGGGGCAAGCTGGAATAAAGTTTGCACCAAATTATATATTTATTCGAAACAAAACTCGACGATTCGATTTTAAAAGGAATTTTCTGGTAGAAATTTTACTCAGCTTTGCTAGCGCCTATTCGAGTAGCGTGGAAAGCTCGACTTTGCTCAAAGAAGGTTGTCAAAATAATGATTATATTACAATCATTTTAAAATAAAGTCAGTAATAGAGTTATAACTTTATTTACAGGTGTTAGAGGCCATATTCTCATATATAAAAATGTTGAAGCGACTGGGGCCCTCCAAGAGGATATTCGATGAAATCAGGGTAAGCAACAACACTTGTTGATTTATTTACTGAACTCATTAGTACTGGCAAAGTTGTAATCTAAACCATTTCCATCTGATTGTACTCATTAAAATGATTTATAAATAGATAAATAAATCATTTTATTAGAGGCAGAAGTCCATTTGAATTTTTTTGTTTGTGTGTGCTTCCTTTACGCTGTAACGGAAAGTCAGAATGACTTAAATTTAATTAAAATAAATATTGTAAAGGGATAGTTGAAGGGTCTAAGAAGACTATAGGTAACTTTTTATTCAACTCGAACTAGCAGTTCACGTGGGATTAATACGAGTAGAGATAATACAGCCGTCAAACAGTTCAATAAATACTTTGAAATGTAATGTTTCCAGACAATAGAGGAGACGAGTTTCAAGTTTGACGAGGAGTCGCAGCCGGCCGACTACGTGGAGTCGCTGGTGGAGAACATGCACTTCTACCCGCCCGAGCATTACATCACGGGCGACAGGCTCTACTACCAATACGACCCTGAGGTACGTATACACAATATAGGAGACGAGGAGTCGCAGCCGGCCGACTACGTGGAGTCGCTGGTGGAGAACATGCACTTCTACCCGCCCGAGCATTACATCACGGGCGACAGGCTCTACTACCAATACGACCCTGAGGTACGTATACACAATATAGGAGACGAGGAGTCGCAGCCGGCCGACTACGTGGAGTCGCTGGTGGAGAACATGCACTTCTACCCGCCCGAGCATTACATCACGGGCGACAGGCTCTACTACCAATACGACCCTGAGGTACGTATACACAATATAGGAGACGAGGAGTCGCAGCCGGCCGACTACGTGGAGTCGCTGGTGGAGAACATGCACTTCTACCCGCCCGAGCATTACATCACGGGCGACAGGCTCTACTACCAATACGACCCTGAGGTACGTATACACAATATAGGAGACGAGGAGTCGCAGCCGGCCGACTACGTGGAGTCGCTGGTGGAGAACATGCACTTCTACCCGCCCGAGCATTACATCACGGGCGACAGGCTCTACTACCAATACGACCCTGAGGTACGTATACACAATATAGGAGACGAGGAGTCGCAGCCGGCCGACTACTTGGAGTCGCTGGTGGAGAACATGCACTTCTACCCGCCCGAGCATTACATCACGGGCGACAGGCTCTACTACCAATACGACCCTGAGGTACGTATACACAATATAGGAGACGAGGAGTCGCAGCCGGCCGACTACGTGGAGTCGCTGGTGGAGAACATGCACTTCTACCCGCCCGAGCATTACATCACGGGCGACAGGCTCTACTACCAATACGACCCTGAGGTACGTATACACAATATAGGAGACGAGGAGTCGCAGCCGGCCGACTACGTGGAGTCGCTGGTGGAGAACATGCACTTCTACCCGCCCGAGCATTACATCACGGGCGACAGGCTCTACTACCAATACGACCCTGAGGTACGTATACACAATATAGGAGACGAGGAGTCGCAGCCGGCCGACTACGTGGAGTCGCTGGTGGAGAACATGCACTTCTACCCGCCCGAGCATTACATCACGGGCGACAGGCTCTACTACCAATACGACCCTGAGGTACGTATACACAATATAGGAGACGAGGAGTCGCAGCCGGCCGACTACGTGGAGTCGCTGGTGGAGAACATGCACTTCTACCCGCCCGAGCATTACATCACGGGCGACAGGCTCTACTACCAATACGACCCTGAGGTACGTATACACAATATAGGAGACGAGGAGTCGCAGCCGGCCGACTACTTGGAGTCGCTGGTGGAGAACATCATGAGGAAGCCTGTACACTCTTGAGAAGAAATTCAAAGATGTGTGTGAAGTGTACCAATGCGCACTGGGCCCGCGTGGTAGACTATGTCCACACTCTCTGTAGGAGAGTAGGCCAGACCCCCTGCAGTTGGGACATATATAGGCTGTTGATGATGATTGTGTCATGTCATCAACAATAGAAAGAGAGCCTACACCTGCTCCCCCTATGACAGACTGTATGGCTGTATATTTATTCAATTGTTTTAGACAATTTTTTTGCATTTGGTTTTCTAATTATATAAGGGGTTGATCTGCAATGTGTTGTTTTAAATTTTGCAACCTTCAAACAAAATTGTGTCATTGATCTGATTGCTATAGATAATGCAATTAGTATTTTATGGACATTGTGTTATCATTTGATGTTGTCAGGGCATCGATCGTCTGCTGGACAGCATGCGCGCCGACAACGTCAACATAATGATACTGTCCAACAAGCACGATCCGCCCGTGCAGTACAACGACAAGGAGCAGTGGTTCGGAACCGAGTACCGCAGGATAGGTAAATAACACTCTTATTATATATTTACAAGCCTAACCAATCAAAAATCTCTCCTAAACGGATTTCTTTTTTTCTTTGGCAAGGAGTTTCGCCAACAACAAAAAAGCTGTGGGGTTTCAGACAAACTCCCTTAACAACAAAAATTCATAGAAACGTCAAAATTAGTTGACCGGCTTAAACATAAACTCAACCCCTCGCGTTCAGTTGTCTGTAAGACACAAAATACCGCGTGAATCAATTTACGAAATTTTCCATAAAACTAACAACCGAATCACTTTTTTGTCCTTCTGGTGTTATGTCTGTCTGTCAAGACCATTTTTCTCAGGGACATCGGTCGCGTAGAGATATGAAGCTGAAAATACATTTACGTTTATCCAAAAATGTTTAAAAATAAATGTCTACCCGTGCGAAGCCGGGGCGGGCCGCTAGTATATTTATAAGATGGAGGTGTTATTTTCTTCTTGAAGCATATAACAATGTGATTCATCTAAAACAGAGTTTTGTTTATTAATACAGATAGTTTTACATAACAAATATCAACTAATGAAATAATTACGTACTAACTTAAAATAGAGAATCAACAATTAAATGTGCATGCTTTACTATTCTCATTATAAAAACTACAATCGTATTTTGCACTGTTAAACTAAAGCAAATTCACAAACATGACTGAGTTTTAAAGAAATTATTAAACAACGTTTGCAATTTAACTGTATGTTACTGTTCGATTGTGGCTCCCTCTTATGGATGAACTGGTACATACTCAAATGTCAATGTTAACACAAAGCTCACATATTTTTGACTAAATAATATCCTCCATTCATTTGTTTACCATTTGATCTTGCTAATGCCAATTATATATAAAAACTATATGTTTCCTTTTTTGATTGACCTTTTTAATGTGAATTTTGTGTAAGCCGTGGATATCTATAATTAAGGTAACAGTTTTAGTAATAAGATATGTGAGTTTTTTATTAATGTATTAATTAATAATGTAACTAGTTGGTGTCGCCAAATAAAATAAATAAAACCATGTATTTGCTACAGACATATTACACACATATGTATAAAACATATAATATATACACGAAGATATCAATAATCAAAAGAAAAATTAATAACAACGTAAAAATAATAAGGTATTTGCTTCGTCAGATACCCCTCCCGAATGGATGAATCGGTGGCTGAAAGTGGAACCATTCTCCGCCTTCGCACTACCAGAGAAGAACATCTACATAACAACCAACTTTGACCTGATACCTCCTTCAAACACGTACCTGGAAGTGGCTCACACGATCGGCGTGGACCTCAGGAACTCCACGCTCAAGGAGATACACACCAAGACTGAGAAGACTGCGCCCATGACCAAAGTCATGAAGCACGACGACCTTATCGCTACCGTCAATAACTTCAGGTTAGTTCCTGTTAAGGTACGGAGTTTTTTTTTAATACCATCTGGCACCTGACTAGCCATTCCTTTTTAAACCACCGAAGCAAAAAGAGGGTTGTTATAAGTTTAATGATAATATTTTGTGCCTTTCTGCGGCATCGTAGCTCTCGAACGGATGGACCGATTTTGATGCTTTTTTATATATGTGAAAGCAAGTTTCTTTGCGGTGCTTCTTAGCTATATTTAGTAAAAATCGATTCATCAGTTTGAAAAGTATCAGCTTATGTTAGGCATTTTCGGCATAAAATTATTGCGTAGTTTAAAATTTAAAAAAAAATATAGAATGTACTTGTATTACACGAACACATACATTTTATACCTTCAACATGCATGCATGCATAAGTACATGCGAAAAACGACTAAAATATTTATATGTACTCTCGAGTACAAATATATGTGTCCACTTTTGAACCATGTCACATTCACTGTTGCTTATGCACTATGTAGTGTGTTGAAGAAAATGTCAATCAAAGATGAATGTGACATGGTTCAAAAGTGGATACATATTTTTGTACTCGAGTGTACATATATTACTGTCAGAAAACTATTCCATTGTCTAGGGAGAGAAACCAATAATCTATATGAAGACACAGGCTACTTTAATCCCGATCGAACGAGTAGTTTCCATTAAAAAAAAACCTAAAGTCGCGAGCGAAGCCACGGACAGAAGCTAGTATTTATTTAAAAAAATCAATATCTATAGTAATGCAGTGAAAGAGAATCGATTAAGGGAGAGGTTTTATTTAAAATAGACACAATATTATACCAATAATATAATAAATACCAATTGACCCAATTGTATAAAGTAAAATCTTTAAATGTGTATGCAGGCTGGACCAACCGAACCTGCTCCGCAAGAACCGTCACATGGAGGTGTGGTACAAGCCTGACTTCAAGTTCCGCTTCCCCACTGCTCTCCTGTACTTCTACTTCATCACGCCGCTCAGCTTCAAGTCGCCCAGGGAGTGAGTACTACACAAAAATAATAGCTATGGTTTTTATCCGACTGCGGCAAAGCCCTTATTTAAGGAGGTTTATGTGTTTGACCTGTATGTATGTCCTTATGTTCCCTTGTAACTACTAAACGGCTAAACCGATTTTAATAAGTTATACATGGTTAGATTCGTCCTAGCCACTAAAGGATATATTAAAATTATTGTAAATCAAAATGGCGGATTTTTGGTGCCTGATGCGCAGCATGAAAAATCTTTTATTTTCAAAACCTATAGAGTGGCGTATCAAAATAAAGGGTTTTATAAATGGTTTACAAAAATATATACAACGTATGTATATGTTGATATATTTTTTAAATCATATTAATATTATGAATATGCGAATGTGAGTCTGTTTGTCCTTCTCGAGACTTGAGTTTTATACAGGGGTACTGGAAAAGGAGAGGTGCTTCTTTTTAATCCTATTGAACTAGTAGTTCCTGTGGGATAATATTATAAGAGAAAGTTTACATGAAGGGCGTGCTTTTGAATATACAGGCTGGAATTTGCGCCCCCTAGAAATTTCTAGAACAGTCCAAAACATTCGAGAGCATTCCAAAACATTGCAGAACCTTCTGGAACTGTAATAAATACCTAATGCAATTATCTGTTTAAATTCATAACATTTTTGTTGTGTTCATATGTTGGTAGTTTTAATTAATGATGGGTTATTGTTTTCAGCTCCTGTCTTCTCGACCTTTGGACCGATGTTCTACAACTTGGACTTAAGGTATGATGAACGCGTTAAATATGCTCTGCCACTTTATAAAGGCGATGAGTCTGACTGTCAGGCAACTGCTGAACTTAACTGCCTAATGGCTAAAGGGTTCGGTTTCCAGCGGGGGTACCTCTCGGTAATCGGTTTGTTTGGTGGTAGGCCTGTAAGCGTTCGAATCCAGCCGTGTACCTATGAGTTGTTTTTTTCAATTCAAGTACATTATCCGATTGCTTAACGGTGAAGGAAAACATCGTGACGAAACCTGCATGTCTGAACAGGCATGTGAAGTCCGCCGATCCGCACTGGGCCCGCGTGGTGGACTATGGCCCATACACTCTCTGTAGGAGAGAAGGCCTGAGCCCCTCCAGTGGGGACATATATAGGCTGTTGATGATGACGATGAGGCCTGTAAGCGTGCTCGGTGAAGTTCTGCGCCGGCAAGCCGTTGTTGGGTATCTTGTTGAATGTGTTCACCACGTACGACTCCAGGGCGTCCAGGTCCATGCGAGCCTGAAATGTTATATTGAACAGTTGGAGATCTCTGTCCGTTCTCAACACGAGGTGCTTCGCATGACAGTAACTAAATGTATCCGTCTTCGTGGCATAATGGCTAATGTTGGACTAGCATTCCGAAGGTCCCTGGTTGGATTCTCAGTGAGGGTAACTATCGGTATTCGGTTTGGTTGGTGGTAGAGCATTTCCTATGTCCGCCTGGCTAGCTACCACCAGTTATCTAAGTCTGCCGCCAAACAGCAGTGCTAATAATACTACTGTGTTCCGGTATCAAAGTTAGCAGAGACAGTGCCTCATTAGGTTGAGGATTCTGGGTGCGCACGCTTACCATCTTACATTAAAAAAGTTGCTGTTATACATTTCTGGCAACTACACGTCAACTGCACTTTTAAAGTTTGCTGTATATAATATTCGTAATTATTAGGTATTTTTTGCATTTCTTATATGTTTGTCGTACATTAATGATTATTATTTTTCAGGAAGAAGTATACCCGGCAAACATGGCCGACCTAACACATTCACTGTACGTGGGCGACAAAGGACTGACGTTAAAAGTCACCGGCTATAGTCAAAACTTACATGTAAGCTGATGTTATTTGTTCTTGCTAATAGTTTAAACTATAAGTTATGGGGAATCGTATAATCCATACTGACATTAAAAATGCAAAAATGAGTTTGTGTGTATGTCCTTTCTTCTCGTCGTGAGGGGGGGTCGGAATGACTTTATTTTTTGTATAGGGATAGTAGAAGGGCCCAAAAATGCTATTTTTAACCGACTTCAAAAAAGGAGGAGGTTATCAATCCGACGCGTTTTTTTCATTCTTTTTTTATGTTTGTTACCTCAGAACGTTTGACTAGGTGAACCGATTTGGATGATTCTTTTTTTATTTGAACGGTGGTGCTTCCCGTGTGGTCCCATTTAAGTTGGTCCAGTTCAGACAACGGCATCTTAAATTTGTCTTACTAAAAGTAGACTTTTAGGGCAATTGAAGTCGGTTTCCCGTTCTTTTTGAACGCATTTACTTGTTTATCCCATTCTAGCATATAATTCCCATGGGATACATAACGAAGTCGTGGGCAAAAGCTGTAGGCATATTTAGACTGAATTTATGACGTTTGACGTTCCATAAACACACCCTCCCGTACCGCTCCCATACCTCAAAGGCAGACTCAGTTATGTATTAGACCTGTTGTTTATAATTCGTGTAAAATAATACCTACATTTGAATTAACAATTGATGCTTGTGTCGTCAGCTGCTGGTGGAACTGATAACTCGGGAGATCCGCACCTCCACCAACAACGTGAGCGGGTCGCTGTTCGAGGCGGTGCGAGAGGTGCGCGCGCGCACATACCACAACGTGCTGCTCAAGCCACACAAGCTGTCAAAGTAAGTAACTACAGTGCAATACATTTTTTAAATTTATTTACGTTTTTGATTACGATTTACGTTTACGATTGGTTTTGCACTTGCCATTCATCTCATCTGGTGGTAAGTGAGGGTAAGGCCGTTGGGTGCTAAGCGTGCGCACCCAGAAGTCCCAACTTAATGAGGCGCTGGCTCTGCTACCTTCATACCAGAGCACAACAGTGTTATTAACACCCGTTGGGCGGCAGACTTAGGTAACATGGTGGTAGCTAGCCAGTCGGGCATAGAAAATGCTCTACCACTAACCAAACCGAGTACCGATAGGTACTGGGATTTAAATCCGGGATCTCTGGATTGTTAGTCCAACATTTAGCCATTAGGGCTCGGAGTCGCTATAAACACATATCGTCATCATCAACAGCCTATATACGTCCCCACTGCAGGGATCAGGCCTACTCTCATACAGAGAGTGCATGGTCCATAGTCTACTACGCGGGCCCAGTGAGGATTGGCGGACTTCACATGCCTGTTCAAGACATGCAGGTTTCCTCACGATGTTTTCCTTCACCGTTAAGCAATCGGATAATGTACTTGAATTGAAAAACAACTTATAGGTACACGGCTGGATTCGAACCCGGTACCCTCAGGTTGAGAGTTCCGCGCTTTCCATTATGCCACCGACGCTTATATACACATATATTAGTAGCTTATTGTGTTGCTGATAACATTGTTATATTGCCAGTTCATGCTGGTATACTCGCAGCAATTTTTTCATTACGAACACGGCGGTAGTATCCGTTAAATAATTCCGTTTGTCGAGTGAACACATTATTGCAGCAAAATTAATTTTTAAATTGTTAATTATTCATATTTTTGACTGAATTTTTTTAGTCAACCCATTTGTAATATAATTATTGACATATTTAATTTGATATACATACTTTTCATCTATAAAATTAAGGCTATCATCAAATAAAATTGATTTAGTTACCATTTTTGAATATTTGGTTTAGTTTACTTGTACAAAAACATATAAAACGCACGAAATAGGTAAGACTTGACGTTGAAAACAAAGATGGCGTCAATATAATGACATTTGACGCTGTCACTTAGTACAACAAGAATGATTTTGTACAATTAAAATAAATGCAAAAATGTAATACTAGTATTTTCTGTACATATTTATATTATTACTTAATTTTTTAAATAGTGTGCAAGTGCAGGCCGAATTTTGAACAACTCTGTTTACCAAATCTTCTCAAGTATATTTTTGTTTACTAACTTGTAACGTAATATATGTAATTCGTCAGGGATATTCGTATGAACATTCTGCTTCACCCGTACATATCACCGCGCGCCAAGGCGGAGGTCATACACAACGTGACACTCGACGAGCTAAGGGAGTTCGGTGACATTCTGCTCAGCAGGCTGTATGTGCAGGTATGATACATTTTTTAAACATTTAAAAAAATTTACTTACTGTATGAAACTAACGTACATCCCAAGAGTAGTAGTAGATGTAATGGCTGGGCACAAATATTTTCGTCTAATCGTAAAAAAAACTTTTATATTTTTGTGTTGTAGTGATTTTTCTCGGATGGTATTCTGAGTGAGATTATGCAAAAAATAGACATTTCGCGAATGTATGGAGCGTTAAAAGTGTTTTCATTATGATTTGTAAATGTTTTGCTCTAGTTTTTGTATATAAACATTAAATACGCATAAAATACCCCAACAATATAGATGGCGTCAGTGTAATGATATTTGACGATATCTACTTAGTGTGATGAAGAATGATTTTATAGACAAACATTACCAAAAATGCAATTTTAGTACTTTTTCAAATATATATATATATATATTTAAATAATGTACAAAGTGCAGGCCAGATTCTAAACCTATCTTTAAGACCGAGAAGGCTCGCCACTACCAACCATTACTGAGTACTTTGATGCTCGTGATATGAATTTTCTAGAACATGGTGGAATCAAGTCTGGAGTTAGATTATGATAAATCTTCTTATGATGTTTTCTGACATTTTGTCTCAGCTTTACAATTTTCTTTTTTTTGGGTATTCGCATTGAACGCGAAAATAAAATCATATTTGTTTAAAGGTACTTGTGCAAGGGAACATGCCGTGGCACAGAGCTATCCGAATAGCAGAGAAAGTGAAGGACAATATCGGCTGGGAAGCGCTCTCCGGTGAAGAAATACCCGTAGTAAGTATCGTGTTGAAAGTTAATTGTATTACGAGTATTTGGTTGAATTTCATGTTACTCTTAGCTATCATTCCTTACCTAATGGTCGATATTCAAAATTTGAATTTTCTAGACCCAGTGGTTTGGAAGAAGTTTGTACATGTCAAATCAGGGAAGTATTTGTAGTCGGAACTGTTACAGTAACCGTATTAAGAACTACAGTGAAATGATTTACATAAGCTGTAATAGTCTGTGAAAACATGACGACATGACGCATGACATTTTATGACGTTAAGTACAGATATGTACTTATCATCATCAACAGCCTGTATATGCCCCCACTGCAGGGTCTCAGGCCTACTCTCCTACAGAGAGTGTATGGGACATAGCCCACCACACGGGCACAGTGCGGATTGGTAGACTTCACACACATCTTTGAATTTCTTCTGAGGAGTGTACAGGTTTCCTCACGATGTTTTCCTTCACCGAAAAGCTAATGGTACTGATCCGTAAATTGGAACTCATTGGTACGATCCAGTGTCGAACACAGACCTCGACTGTTTAAGACAGACTCTTTACCCAACTGAGCTACCATGGTATATTTCAGTTGCGAGTCCACGAATTGCCTCTCGGAGAGCGCAAGATCCGCGTGCTGAGCCTCAACCCCCACTCCACTAACAGTATCGTCACCAACTACTACCAGGGGGAGGCGACCACGCCGCAAGACACGGCCGCCCTAGAAGTCATCATGGTGAGTCACTGACCAGTGATATCAAACAAGATCTGATAAAGATAAAGCATATTTTCTACCGACTTCAAAAAATGTGAAGGTTATCAATTCGACGGTATGCTTTTTATGTATGTTGTGCAATCATTCCGCCAATTATAAATCGATTTTGATGATTCTTTTTTTGTTTGGTAGATCGTATTTTAGAGGATTTACATACATACAGACATACATATGAATTTTATCAAACTTGATTCAGCTCTTTGTGAGAAACTCAACAAATAAAAATATATACCCAGAGAATTGTACTTGAAAGGATCCATTGTAGGGGTTAAATGCTGTAGACTTTTAGGGTAATTGAAGTCGTTTCTTTAGCTCTTTTTGAACACGTTAATTTATAATCTAAAATAATCATGTAAATATGAATAAATTCTAGTAACCACACTTTTATTATAAATGAGACGGTGTCTCTAGCTGTTTTTGTGTACACAGTGTTGCCATGGGAAGGATTTCTCAAGTCGACGAAGATAAACTCGCGGGTAGAAGTACTAGTCCACACTAGATGTTATATTATAAATACGTAAGTGAGATTGATTGTCCTACGTCGTAAAGGAGCCTCATAATTTGAAGGGTCGGAATAGGATATACGCTACTTTTTATCCCAGTCGAAGACATCGTTACCGTAAGAAAATTTTATGTGTGTTTGTGTTTAGATGATGATGGAGGAGCCTGTGTTCGACATGCTTCGTACGAAGGAGCAGCTCGGGTACAGCGTGTTCAGCATGATGCGGTACACCTTCGGGGTGCTCGGGTTCTCCATCACCGTCAACACACAAGTAGACAAGTTCAGGTGAGTTAACGAACATTAGGCTGGGGCTGGGGTACGTTGAGTCCCTGCAAAATGTATGAAAAAACACGGTCCTTTTCTAAAGCATAAAACACGCCATCCTAAAATATGCGCCGTAATATATATTTTACGTTTTATAATCCTATCTGTGGTGATTCAGTATGTTATTAACACACCGTTCACTTAAGACAGTAACATTAATTTTCAACACGCTTGTAATGTAAGCCTTATTACATCACTTTTATGGCCATAAACCGAGCTGTAACATAAGCGTGCGTAATAACATTACTCACTAGTGCGTAATAGAATTATCCCTACAAAGTTAAGTTAGTACCTTGCTGCAAGTTATATGCGTGTAAACAGAGTATTCTCAATATAACCGGGTAATACAGTTTTTTTGTAACAATAAAGAGGTTTTATTCCGTTAAAAACAATATACATTTTTAGATTTAACAAATGTATACGTCCTTAATTTAGTCAAACAAACATTTATTATTAATAATTTTTCTTTTGTGTGTGTGGTATATTGTTTTAATAATTAAACGATATAAGCAATACATGTTAGTTTTTCCTCGCAAATGTTTCTAAAAACTTATTATGAAACTCGTGAATTCTGCTCATTACATACTCGTCTAAATTACGCCCTCGCCTACAGCTCGGACTGCAACCTCGTGTTTAATGAGCAACTGAGCTCACTATGATAATATAACTGTGCCTACAGCGTGGCTCACGTGGACCAGCGGGTGGAGGCGTTCCTCAAGAAGTTCGGTCGCGACATGAAGAAGCTCGGAGACCGCTCACTCTCCGCAACTAAAAACTCACTCATACAGCTCAAGCACACCATAGACTTCGAGCTTAAAGAAGAGGTACACAATATCTACCTATATCTATAAAAATAAACTTCGCCATTTGTAAAAAGTTTTGACCTCAACTTTTTTAAACTCTAGGGCGAAAAGTCCATTCCCTAGTCACCCGTCGTCTGGGAAAATGTAACTCAGCGCATGACTTTTTAATTTATGATGGGTTTGTGTCGATAAGGCTTTTGGATGGAAAGCTTACTGACACAGAAGCCTCAAGCCAATAATGGACTGGCTCTTTGAGCAGCTTTGACTTTATGAAACCAAAAAAGCTCTATTTGTATATTGGGAAGCTTTCTTTGAAGTGGTGTTGTAGTAGCTTCGCCTTTTATGAAACTGACTACACTTTCACAGTGTCCTTCATTAAACGAACGACACGTGTAATCTGCAGGCGTACCGTACTACAGCGTGCTTTGTATGTCTCAAAGACGCGTTAATGAAGACCCTTCCGTGGTTAAAAGTTCAGCATATAGTATTGAATCAACAATACAAGATCATAATCGATGTTTTTCCAGGTGGAAAGGAACTGGAGGGAAATAACCAGTCAAGAATATGTTTTCCAAAGACTGTTCTTGGAGGTTTGTATTCTTTTTGTACATTATTCTCAATATATATATTATAGACTAGGTTTAGTTTTTAAATTTAAGTAGGTTATAGGTAATTTGTAATTAATTATTCATTGACATTTTTAATTAATCTTAATGTTCTAAATTCAAATTAAATTTTCATAGGTTTCGTATTTTGTCATTCTCAATTATTATATTCACATTATGTCGATGTTTACACAAAACAAATTTTTATTTACTATTTATTTCATGTATTTTATGGTTTACACTTGACATTCATCTTACCTGATGGTAAGTGACGATAAGACCGTTGGCTGGTAAGGGTGCGCACCCATAAGCCTCAATCGAATGAGTCCCTGGCTCTGCTACCTTTCATACCAGAACACAACAGTGCTAATAACCCTGCAGTTAGGCGGCAGATTTAGACAAAATGGTGGTAGATAGCCAGGCAGACATAAAATGCTCCTCCACGAACCGAGTACCTATAGGTACTGGGAATTGAACCCGGGAGCTCCGGATTGTAAGTGCAAGAGGCAGTTTTGTCATCTCATTTAATCGTAGTCTTCTTTGAAATTCAATTTCTGAATAGGAGAATTTGGCATGACCTGCCATGCCAATGTGTCGCTGTTCTATCCATGTGGTCCTATTGCAGACCTTTAGCTTATATAATATGTATAATTGATTGATGTTGTCTTATCGCAGGCTGAAGCTATAGAAAAGGTGAAAACGTCCGACATCAAGTCGTGGGTGGAGAACCACTTCACTTGTGGCAACAAGTCACACTTCAGGAAGCTGTCTGTGCAGGTAAACACAAAATTGTACAGAATTAAAGTAGATAAAAGTCCTTGCAAATATACTCTTCACTTGGTGCGGTATTTGAATGACTAGCCTATACTTATTTAACGTAAGATGCGTTCTTTTTACCTGAATCTGGCGAAGACAAAAGAAGGGTGATTATTTTTAACAACCTTTGTATGTATGATCACGTGTTCCGTCACATCTCCTAAACTACTCAGAAATGAGATATATGTAATTGGAGGCTTAGTATTTGTCCGCAGCTATATGACGTCACATGAAATCCAAAATGGCGGCCTGTAGCATAGGCCTGTACCTACCAAAAAATTAACAAAGACTAAAATATCGTGCTTGGTCTCATGAAAGGTATTTAGGTAGGTTTTTATATTAATGAATATACAGATTAAAGAAACCCCTGAAAAATACAGTATAATTCTACTATGCTTGTTTTCGTTTTGTAACTTCTTATGTATACTCAAATGTTCTTGCACTCCGCCTTCATTTAATTTGATCATGATAAAGCCACATGATAGAAACGAAGTTTTTTAAAGTATCAAACTACGAGTAATGTATGTCTACTATCAGGTAATGGGTCACAAGCAAGGCGTCACCTGCAACTCAACCAAAGATCACCAGCCCGGCTACGACCTGACCTATTTGGACGCAGACAAAGGCGACCAGACCGATGAGCCGGGAGTCTTCATCAAGGACATGAAGAAGTTCAAGGAGAACCTGCCTCTTGTCAACGTGCCCATGGTGGAACTGGCGCAGTGCTGACCTCATCGTATCATGATAGCTCTAAGTTACGATATCATAACGACTGTTCTAAAAGGCTCTTTAGATTACTGCTGCATAATGACAAGACAATTATTAAGAATGTATTGAAATTAGTTTCCATACATATCAAGGTTCGACCTTTAGCGCCGCCCCACACCTGCCGATTCAGTTCTGGTCTACCTGGGACGTTACGGAGTGTTTCTTGGTTGTTCGGGCTGGTATATGTGTGTCAATCGATTCGTCAAAACATTTTTATGACACTAGCCTTCCGGTTTCAATTCTACCTAAACAGAACAGAATCGGTAGGTGCGGGACGGGGCTTACTACGAGATATGTTTAGTTTTCTGTGTCCAAAATATGAATTTTGAATGGATAATTGGAATTGGAAAAATAATTTTGGCATTGGAAAAATAATTTCGTCCCTGATTGCGTTTCGGATTCTATTTAGAATTTATGAGTACGAATTTCAATCGAATGCATTCGTTTAAACTCTCACACACAAGTTCGTTCTTGGATGGGTATCGTGTTTCAGTGATCTTCGTACAAAAATAATATAATACTGGTATTGCTAGTGTAGATAGCCCATAGAACTGCTTCAACTGTTTGTCTATCCAATGCCTTATAATGATTAATTCATGTACAGAAGAATCGCTTCACAAAGACATTACACAATAAGGTGCAGTTCAGCTTGCACAGGGCTGCGATCTAAAGATATGCACCCTAAGCATAATCTTTATTTTGCTTACAATATGGTGAAATATTCTTTCTCCCTCTCTTTCTGTCACAAGTCTATCTCTTCTGACGCGGCGTTCTACATCGTAAATCCACCCCGGGGTGGCATCGCGGCTGTAGGTACATTAAAGCCTTGTATGTACCTACCGAAACATGCCTGAAAGTGCTCAGCTTGTTAGCAAGGTATTTTTGCTATGGCTTCAGGATGAAATGTGTAATTAAATGGATTATAAATAATTAGATCGAGTTTAAGGGTTCCGTCCCCCTTAATAATATTGAGAATATACACCTTATGTTCCTAGCTTATAAAATAAAAAGGTGTTTATGAGCTTACTTCGCCACGTAGTTTTTTGTTGCAGTAATTTAGAAGAATCGTTAATACTTTCTTTAAAATAATGTCTTATTTCGTTGCGTTCATTTTTGCAAGACGATGTTTTGAAATTATTGAAATCGATCAGAATGCCTTTTATTTGATATTTAAATTTCTAACCACCGCGGACATTATTACGTCTTACAAATATTGATCTCTGCAGTGCTCTCTTCCTTTTATTTTACTACTTAGTAAAAGAGATATAATATTGCCAACTTTCATTCTCTTTTCAATTTTACATTCCGTCGTTCAACAATAAGGTTACATTAAAAGATATCAAATATATTATTATTACAAGACATAAATAAGTCCGAGTTGGTTAGAAATCACTGTGTATGTGAATGAATTAGAAGGCAGATTTCTGACGCACAAAAGACTCTGTGAATTGGTTTATAATTTATAGAACTTATTATTACGGCGAAAACGCATTCGAAAAGTATTTTATAGATTGAAAGCCGTCCTTATATTTAAATTTAATAACGAATTTATGTCGCTGTATATTATTCGTGCAAGTAATGATTCAAATTCAAAATGGCGATTGAAATATGATCAATAACTTGATTGCGATTTATATTATCATGGAACCAATTAATACGATTTAAATATGGAACTTTGTTACGATCTACAAATCTACGCGAGTGAGATCCTAATTTTGATTCTGATTCATATTTGCACAGATAGTAATAATATACATACTAATTTTAAATCTGGATTCGCACGGCGTCTGTGCGCGACGATTCGATCCGCCAATCCGTGAGTGTCCATATTCAGTGCTTCAGCACAACTTGCACTTGACGAACTATTGAAGTTTTCGATTACGTTTTCTTTTAAAACAGGGATTCAACCAAATCATTTGGTTGTTAGATCATTTAGCTCAAATTGTAACCATATTGTAAATATCTCTACGTAATTTTGTAAAAAGAACAAAAAATAGTAAAAATTATAAATAAAAAAGACTATTTTATAAACTTATTAGAGTTTAGATATTAATGTTGTTGTAAATAATGACAAATGACAGTTTTGGAGTTGTGCTCTACACGTTGTAACTAGACGTAACGCTAGACGCTAAAAGAAAATAAAAAACGTATAATCCAGAATTTTTATTTCTAACAACATTCCTAACCAGTGAAATTTCGTCCTTACATTATGGATTCACACTTGGTAGATTTGAGACAGATGGTAAGTAATAAAGAAATAATTCTAATTTATTTCAAGCTTATGTCAGTTATGATTACTATATAATGTCCAAATTTACGACCCACCTTTAGGAATCCCCCATCGATTAATTTATGTTTTCGAACGAACCCATAATAATCATGGGAAAGTCAAAAATCTAGAGTACGACGTTAATTTTAAAATTGTTGATCTAAGTTATAGCTCACAGAGAGATATAACTCGTAAACGGCGCGTCCTAGGACAAAATAAGGAAATTTTTGACCCCCTTCACTTATGTTTTCGAATGAATCCATAATCATCATCAGGGACAGTAAATTGATTCATTGGGAGTACATGTTAATTTGAAAATTGTTGATCTAAGTTATTGCCCAGAGAGACTTAGAACTCCCAACATAGTCAACACTAGTGTGAAAAGACTAAATTCAATAGAGGTTCCACTAAACGTAGAGATTTCTTGCTCAGTGGTTCCACTGTTGGTGCCCGAGCCCCAGACTGTTAAATAATTTAACATCAGATATGAAGATAAAAGTACCAGGGACTCAAGCGACCAGCCGTTCTGACACCAGGCGCGCATAATTCAAAGTAGGTCAGTGGAGTTGCGAGCGGTTTCTTTAGCTGTTATATACGCAAACGCAAGCGTTGATAATATATCCATCTCTTTCTATTGCTTTGTAAGCAGTAGTGTCGTTTCGTTCTACCTTCTTGACTACTTATGAAAGGAAGACAACACAATCAAATAGGCTTGCTTTATAAAACAGTATTTATTTATGTTAGTAAACGATCTGTATCCGTCCATCGAGGTCCCTCATGACAGCGCCCTGTCTCCTCATGTAGCGCTGCAGCATCACGTAGTCCACGTCCAGATTCTCCAGGTTCTCTCTGTTCTCAGATAGCATCTGAAACGAAACAGACTCCATTAGTTTTGTTAAGTTTTTTTTATCCAAACCCAAATGGTACCAAAGGGACCCTATTACTAAGAATGTCACATCGCTGTATCTTTTGAACCGTGACAGGTATACACTTGAAATTTTCACAGATGGCCGCTACAACAAAAACAAATAAAAGTTAAAAATAAAAGGGGTCCCCCGAAAGAGAAACATGGTATGTTGTGCACTTTTTAGGGTTCCGTACCCAAAGGGTAACCAACGCGACCCTATTACTAAGACTCTGCTGTCCGTCTGTCACCAGACTGCTCATGAACCGTGATAGTTAGACAGTTGAAACTTCCACAGGTGATGTATTTCTGCTGTCGCTAATAACAACAATTACAAAAAGAATATTTAAGGGGGCTTCCATACAACTAACGTGTTTTTGAGACGTACGTTTTAAAGTATTAGTAACGCCATCTAGAAACGAGTAGCAAAGCTAATCGAGGCTAATTTAAGATTTTCCGTATTTTAATCATCCATATTATGTACGGAACCCTCGGTGCGCGAGTCCAACTCGCACATGGCCGTTTTATTTTAATGAGTGATGGGGTTTGCTCTTGGCCTTCACATGGTAAAGTGACGATATGGCCTAAAGCTAATGATCCGTATCTTTGCTAATGATGACGGCGCTCGTACCGTGTATCCTCCGCCTCCGTCGCCGATGTAGTTCTGTGTGATGACGCGGTACGTCGCGTTTACGTCGAGCGGCAAGTAGCGTGGCACGTCGCACTCGATGCAGCGCACCGTGGCGGACACCACGCGCGAGTTGGCCGGCGCCGACGCGTTGTACACATTGCGCATACCTGAGGGACAGCATACCATGGGTTTTATGGAGACACTAGCGTCATTTGTATCTTCATCATTCATTACAGGGTTCTGTACCTTAAAGCCTATATCTATGTAGTATCTAGTAAGTCAATTTTCACGCACCTCTAATAGTCGTATCGAGTTGAAACTTTGTGATTGTAAGTCGGATGACAGTACAATAATTTGACACTATTGAACTGATCGGACCTAGGCGTCAGGAGGTGGATAGAAGAACTCTTCAATGGGTACTGGTAAACCCCTCGAGTTTGGGCTCATATGGTTTGGTTTGACGAGTGCAACACATTACAAGTAGTACACTTGGTGATCAGGGTCTGACGATGAAGACAGGAAGTAGATAGTGACAAATGCAGAGTTTTAGTTTTTTAAACTATATTTATTTTTCGGAAAGTCCATCTATTGCTCCTGAATCATTTTCATGTCTATCTTCAATAAATAAAAATAAAAAAGTTATTTTATTTATCCATGTTTTGTTCCTATTTTTACATACTAGCTTTATATCTAGAACTTTATAGAATGTTAAAATAACGTAGGAACAGTGGATGGACTAAATCTATAAAAAATCAGACTTCTTATTCTGACACTCGCAAGTGGAATCAGCACCTTATTATTATTATTATTATGTACCTATCGTCACACATCTACCGATCCGAACAAGCAAGAATCTGTCCGGACCGTTCTAGGCAGATCAGAACAGAAGAGGTAGGTCTGTGATGGGACTTAGGTCCTACCACCACCACTGAGTGTCCACTCACCTCCGATCTGCACCATCCGTCCGCTGTAGAAGCTGGTGGGGTCGCTCTGCGAGGAGCTGACGGAGAACTCGAGGGCCTCCAGCAGATACTCTCCCTTCAGGTCATACACCTGCACGTAGTTCTCGAACGGGATGGCCATCAGCAGAGCCTCCGTAGTCACGTCTGACAATATCAATGAGGGACTTTACAAAAAGAAAATAGTTATTCATTCATGGATATATGGCAACGTCATAGCAAAACCGTCATAGTGTGGGATCAGCTTAACAGTAGGATCTCATCAAGACATCCCGCGGATGACGTGAAAGGCGACTAAGGGAAAATATATTTAGTAAACAGGCAGCATCATCCACCAAGTCAGCAATAACATCTTAATGCGATCACCAATCTGCCTGCCAACCGTAGTGATTGTGGCAAATATCCGGCAAATCAAGGAAAATACGACGTGGCGATCTATGTGGCAAGCTCATGTCCAACACTGGATTTATAGAGCTGATTATGACATTACTAGTAGCCAAAGCTAGTAACCCGCCCTTGATTTGCTCGGTTGTAATGTCAAGTACATTGCAACAGTATCGTAACACAAACAACGTGAACTGTTTTGTTGCGCGTAATCTTCTCTCTCTCGCAACCTGACACTGCGCTTGCGTCTTACACCTCCGTGCTACTTGGACTTGCAATCCGTTGGTGCCGGGTTTGATTCCCAGGGGTACCAAACAGCAGTGTTAATAGCACTGTTGTGTTCCAGTACACGCTTACCACCCTACGGCTTTATTGTCACTTACCAGGGGAAATGAAGGGCAAGTGCAAACCCATCACACATATATAATATACTACTCACTGCCCGGGTCGATTTGTACGCGCAGCCCTCCTGCGTTGATCATGCACACGTGCGCGTCGTGCCAGCGACCCTCAGACGCACGATCCATCAGCTAAACACATATACAAGTTATTCATTCATCTTCATCATCAGCCGGGAAACGTCCACTGCTGGACATAGGCCTCCCTCATGGTACGCCACATCGACCGGTCCCGAGCCACCTGCATCCAGCGCCTCCCTGCGACTCTAACCTGGTCTTCGGTCCAACTAGTGGGGGGACGGCCTGGTAGACGTTTCCCGGTACGTGGTCGCCACTCTAGAACCTTTACTCCCCACCGGTTATCGGTTCTTCGAGCGATGTGGCCTGCCCATTGCCACTTCAGCTCACTGACTCGTCGAGCTATGTCGGTGACCTTCGTTCGTCTACGGATTTCCTCATTCCGGACCTTATCACGTAGAGAAATTCCGAACATAGCTCGTTCCATTGCTCGCTGAGTGACTTTGAGCTTGTTTATTATTGCTTGCTTGTTTATTTAATGAATAAGTTATTTATTAATGGTACCAAAATATAATGCCGCAAAAAGTTATTTTCGACAAGTACAGAATTAAATACCCAGAACATAATATAGGAAACAACGACTAGTACACGAGAACTAGTTCAGTAACTAAAAATTACACTACTTCAGTAACTACAAAGTACTACTAGCTCAGTAACTACACTAGGCACTCTCTGCGACCTGAATAGATCTATTGTGGCCCCTATGTGGTTATTACACTTCTTCGAGGCCCACTCCGATCATATAATTATCTGACCATATCTCCAGGGGTGCAGGGAGGGAGACATTAATATTCTTATAATATATTTCCTCCAAGGTATTTTTGTTTAGGTCATCGCAGTGACAGAGGATTTGTCTTTACAGAATCTGCCAGCCTTGCTGACTGTACCTCCTCTAGGAAGCCGTCACACGCCCAGCTGCCCATGTTGCACTCGCCGCGGTAGCACCAGCCCCTGTTGAGCGTGATCAGCGACGTGCCCAGCACCTCCTTACCCACCGCGTCCACCTCCTGCCTCCACGGCTCCAGCAACTCTTCAATGTATGGGTCTATAATACATTTAAAATAAATTATTTACGAGTACTTCGTTGATTTGATTGAAGTGATTCCCATAAAATAATTTATAAAGCTGACGCAGGAGTTGCGGGCAAAATATAGTAATCTATAAAAAATAAACATATGATCGTTGGTAAACTTGAAAATAGCTGGACTGTTTTTGATGTTTTTAGAGTTTCGCAACTCAAAAAGAAAAAAAACGAACCCTTATAGGATCACTTTGCTGTCAATCTGTCTGTCTGTCAAGATCATTTTTCTTAAGAACGCGTATAGGAATCAAGTTGAAATTGATATCAAAGACTAGTCTGCAGTCCCTTGAAACTGTGAATAAATCAAACTTATAAGTCAACGCAATAAAAACATACAGCCTCATATATATTTTTATGTTCGGGTGGCTTACAGCCACCATTAAGTATATATAAGTAAAAATTAAAGGCTATTAGCCATTAATAAAATTAGCCTATTAGCCTTATATTTCCCATTGACCTATAATCATGAAATTTGGCAAGAAGCAAGGTACAGCACAAGTAATCTAATCAAGTCTCATTTAAATCGCTGGTACGATTACATACAGTTCCAGTGCCTGCTGAGTTTTTTTAAATTTTAATCTGTAATTTTCCAGGCGAAACTGATTCTTATAAATATGATTTTCAGTATCTTAATCATCCATATTCTGTACGGAACCCTCGGTGTGCGAGTACGTCTCACACTTGGCCGATTTTTAATGTTTGTAATAGTCGAACTAATATTGTCTTTAGGGAAAGTAAAATTGGAGAAGTTACGCGAAAAAATAGTGTTTAGACATGATGTCTATCGGATGAACTAATTATAAAAAAAGATGTAAGTAATAAAGAGTCAGCCTGTCAGTACCTTGAACAATGGAGTTCCCCAAGTATATGGGCTGCCCCTCCCAGGATTGCACGGCGCCGGCCTCGTCGATGTACAGCTTGATGATACCCAAGTACCGCGTGTAGCACGACGCTTGGACCACCGGGATCTGAGTTGTACATTATCATGATTACAATTACAACTGACAATAAAACCGGCCGCTTCAGTCATCAGCGGGTGCATGGAAAGAGTCATCATCATCAGCCGGAAAACGTCCACTGCTGTACATAGGCCTCTTCCATGATATGCCGGTCCCGAACCTTTACTAGATAACATCGTCGACCTCATCGTCACTTACCATCAGGTGAGATTGAGGTCAAGTGTTGGTCTATCTTCAATAAAATAAAAAAGTCGTCGTTCCATCTACTAGGAGGACGGACCAGAACACGTTTCCCGGTAAGAGGTCGCCACTATTAAAGCAATGTGGCCTGTTCATTGTATATGAGTTTGTGAGAGAGGAGGCAGAGTGTGTGTTGAGTTAGACTGAGTTACCCTGTGCCCGTCTGCGCGCGTGACGACGGTGGGGTACGCGCCGGCGGGCGTGCCTCCGTCGGGCGGAGCGCCGGTGTACAGCAGGGTGTGCGAGTGGGCGCCCACGATGATGTCGATGTCAGACGACACTTGCGCGGCAAGGCGCCTGAGGAGACAGACATTAGTATTAACAGAAATACTTTAAAATACTCTACTAACTCTTGGAGCTGGTTCGTCTACAGTCAAGTACACAAATATTTATACACTGCATAGGAACGAGAAAGAGTGCAAAAGTGGGTAGGTATTTTTGTACTCGAGTGTACAAAGTTGCACTTTGGGTTAGTAAATTTTTGTTTATATTTAGTTTTGTACAAATTTTTGTAAAAATACACATTGTTTCAGTAAATACGAGTGATTAACACCAACCTAACAGCCCTTCGCCGGTTTTCATGAATAATCTAGATACGTTATTCGTGTATCGGATATACGTAATCTAGGCCTTGCGCTTTGTGTATTCCTTGATTAGAACAGATTGCTCGATACTCACATAAATTAGAATTAATCGACTGTCGCAGTTTCCAAGCCGCTCTAAGCTTCAGAATTAGCATTGGATTGGATTGCTGATAATGGTATCAGACAAAATGGAGACAATCCCTGGACTTGTTTCCTCGTTTTTTGTCCAACTTTCCCCCGAATTTTTTAACTCTGGTTTTAACTTCTACGACCGAACGCGCGCAAAACACCCCCCCCCCCCCCCCCATACTATAAGTTTCGACCTGGCGCCGATGTCGTCCTGCGACACATGAGTGCGAATTGTACTGACGCGATAGGATAAACGCGGGGAGGTGAACGGGAAGCGGGAGAGACGACACATTCCAGCGAGATCCATTCTTTCAGTAAACGTGTTAATATATATTTAAGCAAGAGATATAGTCTAACATAGTACTAACATGTCGTTGTCATATCCGACGTGCGTCGCCAGTATGATAATGTCCACGCCCTGTTCCTTCAAAATGGCCGCCTCGCGGTTGGCAGCTGTCAGCTCATCTTCCATTATCACTTGGCCGATAGGCGCCGAGAACTGGGGATAAATAACAGTTTACTAGTAAACTCCTGCCAAGCATGCTCTGGTACTCGTAAATTCTGCCCGAAGGTGTTGTAAAAGACGACTAAAGGAAACATATTCACAAGATGGGCAGCGGCATATACCTGCGTAACAACAATATCTTACTGCGATCACCAAACCGCTGCCAAACGGGGTGATTCAAATGATCCGTAATAATGCACGATCTATGCTAATGTCCTGTCATGTGGACTCATGCAGTTGATGATGATTTTAGGTATGATCGTTTGTCGTTGAAGGAGTCTCACGTTATTCAACACTTACCTTTTCAAGGAGAGCATAATAACGACAATCATAAGTTGACGTTTCAAAACTCACAGTTCAGAGGTCTAAGACAATTGGACGGAACAAATGGTTATGTAGTCATCAGTCGAAAAGAGTCAACTTCAGAACACATGGCTGCCCCATGGTACGTAGTAACGTCTGGTCCTATGACGCTTGCATTTGGGTCCAGTGTGGGGTCGGCCCGGTACACGATCACGACATGTGGTCCCAAAATTTGAGTAGTGCCGTTTGTGCAAGTGATGTGACCTGCCCATTGCTACATCAGCTTATCTTGGGTTCGTTTACTTACGGATTTCAACCTACTTGGGAGGGAATGAATTTATTAAAATGAGACTCTGTGTAGCTTCTGTCATCCTTATTCAAAGCCAACGTTTCTTCGAAAGCGGCAGCAGATTCGGTAAACTTAAAAACATTTGCGCATCACACTAATTTAATAAACAGAAAAGTAAATCTTTATATATGTTAGTGGCATTTCAACGACGAAAGATCTGAGTCGATCTTGATGAAATTTGGACAGCATAAGTATGGAGAAAAATACAGGCATACTTATAAACCGATGACGTGTGATGATTTTTGAAGTGAATGAAGACGAAGTCAGTGAAGCCAAAGAAGCTTATTTTTAAATACAGAGTTGATAGTTACCGTCCTGAGTAGGATCCCGATGATGCCGATGCGTCGTCCGCGCCTCTCTATCACGACGTGGTTGTGCATGTATGGCGTCATGGAGGGCTCCAGAGACGTGTTCACGTTGGCGCCCAGCATCGGAGCCTCCAGGCGCTCTAGGTACGGCACCAGACCTGCGATGTTGTGGTCGAATTCATGGTTACCTAGTACCTGGAGATACATAATGATCATAAAATAAATACTAACTACTATAAGCATAATAGTAATCATAATGTTTTTATTAGTGGCATAAAAAGTCTATTTTAGCAACACACTACAACACAACCAAATATTATGTATCTTATATAGCTTCAATATTTTTTTATAAGTTGTAAATATTTTTTAATTAGTTTTTTTTTCGTAGTTTTGTTTGATAGATTTTTTACTGATTTTTAATGTGTATTATTGTGTTGTGTGTGTTCTTAAATAAAGTTGTGTCTATGTCTAAATGCGAAAGTCTGTGTAATTGAAAGCCTAGACTTTTTTTAAACGTCTTCGCCTCCGTGGCTTATTGGCTTCACACTCGGAATCTCAATCGGGAGGTCCCGCGGGCTCGATTCCCAGTAAGGATATCTTTCAGTACTCGGTTTGATTGGTGGTAGGGATAGGGATTTTATACGTCCACCTGGCGAGCTACCACCGTTGTTATTTGTATTTCAGTATGAATGGCCTCATTAGCTTAAGGCCTATGGATGAACATGATAAAATCCTCCTTTATCGTACTTTATCGTCACTTTAAATGTGAAATGAAAATCTGGTACAAACAATACAATCCCATGGTACTTTGCAAACCCAATTTTAAGTACATACGAGTATAAACAACTCACGTGAACGTCATGCGGCAGCATGTTCATGAAGTGCTGGCTGACGTTCCACCGCAGGAAGTTGTACCATATGGTGCCCTGGAAGGTGTCTCCTCCGTTGATGAGGATGGAGTCAGGCTCCGCCTCGAAGGCCTCGTGGATGGCCGTGTAGAGGCGGGAGAACCCTCCGACGCATGGTGCTTCCGAGGGGTTGCATACCGTCCCGCTGGGGCTCACTTCGTCGAAACTGTCATGTGGTTAAAATTGTGAATGGCTAACCTCATACGAGTTTTGGCGATTAAATGTTTGACAGGAATTAAAATTTTAGTTTCGAAGCAGGTAGGTAGGTACCTTTAGAGGCATGCAAACATGTTAAATTGTTAAGTAAACTTTTTAACAACATTCGCTACTCATTCCATATAAGTATTGGCAAGTCTAAAGTTTGTCGGGAATATGGCTACAAAAACATGTATATACTCGTAAATTATGATCCAGAGGAACACGAATATCTAATAAAATCAGAAGTCAGGTGTACATAGGTAGACCCTTAGTTGGCTTCTATGAAACACATGCACTTATAAACCGTAGGTACACCTCCACATAGGACGCTTTCTTAATATTTATGTTATATAAAGTCCAGCCCAGAGGATGTTTTATATTTTACACAATAGAAGTCTTTTTTATAATTTATCTTTAAGGTAGTTTTATTCTAAACAATATCACTAATAACAAAAAATACTTACTGCGCATGGAAATCATTGTAATGCACGATGTTTAGTTCAAAAAGTCCACTGTTGTCTTGTCCCACTGCGGCACCCAAGTATCCTAACAGCAAGAATATTGTGTAGCTGTGGCGCCCCATCTCGGCGACTCACTTGCGACTCTAACGGCTAATGAAGGAAAAGGCTCCTTATCGAACATATCACGACGATATATCAATTGATATTATATATTTGAATGTAACGTGGTTATCTGACGAATGGCGAGATAAGTTTTTTTATGGCTGGCATTTGGTGTTTGGGGGACATGGCTGAGGTTGGTTTTCTTCTTGTCAATGTTGTCAATATTATTATTAGTAGTAGTACGGTTGGCAATAGGGATGAAGACTATAATATTTTGTTATTCCCTTATTCGAGAGACAGTGTGAAAAGTAAAATAGTCTTGTTAGATTTTTCGATATGACTTATAGTTTTCCTAATATACATCCATACTCCATACAAATCGGCACTTAGGAGTGACGTCACGTCACCGCATTGAAGTAGATAATGTATGAAACTTTTAACAATATTTGAGTTGTCTCGTAAAATAAAACCGTTTTTCCCCCAAAGGGTAAAAAACGAATATTTAGGTTTCAGCCGAAAGGCTTGACCCACTTGAGATAAACCCTTCTGAACATCAGCGCCATCTAGTAGTTTCATAGTGCAAATACACAGCGCGTCGGTGATTGGCTGTGCTGTAACGGTAGTGGGAGGTGTCAGCGCGGCTGTCAGGCACGCGAGTCGCGTGTCTCTTCAGTACCGAACCTGTAAGAATCGGAAGCGAGGCGGAAGCCGGCAAGAGATTATTTGGTGGGTCAAGCCTTTCGGCTGAAACCTAAATATTCGTTTTTTACCCTTTGGGGGAAAAACGGTTTTATTTAGGTGTTCGAGCCTTCCGGCTTGACCCACTTGAGATGTTTATTATCTGCCGGCGCTGACCCAGCGTACTGTGAATTAATTGTGTGTGGTTTGTAGGAAACCGGTCCGAACATATGACTTCAAATTATATTTTAAGCTGATCTTCCCAAAAATATATATAAATACATGAAGAAGCCTGTCTTATACAAATCAAGTTAATACCAAAATCTCAAAAACGAGTACATTGTATAACAAAGCCTCAAAATCGGACATAGAAGGGCAGGCCCTCTTGCTGTTCCTTGATCTCACTTCCTTGAAACAGTCCCAGAGCGTTTGAACTGTTATGCCAATTTCCCTTGCGTAGCATCACGCACATGTCGAGTTTTGTTAGACCAGTTGTCTGAAGCGACTGCGGCTCGAAAACTGCCAAGAGAGCCTTATATGTTTGCGTTTCTAAATATCTATCGAAGCTGGACACTGAGGCTGCTTTCACCTTATTTCCGGTGGTGATAATTAAGTTTGTCAAGGTTAGATCCGCTCTACGTTTTCTTCTTCTTCCGATATATGGATTAACATAGGGATCCAAGAGATCTAGTTTAATTTCTTTATTCTTCAACAGACACCAATCCGGCTGACCATAATTAGTCCTGTCCGTTTCAGAGCCGAAAGACGGCCATAATATGATTTTGTTTTTGGAAATAAAATGTCGATCTTAGTTTACGTTGAATAATGTCAAGACATGAATGCGGCGGCCTGAGGCTAAGAGTATTAAGGTGTCCTGCGGCTAAGAGTAATATGTCACTACGTGCTGAAATGCTTAAAATCAAATGGAAACGTATATCAATGCTTATTTGTAATAACCACATGAAAAGGTCTGATACATCCTATACGATGTTTTTTTTTCCTTTAAGGGGTTTTCCATTTCTCTGTCTCCTTCATTAGCGGATGTAATCGGCTCACCCTGCGAAGGTTTTATAAGCGTGGCAACTGTTGGACTGTATGGACATGTATTGTTTTGGTGGCTGGTAGTATTTTCCTGGTTTTCAAAAAACAAGTTCCGAAGGGCTCACGGCCGTAACTCGTCGATCGTAAGATCGTACGTCTTTGAGAGGCTCACCATAAAGCTTTCTCCCGTCTCGGTGCTATAAAGATATAGTGGCCTTGGGAGATGGTCACTCGTGGAATCAATGCTGGCGTGGGGAAAAAACACCTCCAGTTTGTACTATTTCCATGGTTGGCTGAAGGCATCTGCGTACTAGCTTTCGGTGTCCTTGTGCTCATCGCTCATATATTAGAGCTACATGTACATGAATGTAAATAAAATGATTTGATTTGGATAAAGAAATAGAATAAATATAATTTATTTAGGTTACTTTGAGATCGTAAACTAAACTAGTGCGGATGACCGCCCATAGGAAAACATCTATTTCTGGAATTCCCATCCTCCAGGAAATTTCTTATTTCGTGGTGTCTAGGTGCCACTCTTGCTGGGACTTCAGTATGGACAGACTGTCTGCGAGGCCATCGCATCTGCGTGGCAAATACTTTAGTACCACTGTGGTATTATGGAAGTCGGTCAGGTGTTAAGATTTTGAGCCAATATGGAGGAGTATTCTTTCATCTCGTTCATCCCTGTATTCTGAGACTGCTATCGGATTGTCAGTTTGGGAAACGATCGTTCTTCCTTGGAGCTCCCTCCATTCTGATCGTAAGGCTTCTAACAATACCCATACCTGCCAATTATTTTGGTGTTCCAGCCTAAACCGAGGTCTGGTGCGTCGGTGGCCACAAAAGCTGAAGGTGGATCAGCCTGGAGCCATTTATATGTGTTGGAGTCACCAATGTGGTTCTTCATTTGCTTGGTCAGGTAGTCAGAACGATTTGTGTTTTCCCATATCATGTCACGATGTTGCTGCGATATGTGTGAGTCTGCAGCATAGAACATTCCGTGGGGCAACGTTTCAAGCAGACCAAAAACAAAATTACTTAAGAGTTACTTTGCATCCTCCTAAATCCGTCGGACTTTTATAATTGTACCTGTGATAATAATAATATTCTTGATATTTGTTTTATTTTCTTTCACTTTTGAGTTAGGTAAGAGTTTTTTTGTTAGAAATAGTATTCCAGTTGAGGCCCAAATATTCTATTTGTTGCTTATGCACTAAGTCAGATTTTGCGGTGTTTATGTTCCAACTTAGCTTTGTCAAAAAGCAAATGGTCCAAATCGTCTGTTTTTCTAACATGGTTTTGTTTAGTTTATTCATAGGCAAAAAACAACAACAACATCAAGATAGACTATCACTCGAATTCCATTCTGGCGAAGTATAGAGGCCACTCAATCGATCGGGCACTTGATAGCCAGAGGGGTAAACGGCTAATATTATAAATAATGCCTTTGAAAACGAAGAAGTACCTTCTGTGTGGTTTACAAAAGAGTTTTACCCAATAATCATATTTTTGTATCGATTGAGATACCTGTTTCAGACTTATCATTCGAACATTTTGGTGGCCGTACAATGTGGGAAAGAATGCCCGAGCCCCCGCAGTGGGGACCCATATAGCTCGCCGATGATGACGATGTGGGAGCCGTCAGATTTTTCTCTTAAGAATATTTAAAAAAAAAAACCATAATGGAACACCTATGTACAACCTATGCTTACGAATAAAGATTTTGACTTTTGGAAGTCCTTTTCATCTCGAAGCTTTGATATTTATTGCATCAATATCTCAGAGGTTCTCGGTTCGAATTAGCTGCAATTTTCGACTTTTAACTTCGAATTGCTTGCAGAGCAACCAGTGATTCCCTCGGGCAAATCTGATCCCGTACTTCACCTGCATGCAAATATCTAGATTAAGGCATCCTTCCGTTAGCCAGGGCAGAACTATTTTTGTAGGTACTGCTTCTATTGTTCTCTGGTTTCGGTCGAAAGTTTCAGACGTTTTCTTTTCGATCGCGGTGCTGATTGCCCATTGAGTTTTACCTGAATTATTATATGCTGATGCCGGTAGAAATTTCTTACCAGTTTTGCGACTGGGGCTTGTCGTTATCGTTAAAAAACGTATAGCCCCCCCCCCCCCTTCTGCCTCCGTTAGTTCCTCTTCCTAGAAGAGATAAGTATCCAATGGGGGAATATCAGGTAAAATGACATTGAGCACCTTATTCGGGCGTTTATGTCTATTGTTTGGTCTCTTCTACCATATGTGTATTGCAGCGAACCGTCACTAACTTTCCTGAAAGCGCGTTGTTGATTTAAGAAGTTTTTCTGGATCTCCACCTGCAGATTTGGATCCACCTTTAAGCATTTTTCATGAAAGGTCAACTCCAAGATCAAGTCAGTCCGTTCCAGTTGACAAACTGAGTTCCAGGCGGGTGTTGATGTTGCTTGGAGACTATTCAGCTTTAGTCCGGCGAAAAACAGGAGTTGCTGGAACGTCTCCTGAGCCTCGGCGTAATGGGCGTTTATCCAGACATCTTTATTTAAACGTAAACATATTCAACCTGGCTTAAACAGTTTTGGATCAGTATATGCTAATTTCAGCTCAGCTTCAGATTTACGTGGCGTGAAGTTACGGACGACAATAGCGTCTGTTTCTGAGGCTGTAGCTAACGATTTTAGTTCATTCAGCTTCCTCTGTGATGACGCAATTTGTGCAGTCAATATATCTTTTCCTGTCTCCACGAGAGGTTTACAACAGTTTCCTGCGTACCTGGTTACGCTACATAGAAAGAAAGTGCTCGGAAAATCTTCGGGTAGAATGTTATCTTCATATGACTCCTATGGTTCATCCCACTCTGAAGTGGGTTTGATCTGACAGTAAGTGCATCATGCGTTCGAAGCAGGAGGTTTGCATGTCGGTGAATGTTTATTCCCGACGGGAAGATTTGGTAGTGGGATGTCCCAATGGGGACTCTCTTCGTTTCCTTGAGGAGCTGGCTTTTGAGGTGCGTCTCGGGTTGAGAAGTTGCATCGTGCACATAAAAAGCTCATAGGACCTCGCGTAAATCCTCACCATGACTATGTGTAGAGAGTACAGTTCAGTAGAGGGTGCGTCCCAGTAGCCAAACGCGTGGTATCATCCTAATGCACCGGTATTTTTTCTCTGACAGTGAGGTATCGTCTGGTGAGGGTCGATCCCTCTTCTGTAGGGACTGCGACTCGCAGCTTTGCTTACGTTGACAGTGAGAGGGATTCGCCGAACAGGTCCGACTGGGATAAATCTTCGACCTCCTACGGCATCCAACCACCAAAGTAGTTGTCGACAATGACTGCCAAAATCGTTCTCTTCTGTTGGAACAGGCCTAGGCACAGTTAGTCCATGACCATAGGTGCCATGATCTGTACTGAAGCCAAAACATCACAGTCAGTGAGACGTCATTGTGATGTGATAGAATGCTTGCGACGTGCTACGTGTTGTATGAAAACGTGAGTCCAGTCGTATCATTGATACGACAAGGACTTATCAATCAATGCGTTTGGTCTAATCAATAGATATCTCAAGAGTCGGCTGATGCGACCCGAAGCCTTGGCAGGTGTGACTAGACGTCTCGGATGATGCGACCGAACGCCTCGGCAGATGTAACCCGGCGTTTCGGTTGATGCGACCCAACATCTCGGCTGATACTACGCGGCGTCTCGGGTGATATGACCTGACGCCTCGATCAATGTGACTGTCGCCTCGATCAATGCGACTGTCACCTCGGCTGACGCGACGTGACTTTTCGGTCGATACGACTGTCGCCTCGGTTGATGCGACATGAAGTCTCAGTCGCTACGACCGTCGCCTCGGCTGATGCGACGTGACGTCTAGGTCGATACGACTGTCGCCTCGGTTGATGCGACATGACGTCTCAGTCACTACGACCCTCGCCTCGGCTGATGCGACTTATCACCTCAGTCGATACGACGTCGCCTCAGTTGATACGACGTCGCCTCAGTCAATGCGACGTCGCCTCAGTTGATACGACGTCGTCTCAGTTGATACGACGTCGCCTCAGCTGATGCGACGTGACGTCTCGGTCGATGCGACCAGACGTCTCAGTTGATGCGTCTCACAACGTTTGGTGCTTTGCAACAACCGAGTTGGTTATTGACTTAGTATCGCTCGTAGTGAGACGATAATGGCGACACACCTGTGAAGCCTGCATGTGCCAGGGGCGACATGCTTGCACCGTTGTTGGTCTGAGTATCGTTCTTAGCGAAACGATAATGGCGACACACCTGTGAAGCCTGCATGTGCCAGGGGCGACATGCTTGCACCGTTGTTGGTCTGACTATCGTTCTTAGCGAAACGATAACGGCGTTGTGACGCCCGCATGTGCCGGGAGCGACATGCTTGCACCGTTGTTCGTCTGAGTATCGTTCTTAGCGAAACGATAATGGCGACACCATTGTGACGCCCGCAGTTGCCGGGGGTGACATGCTTGCACCGTTGTTGGTCCTAGTATCATTCTTAGCGAAACGATAACGGCGACACCGTTGTGACGCCCGCGTGTGCCGGGGGCGACATGCTTGCATTATATTCAGGTGTTTCGTTGTGGATTGTTTCCCTATCCAACTAAGGAAATCCACAACAAGTTACCATGAAAAAATAATAATAAATGTAGGTATGATTTTACCTGTAATCCTTGTAAATCAATGTCGTCGATGAATTTTCGTGTTGCGCACTACTACGACGCTGAAGATTCAAAAGCGTACTGAAGAGACACGCGACTCGCGTGCCTGACAGCCGCGCTGACACCTCCCACTACCGTTACAGCACAGCCAATCACCGACGCGCTGTGTATTTGCACTATGAAACTACTAGATGGCGCTGATGTTCAGAAGGGTTTATCTCAAGTGGGTCAAGCCGGAAGGCTCGAACACCTAAATAACGTATTTATGTGACCACTCCCTTACTAAAAAATCTTCACAATGTAATTAGTAATTACAAAGCAAAATGTAAAATAAAAAAATTGTTCGAGCATGTTTTTTTTATAATTTTTGCTTGCTTTATAAGCTGTAAAAGTCCATAAAAAATTAAATAATATTAGATATTTTAAATTTTATTGGGAGTTTTATAATGCCCTTTATGGTTTAAAATACTATTTAACCCCAATCTGATTTGGTATCAACTAGCCTAAAACACTGATCGATGAAGTTGTAAAGTATGTTAACATACTATATAGACCAACACCACTGAGAAAAGGGGATTGGTCCACTAGGCACATAACAGCTTCCTTGGCCTAAGGTTAGGTTGGTGGGTCATATTCTACGTTCGCCTGGCTATAGCTACCGCCATGTTACCTAATCTGCCGCCAAATAGTGTTAACAGAATTGCTGCGTACTGAAAAAATAAGAACCAGCGCGTTATTAGATTAGCTTTTTGAGCCTTGCCATCCAACGCCCATATCTTCACTTACATCGGGTAAGATAAAGGCCAAGTGCAAAACCCATTATGGATAAACAAGGTCCTAGCGCTACACTGTCAACTTTACAGATGTCTTCGCTTCAGGGAAGCACGCGTCACTTAAGATGGTGAGGTCAAGGGCGAATGCAAATCGAATTTAATTTTAAAATCAATTACATTGTCAAGTATCTTATTTATTACTTACTGACGGAGCCCTAAAACTATCGACACAATTGGCATAGTATTAAGCTAATCATATCATACATCAAGTTCGGAGAGCGCTAATCCAAATGTAGCCGATCATGAGATTATATTCGATAGCTTAATCGAATAATCATCCGATCAGAGCGTGTCGCTTCACGCTGATCTGATAAGCGGCATTTAATTATTGAACTTCTCATTCGTTAGGTATAGATAAGGTATGAATTGCCTGCAATAGCGGAGATAGCGTTAAGTACGCGGGATATCCGTGAAAATCTAAGTTTACTTTGTTTTGCTATTAGGGCTTGAAAAAGTATGATGGCCTTACAGTTAGAACAACAAATGTGTGTGTGTGTGTGTGTGTATCATTTCTACAGGCCTCACCCATGCTCACGTTTATAGCAACAATAACCAAATTAGTATTAAATAATATTGATTAATCTCAAGGGATTACGGATTATTTTATCCAATGTGATTCTTAGAATAATCTAATCTAACAAATATACAAGTTTTTGATATTACGAGTAGAATATTACTGACTAATGGCAATTGAGTAATTCGCAAGGAACAAAATGGTTTTGGGAAATAATAAAGAATTCAGAAGCAAAGAAGGGGTTTAGGGGAAAACCAGACAGAATTATATCGAAGACAAATGAGATTGAATTTTAAAATGAAATATATGAAATGTCTATTAAAAATTAGATGCGGAAATATTTGTCGAAATAACTAAATAGTAAATAACAAATTATTTTAATAGACATTTATTACATTTAACAACTAAATTCACAACTAAGTAACTAAATAATTAAACTACACATTATAATATTACAAATACAAAATATGAACAGTGCAGTAAAACGACGCGACCAAATGCACTTTAACTTCACAATTATACAGTTTAGTCACATTTAGCACTAGTTAGTCAAAATAGTGCTAAACATGACTAACATAAAATCTACGTAAGTACTATTTTCATATTTAAAAAAAGTTAAATTACTAGGGGTAAGACCCTAAGTTTAAAAGGCACTTATCGATAATATTAAATACAATAATAATAATAGTTTAAAATCTTGTTCATGATTTCATCCAGTCCTAAAATATTATCGACATACGTACAATGTACATGCAGCTTGTGAGTTAGAAAGTAATCATATCGGCACCGCTTGTCATTTTTCTCTAATTTTGTGTGAAGTATCTTCAAATATCTTACTTCAAAGACAGTATTTCACCAGTCCGCTCATGACTTCATTCATAGAAAGACATCAATCGCAAGGTAATAATCGTAGAAAATACAAAAATATCGCAAAAATGTGGGTTTATCATGGAAGAGGAGTTTGTCCTCAGTATCAAATGTGTAGAAACTGAACAGTAATTTCATATTGCATGAATATTAAAATAGGCAATGTTCAGGTTATTTTAGTATCATGCAATATGAATAATTACCGCGTTGAAAAAGAAACCGACTTCAACTGCCCTAAGAGTCTACAGCATTCATCAAGTAAAATGGTTACCCTTAGAAGTAGAATTATCTGGGTACATATTTGCTTTTTGTAGTTTTTCTCAAAAATCGCTCAATCAATTTCGAGAAATTGGAATGGAACCATCTCTGAAGTATGCTCGACCAAACAAAAAAAGAATCATCAAAATCAATTCATAATTGGCGGAGTTATCGCATAACATACATACAAACAAAACGAAAACATACAGTCGAATTGAAAACTCCTCTTTTTTGAATTGGGTTGAAAAGAAGAGAAGGAAATAACGAGGAAAATGGGAAAACTATGCACATGACTACGTATTTACTCCTAGGAGCAGTGTCGCATTAGATACTTGAAACGTTGTTAAAACTCCACTACCTCTAAAATATGTTTGTAATAATATTGTTAACAAATAAGCAGTAGAACGAACTGATATTTTTTCTAAAAATTTAGCATGCTTGTATGCTGTAGTGTATAATTAAAATAATGTATTTTAAAAATGTCAAAAATAATTTTAGAGAACCAGCTTTTAAAGTAAATACTTTCATACAAAAATTAGGGAAGTGAGTCATTAATGCGTATCGTATACCAACAGTTATCAATAAGTCGAGCTTGTAGACAGATATGATTGTTATCCATGATAATAACAAACGATGCCGATTAATTGTTGTCCTCCTCTAGAAATCGTAAAAGTTCAATATCCATAAGAAAAAGTCAATCTAAGTTGTAACGAATTTCACAATGTTTTGAAGGCTCAAGCCTGAAATGTCAATTTTTCTAAAATGACTGCTTTTTCATAATATCTGCACGTCTTTTGCAGCATGTCAAAATAGAAGTGCTAACATTGTGAAAACGTAAAGGTTTTAAAACCTGTACAATACTGTACATTTTAGGAAAACAGATATTTCAGGCCTGAGCCGTTTTGAATCCGTATTTTAAAAGTACTGTAAATTGTTTTAATTAAATACTACTTAAAATGTTAAACGAAATACTGAAGAAACAAAAACAATAAAAGAATTATCACATTGGTTAATCTATTACAATATAACACAACAACGACTCGATTGAGTTATTATAAAATCAAGGGCAGACGAAAAGATTATGCACAGAGTTCGAGCATCCAGAGGCCGTCTTCCACTGAACACGTATGAGGTAATTACTAGGTCAGACACAATCATTTGTGTGTATTTTTGTTTACCTCACGATTCTTAATCGAGATGGAATCCGTATATTCTTAACAAATCCCTGAGATTATGGTGGGATAGTTTTAGTCTGCCCAGCCTCGGTAAAAGCAAAAGATTTAAAAAATATATGTCTTCTACTATTTTTCACCGCATTTTGCACCTGACATGCAAGGACCAGAAACCGCATTTTACCAGTTAATACTCGAATAAAGTGAAAATTCTGTTTATTTATTTTTTAAACTAGAATTTTTTAATACGTTCTCAAAAATGCCCTCTTGTAAATGTATGATTCTGAAATGATTTCAAAACATCGAAACCATCAGGTTTAAAAGTCATACTGCAGACTTTTAGGCCATACTTTTCATAACAACAATAAACGTTTTATAAATCATCCTGAAAGGCGATATTAACTGAGGAACCGATTTTCAAATCGTTATCACCACAATAAGTTTATCGTATCTAAATTTAAAAAGTTCACGACTGCAAACAGATAGCGTCAATTATAGATTTGAGGCGTGAATATTAATAGAAATTGCTAAAAGTTTTGAAATGTCTAGAAACAGTTTATTTGTTGAAAAATGACTGTGAAAAGGTATCGGAAAACAGAAAAACCGTAGTGATTTATACGCAGTTACCTTTAGCTCTGTCATGTACCGCTCTCATGGAGTTTTTAGTCGGTCAATTTAAATTGATTTGCGAATTGAATGAATGATGAGATAAACTTTTCAATCAAGATCAACGTTTAGTGAATGATAAAGAGTAGATTTCCTCTTAATATTTGGTGTGAGATTCAATTAATTCTATGACAGGAATACACGCACGACTTTGTTTCGCAATATTCAGAAGCGTTTGTTCGATGCCGAATCAAAAACTCAATTCATTGTGGATTTTTTTAATCAAGTAAAAGTTGACCCCTGACTCGCTCCATGAGATCGCCGTATTACAGATTCAGGTTCCTTCGACCCTAAGTATATATCGCCATAAGATTAAAATTACCAACATAACAAGTCGTACAAACAAACAAATCTATCTCACTTCGTTTTGGCTTCTCTATTTCTACAAAGAAATGCCTGTAGTGTGTGACGTCACAGTTTACGAGTATGGCGTGCGCGGGTTTACGTTGATCATCTCCGTGGTGCTGGAACAAACGACAAATGTCAATGTAGAAATAAGGATGCTGAGAATACGATCCGATCATGATCCTTGAAAAGATAAGGCCGTTTATAAAAAGTGTATATGATAAAACTTTTTCCATTTTTTTCTATTAACTTTCGGTCCTGAATTAAAATACTAAAACGATATACATAATATTAGACAAAATAATACTTGTATACTATCTGAAAATGAATTATTTCTAAAAGAATAATACAGAATTCGTAAACTAAAATGAACTTCAAAATAGTTAAATATCGAAAAAACATTATAGAGTGTTTTAAGTATTAAGGATTTGCCACACTTGATGCGGTCTGCGGTCAGGTCAAATTTAACGCAGCCCGCATTATGTATGAACAACATTGTCGGTCAAGGCAGTCGTTCAGCCGTCCACGCAAGGCAATCGGTCAGCGGTACGGACAGGGAAACCGGTCAGCGATCCCGAATATTCGGGCAGAGCAAACAGCGGCATTTTGTTATTTGACAGAAACGCCGCCCGCCCGCGCCCTTTATCCGCCACCCGCTCCCGCCTACCTGACCGTACGTGTCCTTCAGCGTGCCCGCACGGTCAGATCGCATATCTATTCAAAATATATAGAGACCGACAAAGTTGTTCATATATAATGCGGGTTGCGTTCAATTTGACCTAACCGTAGACCGCATCCAGTGTAGCAAATCTTTCCATGTATTTTTCTTTCTTTCATAACAGTTGCCAGGCTGTACGATGATACCTTGAGTGCTGGGTATTTCGATGTAGGAAGGACATGGTGGGAGAGGGAATTAGTTTCGTCTAGCAGTAGAAAAAATTGTAGTCAACGTAAGCTAACTAACGTTCAAAGAAAATGGCGGGAGGAATTTAAAAAGGCACTTCAACATCATCATCTGCATAACAAGAGCCTCGTTAATAGATGATCACCATGCTTGGCAGTCTGATTGGTGATCGCAGTAAGATGTTATAATTATGCGTATCACAATTGATTCAAACACTTCACTTCATACTTAAGATGGGGTTGACATGAAATATCGCAACAGCTACATTTCGCTATCTTTAAATATAATGAGAAAAAAGGTCTAATTAATTAAACTAAATACAATGAACACTACAAATCAACAACAAAAATCAAAGTAAAATATTGATAACCAGTTTATATTTGTTTAGAGTTGGACATGTGTGTGGGGTCTGTTCTCTCGGACACGGCGCGTCTGGGCTCGATGGCGACGCTAGCGTCTGACGAAACACTCCCTAGGTCTTCCTTCAAGAGGATCTGGTCGGTCTCCATGTTGCTACAATGTGTAGTTGTTTATATACGTAAGATTTTGAACGGATTTTTTTAATATAAAATTGCCTGATGCTATTTTTGTAAATTATTAATTTAATTAAATTATTTTTATCAGAAATATTTAACATCTTAACTAAGTATGTTACCACAATAAAAAAAGGTTTGGATAGACCGACCGCTTAAATGAGTCCTCGTCCGCGCGGTAGAGGGGCGCGGGGGTATGGTGACAAAAGGGTTTGAGAGAGGAGCGGGCCTTCTCCACCACACTCCCGCGTCCCTCTACCATTTGTCGCCCTACCCTCGCGCCACTGTACCGCGCGGACGAAGACTCATTTAAGCGGTTTACCCAAAGAAAACATAATTGAATGTATGATAAACAAATCGAAATTTGAATTACAATAGCGTAACATTTTAAACATTCCGGCCATTTCATTGTTTTCTCTAACAATAAGGCCGCTTGTACACTGTATTTTTATTGCAGACAAAGTCAATTTTGTTCACTGATTGATTGTTTACATGAAGTTTATAAACAATGGAACTGTTACCTCTTGTGTTCTTCCTGCTTAGTGCCGCCGCTGACGGGCATGGTCTCAATGTCCAAGAAATAGGACGGGGAAGGAGAGGGGTAGTATCTAGGGAGGGGAGCAGCGGTTTATAACAATCGATATATTACAATATCCTGACTTTGAACCACATTTAAATACAATAAAGGACAATTAACGAACTGAAACAAGTTATCCGGCGGTGGTGCTGGCTAAATACATATTAAAAAATATCGATTAAATTACAAATAACATTTAAAGTCATAGACTCACCTCTTTGAGCATCTCACGTGTATGACTAAGAGAACGATGCCAAGGAGCAGACAGAGCGTTCCGACGACGATGTAAGCTACCCCCAGGAAGGGGTTCTTGCCACCGAGCAGTGACGTCGTAGAGATCACGAACGATTTCGTGCCGTCGAAGTCGATCACCGGGTAGTCTGGTAGATTACAATTTATGTTAGTCTGTGTACCTTATCATCATTGAGGAAATAATTTGATTATTAACATTTTCACAGCCCCCATACAAAGACTAAAATCGTTCCGTGGAGTCTTAAGAATTAATTTTATTTAGGTCCCTCGTATGGGGTCTTGGACTCCTGAAAATGTCCTATTTATTATTACCGTACGGACGATATCCTGTGCTTTTGCAGTAAGATGTTGCTGACCATATTACACTCATAGACCCTGGCCAACACGCCACTTCATTCTAGAACCACACCTCGGACACTGCATAGAAATATCGTGATATACCCAGACATCGAAAGGATACGTTTGTATACACGTGCATGTGTGAGATACTGCCGACCACTTCATTGCGGGGAGAGGTGAGGTATCGCGGATCGGTGGGGGGCGGTGGACGTCCGTTCTGTATGTAGTTCTCTATTATGTGCAAGAACTAATCAGCGATCAGCGGCTTGCGGATTCTAAACATAGGCTTGCGTCCAGTCCTCCTCGACCTAGATCTACGGTTCACTGTAGGGACCTTGCCCACCCTTTGCTTATTGTAATCACTATAACATAGCTCAGTGTAACATTTACCTATAACCACACCCCGGACACTCGATAAAAACGCCGCAATATAACTATTACCCAAACACAAAACGGATGAGGTCTGTACAAGCGCAAATATGTATAGACATACATTCGTTAATATTTTAGCTTCAAATTTTACAGCTACAGAGTGGAACGCACTGCCGCCTGCACTACAACGTTAAAATCTGGGTGTATTTAAGCTGAGGGAGAAACAGTCACCGTACTATAGTTAGCCATATCCTCACTTACCATCAGATGAGATCGCGGCCAAGCGTTTATACTACCACCTTTTAATATTTTGGAACTGGTGTCGCTTCGACGCATGGGTACAGTACTGAGGCGACAAGGCGAACGCGGGTAGGTGAGCGGGGAAGCGGGAGAGACGTCACATTCCAACGAGGTCCAATCTTTCAGTAAACGTTTTATACGTACTGTACTGTACGGTGAGCCTGTACAGTCCTTTGACTAGGCCGTTGCTGAATCCGGACTGCTTGCTGTCCACGATGCGGTACAGCTTGCGGAATGTGGGCAGAGCCGCGGTACGCATCCACACGATCAAATCTTCGTTCTGGAAAGAGTTACGTTGACTTAGGACAGTGGTTCACAAAAATAAACAAGTAAACGCGTTCAAAAAGAAATAAAAACCAACTTCAACTGCCCTAAAATTCTACTTTTACTAAGTCAATGCTTGTAAGTTAGCTGTCTAATACACACTTAACATTCCCTACCTCAATAAGTACTATACCGGTTTTGATGAAACTTGCAGTGTTCCCTAAGTTGAACAATACATAGTTCAACAAAAAAAGAATTGTTTAAATCTAACTTGTAGTTCCGGAGATATGCGAGGACAAACATACAAATATACATACATACAAACATACACTTTTGAAATTTAGCACACTTGTTTAGAAGCTGATATAGACTAACATGTACGAAAACTGGGCAGTTCTGGAAATATTACATACATACAGGTCGAATTGATTACCTCCTTTTTTGAAGTCGGTTAAAAATACAAACTATCAAAAATGATAACACTCCGGCTTTGTTAAAAAAATTGAGTTTTGTTTTTGAAGAATGGGATAGATTTGTTTCCTATAGTCAATCCCATAGGTTTGGGATAGTGGAGGTAGGTGTGTGTAGATTTGTGACACACGCGTGACGTCAGTTTCTTCAAGTTTTCATAATATAACGGTTTTATCAGAAATCACTTTTAAATTTTTTGCAATGTTGTCCATTCCAAAATAAATTATTACTTACTGTAGGAGATGAGCCCTACGGCTTTGTCTATTACTTCACTGTCTCGGCAATGCCTACGTGTTCGGTACAAGTTAGGTACTACTAAACTTTCACCTGCGCGCACTGCTCTTGTGACACTGTCATCGACACGTTAAAACTGTCGTTTAGCAAACCAACCCATAGACACACGAGACAGAGTATGCTATGGCGCATACATTACACTTACTTTGACAGCGGTCGCAGGGAATAACTATGTTTACCTAAAAGTTATTTTATATATATAATATGGCATTTAATTTTCAAATTTTAACAATTTAAATTCTGAGTTTAAAAAAGACAAAAAAGCACACCAACCACTGATTTAGAAACTCATGTTTCACATTGGGTCAGATTTTAAACTATTCTTCATAAAAAATTGTTTACCTGGAATCCATTGTTATTGTCATCATCCAGATCCAGCTCCCAGACGTGTTTCCTCCAGTTTTCTGGTTTGGTGAAGTTGATAAATGCTGTCGGGTAAAGAATTTAGGTAGAAATAAAAAATTTAGTCAAACTATTCTATCACATAACTTTGTACCGCCTCCATGGCCTAGACTCTAGGCAATGGAGGCGGTACAAAGTATAAAGCAATCAGAAACATAACTTCTAAAAAAAGTCTCGCAACTCAGTTCTTCTACTGTAAAAAGTTGTGAGATCCATGTAATACCAAGTCGGTTAATTTATTCAGTCCCTACATAAGGGACCTTCTATATTAAGGTATTACTAACCTAACAACATCTTTTAGTGACCATATCAATATGAAAAATCTTTTGTTTTAAATAAACAGAATATGTATGTAGTTAAGTATATTAGTTGTTACCTGCTCTCAGATTGCCGGGCTCGTGCACCGGGTTGCGGAACTTGATCTCCTTGTCTGAGTTCCATGCGATTCCTGTCTTCTTCACTGGCACCTCCATAGACATTTCCACAGAATATAGGGTCAGGGTATCTGAAGACAACAATACTTCTTTACGGCTCCCAAATAAAACACAGGGTGTAACACAGGTAACTTAAAATATTACTACAATTTGTAAAAATTCAATGAATTTAAGGGACACTGAAATAATAATAATCTATTGCCGTGAATTTAATTAAAAGTTCACTAACCATACTTATGAGTAATAAGGCACTGGCTATGAGCTACATTACCTTTCATTTTCTGAACACTAAACCTGATGGTTACTAAAGTGTTCTACAAGCAATACTAATGAGTGCATACCCATATGGGCTATAAAGGTAGTTAAAAATCTACTGTGCATCATGGGCAGCCTCTGGATGAAAGCATCTTTTTGTACAGTAGGCCTTTGTATAGTATTGGATATTTTCTGGCTGTTGATGATGACATACCATTGAACAATGAGTTAGCAATGGCCCCGCATGGAGCGACAGGCATTTTCTCTCCGTTTTCGTCCGTAGCCTTAGAGAATGGATCACAGTCACTGGATGGTGTCAGTGACAGCTGCCCCAGGAGTTGATTGTCATCCCTGGTAAAGAAGCCAAGCATGGTTTATAAATAGCTGCATAATACAATTGTTAGCAACTAGCTATGACACCAAAAAGTCATAAAAAAAGAATTAAAATTTGTAATTTTGTATTAACGGCAGCCATCATTATGATTAGAGTGGAATAGCGCCCAAACTTCCTTAGTCTATGGAGTGGAAGAACACAACCAAACTCTTTAGTCTTTGTCTAAATGCCAGAACAAATAAATACACAGAGTTTAATAAAGAAATAGGCATCAACTTATATCAACATATTTTTAAGGTAGAGTTTTTTTGTTTGTTAGGACAATATAATACACACTTAACTTACCTAGACTTGACGTAGCGCCGATGGTTCTGGTAGTAGTTACTCAGACCGTAGTAGAAGTAGACGTCACCTTTGAAGTCCTCAGTCAAGTTGAACTCTTTGACACAGGTGCACTCTGACAAGTTTGTCTCTCTTATGTACTCAGCACAGGTTATGTTTTGATCACTCTTCAAACAGTAAGTGTAGTCTTCTACATGTTCTTTGACCTGAAGTGAATTTAGAATACACGTTAATTTATCAGATATTCCTTCTTTATTGGGGGTAGTAGTCTGTTTTTTTTTGTACATAATGAAAACAAGTTACGACTACTAATGGGGTTGAGCTTGGGGTTCCTCTCACCAGACGTGTAAGTGTTGGTAAGTCCATATGTAAGAAGCATGCTCACCTAGAAGACTAATGTTATTGAGTAACTGGTTTTGGGTGTATTACATTTCTTAAATAGTAGAAGACTTGAATAGTGTGGTGATTGGCTAACAAGCCAATGTTAGCCAATTACTCATGTAAGAGAGAAAATGAAAAATATATTCATATCTTTTCTCAATTTAAATTGTTTTGAAAGATCATTATCAATATTTTTGGGCATCCTGTGGCTCCACTAGCATTGATTTGAATTCAATTCAAATGAACTTTATTGCACACACATACACACACACAAAACAAAACAGAAAAGAACATAAAAGGTACAATGAAGGTGGCGTTATCGCTAAGAGCGATACGTTTGTCTATTATCAATAATAAGTTATTATGATCACCAATCTGCCTGGCAAGTGTGATGATTATATGGCAAATCCCCTCATGTAAATTCCAACATGGTGATCTATCTGTTAGTGGCTCCAAATTCTGGGTATTGACTTATAAAGCCTAGCCTAACTTAAAAAAGAAGATCGCCACATGAATAATAATAATAACTAGTGTATATCTGTGAGCTGCAGACGAGTTTGTGTTTGCATAGCTTAAAACGGAATAAATGTTCAGTGCACCGTTCATGTTCACAAAAATCAAAATGAAATATAAAATGTAGGTCAGAATAGAATACTAAATAACTCTTCTAAAAAATGGATCAAAACAAATGTGTTAACTGCTTCAGCTACAGTATGCTAGGACAGCCAAGAGGAGAGTCCAACTGTAGCACTCTTCATTCAAAAAGGCTCCTCTGCACCCTGAGTGAATACGATCAACCACCCCAGTACCAATAGTAAAAATTTTAAAATTACATCTGACAAATAAATATATGCACTTAGAGCATTTTAGGAGTTGTCTTAAATCACATCATCATCTGCCAGATTGCTTGGCTTGTATCAACTTGCTTTAAAATGATAATACTGTAAACCGTACATGTAGGACATTGTAATCTTTCTAAAAAATAAAAAATCCGAAAACCTGCAAATAAGATGACATTATTGATAATGATAAGAAATGTGACTCATCTGAATAGCCCATCAAAGCTTAATTTCTTTTGCTACATTCATTTTTGTAAACATTTACGAACTCAAAAGGGACTTAGGCATTAGACTGCTCCAGATGCCCGTAAAAACAAACAATTCTAATTAGGGAACCTTACCTCATCCGAGAAATAAAGTAGACCAATCCCCACGGGTATGAACGCTATACCAATAACGAAAAAAGTAGGCAGAACAGTTCCAGCGGTCAAGATAGGCTGCCAGGCAGGTAGCCGCTGTTGTTTAAAGGCAGATTCTGTGCAGGAAATAAAAAAAATGTTAGAATCAATACTTGGTGCAAGGACAGAAAGGTGTGTCGATTTACGATATTAATCTCACCTGCTGGCCGCCTAGATTTTACGTTTTGTTCGGACGTTTCACTAGACGTGGCCATTATTATCCCGTCACACCAGTTTTCCTTGTTGTACTGCAATATTTCACACTAATTTACTCCAGGAAAACATTGATTGTAATGAGAAAATGTCACAATTCACAAATAATAAAATAATCAATGAAGAAATGTCAACGCAATGGAAGAATGAAATGTCAAGCTTAAATGTCAAATGATTAGGAAAGTTGCCCGACATTAATTTTAGCAGCAACGATAGCAGCATTCTAAAAATCTGTAACTACCTTTAAAATAATAATATATTTGCTGTAATAAATGACGGTATTAGTTTAAAATTGTACATTTTAATTCTAAAAACCTGATATGACAAGCCTATTATTATAATTATTTGATTGATACACTATGTAAATTAAACATTTATAGTTTATCATATCGACAAACAGTTGCTGTGATAGCACTGTGGTATTCCGGTATGAAAGGTAACAAATCTAACACCTCATTCATTTTAGGCCTCTGGGTGATGACTATTGTCACTTACCATCAGGTGAGGTGAAGGCCAAGTGTAAACCCGTTATACCGTTGTAGCTAAAAATATCTTTTCTTAATTATCTTTGGCTAAAAACATTATCCTTATTCTGAAACAGTCGGGTAAAAAGAGGGTATATTTTAGCTAAAAATATCGTAATAAAATTTTATTGTGCAACTTTCCTACTAACTAATATTTCTTTACCTTGGATTCCTTGCTTTTGAGTCAATAATTTATGAAACATTGTATCGTTCGGAAACCTGATTTGTTTAAACACAGGGTTTAAAAGCATCTAAGAAAACTAATTTCATCATCATCAGCCAGGAAGCGTCCACTGTTGGACATAGGCCTCCTTCATGGTACGCCACATCGACCGGTCCCGAGACACCTGCATCCAGCGACTCCCCGCGACCTTAACCAGGTCGTCGGTCCACCTAGTAGGGGGACAGTCCGGTAGACGTTCCCCGGTACGTGGTCGCTACTCGAAAACTTTCACTCCCCATCGGTTATCAGTTCTTCGAGCGATGTGGCAAAACTACTATAATTATCCTAAAATGTCGCTTTTCTTATAGTTATTTAAATCGAAACCTTAAAATAATTGACCCGGAGGTGGTCCGGAGTTTCCAGAGTGACAAATCCTTCATGAATGAGTAGAGAATATTTGCTATATTAATTTATCATGTCATTGTAACTGCTAGTGTGTCTGCGTGTATGTTATTGCTTCACGATGAAACAATTAATTGGTTGGATTTGGATGAAGTGGCACTTTAGCAAGTAGGTCACCATTACCACGGGATCACACTATAACCGGACGCTAAGCGCACAAAGCAGCGGTAGGAGGCTAGTATGATTGACTATTGAGGACACATTGAGGATTAAAAAAGGAGCTAATTTGCAAACATTTTATTTCACATTACAAAATGCAACGACTAGCGAATACTATGATAAATTATAAAAAGATCTTCATAATCATAATACACATTTTTTATTTATTGTGTTAAATACCAATAATATTTATTATCAATTCGGGAATCATTACGGTAAGGATTTATTATAACCACATACATATACAGATACCGTGTTCCACTGAACACGTGTGAAGGAACTAAGTCAGACACTTTCGTTTGTTATACGCTAGGTACACACAAAATATTTATACCCACTTTCGTACCATGTCACATTAACCCTTTCTTGTTCTTTAGCAGTGTGTTGAGGGAAATTGCAATTAGTGAATATGATATGGTACAAAAGTGGTTACATATTATGTACACGAGTGTACACACAAAGTCAGACACTCACACAACCTCCCGCTTTATTAAACGAGGTTCCATCCGTATATTCTTTACAAATCCGTAATGACGTCATTTCCTCAAAGTCTATCATCATCCCTGGATGAGCCTAAAACAAAGATCATTTTGCCTTAGACGTAGTCAGATTTAAACACACATTGGGATTCGGCTTAGCCTTCATCTCACATAATTATAATAGTATAGAAGCGTGTTCATTTGCTCATTTAAAAGCCTTTATTAAATATGTTAACTTATAACAATTGAATAACGAAAACATATTACAGTTACCTACGTCTCTCGATATTATTATTTTTTCTTAACTTTTTTGTTTTTTATTTAAAATGTCTAATTATAAAAGTTAACTGATTGTTCCAAATTCAAGGTAAAAGAAATCCTACAAATATTACTAATGTGAGAGTTTGTATGTTTGTGCTTAGGCACGTATGGAACGCTGAACGAATTTGGATGAAATTCAAACATGTTTTAGTTTAACGCCGCTATTGTATATAAGTAAAAAATATCAAAAAAAATTACATCATCTATATGAGAAATAATGTACACTTATGAACCATGTCACATTCACTCTTGCTTGTTTCTATGTAGTGTGTTGATGGAAATGTCAATCAAAGGTGAATGTGACATGGTTCAAAAGTGGAAACATATTTTGTACTCGAGTGTACATAAACTAAATCACAATAAATAAACCCTTTGTGCACAAAAATTCAAAATGTATTCATTTCTACAAGAAAAATCTTATTGAATGCTGAAAATTTATGTAGATTATTAATTTATTAAAGTACTTCCCCATCACTTCGTTTAAAAAATATGGCACTAATATGGATCATATAAATCCAGCGCGATGAAGCGAAATAAATACACACGAGTTAGAGCGGCGGGACGTTTTTATACTTTGTTAATTTAAAGTATTTAAATAACATTTTCGCATCCTTAAGAGAAATTCTAGATATAATTTGTTTCTTGTTCTAAGTAACGACAATTATCTGAATCTAATTAAAGTGTCAGTAAAAATCATTACTTTTTACATGCTTGTAAAATATTTTACAAGTACAAATACCATACAGTAATAATATTATAAATCAAAACAAATTTGTTGTTCACTATACGACGCTCTTAACACCTAAATAATAGAGTGATTCCAAGTTTGTAATAAAGCTCAGAAGAAAGCACGGTTAGGTTTGTACACTCGAGTACAAAAATATGTATCCACATTTGAACCATGTAACATTTAGCTTCAATTCACATTTCCTTCAACACACTACATAGGAACAAGCAAGGGTAAATGTGACATGGTAAAACAGCGGATACATATTTTTGTACTCGAGTGTACAGTTTTGTTTGTGATATGACGTAAGCAACCACTAAGGGCTTTTATAAGTTTTATAGGAAAACATACTTATGCAAACTAAAGGCATCCACTAGTCACTAATTACCTAATAAGCAAAGACTTAGCCTCATGACAGTGTCACAATTAATAAATTTAACTAAACACATCATTATTATTGCTTGTGATTATTATCAATTGTATAATGTCCTTGCATGCAATTTTTGTAAATTCCTAGAACCTTATTATAAAATATACTTACTTTATTGATCACTAGAATTATGAGTTAAACGTATAACGATTTAAAATTAGATATTGCTTAAAATAGATTCAAGTTTTCAGAGCTTCTGCATCTAGCCTTAAGGTTGGCTCATCATCAGCCATTCTCAAGTCCCTTTTATTTGGCTTCATTTACCACACTAGTACGGTCCTTTAAAACTAGGTATGACTACAGGATTTCTTGTATTCCAGAGGTTAATGTAATTTTCGACCACATTAAAATATTCAAAAGTGAGCACCGATTTTCTATTTGTAATCGTCTATAAATATAATTGGCTGAGAGCACTACGATGTACAAGCTACGTATTACGATACTTTATGTCCACACTTAAGCTTACTTTTGACCTTGAATTATGGTTACAGCCTGACGTAAAGCTACAGAGTGGCTGCGTGTTCAGTACTCACCAAGAAGTATCAATTAAATGGACCACTGGCTATTTATCTTTGATTGATAGAACAGCCTTATTAACACTGACATTTGTATGCATATATTATATAATAATATAATACTAATTATTCACAAAGCTCTACAGAAGATCCTCTTGAAGTACAGTAATACTATATAAAACTTAACAGTAAGGATAACTTCGCAAATACATTACAGTAAATAACGGCACTTGCTACGACACAATAAAGAGTATTTTAGCTAGCACAGCGCTACATGCAAAAAATTATATGTACTCCTGTTATTACGTTACTCTATCACTCCTGATCCTTGACTAATTCAGTGGTTCCCAACCTTTTTTTGCCCAGGGTCCACTAGCATTTTTAACAGTTTAAAACTTATATGTTTAAAAAGAAATATATGAATAACATTAGCACTGATCCTTTTCTTAGGTGGTGGGCTAGTTATCTTGATTTTACGTACACACTAGTAAGCATGATTATGATAAATATATTAACGGTATTTAAAAATAATAAAATAGTGTCACTCACTTATTTAAGCTTACTATAACTTAAAACGGTCTTTCAGACTCGCTAAAACCTTTGGTAGTACAATTGACTCGCCATTGTTCTCTACAGCAACTATGCAATAAATATGTACCCTCAACTTTTTTTAAAATTATAAATCGTACACACTGTGTCACCATTGGACTACCCTACGTTTAATGTATATTTAAGTTTATGTTTTTCATGGAAGTGATTTATAATCTTAATGAAAAATAAATGTTTTAAACCGTAGTACAATTGATGTCTCTTCAACATTAAATTCTCAGAACAGACATCCAGATTTGTTATATCTCTATAATTTCATATCTTTTCTCAGAATTTCAATAAATAACGTTGACGACATGATGTACTGCGGTTTAACAAAACACTTTTTACAAAAAACTTGAATTGAATTGAACAAGGTAATATATTGATACTGATAATTGGATTCATTATGAAAATATTGAGGTGTTTTTAACGCCCAAAGCTATATAAAATACAAACGCCTTGCGTTATAAAATTATATGACCTTGTAAAAAGTATATAAATTATTATAATTATTGTATAAATTATTAAAATTAAAAAAAATGTTTGGCTGTCGACTTATATTGATTTTTATCCATTTCACGAAAATGTCATCTAATGAGAAATTTTTAAGGTTGTAAAATTACAAAGTCATTCGTGCTTGTATTTGCCATAATAATTGTATATAAAAAGCCGGTCCGGTTACTAAATTCAGGACATATTTGAATGTTCCCAATAGAATTGTATAAATGCATAATACAGATATTTATTTCTAACAATTATTTATTGCATTAACCACCATTATCTCTAACACAACCTCACACAAACAAATCGAAATAAGTACCACTTCTATATTATTATTATCACAAACTTATATCTCATGCAAAATTATTTCAATCAGAACTTTAAAAGTATAATAATTTATATAATCTTTGGACGCGAAACCCTAAAAAACTACAACGCAAAATATCCAGAAACAACCAGTTTTACGGCATTGCGTTACGGTACGTTACGTGAACACATGAGTACGTTTAAGGTGATCAAGGACTAGGCAAACAATTAACAAAAAACACGTCTACATTTAGACGTAAACTTACGTTTTTCGAAATTATTTATAAAAATCTGCACATCGATAAAATAAAGTCGATTTTCAAGGATTGCTAGAGTAAGACCGGCTGCACTTTGGCTGCGTTTTCGTACGAAGAATCCAGACCATCCAAGTACTATGTGAAGGCACACACTGGGTGCCAGTGAGTAGTACCATGAACGAATACGTGCCTGTAGTTCCAAAGTCTGATAACAACGAACTTGATGAGATTTCTAATACGATTTCGTGCGATACCACCAGGACACTCCTAGTTTGACGGAGAAACGCGAACTCAATTCCTGAGACCATTATTCATACGTTTCCGTACGATAAAAATTCGGTTCCAAAGTGCGACCGACCTAAGGTATGCTGGTTAAATAATATTAGCAAGAAAATTATGAATAAATTATTTTTCCATAGTACGAAAATTAATTATAAGTTGTTCATGAATTCTGCGATGTTGGCGTGTGGTTTGGGTCTTGGGGGTTGATCATACCCACGGCGGCGTCCGCCTCCTCCGCTACTTTAGCGTGCGACTCTGTAAAAAAAAGATAACAAATTTAATTTTTTATATCTTACTTTCTACAAATTTCCAAAGTACAGTAGCGCCTAGATGGTTGCCTAAAGTTGAATCTTGAGGCATATTAATTTTTTACTTAGAAAAATCATTTCTTATTGCTACATATACAAATATATGTTTTCAATTGGTTCTCTTGGCGGATCACTTAATTTCGAATGGAGACCATCAGAGAGACTCAGACCATAGACCTTTCCATAGCCCGCGGAGCGACTTTAAATTTGTGGATCAGTCGTGCCGTGAGTGCCTTTCGGCTCCGTAAGTCATTACGGGTAGGACGAAATGGTTGAAAACTTTTGTCTTCCACATTTAGAAAAAAAGAAGAAAGAAAGAAAAATAAATTTATTGCTTGGTTAGAAGAAAGAACAGAGATTTATTATTTATTTATAATATGTATTACTCAACAAAACAATGCTAACGGCGCTGCAATTTGTTTCATAGACGAGATCTCTATCACTGCTTACCGTAGTACTTGTTGGCAGCGTACAACCCGACCGCCAGCATGAAGCACAGTAGGCCCACCACCAGCGAGGCGATGCCGAGCTCGAACTCCAGCGGGATGTCCACTGCTGTCTCCAAGTGCTCGCACGGGTACGACACCGTTCCAGGAATCACTTGACTCAGTACTACACTTCTCCGGCCGTAGAAAAGCGTGTAGTCTGCAAATGTATGCATTTTTATAACGACATCGACGTGTGATAAATTTTAAATTTAGAATCCACCTATACAAGCGAGCTTTCTATAGGAGTACTTGCCATAATCACTACGATTACTCGTAGCAGGCGGATTGGTGATCGCAAAATGTTGACGTTTTCCTCTGAGACAACTTTTATGGCACCTACAGGATGACATGGAGCGAACCACTCTAAAGCAGAGACCACATGCCACACACACTTTAGAATCGCATGTATTTTGTGGGTGTCATCATCATCAGCCAGGAAACGTCCACAGCTGGACATAGACTTCCTTCATGGTCTACCGGACCGGTCCCGAGCCACTTGAATCCTGAGACCTTAACTAGGTTGTCGGTCCATTTAGTACGGCAACGGTCCGGTTTGCCAGCACGTGGTCGTTACTCGAGCACTCTTACTCCCCATCGGGTATCCGTTCTTCGAGGAATGTGGCCTGCCTATTGCCACTTCAGCTCGCTGACTCGTCGAGCTATGTCGGTGACCTTGGTTCGTCTACGGATTTCCTAATTCCGGATTTTATCACCTTCTCACTCACCTTAGATTTGCCGATGATATAGTCATAACGGCAGAATCCTTGGAGGATCTGAATGCAATGCTCAATGACCTCAACAGAGTTTCCCAATAGGTAGGTCTAAAAATGAACATAGATAAGAAGAGAAACTATAGTGAAACAAAAATTATATGTTTATAAAAAGTTCCTCTAAACGTATACTTTAAATTCCATGACATTAAAATCTAATCAGTTACAGCATTTATACTACTAAGCAGATTGACAAACATATTAATTGGAAAGACTACAAAATAAAATTATAACGCTTAGCATATGTATCACGAAAAGTTACAAAAAAACCTACTGATTTCAAACCACAACCGTGGTTGAGACCACTCGTTGCAGAAGAGCGATTTGAAAAATACTAAAATTTGAAAGTCGAACAAAAATCAGAAGAAATCGAGCGTCTTGGTGCGTAGGCACATATTGTTAAAAACGACATGGGTTTTCGAAAATAGAATGCATGCTCGTCACGCTCTGGTCGAGCTTTACACACGCGTATTTATGTCACTCATTAAAATTCTTATCAACGGGGTCATTTGATTCATCGCTTTTCCTTAAAATAATTATTAATGTTATTCATACGCTTGCACATTTATCTGACTAATTCACCTTACTTATATTGGAGCGTTAAATTTATGAAGCTTGTTCGATATTCTATTATTCGAGTTATCTCTTAAAATTAATATTTTTATGTGCTTATACTACATTTTTCACAATTTTTGAGACATTAAGATCTTGAAAAATACAAATAAAAAATTAAAATTATTACGAATTTTTATTTTGTGGTCTTTCTTTTAATGTCCGTTATGGTATAAAATACCATAGCCAAAAACCGGCGTGTAATAACACTTACTGTAGTATACAATAATCAAGTAATTGCCCTTTCTGAAGCCCTTTTCAAATCCAGGAATTGTTCGATTGAGCTTGCCGACGGGCTTGATTTTCATGTTTTTGTTCATCCACGCGATGAACGCTTCATTCTGCAATAACAATAGGAATTAGGTTGAGCGTGGGGACACAACTGTCTTTGCTGGTCTGTCTACCCAGATCATCCGGAGTCCGGAAGTCTAGAATGCCATACAAAATGTACCGATCGAGACCTACCGCACCGTCAAGCACGCCTGGTCAGCAAGCAACCGGCTAGCATCCCCGGAGAACTTGCTGGCCGGTCAGAAAGAGCCGCGAATCACATAAAACCTCCATATATCTCAGACAGAGAGAGCGATTTGCGTCAGTACGTCTCCAGTTGTGCAAATCAAGAAAGCCCGGCGACCAATAAATGTGACGCGATCAATTCTGATTCTTTTCTGTTCTCAGGTCATTCTGGAGAGATCAGAACAGCAAAGGCAGGTGTGTCTCCACGCGAAGACGAAGAGACAACATGATGCCATATGGTTTTTAACCGACTTCTTTATGTAGACGATAGGTTCATGTTAACCACAATCTCACTTATTAGCGTCTAGAACACAGGAGCCTGACTCACCAGAAATCCATTATTGTTAGGATTCTCTTCATCTAACTCCCATATATTCTTATTCCAGTGCAAAGGTTTCGTATAGTTTTGGAAAGCTGAAATAGTAAATGTAATTTGAGTAGCGAATGAGATAACTTGGACCCAAACGGCTCGAGCATGCCCTCGGGTGGTTAAGGTACAACTTGACATCATCGTCGAACTTCTTACAACTTTGCGCTCGCTTCATAAGGATGGAAATAAAATGTATTTAATCAGTGTCATCAGAAAATTCTGCTCTGCGCTAGCCTCAAGTTGTAAGCAAAATTATGCTATGACCAAAGTGAAATATGGCTAATTTAATGTCAATTGCTGCGTGTAGGGCGCTATTGTGATGAACTTACCTGAACTCAAGTTGGATCCAGGTGGATTATTGAAGCCTGCCTTCAGTTGTGGACTGAGAAAATCGTTATTGATGAAAAGCGGGACGCTGTCTTCTTTACGTGTCATTCCGAATGTATCTGGAAAACGCACAGCGCATAATTATAAGGCACATAATGTAGATCTACATAGGTATGAAAGGTAGCAGAGGCAGCGTCTCATTGGCTTGAGAGTTATGGGTGAGCACGCTTTTCATCCAACGGCCTTATCATCACATACCATCAGGTGAAATTTAGCCCCTTTATAAATACAAATATTGTATCGAAATCGTCGGCACCTGTGGGTGGCTCACAATATTACATAACTAATCCAGTTTTAAGTCAATGGCTTTAGTCGTTGCTGAGATTATCCACTTTGCATAGACATACCTTCTACGGTACCACCTTGAATTTTATGTGACGTCATATAGCGCGGCGGAGCGCGTTGCAAATAACGAAAAGTAGTTCAGCAGATGAACATACATTAAATGTTGCAATAATTATAACCCTCCTCTTGGCTTTGCCGTAGTCGGTCAAAACGGAAGATACTTCTATACGCACCAGTAAACATGTAGTCGGCTAGAGCACCGCAGGGCGCTATCGGTGTAGCATTGATGTAGTCGTAAGGCGAACACGAATTGGAGGGCGGACCGGTGAGGTTGCCGCTCAGCTGTACGTCATCTCTGGAAGAAAACAGAAATAATAGAGCACAAGACCTGCTTCCGTGGCACAGGCCGGACACTTCATACAATTGTCGTGATACCGGTATACACGGGTATGTGAGAGTGAGTACGCTCGCGCGATACCGCCGCCCCCTGAGCGGTATGTATCTAAGTAATCCATGCCTGATATGGGTGTTATAAAAGACACCAGGAAAATTCCAACTACTTATTTATCATCAACAACTATCTCACTGCGATCGCCAATCGCCTGCCAAGCTGCAATTTAATTAATGTTTTAGGGTATTTTTACTATACATATACTGGTCCAAACTTTTTCGGATTATATTTTTTAAATTATGATGTCGCACCATATGGTGGACGCCTATATGTTTAGCATAGTATATTTTACGATCAATATAAAGTCCAGGAAAAACTTATCAGTTATTGCTCCCATCTCAATCAATAACGAGAATATAAGATATATAAAATGAATATAATATGGGATGCGATAAATTTTTTCTATTCAATCCAAGCCATAGGTAAAAGCTAGAATATAAGAATATATTACCTTGACTCAAATAATTCAGGTATCTGCTCTGTGAGATTCTTCATGTCTAATTCATAGCTTAGTAGTATGTCACCATCGTAGTTTCGAGTAGCATTAAACGGAATAATACATGTGCAGCTAGCCATTTTCTTCGCTTGATCAAAGCATCTAGGTCAGTGCAAAAAGTATTTAATATTATTTTTCAAGTGAACAAACGGAACACAGTGAGTAAATTAATACTTAATTATGAGGTTCATGCATAGGTTTTTTATCCATATAGAGGTTTATTGATCACTGGCAATCCCCCTATCTGTTGAAGTGTAGTGAGGCCATTGAATCACTAAATAAAAAAATAACCGGGACAATCATATTCCAGCTGGAGGAGCATGGAGCGGATCAACTGGACTAGAAAACGTCTTAGAGGGAAAGATTCAAGGAACACAAGAAAGGGGAAGCCCCTAGGATAGTGCCGACGGGGTTTACTAGCGATAAATGTTGTGTCTTATCAGGAGTAAAACCCACTCCACCAACAATATAGACAAAGATATTCATTTTAATTTTGCCAACTGATGGTTATGGTCTGGAACAACTTAATGAAACATGCAGAGAGTGAACGGCGATCTAGCTAAACATCAATCCTACAGACATTGACACACTCGGCGGTCGCGGTAGGACTCTGTCACTACAGATGGCCTGGATCTACAGCTATTGTAATTATCTCTCAGAGGCTAGCACAAGGTGTCTAGAGGAACAACAAACGCAAGAATAATAGATCCTCAAGCCTTCCTGAGTCTTCTTCCTTCAGAAGCAAACAACAGAAACTTTTAGCCAATCCTTTACCTCCAATAAAGTGAAACTAAAACCCTAGAGTATCTGGAGAATTCCTCCTTGCATAGCCTTCAGCTCACTGAAGCACTTGATCAAATCCAATAGTAAGAACTTTCAAAGGAAGATTGGTTATTTGATAATTCTCCTAAGAAAACTTAACTACAGATGGCATTGCGCTATCAATTTTGATTAGTTTTTTCCCAAGCGATTACCGAAAAACTGTGTCCAATGGCAAGATGATGGGGGAAGTGTGTCTTTTGCTACACGGACTATTTTGCTATAGGAATTTAAAAAAAATTAAAGTAGTTATATTGGATAATACTCCGTTCATCACTCAGGTATGTAGTTTGTCACTATACATTCTAAAACAGATTTTTGTTATTTTCTTTGCAGCATACTTTCTGACATTTTATTCATATTTATCCCTTTCATCCGGTGTTATACCCGATCTGCGTTTATGATGAAAAGCAGATCATGACAAAATGTGTTTGTGACGGATGGCGTATAATCCATTATAACTACCAAAGTGATACTTTTTGAACTGACCTGACATCTTCGATAAAATCACTGCACTCAGTATACTCTTTTGACATTATAATTTTTGTGTCTTCATAGCTTTGGGACTCTGTACAATTCTGTTTACAAAAATAGCAAAAAGGTAATTTCAAAAAACAACATAAAAACAGCCACATTATTATTTCAACTCACGTTTTCGAAATTGTCTTTTGAAATTTATTGGAGATGGGTGCCAGCATATATGTATGTAATAATAAGTTATGACTACAGTTGTGAAAACATTAATTGTATGTGCCAAAGTATTTTAATAGAAATTCTAAAAACCTATAAAAATTATTTTTTAATTGCATGCCATAATGCGGAAGAGCAAAAATGGTCACTACAAATAACTCTACTCCAATAAATAATTATTTACTTACAAAACCATTACTAAGGATTCCAGGTAAATATTTTCAGCAACCTAGTGTCTCTCAATTACTATCAAGTGACAATCAATCTCACACACACACACACTTATGGTGGTATATGGTGGTGAGTCGGTGCTGTGCACAAGGATTATGGGACCCATAATATGAGTAGCACACATCTTGTTTAATCGATCAATGGAACAAACAAGAAACAATGACATGCTTTCTCACCTCATACTTCATTACTTCTGACTTCTTTATGGAAATGAACAAAACACCAGCTATGAAGAACACCACCCCAGCTATAACAAAGAAACTGAGAAACTGCACTCCCTTATCCACTAGGGGTTTTAACTCTGAAACAAATACATAGCTTTTGAAATCTTCAATAAAAATGATTGATAAAACAATTTTACTACACTTATCAATTTAGTGCACTTTTCATTATAACCAAAAACTTCCTAAAACATGTACATTCATTCAGTTTGGTAGGATTACCTTAAAGCAGTATTTCTTAAAGGGTGATATCGCCACCTTGCAAAGGAAGGCCTATTGGGTGCAGTAGAAGACTCAGTTATAATTAAAGGACAGGTGGCTTATGCAGGCCAGGGACTCACTCAATAATGAAGATATACAACATATACAATTAAATTATATTAGTTAATTTTCATTGAAAAGTAAATTCATCCCTGATAAACCAAAACTCTTTAAAATATGTCAGATTAATTAGTCAGTCAAGTCAAACATGACAGAGAAATGGGATACAGGCATTTTGAAGTCTGAGCATAGACTTCATCAAATGAGATCAGAATGATCTTCCCAGTTTGGTGTTAAAATTCAGTGTGCCTCAAACCATGCGGTAATCACTATCGGTCTTAACCCTGTTTATGAAGTCTATCTCTTTTGTAGTGAAACCATGGCCGCTTTTTAAATAAGGTCTCATCGCGAAAAGTTTCTCCATAAAGTTGGCCAGACTCCCCAGAGGGTTGCAGGAGACCCCATTGCACAATTCAAAATTTCCCCACTCTCAGCCCATCACAGGTTCTATCATTCTATTATATGACTAACCTTATCATCATCAATTAACATCAAATGTGGTACAAGCCAGGTGTATACCAATTTATCTCTGAATCATAATATGGAGTAGGTATTAAAGTATTTATAATATTGCGATAGATAAAAAGTGAAAATTTTACAAAAGAAGATCTTTCATAAGCCACAGATTTCAAACAGCACCCGAGACTTCTGCCAATACGAATAAAATAGAAGCAAATTATTACCAATTTATTTTGAAGCTAATTTTGTTTATACTTACTTTCACAAGCCATTATTGTACTTCTTTATCAATTCGCATACTATCACTCTTATGTTTCAATTTCAATGCAATTCATCGCAATTTTGTGCAGTTGTATTCAATATTTTCGTTCGTGTTTTCAAGGAAATAGGAAAATATAACCCAATATAACTGATACCTACCGACTACCGACCCACTATTGTTTAATTTAAATTGTTTTAGAGTTTTAATTCATTTTGTTCATTTGACCGTAGTGATTATATTTGTCAGTATTATATTCTTTGATTATACGCTCCTAGCATTTGACATTGACAATGATTTTGACATTGACAATAATTTTGACATTTGTTGTGCTTTGTTATGGTTTATTTCGTAGTACATATTATATAGTGATCTGTGGTTTATTTCCGTTATTTAGTGATCTGTGATTTCCGTACCCGGGAGGCCGACCGGTTAGTCATAGGGATACATCATTTGAACCAAATTTGAACAGTATTAGGTCTTTGTATTAGGTAGGTTTGTTTCAGAGGGTGTTTTACTATGGCCGTTATGGGACCGCTGTAATAACAAACAATAATAAAAAAATTCAGGGGGAATGGTAATCCTACGAACTTTTACACTATTTTCGGTTCTGTACCCAAAGGATGCCAACAGTAACTTCTGTCGATCCATATCAAGGTACATATATTAGTCTGTGATCCAAAACACTGAAAACAGCTTCTTGGTGTTTTAGGGTTCCGTAGTCGAACAAGGGAAAGTTATAGATTCGCGGCTTAGCTCAGAGTCTCTTACTACTAGAAAACTGTAATGTGGAACGGGTATACATATTAATCATGCACGCAACTTGGGGATGAAATATTTTTTTGCGACTGCCACATTGTGTGGAGGATCGTTGAATATATCTTTCAAAAATATTGAAGGTTTATGAACTATTTTTCGATTCAGGGATCCGTTAGCAAAATATTAAGCTTTACAGTAATAATTTTTGTCAATATCGATCCCATCTATTAGCTGAACTATTTCGTACAAATTCCATTCAAAATTACTTTTTATGAAACCCAAAGTATATATAAGTTTCTTTACTATGTAAAATTGAAGGAAAGAAAAATAATGAAATTATTGTGACAAACAACTACGGAACCCTACTACACTGCGCGTGGCACGACACGTACTTGGCTGCTTTTTGTTCAATCTCAATTCTGGTACTGATTGATTTTAAGTAAATTCAGTGTTAAATATTGTTGTCCATATAAGTTGTCCGTAGTCCATCTCGCACTCACAGTTTTTATTTATTTCGTCTATTAAAACTAGCTATCAGGGTTAATAGCAGTTGCCTTTCCTACAAAGGATACCTACAAAAGAAATAAATGCAATGTATGTATGAAAAAGAAATAATTGGAAACACTGACAACTGACAACTCACTGGCCAAATCAAATTCTCTTTGACGATTTTGACATTCATTCATGGATGTTGTGTTTCTTTCTGTTCACAGAGTACCTTAAATAATTTCTGTGTTATTTTATCGGTGTCTGTTAATTTATAGTGATACAAGTATAAAAATTATTGTACTGTGATTAAAAATAGTTTGCTGAATAAAACTCATATAAAATGTCCAGCGGCGAGACTCCTAAAAATGTAAGTAACACTCATCGTGCATTGGTTTTGCTTACTTCTTACTCCATTTTCTCATTACAAATATTTGTAAAATATAAGACATATTTTCAGAGCGTTTCTCTGTCTTAAAACAACTGATACTAGCTTAATTTCGGTGCGCTAGCAAACCATTCGTTTATTTTGACTGACTCATTTTCGTTTTGTAGCTAATGTACTGTAGTTATTTACAGATAGGTATTTGTTTACGTATGCCGGTGAAATGAAACGCGATGCGATACAGTTATCGACGGATGTGTGTCACTATTCGTGAATGCTGATGGAATATGTTAGCAGGAACTCTGTTCTTATAACTGAGATTGAGGGCAGGACTATGTTCAGGCAAATTAGGGCCCCCAACTTTTAAAATGTATATCCACTTATAACCTTTTATATGATTCTTGAAAAACAAACAATGTGTAGTGAGTTTGTGTGTTAAAAAGTACTTTCATTTATTTGCTAAGCAAAAATTGTCAAAACTATATATTTTGAGAAACTATGAGCCATTATGCTGTTTGAGTTTATTTCGGTTGGGGTGTACAAAAAGGGGCACTAAGGCGGCATTGGTTCTCTTTGTACTGTCTTCTCTTTAAAGTATAGATCAATACCCCATGAAACAAAGACTACAAAATTGTCTTTAAAAATCTTCTGTAGGTATAAATTTATACATGTTGTAATAATTTCTAAAGTTGTTTTCAAAAATTTACAAAACTAAAGGAACAAATTTATGAAAAACATTTGTATGAAAGACCAGGCTAGTGCAAAAATAGTGTCAAATAATGCTAGTGTAGAATGAAATGAGGGAATATTAAATTATTTGTTCATTATTTGCTCTATCCACAATTTAAAACTGTACAGAAGGGGCTACACTTCCGAGACTTAAAAGGCCCCTTTGGAATATTATTGATTACTAACAGAAATTTTTTCAACATCTATTGTTTAAGCAAGTAAATAATAAACATACACATTAATGATTCAATGCTAGCTCATTCATCGTAAGTTTAATCAAGTGGTAGCATTTTGTTGTGAGTATTTAAATATTATTTTCTACACATTAAGAATTTGTTTTTATTTGCTTAGTTTTTTATTTATTTATTTTACATCTACGTGAAAATGAGCCAAAATGTGTGAGAGGTGGTGTAAATAAAAATATTATATTCCTATAATACTTATAATACAATTCTTACTTTAATAGTTTTCAGTTAAAGTTGAATGGTGATATACATATATCTGAGTGTCTTGCAACACAAGTCATAAATTTGCAGTGTTCCATTCTACTTGGACAATGATTAGACATATATTTAAAATGAACACTATTTTATACAATTCCATTTATCTATTCATAGAAATCAGGTACATCAGTTGACTTTTGTAAAAATGCATCCCTTATAGATCAAAAAACCATACATAATTCCCATAACCACATTTGCCAAGCTATGACGTTGTTGATATGATAATGCCCATCTCCTAACGTCACCTAACTAGTTACAACATAGGATGACACAGAGAATCCTGTTCTGAATCTGTTAAATACTTAAATAGAATACCTTGTTTTTATTTATTTTTACAAGTTCACTAAAGTTATCTGAGTGTGAACACAGCGATGCATCCAGTGAAGCTCACGCTTGGACGCCTCGAAGGCACTTTGGTATGCATCTTATCATGTGTACTAATGACTAATGCTTTCATATCTGTTTCAAACTGTGCGGTGTAGGGTATCTTTAATTGTATGTAAATATTGGTCCTACCTAATTATCTCTGTAAGTAAAAATCACTTGAGTCAAGTTTAAGATTTATGTAAATTAGTGTAAAAAACGACATATATATACTATCATCATCAACAGCCTATATATGTCCCCACTGGAGGGGCTCAGGCCTACTCTCCTACAGAGAGTGTATGGGCCATAGTCCACCACGCGGGCCCAGTGCGGATCGGCGGACTTCACATGCCTGTTCAAGACATGCAGGTTTCCTCACGATGTTTTCCTTCACCGTTAAGCAATCGGATAATGTACTTGAATTGAAAAACAACTCATAGGTACACGGCTGGATTCGAACCCGGTACCCTCAGATTGAGAGTCCGCGCCTTATCCACTGCGCCACCGACGCTTATATATACTATAATAAAGACTTATTTATTTCCAAATCTAATTTGATCTTTCTATCATACTAATATTACAAATGTGAATGTTTGTTTCCACATGGCGCCTAAATAGCACAACCAGTCGTGATGAAATTTGGCGCACATGTAGCTAACGCCATGAAAAGGGACATAGGCTACTTTTTATCCCTGTGAAGATTTCTGGAATTTCTGGATAAGACTATGTGTGTAGTATAACAATTTTGAATATATAACTCAGATTTAGATGAAATTCTTATTTTTAACCTTTATGTATCTGACTTGAAACGAATGTTTATGTGATTGGTTTTGGTTCAGTCTATTGAATTGCGTAAAAGTATATCTCTTTTGCTCTCTAATTGCGACATGTCGTGCAGTCGCGCTCTCTCGTTAGTAATTCTAATTCCCGATGTATACAATACTGAATACTTAATAGCACTACAGAAGGATCTCTTCGCCTAAATGTTTGAATAATAACACTTGCCACCACACAATAAGGAGCAGTTTTTATTGTCTGTTTAGTTCTTATATCTGATTTGTTTTAATAGTTATTTTTTTAGTATTCTTTTTCCTCTTCAGAGGAATCTTTCATATGTGGAAGCTTATAATTGGCCAATGTTTGTCTATATTACTGCAAATATTGTAAATAAAGCTGCTAACTTTCCAAATAACATAAAATAAAATTCGGCTTGCACAGCTCTGTAACTCTAATTATCTATATCTCATTATCTGCACTATCTTTCTATCGCGTAACTATACTGACGCGGTTTCTGACATCGTAAAATCAGTTGGTTCGTGGCAGTATGTATTTTCGCGCGCTGTTATTGCCTTTTGAATCATTCCTGATTCTACACAATAATTAAGAAACTTTGGTATTTGTCCACAGTTTTCCAACTTGGAGACTCCAGGGTATGTTGGCTTCGCCAACCTGCCAAACCAAGTCCACCGCAAGTCTGTGAAGAAGGGGTTTGAGTTCACTCTCATGGTTGTAGGTGAGAGTGGCCTGGGCAAGTCCACTCTGGTCAACTCACTTTTCTTGACGGACTTGTACCCTGAGAGAGTGATACCTGATGCTAAAGGTGTGTTGTTGTTAATTTTACTTAGCTATTTATTTTATTTTTTTTCATTATGTAATGGTATTTTAAAATTTGTAATTGAATTCAACCTAGAACCACTTTCTTTTCTTTGTAACGCCACTTTCGGAAAGCGTTTTCTGATACTATGTTTGAAATAGACTCCGTTTAGGTGTCTGTACAACCCAAAACCATCCCTTCTGTTACAACATCTGTGAAATGACGATCCTGTTATGAGGTCTGGAATACACAGAAGACCGAAAGCTTTACTATTTTACGTCTGTCTTGATAAAATTATACAATATTGCTTAATAAATGTTAATTTTGTAGAGAAAACGAATCAGACAGTGAAGCTAGATGCTTCCACGGTTGAGATTGAGGAGCGAGGTGTCAAATTACGCCTGACTGTCGTCGACACGCCGGGGTATGGAGATGCTATCGACAACACTGACTGCTTTAAGGTACCTAGAGTGATTTGATAAATTGAGCTCAATAATAAGCTCCTTATCCCTATAGTCATTGAGAATTCATCTGACGGTAAGATATCTAGAAGGTAACTTTCTGTTTGTTTGGCTACCACAATGTTACCTAAGTTTGCCGCCAAACAGTAGTTTTATTAGCACTGTTGTGTTCCGGCAAGGAAAAGTAAATAAGCCTTAGCACCTCATCATTTTTAGGCTTTTGGGTGAACGCGCTTTCCATAAGACAGTGTTATCGTCACCATCAGGTGAGATTAAAGTCCATATCCATTTAGAAGTGTTATCGAAAATACTGCAGGCTAACTTTAGCCTGCAATCACTGTGATGCTGTTTGGAGACTAGTAGTCGTGTCAATTCATTTTCGATATAATTTTTGACAGTAAAAATGCCTCGCCATATGTTCGCTCCGCTCGCCATTCGTTCCAAATTGAAGGAAAAAAAGTGATTTTGAATACAGTTGTCAAAATATCACTATTTAAAAAAATTATAAATTGCATATACCAAAAAGATTTGGATGCGGCCTCTCTCAGTCCTGATATTTGCTTGGCTGAAGACAATAGCTATGCCATATTATACTCCGTCATAGAAACAAGCAGAAACAGAATAGTAGAGTAGACATGTATAATAATCATAGGTACTCTTGACGACTTAGGACCTTGCCCTTGGATTGAACTAGTTAACCTCTTGAGTCAATGCTTATATAGTTCGTAATGTACGCTAGGGTTTCTGTCTTTGTAATTTTAACCACCTGCGTGAGCTATTTTTACTGGTTAATGGTTTTCTGTAGGCCGTAAATTTAGTTCACTTCAAAACGACTAACTTATGATAAGAATTTCTAAATGTGAAATGGCTAGTGCCTCGTTAATTCAAGGAGTTAGTTGAAACCGAAATAGTATGTTCAAAACACATCTTTGTTGTTGTTGTTACGATAAATAAAATGGAGTAGTCGGGAAATGAGTTTTAATTTTTCATTTTTTTATGTTTACATCAGCATTTTATTTTCACTGATATTTAAACTATTTCATGTAGTGAGCTGCAGGAATACCTTTAAATGGCTTCTGTGTAGAAGTAGGTATGTTGTCATTGAACTTAAGGAACTATTTCGTAATTTTTTAAACTTTCCTTTTCATTGTATTAAAGACGACTTGTCGCGGCTTTTTCGCGTGGAAACACAAATTTTCCAAATTTCAAGTTTCAACTTTCAACTTGGGCTACCAAGTTGTTTAGGCTCGCCGGATTTGTCAATCATTGAAGTGTTTCATAAAATATTCAGAAGATGTAATGCAAATGAAATCACATGTTCCGCGAATGTATGGCGCCAAGGCTTGGCCTTGTACACGTATAATTTAAAAAATACATTATTAAAGAAAACTGATTTCGTTGCCATTTTTGTATTTTTGGCTTAGTTTATTTGCACAAAAAACATATAAAACGCACGATACCGGTAAGACTTGACATTGAAAACAAAGATGGCGTCAATAAAATGACATTTGTTGCTGTCACTTAGTGCAAAAAGAATGATTTTCTACAATTAAATTAAATGCAAAAATGTAATTATAGTATTTTTCTATATATATTTATATTATTACTGGATTTTTTAAATAGTGTACGAGTGCATGCTCTATTTGAAACAACTCTTTTATATACGAACGAATGAACCGGAAGTAAGGCATGATAAATAATAATTAGATCATGCTTTATTTCCTGTTAATAAAATTCCATTCGAAAACTACACATAGTCCAGAGTTTTACTACTATCTATATCTTTGTAACTATATGAGATGTAAACAGAAATGGATTGAAACAAAGATATTCAATACATTCATATCAAATGTCAGGATTAGACGCCGATTCATTTGTATTGGAAAACTGAGTCTTGAGAGAATGAGGAAAGGCTATGAGCGAGAGAGGACTAACAAAAATGAACCAAACAACCTTCATTTTTATTTTCTTACTAGCGAACCGCCCTGGCTTCCCACGGGTAGTAGAGAATATACCTCGATAGTATAAATATATTCAGGGATAATGTAGCGTTCCAAAGGTAAAATAATTTTTGAAATCGGTCCCGTACTTTGACTGAATTGGTTACAAACATACAAAAATACAAATCTTTCCTCTTTATAATATTACTGTAGATTACACAAGTTAACGCGTAACGTAAAAGTCTACAGTAAAACTTATGGTTTTCTCATGGGTGCCATTGTCACATCTGAACCACATTGGAAGCACCAGCTTTTAAATAAAAAAAGAATCAACAAAATCGGATTTCCCAGTCGAAAGTTCTAATTAACAAACATTAAAAAAACATACTCATCGAATTGAAAACCTTCTCCTTTTTTGGAGTCGGTTAAATTTTTACAAACAACGTTGACGAAGATAGCTTTACCTTTGGATAAATTACTAAATCTTCCTAAATCGATGATATTGCATTACTTTAACAATAATATACTTCTCATCAGATACATCGAAACACCTTGCAAGTTTATGTTTTGTAAGGATTATCAGAAAAATGTGTATATTTAGGAATATATGTCAAATGTCGATTAATAGTGAATAATATGAGGTTTTCAAATCCTAATGTTAATGTTCTAAATTCAAATTAAATTTCCATAGGTTTTTCTGATAATCCTTACAAAACATAAACTTGCAAGGTGTTATGAAAAGTATACATGTTGACATGTGTACCTTTATGTTTCAGTCAATCATCCAATACATTGATGAGCAATTTGAACGGTTCCTTCGGGACGAGAGCGGCCTTAATCGCCGCAACATCGTCGACAACCGCATCCATTGCTGCTTCTATTTCATATCGCCGTTTGGTCACGGGTGAGTCTCCACTAATGTACTGCATACAATTGTTGGTTGTTTCCTATGAATTGGGTATGTCGGTACAGGGCTTTCTATGCATACATGCATATTCTAAACTAAAACTGATTTCGGGCGCCATCTTTCCAAGATGTTAAACAACATGATTTTTCGTATACTCGGCTGCCTTGAATTCTGATGTATAGTTCCTGGCAAGCAACTTGAAAAATGACCTTAACTGCGCAGTAAACGATTTTCGGGTCTCTTTGGTGGGGCTCGGGAGGGGAATGTCATTTCGGACGCATTGAGGCGCGTGATTGGCCGAACTGCCCTTGTGCCCTTCTTTTGCTCGAGATGCGCGAACTCATCCCCACTATGCCCATTATTCAAGTTGTATGCCGGAAACTATAGCCCCTAATCTAATGTTTACCGTATTGTAGATTGAAGCCACTGGACATAGAGTTTATGAAGCAGCTTCACAACAAGGTGAACATCGTTCCGGTGATCGCTAAGGCCGACGTACTCACCAAGAAAGAGGTGCAGAGGCTCAAGACTAGGGTAAGTTGTACATTACACATACACAGTCACTGTATGTATTATATACGCGGTTACGTTGGTACACGGTCGTACGCACGGCTACAGGTCAAGCTATACACTTCCAGTATACGCTGAACCGGTATCGTGTCGCGAGTCCATTCAATACGAGGTCAGTTTATACGTGAAAAGTATAGCTTGATGTGTAGCCGTGTGTACATATTGAAACTTTTTACTTTTAAAATTTCATGCCAGGATTACTTTTATCCATACCGTGGTTTTACTCTACCATATTTTATATGTTATTTATGTAACAGCATTATATATTAAGAAGTTAATATAAGATAAAGACAAAGGTCGTCGTTATGCAGCCTTATTCATATTTGGAAACCCCCCCCCCCCCCCCCCCCCCCCCCAATTCATATTTGGTTTTAGCTAGTACTAGCTGGCTGTTTAGAATACAAGTAACGCCAAATACTTATAATGATAACCAAGTTGCCAAAAAAGTTCACAATTCTTGTTTTTGCTGATGCGCATCAACTAGCGATTAGATTGGGCAGATAAGATATCCAAGTAGTGTCGAAAAATAATTATATTTTTTTCTAACATATTTTACTCTTAACTGTAAGTTCTTTGTGAGTATCAAATTAATGTAACCTTTTCTTTCAGGTTATGGAGGAGATCGAGAAGGAAGGCATCAAGATCTACCCGCTGCCGGATTGCGACAGCGACGAAGATGAAGACTACAAAGAACAGGTCAACAACTCACATGCTAGGAATCAATTGGATATTCTTGTGTTGATATTTATATATACATATAGGAGTTTACAATAATATCAAGTGATGTTAAGTGATAATGTGGCAAAGGATAGTACAAGCTTATCAGCTGCCCATTTCTTCCATCCAAATAGTAGCATTGGGAAACCTTTGAATCCGCAGTAAATTCTAGTCATTAGCAGTGCGTATTAAGGAGCAAAATGATTGAAAAATGAGTGGAAAACTGTGGAATATCAAATATAAAGTTTATATGCATAAAACATGGTACATATGATGACAGTCACAAAATTTTAGTCTCTCAAATTCCACCTTTAGAGGCATGCAAATTTATGGTATCGTTCAGGTGCGTCAACTGAAAGCAGCGGTACCGTTCGCTGTGTGCGGCGCTGGCCAGCAGCTGGAGGTGCGCGGGCGCCGCGTGCGAGGCCGACTGTACCCGTGGGGGGTCGTTGAGGTAGAGAACCCGGAGCACTGCGACTTCATCAAACTGAGGACCATGCTCATGTGAGTAAACATCATCATTCGCCGGGAAACGTCCACTGCTGGACATAGGCCTCCTTCATGGTAAGTCACATTGACCGGATACATACAATCGCAAAGTTTCAAATTGATACGGCATGAAATAGGTTAAAATTGACTTGCTAAATTTGTTTACATACATAGATAGTGACACATACAAGTGCAAATGCATAGAAAGTGCATAAAAAGGCAACTTAAAGTACTCGCACACCAAGTTTCCCCCTCTGAAGTTAGCTCTCCGCAATTTCAAACATGTACAGATGGAATGTGTGTGTATTACTTTCGATAATAACTATCCCTAGATGACATACAAAACTAGGGCATTTCATTCCACCCGCTAACTTGCCTTGCCTCCCACTTATACGTTAATAAATAATTAATACTTTGCGGTCTTTTGTGGCTAACTTAAGAGGGGCAAACATAGTTTGCGAGTACTGTAGCTTATCTTGTATTTTTTAATACTGATTCTGTAATATTTCATATTTTTTGTTTATTTTGTAAGCTCCAGTGTAAATGCCGTCTAGCCACGATATTTTTAGCCAACCCACTCACGATATATTTTTAAACACTAAATTTGATATAAAATCCTTTTTATCCATTACAGATGGGTGAAGGTCGTTCTTAAACAAATCTTATACCAATATTAATACTTAAGAGTTCGTATAAAGTGATCGTGTGTTGTTTTTACGGTTGCAGCACGCACATGCAAGACCTGCAGGAAGTGACGCAGGAGGTGCACTACGAGAACTACCGCTCGGAGCGTCTCGCGCGCACCGGACAGGTGCCCAAGCGACACACGTTAGTCATACACAATGATTACTACCTGATACACCCCCTCCCCTCCCCCTCCACTAGCCTCGCATGTGAATTCATAAAATGCCCTAACACCAACCAAACCAAGTTCTGATAGATGCCCCCGTTGGGAATCGAGCCCGGAATCTGTGTATTGTGAGTCAAACTAAATAGCTCCACATTAATTTGAGACTTTGGGTAAACACGCTTTCTGTCTAACGGCCTTATCGTCACTTGTCATCAGATAAAAAAAATATATTTGCTGAACTAGAAATATAAAAACCCTTAAATCAAAAAATTGCTTGATGGCACGTAGTAATTGGTATTTACTTACCATCAGCTCGACGGAGAGCGGTTTGAGCGAGGTGGACTCCAACGGTCTGAACGGCTCCACCGAAGACCCTACGGAACATGAGCGCGCACTACGCGAGAAGGTACGTCACCAAGTGATGGGGGTCTTTCCGCTTTCTGTAAACAAATGTGATAAGTTAAAAGCTTATTTTAGATGAAAATATTATATGGAGTATTGTTTATGTTACTGACCAACCAGTAGAGTGCCCATGAGGGAGCGCCTGCATTCACCAAACATACACTATTTTAAGCTTATGCGACGGATTTTATCCTCAAACGACAATTACAATGCTATATTATTATTAAAATCAAAGTATTAAATTGCATGGAGTTGACTACAACCACAGAATGAATGGTCTCAGTAGGATCGGTAATGCCGCGCGCGCCAATTCACTCACACAGGCGCGTGTATACAAACGTCATCAGTTCGATGTATGCGAGTAGAAACCGATATCACATTTGTTTGAAGTGTCAGGCCTGTGCAACTTCAATTTACACAAAACATTTGATAACATACAATTAAATTGACCAAAATATTTTTATATTAAATTCCTTGATGCATTTAGTGTTGTCTCTTTCTTATACTCTGTTGTCGCAGCTTACCTCTCCTCCTATGTTTCTAACAGAAACTTGCCAATGCGTTCTTTACTGGCGTGAAGTTGCTATACAAATATGTTCTTATAAATGTCTTAGTAGGTTGATATAGATTGATTTAACACAAAGTTCTTTGAATACAGCAAGCGGAAAGTCCTTATCAAACTTTAAATATCTTCGTCTGTTTGTTCATACTGGAAATCTCGTTTTATTTTTGTGATTTCACCATTTATGTCCATATATCACAAATTACTTGCGCAAGAGTAGTACTACATCTACATTTTGTGCACAATATTCAGATTCATTTGCAAATTCTGTGGCCTGTTTCATTTCATAAGTGTTTTAATGTCTTCACTGAGTGTTTTGCGCATATCATTGTCACACTGTACATAATTTTGGGATAAAGAAATTCGAAAGCGCAACGATAACGCCGTCTACATTTACAAATTTAAAAAAAAGTATTTTGGTAATTTTTACTTCTGGTATGCATTTTTCTATTTATACTCTTTAAGCACATTATTATAGATTGTGCGCATATTTACGTCAACAATGCGCGTGTACTTGCGTGCATTTTTTCTTCTTCAACTTAAGCACATTTTAGGCATTGGTTGTGCGCACTGTTGCGGATTACGTGTGTACTGTTGCGCACTTGCCACCAGTGTTAAGTAGAGTGCACACCACTTAGCCAATGATTTCCGTCACGTAGGAGGCTGAGCTGCGTCGGATGCAGGAGATGCTGGAACAGATGCAGCGTCAGATGCAGCTGCAGGCGGCAGGGGCCACCACCACGGCATAGTGCACGCGACGCCCAACGGTAACACACGCAATAAAACAAACCATCGCATCACACATACGTTTTGCTTATTGCTTACTGTTGAACATAATGATTGGACCCAAGCTCTATTGTCACAAAAACACAACAAGCATCAGTATTAAGAAACGACAGCAAACCGCCCAATAAATTGCGTCTATACAAACCCTGTAACTGACTTCAAACACTGAAAAAAATAATGAAAAGGAAGAATAATTTAATTCCTTAAAGTCCTTCTTTTAAGTATGACAATACCTGTGTCAGGAGGTTCCGCTCTTATCTCAGAAGCAAACTTATAAGGAAATAAATCATAGCTAATTTACACGAAGACAACAAAATAATAATACTGCTATACTAAAAAAATACTAATAATTTAAGTTTAAGGTGCACCTCCATCAATGTTTCATACTAAATTTCTGTTGCCATAGTATTTTAAAATATAATAGCTGGATCTGTGTAGTAACTATCTAAAAATAGGACATCAGCTTGTGATGTCGCGAAATGAGTATCATTAACATACAACTTCACAGTGAAACACAATTTTTTTCATTTTAAACACATTTTCGATTATTGTTCAAAGCGCCATCTATGTACCATTAGTTGCGTAACTGCTATTGTACCTAACTATAAAGTTGTAAACTAATGATATTTATTTCGCGACACTATAATTTCTTCTCCTATTTTTAGGTAATTACTTATCAAAGCCAGCTATTCTATTTTAAAAGATTATGGCAACAGAAATATAGTATGGAAGCATTAGGAGACGGATAACGTTAATTTAACACTAAGTCTCTAGATCCAGTCACTATAATAATATTAATATAATACTTTATTTTTCATAATAGGACAATAATCTATACAATACTTTCAGGACCTCCTCTTAAGTACTGATGACTTGTGTTAGGAGGCCCTGCTCTTCCTAGTGTTACTTTAAATACATTTTCATGACCTTATATTAATACATTAACATTCAATTATTATAACTAATTAATATTCTCGCTCGTATAATACTGCCTACTTAGTTACTTAGTTCTGGTCCAAAGAAATAAATTTAATTTGTATTTCAGTTGGGCACGACCTCTCCTGCCCAGCCACCGGGCGCGTGTGACTTCGTCAACTCCATTCTGCACGCTATCCCGTACTGCGTCACCACAAACTGATTTAACATGAGTCTAACATCTCTTCATAGCACAGTGACATACGTCTTAACACTTTATCACACTAAGCTACTTTAGATTATAGGCTTCAAATGAACTCTGATACTCGCATAGGACACCCCGTTTCTCAAGTGATTAGAACAATGTATGGGTTTGCGCTTGACAATCAACCGGCCATTAGACCGTGGAGGCGATTAAGTCTGATCGTAAAATTAAACTTTGGAATTGAGTTTTTTGTTTAAATTTTATGATGTCATTTTAACTTTCCTTCAAGTTGGACGTGTTTACGGAACTTCAATCGATTGAAGTTATGCGTCGTTTGACGTTCCGTAAACACACCCTCCAGTACCGCTCCATACCTCCAGACTCAGTTATGCGTTACCTGTAAAGCACTGTTGTGTTCCGACATAAAGAAAAATCAAATTGGCCGTTAATGCCTTATTAAATTGAAACTTGGTGAGCATTCTTTTATTTCTTCTATATTCTGTATGAGTATCTTTCTTTTCTACTAAGTTTGCTTATTTCAAAATCAATGGTTGGGTTTAGATGTGCGCTACCTGAATTTACAGAAGCGTAAATAGGGCCTTATTTTCACTAACCCTCAAGTGATATAAAGGCTAAATACAAATCCCTTGTCCAAAACATAGTGTGCTAAATTTCGCAATGGCAATGTTCATTTGAAACCTGCTTTCTGAAGTTACTTGGTCTTAGGCCTGCGTATTATAGTTTCTAATATAAAATGAATGATAGAAATATTACCCTGGAGTCGCGCATGTCGTTCAATGTGTTCAATAATAATAATATCGTAATAATAATTGATTTCGATATTCGAATATAGAGTGCGAGCACTTTTAAATAGATTGTGGAGTAAAATGGCTTCATTATATCACCATGAGATTTCAAAATGATTTGAGTGTTTGACACCTTGCATCAAGCAATAAGGTAATTGACAGGGTACATAAGAATGAAAAGTTCATTATTTTGGTGGTCTATTTTGTTAAAAGTGTTTTACGTAAAGTCTGTCAGGTAAGGTAGAAAGACATGAAGGCATTGAACGCAGACATGGCTCCGTAAGAATCTGATTATTAATTACTTGTTGAAAACGTATGGATTTCTCGTACGTTTGTGAAAAAGAACATGTATTTATGCTGTATAAAACTGAGTATTTATAACACATTATTCTAGCAAATGAATGATATTTCTGATGGATTTGTATGCGAGTATATACAAATTCAATAGTCTGAAATAAAAATGGCGATACTTCTGTTTTAATTCTGTAATGGATTCAATATCAAAGTATGAGAAATCAATATGTAACCGTAATACCTAATCTAAAATTAGACTTTATGACAATTTATTAGATAGATTATTAGATGACATATACATAAATAATAAATATATACGTAAACGCAACGTGTTACTGAAATAACATTTTCGCTAGATATGCAATTAAATATTACTTAACAGCAAAATAATGCATAAATTAGGAATCTGTCTCTGTGGTGTGGTTATTTTCACTGTTTAAACTATAAAATACCGATTCTTGTGAATTTTTTTAAATGACAATATTTCGTTTTTTTTTTGCTCACATTTGGCCATCATCTCATCTGGGACCGGTTTCACAACGCGACAATTCATAATAAATTGACAAATGTCATGATATTTTCGTCCATAGTGCCCGTTGATTGGTCGAAAAGTCGAAAATGGCTGATATTTGTCAGTTTATTACGAGTTGTCGCTCTATGAAACTGGACCCTAATGGTAAGACAAAGGCATCGGACAGAAGCATGCTCTGTCATAACGTTTAATTTAAACTTTTGCTACCAGAAAACGACAAATTATAAGATGTTTAATAATGTATGATACTATTTTAGGCTACGATTATATTTCATAAAAAAATCATGTTTAAATTGATTATACTAATTAAACAAATTGCTCGGTGCTTTGTTCTCAACCGGAGTTATTCCTTGTTAACTTTTTTGAGTCTCGAACATCGTGTTGTTTCAGTCACACGTTGCGAAACACTCTATTAGTAGATGTTAAGAAAGCCGCAATAATCTAGTAACTGTAGGGTAACGGATTGTTCCTTTCTAGGATGACGCACGAACACACGCTTTTAGGACAAATTAATATTAAATATTTCCCACTTGGGCAAACGTCTCCTTTTTCATTTTGGCTTTTTAACTACGATTATTTACAACAAGATAATTTAAGCACAAACGTTATCGAAAACACAAATAAGTAGACTGTTATATAATTAATAGTGTATGGGTATTGTGTAACTGAAATAACTCATAAACAAATATAAATGAGCGAGATCAATAAAAATTAATGTATAAATGAAATTGTTCAGTGGGTTGTAAGAGTGTGACCTCCTACTATGGCCGAACATAATTATAAAATAATCAAAACAAAATAAAGGCAAAAACAATGTTGTATTTTTTCTTCAAAGTTAACTGGCAGAGCGCTTTCCACGCTCGCCAAAATGTCCGGGTGAAGCTGTAGTGGTCGCAGGACCAACAGCATCAAGTCCAACCGAAAAAAGTCTTCAAAATTAGCCAATTGTTTCCAGTTACATTGTCAAAAGTTATTTAAAACAGTAAATGGTAATAATTAAAACATGAAACAAAAGTAATCTTAGTTTGTACAAGTTCTCTGGTGGCCCTTATTTTGTTTTGAGTGTTTTTCTTAATATATTTTACTGTATACTTGTCATGGAGATGCTTTAAATGGGTCTATACATAAGGCAAACTTTCTCTGTGGTGTTCATGGCGCACTAGCTTGCACTGCAGTGGGCAATACTACGAAAAACACATTTGTTTAGTTCGGTAATTTATTGACTGCTCCTTCGACTATGATTGTATTTAAATATGTATAAAATTGAACAATCTAGTGTGTGTAATGAACTGTTCAATATAGTAAACAATAAGTCTAAAAAGCTAATGTATGCAGACAGACGAAAAACTTAAATTTAAATGAAGAAAAATCAATACCGATAAAAGTACTCAAGGAGTCCATATCAATTTTTTTCTTCAAAACGTTTCCAATTATCCATTGATAAATGTAGGTCGCAAATAGAAAATGTAATTTGTGTAGGCCCATAGAAAATGTAATTTGTGTAGGCCCATAGAAAATGTAATTTGTGTAGGCCCGTTTAATTGTCGTGTTTTACCATTTTGTGCCATGTCTTTTAAATTTTATGTGAAGAATATACTAGAAATTGTTTCAGAGTATCCCTTAAGCCGGGTTTTTAGTATTCACCAAACGTATTTAGAAATTTAAGATACTTGGAGAGTATGCGAAGATTTTATTAATATAGCACCTAAAACAGAATCTTGACTAGAATTAAATTTAGTATTATTTTCAAATTTTATTCATCGACTGATTTTTGTTTTTCATTCCTTTAAAAAAATGTATTCTTTTTGTATTATTTTTTATGAAATATATTATGCATGTGAATTATAATAGTAATGTTTATGATTAAATTTTTAAGGAATAATTGCAATGAATGTGTCAAAAAGAAGGCTGAGTGTGATCGTGAGTAAAATATATTTATCAATATAAATAGAAGGATTATTAGAACATTAAAAATTTTAGAAATTCTAATTAATTCATATAGTACTTAAACATGATATCTCAACAATAGTCCAACTTGTTCTGCATTTATTTTTTCGTAGTAATTCCTGTAATAATGAGGCGTTTCACGATAACTTTCGCAACTAGTTAACGCCACCGTGGCAAGAGGTCTCCCATCCCATAAATATGTTTCTTTTTCATTTTATTATTTTATTATTATTATTATTATTTTCGATTCCCAGTGGGGATACCTATCGGTTGTCGATTTGGTTGGTGGTATTTGAATTTGATTTTCTATGTCCGCCTGGCTAGCACCATGTTACCTAAGTCTGCCGCCAAACAGCAGTGTTAATAGCATTGTGGTCCGGTATGAAAGGTAGCAGAGCCAGCGCCTCATTAGGTTGAGGCTTCTGGGTGGGCACGCTTACCATCCAACGCCCTTATCGTCACTTACCATCAGGTGAGATGAAGGCCAAGTGCAAACTCATACACTAAAACATACCACTTAGACTAGTATATTATTAGATAGGACATAGAGTAATAATTTATAACAAAAGGAAAAAGATACATATTTCTGGGATTACCTTGCTACAGAGGTGCAAAGTGGTGGTGAAAATGTTCGTGAAAACCATCTGAAAATTTTGCTGTTGTCCAGTGAGTGTACCAAATAAAATATCAGCACAATGAAGTTACAATTTAATTATCGATAGAAATTTATATTTCGATAGTCGATAAACAATCAATTTGACGGAAATATGATACATTCCCAATTTTGGACATTTCATTCATTTTACTAGTACTTACTGTTTTTACCATCGATATGTATAACAAACATTAGATATTTTATCTAACATGCCTAGAGAGTAGAATTTTCAAATCCTAGATTTATAATTGGTGCCAAAGTTCTAATTCTAAATCTTATTTATAAAATAAAAATTTACAATTAAATCATTTGATCTGAACGAGAATTATACCAACGAAGGATAGGAATTTCTTGGCATAATTGCAATTATTAATATTGTAAGTAACAGATACTCCAATGTAATCAACTATTATATTTTTTATAATAAAGTAACATAATTGGATGATTGTGTTTTAATTTTCCAACAAATTGTGGGTAGAACGACTAAGATCTCACGATCTTACATTCCAGATAAGATTATATTGTTGGGACAGTATGCGTCGAACCTACTAGGTCGAGTACAAAAGCAGAGTTTAGACCACATCAGTATAGTTTAGACTGGAAATATAATATGCTTTTTAGAGCGTTATGAGAAATTTTAAATTTAGAATTATCATCAGCTGTTAAGTATAAAATATGAGTTTATCAGAGGAGCCGGCTTTCCATGGGAGGATATGAAAAGCTCCTAGAAGAGGATTGCCCATGATCACCACCGCAAAATAGATAATAATAGATAAGACACGCTTTTCAGACATATTCGTGATCGCAGTAAGATGTTATCGACATACGAAGTGAGTTGATGTTAGGGAGGGTAAGAGGTAGCGTATTTAGGAAGGCGTTGAAACCACGAACTTTTATATTTTTACAAATGGCAACATTTGAAGATAAATGTCAAGTTGACACATCCGCCATAGCGTTTGTCGCGATTTTGTTATCAAACAAATTGTCGTTAAAATCGTGAAATCCTAGTGGATTGTCTTGAAAAATCATGGCTATCGTTGAGGACGAGGTGCGTAATGAATCTGAGGAAGAAAATGAGATAGAAGTGGTTGTGGAGGAAGATGATGCGGAGCAAGACTCTGACGATTCTGACGTGAGTTGTACACATTTTCTTTTCTGAATTTCATTAAAACATTCATCAATTCAGCTTGTTTATTAACTTTATGTCTCTCAAGCAAGTGTTGGTCTAACTATAAGCTTTAGAGTACACAAAACGTTCCTAAACATTTTCCACGATGACATTATTGAACCGTATGTTGCTGCCAACCTTATTTTTGTTACGAGAAAAATTACGAAATCGTGTATCTTTAGGGTTACTAAATCTAAATAATCACACTTTTTAAATCGTTAGTAGAATAAATACACTTATTTTTATATTTATCTTATGATGCGATTCTGTTACTTCATTAATTTTGAACAAAGAAATATAACTTTAAAATGATTTTTAAGTCAAAAATAACATTTTCACAATCTATTATATTATATACTTACTGAAATAAGGATTAATGTTTACTATTTTATTTTACTATATTATTATAAAAATAAATAAATGATAATAGAGAGATATTCCACATGATGTAAACAATCAAATTTTTTATTGCACATATAAAAATGGTTCTACAGATACAAAAAGAAGTTAAATAAATTGTACAAATTCTTTGTGTGTATGGCTTAGACTATTTATTAGCTTAGGTTTTATAATTCTTCCACATTTATGTTTTTTTTTATAAATCTAAATTCCATACTAAAAGTATGTAGAACAGTGGTAAAAACTTTTATAATTTTAAAATGTAGAATTTATTTTCATCATAGTTTCGTTATTACACTTCTGAGTAATCTAATTGGTTTCAACCCTAAATGCTTTGTAGCAAGAAACATAAAAGTAGAGATACATTGTTATAAAATACCTAAGTTGTCATTACAGGAAGAAGAAGATGAAGATGAGCTGGAGAAAAGGGTGGCAGAGTTAGAGCGACGCATTGAGGAGGACCCCTATGACTATGATGACCACATGCAATTGATCCAAGGGCTGTGGTGAGCATGGTTTTTAATATTTAAGACTGAATGTACAAAGAAAAAATAGAACCCTTATAAGATCACTCTCTGACTGTAAGTACATCATCATGACTAATTTTTGGAGAACAAACATCCAAGAGTGAGTTGGAGTCATGCACCTGTTTCTATACAGAATATGAATAATTAATATCCTGAAAATTATATATATTAGGTAAGGTAATATGCACAAAAAAATTCTCTTTACAAAATAACTCAAATCCAATCAAAATTGATGAGCAAGTGATAATTTACAAATGACTGGTGCTGTTTATAATAATAAAAGCGATTATAACGGTTTACGGTTTAAGACATTTATTTCACAAAAAAGAATACAATTCACTTGTATTGTGAAATACAAGATACAGTGGGTATTATTGCAATTATTATTTACATTAAGATACAGTGGGTAGGTTGGATATTAAAATCCACCTATCTTATTTATAAAAACAAAACACATGAAAAAATGCTACACAATTACATGTCAAAACAATAGTCGACAGTCATAGAGATTTCATAGACATTAGGTGTGGGTTCACAAGTCAGAAAAATCTTTAGAAATGTGATGTTTCACTACGCGTTTGTATTGAAGAAATGATTTGATTTCCTTTATATCGTTGGTAATTTGTTGTATAGCTGTGCTCCTTCAAATAGTATGTTTCTCTTTCCGTAGTTGGTTCGAGGCGCACGCAAACATATGTGGTTCGCTCGTCTAGTCCAATATAATCTTAAAATTATACTTTTAAGATTTACGATATTCATGATGAGGATAAAAATATTTTACCAATTATTTCAGTTGTGGCACCTGTGGGTCACCATTTACTAATAACTATTCCAAATTTCAAGTCGATAGCTGTTGTAGTTTTTCAGATAATCCATTGAGACAGACACTGAAGTGAGATTATAAATGAAATTTTTTATATATCAGATGTTCGGAACCCTAAACATGTATAAGCAAAACAATTTTGCAAGGATGGAACTAGTTTTTAATCGTATTGTATAGAGAAACCATCAGTAATGATTACATTTTTGTCTAAGGATAGGAAGAGTGGCCCGGATTAATGATGGTAGTTGTGAGACCCCTGTTCTGATTAATATTGAATTGTTTTCCAGGGCACTGTCAGAGCTAGACAGGTGGCAATTTGCCTTTGAACGCCTGCATCAGATATCGTTGATCCGCTCGGAGCACTGGCTGATGCGTATGCAGACTGAGGTTGCACTAGCACACTCAGACGAGGGAAGAGAGCGCATGGCCGACATGTTTCAACAGGCAGCGCTAGACTGCTACTGTAAGTGCTTTTTTGACAGAAAAATTCTAAATGTACACAGGAATTGCAGACAAAACAATCTACTGAGAGGGCACTGCTATAAATTACAATTCCTCATAGGCAGTTTCTTGCCAACAGAACAACAAACTATCCGAACAAACAGTAACAAATACATATGAAGCAAACAAAGATGGAGCATTGTTGGATGCAGGTATTAACAGCTGTTTCAACTGTGTGGCTATGATATATTTGCCTGAAAGAGTCCTCATACTTCATAGGGGTAGTTTTTGAGTGTATCTTGCTATTAGGGTATCTGGCCAATCCCAATTTATATTTAAGTCTCAATGTGCTCTCTACATGATGAACATATTCCTTATGCCACATAATTAATATAGTACTACATTCAAAATGGACGTTCACTGCCTCCCACTGAACTGTGATACCTCACCTCCCCCGCAAGAAAGTGCCCAACTCCAGGCTTGGAAATATACCGCGAGCGTGTACACCCACACATGCGCGTGTATACAAACGTCATCCGTCCGATGTATGGCAATAGGAGCCGAAATGAAAGAAATTTAAAATTTCCTGACTAATAATATCTGTATCGTCGCCACAGCAATTCCGGTAATGAGCGAATGGTGCACGTGGGCGCTGGCACTTGCCGAAAGAGGAGACATTGAGGGTGCTCGCGAGCAGCTAGAGGACCTCCTGCGCCGAGCTGGGGCTGACCCCCTCTCTGGGAAGATCTTCTGGGATGCCCGCCTCGAGCTGGAAAAGGCTCAGCTAGAGACTATGAGGTACTTTTTCTGGCAGGCTGTGGGGCTTAATTAACCCCTAGTATTAGATGTTTGCCCAATCTTTCATATGTTGAGTCTGAGGTCTTATAGACAAATAAATGTAGACATTTGAAAATCATAAATATTGCTTACTGTACTTGTTCCGTAATATCCTAAATAAATTGTTATTTATTCTATATGTTTTAAGAAACATGGCAGGCTAGAGGAACTTTACACTAGAGTCTAGTGACTAGACTGACTAAACTAATACAGATGGTCACATTTTAATTGAAGTGAAAAGAAGTTAAAAGTCACGCACAGCCGCCTCCATGGCCTTCAGACCATGGAGGTGGACACTGATGGGACAACATATCAAATATAGGCTCCCTCATATATCCATATATCTGATATGTTTTCCATGAGCCATTAAGATTATGTCAAACCATTCTCACAACTCTTGACACGTGGATTGGTGATCTCATAAGGAAGTTGTTGATAATTCGTTGCTTTTCATTTTCAATATGATACGTATTTTTTACTTTTTATGGCTTTTACAAGCCACTACGTTAGATTTTGTGATGTCACATAGTCTATAACCCGCCGAGAAACGCGATGACAATGACACCTCTTTTGTGAATATTTGAGGGAACAGATGAACATAGAAACATTAAGGTTGCTAAAATCATAACCTTCCTTTTGGCTTCGCCGTAGTCGGGCAAGTATCGATTTACTGTGACATTTCCCCAGAGCCCACGACCCGGATTACAAGGCCCAACAGGATCGCGTGCTGTGGTGCTTGGAGGAGACTGTGTCCAGGCCGCTGCTGCGAGGAGAAGAGGCTTGGAAGTCACTGCAGGAGATGGCGGCGACTTTGAGAGATGATGACTACATACAAAAGGTACTGGAGCGACTTGTGGTCTAACCTATAAATTTCATCCCACTATATTTTTCTATTCACCTCTCGATCCCTAGATCAGTAACCAGTGGAACAGTTTTCCAGAAAGCGTTATTAGTGAGCCCAAAGTGAACTGCTTTAAACATAGTATAATAACAAGCGATAACGGATTTATGCTTTCACCCGAGAGATAAACACTCTACTTTTCGTTTTGATTATGAGGAAAGCAACATACAATATATGACGTAAATATCTCTGGAAGCAATTTCATCCCTTGGTTAATATCTCCAATCTACTAATTGTGTTTTATTATTATTTTCAGGTTAAGAAGCAGCATTCCACAGCTGCAGAATACTTAGAAAAGATATCTCAATTCGAGGATAAAATCCTTGTCACTGAGTGAGTATTCGTTGATCATACACCATCATACTCAACATTGTTAAAATATTTATACAACTCATTATCCCACATAATATTAGAACAAGATAACGCGTTCAAAAAGAACTAAAAACCGACTTCAATTGCCTTAAAAGCCTACAGCGTTCATCCCCTAAAATGTGCACCTTCGGAGGTAGAATTATCGTATTTATTTGTTGTTGATTTTCTCAAAAAGCGCTCAATTGATTTCGATAAAATTTATATGGGACCACCTTTAAAGTATCTTCTATTCAACAAAAACAAAAAGAATCATCAAAATCGATTCATAATTAGCGGAGTTATAGCGTACAACGCAATTTTGTTTGTTTTATGAACTCACAGGCAGAATATAAAAAGTCTTGCATTTATTTAGTACAGTGTTGCCACATGGTGCCGTCTGTCACTGACCACTACTACGTTTTATAGGATATAGATTTTTATACACGTATTCGTAACGTAGTCACAGTGAACTTATTTGACACATAATAAACTCAGAATTTATCTACGTGATAAAATACGGAATGAGGAAATACCTAGACGAACTAAGGTCACCAACATAGCTCGACGAGTCATTGAGCTGAAGTGTCAATGGGCAGGCCACATCGCTCAAAGAACGGATAACCGATGGGGAGTAAGAGTTCTAGAGTAACGACTACGTACTGGGAAACGTGTACCAGGTCGTCCCTCTACTAGATGTCGCCGGTAATTGTGGCATACCATAGAGGAGGCTTATGTCCAGCAGTGGACGTTTCCCGACTGATGATTTAATGTAATAAAGACAGTTTCTGACCCAAATGATGGCTTGAATCACTATGTCTGTGATTATGACACGTGCTAACAATACCTTAAATGATTTTAACTAACGAAAGCTATATTTCTAGGGATGTAGAAGAAAAGTGCAGCCTTTACAAGGAATACATAGAAAAAGTGAAGGAGCTGTCACGTGACGAGAAATATGTTGAATGTGACAGTAATGGAATACTCAAGGTGTGTATACCAGACTCCATCGACCGGCATGCTATCAAGACTTAAACGAAACTTGAGATTTAACATGTTAATACGAAGTAAATTTTAAAAAAATTCTGCGCATATTATACATTTCAATATATTATATATATTGATCATCAATTTATAGAATCCAATATTTCGTTACCCTACTCGATGGGATTTTTAGAGGTAAAAATTAGAACGAAATTTGGCGCCCAAAAATCGTCCATTTATAACTTTCCACCCGAACCCGCTAAGCCGCTGCTGAACTTACCAAAAATATACGTACACTACATCTATCTATACACTCGGAAAACATAACTCTTCTTTTTGCGAAGTCGGTTAAAAAGGCTATTGTTCCAGATACTTTACGACCGAGTGACAACGGAATGTCTGTCGAGCACGTGTATCATCCCCCTGCTAGTGTCCTTCGCACGTCTGGTGCAAGAGACCTCGTCGCGCACGACGTACGGCCGCGTGCTGGACGCGTGCTGCCGACGCTGCCCCCGGTACGCCACCTTTTGGTGCCTGAAGATGAAGCAAGCTGAACACGAGGGGAAGGACTTCAATGTTGTGAGTACACATTCAATCGAGACTTTGTGCCTTGTCAGTACAATAGATGCATCCGTCCACATGGCGATGCGGCAGGCCGGGGAAGAAATGGCGGGTGAAACTGAACTCTTTTTACTGAACTAGCCAGCCAAAGGATAGTTATGATTTTACCAACCTGTAATGATTTCTTTATACCTGATTGTATCACGTGGAGAGATGTAGGACTTACAGATCCTAGTCTTCTTCTTCCTAGCCATTCTCTACCAGTTTGGTGTAGGCCTCCTTCAGATTGCGCCATCTATCCCAGTCCCGCGCCACTTCCATCCAGTTCTTCCCCGCAACCTTCCTAACGTCGTCTTTACAACGAAACTGTGGTCTGCCTCGGGGACGTTTTTCCTCGCAAGGTCTCCATTCTAGGACCTCCTTGCCCCAAGAACCGTGTTTACGGGCAATGTGCCCTGCCCACTGCCACAGATCCTAGTGTTTACGTATTATACCCAAAATATAAATAACTAGCTTCCGCCCGCGACTTTGTCCGCGTGTACTTCAGAATGTATTCTACTTGTTCGATAGGCACAGGTGACTGACGTATATGACAAATTATTATACAGCATAAGGTACAAAATAGTGTTTATTCTGTTACGTAGTCTAATAATTTTAAAAAAATTCAATATCTGACGTAGTACATTCAAAAAGTCTTCACACCAATATTATAAACGCGAAAGTTTGTATATACGAATTTTACATATTCTATGGTCGGGTACTAGGCAACGCGGTTTTGTTATGCCAAAATTGCCCATGTAATCCCAGTAATATTATAAGTGTGATTTTGGACAATTTACACAATATGTCTTTAGAAATTATAGCCTATATGTTATTCTGATGTATAAACTATATTATTGTAAAGTTTCATTCAAATCCATTCAGTAGTTTTTCCGTGAAAGCGTCACAAACATCCAAACATCTAAACTTTCACACTTATAATATTAGTAGGATAGGATTAATCATAATGTTTTTTATATGTCAGGTGAAGATGATATTGGAGACGGCGCTCTCTAAAGGCATGGAGTTGTACGTGGAGGCAGAGAAGCTGTGGCTGGGCTACTTGGAGTATATCCGTCGCTGCACTGACTTCGAGAGCGAGGCGGACAAGGAGAGGCTGCGGGGAACGTTCAGACTGGCATGGGACTCACTGGCTGAGGTAAAACTAGCTAGAAGGCAAGGTTGGACACGCTCCAAATGCTCAAAGCCCGACGACACTATCAAGAGTTAGTCTAAAAAACGTTCTACTTTTCTAGATAATCCTCGTCTATGTATTATAAACACCATTGTATTTCGATACAATTTAATTTATCAAAGTCTAGACTGACATAGAACACTACTCCTTGAACGAAAAGATGACGCAATCTGGGAGGAAGTGGGGGGGGGGGGGGGGGGTGTGGCAGCGCGGGGAGTGTTGACGTCGACCGCGCGCACTCAAGCACACGACACTCGAAGTCTCCTCGCACTGATCGTTCACGAACCACCAATCACATTTAACGCCATCTGTGGCTGAAGCTAAGAACTACTAGACGCCTAAGTATAGCGATTTTTTGTAACAGTATGTAAACATTGTACAGGCGTGGGGTGCGGAGGCGAACGACTGCGAAGTGCCGGTGTACTGGGCGCGGCTCGAGTACCGTCGCATGCGGGACCCCAAGCACGGGAAGGAGATCTTCGAGGAGCTATTCAGTGAGTTGTCTCTTGAGACTCTTTATCTGTCGTGTTCATTCGCTGGAACAAGTACACTGCTACAGGTCTGCTTCATAGCACGATTTTCAGTCCGGACACTTCAAACAAATGCTGCTATATCGGTATACATCGAACGGATGTCATTTGAATCCACGACCATGTGTGAGTGGGTACGCGCGCTCCATAGTAACGATCCTTGAGCGGGTCACTTTCTTGCGAGGAGAGGTGAGGTATTGCGGATCGGGGGAGGTGGTGAACGTCCGTTCTTTACGTAATAGTATATTGATTTTGTAATGTTCCTGGAATACCGGGAGGTACAATAAAAGACGCTCGTTGTAGCAAACGGTGTAATCGACTGAATCCTGACATAAAGCTTAAAACTACCCTACACTATATTTATTAAACAACTAAATAGAAACTACCTTACACTACATTCCTCCACCTTAATTAACAATAATAATTCTAACTAAAACTTTACAACTAACCTAACTTATACATGAAAAATAACTACACCTTATAATTAACCTGCTTACCTAACCTACAAGTACGTATCCGTCGAGACTGGGTCGGTACAGGTGCAGACGTCACGTCGACGCCGCCCCCGCCGCCCCCGCGATCTCCCGGTGCCACTGAGCCCGGCGACCGAGACACCAGGGACTCTGATTTATGATCAGATTCCTCCTCGGAGTCGGGTGAACGACCAGAACTTGTGGGAATTACCAGCGAACCTCGCGACCTACGCCTAAGCTGGTCGATGTGCTTGTGAACTTGATTACCGGAACTGTTTAACACCTTATAATCACTCGGTCCCGCGGAGTTCACCACAATGCCCGGTGACCACTTCTCCCCCTTCAGATACTGCCGGTACCACACGTCATCGCCTACGTCGACACTCCTGTCCGTCCCCCCTGCCGCCTCCGTCTGACGCTGCTGCCCCCGGCGGACCTTCCCTTCCCTATCCGGTCGTAAGGCATCCAGCCTGGTCCTCAAACGTCTACCCATTAATAGAAGGGCAGGACTTTCCCCGGTCGTGGAGTGCTCAGTATTTCTATAGTGCAATAAAAACGTGTTTAAAGCTTTTTGAATGTTTTTATTTTCTACAGTTGCTTTTTTTATAACCCTTTTTAACGTTTTCACGGCATTCTCCGCCGCCCCATTAGATGCAGGATGATACGGTGCCGTAAAAATGTGTTCTATGCCGTCCCCTCGGATGAACGTTGAGAACTCGCTACTGGTGAACGGGGGCCCGTTGTCTGTGACTATCTGCCTAGGTATGCCCCATCTACTCCACAGCTCGCCGAGTCTACTGATGGTGCTACCGGCCGCTGTACTAGGCACCTGGAAAACCTCCAACCACTTGGAGGTCGCGTCTACTACCACTAAGTACGTGTTCCCCGCGATGGGACCCATGAAATCTAAATGCAAACGCGACCATGGCCGCGCCGGCCACGTCCAGGCCCGGGGCGGGGCACGCGGTGGCGCGTCCGCCTGCGCCGCGCACACTGCGCACGTGCGACACACGCGCTCCACCGCCTCGTCGATGCCCGCCCACCACACGTAACTCCGAGCCAGCGCCTTAGACTTCACTATACCCATGTGTGGTTCGTGAATGATTTTTAAAACTTTGTCGGTGCACCGGTCCGGCACCACCACCCTGTGGCCCCACATCACGCAGCCCAGCTCCTCGTATAGCTCCGCCTTCCTATTGAAATAAGGCTTCAAGCCCACGATGTCACAGCTGTCCGGCCAGTCACTACGAATGTAACCGAGCACCCTGCCTAAAATAGGATCCTTGCTGGTTTGTTTCCTTATTTCGTTATAATCTAAAAATAAGGCTTCCTGTGCAAAATGTAAAAACGTCTGTTCCGGAACTACGATTCTATCCTGTGTCGATGGTTCGGGTAGCCGAGATAAACCATCTGCACAATTCTCGTCAGTTTTGATGTACTCGATTTCATAATCGTATGCGGATAAAATAACAGCCCATCGTTGCATCCTACTCGCAGTCATCGAAGGTATACCCCTGTAGGGACCGAAGATAGACACCAGTGGCTTGTGATCCGTCCGTATAACAAATTTCCGACCGTATAGATATTGATGAAATTTTTTCATGCAAAATATAATTGCCAGTGCCTCTCGGTGGATCTGTGAGTAATTTTTTTCGGCGTCCGTAAGTGACCGCGACGCGTACGCGACGGGTCGCTCTCCGCGCGGCCCCGGCTGCGCCAGCACCGCGCCCACTCCGCGCGCGCTCGCGTCGCACGTCACCACCAGCGCCCGCGCCGGGTCGTAGTGCGCGAGCACGGCGGTGCTCGTCAGGGCCCGCTTTACGGCCGCGAACGACCGCTCGCAATCAACGCCCCAATTCCACTCTATTCCCTTGCGTAACAAATTATTTAAAGGGACTAGCATTGAGCTAAAATTCCTAATAAATTTACCAAAGAAATTTACCATGCCTAAGAACGACCGCAGCTCGCTCACGTTCTGTGGAGCTTTCATTTTCAGTATAGCCTTAATTTTCGACGTGTCGGCTTTAACCCCGTCTTTAGACACGATATACCCTAAATACGTGACTTCGTCAACTAAAAAGACACATTTACTTTTTTTAAGCTTTAATCCACTTCCAGATAACCGCTGGAAGACCATTTCCAGCGCCCGCAGGTGATCTTCCTTCGTTTTACCGCCTACAATGACGTCATCGAGGAATACTTGGACATCTGGAATACCCCGGAATAAATCCGTCATAATACGTTGGAATATACCTACACTCGATGCTAACCCGTACACTAACCTATTATACTGAAATAACCCTCTATGCGTGTTAATAACCGTGTACAGCTTAGAGTGGTCTAACTCCACCTGGTTGTAAGCCTGAGATAAATCAATTTTACTGAAATACTGAGCCCCATTCAAACCGACAAGCACATCTTCAATCTTAGGCAACGGGTAACGATCGACCAACAAAACCGGATTTAAAGTCGCTTTGTAATCCGCACAAATCCTAAGCGTACCGTCCGCCTTATTAACAGGCACTAAGGGTGAAGCCCAATCGGAGCAGTCGACGGGCTCGATGACGCCGGCGCGCAGCATGGCGTCGAGCTCGGCGTCGACGCGCTCGCGCAGCGCGTACGGCAGCGGCCGCGCTCGGTGGAACACGGGCGCCGCGCCCGGTCGCACGCGCAGCGTCGCCTGCCCGCCCGTGTACCGACCCAGCCCGCCGGCGAACAGCGAGCTATATCTGTCGAGAATTACACGAATACCATCATCTATATGTACACAGTTTATCTCCCTAACTACATCCCTGTGGAACTTGGGAACATCAATCTGCAATTCCGATAACCATTGCCTTCCTATCAAGGACGTGGTGCCGCCATTAATCACAAATAACTCCAATTGTTTCTCTCGACCTTGATATTGAACCGTAGGCTTGATAATACCCAATGGTTTTATTTTTGAACCATCGTAAAACCTTAAAACGGTATCGTCACTTTCAATAATTAAATGTGAAAAATACAACTCATAGGTTTTATTATTAATACATGAAATAGCCGTTCCCGTATCTACCTCCATATTTAAGATTTTATTTTCTATATTTATAGGTAAACTCACTGCCTTATAATTGTTGAGAGCCAACAAATTTAAATTTTCCTCGAGGCCCCCGTCGTCCTCGCTGGACCCGCGATCAACGTCCCCGAAATAACACTCTCCTCTCGTAGTCCCGCGATGGTAGCTCGGCGCCGCCTGCGCCGCTGACACCGGCGCCCCGCGCTCGGGACACACTCGACGTAAGTGTCCCGTCCGCTGACACTTGCTACACACATAATCACGGAATCTACATGAATTGCTATCGTGATCCACTGCCCCGCAAGCTGTACAGCTGCTCGCCCTGGCCTTGCCCGCCCTGCGAGCCCACTCGCCGCCTCCGCCGAGGCGCGGTCTCGTTGCAGCACCGCGCGGTCGCGCGCCGCGCCCCGCTGCCGCCGCCGCCGGGGCCGGCGCGAGCGCATGCACCGCGCACGAGCCGCCCCCCTCCGTCGCTGACACCGTTCTCTCCACCACCGCCGCGTCCCTCTCAGCTGCCTCCAGTGAACTCGCTAACTTTACCGCTCTCGCGAAAGTAATTGAGTCATCCTCCGCAAACAATCTCTGTCGGATGACGTCACTTTTCAACCCACACACAAACTGGTCACGTAAATTTTCATTAAGATTGTTTGCAAATTTACAAAATCTTGATAATTTTTTCAGCTCAGCTACGTACGCTGTGACATCCTCACTCGCAGCTTGTCGCTTCTGTCTAAAACGATATCGTTCAGGTAACGCAGACGGTGTCGGCTGAAGATGATGACTCATCAGCTCGTCCGCTTGAGCGTATGTCAACTCGGATGGTTTTTTCGGGCTGGCGAGGTTCAACAGCAACTCGTAGGCTTCGTCCCCCATAGTAGCTATGAGAGTAGGCAGTTTCATGTCGTCCGTGACCTTGTTCACCTTGAAGTACATGTCCAACCTGTCCACGTACGAAGACCACGATCCCGAGCTCACAACAAACTCGTTCAGCTTGCCCACCGACATTGTTTATGTTTCGTAACACGCACGCGCACACAATACAAGTTTATTAGCCTGTCGCCACTGTAATGTTCCTGGAATACCGGGAGGTACAATAAAAGACGCTCGTTGTAGCAAACGGTGTAATCGACTGAATCCTGACATAAAGCTTAAAACTACCCTACACTATATTTATTAAACAACTAAATAGAAACTACCTTACACTACAGATTTTGTGACGTAACTAGAGCAAAATGTCTGCTTTCAGAATACGGCGAAAACAAAACAATGTCCAAGTACTGGGAGGCGCTAATCTCATTAGAAACCAGCAAGGATCCGCCGCTGTCCGAGAACAAGCTGCGCGACTTGTACCGCCGAGCGCTCAAGTTCGTCAATGACTACCCGCCGTCCATCACGAGACTCTGGACCGACTACGAACGAGACTACGGAACCCTTGATACTTTGAGGGAGTGCAACGATACTTGTGAGGTAAATATTGTACCTATGCGTGGAATTCCGAAATTATTCGTCGGGAACACATTGATGAGAGAAAAATAGCGTATGTACCTTTTGTGCTAAATTTCATCACGATCTTTATGCCGTTAATGCATCTAGAGGGAATCAACATTTACTGTCGCATTTTTCGAAACTATAATTTATAACAATTACTATTATTTAATTCTCCACAAGGCATGTTTCGACGACACTACCAATAGATTACGTTTTGAAATATGTCTATGTCTAAAACTTTTAAATATTGAAATTGAATGTACACTCGAGGACAAAAATATGTATCCACTTTTTAACCCTGTCACATTCACTTTTGCTTGTTCCCATGTTGTGTGTTGAAGGAAATGACAATTAAAGATGAATGTGAAATGGTTTAAACCTGGATACATATTTTTGTACTCGAGTGTGTAGTACATACTTCGAGCCTAGCCCTACTTGTTATGTACTAGCTTTTGGCCTCGAATTTATGTGCGTGGACTTCAGAAAGTATCCCACGGGAACAATCTATCGGGATAAAAAGCTTTTAGGCCCTCAACTTTCGAATGTATACCTTCCAGATCAAACTTAAAGAATGGCGGGACAACTATCAAGCGATGAAAGAGAAGATGACCGGCCAAAAACAGAAAGGCAAACAACAGAACAAAAAGACTAAATTCGACATGAAGAAAAAAGAAGAGCAACCAAAGAAAGGAAAGAGAAAATCCGACGAAGGCCAAGGGGGGAGCGAGGGCAAGAGGAAAAGAGAGGACGATGCGGCTACGCCTAAAGAAAAGGAGGGAGATAGTGGAGGAGGAATGAAGAGGTCTCGTGATGATGATGATAATGATGATGATAGTCGAGGTATGTCTAATTATTCAAAGATATTGAAGAACTTATACATTTAAATACATTGCAAAGTTATTTTGGTTAGGGCATGTGTAGTCAAGTACCGAAACAACTCTTGGTTCTTGATACATTCCTGTATATCTTCCTGTTTCAAAAAAAATTAACAACACTTTTTGTTACCGTGTTACGGGGGTGTATAAGAATAAAATATATATAAAAAATAACGCTTTTGTTTTATGGTGTGCGGTGAAGTTTTGTTATAAGTCTCACTGTGATGCTGTTACAGGGTGTTAGATCTAATAAGTTTTATTTATGCACCTGTGACATAAATAAATGAATGAATATTTATTCAGTTATGAGCTATTGCAAAGACAGGCTCGCGAGGTCTACAGTTCACAGAGCTACTAGTATAGTCTTAAGGCCTCCTAATACCTAAATATAAATACTAGTTTTTTCAGGCTACTTTGTCTGCGTTGACCCTGACAAAAAGTGATCTACGTCTCTCTTCATGTAATAGGCTACGTACAAGCCAAATTTCATCACGATTTGTTTAAACCTTTCACAGAGGCGGACAACAAGCGTCAGCGCACGGACAGTGGGTCGAGCGCATCGCGGCAGGCGACCCGAGACGCGTGCACCCTGTTTGTCAGCAACCTAGAGTTCAAGTGAGTTTAAACATTGAAATAAGTTAATAAACAAATTAACTGTTAGTTAATATAAGAAAAGGCATTAAGAATTACTTAAATAAATTGTTTTTTATAAATAAAAATATCAATTTTTGTATATGGAATATCTATATCATCTGGACCAGAATGACAACAAAAACTGGACTTGTTTTGTTAAAGCAGCCCCAATAGGTAAAACCTGTAGCAGGCTTCATTGTTGGATTGTAATGTATTATTATGATAAGCGATCAGCTGATGGTGGCGAGATAAACATTAATTACAGACTTATAATATAAACTATCAGAAAGAAAATTATGCACAATAGGGAAGATGCAACCAAATTAGATTGGGTTGAATTGTATTTTATAGCTTAACGGACATTAAAATAAATCCCACCAAAATAAACACACGTAAAAATTTTGCTTTTTTATTTGGATTTCGCAAGGACTAAATGTCTCAAAAATTTAGTTCCTCGAATAGTAAAATGCTTATTAGATTTAGTTTTCTCATTGCATTTTGAAAACTTTATTATAGGGGTATATAACACATAAACGAGACATTTTACGAGATAACTCAAAATATCAAACAAGCTCCATACATTTTAACGCTCTAAAACACGTGTGACGTCACAAATGTCACCAGATTTATATGGAGCGTTTTAGCACCGCGCGACTAGAATTACTTTTCGACGGGTTGTAGTAAAAAAAGTATTAGTGGTATCGGGAAAAAAATGGTTGAGGTATTTACCTTTTTACATGGACTATCGATTTAGACAAAAATATTCTTCCATGCATCTTCCCCATTCTATGTAGAAACTCTTATTTTTGACTCGCTATTACTTATAGAAATGACACGTTCGATAAAAGAATCCAATTGAATTTTTCGTCAATTTTAAATTTCGACATTTTTTAAAGCCAACCTGCCAGTTTCAATCTACAATCTCCTTGTTTCAAATTTGATAAATCAAAAAGTGCTACTTGTCTAAAATTCGAATTACGTGCATGTAATAATAATTGATAATGGTTATTATATCTGTCATACTTTAAATGTGTTTCAGAGTGGACGAACAGCAGCTCAGAGATGAGCTATCTAAATACGGCGACATCGTTTCACTGCGGGTGAAGGCCGGTGTCAAGGCTTTCGGCGGGTCCATCTGCTACTGTCAATACAAAACACCGGTGAGTGTATAGTGCTGGGGGAAAGGAAGTGAAAGCTGATTGGCCCGTTCAAATTGCCGCCACGTCATGAGTGGTCCGAACTAAAGTGTATAAGACATATTAGTCTGGATGTTTTGGTGGTTGGTTTGTTGCTTAAATATAATAGAAAATTGTAATAATGTAGTTCATATTGGGTTAATTCAAAATGAATTCGACAAACACTCACTTTCGCCTTAAACAACGCATTAGCTTTGGGGAAAAAAAAGAAAATACGTTGTTTACTCCTATTTATATGTGCATATTCCCATTTGAAGAAAAAAAGTTTAGTAAAAACTCGATAAAACACCATAAAGTAAAAATACATTATATTCCCTGTCAGTGCTCAAGTCCTTGTTTAGGAGTCGGTCGACGAAGCTGTAAAGCACGACCGCACGCCGCTGTCGGGCCGGCCGATGTTCCTGTCGCGATACTCGGCCAAGAAAACCAAACCAACCTTCAAATACGCGACGTCGGCGGAGAAGAACAAGCTGTTCGTGAAGAATCTGCCGTACGCGCACTGCACGGTGCAGGCGCTCACCGATGTATTCGATAAGTACGGCAAGCTCAAGGAAGTTAGAGTCGTATCGTTCAAGTAAGTGTTGGTATAAGAACAACTAATAACACAAGTTAGTATAGAAATGAAACTCCTGCTCCGGACGCGTCCAAGGTCACGAGCATAGCCGAACTTTTTGAAGTATGGACTAGTGCGCGCCTCTCGCTCGCTCGTACACGTTGCGTCCGTTTTATATGTATTAGCCCTGGCGGGATCGGGGGCATTTCAGGGTGAGAGGAGAAGTAACTTTAGTATGAGGCGATGTTTGTGGCACGCACTATGGACATTAAATTATATTCTCGTATGCATTCACATGAAGGAAAAAAAGCAATTTTATTTGATACACCATAATAAAGATGCACTTACTTTTGGATGTTTAGTCCCTGCTTTATAATAGGGTCACCCCATCTATTACCGCCTCCGTAGCTTACTGATGCGTAGCGATGGTTCGATGCCGAGCGGGGGTATCGGTACTTGGTTTGGTGGTATCACACTGTCAATCTGATGTGATCTTTTAAGGAAGCCTGTGTTTCCAGAACTTACGAAGCTGACTAAGGGCGACTTATTTATAAAGTGGTCTGGAGCGGCATTTGTAGCTTTTTTCCTCCGTAAACTACTACGTACGTTTACATATGTTTCTGTTTCCATAAATTCTTTCTTTTATAACCAGAGACGGCAAACCCAAAGGCCTAGCGTACATAGAGTACGAAGACGACGCGTCGGCTGCGCAAGCGCTTGAGAAAACGCACGGCCTGCTCGTGGGGGACAGGAAGATAGACGTGGCGATCAGCGCGCCCCCGCCGCGGCAGTCCACCTCGCAAGCAGCGCCTCCGCCCTCTCTCGGACAGCACAAAGCTAACACTGGCGGCATGTGAGTATACGCAATAGATTTAAAAGAAATTGCAGGGATAAATTATATGTTTGGTGAAATATAAAAATATAAAAAATTGTGATTTTATCGAAACGAATTTATAATAAAATAATTTATTTACAAATAAAATAAATAAATAAACAATTAGAGTAGATAGTTTATGTACATGTCAAAATTTTTACTGACATTGTGTAGGAATTTTTCAATAAAATAGCTGATTAAAAACTTCAGAAATATAATGATTATGTTTAATTCAAATCAAGTTGTGCTAGCAGTAGTATTGTTAGAAATATGAGTGTTAACAATCCCGAAAATAAAATAACAAATGCTTTTTGTTTTCGAAATTAAGAAAGTAAAAAAAGTTTAGTTAAATATCGTTTGTTTGTGCGCAGGCGTCGGACACAACTTAGCAGTCTGATACCGAGCGTGCTGCAGAAGGCGTCGACGAGCAAGGCGGCGAATGGCGACCACACCAATGGCGACAAGAAGCCAATGAACAACAGCGACTTTAGAAATATGCTACTGAACAAATAGACATACGTATAATAAGATCAAGCTTATACACTGTTAGTCTAAAGGGGAGTACTGAGCTGTGAGTATCACACTGACATAAATATACATTCAAAGTATACATCGAAACGGTTTCATGTAAAAAATAGTTTACTGTAACATTTTTAATAAGACATCATGGTTCGTAAATTAATCACGAATAAATAATATCCTGGCTATAGTTCGACGAGTCAGTGATCTGAAGTGGCAATGAGCAGGACACTTATCTCGAAGAATGGATATCCAATGGGTAATAACAGCTCTCGAGTGGCGGTGGCGGCGACCACGTACCGGGGAACGTATATCAGGCCGTCCCCCTAATTGACGGGTCAACGACCTGGATGTTTTTTTTTATAATTATACAATTCGTAATAAATTGATACACGTCAGCCATTTTCGAGTCAACGGGTAATTTGCCGAAAAAAGATATTTGTCTGTTTTAGGGGATCGCCCGATGCAAGTGGCTCGGGATCGGTCATGGTCGCGTACAGTAGTGGAGACCTATGTTCAGAACCTTTACCGACGCATAAATAATTAATTTACGTACTTATAATACATACACATATATAATAACCGTAAAATAGCTAAGCGACCCCTAGCATTGCACTCTTAGTTGTGTGTTGTTTGTGTTTAAAATCTGCCCTCTGTGCACAGAATCTTACAATTATTTCTAACGACCTGCCTTTGATAGTTTTAGTTTTTAAATTGATAGGAGACATAAGAATTGACTGAGGCTTTATACAAACGTAATCGGACCGTGTTTTTACCGCTACAATAAAAATGAAAATTTCAAGATATCTGATTTTCCTAAAGTGGAAACTATTGGGAATTATGACATTTTATATAAACTTACAAAAACAAAAACACTCTCTGTAGGAGAGTAGGCCTGAGCCCCTGCAGTGGGGACGTATATAGGCTGTTGATATAAACTTAAGGGGCAAAAAATATGAAGATCTGCGTCTAATTTTATTTAATTCACCCGTATTTGTAGATTGTTCTCAAGACTGTTTTAATAAGTAAAATGTTAAAATATTGTTTAGATTTCACGTTTTGTAGCAATCGCTTTTTTTAATATTGAGTCCAAACAAAATCCATTTATTTTTGGTATATATTTTATGGCTTGGTACTCCCTTCTGACTACCGTCGCTAGTTAGATTATAAGAGATTGTGTATGAGGTATATAATGTCAGTGAGGTCAGGTCGGTGTTACAGTAAGTAACGTAATAATTGAACTATAGTTGTATCAGTCGCTGCTAGGGGACGAGAGAGAGAGAGGGCTGAGACTATGATATACATATGCTTTCAGATCGTATAGAAATATTGTTATATATGTACTGTTTATTTTATACTATTTATCTCTATGCTAGTACCTAACTACCCTCTAGTTACAATCTGTTGGTTTGGTTGATGGTAAGATAAACCTTGGCCGCGTCATTAGTAAGTCACCCTGCGCCTGTACACTCGCTACTAGATAAGGTATAAATATGGATTTATTTACTTATAATACGAAGATGAATAAATAATAACCTTGTCTCTACTTCGAAAAAAAAAAACTTTATAAAAAGTTTCTGTTGTCAGTTAAAATGATTTTATAAATGAATTATAAGGTTATCTACAGTAATAAATCGACAAGAGTTTTTGATCTTATGTAAATTTTGTTCTAACTTTTTTGTATTATTTTTGTGTTTGCAGCCAACTATGTTTTTATTTGGTTATTTTCCGCCACTTTTCTACTGTGTGATACTTTTCCGATATTTGACAGGATTACTCACTAAATAGGAATGTTATTAAAGTGACTCAGTGCACTAGTCCCTACCAACGTATCCCTCCTGGTGGGTAAGAACGGAATTTTCTTCCACCTATCTCTACTGGGAGAGATGCTTGGAAATTGACTTCAGCTTATCCCTACCAAGTGGTTGGCCTGGTGCACTAGTCCTTACCAACGTATCCCCCCTGGTGGGTAAGAATGGAATTTCGAAGTTTAATGTGCATAAAATACAGGAGCTCTATTAAACCCATAGGGCGCTACTGTCGAAGAATAACAATTAATTTTCAAAGATAATTATTGAAGTGAAGTCAATCAAAAGTACTACAGCCAATAATGTCCACTCACTTTGTCTCTAATATGTTGTAACTGTCTGTCAGTGTTATTTGGTTATTAAATTATAACAATATAAACGGTCAGTCAATTGTTAACTTTATGTTCTACGCCGATTGATCTGTAAGAGAATAAATGATTATTTGTTTAACTATATCGACGTTTTATTTATTGAAAGAATGCTTTATTTACGACCCTACTGAAGTTATGCGTCGTTTGACGTACCGTAAACACACCCTCCCGTACCGCTTCCATACCTCAGGAACAGACTCAGTTATGCGTTAGACCTGGTAGTTCCCTATTAATTTGTTTGTGTTTATATATTTTGATTCTTTGGAAATTAGGGCCGCTGTCCGTTCGACCGTCCTGCTTGTCACTGCGACTTGTGTAGTTCAGTCTCCCCGAGGCCAATCTCGGTCATTAACCGTGCGATTGGTCTGGGTTTGGAGGTATTGATAATGTATGTAGTTGATACCACTACAAATGTATTTATATTGAAATTCTATTAAATATTAAACTCCTATACCATTGTAACACCCACTTCTATAATAAACTATTCTTGTTAAAATATTTGTATGCCTCTAAAGGTGGAATGGAAACTAAATTTTTCTTACTGTCATCATAGTACACTCGAGTACAAAAATATGTATCCACCTTTGATGATGAATGACGTTTCCCTGACCACACTGCATAGGTACACGGAATGGTGAATGTGACATGGTACAAAAGTGGATACATATGTTTGTACTCGAGTGTACCATGTTGTCACGCTGCAAATAAACTTACCTTTCCGGTGCGGCGCAGTGTGGCCTCAGAGTTGAGTTCCGTCAAACGGTGCGTGTAGGTTAGGTTGTAAAAAAACACCACAATTTGTATAATAATAACATGTTATATAAAAATAACAATATCTCTTTACAATCTCAATAGAGAATACTCTTATGTACACGCGTATTGACTAAATATATTTACGCCCAAAAAGCATTGTATATGTTAAAAATTAGCTAATATTCTTGTAATTGGCAATGTAAATGTTGTTTATTTTCATATTGTTAAGGTTTTCTTAACGCTCTACAATTGCCTCTTTCAAGAATATCAGTTTATTTATAGCACTTTCCACATATCAAACAAAATTGATCAAAAATGTAGACTTTGTACTTTTGTCGTTTATTATGAATAATAATAGTAAAATATATACTTTATCTACCCCAGTTAAAATTCTTGCCATTGAATTAGATACAAAATATGTTTAGTTTCACATTTGATTAGGTATAATTTTATTATTTGCAATCAATGGCCTAAATCGATGTCTATTGTTATAGTTTAACAGTTGTTTGTGCAAAATCAAAACCAAGGGACATTTCGAAAGAAAAAAACAAAAAACAAAATAATAAGGTAAAAAGTAAAAATTTCATGGTAGTAATCATATCGCATCTGAAAACCATATTTATGTTTAAATTATTTTTAGTATTCGATAAAAACACAAAATGGCGCTCAAGGCAAGACTAGAATTTGAATTTGCTACAAAAACATTGATATAAAACTATAAACATCTTTGAGCACAGTCATTTCCCTATGATTTTACACATCAAGTTATAAATAACACGGTTACTAAAACTATTTTTAAAACTCTTAAGGTAAACGCACACAGCCTATCCCGCACGAATTTTTCTAGATCTTTTAAAATATACATATTATATACACAAAGTGGCGATCTATTTCATAAAAAAATATTTCAAAAGAAAAATGAAATGACCAGATAAATTTTAAAACCGCCACTTTAGTAACGTTACATATTTCCGTTTATAAAATTAAAACATATTTTGTAAATAACGTTCACATGTTTTAAAGCTGTGTACAAATTTATCCACAAATATGATACATAATAGAGTTTCATTTTCAGAACTTTTCCACAAATTTTTCTGTAATAATTAAAAACCATTTGTACTATTTCTATAACTTTTTAGTCACCTGACTGGAATATTTGAAGTAGCAATACTGTTCGAATTGGAAAATCCGTTTCTAAATTTTGAATTTAAAAGGACAAATTTCTTGCATTCTACCTATAATACAAACCTTGGGCATGGATTGAGCATGGGACACAGCACCATTTTATCGCCTCTTAAACCAGTTTTATTGATAATAAGTTTGGGTATGGCATTAATGTTAAATGAAGTTCTTCACTTAAAATATTATTTAAATATTAACAGGGACAAAGTTATTCGAGGTAAGTAGCTTGGCACATAAGCGCGAAATCACAAATCGGGAGAATTTGACCGATTCTATATAACTTAATGACTCCAATAAATCCTTACATAAATACCTTTCAGTTACAGATGTGTTACCACACATAAAATTAGTTCCACTACACAGGTATAATTAAATTGTCCCTGTCAATATGTGTGTACTGGTACGATGCCAATATTGTATTAGGAACTAAAACCAAAACAAATCGCAAGTGATTAGGATTTAGGAACTTCACTTGTTGCCTTTGCTGGCATTTAAAACGAGACTCCCTGTCAGGAAAAAACCTCGACATTGTTTCTGTGTTTTTTTTCTATGGTGGCAAAATTTTGACGGCAGAATCTCTACCTTTTAGCAATATTATATATTGCTACATTGATCACCTAGCGCTTAATTTATGTATTAAAGAGTGTCAGTAGTCTAGAGCCACACTAAAATTGGCTATTCAAAGTATTACACTTGACCAGTCAAAGCTTGAGATCGTTATTTGAGTTATAAATCCAAAAAGTATGTCTCCTTTACACTTATTAGTATACTCAGCTCCATTCTCTTTCATGCAGAATTCGAAATGACAAAAGTATCCACGTGGACAATCTTTCACGTCGATGCTGCTCCAGAGATCGATATAGTTCCATAAAGGTCACATATATTTCACCGTTGTTATCTCGCAAATAGTTCGCTCCAGCTGGGTGGATTAGCACAAAGTCCGCAATTTACATATTAATAACACAGCTTTATAATGTAACCAACCGCGCCGCCGAAACGTTTTGCAATGGAGTGTCGGACACAGAATGTCATGTTACATACTGGTCGCCACAAGCGACATCCAGCCGAAACAATCATAAATTGAATACATAAAACAAATCATTCAAGTGTAACCATGAATACCGATAGATACGAGCGAGACAACAACACAAGTTCTAATTAATGTATTTCTATACGGATGAATTATTAGGTTTATTCGCACGACCACAGTTTCGTACTAAATTTATTTTACCATAACAAAATATTCCATCGAATAATAATGTCGGGAAATGAGTTTCATTAACATACATCTTTATAGAGAATCACTAGATTAGGAATTGAAAGATATATTTTTTATTACTGTTCTAAACGCCATCTAGTGACCATTAGCTGCGCAAGGGCGCGCTATTATAGCTTACATTATTTTACGTTAATTATATTATTTTTCCGCCATTACAATCCAGTATTCTTTTTTAGTTGTTTTTTTTTAAAAATCAGAGTTTATTTAAAAGTTAGCTATTCTGATTTCAAAGATTAGGAAAAAAGAAATATAGCATGGAGGCATTATACAACATCAAACATAAATTAAGACAGACATAACGTAAGGGATGCTCTAGACTCTAGATAGACACGGTGATTGGGGCGCTAATAATATTACCACAATTTTCAACAAGTGAATATTGAAATACATATTTCACCGTAAACGAAAAATAACTATAATATAACTAAGAAATAAAATATTTGGCTTTGACAACACTTTTGAGGACGACGCATAAATTATTATGAATCTAAAAGTGCTAATTGAGAACAAAATGTAAAAATTCCGAGGTGGAGACAAAGAATAATAACGCTCCATAAAGTGACTCAGCGCATGAGTGAAGCAAATTTGGCTACAAGCCCATCAGTGGTCAAGGTCGAGTCTTTGTGCTTTTACATGGCTATTTACTGTTATATTCCGCAATAAGTGATTATCATTTCATCGGTAAAATTTAACATACGCACGGAAATACGTGTTACGCTCACACGTAATATTTTTATGGTTCACTTTTGACAAATTCGGGTGATATAAGACTATAATTCTTGAGCGTTATTATTCTAAAGTTGCGTATATGTTTTCCACGAGCAATACAACTTTTTAACTTGTGTTGTCTTATGTTTTGAGGGCGCTAGTGTAGCGCCAGTGTGGTGCTAGTGTAGCGCTAGTGTGGCACTAGACTAACATAATTTCAATACGTTGATACATCCCACAGCTACGTACGAGGCATTAGTAGTTCTTCGTCAGTTTATATGTTTGCCATTATGCCACCTACTTTTCGAACGCTCAAACGCTTCTATTATACACGACCTGTGGAAGAAACAGAGTATTATGTCGTTTATAATACCTAACGCAGGGAGACATAATTAATTGTAAATATAAGTATATAGTAGAGATGACAACCATAGAACATATAAAGAGGTTAGAAGAGAAGATAGAGGTGCTGCAACGCGAGAGCGAGAGTTGTGAATACCATTTCTAAACTTTCGTCTGTTCTTTGGGGATAACATAACGTTTTAAGGGATATTCGTACATAAAATAGACATCGATAATATAATAAATAATCAACACCCCACTGTATTCACCAATAACGTTATCCCTCTCCTAACGCTTCCATACTAAATTTCTGTTGCCATAATCTTTTAAAATAAAATGATATAAAGTAACTAACTAAAAAAGTAGATGAAATTATAATGCCGCGAAATAAATATCATTAATTTACAACTTTATAGTTAGCTACAATATCCGTTACGCAGCTAATGATTCGTAGATGGCGCTTTGAACAATAATCGAAAAAAGTGTTTAAAATGTAAATTGTGATTCATTGTGAAGTTGTATGTTAATGATACTCATTTCGCGACATCACAATCTGATGCAATATTTTTAGATAGTTACTACACAGATCCAGCTATTATATTTTAAAAGATTATGGCAACAGAAATTTAGTATGAAACTTTGATGGAGGTGGATCGCCTTAAGCGTGGTGATTATGGCATATGTAAAGTTCAACAGCGATGTATGAGGGAACTCACGGCAAAAATTTGACTTATGCAGCTGAATATCATGAATATATATAGTAATATCTGTTAGCAACACAGCACAATCTTGAAGCATTCAGTTTGTTCGATCAATGAACCCCGTTTTTATCAAACAACAATCTAATCTAAGAATATGTTTCAGGTTGATTAGAGAGGTTAATGCTACGAATAATATGACTTATAAGACACAATTTCGTGTCATACAAAGTTATTTTTTTTCGGACGTAGCATCGTCCGTTATAGATCGCCATGACGAATGCGATGATTGGCCATATCACTACTGGTGGTAGGCGGGTTGATGATCGCAATAATATGAAACCGATACACAAGTAGACGCTTTTAACCGCCTTGTGGCTACACGTACGCTTGGACTCACAGTCCGGTGGTTCCAGGTTCGATTCCCAATGGTAATTCCCTATCGGCATTCGGTTTGGTTGGTGGTAGGACATTTTCTATGTCCACCTGGCTAGCTACCACCATGTTACCTAAGTCTGTCACAAGACAGCAGTGTTAATAGCACTGTTGTGTTCTGGTATGAAAGGTAGCAGAGCCAGCGCCTCATTTACTTGCGGCTTCTGGGTGAGTACCTTTTCCATCTAACAGCCTCTCCATCCCTCCTCCATCCTCCCATCCCAACTATATCAACGTTTAAAACTAAAATTGTAAACTTCAAAAAAAACGTGCAATCCCTTTGGTCTTTCGTCCAAAACCAACTATAGTTTAGTGAAGATAAGGTTCTTTACAGGCCGAATAAACGAACTCAAGCTATGGAACGAGCTATGCTCGGAATGTCTCTACGTGATAAAATCCGGAATGAGGAAACCCGTAGACGAATGAACCAATCATCAACATAGCTCGACGAGTCATTGAGTTGAAGTGGCAATGGGCCACATTGCTCGAAGAACTGATGGGGAGTAAAGAGTTTTCGAGTAGCGACTACGTACTGGGAAGCGTGTACCAGGCCGTCCCCCTACTAGATGGAATGACGACCTGGTCAAGGTCGCGGCGAATCGTTGGATGCAAGGTGCTCGGGACAGGATGGGGAAGGCCTATGTCCAGTAGTGGACTTATGCGGCAGATAATGATGCCGAGGGCTCACCTGAAGAGTGATTGATGTAGGATATATGCAGACACGTGTCCGGCGTCAACGTAGCGTACTTCTGCTCCCGGCCATATCTCCTCCAGGGTACCCACGTCCTCGCGTGGCACGTACGCGTCGTGTTTAGCGCACACCGCTACAATACAACACACACATGTAAAGTTGCAAATCGTAAGTCTTGACGCCACACTTCGACGGACATCTTGGTAACCGCCTCCGTGGCCTAATGTCTGTACGTTCGGAATAACAATTCGGAGGTCCCGGGTACGATATCCAGTAGGGGTCTTTACTTGGTGGTAGGAAAAATACTACCACCATGTTACCAAAGTCTGTCGCCTAACGATATCACGGTTGTGTTCCGGTAGCAGAGTCAGCGACTTTAGCTTAGCTTGAGCCGGTGCGGACGCTTACCATCACACGACCTTATCATCACTTACCATCAGGTATAATTGAAACTAAGTGCATTAGACATTTAAAACAAATCTCAGTCGCATGGGGAGTATTTCAAGATCGACGTACGGATACAGGTCTAGCGCTTAACTGAGTCGGTTCCTGTGCTATTTTTCGGGGACAGGATGTCCTTGTTTTTACCCGACTGCGCCAGAAGGAGGGTTACATTTTTCGAGAGTATGTATAATTGTTTGGCACGCTCTGCGGCCTGAACGTCTCGATCGATTTTAGCTTGAGAGGTGTCGTTAGATTTGTGAGAGTGAAAAAATCATAAAAAGTTAAAAAAATTATGCAGATCTAGGCTAGGCAGATGACCAAATGTTGCCCAGTGTCATATTTTGTTCTGGGATCTAGAATGTTACCTAAAAATCAACTACCACACTAATTATGTTTCTTGTCTTTAACTCACCAATGATCAACGATGTGTCAAACGGCACAGAGAAATTGCTCAAATGCGTGCACTCATCCATTATGCCCCTCATAAACTGCAACGCTTCTCTGTCTCGCCAATGTATCTTACTTATGTCTATCTTCTTCCCACTCGACCTAAAAAACGCTAAGTTCCAAAGATCTGACGTCAAATCTGACATCGTCCACTTTTTATCTTTTTTAGGTTCCTGCAGTAGGCATTCTGCTCGTGGCATTAAATCTGTAAATTCTGGTTTTTCTTTCTTAAATACCATTATTTCTGGGTTTTCGTTTTCGAGACCAATTGTTTCTTGTTTAGGGCTTGTCGTTTCTTCATTGTTTTGTTCTGCCAGCTCTATTGATTGCTTATTTACCGTTTTTGGTGATTCTGTACCGTTTGTATTTGTCATTTGGGTAATTTCTGATTTTGACATTTGGGTAATTTCTGATTTTGACATTTGAGTAATTTCTGATTTTGACATTTGGGTAATTTCTGATTTTGACATGTGTGTGATGTCTGGTTTTGATGTGTCCATTGTATTATTATCGTGCGTTGTGTGTAATGGCTGCGGTGGAGCGGGCGGTGGTGGTTTGACGTCTGTTGAAAACGAAAATAGTAAATATCTTACATACATTTCCCTTTGCACGCTTACTTACTAAATAAGCTTTGGAAGTTTGATGGATGACGTATATTTTAGGGTTCCGTACCTCAAAAGGAAAAAGGATCACTTATAGGATCAATTTGTTGTCCGTCCGTCTGTCTGTCTGTCAAGACCCTTTTTCTCAGGAACGTGTGGAGCTATCAAGGTGAAATTAATATAGAATACTTAAATCTGCTGTCCCTTGGATCTGTGCACAAATGAAACTTATAGGTCAACAAATTGAAAAGATCCTAGAATCCTGAAATTTGCAAGAAGCAAGGTTTTACAGCACAACTATAGGAATAAATCTGAAAACCAGGATTTTTTGTAACACAATATTTTTTATATTTACAAACTTAACTTTGTAATTAAAAGCCATACACAGGTATATAATGTAACCGCAAAGTAAAGTTGTTTCTTCAATCGGACTTATATTTTCGGTAGAGTATGATTTTAAATATGTATGTTAATTAATCACATTCTATACGGACCCTTGGTGCGCGAGTCCGACTCGCACTTGAGCAGTTTTTGTTACATGTTACCACTGTGAATAATAAAAAACTTACCAAGCTTACATTTTAAAAGCTTTTCCCTGAGACCGACTTCGGTCAAATTGTTAATATCCTCTATATCTTGCGGTTCCAACTCAAATTTCTCATTGGACGACAACTTTTCGTATAGAACTTGACCAATTTTCTCCTCTTCCAGCAATTTCTTTAGTTCCCTAGTTAAATACTCAGTCTGTTCTAGGGGATCTGAGATTATTGTAGTTTTTTTAACTGCTGTACTTTTTGTTATAGCTTCTTTCTTAGGGATGTTAGCATCTTTTGTACTGGGAGCTTCCTTATAAGTTACGTTAATTTTATCTGTATGTCGGTCTGTGTTGAGATCTGTGTGGTCTATTTTCTCGGAATAGGTGCGAGCGAATTTCTTCCCAGCGAGGAATGCTTCGTCCACTATGGTCACCATTTTGGATAGCTTTTCTCTGTATACCCCGTCAGATAGATACTGGTCTTCTAATAAGTCCCAGTTGATAGATTGGGACATTACACCCTGGAAAATATAGATTTTAACAACATCTGCACCTTCTTTTTCTTTTAAAAAGCAACATTACATTTCAGTTACATTGTCTATAATGTCTCTAACTACATCTAAGTGGCACGCACCTGTAAGAACACCGCGGACGCAGTCGACCACGATAAACACGGCACTAGAACTAACGGCTTTGGCCAGTTCGTAGCTGCCAAGGATGCCATCTGAAAATTTATCCAGATTGGATTGAAATTTCAAGAAGGACACTTAGCATTAGGTCGTTTGTCGTTTTCTGTACTTTCCATTACATACAGAAACATGAGTCAATATAGTTGTATATACGTACATGTCCGCCCATAGAGAGTCCGGTGACGCCAAGGGGCCCGAGACCGTTCCGCTCGCACCAGTGGAACAGCACTAGAGACTCCAAGATCAGGCACCCGCCCATAACGAATATGTCCGACACGTTGTGCAGGGATGAACGACTGCAAACAAAATACGGTCCTTACACACCCATTTCACATCACGGAGTAATTGGAGAGGTATTGGAACCTGCCCTACACTGCCCCAGTGGTTACACTATTGCGACGAGCACCGAAGCCGCATACGAGTACCTGTCCATTGTTTTGGTTGAGTAGTAGGGACAGAATTTTTATATCCGCACCTGATTTTGTACCAACATGTCATCTAAGGCTGCCGCTAAACAGCATTATTCATACCACTATTAACGGTCTTATATTTAAAAAGCCCTGAACACACTAGTCTAGGAGGATTCCATGACAAGAATGCAGAACGGAGAGTATAATTTTGAGCCTATGGGGAACCTCTACAAGAGAGTAATATACTTTTATTTTGAACATTACACCAGTATTCATCCTATAGCCGTCACTTAACACTATAGTTTTATGAGACACAATTGTCAATCACATTTTGCATGAATCGTTCCGACAGTTCATAATTGTCAAAGTAGTACAGAACTTCATTGTTTTACTCACACTTGATCAGTAGGTTTCCGGAGACCATAGAAGGGATTCTCGAGGATGATGCCACCGATACCAGCCTCCTTCAGCAGAGGCTTCACCATCAGGTTCCGTCTCCTCCAAAAGAACTGAACAAGATTATAAGTGTCTATTATTTGCCTGAACAAATTATTTTATATTCAGTTGTTTGTTTAACCTGTTCGGTTTTTGTAACTCTTGATATAATAACTGTATAAAGTTACTATTTATCTCTAGTACACTCGCGGGGAGAGAATCTCGATCTACTTTGACAAAATGGACAACCTTGTCAAAATAAAAGAAAATTGCTTAATTCAGTTTGTCAAAGTATCCTTAAGTTACCTCAAATAAAACAAAATTACGGTTTTGAAAGAAGGGCAACAGCTTGGAATTGCCGTTCACTTCTACCTTGACAGATCCAAGATCCATTTTGACCTGTAGTGAGTGTGATACTCATTTATCACAGCTTGCTTGACAAATATTCTTATCATCACCATATTTCAATAATTTATATTTTTTAAATTTAAATAGATTAGCGTATTTAGTACTTTAACTAAAAAAATTAATTGTAAACCAGTGTCAATTATATTTATAACAACTATGCACATATTTTCCAAAAATAGTGGTGTTTGGTGAATGGTCCATGGATGTTTGATTTATGGTTAAAGACATTTATTCTCAAAAGAAATAAAATTACATTTCACTTAATGAGAACTTAGAACTAGAGCAAATAGATTAACAGTAGATAATATTCTTTATATTAGTGGGTAGGTACATACACAAAAAATAAACAAGACGCAAAATAAAACAGTCGGCGGGTATTAATTAGCGCGGGCATTGCATAGCAGCGGCCAGTTGAACAGGGTCGGATTAGGAGCTATGAAGTAATGTAAGTTTTAAGTTGTTTTTTGAAAATATTTAAATTTTTCGATTCTTTTATCTCTTTTGGTAGTCCGTTAAATATTTTCGCTCCCATACACGTTATATTACTTCTGCCATAATTTGTTCTAGACTTAGGAATATTAATATTGTCAGCATTACGAAGTATTCTTTTGTTATAATCTCTATTTGTTTTGAAAGTTATTTCAGAATGTATTTTGCTTTCTAATTTTTTTTTGATGAAAATACAAGTATTGTATTCGTAAATTTGATTTAATTTCATTAATTTAGTTTCTTTGTATAGTTTATCGGTAGGCGTTAGATAATCGTAGTTAAATAATACTTTGATAATTTTATTTTGAACAATTTGGAGGTCTTTGAGGTTAGTTTTGCAAGCACTGCCCCATACCTCAATGAGGTAGTCGAGATGAGGTTTCACTAGTGAGTAGTAAATGGTATAGCGGACTGGACGCGGTAGAGAGCGAACACAGCCGTATAGTATGCCTAGAAGGGATGACAGTTTCGATTTTATTTTACTAATGTGTGCTTTCCACGTGAGACCGCCGTCCAGTATTAGTCCTAGATACTTTTCTTCAGCTGAACTTTTTATTTTAATGTTATCAATTGTAAGCGGAGTATAACTATGTATTTTTTTATTTTTAGTTTTGAATATTATGTAGCACGTTTTCGAAGTATTAATAGTCAGTAAATTGTATTGGAACCATTTGTGTAGTATATTTAAATCACTTTGCGCTTGCTGCATAATTTCATCCAGTGAGTTTCCAAAGTAAAATATACAAGTGTCATCTGCATATAGGGTTGCTTCTCCGTTTAGGGACAGCTCGCCAATGTTATTAACGTAGATTAGAAATAATAATGGGCCTAATATTGACCCCTGCGGCACGCCACAAGTTATTGATTTCGGGGAGCTTTGGTATTGGCCAATTTTAACTATTTGTGATCTATTTGTCAAGTAAGATTCTAATATTTTTAGTGCATTTCCCGTTATTCCTATGTTAGACAGCTTTTTTAATATTAAAGAATGGCTCACTGTGTCGAATGCCTTTTTTAAGTCAATAAAGACCCCCACGCCGATTTTCTTTGCATCGATATTTGTTTTTATTTTTGTAACCAGATCTATAGTTGCAGACAGAGTGTTAGACTTGGAGCGGAAGCCGTATTGGCGATCAAAAAGAAACCTAATTTGGGTTAAGTAGTTATCTAAGCGATTATATAAGACTTTTTCGAAAATTTTCGAGATGACGGGCAGTACTGATATGGGTCTGTAATTTCCGGGGGCAGTTTTTGTTCCAGATTTGTAAATTGGTGTCACTTTAGCAACTTTTAGATCATCTGGAAACACTCCGTCTTCAAAACACTTGTTAACGCAGTTAGTAAGCTCTGTGAGTATATGAGGCTTTATACATTTGATCGCTTTAGTAGTTATACCGTCAATGCCCGAGCTACAATTGGGATCTAGATTATTGATAATTTTTGATATTTCGTCTTCAGTACATCGATCCAGGTTTGATAATTCATTGTTTGTTTGCTGATTGGTAAGTGTACTGGTGGTATTGTTGTGGAATTTAGGTGGTATTTGTCTAGCTAATTCGGGTCCTATTGTTGCAAAGAAATGATTAAATTGTTCGCAAATAGCATTACCGTCAGTGATTGTGCCATACTGTGTCTTTAGTATCGGAGGAACGTTTTTTGGCTTGATTTTATTGGTGGACAGTGTGTTGATGAGGTTCCACATCTTTTTGGGATTATTTTTGCATTTAGTAAATGAATTATAGTAGTATTTATTTTTAGTGTTCGCAATTAGTTTGGTTACTTCATTTCTCGTTTTAGTAAATTTTTCCAAAAGATCTTTATTTTTTGAATCCTTTTTTAAATTTTGCCAAAGATAATTTCTGTTATTAATACTAGTTATAATGTTTTTATTGATCCAATCTTTTAAAGGCAGATTTTCTATTTTCGATTTAATATTTTTACTTTGTTTAATGAGTGTTTTAAGTGATTTACTTAAATTATTGAAGTTGTTGTTATTGACGTTGAAATATTGTTTTTCGCATGATTTAAATAAGATGTCATAGTTGATAGCTTCATATTCTACTCTTTGTGGAGGGTCTGGCTTGAATTTTTTCATCCCGAGAAAAATTTGCTTATGATCTGACATCGATGAGTCAATTATAGCGAGATGAAAGTTTCTATCCTTCAAATTTGTGATTATATGGTCTAGAATAGTGTTAGTCGCAGCTGTTTCTCGAGTTGAGTATTCTTTCTCTATCTTATTTATAATGGAATATCCGGTTTCACGTATCGTATCTGTATATCTTTTAGTATTCCGGTCAGGCACTAACAGATTCATGTTAAAGTCGCCAAACACTATTGCCCTTTTTCTCTGGTGCAGTTGTGGCTCAAAGTCCTGTAAGAACTTGTTAATATTTGTATTTCCAGGTTTGTAAATCAGTCCAACATCCAGTTTGAGTTTTTCAATGTGAATCCATAAGTAGTTATTACCGTTGATATACTTTTCTTCATTTAGGGTATGTTTCAGGTCGTTGTGTATAAATATAGATACACCTCCACCCCTGATATCGTTTCTGTAATTGTAGTAATGGGTATAGTTAGGTATTTGTAAGCTGTCTGCTTCTTGTTCTGATTTTATCCATGTTTCTGTTAGGAGCACTAAGTGTAATATTGGATCAATAGATTTGATAATACACTTTATCTCGTCAAATTTTCCAGGTCTAACAATGCTTCTTATATTGGAGTAAAAGAAATTTAATGATGTATTTTTTACTTTCAAGCTGTTGTATGTTTCTAATAGTTGATTTTAGAAGAAGATACTCATATGTGTGGTTGAAGTATAGTTATGTCTTTCAGTTTTTAGCAAGGTTTAAATGATTTATTGGTGATATAACTTTTTTTTACTTTTACTTACGTCAACGAGGTAGTTGGTGGTAGATGTTGGCAGCGAGCGCATGTTGCGCTTGCCAAAGTCTTACTATCAAAAGAGCATAAAAGCATTATGTTTAAATTTGGACAAATTATTTTTTATTACTCAAAATATAAACAAGTAAAACATCAGTCAGTTACTACATTCAGTTATAGTTGATTTGATTAAAATCACATTGTGTTCTTGTCATTCACATCTTCATTGTCATTCTGTATTTGGGAGGTTATTCTCACACCGGCTTAAGTCTTCTGTCGTGAAATTTCTTCTTGCCACATTTAAGTACAACAGTCATAGTAGTGACAAACTGTTTTCCTAAAAGTACGTTTAAAAATATGTTTACACTATAATATGGAGCTGTGCCAAGTTTCAATGACGCAAATTATTAGCATTGTCTATAATGTAAACAAATCAATCATCTAATGCCAGATTAGATTATGCACAATAAAAGGGCTTAGAGAACAAGCTAAATTAAGATGTTTTCGACAGATTTTAGGCTTTTGCATAGCTGAAGTTTAAATATAACAGTATTTAGAAGATTAACTTATAGCTTAAACTGTTATTTATTAATTTGGGCATGAGGGGCACAGTCCTAACGTCCTGCATGTCACTGCGACCTGATAGATCTATTGTGACAGTCCCCTATGGATCAAATACACCTCCCCAAGGCCAATCTTGGTCATGAACCTAATGATATACCTGGGTTTGGAGGACCTATTACTTTCCGTTGTGGCTTAAACTGGTATAAAAATTCCAAATAACTCAAAAATGCGATGCGATTGTACTTTTGGGTGATTTCAACATAAATCTTCTCGCTAATGATGCAAACTCGAATAAACTGAATAGTTTTTTACAAACGATGTCTTTAAAGCAATACGTTAGCAGTCCAACACATTTTACAAACCATAGTGAGACATTATTAGATCTCATCTGCAGTAGCACTGACATTACCAACATAGTTGTGGACTACATCCCCTCACTGAGTGGGCATGCATTCGTTACAGGTGATCTATCAATAAAAAAAGTGAAACCGCTTCCAAAATGGTTACAATTTAGGCCGCTAAAAGACATTGATCAATCAGCTTTTGAATATAATGTAAGTTTATTGGACTGGGATCTTATCCAATCAATGGAAAATGTAAATGACAAAGTGTCCTACTTTTATTCACTTATGTTGTACTTATTTGAACTCCATGCACCCGTTAAGCGAGTTCTTATTAAGGAACAAAGTTATCCTTGGATTACTTACACAGTAACAGAGATGATGAGGCTGCGAGATGAAGCTCACACTAGGTCACGCCAAACAGGACTAACAGGACATAAAGATTATTACAAGGAGCTTAAGAGATGTGTTAACAATGCGATATTTAATGAAAAGCGAGCTTATTTCTCACAGAATATTAACAACAATGTACACAATCCTCGGGCTCTTTGGAAGAATCTAAAACGTTCCATAGACTTTACTGGAAACAGTAGAAAAGCTGAGCTGCCATTTTATCTGAACGACCCTAATAAGATAAATAGTCATTTCCTTAACGTTCCAGGTTTGGGTGAAGTATCACTCTCCACACTAACATTTTTCGAGTGGCACAGATTTGGTGACAGTTTTTTCGAGCTAAAGCCTGTGAGTGAAGATTATGTCCTCAAATTAATAACAGGCATAAAGTCAAAGGCTATAGGTGCCGATGACGTGTCTATAGACATGTTATTACTAACACTCCCTCAGTCCCTTAGTGCTATCACTTCTGTTATAAATGCATCACTCACAAAATCTGTATATCCGGAAGCATGGAAGGTAGCGCTAGTCACCCCACTTCCTAAAAAGACAAATGTGACTGAATATAAAGACTTAAGGCCAATAAGCATTTTACCTTGCGTATCTAAAATTATAGAAAGGGTAGTTTGCCTCCAACTTACTCGTTATTTGGAGGAAAATAACGTGCTGCCGGTCATGCAATCTGGTTTTAGGAAATCTCGCAGTACCGTCACGGCTTTACTCGACATCGTTGATAATATCATCGCTGCGCAGGATAGAGGAGAGGGAACTATCATGGTGCTGCTGGATTTCTCTCGAGCTTTTGACAGCATAAGTGTTCCTTTGCTGTTATCCAAGATGGCGTATTACGGGTTTTCTCACTCAGCAATAAAGTGGTTTAGTAGTTACCTTAACCAACGTACTCAGCAGGTCAAATTGGAGAATAGTGAGGGATCACCTTTGTTGTCCAGACCGTGTGTAATAAGTAGAGGGGTGCCTCAGGGTTCCATTCTTGGCCCACTGCTGTTCATCCTTTACACATCGGATCTCTGTACTGCTATTAAGCATTGCAAGGTTCAAATGTATGCCGATGACACACAGCTGTACCTGCCGTTCTCTCCAGATAACACCGAGTCTGCCGTGGCAAAAATCAACGAAGACCTAGAAAGTATCTCCAAATGGGCCGAGAGGAATACATTGATCTTGAATCCGTTAAAGTCCAAATTTATGATTCTTGGTACTCGTGCAAAAATTGGTGAAATCGAGAGTCGCAATCCGGTGATATCAGTTATGGGGGGACAGGTGGGGCGTGTGTTGGAGGCTCGTAATTTAGGTGTGTTGTTAGATGAGACTCTTCGCTTTGAAAATCACGTACTGGAAATCGTAAACAACTGTTTTTATCGACTGAAGGTAATGTATAAAGTGCGTGATTTCCTCAGCGAGGAACTTCGTATCCGCTTGTGCGACGCGTTAGTTCTATCTAGGTTGGGCTATGCGGATGCAGTATATGGCCCTCGTCTGCTGGCACGGACTGAGAGACAGATTCAAAGGGTGCAAAATGCATGCGCAAGATTTTGTTTTAAAGTCCCTCCCCGTACACATGTCACGCCATTCTTAAACACGGCCAATATACTAAAAATGTCTCTCCGCGCAGAACTTCACTTGGCCTCACTGGTATTTAGTGTGGTTAAAACAGAAAAGCCAGAGTACTTGTTTCAAAAACTGCAATGGACTACACGAAACCGTGCATGTCGTGCAATATTGATGTGCCCAAAATACCACTCCGCATCCTTCCGCGGCAGTTTTAGATACGCAGCGACCAAATGTTGGAACAACCTGCCGCCACCGTTACGGGAACTAAGCTCAATAAAAACATTTAAAACAAAACTAAAAAAATATTTAATTGATTATCAGAAGCAGTTCCCTCCCGGTCGCCGTGTTGTTCCAACATACCAGTACCTGCAAGGTCTCTAACTGCCGCCACGTCACCTACACTGCACACTTGCTCAATACTTTCAACTGCTACTACAAACACACGTATCTATATGTTAACACGTCCATATACACTCACACATACACTTTTACACATATATTTAATGCTATACATATTAGAGGGCTTATCTGAAAACCAGCGCTATGACTACTGCCATAGCAGATGCTGAGATGAGTCCTTTTTGACGACACATTACAACACAATGCATATGTACATCAATAATGTACTATTTGTAATTGTACGTAATGTATGTATTAATTGTATTTTGTATTGTGTTGTGTGTGTTTAAGTCAAATAAATATTTTTCTGTTTCTGTTTCTGTTTCTGTAAAAATACAAATTAGTGCCAAAATTGCTTTGAGAAATTGTCGTGGATAATTTTATTATTCGTTATACATATAGCATAAGTCTGCTATTGGATGGCATGATAATAATTTAAAATAAATTTTTATTATTATTCAACAATTAAATCTATATCGTATCTCATTCTAAATGACAATTTACTGGATATTAGATGTGGTCTGCGCCGTAGCCTTCCTGGATTTCATGAGGACACTTTACCTGGACTTTTTAAGTCCTCAGACACTCCAGCACTTAAACCACCTCTTTATAAAGAATCACATGGATCCATGTAAATGAAGTACATACAAATCAGGCTTGCTATTCTTTAAACTATCAAGTACATAATCTCACATGATCTCCGGTACCAGCGAGATGTAGGCAGACCGGTTTACAACCTTGCTCGGGCCAGTGATTCGGGAGCATGACCTGGAAGTGTGCCTTCTGTGCCACTTCGGGCACTATACCAGGCAGGTACCTCTCCAATGGTGTCGTAAAGTAGCCCTCAAACAGCTTGCAGTCAGTCAAATTTTGTTCCTAAAACATAATAAGATATAAGTCACCAGCTGCATAAGTCGTGTTGGGCATGACACTTCCTCACAGTTCAACACAAAGAATGTTCTTTCTATAAGGGGATTTTGTCACATATCACAATGGGTGATTTGATACTTGCAATAAGATAGATTTGATAGTTTCCAAATCTGTGAGTGATCTTAGTTTTAAGAGACCATGGTTCTTCACTATGTATTTGGTTTCTTAAGGAAAGTCAGCTTTCTTGTTTGTTAAGTAAGCACAGTATATTTTAGTTAATTATTATTGCAGTAGATTTTCTAATTTATCTTCATAAATAATAATTTCAGTCATTCTTATTTTAGAGGTTTACCATGTGAACACAGTAAGATAGCTAAATTTTAAATGCCATATAAATGAAAACTATAGGAAAATATAACAAGGTTTACCCGAAAGGCAGATAAACATAAATAAACCTAATAAGAACCTGGATGGATATTATTTTATTATATTATTGAGGTGAACGACAAATTACCGACACCAAGTAACAGTAATAGGGATGGGCAAAGAAGAGAAAAACCATTTTTGTTATATTTAGATGATTTTTTTAACATTTCAGAATAATACATAATCAAAGAAGTTATTTAACCCTTCGGCTGTCAACTTTTTTAACATCTTTTACATGACAAATTGGAAAGTTTGTTATTATTTTTATGAGGGTATTCAACAGGTTTAAATCATATATTTTAAATACTAGAATTTAAAATCAAGTTATTTATTTATCACAGTTTTACCTTTGTGATAGTGACCGGATAATCCCTCTCGACGAGTTTGTAGCATTCATCGCGATTTGACACTACTTTTCTGAATTCAAATAACCTAAAAACCAATATTTGATTACATAAACATGTTTAGGATACTATTCGACAAATCCAAACTATTACATTTGTTTGTATGTGGAAAGTGAAGAAGATATTAATAGAACAACGTTTCATTGTCTCTTACCTGCGTAAATTTTCAGGTTTACCCCAACCCTTAGTAAAAAATTTGGTTAAAAGGATACTCCGGTACATGGCATCTAACCTGCTTGCGGACATTTTCGTTCAATGGGCGGATGTTCACTAACTGTAAACTTTAGATATTAATTTTGGCTGTTTTGATATGTTCTCTCATTTATTTCGTCAATACATTTCGGACGAAAAATCTAATATGTCAACAAAATATTTCCGACCGCGGTCAGCTGTTCGTGAGTTTTTTAAATGACATTTCGTGGCTGTGGATATCAGCTTAAAACTTGTTTTAATAAGTTTAATTAAATGAAGGTGTCAAATCACATGTGCAATCATCATTCAATATTATGTTTTTAAAAGTTGAAAGGAGGTTTAAAATTGTGTTTATTATTATTGTTTGTATGAATTACTTATTTTTACTTTGTTTTTACTCATGATTTCGCACTGGATTCAATTTCAAACATCCTACAGGACATATATATTAGTGCTTCAAATAGATTTGTTTAGTATCAAAGTATCATAAAACAAACGGCGACTAGGCGGGGAAGCTTGGATCATCCGCAAACAAATACTTTTAAAATATTTTTACAGAATTTAAATATTTTTGCCGAAAAGTTAGGCAAGTTCGGTCACAGTGTACAGAAACTAGACATACCTGCTTTCATACATGATGCCTTTTGTTCTTGCTTATGCACTGTAATGTTTCTAAACGTTTTAGAATGTTTGTAAACGTTTATAAACAATTCCAAATCTTTTGGGCTAGGAGCATATCTTTTGGGTTGTATATGAAATATATAAACTGTATTTACTAATCCAAAAGACGAAAATATTCTAGCTGATTGAGTAACATTCATAATTATAAATTTAATAGGTTCTGAGAATAATTGCTTCTAGCATAAAGTTTTAGTTTAAAAAAGGTCTACAGTTAGTGTTATGTCCGAAGTATTTTTATTTGGTGGTATGTATTTATTTTGCACTATGAGTGTTCTCGGGGTCTACTCAATAATTATCCTGTTTCATTATTTGTGGGTAATATAATAAGTATAGGGTGGCTATAGGTTAGATTAAAAGGCTTCTTAGCACATGATCTCGTTTATTAAAGCTTACATTACAGAACACTACAAAAAACACATTACGCGTTGCCTTAAAATTAGATTTGTACAAAATGATTTTAATTAGTTCGACAAAGCTATTAACATTAATTACAGGTTAGAGATCACTTGTTGTGCCTAAAGTAAACTTGCTACGGCAGTTATCATTTGTCATTATTTTTAGTTTATTCTTTCTTCTCAGTTGCATCTTGCTTTTCAGTGGTATCGGACGTGGTTTCAGCGTGTGCCTCGGTTGAAGCTTCTTTATCGAGGACAACGGCAAGGTCTGAAGGTACTACTGGGGCTTCTTCAGTGTGTTCGACGGTGAAGTTTCCGTTCCTCTTGTATCGGTAGTAGCGAGCTGCGACTGAGGCGGATTCGTAGCAATTCACCAAAGCATCGCCGTTGCGCCCTGAAAAGAAAATTATACTATAATGTATTTGACATTTAAAACCACTACGGACGGTTGAACTATATGTTTATTCTGAATTTTATATTAATAGGTAGCGAAGCCTAGTTATTTAATCTATGATAGTGTGAAATTAATAAACGTAATCTAGATTGTTATAGCTTCAGCGTGCAATGTCATTTGTGTAAACTTCAGGAATTATCAATTTTCATATTTTTTTTCATTTTCATTTTTTCTGTAGTACGTCACAATGACCGCTTGCATCCAGCGTCTCCCCGCGACCTTCGCCAGGTTTTCGATGTAGGTGGACTTCCCGATACTCGTTCCCATTACGTGGTAGCCACTAGAGAGCTCTTATATACTCCCATTGTTATCCTTGCTTCGAACTATGCAGCTCATTGCCACTTCGCTCACTGACTCGCCACTGAGGCTTCAGGAGGTAATAAACTAACAAACTTTGCATGTACTTCTAAAATAGTAGTGTGATGATCAGGCCAAAAACGAAAAAAGAAAACCGAAACCGGTATTCATTAATTTGAATACAACGAAATTAATAAAACCTAATAAATAAAAACTATATTTTACCTGATGGACAAGTGCAGACGGCAATGTGCCTCCTACCCATGCAGACAGCGCCGGAGCCGCACTGTGAGTTTCCGAGGCAAGGGTCCACGCACTGATAGCCAACACAGGCTAGGTGGTCAGAACACTGTGTATCCAGCTCACATTCACCCTGAAGATGAAAAAGAAATAATAATTCAAGACTGAGGCAGACAGTAATAAGGTTATGTTACAAAGGCAGAACTACAAGAAAGGTCGAAAAATTTCAGGTTCAAAATCTGCCTAAAGCACTGAAGTTCATTGGGTAGCACTACCTGTTGAAGAACTAAAAATAAATTGCAATGATAGTACATTGAATAACCAGAGTTATTTTCAAGATAGATTTCGCAAGAATCGAATAGAGAGCGACATAATTAAAGAAAATGTTATTCTTATGTCATTTCTTACCCTCTCACAAGCAACCAAAGCGTTGCCAATATATCCACTGGGGCACGTGCAAACGGGTCGTTCAGCGCCAGTGCGGTCGTGTCCGGGTGTGCACTTGGCGTTCGTTCCACAAGGGTTCGGCTCACAAAGATCACCTGATGATAAAATATAATTTGAAAAGTTAAAGACCAAGTATGTTACCTTGTGGTACACCAGCTGTCTTTCTGTTACGCAGGAATATTTAATAACAACACATCCTTTTTGATTGGGTTTAGTAAATGAATTAATATCATATCTATCCAATACTATACAGAAAAATACTGAAAATGGACGAGATGATATTTAAATAGGTACATGAAGTTATGATAGTCTGTGTCAAACGCACGGTGAAGAATATTGAAGTTGAATACTTACGGGCTTCGAAAGGCCTGCAGAATGTGAATGGATCGCCAGTCATGGTTTTAGGGCACGAACAGACAGGTGTCAGTCCACGAAGGTTACAGTCAGCGTTGACACCACATGCGTTGATGCAAGGGTCGATACAAGCGTTGTAGACACAGGCGGGCTTGTAGCTCGGGCATTCACCATCTGATGTGCATTCAGGTGTGCAGATACGGTAGGGATCGCCGTGGTAGCCCTGTTTGGATGTTAAGAGTTCAATGAATTGTTTGTAGTAAAATGTAACAATAAGTTAGTTTATTGTTACAAGTATCCACAACTATAAAATTGTCTTATTACATGGACCAATCTTCTGATTGGGAGGAACGTATTTTAAACACATAACGTCACGCCTTGTGCCGTGTGATGTGGAGTGTTGATAGTACTTTTCCTGGTCTTAAAAAACAATGTGCAATGTAAGCGTTAATAAGTATATCTACTATTCATGAAGCTGTTTTTCTTTACGATAAATATGCTTGCGTTTGACTTCAACACGCGACACACCCATGTGGCACACGCTGCACGCTTACCCAGAAATAACATATTCGCTGTCATTCAGCCGGCATCTTATTCCACCCCTTTATAATACGTCAATGGCCAAATAGCCCAGCTATTTAAATATTGATAGCTTACCCTCGGGCACTTGCACACAGCGCGATGAGCGGCGACTGTCTCGCAGTCGGCGTCCACACCGCAGTCGCTGCAGGGGCTTACACATTTGAAGTCTCGACACGACTGCTGCGTGCCGCACTCACCGTCAGACTCGCATTCGTGACGGCATCCGGAGAGGGGACTACCCTGAAAAACACACAGTCGAATATTGAAATACATTTTAACAAAAAAACTTACAGTAAATTCATTGCTTTGACTCTGTCGCCAGGGCCTCGAGTTATTCATAAATAAGTGGATATTACTAGGCACACACACAGTTGATGAATAGATAGAATACAGGCTATATGTAGGCTACATTTGCGCAAGAGTGCAGCCTGGAGCGCGCGCAGGGTGCGAGGCAGCAGCAGCAGTCTGCTCGCTGTCGTCGCACAACGCACCGACGGACCGATGCTGCGACACTGGTTGTCATTACATGCACCAGTGTCCCAGTAGCATGTCTGACGCTATAATTAATTTGACTTACTAACATAGCCCTAAGATTGCAAACATTATGGATGGATACTGATCTGATTTAAATAAATAATAATTTCATATATCAACTTGAATCTTCTATATTCAGGCTTAAATTATAACTACGAGTATAAGGGAACTGTTTTAATCTACAGTACATAAAGGTTCGTTCTTACCCTATATCCTGGCAAGCAAGTACATATAGCCTGATTGTTAGCTACGTGGCACTTTGTGTTGGCTCCACATGGCGAGGGATGGCAGGCCTCCTCTGGAAAAGAATATATAGTCAGTAATTTCACTGGAATAGGTGACTCATTTTCAGACTAATGCGGTTTGTTCCATACTTACCAGGATCAGCTACCCTGCAGCTTGTGAAAGGATTGCCGGTGTAACCAGCTGGACAAGAACATACGGGAACGTGGTTGCGGACCTGATAACAAATATATGTACAGACATTGAGTGTAAAAACTGGATCGTAGTTAACTAGTTAGGCGTTATTGATAATTGCGCATCTTCTAAATTTGTTTCCTTATGATAATGATATGGAGGGTCTAAATCCGTGTCGAATCTTACTCGAAAATACAAAGGAAACAAGAAATATCACCTCTAAACATTTTGGAAGGAATTCCGACTCAAGGATGATAATGAATTGCCTGAAGACGATTCCAACCCATTCAATACACCGCCGAAACTATGAAAAGAGTTGGATAACTAGTACTGGAGTCTGCTTCACTAAATAGACAACAGATTGTGTTGGAGAAATGGTTGAACTATCAAATGAGTACACACAATTCATCATGAACAATCATCTGCCGTCACAGCCAGTACTCATAGCCAGTGGACTTTTAAATAATGAACGGCCTGTACTTATTATGATATGATGATGCACGGTAAACTTACATCACAGTTAGCGTTGATTCCACACGCTCCTTCACACGGATTGACGCAATGCTGGTTCACGCAGGTCTGGTGAGTTCGGCATTCGCTGTTATCTGTAAAACACGATATCAGTTCCTTAAAGCTTAACGGACAAAATCCATGTTCATCATACCCATTACTGAACAAGTGAACATATCCCTTTTTCCATGGTACGCTACAGTATGTACAACAGTAAAATATTTAAAACAAGGTCCGGTAAAAACCGTCGAAAAACATGCTTCTTATATGGGGTCATTGGTGTACTAAGTGACTATCTATTCCGATTCAAAAGATCCCTTTGAAAGACGGGCGGACAAACAGCGGCTACATAGTAATAGGGTCTTATTGTCAACGCCAAAGGACCGCACCCTTTGGCGTTGCCAATGAGACCGGAAAAAAGCAAGTGCGAAAGCTTGTTCATGATAAACTGACACCCGACTTACCAACACACTCGATCCTGATGCACTGGGACAGAGGGTCACCAGAATGTCCTGCCAGGCACGCACACACCGGCCTCACGCTGCCGTGTATGCAATGGGCCCCGACCCCGCACGTGTGTGGTCCGCACGACACCTGGTTGTCGGAGATGGAGCGCCCGTACTCGTAGAGGTTGCGACCGTAGTAGCTGCGGGGGCTGTAGTAACGTTGTGCTGGTGATGAGAACAACATTATGGTATATTAAGTAATGTAGGTACCAGCATTTTATCTCTAATGTTAGCTCAACTTATGGACTCCGTCTCAAAAATAGATGTGTTCTGACCATAAAAGAGATGCTCGACAAATTCTCGACAGGGAAAATTGAAGAGCTACACCTACCGCCTAAAGCAGTGTTGTATGCCTTGTTTACATTACATTGTATGTATGTAAACGAAACTTAGCCGAGCCAGTGGCGCCTCATTAGTCTGAGGCTTTTGAGTGAGCATGCTTTCCGTCTAACGAAATTATCGTTACCATCTGTTAAGATAAAGGGCAAGGCAAACCCATTGCGTATAAAAACGTTTTGGTTTCACATATTTTGATTTGACTTGGACTATTGCGTGACGTACTAGGACATCGTAAGTTACACAATTACAAGTAGCTATAGCTCAACATGTTCAATAACGACTGAATCAAAACTATGAAACTAAAAAGTACTGATTCGATGTTTGTGACAGAGCAGGCTATTCCTTTGCAATTTCCAGATCAAGTTTCTAATCAATATTTTCCGCAAAAATGGTAACACTTTTAAATACCTTATTATAAAGCCCCCCAAAATCGGCAAAAGCCTTCACAAAAGCCTGAGTACCATTTGCCTAATTCTATCAAATTCGCCAATCGGAAAACCGTAGCAAATACAAAAACCACTTAAAATGGACCTATAAAACTAAGGCCCATCACATAAATACACGATTGGATTTTCCAAAACGATCAACAAAACTAATCCATTTACATAATATTACCGCGGCCGCAACACAAAAACCACATTATATGTATATATAGTTGGCAACAGTCTATAAAACTATGTAAACAAAACAAGCAATGACGCCTACGTACGACCGCCCGGCGGACCTTATAGCGTCTTGTTGTTAGGTCGCTAGGAAGTTGGTGCTTCATTCATACGCAATTTATTGTTGTCACACACATTGTGAATTCATTCTTTGAGGATTGGGTACTCGCGTAACATGAAGTAACCCTAATGTCAGTCTATTTCACCATCAGGATATGCTTAAATCCACTAGAAGGGACGTCACGAAATGAATGACCATTCTATATATACAGTGCAGTAGTCGAGCTAGTTTGAATGGATTTCATAGAGCATTGTTAAAGTACTAGAAACGATTTCTATTAATTACTCGTAGTTAAATGACATAGTAAAGTATACTATATACATGTATGTATTGATTGATAAACATAAAGTGAGGAGCATGTGGGACGATTCCGCGTGGTCTGCAACAATTAGAGCCCTCATTACTTCGGATAATTGGTTTTGTATCTATAATTGGCTAGCGGTTAGCATAAGGTACTCAACGATTGTTTGCATATATATAAATAGCTTAAATGGTGGCAGGGGTTTCGCTCTTGTCAGTGGAGCGTTCGTCAATGTTCTCCTTTTCCTGACATTTTCAACCGACTTCAAAAGCAGGAGGTTTTCGATTCAACTGTATGTTTATAATGTATTTATTTATTTATTTATTTATTTTTATTTAAACAGTTTATTGTACACAGAAAATATTTACATAACACAAAACAGAAAAAATATATACAAAAGGAACAGCTTATTTCTAAAAGAAATTTCTTACAGCAGTCCTAGGTTAAGGAGAAATATTGAAGAAAGGAGGGCAGTTAGGCGTGTACGATATGATAAATATAATAAACGATTACATAAATACGATATACAAAACAAACTAATATATATCAATAATAATACATACATACTTTACATACTATAAATATATATAATCTTATAGTGATAGAAAATGTTCCTTGACGTTTTTCTTAAAGGCGGAAACAGTTTTGCTGTCGCGTACAGTGTGAGGCAACGAGTTCCACAATCTGGCTGTTCCACGATCGTTAAGCCAATTATGAATCGGTTTTGATGATTCTTTTTTTGTTTGGTAGGTCATACTTCAGAGGTCCTATATAAAAGCACTTTTTAAAAAAATCAACGAAAGACAAAATTAACACCCAGATAATTCTTCTGAGGGTGAACATTTTAGGGGATGAATGCTGTAGACTTTTAGGGCAATTGAAGTCAGTTCCTTAGTTCTTTTTGAACGCGTTAAAATATAACATAGTACGCACGATGTTACATTCGCTGGTAGAGCTAGATGATGATTAACATTTAGAATGATTGAAATGTTTAATTCTATTGTAAAATGCTGCGTATCCACAATGCCTAATCGCAGACAACAAAGGACATAGCAATGTTATTGTGCCCCAGCCACGTATATCAGACATAATGTTGCAGAGCACCACGGCATCGCTCGCCACGCCCACCGAATGACCACCTAATATGGTCTCCGTCAACAATTAATTTGTTGCGTTGCCTTGACAGGCGATTTGTTTATAATATATTATTTATTGAATTTGATATGACATCACATGGAAGGCGGATCTGGATTGAAGGTTCAAGGTTTGTAAAGGTTTTGTACTGGTTACGATTTCAGTACTAATCGTCTCAAATTTTAGATTGTTTTTACTAATTTTCTGTTTAATTAATTTTTAGCTGTACTTATAAATGCATAATTTTTATAACTTTAATTTTCATACATTTTCTCTAGTATTTTTTATTCTTATGCAAAATTTTATTATTAGGTATATCTGATCTATTATATAAAAATATTCGGCACCTGCCGATAGCGGATCCATAGCTTACAGCTAATAGCTATTATTAATAATTCATTCCACTATATTTTTATTTATGTGCACAGTTTATAGTTGTAATTTATTGATAATTAGGTAAAACTAGATTAAATAATGTGAATTCTAAAATATAACATTATAGCTCATGGTACCTACTGGGAGTAGTACAGTCCTCTGTGCTACTGGGTGTAGAGTGTTTTACTGAAATGCTAAAATGAGTAAGTTCCTTTTATTTTTTTGGTCACGTCAAAATCCATTATTGAAGAAACTTTCGAATTTTGATTCATTGTTGTCACAAGCGAACTTTATACCTTACAGATATATTATATGGTAAAGTATATATGTATATAATTAATGGCCTTCATCTTATATACATCTTATGGTAAGTTACGATAAGATCGAGTTATGAAAGCGTGCTCACCCACTAACCAGACTTGGGATCTGAGTACCGCGATCCCCGGATTTCAATTAAACAAAACTGTGTCACAGACTAAGAAGTCACTATAGGATAAGAAGGTGCTTAAATTAATCACTTACCATCAGCACCGATTTGTAAGAAAGCCAACAGCACCAAGGGTGCTAGGTAGAGGAGTCTTTCGCCCATCTGAAACAGTGAGAAAAACAAATCAAGACTCACGCTGAAAATCTTTCAAGTTTACTTTACCCAAACAACGAGAAAATAGTCATATACGCAGAAATTGTGCATTTGAAATATGTTATATCGATAACTAGTATTTTTATTAAGACTTGACTTCGTCGCACTTCATGAACCTCAGAAAATATCCCACAGGAACTAACTATTCGATTCGTTTTCCGGTACGTGGTCGCCACTTGAGAACTCTTTTTCCCCATCTTCCCTCTACCAACGTTTTCAATACTCAATTTGTTTATTGCATTCCATAGGTTGACACAGTAGTTGTTACAGAATGATATGACCCATTTATGGAACTTGTCATATGGCACTGCAATATAAGAGACGAAACCATTTATGTACATATCTGTTTCTAATTTATATATCACTTCAATATTCTTGTAATGTGTAATAGCATTTGTTATATAATATTTGTTACATAAATTCTTTGTCTTTTGTTTCCTTTATTAAATTTTCAGGCAGATTATTGTATATTTTTTATGGACATTGACAGGACCGTCCTGACGAAAATTTCTTGAAGCGAGAAGTTGTATCAGTTTGTTTAGAAATTCCGGATATATTCTGACGAGTTTACATATTCCAAGTATACATATAAATACTTGGCAGCATAAGAATTTTCCTCCTCATGGTACGCCGGTCGATGTGGCGTACCATGAAGGAGGCCTATGTCCAGCGGTGGACGTTTCCCGGCTGATGATGTAAGAAATTTATGTTGTTTAAAATAGGGTTTGAAGCTTTCAGTAGATTTTCTGTTGACTATTATTCTTATCAATCTTTTTTGAAGTGTAAAAAGTGAGGTTGCGTCCGTACTGTTCCCCCATACAGTGACCCCATAGCTTAACCATGCCTATGCATACGCATACTAAGTAACATTCGTCGAGCGATGTGGCCTGTCCAGTGTCACTTCCTCAGTGACCAGTCGAGCTATGTCGAATTCCGTACGTATATACTATTATTACAATCCATGGGTTCCCAAAGAGCACCGGTTACGAAATCTAAAAATAGGTAACGAGATTCGTCTGAAAGATTTGGTCGAAGTCTGAAAGAAAATATCAAATTCCCGTATGGAAGACTTTTACTTTGTAACCCCAGAAAATATTATAAACCTAAACTTACCGATGATTTATAAATACAAATAGACCAATAACTGATCAATATTTGCGAAAGGAGGTACTCTTTTGCGTCAAACGATACTTTGTGTAAACAATAACTCCGTTTTTCTTAGCTGTTATTGTGAAACTGATGACCAGGTGTTTAATTTTAGCCGTTTCCGACACAAATGATTTCATTTTAGCCACGTATCATTATTTATCATGTTAATTAAGAGCGACGTGAATGAATACATGCTAAGTCCACATAGCCTTGCCAAGTACAATGTCAAAGTATAGCAATGGACTGAATGGAGCAATTGGAATGGAGTAAGTGAATCATACCATGTCATACGGTTGCTGGCGCCATTCATAAATCCATAATCCAAACGACAACTGAACTTGTATGACTAATCGAATTCAAAATGCACTACAGGTTTCATGTATCTACATAATGTATAACGACTTCGCAACTGTCCTTCGTCTCATCTGGCCGTCATACGGCCGATGGTTGGAAAATATTCCACAAGTTATAAATGCAGCGTCAGCTATGTGGTCCCTTACCTATGCCAATTCATCGAATTTTAATTACGTTATCTTTCACTAACATGACTAAACAAATCGGATAATTATGATTCAAACAATTATTGACTACAAATAATACCATAAGCTATGTACTATTATTTCGAAGTAAAAGTTGCGTAATTGTACATCTTCGCTTGTGGAAAAATGATTTTAATAAAGCACCATCAAATTATTTTGTCACATACTTCGGGACCAAACTGCTAATCCAAAACATATTACATCTGCGTATCAAATTTCATCCAAATCTGTTCAGCCTGGTTTATGGGCGATTAATTCACAAACACCCCAGCTTCCGCCTTATGATATGATACTGACTGAATTTAATTTTGTCACGTAACGGATTTTTTAAATTACGAATTATTCCAGTGTTTATGTCCGAAACGGTATTTGTGAAAAACTAAATTTAAGCACAATAAAAAATTGATACATTGACTGTGATTGACTGATTCACACTTGCACTCTGAAGTTTAAAGTTGTTACCAAGTCAAATTACTTAGTAACTAAGGAGTAAAGGTAAAGCTACTTTAATTTTTTGGCACCAGAAAAGTCCACAATCGGCATGATTAGGGTCATTCTGTCAAATGTCAGCGCTACAGTGAAAACTTCATATAAATGGGGATGAAGTTTTCACAGCGGATTCAGCGCTGAAATCTTACAAACTTTCCCGCCCTACACTATGTGCATTGATTTTGGACGTTCCGGGTGACAAAATTAAAATTAAAACTAATACTAATAATCTTTATTTTTTAAACTAAAAGCTAGTTGTAATTTAAGTACTATTTCTAATAGGATGCATGTCAAAATCCAATATTTTAAACACGACAATGGCCAACTCGTTACTACCTTGTAGTTTTAAATTAAATCTAAACTTACATTCACTAAATGTATTAGTTTCACTTCACACAAACGTACAACAAGTAATATATTTATATATTAAACACAACACTGGACACTTACGTCTGTTCGTCTGTGTGTCCGCAACGAGGAAAACACCTCAACCCGTCGTCCGCCATCCTTATACTAACATAATGCGCCTACGCTTACAACAAGTTCGCACTACTTCGATCGTAATTATTTTGGTGCAGAAGAAATACCCCGGGCAGAATAAAAAAACATTGTTAATTAGATACGAAATCGGAAATATATGACAAAAAACAACTAGTAAGTATAAGTAGGTAGATTGTGCCGGACCTTCGAAAGTAACGATGAAGTCAACAATAGCAAATGTTAATCTAATTTAGTTGCCAGCACTTGATAGACTTCCAGATTCTAGATTTGGGGTAAACACGTGTAAATGAATACATATTGCAGGAGTTTTTGTGTATGTGATGGTTTTGTACTTGACTTTCATCTCATTTGATGGTACGAGTAAGTGATGATAAGGCCGTTGGGTGGTAAGCTTGCGCATCCAGAAACTTTCGATTAATGGGCTCTGTTACCTTTCATACCGAAACACAACAGTGCTATTAACACTGCTGTTTGACGGCAGACATAGGTACCATGGTGGTAGCTGGCCAGGCGAACATATCAAATGCCCTACCACCAACCACAACAAGTACCGAGAGGCGTATTATAGTTCTCTGTTGGCGGTTACGCGAGATAACATGATCAACAATTTATTTTTATTTATTTATTTAAACAGTTTATTGTACACGGAAACATTAAATAACACAAAAACAGAAAAAATATATACAAAAGGAACAGCTTATTTCTAAAAGAAATTTCTTCCAGCAGTCCTAGGTCAAGGAGAAATATTAAAGAAAGGAGGGCAGTTAGGCGTAGTTACGATATAATAAATATAATAAAAGATTACATAAATACGCGATACAAAACAAACTAATATATATCAATAATAATAGATACATACTTTACATACTATAATTATATATTAACTTATGAACTTATAGTGATAGAAAATGTTCCTTGACGTTTATTTTTATTTGGTTGTTCCGATTTAGTTTTAGTCATGTGTATTTTCGGTTTCATCCCCGAGGGTCCCGGACCCTATACCTCCGGATTGTGAGCAATAAGCCACAAGACTAATAAATGGAAGCAAATAAAATAATAGTTAGTAAACAAATATACCTAAGTAAGCTTGCGTAACCGTTAGACGCACTCGCTCTCGACATGCTCTCCCACCTTGTAGGGTAAAAGGTGACGAACTGTGTAGTATAATGTGTACTTGAAGCTAAGTGACGTCATTACACTACTCAGATGTAAGCTGAGGTCTACGTTGGTTTCCCACTTTGAAATAGTACTCATAATAATTTTTTCTTAATAATTTTCAGGCAGGCGGCACTATGGTATTGACAATTTATTTAGTATGATTTAAGTGACGTATTAGCATGCGATCTCTATTTGGAAAATAAATAAAAAGGAGGAGGTTAACTACTTGCGTACATATCGGTACTATATGTATGTACAGACTATAATCTGTATTTATCTAAAATTTAAATCTAATATTTATGATTTTCAGTACGTTCATTATTCATATTCTGTATTGACCGTTTTTTCTCTTGCCGGGTATCAAATATGTTGTCTAGGGATTTATGGTGTTTGTTTGTTTCACTATTTAACGGAAAGTGAAAATGACTTGATTTTTTGAAGAAGAATAGTTAAAGGATCGGTAAAGGACAAAGACTACTTTTCATCCCGCTCGAACAAGTAATTCTCATGGGATAAATCGTGAAGTCCGCGCAGACGAAGTCGCCGGCACAAGCTTGTCAATAATGGCAAGCCAAGTTTCCTCAGGTGACAATGTGATATCTAATAAAAGATTAACTGTGTATTGTGTTGGGTATTGTAAGAATAATAACATTTTAAACGCTCTAAAAGGTATTAAAGCTCATAAATTCAAATTAAAAATTTATCGGAAGACGATTCAATGAAAAAAAACCTATCGAATCTCTTAAATACCAACTTTAGCATTAAGTTATGGCGATCAGAGCGTTCTTATTTTTTCAGTTATTCGTTTGACTATTGACTCATTCAACCCACATTAGATTACGTAAGATAATGCTTATAAATGCGCTACCAGCCTACTTCCCTACTTTTTATGGGGCCTATGCAAGGACGTGTTGGTATGAAATGTACGCCCTATGCTAGCTTGTCAATTTTCGTTATCAGTTTAGTTTCGCAGTAGCAGTAGTAGACACTAGATGGCACCAATAATATGTTGCATCGCACGTCTAAAAAAATCACGTTTGTTGTATGGGAGCCCCCTGAAATATTTATTTTATTCTGGTTTTTGTATTTGTTGTTATAGCGGCAACATAGATACATCATCTGTAAAAATTTCAACTCTCTACGAGTATCACGGTTCACGAGATACAGCCTGGTGACAGACGGACGGATGGACAGCGAAGTCTCAGTAATAGGGTCTCGTTTTTACCCTTTGGGCACGGAACCCTAAAAAAGCATACATATATTATTATCTTGAAATAAGGTTCATTTTACCGAACGCGTAACAGAGTATGTTTGTCAAGGAATAATTTGACCAATTCCGCTTCTTCCGTTTATGATATTATCTCAAAAACTTTACGCTCAGGTTTTTGAAATTGTGAAAGGGCTTTGTTCTTACATTCTAAGAGATATATTTCAGCATAGTTTTTGACTTATCATGAAAAATGAGTGTAATAATACCTATCCTAAGTTTTGAAATACAGTCCACCCACACTATTGATACCTCATTTGTGTAAATAAGACAAGAAGCACAAAATATATGAGGGAGCAGATATAAACATTCGTTCGCACTACAGAACAGTGTTCCCACTCACATAAATACATACAAACTTACTGATATCATAACATTTATTTTGGCTTTAACGAGTCGGGTAAATATGAAATGAAGTGAGGTTTCTAGTGGTGTAATAAGATTGCACTAAATGGTCTAGTTACAAGTTGTAACCTTTTCCGTGCAGAGCGTCCGGCTATGGAACTCTATCCCTGAATGTATCAGACGAGCCCCTGCCTTACAATCCTTCAAAACTAACTTAAAAACGTATTTCCTGGAACAGATTATTCCTTAGCAACCTTTTCTTCTTTGCTTACTGATCTCCTCTGATTTCCTTTTCTTCCTGATCCATTATATTTTGTCTATTGTTTATCCATTATATATATGGTTCTTCTGCCCCAAGGTTGCCTGGAAGAGATCGCTCTTGGCGATAAGGCCGCCTTCATTATAACTTTTTATGTTCTGTTTTGTTTTTGTGTGGGTGAGTGTGTGCAATAAAGTATATTTGATTTGATAACTTACCAGATTTTAAATAAATAAAATAATGCGACGCATGTTTTTCTCGTCAACAATATTTTGTTTAAAATTGCTTCCCGTTATTAGTAAAAATAACGAAACGCATCAAAAAATTCTACAATTGTATTAACCAACACTAAACACGTAAAACTAAACGCACATTTGACATTTGATTTGATGGGTTGAATACGTCCGTCGTTCGATTAGCGAATGATGAGTGAAAATAATAGTTTTTATACTAAAATTACCCGTTAAAACAGTAAATATTTACGCGTAACGATGTCGGACATCAACATGGAGAAGTTCGCCGTGCCAGACTTCGTCCCTGAGCGCTACGTAAAGGAATTGGCCAAATCCTGTGTCGGGGGGGAGGAGCTCAATCAGCAAAAAGATAAGATTCAAACTTTAGCCGAAGCAACCGCAAGTGCCCTAAAGAAGAATGTTTACGAGAACTACATGCAGTTTATAGAGACGGCGACGGAGATATCCCACTTAGAAGCTGAAATGTACAAGTTGTCCCACTTGTTAAGCGAGCAGAGGACTGTACTTGGTACCCTGTCCCACGCGTCAGTCCTGGGCAACGAGAACGCGATATCGAGGGAATCGATCGACAACACCGACTTAGAAGTAGAAAGAGCAGAGGAGGAACGTAAAAATAAACTTAATCTCATCTCTGAAAAGGTAGAGAATTGCATGAATTTGTTAGACATCCCAGAGAGGCATTTGCTACATGAAGGTGATTTATTAGAAATAGATGGTGAAGAAAACACTGCCTTACAAAGAATGCATGTTTATTTATTCAATGATTGCCTTATGTTAACTTCTTGGATATCAAACCGTCGAGGGGCAACAAGATACAAGTTTCAGGCCAGTTACCCCATCAGTACATTAGCTGTAGTGAACGTGCGCGACTTAGGCACAGTCAAACAAGCTTTCAAGGTGCTAGCCTTCCCAGATACGAGAGTTTTCCAGTGTAATAGTATAGCTATTAAAAAAGATTGGCTTGAAAAGTTTGATATTGCTAAAAAGATGCACATTGAAAAGGAAAACTCAAAGCAGAAAAAGAAAGAAAGCCTAGACAAGGCAAGACCTCAGTCAATAGATTCACCTAGTCTGTCTGTTGAAGAGTTACCATCACCACAAATAGCTCCCTTGCCAGAGTGGCTAGCAGATGTCACAGAGGAGTTAGATGTTCTTATAGTTGAAAGACATTTTCAGAAATCATATGACCTCATGGTTAAAGCCCAAAAAGCCTTTGTTTCGGAAGAATATAAGAACCATCCACAAAAAGCTGATATTTTAAAGAGAATCGAGATAAAACAAAAAGCTCTCATTGAAATTTTGTTAAGAGAACTTGATGTCAGTCATAACTGGAGTCCGAGAGGTGGTTTGAGATCATTGCGACATCCAGTACAAATACTCAACAAATTTAACATGACAAGTCAATCTTGTGAATTATTTCTAGCCATATGCAGTCATACAGTCAAAGTTCATGTAAAAGGAGTACAGTTGGAAGGATCTATCAACAGCTATGTAAAGCAAGTTGGTGAAGTTTTCTTCTGTTCACTTAGTGACGTTTTAACAGAGTTTATTGCATTATTTCCTAAGAACAAAATTAGTGCTTTTGTAGTCTGGGCTAGTATGCAACTTAGGATGTTAATGAGTCAACTTATTAAGCAGGTTTTCACTCCACAATGTTCTCTGGAGTCTGTACTAGAATGTGTCCAGAGTTTGAGAGATCAATGCACTTTATTCTGTGAGTTTGGTCTTGATTTGAGATTTCAAATGAACAGCTGTTTACGAATGCCAATTATCAAAGTACTGAGAGAACACAAGGAGAAGATAATAGATTCAATGAGTAATAAAATCAGTGAAGACAAATGGACCCCAGTGCCGTTGCACACAAAAGCGGGTGTCACTAAATTTTTATCACAAATGGAAAATTTGGGCCTTATATTAGCTAAGTTTGTTATTAACGAGACTTGGGTGGACTTATCAAGTAGTGCTATATGGTTCGCTCAATCAATACTGACTGTTCAAAAAGTTGGACTGGAACTTGTAACTAAAGACATGATGGATGTTTTGGATGAATGTATTTATGCTATTTTCAGTGCACGCCTTATGCTCTCTGTTGGGAGTGAATGTAGTTATGCTATCAGAAATTACAAGTTTCTTTTAGACACAGTTATGTCTTTAATGATACGACGTTATAGAGAAGAAGTTGGCTATGACAATGAGAAGCTAGTAGGTCTCGCCAAGAAGTTTGGTGTCAATGTTCCAGCTCCAAACAAGTCGAACATCACAAAGTATACAGAATATTTATGAGAACAATAACAGAATGTAAGAGTAGATTGGTGTCTGAAATTATTTTTATTATGCTGAAGCTTTAATACTGTAAAATATAGATAGTAAGCGTGCAAGGTTTTGTAAGTTTATTATTTAAAAACTGATCAAATTAAGATTTATATCAAGTTATCAATATGAAATTTTAATAAACCGAAAGTGGTTCATTTGTGTGTATTTTTATTTTGTGCACATTTGTCTCAAAAATAGTACATAGAAATTCATTAGAAATTGACAACTGTTGAGAGTACAATCGCAGAGTCAGATTTTTTTAAAGTAGAATGGATACTAATATTATAAATGCGTGAGTTTGTTGGTTTGTCCTTACTTTACTAATGGAGTCAGAGTGACTTTTTTGTATGGAGATAGTTGGATGGTCAGGAAAAAAAATAGACTACTTTTTATTCCGAACGAAGTAGTTACCGTGTGATAATTTCTACTTCACGCGGTCAAAAGTTAGTAAATAATAATAAAGATATTGAGATGAATGAATTTTGATACCTATGTTATGTCATTGACTATAGATACAATTTTATGAGCGGTTTCCATGGAAACCATAATATTGATTAACATAAAACTGGAGACCATTATTTTTTATTATTATCATAATTGTTATGGAAAAAATCAAACAAAACCGTAAATTCTGTATTAATTTATCAGTATAGCCTGTACAAATTACACTTTGGTAAATTAAAGTTACGCTATCATAAGAAACCACTATTGCTCTTAACATATTTCATTGTGTTTTAGTTGTATCCATTAAAAATAATATTCAGAATGTCGATAAAAATACATTCTTAGGTTAATATAATTACATCAGGCTTTGCGAAGGGCAATCATGGCTTCTTATATAGCAATTACATAAACACGGCATTGATACATGTCCTACTTATCTACTTATTTACAACGTGACACAAAGCGATCCGCTAACAGAGCTATTTTCGGCGCGCACCTTTACTATCTGTGACTCATTAGTCTAAACTTGTCTTTTCTAATATAAGACCGCATGGGCAATCATAATTCTTTATTAAAAATTATTCTATCCAATCTTTTTTGACGTCACTGAAGCCTTTAGGAGACGGAGTTCAGAAAATATGTGTGGGATTCAATATACATAGATAGTTATTTCTTGTATCTTTCCTATTGTATTAATTTAAGAAACCCTGCTATTGGAACGTTATTTATTTTTAACACCAATTTCTGGCCATTTTCTGCTCTCATATTTGAAATGACCAAAATTACATGCAAATAATTTTTTTAAATACAAGTTTACATTGTTGTACCTAAATTTTATTCCGCCTCCATAAGGGATTCAACAAAACTGTTACCGTTAATTAGCTTGGTGGTCAATATGACAAACTCAACGTTAGAGTCTTCCTGCTGGCTGATACTCCTCAACGCAGATATCTCGTGGTAAGTGCAGCCACCTATGAAGAACACGAGTACAACTCTAGGAGTTTCCAATGAGGAGGAGTTGTCACTTGACATAGAATTGCGGCGGGCCATGCGAGGCTGGAGTGTTTGGAGTTCGTCTACTGTCGGTCCAGGCAGCAGGCCTAACACGTCTTGGATACCTGCAACCAATAGTCATCAACATCGGATACATGGTCACTGATGAAGTCAAGAATAGAGCGGGGACGCGGTTTTGTTCTAAACAAAACGAGGTAAGCTGCGACAACGCCACTGTCAGGGTATCAGAAAGGGACAACATGAAAGAGAATATCTGTTTTATTAAAATTATAAACCTGTGAAATGTTATCCCATCTTTTGTGTAACTTGAAGTTGTAGTACACATTTCACGACATGAAATTGTTGGAACGAAATTCCTTATCGCACTTTTTGGACTTGGCGGATGGCAACGCGAAAAAAGTGTAAGAGATTTTCGTCACGACCCTTGCTTTAGTAGACGGTTAGTTATCCATAGCGCTTTTGCTAATGGCTGTGCCCAGTCAGGAACTTCGTTCCAACCGAGTGTCGTGGCACTCACGCATTTTTCATTTTGCTTTTTACAACGCATAATTTGACTTTGAGGTTAAAATTCCTCGCGTAAGATCAAAAACGCATACATTTGGCGACTGTGGGGGAGCCCCCGCACGCAGTCTACTGTTTATTATGCTCCGTGGCTAAAATCGACTGTCTTTCACAGTCACGCACGACTATTTCTATTAGGGGATTTGCCATAATGAACTTTGCTGGTTTTCGCAGTAAGTTCTTTTGGCTGTGCGGGCAGGGCAGTAAAAGGCTCAGTTTTGTCTTTACGTAGGCACGAGTCCTGGGCTCTGACCTCATATACAGTCACTGTGTACTAAATTGGGTTCGACGTTCGGACCTTATTGACCGTGTTTTATAAGGATTATCAGAAAAATGTGTATATGTATTTAGAAATAGGTCGAATGTCGTTTAATAGTGAATAATATGAGGATTTCAAATCCTAATGTTAATGTTCTAAATTCAAATTAAATTTTCATAGGTTTTTCTGATAATCCTTACAAAACATAAACTTGCAAGGTGTTTCGATTTTTCTGATGAGAAGTATATATACATACCTGAACTAAAGGCATAAAATCTGCTACGCAGTTTTTCTTCATTGTTTATAACGCACGGAAACTAATTAGGAATGCGGCTATTTAGCATTTCTGGGTCAAACTACGCGAGTGGGATGTTAACAGTTGCGTATTATATTGCATTGTTTGCGCTGAGACATGATTCAAACAAATCATTTGACGTTACACGTACATATGGTCACAATCCTTACGTATTATTATATGTGCCAAAGTGTGGTTTGTCCTTATTTCACGCAGTAACAGAGCAACGGACACGGGTTTTAAACTCCGAAGTAGCTCCGACACCAAAGTTATATGATTGCTAAGGATATATCAAAGGCTGAACACAATCTGTACGTCATCACTGGCAGCACTGATTAAAGACTTTTGTCTGTAGACGCTGAGGTATTTTAGACGAGAAGATATGCCGTAACTTCCCGAACGTTGGCCACCCGAGTTGGATTCTTCGGTTGACCTCTTTGTCGAAGTCCTACTTAGTTGAACGATCTGTCCCAGGTATACAAGTGGCTCGGCACCGGACGATGTGGCATGCCATGAAGGAGGCCAATGACCAGCAGTGGACGTTTCCAGGCTTATGATGAACACAATCTCGCCTAATGTTAATAAACATACTGACTGACACAGCAAGTAGCACAATTTGGTTCTAGCCCTCGTCCAGTGCAGGAAACTTCTCTAAAATCTGCCTTCAAAGAGAGTGATCGAATGTCTATAGTCAGTGGTAGTGACCGTAGAACTGTTACACTTGTTGTTACAGGGTTGCACTTGGCCTTCATCTCACCAGATGGTAAGTGACGTTAAGGCCGTTGGATGGTAAGCGTTTGCACCCAGAAACTCAAACTAATTAGGCGCTGGCTCTGCTACCTTTCATATCGGAACACAACAGTGCGATTAACTCTGCTGTTTGGCGGCAGACTTACTGCCAGGCAGACTTATATAGCGGTGGCGGTAGCATGGTGGTAGCTGGCTAGGCGGACATATAAAATGCCCTACTAATAACCAAACCGAGTGCCGATAGGTAGTCCTACTGGCAACCGAACCCGGGACCTCAGGATTGTCAGTCCAAGCGTGTAGCCATTAGGCCACGGAGGCGGTTAAAATAATATGATTTCATAAACAAAAAGTTACTTCTAAACATAACGCAGTTAGTTCGTTATCAGACTCCAGTATCGCCATGAGTCATTTCTGCAGGAATGTAAATACTACAACCGCCTAATTGTGATAAGGTGGAATTCTACTTTAATATTGGTTCAGGATATAAAATAGTTAAAAAATAAAAAAAGGTTTGTTCATCACAATAGCTTAAAGCAACAGTTAAACATAGAATGTATGGATTGGGATGGATATTGGTTAATAGCTCAGCATATGCCTAGGGTTTAATTTTTCATTTGATGTTTCATTTTCATAATAACTCTGTGGAATTTATAAATTATCACCTTAGAAATAGACTTGTAAAGTTTCTACTAATATACTATTAGACATTGGATATTGACATGGTAGCCGTAAGCAGAAGAATGCTTCGACTTGAACCGCCCCCCTCCCCCTCCCACCGATCCGCGATACCTCACTTCCCCTGCAAATGGATGTCTTAGATGATCATCACCATCAGCCGAGAAACGTCAACTTCTGGACATAGGCCTCCTCCATGGCAAATTGACCGGTCCCGAGCCACTTGCATGTAGGCAGCGACTCCCCGCGATCTTAACCAGGTCATATGTCGATGTAGTAGGGGGACGGCACGTTTCCCGGTACGTGGTCGCCACTCGAGAACTTTTACTCCCCATCGGTTATCCGTTCGTCGAGCGATGTGGCCTGCTACTTCAGTTCACTGACTCGTCGAGCTATGTCAGTGACCCTAGTGCATCCGCCCAGATCGTTATTATGGCGCGCGCGAATTCCCTTACACCAGTGTATACAAACGTCATCCGTTCTATATATGTGAATAGGAATCGATATCACGACATTTGTTTGAAGTGTCCGGCCTGTGCCAGCACTAACCTGCCCATCCTTTGTTCTTGGCTATGTGGTCACTGAGGCGCACAGTCAGGGGCGTGTATTTGCTGGACAAGTAGCTCTTCTCTTTGGGGTCCAGTTCGGAGTCGTCCGTCGTGAGGTGAAGTGCCTGCAAGAACCATTTCTCACTGAACTGTAACCCACCCCAGATTTGGAATTGGATTTGGCCTTCATTTCACCCGATGCTAAGTGATGATAAGGTCAATAACAAAGATAAAGCTAATGAGGCGTTGGCTCTGCTAACTTTCATACCGGAGCATAATTTTTTTGTATGACTGTTGCCCCACCGAACCCAGAAGCCTATAAATAATATACATCCGTAATTGGCGCGTTAATCGCTAACAAAAAGCTAGGCTATTAAATTGTATAATTATCTACTGTTTATTAAATGTTTAAAAGTAGCAACAGATTCAATGATCAAAATATGGTGACAATTAAATTTAATTGATTGATAGACGAGTAAGCATACATGTCACCAATAAAAAAACGGCCAAGTGCCAATCGGACTCGCCCACGAAGGGATTATCTATAAAAAACGACAAAAAATCATGTCTGTTTTTAGTATTTGTTACAGCGGCAACAGAAGTACATCATCTATGAAACTGTCAACTGTCTATCACGGTTCATGAGATAAATCCTGGTGACAGACGAACATTGGAGTCTTAATAATAGTGTCCCGTTTGACCCTTTGGTTACGGAACCCTAACAAGACTTACTGTTTAGACGTAAGACTTACCTTCCTCAACACGGCGTATTGCCTGGCGCCCGTCTGAGCTTTCAGCAGGCCACATTTCTCTAGGTTGCAGAGCGTCAGCCACGTTTTAAGGCCGTACACTTGCACCAGCTCACGCTTGTAGTATTCCAGTACTTTGGGCTTCAGTCCTGACCCGGTGACGCATTGCAGACAGATCAATCGGAGGACCTGACAATGTATTTACGGTTTATAATTTATAACTCTGAATCCAGGAAGCTCCAAATTGAGTACTTTTAATCAGAATCCATGGTAGCCATGGAAGCCGTGGTAGCTCAGTTGAATAGAGCGTCAGTCCTTGAACAATCGATGTCTGGGTTAGATCTTGGCTCGTACCAAAGGGTTACAATTTGTTATTAGAAATTTATGTACGAATGATAGAAATCATTACTATTGGCTTTTCGGTGAAGGAAAACATCGCGAGGAAACCTACACACTCCTGAGAAGAAATTCAAAGGTGTGTATGAAGTCTACCAATCCGCACTGGGCCCGCGTGGTGGTCTATGGCCCATACGCTCTCAGTTGGAGAGTAAGCCTGAGTCCCTGCAGTGGGGACATGTATAGGCTGTTGATGATGATTATGAATCCTTTATCAGACGAGGTTAAAACCTTGCTATTTTAAATTAGTTGTCAGCAGTATGGATTTGCCACTACCCTTAGCCGGCGGGGGAAGCCGGAGGGGAACCATGGGGGGGGGGGGGGGGGGGGGGGGGAAGTGGGAACGTCTTTACCACTCCACCCTATTTCTTTATTCTAAACGAGTCTGGGGTCCCAAGATAGCTTTAGAGTCCGTAGGAAATTCATCCACCTTCAGTGGACGCGTTTCAAGTGTACCGCTGTAGATCCTGGCTAAAATAAAAAACAGGAATAACAGTGGGAGCGGAGAGGAGGTGGGAATACCCTTAGCCGGCGGATTGGTGATCGCAGAAATATATTGTTGATGTATAGGTAGGAGCTGCTATCCATCGCCTCTTACCTTACTTACCTCTACCTTAAATCCGTGAGCACACGGCTCATATTCAACATACAGAATCCAATGTTACAAACCTTAGTGATGGGAGCCTTCTGAGCGATGAGGTCTTCAATGTAGGTGGATACTTTTTCGTTGTCCACGCAGTTCAGGAAGTCTTCCTCGCACTGTATGGTGTCGTGGAACTCGAACGTATCTGTTGTCTGGATATATTCATTTATGTAGCTTTATTTCTCACGCGTTACATTTGTATTACATTCGAAATTTATAAGCTTAGTTTTTTCTCCACGTGTCATCCCCTAGGGGTGAAAGCCTCCTCCATCTCGTTCCACTTCTATCAGTAGCAATGTTGGTCAAATTCTGTACCGCAATCTTGGTGATAGCGTTGACTCATATTTTACTTTGTCTTCACACTTTCCTTTTACCAAGTTTAGTTAAGTCTTAAATTTAGTCAAAAAATGAACATGGACAAGACGAAAATCATGTGAAATGTCCATGTTGCACCTATTGTTGTAGTGGTTGGGAACACTACAATCGAAGTTGTCCACGAATATTTATACCTGGGACAGATCGTTCAACTAGGTAGGTTCAACATCGACAAAGAGGTCAACCGAAGAATACAACTCGGCTGGGCAGTCTAGCGATACACCAATATAATTCAACTATTATTGCTGATAGAGGTGACTTTGAAAGACTAGCCTTTGACCGGAAGATAAACAATGAACACCGTTGCCTCAATAGTTCGGTTTGAGACTTTAAGGCGAGGTTTATGCAGAAGAGATGTGGCGATGACATGTGGCGGTGCCGGGTAGTCAAAGTAACACAATATAAACCTTAACAGTACGTAGCATAGCGTCGCTTTTTACAAGGCGCCCTCAGGTGACATCCCGCTACTAGGTGACGCGCCACCGCCATTGACCTAGTGACGTGGCGTCACATCAGTTGCAAGCTAGTCGTCTACAAGGAACAACGTGCTTACGCTAAGAAGTAACTATATAATGCAGCCGCATCGCGTCCCATGTCTCTGCCTTAGTATAATTTATGAAGCGACGTGACAAATGTTCGCGCCACAAGTCCTCGCCATTTCTCTTCGGTATAAACTGCGCCTTAGACTAAACATACAGTACTCGCATAATAAGTTTGCCCCTCTGAAGTTAGCTCTCCGCAATTTGTATAGACGGAGTGTGTGTCTATTATTTTCGATAATAACTATTCGTAGATAACATAAAACATTAGGACATTTCTTTGCACCCGCTAACTTGCCTCCCAATTATACGTTAAAAACTGATACTTCGTGATCTTTTGTGATTAACTTCAGGGGGGCAAACTTACTGTGCGAGCACTTTTAGTTCCCAAAAATATCAAAGATGTCACCACGGGGGTGTTGCATTTTTTTCCATCGTTAAATCGTCACAAAAATTACTAATGCAGTTGTAGTGTTCTATACGTCACGTGTCTTACCTCCTTGATGTACTCGGCGATGGCTGTGTGCGTGGCGAGGGACTGCTTGTTGGCCAACATCTGCGGAAGTCGCGTCACGAACTGCTTGATCTCCTGCACTGATTTGTCTTTGTGTCGCTCGTCCAGCTGCGTCTTTATAACGCGTGCCTTACGAGCCAGAGCCGCCCCAACCTGATAAACGTATGTGAATACGTAGATTTATAACTCAAAACACCATCTGATAAATTATATCTATTAATCCATCAATATTCATCATCAGCCGGGAAACGTCCACTGCTGGACATAGGCCTCCCTCATGGTACGCCACATCGACCGGTCCCGAGCCACCTGCATCCAGTGACTCCCTGCGACTCTAACCAGGTCGTCGGTCCATCTAGTAGGGGGACGGCCTGGTAGACGTTTCCCAGTACGTGGTCGCCACTCGAGAACCTTTACTCCCCACCGGTTATCGGTTCTTCGAGCGATGTGGCCTGCCCATTGCCACTTCAGCTCACTGACTCGTCAAGCTATGTCGGTGACCTTCGTTCGTCTACGGGTATCCTCAATATTACAAAAGCGAAAATGAGTTTGTATGTTTATTTGTTTGCACCTCCTCCACTTTTCATCCCGATTGAAGTAGGAGTAGTTCCCGTAGGATAGTTTTTTGAAGCCCACGCAAACAAAGCCGCGGGTAGGCAATTTATATGTCCACCTGGTTAGCTATTATTATATTATCTAAGTGTGCCGCCAGACAGGATGTGTTTCGGTATGAAAGATAGCAGAGCCAGAGCCTCATTATATTGAGGCTTCTGGCTTCATTAGATCGGGCGAGAAGAAGGCGAAGTTCAAAACTCATCATACATAACTTTAAAAACAGTTCTCAGAAAATCGTATAGTAAGTAAGCCATACAGCAGTAAAGTTGCAGTCCCTCAGCTCAGCGAACAGTTCCTCCCCCGAGTTGAGAATGATGCGTCTCTTCTCCGCCGCGTCGGGGTTGGGGTCGTCCGCACTAACGAACTTGTGTCCAGGGAATGTGGCCGTACAGCTCTTTATACCGAACAGTTCGTCTGTGGGATCAGATTAGAGAAGTTGATAACACATTTATTCTGATAGATAACGTCACAGTCAGTCTCAATTTACTAGGCAAGTAAACTATAAGCTACATAAGTCTATTACGGGGCAGAAGACTCCCTTAAAGATAAGACTTAACGTTAAGACTTTTACCAGGCGAATTCCTTTTCCAAAGCCGAACCCCCACGGCTGTTAATCGCTACCCAAAGCGGCGGTCACACGTATATATTTGTAGCTACTATTTTTCGACAGCGAAACAAAGCTAAGGGTAACTGGAAAGGTTCTAAAATTATCGCGAGTAGTCATTCCATGCAACACGTCAATGTTGCGATAGACGACATTTTAACTCCATGTCACCAATTTAATCAGGGTTTTAGCTACTAAAACAGCCCAGTAGATGGTCACACTGTCATCATCATCAACAGCCTATACACGTACCCACTGCAGGGGCTCAGGCCTACTCTCATACAGAGAGTGTATGGGCCATAGTCCACCACGCGGGACCAGTGCGGATTGGATGACTTCATATGCCATTTGGATGTTCAAGACATGCAGGTTTTCTTACGATGTTTTCCTTAAAAGTTAAGCACTCGGATAATGTACTTGAATTGAAAAAACAACGCATAGGTACTCGGCTGGATTCGAAGTCGGAACCCTCAGCGCCTTATCCACTGCGCCTCTGATGGTCACACTGTAGCGTCGATTTATAGCTTCTAGTTTATCGCAAGCAGAAAATATCAGCTATAAATCGCTACGCCGTCTCCGTGAGTTCGATTCCCAGTGGGGGTATCGTACCTATCGGTACTCGGTGTGGATGGTGGTAGAGAATTTTATACGCCTGGCTACAACCATGTTACCTAAGTCTGACGCCAAATAGCAGTGTTAATAGCACTGTTGTGTTCCGTTATGAAAGGTAGCAGAGCCAGCGACGCTTGAGGTTGTGGACGCTTACCATCCAACGGCCTTAACGTCACTTACCATCAGGTGGAATGAGGGCCAACTGCAAACCCATCATACATAAGCAAGTATATAATTAATTGTACTACTATAGACCGCCCGCTCCTCTCTCGATCCCCTTTGTCGATGTACCCCCGCGCCCCTGTACCGCGCGGACGAGGACTCATTTAAGCGGTTTACTTATAAATGTGTATGATTATTTTGTGCAACATACCGATAAGTCCTTCATAAGTGAGTTGTGTGGCCATGACACTAGTGAAGTCGATAGCCCTGTCTAAGAGGAGGAGGTGGTCGATGCAGGACGTAGAGGAACCTTTGGGCGATGTGCCTTGCTCTTCTTTATTCAGACGACATAACAAATCCCAAACCTGAAATAATTAGCCATTTGTACAATGGACAACTTTTCAATTTAAATAGTTGAATTTTTTTTACACATACGTTTTATTTACTGAAATAATTTAATTTTCATATATTTGCAGTATTACATACAAAACCACTATCGACAAAATTCTGAAAAAAAAATTCTTTGTGAAGTAATTGTATAAAAAATAGGACATCAGATTAAGATGTCGCGCAATCAGCACCTATCATTAACATACAACTTCAAAGTGAATCACAATTCTCTTTTTATACACTATTTTTGATTATTGTTTAAAACGCCATCTAGGGACCGTTAGACTAATAAATTTGAACGTTAATGATATTCATTTCGCGACACTATAATTAGATCAAAGCCTATAGGGTACTTTCCATTGACCTAGAATCCTGAAATGTGGCAAGAAGACGTATAGAAATACATCTGAAAAGTAAAAATTTTTAAACTATAAGTAATTAAAGTTGCTTTTAAGGTTATAAACTGTACCAGCACTTATCGTTATTTGTATTTTAATTTGTAAATTAACAGTGATTCCTTGATTTCGTCAGACGCCTTACTTTTGTTTATGATTTTCAGTATGTTTATTATTCATATTCTGTACGGAACCCTCGATCCGCGAGTCTGACACGCACTTGACCGGTTTTCATAAGAGGAAAATCTCCTGTACCTGTTTAGCGGCAGTACCCTTGCCAAACACGCGCGGTATGATGCCGTACAGTTGCTGTATAGTCCGCAGAGCTTGTGCCGCATTGTACGCGCACGTGGGGTCACCTTCTAAGTAGTTCTCTCTGAAACATCGGACTTTAATATTATTATTATTTCTTTATTATCAGGTAACAAGGACCCATAGTATATATACAGTAAAATACAATAAATTAAGATACAGTTATTACACATAAAATAATTAGAAAAACCTATATTCTACTCTTATTTACTAGGCACGTTGGTGTCGATCTGTGTTGTTGGTTATTATCCTCCCTCGGAAGCGACGGTACACCACGCCCTTCGGCCAGAAGTCTGTACAATTTGGAAGCCGTTGTAGCTCAGTTGTGTAGAGCGTTATTCCTTGAACAATTGAGGTCTGGGTTCGATCCTGGCTCTTACCAATGTTCCAATTTGACAACAAACTACACCTCCAGTAACATTTGAATATGTGAATTCAGTGTTTCCAGTAACCACCAAATTAGGAGAAAACCCAGTTTTTACAAAGTTGAACTGACAATCCAGAGGTCTTGGGTTCAATTCCCAGCGGAGCTAAACAATTTTCCTATGTGTGCCTGGATAGCTGTCACCATGTTACCTAAGTCTGATGGCAAACAACAGTGTTAATAGTACTGTATTCTGGTAATTCAGTATAGAATAGCCAGCACCACATTAGTGTGATACTTTTAGATGAGCACATTTTCCATAACATATCATGAGGTAAGATGAAGGTGCCACTTTGTTAAACTAGAACTACCTTGTTACTCATAAAGAAAATGAACATAAGTTTGGCTTCTAAATGAATTTAATTTTGATTTAGAGTAACAAGGTTGTTCTGTTCAGTTCATAAAGCAAAAAGCTAAAAAAATAGTCTGTCCGAAATATGATTTATTTATCATAATTGCTAATTTTATATGATAACCGGAAACTCACCTAAAATCATTCTGCAGTTCTAGTGACATGACGTCACTGTCAAACGGGAAGATGTCACATCTGAACTCCTGTATTGAGAGATTGAGGGTCACCCCTCTGTTGGTGAGGTGTTTCTCACAGAGCTCACTTTTACGAGGTACGAAGAACAGGTGGAACTCTAATGGGGTGCTTTGTTTTGATCTGAAAAGTTTAACGAAGATTTAATTTAAAATATATATTATTTGCTCTATCGTAAACCAATCTGTTATAGTTGTAACTCAGCATAAATTAAAGTAAAGCAAACAAATAATTACTTGTGTTTCTATGTTTGATAAATAATTCTTTTATTAGGGTTCTGTACCCAGAGGGTAAAAAACGGGACCCTATTACTAAGATTTGGCTGTCCGTCCATCTGTCACCATGCTGTATTTCATGAACCGTGATAGTTAGACAGTTGAAATTTTCACAGATTAAGTATTTCTGTTGCCGCTAAAACAACAAATACTAAAAAAACAGAATAAAATAAATATTTTAACTTAGGGGACTTAAAAATTTTTTTGTTCATTTTTATAAATAATGGTATGGAACCCTTCATTCGCGAGTCTGACTCGCACTTGGCCAGTTTTATATATGAACAATAGGTGATACACAAAGTTATATTAATCTGTTTGTCTTTTACATTTACACTATAATAAATATAAACAGAAATCATAGTAACTCATATTAAAATTACTTGAAAAATATTGACAGCAATGGCACTGATTATGATTTTTACTTGCCAGAAAATACATTGTTTTATTAATTTTAATCACATAGTTTTTCCATCCTATGATTATAGATAGAAAAGGAATTATATTTATAATCATCAGCCAAGAAAAGTCCACTGATGAACCTGCTGTGTAGTGTGCAACCTTTACAATCATTATCAATCAAAAATTTAATTTTTCCAAACTGAAAATATCAGATTTTTTAATGTCTGCAATTATTTACCTCAATGACAGAATATAATCTGCAACCAAGTCCATAAGAGCTAGCTTGGGGCGGGCTATGAAAACATAATGCTTCACAGAGATGGTGGGTAAGCTGCCGGGTCGGAGGGGGAACATGTCCACCACTTCATGTTCTTTCAGCAGGGAGTACTGTGCCACAAGGCCTACAGGGCCCGCTAGTCCATCATCCCATATTGTAACCTGAAGCATATTAAGATTAAACATGGTTAAATTTACACTTTGTTCACACCCTGCAGGTCTAGCTGCAGTGCAAAAAGTGACACACTCCGCTCACACAAAACTGACATAGGATTGGAAATACATCCTAATTCTGGGATGGCGAACTATTGGCACTGGAAGAATATTGACAGCAACAGCATTGATGGATATTTAAAAAAATAATCTTACAATTATATACAGTTATAAAGTAAAAAAATGGAAAGGGGAGTAACTAACTAACTAACCTAACAGGATGTTCATTTTTAGCAGGGGTGGGGTGGTCCTGGAGGGGAAAGTGAAACCTTCAACCAATACACCCAACATATTGGGGTAGCACTTAACCAGCTCAGTTAGCTCAATTTGATTGTGTACAGAGTGACACTGTCATCTGTGGGATAGCTCAGCTAAATACCAGTTGGCTGCAGAGTTGAGGGTGATCTGGCACCATCTGGAGCTCTAGATCAACATTTAACATCTTTTCTCACATTATCACTTGTGAGATGGCAATGAGTTTATATATTTTTATACAAAAAATTCCTCTTAGATTTGGATTAATGTTCATAAAAATAGCAAATACTAACTATAACTACGTACTAGTACTCCATGTCATATAAAATGTTTTCCAATAGTTTTTTTTCAATTTTCCTGTTAGATAAAGTGGATTTAGCTTTTCTACTTTATATTTTATACTAGTTGTACATTTTTGGTACATTATAACTTTTGAAATATATAATATGATCTTTTCCTTAGGATAGAAGAAATAAAAATAAATAGATTTATATTAAAAAGGTTCAAAATACCTTCGGCCCCTCACAAAGTTGTAGAAGATTTAGCAGCTCTTTTCGCATTGTTTCCTGGATAATAGACACGTTTAACCTGCCACCAGTCAGGTGGGAGCTCATTTTTGTATCTTTCATCTTGTTTAATTAATTTCAGAAGGGATATTTTATATTTGTGATTTTTATAACAAGTAAAATATCTGTGTACAAAATAATAACAGATACATGTCATATGTCACTGTCAAGTAGCTTAATTCTCCCGACTGGGAAGGCAATGGAACAAAACCATACAGCCTACTCTGAATATATCTCGGCTTTCTCATTTTCTTCTGCAGTTTTCTCAATAAAATTTATAATGTGTACATTCTATCGCTTTTTTTGACGATTCTTGACAAGAATTTCAAAGGTCAGCCTTGGTTTCAAGATAATTCGAAAGAATCCATATGCCAAATGTAATCGACATGGTAAACCCTTTCGATCACGTTGAAACCCTTCACAAGTTTGCGTAATTGATACTATAGCACCGTCTGTGACATTTTTGCACTATATCACACCATTATAACACAAAAAACACACATAACAGTATTGTTAACGAATTCCTAAAATTGCAATGAACCACAATTTTCCAAGTTCGCGCCAAGAATCCTGTCACTGTCAATACTATCAATGTAAAATTCATTTTTTTTGTGTAAGTTTTTTCCACTAGGAAAGGTAAAGGCATTATAAAGCAAAGTTATTCTTCAGTTTTCTCAATAAAATGTACATTTCGTTGCTAGTTTGGGTTCATTCAAAGGTTCCAATTAACAGTACGAAAGAATCCAACGAAAGTTTCGAAAGAATCCAGGAAACAGGTACAACCAATCGCGTAACGGAAAAAGTCACACGTCCACAAAGTCCACGCGAACGAAATCTCGGGCAAAATCTAGATATATTATATTCATATCATCTCGTCATCTCATTACATAGTTCTTTAGTCATCGATATATACATATACCGTGTACCGTACCATACAACCTGTTTCCCTTCTAAATCAGAGCAGGTCAATTACGGTAATTAAAAACGCCGAAGTGCCATTTACATCAAGTTTCCAATTTAAGTAAACATTGAAACTGTTTAACATTTGGCTTTTGATGTAATAAAGTTCGTTAGGAGCCGCTGGACGCGTCTCGGTACCGGTCATTGTAGAACAGACCTCGAAACTTCTCGGTACAATTCCACTCCTCTAAAATCCATTATTCATAATGCGTAATTATTTACAAATCCTAGCTTCTCGAATTTGACGCTAATTTTGTTACATTTTTACAAATGGCGGGCGTAGCGTAGAGAAGGGATTCTGTGGAACGGAAATACTCGTACGTATAGGAAACGTTTGCCCGTGAAATGTTGATAGAATCAGCTGTACTCTACCTCATCTAGATGTGATATATGTAGCTAGTAGTAGTATAACGTGGACGTACACATAGAGTACTAAGCTACTAACACAACATGGCTCTTATCACGTCACGTATACAATGTAGACAAAAGTATTATTAACGGGACAAAAAGTTCAGCGAAGGGCTAGGGCTAGGCACTCTAGACCACATCATCGTTTAACATGAGGTGATACCGAAGCCTATCTAATAATGTAAAAAACCCGGATTGCCATACGAAATATATGTATTTCTAGAAAGTTTGAAATCTAAAATGAAAATAATGGTAACAGAAACTAACTAACCACCTTGGTGGCCTAGTTGCTACACCGTTGGCAAATCTGGAAGTAGAAATCGAAGAAGACCAACGACAGAGCTCGACCAGTGGTAGCTCAGTTGGGTGGAGCGTCAGTCCTTGAACAATTGAGATCTGGGTTCGATCCTGGCTCGTACCAACGAGTACCAATTTCCTACAAGTATTTCGAATTTATGTACATACGAATGATAAAAATCATTACAGTGAAGGGAAACATAGAGAGGAAACCTGCACAACCAATCCGCACTGTGACTCTCTGTAGGAGAGTAGGCCTGAGCCCCTGCAGTGGGGACTTATAGTATATAGGCTGTTGATGATGATGAAATTATTTAGAATGTTCGTCAACCACCTGTTTAAAAGGATCATTTATCACCTATTTTGATGCTGTTTGGTGGTATCCAGGCGGGCAGAGTGCCCCGCCACAAACCTAGTATAGAGTACTAGATACCCCACTGGGAACCGAACGTATGACCTGTGGAGCTGTGGATTATGATTCCAACTGTGTCCCCATCGATACCCGGGCAATGATCCTAAGTAGATAATCCAGGAACACTCCACAAAGCGTGCGAGAACATCAAGCGTCTTGCATACTTCAGGGAGGATATTGTCTGTCTCGCATAGGCTTCACTTCTGCGCACAATGGCCAAACATGGTTAAGTGTGGAAGTCATCCAGACAATCATACATCCAGAAAGATCTTCAAATAATGGGACAAGCAGGACAGTGAAGTTACAGGCCCGTCCCGCTTAACTCGTCTTCATCCCAACCCTCTGGCGGCCTGCGCGCGACTCCACATCGATTTTTCCACGAAACAAGCCATTCCGAACAGTCAGTGACATTACAAACACGTTCCACACAAGACCCGTACCGTCAAACTGTTTATTTAACTGAGTAACGTTTCCAGCGTGAGTTTTACCCTTAAAAATAATGTTTCACCGTTCAAATGTTTCATTTAATGATGGCCTCGCAACATAAAGGTAAGCGTGTGTAGTGTGTATTTAGTAAACATATCGATGTGGGGTGATTTTTGCAGGTTGTTTATGTTAATAATATGATTTTAAGGTTGAGTTTGTAGAGCAGACAGTTGTTGGGATGATAACGCCATGCGTGGGTGAATATCGGCCATGTGACGCCGACAATGTTTTCGTGTCGCGAGTAGATAACAAATAGGCAGAATACTTTTATTAAATTAAACTTTAATCTGGTTTGCTTGCTGTCTTGGATAAGTCTAAGGATTTTTCGTTTGATTTTTGTGTGCATGATCGCGGTTTGCCTTTGCTATATAAATTTTAAATTCTGAATTTAGTTTGATAGTTTTTTGTGTTTTTTTTGTTATGTATATTGTGTTGTGCGTGTTCTTAAATAAAGTTATGTCTACGTCTAAATCCATACTAATATTATACCTGCGAAAGTGAGATTGTTAGTTTGTCTTTCCCGTAGTAAAGGAGAGTCAGAATGACTTTTCTAACTGACTAATTGTGACTAATTTTCGGTACAGAAAATTTTGAAGGGCCGGAAAAGGAGGTACGAGTATGCTGCGTTTTATCCCAATCGAATACGTAGTTCCTGTGGGGTAAATTACGCGGACACGCGGACGTAGTCGCGAACTAAAGCTTAGTTCAAAAATGATTAACCATGGCTCAACGATTGCGAAAAAGATTTTTATAAAATTCTTACCTTGTTGAATGCTTACGATTTTTTACGACATAGTAGGGCTGAACATAATTATATGTATTTAGGTAATTAGAATTGTTTGTATTTTGAGACAGACATAGGTCTTATGACTGTTCTAAAATTTCTGTACTAATTTATTGATAATCGACTCCTAATTTTGTCAAAAATTGACCTGAGACGGATGTACGGATAGTGGAGCTTTATTATTAGGTGCTCGTTGGGCACTCTATGGGCACGGAACAGTAAAAAGGATGGAAGAGTGCTCTTACCAACCAAACTGAGTACCAGATAGGTAACCCGCTTCGTGAACGAATTAACCCGAGATCTACTGATACATTGACACGTGTGTATTTGTTTAAAATCTATAACGTTTCAGCTAAAATAAATTAAATATAAAACGCTTTCATGGCTTCCTAGAGTACATGCGGGGTGTTTAATTTTCGCTGAGGTTCTTTTGGGTTTTAACAAACGGTAGCGCGATGAGGAAATGCAATGATTCAGTATTGTTCCTTTTAGTATAGTATTTGCACTTGTTCATTGCTACGACCCCATATCTAATAGTGATGATGATTTAATAATACCACATGCCGAATAAATATAAGCACCGAATTTAAAGCCTTCGGAAGCCTGTTTATACAGTTTATAAAACTTATCACACTAAAATTGTAGAATTGTATCTTGGCCTTTTAAAATTCAGTTCAGTTCATAAAATTACTATTGACAAAAAAAGTATCGCGAGTCGGACTCGCGCACCAAGTGAAAGGAAATTGGTACCAAGAAATGGAGTTCATTTTCGCTCCATAACCAAGTTATTTTTACGGGTTTTCGGTTGATTTCTAAAAAAACTATACTAGTTAGGCTTAGGTTTTGTGTATGATAGTATATCTACTAACATATTTTTAACGTTGCAAAAATAAAGGGCGAGAGGCAGTGTTCTTCAGTGTGTAAAAACTAGGATTCTACCCCTTTTCGTGGAATGTCACATATCCTTATAAATGTTAATCCTTATTTGCAGTCACTGTGACAGACGTAAAGACACCAGAATGATGCAAGGATTGTTCAGTTTTTTCATCAGACGTTTGGACCCCTGAAAAATTATAATAGTTTAGCTATAAGTGACTTAATGATACCAACTTTTTCCGCAACAACCGCTAATCTTACCTTCGATAAATAAGTTACACAAGCGCCATATCCTCAGAATGACGTCAAACGAAAAACGTCGTAACCTTCATTGGAAAAAACTCTTGCTATCATCCTGCTACTTTCCAAAGTAATTGATAACCCGTCGGCAATATTGGAACGTTAAGCAAAAAATTCGTGAGAAATTTCCTGCGATAAATTGCCTTAGTAAGCTTTCGAGGCGCATGTAATTAATCTTGGGGTTTTTTACGGTTTACACGGTTCAGTATAGAAGCGCGAGATAGGGGATGAGTAATGGTGACAATTTAGATCTCTGCTACTTATGTTTGCGGAAACGTTTGTTGCGGAAATGTTTCTATCTCGTTTCAGTTGAATGGAGAAAAGTAGAGATTATTTTACATGTTCATCACCATCAGCTGGGAAACGGGAAACGTCCACTGCTGGACATAGTTCTCCTCTATGGTATGTCCGTCGGTTTAGTAGGTAGATGGCCCAGTACACCTTTTCCGGTACGGTTCCCTTCCTACTTTAGCTAAATATCGCTACGTACTCGATATGGTGGTACGGTAATTACCTAGCCGCCTGCTTACTCAATACCACCATGCAAACCAAGTTTGTCGCCTCAAAGCAGTGTTAATACTTAATAGCCATGCCACTTTAGGATTCTGATTGAGCACGCTTCTATCATACGGCCTTATGTCACTCACTATTAGGTAAGCCCTGGAAGCTAATAAACACGAAGCCGTTGCGGAAAAAAAACAATTAAAAATTATTGAGAACAATCGTACAACGCTCTACTAGGATAAAAGGAAACTGTTATTTTTCATTAGCGAAAAAAGATGAAAAAAAGTGAGAACAAAGCGGAACAAAGACATTTCTCCTTAAAGTGGACATTTGTGAAAAACACACGTTTTTATAATTTTCATTTTCCTTTGAAATGTCGTATCTATATAGAGCTGTTAGTCACTGTTTGTGTTAATCTATTCATTATTTCATATTACTGTTTAAGTGTATATATGTATGTATAATACCTTTTCACTGTTCTATGTAGTAGCTGATTCTTGTAGCTATTGTTTAAATAGACTTTTGTCAAATAAAGATCGTAAATATAATATTCAACTTTTTAGCTCTGAAATCCGTTCGTTCGATTTGTATAGGGCTAACTTCGAATATATCTTATCAAAAAATTGAGCCACTTCTCAAGTATATTGGAAGTAACAGGTAGATATAAAATCAACCCTCAAATGAAAATTGTTGTCTCGTTTTTCCAAAATAAGGTCTTACAAATAATATTTAAGTGCGAAATGAAATTTGTTTTCTTTGGTACACATTTCCTCGATAGCTCTGACAATAAGCGAAATAAAAAAAAATTGTTCGTACTATTACCAAATATTTTTATTAAAATCTGGACTTATAATGAGTATGAGAGAACCAGCAGAAGACGCGTGCGCTGGCACCCCGGGCTCTCTCACCAAACACACACTATTTCTAGCTTATGCAACACATACTCGTACATTCCTCAAATGCCAATTAAATGTATATCAGTATAAAAACTCAACTCTTCATAAAAATAAAGCACATGACTAATCAGCCCGCGTCTCTCCACTGCTGAAGATAAGCCTCTCCCAACGTGCGCCACTCCTTCCGGTCCTCATCCACTCGCTTCTCAGCGGGCTGGAGGCCGTCCCACCCCGCGTCTCCCGGTCCGAGGTCTCTACTCGAGAATCTTTCTGCTCCATGGACCGTCTGTTCGTCAACAGATGTGGCCTGCCCATTGCCACTTCAGCTTGCTTATTCGAGTAGCTATGTCGGTCACCTTTGTACGTCGACGGATTTCATTATTCCTGATTTTGTCGCGCAAGGAAATAATTTCAATTCATTTAAAGTCTAGTGAACATTTACTTTTGCACACAGTCCTTATATTTATGTTTGGGCCACGACTTGACTCCACCACTAACCGATGTAGAATGCGCTCGATTGCAAATCAAAACTAAAATATGAAATGGTTTCACATTTAAAAAAGAAAGTGTTGGGATTGTTAAAGAGACAATATGAAAGACATCAACGCGCGCGTTTGTGAGGTCCCCGCACTGGCAACGTTTAGTGAGTTATGGTCTATAACAATAACCGGCCAAGTGCGAGTTGGACTCGCATGTCCAAGATTCCGTACATAGTACCACGAGTATAATTACATTACTGAAATTCATGAAACAAATAGGTGAAGGTAATAAGGATATAACATAGTTCTAATGAAAATGTATCTAAATAAAATGTTATTCCATACACCGGTCTGTATTATAGTTGATGCTTTAACTGCAAATGTGAGTTTATAACCATGCAGTATAATTTTGTGTGAAATAGAACTTAATGTTAATATTTTAAAGACTTATTTCTTCTGCTTTGTTTCATAACGAATAATATGATTTTAGGTCAACTGAAAGTACCATATAGTTTTGCAGAGTTTACAAGTATCAAGTATCAAAATATGTGCCATAAATGGCTGTATATTGATTGCATTTCTTTATAAACTGGAGTTTTTTATATGTCTAAGAAAATATAGATTTAGGTATTTGGTATTAATTTCAATTTGATACCTTTTCCCGTCCTCGAGAAAAATAGATCTTGACATGGACAGAAACCCGGGCGGATGGACAACAAAGTGATCTTGTAAGGGTTTTGATTTTTCCTTTCGAGGTACGGAACCCTAAAAACATGCAGTTACGGTTTCCACTAGTTATTTAGCCGTGAAATAGAATACCATTGAGTCGAAACGTATACCTAGACTTCTACATCACTTACGTCTCAATTAGTCTATCCCGTATTGGTTGATGTCCTTTTGCTTTTAACTTATTATAACTTGGAGAAACAACAAAGTTTCGGGTGAGATTGTTTGTTTTTGTACAGTTAGCTGCCAATTAAATTGTGAACTTAGTTTTGAGGCCGCTTTATCAACGCTTTCGCTACCCGTTATAAGTTGGTTCTCTTGTAGCTCCTAGCCCGGCAAGGTCTTTTCTATTTGCTCTAAACTTCAAATTATATAATTCGTGGTATAAGTAATTGAGTTACTGAGTTTAACGGTTCTAATAGGCGCATGGGGGCATGTAATATCATTGAATTTAACATTACTTTTGTTATATTTAATGAGAGATACGGATGTGGTGCTGCCGAGTGGCATTCGTTTTTTAGAAGTTCATCCACTTCTTATCTGGGTGTAAATGTGAAACTGTAAATGACGACTTGCGGACTCCATGGAGCAGATCAGTCACAAAAAATGTAATTGACATTTTGATGCGAGTGCATCATATATTTATGAACTACTACTGAACTGCTACGGGTAAAATCGCATTAGGCGAAACTCTGTCTAAAATGAAAGTTTTTAGGGTTCCGTAGTCAAACAAGGAACCCCTATAGCTTCGCTCTGTCCGTGTGTCCGTCTGCGTCGTAGTCCAGAGACCCTTACTACTATAAAACTGTAATTTGGTACGGGTATACATATTAATTACGCCAACAAAGTGGTAGAATAAAATCTCGAAAAATATTTTTTTAGGATGGCTCCCATACACGTAACTTGCGGATGAAATATCTTTTTCGCGTCGAACCCATTGAATAGGTATTCTAAAAACATTGTGAGTTTAAGAGCACCATTTTTTGATCAAGAGATCCGTTTGCGAAACATTAACCCCACCCTCTATCTTCTAAACTATTAGAATAGAACAGAATAGAATACTCTTTATTATGGAAATAGGTGGTACAATGTTGTTGGGTTTGATACATTCATAGAATCTCTATTTCCTACCCTAAGGCGTACAATAATTTATTATTATATTATTTATATTACATACACAATATCTTAGTGAAGTAATTATTCTAGGGTATATAATATAATTATTATAACTTGTCAAAAAAATAATTCAAAATTTATATAAAAAAATCTTGCGTATTATAAAAACAATTCTTAATTAAAATGTCATACAATCTGGCTTTACATAATTTTACATTTAAATCTTTTATATTGTCAGGTAAATGATTATACAAGTTTGTTCCATTTCAATAGAGTGTTTTCCTATAAAATTCTTCTCTATTCTATTGCTTTTAAAAATCTGGAAAATTCACAGTAGTAGTACATAATTTGCTGAACTTCAAAGGAAAACTATCACGATTAAGGTGGCTTCACAAGTTAACGAGTAATAGGCGACCAAATTATAAAATATTCTTGGAGTGGCCAAAATGAAAATTTCGTACAAATTTCACTCAAAATTAATTTTTATAAACGAGTTAAACAACGGAACCCTGCACTGCGCGTGGCCCGACATGTACTTGACCGGTTTTTAGATGTTCATCTGTATCTTATTGTGGTCTGGGTGTAAATGTGTAACTGTAAATGACTACTTGCAGATTCCATGGAGTAGATCAGTCACAAAAAATTGACCAAGTGCGATCGGACTCGCACACGAAGGGTTCCGTACAGAATATGGATATTTAACATATGGAAAACCAATCTTAAGAATGCGCTTCAATTTTCGTAATCAATTTAGTTTTTCAGTAGCAGTAGCAGACGAGTACGACACTAGATGGCGCTAGTTGAATGTTACATCGCACGTCTAAAAAAATCACGTTTGTTGTATGGGATATTTAATATTTATTTTATTCTGGTTTTTAGTATTTGTTGTTATAGCGGCAACAGAAATCAATGAAAATTTCAATTCTTTTAACTATCACGGTTCATGAGATACAGCCTGGTGATAGACGGACGGCCGGACAGCGAAGTCTCAGTAATAAGGTCCCGTTTTACCCTTTGGGTACGGAGCCCTAAAAAATCTTATCGATTTGGTGCAAGGACATCATAGATTTATATAACTACTCCCGCGCCGCTACGCGTAGAGTCTGATTTGGCAAAACTTTGCTTGAAATAAACGTTATTATTATTATATAAAAATGCCGTGGTATTTATATTTTATTTCTGTGCCGTGTGCGTTAATTGACTTTGGCTTTATCGTTTGTGGAAGTAACGAATATAAGAGGCAATTTGGCGTAACGTTCGCCGAAACGGATTATCCTTAGCTCCTTCCGTGATAATTAATGTTGATCATTGTGGTTTATCTATGTATGCTTACTCGTATGTATGTATTTAGGCGAAGATTTAGAAAAGCAGAATTAATAAAATCGACCAAACCATTAATTCGTGAATCGTTGAAAATCGTTGGAATCGGGTTTCACGTTATTACATTTTTAAAAGTTTGTATTTATGTTTTGTCTGTTTTAGAGAATTATAAAATATCTTTGGCCAAAAAAAAACACAAATAAATTCACAAAATTTTTATTACCATTACCTACCATTATTTTTAATTACATTCTCAAAAACAATTTTTTAAATAACGGTAAACTACTCTACTTATTTCTGTATTCACAAAGGAAGGTTTTCAGTTACTTTACAAAGCATGCACAGTGTATAGATAAGGTAAATTAAAGAATGGGGCTGTGCGTCAAGGTTTATAATTACAATGACATTAACTCAAGGCTTCAGAGTTTTCTTTCAATTGTACGTTCTGAATGCCCTTTCGATTTTTAATTAAGATAATCGTAGGTATTTAAAATTCGAAAAACGTACTCATACATTCATATACCTGTATCAGAAAGAGACATCGTGAGAGTTATCAGTACGGAAGTCTCTGAAATTTTGAATAATAGATTTATATATACAACCTGTGAAATGGTATCCTATCTTTTATATAACATATACTAGTAGTACAACACCATTCAATTTTATCATAATCGGCTGCGTGAGTCCACTGTTGGACGTGATCATCCCCTATAGATTGACACATCGACAAAAAAAGTTATGAGGGGATTTGCTATAATCTAAAAATTTCGCTTGACGGATTGGTAGATACTTCAACCTATTTCCTGAGTAGTTTTCCCTTCGTCGTCTTTTGCGTCGCCAGCTAGGATATGGAGTGGTCCTATTCTACATTCGAGACCACACATCAACAGCCTATATACGTCCCCACTGCAGGGGCTCAAGCCTACTCTTCTAGACAAAGTGTATGGGCCATAGTCCACCACGCGGGACCAGTGAGGATTGTTAGACTTCACACACACTTCTGAATTTCTTCTCAGTTGTGTGCAGGCTTCCTCACGATGTTTTCCTTCACCGAAAAGCTAATGGCCATAATTTCTGCTCATTACTAGGAACATAAATTCCATATAACAAATTGGAACTCATTAGTACGAGCCAGGATAGAACCCATACCTTGATTGTTCAAGGACTGACGCTCTACTCTACTGGAGCTTCCATGTCATCGAGACCACTCAGTAAATATTCAATAAATTATTTTTCGTAATAGCACATCCTTATATCGTCCTTTGACGACGAAATCCGTCGTAAGCTTGAAATATTGTATTTTTAGTGATTGTCGTCGAAGCTTATGTTCAATTTCCAGAACATGTCATTTCGCTCTTATAGTAAATCTCCTTCTTCAAAGCCGTAGCGAAAATTTTTTATAAATTAAATCTCGAATTCAGAATAACTCAATTTGTTTCCTAGACCTAAAGTGCCTGAATTCACAGAGCTTTAAATTTCAATCTTGAAATTAAATCACGGGTTTTAATACATTAAGGAGCAGGATTTTTAGGTCGTTTCAGAGGAAACCTCCATTTATTCCGTAGCACCCACTTCTACGAGTTTGTTAGCCGAGACGAGAGAAACTGCCTCCCCACTTTTAATGGAAAACTTTTCTTTAGCCACAACGCTGACATTGAACGAGGGACAGCCTTGACACGGGAAATAAAATGTAAAAAGAAGTTAGCTTCTATATGACACAAATGATTAAGTGTTGCTCTCCAAGTCTTCCGTTTAAAGAAACTTTCCAGTGATTATAAAGTTTGTTACCTTTTGTTTAGTGTCGAATTTTACTTTCCTCATTTGTGTTTATACACGTATTTATATACTTATATAAGATTTTAAGATACATAACAGTACAGTTACATTAATGGTACATTTGGGTTCAATTTTATAGTTCCGTGCCAGCTAACCCAATTTTCAACTCAAAACATGAAAGCAAATGCTTTAGGATAAAGTTATAACTTCAGTTCAGTTCAGTATTTCTATTTTCTTAATGTCTATCGGTAATCATCGTGTTTCATAAAGTACGTATTTCTAAATTCAAATGATTATAGATGACAAATCTAATAATTACTAGACATGGATACATAGTCGGATGCATTCAGTAATACTACAATAAAACACTGCAATTAGGCAGGAAAATCAAAATCACCATCCTCAGCCGGGAAACGCCCACTGCTGGACACAGGTCTTCTCCATGGTACGCCGCATTGACCGGTCCCGAGCCACTTGCATCTAGCGACTTCCCGTGACCCTAGGCCAAGTCATTGGCATATCTAGTAGGGAGACGGCCCGGTACACGCTTCCCGGTACGTAGTCGCTACTTGAGAACTTTAACTTACTATCGTTCGAAGAAAAATCTAAACAATATATATAATTTCAATCTCTTGGCTAAATAATGACACCAAAATCATGTACAGCCTGCGTCAGTCCACAGCTGGATGTCTCTGAAAACGTCCCCTAATAAATACAGACGTGAACTTCGAGTGTTGTGACTGTTTAGTACCCTCAGTGTTTCAGTTTGACTAAGTACCAAAATGTCTATGCAGGCGAGAGAGCGTGAGAGTAGATAAATACATTGTTTGTGGAGGCCTAGTTTATTATGTAATACATATTTAATGTTCGGGAGAGGTCGTCTGCCTTCGATGAACATTCTCAGAATGTGTGGGTGTGGGCATTCCTTTCGAACGAGTCTCTCGGAAGTAGTAGTCTGTAATACTCACTGTATACTATACCTTTACTCAATACTATTTAGATGTATGTATTTGCACAGAATATTCATGTATTCAACACAACAGTCTATATATGATCCCATGGCTCAGACCTACTCTCCTACACAGAGTGTACGGGCCGGGCCATAGTCCACCACGCGGGTACAGTGCGTATTGGTATACACTTTACACACACCTTTGAATTTCTTATCAGGAGTTTGCAGGTTTCCTTACGATGTTTTCCTTCACCGAAAAGCCAATAGTTTACGACCGTACAAATCATATGTGAAAGCAATTTTGTTTAATAGCTTAATTAATACAGAGTTAATCTTTTTTAAAAGTACGACCGACCGAGCAGCTATATATGTCTAAATTGACTTGACAAAGAATAAAGAGTTTATTGAACTGTCAAGATATGTACGACATGTAAAAAGAACCATCAATCAGTCGATAATATCTAATCTATGCTTTAGATGTAATTATACACTGCGTGCTCAATTATTTTGTATTAGGAAAAAAAAAATCCTATCAAAAACAATACTTGTCAAAAAAACAAGTCTCGCAACTCAGTTGTTCTGCGGTAAAAAGTTGTGAGATCCATGTAATACCAAGTCGGTTATTAATTTATTCAGTCTCTACTTAAGCGACTTTCTGTCTTAATACGTTCAGTCTCTAAGACCACGATCGTGGTCTATAACAATTGAAAATCAATTGTGTCTGGAATCTCCGTACTCGAAGCATTAAGTTGTTACGTAATAATTAACAGCATCTTATAGTGACGCATATCAATATTAAAATTCTTTAATGTTTTATATAAATATATTGAGACTTGGCCATCGCACTAAATAATTGAATTTACAAGTGTTTTCAGGCGATTGAATTAACACGTGTTTTCAGGCGATGGCCAAGTCTCAACATATTTATATAAAACATTAAAGAATTTTAATATTGATATGCGTCACTATAAGATGCTGTTAATTATTACGTAACAACTTAATGCTTCGAGTACGGAGATTCCAGACACAATTGATTTTCAATTGTTATAGACCACGATCGTGGTCTTAGAGACTGAACGTATTAAGACAGAAAGTCGCTTAAGTAGAGACTGAATAAATTAATAACCGACTTGGTATTACATGGATCTCACAACTTTTTACCGCAGAACAACTGAGTTGCGAGACTTGTTTTTTTGACAAGTATTGTTTTTGATAGGATCTCATTTCTTTTTGTATTTTGTAGACAGTTCTAATTTTTTCCTTTTCGGTACCTTCTACTTATTGTATATATGTATATCTACCAGCAACGAATTTTCTTAAAGCCCTCTCTCTGACTTATGAACTTTTCTTATTTTTGTAGGTAGCCTTCCGTTTTCTCTTTTCCGGTACTACTTCTTGAGCTTCAGCTACAGTTTTTCTAAGAGCCCACTCCCTGTCTCTATGCGTTTTTCTGGGAGGCTTTGATGTTTCAATTTTTGACAAATCTGGACGGTAAATGCTTCTTAGTCTGTTGTATTCACAAATTGGCGATTCCTGCGCTTTAACACTTCCAACAAGAACAAGAATGGTCAAAAACGCGAGTCGCAAGTCGCATTCATTGCGAATCATATGTACAGCTCCCTCTGTTGATGATAGTAGGTGGAACTAAATCGTACGTTGATTTGAGTGCCCAATCACAGTAGCTCCGAGCAGAACTAATAGATGGCGCGCAACGATCGTTGATTGTTTTGCAGTTTCAGTTAGATGGCGCTGTCGTCGATGATTCAATTAAATAATTGTACTGAATTAACTCACATTTCATGTAGTATGCTAATTTTTGAATTCCTCTTCAGTGATTTCTTCACAATTTCCATAAATTACTCAACAAAAGCCCCATTCATGAATTAAAATTCGGTGGAGGGTAAACTTCCGTATTTTCGTAAAATCTGATTCAAATATTCATAAATAGTGCTTGAATAACATAGTTTAGTACAAGTCCCAGCACATCACACACAAATCAGCACACAAAACGATGTTTTTATATTTTAATTTAATTAAAATTCAAAGAGCGATGCACAAAATGTTCCGTCAATAGCGACATCTAGCGTCTTTTTTACTGAATTAATTTTAATTTTAATTTTCTGCGGTATTTTCTAGATTTTTTAGTTTTTCCTTGATTCATACACCAAACACTACTTATATTCCAAATTTGAAGCTTCTAGGTCTGCTAGAAGTGCCTTAGACTTTTGATGATCGGTCAGTCAGTCAGTCAGTCAGTGAGTGACAAAACTTTAAACTTTGACCCGTTATAATTCTTAAAATACTGGTTCAAATTGAATGAAATTTGAAATATACCGTGTCTTTACAAGCCTGCATGGTTACTGAAAATTTCAGTCTTCTAGTTTTATCCACAACGAAGTTACAGGGGGTCGAAAATGGTCTGAATTGCTTCGAGAAAAGGATGGTACGGCCGTGACGCTTTCTTGCTCGACTTGTGGGGGCACTGCCGTGCCCCCAGATTACTAACGAAGTTTATGTAAATGTGTTGTTTATACTAATTGCCATCAAAATATACGCCCGTATGAAATATACACGATGTATAATTCTGTGTAATAGAAATACTCTTTATTAGGATCATAATTTATTATATAAATACGTATAAGGTCAATCTTAAGGCACAGTGTACCCTCATCAATTTCCTTTTCCAATCGAGCTCTGTGACCACCCGATAAACAATAAACCGTGCTATAATACAGGATAGTGGGCGCTATTCAATGAGAAAGGGAACCACGAAATACAGTATCGGAAATAATAAGGCGGGCTGGCGTCCTGTCAATTAGGCTGTTATGTCCTTTGAGACTGTGCCGGCACGACACGTAAACATGAACGACATGGCCCAATTCTGTCTAGCGATGAATGTCTGAATAGCGAGGTACCTACGGCCTACAGCTCAGCTCAAGTTAAAGATTGTAAATTATTCAGAACCTAACTATGATAATTGTAATTGTAAAGAAGTAATATGTATGTATATTTATTTACTTACTAGCTTCTGCCCGCGGCTTCGCCCGCGTGGACTTTAGGTTTTACCCCGTGAGAACTACGTCATAACAAAATAACAAACTGAATCAACAGCCGAAAAAATAAGTTTCAAGCTTCTAGCTCTAAAAATAACGATACCTCTATACGACTTTTCATCCCCCCTTTCAACCCTTTTTTCGCATTAAAAAGTAGCCTATGTCCTTTCTCAGGGTCTAAAGATTGTATGTGCCAAATTTCATCAAAATCGGTTGAGAGGTTTAAGCGGGAAAGCGTAACAGACAGACAGAGTTACTTTCGCATTTAAAAAATAAATAAATTATATATTAGTAAGGATTAGAATTATAGTATGTTATTTTATCATATTTATGTAGCACTATTTACCCCTTATTAAATATACGATTCTTCTGCCCCAAGGTTGCCTGGAAGAGATCGCTCTTAGCGATAAGGTCCCCTTCATGTACCTTTTATATTCTTATCTGTTCTGGTTTTTTTGAGTGTGCAATAAAGTTTATTTGAATATGAGTTTATTTGAAAACAAACAGGTTCATTATTCAAATTGAATTTGTTCTGAATCTTTTTTGACTATACCGCAACTTTCGGAAAAAGAAAACTCGGTGCAAATTGTGACTCGCGCCGGCCTAAATGTATATTACTGTAGGCCGAGTGAAATATAAAGAGACTATTAATTATTCAAGGCAAGATGTCGTCGATACTTGATCTATGTCCATACACACAAAGCAAACTTTAGTGGAGTAGACCATTTATACTACAAGGCCACTGCCAGCTCTTATCTCCGAGCGAGTACGATTCAGAAGAGATCTGATGGTGTCCGTGACGAGTAAGAATGGAGGAGGTTCAGTGTTTCATAACTAATTTAAGAGATCGCAAGTTGTTTCTGTTTACTGCAGCGACTACCTATACATAAAACGCCCAGAATTCTGAGAAGTCGGAAAAATAAATAAAAAAACTAGCCAGCTGCCTCTGTCTTAAAATCAAGAATTACGTTTAAAAAATATAATTGACAATTCCTCTTTATGTTATTACGGCTGTGGGCTGAAGTTTAAGATAGTAAATTATTCAAGACGAAACGAAAATACCTGGAGCTGTAGAATAGTAGGTTAACTCTATCTATAGAAGGGTTGAAATGTGAGATACTCACAGCTGAATAAAGGTCGGCAATTTTAAAAGTTGAAACGAGAATAATCATTACAAGAGGCATAATTTTGTCTCTAGGCACGTAATAATAGAATAGCGAAGTTTCTTCAGGGTTGATAAATTCTACCGACGAGACGAGAATAGATAAAAACAGAATATATTTATGGAAGTGGCATAATATCTATTAGACAAATTCTGTTGACATTTGTGCCAAGATTGACAAAGGGGTAGAGTGCCAAGGTTTCATCATTGTTTTAATTGTCTCTTTAAATTACACATTGCGCGGATGCACAGTATGCATTTGAAAGAAAGAAAATCTTTCAAAAATATTCCAAGCTGAACATGGTACCATTTTAAAGCACAAACAACACACAAAGAGAAAAACAAAGAAATACATTACAATTAATTTGGACTTCAGAAAAATTTCTCTTGGAAAACGGTGACCATCTCTTTCTGATGCTGTGACGTAACCAACGCGCTGTTCGCGAGTTAGCAAGGAAGTAGTTACACTAACGATGGTTCCTCAAGGGAATTGGTTAGTTAGTCATTAAATATATCAAAAACTACAAGTCTTAACAAACAAAATCAGCCCAAACTAGAGGGGTTTACTGGTAGTACTTGAATAGTTACACTTTCTATTTGTTTCATCCATCATCAGAATCTCGTTACCAAGCGTGGTGGACTTGTCAAAATAAACAAAATGATCCCAAACCCGAGGGGTTTATTAGTACCCATTGAAGAGTTCGTAAAAACTTATGTAATGATTGGTGGTGACGAATAACTAATAGTTTATTCGTCTTTGTCTTTAGAAAGACGAAATTTCCTTCGGGGTTTTCTAAATTGTCAAAATTTAATTCTTTATTGAAAGGATTCAGTTACGAATCTTTTTTCAGGTCAAGTACCGCTAAGAAATATCGTCTTATGAACGATTAATCAGACACTTTATCTCAATAACTATAGATTTATGATGAAAATTACAAAATCGCTGTCAAGTAAAGATCCCGCCTACTCTTTGTTGAAATTCATTGGAAGACTATCGCGGGAATTCTTTGTATTTTTATGGAAGTGATGTGTTCTCCCGAGGGATGCATGGGGTGTGGGCGACTAACTAGATCAGGGATAGAGAAGCTAGGCTCATGCCGTGGGTGATACACGAAAGAATTGTTTGCATGGCACTGATTAAGGTAAACATTTGAATTTGAAAATGAATCACGAAATCTACGTAATATTTCACAGGGTATGTCGGTCAGTAGGTGTCTAATGCGACATTCCCTGCTGATTTCGAAAGTGACTTCGGAGCCCTCACTTATCAAGTCCCGTCACGCACCGGGCTGATTTTTGGAAAGCCTTTTTATGACAAAAGCGTCAAATACGAGTATATCTGTTAGAAGCCGTTTGAGGAGTATTTTTCTTAAAATTTAACCAAGTAAAAAAGTTGTTCCGCTTTAATTAAAAAATTAATTGGCAATGTTTAAAAATTCTTCTCTCAACTCTTTGTACCAATTCCGAAGTCCATGAAATGTAATAAACTTAAAGATCTGTCAAGTGCCTACTAGGCGTGAGGTATTAAAATTCAAATCGTCGCTTTGAAGCGTCTTCACCAATTCTGGTAAAGGTCACGAGTACTCTTCAGGTTTCGAGAGAGTAATTATCTTGATTACTAAATCGTTACGTAGACGGATTGCTTGATTACCTCATTAATTTGAAGCTTTGCTGGTTTTATTGGACGATTTTAAAAGCATTTAAAATAAACGCCTCTTGGTAGTAGTAATTTCAATTGACTGTCCGATTCTCGTCAGGTCAGGTTATGTCAGGTCGTGTTATTACTTTGCTACAGAAAGTGTATTCGCTAGATCAGGAGCTATCATTTCAGACACCCGATTAAAAGCAATAACTTAATTAGGAATGGAATGGATAGAGCGCTGGAAAATGCAAGATCATTCATTCCACAATGTAATGGAAGATCCTAGAAAACCTCCACCTGGCCTGAAGGAGAAATGCAAGATTTGGGTGACACTGAACCGGATTAGGACGGGAGTAGCGCGATGTTACTACAACCTACACAAGTTGGGAATTAGGAACCCGCCGAGCTGTAACTGTGGAGCGCCCAAACAGACCACTCAACACATAGTTGAAGAATGCCATACAAGAAGATTCGGTGGGAGGTTAGAAGAGCTAAATCTGCTGACCGATGACGGAAGGGAATGGCTCCTTAACCTAGATATTAGTTCACCTAGACCTAGATTTAGTTTATTTAGTAATTATAATTATTATAACTAAGCAGGAATAAAAACCATACGAAAATAATAATAATTTCAGAATCCAGAAGATACTTTTCTTTCAGACATGTTAAAACAGAGTTCAATTTTAATTTATTGTTCTTTCAGCGATCTCAAATAATTTTAAAGGACTTGTGATTACATCACAAATTCCAATAGGTTAATTAGTAATTGAAAATAAATTGAAATGTTACCATTCTTCTAACGTACCTAATCACTCACGGCAAAATTTTGGTTTCCTAACTTAATACTGTAAAGTCTCCAAATAGTCTAAAATACCTTTGTTTTGTTGTGGCAGCCGAGGGCGGGTCCGAAGAAATGCCCACGGCCACCGACCCCAACATTGAGCAGAAGGAGCGGCTCATCGCAGCCGTCAAGAAGGAGGTCAAGCAGTTGATGGAAGAGGTATACCCATGACTACTGTATACATAGCTACCAGCGTCTGCCCGCGGCTTCCCCCGCGTGGACTTTATGATTTATCCCATGGGAACTACTCGTTCGATCGGGATAAGAGTAGCCTATGTCCTTCCTTGGCCTTTCCACTATCCCTCTACAAAAAAATCAAGCCATTCTGCCAAGCCACTGCGTTTCACAATTCAATTCAATTCTTAATATTTATGGCAACTACCAACTTCATGGTAATTCTGCCAAAATCTGTTGTCCAAAGAGGCTACGTTAAAAAGGAAATAATCGGCCAGACACGCGATTCACTTTGAGAGAACTAAAATAAGACTGCGTTTCACAAAGCGACAATTCTTAATAAACTGACATATGTCGGCAATTTTCAACTTTCGACCAATCAACGGGCGCTACGGGCGAAAATGACATGAACACGAGTATGTCAGTTTATTACGAAACTACACGTGCGGATTCGCTCCACAGATTTGGTTAGGTTCGCTCGTATGTGGTTCGGGCACTAGCTAACCAGTATTTCAATTTGCCGTAGGCTGTGACCCGTAAATTCGTACACGAGGAAAGCGGCGGAGTCACAGCCCTTTGCGGCGCAGTTGAGGCCTGCCTTGGTCAAGGCCTGAAGCGTCGTGCTCTCGGCCTATTCAAAACCAGCTCCACTACAGCTCTTCTACATAAAATCGCAAAGGTAAGTGGAAAGTGATTTATACTGTCTTACGCCTAGAAGTGGAAGTCAGTCGTCAAAGTAGAGTCATAGTGCAGTTATTTAAATGGAACACAACGTTGATGTTTCATCGATATTCTATTGGTATATATTGGAATGGTACCATGTATACCAAAGTAATGGATATATAATCATCATCCTTTTCGACCTTAGCTAGATCGTCTGTCCATCTAGTAGAGGGACGGAGATAAACTTAATACGATGAATTACATACAGCGAGGCAACAGCGCCAGTGTACTGGGCACCATGCCGCACGGACTGGCCCTAGGCGAAGTGTTCACTTTGTGATTATAGGTTTTTTGTTTTTACTATTATTATTTTTATATTTTTAGTTTGTAATTGTAAATAAGTGACTATCATCATCATCATCAGCCGGGAAACGTCCACTGCTGGACATAGGCCTCCTTCATGGCACGCCACATCAACCGGTCCCGAGCTACCTGCATCCATCGACTCCCTGCGACTCTAACCAGGTCGTCGGTCCATCTAGTAGAGGGACGGCCTGGTAGACGATTCCCGGTACGTGATAAATAGATACGTACGTGATAAATAGATAGGTACTTGTTAAAGAAATAAGTGACTCTACGTATTATGTAATTCAACTTTGAAACGTATTTCTGTTTGCGTTTTCCAAATTACCTATAAATGTATACACTTTTACAGTATGTTTTGTAACATTATTTGTATGTATTTTTATAAATTGAGAATATACTTTAATAAGAAAGTCATCGTTTTTAAATGGGCGTATGCAAAAACGATAATCCTCAGTTAAGTGTCCTCAGCGATCTTATGAAGTGTTAATTCTAACTCATTCAAATTACACAAAGTAGCTAAACCAAAGCACCAAAGTCGAGGTAAGTGGTTATTGCCTCTTCCTGATATCGGATAACAATAATAACGAGAGGGAATTGGTACAAGGACCTCTCAGACCATAAATATTTATTGAGTGTACTTGGGGAGCTGTAGATCGGTGCGGTTCGGATCATGCTCGGTTTGTTAGGCTATTGTACCTTTGGAGGTTGTTGAGTAACTTCTTCATTGGGTATCCTATTGTTATACAATGAGAAGAAGACTAAACCGCTTTGGTTTCTTATTCTTAGAGAGCTCATTTCACTTATTGAAGATAAACCAAATAGTTACATATTAAGAAAATTTTATACCAGAACACAAAATTACAACTGCTGTTTGCTGGCAGACTTAGCTAGCCAGACGTACATAGAAAATGTCCTCCCACCAACCATAGTCTTGACTACCACCGGCTTGCCTGTCCTCTAATTATCTAGAGAACCCAATAGCTGTTCTATATCCAACACACACTTAGCCGATTTAACTTCCAATAAGCTCGTTATACATATTAAGTCTTGGACTTTGCATCAATAACGTTTACACTCCAAGAGTTACAAATTGTTACAAATTGAAGCTGTACAACAACTTACATTAAGTTTCCTATTGCGACTTTCATATCGGCAAGATCAAGGCCATCGAAATCCTTTGAAATATCAGAGCCATTTTCCTCTAGCTCAGGGCGATAAAGATCAAATCAATACTTCCCTTCGTCCTCTGCGTCTCCCGCGGCCGCTGGATACAAGGGTCCTTTCAGTTTGTTATATTCTTCAAATAACAAGAAAGGGTAGCCCGGTATAATGTATTTACTCGTACAATATGTCGGCATCACTGGCATAAAACACGCAATTCACTTGGCAAACAGTGTGAGAGAGCTGTGTCTGGCAGTGTGATGCCAATGATTGCTCGTAGAGGTACTTAATAATGATGATAATTGAAGAAAAATATATTTACAAATTAACCCAAATTGTGTAATAGCCAAGGTATGAAGTTCTAGTAGATTCTATGAACGTACGTGGAAACAAAGTTCTTCCGGCGGTTTTGCATTGCGTAGTCTCATCATTATCAGCCGGGAAACGTCCACGGCTGGACATAGGCCTCCTCCATGGTATGCCACATTGACCGGTCACGAGCCACTTGCATCCAGCGACTCCCTGTTGCATTAACTCGGTCGTCAGTTCATCTATTAGAGGGAAAAGTTTCCCGGAAAAGTCAGTCGCCACTCGAGAGCTTGGGCTATTCGTTTTTTTTGCGTAGTATATCCTCATAATACTCGTGCGGCATTTGGAAGCATTGGAGCGGGACAGATGATATCTGCAGAGGTTTCCCGCCCAGGATAACGTGTTCGCCAACAATGGTGAAGTTCCACGCTTGACAGATGAGACACAAAGCGCTACCCACAATCAGTGCTCTCATACGCATGTTTTCTTTATTATATGTTTTCCAAAGTACCAACTTATATTTCTTTTTTTAGCAAATACTTCACGGGCGATACAGTTTCTGGTTCCGTACCTAAAGGGTGCCAAAGGGTATATTTTACGAAGTCTCTGCTGTCATTCCGTCCGTTCGTCAGGTCTATCAGTCACAAAGCGCTACCTTTTTAATCGCATTAGATAGCCACATGTAATTTTTCACAAAAGAAAAAAATGTATGATGGGTTTGCATTTGAACGCAATCTCGCCTGATGGTAAGTGGTAATAGGGTCGTGGGTGGTAAGCATACCAAGAAGCCCCAAGTTAATGAGGCGCTACTCGTAGTTCAGCTACCTTTCATATCGAAGCTCAACAGTGCTTTAACACTGCTGTTTGGCGGCAGACTTACGTAACATGATTGTTAGCCAGGTCATGTAGCTAGCCAGGCCGACAGAGAAAATTATAAATTATGCTCTATCTTATGGTAAATATGATATATATGGTAAATATGAAAGCGTCGGTGGCGCAATGGATAAGGCGCGGGACTCTCAATCTGAGGGTTCCGGGTTCGAATCCAGCCGTGTACCTCTGAGTTGTTTTTCAATTTAAGTACATTATCCGATTGCTTAGCGGTGAAGGAAAACATCGTGAGGAAACCTGCATGTCTTAAACAGGCATGTGAAGTCCGCCAATCCGCACTGGACCCGCGTGGTGGACTATGGCCCATACACTCTCTGTAGGAGAGTAGGCCTGAGCCCCTACAGTGGGAACGTATATAGGCTGTTGATGTATGGTAAATATTGTACGGTGGTAGAAAACCCGTCTTGTTTGAGTCCGACCTGGTTTGAGGCGTATTTTGTATCTACAGAATGAATGACAAACTTTTGCATTTGCTTAGGATACAATTATGTTTTTTTATTATTATTATCAAAATCAGATTTTTAACTAACAGCATTTTGTTCTATGTTCTAATATGTACGTAAATGATCAAAATGTGTTTAAAAAAATATTTTTGTTATTATTATTATTTATTTAAATCAGACATACAGCCATAGTGTTAGTAAACTTAGTGCTATGTTAGTAAGTTAATTATAACGTCAGACATGATACTGTGACACTGGTGCATGTAATGACAACCAGTGCCGCAGCATCGGTGCGTCGGTGCGCACGCGACGACTGCGAGTAGAGTAGGACGCCCTCTTGCGCATCGTGCTGCAGAAGCAGTCTACATGTGCCTCGGCAAATATCCCCGAAGCGCTGCAGAAGCGCTTGGTGAGCAGAATAATAGTAACAGTAAATTGGTTTAAAATTAATCACTTTGCCCGTTCGTAAACTGTTAATGTTTACCACTTTAGATTGAAATTGTTTTTGATATTCTTTAAAAAGGAAATGAATGCCATTTTTCTACCTTTATATTGAGTTCAGTTTAATCCGCGATGTTTGAATCGTAAACCAGCGCTGAATTGTACGAAGGCCTTCAAACTCTCCTAAAGAAAATCATCGTATTCCCAAAGGGCTTTCTTTCTCCAATTAGAAATTCTGAACAATTTTCGACGCTTTTGATGTTTTAGGCATCTTCAAGGATTATTTCGATAAATCATGAAGAGCAAGGGAAGAATTGGTAAAAAACTGACACATTTTAATGGCGTCAATTTACGACGCTTACATTGTGTCAAAAGCTTCACTGTAACAAGATTGGAACAAAGTAACGAACTATTCACGATCGTAAAGTTGAAACGTATTTCACGTCCAAGATAAATTAGTGTCATCTTTCGAACAGAGTGCTCTTGAAATCTCGTGTAACATTGTACAGGACTCGTACTGGACGTAATGTGTTAGAGCAATGTCCGGGACAGGATTTTGCTGGACATAATTTATAATGAATTCCGCGGAACCAGTGGCGTAGCTATGTAACCGAGGGCCCCCGGGCAAAATTAAATTGGGGCCCTATATACGTCAAAGGTGCAATACTACTTCATCACGTGGCTTAATAAATATTTACGTTACGTCTTTTTGAAGGAATCCACGTCAACCCTCAAATTATATTTGAAATAATTGATTTTAACCATTTCAACGGAACCTTCAAAGGCATCTGAGTGGACGGAGGTAAAGTTTTTGGGTTCAACTAGGATATTCCAAAACTTTTTCAGACGTATTTCATGGAGGCGGGAGCCCCTTGAACATGCTAAGCCCCGGGGCACTGCCCCGCCTAGCCCTATGGCAGCTACGCCACTGCACGGATCGTAATGTATTTAGTAATTATACGAAAAATTCTACTGGACACGATGTTTTATTTTCAAGCGCTTCCGGTGCCTAAGCGCTTTGAGGTTCCGGGTTCGATTCACAGTGGGGGTATCTACAAGTACTGGGTTTGGTTGGTGGTAGAGCATTTTCTATATGCACCTGGCTAGCTTCCACAATGTTACCTGAGTCTGTCGCCAAACAGCAGTGTGAATAGCACTGTTGTGTTCCGGTATGAATGATAGCAGAGCCAGCGCCTCATTAGCTTGTTGCGTCTGGGTGCGCACGCTTACAATCCAGCGACGTTATTGTCGCTTAACATTAGGTGAGATGAAGGCCAAGTGCTAACCCACATTAAAATAACGACCCAAATTTAACGACACCCGCCACGGGATGAGGCCTTCTTATTCTAAACTTGTATTATTTATAAGGGTAGTATTCACTAAAGACAAATATCCTCGCAACCTCACAGCTCACCGACGACATATTAATAATATCTACCGACGTATCTAGTAAAGCTTCAATGAAATCTATTTCATTCGTGAGCTGCATAAATCCAGGCAATTTACAGGCAGATCGGAATCGCCCGGATTTATGCACCGGAATATCCGCCGGTAACGGGTTATGATCAGCAAATCCGTTTGCGGCACGACGGCTTTATATGTACGTTGAGATGAAAATTGAAACGAATGGGCGGATTTCATGTGATATGCTTTTTATGATGGATTTATTAACATGTTATGAAGATCGTCAGAAAAACGGTCTCATACCCTTTTTTACGTAATCCCCTTAAAAAAGAAGAGCGCTAGGGGTGTCAAAACTTGATAATAATCAACTTCATAATTCTTGTTGTTTTCATGAGCCTGACCCTATAATCAAATCTAGCGATTTGCCATGATCATCGTGACTGATTGGCGATCGCAGTAAGATTATATGCGACTTTCACGTTGGTGGCCACCAAATGCAGTTTTTTTACAGAAGACAGATCAACACTTGCTGATTTACTCTTTCTTCGTTTGAATATTCCTAAGGTGTTGTTTTCGGGGAACACCTTACCCACCATGTTTAAATGCTACGAATAGTTTTATATTTATTTATTTTATTTACCTTTTCACGTAGTCCTTCGAATGAAAGTGTTTTTATGTACTATCTCATTATGTTTGTACTGCGATGACATTGAAGATTCATGCTTCATCGTTAATTTCGTTAGCAACTGCATAAGTCCAATGTTGGACATGAGTCCTTTAATAGATCGCCACATGTGACTTAAACAACAATTTCAATACAAACCTTAAAATGCTTCGTACAATCCTGTGTGGCAACCCTAATTATTTTCTATGGGTCCATATAATCGGCAATTTAATAGCCTCGTGAATATTATTAAGAGCCCGCAGTAAGCAGCGCTCAACTCCGCGCTGAGATCACACGCTTCAACATGTTGTTGTTTCACCTAGAGTGAGACAGGGCGCTAGAAAGAAAACCAAGGACAAACGGTGACTCCTGCCGCCCTTTCCCTCCTAACGTTCCCCGCGCTAGAGTGTTCGGCTGCAAATTCGCATCATAATTTTGTAGTTTTTTTAACTGATTTTCGTAGTTTCGTTCTCATTTGAAAACCACAAAATCAATTTCGAAAAATCCTTTTTCTTATGAAACTACATAGTTTAATCCAAGTTTAATCAATATCTAGAATAGGGTTCGACTTAAATCTAAACCGTATTTTGGCCGTAATATTCAGCCAAACTGAATAGGGTTCTGGTGGTCTAAAATTCAAAACTTATACTCGTTCTATATTCTTTATAATAACATTTCAAGAGTCATAAACTAATTGAAGACTAAGATATAACTCAATATATTTGCCAAATTTTATGATGATGCAATTTGTTATTCAAAAATAAGGACGTAACTGCGTTTGTATGGAGACTTTTGATATCTCGTAATATCGATATTTTACATTCAAGTAAAGCTCGAGACTTGACAAAGTTGTGTCTCTATACGCGAGGTAGTTGATTTTTCCAGATTTGTTCAACGATATAGAAAAGCCATGACTTGAATTACGATTGTATCTATGGCCAGCAGTGAGCTGAGTGGCTTCAATAAGAAACTTTTAAGAATAGTTAACATAAAATTGGAAGCCGCAGCTCATACTTATCTTAAAGCCTTTCTCAGTATAACGAGCAGCTTAATTCAATTAATTTATTTCTACGAGGCATCCGTGAAACTTTCGCTCAATCTTGAAAGAAGCTCTGGAAATTGATAGAAAATGTGTCTTCATTTCTGATACAGACCGAACCCTCGACCTCAAAATATAATTCAAATATAAGTAAATAATTCTAGATCACATATTTAGCCAATGTTTTGACATGCAAACAGTAATTAACAGTAATTCTATGATATGAAGTGACAAAAAGTGAAGAATGGTCTGCAGCCATCATAATTCACTTGGTCTGGTCTGGTCTGGGGGTCTGGCTGGGTGGGAGGGGCTGGTCATATTTCAGGTAGATCGGCATTGGTTAAAAGGTGTAGGATGAGAACGAAGGAAATATTATTTGGACAGGGTCGTGCGTGGACCTAGGAAGCAGAATTAAATTAAAGAGGAGAGTAGAAGCTTTACTAATGTAGCAGAATACCGCGTCCAGTTACATTTATGCTTCGGGAGAAATGATGATGTCATGCTCATGAATATAATCGAAGATTTCAAGCAATCATTGTCAGCTGATTTACATGAGATATTTGCTGATATAATGATTTGCTTTCAAAACGCTTGGCATGCGTTTTTATTTGAAGTATATATATGTAAACAGACTCTTCTGTCCGTCCCTAGGATTTTTCTATTAGTCTCATAGTATGACTACTACGGGATGTGTTCCCACACGCCTATTGTTCATATTTATCATCATTCCAACTGTATCACAAGTCACATTGTAGTAGCACTTATCACATCACATTTTGCTTAAAATACGAAAGTAACACTATGTCCGTATCACGATCTCTTTGTTGCCTTATCACGTCTAAACGACTGAGCCTATCTTGATGAAATTTGGCACGCAATTGTCTTATTACATGGGAAAGGATATAAGCGACAAAGTGTTCCTGTTTTCTGAATTTCTGAAGTCCACGCCGACGATGTTTTCATTTCTACAGCTTGGTTGCGTTCACAGTATGGATTTAACCTCTCCCAAGGTCAGTTCATCCCTTAAGCCTCATCCTAACAAGTTTTTGCAGTCCCAGGCTAGTCGGTTTTCAACTTGTTTGATTTTGTGGGGTATTAAATCGAAGCTTTTGGGTTGGGTCTTATGCTCAGTCTGATCATCAAAATGAAAAACAAGTAAAAACTTTTAAAGGCCAAGGGCTTCGTACCGCTGTACAATGTTTATCATAAGATCGAGAAAAACGCCGAATAAAGCCATTTCTTTTATGGAGATTTAAAACAGTTTTTTTATAACGGTTACACGAGCTCTAATACACACTGTGAGAAAATGTCAAGCGTGTATTTATTACGGTTTAAAATAGCTCTGTGACAGACAGACAGAAAGGTTGGAGAGCGGAGGGTAAAAGGGTCACGTTGTGCACCCTTTGGGTATGGAACCCTAAAACGATGCTACGATTTCTATGACGTTTCATCTTCAAGCTCGTCCAATCGTATTTTCCAGAAATGCTATAGTAAAATTAAACCCAAAGCTAAATGATGTTTCCTAATTAAATTCATTAAATTGAAGCGATATGAACATTTGTGTGCCTTTCTGGGAACTCACGGATTTGCTTTGATGTGGAGATGTATAATATACGTAATTTCATTTGTTCACTCAAAAATTGTGTGGAAGGTTGAAAGGGAAATACAGTATTTGATTTAGAGTTACAATTAACTAATTTCAAGAAACTTTTCGACGATATGATTTCTGTTGCATTGTTTATGTTAGCTTGTAATACAAGTAAATGCGTTAAAAAAGAACTGGAAACCGCCTTCAATTGCCCTAAAAGTCTACTTTTACAAAGGCAAATTTAAGATTTATATCGTTTTCTCATGGATGCCGTTGTCAGAACTGGACCAAATTGAAATGGGACCACACGGAAAGCACCACTTTTCAAATAAAAAAAAGAATCATCCAAATCGGTTCACCCAGACAAAAGTTCTAAGGTAACAAACATTTTAAAAAATACCCGTCGACTTGATAACCTCCGTCTTTTTTGAAGTCGGTTAAAAATAATACATTGCCTGACTCTCAAACACCGATTCTTGGGCTATGTGTTGTATGTCTGTTTGTGTTTTGGAGTATCACACGAAAATTATCTTAAAAAAGCTTATGATTGGACTTAAAAACTGGTGTATAATTTACACCGGAATCCGTCGTTGGCAAAAGCTACATAAATGTATTTTGTGAATTTGACAGTTGTTGTAACTTAACAGTGCTACCTATATTGTAGCCGTAACTTAGTTTATTCCTCTCAAGCTTCTTAGTCTTAGTTGTCCGGAAAAACGAAAACGAGAAAAATCGTTGCCGAAATAACCATAAATAATCTTACTTTTGCGGCGCCGAGGTCGTTAGCAGACAGAGCTATTCAAACAACCGCCATTACATAAAGTTTTGCTCGAGTGTCACTCTAGCTAGGTTATACGTAATGAAAATACGAGACAAGGGTTCAAGCGTGATGGTAAAATAATTACTAACTAATTTTCATGAAAACGAAATGTTTCTGAAATTGTTACTCCACGGTAAAATACAGTTTCCTTCAAAGAGGATTTCTTTCAAAGTTCAAACGTAGGTTCAACCTTGACCTTTTGGTAATCAGCATACTTTTTATATTACTAAATACGGCTAATTATTAATTATTTGTAATTACAAGTTGATGCGTTCAAAAAGAACTAGAAACCGCATTCAACTGCCCTGCAATGGAAGAACCAGCATTCAAATTAAAAAATAATCATCAAAATCGGTTCACCCAGTCAAAAGTTCTGAGGTAACAAACATTAAAAAAATACCCGTCGAATTGACAACCTCCTTTTTTGAAGTGGTTGTAAATAGGAGCTTATTGGTTTATACTGGTGTGTGCGGTATATTTCATGTCTCATATTTCTAAATGAAATGAAAGTAAATCAGTACACGTACAGGCTTTCAGGATCCCGCTGCGTGTGACCCATATCCAGTGTTCTCTTTATTTGTTGCGGTCTGACTCATATATAGCAACGGACAAACACGTGATATAATGTCGACGTGTATTTGTAGCACGTCGTACGCACTGTCCATCACAGGAAAGGGCATGTTTGTGGATATTACTACCAAATTATTACAAAGTAGCGCTCACGGTATGCCAGCCCATTTCATACAAACAGTCTCAACTCAACCTAAGCCAATGCAACTGGCTAATCACGTTGTAAGTTGTAACAACGAATTTATGTGTATGTCATCGTCAGATTTTCGTTGAAAAGTTACACGACGGGCTTGAGATTTTTTATGGGGATCACAATATCGATGTATTTTATTTGGCAGTTTATATTTTTTAAATCTTGGCTCTATGGGTGAAAAATTGTAAAAGGTTTAAAGAGAAAGTAAGTTTAATTTCAACATCTAATATAGTTAAGCTCAAATGTAAAAATGTTTTGATTTAAATAATAATAATAAAATGAATAATTTGACATTCTAAATTAATTTTATTATAATTTACCAGTACTTGCACTGTAATGTATTTGTAACATCTTTTGACATGCATATAAATAAATAAAATGAAAAGTTACGAAGGTATGTTATGGGAGATAACAGTGTAACATTTAATACTTAACACAGCCTGTATAAAGCACCAGGTGCGTCTGACACGGGTTTCGCAGGAAACAAGCTTGCTTTTAATGTGTCCTTATATAATGCAAACCGTATATTTAACGGAATAAACAACAAAACATTCAGTTATATAATACTTACCTCGTTAAATACTTTGAACTTAGTGAAGTGGAAGTAGCATTGTTCCATAACGAATGTTCGAAGCATTTTCGATAGATCGTTGGATTTGGGGAGTAAAATAATGTAGTAGTTGGTCTCTGCATGTGGTTATCACTTCACTGGCTCGGCAATGCACACTTTGACACTGACGTTTAGTAAACTACACAGTGACACACGAGACATTGTGCGTGTGCTACAGCGCATACAATACAATTACTTTATTTTCGAAGATGACGCTAAATTACCTATCCAGAATAATACATATATATTTCCCTAACTGTAGTTTTCGTTAAACTAGCCATATGCTCAAGAAACTGTTTGAGAATCGAACGGACAAAGTGCCTCGGAACACCGAGGTCGCTCCCAGAGGCCTTCAACAACACACATAAGTTGTTGGGCTTTCTGCAGGAGCTGGGGTGGAATGAATAAGGCACGCCACCCCAACACGCAAAATAGGCGCACCTGACGTCGAGTTGCGGAAACCTGCCCCGATAACCAATACGAATACGAAACAGCGTTGATGAGTCTGGATTGAAAGACAATTTATTTTACAATGTAATAAGTATTTATATATGTGCATGTGGACGATATGAATACATGTTATTTGGGTTAATCTGCTTATGCTATGTTAGGTTGTTTTGCAACTTCTGGTTGCCGGCCGGTCGAGTCGTTGCCCTGCTGAGGCGCATGTGCATGGTGCGTGAACATAAATATTTTGTCGAAATTCTATAGGACATTGCTTGCGGGACGTTTAGCCAATAAGTTTATATTACGCATTAGAACCATTTAAATAATAGTATAAAATGTAAAAAATTAAAATTTTATTATATTTATGATGAAAACTATGCGTTTATAATCCAAGTACGCATATTGTGACTACCGGCCTATATTTTCCCAATTATTTAATGTAAACATACTGTTGTATAATCAGTAAGAACTCCCATTTACTTTTCTCTTCTTTGGATAGTGACGAAACAAAATAAACAAATATTTAAGATCGGAATGACGGAATAGATTGAGAACCACATACCAGGGCTTATGTATTTAGGTACCTCGGCTGTGTGTAACAAGCCCTATGTAAACGAAGCAAGCAAACAATGTAGAATGTGTCTCACCTATTATTTGATGTAACTTAGTGTAATCCTACAGGATTTGATATTTTGAATAGAATAATCCTCAGTTTAACCTTTCGTTTCGGTTTCTCTGTGTTAGTACCTGAAATAACTTTGTAAACATTACACAACATCTTCACACACATACATACTTTCACATATTACACATTCCCTACACATAACACATTCGCCCCACATAACATATTCCTCACTCTACTCCTTATACCCTCTTAATTTTGTTTCTTGCTAAAACTTTTTATTTTAACTTTAACGAATTATTTTTATATAATTTTTATTATTATTTTATATAGATACTTCATTTATAGTTTGTCGTTTATTTCATTTAAATATAATTTAGGTAGGTTCGGATAAGAAGAGCGGAGTCTCCTGGCACAGGTGTTGTTATACTTACAAGGAGATTACAACCTTGTATGCTGCTTCAGATAAGTTTTTAAAGAAAAGAAAAAAAAAATCATTTTCATTTTTCAAACATAATTTGCGAGGTTATTTAATTTTCTAATTTTTCCAATGTATGATGGATTTTCACTTGGCCTTCACGACACCTAGTATGAGTGACGGTAAGGCGTGACGGTAAGTGTGCGCCTCACACTGCACCGCACACTGAGCCTCAAGCTCATAACGCTCTGGCTCTCTTACCTTTCATACCCGAACACAAAAGTGATATTAATACTGCTGTTTGTCAGCAGACTTAGGTAACATGGTGGCAGCTAGCCAGGCGGACATAGGAAATCCAGGTTACCCCCACTAAGACTAAAGCCATGGTAACTCAGTTGGGTAGAGCGTCAGTCCTTGAACAATCGACTTCAATCGAGGTCTGGGATTTGTTATGGAATCTATGTACGAATGATAAAAATCATTACCATTGGCTTTTAGGTGAAGGAAAACATTGTGAGGAACCTGCACACTCCTCCAAAAAATTCAAAGGTGTGTGTGAAGTCTACCAATCTACAGTGGGCCCGCGTGGTGGACTAAGGCCCATACACTCTCTGTAGCAGAGTAGGCCTGAGCCCCTGTGGGGACCTATATAGGCTGTTGATGATGATGATGACCCTCACTAAGAAACAATACAAGATAGATAACAATTGTGCCCGTTTCGAAATACCTTCGCATTCTCTAGAGGCCAGGGTCAAAATCTTCATGACTGGCTTTCTGAAGCCCCAACAAAGCCCCGAGGACAAATTATAAAAGTTCTGCACAACTCACGCCCGTTCCTTCTCTGATTTTCCTGACTTCCCCACGGTAAACTTTTACAGTTTCCTCGATAGCTTTTGTGCTCCAAGGTGTAGTTAACAAATAATATCTTAATGAGTTTCTAGTGTTGTATATTATGAAGTCAATCCAATAGAAATGGATTGACGCTGTTTCCGAGAGGAAATTAAGGGGGAAACGATTATTATGATATGATTTCTGAGGTTAGTGTAGACTAAGTCGATAACAATCGAAGTCTGTGCAATAAATAGATTGTGTAGCATTATATTCTAAATTAGAAGAAAGAAAAATATCTCATAAACTAGTTTTGACCCTCAAATATGTCGAAGGTGAATTAAGTATACTGCAGAGTTGATCCCGTTTCAAAGAACGACAGCCTCATCGACGTTCATGGCTTTAGGCTTTATAATAATAATAATAACGCACAAGAAGGATAACCTTATGTTAACCGGATCTGCCAAAAACGAAGCTAAAAGTATTGCGGGTAAAGCGTATGTTATAATATGGCCGTGCAATTGTGCCGTATGGTCTCCGCTTTAGAATAGGAGCATCCCAGGTCGTTCCGTGGATGTCGCAAGAGACAACTAAAAATATTAGGATATGGGCAGCAGCATCTACTTATTTATCAACATCTTACTTCGATCACCTATCCGCCTGCCAAGCCTGGTGATTATAGCAAATCCACTCATGGACTTCTCATCAACATGTATCAGTTAAGGAAGGCTCATGTCAAACAGTGGACGTAAGCAACTGATAAAGTAATATGATGTAGTATTACAATATGTGCTGTTTTCGCGCTGAATTGTGTCATTAATTTATTGCAGAAACTGTAAAAGCACTACCGATCTTACCGACGGGTATGTACAGGCAAACAATGCTAGACTGGCTGGCTTAGTTTCAGTGTTATACTAGTTTCTCTAGGACTCACTTTCTACGGCATTATTGCTCTAAGACTTGAGTAATATTCCGTCTGGTTTTATGGGTCGTGATTAAGGGTGCAATTAACGGCCGGTCCGCGTAGTGCTTTTAACTAGATGAGCCATTTGCTGCTCCGATTGTAGGAACGGGATATTATCTGAATGACTGTCATTCACCGGGCCTACAGAGCACTGGAAAACTACTGGGTTTCTCGAAGTTTGTGACACTATTCGATAGAGTCCTGCAGTGACATCGCTGGAAGTTAAACGAGTGAGGCTTTTTTCAGGAACAGATGAAAGTATTGATTTACGGCCATTACACATATCACATACCCTCACGCTCCCTTGGAGCAAATGTGAGGTCTAACAACGTTAATGTCCAATAACAAAATGTTCATTTTTGCGATGAAAAATTTATATTTGTAATTAGAACATCAACCGCGATAAATATTGTATCCTACTTCCTACTAATATTATAAGTGTAAAGATTTGGATGTTTAGATGTTTGTGACGCTTTCACGGAAAAACTACTGAATGGATTTGAATGAAACTTTACAATAATATAGCTTATACATCAGAATAACATATAGGCTATAATTTATAAAGACATATTATGTAAATTGTACAAAATCACACTTATAATATTAGTGGGATTACGTGCCTAGCAACCGACCATAGAATATGTAAAAATGTATATGCAAACTTTCGCGTTTATAATATTGGTGTGAAGACTATTGGAATGTACTACGTCAGATATTGAAATTTATTTTGTTTCTTTAAATTATTAGACTACGTAACAGAATAAACACCATTTTGTACCTTATGCTGTGTAATAATTTGTCATATACGTCACCTGTGCCTATCGAACAAGTAGAATACATCCTGAAGTACACGCGGACAAAGTCGCGGGCGGAAGCTAGTTGTTTATAAAAAATGTCCATTTCACACACAGCAGTACGATGTATAAGTCTAACTTTATCTTTTTCTGTTTGTTAGTAAATAAGCCGTCTTTTTGTAATTAACCTCTATACGTTACCGGAAGAGCAAAGCTTATAACTATTTTATTATTATTATTTATCATACCTCATGATTTATGAATTGCATTAAATAACTATTAATCAAATTGTGTGGTACTACGGAATCCTACGTGCGTGCGTTCGGCATGCACTTTTTTCACAAGTTTTTTATTGTCTAAAAGTCGTAAACTTTTACAGATACCTTTCTCTAGTCTAGTCTATTATTTGCGAAAGCTTCTACCCTTGAGACGTTGGCTAGACGCTCTCACCGTCTACATAAAAAGGAGTTGACGGACCGACCCGTACGTGCCTCAAATAAGGCGTGGTAATAATAAGTAAAGTAACCTAGTACTACTCGTACATTATACTTTTACAAGCGTTTTATATGTTTGTTTATTTGAGACCCCGTTAAGACTTAGTACATTATGCTAACAACTGATGTTGTTACTTTCATCGCTAGCAGAAGTGAAAAGTTCCGCGTTTGACACGAGAATTGGGTATTCGACTAAAAAATATTTTTGTCTCATTCGATAGTACATATAAAAAGATAAATAGCTATATCATTTTTTTCTCGATACGACTAATAGCTTTTTTGGGACCACCCGCCGAAAAGTGATTCTATTCACGCGGTGCTAAAACGCTCCATATAAATCGGGCGTGTTTTGTGACGTCACATTACTATATTGGAGCGTTAAATGTATGAAGCTTGTTCGATATTTTGAGTTACCTCGTAAAATAATGTTTTTATTTGCTATATACCCTTATAAAAAACGTTCAAAATTTAATTAAAAAACGAAATCTAATAATCATTTTATTATTCGAGGAACTAAGTTTTTCGCAATTTTTGACTTGATTTTTTTCGACATTAAGATCTTGAAAAATACAAATAAAAAATTATAATTATTATGTATTTTTATATTGAGGGGCTTTCTTTTAATGTCCGTGACGGTATAAAATACAATTCAACCCCAAACCAATTAGGTGTCAAGTACCCAATTAAGTTATTTGCTCTGCGAAGCGCGCTACGCTCGCGAATCACCATTATCTCGTGATTCAATTATACTATATACTATATATTCACTTGGTTTAATTTATCATTCTTATCATATGTGTTCTTATGAAATTTTATTCGAAAAAACATTCAGTTCATTTCGAAGAGTGTGCGATTGCATTACACGATTTAAGTCCACCGGCCCCCTTTTACAAACGGCTTGGTTCCACCCCTACTTGGTTGGCATTCCACCATTTCGCACGCAGGCTATTTATAGGCAACCGTGAACCATCCTAGACCACATCGTTGCTTGACATCAGGTGTATTGTAATGTAAAAAAATTAAGTTACACAATGTCAAAAAGGTTAAAAATAATAATTAAATTCGTCTATGCTGTTATAGCATTTTTCCAAAAGTAGGCGTTTTAAGCAATTTGTAAATTCGTGTTGTCTAATGATAGTGTTATTTTACAGTCAAGTTAGAAAGCCCTTGCTTATGACATCACCTTCTTTAGCATATCTCGATTCCATCATCATCCTAACCCGTCATTCCGGGCCTCCACTAATATTCAACGGAAGCCCCCATAGCAAGTCTATGTGTTCCAGCAAAGATTTATATATTAATATTCCAGACCTTGCTATATACATAGCAGGCCGGCAGGCATTGTATTTACTTAATAAGAATAGGGTTTCTACAAATGAAATCGTGGCCATGCTAAATCTTTTGAATTGAAATACGTACGCTAAAAATATATTATAATATTTTTACGGCCTCTGTTTATAAATTAAACAATAACTTTTATTTTAGCGTTCAGCTGTTCATTCCTCTGGGTACAGACAATCGTCTAGCCGCCGGTTACTATAGTATAAAAAATACAATCGAAAATCATCCATCACCAACCAGCCTATACAGGATCGAACCCAGACCTAGATTGTTCAAAGCCTGACGCTCTACCCAACTGAGCTACTGCGGAAATATATGGTAATCTGATTTTATGGTAATAAAAATAACTAGAAACCGACTTCAATTGCCCTAAAAGTCTACTTTTATTAAGACAATGCTTGCAAGTCAACTGTCTAATACACACTTAACATTCCCTATCTCAATAAGTACTGAACCGTTTTGATGAAACTTTCAGTTTTCCCTAAGTTGAACAATAACTAGTTCAACAAAAAAGAATTATTTAAATCAATCCTGTAGTTCCGGAGATATGTGAGGACAAACATACATACAAACATACATACATACATACATACATACAAACATACATACATACACTTCAAATTTGTCACACTTGTTTAGAAGCTGTTAAAGACTAACATATACGAAAACTGGGCAGTTCTGGAAATATTACATACATACAGGTCGAATTGATAACCTCCTTTTTTGAAGTCGGTTAAAATCCATACTAATATTATAAATGTAAAGTTTGTATGTTTTTCCTTCCTTGTTGTCGTAACGGAGAGCCAAAACGACTTGATTTTTTGTACAGGGATGGTTCGGTCAGGGATAGAAAAAGACACACGATACTTCTATCCCGGTCGTGCAAGTAAATCCCTTGGGATACTTCCCGAAGTCCACGCGGTCGAAGACGCGGGCAATAGCCAGTAATTATTATTATTTATTTTTATCAAACCAAATCCATATTTTTGTTAGTAAATAAAATAAAGTCAGTTTTAACCTAGTGTTAGTAATAATCTATATAATTACAATTGTGTTGTAAAAGTAATGTTACTCTTGGTGTGCGTGGTGAGAAGGTGATTGTGTGGTGTGTGAGGGATGGTGTGTAGAAGTAACACAGCTTTCCTCTTATCGAGCCAATTAATTGAGCAGGTGTGCATTTTATTTTATTCTTATTTGAGACAAGGGTTACTCACTGTGACCTAGATAGATCTATTGTGACCCCTATGTGGTTAAAACACTTCCCCGAGGCCCACTACGATCATATATCGGACGATATCTCGGGGTGGAGACCTTAATATTGTCCATAGTGACGATATGGCCTCCAATGTACTTTTATCTTCTGTGATGGAGTGCATCGCAGTGACAGAGGATGTGGACGGGTGTCTCCTCTTCTTTACAGAATCTGCAAGTCTTACTGTTTGTTAATTTCTAGAAAGGCTTACTATATTTCCTTTTTGTGGGCTTTGCAGCAGTTGCAGCAGTGCTATAAGATATTAACTGTTATTGATCAATCCATATCCTGTATCATATAAAGGGCTGTGAGGCAGGGGTACAGCATAATTATAAACTGTAATACAACACGAACGACGCCACGTGCAAAGCTCTAGCGACATAAATCCCCGGATTACGTCACGTCAACTCGACTGACGGGCAAATCCGATTCTGGGCAAATTCTCCCTAATTTCATTAATTCCCTAGTTCCACGCTACTCCCTGCAGTGTACGACGAGCTGATTTTCTTAATAACTGTTTTCTGTTCGGTTTCCATCTGGGAATAGGTATGCGTGTGTCTATTTAAATAGGGCCATGTGTAAATATTACATTGAAATGAAATGTAGACTTTGGCACTGAAGGTGGAGGAACGCGTAAAGGAAAACGTCTGTGTAATGAAATTCTTTTAATATATGCCAGTATTTTCTAGGACATATGCATGACTGTAATTTATATTTAACGTTATCCCTCTCCTAATGCTTCCATACTACATTTCTGTTGCCATATTTTTTTAAAATAGAATAGCTGGCTTTGATAAGTAATTACCTAAAAATAGGAGGTGAAATTATAGTGTCTCGAAATAAATATCATTAATTTACAACTTTATAGTTAGCTACATTACCAGTTACGCAGCTAATGCTTCATAGATGGCGCTTTGAACAATAATCGGAGAAAAAGTGTTTAAAATGAAAATTGTGATTCACTGTGAAGTTGTATTTTAATGATACTCATTTAGCGACATCACAATCTGATGTTCTATTTTTTTTAGATAGTAACTACACAAATCCACTAAGTATATTTTTAAAGATTATGACAACTGAAATTTAGTATGAAACTTTTATGAAGGTGGATTGCCTTAAGTCCTTTTTATGTAACCTTAATAATAAACGTGAACGTATTTTCCCGCTCCTTTCTGTTTGAACATTGATGTACGATTTCTTTAAAATTTTCGTAGTAGTACAGTGATCTGTAGATTTTAATATTGATCAAGTAGAAAATTAAACAGTATTAAAATATCTTTAAAGATATACAACATTTATTCATGGTCTCTGGAAAATATGCATCATTTTCTTCTGTAAAATTTAACCAACTTGTCGAAATTCAATTTAAAAAGGTTATGCAAAAGAACTTTTGGGTAACTTTTAAACTTGTTAAGCGTAGACCATGGGCATAGACTGGATATTAATACTGCCATGGGAATCGCTGCATGCAAGCAATTTGTTACTATGGAGTGATATGGTGAAAATATATATATGAGTGAAGAAAAAATCATATTATTGACTTGTGTCGAAGACCTTGAAAAGTAGTCAAAGACCATCTCCATGTTTCAACTACGAGTCCACAATTCCGTTCCTGAATGCTCATGGAACAAAACAAAAGAATATCACGCGAACAAATACAAACGGAATAAAGAACCTTATTGTTATGTGCTCAATACAGTACATAAGGGAAGTAGTCTGCGAGTATTTGTTATTACATTCCCGTACTCAGGTTTGACGAAGGTTAAGGTTTCAGCTTGATTTGATGTGAGCAGTTCTTCGATCATTATTGTTGATCGAAGGAGCAGTTGTACTTTTTATCGAAATACATATCGAGTTATGATTTTATCATCCTTTGTAGTTATGTATATTGATGAGATAAGCTATGTGTCGTCACATAAAATCCAAAATGGCGGCCTGTAGGGACCACATAAAGTGCTACCCAAAAATAATTATTAAAAACTAATATATCGTGTTCGGTATCAAATGAAAGGTATTGATGAGTAAACTTCGAAAATCCTATTAATAAAAAAACAGTCTACGGTATGGTGGTGCACATATACCGTAACCTAAACCAAAGATTACTACCAGTTGCCTAGTTCATCATTCTAAAAAAACGATCAAGTGCGAGTCAGACTCGCGCACCGAGGGTTCCGTACAGAATATGGATAATTAACACACTGAAAATCACACACACAAAAAAGGTAAGGTAATATGAACCCAATAATGTTCTACCGAAAATATACGTCCAATTGAAGAATCAACTTTACTTTGAAACTTACATACCCGATGACTTTGTAAATATAAAAAGATATTTTTATTGTGCTATAATTAAAAAAATCTTAGTTTTCAGATTTATTCCTATGGATGTGATGTTAGACCTAGCTTCTTGCCATACAGACGCTGGTGGCAAATATTAATCACATTTTTAAATGCCTAGGGAATTGTATTTTTTACCGACTTCAAAAAGGAGGAGTTTATCAATTCGACGGGTATGTTTTTTGTTGCTTTATTATGTTTGTTACCTCAGAACTTTTGACTGGGTAAACCGATTTGAATGATTCTTTTTTATTTATTTGAAAGGTGGTGCTTTCCGTCTGGTCCCATTTCAATTTTGGGCCAGTTCTGACAACGGCATCCATGAGAAAACGATATAAATCTTAAATTTGCCTTAGTAAAAGTAGACTTTTAGGGGCAAAAGAAGTTGTTTTCAAGTTCGTTTTGAACGCAATTACTTGTCTCACATCGGTTACTTAGTTTAGTAAGCATTTCTTTCGATAAATCCTCAATTTTCTGAATGGTTTATGCGGATTTGATGTCTGATTCGCATCAGCTATGATTATTTGGAATTAGTGTACAGCTGCGGGGCTTTGAATTTATATTCGGATCACGAAATTTCTTCCCGGTGTTGTCAAAGGCGAGACATACAGGGAATGGGAAGTAACCATTCGAACCTTAGCTTCAAATGCTTGTCGTACTCCAAAATTTTACGCTATCTGTATGTTTGTTTCAATTAAATTAAAACCTTTTTTGACACTTTTCACAGCACAGGGCATAATTTTTGCTCTGCAAAACAATAACAGTTTCCGAATGTGATAAGACCATGTTAAGACAGTATTATATGGTATGAGCCTCACTCATCGTTACAACGGCATTTCACCACACTGGCCGGGTTATTCGGAGATGTGCCCTAGGCACGCTTGACGGATTCATGATATGTGTTGTCGGAGGCTCATGTTTAGCTGTAGACTACCCTAGCTGACAAAAAAAGGAACCCTACTGTATATTACTTATAAATGTGGAATTTTCTATGTTTGTATGTTTAAGAGCCAATCTGATATGGCTGAACGGATTTGGGTTATATTTGGCACACATAATGTGTCCTTGATTAAACCCCGTCACAGACCTACCGATTCTTACTTGCTCCGGGCGGAACGTGTGTGTCGATTTTTAATTGCATTCTAGCCTTCCGGTTTCAATTCTACTTAGATCAGAACCGAATCAGTAGGTGTGGGACGAGGCTAACTCATAAGAAACTACGAGTATCTGTCCCGGTAAAATTGTCTTTTGATACAGATTCTGAAGTTTATGCAGATGAAGTTACAGGCAAACATTAGTTCGATATAATTAACAGAAGATTCTGAAAATAGGTATAACTGAATAAAATTGCTTATAGGGATAATTGAATTTGAATTCACGCCACTCTCGTCACTAATTCGCTGTAATAATGTCAATTGTTCATTTTACATAATACAATGAACGATATATAAGCAGTCTAACTTTGGGATCGTAACCAAACGTGGTTGTGGGTTGCGTAGGGTTCTACAAAATCATATATACTCGTACTTTTAGGTTAGATTACAATGAGATTACTATTGTTTATCTAAAAGCAAGAGAACTTCAAGCCTTATATCTCCTTAGTAAAAAAATTCTGACGTATAACTTCGATAGATGCGGATTTTACTAAATAGTACTCAAGAAGAACAAGGCTTTGAGTGTGTGATTTTTACTTTTAATTTATAATACGTCATCAGCAAAGCGACATACTGTGTAGTGTTTTATTAGAAAATACCTTGTTTAAACAAAAAATATATATATAAAAGCTCGTAAAATAGCTGCAAAATATAATAAATTCTACCTACAGGCTTCAAAGAGTGAAACAATAGCTGCGACTTCACAGCAGAAACATTATAATAATTTAATTGTGTCCAAAGATAAAATACAAAACAGGAAGTAGGAATTTTAATGAGTAAAATTAGGACGCATTTTACGGTTAACAAAGGATATTTCCGGCGGTCGCTTTTTGAGAATTCTCATAAAATGTGCGGTGAGAGTTGGAGAATACAGGACGCATTTTCCTGTAACCACCATAATAAAAACACATTAAAAACATTCAAGTTATTTTGATGCTTTACTAAATAATCACTTATCTAAAAATCTTTAAATGTTATCCATAAAGGATCTGTTTGCTATCACTTTTGCAATCCAATCACTTTGGCTCTTCAAGCACACGAATAGTCCCAAAAAGCACACTATAGTATAGTAGCTAATCTAACTATAGCAATTATCGGTACATTCTCGAGGTCGGACGGAAATCTTAGCCGGCTGTGCACTATCCGCGATCACCAATTGTCCGGGTCATTCTGGGTGAAGCTGTTGTAATCGCGGGACCAACATCATCAAGTCCATTAAAACACACAAAAAACACCAAATATAGAAATAATGTATTTGCCAAGTACATATTTTTTTACACTGTGTTAAGATATCTATTTCAATTGGTTCGATATACTGAACCTGTCTATAGGTGTGCAAATATAATAAGAAATTTAATTTTAAAAAAAATTCTGTCAATCAGTATAATGTTAATAATTTTGTCATTAACTGATTCGAAATGATTAAGTCATCTGACTAATTTATGTCAAACTATAATTACAGGTATATTTAAGATATTATAAAATATTTAATGTTTTTTTTATTGTTTATGATTCAAATATTAAGGAAAGCTCTAAAATCAGTTTTAAAGAAACCAATACGTAATTTTTTCTTAAAATCTATGCCGTTTTTTAATTGTAACACCCTTGGGAGATGATTGTAAGCAGTGATGCATGTGTTAAATACATTTTTCTTACAGATGTACGTGTGACATGTTGGTTGGTGCAACCGATTTATATACTGAATCCTAATGTCTTGTATGAGTTTCATTTAATTTGTTAAAGTACTATGGGTGATACTTTACAAAGAGGCAAAGAGTTTTGCGTCCTAGAATCCTGCAGCAAGATGATGATGGTCGATAAATCTACGAAGTGTATCGTATAGTATCTAAAGAGCCTGTAAATAACTATTATAGTTACATCAGGAGTCGTATTTTAAACACGTGCCCGTACCCGTATCTCTTTACAAAGGGCCGCGACGCGTGCCGAGATAACGAAATCGATATTCGCTCGCATTATACATCTGTATTAGTATTGAACTGTTTTGTTGTAATTTAGGGTGTTCCGTGCTCAAAGGAAGGACCACGCTTCGGTTGAGAAAGCTTGGATACGTAATGTAAACTGTCATAGACAATGTTCTAATGTCGCGATAGTTTTTCTTTGTTGATCCCGGGAAAATGCCACCCTCTCCCTTCCTTTAGGAGAGGCTTGAAGCTTAGGGCAATAGGGCAAACAAATGAAATGCCTAATCAGCATATGTTAAGTATGGCTGGACGGAGATGAGCAAACTCAAATCCTGCTTCCCACACTAAAGCGTATTGAGGTGAAGTAATATAATTCAAGTACATTATCCGATTGCTTAACGGTGAAGGAAAACATCGTGAGGAAACCTGCATGTCTTGAACAAGGCATGTGAAGTCCGCCGATCCGCACTGAGCCCGCGTGGTGGACTATGGCCCATACACTCTCTGTAGGAGGGTAGGCCTGAGCCCCAGCAGTGGGGACGTATATAGGCTGTTGATGATGATGAATATAACTTAGGTTTAGTGATTGTATAAAATTATCTATGCACTTGTCCGGAAGCCATTCAGTATTTGTGTAATAATTTCAAATATTATTTAGTCACTTGCATTAACTATTTTGACGATATTATCTTTGCTAAAACCAAAACTACGTGACCTCAGTTACCATTTCATAAAAAAGCAAATCAGAAAATTTTCTTTACAAAGTTTTACATTTTATAAAATCGCCCTCCAAGACTACAATCCTTCTTCAACTCGAAAATATTTTACTACGGCCACGATATTCTTATTGTGACGACTCAGTAAGGTAGCAAACGAGTTGCGGGTACGGTACTCGTAGCAATTTAGAATGCAAAGCTTTATGTAAAGTCGGTAATGACACAAAGAACTCTCGTGTGCAACATACATACATAGACTATGTACATATGTTGTACATACTGTACAAGCAAAACCACTACCACCTTTTAACTGTTTTACCGCCTCCGTGGCCTAATGGCTACACGTTTGTATTTACAATGCGGAGGTCCCGGGTTTGATTCCCAGCCGACCTACCTGTACTCGGTTTGTTTGGTGGTAGGACATTTTCCATGTCCGCCTGAGTAGCTACCACCATGTTACTTAAGTCTGCTGCCAACAACAGTGTTAATGTCACTGTTATATTCCGATGAAAGGTGGCAGAGTCAGCGCCTTATTAAATTAGGATTCTGGGTGCACACGCTTACCATTCGACGGCCTTATCATCAGGTGAGATGAAGGCCAAGTGTGAACCCATCATACATTAACAAATGCTCGTGATAACCGCTGCACCGGAAAAGGTATATAATGGAAAATGGAGACGTGTTATTACAATGTGTGTTTTGTTTCAGCACTGCCCGGAAGCAGCGCTCGTGTCCGCGCGGGTGCTGTCGGCGGAGGGTGCGCCTGCGACTCGGTCCGCGTCCGGCGTCGAGAGGCGCCCCTCCGCGCCGCGACCCCCGCTACACAAGCGAGGATCCGGATCACTGCTGTCTTCAGCACCGTCGCCGCCACAGTCCAGGTAAGACAGTAAGGCTTTTCAGGAAATGACCTTACAAATGCTGTGTCAGGACCAACCTAAGTCTCAGAAGTTAATAGGTAATATTAGCAGCCTTGCAGAAATAATTGGTAAAAAGTAAAAGATTTTTACTATGTAAGAGTGGGATCGTCTGTCTAAGCTGTTTTTACAATATACTTTAGATGATTCCGTGGTTCGATAGGTACGTAAACAGGTAGTAACTAATTGAGCCATGTCAGAGGCCTATGGTGTCTCAACTAGGGTTTATCATAAGATGAAGAACAGATATACATATATGCTTATAAGTAATCACAAACTTTTTACGTAGGTAAACGAATGTCAACTTCATTCTAACATGTTACACGTTCTGAATAAGCTTTTATTTTTCGACGTGTTCATTTAGATTTTTTTGTACACAGTTTACTGAGCCGAATAAAATGCAATAAATAGGGGTCAATGTTCCAAAATAACAGTTCAATAAACCGTTTATCCTTTGTCTAGTCAAGTCAATTAGGACGCCATACATTGCTGCGCGGTCGTACATTTAAAAATGATTAACTCATTATTAATTAAGTTATTTAACAAAATTGCTTCGACATATGATTTGTACGGTCGTAAACTGTATCTGGATAAACTATGCGGCCGTATGAAATATACAAGCTGTATTATTAAACTAAGTTTCGCTCGTCTATAATTCAATTACTTGGAGCGTAAAAATTATAGCACCTAAACATTACCTAGCAACCCTTTAGGTATCACTTTCCAAGCAAACACGGGGCATTTGCGACAATTTATTAGTAAAATTAAATTCTGCCGAGGCGCGGCGAAAATAAACATTTTCCCGCTACGAGAATCCTTGCAGCGAGCGTCTGCGACCGGCTACCCTCTAATGGGATTAATTTTTCATAAACATTCGTCTTGTTTTATACCAACGCTGGGAAAGGGTTTTAAATACCCTTGAGAGTGTTTCTTTTCTTTCATTCATAATGACTAATATTTTTAAAGGCTATTGTTTATGTGGCCTTCTACACTTTTTATCCAATTAGAATGAATAAGAAAGTTCTGATGATAGCGGATCTGGATGCCCAGCAATGCACTATTCACATTCTGAAGCACATGCATAAGAATTCGTAGACAAAAGCTAGTATTGAATTTAGAGACCTATTTAGAAAGTACATTATTTACCAATTTTGTAAATACCATATACGAACGAAAATTTTTCTGTTTGTTTATCTATCCTTCACGTTGTAACGGATAGTCTGAATGACTTTTTAAACGTAAAATGACAGTTGAAGGGTTGGAAAATGTCATTTTTTGACCATACTGAACAACTAATGAGATATTCAGTTTTCGTGAGATAATTTCTGCCAGGCAGTGAAAAAGAAGTACATACATATAAAATCAATAAATTTAAAATGAGTCTGTAATTATATACATACATCTTCTTTGCCGTGAAGATTGTCATTTTTGGCAAAGAATGATTTAAGTGGAACATAGGATTAGAACAGCATCTACTTCTGTATATACTCGTAGCACAGAGGCTCGTCAAGCGACGCGATTTACTTTTTAACTATGTAAATTGCATTATAAGGAAACGAGTCGATATTCCCTACAGCAAGCAACGAGCGCTTCGCTTCCTCCTTACCAAGAATACCTTGTCAGCTTCCGTGTTCGCGGAAAATTACATTTTGGGAAAATACGCATTATTATCGTAATATCTTCGTCGCCTCGTCGTCACTTTACCTATAGAGTGAGAGAGATGTCTTAAATTAAAAAGCAACGAGGGGAGGGGATGAGGGGATATGCCTTTATCACCACGCTTGGCATGCGGATTGGTGATCGCAGTAAGGTGCTGCCCTTCTCCTCAATATTGCTTCCCTTAGACATCCGCGGGATGATATGTGGTGGTCGTATTCTAAAGCTGAGACCACACGGTATATGGAGCCGTCTTGGAGATCTTAAAAGGACATCAATAAAAAAACATGTACCAAATATATCATCAGCCGGGAAACGTCAACTTCACAACGTTACTTCCCATCAGTTATCCGTTCTTCCTGAGCTGACCTGCCTGACCATTGCCACTTTAGCTCACTGAATCGTCACGCTATTTCGGTGACCTTGGTCCGTAGATGACTACAGATTTTCTCATTCCGTATTGTACCACGTAGAGAAATTCGCAGCACAGCTCGTTCCATTGCTCGCTGAGTGACTTTGAGCTTGTTTATTCGTCCCACAGTAAAGGACCACGTTTCGGTTCCGTATGTCATTACTGGAAACACGCACTGATTAAAGACTTTTGTCTTTAGACACTGAGGTATTTTGGACGAGAAGATATGCCGAACGCTGCCTAGCAAATACCGTGATGGTACCTAATAACTATGAAAGTGCTAGAATATGGATACAGAATACATTAACGAAGTATCTTGGTCTGGAGACTATTTAGAGACCTAATTGTATTCTAATTATTTTAGTTATAATCATTCAATAAAACCGTAATAATATTCGTAGTAGCTCGGTTATGACAGTACCAACGTGTGTCGGGTGTTTCAAGCTTCTATATAGGAATAAAATATAAACCAGTTAACACGCCTGTTTTGGGAGATGAGTGAAAAAATTTCACGTCACGGAGGACGCTACCAGCCCGAGACGAAGCGGAGCACATCCACCAGGGAAACTCAAACAAATCTCATTTTATCTGACATGTTTACTACGTCCGCAACGTTTGATGTGAAATTGAGGAAACACCTGATTCGAAACATGTATCAATCGCTTGTAAGTATCGAATACAATCGCTTGAGCTTCACTCGAAATCCTGATATAACTAGGATAAATTATCAGGGTTCTTTGTGAGAATAAGAACGTTTGGTAGAATAAAGAGCTAAACGATTCTTGAAGTCGATTCCTAGACCCCATCCTCGAATTCGAATAGCGAGTAACACATTTCGTTTCGAGTCTGGCTCGTGCTAATGAATTTTATTTAGTTATTCGGAACTTACGTTGGAACGATCATTAATGGTAATGATTCACTCCGTTGGCTCTTCGGCGCAAGGTTGCAAGGTTTCTCAGCATATGGTCTTCTAAAGCGCTCGAGTAACGAGTAAAATCCCCACCTGGGGTCCCCTTCTATAAATAGTAGATTGTTACATTCATACTTCATACAGTCATGTCTTTATTTGTAAAGTTTTATTTTTAAATATTAAACATTTGATAATTTCTATTATCTATTCTATAAATATTTAATGATTGAAATAATCGAAACTGTATTTAATATTTTCACGTGTTTTTTACCTTTTTACACTGATGAATGCTCACATTAAAATCTCTTTCTGTGCAAAGCTCAGCTAACGAGTTTTAATTCTGAGGCTGAATGCAACAAATTAAAAAAAAATGCTTACATCCCCTGGGCTATAAATGCGACTTACATCCCGTTGCCTAGATAATGAAATACCTACTATCAGAACAGGAGGGATGAAAAATAAATTAAACACTGTATTTGATCTGTACCGTCGCTTACGACTTCATGGCATAATTTTTTAAACACCCTTAACCGGTGTTTGTGTGACCACGCCAGACTACGTTCCTATGATCACTTACCAATAGAGTTTTTTAGCCTGCGATCATGGGGTCTTAAGTCCCATGGAGTACGTGCACGCTAAAACACGCCGTTTATAGCGTGGATCGTAATATTTTAAGGAGATGGCAGCGTTGTGTATCAACAATATATCAATGTGATCAGAAATCGTTTTGCTAATCGCGGTGATTCTAACGAATGCAGCCAAGAAAGTTTGCTCGTTGCGGTGTTATACGATGGAAGCTGGACTTCAGGCGAACAGCTTATAATATTTTGCTTTGGATGTTTATCATACAAATGAGGAAGTTTTTTGTGGTTTCTTTGTAATTAAACTTCTAAATGCTTTCCAAGGTTCATTGTCGTATGTTAGTTGATGTTTGGTCGATTTGAGTTTCCGGTATTTTTGCTGTGTAGAGAGAGGCAGATAAGAGAAGATAATTAGTTCGTTTTTGTTGTCTTCTAATTTATTTGGAACTTTGTGTGGTGATTATTTCAACGCGAAAGTGCCAGATATGCAAATTGCCATGTTACATGACACACGTAAAATTACACCTGATAAAAAGCAAATCATTGGAAGCTCATCAACAGATACGTGATTTAAAAAAACTTAATATATTTTTTCTGGTGATGCGTGTTAAAGAAAGATATTGTTTCGCTCTGTGCAAAGAAAGATACGTCAAACGGAAACAATATTCTGAGCGTAGGTAAAGCTTGGCGGCAAATACTTAGAAGGCCTTAGTTATTCGATTAGGGTTAGACATATTTTTAAAATTACCATTTTAGCGAGCCAATAGTGACGTTAATGTTCGAGTATAAATAATTTATATTCTGATTCATCAACAGACTATATATATGTCCTCAGTGCAGGGGCTCAGGCCTGCTCTCCTACAGAGAGTCCACCACGCGGGCCCAGTGCGGATTGGTAGACTTCCCACAGATCTGAGAATTTCTCACGATGTTTTGCCTCACCGAAACACCAATGGTTATGAATTTTTATCATTCGTTCATAAATTCCAAACAACAAAATTGAACTCATTGGTGCAAGCAAAGATCGAACCCAGACCTCGATTGTTCAAGGACTGACCCGCTACCAATTACAATGTTAAACTGCGCAAATATCCAACAAGACGAAGATACTCGCAAACTGACTTAAAAACATAAGCACAAACGTTATATATGAAGCTGGTAAATTATATTCGTAAATTTATGTCAAACGAAATGATGAATCGTTGGTAATTTAAGAGCATCATGATACTGTTAGAGCTGAAACACCTGCGGAGTACGCATTGTGTTGACGTCACGGGGTACACATAGATGAGTAAAGGGTGGCTGAAAACAGTACCCACAACGTAACCATTCAAATTACGTCAATGCTACCAATATCCATCGTTATCGAGTACAATAGCCAATCGATTCAACGGAATTTGCCTTTCGCAGAACATAAAATTTGCCTGCATGCGAGGTAGGGATGATCCTTGACAAGATGTGTTTTCATTAGTCGTACCGGCTAGGCGGCCATCTTGTATAATCGAAATAGTCCAATAGATATTAACCCATTTTAACCATGTATAATATTATAGACAGATTGGCATTGGATGCTTCTTTCTTTTACTATTTTATAGGCACATTAAATATCGACGTCCCGATCTGTGACGAAATCTTTTTAACCACCTCCATGGCCTAATGGCTATACACTTAACTTAATCCGGAGGTACCGGGGTGGATTGCCAGTACCCACTGGCAAACCTATCGGTACTCGGTTTGTTTGGTGGTAGGTCATTTTCAATGTTCACCTGGCTATCTACCACTATGTTACCGAAGTTTACTGCCAAAACACCGGTCAAGTGCTTGTCGGGCCACGCGCAATGTAGGGTTCCGTAGTTGAACTTGTTTTATGAAAAGTAATTTTGAGTAAAATTTGTACTAAGTTTTCATTTTGACCACTCCAAGTATATTTTATAATTTGGTTGCCTATTACTCGTTAACCTGTGAAGCCACCTTAGTCGTATAGTTTTCCTTTATAGTTTAGCATATGTGCTGCTACTGAGATTTTTTTCAGATTTTTAAAAGCAATAGTTTAGAAGATATAAGGGACTCTGACATTAATATTTCGCAAAAGGATCCCTCAATCAAAAAGTGGCGTTCCCAGACTCTCAATGTTTTTAAAAGAACTATTCAACGATACCCCACACATTGGGGAAGGCGCGAAAAAAATGTTTCATCCCCAAGTTAAATGTATGGGTGCCACCCTTTAAAAAAATATTCAAGATTTTATTCTACCCTTTGTCGGCGTGATTAATATGTATACCCGTACCAAATAACAGCTTTCTAGCAGTCAGGATCTCACCGCTAATACAGACAGACGGACAAAGCGAAACTATAACGGTTTCTTGTTTGACTACGGAACCCTTAAAAGCAGTGCTAATAGCACAGATGTGTTCCTGCAAGACAGGTAGCACGCAGCTTGAGGCTTTCTGGGTGCGCACGTTTACTATACAGCGTTCGTCACTTATCTTCAGGTGAGATGAAGGCCAAGTAAAAACCCACTATAAATATATAAATCTGTATAGTCTGACAGATAAATCGCACTAATATTTTTAGTGCGAAAGTTTTGTTTTCGGAGGAGGAATCTTTTAAATATATTCGGCGCTTCGGGGAAAAACTCCTAATTGTGCTGGATTTCCACCAGCTAAAACCCTTCCGGTGCCCCTCCTTCGCCATGTTTGCCAAGTCCTGGGAACATGCGATTCTTCCGCGACATCCGCGATTCTAGCCTAAGGCATGTATGTTTGAAGAAGGATGTGTTTAGCTTTTTGTCCCAATCCAGTAATTGGCTCTCGAAGAATTTTTCCTACTGAATCTACGCATAAATACAAGTCCACAGCTAGTCAAAAATCTTTACTTCAAACGAACTTCCTTACCGCGAGGGTCTGTAATCGAAGTAACATGGTCACACTAAGGCAGACCCTACTGTCTATTTCCGTTTCCATGTAAACAATTTCCAGGTAGCGACATTAATTTGACATTTGAAAACGAATATCGTTGCGGGGAGTTGGGAGCTGCGACGATATATTAGGTAATATCGGGGAGCAACGAGCGTAATATCACAGAGTTGGTACGTAATATATTATGAATATGATGTCCAAATTAATATTACGTGAATTTGAATAACATATGTTGTGTCATCTTGGAGGTGCAGGATATTTTCGGTCGCACACTACTTTTATGTGTCTTGTGAAGTGTATTTGAGAAATATTATCAATTTGAGGATTTTGTGTGAGGTGAGGTTGCTGTCCACTTTAGAGACCTTTATGTCACCTCAGGCGAGATGAAGGTCATGTAAAAAAACATTCATAAACAAATAACAACAATAAACAAATAAAAAGGGAATCATTTTTGCTACAAAAATGAATATTGCGCATGCGTACATTCCGGCTTTGGAACCTTCGTTGTTCGTGGTCCGACACTCAATTGTTTTACCACTTTCAAAATAATAGCTGAGAATATTGTCAGTCGGGTAAATATTGAATGAAGCCATAATTGGTAAATTAAAAAAGGAACTGTATCTGTTAGTGTGTCACTCTGTTTGTTTGTATTTCAAATCTAAACGGCTTTACCGATCTTCATGAAATTTGGTATGTACGTACCCCATGACATGGAAAAGAACATAATCTGCTTTCGATTTTGAGGTTAACTCCGACAAATTCGCGGAAAACGGTTGTAAATTATAATAAGGATTCATAGAACGCTTCGCTGAGGTAAGTTCATAATACGATACGAAGATACGCTCAACTAACTTGTGAGACGACCTTTTTGCGGTTGGGATTATCATAGTAAGAGGATTTTACGCGGATTTTGAGAAAGTAAAAGAACTTAAGCGTAACAATTTTAAAGCACTTAATTTCTTTTTACGGAAAAAAGGAGACCAAAATTCAATCACGGAAGCGATTACCGGCTTACAGGAACTACGCATCTTTCCTTGAAGTATAAAACTGAAGTAATATATTCGTAGTAGCTAACCTTGCAACAAATTTAACAGCTTTAACAGCAATATATAGACTCTTTTTTGTGATAGACGAATTTCACTCATTTTACACTAACTTGTATTGGCATAACATGAAACTGTTGCTAATTCTTATGAATTTAATTTAATAAGTTAATTCTATTGAACTTTTGGATTTGTGCTGTAAATATCTAAAAATAGGACATCAGATTGTCGTGTCGTGAAATGAATATCATTAACATACAACTTTACAGTGAATCACAATTTTCATTTTAAACATTTTTTTCCATTATTGTTCCTATGAACCATTGGTTGCGTAACTGGTATTGTAGCTAACTATAAAATTGTAAAATAATGATATTTATTTCGCGACACTATAATTTCACCTCCTATTTGTAGGTTATTACTTATCAAAGCCAGCTATTCTATTTTAAAAGATTATGGCCACAGAAATTTAGTATAGAAACATTAGGAGAGGGATAACGCTAATGCATAGTTATATGATTGAAAATAGTTAAATGGCTGTAATCGTCAAATGTTTTTATAAAATTCTTTAAAAGTTGGGTGTAGGTTTCATTGAAACCTTTCGAAAGTAGCAAGGACCCCACAAAATGTAATTGTAGGGCCACGAGCCAGCTTGGCGTAGGCGACTGTATTTTCTCTATTAAGTGGAATAAAGTTAGGATCGAGTTTGTAGCGATTGTAGAGGCTTAACTAAGCTATGGTGATCAATCTAGTGGAACCTTGTCAGTGAACAGGCTCTGGTTTAGGAGAGAATTGTGATATCGACAGAATACTCGTACGTAGGTACCCAGCGGTTGATGGATCGGTATACTATGGCCCGTGGGTTTGTCAGTGTCAACGTTTCGCAGATCCAATAAATAAAATAAATAAAAATATCAACGTTTATTTTAGACCTACATTTTTTGGATATTTGGATGTGACTTGGATGCTATTTGCCACTGCAGTGACCAATCCAATTAAGCGTGGTGATTATGGCAAAACCCTGCTCAGAAAGTCTGATGAGGGAAACTCGTCCAACAGTGGAAATATCTAATCTATGCTTACGTAGCTGATAACCCAATAACGAAATTCTAAGCCACTCCCTATGGACAATAACAAACGACGAACGAGCGCCCGACCACGAACGAAACGTAATTAAATTATGATTGGTTCGTAAGATTACCGGATTTGAAAGGAAACAGAATGCCTCAACTCCGTTCCCAAATAATTATAAATTCAATTTGGGCCCTGTGTACAGAATCTGTCGTTGTCTATGCAAATGATTGTTAGCGACGCATGCCGGCTGATTCACAGTGACAGTGGTTTTAGACAGTTCCCGTTGTTATGTTAATTGTTTTAGGAACATAACCAACTAGAATTTCAGAAATTCAGTAATATTCCAGGGTTGGATAGACCTTGGCGAAAACAATGGATTGGATGGATTTAATGAAACGCGTGGTATATTATTGCATTTCTAATCGCATGCTTCGCTTCCTTACAAAATGTCTTTTACAAAATGTCTTCTGCCATGACATTTAACCTTTTCATTATTGTATTCTTGACCTTTCTCTTCCGCCTTCTATTCCTCTATGACATTGTCCATAAATTTATTAGGTGACCTATCTTATTTCTTTTCTAGTCTTCAGAACCTGTCTTTTTAGCGTTCCGTAGTCAAACAAGGAACCCTTATAGATTCATTCCGTTCGTCTGTCCGTCCGCGGTTTAGAGCAGAGACCGTTGCTACTAGAAAGCTGTAATTTGATACGAATATTCATATTAATTAGGCCAACAAAGTGGTAGAATAAAGTCTTAAAAAATAATTTTTTTAAGGGTGGCTCCCATACACTTAGCTTGGGGATGAAATATATTTTTTGGCGTTGTAATTGAAGGATCCGTTTGAGAAATATTAAGCTTAAAGTGGCAAAAAATGGTTTACATTTTTGTCAGAGAAAGCCCCCCCTCTAAACTATTGCTTTTAAAATCTGAAAAAAAAACCAATAGTAATACATATGTTGAACTTTAAATTAAATATATCACGACTAAGCTGGCTTTACAGGTTAACGAGTAATAGGCAACCAAATTATAAAATAATACTTGGAGTGGTCAAAATGAAAATTTCGTCCAAATTTCACTGAAAATTACTTTTTATAAAACCAGTTCAACTACGGAACCCTACACTGTGCGTGGCCCGACACACACTTGACTTTTTGCTTTGATCCTAACATTATATTTCTTACAATCACTTTACTGATAATAATCACTAAAATATCTAATTTTATCACCGTGGCAACAGAGTGTTCTTCCTTGCTTAGCAACTATCAGACCCTTTCTATCCTTGTTTCTTGATATATTGTCAGTTGTTCGCAAACAAACTCAAAGTGATGTTTTATTAAGATGGTGTGGGTAGGGTTCACCATCAAGTTTTGGGTGTCTATGTCTAATATTCCAGATAACATTAGAAAATGGAACAATCTGATTTAATAAGGGACATTTTAGGAACAAAAAGTTGCGCTTTTCAATTAGCTTCACATTTAATTACAACGGTAACGCAATCATTCATTTGTGAAGTGTCGAGTCTCGGACAGTCTACTAAAGAAATTAAAGCCTTTGATTACTGATACTTTTAATTACAAACGATCCCGATCAAAAAATTAGATTTTTTTTTGTGTATAATGACTCCTCATCCCCAAGCTAATGAGGCTATTGGTATCCCTATAGATCCCCCCTCTATGGGATTATTTTGCAAGTCAAGGCAAACGAATTCGCAGGCAAAAGGATGTTTATGTATTTTAACACACGAGATGACACTAGTAAAATGAAAGAATTATTTTTATTAAACTATTCTTTGAAATTATCAAATTATTTTTATCTTTTATTTTAATAACAACATCTATAATAATATTTTTTTAAATCATCCTCTTTCTATAGGATTATTAATTCTTTTTCATACTCTTTTAACTTGCTTAATTTCTGTGATATTAATTAGAACCTTCTTAGAAAGAAATCTTATTTTTAACCTTTTTAGGAGGTTTACTAGTTTTGAAAAACATCAACATTTCGTTGAAACGCGTAGAGGAATCTAGGCCAGTCTATGAGGATATTGGTCTTTTGTTAGTTTTTCGCAAACACACTTTGATTGATGTTTTGTTAGGACCATGTGGACACGGCCCGAAGGTTTGATACTAAAATTCAGGGCCGAGTATTGACCCTTGGGGCATCCCAGGACATATTGATTAATGTCGAACCAAGATCAAATGTGAATCATTGGGGCCACTACGATCTAATTAAATTTACTTTGTTTTTAATTAGGAAATTTCTTGTCATCCTGTGTCCCTATACTACGCAGAATGATTTTTTGAAAGTTGCGGTTTATTCGTCGACGGCAATAATGTTTTTAAAATGAAATAAATTTTAATGCTAATTTATTTTGAAATTTAATATATATTGCATAAAATACTTTGTCATTATTACCCTGGGTATGAGCACCAAATTTTGTATGGGAACGTACCGTGCGATACCCCCTCAGTCCAGTCCCAAATACTTAACTAAGTATATAAGCCCTTCTGTTATGTACATCACCAAACAAGTACATAAACTGGGAAAGGTTTGAGAGGAAACTGTCCAAGTGGGACAGTAAATTGATTTACAATATCCTCTCGGACGATACTTGTGTGTAGGGAGAGACGAAAACATTTTCAAAACTTACGGGTTAAACAGAAACCTTTCAAAAAGTTTCCTGACTGTGTTTTAACTAGACTTTACCCGTGACTTCGTCTTTAAAAAATGTATTATGAGTTTGCACTTGGCCTTCATCTCATCTCATTGAAAATGAGATTTGATGATTTTGGATTATAAGCGTGCTTATCCAGAAGCCTCAAGCTAAGTAGATGATGATAATGCTACCTTTTTCCTACCACCAACCAAACCGACTACCGATAGGACTTTTTTCTCGCGCTATAGTACATACTTTTTCACCAATAATTTTTAAGAGGTATGTCAATTCATTAGAACTGGTTACCTCAACCTGAAGTATCAAGCAATTATATACTAAAAATAATTCCCAAACAAATAATTATTAAAATTGTGTCCATAAGCGATAATAAATCGGCAACATTTCTAATATCATCAGCAGCAGCAGCCGGGAAACATCCACAGCTGGACATAGGCCATGGTCATGGTACGCCAAACCGACCGGTCCCGAGCCACTTGTATCCAGCGACTCCTTGCTAATCTAACCAGGTCGTCAGTCCATCTAGTAGGGGGACGGACGGGTAGACGTTTCCCGGTACGTGGTCGCCACTCGAGAACCTTTACTCCCCAACGGTTATCGGTTCTTCGAGCGATGTGGCCTACCCATTGCCACTTCAGCTCACTGACTTGTCGAGCTATTTCTAATATAACCCTAACTAAATAAAGAAATTGAGTTTTGTGAACAAGTGAGCACACTGTCATCCTGTCACCGTCCATATTAGAATGATCAGTGATCCTTCCTTAACGTCATATTAGTTTGAGACGGATAGTCAGAATGACTTGATTTTTGATACAGGCTTATTTGAAAGGTCGGAAAAGAATTTAGGCTAATTTTTATCCCAATCGAACATGCGGTTCCCGTGGGATAGTTTCTGAAGTCCACGCAAAGGGCAAAATCTAGAAACTCATAGTAAATAAACAAATTGTTGCAATAACAATTTTAAGTTTTGTTGACGACGCATTAATAATTATAATTGTATCGTCTTTAATCCCAAACTCATACATAACAATCAGTTTTAGCGGAAATTCAACATCAAAGTATTTACTAAGAAAACAACAAACAATTTAAATAACAAATTTACGAAGCGCCGTTCAATATTACATTATGTTTCAGATGGCAGACTTCCTGCGGAATCTAATTTGTGACATTAGTTCATCGAGGGCTGATTTATTTAGAAAACTAAGTCTGTTAGTGAGGAGATATAGTTTTACTTCTTCTCTTTCTTTCTTGATCTTTACATTCATAGTGAACACCCATGCATTTAATGTAGTAGTTATTATTTATTTACATAATCTTTTAAAATATAATAGCTGGATTTGTGTAGTAACTATCTAAAAATAGGACATCAGATTGTGATGTCGCGAAATGAGCATCATTACCATACAACTTTACAGTGAATCACAATTTGCATTTTGAACACTTTTTCGATTATTATTCATTGACCCATTATGAACCCACTGTGAACCATTATGTATAATAATAATAAAATGTATCTTTATTAGCTGCGTAATTGCTATTGTAGCTAACTAAAAAGTTGTAAATTAATTATATTTATTTAGCGATACTATAATTTCATCTCCTATTTTTCGGTAATTACTTATCAAAGCCAGCTATTCTATTTTAAAAGATTATGGCAACAGAAATGTAGTATGGAAGTATTAAGAGAGGGATAACGTTAAGCTTTTTTTCTTCTTTTCATAACAGCTGAACTGCACTTTAACACGTTAAATTTTATGAACGTCAATGATTAGCGGTTTTGTATAACAGCGTGAAATGAAACGTCAGATTGTGAAATTTTCTTTCCAAATTTATGTACGTCATAAAAACAATAATATCATCTAAAGCGCTCGTCAAAAATTACGAATAAGGCCAATAATATGAGTTAAAATGACCCTAATGTAAGTAACAAGTAAAAAGTTATTTGAAGGATTTTATTTGGATATTTTTATTTATTAATCATGGTCACCAAACACGATAGTTGTTTATTGCAGATAATAAATTCTACAAAACGGCTAATCATAGGTACTCATCTGTATTGTTAAATGCACCGCAATGACAATCCAGCTACACATTGTGCAGCTGTTTTACATAACGGAGCTGGTTAGTAAAACAGCTAACCGTTATCTAAAACAGCTTATTAAGCAATTCAACTGCGACACACATATAAAGCAGTATGTATATATAAAGAAAAAGTCCAACTGGAGTCACGCCACGACACATCATTCAAGTCGTTCGTGGTGCGAGTCCCGACCTGCAAGCTGGAGACCTTCATGAGGGAGAATTTTCCAGGGAAGGGTAGCGGCCATCACCACCAGAGCGGCGTAAATAAAAATAGAATATAGGTTTTATCTCATCTCAATATGTAATAATTTTCTTAAAATTTACGATGATTGATGTGTCGAATTTCAAGTTTCTGTAGCTTTCCAACCCAACATTTTGGACATACCAATTATCCACTGCAAAGTTGTACCATAATGATATTAATTTCCCGGCATTATGATGTCCTATTTTTACCCGCGACGGAACGGAGATAGTATATGCGTTTAGGGTGAGAGGATGTTTGTTTGTTTGTGTGTACATACAAACCAATGTTGCCACTTATCTCCAGAACGGTTTGACCGATTTACATACGGTTTTTTGTAAAGGGTTGCTGATACGTCAGCGATGGTTCTTAGATAGGTGGTATGGCGCTAGCTCACCAGGGTCGCTGCAATCAAGATTTTCACTCATTCAAAAGAGGGACAGAGAACTTTGTTAGGTATGTACTTATCAAAGCCAGCTATTATACTTGACAAGATAATGATAAAATCAATTTTGTATGGAGGCATTCTGAGTGAATTATCGTTACAGGATTTCGATGAAAGGCAATCTGATGCATATAGAATATGGACTTCCTGTTATGTGGTATAAGTCGCGGGTAAAATCTAGTTTCATTTATAGTATTCGTATGGATTCTATGGTACCATTGCTTCCACAGATATCTTCATTGAGTATTGTGATATACGTGATGAAATTCTGAGCATAGCTCGTAGCTCGTTCCATATGACATAGTTTAAAACTTTATTGTTAACTATATTCCAGCATACTGGCATAGAACTTGTATAGCTATATGACGCCACTCGACAAACCCTGCACTCGTCGACGTGCTTGTAATTGAGTTGTGAGGTTTCAATTTGAAACTTCTGCAACCATTGTGTAGACCAAGAGCTCTGAGAATGAAGTATTCAAACAGATGTAACTTTTAATGGCCTAGACTTAGCACTTGTTTGTGTTTCTATATCCTCTTCAGTCCCGATGAAAGCTTTTTTATTTCACTTCGTTATTTACGTTTTATTATCATTTGAATGGGCCATGCTTTGACTGAGATGTTGGTAAGACATTCCTGAATTAATAGCAAGTCAGAGACTTCCGTTTCAGAATACTTATTGCAGTACACTTTGAGCCAGGTTTTTCCCAGATCCAATAGTGGTAACTGTTCGGTTGTAAATTCGGTTAATCTATAACAAAGCTCCTAAAACCGCGTTATATCTGAAAAATAGCGATGCAATGTGTATTAAAATCTTTAATGAATACCTAACGAAATAAAAGAATTACCGAAACGACTATTTACGACCAAATTAACCGTGTGGCTCAGAGATAGGGTTGTGTATAAAGTAGCAGATATTTAAAAAAAATTGTTAAAATAAAGTAAAATATTCTTAATTCAATATTTTGTACGCCATCAATATGGCTAAATGTGCTGTACTTTTATAATGACGTAACATCTTTGCCTGCGAGCAAACCACCACATTTACTGCAATAAACGATTTCTTTCTATTCTATTCTGTTCTAATGAAGATAATGCGCCTGTAAGCGGACCATAAGTGAAGACAAATTATAGAAGGATCTAATCTCCAACTTAGCTCGACGAGTCAGTGAACTGAAGTAGCAATGGGTAGCCGAATCACAATGGATAACATATGGGTAGTTAGAGTTATTGAGTAGCGACCGCGTACCGGAAATACCAGGAGGAGCCGCTGGATAAAAGCGACTCGGGATAGGCCACGGTGACGTACCATGTTTGAACAACTAATAAAACAAAACAAAAAAGGACTTTCACATCAACGTACTCCGCAACCCACTTGAGCTATAAACTAGAAATTTGGAATATCGATCTCGATGATGATGATACCAATAAGAACATTTTTGAAATTACACTCCTAATGGGATGAAAATAGTCAGTTTAATTGGGAAACCATTTTAACTTCAACCTTGTTTGAAGCATAGATACATTTGATGATACAGACAGTAGGGGCCCAACACTAAGAGCTATGCTGCGGGCGACCGAACCGATAAAATTTTCTGGCAACGATATTTTTACTCTCTATTCTAAGAAATAGTTAATTATTGTTATAATATCTTTAATAATAATAATTCTTTATTTCGGACAATAAACCCATAGTCACAAATTAAATATAATAAACACTAGTTTTGTTATGGAATAGGTATTTTTATTCTTACAAGAGGGTCTCAACCTTGTTTGTATAAATAACTTTATATATCGATGGAATCGTGGATAGAGATATATTAAATCGCATTATACCTCTATAAAATAAATACAATCAATTTCTATTCTGTACTTCAATCAGAAGAAAACGTGTAAATGTATTTGCGAAATACGACAAAAATAGTGATATAATTATTCTGAATAAAATCACAGCTTTTGTGGATTTAGCAAACACGAAATACAATTTTCGCTGCGTCCAACCTCTCTCGGCATTTTCCACCCGAGCCACTCGCACACGTGATACGAATTCTGAAGACAGGCAATCGTATCTTGAGCCATCTTCTCCATATAGTTTGCACGGAGAGCGAGTGATGTCAAAGTTCAAGATGAAGTGGATGGCCCGCGATCCTCCGAATTCAAAATCGACGAGAGTTTTTGGAGCGCAATGGATTTGATCGTGTAACATTGGTTTTATGGATTTTTCAACATGACTCTTGCAAGAATAATTACTTGATGTTTTTCTTTATTCACCGATCGATTTCGATTTCACGACGTTATTATTGATAATACAATACATTATCACTGAAGCTATCCGTGTGATGAGTGGTTCCTAAGCGAGCAATAACCTTTGACCTTTGTCTTTTTATTTAAATACATGTACGTATTAGCATATTTTTGTCAGCGTGTTCCTAGTTTCAGAATAGGACCTTCGCAATCATTCCGGAGTGTTGTAAAATGCGACTTAGGGAATAAATTCAAGAGACTGGTATCAACAATATCTTACTGCGGTCCCCGATCTGCCTGGTAGGCGTGATGGTTATTGTTATAAAGGAACGTCCAGAGGGTTATGTCCAACAATGGACCTTTGCAGCTGATTTTGACGATTAGTGTTTTAAACTCAAATTTTCTTGGTAGTCTAACTTAGGCGAGATTTACAAATATACACTTATTTATAGTACGTAATAGATTATGGTTGAATTTTCTTTATTTACGCTTCAATAATCTGCTTGTGCATCGCAAAGCCCTGAAGAGTTACAGGTTTGTATTTAGGTCGCATTTCTAAACCGATTCTCGTGAAATTTTACAAGCAGGGTTAATAATTATATTTTTGAAATTTTGTCGATTTCTTTTTTAGATTTTTTTTCTTCAAAATGACAAAGATATGGGGTATGAAAATGTTAAAAATATTCATATTCGAGGCATTTCCAAATACGTAGTCTAAAGCTCACAGAGCCACTGATAATATTTTCAAATAAAGTATTTATTTATTCATATAAAAATAATTATCCTGTAGTGTAGGAGAAAATACGTTCATCGTTCCTTTTGCCAATTTCTTAGAAAATAGCCATACTTAAGTTAGTAAGTAACTACAAGAAATTGTGAACAGCGAATGCCCCGTTTGGTATTACGAAAATCCAATTACAAACTTGTTTATTACTCTCAGCGCAAAATAATTAAACAATCGAGATATTAATGAAATTAATTTTCGCTCGCGAAATACGCACGGTTTAGGAATAACAACTTTTAATTAAGTTGTGAAAATTTCTAGACTGCTACATTTTATTCTTTCTCATTGATCATTATACCATTAAAGCAATTTTATTAGGCCCTTCATTACGTAAATGGATTTTGCATTCGTTTCACGAACGACTTTTGGTCGTACCCAATTAAGGTGTTGATGAAGGGCCGTGCGAAAAGAAAATGAATATTAATTATTATGTACGCTTTACCTAAAGAAAATCAACGGTGTTGAATGTTCAGATAGCGTGTATATATTAAAACATAATTTTAAATGCAGCGTTATTTTTTAAACTAACCTTTTCAAATTTTAGCACTGATGTAACTACAGCTTCATGATCAATCCTCTATGACTATGATTATTGTGATTGAAGCTTTAATCTGTATATAAACTCGAGAGAATTCTTATCCCACTTCTGATTTCTACTTCGTACCCTACTGGCGCCCAGAGTGGGTCCCGAACTACTATTCAAAATATGGTATCAGAATATTTATTTGAATTTCCACCCATTGATTTACGTTGAACTGCTTAGACGACGATATTAATAATTACTTTAAACCTCAGATGCTAGCATTAACTTAAGTCAACAATAAAGTCTGTATTTTACAAAATAATATTAAAAATTAATTTAGTTTGATTTATTAGTAGGACATGTACTTTCTAATTTGATACCATATCACATTCACCCAATTGTTTCTATGTACATACAATTAGTTGAGGATGGACGAAAATGTCAATTAAAGTTGAATACGAGATGGTGTAAAAATGTAGGTAAGTATTTATGTTCCCACCTGACCGTACGCTGTGGACACAATAAAATTAATGAATTTGAGCGTGTCAATAAAACGCGATCGTCATTGTCCTTCGGATCGGTAAAATTTTACGAGATTATTTTTGGTTTATTACGTCACTTTATGGACAAATCCGCACAAAAAATATTTTCGGCTCTTGCAGCCTTATCCCTAAGCAATAAAGCAGGTTATTCTTTGTCGTAAAGTGCGTAGATTTGGCCGGTCAGCTGTCTTTATTAAATGTTTATGATGGGTCGTAACGAAACAATAATAAGGGTAGTGTTTTATTGAAATTTTTGTACTTGAAGATGTTCTGCTGTTCGTCAATTTGACGCTGTCATTTTGAATGTTACTGGAATGATAACAAGTCTTCATTGTGGTATACAAATATACATTTCATTTAAAATATATTCCAATAATTTAGTCAGCGCAGGAAGCACAGATCCATAAGTAGCCAATCACTTAATCACGGTAGCGATTGGGCCCGGTATGGAAGTTCATTTGTATTAATCTTACTGATATAATGAATGCGTAAGTGACTTTTCTTATTATTTGTCTGACGTTTCACGAATGTATGAAGCTCCCGCCTGGACTTTGTACAGTCGATTACAAAAATATGTACATAACCATTTTTTCACCATATTGAATACATCTTACCATTGACATCTCGCTCTACACATTGCATAGGAACAAGAGTGTGTGAACGTAAAATGGTACAAAGGTGGCTTCACACTTTTGTACTTGAGTGTACACTTCTAAATTTATTATCGGATTTACGAAACTCTATCACTGACTTTTTTGGTACCCACGTAGCCGTATTTAGTAGCCATAGTACGGAGAAGAATTAAATGGTTACTGTCGGATAACTTCTGAACTTCAGACGAAGTCGGCGGTAAAAATTACAGGTGCACGAATAAATGGAGTCAATTGTATTCACTCAACATAGCATTGTCAATGTAGACAATATTTGAGTGTAGTATGCTTTATATAGTATACCACCTCATGTCATCCCGAGGGTGTTGTAAAATCCGACTAAGGGAAAAATAATAGCAGGAGGAGCAGCCTACATTTCCATATTATTAGGTAACAACTATACATCTTACTACGATTACCAATCTGCCTGCAAAGCGACAAGCTGCTGATGCTATCCAGTAAAACGTGATAAAGGTGTAAATAACCTTCAGTGTAGCTAATAACCCTTCTCCTCAATCCTCAGTAAGGATACCAACTGTGCACAGATAGAGCCTTCCTTTTCTGCTCTTCTGTTTAACCATTGTATATGTTAGGGCGAGAGCGGAATCAACAATGATTAATAAAGTTCCTCACGTCCCAGGTACCTCTGGATCAGGATAGCTCTCTTCGAGCGTCAGCTGGCCAAGATCATCGAGCATCTGGTCACCAACGCGACGAGATACTACGAGCGGGATGCCCTGGTTGCCGATCCGGACTACGGCAGCATCCTGAGCTCATTGCTGGTTGGGCCCTGTGCCCTAGAGTTCTCCAAAGCGAAGGCTCCGGCTTGCTTTTGGACTGATCCTCCAGCGGACGAGTTGGTGAGAGTTTGCGATAATTTATTGCAAGTTTGATGGGCATGCGTAATTCACAGCATTCATCAAACCTGATGGCAGTGATGATAGGGCCGTATGAAAGAAGCCTGCACATCCAGAAGCCTTAAGTTGACGAGGAAACACTAGGCATGTCACTTCAGTGAGACTACTGTAATCTTTCACTAACCGAACACAGCAGTCAGCGCCGGCCCTTGATCAGGGTAGAGTGAGTCACACCAACACCAACAGTCTATACATGTACGTCCCCACTGCAAGGGATCAGACCTTCTCTCCTAAAGAGAGTGTATGGGAAATAGTCCACCACGCGGGTCTAGTGCGGATAGGTAGACTTCACACGACGAACCAGGATCGGACCCAGACCTCGATTGTTCAAGGACTGACGCTCTACCCAACTGAGCTACCAGATGGCATCTCAGAGCGAGTAGCAAGTCAGTAATCAGTATGTAACATCTCTTGATGAACGGATACACAATGGGGAGATAGAGATTTCGAGGTGCATGAAATATCAGATCATTATGTGTTACATTTGGGACATATCTTCACCTAAATTAATGTAAGCTGTCTATAAAGTGTCATAACAATTTCCAGGTACAAAGACACAGAATGTCAGCCGGCACGACGACGCCACCTTCTGTCAGAAGACCGATTCTAAACTTCAGGAGGAGCTTGAACGCGTCCTCGGATGATCCCAACGTTGTTACTACAGGTAATGGGGCTAAAGCAAGCTGGCTAGGTCAATAATAATGTCAGTTATGATTTCCTAAGGACGCTTCGCTCGGACGGATCGCTTTGTGTCGCACTCATAGACTAACTAGGAGCAATTAGTATTTTGTCCGCTGTTAATTACTTCTGGCTAACTTAGGACTGTTTAACAGTTTCCGATGTCTTGAGTACAGATAGATTTAGATATGTGTATGTTTACTGTTTTCTAGGAAGTGGAAGCTCTGGTGGCTCCAGTGCCAAAGACTATGTGGAGAGTTTACATCAAAACTCCCGGACAGTTCTACTCTACGGCAAGAATGGGGTTCGTGTGCAGCCGGTAAGATTACATTCTACAAAAATCATATTTTATATTGACTTTGTTAGTTAAGATGGGATGGAGAAATGGCGGCCCGGTAGTCGTGAAAAAAAAATGCACAACAAAAGCACAGAAATATCTTCTTCTAATTCTTGTCTGTCATATCTACAATTTCTTGTGTAAATGATAAATATCCATGGTTACAGAAAGACGTGGCTGAACCCATGCCAGGATACTTGAGCCTGCATCAAACGGCGGCAGGTCTCATCATCAAGTGGACGCCGAACCAGCTCATCAATGGCTTCGCCGAGACCGAGGGCATTGATAAAAGGTCGGCCTCAATATTATACCGTACCTCTATATATCTTCATATTGATGTATTTATGTGCATGTGATTCTAAAATTTTTATCAGTACTAGAACTTTTACCAGTCTTTATGTGCTTTAGAAAATATTCTAGCCTATGTCTTTGTAGCCATAGGAAGTGCATACCAAATTTCATCACGATTGGCAACAAGAGGTAACAAGCAAATATTAATTTTCGCATTTGTAGTGTAATGTAATTAGTGGGATAATATGCTATTTTACGCATTAATAGTGTCATATTATGCCGTTTCGTTAACTGACATCGAAAGTACATCGCATTCAACTTTCTTTGTTAAATATTTTCCTTAAATTTACTTGACGTTTATTGTTTCAAACCACTCGGAGCCTATAAAACCTACCTCAATTAAATTCGAATAATTTTCAGTACGAATCCTACTATTTAAAACTTTGTTCAAATTATTTTACCCGCCTCTGCTTATTATGAATTGCTATTAGCTCTAAATTGTTTCGCCCAACATTTTCTTTGAGAAACTTTAAGACTGTTTCTTTAAAGTATCCAATTTATCATCAGACTTTGATATTAATCACGAACAAATATACGTATTATGCCAACTTATTTCTTGTTTCATTGGATCCACAACTTCGTTAAAACTTTGCTATGTAGGGCAATAGGTATTAAATTATCAACGTCTGGGTCAGCGTTTTTATTTACTTTTCTATGTTTTTATCCTTTGTACTCGTTACTAAAATATAGTACTTTTCTTTTGTTTTTTCTTAAATTAAAATTTTTTTAAGCTTGAATTTTAACAATTTTGGTTTTTGCAATTTTTATCATATCGTGTTATGTTACGAGCTAGTATTTAGAACAAGGAGGCATTTGCTTGCAACAGTATGGATGTTACAAGAAACAGCAGAAACTATATACTACCGAAACTAATGGCCTGCTAGCTTTCGTGTTACTTTGCTCTCCTGCTATTTAGTCAAACGTGATGATTTCTGAGAACCTCCTGTTCAATATCACTAATAAATAAAAGTAAATTATACATTCTACATCCATACTAGTGCTTGAATGTTTGCTACCTTAGCCAGATTCTTTCAACTAGATCTCTTTATAAGTCTGGGATCATTTTAAGAGTAGTTAATTTGTTCTTTAAAAATGAGGACTATATGGTTAGTTTCAATCCGGTATAAATTACCGTAAACAAACAGAACCATCATATATTTCAGTAACATAAATAAACACAATCTCACAACACTCACATCAATTCTTTTTCTTCTCAGCCATTCTCGACCAATTTGGTGTAGGACTCCTTCAGATTACACCATCTATCCCGGTCCTGCGCTATTGTTCACTGCAACTTTATTGACGGCGTCTTTCCAACGCAACTGTGGTCTGCCTCTGCGACCTTTTGTCCTCCCAAGGTGTCCATTCTAGCCCGCCCTGCCCTAAGAGCTATCTTTACGAGTAATGTGCCCTGCCCACTGCCATTGCAAACCGCGACTCTTTAATGACGTCCGTGATTTTGTTTTTTAGTATGCTCTCTAAGCCAGTTGTTTCTCTTACGATCTCCACGAGCTTCCTTTCACATCACTTATAGCTTATACTCTTATAGTATTCAACTGAAATGCATTCCGTTTAGAAATATTTACTGAATCATTGCCAACACCTACTATTGTAGGTCTAATAGTCTTGTTTTGCAGTTCAAGTTTTTTGAGTTTTGGATATTGGATTGAAATGAACCTTACGTAAGTTATTTTCAATCTACTCCTTAGAAGATCCGGGGCAAAAAGAAGATTTAGTTTATTTATTTAATTAGCTTTATTTTGGATATGCTCACCTCGTAGTGTTGTAGCTTGGTGCGATGCCACCTAGTGCACTCGTCCGCCTGCCAAAACACCTGTATTCTGTGCAGCATGGAACCCACATGTACAGTCTTTAGAAGTCAATGTGCCGGACCGCTTTGTATCGATTGGTATGTTGCTTTATTTTTTATTTGCTATGTAGACATAGGAGAGAATGGACTAGACAAGTTTGAAAACAGTTTCAACGCAGCGCTAGTTGTAATTTAAAATCTTCTGCGTCCGCGGAACGGCTCGGATGTAGCTGATAAGTAGAATCTCCTCATGGGTCAGTCGTTTAGACGTGGCGTTATACGCAGCGGATTTGATCATTTGATGATGAATTTCTGTATCATTTTTATCATGTCTTTTTTCTAAGGAATAAATAGATGGAAAGCGGTCTGGATTTAGCTAACAAGTTGGCGCTTTGCTCCTACATAGAAATACGTAGTAAGTCAAATTGTATAGTCTGTTCTCTCTATGTCTGGTTTTCTAACATTACCAATTAAAACAATAATATAATATCTTACCTGATGACGTCATTCTTGATAGTTGTCTAATTTCTATCTTACCTATTTACGAGTATACATTAATGAGAGATAAATAAAAGTTTTTCTAGATAACGATTTGTTTGCATCGAAAATCACACATACTTATGATGGCAGTCAAAAATTTTAGTTTCTTACATTCCACTTTTAAAGGTATGCAAATATTTAAAATTTTTAACAACATTGTTTAAATTAATTTGACTATTTACAGAACTATGCATAATTATTTTAACACTACATACTAAAGTTTTGCTCTTTATATGGATAGACAATAATACATGATAATCGCTTGCCTTTTATCTTCCTTCTTTTTACCCGACTGCGCCAAAAGGAGGATTATGTTTTTCGAGAATATGCATGTGTAATTGTTTGGAACGCTCTGCGGACTGAACGGCTCGATGGATTTTAGATTGAGAGGTGTCGTTAGATTCGTATTTACTGTGAGAGTGATACTAGGTGTATCAAAATCTTAAAAAGTAAAAAAAAAATACGCAGTTACGTTTTAAAATTTACTTTTCATGCTCTTGTTTTTTGAATGGAATGAACTAAAACCTGTGAATCTGTTGCAGTGTCTTCTGGGCGATGGCGCTGCAGGTGTGCGTGTGGGAGGTTGTGTACGTGCACGTGCATCGATCTCCGGAGTGCGATGCTCTGATACTGGTCGGGCAAGACGGAGTTCAGAGGCCGCCCATACACTTCCCAAAAGGCATGTACACTTTATATCTTTGGTATGGCTTCATCCCCAGCGACTCCCCGTGACACGTTTTCCGGTACGTACTCGCCACTCGAGAATTTGTACTCCCCTTCGATTATCCGGTATTCGAGCTGCAAGATGTGATCACATGCTCTCTGAATAAACTCCCGCGCACGGACTCACAACTCGCAGCCGTGTAGTGTGGTCACACAACGGGCAACGATCGGAGTCGCTGGATGCTAGTGGCTCAGAATCGCTCAATGTGGCATACCATGGAGGAGGTCTATGTCCAGCAGTGAACGTTACCAGGCTAATGATGATAATGTGATTACAATCACATAAGTAAGGGCCTGATTGTTGAATGTTCATTTTGTAGATATGCTGATCAATTAGATCTGGAGAGCTTGTTCCGGTTCGGGGATTGAAATGCTGGGCATCCGGCTTGAAGGACCATCTGGTTTTGGTCTTATATTAATAAAACACTTCTTTCTGACTAACCTGTCTACTAAACTGAATTATTACACTGATTAACAATTTACATTGACATTACATTTCAGGTGGCCATCTGCTTTCGTTCCTCAGTAATCTAGAAACAGGATTGCTGCCGCACGGACAGCTGGATCCTCCCCTGTGGTCACAGAGGGGAACAGGGAAGGTCAGTGGTATTAACGATGAAAAAATATATTTATAGTTTTAGCCTTTATACGTATTCTAATCAGATCAGCCGATTGTTGAAGAAGTAGTACATCACTAGTTAACTTGACAGTTGTAATTGCTTGTAATCTTAATAAGGGACTTAGTTCTTCACTCATGGATAGTTGGCACCGTGATGGCAAAATTTAACTGTCAAATTTATATTTTTTCGTATGCATTGAAAGAAGTTTACATACTGAATTTCTTGATGCAAAGGCTACTTACTGTCTACATCTACCGAAGAGAATATAACTGTTGTGTAAATATATGTCAAAGTTATTATCCAGACTTGGCATCTTGATATATGACAGATTAATTTTGAGCGTATCCGCGCCATCTATAGAATTCTTTAAGAACTCAACACGTTTCTAAAATACCCTCATTGACCAGGTATTTGGCCGAAGCAAGATTGTGCGCAGGCGACCCATGCCGAGCCTCTGCGAGAGTGGTGAAACAGAAGAGGAACCGGCTGAATGGGACGACGTGGCCGGAGATTATGTGTTCCGTATAGTGAACAACGCCATCACTGACAGAGAAGGTAAAGAAGTAGTATTCTTATAAAGAAATTGTAGCTTCTTTGCTAGCCGGATATACAAGCGATACTTGCTTCCCAAGTCTGTCGTAACTACTTTTAGAAGAGGCACATAGCAATGCTTAGAAAATGAGCTCACAGAACAAATGAGGTCAGATGAGAAGACGTTCTTTTCTTTATGTTCCTTCTAGAGTAACAGTGTCAATTGTTTTGGATTTCGCAATGTAATTGTTCAAACTTGCTTTGTTTACAGCAATGCGTCATTCTCTACTGGAGCGCGCCATCAACTCCCCACCGCGAACGCCTAGAAAGCCGCTAGCTTCAACATCGACTACGTCTTCTGATTCCTCAACCATGTCCGTGGACTGTCCACCGTCTGCTGGATTCAATGGACAACCTCCACCGACGCCACCGGTGCAACACCACCCAGTTGAACAGGTCCGTTGGAAACATCATCTATTGTGATATGTTTACTCGTATGATATGACACGGAGAAAGTCGATATTACGTACAATGTACGATACATCAATTCTATGTTTGTCATTGTTTCCATATTTTATCATAATCGGTTAAACAATTTTAGTAAATCACAGTTCCAACTACCCAGAAATAATTTTTTTCACGATTCAATATTTTAAAGAGGTTGGCCCTCTAATCTAACACTTGGATCAATTACAACCAGGAAAACAAATACTTACCTCTGCTTTCGTAATAGATTCAATGCCAATAAATCAAATTAGAAAAGAGACATTAGAAAAAGCTTGCAATCAACTTCCGGTCGCAAGCTATTCAATCAAATAAACAGGCACTAATCTATCTATTTCAGGCAGCGTCAATCGAGCTGGTGTGCAGTACAATGAGGCGCCAGATAATATCACGAGCATTCTACGGGTGGCTCGCATACTGCCGGCATTTGTCTACAGTCCGAACACATCTCAGTGGTCTCGTACATCCGAATATCATACCTAAAGGTACAGTCGAGCACAAAAATATGTATCCACTTTTGAACCATGTCACATTAACCTTTAATTGACATTTCCTTTAACACATAAGAGTAAATGTGACATGGTTCAAAAAGTGGACACATATTTTTGTACTCGAGTGTGCACATCCTTGATGCTATTTATCGACTTCGAACATCTAGATAGCCTATTATAAACCTTTATGACACTAACAAAAAATATAAGTTAATATTTTGTACATTTTTTATTTTTACATGAAGTTTTACAGTTGCCTACAAAAACACTGAACATTATGTGTCCACTTCTTTTTCAGGTAAATTGAACACTCACAGTAACTTGAAGCTTATAGTGGTGGAGAGAAAAGAGATAATCGCTTTCCAAACAGTTTCAAAATATTACGTTTTACCCGTTTTGTTCCCAGAAGGTGCAGAAAACGGCTTAACGGAAGAAGTATGGAGATCGATGACTGATGACCAAGGAGCTGTAAGTGACAAGGATGAAGTATACAGACTTGTGTACTACGGTGGAGTACAGCATGAGATTAGGAAAGAAGTTTGGCCGTATTTACTCGGATATTACGAGTAACTATCTTTCATACTTTTCAGTTTTCTTTAATCCAGTTATTAAATTTAAAAAAAGGAAAGTTTTTAACGATAGTTGTAGCTAAGCAATGGGAAGTAATTATTTAAGTATATTTCTTTCAGATTTGGGCTTACATCAGAAGAGAGAGCTGAACAAGATGTAGCCTGTCGTCGCCAGTATGAGACAACAATGTCAGAATGGCTGTGTGTCGAGGCAATTGTGAGACAGCGGGATAGAGAAGCTACTGCAGCTTCTATAGCTCGGCTTTCTGAAGCATCTGGCAGATTGAAACCTGTTGAAACTGAACCGGAGGTAAGGTCTAAAATTTAGTTTAAAAGTCACTTTAGAAGAAAATTTAATTGTAATGGATCAGTTTTTGCTAACTTTCTACTATAACTGACTATAAAATCAAAGCTAAAAATAAACTATTTCATTATTTATTCAGGTGTTTGAGGATGACTGTAGTGTCATATCAGACAATCCCCCAGTTGTATCACCAGAACCAAGCGAAAACGAACAAAAGAAACCAGAATCTAAACCAGTATTATCAAGAGCACCCAGCATAGATGAGATAGAAAATATAGAAATGGACTCGGAAAAAGAGAAGGATACAAGAGTAAACGGAGAGACTGAGACGGGTGATAATAGGGATGTAGATATAGACAGTCTTAAAGACTTAGATGACGATGATGGTGAAGAAGTTCATATAAAGAGCGTTATAGAAAACCCGGATATGAGACGGGAAAGTATAGCGGAAATCAAGAGGCTAGCGGAAAATATAGTTCAGAAAGGTGAAGGCAGAGGGCTTTTGTGTAGTGTAGACAGTGCTAATGTAAATGGAAGCGATCTGAGATCGTCGTTAGACGAAAGTCAGCCCAGCATTGATAGTCAGCCGCATGAACAACGCACAAGTGTGATAGTTACAAATCCCTCGGTCGATCTAGCTGCTTCTGGATCTCCAGCCTCTGGAGGAAATACAGGTACAAACGTCTAGAATTTTGTAGTGCTTTCAATAGTCTCAATTGTTCAATAAACTACTGGTAAACATATCAAATTATATGTGTTCCACAAGGAGCAATAAAGGGTCTCAAAGTTTTCTTTTTGTAATCATGTAATTTAATGCTACTGATTTTCTTTAGCAAACGCGAGCCCATCCCGGAGTCCACTTGGAGTGGTTAGAGAGGAGTCGCACTCGGCAGGCGCATCATTTGATACTTTAGAACCAAGCTCTGAACCAAGACCTACTGTACGTTCTAACTGTGCATCACCTGCTAGTTCTAACGGTGGAGTATACTCCGTAAGTAGTTTCATATATTTTTCTTTACAAAGCAGAAATCCAGGTGTAACTGAGAGCTGACTTTTATAAAATCTCACTACCTATGTTTGTTTCAGAATGAGTTAGTGGAGAGCTTTGCTCTAAACTTGCACCGAATTGATAAAGACGTACAAAGGTGTGATAGGAACTATCCCTTCTTCACGGATGAGAACCTTGATAAGCTTAGAAATATTATGTGCACGTAAGTGGCCTTCGTGTAGTTCTTTATTTTCTTCTACAACTCCTTACATTTTTCTGATCTATTTGTGCTTCTATAATATTATTTTTTCTTTTTCTTTTATTGTAGATACGTATGGGAGCACCTAGAGACAGGCTACATGCAGGGCATGTGCGATCTCGCGGCGCCCCTGTTGGTGATGATGGGCGAGGAAGCCGTAGCGCATGCGCTGTTTGCGCGTCTTATGAGTCGAGCAAAGGACAACTTCCCTTCAGGGCAGGCGATGGATGCTCATTTCGCGGACATGCGGTAAATATAACATATTGAGTTATTCAATTGCATGTATTCTTTAATTCTTATAGTTTTTCTCTTTTGACAGGTCCCTGATTCAGATCTTGGACTGCGAACTATACGAGCTGATGCATGCTCACGGAGACTACACACACTTCTACTTCTGCTACCGATGGTTCCTCCTCGACTTCAAACGGGAGTTGCTTTATCAGGATGTGAGTACTTTGATCTCTAATCACTCTTCCTCTCATTAGCAAATTGCGCTGAGTTTTTTTTAAATGTAGGCTGGGTTTGTACTTGGCATTAAGCTCGTCTGCTGGTATGTGACGATAAGGCCGTTGGATGGTAAGTGTGCACACCCAGAAACTTCAACGCTGAGGCTGGCTATGTTACTTATCATACCGGAACACAACAGTGCTAAAAACTGCTGTTTGTTGGAAGATTGAGGTAACATGGTGGTAGCTAGCCAGTCGGACATAGAAAATGCCATACCACCAATCAATCCGAGTACCGATAGATACCCCTTTTGTAGGGGATTTTTTTTACAGATACCCGACTTTTCAATTTCCATCCACTAAAACCCCTTCGGTGGTCGTCATCTGATCAAGTTGAGGAGCCCTGGGAACGCCACGAACACTCCAGTGCTCTTCTCGCGCTTTACTCCTCCCCTTGGCGTTTCAGCCACGACAATTCGGGGACTACTGGGGGTCAAATCCGGGTCCTCTGGATTGTAAATGAAAGCGTGTAGCCATTAGGGCAAGGAGGCGGTTAAAGTATGTACGGCGTAAGTATGAGGGAGGCTCATATCCAACCAAATCCTTATGCAATCTATTAAGATGATGTATTTATTTCTTATTTACTTAAGGCGATAACATCGTATGTAGACAGACTTTGTCGATGCTATAGGAGTCAACGTGTCGCTACTACAATTTGCTACATTATCATCTCCTTTGCGCAGGTGTTCGCTGCGTGGGAGTTGATCTGGGTGGCGCGCTACGTCTCCTCAGAGCACATGGTGTTGTTCATGGCGCTGGCGCTACTAGAGACCTACAGGGACGTCATTCTCGCCAATGCGATGGACTTCACCGATATCATCAAGTTCTTTAACGGTAACTGTTTGTTATATTATTATTATTATAGTCTTTATTTGCATGAAATCATGGTTACAAGGATGGCAGTTTATGTAGTAGTAATTTCGTTTCACACGGCTCGATACAGTTACATGCCAAAATATTTATGTGCAACCATCAAGATATGAACAGAAATAAGTCAAGTTCTTCAATGTTAAAATTAAATCGTAAATAAATTATTTATTACTTAAAATCTACATATTTTTAATATTATAAAACATCAACCCGACCGACAGCCCTATAAATCTTTTCGAAAATAATTTTAGACGCGTCTCTGGATTTTCTGGGCAGGCTATTGTAAACCTTGATTGACATACAGAAACAATTTATTTTATACAGAACTCTATAGGAGACTAGCATTGATAACAATGTAGGATCTCTAGTTCGCAAACTTATACTGAATATAGATCAACGCTTCTCAACCTCACCGGTGGTAAGCGACGATGTAGCCTACGATGGTGCGCGCTGGTCTAGAAGGTGCCGTTCACCTTTGACTTTAAGACATCGTTATTGTAGCTTTGTGGTAAAATGGATTGCGGCAGTGCATTCCACTGGCCGTACGCATCATACACATTGAATGACATCGAAACCTCAGTAATATTATACATAATTGTTTTTGCTATGTTTTGTTCGATCATGAACTTCAGTCCGGTCAGGTCATTTAAAAAAGGTAAACGAACCTTGAAGGTAGACAAATTGTTGTTCGCTTGTATGAGAAACGCGCGATGTAATTCTTGCGTAAGTATGCAATTACACTTCGCAGTCCGAGGGTATCCCCCGAAGAAGGTCATTGGTCTTTGTCTGACGTTCTTGTAAACACTATTTGAGTCGTACATTATTCATGTTTTTTCTCGGTCTCAAAGTCAAATTTTAAATGTGCTACGATTTATGCTTTCTAGGTTTAAGGTCAGTAGTGACTTTGCCCAAGAAGTTATTCCTTCCAATTATTCTACACTACTACTCTATTGAAGCCCCAGAAATATCAAACCCAAGTGTTTAATGTCAATCAGGGAAGCATTGACATATATTTACAAAAGAAATTCAGTTTCATATAAGCCAATTAATAGATTCGAAACAATATTGTGTTTAATTTTATGAGATTTTTTAACCCCCGATGCAAAAGAGGGTTGTTATAAGTTTGACGCCAATGTTTGTGTGTCTGTTTGTCTGTGGCGTCATATCTCTCGAACGGGTCGATTTTGATGCGTTTTTTTATGTGAAAACAATTTTCCTTGTGGCGTTTCTTAGCGAGATTTGTTAAAAATCGATTCAGCAGTTGAAGAATATCTGCTGATCATTTTCGGCATAAAATGAATTTTTTAAGTATGATTTTTTCGTATTTTAAATATATTTTTTAAATTCAATTCACTTGGTAACATATAATTTTTCTTGATATCTACCAAAGTTCACCGTTGATCATTAAGCCTTTACCTTCTTGACTTGGGAGTTGAATTACAAAGCATGCCTACCCCGTTTTAGATGTCTATACTATTTCAGTGTCTGTTTCCTCGTATAAGAACCATTGCTCTAATTTGTCACTAGTTTTTACCAAGATCGGAACAATCAAATATCGGTCCTTTTCAGTCTAAGGGTTCCGTAGTCAACAAGTAGCCCTACAGTTTCGCCATGACCGCGGTTCAACTCAGAGGTTCGTAATAAATAGCGGAAATTACAATTGCCCTAAACGTCTACAGCATTCATCCCCTGACATGTTTATTCTTAGAGGTAGAATTATCTGGGTATATATTTTGTTTTTTGTAGATATTCTCAAAAAGCGCTAAATCAATTTCGATAAAATGTATACGGGATCTGAAGTATGATCTTCCAAACAAAAAAGAATCATCGAAATCAATTCACAATTGGCGGAGTTATCGCGTAACATACAGACAAAAAACATACAGTAGCATACATACAGTAGAATTGAGAACCTCCTCCTTTTATGAAGCCGGTTGAAAATTGTTGTAATGAGAGGAATATTTCCAGATGGTGGAAATTGTTCGCTTCCTCTGCATCGCCGGCATACTGTAGTTTGTCATTACTACGTACGATGCGAGTAGATAACAACTATCACACATAAATTAGTGAATAGATCACGTGAGATGTGTAGTTTCTATAAAAACAACTGTTTTAGGCCTTTTGTAGTAAACACTGTTCAGAACAACAAAAAGAGGGTTGACGAGTTCAATTTTACTAAACAAACAAAGTAACTCAGTAAGATAATTCATTTGACCGTTCGTTCGACACGAGCGAGTAGCGCGGGACGGCGGGGCATCCCCTGTGAACCGGCCACACACACCACGTCAGACCAGACAAAACTAATCTATAGCAAATTGATAAATGTATATGTTAGTTTGACATTTGATTCGAGAGCAAACTCGATCAGGCCATTTTGACGATAATAGTTTCATACTACATTTATTTTATAGTTACCATCAAACAACTTGAAAATTGACCTGGACTGCGCAGTAATCGATTTACGGGTCTCTTTGGCGGGGAGAGGAAGGGGTATGTCATTTTTGCCCCTTCCGTCACCCGTGATGCGCGAACTCATCTCCACTATGCCCATTGTTGTTTAAGTGGTTGGCCAGGAATTACCTTAATGTTTTAAAATAGGATGGTTGGATTTGGTCAGGAACTGGAACTTGGATTATAATATCGGAAAATGTACATTTATGTATATTTACATTTTTAGCATGTTCCCGTTAAGTACGAATCATCAAAGCATCACCATTGGCTTTTTAAAAAAGGAAACGCAGTGAGAAAACCTGTTCAATCCTGAGAAGAAATTCAAAGGTGTGTTTGTAGTCAACCGCTACGCACTGGTCCCGCGTGGTAGACTATGTCCCACGGAGGGAGTTGAAATCAATACCCTGCACGTGTCCCATGGGTGGAGCTAAGCCAGCAACAACCTTTGCCTGCAGTATTGTACACAAATAAATTGAGTTACGAATAAATAAACTGCTTCCGTTCCGTATCTTATACGGAGTCTGCGAGAGAATTGACGAGAGAACGGATGCACATAAGTGTTTTGTCTCGCGTCGCCTCAGTGTTGCAAACTGGTTCTTCTGAACCGCTGACGCTGTACTATTAAGTATTCTGTGTTAATACTCGTATGGTCTAATATTTTAAGAAAATAAAAGCGTGTTAATGATTATTTGTTACACATATTTTTGTTTACAGAAATGGCGGAACGTCATGATGCGCCTGCAGTACTTTCTCTTGCAAGGGACCTTGTGTTACAAGTTCAAACTCTAATCGAAAACAAATAAGATACAAATTAGTATAATATGAAACATACGATTGCCGAGTATCAAGATTGTAGCGGCGGCGTTTAGAAAAATTCAATTAGTTGATACTTTAATAGTTGAACCGTTGCGTGGTGAAAATAAATGTTTAATTATTTTTCTATATTTGTTGCAGTTGTACACTGTATTCAAGAATTCGTTTGAAATGTACATAGTACAAACACACTGTCTGTGTCGAATTTCTACCCAAGTGAAATTCACTAACTTTTTTGCTGTTTTCATGGCGGTTGTCTCCGAAAACAGGAACAAATTTTTAAAAATATCCAAAAAAGAGACCCAAAGCACAAATATATTTATTTATAGCGTCATTTTACATTATGTACCTTATTCATATAATAAATAGATTAAAGATCCAACTGTCGGTTGATTGGTAGACTTATACATTTGACCGATTTCGACCGTTATAGGCCCAAGCAAATCATCAATCATAAAGTGAGCAAATAAAAAGCACGAAAAAGCATAATAAAGATGTTTTATATAATCTGCTGTACAACTTACAAGAACGATATGAACGTTTTAAGCACGCTACTAATATATTTTGCGGTATACGTGTAGGCACAGGCGACATTGTATAGCGAGAAAATTTAGTCGCGGTGATGCATGCACGACTAAAATACTACAATTCAAAGCCTAATTATTTATTTGTTGATTAATCATAATCGTAATATTGTATTGTATTGATTGTATCTTCTGCTTTATATACTAAAGTTTTCATGTTTATAATAAAACATTTACTTGATTTTGTTAATCCGTGGATATTTGAAATTTTTTATCGTGACTTAATCTGAAGTATTTCTTTTCGCCTAACATGTTTTGTATGTCATTTGTCAACTTGCGAGTATATTTGTATATCGAGGTATTGGAAATAAATGAACAAAATAACTGCGTAACGAAATTAGTAGCAGTTTTGGAATCATAACAGAATTTTTATTAGAAATAATAATTAGTACAAGTTTCAATAACTTCGTAATTCCCGATTTACTTTTAAAACGAAATCAACACTGTCTTGTATAACGTCCATGGCACTTTGGTACAATTGAAGCTCATTTTATTTAGACGAAATATAATATACCTATATATTTATATATAAATATAATATATTTGATTAGCGCTTCCAATTCTTGTATGAAATTTAGCATTATCAATGTACGTCATTCGAATGCTAGTTATAATTAATTTTAAATACATAAATGATGTAAAAATTCAACTGATTGCTGGCTGACAGAAAAACTGAATTGTATTCAAACTTTTATTGAGCTATAATTTAAAAAATCAAATTGAAACACAATCAAAAGCCGATTCTGTTTTTATGGCGGTTTTTCTTGATTGCTGTTTTAATAAATACATCAGCTGGAGGAACAGAGGTTGACGATGCTTATTGGCACTGTCGAAAACTATTATAAATCATAGCATTGAGTTAGTTGAACACTTGTAAATGCCACTATGTGGTGCACAAACTATATTTATGTTAAAAACCGTTCGGTTCCTCTGTTGCTGCTTGAATAGCGGACAAACGAACAAAATCGAACACCGTGAATATTTAATATTTATGCAACGCATCATACAAGTGCAGACCTAAAAGTAGTAAAAGAAAAATATATGACAATTTATTTTATTTAAAAGGGTCACCTACAGGATATACATTCACATAAGTAGTAAGACACAAATTTAACAGTATAGCCAAATGCTATCCCACTTACAGGCAACAACATGTTGATAAAAATGTTATTAAATTAAAAGAACGAACGAACAAAATAATAATAAAAATTGAATATTTACAGTTTACAAGAAGTCACGTTTTTGAATTCATTATGATCTTTCGGGTTTTTTTCGGTTCAGTTTTGCCTCGGCACAGAAACACTGAATTAATTATAATATTCTAACCTCACTACCCTTACATAAGTATAGCTAGAACAATGTAAAATACTTTCTAAGGACAAATTAGCTAAAAATTATATTTATTTATCAACATTTAATTATAGCCCTATATTCTGATAAATGTCTTTATATAAGAGATATATATATGTATACTGTAACATTATTTATACATTATCAATATAGCTTACAGATGTTTTAAGCGCTATATCCGTTAAACCTAAGCATAAATTGAACCCTTGTGATCTTTATATACGCTTACGTATTTCTACAGGTACTGTATTCTTTTGTTCGGATATTAAGTACATTTTCGTCTTAGTGAAATTTTATATAAGAGAATATCAGCTTTTGAAAAACAATCGAAAATGTACATAATAGAACACATGTGTCGTGATGAAAATTCGAATATGAATGTTTATAAATTGAAAGCATTTCTGAAGGCAAAGAAATGTTAGGAGAACTACTAGCAATGTATAATAAGATGAAGACCTCAGTATTGGACACAAAACAATCCTACTATTAGATTTATTATTATTTAATTTACTATTAGATATAATAGGATTGTTATTTTACTTTATATTCACAGGATTTTTAACTTATTACACTAACACAATATTTGAGCCACTAAATCAAATCCAATTTTATTGCCTTAGTTTTCTAAATATAAAATTTGTGTGTATTTAACACAACCTTTATTTTTAAGGTTCCGTAGTTTGTATCGGAATTTTCATCACCATCTCCAGGCCTAAGTCCAAAACCTAAGCAAAGCTTTATAACTGAACTGTGTTAAAAACACATATAGTCGTGTCAAATGTAGCGGAAATTTTAAAATAGAATAAAACAGAAATATATTTGTTTATTTATAAATGTTTAACAATTAAAATAAATGTTTGTACGAACGTATGTTATGACCATTTTTAAAATATTCGCACTTGTTACAATTAAGAAAATGAATATTTACGGAAACGTTTTAATGTACAGTTACGTAGAAGAAATAAATACATAATAATAAAAATATGTGTTGTCTTATCACCATAGTAATCAAATATATGTATGTAGAAAAAGTGTTTCTAATGTCAAATTAAATGTAACTCCTAGAACCCTCACTATCACACGCCAATTTAGGGTTCCGTACCTCAGAATTAACAAAGGAAATTTTCCTCGTTCGTTATCTGTCTGTATGTCCGTTAGGGTCGTTATTCACTGCCGAGTTGTCGTGTCTGAAACGCCAAGGGCGAGGGCCAAAGCGAAGCGCGAGAGGAGCACTGGAGTGTTCGTGGAGTTCCCAGGGCTCCTCGACTTGCGCAGACGATGACCACCGAGGGGATTTTAGTGGACGAAAATTCCACATAACCCGACTTCTCTCCTAAGAAGTCAGGTATCTTTAAAAGATTACCCCATCGAAAGAAAAAAACGAGACGCATGAGAGCGGTGAGAGTGTGATAAGGATACGACAATATCTCACTCACACCGCCATCATGCGTCTCATGCTACGCAGGCTGCAGTGGACTACCGCTAGCTGTACATGATGGTGGCCAATATGTAATGATGCAACTTGTTTCTCTAATTTTAATATGTTATGCAAAATAACATTGGACATATAAAGTCTGTTAATTTAGTTACTGCGTGTTCTTTAACTGCACAAATTAGTCTGTGTTTTGAGAGGAGATGATCAAAACAAACCACGATACTCAGTTCACGAAACAATACGTTATTTATTCAGATATTACACATTTGTCTTAGATTAGACGAGAATAATGTATGACGCAATAATATAGCGCTGTGCGCGCGTGGTCGGCTAGGGGCGCGGGGAACGACTGGCGAGCCCCGAGTCCAAAACGTCAAGTCAGCATACTGTGACGTATGCGCCCCTACATCACACCCCCCTAGAATTTGGTACGATGAAAAATACATAAATTTTGAAATCACAAACCAAATTATAACTACTAAGATATGACTCGATACAAACAAAGAATGCGCTGCGATAAACCTACAACAACAATGCGTAACATGATAGCTTTGCTTACATCATGACTCTGTAACAGTTCAATGTTCATGCTAAATCATTAAGTATACATTGCTGGCAATATACATTACTGTTTGTACATTATTAAATTTAAACAATCAAGTTCTTATATACTAGATCAAATATATATTTTTTACCAAACTGTGAACGAAATGCCTTTTATTAAAACGTAAGTAATATTTGTGAACTAAAGTGAGAAAAATAAGTAAATGCTAAAACACTTATGAAAATATCACCTTAGTGGGTGTGGGCTGCTCTGTGCGTACTGCAGACAGCTCCTGCGTCTCGATGGCCTTACCAACTACAGCACTCACTCTTCGTCTGATCCACTTTCCCGTACACTGCTTGCAACGTAGTAAACATAGCCAACACATAATGATTGTGAAAACAATTATAGCTCCTATAATCATAATTCCAACGAATTCCGTTTTGCCTTTGAGGTCCTCAACCTGTTGACTCATCTGCTGGTTGACGATGTTTACTTCTTCGTTCTTAGTGTTATATTGTCCCATTGCAATTTATTTTAAGTAGGTGTAAATTTATATTTTAAATATGATTATATTTTAGGCGTGTGTCACCGCTGCTTTACCAAATAAATTTAAGATTAAAAGAAATTGCAATAAAGTACGCACATGCCTAAACTATTTTGCTAACCTAGATGACCTGAATTACTAGAAACGTGCTGGCATCTTTGTTACGCGTCCACTGCGCGTTTTCTTCAGCGGTGGTCTATCACCGCGTACATTGCCGTGCACTGCTTCCGAACCCATCTTGATTTCTGTACTTGGTGGCGCAACCGTGCTTTCCGAATCATTAAGAACGTATGCCGGTTTCAGTCTATCGATAGAGATATTTGCCCGCCTGTTTGGTAGCTGCAGTTCGAAAACTTTCGAACCTCTTTTAATGACCTCGAAAGGACCATCATACGGAGTTTTCAAAGGCTTCCGAACTGCATCATCTCTGACAAACACATGTGTGCAAGATTTTAAATCTCGATGCACGAACCAGTTTTGGTTACAATGATGATTAATAGCGATAGGTCTGAGCCTGCTAATTGCTTCGCGTACGTTCTCAAGGACACCACTTGAGCCACCATGTACAGAATTACCTGTTGAAAAATAGTCACCTGGTAATCGTAACGGCTTGCCGAACGTATATTCGGCTGCACTGACGCCGTTGTCGCTACGTCCCGCAGCGCGAAGTCCTAATAACACCGTTGAGAGTTCGTCTACCCATGACCTTGAGTCTAGGCGAGCCATCATCGCTGCTTTGAAACTGCGATGCCAGCGTTCCACGATGCCGTTAGCCTGTGGATGGTAACTAGTGGTCCTTACCTTTTCGACCCCTAAGTACTTCATCAAATCGGTGAATAACTGGCTTTCGAATTGCCGCCCTTGATCCGTTGTTATTCGGCAAGGACAACCGTATCGCGTGATCCAGTTATCATATATTACCTTAGCGACAGTTTCCGCCGTAATATCCTTTATCGGTACTGCTTCCGGCCAGCGCGTACCTCTGTCGATCATGGTGACAAGATATCTATACCCTTCCTCAGTCGTGAGTAAAGGTCCGACAATATCAACATGTAAGTGTTCGAAACGCTCTGCCTGTTTAAAAGCTCCGTATTCTGATATTGTATGCCTACCGATCTTTGCTTTTTGACACCTAATACAAGACTTGGCCCACTTACCTACGTCTGTGTTCATACCCGGCCAAAAATATCTTTTCGCAACCAATCTGCGTGAAGCTCGAATTCCTGGATGGCTTAAGTTATGCAAATTATCAAATACCTGACGCCTAAATTCCTTAGGTAGGTAGGGTCGAGCGGTCGATGTTGATATTTCGCAATACAACTCGTGGTCACATGTAGGCACAAATATGCTTTTAATGCATACGCTATTGTTGTAGTCTGTATGACGTCGTTGCGAAATGTAGGTGTCCAATTTCTGCGAATCGGCCAGCCGTTCCAAATCTAATGGTGCTGGGCATGAAATCGTCGCTACACGCGATAAGGCATCGGCCACACTATTGTGTTTACCTTGTACATGCCGAATATCGGTTGTAAACTCGCTAATGAACAATAGCTGCCTTGTACGCCTCGGCGTCTCCGCGTCAGTAGCTGATTTTGATCTTGAGAACGCGTGTACTAGCGGTCGGTGGTCCGTATATATGACCAGCGGTCTGCCTTCGAATATTTTTCTAAAATATTTTAAGGCAGAATAAATGGCTAATAATTCTCGATCATACGTACTATAACGCTGTTGCGGTGTCGTCAACTCCTTAGAGAAATACCCCAGAGGCTTCCACAAACCTTTTTCCATTTGTTGTAGAACTGCCCCTATGCACGTGTCCGACGCGTCGGTCATTAGCGCCAACGTAGCGTCCGCGCTCGGGTACGATAACGTCGCAGCGTTCTCCAGTTGCGACTTACATTCTCGAAATGCTGATTCCGCATCCGGTGTCCACACAATGTGTGTTTTGTCGTTCTTCTTGGCGTTACTTAGGTATTTTGTTAAAATACATTGACTTTTTACCGCCTGTGGGATGTGTTTCCTGTAAAAGTTTACCATTCCTAGGAACCGACGAAGTTCATTGATGTTCTTTGGTTTCGGATAGTCACAGATGGCTTTGACTTTATCGTCCAAAGGCCGTATCCCATTGGAAGTGACGCGGAAACCAACGAAATCTAATTCGGCAGCTCCAAAACAACTTTTCGCCAAGTTGATCGTTATACCAAACCTGTTTAACCGCTCGAAAAGTAGCCGCAGGTGCTCTCGATGCTGTTCCTCGTTGTCACTGGCGATGATGATGTCATCAATATAGCTGAATAGAAAATCTAGCCCTTCTAAAACGGTATGATTCATGAAGCGCTGGAAGGTCTGGGCCGCATTCCGAAGTCCGAAGGTCATCCTCGTGAACTCGAATAATCCGAAGGGCGTGATAATCGCGGTTTTGTCGATATCCGCCGGATTAATTGGAATAAAATGATAGGCCCTGTTGACATCGATTGACGAAAAAATTTTCTTACCTGCCAAAATGTATGTGAAATCGCCTAAACGGGGAATGGGGTACCTGTCTGGTTTGGTTATAGCGTTCAGCTGCCTGTAGTCACCACAAGGACGTATATCTCCATTTTTCTTAGGTACCACGTGCAAAGGACTCGCCCACGAGCTCTTTGATGGTCTGCAGATGCCCATTTCCTGCATATTTTTAAACTCATCTCTAACCTTTTTGTAGCGGTCCGGTGGCAGCGGACGTGCCCGTGCGAACACCGGTGGCCCCGTGGTCTCTATGTGATGTTTCACCGAATGCTGTGGAGTCTCCTTAAACGAAATTGGTTTTGTTATATCTGGAAATTCATTTAGTAATTTACTATATGGGTGGCATTCGTCTACAGTTTTGATTGATGACACAGAACTATTTACGACACTTGCAATTATATTTTTTTTAGTATAATTATCGATAAGCCTTTTTGTTTTAAGATCGACAAGCAAACCATAATGGCTTAGAAAATCCGCTCCGATTATGGGTTGCTTGACGCCTGCAATAATAAACGTCCATTTAAAAATTTTACCTAAACCCAAATCAATATTCATACAAGTTGTACCATAAGTATTTATACGCGTGTCGTTTGCGGCGTATAGATTATACTCGCTTTTGTCGCAACTAGCTTTACGCCTAACTACACCAACAGGTATCACTGACACGTTCGCTCCTGTGTCAATAAGAAAACTTTGACCACTATTATTGTCTTGCACACATAGACGGCGATTAACATTGCCTATGCAGGGTCCCGTCGTCGACTGCACAGCTTCTAGTTTCCCTGGTTGACTTTTCCTTTCCAGCTGCAAGGACTCCTGCACTTAAAAGCCTTTGCTCCGAAACGCTGATGAAAATAACACAGCTTCCTGCCCGGCGGTCGTCCTTGCTGTGTATCGTAGTCCTTGCGGAACTGTGTCCCGACGCGGCGATCCTCGTTCCAGCGTCTTCTCTCTCTACGCAGCTCCGCCACTTCCATGCTGAGCTCTTCCATCTTTGCTGTAACACTGCTCGCTTCGCTACTTCCGGTCGACACGCTAGCTAATTCTACTGGCTTCAGGCTCTCCATAACCCTATCGGCCATCGCTGCCAACTCCGTCAAAGCCGTTACACTGGAGGCTGCTAACGCCGTTCTGACTGCAACCGGTAGGTGGCCTTGCCATAGCGTTCTGAGCGCGTTATCCTGGAAGCTAGTGCCAGCCAGGTTCTGCATACATCTAAGCAACTGAGAAGGCTTCTGCTCACCTAGCTGCATCTCTCCAACGAGCCTCTGTAGTTTTCTATCCTCTGACTCCTGATAGACGCTCAACAACCTTGCTTTGATTGCCTTGTACTTCTCCCTTTCCGGCGGCTTCTGAAGGATGTCCGTTACCTGAGGTAAAACTTGCTTGCCCAATTTCGTGACAAGTAGCTGGAACTGTGCGGCATCACTGGCATGCTGCGGCAAAACAGCAGCTTCGTACTGCAGGAACCACAGCTCCGGTTGATCCGTCCAGAAGTCCGGTACGCGTGCGTCGACGGAGATTCCTTTGACCTCCTTATTCTCTTCCGCCATTTTTACACGCGCGGTGATAAAAAAGGTAGTTATATATCTAAGATAGCCTACCTAGCCAACCGAAAGTGAGTCGCCCCCTAATAGCGTGGAACTGAGTATGTACAACACTGGAACAGTTCACTAAAACGGGTCACCAATATAAAGTCTGTTAATTTAGTTACTGCGTGTTCTTTAACTGCACAAATTAGTCTGTGTTTTGAGAGGAGATGATCAAAACAAACCACGATACTCAGTTCACGAAACAATACGTTATTTATTCAGATATTACACATTTGTCTTAGATTAGACGAGAATAATGTATGACGCAATAATATAGCGCTGTGCGCGCGTGGTCGGCTAGGGGCGCGGGGAACGACTGGCGAGCCCCGAGTCCAAAACGTCAAGTCAGCATACTGTGACGTATGCGCCCCTACAGACATTTAAAAAAATGTGTCTTAGCTACAACGACATTTCCTTTCAGAATATGAAACAACTTTTCAAAACTTTTGACGATGTAATTTACTAAATTATTTCAAAATAAATAAAGATTCTTCTGCTATAACTACGGCCTCTAGGCAAATGAATACGACCCTGAGAAAAAACCCTGTGACAATACAGACGAACACGACACTCGATACGGGTCGCGTTTTCGACTGTTGACTTACGCAACCCTAAAAACGAAATATGTATTGGGTCCTGTCTAGAAGCTCTACAATTACTTTAGAGAGAGACATGAATACTGTTAGCAAACGAAATTTGGTTGTACCTTGGATTAGACATCCCATAAAGCTAAAAAGATTTTATATGTTTTCACTTTCATGATACATACGGTTAATTGATAAACAAAACACAGTCTAGAAAGTAATAATCGAGGAATGTCATGATAGGAGTTCAACTTGTTAACTCTGATTCATTAACTTGATAGTATGAAGAGCACTTTTATTATCTCCATTATAATCAAAGCAAAAATTGGGATGCCCATATAATGCCCTAGAATCTAGAGCCTAGATAGTGAGTCCGCGCACGATAAGTGAAGCTAGTAATACTAAGCCATGCAAGAAATCTGACGGAATTAACTAGCAAAACCAAACAAATACTGTTAGCGAGTTTTCCTTCACTATTTATAGATTCGGTTGATAGACAATCCTTATTGGGCGTTAATATTATCTTAAAATAATCTAAGGGTACACCATAATTACCACCTATTATAACCATTTTGACATTACATATGATGACACCATTGCGAACGTGACATTATGCGCCGAGAGGCCATAATCATCAATAAACTTGTAGTTTTTATTATGATATTAAAAATTTGTACTCGTACGAGAAAATCCTGGCTCGATCTTTATCTTGGTAAAGTTCTTTCCATAGAATATATCAATTCAATCAATTTTATTGTGGCTCTAGCTACAAGGTTATTTGCCTGAAAAGATAAAATTATCATATCCCTTTACCAACATCTGCGTATCATGTTCATGTCATAACATTTATAATCGAATAGTCGTATAAAGATATAAAACATGTTAATTATAAACCAGTAGACGTACGATTTGTAACGAATAGTCATTATTTTTGTGAGGAGTCTTCTTGTCAATAAATATGACATTTCCATTTATTTGTTTTGTTTTTTATTCGCATGTCTAGCTTCCTTAATAAATAATACAATGTGCTCAATATTTCTACAATTTATCACTAACCTCTCTCTATAACTCTTAGCTATAAATAATAGATATAATGTTATTATCCCCTGTCATCACGTGGGTGTCGTAAAAGGCGACTAAATGTGGTCAGCAACATTCTACTGCGAACATCAGGCTGAAAAATTAAACAAATGTTAATATATATTGTTAGCCGATTCTCCCACCCGGCGGCCCCTCGTCGCGCTACACCGAGCACCGACCATATAAAAGGCGAGCTGTCCTGCCTGCGAGCGCATTTCTCGGTCGACAACGGTCGTGGCAACTCGATAGAACTCACGCGAGTCATTCTTTGCTGTTTGTTCATAGTTCCGTGAATTATTGTTATTTTCTTAGAGTACTGCTCGATTAATCAGTGAGTAAAATTGTAATGTCGATTCTTTTGTTAATAGAAAATTCATTAAATTAAGTTAGGGTGTTCATAATTGTTTTTTTTTAAACTTATACCGCGTTCTACGCTAAAATCAGTCGTGGGATAAAAGACGACGCCTACAAAGTAAAGAATTGACATTGCAACCTGCTCATTGATTTTGTCCATAAATTCTAACTACCTTCAAAAATGTCTCGTAGTCGAGACAAGTCTTCTGGGCGTTCAAGGTCGCGTTTAAGAAACACGTCGCGAAATGGTATACGTGCGCGGTCCCGCGTTAGGAATGGCTCGCGTGATCGGGTGTTGCGGGGTAGATCGCGGGGTATTTCGTGCGCGCGCGGGCGAGCTGAGGCCAGGGGGCGTTCTCGGACATTGCGTCATCGCGCTCATTCGCGAGGTGCCTCGCGTAGTCAGGTGCAATGCCGCTCGCGTAGTGGTGCGCGGTATCGTTCACGGGATAAACGGGTGACACGGTCGCGGTCCACAAGCAATTATAGAGCGAGACGGGACTCTCGTCGGTCGTGCGGTCGTTCTCGTGCACGCGCTACGTCACCGTCACGGCAACCAAGCGTTAATCGTTGCTCCCACGTTTCGCAAGGGGACTCGCGGTGCGTTGTACCGTCGTTATCTAAAACTCACGTCTCCATAAGCGCAGAAAATTCCGGATCCAATAATTTAGAAAATAACGGGGCTTGTGCTTCTACGTCGGCTGTGGTTAGCGACCACCTAGAAACTAATGCAAGTAGTGGTTTGGGGGATTCTTCTGGGGATTCACTTCAAACACCCCTCCTTCACAAGCATTCTTTGATTAATTCTAACGTGACGACTCAATCCACAGAAATTATTGCACTTACTAGGGCTTTAATCGAGGCAGTTAAATCAGCCCAACCAACTAGGTCCCAAAATTATTTTGTTTCTAACTTTGACCCTTCAATCACCAACATTAAGTCTTGGTGTGATGAAGTTGACCGTGCGAGGGAGGCTAACGGTTGGAGTGACCCTGAAACCTTGTCACGTGTGGCTTCTTGCCTTAAAGGCGATGCAAAGATTTGGTTGTCAGAATGGGTGACAAATGACCGCACGTGGTCAAATTTTAAAAAGGAATTCCAGCCACTTTGTCCCAGTAGGTTGGATTACGCTAACATCCTTTATAGTGCCATGAACTCCACCTCAGACAAATATCCAACGTATGCAGAATATGCTCGTCGTACGTTATTACGTTTAAAAATAGTAGAGGGACTTAGTGACGAGTTACGAACACTTATTGTTATACGTGGAATCGACAGTCCTCAGGTGCGCGCGGCTGCAGCAAATGCAAATTTGTCTCCAAACAACTTAGTACAGTTTTTATCTATTTACATTAAACCAAGCCATGTGAAACAAGTCAATCAACAGCCTCATAAAAAGCATCCGCATACTTCCTCTAAGTCTGACTTGAAGTGTTTTAATTGCGGACTGAGGGGACACGTGAGTCGCGAATGCAAGAAAAAACAATCGCAACCTCCTTCTACTAGTTCTCCTAGCCCTAAACCGAATTCAAATACCTGTACGTTTTGTAAAAAGCCCGGGCACACAGAGACGACTTGCTTTGCCAAAGCTCGTAGTCAACGCAATGTTAACCTTTGTACCGATAAATTAGGCAACTCGTCGACAAGTGCAGACGTTACTACGGGTGTGGTTCAGGGTGTTCCGATGGACATACTTATCGATAGTGGCGCACTTAACGTTTCCCTCATTTCGGCTGACGTATTAAAATATCTTCCCTGCCAACCTAAGCCGAGGCACTGCGTTTTGAAAGGAATTAGTGAGAAAGAAATAGTAGCTACGTCGTTCGTTACTGTCACAATAGAATTACCTAACATTTCCTTAGAGGTGGACCTCGTTGTCGTACCATCCTTGTACATGAATAATCCAGTGGTAATCGGGACTGACGTTTTGAATCGCGACGGTGTTACGTACATACGCACTAAAGATAACCAATATCTTACACGCTCCCCTAACAGTCGGGCTGACGTGAATAGGATTCAGGTAGATTCCTCCGTGCAAGTTGACACGCCTCTCGTCGGTGAGAGCCGCGATGCTTTAATGACAGTAATAAACGATTTTTCCGAATTTCTCATTTCCGGTACCGCTGCTACTACTGTCAAAACGGGCGAAATGGAGATTAAACTCACTAGTCCTACGCCTGTCGTCTATCGACCGTACAAACTTTCGTACCAAGAGAAGATAAAGGTTAGGGAGATCACCAAAGATCTATTGGACAAGGGCATCATACGCAAGTCACAATCCGAGTACGCGAGTCCCATTATCTTAGTCAAAAAGCGCGACGGCTCGGACAGGCTCTGTGTCGACTTCAGAGCACTAAATCGGGTTACAGTTAAAGACCGGTACCCACTTCCCTTGATCGACGACCATATCGATCGTTTAGGGAGCTATAAATTCTTTACCAGCCTCGATATGGCCACTGGGTTTCATCAGATCCCCATCAAAGAGGAATGCATTCACCTCACTGGCTTTGTAACACCGGAGGAGCACTTTGAATACTTGAAAATGCCTTACGGACTAGCTAATTCTCCGATTGTCTATCAGAGGATAATCAATAACACGCTACGCAGCTTGATTGACGAAGGCAACGTCCTGGTCTATATTGACGACGTTTTGCTGATGAGCAATAGCATCTCTGATAACACTGACTTACTACGTAAAGTACTGACGACACTTACTCGAGCAGGTTTCTCTATCAATCTAAAGAAGTGTTCCTTTATGACAACTGAGGTTGAATACTTAGGCAGAGTTATCAGTCAGGGTCAGGTACGACCGAGCCCGCGAAAAATTGAGGCCCTTGTCAACACTCCGCCACCTCAAAACGTAAAGCAGGTGCGACAGCTCCTTGGACTTGCTGGGTATTTTCGCCGATATATAAAAGATTACGCCACCAAAACCTCCTGTATCGCCTACCTTACGAGGAAGGACGTGAAGTTCAACTGGGGCCCTGAACAAGAAAAGGTACGTCAAGAGTTGATCAGTCACCTTACCACCGAACCCGTCCTGGCTATACACGATCCTAAACTTCCCACGGAAGTTCACACGGATGCCAGCAGCGCCGGCTATGGAGCGGTGCTATTACAAACTCACCCTGATAATAAGAAAAGAGTAGTAGCCTACTTCAGCAAGGTCACACAGGGGGCTGAGAGCAGATACCACTCTTACGAGCTCGAAACGCTCGCGGTAGTAAAGGCTCTCCAACAATTCCGACATTACCTAGTTGGTACGAAGTTCGTCGTTGTTACCGATTGCAACGCACTGAAGTCCACTGAGCGCAAGAAAGACTTACTCCCTCGAGTGGCTCGCTGGTGGATTTACCTGCAGGACTTTGACTTCACTATTGAGTATAGAAAGGGAGTGCTCATACCGCATGCTGACTACCTGAGCCGCAATCCTGTGGTGACTAAGGTAAATCAAATCTCCAGGCCTCGCAATTGGGCACAAATAGCGCAAGAAGCCGACAACGAGACACAGGAACTTCGTCAGAAACTGCAAAATGGTGAGGTGGACGCCAACCGCTATGTACTTCAAGGTGATGTACTCTGTTATAAGTACACACCCATTGGAGAAGAATCTAGACTCCTCTGTTTCATACCAAAAGGCCACAGATTAAGTCTTCTTAGGATTTTCCATGATGAACACGAGCATATTGGAGCGGACAAGACTCTGGACTTAATTCTGAAACACTTTTGGTTCCCGGGCTTACGACAGTTCGTCCAAAAGTATGTATCACACTGCTTAACCTGCATCTCTAAGAAGAGAGTCCCAAGGGGACCACTACAGAACATCACCTCATGGGAAAAACCAGATGTCCCATTTAACACGGTGCATGTGGATGCTTTAGGACCACTCCCAGAATCTGAAGGATTCAAGTTTGTCCTTATAATTGTCGACGCTTTTACAAAATTCTGTCTGCTTTATCCCATTTACCGACAGGACGCAAGTGAGCTCAAGAGGGTCATGACACAAGCCGTATCGCTGTTCGGTGTTCCTAAGTTGCTAGTCTCAGACAAAGGGCGCATGTTTGAATCACACGACTTTGTAGCATGGATATCCGAACTAGGTTGTGATCTGCATTATATAACTCCCGAGATGCATCACTCCAATGGCCAAGTCGAAAGATACGTAAGGACAGCTCTGAACATGATACGAGTGGAGGCCAACTACAAGGACGTATCCTGGTCCACAGCATTGTGGAAGATTCAGCTCGTACTCAATATCACCAAGCAGAAGAGTACACAAACGTCACCCATGAACTTGCTCATCGGTACGAACGGTACTACCCCAGTCATCCGTTCCCTGGTACGCGACCTAGCCATTGAAGGGGCAGCTCCGAATAGAACATCTCTGCGTGAGATATCTCGCAGTAGGACCAAGCAACTTCTAAAAGAGAATCAAGCTAGTCAAGACTCATACTCCAACCGGCATCGGCGGGCTCCACGTCAGTTTAATATTAACGATCTCGTATTTGTGATTAAGAGTTCACAGATGACGGGAAAACTTGACCCAGGAATGCGCGGGCCTTACAAAGTGACAGAGGTCCTGCCGAGCGGCCGTTACAAGCTAAAGCTGCTCAGCGGAGGCTATGGAAAGACAACGCAGGCAGCCGCGCAGTACATGGTGCCGTGGCGAGGGGAATGGTGTCCAGAGACTTGCGCTGCTTTCTTCGAGCGTGAGTCGTCTGTTGCGTTCGTCGCATGATGTCGCTTTGGCGTATGTCGTCTTAGCGTGTGTCGTTCTGGCGTGTGTCGTCTTAGCGTGTGTCGCTCTGGCGTGTGTCGCCTTGGCGTGTGTCGCCTTTGCGTTCGTCGCATAAAGCCTATAGCGTACGTCGCTAATTAGAAAAAGGGATGGTAATCTCCTTTGTTGTGTTGGTAATCAGTTGTATTTTCCTTTACTCTAAGCTAAGTTGCACGAGTACGCCAAGGTTGTTTGAAAGATGGTATGTTTCACATAGATAGAGATATCTCTGTAGGAGACGAAGAATGGAATGAGAGTTTAATTTAGATTGGCGTTTCAATTTACTAGAGTGACGTTTGAACGATGATGATTACGTGAATGATGTATGTATGAGGGACGTATTTTAAAAACACTCTCTCACAATGGTTTCTATTCACAGACGAGGAAGAAGAATCCGAGACTGGGCCTTCAGGCCTTACTACTAGTCCTCGTGTTGGGCTATCCATGCCCTCACTAGACGCTGACGAAGACACTGAGCTTCCGGCGGTTCCAGAAGGCGCTGCACCAGAGACACCCAGTATCTCGGGCCGAGGACGACCCGAACATCAGGATCGGCCGTGTTAGCCGATTCTCCCACCCGGCGGCCCCTCGTCGCGCTACACCGAGCACCGACCATATAAAAGGCGAGCTGTCCTGCCTGCGAGCGCGGAGGTTGAAAACTCCTTTCGACCTCGTACTTGTCGTCCTCGACAAGACCACCGCAGGGAGGGAGATCTTCAATCTCCGGACCTGCTGTTCCCTTTCTGGCCTCAGTGTCGAGCCCCCGAACAAGACGGGTATGATTGGCCAGTGTCATCGCTGCCAATTGTACGGGCACTCCGCCCTTAACTGTCGCGGCCGCCCCAGATGCGTCAAGTGTCTGGGTGATCACGGCACGAAAGAGTGCCCCAGGCCTAAAGACCGGGCCCAGTGCACAGAGCCGCCGAGCTGCGTGCTCTGCCGCACCTCTGGGCACCCGGCTAACTACCGGGGTTGCCCCCGCGCACCGCGGAGACCGGCGCCGGCGCCGCATCGTCTCGCGCCCAGCAACCGCCCTGCGACCGCCGCAGGCGCGCGTCCGCGTCCGCCCCCGCAAATGGAGTCGTTCCCTCCATTGCGACCCTCTCTCCGTCACGACATTGTGAGGCCCACTCAAGGGCCTCAGATACCTCCTCCCCCCATGTTCAAGCCGGTGCCGAGCCGCGCTTCCCCCCAGGCGGCCGCACCGCCCGCCCCAAAGCTCGCTCCTCAAGCGGGCTCGTCCTTCCAAGGAGACTTCTCCTTGCTCCTCAATTTCGCCAGGACCATTGACCTCAACGAGGTCAGAGGACTGGCCCAGGGCCTCAGGGCCACCAACGGCTCCACTGAGCAACGGCTCAGTTTGCTAGAGAGGCATCTCGGTTGCCTCGAGTCCATAGTTAACTTCGTAGCATCCTAAATGGATACTACAAAGAGCAGGATTAAGCCGCGCAGTCTATCCGTTGCGTACTTCAACGCAAACGGATTAAAGTCACAGCGGGAAGAGATAGCACAGTTCCTCCGCGATCACCAGGTAGACGTCTTCTTAATCCAAGAGACGTTCCTCAAACCTAGCATCCGCGACCCTAGAATTGCCAACTATGACATAGTTCGCAACGATAGGACCTTCGCCCAGAGAGGGGGCACGCTTATTTATTATAAACGGTCGCTCCACTGTATACCTATAGACCCCCCAGTCCTCCAGGACATGGAGGCGTCCATCTGCAGGCTGAGTATGACGGGCCATCAGCCCATCACACTCGCCTCGGTTTATATTCCCCCGGACAAGCACGTGCTTGAGCGGGATCTCTCCGCCATTCTGGCGATCGGAGGCGCCACCATTATAGGCGGCGACCTCAACGCGAAACACCCCGATTGGAACTCGTCCGTCATTAACGTTAGAGGCCGCGAGCTCAACGGCTTAGTAGACTCCCTCGACATAGACGTGATAGGTCCCATGTCGCCTACTCACTTTCCTCCGAACCCCGACCATCGCGCGGATGTCCTCGACATAGTGCTTCTGAAGAGCATAAACCTCAGGTTTGGCTCTATAGAGGTACTGTCCGAGCTCACATCCGACCACCGTCCGGTCATAGTCCAATTCGGCCCACAGTCTGACGCGGCCCCGCCACTTAAGACCGTAATTAACTGGAAGAAACTCGAGCAGCGGCTCGAATCTCCAGACTCCCCGCACTTAGCTGCCATCCCCGACCAAATCGTGACAGTAGATGACACGACGAACGCCATCGACGCCCTCGGAGGGCACATACGCTCTGCGGTGGAGGACTGCTCGAAGCAGGTCCCCGTAGACACAGACAGACGCTACCAGCTACCAGACGACGCTAGGCTTCTCCTCACGGAGAAGAACGCGGCCACCCGTGCCTACGACTCATATCCCACTCGGGCGAATCTGGCCTTTCTGCGCTCCATGGAGAGGGAGGTGAAGGAGCGCATGAAAGAGCTACGAGACACTCGGTGGGATACGATGCTCGAAGGCATCAGTCCCTCCCATCTGTCCTTCTGGCAACTAACGCGAGCCCTAAAAAGCGAAACGGTAGCGACCATGCCTCCTCTTATTAGACCCGGCGGTCAAACACCGGCCCTCGACGACGAGGAGAAAGCCGAGTGCTTGGCCGAGAGCTTAGAAGCCCAGTGCTCACCGAGCACGCTCCCCGTAGACCCTGACCACCTCGCCACGGTGGACTCAGAGGTAGACCGCCTATCGGTAATCCCGCCGGTCGCGAATCTCGCGCCGGTCACAGCGGACGAAGTCAAGTCCATCATTAAAGCGCTACCTCCCCGAAAGGCCCCCGGGGCCGACGGGATCACTAATAAAGTCCTAAAGCACTTCTCCGCTCCCCTTATCTGTCTCCTGGTTGCCATCTTCAATGCTGCCATGGAAAATTGCATCTTTCCCGAGTCCTGGAAGGAAGCCGACGTCATCGGCATCCCTAAGCCAGGCAAACCGCGCTCGCAACCCTCCAGCTATCGCCCCATCAGCCTCCTCAAGGTTATGGGGAAGATATACGAGAGACTCCTCAACAACAGACTGTGGGACTTTGTTTCGTCGAACAATATTCTCATCAACGAGCAGTTTGGCTTTCGCCCCAAACACTCGTGCATCCACCAAGTGCACCGCATCACGGAGCACATTCTCACCGGCCTCTGTCGCAAACGCGTCTCGGCCACGGCCGCCCTCTTTTTCGACGTCGCGAAGGCCTTCGACAAGGTCTGGCACAACGGATTGATATACAAGCTGTATCAGCTCGCTGTGCCCGATAGGCTCGTACTTATTCTACGCGACTATCTGTCCGGTCGAACCTTCCGCTACCGGGTAGAAGGCACCCGTTCCTCGCCGCACCCGATTCGGGCCGGAGTCCCGCAAGGCTCCGTGCTAGCCCCGCTTCTCTTCTCGCTGTACATTAACGACATTCCCCGACCCCGCCACCGGCGCGCACACCTCGCTCTATTCGCCGACGACACCGCGTTGTACACGTCCGGCCATAACGTCCCGCATCTCCTCAAAATTCTACAGTCTGCAACCGACGCATTGGGCGCTTGGTTCAGAAAGTGGAGGATTGAGTTGAATCCGGAAAAAAGCGCGGCGATCGTCTTCCGTAGGCAATCCCCGTCGCTCGATCTCCCCAACATTAGGATATTCGATACGCCGGTACCGTGGCGGGATCGAGTCAAATATCTAGGCGTTACGCTGGATAAGGGACTCACTTTCCGCCACCACGTCAAAGCCGTGCGACGGCACGCGTCTTTCGTACTGGGTCGCCTCCACTCGCTTCTCAATGCTCGCAGCAAGATGTCCCTTCGTAACAAGGTGACACTCTATAAGACGTGCATCCGTCCCATCATGACGTACGCTAGCGTGGTTTTCGCCCACGCAGCTCCCTCTCATATTCACCGACTTCAGACCGTACAGAACCGCTTCATGCGCAAAGCCACGGGCGCCCCGTGGTTTGTGCGGAACCTTGATCTCCACAAGGATCTAGAGCTGCCGACCTTAGCTCATTACATGAAGGACGTCTCTGTACGGTTCTTCGCGTCCGCTCCGAACCATCCCAATCCGTTTGCACGTAAAGCGTCGTCTTACGTGCCGATTCCCGGCCGTAAGAGGCGCCCCCGGGACGTCCTCAACGACCCCGATGATCCGATCACCTTGGCTCTTCAAGCACTATCGATCCGTCCTCAAACCGACACTTTGCAAATACACCGTCTCCGCCGGCGGAGACGGCAAAGACACACCTTCCCCACGACGAGCAATAATCCTGGCGCTTACCGCAGATATCGGCACATTCCGGGCCGATTTTCACCGATCTCTTGACCACAAAGCAACGCCCTAAGCCGAGGACGAGCCCGAGCGGGCGCCCTTAGGCCTGTTGCTATAAATAATAATACCGGTTGAGCGCCTTCCGCGCTCGCCATTGTTCGGGTGAAGCTGTAGAGGTCGCAGGACCAACAGCATCAAGTCCATTCGAAAAAAAAAAAAAAAAAAAAAAAAAAAAAAAAAACCTGCGAGCGCATTTCTCGGTCGACAACGGTCGTGGCAACTCGATAGAACTCACGCGAGTCATTCTTTGCTGTTTGTTCATAGTTCCGTGAATTATTGTTATTTTCTTAGAGTACTGCTCGATTAATCAGTGAGTAAAATTGTAATGTCGATTCTTTTGTTAATAGAAAATTCATTAAATTAAGTTAGGGTGTTCATAATTGTTTTTTTTTAAACTTATACCGCGTTCTACGCTAAAAATATATATACCACCATATATATATATATATATGGTATGGTATGCGACTAGGCTAGGTTGTGTTTAAAAGTGCAGTGGATGAGAGAGAGAGTGTGTATCCTAGAGATTCCAGAACACACACATATTACCTACACATAATCTCCTTTGTACGAACACGACGAAATAATAACATGACTAAACTAGAATGTGCCAGTACTAAAACATGACTACAACAGAATATGGCTAAACCAGAGCATGACTGAATCAGAATATGGCTAAATCAGAGCATGACTTAATCAGAATATGGCTAAACCGGATCATGGCTTAACCAGAATACGGCTAAAATCGGACATGACAAGTGAGAGAATATGACTAAGACGTATAACCCGCCACTGGAGGGTTTTAGTTGATAATTCTGCCTAACCCAGCTCTTCTCCTAACGAGTCGGGGTATCTTGTGAATCATATCTTGTGAGGTGCGCTCGAATGGGTAAGCTACCGTAAATATTTGGTGCTTTTTTTACAGAGAAGGTTGTTAGTGAACAATTGGTCAGATTTCTATTATTTGCCTCAGGTTCTTCAAAATAATTAATTTAAAAGTTAATAAATAGCCAAAACAATAATCTTGTATATAAACTTAGCCTTATACGTTTTATAACATAACTAAACATCAAAATAATCATTATTTTACGAACACAAATCTCACTATAAGTTTGTCAGTTTTGAAGAATTAAAACCCTGATATACCCTGGAAAACTACAAAACATTCATAAAGCTTTTACCCAAAAATGAGAGAAAACAGACTGTCAAAAGAAAAGCGTTAACACCAACATTCGTACCACTGTTTAACAAATCCTTGATTCTCTTCGGCAACTCCGGAACGGATTTCAACTCTTTTACCGAAGCAGGGTACTTCGACCAATGATTCCAAGTTTGAATGTTCTGGAACAAAGCGTCCCCAGGACACTCCGTTTCGCGAACTTGCCTATGCCCGAGGAGTTTGTAGTTGGGGCTGACGAAGCCCAAGGATACGCCTGTTGCGATGAGGGCCTGCGCTGTTTTGAGTTGTTGTGCAGGCGGCAGAGAATCTGATGGGGAGAGTAGTATACAGTTTATTATGAATTTTGTCTACCTATAAATAAAATTAGGTTAGGTATGATACTAGGGTAAAATACTTCTCTAGACAATTATGATTAGTCGATTATTTTAAAAATTATATATTTTTCATCATCATCAATCATAAATTAGGTTCCCGCAGAAGTAGCATAGTTTTTCGGTGTTTATTGATCGACCTTGTGTTAAATATTTTACGGTGGTTTATTAAACAGTGTCGAACAGCCAAGTATTCCAACTTACTGGTCCAGTCTCCGATGAGGCAGATGCCGATGCTGACGTCATTGAAGTGTAGCGCGTGCGCACCCGTCACGTTCCACCCGCGACCCTCATACGCAGACCCGTCGCTGCCAACACCGAAACTACACACAGATATCTAATTCAGGCGATTTCGCTGACAAAAGTTTGATACTGAATTAGTTTTATAATAGGATAGCTGTCTTTGTGCAATAATTACCTAAAATATGACATTGGATTATAATGTCTTCATATCACCTGATGGTAAGTGGGCGCTGGCTCTGTTACATTTCATACCGAAACACAATAGTGCTACTAACGCTGCTGTTTGGCGGCAGACTTAAGAAACATGGTGGTGGTTAGCCAGGCGGGCATAGGAATGCCGTACCGATCGGTACTCTCACTGGGGATCGAACCCGGGGCCTCCAGATTGTGAGTCTAACCACGGAGGCGGCCAAAAAATGAAAATTAAGGAAATGGGTACGATAGTGACATTGAAAGAAAGAAAAATAAATTTATTTGCACATAGGCCTAAGTGGTACGCCATGACTGACAAAAAACCAAAAAGAAAATATAAGTACCGACTTACTTATAACCAATATCACACCATTTCCTGTCATCCATGTGAAAGTTCTGCATAGCCCTCATGGCCTGAGTACACTCCTCCACACAGTGGCACGCTCCAGGAGTGTACGAGTGATGTACGACCACGTATGGTACTGGCGTTACAATAGCTACCGGACTCTCTTTAGGTGTCCGTGCGTACCATTGTGATCGAGTGAAGAACGGATATGATGGAACTTCATTTGAGATATATCGTTCTGGAATATATGTTTATTATTTATTGGTAAGTGACAAAGTACTAATTTAAAAAAATTGGTTGGTTTACGGACGATAATTTTAAGTTGTTTAAGAAAGATGAGTCACAAGCTCAACGCTTAGGCTCGACTTAGGCGGAACGTGACACTTTTTCATGCGTGCAGCCGGCGTTCATCGATTTATAAGATGTGATAAAAGAAGTAGGGACATACCTGAACTCATTATTGATAATCCTAAACCAAATCCGATAAATCCCACCAATACTGTTTGTAGCAACATACTCTGAACAATTTTTGTTACCGTTGTTTAGATCTGAAGCAAGATATTATAATTAGCACGTTATTACCAATGCTCCTGAAATTAGTTCATCATCATCGTCAGCCAGGAAACGTTCACTGCTGGACTTAGTTCTCCTCCATGGTAGAGTACTCGCGCGCTACGTTTGCCCCTCTGAAGTTAGCTCTCTGGAATTTCGTATACGTACAGTCGGAATATGTGTGTATTATTTTCGGTAATAACTATCCCTAGATAACATAAAACACAAGGACATTCCTTTCCATCCGCTAACTTGCCTTGCATCCCATTTATACGTTAATAAAATTGATACTTCGAGGTCTTTCGTAGTTCACTTCAAAGGGACAAACATAGTGCGCGATTACGGTACGCTACACGGCAGGACACTATGCGCGCCTGCCGCCCGCTCCCCTCTCGATCCCCTTTGTTGCCGTGCCCCCGCGTCCCTGTATCGCGCGGGCAAGGACTCATTTAAGCGGTTGGTCTATAGTAAAACTGAAGTTTCAGTATTCTATAAAGAAAGAATATAATTTATTCCAAGCTATAAATAAATACAACACATAATGAAGAAGAAAAAAAACACACACACATGGCACATACAGAAAACAAAAACAAATAATTACAGCAAATTTAAGTTAACTTTGGAAAACCACCAGCCAAAACGGCACCCGATGCTGTGACCCAAAGACCACAGCGCTGATTTTCAGCTAGAACGTGTCTTATTTATTCGTCGTTCAAGTGTTATTATTTCTAACTATATCTATCGTAAGATAACTAAATAATTATTGTAAGACAACGCTCCACAGCTGTTCACGTTCCGAAAAAGTAGCAAGACAGGAACCCAACTCCGAAACTTAGTGGAAAGCGTCGCACTGACCAATGTTCCAGCAATGACATGTTTTTGTAATGACGAGGAAAACTGAGTCACTGTTTTCTAGGTATCTTGTTACTGATAGCGTAATTTACGGGCGTATTGTTATTTAATAATGATCATTTGTTTTTGTTGTTTTGCCTGTTGTAGTTAAAAGACTGACATTTTTTCTTTCAAACTAGAAGTCTGTCGGTCATTAAAAACAAGCAAACGGACAGACGATAAACTCATAAAAGTGTGATCTGAATATTTGGTGTATAAACGACCCGATTTTTTGAAAATCTGAGGGCACGGCAGTTCCCTCGCTAAGTGGAGCAAAAAAGCGGCACGGCGGTACCATCCTTTTCTCATAGCAGTTCTGAATGAACTTCTTCTAGGAGCTTGGCCATCTGAATTGGCCATCGCATGAAAACACAATGTATCTCACAAGTAATACATTTAATATTAAATTAAATTGTTTATTGCGATTGTCAAGTCAATCTATTTAAAACATAAAATATTTTTAATATTGATGTGACGATATCAATATTAAAAATATTTTGTTTGTTAGGTTAGCTTATTAAGTAATAATTTTAGACATAAGGTCCCTTAAGTAGGGACTGAATGAATTAACCGGCTTGGTATTATGGTAGCATGGATCTCACATCTTCTTACGGTAGAACAACTGAGTTGCGAGACTTGGTTTTTTTACATGCTATGTTTTTGGTGGCATACATATTATACTCGTATTGCTACATTCAATCTGACAAAGACACACTTCTGTTGCAGTTTATAAATTGTATCCATAGCTTTATCCCCCTGCTTCCCACGGGTGCAAACTGCAATGTACTGACATCAATGACTAACATGATATGACTCGGCTTCTAGTGCGACGAATCATGCACTATATTTTAAGATATAAGCACAGGGGCCTGTTTCATTAAAATAGAATTCGTAATAAACTTAATAATGTCAGTCATTTTCGACTTTTCGACCAATCAACGGGCACTATGGGCGAAAATGACATGACATAATTATCCGTTTATTAGGAAATGGTCGCTTTATGAAGCATACCCAAAAATACTTTCCACATCACATGCAAACATACATACAGAAGGACAGACTAAAATTCCAAAGATAATTGTTTCAGCTTCTATTGCTCTTTCTTACTTAAAGGCCTATGTATATTTTTAAATGAAGATTTTGCGCTCTGAAATTTTTGATAATTTGCATTTTTTTGGAAATAAATAGTAAAAAAGGTATATGCTTTGCTAAGCTGTGGACGTTTCCCGGCTGATAATGATGTTGATTAATATAATTAGATCAACTGGTGTCATTTTTTTATTGCACGTCTGAAGTGATGTGAGCCGTCACTGATCGTCATTTCGAACTTCGCATGAGGGAACTTGCCATAATGACCACCGCTTATCGGGCGGATTGACAATCTTAGCTTAGATAGACTTAGCTACCTAGCATAGACACCCATGAGATGACGTAGGATGGTTCTATTCTAAACCCAAGACCACAAAGCTACGTATAGAGGACGTACTTGAAACAAAATAAATTGACCAACGATTTTCAAGGTGATATATATTGCTAATTTTCAATATGCAACCGTACATGAGAGAAATGTAGACAAGAGAAACCGGTAAGGTTTCCTAAGATGATGCACTTTTTGCTTGACTTCGAATATAATATAGCGTATATTAAAACGCAATTTGCTATAAGTAATGTTCAGTGCGTCGTTCTCTTACGTAAGATAACTGGCATATTCTAAATTTAAACAACTATATGTACTCACAGTTCTAGCAATCCGTTTACATAAATCAATAAACAATTGACAGTAGCTACTTCGTGCACAAGCTTTTATAGCTATTTCTCCATATATTTTTTACAAACGAAACATTGACCAATGACCACCGTCCAGTGTTTCATCTGTGATGCCAGTCACTGCGCTCACTTATATTCTACGTACAAACGCATTCTTATATACATATAAACTTAGTATATAAGTGGGCACAGAACATTACCCAGGTGATTCCCCTCCAAGCGATCGTTATTGCTATAGAAGTAATGTGTGTATGACGCCGAAAATGTCATTTTGGTAAACTGGTTTGAGATGATTTATGGTGTTTCGATTTGTTTTGTTTTTATTAGTGGGAATATCGTATTTATGGTCTGTCGCTCTGGTAAATCCTTGTGGGTTCCTTTTTGATCAAGCAGGTAAGTATTTGGATAAAAGTTCGTCGATATTTTCATTTATTTTGAGATGAATAAAATTCTATAACCGCAGGAATGTAGCATTTTGGAGTATTATTAAAATACACGTTGAGTCATCATCAAGTTTACTTAAAGAATTAGTCTGTACGCACGGCTACACATCAAGCTATACATTTCCAGTATAAGTTGAACTAGCGTCGTGCGGTAGTTCATTCAATGTGAGGTCAGCGTATACTGGAAATGTATAGCTTGATGTGTAGCCGTGTGTACATAATAGAAAAATAATCACTTACTAGTGGCTAATTGACACTTTTTAAAGTAGCTCTATTGTTGTATATAATTGTTATATCAGATGTTAAAATAAATTATTGTATTATATAGAGGCATATCGTTTTAAAGTGTTGCTCTGATTTGGGAAGCGTCTGCAGAAAGTCCTGTGTTATCTATAATTAAGTAGAAGATTGTAATTGCTATTTAGTTGAGTTTCATGGACCCTGTTTTCCTTACGTATTACCATTAACTGTGGCACAAACGCGAACTGCGTTCTGTTTTTAAATAGAAGGGCTCAGATATTTCCACCTTTATATCCTGGTTTCTTAAATTTCCTCAATTGTGATTCAATTTCAAATGTAAATAATAGAAGATCGATATCCAGATCCATATATATTTAAAGCTGCTAGCCACGATCACAGATGTGTTTAATTGTTATAAACCATGAATGAAATGAAAATATTTAGTCTTCACTTCTTCCCTTCATGCAAATCTACTACTATGCTATACTCTATCTACACATACTCGTGTTTCAATGCTCATGTAATGTACTTAGACTTATATATTATCTTGAAATTACCTAGATAACGTCTCTTGTTGAGTTGAGTTCTATTTATTATCTCTGTGTGGCAGTGTGGCAGCAACGTGGCAGTCGTGCTGGACTTAAGTTTATGTTTTGCTTGTATATTAGCTGGTGGAAGTCAATCAGCGACAATATTAGTAGCGGTTCCGACTCCATCGATCAACCATCAAATTGTTTTCCGACCGCTGACACAAGAGCTGGCCAAATGTGGACGTGACGTTGTGGTATCACCACCGACCCTGCCTTCCCTAAAGGAGAAGCTACAGCTAACCTGAGGGAAATTGACGTGCACGTGTCTTATGACTTCTGGAGGAAGGATTCTTTCAAAACCCACGACGGATAATGTTGTTGATGCTTACGAACCAGTACGAGTGTATCTTAAAGTTTTTCCGAGAATTATTGAAGCGCAAGTGAAAACCGACGATGTTCAGAATATGCTCAAGAATGAGGAATTTGATTAGCCGATCCTTGAGTCTTGTCAAAGAATTGCGTTAGCATACAGTCATGTGTACAAAGTGCCTGTTATTCATATGAGCACAGTCCCTCCGCGTACTATTCAGCGACTATTTATGACCCTGGCATTCTTTGCGGAGTGCGATAACCATTTCTTTACATTGATATTTTAACAGTCTGGTTATCAGATCTTACTATAAATCAAGACAGGCACCATATAAATTCTTGTTCTGTCATATATCAATCTTTCCAATAATATATCAAACATCGCTATTGGAGTGGGAACCAGGTTTCATACAATCTCTTGCATCATCCTTTAAATGGGAGCACCCCCCCAGTATTTTCAATAAATAAATAATAATTATAATCGATCCACAAGAGAAAAGACAAAAACGAACATCGAATAAGGGACCTCATCTCATTCTTTTAGGGTTCCGTAGTCAAACAATGAACACTTATAATTTCGCTCTGTCCATGTGTCCGTCTGCGTCGTAGCTCAGAGACCCTGACTACTAGAAAGCTGTAATTTGGTACGGGTGTACAATGTAAATATTAATCACGTCAACAATGTAGTAGAATAAAATCTTGAAAAATATTTTTATATGGCTCCCATACACGTAACTTGTGGATGAAATATTATTTTAAGTCTACCCTATTGTGTGGGGTATCGTCGAATAGGTCTTTTAAAAATATTGAGGGTCAGGGAACATTACCATTCAATTTAGGCATCAGATTGCGAAATATGTATTAAGCTTTATAGTGATCATTTTTGTCCTAGTCGAGTGCCCCCCTCCTTCTATCTGCTAAACTGTTGCTTTAAAAATGTGAAAAAAATTACAGTATTAGCTTATATAGGTACATAGGTACTGAAGTTAAAAGGAAAACTATCAATCACTACAATTAATCTGTGTCCGTACATCAAGTAACGCTCTATATATCTATTATATATATATATATATCTTATTCTATAACTAAATAATTAAAGCACATTTTGTCACCATTTTCTCTCCCTTTTGCAACGCGAAATTAACGTTTTTCTCAGCCAGTTCGAATTTCACTACATAAAAACAAATGCGAAATGATAAGAACCCAAGCTATCAGAAACCTTATCCTCATAATAGTGACATGTTGTATCGAACGTATAATGTTTGTTACCTCAGAACTTTTGACTGGGTGAACCAATTTGGATGATTCATTTTTTTATTCGAAAGGTGGTGCTTCCCGTGGCCACACGATTTCAATTTGGTCTAGTTCTGACAAGAGCGTCCATGAGAAAACGATATAAATCTTAAATTTGCCTTTGTAAGTAGAATTTTAGGGCAATTGAAGTCGGTTTCTAGTTCTTTTTGAACCCATTTACTTGTTTGTTCTACAACTTTTTAAAGTATTTGGCCTTGGCTATATCATATTTACGAAATCATTAATTATTTCTATGAACTCACTTGTTTAGCTTCACAATCAGGCTTAGAATAGCTATAGAATGTGGAGGAGGTGGAAATCCCAGATGAACATAGAAAATTGGTCAAAATTCCCCTTTTTTTGTAAATGAGCTCAGGGACTTATGTAAGGTGAAAGTAAAATATATCACATAAAAATAATTTAATTAAAATATGATAAATATTAGTTGTTGTTTTCATCAAACATGGTAAAGTCGAGCACAAAAATATATATCCACTTTTGAACCATGTCACATTCACTTTTGCTTGTTTCTATGTAGTGTGTTGAAGGAAATGACAGTATAAATTTTGATGACTGTGAGAAAACTAGTTTCTCACATGAGGGATGCAAATATTTGAATTTGTTAAACATTTTATCAACACGGTTTGAATTTATGTGGCTATTTACAGAACTTTGCATATTATGTTAACACTACCACTACTTTATAATGAAGTAAATTATTTTCATATGCTATAAATATGATGCCTAAACTAAAAACACATATTTATAATTAATACTAAAATAATTTTAAATTTATTTCGAGGTAATTGAGGTCAAAACTCACATTTTATACTTTGCATCATGTACGAGTATATAGATATTAATTCTCTGATATAGGTAGGTATATCAGACAAACTCCATACATTTTGAAAAGCTAAGGCGTCATAATTCTATAGACAAGCGTCGGTGGCGCAATGGATAAGGCGCGGGACTCTCAATCTGAGAGTTCCGGGCTCGAACCTATGAGTTGTTTTTCAATTCATGTGGTGAAGGAAAACATCGTGAGGAAACCTGCATGTCTTGAACAGACATGTGAAGTCCGCCCAATCCGCACTGGGCCCGCGTGGTGGACTACAGCCCATACACTCTCTGTAGGAGAGTAGGCCTGAGCCCCTGCAGTGGGGACGTATATGAGCTGTTGATGATTGATGAAGGCGTCATAATTCTAATAGGCAAGCGATGACCTCGTACGAAAACAGGATCAAACGTGTCTTTCTAATTGATGACCTAAACAGTTTACGTTTCCTAGCAATTTTCGATCAGGCAAATTTGGTCGGACAATCGTTTGACTGAGGGATTTCGCCTGATGTAGATAGACAGGAGGTTTCACGACCTGTACTCCTGGCGCGTTGCAAACAAGGCAAGACGGCAAGGACCAGCCTAACGGACAGTTCTTTGACTAATTCCTTGGTGTCCGTGGATCGTGGCCCTTTGGTCTCCATCACAAGCGCCGCACACTCGTAAACTATACAAAATTATTTATTAAACTATGAATTTCAACGAAATCCAGAAAATTTTATAAACCACAGACATAAAAGTAAATATTCGTATCTAGATCGTGTATTGAAAAGTTGGATTTAAATGGTTATAGTCAAAATATGATACAACTATGTATGTAAGGATCCTGCTGTTTATGCCTGTGGACATACGAAACTAAACACTGAACTCTTCTGTCGAGTAATGGTCCCACGATTCTAAGTCATCGGCCAGAGCATCGCCTGGACACTCGGTGTGGTTGGGCATGGCTTGTCGATGGCCGATCACCTTGTAGTCTCGACTGATCACTCCATCTTCTAAACCTTTGAGGATTAAAAGCTTTGTGCTTTTTAGTTGGATTGCTGGCGGGAGCTCCGCTGTAAATGAAGAAAAAACTCTTTTATTTTATATATAGTAGGACGGGGATGACATGCAAATTTTCAAGGGTTCCTATATTGGTCACTTGTTCAATTAAGGTTGAAGAAAAAATTACCAAGTTCGTATTAATAAATATCAATACACAATTTTTCTTAGATTATCAAAACACTGCAAATAATATACAGGGAACCTGTAAAAATTTCAGATGATTCGCACAATGTGAAATCTACATTTCATGCGAGCGTAGTTGGATTTTAGACACGATCTAGCAACGAATTTGTATCTGTGGTTTGCCAGGTTTTTTCTTAAAACCCATACTATTATTATAAATGTGAAATTGAGTTAGTTTGTTTTTCTTCTTTTTCGTCGCAACGGAAGTCAAAATGGCTGGATTTTTTATAGCAAGTAGAAGTATAGTCTAATGACTGACAAATCACGTACACAAATATTTGTTTCTATATGTTGCCTACTTTAAATGCTGAATATTCAATATAACATCTAAATGTATTCGTTCAGAGCCAGCTAGAAAAATACTTTCTATATATCTTTTTCTTTTTCAGCTAACAAATAGTCCTGACGAAGTATTGGCATGTTTATTAAATGTACGTTATTTTTGGATAACTAACTTCTCCAATCTCCAATCAAGCATATGCCGATGCTGTATCTGTTTGCAGCACCAGCGTGGATTCCTCTCACCGACCATCCTCTGCCCTCATACACGCCCCCTTCGCTGCCCACGCAGAAACTGTAAAAATATAAGCATGAGAAAACTGAAATCGGAGCTACTTTGAAAGAGAGCTCTATAATTCCTTTAGCGAGGGTCACATCTGTCGTTGCTGTTCTGATCTACCCAGGTCATCGGGAATCTGGAAGACTAGAATGCCATACAAAAGTTACCGATCGAGATACACCTATCTACTCGCACCGTCAAGCACGCCCGGCCAGCATCCCGGAGAACGTGCAGGTCGGTCAGATAGAGGTGAGAGTTACATACAAACTCCATAAATCTGAGAGAGAGAGAGAGAAATTTGTCTCAGTACGCCTGCAGTTGTGCAAATCAACAAAGCCCGGCAACCGGTCAGTGTGACGCAATCAACCAGGATTCTTTTTTGAATTATGCCATTCTAGCTACCTAGAAGAAACAATATACAGGGACCCTAGATTATAGAATTTTTGATAGGACCCAAACACACAGCGCCGTCTACTGTAAAATGTTTTTGATTTTGTAAAAAGTGTCAAAAACCGGAAACATCTTTATTACCGATAAAAATAACAAAAATATTGCAACAGATAGTTGTTTTGTTCGAATTCGCCTTCGAATAGTTTTGAAGTCTCCTGATACTTTCCTTTATTAGCATTTTGCGACACCCTCTGGGAGGTAACACGGACGCTTATATTCTAAACACGAACCCACACCAAAAAACACTGACTTGTATCCAATATCTCCCCAATTCATATCGTTCTTGTGGTAATTCTGCATGCCTCTCATGGAAGTGCTGCATGTTTCCACGGTGTAGCAAGCTCCTGGGATGTACGTGTGATGGATGACGACGTAGGGCACTGGGAGAGCCAGCGGGGACGTGTCCGTGGCGGGCTGGGCGCCCCAGTCCTCTCGGGAGTAGAACTTCACGGAAACTTGAATAAAATACAACGATACTTTAATATGTTACAATTAATCAAGAGTTTAACCCAGTGGCTACATAGTTGGGACGCCCTACCACCAACCAAACTGAGTACCGATAGGTACCTCTACTGGGAATCGAACCCGGGACCTACGGATTATTAGGCGGAGGATTAGTAATCCAAATCTGTCGCCATAAGGCCACGGAGTAGGTTAAGTGTCGTTATAAAGACATTTTGATACATTAATTGAGATATAGTTGTTAAATTGTTCGCTTACTAGTATTAGAGTAGAAGCACAGGTAGAAGACCATACCTTTTGTTTTCCACCAAATACACGCAGCCGCTATCCGCAATCCGCAAGATTAACCATCTAAGTATTTGCTATGTCCGCATGTCTACCACCATGTTACCTAAGTCTGCCGCCAAACATCAGTTTTGATAGCACTGTTGTGTTCCAGTATGAAAGGTAGCAGAGCCAGCTCCTAATTACCTTGAAGTTGCGTGTGCACGCTTACCATCCAAAGGCCTTTTCGTCACTTACCATCAGGTGAGGTGAAGGCCAAGTGCAAATCCATTTATTTATTTAACAATTTATTATACACAGAAAAATACAAAACACAAAAAACAAACAGAGAAAATATACACAAAAGGAACAGCTTTTTTCTATAAGAAATTTCTTACAGCAGTCCTGGGTCAAGAGAGAAATAGTGAAGATAGGAGGGCAGTCAGGCGAGTACATTTAATATATCTAAATACAATACGATTACATAAATACAAGATATTTACATAAATCAAAAGTCATACATACAATAATATATTAACTTATGAACTACTCGTAAGAGACAGAAAATGATCCCTGACGTTTTTCTTGAAAATAGAAACAGTCCATTATTGATGTATAATAAAAATATTTCGTACTAACACAAGGTATTTCTAATTTCTATATTTACATTGAAATACTCACTTTTACTTGAAGAATCATTAAGTTTAAATCCTGACACTGACACATGATACAGTACCACAAAAATGCAATAAATACAATATTTCGCCGACATTATTCAATACAATATTAATAAAAATAAAACAAAATACACGTGCAGTTCTCTGCGCTTAAATGATACTATTGAGGAAATAAAAACTAAAACATGGTTTTTTAAACTAAATCATATCAGTTAGGTACTTTCCCACTAGCCTCTTGAATAAATAATTGTTACTCGCGGGTTGAATAAGAAACTTTGTTTGTTTACTTCGCTTCGTACATAAGATCCACTTCACAAATGAGTATGTCACATGGATTATGAAAGGTTATGTGAAGATTTACGAGTGTTTATACATATAGCCAACATATAGCAATAAGGTACACAGTGTTATTTTAATGACCAACTAGCAGCCCCGGCTTCGCACGGGTGGACATTTATTTTGGCATAAACGTAGAGTAAATGTAATCTTTTTAGATCATTGCAGAAATTTTAAGAACTTTCCAGAAGTTCTCTCTTCACTCATGTGAAGTTCACATGAGTTAGACAAGGACAGATATATATTTTTCACATTTTGACCACCCACAACCACCCACTTCCACCCAGCGCGACCAAACTCCCTTACTTTCAGCAGGAGACCAAGGGGTATTCACTACCCCAACGGGAACTTATATATATATATATATATAATATAAAAGATTATGCACCAAATTTTGTATAGAAATTCAACCATACGTAACCCTCTTAACGGGATCCCGCTCCATGAAAGTTTCATACTAAATATATGTTGCTATAACCTTTTAAAATATACTAGCTGGCTTCGTGAAGTAATTATCTAAAAATATGACATTGGACTGTAATGTCGCGAAATGAGTATCATTAACATACAACTTCACAGTGAATCACAATTTTCACTTTTCTACACTTTTTATTATTGTTGTTCAACACACCATCTATGAACCATTAGCTGCGTAACAGCTATCGTAGCTAACAATAAAGTTATAAATTAATGATATCTATTTCGCGACACTATAATTTCATCCAAAGCCATTTATTCTATTTTAAAAGATTCTGGCAATAGAAATTTAGTGCAGAAGTATTCGGAGAGGGATCCTGTTAAATCAGAACTCTTTCCCGTCCTATATGTACCTATATGTCCTGCATGTATGTATGTATGTAGGCACCACTAAGGGTTGATACTAAACTAAAACTACCTTTAGCATGCTCTTTCTTCTAAGCGAACCGTTGCTCAATGGTGATGTCCGACTTTACGTTATGGCAAAAAAGGAAAGGGAAACCAATAGTCTTTTCAGCGTTTTATTTGTTATTAAAAGGGTTGTTATTTATACTTTTAATGGTTCAGTGTGACGAATTGAAACTCGTTGAAAATCCCGAGTTATAGTCATTGCGCAAGCTTGCCCTGAAGCAAGAATCGACCTCCGCGGGGAAAACCCATTACATACAAGTCGGGAATCCGGGCTCCGACTCGACATTTTAAATATAGGGTATGATTAACGAATTTCTTTCAGGATTCGGCACACCTCGTATGACCTTAACGCTAAAATAACTTTTTCAAAACAGATAAATTCACGGGCAAATATACTAGTTTAAGTAAATTATAAAAATATTATACAATATCAATTACTGAACGGATAGTTTAACACGTTAATCATATATATATATATATGATTAACGTGTTAAATATATAATGTCATATATATATATATGACAATTTTTGTACAATTACGAATATGACCACTCGATTATCTTTAACGATTTGATCACAGAGCACTAGCTGTGTACCCGCGACTTCACTCACATGAATTTTTTACTTAAAATACATTATTATATAAAAAAAAGAGTTGTTTCAAATTCGTCCTGCACTTGTGCACTATTTAAAAATCAAGATGATCTAAATATGTATAGAAAAATACTAGAATTACATTTTTGAATTTATTTTAAATTGTACATAATCATTCTTTTTGTAATAGGTGACAGCGTCAAATGTCATTTTATTTACGCCCTCTTGGTTTTCAACGTTAAGTCTTATCTGTTTCGTGCATTTTATACGTTTTTGTACAAATAAACTAAACCGAAATATTTTATTTTTTTATTTTATTTGTTGGAAAATTAACAGCTTATAGACAGTAAGTATACAGACATATATAGAGCACAAGATATCAAGTCTTTATAAATTTTCTCGAATATTACAGTTAAATAGAGCTAGTTTTACGAGTTAACGAACAAAGATATATAATTAAATAAAAGTAAATTTAATAAATTATATAAAATAAATAATTAAAAACATTGTTCATTATGAGGCGTTATACATTGTAAGTCGTATGTATGAAGGTAGAAGAAGTCTTGTTATTACATTTTATTAAATATGAAGGATAAATGAAATATTTGTGTAATTTATGAAAATTGTGTCAATGATGACATAAATGTTATGTATGTAGTGATGTGTTAAGTTATGTGTGTTGTGTTATGATAGATGTGTGTTGTGTTATCTTTTTAAATATTTTGCTTTTAAAACTTTGTTTAGAATCAGCGTAGGGATCAATATTTGTAAAGTTGTCATTGTATCCTAGCCGAGTCAGAATGGAGTTTTGGCCATAGTTTGTACGGTGTGCGGGAATGTTTAACATTGTGGTACTGCGTAAGCGTACAATGGGGGCACGGAGACCGATGACGCCAAATAGATCGGGGCAGTCCACATTGGAGTTAAGAATATCGTGCAATAATGACATGTCTAATAAATCTCGACGGTCTTTGAGGGTTAAAAGATGATATTTTTGACAGCTTTCGACGTATCCGTTTTTAAATCGAGTTCGAAAGTTTAAAAAAGTACGAATTTCTTCTGAATATTTTCAATGCGATCGATGTACACGTTGTATCTCGGGGACCACACACAGCTAGCATACTCTAGTACACTGCGAACATAAGCATAATACACTGCTTTAAGACAGGCTACATCGGAAAAAGGTTGACAAACTCTTTTAAGAAATCCAAGACCCTTATATGCCTTGTCGGTTATTGTATTGATGTGCTGATCCAGTATCAGCTTATGATCCAGAAGCACACCTAGGTCGCGTACTGTTGTGGTCCTTTCCACAGGTATATTATTGATACAATATGTAAAATTTAAAGAGTTGTTTGTAAGTTTAGAAAAAGTTATAACCTGACATTTGTTGACATTTACTGTAATTCTATTGATGTTATAATAGGCTGATAAGCGCAATAGGTCATCTTGTAGCTTGTAACAGTCGTTTGTTTCGCCAATTTCTAGGAAAATTTTGGTATCATCAGCATACATTAAAAATTGAGAGTTAACAAAACAAGTAAATATATCATACAAATAAGCGTTATAGAGGAGGGGGCCCAAATGGGATCCTTGAGGAACGCCTGATGGAATAGAAATAATATTAGATCTGTAGCCACCCAGTACCACTGCCTGAGAGCGGTTGTCGAGATAAGAAGTTACCCAACGAAGGAGATCGCCACATATACCAAGCTTTTCAAGTTTTCTTATTAAAATGACGTGGTCTACACGGTCGAAAGCTTTTTCAAAATCAGTATAAACCACATATATTTGCTTCTTGTTTTCCATTTGCCTGTGTAGAAAATTCAAAAATAGTGACAGATTCGTTATAGTAGAGCGACCTTTTAAGAAACCATGTTGCTGTTCTGGCACCGATTTAGCAATTAGAATGTATATTCTGTCATAAACTATTTTCTCAAAAACTTTACTAAAAACATTAAGAATGGATATTGGTCTATAGTTCTCAACTTTAGTTTTCGCGCCTTTTTTTATGAATAGGAACAATATTAGCTACTTTCCAGGTGTCTGGAAATAGACCATCTTTTAATGATTTGTTCATAATGATTGAAAGAGGGAGAGCTAATATACAAAAATGGTAACTAAATCAGTTTTATTTGATAAACACCTTTTAAAATTATAAGTGTACCAGACCAGGCCTTGGCGCCATACCTTCGCGGAACGTATCATTTACTCGATGTTGCTTAGAGCCTGGGATTGAAGCCGCGAAATTAAATTTTGCGTTCCATTCTTCTATTTTACGTAAATTGATTCATCAGCTATATTAATCCACTGCTGCTGAACATGAGCTTTGAGGATGATGAAAATGGATATAAATGTATAAATTATAATTATTTTCAGCTAGAAGCTCCACTTGCATATTAACCTAGAGGTAATTTGAAAGGTCTGTCTTAGGATAGTTTAAGAGACGATGACGACACGCCATTATATTTGATTGAAACAAGGCTGTACGACTATTATACTCGTAGAGCCTTATCAATGTCTAAAATGCTTTATTTATCTGAATGAGTTCGTTATCTGAGGGCATAGACGAGGATGAGCTCCGAGGGAGAGAAGAAAAAGGCATGCCGTCAATGAGTGACCCGGAACCGCTGCGGCACCGCTGCCACAGGGCCCAACTTCCTGCTGGAAGCCGCAATACCGACCACAGCCCTGTACCTGTCACGCCTCATATCACCACCACTACGTAGGACGTCACAGAGTACATAAAGAAGAAAGCCTGGGGTAGTTGGCTTAAGGTGGAGCAGCTGGAGTCACGCCACGACACATGTTTCAAGTCGTTCGTGATGCGACTCCCGACCTGCAAGCTGGAGGATTTCTGGCCAATGGGCGTGATGTACCGTCGCTTCTGCCGAAGAATAGCAACCAACACTACTAGAGCGGCACGTACATAAGTAAGGATGCTTAGAATATAAGTTTAGTATATATAGTTGGTAGTGTTGTAGTTCCGCCTACTAGGGCTTTAAAAAAGCCGTATTAGCTCAGTTGGTTAGAGCGTCAGTCCTTGAACAATCGAGGTTAAGGCTCATACCAAGGAGTTCCAATTTGTTATTCAGAATTTATGTACGAATGACAAAAATCATTACCATTGGCTTTTCGATGAAGAAAAACATCGTGAGAAAACCTGCACAGTCCTGAAAAGAAATTCATAAGTGTATGTGAAGTCTACCAATTCGCACTGGGCCAGCGTGCTGGACTATGATCCATACACTCTCTGTCGGAGAGTAGGCCTGAGCCCCTGCTGTGCTATGAGGTTTGACACCTAACAATAAATGAATAAATAGTATAGAGTAGCAACCCTTAGAACATCAGAACTATACAAACCAACATTCACGTTAATATTATTAGTAGGGCGTATATAGATAAATATATAAATGAATCACCTAGTAGAATGTACTCGCAACATCGCAATAGACGACATGCGATAAACCAATACTTGTTGATTGATCTACTATCGATCTGTTTCAATTCAGTATTAAATTACTAACCTCATCGATTTGTAAACAATACGATAAAACATCGATAGCTGGGAATAACCTTGTAAATAGGAAAGTATCTACCGGAGAAGATGGTTTAGATTTAAATAAATGTTTTTCTGTGTATTTATTTGTGTACTTATCCTTGTGTACTTGTAATCAGATTTTATAACGGATGGAAATGAAAGAAAAGCGCTACCATGAAGGTATGAAAGGTAGGCGAATGAAAAGTAAATTAAAAAAAAAACCTGACTGCGTAATTTTTAACTTTTCATGATTTTTATATAACCCGTGTCAATCTCACAGTAAGTACGAGTCTAACGACACCTCTCAAGCTAAAATACATCGAACCGCTCTGGCCGCAGAACGTGCCAAACAATTAAACATACATACTCTCGAAAAACATAGCCCTCCTTCTGGAGCAATCGGGTAAAAAGATTATTTTTTATTATTATTACCCCGGCACAGTAACATTTTTTTATCTTCATGAGCGTTCATATCAAATTGTATTTTGATACTTAATACCATAGCATGACCATAGTTTGTTTACTATCGCTACAGTTTAAAAATTATATAGACATAATATAAAAAGCAGCCAAGTGTGTGTCGGGCCACGCGTAGGGTTCCGTAGTTGCCCGTCACAATAAGTTCATAATTTTTTTTGTTTTCCCTAATTTTACATGATTAGTAAACTTGTAGATTCACCGGTGTATGTTCGAGTCAAGTTAAAACCATTTCGGAGTTACGCCAGCGAAATTTCTGAATGTCGACATACACCGATGTATCTTGAGATTCACTTACACCTGTCATTCACAGTAACATAATATGCATCTTCCGAGATATTTTACGGAAGCCTCAATAATATTTCCTTAAAATCAATTTAATACTTTAAAAAAATCTTGTGGTACTTACGATTTTGCGAAGTGCTTGTAATAACACACAATACAATAACTAGAGTTTTCTCCATTTGTTGTAATTAAAGTATTAGGTATTAATATCGTGTGTATTTATGCAAAAATCTACCAGGTAATCATTTATAGGAAACGCGACAATCTTAAAGTGGCGAAAACCTGTTAAATTATCTGAACGACACACTTCACGCGTTTTCTAAACAAGTGTGTTTGTTATTGTTTGTTGCAATCATTAAATCACTTTATCATTATCAGTCATGTTTAGATAATTTTGGATATTTATTGCTTCTATACCTATTTCTTTGTTTCTTGATGTATCTATTGTTCCGACTGCTGCCAAACGGCGCGGGTAATTTTGGATGATTTTATGAACAAGATAGGTCATGGTAACTTTTTGTCACTATCACACTACATATTATAAAACTCAATCTCCGCCGCGCCTGTCTGTTTGTTCACGATAATCTCAAAAACAACGTGGCTGGAAGACGGAACTCACTTTATGCAGGCACTCCCGCCCGCGCTTCACCGGCCGCTTTCACCTATTGTTTGTTCTTCCTTCACCTCGTAACAGAGTCAGAGTGACTGGACGTTTTGTATAGAGATAATTGAAGCGTCGGAGCAGGATGTGGGTTACTTATTATCCTGATCAAGCTAGTAGTTCCCGTGGGATAATTTCTGAAGTCGCAGGCGAAACGCTAGTCGGTACATATTTTGGGACTGCTGATTACTAAGAGTCTGGAATTCCAAACGTTTATTTTTATGATCCTAAACAACACCTAAGCGGTTTTTTTGAGGTCACCCAGCTTCAACTAATTTTCCTGTACATTGTTACAACCTAAAATAATATATCAATGTAATTGAAGCTTCTGAACAACTGAAAGGCCGATAAACTCTATTAATCAGTCTAGACTTAGATAGACTTAATAAAAAAAGAAATTAAGGTTTGAATTATCATAATCAAGTGTTCATATTTTTGTCTAATTTATTTTCAATAACATTATTCATGAACCAAATCCCGTCTATCCCACTAGTCCCATTGAGTTGTCCCACTACGCATAACCGTGGTAGTGGTCCAACTTTTGAACTATACTGAGATGGCGATGACGGCGATGGAACTATTGGGACAAAATATTAATGCCACTTGTCCCATGGCATTACAGGGACGAAGTCACCTCAGTTGTCCCATTATGGGACAACTCAATGTGGAATAGTCTGATAAATTCCCAAATTTCTGCAGAATCGAGTACAAATTACAATTAACAACAAGTACGAATACAAATACAAAAGCTATCAAATATTGGTTGGATTTTGTATTGTCTAACTAAATAGTCGTTCGTGTAACTACAAGCTACGGCTTTAGGCCCGAACCACACAGAAAAGACTAGGCGCGAACGCGGCAGAAACATCAAAGCTTGTACTAAAAGACATCGTACTATCCTAGAAATAGTACAGCACACAATGAACTTTGATTCTCCACCACGTCCACGACTAATATCGTGTCGTAATTTCTTTGTGTCTCACGCCTTAGCACAGGCTGGACACTTCGAACAAATGTCGCGTTATCGGCACACAACAAACGGATGAAGTTTGTTTACATGCGTGTGTGAGTAAGTAGCACGCACCACACGTAATATTACGTTATAGTCATTTTCTGAGTCAGTTTCTTGTGTGGGAGAGTGAGGTATCGCGGATCGGTGGGAGGCGGTGAACGTACGTTCAGTCTGTGTCCATAGTCTCGATGGAAGCTTGCTTGCGTAAGCGCAGGGTGCGTCGTATCGGATCTGTAGACACCGGAAATGGCGGCGCCATTATGTAGATACTGGTAACTCATCGATTTCTGGTACCCTATTGTCTTTGATTTGGGATAGGTTAGCTACTTAATGAGCTCCATTTAGCGTTGACCTTTATGCTTACTAGTATGGAACGAATGAGGTCATCAGTATCTTCATTATAATTTACTTGTTCATGTCCATAACTGTCTGCGCAAAAGTTCAGGCATTATTCCATGGGTCCGCTTTAACGTGATAAAATGCCCGTTGTCTTATCCATAACATATAATATTGGCCAAATTTCTCCCAAATCCATTCAGGCGTTAATGTGTGATTAAGTCTCAAACATCCAATCTCACAAACCATCACATCACATTCACGCTTATCACACTTCTCTCATAAGTTTGGTGATTATTTTTATTTCATAGTCTTTATCTACGGGGATCACCCATTTAACGTTATCCCTCTCCTAATGCTTCCATACTAAATTTATGTTGCCATAATCTTTTAAAATAGCTTTGATATTTTTTAAAAACAGGAGATGAGGAAATTATAGTGTAACGAAATAAATATAATTAATTTACGACTTTATAGTTAGGTACAATAGCAGTTATGCAGATAGTGGTTCATAGATGGCGCTTTGAAAAATAATTGAAAAAAGTGTTTAAAATGAAAATTGTGATTCATAGTATGTATGTATAGTTATTTACAAAATTTCCTCCTTACTAGTGGGTAAGCCAAATTTCAAATTGTCGACCAAAATAACCTTGTGGGTGTTCCGCCATCTTGAAAAAAGGGTTAAATTCAGTTTTTTCATCATAACTCGGTTCCCCGTCGAGATACGAAAATTTTTATGCGATACTTTTTTGTTGTTCTTTGCACGATCTACAATTAAGGTCCTATACATTTTTCACCTATCGATCATCGTTATCGAGATATCGATAAAAGAAGCCATAAATTAGGGGAGAAAAAAATTGTTTTTCGCTATTTCCTTTTTTATCGTTAAAGATATTAAAAAATGTTTCGAAAAAAACTTGTAGAGCGTGTTCAGACCTATAAATTCGTTTTTTCATTTTTTATTTTCGAGAAAAATTACGACTTCTATGGCGCCACAAAGTCGGCCCCAGCAAGACAATTTGAACTTAAGCTTTTCTAGCCCCCTAACCCCCCACGTAATATCCAAAATTTGGCTTTCTCGGTTCATTTGCATTTCTAACCCGATTTTTCCGACGTAATGACTGGACTAGAAGCCTTTTTAAAATTATTGTTTAAATTATAAAATTTGATAAAGGATTCAACTATTTAAAAATGAAATTCCGGTTATAACATAACATCGTTAAAGCTCCAGCTTACAACCTTGCCGCTGTACAAATTGACCTTCACGAAAACAATCACAAGTTCATTCAATAATAAACCGTCTGTTCAATGGTAAATAGAAGCTCTAGTGAAATTCGCTTCGTAATTTCGTATCTAGCTGAAGCTAGAGCGCAACGCGGGAAAGCATCGAAAATAGATCCACTGACGCTGGATGCTCCATTTTATTTAAAACGTTACCGACAAAGATGTGCGTTATGCCAGCGGGACCGAAGGCACAAGAACTACTTCTTCATTATAGAAAAGAGTACAAAGGCAATCCTATTAGTTCGTAATTTTGCACTGGTTGGCTATCTACCAGAAGTGCTGTTTAATAAATTCATCTAGGATATCCTAGATCCTAGACGTATAATTTCTCTTCATCATTATCATATCCCATCACATTCTGATATCAGCAATCAGCAGCTATCAAAAACTCCTATTCGTATAAATCTGAGTTTATTTTAAATAATAAGAACCGATTGTTGTCGAAAATTACAAATTCTGTGAATGTGAAGATTCTATACATACATATTACATACATAATATAAAGAGACAGTAGATTCATGACGTTTAAAAAATTACATAAGTTTTATTATCACGGAAAGCAATATTTTTTAAATATGTAATCTTAAAAGATCTCTGTCAAAAAGGTAGATTTATGTTCATTATTTTGACTCTATTTACTGATGCGTGCTAATCTATTATCTCATTGCTATAGGAACTCTATTAAATAAATTAAAAATCGTTATTCTTCTTCACTCTTTTGAACAACTACAACTGTCTTTTTTTTTGGAATCAACATAATAAGAAATCAAACTTGGCGATACAGTCGAACTATTTGTTTTATGAGTAGATACATACTCGTACAGCGTATGAATTTTGTATTTCTATGAGCACACTAATATTATGCTAACTCCACGCTCGTAAAGTCTTGAAAATACTGAAATCACTGAAAAATTGAGGCGGGTGGGTACGCCGCCATGACGCACCTATTTATAAGTTCCAGAGGATTGTTCAGCGTTGAAATTCGGATGCTAGTAGTGAGCCACGCGCGATACACGCCGTGTCTTCCGAACTAAATCGACTTTAATTACTCCGAGTTCGAATTATCGCAGTTTATCCGAGTTTTCGCCGAGTCTATCCGAGTTTTTCGGAAAATGTACAGTTGATTTTGTGTTTGTGTTTATTGTGTTTAAGTGCGTTATTTTTGTGTACACATAATTTTATTATTCTACATTACACGAACACTTTTTTCAGTACATTGTTTAAGATTTAAACGGGGCTAGGTCACCCGTGAAAATAAATATACTACCTGTGTCCCGTCTCACTTTATTTAAAGAATTGAGGTAAAGAGAAAGCAGTTGGTAGTCACTTTTATTTCCAACACCAACCTGGTTTACACACGCATCAGAGGGTCAGTTAAGTTTTTTGGGATTATTTAAATAATTTTATTTTAAATAGATTTAATTGAACTTACTATTGTTACTGTCTTGTTGCATTGCGAGAACGAAAGATAAAGAGTTATATGGGAGAACATTAAATAAATTATCTTTGATTTGTTTATGTAAGAACATATATAAATGTTTTTATATATAATAAATATCAGCGTGTATTTTTACTTACTAAGTGATAAACAGCAATGAACCTACTTATTAGATCGAAATTTTAAATGAAAAACGTAGAACCCCTCTTACGGATTTTTTTTCTTTTTTACTGGAAGAGCTTTTCCTTTTAGCCAATTGAAATAAACTTTGAAAACAAAAATACATGGACAAATGGTAAATTCCACAACTGAACATGAGCCTGTAAAAACACGAATAAAATAAGGTTTATTTATCGTAATTAATAATTTTCAGTAGTTTTAATTGACTTTATAATTAAAAGCGAACTTCCCTCAATTTTTTTTAAAATTTTCTTACAAAAGGAAAACGATACAGCGCTTTTTGAGAAAATCAACACAAACCAAATATGATTACTCTACCTCTCAGGGTGAACATTTTAGGGGATGAATACTCTAGACTTTTACGGCAGTTGAAATCGGAATCTACTTCTTTTTGAATGCGCTAATTATTGTTTATCTGTATAAGTACCAACAAATGATTCTAGAATTATATTACATTATATGTGACAAATTATTTTAGCATTTTGCCCCCGACTTCACCGCGTGGACGTCAGAAACTACCCGGCGGGAAATACTTGACTTATTGGGATAAAAAATAAGGTTGTGTCCTTTCTTGGCCTTTTAACTAGAAAAGAAAATTAATGCATTCTGAATCTCCATTACGACGCAACGGAAAAACAAATAAACAAAATCACTTTAGCATTTATAATAATGACTCTGGATATGCGGTGAAAACTCTACAGAGGGTAGAATACATTTGAATAAAATAAAAAAGCTACATTGTCCCAATGATGGACAATGAAGATCAGTCGATTTCTTGACTCCGAAACTCTCTAATCGGTGAATTTAATTTAAAATGAGAACGTAGAGCGTAGATAATTAATGCGTTCATTCATCCACCCTTACTTATTTGAAAACAACGTGGGTGTAGATAAGATAATTTATTTGCCATAAATGTGCTACAACAATTAGATCTTAAAAATATTTACAGATCAACTCATATCAACATGCAAACTTTAAATTAAATAAAAGTATTCGAACAGTCAATATCAATCATTATAAATGCACGTATGTCATTTCAGTCATTAAAAAAATAACGCGCTAAGTGGGAGTAAAAACGATATGGAAATCCATTGTAAAAATTAGCACTAAACTCGGGAGATAGTGCGAGTAATCGATTACTTTCTTCCCTCGGTGAACAATGTACTATTATCTGGCTATCTATGAGACAGACTCATGTTTAACGTTGGGCTTCCGTAACTCAACACTCACTTGAAGATGAACGGCATAAATACAATAATGATATCATATATTTTATAATTGTAAACAGAGTCGGTAGTTATTCGCCAAAGTACAAGTGCCGGCTGCTCCATTCATTCCGACGATATTTTTAGCTCCCCGTCATGACCCGTCCGTTACAAACATTGGCGAACATTAAAATTACATATTTGAAGAGAAAAATTGTTTAAGAAGCATAAAAAAATGCAAAAGAAGTGGAATTACGTCCGCCGCGTCGTTTGTCGAGTACTACACGATTATATATGGTTATTTTAGGGTTCCGTGACCAAAGGGTTGCCCAACGGGACCTTATAACTACGCTTCCGCTGTCCGTCCGTTCATCCGTCTCAGAACTATCTCTTTTGAGCCGCAATAGGTAGAAATTTTCACATATATTAAAATTTTAAAAAATTCTCCATACAAGAATCGTGCTTTTTTGACGTTTGATTCTCGACTGTTATGTTAAATATTATATGCAGAGTGGTATATAACGCCAAGTGCGAGTCCGACTCGCACTTGGCCGGTGTTTCAAGAATTACATTTAACGGTGAATTTTTATGTAATGCTAAATTAGCATATTAGCTAATTAGCATTAAATGGTGTTGAAGATCGTCAATTAAATCCCAAAAGCAATTAAATAGCATATTTATATTAAAGAAGAATTAAAAAATATATAGGAAACAATCTTTTCAGTTACCAGGTAGGATTTGTATAGATATAAATTTAAAAAAATATATTAACTGCATTTAGGTTGCCCTAATTTACAAACTCTTTAGCAACACCAACAGAAGCTATTTTTGCGACATAAAAAAATACTTTATGACAAAATTAGTAACAAAATCGAAAAACATGAGTGCCACCCACATTTTTACAGCGTTTATTTTTATTAAAATTAGTATACAAAGTACTGCAGTTTAGAATACTTCGAATGTGTTCCAATAAAATTACAATTTGGAAGTGAAAAGAAATCAAGAGTGCATAAGAATCTTCTAGTTTGAACAACGTGTTTTTGGACTGTTCAAACGTTTATTTATAAACAAACAAAATTTGACCATAACCTCCACATGATGATGATATGGTCTAGGATTGTACACGGTGGACCTATGCACCTTGAAAACGTCCTAGTAGCAAAGGAAGCTCAGGAAAGAAAGAAGCCGGCAGGTAATTCCACTTCTTAGCAGATGTCAACTTAGTAGGGGGTGGAAACCAGCCGTTCTTCTAGTAGACCGATTGTAGAAAGGGCACGGTGCAATTTGGTCGCCACTCACCGAAATGAAGTCTTTCGAAGGCCGAAATACACATTTACAAATACTTCGTACTACAGAACATAGTAGGGACATACATATAACTACATACATAGATACATATAGTCATACCAAGACACTTATTCACAGAACACAACAATGCCAATCGGCAACGTAAGCAAGGAGCCTTCCAAAAGGGACAACTACCGTCCCCCATGGGTAAAAGAAAAGGATTCTGCGTCGCCACCTGCGTGGATGCAGCGGAAACTGAAGCCAGTGGAAGCGAAGACTTCCGCCGCTGAGCCTGATCCCGCACCTACGGTGACAGCTGGAAAATCTCTTAAACGTGAGTACGGCTTTAAAAATACACGATGAATGAGCTTGCATTTTGAATTTCCTCTCACATCATGTACAATCGAGGAGTTAAATTGTTTTGATAAAACACTTTAATTTCCCCGAGTGAAACATCAAGTCATTATCACCGGGAGCTGTTTATTGTAGAGAGTATATTTAACGGCAATATTAAAGTTTCCAAAATCTGATAAATAATTATATTCCTCGACAAAATACGGTTGACTTTACAATTGTGTGATTGTCGTTCATCGTCATGATTGCTAAACGTGCATATCATGCGATATGTCAATGCGCGGTGTCAATCACTTTCCTTGGGGCATTCCAGCGATTTGACACTTCTATGCCTGTTAATATAGTTGCAAGTGACATATCACATGATTGCCCAGTGACACTTGCCTTGCACGGTGCATGCCCACCGAGGGGGTTCTAATATATTTTCACAACATCTGTCTTCTCTTGTAAAGCTAAGAGGTAGGATAAACACAGTAGTGGGCTTCCATTAATTGAGGTCTTTCTATAAAAATATGGACCCACCTCCTCCCCATTTTAAAGATCCGTTTCATCGTCTTCCATTCACTTAAAGTGAGATTACTCCTATGTTTTATGAAACGAAACTGATTCGAAATTATGTATTTATCTAGTTTCCATACTGATGTATACACACATTACCATTTCTGGATACATTTTTATGCAAAATTTAAAAGTTAATGTAAGATTTTCGTTGACCAGACAAACAGAAATCAGCTTCTGCTGTGTTGCTTTTCGACTATGCGTACGGCATAAATAGACTTATTAAATTCTATTTAAATTCTTTGTAAAACTTTAAAAGAAGTTTCTTAAAAACCTAATGGAAAAACATTCAGAAGCATTCATTACATATTTTTAACTGCCCGACAACACCTAAACAGTACACTTATATTTTTACTGAGACAATAATATTTTCTTGATGGTGAACAACAAAAATTCGGAAACTATTTTTATCTAAGTTCCTTTTTCAATTCTTCTCTCACGGTGTCCTTTATATTTATCTCATCGTTATGAAACATAATAAATAGCCACTTAATGTTATTTATACAACTGTGTGAATAGTTTAGATTTCCGTTGTACTGTCGCGAACAGAATTGATATTCATACTTTGCATCTCTCTCCAGTATTTTCTTGTCATAAATGAGATTTTACTATTTTTGCTAAGTGCGCAGTCCGCCGACACACTGTCAGATGGTATTTTTTATTATTATTATTTAGATTAAAACTAAAACATTTGATATTTCGTATATTTTGTAAGATAAAACACTATGATACCTTTTTTCAACCTTTTTTGCTTTAGTATTTTATACTTTTTCAAAAATCCTTTAGTTTCTTTGAGAACGCTGAAAATTCAATCCGATATTAATAGAACAAAGAAATAATAAAAGCCAATGTCAATACAATTTTGATGATTAGAGAGAACTCTTCATATAACGCCTGAAAAACGTCACACGTGGGTTCGTGGGCGGTGTAGCGTCAGCAACAACACGTCCGTCCGCATACAAAATGTGTCGTTATTACTTTTCATTCGTTAGTTTTTTCATACCGGAAAGCAATGTTACGTAGATTTCCTTATTCTATTTTAAATTTGAATCGACGTAAACAAATTGAATGGCTTGTTAGTGTATTTTGAGTGTGTACCTCATCCTAGTATTTGACGTAAGTAAAAAAAATCTTGTAAAAATTATGGTATACCTACTATATAGTCTCAGTTAGATCAATTTGACTTTCATTCGAAAGTTTGTTGTTTTATTTCGACATAATAATATTTTATTCTATGTCTTCTCAAATGACAGCAAAAAGTTATACTTTCATTTCTTGTAGGTGAAATAATTTCACGAGTATTCTTTGCAATAAACCTTTCTTATGTTGGTTTTTTTGGGCCTCAATTTTTGTCATGGCCTGGGGTCAAATTTATTGTTTGGTGTCATATACTATCACTTATAAATATATTTTGGAGAATGCGAATGGAATTAAAGATGGAAGGTAACAAACTATTATGAGTCATAAGCATTCCTTTTGTTGCCAGACGATCAAATCTGAAAAAACTACTGTTATTAGTCAGTAGCACTAAAATTATACAACCTTCAAAAAGTAAATTCATCGTTACCGTTGCCTCGTCGAGACACGACGCGGCGACGCATCGTTCGTCGCCATTATGGAAAGCGCTCCGTCGTAATTTCGCGGAGTTTATTTCCCGACGCTACACCGAGGGCCATATTTCACAGTGCATAATATCTGTAACTGTGTTTATATATTTGGTGGTGACGTCAGCACCTGCCTGAGCTTTGGCAGGAGACACGGCTTCTGAATAATTGACTCTCCCAAACGTTTCCAACTTTGTTAGTCTGGAGTGTGGAGCGAGCTTACGTGGTGTGCTTCGACGGTCAGGAGGAACTTTTTAACTCCAGTTTATTATAGGCCTGTGATTTCTGACTAGTGTTGTTCTAAAGTGTTTGTGTTTTGGATTTTGTTGGATTGCTGATTTTCAAGGTGGGATTATTGTTGTGGCATCATTATAGGAAGGATTTGTATATTGTGTTTTAAAAGTCTATTGCTAGGCATATCAAAAACTTTATGAGGAAAAATTCATAAAATTAAATACAAAAAAGAAAACTTTGGAAATAGTTTTAGGCCCTGTATTGTGTGTATATACTCGGTGATATACCTCTATGATATAATGAAGAGAGCAAAATTAAGACCTATCATAGTCTTTGGGTGTGAATAGGCTTGGTGGAGTACTGAAATTAAATTTGGATATAGTCAAATCGTATTTACTACTATAACGCTTTTTTGAATGTCAATTAACGAGAAACGTTCACTAAATGAATAAAATAAAATAATTCAACACATTATAAGTTACTCAAAATTGCTATGATAGCAAAATGTGCCAAATCATTTAAATCTTCAGGCACGTTTAGGAATCAACAAGGTTTCGAGACTTTAAAAAATCGCCCAAAATTAGCAAATCATGGCCAAAAAGACTTCGTCTGCAAAAAACAAAACCATCAATCAGGGCAAAGAAACGCATCGGAGAAAAATTCAAAGTTCGCCTCAGTGTGACGTGTTCCAATAAACGTTGGGAGTATTTCTGGCTACGTCGACGATACCACAGTATTTTTAGCCGGGGCAGAGATTTTACAAAATAAAACGCGATGTTGGGGTTATGGCATGATTTATATGACATCTTAAACTTGATCCTTCTTTACTCTTCTAGAATCTGACGATAGCAACGGGCCTTGATTGTAGTGTAGTTGAAAGCAAATATAGGAAAAATATTGGCATGATTTGTAACATTAAAAACAATGATTTTAGTATGATACTAGATCACATTCAAATTAGTTCTAATCGACCTCAAATGAACCAAAACTGAAAAATTTGTTAGTCAGAGGCTTTAGTACAATTTTAGTGAAACACTTTATTGTTTGGAGTTCGCAATCGCATTATTGTATTCTACTTATTTGCAATAAAGTTAACGATGTTCTAATCTGGAGTGCAATTCACTAATGACAAATATCCTTACAACCTCCCGGTCACGTGTTTACTGACGATATCTCTAGTTTGCCAGGCAACAAGGACCAATATCGAATGACGTCAATAAAGACATCCGAGAGCCGTGAGGTTCTAAGGATGTTTGTTCTCAGTGAATTGCACACCTGTAATCAACCGTCTCGTAATACATTGAAAGATATAAAACGTATCAAGATATTTTACTTAAATTTCTTCGAATATACACTTTAAGATTTTAATGATGGTTTTATTTCTAACCTCACAGCTAATGTTGCATGTCAGTTGGCCATATAGTGGGAAAATTTGACAAGGAACCGCGCTAAAATAGCGAAGGTCAGCCATCTTGGCAGCCGCCATGTTTATTTACGTACGTGAATGCCATCAAAATGCACTGCCTCGGGGACATACCACGTGCTTATATCAATAACATTTTAATTATAATATTTTGTCAATCACCATTTAATCTCAGTGATCATAGAGAGACCTCTGCACTTCTTTTATTTTAATGATTCCCTCACCTGATTTCGTGTTGTATACATGTGTCCACAGTTGGACATGACCCTCCCACATAGATCGCCACTTCGAACTTTAAGTAGATGCTAATGCTCATCTTCTAAATATTTTTCGTCTTCGAAATCCACGGGATGATATGGGGTGGTGCGTAACGCTTTAAAAATATATTAATGCAGGTATTATATACGTATTTGGGGACAAAATTAATATTATTTTCTTATTATTAATTATTATAGTGTAATCAGAAGGGGGGCCAGCATTACAAAGTTATTATACACGTACATAGTTTAACTTATTAGCTTTGAAACTTTTAATAAATTAATAAACAAACAAATTTAAATAAACATTTACAAGAAAGTTTTTAAGGTGGTAGTCTATTACTCATTTACTTGTAAAGCCGTGAATTTTTTTCGTATCCCAAAACAAACATTTAGCTTTGGGAGGACCCTTACTCTGCAAAAATTATCACTTTAAAACTAATTATAATATTTTATTTCACAGCGGCACTCAAGAAACAAACTACAGTAAGAGACAAAGAAAATGGTGTGTCGGAACCAGTAGATGATAAACCAATCAAGCCAACACCTTCAAAATTTACAAAATCGGCTTTGAAATCAATAGACAAGATTCCAAAGTTAGAAGACAAACTTTCGTTTGATAAAGCCGATGAAAAGCCAGCAGAGAAACCAATATTAAAGAAGGAGACAGAAAAAACACAAGAGAAGGCAACGTTAAAAAGTGTCAGAACTATCGATGACAAATCTAAGGAGAAATCCGTCACAATTGTAGACAGGAACGCTGAGAAAAACGGCCCAACAAAAACAACTAATTCGATCGATAAAACTCCTAATAAAAATAACATATCTAATGAAAAAACATTAAACAAAACGTCTGTTAATGATAAAGCAAATAAAATTACTGTGAATGACAAAGGGACAAATGAAAAAGTCACAAAACCAACAACTAAAGATAAAGTAGATGCTAAGCCTGTGAGTAAAACCGTTAGTAAGAATAAAGCAGAAGAAAAGTCTGAAGAACCAAAAATGGCTACAAAACCCCCAACACCACTTGATAAAGGTCCTTCAAAGGTACGTTAAACACATTTTACAGGCGCCTAATAACACCTCATAATGCGTTATATCTAAAACAAAGTTATATTTTGCTACCAACTCCCAAAAATATACAAAATACACTAGATGTCACAGAAGGACTAAGATATCTTCTTTAAAATGCGAAATATAACCTTCGATCTCATTCGAAATTCCTGATACGTTTAACTCCTTTTGGTTCTCTTCCAGTTGCCTCCTCGGAAACCTCTAACAAAACAGCCGTCAAAAGACGACGCCCCAGTGAAGAAATGGAGAGACCCGCTGCACGAGCGTGTAAAAGACAACATCGACAAGACTCTGGCCAATGAAGTCCCTAAAGGACATACACTGACCAAGAATGAAAGTTTGAGAAGTAAGTAGACTCAACATAACGTGTGGAAATCAAGAACAAATAATCACAATTTTTGCATAAAAAATGAGAAAACTGACTTAAAGCAATCGGTTACATTACAAGAACGGATGACAATGATTAGCAGCTGATGAATCAAACCTTTTAAAATAGAAAATAATAAACTCGTGTCTATTTCCTGAGCCGTGATACAAACATTGACACACTAGCACTTTCAAGATTTATATTTAAACATTGTGACAGAATGCGCATCTGATCAAATGCGCAAGCGCAGTCGGTGCATCAATTAAATTCGATTAGATTTGGCAAACAATTGCGACGCACAAGAGACGATTTGTAACAACCTCTTATATTAATTCTGACGATTTGTTTTTTCTGGTGGTTCTATATGTTATTTTAAAAAAATAGAACACTACCAGTCACTGAACTGGGGAGATGGTAGGAATGGAGACATATCGCGTACATTTGGTGCTCTATTACTAATTTTTCTAATATGCGGATTTCACACGAAAAATACAGGGATATTTATTCGTTATTATATATGCAGGGGCAAGGTTAAATATGGACTTGTGTCGTAAAATTATCGTAAAATATTTTTATGTAGTCTGGAAGCGTTTGCTACTACTAAACCGATCAGATTTCGTTATTAAGAAGATCATTTATTAAGAGCCCATAGAGAGACAATGGCGCCCTCATTCTACATATCTCCAAAATTATACAATAATTTTAAAACAAACAAACTTCTTGAAGCTGGTTTACGGTTTATCGATACATCATGAATTGATATTCCGATTGTGTGCAGTTACTATCAATAAAACAGTTAAAAGTGACCTCTGTAGTGGTTCAATTTATAATAACGTGCTGTACAATGAATTTAGCACACTAGCTACAATTTCTAAAGAGTTTCTTAAAGCCTTTTGGGCGACGCGTAGTTTGGGACTACGCGTCGACCAAAAAAAAGGCAAAATTGAAACGGTGCGTATATTATTCACCTCTATGTTTTATGCCGTTGTCAACATATAATAACTTATGTATCTCGAGAAGAGCACCATATCGTTACCTTTTGATCTCTTGTGCGCCAGACGATTTGTGGTCTAAGTGCGATCCAAAATAGTCCCGAGATAGTTCCGCGTGCGTCGCTTGCGCACATCAGGTGCGAATGCAGAAATGTTTAGTTTAAGTCTGAAAGTGCGTTAGGGAGCTCTGTGAATTTAGTTTATATTCGGTAAATTTTCTATGACTTATATCGCAAGTGTTTCCTGAAGGAATTCCGTTGTGGTTGTGGTAATATATGTGTGCAGGGTTGTTGGAATAACAATGACAGAATTAGAAGGGAATTTATTTAAAGGTTAGTTTAATATATATACTGTATATAGTTTCAGGGCAGCGGCAAATACAGCGGCTATTTCCTGAGCGATCAGGTCTTGATTGAGGGCTTAACGTATTACTAAGTAGCCGCGGCTTTTTGAAATACATATTTATGATCATAAAATACAAGTATGTTCTATCACACTTGATGATCTATATCATCACTCTATCAACACTAGCTTCTCTGGTTCATTTAATCGATTGTATGCGAATTTATTTGTGCCTCATCGCTTATCGCCATCCATGGGACACATGCAGGGTACTGACAGCAACTCCTTCAAACGTGAGCAGAACCAATCCTGGGACATAGTTTGAGCAGGTTTCCTCACACTGTTTTCCTTCACCGAAAAGCCAATGGTAATAGTTTTCATCATTCGTGCATAATTATTAATTACCTAGTCTTAGTTAGCTTCTGTAGTAGCCTTTATTATACCTAAAGATAATTTCTGATTCTCTTTCTGCAATCCTGTCCTGTAGGCTTGTTAAAGCCAGCGCCACCACCAATGCCGCCGCCTCTACCGCCGAAGATGCCTCCCCCGCCAGACTTCAAGAAGGCTCCGATAGACCCCAATAAGCTGAAGAAGATAGAATCGCTCCGTAGCCGGCCTCGAAGGAGACCAGACTGGAGTGACATGATGAAAGAAGTGGAACAAGGGAAAAAACTAAAGAAAGTCGTTTGTAACGATAGGTGAGCATTGATTTCATCATCATGAGACGGAAAACATCAACTGCTGGACATGTCCACCTCTATGGTATGCCACATTGACCGGTTCCGAGCCACTTGCAGTCAGCAACTCCCTGCAACCTTAACTAAGTCGTCATTTAGTAGGGGGACGGCCTACACGCTTACTGCTGGTACACACGGCTACACATCAAGCTATACATCTCCAGTATACGCTGACCTCGCATTGAATGTACTCCCTCACGATGCTGTTTCAGCTTTTACTGAAAATGTACAGCTTGACCTGTAGCCGTGCGTACGTGGTTGCCACTCGAGAACTTTCACTCCCCATCGGTTATTCGTTCTTCGAGCGGTGGCCTGCCCATTTCCACTTCAGCTTACTGACTCGTCGAGCAATGTCAGCGACCCTAGTTTGTCTTCGGATTTCCTCATTCCGGAAAATTTATATAATGCCGTTTAATTATTTAATTTAAAATAACATACAATCCGGAGATCGAGAGTTGAGTCTCTCTGAATATCGGGTTAGTGGACGGTTTGACATTTTTATATCCTCGCCTGGGTTGTGTTCCGTCAATGAAAGATAACATAGCCAGTGCGTCCTTAATAAGTTAGCTGTCATCCCAAGGCCTAATCTTGACTGCAAATCCATACCGCATGAAGTACACACAAACGAAGTTGTAGGGAATAGTTAGTCGAATATATTTAGCAGGTTTTACGCCTGCGACATCCTATGAATTATTCTTCTAAGACTTCAGTGATGGTACAGATCACCTGGATAAAAAACATATTTTGATTGTGTGCCGCATTACATTAAAATATGTTCGCGTGATTTTGTCACTAACATCCTTTTCAACCGACTTTAAAAAAGGAGGGGGTTCTCAATTCGACTGTATGTTTTCTGTATATTACACGATCATTCCGCCAATTATGAATCGGTTTTGATGATTTTGATTTTTTGGCAGATCATAATTCAGTCGTGCTCCCATATAAATATTATCGAAATTGATTAAGCACTTTTTTGAGAAAATTCACAAAATAACAAAATACATATATTTCCCAGATAATTCTACCTCTAAGGGTGAGCATTTTAGGGGATGGATGCTGTAAATTTTTGGGCAGTTGAAACCGGTATCATAGTTCTTTTTGAACGCGTTAATTATTATGTTCTTTTTTCGAAATGACTTGATGCTGTTAATTCTATGATACTACCGTTAGGGCTCTGGACCACGTGGGTGCTCTTCTGAGATCACAAACATGCAAAGGGATAAACACCCAAATTTTTGACAGCAGTAGGAATAGGTTTACATGTTCATGACTAGAAATACAAAAATATCTCAGGTTTATTTTGCGATTGCATTATTTAGTTCGTTTGTAATTAATATAAGATCTAAAAACAGGCAAAAATTGCATTTTGCGCATACATATTAGTATTCCGAATGGCTGAATATGTTGAGCAAAGAATATTAAATTATTAGGATCTTTGCAGTGCGCAAGATACACATTTAATGATCTATTACGAATATGAACAGTGTATTTGTATACAGTTTAGCGAGACTTCTGGTTGTTTCATAGTTCCAACTCCCCTTAGTCAAATAACTTCTCCCCTACTTTTATAGTAATAGGATCTAGATTTATATTATAATTTTTAAGCTCAAATAAATTTGAAAATTTTATAGTTACGACATTTTCATCAACCGTGCAGATAAAAAAAAAATTCAAACACGCAACATTTTCGTTCTGTCTTGGACTTTGTCCAGCAGTAGTAAAATTTAAGCCTAGAGTAATAATAACTATTCGTAGATAAGTTCTTTGGGTGGAATATTTCGTAGATTCTAAATACAGTAAAGATTTGAAAATTAAGGGTAACTTTTTAGAAATTGTTGAAATGCTCAGAAGTGCTTAAAAACCACAATGAAAACATATACATAGCCACAAAGACACTACTCCGTTCCGTTAAGCTTCCATTTAAATTTTCACTGAAATGTCGGTACTTTGATCATTAAAAATAAATGAGCTCATTTGCCTCAGAACTTTCCTACAAAGTATCACACAAAGTTTCCTGTAGATCTAAAACACTATTGACAGTTCACGAGTACGCGGGGTATCGAATCCGCGCCGCACGAGTGCGAACCGGGCGCACTTCCAACTAAACCATCCCGACGCGTGATATTGAACAAAAATTCTCTATGCCACCGGATTTTATCGCGATATAAAACATTAAATAAACAGTTCGCCAAACTAGTGCCAAACGAGTCTTGAGACATCATAGCTGCGTCGTCGCGAGTTTTTATATAAAAAATAAGTTTCAGCATTGTTGAACGATTGATACGGAATTTCTTGAAATGGCGTCGGAGATCTACATTCCTAAGCCGCCACCGCCACCTCCCCCGCCTCCCTTAATCGAGTAATGGAATAACCTCATTTAGTAAGTAAACTAATTCTTTAATACAACACTAATATTTCCCGTCTAAACATTTCAGGTCAAGTCCAATAATAACGAGACAGTCGGTAGTGAAGAACAAAGATCAATTCATATTTGAATCGGAGAAGCCGAACTCACACAATGAACTACTGAAAGAGATTTCGAAAGGTGTTAGGTTAAAGAAAGTGAAATGTAACGACAGAAGTAAGCCCATATTGGAGGGCTTGAGGAAGTTTAGGAGGCAGATGACGATTGAGGAACAGGTGCAGAAGTCGATGTCACAAGCTAATTTGCAGGCGTCACCTTCGGGAGTTTCAATAGCCGAGGTAAGATCAAAACAAAGTTGTATAGGATGCAAATCATATAAAATGACCGAAATAAATGAATGGAACGAAAGAATAATAATTGTTGTATTCGGTGTACCCAGAAAATTTCAATTTGGGAGTTTATAAAATAATAGTGCGTACATTTTATAGATCAAAGTTATAAAGAAATAGATCAAAGAGAATAAATAAATCGATATAATTATGCTCCTTAGAGCCCTGTAGCTAAGCAAGGGTTCTCAGCTGAGACTATATTAAGCGTAGATCTATTTTATGTGAGAGAAAAAAAGAACCGCCAATTTTGGCAATATTGTTTCAAAAAAGGATGGTTCGATATAGTTCATATACATATACTATTGTGAAAAACAATTAGTTTCCAATTACAACTAACGATATTTTTTTTTCTTGGGAGGATGTTAAACATTCTTTGTGATTGCAGGCAGCACCAGAAGAAGAAGAAATCGATGAGATGGATGACATCGATAAAGTGAGAGATGATCTTCAATCTACTAAGCAGTTGTTGGCTATTGAACTTAGGTATGTAGGAAAATACAACGAAGTAGCCATATCACCATTCAATAACTTACAATCCCTAGCCTATGATTTTGTATAATATTGTAAAGCAACTATGAATCTACCATGACAATGCAATGTAATCCAATGCGATTAACACTGTATCAATTTTAGGAATAAAGAAGCTCAAGAGAGAGAAATCAAACGTCTTCAAACTAGAATACAGAACCTAGAAGCAGAAGTAGCTAGAGAAAGAGCTATAATAAAACAGGAACAACACAAGACCGTCATATCAGTAACAGATGCTTATGATGAAAGGCTTGTTAACAGTCTTAAAATGGAAGTGGAGAAAACAAAAGAAAATGCAGATAATTTAGAAAAACAATATTTACAAGCGGCAGAGGAAAGAGATACAGCTTTGACTGAATTAGAAGAAGTTAAGAGAAGGAATGCTGAGCTTGAGAAGAAATTAGAACAGGCTATGTCGGTAAGAACCATATGTGTAACACACACACATTTTCGCGTAATAAAATATTTAAAAAAACTGTTGCATATATTTAAAATACTTGTAAATATGTCAAGTATACCATTCTAGTTATACTTTTCTAGATGATTCCTTATGCTAAGCTAAGCTTTGCTACTACTAACGCTTATAAAACCCACTTTTCAGAACAATATAGAGGATGCATATATTTCTGAAGAGCCTCTCTCATTTTACCAAAAGAGGCAGCTTGACTTCGAGAAGCAGTGTAGGTTGCTGAATATAGACGTTGACTCAGAAGAAGCTCTCAGTTTGAGGAAAAGCGCTGCTAACAGTAACATTGCTTTTAACGCTGCTTATTCTTATACTAACAATGGCAATGAGGTAATATTTATAACCTTCCTTGATCACTGAACAGTACTAATCGAGGTAACTTTCTTACTCGATACTTACATAAAAACATGATTTTTCTGAATGATTTTATCGTCATTAGCTAGTGCAATGAGAAGAAAGGCCAAGTATGGCAGCTAAAGATTGATCATTCAGACATGAGCGTGTCCATGGGCTATGGCCAAGTTACTACGCATGCCTAATGCGGACTTCACTTCGGCAACATTTTTAATACAATCTAAGCAAATTTTCAAAGATAAATCATTAATAATTTCAGGGTATAATGCCAACAAGTGTTGGTTCGAGGAGATCCAGTCATGCCGTCAAGCAATTATCCGTGACAAAAGATGACAGTTTCGAAGAAGAAGAGGAGTCGGAACCAGAGGAGGTAAGTTTAATTAAATTACTTGTTCATTAATCGATGTCTTAATCATAGGAAAACAACATCTGATGATTCGAACAAGAAAACCATCTCTTTGTTGTTGCGATGCCCTAAATCACAGTAGAAATAGGTACCTCAGAGGACAATGGTCCAACCAAACATAACTGATTTACCTCGGAAAATTCATACATGAGACAATTTAATTACAGGATGAGAGCGAAGAAAAGAAACAGAAACGATTAGAGAAAGAAGTGAGAAACATGAGGAATAAGATAAGACATCTGAAAGAAAAGCAAGATCACATGAAACGCGAGAGAATGGGCTTCAAAATGTCGCTGAAGAATCAACAAGCCGCGCTCAAGTCAGTAGCGATATTCAGCACTGTATTCCTTTTTAAAAAGGCCTTTGATTGCAGACATAGTCTTTTTAAAATTTTCAATCCATCTTAAATCAAGTCTTAAATCCAACTAAAACTCGAAATCATTTAATGATAGTATTGTTTACTCGTTCAATCTGCTCTCACAAATTCTTTATGTCAAATAAAACTAACATTTACCATCACTGTGTAGTGTCACCTAACAAACCCTTGTGCACGAAATAAATTAGTTTTGGCAAATTCTTCTTTTCTATCATTTTATTGGTTACATATTTCTCCTTTTCTTCCTTAAAACATAGAAAGCACTGGATGAGTACCAATCTCAATTCATATAATCTAGCTAAAACCATTTTCAATTTATTTTTCATCCATTTCATACTAAAATTAAATATCATTTTATCCGCTAACCATCATTGCATTCGAAATGATGTCGTTAGCACCATTATTTAATAAATGCTCCGTTTCAGGCATGAGAAGAAAAAATACAAAGAATTAAAACGAGAAGTAGACAAAATGGCAGCAATGATGAAAGAAGTTGGCTCAGACGAGGATGAAGATGATGAAGAGGAAGAATCTGAAGAATCTAAGAAAAGTGAGAGTGAAGAGGAAGAAACCGAGACGGAAACAGAGCAGGATACGGAGAGCGAAACTGAGAGTGAGAGTGAACCAGAGGTGAGTTGTTATTGTCGGAGCAACTGTGTAGAGCGACATAGAGCTAGTATAGAGCTTTCTTAAAATTATATTGTACACGTTTTATCTTGATACGTCGCCTAGAAACCGAGTTATTTCTCATTAGTGGATCGGTAATATAAAAATTCTATCATCATCAACAGCCTATATCCATTCCCACTGCAAGGGCTCAGGCCTACTCTCCTACAGAGAGTGTATGGGTCATATTCTACCACGCGGGCACAGTGCGGATTGGCCGACTTCACATGTCTGTTCAAGACATGCAGGTTTTCTCACGATGTTTTCCTTCACCGTTAAGCAATCGGATAATGTACTTGAATTGAAAAACAACTCATAGGTACACTTCTGGATTCGAACCCGGAACCTTCACATTAAGAGTCCCGCGCCTTATACATTGCGCCACCGACGCTTTAAAAAGTTATATGAATACATAATTATTACCTATTTGTTTATAAAAATAAAACTATGTTTCAGGATGCACCGTTAACAAATAAGAAAGAAAACTTAAACAAGCGTTTGAAACGTCACGAGACCAGGGTGCACGCGTTGAAGAAAGGCAACACTCTACTGATGGCCAACGTGGACAGGATGAAAGATGACGTTTTGAAACAGAGAGAGGCATCAGTCTCACTGCAAAAAGAACTCGACTCGCTTATCGACGACTTAGAATAATAAGTTGTTTACATTTACAATTGTGAAGGAAGACAATGAGTAAAGAAAATATAGATGTTCGATAGATTTGTGTTAATTTAAAAACAATCTCAAGGATATAAGAAACAAATGTATTCTTGAAATAAGTACGATTTAAAAGGATTTCAAAAGGTTCAGGTAAAACTTATAGGTAAAATATATCATATATATATATCATTATTTTTTATTAAATTGTCACATTCGTAAGTTAATTTAATTCCTGTTGTATAAATATGTAAGACGTTCTAAAAATTGAAGTATTATATTTTACTATTAAGAAATTATAAACCATAATTTAGATATTTCGCTCATCATATTTTATTATTTTAGAAAGTAATAACTCATACATAAGGCATGTACGTAACATAGGCTTAGTCATTTTGCTATTTTAATGAAATTTTGTTTAATTTCTTAAGGTTTAGCTTTTTGCATCTTAAAATGTTATAAAATCTACAAAGTAAACATATGTATTATAATTTACACATTAATAATAATAAAAAAGCTTTGAACTGTGGTGTACGCTCCTGAAATAAAACACAGCTTTTTTATACAAAAATGTCAAAAAAAACTAATTTTAAATAGATAACCAAAACATGTTTAGGATAATTTGACAGACTTCTTGAATGTAAATATTAATTAATGGCTCATGAAAACCACAATATTTCTTAATTATAAAATTATTGAACAAAAAAAAATACAGCACTTGCATGTTAATATCTAAAGTAATTATTTGTGATTTGTATATAATATTTTTAAGTTTAATTCCTCTACTGTATTTTCAAAAAATAAACGCAATAAACTTTTACACCGCGAGAGTTGTCATTTTGTTTTGGTTTGTTTGTTGTCATCAAGATTTTTATTGGCTATAAAACATTCCGGACAAGATTCGCGACTAATGAGTACGGAAACCTGGAGGCAGTGTGGTCGGTGTGGTCCGCCCTAGGCCTCAGGCCATGTAGTAAGTACCAGCGACGCCCCTTCCAGCCGCCCATCATTTAGACTACATAATGAATTTATTTTATTAACAACTTTTTTCGAAATCCATTCACAAATTTAATTAACTATAATATCTTACAGTTCGTAATATTTTCCGAAGATATTGAGATAATTGTTACATTAAAAACCGACTTCAATTGCCCTAAAAGTCTAAAGCAAATATCAGATTTATATGGTTTTCTCATAGATGCCATTGTCAGAACTGAACCCAATTGAAATGGGACATCATGGGATGCACCAGCTTATATCAAATAAAATAGAATCATCAAAATTGGTTCACCCGGTCAAAAATTCTGAGTAACACAAGTTAACGCGTTCAGAAAGAACTAGAAACCACTTCAACTCCCCTAGAAGTCTACTTTTATGAAGGCAAATTTAAGATGTACATCGTTTTCTCATGGATGCCAATCTCAGAATTGGACCAAATTGAAATAAGACCACATAGAAAGCACCACCTTTCAAATAAAAAAAGAATCATCCAAATCGGTTCACCCAGTCAAAAGTTCTGAGGTAAAAACTACTTAACCGATTTTGATGAAACTTGCAGGGTTATTGAGGATTATTTAAATCGAACTTGTAGTTCCGAAGACATGCGAGGACAAACATACAAATATACATACATACACTTTTGAAATTTGGCACACTTGTTTAGAAGCTGATATAGACGAACATTACAAAAATTACGGACAGTTCTGAAAACATACAGGTCGAATTGATAAACTCTTTTTTTGAAGTCGGTTAAAAACAAATAACACATAACCGTCGAATTGAGAAAATCCTCTATTTTTGAAGTCAACTTCAACTTCAGAATTATGGCTTCATCAATTTTTGAAGTCGGTTAAAAATGTTACCAACCGGACCGAGTACCGACAGTTACTCCCACGGGGAATCGAATACGGGACCTCTGTATTGTGAGTCCAAGCTATATATAGTCGGACTAGCCCACGGAGGCGGTAGTATCGAGCAGTATCGAGTCCGCATGCAATACATACCATACAAATTGCGGCACTGCATAATATAGTACATATATGAAAACACTACCTGACCCATATTTATTAATCAAATTCATTTTTATTGCATTTATAATATACGTCTTACATAATTTTAACAACTCCAGGTAACTTCAACTTCAGAATAATTTTTACATGTAAATATAGATAGATTTTTAAAAGTCAGTCAAAAAAAAACTAAAAAGTTAAGTCAGTTTTTATTAGACAATATGAAAATTGACATTAAAATTGTCCAATAATATTTGTGTAAAATATTTTATTATATAACAATTATCTCAAGAAAACTTAAGAAGTGGCTGTAAAGTCTAACGACCACTGCCGGTCCTTTATAGGATAAATAAAAAAAAGAACTGTCAAAACGATAGAACTTTTGATTTGAAGTTTTGTTTGAATTGAACAAAACGGCCGAATCGACCATAGCAGTGAGTGTTTACTGTGTGTTTTGATTTTCTTTCTATTCCAATCAACAAAATAAACTTGAGACATACTAAACCACAAGCTTTTATTAGAAAATCGACAAAAATGCCGCCGACTGACGCTAATGTGCAGCAAGCGTTGGCGGCGCAGAAGCCTAATCCTCACAACAACGTTACGATGTTCAAAATTTTCCAAAATGTACAATTTAATGTAGTTCAGCACAAGAAGTACGTGAAAGAGATGATAAAATTGTACAAAAAAGTAAGTACGTCGTAACATACAACAACAACCTGAAGTAAAGGTAACAAAAGACCTGAAAGTTCGCCTATGGTTTACTGGATACTCATCTCTGTATCTCTCGATTACAAGGTACTATGTTATCTCTCTACTGTTTCAAAACTTAAAAGTCCGAGATTAGCATTCTAGTAAGTAGCATCTTATCATTTATCTATATATTAATACATGAAGCAAAAACGTTGTACCCCTTTTTACGAAAATTGCGCGGACAGAGAAGTATGAAATTTTGTACACTTATAGTTATATGACATATGACAAGCGTCGGTGGCGCAATGGATAAGGCGCGGACTCTCAATCTGAGGGTACCGGGTTCGAATCCAGCCGTGTACCTATGAGTTGTTTTTCAATTCAAGTACATTATCCGATTGCTTAACGGTGAAGGAAAACATCGTGAGGAAACCTGCATGTCTTGAACAGGCATGTGAAGTCCGCCGATCCGCACTGGGCCCGCGTGGTGGACTATGGCCCATACACTCTCAGCAGGAGAGTAGGCCTGAGCCCCTCCAGTGGGGACATATATAGGCTGTTGATGATGATAGTTATATAGAGAAAAAGTGCAGAATGATTTTTTTTTAAATATTCATAAAATTTGAAAAACCACTGGGTGACCACTAGTCTTAATAATTATGCCCAGTCGCAGTGCCTCTGTTATATACCAAACTGCCTGTGTAATGAGATAATTATGTCATAACATCAAAAAAAAAATTGACATTAAGATTTGCTACTCTGATGTGTCTCTCTACGCAGTCAAATTCATGGTGCACATATTCTTCCTGACCCGAGTCCATGTCAGTTATCCTCTGGTTGGTGGTCCAGAAAGCTTCCTACTATCTCCCAATCTTAGCACCTTTCAACTTCATTGAATGTTTACTGAATATTATTTATTCTCAAAGGATAAATATTATTTTGTGTAACTTTTTTGCCTCATGGTATGCATATTCTATGTCTAAGAATATTACATTAGAATTTTTCTCAGATTGAACAAGACACATTCCGAGAGAGCTTCAAGAATGCATTGATGTATTTGTTCACTTTTGGAGACACAAGTGCTAACGTTGACAGAGTAATACAGTTTGTAGCAACATTCTGCACGTCACTAGATGATGAAGAGGAGTTTCTTAACTTCATATTTGAAATAATATTTGATGTAAGTATGATAATATAATACTATTGTAAACTTTTTAGTATATTGTAGCTATAATAACCAGTTTGACATTTGCTCTGGATGATTTTACAGATAGTCTTTTCTTCTCTGCTGGTAGAAGCATGATTTGGTTTATAGTAGTCAATATGATCCAATTACTAAATATTGGAATTTGCGAAATATCAGTTTCTGCTAACAGTATTCATCCATAAGATTAGTAGTCAATATGCTTATGGAATAAAAAAAATTATATTAGTTGTCTTGTCATGTTATTTAAAAAATATAATTAAACAACATATTATATAATATAAAACTCAAATGACTGTGTTAAGTTCGTTGCATTAAAAAAAACAGGCATACATTTTTGTTCTAAGTTTTAGCATGCAATTTTGCTTCTGGGTGAGTCACTCACCATCAAGTGAGCCTAGTACACTCAAGTACAAAAATATGTATCCAGTTTTGAACCATGACATTTCCTTTAACACACTACATAGGAACAAGCAAGAGTGAATGTGGCATGGTTCAAAACTGGATACATTTTTTGCACATTGTACAAGCCCATTATGTATATAGAAAAATATTTAATAATTTATTAAATATCAAAAGACAATATTGGATAAATGTATAGAATGTATTTTATCACATTATTTTATACTTAATTTTTCAAGATACATGCAATTACAAAATTGTGAAATATCTGATTTGGAACAGATGGTGAAAAACTTTTGATTTTCAGTCTCAATGTGTATCGGGACAATCTGTGAGATACAGAGCCAGCCAGTTGCTAGCTGCTGTGCTTTCAGCACTTGGTGAGGATGCATGCCTTGATGATGGCCTTTGTGACAAGCTACTGGAATCACAGGTCAGTGACTGAAACAGATTAAACAATTGTAATAGGCCTTATGACAATAATCTTATGATACAATATTTTATCTGTTCTGTTGAGATTGATTTTCACACAGCTTGTGTCTCAGTTTTTAAATAAAAATATGTATGTACCCAGTGTAATATTAATGTTCTCGTATGCAGCTACTTCGTCTGCATGACACGCGGGGCGCAGTGCGGTGTCGCGCCGCGTTGGCGCTGCAGCGGCTACAGAACCCGCCTGATGATGAGGTTACCCGAGCTTATCGCTTCCACATGAGCTGTGATCCTAGCTCTTCAGTTAGAAGGTGAGTTATTACATTTGTGTGCTCTAAACTGTTTAGGTAATCACCTCCATTGTACTCCCGATCTGGAAGTTGAACTTTTTCTATGTCCGCCTGGCCATCATCATTTTGTCAGGTCAAATACTAGCAAGGAGTGAGTTTGCTTACTTTTTCGTGTGCTATGAAAGTCAAGTAAGCTTAAAGTCCCTCAGCGAGTTATGTAACGTGCTATGCTCGAAATTTCACTACATGATAAAATCCGGAATGAGGAAATCTATAGATGAACTTACCACATTGCCAAGTCCTGCGGGTGATCAAATTGCAGCCAACAAATCAAACATAAATATTGATATACATAATAAGACATAATTACTGTTAGCCGGAACGTTAACGCTAATAATGCTCGAAACTCTATGTAATAATGCGGAAATCCGTAGACGAACTAGGGTCACCGACATAGCTCAACGAGTCAGTGCGCTGAAGTGGCAATGGGCAGGCCGATTCCCTCAAATAATGAGTAACGGAGGGGGAGTCGAGAACTTTTACTCCACACACACTCCAAGTCTTGATCTACGACCTAGTAAAGGTCGCGGGGAGTCGCTGGATGCTCGGGCCCAGTAAATATGGCGTACCATGGAAGAGGCCAATTTCCAGCTGTGTACGTTTCCTAGATGATGATAAAAATCTAAACATGATTTGTACTTTCAGAGCGGTATTAATGTCGATAGCGAAGACTCGTCACAACGTGCCATTCGTGTTGGAGCGCCTCTGTGACGTGGACGAAGCAGTGAGGCGCGCCGCCTTCCTGTACATGGCGGCCATGTCAGTCATACAGCTCAAAGTTATACATAGGATGTTGACGCTTAAGGTAATGTACAGAGCGATCGCTACATAAACACATTTCAACATTTGATGACACCTGCTACAAACACAGTCAAGTCTAATGACAAACAACCAGAAGAAGCAAAATCATATAGACCCATAAGCCTGCTACCCATCCCATTCAAAATATTCGAATCTCTACTGCGACAAATAAAATGATTTGATTTGATTGATTTGATTTGATACAACGAATTCTACCTATACTCAAAGAAAAAGGACTAATCCCTGACCATCAGTTTGGGTTCCGCAATAAACATGCCACTGTCGACCAAGTGCACAGATTATCAAATAAGATCATGGAATCACTGGAGGCAAAGTTTTACTGTAGTGGTACCAGTGTTTTTTTGGATATATCTCAAGCATTCTACCGCGTTTGGCATGCAGGGCTGCTATTCAAATTAAAAAACGCCCTACCAGATCACCTGTACGGAATACTAAAATCATTCCTACGACAGCGCCACTTCATAGTACAAAGTGGGGAAGCACAGTCTGATCTTTGTCCCATACAGGCAGGAGCGCCACAGGGCGGCGTACTGGGTCCCATACTCTACTTACTGTTCACTGCAGACTTGCCGACATCCGAATCACTAACTACTGGGACCTTTGCTGACGATACCGCCATACTAGCTGCACATAGTGACCCAAAAATTGCCTCACAAATACTCCAAGAAGGACTAAATGCCATTTCAGACTGACTTAAAAAGTGGCGGATAAAAGCCAACGAAACCAAATCAGTCAATGTTACGTTTACTCTAAGAAGAGGATCCGGTCCTCCAGTCTCACTAAACAACATTGAAGTCCCACAAGCAGACCATGTGAGATATCGTGGACTTCATTTAGACAAAAGACTTACCTGGCAAAAACATATTTTCACCAAGAGGAAGCAACTTGGTATCCAAACACGAAAACTTTACTGGCTCATAGGGCGAAAGTCTCAGCTATCACTCGAAAACAAAATACTCTTGTAAAAGGCAATATTGAAGCCCATCTGGACGTACGGGATCCAATTATGGGGCACCGCATCTCAATCAAACATAGAAATCATACAGAGGTTCCAAAATAAAGCTCTGCGCTTGATGACCAACGCGCCCTGGTTTGTACCCAACGAACTACTACACCGTGACCTACGAATGCCCACTGTGAAGCAAGAAATCGTACGCCATACCAAGTCCTATAAAGAACGAATCCAACAACACCCAAATACTTTGGCTCGGTCACTAATGGAGAATCACAACAAAGCGCGACGGTTAAAACGCAAAATACCTCAAGACCTAATCCAATCACAGTAAATATAACTACTGTTTAAACAATGAAGATGTGACACAGGTCACATACCGAGCGAGCCAGCGATAGCACCAACCAACATACTTCTGAATTTCCCACGAAGGAGACAGCTTGTAGTAAATAAAGAACAACAAAAAAGTCTAATGCAGCTTTATCGAGACTTATCAGTTTTAATTTTTAAATTTCATTGTATTTACAGGTAGGTTTAACAGAGCGCTCGACGCGCGTTCGTCGGGTGGTTGAAGAAATCCTGATACCTGGCTGGCTGAGCTCATACAAGGGCAATATTATCCACCTTCTCAAGGCTATACGCCTAGACAACGGCCAGTCAGCCAAGGATTCACAGTATGTCGCCGAGAAGCTGCTGGAATCATTGTTTAAGTAAGTTACTTTAAGTTAGCAAAGCATTTAGTTATATTGTTACATATGTGCATTATTGTTTATTTTTGATGTATATCCTGTAGGTAATTTAATTATAAAATTAATAGCTGCGAAATTCCAATGTTATAAACTTGTCAGCATTCCGCGTGACAGACATTTTGTGGCATTGCCCTGTGGTTACGGCTTTATAATAGGACCACCCCATGTCAACATGTGCTAATGGTGACCAAGGGAAATTTTCGGAGATGGTCTACTGCGTGTACCTTTGTAAAGTTAGTAAAATATTGTATAATAGATATACCTATATATCATAATCATCCAGGAAACTTCCACGGCACATAATTTGTATATAGTACTATGCGGCCGTTCACCGCCTCAATACCTTGCCCCCACCCCGTAAGAGACTCGCATGAAATGACCGTTACGCTTGGCGTGTATTCGCCAAATTCGCAATGTGGAAGCGATAGCTGAAGCTCACACATCTTAACACTTAATTCTAGACGTCTGCCAATATCAGAGCTGCTGGAATGGCTGCCGACAGACAAAACGATGCGAGTCATCCCCGCTGTGAAACTGAACAAGGAGGTGGCTTGGTACTGGCGCCACCTCGCGGAGCATCTGCAGAAGATCGGCGACGACGAAACATTAGAAACTGTGCTCCCTGACCTAGTGACCCTCATACAGTATATTAGAATGTAAGTAACTTTCGATACTTCCTTACGCGTGGCAGATTAATAAAAACCCGGCTAGGTGCGAGTTAGTCAGACGCGCGCACCGAGGGCTCCGTACAGGATATGAATATTTAACATACTGAAAATCATAAATAATAGATAAAGTATGCACCCAACAATGCTCTACCGAAAACCAAAGTCCCATTAAAGAACCAACTTTACTTTGCAGTTAAATTACATACCTAATGTTTAGCTTTCAACTGCAAAGTTATGTTTGTAATCAAAAAAGCAATTTTACCGCGTTAGGTATTATTAAAAAACCTGGTTTACAGATTTATTCCTATGGTTGTGCTGTAAGATACACTTCTTGACAAATTTCGGGATTCTAGGTCAATGGAAAGTATCCTATAAGTTTTTGTTCCCTTGCATCGCTAAGGAAATAGTCTAAACATACGTTTAAACTGCCATATCCTTTTATTGTGTTCACCTTGAAGTTTGATTTTTTCCCTTGTTTCCCGTACATAACCAAGTTACACAACCAGCACTAAGAGAGGACAAATAATTCCTATTCCAAACCCGGGTTTTGTATAGGGATTTTTGCTTTCCTTGAACAAAACCAACGTCACAGGCCAGTTATGTACAAGGAAAGGAAATACCTAATACATACCTGGTTTCGGAGTAGGAATTATTAATGCTTTGTATAGAACCGATTGCCAGTCTATTTATTCTATTCTTTCATGGTACTGGCCACTTCATGTGACAAACTATAGTCATTTTTAAAAAGAGATTACAGATCCAATGGACTGAGTTGAGTTGAGTATTCGATATTAATTTCAACTTGATGCCTTTACGCGTTCCTGAGAAAAACTTTATTTACAAACTGACATCAAAGTGATCTTATAAGGGTTCCTTTTTTCTTTTTGAGGTACAGATCCCTAAAAATAAAAACATAATGCAACATGTTCACAAACAAACAAAACACGTTATATTTGACTGTGTGGTCAGTATCGTGGAAGCTCCGTGCCCGGACGAAGCAGACACGGTGAGCTACAGCACGCGTCAGCACGTGCTGCACGAGCTGGCCTGCTTGCTGCGCGTGTACGACACCACCGACCCCGCCGGGAGAACTGCCCTGCAGGCGCTCGTCACTGACGTACTCACCGGTAAGATGACAGACAAACACGTATAGAAGACGCTTCACCACATGGAATTAAATGCTGTAAAAATAAGTTTGTTCAAAATATTATTTCGTCATCATGTACAGCCTGCATCAGTCCACTGCTGGACATAGGCCTCTCCCAGAGTGCGCCATTTGATTCGGTCCTCTGCTCTCCGCAAAAATATAATTTGACGTCGACTAATCTGCCGCCATTTTCAAAAAGGCATTCTGCAGTAAAGAACAAGCTTTTGCATTTTTCAAAATATTTATACACAAACACGTATATGACTACTAGATTGACCGAAGACGTAAAATCACTGGACACAAGCGGAACGAGTCAAGGTGTCCTAACACAGACGAGCCCTATTTCAAATGTGGACATTCCCTGGCTAGACTAGCAGTAGCTACGCCCAAGCGAGAACTGCACCCAAGCAAAAATATAGATTTTTATTGAATCTGCTGTAATAATGACCCATTTCATATTGTCAGGAGACTACGGGCCCCTCAACTCTGACGTGATCCGCGCGTTCGTGTCAGCGCTAGAGATGGTGATACCTGACGTGACGAGGCGCGTTGAGGTTGTTTGCGGGATAATCAACTCTCTGCGAGACCCCCCTGAGCCTGATTTGCCCGAGCCACAACTCCCGCCGCCCGTCGACGATACCAAGTTGAAGATTGAGGTTAGTTAAAGAGGTGGTACTCAGTATTAGCTGAAAGTCACATCTCATGCTATGTCGTCAATTTTTTCGTTGTAAACAATCATTTTTGCTGTACAGAAACGCGTTATAAATCTGTTCCGGTAATATTTTTATTACACCTTTCATCATCAGCCGGGAAATGTCCACTGATGGACATAGGCCTCCTCCATGGTATGCCACATTGAACGGTCCCGAGCCACTTGCTTCCAGCGACTTTCCGCGACCTTTACTACGTTGACGTCAATCTAGTAGGGAGACGGCCCGTTACACGTTTCCCGGTACGCTGTTGCCATTCGCGAATTTTAACTCTTCATCGGTTGTCCGTTCTTCGAGCGATGTAGCCTGCCCATTGCCACTTCAGGTCACTGAATCGTCGAGCTATGCAGGTGACCTTAGTTCGTCTACGGATTTCCTCATTCCAAATTTTAATAAAATCCGAGCATAACTCGTTCCATAGCCCGCGGAGTGACTTTTGAGCTTGTTTATTCAATTAAGGTACTACACGAAATTTCGTAAATTAAAGTCACTACTACTATGCGCTGAAATGGTTAAATACATTGAATATGTCCTATATTTAGGTTAGCCCGCTCCGATGCTGCGCTCTTGTTGAAGTTCGATACAAATACATTAATAATAAAGAATACATAACCTTCTTAATCTTTTCGAATAAGCTCAGGTTGGTTAACTATGTATTTATTCAAGTTATTGTTTTCAGAGAACCCGTCTGCGTGTGTCCCTGAACGTAGCGATAGAGGCACAGGAAGAAGCCGTCAAAGATCAGGACTACGCGAAAGCAGATGAGTGCAAAGCTAGGGTAGGCATATTATATTTTAAAGAGCTTTTAAGTATGTACTTAGACCGAGTGAAATGTAGAATAGGGCAGAATGTTGGACTAGCAATCCGAAGGTCCCAGGTTCGATTCACAAACACTGTCACAAAGATCACTTTATCTCACTTTATATATATTATTATTATTGTGATGATTTCAGGTACATGAAATTCAGAAACAGCTGGATGAGTTGGCTGCACAGTCAGCCCCTCAACCACTGCCTCCCCCTATCATGGTAAGCTTACATATTTAGATGAATAATTTGTATATATCGTTATTTAAAAAAATACATTAAATAAATAAAACAAATATAAGTTGATTTCTTGTACACTTATAATTTTTTTAAGTTTATTTGTACAAAAACATATAAAACGCACGAAACAGATAATACATTTACGCTGTCACTTAGTACAAAAATAACGATTTTGTACAATTAAAATAATGCAAAAATGTAATTCTAGTATATTTATATACATATTTATATTATTTCTTGATTTTTTAAATAGTGTACAAGTGCAGGCCGAATTTGAAAGAACCTTTTAATATTATTATGTTATATCTATCCATAAAAGGTTTCCGACACTTTTTGTCGATACAGCATCTTAACAGATAAAATGACATAAAACTAACTTATTTCTCGCAGACAATAAAAGAGAAGGCAACAGATTCCGCGACATTAAACAAATGTCTGACGATTCTAAACAGCCTGTTGGACACACCACAGCTGCAGTCTGTCACACCGATGCTGAGGTCGGTCTTCGATGAACTAGAGGTATGTTGACGTATTGTCTATTAGCTGTGTGTCTAACAAGTATGACCATCGTACCGGTGTAACGCATAACTGAGTCTGTTCATGAGGTACGGGAGCGGTACAGGAGGGTGTGTTTGAGGAACTTTAAACGCAACGCAAATAATAGCAACGTTTGACGTTCCGTAAACACACCCTCCCGTACAGCTCCCGTACCTCGGGAACAGACTCAGTTATGAGTTAGACCTGTAGTTTCTGAAATTATATCCAACAAAATGCATAAATGAGAAACTGGCCAAGTTTGGTAACGCTGTAGAATGTTTTAAAACATATTTTTCACACATGTCGATAATTTTGTGTGGTTTAACATACTAGGTATTGCTCGCGACAACGTTTGCTTTTACTTTAGAAATTATCTTAGAAATACTTAGAAACAGCCATCGTGGCGCACACGCACAAATTCCGAATTCGATTCCCTGTGGACATTTTCAGAAATCACTTTGAAGGAAACAAATCGTCGCTTACCATCAGGTGAGATCGTGGCCAAGTGTTGATACATCATAATGAAAAAATTTGGATATCTGTAAAGTCGGTTTACGGACGATAGTTTTACGTGATAACGTCATAAAGACACATTGATGAAAAATTGCATACTTTTATGAATTGAATTGAATTATTGTCATAGAATTATCATTATTTCGTATAATGCAACGAAGTAGTTAATTGAAAATCCCAATTTTTTATAAATTAACATTTATTTACACTCGTTAATTCAAATATTTTTATACTTAATTTATACAGACTAATTACAAGTAACAATGTGCTAGTGACAATGTATACTTCTCATTAGAAAAATCGAAACACTTTGCAAGTTTATGTTTTGTAAGTATTATCAGAAAAATGTGTATATGTAGGAATATATGTCAAATGTCGTTTAATAGTGAATAATATGAGGTTTTCTAGTCGTTTTCTAAATTCAAATTAAATTTTCATAGGTTTTCTGATAATCCTTACAAAACATAAAACTTGCAAGGTGTTACGATTTTTGTGATGAGAAGTATATTTACAACTTATATACATGTGTTATATGAGATAAATGTGTCACAAGCCAACGCTCCTCCGATCTTGCCTCTCTATCGCTTGTTGCCCTCTCGCGGTCTCGCTTGAACGCTCAGGCTCAGGCGGAACGTTACACTTTTTAGTGCGTATAGACGGTGTTCATTGATTTATAAGACTTTATCACGTCAAATAAAACTTTGTGCGACTTTCCCCAGTTTGGTTAGGACATTGCAAGTTGAATCATCATTATTGTCTGAAGAGTAAGATGCACGTAGAGGCACGTTAAGCCGTTGCTACCGGTTAATATCTACGACATGTTGTAGAGCTACATGCGCCATGTCAGAGGCCCCATGGCGGCTCAACAACTCTGACAACTTGGTATGGGAGGTCGAAATTAGCCCACGGAATCACATTACCAAATTAAAAAGTGGCCTATGTCCCTCTATGATCTACCTCTATATGCGATCTGTATCTATATGCGATGCGGCTATCTGCGTACGAAAATTCACGCAAGTTGCTCCGTTTGTTGCGCGAATGAAGGACAAACTATCAAACATTTTTTTAAATTATACCTTATGTGTCTTATATTTCACATTAAATGGTAAAGGCGATTAATTTATTTGTAAAACTTATCATGTTTCACTTGAGTGTCACATAACTATATACCTAATTCCTTTGCCGAATTCATACTTTCAGGTAGAGCTACTGCAAAACCCAGAAATATTAGAGAATGCGTTAGAAACAGTGGCACTGTACGGAATGTTGGACAGACAGTTCGCTGAAGACAACAAGACATTCTTTTTTTATAACGTAAGTACTTTATTTGGCCGTGTGATAATGGTTTAAGAAGAGAATCGCATATTGTCTTCCTGCGAATGGACTTTTTAGAAAGAGTTCCTTAGAAGTACTTTATTTTATTAACTGTAACAATTTGCCAGCTCTCCGACTTGTCGAACGAGAAAATAGTGTGCGCGGTGCTGCGTTGCTTCGTGGACCTGCTGAGTGTGCACGGGGCGAGGGTGTTCGACGAGAACGAATCTCAACAAGACTGCACCAAGAACAAACGGGACACGCTGCGTTCCTGCCACGAGGGTGACGGTGCGTAGATTATCAGCTCAATATCGTATCAGATACGATACTAATGGTTATCCGTTCGATAAAAGTTCCATACTAAATTTATTTTACCGTAATCTTTTTAAATAGGAAAGCTGGCTTTGAAAACATATCCGTCGAATTAAGAACCTTCTTTTTTGAATTCGGTTGAAAATAGGACATCAGATTATAATCTCGCGAAATGAGTATCATTAATATACAACTTCACTGTGAATCACAATTTTCATTTTACACCATTTTTCGATTATTGTTCAAAGCACGGAGGTCCCGGGCTCGATTCCCAGTGGGGGTAACTATCGGTACTCGATTTCGTTGGGGGTAGAGCATTTTATATGTCCGTCTGACTCACCACCATGTTACCTAAGTGTGCCACCAAAGAGCAGTATTAATAGCACTGTTGTGCTCCAGTATGAAAGGTAGTAGAGCCAGCGCCTTCTTTATCGTCACTTACTATCAGGTGAAGGCCAAGAGCATATTAGTGTAGTAGTGTTAATCATAACAGTGTTAATCTGGGAACGTGTTTCAGGTACCATATCTGAGTCCATAATATCATTAACTCCAAACCATAGCACCGTAATTGAGGTGCTGTTGAAGATAATGGACAATCCGGTAAGGAAAACTTATGTTGTACTCATTGGTTTTTATTTCATTATTATATACTCGTATTGTATAGTATTTGATTCGGGACTCCACCTTTTTTTTTACGAAGGGGAATCTTCAAAAGATACCTGACTTCTTAGGAGAAGAGTCGGGTTATGTGATATTCTTACTCACTAAACCCCTCCGGTGGCCATCCACATCAGGGAGCTCTGGGTCCTCCAGTGGAACGTCGCCAGTGCTCCCCTCGCGCGATGCATTTTGCTCTTCCAGGGCTATGCCAGCCCTTGCACTCTCATAGCACTGGTAAAGGTCCGGTCAATATATACCTTGCCGGCATACCTTGGAAGAGGCCTATGTCCAGCAGTGGACGTTTCTTGCCTGATGATAATTTTAAAAACGATCTTTTGCAGACATCTTGGAGCCTTTGTTCCTCTCTATCGCGTCCTAATCCGTGTTTGGGCTCTTTTGAGAGTGTTTGATGAGCAGAGCCTGCACATGAACTTTTGAGGGTCTGATGATAGATCAGAACGACGTAGAAGGGAAGCTTGCGAAGGCAAATACCTAGTAAGCCGTGTTTGGGCTCTTTTAAGAGTGTTTGGTGAGCAGAACCGGCTCATGAACTTTTGAGGGTCTAATACGTGATGATACGTGCCGTGGTAAAAATTGACAATAAAATTGTCACTTGCCATCAGGTGTGATGCTGTTCAAGCGTAATTTTTGTAGAACCTGAAATATTTTTAAATTGTCGTTTTTACTTTCAGAATCCGAACTACAGGCTGATAATAGTGGAAGGACTTTGCCGTTTATTGCATCTCGGCCTCTTGGAATCCTCCTCTATACTTAGTAGATTACTTCTGCTTTGGTTCAATCCAGCCACAGGTAATAAAGAAAATATTAAAATCAATATAATTAAACAGCTAGAATTTTATTCTTCTTCAGGCTATAACATTGTGTGCATTCTAAATACACTACTTAAGCTTACTCTTTCCTAATCGGTCTATAAGAAAAAAGGAATGATTACACTTCTATCATCTTCTCACTTCAGAATAGAAAAGGAATATATTTAAACTATGTAATTTTTTCTTCAGTTGACGAGGACATGCTAAGACAGACCATTGGCGTTTTCTTCCAAACATTCCCAACGAGCGTGGACGGTGCCCAAGAACAAATACAGGTTGTGATTTTGTGCTACATGTTTGATCTTTTTCTAGTATTCTGCCACATAAACATTAATAAGTGCGCAAGAATGCTCTGAAACCCATTGGTAGATGAATGTATTTGATTATTTTTGCTTGGCATCATCAAATTAATTAAGCTAAAATTTAGTTTAAGCCAAAATTAAAACTACCTTCCAGCAAAATCAAACTTTGCATTACAATGTCAACTATCCAGTTACATGCACTGCCAACTATCCGACTATAGATAAGCATTTTCAGCTGTCCAAGTTTATGGATCCTTCAAGTTTATTAACCCTACCATATCCAATTACACAAGCTCACTCAGCAGTCCAAATTCATTTACCGTCATCTATTCAATTATTACATAAGCACTATCAGCATCAACCATCGAGTTATGGTCACACGATTATTAAATATATAAGTAATATTTACAGAACGCCACGTTGCCCACACTGCGCGCGCTAGCGAACGCCCCGGCCAGTTCGCCACTCGCTGAAATCGACCACGAGGCCGTCGTGCGTTTCATAGTGTCACTGACTAGAGTTAACCACGAGGTATGTACATTTTCACATCACACAAACATTCAAATTTACATATACTTAGAAAAAATGATTATCTATTTTACTAAACCTATCATCATCAGCCGGGAAATGTCCACTGCTGGACATAGTCTTCCTCCATCGAACGCCACAATGACCAGTCCCGAGCCACGTGCATCCTGCGACATCCTGCGATCTTTACTCGATTTTTGGTCCTTCTAGTAGGGGGACGGCCCGATCTGTTTCGGATTAAGTTGTCGCCACTCGAGATCTTTTACTCGCCATCAGTTATCCATCCTTTGAACGATGTGGCCTCCCCATTGCCATTTCACCTCACTGACTCGTCGAGTCACGTCGGTGACCTTGTTCGTCTACGGATTTTCTCATTCCATATTTTATCTCAACCATGGTAGCTCATTTGGGTAGAACGTCAGTCATTGAACAATCGAGGTCTGGGTTCGATCCTAGCTCGTGCCATTGAGTTCCAGTTTATTATTTGGAATTTATGTACGAATAATAAATATCATTACCATAGGCGTTTCGGTGAAGGAAACCGTCGTGAAGTAACCTGCACACTCCTGAGAATAAATTCAAAGGTGTGTGTGAAGTCTACCGATCCGCACTGGGCCCGCGTGGTGGACTATACCCATACACTCTGTAGGAAAGTATATAGGCTGCTGTCAGTCTTCTTGTTATGTCTTAAGATCGTATTTGTTTTGTTTAGCTCATAGACAGCCAGGGAGCAATGGGTTTGCTGTTGACCAACTACATGGTCCGTAGGCCCACTGCGCCCGAGGTGGGGCTGGTGTGCCGCATGCTGGCGCTATTGTCACCGCCGCGGGAGGGACGCCTCGCATCCCAGCTGGCTGTCATGCTGAGAGACACCATCACTGTTAGTATATATTTTTAACAGGCTTTTCTCCCTACGACTTCCTGCCTTATTCATCACATAGGCTATGTGTGTGCCCAATAACATCAAGGTTGGCTCAGCCTTTCAGAAAATACTACAGACATACTAAAGGTATAATAAAATAGAGTAAAAACAAAAGTGGTTTATTCATTACAACTAAAAGATTAATGAAAGAATTTGGCATAAACTTCTGTAAGTCTCCTGCTTTTGCACCCCTAATCCGCCGAATGAAAAAACAAAACTATAACAACAATAAATTCAGGTAAAGGCTTTATTTGTAGATATTTCTAAACAGTTCTGCACATACAGACGATCTATGTCTACGCGGTGGATAGCAAGCTATGACAAACTCGAATGATTATGAACTGCCAGTAGTTCAATAAATTATTATAAAATTCCTTTTCTAAATATATTTATACTAATATTATAAAAACGAATGTCAGTTTGTCCTTCCTTTACGTCGTACTGGAGAGTCAGAATGTCTTTGTTTTTTGTATAGAGATAGTTACATGAAAAAGGCTAATTAATATGCCTAGCGAATATGTAGTTCCCCTTGCGATGATTTATGAAACCCACGCGGAAGACCGGCGGGCATAAGCTAGTAAAACTATAAGTTTGAAAATGAAAAAATGTATATTCATCTACTAAAATTAATTCGCAGGTTTTGAGGTACTCCTTTTAAGCTAAAGATAGCTTGTATTAGGAGACCCCGCTCTTCTATAATGTATACAGCTAATTTTTGTGCAGATAATACCTATATATCTAAGAATTTATGTTTAATTTAGTATAGAATTAGTTTGACAATTTTATTCCAGAAATTACCGGACAAGCAGTCTTGTCGCAACCTTACACGTTACCTCGGGGCGTTGGAAGCGTTCGAACGCGCAAGTCTCAACAAAATGTCCAATACCGGTAAGTTGGCAAACAATACTTTCACTTCGGGTAGGAACACATTTTTACCTTTCTGTCGCTCAGAAACATCCTTTGCTAGAGCGAGAAGATAGCGTGCCATAGTCTGGACATTTCGATACAGAAGAAGACAACCTGTATTATACTTATATTGAAATTTGCAAGAAAATCATTTTTCATGATATTTTACAGGAGTCACAGAAGGGACGATCCAAGCAGACGACACAATGATTACGATGGGACGCGCGACAAATTCGCTGCGTAAGTTTAAGATATATCTAAACATGTTTTTATATTTCTATTCTATACAATAAAGAGAAACAAAGAAATGTACAAAAAAAGCTAACGTGAATAAAGAGAGAATATAAGTTGAAAATTGTATTTACATACGAGTATATCGCATCGCTTAACTTACAAGTTCAGAATGGTCACTCACGTTTTGACAATCCGTACTAATATTATAAAAGCGGAACTATGTTTATATTTTGTAATTTTTTTTGTATAGGGATGGAAAAGAACATTGGCTACTTTTTACCCGATCAAACCAGTAGTTCCCGTTGGATAATATCTGAATCCCACGCGGACGAAGTCGCGGGCAAAAGCTGGTTGTATCTGCTATTGTAAAATCATGGAGTAAATAACATTAAGTGCCTTCATTCGGATAGATGATCTGGTGGTTGCGGGTTCGATTCCCTGTCTGACTTTGGTTTGTGGTTCTATTACAATATATATGAGATCAAAGTGTCGACTTTATCGCCACTTACCTTCAGATAAAATGAATGTCATTGCCCATTGTGAATAACAATAAAAGAATCAAGCACTGAGTCCAAAGAGTCAAAATAGCATCTAATAATGAAATGTTTACATGCATGTTTTAAATCTGCTAGGTGTGCCTGGAACGCTGCGCTTGAGATCCACTAGTATTTTGAGCAAGTTTTTTTCATGTATGTTTTTTGTAGCAACACATGGTAGCATTTAATAAGTTTCATGTTGTTTATACACAGTTGTTTCATGCAAAGTATCGTTGAATGTAGTTTATGTATAATGTAGTATATAAGATTGAATTTCCTCATGCTTTTTTGACATTTCTTTTGAATATTGTACGTTACGAAAAAAGTTCAGGAAGCAGGTTCTTCTACTAACAAGCCGTACGCATAATTTTGTTTTAAAAAGTTTCGTAAATTATTTATGACGTATTTATTTAGTTCAGTAGTTCTAAAGCCCTTGTTTTAGTGCCCATACTTTGCCTTTAATTTACTTAACCTGATATAAGTATGTAGAGCAATTCTGAGATGAAAAAATAATAAAAATTTAAATTTTATGTAAATGATTGAGCTGCTTTTTCTTTTTAGCTTCCAGCAGGGTTAACGTGAAGTGCACGAGAAATACAGATACCGACATACTGCATAGCAAAATGTCGTCTCAAAATTATCCCGTGACCTTCCAGTTAGCCCTGCTGGAGGAAAGATGCCGCTGCCCATCGTGTTAAGTTTCCCTTAGTCGCCTTTTTCGACACTTACAGTACGACACGGGGTGATCCTATTATAAAGCCGTGACCACACGGCCTGATTTATGATGTGGTACTGATATAACTAAAGTATTGTAATGATTGCAGCTCAGCCTCTGGCTCGCAGCACGCACGTCGTAATCAATGACACGGTGACAGAAGAAGAGGAAATTGACGAAACATCGCCTCCCGATACCATATCCAAAATATCTGAAGGTTTGTCATACATATACCCACAGACCAGAGTCTGAGTGTTCATTAGTCAAAGTCAACTTTCAATTTCTTCGAATAGCGTATCTTAGCGGAAAAAATTACTGTTTACTGCAGAAAATAAAACCTGGGTCGCAAAGAGTGACTTGACCGGGTCTTTATACAAAAAAAAACATTTTACATACCTTTGTGCTAAAACGATACAATACTGACTTCGTATGGTCTGAATAGAGAGTACGAATTGGGGGGTTAGACACAGACATTTATTTTAGGTTAGGGGGGATGTTGTATGTTTATATAGTTAATTTGTATTTTCCCAGTTTTATTCCTATTTTCGAGAGTTATTTCGTGTGAGTGAAGAACCGCTCGGTTCCTTCTAGATGGACCGACGGCCTAATAAAGGTCGCGGGAGTCGCTGGATGTAGGTGACTCGAGACCGGTCAAAGTGGCATACCATGAAGGCGGCCTATGACCAGCTGTGGACGTTTCCCGGCTGATGATATTATATTATACCCATGACGACGTAAGAGTTCCTTCGTTGTTTGACTATGGACGCAACACAACAGTTTCAGCAGCAATACCGGAGGAGAGTCCTGCTTCGGCTCGCAGTTCCTCAGGATCCGAAGTGGGTCCTACACCGGATGCCGCGGATGTCGCTTCTGACAGCAGCGGAGTGTCCCCAGTGAAGAAACCCAAGATCTCTAAAGGTAAAAACCACAAGTAATCGGTACTGTCTGGTGTAAAACAAAACATTCATCAACAGCCTATATACGTCCCCACTGCAGGGGCTAAGGCCTACTCTCCTATAGAGAGTGTATGGACCATAGTCTACCACGCGGGCCCCAGTGCGGATTGGTAGACTTCACACACACCTTTGAATTTCTTCTCAGGAGTGTGCAGGTTTCCTCACGATGTTTTCCTTCACCGTTAAGCAATCGGATAATGTACTTGAATTGAAAAACAACTAATAGGTACACGGCTGGATTCGAACCCGGAACCCTCAGATTCAAAGTCCGCGCCTTATCCAATGCGCTACCGACACTTACTAAAACACAACATATAACAGAATATTTGACAATACAGAAGAATCGCTTCCCAAATACATAAAAATTTCGACTTTTGCTACAACACATGAAAGAGCAATTCAAGTCTCACAATACCGCGACCTTAAAATTTTAAGCAAATTATCTCCATATCGCGTAACTCTTACCTCTTCTGACGAAACTTCCGACAGACTACCTTTAAAAATTAGGTGCATAAACTTGCGAAAACTGCAAAGACTCACTATACTATATAAACTTATTTATTTATCAGGAAAGAAAAAGAAAAGTTCACCAAAGAATCAGTCCACGGAAGCTGAAAGCAAACAGAAGAGCAAAGATAAAGATACTACAGAAAAACAGAATACTGGTCAAGGCGAAAAGGGCGGCGTTAAGAGGAGCAGATCTCAGCGGTCCGTCGTCGATGTCGACAGAGGTGAAAATCTCCCTAAATTGAATTGGGTGTACAAGGTGTATTTTAATGTAGTTTGAGCTTGCTGTCGTCTGCTGGTCGCTGAATCGAATACACTAAGCTTCTTAGGTGGTGAAACAACTAATCATTTACTATGCAAGGATAGAAAAAACGAGTAGAAATCACAAAGATCGTCAAAATTGCCAATTATTAATGTCTATAAAGTGAACGAGTTATGGTAAGCCTTACACCTTGAGGCTTTGCCAAGTGGTGTTCTTTGAAAGCAAATTTTAACAATAAAGCCATAGGTCTAACGCATAACTGAGTCTATTCCTGAGGTATGGGAGCTGTACGGAAGGGTGTGTTTACGGAACGTCAAACGACGCATACTGGCGCTCCGTTAGACCTGTAGGTAAAATATAATAGCTAACTAAACAGTATAAATAAATTCAACTAGGGTAAATAACGAATTGTATCATAGCAATAGTCGCCAATCCATGTTCCTGAATCGCCAAATTTATTTATCCTACTCTTAGCTTCCTTGAGAAAGTACAGACGTTTTATATTCTATAAACCCTTAAACATTTATTGACATTAAAGCTTGTTCTGTTCTTAATAGCTCTAAAAGCGAAAGCCGAAGCTAAATCTAAGGAGACTCAGAAACAGCAGGAGCCCGCTCCGGTATTAGACGATCTAGATGTATCGAACGTAACTATACGCAAGTCCACGAGAGGCCTGCCGTCCAGTTCCAGCACAGAATCCAACGGAGCCGAGGGATCTAAGGGTGGAAGGAAGAAGAATACAAAGAAGGGGAAAGCTCAAGGTAATTCACAACTATATCTCATCAAGTAACAGGCGTTTACTGCTGAACATAAACTTCTCTCATCGATACTATTAACGAGGTTTTAGGTAAACCGTCTTCGTGGCCTAGTAGCACATAAATTAACTCACACATGCGCGTGTATACAAACGTCACCCGTTGGATGTATGGGAATATGAACCTATATCATGACATTTGTTTCAAGTGTCTGGCCTATGATAATGTCTAAATGTTGAATTTACAATCCCAGAGGTTCTGAGTTCGATTCCCAGTGGGGTTACCTATCGGTTTTTCTATGTCCGTCTGGCTAGCTACCACCATGTTACCTAAGTCTGCCGCCTAACAGCAGTGTTAATAGCACTGTTGTGTTCCGGTGAAATGTCAACTGAGTGTGGAATTCTCACATTTTTCTGGTTCACAGATGAAGAGTGGAATTAGGTCGTAATTTGACACAAGCTTAAGTCTTCCCTAAGTTGAAAAATACCTAGTTCGTAAAAAGGATTACTTAAATCGAACTTGTAGTTCTATGCACTTTTGAAATTTTGCACACTTGTTTAGAAGCTGATATAGACTAAAATATACGAAAACTTGTCAGTTCTGGAAATATTACATACACACATACCTCCTTTTTTTAAAAGTCGGATAGAACAAGAAGGTAGGTTTTGGTCCTGTTCACATTCTTAATACTATTCCACCAGATAAGAAATCGAAGCCAGTGACAAGGTCTTCTGTGGAGTCTCGGAGGAGCAGCGCGGGCAGCCCTCAGGGTCTATTCGATTCTGATGACGAAACAGAGCTGCATACCATCGTATACGAAGAGGACATCGTGAGTATATTACCTATATTGTCACTACGAAGATTTGTATAACAACTCGCTCATATCATACTGTAATGGATTATTAAATATTTAAAGTTCTACTACTAATACCAAAAAGTTTACCTAGTTTAATACGTATGACAGAATAGTTATCGTGCCTATATCTATATTGCATGATGATTATAAGGTAAAATAAACGTTGTTTGGGATCCGCTAAGTTATGGAGCGTTTTTAGTACAATTTTTGAATATTTTGGTCTAGTTTGTACAAAAACATTTAAAAAAACACTCACATCATTAAATAAGAAAAAGAATTATTTGCATAATGATACATACTATAATTAAGTTTTGTATGTATGTATATATATCAGTGGCGAAGGGTCCATACAACCCGATTCCCACCGGCTTACCTTTCAAAAATCCTTTCCACATATCATTAATGTAATGTACTATTAACTTTTATACGCTCAAAATATTACTACAAGAAACGCCTGTGCGCAATTAAAAAGCAATACAAAAAACGCCTGCGCACAATTAAAAAGCAATATCTATCAGTGGCGAAAGGTCCATACAAGCCGTTTCCCACCGGGTTACAGATATTATCTATAAATTGTCAAAGCCCGCCAAAACTATACCACAGTTCCCGTGTCAACTAATGCTCTGTCTCTTACGCTCTCGTAGTAAACGTCGCTTTTTATTTCACGAAATAAGCCGGTCGGAGTTCGGCATACTCGATTTCTTCTCTTTCGAACGCCTTATGCGGAGCGAGATAGAGAGTTATAGTTTTATTTAGGCGTATTTGCGTGTGATTTGTTCCGTTTGGAATAAACAACTTTAGTACGCGTGAATCATGAATTGTAGTGTAAGTAGCATAAGTAATCTATCTATCTTGTATTGATCTGTGTACGCTGGTAATTATATCAATAAATCAGTTGTATTAGTTCTCTCCTCGGAGCTGGTTGTTTCTTTTACACTCCTCATAGGGCGAATCCTTCATATGGCGACCCTGCCATATTTGGAAAACCTATCGAGTTACGCGCGGAGCGTGCGCAGAGCTGTTCTACAATGACATAGACTGTAATGTGGTGATTTCTGTGAACTGTTACTTATACTGCTGTGAATGGAAAATTTCTTCGGTCTTTAGTGGAGAATGTGACTTTTATTAGGTACCAATTATCTACATCAACAACCAACATGTGTCAAACAAGTGTGAATAAGGAAGACGTTTTCGTCCTGCAAAATGCAGTTGGAGCCAACACGAGTACTTTGTCGGAGTTGCACGAGCACATTTCGATAATGAAAATTATGCTAATCGTCGTCTGCACTCTTTTGGTCGTAGCTGGTTTGTATGGTGCCTACAAAATGTACAGAAGATGCCATGAAGGCTGGATGATGAGGCAGATAGCTTTATATCGGATGCGAGGCTCTTTCCGAAGGGAGCCACGACAGGTGTAATACAGTCAGCAGCAGCAGCCGGGAGACATTGGTGTCCGTCTTCCTATGATGGGTGTGCCAGTTAAGTGAATTAGCGTCATAAAAATGAATTAGGTAGTGCAAAAAAAATCGTAAGTGCTCCCTGTGCATTATTTACTTTTCGTACAGTGCGTCATCGTCGTAGGTCATCCGGTTATACGTTCGGAGGTGTTAAATTACGATGGACTTTATTATCATACATAACTTAAAATATTATAATTTTTAATAAAATAACCTTTTATTTTTAATAAGAAATAAAATGGGTACATTTACTATGTAATATACTTACCTAATGTAATGGCATTAGAATTACGTCCAATTTATAATCGACTAATAACTATAAAGGAAAATTTGGTTAAGTTAAATTACCCAAGTAGAACTAAGGAAAAGTTAAATGAAAAGTTAGTTGAAGCCGAAGGTTTAATATTGAAGTATAATGAATTGACAGATATAATTTCAGAACAAATAAAAGAGCATTTGCTGGATAGTGAGTCAGTTTCAGAGGTAAATAAATTGTGTGAAAAAACTGTAAGTGTATATGACTCTATAAAAGAATTTTGTTTAAAGGACTATTCACGGGAACCGAAACCTCAACCAAAAATGGCAGATTTTGATTTAAAAGTTGCTCTGAGCATGTTGCCAATTATGACTGATACGGAGACTAATACAAAAGAATTAATTGACGCAATTGATTATTATAGTTCAACTTTAAAATCGGAAGCGCGCACTAATTTAATTACTTTTGTATTAAAGACTCGGTTGTCCCAGTCAGCTAAACTGAAGTTGAGTACAACTTATGATAATGTGACTGCTTTACTACAGGATATGCGAAAACAGCTTTTGCCCCATAAAGCAGCAACAGCTATACACACCAGGATGCACAACATACGACAGAATGAACGGTCAGTCGAACATTTCGGTAAGGAGTTGTCTGAGCTATTTATCGATCTTACAATTTCGCAGGCTGAAGGCAAGTCAGAGGCGTATAACATTTTACGCCCTATAAATGAAAAAATCGCAATAAAGCGATTCGCCGACGGACTGAGAAATCGTAGGCTCGGTACTATTATAGCGGCACGCGACTTACAATCCCTGAAGGACGCCATCCAGTTAGCTCAAGAGGAGGAGCAAGCGTCAACATCAGCAGCAAGTTTTGCAGATGTTATGGGTATGTCGCACCATAATAATTATTATTCACCTAACAGGTTTAGAGGCCGCAGAGGATTTTATAGAGGTTTTAGAGGAAATCAACATTATTACCGAGGCCGAACGAACCACCGACAACAAGTACCAACGTTTAATCGTCCACAGCAACCCACTCGCCAACCCAGTGGTAGGCAAGTTTTCCGTGGAAATTCGGCTGGTGGCAGGTATGCGTACAATAGTCGCTCTAGATTTCCCCGAAATAGACACGTGCATACTATGGAACCGGAATGTGACCAGCCGAGAAGCGGCACGACATTTGAGCCGGGATCAGCCCAACATGGAGCGGAGCAACCCAATCAAGACCTAATGCATATGCATAAGTTTTTTCGAGACTGAGTACGTATTAGTATGTAATTGTTTAAACAAAGTATCACTTAATTTAGATCAAGATTGTTATGATTGGTTAATTGACACCGGCGCGTCTATTTCAGTTGTCAAGCGTGATAGATTGGACAGTTTACAGATTCCAATCCATAAACAAAGGCTTTGTATAAATGGAGTCGGAGGAAAAGTTTATTGTGAGGGCTTTGTATATTTAAAATTAAATTATAAAGGACAAGAGTTTATGCACAAATTTTACGTTTTTGATAAATTACCGTGTAAAACAGATGGCATATTGGGCGAAGATTTTCTCATAAAACATAAGGCAAAATTGGATTATGAATTAAAAACTTTGCGTTTGCTTACCAATAGTAATAATTACATGACAATTAACTTTGAATATTTTAAACAGGATAGTTCATATTTAACCATCCCCTCCCGTAGTGAATCGATACACTACGTAAATACAAACGTCACACAAGATTGTGTTGTTAGCTCGCAGGAATTATGTGAAGGAATATACGTAGCTAGTTCGATAGCAACACCGAAAAACGGTAAAATACCTATCAAAATATTAAATACACGGGAGTCAGATGTGTCGTTAAATTTTTTCACCGTAAATATTACTAAATTGGATGAATATGAAGTGTGTCAGTTTGATTAAATTAATTACCCAACTATTGAAAAGGAGCTCTTAGCAATAGTTTGGAGTGTGAAATACTTTCGACCTTATTTATACGGCAGAAAGTTTAGAATACAGACAGATCACAGACCCTTGATATATTTATTTGGAATGCGGGATCCAACTAGCAGATTATTAAAATTTCGTTTAAAACTTGAGGAATATACTTTCGATATAGAATATTTGAAAGGCAGCGCCAATTCCGCGGCCGATGCATTATCACGTATCAAGGTGACGTCAGACGATCTGAAGCGGTTAAATGAGCACGTAGCGAACGCTATGACACGGGCGCAAGCGCGAAGGATGCAAGAGAGTAAAGGTAGTTACACACCTACTCATACGGCTTGTAATGATATTCAACGAAATTCGAGGCCTGATCAACCGAGAATTGTTGATATTATTAAAAGACCTTATGACATGGTGGAATTAATTTTGGTAGATAGCAATATGCTTAGGAAATTTGAACGAGAAGGAAATGTGACAGTGTGTTATAATAATTTTGTTTATGTAGAAAGTAAGTCAGCAATTTATTTAGATAGCTTATCTCGAGCATCAACTACGCGAGACGTGTTGGTGAGGGATTTGTCTATTTTATGTCAGAAATTGAAAATAAGTGAAATATGCATTATTAAAAATGAAGGAAATAAATATTTTGTAGCTGAATTAATAAGAGAAATAAATAAATATGAGAAATGGTCCGGACCGAGAGTATGTGTTCTCAGAGGTGTACAAAAAATAAATGATAAGGATGATAGGCGCGTGATAATCAATGACTTTCACCTCCTGCCCACAAGTGGCCACGCGGGCATCAGGCGAATGTCAAACAATATTAAAAGATTTTACTTTTGGTCTAGTATGGACAAAGATATTAAAGACTTTGTTTCTAAGTGTGAGTTATGTCAAAAACAAAAATATTCAGTACATACAAAACAGCCCATGGAGATAACAACTACTGCCAATTACGCATTTGAAAAGGTTTATTTAGACATAGTCGGTCCATTACCCAAGGACGCACAAAATTACTGCTACATACTCACTTTACAGTGCGAACTTTCGAAATATGTAGAGGCGTACCCACTACACACAAAGGACGCGGTAAGTGTAGCTCGATCGTTCGTAGATAACTTTATTTTGCGATATGGGATCCCTCGCGAGATAGCTACGGATCGAGGTACAGAATTTATATCTTCAACAATGATACAGGTTTGTGAACTATTAAAAATAAATCATTTAACTTCAACAGCATACCATCATGAGTCGATTGGAGCTTTGGAGAATAGCCACAAAACAATGGGTGCGTACTTGAGAATAAGTTGTGAAAATAAAACAGGCAATTGGAGTAGTTGGCTTCCCTATTGGTGCTTCACTTATAACAACACCGTCCACAGTGAAACCAAGTATACACCACACGAGCTAGTGTTTGGTAAGTCTTGCATGTTACCACAAAATTTTAAAGTTGATTTCGTAGATCCTTTGTATAACTACGACAGCTATCCGTTAGAACTGAAGTACAGACTTCAGTTAGCACAGAAAGATGCTCAGAATAACTTACAGATTAGTAAACAAAATCGCAAAAATATGTATGACAAAAAGGTAAATTCAGTAACTTACCATAGAGATGATTATTTACTAGTACGTAATGAGGTCGGTAATAAGATGGAAGAAATATATAATGGTCCATATTTAGTTTTAGATGACTTAGGATGTAACGTAAAGATATTACGGAAAGGAAAAGAACAAATTATACACAAAAATAGAACAAAACCTTTTAATGTATAATTTATTTTTTTGTTAATCCAAACTAATCCTAATTTTAAAGATTTTCTAAAGTTTTAATCGTTTATTTTTATACACATTTTAATATTTTACACTTTTTTATATACCCTGAAGTATATTCTTATAAAAAAAAAAATATTGTTAAAAAAAAAAAATCAAAAAACTCTTTTATGCTTAAGGGTTAGGATATAAACCATGTAACCGATGAAAAAATAAAATAAAATCATAAATTTATTTTATTTTGTCCCTCCGGGGAAGGTGTAGTGTAAGTAGCATAAGTAATCTATCTATCTTGTATTGATCTGTGTACGCTGGTAATTATATCAATAAATCAGTTGTATTAGTTCTCTCCTCGGAGCTGGTTGTTTCTTTTACACTCCTCATAGGGCGAATCCTTCATAGAATGCTTGTTAGTACGTGATTAAATGCTCCTAGGTTAGTACTATCGATGTTTTTTATGTGACAGATTAGAAAGTATTTCACTTAGTTCGAAGTTCATGTGCTGTTTTTTGTGTTTATAAGGTGATTTACTTGCATATTTCGTTCAATACGGTGAGTTTTGTGTGCCATTATGGCTTTAATTCGTATGGAATGCTGCCTAACTGACTACTTGCTCATCATCTTCCCATTTGAAGAAATACTGAGAATTTCTGAAGCCGAATTTGAATCACGCGGTAAGCATTTTTTTTGGATCGGCTTCCCTTCGCCAAAATTCCACCCTTCGCCACTGATATATATATATAGTTAGTTCCTTGATTTTTACCTCTAAATAGTTAACTAGTTCAAGTGCATAAAAGGCCGAATTCGGAACATATCTTCAAGACTAGTTCAGCAGGAAGAATCCTATAGGCTGTATTCGGCCGTCGAGATCAATAGTTTAAGTTAGCAATGAAATACCTATACACACAGAGATCAGAACATCCAGAGGCCGTGTTTCAGTGAACACGTATGAAGTAACTAGGTCAGACACCCAGCCATCCATATGCATTTTTGTTGACCTCACACTTTATTAAACGAGGTAGAGTCCGTATATTCTTTAAAGATCCGTACCTATACATTGATGGTGTTTAGCAATGTGTCATTACGAAGTTGTGTATTGTTTTCTTCAGTAAAAACATGTTGTTATTTTATGTTACAGCAACAGTCCGTTCTTAACGACTCTGATGAGCTGGCGGGTACTAAGGAGACGACAAAGGGTAACGTCACTATTCCCGAAACTCCGGATGCCAGTGATGAGTAAGTACATTTAATCTACAGCGTGTATATTTCATACGGGCGTATAATTTGTCCAGATACAGTTTACGACCGTACGAATCATATGTGAAAGCAATTTTGTTAAACAGCTTAATTAATAAAGAATTAATCATTTTTGAAAGTACGACCGAGCAGCAGTGTATTGCGTCCAAATTAACTAGACTTGACTAAGGATAAACGGTTTATTGAACTGTCATGATATGACGTGTAAAAAGAACCGTCAATCACTCGATAACTTTAAATGTAATTAATACATTGCGTGCTCAATTATTTAGTATGGAAAAAGTACACTATTAGTAAACGAAATATATGTAAATGTGTTGATTAGGAGCAACACTAATTGCCATGAAAATATACGCCCGTGTGAAATATACACGCTGTATCTGGAATTAATCATCCGTTTAGTCGTGAAAAGGAATCAAACAACTGTAAACATTGTTTTAATATCATTGTTACCAGGTCAGACTTCGAACCAGAACCCGCCACGAAAGGAAACAAAAATAAAAAATAATTCGCTTTCATTTAAATAATTTAAATCTCAACCACATTCATTTTATACAGAGTCAATTTAAATATATGAATAAATAATTGTACATGATAGGTAAATGCCATTCTGTTATTGTAGCTATGTATAATGTAATAAACGTTTAATAATACTTAAAAATGCGTTGCTTATTAATACATAATTGTTTAAAATCAATAGTTAAATGGCGTCAGATTTCTTGAACTAAGACGTTGATAAATTAACGCTTCTATCTCAAAGTTATTTGTGTAAGAATGAACAATTTAAATCCTACGTCAGATAACAAATACACCTATGTAATTTATTTAGCTGCAATAAATAATTAACGCGCTCAAAAAGTAGTAAGAAACCGACTTCAACTGCCCTAAAAATCTACAGCATTCATCTAAAATGATCCACCCTTAGAGGTAGAATTATCTAGGTATATATTTTGTTTTTGTTGATTTTCTCAACAAGCAGTAAATCAATTTTGATAAAATTGATATGAAAAAAAGAATCATCAAAATTGATTCATAATTTGCGGAATGATCGCGTAACATACATAAAAACATACAGTCGAATTGAGAACCTCCTCCTTTTTTGAAGTCAGTTGAAAATACGTACTATTCAATATTATTTAAGTTCACATAACTAACCTATAACCAATAATAATATGTTATTTACGAACATAAATTGCCAGTTAAATATATCATTTTTGCGTACAAATACACCTAATGTAAAAAAATTGAACATGAAAATGCTAAAAGTTCATTCTGATTTAAAATGTTGTAATTTTTTATAAATATTTATTTTGATACCATGATAGTTTTTCATAGGTTTGATCCCTGTATTGATTCTGTGAGCAAATTATTACTAGGTATCCTTGATAAATCTATGCTAAATCATGACTACTTTGAAAGAGGGGTTCTGTAAGACAATATATTTTAACTAGAGCTAGGTTTGAGGTCCAATTTTCTTGTCAGAAATCTAACCTACCAAGAGAAAGGGTGGAACAACCGCACAAAACTTGTTACAAAATGAGAGCTACTTTTTCGTAACTCCTGTTACGAAAAACAGCGATGAATTTGTATGAAAATTGTGCTTATAAGAATACCTAAGTCTACCTAGAAGCTACGTAACTTTGACTGGGAAGCGGCACGTGATTCTTCTTGTGCCAATCAGCGTTGTGCTGGAAGTCGTAAGGCTTGTGGTCCCAGTTGCCATGCCAGTTCTTGTCCCATGGCTTCCACCGGCCGTCCCACCTGTTATTTTGTTTGTCTGACTGGGTATCGGTTAGTTTGTCGTCTTTGTTCTCGTTGCTGCCGTAGCCTGTGAAGCCCCATCTGTAATTTAGTATACCTTTAGATATTCTATGACATTTCAAGACAAATATTTTAAATAGCTTTTCTCCGCGGCATCGTCTCTTATCTATGTATAATGGAAGGTGCGCAATCAGAAGCCTCAAGCCAATAAGGTGCTGGCTCTGCTACCTTTCATACCATATCTAGACAGGCATTTCATAGCTAGACAGGTGGAAATAGAAAATGCCCTACCACCAAACTAAAGCGACTGTGCACTTTATAAATTATCCACCTGGGCTTCAAAAAATAGCCTGTGCTCCTCTCCAAGCACTTCAGACGCCAGGAGATGCCAACAAACTCACTTTCGCTTTTAAGTGTGGGTGGGTTCGCCCGGTTCCTTTCCTTGGGAACAACCTGTGCTGTTTACCACTAAGAACTTACTACGACCATCAATCCTTCCAAGCGTGACACTTATGCAAATTATTGTATTATATCTCAGACATCGTGGTGATTGTGTATGCAGCTTTATGCTTCGGCTTAAATCCATTGAACGCAATTATTCGTTTTATATATATATAAACATCTAGCGTTTTATTCACTATAGGCTCACACTTGATCTTTTCATATAATGGTAAGTGACTGTAGGCCCGCAGAAGGAAGCGTGCTTGCCCAGATACTCACGTTAATGATGCATCTGTTAATAGGAGTTGAATATACACGGTGATATTTAAGATTGTAATACACAAATATTTTTAAAGATAATTCGGAACTAATTAAAACCGTCTTAAATACCACCATATTTCTGCGTGAAAGACTAAATTCCTTACTTCTCGTAAGGTTTGATCTAATCCGAATAAAGCAGAATTTAGCCAAAAATATGAGCAAATACTTCTGCAACTGCACTGATATCTTTGTCCGTAGCTGTTTTAGTAAGAAAACAAAGCTAGAAATGGAATTGCTAGAAGTAGCCCTCATATCTGTTTCGTCAACGCTGCCGCTATTTGTAAGCATGACCAATTACCCCGCAAGTGATATTTTTATAATGTGCTAAAAGGCGTAATGATTCAAATGTACTGTACCCCTGAAGGATTTCATTGGGCGACAATTCTCGAACATCAATTTTTTCGACGCAAACGATACAATCTCTGGAAAATGTGTGAAGTAAAGCATGGAAATGAAAATAAATGTACGTAAGTTAATGTAATTAAAAATGTATGTTTTAGAGCGGAAACACATTACTTGTTCCCGGCAAACAAATTGAACAATAATCAGCATAGTGGGGATGAGTTCGCGCATCCCGGGTGACAGAGGGGCGCTGTTCTGTTCTGGGGACAAAGTTCATTCCCCTCCCGAGCCCCGCCAAAGAGACCCAAAAATCGTTTACTGCGCAGTCAAGGTTATTTTTCAAGTTGTTTGCCGGGAACGCTTGTGCTTCGGCTCTAAAACTGTCAAAATCGTACATTTTCAAGATTTCGTTCTTGTTTTCTTTATGTTGTCATAGATGGTGATACTCGTATAATAATAGGTAACAATATAATTAATGATTAAATAAATATAAAATAAAAATTTATAATAATGATGTTGATTTAAAGATTTCAACAACTCATTCAGGGGACTTTGGTGATAATTCGACCGAAAGCCGTTTGACAGTTCAATGGATGAACAATGACCTAATTGACCACATTTCACACAGAAAACGAGCGCATAATGAAAATAGCTCTATTCACTTACATCACAGTTCATGTCTACATCTATTTTATTTATCCGCCCTTTTTTGCACGAGTGCAATGTACTGATGTGACATAACTCTGCTTGTAGGCGTCGTACCAGGATAAAGAATACAGATTTTAAGTTAGGCCTCGCAAGACACCTTTGCGTGATGCGCGTACAAACATACATACAGAATAATAGTCTAAATTTCTAAGATCACTGTTTTGGTTTCTATAGCTTTTATAAAGGTCAGATAAAAGGCAGTTACAATTTTACTGTATACATATCGATTTGAATTTTCAATGAAGGAAACACTTGAATTAAATAAAGAAGAAAAACAAACTGTAAATGTTAGATGCATGCTATTGCCAATAGACATGTGTGAGTGATGCGGTAATGCATTACGCGTGATATTACCCGACCGCGCAAGTGTTACTGAAATGCAATCATGTTACTAGGAGAATAATGCTTACATTCTACGTATTTTCATTTCGAGCAAGTGATGTTAGATATCATGTCATTACAAGTATTACTGTAGCAAAAGCAATGTTTTCTCTGTAGCATGGCAGCGCGCGGCGCGCATTTCAGGTGATGTTTCGAGTGATGCGTAATGTTCGGTTTAAAGAATATTTATTTTTCTCAAAAGAAATTGACATTTCACTTATAGAGAAATTAAGACTAATAATTAATGTGTAAAAACCAACAGTAAAAAGGCATGCAGAAATTTAGATTTATACATTTTATAGACTAAGTATTTATATTTAACAAAATAACAACTAATATTTATTCTTAAATGTGTTTTAACAGTTTTGTTTTGAATTCAGATAGTTTACGTTCTTGTAGTTCCCTTGGAAGACCGTTAAACAGTTTAACACCTTCAAACAAAATACTCCTCTTTCCGTAGTTGGTTCTAGGTCCTCGCAGTTGTAAATAGTTTTTGTTTCGTAGGTTATGGTTGTAAGTTTGTTTGTTTAGTACAGTGTTTGTGTGGATGTCTTTTGTTAGAATTTTTTTTATTAATATACAGGTTTTAAATTTATATGTTTGAGTTATATTGAGAATCTTAGTTTTTACGAAGTTACGAAGTGATATCACGCGGTACGAAAAGTAATGACATCACTTTATATAATATCTTTATATATTTCTATATTATATTACATAACATTACTTTAAAAAGCACTGTTTTTCGCATGTCTAATTGTCAATTGTTCTGTTCTAATAATAATAATTCATTCTAAAGAAACAAATGTAAGTAAAAATGTAATAAGAATATATAATGTGGTTCTTTTGAACAGACATTGAACTTGATTGTCGCTTCGTTAGATGATGGTTATTTGTTGAAAAGTACTTTCATAATTTTATGACATTGATGATCAATTCTACTCAGGAAGAAAATAGATACTCACTTGTCCCTGTTGTTTCCCTCGTTGCTGGCATAGTTGCCACTCTGGTCTTCACCGAACCTGTTCCCTAAAGTATCCGGCGTGTTTTTCGAACGCTGATGTCGGGTTATTATGAACTCAGCGCCTCGCTCGGCTATCATCACGGTGGGGGCTGCCGTATTTCCTATATAGTCATTTTATTTAATTATTAATTAATTATTAAAAATTTAATCATTAAGTACCCAAGTTGACCGGAAACCGGTGGTGCATTCCATATTTAGCTGTAGAATTTCCCTTTGTCTCTCGCTACCGTAAGTTGGAATTCAAAACACTTTTACACTAATGACTTCCAGTGGGTGAAATGATTAACGCGTTCAAATATAACTAGAAACCGACTTCAACTGCACTAAAAGTCACAGCATTCATCCCCTAAAATGTTCATTAGGACAGAATTATCTGGTTACATATTTGTTTTTTGTTGATTTTTCTCAAATTGTTTTAAATTTCGATAAAATGTATATGGAACCATCTCTGAACTATGCTTTACCAAACAAAAAAAGAATCATCAAAATGGATTCATAATTGGCGGAGTTATCGCATAACGTACATTCTAAAAAAACGTCAAATGATGAAAAGGTTGAAAAGTTCCCTCCGTTAGTAAGGATAATTACAAACTTCCACCTGTGCTCATTGACATCTTACTGCGCTCACTAAGACTGACTAGCCTGAGAACTGAACTAGCCTCATGTTAAGAAATAGACGTAAGATATAAACAATAAAATAATTTTACTTACCAGTAGGTACGGTTGGAATTATAGATGCATCAACCACTCGTAGGCCTGGAAAAAATCAAAATCAACGTTTTATATAGAATTCTACAATACCCACCACGGAGCACATATCCAGTGAGGATGGTGCGTGCGTTCAAGTTTACGTGACGGATTTTGCCGTCAACGGCCAATTATGTGATATTATTACAAGCAAACTATTTAATAAAAGTATGTGGAACGTATACAATAGATTCAAGTATACAAGATGTTATAATATTTCATAGTTAGTCAAATTAGTCCCTGTTTATTTCCCATCCAAAACGAATTCCCTGTCCTTTCGAATTAACCGAGCTGCAATATATAAACTATTATTAAATAAATATCTCGTATTCTGGTAGTGATCGTTCCCGTGCTGGACTGAAAGTGGATCCGAAGGTGTCCACTGTACAGGGCGTATCCATCAGTAGCGGTGAGTCCCATCTTTTCTTTCTTATTGATCCAACGGGAGCCCGTGAATTTTCCCATTTAAAATTCATGAGCTATAGTGTCGATGTCTGTATCAAGAAGCTTCTTGCTCGTAGTGTACCCAGTTATAAAAGAAAATTGTAATGAACCACACTATTCCATTTTTGAATTTTGTGATACGCGCTTCTTGATTTCATACTGTCTCTTTCTGATACACTAAAATGTACATTGTTGTGTTCGCAACTTACGAATCTTCAACCGTAAATAGATGAATTGTGTTTATAATAATAATAAAAACTTGTTTTAACCGGATTTATACCCCGTGGTTCTCACATATACTTTAATGCTAAAGTCTGAGTGCATCGAATGCTCGTTTATTCTAAATCTCACCTTGGATCCCGTGCACTTTGAGCTCCATATCCACTACGGCCATGGGGTCAGATTCTGGTCCCATCTTGCACGTTCCGACCTGGTGGTTCTCGGGAGCTGTGTGTTGCATGGCCAGACACTTGAAGAACTCGTCGGTAGGGTTGTCGCCGCCTCCTTCACATTCCTCGCCGTGTCCCGGTGTGGGAATCATGCCGTATTTCTCGCGCATTATCTACAAACAAAAGACAGGCTGAGTATGTAAAATCGGTAGCTTTTCTGTTACACTGACATGAACATTAGTGTTGTCGCAGCTTACTTCGCCTCGAATAAAACCACGTTCACGCTCTCTCCAGCCTTACTCCTTGTTCTCTCACTAGTAAGACCACGTGATCCTTTGGTTTTGGCTCTGCCTGGGGCCACTATAAAAGTAACATATTTACCGTAGTGTTTGCAAGCCTGTACGCGATCTTAGCTGCATCCACCAGGACATTCAACTCGTGCTCGTCCAGGAAGTAGTTGGGTTGCATCACTGGCGGGACGAGGGGATCCACTGACCGGATGGAGATGTAGCCTCGGCTGCGGGGTTGTAGAGCTATCGCCGATATTCTGTAACATTCGAGAAATCAAAGTAAAGTCCTAGTGTCATCCGCAATGAGATTTTATCAACACATACCTCATACTCATTATAAAAACACGGTGAAAGTTTACTGAAGATCACATAGATTTATAGTACTTTGTTGTAAACAGATATCAATAAATATCAGCAACGGAGTCGGTTAAAGCTTGTATTTGTTTCGCCTGGTAGAGCGGGGATTAGCTTATCAACCAACCCAAAATCATACATTTCAATATGTTTAGGCTGTCTGAGCCGAATCAGACAACTCAAGCAGGCAACTTACGAGATGCTCCTCTTGTCTCTCTCTTCGTCAACATGATCGGGGTCAGCAACGGTTCCGTCCCCGCATGATGCGTAGTACCCGCCGAAGAAGAACTGAACATCAGGGTGCCGGCCGCCAGCCGGCGCCAGACGAGAGTTCACTATACCGGTCAGCTGAATGTTGAAAACATATTATATAAATTAACAAAACATTTAAATTAAAATAACATTTTTATATGATCGAAAACTATTTTGCTCAGCAAACGGTATATATCCATTATCTGTAGCATAGATCACATAGAAGTTAGACACTGTAGGTACATAGAACCAGATCAAAATATGAGTAGGTATTGCAGTAAAAATCTGTCACTCTTGCAACTAAAAGTGATTCTACATCTATACTGTCTAAACAATAATGATTATAAGAGTCAAACTGAATTACCTGAGACATTCCCGTAGAAGACAGAGGTCCTTCCCTCTTCAGCATATACTCCATAGCAGTTGCCCAGTTCAGCTCATCATTGTCAGGCTCCTTGGTCAGAGTGAATTCCAGGTTGACTCCCACATGGTTGTGGAGGTTCTGTCCCACTCCAGGCAGGTCCTTCATCGTGGGTATGTGGAATTTGTCCAGGGTTTCTTTAGGACCGATGCCAGAGAGGAGCAGGATTTGTGGGGAGTTCATTGTGCCTCCAGAGAGAATTGCCTGGAAATGTTCAGTCAATAATTTCGCTAAACCTGGTCGACGCACTAATTTCAGTACTACGATTTCGAATACAAGGTTGACTAGGATTTACTAATGTTTCTAAAACCAATTCACTAAGATCTACTGAATTAATTCACTAAAGGGTGTACTGAAAGAAAGCGTAGTAGATCTAGACAACCTACGAAAGCGAGTTGTGGGTAGGGAAAAAATTAGCTTGATCAGACTGTTGAATTAATTTCGCCAGTAGATTTATGAAATAAAAGAATTAGAACTGTTAACCTAACAAAAGAAAGACAATTAAGAAATTAAAATGTATTTTTTATCTTATAGAAAAATTTAGAGCTTAGGATGTGAAAATCCTTATTTTTATCTCGAAATATTGTATTCAAATTTCTCTGAAAGTATACACCTTTTATAAATACAGTGGGTAGTTAAAACAACGGAAAGGTCCCAAGTGAAGCCCCTATTTCCCTATTGAAAACCAAATTCTCAACTCTCCCTGTAAACTGGTTGTTAACTCACCTCCCTCTTAACCCCAACAGTCTTGGTCTGTCCATCCTTGATGTACTCCACAGCTACCACCTTCCTCTCGACTGGGTCCACCACGACCTTGGACCCGTGCGCGTTCAGCAGGACATGAAGATTCTCACGATGTGACGCTGGTCGGAGAAATCCGCGGGCGGTGCTGTAGCGAGACCCGCCGCTATGGGAAAAATGTTTTGCTTATGATACATACAAAAAACGCTGACTAGCTGCTAGTTAGCTAAGTAGCTAGCTCGCACAAGGTACACGCGCGCTAAAAAGAGACCTACATGGAGCAACTTGATCTGCCATTTTCGTATTCCGCAGAATCTGGACCTGAAATGCCCGCGAGAAATTCGGACTCTGGTTATTACTTAAAAAAACAACGAAAAAGAAATATACAACACAGCTGACACAAACATCTAAAATATTACAGACTTGCTTTATTGTGAACTGCTTTGTTCGCGTGGAAATTCCTAAATTATCTAAATCGTCAACAGGGTAGGAGTTTTAAAGTTCCATCTCAAGCCCGTAGATAGAAAGCTTTTCACAATTTTTCTTCCCTTTTTGGGTGGAAATTGAAAAATTAGATCGATGTTACTAATTTTAAGTTTATATCTCAATAGGTTTGAGGTCAGATATGTGTGTAGGGCAGAAGTTGAACTAAATAAATATTCAAATCAAATATTACTACATGATACGAGTATACCGCTGCGGATTAGAGTAAAAGGTCAAAGCAAATTAGATACCTGAGTTCAGGCATGCGTTATTTTAAGTACGGTCGAATGGAAAATTTTTCTTATTGCAGCTAATATATCAAAGAAGCAGGTGTTGAACTCGTTGTCAATTTATTTAACATAATTTTGTTCTTTCGATGTTCTAGCAATATTTTTATAATTTGTAGTCTAGAAATTCGAACATTTTTGCAAGAAATCGGCAAACGTATATAGGTATCCAGAATTAGCTTCAAAGTGGTTGTCAAAGTTTAATCCGCTCTATATCTATATTAGTTCATCAATATTAATTTCACTTACTCGTTAAAAGTCTGTGCGATGGTAAACCCTGTGATGGTATCCCCATTGAGATCGCTGGTAGGAGGGTAACCCAGCTCGATACCAGCTGACACCACGTCGTGAGCGAACAGAGGCGCGTGACGGAACTGAAAATTAATATAATTCATTAAATGTACACTTTCAAGAGGATGCACAGCAATTTTAAACAAGGTATTGGATTTTTTATTATCAATAAACCACTTTATGGAGCTGGCAACCCAGTGGTTCATGGCGCCGCCGGACGGGAGTAAATAAATACTAATACAAGTAAAGTAATTAGTAATTAATAAGTAAATAATAATACAAGTCTTTATTAATCACAACAATTTCGTTAACAATTCGATCAAGAATACTTTAACAAATTACTATGTTAACATTAAAACTATGATACATCTGCCTCCCTAGCTAGAATACGAGAAGCGTTATGGGAGCCAGTGTTCCTCCTTTCGGTGTAGATATCATTTATGCAATTTTTCGGACTACTAATAGGTTCTAAGTGAGAACGAATAGAGTGGAGTTGTTTGTGTGTTGCGTGCGAATAACCTAAAATTATGCACACATGCTCGTGAACCTATACAAACGCCATCGTTCGGGTTATGTATAGGAATAAGTACCGGTATCACGACATTTCTTTGCAGTGTCCGAGTGTAATGGGCACCATGATGCACGGACTGGCTCTAAACTAAGTGTTTATCTTGTTATTTTTATTCTCCTTCTAGTTTGTTATTACTGTGAAATTTCTAGATTCTTTTGTCTTACAATGATATTATGGATAATTGACATCACACACAGTTTAGTCATTATAGAGGTATAGTTAACATTTACATCACCTAAATACAATTTATTAATTCAACAACTTACAAGAAACGCGCACTACTCGACAGCGACATCTATCGAACATTCAATTGACCAATTTAATGGATGTTGTTATTACCTGCTGCACCGGCATCGGACCCCCAGTGTTGTGGTATTGGCTGGAGACTCGGTTGCCGATCTCCTTGTTGTCTTCACTCTTGAGGAAGTACGGGAGCACGTCGTACCAGGACCATCCCTTAGCTCCGTTCACCGCCCAACCGTCGTAGTCGGCTGCGTGGCCCCGCATGTACATCATGCCATTGATTACTGAACTACCCCCTGCAGGACAAACATGAATTAGAATAATCTTAAACTAAATCTGTTGTATATGCGTTACGCTGACGCACAGCACACGTGGTCCCGGAACTTTGTGTGACTTTCCCCAGGTAGGTTAGGGCCGGAAAACTTCCACTGCTGGACATAGGCTTTCTCCTTGGTATGCCACATTGACCGGTCCCGAGACACTTCGACTCCCCGCGATTTCTACTAGGTATTCGTAGGGGGACAGCCCGGTACACGCTTCCTGGTATGTGGTCGCCACGCGAGAACTTATACTTCCCTTCGGTTATTGGTTCTTCGAGCTATCTGGCCTACTTACTCGTCGAGCTATGTCGGTGAAATTAGTACATCTACGAATATCTTCATTTTTATTGTCGTTTAGCCAACTTTTGAGGCCTCCGGGCGTCTTAATGAACAGCTTAATTCCCCAAAGGTATGGTCTTCTGGGTTGGAGGGTCAGATGACTATTTCATATTAGTTCTTAACAAGTACGAATAAGAAAAATTATTCACCTTCGGCGTAGGAAAACCTCGTGAGAAACCCTTATCACTCTTGTAAAAAAATTCATAGTAGTCTAGCAATCGCCACCAACTATGGCTAGAGAGTACCTTGCATTCACATGGGTGAAAGTAAGCATGCTTTAACATTTGGCTGCCGTGCAAATTCACCACTCATACATGATACACGAACTAATTGTGTATAACATGCCTCTCAGGCTCTCACTCTCGTCTATTTTGACTTTGGTTTACCTAACATCTTCCCCCTAGGCCACGAGCACTTCCCCTCCTCCGCGAGGCAGGCCTTCTCCTGAGGCTCTGTGTGATACATCCAGTCCGTGGCCTCTTGCCCCCAGTACGCCACCACCCACGCCGGCACCGATGACTGGGTGGGCTCGTCTCCACCTGCTTCTATTAGTAGCACCTGAAATCACAAATCTGGAATCATTTCACCGCCACACTTTTTGCTTTCTTAAGACTAAACTGCTAAAGCGACCTTGAAGAAATTTGGACCGCATTTAGCCTATGGTATGTAAAGTGCAGATATGGGTTCATCATCATCAGCCGGGAAACGTCCACTGCTGAACATAGGCCTCCCTCATGGTACGCCACATCGACCGGTCCCGAGCCACCTGCATCCAGCGACTCCCCGCGACTCTAACCAGGTCGTCGGTCCATCTAGTAAGGGGACGGCCTGGCAGACGTTTCCCGGTACGTGGTCGCCACTCGAGAACCTTTACTCCCCACCGCCGGTTATCGGTTCTTCGAGCGATGTGGCCTGCCCATTGCCACTTCAACTCACTGACTCGTCGAGCTATGTCGGTGACCTTCGTTCGTCTACGGATTTCCTCATTCCGGACCTTATCACGTAGAGAAATTCCGAGCATAGCTCGTTCCATTGCTCGCTGAGTGACTTTGAGCTTGTTTATTCGGCCCACAGTAAAAGACCACGTTTCGGTTCCGTATGTCATCACTGGCAACACGCACTGATCAAAGACTTTTGTCTTTAGACGCTGAGGTATTTTGGACGAGAAGATATGCCGTAATTTCCCGAACGCTGCCCAGCCGAGTTGGATTCTTCGGTTGACCTCTTTGTCGAAGTTGGACCTACCTAGTTGAACGATCTGTCCCAGGTATACATACTCGTCTACAACTTCGATTGTAGTGTTCCCAACCACTACCGGCATAGGTGCAACATGGACATTTGACATGATTTTCGTCTTGTCCATGTTCATTTTTAAACCTACCTGTTGGGAAACTCTGTTGAGGTCATTGAGCATTACGTTCAGATATGGGTTACTTTTAAGGTATATATAACATAAAAGGTTATGTGTTCGACGATGCATGGGCCCATCTAATGGTAAAAAGGTCTAGTACAACTAAATGCGTTCAAAAAGTACTGGAAACCGACTTCAATTGCCGTAAAGGTCTACGATTATCAAGACAAATTTAATATTTATATCGTTTTCTCATGAATGCCATTGTCAGAACTGAACCACACGGGAAACACGACCTTTCAAATAAGAAAAGAACCATCCAAATCTGTTCACCTAGTCAAAAGTTCTGAGGTAACAAACATTTAAAAACCATACCCGTCGAATTGATAACCTCCTCCTTTTTTGAAGTCGGTCAAACATGACGTATCACGTAGTCCGCTGTCACGTCGTCGTTGAGGTTTAATCTATGGGTAAAACCCTGCTTTTCATTGTGTTTTTTATATATTTTTTACCATATAAATAGTTACTGTTATGATGACAGTGGAAAAAACACAAAATCATTATAATCTTACGCAGAATATCAATACAACAATGATCAAATTCGAAGACAATCGTCGTCGACATCGGCTAATACATCCGTGAGCCGAGCGGCGGCTTATAATGCTTTGTCTTTAGTGACGTTTTTCCTTACAACTTTTGAGTATATTTGAATGACATTCCGCACTGGGTCATTTTTTTATAGGTCGCTGTGTTTAGTCAGTGATAATTATTAAAAGAGTTTTGTTTTGTGAAAGGCAAACAGATAAGAATCAATTGCTTCATCGGCGATTGCACATTATACTGGACTTTTTCAACAAGATAATACTTTAATTTTAAATTACAAACAATCAAGTTACGACATCCACCAATGTTTGTAATATTACTGAAATTGAATTAAGAACACGTGTACATACATACACCATTCGAAAACACACATAACATCCATTAAATACATTACAAAACGATCATGCATGTCTACTTCCAAGTGCTCAGTTTGAATTATCATTTTAACTATATTTTACGCCCTGGCGGTTTTTACTGCAAAATTATGTAAGATAACCATAACAAAAAACCGTCATTACGGCAGTAGCACATTTTGACTCAGCTTTAAACTTCCTTTAAATAATGAATCGAGTCGTTTAAAAACATGGCGCTAATGAAGATATTTCGCGGAAAAGTTTTCACGCAGAAACTAGAGGCCAAAGGTTTATTGCCTACACATTCTAATCTGTTGGCAAATTATCGCCTTCCATATATTAGAGAAGCATATTTTGTCGTGTGAGGGTGACATTGCATGCGACATATTATTTTATATGTAGGTATTTGCAGAGTAAACAGTAGGTACTTGTGACATAATAAATTGTGTATAAACCATGGAGTTATTATTGGTGTGAACAATGATGACATACGGAACCAAGACGTGGTCCTTTACTGTTCGCCGAATAAACAAGCTCAAAGTCACTCATCGAGCAATAGAATGACATAAGGTCCAGATCTCAGAAAGACCAACTCTGTAGGAAGTCTATTTCTCCTAATAACTTGGTAGCAAAACGACTGGTTCTCGAAAAGAACACATCGTTAATAGACCACATCTCAAAGAGACCCTTAGTTTTTGTACACGTTGGACTAGCGCACTTCGTCTGTTACTGTTAGTGCAAGGTCAATATACTATGGTGGCTCATTGATATCAAAATCCATTGGGCTGGTCTGACAGCCTTGGTCCATATAACTTACACCAAGCCAATGGACCTTGTCATCGCTGGACCATAATAAAATTGACATAGATACAGTTTTGCGCTGGACAGTCAGCACGATTATAAGTCAGGTTGTTGACTAAAGAAAGAAGAAGGCCATAGGGAAAGATGCGATCCATCTGTAATTTTCGCAGTTGCCTTGCTGTAGTACAACGCTTGTAGAAAGACATTGTACTGTTTCTATTCTAATTCCAAATTAAATCATATTTATTCAACGTAAATTTTGTAAAAATCTTTTTGAAGTCATTGAATAATACACTTCAAAGCATAAAGAGCAAAATAAACTCTACAACGTGAACTCTCTCTAACTCTACAACTCCAAGCGCGAAAATATACGGTTATTCTAAATTCAGTGTAAATGTTAGCAGATAGCAATCATTACTACAGGGCACAGCCTCAGCCAAGGTCCACTAAACGCTTCTAATTGTACACACAATATTTACTAAACACACGTATTTCTAGTTAAATAAATGGTGATGTCTGTCTCGGGTAAACCACACGTCGATTGCAGTTTTTTTGCTGGCCAGTTGATTAGTACAGAACGAGTTTGGCCGCGTTCAACTCACGTGTGACTAAATGACCGCAGATACTCGTAGTTGTGAGTTTATAATAAAAAATATATAAACGACTGAGGATGATGCCACGCGCTATAAAACTTGTTGCTATGGACTTTTTACAAACATTGAAATCTGTTCCTAACGAATCATCATCAGCCGGGAAACGTCCACTGCTGGAGCCTCCTTCATATGCTTTGTGTGTATTATTTGCTGTAGTTTTAGGGCAGTAGAAGTTGGTTTAGTTCTTTTTGAACGCGTTAACTTGTTCTAGAGAACTAGAAGATTTGTGGCTGTGGTGATATTCTCGTGTCATGTAATTATTTTGAAACAGACTACATAATTTTTTTACAAGCGAAATAACAAGGTACCTCGCACAAACCAAACATTTCCCCCTGGATCCATTACATGAGATAACGCACCATACATCCTAATCAACAGGTAAACGCCATATAACTATTAGATTTACCACTATATTGATTGACGGTAGACAATAGTGATAGGGACAATAAGTAGAGAGATGTCGCGACAATGTCCGGATGCACGCGTCACGTTATCCAGCCGTGACGAATGGGGGGCCAGTTGTGCACGAACCAGGGCCTTGGGACATGGGAATTGTGGAATTAGTGAACAGTCAGTGATTGATTTGTGTTATTATAATTAATTGAATAAACAGAATCGGTGATACAATTCTAGTCTTTTATGTCATATAGAGAAGGTATTAGACACTTTATCTCAATTCACGAAAAATATTTCACCTGAAACAAACTCGTTTGCAAATACGTCACGTCGAAATTCCAAAAACACTTCGCTCGGAAATCGTCATGGAACCGCTTCTGATGGCTAATACATGTATTAGATTTATGTAATGTTTTTGTAACTTAGTTTTCTGCGTAAATATTTTGAAGCTTTTTTTATCCTCATTTACCATGTAGATGAAATCTGTAAATAAAAAATTATGTCTACCACCGATTGCCACTGACCTTCCATTGCGGGTTCTCCGAGAGTCTAGCAGCGACCACCGACCCTGCAGTCCCACCTCCAACCACCACGAAGTCGTAACTCTCGTCCGGTTCCTCCCGACTCTTGACTCTGTTGCAAGGGTCCGCCAGGTCGCAGCGCCCGTTGATGAATGACTCCAGGATTGTCATGAAGAGGAGGAACTGCCCTGAGCATGCTCCGGCCATGGATGGACCGACTTCTTGGATCGGGCAGGCGCATGTCTGGAAATTACGTAAAATTATGAAAAAGTTTGAGGACGAGGGTATTACAATCAATACAATATTCAAGAATGGGCGGCAGCATCTTTTTATGTAACATCTTACTGTGATAACCAATCCGCCTGCCAAGCGTGTTGATTATAGCAAATCTTCGTCTCCGAAAAGACCGTCTTTGTTGTCACGATCTATGAGGCTTTAGTCCAACAGTGGACTTACGCATCTGATAACTCAGTGCATGTAAAAGATTGATCGTGTCAGTTCAACTTTATACATTACATACATATTTATTTATATAAAATAAATACAATATATACAATCCTTCCACGTCTTCCCATGGATTCACAAAAGAATGCCTAAGGGAACAAATTCAGAAGGTGCCAACATCATCGGACTCAAGCTTTTTCGTAGTTTAGGCTTCAGTCTTCCACAAATTCTGCACTAAAATTGTTGTCTTAGCTGAAGTATAGATGTATTATTAGTAAAAGAAAATAAATATTATTTTTTATCGATCTACAAATGTTTAAAGTAGCCGTGGTAGCTCAGGGTAGAGCGTCAGTCCTTGAACAATCGAGGTCTGGGTTCGATCCTGGCTCGTACCAATGAGTTACAATTTGTTGTTTGGTATTTATGTATGTATGATAAAAATCATTACCATTGGCTTTTCGGTGAAGGAGAACATTGTGAGTAAACCTGCACACTTCTGCGGATGAATTTAAAGGTGTGTGTAAAGTCTAACAATCCGCACTGGGCCAGCGTGGTAGACTATGACCCATACACTCTCTGTAGTAGAGTAGGCCAGAGCCCCTGCAGTAGGGACATATATAGGATGATGATGATGTGTAAATGTATAGTTTTACAGTTTACAATCCGGAGGTCACGGGTTGGATCCCGTGTGCGGTATCCCTGACACTCGTTTTGAATGACAAGGGCATTTTGCTACGTCCGTCTATATAGCTACTACTATGTTATCAAATGTGCTACCAACTGTGTATTTCGTTGATTTAAACTAATTTATAATCGTTAATTTAAGCTTCTAGTTGAACACTACTTTCATTCGGCATTATCGGTTCCCGCCCTCGCAGATTAATTTTATTCGCAGACTGAACTTGTTTTTATCGGTATCTGTGAATGTGTTTTTTTGCTGAATTCATCCAAGCCATCGTCCGATAAAAAATATCGATAATCGACCTAATTGCACAATTGTCAATAACCGGAAATCGATGATAATAAGTGAGCGAATTAACAGAACAAAACAGTTACAATGTGACAAAGAGAAACTATGCCATTGTTTGAGCTATTTATAATTGATGTGATGACAGTCATGTCTAGTCCATGTCCGATTCCGTCCTCATTTATAATACAAACATCCAACAAACTTACAAACATGTAATTTTATAACTAACAAGTACATTAATTTAAAAATTTTAAAAAAATCTACGCAACAATCATACGAGGTAAAATCCATTTTATGCCGAAAATGCCTAACATTAGCGTATTATTCTGCAAACTGATGAATCGATTTTTACCAAATATATCTAAAAACCACCGCAAGGAAACTTGCCTTCACGTAAAAAAAACCGCTTCAAAATCGGTCGATCCGTACGAGAGTTACGATGCCACAGATAGAAAGACATTGGCGTCAAACTTAAATACCCATCTTTTTGCGTCGGGGGCTAAAACTAAATAGGGTTGAATATCTTAATACGAAACTGTGCTATCCTTTTAACCACATTTCCATCTTCATATAAATATATATAGATAATTATGAATTATTGTTAGTACATCGCGCATAGCAACAGCTTCGAGTATAAAGTACTCGTAGGTACACAAATAGATATGATCTTATTTATTAGAGTAATCACTGAGGGACGTAATACATATAAGCACGATCTGCCAACTTGAAGCCGCATGCAATGTAAAAACTTGGGTATTTCCTCTTGATTTATCATGCGGATGATTTATGTCAGCAAAGAAGTAAAAAGTTACGGAAAATCATGTTTCCACGTTTAATGGAAATTTACGCTAGGGATAGTTTCCCGATTAAATATTACTATTACAGTGATAGCGATATCAGTGATAGAGATAATAGTAATATTTGGTTTTAAATTGTATTACCGTATGTAATATGTATTTGATTTAGAATAAAGAATCATTATATATACCTTTGGAGATTGTAAAAGGCGATTAAGAGGAAATACCGGTCTAACAGTACAATGTTGACATAGGCAAATAGGCACTTAGCGTTTAGCTTTCATGCGTACGCCTAATTCCATACAGATGTCTGAAAGTCTAGGATAAATAACCGCATATTCAACACGTACTGTGAAATCGTAGCTATGCGCTTTATTTCAAACAAAAAATTTATGGACATTCCAAGAAATAAGCAATGCTGTCCACCTGCGTACCACCAACACTTTACTACGATCACAAATCGACGTTGTAAGTATTAGGAAGATACATGTGTTCAGTAAGAGAAAATTGAGAAGACAAGAATAATCTTACCTCTGGTGACCGAATCATCTTTCTGCGTGAATGGTGGAGTTAAGTCACTGAAACAAAAGAACGTAATTGTGATCGTTTGTACACACTAGTGCGGCCGGGCTTCGCTTCGGGAAGCTAGGTTGACGGCTAACCACTTGTACAGGCTCTCGTGGCGAAGCAACGTACTCGTATGGACCACATTTCAACCTAAGTGATCGCGGAGTTCATAGAGAAGAGCGGGCAGTCGAGCAGGGGTTCACCCTTGCTCATAATAAAACTTCTTCTGTACAGTAGACAACTGTAGGCTTGCTTCTCTGCGAGTCGCTTCTCGATCTTTTCTGTTATATTATTTAACGGGATCCCTCTCTGCCCGAAGCTTCCATACTAAATTTCTGTTGCCATTATCTTTCAAAATAGGATAGCTGGTTTTGATTAAATAATAACATAACAAACAAACATCATCTCACCCTAAACGCATACACTGTCTCCGTTCCGTCGTGGGTAAAAATAGGAAATGAAAATATAGTGTCGCGAAATAAATATCATTCATTTACAACTTTTTTGTTAGTTAAAATAGCCGTTACGCAGCTAATGGTCCCTAGATGGCGTTTTGAACAATAATAATAGAAAGTGTTTTAAAAATGAAAATTGTGATTAACTGTGAAGTCCTAACTGTGAATCCTATGTCATATTTTTAGATAATTACTGCACAAAGCCAGGTATTATATTTTAAAAGATTATGGCAACAGAAGTTTAGTATGAGACTTTGATGGAGGTGGATCGCATTCAGTAATATATATAATAGTTTGTAGTACGCCGAAACAACCAATTACGGTCAATCTGCGGTGCGATCGTAATCACAGCCACAGTATCAGTTTTTTACCCGACTGCGCCAGAAGAAGGGTTATGTTTTACAAGAGTATGTATGTATAATGTTTGGAACGCTTTGCGGCCTGAACGTCTCGATGGAGTTTAGCTTGAGGGGTATCGTTAGATTCGTATTTACTGTGAGAGTGACACTGGTTATATAAAAATCAAAGTTCAAAAAAGTTACGCAGTCGGGTTTTTAAAATTGTACTTTCCATTCACTTGTTTTACTTAAACTTACTTAGACATTCATAATATTAGTATGGCTATTAACTGAAAACCGAAAGCCTACAAACACAGTATAGCTATGCTGGGCGGTGCGTGCATGCACTCAGACACGAGTATGCAAATCCTTTCAAACGCATTGTTTTGTGTTGGACACGTCTCACCCACAACACTTGCTTTGTTCAAGACGTAGGATTGGACAACATCGAAATATTATCGCTTCTTAGCGAAAATCTAACTGAAAACGTGCCCCAGTGGGTAATTTTAAAATTTGTATTATCCCTAAAATTATTAAATTGTGTTAAAAATATTTGTTAATTTTTAATTATAATTCACATTTAATTTTTTTTTCTTTAAACTACGACTAACATCATTTCAAACATTTCAATTTCAGTGATCACCGACAAAACAAAGTGACACGACTTTTGATGGCTCCAATTGTTTGTTTTTAAATATGAGAATATTTTAATCTTTTTTGTGTGTGTTTTGATATATTATTTTGTAAAAAATTGACATTATTAATTAATCTTATCTTATTTTATTTTATGTTAGATATAGGAATGTCACATACATTTTTTGTTATTGACGAAATAAACTATGAAACTATGATCGTTAGTATTTTGATAAAGACTGTCGTTTTTATGCATAACGGGTGTTGCACTTGGCCTTCGATATGACCGTCGGATAGTAATCGTGCTCATCCAGAAGCCTCAGGCCGTGTTAGGAATCTATCATCTGTTTATTTTATTTCCAAGTTTGTAGAATGTAGAATAGTTGTAGTATGAGTAAAGGTTATATATATTTTATATATTCACTTAATTTGATATGCATCTTATTCAAAGTCAATAAGGCAATTAGCGTAGATTTGAAAATACTCTGACATTATAAAATTTACACATTTGCTATAACTTACCATAAGCGACAAGTGCGAGAATCAATTATAGTAAGCTTTTTTCGTGCTGTTCTTACAAGGTAGGTACTAGGTTCTTACAGCAGTATTAAATTGTAGACGAATATGACAGATCGACAGTTCAACTAGGAAGGTCCTACTTCGACAAAGAGATCAACCGAGGAATCCAACTCGGATGGGCAGTGTTCGGGAAGTTACGGCATATCTTCTCGTCCAAAATACCTCAGTGTCTAAAGACAAATGTATGTTGCCAGTGATGACATACGGAACCGAAACGTGGTCCTTTACTGTGGGCCCAATAAATAGGCTCAAAGTCAAGCAAGCAATGGAACGAGCTATGCTCGGAATTTCTCTACGTGATAAGATCCGGAATGAGGAAAACGGTAGACGAACTAAGGTCACCGACATAGCTCGACGAGTCACTGAGCTGAAGTGGTAATGGGCAGGCTACATCGCTCGAAGAACCGATAACCAATGGGGAGTAAGAGTTTTCGAGTGGCGACCACGTACCGGGAAACATCTACCGGGCCGTCCCCCTACTAGGTGGACCGACGACCTGGTTAGAGTCACGGGGAATCACTAAATGCAGGTGGCTCGGGACCGGTCGATGTGGCGTACCATGAAAGAGGCCTATGTCCAGCAGTGAACGTTTACTGGCTGCTGCTGATATAATTAAATAATCATTTACTGTGTTTTGTGCTATTCCGATAAGTTATTTAAGACTAATCAGCAACATAAGTGCACTGTTGGACGAGAACCTCCCTCATAGAACAGCGTTGGCCTTTCTTCACCACGCTTGCCAGGCAGATTGGTGTCCGCTGTTAGAATTAACTGTTACATAGCTACTGGCCATCTCCTGATAAATTTTAGTCGCCTATTCTTCCTATTCTAATACCGAAACCTCACGGCCATAACGGAACAAACCACAAATTATTAAGGTAAATGTTTTAAATAAATATTAACGTGGTAAATAAAGGTCAAAGCGATGTTTAAGGATATCGCCTACAGCAGCCTTAAACACGTTGACTTCAAACGGTTTAAACGGATCCAGCGTAAAATCACATATAGAGTGTCTATTACCATAAAACTTGTGTTGACACTCAAAAGAAAGGCAAGAGTTACTCTCTAGGCGAAAGGAAATGCGGGTTCTTTAGTATTCACGTCAAATAATAGGTTTTTACTATTTTAGAGAGCAGTGGTTACTCCGGAGCTAGTGAAAGTGGAGACGTAAAACATTGGATATTTCATATGTCGTTTGTATGCAAAAATTTATGAATTAAGGCTTTTATGAATTGACAGTAATGGCTTGTTGGTATATGAGAATTACGAGCTAGCGATTAATTTGATGAAAGTCATTTATTTACTTTTATTTGCATTTTTCCCGGCACTTGGTCAGCGCTCGAGAACTTTTACTGCCTGTTGTTTATCCGTTCTTCAAGCGATGTGATCTGCCTATTGCCACTTCAGCTCACCAGTAAATGTTTTTCGGGACGTCCCTCTATAACATGGAGGAGGTATATGTCCACCAGTGGACGTTTCCCGGCTGATGATGACGATTTGCATTTTAAATATAGTTTTCCTGGTTTTTTAAGTTAATTTGATTTAATGAACGTGTTTAGATTTCAAATAATTTAATCGAGAAAAGTTTGTTAAGTAACGTATTGAAAATTATTGGTGTCGGGGCAAAGCCCAAAAAATGTATTTGGAGTAATACATAAATTTTTCGTGGTAAGGCGATCCACCTCCATCAAATTTTCATACTAAATTTCTGTTGCCATAATCTTTTAAAAATATAATAGCTGGATTTGTGTAGTAACTATCTAAAAATAAGACATCAGATTGCGATGTCGCGAAATGAGTATCATGAACATACAACTTCACGGTGAATCACAATTTTCATTTTAAACACTTTTTTTCGATTATTGTTCAAAGCGCCAACTATGAACCATTAGTTGCGTAACTGCTATTGTAACTAACTATAAAGTTGTAAATTAATGATATTTATTTCGTGACACTATAATTTCATCTCCTATTTTCAGGTAATTACTTATCAAAGACAGCTATTCTACTTTAAAAGATTATGACAACAGAAATGTAGTATGGAAGCATTACGAGAGGGATAACGTTAAGTCAAAAAGGTTGCAAAGAAAATAAAAAAATCTGTTTCGGAATGTACAAATGATATATGTTAACACACATAACCTAAAATTAAAAATATTTTATCAATTATTTCAGTCATGGCATCTGTGTGTCACCAGTTCATATAACTAGATACATACTAGATAATCTATTATATAGATTTTGTAGCATGCCCGTAATCCTAAATAGGAAAAAGTAATATTTTTATTATTTTATGAATGACCAAAAACGATTAAAGGACCATATTAAAATCGTATTAAGAATCAGTTTAAAACAATTTAATCTGGAGTAGGTCACAAGATGAATTTAAACTTTTTGGTCAGGGTACCTTGATCTGGCATGACATGACACTAACATGAAAAATACTTGATCCCTGTATATATTTATAACCTATATCTTAACCTAACCGATTATTGTCATAATCATGTATCCACTGTAGAACGAGATTCATTATGACTTAAGTTTTTGTACAGGGATATACGGTCAGAAAAATAGCAGGACCCCAATGAAAAGGCAAAAGAAACGTGCGAAGACAGAAGAGATAGGCCGATGACATAGTAAACATAGAAAGAAATAGTTGGATGGAGAAGGCCAAAGACAGGGAAAGGTGGAAAGTAATGGAAGAGGCTTTTACCTATAGGGTAGCCACACGAAAAGGAAATTGAAAAAAATATTATAATTAGATGTATATTTTTGTAACTGTTAAGTGGAAATAAAGCTGTAAATAAATAAATAGACTCAGAAAGAATAAAAGAATAAGAAATTTATTGCACAATATAAAAACAGAAACAGAGCAGAAACGGATTAAATTAATAGTGAAGCAAATTCCTATCTCAGCTTATGCTGCTATATTTATATGCAGTAGAATATAGGTTTTTATTATTATTTTATGTGTATGAATTGTATCTTAATTTATTGTATTGTACTTTATATATACTATGGGTCCTTGTTACCTATTAATAATGAAATAATAATAATATATATACTCGAAACTCAGTATATATTGCAGCGCTGGTTTTCAGGTAAGACTAGGTATAGGTTACTATTTATCTCGATCAAACAAATGAGAGAACTTCTGAAGTCCGCAAAGCAAGCGCAATTTTTTAAATGTATTTTGCACTTGGCCATCATCTGACCTGACGGTGACGATAAGGCCATTAGTTGGTAAGTAATGAGGCGCTGGCTCCGCTACCTTACATACTGGAATACAATTGTTAACATAGCTGTTTGGCGGCAGACTTAGGTAACATGGTGGTAGCTAGCCAGGCGGACATACAAAATACACTACCACTAACCAGACCGAGTCCTTATAAGTGAACCCCCCGCCCTGCCCCCCAGATTATTCTAGAATAACTAAGTTATTATTTATACCTGAGAAATATTGTATTCAAAACATTGTTATTTTTTCAAAGACCTGTCCCAATATCTCTCAAAATACAGTTGCCGTTAATCAGTCCAGTTGCTCAATCCAGTTTTGAATGTTTTGGAAGTAAATGCGAAACCGGGTTTTATGCTAAAATATATCGATGACCCCAGATGTCGGAAAACTAATACAAAAAGCATATTGGGATGACTAAAAACTGTATCATTACTCTACCATTATTATCAATATTTCAATCACTATGCCATGAGTGACCTAAAATCACCCACCATAAAAATATTTTAAAAACCGGCAGATCGTACCAAAATAAAAACAGCATTGCAATAAAAAATAACAGTAAAACAAACAAACCTCAAACTGCAATGTTTTTTAAATATCACTAAACACTGGCACAAAAAACTGAATTTTAATTTTGAATTTTGATTTAAAATTCGAACACTGGACCAGCGAGCGACGCGCACGTTACGAGAGGCGCGGGCGACGATGCGGCATGCGTTTGCGCACACAATGTTTATATTGAGATGAGAGCCTGGGGTTTTAGCACCGGCACGCTTATCGGAACCTTTGTTCCTTGATGGATGAATGGTGATTATCAGAAAATTGCACTTAGTTCTGTGGCTTAGGATAAATAACTATGTATACTATGTTTTCTATCGTAATGCAGATGGGTTTAAGATATGTTTTTGCATACTCTTTAATTTGCATGAAAGATTATTAAGTTATGCACGATTGAAATCTTAGCAGAATTGTAAATGAATCTGGTCGGCCGGAAAAGTCCACTGTTGGATAAACCAGCTTTTCCCCGTGTTCTGCTGAACCACCGCAGTAATGAGTTTTGGAACGAATTTCCTTATCGCACGGTGCAGATAGGGGTGAAAAAAGTGTATGAATTTCCCGTCACTAATCACTTTCTTTAGTGTAGTGTGCTGCTATTGGTAGTGCCTAGTCGGGAACTTCGTTTCAACCGAGTATTCCAAGACACGCATTTTTGTGGCTGGGAAGATTTGCTGCAACAACCATGCTTGGCGAACGGGGCAGTGATTGCAGTAAGGCTCACAAAGGTACGAATCACCATCAAGATATGAGCTCATTTCTTCTGAATCCGTAACCACAGCAATCTATGTTAGCATACAATTGGAGCGTCTCGTGTCTTCATTAATTGACATCATTTTTCTCGGAACGATAACCACATAATCCCTAATAAGCAAACAATAGGTTTTCCTTATCGCAAATGCGTTATATATATACATGATCGAATTTCATTTAAATGCATTACTTACCTATATTGTTTATCAAAGAAGTTAATGCTACGAACTCGCACAAACAGATTGTGTTTATCTGATGCACACACATTATTCTTGTATTAATAATTAATGCGTTCAAAAAGAACTAGAACCCGACTTGAAATGCCCTAAAAGTCATAAAATCATTCATCCCCTAAAATTTTCACCCATAGAGGTGGAATTATCTGGTATTACATAATTGTTTTTTGTTGATTTTCTCAAAAAGCGGTAAATTGTATGCAGTTTATATGTATGTGTGTATATATTTATTTATAATTTATATTTTTTTTATTGTTATGCTTTTTTTCTACATTATCTTCTTCTCTAATATATACTTTTGTATTGTTTTGTTTATGTACATGTAAGGTCTACTTACAGTAATTTAATTTTTGAAAGCTCCAGTGTAAGTGCCGGGAGAAATCTCTTGTTAGGGATAGGCCACTCTAATTGTACAATTTTAGTTAGAATTTACTTTGTAATTATTATTATGTGCAATAAACAATAAACAAACAATAAATACATTTCAATACAATTTATTTGGGACCATCTCTGAACTCTCTACCAAACAAAAAAGAATCATCAAAATCGAGTCAAAATTGGCGGAGTTATCGCGTAAAATACATACAAAAAAGAATTAAAAAACATACAGTCGATCTGAGAATCTCCTCCTTTTTTGAAGTCGGTTGAAAACTGTTCTATTTAGTCACAAATCCACCAGAATATATAAATACATATACAAATTTTTATGTAAGTATATATTTTTGCGTACTATAATCTTACCTGATGCACATAATAATAACTGATAATCGAAATATCATCAATAAATGTCCCTGATCCCGCTAGGGCTGATACATCTACGTTGACCGAAACAGACGTACGCAACATGTTCGAGCGAGCGTGAGTCGGCGCGCGCCAGCTACTCACTTTATCGTGATATTGTAGCTTGTACGATTAGTAGTTCTTATGTAGAACTAGAAATATCAGCAATTCGCTAAAAAATCTACTAGTAGCAGTATATACATTTTCTAGCTGATGCAACAGTAACAAAATATGTGGTTATTATATATACAACGTGTACAAAAAAGGAGTGATAATACTTAAAGGTGGGTATATATCCCTTGTATAGGAAACTCTGGAACCACTGTGAAAGTAGCAGCGTTGTAGGTTGTAGTAGGTTAGTTTAAATTTCCATACATTTTTATTTCATAGGTGTAACGTCGTAATTTTTGACAACCCTAAATGTGTGTTTACCAACGCGAGCACTGGGGTCAATGATGAATGATCTTATCTTTGGTTTTAGGGGTTATTGACACATGTAGAACTAGGATAGGGATGAAATTCAAAATTTTTAGTCAATATTTTAAATTTGTTTTTCTCCAGATTCGTACGGTTTACAGATGTCTACTACCGCTCCAAAGATAAAACCTTACCTAACATATACCGCACTTAAGTTTTATCACTCCTTTTTTGTACACGTTGTATATAGTATTCATATATATATATATATATATATATATATCAAATGTATATATGTGAACACACGTCAATACCGGCTTGTAACAATGATTCTGCAATTTTATCAAGATGGTACGAATGAAGTACCGTGAATTAGCCCTTGCTTCCTCAACGTGATTCTGCAATGACGTCATAGGTTTTAGCTTAAAATAAATATAACGCAACATCAATTACTTATTACAAGCTTATACATATATGAGATATGAGATATGTGTGTCTCATTTATTGAAAGATATTTTGGCTATTACGTCATTTATTTATAACGTGCATCTTCATTAAAGCGGTTCCATGATCCAGACACCCCCGATTGAACATAATTTTAACAGAGAAGCTCTTGAGATTTGTAGACGCGGGGAAAATGCATATGAATGTTGAGGATATTATCTGTGATAAGACAGACATAGATACCCGATTTATAATACTTCACTCGATACAATTAAATCCCAAAGTAACCTCAAAAACTAAAACAATTCTTCCTCAACAATTACTTATCAAAGCCAGCTATTCTACCTCTATTTCAAAAGATTGTGGCAACAGAAATTTAGTATGGAAACATTCGGAGAGGGATCCCGTTAACAGTAACGTCATCGATATCACTAGTGGAGTTGTTTATAAAAGTCGTATTCGTAAGGTTTTAAGTACTGTATTATTATTGGTACTGTTAGATTTAATTAAATAACTAGAGCCAAAAGTGTATTATATATACCTTTGCTTAACTAACTTGTCTCTAAGGCATTGCTTTCCGCACACTTCCGAGTAAAACGTTTGGCGACCGCTCGCTCTTCCAAGTAGACATTCGGGTTATTTGCGTAGTATTAGGTAAATGATTAGTATTCCATTGGAGGATTGTTCGCAAACGCAGACGGTCACTGTCATTGCCGAATTCCAAGGCAGACTCAGCGCTGCGCCGGCGCAGGCGCTTCGTTACGGACAAACACTCGTTGCTTCCCGTACTAAAGATGAATAGAGGCCTGATTTTAGCTTAATTTATAGTGGAGGTGTCAATTCTTTCTTATATGAAAGAAAGCTTGATACTCGTACATTTTTCGTAATAGCATGCTAAGACTAATGTTTCATTGATTACAATAGACGCAACCTGTCCTTTTAACCTCTTTTTAAATGCGGCAAACGGTAGAATGAAACGGTAAAACGTAGACGAACGAAGGTCACCGACGTAACTCGACGAGTCAGTGAGCTGAAGAGAGAATGGGCAGGCCACACCGCGCGAAGAACCGATAACCGGTGGGGAGTAAAGGTTCTCGAGTGGCGACCACGTACCGGGAAACGTCTACCGGGTCGTCCTCCTACTAGGTGGACCGACGACCTGGATATAGTCGCTGGATGCAGGTGGCTCGGGACCGATCGACGTGGCGTACCATAAAGGAGGCCTATGTCCAGCAGTGGACGTTTCCCGGCTGATGATGAAACGGTAGAATGTATTTATTTGTGCAAAAAGATTCCGGTATATCATGTATATGATAAACTGACGCACGGCATCCTTTTTAGAAATCCCGACAATGTAATGAGCAATTTTTTAGAGCTCCTTTCCTCAAAAAGAAAAGATACAGTACCCTTTATGGGATCAATTTGTCAATCCGTACGTACGTCTGTCAACCCTTTTTAAGGACGGGTAGAGTTATTGAGTTTAAATTAATAATAAATACTCGTGTCTCTTGTCTTAAAGGTGTAGAAAAACTAGCTCAAAAATTATGGCCATTTCTGTCACAAACTTTGACACTTGTAATCCAAATTATAGGGTAATTCCCATTTATCAAATGTCATATCAAACTCATTCGTCTTCAAAAAAGGAAAGGTTTCATCAGTTTTCAAGTTCTTCGACTGGCGCACTCTATGGTTTTGTAGACACGTCGTCAGCTGTTAGAAATGAGTAATCATGGTTCTGTTTTGAACTTTTGATGAGGGGATTAGCCATAATCACGACGCTTGGTAGGCGGTTGGGTCATCGCAGTTAGATTTTGATGTACACTCAATTCAATTCTTGATATTTATGGCAACTACCAACTTCATGGTAATTCTGCCAAAATCTGGTGTCCAAAGAGGCAACAAGTACTAAATTATGAACATACTTTTGACACTGACATGGTGACAGTGACAGGGTATAAAGGTGGGTACATATTTTTGTAACAAAATGAATTCATGCTCGTAAACTCTTGAAACATCCCTTAGTCCTGTTATGAAATAGAAGACCTACCCCGTGGTACATAACATGGGGTGAACCTGTTATAAAGCCACAACTACACAGCTATTCTTATGTAAATTCAAATACAATGTCTCACAAAAACTTCGTTCGCAAAAAGTGGTAAATGAATATGCGAAATGGCCAATGACGTCATAGTACTGAGGGATTCACAACAAATTAGAGAGAGATCAGTTACTTCGTCTATCCATACTTATATTACGAGTTTGTTCTTCCACGACGTCATCGTAAAATGATATGTGCTACTTTTTATCTCGTTCCAACAAGTGGATACACGCTTGGAGTAACAATACGAAGGTGCCAGCTTCGATTCCCTGGGGGGTACCTATCTTTACTTGGTTTGGTTGTTGGTTAGCATTTTCGATGTCCGCCTAGCTAGCTACCACCATGTTGCCTAAATCTGCCGTCAAACAGCAGTATAAATAGCACCGTTATGTTCCACCTGTTGTGAAAAGTAGCAGAGCCAGTTCCTCATCGGATTGATCTGGATGCGCAGACACACCATCCATATCGTCACTTACTATCAGGTGAGATTAAGAGGATGCTGCACGGAATTTCGTAAATTAAAGTCGCTACTCAAATGCAGTGAATTACTTAAACACGTTGAAATGTGTTGTTTAGAGCCAACAATAATTGCCATCAAAACATATGCCCATATGAAATATACACGCTGTAAATTGCCGAGTCACACGTCTAGTGATTAGCCCTAATCACCACGCTCTGCAGGTGGATTCATAATCTCAGTAAGATATTGAGGCTTCGAGGACGGTGAAGATGCGAGACCCCCTCCCTTTACCATAGCCTTGCTCCACAAGGGACGCTTTGGCTGCTTGGGTGTGTACCAAGTAAAGGATGTTTGAGAGGTTTTCGGGTATTATTGCGTTCCTGAACTGCTTTAGCGTCAGGGAGCGTAGCTGTGTCTTTGACGAGTATATGCCGTTGTACACCTGATTTATGGTGAACGGCACATCCATCGGAACCAGTTGACCACCTAAGGTCAACTGGTCAAGCCCACCTCTTGAACATGTTTTCCATGTCACTTTTCACGACACTAACCCACAACACAAAACCACACGGCATATCGTATTTATAACTAACAATGAAAATTGTTTTACACCGCAAACATACGACGTTGATTGGTGGTTTATTAGTCTTTGATCAATTATAAAGCCGCTCGTACAGTATACGTATTTATATTAAAAAACCGAGACTAAAACTGGTTTTAATAATAACCTTTGCCCTCGAACTTGGATATTGTTAATCAATTACTGTTGAATCATAAATAATTGGTTATATAATAATTTCTTTTATAACAATTTATGTGAATGACGTCATCAAAGTTGTAAATGTGAATGTATGTTTATCTTTGTTTCACGCAGCAACGGTATCGGGTCGAGAACGGCTCGTCGTGCTTCATTATGGACCGGAGAGGCATAGGTATGTTTTATCCAGTGTACCCGTGTGATTATTTATTAAGCCCACGCAGACGAAAGTAAAAGCTAGTTTAAAATAAGTTACTATAAACTACTAGCTAATAAACTTAGTACTTTGTAAGTAATGTTATTTTTTGAGCTTTGGTCGTGAGCGCGGCGAGGGATTCAAACGAGAGGTACCTACAATAATTTTGCAACCGAGTGATACATTCTGATTTTTATCACCCTGTATATGAAAATAAGTATGTGTTTTTAACAAGAATAGTAGTATATTTACATAAAATTAGGAGCAATAAGACACAACATGCTACAGTTAGAGGCTACTGTTAATTTTTTTAACAATTATGGAAGTGCATAGTAACAGTTTTATTAGGATCATCCATCACACTTGTAGATTTATTTATGCACTGCTGTATTTTTCTTTGGTTCGCGGTAGGTTTGTTTTATTATACAGCCAGTTACTTGTCCATACCACGTTCGTGATCGTTTGGAACATTTACTAACCACATCCACAGCCCTAATAGAAATCACACAGTCCCTAGAGATTAAAGAGCTACTTTGGTCCCTGTTTCTAAACAACCAATGCGTTCTTTTTGAATGAATGTGTTATATGATAATTATGAGCTAAATCATTGCACTGAGACATATAAGTCAAATATACAATTGCAAATAAATCGAATATAAATTGTTACCGACCCGGAAACCAGTCTTCCCGTTACTAACACGGTGTTCCGGTCCCATTGTGTAATGTAGACACATTCGGATACATTTCTGACGGATTCCAAATGTTGGAACTGACAGTCATCGTGCAGGTACAAATAGTCATCAAGCGGTTTGTTCCTAGTCTCTAGATAAAACTATTTACATACGTATATGGGTAAATATATATAGTCTACAGCATGTCAATGTATAAAGTGCTTGCTCGGTCTGATACAGATCAGAAATCAGAAAAAGTTGGATCATGTAGTCAATTCGCACCACAAAAGTAGCGAAAAGCCTGTGTGGAATACGCATGCATGTTCTATATGAAACAACTATACCTACAAGCCTGTACTATACTTACTGTGGGCCAAATAAACAAGCTCAAAGTCGCTCAGCGAGCAATGGAACGAGCTATGCTAGGAATTTCTCTACGTGATAAGGTCCGGAATGAGGAAATCCGTAGACAAACGAAGGTCACCGACATAGCTCGACGAGTCAGTGGGCTAAAGTGGCAATGGGCAGGCCACATCGCTCGAAGAACCGATAACCGGTGGGGAGTAAAGGTTCTCGAGTGGCGACCACGTACCGAGAAACGTCTACCAGGCCGTCCCTCTACTAGATGGACCGACGAACTGGTTACAGTCGTAGGGTGTCGCTGGATGCAGGTGGCTCGGGAACGGTCGATGTGGCGTACCATGAGGGAGGCCTATGTCCAGCAGTGGACGTTTCCCGGCTGATGATGATACCTGCGAGTATGCACATCAAACAAATGGACATCTCAGTCTTGCCGCTTGATAACAGGGTACCTTAGTGCAGCAACTTCACCAACTTGCTGGAAACACCGCCTGGGGTGCGCATGAGTCGTCATGAAGTGCTGATATGTGGCCACCGACACACACGCACGTCCCAGTTCAAGCGATCCTAAAGTCTGAAAATTTTGTAAAATCTCTTTAATTTACGACAAATATTATTTCTGTTTTAGACAGTAAATCTGTCATTTTTAAAGGATTCGTCGTTCATACTTCAATGATACGTTGTTTATACATACTAATTTTATATAAATGCGAAGGCGAATTTGTTAGGTTATTTCACATCGGAACAGAGTCCGACTGACGTGATTTTTTTGATCGTTGAAGGGACGGAGAAAGAAATGTAAGCTTCATTTTTTAACGAAGAAATACTAGTTAATCTTAAATATTTACCTAAAATTTATTTTTAACATCACATTGTTGAAATCAATTATTATACCACCACATTCAGATAGGCGTCTATAGAGAAGTAATGACAAAGGAATTGATTAGCAACAGTATTTAAAAGTTGTACACATTTTCGTCCTCGCCTCCATGCCGCAGCTGGATGGTTAACGGGACCTCACAGCATTAAATTCACACAAAATACATCACATGTGGGTTAGTAGAGCTCGAGCGACAGAGAAAATACGAGATTGCTTACTTGTTTGTAAAAGGATACTTCTGCTGTCCCAAAAATAGCGATGCAATTTATGGGGTCTTTTATTCTTTAGTAAATAAGAAAGCGCACACAAATAATTCTTCGCTTTCTGAATACTAAAAGTTTCACTAAACAGTAACAAAAGATGTGTTTAATTATTTATTAATTATTCAAGTAAGTGTTTGGACTGAAGGGGAGTAAAGGTTCTCGAGTGACCCGTAAACCCCGGGAAGTGTGTAACAGGCCGTCCCCCTATTAGATGGACCGACAACCTAGTAAAGGTCGCAGGTAGTCGCTGAATGCAAGTGGCTTATGAGGCCTACGACACCTATCATTTCATGGTAACTGACTATGAGGCCCTTGGTAATGGGGTAGCTCTGCTACCTTTCATAAAGTAACACAGCAGTGCTATTAGCACTCATTATTTGTGGCAGACTTAAAAGTTACATGGTAGAGCTAGGCAAGCGAAAGAAAATGCTCTACCACCAACCAAACCGCCGCGATAGGAACGCCATTGTTAAACAAACCCAGGACTTCTGGCTTGTGAGGCCGAAAATTGTAGCAGCTATGCCACGAAGGTGTGTTTATTGGGTTTTATCTTTACGTGATTCTTATATATATTTATATAACTAAACTGATGGGGGACTAAGAGTTTTCGGGTGTACAATATACCGGAAAACGTGTACTCGTATGTCTGGTTCATAACTAAATTACCGGAGGACCTGGGTGATGGCGGTGTAGTCCTAAGAAGGATAATTTCACCTCAGCTACGTGGCGAGCGCGGAAGGCGCATTACTTACAACTAGCCGGGTGCCCCTAGGTATGGAACCTCTCTCTCGGCGTAGGGCGTTCTTGCCGGTTGTTCTACAGTATAGTTTAGCCACTAAACTTTTGTGGATCCATAGTGATTCTTATACACTATCCTGCGTACTCAGTTCTTAAAAACCCGGGAAATAAACAAGGCAACGAAACCAATTTTTTACATAAACCCATTTCGATACTTGACGATAATTACGGAATTCCTTACGGTTTTTATTTAAATTAGTTTCTTGTTGTGTAGTATAAAGCAGATACAATGTATTGTTTATGTGTATCCTAACCTTAAAAATTGCATTGCAAATGAATTTTTTGCAACGTGTTCAGAATCTATTATATCCACTCTGACCAAAAATATTTACGCCACTTTGAGGATACAACGCCATTAGTCCAGCAATATAAGTACATATTTGTTATACTCATTATTTGTCAAAGTCACTCAGCGAGCAATGGAACGAGCTATGCTCGGAATTTCTCTACGTGATAAGGTCCGGAATGAGGAAATCCGTAGACGAACGAAGGTCACCGACATAGCTCGACGAGTCAGTGAGTTGAAGTGGCAATGGGCAGGCCACATCGCTCGAAGAACCGATAACCGGTGGGGAGTAAAGGTTCTCGAGTGGCGACCACGTACCGGGAAACGTCTGCCAGGCCGTCCCCTTACTAGATGGACCGACGACCTGGTTAGAGTCGCGGGGAGTCGCTGGATGCAGGTGGCTCGGGACCGGTCGATGTGGCGTACCATGAGGGAGGCCTATGTTCAGCAGTGGACGTTTCCCGGCTGATGATGATGATGATGATGATTTGTTATAACAGTAATAAATGGCCAATGTGTGTGAGTGAGAAACTCTACCATATGGGAAAATCTAAATGTTTCACGCACACTAGAATAACGCAGTACAACCATTTTGAAAATATGCAATCTTCTAGCCTCTTGCCAAAATACAACTTATGCTATTTTTTATTGTTTTTATAGTATTTCTGTGTTTAATACGAAACATAAACGGTGAATCTTAATGGTATCGTGTTCTGTGATGAACTGTAGTATTGCTTACAGGAATATCCCAAAAATGTTGGTAAAAATTAAATTTTAAAACCAGGTAGTTTTCGCGATTGGTTCAGCCACTAAGTCGTGGCAAAGCAACAAACAATGAGTGAAACAGGTCTACTAAATTAAATATCGGCGTGATTTTATTGTGTTTCTTAAATTTTTTGTTTATAATATGCTTAATACATAATATTTACTTTTATGAGAGCCTAGCACCACGAATAGGTCACTGTCATTGGGTCAATATTGAAGCTGTCGTTCACGCCTTAAGGATAACAGGTAAAATGCAAATTGTGTTGCTTTCTTCTTGTAAACACAATGCAGGCTTCTACCATGACCTGAACGACATCATACGGGCGATCTGTCAATAATTGTAACACATAGATTAGCACGTTTGACTATCTTCTTGGTATTCCCTATGAGATTAGATTATGATTAAGCGATCGTTACGGAAAAACCTAGGCTTAACCTATTAGCCTTTCAGCAATACCTAATATGCTAGTATTAATAAAAAGTAAATATCAAACAAACCAACTACGTACGATTATTACATTCAAACACGCTGTATATATTTTTGTAAGCCATCCATACATTTTGAGATCCAACTCGATGGGTTTTGTGAGAATTTTTCTAAACTGCGCTCCGCATGAGCAACAAAGTAACATAAGAATTTAGGTCTCTTTGTACATAATATATATACTTCTCCTCAGAAAAAGCGAAACACCTTGCAATTTTATGTTTTGTAAGGATTATGAGAAAGTTATATGAAAATTTAATTTGAATTCAGAACATTAACAATAGGATTTGAAAACCTCATATTATTCACTATTAAACTAATTTTTATAATTTTTTTATTGAAGATTGACTAACACTTGACCTGAATCTCACCTGATGGTAAGTGACGATGAGGTCGACGATGTTACGTGTTGGTCTAGTAGGTGCCTATTTGACATATATTCCCAAATATGCCCATTTTTCTGATAATCCTTACAAAATTCTGGCTCCACCAGTCTGTTAACATAATCTTCGTCCTCCGTATCCTAAGCTTCGTTCTATCCAGAAATTTCTTTACACGAAATTTTCTGTCAGTGCCATCTTTGTAGCGGCATTATTTTATGTACAATGGATTTAAGCTTAACTATCATGATCACTGTTAATAGCGATAAAGTAGGAGGGACAAAAGGTGCTCGATATACGTGTCTTTCATTGCCGCAGACTTTTATAATCCTGCTACCTTTTTTTCGAAAGGGAAATTTCTTCTTAGGCTTCTAGGAAAGGACTTCTTAGTAGAGAAGTCGGTTTATGTGGAATTTCCATCCACTAAAACCCCCTCAGTGGTCATCGTCTGCGCAAGTCGAGGAGCCCTGGGAACTCCACGAACACTCCAGTGCTCCTCTCGCGCTTCGGTCCTCCCCTTGGCGTTTCAGACACGACAACTCGGCAGCTGCAACAATACCAAAATCAGTTTAGGTAGTGTTCAAAAGAAGATGAGACAGTTGCAAATATCCTGTTCTTTGCTGTGATGCTTTCCTTTGCGTCATAATCTATTACTTACATTCAGATCTCTCTTTGATCGCCACATGCTATTAGATGAGGGGTTTAGCTCATTGTGTACATAAATATGTTACGTGACTTTTGATGATTTATAAGTGTTCTTAATAATAAATTTACAATATAATTGTGATAATTATCAAGTAAAAGTGAGACTATAGACTAGAGAATAACTAATAAGGTACGCGTTTGTAAGAAGCGCCTAAATCAATTTCATAAGCAAATGCTGTTTTAAAATTATTGCATCAATTTTATTTCAATCGAATGGATATAATTCATAGCATACTTATAGAATCGCGATTAAAATATTGGGGTTATTTGATAAGAATTTTCATCCCCTTTCACCCCCCTAAAAAATCTGTGGAAACACGTATTTCTTGGTTTCGACTTTTTTAAGTCAGAGAACTGAGTATCAAACTATCTTTTTAAAAAACGGCCAAGTGCGAGTCGGACTCACGCACGAAGGGTTCCGTACCATTATCGTGCGGCTAAAAATTATGTATGTTGTATTCCCACACCGCTTAAATATTGGTTTTATTTTATTCATGAGATACAGCCTGGTGACAGACGGACAGCGGAGTCATGGTAATAGGGTCCTGTTTTTACCCTTTGGGTACGCAATCCTAAAAAATACGTACTTTTTATACATATAATATATCCCTTGTTTAACCTTTTAGGGGTAGAATTTTGCAAAATCCTTTCTTAACGGATACTTACACTTTACACAGCACACACCCTCCAAATTTCATGTCTCTAGGACTAATGGTTTCGGCTGTTGATATATAAGACAGTCAGTCACTTTGAATGTTACATGTATAAATATTTTAATCGTAACTAAAGATAAGGTCGTTATATGGAAAGCATGCTCACCCAGAATCCTAGGGGTATGACTGTAACTTTTCTAATCCAGCTATTCCGTTCTGAAAGGTCTTGGCAAAATATATTTTGTGTGAGCGCATACTTTATAATTCCCCTTAGAGGATTAATTCTACGATAACAACAACTATGAAACACTTCTTTGTACCGCATACCTTTTTTTTTAATTATCCGCTTTCGTCTCCTAATAATGTTTATACACTTGAACTAACAATGCAGAGGTTCCAGGTTGAGGCTTTTAGGTAAGCATGATTTCTATCCAACGGCTTTATTGTTACTTTCCATCACGTGAGATGAAGGCCAAGTGCAAACCCATACAAAAAACAACGAATTACCTACTTTTTTAGACTACGTCAAACAAGGAAGCCTTATAGTTTCGCACTGTCCGTTTATCTATTATAACTATTGCTTTTAAATATCTGAAAAATTCACAGTAGTAGCTTATATACTAAACTTAAAAGGACAACTATCCCAACTAAGTTGACTTTACAGGTGAACGAGTAATGGTCGACCAAATTATGAAACATACTTGGAGTGTTCAAAATGAAAATTTCGTACAAATTTCACTCAAAATTACTTTTTATAACACCAGATCAACTACGGAACCCTACATGGCGTGTGGCCCGACATGCACTTGGCCGATTTTTCAAACTTGCATCTCAAATTTTACCCCCATTCCTTGTGGTCTCGGTTTTATAATCGAAGGCCCTGGGTATCGTGAAATATTTTTAAGACAATACTTTTTAGGTGAGTGAATCTAGCTATGTAACTACGACATCTTAATAAGATCACCAATCCGCCAACCATCAGTGGTTATTGTTGCAAATCCACTCACATAAACTTTAATGTGTGGTTCTATCCTAGACGCACATGTCCAACACACATGTAGGAAGGGAGACTAAAACACGTCTTTCTTAATTTTAAACCATTACGCTTTTAAGCTTTAGCTTTTTTAGCTAACTAACTTCCATGGTATTTACTAAACACCACCACTGTACTAACTTGTATCAGATGGTGCTTATAAAAGTCTTGCTATTTGAAATTAGTCAGGCATTTTAGCTACGAGTATTCTGTTAAAAACCCGGGGTGCAATAGTCTAACTCGCACATGACCGGTTTTTTATATTCTGTTATATTATCTATAGCACTCTCAATCAGTTTTTGGCAAATGTTTTCAATGTACATGTCGATTCTCCAGGTTTTTTAAAGATATATTTCTATTCCGTAAATCGATTTTGATGAAATAAAGCCTATATTTTGCCCTAATTTAACTGTGAAAATCGCATTAAACTTATTTCCGTAGTTTCGCAGATTAGGTTGTTCAAACAGACAGACGGACAAAATGTAAAAAAATGGTTTCATTGTATTCTGTTGCACTTCTTACATCACCCTCAATCAGTTTTTGTCAAATATTTTCAATGTACAGACACGTCTATTCTACAGATTTATTATAGAAAATAGAATAGAAGAAGATTTACAGAACTATGCATATTATTTTAAAACTTTATCATATAGTGTATTTTATAAATTATTTCATATTTCTTAGTGCAGAAGTTGGCGTTTTTTTATATTGCGGTTTTTGCATATTGTTTGCTCCTTTAATTGGTGTGGTATGTAGTGAAAAATACTCAACCTCAATAAAGAAAATTAATGTCATGTAAATTTGCATGCAAAAATTGATATTGCAACGAACGCAAACATCGGTCGGTTCAGTTTTAAAGAGTATGAAGACTGAAACTTAGGGACAGTATATTTAACAAGCAAGACATGACCAAAATTACGAATAATTTCATAAAAAAATAATTAAAGTATTTTTAAACTTATAAAATGTTGTATTAAGTTATAAATTCGGGTCGTTGATGTCTTTTGTATAGAGATTAGTTTGAGTTCGATATTTTTATGCATTGTAGCGAATATCATGCATGACAATAGCAAACGTTTCTAGTATGTAGTTTCTATAAAGTTTACAACAGTTGTTGTATGTAGGGTAAATATTATATGGCAGACTACACAAAATTAAATAGTTAATTTAGTTTCTGAAAAAAGACCATCGTTATATACCTCTAGTTTGGTGTGGGCTACATATATTTTGTTGATTATTCGGACAGCATATTTTAACAACGTAATCACCAATAAATTGGTAATTAGCAAAACCAAATTGAATACATCAAGTTTTTAATTAAAATGAATAAAAATTAAATACTGTAATCGAAAACATTCGAATACTTATCTTACTTTTGTAAGGTTCCGAACCCAAAGAGTAGAAACGGGACCCAATTATAGCGACTTCGCTATCCGTCCGTCTGTCACCAGGCTGTATCTCATCAACCGTGACAGTTAGACAGTTGAAATTTTTACAGATTATGTACTCGTATTTATGATGCCGCTATAACAACAAATACTTAAAACCAGAATTATATTTAAGGGGGCTCCCATACAACAAACGTGATTTTTTGGAGACGTGCGATGTAACATACAACTAGCGCCATCTAGTGTCGTACTCGTCTATTACTGCTTCTGCAAAACTAAATTGATAACTAAAAAATCGAGGCGCATTCTTTAGATTGGTTTTCCGTATGTTAAATATCCATATTCTGTACGGAACCTGTCAGAGTACTTGCTATTCTGTTCAAAACACGCGGTGCGCGAGTCTGACTCGGGCTTCGCCAATTTCTTTTTCTTCTTCAAATATTAATTTTCAAAAATGCGTCATACTAAGGGATTTTCAGATGTCAAATGTACAAGAAGATTTGACTCAACAATATTCAATGAAATAGAAATATACGGACATTTACTTGCTCAGTGATACGGACCAAATAAAACCATAGACTAAAATTATTAGATTTTTTTATTACACATTTTCATGTTCGCTCTACAAGAGAAGCAGTTTGCAGTACACGTTACTCATTCAACTTTATATACAAGGGAAACTTTTTTTGGGTTTTTTCGCTAGTTTTTATATAAAAAACGAGAGTCGAAGTGTGAAAGCATGGTCGGAGGTAGGGGGGTTCAGTGCCAGCCACCGTGGGGTCCGTGGCCCCAGGGCTCTTCGGGGGCGGCGGCGGCGGCGTGAGCAGCGGCAGCGTATTGCGAGAGGTGAGCCGCACGCGCATGTTGTACTTCAGGGGTGTCTACCACGTACTGGCCGTCGTGGGTCAACTGGATGTGAGCCTGTGGGACAATAAAAATACCGTTAATACCCTGGCCTACGTAATCATCGATCAATACGTTAGTTAAATTTGGGTACATATAAACCATTTAAATGTATATACCAAATTCTGTTATTATACCGTGCCGTTTAGTTAGCGGACTTGGCTAATATTTACAGAATCGGTAAAAAAATAGTACTTTATGATTATAGTTAGAAAATAATTGTCAAATTACTACTGCTACTCAAGTAGAAATTCACCTAATAACGCTTAGTAATTTTTTCTTCTTCACCTTTTTATTCAATATTATTGTAATGACCCTGGATCATCAAAAAAATTTAATTATATAGTCACCTTGCAAAACTGTGCGTTGCAAAACGTTTTGCCAGGACCAGTAGCCAGGTCACTACATATTTATTTCCGTGCTTGGGATTATGTTATACTGACCGGAGGACCGTTCCATTTGTAGCCACCGGCGTAACCAGCGCCGTATCCAGGTCCATGCGCGAGGGGCGCCGCGGCGTATCCAAGGGGCGCTACTGGGCCGTGGCCGTAAGCTAGTCCGCCGTGAGCTGCTGACGCGTGAGCTGCTAAGTGTGCCGCCTTCAGGTGGGCCACCTCAGGAGTGTCGATCACTCGGCCGTCATGTGCAAGTGGTGCGGGACCGTACTTGTGAAGACCTGCACAATCAATAGGTTTTCTTACTCTGCAAAAGCTTAAATTATCCTTAAGTAATAAGCGCCCCCCCAAAAAAACTGGAAACCGACTTCAATTGCCCTAAAAGTCTACTTTTACTAAGGCAAATTTAAGATTTATACCGTTTTCTCATGGATTACCGATGTCAGAACTGGACCAAATTGAAATGGGACCACACGGGAAGCACCACCTTCCAAAAAAAGAATCATCCAAATCAGTTCACCCAGTCAAAAGTTCTGAGGTAACAACAAACATTTTAAAAAACATACCCGTCAAATTGATAACCTCCTCCTTTTTTGAAGTCGGTTAGAAATGAAAATTATGATTCACTATGAAGTAGTATATTAATGATACTCATTCCGCGATATTACAATCCGATGTTATATATTTAGATTATTGCTGCACAAATACAGATATCCCATTTCCAAAAAAAATATCAAGAAAGGTTGTATGAAGCTTTAATCTGCCTTACCAAATATGTATCCTACAAGACTTACCGACACCGGGGCCGCCGTAGTGTCCAGCACCGGCTGCGTATGCACCGTGTGCGCCGAGATACGCGCCAGCTGCGGCTGGTGCCCACGCGCCGTGCGAGGAGGACGCCTGCGCGTGCGCTGCTAGATGCGCGGCTTTAGCGTGCGCGACCTCGGGCGTGTCCAACACGTACTTGCCGTCATGGCTGAGCTGGATGTGCGCGGGAGGGCCTGCGTAGTATGATGCGCGCGCAATGCAGAGCGTGGCAGCGAGGATAATCTGCAAAGATGATACATCCTCATGAGGCATCATTATCATCCACAGTTAAAAACCACACATGTTCTATTGGCACGCCATTGCGGACGCGAGTTTAACGCCTTGGTTTGGTTTGGCCTTAAATTATGTCAATATCCCGCTAAAATCGATTTAAAGAATTATACTAATTAGCAACCGCGAAAGTTTTAAAAAGATATCTAAGCTTAGACTCTAAGGTTGAAATAGCTTTGCACGATATATCCTCGTAAGACAATGGGAGCATAACATAACCCATGTAAAGTCGATGGGATAACGATCTATGTAGTTCTGACATTGACCGATAGAGGAGCAAGCAGAGCGTGAATTTACCGATTTCACGGCTTTCCTAGTTGCGAGCCACCTGGACAACTGAGACGTGTTGCAAAACAAATCTAGCCTTTATTCTAACAAAAAATTAGGTTTCGTTATTTTAATAATAAAAATTATAATTGAATTAGGTATCCCATTGTGTTTTCAATTGATGTTATGTCATTGATCAGTCAGAGGTATTGTTGTAGTGAAGTCATTGATCAGATCGAATCAAATTTAGGTGCTTGTGTAACTTGAAAAACTATAGGTCAGAACTTAAAAAATAGTACTCAAGTTTGCGTCTAGAAATATTTTTAATTGACATTTATCTTGATACTGGCTCAATAATTATTCGGTAAATCATGGAATAGGTAATATGTTATGACTAACACAACTATAAATTCTGTCTAATAATGTCTAGTATTGCAAACGTGAAAGTTGTTTTATTTGTATGTTTGTGACTCAATCCCATTTAAACCACTAAACTTATATAAATATACATCCATACATAGTGATCATGTGTAATAGATTCCGAAATCCAGGCAGATTATTTAAGGGGGTTACTCGTGTTAACCTTACATTTCATTTCGCTTACATGGTTTTTAATAGGTGAGAATAAAGAAGCAATAAAGGGCAGCGGCGTCGATTTTTGAAAACAGCGCCTTTTATGTTCATATTTATAATATAATCACCTATAATCACCCAATGTATTTCTCGATAACGTAGATTGCATCTTTCTGAGTTGCTATTAGTTTAACTGAGCCTGCCTTTATACTTAGTGTATGTAAGTAGTAATGTTCTCTGTGCTGTATGAAACTTCTATCTAAGACCAGATTATGAACTTTAAGTGAACGTTACTGTACGCCTATCTACTGCTAAATTCAAAACGCTAACTTTTCAACCGACTTCAAAAAGGAGGAGGTTCTCAATTCTACTGTATTTTTTAAAATGTATGTTACGCGACAACTCCGCCAATTGTGAACCGATTTTGATGTTGTTGTTTTTTGTTTAGTAGCAGAGCAGCAGAGGAGCAGACGTTGTCCTATATTAATTTTATCGAAATTGATTAAGCTCTTTTTGAGAAAATCAACAAAAAAACAAATATGTAATTTCTTCCTCTAACATCTACATTTTTAAGGTTGTTGAAGTCGGTTTTTAGTTCTTTTTGAACGCGTTAATTTATTGTTCACAGCGATTTCTGTAATTAGTTGAGAATATTTTTAAAAAAACTTCATATTAGAGTAATTTTGAAAGCTTTTTCGACAGTATATTAAATTTACAAGTCTGATTTCTTCGTTATTAAAATAAACAAACCGGGTGACCGTATCATCAAAACATTATACGAGCACGTAAATATTAAATTAACTTGTGTTTGTGACGTTTACTTTAAATTCACACGATATTAAAACTTTAATTATAACATCTCGTACATGAGTGCCGCTCTATTATGGAAACCAACCTTGATTTCGTCACACAATTCGTGTGAAACTGAAACTATAAAAATATAGAAATAAAATGGTGCAATTGAAGTGTAACGAGAATTATAACAGATGTTTCGTAAATGTTCATGTTTCTAAACGCAACGGGCTAATGTTGCCAAGTTATTGCAGATATGGATCTTTAATAAGCTTTTGAACTGATATTGAACATAATATTTGTTACAAACTTTAGTTGGAACAACATCTGTATGAGTTGGTAGCGGTTTTTAATGTCTAGAATTGTTATTTTTATTCACATCATTAGTTGAATTTACCCATTCGTTACATTTTAGATTCGATTTGTTTTATTGATTGGATTGGAACAAAATGTTTTTGAACAGGCTGCCAGCTCTAATATTTTCGCTTCTATCAAAACTTTAATATACAGCTTTCTACCATCGCTACCTCATTGTAAGTACGAATTAGATGTTTTATTCCAAACTTTAGCAGCGAACCATTTGGTTGGGAAAACTATACAGAAACCTAAGATTTGTAGAATTTCTGTGCACTAGTGTCTCGCGTCTCTCAAATAAAATATATTTTATTAATCAAACAGACAAAGACCAGTTTTAACATATGTCTATATAGATGTATTAGATATATCGATTTTTGTCGATTCCGCCTTCGCCGTTCAAACAGAAGACCTCCATCCGTATACTGTAGATATTCCTACAGCTCGCACCAAGCGTTTTGCTTCTACATGTATCATGCATACAACTAAAATATGGAATACACTACCGGTGTCCGTATTCCCCGAGAACTAAAACTTGGGAATCTTTAAACGAAGAGTAAACCTTTTAGACCAACGCGTAACATCGTCGACCTCATCGTCACTTAACATCAGGTGGGATTGAAGTCAAGCGCTGATAGATCTTTTAAATATATAAAAAAACAGCTGTAAAAGGGGACCAGTGTCACTAGATTGCAGTTTACTATACTAATGTTTTCCATTTACTTAATCTTAACTTAGTTTAAGCAAATGGGCAGGTAGCTAAAGTATGAAATAAGTATAGTCCCAATAGATTTCTAATACCCCACAATTGAAGTATTTGCTAAGAAATCAAAATATCTAATTCAATTGCCGACCAATCCGTTCCAATAATTCACACGTCAATTGCTCTGTAATTTAATAGGTGTCATGAATAAAGTAGTAATATTTTGCAAGTGTCTAACTAGAGTTAATTTTAAGCGGTTAAAGTTACGTTCAACATTTTGGGCGTGGCATTCTTGCACGCACTGACTGGCGCCGATGACAGATAAAGTAACTGCGCCATACTTGAACCCAGTTAATCTAGGAATTGTTGAAATGATGGCTTTTGGACAAACCTATAACGATAAATAGTTATTTTGTTGGTGGAATCTTTCTTTACTGAATTTGTTGCGTTATATACAGTGATATATTTCATACGGGCGTATATTTTGTTGTGTTACTTGTGTATTTTTTCCATACAAAATAATTGTGCACCCAATGTATTAATTACATCTAAAGTTATCAACTGATTGTAGGTTCTTTTTACACGTCATATCATGACAGTTCAATAAACCGTTTATCCTTTGTATCATATTAAGTCAATTTAGACGCAATATATTGCATTGCGGTCATACTTTTGATTGAATGATTAACTCTTTATTAATTACGGTACGGTTAAGTACGGTCGTAAACTATATCAGGATAAATTATACGCCCTTATTAAATATACACGCTGCATAATAAATTCTTGGTGGTGAAGTAAGAGGGAGGTTTTGAACTGGTTATATTGACATTAAAAAGGTCCATTCAAATTACATGTACGATGAAAATATTTGAATCTTTTCCTGTTTTGTTCATCAAGTTCAGACTTTTTAAAAGACGCACGATTAAAACTGTAAAAGCATAAAAATTGTGGTGGAATATGTGAAAAGTTAATTATATTATTATTTATTCGAATTATTAAAAGAAAAATATTTTATCTTGCAGCGGCTGTTGCTAGCGTGTAACAGATAGAAATTCCGTTCCTATAATAAATCTAGGTCCGTCTAGATGCAAATCTAGGCGAAATTCATGCAAACTAGATATATAAACCAGTCCCTTGTATCAGTCCCTGATTATGTACGCGGAAATGAAGTTACTATCGATGCCTTGTTACATGAATAGCTACTCGTAAGTCTGACGGAATTTTACTAAACTCACGGGAGACGGAAACTGTTTTGCCTAAATATATAGTAAACTTGTATTTCTACTTGTAAATGGGTCTGGATTTATGGTATCGGAAATATTTATGGGTTTAATATACTCGTGCATCATGGTACTCGTAGAAAGCTATCTCCGGAATCAAACCGTAATTTACGGGAAAAAAATATGAAAAATATAGTCTCTAGGCTTTGACTTCTGTAGCTGAGTCATTATGAAATCCCAAAAAATCCAAATTAAAAACAAAAAAGTTTTTATTGCATTGTTTGGACTTAATTAATATAGAGTTTCTGAAGCACTCCTTTTAAGTTAAGCATAACTTATCTCTTTTTGATGTACATATTTTTTGTCTAGATACGAGTAATACCTATACCTAAGTTACATTACATTAAATATTATCAGATTATATTTACGTGTGAATAAAATTTAAAATAAGAATGCTTATGATTGTTTAAATATTGAAAAGAATATTTTAGATTAAGTTTTTGACATTATATTTAGAAATAACATAATTATTTTATAACTTGACTACTTACTTTTATAACTACGTCTTTGGGTGGACTTCTAATGGCGATTGTATTTGTGTAAGTGAGATAAATAAATAAAAATATTTGAAGGTAAAACTGTGGGTATTTTTCTTTCAAAACGTTTCTGATCAACAAGGCCAATTATAATATTTCCGAACCGCCTTTGAATATTCCTCAGATTCTAAATTTTTCCTCACGATATCTTCCCAGACTAAACCAAACACCGACCGGCGCGGCTGCCGTAAGCGATGATTTTGACAGTGCTTCTCACGTCCGATTGACCTTCCTACACAATTCTCTGTTGCTTTAACAATAAGCGGAAACAGAATGAGGAAGGTGTAAAGGACAAGACGAGTATTTCCTAATTTCTACCTTTGCCCACTACTACTATAGTATAATTTACATGTATCATTAGCTACATTTATCGATACTTCATTATGATATGAGTAAGTCACCGCTTTGTTCATTAGTTATTCCTTTGTAAGTGACGATAAAGCCTTTGCATATACGCGTGCTTACCTAGAAGCCTCAAACTTATGAGGCGCTGGCTCTACCACTGTTCAAACGGTAACACAGCAGTGCTATTAACACTGCTGTTTAGCGTAAGACTTTGGTTACAAATTGGTATATAGCCAGGTGAACATATAAAATGTAATACCATCAACCAAACCGAGTACCGATAGGAATCTAACTGGGAATCGAACCCACGACCTACGGATTGTGTTTCCAACCACTGGGCCGGTGGTTCTATGTTCCAAATTTCAAGTTTGGAATGGGGAATGGGATGTTGATATGAAGATTATACTCGAAGAAGAATATAACAAATGGGAAAGATGCATGGAAAAATATTTTTGTCTAAATCGATCGAATCCATGTAAAAAGCGATGCGACTAATACTTTTTTACTAACGTTATAATAACCAAAACTTATGTTTAACTCATATTTTACAATAAGTGTAAGTTCTATTGTAATATAACTCATTGCATACCTGATTCAAAACACAAAACCATATCAACTAGACATTTGTATCAGTAAATACACTTTGTGTACAAATTACGATGAAATACGAGTAACACAATATAGAATCCGAAGCTATTTTTGCTGGTGAAAACCGATTCCAAACTTAATTTTTTCTAACTGAAAAAAAAACTATTAGATCAATTTGTGTTATGCAACTGGCAGTTTGGCATAAAATGTATTCTATTTACAATGCAGTCTATTTAGAATAAAATTACAGAAAATATTATTTGTGTCAACGAAATAATTTTTTTCACATCCATATGGAAAAAAAAAGTTTCATTTATATGCACATGTTCAGAGACAGATAATTAAAAACTTAATGAGGCGACATGAATCGGCGCTTTGCTAATTTTTTACGCTATTATTTCTTATCGGTGATTCAGTTAAAAAAATATGAATGGCTTATAGATTTAGTGTCCAACAATAGCACCCGATACCAAAGTTTTTGCCTCCTATTTTTGCAGATCATTTTCCATAACAAATTTTTATTCTCAACGGAAACCAAATGTCTAGCAGTTATTTTATTAGAAACAGCAGCACACCATCGATTTAACAACAATAATATTACTTGGTTTATTTCATCTGAGAATATGGTTTGTTTACGTTTCGAAAAGCATACAAATAGTTTTATAATTGTTATTATTTTTAAAAGTTTACTTTGGACAGGAATATTTTTTACATAATATGTGAAATATAAACGCTTTTTGGTAGCCGTGTGTGGTTTCAGCATTAAACTATGATCAGCCCATGTATTTACCGTGGGTGTCGTTCAATGAATCGAATTTTCTTACTTTCCTTACTTTTGACATTTATTAATCCGGGATTATAAATCACGTAGTGTAGTTGTAGTCTTTTTTTGTATTCTAAATCAAGTCTAATACTACTTGCGGCCCCGATTGTACATACAAGTCAATACAAGTGAATGCTGGTGTAAATAGCTCCAAGTCACTATAAACAATCGGTAGTTGGGCAATGATAAATGGCCAGCGCCCTTTTGTGTTGAAAGGAGGTCCGAACCGTTAATAGCTAATTGTTTACCACTTTTTGAAATTGTTGACTTTAACTGGGCTGTATTGTTTGTGATCTTTGCTTCTGATTAGATTTGCTGATAAACATTGTTAAACAGCCTGTTTACTTGTTCCTTTGCTTTATCATTTTGATCGATTCTATTTTCTAATTGTCATTTTAATTGAAATTTAGTGACTTAGTACATTCTATAAATTTTGACTAGAAATTACTATTGATACCGTGTAGTCAGCAATTCTCTTATTATAGTTATTTTAAAAATATCAAATCATTGAGTTGATGACCTATCTGTTACAATGTTCAAATAAACTTTTTTTAAAGATTACAGATTTCTTCAAACCAACCATTTATCGGGATGACCATTCATGTAACTCGGATTGTATACCTTCTACTATTTCATTAAATTTAAGAGTTACGATACACAGTGTCGTATACAATTCTAATAAAATAAATACCTCACATACATTTCATGAAATTAAACGCGCGCTATATAATTCCAATAATAATAAGTCCAAATGGGACCACCTGCATCACGATTGAATACCTGCAGCAATTTCATGAAATTTAAGGGGTACGGTAGACAAAGCGTGCTATATAATTCGTGGGCGTGCCGGCTCATATCGGCGGGTTCGCTTTACGTTGCAATAGTACATTTTGCAATAGATCGGAATTATCATTCGACGAACTGGTGCACAACCGACCGACCGGCTATTGCAGCCGTGCGTTGCGACAGAGGAAGCCGGGGGCGGGCGTGAGGAAGTGTTATGGTGCGACGGACATAGGCAATCATTCATGAGGATGGACAAGAATGAAGGATGATTGCTATAATATAATCGTAGCTTTTCTTTCCTTCACAAACCACTAATATTGCTAGGTGATAGCGGTAATAAACATTTGATGATTATTGGTTTTATCATTTAAAGTTTTTGCATCAGAGTTCATTTCTGTGAGCAATGAAAACAATCCCTTTATTCTACTGAATTTGCTATCAAATATGACAAGACATGTATGTAACATAAAAAATAAATCAAAAATTATATTTCATTACAAATCCGTACTCTTTTATCGTAATGATTGTCACACAATTTAGAGGGTAGCACAAAAAAAGAAAAGAAACTAAAATAGATGTTTCAAATTCGGCCTGCACTTGTTACACACACAGTACACACATTAACAAAATCAAGTAATAATCTAAAAATATACCTAAAATACTACAATGACATTGTCGCGTTTATTTTAATTGTACAAAATCATTCTTTTTGTACTAACTGACAGCGTCAAATGTCATTTTAGTGACGCCATCATTTTTTTCAACGTCAAGTACAGGAACTTTGTACAAATAAACTAAACAAAAATATACAAAATGGTAACTAAATCACTTTTATTTGATAATGGCCTTTTTAAATTATAAGTGTACAAGACCAAGCCTGGCTCCATACATTCTCGAAACGTGTTATTTATTCTCCTAATCAATATATTGACTACATATTTAGAATGCATTTTTAACAAATGAACGTATTATACTGTTAACTCTTCGTACTTTTCAAATATTTGAAACGATATCTTATGTTAACAGCAGTTCAAATAATTTTTATAAATATATACAATAAATTTTCTCCATATAGTATAGTCTGAACTATACTATTTCTTAGCTCTTCGAATATGACAAAAAGAGACATATAAAATGTATAAGCAATTGATCATCGGAGATAGATTATTTATTTTAGTATGGTATCAGAGCTGTAGCGCAATAAATAATATCAATTTCAAGAGCTATCAAAAAGCCACAAGCCAAATTGGTCACAAGGTCACATCATCGCCATTGAAAATAGAAATTATTCGTCACGCCCGATCGACAGTTATGGGTTCGGGTCACGCTTTTTCGTTATTATTTATATTGGTAATGTTTTCCATACAGCACGATATCGGCGAAATTTCTGCTTGCACGCAATGCAATAGCAAATTGATCACTGTTGCACATCAGACTTTTTACACTCATAAACATGGTAGGTACACGATGTATTTTTAAACTGTAATTTTTGTGAGAAAACCCCACGATGGTCTGCTTAAACAAAATGAATTCAACAATATTCCTTTGTTGGTTAGGTATGTTTAAAAATAGCATATTTTTATATAAGATTTAAAAGTTTAAAAATTAATAGTACAATATGATACACTGATTCGTAACGAAATCAAGCTCCTATAGTTATGATTATCTAACGCTCAAAACCAATCTGTGCGTATCAATATCAACAATGATGAATCACAATGTAAACAAAACCAACAAACGTTTGAAAATGGAATATAAAGATGCGCCGAATGTCCGCCCAACGCGCGCGTGACATTGACTGCTGTTTGGGCGTGAAAATGCTAACGGCGTAACAGGATGTTAAAAAGAAGAGTTTTGTTTTGTTTGTTTTTTGTTGGTTTCATAAATAACCAGGTACATATTTTTTAAATGATGTATTATTTAATTTCTCCATACAATTCTTTGATTTTGCTTTCTTACCTCTACTTTTTAAAAGATTTATACACCTTTAGAGACGAAAATGTTTATGTTCAGCCAGCGTTCTAGAACTTTCTACCATATATCGTTCATATAGTTAATTTTGAATTTTATGATACGCTTAGAATAACATGGTATTAAGTGTCGAAGATAACGTAGACTATACCCCAAAATATTTAATTTACGGCGTACTTTCATTGTTCGCATGTTATTTTTATGAATCCAAATCAATGATATATAAAGATTTATAGCTATTCCATGGCTTCTAATGTAACATAGTCGTCTAGAATGAATCAAGTGCAATTAGGCAAAAGTAACAGTTAATATATGCGTAACAGGTACCGTGGGCGACAAGTAACCGGATATTAACAAGTATTCATCACTTACGGGTGCATTGTTCAAACAAACCTTGACACGATACCATACTAGCTTGAGGCTGATAGCTTTGGGAATTATTTATTAAGACTTAAACAAATGACGGGCGGGGCAATGAGTTACATGAATACATTTGTATTTATGTTTGTTAAACGGGTTATTTGGTTATTGCAACCCTAAGGGAAAAGGATGAAAGAATAGTAGAACGACACTGCACGAAGTCTTCGAGGACAGAAGAGCAAAGATGATAGGCTTGAAATGTTGGATGTAAAGAAATCATAAACGTAAGGGTAACATGTTGACGAAGGAGGGAGAGAGAAAAAAGGGGGCGAACTACATAATAGCATGAAAATCTATTTATCCGTGTGGTATCGGCTTTGGAATAAGACTACCTGGTGGATGTCGTAGACAGACTATGGGACCTTAATGACAGGACAGGGACTCTGCTTTCATCTTCGTATCACATACATATTGTTGCGATCGCAAACCCGGTTGAGATGCGTGCAAATTATACTAAATAGCTCTTTGTAAGCTAATTAGTCAAATCCACTGATGTACATGAGCCTCACTCATACGTCACCAAAACGGGGTTTCAATGAGGAGATGATCTGGATTGGTGATCGGAGGAATATTTCATACAGGGCCAGAAGTTTCTTTGATACAAAAGTGGAGATCGTTCCTCCCATGGGAATTGCTAACATATCGATTTCAAATCAACCTGTGGGAAGATATTAAATGGTACTCTTCTAAGTAAAAATGACACTGCACATTTGATGAATTGATAATAAGTAATATCAAAGTATAGTAAAGGAAATTATAATGACTAACTATACATATGTAAATATTTGATTGTTTGTTAAGCTTTAGTTTGCTTGCACATAGTCTGGGAACCGGGAAAAATGAAAAGACTTTATATGGGGTAAGTGTTAGTAATTGCTCGGAAGTATAGTAATCTAAAATCCGTGAATTCTTAACAATAAAGTTTTAAAATTGAAATCCATTCATAGTTTAGACGATATTTTTGGAAAAAAACAACATTTTATTAATAGTTATGTTGTATTTAAGATCCAAAAATCAATATGCAAACATAGCTTATTATTGTTGATATTCAATTTTAAAATAGCCTAAAACAACGTAATGATTCAGGTTTATGCTAATTTTTAAATGTATTCATTGTACATGAAAATTATCTATCTTTGTACACCGATTGCAATTTTAAATTCTTTCCTCAATTAAACGATATTTATGAGCTTCGTTAATCCAATTAGAGCGCTAATCAGTTTTTTGTACAGCTAAATGTCGGGGTTATTCTTGATTTTTATAGTAATTTTTTAGAGTAATAATAATCAGGATAATATTCCATGTTATTGTTATTATTTACATCAATTGTAATGCTTTTTAATATCATTTTTTATACTATATACAGAAAAAACTGACACCATTAGACCTTAAAAAGACGTTAAAATACGGTTTAATTTTTTCCATGGCACGAGGTTTAATTTATAAACAACATATATGTTCTAAAAAAAATTGCGAACTAGAATGGAATAATTGTAAAAAATTGTACTCACGAAAATTATATGTGATCGATTTCTAATATTTAAATTTTAATAACACTATGAACCACCATAAAATCGAAACAACCACTGCACTTTTAAGAAGCAAAAACCAACTTACCATAGACTGCATGATTAAGGTTTTATTCTAAGGTTTATGGAGATCTCAAACGAACTAACAGGGCGCTGCTGGATACCAAGTAGCCAGTACTCGCCAATGTAACTTTCGCCTAAGCAATTCAAGTGACTGCAACCACCTTTGAAGTTGGAATGTAGAGCTCTCGCAGGCAGCCCCCTTATATATGTAAAGCCCCCGCGCGATCAGTGTAATTGGAAACAATTAAGGTAGCAAGTGCATTGCCGTAATTTTTAATTGTAAGATGCACTTGTCTTGTTTCCGGCGGAACGGGAGGGTTGATTTTTGAATGATATCTTTGCTCCGTTTGACTAATCTAATCTAGCACTTTAAGGACTTGATTTGGTAGCATTGATGTATATTTTTAACTCAATAAATCAACTTGTAGATATATACTTCTAATTGCTAAGTAAAATTATAAATTACACTTTAATTCCGCCATTAAATTTTAAATGTTCACGGGAATATATTACATTATTAATATTGTGAATGTATTTGTTAATTTAATTTGTAACCGTGTAAGTTGCCTAGGGGCTCTACACGCTTGTACTTACATTCTGAAAGTATCAGGTTCGATTCCCAATAGGTGTGTGTACCTATTAATGCTGGGTTTGTTTGGTGTTAGGTCATTTTGGTGTAAGTTAAGTTAAGTGTTAGCAACGGTCTTATCGTCAGGTAAAATGAAGGCCAAGTGCTAACATTATACTTTTTTAAAGATGAAATTAATACTGGCAGAGTTTGACTGTGGAGAAATAGGTTTAGGAGGAGAGGTGGACGAGGATGAAATGTTTTCATGAGTATTTAGGTTTCCGTAGTCAAACAAGAAACCCTTATAGTTTCGCTCTGTCCGTCTGTCTGTCGGCTTAGTTCAAAGGCTCTTACTACTAAAGCTGTAATGTTGTACATTTCACGCCAACAGTGTGGTAGAGTAAAATCTTGAAAAATATTTAAATGGTAGCTCCCATTCAAAATAACTTTACTTTGTGTGGGCCCGTTTATAGACGTTACTTGCGATAAACCGTGAACTTATGGTTCCGCGCAAATACGGAACCCTACACTGCCCGTAGCCCGACACGCACTTGGCTAATTTTATTCAATGAAGTGGTTTTAAATTTGTCATGTTGGTTATGTTAATATTTGTCAGGTTGTTGTTTGTTTTTACATAAAAACCTCGTTGTCAGTAAATCAATTAACTCTTTTCGCGAATAAGAAACAGGAGCTACTAAAATATTCATTTAATTATGATAGTTACATACACGTATATTATTTAACGACGAAAATTTCTGTGAATTATAATATGGAAATATTTTATTAGTTCGCCGTTATAACAAAAATATTGATCTATTTTCTAAAAACCTCGTCAGTCTTTTTTTGTATCAAAGTACTACGATTTCATTTTAATGTTATTTTACTATGGCAAATCCCAGCTAAAGTGCTTTTAAGATTTTCATTTGCTCATGCAGCAAAAAAGGAGGGATTGTGAAAGGTTATGGGCGTGATTTTATGGGCATAGTTAGGCATAACTTTAAAGTAGAATATAATTTCGGAAATCTGGGCAGACGAAGTCGAGTTCTAACTTTAAGGTCAGTGTCAATTATATCTCATGACTAAGTTAATCTACACGACAATGCGTCTCAACATAGAATAATAATGGCCAGGCAGTGAGTCTGCACACAAAAATTGAAGCAAATAAAATTAAGATATTCTATCTTAGCTTACCTAAAAGCCCGTCAGTGGTCAACGTAGAATCACAGAGCTTTTAAATATTTTTTTATAAGTTTCTGCAACATATAAATATCACAGTACAAAGGAAAAACATAAAAAGTATTGTAACATACGAGCGTAAATTACGTGTAACGCTTACACTTAATATTTTTCAACCGACTTCAAAAAAGGAGGAGGTTCTCAATTAGACTGGTTTTTTTGTATGTACGTTACGCGATAACTCCGCCAATTATGCATTGATTTTTATGATTCTTTTTTTGTTTGGTAGATTTTCAGAGTTGGTCCCATATAAATTTTATAGAAATTTATTTTGCGCGTTTTAATGAAATAAAAACAAAAAAATTATGATGATTCTTCCTCTGAGGGTGAACATTTTAGGGGATGAATGTTGTAGACTTTTAGAGCAGTTGAAGTATGTTTCTAGTTCTTTTTGAACGCGTATAACTGAACTGACCACCAAGTTAAAATTACTTGGGCGGTGTTGGTAATTTGTCAACTATTAATTGTTTCTAATATAAATCTGTTGTTGACGTTGTCCATGCGTTGGTTCGCCTTGGTCTCAGTTGTAGGCAGTCGTAGCTGTCGAGTTAATATGCAAACCCGGATTCCGGACTTGTCGTTCAATCAGGAATGATAATTTCTTTTGGAATTTCGTTTAATAGCTTTATCTGTGTGTAAAACAGTAGCAGAGGTGTTAAATATTTAGTCGTTTATTTGATTTATTACTTTAATGAGTTTGAGTTGGGTCATAATAGTAGTCACAAGTAGTATAAACAAGCTCAAAGTCACTAGCGAGCAATGGAACGAGCTACGCTCGCTCGGAGGAAATCCATAGATGAACGAAGGTCACCGACATAGCTCGACGAGTCAGTGAGCTGAAATGGAATTGGGCAGGACACATCGCTCGAAGAACCGATAACTAGTGGGGAGTAAAAGTTCTCTAGAGGCCGTCCTCCTACTAGATAGACCGACGACCTGGTTAAGGTCGCGGGGAGTCGCTGGATGTCGCTGAATGCAAGTGACTCGTTCAATGTGGCGTACCGTACCATGGAGGAGGCCTATGTCCAGTAGTGGACGTTTCCCGGCTGATGATGATGATGAGTATCCATTGATTAGGAGTTGGTCTAAATTTGCGTGAGGATTCTTATGTAATCTTGAAATATACGAATACTGACTGCCCAACCAGTGAACTAACTAAAGAGAGATTGAGGAATGTGGCAGATTCAAAAATATTGTGGTATCACTATTTTATACCATCGAGATTAAGGGTATGCTAACTTTAGAAAACAACACGTAAAGATTATCGATATTATTGAAAACTACTTCTTTCTCCTCTTGTTTTTATTTAAGCTTACTAATCATGGTATGTAGCAGCTTGTATGGATTACTTGTTTTATTTGTACATTCAAAAAAAATAAGTGTTCCGTACCTCAAAAGGGAAAAATGTACCCTTATAGGATCCCTTTATTGTCCATGTGTATGTCAAGACCCTTTATTCCAGAAACGCGTAGAGGTATCAAATTGACATTAATATCGATTACGCAAATCTAGTCTCTCGGGCCTGTGAAAAAATTAAGCTTTTAGACCAACTCATTACAAAGATATGACTGTTTAAGCCGCATTTTTCGAAGAAGAATTAATCAAAACCAATAAGGTACTTGCCATTGACCTGGCAAGAAGAATGATCTTACGGCACAAGTTTAGGAATAGATCTGAAAAGTGTGATTTTAAATTATACCTCATTAAAATTTATACGCCAGTTCATTGTCGTTATTCTTATTTCAATGTGTAAAAGAAGAGCAATTGCTTATTTTCACCATATAACTCTTCTTATAAAATATTATTTTCAGTATGTTAATTATTTAAAAATTATTTTAAAAAAAGTGTCGGTGGCGCAGTGGATAAGGCGCGGACTGTCAATCTGAGGGTTCCGGGTTCGAATCCAGCCTTGTACCTATGAGTTGTTTTTCAATTCAAGTACATTATCCGATTGCTTAGCGGTGAAGGAAAACATCGCGAGGAAACCGGCATGTCTTGAACAGGCATGTGAAGTCCGCCGATCCGCACTGGGCACGCGTGGTGGACTATGTCCCATACACTCTCTATAGGAGAGTAGGCCTGAGCCCCTGCAGTGGGGACGTATATAGGCTGTTGATGTGATGTTAATTATTCATATTATATACAGAACCCTCGGTGCGCGAGTCCGACTCGCACTTGACCGGTTTTCATTTAATTTTGGTGCAGCATAAAGTAGTTCGAGCAGTCTTCGTTTTTGTCCAACTTACAGATATCATTGTTTCCGCGCGCGAGACGAAGGTTAACACCTAAGTTAACGCGTAATTGACGTAATAAGTACGCTACTTATCTCGTTTCATAGCTTAGAGTATGTAAACCTACGTATTGCTTAATGGTTGGGCATTAACCTCTAAAGTTAAATGGAAAAAGGCTGGCAAGTGCATGTTCAGGTCGCATGGCATGGGTTCCGCACATATTTTATTAACAAAATCACAAACAAAAGGAAAATAATACACCACAAAACAAAACTTTTTCTTCTTCTTCTAGATGCCACAAATGATGTTCGACCTTCTTGCTCACTGATCACTTTTTATTGATTTTTAGGGTTATGAACATTCAATTTTTTTATAAAACTGAACCCTTATAATCTCACTTTTGTGTCTGTCCAACCGTGCCACTTGCACAACTGTTTATCTCAGCAATTACTAAATCGACTTGAAATTTGGAATAGAAATAGGCAACGGTGAAATAATTTATCAAATAAATTAAGAAACGTAAGCTTTAGACCTCTATTACGTTTTAATTTCGTGCATCTTGCAATTTGTTTTGTTTATAAATATTTAATCAATGCTCATAATAAATATTATTAATAATCTAGAAACAAATGTAATATGACATACTGATCAACATACACGCAAGTAATCTCACCACTCACGATGACCGTTTTCCGCCAAGAAGTAAGGAACCCTAAAACAAATCCGTTTAAATAAAGTGATATGTCACATTGTTAAATAGACTGTTTTTAAAACAATTTTTATGTACGAATTGATTTGATACTACTACTAGATGCATTACAGACGACCTAGTTAAGGTCGTGGGAAGTCGCTGAATGGAAGTGTCTCAGGACCGGTCAATGTGGCATACCATGGAGGAGGCCTATGTACAGCAGTGGACGTTTCCCGGTCGATGATTATGATGACTTGACTTGACTTTCAGTTTTCATTAATATCAACACAGCCTCCAGTAATCATGTACACAATTTGGGTTCTACGAATATAGAGTAACAAATTAATTTATACATCACAATTTTAAATGCATGCCTTTTTAAAGCTCCGGACATCTGATGGAAAAATGTAACTCACAATATCACGTTGTTGTCTGTCTGTCTGTGCGTACGTATTTGTTTTTGGAAAACTTACAGGCAAGCAACAACAAGTAAACGAGTTCAAAAAGAACGAGAAACCGACTTCAACTGCCCTAAAAGTCTACTTTTATTAAGGCAATGCTTGTAAGTCAGCTGACTAATACACACTTAACATTCCCTATCTCATAAAGTACTGAACCTATTTTGATGAAACTTTCAGTTTTCCCTAAGTTTAACAATACCAAGTTTAACAAAAAAGGTTATTGAAATCGAACATGTAATTCCGGAGATATGCTAGGACAAACATACAAATATACATACATACACTTTTGAAATTTGGCACACTTGTTTAGAAGCTGATATAGACTAACATATACGAAAACTAGGCAGCTCTGGAAATATTACATACATACAGGTCGAATTGATAACCTCCTTTTTTGAAGTCTTTTAAAAATAGAAATTACAAACTACGAGTAACATAAAACTATTCCTAATTACAATTTCCAAATTTATAATATCATTAAGGATGATCGAAACCTGTATACAATCTAGGCTTTAAATCAAATTTAAAAAATTTCAAATATTACTCTAGAGGTAAAAACCGACCAGGTCACAACCAGAATTTTTGTTTTAAATACTTGTTGGAAAATGCAGGATGCAACATGCGCGTTGATGTTTTTTATATGAAACGATATTAATGTCCGCCTCACGTTGCCGAAGTAGCGTTATTTATACCCGCAGCTTAATCTTCGAATTATAATAACGTTAATGACTTGTAGAAAAATTTGATATTAATAGAGATGGCATAAACGTTCTGTATTGTTTATTAATTATTTATGTATTTGTATCAAATTTCAACAAGAGCGTGCTCTGGTTCAAGGACCGAGGTAGTCTTAATCCTTTCAATTTATTTAACTAATTCAGCGTATAGTAGTAGACTGTATGTTAACAAAATATCTTTATGAATAGGGACAAAAAGTAGACGATGTCTTTAAGTCTTCATGCCATTTCATTACGATAGTTATAGCCTCCATGGTGCAGTTGCCTGAGAGTCTCAGACGCTCTACACGTGCGGAAGGTCCCGGCTTCGTATCCAGCTGAGGACACTCTCAAAATCTCTTTATGAGATTTTCCCCTGTTTTATTAAGACATTGTTACCCGAATAACATGATTGAATAAAAAAGTAAGATTATTCCGTGCTTCGGAAGGCACGTTAAGCAGTTGGTCCCGGTTTATTATTATCTACGACAGGTAGTAGCTACATGAGAGAGAGAGAGAGATGTCAGAGACCTATGGCGGATCAACTAATCTAACAGCTAGGGCTTGGAAGGTCGGTCATTGACCTTACAACCTACGCTAGCGTTTTAAACCTTTTCGGTCAGGGATCTCTATGAAATCAAGCGCAATTTTCAAGGAACTCTTATTAACCCCCTTAGGTACAACATACAATTTCAGAACATTTATTACTTAAATAAAATACACATTTCATTTTCGTTATTATAAATGCGTTAGCATATGATTTTCCATGAAACAAAGTCCTCAAATCGCGATGGGGTTTAATCATTTCGTCTAGTACACGAGAAAATCAGTTTCGAAAAAATTCAAATCTAACTTTTTAACCTATGGGAATCATCAATTTGAAACATCCCGGATAAGAATGAAGTTTTAACTAGCTATTAACAAGCGGACACATGTATTAAATTTAACATCTCAATTACCCAGTAAAGGGCAGGAGCCGCCGCTGCCGCCGCCGCCCGCCGCCATGCCTCTGTGCGGGTCGTGACAAGTCGCATTACCGTGATAATCTGCACCCGATTTACCAATTACTTAAGTGCTCTGACATATCTCTGTGGATTTATAGCTTTTGTACTACGAGTTATTGAATTAACGAAATCTTAAATATGTATCTATGATCACTGTTCTGTTCAATTGTTAAAGTTATAGAGCTTTATCGCATTCACACGATTTTATATATGTGTTATTTGAACTAGAACAACACTGGCTCACACCTAATTGTAAATATTATTGACGTAAGTAACAATGATACTTAGAAGATGATGATTAGAAGGTTCAATCTCGTACACTCCCTATCTGGATGTACATCATAGTTGCGAAGTTCATTGCCGCGATGTAAGTTATTGCGAAAGTTTGACATCGCGTACTTCGCGAACTTTCGCAACAACGTACGTCGCGATGGCAAACTTTCGTAGTAACGTACAGCGCGGAAGTTCGCAACTACGATGTACGCCCTCCCATCCAGTGCGCATCAGAATTTAAGCTCCTCGTACATTTTAAATGTATAATTTCTTGCAAGTTACACAATAATTACTTTTAAATATTTAGGACATTTTCTATGCCCCCTGGATAGCTACCACCATGCTACCTTAGTCGGCCACCAAACATCAGTGTTAATAGCACTGTTGTGTTCCGGTATGTACGGTAGCAGATCCAGCACCTCATTAGCTTGAGCCATCTGGGTGTGCACGCTTACCGCCCTTTTCGTCACTTACCATCAGGTGAGATGAAGGCCAAGAGCTAAACCCAGCATACATTTTTAAACCGGATTCCAAAGCTTAAAGCCGACATTAGTGCTTGAAACGACATATTGCAAGTCTTTTGTTGTCAGAGCTGTACGGAGTGGCGAACATTATGTTAGTGATTTATTTGATTATTCTTGAAGCTTACTTAAACAACTTCATAATAAATCTTAGTTTACGTTGGAACGATTAAAATAATAACACTTTAATAGAATACAAGATATTTTATAATGAGACGCGAGATGCCTGAAAAGAGAGTTTCAGGAGAGGAGCAGTAGTGTAGTGTTTGCGCCATAGCATACTCACACTCCCTCGTGTGTCTATGAGTTGGTTTGCTAAAAGTCAGTGTCAAAATGTCTATGACGGAGAGTGCCATGAAATCCGGAGACGAGTGTGGACGTTTAGTAGAACCGAACGCTTCATTACCGAACCAGTGAAGTGTTAGTCAACGTAATATGGACCAAATGCTAAAGCACCATCAACCATACATTTACAATCAGTCCGCCCGATAAGCGTGGCGATTATTGGCAAGCTCATGTCCAGCTGTGGACATGCAGTGGTTGATTGTCACTCAGGTGTTTTGCATTAAGCGTACGCATTGCGCCCTCACTTCATTGCGTGGTTAGAAGCCATTCATTTTGCGCTTGAGTGGATAATTAAAACTGAATTTTATGCTGTGATTAACTTGAAATGTTTGTTTATTTAATTATGGTCGCTACGCCTTCATTCCATCGCAAGAACGCTCACGAAAAGGACAAAAAGATTTTTGGAATTCTCAAACTAAGTCAGATTAATAATAATAATCGTTTGTACGTTCCCAATCTGCAAGTATTACACGTGTGTCTATTTACTATTGTCGGGAATGTTTTATTAATATCAACACATATCTTAATTCATTATTGTAGTATTGTATTTGTGAATAGATATATATATATATATATATCTGTCTAAATCAGTGATTTTCAAACTTTTCATGACACGACCCCCATAGAAAGAAAAAATATTTCGCGCCTCCTAAGTTTTTCTAGGGTTCCCTCTATCCGTCCGCTTAGCTCACAGACCCTAACTACTAGAAAGCTGTAATTTGGTACGGGTATACATATTAATCACGCCGACAATAGAACAAAATCTTGAATTTTTTAAAGGGTAATTCACAGTATGTACACTGAACTTTAAAGGAAAACTATCACAATTAATGTGGATTCACAGGTAAACGAGTAATAGTCCACCAAAGTATTACATAAACTTGGAGATGTCAAAATTTGGTACATTCAAAATTACTTTTCATTAGACGTTTGAACTTATTATAATGGGCAACTACGGAACCATGCACTACACTTGGCTGCTTTTTCAACCTGTATTTAACCTTTACATCAAGATGGACGAGTAGTCAACGAATTTTATTTTTTGTTAATTTGTTTGTTTGTAATACAAATATTTACAACTATATGTTTGACTTGAAATGTTAAGATTTGACTTTGGGACGTTGCTGTCCCGGTTATTTCACCCATAATTTTTAAAAAAATACACTGAGTAATATATGTATAAGTAGAGTCTAACTACTAAATCTAATTCAATCATCATCATCAGAGTCATTAAATTTTTTATAGTTTTTGTTTCATATGTTTTGACATCTATCAATTATTTAGATGTGTATACTAAAACAGCAGTTTCAGATTGCATAATCAATGGCTAGTAAATAAACGCTACCTTCCAATCACCATTTCAACACCCACACACCATCGATTCAAATATAAATACAGACATATATATATCTCATTCTCTTTGGAATCTTCTCTATTGTTCTCATAATGCAAGGATATCTTCCTTGTAATAACAAAAAATAATATGCACTTCCGCTTGTAGGCGTGGCCTAACTGTCAATAATATCTTGATTCTTGTCTCATGACTAAAAACAAGCGCGTCGAATCGTAGCACATGTGGGCTCGTGTGTGACTAATTGAAGGACCGACGCCGGCGACTTGTTCTGAGCATAGATACTGTCACTAGAATACTTCGACAGGTCATGAAAACCCGTTGAAACATTAATACTAGGAAGTTACTGTTACGGCTTACCTATTTTTTGGCTAACGTGGCGACCACGTGCCTGGAAACCTACCGAGCCGCCCCGTATTCGATCGGCCTCATGACCTAGTTAAGGTCGCGGGGCGTCCCTGGATGAAAGTGGCTCGGTACCAATCAATGTAGCATACTATGGAGGAGGCCTTTGTCCTGAAGTGGACGTTTCCCGGGTACCGATGATGATGATTCCTTCTTCCAGTTATTTGTTACGTCTGACGTCATTCCATACTGATCCTTGTTACCCGGGAAACTAGAGATACCGTCAGCATAGACAGCCGTGAGCCCTGATGAGATTGTGAGGGTGTCCTTAGTGGATTTCACCCCCGCAATGTGTCTTAAAATAAGATGAACCCGTCAAAATTTCAGGAGTATGACTACAGCGCTCTACGTATAAGTAGTGTATGCATGTAGCATACTCACACTGTCTCGTACGTCTGTGGATTGTTTTCAAACGCCAGTGTCAAAGTGTCGATGACTGACAGTGTCATGAGAGCCATGGGTGAATGTGGAAATTTTGATATATATAGTTTGTAATATTGTATTTTAATATATTGTATAGTATTGTATATATAACTATGAATCTTGTTACTTGACAATAAATTAATACTAATAATTGCCGCGTGATGTGATAGAAACGATATTGCATGCTCTCTTACACTTATGACAACCTGGTACTCCTTTCTTTAATGCATAGTTTTTTACTTATATGAAAAATATGTTTAAAATACAATCCCCCCAACATATGTGGGTCACGATTTGTTTCATGGTTCAATTTAGTTGATTGTTTTAAAATAATATTTCATTTATACAATCTACTGATATAAATATAAGACAATTGTGTCTTTGCTTTGCTGTCTGTACCTCCACCCTACCAATTTTACAGCTGTGACCAAACGAAACTGAATGTATGGAACTGTGACGAAGTGGCGCTAACTCACAATGTCGTAGGCACCAACTCCTATAGTATACAAAATCTTTCTGTGGCCAGTAATACGCTTGTCAAGTTGGCTCATGGAAAACACATATGGTCTACCGTTCTATGGGGGCAGGCAGTGGATGAAACCAGCTGACGAATATGAAATTCTACTAATAAATCATTTGCCATTCTCTATCAATCGAACGCCGCCGGCTCGCTTAGCAACCATTGCACACTTTCATGCATTATTGGCCGGCACTTTAGCAACGTGTGACATTGCGTCCGTCATATCAATCTACAAAATTGTATACCTGTTCCTGACACTCGAATTCAGACTTCATCCCTTGGAGTTACAGTTCAGTTGAACTGCTGAGGAATTGACTGCAACATGTGGTCTTGGTTGGCTCGCTCTATTAATTCAATGTAATTAATCAGTAGCGTTTCTTCAACAGTTTTTTCGACGATTGTACGCTGTGCTTGTCTAAAATGGAAACTGACCAACTCTTGTAAGGCTTTATATATATAAAATCACCCCTTTTCAATTAAGATTTAAGTATCAGCACCTGCAGCAGCCGGGAAACGTCCACTGCTGGACATAGGCCTCCCTCATGGTACGCCACATCAACCGGTCCCGAGACACCTGCATCCAGCGACTCCCCACGACCTTAACCAAGGTCGTCGGTCCACCTAGTAGGGGGACGGCCCGGTAGACGTTTCCCGGTACGTGGTCGTTCTCAGGCGATCAGTTCTTCAAGCGATATGGCCTGCCCATTGCCACTTCAGCTCACTGACTCGTCGAGCAATGTCGGTGACCTTCGTTCGTCTACGGATTTCCTCATTCCGGATTTTATCACGTAGAGAAATTCCGAGCATAGCTGGTTCCAGTGCTCGCTGAGTGACTTTGAGCTTGTTTATTCGGCCCAAAGTAAAGGACCACATTACATATTGTTATATGTAATAATAAAATGAACAAAATTAATTTACGCATACTCATAATCCGAAAAGTATTAGCAGTAGAGGCTACATTTTATTAAATATTGTAATTGCTTTAGCTTGCTTGCTTTTATAATTGATGAATTTAAGAGCTCTGGTCCATAAGAAATAGGTCATTAGTGTTATTTACAGTAAACGTTTCGTAAAGAAATCGTACTTATTCGACAATCTGACAAGTTAGCAATTTTTAAACAAGCCTAACTTACTTTGAAAATGTTTTTTGTAGCAATTTAGGCTTCAAATTCGTAACTTCCTTCAACGGAATTATACAATGTTGCACTTTTTCTATTTACGCTCGTTTCAGCACTTTTACAAAGCAATTTTATTTCATTCTGTTACCTCGTGTTACTTCCACGTATTCTTTTCTTTTTGCACGAAATAAATTACTTGTTGATCTTAGTTTGTCAGGAATCTCATCATGAATAACATTCTATCTGGAAGGCAATTCTAAATACCAATCCTTTTTTTGTCGTTTCGGTACACTTAATTCACCTGTCAACAAAGCGCGATGATTATGGGATATCAAGTCTCGTTCGTCATGGCAGTCTAAGCGACAATTATGCTCAGTTCAGACTGTGAACTTCCAGCTGACAAGGCTGACATTAGAAACAGCTATCTAGGAAAATACCGTACTCTGTCACTGCCTAGCCACCCAGATGGGTGTGGAGAGAATCGGGAACGTTTTACATTTTATCCTGAGAGACATCTGGATACATCAAGATTATTAAGATATTTTGGCTCATTTCTGCCACATAGTCCAATATTGGACACGAGCTTCCCTCTGGATCGCCACGTTGGACTTCCCGTTAGGCATACACCATAAGCACCACGCTTGACAGATGGATTGGCGATCGCAGTTAGATGTTCTTGCATAGGTAAGAATAACTGATGCCAATTTTTTTTCTGAGTCGCATTTTACAAAGCCCTCGGGATAATACGGTACATTAAGTGAAAAGGCTATTTCGAGGCAACCGTGAACCATCCTAGACATCATCATCAGGTGAGATGGTAGTCAAACGGAAGTCTGTCAGATATTAAAAAATATGCCTTTCATTAATGCATACTTACCTTAATGGCTAAAAACGTTTTTCATGAAGTGATAAAATGCTGTAATTGCTTGTGAGGTAGTTATTGATGTTATTTAACTTAATAACTCAACATAAACCCAAGCAGCGTGTAACAGCGGTTTAACATTAAGCTATGTATATTTTTTAGAGCGCTGAGGGATATGAAATTTTAATTAATACTAGAAAATTTAATAGTAGTTAGTACCTGTTGACCAGTCCCAAGCCATGGCAGCTCAGTTGGGTAGAGCGTCAGTCCTTGAACAATCGAGGTCTGGATTCGATCCTGGCTCGTACCAATGAGTTACAATTTGTTATTTGGCATTTATGTACGAATGATAAAATCATTACCATTGACTTTTCGGTGAAGGAAAACATCGTGAGGAAACCTGCAAACTATTCTTTTCTAACTATTCAAACAAAAATACTCCAGAGAAGAAGTTCAAAGGTGTGTGTGCAAGTGCAGGTCAGATTTGAAACATGTCGTTTATGTGTCAGTTACTAAATCATTTTGTTAATACTGAGCTAAAATGAGAGTTTTTCTAATGAGGACGCTTTCAGCTTCGCTCTCGTCATGACCACCAGCTGACATGAAGGCCAAGCCATTATCAGTTTTTTACCATTAATAGAATATCGTTTATCATAGCAACAAGCCCCATGCCGCGCCACTCTACCATGACAGTGTTAATGACAATAATAAGACACGTTCTGCGCACGCGCCGCATACCAAACAAGAAAGCTAAACTCAATTTATATTTTACCTTAATAGAGTGTTTAAAGTTTACAAAACTGTATAATACTCTCCACAAGGTCGTCCGTACGCACTTTTATTAAATACACTGGCTAATATAACGCTTATTCGGACTGCTTAAAATATTTACCGATTGACGTGAGGCGGTGGTCTTAGATTGATTGAGGCGTTGCGAACGCAAAACGTTTATGGCATTGTTAACATGAAGCGTGTGTAATAATTTATTCATTTAGTTGCGCCATTAATAGTTAGTTACTTTTGTCAGTATAAATATTATTAAATGTATATTTGATCAACTACTTCGAAATAAAGGAAAGGCAGGTAGAAACTATTTTTGTTCCGCTCCTTGTTACACCTCTTGCAGTTGTTTATTTGTCATCCTTTACTCATACTTTCGCAGAGTGAACGTTATTTACCTAAGCCGTTTTTAAGCGGTGTATAAACATAAAGATGAAATTAAAAACGGACCACATTAATTTATTATAAACGTTAAACTTCGTTTTCAAGTTTTTATAATTGTCAGATGACTTATTATTAGGTTTAAGTTTCATTTCGCAGTTAACTATGATTCTTATTTAAAAATACCTATAAATTAACACTTAATTAATTAAGATAACAACAAGGTTAATTGCTACGGACAGACAAAAGTACAATTTGACGTTGGCGGAAGACTAACTCTGCATTTTAATCCGAATATTCACTCTATTACAATCTGTAGCCTCGAGTAAGTTCTGAGGTTAAGTATTTACTTATACTCGTGCCCTGTCTCAATTTTAAATCAATAATTCTACAAATTGTATAAAAAAACCTACAGCGGATCGGAAAAATGTCTGCAAATGAATTTTCATTCCAATGATCCCGCCATCTCTTTGTGTTCCCGCCTCACCGAACGGTATCAACAGACTCAAACGTATTGCTCATTCCAGTCACTGAGTGTCTGGCCGAGGTCCTTCAACATAACATCATTTACCACAATTTTCATATAGTTCTCTAATACCAGCTGCAAGCAGGAAAGAGAAGAAGGAAGCGTTACCTCGTCGAAAAGCGAGACCATTTGTTTTTGAAGTGAAACTTCTAATGCGACATCGACTGCGAGGGGGCACAATGATAGCACAGTTGCGTTAAACGTTTAACGCTCCTGGGGAGGGGGAATAGAAAGAGACAGAGCGAGAGTAAATGCGTGGCACTCGAACGCATGCGCGTAGTATATATACCTGTTACAGGCTTATTTCACTAAAAATCAATTTCTACCCCTTCCTATTTTCATTTCCACATTACAAAGTTTCACTTCTTCCGCGCGGAAAGACTCCACGCGCTATTTTTTTAATGTATGATGGGTTTGCAGTTGGCCTTCATCTTACCTGATGGTAAGTGACGATAAGGTCGTTAGATAGTAAACAAGCGCACCCAAAAGCCTCAACCTAATGAGGTACTGACTCTGCTACCTGTCATACCGTAACACAGCAGTGCTATTAATATTGCTGTTTTGCGGCAGACTTAGGTAACATGGTGGTATGGCATTTTATCATATGAAAATACCCTACCACCAACAAAACCGAGAACCGATAGGGATACTGGGTATCGAACCCGGGACCTCCTGATTGTGAATTTCTGTGAGATATTGTTGACATAGATATTGTATACATAATGATTCTGCGGCCCATCTCGCAAGCATTTCTTAATTAAGTCGCTCATCCGCCTCGTTATCAGCATTCTATTTGTAGTCACTCTATAAAATTACATTTATAGATTGACCAAATGAGTCAATATCGAATCGAAATTCTGATCAAAGTTCGTCGGCCACCCGCTGTTTGATATTTACGATCAGGGGATATTTTAAAATGATCTGTGAAGGCGCGCCATTTCCGTTGAATGGGGTAACGCTTGCGGCGCAGTGCACGGCGGTGTGGTCGCTCGGTCACGCACCAACTTCGGAATTGAGCTATAAGAACTAGATCATATCACTGAGTAAGTTCAAAACATTTTGTTTTAATCTGCAGACAAAGTTGCTTCTACCGCATGTTTATGTCCATGTGCTTCCAATAATGGGTCACGCAGGCGCTAGTCAGGAGTCCGTGCTTCTACATGTATTCACGTCTTCGAATGACCCCACGCTTTTGGGTCACGAATCATTATCTGAAAAAAATGCCAAAATGATTATGTTTTACCATAAATTCGGTTACATATTAAGGTTCCCCCTGAACCTTATATCATGTGTCTTATACGTCATACCTTACATGTCATATTTTAAGTATAGAAAAATATCTATGTATGTTTTAATCAATATTGACTGTATACGATCTTTGTACATTTCTACTTTTTAGATAAGTACCGTTGATAAGTCTGTGACCCCAAACTGGAAGCACAGACGTGTGACATTGTCAGATGATTTGGTATGGGGAGAGTGAATAAATACTTATGTAAAAAATTAGCTTGGGTCTTCTGGATTCGCGGGCTTTGTTCGTTACATTACAATATAGCATAGGTAATCACAAATATAAATTGTACAAAGAAACATTTTACCTACTGTATTTATGCCGAATAAACTATTAATATTTATGCGTTTTACCATATAACGGCCGTATCGTCACGTAACATCAGGTAAAATTGGGTAAAATTAAGGCCGTGCAAACCTATCATCCTTTTTTTTAAAACATTCGTTTCTGTCATAAGTTCTGTTATGAAAATTCGCATAATTAGTGCAAACTTGCTGAAACAATGGAGAACTAAAAATAAAAGATAATTAAGTACTATAGTTACTACAAATTCTTATATATTATCAATAAAAATTGTAACTTAAAAACGACAATTATAAGTTACCTAAATAAGCAAGCCTCGACAACAAACAAGAAGCTAATTGTGCAAGCACCATTTGCAATAAAATCACTTCATAAACATATTAATGACAAATAAACCTTATCCCAAATCAAGTCTACATTATAACCATTTACATACCAATTTGCTAACCACCTAACCACAAAGGAAATCGAAAACTAAGATCAAGTTTTGCGAAATAAATCTTTGGTTTGTCAAAAATTTGAGCTACGAGATACAATCATACTCAATCTAGACACCTACAGGAGTTATTGAATTATTCAATGTTCTTATGTAACTGTACGTTTTATATTACCGCTAAAGAATAAGCGTGAATAGCATCAAAGACCGCGTTTTCTTGTCGATTTCAAGTTGTTTTGTGTAAAATTTTAGGGTTCATTTTCTAATTGATATTCCACTTTCGACGGATTTGTAAAAAGTGTTTTACATTCCTATATGAATCATAGTCTATAATAGAATAGCTACTACTACTATATTTTACTATTTGAAAGCAACAATCATTTTCAATTCATGCTTGAGAAGTCTTTCACGAAACATAATTTTGGACAACGATCAATTTTCATCATAAAATTTTGTTGTAATATTTAACCAGTTTTTTAAAATTCAATTTCAAATCTGCATGCAGTACTATAAAACAGTATATTCAGTAATATACAATACACAAATAATAATAATAAAAAACAAGCCAGAATAAGCAAAATAAATGCAAAATTTAGTATTGCAAAGGTGACCAGCCCACAGGTGCAGCTAAAGCCACAGCGCTGGTTTTCTTTTTCTGTAATTATTGCTATTGTTTTTTATTTAGCAGAAAACAAAGTTGTTACTGTAAGGCTGTATTTAATTTGAGTTACATACAAACGGAATAACAAAGGAGGTAACGGAACCCTTTTTTTCTACCCGCATCTCACGTGACGTTTGTACTGTTACATATTTTTGCAGTTGGTCATTTTATATAGATTGGTCAGTTTTTATTTTGGAAATACTCGTACGTACCGCAAGGCGCCCTACTTCTTCTTTTTTTAAATTTCTACGTAACTAGACAAAAATTCCTAGAACCAAGACAGACTTTTTGTAGTTATTGCTGGTGTTCAGCTTATCAAGTCATAATGGAATCATGTTTAATTTCTGTGTAACTATATATTATAAATTGAACCGTCTAAAGTGGTGACTTTTAACTGTTTTAGTAATAATAACTGCACACAATCGATATATCAATTCATGAGGTATCGATAAACCGTAAACCAACCATTGATTGAAATAAATATAAAAAGCAGCCAAGTGCGTGTCGGGCCACGTGCTGTTTAGGGTTCCGTAGTTGCCCGTCACAATAAATTCATGATTTTTTGTATTTTCCCTAATTTTACATTGTTAATAAACATATATGTATATAAAACTGGTTTACTAAAAATGAATTTATTTTATAAATTGTCCGACTATTGCTCGTTATATTTAAAGCCAAAAAAGGATACTGCGTCCCGTATCGTCACGCGTGCGGAACTCTGAATGTTTGTCAGGTGTCAGAATCTCCTTTGAGCGCGGTCTCGACTCTTGTTCTCGAAGTTACCAGAGCTGAGGTGAGGTGAAAGGACAGAGCGTGGATTATAGTGCAAGGTCGATCATACAATACTAGCAAAACGTATCGATTCATTTGTCTGGTATTTTATTGTGTGTGTAGCTCGTATTTGCATAATCTGTATTGTTGAGGCGATTCATATGTCTTGCAGCTATTCTAATATCAGACTAGGAAAGAAAATAGGCGGAAATCTACAGAGAATATTCCTATACAGTAAATCTACACGTGCGCACAATGAGGGACTTTTTGAGACATCTGTCAGTTTAGTACTTAAAGGACTCTACAGATGGCGTGAAATTAATCTGTCATATATCATCATGTCAGTCCACACATCCCCAAAAAGTGTTGGGAGATTTATTTTATAGCAGCTTTATTCTCTTTGGTAGGTGAACGACTGTAAGCTTTAATGGCTTTGCATCAAGGAATTTAGTATATAAGCTCCTTGCTTTCGGTTCATACGAAAAAATATATACATTTGACAGTTAAATTTTGCTACGACGGTGCCATATATCCATGAATGAATAACTATTTTCTTCTTTTTTTGAAAAGTTGCAGTTGATCTTTATCTCCCTTTTTTTAAAGATAGAACAGGGCATTTTTCATTTTAGACATAAGTATATCAAAGGCATTAAATTACCTTTAGTAATAATTGGCTTCGAGTTGTCATAGTGGCACACGGCAACCAATCATGTTATAAAATTCCAGTGTAAGCTGACCTTGCATGATATAAAGTTTTCATACAAAGGGAGATCAGCTTACATTGGAAATGTGTAGTTTGATACTCAGCCATGCGTACATACCCCGTGATATCACCTCCATCTTGCCCTCATTAAAGTTTGCGTAGGCCAATAAATAAATAGTTTATACTAAGGACATAAAGTAACTATTAAACCTGAGGACTCAAAATCAATGTAATACGTCGTAAATAATCGTTTATTTCCCGTCGGTTTTGATTGATGTTGACTCAAATTTATCTAAAACATCGGATATATTACTTGATTGCGTTAGGCGGAGCTTAAACTGTACTTGTTGTTCGGTTAATGCCAGACAATTATTAAAATCGGTGCTGTATTTGCATTCAACTTGCATTCAACTAAAGTGGTTTAGATTCGTAGTAGCATTAAGTTGAAATTAATGTTTAAATATTCAGGCTGGGAAAATATACAAGAGATTAACGAGCTTAAGAACAACAGCTGTGGTCACCAATCCGCCTGCAAAGCATGGAATAGCTAGTCCCCATACGGCGATTCATGAGGGAAGGTTATGTCCAACAGTGAATTTGTGTACCTGAACAATAATAATTTTCCATATTTGCATATTTATACTCGTTTAATGTTTTATTTACTAATTAAAAAAATAAAACAAATGTGACTAGACGTTGTTTCATGATCTAACCAATAAAGTGACATATTGTTTTATTATCTCGGCCTCAGGAAATGCTTATCAGTAACAAATGTTGAGGAATTTGTTTTAATGTACTTCCATTAGCAATTCCCAGATTAGTATCTCTGTGGTACAGTACAGGTGGTAGCAAACGCAATGGGGTTTTGTTATGGCAATCAAGCACTGGATTGAAATTTAACTAGTGGCTCTGTGAGCTGTTGACTCCACGACTTTGTATAGCTCATAACTTAATAAAATTGTTCACAGCGCACCTCAACACAATACTTTTTTTCTTCTTTATTTTATTTTACAAAATAAAAAGATTAGAAAAGAAAGTTGACTGTATCGCTTTGTTCCATTGCCTTCCCATTCGGGAGAATTAAACTACTACTTTACAAAATAACCACTGGAAGTTTTTGTGCCTCTAGGGAAAAATACGAAAAATTCGAACGGAGAAAATATTACAGTAAAAAAGATTCGGGGAAAACGCGAATGGAAATAAAAATACAAGGAATTTTCGATTTCAATAAAGAAGTCTAGCAAATGGTCTTAAGAGGCTATGTTGGTAAGACCACGTGGTCGGTTTCAAGGTCAAATTGTTTTGTAGCTGTCCCTCTCCGAGCCCTATCCTACCCGAGCGCGTACGGTGAGACAGCATACATTATGCGATGTTATCCACCCGTTATTTGGATGTTTCGTAGTCCAGGGATCATTTGAAGGATACAGTATATTATGTAACCATTTTTTCAATACAGTATACTAATGAAATTTCAGATGTCGGTGGTTTTTCCAAATCGTTCTAAATTGATTCATACTCTTGTAAATCAGGTTCAAAGTTGGGGCTTTTTACTACCGAAAAATACAATATTTTTAACGCCCTGTATCTCTGGAAGTATATATTTAAACTAAAATCTGACTCACCACCGACACAGATATTTGTTTCTAGATTGTGTCTTGAAAATTTCATAGATTTTCATAGCTTAATACTCAAAATATGACTGGACTACGTTTGTATGGGCGCTTTGACAACAGCATAGCCTCTTAAAAAGGGTAACAAAAAGTTTCATGACATTTTTGAACATTTTTCAAAAAGGCTGACATATACTTTTTTTTACATTTTCAACCCTCCATATCCGTCATTTTATAAAATTTCAGTGGTATGACCTGCACTTGTTCCTGAACGACTGGACTGGCCAGTGGGTCGAGAGAGAAAACTAGATGGACGAAGAAGCCATCCCCAGCAGTGAGTGGTACAGTACAAAATAATACTATAACTAGTAATTCCTTTTTATATATCACCTACAAGTTTGTACGGAATTCTCGGTGCGCGAGTCCGACTCGTAAAAAAACGGTTTACTAAACAAAACAAAACTTTATCACTAAACAACACTTATCAGTTAGCTAACAGTCAGTTATCTATCAGTTAATCAATGAATCGGCAACTGCCACAAGAGGTCAGAGAACGCGTGGAATGCGATTAGAATTCACCTAATAGAGTAATTTATTAACGCAAACCGACATGAGTTATTGTCTGTTAATTACGCTGTATCTCAACCAGCAGATAAATTCTCCATCCGGGAACTATTTCCGATTACATACGGATGTCAGCGAAATGGAAAACAAAGAAAAGCAAAGGGAGGGAATAGAGGCATTGCCGCTCAACGAGGTAAGAAACGCTGTCGATCTTTTATTTAGGACTTGTCATATCAGAAAATACTTACGATTTTATTTTCTTCATTTATTGATGAATATCAACAGAGAAGTATCATCATCAGCCAGGAAACGTCCACTGCTGGACATAGGCCTCCTTCATGGTACGCCACATCGATCCCGAGCCACCTGCATCCAGTGACTCCCCGTGACCTTAAACAGGTCGTCGGTCTAGCTAGTAGGGGGACGGTCCGGTAAACGTTTCCCGGTTCGTGGTCGCCACTCGAGAACTTATCCATGTTCATTTTTAAATCTACCTGGGCCTCAATTCTACTATTTTATAACGTTTGTGTAACATGTTCGTTAAAGTTACACTTTTGGTATGTTTGTGTTATCTACGAAAGTAAAACTGTATTCTACTAACATAAATTTCATACCCGAAACGCACACGCAACCAAAGCGCAGGTGTTAGGACAACGATAGTGCTGTCTACCTAGTATTTTGGAATAACCGGTATAACTATGTCAAAAATGCTAAAAAACCGGAAGCTAGAGCCGTAAAACACAAGAAAAAAAGCTTGAAAGATGTCAAAGTAACAACAATTCAAAATTCAACAATTATATTTTAGATTTTGGCAGAATTACGTGATTAAATGCTCCTAGAGAATTACCATGAAGTTGGTAGAGTTGCCATAAATATCAAGAATTGAATTGAATTCATCAGCATTATAATTGCGAATTTTGCATCAGGTATGTACAATTTGTTCAATAACTATCGACCTACTGATGTATGTTTCATGTACAACATCGAAAATATAATACTTGTATATAATACTTATTAAATTTTAGGAATGGCAGCAAGAAGTAAACGGCTTCATCAGGAGCTGCTGTTTTTTTATGAAAACCAATCGCCTGTTAGCTTTGGAATGTGTAGGTTCCAAGGAACCTCTGGCGGTAATAGCCAGTCAACTTTGCTAACAACATTGAGCAACAACTAAAGAACCACCTACTACTATGCACTGTAAGTAATTGTTGATCTTTTTTATCATTCATATATAGTCAATAGCTGTGATAGACCACATGCCACCTGCAAGTTTTACATGAGTCTTCTTCATAGAGTACCACAGTGAAGGAGCATTCTATGAGGGGATATATCATACACATTACACTTGGCAGGTGGACTGTCGATCAGTAGGATGATATTAGTTCATTTATAAGGCGTTTAACTGGATACTCAATATTGATAAAATAAACTTTTTGTTTTAGTTGCCTTTACAACACCCTGGGGTTAATTAAAACTCAGTACTTACTAAACTTTCCTAATCTTTTTCAAGGAATAATTCAGTTAGTGTAATATGTATTTGTAATAATAAACAAGAGTAATGTTTTATTTGTCTTTTCAGAATGTGATCGGGTCCATTGCTGATTCTCCACTCAAATAAGAAGAAAGATAGCAATGTTTTATATTGTTTCTTTTTAAAAATAACATAGAAAATACACTGTTGAATATTGTTTTATTTAAAAAATAACATAAGATTGTGCTCTGAGAAATATGGACAAGGTCTGCCTCCGGACCCTAGTAGCTACACAGACACATAATCTTAGGTCGCAGGTTCGCGGGAGGGACGGCCCGGTACACGTTTCCCGGTACGTGGTCGCCACTCGAGAGCTCTTACTCCCCATTGGTTATCCATTCTATGAGTGATGTGGCATGGTTCCCGAATGCTGCCCAGCCAATTTGTACTCTTCGGTTGTCAAAGTTGGACCTACCTAGTTGAATGATCTAAATGAATATGTAAAAACTGCTTCTATTTAGGGTTCCGTATCTGAAAAAAGAAACCTTTATAGGATCATCCTATTGTCTGTCTGTCAAGACCCTTTTTCTCAGGAACTCGTGGAGATATCAAGTTGAAATTAATATCAAATACTCAAGTCTGCTACTATGCTTCTCACCATAACAGCTGAAAACATGACAGTGATATTTATCCTTCAAAGGAGTGAAAAGGGGCATGAAAGTTTGTAAGCTCTCAATGCACAGCCTAAACCACTGGTCCTATAGACATGAAATTTGGAGGGTGTTTTCTTTGTTAAGTGTAGGCATCCACTAAGAAAGGATTTTTCGAAATTCCACCCTTAACAGGTTAAATTTCAACTTAAACATTGATCTAATTCATTTTTTGTGTGCTCGGAATACTAATTTCCTGTCAGTTGAATTGCCCCAGAAAATTAATACGAAGAAACAACACCGTGATGTGACTATAGCGTCCTCGTTTAATATAGGAGCTAGTTGATAGAGCGCGTATGCAGATGAACTTAGTTTTTGGCATAGTTGTTGTACATACATTACTTAAAAGGCTAAATGCGAACCATTGTGTATGAACTGAATTTATAATAAGAGCTTTAGGACTTCAGCAAGGTCCCTAACCGACGAAGTATTGGTTATCAATCAATCAATCATTTTATTTAATCAGAATCAAATAATTCCATAATGTGTTAGTATAGTTCTAGCCTAAGTTAGTAGTACATTTTAAAAATAAGAGTTATCAAAGCATTCATAATAATAATAATAATAATAATAATAAATGTCAAATACAAAATATCAAAAATGTCAAATACAAAATGTCAAAAATACAAATAATGCTATTAATAATACTGTTATTGACTAACCAACCAATAATGTGGTCCAATGCGCAGCAATTGGACAATCGTGCCTGCCCCCGATCACTCTCAGGATGGTGTTGTCGCTGCCGTGCACCCTGCTCATCAACGAGGACATATTACATACATACATACATACATACATTATACGCAAATACTTTTTACACAGAATTTCGTCCGTCGCCGGCCATCGCGAACTTCATCATTGTTGTTCTTCAGACGACAATTACCTCAATGGACCGCAACAATATCCTCTAAATATATTATTTGCATGATTTCCTAACATAAAAACCATATAATTTTGGAAACGTGTGCAGATCGTTGTAGAAAAAGCTACTATTTTCAGCTTTTATACACACGCTAATATGACAGCAGTAGCGTTTAACTTTCGTCATGAACAAATGTCAAAAATGTTCTAAAACAGTAGTAGAATACGACATTAGGGAGCGTGCGGGCCGAGTGCGTGTGAACATTGTTCGCACGTTGATCACGTGACGTTAAATAATAGTAGAATACGCAAATGGTCAACACCTGCGTTTATGTTACAGTTTTGTTGCGTTTTGTGCAAAATTACATTAGTAGAATTGGGGCTCTGTTGGGATACTCTGTTGCGGTTATTGAGCATTGCATTCAGGTTCTTCAAGGATTCAGACAAAGTATGCAATGAGACGAAATTTTGCATATACATAGCCTATGAAATTCAGAGGGGCTAAAGCTACTACTCGTATTATCTCGATAAAAGGTTTTGTGTGGATGATTTGAAATTCGAAGAACTCAAACGAAATCGTGGATAAAAAGATTGTAGTCAAATAAATAAATATTTTCGTAGATAGCGTAAATACGACTGTTACATTACTGAAATTAACAAAGATAATATAAGTAATGTCACATTTACTTGAATCTGTTGGGTGAGCACGCTTATCTTCACTTTCATTCCGCCGAAATGAAGGTCAAGTGCAAATCCATCGAGATTTTATATTGTACTACAACTACAATGTTTACAATAGATTTTCCTCTTGAGTAACACTCGAGATTGTTTTCATTTGTTACAAAACAAATTCCATGCAATGACTTTGTACGCACAAGTCCTTGAAGATATTACAGACAGCCCTCAAAAACCTTGATCTTGGCTCAGTTTCGATTCAAACAAACTAGATCTACTTTGTATTACGAAACTGTTATAAGAATCGACATCGGTAACATTGAAGTACAAAAAAAAACATAGAATTTGACATTTAAAAGTTAATTGATTGTGCTTTAAATCTTTGATAAATCTTTTAATTGTATGCCCGCAGGCCGACTCGAATTGACTTTTAGCCCCTGTTTGAAACATGTAAAGTGGTCTAAAGGTGTTTTTAAGTACATTGTATCAAGATATGTACATTACACGAGTCATTAATTGACGTTAATACATTTTGTATGCGTGGAATGTGATCTTGCTCATATTTAACTGCAATGTTGTTGGAACTTATTGCTTATTACAACATGACAAGGTGCATTTTGTAGCTAGGTTTTTCAGACAAAATAAAAGATTCTTCATATTAGGATACGAGTAACTAGTTTTGTTTACGGAAATCGAATTTACTATAATCTAATTCATTTGTATAAACTCGATTGCTGAACTTGCTCTGAGTGTGAAGCCATTTTAGGCAGTATGTAATTATGATTAATGATGGGTTTGGTTGGTTTGGGTGAGTTTTTCATCAACAACAACAACAACGGCTGCATAAATTAGGTGCTGGAGGCTCTCTCGTAAATCGGTATCGCTTCGCCCTCAAATGGCCGCTGGACCTTTTCGTGGTTCGGGGTGTCGTGGTAGCGGGTCCAAAGACAAATTGAGGGCGTTATGACTGTCAATTTGGTAATAAAAAATTTATGCTATTTTTCTTAATTAAATGTTTTCATGATAACATGTCTATGTCTTTTTAATTAATAATAATGGCCGCACTCCGCCACGACCACGATTAGAGACAGAGAAAAAGAGAGAGAATTTGGATTTCTGACGGGTGTCGAGGACTCGAACTCTAGCAGGAAACAGAGCATTATTTGGATGCTACATTCTATCTCAGTTTAACCTTATATCGAGTTAAATAGCAATTAACGTTACCATTGAGTGACTCTCGTGAATTATCTAACAATGATAGATATGAACTTCTCAAAATCACCATGGCTGGCGTGAGGATTGGTGATCGATTTGCTAGCCAATCTCCTTTCACAATTGTCTCTCGGGTCTACCGATTCTAAAGCTTGGGGCCAGTGCCTCCAATGGTGCAAGTCTAGAGTCTGTTCCTGAGGTATGGGAGCAGTACGGAAGGGGTGACAAGTGGCGTCTCGCGTGACGCCCGACTGAAATTATGCGTCGTTTGACGTTACGTAAACACGTGCCGCTCCCATACCTCAGGAACAGGTTCAGTTATGCGTTAGACCTGTAGCATCACCTGAACTTTAACATTGACTATATTTTTATCGGAACAGTGGTACTGAGCAGATAATTAAATATATTTTATATTGTTTGGCCTCGCGATTGTAATCTAGTTAGTTTAGAAGCGGTGAATTACAAAATACTTGTAATGTAACAACATGTACTCTTCGAACAGATGTTTCACCAAGATTAACAATGATTAATTCAACGTTATCCATGCGTGAATCTTTACAATCCAACATTTTACACATCCTTGATAACGCGCTAGGAATTTACTGTAAACTATTATAGTTAAGTTTTTTACTTGTTTATCTAATCTGGTGTATAATAACTAAGTAAATATATAAGGAGCTAATTGTAGGACAGTCACTTGAAAAACAATATTTTTACCCAAAGGTTTATTACGTTATCGATTCGTCGAAATACCATAATAAAGTTCAATTAATTTCGTTTGTTTTATGTTGAATTTCCATGTACCTTTTCATCTCAACTGATTTGAAACAGCATTAATTTTGCTGGGAAAAAATTGCATTTTTCACTCTAGAGACAGAACGTCATTTGAATTTCGTATTGCCACTGTAGTTCTCTACGCAGATTTTTCTGTATAGAAAAGTAACAGTAAATTAAATTTTCGTAAACTTTAGTTATTTCCCTTACACTTACAGATTGACTGGTTAGTCTTGTTCCATCCAGCTCTCCCCGCGTTCTTGACCATGTGGTCGGTCCATCTTGTAAGGGTCGGCCTGATACATGAACTCAGTCCTTACCTTTATATGCCTTCACCATCATAATGATAGCCGCAAACTTCTTTCAAAGATTGCCATCGAAGAGACTTTCCATGATCATGATTTACAAAGATATCCATATCCGGAATTTCCCCATGTTTGCTACCAACGGGCATGCCATCCTTACTAAAACCGAGACCACATCGTCATCCGCCACACCACACTCCTACAGCTTATTGAACTTTATTAAGATCTGATATTTACTCATGTTGAGAATATTTTAAGGTCACGGGTTCGGATCCGGATACATTTAAGTGAACTATTACTTCAAACCTTTTTACCTCTATTGCATTTTAAAAAATTATTAGATTAAATCTAACTATACACCTTCTGATTTTTTATTAACCAAGATATAATTTTATGTACTTACATATGATGAACCAATAATGATGAAAGCTATTGTTCAAGGTTTTCGTTACCACATTCATGCTAAGGTTTAAAAGTGGTTTAGAATTTGAGAACACGTCAAGTTTGTCCTTAAGCGGCTACGCTTAAGGACAAACTTGACGTGTTCTATTTTTAATAGGTTTAAAAATTACACTGCACGTCGAACGGAATAACTGCGAGAGGCCGCCATTACATGGGCTTTCTTTCGATTCAACCTTAAAAGTGGATGGAACGCTCTAACGACATTTCTATTTCCCAAAAACAGCAACGTGGTTATACTCGTATTTAAAAGGCAAGGATGATTATGCATTTCCTGCATGCATCTTCTACCTGGCTAGACCATCGTTGGCCACATCATCACTTACCATCAGGTAACATCGTGGCCGAGCGTTTTTATAGATTTGAAATAAAATCAATACACACTTGAATTAAAAATTAAACCTAATTTGAAAGTTGTTGATCTCGTCTGCCAATGAATATGGAATTTGAAAAAAAATTAAATTGATGAACTGAAGTTTTGGCGCCATAGGGGTGACAGACATTAACGGAGTCGAGATTCCTGGGTATCAGGGCACCTACCGCAAGATCCGACCATTCAAAATTCGAATTCATACAATTCGAAAGTAATCCGAAACAAATCAAATCTAGTACGTGCCCCGTAGCCTCGCTGACGTCGGTACTTAAAGGTTGCGCACTAACTTGTTGGAGTAAAGTTCAAAATGCTAAACATGTCATATTGGTTCATTGAGGATAAATGGCGACCTTAAAAATTCTAAAATAATAAAATTTATGCCGAACAATTATTATAGTACTGAAACGGGTGTCACAGATTTCTCACCTCGGCAATATTAATTGTCTTAGCTCTCGTTAGTTTGCTCGGGTCTGTAATTTCGCCGGTCATTGAGCGTGTGTTATTAGAGTCATTATGTTTATGTTTATGACCAACAGTAGCTATTAGTTCTCACGTAGCTATGCGAATAGTTATATATTTACGACTGGCTCGATACGATACCTGAGGCACTTGTAATTTGTCGTCACGTAATATGATGTATTTGCGCTTTGGACTCTGGATTAGATTCGCTCGTACTGCTGCCCTGCTGAATCCTTTCAACTTATTATTGGCAAATAGTTGTACGTCAACAGAAAAATGCAATGTAAGACAAAGTTCAAGAACGTCTTTTTTATATAGCAAACAATGCTTCTTATACTCGTATATCATCATCAGCCACTTGCATCCAGCTACTCCCCGCGACCTTAGCTAGGTCGTCGCTGCATCTAGTAGAGGGACGGCCTGGTACACGTTTCCCGGTACGTGGTTGCCACTCGAGAACTTTTACCTCCCATCGGTTATCCGTTCTTCGATCGATGTGGCCTGCCCGCTGCCACTTCAGCTCACTGACCATCGAGCTATGTCGTGGCCCTAGTTCGTCTACGGATTTCTTCATTAATCCGGATTTTATCACGTAGATAAATTCCGAGCATAGCTTGTTCCATTGCTCGCTGAGTGACTTTGAGCTTGTTTATTAGGCCCACAGTAAAGGGCCACGTTTCGGTTCTGTATGTCATCATTGGCAACACAATGCTTAGATATAGCGGTCAACAAATGTTTGACGGATAGCGTTGCTAATGAGGTACGTCAGCTAGTGTTTCAGCATGTCGTTATTGATATCTGTCTTATAATCTGTTTATTCTTCATTACGGTTTCATGATTTTGTAAACTTATAGTAAGTGCAAATGACAATTTATGCTGAAAACCCGTCTGATGCAAATTTCTCAGGACTGGTCTTTATATTGGCCTATGTTGAGCAGTGGGTGGTTCACGGCGGATGATGATGGTCTTCTGAAATCGATTTGAACTACCAATCAAATTAAATATAGACCATTTTAAGAATGTGCCAAATCCAACGTCCGTAGCCAGAATACAGAAACAGTGTCTCTCAATTTAAATAGACTCAATGATGAATGAGTTTGTGAATATCTAAACAATACACATTCGATGTCTGTCTGGACAGATATAGATCTAGAACACATTTAAATTTAACGTAAACTGTTCCGCATTGCGCCTGTCAACCCTGTTTAAATATATCTTGAGGTTTTAATAACGGTGTTGACACTGATAAGTATGACATGTAGGCCATACTTGTATCTGTCCTACGTCTTGCTTATGAAACTGTCTACACTCACAGAAAAATTGCCGCTAGCCGCTTTGCCCGCGTAGAAACTGCTTCCTTAGGTACCTTGTGATATTTCTACCAATATATCATCAAAGGAGGCGATTCAAATTTCGAGTATCTAGCATAGCGTAGAATATCTAGCTATCCCAAGCGGTTTAGACTGGACGTTCATACCAAGACAAAACAATGTCTATACCTGACACAGTCAAATCACAAAAAATTCGTCACAAGTCTAACGTATGTGGTCTCAAATATAACTTTATTTATAATATTATATAACATGGCAATATTACCTAGTCATTTCCTTAAAAGGTATATAGGCATAGCCCTTAGAGCGAAAATCCAACTCACATTTGCCCGATTTATATTTTGTTCCTATAATCATCACACTAATATAATATGTAGAAGTGAGTTTGCTTCTTTGTTTGTTGCCACTTCATTCCTCAACGACATAACCAATTTTAATGAAATTTGTCAAGTACATAGCCTATGACACAGAGAAGGACTAAGGCCACTTTTTAACCCGAGAAAAAAATTCGTGTGATGACTTGTAAAGTCACACAAGACACGAAAAAAAAACTAGCACTATATAGTGGAAATAAGTTAGGACATGTTAGTAATACTACTACAAAATATGTAGCTTTGTATATGAACAATCCATGTAATCCACAGAACATTAGAAACACATTTTCGGAATACTACACACTGAGGAAGTCAGCGAAATGTAATTTTGAATTGCACGGTTCAAGAAACTCCGCATTTACTCACAGATTACTTTGTAAATCTATTTTAGATAAGGAGGTATTAAGTTACAATAATCTAGGACTGATCCGTATCTCTGTGGGATTCAAATTACATGGTCGCAACTAAATACGTTTGGAGAGACTGAAGCACTGCCCAAGTCTCGATTGAGGTCGAGTCGTCGTTGGTGGTAGCCGAATCTCTTCCGGAGATTCTTCGCACCCCCTGCCCCGCCGTAACCGTGACCGCTACCGTAGTCAGGAATAGCGGGGCCGCCGGGGACTGGGGGCCGTAGTAATGGGCGTACTGCCATAAGGGGTTTTAGCGTAATCACCACGCTTGCTAGACGGGTTGGTGATCGCAGTATTCGATTTAGTTCTGGATGGACCGACGACCTGGTTAGAGTCGCGGGGAGTCGCTGGATGCAGGTGGCTCGGGACCGGTCGATGTGGCGTACCATGAGGGAGGCCTATGTCCAGCAGTGGACGTTTCCCGGCTGATGATGATGATGATGAACTAAATACGGGCCAAAGTTACATATATAATGTTAGGACACTCCTTCGTGAACGAAATTATTCGTTAATACCGTCTTTTCGATTTTTGAAATTTAAAAACAGATTCCAGACAACTTCTTTAACAGCAACGACAGAGAATACCTACATTAGAAACAGAAATGCAAGATCCATACAAAGCGAAGCAACACGTATGCCAATTCCTAAATGTTATTGTGAGATTTAAAGCACGTTTGTTTATGTTTTATGGTTTACTAGCAATGCTCGTTGCAAAGGCAAACTGTTGTACTTCAGTCTTCCTCATATATTGTCATAACTGACCATCTTGCTTGGCTGCAGTGCTGGAAAGAAATCCTGCTGCCGATCCCCAAATTTTTTTTACGAGCAATATCTGAGACCTTGGAAGAGTTGGTGCAGGTGGCTCGGGACCGGTCGATGTGGCGTACCATGAAGGAGGCCTATGTCCGGCAGTGGACGTTTCCCGGCTGATGATGATGATGATCAGAGACCAGGACAAACTTTGGATTTTATAGGTTTCGAATGGACTCATCCAATTTCTTCCATAATACATCGGAAAAGGAGACTAGCGAATAATTCTAGAGAAAAGGAACCAGGATATCCGTATGTATCACTTACTGAGACCACCAAACCGGCTGTCAACCATGTTGGCAATATTTATCATGGAAAGAAAGAGGTCGCCACGTCATGATGTTCATATTACAATTCAGCAGTCTGGTATTATGATGAATAATTTTATATGTTGTTTCGTCAAAAAATTCAAGACATTCGACTTTTCAACATCGCAATTTTCTAACAAAACGGGCCCGAATTCTCTATAAATTGAACTCGCGCCAGTAATTTGTGTTCGACATTCCCCGGCGTCGTCGCGTGCGCAGCGCTCCGTCGAGCACGCGCCGCGCCGGACGATGCATTAATTGGATCACAGTCATCAAGAGTTGCAAACCAATTACGAAGTTTCCTCTTCATTAGCGAAATTCGCTTCCGAATGTTGTTATATATTAAAATTATTGCTTTGATAAACTATTAAAGTTATTGGTTACTTTATTACAAATTTGGTCAGATGGTTGTAGCTAAAGCGGCTCAAATTATAGGAATTGTTCCTTCAATGACAGATAAACCTCAAAGAGTTTAATCAAGTTAGAGATATCTGAATATTTTAGTAGCTAAGCCGTTGGTCCCGGTTACTATCTATGAGCCATTTGACGTCTATGGCGGTCCTCTCAACAACTCTGACAACTAGGCTATGTGAGGTCGGTTAACGACCTTACAACCTGCACGGTAAGAAGATGGATGCAAGTGAGTCAGGCAGGTAATTGTGGCATACCATGATACCATGAAAGAGCCCTTTATACAGCAGTGGACGTTTCCCGGCTGATGCTGTGTATATGGATAACTACGAGTAAAATAACCATATTTATCTTCAAATATCTGCTTTGTGCAATCCCATGATGGTCTCAAAAGACATTGACCCACCAAAATATCATTATGAATATACTATATGTATATAATACTAATGAAATATCTTTCAATTAAATGTGTCTGTCTAATCAGAGCGGCATACAAGAACGCGGACTAAATGAATCGCGTACGCAACAATGACTCGACGTTTATTTTAAATAGTTTACGAGTAAGTACTGTCAGTAACTAGAGTAATAAATAAAATAGTCCCTCGCTCGCTCCGTACTAGAGTTACAATTCAGTTGATATCGAACCGCACCCACTTGGTGCTCTAAGGTACAGTTGTGAATTAAAAGGTTTCCATTTCGAACCCAAAAAATAAAACCAGTAGTTCTGCGAACAGTATCTACTGTTCTTTTTAGGGTTCCATATATCATGATATGTTTAGATAGATAGATAACTGAGAGATTTTTATCATTAGCACCAAGAATTCGCACGGAAAAATGATAAAGAAGAAAAATCGCGCGTTGATGTTTTTTGTATTAGCAAACAAATAAAACCCCAAAAGTAAAGAATCAAACTCACGACGTCCGGATTACTAAACTTTGTCTAGCTTTATAGCTGATCTGCTTTAGAAGCAGTTGTATTATTACTTTTGAGAAGCAACTCTTGAATTCAATAAATCGTCATCCATTTATTGAACTCCAAAACCTGAAACACCGGCGTAAAATATACACTTTTGGTTAGGTTAGTCTTTGGTTGAAGAACATGTGTTTGTTGAACTTACTCGTATAATGCAAATAAATTGAGTCACAAAAATACACAAAGAATACACAATTTACGCTTGGGAATTAGAATTACGCTATCCGTATTTGAAGAAACAATAAGATCATATACAGAACAATGCTTAATTTTGTAGCTGTCTACGATGCCGACAGGTAAGTGCTGCTAATTATATTTTGAAGAAAATAAATCACAGGCAGTGCTTCTGTTCCCAATTATACATTTTTCGCATATTATAAAGACCAGCATATTACATAGCCTAAAAATACCGTCCCAGATATAACTGAGTGGTTTTAATGTAGTAGCTCTCTCGATAGTGAGTGATAGTTCTTGAGTGACACTCATCACGCTGACACTATGTACCTTTTTATTATTATTATTGAAGATAGACCAACACTTGACCTCAATCTCACCTGATGGTAAGTGACGATGAGGTCGAAGATGTTACGTGTTGGTCTAGAAGGTGCCTATTTACTCTTCTTTTGAAGACCCACTTGGAAAATAAATGATTCTTTATTTCTTTGAATGTTCAGCGTCTGTTTTCCCGGCTGATGTCGATTATTTCTTACCCAAAATAAGCGAGTGCAAGCAACATACTGTTGTGGTTTTCTGTTTCTGTTGGGTTTGATCATCCTTTGTCGGAATAGAAAATTGTTATTTGTAGGGCTGATAGTCAGACATGCGACCTGAATTGTACATGTAAATGGTATCTATCGTGTATAAGACAAATGACAAACAGTTTTCCGTTTGCTATTACCAGATACGCTATCATATCAGAGCATTGTTGTTGCTGTTAGCTAACGTACTTAGGTAAGAGCGCTGCTTTCATAGCCCAGCCATAGTTTAGTGACCAACTTTAGACCTGTTATGTAAGAATTAGCAGGTGGAGGCCGTTGGAGGGCCTTGCTTTGATATAACAAAAACCGGCCAAGTGCGAGTCGGACTTGCTCACGAAGGGTTTCGTACTACCTTACAACATTTAACGAGATCAAGCAAAAACCGCTTTGAAACAGGTTTCTTGTATAATGATCTCATTAATTTTACCTTTTGTTTTATTGTTATTATTGGGTGGTCATTTTAATATTTACTCTGCGAAAATTCTACCACGGATTTGTAAAAAATGGACGGATCCCACTTCGTCTAATAATGCGTGATGTCAACAAAAATACACACACACATGTAACTGTCAATGACGGTCGGATATCTGACGTTTGGTGTACTTTTATTGGTGTATATCTTGCCTATAATAATTAACGCGTTCAAAAACGTGACTAAAAACCGACTTCAATTGCCTTAAAACTTGGTTTTTGTTGATTTTATCAAAGAGCGATCAATCAATTTCGATAAAATTTATATGGGACCATCTCTGAAGCAAGCTCTACCAAACAAAAAAAGAAATTATCAAAATCAGTTCACTGTTAGCGGAGTTATCGCGTAACACACATACAAAAAAAAACATACGCGTCGAATTAAGAACCTCCTTTTTTTTAGTTGAACACGGCCTCTGATCTCTGTGGTGTTTATCTATTACTATTCAAAGTATATGTCTCTGTGATGGACGGAAGGACAACGAAGCCATAGTAATGGGGTCCCGTTGGCACACTTTGCGTACGGAACTCATAAAAGGTAATACAGCGGGTGCCTCATAAGCTTGAGTATTCTTCGTAGAGCCTCACCTCTAACGGTGAGATGAAGGCCGAGTGGAAACCCTTTGTTGTAATGATAACAAAAATGATTAAGTTCAATCCAAGACTTTCTCCACGAGTCGGAAATTAAGGCAACGCCATCGATGTTACAATTTTGAAGTTTAGTCAGGGTAACTTTACATTCTAGAGATTTTGCATAGTGTTAACGTATAACGGTTTACCGCCTCCACACCTTCGGTACTTAAATATCAGCCTACGCAAGAAAATCAATATTAACGACACGAAACTACACTCCATCATAACATTATTATATTTATTACGATGTTATCAATATTCAAACATTTTATAGATTTAGTATCATTAAATTTATAATATTACAAAGAAGTACGCTTGGCGAGCCAATAGCGCAGTTGTATCGCTTGTTAAATGATTGCGTTCCGTAGTGACCCCATGTAAAAGTTTTGTTTCAGCAACGTTAGGGCAAATTAAATAATTATTACATGTATGTATAGTATTTAAAGCAAACAAATCCTGATTTCATTGTAATAAATAAATGCAATGCAATAATTAATTCATTAAGAAGGAGGTTGGTTCCCATACAAAAGTTTGTGCATGTTCCCAGGCACTTGGAATACTTTATGTATTTTATGCAAAAACTGTAACTAAACATTAGATTTAAACATTAAATTTCAAATTCAATTTATTTATTTTATGTCACATATTTGTTTATTACGATAAATGATAATGATGATGAACCATGAATAATAAAATACGCGATTACTTTTATCTAGATATTATGTAAAGGTACATTTATGTTCTATAGAAACATTTTTCATCAATTTCATTATCAAATTAATAACGAATTTAATTCAACAGAAGATGACTTCTTCTTCTATCGTGTAAAGGTGATCATCAACCCAATTGGTCTTGTCAAATTCTACCTACATAGTGCCTTGCGACCTTTATACCTCGTGGAGTAGCCAGTGCCAGGTCTTCTTGGCTGCATGGAGCTGGACACAGCGAACACTGTAGGAGATGTGCGGTTGTCTGTCTCTGGCCGCAGACACGTTCAGAAGATGACTTGATTTTTGTATAGGTATGGTTGAAAGGCCTGAAAAGGACATAGACTACTTTTATCTCAATCGAGCAAGTAGTTCCTTTGATTACTTTCCGAGCTCCACTCGGACAAAATGCTAATATTTGCAGCTGTACAGGTTGCTGCTTCTCATGAAAGCTCGACAACACATTAACAATCCGGGTGTGCCGGGTTCGATTCCCAGAAGAATACCTGGTTAGGTTGGTTGTAGGACATTTTCTACGTCTTATGTCTTTTCACGACTTACATTCAACGGCCTTATTGTCACTTATCATCAGGTGAGATCAGAGAGAGAAGACAAACTACAAACCCATCATAGTTTTTTTTTAAAAAAAACAACATAATAGCGTAGCTTAAGTCCATAAGGACAAAGGACAAGATTCCCACATTAATACATTTTTAAGTAGATATTTGTAGAGGCGAATTTATTGAAGTATTGCGTATATGTATAACCTCCTTAAAATAGACTGATTACTTGGTTTATAGAGTAACTATTTTCGGTGCAGACTAAAGTCAACGCCATAATTTCGCGGACAAGTTTAAAGTTATGTAACTGTGGGCAAAATTGGTACATTTTAAATAGCGATTTCCTGATGAAAATATCTAATTAAAGTAAATAAAATCGTGTATCGATAAGAACCACACTGCGTGAGCTGTGACAGTATTCGTGTCCGATGCACTGTCAAAGTGGTCCGTGAAATTTTGGCGTCGACGTAGTTAATTCAAATCAAATCGAAATGGTTTATTTGCTTTCATTTACATAGAATCGTTAGAGTTTAAATAGTGTTTAAATATACATACACGAACCCTGTCGGGTCGCAAAATATATAGAAGTAAAAGTTTATGCAATAATAATAATTTCATGACAAATGTAGCTCAGTTGGTTAGAGCGTCAATCCTTGAACAATCGAGGTCTGGGTTCAATCATGGCTCGCACCAATGAGTTCCAATTTGTTATTTGAAAATGTACGAATGACGAAATCATACCATTGACTTTTCGGTGAAGGAAAACATCATGAGGAAACCTGCACAGTGCACACTCCTGAGAAGAAATTTAAAGGTGTGCGTGAAATCTACCAGTCCGCACTAGTCCCGCGTGATGGACTATCTGTAGGAGAGGTAAGCCTGAGCCTACAATGGTGACATATATAGTCTGTCGATAACGATGAAATGTCAAATTCTATGCAATTATCCTACTTCCTACTAATATTATAAGTGTGAAAGTTTGGATGTTTAGATGTTTGGATGTTTGTGACGCTTTCACGGATAAACTACTGAATGGATTTGAATGAAACTTTACAATAATATAGCTTATACATCAGAATAACATATAGGCTATTATTTATAAAGCCATATTGTGTAAATTATATGTAATTCGTATATACAAACTTTCGCGTTTATAATATTAGTGTAAAGACTTTTTGAATGTACTACGTCAGATATTGAAATTTCTTTTGTTTCTTTAAACTATTAGCCTACGTAACAGAATAAACACTATTTTGTACCTTATGCTGGAAATGGAGATAGATGCCTTCTATGCCTATCGAACAAGTAGAATAAATGCTGAAGTACACGCGGACAAAGTCGCGGGCGGAAGCTAGTACTTCAATATAGTACTTCAATATATTGTATACAGACGTAGTCTATTATATGCGAAGTCATGTCTTGTCTGTGTTCGGCCGTCGGTGGAGCGGGTGCGGGCGGGCACACTTGTTGCGTGCGGTGCGGCGGTCCGCGTTGGTTACCCCACAATAAATTACTGTAGCGTTAGTGCGGCACGGCAGTAACCTCATTCCATTTCAGAATATTCGATTCGAGAGATATTGGGCCTGGCACGCGGCGAGTTGGGCGTGGCGTGGACTACCTCTGCTATGATAGTGTTGGCTTGATGTATATCGAAACTGCGCTATTGCATTTCATACATCGCTTTATTTATTGGACACATTCAATCCTTGATTAACACAATTCTACTTACTTCATCAAAGAGAACATAATGTTCATAATTATGTTTTTATATATTTTGCAACGACGTTTATTTTATTTTACAAGTTGCCAACACAGTAAGCACTATTACAAATCAAAAACGCACACCCAAAAGATCTTAATTCTACCTAAATGCTATCGCAATTACAGGCAACTACGGCTTACAAAAAAGTATCGTGTGTAGGTACGTTTAACAATGTATTTGAACTTATCGATGCTATCCCAACAAGTTAACGCGTTCAAAAAGAAATAGAAACCGACTTCAACTGCCCTAAAAGTTTTATTAAGGCAAATTTAAGATGTATATCGTTTTATCATGGTTGTCATTCTCAGAATTAGACCAAATTGAGATTGGACCACACGGAAAGCACCACTCACATAAAAAAGAATCATCCAAATCGGTTCACCCAGTCAAAAGTTCTGAGGTAACAAACATTTAACTAATACACACTTAAGTTTCCCTATCTCAAAAACTACTAAACCGATTTTGATGAAACTTGCAGTCGTCCCTAAGTTGAACAATACCTAGTTCAACAAAAAACATTCTCTACTTCACAATCTGTAAATGACGACTTACTTGAATTAATCTATTTAAATTAAACAAAGTCGTATTAGTTAAACCATTTGTACACACCACTCAATAATATTTGGAATATTTTTATGATCTTGAATTTTTTGAATTTCCCAATTTTTAAAATATCTTGTGCTACACAAATCAAATTTCACCACATGTTAGGTTTTTTTTACATTTATTATATACTATATACTTGCACTTGGCCTGTATCTCACCTGATAGTAAATGACGAAAAGACCATTGATTGGTAAGCGTGCGCACTCAGAAAGCCTCAAAAGCTAACGATGGCGCTGGCTCTGATAACTTTTCATACCGGAACACAACAGTGCTATTAACACTTATATTTGGCAGCAGACTTAGGAGACATGGTGGTAGCAAACATACCAGAGAGTACAATAATGACTTTGATACTAAAATATATCAATCGAAACAAACAACAACCATAGAATATATCATGAAGTCCTAAAATGGTACAGAACATATTCAGTGTGCCAAATTTCATGCAAATACGTTCAGCAGTTTCCGCTTGAGTCACAAACATGTGTACGACATATTAGTTCAATATATATGTGTATTACTTAAGGTTATTTGATCGATCAAAGTTTCATACAAAATTTATGTAACCATAATCTTTTAAAATATAATAGATGTCCATTATTTATCTAAAAGTAGAACATCAGAGTTTAATACCGCGAAATGTAAATTGAAAAATGAAACTTCACAGTGAATCAGTTTTCATTTTTACACACTTTTTATTATTACTGTTCAAAGCGCCATGTAGCGGCCATTAGCTGTAAATCCATCTCCTATTTTTAGATAATTACTTATCAAAAGATTTTTTAAAAGATTGTGGCACTATAAATTTAGTATGGAAGAATTCTGAGATGAACCGTCATGTGTAGTTGCGATATTCCACCTCGCGGTGTCTTGGTACCGTAGTCCTAATAGCACTTGGTCTGCTTCGCTCAATACAGGAGCAGTGAGGCTTTATGTACACTAATAGAACCGTACGTACAAGTAACTATTTCTTTCATAATCAGCTGCACAAGACCACATATGTGAGCCTCGACGTAGATCAATCTTTTTTGAGTGTTTTGATATATTATTTTGTAAAAAAATTGAAATTAATATAATTAATCTTATTTTATGTTAGATATAGGAATGTCACATTAGCAATTTTTAAATAACTTGATTAAAATAAGAAAATATTGTTAGAATTGGTCTTGTTCGATACTTAATGTCTTTGCTTAATGTAATGTGGTCCTTTTCTGAAGGGAAGGATGTTACACTCGGAATTCAAAGACGCCCGTGTTCCACCACTTCAACTTTATAGCCTTGTGGAATAAAATATTATTTTACCTGGATAGACAGTGTTAATTTGCTATTTTAAAATTACGTATTAAATGCGCAAAAGTTCGCGTGGAATATATGTATGACCACGGGCTGGTAAAAAATAACAAGTAAATTTAAATAGTAGTTTAGAAAATTTCTAACAAGTGTTCAAAAGTTTTAAATGCTTTGATAATCATTCAACTGCGAATCACTAAACACGTTGCACGGCCTTGCAGTAGTATTTTCTTCCTTTCTTTATTTAAAAAACACACAAATTAATACATTAATTTAAGAGATTTTTATACAAAAGTTAAAACCAATTTATCTTCTCCTAATATCTAGGCAATTGCCAGTGTGATTATATTGAGGTAGGAGTTTAACTTGACGGGAGGTATTCAATAAAACAGTAATAATCCCAAACAACCTATAACGAGAATGGGCCACATTTTGACCTATTAGTACCACGCCCAAGCTCATTAAAGCTATTATTATTTGAAGGTACATTCGAAACCATATTTATCTGACATTCAGCATTATTATTGTCTTTTTTAAACTTCTTGAAAGAATGCTTTTTCCCGTGCCCGATCTTTAAGAGGGCATGCTGTTGTCAAAGCGCCCATACAAACGTAGTCCAGTCATATTTTGAGTATTAAGCTATGAAAATCTATGAAATTTTCAAGACACAATCTAGAAACAAATATCTGTGTCGGTGGTGAGTCAGATTTTCGTTTAAATATATACTTTCAGAGTTACAGGGCGTCAAAGTATTGTATTTTTCGGTAATAAAAAGCCCCAACTTTGAACCTGATTTACAAGAGTATGAATCAATTTAGAACAATTTGGAAAAACCACCGACATCTGAAATTTCATTAATATACTGTATTAAAAAAATGGTTACATAATATACTGTATCCTTCAAATGATCCCTGGACTACGAAACATCCAAATAACGGGTGGATAACTTCGCGTAATGCATGCTGTCTCACCGTACGCCTTCGGGTAGGATAGGGCTCGGAGAGGGACAGCTACAAAACAATTTAACCTTGAACGTGGCCACGTGGTCTTACCAACATAGCCTCTTAAGGAGGCTTGCATGAGGGACACAGGTCCAACACTGAGGAATGGAACACACCTATCCGGATTTCTCTCTGAACGTATGAACAGCAATACACAGTATTATTATTATTCATTTGTTTCAGGTAACGAGACCCATAAAAACCATAAAATACAGGTAATACCTATAGGTAAAAAACATCAAACATCCAATTACTATAAACTCACTATTTATGTTATACAAAATCACTATTTACTAAGAGACGTTGGTGCCGCTCTAGTGGTGTTGATCGCTATCCTCCCTCGGAAGCGGCGGTACACCACGCCCTTCTTGCAGGTCGGAACATGCACCACGAAAGCCTTGAAGCATGGTGTGTTGTGACTCCAGCTGCTCCACCCTCATGAAGTAGTTCGCCTTCCTATTACTGTATCAGTGACATGCCGCGTGGTGGTGGTGTGGTGTACTGCGGCTAGCAAGTAGCAACAGTAAGTTGAGCCCTGTGGTCGCGGTGCTGTATCGGTTCTGGGTCACTTGTTGTCGGATAGCTACATTTTTATTAACCAACAATTTTATTATTTTATCATGAAAGTATGGAAACAAGGTGTATGGCTGGTGAATGAATGATGATTATATTGATTGAATAAGGAAATCAAATGTCTTCGTCTGTATTTTTTTTTAAATGGCGCCAAGATTGTAATTGTCATAATGTTAGTTTAACGTAGTATATGAATGTTTTTGTACATTTAAGACTACGAATGATTATATTCTCGACAATATTCACTAATCATTTTTTACCTGTGTTTTTAGTCATTATTTTAACAAATTCGAACTACAAAATCCTATATGATTACACCTGTGCTGGATTTTTTAAACTGGTTTAAAAAAAGATAAAGCTACTTACTACGATTTTCCGTTTGTTGAATCAAAACAAGAATCAAAATATGGATGAAGAAACTATCTTACGTTACTTAAACTCTCAAACAGAAGAAATGCAAACATTCACTAGCAATAATAATAAAACAATTACCTTTGAGTCACTAGATGAAGACTCTCTCGATGACACCCCGGAGATTTCCAAAGGACACTATTTAGAAGACCCCAAATTCTTTAAAAACGTTAAATTTAATATCAAACACGAGTTATGCAAAATGGGGATAATTATAGAGGACTTAAACAAAATGAGAGGTATGAATCATTTTTCTTTCAATCGTATCTTTACACGCATTTCGCATTTTTACGTAAATACAACCAATTTCCCGCCAAATACACTGACAATTAGCATGTGCAAATAAGTTGTCTCCTAGACCCTTGCTTGCACTTTGCCCATTGAAGTTGGGCATATAGGGTTGGGCGATTTAGGCTTACAATTATCATATTATTATGTTACGCCAATTTACCTATTACCAAACACATCGAAATATTGATCTATTTGTATTATTTATACACTACAGCATAATAGAACACAACAATTGTACGTGTATTATTGATGAGTACACCTAGAGGTCGTGTTTCACTGAACACGAATGAAGGAACTATATTGGACACTTTCGTTTGTTATGTATATATTGTAGAAGTATAAATATATGTATATATATTCTATGATTATATAAAAGGTACACACAAAATTACACCACACATAGGCCGTCAATATGCAGCACAAATGTTAGGATCTCTGATGTCTTGCACTGAGGATAAAGAGCGCCAGTCAGTGATATTTCGTCCGAGTCAGTGATACGCGGGTTCCACATAGCGTAGTTTTAATCCCGAAGTGTGGTGCAAGAGTTTTTGTTTACCTCACGCATATATAACACAAGAATTAATGTGCAACTAAAATATGAAAAAGAATGTTAGTGTCTCAAATCCGTCCCGCTTCCTGTATATTTCCCCCATTATTTATTATCATAGAAAGGATATGTGAACTTACATTAAATACGACCGTTTTCAGAGAAAGCAGCCAAGCTAGAGTCGGACCTTGTTTCCAGAACGGATAGCACAACTTGGCAAAACGTTTCAGAGTTTATAGGCATGACTACGATGCTTGAAGAATACACGATATTTGATAGAAATGACGCTGGTAGTAGCAAAAATTCTTTGTAATGATCAAAATTCAAACACAAAAGGCAATGGGCGGCAGAATTTTAAACTTTAACTTCAATAAAAATATATAACTATTTCAGTTAGAGTTAACATGCTGCATGTCTACAAGAAATGAAACACAATATTGATGGTGTCAATTATCTTTATTGACAATTTCACTTATATTCTAAACTTATCGTAAACAGTATGCATGTCAATGTTTATTTAAACCATGTTTAAACCACAAACTGAAAAGAAAGAGTTTTTATAAAAAAATAGTCATAAAAATAAAGACTTGAACAAAGTTGACGACAAGTTTTATTTCATACATTTCCTTAAGTCAAAAGGGCAAATATCACTTTTTTTCTCCTATAGAAGTGTTTTATTCTATTAGACAATGCTTCACTCTTTACTACAGTAAACAACCATTGGTAGTCCCTAATTACTTTGCGTTAATTATGCTTGTTTTCTTTTCATTGCGGGAAACCGCCCACCCACGCAAACCCTGCATTTGACGGCGAGTACTCGCTTAAAACCTTCCACTAATCCAGTGCTAGCAAATTCAGTATCATATTTACACTTTGCAATATACGTTGACAGCTAGCATTAAATTATTACATTGCTTTTAATTCGTGATATGCTACAAAAAATAAAGAGTATAGTCTACAAAAGAATTATATTGCATCGTTGACTCTTTGCCTATAGCGCAACCATGAAGCACTTTTATAAGCAAAAACAAGTCATATTACTGAAAGCTCATGTATATTTGAGTTTACAACTTTAATCAGATTAAATTACAAACAACATAATTCCTTTACCCAAATTATCCTCGAATTATATTTTATTAAAAGACCCCTTATCACAATCTACTTATTAATCGTACATCGAATTTAAGAAATCAGGTTTAAAAAATTAAATCTAAACAGATAAAGTAGGTATATCTGGCGTACACTCTGCTTGAGTTGATATTGAACATCTCTTACATTGACAATTACACTTCAGGTGTTGCTACAGCTTCACATCTTCACTTACCATCACTTGGTGAGCTGATCAAAGACATACTAATTCTGTGCAAAGCAGCATGGAACCAAGGACCCAACTGTCTAGCTACGATTTGATTCATCTTAATATATGTTACTAAAATTACCGACTAAAAAACTAAAACCCTACAAGAAACGTATAACCGTGGTATGAAATTTAATGTTTTTCCTGGATTTGGGGGTAGAACTTATAATGTACTTGAGCTTAATGAAATGAACATAACAACCAGCAGTCATTTTTTATTTTATGTGACATCATATAGGCTCTCACTCGCAGAAAAACACTACTCTTCCCATGATACCTCTCAAAGGACAGTTAGTACAGCAGGGAACCGATGAACAAACACAGGTTGGTATAATCATAGCTCTCCTTTTGGCTTCGCCCTACTTGGACAAAAATAACAGGCCAATGTTGCGGCCCTCACCCATAGAATATAGAAACAATCTTAATTTTTTTACCATTTTTTGGGTTATATACCTCAAAAGGAACACTTGCAGGATCACTTCGTTGCCCGTCTGTCTATCTGTCTGTCAAGTCCTTTTTTTTTTCTTCAGAAACGCGTGGTATCAAGGTATCAAGTTGAAATTAATATCTAATACTTAGGTCTGCAACAGACATGCGCAAAACAGTGCTTCTTAAAGTAATGTGATATGACATTACATTTCGTACCACGTAATATTACATCGTACCATTACACATTACTCTAAATATCGCGCGCATGAGCGGTGCAGAACGAAAACCTGCGCGCGGATGCGTGATGTTTGGATCGATCAAGTAATGTGTGCTGCAATAGTACATAGTTGAGTAATATCACGCGTAATGCATTACTCGCATCACACATGTCTAGTCTGCAATCCCTCCGAGTATTATAAAAAGTAAAATTTATACAATCAATAGCCTATATATTATGTCCACACTGCAGATGCTCAGGCTTACTCTCCTACAGAGTGTAAGGGCCATAGTCCACCATGCAGGCTCAGTGCAGATTGGTAACTTCACACACACACCTTTGAATTTCTTCACAGGAGTGTGCAGGTTTCCTTACGATGTTTTCCTTCACCGAAAAGCCAGTGGTAGTTATTTTTATCATTCGTACATAAATAACAAATAACTCCTTGGTAGGTACGAGCCATGATCGAACCCTGACCTCGATTGTTCAAGGACTGACACTCTACCCAACTGCGCTACCACGGCTTTTTTAAGTTATAAATTACAAAAAAATACGTGTCTTATTGTTATTTTTTAGTACTTTATAAATAACAGCTATGATGTTAAGATGAATCAAATCAGAGCCGGATATTTAGGTACCTTTACCTAATAAGTATTGTGACCCTATCACCCTTCGATTCAATATGGAAGCATGTACTTTTGTTTTATCTTAATAATCAACGAGTCCATGTGACAAATGGAATCAAAATGGCGTTTACAAATTTCAATTAAAACTTAACAAGTTATACGTGAAGACTTAAAACATGATCATAACTAGATTGAGTTGAGCTTAACGAGGATTACTAATGCGTGGCCACGATCTCACCGGATCACTCCGCCAGATCATTTATTGGTTACAGGACCCGGGGATCGATTAATTCTTACCAAACCTGAAGTTGTAAAATCTTAGGGCCGACACTGCTTTAGCTTATTTAAAGTATATCAACCGAAAGTGGAACTTAAAATGATATTAAAAACACGTTTTAAGTCTTTGTAATACAATAATCGTAAACACAAATTAACATTGTAGGAGCACAATGGTTTCTGGTGCCAAATGAGACACCCTTCTAAAAAAAACTCGCAAACATTTGATGAGATCTGTGTCTGTCTGATTCATGACAGAGTCACGATTCGGGAAGTTAGTCAATTGACATAAAAATTCGACAAGACTACGAAAACATAATTTCAATGTGATACGCACTTGGTTGGTTCTCAACAATTTTATTCCTTACTTTTCGATAAAAGCCACTTAGCCTCGAAGCCATAAGTGCTTTCTGAAGAATGCATATCGCATTACAAGTACGTGCATATTATCACCATACAATTTAATAGCCTTATCTTTAGTTATATGTCCAAACGTCTTCTGTCTCGTAGTACAACTTATGACAGCAGGGGATAACAAAAGATAACCCATACCAAATTTTTTGTTATAAATTGATTCAATATGCATTTCTCAAAGATCTATAAATAAACATAGATAGAATCTAAAAAGATGAACCTTCACAACAGATTAAACCCTTTTTTCTACTTATAACAGAAGTAATAAGGAGATATAACCATTGTAGGTCGATTTCAATATACATATTTTCTTGTAAAACAGATGAACGGCTACAACAACCAGCAGCAACAAATGGCATTACCTCTTATCTATAGAGTTTCTAACACAAATGAAGGTATGTTTCTTCACTCATAATTTTGTCATAAATCCAAAAACCACCAAGGTCCAGCTGTACACAAACCTATACCATTCATTGCGTGCATAACTTCGTTTAAGTCAGCATCTATGTTTGTTAATAGCTCTTTGGTATCGCTCATGAACCCTTTTATAAAAGCGAAGCATTGGCAAAACAGACCTTAATCAGCCATTAATCTCCAGAAGAAAAACATGTTTCACTTAATGTCAATTATTTATATTTTACAAAAAGATATACGACATCCGGACGAAGTGCAGAACATAACTTTGAAATTTCGCAAAGTCGCATGTCAAAAATCTAATTAATGTTCGAAAAATCGTCGCAGGTGTAAGAACAGGATTTGGCGGCGTATTCGACGGTATCTAGAACAAGATTCATCCTGAAAGAAAAAAACAATAAGGTTATTGTTTTACTTCAACAGAAAACTATCAATAAAACTAGACTGTTCCGATATAAACATTTTCGTTTTTACTATAAATTGACTTTTTCCATAAACACCATATTCAAACTGGTTCAGAACGCCTTCGAAGCGTGATTATGGAAATGGTGTCACGAAAATAAAGAATAAAATCAATGAAACATTGGGCTGAACTTGCATTAATCAGACTTGTTATCTTCACTTACCATTGAGTGAGTGAAGGCCCAGTGTAAATTACAATTCATATTATATTTCAAGATTTTGATAATATATCTGGTTTACAGTTGTTTTATATTATTTCACTGACTCCTTGGTTTATTTCAAAATGACAAAGCCCATCCAGTTTGGCCAACTGCATAGTCAGGCACAGCCAAATCAGGGTTGCTGTCACTTATTGAAAAATGGAACTCTAAAATCACTCTGGTATTTGTCTGTTCACCTGGCACAGCTAATTAGCTCAGAAAATCTTCATTCATCTGGATTCTACATTACATCATGAAGGACAAATACACAATCAAACACACTTTCGCCTGTATAATAATAGTAACTATGGATATATATTTGTACAAGTGAACTCACAGCCCGCAGTCTAGTCATCATTTGCTGCCTCGTCTGGCGCAGGGGTGTGCCACGTGAGCCTCTCCTCGTAGAACTGTATCACAACCTGCGGGCATCGCACGTTCGCCTGCTTGGCCGGAACGAGGTCCGCCTCGTCCGTGCCCTGCCACTTCATCAGGAACATCAACTCGCCGCTACTGTCTGTCGCGCCTGAAATACACATAAACAAAAATTTACTTACAGAAAAACAAACATTTCATAACAAAATATCATCATCCATTACATCAGTAAGATGACCAGAGTAAGATGTTGATGAACACATAATTTTAAAAAAAATCCGTTACATTTTTTTCACAAAGCCCAAGGTATGACCTGTGGTGTTCTATTTTAAAGCCGAGACAACACAGTCAATTACATATGTCTATTAAATTCTTGTTAATTGCTAACACTAACCAATAATCTTCTCAGGTTCCAGTGCACGGTCAAATCCTGAAGCTTTCTTGTCATCGGTTTTGGACTTCTTAGCACCTTTGAGATCCGGTGTGGCGGCGGTAGATTTGCGTTTTTTCGGATCTTTGTCAACTTTGCCTTTCCCCTCTAAAAAATAAAGTTGGTTTATATTGTTGGTGTAAATTGTAGGTCCACAGATTGGAATTGAGTGGCTGGTTGCATAGCATTAATTAGGTGATTGATAAAAGTTGTACCTTACATTGTACTTGTATTTACACTTTTGTTAAATTTATATTCTGATTTATATTTATATAGTAACTAATAAGATACTAAGTACAAGAAACTAATATTTTCAGGGAATACAATTACATCAATTATATTACATTATCTTGCCAGTTAATTCAGTAACAATTAGCTAGGATTCAATTCAAACTGAAAATAAAATATGTTTGGTATGTATAATTACCAGCCTCCTTCTTTTTCCTGGCATCTTCAAACGCCTGAATCAAGTCTGGGCAGTCGAGGTTCTCCTCAGGCTCCCATGTGTTATCTTCATCACTGTAACCCTTCCATTTGAGATAATATTCCACCTAGAATCGATTTATCACAAATTAGAGACATGGTTAGGACTTTATAATGTGAAATTATGATGTAGTGAAGAAAAATGGATAAGCAGCCTGAATTAATAAGGCACGCCTGTGCTATCTTATATATCATCTTTGGAGGTACTTTCAACAAAACAATAAGGTTATTTACATTAAAATTATTTAATAGTCCTAGCAAATTAGCAGTCATGGCTGGGATCAGACTATATGAGTTGATTAATGCCTACCACCTGAGGTACTTTAAGTTGGATTGTATTATTTTTTTAATAAAATGGACTGCTAATTGCCCTCCATATCACCTGACGCCAACATATGATATGGCCTTACACCGCAAAGGTGCTAACACAGAAGCCTCCAGCAAGGTTCAGCTATTTAACAATCTTTAAAAAATCTTTATGTTATAAATTAAATGTAAATCTGTTATTAATTTTTCCTATGTTATTTGTATTTTACGCATGCTGTTTAAAAAATTAATTTGGACTACAATACATAGAAACACACTTTGCTGGGTTTAAAACTTTAAAAAAACTGAAAATTCAGTTAACCTTTCCATTCCTGACACGTCGGTCTAGCACTTTTTCAACTGAGAACTCTTCCTCCCCTTCACCCTCCTTTTTACTGTCTGCCATAACTAAAGGACCCTGTAAACAGAATTACCAAGAATTAAAAAATAAAGTATGTCTTTTGTAGGAAATTATATTTCTTCAAAAATACTAATCTAGTCATTTTTTATTTTATAATGGGGTTTAGTAGTACTACCAAACTATAATTGCTCAACTCTATACATTCATACCTTTGACATAAAATATACTTGATACAAATCAATTGGTTCGTTTGAGTGAAGTAAGTTGAAGTATTTGTTGATAATCTGAAAGTACATAATGTATCAAAAATTTGTTTGTTATGTTACAATTTAACTAATTTTGAGTTGATAAATTTGAGTATGAAAGTAAATTGATTTCTAAAGTAGAAAATAAAAGGAACCTGATACACTAAATTAGTGTAGAGTGGATAGAAGTTATAATCTTTCATAATACCCTTGAAAATATGCATGCAGCTTAGATTCTTAATTCAGAAATATCTGAGTATTTTTGAAACCCTGTAATGACATAGTCCATGCTGTACAATTATATAGTGAGCAGAAAAGTGTTTTATATCAATACAAAACACTGTTCATTAAAAAAATAAAACTTTCATTAACCCATGTATTATATAAGTTATATTATTTGCCTGTAACTATACCTAATAAGATACTAATATATTAAATATTACGTTATCTATGGTTATACATGTATGTGTCAGCAAATTCAAAACACACCTGCTAGCTTAAATCATTAGTGACTTCATATGAAAGACTCTTGCTGTGAGTTGAGAGAGTTGCAACTCATTCATCGCAGATGATGTGTAAATTTCAGAAATTACCTTACAGAACGGCACTTTACCACGAATACAATTACAAACTCCCCTCATGGAGAGGGGCTATCTATAGGCACATGTATGCATTTCAAATTTCAGTAATTTGTTTTAAAATGAAGCGCTATTTTTTTATAAATAACAATGATGGTCTTGGAAAAACATTTTAGTTAGGATCAGGTAAAAATTATCAACGTTGTTCAAGCTATTATTTTATTGTGAACCCATATAAAGATAAAAACAAATGGTTTCTTAAAACTTACAGATTGCACTATTCTTATTTCAGCCTATATTTTCCGGCTGATGATGATATTCTAGCCGTTACACTTTACTTACTAACATAACCTATAACTTAATTTGTAATATCACCGCTAGGACAATTTATCTTCATAAAATATTAATTATTTTCATGTAACGTAAATGACAAGTTAAAGAACTATCTATTTAATACGATTAGTGACGTAAATATCATTTATGGGAAAAAAACAAGCTTCTCTGTCCCCGTGTCCCGCCATTTTGATTTACAACAACCAAACCAAGCTGAACAGATTTCAGGATATCTTTCAATAAGATAAAGTCGGTATGAAAAAATTACAGCAATATAGATTTTAATAAAGAAATAATCTACTAAATTACTCAAAACAACTTGCCTTTTCAGACTAATTTAGGACGCAATGCAGAAAAACAGAAAAATACAAAAACCGGCGTCCAACCACAATAGTAAACGTCAAATTATTTTTTAATTTAATCAAATACAGCTTTGGATACAAACCATAGAGATAAATAATAAATAAATATTTTTTGATTTTAGCGATTTCGGTTTTGAAAGGTAAATTTAAAAAATGTGTAAAGCCTGGGCCAGGTCAATGTACACCAAATATAATGATGGTGTTTTGTTTTTTTGAATTTGTTCAAATTAACCGTTTTTGACCAGATGGTCAGGTTAGTTATTTTTAACAAATCTAACCGAATGCCGTGTACAAAATATGTTTATCCTCAAACAATTGCAATACAATACAACAATGGCGGACTGTCACAATCAAACATATAATATAGGTATTTGTTTTATGTTTTGTTAAAGTCATGCCAGCCATTTTGACTGTCAATGTCAACATCGCTGTCTGCGATTTATAAAGACGCTATTTTTCATAGTTCTAAATCATAAATATGATAGTAATTAAATTGTCTACATCTGAATTAAAAATAACTATACATCCAATAATTGATAGTGCATTATTTAAACTACAGATGTTTTATATATTTACTCGTGCTAAGCACCATTTCTAAACGAATCTGTGACAACAAAAACAAACTGTCCTCAAACTGTCATTTAAATTTGAACGTGAAATTGACCTAGAAAAAAGAAAATATTTTGTATACCCATAAATTCTGATCAATACAATGTTTAAAGTAATAACCATTTATATACCTTTATTTTAAAACAGTGTATAACCAGCTGGCCCCAGATGAAAGGTCACTTTTGGACATTTTTACACAGGTGATGATTTTTACAGTTGTACATGCATTTTTTTATCATTTGGGCATTTTTCGTTTTGGACATATGACATAACACGCGCAAAGAATACAACGAACAGCGATGCTTTGTTGGCTTCACAGTAGGCTTTGTTGCTAGTTGTTGTAGCGAATGTAGTAGTATTAAATGCTCCTAGGTAGTAGTGGTGAAAAATTGTGCGTAATCGGCAACATTATTAAAAAACAATCTTGTCACATTTCATTTCGTCTAACGAAAGAGGGCGCTTTATGTTCTGAAAGAAGTCTGCTCGTCCCTGTGTATGGGAAAGTTGTAAATAATTTTCATGTAAAATCTTGACCAAACGCTAGTTTAAAGCGTAAGACAATTAAAAAGTGATCTAGTAGTTGTTATGTGAATCCCGAGAGTGATGAGAAAACATAAACGTCGTGCCTTATGAAACAAAAAACTATCATTGCGCACGATACCCCAACGCCATTTTGAGGCGAAATTTTGTATTGTAAGTGCCAAGTATTTCGCAATATTTTCGATTCTCTCCCTCGGCAAAGGGTTGAAAGTGAGGAATATCAGTGATGTTGGACATGAAACGAGCCTGTGAGGTGTCTGTAGTGTATGGAGTGCAGTGAGGTGATGTGGGATTGGGTGGATGCGCTGGTGGGTCGCTTGAGGTGTTCTGATGCCCGTATTAATTAGATTACAGTGATAGATTGGGGTTAATGATTCCCTGTGAGTTTGGCAGGGTGTTTTATCGTTGACGGTGTTTCATGTGGCAGCGTGACGATAATGGTATAGCGTAAGTAATTTTTCGGCGTGGCTGTTATCGGCTCGTTTCCGACTGTTGCAGATAGCGGTCGCGGAGGATGGCTCGGGGCGGCGGGAGCGCTCTAATTAACTGACGGACAACGCCGGCTCACAGCTGGCGCAAGCAGTATGTCTGATTCTCTATCTGCATTCTTATCCCATTAAAACACATAAAGTAATCCGAAGATTCTTACGTGAATCAGAATCGTGTATGGATTTGAAAAATCGAAAGATAAACCATAATAAATACTTACAGGACAAGTGATCTTGATTTGTTTATAGAACTGTACTTGGATTGTTATGCAATGCCCTAATAATCATGTAAAATTCAATATAGATATAGGACCCCTGATCTTAATTATGATTCTAGTGAGGGTTGATGGGGTTCAGTTGAAATAGTTTAGTTTATTTTTATATGGAGACATCCAAAATAAATTATTTTAATTTGCTTGAATTATATTGTAGGATTTGCAGTTTGAATGAATTTTGAGTAAACAATAATGAAATTTGTATTGGGACACTTCAAAATGTGTGAAACAAAATGTGAACATGGCACAGTTGTATAGGTGTATTCTGATGTAAATTAGCATAGTCAAATTGCTTATGTTATGATTTCAATATTGTCTTCATAAACATAAGTTTATATTTAAGTTATTAGCTGTAGAAGCAGCTAAAACTTTTTCATTATAAATGCTAACATTGAGATTATATGGGGCCAATTCCATTCTTATTTTTAGGGTTACGAATGAAAATGACAAAAGAGCACCTCTCACTGTGGGAGTTTGTCTGTCCATCAGTCTGTCACAACTTTAAAGTGACACTGTTATTCATACATAGGCTTGTGTTTCTAATATTGATTGTCAATGCCTATGCAAATATCAATCGAAGCTGATGCCAGGAAACTCCTCTTTAACCATTGCTATTAAAGGTGTGATTAGGTTGAAAAAAGAAAGAGCAGCATAAGGAACCCTTTCTGATGCTGTATATTATCAACAGTTTTTACTTTCATATGGATTTATCAGACACAAAATTTTAATGAATTATGATTTGTGTACATTGATACAAATTTAGTACCAATACCTGCTCTAATACATACACTACAACCTCTTAAAAACATTGATTTGGTCAAAATTGCCTATGATAATTAAATAGCAGGAAGACATTGTCATTGTCTCATCAATTCATGTTCGATGACATTATAGATCAATTACGATGTAAATAATTGACATCTGTTGCAAGGTCAACCTACAGGAAAGACTGACTACCATGTAATGATAAAAAATATGTATGAATAAATTCCCAGGATACCATAATGATGATATAGAAATGAATATAGAAAACAGGTTGTGAAATAGAAAAACAATGTACTCATGATTGTCCTACAAGTATGTAGAGTCAGTATTTTATTGTATTAAACAGGTTACATACATCAAATCTTTATATCATCATCAGTCAGAAAACGTCCACTGCTGGACATAGGCCTCCTCCATGATACAATCTTTACATAGGTAACTTTACACACAGCAAACAACCAAATGCTATCTTAATTACAAACAACAACTACATAATATGACAATTTATTAAATATTAGGGTCACAAGCATATGAATATGAAATTGAAAATACTAATTGTATTATTTTTTAAACTCACGAGGAAATATATTGATTAGATAGTGATTGTATTGTCTCTAAAGTCGGTCAGAAACTTTTGTTGCTCTTGATAAATCCTTACATATACAAATCTTTACATTTTTAAATATTACTGTTTTTTAAAAAAAGTATGTAATAAATGAAAAAAATTGAGTCAGCACATCTATTTTTCTTTGAAATAAATCCATTTTATGGGTTCGGTTTTGCTGTCTGCCTGATAATATACTGGTTTCTCTTTATAATTCTTGTACTTAGTTTACAGTTCACATATTAACAAATATAATGCTTTTTTGACAAAGATGATTCTAGATGCAATTTACATCACTGAACTCATAATCTTTTACAGTCTGCAGGTATCCACTACAGAACCAAGGCATATTAGGCAATGTGCAACGAGATCCTTTGGTCTCCTCATCCATTCATATCAAACTGTCCTATACAAGTTTAATATGATAATGATGGTCTAGTCTCATCACATGTTTGATTGTATTTGTTTGGGACTGGACTACTGTGACTCATTGGTTCACCTTTATGACATCAAAGTGAACTGATGAGCTTCTTTTGTAGCTTGGTTAATGATGTGTAAAATTATTGCAGAGTATTAAAGTATAGCCAGCATATTTTTAGTAAGAAAATATAACAAACTTATGTTTTTTTAAATGTTTTTTGTTTGTGTGTTTTTTTAAACCAAAGAAAAAATGTTTACTGGAATAATTTATCTATGTTTTAAAAGGAGAAAGATGAAAAAATATATGTTTTACAAAGAAAATGTTTTTGTTAAGACAGTGTACTTACCAACTTATAATTTAAAAGATGAAAAGTTTTTTTATAAAGTAAGAAACTACTAGGCACCTCCTTTTTTCGTTAAAATGAAAAAAAAAATTTCAAAGAAAGAAATATTTTCTGGGAAAATTTGTGTTTTAAAAGAAGAAGAAATATATTGTTTTTACGAAGAAAAATAAATGTTAAGTTATTCATAATAAAAGCTTTGTTTCCTATACTTTTATGTTTATATCTGTATCCGGTCTACTGGTACTAAGGTATCAACAGTTCCATTTGACATCATAACCATACCAATGAGACAAAATTAGTATCAATGGTCCATTCCCGAACAAAACAACGGAACTACTGAGACTAGACCATAATGGTGATACAAACATACCCCAGTTAACTCCTAGAACTTTTAATTATACATATGATTACAGCATTAGTTGCAAGATCATTATATTGGGTTTATCTTGTATAATGAAAAACTTGACCGATTGAAATGCTGACCCTATGATGAGTTAGTGTACCACAAACGCAGGAATTTCCAGGCAAACCCGCAGACCATACTTGTTAGTAGTTTTACGTATTTAAATTTACAAGATTCAGTCTCTAATAATATTGTTTGATGTTATTTTATTGTAATAATGATACTGTGGACAAGCATTCACCTACAATGAATGTCCAGGAAAACAAGCTTTTTCCTTTCAGTCACTTGAATGTAATGTCATATTGTTTAACAAAAGTAATATATGTCTTGTAATAACAGTATCTACATATTTGTTATGCATTCTTTTCAGTATATTCTTAGTCAAAATGTTTAAATCATATAAATTATCCTTAGAAGTTGATAAAATTAGAATTGCATATTAAATTTTCATGTGTCTGTCTTAAAGTAAACAATTAAGAAAATGCTGTTTTAAAGAAACTTTATATAACATGTTGACCTTTAATTAAAAAGAGGTTGAATAAGCATCTTCTAGATAGTTCTAAGTTTACTATTGTGAGTCAACTCATTAGAGGATTTACTTGTAGAAGTCTTGTTCTTTGTAGAATAAGTTAACTGTAAGATAGAATAAATATGGCCACTTATTATAGCTTAATATGAGGATCTATTTTTTCACCGATAGTTGAATTGAGACCAATGATATGTTGCCTGAGTGCTAATCAGCTAGAAGCTCTCTTTCCGCAGCCTGTGCATACCCTATTATTGTGAGAAAAATCAATCTGGAAATGGAACAAATCTTGGTTTTAATATTGTCTAGTACAGACAGCAAAATCACACAACTACAACATAATTAACATTCTAAAACTGACTACTAAAACTACACTAATTGGTAAATACTTTGCTAGGCATAAACTCTGCAAAGACTGCCGCAACGGCCTACATAGGGTGAATCAGGTCAATCATGCCATCACACTTGGTAGTAGGGTTATTGTTACATATGAGCCTCTCTCGTAGCTCGCACAGTTGCACTTTCCATGAGGCAACCCTCATGGAGAGTGCTATTAACCTCAGAAAATTGTAGTGATACACCGAAAAATTCTGACCTGGTTCAGTTGACATTTGACGCTTGTTTCTGCAGACGAAAATGCCTCGTCCTGGCAGCCTGAAGGACCCAGACATAGCGGAGCTGTTCAGCAAACATGACCCCGAAAAGATATTCGAGGACCTCCGCGAGATCGGCCATGGGTCCTTCGGCGCCGTCTACTATGCGCGCTGCAATCTCACCAAGGAGATTGTCGCCATCAAGAAGATGTCATATCTTGGGAAACAGAGCGAGGAGAAGTGGCAGGATATATTGAAGGAGATCAAGTGAGTTATTTATGTTCATTCAATGGGCAGTTATTTTATGTGTTTGATCTGCATTCAATATCTCATACTAATAGCAGTCTGATTTGATTGAAGCATATTGATACAATCTCTTGCATCCTACAGTTTTATCTCCACATACTATCAAATGGGGTGAAGTCCAAGCATACAATATCCATACTAATATTATAAATGCTAATGTGAGTTGTGTGTTTGTCCTTCACCACATAATGTATAGTCAGAATGATTAAATTTTTTTGTGTAGGGATAGTTGAAGGACTGGAAAAGACATTAATCCACGCGGACTAAGTTGCGGGCAAGCTAGTAGTTTGATGATTTAATTTGTGAATTAAATTCACCTGTTTTTTCATCACCTATGTCTCAAGGAAAAATGCTAAAAATCAAACAGTTGCTATGTACTAGCCATATACAATATTTTTAATTATTTTGTTTTCTTGATTTTGTCATCATCAACAGCCTATTTATGTCCCCACTGTAGGGGCTCAGATCTACTCTTCTACAGAGTGTATTGATTGATTTTGTACTTATTGATTACCTATAGCATGCAAAATTTGTGTCATTTTGGTATGCAAATTAAATGATGATAACTATAAAATGTCAGATCTTACAAAAACGAATACGAGGGGCATACCGAAAAGATCGGTAATCGAGTACTTTCGATTTAATTAGATTAAAAACTCTTTTTGATGAATAAACACTGGTTAGTTGAAAATCGAATACAATTGACAGAATTAAAAAAAATTTTTTTTTTAAAGAACAATATCAGTTTGAAATTGATAGGTCGATAAAAAAATGGAGCTTACAAGAGAAAGTTTCCGTGCCATAATTTTTTACAACTTTCGACGAGGATTATCTCAGGGACAATGTCTCGCTGAGCTTATATCTATATTCAAGAGTGAAGCGCCTAGCCAGACGACAATATATCGCTGGTATTCTGAATTCCGGCGTGGACGTGCTTCTCTTGGCACCGTACCTTCCACAGGCCGGCCAAAAACAGCGGTTACACCAGAAAATGTCGCTGTTGTGCGCCGAATGATACAGGATGACCGACATATTACATATGAGCAGATTCGGGCTACTTTAGGGATAGGTATGACTGCGATACAAACTGTTTTACATGGTGAACTGGGAGTGAGAAAGCTAGTTTCCCGCTGGGTGCCCCATAATTTGTCCGAAGAGCAAAAGGCGGCTCGTGTCAATTGGTGCCGGTCTACTCTGCAACGCTTCAACGGAGGAAAGTCAAAAGCAGTTTATAACATTGTCTCTGGTGATGAATCATGGATCTATTCATATGAGCCAGAAAGAAAGCATCAGTCGGCTGTCTGGGTCTTCGCAGGTGAGATCAAGCCAACAAAAGTTGTCCGCTCTCGCAGCGTATCGAAGAAAATGGTCGCTTCGTTTGTCGCGAAAACAGGACATGTAGTCACAGTTCCCTTAGAGGAACGGAGAACGGTTACCGCTGATTGGTATACAACGGTTTGTTTGCCACAGATGATATCCGAACTCCGTAGAGGTAACCCGAAACGACGCATAATCCTCCATCACGATAATGCGAGCTCTCACACCGCTCAGAAAACAAGCGAGTTTTTGAAGCAGGAAAACGTTGAATTAATGGATCATCCTCCATACAGCCCTGATCTGAGTCCCAATGATTACTTTACATTCCCTAGAATCAAAGATTTATTGCGTGGTCAGCGGTTTCAAGGTCCAGAAGAAGCAGTGGAAGCATACAAATCGACGATTTTGACCATGTCAACTTCGGACTGGAATTGCTGCTATAATAATTGGTTCGAACGAATGCAAAAGTGCATTAACTGCAACGGAGAATACTTCGAAAAGCAATAAAAATAAATTTAGTTATTTCCTGTATGTATTGTTTTATATTCCCGATCATTTCGGTATGCCCCTCGTATAAGTACGAGTACAATAATAATTCCATGTAAAATGACAAAACATTGAATGTAAACCTCAACTAATTATGTTTTATGAACTGATGCCTCAACTATGACCTGTCCTATCTAGATTCCTGAAGCAGCTGGACCACCCCAACACGATAGAATACAAGGGCTGCTACAAGCGCGAGCACACGGCATGGCTCGTAATGGAGTATTGCGTTGGTTCTGCTTCCGATATCATCGAGGTAATGCATGAGTTTGTTATTTATTACCTATCCTTTTTAGCGTTTCGTACCTTAAAAGAAAAAAAGGAGCCTTTATATATTATCTATTCTCTTAGTTGTCCATCTCTCTGTCAATACCCTTTTTCTCAGATACACGTGGAGGTATCAAATTGAAATTAATTACAAATACTCAAGTTGCAATCTCTAAGTCAACACAATAAAAGGATACAGATGTTTATGTTTATTTTGACGATTTCTCTTGAGAGCGCATCAATACCTATACTTCGCATTGATCTAGAATCCTGAAATTTGGCAAAAGTAAGGTCTTTCAGGACCAGTATAGGAATAAATCTGAAAAGCATAATGCTTAAATTATAGCTCATTAAAAGATTACATACTGTTGGCGCCTGTCGCGTTATATTCTTAATGCTATATTGTTAACAGTTGCTTGTTGGTTTCGTCAGGCGCACGTATTATTTACGATTTTCAATGTTAAGTATTCATATTCTGTAAGGAACTACTTTGCCGGGTTTTTAAATACTTATCTGATTTTTATTTGTTAATACTATAATCGTATGTGAATATTTGTTACGTAGCTATAAAATAAACAAATGAAACCCGCGAGATTTCTTTGAGTGATCCTATTCTAAGGCTGAGATTACAAGGCTGACCCGACCGTTCATGGTTAAACGTGTCTGACGTCACGTTGAATCCAATATGGCGATATGTATTTCACACAAGATTTCACATGTATTAAACTATAGTATAATTTTTATTATTGATAATATTAATACTTGTCGTGTTTTTACTATTATGAAATGCAATTTTTCAATTCAAAACTAAAATGTTGTGCCTATCTCAGATAAAGCATCAATCGATGAAACTGCATTAATAATTGTGTTTATTCATAATCAAACATTTTCTGCCTTCGTACACATGTACATAAACGGAAAATAAATAAATATTAAAGGATAAATAAATACATTACAATAAAAAGCTGAATGGAACACAACAGCGCTGTGAACATGCTGTTTGTGGGTAGGTGAACAGATGATAGCGAGCCAGGTGGACATAGATAGACAATGCCGTACCACCAACTAAACCGAGTACCGACAGATACCTCAACTGGGAATCGAACCTCGGTCCTCCAGATTGTTATACGATTAACGTAGGTACTAGTATTTAAGGAAGCGACTGCCATCTGACACTCTAATCCAGAGGGGAAAACTTCATCAAGCCGCTCGAAGGCATCTTCTAACTTGACTAAAACAATGCTATTAAAGACGACAGCTTGGATCCACAGCTTTACGTGTCTTCCAAAACACTGAATCATTAGACTTTTTAGACAATCGAGTGATTTAGCCTGCAATGTCCCAACCAGACTAGAAAAAGTCTCACAAAGTGATATTTTGATTATGTCCGTCTAAGTCGACTCCGCTCAGACAACTGCACTACGGAGATCGAGCATAATTTTGCCACCGAAAATGCAAAAGTGGCATACGAAGCATCATGAGCTCATAATTGTCTTTTATTTCCGAGAAAATGTCCCTCCTCGCCGAACGCCCGGCTTTAGCTGGAAATGCTCTTAGCTTTGAGTCACGTTTGTATCGGGCGGTAGTGGAGGCGACGCGACCGACGCGTTATCATCGTTGTGTATCATTCTGTTATCGATTTGTTCGGAATGCTTTAGGAGATGCGTGGTTTTACTTTATCGATCGCTGTTCTCAATCTTGTAATCTGGTTATTTTTGATATTCATTGGGAATGTTGTGTTATGTTTGACCGTGTTACAATTTCCCATACGCCATTCTATGCTCTTTGTTGAAAATCAGAAAGAGGATATGATTGTAAAAACTTTGTATTTGTTTCTGTACATTATATAAAAAATCTATATTCAGACAAAATTTTAGGACGTTTAAGAATGGCTCCATAAGGAGAAAAAGTACTTAAATATCGTAAAATATAGTAAACAGGAAATTTTCCACAAAGAAGACTTCGTTTTAATTTAAAAATAATTCGAACTACATTGAAAGATTTTAAATGTCCAAGCAAGTTACCAAACTGATTAACATAACAACTGATTGACTGACTGACTAACATAACAAAACTGAATTATGATACCGGTCTATGGGTCAATGAATAACTTTCCTTAAATAACACATCAATAATATCGTACTGCCATCGCGAATACTCCCTGTAAACTTGGTTACGACAAATTCCCTCATTGAAAGTCGACGAAGGAGGCTCAAGTCCATCATGTCCACCTCTCAACGTTTTATAACTTCTGTCCCTCGTTTTGTTTGCGGTAATATAATTAAAAGATTTTCTATATCATACAAGAATCAATCTCTCGCATAATCTGATCTTCGATAGGATGACTATTTTTTATGTCAGCAAATCAAATATATCCCAGCTCAAGAGTTAGAAACGGTTTGTTATCGGTATGGATACGTTTTGAAAATATGGAACAAAGCCAAATAGACCCCCGTTTTTTCGCACAGAAACGTCTGTCACTTCGACACATTGTCACTAACTGAATTCACGTCCTCCCAATCGGACACGGCCTTCAGCTTTAGTTCCAGGCGTTATACCGTTGACTCTGTGTGTTGGAATGTGCTTCAAGACCATTGAATCTGTGCTGGGGACATCATTCTTCGTGACCGTGTGGCATCGTGTGGTCTGCATACGCATTTTTTAAATATTAGATAAGGTTTCGTTTGACCTCCATCTGACCTGATGTTAAGCGGTGATATGGTTTAGGGTGGTTCATGGTTACCTAGAAATAGCCTACTTGCCTCTGGCTGAATACATTAAGGTTGTAATGCTCAAGAAACAGCAGCAGGCAGGGAATTCCAAACGGATAATAAATGCAGGAGCAAAACGCTTCGTGCACAATTTTGTAATGTCAACTTAATAAGGGTGGAATTCAACCGTTATTCTGGTTAACTGATTGAATAAAGCGGATGCCGGATCATTGATGCCGAAGAAATGGAGTAGCAGAGAGAACAGATCCCTAAGGGATGCCAGCAAATGGTGATCAAGGACCTCTCAAATCGATTTTCATCTTAGGAAGTCCGATATAAACTTTCTGCTTAAAAAACTTATCTCTGGTCTCACTAATGACAGCATTCTTAACAAGAAGCAAAAATAACAGTAGTTATGTAACAAAAGGCTTCATTATAATCACAAGATTGTCTATCTGTACACTAGGAGGTGTAGCGTCGTCGAGTGCTCGGTTCCCATCACCTCTCACCGCGTTAATTAATTCAAGTCACGCCGGTGCACGCACCCGATGCAAATTAATATGAAATATCATCGCACTTGATTCTGTTTCCTGTTTTTATGCTGTTATGTCACGGTACGCAGTGTGCTGCAGGCTTTAGGATTCGCCCCTTGTCATCCCGTGGGTATCGTAGAGGGTGTTTTAAGGAAGATTCAGTACCCGCGAAGCTGCACCAAAATGATATCATTAAATACGCCTGCTAGGATGAAAAATGTTGATCAAAGGCCGCCCTCTACTCTTCATCGTCGGAAAAATGCTTACCTCGAAGATATTTCTTTAGGTTGGGGAACAGAAAATTAAAGGTTAAAGAAAAATGGGTTCGGAAATGGCTGCCAACATTAAGACTTTCTTTTACCTGGCCATCCCACGTAGAATTATTCTCCATAGGCCACACCTCTGCTCTCTGAAACATTTTTTGAAAGTATTTTTTTATATATTTACTTTGCCGTATAAAAATAAGGTCACTCAGCTTACGCTGAATTTCTATTAGCAATCAAAACCTTCATGAGGAAATTGTAAAACAAATATAATTCGTAGTGTCAACAGGCTGATTTGAGGTTTGGTAACAAAAAACCACAATAAATGGCCGTGGCGCTTCGTGTTACAACCACCTATATAAGTGAAGGCATTAAGTAGTACATTGCAAATTGATTTAGTACGTCAATAAAGATATGTTCCAATTTAATAAAACTGCGTAAACACCATAGTAACACAGATACGTTATTAAGGTCTAGTTCAGAAATCAACGTAATACAAATTTGTTTAATTTTCGAATTTAAGCACGCCATCCTTCACACGATTGGGCGATGTAATGAAATGTATATGCCAAATTAAATGTTGCTGAGACTGCGCTTTGAACATATTTTGATGCGCGTATAAACACAGTTTGAAAACAATTTTTTAGAAGGAAATGAACAGAAAGGCCTACTGAGTTGAAACGATTTGATATGACATTAATTGATTGTTGGTACTAAATATTGTAAATTTCATCCTCAGGTCCACAAACGTCCCTTACGAGAAGAAGAAATAGCAGCCATATGCGAAGGCGTAGTCTGCGGGTTGTCCTACCTGCACAGCCTCGGCCGCATCCACCGGGACATCAAGGCCGGGAACATACTGCTCACAGAGAACGGGACAGTCAAACTTGCGGACTTCGGCAGCGCCAGTATAAAGTGTCCCGCTAACAGTTTCGTCGGGACACCCTATTGGATGGCGCCAGAGGTTATATTGGCTATGGATGAGGGGCAGTACGATGGAAAGGTAAGAGATGCGTCCCGTTTTCATCTTTACAGAACTAAGATTACTTTTTCAAAAGGACTGAGTTTTAAATTTTCCTAAGGTTCTCGTTAAGATCGTACTCAAATTCGGAGTAGTGGATATACCCATAAACACAAATTTTGAGTACATTTCGAAAGATATAGGACATTTATAAATGTAGAATGCAAATAAAACCCCGTAATTTTAATGAATATAAAAATTTTTGTGATAAAAATAATCGGAAGATATGTAGTTGTTTATTGCTTTTTTACGTTAACACATTTTAATTACAAGTTTAGTAAATATCACAGAACAAATGTTTTCTAAATGACTATATATTACCTATAATAACAAATGTTACTATGTTATAGTTAATTAACTGTTAAATTGATTGTTTACAGGTGGACGTGTGGTCGCTAGGTATAACATGTATAGAACTGGCGGAGCGCAAACCCCCGTACTTCAACATGAACGCTATGTCGGCGCTGTATCACATCGCACAAAACGACTCGCCAACCTTACAAGTGAGTCATCGTCTTCTCTTTAACCTTTACATTATTTGATGATATACAATCATCGGTGCTATCCCGTGAGCACAGGCCGGACACTTGGAACAAATGACGTGATATCGGAACACATCGAACGGTTCACGTTTATATACAAGCACATGTGTGTGTAGTCCGCGCGCGATTTACGTAACGGTCAGTCGGAGTCAGTTTCTTGCCAGGAGAGGTGAGGTACTGCAGAGTGGTGGGAGGCGGTGAACGTCCGTTCTGTTCGTAGTACTGTACTAATTATGTGGTCAAGCGTTAAACTATAATGCAATGTTTGCAATAAATTAAACAGAAACAACTTTTTTATTTTATTTTTATTTATTTTTAAACTATCTTGTATTAAAAGAATTAACGCGTTCATAAAGAACTAAGGAACCGACTTCAACTTCCCTAAAAGTCTACCGGCATTCGTTCCCTAAAATGGTAACCCTTAAAGGTAGAATTTAGGTAGAAATTAGCTAAACCAATTTTCGTTAAAATGTATATGGGGCCACCTCTGAATTATGATCTACCAAACAGAAAAATAATCATCACAATCGATTCATAATTGTTGGTTGAAAATTGACATGATAACGATTAAGCAATATAAAACTGTGCAGGCCCCTGAATGGACGGACACGTTCCGGTACTTCGTGGAGGCGTGCCTGCAGAAGAACCCTCCGGACCGTCCGTCGTCCACCAAGCTGCTGTCACACCCGTACATCACGAGGCCGCGGTCACAGCATGTGCTCGTAGACCTCATACAGCGCACCAAGGCGGCAGTCAGGGATCTAGACAACCTCAACTATAGGAAGATGAAGAAGATATTCATGGTAGACGGTGACAACGAGAGTGCTATAGGTATGATTCCTGTGCGTTTCTATGTCAATTTACATAAAACAGAGTCGGTTACAGTTGATTTTTATTATCCTCGATGGTTTTGTATTGGTTTTCGCCCCGAATACAGAATACTAGTACTAAAGATTATGGCAAAAGAAATTTAGTATGACAGTTTCATCGCCGAAATAATGTGAGCTTTTTACAACAGCCACGGAATAACATGGATTTATGTTGTGTGTGACAGGTGACAGCGAGGAGACGGCGGAGGAGCGCTCCGGTGGGGACAGCTCCAAGTCCAACTCTGCCACATCTGAACACAGCGCGGCCGGCGCGTCCAGCCAGAGCTCCTCCTCGGGCAGCTTGAGGCGGAGACCCAGGGCGGTGAGTATCAAGACGAAAACATCAGCATAGTGGCTATAATCAGATTAAAGTACACTGAACATAAAGCTTCGCTAATAGACAAGTCCGTACTTTCTATGAGTTAGGCAAGTGATAACACAAAGCAAACTTAAGCATAATTAATTTTTGTTATTGAATAACTCGTTTAATTTCACACGGAAAATGGTAATTACAAAAGTTGTTGAGAATAAACTATTTCTATTCTATTCTAGAATTAAATTTACCTACAATTTTGGTTCTTATATAGCTCGACGTGTCAGTGAGATAAAGTAGTAATGGGCAGGCCACATCGCTTGAACGGATAACCGAGGGGGAGTAAGAGTTCGAAGAGTAACAAACACGTACCGGGAAACGGGTACCGGGCTGTCCCCCTACTAGATTGACCGACGACCTAGTCAAGTAGTCACTGGATGGAAGTTGCTCGGGATCGGTCATTGACATACCCTGGAGGAGGCCTGTGTCCAGCTGTGAACGTTTCTGAACTGATGATGATGACCATACAAATTATTATTTGTATAATGTAACAATATGAAGCCATTTCATATTCATTTTTTAATTCATTTTTTAACTATTTTTCGTTAATTAAAACTAAAATAGGCATACAATTATTACAACTAAAATGCCTGTTTTCAAATCATCTATTATTAAATCAATACTGCTCCAACATTATCATTCTAATGATAAATGGCTCTATAAAGCTATTAAAAATAATTTGATTACACTTAAAAGAGACAAAAATTATTTCCAACCGAATATTTAATAAGTTAGGTCAGTCTTTAAAAGGCTTACATTAACCTAAGCCAATATGAAGGCATTTCATATAAACCAAACTGAGGGGTACATATTATTTTTTAGTTGAACGCGAACCACCACAACCAGCCGCCGCCGCAACCGTATCCCATACACCTCAACCACCAACATTCGCCGCACGCGACAAGGTAAACACAACGATCCTACTGCTTTACACATACTTATATCAAGTTTTTACACAACGTGCTTGAACTTTGTCCTTCATCTCGTTCGATGGTAAATGACCATAAGGTCGTGGATTAGAAACTAGACACAATAATAATTTGCCAAAACCATATCGGTATTGCCCTGTTATGTTGCAGCTAATTTTGGCACAGATTTGGAAATATTTATTTAACGATTTACCTAACTATATTACTAAATCTGCCAAAATTCTGGGGCCCAAGTAAAAGTATTTTCAATGACAATTCATTTTAATTGGTCTGTAATATTTGCATTCCATTGTGTGTGTAGTTGCTTGAAGTATTGCCTTATTGTTCCACTTATTAAATGTGTCTTCAGGGGTCTTGTCGGGTGAACATTTCTCGGCTCAAAATTCAGCGTAAGCTAGCGCTCAGCTTTTTCTACAAATACGAGAGCTTTGGAAGTTTCATATTAAAAAGTGGTCACCCGCCAAGAGGCCTGTATCTGTATTCTAGATATAGCATGGTATATTTTATTTATGTGGTACATGAGTATGGGATAGAATGTGGTATTTATATTGATCTGTGATGTTATGTTTTTGTACAATTTAGTATTAGAATCAATCGTAGTTCGATTTTCATTTGTTAATGTGGCCAGAAATTATTTTTCGTTAATTAAAACTAAAATAGGCATACGATTATTTTGAACGGTCGTGCAACTAAAATGCCTGTTTTCAAATCATCTATTATTAAATCAATACTGCTCCAACATTATCATTCTAATGATAAATGGCTCTATAAAGCTATTTAAAAATAATTTGATTACACTAAAAAGAGACAAAAATTATTTTCAACCGACTATTAAATAATTCGGGTCAGTCTTGAAAAAGGCTTACATTAATCTAAGCCAAACGACTGTCAACTATTGCTATGTTCAGATAAGATGAAATAAAACACAGTATTAAGATCATGGCTGCTGTGTTACAATTGCGAAGACTGTCAGTCTACTCAAATAGTATTATGACAAATGATTTTGGTATAATTTTTCAAAGCTTCACAAACAATAGATTAAATGTGATATACTGCTATTGTTTAATTTCCATTATGATATATAAAAAATTACGGAATTGAGAAAAGTTTTAATCACATTTCTAGAGACATTCTGTATAAATATGGCAAAGTCGTTACATGTAAAACACCTTATTTACATATATTTTTGTGTAATGTAAATACTCATTGTTATATGTATAAGATATTCGCTTGACACGCCTCTGTAGTTAGCTTTAGCACGACCCGCACTGCACGTTACCTTTCAGGCGCAATCGGAAGTGGCTTTACTCATGTTGCTGTTTCGTACGCAGAGAGAGCGAGAGTCCTCTGCCGTCGCAGCACGACGACTACGTGAACAGAGACGCTCTGAGAGACTACGCCAATAGAGACTCTCTGTGCGACGACTACGGTGACGACTACGCGAATAGAGAGGCTATCAGGGAGGCGCAGAGGGAGCGAGAGAGGGAGAGACAGGCGAATGAGTACAGAGAGTACGTGAACGCGCCGTCTACGTGGCAGCAGGACGCCGGCGACGACAACAGGAACACGCAGCGACGGCAGACGAACAGAGATCGTGAGTATTTTAACGGTAATGTTATGTTTGGTTTCGTTATATCGTTTAGTTTATGTTATATATACTTCTCATCAGAAAAATCGTAACACCTTGCAAGTTTATGTTTTGTAAGGATTATCATAAAAACCTATGAAAATTTAATTTGAATTTAGAACATTAACATTAGGATTTGAAAACCTCATATATTTACTATTAAACGATATTTGACATATATTCCTAAATATACACATTTTTCTGATAATCCTTACAAAACATAAACTTGCAAGGTGTTTAGATTTTTCTAATAAGAAGTATCTAATTTCAAATGTACAAATGAAAACTCTAAATATTGTTTAGAACTTAAAATTACGAAAGCTTTCTAAAATATGGTGGAATGTTTCTGCACGGAACCATTATGGTCTGTGCGAATCTTGTTTATTTCATGGTTGTGCAGTTTAATAGATATTTAGAGTTCTATTTTGTCGCGTCTAACGACTTCTTCGCCATCTTCAGTCAACGATAGGTTCAGAAAACTTGTCTCGGGCAGCTCCGCGACCTTTTCTAGGTTCTATAAATCTATACGGGGAGTAAAAAAAATCAGTTAATATTTTACATGAGATAATTCACTTTAATTAACCAAGCTTGGCAGACCGATGCGTGGCGACCACGTACCGGGAAAAGTGTACCGGACCGTCCCCCTACTAGATGGACCCACGACCTAGTGCCTAGACCTAGTTAAGGTCGCGGGGAGTCGCTGGATGCAAGTGGCTCAGGACCGATCAATGTTTCATACCATGGAGGAGGCCTAAGTCCAGCCGTGGACGTTTCCTGGCTGATGATGATGATTTTTCGCAGGTGTATTGATAACCTTAGTATGTTAGTAATTACGTAAATCTTACCTTCTACCTATTAATGTTGGGTTTATTGCATGAATTGAAATGGAATTGTTCTACATGACCATTATCAGGTCATCGACCTGTCTATCGAATACCGACCTACGTAAATGAAGATTTGTATCGTCACTAACCATTTGTTATCAAATCGAGTGTTTTGTATGAAACCACCGTGCTTGATACGTTTGTTGTAATTCAGTAGGTATGAGCAACAACGTGTCGGCCGCGATGTCGCTGGTGTCCGAGCACGGCGCGAACAACTTCGCAACGATACGTACCACCAGCATCGTCACAAAACAACAGAAGGAGCACAACCAGGTATTACCTTAGTGACGGTTAAATAAAGATGTGCACATCTCGAACATTCAGGTTATTGAGATGTAGGCGATGTGGTTTTTTATTACCGTAACACGCAGTGCTATTGACATTGCTGCTGGGCAGTCTCTCTTAAAATGATTGTAGCTAACCAGATAAGCTTAATAATTTACGCGTTCAAAAAGAACAAAGGAACCGACATTAACTACCCTAAATGTCTACAGCATTCATCCCCTAAAATGGTCACCCTTAGAGGTAGAATTATACAATATTTGTCTGTCGATTTTCTCAAAAAGTGCTCAATCAATTTCGATAAAAAAATTATGGAACCGCCTCTGAAGTATGATCTGCTAAACAAAAACAGAATCATCAAAATCGATTCATAATTGGCGCCTTTTGGCTTCACATTTCTTTGTTAGTTTTTACAAACCTTTTTTTTATAACTTATAAATAGAAGTAAACATTTGTATAATTTTGTTCACTTGGCGGCGCAGGAGATGCACGAACAGATGTCAGGGTACAAGCGCATGCGGCGCGAGCACCAGGCTGCGCTGCTGAAGCTGGAGGAGCGCTGCAAGGCGGACGTGGAGGCGCACAAGGCGCAGCTGGACCGAGAGTACGAGACGCTGCTACAGCAGCTGTCCAGAGAGCTGGAGAGGTTACAGGTACAAGACGTAACAAGCATACGTAATAACAACGAGATGAGGACCACAGCAGCACTTTGTGACTTTGATTTTTTAGGTAACTTTAATGGGAGATTATTTGACATATCCATAATAGGTAATAAAGCGGTCTTTGACAAACCTTCGTATAGTACAGGATCGTGTGTTTTAGGATTGCGATTTTGTTCGCTTTGTTCCGTCATTTTATGACAGCGACTGGATGACTTGCGTTGATCTTATAAAGCCAAGACCACACGACCGACGAGTAATAATTAATGAAGCTCATTATCGACTTATGTATATTTTTGCAACTCTAGCAATAATATGAATGTCTATGTTTTACAGACGAAACACGCCCAAGAGCTGGAGCGTAAGTTGAAACAGAACACAGCCGCCGAGAAGAAGCTGATAAAGGACATAACGTCGCGTCAGGAGCAAGACCGGAAGGCGTTCGAGACGCAGCGCAAGCGGGAGTACAAGGCCAACAAGGAGAGGTGGAAAAAGGAGCTCAGTATGGATGACGCCACGCCCAAGAGGCAAAGAGATGCCACGTTACAGTGAGTACTCTATCAACACTGTTCTTATTCTGTTCAATACTTCACAGGCGGTGTTTTTAAATAAGATATATCATTTATTGATGAAAAAGGGTTAGCACTTGGCCACACGTTGAACACTTCGAACCAATGTCGTGATATCGGTTCTTGATTTGATGAGCTCTGTGAAAATTTCATATTCATACTTCATGTTGTGTGTTAGATCACAGAAGGACAACCTGAAGCAGGCGGAGGCGGCGGAGGAGGCTCGCCTGGTGCGGTCGCAGCGTGAATACCTGGAGCTGGAGCTGCGGCGGTTCCGACGACGGCGCATGCTGGCCCTACATCACAAGGAGCAGGAGTTGTTGAGAGAGGTGAACTCTTTAGATGACATAATAACATGCAAAATTAGTTTACATCTGGGTAATGGTAGTCGTAGTACAGATATATGGAAAATTACTCAATAACTTAGTCTTTAACAATTTTTCTTTATCACAATGGACTTTCTCTGAGGGGATTTGCCATAATCACCATGCTTGGTAGGCGGATTGGTGATCATTGTTACATAGATACCAGTGGCGAAGGGTGGAATTTTGGCAAAGGGAAGCCGATCCAAAAAAAATGCTTACCGCGTGATTCAAATTCGGCTTCAGAAATTCTCAGTATTTCTTCAAATGGGAAGATGATGAGCAAGTAGTCAGTTAGGCAGCATTCCATACGAATTAAAGCCATAATGGCACACAAAACTCACCGTATTGAACGAAATATGCAAGTAAATCACCTTATAAACACAAAAAACAGCACATGAACTTCGAACTAAGTGAAATACTTTCTAATCCGTCACATAAAAAACATCGATAGTACTAACCTAGGAGCATTTAATCACGTACTAACAAGCATTCATGATTCACGCGTACTAAAGTTGTTTATTCCAAACGGAACAAATCACACGCAAATACGCCTAAATAAGACAATGTGACTCGCGATGAAACTTACTATGAAAATGCTACTTTTTAAATTTTGCATTGTTATAACACTATTAACTTGCTAGAAAAAATGTCTAATTGGCGATGTATTTCCTCATTAAAATTACATTTTTAAAATTACTCGTATTATTGCTCTCTATCTCGCTCCGCATAAGGCGTTCGAAAGAGAAGAAATCTAGAATGCCGAAATCCGGCCGGCTTATATCGTGAAATAAAAAGCGACGTTTACTACGAGAGCGTAAGAGACAGAGCATTAGTTGACACGGGAACTGTGGTATAGTTTTGGCGGGCTTTGACAATTTATAGATAATATCTGTCACCCGGTGGGAATCGGCTTGTATGGACCATTCGCCACTGATATATATTGCTTTTTAATTGTGCGCAGGCGTTTTTTGTATTGCTCTTTAATTGCGCACAGGCGTTTTTTGTAGTAATATTTTGAGCGTATAAAAGTTAATAGTACATTACATTAATGATATGTGGAAAGGATTTTTTAAAGGTAAGCCGGTGGGAATCGGGTTGTATGGACCCTTCGCCACTGATAGATACCCATCTCCTTGTTGCTACCTGTTGTTGTTTTAAGGAGATGTCTCATAACAAGTGTTGTATATATTTTTGCTGTGACAAAAATTACATTTATATACATTATTTGCTTATAAGATACAATGAAGGCATTTTTTCAACTTATGCATGTTAAAAGATTAGCCCTGAAACAATGCTGTGAACAAAAATAATTGTCTCCTAAAATGTACGTAAACAGACACAAGTTATAAACGTATGTTTTCGCAGGAGTTGAACAAAAGACAACAGCAGTTGGAACAAGCGCACGCCATGCTGCTGCGGCACCACGAGAAGACACAAGAGCTGGAGTACAGGCAGCAGAAAGGCGTACACGCGCTAAGGTAAACATATATGATTTCCTCAGTCTTGTTAAGATAATATTATAGCTCCCGGCAAACAACTTGAAATATGGCATTGACTGCGCGCAGTAAACGATTTTCGGGTCTCTTTGGCGAGTACAGGAAGGGACTGGCCGGCCGTATTATAAATTACGAGTAATAAATCAAAAATTCCTAATCACAATCTAGGCTTCAAGCAAATGGGATGGCATTTGTCCTTATTGCGGACTGTCTGTCCGTCTGTCACAGCTGATTTTTATTAGCTCTTATTTTCTTTGGTGCATTTCTTGTTTTGGACTTATCAAGAAAAAATGAAATCAACCGCTCCCTTATCTCTATCATCGATCAAGTGAAAAATATATATTTTTTAAAAACAATACAGTAGATAGACAAACATAGTGGGTAAATATTATCGGAAAACCTAAGTGAGGTCTCGACTCTAGTATATCAGTATAAGAAATTATCAAAATCAAACAAAGTTATGCGTTCGGGAAAATGAACCTTATTTGAACATAATAATTGAATAAACTTTTCTGTGAAAAAACAAATGTGATCGATCAGAAGAAAACAAATGTCAGACCACCTATCAAAAAAACTCTGAACACATGACGAACACTTTTACACAAAACATGAGACTTATTTGTCTTATTGACTTTGCTTCTGACCACTTACGAGATAGCAGCGATTTCAAAAATGTAATATCTATTCGCACGAATTACTCACACATACTCATTCATCATTTACTTAAGTTTTTCTCCTATACAATTATGTTGTCCGTATCAATGAGTATAACATTTCAGGGAGGAGCAGCTGTGTAACCAGCACGCGACGGAGCTGGCCAACCAGCGCGAGTACATGCAGCGAGCGGAACACGAGCTGCGCAAAAAACACGCGCTACAGCTCAAACAGCAGCCCAAGAGCCTCAAGGTACCTCACATACATCACCCTCCTACAACCATAACTTATATACAGTACATGTTCTTGTTGGGGGATTGGTTTAGTTGCAAGACTACATCTTTCCAAAATTTATTCATAACGATAACAAACATCTCGAATCTTAATATTTTTCAATACTAGTTAATTTATTTAAATAATGAAAGGTACAATCGTTCGGTCGCAGCTTCATTCACTATCCTCTTGAAATAGGGCTCGATGTAATTATGAAAGTTTCTTGTTTAATCATTATAATTGACCTTAAAATGTTCTCTGAATTAATAGTCATCGTCATCAACCATTGTATTAATTTTGTATAAACTTTGGATTGTTTTCTATCAACAGCAAAAAGAGATGCAGATCCGCAAGCAGTTCCGAGAGACATGTAAAATACAGACGCGGCAGTACAAGGCGCTAAAAGCGCAGATACTGCAGATGACCGCTAAGGTAAATTCATTGTATATGTTGTAACATGTCTTTTGTTGATTGGAAGCCGTATGATCAATCATGACCTTATTTATATGGCAATGTATTTATTTGTATGGCAGTAGGTAATATTAAAATTAAAGTTTAAATGCCTTGCGTTGCCGCCGCTAAAAATAGCATAGTGCTACATGAAATTATGTAACTAACTAAATGAAAACATGTACTCCTTGAATAGCTTTTCCGCTGCTTTGTCCGCGTGGACTTGGAGCTACGTCAGTAAAGTTTGACAGACAAACCAAATGTGGAACCATTCTAAATATCTACCACCATGTACTAGGAACCGTGTACCCTTACCAGATGGGCCAACGATAGCAGTAGACCTTTCCCGACTGAAGATAGTGACAGTCCATGCCATTATATATTTTGTCAACCACCAAATATTTTTTGACGATAAAACCCGTTTGATGAGCTCAGTGGTGGTGGCAAATCTCCGCGGTTTATAAACTTTTATTATAGCGGTTTTAGGATTGGCTCATTATTATTACATTAGGTTTTTGTAGTTGCAAATGATCAATATAGTCTAAAATCCCACAATACAACGACCTTCACCGATCTGGCTATTGTATGAAAAGTAGTTAATATCAAATTAAATATGGCAATGAATATATTGCTAATGGGTTGCCTAAAAAACTAGCAATGCTGGGTGTGTCCTCTTCTATCGCGTGGGATGGTCGCTGGGACCTCTCTGTCGCACGTGTTCACTCTTTGGCTCAGAGCAAAGTCGCGGGCGCTAGGCGGCGCTGAAGTCGTACACCGAGCCATAGAGAGTGAACACGTGCGACAGAGAGGTCACAGCGACGATCGCATGCGATAGAAAAGGATACACACAGCATTGCAGCGAAATTAATTTTTAAATTGTTAATTATAAATTTTAAATATTCGGGACTAAAAAAATTTAGGCAACCCATTTGCAATATATTGACGTATTTAATTTGATATAAACCACTTTTCATACAATAGTCAGCTCGGTGAAGGTCGTTGTATAGTGGGATCCTCGACTAATACCATAAGAGCCGGGTCCTTAGATGAAGGGTGCTTATTAAATTGTCGTTTCAGCAACTCACCATTAGACTTGCATATTGTTTATAGGAGCAACAAAAGGAGGTGATAAAGACGTTGAAGGATGAGAAGCGTCGGAAGCTGGTGCTGCTGGGCGAGCAGTACGACCAGAGCATCAGCGAGATGTTGCAGAAGCAAACCGTCAGGCTAGATGAGAGCCAGATGGTGAGATATATACTCTTTATTGTATAATAAAGTTCGCACTTGGCCTTCATCTCACCTGATGGTAAGTGACGATAAAGCCGTTAGCTAAAGCTAATAAGGCAATAGGTAAAATGGTGTTAGACAGGTAACATATAATACCCTACCGCCGACTAAACCATACCGATAGGGATGGGAATCTATTAGCGATCTTCATAGTGTTAGTCAAAGCGTGTAGCCAATAAGCGGTTATTTACGGTCTTTATTTATTATCATTACCATTTCACGTTGCAAACTCTATAATAGTTGTATTCGCCAATTTGATAAATAACAAGTAAATTCGTCAAAAAGAACTGGAAACCGACTTCAATTGCCCTAAAAGTATACTTTTACTAAATTTAAGATTTATATCGTTTTCTCATGGATGCCATTGTCAAAACTGGACCACACAGGTAGCACTACCTTTAAAATAAAAAAAGAATCATCGAAATCGGTTCACCCAGACAACAGTTATAAGTCAAAACATACCCGTAGAATTGATAACCTCCTCCTTTTTTTATTCGGTTAAAAACTAAACTAGAGCTTCCCCAATCTGCTTTCTATCGGCTGATTGTTTTAGGTTTTATTGGCAGATAGGAAGTAGGTGTTCTTTTTTTTTTTTAATGTAAAAGTTTAGGAGCCGCTGCTCTAGTAACTCAATACTCGATAAATGTCGCTTTGTCGCTCTACTAAATCACGGTTCTGAGTGACAGAAAAGGATAGAAGCATAGGAAAGTGCGATTCGGTGCAGCGAGATGTAGTTCAACTCTTATATAGTTGTGAAGAATTTATATGATGACAACTCTCAAGTGTGTTTTTGTTTGCTTTATTGTACTTCTTGTGTTGTAGATGGAGTGCCAACAGCTGAAGATGCAGTTGGAGCACGAGCTGGACATGCTGACGGCGTACCAGAGCAAGAGCAAGATGCAGGCGGAGGCGCAGCGCAATAGAGAGCGGCGCGAGCTGGAGGACCGCGTCGCCGTCAGGCGGGCGCTGCTAGAGCAGAAGGTCAACTAATATAACACTATATATTATACAGTGTATAAACATGATCTATGAAGAGTGGCAAGTGGCGACCACATATTGGGAAAGGTGTTGGCCGTCCCCCTACTAGATAGACCAACGACCTGGAAAGGGTCGCGGGGAGCCGCTGAATGTAAGACGTTTGAGACCGGTCATTCAGGAGGAGGCCTGGACCTTTCACCGCGGATAAATCATGACGATAAAAACACTACAAACTTTTTATTCTTGTTTTATATAAGCGCAACCATATGTCTGCAAACGTCATCCGTATCGTAATAGGAACCTAGATCACAACATTTGTTTGAAGTGTCCGCCTAAAGGGTGTGAATGACGGGACCCTTTTCACTTTAAGTCTAGGGCTTTTATCTGTCACTCGTAGCCAGTTTTTTTAATACTATATGTATGATACTACAAGCTCTACAGTAGCAAATAATACGAAATAGTAGTATTAAAAAAAGATCAATATAAATTGTAGGAGAGTAGGCCAGAGCCCCTGCAGTGGGGACATATATAGGCTGTTGATGATGATGAATATGAATCGTAACCCAAAGAAACCCCCTTACCACCCTTAGTCCGCGATTACGACTCACACTTGACCGGGTTATTATTACACTTTTGCATGTGTGTAACATACTAAGTTCATTGTTTTGGGAGAAAAAAAAATTCTATTCAACATGCTTGGTAAGAAAAGTATATATCTTTCTCTCTTTATCACTTTTCCAGCAAACCTTAATAAATTGTCATTTAGTAATGTAAAACCTACACTTGGTTTGTTGTTACACCATTCTATTTTGTTTTAAATGTAACGTTATTGTTACACCAGATGGAGTCTGAGTGCGCGCAGTTTGTGTCTGAGCGGGCGGAGCGCACGCGCATGCTGCACGAGAGACACGAGCGAGACCTCGAGCAGTTCGACAACGAGAGCGCACGGCTAGGGTTCAGGTACCATACAAATATATTAATTACCAGCTTAAACCTCAGATTCATGGACTGCATTTTGATTGATGATAAGTATTTTTTATGTATGATAGGTTTTATTTTTGTTTGGTTGGTTTGCACTTGGCCCTCATCTCACCTGGTGGTAAGTGTCGCTAACGCCGTTGGATGGTGACCCAGAAGCCTCAAGCTAAAGAGGTGCTGTCTCTGCTATCTTTCATACAGGAACACAGCAGTGCTGTTTGGCGGCCGTTGTATGGAAAGCGTGATTGTTTGTGTGTCTTGTGTCCAAATGTCTTCTATATTTATTTATTAAAAATACGCAGTGTGTTTTTTCTCCTAATTTAACGGATTCTTGCCGTATCTGAGGGACCACATTCAAAAAGAAATGATTCTGTAGAGAACCGAAGTGACGACAGCTCATCGGACTAGCAAGCTGAGGTGTCAGTGTGCTGGTCACATCTGCAACAGGTCCGGCGATGAGTCCTCGAATAGAGAACACGTTAAGGAAAACGTAGTGTTGCGGTAGTATGGCTTGTTCCCATCCCGCTGCAGCCCGGAGCTGACGAGTTCTTGGGGAGTACTGGAGCGTTCGTGGAGTTCCCAGGGCTCCTCGACTTGCGCAGAGGATGACCACCGAGAGGGTTTTAGTTGATGGAAATTCCACATAATCGGGCTTTTATTTTGAGGAGTCGGATATCATTAAAAGATACCCGCGGAAATAAAGGACGTCCCCCGGTGGAAAACTTACGTAGAGTAGACGGACGTGAATGGATGAGGAGAACGAAGGACTGACTTCGGTAGTGTACTGTAATAAGCTTGACATGATTATGATAGTGCTTGTATATGGTTTCCACATTTTATTCACGTTGCAGCGCAATGGCGATCGCGGAAGCGTCTCGCGAGGGCTACGGCGACGAAGAACAGTCGCTGTCTGGATCGATGCTCTCGCTCGCACACAGCAACTCGTCGGCGAGCTTCCCCGCCGGCTCGCTCTAACTGTAAACCATACTATACATATAGAACACATACGATACACTTACCGATATTTCAAATGCTGTTATCTGATATTTGTGGATCTTGTTACGTTTCCGCTCACAGCTGGTGACCCAGTCGTCCTAGCTGCATAAATAATATAACGGATAGTGATAGCTGTGTAAGTCTAGATCGCAACGTCGGACTTTATATGAATAAAGTCATATCACCGCGCTAGGCAGGCGGATTGGTTATCGCATTAAGATGTTGTTATACAAGTGGATGCTGCTGCCCATCTCCTGTACATTATTTCCCCTTTAATAGGATGGTAAGGGGTGGTTCTTTCTTAACCACTCTGCAAATGTAGGAGGTATCGCCACCATATTAATGTACCTCTATTTCACTACTTTTACTACGCGTTATATTTTGACCTTAATTGATAGAATGACTGGGTTATATACGGTTAGACGATATAAGAATTGCCATTAGTTTTAGATGAGAAGGCCTACGAACAAAATGTATGGATACAGTGTGTTGGCTTAGTTTGAGGGTCATGTTGGCCAATCTTAGATTTTAAACATCATAGTAGCTAAAGCAGTTTTAGCTTGATTATAGCGACATAAGTGCTGCCTCTATTTATCATCTATATTTATAACATCACAGTCACATACTTTGTAGACATTTACATAACTCGCTTATAGTCCCTTCCTTAATCTAGTATAGCTACAAGCTAGAGTGAGCTCGAGGTGGATATTGCTGGATATTTGTGGATATTTATTGTCCTAGTTGAGTGAGTGGGTACAAGTGAGGCCATTTATCCGACAACGGCATTTAACTCCCCATACACCATTTTTCAGTGAGACTGTACAGCCCTCCCGCAGTAGAACGTATACCGTCGTGACACAGCAATATAAACAAATTGTATTTAAGTGTGTATTTATTATATTAAGACTCCCCGCGCAGTACGGCCACGTGTCGCTTCGTTAGTCGATATTATTTAATCGTGCATTGCGCGGGCAGCCTGCCGGGGTGTATAGCACATGGAACGATTCAGCTTAAGAAGTGTTTGTTTTGTTGTGTGCGTGTGTTTTGGAATGTTTCTGTTCGGTAATGTGTATTGATACCCTTTTGGCTTGGCAGTAGTAGGGTGAGAAGCGTATGTGTGAGTGGAGTCTCTATGTGCGATATATCGTATTAGTTTTGTGATTGTTTTCTTTGTCTTCCAAGCGAGTACCAGTATTGTAAGTGGTGGACGAGACGGGAGGGCGTTTCCTATTATACACTATTAAGTTTATTGCACTCCAATGTCAACGTTATTGTGAAGAACGAGTCTGTGCCGGATTGTGAGAATGTTACGCTTTCTTATTAGGTATTTGTATCTCACGATACGGTTCTGCCCCGTTGTTTTAGCCGATGAAAACTGAATAAATAATATAAGGAGAAAATTTGTAGGGTGCGTTCATGAAGACAGATTGGCTTAACGAGTACAAATCAATTAAAATATTTGTTTTTTGTAAAAAGTCGTGTAACTATAAATATTTTAAACTGAACGCATCTTTTCATATTCGTTTCATATTAAGTGAATCGGGCCTCGATCTCTTAGTCATAAGCGCTTTCTCTAATCTTCGACTAATCATGAAATTGTAACTATTACAAAATTACGAAATATTATTAGGCCGTCCATCTCAATACGCTAAACTCACGGGGCAGAAGTAAAACGCATTAAAAACTATTTAAAAAGTACTCCCTGACCTATTCTTGTATGATATGTAGTTTATTGTAAGTGGTTCTAGCAGATTTAACGACTTGGTCCCTTGATCTGTTTGAAATTGAGACATTTTGAACATTGTATGGGGTTGCATTTACAAAATTATTGCAATAAAATGGCATATATATAAGTTTTGAGGTATCCATTTAAAACAAACTTAACTACGACAACAATATAAGATAAACCTCATCCGACGTCTATAATATCAACAAAACACGCCATTTCCCTGCAATAATTTAGTAGAACGAACAAAGTCAAATGATATTTTAAGGTAAACTTTGTAGTGTAACGAAGGAATAAGCCTCGATGTGCGCTTACGAAGTTGACAGAAGGCATTATTTAGAGTAGTATGCTCATACCGCCGGCAAAGCGACCGCCTGCCCGCTGCACAGAGTTTTAAGCCACGTATTTATCAGGCGACATTTTGTTGATGTTTTTTCTTCTTCTAAGATATCAAATATTGCCTGACCTTATCGATGGAGTTATTGGACATGTTGCTTGAAATGTCCGGAGATATGTGGCCTGAAAAAAACGGTCGACATGTTAAGTAAAATATCGGCCATCGAGTTGTATGTTGTTGCCTATGATTTAACGCTACTTGTTCAATGAGATTTTCAGATGTCGCGTAATAAATACATGGCATTATTATTTACAACGTTTAGATAGTCAAAATTATAATATTCATATCATTAGTTTTTACTTTAGAGGGCAATTTTTGCTGTGTTTGTATGCGAGCTGATTTTTATGAGTTTATTGCCTTAAGATTCGGTTTGATTAGAATTTTTGTAGTGTTATGAGAAAATCGCTCAATGATAGTGTTTTAAAGGGAAATAATATATTTTTAATGCTTAACTTGATATTCGGTTTAAATTTACTATTTTTCTAGGCACTCAGAACGATCACTCACCATGGAAAAGATTTATAAATGAAGCATGAAGTAAAGTGCATTGTTGGTTTCTGAGCGTTATTAAAAGACTCTGTCTTTGCACGATTTTCTGCACTCATAAGATTTTATTGACGATGCCAATGTGAAAGATAATTTATAAATTTTGTATATTTTAAAATGTGTAATAAATGAGAACATGTTTTATTAAATCATAACAAAATCGCAGGTGCTGTGTATCTTTAACCAACTGCCAATTTAAGGCATCAACTGCTGCATGCGAGCTGGTAACGTCATATTGTTGCATGGTTTTAGTATATACTTCTTTCAATTACGTCGCTGTGATTAAAATAATTACTTACTAAAGAGAAATTGATATATATGTATTTGTTTTGCGCTTCCTAACTGTAAATGTCAAAGTTTAAAATGTAACGTTGCCAGATCGTAGAGTCAAGTATGCCTTAATATATTATTTTGTAAATATTATGAAGATATATATTGATATATTTATCAAGCACATGGTTTGCCTTAAGCGGGTCGGCGCGGAGCACGGCGTTTTTTTTTTGTAAATAAAGAACAATAATATATAATTATTATATACGATACATGGTGTAACAAAATTTATGTCAGATCTGAAAGGGTTTCATTTTTGTTCGTATAATTATTTTACCAATTTTGACTACTTATTAAAAATTCATGACAGCGTTTTTATCCGTTTACACCTCGGCACATCCCCATCAGTGGTGAATAATTATTTTTTAAACTTACCATTTAAGGGGTGGGTGTGTTGTGCAGTGCAAACTTGTCCTGTCTTATTCGAGTATAGAAAATAACAAATGCTATTACATAGACATTAACTGTAACGAGTGCAACCCACGTAGATCTGACGTAAGTTTTGTAACACCATGTATAATTTGTTACATTTTGTAAGGAGCGAATGCGTCATTGTACATTATAAAAGTGCGAGTCTTTATAGACTCAACTATGTGCTATTTTTCATTATTCTAGAGTCCTACCTAATACACTTGTATTGTCTACTAAGCTTACCAGTCATCTATGTATAGACGATTATTACATAATTATTTAAATGAAAGCCGATTTTAGTCATAAATATCCAAAATTAGTTAATGATTTTATTTTTAATTTAACATTTTTAAAATATGTATATTATTAAAGATGTTGGGTGAAAATTCTAGAGATTGAATATAAATGTTTAAACTCTTATAAATCACGACCAGGGTGGGTAGAATCAGCGATAATGTAGCTCAAATATTGCTAGTGACAAGTAGGTCAATATACAGTTAATGCCTACACATTTAAAAATACAACAATCGATTTCATTTTAGATTCCTAAGAACTGTCTAAATGTAAATAACAAGTTGAAAAACATTATTTGCGTTTGATTTTCGCCCAACAGCTTTGATATCCTTCATGTATCGTGTAATCATATTGCTTAATGCATCACACGATGTGATCGTTATTTCCATAATTAGGGCATCGCCATTCGATCACTGAGTACGTTCGGATTCCAACAACAGTATTTTTATTCCACACTTTAAATAGTTACATGGCAAGGTCAAAAATGTTTAGTGTTTATATCGAACGTACCTAAAATAGAAGTAAAATGTTGTACTAAAATTTTAGCTCTTTATAAACGATAGATTTAAACTATACGCAATGCTGTTTATTCTTCATTCATAGCTTTGGGAATCGATCAGATTGAAAACATTACCGTCCTTCTGACGCAGTCGGGTAAACATATTTAATATGTTCCGCGTGACGATTTGAGGATATTCTTTTGTTTTTTTCCGATACAAAACTCTGATAGTTGCATAAAAACAATTCCTTAATTTTCGGATTATGGTGATAAGGAAAAGATAATAAATAACACCTCTGTGCCGCTGGTTTTTTTTTTCATCATTCCTTTGCTTTGAATTCGAAATTAAACGGAGGAGTGAATTTAAACGGAGCCCAAATAATAAATATCTATACTAATATAAATGCGAAAGCGAGGTTCTTTGTTTGGCCCTCCTTTGCGTCGCAACAGAGAGTCAGAATGAAGATTAAATAAGTACATATACAAAAAAATTGTATCCTGTTTTATATAGTTGAAGAGCTTTTTATCCCGACCGAACGATTAGTTTCCGTGTGATAATTTCTGATGTCGTTGCGGACGTCCCGGGCAATAGCTATTGTCATCTTTCAAAGTTTTATTGTAAACTATTTAATGTAACTTTGTCCGTATTTATTGTTTCTCTTGGTTGCCGTTTATCTACTGTAAATGCTAATATTACTACTGAATGGTCGATTGCCTAGCACTAAAGTTTAATAATAATAATTTATTGATGAATGTTTAAACAGCATTGCCCTCAGAACTTTCAACTGTAGCCTGATGATCACCTGTTTCCTCAACTGACCAAACGATTGACAATAATCTTTAGACACAGCCTAACTCGTCTCTTTATTCATTAATTTGCGGCCTTTGTGTAGTGTAGTGTGATTTGATTACTGATTACCGCTTTAGTGGAGTGTACTGTGAAGCTCACAATTTACATGTTTAAAAATATATATTTCCCTTTGGTTTTATATTAATATTGACTCAAGCTGAGCTTGTATGATTGGCTGATAGTAATTGAAGATAGGCGAAAGAAGTTTCGTACCCACACAGATTATTCGAAAGGAAAGAATAGAATTAAAGAAAACTACCTCTTAAATCATAAGTAGAAGAAATGCTTGTGTTGTAGCAATATCTAATACGAATATTTAGATTTTGGATATACCTGTATGTCCGACATAGAGTTGTGAGTGGATTTAAATAAGAAATAGCTGCACTGTCGCAAAGGTCGCATACAAAATTGTGTCACGGAAAGCACTAAGGAATTGAATTGTAAGCTGTAATTTAGCTTGCGTGCAATATACGGTCGGTGTTTAACGTAGACTCGTAGTTTGTTATCTGGTAGATCTCTAGCCGAGACACCGTGCTAGGGTTACATTAACACATCGCCTTATTCTGTAATACTCTGCCAAGATCGCGATCGGCAAGTAATAAGTTTTAGTATATCATTCGCATCGAAACACTGGTTTGCAAGCTGCAAGTTAGTAGAGAATGTGCTAGAACATTCGATCGCTATTCATAGTTTTACAGAATGAAGCCTGTATCAGGACGTGAGTAGAGTGCGTGTTTACAGCGCGCGTCGCTCTGATACTCCAAACTCCCACCACTTAGCAGCGTTAGGGCTAGCCACACTTCTCTCGTCACACAACAAACTTATTATTAACTGAATAGAAGTACCAAACTCGTAGTTAGCGATCACGTATTATATGTACATTGTAACTAAATAATTTTTATATTTTACCATTGTATAGTCGTTTATCACCGTTAGGTAGTTAGCAATAATTTGACAGAAGGGACAAGGAGCTCGCGGGGCCCACGTTTATTATTATTATAGTTTGCGATTGTTCGTCGGCCCGCACGAAGCGCCGTTGTTGTTTTAATTATTATTTTTTTGTTATATATTTAAATAACACAATCGACTTGTAGTTTTAATAATTATTATCATTAATTATTATATTGTAATATAATCTTATTAATGAAAAAATCAAACTGAAAATAAATAGAAAGAAATTAATTTGTGGCTTTGATTCCTGGAATGTGTGTGTGAATGAAATTAATTAATGTAATTTTCAATCTTAGTACCGCATCAAACCAGATTAACAAATTACTGTTTTGTATTCACTTAATAAAACTGATTACCTTTACGCCTCTCATTACATTTGTCTAGGGGTTCAAGGTTTATACTTTTTATTCCATTACACTTGAACCCCTTGAGTCATAGACAAAGTAATGATACTAAGAAAATAAAGCTATCTTAATATTATTTTTTTTAAATTTACCGTTTTTACATTGGATCCCGTAAAAAAAGCATCATTTCCCCTTCATACTTTAAAATGCTAAGTATAAATAGTTTTTCATTTAGTTACAAGAAAATAACTATCTCCAAGTCACCTTGTAATAATAAATTGCATTTCTTGAATAAATCTATCATAAATTTTTATTTTTCCGTGACTTTGGTTTCCGCTTCATTTGAGAATATTCTTAATGCGTTTCACATTTAGACAAATGCTGTGCTTATTTAAATTTTGATAGTGTATGGATCTAGGGGATTCATGAGTAACATAACTCCCTGGAGATCCAACTGTGATAGGGAGTATCCATTGACCCCAAGGGATTCAAGCGGAAGGCAAGGTTATGTTAGTGGAGAACAAACAAACACTTATGTAACTTTTTTAAATTAACTATATTTTGTTTTTAAAAAGTAAAAATAGAAACAAACAAAAATAGACAACAAATACCAAATTTTGAACCTTAGTATTAGCAGTTGATCTTATATATAATTATACATTATGATTGATTCTACTTCATTTTAAATGCTTAAAAACGTAAAATATGTTCTGATTCTAATATCTACGTTTCTAAGCATCCTTACTTTAGATCTTATTTTAAACGTTGGCATTACTGTTATTATGAAATAGAGCATGCTTTTACAATATATGACACGACGTTTTTGGTGTATTTAAATCAAATTCGATGTACTGTATAAGAATCTAAACTAAGGATGCAAACTATACTGTGCTTAGTCGAAATAAAAAGAGACTAATTAGATAAAACGTAAGGACACCGCACCGTTGACGGTGGATGGCAAAATTTTGTACAAAATAAATGCTCGTAGCACAACGCATGACACTCTATTACGTAAATCTGAAATATTTACAAAAATACCAGAGTTGCATTTTACAATGCTCTCAATATCGATATACATAGGTATCTAAACCTGGGGCATCCAATAGGCTATTTGATTTCAACAAAATAGATTGTGTGTAATGCATATCCCACTTCTGATTTTACGTGAGCAATATTTATTTACAAAATTCAGATATTGTTTCACAGAATTTACATAATATTTCATTTGAATAATAATTTGATAGTTTTGGAAAAGACAAACAGTCGTTTACATTTCCTGCAATTTCAGACAATTGTATATTTAATATCTACATTATTTAACAAGTGTTAGCATGTAAGGAACGCGGCGTTGAAACCAAATAAACGTACGATTTTCATAACAATCATGTACGAGTACGTGTTGGGATGCATGATTCAAAATGAATCCTTTTATATATATATTTTTTTTTTGCTCCGACCAGTGACAGTAGAAGCAAATGATACTTTCCGCGAATATATGGAACCAAGGCCTGGTCTTGTACACTTATAATTTTAAAAGGCCGTTATCAAATAAAAGTGATTTACCATTTTTGTATATTTCGGTTTAGTTGTACAAAAATAAAACCCACGAAACAGTTAATGTGAAACATCTCCTTTACGAAAGTCAGACAATTTCGCTAAATTAACGAATATTACAAAGGTTCTGGAAGAAGAACGCTGATGAAATATCCAACATTGCAATCAAAACTTCCAAAGGTGTAACTCCAATTTACCCAGAGCGCGGGGCAAACTGTGAATAACAACCCCATGATACTGCTGTATATTTTTGGGCGATCCCGTCTCTACAAGTAAGTCTGGCGGTACTTCACTGTACACGGAGACTAGCTTTGACTTTGGGATTTGGTGACTGACTGGACGATAACTCTGCCGCTACTTAACTTGTAAAGACGGTACCTACATTTGGCGTTTATGGCTATAAATTCGCGTTCCTTCTATGCCATAGTTGCCTTGTCCCGTCCCACACCTACAGATTCTGCAATGAACGGCCCGGAACGTTTCATGCTCATTCGGATCGGTAGGTGTGTGACGATCGGTACATTTTGTATGACATTCTAGCCTTTCGGTTTCAATTTTACCTAGATCAGAACAGAATCCGTAGGTGTGAGACGGGGCTATCACCTCACTCTTTCTTCATATAGATCTCCCACACCGCAGCTTCAAACACGCTGCAACATATTCGGCTTTCTGTTTCTGTCACACCAGGTGCTAAACAACTTCGAGTAAGTGAAACAATGCATTTTTAGCTGAGATATGGGGGATTCCACAGACGGAATAGATAATACAAGTTTGACAAGTTGTATTTGTCCTATTTCAAGAAACAAGGTCAAAAGAAACTACGAAGTTTCTAATTGTCTAAATTCATATTTTACGTTACATAATTATTTTGTAACAGATATTACGTCACGAAAGCATTATGTGGTGCCAACTGACATTTTGTGAGAGCTATCTATCTCAGCTCGACTCGTCGCCTGCATACAAAATTGAACTTGAGCCTACAAAGAACTTAGTGATGGGGAATAACCCACCGGCGTGTTTCTACTGACTTGCTCATTTGGGGACACGGATATGTATGTCAAGTTGAGTTGTCTATTCTGTCCGTGGTCCGTAGGTGTGTTGTGGTTTACTGGGTGGGCGAGAACTCTGTTGGCTCTAGGATGCGGCAGTGCATTTCTTTGATGAGTGGCACGGTGTAGGCGACGCACTCGTCCCAGCCTGGGTTGCGCCACGTGCTGTCGCGGACCTCGCGACGCGCCTGCAGGTTCTTGTAGCCTGAGGAAAAACAAGGGAAATGATCACAACGGTGAGGTGGCGACATACAGGTAGGTTTTATTTGAAAATGATTCAACATTTAGTGAACGCGCGCTGATCGACTGCTTAGTATGATCTGTTTGACCACGCTTACATCTCTGGCAGGTTCATGGACGTTGCCATTTTTTGGTTTGCCACCTCTCAAACATAATCTCATCTGATGGTATGCTTAGGTCTAGTCTAGACTGTCGTAACCGGCTGCTCATGGCCTTAGAGATCGCTACGTCGGACTTTTCTACGCTTTGCAGGAGGATCGGTAATCACAGTAAAATGATGTTACATAGGTTTAGTCTTCCCTTAGTCGCCTTTTATGACATGTTCCCATTCGACCAAGTTTGAAGGCGGATCCTTGTCTCTGTCATCATAAATATACTATTACTTACACCAGATGTGGTGCACGTTGTATAGTCGGCCTATCTGCGAGAAGTAGGCGGCGAAGGCTTCGTTGTTGGCCTGGCGGTAGGTGATGCCGCGCGCCCAGTTGTTGCCCCACTCGATCATCGTGCCGGGTTTCAAACTGAAATCAAGTGAGTTAAGGCTTTTATAACCGATTTCTATAAAATCCACTTATGGCAGGCAAACTATACATATTACACATAAGGCAAGTACCGAAAAAAACTACGTCTTTTTTTAAGTCGGCTGAAAATAAAGAGCAGTAGTAGTACTGCTTAGATTTTTTATTTAAAACAATCGGCCAAGTGAGAGTCGGACTCACAAAGGGTTCCGTACCACGCCGTAAGATATTTAACACAAGATCGAACAAAAAATGTTTCTTACATAAGGCCCCCTTCAATCTTTTACTTTTTAAATTCTTATTATTTGATATTATAGCAGTCATAGCAACACTCACTCTGTAAACATTTTCAATGTCTACGTGAGTGTTGTATTCTTTGATGTCTACCTACCAAAGAGATTTAAATTTGCTACCTACTCAATTCAACAGACACATCACTGTTATATGCGGACAGCCAGCCTCAGTTGGGTGCCGTTGGCACACTTTCGGCATGGAACCGTTAAAGGGACAGGTTTTATCAATAAAAAACTCATCTCTAGTAATTAATTACCTATAAGATCGTATCTCATAAATGTTGCTCGGGTCCCGGGGCTCGGCGTTGGGCCAGAAGCTGAACGCGAGCAAGTATTGTAGATGCCTCGACCGCACCAGGTTGCCGCGTTCCTTCTCTAGTGCGCGGTAGTCCTGTAGTAGTAATAACAATAATTTATCAGTTGAAAAAAATCAACTGCTGAATACAATCCTTCCATAACAGATGGTCACGGCGACGTTGAACTTGTGTGCCCATACCGGTCGCCGTGACCATCTGTCATGGGAGGATTGTATTCAGACAGCTATATGATCTTAGTTATACACAATTTACGTCATTATGAAAAATGATCCGATTGTGGTATGTAATTTATTAATTATACCCCTTCATTACCCCCTCTTATTATTCTCCTTTTAATATTTACCAACTGGGCAGTCTCATTATACTTTGCAAATACATCTTGTCATCGGCTGAATATATTCTATAATACAAAAGTCTAAAAATATTTTTCAAGGACTCTATTTAACATTTATATTTATTTCGTTATTATGACATTGTTTAAAGAAAATATATGTAATTTACTTCTTAGCATTAGATTTGGAGGCACAATTATTTTACTGTAGGAAATGTACTACACTGGGGTACATCAATTTCCACAAATAGTATTTGTCATTTAAAAATTTTGTGTAAACAATTTTACTTATTATTGTATGTCAGTATCTGACTAGATGTGCTGTACATATTAGTTTTATTAACAACTATGTATACCACACACAGCATTCATATTACATCTACAACACTAAATTATATTTCATTTCAATACAATTTGTTATCAAGATGGTCCCCACAATGCCCTGTTGACACACTAGCTAAGGGTGATCCTAGACTATATAACCGGGGACCACATGGTATTTGTTTCATCGTCAGCTAGAAACTTTGATAGGGTAAATTACTGGTCCTGAGATGCTGATGATGTGTTTACTCGCGATAATTTGGTTATCACTGGTTTTTTTTAGACATTTTATTTAGAAGTTATAAAAAGTTGCTTACAGGGTTCTCTCTGAACATGATCTTGGCCTTGTCTATTTTCTCGAAGCCGCCGGTGTACCGCCACAAATGCAGCGCTTGATCCATGTCTCCCACAGACACCGTCCATGACCCCACCAGCTCGCAGCCAAGCTCCGACTTGCGGGAGTGCACAAACTCCACAGATGTCTTACTGCAATCAACACACAGAAGCATAAAAATATGTTTTTACTACAAGTTATGAGGACTAAAAAACTTTTCAAGATTCTAAGAATAATTGTTTTAAGTTTTTCAGGTGACTTTGAGAAAAACTATCAAGAAAATTTCTGAATGTATTTCCAGTTATGTAATGATTTGCTATTATTTTTGAGACAGTGAATAAAATTATTATATTTATTATAGCTTATATTGTAAGCTGCATTTTGTACCCACCCAACTTTTTTTATTGTGGGTTAAATACTTGTTAATTTCTTTATCAGCTGATAAGTAACACGTTCAAAAAGAACTAGAAACCGAATTCAACTGCCTTAGAAGTCTAGAGCATTCATCCTCTAAAATGTTCACCCCTAGAGGTAGAATTATCTGGGTAATCTGGTTTTAGTTGATTTTCTCAAAAAGTTGCTTAATCAATTTCGATAAAATTTTTATGTAAATACTTTTGAAGTATACTCTACCAAACAAAAAAGAACCATCAAAATCAATTCACAATTGGCAGAGTTATCGCATAACATACATAAAAAGACAAACAAATTCAGAACCTCCTCTTTTTTGAGGTTGGCTGAAAATGATTTATATCCTAGAGCTATGACATGATTTGACACAGTAATCAAGCTTAGCCAGTGATTGGTTATGGCAGAAAGTGTTGGTGATACAAATGTAGATGTTACATTTGTGATACCCACTGAAAGACAAGTGGTAATCCTATTTTAAAATTGAAAATAATATTAACTAATAGTCAAAACTATTGCAGGATTTGTAAAAATTTTACACTTCGATAGGCTTCTCTTAGTACAAACTATTAGTATGAAGACATAAGTCAATCAAATTTGTTTCCTTTCATACTTCAATAGGGTATTTACTGATTTTATCACTGCCACTGCCAATTGAAATGGTGAAATATTATCACTGATATTTTCTTATCTATACAAAGTTGATTCATTTCTTCACAAAAAGACAATAGATTTTTTAGTACTAAACTTAACTAATAAAAAGAAGTCTGAAAGTTTCATCAGCCAGTAAATTTACAGCCAATCTACAAAAAATACTTATGCTCACCACTACCTTCAAGTAAAAAAGTTTGTCATATGGCTAAACAACATAAAAAATATTTGGAAATTGGCCAAAATATAATCTTTCCCAATCACATAAAATGTAATATGGCTTTTTCCATGGGCTATAGGAACCAAAGGTCAGGGTCCTAATGATAAATAAATGTAAACAATAATTTAATGTGTGATATCATCATAGCAGATATTCAAATATGTTCTATTTTTAAAGGAACATTGCATAACACCAAGAAAGTACCGCTAACCGGCGCGATTTTACTTATGTAAGGAGTGTAAATACGTACTAGTTTTGTAAGTATTTGTCCACGGAGTCTGGTCTTATGTTATGTGTATGTAGAGCATATACAATCTCTTTGTCGCTAAGCATACGACTGTGGGACTCCTTAGTCGGCTCGATCTTGCGCACAAGCAGCTTCGATAACCATCCATCGTCGGCGTTCAGACGTGCACTCGTAGACGAGATCAACCTACAAATACAAAAATAACTACGAAAAGTTCCAAAATTAAAACTGCACTCCACTAACATCGATGGAAAATTACCTCGCATTCTTCGGGACTGATGCGCTTAAACTTAATACTCTATTAAGAGAATTCATTTTCCTTAGCGGCTTATACAATTACACTAATGTTAATAACACAAATTACAGGATTTAACTCAGATCAGATACTTGTTATCAATAATTGACAAAAACACTTGAAGGTTATCTAATGGATTTTTGTTAGTAGCGCCATCTAATGTAGTTGACCTTTATTAAACCTAAGGAACGGAACGTAGTTCTATGTGCTCAAAAAATCTTGTATCTTCTCGTCACATCGGTATTTTAAAATCAGTGACGGGTGCGATTGGCTGACACAATATACCTTTCCTTCTAAAAATACCTACTTTATTGTAATTTAATAGTAATTCTAGTAGATGTATTCGATAGTAGTTTGATAACAAAACTAGCGTGTAAAGAAGTACAATACAATCTAGAACATAACAGCTGACTGTCAACATTATGTAATTGATTTTAGACCTTATGTTATTGTAATAAAGTTTGAAATTTGAAATCTGTTTTTAATTTTAACTTACGTTGTCTTTAGAACAGTGATGTGCGAGTTTCGTGCGATTTTGTTGAGCTGTATGAGCTATACTTGTAAAGAAGAAAGAGCATAGCTTGAGATATTAACCGACTTTGGTATATGGCTATTGCTGTTTTATAAAAGTAATCAACGTACTATATAGTAGCACAAAAACATATTTCTGAAACCTTTTGTCATTTTCCAATTATTTACTTGCAAATTCTTTTTTACTGTGAACAATACAGTGTTAAGGCTCTTACGCGGTTTAACGACGGCTTAAACTCGTCATGGGTGAGTACTCCTGGAGATGAACTAGTTTTTGTGCCGTAAAAACTAGTTTGTTGTTAGTGGGCGGTGTAGACAAACTTGTTAATGAGTGGTGAAATTTATTGTTAATTGTGATTATGTCGGTTTGTACAGCATCGAGCGAGGTGTCGAAGCTTCAGCAGCACTTGGCGCTGCTGAAGGAAGAGTATGGGAAACTTCAGACCCATTGTGCGGAAGTTGAGCGCAAGTATACACTGGCTGCAGCCTCAGCCGGCGATCTCAGCGAGACTAGCTTCGTAGCCAGACTCCTTATGACTGTAGCTACACTTTACGGAAGAGAAACATACTCAGACATTCAGATAAAGCTACAGAGCAAGTCCATGCCGGGACACAAGTTTGTACTCAACGCAAGATCTGATGATTGGAATGAGGAAGCATTGAAGAACCTTGACGAATTAGGTGAGACTATTCAATAGGAAGGAAGTCTTTTATGTTTAGTGAATCTGGACTCTTACTCTTTGTCCACAATACAAAAACTACAGCCAAAGCTTACTTACCTGGTTAAGTTCAGTGTATAATTGGCTTAAGGCCCAATAGTACCATTGCAAATGTCTCACTCTTACAAATACAAGAATGCATCGTGTATAACTATTCGTATTCGTAATCAGGGCAGGTTTCCGCAACTCGACGTCAGGTGCGCCTATTTTGCGTGTTGGGGTGGCGTGCCTTATTCATGCCACCCCAGCTCCAGCAGAAAGCCCAACAACTTATTTGTGTTGTTGAAGGCCTCTGGGAGCGACCTCGGTGTTCCGAGGTACTTTGCCCGCAGTGTTGCTACTCCTCCGCACTCCATCAGGACGTGAGCAGCTGTCTCCTCGGCCTCCATGCATGCTCTGCACAGAGGGTTGTCAGTGATACCTAGAGTAAACAGGTGCTTGTTGTAGAGTCCATGACCTGTAATTGCTCCTACAATCAGGCGAAGTTGACATCTACGTAGTTGTAATACTTGTTTGGTGAGGCGACGGTTACAGGTCGGCATGGCCTGTTTCGCCTGTCTGCAATTTTCCCTTGACTCCCACTCATTATGGTGAGACTGTGCGTTATGTTGATGTATCCATGATCGGAGCTGCGAGAAAGGTAGGGCCGCGATTGGTTCAGGCCCTGCTATCTTCATGCTTGAGGCCCTTCTGGCCAGTTCATCCGCTGCATCATTACCTCTGGAGCCACTGTGTCCCTTGATCCATTGCAGGGTTATGCAGTTCTGTCTGCTTGCTTCTGCAAGTGAATCGTGGCAGTCGCGTATGAACTCAGATGTAATTGTGTTGCTGTTTAGTGCCTGTAGAACTGAGGCGCTGTCTGATAATATGCGAATGGGTGTATCTGTTATTTTCAGTTTAGTGATGGCTTCAGCTGCATGTGTGATTCCTGCGCATTCAGTTTGAAAAATTGTGTTGTAGACTCCAAGAGGCAGTGTTACTCTGATGTTGAGATCTTCCGAGAATACACCGAGATCGGTACCAGACTCCGTTTTGGAACCATCGGTGAAGACACGAAGCTCTCTGCGTCCGAACTCTTCATCAGGGGCCTCTTGGAGTTGTATTTTATATTTCTTGTCAAAGACAAATTGCTTGGCTATTTTGTCTTGGACGGCGTTAAATAGAGGTTGTTCCTCCATGATCTTTTTCAGTATCTTAGTGTGTGGAGTGCTAACGTCGTTCCAGAGCGAAAGAGCTCGGAGGCGCCCTGCTGACATTGCGGCTTCTTGTTTGATGTGCAGGTGCAGGGGCGTCAGGCCCAACATCACTTCCAGGGCCGCAGTTGGTGTAGTACGCATGCAGCCAGTGGCAGCGGTGCATGCCATCCTCTGAAAGCGTTGTAGTCTGTCTGCGGTTGTGATCTGATTTGTACGAGGCCACCAGACTAGGGCCCCGTAGCTTACCGCTGGTAGTACTACCGTTCTGTACAACCACAGTACGCTCTTGGGGGATAGGCCCCATGTCTTTCCTATCATCCTGCGACACTGCCAGAAGGCGATGCAGCTTTTGGTGAGCTTGGTTTCAAGGTGTTTGTTCCAGTTCAATTTACTGTCTATGGTGACGCCTAAATATTTTACTTCATTTGATAGGCGTAGTTGGGTGCCGAATAGATTAGGTAGATGATAGTTACCCAGTACTCGTTTGTTTGTGAACATGACTTGTTCTGTTTTATTTGGGTTGACGGATAGGTCATACTCTGTGCACCATTTCTCAACGGTGCGTAGTGCTGTCTGTGTCAGTTCGCAGATGAGTCCTGCAAAATTCCCGGTGACCAGAATTGCGAGGTCATCGGCGTAGCCTATTGTATAGAACCTTTGCGCGTTCAGTTTGGTAATGAGGTCATTGACAACGACGTTCCAGAACAGCGGCGAGAGAACTCCTCCTTGTGGACATCCTCTGGCTGCTAGGGCACGCTGTGGTTCCTCCCCGTCTATTCTAATCACTCTGTTACGAAGCATGTTGCTGATCCAGTCGTTGATGACTTCTTCGACACCGTGCCTCTCAAGAGCGGCGTTAATGCTATGATCGTGTATAACTATTATTTTCTACTGTTATATGCCCCATTGTGCGGCAAAAGCCTCTAATTCCTTCAATAAACATGACTTCTTGAAGAATTCATATCTCTCTATGTGGTATTTGTACTACCCCACTGAAACAATTATGCATTGCATTATTTATATATTCTTATTAATATTGTTTAGTGTTTTTATATTTTTATTGCAATAATTACAGTGACTTAATCATTTAATAAGTGGACAAAGAAATGGGCAATGTAGGGACTTTCCCTATGACGATGTCATACTTGTGATATCTGTAAAAAATGCAAAATCTAATTTTTGAACATGTAAATAGTGGGCAGGTGTCTTAGGTAAAACGAAACAACTTTATTTGTACACAAATTATCTGTGGTGAAAAAGTCACTGCCATGCATGTGCTGTGAGATTCAAATCACAAATCTTCTATATGTATTTATAAAATTCCAAGTCCAACAAATGAATGACTGATACGTAAATGCACAGCCTGAACTGCTAGTCCTAGAGACATGAAATTTAGAGGCTTTATTATTTATGTAGGTATCCAATAAGGAAGAAGTTTTGGAATTGTTACCCTTTAGGGGGTAAAATAAGGGATGCCATTTTTTTAGCATAATTCAATGAAAATTTGCAAATTTGGTTTTTCGGTTAAAAATAAAAAAGATATGTTTCACAGATTTTTTATATTTATCCTTAAACGGGATGAAAAAGACGATGTAAGTTGGTATGGGATGGGTTTATTTTTGTAGTCTGACATAGTTATACTTGGGAAAATTCACAATGTTTAATTAGTGCCTTTCTATGGAGGTATATATGATATTATGAATGTGTGAGTTTGTTGTTTGTCCTTTAGGAAGTTAAAAAGAGTCAGAATGACCTTTTTTATATAGACATAGTTACAGTGCTGGACATAAACTACTTTTTATTCCAATAAAAGTTATATTTGATATTAAAGCAAAATAAATAATTCAAATAAATTAATGAATCAATAACAATAATTTAAAGATGATTGGAGAGAAAATCATAATACTTTACACTACAAGTATATGCATTTATCTATCTTATCTTTTATTTAGAACAATGATTTTTGTATATTTCAGACTGGAGCAGTCTTCCTGATGACGTGGGAGCTGCACTGCTCAAGTGGCTCTACACGGATGTGGTAGACTTGTCTCGAGGGGACATGTTCGCCCTGCAGCTCATGAAATCCGCAGCTAGCTTCAAGCTTCACGGCTTGGTGGGCAAGTGTGAACAGGCACTGATTGCTTCTGTTGGTGTCAGGTGAGGATCGCAAATTGTTCCTAAGATGTTGATTAAGGATTATTAGATAATTTATTAATATTCACAATAATTAACGTGTTCAAAAATATTTAAAAACCGACTTCAGTTGCTTAAAATGTTCACCCTTAAGAGGTAGAATGATCTGGGTACATATTTGATTTTGTTGATTTTCTCAAAAAGCGCTCAATCAATTTCGATAAAATTTATATGGGACTCGTGTAACGTGATAACACCCATCTCAACCCGATAGTAGTTAACTCAGTACAGAGGCACGAATTAATATAGTACTACGTACAAAATTTACGTTCACCGCCTCCCACCGATCCGCGATACCTCACCTCTCCTCGCAAGAAAGTGACCCGATACGGATCGTTATAATGGCGTGGACGAATTCATTCACAACTGACGTCAAACACACATACAAACGTCATCCGTTCGATGATATGCGAGTAGGAACCTATATCACGACATTTGTGTGAAGTGTCCGGCCTGTGACAGCGGTCACACATGTAGGTTTTTTCATACATTCGGTCTTTACATACATTAACTTGTACGTGTACTTATTTTACTGTACCTAAATATAAATGTATAGATATGTAATATGTTTCTGGTTAATTTTAGGACGTGTGTGAAGTTCTACTCTGCCGCGGACGAAATAGGTGCGTCTGCGCTGAAGGAGCACTGCTCGGGACTCATATCGGCGCACTGGGACGATCTCACCGGTAATTGATCTAATTAATAACATCAGCAAGATGTCACACTAGGCTAGATAAAGATGTTCGAGTCCGCTCCGAACCATCCCAATCCGTTAGCACGTTCAGTGTCGTCTTACGTGCCGATCCCCAAATGTAAGAGGCGCCCCCGCGACGTCCTCAACGATCCCGATGACTTCACCTTGGCTCTTCCCTCGACGAGCAATAATCCTAGTGCTTATCGCAACTATCGTCACATTCCGTTCCGATTTTCTCCGATCTCTTCATCACAAAGCAACGTCCTAAGCCGAGGACGTGCCCAAGCTGGCGCCCTTAGGGTTCTGCAAGTAATAATTTTACCGGCTGAGCACCTTCCGCAATCGCCATCGCCGGATTAAGCTGTAGACGTCACAGGACCAACAGCATCAAGTACATTCGATAGAAAAAAACAGGTGTATCTACATGAGGGTCTTTCAGAGACGTCTGTCAGTTAAGTACTTAAAGAACTCGATATATGGCGCGGAAGAGCTCGAAATTAATCTGTCATAAAACATCGTCACTTAACCAAGTTTTACTGTATGAAGCTTTGTAATGAAGTGTGTGTAACTATCAGGTGACGACTTTGCGCACATGTCGTCCGCTCTGCTCTATCGCATGCTGAAGAGCAAGACGTCACAACCTCTGCACGGCGCGGTGCGCCTGCTCCGGGAGGACGTCGTGTTCCTGTGCCTCGTCGAGAACCACGCAAACGTGAGTAATATAATACTTACATACATACATTCATATATTATTATGACATCTTATTCGAAATTGAGTTTTACTACTCCAATAATAAAAGTACGCAATTCATGATTGTCCTAAGCAGGTAAATAATAATAATCTTTATTTATAAATACAAAAGCGTTAGTTAAAGTAGGTTTTTTAAACGGTAAAGTGCTAGTTGGACTCGAGCACCGAGGGTTTCGTACAGAATATGAATAATTAATAATAATAATACCTACTGAAAATCATAAATAAAAGGTAAGGAAACAGCCACCGAACAAAGATCTAACGAAAATGTAACTGATTGAGGAAAAAACTTAACTTTGCAATTGAAAAATTGGCCAAGTGCGAGTCGGACTCGTGTACGAAGGGTCCCGTACAGAATATGGATATTTACAAGTAAATGCGTTCAATAAGAACTGGAAACCGACTTCAATTGCCCTAAAAGTATACTTTTATTAAGGCAAATGTAAGATTTATATCGTTTTCTCGTGGATTACATTGTAAGAACTGGACCAAATTGAAATGAGACCACACGGGAAGCACCAGCTTTCAAATAAATGAATGTTTGTTATGTTTTCTTTCTTTACGTTATTCAATAACAACTTCTTCGATTTTTTTATTATACTTATACTTCAGTTTTATATATTGGTTTTATTGAATTTTAACTTTTATAGTTGACCGTGTCGTCGTAATTAATATTATCAGTAATAATGTTTAAAAACTTGTTGACGATTCAAAGTTACACTGAAAAACGTTCGAAACGCAAAGAACCTTTATCAAATAATAAAGGTGACGATTCAGTATGCTATCTCATGTAGGTACATTGTGTTTTTATGGAATCAATATTGAAATGAAACTAAAACGATACTTACATATTTAATGTATTTTAAAAAATCAAATAGGAATGTACGTTTTAAATTAATAACGTTATAAGTACATCACATATTTTAATTTGGTAAGTACAAGACTAGCTAATTTTTTGATTATAAAGTTATATTTTATATAATTTTCAGCACATAAGCTTCTAGATTGCTCCTATTTTGCACTAAATATTATGTGAATACAGATAATATTAGGAACTATCAAAATATATTTTGCTTTTCATCGTTCGCCCTTCCTGTTTAATTGGTTTTTTCAATTGTGAACTAAGATTCGTTCATATTATTTTTTGATATTATAAAGTGGGACATATGTTTTTATATTTTATGTTTTAATAATTATGATCAGGAATATTTATAATTTTAGCTGAGAGAACTACAGATAATAGCGTTTGCGATTCAAATTGGAAAAGCTTTAGAAACAATATGGCCGTTTAGGTAACCGATCAGAAATTAGTAGATTCACCATATAGTATTTATTTTAATTACATCTTGTATACCGGGATACTAACCGAAAAAAAATATTTTAATGAATATATTATTTGATGTTATTACAAATAAATTGTTCTTTAATATGTTAATGACTAGTACTCATAATGTAACTTTAAGCACCATTTTTGAAAATCTATTTATTATTTGGAACAATTTATGTGTAATTAAAAAATACTAACCTACTTTCAAATATGATAAAGGCTCTCTTAACTATTTCGCTGGCATAACTAAATGAGACTGCGTTTGAAATCACAAACTCAAGAATATATTGCTATAGAAAAGGTATATGCGTGTACGATTGAAAGAGACAGCTTCATATTGCAGATCTGAGAAGCTTCTTGTTTTCAAAATATTTTACGTATGGGTGTGACTAGGATGCAAGATATCAGAACGGAATGGTGTTGTTACTAGACTGCGTAGCAGTAATATATCTATAGAGACTATCATACTATCTGAAATAAGGTACAGCCGCAGTAGATTGTGCCACAAGCGTAATATTATTTTCTATACTTATATGTGTTCTATATTTGTGTACTACTTGCTGATGTTTGAAAATGAATATAACAGTCGATGATAGTGTGTATTAATTTACATAACTTTTTGTAATTAACTTTAGTTTAGTTATTTAAAAAAATATTTTACTCTGAAATGGGTTACTAGTGGTGTATTCCTATTTTCGACTGCATTTAACTGACTTTACCGATCCTAGTACTGCCATATGTTATATTAAATTAAACGACCTCGTATAAATATTAAGTACTATTGAAATACTATGTTACTATTTGAGTATTTAGAATCCTCGATAGAGTATTCATAAATTTATAGATAATCAAGTACAATTCTAAGATATAAATATTTGTTGGTTTCAATTAAAAGTACCTACATGATTTTAAAGTTATCCACTGATTTTTAAAATAATCTGAATAGAAATTATAAAAAAAATATTGGTCTTATTTCTAAAATATTTACTGATTACGGATGCAAATGTTTTCTTTGACTAAATATCATACTCAATGAAATGATTAAGATATTTTAAATAAGTACCCACCTAAAACATACAGCAACATAAAAGTGCATGATTACAGAACATCTAGCTAAACTAGCACGCTAATATTTACAAACAAACTTCTCATTAACATCACCAACCTGAGAATCCACATTGGAACGTTTATATAAGATAATATTATGCAGTAATACCTAACTCAAATATGTATACATCATCATTAACAACAATATAATCAGAAGCGGATTTATACGCCATATTGGATCCAGTGCAAAATCAATCACCCAACTGAAAAATTCATTGTCTGTCTTTACTAACAACATACACCACGAATAATAATACTATATATTATAATCACTATCAAATCAAGATATAGTAGCTTCAATATTTTTGATAGGGGACATTTTTCAGTGTAATATTGTTAATTAGGTTAATTTTTTGGAATTTTGAAAACATATCAATTTATATACGCCATATTATATTCACTACAGCGTATCCCACTTCTGAATTAAAAATTGTAATATTGTTCTAAGTTAAACAATGGATCATTTCATCGCTAGCAACAGTATTAGACTACAGATCAACCCGAGCGTGTTGTGTACGCCCCCTGCCCCGTTACAGAGGTCCCCTCTGCAGTAACACTTGGTAGTCTTGGTGACTTGGTCCGCCTCTGCGGAGTTGTCTTCGCAAGTCTCGTTGTATTTCTCGTGTATGTTCTTCACGTGGTGCCATTTCCCGCCGTAGTTCTCCTGCTCGCCGTCCCAGGTTTGAGGGGCGCAACCGCGTTCTATTGTTTTTGTTTGTGCTGAAACAAGGGAGGTGGATATTCGTTACTGTTGTATTTTACTTATGTGGTGAAATATTTCAAAAATAACTCTCATGTCCCGAATTATTTTTTGGGAGGTTTTGAGTTTATTTCTAGATTTATCAATGCTCTGGTTAGTGGCTTTCTTGTACTTCTGGCTATAGTTACTTTGCAGAAATCTAAAATTTCCTTCCAAGAAACTGTTGTGTCCTGTGCATGCTTCTATCTTACACCTTACGTTACAGACCATTGAGGAAAGCTACAACAGGTTTTAGACGTTTTTTGCTGCTTCTTTATGCATCACTAATACCGCGTCATGAATTCCGCTGGGTTTCTACTGGATGGATTTAAATAGCCTAGTCGTCAGCAGTGAGAAGTTACATAAAATATTTTAAGTGGTAAAGTAAATTTAATACAGCTTATCATGTCTAACATGTGTCACTAACAGAGAGCAGGAACGTCCGCACACTCACAAGAACTGATCATTGGTCATACTTACGTACTAAGTGATAGTAAATTAAATCATGCACTCTGATTCATTTATTAAATTCACTACCGTTTATCGACATAGCGCGCAAGATCCCGTTAATGCGTGCGTCACGAGTTTCCCATATGGAACTAATAGATACAATTCACACCTATAGCTACACTCCTATGCAGCCTGTTACACTGCTCTCAATAAATAACAGTAACACTTACACTTGCGGCTAATGGGCACTTGGCCCAATTCAACGTTTATGTCTTTCTCCACTTTATTCTCTAGGTACAACTAAGTATACAACGATGACCAAACTGCCGAATCTCTAGTTGCGTCTAGTTGAACGGGTATGTCATTTTGACAGTGTTGCATTTTTGCGTGGAGACACATCTGTCTTTGCTGTTCTGATCTACCTAGATCTACAGAGATGCCATACAAAATGTACCAATTGCGACACCGTCAAGCATGCCCGATCAGCAAGCAACCGACCAGCATTCCCGGTAAGAACTTGCTGGCCTGTCAGAAAGAGGAGCGAAATACATACAAACTCCATATATCTGAGAGGGATAGAGACATTTTGTCTCAGTACGTCTGCGGTTGTGCAAATCAAAAAAGCTTTGTTTTCTGATCTAGGTCATTCTAGAAATCAGAACAGAATCAGTATGTGTCGGAGCCCTTATAAAGCTATCAACCCCTATTGAGGGCCTGATGCTGAAACTTCGAGACAATTGAACGAATTTGCATCGCAAATATCCTTATTAGAATAAATTATGTCCGCAGCATAAAGTGCAAATTCACTACCAAGTAAGAGTGGATGTCACAAAATAGCCCCCGCCCTAATCGTAGATGAATATTTTTCCTTGAATCATGAAGGGTGACCGAACCCATTAAATTTATTATACTTTTGCACAAAAATAAAGTTACGTCATTCGTATAACTAAGTATCGTATAACTAGACAGGAAAGAACAGAAAATACTTCACTAGAATTGTTCACAGACATGACACATGTTTTGATGTATGAAGAAAATCGTTTCAGATCGTTAGAATTAGCTATTTGTTTTGTTTATATTCATATCTGCCCATCCGATATATTTACGGTTTTGAATGTATAATGGGATTGACTTCATCTAACTTAATAAATAGTAAGTGACGATCAGGCCATTGGATGGAAAGCTTGCCCATCCAGAAGCGTCAATCTAATGAGGCGCGGGCTGTGCTAACTTTTATACCGGAACACAACGTCCTATTAACACTGCTGTTTGGCGGTAGACTTAGGTAAAGGGGTGGTGGCTAGCCAGGCGCACACAGAAAATGCCCTACTACCGACCCGACCGAGTACCGACAGGTACCGACACTGGAAATCGAACCCGGACCGCCGAATTGTTTTAGGCCACGGAGGCGGTAGGACATACTTACACACATTAGAAATAATTACATATGTATTGCAATAATATTCCTTGACAGCCATGTGTGAAAAACCCGAAATTTTCCATTCAGTGACTTTGCGTGACGGATATCAATTTTCGCGACTAACTAGTCATGAGTGCGGTTCCATAGGTACTACAGACACGAATATTTTCTGTGTCAATACTGTTGTAAGTAGTATTGCCTACTTTAGACAGCCATAAAGCCTATATTAGGGTGCGATATATGGTTGCGAAAATACACGACACATGGAATGTAGGTTTGTGACATATTCATGTCTGCATAAACTTGTATATACTGTATAGGACTGTATATAGTCACTGGTATCCGTCGAGTTCTAGGCGTGTCTATTAATTTAGTTAGGTGCTGTGTGCTGTAGGTAATTTTGTAACTGTAATTGACAATAAGTACACAATAAACCTGACTTTTCAGTCAACACACGCGATTCGAAGTTGAATTCAAAATTCAGATTTTGAGGCCTTGGCACTTGGTTGTTTTAAAAAAAGTTAACAAGAACCTAAACGAAACCATTCAGTTAATTAGTAATGCATTCTGTGACATCACCGTTAGTTTTCTGAAAATTTATTAGCAGCAAACGTAAACTGCACCATATTTTGTCAACTTGATGTGACTCCTCCAGGCAGGCAGGGCGCTCGGGTCAACCGGTCGTTGCCTCGACCTTCCCGACCGCTGGGATTAATTGTGTAACGCCTTTTTCGGCTTACTGCATTTCGCAATAATCACACATACTCCAGATATATACTTAAATATTATGTACTGGTGTTGTAATAAAATAATGTTTATCATTACCTAATAATAGTTATATTCTTGCTTTACATTGTGTATTTCATCTGATCACTTACAAAATTGGTCCAATTTTATTCGTATACATTGGGAACACAGATTTTGTACTAGGGCTTCATAATCATAAGCTCACTTTCACTAGGAGAAACAAAGCCAAGAGCAAATATCTATCTTAATACATAAAACATAGTCGGAGTTGTTCTAACACTTATAACTCGAGAATGGCTGAACCGATTTTCATGGTTTTTGATTTGTTGTATTTGTCTCCATCCCGAATAGCTGAATAAATATTAAAACATGGGATAAATTCACGAAAAAAACTCATTTTCTCATACATTCACGAACTAAAAAAGTTAGAATGCTTTGATTTTTTGTAGACGGAAAGTTGAAATTGAAAGAAAGGATAGGCTTCTTTTATCCCGATTGAACGAGCTCTCATGTGAATGTTAGAAATTATGAGAATCTGTGTGGGAAGTTTTGGGATATCGGGTATTTGTCTGTGTGTAAACGTGTCTGGCCCATACACTCTCTGTAAGAGAGTAGGTCTGAGCCCCTCCAGTGGGGACATATATAGGCTGTTGATGAAACGTGTCTGGAGTTTGTATATACTTACACCCTAAACTGAGAAGTATCGTCTCCTTCTTGAAGCATATGGTAGAATATGGACAGTCAGTGATGAACCTGTCGGTGTAGTCGAAGATCTCGCAGAGCGGCTCGGTCGCCCGCTCAGACGACCACTGCGGCTCGCACTTGTAGCAGCGGAGCGGTCTACTGCACCACGTCACTGAAACACATTATTATATACAATACATTAATAAAATCAAGTTGCAGATGTTATTTAGTTTTTGGATAGAAAAAGATAAATGAACGGACCTGTATTTTTCTAGATAGGAGTAGTTTAATTGACATTTGATTTTGATAAAAATATGACGATATTTTTCCACGTAAAATATCGATCGAATTAAACTGAGATCTTAAAAATTATTTATTATTATATGTGGCGTACCATGAAGGAGGCCTATGTCCAGCAGTGGACGTTTCCCGGCTGATGATGATGATTAGGGTACGTGTACATATATGGATATGTCAATTGGGATGAATTTGTTTCTTTAGTCTATCCCATGGGTTTGGGCATTTGGGGCAGGTGTTGTGTGGTTCAATAGATTTGTAGTATCACATGCGTGCATGTAACGCTTTTTTCCGAAATCACTGTCGAGAAAATTCTGAAACAATTTATTGTAGTTTCGTTGGAGCTAAATCTTGAAATTCGGTTTTCGAATTAGATTAATTTAAAATTTCGCTATGGTCCATTGCTAGGTTTATGTCGATTCGTATTTCGTCGAGTCTCCCTACGATGAGACTCCCTTAAGTGTGACCCCGCTTCGTATGTAAATGAGTGACTGTGAAGTTTTATGATCAATTACTCGGCCTTTCTGACACAGACTGTTCCAGTACGCTACAGTAGAATTGGTTCCACGCCGCTTCTCATGATGCCGCTCTTGAATTTTATATCCGTTTCCCCAACTCAAGTGAACTCACTTATCAGGATCTATTTTTATTTTCTTAGACCGATCTCTTGCAGTATCTGCACCTGTTCCATATCCCCCGCAATGACCCGCACATCTGAAGTTTGATACGATCTTTATCTATGATCGCCAGGCTAGTACAGACAAGCTATCTGAATCTGACAAACAACAGTGTTGTAATAGCAATCTTACGGTCTGGTAATGCTAGATAACGAAGCCTGTACATCATGAAGAGTCTTCTGGGTGTCACTTCCAGATGTGTGAAATCAAGGCCAAGGTCATTCCCCTCGTATACATATAAATAATAAATTCATTCTTCCGCATACATAAATATAAATGCATATATTCTAATAATAAAATATCAAAAAAGTTCAGTACTTTTTTATACAGATCAATAGCTTTTGAATATTATTGTCGTTTTATTGACGGATTAGGCGCCCGCGGGGTTGGCGGTGTGGTCGTACGTAGTATATATACCATATCTACGACCCGTGCGAAGCGGGGGCGGGTCGCTAGTTGTCTATGTTTGAGATTGTTTATAAAAGAAAATACAAGTACTAGAGCTACAGCTAGTGCAGCTACACCGAGAAGTCAGTAATTTTCTAAAGTATTGTCTTTGTAATCGGGTGGTTAACGCGGCTTTAAACAAGTTAATGTACCAAACCGTGCACGTCATAATAACAAGTATGTCTTACAATTTGGTCACAATGTCATTTTGGACTTGTTCGACTTAATTGTCTGTCTCGCAAACTGGCGACCATATGGCGGAGTACGTGTATGATTTTCTTGCTGATACTAATGATGTTTGTATTTTTATTAATATCTGGGCGACCAAGCTTTGCTCGTAGTTCTTTAAGAACAAACAAAAACTTTATTTCTGCCCCTAAACACACAAAAAACAAAAATAAAAGCAATTTTCCAACCGGGATTTGAACGCGGATATCTCGGACGGAATGACACGTGTGAACCACTCGGCTAAAGTCATTATGCGAAATAAAAAGCGCATGAAAACTCGAAAACGAGCGTTTTCCCAGACATGAGACTTAGATTTTTCTCCTCCAAATACCCCCAAATACCAAATTTCAGCGAAATCGCTGGAGCCGTTTCGGAGATATACTCATATGAAAGGTTATTGATATATAAGTTACCCTGGTTAGACGTGTAATAACAATTTTTAATACCTATACAATTAATTCTTGTTAGCATCCTTCCTTATATGTATTACACATGTTACCGTTTTGCTAATACTCCAACCTGTGTGCATGCTTGCGGAAATAAAACACGTTTTAATTGTAATATTACTGAGCACATATTTATGTTTTGTAAATTATTGATTAAGTTTCGAAATCGCTATCAGATCCTTCATTTTGATTTCGGTTGAGAACATGTCTTTGCCGAATCCTAGGCATTGATGAAGCCTGTAGGCAAGGTAGAAAGAAGACTCGTTAAGGGTGTCCGGTCGTAAATGTTTAAAGATGACTGAGACACAGAGGGCCCTATGTCTAGATGTAGACTGCCTCCGATTGCTCATGATAGGTCATAACTCTAATGTTACACGTTGTACGGTCCTCTCAAAATACATATACACAACCTTATATATTTGTTTATGCCATTTCACATTCACATTTCATAACTTGAAAGTACACTTAACTTGATAACTTATATCAAGGTTCAATCAAAACTGAAATGTGACTATGAAGTTACGTACACGCTGATAGATGAAACTGCCTGCCGCTGACTGTACCAAAAATTAGAGCATAAGCCATGTCCGATCAAATTAATCCCATACGATAGTGCATAGTTGCAGTTATATAAAGCTTGCACTGTTTTATAACGGAAACTGACTAATGGAGCTGTGGTGTGATTCTCAGTAAACATATGTGGTAAATCCCTTGTTTTGTATATCGGTCATTATAGGAAACTTTTAGCTCGGTGGTTTTGTATAATTACACTAGCTTTTGCGCGTGTATTCATCTATTTGAGTAGATATGTAGACTTCAGAAATTGTTCGAGTTTATTTAACTTTCCAACTAAAAATGGTTTATTAAATTGCAGGATTGAATTTTTCATTAAATGTTGTAGTTAATGAATTACATCTCAAAGCGTAGACAAACACAAAGTAAAAGTAGAGTTATTAAGAGATTACTATGATTGATATTAAAAGCCTGACCTGATATGGGATTGGTATAGGGGAGCTATTGTCCAGGAGATCTCAGTTGCCTGCCAGTGTCAATAAATTAGTTCCAATGAAATTCCGCAACACCTTGTTTATGGTCTGGCTACAATTCAATTAATATCTATTAGAAAAATTGTCTCATTGTGTTGGTTTCATTTTTCGCCTGAGTTCCATATGAGGAATTTTATTTTCATCTTCATTCAAATGAAGCTCAAAGCCTTTTGACACTCTGGTCATATTGAAACCCGGGGAAAAAAACAATTATTCAAGTGGGACAACTAGATTTTAAATTAAATGTAATAAGATTTTTTTTAAACTTTAAAACATTTACTGGACTCGATTAAAGTTCCATATGAAGCCCTAAAAAGCAATTAAAAGCAAAAAAATTAAAAGGTTAGCGTAAATAAACTCAATCCAATGAGAAAACCTTTCATGTCGATAAGCTATTGTTAAATGGATTAAATGACATTTAGTGTGAGCTATTGTCTCCAGTCTTGAGGCGTATCACAGTCGTCGTTTATCGCTTTGACCTTCGATAAACATAGCTGCTCCCCAAGCATGCTATAATACACACTTTATAAAATACTTATATTGTGTATACAGTTTTAACAAGATTTTGTCTATGATTTGACGTGGACTCCATATCTCCACGGAAACATTTTCTCCGAATGAAAATATGCATGTCTCTCTCACACTAGCCACCAAATTTCATCAAGATCGGGTCACTTGACGTTTCATCACAAAAAGACTTAAGAAAATACTCGTACATACAATAACAGACATTTGCATCACTTCATCATCATCATCAGCCGAAAAACGTCTTCCTTCATTGGTATGCCACATTAAACGGTCCCAAGCCACTTGCATCGCTTCATGTTTGACTTCATGCTTCGATCAACAATACTTCATGTAATAAAAGTTAAGTTTCCTCGATGTGTTCATTCGTTTCGCGTAAAACATGCTCTTGAACATGTGTATAACGTTTTTGGAATAAACAATTTCTGCCCAGATCAACATAGTCTAACTAATAACTAACTAATTAATAACATAAGGAAAACCACATGTTCTTTAAGTTTTACGCGGATGAAATCGCGGGCAACAGCTAGTTAATAATGTCAGTGTGATTATGGCGTTTTATTCTAAACGTTTCTATACTAGTACAGGCTTGCACTGGATCTTCAACTCACCTGATTGTGACGATTATACTTTATTAGTCAAGATAATGAAGCGTTGGACAAAACGATGAGGTAATTTAAAAACAAACTAGCCCAGCTGTGAAGGCACATGCGCTTAAATATGATGCTTCTATTATTTCCATTGTTATCACTATCGCAAGACCTATATAAGAAAATTATATCATTCAAATTCGATACCAAACGAAAATTTGACGAAGTGGGAATGACTATTTGTAAACGAATATTTTCATACCTGTTGCCAGTACTTTCTCCTTCCTCATACCAGTTTTTAAAACGTTGATTTACATATGTTTAACAACTTCTTCACAGACGATGGCAAACGCTAAATTGTTGGTTCATTAATTATATCAGTGGGATGAAAAGTTGAAGCTGAGAGACAACATCATTCAATACTTTCAATATATTTAATAAGCATGTTGAAGGCAGGTATTCGGATTTTAAAAAGAAGTTCTGTTACAAATGCCATTCTGTATTTCATTCGTATTATTCAAATGAGTTAGAACGTTACTGGTTTTGAATGCATATGTTTTGATTAGCCTTCATTACGCCTACTAAGAGACAAAAGTTTGGAATCAGATGTGTGGTAATATTTTGCCTGCGGTCTCTCTATCGTATTGCGTTCGTTCATAGAAACAAACAATAAGTCAGTTTAAAACTGGAATACATTCTAAATGGCTAAATTTCTGAGAGGAACGCTTAAGAGTTCTCTTAATTTTGATGAGCTTATTTAGGTGTTATTTGAAATTCATTATGTATGAATGTATTTTCTGAACGTAGTTTTATACACGGAAATCGTCTAACTGTATTTTTCCATAATTATTTATATAATGCAAAAATAATATTTTATTTAATTGAATAATATAAGATCAATAACAGTATCTATAAATAAGCAAAATATCTTGTTTTATATTGGTTTCCTAACTAAATACTGTAGCAAACGGAGCAGATGAGATCAGTATAAATAAAAACAACATTCCACTCTGAAAAAATGCATTCATTTGAAAGGCTTGATCCTTTAGTGTGGTTGTAACAATTATATTCCGCCTCTTAAAAGATTAATATAGCTTAGGGTAAGTGAAGGGTACAACCGCATTTATAAATATTGAGGAGTTCGACGCCTCTGCAGCGCAGCGGTACAATACATGCGTAGTAATGACCTGCGCACACGCTGATAATGTTATTCAAATCGATAATCAGTTTATTTATAAACATTTTATTTGATAGAGTATGATCAACCCCATGTCGTGGGAATAGACTATTAAAGGCACAATTCAGAAGTTTGGCAGCCATCTTAATGTGGTTACCAACCTACCTCACGTGTCAAATCCCCTCACGGAATGTATGACATGACTACCCGTGAAGAATACTCATGTCCACCAGTGGACTTGTACAGGCGGTTCATTGACGTCAAAAATATATTAACTTCTATTCGATTTGAAATAAGAATTATCTTTTTTATTTTCTCAATTATTGTTGACTGGAAGAGATCCCAATTCAGAGATAAGACCGCTACATAAACCGCTAAAGATTGTGTTTAAATACATAGTATACAGACGTTTGGTAAGAAAAATTAAAGAAAAACTACTTTTGTCAAGTTAACTCTGAACTTTGTACTTTTAATTTACCTACTTATTTAAAAACCTAGTAATGTCGGTTTCCGTTGTTTAATATATAGTTTTAACAGAAACTCATTTACACAAATGTTTACGACACAATCGAAATAAATTAACACCAAAAATCTACTTACTTTTCCAACAAATCGTAAACGCGAAGAACACAATTGAGAAATCCATTTTGTTAATTAAAACTCCACTATAATCCGTTAAAACTATCACTACAATTACGACTAAAACTAAGACTGATGCTATAACGTTTACGGAGTCACGTTTGATTGTGAATTTTGTAGAGAGCAGCGCGGAGCCACATGTTCGGTGGCTCGCCGGCCACTCGACTGAAATTGGCACCTCCATATTCAAGTCATGATTCACTATAGAGTTGGCGGGAACGTATTTTGTTTTCGGAGTTTTGTTCTCATGTTCGGAGTTCGGATTATTCTGTGTGTTTTCGGATATCAATTGAAACTAGCAAATATAATTCTATGTAATACTAGTATTCACTTGATTTGTGGATTTTTGTATTCAATAAACTGTAATTCTTTTCAAAAAATCATTCGGATACGGAGATACAGTAAATAATAATATAATGTATATAATAATAATCATTTATTGCAAAGGTATAAAACACCCCAAAAACAATTTAACAATAATAATAATTACAATTATATTAAATCAAACTACACTAAACTAAATACTAGGAATACCTATGCTATTTTCGGTTTGCATCCCGGTGCACGGAGAGCCATAAGATAAAACAAACTTACGAAGAATTAATTAAAAACAAAATAATATACTCTTGATTTATTACTTTATGTTTGTTGCTCCACATTCGATTTTTTTATAATATACATTAGTTTCGGTTAACAGAGTTGCGTACGGCCCTATTTGACAGGAAACAAGCCCAGTAGCAAAACGGGACATGTCCAAATATCGCGAATTAAAGGCTCTCACGGTATGGCAATAAGGAATCACGCGGTCGACGGGCGCAGCGGCGGCACCCAATGTGTGCACATTGCACGAGCTGCCAAATTTTGGCAGTTGCCGTGTAGTTTATTTGTATTTTTATTTATTTGATTTTAGTGGCAAGGTTTCATGACCCACTCAATGCGTATTTCCGCAATTATCTCAAGAACTACTAATGCTATCGATTTGGGGATAGTTATGAAAATTTGTGGTCGAAATTTCAAACAAAATCCCCCGCCCTCAACTCCGAAATCCCAAGGTAAAAATCTGTAATAATTACAGTATACAGGATTTTGTGTAAATATACAAACCTAAGCGAGATCTCTATCTTGTATAGTTTTGAGAAATCATCAAAAAGCCAAACAAACAAACTTAGTTATGCGGTCGGGAAAATGAATTTTATTTCAAGATATCTGTACATTTCTTTACATTATTAGGAACACTTGGCTGGCTTTTATTTGTGAATATGCCTTAACTTGCTTCTTTGAAATATTTGGATATGCGAAATAAAAAGGATCCCTAGTGACAGTGTACAAACGTAAGGAGTGTCGTCTTGCTTTCACAACTTTCCTGTTTCGATTACTTTAATACTTACGCATTTACAGGCAGATGTCCTTCGAGCAACAATTATTTTGTCATAAAAAAACCTTTCGTTTTACCAAGCTGCAAACATAAAGCTTTTAGATAACACTTCCCCTGAGTCATGTCGTGACCTAGTTTTAACATGAACCCTGAAACAAACTACCGGCGCGATGAAAGTTGCGAAACAGTGCGCAAAAGAGCGTTGAACGACACTTTATTTTCACCTGTATTCTTTTTGCGGTCATCAGTTTAGTTATTCTGTTTATCGTATGAGTTTATTTTGTTTCCACAAATAGCTACTTAACCTGTTTCTTACATACTTTAGTTAGACATTTTGGTGCTCCTATTTTTAGGTTTGCTGAATGGTATAATCAGGTCGGCTGAATAGGATCACTGGAAAATTTTGCCGTGAGCATGGTGAAAAGCTATTAAAGCGATCATTCCACGGTACATCATCAGCGTTAACCCTACATCACTCCCAATGATACTACTCCTATATTTTCGTTTTACAAACGTCAAATTCAAATTCTTTATTATGCTTAAATGTGGTACATCGTCTTCATAATGGAATATTTGTAAAGAAGATTTATCTGCCGACGTCAGTGACGATATTGTATCTACCCTTTATTTCCCACAAACACTGTCTTATTGATGTTGGGAAATTTTAACATTTTGTATTTTTCATCATCATGTACAGTATCCGTCAGTCCACTGCTGGACTGATCCACGACCGCCACTCGGTCTTTGCACGAATGCACTGCTTTTTCCTAAACTTGGTGTCCACTCGAAAATTCGTCTGCTTCAGCGATTGTGGGACCTTCGGTTTTGTACTAAGAATGCCAAAATCAATTCTGGATAATAGACACTAGTAATAATGTAAATAATTGCGCACCTAATCATGCATTCGTGATAAAAATTAATAACCTTAATAGTTTACTACTAACATGACTACATGTTGATTGTTTATATCTTTGAACACTTATCATTATCACAGCCCAAACTTATCAATATTCGTCATTGACATTTTAATGTGAACAAGGCTTCGGTAACGCCACAAGTGATTAATGGGTACTTGACTGTTAGTGTCTTTTTATTTACGATCGAAACGCAATTTGTGTATGAAATTATGCTTACTATGTCACTGCGAAGTAGCGGCCGATGTAGGAAAATTACGGGCAGCATGGCTCAACTGCACCTTACTGTCATCACCAATACACCTGCTAAGTGTAGGGATTATAGCTAATCCCCCCATGGAACCCGCTCTAGTCTGTCTGATTTGTGAGGAATGTTCATGTCTGTAGTAGATGGTGGATTATAAGCTATGTATTTTATAAATGCGAATGAAAAAAATCGTATATATAGTATTGATTCCTCTCCCCTTTCTGCAAAGTTATGAAATATTGCTATTGATTTAGGATACAATTCTGTGACAGTAGTCCAACCAAAAGAACGGTGGAGTTCCACCCCACCGAAACTTCTTTGGTGTTTTGACGTTTCGAATGAAGCGTTTCGCTTTCTCTTCCATTATTAGTACTTCTAAAGAGTGGAATTCCCTGCCATGAATTAAAACCTGGATGTATTCAAGGTCAGAGTTAATATGCTTTTGCTAGGCAAAGCAACATCACCTTACATCATTTCATCGCTTAGCAAGTTGATAGGGTGGCCAAAATACTCGTAATTATAAGGTAGGCGTTTTTTTTGCTATCGCATAAAAAAAATTGTGGTTTCCGCACTCAGCCATTTGCCGCATTTCTTCCCAGAAGTGTGCGAGACGCTTGATGTATAAGGTTGGTTATTGAGGTAGGAAGTGAATACAATTCCTGGTTCCATTCTACATAACTTTAAATAATATGATTACGCGTAATCAATTGTATCGTATAAACTTTAAACATGCGTATTTTATGAGTTATAACGTTTCGCAGCGGACCGTTGCGCTTGTGAAACACTCTCGATATCGACCCGGCTCGACACATCCTTTCTGCAGATGATAAAAATTTACGATCTGGCAAATTTTTTGTTATGCGTCATAAATTAACGCTCCCATAGATATGTTGAATTGATCGGGAGTCATGCGGTTTGTCATATTATGCCAGACATTGAACCTTACTCTTTAACCTAACCTTACTCGAAGATTTATAAAGAGCTTGTTTAATTATGAAAATTAAATTTGAATTATTTGTCAGTGTTTCAAACAAACAAAAGCGCGTAAAGACTTTTGAATATTGTAATTAAAAACCGGCCAAGAGCGAGTTGTACTCGCACTCTAAGGGTTATTGAACCCTAAAAAGTACCGACCGCATAACTAAGTTTGTCGGAGTTTTAAAATGATTTCTCTAAAACCATACATTACAGAGACATCGCTGAGGGTTTTCTTTAATATTTACACAAAGGCCTGTCTACTATAGTGATTTTACATTTTTTGACTTTGGAATCAACCACAATGGTGGGCCATCATCTCCTATTTCAAATTTCAAGTCGATAGTATTTGTCGTTGCTGTCGTAATTCCCTGATCCAGATGGAAGTACGCACAAACAGACAGACACCAGAGTTAGATTATAAGGGTTCCGTTTTTCATCGGATGTTCGGAAACCTTAAAACAAATTTGATATTTTTGAGTCAAGAGTCTGCCCATGTTCCATTAACTATTCAATTAATTCCTTTTTACGTATTCAACGGGATGCCGTGGCGTGATCTCATTCTATACCGAAGACAAACCCAAGAGTACCAGTCATAGATTTAGTAACAGGAAGGTGTTAGGAAGTCAAATTATAAGAAAGATCGCTGTAAATTTCAAACATCGTTTTTCTTGATAACTTATGATGAGTCACAATAACAATGCCCTGTAAATGACCCCATCCATTGTTGTTTAATCCGAAACACGAGGTAGCAAAAATTGACCTTTAATTAGAACAAATGTACAAAAGTAGGCTATCATCACTCGATAATGTCATAAAGGCGGGACGTGGTGGGTATTGATTCGAACAAAGGCGTGGGAGTGTCGCCCGACAGACGGACGGTTAAACAGCATGCAGCCGCCCGACGTCTGCGTCTGGTCTACTTAGAGTCTTGTTTACTTTTGCAATCGACTTCAAAAAAGGAGGAGGTTTCAATTCGACTGTATGTTTTTTTGTATGTATGTTACGCGATAACTCCGCCAATTATGAATCGATTTTGATGATTCCTTTAAGGGTTCCGTACCCAGAGGGTAAAAACGGGACCCTGCTACTGAGACTTGGCTGTCCGTCCTTCCATCTGTCACCAGGCTGTATATCATGAACCGTGATAGTTTTGTTTAATAGAGCATACTTCGGAGCTATATACATATAGATGGGTCAGGTTCCATATACATTTTATCAAATTCGATTCAGCGCTTTTTGTGAAAATTAACAAAAACCAAATATGATAATTCTACCTCTAAGGGTGAACATTTTAGGGGATGAATGTTGAAGACTTTTAGGGCAGTTGAAATCGTTTTCTAGTTCTTTTTGAACGCGTAAGGGCTTGCACTGACTGTCAGAATCCATAGGCTCTGGATATGTTCTTTATCACCCAAACTCAACAGTGCGATTTAGGATGTCCGTATATCGTCTGTTCCAACAATTCTGGCGATTCAGAAAGGCAAACATTCTGAGCGTGCGCTCCCAGAAAAACTAAAGCTAATGAGGCGCTGGCTTTGCTACCTGTCATACCGGAACACACGGCACACTTAGATAACATGGTGGTACCAAGCCCGCCGCACATAGTAAATGCTGTACCACCAACCAAACCGACTGCCGATAGGTACCCCCACTGGGAATCGAAATCGGGACCTCGAAATCGTTGGTTCATCCGTGGAGCCATTAGGCCACGGAGGCGTTACATTTTTTAGATCGTAAATCTGACATAACATAATATATTATTTGTAAAGGATACAGGATAACATCAAATAAATATACCTGTATAGTCACTTTTGGCATGTCTTTATTTCGCATTAAACTAATCGCATATAGACTAGAGTTCATTTTATATCGCCATAAGAAACATACAAACAATTACTTATTAACATTTATCAGATTATATATCACAAGCATTGGACGAAGACTGATTCACACTCACTTTCACACATACATACATCGACCGTTTTTTGGACGTTTAAATTAAAGAAATTTGTTAAAGACAAAAGTTACAATAAACAAACACGTGAACGTGTCATACGTTCCGCGAATGTATGGAGCTAAGGCCTGGTCTTGCACACTTATAATTTTAAAAGGCCATTATCAAACAGAAGTGAATTAGCTACCATTTTTGTATATTTCGGTTTAGTTTAGTTGCACAAAAACATATTGAAAGCACGAAACAGCTAAAAGTTAACGTATCAAACAAAGATGGCGTCAATAAAATGACATTTTACGCTGTCAGTACAAAAAGAATGGTTTTATACAATTACAATAAATGCAAAAATGTATTCTAATATTTTTCTATACATGATTAGATTATTACTTGATTTTATAAATAGTTTACAAGTGCAGGCCGAATTTGAAACATTTCTGTTAACTGTGTAAAAAACCTGATGCTCATTTGTTCTTTCTGCTTGGGTGTTACTTGCTTTTATTTGTGAATAACTAAGCTTTCCATTAATAAATTAATCGGTTCGAATCTATTTGTGTTTTGAAAAGCTTTTCTATGAATGAAAACATCGTGATGAAACCTGCACACTCCTGCGAAGAAATTCAAAGGTGTGTAAAGTCCACCGATCCGCACTTTGCCCGCGTGTCCCATACACTCTCTGTAGGAGCGTAGGCCTGAGCCCCTGCAGTGGGGACGTATATAGACTGTTGATGATGATAAAATATAAGTGTTTTATGAGTTTATTGTCTCATGGTTTCATTGTCTCTGTGGCGTAGATTATATAAAAAATATTATTCAACTTCAAATTTTTACTTCTGTCAAACAACCTAAACTAAAAGATAGCCTTAACGGGATCCATCTAATGCTTTCATACTAAACTTCTGTTGCCATCTTTTTTTTTTAAACAGAATAGCTGGCTTTGATAAGTAATTACCTAAAAAGAGGAGATGAAATTATAGTTTCGCGAAATCATTAATTTACAACTTTATTGTTAGCTACAATAGGCTTTATGCAGCTAATGGTCCCCAGATGGCGGTTTGAACATGAATAATAAAGAGTGTGTAAAAATGAAAATTGAGATTCACTGTGAAGTTGTATGATACTCATTTTGCAACATTAAAATCGTATGTACTATTTTTAGATAATTACTGCAAAAAGCCTTTCAGCTATTCTATTTTAAAAGATTATGGCAACAGAGATTCAGTATGAAACTTTGATGGAGCGGGATCCCGTTAAATTGTACGAATACTTCTATCGAAACGCCTTATCTAAGATATATCAATTGCAAATTTATACGTTACGCTGTATATTGCATTTACATTTTAATCAGGCGCTATATAAATCTTGGAACTCGTAAAAATAACGGATATTCAATTATTCATGCAAATTAAATTAGTTTCACTCTTATCACATTGATTGGCGAGTCGCGATTTTCTGAAAACAGATGGCGCTAAGCGTATTAATAAATATCGATTCTCGAACGTCAGTAATAAACTGAAAATAGGTACAACGCTGTGAAGGGTTTGATTTCAAAGAAGTTTAGTGAAAATCCAGTCCGACCCCATCGGATTACAATAACTTGTATGCGTAGCTTTATATTATAGCTAATAACTACTACATGTAATTCAATAACTGTATTTGTTATGTATTTATGATTACAAAATCTATTGCAGCTCCCGTTGCGGAAATAATATGTTCGTATACGTTTGATCTCCCTTGGCAACTACCCTGAAATTTGTTATCTGGGCACAAAGTTTTAATAAATCTGTATTGACATCGTGTTTGCCAAAACTCTGTAATGTGTATTATTTTAATTATTTTTTATAATTATGTAAACGTTATCTAGAAATCGATAAATCACTATAAAAATTATGACTACAAATCTTAGCGCCATCTATATCTCATTCCAGACAGGATTGAACGATTATGTTAACAGCTAACATACCGACATTGGCAACTTTGAAGATACAAGTATGTATCACGCTGTCATTGAGCTTTAAACATTATCTGAAAATCACTGTCATATTTCGTGTCTGACCAGAGCATCTCGAAATAACAGAGTGCACGATGCTAATCTTGTCTGGAATGTGGCAGTCAACAGTCACAACCCTGAATGACACAATTATTTTAATCTAGCCTATTGGTCGTAGACTACCTAAGACTATTGATGTATTTCATGAGATTGAAGACCACTATGACGCCCATTATGTCAGTGTATCCTTCGTGGTTCGTGCTTGACGTGTTGCAGAGGCTATTGCGACAGTAGCAGTATCTGAAAACGAGAAAAAATAGTTAAGGTAAACGGAAATAGAGACAATTGATCGTTTAATATTTAGCTAATGAGACAGGACAAAGAAAAAATAATTAAGGCAGGCGGCAATAATAACAATCGAACTTTAATATTTAGTAAATGAGACAAAATAAAGAAAAAATAATTAAGGCAAACGGCAATAATGACATTCGAACTTTAATATTTAGCAAATGAGACAGGATAATAAATATATTTATTTTAGACTATACTATACCACTCCTGAACTTAAATGCGTGTATAGTGCAATTGATAAAGAGCTTTTGATAAAGAGTTTCGCTATAATATAGCTTGGTGTGCTTTTGGTCAATAGAGGTCGTTGCGCATCCCCTGGAATGTTTATGTAACCTCGCTTTCTGCAAGTATCTATTTAGGTTGGTTATTTCAACATTTGGTTCAGGTAAAATCATTCGGATTTGTATAATTAAATTTATGCAAAATTAGCCCTCATACCTAGGGTCACATACTCGCCACAAACTTGTGACATCGAGTTGTCTGTGTTCATTATTGATAGATACTAATTCTTAATTCATTATTACGAGTAACATATAGCTATACAAACAGGAAAATCGTTATTGTCTGAATAACAAATTATACAAATTTTACGGTTTTGGTTTTGGAAACACGCTCATTTGCTAATTCGTATAAGATTATTTTTGCCTGGTAGAGATAGCTATAAGCGATAAGACCAGACCGCCTTTTATACAATTTTTTTAGTTTAATGTTCTATTTTAAGTTCTTTATTTGTGTACAATAAAGTTAAATTGAATTGAATTCATTATATTATTTAAATTGCAAGGTCGTTATTTACTGGGTGCGTTTAGTGTTTCGAAACCTATCCAAAATATGTATAAATTATTTTGTTTTGAATGACATATTAAATAGAAATAATTTTGTAATAACGGATAAGTTTTTGTAATAATCCTAATATTATAAATAATGTAAAAAAAGACGTGTGGCACTCGGGGACTGCCGCGGTAAAGCTATTGCATAGCATTTTGTATCAACTTATGCAATTATAATTATTTAAGAAAGTTTTAATAAGAAAAGTTTTTATGTCACGAACATAAATATCCCCACCACAAAATGGAAATTAAATTACAAACAGGAAAACAAAATTAAATCAATATTTAGCTAACATAACGGATTTGCTTTGCTATATCAAATTACATACTATTATACTTAATAAATTATAAAACAGTAATACGTCTAATCGCACGCACACAACGCCGTGTCGAAGACTGCCGAAATAAAACGACGTTAGACGATGCACGGCCTTCAAGCCACACCTCCGTGCCCGTCGGAGTGGGAAGCGTGAGGTTTTTTCGTTACGGAATTTCTCGATTCGGTCCCCGCGCTCAAGGCCCACGATAGAAGCTATGCAATAGCTTAAAAATGGATATTTACGTGTTTGTAAACGAAACGAATTCCTCAAAAACGTATAAGAAACTTTGTTATCTAATAGTCAGTAAACACATCTGTAGGTAAAATCCAAATTGGTCGTCAAAATTTTGCTTTCAAAATGATCGAAATTTGAATGAGCCTTGAGTACGATTAATGATAAGGTTCTTAGTTTAACGTATCACCTTGTAGGGGTAGTCCTTTCCCCCTTGTCGTCGACATCCTCGCACCCCTCTCTGTAAGGCTCCAGTATCTCCATTTTAGGAGACCACCGGCCATTTTTGTAGTCCTGGTACTCATGCTTTTGCGGAGCGCAGTCGCGGAGAGTCGCATCTATTCGTACTGGAAAATACAAGTTAACCATAAGTTGTACACTCACACATTTTCCAGTTCTGACATGATTCAGTTTCCATTAGACAGTAATTTTTCCACATTTGAAAAGTTTTGCTATGACCCACTGTCCGAAAACGTCTTAGTAGGCCAGTCGTTTTAAACATACATTTAGATAATCAGTATTTACATATTCGAGTCCGCAAATTGCTAAGTACTGAAGTGAACAAAACCATATCCCAGTGAGGCCTCGCTTACTATGCTGTCGTCAGGGCACGCCACCTTTTGATGAGTGGGTTATTAGCTCCATAAATTTAACTTATGGAAATAAATAGCCTACACCAACACACATTGCCGATTTTTGCCAACGATGGCGGTGCGGTAGCTTAAATCTTCAATATACGTGGGTGAAATTTGTGTGTAACGTATCTTAAATTAAGGATGGCCGTACGGAATGAATGTACGAGTTGCAAATCGTATTTCTTCTTTTCATATTATCATAGTGATAATATCCTGCACTTCATAGAGGCACAGATCGGATGTGTATAAGTTGGTGCTTGGGTGCTGGTTGTACTTTCACAACAACAGTAGCATGGGCGATCTTTTGTCGCTACCGTCGTAGTTCTGACCTGAGCAACAGTAGATAACAAATTCGCTGAAATTGTCGGAATGGATGCGCATACACATTGTAGTGTGAGTACTGATGTAGCCATTTTTTGTATAGTGATGTTACTAACTTCCATTAAGTAGGTCCAAGTGTATGTCCTGCTTCATGCACATGGTTGAGTATGGACAGTCGACGACGAAATCGCTGGAACTGTCGAAATGCATACACATCCGCCTTGTGTTGTTGTAGTACTGTCCGGGAGGAGGGTTGATGTAGCACTGGTAGCATTGTAGTGACGATACCCCTGAAAAAGAACAAGCAATCGATGTGAATTGGATCAGTAGTATAAAACTTGTAGGTGTGCTCTTCCCATAAAGAGCCGGGTATCTTTAGAAAATTCCCATCCGTAAAAAAAGGCCTAAGCCCCTGCAGTGGGGACATACTCGTATATAGGCTGTTGATGACTATGACATGTCGTAAAAAGTTACTGTAGCAAAAAGATCAAGGAATAGCATAAATTTTGGCTAACACCAACTCCATGGTTGAAGACTGTCCGCTTTTTTTGCGGGACGTGTACAGTTGTTAATAAAACTGTTCCTGAGATGCAAAAAAATACGTAGATACATTGTAATTAATGAACTACCGTGTTAAGGACGGCAACGGCAACGCTTATTGATCGCGGCATGAATAATCCGGCACGCGAACATAGCGTAATTATTGCTTCAAAGATGCGATAAAGAGGCGACAGTCCGACAGCTCGAATAAATAACGCTTTATTTTGCCCGGACGTGCTGAAAGTGTGGGTGACAGTGATATTTTAAATCCGCATAATGATGGTCTATCTATATCGCAACTTCCTAAAAAATTAAATGATGTGAACATTTATTTCAACACCTAAATCTATAGCGGCTACAAAAACTAACAGATATTGTTGAGTGATCGATTGAGCATTTTCATCAGCTAATTCGTGTCGCTGAACTTTGTCTTCAATCAAATGAGGTGGTTCATATTGTTCTGTATTTCATACAAAATGCTAGTCATGATTTATTTATATAGCTGCTTCTAATATTGGTCATTGCCTCACAAGTATGTGTGGGTGGTTAGTAGGGGTATTGCAAAGGTGTGCAAATAGTAATGAAGTCTCTTTTGTATTATTTTTAAGGCTCTTCTTAAGTGCCATATCATTCAGTGACGTCGAAAATACGCACAAAAACTCGTTACAAATTACTTAATTTAAGCAAAAGTTTGAACGCGTTATATCAAGTTAAACTTCAATTATATAAATACCTTCTTCAAGAACGGATTATCAAATAACGCTGTGAAAACTGTATCACAATACGTACATTACTTCGTTTCAGCGCGTGTTCCCTCTGCTTTAGAATATGATGAACCCATGCTTTCCTGATCACTCCTCCTGCTAAGAGGAGTTATCACAAATCACATGGAAAGTCCGGCGTGGAGATTTAATAGAGAGGCTCGTGTACATACACGACTGCGAACGAACCTAGTTTCTAAGTTTACACCAATCTACAGTCTAAAAATGGGGTACCTACTGAATATATTTATGTAAATAAGAAATGTATTGTATATTGTACTCGTAGACAGGAGGTTAAAATCTCATCTTCGTCATATCGTGTAGGTTGTAAGATCGATGACCGACCGCACACACCCTAGTTGTCAGAATTGTTGAGCCGACATAGCACTCTGACACGGCTCATGTAGCTACTATCTGTAGTAGATAGTAAAAGGTAACAACCGCTTAACGTGCCTTCCGAAGCACGGTATCATCTTACTTTTCAGACGATCAAGTGATTCAGCTTGCAATGTCCTAACCATACTGGAAAAAGTTTCACAAAGTGATTGTTTGACAAAGTCTTCATCGGGAATCGAACCGGGAACCCGGGACCTACCGCGTGTGAAGCTATAGACAACTGCGCCACGGAGGCCGAGAGAATAAAATAAATGCGTGAATCGCATATTATGTACGCGTCTCCCACGCTGCGCAGGATCGCATTAGGCATGCCTCGGTGAATGGTCGGTCTTGGTACGACCACCTTGTCCTCTTTGACCGCGAACTATAACAATACTATAGTCTTGTCCGCTGCCATGGCTTCCACGATACTGTTCAATTACTTTATAATATCGAAACGAATTTGTGTCACAGTGGTTTCACATGTTTCATTTGTCATAATCTTTTAAAAAAAGTAAAGTATTATGGTTATATGGAATGGAATACATGTGTCCTGCACAATGAAATTGGACGTATGACCTCATCAACAGCCTATATACGTCCCCACTGCAGGGGCTCAGGCCTACTCTCCTTCAGAGACCTATGACCTCGTAAATAAATTGACATAGACGTACTTTTTTTAAAAAGTCGAGTAGTCAGGAGTAGACTCTCAAACTGTCACGACCAACGAATGAATTGAAAAAACCTTTAAAAATTACTACACATGTAATTTTTTTACAATAAAATGTTCAAAATATTATTAAACTGCTATATTACAAGCCTGCACTTCCTCATATTCCTGCGATTCTCCCTCTCTCAAGAGCCTCGTCTGACAGTCGTTCAGGAACGAGTTTCATCCCTCCATCTCTTTCGCGATCTGACGCGACGTCGATTTCCTGTGCCTGGGGACCATTAGATTGCGATATTTGCCCACAGATCTTCAGACATGCGGCTGACATGACCAGACCAGTCCATTTCACATTTGTGGCCGATTGAGCATAAATACTCTTGACATCTAGACCCCTTGTACATTTTGATACTTGGACCAACATCCCCCGGAGGGGAATATTGTGAGGAGTGAGGAGTAATTAATTTTCCCGAGCACATATCTTCATAAATCAAGGATAAACTAAGTGGACTTCTTATTGAAAAACATGTAGCATCTGCGAACGGATCCTCACTCAAAATAAGGAGATACCGGCCAAAGACAAATTATCTATAATGTTTTCGTTTAATACAAAATTGTAGATTATGCGCAATATTGTTGGTTTGTGAATAATACCCACTACGAACAGCGATATGATTCACAATAAGGTAAATAGTTCATTGACATAGCATCACCCAATGTAGTTAGTAATGCAGATGATTCATGTTTACATATAAGCAAGCCTTGTTGTCAATACCGACTTATTGAATTCCAAGTTCGGATATTAACTGGAATCATAGACAATTCAGATATTGTCTTTATGGTGGCGTGTTTATGATTTTGAACTATTTTAAATACTATACTTTATTTACTATTGTAAACACAACTTTAAATAAATATGTAAACTAACTGTTTATTTGATAAACCTTATCGTTATTTCTGTTATTCGTATTTTCGAAATCGATTCTCGCCTCTAGGACTTCAATTACGTCAATCTAACAGCTGACTCAGTTTGCTACGTAAATTGAATGCTCGTTTACAATTCTCATCTAACCTTGGATTCGATTAAATCTTAGACTTAACTGAAGATTTATATAAAGAACATGAACTGCAACTCAGATATGAAATGTATATTTATAACTATTTACGCTACGACTACATTAAAAGGAATGCTTGTTGACATGGTAGATCAAAATGTATCCATCCAGAGGGCCATATTTTGCCCATGTGATGATCTAGAAGATACACACAAGTTCATCCTCCGGGATTATGACGTACCTACAGTTAAAACATACGTCACTAGCATTTAGCAACAACTGCAACATTTGCTTTTCAACCGACTTCATAAAAGTAGGAAGCTCTCAATTCGACTGTATGTCTTTCTGTATGTATGTATGTGACGTGATAACTACGTCAATTATCAATCGATTTGGATGATTCTTTTTTGGTTGGTAGAACACACCTTAGATGTGGTTCCATATAAATGCTATCGAAATTGATTAGGCGCTTTTGTGAAAATCTACACAAACTAAATGTAGGATTTATACCTTTACGGGTATATATTTTAGGGTATGAATGTTGTATACTTTAAAGGCAGTTGAAGTCGGTTTCTAGTTATTTTTAAACGCGTTAATTATTCATGTTTTTTTACGTCACCGATTTTATCAAAACAGGTAACACCGCACCGATCAATCTAGCATCATAGCAATAATAACTAGTTGTGGCAAGTGCAAGTTTCCGTGACCGATCATGTTTGTTGACTACTTCCCTGACGGACGGTTGCTGTTCGCTAAACGTAACTCAAGAGTCCGGAACATACCACTAATTATACTCGTTGCAATTTCTCTTTAACTGCTCATTATGTTCTCGCTTTTATTTGGCTAAAATTTGCAGAGTAAGTAGTGTATGTGTTCAAATTTTTGTTGAATTTTATTATTAGTTCGTTACTACACAACATCTTTCTTTGTTTAATATTCCAAAGCACTAAATAAATCCACTGAAAATAAATGAACGTCACTCATGGATCGTCGCGGCAAACGGTCTGTCAGTGACGATATTTGACGCTGGCATCACAGGATTTTTCACGATAGCCACGGACGTAGATCGTGGGTGGGATATAGGGTCCTGTAGGTACACAAGGCTAACGGCTAAGGCTCTTTTTTTCTTCGATTGGACTTGATGTTGTTAGTCTTGCGATCAATACAGTTTCAACCGATCAATTCGACGAGCTCGGAAGGCGCTCAATCGGTTTAGTACTTACAACTGGTCTAAAAGCGCCCGCTTGGGCTCGACCTAGGCGCCTGAATTATTATTAAGGACGGTTTGTTTTTGGTTTTGACGTCTCTGCCAGCAATTGTGCAGTGTTGTTTAGGGGATGGGTGGGTAGTACTTTAAGAGACAAAGTTATCGGACCGTAGCTTGTAGCTTATTAACCAACTTACAAACAATTATTTGGTGATGTGTCTGTGTTTCTTTAACCAATGAAAAATATTGTTATCTCACCTGTAACGATGAAGGCCAGTAACCCGGCGACCGCAACCAAACACGGCTCCATGACCAGTTTCACTATCGATGTCAACGGTGCTCAATGCGTAGCGCAACGAAACGGTGAAATATTGGTAACACGGATTTTTCACAACACTGCCTGTTCCGCGTTTCTGATCCAAGATGGTGTCGTAAACACTGTGGACAATCGAATAATTAGGTTACTTACTAAGATTGAGAATTATGGTTTAGTTGCTCAATAGGAAGTTGTCATGGTGGCTCAGTTGGGTAGAGCGTCAGTCCTTGAAAAATCGAGGTCTGGGTTCGATCCTGGGTCGTACCAATGAGTTCCAATTTGGAATTTGTGCGAATGATAACAATCATTACCGTTGTTTTTTCGGTGAAGGAAAACATCGCGCGATAACCTGCACACTCAGAGAAAAAATTCAAAATTGTGTGTGAAGTCTACCAATCCGCACTGGACTCGCGTGGTGGACTAGACTATATGGATACACTCTCTGTAGGAGAGTAGGCCTGAGCCCCTGCTGTGGGGACATATATAGGCTGTTGATGATGACGATGAATAGGAAATTGAATGACTTTTGCTTTATCTGTACTAAACAATTAGTATACAGTCAAATCCTAGTAAATTCGAAATAATTTTATGTGGAAGCATCACTGTTAAGGTTTGTCTAACGACTTTAACACAATAAGGCTTTGCATCTTCATCTCATATTATATTATGGGATGATAAGGCCAAGTACGTGAACTCGCCCTGTACTCTCAATAGAATCAAACATGGGCAATGTTATGTTTAATTTCGCAATATAATTGTAATAACACTGCTACTGTTTGATGGCAGATTCTGATAAAGTGTCAAAAGTAGAGGCAAACATAAGTCATCTGCTACACATGAGCCTGTCGTTGTAAATAACGCTTACGTAACGAATTAACAATTAACATTGGAGTTGTGGAGTACACCACCGCTTCAGCAAGCACACACAATGTTAGAACCCATTGAATCCGTTGAAATGTTAGTCCACCTTCCATACAAATTCGACTGCCATGATGCGTATGATTTATACATTATACACTCGCACGTTATGTTTGCCCCTCTGAAGTCAGGCTCTCAGGGATTTCGCGCATTTACAATCGGAATGTGTGTGTATTATTTTATATAATAACTATCCCTAGATGACATACAACACTAGGACATTTCGTTCCTTCCGCTAAACTTGCCTTGCCTCCCATTTATACGTTAATAATTGATTTTTCGTAGCCTTTTGTAGCTAACTTCAGAGAGCCAAACATAATGTGTGAGTACTGCACCATACTTAATCGTATTGTATGAAGAGATGTAGTAAAGTAGCATACAAATAGTGTTTTTTTTACAAAGATAAGTTACATACAACAATACTCATCATAATTTGACATCCGTTTTCGCATTAACTTGGGTAATGATAGGTAACGACCGTATGAAGTAATTTGAGGTTATTTGATATGATGTATTCAGTATTAAATTAATTTGTTCTGCCACAGAGCATTGAACTCTGTAGGTATTGTGTCAAAATTTTTATCACTGTTTGCGGAACTATCCGTTTGGCCAACTGTTTGTTTTGTGTTCTTGATTACATTTATCTCTCTTTATTCTGTTATTTATACGACTATTGTAAGAGATTGTATTTGGAAAACAACAATAAAGTCCACGTAATGCAGTTAAAGTTACATGACAGGTACACTCGAGTACAAAAATATGTATCCACTTTTGAATCATGTCACATTCACCTTTAATTGTCATTTCCTTCAACACACTGCATAGGAACATATTTTTGTACTCGAGTGTACTTGTTACGGGATATTTCACCAGACGCAGTTTTAAAACGAAATGATCTCTGTCTCATTACCTTTCAAAGTATTTAAAATTTCCTGTCTACGTTCGTGATATCAATATTACTTCAAACCAACTTCAAACTATGATATGTGATATTGAATATTTACAACGTTAGAACTATTTTATACTAGATACACGGTTACTGTTTTTAATTTATACATTTAGGCAACAATACCATAATTTGACATCTGTTGTCGGTTGTATTGTTGACTATATTATTATTATTATTTGCTTGATACACTAGCAGCTCTTCGAGCTGATGCGTGTATATCACTGCACTTGTTTTAATGTTTCTAAATGCTTATCTAGTCTGTTTTTAAAACAATTCACTGAAGTAGCACTTATAACACTTTCAGGCAGAGCGTTCCAAGAATGCACTACACGGTTAGGCAAGAAGTGTTTCCTTGGGTTGCTCCTACATGAAGGCTTGGTGAGCTTCATTGAGTGCCCTCTCAATCGACTGTTCTGGCTCATAGTGAACAAGGTTTTGATGTTGCTCACATTGTAGTGTCCATTGAGTATTTTATAAGCTTCAATTAGGTCACCTCGTTTCCTTCGCTCTTCCAGTGCTGTTAGATTAAGTTGAAATATGTATAAATTAAACTAAAAATGATGTAATATATTAATATTTTTACAACGTTGGTTTTATTATTTGTTTCACGGGGTGATTATAGCATATTAATAATCCATAGCAGAATTCGGAGCCCTCCATGCAAGAGCCCGACTCGAACATTGTGTATTTTAAACGCATTGTATTGATCTATAAAAGAAATTTCTATTATGTTTCGAAATGTACATTGTACGACCTGTTATCAATCCTGCAGCGTGCGCTGCAGTTCGCTCTAGTCGTGTCGTTTTCAAGGTCTGCTCGCAACCTTTCTCTCGATCTGCTCTCGATATCGATACAAAATCGATGTTACATTGATGTTAGGTAATCGAGAAGATCAGCACGCGATCTCAGGATTAGGAGGTCAAGTGTAACAAGTTATAAGCGCTTTACTTCAAGACTCTTGTATTTATGTTCCTTTTTGTGCTGGTCTAATAGACGTGTAGTTTTAAAGTTATATGAATCCAAATGTCTAACGCATAACTGTGGCCGTTCCTGAAGTGTATTACGGAACGTCAAACGGCGCATAACTTTTGTCGGGCGTCGTTTGATCAAAAACACCCTCCCGTACCTACGATAAATAGTTTAAGAGATATGAGAGATCAAATAAACATACATACGAAGATAGCTAAAATCATAACCGTCATTTGGTTTCGTCGTAGTCAAGTAAAATGCTACTTTACGGCTGAGGTGCACGAACTTTTATTAAGTACATATATAAGCTAGGATCTTGTATAGGACTGTCAATGGCGTGGTGATTCCATACTATCGCTACATACAGCATATAGAAACATTTGAATTGGGTAGCAATCGGTCGTGTACTACGCTCTAGATATCATATTAGCACCGACATCTAACCGTCAGCTAAATGATAATCCTTACGTCCTGTAACTCGTTCGAATCAATACCTTATTCCTAAAAAATCAGGCTTTATTATCTCGACCTATTATCGCATTAATAAAAATCAGTGTCAATGTAACAATATCGATATTCGTTAAACATGTTGTAGGATGTTCAAGTACTGACGTAATTGCACAATTGCTATTGACCTTATCACTTCTCGAATTCGTTTGAGCGATTCTCGTTGACCTGTTGATCGTATAATAGGATAATTTGAGGTTGAACAGTAGTACTTAAAAGTTAAATAACAGATATTACCAGCTTACGATATGTTCTATAACGGCGATGGATTTAACCTACATGAACAATAGTGCTGTCTGTTTGCAATGATGCGAAAATTACTACCGGAATCTGTTAACTTCTGACTGTCATGGGTCTTCCTTTTTAAACCGTAATATCCCTAAACAATTACATTATGTTCAGATTTGATATTCACCTATTATAGGCCTAAAAGTTGGTTTCTCTGATTATTTGCAAACTGCCTTTCACCACACCTCCACTAACATCTGTTTCGTTAAGTTTCGCTTCTTCTACATTCATGTTCCTTTTATTTTGCTGTTTAGTTTTTATTACTGCACATCGATCTGTCTTGAGGATCAATTTAATACTCATGTCCTCATCGACTACCACATATTCATCCAAATCTACTTTCATTCATTTCCACATAGTTTACTGTTGCTTCTTATTAGGTAATTAGTTATCATTGTTTTCATTCTCCTTCTTTTGTTGTTCTTATTTTCTTACATTGTCAAGACAAGGATAGCTTACGTATATTATGTCTTATCCTACTAATATTATAAGTGTGAAAGTTTGGATGTTTAGATGTTTGGATGTTTGTGACGCTTTCACGGAAAAACTACTGAATGGATTTGAATGAAACTTTACAATAATATAGCTTATACATCAGAATAACATATAGGCTATAATTTATAAAGCCATATTGTGTAAATTGTCCAAAATCACACTTATAATATTAGTGGGATTACATGGGCAATTTTGGCATAACAAAAACGCGTTGCCTAGCAACCGATCATAGATATGTAAATTCGTATAAGCAAACTTTCGCGTTTATAATATTGGTGTGAAGACTTTTTGGATGTACTACTAATAATTTGTCATATGCGTCACCTGTGCTTATCGAACAAGTAGAATACATCCTGAATTACACGCGGACAAAGTCGCGGGCGGAAGCTAGTAATTAATATATAGCTTTGTGTAAATAACAATTGACAAATAATGTTGTCGATTCCAGATCCATGAATTAAGTTTATAATTGAAGTTATACTACTATCTTGAATAGCGGAAAACCAGGTAGATTGTTTAAACAATTCTTTTCTTAAGTTATCATATCTAGATTCTGAAATTAGAACAGAACTGAACAAAGACTGTCCCGTAAAAAAATTATTTTTTATTATACATATGGAAATGTTTACTAGCGTAACTACTTTTATTATTTCAAATTCTATCTAATTTACACACAAACCTTGTTCTCAAGCAAAATTACTCAGCTCACCATGTAACAGAAGCTGTCAGCGTCATTTTATTTCTGTAATACTCTGACGGATTGCGAAGTGTTTTAAAATTAAATTCAAGCGGGTGTACGGTACGTTGCTAAACAATGGCCGTGGCTCTCTGTCTGCGTTGTGTCTATCGACTTTAAAAGGAACGTTTGCTTCAATAGCGCTGTCATTCTGTATATCACTGTTAGTAAGCTTTATGCGAATCAATTTTGATAACGAATGTACTCTAGCTCATCTAATTTCACGAACTAAGGATAAACACTCGATGTCCACCGTCTCCGTTACCTAAGGGTAATATCGTTTTAATCGGAACCTGTTTATTTAATTGTCAGTGTGTCCCCACCTGATAATTGGTTTTGGAATTAGAAAATTTTCTACATCCGCCCGCTGTGGCTCGCCATCGGAAAGGATTAGCAAACCAATTTAAAAAAAGAAACGATCTTTTTAAATTGGAGAGTATTAATTGTTTTGGTTTCTGAACTCTTCAATTAAAACTGTATATCTCAACTGATTATTTAGCAAAAACTCACTATTTATTACTACATTTACCGAGGATTGTTGTCGTCCTCCACCTAGTACTTAAACGACAATTTAGTATGAAGTAATTGCTTCAGTGTACTCTATAATTTGCAAATGTTAATTGTCAGCAAAATGAACGAAGCGAAGATTAGTACGCATCCTAGTCACCGGATAGACACATTTCTGAGTTATTTAATAACATTATTCTATTCTAATTCAGCCTAACACTTGTTCAGTCTATGGTTTTCAATTGAATTGCTCATCTATTTGTAATATTTTTTCTAATTAATTTATTAAACAACAGTTTATTCGTAAAATCATATCATCAACTCCACATTATCAAGATTCGAACTAGAAGACGTGCCTAGGTCTGAATAACCAACACATTCCGCCTAAATTATCACTTATTGTTAATTTAGCACTTGTAAGTCGCTAGATGTTTATTCCTCAACTGTGAATAGAACGTCAGCGCCATGGCGCATCGCCAGCAGAAAATGAAATCTTATTTTGTTTTTACTAGATTGGTGTGCAATGTAAGCGAAGGTTTTGTGGGTACCTACCAAGTACCATACGTTAACAAATCGATGGGGATGGAGTTGCTCGCGTCCGTAGGATTTACCATCTTTCCTGACCCACCCTACACGTGTCCCCCGGGTGGTGCTAAACGAGCAACAACGCCGAGTATCGAGCGGCGGTAAACTAACTCGATCACACGACCAACCAAAGGCAGGAAATGGCCTTGGTTTTTCGGAACACCTTCAAGGCTTGGCTTAATTGCCTGGCCTCCGAGGAAGTAAACCTCCACAAATAAAAATAAAAAATTACCCCAATCCTAAGGTGGGCAACGTGCCGAGAGGATGTATGACTGATGGGAAATCAGTCTCTAACGCCAACCTCAGTGGAACTGGCAACCACTGTTGTATTTGCCTTCTCCTGGGAATAGGCGTCACCCTAGGTAGCGACTTTTAAATCGTCCTCTCTCGTGGGAACAAAATGAACAGTTTAAATTTAAATTCCACTAAAAATACACAAAAATTAAATAAGAATAACTCAAAAACGTTGACCCAACAACTCCTCCACAAAGGAATGTTTACGAATCAGCCCAGCTCAAGTTCCTTTAGCGGAACAACTAATCAAGACAAAGAGACCACTAATCTCCCAGACGAATCAGATAGAGAACCTGAAGAACAACAGTACATAGAAGTGCACTATGGCAAAAGGCAAAGATCCAGCCCAGACGCAATAATGCGTAGCCAAAAACAAACAAAATTGAATTACTGGCTAGCAGCACCAGCAGTACCAACATCCAACAGTTTCACAGAGCTCGACGATATAGAGCAAGTAGATAAACCTGAAAGACAAGCTCCAAAATCTATAAGGCCCCCACCAATATTTATTGACGGCGTCAAAAATATCCAACCTTTACAAAAATTATTAGAAGAAGTTGCAAAAGGAGAGTATGAAATTAAAGTACTAAAAAGTGACAGAGTTAAAATACAATCGAAAACAGCAGAATCATACTCCACTATTTACAAAGAACTGAAAGCAAAAGACACAGAATTCTTCAGTTACCAGCCTAAACAAGATCGCAGCTTTAGAGTAGTGCTCAAAAATCTACACGCATCGACAGATAAAGAAGAAATAAAAACAGCTATTGAGGAGCTTGGCCACAAAGTAACAAATGTCTGGAACATCCAAAACTCAAGAACAAAACAGGCGCTACCAATGTGGAACATCGAACTAGAATCCCGTGAAAATAATAAGGACATATATAGCGTAAAATCTCTTTTACACTGTCTCATATTGTTTGAAGCACCCAGACCTAAGCGAGTAATCCCTCAATGCACTAATTGCCAAGATTATAATCACACACAAAAGTTCTGCAATAGAAAGCCCAGATGTGTCAAATGTGCAGGCTCGCACCACACTTCACATTGCCCACGGAAAGAAAGATCAAACCAGGTTAAATGCGTCCTCTGCGAGGGAAACCACCCAGCTAACTACAAAGGTTGTACAGTCTATAAGGAGCTATTGAAAGTCCGATATCCTCCCCCAATCACTCAACACAAAAGAAGACCTACGAGTGTTGCGCAAGTACCTACAAATATAACAACGAATAACAGAGAATTGTACGCATCAGTCACAAAAGAACTCCCCAAACAACCTACGACGCAAACCGTTAACGTAAAAGATGCCAACCAAAAAACCAATGAACTCAAAGCCATTACAGATACACTTGTTGCCCTGACGAACCAAATACTAATTATAACCCAAACGCTAACCGATCTAATCTCAAAAATGCCATTACATTCACAACACTAAAATTAGGCGTATGGAATGCCAATGGCTTGTCAAATCACTCGGAAGAGTTAAAAATATTCCTTAAAATTCACCAAATAGATGTTTTACTAATCTCAGAAACTCACTTCACAACCAAAAGCTACTTCAGGATACCTGGATACAATATATACCACACTAACCACCCTGACAACAAAGCACATGGAGGATCTGCTGTACTCATCAGGTCCAACATCAAGCATCACGTACTACAAAACTACTGCAAAAATTACCTCCAAGCAACAAACGTCGTAATAACAGATTGGATCAGTGACATTACAGTATCGGCCCTCTACTGTCCGCCGAGATTTACCATCAAGGAAACGGAGTTTAATGAATTTTTTCAATCCCTTGGAGACAGATTTATCGCGGGAGGTGACTATAATGCCAAACACACGTTTTGGGGTTCCAGACTTGTTCTACCCAGAGGGCGAGAACTCTTTAAGTGCATCCAAACAAGAAATATGAATGTGATATCGTCTGGTCAACCCACTCACTGGCCAACAGACAAAAGAAAAATCCCGGATGTTATCGACTTTTGTGTCAGCAAAGGAATTGCAAACAACAAAATATCGTGTCGGAGTTGCTGGGATCTGTCCTCAGACCACTCTCCAATCATAGTAGAACTACACACTACCGCCCAAGAATCCGCAAAAAAATGCGTGCTGCATAACAAAAAAACTAACTGGCCCCTATTTCGAGAGCTCATCGACCAAGCATTTCAGGAACCAGTTAGCCTAAAAACTGAAGACGAAATAACAGAAGCTGTTCTGTACTTCAACAACACAGTGCAGGATGCAGCCTGGTCGTCAACCCCACCACTACCACATAGAAGCATGGATAACTATGTAGCGAACCATATATTAGAAAAAATAATACAAAAAAGGAGAGTGAGGAAGCATTGGCAGCAAAGCAGAGATCCTGGTGTAAAAAAAAAACTCAATCACATCAACAGACAGCTGAAACACATTTTAGACAAGGATCGTAATGACGGACTTCATAATTATCTAACTGGCCTGGATGCTACTGCCTCCTCAGACTATTCATTATGGAAAGCCACCAGAAGACTGAAACGGCCTGTTAATGTCTCTCCTCCTATAAGGAAATCGGATGGTTCCTGGGCACGGACGGATCAAGAGAAAGCCAAAACCTTCTCAGAACATCTCTCAAAAGTCTTTATTCCTCATTCATATGAAGGCTCTCCGGTAGATGCCGCAGAAATTACTGACTATTTGAATACTCCAAAAAATACGGAGGAAATGCCCTTAAAATTTACAAGGACAGAAGTTGCCCGAATCATAAAAAAATCGGACCCAAAAAAGTCACCAGGATACGACCTTATTACAAATCGCACATTACAAGAATTACCGGAATCTGGCATAACCTTTCTGACGTCATTATTTAATGCCATGACAAGACTACAGTTCTTTCCCCTGGAGTGGAAGGTTGCACAAATTATAATGCTATTGAAACCAGACAAACAACCAGAAGAAGCAAAATCATATAGACCTATAAGCCTGCTACCCATCCCATCCAAAATATTCGAATCTCTACTGCTACAACGAATTCTACCTATACTCAAAGAAAAAGGACTAATCCCTGACCATCAGTTTGGGTTCCGCAATAAACATGCCACTGTCGACCAAGTGCACAGATTAGCAAATAAGATCATGGAATCACTGGAGGCAAAGTTTTACTGTACCAGTGCTTTTTTGGATATATCTCAAGCATTCGACCGCGTTTGGCATGCAGGGCTGCTATTCAAATTAAAAAACGCCCTACCAGATCACCTGTACGGAATACTAAAATCATTCCTAGGACAGCGCCACTTCATAGTACAAAGTGGGGAAGCACAGTCTGATCTTTGTCCCATACAGGCAGGAGTGCCACAGGGCAGCGTGCTGGGTCCCATACTCTACTTACTGTTCACTGCAGACTTGCCGACATCCGAATCACTAACTACTGGGACCTTTGCTGACGATACCGCCATACTAGCTGCACATAGTGACCCAAAAATTGCCTCACAAATACTCCAAGAAGGACTAAATGACATTTCAGACTGGCTTAAAAAGTGGCGGATAAAAGCCAACGAAACCAAATCAGTCAATGTTACGTTTACTCTAAGAAGGGGATCCTGTCCTCCAGTCTCACTAAACAACATTGAAGTCCCACAAGCAGACCATGTGAGATATCTTGGACTGCATTTAGACAAAAGACTTACCTGGCAAAAACATATTTTCACCAAGAGGAAGCAACTTGGTATCCAAACACGAAAACTTTACTGGCTCATAGGGCGAAAGTCTCAGCTATCTCTAGAAAACAAAATACTCTTGTACAAGGCAATATTGAAGCCCATCTGGACGTACGGGATCCAATTATGGGGCACCGCATCTCAATCAAACATAGAAATCATACAGAGGTTCCAAAATAAAGCTCTGCGCTTGATGACCAACGCGCCCTGGTTTGTACCCAACGAACTACTACACCGCGACCTACGAATGCCCACTGTGAAGCAGGAAATCGTACGCCATACCAAGTCCTATAAAGAAAGAATCCAACAACACCCAAATACTTTGGCTCGGTCACTAATGGAGAATCACAATAAAGCGCGACGATTAAAACGCAAAATACCTCAAGACCTAATCCAATCACAGTAAATAAAACTACTGTTTAAACAATGAGGATGTGACACAGGTCACATACCGAGCGAGCCGGCGATAGCACCAACCAACATACTTCTGAATGTCCCACGAAGGAGACAGCTTGTAGTAAATAAAGAACAAAAAAAAAAAAAAAAAAAAAAAAACAAATCGATAAACGGCGACGTTCCATCTCACTACAAATCGAAGTGAGCTGATCACTTTGCAAAAAGCTGGAGTAATAACTTGAACGCCTTTGTAATTTAAGTATACTTATGACCTAATAGCTGTTATAGGTGGTTACATATACTTTTCGATATTGATTTGGACGGATTCTATGCGAAGAAAACCAGGGAGTATCACTTATAGGGCAATAAGAACTAAATTTGCGTGATGTCGTTTTAAAAAGTAAGAAAACTGTTTAGTTATAAATTTTTATGAGATGTTTTCTTTAAAAGGTTTGTCAATCGATTTTCAAGTTTTAAGTTAATCTTTTGACTAGTTCATAGCGTATATTTTGGGGTGTCCCTATCTGAAACTCCCATTTGCTGATCAAACCAATAAATTACTATAGAATCACAGATTACTCGCCGATCCTTGAATACGTGGCTTGGCCAATGTTATTATTCCAGTTTTTGAGGCCAGTGCGACATAACACAAGCTAACGTCTGACTTGAAAATGCTACGGGTATATCAGTCTGTATTGACAAGGTCGCTAACGCAACAACTGTATACAAAAGTCCGCTTGTCTCTCACACCACTTGTTTCGTATCGATCCAGTTGTGTTCTTTCGTATCCGTAACAAATGTTTGGTCGCAGATGTCCACTCGGGTACAAGAATAGACCCACTTTTAACCGTGTCATATTCACCTTGACTTGATATTTCCCTCAACACGCTGTTGTTGTTTTTATGTATGATGTCTGTCATCTCACCTGATGGTAAGTGACTATAAGGCCGTTGCGTAAGCGTGCGCACCCATAAGCATTAACTTATTGAGGCGCTGGCCCTGCTACCTTTCATAGCGGAACACAACGGTGGTATTAATATTGCTGTTGGCGGCATACTTAGGTAACATGGTGGTAGCTAGCCAGACAGACATACACCCTACCACCAACCAAACCGCGAGTACCGATAGATACCCCTACTCCGGATTGTGAGTCCAAAATTTAGCCATAAGCCCACGGAGGCGGTTAAATTGGTATGGTAACAAGAAAGGGTGAATAATAAATAATAATAATAATAAATAAAATAGTTTATTTTCGTAGAGGACAGGAAACTATACAATGCTTTCAGGACCTCCTCTTAAGTACTGATGACTTGTGTTAGGAGGCCCTGCTCTTCCCGGTGTTACTTTAATTACATTTTCATGACCTTATATACTACTAATACATTTAAATTCAATTCTTATGACTAGTTAATATTAATCAATTATATTAAATTATATTTAATAAATATATATTTTTTCAACTGTTTCATGTACTTATATTACTAAATTAATAGAAGAAGGAAACAGGACAGGAACAATAAAGTTTTAAAGGTGAGAATGTGTGGTGAGTATGTGAAAGTGTGTGTGTGTGTGTGTGTGTGTTTTTTGGGTGTGGGTGAGGGTATGTATGTCGTGAGTTAGTTAAGATCTTATTTAAATTTGCTGGGAAAGTATACACTTTTAGGATAGTTCTACTCATGATAGGTATTACAGATATGTTATTCACTAGGTTTGAGGATAGATTCCGTTTGTATGTAAGTTTTGTTAAGTAGCCATTCTGTCAGTTGTTTTTTAACTTCATACGAAGTCTTAGGGTAAATGTTTAGAGTTTGATTAATTTTGTTGTAAAGAATTGACGATAGACTATTGAATTGGTTGCGTGCGAAATGAGTTTTGGATAGGGACGTTACTATTGCTTTGGGAATTCGTCTTCTAGGTATAGGGTTCATAACAAATGTTAGAGAGTGGTGGCGTCTGAGGACAGTGCGGAGGATTGCTAGTTGTCTAACGGTTAGGACTTTACAAAGTAGGTATAAGTCGGCGGTTGGGAACCTTATCGGCTTGTGAAACATAACCTTGAGCAGAGCTCTTTGTGCTCTTTCCAGCTCAAGGAATTTGGTTTTATTGGCACCTCCCCAAACTGGGATGCAGTACATGAGAGTGGATTGTGCTAAGGCAACATATATTTTAGTTAATAGTTCTACAGATGAGACATGCCGGAGGGTTTTAAAGACCCAGATAAGCTTCCTGGTCCTGCTGGCTAACTGGTCAAGCTGGTTGTGCCAGTTGAGTCTTTGGTCTATTATGACGCCTAGATACTTCGTCTCCTCTACCTTGGCGATGTATGGGCAGTTACAGTTTTTGAGTTCAGGGGCAAAGCATGAGTGGATTTGGATTTGAAAGTTGTTGTCCGGTTGGCTGGAGTTGTATATTGAGAAGCAGAGATAATTTGTTTTAGATGTATTTAGAATGTGACGAAAGGGGTACATATTTTTTTACTCTGTGTGATAAAGAATATTGGTTAGGATTTTGAAACGAAATTTATTCACGTCCAGTAATACCAACATAATGATTGTAATGGATACTATTATGTTTGCTTGTATAAGGAACTTGCTCACTTCTGCATTCTCTATTTGAATTCTAAGAATTACGGTCATGTGTCCGTCGGTACATTGGCTTCGTGTGTAAAAACCTAACATTTTGCAAAGGTTCAGAAACTTATATTTTGTATATTTATGTATATAGTTGACAGTAAACGTAATAAAGTATGAACAGCTCACATGACTGGCTAATTCTACCTCTAAAAATGTATATCTTTTCATGACTTTTTGGGACACTGTGTGATGATGCCACTTCAGATCTTTTTTCATTGAGAACACTCTTTATATACTACCCTAAGAAAAGTAAGAAGAAAACTGAAAAAATGATTTTCTATTCTATGTATAGCCGATCAGAAACAAATCTGCTTTAACAGTAGCATCCTGAACCCTTGCTAAGTTTCTAAAACCTGTCTATTCAATTACAGAGCAAGTAACCGACCGAAGTACTTTATATACATTCAAGGAACTAGGATTTTTATAATAATAATAATAATAAACTAGTCTCTCGCATGGCGAAATCAAGCCTATTCCCACTGAAAGGCAAAGGCCGTCCTCGTCGCTCGTCGGTTTTCCCTCTGAAGTGAACGTCTTGTAAACACCCTTTGCTATTATTTCCGTGTATGTAAGTATTTACATACGCAAAACAAAATAACCACCGAATCATCTAGATCGAGGTCTCTGAATCGTTTTGTCAAATATGTCGTTATTTATTCATAAGATTCAGCGATCATTGCTTTGTATTAAACAAGCAATACGACAATGTCAACACCAACAGTCTACAAATCTGCATATTATGTGCGTTTAGGAGACGAGACGCTGTTTCTCTGTTTTTGTTGAACTCGGCTGCAGATGACTCAGTGATCGAACTCGTTTGGAAACGTGTTATGCATGCTCATTGTTGGTTGAGCCTTTGCAGTCTGCGGTCGAAAGCTCACTTTGGTGTCAAGATTTATATTGTTCTTGACTTAACTAAGGACTCGTCTACGCTGACAACACTCGCTTTATGTCGCACGAGCATTACTCGATCCTATTGCATTTTAAATAATATATATTCAAATATTTGTTGCGTTGCAATCGATTAAAACGATATTAAAATCTTATTTCTCTATACCTCAGGCGGACATTTAAAAATGTCTAATTATGAAGACATAATCAGTAGAAGCAGAAGTTATTTCTATAGTTTTATGTCTACAATATTTTATTTCATTTATGCGACTTTTGTTGTGTAGACATTGCGTTGATACTCTCACAAGTCCTGGTGGTATTTACAACAGTCAAGTATAGAATATTTACACGTGTTTACGAATTTCCTGCACATGTTTGGATTAAAAATGAAGCTCCCATGAATACATTTTGGACATTACCTACGAGGTAGTGTTTTTCGGGATGTATTAATTCGTATGGTGATGTTTAGCATATTTTTAAAATGATTGACTGTTCTCGCGCTCTAGTGTTGGCTTTTGGTTCTCGACGTGAATCATCTAATCTGAGTCACCGAACAATCAGGCATTAATTTTAGTCAGTTTCAAATAGATTTTCCGTCTTTGTAATTAGGAGTGTAAAGCTATGATGAGTAGTTTAAAAGCTTTAAAACAACAGTTTAGAATATGTGCTACTGGGGCGGTCCCATGCGTAAATGTTAATTTCAGTCATAGCTAACTCCAATAGATTCAAAGTTTCAATATATAAACACAGTATTAAATATAATTTTTGAATCTTATCAATCAATTCAAAACGACTTGATGAGAAAAACGTAAAAGAATACAATTTAGTAATTTCTTTAGTCATCTCTTTCCATGTCACTAGTCCTTATTACTGACTGGTCGCAGGCGCAGGTTTATGAGCGCGATATTTTGAAACTGTTTGCACAACACTTGTCTTGTAGTTCATTAAGCAGAGCTCTAGACTCTCATGTCTGGTCTGACCTGTTTAACCGTCTTGTGACACCATGTCACGTATATTTTGTCTCAATTCATCTATAGAACAGGTTTGTACAAGTGTAAGGTTGCCAGTTACGACTATCGAAATTGTTTTGCTCGATTTATATATAAAAGACTGGAGAGATATCACAGTTTCTCGTTTTAATATTAATAAATATTTGATAGCATAAAGTTTCCTCGGATTCTAACTTCTTGGTCACACTAATTTGTAATACTCATAGAAAATTTATGAATTCGAACAAACTGTTGCTATTTTCGTAAATGAATCAGTTCAAGAAATGTTTAAATTATTCATTTGCTGACATTGAAAATTTACATACAACAGATACATTCTTTTTCGAAAATAACATGCTTCTGATGGTCAATGTGTCGTCAAGTATTTGAGGGTCTTTCACAGTGCAAAAATCAGTTGTTCTAAAAACTGTCCGTATTGCATAGTGGACATCATTTATTACGCGCTGTGATAGATTGTATGATTTCATACTGGTATTTTATGTTACATTATCTTTCTGTGATCACCAATATATCTGTCAGACATTTAATGTCTAGATTATGTTGAATCCTCACGGGATTGCCGACGTCGTGTTGCTATTTAAGAAGGAGGCTCATGTCCAGCAATATAATTTCTTTCACCTGTTTATGATTACATACCTAAAAATCATTCGTGATTATCGAATCAAATTAAACGTAAAATCGGAAATAATGGTGAATTGAAATAGTGCACGAAATTATTCATGTAAATAAAAGCTAATTTTGCGCGCGGTTTTGCGAGAACTTGGCTTGTTGCACTCGCTGTGCGCTTAGTTTTATACTGATTTCTGTTCTGTGATTTCACTGAGTTGGCGATAATAAAAATGTTCAACTTAAACACAGATAAAACAAGCTTATTGTACAGACAAGTTAAGAGAAACGTTTCAAAATAACACAGATGTGGGTCAAATTACCGATAATCTGTATTATGTATTTCAATTGAAATGCTTAGCTTTGCGAACTAATCGTTAAAATTTAATTACTCATTGTAGCTGCTTGGCTAATGGATTTCTAAACATTGTACTGGGCATTGGTGGTTCATATATTTGCAGGTAACTCTTGAAGTCAGATAAGTTATGTAGATTTTAGAATGGAAATATTTTTGCGAAATCTAATTGGATGTTTGTTGTGTTCGAGGAACTCTGTGTTTTTATACACGGATGAATTTTTTTGTGTTTAGTACCCGTATGTGATGTTTTATGTTAGAACTATAGGAACAAATATAAACAGCTGAGTTAACTTGTCATAAATTATTTTTTTACAACAATATGTTAAAAAAATCGTTCGTTTCTAATTCAGATTATCATGTTGAGAATAACAGCGGGATGTGTAAGCGTAAGACAGTGCAAAGATTTTCTATACTTTTTTTGCGACCCCTCCTGTTTTTGAGGAATAAAACTTATTATAACCCACGCATTTGTATATCTAAACAAACAGTACAATTATAATGCGTTGTATCGACGTTAGGGGTCGTTAGTTACTAAAACCGGTATCCACAAAACGGACAAGGTCGGTCCGCGCGGTGTCGGTTACTTCATTATCAACTAGTTTACGTCACAGCATTGTAATTAGATTGAGAAAACAACAGATGATGTGCCAATGATTGGGCGAGGCTAGACGAGGCTGGGCGAGACTGGGTGAGGCCTACGTCAGCTAAGCATGAAGGTATGTGCGCATGCTGTCATGATGGCACGAAGGTGCGCCAGACATGTATCTTAATTCAATGTTTGTATTCGGGAAGCCAGGTGGTTCAGTTTGGTAGAGTGTCAGTCCTTGAACAATCGAGGTCTGGCTTCGATCGTGGCTCGTACCAATGAGTTCCAATTTGTTATTTGAAATTTATGTACAAATTATTTTCCCATGGGATAATTTAATCAACGCGGACGAAGTCACGGGCAAAAGCCGGTAATAAATAATACAGACGGTAAAGGATGGTTAAATCATGCCTATTTTTGTTATAACGCATTACAATGCTCTGACGCATTGAGTTCGATGGTAGTATTGTGATGTTGTTAACATGCCGTTTTAATGAATAAGAATGTGTTGATAAATTAAAGTATACCAACTTTTAGGATCATATCGCTTGGCACAAAATACTTAATAGTACACATGGCTGCACATCAAGCTATACATTTCCAGTATACGCTGACCTCACATCGAATGAACTCCCGCACGGCGCTAGTTCAGCTTATACGAAGCTTAACCTGTAGCCGTGCGTACTACAGAAGAATTGCTTCGCAAATATATAAAAAAGTAGCAACTCTTATCAAGATTATCCCGTAGCTCTATCTCTTCAGACTCGGCCTCTGACAATATATAAAACTAACCACCCGGGGTGGCCGCGCGACGGTATGAATGGACACTCGAGTAAAAAGATTTATCCACTTTTGTACCGTGTCACATTCACCGTATCTTAGAGGAAGGGGGAAACTGGCAATTAAAGGTGAATATTACATGGTACAAAATTGGGTACCTACATATCAACTTCTGTACCTTGCCAGTTTCTATGTTGTGTGTTGAAGGAAATTTCAATTAAATGTGAATGTGACATGGTTCAAAAATGGATACATATATTTGTACTCGAGTGTACTTGGGTTTACTTTTTTAATGTGTGTGTAGAGGGTTTGCACTTGGCCTCCATCTCACCTAATGTTAAGCGACAATAAGGCCGTTGGATGGTGCGCGTGCGCATCCAGAAAACCTCAAGCTAAAGAGGCGCTGGCTCTGCTACCTTTCATACCTACAGTATTTAGTGGACTTACAGGCCGATATAAAAAAAATTCCACAAACCAAAACTCTGTAGCGTTGTAGGTGACTGGCGAACGATGCCCGATATCGGTTACAAATAGCTATTTAGGTGTTATTTAGTAAACGTTAAATTGTACTTTTAACTTGATTACGAATTTACGAGGCAATGCGAACAACAGTTATAGACGCAACGCAATATTCAATCAAAATAACAACGAGTAATTCGAATTTCCTCAACTAGTTCCGTCTATAAACTATAATAATATAACAACACAAATATACTGTTTATAAATTTATGAATCACATATAATGCCCCTCGCTGCAGCTAGCAAGTGTTACTCGTATTGCTCGCACATTCAAGGTAAAACTATAATAACACACCTTGACACGAGAAGGTATTTATTGAACTAATATTGATACTCCTTTGTTCACTTTGTTCAAATATTTGGTGCTGAATTAAATTAACGCTAAAACATCCACTTCTTACGCCACTGATGGGCGCGATTCTATTGTTTTGAAGCAACCATAAATATAGTACTCGCACGCTATGTTTGCCCCTCTGAAATTAGCTCTCCGCAATTTCAAACATGTATAGACGGAATGTGTGTGTATTATTTTCAATAATAACTATCCCTAGATGACATACAACACTAGGACATTCCTTTCCACCCGCTAACTTGACTTGCCCCCCATTTTTACGTTAATAATTGATACTTCGCGGTCTTTTGTGGCTAACTTCAGAGGGGCAAACTTAGTTTGCGAGTACTATACTTGATCGTTCGGGATGAAAACTAGCCATTTCCTATTCGGGCTCTTCAACTACCCCCTTCACACAAAATCAAGTCATTCTGACTCTCCGTTGGCCCTAAAGGAAGGACAAATAAACGAATAAACTCACTTTCGCATTTATAATATTATAAGGATAATTAGTTGACCCACCTTGTCAGTGACTTGATTCGACAGACGTTTACTGACCAAGTTTTAACAAACAATGTTTTAGGCTATTTTTTATATTTTTTCCTTTCCTTTAAACACTATCCGACTATAACTAAACCATTTTCGAGTAGACTAAGCTAACGCACTGCAATTGATTTTATTTTTATTATTTTAACGCGACATTGTCTGTGTGGACTTCAGAAACAATTACACGGGACCTACTTAATGGACCGGGATAAAAGGTATCCCACGTCCCTCTCCATGCTAAATGCTTCGCTAGAGCCAAATTTCATCACGATTCGACATACCAAGATTTACCAAACAAATACACTCACCATCCCATTGAATTGTATAAGACGATAATAAGAGTCGTTCTCATGAGTAAATTAAGATATACTGTATTGTCTATTAGAGAGGCTTATGTTCAGCAGTGGGCCTTTCCAGGTGACAAAAATGATCAAATATATTTTATTATTATTAATACTAGTTTGAAACTAGAATATGGTGTAAATAGAAATAAGGAGCGAGACAGCTAAACTTAAATTTCAAAAGTGTACAAAACAACACTAGCTTATTAGCTTGAGGCTTCTGGGTGCGCACGCTTACGACCCAACAGCCTTATCGTCACTAACCATCAGGTGAGATGAAGGCCAAAGTACATATGTATTTACATTTAAAAAAATGTTTCCAAAGGCTAGTTTAACTTTGTAACATACACATGTGTATCCTTGCCAAATCCAAATTGAGACACAATCAAAACATAGGCACTCATTGTATATTATATGCTAAAATATAGGCGCATCACCCAGTACTATATTTGGTGAGTCAATAATTGAAACAATAAACAAGAAGTCTAGTTCTACACGTCTACGCAGAAAGAAACAAATTACCTTGACTTCACACTGATGATATCCACGCAATTCTTTCAAATTGAAATTTCCTTAATCAAAACGGCTGCAGAAACCATTGAAGTTTCCAATACTGTAACTTGATAGATCAACACTGGCGACAAATCAAAGAAATCACAATCCCAGAAGAATATAGTTTTACTCAGTTGTACTGTTTTGATTGGAAATGATGGTACTGAATATCTGATATTTCAAAGAAAACTGCACCGTAATCACTGTTATTTTCGTAGACAATAACAACACGTGCGAAGCGAGGTTTGAATCAAACTAACGCGCGTCTCTTAGTAGAACCAAGTGCTCACTGAGCGCGAGACAACTCTACTCGTCAGTCGGCACCGGCGCTCGGCGCTCGCTATGGCCGACAAGACCAAGAAATTGCAAGGACTTGCGTCTTGGAACGTAGCGGGCGCAATTTAATGTCACGTAATGTCGGTTCGATGTATTGAACTTGATGACTGTTCTTACCCGACTACGACGATGAAAACACGGGTATCATGTATTCTTCCCGACCATTAGTCTTAACGGGTCGATTCTCTACAATTTAGGTATATAGATTCTGATGATCCCCGCTAGAGTTCAATATGTCTTCGGCAATGTTTTTAATAATGTGTCTGAAAAATAATAATATTTTTTAAATTTTACGCATGTCATATTATTGAACCTTAAATTTCTCCGTGTAATTTACTTACAATATCCAATTACTGATGTGATGAGAGTTTAATTAAACCATACTTTACTTATGACATGACATTTCTATTACTCAGAAAAATTGTGTGCAGATTTTGCTAAACAAATACGTTCCGCGACCTTACCCTAAATGGTCATTTTGTTAAATCATTATACATACTAATAATACAATACAATTTAAAAGCATTTTAAGAAAACAGAAAAATAGTAACCGATTTGAGAATATAAGTTGTCTTTGGCGATACACTTCAAAACTGAAACGTGACTCATGTAAGCAATGGTTTGTGTGGGCGGGTGCCAAGGACCGAATGGACCCCTCACCAATGATTCAACGTCGTTGAAGATAGCGAAAAGGATGACAGGACAAACTTACACTATACCATAGGCCTAAGAAGCTATTGGGAGGGAAAACTGACGTCTTTGAGGTCAGAGTGAATTGTCAACTTCTACGAAAGCGTACACACATTCGTAAAAATTAAGAAAAGTATTATGAACCTTAGATATAAAATTTTCATTGAAATCCTAATTCAAAAAGAAGTTTACATTTGTACAACGAAATCTATGTAAAACTTGAATACATTGTAACGATTAGAAAAGGTCAGGTATTATTTATAATTAACATTTACGAAACGGAAAACTTGTAATGGACCAGTTCATAAATAATAAAAAATATTCAATGTCACAGACCAGTCTAGTAATAACTGGTGGGTCATTTATTGTCTGGGGAGTCAAGTTTAGTACGAGTGCTTTAGCGACTTTAACTTGTTCGAAGTTAAAGCAGGCGTCGAGTTGAATCTAGGTCAAGTTATAAAAGGATATCGAGCTGTATGAAAATGAAAGTGCACAAACTTTTACTTGGTTCCTTAAAGTAATTTGTTTTGAATAATATTTTGGACATAGCGGCTCAAGCACGTTCTTTTAAAAGACTTAAGTTTTTATATATATTTGGACATGAGGGATGCAGTCCGTGTGTCCTGCGTGTCACTGCGACCTCTTTAGATCTATTGTGACAGTCCCCTATGGATCAAATCACCTCCTCAAGGCCAATCTCGGTCACGAACCGTACAATTGGTCTGGGTTCAGAGGTCCTGATACTGTCCGTTGTGGCAGTGTGATATCCGAGATGTCTGTTTCTGCTGTGATGAAGAACATCACAGTGGCAGAAGATGTGAATGGGCGTTTCCTCATCCTCTTAGCATCTGCACACCTTATTGTCGCTCAGGCCCATAAAGCTGAGGTGTTTTTTTTCAGTTTGCAATGCCCCATTAGGGCCCGGGTCAGGGACTTTAGTTGACTCCTGCCGAGCGAAAGACTAAGAAGCTAGATTTCTATATTTTGAGATCTGTGAGATCTTTGTTTTAGATTTCAAGTATTTTCGTCCTTGCTGTCTATATTTTCGCCCGTCCTTGCGCCATCGTGGTAGTTTATATACACGACACTTTTCCGCGGTGTCGCCATAAATGTCTGTGGATTATTATATGACTTGACGTAAAATGTAAATGATAATATTTTATACAAAATTTGACGTTTTACCTTCTCCAGTTAACGTAAATTCAATAACTTAACTGATCCCAGTGTTATGTTGGGTTGCGTGGATGATTGCAAGTTTGTACGTTTGAATAGTGCGTGCGCGCACCCGATCATTGCATCAATCGGTACCATCCGGTGTTTACCGCGCGACGTCAACTCACAGACAATTGCCCGTCAAACAACAGTTTACGCTGTCAACAAAATATATATGTGGCTTTGGTAAGAAATACTGAAGCGTACAATCATGTTTTTAAAAATCGTTTCAGTGTCGCTTAAATTATTTTAAGTAACTAATTCCTTTTTTCCGAGTCAATTTGGTAAACATACAAATTTGTGATCTGAAGTTCTGAAACATTTTTGGCTTTGGACGAGAAGACATTGAAGTTGTAGACTTCATTTCTCTTAAAATTTCAATGTATTATTTCATTTATGATGATAAGTATTGTCTAGAATCAGTATCTAATAAACCAGTCTCTATTTAAGTGGAATAAACTTTATTCAAGTGTTCTTTCACTGAAACACACTCACTGTTTTAGTCATTATACTTTACTTAACTTGAGTGGTGTACATTTTCTCGATAACTTTAATGTTTCAAATCGCATCTTCTAAAACACTTTTCGTCACATCGCCGTACTGTAAATAGATTCACGTGTACATTTTATATTAATTTGAAGGTAAACTCAGTACCTAGTGAAGATTAGAATGATTTTCTCCTACACGAAACCGTTTTTTAATAAATTCATTATGTTTCGTCGCTTACGTTATTTTACTCCGGGCAGCATTGCATTACACTTGGCTACTTCCGGATGAAGTGCTATCATTGTCTTGCATATGTGGCTTACGGTTAGATATTTTTGAGTCGTACGTCCGCTTTTGTCTACAATACTAACTGAACAATCAAGTTACAAAATCATGAAGTCCGCCCGAATTTTGTACGGAATCGGCACCGTCGATCTATTGTGCAACCGTGAAAGTGGAGGTACTATTGTAATTCATCGAGATACATGGTGTGTGACTCGCATTCTTAACTCGCCAATGGTCGTTCATTGTATTTTAATTCGCTCGTGCTGTAATTGTAACGTAATAATTACGTCGTTGTACGTTGTCGTGATCTCTGACGTGATACAGTGGAGATGTTTATTGATGAACTTACTCAGTAAATTTCACATAACTTGAAATGGAATGTTGTTCTAAATGCTTTTCTTACTGGTCCTCTCTGTCACAATGACACCCGCCAGCTATCACATTTATTTATTTAGTATAGATAGTATTAATTAATAGGATAAAATGTTAAATAAATAGCAAGCAACATAACTGTATTTTTTAGGGCCTGTAACTACAGTTTAAATGTTTTTTTATACACTTGGCCAGTTATTTTGTATACAAAATTGTATGCTAACAAATGATGTTATACTAGCTTTTGCCCGCGACTTCGTCCGCGTGGATTTCAGAAATTATCCGACGGGAACTACTAGTTTATTCGGGGTAAAAAGTAGCCTACATATATCTTAGACCCTTCAATTATCTCTATACAAAACATCAAATCGGAACAGGAAGGAAGAACAAACAAACTTACTTTCCCATTTTTAATATTCGTAAGGAAATAAGGATTAATAAATGTATTTGTTACAGCTGACAGACATCGTAAACGCGATGTCGTCGCGAGGGGAACTCCCGCTGGAGCTAGCACTGCGCGGCCGCAGCGCCTCCATAGCGACCACGCTCCTGCAGCACTGCGCGGACGCAGACGCTCGGGGGCCGCGGGGACGCACCCTGCTGCACCGAGCTGTAGACGCAAGAGACGCGTTCTCCGCAAAGTTCCTGGTGGACAATGCGGCGGATCCAAACATTACTACCAAGTGAGCACTCAATATAAAATAGCATCACCCCATGCCATTCCATAGCCGCGTGGTCTTGGCTTCATAATACCTCCCCATATCATCCAGTGTCGTAAGTACTAAGTAATTTTTTTCAGGAGAAGGGCAAACCCTTCTTCTAGAAAGTTTAGTTTAGAAAGTCCAACAGTGGACTTATGCAGCCGATGAATGTCATCTCGTGGGTGTCTTAGATCTCAATTATAGCTACTTTCCAGGGTACAATCCACCTGTGTACGAGTGACATTTTCTGCGATCAACAAACATCCACAGGGAAGGCATGGGGTGGTCATATAAAAAAACTTAAACATACGCTGAATAATGTTGAGTACGATTGATATACCTTCAGGGGAAAATTGTGGCTAAGGGCAGATTTAAAAAATTTACAAAAACAATTTTGATTGAAATTATCTACGTACAATACAAAATATTAAATTATTGTCAGTATTGTAATGCGCCACATACAACATCCATAAATCAGTGACACGTTGCCGATAAATCATTGTCGCCAAATTTCACAGTGACCATGCGTAACATATTAATTTCACTTTATTTCTAATTTAGTAATGCCATCAGGCGACTTTGAAACGGACGATAACTGGTAGAACCTATTGGTTCCGACTTCCAACTGTCAATATTTAATTATTATTTATATTATCTCAGATATCATCCATATTTTTTAGTAAAACAAAGTCAATTTTAACTTAGTGTTAGTAACAATAATAATTAATATTTAAGATTTTCACAATAACTTACTAAAAACTTCCTTGACAGAGAGGAGGGTGACACAGCGCTTCATCTCATATCTTCGCTGACATCAAGCTCCTGTGATGAAGAGACCATGGAACAAATGGCTGAGATCGCTGAAGTCATGGTGCTGAAAGGAGCTGACATTAACAGGCAAAATAGGAAAGGATTGTGAGTACATTTTCAGTCTGTCAGTAACATCAGTGCTTGAAAATTTGCGAAACAGATTTGCTATTATTAAGGTATAATAAAAATGAAAGATTAATATAGAAGTATGTACATAACGTCGCCAACACCCCCCACCACCGATCCGCGATACTTCACCACGCCCCGCAAGAAATGGGTCGGCTCAAGGGTCAGAAGAATCGCGCGCGCGATCCGTTTGATGTATGAGAACATCACGACATTTCTGTGCAATGTCCGCCCTGTGCCTGGGATAACTCATAAATATCAATTTTCAAAACATGCAGAAATTTTAATATATATATTTACTTACTACTACTACTTTTTTACTACTAAGTACTATATTTACTTTTGAAATATATTTTCTATTTTAAAAACAACTCTTATTTGTTATTCCAGCACACCTCTCCATCAAGCTGTAATATCCAGAAACCAACGGATATTCGACCTACTTCTCCGTCAGCCGAACTTGGACACAAACCTCCGCACTTTAACCGACGAACACCCCCCCTTGTACTACGCTCTAGTGGACGACAGACGCGCTTCTATATCCTCCAGTGAAACTCTAGTCATGAACGGATCCAATCCCTTCGATACCCCTGTCACCAACAAGAATGCCTTCTCCGAAGACCCGGTGGAGGGAAAGACTGAGAGTATTGTGGAGAGGGGGTTCGCGGCTAAGCTTTTGGAGAAAGGCTGCCAATCCAATCCAGTTTACTCCGGATCTGGGGATAGCTTGCTACATATTTTGGCTCAAGGATGGTTTGAGGTACTTTTTTTAATAATAGGGCCTGCATCATTTATAGCGTCACACTCCTCTGATGTTGGGGAGGGCTTACGTTACCACGCTTTATAATGTGTATGTACCATCACAATTGTTATTCTGTAAGTTTATGTGATGGGCGCTACTTTAACGAGTCTAGTTACATCCGCTGCCTATCTCAACATCAACATCTTCATTTCGTTGGTATGGACTTTCGCCCGCAGAACAATAGGAAAGTTCTTATTGTCGTTCTTGACTCTTGTTTTTTATTTTGATGTTTATAACACAGAAGAATTCATGTGAGGGCTCGTCATCTCTATCAGACAATGCAAAACTGTCAAAAATTCAGCGAAGAGTTAAGAAGAAACATGATAAACTTTTAGATGTATTGATTTGTTGTATCAATCACCATTTTTCAGGACTCTGCTGTATTCCTGACGTCACACCTGAGCGGTGAGTTGAACCACAGCAACGAGGCCGGTCTGACGGCGCTCCACGCGGCCTGCGCCAACGGCCTGGCGCGACTCACCACCGCCCTGTTGGAGCACGGCGCAAGACCTAACATACAGAGCTCCTACGGCGAGCAGGAAGACACCGTATACAGGTATTTCTATAGATAATTATTGTTACAACTCCACTATCCACTATTCTAGCATCAATTATCTGAATTGGATACTATTATATTTATCGTGTCACGAAAGAATCAATTACTAAAAAGCAGCAATTTAACACAAAAGAAAAATGAATATAAAACACATTTTGCTATAATACCATGCATCCCTGGCATTGCTGCGCTGAATAGTCAAGCACTGGCAACACCCAAAGTAGGGATAACAGCTATTGTCTTTATTTATTTACGTGCACGATGACTTTGATTTGTTAGGAATAAATGCCTTACGCACCGCGTGGGGCAGGCGTAACTTTTGCTAGACTATAAATATAGTCTAGCAAAAGTTAGTATTTGATATATTTGTTTCAGACAAACTCCCCTCCACCTCGGCGTGCTCAACAACCACGAGAACGTAGTACTGGCCATAATCGAACACAAGAAGCTGGTCGAGAAGGGAGACATGCCCGCAGCTGATCGAAGCAACGTGTCTCTCTTGCCAAACTTGAATCTCAAGAACTCTGAGGGAGATACGCCCTCTAGCTTAGCACTTACTGAAGGTATGTTGGCAATCGCTAAATTATCTCATTACTCAATCATTAACAGTAGACCATTTGTTGGACCTATTTATTTTTATTTTATTAATCAAAACATACATTTTTATAATATATTTGCTTAAAGTGTACTTAATCCTAGAAAAGGTTTATCTGTACACCATGTGACTCGTCTATTTTATTTTACAATACTCACATTCTATCGCATTTTAATGCCTCTTCCAAAATCTGTTCTCTTCGCCCTTTTCACCATAGACTTCCGTCTGCCCTACGCAAGTCATACTTCCACCTAACTGGGGGGTTTTCCACCACGTTTGAATACCACATGGTCTATTTTAGACTTAAAGCCTAAAATCATGTAATTTATAGCTTGATGCGTAGCGGTGTAAATACGAATAAAATAATTATCAAATTATCCTTTCGAGAAAGTTCCAAACAAATAACACTTATCATGTTTATTCGCAAGGTAATCATAATACAGAACAAGTCTTATTCATCAGGTCACAAGAACCTAGTGGCACCGTTAATAGAAGGGGGCGCGGACCCCAACGTGCGCAACGGTAAAGGTTTCACGTTGCTCCACCAGGCTATAGTCGAAGAAGACTCCAGGACAGCTATATATCTTCTCGACCACGGCGCCGATATGGATGCTTTGTGAGTTAGACTTCAATTATTATTTAATTAAATCATAGCAAAAAAAGCCGTTGGTGCTATACTGTTAGCTGAAAAATCAAACTTAAAGTCACTTGGAAACCTTTGCTCCAAAATTCGAAATAAAAATACGGATTTATGAAATCCGTAAACAACCTAAAACTTCTAACTAACGTCGAAGCCAAAATTTCACAGACTATAGTACATCGGATACGAACGTTGCCACAGCTCATTCAGTGTGGTTCTTATCGATATTTTAAAAATATTACTTAGCCTACATTTACTGAGATATTATCATCGTTATATTATCACTTTTACAAATTTACCAATTTTGACCACACTTTTCTGCACACTTCTGTCAATTTAGTCCGTGAAATTCTGCCGTCGAATTTAGTAAGTGACCATGTACGGTACGACCACGCCCCTATATTTCCAAAGTTCAAGCGTAACAGTCATATGGTCGATTTAGAAGAGATAGAGGCACTTGATAGAAATACAATCACCTTGTAGGAGAATATATCTTGTCACCTGTATGAGTACTAATTATATATCATCTATTTTTTTATTCGTCCATACATTTTTGGCTCGTAATCACTGGGCCTATAAGAATAATCATTTGACGAGATCTACATTGACAGAACGGAGGCTGGCGAGACTCCCCTCCAGCTCGCCATCCACTGCCGGCTGGGCCTGGTCGTGGAAGCGCTGTGTGTGCGAGGAGTGGACATGAGTCGACTCGACGCCAACGGTGTCCCGCCGCTGTGGGCCGCACTAGACTCTGCACAGGAGGAAGTCGCCAGTGTGAGTAACTACCTAAATGTGTGATAGAATATTTCTATGTAATGAGTTTCATTATTGAGGTTATGCTTATATTTTTTGCTTTATAACCAATTTTCAGATTTTGGTCAGAAACGGCGCCGACGCTGACTGCTGGGGCCCGGGACCTGACGGCTGCTCGCAGACTTTATTACACAAGTACGACGGTTTTTTTTGCTTGAATGGACTATTAGAAATCATGTGAATTAACGTCTTGAATTATAACGATATCTTTGTGTCAATTTGTATTGTATTAAAATAGTGGTTAATCTGATTAGAAAAGTTCATTGCTCATGTCAAGCAGTAAATATATGCGGCATTATCTGTTAGATCATCTGTCAATGATACCATGATACAGAGCGATCGATGAGAACAAGGAGAGTCTCGCGACGTTCCTGATCCGTTCCGGCTGTGACGTGGAGTCGCCGCGGAGGGCGGGCGCTGCGGGGGAGGGCGCGGACGTGGCCGCCGAGAAGCAGACGCCCCTGCATCTCTGCTGCACGTGGGGGCTCATTGAAGTCATACAGGTACACATTATTGTCTTACACATTCGATTCTTGTAATTACTGTACTTTTATTTATTTATGGAAACACATCGGCTTATCTGATACCACAAGTAATGATGGCTATCAACATATGGAATGCCTATATAGCCCGACAAGTTTGTGCCCCGCCCTCCCTAGGGTTGACAGTCGCTGGATGATTTTTTGTACATGATGGGTTTGCACTTGGCCTTCATCTCACCTGATGGTAAGTGCTAATTAGGCGCAGGCTCTTACCTTTCACACTGGAACACAGTAGTGCTATTAATACTGCAGTTTGACGGCAGACTTAGGTAACGTGGTGGTAGCTATCAAACGTCCGGCCCCACTAGTAATAAGTGCCCATAATCCGTTCTAATATTATGAATGCCTAACTGAGGCTGTATGTATTTTTGTCCTTCCTTCAGGTTCTAACGAGAAGTTGGTTTTTTGTATGGGAATGGTTGAATGTTTGGAGAAGGGCGGGCATAGGCTACTTTTTACTCCGATCGAAACTGTAGTTCCCGTGTGATAATTTCTGAAGATTTCCAGAAGAATTTCTAATAATAATCTACATCTACGCTAATATTATATTTCAATAATGTCCTCGTTTCAGACGCTACTGGAGCACGGCGCCAACATAAACTCCAAGGACTCAGAGGGCAAGACCCCGCTCCACATCGCCATAGAGAACCAGCACGCGGGCATCATCGCCCTGCTGCTGTCCCAGCCCGGCATCGACCTGTCCGCCAGGGACAACAAGGGCGTGTCTCCGTTCGCAGCCGCCCTCACTGCACGCAACAACAAGGCCGCACAGTCCATACTGGAGAAGAACCCGTCTGCTGCAGAACAGGTGCGTTCGTATGTGTATCGCTACGATCTACCGTCGCATTCTTAGCCACTTAGCCATACCCTGGACACTGCATATAAATGTCGTGATATCGCTACGTATTCCCATACATCGAACAGATGACGTTTGTATACACGTGCATGTGTGGGTGAAGTAAAAGTGGCCTCTGCATGCATTGATTTACAATTCGAAGGGCCCGGGTTCGATTCCCAGTAGGGTTACCTATCTGTACTCGGTTTGGTTGGCGGTAAGGAAGATTATATGTCTTCCTGACTTGCTACCACCATGTTACCTAAGTCTACCGCCAAAAAGCAGCGTTAATAGCACTGTTCAAATCAAATCATTTTATTTGTTAATTTGGGTATTACGTATGTAGGATCTTAAATAAATAAAAGTCTCTCCGGCCGATTAGGATATATAATATGAAAGTAGACAGTGCCTCATTCCGTTGAAATTTCTAGGTGCGCAAAGCTTACCATCCAAGTTCAAATCCATCATACACATTTATCCATGTAAAAACAAAAATACTTTGCTGTGGCTAATCATAGTAGGAACGCTTGTTCAATAATGTTGTATTGCAATTGGTACTGAGCAGTATTCCTCTTCAGGTGGACAAGAAGGGTCGTAACTTCCTTCACGTGGCGATCCAGAACTGCGACATGGAGAGTGTGATGTTCCTGCTGTCAGTGGAGGTGGACGTGAACTCGCGGGTGCAGGACGCGTCCCTGGCGCCCCCCCTCCACCTCGCCGCACACGCCGGCAACGAGGTGCTGCTACGCAGCCTGCTGTTGGCCGGAGCGAGACCTAACGACAGGGACGCACACAAGTGAGTGATACAAATAACTTTATGCTGGTCTTTCTAACATCATTGAATTAACGTAAGATAGAATGAGACAAAGATATGTAGATTCTCTGTAGCAAATTATGTGTCAAAATTAAGCGAATGTTGCCATTTGGGTTGGTTCTTTCCGGGACAATAGCTATTATTTAGTACTGCATTAATTAACCTGCAGGACAATAATAAATATTTCAGTTGTCAAGACCGGGGCGCTGTGTTAAAAGACGTGCAAATGTGGCTATTGTCATTTTTTTTAACACACAAAATGCTGTTATATTTATCGATAGAATTATTACTTGAGATAATATATATATAAAGGTCCTTGTGCCACAGATTATATATATTTGGTTTACACTGTCGCTGGCGTACTATCTAGTCTGTCAATGAAGGCGGACGAGGGAACTTCTAGTGGGCTGTGTTCGCTATATAGTTATAGGCACTTAAAACACGCGAGTATACCTACAGCTGCGCGGTCACTATGGCCAAAAGCGCATCAGAAGAGATAGAGCTACGCAATAGAAAGAGAGAACACATAATATTTTTGGATTGCAGCGCTTCTTCTTTACTAGTTCACATATTTTGTATGTATGATGAAAAGCTCACTGGCGATTTAACAGAGACATGTGGGAAAACGTGGCCCGCGTGTAGTTGGTTGGTGGACTTAATAATAGCACTGTTGTGTGTGTTGTAGACGCACAGCGCTGCACGTGGCTGCGCAGGCTGGCCACGCCAGCATCGTGTCCGCGCTGCTGAGCGGCGGCGCCATGTTCGACGCGGTGGACGCGGTGGACGCGGGCGGCGACAACGCGCTGCACGTGGCGGCGCGAGAAGGGCACGCCGCCGCCGCGCGCGCACTCCTCGCAGACAGTGACATCGACGCGGTCGCAACAAACCTCAAAGGTCACCACAGCTTTTTCAACACACCTGCTCGTAAAGTGAGCCTTACTACGTCCCTTTTAGGGCCATAAACCGAGCTATAACATTAGTGCGTAATGTAAATTATATAAGTGTAAACATTCCATTCTCAATTGAACCGGATAACACAGTTAGATGGATTTACTAGTGATAATTGAAGAGTTGATCTGTCCATCTCCTAGCTTCAAGGTCATGTCAAAACATACAAAATGAGCCCAAACTCGCGGGGTTTACTAAAAGCCCTTGAAGAATTTCATCTTCTACCTCCTGGCTATTCCCAAATAATTGTATTTAACTCTCTTGGCCGTACGATCCCCTCCCATTCTGTTAACACGGTCGGCCGTGGCTCTATCGGAGTCTCACAGCATTCGTTTCACTCAGAAGTCTATATATTTGTACATTTTACAGGTCGTAATCCCCTGCACGAGCTCTGCTGGTGCAAGAAGGACAACGCGGCGACCATCTGTGAAGTGTTCCTAGAGTTCATGCCAGACTACCCCATCAACAAACCAGACTTACAGGTACTTCCTTCACGTTACGTAGTGGTGGAGGGAAATAATGATTATGCTTTATTTAGACGAACTGAATTAATGCAATTTAGGATTTTAAAATGAGGGTGGGAGAAAAATTCGAAAATATAACCGACTCCTTATAAGACAAACTTGGTGTGCGATGTGAAACATCTACTAAAACTGCTTTGGTGGTCATCTTTACCGCTTCGAGTCTTGGGAATCATTTGAGCACACCACTAACCTTTTTTAATGTACAGTCAGCGGCATATGTATCTAAACAACTTTATACCATGTCATATTAAATTTTAAATGACATTTCTTCTGATACACTTAATAATATCAGGTCAGAGTGAGTGTGATATGATACAAAGTTGCGTAGATACATTTGATGTTGAGTGTACCGAATTCAAAAATGTCTGCGAGGCTCATTTTCCCTTCCTAATTTTCTTCAAACTGTTTCTTTATTTTTTCATACACGATCTGTTCTGGATTAGTTCGGTCAGGAAAACAGTACTTTTATTAAAATGGAAACACTTGTCCAATAAAAACCATTGATTATAAAATGATAAAGTTTGTCGCTGTTACTTAATTTACCTATGGTATATTTACTAAGAATTGATAACATATACCACAGGTGAAAGAAAACATCGTGATACACACACACTACTGAGAAGTTCAAATCTGTGTGTGAAGTCTACCAATACACACTGGGCCCGCGTTGTAGACTATGGCCTATACACTCTCTGTAGGAGAGTAGGCCTGAGCCCCTGCAGCGGGGACATACATAGGCTGTTGATGATACCACAGACTACTATAATACATACAGTCATAACATATACTATTTGCCTCACTATGTGTCGTTGTCAGGGCAACACGCCGCTTCTACTCGCGTACATGAACGGCCAGGGCGCCATGTGCCGTGTGCTGGTGCGGGTGGGCGCGTGCCTCGCACAGGAGAACAAGGACGGGGTCTCCATATTCAACTATCAGGTACGGACACTAACGAGCGTTGGGGGAATCCGCACACACGTAGACAACCTGACTACTGTGTTATAAAACTGTTATATGCCAAAGTGTTGTTAATTTTCTTTAGAAGAGACAAGATTGTTAAATTTGTCAAAATGGGTCAAGGTTCTCTCAACGCGGCCGACCCGTGTGGTCGAGGAATTCAATAATATTGCGGATTTGTGAAACTCTAATTTTGCTGTTTAATAAATGATGACTAGATGTGACTTGTCCTTGCTATTATTTGGGAAATTTGTTTAGAATTTTCTAAATTTCCCGACCTTGCCAATATACATTTTAGCCCGAAATCTGGCAATGTTAGCGATATTTTATTGAAAATTATAACACAAACCCGCTGACAGTTGAACTGAGGGAAATTTACTATACGAGGGGAAACAATTCATTTACGAGATAATGACTTTGAAATGACTAATTAAAAGTTGGTTCACTCAACTTACGAACGTATCTGTTCACATAATTTTCGTAAATGACATCAGTACTTATCGTTTTTGAGTGCAGACTGTAGCGTACATTTTCCATGTGACGATATAATGTTGTTGAGTTCAGGTGGCGACTAAGCAGCTGCTCCATCGTCTGCTGGACGCGCTGCCGGCGGAGGCGCCGTGGGCCGAGAGTGACCTGTGCCAGGAGTGCGGCACCAAGTTCACACTCACCATGAGGAAGCATCACTGGTACTCATACATGCATTTCGTACATATTTGGGCTGCATGTTATGTGGTCTCGCCTTTCGAATAAGACCAACCCATGTCATGCCGTGGGTGTCGTACAAGGCGAAGGGAAAATATTCAGATTACTTTTTTACTGAAATAGATCAACGCTTGGCCACGATCTCACCTGATGGTAAGCGAAGATGGTATGGGCAAAATCACCTCATGGAAGGACGTCGTCTTCTTGTCTTTTATGATTAGATAATTAATTTATAATGAACTATCTATGCTCGGAATTTGTCTACGTGATAAAATTCGGAATGAGAAAACCCGTAGACGAACAAAGGTCACCGACATAGCTCCACGAGTCAGCGAGCTGAAGTGGAAATGGGTAGGTCACATCAAAACCGATGAGGGTAACAGTTCTCGAGTGGCGCCCGGGAAGCGTGTACCGTGACGTTCCCCTACTAGATGGACCGACGACCTAGTTAAGGACGCCGGGAGTCACTGCATTCAAGTGTTTCGGGACCTGTCAATGTGACACACCATGGACCCGGTTCCTGCCTGATGATGATGATGAATTTATAACAAAATATACATTACTAGTATGATGATTAGCGACGATAGTTAAAATAAAACATCATTCCAGCTTATTCATTGTAACGTACCTCTCGGTATTATCGTAGCTACATGTTGTGACGCAAGCAACTAATAAAGCAGGTGTGATTGCGGTCAAGCGTTGATCTATCTCGCGCACGAAGGGTTCTTACCACTTAAATATTTGTGTTGTTTTAATTTAATTATTTATTTTTAAAATCAATGTATAACTAAATATTCTATGAATATTTCAAGCGGCTACCTGTTTCCGTTATCAATATCGAGTAAAAAGGAAAAAAAATCTCGTTTGTTGTATGGGAGCTCCCTTAAATATTTATTGTATTCTAATTTTTAGTATTTGTTGTTATAGCGGCAGTAGAAATAAATCATCTGTGAAAATTACAACTGTCTAACTATCACGGTTCATGAGCCTAGTGACAGACGGACGGACAGCGGAGTCTTAGTAATAGGGTCCCGTTTTTATACTTTGGGTACGGAACCCTAAAAAGCAGTTACTTAAAGCCGAATCTTATTTACAAATGAAATTCCAGGTATCGGTCATATAGAGCCAATTGATTGATTTCTTTGCCTTTGTGAAGTAGTAATTACAACGCTGCTGTTCAATTCTGTGACATATACTATCCAAGACTTGCGCTTATTCCCTAGCCGTCACTGCGGACGAATGCTGTGCAACAAGTGCTCGAGCCAGGACGTGCCTATACTCAAGTTCAACATGAACAAACCACAGCGGGTCTGCGAGATATGCTTCAACGTGCTGCAAGTTGGTGCGAGTTAGTCCTCCCAACTAATCACTCAATGTAAGGATCGAAGTATTGCTAGGAGATATTACTGTGAAATGTTAGACTGTTAATTATGCTATCTTAACGCGTGTTGGCGCCAACTTCCCGTTCGTACAAGTCGCCATTTTGACATTGGCTGCTGTACGGCTGCGTTGCGCCATCTTTGTTTGACACCAATCACACAAAAGATATAAATTATATATGAAGTAAAGATGACTCAGCTTCATATGTTGTATCGCGATATATAAACTACAAATGTACTAAGAGTATACAGGTTACATCGATGAATGCAAAAGATAATACGGAAATAATGATTCAGAAAGAGACAGCTGACATTGCCGTGTGCTGTTGCGACATCTACCTTTTTTTATTATAATATAATATGCCGTATGCCGTAATACCTCCTCTGAGCACTAAACTATTTGTATAGAATAGAAGATGATAGGATAGGTTTACATGTTGGTGAAAAATTTCAATGCTTGAGTCATGCCACCAGATTTAGCCTAATTAGCAAGGTGTTCCAAAATTGATGAGAGACGCAGGTTCGAATCCTCTTCTGCAATTTCCCGCGGAATACAAGTTACGGAATACAAGTGAATTAAAAGTAAATTTCCAAAAAACCCGACTGCGTGAATTTTTATGATTTTGATATACACAGTGTCACTCTCACAGTACATACGAATCTAACGACACTTCTCATCGAAACAATTATACATACATACATATACAAACATACTCCCGAAAAACATAATCCCCTTCTGTTGCAGTCGGATAAAAATATATGATAATATGCTATGTATTATCATCTTCTATACTATTTAATTAATGGAATATGATTATTTATTTATTGGGAAGGTGATGGCTTACCATCAAATGTAGGAAAATTATTGGTGCCCGTGAAACGTGTTTCTTAAATTTCATTAAATTGTTAGTATATTTGAAATTATAGTATTTATTAATAAGGAATAAATACGTCACTGCAGTGTGTGTGACAGTGTATTGCAAGACATAACTAAAAATTTGTGTACGCAAGTTGCACGGCTTTTCTGAAACATAATGTAAACAAGTTTATATATGATTTATGGTCGACGATGATCGACGGCGTTCGTTTGTTCACACAAATAGAGAGCAAAGTATCGGAGCGCGTTCGTCGCGTTAATGCGAAAGGATGCGTACGGCGTTCCATACTTCTTTTTGGAGGAACCGTCGAACGCCGTCGATCAATGTGTTTGGACCCTTATTCGGCCCCTTGCCGCGCGAAGAGGACTCATTAAGCGGGCTGCCTATAGTTTGCTATCTTAGTATAGGGGTTCCACCGGTAGAAGTATAAACAGTTGTTTATTTTGAATTATTCCTTGAGGCTTGAGGGGTGTTAACGACTACATCCATATTAATATTATAAATGGATAGTGGGTGTGTTTGTTTGTTCTTCTTACGTCGTAGCGGAGAGTAAGAATGACTTGATTTTTTGCATAGGGAAGTTGAAGGGCTGGATAAGGTCATAAACTACTTTTTATACCGATTGTACAATGGGGTTGTTCCCGTGGGATAATTTATGAGTTCTCGCCACAGAGCTAATTTTAGCTCTGTGGTTCCCGCGGACTTGGTCATGGGCAAGTTTGTGGGTTATATCCGATGCCTACTTTTATATTACCGTACACAATTCCTTGTTTTATATTAATGTAAATAAACTAACATTTTGCAAGCTTACCTTGGGATCGACTCAATGTTGAGAACGATCATAAATTAAAATGGTCCTTAAAATATAATATGCTATGTATAGATTTATTCTAACTAGTCTTTGAAAAATGCCAAGAGGTCAATAATGGACCGAGATAAAGTGTCCCCCTCCTATGAATAGTCAATAGTGCGCGCCAAATTTCATCCGATTGGTTATGCCGTTGAGAAGCCAAGACACATACAATCACACTCACTTTCAAATTTATGACATTAAGTGTGATTGATGATACTTTAGGGTTTAGATTACAAAATTTAGATTTATGAGCCATGCTCATGTCCATTAATCCGCATGGCTGCAAGAGATTAGTGCCTCGGCCTGTTTGAGTAAGGTACCCGTGTAGTTAAATAATTTTAATGCCTGTATTAGATTCTTTGACGTAACGATATTAACAAATACAATAATCATTGTTTTAAACATAATAAACGCGTTCAAAAATAACTAAAAACCGACTTCAATTGCCTTAAAAATTTGGTTTTTGTTGATTTTCTCAAAGATAAATCAATTTCGATAAAAAAATTATGGGACCACCTCTGAAGTATGCTCTACCAAACAAAAAGAGAATTATCAAAATCGGTTCACTATTGGCGGAGTTATCGCGTAACACACATAAAAAAACATACGCGGATTTAGAACCTCATCCTTTTTTGAAGTCGGTTGAAAAGAGAACCCTGAAAAAACGTTGACAACGGATTTCCACTTCGTTATCTGCACTACATTTATGTATTTGAAATTATTATGCCAAAGTCTGAGTGTGCTTTTATTTTCCCATAAAATTCTAGCTTTTAAGGAAAAAAAAATAAAAACATGTTATGTTATAATAAGATATTTTTAAATTTTATACGTTAGTTTTATAACTCCACTTTTGTGATGAAACGTTTAGCGATAACATTGCGTGCATTTCATTGCTTCTATGTCAATTTCAATAATTTTAGCATTTTATAAGATACTGATCTTCAAGTTTATAGTATATAGAATTGACTGTATTGCATATTTTATTTACTGATATTGTTGTATGTTCGGAAATAGAGAAAAGTCGGAGTCCTTTATATGATTTACTTTACTGGGTTTGATAAACATTCCTTACATGAAATAACTTTTCTATTGTAAATGATAAACCTTCTTATTTTCCCAATGTACTGTTAAATCATTCCTAAAATTCTTTATAAAGTTAGTATAGTGCCATTTTTTTATTGAATTTCTTGAGCTTATTTTAAAAATTACTTATTTTGTAAGATATTCTATTTTCGTTATTTTTACTATTATTAAAGAATATTATGTGAATTATTTGGCTTTTAACTATTTTCAGTTTAAGTACCTAATTTCGTAGACTCTGATTTTCTAGGGGTAGGAACAATGAGATTTCTCTAGTTAGTTTTTACAATCAAATTATCTAAAAATAGGCACATCCAAATAAAACATCAAACTCAACTGTAATTATTTATTTACAAATAAACAAACTTCAACTCACATTATGTGCAGGTTATACCGTAAAATAATTTATCTACTAAAACACTAATTATCTACCCATTCTCACAGTATCAATATTTCATGAATTTCAGATTTAAATTTTCAATGCTGCCAGCAAACTGACATCCCAACATTTTTATGTATAATAATATAATATCTTTACAAAGAACTTGTCCATACCATTAAAAGAAGATTTGCATTTAAAGCATGAACTGGTGTTGGGAGTTGTACAAAAAACGTTTGGCAATGGTTTCAAACATAATAGTTCAAATTTATAGCTGGCAACACTGTCCTGGGCAGTAGTATTAAACTAAGAGGTTGGTTTACTTTAGCCTCTTGAAGATGTCTTTAGCGACACAATGGTCCAAGACATTGACGTAATCAATGAGTTCCTCCTCACAGGTTTCAGCAGTGTTTGAACGGGAGTTGACGCGGTCATTGCATGCCTGGTACTTCGTCCAAAAGGACTGGCATTCTGGCTTCTCATGGCACTTTTCCTGTAACATTATTGACTCCATTATTTATACAAGAAGAAAATGTGACATCACAACAACAACTTTATATAATGCTTATTTTTTAAATTTTCAACATCAATGTACTACATTTTACTATGGAACTTGCCATTGCTACTGTTTTGAAAAACATTGGAAAATGGGGGCCAGACATCAAACTCAATAAGAGGCGCTAAATCAAAAGAAGACTTTAATACAATCAAAACTGATTATGGCCTAGTGGCTACATGTCTCAAACAACAGTGTTAATACATGTCTCAAACAACAGTGTTAATATCACTTTTATACTTCAGTATGAATGTCTCTTTTAATATCCGGAAACTGTCAGGATGCCTGCATAGAGCAGTAATAATTAGATATTGGACATATCTTAATATCGAATCACTCTTGAGAATGAGATATGTAATATTTTAATGTCTAGGGTATATTTTAATGTCTAACGCTTTTATGCTAAGCAGGCTGTTTAAACATTTTGTGTTTGTATTAAAGTCCTCCAAAATTTTTCATGGTGTGATGAATATCTTCAATTTTTAAATTTGGCAGACAGTAGGTATATCAAAAAGGTATGGCAGCCTTTCATGTACCTATTATAGGACTCGGGTAAAAAATATACTGAGAACAATTCATCCAATACAACTGACCAACTAGTATTAATATTATTGCTATTGATGGTACATATTTAAATAAATTTTTGTCCTTATCAGCATATGAACCAGCATTTATTTTAGTGTTCACTCTAATAATAATGTACTTCATAAACGGGATAATATTTCTACATTGGCGTAATCAATACCAAATCTACTATTACATATTCTAATAAATAAAGAAAACCTTTTGTTATCATACTCTTCTAAATCCGAATTATTATAATTTCATTTGAAACATATTCTCAAGAAGTCATGTTGGTAAATAAGTCTTCAAATGGCTGATTTTATCCATAGCTTATATGACCTCATATGAGCAAAAACATTTTGTATTTCTATCCAATAGTTACTGGACTATTTCATGAGTTGCTGCAATACAAAAAATAAAAACAATCCTAGTCAGTATAAACCATCATAAAAACTACTTTTTATAAATCAACTCATGTTAACATTGTTAATGTAGATAAGTCATCAGCCATTTCAAATACAAATTGAAGTTCATGTGTAATATCAGCAGTAGCAAGATGACTCCTGACCATGAAACTCACGTATCACCACATCAAACCTTCTAAGAATTTCACACAATCAAAGTGCTCCACTATAGGATGTAGTTAATACTCTCCTGAATGTATACTTGGGGAGTTGCTGGATGCAAGTGGCTCGGGACCAGTGGTCAATGTGGCAGACCATGGAGACCTATGTCCAACTGTGGACATTTCCTGGCTGATGATGAATTCATTCATTAAGTCGCCTTATCGCCCTAAGATAGGGTGATCTTTTTCTAATGCCGAGACAATAAAGTAAAACTGTGATATGGGTGTTAGACAAAGTGGAGTTTAAAACAGTATAGAATTCTAAATCACAGCCCTCAACTTCTCACAAATTTGAATCATATTGGTACCTGTCACTGTGATCCACCATCATCATCAAGGTAAGGTTATGTTGGATAATGGTATAAATATCCGTCTAAAACTGAACCCTTCAGTTAGTTCAACTATCACGTACCCTAAGTTCCTTCTGGGGGTCTACTAGCTCTTCCTCCTCCTGAGGTTCCTCATCGTCTGCCTTCACGACTGGCATCACTTTGTTTGACATTTTTGATGAAATGCCTGCAAATACGATTGTTATAGTTGTAACGGATTTTAATGCTAGGTATATTCAGTAACGAGTTCACTTTTTAGTAGCGGAAAACGTAATAAATACATTAAAACCAGTCCAAAATTACCTAAATTCGATGACGCAACGAGACGGTAGGTCAATTAATGTTTCCAGTGCAAAAACAATATGACGTTCAAATATTCACATACTTGAAGTAAAAAATACATATTTCTACTCTTCACTATTTTATAATTTTAATTTTTGTATAATTTTCTTCAAGGCAATGAGAGTGATAAAAAAGATTTCTGTATAAAAAGTGAAAATTCTTTTTAAATAGTAGAATTAGACAGTGGGGAGCGGCAAGCCCAAGTTTGACATTATACAGGTTAGACAACACGATAAAACAAGACGCCCATGAAGTATTAGATCAATTTCATACATTTTGAAGGGATATGGTTATAAAAAATGACATACTTTCTTATAAACATTGTGCAAGAAGTCAAGCAAACATCCCAATTCTTGATTTTAATTAAAATAAAAATTCAATTGTGAAATAAGTGTCTCAAATTTTTCCTACAATAAAAAAGCATTTATTCTGTTTTATATGATTTGAAATAATATTATAAGGTGAGAATGTTTTTTTAAACATTTTTCAGAGCTCCTTTGGTCGTCACCATGGAGAGAGCTTGCAGTTGGATTCTCGTTCATTAAACGATTTTGTCGTATTACATTAGATGAATTTTATATCTCATCATGTGCTCTGAAGAAAGGGAGACCTGTTACCCATTGAGAGATGAAGGAATTACGTCTAACTGCCAACAGTCGTCGTAAAAAGGCGATTTTTAAGTTCTACTAATATTGTTTGTTTTTCGCATTTCAGGTTAGTTTTATAGTACAAATTAGATTCACTGATGATTGTATCAATGTTCTCTAAGTCCTGGCACAAGCTTTTGTTGCTCAGATTGTTGAACATTGAAAAACCAGAACAATTTTGTGAAAGTTGAGGTTATGTCTTGTAAATCATTAAAATTTCTTGTTTTTGCTTTCAGAATGAATGGAGGGATGGAGCATAAGAATCCAGGTCACAATGCAGTGCTTCACAAAGCACCTAAGAACTATAAACTGCTTATGGACCCATTTCTTGTTAAAGGAGCAACTAAACTGTACAGATATGATGGTCAAGTCCCAGGAGATACTTCTTATCCTCCTGTACAATGCAGAGACCCTAGATCTCAGCTCTCCAGGATCTGGAATAGATTAGAACCTGCAGATTTACCAATACCAAGGTATAATTTTTTTTCTCTTGATATGTTATTGTTTCAAGATGCATTATTTCCTACTGAAGAAAACCAGATAATATCTATACTTGACCTTATTTTAGTTGAATACGTTCATATGTCATTAAAAGTTAAATATTTATTCCCTAAGACTTACTACTAGTAAAGGGTGCTATTTTCTGTTTTGTACAGGTCAAACATCAAGTGTGTTTAAATTGGAAACTTTTTGTCATAAGTTTTTGTATATACTCATCTTTGATCAGTGTTTTCAGTTGAAACAATCCCAGAATAGCCTGCAATAATGACTTTATTGGTAAAAATTGTAAAAATTTGGTTATTTATTCTCCTTGTTTTTATTATAGCCTCACAATCAGTGCTACCAACCTAAAAACTATGTATTTGACATCTGCAGGTGTGGCGGGAAATTTAAAATTAAAAGCATAATCATTTTAGCCAGTAACCACTCCTGAATTTTTAATTTAAAAATAAATACTAATGTTACATTAAATAAAATGAAGCTACTTTATTAAAATTTACAACAACAAGTAATGCTTTCAACTATTTCTCATATCAACTGAATCTGTCAATCTGTTGTATTCTTGTTTAAGCCAAATACCAACTAGACTATACAAGATTGTATTACGATTGGGAAGTCAATTTCTAAATATATACTGTGTTTTTAGGGTACCTGTATGTTTTTTTTAATGGTTCGGGACCCTTGGTCTACGAGTCTGAACTCACAACTGGCCAATTTTAAATGTATTTGGTTTTTCACTTGGCCTTCATCTCACTGATAGTTTCACGCCACTCACTCACACTCCCAAACACCTGAAGCTAATGAGGGTCTGGCTCGGTTTCCTGCATACATGTTCCTTGCATATCGGAGCACATCAGCGGCTATTAGCACTGCCATTGGTGGCAATCTTAGGTAGCTAGCCATACAGACATAGACAGTGCCCTACCACCATCCAGTCCAAGCACGTACTATGGTACTTTTAGTGGTACTGGTGCCTCCACTGGGAATCAAACCCAAAACTTTGAGTTGAACAGTGTTGCCACTAGTCCACTGTGTGGTTAAATTTAATATTCCCTTGGAACACATTCCCAATATACTCGTGTGTTTTTCAGATTCAAAATTGACAAGAACTATATTGGAACTCCTCCACAGATAGAAATAACTATAGGCAATCTAAATGATAACATAGATAAAGCATTTTTAGCAGACATGATGAACAAAATAGGTCCATATGAGGAGCTGACAATTTTCTTCCATCCAATTACTAACCGGCACCTGGGATTTGCTAGAATAGTTTTCCAAGATGTGAAATTCTCGAAGCTCTGTATAGAAAAATATAATGGAAAATCGGTTATGGGTCAGGTATGCTATTATTTATTAAACATTATATTTTATGTAAGCCTTTACCACTAACATAGTATGTAAGATGACATAATGTAACTATACCTATGGAGACATAAAAATATTATCATATAAAATATCCATCCAAAATAAATTAATATTTGTTTTGATAGTGATGTGGCCTGTCCATTGCCACTTCAGCTCACTTTTTGTTTTTGACTTTTGATTACTAGGCTGCAATAAAATTGGTATAAACTAATTGTCTTTCCAAAATAAGCCATGGACCCAGGCCAGTGGGTCATAATAGACATTTGTAGGGGACTCATTGATTTATAGACAACTGTAAGAAAATTGTTGTAACTCAAATGTCATCTATGACATATAAGACATAACTAAAATTGTTTGTTTAACATCATATCGACCATTATACAGGTGCTAGATGTATTCCACGACCCATTCGGCAAGAAGTGTAGTGAGATGTTTGAAGACAAGACGATGGATAAGAAGCCCATTGTGATCCCAGCACCAGTGGTCATAAAACAACCAATTGTGGAGGATGTGCGTGTGCAGAAAGCAGACCCGAGCCTCAGCAAAAGATTAGAAGACACCAAGTTGACTGAAAAGGTTCCTATTTCTTATTTGTATAAGTTCCTGTTATTATATCATGTGTATACATTTGTTCTTCATTTCACGTGATGGTAAATGATGATGAGGCCAAATCTTTTTCTTTCAGCAGCCTCGATCTTACATTATTTCGAATGCCAGTATGACACAATTTCCGATCCCAGGAATCTTCCATCCAGCTACTCCCGGCAACCTTTACCAGGTCATCGGTCCATCTAGTAGAAAGATAGCCCGGTATGTGGTGCCCCATCTTATCTGTTTGAGCAATGTGTGCTGCCCATTGCCACTTCAGCTCACTGATTCGTCGAGCTATATCGGCAACCTTAGTTACACAGGTTTCTTCATGCCGTAGATACCAGTGGCGAAGGGTCCATACAAGCCGATTCCCACCGGCTTACCTTTCCAAAATCCTTTCCACATATCATTAATGTAATGTACTATTAACTTTTATACGCTCAAAACATTACTACAAGAAACGCCTGCGCGCAATTAAAAAGCAATACAAAAAACGCCTGCGCACAATTAAAAAGCAATATCTATCAGTGGCGAAGAGTCCATACAAGCCGATTCCCACCGGGTTACAGATATTATCTATAAATTGTCAAAGCCCGCCAAAACTATACCACAGTTCCCGTGTCAACTAATGCTCTGTCTCTTACGCTCTCGTAGTAAACGTCGCTTTTTATTTCACGAAATAAGCCGGCGAATTTCGGGTTACTCGATTTCTTCTCTTTCGAACGCCTTATGCGGAGCGAGATAGAGAGTTATAATGCTAGTAATTTCAAAACTATAATTTTAAGGAGAAAATACATCGCCAATGAGACATTTTTTCTAGCAAGTTAATAGTGTTATAACAATGCAAAATTTAGAAAGTAGTATTTTGATAGTATGTTTCATCGCGAGTCACATTGTTTTATTTAGGCGTATTTGCGTGTGATTTGTTCCGTTTGGAATAAACAACTTTAGTACGCGTGAATGCTTGTTAGTACTATCGATGTTTTTTATGTGACGGATTAGAAAGTATTTCACTTAGTTCGAAGTTCATGTGCTGTTTTTTGTGTTTATAAGGTGATTTACTTGCATATTTCGTTCAATACGGTGAGTTTTGTGTGCCATTATGGCTTTAATTCGTATGGAATGCTGCCTAACTGACTACTTGCTCATCATCTTCCCATTTGAAAAAATACTGAGAATTTCTGAAGCCGAATTTGAATCACGCGGTAAGCATTTTTTTTTGGATCGGAATTTTGGCGAAGGGAATCGCCAAAATTCCACCTTTCGCCACTGGTAGATACATTCCCGAGCATAACTGGTTCCATAACTTGCTGAGAAACTTTAACTTGTTTATTCAGCCAATAGTTAAGGACCACGTCTCGATTCTTTATGCCATCACATTATCCTACTAATATTGTTGTCCACTAATATATATCCATCTACATTAGTACCCTAATAATATTTTATGAATGTTTGCATTAAATTTACCACATAAAAGAATATATTCTGAAATATTTTAAACCATAAAGTGTTCAAGGGAAATAATTTCAAAAATTCTCGTAAATGACGTCGTAGATTACTAATAAAAAAAAATTAAATCATTCAAATGTGTGAGTAAATTGAAGATCTAAGCAAACTCACTTCCACTTCATGCGGATCTTGTTAGTAGCGCATTCTTTGGAAGAGGTGTTTCTTTATCAGGACGTTTTCCTTCTGGTGATGATGACGATAGTGTTTCCAGGAGCCATACTCTCGAGGACACAAGGATCACGAGCAAAGCGACAGTAACACCCGGTGGTCGGACGAGGAGCGTGAATACAGGCATCGGCACCGCAGCCGTGCCGAGCGAGACAGGGACAAGGATAGAGGAGACCGCGAGAGAGACAGGGATAGAGATAGGTGTGTTGACGTGGTTTTATTGAATACTGTAGAAATTAATTGTCAAGTTTTAATTTCTTTCACTCCTACTAAATAAGTATTATTCAAAAACAATTTGTTTGCTTATTAATTAACTAGTTTTAGATATATTTGACCAAACCCGAAAGTACTATAATATGGAATAAAAAGCGGTTATACCGTAGATGGGAGATTTCATTCAATAAGCTCATAGACAGCTTTCAGTCAAGTGCTGTTATTACTTAGATACAGAGCACAAAGAGAGGAAAAACCCTTGACATTGTATGTCTATCATGAAATAATTTTGTCTTTAACATGTGGCATGCTGTAATATCAATTTATATTCCATTTAATTGACTAAGATCTTTAGATTGTACAGCAGTCATTGTTAAGTAGTTGTCAAATGTCACCTACATTTGGACACCACATTGGGGCCATATTATTATTTATGCCAATACATTTTTAATTCCAATAATTAATTTAGGCGTTTTACGCTTAAGATTTTGGAAGCAGCAGCTGGAGGTTTTAGCATGCCTTACAGAAACATATTTGTTAAAGAAAATATAGTCAATTGACTATATCTTCAAGTTAAAAATAATTTGGTTATTTGATATTTGTTTCAATTTTTAAATTATACATACTCGTAATAATCAATTAAATTGGTACTGCTATGAATATAAATAATGAAATAATAATTTTTTTCCAAGCGGACGATGCAAGAGGAAATGTAGAAGGAAGTATGTATTGACTATAAATTTTTAGAATGAGCTATGGTTGTCTGTCTGCATGTTGGCTTCTTTCTAAGATGTTGTAGGCTTTGACTTGAGATAAGTCACGGTTAGATTTTCAGTAGATACAGAGTAGCTATAACTTCAGCTAGAATAAATACGTATTTATGACGTATTAACTTTGATGGGGAAAATTTCGTAAATAATTTTTTGTGCTGGAAATAAGGTCCTCATAAATTGTAGCGAACAGCGAATTTATCATGATAACTACGCTCGGTATACGGATTAGTGAACGCAGTAAGATGTCAGTGACGGTGGTACACATGTGGACGTCTGTCCTCTGAAATTTTGCCATGTCGCATTCTAGGACATTAGGCATGGGTTTATTATTATTAATTGTAAGCCTGTGGTCGCACTGCTTTTTGATTTTAAATCTCTGTTACTTTATTTATGATTTTGTAGTAGTGTTTGTATTGTGTTGAGTTTCAGTTTTTGAGTAAAGTCTCATGTAAACCGTTCTTGAGATTTAGTGAATACCGATAATATCGTATAACTTGATTGACTGAATTTCGAATTTTTAATCATCTTTTTTTCTACAAAAAATTGAAAGAGTACCAAATGTTCAGCTGAATGTTCATAAAATGTCCCATGACTAAATCTTCAGGTTCTACATCGAAAACTTATGTTGAATAAAATGCAATTGATTCAAATTGAAACATTATATAGGCTATCTAAACTAGTCTGTCAAAATTGAATTTATTGATTGGTATAGGTATATTGTGTTTTCTTTCATTGAGGTACATCAACGCTTGACCAAAATCTTACCTGACAATGTTGTCGACGATGACACGTGTAAGCATAGATTTTTCTATGTTCACTCCTCATTTGAAGACTCGCATATTGTAATACAGAAACTGGTATTGTTGTATTCCATATTTTAGCTGCGCATGATTAAATTAGAAGCAAGACGCTTGCTTTAGTAATATCTACTGTGTACGAATGGTCTGCTGTTCTTCAGAGTGACCTGTATTTGAATGTCGAAGGCGAAGTCAAAATTTAATTAATATTTAATTATTTTCGGCGTGAAGACAGTGTCAGAAAATCACTGTCATTGTAATTTCCCGCCTGATCGTCATTTGTCTCTGCCGTCTATTTTTTAAATGTCACTGGCCAGCCCGCGTAATTCGGCCACCGCGGAGATTGCAATCCTTGGAGGTTGGATTAAACTATTTATTATACAATAATGTATTGATTGTCTGTGTAGGTACCGTGAACGTTACGCGCGCGGCACGAGCGAGTCTAGCGAGGCGACGTTTGCAGCGTCTGCCGCGTCGAGTCACACGACCGAGGTGCCGTACACGCCGGCGCCCCCGCACACGCCCGCTACACCCCTGCCGTACGACCCCTACTACCAGCCAGGGTGAGATACATTAACATCATCAGTCAGGAAACGTCCACTGCTGGTCATAGACCTCCTTCATGGTACGCCACATTGACCGGTCCCGAGCCACCTGCATCCAGCGGTAAATTTCCCGGTATTAACATCTCCAGTAATTAATTGTCTTTTCAGACTCTCTCAACCTCACTTCTCATACAATCGTTCCCTACTAATTTTTCAGATAGTAAACACTCTACAAATATAAAAAAGGAATGTGTTTCTTCGACTGAGTTTAATTTTTATTTGACCTAATAATTTACTACACTATAATTACTTCGCTAACCTTCCAGACCCAGACACCTAAAACGCGCTCCCGCGTTACCGTCGCGCTCATACGGCTGAATATTTTTGGTGTCTTGGAATGGTCCGGGAGGATGTTTGGCTCTTACTATTTGTCTGACTGAATAAATATATGTTTGAAATATTCCCTTAATACCATATATAAATATCACGCGTCAAAAAATAAGTGAAGTTGAATTACTTTTTGGGAAGCTTTAAAGCGTCTGGTGGAAGTTATGGCCGTATGTAATAGTATTAGAATATATGTAAAAATCTGCCATCAGAATTTAAGTAAACTTGATTCAATTTTTAGTTACCTTTCTCACCTGATACCTGTAAATCGGCCTTCTAACCAACTTAGCCGGTATGCTGGCATTCAATGTACATATAAACACTACTTGAGGACCAACATACCGTCTTTCAGAAAATAAGTTATGCCTTGGGGCCCTGGGCTGTTACTCTAAAAGACCAGTGCCTAATTAAGGTGAGCACGCTTGCATTCAAGTGCCTGATTATTGTTCTTAAATAAATATAATTCTTCATAATATCGTTAATAATCAATATTTTCATTTAATTGTTTACACAATTTAGTGTCAAATGTGTTGTAGGTACAGTTATGCGTACAGCACACCTGCTCCGTCTGCGGGGGGGAGCGGCATGTGGTGGGGGGAGTGGCGACCTCACCACGCCTCACATCATCACCCTCACGTAAGACCTCATACAGTTATTATGACAAACATAATACTCGACACCAAACGACAATACTAATAAGCTAACACTTTCGTTATTTTTTTTTCTTTTCTTTTTTCTTTAAATTGAAAAAGAGTGTGTGATATAATCACACGAACTAATTCCACAACAAACGGTTGGGTTCCACCTCTACTTAGTTAATATTCCTCTACACGAGCGTTTTGCTTCTTCATTTGTTATGCATACGGCTAAGGAGTGGAATTCCTTCCGGCTTCTGTGTTTCCCGACCTACAACCTAGATGTGTCCTAGAAAAAAGTGACTAGGCTATTTCTAGGCAACCGTGAACCATCGTCGCTTAACATCAGGTCAGATTGTGGTCAAACGTAATCTATGATGTAAACTGAATGTATCTATCAGATATAAAAAGTCTGAAGCATAAACTTGGTCTTTTCAAACTTTTGTTTCGATTAATAAATCATAAGACCTTGTATTAGATCGCACCTAAGCATAAAGTATAGGCACTGTAGAGTACAGGCTAGAAAGGTAGAATATATATAATAATCTGACAAGTAGTGGAATACATATATATCAACAAACTTTTGTTGACCTTTGACGTAATGGCGTTGTCAATAATCTTGTTCACCCGTTTTTGTGTTCACTTTCATCCCATCACGTGTGTTTACATAATAACATTGACTAATAGAAGCTTTTTGGAAGCTTCCATCATATCATTGTTTGTTTTGGGTTTTATGGTTTTTCTCACGATCATTTTTCATTCATATTAATGGATTTCATGTTTTGTTTCTGTTGGTACAAAGTCCAGCATACATCCTTCGGTATACGATAACGGTACACTTTTGTTTTTGTCGTATTAAACTTGCAGCCTCAGTGGCCTAATGCCTAAATATTGGACTAACAACCTGGAGGTTCCGGGTTCGATACCCTGTGGGGTTTGGTTGGGGGATTTTCTATGTTCGCCTGGCAGGCCACCCTGGTACATAAGTCAGCCGCAAAACATCAGTGTTAATAGCACTGTAGTTTGGTATGAAAGCTAGCGAAGTCAGTGACGCTTACCATACAAAGGCATTATCGTTACTTACCATCAAGGGAGATGAAGGCCAATTGCTAACCCATCATTGAAATATTGACAAAATAATTTTAAACAAAGATTGATTTTTGATCGTAAATGTTGTCGTTATCGTAAGCCGATTGTATCTGTAATCACCACACATACATTATATATAATTAGTACATAACAAGCATTCGCCTCCGTATCCTAAGCTTAAAGCATATTAAAGTTGGAGCGGCGCGCCCCGGCGACGCCTGCGTGGACGGCGCCTGCGACGCCCGCCCAGAAAGAGCACGCGTCGCCCGAACCTAAGGAGAAGAAAGAGAAGGAAAAGGTGCTCATGTCCGACATTTGGAATGCTCGTCGATGTTATTAGTGTAGCCACTGCTACATGCACGGTTATATGGAACTTGGTGCACCGATTCGAACACAATTTCAGGAAACACTTCTTCTTTATGTAGTTGTTGCACTGACTGGACACAACTTTAGAAAAGTTTCTTATTTAATTACGTCTTCGATATTTTTCTTTTCATATCGGCTCCTAAATTTTCTCTGTGTGCAGTTGTCATTGATTTTATTTAATGAGTAACTAGTAGTCCTCCCGCGGTTTTGTCCACTTGACAAGATTCTTGATAGACTTCACCATCACAACAATCAATATTCAAAATTACATACTTTTACATATGAACATACTGTATGAAATGAGTTATAATAGTTTGTTTCAGACAAAAATACATTAAATTAATTTTGTCTAAAAATACAGACATAAAAAATAATAATACAAGTAAATATTTTAAAACAATTGAAAATTATTTTGAAATGTTTAAAAACATTATATTTGATTTCAGATGATTTCATGAAATAATTGATTAACTATTGTTTAATCATTCGATTATATTGAAATAGCTATATTTAAATACTCCATAGATTTATTTGAATTTCCTTACTAGAGAAAAATTAAAGAAAAAATGGAATTATCTAGCAATAAGTCTTTTCAGCCACTATAAGTCGCTGACAACGATATAAGCATCTTTTATACTATAATTTATTTTATAATTTAAGTTGCTTCAATTCAGGTGCAAGGTAAATATTGCTTCAAATATAACGCAACGCACGCTTTTTGTGTTTTATAGTCGCATGGCATGATCACTTTCGACGCATTGTAGCAAAAATCATGGATATTTAAAATTTTGTCATTTTGTTTCGACTTTTATTGACATGTCATGTACATTAGCGATGTCTTGAAAAAGAAGCGGAATGACAATATTAAATTTTGATGATTTTCCTCAAAAAAGAGATAAACTCGTAAATAGATGTTGATGGCAAAAGTATCGTTTTTAAATATTGTAGACAGCTTCAAGTCCACTGTTTATAATTGTCATAAATTTTTATTACTTTTAAATCTAAGAGGACTAAAACAATCTTCAGTAATTTTAGAACCATGAACACTCACGAGTTTTTCTCCTATGTTCGTCACTAACTGTACATTTTAGTTTCGGTCTGAGGAACTTGAGATTTTGCAAACACGAGATTATAACATGCAACACGTTTGCGCAGGAAGTCCCTCCGGAGGTCAAAATAGTTGAGCCGGTGGTTGAGCCTAAACCGCCCGATGACCCCGTACAAGAGAAGGAACCGGAGCCCAAGCCGCCGCCCCCTGCCGACGAACCCAAGAACGTTGATCTCGATACAAGGTATCATCATGACTCCTGATCAGGAAAGTAGGCATTTCATTATCTTAACAGCGGGAAGAAAGCAATGAATATTTCCCTAATTAATGTATGCTTTTAAATTTGTTGCATTCAGCCTCAGGTTAAAAACTATTTAGGTGCGCTTCGCAAATAAAGAACTTTTAACATGACTGTTGATTATATTCATTATACATTGTATAATAATGATTACATAAGAGCGATTGTTATATTGAAAAATAAATCTATAATTAAAGATATGGCTGTATGAGGTTTGATGTCTTTGCCTTCCCTTATACATATAGTTACTCAAATATTACCTTAGACAAAGGAATTTATTTGGCTAAAATTTTAGAATACATTTTCACTGACATTCTCTTATGACACTTATTGTATTTTACTTCCTCCCAGTTAAAATTAAAAGTAGAGTGATGCGGGCGAAGAATAAATTTGACCTTCGCTCTGGCGCCGTAAATATATCGGTTCGCAATTGATTACTTTGATCCCTTGTGTAACAATCGACTATATAATGTGGGCTCAAAGTTGCCTTTAATTTAGAGACTTTCTTCTTGAGCACAATAATGAAATAAAAATAGTTTCGTAATAGAATATAGTAATAAATACTGCTCTTTAAACTCAAGTTTATGATCCACGAAACGTAAAATTACCTGTTCTAACTAACATGACTCATCCGATTTAAAAAAATTAAAGATTGCAGTGCTAGGAGATGTTCTAAAATCTATGAAACTACCATTCGATCTATAAAACTTGAAACTCAAAAATTTGTTTTACAGAATAGCAATGCTACTGAAAGGTGCTACCGGAGGCGGAGGCCTGGCGCCGCCGTTCCTGTCTCTGGGGATATCGTCTGAGGAGGAGGAGGACGAGTCAGGGAGACTGCCCGCCAAGATCCCTGACATCGACTCTGTCAACCCACCCTCAGACGATGATGGTATGAGTATGATAAATTAAGAAGTATTTGAAACTTAAACGAGTAAATCTACAAATCAATTACTAGGCTCGTTTAGTGCGAGATCTTTTTGCGAAAAATTAAAATAAAAACTAAAGCATGTCACTCTGTTTTGGAATTCGCTGGCTGCTACCGCGGCACAATCATTTATTTCGTTGCCACTTACTGCGTATAAACAATCCTATCAGACGAATCATATTGCCCTCTAAACTAACCTGAATTCATAAACATGTATTTTAACCGACTTCATTATAAATATAAGAAAATAATACGTTTTCTAATGTGGAAAAAGCCGCTTAAAGTTCCACGTATGTCTACAGCAAGCTCTGAGATTCTGTCAGCGCCTGCACACAGAGTTACCAATTAAATAATTGTGTTTATTCTATCAGGGTCCATCAGTGAAGACCGAGAGAGCATAGTGTCGTTGCCTATCAAAGATCTAGAAGTGGAGCCACTATCGACCACGCCCTCGCCGTACCTCTCGCGGGAGTTCTACATCGAGAGTCTAACGACCACCATGGAGAAGGTATACTGCAGTGGCAGTACAGAACGTTCAACATAAGAAGTCCTCTGGCTATATACAAGATCATATGTCAGTGTCGAACTAAATATGATGAACGGCCTGTATATATAGTAAACGCCTCTCCTTTATAAAATAGGTGAGAGAGGGAAACTTTTAGACACAGACTTAGATCTAATCTTCACAACCTTATTACGAAGACAACTCAATACACGAGTTATTTTCTACACAAATGAAAGGAGATCCAATACCATATCGTTTATTCGTTAGTGAAATATCGATCGCCGGTCGATTGACACTCTTTGATCACTTATTTCCTCAACTCGCAGAAGGCAAAAGCAGCTGAAAGAAAAAGGGACCCGAAGTTATCGTTCATGGACAAAATAGGATCGGACATATCATCATCAGAGGACGAGCTGATCAAAGGGGAGGAGCCTCGAAGGTCGCCGGCCGCCCCTCCAGACGTCGACCGAAACCAGGACAACCTGGACGACGACCAGATGTCGCTTTCGTCCTTGTCTTCCACTGAGGTACGTAAGGAGTTTGAAAAGTTTTCGGCCTAACAGTGATACAAAGTTAAAATAGAAAGTTTGATGTTTAATTTTTGACATAATCCCCCCGAGCATGATTACACTTCCCATAACGTTTTTACATTGTTTCGATTCCATTGGAAACATAATTTGAATCTTAGTCTTCTCAAATCTCAGAATACTCGGTAACGGCGGCTTGAACCTGTTCATTGAATTCGTCGTCATTACATTAAAGATATTTGCGAAGCAATTCTTCTGTGATACAGTACTCGCACAATAAGTTTGCCCCTCTGAAGTTAGCTCTCCGCAATTTCTAACATGTATAGACGGAATGTGTGTCTATTATTTTCGATAATAACTATCCCTAGATAACATAAAACATGCACCCGCAAACTTGCTTCCCAATTACTGATACTTCGCGGTCTTTTGTAACTAACTTCAGAGTATAGTTTGCCCAACTTATTATGCCAGTACTATACTGTTAAACATTCTGTGCTCGGGCGTTGGCTGATGTTAGTACCTAATAGAAACATTTCCCACCTATTGTATTTACTGTTTTTTATGCCTAATAAACTATTTCTATTTATTTCACTGCTTACGCGTACCTCGTCTCTGGAGTAGGACATATCATACTGTTAACATTTATTTATCACTAGCTTCTGCCCGCGGCTTCGCCCGCGTGGACTTTATTTTTCGCATTAAAAAGTAGCCTATGTCCTTTCTCAGGGTCTAAAGTTTGTCTGTGCCAAATTTCATGAAAATCGGTTGAGAGGTTTAAGCGGGAAAGCGTAACAGACACACAGAGTTACTTTCGCATTTATAATATTAGTAGGGAAGTAGGGATGAACGGAACCGATATTGATATTTTGTTATTATAATTGTAGGCTAAGATTGAAGAGCAAGTACCGGCGGAGGCGTACTACTACCCTCCGGCGACGTCTCAGCCCGCGCCACACGCCTACTACCAGCACGTGTGGCCGCCGACAGGTACCTCCATACTTTTTGTATCAATCAATTATTTTATTCGCTTTTAATAAAATACAATTTTTGGTTAGTATAATAGTCAATGGTCAACACCACAGTTCATGTGGCTATAGATGCATTACATTTGCACAGCACCCAAATTTACACATAAATTATACGTTGCAATGTCAACTTCATATACTCGTACATACTATAATTAAGTATAGACAATATTTGATGAATTTCATCCAGAAAACATTATTGGATTCGTAGGTTTTAGTTTTTGAGAACATGGCGGGCATTATATTGATTTTCCGTAAATGCGAATAATATTAAAACATTGATAAATCTCACTTAAAGCGTTTATTTTTGGTAAATTGTCAAAAAATAGCGCCGCATCATGACCACATTTAACTTCAGTGTATCTGGAACTGTTTCCCGACGTTATATAATAATAGCATATATATTGAAAATAGCGAAAAAATCTCGGCGCAAGCGAGATTCGCTCGCAAGTCCGGGGTGAACGCATCGCCAACTAAGCAATCAGTCGTGTACCGTTAGCGTCGAACAATTTTCACCATTATAAAAACCGCCTGGTAGCGACATCTATCGAACTTTGATAAAAAAAATAACTGTTTTCTAAATGATATTGGTTTAACTGCGCCTGAGCAGTACAAAAAAAATAATTTGTACATATTGTATTGATGTTTCTCGCAGCATACCCGCCTCCTACGACGTACCCGGGCGGAGAGCTGGCCCTGTCGTACGCGCCGGGCTTCGCGCCTCCACAGATACTACCGCACGCGTACCAGACATACTCGGAACCGGTCCAGCCCGCACAGGTTACATATTACTTACAACATATATTTATAGGAAAGTTACATAGTTTCTAATTGCAAGTTTATGGAACAACTGTTAGACGTATTGTTTTCTACTTAACGAAAAACCACACCATGCTTTCACATGACGTTCCTAGAAAGCGATATTTGAATGTCGACACAGCTACAAACTTGCGGCTCAAATGCAGTTTCCATATCATTCACTCAATAGAGTGCCGCCGACTGATAGTTAACTGACAAGAAACGGCACTCCGACTCTCTGTCTTGACTCTTAGGGACATTCATGTTCTGAAATGCATTTTATGTTATACATATAAACTCTATAAACCCAGCTATATTATTTTACAAGAATTATTACATCAGGTTATCTTTGTTCACTTGACTATTTCGTCTGATGATCGCCCACGGATAGATAGCGCCCCGTGGCACCTTTTTGTGACTCGTCTGGTACAATCTATAAAGGTGATTATTCAAGTTAAACCTTAAACATATCTTCACAAAGTGTTGTTCTCGTCAGGAATGCGACAACCCTCACTACTCTACAATAAACAGCGTGATCGAGCGCGTGACCGCGGAACTGAAGCACATTCTCAAGAAGGACTTCAACAAGAAAATGATCGAGAGCACAGCCTTCAAGAGCTTCGAGCTCTGGTGGGATGAGCAAACCAGGCAGAGTCGACAGACCAAGCCCAAGGAGGAGCCCGGACAGACGGTGCAGGTATGATATTTTATTTATCTTTTACACGGCATTTTCGAATGAGCGCAAGATTACTCAGCGAGCAATGGAACGAGCTATGCTCGGAATTTCTCTACGTGATAAAATCCGGAATGAAGAAATCCGTATACGAACTAAGGTCACCAACATAGCTCGACGAGTCAGTGAGCTGAAGTGTAAATGGGCAGGCCACATCGCTCGAAGCCACACGCACCGGGAAGCGTCTACCGGGCCGTCCCCTTACTAGGTGGACCGATGACCTGATTAAGGTTGCGGGTAGTAGTCGCTGGATGCAGGTGACTCGCGACCGGTCAATGTGGAATACCATGAAGTAGGCTTATGTCCAGCTGTGGACGTTTCCTGTCTGATAACGATGATTACAAGGCAATGCTCATGACACCTTACAGCTATATCTTTAATGTCGCTTTATTTTTGTGTACATTATATTCTTTATTATTAGGTTGTATAATGTGTACATTTTAGCTGGTTTGGATTGTTGTTATCAAAACACCAGTTTTCGAGTAAATACATATCTGAAGTATAAGAAAAGCAAGTACAGTGTAACTTTATCTGACGGATAGTATAGTAATAAAGTTGTGTCTATGTCTAATTAAAAGTATCCGTACTCAAAAGTTACGCTACGTATGTAGACAATCGAAAAGTATAGGGTAATGTACGCATAACAACAATATTTATTTCTCCAATAGGACATCTCGATCAAGAAGGAAGAGGCAGTGGACTCTATAAAGTCTATCATGGAGTCCCGAGACCTGGACCTGGGCGGGTACGGGATGGGCATCGGCCTGGGATTGCGCGCTACCATCCCCAAGATGCCCAGCTTCAGGAAGAAACGGAAGATACCCTCGCCCGTCGTCATGGACGAGGACTCTTCCAAGAGACTCAGCGATCAGGTAACAACGATACCGATAACTTATTCCCACTAATATGATAGCTAAAGATTTAAAAAATCATGTGCCTTATAGCTCGACGAGTCAGTGAGCTGAAGTGGCAATGGGCAGGCCACATCGCTCGAAGAACGGACAACCGATGGGGTTTAAAAGATCTCGAGTGTACCGGTCCGTCCCCCTACTAGATGGACCGACGACCTTGTAACGATCGCGGGGAGTCGCTGGATGTGGAGTCACGGGACCGTTCATCATGGTATACCATGACGGAGACCTATATGAAACAGTTGACGTTTCCTGGATGATGATGCCTTGTAGAAATGACATACTTAAAGACATAGATTTATTTCTTATAACCCAAATCAACAATATTATGTTGCCACGTCTGTTATAAGGAATTAGTTTAAAAAAACTCGATTGTTTTGTTCGCAGGAGGAGATGGTCCTGAATTCTGACGAAGAGAAGGAATTACCGACGAGTCCTCGTAACAGGACGTCTGGCTCCTATCTCTCGAGCCACAGGCGGCGGCAGTCGAGCAGCTCATCCAGGTAAACATCAGAGAGCTCAACACCACTTTTAACAGATTTGAGTAGAGAGTAGCAATCAGATACTATAACTAGCTGTAGTATATTAATTAGTATAGTTATTTTTTGATATATTCTAAAGACCGTGAAGTAGCTTACACAAGACAGATCTAAAAGAATGTCACCGAGCAATAAAAGGATAACTGTCCAAATGTCTGTCACTCTGACCTGGGCCTGAATAGGAAAAGCATACGAAGAAAATATGAGTTCTGAAGCACCTTTACCACTTAAACATATGTCCAATGTGGAAATTGCAGATCACATTGTATGGTGGGTACGTAGCTGTTGGAACTCCCGCCCGCATGCTACACAATGGACAATGATCTTAGAAAATAATGATTACTAAGGGAAACGTATGGCTAGATCATATGGATCTGTTTTCTATTCAGGGACCTCATGAAACTCAAGGTGGTCGCATGTCGTTTCAGATCGTCGTCCTCGTCGTCTAGTCGGTCGTCGTCTGAATCTGAGTCGTCGCCGGAGCCGGAGCCGGAGCGGAAGGGCGCCGCGCCAAGGATATACTCAGAGTCCGACGATGACTCCGATCTGGAAACGGCTGAGGTAACTACTCATTCTCAAACAGGCAAATCAGATGTGCAGAGTATAAGATGTATTAATCTGATGTGTTTTCTTACATTGTTACCCTTGGGGACGGCTATAGTGTGTGCTAAAAGACACATTTTCTATTCATGAGAAATGAAGATTATAAAAAAAGCGACGTCGCCCGAAAATCATGTTCAAAATTAAAATGACCGAACCAATGCAAATTTTGCGGAAGTTTTGATTCTTTAAAGCCAGTTATATTAGTATAGTAATAACGATGTATATTTTCAGCTCAAGGTTGTGTCTAACAAGGAGAGGTTAAGAAGGGTGTACTCGTCCTCCGACAGCGAAGAGGAACAAAGCAGGAGAGGTAAGAGAGGTTTTAAGATAAATCTTCCGGTAATGGCATGGGCTAGTAACTGAATTGATACTATTTTTACATACGTTTATGTTTAATATAGTGGTATAACAAGCGAGAAATAGACTAATCTATCCACCCGGCGGCAATAACCTCAAGTGGCACAGATTTTTGAAGATGTGAAAAAAAAAATTGGGCCCGATACAGCTATACCACTTTTTTGTGACAAGCTTAGATAACATTGTGGCCAAGAAGCGGCATTCAAAAGCCCTACCATAAAAAAAATCGAACCTAGACTAGCCTAGCCGTACGGATACTTGGTGGGATGTTAGATTAAACTACGTTCCGCTCTCTTGCGGAATGTACCTCACGGATGCCTTCCTCCGACTTCACCATTTAAAAATCCAAGGACAATCTGTTGTCTTCTATACTTCACTTCCTATATATGTACAACATTCTTGCGTGGTGAAGAATAACTACACTGCGAAATCCATTCGTTATTAAAGTAATTTAGGTAAATCGGTAACACGTTTTTCATAGTAATTTAGGTGGGCCAACATCGTAAAGTGAGGTTAATCGTTTGCTCTTTCAGAGAAGACCCCGATCCCCCCAGTGGAAGCGTCGGAAGACCGTCTGGGGTCCCCCATCATGTCGCCCGAGGAGGAGCCCAAGGAGCTGCTGCTAGACAGGGTATACTCCGACTCCGAGGAGGAGAGGGAATACCAGGTATGACGTGACTTTCGTTTTAGAATACCAATTTTGATTAGATTAAAAAGTATCACACTAGGAAGCATAGGTATTTTTTTAAAACTGTGACTACCTATAAATCTGCTATTTTATGCTGGACCTTTTATATATTTTTTAAGTGAAAAGCGCTGAACACTTTACTTTGTGGGTATTGATTGATACTGAGTCGTCACGCTCGGCTATGTTCTCGTTCTATGACTCGTTCGTTCGGATAAATTCAGATCGAGTAAGTGTTAGTACTCAAAGTCACTCAGCGAGCAATGGAACGAGCTATGCTCGGAATTTCTCTACGTGATAAGGTCCGGAATGAGGAAATCCGTAGACGAAGGTCATTGACACAGCTCGACGAGTCAGTGAGCTGAAGTGGCAATGGGCAGGCCACATCGCTCGAATAACCGATAACCGATGGGGAGTAAAGGGTCTCGAGTGGCGACCACGTACCGGGAAGCGTCTACCAGGCCGTCCCCCTACTAGGTGGACCGACGACCTGGTTAGAGTCGCAGGGAGTCGCTGAATTCAGGTGGCTCGGGACCGGTCGATGTGGCGTACCATGAATGAGGCCTATGTCCAGCAGTGGACGTTTCCCGTCTGATGATGATGCAGTGTTAGTAAGGAGATTCTTTCCGAGTAGATGTGGTATGAATTGAACTTACTATCGCAGGAGAGAAGAAGACGGAACACAGAGTACATGGAGCAGATAGAGAGAGAGTTCCTGGAAGAGCAGAGAAGCAAACTGGAGTTGGAGAAACGACCGCTGATAGACAAACCGCCTGAAAAACGCCTCGCTGACGACAGGTAACTTCATATTTTATTTAGAACAATTTATATTTTCCAATGCATTTTCATATCACGTAATTTTATAGTTTCCGTTTTCTAAAGACTTACCTCATTTCGTATTTCAGTGTACCAGAAAACAACCAGGAAGACAGAAAGAGTCCGCTCAAGAATCATCTAAAGTCTCCCGAGAAGAGTAAAGCGGACACAGAAGTAGAAGAAGGAGAGATCACGTCGGAGGAAGAAGCTCTAGATGTAAGAAGAAAGAAAGAGAAAAAGAAGGCAGATAAGACAAGCAGCAGACAGAGGATAGTCTCTGTCAGCGAACACAGCAACACTGATGCTGTTAGTGTCAATGGAATTAAAGATGTAAGTAACAACTGCTTTATGCACTGTCAAGAGCTTCCTTTGCCCGAGACTGCGTATGCGTCGACTGACCGAAAATAAACCAAAATATAATTTTAAATAGCTCAGACGCGCGTTTATATCTTTCATACTGTCTTTCTGTGCATCTACCATGAGTTTACGCAGGCAATAACGTGTATCGTTAACTATCGCTCTGTCCTTGTCACCCGCATCTCGACTGAGCAGTATTTCCGATACTATTCGATATACGTTACCGCCTGCGTAAACTCATGGCAGACGCACTGATATGTACTGATAAGTGTCGATCTTAACTTACAAGCTTGGAGTCACAATCCAGAAGTCTTAGGTTCGATTTCCAGTGGGAGTACCTGTTGGTATTCGGTATGGTTGATGGTAGGACATGTTCTATGTCCGCCTGGATAGCTACCACCAGCTGTTACCTAAGTCTGCCGCCACTTGTGGTCCAGTCAACCTAGAAGTCAAGACAGTGTCTCATTAGCTTGAGGCTTCTGTATAAGCAGTAAGCACGCTTTCCTTCCATTTCCTTATCGTCACTTACTGTCAGGTGAGATTAAGGCCAGGACAATAAATATAGTATTACATACAGAAAGGACGTTCAACGCCTCCCACCGATCCGCGATACCTCTCCAAAGTGACCCGGATACGTGTCGTTACTATGTCGCGCGCGAATTCACTCACACATGTGTATCGTATCGTCATCCGTTCGATGTGTGGAGATAGGAAACGATATCACGACATTCGAAGTGTCCAGGCTGGTACTATATTATATGGCTAAGTGTAAGCCCATTATAAAATTTATAAAATCAGTAAACATCGTTTATAACAAAAACATTATGCACTGGCTATGCGCCCCGTAACAAGGAACCTTGACTATTGTTTGCGCATAATATTTGTTTGACGTGTCATCTACTGTACGCAGATGAGCAGCGCTCTCTCTGAGACGTCGTCGCCCCAGTCTCAGGCGTCACAAGCGTCGCAGGCGTCGCAGGTCGCCCTCGACCACTCGTACTGTCGCCCGCCACCCGACCTCGAACATGACGAGAGGAGGCCGTCCAACCATCTACAGCACGACCACGGTAACTTACACATAACAATGATCAATACATAACACACAAAATAATATAAAAAATGTTTATTGTCCAGATTTTTGAACACTTTTCCAAAATTCACATTATTTCCCGCACTAGAAAACCTGTGTAGCGAGCAGACAATTTTTGATTTAAAAAAAAGCTTGTTGATTACGCAAACTTCGAGTAGAGTCGTCCGTAGCACTTTTTGCATTATATAACACCAGTAGAAAAGTTAACATTTAAATTATAACGAATAACCATAGATACAAAAACTTCCGTTACAAATTCCCGTCATAGAAGCCGCGACAACCTGATTTTATCAATCATCTGGAGTTTAGTCTCTCTCTACTTTTTTTCTTAAACTTTTTCAAGCTTACTGCCAGTGTTTCCACACTTGTCAACTCTGGATCAACTACCTGAAAAGGTCGATGGGCACCTTCATGAGGCTCTTATCCTCCAGCAATGCCATATTGAGGACAGTATGTGACTGCATCTCCGGTCCTATGTTTAGACACTGGCTCTCCATCCACAGAGATGCAAACAGAAAATAACTGTTTATATAAATTTATTTCGTGTTGTCTATGTACATATTTGTACTTAAATTAGTATAATTGTATATTTTTATGTTTTTTTTATGCCTGCCAATAAAAACATTTATTATTATTATAAACGTATTGATAGTGTGTGTGGTGTGTTATTTAATTATAATCTTGTTTAATGATCACATTTAGATGTTCCTTGCACATCTAATGCAGGTTACACATGGATGTCGGAGCCGCAGAGCGAGTCGCCGCCGCCTCCGACGACGGTCGTCGAGAAGCCCAAGGAGAGGACCAAGCGGCCCTACAAGCGCAAGTACGAGACAAAGAAACTGGCTGAAATACAGAACAAGTAAGACGTCTTCATATTCTTTCTTCTATAATTCTTGTAGACAAAGGCTAAGAAATGTATTCAAGCTGTGGAATGGAACGAGCTATGCTCGGAATTTCTCGACATGATAAAATCCAGAAGGAGGAAATCCGTAGAAGAACCTAGCTCGACGAGTCAGTGAGCTGAAGGGGCACGGGACACTGGATAGGCTCGAAGAACGGATAGTAAAAGTTCTCAAGTACCGGGAAACATGTACCGGGCCGTCCCCGTACTAGATAGACCGATGACCTAGTCAAGGTCGCTGGATGCAAGTGGCTCGGAACTAGGCCTTTGTCCAGCAGTGGACGTTTTCCGGCGGATGATGATCAAGAGGAGTTCCCAGTTAACAACTTGAACAAAAATGGTGTGGTCGTGTACTACGCAGTCAAGGTCATTTTTCAACTCGTTTCCCAGTTACTGTACCTGTAAAGGTTGCTATATATTTTGCGTGCAGATGTACTGATTATATATAACTAATCTGGGTTGTGATACAGCTATCGCATTACATATGACTCTGTACTCTTCTGACTGCTAGTAAAAATATATCAGTATTGTACAGCGTTCAAATTCTCATCCGTAACCTGCTCGTAACGCTGTTCCGTCGATGTACGAAAATTATATAAGTGAGCCAAAGAAAGAAAAGAAAGCTCTCATTGTGATTTTGTTTTCTTCTTTGTTTTCCACATTAATTTCAATTTATATGTAATTAAAAATGTATTTCATTAATTGTTTTCCGTGAGGCTCCCTAATACAAGTATTATCCATTCTTGAAAGGACAGCCTCCACGTACCGTATTTTTGGAAAGGTTTTTGAATGAAATATAAATTTGTTATTTTTTATTGTACCCACCCACTTTAACTTCTGTTACAGATTGCACGCGCCGCGTAAAGATTACGACCAGCTGCTTCACTCTAACATCACGTTCAAGCCGAGGGACATCATGGCGGAGATGCAGGTCATGTACGAGTTCCTCACGCGCGGTATAGACAGGTCAGTGAGAGTCAGGTTTACATTTCATTGAGGGGACTTTAACGGTGTCTTCATATAATCTGCGGGGCAGTGTGGGGATTGTGACGTCAGCCGCGCGGCCTCAAGCACACGAGACTGTCTCCTCGCACATGCGACAAACATGCACGAAGCACCAATCACAATTAGCGCTATCTGTGCCTGAAGCTAAGAACTACTAGCTGCATGTGTATACGAGTACAGCCAGCTGTCACTATGTATATAGTTTATGATTTGTATTCCTGGCGCGAACTTGGAAAATGGTAATTCATTTGCAATTTTAGTAATACTGTTAAGTGTGTTTTTTATGTTATAATGGTGTGATATAGTGCACAAAGTTTCACAGACAGTGTTATAGTATCAATTACGCAAAATTTTGAGGGTTTCGACGCGATCGAAAAGGCCACGTGTTTTGCCTTTGCCTAGTGGGAAAAAATCATACCCAAAAATATATATGGTAATTTCAGAGAGGACATTCAGTACCTGAAGCGTGCGTATGAGTCTCTGCTTGCCGAGGACACTCAGGGGTACTGGCTGAACGACACGCACTGGGTCGACCACCCCCCCACCGACGTGTGCTACAGCCCGCCCCGCAAGAAGTCCAAGCGGCACAACAACATATACGAGGATCTGCAGGTGATGAAACATTCAGTATACGTACATACCTCACTACCTACTCTATTGACATGACACAAATTTCAAAAATAGAATTTTAATATGGACTGTTTAGCGCCTTTTTAAAACATTTGACTGTAATTGGTAATCCATACCAATATTATAAAAGCGAAAGTGAGTTTGTTTGTTTGTCTTTCCTTCCCGTAGTAAGGCGGGCCAGACTGACTTATTGTTTTTGTCGGAAAAGGACAATCCACGCGGACGGAGTCGCGGGAAAAGCTAGTTATTTTTATAAAAAAGAAAATTTATATAATAGTGAGAAATTTCATTTAACTTCTTTTGTGTGGTTTTAATAAAAGCCATCGTTGCCTAATAAAGTAGAATTTTAAATGTAAATAAAATCAAATTTTTCTCTATTAATGAAATTGAGTATGTCGTTATTCACTATTTTTAAATATGAAAATTAGAACTGTAAGTTATGAGTTTAAATAAAAATAACCCATTTCCAATTTACATCTATATATTTAAAACAAAGCCGGGTTAGTTATACAATTTATAACTTTAAAACGTCTGGACCTATTTTTATGATATTTGATTTTTTTGTCTGCCCCGAATAGCAGAATATTTATTAAAATATGTGATAAATTCACACAAAAATCACATACACTTTACGTGTAACGGCTCAGACGAAGTCGCAGGCAAAAGGCTTGTCAGTGTCATAATAAACGTGCACGTCGCTCACGATCACTGTACTGATACTCATTGTACACGAGCAGGGTCACTCTAGCGGCTCGGCTCGTACGGAGGGCTACTACAAGATGGACGCCCGCCTCAAGGCCAAGTACAAGTACCACCACGGTCGCAGCACCACCCTCGCGCTCGACGCGCCCGCAGACGACAAGATGTCCAAGGCGTCCAAGTTCCAGCTGCTCTCCAGGGAGGCGAGGTCTAACCAGCGCAGGTTGCTCACTGCCTTCGGTATGTCATTATCTACCCGCATACGGGGCTCCCAAACTTATTTAGTGCCACTAGGAATCCTCATTCGAATGATCATGATCATCAGCCAGGAAACGTCCACTGCTGGACATAGGCTTCCTCCATGGTATGCACATTGACCATATGCCACGTGCATCCAGCAACTCCCCACGACCTTGACTAGGTCGTCGGTCTATCTAGGACGGGACGGCCCGGTAGACGTTTCCCAGTACGTGGTCGCCACTCGAGAGCTGAAAATTGAATTCACGTCAGATTATTTCAATATGGTATAATACATACACCCAAGGTTCAAAATAACATTCCGCAAGTATATGTGAAAATTACCTGCATAACTTTTAATTAAAAATTATTATTCTCTCTGTGTGTGTGTGTGTGTGTGTAAGTTATGACATGTACAGTCAGGTTGATCACTATATAGACGCACAGCTATTCTACATTTTTAGTGTTAGAAAGTGCAATCAAGAATAGGAATTAACTAGAATTAGAAACTAAGAATCGGTATTTTTTTATATATTAGAAACGCGATCTTTTGCGCACATTTTATGTTCATCTTGAAATGAGGCTAAACACCAAACTGTTTAACCGGACGTGATATCGAGTGTACCCGAAACCTAGGTAGCATAATTGATTTAAGATATTGTGGGCTGCCATACTGCCGGTAGGAGTTAAGAAAATAATATTAAATTCATCATTTGTGTATGTTACTTGGCTGATCCATTTTTCTATGTTTAGGCTATTTCTCTATTATTTTTTCACTTGTCAATTTTTTGAAACAATGCTATAGTAAATATGTTATGTTGGTTTCAGGCACAGACACGGATTCCGACCTTCTCAAATTCAACCAGCTCAAGTTCAGGAAAAAGCAGCTCAAATTCGCCAAGTCCGGGATCCACGACTGGGGACTGTTTGCTCAGGTAAATCACATTATGTTTGTATTTTATATTATTTAATATGAAATGTCTTAAAAGGTGTGATCAAATAGCTGTTTTTGTAGTACTAGGTACAGTCCTTCTTTTTCATGATGACATTAAATTGAATTTATATAATTCATAAATAAATTTGTTTTATATTAAGACTCTAACTAGCTTAGTAAATAAATATTGTTGCGAGCTAGTTCGGGATTGAAGATGACAGGTGTCCAAAGTTCCGGAGTTTATTGGTAGCACAGGTCCACAAACCAATCTTCGAAATCACGGGTTCCCCCGACAGACTCCGTCCCTGTCTCACTGAGTCTGTAACTGAATTCTACGTTCAGAGTCCTTTAGAACCACTAACGCCGGTATGTCACTACTTACACCACTAGTACACGAGCACTTTTCACTTTACTGAACTTTCGCTTTCCTACTTCTTTTGGTTCGCTTTTATTCGCAGTTCACTTAGCACTGAACTGCTATGGAAACCCGGAGCGCGCCTATTGATATCCGTTTTCTAACGATTCCATATCCTTCGCAGTGACTATCAACTTTTGTTTACTTCAGGAACATTCTACATTCGCCTTGGGTTCTAGTAATTTCGCTATCCAACACGAATGAGATGGATTAATCTCCCTTTCACTCTTGTTAGTCCTTATGTGACTTGTTCGAGAACCTTCTACGCTAGTCAATTCTTGCTATTCGATACGAAGGAAATAGTAGATCCGACTCTCTCTTTCACACTCATCCGAAAATTTTCTACGCTACTCGACACGAAGGAGATGGAGATCCGCCTCTTTCTTTTCTTTCTTTCTAGACTAATCAAGAAGCTCCGTGACAATATAATACATCGAAAGCGTTAAAAAATACCCAATATTAATTTTTTAATACTTGACTTCACAAATAATACAAACCAGTACAAATAATACAAACAATAATGTTTGATCATATCTTTTTAAGATAAATAGTCAAAGGTGCTCTTTTATATTAATTAGTAGTAGTTAGGTAATTCGTAAAAGACATGAGGTAGTGTTAGAGCCTTTTAGTACAATCAATCGTTAGGAGTTTTGTACACTTTTTATATATAATTTAAAATTTGTGAGTTTAATAAAATGTAGCAAGAAAATTTGTACATAAAATCTATCACTACCGCATGTTTGTAAAACATTATGTCTCTATGGAAATTCGGCAAATACCAAAATTAGTCCCGCAACTACGAAACAAATGGAAAATGAACATCTCTCTCTGTCTCACCGAGTTAGGGAGACGGAATCGTTCAGTTTCAGTTTATTTTTCATTTCAGGTAAGAGTAGAAGGTAGGTTAGCGTTTGTAACAGTGGTCCTGTTACAGGTTCAGCCTCCAAGCGATATAATGCGAAGTTGATGAATGTTAAATAAGGAGCTGGTTAGTGAACAGTAACATCCATACCTAGTACTTTACAACTTTCAGAGGCGTTTGGGTGGAACACCAAAGAGTTGATATTTTTTAGTTTCGTACCACAAAAGAAACAAATGACCCTTGTAGGATCACTTAGTAGTCCCTTTTTTCTTAGGAACGCGTAGAGATATCAAGTTGAAATTATGATTAAGTACTCAAGTGTGTAGTTCCTTGAACCCGTCAAAAACAAAATCAAGCTTCTAAACCAACGCAATAAAAGTAAACGCAACGCAGTAAAGATACAGCCAATTATGCATATTTTGACGTTGAAGGAATCCTATGACCTAGAGTCGAGATCTTACAGCACAAGCATAGGAATAGCTCTGAAAAATATTTTTATTATTATTATTATATATGTCTCATTAAAATTTTACGATTACAAACTGTTCCAGCGCAACTGCATTATTTGTATTTCAATGTGTAAATTAACAATTGCTAGTGATTTTTCACTGGGTGTTTATTCTTATAAAATATGTTTTTAAAAGACTTCAAAAAGGAGGAGGTTATCAATTCGACGGGTATGCTTTTTTAAAAATGTTTGTTACCTCAGAAAGTTTGACTGGGTAAACCGATTTGGATGATTCTTTTTTTATTTGAAAGGTCGCGTTTCCCGTGTGGTCCCATTTCAATTTGGTCCTGTTCTGACAACGGTATCCATGAGAAAACGATATAAATCTTAAACTTACCTTAGTAAAAGTAGACTTTTAGGGCATTTGAAGTCGGTTTCCAGTTCTCTTTGAAAGCATTTACTTGTTAGTATCTTAATTATTCATACGAGTATCCTGTACGGAACGCTCGGTGCGTGAGTCCGACTCGCACTTGACCGTTATTTATATTGAATATATCAAATATCGTGTTGACAATGTGTGAACGTTCGTTGCGTACAGGAGCCCATAGCTGCGGACGAGATGGTGATCGAGTACGTAGGTCAGATGATCCGCCCTATAGTTGCGGACGTGCGGGAGGCGCACTACGAGGCAACCGGCATCGGGTCCTCGTACCTGTTCCGGATAGACCTGGACACCATCATCGACGCGACCAAGTGCGGGAACCTGGCCAGGTTCATAAACCACAGCTGCAACGTGAGTAGATCTCTACGTACCGAGACTTGACACATAGATACATACAGTTCATGGGAACCACTGTTCGACTGTACATTACATTAGAATGTTCCAAGATTTGCTCGAATGAAATTGTCCTTTAATCTGTCAGTTTCAGTATTCAGTATCAATAATTAACATACATATTCGTTAATGTTCTGCTACTACACAAATTTCATCATCAATATTGGTTCTACCGTTTTTTTTAAATGTATGATGGGTTTGCACGTGTCCTTCATCTCACCTGATGGTAAGTGACGATAAGGCCGTTGATGGTAAGCTTGCGAACCCAGAAACCTCAACCGAGTGAGGCGCTGGCTATACTACCTTTTCAGACCGGAACACAACGGTGATATTAACACTGCTGTTTGGCGACAGACTTAGGTAACATGGTGGTAACTAGCCAGGCAGACATATAAAATGTCCTACCACCAACCAAACCAAGTACCCCCACTGGGAATCGAACCCGGGACTTCCGTATTGTGAATCTAACTTTTAGCCATTAGGCCACGGAGGCGATTATGTTTAGTCGTGAAAGTGAAACAAATTGAGGACAGTATAACGTCGAATGATTTCATGCTACTGTGTTATAGTACGAACTCAAGCCACCGACATAGCTCGACGAGTCGAGTGGCAACCACGTACAGGGAAACGTGTACCGGGCCGTCTCCCTACTAGATATACCGATGACCTGGTAAAGGGATAATGATGAGTAATATTCGCCGGTAATTAATAATAATTAAGCCGTGTATTTTAAATGTATGTATGTTCATCCACAGCCGAACTGCTACGCGAAGATAATAACAATAGAGTCTCAGAAGAAGATCGTGATATACTCGAAGCAGCCGATAGGCGTGGACGAGGAGATCACGTACGACTACAAGTTCCCGCTGGAGGATGAGAAGATTCCGTGCCTATGTGGCGCGCCCCAGTGCAGAGGGTTCCTCAACTGAACTAACTACCTCAATACAACGTATGAATTTGACAGCTATATCTTCGGGTGATTGTGGGCACATACTGCGAGAGTTTCGTTTCGGATTCCGATCGGACGTATGTCGTTGCTGGAAATAATTGTTTGAGAAATTAATTTAATGTGTTATAGTTTAAACTATCCCTTCAGTTACCCATCTATTGCTGAATTGCGACTTCGATTGACGATAACGATGATATTGCTATAAAACAATCCACTGTTGACAATGAGCTTTTCACCGTTTAGTCATAATCAACTCGCTCAACAACGATATTAGAGAATGAATTCTTCCCAAAATTCATTGAGTGTCTGGAAAATTAGAAGACTAATAATAATTATTATTAAATAAGGCCAACCAACAAATCAAATACCTGATTGACCTGATTGGAAGCTGACGAATAAGAATTTTTTTCAGTGCATTTTATTCCTAAAGTATTAACGGCGCAGGTAATTTACGTATACATATATATACTTTGCGTTTTAGAATCGGATGTGTCAGGATCTTTCGCAGATAAGAAAATATCTATACAATACAATTTCGATTGGGAAGACTAGTAATTTTAAAATTGGATATAACGGCGAGTCCTATTCTTAAGGGGAGCTTAATAGCTTCAAAAGCTCTCATTGAAATTCAATACATGTCTTCCGAAGCGTAGCTTTGCCAGCATCTTCAATCACCGATGCGACAAATGCTGTTTTAGGAAAATGCCACAAATTAATAAGAATTTCTTGTCCATTTTTACATGTACAGTGTGTGTTGATAATTATTACTTTATATATTAAATATTCAGTCCCAGTGGAATGCGTTAAATGAAATGACAGTCAATGGTCGCATGAATTACACCGTATAAATAGATTTCTTGTATTATAAGTATTTTCGACTGAGAATATAATATTCGCTATTCGTTATACATAGACTCTATCAACTTGTGTATTTTGTGTTGTAAATTTGTTTGTGAATAATGAAGATCTCTGCTATCGTCAGATGCGTGTAGTACACTTTTCAAGTACATACTCTGATTTGTGAAGTTGTTTTCAAAATAGGTTATTTGAGACAGTTGTGTACTTTTCGTTTCATGATTTGTAAATCTGTCCCTTTATAAGAAAAGCATGCAATGTTTCTAGATGAAAACGCGTGATTTTTAAGCAGACTTTATGTAATGTAATTTAAAATGTATTGTAAATAAATTTCAACCATTTTGAATAATGTGTTTTATTTTTATTACACTTTGTTGAAACTTTTTTAGGGTTCCGTACCCTATTACTAAGACTCCACTGTCTGTCTGTCTGTCCGTCTGTCACCAGGCTGTATCTCATGAACCGTGATAGACAGTTGAAATTTTCACAGATGATGTATTTCTATTGCCGCTATAACAACAACAAATACTAAAAAGCAGATACGGCTGTGACCGTAGACGCTTGCAATATTCACAGAATATTTAGTTATATTTTCTCTTGAAAAATGACACTTTTTGCACTATATCACACCATTATAACACAAAGAACACACAACAGTATTAATGAATAGGCTTGTGTCCACTAATAACAAATGGCTTGGTTTATAGTTGCTAATTATAAATGAAGACACGAAGGTGAGAAAAAACCAGTCTATTTCTCAAAAAAGTTAAAGATTATTAATATTTTTAGAAAATGAATTCGAAAAAAAATAGGCATTAGGTCACGTGACAACGAACACGAAGAACGCGGCGCAAGAAAGTGTGACGTCACGCCTCGCAAAACATCATTGTTGTTGTTGACGTTTTCATATCACAGAGCAGGTTATTTCGCGAGCTGTGACGTCATTCAAGACGCCATGACACTATTCAGCGTTTTCGAGGGAAATCTAAATGGCTTTTTTAAAATACAAAATACGTAATGTAAATATTGATTTTTCTTTAAAATATAGTTTTTTGGGATAAAATAGATATTAAAGTATATAATTAGCCAAGTTTTCAAATTTAGTCAACTAGCCTATTATTAAAAATGCAATCAACCACCATTTTTCAAGTTCGCGCCAAGAACCCCTGCCACTGTCATATTTTATTATTTATTTATTAGAAGCATTGGCAAAGTTACCATCAGCTTAAATATTTTACAAAACAAATAGAATTCAGTTGTCTCAATAAAATGATACTGTGTACATTTTATCACTTGTTTTGAAGATTCTTGACGAGAATTTAAAAGGTCAACCTTGGTTTCAACATTCGAAAGAATCCATATGCCGATTGTATTCGACCATTTCGATCGCGTCGAAACCTTCACAATTTTGCGTAATCAATACTATAACACCGTCTGTGACACTTCTTGCACTATATCACACCATTATAACATAAAAAGACCACATAACAGTATTTTTAATGAATTGCTAAAATTGCAACGAACCACCATTTTTCAAGTTCGCGCCAAGAATCCCTGGCACTGTCATATGAATGTACTAGGATAGCATAATCCAAAGTAGGTCAGTGCAGTTGTGAGCGGTTTTCCGCTGTTGTGTTCGCAGACGCAGGCTTAGATACTATATGCGTCTCTTTCTATTGCTTTGTAAGCTTTAGTGTCGTCTCGCTTTCCTGTTATATTGTGATTATGCTTGCTTTTGTATTGTATACGCACAGCAGTTATATCCTTATGAACTCCTAGTATTTGTTACGGACTAACATCTGAGAACTTTTGATTTAATTCAGAATTTAAGTAAAAAGCGATGATTATTGTTATGGGATCATACGAAAACATATTATTCTGGTTTGGCTAGTTTTGTCCTATTACTCACCGTATACGATTAATGTCTCACTAAACAATTTTCAAAACTCACATTGTGCTTCCTAAAGGAAGGTAGTTCGGTAAATAAAAAGCATACGTTACATTACAAAAAATATATTATTCGTTCAACACGTTAGTTAACAAAAATCACTTACATTCATACATACATTACATGAAAACTCGCTTTCTAAACACTAAAGTTACTTATTCATACTATCAATACACAAAAAACACACATAACAGTATTTTTAATGAATTACTAAAATTGCAACGAACCACCATTTTTCAAGTTCGCGCCAAGAATCCCTGGCAGTGTCATATGAATGTACTAGGATAGCATAATCGAAAGTAGGTCAGTGCAGTTGTGAACGGTTTTCCGCTGTGTGCGTCTTGTCTTGTATTGACGCCGCTGTGTGAGTATCGCCTAGCTGTTGTGTTCGCAGACGCAGGCATAGATACTATATGCGTCTCTTTCTATTGCTTTGTAAGCAGTAGTGTCGTCTCGCTTTTCCTGTTCGAATGTGATTATGCTTGCTTTTGTATTGTATACGCACAGCAGTTATATCCTTATGAACTCCTAGTATTTGTTACGGACTAACGTCTGAGAACTTTTGATTTAATTCAGAATTTAAGTAAAAAGCGATGATTATTGTTATGGGATCATACGAAAACATATGACCATTATAACACAAAAAACACACATAACAGTAATTTTAATGAATTACTAAAATTGCAACGAACCACCATTTTTCAAGTTCGCGCCAAGAATCTCTGGCACTGTCATATGAATGTACTAGGATAGCATAATCCAAAGTAGGTCAGTGCAGTTGTGAGCGGTTTCCCGCTGTGTGCGTCTTGTCTTGTATTGCCGCCGCTGTGTGAGTATCGGCTAGCTGCTGTGTTTGCAGACGCAGGCTTAGATACTATATGCGTCTCTTTCTATTGCTTTGTAAGCTTTAGTGTCGTCTCGCTTTCCTGTTATATTGTGATTATGCTTGCTTTTGTATTGTATACGCACAGCAGTTATATCCTTATGAACTCCTAGTATTTGTTACGGACTAACGTCTGAGAACTTTTGATTTAATTCAGAATTTAAGTAAAAAGCGATGATTATTGTTATGGGATCATACGAAAACATATTATTCTGGTTTGGCTAGTTTTGTCCTATGACTCACCGTATACGATTAATGTCTCACTGAACAATTTTCAAAACTCACATTGTGCTTCATAAAGGAAGGTAGTTAGGTAAATAAAAAGCATACGTTACATTACAAAATATATATTATTCGTTCAACACGTTAGTTAACAAAAATCACTTACATTCATACATACATTACATGAAAACTAGCTTTCTAAACACTAAAGTTACTTATTCAAATCACAGTAAATCTTTCCTAAATTATCAGTTACATAATTATTATACATTAGCACTTAGCAGGCTACTTGACGAGTCCTATTGGAATTTATTAAGTCACTGCGCGTCAAAATTACAAACACAGGATAAATATTAATTAAGGATTTAGGATAATTTAATTAGTTATCTATGATACGTACTGGTCAAAATGCATTTACATTTCCGTTGTAACTTTGAAGTAGTCAAATAGCCAACGGGCAAGACAAAGAAGGAAATTTTTAAAATATTTAAGCGATTACAATACTTATTTACGAGTAATTAAGTACAATACGATGTTTTAATAATACATTAGCCATAAATGCCAAAAGATGCCAATTTGGATATGATGGATGGATAACATTGAGTTAAATCGAATTTTCGAATTTCCAACTAAAATGTTCATAACTCTGGAAGAAACCATGCGCGTATAAAATGCAATCGCAATTTTTTTTGACAGGATTTAATTGCAAAACAAATAAAAAATAAATTTTCAGGATTTGAGAAGATACTCTTTCTTGCTTTTTTGTAACTACTCTCTCTAAAAAAATATAATCTCATATATTGTCCAACTGTTTTATGTGTAAAATTTTGTTTTAGTTCCACATTGTCTCATTAAATAAAAATGTAATTTTCTTTTGAAAATTATCATCAGCCGGGAAACGAACACTGTTGGACATAGGCATAGACAACACCCGCACGGTTTCTGTTCTGTTGCTTCGGAATTGTCAAATTAATTCTTATTAACATAAAAAACAAAACATACACAGTTAAAATAAACCTATGTACTACTAAAAAGCACTACGGCTAAAACATAGAAAAATTAAATACATTATGTAAATTACATGTTACTGCAAACCGTTTAAATAGTCACCATTACGACTACCTTATACAGCTCAGGTACGTATACCTAATTTAATTAGTTGACTAATTGGATTAGTTGAGTATCGATGCCAACAACTTTCCATTTCTTCGAAGGCAAGTTTTAAACTCTTTCCACTTTACATACGACTCTTGCGGATTCGCCACAGTTCTGTTTGAACATTGTGACTACGAATTAATTAAAAGACATCCAAGATGCTATGTCCATCAAAGTATGCAGATAGTCGCCACCGGCGGCCCTGTAGGACAATGGAAAATAACTCTAAACTTCAATGTACGAAACTAAACACTACGTAGGTACTTGGGAGGCGCTTTACGAGGGATATCATTGGAATCTAACCTGCCTCGCAAACATGTCTGCACAAATGTCGGCCGTCTCGTTGGTAGACTCTGTGCTGTCCCGCTCGCGGTCGCTCTCGTCAGAGTCGAACTCGGAGGCCATCGGGGACTTCCTCCCGGAGGCCCGCGGCCGGTGCGGCACTCCAACCTCAGACGCCAGAATTTCTTTTATCACGTCCTCGGGCGTCTGGGCTTTGCGGTTTTTCCTTCTCAGCTGTTGCGCTTTCTTCCTTATATCCGCTAGAAACCCCGTGTTCACTTCCACGCTCTCGTGAGACTGTTCGTGTGGTATTTCCGCCCCGGTCTCAGTCAAGTCACCTAGAGACGGGGCCTGGTCCGTGGAGGATTCTTTGGACTCTATCGTCGCCAATGACTCAATGGAAGCGCCGACGCTCCTGAAGGCGGCCATGCCTTCGACTATCGCGATGCTGAAGCGACTGTCGACTTTGTGGCTTACGATAACTCCGTTAGGAGCGACGCCGAGCAAATGTGGCTGTTTGAGTTTGAGATGAAACTTCTCCGGCATGTAGCACTCGGAAGCGTTGGACTCTAGCGAGGTCGTGTCGCACGTGCAGGGCGGCATCCTGTAAGCTTCATCGTTGATGTACAGGATCGTCACTTTATCGTCACCGGCCAAGTAAAGGAACGGGCTCACAAACTGCCACTCATGTGCCGCCGAGCTCCACTTGGGGTCTTCGCTGCGGGTCCGCTTACCGCTCGCGTCGACGAAGACGCCGCATTCAGCGTAACATATGAGTATCTCGACAGGATCGTCGTGTATGAGCAAGAGGGCTTTGGGGAGGGAGTGTTTCTTGGCGGCTGCGAGGACGGTGGGCTCGTCCATCGCGAACGCCTCCAGCGCGCCCGAGGGCAGGACGAGCTTGAGTACTATCTCGCCGGCGATGTACAGTGCGTGGGATGTGAGCAGCAGAGCGGCGGGGCGGCGGTCCACGGTGATCGCGCGGGCCACGCTCCACTCCGCGGTGGCCGCGTCGAATCGTAGCAGGAACACGCGCCGACCGCTCGCAGACACGGCGCACGGGACCCCGACGACGCACGTGTTCCCAGACATAGCCTGGGGAAATATATTTTATTAATGTTTATAACGTGTAACATTTAAAGTGTGTACTGTGTTAGCGTATATTTAACCACGTCTGTGAAGTAAGTTGTACCCACCCCTCACGTCATGCGAACGAAATAAATATCCGCTTGTTTTATCATACCATAAATGCTAGACCGAGAAAAGCAATCTCCAATGATTTATTCAGATTTTTAAATCTGGTGTGTGTTCATCTTCACATACAACTTTTTTGAAAGTGTTTAAAACTATAAAAAAAACTACTTTTATACAATTTTGAGAAAAAGATTACATGCGATTTTTAAACTATTTAATATCTTCGATTGACATCTCACCTGCACTAGGTTGGGGGCGGGCAGGTCCGGGAGGGGCACCTTGTTGACGGTGACGACTGGCTTGAGGCTGGTGGCGCGTCGGAGCGCCGAGCCCAGCGAGAGCAGACCAGCATCCCAGAGCGCGCCCCCCGACACCACGAGCGCGCGACCACTGCCCGCCGACAGAGACTCCACCGACTCCGACGAGAGACACGACTCCGCGCACTCCGGCTGCAGTGTGATGACACCGCGGAGAGAGTGAAGACCGTCCGTGCACCCTGAAACCATAGAACAATCATTGACACTCGTACTAAGCAATTGTGGACATTTTATTACGTGATTATGGACACAAAAGTAACCATTGACATCGGTATAAAATATAAACTTCACTTTAATCGAATATTTTACAAAACAGCTCAGATATGTATTTTTCATTTTAATCATGTATGACTATAATAAATAAATAAAAATTAACAGTAAAAATCGCAACTTTATTTTATATTTATTTGCCGGTGTTTGTTTAAATAGTCCGTGTGATGTAGATGCAATACGTACCAACAGCGAGGGCGTCAGGCGCCACGTAGAGCGCGGCGGCGGGCTGCGTGTCGTGAGTGAGCAGCGTGTCGGGAGTGTACCCGAGCGGGGTGGCGGGACACGCGCGAGACACCCAGTGCGCGCGCTCGGACATGTTGCCGCACACCAGGGTAGCCTCGCTGCCCTTCGAGCTGTTATAAAGCTTCACCTACGAATATTTTTAAAATACAACTGACTTCCATTTAGACATTGCAAAGTATATACATACATAATATATTGTTTTAAATTTGATGATCAAATACGTACAACCTGTCGGTAATATTATGTTGACCTGACTCAGTGACGTCATAAGTCCGCGCGTGCTTTGGCAACGGTACTAAATAGGAGGACAACTCATTCAAAAAAGCTCATCATCAGCGAGATCAGCAGATATTTTAGACAGGTTGTATATAGCGCACTTTAAAGACAGAAGCAACTAACTCGTAGTTTTTACGTAGGTATTTTTAACTAATCAGTGAAACCCCTTATTAGTTCCCAATTAAATTGGATATGATACCAAATCCAATTTTAGACACAATTAATTATGTTTGTAATATTCGGAGTAAAGCGCGCTTCTGACGTATGTTCACATGTGTGATTATGCGACTTCTAGTGCCAATTTATTTAGATCTCTGTGAATGAGCACGTCTAAGGAGTTATTCCGACACCAAAACCGCCAGTCGAACTTCTAGTCTCATATAATCACAATCATGGTTGATGTAGATATATTTGACTCACATTGAATGCCCTGTTAGCTTCGTTTTGGGGCAGGTTTTTGGGGTCTACGTGCAGTAGGGTCGCCTTTATGTCTGTGCCGCCGCTCGTGAGGACGAGCGCGTCGCCCTCGCACCGCACCCGCACCCGCTCCCGGCTACCGTCGCTCCTGGAACACACACGCTATTACATTTAACACTACCTAGTAGTTATACAAATATGTATATCTGAAAGAAAAAATAACAATGTGTATATAATGTGTGTATACAATTACAAAAATAAAGTAAATTGTGTGATTGGCTATTTGTAAATAGTTTCTATTCATTTAAAGGATTCCTCGATAGCAGTTGACAAGATGATGGTTTAAGCAGCATATTTATAGCATTTAAAAATAATTTAATTCGGTATAGAGTAGTAGTAGCATTATAATTAACGCGTCCAAACATAATAATAAAAATAAGAAACAAACTTTAACTGCCCTAAAAGTCTAGAGCATTCATTTGATTTGATATTAATCACGTATTAAACATTAAAAAAATTCTGAATCTACTTTCATACAGACTTTAAATATCATCTGGAATGTATTATAAACGAATACCATGACTTGACTCACAAAATAACGATGCACATACATACTACATGTTTTTTTAAACTTACACTGTGAAAAATACAAATTCTGTCTTCTACAGATGGGTATACTGTGTCTTTAAGGGACTAGTCATAACAGGCGCACGCCGAGCGCGTCTGACGGGACGGCAGCGCTTCATGTAATTCGGTGCATACAGTTTGGTAAAATTTCAAAGAGTCACTGAAACTCAGCGTTCAGTAATCATGATTGTCTTACCAAACCGCCTGCAGGGTGTTGTCCGTCGCGTCTCCGTTCACTTTATCGTAGGTCGTATCGTTCTGCGCCTCCAGCCTGTATACACATACACAACTTTGTCACAATCTCACTACGCCATAAATACTCCGACACTATCATGACGACTCGCTAGGGAGTAGAAAGCGCTCCCTATAATAAGCTATAATAAGCTAAAGAGGTAGGTAGGTAGGCTAAAATCCAGAATGAGGAAATACGTATACGAACTAAGGTCACCGACATAGCTCGACGAGTCAGATAGCTGAAGCGGCAATGATTAGACAGCATCGCTCGAAGAACAGATAATCAAAGGGGAATAAAATTTCTCAACTGGCGATCACGTACCGGGAAACGTTTACCGGGCCGTTCCCCTACTCGAAGGACCGAAGACCTAGAAAGGTGTGTCGCTGGATGCAAGTGGCTCGGGACCGGTCATTGTGGCATACCATGAAGGAGACCTGTGTCCAGCAGTGGACGTTTCCGTGGACGTGTCATCATATAGACAGCGTACAGGCATCTTATACCTACTAGATCTACGTCGGTCGGCTGCATCCTCTTTCTTACTTACCTGATGGTAAAATTATAATCAAGTGTTGATTTTATTTAGAACTAGCTTTTGCTTGAAACTTAAGTCTACGTGGATTTCAGAAAATGTTCTGAGCTTATCCCGGGGTACAAAGTAAGGTTAGGTTACTTGCCGAGCCAGTGGTTAAGAGCGTGTGAAAGTTCATCAATATAGTTGTGTCGTTGATAGTCGTCAAGGGGTAATAAAGAAACTAACTTTCGCATTTATAAAAACAAAACTTTGGATATTTTCTATGTCGGTCTGCTGTAAAAATGCCGCCAAAAATCACTAATAAAAATCAATATTGCATATATATTTGTTTTCTATCTCACGAAGATCTGAAGCCTGAAGTTTATTTTTATGAAGTAATATTTGAATTAATGTTTTGGTAATTATATTCATATTCCTGTATTCTATGCCAAATAAACTATTCTCTTCTTCTATACAATGTCGAAAATTAGCACCTGTCCTTTGACGTCACATCAGATGAGATGTAGGGCAATGCAAATATATCAATAGACTTAAAAACCGGTCAAGTGCGAGTCGGACTCGCGCACTGAGGGTTCTGTACAGAATATGAATAATTAAAATCATGCTCCACCGAAAATGTAAGTCCGATTGAAGAACCAACTTTACTTTGCAGTTACATTACATACCCGATGTATGGCTTTACTACAAAGTTAAGTTTGTAAATATAAAAAGCAGTTTTTCCGTGTTATAATTTTAAAAAATCCTGGTTTTCAGGTTTATTCCTACGGTTGTTGCTTCTTGCCAAATTCTAAATCAACGAGAAGTACCCAAAAGGTTTTGGTTCCCTTGCATTTTGTATGGAAATGGTCTAAAATACAGCAATATCTTTTTATTGCGTTGGCCTATAAGTTTGATTCGCGTGTCTGAGAATAAGGGTATTGACAGACAGACAGGTTTCTTATTCCTTAGTTATACGAATCAATAAATAAATACTTACCCTCCGCTGGCCTTCTTAGTATTATTGCGTTTAGACTTCGGAGTGGCCGGATACCTGGAACACAATATTATTTAAAAAGACAGTTCCAATGTGCCTGAGACAAACATGCGTCGTTTAACTAGCACAATCAATACAGATCACCGAAGTTAGAATCTAAATAACATACAAACAGTCGTAAAAAGAATTTTAAGCAAATGATTGACAGTTTTGTTTCGGAAATGCAAGGATAGCCAGCCAGCCAGTCCCTCAGTAACTTAAAGATTATGGGAGAGCATGCTTCCATCCAATGGCCTTATCTTTATCATCAGCTGAGATAACGGCCAAGCGCTACTCCATCGGTCATAATTTTTTTATTGATACAAAAATATGAGAATCGTGTAAAAGACAAACAATGAAATTTTTTCAATTTTTTTGAAGAACTACAAACACTTAAAACTATATTATTCAAAGTGAGTGAGTGAGTTGAGCCATACAATATTAATGCCTATTTTTCTTGATTTATAAAAAGATAATGACTCATTACAGCTAACCTAATGAAATAACTCAATATAATGTTAATAAGGTACTCACCCATTATCACCGTTCATATTGGTGGACGCGAGTTGTGTGCGCAGACGCTCAACTTCTTCCCTCAGCTCCCTGTAAATAAATATCATACCTTATAGTATTATAGTATATTACCTGAGGTCAGGTTCAAGACACCTTGGTCGTAATCTCCTGTAGGAATAGACACTTTTAGGATCACTTTTTTTGACCATCCGTCGGTATGACTGTCAAAACCTTTTTTCTCGGGTACGCGCGGAAGAATCTAGTTGAAATTAATATCAAATACTCAAATGAAAAGAAAAAAAACGCTTCTATTTAAGCGCAATAAAAAGATACAGACAATTATGCCGTATATTTCGACGAAGAAGGAATCAATACCTAGTATATCCCATTGACCTAGAATCATGAAAATTTGCTAGCAACACACAGCACAAGTATATTTGAAAGTATAATTTTTTTACTGTGTCTTAATAAATGTTTACGATTACAATCTGTTCCAGCGCCTCTGCATTATTTGTATTTTAATGTACGAGTACATTTGCTCGTGATTTTTTACCAGGCGCTTATTCTTATAAAATATTATTTTCAGTATGTTAATTATTCATATTCTGTACGGAACACTCGGAGTGGGCGTCTGACTCGCACTTGGACTGTTTTTAATAGAAGGTATGTTGATGTTAGGTGACGACGTGGTCTAGGATGGTACACGTATACCTAGAAAGCATCCAGCCTGTAGTGCTCGGAAAAACAGAAGCTGTTATACGTCTTATGCTTGTGTTATAGTCATTAGATCGAGTATGCAAACTTACCTGTTTGCTCGTCGGAGTGGGGGCGACGTGGCGGTGCGTCGACCAGATCGTCCGAACAACTTGCGGCTCAGAGAACACTTCTTACGACCAGCTTCCTCCACTTTGGCCTGAGACAAAATACAATACGAATATGTTTAAATGACAACGTTGTGGTTACACGTTGTGGTTGGGAGTCATGATCCAAAGGTGTCAAATTCGATTTCTGAGGTGATTATTAACTAAGGGAATTTAATAACACTGTTCTTCCGATATTGAGGCTTATGGGTGAACAAGCTCCCGTATAACGGCAATACTGTCCCTTATCAGTAGCAAAGATGAAGTTCAAAGTTGCTAAAAGCCGATGGTGCGTAAAAACTCACTTTTACATGGGAAGTAGCTAAAACTTAAAATTGTTAGAATCTGGGTTTGTCTTCTTGAATTACGTAGAAGTCAAGAAGAGAGTTGGACTGAATGACCGATATTTTTATTTATAAATAATGACAATTTTAGTAATACATGTTTACACCTAAATTGAATAGGACCAAAAATCATGACCAAAAACGGGTTTTTGTGTTTATAGCAGCTCCAATAGGTGAAGTCTGTAGCAGGGCGAGCTGTTAAAATATAGCTGTTAAACTTTTAAATGATAATGAAAGGCAATCAACTGAGGTTGAGAGACTACAAAATTATAATTAAGTAATATTATTAAAAGAAAAACATGCAAACAAGTATATATAGAAATAAAAGATATGCTTGAAAGCTAGATAATATTACATTCGAGTACAAAAATATGTATCCGCTTTAGAACCTTGTCACATTCACTCTTGCTTGTGCCTATGTAGTGTGTCGGGGGAAATGTTAATTAAAGGTGATATGACATGGTTCAAAGGTGGATACATATTTTTGTACTCGAGTGTACTGTATCTATATGTATTTGGTTAATCTTGATATTTGATGTCATAATTTAATAAAATCAGTCGGGCTACATTCCATATTGTTTACCTGCAAGAAGTCTATGAGCTTGGCTTGCTGCCGGAGCGTGGCGTCCGCTTTGGTCTCGCGCGTGCGCCACCACGCTGTCGCTGCTTCGCTCGTCTCCCGCACGTCCGCCAATTCCTCCTGAACATATAATACTTATTAATATCATAGACAAATCACATATACTTGATCAGACACACAAATACAAATAAGATGATACGAACGATAGTCAAATCAATTACAAAGTGAAAACTCGAAAAAAGAACTTGTTTTTTTCTTCAAATTCCTGACCGAATCTGCAAACCTAGATTCCACTCCGTCCCGTGTAACTGAGGTGTTTAGTGCGTTTGCAGTGTCACGTTAGCGTACTGGTCAATAATTCCGGATCCTTAGTTGGCTCCTGATGAGCGAAAGCACCTCGTCTGCGTACGAATTGTTGTAGCAATTGGAATGGCTGAGGCCAGGTGTGAATGTTGTCTACTTCCGGTACGGGTACGACAGCCAGTGGTTGAAATTGCTTCTTTATAATATTAGCGCTTCGTCTGTGACTTATAATGAACTACATGCTCGATCTGGATAAAACGTAGCTTATGTCTAACTCTCCTTGTTCAAAAAATCAAGTCGTTCTGACTCTCTGTTGCGACGTGAACAAACGACAAACAAACTCACTTTCGCATTTATAATATTAATGTTTCGTCTTGCTTGCGTCTATAATCTACGCCATTTGACGTGGTACCTCGGCGCTAATTAAATTGATTTTAAAATTTGGCGCAATTTACTGGCTTTTGTCGAAATACCGTAGAAATGCCGACGAAAAAGTATAAGCCGGCAGAAAAAACGTTTAGTTTCCGATAGAACCTCGCCGCGTCACCGCGCATATATTGGTTTCGCCAAATAAATGTCTTGTGGACTAAATCGTGCTTATGTGATGTATCAAGAAGTCATACAACTATTCCTGGACGTCCAGGAGCGCCACAACAGATGAGCTACTTTAAATATTTGGTACAGTTTTTCACAGAAAGTCGTCGGTGAAGAATTGGTCAGGTTTATTTACCTTAGGTCTTTCAAAATACTTTATTTTTATAAATAGACAAAACAGTACCAATGATAATGAATATTATAATATTGAAGGTATCTTCTGACCTGTGTCTCAGCGAGGCTGGCCCTGAGCTGCATCGCCTCGGCGTGGTGCTCGTGTGCCCGCGTCCGCAGCGTCGAGCACTCCTCCTGCAGCTCCCTGATGCGACGCATCGCGCTGGTTAAAGCGGCTTCCGTCGCTGAGTTGGAGCTCTCCAGGGACGACAGCTTGTTCTCCAGCTCGGCAACGTGCTGTTCACGGTTTTCCAGCCGCTCCTACACGCACATTAACAAATTGAAATACTTTAACAGTGGCCTTCAACCGGTAGTTTCATTTGCATTCATTTGGCATGCCACATCGCTCGAATAACGGATAACCGATGGGGAGTAAGTTCTCGAGAGGCAACCACGTACCGGGAAACGTGTACCAGGTCGTCTCACTACTAGATTGACTTACGACCTAGTTAAGGTCGCGGGAGTCGCTTAATGCAAGTGGCTCCGGGTCGGTCAATGCGTCATACTATGGAGGAGGCCAATGTCCAGCAGTGGACGTTTCCCGGCTTGAATCAGTGGACTTTTGGACATAAAATTTGACTATTGAGCATCAGTTTCTTTGTAAATATTCATATGGAGTACGATTACATCGATATTTCTAGAACATATGTAATATTTAAATGGCACTTGTAACATTATGCCAGAACGTGATGAGAATCGTGGTCAATTAAAAGCGAGTTTTTTAAGCAAAAAAGTATACCCATATCGATTTCACTAACTATTATAAAAGAACCTAGTCATCAATTCACCTGCAGGAGCTGGAGCTGGCAGTGCGTGTGCCTGGCCAGGTCCCGCGCATCGTCGTGGCTGCGCGTCGCCAAGTCTGCAGCGACGGCGCGCTCGGCGGCCGCACGCTCCGCTTCCATCAGACGAGACCGGGTCTGCTCCAATTCGCAACGAAGTCGCTTGGTCTCAGACTGAAACACATTCAATGCAGATACTTACTGTCACATTAGTTCTGCATAGAGGGCGTTGAGTATGTCTCATAACTTAAATACAAATAATCTCCCTTATTCATTGAAATGTATAAACAACGGGTGTCTTTACGGTGTAACGGAAAAGGAACTTTAATATTTCCTTGCGATTCAAAGCTGAGAAAACTGTTGGAAAATGCATTAAGGATATGCAATCTATAATAGTTATGAGCTGAACATTTTAAATCGGTCATAATCTGTTAAAAATAACTGGTTATGAAACGACGGTCCAAAAGGTGAAGGAATTGACACTTTAGGTTTTCAAACTTTAACCTGGGCACCCCATATAAACCCACGGCACCGGTGCAGTTCGGACTTGATACTTCACTACCGTCTAATCTTTACTGCAGTACGGATTCGGATTCTATGGACGCATAAAATAAGTGATGTTCTATAGATATCAAGACGGGTCTGGCAGTGTTTGTACTCACCTCTAAATCCTTGTGCTTGATCTCGTGCAGGTCAGCCAATGTCTCCAAGTCTGTGAGCTGCTCCTCCAGCAGGCCGCACGCTTCTTGCAGCGCTTTATTATTCTATAACACATGGTAAACATTCAGATTGTGTGATGTTGCTGTACAAGTGGGAAATTTTAATTAGATTTTATTATTTCTGTATAAACTTTTTTAATACATCTCAACTATGACAACAAATCGTTAAACGGACAGACAAGTTACTCGACCGACACATTTTATTACACTTGTAGTTATTTATAGTAACGGCAAGGGTAATAACAATCGGCCAAAAACGTTGTTTTATACGTAGTATATTTACGAAACATCTATCGAATCTAGAGCGATCAACGGGGCACAGAAATTGCGATTCAATCATTTTGCAAAACAATATCATCACAGTCAGCAGAGTTCAAACCCCCTTTTACCTTTAGTACCTTCTTAAAATGGCTGTTGAAAGCAATAAGAGTATTGTTTGTGGATCTACACGTTCCCTGCAGGATGTCGACGGCCAGTGAGAGTCGCATACGGCGAGACCACCCGCCCTCCCGGCGCCGCAAGAACCCCCCCAGCGAAAGCAAGTTGCGGAGGTGAGATGGCTTGGGACGCAACATAGGTTTCTCACTCCGGCCCCTTTGAACGTAGCGACTATATATATCATTCTCCATTATCTTTAATAAAAACCGAACGGACCAACTGTTTTGTTTTCAACAGTTTTGAAATAAAAACACAACTTCCGAAAAATAGTTACTAAAATTGTAATGTAATCTTTGGCGTACGGGACGACACTGGCTGTACTAACATCAAACATGTGGCTTTTAAAATGTTTTGATGTTTTAAAACGTTGTTCAAAATAAACAACATTGACAATAACAATATGCATCAGAATATGACATGATTGCATAATGTATCATTCATAGAACATTGTTACACGTGACTGTTATTGTTTAAAAACAAAAAGTAAACAGTGAAATGATAAAAACGCTACCAGTACAAAAAGTAATGGGCTCGTCGCATCAGGGCATTACTTATCTCATATTTATTTCATCTTAAAGATTTAATTAGGAAGTAGATAACAGTCTGAAGACCTACATAGAAATAAATAAATTAAATTTGTCAAAGTCGGACTCGATAATAATAAATTTGAAGCATGCACGATCTATATAAAAAAAGATACTGCGCAGGCGTTTTCTGTGGCTTTCATCCCCTCTTCGTCTCCCTCAAATTCCGAACCCTAAACAAGAATTTTGAACATAGTTTTTTAGCAGTAGGTTTTTGTCCCACGCAGCCCTGTGAAAAGGTGGTCGAAATTTTATAAGTGACTCTTTCGCAAGAAAAGTTCATTTGGATGCATAAATTACTAAAGATTGTGTCTGGTGGAGATGGTTTAAGTGACTGCTGCGAAGAATAATTGTGGAAGCATTTTTTTCTTATTATAGGTAATTACTACCTGAAATTGTATGAATAACATGTTTTATGTTATATGTATGTGTATCATGTATGTATACCTGGACCAGGTCGTTGTTCTGTGCTCGTATCTCTACAACCTCGTCGCGCAGCTGCGCGCGCTCCCTGCTCGACATCTCCTCCTGCTCCTCGGCGTGCATGCGACGCTTCTCGCTGTACTGGAGCTCGCTCTTCAGCTTGCGGATGTCGTTACGAGACCTGACATACATCAAACAATATTCGTATTTCGTATTCGTTATCGGGGCAGGTTTCCGCAACTCGAAGTCAGATGCGCCTATTTTGCGTGATCTAACAATATACGTATAATTGAGTAACACGGCAAAATACTGGCGCTGTGGGTTCTCCTACGGCTTTTTTATATATCAGACTAAACTTATAATGCGAGAGTCGGTCCATGAAGTGTTTTAGTGGAATAATTTCAGAAATTAGTCCAGACGTCGTCCGGAGCAAAAGCTAGTTTGAAACTTATCAACTTTTGGCAGCGTTTTGTGTGGCCCAAGGATAGTACGGGTTCGTCTAGAAAGTCCATATTCGTCTGGACTGCTAGATAGAAAAATTGGCAGTGCGTTCCACTCTCTGGCTGTACGCATCATAAAGGTTTAAACGCTTAGATCGGAACATATAGATGCCAACATGTCAACCATTTACAGGTGTTTGTTTGCCCTCGTACTTAAATAGCGAGGATTGAACCAACATAAATATGTGCTGAGTCAGCACCTTATATGTACATGTACTTCACAGCCAAGGTGAGGTTTTTGACAGTTTTATGATGTTCATTGTGTGTCTTAATAAATTTAAGTTACTGTCTAGTAGCTTTTTTATATTCTGTAGATCTACGCTGGGCCACGACCTCACCTGACGGTAAGCGACGGTGTGGTCTACGATGTAACATACCTGTCTACTTCAGCCTGAGCAACTTCATGTTCTTTTTTCAACTTATCAAACTCCAACTTAATCCTTTCCAATTCCTTGCTCGCTCGCTCGTGCTGCGGCTTCAATACAACTATCTCTTTCTGCGCTTCAGTAGCCTTCTGTTCGGCAGTCTTCCTTGCCTCCAGCACTATCGCTAGACGCTCCTCCACCCGTTTGAGATCGCGCGCTGTTGACTTCGCCTCTACCGATAGCTCGTTAAATTCCCGCTCCTGAAAGTAACACGACAAAACAGACAATTTATACTTATAAATTTATATAAAATAAATTGTGAATAAATTATACAAAAAAAACAAAAATTCCACTTTACCTTTCTCCACCTCGCCAAATTTGCACTCCTAGCCTCTTGTTTCAACGCAGCTATTTCTTCGGCCCTTGCTTGCAATTGAGTTTCAGCACGTTCAAGCTGTTCCTTGAGCACGGATGCTTGAGCTTGGAAGGCGGTTTGAGCGTCACCGACGCTCTCAGTGTCGCTATGAGCGTCTTTTCTAGCTCCGCTGGGGCCTTCGTCATTTGCTCGAGCGTCACAACCTGGACATGCACGTGACTCTAATGCGGTCACCTCGCGTTCAAGTTGCCGCACCAGCTTCTCTAGTGTGTTCACCTGCAATAATAACAATAATTAGAAACGCAGATTTTGTAGGACCACTGCTCGGGAAGCCTTTTTATTAAAATTTAAAAAAAAAGAGGGCAGACTCTATGCCTCTCTTTTTTGTCTTGGCTGCCTGTTATAAACTCGAGGGCCCATAACACGAATGGTCCTCGAAATTTTGTCTGACTTAAATGACAGTGACGGCAGCATGTCCGGTGCGCGGACATTGTGTGTGTGCCCCTACATCCAACTATATAGGAGTTGACTTGAGTTCGTACATGGACAGCTACTTGCATGACCAGTAGACATGACAACGTCATAATACCGAACAAGATGAAAAATGGCCTCGTTGTCTCATCGGATCGGATCCACGCATCGCCCGGATAGCAGGCTTTTGGAGACGAAACACTCACTCCTAATTACGGATTTAAAATATAGTGCTACGTAAGGAACGGACCTTCACCCCCTCCCGCCGATCCGCGATGCCTCATCTAACCCGCAAAACTAGCGCAGAAAGTGACCATTACGTATAGCGCGCGCTGACTACTCACACATGCGCGTGTATACAAACGTCATCCGATCGATGTGAGCCCATATCACGACATTTGTTCGAAGTGTCCAACGTGTGCCAGAACTCGAGACCGTAATTTAACACAATGATTGCACAGAGGCGAAGTAACATGACCTGACCGTTTCCTGTGTCAGGGTTGCAAAGCCTAGCCGCATAATTCATCTATCAATCAAATCAATAATAATAAAAGTTAAAAATTAAAGGGAGTTCCGATGTTGTTTGCTCGGCCTTGTGTTATTAATGTGTGTATGTTATTACGTCACCTTCTCTCGATGCCGTGCGTCGTCCTGCGCCGCGTGCGCAGCGCTGCTCTCCGCTAGGTTGAGGCGCTCCTGTAGGCGCGCCTCCGTGCGCGACGCCTGCTCCTCCAGCGCTACCTCCCGCTGGGCAGCTGACTCCACGCAACGCTCCAGTTCCTATACAAAAAACCACAGGTATACCTACTGTACCAAGTTATTAAAATGCGAAATATTGATGTATGCATAAATCATCGTACTCGAAAAATTGCCGGCATATAATTGACCTTCTAAGAATTACGTAAAACGTAATCAGCGTGTATTATTTGAAATGTTGACACGTTTAGAAGCAATGCGTTGGCGCCATTGTGACTTATTAATGTATGATGGGTTTGCACTTGGCCTTCATCTCACCTGATAAGACCGTTTAGATGGTAAGCGTCCGCAGCCAAAAGCCTCAAGGTAATTAGGCGCTGGCTCTGCTACCTTTCATAACAGTACACAATAGCACTATTAAAACTGTTGTTTGGCTACAGACAGACATAGAAATTCTTTACCACCAACCAAACCGAGTACCTACAGGGAAACCGACCACCGGGAATCGAACCCGGGACCTCCGGTCCAAGCGTGTAGCCATTAGGCCAAGGAGGCGTGTAAACATTGTTGAGTGGCCCGGGTCCATACGGACTATGTTCCTTATACCTGTACTTGAGCAGCAAGCGCGGAACACCGAACTCGCTCCTGCACCAGCTGCATTTGTAGTTCCTTCATGTGCTCCGTAGACGTGTCCGCAACGCGACGCTTCTCCAACAGAGACTCCTACAAACAATATACCAGTATAACGTAAGAAATATAAAAGTTAAAGTAACACCGACTTTCATAGTAAAATAATTTTCCATTGTATGGGTGAGATTCCTAGACAAATAGGTAAAATAGACTATAAACCGGTTCCAAAAATGTTTGTCGAACATAGGTCAATAGCAATCAAAAACTTATTTGTAATTTAATTCCAATTCCAATATTTTATTTTCATAATAAAAATGTCATTGTTTGTTTTCTAGCCTAGGTTAGTAAATATGAAATAACTCTGTACAAGTTGGTCGATGCTTCTCGTCAGCGAGGCCCTCTAGGTAAATAGTTACTCTAAGTTATAGTAATAAAACAAAATTGGGTACGATAGGGTTGCCATGTACATCGTACAAAAATCCTTTAAAAAGGAGATGAAAAAATAATGAAAAAAAATATATTATATAAATAAAAAAAAGTTAAAAGAAAATTACGTCAGGAAAAAACTTATGATGTATACTGTTATTAACACCTATGAAACTAATAATGTGGTCCAATGTGCTTAAAACTAATAAGATTCACTTCCGGACAATATTAACAATTTCTTTCCAAAGTATTTTAAGAGCAACTACTCAAATATATTTATTTTAGTTGTTAGTAATTTACTATATTTTATGTCTTATTTAATTTTTTACTTTTGATTTGGCTTTGTTACGTGTCCATTTCTAGTACAAAATATCTTGACCTTTGTAATTATTTATTTTTCTATGTCCATCTGAAAAGGTCGCGTTTGGTCTGAACCGTGTAATATGTATTTTCCATCTCTAAATGTTCCCATACTGACACACAATACATATATTTTTCCAGATTATTTTTACCCAATAAAATAAATTAATAAATTTGTAATATTTATTATGTAGACAATAAATACCTTTGTCCTAGTCAAGTCCCGTTTGAGGTCACAGATCTCTGCTTGTAGTCGCGCGTTCTCGTCTTCGATGGCAACAAGCTTCGTTTCTGCCTGCGCCCTCGCGCGAGCCTCCCTCGCCGCCTGCGCCTCGGCCTGCGCGACCCGGGCCGCCGACTCACGGCTCTCCGCCTCTCCCCCGCTAAGAGTCTGGCGACGGAGGGCTCGCTCTTTCGCTATCGTGTCCTGTAAATAGGGATGAATGTTTTAGAATCAACGCGTTCAAAAAGAACTAAGCAACCAACTTCAACTGCCCTAAAAGTATACAGCATTCATCCCCTAAAAATTATAGGTAGAATTATCTGATAGAATACCTCTCTCAATCATCAAAGTCGATTTATAATTGGCGGAACGATCGCGTAACTTACATTTTTTTAAACATACAGTCGAATCGAGAACCTTTTCCTTAAATGTTGCCTTTTCACAATTGGCACGAATAACATGAAGGACAAAAACCTTTTTCATCATCATCAGCCGGGAAACGTCCACAGCTGGACATAGGCCTCCCTCATGGTACGCCACATCGACCGGTCCCGAGCCACCTGCATTGAGCGACTCCCAGCAACTCTAACCAGGTCGTCGGTCCATCTAGTAGGGGGATGGCCTGGTAGACGTTTCCCGGTACTTGGTCGCCACTCGAGAACCTTTACTCCCCACCGGTTATCGGTTCTTCGAGCGATGTGGCCTGCCCATTACCACTTCATCTCACTGACTCGTCGAGCTATGTCGGTGACCTCCGTTCGTCTACGGATTTCCTCATTCCGGACCTTATCACGTAGAGAAATTCCGAGCATAGCTCGTTCTATTGCTCGCTGCTTACCTGAACCAACTTACTACCCTACCCTAAAAGTATACAGCATCCCCAAACAATTATAGGCAAAATTATCTGGTATAAATTTTGTTTTTTTGTTGATTTTCTTAATAGGCGCTAAATCAATTTCAATACTTCTCTGAAGTATGATCTACCAAACGAAAAACTAATCATCAAAGACGGTTTATAATTGGCGGAATGATCGCATAACTTACATTTTAAAAAAAACATAAAGTTGAATCAAGAACCTTCTCCTTAAATGTTGCCTTTTCACATATCAACGGCCGAATCCTTACCTCACGTATATCATGAAGGACAAAAACCTTTTTAAATACCGATAAATGATATACAGCGGTGGGCTGAGTATTGTACTTGTCTAACACGATACTTTGAATTGCGTCACAATTCAATTTTAAATATCAAATTTCATAAAATGTAATGGTATGGATTTTGATTAGTTAACCAGATAAGAAATACCGGTGTGGATTATTCTATTCCGTACAAACCCTAGGGTTTTGAAAATAGAACACGATTAGATTTTTCATGGTATGACTATTCAAACTAATCACGCGCCATCGCATACATCTGAGTGTACAAGAAATATGACACAATCCACAGTACACAAGTCCACTGAGTCTCCCCCACAGATCACCACGACGGTCCTTCCATTAGGGGATTTTTGTACAGGGGTAGTTGAAGGTATGGAAAAGAACATAGGATACTTTTTATTGCAATGAAACCAGTAGTTCCCGTTGAATAATTTCTAAAGTCAACGCGGACGAAGTCGCGAGCAAAAGCTAGTCTTAAAACTGATATTCTAATTCTATACCAATATTATAAAATCGCAAGTGAGTGTGTGCTTTAACTGAGGGCCGGAATGACTTGATTTGTATAGGGATATTTGAAGGGGTGGAAAAGGACATATACAATTTTTTTCTCGATCAAGCAAGCGGTTTCTGCGGGACCATTTCTTAAGTCCACGCAGACGAAGTCGCGTACAATAGCTAATATCATAAGAATATCGATCGATAATTAGTACAACCCGTGAATACAGGCAACAGAGAAAATAATCTATTATCACTACATTTATAATTAATTTTACTAAGTCAACACTACCACTACATAGAGTTTAGTAAAATAGTACTAGTTACAGATACTGAATGTCTACAAACACTACAACAATGTAAACATTGAAATATCTACTCTATTTCCATTTAGGGAGGACTCACAATGGCGCGCACGTTGATCTCAGTCAGCCTTCTATGACGCAGCTCACGTACTTGCTCTACTATATCCTGAGTGCATTATGACCACTTTAATACACATCACCGATACAAATGACAATACATTAACAATACGTTTATAACACATTATACAGTAAGCTTATGATTATGTAAATAATTGATGCTTTCAAAAATAACTAAAACCCGACATCGATTGAATACCAATGAAGTCCAGTTTTAAAATTGATTGTAGAGGTTAAAATTTCATCACATAATATTTGTATCAACGTAAAATGGGAACACCCTCGAGGGAATTGGTTTAAAATTGGCGAACATAAAGAAGATTTTGATCGACACGTGATGATGTCGTCTACAGTGCAAGAGTGAGTGAGACTTAATATAGTGACGTTTCAGACACATGACCCGTCGTAGCGAATCCTATAGTTTTATGTGAGTTTATCTTAAAAATATAAATTAAAATAATCCAGAGGTAGGTACACTCGAGTACAAAAATATGTGTCCACGTTTGTACCATGTCACATTCACTCTTGTTGTGCTTATTTCAACGTGGTTTGTTGAAGGAAATGTCAATTAAATGTGTGTGTGACATGGCTCAAAGTGGATACATATTTTTATAGTACCTGTAAGTATCGGTAGACTTTTAAATGCCCGCTGGATTATCTACCAAACAGCAGTGTTAATAGCACTGTTGTGATCCGATAAAAATACAATAATAAGTTCGTTTCTCCTTAGTTTAAGGTTATGGATGAGCAGTTGAGCACGCTTCTATCATCAATAAAAATGACGTGAGATGAAACATAAGTGCAAACTTGTTGTATAGGTTAAGTGAAGTTAAAAAATATGTTCCCTTTCTTTAACCTATGCAGTATGTTCAGAAAAATGACAGTTAAAGGTTACTATGACATGGTACCAAAGAGGATACATATTGTTGTACTCTAGTTTACTCGTACATTACGTAAGAACACAAAAGAAAACGAACCTTGTAATGTTTCTGTTGTGCATTGGCGCTGTCGACGGCGGTCTGCGCGCGCGCACACTCCGCCTGCAACTCAGTAACGGTAGCCTCTAGCGTGCGAACTCGCTCCCTGAGCGCGTCCCGCTCTGTCTGTGCGTCTGCGCAGGCAGCCTGCGCGGCCCGCACCTCCACTGAGGCACGCTCCGACACGACCGATGCCAGCTCCTGGTTGCGACGATCCAGGGACATGTGCTCCTCTTTCTCTACCTCCACTTGACGCTCGAGACGTCTGTAATACAAATATATCAGACAAATATCGGGTCTGTCCTTAGACAAAAAAGGTTTAATTTGACATGGCCGTGAAACATATACCGAGCCCTACTAGTTAGACCGGCGATCTAGTAATGGTCGCAAGGAGTTGCTGGATGTAGGCGGCTCTGGACCGGTCGAACGGATGACTTTTTGAGTGTCATGTCTGAGTGTATTCGCGCGAGTACTCGCGCAAGAGACTGACTCAGAAAGTGACCATTACGTATAGCGTGCGCGGACTACTCACGCATGCGCATGTATAGAAAAGTCATCCGTTCGATGTGAGCCGATGTCCCGACATTTGTTCGAAGTGTCCGGCCTGTACCATGGGGGAGGCCTATGTGCACCAGTGAACTTTTCCCGGCTAATGCTGAATGCTCAATAGAATGATCAGCTATCACATACATATATAATGTAACACAATACTTGAATATTGCCACGTGACCCACCTGTTCTGCAGGCTGAGTGCGGTGATCTCCGCCTGTAGTCGTGCGCGCGTGCGCTCCGCCTCCGCCTCAGCTGCTCGCCTCGCACGCTCCACCTCTGCGCCCGCGCACGCCTCCGCCGCTGCAAGCTTGCTCTGCAGCGAAGCGATCTCGCGACCACGCAGCGACGCTAGCTTCTCCGATGATCTGATACATAACATCATCCCTCATTACATAATCATAGCATTAATACAGTACTACATACAGAACGGACGTTCTCCGCCTCCCGAGGATCCGTGATACCTCACCCCTCCCCGCAAGATGTGACCCGCACAAGAATCGTTAGTGTGGCGCGCGCGAATTTACTCACACATGCTCGTGTATACAAACGTATCCGTAATTATTCGTATTTGTAGTATTCGATGTATGGAAACAGGATCACATTTGTACGCAACCGGAAGGTTGGCGAGCGTATTTGAACCTGCCCTTTAACCTTGACCTTCTTGGGTCCTCATTGTATTTAGCGAATGCACCCCGAACTGCTTTTTTTACTTACTCTATAATAGTCTATATGGTAATGAAATCCATATTCGTAGTATTCGATGTATGGAAATAGGATCACATTCGTACGTGACCGAAAGGTCGGCGAGCGTATTTGAACCTGACCGTTGACCTTGACCGTTTAGGATCCTCATTGTATTTAGCGAATGCACCACAAAGTGCTTTTTTTACTTATTCTAAGCTCTCTATAATAGTATATATGATAATGAAATCCATTTTTAGGGCCATCCAACACCTCTCAATTGCATACCACAAAGTGACGAGCCGACGCCGGTGCCGTCGTGCTGACTGTTCGGCACGTTAGGTGTGTCATGCCCACCGAATACTACGACCTACAATTCAGTCGCTGAAGTGTCGGCGCCGTACTTTCCGCAGGAGTGTCGCTTCACTAACGCTCAGACAACTGCACCACGGAGGTCATTGAAGATCGATATATATACTTTCTAGAGGTATATTATATATATACTTACTTAAACGTTGCCAAATCTATTGCGGTGCAGTCGTGGGACGTGAAGCTAGCGGTGCTGTCGTCGCTCTCCTCCGTCGCGACGTAAGAGTACCCTGTAACCATTTGTACAACATAACATTGTGTTAAATAAATACGTAAACAAGATATAGTACTCGCACGCTATGTTTGCCCCTCTGAAGTTAGCTCTCCGCAATTTCAAACATGTATAGACGGAATGTGTGTCTATTATTTTCAATAATAACTATCCCTAGATGACATACAACATTAGGACATTTCTTTCCACCCGCTAACTTGCCTTGCCTTCCATTTATACGTATATAATTGATACATCGCGGTCTTTTGTGGCTAACTTCAGAGGGGCAAACATAGTTTGCGAGTACTATACATAGTAAACATTGTTTGCTTTTTTGTATGATGGGTGGCACATGGCCTTCGTCTCCTGGCTCTGATACCTTTCATACCGGAACACAACGTCCTATTTGCAGCTATCTGGCGGCAGAGTTAGGTAACCAAACCAAGTACCGATAGGTACTTCTGCTGGGAATCGAACCCGGAACCCCGGATTCTTAGCCCAAGCGTGTAGTTATTAGGCCACGGAGGCGGTTAGATTAGATTCATGACACTTAGATATAAAATTGAATTTTTAAACTACATTCCTTTACAAAGATAACCATATTTGTTTACAGATAGTCGCGTATTTCATCTAATACCTATATATGGTAGCTGTCCGGCGAAGGGTGGTCGCGGCCGGAAGGGTGCGGCGGAGGGTGCGGGGGTCGCGCGGGGCGGCGGGGTGAAGTAGCACGCGTCCTCCGGGCCCCGCACGCAGGGTACCCACGGCGGCGCCTGAACAACACACACGGTAATATAATTTAAAGACTTATTTTAATTTTCAAAATAAAAAACATATCAACAGTCTGTACATTTTAAGTAATATGAAAATTTAAGATAATGATACTTAACCTAGCCAGACTTTGTTTTCCACAGGCCTCATTATAGGGAGCGAGCGCTTGAATTACATGTCCTTTTTCTATCCTCCTATTTTTGTAATCAGTCAACTAGACAAATAAGAGCGTTGCAAATTTAGCCGACATTTGGGGCGTTACATATGAATGGTCTACAGGCAAACCTTACGCATGAATTGGTTAAACACAAACCTTACGCATGAATTGGTTAAACACAAACCTTACGCATGGATGGGCTAAACGCAAGCCTTACACATAAATGGGTTAAACATAAGCCTGCCTTACGTATGAATGGGCTAAGAGCAAGCTTTACGCATGAATGTGTTAAACGCAATCCTATCTATTATTAACTAAGTTTGATTACCTGATCTCGTATGGTGTGTGTGGGCAGATGTGAGAGCGCCACGTGCTGTATGGTGTCCAGGTAGGAGTACCGTCGAGCCGGCAACACGCGCAGCAGGCCCGCGACCAGCGCGCGCCACTCCGGCGAGGGACCGCTCGGAGCAGCCGCGAACGGGGGCTCGGAATTAGGATCGCGTTCGTACCTGCCCGGACATAATTTACACATTATTCATTACTATTTTTATATGAACTCTGGGATGAGGAAATCCATAGACGAACTAAGATCACTGACATGGCTCGACGAGTCAGTAAGCTAAAGTGGCAATGGGCAGGCCACATCGCTCGAAGAGCGGATAACTGATGGGTAGCAAAAGGTCTCCAATGACGACCACGTACCGGGAAAGGTCGCGGGGCATAGCTGAATGCAAGTGGGTCGGGACTGGTCATTGTTAGATACCATGGAGGAGGCCTATGTACAGATGTTTCCTGGCTGCTGCTGCTGATTTTGTCTGAGAATGCTCCAACAGTAACTCTTTTTCGGGACTAAATTATACTATGTGTGATCCCAGAACATATTTTGTTATGTATTATGAATTAAATTATTTCGAAATAAAATGAACATATAAAGACTATATAAATAAATAAATAGAATAGAAGAATATAGTTGTACTTATAGTTACAATTTTCTGATTACAAAATGATTTTGTACAATAAACTTACTTTTGTATGTTACCAAGTATCTGTGGTATAGTGTCTTCATCCCCCGAAGAGAAGGGCCTCTTTAGCGTGACCAGCTCGAAGGCCACCACGCCCAGCGACCAGTAGTCACAAGCAGACTGACAAATAAATACATATAATTATTATTGTTATTTATAAATATTATTAATAAATTTTGCAATCACCTCGTGTTAAATTACTACAGTTAATAAGCGCCGACGCTGTTAATCGTTTTAGACAAATCATAAAACATCTCTTTAAATATGTATTTCTAGTGATACTAAACTGGACTATACAAAAGATTAAGACACAATTTTTTAGTTTTTATATAGTACATTATATAGCAAAAATTTGCTAGTGTTTTGCAAATACAACAGAAAATTTTTAAGTATCTTTTTCGATATTCATTTTCACCTGTCGTATTGTAATATGTACATATATGTACATATTTCAATTTTAACGTGCCTGCGATATGTTACACAAATTTAACTTTTCTTGCTAATTGAGATCTATGAAGATGTTAATGACCTTGAGTAATTCAATTCAACAATAAACATTCATGCAATCGTACTAATTACATACCAGTGTTAAGTAATGATCTACAACACAAACCATACACACACCCATGCATGATCATGTAAAATTAAATCTGTATCTATCTACTATAATGTACATTAACCAATTCATACTCACACACAAATGTGACCATGTTAGGGGAAATGTATTTTTTTTATAAATATTATTTAAATACAAGCTTTTAAAAACATATGTCTATCTATCAAATAAATTCTAAAATAATGTATGTTGACATAAAGTATAAAAATATGTAAATTTTGGTTCAGAATCTATTGTTTAGGTTTTACAAGGTTAAACAATTAAAAATATTATACAAAATATTAAATTGCTTCGCAAACATCGCATTTTAAAGTTGCAGTTTGTTGGCACTGCCTTGCCCTTGCCAGGTGATGCTTAGGGGTGATTTCCTCATGATGATTTCCACCATGACCAATTTTTAAACGTATTTTTTATGGTTTGCACATGGCCAACATTTCAACAATAAGGCCATTGGTTGGAAAGCGTGCTTACCCAGAAGCCTCTAGCTAGTTAGGCTCTGGCATTGCTATTTTTCCTACTCAGAGCCAACAATGCTATTAGCACTACCGTTTGGCGGCAGACTTTAAGTAACATGGTGGTAGTTAGCCAGGCGGACATAGAACATCCAATCCACCAAACAAACCGAGAATAGATTGTTTACCTCACTGGGCATCGAATCCGGGACTTCCATAGTCTAGTCTATGACTAACTGTCGGAATGAAGACTATTCAAATCATTTAATTCCTATAGCAAATGCAAACAGCAAACATTAGGTATCATAACTGAATAGTAATTGTCTACAGAATTTATTGAATCATCATCAACAGCCTGTATATGTCCCCACTGCAGGGGCTCAGGCCTACTCTCCTACAGAGAATGTATGGGTCATAGTCTACAACGCGGGCCCAGTGCGGTTGGGTAGACTTCACACACACCAATGAATTTCTTTTCAGGAGTGTGCAGATTTCCTCAAGATGTTTCCCTTCACCCAAAAGCCAATGGTAATTATTTTTATATTTCGTAAATTCTAAATAACAAATTGAAACTCATTGGTACGAGCCAGGATCGTACCCAGACCTCGATTATTAAGGACTGACGCTCTACCCAACTTAGCTACCACGGCTATTTTTTTATAATATTTAGCCAAAATATTGTTGTAAAGAGATGTTATTAACAATTGGACAAATATAACAGGTAAAGGGACATAGTATGTATATATATTGTAAGCGTGAAGCGTGTGTCGTGCGAACCCACAATGGAGCTAGTTTGTATGCCGCGACAGTATTCTAGACAGACGTGGTGTCGTGCGGCGCAGTCTGCGGCGGCCAGCAACTCTGGCGCCACGTAGTCCGGCGTGCCCACCGGCAGCGAGCCCTCGCCGCCCTCCGAGAGACGAGCGCACGAGCCCAGGTCTCCGAGCTTCACGTGACCACATCTAACAACACAACAACATACATAACTATCATACAACAATTACACAGATCAAAATCTATTTATTTCTTTAAGAGATTCTCGTCTGAAGCTACACGCCACGTCGAGTATCATTCACACCAATACCATTGTAAGGCTTAAACATTGGGACTAGCGTGAAAAAAGTGTCTTCCAGCGTAGACAATACTGACCTATCCAGGAATATGTTGTGTGGCTTGACGTCCCTGTGTACATATCCCATGCTGTGTAGCGTCTTCAGGGCGTGCGCCGCCTCGGCCACGTAGAAGGCGGCGTGGTGCTCCGACAGCGGGTGGTTGCGGCGCGCCAGGAGACCCGCCAGGTCCCCTCCGCTGCACAACTCCATCACCAGGTGAAGGCTGCTCGTGTCCTGATCACACACATATAAACTATATTTAAAAAAACGGCCAATTGCGAGTCAGACTCGCGCGACGGTTGAGATTCTGTACGGGGCAGGATATGAATAAAAAATTAACATGCGGAAAATCATAATAATTATAAGTAACAGGCAAGGTTACCGAACAATAATAGCTAAAACAAAAATTTTAACACGACTGAAACGTTATGAAACGATTTTAATGTGATATAATAACAAATCTGTTTTTTAGGTTTATTCCTGGACGTACCCTTTTTCGTCGAAACATGCGCTTTGAGCATCTTTTAATTAGTTTACCTATAGGCCCTACGTATAACTTCAGTCGAGCGTCGTTTGACGTTCCGTAGCACCCTCCCATACCTCAGAAACAGACTCAGTTATGCGTTTGGTACAGAACCCTAAAAAATCTACTCTCGCCTGAACGAGTAGGATCAAATGCACATGAGCTTCTGTTAATTGTCTTTCCAAGAGGCAAGTGGGTATGATCTCCGAGCTAGGCAGGCGGATTGGCGATGGTAAGGTGTTGAGTGACAATGTTGCAATTTAGCTAAAGACTGTCATAATTTGACATACTGTAAGGATTGTTACATTTAAAATATCTGTGTCCATTTTCATGCAAAATTTGACAGACACTGTGGGTTATTTCTTCATTAATACTACAAAATTTTTGTACTAAATCCTATTATAATGATTATATATATAGTACACCATGTGTCTCATTCATTTTACAATATTCTTATATCTATAACGTTAATTTTAACGTACATGTAGAGGCTGTTCAGTATAGTTGGATTTATTTTTAGACTTCTAGTGTGAAGTGTTTTTTAAGTTGATACTACACGTTTCATTGTAATTTTGGGAATTTAAATATAATTGTAGTTGGTATACAGGTATATAGTTTTTTCTTCGAATATACTTGATGCTGTTGGTCCTGCGACCTCTACAGCTTCACCCGGACAATGGCAAGCGCGGAAGGCGCTCAACCGGTAGAATTATTACTAACAACAGGTCTAATTGCGCCCGCTCGGGCTGGTCCTCGGCTTAAGGTGTTGCTTTGTGATGAAGAGATCGGAGAAAATCGGCGCTATGATTATTGCTCACCGTGGGGAAGTCGTGTCTTTGCCGTTTCCGCCCGCGGAGACGGTGTATTTGCAAAGTGTCCGTATGGACAGGTATATAGTTTTCATAAAATCAATACATAATACTTTCGTTTAATTTACAATAATGATTATCAGCATTAGAAATTCTCCATACATTTCACAATAACTCAGATTAAAACGATGAACTAATTATATAATAGTTTTGAGATCATAAAACAAAATGAATTACAATTCTATATACAGATTGATTTTTAGACAAAATCATGATACTCGTACTAATGGATCATACCTGGAAGGCGTACTGCAGTTTTGGGAACCACGGCCCGGCGGCGGTGGCCAGCACGTCACGCTCGTCCTCGGCAGCGCCGGCCGCGCGGCGGCGCGCCTGCTCCTTGCGCAGCGTCTTCAGCGCGTACACATCGCTCGTTTGTTTCTCACGGACCATCTAACAGAAAATATTATTAAAGTGTCATCAGCCAGGAAACGTTCACTGCTGGACAACGGGTCCCGCGTGAATCCAGCGCAGCGACTCTCTGTGACCTTTACTAGCTCGTCAATACGTGTAGTAGGGTGGCGATCCAGTACACGTTTCCCGGTACGCGATCGCCAATCGAGAACTACCCTTCACTTATCTGTTCTTCGAGCGATGTGGCCTTTGTCCCTGAAGTTCACTGATACGTCGAGCTATGTCAAGTTTTTAGTTCTATGGATTTTCTCATTTCGGAATTTATTATTTAGAGATATTCTGAGAAGAGCACTGCTCAAAGACTGGTCTATAGACATTAATAATAGTTGAGTAACCTCGTAAAATAAAGTTTTTGTGTCTACAAAGTTTGTGTCTTTGTGTGTTTAAAAACCTTCAAAATGCATCTAATATGTGTATTTTCCCAAGTTTTTGGGAATCTTTAAGTGTCGTAAAAACACGTAAAAAATGTAAAAATATTAGATATATTACATTTTTTTGGAGTTTTAATGTTACAAAATACTACTCCTTATTGTAAGTGTGAAAGCAATAAACTTACATATACTTCACCAAAGTGCCCTCTCCCAATAGTCTGTAGAATTTCGAAGTCTGACAAGCATACGCGAGTCCGACGCAGCTCTGCGACCGTGCTGCGATCTGGGGAATATAGGAAAAACCGTCGTCAGCAAATTGAAAATTTATAGTAAACTATGTGAGTAAAATTCCACACAAATTGAGCTAGATTTATTACAAAATCTACAGTCAATTTCAGAAGGACATCACAATACACACAACACAATGAAATCGATAATCACATGTTATTGAAATATAACAATGACAAAGAAACTTTTGGCATTCCTGGCTTCAGAGTTCCATCAGGATAAAAAGATGTCTATATCCATTTCCCACCCTTTAACTAACCATGTATAAAAAATCTATATTACAGCATAAAGGACAAACAAACTCATTTTCTCTTATAATATAAGTATGGATATAAGTGTACAAATTTTGCAAATAAAGGTTAAAAAGATGAGTACTTAAAAAACTACTCGGATAGTTTTGATTCCATTTTATTCAGAATATTGAAAATATTAATTAATAATCTATTAACGAATTTCATGCACTATAAGCACAGCTGCTATTTAAAAAAAAAATTTATAATGCTTGCAACACTGTTATGACATTTGCATGTTTGCAAGATATTTCTAGTTAACTAGACAGGTGGTGCTAAAGGCCACATTCCTTTGAGTCAAGCACCTGTTTGAAGAATGTCTTATACAATTAAATTAATGCAATTTTACATAATCGAATTCATATACAGCATCAGATTATGATGCCAGGAAATGAATATCATTACAGTATAACTCCTTCGTGAATTAAATTCAATTCCAGTATATTATTTTCAAAACATTATAAAGGAGACTTTTGAAGAGTCCATGAAGTTGTCGTTTGTGAAATAATTTACTGGAAAAGGACATACGCTACTTTTTATATGAATAGAGTAAGTAGTTCTGTGGGATAATTTCTGAAGTCCATGTGGACAAAGTCACAGGCAAAAGCTATGAAATAGTATTATATAAGTGTATGTCACAGTCCAAGAAAGTTTAGTCTAAAGTCTCTGACATTCTCTCTCTCATCAAATATACATTTCAGAATAATGAAGTTAAAAAATTCTGAGCCTGTGTGAAATTTTACATCCATTAATAGGTATTTAAGTTACTACACCGCCAACTAAGTGTCATTTTGATGAGTAGTGTACAAAAGGGACCTAACAATAACACCAAACCCATACGGCTTGCCCTGTGACTTATTGTTTTGATTGCATGGTAGGTTTCAACTCAATTTGAAGATAATTACAAATTAGATAATTACAACATGCCTAATAACAAAATATATTAAATAAATAAACAAACATAGCTCCATTTCTATGTAATTTCCTATATATATACGTGGAAAACCTATTTGTAAAATAAACATGTCAAAGATATGAATAAGTACAATGAATCTATAAAGTTGCTTACACTTATCCACAAACGCTCTGACGAGCTCATCACACTTTTTAACAGGATCCTCATTGCACTCATCATATAAAACTGTAAGGGCATCCAGCAATGCTTCTCGATCTATTGTTTTTTTTAGTTTACTCGAGCCAGTGGTAACTTTGCCCAGAATTTGCCTATTCAGCCGTGTGATACGCGCAGCAATCGCTTCTTTCGACGGCTCCATTTCTTAATAAACAATATTAATTCAAAAACTCCATGTTTCGTTTATGTTTACTGTGACTTGCAAGATATATTGAAGTTTTAAAAATCAACATGAACGGTCCACTGTGTTCTTCAAGTCGTTAATTTGAAAAACGAATGACAATGACATGACAGCTGCCGGCCTGCCTGTGCCTACTATTGCCAGTGTAAAAAACGCATTTTTTACTTTTTACATTACACCACATAGGTTTGGAGTAAAAGTTTTACCAACCATCCAGTTAAATACGTAGTTAAGCTACTCCTTTGTAGATGGAGCTTTTATAAATAGTAACGGCACTGTATGAACAATATTTTTGGGGTAAGGATTTTGATTTTAGTCGTCAACGTAATTTTTAGTGGCCTTCTCACCTTGCCGATAGCTATTAAAACAAATTGAATGAAATGTTTTTATATATTAAGATTACAAAAAAATATTCTTTTGTCATTCCATAATACTTTATCTCCATTCATTTTCGGACATTGGAAAATACGCATCCGGCTAGAATTTCCACTAAGCATAAAAACACAAATGACTTCTAATTACCTTTTCGATATTTTTTGTCGGATATCCTATTGAACCTATAACGTCTCAATAGAACGATATTTAAGTGAATCGACGCCGTTAGTACGAGCACTAACGTCAGCGATTTAATTACGTCAATGAAAAGGAGCATTTACACTTATGGCAGATTGATACCATTTTATTTCAACTTCAAACCACTCTCACGTCAATGACAACCTGAAACGGGATGGGGAAAGAATGGGATTATCTTGCGATAACGATAACAGATAATATCATATCCGTTGTGTCTAACGTAGTTCGGCTGCTGTCAATAATTAGATGACGAGAACAGGGTACCGAGTGATATCAGCTTCGCGCCGTTCATGGTAGGACAGATTCTACGTCCAACAGCAGACAGCCCCTGGCTGTACCTATTTGATGAAAATTGATTTTCAAATATAAAGTTAGTCTTCCTAAAGAATATGTTTGTGGCCATTATTATTAGTTTGAAAATTGGCGCATCGCATCAAGCATTTTTTACTTCCGCTTTTATAACATTGTTGGGTGAACTTGTTAATTGTATGACAACACGCTTGACAATTAGTTTGTTGGTCTTGAATCTTGATGGTATTGTTTTAGCTTTGTACACCTCATATAATTATTGTAAGCGTATAATTATATAAATATATATATAATATATACGAGCAATGGAACGAGCTATGCTCGGAATTTCTCTACGTGATAAGGTCCGGAATGAGGAAATCCGTAAATGAGGAACGAAGGTCACCGACATAGCTCGACGAGTCAGTGAGCTGAAGTGGCAATGGGCAGGCCACATCGCTCGAAGAACCGATAACCGGTGGGGAGTAAAGGTTCTCGAGTGGCGACCACGTACCGGGAAACGTCTACCAGGCCGTCCCCCCACTAGATGGACCGACGACCTGGTTAGAGTCGCAGGGAGTCACTGGATGCAGGTGGCTCGGGACCAGTCGATGTGGCGTACCATGAGGGAGGCCTATGTCCAGCAGTGGACGTTTCCCGGCTGATGATGATGATGATATATAATATAATTAACTCAATAGTCCATCTCGAAAAGTTATGTTGGTTATCTTATGTGCTTAGTTTTTCATACTACCACAAATAAAGAAATATTTCGTTTTTAAAAACAATAGGTAAAGTCAAATTAAATCTGATCTTACTAAACATTCTCAATAGATTGTTACAAGCCTCGACTTTTCAAGTAACTCCTACATCCACGTTCAAGACGTTTTAGAATTTACTTCTATTTCCAATATTTATTTAGTTTATAGTTAGAAGTGCGACCTACGAGTGTGCAACCACCCTAACGTCCTTACGTTTCTATCGCGAGATGTTTATATAAAAGGCTGGTCGCTATCCAACCGCAGTTTTGTCCTTACTCAGCGGTACGCTCACGTTCCACATTGGATTATTTAAAAAAACTTAATATTTTATTAATTGTTAAAAGAGATTTTACTTCTCGAATCAAAAACTTTTTGCTGGCTTGTTAAACATCGTTTAGAAAGAGCTATAATTAAAGACGTTTAAATTTTATTGTGTTGAGCAACAATGGCTTTCCTACAAGGGCCCTCGGCTAAGCAAGCGGAGGTGATCAAGCAGGAGCTTGGAGAAGGGCCTGATGACCTGGAGCGAGGAGTGAGAGATCTTCGCAGCATGTGCGCTGCCTCGCCGCATCTGCCGCAGCCTGAGAGGATTGGTAAGTTACATCTGGAACGCCAGAGCATTTTTTAATTTAAAATTTTGTGTACACAATAATTTAGAACCACTGAGCAAGTAAGGGGGCGTCCATAAATTACGTGAGATGATTAAGGGGGGGAGGGGGTCGAGTCAAATATCATCTAATCTCACGTTGGGGAGAGGGGGGGTCTCGACAAATATCACGCAATTTTTTTTCTGATTAAAACTAGACATGTGTGATGTTTAGTTTTTAAATGTCTATTCAAATTACCGACGTTACCACCGGTAATAACAAGGATATTTGAAGAATATGTACATTTCGCCTTTTTTGGATCCACTTCTAAAAAGTGGTTCCAAACAGCACTTATTTTCCGTGAAGACATTTCTGTCTCACCAAAGTTTTTTTATCAATAAAGTAACACTACACTAAGTTAATATTAATAAACCCACATTCTGAAAAATCTCACGTGAGATTGGGGGACGGGGGAGGGGGTTGAATAAAACCTCACGACATCTCACCAAGGGGGGAGGGAGGGACAGAAAATTTAAAAAACATCTCACGTAATTTATGGACGCCCCCTAATGCAGCTGACTTTGAATTTTAACTGTGCCGCGCATCGTAGTTTTATTGTTCTTGCACTCTATAATTTTGATGACATGTAATTACATGACAATTAATTACTTTGTAAGTGTTATTCGTATAATACAATTTCGCACGTCGTAAAATAGTATTTTGATGAAGAGGTCGCAGATACAAAGAACATTGAACTAGGTGAACTCACGACTTCACCTGCACAGAAAAAATTAATATTTTGTCCATCTTTATGATACAGATAGATATACATGAGAATATATTTAAATTAATACTATTTTTTTATTATTTTGGATAAAAATTTAGTAATTCTCCATGTTGTAGTCCAAAGAGTATTCTATAAAGCTGAACACTTTTTAAAACCATTGCACAATAACTGTAATTATAATTTTATATTAAACTATCGTCCGATCAAATTGGAATTGGTGATTAATTTAATAGTAACGATATCTTCATATGTCGCATCTAATGACTGAGCCCTGTGCACCTGTGGACAACCACCTTTGTTTCAAATATCCATACATACATACATATATATCCATATTTATATAGGGATAGTTAACGGGTCGGATACATCGGCATAGTTATATCGAACATAGGTATAGTTATGTATTATTCGTGATTATATATTAGGCATAGGAAGTAGTTTCTATGGTATATTATCTGAAGTCCATGCACAGGGTCGGAAAGGCCATTAATGCAGAATGGCAATAGCCACCCGGGCCCCAGCCTGCGCGGGCCCTCCTATGTTATTTTAGCTACCTCGCATCTTCTTTCAATGCAGGCGTATATATGGAGCACAGCTACAAATGCATAGCTTTTGGTCTCGAAGCCCTGGGACCAAGGGACCAGTCCTATCTTCATTATACCTTACTTTAAAATGTCTAATATTTTGCGAAAAAACACTTGTTGCCCTTTAGGCAGGCGGCGGGGGCCCTTAACTGATACTGCCACCCGGGCCCCTAAGGCCTAGTCCGACCCTGTCCACGCATGTCCAAAATACTAGTTTATATATAAAGCAATAAGGCACTCGATGATATAATAAATCGGCCAATGTTGCTAGCCAAAACATCCGCCTTCCACACGGAAGCCAACTCCATAAAAACAAAATAAAACCATAGCAATAGCAATCGATGACACAAAGTCAATCGGACATCGGCAAACAACGCCCGATCGCTCTACGACAAACAAAGACGTCCTAAAACTACATAACGCGACCAAAATAAAATAACTATAACAACATAACACGTGTTATACGTTATTTGTGTTATTTTTGTACGTAAATAGTGTACGTAGTTGATTATAGTATCATAACACAATAATATAATGCGGTTCACCTTGGTCGGTAGCTGTTCACCGCGGAAATTTTTACAAATGGTCAGTGCCTTCTTAGCTATGTCGGCTATATCGTAATGTTAGATCAATCTAGAGCGAATCCAATGTCATTGGTGCTGATTTGTTAATCTTCTCCTAGGCCTACAACATCGGATGTCACGAGGTCCATTGTCGTCGGGCCCGGTATAAAAAATACAATGTTAATATAATATAACTTCTGCTTCGTTAAATGGAGGGTTCTATGAGCGCGCCTAATCCGTAAGGCGTAACCCTTAGCAAGCGATCAATGCAAATCGACTAGTATCCAGATTTTGTGAGATTTGTTTTTATGTCACTTCGTATGAAACACTAGGTAGAAAGCTGTCGCTAGGCAGGCTGAAATTTCAATCGTTATCAATATGAGTATTAATTTATAACAATAGCTATCCTACAGACGTTGTTCGGTCTAAATTTTAAAAATTTTGAACAATAAAAACCCCTACTTTAAAATAAATATTTGAAACATCATCCGGACTAGGTATTCCTAACATTTTTTTAAAACGCTCAGACAGTCGAACCTTTTTCTAGTTTTAGTGAGACTTACACACGTCAATATATTTTTATGTATATATAACATAGATAGATTCATAGATATGTACAGTTATAATACTTAGAGTACTTTCCAAATTACGATATAGTTTCCGCACGAGTCTTCGCACATTCCACATGCTCTAAGTTTATAGGACTGTACTATTACTCAGAGAACAGATCAGGTCAATTCTTACCTATCAACTCAACGGTCGAGCAAAACCGGGGCGCGAGAACTAGTTGTAAATATGACGACATCGCTATCTAAATAATTTGTCAAGAATGTAAAAGGGCCCGGGTAGAGTGAAATGTGGCAACATATTGCAGCAAACCCATTCATTTTAAACGTGTGTCCCAATTCTGTAATAAATCGTCAATTAATCTAAACAGAAGTATCGTGTGACGCGTTGCTCAGGACAATAGCCTATATTTATGCCAAACTTAGAATTTGATTGCTCTTACGTAACAGTAAATGTTTCAATAACTGTATGTGATCACTTATTAGTTATATATCATCTATAAGACACTTGATTTTGCCCACGACTTAGTCCGCATGGACTTCAGAAGTTATTCCACCGGAACTTCTTGCTTGATCGGGATAGTAAGTAGCCGATATCCTTTTCCGCCCCTTCAACCATCTCTCTACTAATTTCATGTCACGACGTAAACACAAATAAACTCACTTTCCCATTGTATTGATCGATACTAATGTATGGGTGTTTTCCGTTTATTGCTTCTTAGAGATTTCAGTTTTGTTTCAAAAATTACTTCAAGAGGACGGTTGGGGTTCACTAGGTCCGTCTGGTTGAAATGGATACCATATAATCACCACGTACATAGATACACATTCGTAAATAATATTATGTATCGGGTAAGAAAAGCTGACATTGCCGTACTCATCAAATAAATTATGCTTACAACATATTATAGAATAGATATAATCTGTTTCAGCAAATAGACCAGTCATATTTTATTTCATCTTTACATATTATTCAGTTTGTCACACTTTATAACTGGGATGCTCGAAATCGAAGTAAAAGTAATACTTGTTTGTTATTTATTATCAATTTTGCAAACTATTACCTTAAGCAGTGACAGGTATCATAAACTTAAAGCTAGCTTATAAACTTCTATATACACTATTTTTTAAATTGTTTAACAATTTATATTATTTTAGATTTTAGATTATAATTTATCTTATATATTATAATAAATCTATATTATTATAGATTATAAGTGATATTATAGGAAAATCATTTTCAAAATAGTACCCTATTTTCACTTACGTCTTCGTTTGCCGCGACCTTTTGTTTGGGGCACATATTTATAACAATCTCTTTCAAAAGCATTAGGTAAACTCGTGGGTAAATAGTGCCTTGAACGTATGAGCGGAAGGTGCTGAGCTATTTCCGTTTCATTTCCGAGGTGCAAACACTTCCGGTCCTATAAATTTTATTTCAGACTACATGTAGTTAGAACATTGCTCGACTGCACCCATGTGGAAACTACGTTACTTTGTCCTTTGCAATCCAAATGAGTTTGTTGAATAATGAATATTAGACAATCTATTACTTTTAAAAAATATTCACGAGATTTGGTCATCTCGGGAAAATAGAAACGCTATTGTATAACTAGATGGACTAACCCAAAATAAAAGCTTTAATTAAGGCTAGAGAAATCTTCTCGCAGGGTTGGCATATCTACAGACAGATAAAGAATATAATCGTAAAACTTTTTATGAAATATGTATGACAGATAATAGTCAATTTATTTTGGAATAAACAAAATCGTACTCTTATTCGTAACTGCTATATCTCGTTTGTTGATACTCGTATTGAATACTCGCTGAGAGATTGATTTAATTTGAAGACTTAACATTAAATCAAGATACAAACATCGATTTGGAGGCACAATTTATTTAATTTGAAATGCTTTGTTTGTTCAGTTGTATCTATTACTTACAAGTACTAGCTTCTGTCCGCAGCTTCGCCCGCGTGGACTTCAGGATGTCATCCGTGATAAGCTCGTTCGAACGAGTTAAATTGCAGCCTATCTCCTTCCTTGGCCTTTCAACTATCCCTTTACGAAAAAATCAAGTCATTTAAAACTTTATGTTAGGTCGTGGATGTATGAAAAAATTACAGCGTTCATAAAGAATTAAAAACCGACTTCAACTGCCTTAAAAATGTTCGCTCGTAGAAGTAGAATTATCTGTTTCGATAAAATGAATATGACCACCTCTGAAGTATGCTCCACCTAACCAAAAAAAGAATCATCAAAAAGGGGCCCCATTGGCGGAGTTATCGCGTAACATACGAATTTATGTACGAGTGATAAAAATAATTACCATTGGCTTTTCGGTGAAGGAAAACATCGTGAGGAAACCTGCACACTCCTGAGAAGAAATTCAAAGGCGTGTGTATCAGTTGTTTTTCAATTCAAGTACATTATCCGATTGCTTAACGGTGAAGGAAAACATCGCGAGGAAACCTGCATGTCTTGAACAGGCATGTGAAGTCTACCAACCCGCACTGGGCCCGCGCGGTGGTCTATGGCACATACACTCTCTCTAGAAGAGTAGGCCTGAGCCCCTGAAGAGGGGTCATATAGGCTGTTGTTGATGATGATTTATAGCATAAACAAACAGTACTAATATTGGGTAGATAAATTCTTACGAAAGGCAGAATACGTAGGTTTTTGAACTGTCTGATTACGTATTTGGTGACTCTGTGACGTGAAATAAGTCTAATAAATAATATAAATACTTCTTAACGTGTATTTGGGCTGAAGATGTAATTTGTTAGCTCTACTACTCTGTGTTGTTTGTTCTGACTAAGAGTTACCAAATATAATGTGAATTTGATGTTTTTACATATACGTACTTTTTCGGCAGTGCGTGTTTATCCATTTTGATTCATATTAGACGCTCGCAAATTGTTATTTAGATTTCCAGCTTACAAGAAAATTATTTCCTCTCGGCCGCTCTTGCGTTGCGTCTTTACCAAAACATTGAAGAAGAAAAAAGGAAATACATCGTAAACCAAAAGTTGCTAGATATAGAAATTCAGTCGAACTAGGGGTTTTGGTTTTTTTTTTCGAGTGAAATACATTTTGGTCATTATCCTTTCAAGTTCTTACGTTCTAATTTGGTGACAAGCGAGTGAGTGGTATTATAGTTATATAGTTGACTACACATTTTAATGTCGCGTAATTTTTATAACCACAGACCACAGGCTTAGGTCATCCTATTTCTACCTGTAGTTCGACCAAGTGTTTCCATGATTACAACCACATTTCATAACTTACTTACAAAACCATGCAGCAAATGCAATCATAAAAAGCTTTTAAAAAAGTAACAAACTTTTGCCCACGACATCGTCCGCGTGGACTTCAGAGATAATCTCACAGAAGCTACTTCGAAGTAAAGAGTTTCCTGACCTTCAACTACCCCTGCACACAAAATCAAGAATCAAACAGTGAGGACTTCAATGTTACAAACTACAACGGTGAAAGAGTTCGGAGCGCTGATTGATACCTAGAATTCATTAACTTGTGAGGAAAGTAAAAGTAGGGAGGTTTTCAAATCTAAAGTAAAAGCCGAGCTACTGAAGGGTCTCGATGACTAATTATTATATCTTTCAATTCAAAATTAATTTACTACCACTTTTTTACATACTATTACTGTGTGTTAAGTTTAGCCCAAGATAATTTCATTTTTTCGCCAACAAACTGATTGTAGTTTGGCGAAAATTTTTAAATGCATTTCTGTAATTTTAGTTTTATGAATAAATAAAAGTCAATCGGAGTTTTCGTTGCGTGCAACGTGAAAGTCAAACAAAAAAGCTCACTTTTGCATTTATAATATTAGTATGAATGGATGATTATACCTTCTGCACTTATAAAAGTTTATACGCTCGTATATAGATAATTTAAATCAATCAATCTTAGTTAATAAACAATTACAAATAAAAGTTTACATCTTCAAGCATACTTATTCAATGAGCAACAAATTAGAAATTCCTTTGCAATCCTAGACAGGAAGTCGTAGTATCAAGCCGTGTGCAAGTCACATCAAGACTGCATTTTTTAACCATATGTATCATCATACAACTTCAAAAGAATATAACACAAGCAAGATAGTAGACATACAGCGTTAAAAACAGGGAAGACAACGGTAAACTTTTCTTCGTAATTACACGATGAAATCAATAGCTTCTTAATCTATTCTATATCTAATCTGATAAGTTAGAATACATTCTCTAGTTTAATTAGTTAAAATCTTTTTTAAAAGGACATTGTGTTTTGTTTTACTAATTCAATAATAATGTTCATTGCGATAAATCGAAAAAATAAATCTTTTTCTTAATCTTGGTAATATAATGTTAATCATTCCTATGTGTTAAGAAAATACATGTGGTATTGCCAGCGTCACCCAAAATTTCCTACTGTAATTTATTACATAATAAAAATATGGAAGCATAGTCGTTGACACTTTAGAACTCAGTACGTAGTCACTTGACTCGTTTAAAGCTTCGGGGAACGCAAGCTTCTATTAGTTACTCCATTACAATTGCTTATCTATAACAGCTAGTCTCGAATTGTTTTTTAGTCCAAGATCAATTCTTTGTTGAAATATGTATGGAGTAAATTGACAAGTTTCTATGAATTCAGTCATTCTCTCAGATGATTTTGAAATCGAGTACGAACTGCAAAACTTACAGATAATTTTATTAAGTTTAAATGATTCAGAGTACTATCAAATGTAAGCTACTTTTAATTAATAAACCTTACACCTATAGGAAATAGTATGGAATAGCTAGTTGTCGAACCAGTCCGTCTGGTCCGGTTCATATGTTCCACAGATACGATCGAGTAGGCAGTGTACAAAAGAAGTGTCACTAGATCAGTAGGTTTGATACGGGTACGAATACCGTTTGTCTACTCCATCTGTCTATGAAATCTTCTAATGTTATTTTCACTTTTCTTTCACTTTTCACTTTTAGTGACAAAAAACAAGTAAGTAGATAACCATGCGGTGCGGTACAAATAAATTGAATCTCTTAATTTGATGCATGCATTGATTTTGGAGCATATGCGCATATTCTTTACGTTGAATATCATGAAAACATCTGCAACAGTCACTAGCTTCCTTTGATCTGACAGAATAACCCTAGGAGCATTTAACCTAAGAGAAAAAGACAAATGACGATTGGGCGGAAATGAACGATTCTTCAAGTACCCCAGTTTCACAAGACGAGACGGACGGGAAAATATGATTTTTGTGTGATTTAATAATTTTAAAAATTACAACGTTTTCAGTACCTATGTAGAGACTGACACAATTCAATCTGAATCTGATTTCCCAAGACAACATTTTATCTCTTTCGATTGCATTTTCTTCTTGTATGCAACACTGCATACCTCTTTCATTTCAAAACACAAGATCGCGTACTGAAATTTTAATCAATTTTAATTCGTATTCGCATCGGATTTCGTTTCCTAATCGATTACCTTTACTACCTTATTTATATTGTTAACGTGTTGACGCTTGCAAAGTTAAGTAATTATGCAATTTGTTATTCTACTTAGCATTACAATTAGCTGCTTTATAAAACTAAGACAGGGACTTTAGCTAAATCAGACAACTATATTTTCGTACTTATCCTATTTATTATTTGGTGGCGTAGGTAAGACTTTCATTTTTATCTTTTTTTAATTTATTTGCTTTAAAAGTCCACAGTAAAAAATAAGCCTCATTTTCAAATGAGCAGAGGATTTTGCCTTGATTTGGGGTTTTTAGTGATCGCAGTAAAATCTTGGTGATACAAGTTTATTGGAATTTTCCCTTCGTCATTTACCCAACGCGACACCTACGGTAAGACACGAGGTGTCTTTGTCATATCTTATTGTTGACATAATTATTTACTTACCATCAAAATATACCATACTAGCTGATCTGACGAACGTTGAAGTAGACAAATTACAATTTGGGAACCTTTTCAAATTTTTCTTTCCAAAAAACCTAATAATGAGTCTTTGATGTTTTGTATAGAGGTAAAGGGCCGTAAAAGGACATAGGCTCATTTTTATCACGATAGAGCAAGTAGTTCAAGTGGCATGATTTCTGAAATTCATGCTGATGAATATTTGCAAATTCCAGTCTCTATATTGAACATAATTAACGCGTTCAAAAAGAAAGAAAACCCGACTTCAATTGCTTTAAAAATTTGTTTTTTGTTGATTTTCTCAAAGTGCGATCAATCAATTTCGATAAGATGTATATGGGACCACCTCTGAAGTATGCTCTACCAAACAAAAAAGAATTATCACAATCGGTTCACTATTGGCGTTATCGCGTAACACTCATACAAAAAATATATACGCGTCGAATTGAGAACCTTCTCCTTTTTTGAAGTCGGCTAAAAATACTGTGCGTTCTACGATTAGTAATCAACAAACTTGTAGGTATATAATAATATGACGTTATTGAATAATTAATACCAATAAACTACCTACATGCTGGAGAATAACTGCAACTACTTAAACTGTTACATCATATCGATTATCATCAACATTGTTATTAATCATAAATAGTTGCTCCTCGTGTCATTCTTGCCAGCGTAAAATACAAAAAATATTTATTGATGTCCCATTTTGCGTAAACACTCATATAGGTGCAATATTTAAATGTAAATGAGATCAGATCATGTCCATCAAGTAAATCATTAAATAGTAAGAGCTTAACATTACAAGCTTTTTTAAGTCGTTCTTTAGAAATTATAGTTTAAAAAATGTTACTTTAGCCAGATTCATAATGATTTCTTATAATTCTATGTAGTCATTTGTTGTAATGTTAACAAAAATGATATTATGTTATATTTCTTGAATTGACAAGATACAGTAAAATGCCGGAAAAAATGCTGTTGATACTCGTACCATTGATACTGCGCGCCGGCTGCAGTGTAGGCTACGTTACAGGTTATTAAAGGCCGTTCTAGGACTTTGCCCTGTTCTTAGACGTTAGATTATAATCAGGTTTGTGCACATTGAGTAAGAGCGCGTGTCGTGAGCGCACAACTGTACTGGGAAGGAACTGCACTGCGCAACAGACCGGTCCACGCACTCCTGTATAGCCTTAGTTCGTCTAGACTTTAGAGCAAGACCAATCAACTACCTGCCGCTGCTACTGCGGAGGAAAATATAACACCGTCGGGGTGGGATATATATTTGTGCCGTTTGCAGTGGAGACATTGGGTCCCTGGGGTCCGGTTACACGCCGACTTGTGTTCGAACTGTCCTGTCCAGGCGGCTACCTGGTGGTGGCCACAGGTGATGGGAGAGCTGGTGGCTGCCTCCGACAAAGAATCAGCCTAGCTAGCCAGCGGGGTATTTCCTATTTTATTTATAAAATCAATCTGAAGAACCAAAGGATTGATAAAATCCAGTAAATATTTTAAAATTGATGAAATAATAAGAATGTAATTTACATTTAGTAAGCCGTGGTAGCTCAGTTGGGTAGTCTGGGTTCGATCCTGGCTCCAATTTTTTTATTTGGAATTTATGTACGAATGACAAAAATCAATACCAATGGCTTTTCGGTGAAGGAAAACATTGTGAGGAAACCTGCACTCTCCTGAGATGAAATTTTAAGGAGTGTGTGAAGTCTACCAATCCGCACTGGGCCCGCGTGGTGGACTATGGCCCATACACTCTTTATAGGAGAGTAGATCTGGGGCTCTATTTTTGATTCGCTCGTGTGACATAGCTTCGTCGCACACGACTTAAGTCACGATCGACTACAAGTCGCATGAAAACAGGTTCGACCGTATTTTTGAATCATTCGCCTCAGGTGTAACCAATATAACTAAAAATGTTTAATTTTATCCGTTTTACGCAGAAAAATAAAACGGGTAATTCATGCAAGGAAAACGGAACACAAAATTCATAGAACAGTCCCTACTTTCATTGTCAATAAGTGGTAATGTCAGTGTTCGACGATGACGTTTAGTCTATCGCTCGCCTCCGCAAAGAGTGGTCCCGACCACTCGTTGCAGAAGAGCGATTCAAAAATACCAAATTTCATAAGTCGAACGAAAATCAGTCGAAATGGAGCGCTCGCGGCGCGTAGAGCGAATCAAAAATAGAGCCCCTGAGCTCCTGCAGTGGGGACATATATCTGTTGATGATGAATTTACATTTATAGGTAATAAGTAAATGTATGTAAAGCTAAAGGTAACATTTCGATAAACGTAAGTTTGAATGTGTATTTCGATTTTCCATAACTAAATGTTATGTTGTTGCATGTTGCATGACTAAATTAAAGATTTAAATCTGGATTTCGGTTCTTTTTCAAAATTAAGGGTAGCAAAAACGAAGGAGTAAAACAAGTTAATTACCCAGAGCGCGGAACTAACAATGTGTTATGCATTTTAATAAACCATTCTGGAAAATTTCCGCCGTTAAATCTATGTAGGTACCGTTTTTGTTTTGATTTTAGAATGCAGCAAAAAAACTAGAATGAACGGTCCACGACGCTTACGAATCATAAGATTAAAAATAAAAACATTCTAAATTCAAATTATAATTAATGGTGGGCTTGTTTTTTCCTTTTCAAAACCTGATTTCGACGAATCTAAATATATCGTGCCAATAAATTTAGGTTGTTTACCTGGGTTACGTACGTCATACCATAATAACATCGATATATTCATAACTAAAACAATATCACGTGACTTGTCCGCGACCATACGTCCGGATGGACTACAGAACTTGTCTATAGGTACTCGATACTCGACATCCACTGTGACTTTAGTTGCAACAACAAAGGAACCAAGGTGACGAAGCGATACTACCTCCGCCTCATCTTGAAGCATTCAGGGGAAGTTTTCGATATGCTGCGACAAAATGCTGGAACAACATACCGCCCCCTATTAGAGCATCTAAAACGTTATCAACGTTCATTAATAAGCATAGGCAGTTCCTTTTAAACACGCAAAAACAATTTAGTTCCTCAGCAGAAATTCGGCTATGGAAAACTTCCTCTCGGGCGCTGTGGTGTGCACGTAAATAGTATTAAGCACATCAAAGCGTTAGTCATTTGCTAAGGCACATGGTAACAATAAGTATAACCGCTCATTATTGTTATAAAATAGATGGTACTGTTAGTTAAGCGTAATGTATTAGTTACTACCACAGGCAATAGCAGAATAACAGCGTCTCTGCGGTGCTCCACCACAGAGACACAATGCTGAGCTATCTGCCTTTTCATCATTATCATACATGGTTGATTTTGTAAATTATTTATGCCTGATTGATTGATGAATAAACTTATTTTTATTTATTTATTTAACTCTTACGTAGTCTGACTGTGAATCCGGTACAGTATTCGCACGCTATGTTTGCCCCTCTGAAGTTCCTCCTCCGCAATTTCAAACATGTACAGACGGAATGTGTGTCTATTATTTTCGATAATAACTCTCCCTAGATGACATACAACACTATGACATTCCTTTCCACCCGCTAACTTGCCTTGCCTCCCAGTTAAACGTTAATAATTGATACTTCGCGGTCTTTTGTGACTAACTTCAGAGGGGCAAAATTAGTTTGCGAGTACTATACGGGCGTATAATTTATCCAGATATACGAGTAGCTCACGACCGTACAAATCATATGTGAAAGCAATTTTGTTAAATAGCTTAATAATGACTTGACAAAGCTGAGCTTTATTACTAGTTATAGTGTCAAAATTAGTTAATAATTTTTTAAAGAAAACTCGAGTACAAAAATATGTATCCGCTTTTGAACCATGTCACATTCACCCTTGCTTGTTTCTACGCAGTGTGTTGAGGGAAATGTCAATTAAAGGTGAATGTGGAAATGTGAAATTAAAGGACGTGTAAAAAGAACCGTCATTCAGTCGATAACTTTAGATGTAAATAATACATTGCGTGTTCAATTATTTTGTATGGAAAGAAATGGAAAAAATATACAATTAACTAGCAAAATGCATGTAAATGTGTGGTTTAGGACCAACACGAATTGCCATCAAAATATACGCCCGCATAAAATATACACGCTGTATATACCCAAGCAAACTGTGTTATGTTATATGAAGTTCAAGATTCTGTTTGTATGTAGAATAATGTAATATCTAAACTACAAACAATAACAAAAAGTATACAAATGGTACAACTATAGAAATAAACGCCCCGCGAATATATGGAGCTACGATATTTCTGATTTCAAAATGAAATAAATGAAGGTTGCGTTTTAGTTACCATTTTTGTGTTGTATGTTTGTTTAAACAATAATTTCGCTCATTATAGGCAAAGCTTGAGACTTCTAGATAGAGATACAAGTATCATGTGTTCCACATTCACATATTGCATAGACAACGTCCTCGTCAATTTCAAAGGCAAAGGGGTTGATAGGTTGAGGCGTACACAAGTATTAAATTAAAAATTACATTCAATCACATAAAACAATGCCATTGCGCTCGTTCCAACGAACAGCTGATACTAGTTTTAGTTAAATAGTTACCTTACCTTAAACTTACCGTCACTTAAAATTTATTTTATTTTTGGTCATCTAAGATAACCTAGTGATTAAGAGGGAACAGCAGATAAAAAATTTCATATGAAATTAAGGGTTTGGGATATAGCTGTTTTCTCAACGAAACGTTAGCCAAATTCAATCATTTTGATCTTATTCTCTTTATCAAAGAATAATCTAGGCCCGTTGGTTTTGCTTTTTTCAATATTTTGTCTACAATTAGAATTATGGGCATCTCAAAACTCAAAATTTCAGAAAAAATTTCTTTCAACTTATGGTACTCATTATTTAGAGTAAACGTAACATTTTCAGAAAAAGCAAAACCAACGGGCCTAGATTATTCTTTGATAAAGAGAATAAGATCAAAATGATTGAATTTGGCTAACGTTTCGTTGAGAAAACAGCTATATCCCAAACCCTTAATTTCACGGCAAAACTAGGCAAATACCAAAAAAAGCTTCAACTGTCCTTCTCGCACAGTTCGGTTCGGGAGGCAGGGTACACTATATCACAACTATATACTGTGTATTATATGTATAAAAATAAAGTAAGCATGCATTAGTGATGTCAATAAGCTTTATCGATTTTTTCGACTAATAGTGGTGGGAAAAATATATCGATAGATACCCTTTCTCGAGCTATAATGGTTTTACCTGTTAGTTTTAATGTTTAGATTGATCTAAATAAACAAATATAAAGACAAATAATTCTAAGGAAATTTATTTTATCTCTAGAACAGAACATTTTCCCTGAAATTCTTAGTTGTTGTTACGTTTTGTTACGTGTAAATAATTAAATATGATTTATGAATAAGTGACTTATGTTTCAAATATTTTTTTAATGTTAAAGTTCGAGTCGGACTCGCATACAAAGGGTTCCGTACCACTGTAAAATATCTAAACAGAAAAAAAACACAGAAAAAACATAACATTTATTGCATGGACATCCGTTTATTTATAACTTTTTTAAAAGCTTTTTTATATTATTTTTTGTTATTTATTATTATTGAAAGTCTTGAGAGAGAACGAGAAGTTATATGGACATCGCATGTACAAATCGCTACGGAGACTATATGACCCGACACAGATATCCCGGAGATCAGCCAGCAAGAGCTTGAAATGGCTCTCCAACAACTCAAAAACCGGTCAAGAGCAAGTCGGACTCGTGCACCGAGGATTCCGTACAGAATATGAATTAATGACATACTGAAAATCATAAATAATAGGTATGGTAATATGCACCCAACAATGCTCTACCGAAAATGAAATTCTAAGCTAAATTACATATTACGAAGTTAAGTTTGTAAACATTAAAAAATCAATTTTACTGTGTTACAATTAAAAAATTCAGATTTATTCCTATGGTTGTGCTGTAAAACCTTTCTTCTTGCCAAATTTCAAGACATTAGGTCAACGGGAAATACCGTATAGATTTTGGGTTCATTGCATTTTGTACGGAAATGGTCTAAAATACAGCTATATCTTTTTATTGCGTTGACCTATAAGTTTCATTATTTGACAGATCTAAGGGACAGCAGACTGGAGTATTCGATATCACAGTGATCCTATAAGGATTCCTTTTTTCCTTTTGAGGTACTTAAAATATAATAGTATAATATGAAGTATGACAGTAGGAAATACGATAGATTTCGACGATATTATTATTCATGTCGACAAATAAAAACTTGAAATATTTTTTCCCAGTTATACATCTCATACACTTAAGACGGGATTTTTAACTCGTCTATTCTATTGTGTGAGGTGTCGTGAAATTACAGTTTTTTAACCGACTTCAAAAAAAGAGGTTATCAATGCGACCTGTATGTATGTAATATTTCCAGAACTGCCCAGTTTTCATATATGTTAGTCTATACCAGCTTCTAAAGAAGTGTGCCAAATTTCTAAAGTGTATGTTTGTTTGTCCTCGCATATATCCGGAACACACACACAAAAGAAAAACACACATAGGGTTCGTGGATTTCAACAAAGCATTCGACACACTCGAACATAGATTTATCTGGGACGCACTGGAAAAACAAGGCGTACATGCAAAATACATAAGAATACTGAAAAACATATACACAAAAAGCACCGCACAAGTGAAGCTAGAATCTACAGGCGAAGAATTTTCGATTGAGAGAGGGGTACGCCAGGGAGACCCAATTTTACCAAAAATATTTTCAGCTATCCTGGAAATGATATTCACAAATCTGGATTGGACGAATAAAGGACTAAATATAAATGGCAAAAAGCTGAGTCACCTACGCTTTGCAGACAACCTGATCTTAGTTTCGGAAAACCCGAAAACCCTACAGACAATGTTCCAACAGTTAGCGGAAGAGAGCGAGAAAGCAGGCCTGTCAACGAACTTAACGAAAACAAAAGTAATGTCAAATTCCTCACAAACAGAGCCCATAACAGTAAATAATGGAGAAATAGAGTATGTAGAAATGGACAAGACTAATAACTGAATGGCAACCACGAGATAGCAAAAGAAAAAGAGGCAGACAGACTAGAAGATGGGAGGACGACATCAGACAAGTGGCGGGTCCAACATGGACCCGCATAGCGAAAGATAGAATAGAGTGGAAATCCTTAGAGGAGGCCTATGTCGAAAGACAAGCTGAAATGTAGGAACGACCGGTTACTGATACTTAATATAAAAAGATAAGTAACGTATAAAGTAAGCATATTTTTAAGAAAATTAAAACAAAAAATTAGTTCAGCAATAAAGGCTATTTTATTTAATTTATTTTTTATATATCCGGAACTACAAGTTCGATTTAAATAATCCCTTTTTTGTTTACCTAGGTATTGTAAAACTTAGGGAAGACTGCAAGTTTCATCAAAATCGGTTCAGTAGTTTTTGAGACTGGGAATGTTAAGTGTGTATTTCGGCGTTGCAGTGCAGCAGAGCAAATTTAAAATTAATGTTTTAACTGTACTGTAATCTGTATGCCGAATAAATTATTTCTATTCTATTCTATTAGTTAAATGTTTGTTACCTCAGAGCTTTTCACTGGGTGAACCGATTTGGATGATTCTTTATTATTTGAAAGCTGATGCTTTCCATGTGGTCCCATTTCAATTTGGTCCGGTTCTTAGAATGGAATCCATGAGAAAACAATATACATCTTAAATTTTCCTTAATAAAAGTAGACTTTTAGGGCAGTTGAAGTCGGTTTCTAGTTCTTTTTGAACGCTTTAACTTGTTAGTCCTTAGACTCTAGCACTCTAGGTACTAAAACACCTCTAGGTCACCTAAAGTATCGTTGGAAGACGAACGTTCGGATATGGTGAAACTAAAAGGTTTCTTTGTTGACCGTAGAACCCTAAAATAGCAACGCCATAATTTATATTGTATTTATATGTGATAGGTACTTACTAGTCAATTATATCAAATACAACCACAGTATGTCGAGACTAAACCAATATGCGAACAATAATTTCTCAAAACGTAAAACAAGGGTTGACGCACGCTCACGTCAAGTTTATTATAATTTTGAAAAATACACTCTAGCCCAGGCGGAGGGGTAGCGACTATGCGCGGCTCGCAGGGGCCTCTTTGGGATGTTATGCAGCGTTATTTGTGTGAGTGAAAGCATGTGAAAGGCTGTATGTGTGCGTACCGAATCGCGACAGCAATAACATATTCAAATACCTACTATTCTACGGAGACTTTGCTTCATTGGCGTCTTAAGTATATATATACATTTCTCATGTAAGTGAAATGTAATTTCTTTATGAGAAATAAAGTTCTTTAACCACGAAAAAATCGGACGCAATAATCATATGCATAAAAATATTCCATTTTATGCCGAAAATGCGTAACATCAGCTGATACTCTTCACACTGCTGAATTAGGAAAAATGAGGGGTTATTTCCAAAAATCCGTAGCAGTCGTCGCCAAGATTTCCTCAAAACCAACCCACACAAAACGGCTTTATACAGGAAAAGTGTAATGTTCATGGCTCCAAAAATTTACAATAACATTCCAAAAAACATACGAGAGCTTAAAGATCTAAAAGAGTTTAAACGAAATCTGTTCAACTACTTGTCAGAAACCACTTACTACACGATTGATGAATTCCTTAATAAAGTGCAGCGATAAATAACTATTAAATGTAAGAATGTTTGTTGTTATAAGTTTTTAGTTCAGTTTATAAAATTGACTTTGACTTTATTATTATTTGATTTGTATTTAATTTATTATTATTTTTGACATATAATTATGTATATATTTGTACGCCGCAAGGCTCCACATAGCGACCGTTGTTTAATATAAGATCTTTAATACCTATGTTGGACAAATAAATTGATTTGATTTGATCAATTTTTACCAAATATAGCTAAGAACCACCGCAAGGAAACTTGCTTTCACGTAAAATCCGCATCAAAATCGGTCCAACCTTTCGATAGCTACGATGCTACAGACAGACACACAGAAATTTGTGTCAAACTTATAACACCCATCTTTTTGCGCCGGGGGTTAAAAAGACAAAGTCTTATCTTAGTGTAGGCTATGTGAGGAAAATTAACGCACTGCACTGCCCGACTACGACGAAACTAAAAGGAGGATAACATAGTTTTGATAAATAATAATTAATGAGTCCGTCACGTGTGTGTAATTATCAAATTTTCAGAGTGTCATCGTAAATTTTGAGTGTTAGTATGTTACGATAAACTAATCGGGTTTTTATGACATGACATATGAAGTTATTAGTAAAATAGTCTAATTTAATGTGGTTTTAATCGGGTTTTATGAGATGACAGGTTATTCCGTGATCTGGATTCAACGTGAGGTCCGCTTAGAGATAAAGATATGGCAATGGATATTAAAAAACATTTAGTAATCCTTTGATTCACATTCTATGAATGACACACCACACGAATATTAGAATTAGTGAATTTGTTTATTACTCCATTTATTAGCAATTTCTTAAATTGTTCAATAACAATTGATACAATTTGTAGGATTTGGTCCGTATGACGTTGTCCATCACTTCACTGGCTCGACAATGCCCACGTGTTCGGTATTACTAAACTTCGACATTCGCCCACGGCTCCTGTGACGCTGTCAATAATAGCTACTTTAATACTACTTTAAAACCAACCCATAAACACACGAGACAGTGTGAGTATGCAATGGCACATACACTACACAATTTATAAAGCCCAATCTAAATGTGATACGAGTAAAAATGCCTGCCTAAAATCTTACTGCCTAAAGCGGTTTGCTTATAAATTTTAAAAATATTTTGCAGAGTGATGTTTATAAACAACTATCTAGATGTATATCCATATTATAATCACATCAGTGTTGCAAACTGAATAAAGATTCGTCGCAAACAAAACAACAAAGCCGACCGAAGCAAATACGTCAAAGAAATAAACAAAACTATGACATTATTATGAACATCACATCGCGAGATTTTATCCATCGTAGCAATCCACGGAATACGCAAAATCTCTTTTAAAACAACAAAAAAGGTCACAAGGGCAATTCTAAATTACAAAAGCACTTAAATAACGCTATTAAAAGACATAATAGCGTATTTAGGAAGTAATAAGCTATCTTCCCAGTCCCACGCAACGCACAATGCAAAGCTTACAATACAAGCAGCTTGAATTGCACGCATACTAATTTTCGTCCAGCGATGTTTACCAGCGAGGCAGCCTCATTCTCCATATGGACGAATGCATGCACCTTGACCGGATAAACGCCCTTCTAGCATAATAATCAACGCATAATCGATGTATCGGTGTGGGTATTTGTGTCTCTTTATATACATTTATATTGTATTAGAATTTTTGTTTGGTAGATAAAGTAGATTTTTATAAACGTTCCCTAAAATATCGTAAATAATAATAAATATTGTAACTAATTTTGTGTTGTTCTTCGTATCCTAAAATTTGGCATTTCCATATTTGGATAATGAGACTTTTGGGACAGTATAATAAATGCGATTAGTAAATTCTTCGTAAACTGAATTATCAAATCGTATATATTTATGATTTAAACTCGACTACATCTTCGGAAAAGGGGAATTCCTGGAGAACTACAGAACCTACAAACCTATTTTTGTGTACCTATCCTAGTCTAGATAGTATTCCTGAACCGTAACCATCATCATTGACAACTAAGAGGATGTTAATAATCTTTTGTTTAATTAAATAATGAAGCACATGTAAATACCACTACTCTCAGAGTTTGAAAGGTCAAAGACACGATTAAGGTCAAACAGATCCAATTATTTAGTCAGTTGTTGACCTATTTACATAACAGAATATAATTATTATTTTAACTACTCGTACAATAACAATTGACAATTTAGTCGTAGAAAAAGACTAGAAACGTCAGCTGGAATAGCCTTACATTTATCTTCCCGTGGCGTGGTATCGTAAAAGGCGACTAAGATAAAATTACAGGCGACAGATAGCAGAGTTCTCCTTTACATCTGAAAGCTTACTGTGATCACAACCCGAATGAAAAGCGAAGTGAGTAGACAAAGCCTCCCATTGTAATTTCGTTTAATATAGTGATCTTGAAGAACAGTCACAATGTGACGATCGAATAATAACAACGAATACGTTTTTGCAAGGAATCATAGATACTGGAATGTAATTACTGCTTCTGTGCATATTATTTCCTTTGAAAGAAACTTCTAGTCACCTATAAACACGACAAACATGAGTAATACAATTAATTACTGACCATAACAATGAATTTCATAATTACATCGACAAAGAAATTGCGTCGATCCGATCAGCGCAACCTCGCAAATCGCGGTGCTCGAACTACGATACTCAGGTCTCATCTACAACCCGATAATGACCGTCCCACAGCTGACACACTTCACAACACGCCTTACATTACTGGTTATATTGCGTAACTCTTCCACCAGTATCAATTACAAACGTAATGTAATTAAAACGATACTGCTGTACTTGTTGACAGAGTTATACATAGTTATTTTTTATTGACAAGGATGCAGTTAGGCTTGATAGTGCTATAACGACAGATCAATAAGTTGATTCAGTTCAGTCGCGTGTTATTTTTAGAGAAAAATATACTTTTGTTTCATCAATGAAAAATTGAAGTGTTGGCTGATATCTACCGCTTTTTTAAGGAAACGAATTGTTCAAAATTAGTCGTGCACCAACGAGCCATTCTTGGTCAATGTTCCAGATTTTAGTTTCTAACACAAGTTTTGGTAAGGTTAAGCGTTCAATGTCAATCAATCAATCAGGCAGGCAAGCACTTACGTACATATACTTTGATGACTTTACATTGATGACTAGACATTTTTTACAAATAAATGAGCATCAATATGGCACATGCGTTATATTATTCTGTGATATGTCGTAACAACAAAACGCCCGCTGGTTTTATGGAGGTTATTCATCAGAAGGACAGAATTTTTAATAGCCGGTTTCGGATATCGTCGGTGAATTTAAAATTCGGAAAACGTAAGAATAACGTAACAAAACCCATATGAAGACTTTGACGTGGATACTTTTGACGTGGGTAACAGAAATAGCATTGGAGGAAGTTATTAGCATAGCTATCAATAACAGCTTCCCGTTCTTAAACTAGGTTTTTAATGTGATTCATTCGTCAGCGATCGGTTTAGTGCTTTTTTATAAGTCAATGGCAAGCGCCAAATTAACATGGTAATTCAATGTAGAAGGATATAATGTATACGAAAACTACATAGACTATGGATGAACTAAGGCAGTCAAAGGTCTCTGGAGGGACCATAAAATACAAACAATGGCAAAGTGTAGTTTCTTTGCTAGACCCTACGCAAACTCGGGAGTCTCGAAACTTCATTTTCGTGGACTTACGAAGTTATCCCACGGAAAAACTTGATTGGGATGAAAACTATATGATACTCGCCATATCATAGGGTACGTGCATGCCAAATTTCATCAAGGTCCATTCAGTTACGTTCCAGACTTCAAGTACAAATACATCGTTACTTTCACAATATTCACAAGGTTGTTGTACATGTGCCCAAAAAATTGTAATCGTTCTCAACAATGTAACCAATGCAGTGTACGCTTGTTGTCTGCAGATCGTCAGTTCCTGGAGCTGTTCGTGCGCGGATGTCGCGTGGACACGGAGCGCGCGCGCACCAAGTTCGAGGCGTTCTGTCTGTCGCGCGCGCGGCACCGCGACCTCTACGAGTACCGATCCCTCAACGAGCCGCCCCTAAACGATGCTTGCAAGTTTATGTACGTATCAACAACAGTAACCATTTATATCGATATAGCAATAGGGAGTAACAATTCTCAGAAGCATGTGACGGGCCGTCCCCCTACTAGATGGACCGATGACCTAGTAAAGGTCGCGGAGGGTCATTGAGGCGTACCATGGAGGAGGTCTAAGTCCAGCAGTGGACGCTTCCGGCTGCTGCTGTAGCTAATGATAACAATAGTGCAAAAACAGATATAGAAGAAGGAAATTGTCATCCTCAGGACTACAGAATCTACAGATTTATCTTAGTGCATATAACACACTATGTGAGGAAGCTCGTTGCAAAATTTTTAATGACACGTTCCGCAAATGTATTGATCCAACTTATCTATTTGACTATAAAAAAGTATGTTATTTAAATTGACGCTAGCTGTGACCACAAAGATTGTTGACCATAATATCTGTAAAATATCTATTTTACATGTGTTTTTGTGGTCTATCAACCTTTGGCCGCCATCGTAACTGGAGTTTCGTAACTAGATACGTTGAAGGATTTTTTCTTTCTACGCAACCAGTTTCGATTGAAAACCTTCGTTTTAACTCAACTTCATAAATAAATGGTTTAAATAACATAGTATTCCGTAGTTTATTTTACATTATATAAAAATGGTACAGATTAAGCGTATCAGCTAGTTTTCAGTTTAGTTTAAAAAAAAGAATATAATGACAGGATTAGGTAGGTAGTTTTTGGGTGTCAGTCTGTCAGGTATCCCTTGTTACGTCATTTTGGGCATGTTACGAGGAGGGATGAAACACATTACTAGAAAAGTGATGAGTGTGAACATAGAAGGATGTTAGGAGATTGCTTGAAGAACGATATGTGTGTGAACGTTGCGAGTTCTGAGGTGACGGTTGATAGGGACAATATGAAAACATGTTGTGACGACCCCGCTCAGAATAAGGGGAAGATGATGAACAATCCATTTTACGACACAGAAGTGTCAGAGTAACACTATTGTAAAGCAGACACATAGCAGAGACCAAATGTTACCCTAATATAAAAACTCATTTGCAAGAACAATTTAAATTTTGGTTTCCTAAACAGGGACGTGGTACCGCTGCCGAAGTTGACCGACGAAGGCTACAGGGTGACGATATTCCGCGTGCGCCCCGGCTACCCTGAGAGTTCTGCAGACGTGGCAGCCACCGTCCGACAAGTCCTGCTCACATGTGATGCTCGCATGCACGACGAGACCCTCATAGCGGGAGACGTGTTCATTTGGGAGGTGAGTTCACTCTCAGATGATAATTTATCATATAAATAAACCGAATTGGTAAAGTTTCGGCTGCTACGCTACCATATAGGTTCTTCTACACAAATTTTACAGACATACAATATTTAAAATTGGTAAAAGAAGGCAGTGGGAGTGTATCTAGGCATAATCACACAAAAAATAAGTTCAGCATCAGCCTGGAATCATACACAGATGAATATAGGACAAAACTGTGTGCTGATCTAACAGATTTTCGTGAACCTTGATAGATGGATAAACAGCGTACCATCTTTGAATGACCGTCATATCACATGCATCCCGAGTTAGAATTTATTGAAAGTTCGACCTCAAATAATAATTAAAACTCCTACAAGTTTCTACAATAATTATGTATCGCTACAACAGGTATCTGAAGTGCGAGGGTCCCTGGTGCCGCGCGTGGCAACAGCGTTTGGGGCCGTCCGACGGGCGATCCAGCTAGCCCAAGCCGCATACCCCCAGAGACTGAAAAGGGTCCACGTTGTGGGAGCCCCGCCGTTCCTCGCTTCCTCCCTGCAGCTGATGCGGTCCTGTGTCAATGAGAAAGTCAGGAGACGGGTATGTTTCATCTTTATCTACTAAACCTACTTCCTTAAAAGTTTTGGCAAACGAAGCATCGATTTATGTGCCTCCAACATGGCAACCTTTACCACACTTTACCAGATTGTCGGTCCGCTAGGGTGGAGAAGAAGAGAAGGGTCAGTCAGCTACATATTTTACAATGCATAGTCCCAATCCGACCCTATGTTTCTCATCCCCTATTGGTTGCTTTCTTCGAGCGACGTGTCTGATCTAGCGTATTAGAGCTACGCGTATGTCGGTGACTTTAGTTTCTCTAGGTAAACATTATTGATAGTTATGTTTCTTTCGATGCTTTTTTATTTATTGAATTTCGATTTGTCATGAATCATACAGTGAAGGCGCTATCTCACAATTACGAAAACCTTCGCATTGTCACAGTGACTTACACGAGTACTTGATAGTTACAACGCAAATAACATAATTGTATGTTGCTCAATTTCCAGTGTTAGCACAGCACAGTACTGATGATTCATTATAAAATTAATACAAGACCAACAGTCGTGAGAATTTCCTTGTTTTTGTAATGAGCACGAACGTGGCTTTTGTAAAAAAATGTATTAGCATTTTGAATGTAATGTGCTCGTGGAAGGTTCTATTTTTATCATATTCTCGTTTATATTTTTAGGATTATAGATTTAATTGCGGATGATCTTATATTATGGTAATTGTATTTAGTAACAAGTAGATGTTTGAATACCTACAACTACATTGCACTTAATTAATTTATATCTACAAATAAGCAGAATTAAAAATTATTAGTTATTCGGCATTTTTCCATGTCCGTCTTGCGAACCTGGCCAGTAAGTTATCGAAATCTGCAGCTAAATGATGATGATGTCCCGGTAATAAAAGATAAACATAGCCACTGCTTCATGAGCTGGAAGCATGAGAATGAGTTCAAAGTGAGAACACAAAAAATAAATTTTTTTCATGTCAATATAATCACATCAACGAATGTCGTAAACTCCCTGAATTTATAATCTCATCTTATATTTCTTTACAGTACTACCTTCATGCAAAAGTGGAAGAGCTTTTGGACCATGTCCCAGCCAGGGTGTTGCCTGCTGAATGGGGCGGCACTGAGGATTCCATAGACACCATCGCCAAGAAGTGGAGAAAACGGATAGACGAGCTCAGAGACTACCTGCGTGATCTCAGTGAGCTGTGCAGCTCAGCAAAAGCGCCAATTAGCAACAACGACATATATGGGACAGTTGGAGCGTTCAGAAAACTCGATATCGACTAATGCACAACACCAGCTGAGGGCACAACCAATCAGTTGCAAGCGCGCGCTCTCACGAAGCGTTGTGATTGGCTCGCGCCTTATTGCTCACGAGACTTCTAGGAATGTGCACTGCACAATCGATATGCAGAATGTGTTTGTGCAAACACCAAAGAACTATATAATGTTTTAGGCGTAATGGTGGAAACTTGCAATACACTTGACTTATTATTTTAAGTTATTAAGGGTTAGGTTAGGTTATTTTAATTAAAATAAGTATTGTTATGTGATATTTCGTAAATATTCTACTGATACGATTAAGTAGCATTTAAGTCAAAACTATGCAATAACGTGATATAAGTAATTATTTTTTTTTCATAATTGAAATTAAATATGAATATTCCCATAAAAATACGTGACTTTGATTATTTACTTTATTCATTTTGAAGGTTGGTTTCAAAACGAGGAAGACTTGTTCCGAGAATTTTTATTAGGTTAAATCGACCTCAATTCTAATTTGCGAATTTAATTAATTAACTTATGAAGCGGATTGGCTTTATTTCTATTTCTTCCTTGTGGTATATTAAAATATATCGTTGAGACTTGTCGTTCGACAGATTGTATTATCTTAGAGGTTAACGGGATCCCGCTCCATCAAAGTTTCATACTAAATGTCAGTTGCCATAATCTTTTAAAGTGGATTAGCTGGCTTTGTGCAGTAATTATCTAAAAGTCGAATCATCATCAACATGCAACTTATCAGTGAATCACAATTTTCATTTTTACACCATTTTTCTTATTCTTGGTCTAAGCGCCATCTAGAGACCATATTTAGTATTAAACTTTGATGGAGCGGGATCTCGTTTACCTCTAAGATAATACAATATGTCTAACGACAAGTCTCAACGATATATTTTCAAATTACCAAAGCCAGCTATTCTACTTTAAATGATTATGGCAACAGAAATTTCATATGGAAGCGTTCAGAAGGATCCCTTTAAAGGTTGTTTCAAAACAGAGACTAAAAAACAATTTTCTTTACAAAAGTAAAGAAGTAAATTACATTACATTACATTAGTAAAGAAAAACATATTTTAATAAAATAAAACTGATCCGTCGATCACTAGATAGATTTTGTAGGAAATTAAAAATGCTAAAATAAATGATAGCAAGTTAACGAGAGCATTCGAATCTTTTCATCCACGAAAGTTGTAGGAACTCACCAGCTGGACCACATCACAGGTCGTATAACCGACGGCAACTCCTACATTCTGTGTAAATTTGAAAATGAAGTGTGGCCAGCAGACACATATAATAAGGAATCCAAGCAGTAGATCAACATCGTCGATCAATGTCGATCGCTATATTTAGTATGATTCGTATGTAGTATATACAAAAAGCTAGTTACATATAACATTAGCACGTCACTTTGGTGTCTGCGTGTCGAATGATCGGCAGTACCAATCACGTGCTCGGTTTTTGTATCTATTTGATCATACATATAGTATGTATAGTACTCGCAAACTATGTTTGCCCCTCTGAAGTTAGCCACAAAATACCGCGAAGTATCAATTATTAACGTATAATTGGGAGGCAAGGCAAGTTAGCGTATGAAAAGAAATGTCTTAGTGTTTCGTTAAAAGATTGAATGTAATCTTTATTAATAAAATACATGATCACAACAAAGCATATAAACATCGTCTCATATTATTTGACTCCACTAGTTCAGTTAGATATGGCCCAGAGCAATCACAGACTCTAAACAATACAAAAATTGCTGGACTAGATTTATACGGATAATATACAAATAAATTTGCTCACACACAACGAGTATACTATAAAGGACTTATGTCCAATAGTCCATGTCTATTTTCTGTTTGCATCTCTATCTATATTTTCTTATGTATACTAGAAAAACTTTTGGATATATTGTAAAGCTAAATATTGCACAGAGATAAAAAATATTTACGTATTATAAAAACCACTTCAAATAAATTAGCAAATCATTAAAACTTTAGTCCATCATTTTTTCATCAAGTTTTTTTCCCGCGATATAGTTTTTAAGCGAGTGGAATCAAATAACAAATACGTTTACGTATTTTTTACCTTTTCATTCGATTCGCTGTTTAATTGTTAATTTAATTTTATATTACACCGGTAGTTCCCCCGTTGAAAAATCAACTGCATGTATGAAAAAATTAATATTTGTCGGATATTGCAATACATACCCTTACATTATTTTTACATCTCACTGCAAAACTTTTTTTAGAAGAATTAGAATGTTCTATTTTAGAATTTTTGAATATATAATTGATTGCGTAGACCACAACCCCAGACATCGTCACTGAAAATGGTACACGCATGCCTATTACAGACCACATACACTCGCACGCTATTTTGCCCCACTCAAGTTACCTCTCCTGAATTTCTCCAATCTACAGTCGGGATGTGTGTGTATTATTTTCGATAATAATTATCGATAAATGACATAAAACCCTAGGAAATTTCTTTCCACCCACTTATACGTTAATAATTGATACTTCGTCGCCCTTCGTAGCTAACTTTAGAGGGGCAAACTTAGTTTGCAAGTACTGTAGGATCCAGAAAGCGCTTCTGAAACAGTTCAGTTCAGAAGCGAGATAAAGTTGAACATTACATAAATAAGGGTAGGGATCCATAGTAGTTGTACTTCATCATGATAAAGGTCATCGGTACCCAAATAAAAATACATAATTTTAACGTATATTTTTCCTTACTGCACAAAATCAGTTATCAGCAAATCGGTTAGTATAATTAAATCGATCAATAAATCGTACAACAAAAGTTACAAAGCCTCTTTCACATTCATCTGCATATGTCCTCTGTTAGACATATCACCTCATTTGACTTTTCATGAAGGGATTTGCCATAATCGCCACGCTCGGCAGTCGGATTGGTGATCGCAGTAAGATGTTGTTCTTACAAAGGTAGATGCTTCATGCAGCCCGTCTTCTGTATGTCTTAATGCCTTTTACGACATTGTCGCAATGATGTACCAAATCATAAAAGATTTTTTCAAATTCCAGTGATCTAACAAAAAATGTGGTTGCGCTACACACAAAAGAAAATTGCCAACATGTCGACTAAACTTATAATAAAATGGGTAGCCTTAAAGATCTTACCTCAATGTTTTAATTACAAAAGTTATACAATATAGTATATAATATACAAAAGACAAAAATTATATAATTAAAGATCTTTGGGTAGCCTTTCACAATGCTAACATTTTTAGAGAGCCATCTATTTTTCAATAGACATTTTTTTTAATACTGCCATCTAAAGTCGAGTAGCAATAACTCAAAAAGCGGTGGTGTTATACACAACTTTCTCGAATAAATAAAATCCGTAAATTATGAACGCATTTTAATGTCAGAATCAAATGTCATGAGTTGTCAATGGATTGTCAATTTGTCATTTACGTGGCCTATCGGAAGAAAACAAGCAGAATTATCTGCGTTTATTTACTGTAAATTATTATTTTAGGATAACTATTAACATAAATTTTACAGAATGGAGCACTTGCAAAAACATTTGTACGGTCTCGCAGTTTTAGTTGTTATCTTATTGAGCACAGTGAACTGTTATACCATAACAGTAGATGCCCATGATGAACAGTGTTTTTTTGAGAATATTGAAGCCGATACCAAGATGGGTAAGCATAATGCCTTGTTAAAATCAATTTTAATTAATTATTTAAAATTTATGATTGATACTAAAATAGTTACGGCAACTTAACCTAGCATCACCTTTCACTTATTTCTGGTTATGGTTTCTCAAAATGTCATAGTATTCTTAACGCAATTTTCTTTTGACCAATCTTATATATACTATACTATATTAATTTTTTCGGACAGGTCTTACTTTTGAGATTGCTGAAGGAGGTTTCCTGGACATAGATGTTACAATCACTGGCCCCGATGGAGCAGTGATCTATAAGGGCGAAAGAGAGTCATCAGGAATGTACACATTCTCAGCTCCCTCTTCAGGGAGATATACATACTGCTTCAGCAACAAGATGTCTACCATGACACCGAAGGTAAAATATACATAAAACAATTTTTAAAATCAAGTCCCTAATAAATTTAGTCAGAAAAGGGCTTATCATCAGATACGAAACCACTGTTACATGAAACTCTTAACATTTTATTATGGTTCCGTACCCAGAAGACTGGAAAAAGAAAGGAAAAACGGGACCCTATACCTAAGACTTGTCTGTCTGTACATCTGTCACCAGGCAGTATCTCATGATGATAGTTATGAAATTATGAAATGAAAAAAATGATGATGATGATTGTATTCTGATATGCTCCCTAAATCACTCGAAATCAGTTTTGAGCAATTATTTTCCATATACAGACAACAGTTCTAGTTTTATCATAGTATTGAAGATAATAATTGAAGAAATTCCAATTAGCCGGGGACCTAACTATACTGTCAGTACACTATAGAAAAAGTCAAAGTCAAAATCTTTATTCGTAAACATAGGTAATGCAGTACATGGTAGTAGGTAACAGTTGTAGATCTGCTATGTTTCGTCCTTAGCGGACATACGAAGTCATACTTTAATATACTTATTAACTAGTATTACATATTGCAAAAATTTTTAAATATAATAATAATTATGTTAAAACTAGGTGGCACAGTAGTAAGACAGAAGTTTCTATTTGTCAGCAAAAAAATCTTTCACTGAGTAGTATGCCTTGTCGCACAGGTGTTTATACAGAGTAGATTTCAGTTCTGTGATGTTATTGCAATCTTTAATTTGTAGTGGCATTTTATTATATATTTTTATAGCCATAGCAAATACGCTTTTGTGATATAGAGCAGTTTTCGCGGGATTGTTCATTAAGTTGTGTTGCCTTCGTGTGCTATACACATGTCGAAATTTATTTGGATTTAATTTAACGAAAAGTACTATCTCATATATGTATAGACATGGCAAGGTTAGTATATTTAGTTCTTTAAAGCATCCTCGACAGCTATCAGTTCGGCGTAGATTGCAGATTGCTCTTACACATCTTTTTTGAGCTCTAAAAACATTTATTACTTCTGTGGCATTCCCCCAAAATATTATTCCAAACCTGAGCACAGATGCTACATAGCCATGGTAAGCCGCCATTACTGCAGTTTTGCTGACAACTTTGTTCAGCATATATAGTGCATACGATTGTTGGTTTATTTTATCGCGTAATTTTTCTATTTGAGTTGTCCACCTAAGTTTACTGTCAATATACAATCCTAAAAATTTCGTTACATTAATTTCATTAATCTTTTCATCTTTATAATTGATATTTAAATTATTGATTTTATTTTGTCGTTGATTAAAGTTCATTATTTTTGTTTTTTTAATGTTAATGAAAAGGTTATTTTGTTTCATCCAATTAATAATATTTGTATTGTTTAAGTTAATGTCATTTTCATATGTAGATGTGTCATTACCATTGTATAAAACTGTACTATCGTAAAAACAGATATTGTCTGCTTGTTACTTTGATATCTGTATAAATAGATAGGTTTCAGAGTCTATCATGCAAAATAACATATTTTGAGGTCTGTCTCCTAATTAATTATGCTAATATTCTAAATGTGAATGTTTAGATGTTTATGCCTCAATCACACATTAAAGGCTAAAGTTTGTCACATACATAAATGGATATGGATAAAACTGGTACAAATTATGAATTGATCATTATGATTTACATGTTATAATTGAATTGTTACAGGTGGTAATGTTTAACCTAGAAGTAGGGGATGCACCTACCAAGGAGGCAGAGGACAAGGAGGGTGAGGTGAACCACAACAAGCTGGAAGACATGATCAAGGAACTTGGTACCACACTCAAGACTGTTAAACATGAACAAGAGTACATGCAGGTATGTATGTAGCCAGTAGATTCCCAATAAGTGGTTAATTTCATTATTCTTTACAAGCGTTGTCTTCGTCGACTTTAGAAAGTATTCCATGGGTGCTACATGCTGGATCAGGATAAAATTAGCTTAGGTCCTTTTCCGGACCTTTAGCTGTTCCTATTCAAGTCATTATGACTCTCCAGTCTATTCTTGAACACAATGACATTTAGTGCCATTATTACATTGTTTGAAATTTAGTTCCTAACCACTCTTAACAAAGTGAAAAGAAGTGCTTCCACACTTGATGGGCCGATTGGTAATCATAGTAAGATGTTATGTATCAAACCAATCTTTTCCACCGAATTCATAAAAGGAGTAGGTTCTCAATTCAACTGTATGTCTTTTTTTCTTTTTTGTATGTATGTTACGCAATAACTCCGCCAATTATGAATCTATTTTGATGATTCTTTGTTTGTTTGATAGAGCATACTTTTTTAAATAATTTTATCGAAATTTATTGACATGTTTACATAAAATTGATTAAATTGAAAATCGAAAATCTACAAAAACCAAATATGTACCCAGATAATTCTAACTCTAAGGGTGAACATTTTAGGGGATGAATGTTGTATACTTTTAGGGCAGTTAATGTCAGTTTCTAATTCTTTTTGAATGCGTTAATTATACATATCTTTTATTTATATTATAAACCCTATCAAAGTCCACATGGCAATCACATAATATCAATTAACTCCTGATATATTAATTTTCAGGTGCGTGACCGCATCCATCGCGCCATCAACGAGAGCACAAACTCCCGCGTCGTTATGTGGTCTATATTCGAGGCCTCGGTGCTTCTCGTGATGACTGTCGGACAAGTCTACTACCTCAAGAGGTTCTTTGAAGTGCAGCGTGTCGTATAAGTGGAAATCATCAATTCTAGAGGCCTTGTACACTAATTATCCAAGACCAAGCATAGACCAGACTTTCATCAGACACTTACTCTGTGAATAGTTGCAATATCTAGTCTGTATGGATGCTTAGTATATGAGGCACATTATACAACTGTCATACGGCAGAACTCTTGATTTAATTGTGACTGAATGATTGTAATCTTTTTTATTTTGAATGGAATTAGCATTTAGGGAATATTTCTAAGTAATTGTTGTTTGTTTTTATTCTTCTATACATAAGAAAGTATACATATTTCTTTGACAGATCACAGAATAATGTTGAAATCAACTGAAATGTATTCGGGTTGTTATATTTCCGTTACCCACATTGATGAAAGATGTAAATAACGTTTTTAATAATACTGCATTCAGTTGGAACAATGTGCAATCTCGCCACTTGGTATCTTAGTATCTTCTCGCTATCTTTAATAATTATCATTTCATGTTGAGATGAATGTACGAAGCCTGCTTAATAATTACATGTAAAATACAGTTATTAAGAAATATTTTCTTTATTCTAAGAATGAAATATTAAATCTCGCTCCCTAGTTTATTTTACCTATATTTGCTCATGATTTTGAAATATACACACAATGTGAATGTCCGACATATCATCATGTTTTTGTTACAACATCTGTACAAATAAATGAACTCCTGAAAATTATAATCTTATTGTACAAGTTCAATTATTATTCTCATTGTCTTTGTATTGTAATGAAATCATAACGGACCAAGAGGAACCGTCGTAAAATTCACGTCATTTTATATCTCACGATATGCATAGTTCTAACGATAGTTACGCTTTAAATATGATAATTTTTATTTATTTGAATTGATATGATGAATTTTAACTACTTTCGAAATTGAAAAATGAAATGATTATGTTTTTGAAATGAACTTTAGAATATTGATTTCTTTTCGCTGTGATTTACATGGAAAATTCAATTTTTATCACTGCTCCAAAATTAAATAACAAAATATATATTTCTAGATTCCTTCTAGGCTCTAACTTGACGAATCTCGCCACGAATCCACTGAAATGTCGCTCGCTCCAGAGATTAGCTTAAATATTAATTACGGGATTTATTGTCGCTGGCGATACTGTCACTACTTCACTAGTCCTAAAAATCACTACGCCAGTGGAGTTTTAAAATGACGTAGATTTCCGATGTCAGCTCTAATCTATAAAAGCACGTAAATCGCGCAAACTTAGTTAAATCCCGCGTGGCGTGGGAGCGAGACGTGTGGGTCTGAGAGCGCAGCGAAGGTTGTAACTAGTTGAGAGTTTCAATGACTATTAAATTATAATTTTGTTTGTACACTTACGTCTGTTTATTTTAAATGTAATCGTCATCGTTTCAAGTGGAACACCCACGGACAACATTATTTCAGTAGATCACGCGTGGTAACGTTTGTTACCAAAAGGCGCGCTAACATCGAGCTCTCAAAATCGCCGTATCTCTCTTTTTCTAATGATTTAGACCCGTAAGTAACGTTTTTGTTTTTACACCAATTTTTACGACGTCGGCGGACGCTCTATGGTATTTGGGGTCATGGGGTCGGGTGCCAGTGCAGTTATATGTTCATTGTAAATTTTACCCATAGGTCCAACACCATATAATCACAGTTATCCCATAATTATATTATAAAAGCTAAATTGAGACTGTATGTTTGTCCTTTAAGGAATTATTAAAAGGACCAGAGAAGGCTATAAGCTACTTTTTAATCCTGATCGAACAAGTAGTTCCTAAAGGACAATTTCTGAAGCCCACGCAGATGAAGTCACGGGCAAAAATACAAGTGTATAACAATAGTTTATATCATGACTATGTGCATGAAACAGAAATCCCTTGTGATTAAACACGTAAGGGTATATGCAATAATAGGGTATCAATACAATAAAAAAGCATTTATTCAATAAACAGTTTTAATTCAACAAAAATATCGTAGAAGTCAAACTAAGAAACATAAACCCGCGCCGGCAATCAAACACTTTTATAAAATATTGAGATTTCATTGACTATCTACTTAAGAAAATACCGTAACCATAACGAAACTCTGAATTGAAAAGTCAAAATCTAGTACTAGCTAATATTACACACATCATAATTAGCTCTTCTTCACCCACTTCAATACGTTTATAATCAAAGACTTTTAGGCCTAGCTATTTTAACGAAAGATTACTGATCTTGTTTTATAATATCTTTATTGCACATTTACATCTATATGTGGTAAAATAATGATATAATAACAATTACGATAGCATTAAATGCTAACATTATTTATAATTATTATTTTCGTTATTATGAACACCAAGCCAGCATCTGAATCTATCTAAATCTTTGATCCTTATAAGTTATTGACAACACTGCTTACATTAATATTGGTCTCAACTTTCAAATCCAAGCCAAGCAGATCATATAATATTCAAGATTCACAAAAGAATACATATAAAAGTTTAACAATTTTACAAAGACATTCGAATATAACTAAATAATTGGAACGTGACGATTTCTAATGTACTAAGGAACCAGCTAAAACCGCGTCTAAAAATAGTGTGTGCGTCCCTTGATTTGTGTCTTTTCATTACCCGACTGCGACAGAAGAAGGGTTAAGTTTTTTTCGAGAGTATGTATGTATAATTGTTTGGCACGCTTTGCGGCCTGCATGGCTCGATGGATTTAAGCTTGAGAGGTAGTGTTAAATTCGTATTTACTGTGTGACACTCGGTAAATCAAAATCATAAGAAGCTAAAAAAATACGCAGTCGGTTTTTTTAAATTTACTTTTCATTCACTTGTATTCATAAAGTATATTATCTGACTGGACTGCCCAGGCGCAATCAGTCAATCAGACTCGCCCGCCTACTGGAGAGTATTCAGACTCAAGTTACATATAATGAGCAATGTTAGTTCGCGACAGCGTAGAAACAAGATTAAACTAGTTTGGATGGTTCCCTAACTTATATGAATCGGGCTGAAATGTATTTTTAAATTGGCTACGAAACAGCAATTCACGTGAAAACAATTTCCTATCTGGTTACACAGGCAGAACTGTCAATAGATAGTTATACATAATATTATCCATTCGAAAGAAGTTTGTTCGTTTGTCTTTATCATATCGGAGGGTCATAAAGACTTCATTTTTAGTATAGGCTTAGTTGAAAGGCGGAAAAGGACATAGGCTACATTGATCCCAGCCGAGCAAGTCCACGCGGACGAAGACGCGGGAAAAATCTAGTATCTTATACAGAAACTATTTCTGAAGTTACTTGTTTTAGTAACTGTAGATAACTTTTGCAAATGGCATTAGCAACTATTAGTTTAGTTTTTTAGGGTTCCGTACATCAAAAGGAACCTTTATAGGATCCCTTTGTTGTCCGTCCGTCTGTCTGTCCAGACCCTTTTCCTCAGGAACGCGTAGAAATATAAAGTTGAAATTAATATCATCAAGTCTGCTGTCCCTTAGTTCTGTGAAAAAATCAAACTTATAGGTCAACGCAATAATACAAAATGCAAGAGAACCAAAACCTGTAGGGTACTTCCCGTTGACCTAGAATCCTAAAATTTGGCAAGAAGCTGGGTCACAGCACAACCATAGGATTAAATATGAAAACCAGGATTTCTGAATTATAACACAGTAAAATAGCTTTTTTATAATTACAAACTTAGCTTTGTAGTTGAAAGCCATACATCGGGTATGTAATTCAGCTACAAAGTTAACTTGTTTTTTCTATAAGAATTACATTTTCGGTAGAACATTATTGGATGTGTACTACCGTACCTATTATTTATGATTTTCATATTTTTACTCGCACTTGACCGGTTTTTTTATATACAAAATAGTTCAACGCTTGACCTAAATCTCACGTGATGTAACGATGAGGTCGACGATGTTACGCGTTGGTCTAGATGCCTTATTGAATTAATAACGGGACTTTAGTTTATACGCTGTCGCTAACGCATACCGAGGATGTACAGTAGTGAGTTACAGTCTGTATGTCTGAAGAGACATGATGTTAGGAAGGCGTGTGTGCTACTACCGCGCGGTGTAGTTAATCCTGTCCAGTCGTCCGGTGACTAGAGCGGGCACGATGGCGCCGGCCGGCAGCGCGGGCGCCGCCTCGCTCGCCCCCGGCAGCTCCAGTAGCACGCTCGCGCCGCACGCGCTCAACAGGCGGCTGCTGCACTGTAACGTTACAATATTTAATGTTTTTATCTAATCGATGCAGTAGACGAACTAGCAACACCGATCATTGATACGATTTGTTGGTTGATTGGTGTGTAGGCACACACCCTACCTCTACAACAAAGAGTGGGAGACACGGGGAAATGGCAGACAAGCGAAACAGGCCATGCCAACGTGTAACCCAGATGTCAACTTCGCCTGATTGTAGGAACAATCACTGCATATGGACTCTACCTGTTTACTGTAGATATCACGGACAGCCCTCTGTGCAGAGCATGCATGGAGGTCGAGGAGACAGCTGCTCGCGTCCTGCTGAAGTGCGGAGGAGTAGCAATACTACGGGCAAAATATCTCAGAACACCGAGGTAGCTCCCAGAGGCCTTCAAATCAATTTATTTGTGCAGCATAGGTATTACATAGATCTAGGTTATATGAAGCATCATTCAATAACATTGGGCTTTCTGCTGGAGCTGGGGTGGGATGAGTAAGGCACACCACCCCATCACGCAAAATAGGCGCACCTGACGTCGAGTTGTGGAAACCGGCCATACAAAGAATAGATACGAAATACTCACATTTCGTAAATTTCAAATTATAAACTTCAAAACGAGTTTATATTGGCATACTTTACATACACTGGAACCTTTTTTTATATTGAAGATAGACCAACACTTGACCTCAATCTCATCTGGTGGTAAGTGACGATGAGGTCGACGATGATACGTGTTGGTCTAGAAGGTGCCTATTTACTCTTCTTTTGAAGATTCCCAAACAAAACTCTAGGTTAAACTATAGCCGATTATCTACAAATTCCGAACTCAGAGCAATACACTGGACATTACTTCGGCAACCTTGCTATTTGCCGCCGGTGGAGATATTCAACGCTGAAGCGTCATGGCGGATGTAAATCGACGACTCTGGCAGAAGGTAGATGATTCTACGACTAAGAAATTTTAGTTTTAAATTCCATTATAAATTCCATAAAAAAACAAAAAGAACAAAATAATTAGTATTAATTTGCCCACACTTTATTACTTACATTTAGACTTTTATTTAGTAGGTTCAATCCCAATGTATGAGAGTAGATAAAGCAGTTTATGAAACTATACATAACTAGGTATTAAAACACTATTAAAAACCACACCTGTGCTCATTATGCAACAGTTTCATAAACTACTATTATCTACCTACACTGATGTCTAAAAATCATGCAAAGCTTTTGCTCGCGACTTCGGCTGCGTGAACTGCATGTTAGATTGGGATAAAAAGTCTATAATCTTTTTCGAACCTTCAACTATCCCCGTACAAAAAAAAACAAGACATTCTGGCTCTCTGTTATGATGTGAAAGAAGGACAAACAACTGGACTGTATCGAGTTGTCTCTCTCTCCGTCCTGACGATACCTTCAAGCCTTTCGATTTATGTAGATCTTTATTTAAAATCAAACTAATAACCTTATCGTCCTAATAGAAATTTGTTCGAGATAACATAAACCTACTCGACAAAACAGAAAATGATCCAAGACTCAGACAAAGAAACCCAACGCATCCGTTAATATCTAAATGTAGAACTGCGCTGTATAAAAAGCGTTATATTATGTCAATAAGGGTTTGCAGTGAGATTCCGAGGTAGAACTGCCGAGAATCTTTCTCGAGCGTAAATTGCGTGATTGACTATTAGAAAATAGTTTCTATTCAGTTATAGAATTCCTGGATAGCAAAAAGATAATAGTTTAAGCATCATATCCCTACTAATATTACCCTTACCCTACTTATTTAATATTATAAATGCGAAAGTAACTCTGTCTGTCTGTTACGCTTTCCCGCTTAAACCTCTCAACCGATTTTGATGAAATTTGGCACAGACAATCTTTAGACCCTGAGAAAGGACATAGGCTACTTTTTAATGCGAAAAATAAAGTCCACGCGGGCGAAGCCGCGGGCAGAAGCTAGTCTAAAATAATTTAATTCAGTATAAAGTAGTAGTAGTGTTAAAATAATACGTATAGATTAAAATCATTTGCATGCCTCTGAAGGTGGAATGTGAGAAGCTAAAATTTTCTGACTGTCATCACATGTTCGATGCAAATGGACGTATCTTTATCACTTCCACTGACCTGGTTTCCAATGAGATGTGCAGTGAACACGTTGCCGTCTCTGTCTGCTTGGTGCTCGTACGTGAGCACGGCGCGCGCGTACTCCGGCCGCGGGTCCAGTCGCACCGCACTGGCGAGGCGCACGCGCAGGCACGACCAGTCCGACGCGACACCAGTGCACACGCGCAGCGCGCGGATCACGAACAGGTGGCAGCACACGTACGCCGAGACTGGGTTGCCTGGCGTAAAAAGTATAAATTTTGGAATAAGACCGAGAGACTTAAAAATAGTTCTTCATTCATTGATAGGTGGCACCGTCGTAGCAAAATTTAAGTGTCAAATGTACATTTTATCGCATGAATTGAAAGTTTATATACAGAACTCCAAAGCTACTGTTGTACACCTACCAAAGAGAATATAACTGATGTGTAAATCTGTCAAAGTGGTTAACATGGATACTAGTATGTGTAGACTGACATGAAGATTTATTACTTTCGAGCTCTTCCGCGCCATCTATCGAGTCCTTAAAGTACTCAACTGACAGACGTCTCCGAAAGTCATTCAATTACTTTTATTTTCAGAAAAAATATTTCCATTTTTGTTAGTAGATTACGAGCCTATATTAGTAAATTCAAAAATAATATTACCAATAACATAATAATACGCTAATCACAAAACATTAAATAATATTTGACTTTGAATCTTTAGACTTTAAAATGGAAGTCAAACAGCTATTACATGTATGCTTACGGCAAAGAGATTTTAAATATCCACGTTTGATGACAAATTGCATTAAAGGGTGAGACATGAAAAAAGGAACGGTGGAACGGGAATGTGAGCGTGGTGATGTCGCCGGAAAGTATGATTACATGATCATACACCGTGTAGTGGAGCAAAAAGTGTGAATCAAGATACGATTTACAATTACCTTTCCAAAACCCTGTCTCTTATAGTCGCCTTTTACGCCACTTACAGGAATGTATGAGTTTGACAAAAAACTATTGCCTCGATAAATTGAAGCTTATAAATGAGTGGAAGATGGAGAAAAAATGGTGGTGCAAACTCATAGTATCCGGTGATATGCAGGGCCATCAATGCTAGACCATTGGGTAGAGAAGTTCAGTCATTGAACAGTCAAGGTCTGGGTTCGATCCTGGCTCATACCAAAGAGTTCCAATTTGTTATTCGGACTTTATGTACGAATGGTGAAGGAAAACACCGCGAGGAAACCTGCACACTCCTGAGAAGAAATTCAAAGGTGTGTGTGTGAAGTGTACCATTCCACACTGGTACCGCGTGGTGGACTATGGCCCATACACTCTTTGTAGGAGAGTAGGTCTGAGCTCTTGCAGTGGGGACATACATATATAGGCTGCTGATGATGATGATATAGAGGTATATATAGATACTGACCGGGCAGAGCGAATATGTACTTGGTCCTCCCGCCGTACACGCACGTGGCAAACGTGGTGGGCTTGCCGGGCTTCATGCGCACACGACCGAAGTGGATCGTAGCGTTGAAGTCCTGTAAAGTAAATATGTAGCATTTAAATGTCTGGTTTCTGGACATAAAGTATTTCCCTCATATTATGGACCACTTTTTGTGCGCGTCACTTCTTTAGCTTTGACTTCAGAAATTATCCAACGAGAGCACTTTCTCGGTATTAAAGCAGTCCTACCCAGTTAAGCGGCCGTGGTAACATATATTACTAAACTTTTTCAATACATCGACAGATTTAGATTACCAAACCAAAAAGCGCGCCAACGTCGAACTCACAAAATCTCCTTATATCTCTTTTTCTAATGTCTTCTTTCTTTCTCTGAGAGAGAGATTAATGCAAAAAATCACGTTGCTCCGTGAAAAAATAACATAACTAACAAACACACTTTCTAAATAATAATATTAGTAAGAATTATACTAATGTTAACACTAGTTTACTTTGTCCAGTCTCGTATCTTATGGTTACCAATCGTCCTGCTTTCCACGGCATGATCGGCTTTTTATTGTGTCCTGGGGTGTCCTGGATAGTTTTAAAGCAGTGTCCTGAGTTCGGAAGGCGTCCAGGTAAGTAATTTGAGTTTGTCCGACCGAAATGTCCTGGTATTTCCACCTACAAACCCTGTTTTCCTAAATTTGGGTATGGCAGCTCTATCTAGATTATATCGTCAATAGAAATGAGGGACTTACGTCTGTCATGAGTACGTATAAGATTCGATAGATGGCGTGGAAGAGCTCGATAATATCTGTCATAAATCATGGCAGTCACCTCCAAAGTCTTGTTAACAACTTGGACAGATTTATATACACAGTAGTTATATTCTCTTTGGTAGATGTACGATATAGGCTTTAATGACCAATTTTGCTAAGGCGATGCCATCTATCCATCAATGAATAACTTTTTTTAAAAGTCCCTCATTGACATTTTGTGAGTCTGTTTCTGACAGTCCTAATGACTGACCTTAACTAGTACGGGCTTGAGGAGGTCCCTCTCTCCCATGGACACTCCGCCGGTGCAGACGAGCACGTCAGCCAGCCGCAGCGCCGAGCACAGCGCCGTCACCAGCTCGCCCGGCTCGTCGCGAGAGATGCCGCAGTCCACCGCTTGGTAGCCGTGCTCTCTGATACATACAGAACAAACATTCAATCTGAGACGGTACTTGAGCATTTCCAATTCCAGCAGCGTGGACACAAAACGGATAGCGACCCTAAAATATCCAAGATCAGTCCAGAAGGCGTGCAGTGACATCAAGCGCCTAGACAATGGCAAAAATATGGCTAAGTGCGGAAACCACTCAAGCTACAACAACAACAAAATCTCCAATTTTCACCTACAGGATACGAGTATACATTAACATAAGTATGAAGATACAAATGTAATAGTATAGCTAAATGCTACCCTACTTACAGGCAACAACGACATGCTAATAATAACGTTATGAAATTGAAAGAACGATAACAAAATAATAATAACAAAAGAATATTTGCTGACCAATGACCGGGTACGGAGTATGTGTGTCACCTTTGTAATCGATCTGGTGGATTGGCACCTTTGCACTCAGTGTAACATAGAGGGTAGACCTACAAAGCCTCGAATCAGGTGAATACATCAACATTAAATTGAAAATGTATTTTTGTGCCCTCTTTAGCCTTGACCTCTTTAGGTAGACAAGTTAAGGCAGTGGCGGCCCTAGCAATTTTTCAGGTGGTGCAATACTTCAAAGTGATGCCCTACTAAATACAAAATAATCGCTTGAATTAATCGATTTGTAGTATCGATGATCGGTGTTTGGTTGTCGTTTTTCGAATGGTTTTGGCGCCCCCTCCATAACAGGTAGGCAGAGCGTATCGCTCTATAAAGTAATCGTCACTGTATACGACCACGGCTTGTCTCTCTGCCTGTCTTAATTCTACTATTTTCAAATAAACCGAATCGCCAGGTTACTTCGCTGTCGACACTACCTACTTGAGCAACACTCGCAGCATGGTCCGGTTGGAGTCTCGGATGTGCGAGGGCTTGAGCTTCATCTCGGTGTGCTCCTGAAGCTCATTGCCCGTCGACAGTAGCGCTACCTGAGAACAATGCGTATCCACATTACAAACGCAAAACTGTTGACCCTCGTTGAATGTACCGCGAGTGTAAAAGGCGATATGCAGAGAAAGGGTTAAATAAAATACAAAACAAATAATCTAAAAATACAAAATTACAGTTGGCCAAACAAGTGGTCCACTCTTAATACAATTAAGAGTTTATGTCCATGTCCACGTCATGAAAAAACCGGTTGGAGTGAAATAGAGAAATACAAAAATAACAAGTGCGAGTAAGCAGCTAGTACATCGCCGCTTTGTAAAAATTTCCATTTACTTTTCATGCACGATATATATAGGCTTGCACTTGGCCATCACACCCGATGCTATGACGCGAAGGGGTGCAGTTTGTTATTCTTTCATCATCACATATGTTTTTAGAAACCTTACTTACCTTGGGCAGTCCACGGACTGTCACAGTTTGGTGCCCCGCGCCGGCCAACACCCCTATTTTAGCTGCATCCATTATATCGCCTGAAAAAGATAACACAGACAAAATTTCATATAACATGTTCTTCAATAATCATAATAACGTTAACAACTTGATTCTATTCGCATCTATGTATAGGCTCAGTCGCAGGTGATGCACATTTGGTGCAATTTTCTCTGGAAATCCATTCATTCATTCTGGCCTTGTGTAGTTTTAAGAATCCTTGAAGGATGTTTTATTCATGATTTCTATTTATTTACATTTAATTTAAGCCGTGAATTGTTTGGGAAATTTAAAAAATTGGATTGCTCATTGTAGCATACCATGACGGAGGTCTGTAAACGTAAACGTTCCCGGCTAATGACTCACATTGTGATTTGGTTAATAATAGCTAATAACATTCGTATTTTGTAATCATGGCGTCTACGTCATGTTGCTTAGCCATACCTATCTGCAAGTACTTTCTGATAGCAATTAAATCCAGGGACCCGGATTAGCACATGAGATCATAATAGCCTCTGTATTGCGATAAGATACGGATTTCTGAAAAAATAATTCGCTTCATTGAAAGATACAAAAACGGTACGAAGTTTAATCGGTACTAAGTTACTTGTAAAAATAAAAATTACAATAATGTTCAGAGGAAAGAGGACCAATGTCTGTTGGATGGATTCGAAATTTTATGCAATGCTTACAAAAATCTTTGAATATATTCATCATTAAATTGTTATTGGATCCAAGGTAAAATCCTAAATCGATTCTGCTTTCAGCGATATCGTTTTGCGTTTAGGATATTTGCCGATAAAAGTTTCATACTACATTTCCTCGGGTCATAATGTGTGGACAAGTAGACAAACAAGATATGACATTGTAGGGATATGAATTAATAATCCTCAATATGTCTGTCTTTTGTTCAAGTGGCAAAAAGGATTTATAAATGTTGCTATATGTATGTACTGAGGAATAATAGAACAGCCTATTTTTTGACAAAAAGAAATTTTTATAACTTCATGGAACATTTTTGAATAAAATAATACAAATAAATAAATATGTCTCGAAATGATATTTCATAGTGAATCACAATTTACATTTTTACACACTATTTTTCGATTATTCTTCAAAGCGCCATCCTGGAATCATTAGGTGCGTAACGGTAGCTAACCATAAAGTTGTACGATAATGGTATTCATTTAACGACCTCTTTTCTCAATCCATCTCCTATTTTTAAGTAATTACTTATCAAAGCCAGCTATTCTATTTTAAGAGATTATGGCAATATAAATTTAGTATGAAAGCATTCTGAGTGGAATCTCGTTAATAACGAACATAATACAGTTTAGTTTTTTACCTTTATCGGCCAGTATCGTGCCGACAGGTATATCAGATCCAATGGGTCTCACATCCTGGTTTGCCTTGGGAGCCACAAGTATTTCTATCTCCAACTCTGTGAGACTGTCTTCCGAGGCCGATACTAGTCTAGTGTCTTCTACCTAGAACAACAGTTGGACAATTATTATGCTAATTACAACAATTGGTCAAATCATTTCCTTGAAAAATACGATCTCAATTTCTTATACCAATAACATAATTGTAAAATTCAACAGTTTGTACACTAACTTTGTCAATACCTACGGATTTAATTTTTCTCATTCCATTAATCTATCTTCTAGTGAAGTGTAGACCTGAGTGATATGACCTTCCCATTTCCACTACGGATAGTCAGCGTATATAAAGAGTCTGTGTTCACCTGTACGACACAGTCTGCGCCGCAGGGCAAGGCGGCGCCGGTGTTGATCCTGGCGCACTCACCGCTGGTGAGGGGCTCCGTGGGCGCGTCCCCGGCCGTCAGCACCGAGCGCACGCGACGCACGCCCGCCCCGTCACAACTCAGGCACGCGTAACCTAACACAGACATTGGCATTAAAAACCACCTCCCAAATCTGGCCCAGCACCAATTTAAGCTTCACAGTCAATTTGGGGGTCAAGGGTGACATGTTATGAATTTTATACTTAATCAATGTCCCAATGGCTACATGTTTGGACTAACAATATGAGGTTTCAGGTTCGATGTCCAGTGGGGGTACCTGTCTTTACTCGGATTGATTGGTAGTATGTCATGTCCGCCTGACTAGCTACCACCGTGATACCTAAGACTGCCGCCAAACAGCAGGGTTAATAGCACTGTCGTGTTCCAGTATGAAAGAAAGCGCGCGCTTAATGAGGCTTGAGGCTTATGACCTTGGTCAGTGGTCGTAATAAATGCGATCGGAGCGAGCGTATTGTATACCTATCATTGTATCTACGCACCTTTAGGCAGAGATACAGTTGAGTAAACTACGCGCTACCGGAACTGAATGCTTTATGCATGATCAAATGTGGAGCAAATGTTACACTATAATTTTTAGACTGTCGTGTTGAATAGTTTATCTTAATTCAAGTTAAAGACTCATTCCTGAAAGACTGGCCGGACGAGGCTCTTGAGAGAGAGAACTGTAGGAACTATAAGGGAGGACTTTGCTCAGCCGTGGGACAGTACAGGCTGAAAATAATAATAATGTACATACATACACAATTATATACATGTGAAACATATCACTCTCCTTCGCTTCCGAGATACTTTATGAGAGCAAGAAACTAACCTAAAGATAACAACTCTAAAGGAAAGAGTGTGGAGACCTGATTACACCAATAAGGTATAAAGTCACAAGGGACACCTTTGAACACTAATACTCACAAGCACCTCCTTAGTAACAGACTGGCAGCAGCAGCTTCGAGTTCAAGTGCCTGCTTGGAAAAAGCTGTCAGATTATGTTTCGGCAGCCGAAAATACAAATCAATTTAAAAATAGACTGTACATTCATATTAAAAACAAATTACTTAGAGAAGAGTAACCGGATGCAGGAGATTATCAGTTGATGCTTTCCCACCTTCTAATAATAATATCAACTTTGAAATATGTATATTACTTACCATCCTTAACAGATGCTGGAAATGGTGGCATTGGTTCCTTGGCATACAGTCCCTGTGCAACCACACGTCCCAAGCTCTCGTCAATCCGCAACATCTCAATACCTCCTTTCCATTGCCTCATAACTTCATCAACAATCTTAAATGCATCAGACATATCTAGCATTGGAAATGGAGATTCTCTAGGCCTTAAAGCTACTTTTGACACATCCACCTTACTTTGAAGATGGTATGCAAATGTTTGACCAGTCTTCATTGTCTGATGAGTAGTTTTGATTTCATTCGTTTCATTCTTAATTAAAGAGATTGCATGGTTCAATATAGGTTTGATGACTTCAGTGCATTCACGTACAGCCTTTTCGCTACCTGGCAGATTTATGATTAGTGTAGAATTTCTAATTCCAGCTACTGCCCGTGATAGCATTGCCATCGGAGTTTTCTTTAAACTATCCAATGTAAGTGCCACAGATATAGCCGGTATGTCTCTTTGTATGACGGATTTCGTTGCTTCTGGAGTAACATCTCTATTGCTTAGTCCTGTACCGCCCGTAGTGAGTACCAGGTCAACATTAGCACTGTCGCAGAAGTATTTAAGCTCTTTCTCAATGATCTCTCTTTCATCTGGGATTATGATGGTGTGGAGATTCGCTCTCGGGAAGAGATCTTGAACGAATCTGGCCAGAGTGGGACCAGAGGAATCTCTTGAATGATCTTTGAAACAGGTGTCACTGACGGTGATGACAGCAACGGCTTTCACCATTGTGATTTGGTTGATCTATAGGGTTGATATAAATCATGAATTGGTAAAAAACTTGAAACAGTAAACAAAATCGAACACACTTCCAGGACACCAAAATAACGGTGAAATCTTGGAAATGGTTGCTAAAAAATGTAGTTGCAGGTGATCTTCACAACAATATAAAATAGAAGACCACCAAAACTACCAACCAAACTTACCACCAAAACCAAACTTTAAACAGATGAAAAGTAGATTAACTCTATGCATGTGACCTATTTGCCTATTTTCTAACATGTATAATAATAAGTCAAATAGGCACACTGTTACTATACAAATATTTGAACAAAGTGTCATTTAAAAATTTGTTGTATCCGAAAGTTACGGATACAGAATCCTTTTTTGTTAATTACTTTTTAAATACACGACAGAATATTGAGAAAGTTAATTTGATATCAAATTATACAATAAAAATACTTCGTCCAATGTCAAATTACTTACCAGTCGATTGCAAAGCTCTTAATATCTCTCAGCGATTTTTAAATGTCTTAATAATGAGCAGGGATTTGTTGCATCACACTGTAAACAATTCTAACTGGAGATAACTTGCAGATAACGTTGATAAAAAGAATAAACCGCGTCAGAACCGGCAATGTGACATAAAATAAATCTTAAATTAGTGTTCCTCAACACTAATTACAAAAGCTTTAAATTATTTCATAACTAAAACCGTTTATAACCAAACATAAATCATATTTCTACTTAGGTTTTAAGTAATCAAAATGTGTAAATATACTAATGAGCAAAAAATTATAAATATTTAAATATATCTTTACTTTAAAAATTATTATGTACGGAACGATACCGTATTTTACAACAACTGGCTCCTGGCACGTATTTATATTTTCCTTAAATTTGTAAATGTGACATTGACAGATCAACAGGTGTACCAATATGACGGATTAGAAAGTTTACACAACGACGATATATTAAACTCGATTTACATTTTGATATGTGTCTAGATGTGTCTCAATGTTTGTGATGCATATTATTTTTTCTGTTGTATCCTTGGTGATATCATCATGCCCATGTTACTAACCATAGGCAGAGGCACTAATGTTCGTATGTATGTACTTTCAAATGTACTTATTATCTACATGGCACCTACCCTCCTTAGAATCTACCGTGGAAAAGTAATAGACAGAACTTTTACAGGCAGGTCCGTGGTTTAAAACGTGATTTAACCGTTGTAGTTTATAGTCTAAGAGCCCGTGAACCCCAGACCTTCGTTATTTTATAAAAGCTGAAAGTTTGTCAGCGTATGCTCCCAACACAGGTAAGGACGATGGACTATTATGAAGTTTGGGTTACCGTGGCTTTGGCAGGTAAACGGTACTAACGGTGTGTAAAATACCGATCTTAATTCATCAAATAATAAAGTGTGATTTTTTGGTATTACCTTCAGAATATTATTAAAAATCACGTTATTGATTGCCAGACACTTAACATCGTGGCAACCCCTTGCCAGACACCCCTAATGTTCATGAAATTATAATTCTACTTATGTTATAGTATAAAAGCTGATTTTTATATATAATACTTAGGTAATAATTAGATGATGTTTCCTCATCAGCCAGACATTTTTGATAGTTCCAACCCCTTGCCAGACAATGATGTAGGGTCGCTGTAAGAGCGAGCGTGAGACAGTATATGTATGGTGGGTGCGAGTGAGATGGCGAGATAGTTCTATCGCGATCTCTCAATAACAGATTATAAAAAAAAACCAATAAATAATACTCAAAAATTTAATTAAAAATAACATTACAAGTTATTATAAAGCATAAAAAAATAGATTGATGACATTACAGATTATTATTAAAGTGTACTAAAGAAAATATTATTTTATTCATTATCATCATTATAATCAATGTTATCATTTTCTTCGTCACTGTTACTCCATTCCATATCGTCGTCTTCTTCTTCTTCGTCAGTCATGGGATTGAAAATATCAAAAAATAATGTATAATTGTTTAAAGTAGTATTATACCTGAGATACTGTACTGTTTCGTCAATCATCTTCAAATAATAGGGTGCTATTTTTTTATTATTCCGGATTGTAAAGAATTTAACATTTTTGGAAAACTTCTTATCAATTTTTTCTTCTAGGTGGTGTGCAGTAAAAGAAGTATCCATTTCAATGGAATTCTCTGCATAAATTCTCTCCAATGAATCAGTATATAATTTATGTAAATGAATCAATAAATGACAGCGGCCATTGTTGATAATATCTTCTTCTATGATGCTACAAATTTCATTGAAATATTCTTGGTGGTACTCTCGATAATGATGCCAATCACTTTTAACAGATATTTTCGCCAATGAAGATATTTTATTATTAAACTGAATCCTACAGTCAGTGTGATAGTATATTTTCGGACTTGCAATACTTTCCAATCTACTTAACAACTCATTATACTCTTTTTGATTTTCAATGCTAGACATTATACGAGACTGAAATTGGTTTTTATCACCTTCATGGAGTGGAAGCATTTTTGATCTCACTTGTTTCTTTTTTTTATTGCAAAATAAACAATTTTTTTTACTTATATCAACACTGGTATCACTTTGAATCGAACTATTTACTTCTGTGGTTGCATTAGCATTTTCACTCACTTCTTCAAGTCCGCGAATGTCAACAGCTGCCTGGGAACGTTGAAGTTCTGTTGATTGAGATTGAGTAGAAGGTGGGTGTGATACAGTTAACTCAGACAAATGCGATGGACCTGGTATTGAATCGTCTGTTGATATATTTACGTCTTTAGATGGCTCTTTTTCTTGCTCTGTTTCAACAGTCTTTTTAGAATTTTTAGGTTCTGGGGTAAAATATTTTTTCATCAGTCCTGTGAATGATTTGTAACATTCCCTGTGATAACCACTCTCTGTATTCACGTGGAAGAATGATGTCACTATATTTAAGGTTATGTTTTTTTCGCAATTTTAAAATTAATTCACATTTTTTCAATGTCTCGTCAGAAAATAATATTATTTTACCACTACTTTTCTTACAAATAACACAAATTAATATATCACCCATGACTTAATTTTTTAAACAAAATCACTTTCATTTAAAAAATCACAGAAACAAATTGTAAGCATATAATGTACGTATCATACACTAATAATATATTGAATATACTTTATAGTCTGTATATATTCGGAATATTTTATTTTGTAAATTTATAATAACTATTCAATTAATAATACTTGAAGATAGCATATAAGATTATTTTAGCTGATGTAAACATGTACTAAGTACTAAACAATACATGCGCAGTAGAAATAACAACTGCACTCGCACCCACCATACATATACTGTCTCACGCTCGCTCCTACAGCGACCCTACATCATTGTCTGGCAAGGGGTTGGAACTATCAAAAATGTCTGGCTGATGAGGAAACATCATCTAATTATTACCTAAGTATTATATATAAAAATCAGCTTTTATACTATAACATAAGTAGAATTATAATTTCATGAACATTAGGGGTGTCTGGCAAGGGGTTGCCACGATGTTAAGTGTCTGGCAATCAATAACGTGATTTTTAATAATATTCTGAAGGTAATACCAAAAAATCACACTTTATTATTTGATGAATTAAGATCGGTATTTTACACACCGTTAGTACCGTTTACCTGCCAAAGCCACGGTAACCCAAACTTCATAATAGTCCATCGTCCTTACCTGTGTTGGGAGCATACGCTGACAAACTTTCAACTTTTATAAAATAACGAAGGTCTGGGGTTCACGGGCTCTTGCTCTATTATAGAGCGGGATGTATGGAGCGCTGCCGCGCCGGCCTCAAAATTGTAATCAATTTTTATATATTTTGCTCTAGTTTATTTGCACAAAACAGGCAAGACTTAACTTGAAAAGCAAAGATGGCGTCAATGGAATGACGCTTTCACTTAGTACAAAAAAAGAAAGATTTTTAGAAATGAAATACAAACAAAAATGTAATTCTAGTATTTTTCTATATATCTTTAGATTATACCTTAATTTTTTAAATAGTGTACAAGTGCAGGCCGCATTTGAAACATCACTTTTTAACATCAAAACTTTGATGTCGAAAGTCTTGTACAAACCAAACGTGATGTGACACTAAAGTTGTACTAGAGTGAAAGTTTAGGATCAAAATGTTTGTCCGGTCTATTACTATTAATGTCAAATATCTTTAATTCAAAAATTCATTTTCACACATGATTTGGCGACCATTTGCGACTAGAATTTGGAAACGTAAGATAAAGAAAAGTCAGACTACAAATACAATAACTTTATTAAGACAAATTAAAAATAAAACATGATTATATAAGCACATTAAGGCACAAACATGTATTCATTCCAACTCAAACTTTCAAAACTTTTTTATTTTCCTACCCATCTAAGTATCTAATCAAATAATCACATTCAACATTATTCTGTAACTTTTCACTAAATGTAATAATTATTACATTTTTCTTAACATTATTATTATAAAGCGTTAGGCATGTTGTGCATTATCACATTCCAGACAAGATATACTTAAGACATGATATAAATGATGCATGCTCTCCAGGTGCCTCAAATTAACGAAGCAATGTCACTTATTCTTTACGGTTTCGTTTGTGTGTTCTTACACGAACATTCAATCTTGTTTCATACAAATAGTGTGTTATACTTTTTAACAATCATCTCTGTAACTGGTATATCTAATGACAAGTTAGTGCAGGCGTCTATGAGCTTCTGCATAGGTGCGTATCGCTGCAATGCGCGGGAGTTACCCACCAGTAGGAACTTGTGTTTGGCGCGGGTCACGCTAACAGCTAGACGGCGCTGGTCGTTTAGAATTTCGCCATCCTGTATAAAAAATACAATTAGTTGTTTGATCTTCTTTTTTATTTTTACGAGTAACATAAAATTTTGCCAATTTCAAAAAACAAACAAAATTGTATTTTAAAAGATACTATAATATAAGTAGTAAACTTTTCAGGTCCTCAGTTAACTGACAATAGGCTAGTTGACTAAATTTGAAAACTTGGCTAATTATATACTTTAATATCTATTTTATCCCAAAAAAACTATATTTTAAAGAAAAATCAATATTTACATTACGTATTTTGTATTTTAAAAAAGCCATTTAGATTTCCCTCGAAAACGCTGAATAGTGTCATGGCGTCTTGAATGACGTCACAGCTCGCGAAATAACCTGCTCTGTGATATGAAAACGTCAACAACAACAATGATGTTTTGCGAGGCGTGACGTCACACTTTCTTGCGCCGCGTTCTTCGTGTTCGTTGTCACGTGACCTAATGCCTATTTTTTTCGAATTCATTTTCTAAAAATATTAATAATCTTTAACTTTTTTGAGAAATATACTAGTTTTTTCTTATCTTCGTCTCCTCATTTATAATTAGAAACTATAAACCAAGCAATTTGTTATTAGTGGAAACAGGCCTATAGTATGATTTCCAAGATTAGAAAATTACGTGAATGCTGACCTTAACTTTAATAACATTTTTTTAAATACAGAAAACATATTTAAATAGGTCCATATTTCAAATGGTAATCCAATATGTTATGTGTTAAAAATATGTACGTTTATTAGCCAGATAAACCTAGGACCAAACAACAGGACAGAAGCGAAGTGCAATCAATTCACAGCTTCATCAGAGGCATTGGCTTGGCTCTCTCTTTAAAATGGTTATTAGCTAAATCAGGAACGTGCTTAGCAATAGACACTCATTAGACATCTTCTGTTTTTGAGCATAACATACATTTTTGAAATATGTATGATGTGTATGCACTTGGTATTTATCTCACCTGATGGTAAGTGAAGATAAGGCCGTTGGACGATAAGCGTGCGTACCCAGAATCCTCTAGCTAATAAGTCGCTGCCTCTGCTACATTTCATATCGGAACACAACGCTGCTGCTTGGCGGCAGACTTGGTAACATGGTTGTGGCTAGCCATGTGGTATAAAGCCAATTATCACTTTAAAACGTATATTTTTCAGTATATCATATTTCTCAAACGGTTCCCTGAATGAAAAAGTGATGTTCCCAGCCCCTCCATCTTTTTGAAACACCTATTCAATGATACGAAGATGCAAAAAATAATTTCATTCGCAAGTTTAACGTGTATGGGAGCCTTAAAAATCTCTGAGCAAAGCCGCGGACGGACAGAGTAACCCTATAAGGATTTCTTGTGTGACTACAGAACCCTAAAAATATTCAATATAAAAATGGAGAATGTGTGTGAACGTGCCTTCTTGAACATTTTGCGTTTTGTACATTATGCTTCGAAGGGGTTAAAATATCAAATATAAGTGATCAAAACAAGTTACCTTAACCCTGTTATCGTCCTGTCGGTCTCGCTTCGTGCATGAGTACACTATGACGGACTTGTCCCGTCCTTGGAACTGGTCGACGGTGCTGGTCTCTACGTCACGTGCAACCAGAGCTCGACGGAGGAGAGAAACTTGATCCCGGTATGGCGCTATCACACCTATGTCCTGCGGTTTTACGCCCCCCTAAAATAGTTTCATAAACCAATGAGCCGGTGTGGTTGGGCGGTGGTAGTGCGTTTTAACCTGGCTGGCTAACATGTTATAATTCTCAGGCTTCTTGGGTAGTGTGCTTCAATCGTACAGCTTTAACGTCAATTATAATCAGGTGAAGTGAAGAACCAATATTACATTAAAAATATCACGCAGCGTGAGTTTTCAAATATTTCAAGTATGTAGAAAAACTCCAGCTACATTACTCGCACGCTATGTTTGCCCCTGTGAAGTTAGCTACAAATGGCTGTGAAGTATCGATTATTAACGAATCAGTGGGAGGCAATTTAGCGGGTGGAAAGAAATGTCCTAGTGTTGTATGTCATCTAGGGATAGTTATTATCGAAAATAATACACACACATCCTGACTGTACATGCGCGAAGTTCCGGAGAGTTAACTTCAGAGGGGCAAACATAGCGTGCGAGTACTGTAAGTCCGAATCGGATTCGCGCTTCGAGGTCACTTGAATGTAAAGGTAACAGATCATTGTTTGTAAAGGATTATTGTTGTACATCGAAAACAACTAGAGAACTTGCAGAATTGGCTGCTTTTGTGTAATATTTTACTTTTGAATCATTTTAGATTCTTTTATTTGCAAACTTCGGAGACACGAGGGTTGTATCTTCAGAAATTTTTAAAAATAATTCAAGTACTCTACAAAACAATGTATAAGCTAATGAATGATCAATTCTTCATGTCACGACAATGTACGCGAATACAGACAAGAGTTTAAAAACTCGACTCTCACCACAATCAAAGCTTCAATCATTGCCATAACAACGCAGGCTTCTTCAATATTTGTGCACGTTTTATTTTTCTCAGGTCCACTAGGATCTAAACTCTGCAGGTCGATAAAAAGCGCCGCGTTCTCCAGTTCCGGGCTACACGCTTGCAGTAACCACGATGATTCACTAAGGTGGGAGATTTTCTGAAATTAACAAAAAAAAGGTTTAATGTATTTGGCCAAATTCGATCGGCGGCAGGCGCTCAGGAATTCCTAGTTCAATCCATATTCATATCATAACCGCGAAAGTTTGTTTGTTTGTCCCTCCTTCCCTTCATAACGGAACAGAATTTTTTTGTATTGGGATACTCTAGGGCCCGAATAGGCTACTTTTTATCCCGATCGAGCAAGTAATGTCATTTGTATAATTTCCGAAGTCCTGGCAACGCGAGCAAAGGCTAATATAATTATATGTATACAAAGTTATATATCCCTGCGAGGGCAAAGCAAAATGTATTACGTTATGTATGAATGACTTAAATGCTTAGATGCTATTAACATTGTTGATTTAACTGAATAGTTTTATAAATAAATTACCTTCATAATTGTTAAACAAAGGCTAATTTAAATCTGACTAGTTTCGAACCTATCTGTGACTTCTCGTCTCGCAGTGAGCGAGAATAATGTCCCACGAAAGTTTTAATAATTTAAATTACCTTCACATCAATATCGAGTGTTGCATTAGCGACCTTATCGTCGGCGCACTTGAGTCTGTAGTTATAAGCGACCCGATTGGCGACGTCCACGAGAGCTTGGTTCATCCTGTACTGCATCTGCAGTGTTGATGTAGACTCTTCGTCCATCAAGCGGTGGAACAAACTCTCCTCCATTCCCATGCGCCTAGTAGAACAAAAAACATGTTTAACAACATTGTTCGTCCTTGAATGAATTCGTCCACAATGACTTGATGTTTTGTATGGGGATAGTTGAAGGGCTAAAAAGGACTATTACTTTTAACCCGATCCAACAAGTAGTCCCTCATTAGCTTGAGGCTTCTGGGTGGGCACGCACATCTAACGGCCTTATCGTCACTTATCATCACCTGAGTTAAAGGCCAAGTGCAAAACCAATCATACATACATAAATTTAAAAGGAGTTCCCGTAAGATTATTTATGAAGCGAACGCGAAGGTTGCGGGCTAAAGCTAGTATATAATAAAGCTACACACCTGGCAGCCCTGCTCCTGACCACGGGGGGCAGCTGGTCCGGATCCCCGACCAGCAGGAACTTGTTCGCCGCGAACAGAGGCCTCAGCACGGTGCTCTGTAACACTTGCGTCGCCTCGTCAACTATACACACGTCGAACGTCGTCCGGGACAGAAGCGCGTGGTTCGCTCCTAGACACGTCACACCAACTACCTCCTGTTTGTTTACACAAAACATACGAACTTCATCAACAGCCTATATATGACCCCACTGCAGGGGCTCAGGACTACTCCCCTCCTACAGAGAGTGTATGGGATATAGTCCACCGTGCGGATTGGTAGACTTCACACACACCTATGAATTTCTTCTTAGGAGTGTTCAGGTTGCCTCAAGATGTTTTCCTTAACCGAAAAGCCAATGGTAACAATTTTTATCATTAGTACATAAATTCCAAATGACAAATTAGAACTCGTTGGTACGAGCCAGGATCGAACCCACACTTCGATTGTTCAAGGACTGACGCTTTGCCCACTGAGCTGCCATCGCTTGCTTGCTTGCTTTAAAAATTATCATTATTTAAAGTTTATCTATCTTTATGTCCCTTTTGTAGGCAAATGTCTACTCAAACTCCAAAATCATCGATTCTTAACTATCGCTACCCAATTTCTTTCACCTATCACTTGCAATCATAGTGATTTTAATAAACATTTTAACTTTAACCATAGCCATTAGAACCCTTTAAGATATTGACATCATGTCTGCAGCATTTTACACTGTAAAAAGTTAGACTAAATGATAAATGCAAGTTTTTGGCGTCCGCGACTTTTAAATAAAAATAAAAACTACATACAATTTCAAAAAACACTGGTTTTAAAGTATGGAAAAAGTACGAAATATCTTACCATAGAATCATATAGTTGCTCAAGTTGTTCAGGCGTATTGCACTTGCCGGCCAACTGCTGTTCACACCGATCCAGCAGCCGCGATGAAACGCGCGCTGACGTGCCCAGGCGCAGCACGCGTACTGTCTCCGGCAACCTGTTTACACACCATTCTGCATTTTTACTACTGTCAAATGTGTAATGTTCCTGGAATACCGGGAGGTACAATAAAAGACGCTCGTTGTAGCAAACGGTGTAATCGACTGAATCCTGACATAAAGCTTAAAACTACCCTACACTATATTTATTAAACAACTAAATAGAAACTACCTTACACTACATTCCTCCACCTTAATTAACAATAATAATTCTAACTAAAACTTTACAACTAACCTAACTTATACATGAAAAATAACTACACCTTATAATTAACCTGCTTACCTAACCTACAAGTACGTATCCGTCGAGACTGGGTCGGTACAGGTGCAGACGTCACGTCGACGCCGCCCCCGCCGCCCCCGCGATCTCCCGGTGCCACTGAGCCCGGCGACCGAGACACCAGGGACTCTGATTTATGATCAGATTCCTCCTCGGAGTCGGGTGAACGACCAGAACTTGTGGGAATTACCAGCGAACCTCGCGACCTACGCCTAAGCTGGTCGATGTGCTTGTGAACTTGATTACCGGAACTGTTTAACACCTTATAATCACTCGGTCCCGCGGAGTTCACCACAATGCCCGGTGACCACTTCTCCCCCTTCAGATACTGCCGGTACCACACGTCATCGCCTACGTCGACACTCCTGTCCGTCCCCCCTGCCGCCTCCGTCTGACGCTGCTGCCCCCGGCGGACCTTCCCTTCCCTATCCGGTCGTAAGGCATCCAGCCTGGTCCTCAAACGTCTACCCATTAATAGAAGGGCAGGACTTTCCCCGGTCGTGGAGTGCTCAGTATTTCTATAGTGCAATAAAAACGTGTTTAAAGCTTTTTGAATGTTTTTATTTTCTACAGTTGCTTTTTTTATAACCCTTTTTAACGTTTTCACGGCATTCTCCGCCGCCCCATTAGATGCAGGATGATACGGTGCCGTAAAAATGTGTTCTATGCCGTCCCCTCGGATGAACGTTGAGAACTCGCTACTGGTGAACGGGGGCCCGTTGTCTGTGACTATCTGCCTAGGTATGCCCCATCTACTCCACAGCTCGCCGAGTCTACTGATGGTGCTACCGGCCGCTGTACTAGGCACCTGGAAAACCTCCAACCACTTGGAGGTCGCGTCTACTACCACTAAGTACGTGTTCCCCGCGATGGGACCCATGAAATCTAAATGCAAACGCGACCATGGCCGCGCCGGCCACGTCCAGGCCCGGGGCGGGGCACGCGGTGGCGCGTCCGCCTGCGCCGCGCACACTGCGCACGTGCGACACACGCGCTCCACCGCCTCGTCGATGCCCGCCCACCACACGTAACTCCGAGCCAGCGCCTTAGACTTCACTATACCCATGTGTGGTTCGTGAATGATTTTTAAAACTTTGTCGGTGCACCGGTCCGGCACCACCACCCTGTGGCCCCACATCACGCAGCCCAGCTCCTCGTATAGCTCCGCCTTCCTATTGAAATAAGGCTTCAAGCCCACGATGTCACAGCTGTCCGGCCAGTCACTACGAATGTAACCGAGCACCCTGCCTAAAATAGGATCCTTGCTGGTTTGTTTCCTTATTTCGTTATAATCTAAAAATAAGGCTTCCTGTGCAAAATGTAAAAACGTCTGTTCCGGAACTACGATTCTATCCTGTGTCGATGGTTCGGGTAGTCGAGATAAACCATCTGCACAATTCTCGTCAGTTTTGATGTACTCGATTTCATAATCGTATGCGTATAAAATAACAGCCCATCGTTGCATCCTACTCGCAGTCATCGAAGGTATACCCCTGTAGGGACCGAAGATAGACACCAGTGGCTTGTGATCCGTCCGTATAACAAATTTCCGACCGTATAGATATTGATGAAATTTTTTCATGCAAAATATAATTGCCAGTGCCTCTCGGTGGATCTGTGAGTAATTTTTTTCGGCGTCCGTAAGTGACCGCGACGCGTACGCGACGGGTCGCTCTCCGCGCGGCCCCGGCTGCGCCAGCACCGCGCCCACTCCGCGCGCGCTCGCGTCGCACGTCACCACCAGCGCCCGCGCCGGGTCGTAGTGCGCGAGCACGGCGGTGCTCGTCAGGGCCCGCTTTACGGCCGCGAACGACCGCTCGCAATCAACGCCCCAATTCCACTCTATTCCCTTGCGTAACAAATTATTTAAAGGGACTAGCATTGAGCTAAAATTCCTAATAAATTTACCAAAGAAATTTACCATGCCTAAGAACGACCGCAGCTCGCTCACGTTCTGTGGAGCTTTCATTTTCAGTATAGCCTTAATTTTCGACGTGTCGGCTTTAACCCCGTCTTTAGACACGATATACCCTAAATACGTGACTTCGTCAACTAAAAAGACACATTTACTTTTTTTAAGCTTTAATCCACTTCCAGATAACCGCTGGAAGACCATTTCCAGCGCCCGCAGGTGATCTTCCTTCGTTTTACCGCCTACAATGACGTCATCGAGGAATACTTGGACATCTGGAATACCCCGGAATAAATCCGTCATAATACGTTGGAATATACCTACACTCGATGCTAACCCGTACACTAACCTATTATACTGAAATAACCCTCTATGCGTGTTAATAACCGTGTACAGCTTAGAGTGGTCTAACTCCACCTGGTTGTAAGCCTGAGATAAATCAATTTTACTGAAATACTGAGCCCCATTCAAACCGACAAGCACATCTTCAATCTTAGGCAACGGGTAACGATCGACCAACAAAACCGGATTTAAAGTCGCTTTGTAATCCGCACAAATCCTAAGCGTACCGTCCGCCTTATTAACAGGCACTAAGGGTGAAGCCCAATCGGAGCAGTCGACGGGCTCGATGACGCCGGCGCGCAGCATGGCGTCGAGCTCGGCGTCGACGCGCTCGCGCAGCGCGTACGGCAGCGGCCGCGCTCGGTGGAACACGGGCGCCGCGCCCGGTCGCACGCGCAGCGTCGCCTGCCCGCCCGTGTACCGACCCAGCCCGCCGGCGAACAGCGAGCTATATCTGTCGAGAATTACACGAATACCATCATCTATATGTACACAGTTTATCTCCCTAACTACATCCCTGTGGAACTTGGGAACATCAATCTGCAATTCAGATAACCATTGCCTTCCTATCAAGGACGTGGTGCCGCCATTAATCACAAATAACTCCAATTGTTTCTCTCGACCTTGATATTGAACCGTAGGCTTGATAATACCCAATGGTTTTATTTTTGAACCATCGTAAAACCTTAAAACGGTATCGTCACTTTCAATAATTAAATGTGAAAAATACAACTCATAGGTTTTATTATTAATACATGAAATAGCCGTTCCCGTATCTACCTCCATATTTAAGATTTTATTTTCTATATTTATAGGTAAACTCACTGCCTTATAATTGTTGAGAGCCAACAAATTTAAATTTTCCTCGAGGCCCCCGTCGTCCTCGCTGGACCCGCGATCAACGTCCCCGAAATAACACTCTCCTCTCGTAGTCCCGCGATGGTAGCTCGGCGCCGCCTGCGCCGCTGACACCGGCGCCCCGCGCTCGGGACACACTCGACGTAAGTGTCCCGTCCGCTGACACTTGCTACACACATAATCACGGAATCTACATGAATTGCTATCGTGATCCACTGCCCCGCAAGCTGTACAGCTGCTCGCCCTGGCCTTGCCCGCCCTGCGAGCCCACTCGCCGCCTCCGCCGAGGCGCGGTCTCGTTGCAGCACCGCGCGGTCGCGCGCCGCGCCCCGCTGCCGCCGCCGCCGGGGCCGGCGCGAGCGCATGCACCGCGCACGAGCCGCCCCCCTCCGTCGCTGACACCGTTCTCTCCACCACCGCCGCGTCCCTCTCAGCTGCCTCCAGTGAACTCGCTAACTTTACCGCTCTCGCGAAAGTAATTGAGTCATCCTCCGCAAACAATCTCTGTCGGATGACGTCACTTTTCAACCCACACACAAACTGGTCACGTAAATTTTCATTAAGATTGTTTGCAAATTTACAAAATCTTGATAATTTTTTCAGCTCAGCTACGTACGCTGTGACATCCTCACTCGCAGCTTGTCGCTTCTGTCTAAAACGATATCGTTCAGGTAACGCAGACGGTGTCGGCTGAAGATGATGACTCATCAGCTCGTCCGCTTGAGCGTATGTCAACTCGGATGGTTTTTTCGGGCTGGCGAGGTTCAACAGCAACTCGTAGGCTTCGTCCCCCATAGTAGCTATGAGAGCAGGCAGTTTCATGTCGTCCGTGACCTTGTTCACCTTGAAGTACATGTCCAACCTGTCCACATACGAAGACCACGATCCCGAGCTCACAACAAACTCGTTCAGCTTGCCCACCGACATTGTTTATGTTTCGTAACACGCACGCGCACACAATACAAGTTTATTAGCCTGTCGCCACTGTAATGTTCCTGGAATACCGGGAGGTACAATAAAAGACGCTCGTTGTAGCAAACGGTGTAATCGACTGAATCCTGACATAAAGCTTAAAACTACCCTACACTATATTTATTAAACAACTAAATAGAAACTACCTTACACTACAAAATGTATCTTGAGTGCAAAAACACGCGTTTTTATCTGTTTTTTGCTCATTTCGTTTTATCTGGCGCCCCCTTGGATCCAAAATGGATCAAATGAAGAAGAAGCGTTCCACGTGTAGAACTCTCTTCACAAAAGCCGCAAATACGTTAGAAATTTTATTGAAAGCCGAAGCGATGGACATCGACGCCATTTCTACTGTGAAAGAATGGATGCAAGAAAAAGCAGACGAGTTGTTTTCTTGCGATGAAAAGCTCGACGAAAGCATCCACAGCATGGAAGATGAGTCATTTATGTTAGTGTTGGTCTATCTTCAATATAAAAAAAAACACATGTAAATGTGGCTCACTGAGAAATCACGCAGCGGATGAACTGGCAAGGATGGGCTTTAGGACAAAAGTATTCGGATCCGAACCAATAATCCCAAAACAACACGCGACATACTGGACCGAATTACAAAAATGTCGCCAAGCGAGACAGATCGCCCCATAGCTCTCCAAGCGCCAGTCACGCACCCTTCTCAGTCTAAATTAAAATACCCTAAAGAGGATGGTAGGGGTGCTGACAGGCTACTGTCCACTTAACAAACACATATTCCACCTGAGTCGAGGGTACATGGCCGCCGAGGAAACTCACGACCTGCAGCAGCGTGGCCACACAACGTTCCTAAATAATCCAGGATCACTCCAGGAGGCGTGCAGCGCCATTAAGAGCCTTGCGTATTTATGCGAGAAGATTGTCTGGCTAGACTAGCTGGCACCACTTCCACTCACCCACAATGGCTAAAATATAATAGCAGTGGTACAGTCACAAGCCGCACTAACCTGATCAACACGGTGTCGACGGCAGAGTGCGTGTGCGCAGTGACCAGCACGCGCTGCTTCAGAGACACCAGCATTTGTATCAGCACGCTTATCGTCTGAGTTTTACCTGTAAACGTTAATTAAAACCTATATTCATTAGGACAAACAATTATAGACACAATTACATTTATCATTACATCAGAGAGGAGGACAATAATATGTAAAAAGGCGCAGGGTAGAGCGAGGCGAGCGGTCGCACTAGGCGCAAAATACAATGGATATTAAAATAAACTTTTGATGACGCCTTTTCAGCGGCTGAACTGAAACACAATGTATTTAATGTGGAAGCATCGACGAAAGGGCATCCAAAGAATTTCGCTCTACCCCGATCGAGGGCTGGGGTCTGGAAGGAAAAATCTGCGGCATGTTACTGATATCAGCAATCACACTGCCGAAGGTGGTGATTATGGCCTATCCTGTTTAATATATCTCATACAGTAGTGTGTTACCTGTCCCGGGCAGCCCCCGCATGAGTGCGTAGTCCCGCGCCTGCAGCGCTCGCAGCACGGCGCGCTGCTGATCAACGTTCAGAGGACGCATCAGCTTGATGCCGAGACGTCCTACCTCACGCGGGAGCTTCGTCTCAAAGCGAGCACGGTCACGGTCGACTATTAACCTGTGTACATAAAACAAAGTCAGGTTTGTTAGACCATCTATAACTCAAGGACGGATGAACTCATTTTTATTATTTTAAATTTTTTTAATTTGTTTCCGCCCCGAATAACTATTAAATCATTGAATAAATTCACAAAAAAAATTATATTGAATTCTAAATTCCACGCGGGTGAAGCCGCGGGCAGAAACTAGTCTACAATATAAGTAAAACAGCAATATTACATTTTATAAATTATCTAAATTGTAAAAATGCTAAGAGCGAATGAGATTGCATAATATCTAATTTAGCTCAGTTTAAACAAAATCTGCAACGTCTGCTATTAGTATATACGTAATTCAAGTTATAAAAATTTGATGTTTTTTCAATACTTCCGTTTTGGTGTGAATAAGTGTTTAGTGGCATACACATAACGTGGAGGTAGTTAACCAGGCGGACAGCACAGTTGTTTGCCGGGAACCAACCAAACCGATAAACCGTTAAACTGCACTAGGGAATCGATCTCATGACCTTGGATTGTGAGTCCTTAGTCCTTAACCTTGAGTCCCAACCAACAAAAAGTTACTTTTGCATTTGTTCATATAATGTTATTGTAATTGAACATATTTATGTACTTACTTCCTGAGCCTGTGTGCTCTGTCGGTGTCTTCTAGCAGAACGCCGAGGTTCGTCATGTTCTGAACGGTGCTAGCGTATGATTCATAGGTGTCAATGTGGTACCGAGTGTCTTTATCGAATCTCCGGCCGAGGTCTCTGGAATATATACTATTATACTCATCAAGGGTTCACAATTGATATAGTTCCCGGCAAACAACTTGACAAATGACTTTGACTGCACAGTCAACGATTTTCGGTTCTCTTTGACAGGGAGCGCGAGGGGAATGTCATTTCGAACCAGTTGAGTCTCGTGATTGGTCAAACAGTCCCTCCTTGCGCCCCTCTGTCACGCGGGATGCAACTCATTTCATCCCCACTATGCCCATTATTGTTCAAGTTGACTATACTAAAAAGTAATTTCCATATGTTTTTTCTTAAAATATGATATCAATCTTTATTTGTAACCGAACTTTTGTTAAAAAATAATTTATAATCAGCCGACATTGCCTAATCGCCCGCAAATCTACAATGGGACTGGTCTGGTCATGTCAGCCGCATGTCTGAGGGTAAAGATCGAAACCGAATGTACCCAGATCCAGGAAATCGACGTCGCGGCAGACCGCGAAAGAGTTCTGTTGTCGGGATATAAGTAAGGTTGTAAGGATATAATGATTTATTTATTCATTAATAACGACACGGACTCTTTGGTTTAATTTTTTAAGAGTATCGTAGCCACATACTCAATTGAATATTCATCATCATCAGCCGGGAAACTTTCACTGCTGGACATAGGCCTTCGCCATATTTAGGATAATCACATGGCATAATCACCACAATCACAATATTCGGTTTGGTTCTTCAGGAGGCTGCTGTCCCTCCCCCCGGTATTGTTTTCCCTCAGTCGCCTCATACGACACCCACGGTGGTTTCATTCTAAGCCAGAACCACATGGTAGAATTAAATTTTTTTAACCGACTTCAAAAAGGAGGGGGTTCTCAATTCGACGGGTATGTTTTTGTTTGTTTGTTACCTCAGAACTTTCGACTGGGTAAACTGATTTGGATGATTCTTTTTGGTGCTTCCGGCATCCATCAGAAAACGATAGAAATCTTAGATTTGCTTTAATAAAAGTAGACTTTTAGGGCAATTGAAGTCGGTTTCCTGTTCTTTTTGAACGCATTTACTTGTTTAAAAAAATACATTTATAGAACAATGTGTAAGACTGGCTCCTGAACTAATATCCTGGTCTCCACAAACTAACATAGACACAGAGTCAGTTAGTGAACGATACATCACCTCTCCAACAATATTGATATTTCAGCGTCTCTGACCAGTTGAACTACCCCGGCCGCGATCCACGGACGGTTGTCGACGCTTACTATTGAAAATTCGCCTTCTTGAGGGCCTTTCGACGCTTTTGAGCTTTGCAACGTTTCTGTAATTAATAAAATCATTATTTGAATGCCTTCTTCGACTCACTGAGAACTATAAAAATCCCTTCAAATAAATTATATCTATGATAATTCAACGAGTGAAGGTCTCAGCCAGACAATTCCTCATAGGCTTTAATCTCACGGTAGGTGAAGATAAGGCTGCAATATCGAACCTTGCTCACCTAAAAGCCTCAAGCATGACCTATTTAATTATCACAAGTTATTGACGAGTACATCATACCTACAATTGCCGTGTGGCCACAAAAACGATGGAATGGGATCACCTCGTCTCATTGCAGGAGTGTCCCGGGTTCGATTCCCAGTATGGACATTGTCAAAATCACTTAGTAAGACTTTCACTAGTATGGTTAGGACATTGCATGCTGAATCACCTGATTATCTGAAAAGTTGATACCGTGTTACGGAAGGCACGTTAAGCGGTTGTTACCGGTTACTATCCACGACAGGTAGTAGCTACATGAGCCATGTCAGAGGACTATGGCGGCTCAACAATTCTGACAACTAGGGTTTGTGAGGTCTCAGGTACACGATAAGAAAACATATTATTGCGCAAACATATAGAAGCTCATGTCCAGTAGAAACTTAGCCCTGCCCCACACCTACCGATTCTTTCTGATTTGTTCGGATCGGTAGATGTGTGACGATCGGTACATTCTGTATAGCATTCTAGCCTTCCAGTTTCAATTCTACCTAGAGCAAAACAGATCAAAATCGTTAGGTGTGGGAGGGGGTTTATTCAGTTGATGATGAACATAGTAAATAGATAAAAGCATTTTCAACTATTCGATGACGTCACATGCATAGTTAACTGACCTATATGTTTCATCTGCCTTTCCAAAGTATGAAGATATCGATCCTCTGAAGCCACCACGGATTTCAACTTTAAATTAGCGGCGCATGTTCCTCGCTTTGATCTGAAAATATGTTCTACCTTCACACATTTTTTCGAATCTATTTATTGAGGGCAGATATAAGATTGAGCTCATTTTAAAAGCAAGACGTAAGCATGCCTCTGTCAGACCAATACTTTAATAATATTGTAAAAGTGGTTTATTTGATTGTATTACTGTCGTGTCACTTTATGGGCCAGACGGTGACAGCACACTATGTATAATGAGTTTGCACTTGACTTTATCTCACCTGATGGTAAGTGTCCTCAATCTAATGAGGCACTGGCTATGTTACCTTTCACACCCACTTAGGTAACATGGTGGTAACTAGCCAGGCGGACATACTAAATGCCCTACTACAAACGAAACCTAGTACCGATAGGATAGACATTCCCAATGGGAATGGAACCAGGGACCCCTCCGTATTGTAAGTCAACGCACATATCCACTATCACAGGGATGCAGTAAATTTTTATCCTAGTAAAAATTTCCCGCCATAAGGGGTTTTAGCGTAACCACCACGCTTGCTAGACGGGTTGGTGATCGCAGTATTCGGTTTAGTTCTTCAGGAGGAGGCTGCTGCCCCTCCCCCCGGTGTAGGTTTTCCCTTAGTTGCCTCTTACGACACCCACGGGAAGAGATGGGGTGGTCACATTCTAAGCCGGAACCACACGGCAAGATGGACCGACGACCTGGTTAGAGTCGCGGGGAGTCGCTGGATGCAGGTGGCTCGGGACCGGTCGATGTGGCGTACCATGAGGGAGGCCTATGTCCAACAGTGGACGTTTCCCGGCTGATGATGATGATGATGAAAAATTTCCCGTGGGATAGTTTCGGAGTAACTAGTTTTAAATAAAATTTACGATATGACATATATATTTTATTTACCTTTTATCGACACTATCCGTCCACAGAGTGTGTAAAGGTGTCGCAGTTATCTGTCCGCGCTCCTCCATCTTGAGCAATGCCGTCCAATGCAGGAAGTATTTGATATGTTCCCGGGACAAGTGCCCCAGCGCCTGTTCACGGAGTTTGCTGAGAGGGTGAGAATCAGAGACGGTTGGACCCTCGGTGTGCCTGGTACAACATATGCATTGTCATCATACATTATAATATAAGCTGCTAAAGTCCAGTGTTGGACGGGAGTCTGTGTCGAAAATTGCCACGTTAAACGGGCCTTCCGTGAGAGGGCATTATAACTACCATTGCCAAGCGGATTAATTATCACAAGGTACCCTATGGTATTGCTGATATACAAAAATGGATGCTGATCTCCACCCCCTGGAATCTTTTAACCGCGTCCGTGGCCTAGTGGCTCTACACGCATGGACTAATCATCTGGAGGTCCCGGGTTCGATGCCTAGTGGGGGTACTTTTAGGCACACGGTTTGGTTGATGGTAGGAAATTTTCTATGCCCGCCTGGTTAGCTACCACCATGCTGTAACGATCCGACCCGTAAACGTAATAAAACGTTTAAAATCATCATTTTAGACACTGTCTCAAACCGACGTTAAAGAAGTTCTAAGGATCTTCGAAATACTTGAAAGTTTGAATATTATTGGCTCGTGATGTCTAGTAGTTTATTAGGACCCAGCGTAGTAACCATTCCAGATTCTTTTAAGAGAATGCAAGTTTTCTAGGAGAAGTTTAGTGACTACAGGATACCTAAGGAAATAGAAATTAGAGTTCAAAATACAATACATACTGAACATTAATGTTAGGTAATAACTAGTTGAAGGTCATTCGCTAAAACAATCGGAACAAGAGGTAATAGAACAATAATATAAAACTTGAACACTAAATTTACATAAAACAAGGAAAACAAGGATTTTATTCATATCTAAGTGTTATTTTGAGGGGATACAGGAACAGAGCTCCGCCTCCGCTCTACTCAGCGCATTATCTCTTTCCCTTCCTAATCTTAAAGGGGGCATTGGACGGTTTCGTCATGCCTATAAATTTGAAGCTAAAGCGATCGCCTCCAGAACTTGATGCCAAAACGGTACCTCCATGTCACTACACTTCTTTGGCGGTCTTAGACCCAAGGAAAAAGTGCAAGGTGCGTAACTCAGCAGTTCCAGAGCTTTGTGTTCTCAAAACACCCGGCGCGTGACTCTAATAAAGACAGAAGGTCTTCCAAAAGGGAGAAGGGACAAGGAACCAAGCTTTCCTCGTCTGGTTCATCCATAGACTACCTAAACCAGCCCGCTTTAGCAAAGAGACAGGGTATGTATCGGAATGCCCAATATAATTGTTTTTGTAAACAGCAGGATAGAATGACGACATCAGTGAATAAGGATTGAACTGAACTAAATCAATTCAAACGTGAAGGTTCTCGATGCTCTTAAAATATGTTTCACATAGCAAAAGAGCAACGTATTTAGGGGCTTGTTTCCTACGTCCGAACCATACCGGTAGTGAAAGCCAAAAGGGGGTGAAGATGAACGTGAGGATGATTAAAGGAATAGTTCTGTAGATGGAGCGTGAGATATAAACAAAGCCTCAATTAGTTTATAATCCTTAGTAATTATTTATAAATTATAAGAACCAGAAACTGCATTGAGTCATGTTTATTCGAATCAAACATCGGTAAGTTAAAGTATTAAATCAGTTTTATAGTATTGTTCAAGTAAAATTAAAGAAAATATTATTTTCTTCATAATTGGTACACAAATAAATTAAATAAGAAGATCAACTAATGTTCAAATTCATCAAATTAGTACCTTCGACGAGTCATTATCAAGCATCTAACTCAATATGCAACAAACTACTAACAATAAGTTAAAACTACTAAAACTACTTATTGGGTTTAAGGTTTTGACATAACTAGTTTGCTTGCAGATCGACGGCCAATAGGTAGAGAAGCAGTAGAAGCGTTGTAGTATTACTCTACAGTTTTTAATGAAGAATTATTTTTTTATGACATCAATAATTTTATTTATATTTATTTAGGTTGTTTTCCCCCCTTTATAAACAATGTAGAGCATTTAAAACCACCACCACCAACCACCAACATCATCATCCACAATAACAACTTATTCATAGTTTATAAATGAATTTAGAAGCCTGTATGTACTTTATATATATATATATTTATTTTTCTGTTGTCTTAAACTAAAATAGGCTAATAAGATAAGAGTCCAGGAGGATCGGCCCTGCTAGCTGAAGCACAGGTTCCACCTAGTTCGGCAGCAGTGGCTAAATTTATGTTAAAAACCTAAAGCCAAACAATTTTCTAACGAATAGGTATATTTGTATTTATTTTATATAACTACATTTAAGTCAAAATTTTATATTATTATTTTTGTGGAAATAAATAAATATTTGATTTGATTTGATTTGATTTAAAACGGTTTAACAGTTATTTATATCAAAGTTGCAACTTTGTTCCCAATAAAATATTTCTTCCCAAAATCGCCCGTGTGTAGCAACCCTTATTTTTGTACCAAATTTTTATATGAAATTTGTCGTATTGGAATTTAATCCGAATACGCCGCGTGCGTGAAGCTATCAGATAAATACGTACGGGACCATTCCGTACCAGATAACCATCTACCCAATACGAACAACTGTCTAGTCGGTCTTGTCTGTCGTGAGGTAATAGAAATCAAAAGCACTTCCCAGCCATTATCCAGTTTGCCAAGGTCATCTCTCATCTTCATCACCAGACATTGTTCCAGGTCATAATTGGCCATCCCATGGTCCGTTCAAAGCGCCGCTCACTGCTCGTATGGTGGCCACCATTATTACACCACGCGCAATATTGTTACAGTTATTTTCCCCAAATATCTTATCAAAATATTATAATATCACAATTTCAATAGATTTTTGTGACCTTTTTCTTCTGACATTTTATTTTCTAATCCTTTTTCAAAACCTAAAATTATCTATTCTCAACTCAAACGTCATTGCCAGTGTTTTCGGGCAATTCCTCCAAAAAGTTTGCATTAATTTATTTTAAAGAGATTATATGTAATCATGATCTGTATTTCGATAAATGTAATATTTTGCTAGGGTAAGTTGGGACCGTTACAATCACCCCCTAAATTTTTATATATTGCAATGGAATAAAAATTTATCTAATTACCATTAAAATTTAATAAATTATTAGCAAAAGTTCCACTTTATCGAAATATAAAACCGCAACAAAATTACCTCCATCCGAATAGTTATTATTAGCAACCGGTACCTTTTAATATCGTGATTAGTTTTTATGCAATATTATCACATAAAGAAAATTACTAAAATACGCTCTCATTTAGTTGAATAAACTAAATGTTTCTTCTAAAATCTTTCAATGCTGCTTGCACTTCTTTCTTCAACCCAAGCGTTCATTTATAACTTTAGTAGGTTAAGTATCGCCAGCGTTAACAATATAAGTAACTAAATATTCATTTCTTTTAAATATTTATACGCCTTCAGAATATTAGTACGAGTATATCCCATAATCACCGTTATTTATTGAACCTTAGTTCAACCCAAATCATCTACAACTCTAGGATCCTTTAGGAGCGCTTTGCCTTCTGAAACCATCTAGGTCTCCATATGGATTAACCCAATTTATTCATAAATTGAAAAGTTCTGCAGTAGTCAAGCAACCCTGCTGTAACGTAAAACTCCAACTCTTCTTCCCACCCCCACGATTCTTATTCTTCGAAACACCTTATCGACTCTTCCTAATTCAAAACTGCAAAAGGAATCCGAATCCGTCTAGTTTGTCATGAAGCAGACGTATCACATAAACTCCAATATTCCATTGTATTGCATCAAGTTGAAGTCACAGGGTTGAAAGAAATAAACGTTCAAACTCAAGAGTATATTGACCAGAGAAAAAGCCAACATCGCAACCTCCTTGACAGTTTGCTTCCCTGTCCACACAGAGTACTGATCAGGGTCCCCCACTCACAGAGTCCTTTGACGTCGCTGACACAGGCTCGTGACTACTGACACACATGATGCCACTAGTCCACTAACATCTTTGCATATAAACCGACGTCTTCAAACGCTGACTCTAATTTAACTAACTCGACTTCAGTTAATTTAAATTACTTCCTTTCCGATCAAGTTTATTATCTGTTTATTTGATTTTTCTAAGAATTAGTTTTGGTAATTTTCTCTCACTGGCTAACATTATTTAAGTCTCTGTAGACCCCATTGTTCCTTTCAGGAATTATTGTCCCTATAGAACAATCCTCCGGTATCTCAGATGTATCATAATCCATATAACAGACACCTTGATGATCCCTTTCGATCAGAATTTTTAAGTAAAATATTCTTCTCTCATGTAACTGCTGACCCAACAGAATCCCTCCTATTGTAGATCCAAGTTCCAATTTCTCACTTATACACGTAAATAGCAGTCGGTTGTTTATATAAGCATAACTGTTTGAGTACCGCTTGAGGTAACTCAACTTCGATCCATCACAAACCATCTCAATAAACTTAAATAATCTTCGAAGAGACTAGGATAGACATGAAAAGACTTGAAAAGACTTGGGTAGACTTGGGTAGACTTGGGTAGACTTGGGTAGACTTGGGTAGACTTGGGTAGACTTGGGTAGACTTGGGTAGACTTGGGTAGACTTGGGTAGACTTGGGTAGACTTGGGTAGACTTGGGTAGACTTGGGTAGACTTGGGTAGACTTGGGTAGACTTGGGTAGACTTGGGTAGACTTGGGTAGACTTGGGTAGACTTGGGTAGACTTGGGTAGACTTGGGTAGACTTGGGTAGACTTGGGTAGACTTGGGTAGACTTGGGTAGACTTGCGTAGACTTGCGTAGACTTGCGTAGACTTGCGTAGACTTGCGTAGACTTGGATAGGCTTGGATAGGCTTGGATAGGCTTGGATAGGCTTGGATAGGCTTGGATAGGCTTGGATAGGCTTGGATAGGCTTGGATAGGCTTGGATAGGCTTGGATAAACTTGGATAAACTTGGATAAACTTGGATAAACTTGGATAAACTTGGATAAACTTGGATAAACTTGGATAAACTTGGATAAACTTGGATAAACTTGGATAAACTTGGATAAACTTGGATAAACTTGGATAAACTTGGATAAACTTGGATAAACTTGGATAAACTTGGATAAACTTGGATAAACTTGGATAAACTTGGATAAACTTGGATAAACTTCGACGGACTTCGACGGACTTCGACGGACTTCGTTGGACTTCGACGGACTTCGATGGACTTCGTTGGACTTCGCTAATAATCGGTACACTCCGTTACATTTCCGTGCACCCCCGTACACTTCGGTACTCTCCCATACCCTTCCGTACTCTTCTGTACACTTCGGTACACGGCTGTACACGGCTGCACACTGCTGAACAATGCTGCACAATGCTGAACAATGATGTACACTGCATTCCGAGCATACTGAGCATTCCGAGCATTGTCGCTTTCGGAGTATTCGACGCACACGACGCACCACGACGAACACGGCGTACACGACGGACACGACGAACACGACGGGCACGACGAACACGGCGCACACGACGTACACGGCGCACACGACGAACACGGCGCGGCGCACACGACGAACACGGCGCACACGACGAACACGGCGCACACGGCGCACACGACGAACACGACGGACACGACGAACACGGCGCACACGGCGCACACGACGAACACGGCGCACACGACGCTCACGACGCACCACGAAAAACACGACGCACATGACGAACACGGCGCACACGACGCTCACGACGCACCACGAAGAACACGACGCACATGATGAACACGGCACACACGACGCTCACGACACACCACGATGAACACGACGCACACGACGAACACGGCGAAAATGTGAAACATCTTCTGTTTTTAAAAATAAATGATATATTTCCTTATCATCATACTATACCATCATACCGTAATGACATAATAAATTTTATTTGTTGAAGTAAATTGTTCCTCTATAGTACTTTTATGTGTCAGACTGTTTTGTTTTCGTTCAATGATACAAATAAGGCGCCCTACACACGTACGAATATGTATTGTATACGTTTACATGTCACCCTTTTTTTTTTTTACTGCATTTGCACTTGACGTTCATCTGTCCTGTAACATGTGACGATAAGGCCGTTGGCTAGTAATGCCATGGATAATCGAATCTTGAACCTCCCGACTGTATCCAAGTATGTAATCACGGAGGTGGTCATTATCTCTCAAACCACTCGTTGTATCTTGATAAATGAGAAATCACTGGAAACCTCGTGCTCCTATGCAGTCTTCAATCTATATGACGTCACATAAAATTCAACACATGGTGGTTTGTAGGCGACGCACGGTCTAACAACAAATACCTCGTGTTTGGTATCAAATGGAAAGTCCCGGCAAAAACGTAGTCAAAACCGCAGTCAAAAGTATTTCTCACTATATCGAGGCTATTTGACTTCATTATTTCATTGCTTGTAACTTTACATAAGCCAGAACCTTTATACTCATATGATAAAGATACATAAATTGGGCAAGTGAGTGTGCCGCGGTAACGACCAGCGAGTGCCAGAACCAAACTGTGTTAAGTTAAAATATTTAATCCGTTTAGCTTAAGCATTATCTTCAATTATCATTTTTATTATGCTTCTATTTTGGTCGTGAAAAGCAAAACGTTATTATTATATGGAATTTATTAACTTTGTTTAACCATACAGTTTTTAAATCGTGTACCCAGCCAACTTCTCCTTCTAAAACTTGATCTCTTTCCATTCCACCGCAACAAATTGTAGGCCATTGGCCTACTTCCCTACTTACTCTTCAAACTTTCATTCAAACACCTTTTGCTATCCACATAATTCTGATCCTGGGCTAAGGCACCAAATTGTAACGATCCGACCCGTAAACGTAATAAAACGTTTAAAATCATCATTTTAGACACTGTCTCAAACCGACGTTAAAGAAGTTCTAAGGATCTTCGAAATACTTGAAAGTTTGAATATTATTGGCTCGTGATGTCTAGTAGTTTATTAGGACCCAGCGTAGTAACCATTCCAGATTCTTTTAAGAGAATGCAAGTTTTCTAGGAGAAGTTTAGTGACTACAGGATACCTAAGGAAATAGAAATTAGAGTTCAAAATACAATACATACTGAACATTAATGTTAGGTAATAACTAGTTGAAGGTCATTCGCTAAAACAATCGGAACAAGAGGTAATAGAACAATAATATAAAACTTGAACACTAAATTTACATAAAACAAGGAAAACAAGGATTTTATTCATATCTAAGTGTTATTTTGAGGGGATACAGGAACAGAGCTCCGCCTCCGCTCTACTCAGCGCATTATCTCTTTCCCTTCCTAATCTTAAAGGGGGCATTGGACGGTTTCGTCATGCCTATAAATTTGAAGCTAAAACGATCGCCTCCAGAACTTGATGCCAAAACGGTACCTCCATGTCACTACACTTCTTTGGCGGTCTTAGACCCAAGGAAAAGTGCAAGGTGCGTAACTCAGCAGTTCCAGAGCTTTGTGTTCTCAAAACACCCGGCGCGTGACTCTAATAAAGACAGAAGGTCTTCCAAAAGGGAGAAGGGACAAGGAACCAAGCTTTCCTCGTCTGGTTCATCCATAGACTACCTAAACCAGCCCGCTTTAGCAAAGAGACAGGGTATGTATCGGAATGCCCAATATAATTGTTTTTGTAAACAGCAGGATAGAATGACGACATCAGTGAATAAGGATTGAACTGAACTAAATCAATTCAAACGTGAAGGTTCTCGATGCTCTTAAAATATGTTTCACATAGCAAAAGAGCAACGTATTTAGGGGCTTGTTTCCTACGTCCGAACCATACCGGTAGTGAAAGCCAAAAGGGGGTGAAGATGAACGTGAGGATGATTAAAGGAATAGTTCTGTAGATGGAGCGTGAGATATAAACAAAGCCTCAATTAGTTTATAATCCTTAGTAATTATTTATAAATTATAAGAACCAGAAACTGCATTGAGTCATGTTTATTCGAATCAAACATCGATAAGTTAAAGTATTAAATCAGTTTTATAGTATTGTTCAAGTAAAATTAAAGAAAATATTATTTTCTTCATAATTGGTACACAAATAAATTAAATAAGAAGATCAACTAATGTTCAAATTCATCAAATTAGTACCTTCGACGAGTCATTATCAAGCATCTAACTCAATATGCAACAAACTACTAACAATAAGTTAAAACTACTAAAACTACTTATTGGGTTTAAGGTTTTGACATAACTAGTTTGCTTGCAGATCGACGGCCAATAGGTAGAGAAGCAGTAGAAGCGTTGTAGTATTACTCTACAGTTTTTAATGAAGAATTATTTTTTTATGACATCAATAATTTTATTTATATTTATTTAGGTTGTTTTCCCCCCTTTATAAACAATGTAGAGCATTTAAAACGGTTTAACAGTTATTTATATCAAAGTTGCAACTTTGTTCCCAATAAAATATTTCTTCCCAAAATCGCCCGTGTGTAGCAACCCTTATTTTTGTACCAAATTTTTATATGAAATTTGTCGTATTGGAATTTAATCCGAATACGCCGCGTGCGTGAAGCTATCAGATAAATACGTACGGGACCATTCCGTACCAGATAACCATCTACCCAATACGAACAACTGTCTAGTCGGTCTTGTCTGTCGTGAGGTAATAGAAATCAAAAGCACTTCCCAGCCATTATCCAGTTTGCCAAGGTCATCTCTCATCTTCATCACCAGACATTGTTCCAGGTCATAATTGGCCATCCCATGGTCCGTTCAAAGCGCCGCTCACTGCTCGTATGGTGGCCACCATTATTACACCACGCGCAATATTGTTACAGTTATTTTCCCCAAATATCTTATCAAAATATTATAATATCACAATTTCAATAGATTTTTGTGACCTTTTTCTTCTGACATTTTATTTTCTAATCCTTTTTCAAAACCTAAAATTATCTATTCTCAACTCAAACGTCATTGCCAGTGTTTTCGGGCAATTCCTCCAAAAAGTTTGCATTAATTTATTTTAAAGAGATTATATGTAATCATGATCTGTATTTCGATAAATGTAATATTTTGCTAGGGTAAGTTGGGACCGTTACAATGCTACCTAAGACTACCACCAAGCAGTGCCGTGTTCCATCATAAATGGTAGCAGCGTCAGAACCTCATTAGCTTTCGGTTTCTGGGTGCGCACGCTTACCATTTAACGGTCCTATTGCCACTTTCAATCAGACCTCATTAGCTTTCGGCTTCTGGGTGCGCACGCTTACCATTTAACGGTCCTATTGCCACTTTCAATCATACCTCATTAGCTTTCGGCTTCTGGGTGCGCACGCTTACCAATTAACGGTCCTATTGCCACTTTCGATCAGACCTCATTAGCTTTCGGCTTCTGGGTGCGCACGCTTACCATTTAACGGTCCTATTGCCACTTTCAATCAGACCTCATTAGCTTTCGGCTTGTGGGTGCGCACGCTTACCATTTAACGGTCCTATTGCCACTTTCAATCAGACCTCATTAGCTTTCGACTTCTGGGTGCGCACGCTTACCATTTAACGGTCCTATTGCCACTTTCAATCAGACCTCATTAGCTTTCGGCTTGTGGGTGCGCACGCTTACCATTTAACGGTCCTATTGCCACTTTCAATCAGACCTCATTAGCTTTCGGCTTGTGGGTGCGCACGCTTACCATTTAACGGACCTATTGCCACTTTCGATCAGACCTCATAAGGTTTCGGCTTTTGGGTGCGCACGCTTACCATCTAACTTCAACACTTCCAATCAGGTGAGATTAAGGACAAATGCAATTATTTTGTTTGCCCTTACATTACGAAGGAAGAATGGCTTGATGTTCAGTATAGGGAGAATTGAATAGCCGGAAAAGGACCAAGGATACTTTTATTTCCGATCTAACAAGGAGGAACTCGTAGGATAAATTCTAAAGTCCAAGAGGACAAAGTGCTGGCTAAAATAACATCAGTGCAGAACTATAAATAAATGGTATGTGTATAAAATAATTTTTCTCAATACCATAGTAGTTAGAAATTTTTTCCATGGTTGAATATTTATTTTATAACAAAAATGTGTTGAAGCAACATTCATAAAAAATTTCTGACCTTATTAAAAAATTAAACTTAAGGTTTAACCACAGCAAATTTATTTTAAGCCGGATTTATCAAAAAGTCTTAGCAGCAACCAGTCCATATGTCATATCGAAACTGTTTCCATCGGGCGCTACCGTCATCTTCCCTTTATCCGTCTCCACTAGCAGCCACCCTGCGGAATCCACGCCCTTGATTACACCTTGCACTGGATTGGGCTCCTTTTTAGTCTGTACTCTTATCACTTCATCACTGTGCAACCAATATTCATAATACTGCTCCAGAAAACTACCTATACCCTGATTTAATGACATGTTATCTAGAATTCGTTCTAATTCCGAACAATATCTAGCTATGAAATATTCAGTGGACAACGGAGGTAGCTTTGTATTGTTAATCTCATTATATTCCTGAATTATATCATTAACACAAGTTGTTGGTATACTATTGGATATATTTACTCCAGTTCCAATATTCACAACAACATCATCTCCTAGACAGTTTGCTTTTGCAAGTGTGCCACCAATTTTTATTTCTCTGCCGTAATATATATCATTCGGCCATTTGATTCTCACGTTTAGATCTGTATAGCAGTGCGAGCGTATAGCACGAACTACAGCTAAAGCAGACGCGTGCTGGATTAACGGCAAAATCGGCGATATTTTTTGCCAGACTTGTATGGAAACAGCAGCCTGTCCTGGTAATGTTATCCAAGAGTTGCTTCCTCGGCCACATGCCATAACTTGCCGCTGAGATACTACTGCTAACCCGTGAACAAGAGAGGTATTTAACAATCTCATAGATGAAGCTATGATTTCAGCAAATATCATAAAATGCCCAATTTTCTTTGATGTCAAATTTTTGAAGTACTCTTCAGTGTTGAAGCTTTCTGGGTATTTATCGACATACACCGGTAGAAAGTTTTCTGATGGTGTTTCAGAATCATCACCCTCAAATTGCCATTTAAAAGTAAAGTCTCCTGACTTTGATATGTGTTTTTTGTTCCCTGAACACCAATTCTTTATTAACGAAATTTTCTCTTCATTATTCCCAAGAAAATATCCTTTTGTAAATGTTATACTCTTATTACCCTCACAGCTTTTTACTTGTAAACCTATAAGATTGTTAAGAATTTTTGCAATCATCACCAAACAAGCTTCATTAGCTTTAGAAATCTCATTCTGATCACTTAAATAACTCGCTGGATCTATTTCAAAATGTACTTGTGAGAATACCGCAACACATTTTTTATTTTTATTTGTAACTTTTATTAAATATGGAATGTTCGTTGAATTTACTGAGTCCAAAACTTCAAGTTTAAGCTCGACCCCAGTTACTTTATTGAGTTCTAATTTATTGACTTCTATCTCGTTTGACTTACTCAGGATACTTAGCTTCAATTTACATGAATCATGGTCATTGCTAGATACTTGCACGATTTCTTCGAATGTTTCTTCATGTTCATAAGAAGGAAGTAAAGTGTGTAATAAGTTTGAATGGAAAACTAAGATATTTCCTCCTTCTAGAAAATATTTGTAAAATATATTTGCATATTCATCTATGTTCCCAACAATGACCACTAAAGCTGACCGCCCTTTCCAAGCACCGTTTTCTATAGTTTCTCGATTGACTGAATACACAGTGTATCTATCCATATCTAAAACTTTTTTCAACAATTTCTCCAAACACTTGTTTCCTTCTTTATTCTGGGAGTAAATTAGGATATTAATTGATTTTGTTATACATAGTTTTGATGAAAGATTTCTATTAATTTCTTCCATATTTTATTTATTGTCTATCTAAACCCCACGTTGTACAGTTTTCCCACTTTAAACCACACACAGTAAACCCACTTTCATGTTCTAACCTTATAACTAAGTATGCTACTATTTTGTAAAATGATAAAATCTACCAACCCAAACTGACGTTATTGAACAACTTAGCGGTCAGCGGCTTGAACAACCTTGTATGATAGACATTTCCGAATGATAAAGCGGCTTTATATGAGTCCAATCATATGTACGTCAATACGTTAAGGTCCAAGGACGAACAATGTAAAATGTGTGTGTGATAAAAGATAGTAGAACAACTGGTTTGAAGATTTTTATTAATGTTTAAATCGATAATTTAACGATTTATCAATTGTACAAGAGATATTAAGCTGATATTTCATATATTCCATAGTGAATTTTTATACTTGCTTGTCATCTTTTGATATCACAATGGCACAACTAATCGTGAAGAAATTTTGCATAGGTGTAGCCAATGACATTGAGAGGGATACTTTTTATCCCTGTTAAGTGTTTTCCCGTGGTATAATTTTGGATGTCCACGCAGACGAAGTTAAATTTATTGCGGCATTGTCCGTGTTAATTTTGCTTTACCGAACCCAATTAGACACAGTACTCGCACACCAAGTTTGACCCTCTGAAGTTAGCTCTCCGCAATTTCAAACATGTACAGACGGAATGTGTGTGTATCATTTTCAATACTAACTATCCTTAGATGACATAAAACATTAAGACATTTCTTTCCACCCGCTAACCTGCCATACCTCCTACTTATATGTTAATAATTGATACTTCGCGGTCTTTTGTGGCTAACTTCAGAGGGGCAAACTATGTTTGTACCATGGTCTTCGTAGCTAAACAAGGCCACGTAGAAAAATGACTTAGCGCCAAACAAATAACTATGGAAATTAATAAATTAGTAACTCACCAAAGATGCAAGGAACACAAGGTGAGATAGGGACACTTGGCGCACGCGTTCTGATGATGCACTGGCTCCGGCAGCTTCTGCTGCAGGGTAGCAGATGCGTCTTCTATGTCAGTCAGTTGTTCTGTAAACATTTCAGTATATATCATGGTTACCCCTTGGCCTTCATCCCTCTTAATGGTTGGCGACGTTAGACGGAAACCATTTCACCCAGTAGTTTCAAACTGAGGCGCTGGCTATGCTGCCATTCATTCCGGAACACAACAGCGCTGATTAGCACCGCTGTTTGACGGCAGACGGTGTTAGCTAGGCGGATATAAAAAATGCCCTACCGCCAACCAGAATGCAGATAGATACCACTAGGAATCGAACCAGGGACCGGATCGTAAGTCAAGCGTGTAGCCATTTGGCCACTCCAGTGGTTACTTATTTTCAAGATTTAACTACTTCGTAAGATTACAATCAACGTACATGAAAGTGTTTTGTGCTTTTGCCCGCGACTTCGTCCGCGAGGACCTTGCCAAGTATTCCTGGGGAACTACATGCTTGATAGGGATAGAAAGTAGCCTGCGTCCTTTTCCGGCTTTTTTAACTGTCGAAATAGAAAATAAAATAAAGTAATCGTGACCTTGATAAACAAACATGAGACTGATTTTGCATATGATATTGACATAGATAGGTACAAATATGATATTAAAATATTAGTATGGTTCTGTACCTGGATCGACGTCTTCGGGGCCCGTGGCCAGGTATTGCACTAATTGATTCCTCAGCATCATCAGGTCACGTCTTTCCGGATAACCACAGCTCACTTCCCTAAGATCGACACGCTCTCTACAAAAAAAAATTACGTAAATAAAACAGTTCGTTCGTCTGTCTTTCAGAGGCATTTACTTTGACAGCCATTAGGTGTAGAACACACTAATATTTTAAAGGATAAATAGCTTGAGGCTAATTTATAAGGAGGCTACTGGCATAAACACCACACTTGCCAGGCGGGTTGGTGATCTCAGTATTCGATGAGTTCTTCAGGAGGGTTCTGCCACTCCCCCCGGTATGTTTTTTTTCCTCTCTCGCCTCTTACGACACCCACTGGAAGAGATAGGGTGGTCCTATAATAATCAGGAACCACACGGCGTACGGTGGTAACGTGAAACGTGCACCACTATTAGTTGGACCAGGTACCCTACTAAAGGACGCGGGAAGTAGCTGATTGCAAGCGACTCGGGACCAGTCATTGTGGCGTACTATGGGGGAGGCCTTCGTGTGCGAGTACGACTCGAACTTAGCCGTTTTTCGTTATTTTTGTAATAATACACAACAATAAACGATTTATGTTTATTAAGCTACTATCACACTATTAATTAGCCTATCTTATTACACCACTAAACAGATCGTAGAGAATAAGCGTGAATAGTGCAAGGGGCGCCAGTATCGCTATCAATCTGTACCCAGGTGTTGTATCTCGGTAATCATAGCATAAGGAGTAATACACGCTCCCAATCTCCAAGCAAGCGGACCCAGGCTGACCAACCACGTATATAGGTTCGTCTGTGTCACACTTCGCGTTGGTCTCCTCTTTGAAAGTGTACTTGGTGACCAATCTCGATATCAGCCCAACGCTACCGTTATTGTAGTTATTCAGTTTCTCTCTAACCCAATTCTCTTTGTAAATCTGTTGTAACGTGTCCGCACCCCACATCCTTGACGTATTCCTCGAGACTTTTGTAGTATCATTGAACGCGCTAGCTACGTAAGCGCGATTCATTTCCTCAACAACATTCTGAAGGTGAATGCCTAAGCCGCTCAAGGCATCATTATTAGTCATTATGTCATGTAACTCTACTCTACTGCCTGGGGATGATAAAAAGCCACAGTACGATTTCGTATGTAAAATGAATGGGGCTCCCGGAGAGAAATTACATATGACTCTGATGTCGCCGTTCGGTCGGTGGCCTTGAGCGCAGCCTATCTTGTACGTGGAAGCCCACAACAGCTGGGCTGTGTGATACGTGTAGGATTCTAGGAAGCCGCATTTGACGTCGTTTATGCTCAACTGATCGTGCGCGTTCCAGAACCAAGCGTGTATACAGCCGATTATTGGATCGACGAAACATTCGCTCTTCGGTTTGCTGCAGGGAAAATAATAATATGTTACTGATTGTTTGATACATGAGTTGAACTATATAAAACGTTTACTAAAAGATTGGACCTCGCTGGAATGTGACGCCTCTCCCGTTTCCCCGCTCACTTCCCCGCGTTCATTCTGTCGCGTCAGTACGGTTCGCACACCTTACCCATGCTTCGCAATGACGTCATCGACGCCACGACCAAACTTCAGGAACCGGGTAGTAATTACATCCCGGACATTACATATAAATTTCATCATATCGTCCGCTGTACATCGTGCGAGCAAGACAGTTGAAAAATAGTATTATGTAAACGAAAACAGCATCTAAATTGTGCTCACATTTTTTCACTGATAAGTCTTACAGTGCTGATCGAAAGTTGAGATCAACTTTGTAATCTTCACGATAAATATATAGGAAGCTTCATCGTGGTAAAAAGCTTTAGACAAAACTTTGACATTGCTTCACCATCAATACGAAAGTATGAGTTAGGAAAGGGTTAGGCTGTCATGAAAATTCGGTCCACATGAACTTGGAAGTAATAGAAGGACACCCATTTGTTATACATATATAGGACATATTGTTCTGAACCAGTATCATGTGCTACAATTTACCATGTATCGCTCCCGACTCCGCAACATCCCCACGCGTATTTCGTGCACTCCAATTGTGAAGCGATGTTGGAATCGAGCGACGAGCATGGCGCCGGGCCCGGCTGGCATTGACGAAGCCACTGAACAGATATATGCTCCAAATCCAAATCGTACATGACTTGTTTCATATTCGCGGCCGGGGGTAGAAACGGGTATTGATTCTGGTAATGACCCGATGCGACTTGGTTCCTGATCGTATTAACAATATTTATTACGGCAATTTGGTCCATGATAGTCGGCTTTTCGATCTCATACCCTTTGTCACAGATCAAGGAGTTGCTCGTCGCAGGGTACAAGCAGAGGGTATGATCTGCGAAGCAAGGGGGCATGGTGCACCACATATTCGTGTCTTTCTCGGAATTGTCCTGTTCCGTATTAACGAACGAATCAGTGTCATCGACTATGACATTCGTAAGCATTTTAGGAGACAGACTGAACACTTCGTGTTCTGCTTCTGTGTATTCGCCGTACAGCACCGGCAGATCCCAGCACGGATAGTCTTCAGGGACATACCACACGTTAATGTCTCTGGTTTCATTGATTCCTGGTAGTAAAAGATATTTATTGAAAGGCACATTGGCTATTGCTGGTTCGTAATTAAAAATTTCGGACGGGTGTCTTCCTGCATGTCGCGATTCTACATCCGATTGCGAGGCTTCATTTGCTCGAGACCGAATCGTATCGATCTCATCCTTATTTCGCATTTTCACCGTGTCGTCATAATTATTATAAACTTTAACTAATTCGAGTAGTTGATCAATTTTTGTAGCAGCAGTGGGTGCATCAGTTGTTTCAGTTGCCTTCCGAATAGTGGACGGTGGGAATTCCGGCGTCAAAAGTCTCGAAAGTATATCTGAATCTGATTCGCCGTCGTCCGATTTAGCATCACGGTCTCCGGTTCGTCGCGAGTGCGTATATGTATCTCCTTCCTGATCGATGTCATTGTTAATGTAATCTAAGTGAACTCCACAGCATTTCGGCAAAAGAATAATCAATAAGCTCGTTTTACAAATGAAGGTAGCCATTTTTTTTCAGTTTACTGTCAGCGTCGCATTGCCTTCTAGTTTCCCCTCTCATTGTCATAGTTCACCATTGACCCACTATTCACTTTATTGTCATTTTATGTTCAATAAACAAATTATGAACAATTTATTTGCATATTCTTATATGTACAAAGTTCGCATGGCCTATAACGATAAGGTCGTAGGATGGAGGCGTCTACGGACTAGTAGTTTTTGCCCACGACTTCATTTAAATGGATTTCATAAATTATCTATGTGGATAAAAGTACCATTACGCAAAAATTTCAACAACAAAAAACATAACTGTTGTTGTGTAGTTTAGACGCCAATATATTATGTACTTTCACATTTTACCCGCGACATTGGCTGTATTCACTCAATTACTTAATGAACAACGGCTTAGTCTACGTCATCAAGATCGGTCTAGCCATTTCGTCGTGAAAATGAAACAAACAGATCGAGGGTCAGAGATATAACAAATGTATAATATTAGTGCTGAGACCAACTTTGTAGCCAGCCAGTAGTCAACGAAGACCGTTAAAGGTTTTAACCGCCTCCTTGGCCTAATGGCTACATGCTTAGAATCACAATCCGGACGTCCCGGCTTCGATTCCCAGTGGGGGTAACCTATCGGCCCTTGGTTTGGTTGGTGGTAAGGCACTTTTTATGTCCGTCTGGCTAGCTACCACCATGCTACTAAAGTCTGCCGATAAATACCAGTGTTAATGATAATAGCACTGTTGTATACCCACTTCAAATAAAGCAGAAGCCCCTTCTGTGTGGAGAGCGCAGGGTCCTCGTTCCGTTGCAGACTCAACATCATGCCGTACAGCACCAGCTGCCCGCGGTGCTCCGACGACACTGACGCCCTGCCGCTCTTCAACTCCAGCGGCATCACCGTGCTGTGACGGCCTGGCTCGTACATACATTTATATCACAAACTAGTAGCTCCACCCTCGATGGGAATATACATCAAATTTTAAAAAATGTTTATTTCATATCAATACACATACTTACAAAATCGGTTAACCCTGTCGAAATTTCTGAGGTTAGAACTTTTAAGAAAAATCGACGAATTGGGAACCTGCTCCTTTTTTGAAGTCGGTTGATAATAACAATAAAAATATATTAAGTCCAGAAGAAGTGGTAGATAATCAGTTATTATTTCAAATTTATTACATCAATTATTTCAAATTACTATAGTGTAACTGAAGCTGTTTAGACTGGGCGTTATTTATTAGACAATCGCAATCGGAAAAGGACATGGATGCACAGGCACAGGTTTCTCTTAACCGATCGTAAATAAACATTCCTTTTTATGAAACTACTTTTGGGTGACTATCCAGCCTACACCTACCCTTATGGACATTTTCAAAGTGGCAGTAAGACCTTTGTAACCATGTAAATAAATAAAGAATACTAGAGTATACCCTTTTGTTCATGTGAAGTAACTTCCACAGTCGCATCGATCTTCCCTTTCAAGCCCAGCTGTGGACAACACAAGTTCTCCTCTATGTCCAGAACTTTGTTTATATGGCCTGTCCATTGATCTTTTTTTGGTTGCTGAAAAAAGAAGTATTAAAACAAATTGGTAAAAATACATTTATAAATCCTACCTACATTTAAACATATTGATTCTTTTTGTCAGCTATTTATAAAACCCTTTATTTTTGGGTATCAAATCTCTCGATAGGTTTAAAGAACTAAAATATTTGAAGTCATTTTATTCAAAATTTTGATACTCTCTCATAATTAAGACGAATCTAAGGACACTTATAAAGCTAAACTCTATGAAGCTACAGAGCGTGCCAAATAATTATACATACACTCGAACAACATAACCCTCTTTCTGGCGCAGTCGGGTACAAAAGGTATTATTAACAGGACAAGGCAATAACTAGTTGTCTCCACTTAAAACTTCCGCTGAGTACACGTGGCTAAGAGCAATAATCTCACAAATATACCCAAATACCTTATCGCGCGGAGGGTTGCCAGCAACATAAGTCTGCATGAACTCGGCTAAGGGTGCAACATAAGCCTGCATGTTGGACAACGCCTCTTCCTCACCGAGCCCCGCGTCGTATAACATTTGTATTGAGTCTTTCACTATCTTGTATATTTCCAGACGTAACCGTGCTATAGTTACTATGTTTTCTGTAAGAGCTTTTTGGACGAGCTCGTGTATTAAAATTCCAATAGTCATCTGAAATAGCAGGTATTAACATATTATACAAATGAATTACTATTCAAAAAAATGATGATAAGGGTGCGTTTCCACTGAGGCAGAGCTAAGCAGAGGTTAGCGACTCATGTAACGACCAATTAGTGGTTAATTAAACTTACCTTAAGTGAAGTTCAACCATAATTATATGAGGTGCATCCGAAGAGATTTAATACCATGTAGTCCGTTATTTCTACGTACCGCACCGTCACACTGTTTAGATTCTTAAAAAAATCAAACAATAAAACAAAAAGAATTTTCCAAACATTCTTATGAATATCTTGCAGGCCGCCAGAGTTGGCAATACTGTCATTTAGTTCAGAGTGTTTTACCTGCGGACATCATTCTGGTCTGGGCATAACTATTTAAAAATATGTACTTAATGGGCAGGGTGGGACCTTAAATCTCTTCGGATGCAGTACCTCATATAATTATGGTTGAACTTCACTTAAGCTAAGTTCGAGATAGATTTAAAGATACTTGTCCACTACCAGCTGAAAAAAAGGGCAACCTTTTTTGAAAAACACTGACCGCTGTATTGGCAGAGTCAATACCACGCCACCTCTCTTGAAGAATAGCCTTCCTCTTACAGAACACTCCAGCTACAACACTGGTCGAGGACATGAGGTGGTCTGGCCGGAGAGCCAGCAGTCCTGCATTGTTGCCAACGTAGAACTGGTCTGAAGAGTCCCGGGTCGCTAGCACGCTCATTGTTTCACCTACACTTAGAGGTGTGTCTAACCTGTTTCATTAAAACAAAACCTTAACTTAAAATGGTCGCATTTGCAACACATTTATTTCTATTCAATTGGAATATCAAGATTAGGGCAAAAGGTCTCAGAGTGCATTGCATTTTACATTGCATCCTAGCATGAAATTGCTCTCATGATGTTTAATTAGCTTTAAAAAGTGTGGCATGCATGTTCTCATACAATATCATATCAACTCACCACACTCCTTCCACTAAACATGTTGCAATTTGATTACTCTCATTTTGAAGTCGAAGCTCCAACTTGGTGGGATGTTGTGTGACTGAAGTTACTTCACACCGCTGTATTATACTTAAGTCTAAGTTTTCTTTGCATTCCTGAAATTGTTTGTATACATTACTATGTTTAACATACTTCATAAAAATAGCAACTATGGCAGTTTGGTGACAGTTTTCAAAAATAATATGCTATTCTGTAGGTGAAAGCTAGTATCACAGCTTGTATATTTGATGATGATGATGATAGGCACCACATCTGGCCAGGTCTAGCCTGTTCCGGTCAAACCGGCACACCAGAGGACGCAAAGTTGTTCAGGAGTGACACACTCTAGGAGAGGAGGGGAAGACTCCCACGCCGCATCTCAGAAGCCACAGTCAACCGGTTATGCAGCCTTGAGCCAACATTGTATAGTAGGAAGACAGGTAAACGTCGAGAAATGAGCGTTGTTGAGATAAGCTTGATTGTGTTGGTCTGGATCTATATCGTATGATCATGATCTGTCAGCTGTTGATTCTCAAAATGCCTTATCTTCACTTCACATCCGCACCCGATGTTGTTGCGTAGGCTATGTGAACTTGGCACCCGACCTTGAAAAAATTTAATTTTTTTTGCGCTATTCTATAGATTTACGTTTGTAGTTGTTTGTAGTGAAACTATTTTCGTTTGTAGTTAAACCAAAAAAAAGTTATGACGAGTCAAAAAAAAGCTGGCACCCGACTTTGAAAAAATTAACTTTTTTTTGTGGTTATCGGTAGATATAGGTTTGTAGAGGTTTGTAGTGAAACTATTTTCGTTTGTAGTTAAACCAAAAAAAAGTTATGACGAGTTAAAAAAAATTCTCTCAAACTTTAAAAAATTAACTTTTTTTCGTGATTTTCGATAGATATAGGTTTGTAGAGGTTTGTAGTGAAACTATTTTCGTTTGTAGTTAAACCAAAAAAAAGTTATGACGAGTTAAAAAAAATTCTCTCAAACTTTAAAAAATTAACTTTTTTTCGTGATTTTCGATAGATATAGGGCAGTAGAGGTTTGTAGTGAAACTATTTTCGTTTGTAGTTAAACCAAAAAAAAGTTATGACGAGTTAAAAAAATTCTCTCAAACTTTAAAAAATTAACTTTTTTTGTGATTTTCGATAGATATAGGGTAGTAGAGGTTGGTAGTGAAACTTTTGCGCTACTACAAACGAATACGAGTAACTACAAACGAAATCCAATCTACTACAAACGATTTTGAGATACTACAAACGAATACGAGTTACTACAAACGAAATCCAATCTACTACAAACGATTTTTAGCTACTACAAACGAATACGAGTTACTACAAACGAAATCCAATCTACTACAAACGATTTTAACCTACTACAAACGAATTCGAGTAACTACAAACGAAATCCCATCTACTACAAACGATTTTGACCTACTACAAACGAATTCGAGTAACTACAAACGAAATCCAATCTACTACAAACGATTTTGACCTATTACAAACGAATTGGAGTAACTACAAACGAAATCCAATCTACTACAAACGATTTTTAGCTACTACAAACGAATACGAGATACTACAAACGAAATCCAATGTACTACAAACGATTTTTAGCTACTACAAACGAATACGAGTTACTACAAACGAAATCCAATCTACTACAAACGATTTTTAGCTACTACAAACGAATTCGAGTTACTACAAACGTAATCCAATCTACTACAAACGATTTTTAGCTACTACAAACGAATACGAGTTACTACAAACGAAATCCAATCTACTACAAACGATTTTTAGCTACTACAAACGAATTCGAGTAACTACAAACGAAATCCAACCTACTACAAACGATTTTTAGCTACTACAAACGAATCTAGTAGAGAGTTTTAGTAGAGAGAATTTTTTTTAACTCGTCATAACTTTTTTTTTGTTTAACTACAAACGAAAATAGTTTCACTACAAACCTCTACAAACCTATATCTACCGATAACCACAAAAAAAAGTTAATTTTTTCAGAAAAAAAAAATTAATTTTTTCGTTTTAATTATTTTTTTTCTGAAAAAATTAACTTTTTTTGTGGTTATCGGTAGATATAGGTTTGTAGAGGTTTGTAGTGAAACTATTTTCGTTTGTAGTGAAACCTAAAAAAAGTTATGATGAGTTAAAAAAAATTCTCTCAAACTTTAAAAAATTAACTTTTTTCGTGATTTTCGATAGATATAGGGCAGTAGAGGTTGGTAGTGAAACTTTTGCGTTACTACAAACGAATACGAGTTACTACAAACGAAATCCAATCTACTACAAACGATTTTTAGCTACTACAAACGAATTCGAGTAACTACAAACGAAATCCAATCTACTACAAACGATTTTGACCTACTACAAACGAATTCGAGTTACTACAAACGAAATCCAATCTACTACAAACGATTTTTAGCTACTACAAACGAATTGGAGTAACTACAAACGAAATCCAATCTACTACAAATGATTTTTAGCTACTACAAACGAATACGAGTTACTACAAACGAAATCCAATCTAATACAAACGATTTTTAGCTACTACAAACGAATTCGAGTTACTACAAACGAAATCCAATCTACTACAAACGATTTTTAGCTACTACAAACGAATTGGAGTAACTACAAACGAAATCCAATCTACTACAAACGATTTTGACCGACTACAAACGAATTCGAGTTACTACAAACGAAATCCAATCTACTACAAACGATTTTTAGCTACTACATACGAATACGAGTTACTACAAACGAAATCCAAAACGAATTCGAGTAACTACAAACGAAATCCAATCTACTACAAACGATTTTTAGCTACTACAAACGAATTCGAGTAACTACAAACGAAATCCAATCTACTACAAACGATTTTGACCTATTACAAACGAATTGGAGTAACTACAAACGAAATCCAATCTACTACAAACGATTTTTTAGAGCTACTACAAACGAATTCGAGTAACTACAAACGAAATCCAATCTACTACAAACGATTTTGACCTATTACAAACGAATTGGAGTAACTACAAACGAAATCCAATCTACTACAAACGATTTTTAGCTACTACAAACGAATACGAGATACTACAAACGAAATCCAATGTACTACAAACGATTTTTAGCTACTACAAACGAATACGAGTTACTACAAACGAAATCCAATCTACTACAAACGATTTTTAGCTACTACAAACGAATTCGAGTTACTACAAACGAAATCCAATCTACTACAAACGATTTTTAGCTACTACAAACGAATACGAGTTACTACAAACGAAATCCAATCTACTACAAACGATTTTTAGCTACTACAAACGAATTCGAGTAACTACAAACGAAATCCAACCTACTACAAACGATTTTTAGCTACTACAAACGAATCTAGTAGAGAGTTTTAGTAGAGAGAATTTTTTTTAACTCGTCATAACTTTTTTTTGGTTTAACTACAAACGAAAATAGTTTCACTACAAACCTCTACAAACCTATATCTACCGATAACCACAAAAAAAAGTTAATTTTTTCAGAAAAAAAATAAATTAATTTTTTCGTTTTAATTATTTTTTTTCTGAAAAAATTAACTTTTTTTTGTGGTTATCGGTAGATATAGGTTTGTAGAGGTTTGTAGTGAAACTATTTTCGTTTGTAGTTAAACCAAAAAAAAGTTATGACGAGTTAAAAAAAATTCTCTCAAACTTTAAAAAATTAACTTTTTTTCGTGATTTTCGATAGATATCGGGCAGTAGAGGTTTGTAGTGAAACTATTTTCGTTTGTAGTTAAACCAAAAAAAAGTTATGACGAGTTAAAAAAATTCTCTCAAACTTTAAAAAATTAACTTTTTTTGTGATTTTCGATAGATATAGGGTAGTAGAGGTTGGTAGTGAAACTTTTGCGCTACTACAAACGAATACGAGTAACTACAAACGAAATCCAATCTACTACAAACGATTTTGAGATACTACAAACGAATACGAGTTACTACAAACGAAATCCAATCTACTACAAACGATTTTTAGCTACTACAAACGAATACGAGTTACTACAAACGAAATCCAATCTACTACAAACGATTTTAACCTACTACAAACGAATTGGAGTAACTACAAACGAAATCCAATCTACTACAAACGAGTTTTAGCTACTACAAACGAATACGAGATACTACAAACGAAATCCAATGTACTACAAACGATTTTGACCTATTACAAACGAATTGGAGTAACTACAAACGAAATCCAATCTACTACAAACGATTTTTAGCTACTACAAACGAATTCGAGTTACTACAAACGAAATCCAATCTACTACAAACGATTTTTAGCTACTAAAAACGAATACGAGTTACTACAAACGAAATCCAATCTACTACAAACGATTTTTAGCTACTACAAACGAATTCGAGTTACTACAAACGTAATCCAATCTACTACAAACGATTTTTAGCTACTACAAACGAATACGAGTTACTACAAACGAAATCCAATCTACTACAAACGATTTTTAGCTACTACAAACGAATTCGAGTAACTACAAACGAAATCCAACCTACTACAAACGATTTTTAGCTACTACAAACGAATCTAGTAGAGTTTTAGTAGAGAGAATTTTTTTTAACTCGTCATAACTTTTTTTTTGTTTAACTACAAACGAAAATAGTTTCACTACAAACCTCTACAAACCTATATCTACCGATAACCACAAAAAAAAGTTAATTTTTTCAGAAAAAAAAATATTAATTTTTTCGTTTTAATTATTTTTTTTCTGAAAAAATTAACTTTTTTTGTGGTTATCGGTAGATATAGGTTTGTAGAGGTTTGTAGTGAAACTATTTTCGTTTGTAGTTAAACCAAAAAAAAGTTATGATGAGTTAAAAAAAATTCTCTCAAACTTTAAAAAATTAACTTTTTTCGTGATTTTCGATAGATATAGGGCAGTAGAGGTTGGTAGTGAAACTTTTGCGTTACTACAAACGAATACGAGTTACTACAAACGAAATCCAATCTACTACAAACGATTTTTAGCTACTACAAACGAATTCGAGTAACTACAAACGAAATCCAATCTACTACAAACGATTTTGACCTACTACAAACGAATTCGAGTTACTACAAACGAAATCCAATCTACTACAAACGATTTTTAGCTACTACAAACGAATTGGAGTAACTACAAACGAAATCCAATCTACTACAAATGATTTTTAGCTACTACAAACGAATACGAGTTACTACAAACGAAATCCAATCTAATACAAACGATTTTTAGCTACTACAAACGAATTCGAGTTACTACAAACGAAATCCAATCTACTACAAACGATTTTTAGCTACTACAAACGAATTGGAGTAACTACAAACGAAATCCAATCTACTACAAACGATTTTGACCGACTACAAACGAATTCGAGTTACTACAAACGAAATCCAATCTACTACAAACGATTTTTAGCTACTACATACGAATACGAGTTACTACAAACGAAATCCAATCTACTACAAACGATTTTAACCTACTACAAACGAATTCGAGTAACTACAAACGAAATCCCATCTACTACAAACGATTTTGACCTACTACAAACGAATTCGAGTAACTACAAACGAAATCCAATCTACTACAAACGATTTTGACCTATTACAAACGAATTGGAGTAACTACAAACGAAATCCAATCTACTACAAACGATTTTTAGCTACTACAAACGAATACGAGATACTACAAACGAAATCCAATGTACTACAAACGATTTTTAGCTACTACAAACGAATACGAGTTACTACAAACGAAATCCAATCTACTACAAACGATTTTTAGCTACTACAAACGAATTCGAGTTACTACAAACGTAATCCAATCTACTACAAACTATTTTTAGCTACTACAAACGAATTCGAGTTACTACAAACGAAATCCAATCTACTACAAACGATTTTTAGCTACTACAAACGAATACGAGTTACTACAAACGAAATCCAATCTACTACAAACGATTTTTAGCTACTACAAACGAATTCGAGTAACTACAAACGAAATCCAACCTACTACAAACGATTTTTAGCTACTACAAACGAATCTAGTAGAGAGTTTTAGTAGAGAGAATTTTTTTTAACTCGTCATAACTTTTTTTTGGTTTAACTACAAACGAAAATAGTTTCACTACAAACCTCTACAAACCTATATCTACCGATAACCACAAAAAAAGTTAATTTTTTCAGAAAAAAAATAAATTAATTTTTTCGTTTTAATTATTTTTTTTTTGAAAAAATTAACTTTTTTTTGTGGTTATCGGTAGATATAGGTTTGTAGAGGTTTGTAGTGAAACTATTTTCGTTTGTAGTTAAACCAAAAAAAAGTTATGACGAGTTAAAAAAATTCTCTCAAACTTTAAAAAATTAACTTTTTTTGTGATTTTCGATAGATATAGGGTAGTAGAGGTTGGTAGTGAAACTTTTGCGCTACTACAAACGAATACGAGTAACTACAAACGAAATCCAATCTACTACAAACGATTTTGAGATACTACAAACGAATACGAGTTACTACAAACGAAATCCAATCTACTACAAACGATTTTTAGCTACTACAAACGAATACGAGTTACTACAAACGAAATCCAATCTACTACAAACGATTTTAACCTACTACAAACGAATTGGAGTAACTACAAACGAAATCCAATCTACTACAAACGAGTTTTAGCTACTACAAACGAATACGAGATACTACAAACGAAATCCAATGTACTACAAACGATTTTGACCTATTACAAACGAATTGGAGTAACTACAAACGAAATCCAATCTACTACAAACGATTTTTAGCTACTACAAACGAATTCGAGTTACTACAAACGAAATCCAATCTACTACAAACGATTTTTAGCTACTAAAAACGAATACGAGTTACTACAAACGAAATCCAATCTACTACAAACGATTTTTAGCTACTACAAACGAATACGAGATACTACAAACGAAATCCAATGTACTACAAACGATTTTTAGCTACTACAAACGAATACGAGTTACTACAAACGAAATCCAATCTACTACAAACGATTTTTAGCTACTACAAACGAATTCGAGTTACTACAAACGAAATCCAATCTACTACAAACGATTTTTAGCTACTACAAACGAATACGAGTTACTACAAACGAAATCCAATCTACTACAAACGATTTTTAGGTACTACAAACGAATTCGAGTAACTACAAACGAAATCCAATCTACTACAAACGATTTTTAGCTACTACAAACGAATACGAGTTACTACAAACGAAATCCAATCTACTACAAACGATTTTTAGCTACTACAAACGAATTCGAGTAACTACAAACGAAATCCAACCTACTACAAACGATTTTTAGCTACTACAAACGAATCTAGTAGAGAGTTTTAGTAGAGAGAATTTTTTTTAACTCGTCATAACTTTTTTTTGGTTTAACTACAAACGAAAATAGTTTCACTACAAACCTCTACAAACCTATATCTACCGATAACCACAAAAAAAAGTTAATTTTTTCAGAAAAAAAAAATTAATTTTTTCGTTTTAATTATTTTTTTTCTGAAAAAATTAACTTTTTTTTGTGGTTATCGGTAGATATAGGTTTGTAGAGGTTTGTAGTGAAACTATTTTCGTTTGTAGTTAAACCAAAAAAAAGTTATGACGAGTTAAAAAAAATTCTCTCAAACTTTAAAAAATTAACTTTTTTTCGTGATTTTCGATAGATATAGGGCAGTAGAGGTTTGTAGTGAAACTATTTTCGTTTGTAGTTAAACCAAAAAAAAGTTATGACGAGTTAAAAAAATTCTCTCAAACTTTAAAAAATTAACTTTTTTCGTGATTTTCGATAGATATATGGCAGTAGAGGTTGGTAGTGAAACTTTTGCGTTACTACAAACGAATACGAGTATTTATAGTTACTCGAATTCGTTTGTAGTAGGTCAAAATCGTTTGTAGTAGATGGGATTTCGTTTGTAGTTACTCGAATTCGTTTGTAGTAGGTTAAAATCGTTTGTAGTAGATTGGATTTCGTTTGTAGTAACTCGTATTCGTTTGTAGTAGCTAAAAATCGTTTGTAGTAGATTGGATTTCGTTTGTAGTTACTCGAATTCGTTTGTAGTAGGTCAAAATCGTTTGTAGTAGATTGGATTTCGTTTGTAGTAACTCGTATTCGTTTGTAGTAGCTAAAAATCGTTTGTAGTACATTGGATTTCGTTTGTAGTATCTCGTATTCGTTTGTAGTAGCTAAAAATCGTTTGTAGTAGATTGGATTTCGTTTGTAGTTACTCCAATTCGTTTGTAATAGGTCAAAATCGTTTGTAGTAGATTGGATTTCGTTTGTAGTTACTCGAATTCGTTTGTAGTAGCTCTAAAAAATCGTTTGTAGTAGATTGGATTTCGTTTGTAGTTACTCCAATTCGTTTGTAATAGGTCATAATCGTTTGTAGTAGATTGGATTTCGTTTGTAGTTACTCGAATTCGTTTGTAGTAGCTAAAAATCGTTTGTAGTAGATTGGATTTCGTTTGTAGTTACTCGAATTCGTTTTGGATTTCGTTTGTAGTAACTCGTATTCGTATGTAGTAGCTAAAAATCGTTTGTAGTAGATTGGATTTCGTTTGTAGTAACTCGAATTCGTTTGTAGTCGGTCAAAATCGTTTGTAGTAGATTGGATTTCGTTTGTAGTTACTCCAATTCGTTTGTAGTAGCTAAAAATCGTTTGTAGTAGATTGGATTTCGTTTGTAGTAACTCGAATTCGTTTGTAGTAGCTAAAAATCGTTTGTATTAGATTGGATTTCGTTTGTAGTAACTCGTATTCGTTTGTAGTAGCTAAAAATCATTTGTAGTAGATTGGATTTCGTTTGTAGTTACTCCAATTCGTTTGTAGTAGCTAAAAATCGTTTGTAGTAGATTGGATTTCGTTTGTAGTAACTCGAATTCGTTTGTAGTAGGTCAAAATCGTTTGTAGTAGATTGGATTTCGTTTGTAGTTACTCGAATTCGTTTGTAGTAGCTAAAAATCGTTTGTAGTAGATTGGATTTCGTTTGTAGTAACTCGTATTCGTTTGTAGTAACGCAAAAGTTTCACTACCAACCTCTACTGCCCTATATCTATCGAAAATCACGAAAAAAGTTAATTTTTTAAAGTTTGAGAGAATTTTTTTTAACTCATCATAACTTTTTTTAGGTTTAACTACAAACGAAAATAGTTTCACTACAAACCTCTACAAACCTATATCTACCGATAACCACAAAAAAAGTTAATTTTTTCAGAAAAAAAATAATTAAAACGAAAAAATTAATTTTTTTTTTCTGAAAAAATTAACTTTTTTTTGTGGTTATCGGTAGATATAGGTTTGTAGAGGTTTGTAGTGAAACTATTTTCGTTTGTAGTTAAACAAAAAAAAAGTTATGACGAGTTAAAAAAAATTCTCTCTACTAAAACTCTCTACTAGATTCGTTTGTAGTAGCTAAAAATCGTTTGTAGTAGGTTGGATTTCGTTTGTAGTTACTCGAATTCGTTTGTAGTAGCTAAAAATCGTTTGTAGTAGATTGGATTTCGTTTGTAGTAACTCGTATTCGTTTGTAGTAGCTAAAAATCGTTTGTAGTAGATTGGATTACGTTTGTAGTAACTCGAATTCGTTTGTAGTAGCTAAAAATCGTTTGTAGTAGATTGGATTTCGTTTGTAGTAACTCGTATTCGTTTGTAGTAGCTAAAAATCGTTTGTAGTACATTGGATTTCGTTTGTAGTATCTCGTATTCGTTTGTAGTAGCTAAAAATCGTTTGTAGTAGATTGGATTTCGTTTGTAGTTACTCCAATTCGTTTGTAATAGGTCAAAATCGTTTGTAGTAGATTGGATTTCGTTTGTAGTTACTCGAATTCGTTTGTAGTAGGTCAAAATCGTTTGTAGTAGATGGGATTTCGTTTGTAGTTACTCGAATTCGTTTGTAGTAGGTTAAAATCGTTTGTAGTAGATTGGATTTCGTTTGTAGTAACTCGTATTCGTTTGTAGTAGCTAAAAATCGTTTGTAGTAGATTGGATTTCGTTTGTAGTAACTCGTATTCGTTTGTAGTATCTCAAAATCGTTTGTAGTAGATTGGATTTCGTTTGTAGTTACTCGTATTCGTTTGTAGTAGCGCAAAAGTTTCACTACCAACCTCTACTACCCTATATCTATCGAAAATCACAAAAAAAGTTAATTTTTTAAAGTTTGAGAGAATTTTTTTAACTCGTCATAACTTTTTTTTGGTTTAACTACAAACGAAAATAGTTTCACTACAAACCTCTACTGCCCTATATCTATCGAAAATCACGAAAAAAAGTTAATTTTTTAAAGTTTGAGAGAATTTTTTTTAACTCGTCATAACTTTTTTTTGGTTTAACTACAAACGAAAATAGTTTCACTACAAACCTCTACAAACCTATATCTACCGATAACCACAAAAAAAAGTTAATTTTTTCAAAGTCGGGTGCCAGCTTTTTTTTGACTCGTCATAACTTTTTTTTGGTTTAACTACAAACGAAAATAGTTTCACTACAAACAACTACAAACGTAAATCTATCGAATAGCGCAAAAAAAATTAAATTTTTTCAAGGTCGGGTGCCAAGTTCACATAGCCTGTTGCGTACATTGTATTTCTTATATCTTGTTGAGCCCTTCGTTGACCAATATCGACTCCTGTTGGGTTAGCGCCTTCTGAGTGTGTACAAGTTTGGGTTTCATTTGATGGCAAAATGACACGTTCCGCGAATGCACGGAGCCAAGGCCTGGTTCTGCACACCTACAATTTCAAAAGATCATCATCAAATAAAAGCGACTTAGCCACCATTACTGCATACTCGGCTCAATCTGCTCAAAAACATACAAAACCCACGAAACAACGAGTCAAGTCAACAAGAATCAACGTCGAAAACAAAGATGGCGCCAACGAATTCAACGAAATGACACTCGACGCTGCCACTCAGCACAAAAATAATGACCCTGCACAACCAAAATAAACGCAAAGTGCAAGTATAGTGCACAAGTGCAGGCCGAATTTGAAAGCTCTCCTTTAGATGATTGTTACTTGGCGCGTAGACTAGACCCATGTTTACAATAGAGTCCCGTTAACAACCTGTTCGAACGAAGAATAAAAAAGGTTTGGAACGGTCTCATCCGATATGCTCTTCAGTTCAGGGTCTGCATCATCATTACTAGCTAGCATCTTGTTTTCAGAATGTTTATTATTCATTATTTACGGTGACACGAGATTTGCCAATGTACACTGATTACGTATTTATAACGAAAGCGTTCCTCAGTCCCGCACAAATAACAACATGGTTCACACATAACTCTGAATGCAAGTATATTGCTAGGCACAACTAGAACACGCCAATTAACACCACAGTATTGAACGTGTAACTTTTAACAATATAACTAACTAACACAAATTGAAACTTTAGAAAAAATAAATACAATGCAGATCCGGGGAGCGTCCCATGGACGCGTCCGACCGTTACGGCGGACGGCAAAAGACCTCCCAGTATCACAGCTTGTATATTTATACATTTTATTAAAAGTATATATTTTTAAGCCTTTTTCCTCGGCACCCTTTTTTTCTTAACCACTGTTTGCATAATGAAATAGGATAAGCTGAACTAAATGAACATTATTAAGATAAACTTTGCTAAAAATATTAAGATATATTTAGCAGATACTACATTCCTTTGCAAATAATAACAGACATCACAATAGCTACCTATTGTGCTATAGAAAATTTTATAAAATTACCTGTTTACATCTCTACAGGTTAAAAGGTATATTTAGTGAATACTTTAATATATAATATTTACTAATATTGATACTGTATGTTATTAATACTTGGCAATAAATTCAAGATGGAAAGAGGTGATAAGGTCATTGGATGGAAAGTGCCTTAACTCAACCTCAAGCCAATGAGGTGCTGACTGCGCTACCTTTCATTACTGCAAGACAACAGTCCTAGTAACACTGCTTTTTGGCATCAGACATAGGTAATGCAGTTATCACCAACCAAACCTTGTGATTGTGAGGTGGCTACGGAAGCCAAAAATATTTTTCTTAAATTTGGCATTGCAGAGAATTATTGAAACACTATTTATTTTCTCTGTGAAGCTATCACACTTAGGCAGTGCATCAGTAAAAAGAGGTTTTAGCTGAGCAAGCTACTAATACTGCAATGAAGGTGTTGCACTGCAACTGCATTATTCTTTTTACAACAGCAACAATAAACATACATACATTTAATACATAATTCTAGTAACATAGGGCACATAAACACAGTTAAATAGCTTAGTAATATATTTTAACAATAATAAAATAGTACATACCTCATCAACATCTTGAATATCCCATTCATCATCAAACATATCATGTACTCCATTCTGACTCAGCACTAGAGATTTCACAGTAGAACCACTTTTTGATGGGGACAATTCATTTTGGTCCAACTTCTCTGGTGTCATCAGGATCTTGATCCTTGGTGAGCAGACAACTTCTGTAATAGTAGAAATTACATTGTTTGTATAGTCCCTTCCCTTAGATAGTGTCACCTTTAATAAAAGTCACCTGGTACACACCGGCTCTAGTAAAGGATGACTGCGGTATACAGACGCTGGTGAATTTGGAATTATATATCGAATCATTTGAAGTGAGGGACACTTTGAGTGATGCAGAGAAGTGTTTAATTTTATGCTCCATCCATCTTGTGAACCCATATTTTGTTGATTAAATTATTTTTGCTGCCTAAATTTATATGTACATTATTTAATACTATTTTTTTATTATAGTAACAACAAATTCCATTCAGATGTGCCTACACTATCGAAGTAAACGGACTAAAAATATCAACTACCCATGAACACTTAGGTCTTCATTCTGTCGTTTTTTTTAAATTAAAATGTTTATATAATACTGATAAACTTAAAATCTTACCTTGCACATGACTTTTCTTTGGAGTTCTGCTTCTTCTAGTACTAGCCACACTTTCAAATTGCAACATTTTCTTGGGAGTCTTTGCCTTCTCAATATGAATAACATGATTATGATTATCCTTACTACATGATTCTGTACTTATTTCGTTTTCATAATCATAAATAAATTTATTATCTGGAATCTTCTTATTTTTTACTGGACTCAAAGGTGATCTTACTGAATTCAGGATTAAATTATTAGTTTCAGACTGGATCAATACTGTGGTCTCTTTTTCTGAATGTGATTTGAGAGTGTGAGACTCATTTTTAATTCTTCCTGGCGAAATGTGGGTGTTTTCTTTCTGCGGTGATTTTATAGTTTTGGGGACACTGTTTTTAACTGGCAATCTTAGAGAACATGATTCATTACTCTTAACCTTCTTTGGAGTGTGATTGGTGTGTGAAACATTAGTAATTTCACAGGGATCGTCTAATATATCCAAGACATCGGGATCGGTAGCTTTTCTTTTGTGACACTTTTTTGATATAGATGTTAGGGATTTTACAGGTGAACTTTGGGGTTTTTGAGTTCCATGTATGTTGTTGCTTTTGAAAAATTGTGTAATTGCCTTCTGGTTTTTCGATGCACCGGGCTGGGGACCCTGAAACGCGAAAAAGTTAGCAAGCCTTAAATTTAGCAATGATTTCAATACTATGACTGTAGAAATTCTACGATGATTACCTTTTTAAGGCTCAGATTTTTAGGCATCTCACAACTGGTAAATGTGAGCCAACAGTTTAAATTAAATTTGTTTTTACACAATAATAAAATACAATGAAAACATTACAGAAATCTCCCGCGATTTGGTTTGGTTTGACAATTGATAGTTTTTAAATATTTTTTATTATTAGAAGCATTGGCAAAGTTACCATCAGCTTAAATATTTTACAAAACAAACAAACTTCAGTTTTCTCAATAAAATGTATAATGTGTACATTTTATCGATTATTTTGACGATTCTTGACGAGAATTTTAAAAGCCAGCCTGGGTTCAACATAATTCGAAAGAATCCATATGCCGATTGTATCTTTCGATCGCGTCGAAATCTTCACAATTTTGCGTAATCAATACTATAACACCGTCTGTGACACTTTTTGCACTATATCACACATTTTTAACACACAAAAGTATTATTAATGAATTACTAAAATTGCAATGAACCACAATTTTTCAAGTTCGCGCCAAGAATCCTTGGTGATTCTTACGTATGAAATCATTCTTAAATCTCTTTGATATACACAGACATTGGTCAATAAATTAGTTGTACCTACACTGCACATGTCAGGTGAGGAAAACTTTTGATGAAAAGTTTTTATAGTTCTTATGAATAAAATCAGTTTTAACATGCAATACCTTAGCTAGCTTGCTAAACTAAATATTTATATGGGAGGACTATGAGTACTTCCATTACGAGGCCTTTACTGTAATTGCTTAACTTTTGAGGCAGATAATTGATCATTAGTGATAAGATTAAATCGTGTTTAGGGTTGATGATTTTTCGGGTTGGCTTTACAATTGGGGCGCAGGAATTCGTGGTTTCTGCGGTATGCATTAAGTAGGGATTGGACCCTTTTGGTATAGTAACTATACCTTTGGATAGGACCCCCCTTTCGAACGACACCCCTCCCGCCCCGCGGAGATTAATGGTTCTTTTATTATTCTTATTTTAATGCGCGTGAAAAGGAACGTAATTTTGCTCTTCCAAAAATTATTAAACCGGAAAGTTCAGATTGAGTAATGTGAAATGGAACGCATTCCGCCAATTTTTTGATAATCGAAAGCTTTTTTTTAATACGCGGTCGCTCGCGATTTTTGTTGCGACGTTTTTTTAACTGTGCACTACGTGATAGAGGTTGTAATAAGACGTGCGTGCGAAGTTTACTTTCGCTTAGTTTAAAATTAAATTTTAATTGGCTTGCAATGTCTAAAAGACCAGAACATCAAGCACCACCCGAAATAGTAAGTTAAATCATGCTAGGGATTTAGGTTGAAGACTGTAGACAAGATTTTGTATGTATTTTAATTATTATATTTTACAGTTCTACAATGATGATGAAGCCAGGAAATACACTCAAAAGTAAGTTTTTAATTTTTCCATAACAATTAAATTAGTTGCGTATCCATCATAACCTATGATTTTTTGCCAGTACTCGTATCATCGATATCCAAGCACAGATGACAGAGAGATGTTTAGAGCTACTGGTGTTGCCGGAGGACTCGCCGTGTTTGCTGTTGGACGTTGGATGCGGTTCGGGCCTCTCCGGTGCGGTTCTTGAAGAAAGTGGACACATGTGGATTGGATTAGATATATCAAATTCTATGCTAGGTGAGTTTGATGGTTGATGAGGAACCATATTTTTGTATTACAATGATATTGTGTGCACACTTTACTTGTTTGTTATCTTTAGTGCACACTTTAAGTATATAAATGTTTGAAAAGAATGTTTCTGCTGTTTAATGTTCTTATGAATATGACATAATACTCTTCTTTTCAGATGTTGCACTAGAAAGAGAACTTGAAGGGGATTTAGTTCTGGCAGATATGGGTCAGGGAGTGCCATTCAGGGCAGGTAGCTTTGATGGTGCTGTGTCAGTCTCTGCCATACAGTGGCTGTTCAATGCAGACAAGAAATCACATCATCCCGTCAAAAGATTGTATAAGTTTTTTAGCATGCTTTATGCTTCACTGGTGAGCAAAGAAATATGCTTATATTGGTTCAAGAGTACAAATAAAAGCTAACGAAGTTTTTATTGTAAACATTACATTAAATAAATTAACCTGTTTAGTGAGTATGATAAAACATTCCTTGATGTGCAAAGAAAATAAATACTGAGTAAAATATCAACATTAATTTTAAATGTTTGAAAATTAGTTCTAATTCATCAGTTATCATCAAGTGGTTATCACACTTAAGACATAATTATGTCATACTATCCATTAGATAGAGCAATTTTAACTAATAAACAATAACTTTACCATCTGTAGTCGCAAAAAGTATTAGCTCTTCTGTTGAGAATTTAAACTGTAGGGTTAGATTTGTCGCAGTTGAATTGCTTCAAAGGCTGCTTTACATAGCTGCTGGCTGTAACACTAAACAGTAATATCTAATAAATAATTTAGTTAGTAATTACCATGAACAAAAAAAATATAACTAAATGTCATACTTTCTTGTTTTTTTATTTCATCATGGTCACCCTATGCCAACACAATTCATTCTCCAAAACGTCAAACGTAGCGCAGGGGCCATCCAACTAGAGTTTTACGGATGCTTTATATAACAGTACTGTTTAGTGTTACAGCTAGCGGCTTTGTAAAGCAGCCTTTTAAGTAATTCAACTGCGACAGATTCAATCTCAAATCAATTCAAGCGCATTCAAACAATATTATACTACTTATTATCTTATCAATTGCAGACACAGTATTTCTTAAATATATTTGAGCTGTTAAATTCATTTTTATTTGATGTTTGTGCAAACCCTAAATACATTTAGACTTTTCATTATTTTTGCAGTCAAGATCAGCTAGAGCTGTATTCCAGTTCTACCCAGAGAATGAGAGCCAGCTAGAACTGCTCACATCTCAGGCCATGAAGGCAGGCTTCTATGGAGGTGTAGTCATTGACTATCCAAACTCTGCCAAAGCTAAGAAGTTCTTCTTGGTTCTCATGACTGGTGGTGTTGCTCCATTGCCAAAGGCTTTAGGTTTGGAATTTTTTATTTAGATAAACATGTTTTCTGCCCCATAATTGTATTGTCTTTGATTATATGACTGGCCCACTCTCTGTAGAAGAGTAGGCCTGAGCCCCTGCAGTGGGGACATATGCTGTTGATAATGAAGAATTATATTGTACTATTTTTCGCCCGTGACTGCGTGCATGGACTATTTTTATAAATTATAGGCTATGTGTTATTCTAATGCATAAAATGCAAACTTTCGCGTTTATAATATTAGTTTGATATTTAAAACCTAAATTATCAATTATGTATATTTTATAATCATAATTATCAATTATGTATATTTTATAATCATAAAAAATCAGGACCGGATTAGATTATAAATGTGATTTTATTTTACTACAGGTACAGACGATGCAGATGAAAGTCTCCAAATAAAGTATGCAAAGCGAGAAGCTACAAGGAATGTTAGAGGAAAACCTCTCAAAAACACAAGAGCTTGGATCATGGAAAAGAAAGAAAGAAGACGAAAACAGGGGAAAGACACCAAACCAGACACTAAATATACTGGAAGGAAGAGAAGTGGACGGTTTTAAAAATAATTATGTACAGTTTACAGCTAACTTTGTATATACCATATTAATACTAATTATTAAACTATTGTTAATATCTAAATTATTTATTATCTCTTAACAACATATTTCCAAACAGTGTCCACCCCATGTCCAAAAGTCTCAACTGGAATCATATTAGGTAAAGGAAATCTACACACAACTATAACTGTCTCATTATTAGCTTCATCCAATAGTTTCTGTTCAAATGCTGTCATCATCTGCTCAACCCCAAATATAACAATATTATTGTATGGTTTTAAATCAAAAGACCATAGATTTTTTCTGTAAAATTTGGCAGATCTGCACTGAGGGTCTAGTAAACAGGCCAATCTTGAATAATAAACAAGCCATGGGTTCAGTTCAACACCATCCGATTTAAAGCCGAGTTTAGCAGCTTTGAATACTATTCTTCCGTCTCCTGAACCTACATCGAGTAGTGTTCCAGTTCGACCTTTTAATGCTTGCGTAACTCCCGCTAATTGGTCAGTAGTAGCAGGGACGTATGGGAGGCAAAATTTCCTGAAAGCAGGCGATACGAACGGTATGCAAACTATATAGACTCCAACTGCTAGTCCACCCGTTGTGTAAATAAGTATTTTCCCAGCAGGAGAAAGTTTTCGAGGGCTCTTCGACGTGGAGTTTTGTAATAATTCCAGCTCCATTATATTATTCTGTGCATATTTTTTTCGATTATGTAAGGTTATGTTTTCAGTAGTAGTAGTGTAGTAGTCACAGACTAATATATTATGTATGTATGTACATACCTATACGGTATTAGTAGAAATTAGTAGTAATTTAATTCCCCCGAATGGGAAGGCAATGGAACTAATCCATACAGCCTACTCTGAATATATCTTTTCTTCAGTTTTCTTAATAAAATGTATGATGTGTACATTTTATCCTGTACATATTATTTTACGAGAATTTCAAAGGCCAGCCTTGGTTTCAACCAAAGACATTTAATATTAATAGACCGGACAAAGCAAACAAACATATTGATCCTAAACTTATTACCAATTGGTAATAAGTTACTTAATCTAGTGTCACATCACGTCACGCGGCCGTACAAGACATTGGACATACCATTGACTTTTGAGATCAAAATGTTTATTATGAAACGTTTCCCAATGACCGGTCTATAATCTATTACTATATTTAAATCTCTCTGGTTAAAGCCATATTATATTTAAAAAAAGACGTGCGGTGCGTTTTTATATAGTACTAATAGCTTCCGCCCACGACTTTGTCTGCGTGTACTTCAGGATTTATTCTACTTGTTCGATAGGCATAGAAGGCATCTATCTCCATTTCCAGCATAAGGTACAAAATAGTGTTTATTCTGTTACGTAGGCTAATAGTTTAAATAAAAAAAAGAAATTTCAATATCTGACATTCAAATAGTCTTTACACTTATATTATAAACGCGAAAGTTTGTATATACGAATTACATATTCTATGGTCGGTTGCTAGGCAACGCGTTTTTGTTATGCCCAAATTGCCCATGTAATCCCACTAATATTATAAGTGTTATTTTGCACAATTTACACAATATGTCTTTATAAACTATAGCCTAAATGTTATTCTGATGTATAAGCTATATTATTGTAAAGTTTCATTCAAATCCATTCAGTAGTTTTTCCGTGAAAGCGTCACAAACATCCAAACTTTCACACTTATAATATTAGTAGGATAGTAGTTTAGTACTATATAGGCTTAGGATAGTTCGGCCGTTCAGAGAATGCGTTCCTAAAGGGTCGAGATCTAACTGACGACGTAACATTGAAATGGCGTTCAATTTACGACAAAAATGTGTTTGTTGTTTATTTACACTATTAATTCATAATCAGCTTTAAAACAATATTATTCTGGCAAAAAACAGTCAATGTTATAGTTTTATACTGAATATAATCTCAAATAATTAAGAAAACAATATTTTTCTAAACCAATACTGCGCTCTTACAAGGCTACGTCTGCTTTTTATTATTGTAGTGATGTGCCAAAAAATAACAGACAGTTGCAACTACTATAACGTTAATTATACCACGTTATTGTACTATGTAAAATTATTCATTTTGCTTCCGAATAAAATTTTAGTAATGGAATGTACAATAAAGAAGAATGGCGAAATTTCACTTCAAACACTTTTAAATCCTTTCAACATCTTAAGTTAACATATTTCTATATCATCGATTTCATTCATATCAACTAAAACCTGCCATTTATTTTACTACAAAAATAAATCATATATTTCAAAAAGAAGGATGATCATTTTATAATATTATCGTGGAACATGTCAATTAGTGTTATAACAGAACATAGCCCGGTAGACGTTAATCGGATAAGACGAATCACCGTTATTTTTTGCCCATCACTAATTACAACTAACTGTCATCTGTCAGGAACGCAATTTCTCAGTGGCCGAACTATAGTAGAAGAGAATCTCTATCACTTAAGGAATAAAACTTTTTAATTAAAAATGACTGCTTTTGAAGAGTTTGGTGTTCTTCCGGAACTGGCTAAAGCTATCGAGGAGATGGACTGGATGTTGCCGACTGACGTTCAAGCCGAAGCGATTCCTCTCATCCTGGGCGGGGGAGACGTTCTCATGGCCGCTGAGACCGGTAGTGGGAAGACTGGTGCTTTCTGCTTACCCATTATACAGATCGTATGGGAGACATTAAAGGATATTCAAGAAGGAAAAACAAGTAAAGTGATACAGCAAACTTCGTCTGAATGGACGATGTCGTTCTTTGATCGCACAGACGCGTTGGCAGTGACTCCAGATGGTCTTCGCTGCCAGTCCAGAGATCAGCAGGGCTGGCACGGCTGCAGGGCCACCAAGGGTGTTCATACAAAGGGTGCATATTATTATGAGGCTACAGTTACTGATGAAGGGCTGTGCCGAGTTGGATGGTCTACGCAAGCTGTAAGCTGACTTTTTAATAAACTATTGTACCTGTTTATGTACAGGTAAAGGTTGGGGTGAAGAATTTAAGTCTATTTATGTATTTCATTGCACAGTTAAACACCCTAACTGTAAATAAAACATTGGCCCATTTGCATAAAATTTCGTGCATCAATCAATGATTATTAACGGTCAGATAAAAGTCAGTTAAATATTGTGTTTTTTAACTTTTTTAAAAACATGTTTGTATTTTGTTGCATCATATAATGAAATTGAAATAAAATACATTGCAACTCTGCCTGCCAGTTTTGTATATGAAAACAGTATTTTGATAGTATTTTAAAAAATGGATTATTAATTTCAGGCAAGACTGGACCTGGGAACAGATAGACTGGGTTTTGGTTTTGGAGGAACTGGCAAAAAATCAAACTCTAAACAGTTTGATGACTATGGCACTGCATATGGGAAGAACGATGTCATTGGTGAATAAACATATAATAAATCTGTAGAAACGACGTGTCTGTACATTGAAAATATTTGACAAAAACTGATTAAGGGTGACGTAAGAAGTGTAACAGAATACAACAAGACAATTTTTAAACATTTTGTCTGTCTGTCTGTTTGTCTAAACCAGTTAATCTCCGAAATTACAGAACCAAGTTTGATGCCGTTTTCACAATTAAATTAGGCATAGGTCTGGGCAACATCTTAGCTTTATTTCATCAAAATCGGTTCACGGAATAAAAATATATATTCTAATAACCTGTAGAATCGATTGTCTTACTGTAAAGTGATTGGCTGCTTTCTTAATTGTTGAGCTGTGTTTTTGTTTTTCATTAAAAATAATTTATTTTTTCCAGGTTGCATGTTAAATTTGAACAGTGGAGAGATACGTTTCACAAAGAATGGTGAAGACCTCGGTGTTGCATTCAAGCTCGATCAGTCACGGCGAGCTGACTGTTACTTCCCGGCTATAGTACTCAAGAATGCAGAGATGAGCTTCAACTTTGGGGCCACACCTTTCAAGGTTAATTTCAGATTACAACAGCTACCCGAATTTAGTAAAAAAAAAGTCACAGCTACTTTTTATAATTACATTATAAATATGTAAGCAGTTGCTACAATTGCTAATCACTGTTTCTCACACTTATTTGTCCAGTTAGAACCCAATTCATAATTTCATTTAATTCATAAATTCATAATAATAACTTCTGTACAAATACTCTCTGTAGGGTAAGGCTGTAAAGTATATAGTCTGTTGATAATGATGATGATTGATGAATAACTTTATCACACATTAATTAACAGCAAGACTGGTCTACTCCAAATATTTATATAGAACCATATTTATTTTATAAAAGAGATAATTGTGTAATGTTGAATTACTAATACTGTCTAAGAAGTATCTAAGTTGTATCCAGTTGCAATTGATTTCCAAAGAGATTAAAATATGTACTGAAAAGATGTGACAGTAAGTAGGTACTAGAATTCGAAAAGAAGAAGGAAGCAAATAAATGAGTAGTAAATTGAGGCATCATGGTACACCACATTAACCAGTCCCAAGTCACTTGCATCCAGAGCTATGCTACCTTAATGTAGGATGTAGGTCCGTCTAGTACAATGGTTCCCAACCAGTGGTCCGTGGACCACCAGTGGTCCGCAGAAGCCAAAATATGGTCCGCGAATGATTTAAAATTAGCGGGCGGTGAGCCGTCGGTCGCCGTGCAGAGCTTCGTAACCCTTTTAGCACGGACGCTGGTGAAGTTACAGAAGAAATTCAAGAAGAACTTATTGAATTACAAAATGACAGAAACTGCAAGGATACTTTTGAATCGAATTCACTTGAGTCATTTTGGTGTAAAAAAGCAATTTCTTATACTAAACTTCGAGAAATCGCCTTACGTTATTTTATGGTTTTCTCAACAACTTATTTATGTGAACAAGGATTTTTTGCTTTGTTGGTAATAAAAAACAAGGCGAGAAATCGTTTGAAAGTAAGTGATGATTTGCGTGTGTCTTTGAGTAACAATATTAGTCCTAGGATAGCCGAACTCGTGAAGAAGATGCAAGCTCAGAAATCACATTAATTCAGAATTACAAAACTTTATCCTAAAAATGTTATTATTTCTTTTTATGTTATTTCAAATTATATTTTAATTAAAGTTTCAGTTTGATTATTACAGTTTATTTTTATTACACCTAAATAGTGGTCCCTGCCAAAAAATATATGTAAAAGTGGTCCTTGACCAAGAAAACGTTGGGAACCCCTGGTCTAGTAGGATACTAATACAATATTTATCAAATTTAAAAGAATGCTTTCAAGCTTTTGGACTGAACACTGATCAGTTTTGTTTATTTATCCTAGCCTAATATCGATTTATATAACTTCGTAAATAAGTATGATTTCTGTTTCAGTATCCACCTACGAATGAATACTTGGGGATCTGCCAGGCTCCCAAAGAGTATGTGAAGCAAAATGTGGTAACAGCGGGAACGGTTGTGGACACGAAACAAGTTAACAATGCGCCACAGGCTATCATCATTGAAGTAGGTTTACAAAATATGTTGAATAAAATATTCGACTTATAAAAATATCGTCAACTAACATTTAATAACCATTTTCGTGGGCTAGTTGAATATATAATCCTATTGACCATCCTTGTCGAGCTCACATTAGGACAATCCTATCCCTTCCCATCACTCCGATTTCTATTCCTACTCATTGACGGTTCATGCAGCCAGATTGTGGAACTCGTTGCCTCACACTGTACGCGACAGCAAAACTGTTTCCGCCTTTAAGAAAAACGTCAAGGAACATTTTCTATCACTATAAGTTAATATATAATTATAGTATGTAAAGTATGTATGTATTATTATTGATATATATTAGTTTGTTTTGTATCTCGTATTTATGTAATCGTTTATTATATTTATTATATCGTAACTACGCCTAACTGCCCTCCTTTCTTTAATATTTCTCCTTGACCTAGGACTGCTGGAAGAAATTTCTTTTAGAAATAAGCTGTTCCTTTTGTATATATTTTTTCTGTTTTTGTGTTATGTAATGTTTCCGTGTACAATAAACTGTTTAAATTATATAAAAAAAGAATTAGACTCAAGCCAGAGGTCTCGGGTTCGATTCCCATTAAGGTGCTTTTCAATCCTGGGTTTGGTTGATTTTAGGGCACATTTGTATGTCTGCCTGGTGAGCGACCTCCATATTAATACATCCTCCACTAAACATCAGTATTATGAGCACGGCCTAATTCACATAGATTATATGGAGAGGAAAAGTAATGGCCAGTAATAAAAAGTAGATGATTTGACTATCAACCAGCTACTATGTTGAAAAGTCACAGGTGTATGTATATATATATAACGTTCCCCGCAGCCTTCTCGTGAGCTGGCAGAGCAGACCTACAACCAGATAACAAAGTTTAAGAAGCACCTGGAGAACCCCAAGCCCCGGGAGCTCCTGGTCGTGGGCGGCATCAACGTGAAGGACCAGATCAACCAGCTTAACGCCGGCGTGGACATCGTGGTAGGCACGCCGGGGAGGCTAGAGGACCTCATTCAGGGCGGTGGGTGTGATTTATTTAAAAAATTACAGTGTAGGTAATTATTGTAATGCTGTGCAGAAACATTATCTACAACTAACTTTTGCCCTCGACTTGTTCTGCGTGGACTCCACATATAAAAAATATCAAGAGGACTAGAGATGTGCACAGTAGAAATGTAACAGACCCAGAAAAATGTTCCCTTATAAATAAAATATCTTCAGAATCCGTATGGAAGCGCTGTCACCTCACCGGACACACAGGCCACCACCTAGTTCAATTCAATTATTTTATTAGTTCACGTGACAACGATGAATTTGTATTGTTAACCTAACATGTAGACATGTTAAAATTGTTAAAGTATAAAAATTAGGTACCTACTGATACGAAATAAAGGTTTATTATTTATTTTATTTTACGAACTACTTATTTACGGATAAAAATAGCCTGCAGTAGTAGTCTGTCTTGCCTACTATCTATAATATACTTGAGTCCTTCAACGGTTTAGTTTTGATGTGTATTTTGCTAGATATAATTAGTGGTGTGTGTGTCGCTGTAGGGTACCTGGCGCTCACGCACTGCCGGTTCTTCGTTCTGGACGAGGCGGACGGTCTGCTGAAAGCGGGCTGCAACGACATGATCGAGCGCCTGCACCGGCAGATACCAAAGATCACGTCGGACGGACGACGGCTGCAGATGGTCGTGTGCTCCGCCACGTTGCACTCCTTCGAGGTCAAGAAGATGGCGGTGAGTACAACACTGACATAATAAAAACCCGGCCAAGTGCGAGTCGGAATCACGCACCGAGGGTTCCGTACAGAATATGGATAATTAACATACTGAAAATCATAAATAATATGCACCGAGCAATGCTCTAACGAATACTCCACCCATTAATACTAAATATTTTCGTTTTATTTTTCGTCCGTATCCGATGTATGGCTTTCATCTTCAAAGCATTAAGTGTTAATCCATATATAGGAAGAGGGCAAAAAAACTTAGAGTGTATCTAACCTTGACATACTTAATTATCACCACCGGAAATAAGGTGAAAGCAGCCTCAGTATTTGTTATAGCTGTCCGGCTTCGAATGATATTTAGAAACGCAAACATTTAAGGCTCTCTCGGTAGTTATCGAGCCGCAGTCGCTTCAGACAACTGGTCTAACAAAACTCGACATGTACGTGATACTACGCAAGGGAAATTGGTATAGCAGTTTAAACGCTCTGGAACTATTTCAAGGAAATGAGATCCAGGAACAGTAAGAAGAGGGCCTGCTCTTCTATGTCCGATTGTTGTACAATCTAATCGTTTTGAGATTTTGGTGTTAACTTGATTTGTATAAGACAGACTTCTTCATATATTTATATATATTTTTGAGAAGATCAGTTTAAAATATAATTTGAAGTTCGGACTGGTTTCCTCCAAACCAGACACAATTAACTCACAGTACGCTGGGTCAGCGCCGGCAGATATCAAACATTTCACAGTGGGTCAAGCCGGAAGGCTCGAACACCTAAATAAAACCGTTTTCCTCACAAAGGGTAAAAAACGAATATTCAGGTTTCAGCCGAAAGGCTTGACCCACCAAATAATCTCTTGCCGGCTTCCGACTCGCTTCCGATTCTTACAGGTTCGGTACTGAAGAGACACGCGACTCGCGTGCCTGACAGCCGCGCTGACACCTCCCACTACCATTACAGCACAGCCAATCACCGACGCGCTGTGTATTTGCACTATGGAACTACTAGATGGCGCTGATGTTCAGAAGGGTTTATCTCACAGTGGGTCAAGCCGGAACACATAAATACATAGAGATACGAATCGTGAGGTACAGCCCGCTGAGAGACAGACGGAAAAGGGTCCCGTTGGTTATCCCTGGGGTACGGAACCCTAAAAATGATTTAATACATTTGCAACAATCGTTACCAGGAGAAACTGATGCACTTCCCGACATGGGTGGACCTGAAGGGAGAGGATGCCGTCCCGGAGACGGTGCACCACGTCGTCGTCATCGCTGATCCGCAGAAGGACAGATCCTGGGAGACGCTGCGCAGGTAACTTGACCATCTATTTATCATTCATATCCTAAAGCTAGCAAAAATCTACACTACATTGTGTTCACAGGCCGGACACTTCAAACAAATGTCGTGATATCTGTTCCTGTTTCCATGCATCGAAAGAATGACGTTTGTATACACGCGCATTTGTTAGTTAATTCGCGCGCGCCATATTACTGATCCTTAAGCGGGTCACTTTCTTGCAGGGAGAGGTGAGGTATCATGGATCGGAGGGAGACGATGAACGTCCGTTTTGGTCTAGGGGTAGTGCCAGGCTAGGTGGGACTCCCCACTCGACCCCCCTGGTGGCCATCTGCAGCGCATATTTGAAAGCCCTGGGTCCTCCAAAAAGGAAGCTTTCAGTGCTTCTGCTGCTGATGTTACCGCCCTGACATTGTCTACCTATACTCAGTAAATAATGTCGGTCGTAAAAAGTGACCAAATTCTACAAATTTTTGAACGTTGAACCCAAAACAATAAAAGCCATAGTTTGTGTTTATATTTGACCAGCTTCTGTTGTTTCTATTCTCAGAAACGTGCAAACAGACGGCGTGCACGCCAAAGACAACGTGAACACGGGCAACATGACTCCAGAGACGCTGTCCGAAGCCGTCAAGATACTCAAGGGAGAGTACTGCCTGAGAGCCATCAGGGAACATAACATGGACAGGTATCCACAATATAGCAGTATTTCAAATGTTTACGGCTTCTGAATAAACTATGCGCTTAGATTAATTTATTAATATGTGTACAGTTCGTTAGCAGTTGAAAATACTGTCCTCTATTATGTACGGGAAGATATGTAGTTCATGATATACTAGTTTTAAACCTCGACTTTTACTGAATGATACTCTGCGGGATTTCAAATTAACTTTATCGGGATAAATGCCTTTCTCCAACGTAGCTGGTATCTTGGTATACCAACTTTCTCTCTGGAGTAGGAGAGTGCAAGCACCCTGCACCTGCAGCCACAGCTGCAGCTTGCATACACATGCCATAAAAAAATGGGAATAAAAATGTGGGCGAGGTAGGCGATCATAACTCAACCGAATCAGGCGTTGTTCTAAGAATACTTTAAACATATAGATATTGGTTTGTGTGTTTAGTGGAGTTATAGAGTGGGAGATAAGCGTCGACGCGAAGAATATTTTCCTTAACAACCTGTTTACGTACTCCGTACGCATCCATGTTTAAGTCCCGTCCATCATCCCCAGGGCAATAATTTTCTGCCGCACGAAGCTGGACTGCGACAACCTGGAGCGCTACCTGAAGTCGTATGGCAACGAGTTCACGTGCGTGTGCCTGCACGGCGACCGCAAGCCGCACGAGCGCAAGGCCAACCTAGAGAAGTTCAAGCAGGGACACGTCAAGTTCCTCATATGCACAGACGTCGCGGCACGAGGCATAGACATCAGCGGCCTGCCGTTCAGTAAGAACACACATTGTTACACTACTCGCTCGCTATGTTTGCCTCTCTGAAGTTAGGCTCTCCGGAATTGCGCGCATGTACAGTCGAATGTACTACTACTACTGTGTACTATGTATTATTTTCGAGAATAACTATTTCTAGATGACATTGAACACTAGACAATTTCCATCCTCTTGTTAATTTGCCTTGCCTCCCATTTATATATTAATAATTGATACTGCGCAGCATTTTGTAGCTAACTTCAGAGGGGCAAACAGCGTGCGAATTTGAAAAAAATGAAAAATTAGGGGAACTAGTAAATTGTCTGTTTAAAATACTTCGTGAAGTCGGTTCGAATTAATTGTTTATAGTACAAACTTTATTCGTTCAATAACCCAGCTTTAATCTTGGTTGTCTAAGGATACGAATATTAAATGAATGAATTATAAAATAGTATGTTATGAACATTTCTTCTACACAGTATGACACTGTAGACTTTAGCGAATGATAGTAATCAAGTTTTTTTTATTCAATGCCAATTTTTATATCGCGTTTGAATTCGCTTATTATAAGTAGGAAATTATGTCAACATATAAGAGTCTATATGAGTTCGAGGGCTTAGAGATATTTCAGATTTGAATCTCTAAAAATCAAAAGTTGGAAAAACATCTACAGAACATAACTCGTGTGTTAGATAGATCGAATGAACAAAACAATCAGTTAAATGTGTTGTGTAGTGATCAACATCACGCTGCCTGACGAGAAGTCCAACTACGTTCACCGCATCGGGCGGGTGGGTCGCGCTGAACGCATGGGGCTCGCCATCAGCATCGTGTCTTCGGTCCCGGAGAAGGTACTGTACCGTACAATAACTTTACAATCACTCTCGTTACACACACAACTCGATTCAGCTTTCATTGACAACAAAATCTTCTCATAATATGGCAACTGTAACATCGATTCCATGATTCAGATTGTCTGTGGCATATCTTCAACTGCCGTCCGTGCTGCATTCATCATCACCTGTATCCGACATATGGTCTCAATTTCACAACTCGTGTCAATTATAAATGTGAAAGTGTCTGTCATACTTAATTTCTTTTACCATAAACTTTTGAAATAAAATAAAAGCTGACTTTATGCAGTATTTATCTAATAATTGGACATCGGATTGTAATGTCTCCCATGTCTAATTTCATCTTAAATTTTTATTATTATTATTATTATTTATTATTATTAGCGATTGTTATTCGCGGGTGGTTTTTGTTTGTATAAATTTCTTTCCAAAATAAACTCATCTGATTTATACAGCCAAAAATGTTATCACATATATCGGTACGTATATAATTTATGCTGCATATATCTCGTTTCAGGTATGGTACCACGGTGAATGGTGCTCGTCCCGCGGCCGCAACTGCTGGAACACAAACCTGATCGACGACAGACCGAAAGGATGCTGCATGTGGTACAACGAGCCACAGGTAAGCCCTAACATACTGTAGACGCTACCCGTCCTTCTTCCGCGACACTCGGCACATTTAGCGTTTTATGCAGTAGAAAGAGATAGAAAGCTTATTTGGGACGGACAAAAGAAAATCGCCCGCCCGGGTCATCTTATAATAGCCCCTCAAGTTACAAATATAAAAATCCGCTTGTACAAAATAACGAAAGTAAAATTGTAATTTTTGAAGGTTTAGGGGGTCTGGTAAGGGGTTGAAACTATACTAAGTGTCTGGCAATTAATGAAGTGATTTCTAATTTTATTCTAAAGAAAATATTTATATAAAAACTAACTTTACCCTTTAACGATTTTATACACCTTTCTAACCCGCTACTATGCTACGAGTATATTATTATGACCCGTGTGGCTCAGAGAAAGGCTTATGTATATATTAGAAGATATTTTAAAGAAATAAATTGTATACACCGATCTTATGTAATTAAATATTTTGTACAACATTAATATGGCTAAATGTGCTGTACATTCATAATGACGTAACATCTTTGCCTGCGAGCAAACCACCACATTTACTGCAATAAATAATTTCTTTCTTTTATCATATAGGTATTGTGTAAAAAAGTATGTTCTCCCAATCTTCCAAAAACTTGATACATTAATATAATAAATTGCAGTACCTAGCGGACATTGAAGACCATCTGAACATCACGATCCAGCAAATAGAGCTGGACATGAAAGTACCGAGCAACGAGTTCGATGGGAAAGTAGTGTACGGTCAGAAAAGAAGTCAAATCGGCACTGGATACCAGGTGAGCCTCGCACACAAGACCTTACTAGAAATAAAAAACTCTATTTAGGCACACCAAACTAAAACTAACTAATCTAGAGAAAATCTCATTTTAAGATACCCGAAAAAGCCTACTCGCAGCAGCTAACCGACCGATACTACTAGACCGAGGTCATGTAATACCAACTTTATTGATGAGTTACATAGTGAAGTTAGGCTCTCCGGAATTTCGCGCGAATGTTTGTGTATTATTTTCTATAATAACTAGATGACATACAATACCAGGACATTACTTTCCACCCGCTAACTTTTATTGCCTCCAATTTATACGTTAAAACAATTGATACTTACGTACATATTTTTGTACTAAAGTGTAGTCGCCACAAATTGGATCACTAAACCGCCTGATATGCGAAATCCCCTCATGGAAAGTTGTGGAAATCTACGAGGAAGGATCATGTCCAGGTCTCTGGGCTTACGTAGCTTTAAAAATATATTTTTTGGCGTTATTCTCACCTGATGGTAACTGACGTAAAGGCCGTTGGGTGGTAAGCGTGCGCACGAAGCATCAAGCGAATTAGGCGCTGGCCTATGATCTGGAACACGTGTTTGGTGGCACTTAGGTGACATGCGGTAGATAGCCAGGCGGACAAAGAAAATACCCCACCACCAACCAAACCCCACTGGGAATCGAATGTGGAACCTCCGGATTATTGGTTCTAGTGTGTATGTATTAGGCCACGGCACGGACGGAGGCGGTTAAGCCAACGATGACGATGAATATTGTCACGTTGCAGGACCACGTGACCCAGATGGCGCCGGTGGTCCGCACTCTGCAGGAACTCGAGTCCCAGGCTCAACTTTACTATCTCAAGATGCATCACAAAATTGCTGTCGCATAGTTCTTCATACGTAGTGCACTCCACTCTTTCATATTTATATAAATGAGGTTTGAATTAATAAAATGACTGATTTATAACAAAGCGGCTTTTAATTTATTCTGTTCGTGAACGTGAGAACGCCTTCATAAGATGCCTTGGGAGTTGCCAAATGTTACTAAATGTTGGGATATATGTGAACGAAAAAGGTGATGGACTAACCGCAAGTGTGAACGCTTTATACAATGCGGGCGTCAGGTACGAAGTTATACAAAGCAAACACATTTACAAAGTTCATATTATTTTTATTTCACTCAATTCTCGATAGCTACTGCTTATTTAGGGACAGTGCATCGCGGCCCGACCTTCCAAAATAAATTACATATTAAGTCTCATCAAACATAGCTACGTAGGAAAATAGCCATAAAAATACTGCAATAAATAATTTTAAACGAGCTTCCGATCGATTGCGATTCTCAGTTTATCATATAAATATATAAATAAGGCCAACGTAAATATTATTCTATTATTGTTAACACAAAAAACAGGCAGACCTTGCTTCAATATATGTAATATGTACATTCAAAATTGACGATTTCATCTATCAAATGTGACATATTAACAGAATTACCTATATTACAACAGTAAAATATATCAAACAAATTATGTATTCATAAAAAGTATTAGTTTATTTAATCCTAAGGGCCTCAAGGCAGATACCCCAAATGTGCCTTAAAAAGGCACGTTTCCCCCTATTTACACAAACATTGCAAAGTTTACAAAATAGTCAAACGGAAACAAAGAAATTTTGGCTATATTTGTTAACAAAATAGACACTGGATTACGTCTATGTTAACTTGTAAAACATACTTCATAGTATATTCTTCAGTAGCATAATATTACTATAAGGCTCTGCTAACAATAGGTGATTAAGAGTAGTGATTATCAAGGCATTTTTTCAGCTGATAGATATAAAACAAAACAAAAAAGAATTTTAGTAGAATACAATAGAGATACAAGTTGTATGTTTGTTGAGTTTCTCAAATCGTCATAAGAAATATACAAAGAATTGCAAAAATATGTTTCTAGTGTCCGTCATTCAGCCGACAAAACTTCAAGGTTCATCGATAGAGGCGATTATGGTTTACCCAATGTCCAGATGAAAGAGAATTAGTTTGGTACAATCACAAAAACCTTACTGACATCCATCAACAAAGATAACATTTATGTGACCTCGTCCATTCCACATCGGCAGTTTTATATTTTTTCTTTATATTATTTTTTTATAGTTTTAATTTAGTCAACCTGTTCTTTAAACAATTTCTATTTTCCTCCAAATTATATAATGCTTTAAAAATATATGTTAATACTACTTCTGATGTAATCGATTTTTTTACTTATCGTAAGGTCCATTAAATATAAATATTATTATACAGTTAGGAGCGTTAGAAAATCACAAATTGCGTTAGTTGTTAAGAGAAGTAGGAACTACGAAAGCAATACTATTTTTAGCGATATAATGTTGCTGGACCTTTTATTTTGTCATAAAGGCATCTATCTATATTGAAAATTAAAAACTATTCAAAACTGAAGATATATTAACTGTAAGGAAAATCTGAGAAAAACATTTCATAATCTGTAGTTTGACACAATTGTAGATAGTTGGACAGTCGCTATTATGACAGTTATAATAGTAAACAAAGATGGCACTGCGTTAGAGTCTGAGGTCCAGCATCACTCGCATATTTATACAAATTGTTTAAAAATCAAGTGCACGATTTCTATTGTTAGACATAAAACATAGCAGACAGCTATTGTCTGTTTGATATGGTTTGTGCCTTAGAGTCTACATTTGTCATCAGTCACATTCAAACCACCGTTTCATTTAAATTTTTACCTTCGATAGGTTTACGCAATGCAATTTGGCTCACGTTTTGGTGGCAACAAATGTGACTCCCCAATTGAAGGGGTTGGTCACCCGTTAAGAGCTGAATTAAATTTAGATTTGATAATAAACGATTTCATATCTTAGTGCTAGTTAGTGAAACAGTCTTTGTAATTCAACGTATGACAAACGTCATTACAATAATTAACAACGTCGACCCCCCCCCCCCCCCCCCCCAAATCTATTCGGTGGTCGGAATGTTCCACCTTGTAATGGCCTTAAATTTATTACTGTAATACTAGAGATACATATAAAAATTATTACAATTTAATCTTGTCTATAGTGGAGACAGTTCGAATTTATTTTCATCAAAAAACAATATTGAAAACTTGGATCGCTTTGGAATGTCCCATATATTCTTCTGTAGAAAAATACCTGAGCTTAGGCTGGGACCGAATCGCACAATCAGTTATATAGAGCTAGCGCCACAAATCCTGATGAGTTCCAAATACGAAATAAATTACTCGTCTCTTGATGGACGTTGTCTCTATAAAAAGTGGAAGTGAGATAGAAACAATTTTACGCATCTGGGACTTGACGAATGGCAGCTTTGCTATTTCTATTATGTGTACCCTAAAACTAACGCACTATATGTAAAACAGTAGAACATTAGTCATTAACATGTATGTACTAGTTAGGGATGCAGTCTATCACACGTGCGCTTATTAATACCATAGCAACAAGTTGAAGATTAACACAATTAGTATTCAAAGTATCTCGTATAGGTAAAGGTAACATCTATGAGTAGTGTTTAGGGCTACATTTTTAGAAAGCATTTACACTTTTTAAAATGCAAGTATGTACACAAGCGATCGGCCCAATGTTACCAGAACGCTACTTTTTACGAAACATTTTACGTTAATTATGACCCAGTCATGTTATTTTTCATGGTCTGATATTTATCTCCGGTGATGTCTTTGGAACTAGTCAATTATGTTATATGAAGTGCATGTATTATACGTCGTATCGGGAAGTCAAAATGACTTGGAATTTTTTATAGTGATAGTTGAAGGGTTGCAAAATGATATAATTAGGCTACTTTTTATCCCGATCGAACAAAAGAAGTTTTAGTGGTAGTAATTTTACTGGAGGCAACTGGCAACACTGGATCGACCCTTGTGGTCGCTAGTGGCCCTTGTTTTGGTCGTTTTGGAAAATTCCATCAGTTTGATGTTAAATAATAAATAAATTATCTAACATTCATTAAATATGTTGGATAAACTACTTTGTCATTAGTCTGGCAGTTACACACCAACTTACCTTAAACACATATTTCAAATTTTCATGTCCACTCAGGTAAAAAGATTTTTTCACAGATGAGGCAAAAAAATAACGATCACTGTAGGACCTCACCCTCCCTAACAGACGCCCACGTCGAACGGTTTATTCCATGAGGGAAAAGTAGATGTAGCAACCTGATGAACTACAACTCAAGATGGTCTATCAGTTCGACTTGACCTTGATGACAAAGTAATGGATATTCGAAATAATGTCCGTAATTAATTTAGTCTGATCTTATCTCATTCGGTGGGCGCAATAGTAGTCTTAAACGGTAGGATTTGCTTGTTCCTACTTATGGGATGTAATAATGTAGGACCCATATAAAACCCATGTCATTAATTTTGTGAACAAACACAATACAACCCACACGTCTTTCTGTATTCGCTTAGCATTAAAAATAATATTCATTTAAAATTACAACTAATGATAAATAGGAAAATTATTCGAGTAACTGTTGTGAACATCATTTTGGCGTCATAATCATAATTTTTAAGCCAATCATGTTCTAGCGATTTGCTTTCTTTGTTAAATTTGTACGATGGCCCACTTTTTATCTTTATCTTTCTCACTTAATGTCATTACTGTAAGTATAACCAAATCATACTCAGAGGTATTCCGGCCAGAATCTCTTGTTGTTTGTGCAATCATACATTACATGTTTTTAGCATGTAAACAAAATCAATGAGGGCCTTTCGAAATACGGCCGTTCTATACAACACTTCGATTCTACAATGCGCTAAAGTCACGCAAAATCGAGTTTGTTTACATATTAAAAACACAATGTATTGAGGCATATAGGCGCAATATTTAATGAAAATACTTTTTCATAATACTAAATAACTTCAGATTATTTCTCGTATACCATCACTAGTTACACTTTCACCATCTTTATAACATGTAAACGCCTTCATAATATCATACTCAACACGATAATGTCACTTGAGAATATTACAAAAGTATATCATGCTAAGGGCGCGTCCACAGCGATTCGTACGACCACTCACTAAATAGTAGCAAAAGTTTTCACCAGCAATGTGTGCGCACCCTTAGTTATGCAAGCTTCAGGTTACATTACATCAGTAAGTACAGAATCGAATAGTTTTACAATAAAATATACAGGGGCAAAGAAAAAATACGGTCAAAAACGGCTGGATTATCCAATCTAGGTCTTCCGATATAATTAACTATGATTAGTACAAACTGTACCAGTTCACACAGACACACTATTCCTCCTCTAGGTTAGTATCTGTAAACTTAGGCACAGCAGGTATAGTCTGACAAGTTCGAGCGCGACCCTCCCTAGGGATAACAGACGTTGCTTGAGGGGAGTTATCAAGCTTTGGTGACGCACAGCGCTGCGGTGTGCGGCATGCGGTGCCGGTCACATAATCGTATGGAAAACGTCTAAGAGTGGTATCTCGTTCCGTCGCAGTCTGCGACCAAAGCTTGAGTCAGTTCTAAGTGCATCGCAGTTGCACGCGCTTCCTCACTACGCCGCCCTCCCCCCGCTGACCTTCAATAGGGAAAGTCGCGCACTAACTTGTCGCCTGTAATACAAGCTCTAGATAGACTCGGTTTGCCAAAGGAACAAACAAAATAGAATTTGACAGGAATAATTATACTATTTTTCTACATTGAAAACCAATGTTAATTATGATCTACATATAATTTTCAGTTTGCCTTTAATGTCTAGGAAATCATTACTGTCGTCGAAATGTTCTGTAGGCGAACTATGGAACGAATAAACTTCTAATACGCTTTGAAGTCGCCGAACTTCCTTTTGATGTTATACATTTAGGTACTGTCGACGTGAATTGCCTCACGTTTGGAGCGTACTAGAAATTCGACTATATCCTGTGTCAGATCCTTTTAAAAGAGAAATCATTCCGATCTGACCCTGTAAACCCAGAGGAGAAACCAGACCCTATTTTTGGAAAGCTTTTGAAAGAATTATAAATATATTGTTGCATATTTTCTCAGTAGCCACTGTGCTAATGTAACCTAAGCTCTCCTCCGATCGCTGCATGCATCAGTGTTGCATAAGGCAGTATTATGAACAATGCACCCTGTCGTATCAAACTAGTGTTAGGCCACAAGTCTCACTACTTACACAATAACGTCCGATCGCAACTCAATACATATAACAAACTTCACGTGCAAACTTCCTCTGCTTCTAGTGTTGATTAACTTAAACTAAATTAATAAATTATTATTAGTAGTCCAATTGAGATTCCTGGATGCGTACCTGTGGACAAGGGTACATTCTCAATTTGCATGTTGTTTAATATTTATGTTATGTACCCCACTTCTGACACCAATGAAGAAAACGTGACTTTGTCACTGGCACTTAGTAATACTTCTCAAAAACTATAGACAACAACATTCTGGGAAGACAAAGAGATGCACTTATCGTCAAATTTCCAATTTACATAACGATTGATTGTTCCATGGAGGTCTCAAGTGGTAACAAACTTACATTTAATTATGTAAGACTAACAGCTACAGATTCAAAATTAATTTAAAAAAAAGTATTATGGGTTTACATTTGGCCTTCATTTAATCTGTTAATAAGTGATGATAAGGCCATTAAATGGTAAGCGTGCGCACACAGAAACTTCCCATGAGGCGTTGGCTCTGCTACCTTTCATACGGGAACATAAGAGTGCCATGATCACTGTTTGACGTCGGGCTTAGGTAACATGGGGCTAGCCAGCCGGACATAAAAATGCCCTGCCCAAACTATTGAAAGGTACGCCACTGGGAATGGAACCCACGATATCCTGATTGTTAGTCGAAGCGTGGATCTATTAGACTCACCCAGGTCAGAGCGCCAGCCAGGGATGATGCCGCAGCGACTCCTTGGACCTATCCCCGTAGTCGTAGGTGAGCTCCTCCCCGGGTGCGATGTCCTGTGCGGCGAGCAACACTAGCCGCGGCCCGTCCACCCACAGCGCCTTGGTGGCGAGGTTCCCGTTGCGGGAGTGGTTCACCAGACGACCGAGACGACCAGACTCCGCCGTGGCATCGATACTGAGGGTTATTATTCAGTTTCAACACAAGAAGATCTGTTGATGTACACACGGCTACATGTCAAGTTCGTTTACTAAATTTTAAAATAATTTCCAGTATACTTATACAGGAAATGTTTAGCCTTGTGTACTGTAGATTTGTACTTGACCTTCATCTCATACGAGCAGATCGTCATACAGTTCCATAGTGAGCACGCGCGATAGTTAAAAAAATTACTTTTTATTATTTTATGTATGGTGGGTTTGCACTTGGTCTTTCCTCTTTCATTTTTCTGCTATAAGCCATAAAAGTATCTGACTTCTGGTTATTTTAACATAAAACAATTTATTAATTCTATATATATAAATTGTATGACTCATGAAATAATGACTCAACATTACTTAATCACACTTATCTGTTTATCGGCACGCTTTGTTTCTATAAATAAGATTGCACTCTAGTTAATATACATTTATCTTGTGCGATAAAGATATAAAATTTCAATGAACTATAACTTTTTTTTCAAACATGGTAAAATACCTTAGTAATAATTAACACGTTCAAAAAGAACTAGAAACTGACTTCAACCTCCCTAAAAGTCTACAGCACTTTTCACTACATTCACCCTTAGAGGTAGCATTATTTATTTATTTTATTTATTTAAACAGTTTATTGTACACGGAAACATTACATAACACAAGAAACAGAAAAAATATATACAAAAGGAACAGCTTATTTCTAAAAGAAATTTCTTCCAGCAGTCCTAGGTCAAGGAGAAATATTAAAGAAAGGAGGGCAGTTAGGCGTGTACGATATAATAAATATAATAGACGATTACATAAATACGATATACAAAAACAAACTAATATATATCAATAATAATACATACATACTTTACATACTATAATTATATATTAACTTATAGTGATAGAAAATGTTCCTTGACGTTTTTCTTAAAGGCGGAAACAGTTTTGCTGTCGCGTACAGTGTGAGGCAACGAGTTCCACAATCTGGCTGCATGAACCGTGAATGAGTAGGAATAGAAATCGGAGTGATGGGAAGGGATGGACAGGATTGTCCTAATGTGAGCTCGACAAGGTTGGTCAGTAGGATGCGAGTATGTAAATCGCTCACTTAGGTAGCTAGGATAAGAAGGGTTATTTAGGATATTGTACAAAAGGGAAAGGATATGAGCATTTCTACGAAGGCGGATAGGGAGCCACTTGAGCTGAGCGCGAAAAACTGACACGTGGTCATATTTTCGCAACCCGAAGATGAAGCGTAAGCAAAGATTCTGAAGTCGCTCAAGTTTGTTTAATAGCTCTTCGGTGACGTCCAAGAAGCAAGAATCAGCATAGTCAAGAATAGGGAGCAATAATGTTTGGGCTAGAGAAATCTTAGTTTTCAATGGTAGTAACCATTGAAAGCGCTTGAGAGAGTGAACAGCAAAGTGAATTTTCTTGCTGATCTCATTGACATGCTCCACCCAAGAAAGATTGCAGCTAAGGAAGACACCTAGATTTTTTGCTGTCTGAGTGAAAGCAATTGGAGTATCGTTATACAGCACAGGGGGGACAAGGGATAGGTCAAGTGAGTTGCACATGTATCTACTCCCGATAATCATGGCTTGTGACTTATTTGGATTTACTAATAACCCGTGAGATTCGGCCCAGGAACGAATTCTTAGCAAATCGGCATTTATTTCAGCGATTGTGTTGACGTAATCAGAAACAGTGAAATGACGATACAGTTGCAAGTCATCAGCATAGAGATGGAAGTTAGAGGAAAGCAACGGAGTTACCGTGTTTATGAAGATCGAAAAAAGAAGAGGAGAGAGAACACCACCTTGGGGTACACCCGCAGTTAGGTCACACCAATCGGAGACAGACTCCTCAGTGCGAACACGTTGCGAGCGACCACGGAGATACGAACTAAACCAGTTGGTTACCGAAGAGGAAACGTTGAGAGAACGAAGAATAGCGAGGAGAACATCAAAGTCAACAGAGTTAAAAGCGCTGCTGAAGTCGAGAAGTATGAGCACCGTTAGCGATCTGTTTTCCATCGCATTATCTCAAAAAGCGCTAAATCAATTTCGATCAAACAAAAAAGAATCATCAAAATCGATTCATAATTGGCGGAGTTATCGCGTATATACAAAAAAACAACAACATTACAGTTGAATTGAGAACATACTCCTTTTTTGAAGGCGGTTGATAATCATAAAAGGTGGCATAAAAGTGAAGTAAAACTGTATATAACTCACCAATACTGTTGGTCCTGCAGCCTGAAGTAGTACATGTAGCACCCAGCGGTGGGATCCTGAGCGTACTCGTGCTCTCGTACGCGGGCCTCTGCCACGCCCACCAGCTCCCCGGCGTACTCCACCACGTACTGGCCGCGACCGAACGGACGCGTCGCGATGATGCCGCGTCCTTTGCCTTCGAAGTATGCTACCTAATGAGGATACATCAAAATCATTATAACCGAGAACTTAAGTAAGTATAGTCCCCAGCACACAACTTGAACAATAATGGGCATAGTGGGGTGATTTCGCGCATCTCGGCCGACAGAGGGGCGCAAAGGGGGACTGCTCGGCCAATCACAAGCTTTAATGCGTTCGAAATGACATTCCCCTCCCGTTCCCGCCAAAGAGACCCGAAAATCTGTTACTGCGCAGTCAAGGTCATTTTTCAAGTTGTTTGCCGGGAACTATACTAAAATTATCTCTGATACATGAGACGCTGGCCACACTTGACAGGCGGATTGGTGATACACATAATTAATGGTGCGTACATAACGGACGTTCACCGCTTCCAACTGATCCCCGATACCTCATTTCTGCCTACAAGAAAATGGCCGGTTCAGGGGTCGGTAGAATCGCGCGAGCGTGCGTGCTCACTAACACATACGCATGTATACAAACAACATTCGTTAGATGTATATGTTCTTTGTTATGTTCTTTGCCGTGTCCGGCCTGTGACAGATACTCCCCTGACATAGGTATGACCCCTCTCCTGAATAGTTTTCCCTTAGTCGTTGCGTACAAGCAACCGCGCCCCGGAATGATATGGAGTGTTTTTATTCTAAAGCCGAGACCACATGTTCATTTGATTAAACTAAAATAAATGAAGATAATAGAGGCACACTGTTTAATAGCAAGGTAAGTAACAACCGATTTTTCGTAGTCTAATATGTGTTGCTAAATGATCTCCAAATACTGTCTCTGAGCTCATGTAACAATTTTATTATCTGTTTGTATTACGAAATTTTTATCAGTAAATCTCATCAATCACTGTCATCAACAAGGTTTCATTCCTGACCACATGTACATTTCACACGAGATATTCATACAAGATAAGACATATATTTTGGTATACACTTAAAATACCATCTCATGAATCTGTGCAAGGCAAAGGAATTGACTAATGCAGGAAAACTCAATTTTGTTAAGAAATAGTAACTCCAATGAGTTAAAATTACTAACCGCTAATCCTTCCTCTCTTTGTTCCCTCACAGCTCGCTCCAAGTCTCTCATCTTCTCGGCCATAACACATTTTGAAGTCTTCCTAACACTACGTCTAACTGGGAAGTACTCTGTAAGTTTATGATTTGTATCCCCATTTGTCAATTTAGCTTCTATTTTTACAGTCTTTTCAATCTTCTCCATGGATGGGGGCGACGATGGTGAGTCTATCTTCTCTATTTTGGGACTCTTCAGTTCCTCCTTGAAGTATTCAGTGAGTTTGTGGCTCTCGGCCGCACGGGCCGCGGCCCGGGCCGTTCTGGACCTCAATGTGTGTCCGTTTGTCATGTTTGTGATACCGTTGCTGGTCTTCAATGGTTTAGACTTGAGTACTTTTTTGGTCGGTAGCTCTGTTTGCCCCGCGTTTTCGGTCTTTGGCGATGATGCAGTTATAATTCTATGAACAAAACAAATGAAATAATAAATAGCACTCATTTATGTCACTTAACAGCGATGTTCAGAGTTTTAGATCAGTGATTTTAATCATTGTAATAGAATAACTATTACAATGATTAAAATCACTGATATATTGCAGCAGTACATTTTGTCAGATTTGTTATATACTATTTTTACTACAATGATTTACATTACTGTGAAAGTTTACCATCTCGACGTACGTTGTCGCGAAAGTTCTCTATATTGAGCTTCTGCTCGGTCTTCTGACTTTGATTTTGATCATCATTTGATTATCATTTCTAGATCACTTATCAGTTGATTCTGGTATTGAAGTGGCACTTTTAGTTTTTCACTTTTGCTATCATCTACAGATTGTCTAACATTTTGTACTGGATCTGTTTAATTACCTTATTTCGTTTTCTAACTTCCATAGTGTTGTTAATTTAGAATAAGTGGTTTTGCTTATTGCATGTAAAAGACTGTCTGTCTGCTTTTCTAAGGGGTGAGGCACTGTATGCTAATATACAAGTTTATAAACTTAGTTTAGCTGCAGATGCTTTAGAATTTAACTAGATCAATATTTTAGCCGTTAGATTTAAGAAAAATATTTGTTGTTTGTAACAAAACCAAAAAATGCTTGTGTGGTTGTAACAATTTATTGAAAATTATATTCTCAGCAGAAATGATCTTACATGAACTGTTTTATTAATAGTTGTAGGTAGTTAGTGAAATTTCAACTCATAATTTTTCTCCCTTGGCAGTAACATAGTTTCTTCAGTTGTACTGATAAACACTATTCATTAAATAAAACAATTATTACCCACAACGTTTCCCAAGCTTTGTCAACATTACTTACTTACATATGTACATATTTAAACATACATAAACATAACTGGCAGAAAATTTGATTAGTAAATTTTTAAAGGATTGTGTTAAAATTGTGACCTTAATTTTCTGACAATTATCTTCTTCAAATACATACTGAATACAAATAAGTTTAAGTTCTAGATAAAAGTACAAAGTGTATGTTGAATAGTTACCTCCGCTTTCTGAAGTTGCGTGTTGCTTTCACAGGCTGTTTTTCACAAAGTTCAATACGGTGTGGAGTCTTTACACCCTCCTGGCCGGCCATCAAACTATTGGCTGTGAAATAGGAATCAAGTTAGTGTTACAATGGATCTCATGATGAGAAGCCTCACATAATGAGCCACTGGGTATGTTATTTGTTATTCATTACCAGAATACAATGTGAGACAAAAGAAAAAACCCTACCACTAATTAAATAATACTATTGTGGCCACAAGCCAGAATAACAAGTAATTATGTTCAAACTGTCAAGTTAAAAGGGCATCCCCATAAATTAAATGGTAGCAGACTGCTCACTAGACCATGAAATGGGAAATCAACTATATATACATATATCATATATGTTTTACTAGCTTTCCACTATGAAGTTCAAAGCAATCGTTTTTCACCTTTGGCGAGCAACTGTTAGTTTCATTAAGTTTTTCTTCTTCAATAATAAGCATAGGTAAGAACACACATGTTATTATTTTAAAAAAATTGTTTAAATTAATAGTACTGAGCATAAAAGCTGTTTTAGTGATTAGTTTAAAAAAATAGTATTTCAGTATTAGCTACAATTTCAAGGTTTCAGCATTTTTCGATTTTTCTTCAGTCATATTACTTTCTGGTTGAATTATTATAATAAAATGTGTATACATACTGGAAGATTTAAGTTTTTACATCGCAGTTATTCCCTCCAAATTTTAAATTGAATGAGAGTGAAATTAAATTAATATTGATAGTAATGACTGCAGGATTTGCCGCGAACAAAGGATCGCTTCGCCGCCGTATCATGAAAATCGTGACAGAATTATGTATAGTTATGTAAATATTCCAAACTAACCTCGAACCATTTCCACTTGAACTTGATAATCACTGAAATACAAACATGGGACACCATCGAAGAAGTGGTCTAACCTGACACAAACAAAACCTGAATGACCACCAGCGACTCGAGTTACCAATGTTTTGTAATAGACCTTGTCATATTAGGTTCGTCGAAAAAATCATGTGATTCATCCCGTTGATGTCACGAATTGAACATTATAACATACTTTGAAATGTCTGCTATAATATAAAACGTCTAACGACACTCACTACATTTATTTTGAAGTAAAAATATCTAACACATTTTCCTCTAAATGCCAAGATAAAACTTCATAAAATGGACGCTTGTTTTTCTTTTTTACGGCGAGCTCATCTTTATTTGTGATTGGCCAACTTCGTGAAAATATTAACCAATGAACTTTAAGCATTCTGCCATAGACTAGGATATTTTGCCATCGTGGCAGTTCATAGAACTGCGTGTCAGAAATTTTAGACACACAGCTATATAATACTTTAAAGGGTTTTTTGAAATCATTACTTATAGCGGTGGTGTATAAACTACTAAAATGAAGTGAAAGGAATGTCCTAAAAACACATCCCAGAGTATGATTATTTTGTCTATGGTTGATTTGAGGCAAATAAGTTTCTTACTACCATAATCTTTTAAAATCAATTTAAAATACTATACTAATTTACCATCCACTTCCAACTGTAGATTCTTATTGCAATCAATTCAACGTTTCAAATGAACGTTTATTCTGAGTTTTATAAGTATATTTTTGACATTCTCATTTTAGTCGTCATTGTCATTTTGCCATCAATTTTTTAAGTTAAAAAGTAGCTACCAAAAGAACGCCATCTCTAGATGATGGAAAAAATAAACTAACACTAACAATAGTAATAATGCCTACTCGAGAGGTTCGAGAACTCCTCATTCTGTTGGGACTAAGGCTGACCTTTGAAATTCGGCCTTATATTTTCTAAGCCAACATCCAAACATAAGATGTTCAAGACTCGGCTGTATGGTGTTTTACCTTTTCCTAGTGAAAAAAACTTCTTCTTAAAAAAATTTAACTTCTTCCCGCCAACCAACATAAATCAGCTGATTACTTGATTAGGTAGGTTTTATTAAATTATTATGGCCGTGTGAATAAAATTACTAAAAGAAATGAAGGTGGTTTACATTTGGGATGAGAATCTCATTGAACAAACCGACCGTTTACCAGCAGTTGTTGGACGAGTAAGTAATTATAGTTTTATACGTTGAAGTTCTCTTTCCCGTATTTTATAGATTCTTAGTTTAGCATAATCATAACTTATTCGATGAACCCTTAATTTTGGAGTAGGAATTGTAAACTTGTAACCTATTGATTGAAACTCTTTTGTCAAACCTGCAATAAAATTTCAGGGTTCTGTAGTCCACAATTTAATAGCAGCTTACGGTCTTCTGGAGCATATACAAGTAGTTCGATCATCTCCGGCTACTTATGAAGAGTTGAGACAGTTTCACTCTGAGCTGTATCTGGACCATTTAAAAACATTTCAAGAAGTTGATGAAGAGTACATGTCCAGTTATCAGGATGAAGAATATGGTATTGGTAAGTTTAGGTATCATCATCAGCCGGGAAACATCCACTGCTGGACATAGGCCTCCTTCAGTTTAGGCTATAAATGTTTACCAAGAATTTCATTGACTACTTTATCTTAATTCAAGTTGGAAAGGTGGTTAGAGTGTAGCATTTTTATTCGCAAAAATAAATTGCTTTGTAAAATTTAACCTTTCTCAAAAGAAAAATAAGCAATCATTTTTATAGTTCCATTCCCAAAGGGTAAATCGAGATCCCATTACTAAGACTATGCTGTCCATCCATCAGTCAACAGGCTGTATCCCATCTGTTGCCACTATGAGAACAAATACTATATAAAAAAACAGAATAAAATAAATATTTGAGGGGGATCCCATACAACGTGATTTTTTGGGGTCATTTTTATAGATAATGGTACGGAACCCATAGTGGGCGAGTCCAACTTGCACTTGGCAGGTTCTTGTTGTAGTCTGATTGGTTTCTGCTCTAATAAGAGTAATTATATGGATAAACGTTATCAGCTGCATAAATCCACTTTGGATATGTGCCATAGATTACCATATCAGAAACATGACCAGAATGATATAGGTTCATTTTAATTTCATATAACTAAACCTAGGCTAAGTTATTATCAGTTTTATGTTATAATTTTTGGATATTGATAATTACAGTATTATAATATAAGAAATGAGTGTGTTGTTTTATCTAAGATGGAAATTTTATCTAAGATCTGTAGAAATCTTTTTTGTGTTTACAGGCTATGACTGCTCTCCAGTGTCCAACATGTTTGAATTAGTGTCAACAGTAGCTGGTGGCTCGATCACAGCAGCCAAATGCCTTATAATAGGTCTGTCTGATGTGGCTATCAACTGGTGCGGGGGATGGCATCATGCACAAAGGTATTTATTATATACAATCTCAGGAATCAGCGGAATCTTACTGTTCATCATTATCACCTGCATTATTCCACTGGCGAATTTGAGGCTTTATCAAAACTACACAACAAATTAGATAATTGGTTTTGTTATTATTATAGTCAACAGCAAAATAACAGCATTTAGTCAGTGGTGTAAAGGGAATTCACTAATGCTTTTATACAAAATGTAATTTAATGTAATCATTTAAATGGAATAGGGATTTAATAAGTAATTACCTATAAATAGGACCAGATTATAATGGCAGGAAATGAATATCATTATCATATTTTAATGTCAGTTACAATAGCCATTACATAGCTAATGGTCCCTAGATGGCGCTTCGGCATCCCTAGGAAAAATTGAAAATTGTGATTCACTATGAAGTTGTATGCTAATGATAGTAATGATACTTATTTCCCGACATTATGATCTGATGTCCTATATTTAGATAATAACTGCACAAAGCCAGCTACTCATACTAAATTTCAAAAGAAATTGAATGAATTTAGTACCTATATAAAACTTCTATCTTTTAGTTAAGTTTATATTAGATTTTATTTAGCTCCTTATTTAATTAATATATCTTGCCTGGGGTTTAACTTGTAATAATTGAAACCTAACTTCCATTATTTCAGATTCGGAGCTGAAGGATTTTGTTATGTGAATGACATAGTACTGGCCATAGAAATATTAAGGAAAAAGTTTCCCAAAGTGCTGTACATTGACTTAGATGTTCACCACGGTAATTTATTTTATTTGTATATAGTGATTTTAAGTTATAAAAAAAGCTTTCGCCCGCGTGGAATATCTTTACAAGTTACAGTCTATGTATAAGCTATATTATTGTAAAGTTTCATTAAAATCCATTCAGTAGTTTTGCGTGAAAGAGTAACATCCATACATCGATACATACAAATTTTAGAGTTTATATTATTAGTGTTATTGATTTTTAAAGTATACTCGTACTTTAAAGATATACATTAAAACATTGTTTTTCCATATCGGTTACAATAGTTTTAAATACATATTTAAATAAATTGAGAAGATATGCAAACATACTAACATAAATAATGGGAAAGTGAGTTTGTTAACTCTTGATGTCTTTAAATATTGTTGCGGTCAAAAGCTATTAAATCATCACTATTATTATAAATATGTAAGAAAGTGTGTTTGTTGATTGGCATGCCCTTATTTCATGCAGCGATCAAGAAACGGATCAACGTATTTTTCAAACAGTTAAAGTCGTCCGGATAGTGATATTGAAATATTTTTTCTCCAGGTAAAGCGCTCCCGTGTGATAATTTAAATAGTTCACGAAGACGAAGCAAAAGCTAGTAATATATCTTATTTCTTCCGTCTGAGCTAGTCCCACTCGTTCGTGTCTTGTTTCTTTTCACAAATATCGGCGTTTCACCGACGACGCGACGGTGTGAGGAATACGAGAATAGGGGGGTGTTTATCAGCAAAGCAGTAGAGCTGAAAAATAATAAAAATAAGAGCCGCGTGATATTCCGGGGGTGACGTAAAAAGCGTTTCCATTACTCGAAAAGAGTTATGGAAACGTTTTCAGGAGAAGGGCAGCAGCATCTTGACAAGCAGGGTAATTAAGCAAATCCCCTCATAGATAGGGCGATATTTGAGGGTCAAGCCCAACAATGAGACTAATGCAGTCTATTATCCTGCGGAGTGCCCGTGGTAACAAATGCTACCAAACTTTTTTCAGTAGGTCAAGCTCTTTTCTGCTTTGAATGTATGACGCTTTAATTTTTAAGACAACGGGGATGTTGGTTGGGCACCATTGCGGATATGATGAAGCAAATAAGTAACTAATTTGACCAGGTAACGGTGTACAAGATGCATACAACCTGAGCAAGTCAGTGTTCACTCTGTCCATCCATAAGTACGAGCCAGGGTTCTACCCGGGCACTGGGGACCTCCACGACATCGGCACTCTCTCTGGGAAGGGGTACAGCTGTAACGTACCCCTGCACGCGTCGTACTCTAATGATACGTTACAGTATGTCTTTGAAAAGTAAGTACGAATAAATATCATCTTGAACAGTTTAGTGGTAAGTATAAAATGTCGGTTCACGGCCTTCCACTGATCCACGTTGGGTGAATCCCCTTAACCTTGCAGTGTACCATTATTTAGCGGCGTGATTCCTCAGTTGAGTGTACACGCGAGTACAAAAATATTTATCCACTTTATCACCACGTCATATTCATCTTTAATGACATTTACTTCAACTCACTGCGTAGGAACTAGAAAGGGTGAATGACATGGTACAGAAGTGGATGCATATTTTTGTACTCGAGTGTACAAACATCATCAGTTTGTGGGTAGTTATAATGCAGCATTTATATGGAGTGCCAGTCGAATAATTTGTATAATAGTTTCAGGATCGCGTTTTAAAATGTAGTGCTTAACGTGTGTAGTGTTTCGTCCGTAGTTGTCGTCAATCCCAAGCGAAATCCTTCACGCTTGGTAGGCAGATTGGTGATCGCAGTAAAATGTAGAAGTAAATGGTTTTGCTAAGCACACTTCTAACCTAAGACCTTGTTGCCTCTTACCACCAGATGAGAGGCCCATTGTGAATTTAAATATGTTATTGCAGAGTATTTACGCAAATTTATGCAAGCTTCGTTCCGGACGCGCTAGTGGTGCAGTGCGGGGCGGACGCTCTAGCGCGCGACCCGCACGGAGGCGCCAGCCTCACCAGCACCGGATACTGCCACTGTGTCACTAGAATCTTGGACAAACGGAAACCGACACTGCTGCTGGGCGGAGGTAATTAACATTCAAATAATTTCCGAGATATTCTAGTGATTATATAAACACTCCGGGACATTTCTCACCGCTCCTCCTCTTACCACAAGCCAACCATACGTTGGACACTTCGAACAAATGTAGTGATATCGACTCATCGAACTGGATGACGTATTTATACACCTGCATGTGTGAGTAGTCCGCGCGTGCTATACGGAATTGTTTCTGTAATGTTTTTAAAAAATAAACGCTTTTTAAAATTTAGTTTTTTGTCTTCTCAGCTTGCTAAATTGTCCTAGTGAAGTTGTAAAGGTCACAGGACCAACAGATTACTTAAAATTTTAAAAATATCAAGTATGGAAGTTTTTACTTCCCATTGCTGTATGTCTCTGAATTATCTCTCTAAAATCTGATCTCAAGTTCGGGATGGTTCTGCACGCTATCAACTAGCTGCTGGCCGATGCCATTTCGGGGTTGAGTTGGCCATTGCACCAACATTTTATCGTTTTGACGCAGATCCTCATATTACTCGTTGTATCTGTAAAGTTTGATGAGGCCTACCTACTCTAGCTGATGTCAGTATTTGCGGACAGGTGGCTACAAGCACGCAAACGCAGCTCGTCTCTGGACTTCGATCACGGCCCTTGTGACTGGAGTGAGTTTGGACGAGAACATTCCTGAGCACAGTCACTGGACTAGCTATGGACCCGACTACGAACTACAAATACAAACAACATTAGCTAGGGATATGAATAAGAGGAGTTATCTTGATGAATGCATATCGAGAATCATAGGTACGAATTTTTTTAACAATTTAAAAAATTTGATTATGGCCGTGCTATAACGTGGCGGTCGTGGATCAGATAAATATTCCATAGACGGATGCCAGCATCTACCTGCGTTAACAACTTACTGCGATCACCAAATCACCAGCCAAGTGTGATAAAAAACATGTCCAGCAGTGGACTAATGCAGTCGATTTTAATGATGGTGAAACAAATAATCTTATTTGATCAGGGATTCAAGATTGTGTTCTAAATGTATGTTTGTTAAAGCACTTATTCATTCATAATGAAAGATAACATAGCAAGTGTCTATTTCCTCAAAATTCTGGAGAGTACGCTTCTATCACGGCTTACCGTCACCATTATGTGAGATGAAGGTCAAATTCAAGCCCTAGTGTATTTATTGTGTGTGAAGATAGAGAATGCACAATTTACATAATATCCTGATGCTATTTAAATTATTGTTTCTGTTTAGGCAATCTCCGGAAATACTTGGACCATGCCAATGAGGAAGAAGCAAAAGAACCTGCTTTGAAAAAACGAAAAACTGATCCGACAGAAACCAAATTAACTGAAACATTGAATGAGAAAATAATTATTAGTACGGTTGTTTCTAAAACCAACAATAAGACTGAAATAACTAATAGTGCATTAAACACAACAAAGTCGTGTATAACTAGTAATACAGATGTTTATGCATTTACAGATGATTAATAATAAAAACGTATTAAATTCGAAAAAAATATATATTTAGAGTTTTCTCACTGAACTTCTCAGCACGCAGAAAGTTACCAAGTAACACATTGACTTACGGAAACATTAAATAATAATACAACTCTGAGATTAATCATGTGATTTGTCTTATTTACATCTGCAGAATTATTAAGATGTAACATACATACGTACTTTTTTTACAAACTATCCTATAAACACTGAATTTGTGTATAGCTGAATTAATAATTTTCAATAACCTTTCAAACGAATCACATGATCAATCGAGAGACGTTCACAATAACATTGAATATACCTTCCAACCATAAAATGCAAGTGTTTATTTTATATTGATTAGTTAGACCATTGCATTATTGTTTTGTTCAATGCCAGTCTTGTACACCATTCTAATTACATAGCTTACACAACATTTCAGAAAAGCTACATTAACCAATTCTTTGCCAAAAACCAACTACACATTTTCCGAGCTAGGTAACATAGCTGTAGATGCTGTCTACTGATTAAATACAGTAAATTATATATTTAACTGGCTCTTTTCAAAACCAAACAACAACCCGTTTTACAAATTCCAAATTCATTCAACTCACGAATTTTAAAAATCTAAATTTATAGTATTATAGTAGCAGACTATGGACATGAGAATCATGAAAGTTAAGGCCCTATAGTTTTTGGACCTCAAAACAATTAGCTGGAAAGGTCAAAAAGGAAAAGCTTAATGTCGCATTATACGCATACCAAGCCTCAGCAAGCATGTAGAGGGGTTTGGATTGCCTTGTGGAAGCTGGTAGCCATCCGACGAGTGTCGTTTTTAGGGTAACCAACGGACCCTTCCACAATCCTTCCGTCTGTCATTGAGCTGTATCTCATAATCCGTAATAGGTAGACAGTTGAAATTTTCACAGAATGTGTATAAATGTTGCTGCTATAACAACAAATTAAACAAGTAAAAGAAATTAAAAGTTAAAGGGCTTGCCAGTGCTTGTTATCGGTCATCGGTCGATTACCTTACCCATAATTGAAGATTTTCAATATGTTAATTATTCGTACAAAATATGAACCCTCGATGCGCAAGTAGGAGTTAACCTACTTGGCCGGATCTTTTTAACATAGATGAGCTTGCGATGCAGCTTGAGGTTTCTAGAAGCTTTCTGAGGTTTGGCAAGCATGTAAATGAGGGATAACATAGGGATGCTCTAGTAAGTATCCACCGCAAGATTTTAGGGCTCTATTATAATTGTAGTATTGTCAGTAGGCCCAAAAACCTAATTCCGCCACTGTTCCTTCACTTGTCCGTTATTATAGTTTTTCAGTGGTGCATTTGTATAGCAAGCGATGTAGTGATAGGATATAGTTCATACCAGCTGATAAATTAATTGAACATGTCCTACAGCAGTAAAATTAACACATCAAGTTATTCAGATTTTTGTGTAATTTCTAATTTGAGCTCACTATGTTAAAAGGAAGTAGAAAGTTAAAGAATAGTTGTAAGAGTCTCACATAGAAGATGTTACACTGGTTTGAAATTCCTGTTGATAAATTTGCACCTTTCCTCATATCACATAGATTTACATGAAACATATTAAGAATTTTACTGGATACTTCCCCTTAAATATCTATGGTAATGTCAGAATTTTACTGCTGTAGATCAAATAGTGATGTCTAAAAAATTAATTTAATCACTAGGCCGTTTTTCACTATGCTTTTTGGTGAACTCCTCTGCATTTTTGAGGAATTTTTTCCTATCTTTTAGAAATTCTTCAGCAAGTTCCGCGCGCAACGGATGTTCGGGCTCCGGATCATTAACAAGGGCTACCAGGGCCTGGATAACTGGAAAAAACATGATATTTATTGATTTTATGTCTACAAACTATAAATGTTACATCTTTGTTTACTGTTCAGAAAAAACATCATACTAATACAACAAAATGTTAGTATGTTTTTAAACATTTATCTATGTTTGAATTAGCAATGATTTACTTATTTGTGATTCTAGATTCTGCATTTGGACCCTTAGCATAGATCCTAAGTCTAAAAATATAGAAACACTATCACACTTAATGTGGTAGTGCATGGAGTTTTCCCAAAAAAAGAAGCCGACTGACACCTCACTGCGTAGTCAGAGAATTAGATACCTCACTCTCATGCTATGAAGGCTGAAGTAGTAAATATAAATACCTTGATCAGTTTTAGTGGCAGGTTTCCAATTTTCTGCGCTGATGATGGGCAGACATACTTGGCCCTTCTCATCAATGTTGGGATGATAAATCTTTGTCTTGAAGCTAATCTTAGGGGGCTTGAAGGGATACTCTGCTGGGAAATTAATCTCGATTCTGAATGCTCCTTTGTTGTAAGGAGGATTGTCCTGAAAAAGACAAACACATTTCAAATTCTGATCGTGCATCATTTAAAGTATAACTTTTTCAATCATAAAAAAATACAATGTCATGTATTTATTTAATTTATTTATAAGTATAACTAACCTTGACAGGTTTGAAAAGAATGATATCTTTGAACTGGTAGGTGTAGAAAGATTGACAATTTATTAGACTTATTAAATAATTAAGGCATTTAACAATGCACATATTGTTTAATCAGAAATGAGGACTACAAGACAAAACTATCAATCACATTTAGTATGGGACTTAACGTTGACCCAAACTTATCTAAATATAAAACCATAATGAAAGTGATGCACTGAAATTGTATTTAAGCTGTTATAAGATAAGATAGGCAGGTTACACATTGAAGATTATTTGGAGCTGGTGTTTTATTTCATAAATCACACATTTTAACTCTTTACATTTCCAGAAATTCATTTTATAATTATTATGTGCATAAATAATGATAGTTTAATTTATTCATTTTAAACAAAAGATTACAATAAATATGACTCATTATTTCATACAAGTTGGGTTTTAACAGGGTGACTCATTCAATCTTATGTTCTCATTAATTTAAGAAAACTAACAAAATAAAGCTAATAAATGAATCATGTTCAGGGCTCATCATCATCAGCCGGGAAACATCCACTCAATGGCTCAAAAATACAGTATTTTCTCAATGAAAAAAGTCATTTTACTCATTTTTGAAGATAACAAAAATAGTTACTATGAAAAGCATCAGCATTATTTATAACTCCAGTATCTAGTGTACTAATACTATTTAAACATAATGAAACAAACCTACAAGTAAAGTAAAACCCAAAAAAGATGTGTATTCTAATCTAATCTTAATGGCATCAATCACAGTGTCAATGTCAAATCATGTGGAAAATCCACATACACAAAAAATAAGTAGGGTTTACTCCTCCAGAGTTATGGACTATTTTTGGATGATAAAATATGTTTTATTTGCACTCTTGATTTCACATCCATAAACCAAGATGTAAAGTGTATTCATGATATGGTCATTTATGTTGCAATGATAGCTATGTATCACTAGAATAGTAACACAGTAACTTTAATCATTCAATTTGACAAAACAATAGCCCCATGATGACACAGGTAATATTAGCCCCAAACAAGGATATATGGCAAAATATCTATAAAGCTGCATAATATAATTCATTTAGAAACACATTTGTAGATAATGTACATATATATGAACTTACCGGAACAATGAGTCCTTGCCATGTTAAGATATTGGATTCATCCACTTGAATGTCTCTGAAGGATTTTAACCCTGATTGTCTGATATCATTTAGTTCCTAAAAATAAATACATATTAAAAATAAATAACGAACCGGCAAAGAAACCTCGCTCACAGACCGTATGTATATCGGTCTAAATCATTTATCAGGTGATGATGTGGGTATTGGTGATATTTTAGGTCAAAAATATATTCAACAAAAATCAGGTAGCAGTAACAAATTTTATGCTTCTATTTCTAAATATAATCGTTAAATGTTCCTAGGAGTCATTCAGTAGAACGACGCGGAAAAAGTGTCTTTCGGTGACCAATAAATCAAGGACTTACTTTTTGAAGTCTCCTTGTTGCAGCCATTGCTCAGAAATGTCTAAATTGAACTTAATAATTTTGGATCAGTACTGTAATCTTCGTGTATCTTGATTTTATTGTACAGAGATCGCCGCAAACCACATAATTTTTATGCACAATCAGAAAAAATTGGACTTAGAATAAAATGTCAATGATTCGTTCTGCAAATTCGACATCCGCCATTACAAATCGAAGCGTTTTATTTTGTACAGCCTCAACTAAAGTTCTTTTACTAATTTGATTATTTGTTGTGCTAAAAGCTTTTGTTTTTTAATTCAATATATAAGTAGTATTGTATGTAAAATTTATAAGATTATTCTTTATGGCGTATTGACAACATTATGTTTTTAACATAACGTTCAATATAACAGCTTTGGATAAACCAAACGCACTATCTATCGATCTTGTGTCGCCATCTAGTTTTATCCATACTAAACTAATATTATATTGTGAAAGTTTGTTTGTCCTTACTTTACGCCGTAACTGACTCATACATGGACAATGACTTTGTTTTGGGTACACGGGTAGTTGAAGGCCCGGAAAAGGAAGAAGCCTAGTTATAGTAGAGTGGAATCCAGGAAAAAAAATACTTCAAGAACTTTTGTAAAAATGCACACCATGCTTGGCAAAAGAAAACTGGAATGTATGTGTGTTTTACCCATTTATGGTGTCAAACTATACGGTTTCATAAAGCTTCGAATGGTTTGTCAGAATTTTGATTCAGACATACATAGCATATGACAGTCTTCGTTACCTTAGAGGGCAATGGGATGACAGTAATTATCTTGAATCCGATGTAAGGTTTTAGGACATTAAAATCTCTGCAAGCTAAGTGCCATGTGAGAACCATCCTAATTTCTTCCCCATATATCTCGCCATCATCAGCCGTGAAACAAAACTTACTCGTAGAGAGGACTAACGCAAAATTTCAAGGATTCACTCATGTAGAGGTGTGCGTTACTCCAGCGGAAAAGTATAGAATTTCTTGGTTTGAAGTACTAGAATAATTCGTGCTCTGTCTCGTGTAATTGTGTTCGAAATATTGAATTTGTGCGTCCAAAGGTTATTGAGATATTCGACAAAAACAGTTTCCGCTGGGGTAACGTTCCTCCAGCGGCATGTTTTTTCCTATTGGAATTATCGAAAAACAAATTCGACACGAAGGTAGAACAGAACGATCTGTAATTGTGCGCGTAACTTGCAATTTGTGCTCCCAAGGGTTCCGAAGTTATTCAAGATTTCGATGTTCTAACATGCGTAAAATCAATTTATCTCGAGAACGGTTCAATCTAATCAAATTATTTTTCTTGCACATTATCTCATCAATGTGGATAATCTTTTTAGCGAAACAGAATCTAAATAAAACTTTTCAAAAGTTACAACTTTCTAAGAGCAAAACGATAATTGGACTTAGCAGTACCTACCTACAATTTCGATGTAGTGGTGGGTACCTTGTGATGATCTCGAACTTAAAGTAAAGTTTCATTTGCCTGCTGTACGTAGTTAATTATTAATGAAGATTTATGAGTACAGAATTTACACGTTATTTTGAGCATAGATGTAAGGAGTTTGCTACGTTGTAGCCAAAAACAGATCTACAAAATTAAATAATTAGTGAGTCCTTTCAGGTATCGCACACCGTTTGGATCAGTTTGGCCTTTTAAATTTTTTATTTCAGCAATAGACTATCCCTCTGTCAAAGAAATGAAACAAATTGATTAAAATACATTTTTTATTACACTGCAATAAAATTACTGATGTTTACGGAAATATCACCTTCTAAAAATGCACATATATAGATAATTGTGACAAAAGGGCGAAAGCTTGTAAAACGTATAATTTCGAAGACTTCTATGGCTGATATCCGTTTTTTAACAATTTAATAAATTCGGCAGCCTCGTTCCTGTGTGACATCACAAACCCGGAGCAGATATGTTTCATACAAACGAAGTTACATACACTTATCCAACAATTACAAAAGTTTGAAATTTTTATTTTTATTGCTATATAAGGTTGAAAAATAATTATCAGAGAGCAAATTCAAACTAAATCGATATTTTTCTCGCTGTATATTAAGTACACCCTATATCAAACGATATTTAATATAATTTTTATACAGTTTATTATTTTCCTGTTCTCTACATATTACATAAAACCTAACTCACTATAAACAAATGCATCATCGGTATCAACATAATACCATTTCGAGTTTCATGCTATTTTCAATTTGTTACGTAATATGGTACCCAATATTTGTATGAAGACCTGCAACTAGTGTATGAAGTGACTCGGGAACGAGGCTGCCTCAACAAGACAGCGTGGACCGGAAGAGGGGAGGTGAGCGTTGAAAGACAATGCGACTAATCGTCGTGGGAGCGCTCGTCGTCGCGTCGACGATTGCGCTGGCGCCGGCTCCAGCCCTCGCGCGGGCGCTCGCGCTGCCGACCCTCCCCGCGACCCGCACCCCCGCGCTGGAAGAACGAGCCCTGCTTCTCGAATATACGCTCGTTCGAGTCCACTAAGTTCCCGACCTGTGAACAAGATGCAACGTGATTTTAGTAAAACAAAGCCTAAAGTGGGTACATGTTGAAATTTTCTTCATCATTATTTTCTTAGCCCGCTGAGCGACTCTTAAATTTGTGGATCAGTCGTGCCGCGAATGTCCATTTATAATAGGACCAGCCCATATCATACAAACACTATCATCCAGCGACTCCCCGAAACATCGCTCTAAGAACGTATAAACGATGGGAAGTAAAAGGTCTCGAGTGGCGACCACGTACCGGGAAACGTGTACCGGGCCGTCCCTGGATGGCACTGGATGGACCGACGACCTAGTAAAGGTCGCGGAGCACTTTTTACCTAAAGATAAACCTAATCAGAGTATGCATCTAATTAGAGAATTATATATTTGACTGCTGCTTTAAAACTATCTAGATAGATCTAGAATTGGGGGAAAATATTAAGTTGATTGGAGTAAACGTCTTTTTCAAAATCGTTGGGGGTTGAAGTAGGAGCAGGCTGTAATGCGACCAACATACCTTATCAGCGAGCTGCAACGCTAGCGCCTGCATCCTGGTTGGCTCTGAGCGATGCAAGATTGCGCACTCGCTGGGATCGTCGAGGGACGCGAGCAGCTCCTCGTTGATGATCATCTTTGATACCAGCGAGTGTACGCGCTGCCTCGGCAGCTCGAACATGTCCGCCAGCGAGCGCAGCGAGAGGGACGCGTACACGTGCGCGTACGTGAACAGGTACGTGCGCACTGACTCCTCACGGATCAGCCGGCCGAGCATCGCACGGACGTTGTCCGCACCAACCATTAGGTCCCACACCTGACAACACCAACACATTTATTGATTTGTTTATATTATAGTTTGGACCGTCAACAGGGTCACATCGTAATTATATTAAATTACAATAAAAATTACATATAATTACATTTAAAAAAGTGGCTGACGCAACAGTTGCACAAGAAAACATTCTCAAATTTCAAAGATTTACACTTCATTATTGTAAGTCAGAATTGAACATTATTAAAATCAAATTAAGAGCATATGGTGAATGACCTTTGTTGCCTTTTTACGACTAAATAGCTGAACCGATCTTGGTGAAATTTCTTAGAGTTTCCGTGGGTTTGGTCTGAAGTAAACGCCGACTAGGTCGCGACCAAATACGCTCCTGATACTATTAATTCGAAAATAACCCTGCGTAAAAAGCTAACGTTGATACTTTTTTATTATTGAAATAGACAAGATTAAAAAAAAGTAAGCTGATTGAACTTTTTTTTAAATAATTATGGCATTAGAAATTTCCTATAATAGTATTTTTATGGCACAGAGTGCTTTCACTAAAATGTTTAAAAGGGAAAACAATTCTTATAGTGACACGCTGTTTAACTTCGTGGGGTCTCTACTGTGCAAAAATGCAATAAAACAATGTAGATTGTCACATTAATTATTGATTTACCTTAGCGTTCATCTTCTCGTTGACAATGAAGTTGAGGCACGCGCGCCAGTCCCCGCGTCGCATGGCGCGCGCCGCCGCCACCGCGTGCTCGCGCATAGACTCGGGCGGCCCCACCAGCGCCTGACGCTCGCTCGCTCGCAAGTTCTGGTAGAACGTCTTGCTGATCATGCGCCGCCGCGCGTCGAACTCATGCGCAGCCATGTACGGGATCTCGATCAACATGGCCGACACTAAATACACGCATTCCAACAGCTCCAGATTTATATGCATGTGGAACGGCATCTGACGCTGCTTCTCGATCTTCTCCTGCTCCTTAGACCGCTCGTGCTGACGCTGAGGCAGCAACCCTTGCGCGAGCAGCTCCTTCGGCTTTCCCGTCATCATCAGCTCGGCGAGGCACCCGTGAGCTTCCTTCACGTTCCCGCGGCGGAAGGCGCACAAACCCAAGTTGGCCATCGTTCGATTGTACAGAATCTGAGTGCTCGGATCTGAGTGTTGCACGGTCTCCTGAAGATGTGACATGAGGAGAAGATCACGCGCTTGGAACCAGTTGTCGTGCAGCGCGTGGTGGTATATGTGGGAGAGAATCGCGCGCGTCCTCAGGCGGTCGGTCTCGTCGTGAGCGTAAATATACTTGCAGAGTCGCTCCATCTTCTTGATAGAGGTCTCCTCACCCGGTGGGAGGTCCTTCCTGACCGCGCGGGGATCGAACTTGTAGTACAAGTGGTCGATCTTGCGCAGGTAAGCACGGCAGACCTCCTGCGGCGATCCGTCTCGCTCCACCACGAGGCACACGCGGTCGATGAGCGTCGACACTCGCACTTCATCCTTGAGCCTCTCGACGTACTCGTTGGAGTGAGGGTCGCACTCCTTGAGTAGCTTGGTGAACTCGTCGTCGAGGCGCTCCAACGCGGTGAGAACGCACCCGCGAACTTTGAATGGCGCGGTGACGAGCTGCTCGTTTTCTTCGGTGATTGTCTCGCTGAGGAACATGTCCTCGTGCGCGAGCAAGAGCGTCACCATGGCGTCAACGTTTTCGACGAGGCGAGACCAGTACTCGGGCTTCATGGCGTCAGAGACTTTAGGGTTGTAGTCGAAGAGTGCGGCAACGGTTGCGGCGCGCAGCTTGAGCTGCAGCGCGTCGCCGAGGTTGTGCTGGGCGGCCACCGTGCGCAGCTCGTGTAGCAGCTCGAGCTGGGCGCGGCGGTCGGTGCGCTTGCGTCCGCGGGCCGCGCTAACCTCACCCAGCTTCTTCACCACCAGAGCTGCGTCGATATCGCTGTCCTGCGACCACAAATATGCTTTTTATTTTATCAAAGTTCAGCACAGCAAAATTTAAGTTAAAGCACGGATCAAAGGTTAAAGTAATCTGTAGCTAACAAAGTAAAAAGGCTTATGCTTTATATCAAAAAGATTGCCCTAATACCAACCAAAAAGAGTACAGATTGTGAGTCTGAGGTGGTGTAAATATCAAACTTATGCACTATAAGTGGAAACTAAATCGTTTGTGGACAAATTCATCTGCAGGCTGAATTTAATCACGATTGATTGTACTTTTGAGGCGTCACATTAGCTTTTTTGTTGGCTATCATTACTATTTTCAACAGAAAAAATACAGTATTTAGCATCAAAAACAATTCGACGGAAATTTACTTTTTTTGGGTGTTGCATTAAATAAGTTTAGCCTGAATACGATACACCACGATACACAGTTAAATTATCAACGCACCTTAGCAAACATCTTAGGCTTGTCGGAGGTGGCGGCTCCCTTGCGGACCGTCTCCCACTCGCCGCCGTCATCAGCCTGGTCCTTCTTGCTGACCTTCCCCGCACGGTCGCGACGCTCTGCACGGCGAGCCTTACGTCTGTCCTTGTCCTCATCATCTTCCTTCTCAGCTGTTTTCTTGAGGAACCTAGTTCAGTATAAGCTAAATAAATTCTCTGTTTCTAATTTTTTTTTGCTCAGTTTTGGCCATTGTGTGATGGAGATATAGTTTGCCCTTCTGAAGTTAGCTCTCTGCAATTTCAAACATGCACAGACGGAATGTGTGTGTATTATTTTCGATAATAACTATCCCTAGATGACATAAAACCCGCTAACTTGCCTTGCCTCCCACTTATACGTTAATAATTGATACTTCGCGTTCTATTGTGGCTAACTTCAGAGGGGCAAACAAAGTTTGCGAGTATTGTAGCAGTCTTTTTAAGAGAGCCGATCCCTTCACAATAGTGTCCATGGTACCTTATATCACACACATCTCCAGCCTTTCTAGGTTTGTTGCCTGTTGTGTGATCACTCTGGTGCAGGCCGTGAGTTTGTGGACTCACGATAATAGTATCTAAGATCTACGATAGGTATTATATCAGTATATAAAAAATTAAAGCAATGAAACAGTTATATTATATTATATATAAATAATAATAGGCTTCATCCAAGGTATGCCACATTGACCAGTCCTGAGCCACTTGCATCCATCGACTTTCTGCGACCTTAACTAGATCTCGGTAGAGTGGAAGACCCGGTACACGTTTCCCAGTATACACCCCGTATTTATCGGTTATCCGTTGTTCTGGCAATGTGGCCTGCCCATTGCCTAGTCTTTGATTATGGTTTGTCTACATCTATTATTGGATATATGTGATAATATAGAGCAACAAAACACTCACCGTTCTCTTAGATTGGCGACACCACGAGCCTCATCATCGGAGCTTGAGCTGGATTCTGAAGAGCTGGAGCCCCAGTCCATGGAGTCCGAGGACTCGTCGTCCTGGGGCGGCGGACGACGTGGCGGCTCCGGAGAACGGCGCACGCGCACCTTCTCTTTAACTGGTTTGTCCTCATCATCTGAATCATCCGAGGATGACGTATCTGCAAGATTTTAGTTCCTGTACTTGAAATACTGTATTGAGAAAACTGGTAAATTTCTGGCCAAACACATTACATCAGTTCACGTTCACAGGTACTAACAAAGATTCTATTGAAAAGAATGATAATTATATGGTGTGCCTACACCACAGAATGAATATAGTACTACATACATGCGCGTGTATACAAACGTCATCCGTTCGATGTATGCCGATATCACGACTTTTATTCGGAGTGTCCGACGTGTGCCTATACTAAAGACAAGACACTCTTTGAAGGAGAGTAGGCCTTAGCCCCTGCAGTGGGGACGTATATAGGATGTTGATGATTATATATAACTTATCAAGTGTGATGATGCCTATAATTTTTATTTTTCTTACGATTTCAACCTACCTTTACGCTCATCATCATCATCTGGCAAATCAGGATTCTCACGGAACTTCGAAATGTCTTCATCAAAGTCCTTAGCATATTTCCGCAGTTTTTGCCTCAAGGATGTCAGGGCTTTGCTGTTGCCCTTTGACATAGTTTTCCTACTATCACGGTCAGACCATGCTGTGGACACCCAATCATCAAGCTCTGCTAGAGCTCTTACAAAGAATCTAGGGGCCACACCACTCTCTTCCTTTGCTATGACAGGTGCTGCTCTAGTATATGCTTTCTGCAGCTCCTCAAAAGACGCCAAAGCTGATGAGAAGTCTTTGATCTTGCGATGGTTTCGGATGGAGTGTATGATGCCTTCCAACTCTTCATACCGCTTCTCTTTGTTGGAGCGCACGACACGCTTTGTTTCCTCTTCATCATCACTAAACTGTAGGTAAAATACAAGACATTTGATCAAATATTCTGTTATGTCTTGAACACACCTTAGGGTCAGGACACATTGATCAACGGCGTACAATGGTTTATTAATACAAAAAGTGAGCAAAGTTTGGAATGATGTTCCTGACCCTTACTCTAGCCATTTCACTTCAATCTCAGTGTTAATTTATATTTAATTCACATAAATGCAGATTTTGTTTCAGATATAGATTATACATGAAACACCTGTAATGTCATTACACAAACCAATCTAAATACTCTTTAAACGTGTGCTTTTGGAGAACACGTAATTTGTCCACCAAAAACATTTCAATATTTTCTTTGTGAATTTGTTTACCTTGCAGAAGTGGAATTTCCATAATGTTTTATTTATTTTCTTTCATAATTGATGAAGAATAGGATTTACAAATTATACAGTGAAAAGAAGATTGATACGGAATGTAATAGTCAGTCATAATCCATATCACAGCGTTCTGTCTACAATTCTCTCTATCTCACTAAAATTAGATGCAAGCTGGTTGCTGTGATTGTTTATTTGATGAAGGGCCCAACTAGTGCACAGTTTATGCTACTTTTATGTAAGGATTGATAGTTCCACCTGGAGAAAGGATATATCTTCTTCTTTATATCTATCTTATAAAAGATGTATTAAAAGATATATATTTCGTTCAGTTAGTGAGACTGACTTAAGGCTTTCAATCCATTCTTTTTGTCACTGCATATATATTTCTTTATTTTGTGTTTTATTTTAATCATAATTAAATCACAATCCTTAGAATTTTAGCCATTTTGTGGTTTCAACTGAACCCCAACAAACCATCTACATTAAAATAACAATTAATATCAAGGTTCCTGATAAATGTCTATAGCCAACCCGTTTAGTGAAAGATCTATAGTCACTGTACTGTGTCACTAGAAGTTCATTATTTATTTAAACAACTCTTATTCGCCAAAAATAGAAAATCATATGAACATCACAAGGCCTCATTAAATATGTTATAGTGGGAAAAAGGAATCAAGTTTTTATGTAAACCAATATGGACCTATGGCATAATTTGGGGAGCAGCGAGCAATCCAAACATCATGTGCTTGCAAAGGACAAAAACAATATCCTCAGAGTAATTTCTGAAGCACCATGGTTCTCCAAAACCAAGGCAACGAACACTGCAGAAAAACCACTATTGCAAAGGAAATTGCCCTTTGCAGAGGCAAGCACTGAGAATTACGAGAACTCTCATGCGAATCCCCCTCGCCACCAGCCTATTGGATATGACCGGCGATGTAAATAGGCTAAGAAGAAATTTAAAAATCCTTTGATACAGGAAGAAGATCTGGCAATGTCTGGATCATTTTTGCATATATTCACCGACCAACACATCTGCTTGTAGTTTAATGACTGACCACAGGTTTTAAAGTGATTGAAAAAAAGTTTGTATGTATAGATTGTAGTACCATTACGTCAAGGATAATGGCATAATTACTTACTGTGTAGACGGGGGCTGCTGGGCGCACAATTTGCTCCTCTTCACTAGAACTCTCAGACTCAGAGTCTGTTCCGGTGGCGAAGAAACGACTCATGGTTGTTTACTCACTCAAAATTATCTAAAACACAAAAACCCTAGGTTATGCGGTGGGTAGCAAGATCTTGTATTACTGGCACTCCTGCATTACTCCAACGAAAGGAAAAACGTACAATAGTGAGTTCACATAAAAGCAGAGCAGTTACACGAAAAACTGTTGGTCATTTCTAATTTAAAATCATGTTAAAATAAAAAAAAAACTATATGATTATGATCACTCTAATACAACTTTTTTAGAATGAACTTAGTTTTGAGGTTATGACTTTCACTGCAGATGTTATGATAAGATAATGAATATAATACCTTTTGTTGTAAAGAAAGCTAGCGGTTTCTCTCAGAACACCACACACGACTTGTAAATTCATGAAGTCTCGGAAAAATTGATAAAAACAGACGATTCTTTTCGCCCACGACGCACCACACACGTCAAAAGAAATTCTACTTTGACAGTTTAGTTTAGACTTTTAAACTTATTTGGCTGCGGAATCATAGTGCTCCCGGTGGTTTTACTTATGCGTCGTATTATTTTTAAATAAAAAAATCAAGATTATTTTAAAGACTTCGTTATAAAACATTGTACAGTTGAAATGATAGAAATGTTTTTTAAAAAATCGCTAGATTTTTCTCTTTGCTCAAACATTATTCTAGCTCAATCATTAGCTCAAACCTCAAACCAAGGAGGTTCCATTCCATATAGATATCGGAGCGATGGCTGCCAATATTGCGTCAGACCGAAAATATGAAGTCTATTTGGTCGGTTATAAGGTTGTTTCTAATTAAAACATTACTTAAAGAAGAAAAAAAACGACTTCAACTGCCCTAAAAGTCTACTTTTATTAAGGCTTTAAGATGTATGTCGTTTTGATGACATCCACAGAACTGGACCAAATTGAAATGGCTACACTGAAGTGACTACACGGAAAGCACCAGATTTCAAATAAAAAACGAAATCCCAATCGGTTTATCCAATCGAAAGTTCTGAGGTAACAAACATTTAACTATTACCACTTAGTATTACTTATCTCAAAAACTACTGAACAGATTTTGATGAAATTTGCAATCTTCCCTAAGTTGAGCAATACCTAGTTCAACAAAAAAAGAATGATTGTAATCGAACTTGCAGTTCCGGAGATATGCGAGGACAAATATACACACTCACTTTTGAAATTTGGCACACTTGTTTAGAAGCTGATATAGACTAACATATACGAAAACTGGGCAGTTCTGGAAATATTGCATACATACAGGGCGAATTAATAACCTCCTTTTTTGAAGTCGGCTAAAAACGGTCTGTGATACTGATTTCTATGGCTCAAACTAAATACGTGTTCAAAGATTATATTACTCTCGCTCCAAAGAGTATATAATTCTTCTTTGTCTGTGGCCGTGGCTTAAAGAGTATGTCCAATATCTTTGACTCACTCACTCAATCAGAAATCATTCAATTCGAGAGGATTTTGCGTATATTTCAACGAAAATCTGAAATTGCAGGAAATAATGGAATTCACGAGCCTAATTTTACCACTAACGAAAAACATATGCCGAACTTGCCTTGTGGAATCAGATACTACAATGTTTATGAATATCCAAGACTTAATAGAACACGAGACGAATAAGGTTAAAATCGTCGATGTATTAGTTTTTATCAATTGTTTAGAGGTAAGAATCTGTGCGTATAATTGCAGATTTTGATAATTTTTTCTGGTATAGTCTGAAAGTCTTGCATGTAAATCGTAAATTTTTTATTTGATTCTGTCTGTAATAAAAGCATTTTATTTACAGAATAACGACGAAGAGAACTGGCCTCAAGGAATGTGTTCATCTTGTGTGTCAACAGCATTAATGGCGTATAATTTCAAGCTGAATTGTTTGAGAGTCAATAGTACATTGTCACAAATTTTTAGCATTCAGTCTTCACCTACCTTCCATAGATCTGACATAGACTCCATAGATATCAATGTGGTATACCAAGATCATGAGTATGATGTCCCACTGTTTAGTAACAATCCCTCGTTAGATTTTGAATCTAACATCCCTTCAAATAAGGAATTGACTCCATTACCCCCAGTGACTGAAATTACTTCAACCGAACAGCCACCTAGAAAAGAAGCAGAGAAAAAGTTTGTGTGCAGCATCTGTTCCAAATTATTTACACGAATCTATGGGTTAAGATATCACATGGCAAAGCATAGCACTTTGAAGGTTTTATGTTTTAAATGTGGTAAAACTTTCCACTCTGAAAGTGGATTGAGACAACACTTGCTTTCACACAGAGATATTGCTCAATTCAAATGTGGTTTTTGTAACAAGACATACAAGTCACGTCAATCACTTAAAGAACATTTCAGAGTGGCTCATTCTAGCAATCGTAAATTGTTTGTGTGTGTCACATGTGGTAAAAGTTATACAGCAAAATCTACCTTAAACATGCACATTAAGACTCATAATGGTGGGAAGAAATATGCCTGTCTACACTGCCCAAAGACTTATTCGAGACCATCTTACTTACGAGCTCACAGTGTTGTTCATACAGGCCAAATGAAACCCAGACCATTCTTATGTAATTACATCAACTGTGATAGGAGTTTTTCTACAAAACATTCCCTTTTGGTCCATATTGCATTCACTCATAAACTGGATAGACCTCATAAATGCAATATATGTATGAAAGGATTTGTCACCACATCCAGCTTGAAGCTTCACAGGGAATCTCACAGCAATAAGGAATTCTCTTGTGATTTCTGTACGAAGAAATTTTCTAACAAGAGACTTTACCAGAAACATGTACGAACACATGATGTTGCCACTAATGATATATTAGAAAGTGGTTTTTATGATGTAGATGGCAGTGATATGATTTTAGAGACAGTCACTGACCTCGTTTCAGATGTAGACACTAATGACATGACTTTGGGTGTAGGACATGATGATCCTAATTTAATTCTGGAAACTGTCAATAGAGACCATGATCCCAATGATATGATCTTAGAGACAGTAGTTGACAATGTATTCTTTGATCATTATTAACCATAATATATGTTAAATATTATGTTACTTTGCATAGCAGTTGTGCTAATAGTCAGTATTCCCACCTACAATTGTTATTTACATACTTTGAATAAATGTAATGGCATCTAAATGTTGGACTTTTAATGTTATAGAAGTAGACTTATGACCATTTTTACATTATCCATGGGCTATAATGGGGCCCAGTGTGGATTGGTTTCGAGTTGAAACATTTTCTCAATGCTGTAAGGACTTGTTACTCTTACGGATGGTTGCAATGATGTGGGTAACAAAGCATTTTTATCAAAGTCTTAATTGCAAATGTATGGGTGTGGATAAAAAGTAATTAATTCATTACGTAAGCCTTATAGTGCTTATAAAAAAGGTACACTATAATTAGGTATATGGCAATGTACCGTATTTAATGTTATAACAGATGAGGAAAATCATTAAATTTTAGTAGCTCTGATAATAATGAAACTAACAAGTTATTCTAAACTTTTTATTAACATGCATCATACAAAAAAGAGAAAACATATATTTTTGGGGGCCATTTGATAAGCCTTTAATAATACTATGTTTACAGATAACTAGCATGCCTACATGTTAATGAGTCAAACACATTTTTCTAAAACAAAGGATCTATGGGTTTTCCCTGTGGCTGTTAGTGCTTCTCATGTTCCATTATATATATACAAACAGAAGGATGGTGGGAAGAGCATACACCTTTTTATATAAAAACCTAATTAATACCTTATAATTTAAGACATAAATGATAATAATGAACTAAGATACATACTACACATACTTTTCTACTAAAATAGCTTTAATCTCAAAAATAAATACATTACTACATTTAGGAATGCTCTATAGACCGAACAAAAGTTACATATTATATCTTAACATGATGTTAACACTAGATTTAGGCAGGGATAGTAGTATATGTATCAGGAAATCAAACACTTAACCTTAATATTTTCAAAATTTAATTAAACTGAAGTAGTCAGTTTTTTAATCACATAGGTTCAATTTTGTATTGGTTAAATAAAAAGACAATAAAGAATGAAAAAATTAGGTCCAATGTATGATCTGAATTTACAAAACCCCATTACAGCAATCTAGTCATTAAATTATGATTAACATGGTTGTGTGGCCTTGTTTGGTATTCTTAATCCAATCTACACATTAATTATGTTTACTAATTATATAAGTCATAGTTTATTTTCCAAGAAGTTTGTTCATCTGTTTGTTCTGTTTGCCAATTCTCAAGTCAGCACCCTCAACTTTGTCTTGTATTGTATCTATTAGTTCATTCTGAACATCTATCTCTTTTCCTAATTCAGTGCCCAGACCTTTTAGTTTGCTTATAACCTGTACCATTTCATCCAGGTTATCATCCAACATTTTGTTTACGCGTTGGCTGTCTGACACTGGCTCTGCCATAGAGTTGTCGTCGATACCGCGCAAACGAGCTGATGGATGGGCATTGAAGCGATCTTCTCTAGAAATGTTACTAGATAAGTTATCTATGGTGTCCGTCAGTCTGCTTCCACTTGGCTCCCCTCTAGCACTTGATGTTGCGGGTGAAGCTTGGCTGCGTGTAGGAGTTTGATCTGACTTACCAGACAGGTAGTTCTTCAGGCCGTAAAACACTGATTTAATACCATTGAGATGTTTCTGACTGTAGTTAAGGTTTGTGTTTATTTCATCAAGTCTTTTGTTTGTGTTTTCCAGCTGTTCCCGCTGACGTACAAGCTCTTCTGCCGTCGCTATACCTATTTGTTCTGAATCACGCAGCAGGCCTATACTCCGAGAGCTGGAATCCAAAGTTCGCTGTTCGATTTCTCTTTGTCTCTCCAACATGGCTTGCCTTTGTCGTTCAAGTTCTGCGATATGGCCTCCATATGCCGAAGATGATGCTGGTTTGGGCTGAGTTGGAGGAATTCTTGACCTGTAGCTATTGACGAAATGATCGTCGTCAACGTCGTCATCCTCAAATAAGCTATTGGTATTGGTACCTAAGTATCTGTGGCCGGACATATTCCACTAAAATGTAATTCGCACACGACAAAGCAATGTAAGCGCACTACAGTTTAGCAAATTTACCAAAATGTAGGATAATTGTAGAAGCCACTTCCTCTTTGTCCACCCGCCCCACTTTTGGAATTTTATATGACGTGAATTGACGTGACAGGAAACAATCAGAATCTACATTCATCTGAACGGAAGGAAGGAAAATTTTATGTATTTGTGTGTACAAAAATACTTCTAACCAAGTCTGTGTCACATATCTGTAATTTATAATTAGGCCCACAGAACACTGTTATTCACGCCATCCACATTTTTGAAAAATTCAAGAATGATCAGCAATGATGTTTTTTCTCTCTCAACTTATATGTTGATTTTGAATGAACTTACTTTTCCGAACGAATGTTGTACTTTTTCTAGACTTTCGTTGTTTCGTTCAAAGTTTCGTGTCGTGAGTCAGTTTGGTACAGTCCAAAAACATTACTATGCTTTGTACTATGTATACATTAACGTAAGTTTACTTACTGTGTGTTGTGTGTCATGTGTCAAACCATATTTTTTTTTCAAAGCTAGAAGGAGCAAGTATCACTACGTGAAACGGAGCGTACTTTACAGGTGTCAATTTGTCAAAATAGTCTGTGTTATTTATTACTCTGTGGTCATGCATGTGGTGTCAAGTAAAGTGTCAACTTGTCAAGTCCCAAGTCAAACTAACACAAAATCTAACGAATTTGTGTTTTCCAAGGGTTTTCTTTCGTTTCTTGTTATAACATTGATTGTTTTCGTATACTTCGTGTAAATTGAAAACATTACAAAACAGGAATAGTACTTATATTTTATTGTTTTTCAAAATGATGGCAGGAAAAGGTAAAGTACAAATTAAGTACCAGTACTATTATGTATTTTCGGTCGTCATTTTCATTTAACCCGTTTTCTTTTATAGTTATGCCGGAGACGGAGGAGCAAAACCGGATAAGATTTCAAGTAGAGCTTGAATTCGTACAATGTTTAGCTAATCCGAACTATATCCATTGTGAGTATTTTATTAGGTTATGATTGTTGAGGTTCTTTCTATGTCCCATATCAATGGATATCGAATGCTAGGCCTATTTCAAACTAACCAAGACAAGCTAAATTAAATTCCTTATTGGATATGTTTATAATATTTACACACCTGTATGTGCAGGTTAAGTACATCGAACTAATTGAAATTACTATCTAATCACCATGTAAAAAACTATGTACTTGGCAAATACAAGCAAGAAAACAACGTGAATGTTTGTAATGCAATATGGGTGCTTGCTCCTTGCTTGGGTCATTGCTCCATTGTTTTCCACCTTTCCCTGTCTTTCGCCTTATGCATCCAACTATTTCTTGCTATGTTTCTGTCTTCCCACATTACTTTTGTCATTTAGTATATTTTAAAGAATTGTTAAGTCGAAAATAAAGCTTAAATAACAATAATAAAATCTTAGTTTGGTGATTACCCTACACATTACTTTTGGATTTCAGTATGCTAATTATTCATATTATGTATGGAACCCTCGGTGCGCGAGTCTTACTCACACTTGGCTGGTTTATATAAAAAAGTTGAAATTACTCTTATCTTGACAGCCGTCTCAATAGATATATTATGGTCACAGTGACTGTACGTACATAATAATATCTCGACATCAGCCTCTGCCTCTTGAAAAATATTATATGATCCCCCGTTATGTCTTATTTCAGTTCTAGCACAGCGAGGCTACCTTAAAGAGCAAACATTCATCAACTACTTGAAATATCTTCAGTACTGGCGTGAACCGGAATATGCGCGATATTTAAAATATCCCATGTGCCTGCACTTTCTAGAACTACTGCAACATGAAGCTTTTAGGAGAGAATGTGTGTCAGCACAAGTAAGTAAAAATATATTATTATTAAATATGCTTTTGTTTCTTCAAACTCGAAGTAAGGGTTCTCAAGTGGTGATTAAATACTGGGAAATGTCCACCTAGTAGGTTCCCCTCCTACTAGGTGGACGGACAACCTGGTTAGGGTCGCGGGGAGTCTCTGGGTGCAAGTAGCTTGGGACTGGTCAATGTGGCATACCATGAAGGAGGCCTATGTCCAGCAGTGGACGTTTTCAGGATGATGATGATGTTTTGGGTATTTAAATTTTTCTGTCTCATTTCCATATAAATGAAGACCTTGGTTGTGATTGCTTAAGTTTTTTTATTGGTTTCGCATTCAATTTTCTAAATTGACTGTTACAATTACAATATTAAACATGCTTGCAGAGAGTGCATAGAGTTTGATCCAGGAGTTTTTTCATATCACTATATTTACTATATCAAAACTTGTGTGCACAATGCAAACTTATTTTTTGCTTTCCTGAAAAAGGTATGCTAAATTGTTTCATCAAAAAGTTTGTGCCAATCTCCAAACAGTGCCATGTGTAATGTGCTTTTTAATAAGCTTTACCAATCTCATGGTATTTCTTTGTGTTGACATCAATTTTCAGGTGTGCAAGTTCATGGACGACCAGGCCATACTACTGTGGCAGCACTACACGCGTCGTCGCACGCGCACCCTACAGCCGCCCGACCAGCCTGCGCCGCCCGCACCCCCCGCGCCGCCCTCCCAGCCGCCGCGACAACAATCCTAGCTGGGACTTGCCATTGGTGAATCATAGGATCATTCAATAAATTGACGGAGGCCACGTGGCAGGACCGGACTAGGACTTAAAATCGGCCCAGTAATTACTGAGAGAAACGGCCTCCGCTTCCTATCTCCACAATAAAACTAAGGACAGATTTTTTAAAATGGAATTGATGGCGAAATTATCATGAATACCTATAGTTCTTGCACACAGTTTGCAAAGATAGAGAATAACAAAAGGTGATTCATTGTCCCAGACCGCGCAATGACACGTCGACCGACCAGACTACCGGGGCCTGCCCCGCCCTGCCACGTGGCGACTATGGGATTTTTTTAGATGTCTGTATAGCAAGACCTACCTACATACCAAAACCACCAAACAGCGCATGTCCAACAGTGGACTTGTGCAACTGATGACAAATAGGTCGTATTCGAAAATTGCGTCGATCCGAGGATATTAGAAGGTCAATATTTGCAGTCGTTATTTTGTATGGCCAGATACCTTGTTGCACTCTATCTTGAGGCTCTATTGAATGTAGCCATTAGATAGAAGCGAAAACAATATTTAGAGTGCTTAATCTGTTTGTAAGTCAGCTATAACAAGAGCTGCAGGCTGGTGAACAGTGAAGTAAATCAAAATTACCTTTATTTGTGCCAATCGTGCTGATTATGATAAATCCCCTAAAACTGGTAACAGAAGAAAAAAATAATGAACGCGTTCAATAAGAACTTCATTGTTGATTTTCTCAAAAAGCGCCCTCATCCTTTCGATTAAATTTATATGGGACCGCCTCTGACGTATGCTCTACCAAACAAAAAAGAACCATCAAAATCGATTTACAACTGGCGGAGTTATCGCGTAACATACATACATTTAAAAAACATACAGACAAGTGAGAATCTCCTCCTTTTTTGAAGTCAGTTGAAAATAAAATTACTGTAAGTAACAAATAGCGTCTGGGATAATCTTTTAAGTACAAAAATACCTGTGCTCAATGACCCTGCTCTTCCATAACTCAAATCTCAACACAGGTGAATAATACAGTAGAACGCCGATTATTCGAATTAATTGGGACCGGGGTCGATTCGGATAATCGGACATAGACTGGTAATTAACAAACAGTTCTACAATAACGTTCATTTGAACATCTCGATCAGAGTAACAAGTTGCAACCCCATCTTGGGGTTACTTGGCCCTTCATCATCAGCCGGGAAATTTCCACTGCTGGACATAGACCTCCTTCATAGCACGCCACATCGACCGGTCCCGAGCCACATGCATCCATCGACTTTCCGTGACCTTAACAGGTCGTCGGTCCATCTAGTAGGGGGACGGCCTTACCAAAATTACTTGTTTAAAAATTTTTTATATTAAGCTTAGGACCGATTCGGATATTTGGCGATTCGGTTAATCGGCGTTCGGATAATCGGCGTTCTACTGTATGAGGAATAGATGCAGCTTAATATAATTTTTCTGTCATCCACATAATTATTTCAGTTCGTTATATAATGTAAGTAATAGATTTTATAAGTACTCGTACAGAGACTGAGTTGTAAATAAATTAGATGTAAGCTCTTTAGATAATAACACATTATAATTTTTTAACATGGTTTACTTTTATTTATCAACAGTTGGTTACCTTCATTTGTAGTGTAAGATGGCGAGTGACGATAAGGCCGTTGGGTGGTAAGCGTGTGCACCCAGAAGTCTCATCTAATGACGTTTGGCTCTGCTACCTTTCATAGGGAAACACAACAGTGCTATTAACACTGCTTTTGGCGGTAGACGTAACTTGGTGGCAGCTAGCTAGGTGGACATAGAAAATGCTCTCCCACCAACCAGAGTACCGATTGGCAACTAAGCCGGTACATCTGCATTGTAAGTCTAATCATGTAGCCATAAGGCCATGGAGGTGGTTAAAGGCGGCAGTAGTGTGATCCTGGCTTTAGAATGGTGTCGCCTCATATCACGCCCTGGTGGGATAGTGTAAAGGCCGCGAGAGATTTCAAAATGAGGAACTTCACGTGACCCTTTTTGTCCACACCTTTATCCGATTATCAGGTATTTGGTATACATCATAAGTTAACCTATCGGTTAATTTAAAACGCTATTTTGTCTCCAGAAAAAATTCTATGGTTACTTTTCACAATAAAGGCTGCATTCTCAAATCTGTTCCCATCTCTTTTCATCAGTTGCTAAACGGCATAGGTCGTCGCAGTCGGGCGCTACACAAAGCTCGAAGAGTACAGAAGTACAGTAGCTCTACGGCACTCATCACGCTGAACCCCATACAGAGTCCCAAAAGGCCTCCAGTGTTGGCTGAAACAGTATTGAGCATGAGGTATTTGGTTGACTTTACATACTGATATTATCATTAAATATCCACACGCATTTGCGGGTACGTGAATGCCACTGCCACTCGAGAACTTGAGAAGAAGAATAACTTGAGAAGGCGGTGGCATGTCACCGTGCTTAAATAGTTTGAGGCACTGGTTGTTTTCGTGTTTTTTTACCACCAAAACAAACCGATTACCGACATGTAACTGGCTGGAAATGGAAGCCGCGATATATGGGTTATCAGTATCAGGGTAGGTATCATTTTTTTAAATTGTTATGTTTTCGAAAACTTGCAGCTACAGAATTGTTTTTAAATTATCTAAAACTAAACAAGTTTGCGCCTATAGACATTATTCTACACAAGTAACTTTGATAAATCAATCATCAACAGCCTATATATGTCACCACTGCAGGGGCTCAATCCTACTCTCCTACAGAGAGTTTATGGGCCATAGTTCACCGCGCGGGACCAGTGCGGATTGGTAGAATGCCACACACCTTTAGACATTTAAAGGCACGTGGAATTCAGCTCTAAAAGCCAGTGGTAGTGATTTTTATCATTCGTACATAAATTCCAAATAACAAATTGGAACTCATTGGTGCCAGCCAGGATCGTACCGAGATTTCGATTTTTTAAGTAATGAGGCTCTACCGAACTGAGCTACCAAGGCTATTTCTATATAATCCTACACAAATATAAACTACAGAGCTTTTTGCCTGAGATGATTTCAAAAACCATCTCACGGGAACAACTTATCGCGACAATAGCAAGTTTCCTTCTGTATGCCATAGGCTACGTGTGGGTCAACTTTCATCAAGATCGGTACATATGTTTCGTTGTGAAAAGGGAATAAGCACACATGAAATGACGAACCTCGGCAGCGTCAAAATATACTTCTAAAAATTGACACACACATATATATATATATTAATATTTAAGTGCGACATATCTCTTCCAGCGGCTCATACGTCTTTCGTCGGATAATACGATTGTGATAGGCCTTTCTAGGTTATAAAGGTACATATTTACGTTTTTTTGCTTATTTTATATGTGCTAGTATTTGTATTACGTCAGAGCTACTTACAAAGGAATTCTGTAAGGCCAAATATTTCACCTTTTGTGAACCTCAGGAACTTGCCGTCTTCAAAATAAAAGTGTACCACTAGCATGTTCTCACTGAAATTGAACGTTTAATGCCACTTAGAAATAATAATTCACGCGTTCGAAAAGAACAACAACTAGAAACCGACTTCAAATGCCCTAAAATGTTCACCCTTGGAAGTAGAATTATCATACTTGGTTCTCGTTAATTGTCTCAAAAAGCATTCTGGAGTATGCTCTACCAAACAAAAAGAATCATCAAAATCGATTCATAATTGTCGGAGTTATCGCGTAACATACATAAAAGAACATACATTCGAATTAAGAATGTCCTTTTTTGAGTCCGGTTGAAAATAGCTTTTCATTTTAGTCAGAAGCATAAGTCGGTCTTCATCTACGAATATGTAGATATACTTTTGGTAGGTAAGAAAAACTCATTAAAATTGCACTTAATAGTGTACTGCAGCATCTGCTGCTGATAGTTACATGAAGTGCTCCGGGGTCCAGTTCCCTAGACTCCTGGCGAGGTTCTCCACCAGACGTTTGTTTAGGGGCGCGGTACTCTGACTCTCCATGAACGATACCTCGGTGCAAGCCGGCAAACAGTCGTTACAGCTGCTCTCTCCATCTGTATACAAATACATATGTCTTAGGAGAGTCCTATTGAATGTATGCACGTGTTTTTATCTCCATGGTTTGTCACATTGACCGGTCCCGAGACACTTGCATCCAGCGAATCCCGCGACCTTTACTGGGTCGGTTCATCTACAGGTCTAACGGTCCCTGAGGTATGTATGGTAGCGGACCGTTCTTACGGTACGTCAAACGACGCGGTTATGCATGATTGCGTATTTCATGTGTGGGTCGTCAGCTTCCTCATAGAGCTATGAGAATTCTACGCATGTCAAATTTTAAGGCAATTTAGGAGCAATCAAACTTTAGCATTCATAATTTAGCAGCAACCATGACTCAGTTACAGCGAGTTGTTTTTAGTGTGTCAGCTGGAGACATGGGTCTCCAGCTGACACATGCCAGGAAGGCAAACCAGTGAGGTTAGGGCTTTAGACTATAGTCAGGCATTTAAAGCACAATGACAGCAATGAGAGCCAAAAAAATTAACGATCACATTGATAAACTGTTGGATCTACGAACGAAATACCGTGTGTAAGCTGGCGACCCGTGTCACCAGCTTACACATCTGGATCTTCGTAATTATTCAAGTTACGATTATGTATTGTACCTCATATTTTAGAGCAAAATAGCAGCGCCAGGCTTCAAAATTTTCGAATCTCTAGTGCTAAAACTGTTGGAGCTACGAGCCGATATGTGTGTGTAAGCTGGTGACATGGGTCGCCAGCTGACACATGTTGTATCTCTGAAACTACATAAGTGAGAACTTCGTTTTAAAGATCAGATGAGACCATACAATAGCAGCGTTCACGAGTCAAAATTTCAAATCTCCTGGCTGTCTAGATTCAAAGTTATAAGCAAAAAACTATTTTCCCGCCAAAAAATTCAAAATAATCGCACGGACGCCGCTGAGCGGGCCGTTGCCGTTCCGTGCGCTACGCTATTACAATAGAGTTTCAACTTAGCCGTCATTGTTTTAAAATTCATTTTAACCTGCACTTTCGTATCGATTCAATTGGTATATTGAGCGTGTTAGACCAGGAGCCGACAGAAATAAGCAATGGTACGTATACTACCGATTAACTTCATAGAGACTACGAACGACCTTCACCAAATTTGAGGTCAAGTGAGAACCCTTCATCGCAAATCTACTAATTTGACTAATACGGAACCAAGATTTAGTTTAGTAATGAATCAACATATAAGAAATAACAATTTACGGTGTGATATAACATAGTATAAGAGGTATATGTTCAACATATACAGCTTATATCACTATGATCAATAATTGTTGAGCTCGGTATTTAGTATATTTTCAATAGCAATCCATACTAATATTATTTATATATTATGAATGCAAAAGTGATTTTGTTTGTTTGTCCTTTATTATCGTCGTAACGTAGAGTCAGAATGATGATTTTTTGTATAGGGGTAGTTTGGAAAAGGATGGAAAATGACATAGGCTGTATTTCTTAAACTTTTATTCATAGCTATTTTCATGGAAATTGCAAACAATATTGGCACATTTTAATAAAAATTATTGCTTATACTCAGAAATTTAGATTTGCAAATGAATAAAAATCTTATGATTTGATATATTTTTATTATAAAAGTTGACTAACATTGCTTTGTCTGATTTTCATAATATCAAAAACGGGACATGTGCGAGTCAGACTTGCGCACCGAGGGTTCCTATATTTGTCCCATAAGACTTTGTTTTTTGCCAAATTTCAGGATTATAGATCAATCAAAAATATGCGTCATGCACGGCTTTGATATAAGGGATTGCACACCTGAGTATTTGATATCAATTTCAACTTGATGCATTCACGCATTCCTTAAAAAAGGGGTCTTGACAGACCGAAGAACAACAAAGAGATCCAATCTAGGGTTCGCCTAAATATATTATTTAGTCACAAAATTAACCGCTTATGTACATAATTGATCATAACAAAGGTGCTTCTGAAAGGCGATAGTTGTATTCTAAAGAAGTAAACAAGTCATAATTTTGTATGGGAACCCATATTTTGTTGAAACTTATATATAATAACCAGTAGAATTCAGAATACCTGCCTTCTAAAGTGTGTGTATATTAGTTAACATCATTAAGATTAATTATTTTTCTAAAAACTAGCGTTCCATTATCACAGGTTGGATACTATAAAGAAATAAACGAGACATAGCTTTGTATGGAATTTAAATGAAAATTAAATGTTTGTGAAATCTATATCATGTTTTATTCAATAATTGCTACTGAAAATATACTAAATACCGAGCTCAACAATTATTGATCATAGTGATGTAAACTGTATATGTTGAACAAAACCTCTTATACTATGTTATATCACACCGTAAATTGTTATTTCTTATATGTTGATTCATTACTAAACTAAATCTTGGTTCCGTATTAGTCAAATTAGTAGATTTGCGATGAAGGGTTCTCACTTGACCTCAAATTTGGTGAAGGTCGTTCGTAGTCTCTCTATGAAGTTAATCGGTAGTATACCATTGCTTATTTCTGTCGGCTCCTGGTCTAACACGCTCAATATACCAATTGAATCGATACGAAAGTGCAGGTTAAAATGAATTTCAAAACAATGACGGCTAAGTTGAAACTCTATTGTAATAGCGTAGCGCACGGAACGGCAACGGCCCGCTCAGCGGCGTCCGTGCGATTATTTTGAATTTTTTGGCGGGAAAATAGTTTTTTGCTTATAACTTTGAATCTAGACAGCCAGGAGATTTGAAATTTTGACTCGTGAACGCTGCTATTGTATGGTCTCATCTGATCTTTAAAACGAAGTTCTCACTTATGTAGTTTCAGAGATACAACATGTGTCAGCTGGCGACCCATGTCACCAGCTTACACACACATATCGGCTCGTAGCTCAAACAGTTTTAGCACTAGAGATTCGAAAATTTTGAAGCCTGGCGCTGCTATTTTGCTCTAAAATATGAGGTACAATACATAATCGTAACTTGAATAATTACGAAGATCCAGATGTGTAAGCTGGTGACACGGGTCGCCAGCTTACACACGGTATTTCGTTCGTAGATCCAACAGTTTATCAATGTGATCGTTAATTTTTTTGGCTCTCACTGCTGTAATTGTGCTTTAAATGCCTGACTATAGTCTAAAGCCCTAACCCCACTGGTTTGCCTTCCTGGCATGTGTCAGCTGGAGACCCATGTCTCCAGCTGACACACTAAAAACAACTCGCTGTAACTGAGTCATGGTTGCTGCTAAATTATGAATGCTAAAGTTTGATTGCTCCTAAATTGCCTTAAAATTTGGCATGCGTAGAATTCTCATAGCTCTATGAGGAAGCTGACGACCCACACATGCGTATTTCAGGAACAGATTCAGTTAAGCGTTCAAAATAACAAAAGTTCTCTAAAAGGTTTAGCATTTCTTTAGTTCATTTTGAATAACTAAGAACTACACTCAATTGGCCCCGACATAGCTCCCAAAATATAAATTTCTTCAAATAATATTGTTATTCGATTTATCTAAAGATTGATATTATATGCGAAAATCTATAAATCTCACAAACTTGAAATATGTATTTTAATTACAAACCTCTCGATTCATTTTTCCATACATTTGTATAACATATTGCATCTGCTTTTCCACAAATTCGGGTAGTTTTATTTTCTGAAATGAGGTTAAATAATTTTGAAAGAGGTATTTAACTTAATTTAAAAATTCTAAAATATACTTTGAGACACATGTAAATTAGCGGTATTTTATTAATTTAATCATATTTTATATTAAATTCGCAAACAATGTTGTCTTCGGGTAAGAAATAGAGATCCTTATATATCACACGACACCATTGTACCACCTATTTTTACAACAAAATATTCTGACACTTACTCGGCATGTAATAAAGCACACATTTACAGACATCAAGTATTTTCCGAGCTTCGCATTCCATTTCGCAATTTTTCAGTGTATACGTTCTAAAAAGAAAATACATTGTTCATCATTAGAGCGAGCTTATCGTGCAGGGATTTGCCGTTACCACTGCACAAGGCAGGTGACTTGGTAATCACAGACATCTCAGGTGGAATCACTGTCGGGCTGGGCCTCAGGGGCCATGGTGGTAAGATCGGTTAAGGGCCCGCCCCGCCTGCATAGAGGGCATCAAGTGTTTTTTCGCAAAATGTTAGATATTTTAAAGTAAGGTATAATGAAGATAGGACTGGGCCCTATGGTCCCAGGATTTCAAGACCAAAAGCTATGCAATTATAGCAGAGCCTCAGACATTCGCCTGAAGATGCAAGAAGATGTGAGGTAGCTAAAATATCAACACAACAGTGAACTATTCTTCAAAACAGGCATTAAGCCGGGAAGACCCGCGCGGACTGGGGTCCGGGAGGCAATCGCCATTCTGCATGTACGGCCAGTCCGACCCTGGGTGGAATTACATGGAATATTTTTACATTCACTTTCGTGTCTACCTTCATTTAACTATATGTCAGTGACGATAAATTAGAATGGATTTCACTCCGAATCCTCAATTTATTGATGCTTGAGGAAGAGAGTTGTTATATTAACAGAAACAGAAAGGATGACATAAAATGACTTCAAACGAGGAGTAAATAGGCAACTTCTGGACCAACGCGATAGCGTCGTCGACCTCATCCTCACTTAACCTACACATCAAGTGAGACTGAGAAAAATCGAACTAATAACCTCTACATTACCAGTATATATTATGTAGTATATGTCGAGTGGCGACCACTTACCGGGAAGCGTCTACCGAGCCGTCCCCTTACTAGATGGACCGACGACCGGTCGGGACCACAATGTTGCGTACCATGAAAGAGGCCTATTTCCAGCAGTGGACGTTTCCCGGTTGATGATGATGATTGTGTCATTGACATGGCCAAGGAGGAGGTTAATAAGGTAAATAACACAACTCGTTTTGGGCTTTTTTTCGTTGTTTGTATACTTAAGTATTTTAAAATTTCAAACTTATTTAATAGTGAAAACTCTACCGGTATTTCATATGCGCGCAATTTCTTACCATCACCCTAATTAAATGACAATACCTGAAGAACACTAGGTCATTTTCGCTTGCGAACAGACATAGTCGTTTCTTGACATCTATAGATTTGAGTGCAGGCTGGGCGTCAAGTATCCGGGGAACGATGCCCACTCTGGCTTCTATCCCCGGCCCATATATCTCGCCGAGTTTTGCGATCTTAGGCGTCTCCGTTGGATTGTGAAGAAGGATCTATAATGTTAAGGGGTGGAAAATGCTTACCAAAGACAGTGTTGAAGAATTTTTTACTAAGTAAATGAGGTGAATATAACAAGAACTGTTTGAATTTGAATCTATTGAACTGTTTGAGTTGTATCAGGACGAAGCTAAACAACAAGGGAACAAAAACAGAATACAAGCAGGAGGACACATACACTTCTGGAATATATTTAAAAAGCATTTTACAACAGCTCCGTTGTTTCTTACGGAAACCAATGAATCTTATAATATAGCTTTTTGTGTAGACTTATCTAAAAATAAGACATTGGGTAAAATGACCCTCAATGAATATCATTACTGTACAACTTCAAGATTATTAGAAGATATGTTGGAAGGGAGGAATGTTACTTCAGCGCTGAATCAGCAATGAAAGCTCCATCCAAAAGTGACAAGATTGTTTAGATTGAATTGATGTTTTTATAGGTATGAAGTTTTTACCGTGGATCCAACGTTGATTACAAAATAATATAATATAGGTACTGAGTACTTGTACATAGGGCGGAGGGCTAAAATTCGTACTGAAAGAAAGATGTGGAGTACCTACCTTGAATCCGGCGCTTTTTGTAGAAGCACAATAGTATTCAGCTATGTTCGCGTTTATGACGAGAGACAAACCGTGTTGGGCGCCAACACCTGATAAGAAGACGCATGTATGTACCCATTTAAAAAAAACTTTTATATTGAAGATAGACCAACACTTGACCTCAATCTCACCTGATGGTAAGTGACGATGAGGTCGACGATGTTACGTGTTGGTATAGAAGGTGCCTATTTACTCTTTTGAAGATTCACAAGTTGTAGTTTTCGGGGAACACGGAAACCGGTAGTGTATATATAGCAGTGGCGAAGGGTCCATACAAGCCGATTCCCACCGGGTTACAGATATTATCTATAAATTGTCAAAGCCCGCCAAAACTATACCACAGTTCCCGTGTCAACTAATGCTCTGTCTCTTACGCTCTCGTAGTAAACGTCGCTTTTTATTTCACGAAATAAGCCGGCGAATTTCGGGTTACTCGATTTCTTCTCTTTCGAACGCCTTATGCGGAGCGAGATAGATAGTTATAATGCTAGTAATTTCAAAACTATAATTTAAGGAGAAAATACATCGCCAATGAGACATTTTTTCTAGCAAGTTAATAGTGTTATAACAATGCAAAATATAAAAGTAGTATTTTGATAGTAAGTTTCATCGCGAGTCACATTGTTTTATTTAGGCGTATTTTGTTCCGTTTGGATATCGATTTGGAAGTTTGGAAGTAAATAAACATTCCTTGTCCGCCATTTTTTGCGTGAGTGCTTGTTAGTATCGATGTTTTTTATGTGACGGATTAGAAAGTATTTCACTTAGTTCGAAGTTCATGTGCTGTTTTTTGTGTTTATAAGGTGATTTACTTGCATATTTCGTTCAATACGGTGAGTTTTGTGTGCCATTATGGCTTTAATTCGTATGGAATGCTGTCTAACTGACTACTTGCTCATCATCTTCCCATTTGAAGAAATACTGAGAATTTCTGAAGCCGAATTTGAATCACGCGGTAAGCATTTTTTTTTGGATCGGCTTCCCTTCGCCAAAATTCCACCCTTCGCCACTGATATATAGGTTCTTAGTTCGAAATGTAACTTAACATTATGTAACTTAGTATTAACATCGATTAAAGTACTAAATTTTCAAATACTAAAAATCGGTCAAGTGCTACACGGACACCCGAACTGAGGGTTCCGTACAGAATATGAATAATTAACATACTGAAAATCATATTTTATAATAATCGGTTTGCCTGGCTAAAACACAAGTTATTCTTAATTTATCCGTCAAAATACAAACTACTACAGGAGCTGGAACAGCTTGTTATCGTAAAAAAAGCGATTTTAACGAGGTTTTATTTAAAAATCATACTTTCCAGATTAATTCCTATAAATATGCTGTAAGACCTTGCTTCTTGACAGATTTCAGGATTCTAGGTCAATGGGAAGTATAATGGGTTTTGATGCGCTTTCAAGGGCAATCATCAAAATATTCGGAATAAACGGCTGTATCTTTTTGTTGTGTTGACATAGAAGTGTTTCAAGGGACTGCAAAGTGCAAACTTGAAACAAACTTTATATCAAAATTTCAACTTGACGCATTCCTGAGAAAAATGAACTTGACAGACAGACGGACCACAAAGTAAGCCTGTAAAGGTTCCTTTTTCCTTTTGAGGTATGGAACCCTGTTAATCATCATCATCAGCCAGGAAACATCCACTGCTGGACATAGGCTTCCTTCATGGTAGCCACATCGACCGGTCCTGGGCCACCTGCATCCAGCGACTCTTCGCGACCCTAACCAGGTCGTCGGCCCACCAAGTAGGGGGGCGGCCCGGTAGACGTTTCCCGGTACGTGGTAGCCTCGAGAAGCTTTACCCCTCATAGGTTATCGGTTCTTCGAGCGATGTGGCCTGCCCATTGCCACTTTAGCTCACTGACTCGTTGAGCTATGTCAGTGACCTTAGTTCATCTACGGATTTCCCGAGCATAGCTCGTTTCATTGCTCGCTGAGTGACTCTGAGCTTAATTATTCGGCCCACAGTTAAATACCACATTTCGGTTCCGTATGTCATCACTGACAACACGCACTGAGTAAAGACTTGTCTTCAGACGCTGAGGTATTTTTTACGGGAAGATTCCAGTATAGTAGTAACTTCCCGAATAAACCCCTCATAATATTTAAATAAAATACCTTTAGATCTCCAAGGGAATCCGTCAACAGGTGCGTCCGCGGGATAACCTCCTTCAGGAGTCCAGTCCACGGCGACTGAAGGGAACGTTATGTTCAAGTCGTTCACGTTCTTCCTGAAAATGATGATAATCGGGAATTGCACTGAAATGGCCTGAAATCTAAAAATAGGAGATCCAATTCTTGTCACGTTATCAGCTACAATATCCGTTTCGCAGCTAATGGTCGCTAGATGGCGTTTTAAACAATAATGAAAAACACCGTCCAAGTGCGGGTCGGACTCGCGCACGAAGGATTCCGTACCATTATGTGAGATTGAGGTCAAGTGTTGGTCTATCTTTAATAATAAAAAAAATGTATAAAAAAGAGCAAAAAAATCATGTTTGTTGTATGTATATTTTATTCTGTTTTTTTTTAGTATTTGATATAGCGACAACAGAAATACATCAACTGTGAAAATTTCAACTGTCTAACTATCACGGTTCATGATATACAGCCTGTGGACAGATGGACGGACAGCGAAGTCTTAGTAATAGGGTCCCGTTTTTTACTGTCTGGGTATGGAACCCTAAAAAGTTGAAAATTTTGATTCACTGTGAAGTTGTATGTTAATGATACTCATTTCGCGACATTACAACCCGATGTCCTATTTCAAAGTCAGCTATATTTTAAAAGATTATGCAAAAAGTAGTATGAAAATTTTGACGGCAATTTTTCGCCAGCTACCACTATTTTTAGCAACTAGTCTAATCTATACTGGTCGTAAATATTTCTGTGCTTACGGGTTCCGGAACATTTTGTCTCGATGCACAGCGTTGAAGGTGCAGCACAGTCCTTCATCGGTCAGTTGTGCGTTGAACAGATCTTCACAGTTCATGGACTTGGAGTTCCATAGACATGACTGCAGCATCTCATTGCACGGCTGCGTTACCTGTTCGAGATTTTTGAGTTCGGTCACTAAGAGATCCCGCTCCATCAAAGTTTCATACAAAATTTCTGTTGCTATAATCTTTTAAAATAAAATAGCTGGGTTTTTGCAGTAATTATCTAAAAATAGGACATCGGATTGTAATGTCGCGAAAGTAGTATCATCACAATTTTAATTTTAACACACTTTTTATTATTCTTGTTTTTGAACAAGTTACAACTAGCTAACAAAAAAGTTGTAAAGTAATGATATTTATTTCGCGACACGATAAATTTATCTCCTATTTTTAGGTAATTACTTATCAAACCAAGCTATTCTATTTTAAAAGATTATGTCAACAGAGATTTAATATGGGAGCATTCGGAGAGGGACCCGTTTACGTACAATCTAATGTCAGCTAAAATAGCCGTTACGCAGCTCACGGTCCCTAGATGGCGTTTTGAATAATAATAAAAGGTGTGTAAAAATGTTAATTGTGATTCACTATTAAGTTCGATGTTAATGTTTATCATTTTCCGACATTTTAATTCGATATATTTTTTAAATATAATTTCTGAAATTTTTGAATAGTAGTAAAGTAATAGTAAAAGTATGAAACTTTGAAAATCAAGGATAACGCATCAAGCTGTTCTGCCTTCATTTGTCGTTAGTATTTGTTTAAAAAGTTAGTTTTAAAGCCTGAGGCGCCGCAATGTCGTGGAACCGCGTGTAACTATGGATATAATAACGGAATTATGGCAAAAAATTTAATTAGGGATTTTTTCGCAGTAAATCTCATTGACAGTCCTAATATATTCCTGCTGGTCTTGGTCAGGCTTTATAATTTTTGATAGATAGGTGTTAACTGTCTGGTGGTCTGTTAACTACTAACATTGATAAGGAACGACCTCGTGTGGTCCCAGTCCGCGCTCTCCGCCGTGTCATTGTTAAAAAGCTGAGCGTCATCGTCGTCGCTGGAACACAGACTTTGCAGCAACTTCTTGTCAACTATGTCCCTGCAAGTGTGAGAAACATATGTCGTTGGAAACATTAATAACAAAACGTAGTGATTTACTTGTTCCGTGTTAATAACTATGTAATTCTCGATTTTTGAAAAGTCTGTGACATTTGAGCGTTGACTTTAGTGTTGCTATCTGCTATATAATACATTTGACAGTACTACGAGTAAGTAGACTTTTCTTCGACGCAATAAGGAGCAATCCAACTCGCATAAACCTGTGTCACTAAAATTAATACATTCCAAAAGTAAACCCCGTCCCACACATACCGATATTGTTGTATTCTAGGTAGAATTGAAACTGGAAGGCTAGAATGCAATACAAAATGTACTCGTCATACACCTACCGATTCAAACACGAAAGAAACGTTCCGAACCGTTCTTGCTGCAGTAAACAGTGATTCACTAACAAATACATTTTATAGCTCAATGTTTTTAAAAGACCTATTCAACGATACCCCTTACAATGGGGAAGACGCAATTTTTTCTTCTTCATTATTTTTACAAGATTTTATTCTATCACTTTTTAACAGGAGTGTACACTTAGGATGGAACGGGGCTTATCCAAAACAAACAGAACACATACCCGGAAGTCATGTACCGTTCAGCGACGGACTTCTTTGCCTGGTTGACGTTGCATATGGTGAGCGCGGGGAAGGGCAGATTGTGCAGGCGCATGTTCTCCGGGTTGACGCTCACGATCATAGGAGAGCTCCGCCATTTCGTGTACACGTTCCAAATGAAGAAGGATGCGCAAATCAGGGAGCTCGAGAATGCTGTTAGCCAGAAAAACCTGAAGAAGGACTGACGTTACGTCCCTTCACATTCATACTCAATATCATGGTCTGATAATGAAAATAATAGCTACCTTTCTATGTTTATTTTTTCATCTTTTGGGCTTCATCTTACCTGATAAGTGACGATAAGGCTCTCGGATGGGAGCGTGCTCGCCCAGAAGCCGCAAGTTAATGAGGACTAAAACGAACGAACGAAACGTGGTCCTTTACTGTTGGCCGAATAAAGATTCACGAAGTCACTCAGCGAGCTATGCTCGGAATTCCTCTGCGAACTAAGGTCACCGACACAGCTCGACGAGCCAGTGAGCTGAAGTGGCAACGGGCAGGCTACATCACTCGAAGAACGAATAACCGATGGAGAGTAAGAGTTCTTGAATGGCGACCACGTACCGGGAAACATACGAGTATATCAGACCATCCCCCTATATAAGTCGCGGGGAGTCGCTGGATGCAGGTGGTTCGGGACCGGTCATTGTGGCATACCACAGGGGAAGCCTAGAGGTATATCCAGCAGTTGACGTTTCCTAGCTGAAGATTTGAAAGAAATGTTCTACTCGTAAGTACTCATAACTACTAAATTGTAAAAGGAAACTTGTATGCAAGTACTTGATTTTCATTTTTCAATAAGACGTAACGCTAATGGTACCTTTCAAACCACGTCAACTTCTTTTCTCCAATGTAGCGCAGGCCGTGCAGCGTGGACGTTTGTAAATATTCTCTAAAGTCTTTGCGGAAATTTGTTGGTCCACAAGTTGGAGCAGAGGCCGGTGGGCGTTCCTAAATAAACATCGGCACAAACCATTCATTTATTGTTCAATATACATTTTCACATATAACACTAAAAGTATACGTAAAGACAAAAATAAATAAAGATGTGCTTTAAACTACACAATTGAAAATTCTTGTAGTAGTATTCTGTTTGGCGGTAGATTTATTTAACAAGTTAGTAGTTACTCAGGCGTTCAAAGACAAGTACCTCAAGTAAATCTAACACAAAATATCAAAAAGAAAAGGCAAATACCAAAAGTATTTATACTTAGGTAAGCTTAAATGTCAGTGTTAATCATATAACCTCTAATATTAACAGTTTACGCTTTAGGACGGATTCATTAGAAAGTTTTACATACCCATACTGTTGATATTCCTAGCGCTCGCACCAAGCGTTTCGCTTCCACATTTATCAAGCGTACAGCTAAAATATGGAATACACTACCGGTTTCCGTGTTCCCCGAAAACTACAACTTGGCAATCATCAAATGAAGAGTAAGTAGGCACCTTCTAGACCAACGCGTAACATCGTCGACCTCATCGTCAATTAACATCAGGTGAGATTGAGGTCAAGCGTTGGTCTATATTTTATTTAAAAAAACCACACTGATACACACAAATATATAGATATATCAGAAAATGTAAGTTGAATTACTTACTTCGCTTTTACTGCGTTTTTTATTTGGAATTTTATCGTCCCAAGAGTACCACGGAGGTGGTGGTGGGTTGGTTTGAGATGTCCAGTAATTTTCCTGTCGAATAAAATTGGCCTCAATTAAACGGTCACCAATCACAAAATTACTTGGTCATCAATTCACTGGCCAGTGGCAGAATTCGTGATCAAATAGTAATTTATGAAGAACACTTAGTTTAAATAAAGACAATTAAATTGCCTAGAATCGGATTAGCCGCAAGCGAAATAGCGACTTTTTATAAACAAATCAATAGGCAGATACAATCAAAGTATGTTTTTTTCTAATTGTAAAACCATATATGTACTAGATCAGGGCTTCCCAAACTGTGCGTGCGCCCCGGGGCGTCGCGGCATTGTCTCAGGGGCGTCGTGTGTCGATGACAGTTTTTAGAAGCTCTGCTCAGAAAAGCAAGCACGTTCGTCTCGTTAGCACCCAGACTTTAGGTCATAAGGCTAGTATGAACTGGGGGGTATTTTTGGCCCTGGGGTGAGGGGGTCCGGGTTGAGGGGCGTCGTCAATAAACGTAAAATTCTCAAGGGCGTCGCAGTACAAATAAGTTTGGGAAGCCCTGTACTAGATGAATAAAGACTTTTTTATTGCACCATTTTTAAGAACAAGTTTAAGTTACAAAGAAATGCGTTTGTCAAAGTAAGTTTCAATGCAAATTGTTACATTAATATTCGGACATTAGATAATGTCTTCCCGAGGACGGCATCGTAGTAGCTAGCAGCGTTCTTTTAAAAATACTGACTTCCTAGTGCGATCACCGATCTACCTCACAACTGTGGTAACTATATCTTGTGTTGAGAAGTTGAATTTTACGGCATTTAGGGAGACTGACCTAAAGTTAATACAGTACAAGAAGGATTAATATGTTTCTTACCTTCCTATAAGTACTCGAAGAACCCAACTCCGTGTTAATAATAGCCATGTTCGACACGTCTGCTGTGTTCCTCACACAAGTCTAAAGTTCCCGTTGTTTCACTGCGAACATTCAATACGTCACTTATACATGGTGTTTGTGTAAAAAACGGTATTGGATTATGTATGAATATATTTTACCTGAACCGATTACAAATCCGCTTGTCAAACGAGGTGATTATGGCAAATCCCCAGTTAGAAAGTCTGATGCGGCGAATGGCGGTCAAAGAGATAGCTTTAGGAGGTAGCTTGACGCTTGGAGTAACAAACCGGAGGTCCCGGGTTTGATTACTAGTGGAGGTACCTATCGGAACTCGGTACGGTTGGCGGTACAGCATTTTTATGCGCGCTATTAGCTACCACCATGCTACCTTTCTGCCGCCGAAGCAGTGTTATGATGCCCCTTCTCGTCTCTACACGCGATAACTTCGATGTGTGCACTGTGTCGCTTGTGTTTTGTTGTCTAAGAAGTGGTTTCTGCATTGTACTATTCCAGAAAACCGAAATGACACACGACCGATCGTTTCTATTCCATGACCAGTCCTTTGATGATTAACTGCGCTATAATATTCAGGGTGTCGTTTCAAAGTTCATTCGTTATTCCGTTTGTCGACTAAGTAACAATTTCGAAATTCACTCGATACATTATTGCGTTCTTCGATTGAGTAACTTTCGAAATAAGGTTTTGGCCCAAGTAATATACAAAAACTTTGGTGTCATACTTGTATTTTCGAAGTTTTATAATACAAAAAGTTGACTACAATTGCATTTTGATTATAGGAACAAACCGTTGCGTTTATTTCCGAAGTTTATGACATAAAAGCCCCCTGTATAACCTAATTCTGTCCAGTGTTTGCTGGGTAATCGTTGATTGCGATCGAGTGATAGATAGACCTTGCACCGCCTCCCGCTTCATAGCGATCCTAAATTATACATTTACCATTTATTTGTGGTGTAATTATGGCGATGGTCTAAGGCCTGCCACTCGGTCTTGTACTGAACATGTGCTTATTCTTTATGTATCAAGCTAGTATCAAGGCATACGGTTGATATTAGACAGATGCAAGCACAGACCATCAGAATATCTGGACGCCGACTACACCAGATAGTTTCGATTGTCACAAAAAGTACAGCAAGTGAGGCACCTTCAATATGCGCACACTTGAGTGACAGTTATAGGTGTGTGTGTGTGTGTGTGTGTGTGTGTGTGTGTGTGTGTGCGCGTGTGTGCGTGTGTACGAGCTTCCCATCCGTACACTCTATACAAATCCGTGGATGCAAGTAGCATGCCACATTTTTCTAACAGGCTTACGGAAGAGTAAGTTACTGTTACCTGATGTTGTGACTGGTAGTAAATTTGTATTTGCAATAAAGATTAACTTAATAATAAACTTTGTATACATATATAAATGTTTAATTGAGGAATTTAGACGAAGGTGCAGTCTAAAAAATTAAGTGCTATTTAGTCTATAACTTATTTGTTTAGAGATAATATAATGTTAGTGTTTGTGATGTAATCACAGGCGTAAATAGCGCCGACAACCTTTGATTTAGCTTGTGTAATGTCTTGATAGCCTACTGATCCTAAATATAGATTTTCAAAGGTTCTTGTTATACGAGTCTACGCTATGACGGGTTTAGCAACGTTGCACTACAATTGTGGGATTTTCCCCACAAAAGAGTCTTATTTTGTTTGTTGCCTTTTTTTAAATCTGAACGCCCCTTACAGGGCAAAACTTAGTCGATTGTTTATATATCAATTCCAACTGTACCTCTACCTAAGTTTTACGAATTAAATAAATTGATTTTGATTTGATTTGAAAAGAATCGCGTTTCGTAGCTTAGATATACCTTAGAGAGCAATACCTTGATCACGAAAAAAAATCCTGTCAGTACTCGGTTTGGTTGGTGGTAGGGCTATTTTTATGGTCGCCTGGATAGCTACCACCATGTTACCCAAGTTTTCCGCCAAACAACAGTCTGTTGTGGTCCCATATGAAAGGTACGAGTAGCAGCGTCTCGCTAGCTTGAAGCTTCTGGGTGCACAAGATTACCATCCAACGGCCTTATCAGCACTTACCATCAGGTGAGATGAAGGCCAAGTGCAAGCCCATCATACACAAAAAATAGCAGCAAAGCCGCTGCAAACCATGAGGGTCTTGGGGTGCCTGTTCTTATTCAACTAAGGTTACTAATCAATGAATGTACATGACTGTACCTTCATGTTGGTTTAACAGATATATATCTAGCTCGCTGCAGTATGCTAAACACCGTTTTGTCCACAAAAATTGCAACGCTGCACCGTATCAACCGGACGATCTGTGCTTTGTCGAAATGGCGTGTCACTTTGTGTGTACAAGCGTGGCTTATGACAATTGAGGTTGTTTAATTTTTTCAAAGCAGAATGACACCCATATTCTAAGACGTTTCCTTCAGATTTACTCACCTTGAATTGACGTCCCTCACTCAAAATGGTATCATAAGTCAAGTAAAATATACTAGACTTGAAGGATTCTCTCGGTCGAGTGGAGGAACTGACTGTCAATGTCAAGGTACCTGCCGACCTACCTTGAAGATTCCTCAATGTGAATATCGCGTTGTTTCGATCAACTCTTTCGAAAAGTTTATTGATTATGTTTACGATAGTCCATACAATTACCCTTCAAGGCGTTATTTGCGTAATGTAACAAATCCAACAACAAACAAAAGTTTATTAGTATCATTGTTCTGTTAAAAGAATTAATATAAAGAGTGGAACAATTTGCCAATTAAAAAATAATAATTACAAACTTGAATAAATAAATAAAAACAAACAAAAATAAAAGCAATTTGCGTCGAATAATGCGAAGGAAAAAGCGCATGAAAACTCAAAAACGCGCATTTTCCCAGACATGAGACTAATCTAGATCGATTTTTCGTCTCCAAAACCCCCTAAATACCAAATTTCAGCGAAATCGATGGAGCCGTTTCCGAGATCCGAATTAGATATATTTTATATACATTGCTCGTTTAAAGGTATAAGATAAGTACAAAGGTGTAATAATCTCACAAGGTTTGCAATAATAATGAATACACGTTCGTTTCAAGTCGTTAGTGGGGACCTGCAACACTTGAGCCAGCCAGTAGTGTCCAAAATTGTGGCTAGAATATTAAAGGAATTAGCACTGAAAGTGGCTATTTACGATTATATTTGAATTGAAAACGAATTTTATGCCAGTTGATCTGTTAACTAGTTGCAGTTCGTTTCACGTCAGTTACTAAGCTTGTGACTATCAAAAACATTTAGAAACTCATCTTTTTCATGTTTTTACTAATGATAACCAATTTACTTTTTAAAGTTGTTTATTTCAATTTCATACATATTTAATATGTATTTTAATTTCTGACTGTTATTTGCCACATGTTTTGAGCTAGAAAACGTAAAGTTATTGCGTATAACGAATACTACATGATAGTATTCAAAAGGCTACCAACAAAACAAATATGAAATCCTCGAAACAATGACGCCATCACTCGAATCAATGACGTCATCCACCTCGCGGGAGGAACGTCAAATCGCATTCAGGTTTCGACTTAGAATACCGATTCTGAGAAAGTTTTGACGTTTTCCTTTCAGTGTCCTTGAGTAAAGTTGAGTAAAGTAAATCTGAAGGAAACGACTTAGAATATGGGTGTGAGATATTATGTCTAACTTGTGGAAAAATAGTATTGTTTTATATCTCAAGTTTCACTTCAGCACATGATTAATATAATACTACGAACAAATGGACGTTCCCTGCACCGCTTCCCGCTGATCCGTTATCGAAGCGGCCAGGTCGAAGTTTCAGGGTAAGATTCAATAACCAGGATGAAAGCCGGGAGTCCGTTTATACTTAGGGAAACAGGTGATGGAGGTACAAGAGCTATCCTATAGCTATTCTTTTAGTGTACCGAGCGGGCTTGAGAGGCAGATCCGCACTGTGTCTGCGTGGTGTACTATGGCCCATACATTCTGTAAGAGAGTAGGCCTGAGCCCCTGCAGTGGGGACGTATGTAGGCTGTTCATGATTTATTTATTGATTGATCGGGATAACCTAAACAAGTCCTTTCAATGTATTTAACTAATTCAGTAGTAACTTTAATTTACAAACTTTCGTGCAGTATCTTCTTAAAGTTGTCAAACAGGGATGACCAAAGACGTTTCGTCTCTGCTTATTGTGATTTTATTATATGCATCATTGATTGATGTTTTCACTCTCTAAAGATAATTAGGAAACATTATCAAGGGAAATACTATTGAACTATAGAGGTCAATAATATTTGTTAACCATCATTATGTCGTGGTTATGCGAATCGGTAATATTCAAGTACTACAATAGCTAAGTAAACACTGGAACTGTAATTATGGATTATCAACACAGTTGACAAATTATTAGATACTACCTGTGTTAATGTTTGCTAACTGTACGGTAACAGTAAAATATTAATGGAAAAATTGATAATTTAAAAAAGTAAAATCAATCTTCCTGCTCGTATATTTGTACTCGTAGTACAAGGTATTACGAGTGCGACTGTAATTTAAAATGTTGTGTATCGATTAGTCGAGATCTAAAACAAACGTCAACAATTTTAAATGTTGTTTCATCTTTAATAAACCTAATAAAAGTTTTATCATCTGGAATAACTTATTAAGCTGGCGGTTATTTAGGTGCAGCTGTAATATAAACTACAAACGTAATTTTCCGTTTCATAAATTCGTTTATTACGCATACATATAATTATTATGTACAAAAGTTCGTTCAATAGAAATTTATAAAAGTAACAAAAAAGCCACAAGGATAGAAGGGGCTGACGCACTTGCACTTTAATTGTTCCTAAACGAAGAGGAGATCGAAGGAAAGAAGGAGCGGGGGGAGGCACCTCGGCGTGGTCTCGACGCGTGTGTATCACTGGCACGTGCCGGGGCTACGTCCAGGTCCGGACGAAGGGGAATAGAGAGAGAGGGAGAGGAGGAGGAAGAAGAAGAGGTTCACCAGTGCTGCTGCTGCTGGGGGTGCGCGGGCGCAGCGTGCGCTACCTGCTGGTGCGCCGCCAGATGAGCCGCGCGCGCCGCCGCCACCTCAGGGGTGTCCAAGATACCGGAGCCGTCACGGGCCAGCTGGATGTTAGCCACCTGAGGGTTTCCTTGCCAAGAAGGAGCACCGTTCCATTGCTGGTGAGCGGGCTGAGCATTCCACTGCTGAGCGGGCTGAGCGTTCCACTGCTGAGCGGGCTGAGCGTTCCACTGCTGGTGAGCGGGCTGAGCGTTCCACTGCTGCGCGGGAGCAGACGACTTAGCTGCGCTCAGAGCGGCGAGGTGAGCGGCACGCGCCTGGGCGACCTCAGGGGTCTCAGCTACGGGGGCGGGACCGGCGTTCCACGCGGGAGCAGGAGCGTTCCATTGCTGGGCGGGAGCGGAGTTCCACTGTTGAGCTTGTCCACCGTTCCATTGTTGAGCGGGCGCGTTCCATTTGTTCTGGTCAGCACGCTGCCAGTACTCTTCGTTGTCCCAAGCAGGGTTGTAGGAGCCGTCGTCTTGTGGGTTGGGGTTGTTCTGAGAGGCTTGTTGGAGCGCACTGAGGTGTGCGGCGCGCGCCTGCGCAACCTCGGGCGTGTCGAGGATGTTGCGGCCGTCCTGTGACAGCGCGATGTTGGCCGGGGGACCAGCCCAGCCCTGGTTGCCGTGCGCGCCACACGCCAGCGCCAAGCAAGCTACTACGATCTGTTGACAACAAGAACCTCTTTTAAAATCACCTGTAGTACCACTTGACTAGTTATGTTGCCTAGTTGCATTGAACGCAGTCCATATTGCGGTATGGGAAATGGAGTGTTCAGAGACAATTGGAATGTAGTCAGGTTACACAAAGTCGTAGAAATGTAGCGTGTTAAATTGTATCCTTGTTTGCCGCTTAGGTTCAATTAAATGGACTCGTTATCGCACATTGATCCGGATTGCAGTTTGTGTTCAGTTAAACCTTTATTAGTGAGATAATATTCAGATTTATTGCTGTACGTATGCTAATTGCAAGTCTCTGTCCCTCTCATTACACTAGTAGCTTTTATAAGGCTGTTGGTATATTAATTCTGTTCGCTGTCGATGATAAGTCGCCCTCGATTCGGGCAGGTGGTGGTTTAGGACTTGGCAAGGCATGTGTAGGGGCGCATACGTCACAGTATGCTGACTTGACGTTTTGCGACTCGGGGCTCGCCAGTCGTTCCCCGCGCCCCTAGCCAACCACGCGCGCACAGCGCTATATTATTGCGTCATACATTATTCTCGTCTAATCTAAGACAAATGTGTAATATCTGAATAAATAACGTATTGTTTCGTGAACTGAGTATCGTGGTTTGTTTTGATCATCTCCTCTCAAAACACAGACTAATTTGTGCAGTTAAAGAACACGTGACAACTAAATAATCAGACTTTATATTGGTGACCCGTTTTAGTGAACTGTTCCAGTGTTGTACATACTCAGTTCCACGCTATTAGGGGGCGACTCACTTTCGGTTGGCTAGGTAGGCTATATTAGATATATAACTACCTTTTTTATCACCGCGCGTGTAAAAATGGCGGAAGAGAATAAGGAGGTCAAAGGAATCTCCGTCGACGCACGCGTACCGGACTTCTGGACGGATCAACCGGAGCTGTGGTTCCTGCAGTACGAAGCTGCTGTTTTGCCGCAGCATGCCAGTGATGCCGCACAGTTCCAGCTACTTGTCACGAAATTGGGCAAGCAAGTGTTACCTCAGGTAACGGACATCCTTCAGAAGCCGCCGGAAAAGGAGAAGTACAAGGCAATCAAAGCAAGGTTGTTGAGCGTCTATCAGGAGTCAGAGGATAGAAAAATACAGAGGCTCGTTGGAGAGATGCAGCTTGGTGAGCAGAAGCCTTCTCAGTTGCTTAGATGTATGCAGAACCTGGCTGGCACTAGCTTCCAGGATAACGCGCTCAGAACGCTATGGCAAGGCCACCTACCGGTTGCAGTCAGAACGGCGTTAGCAGCCTCCAGTGTAACAGCTTTGACGGAGTTGGCAGCGATGGCCGATAGGGTTATGGAGAGCCTGAAGCCAGTAGAAGTAGCAAGCGTGTCGACCGGAAGTAGCGAAGAGAGCAGTGTTACAGCAAAGATGGAGGAGCTCAGCATTGAAGTGGCGGAGCTGCGTAGAGAGAGAAGACGCTGGAATGAGGATCGCCGCGTCAGGACACAGTTCCGCAAGGACTACGATACACAGCAAGGACGACCGCCGGGCAGGAAGCTGTGTTATTTTCATCAGCGTTTCGGAGCAAAGGCTTTTAAGTGCAGGAGTCCTTGCAGCTGGAAAGGAAAAGTCAACCAGGGAAACTAGAAGCTGTGCAGTCGACGACGGGACCCTGCATAGGCAATGTTAATCGCCGTCTATGTGTGCAAGACAATAATAGTGGTCAAAGTTTTCTTATTGACACAGGAGCGAACGTGTCAGTGATACCTGTTGGTGTAGTTAGGCGTAAAGCTAGTTGCGACAAAAGCGAGTATAATCTATACGCCGCAAACGACACGCGTATAAATACTTATGGTACAACTTGTATGAATATTGATTTGGGTTTAGGTAAAATTTTTAAATGGACGTTTATTATTGCAGGCGTCAAGCAACCCATAATCGGAGCGGATTTTCTAAGCCATTATGGTTTGCTTGTCGATCTTAAAACAAAAAGGCTTATCGATAATTATACTAAAAAAAATATAATTGCAAGTGTCGTAAATAGTTCTGTGTCATCAATCAAAACTGTAGACGAATGCCACCCATATAGTAAATTACTAAATGAATTTCCAGATATAACAAAACCAATTTCGTTTAAGGAGACTCCACAGCATTCGGTGAAACATCACATAGAGACCACGGGGCCACCGGTGTTCGCACGGGCACGTCCGCTGCCACCGGACCGCTACAAAAAGGTTAGAGATGAGTTTAAAAATATGCAGGAAATGGGCATCTGCAGACCATCAAAGAGCTCGTGGGCGAGTCCTTTGCACGTGGTACCTAAGAAAAATGGAGATATACGTCCTTGTGGTGACTACAGGCAGCTGAACGCTATAACCAAACCAGACAGGTACCCCATTCCCCGTTTAGGCGATTTCACATACATTTTGGCAGGTAAGAAAATTTTTTCGTCAATCGATGTCAACAGGGCCTATCATTTTATTCCAATTAATCCGGCGGATATCGACAAAACCGCGATTATCACGCCCTTCGGATTATTCGAGTTCACGAGGATGACCTTCGGACTTCGGAATGCGGCCCAGACCTTCCAGCGCTTCATGAATCATACCGTTTTAGAAGGGCTAGATTTTCTATTCAGCTATATTGATGACATCATCATCGCCAGTGACAACGAGGAACAGCATCGAGAGCACCTGCGGCTACTTTTCGAGCGGTTAAACAGGTTTGGTATAACGATCAACTTGGCGAAAAGTTGTTTTGGAGCTGCCGAATTAGATTTCGTTGGTTTCCGCGTCACTTCCAATGGGATACGGCCTTTGGACGATAAAGTCAAAGCCATCTGTGACTATCCGAAACCAAAGAACATCAATGAACTTCGTCGGTTCCTAGGAATGGTAAACTTTTACAGGAACCACATCCCACAGGCGGTAAAAAGTCAATGTATTTTAACAAAATACCTAAGTAACGCCAAGAAGAACGACAAAACACCCATTGTGTGGACACCGGATGCGGAATCAGCATTTCGAGAATGTAAGTCGCAACTGGAGAACGCTGCGACGTTATCGTACCCGAGCGCGGACGCTACGTTGGCGCTAATGACCGACGCGTCGGACACGTGCATAGGGGCAGTTCTACAACAAATGGAAAAAGGTTTGTGGAAGCCTCTTGGGTATTTCTCTAAGGAGTTGACGACACCGCAACAGCGTTATAGTACGTATGATCGAGAATTATTAGCCATTTATTCTGCCTTAAAATATTTTAGAAAAATATTCGAAGGCAGACCGCTGGTCATATATACGGACCACCGACCGCTAGTACACGCGTTCTCAAGATCAAAATCAGCTACTGACGCGGAGACGCCGAGGCGTACAAGGCAGCTATTGTTCATTAGCGAGTTTACAACCGATATTCGGCATGTACAAGGTAAACACAATAGTGTGGCCGATGCCTTATCGCGTGTAGCGACGATTTCATGCCCAGCACCATTAGATTTGGAACGGCTGGCCGATTCGCAGAAATTGGACACCTACATTTCGCAACGACGTCATACAGACTACAACAATAGCGTATGCATTAAAAGCATATTTGTGCCTACATGTGACCACGAGTTGTATTGCGAAATATCAACATCGACCGCTCGACTCTACCTACCTAAGGAATTTAGGCGTCAGGTATTTGATAATTTGCATAACTTAAGCCATCCAGGAATTCGAGCTTCACGCAGATTGGTTGCGAAAAGATATTTTTGGCCGGGTATGAACACAGACGTAGGTAAGTGGGCCAAGTCTTGTATTAGGTGTCAAAAAGCAAAGATCGGTAGGCATACAATATCAGAATACGGAGCTTTTAAACAGGCAGAGCGTTTCGAACACTTACATGTTGATATTGTCGGACCTTTACTCACGACTGAGGAAGGGTATAGATATCTTGTCACCATGGTCGACAGAGGTACGCGCTGGCCGGAAGCAGTACCGATAAAGGATATTACGGCGGAAACTGTCGCTAAGGTAATATATGATAACTGGATCACGCGATACGGTTGTCCTTGCCGAATAACAACGGATCAAGGGCGGCAATTCGAAAGCCAGTTATTCACCGATTTGATGAAGTACTTAGGGGTCGAAAAGGTAAGGACCACTAGTTACCATCCACAGGCTAACGGCATCGTGGAACGCTGGCATCGCAGTTTCAAAGCAGCGATGATGGCTCGCCTAGACTCAAGGTCATGGGTAGACGAACTCTCAACGGTGTTATTAGGACTTCGCGCTGCGGGACGTAGCGACAACGGCGTCAGTGCAGCCGAATATACATTCGGCAAGCCGTTACGATTACCAGGTGACTATTTTTCAACAGGTAATTCTGTACAGGGTGGCTCAAGTGGTGTCCTTGAGAACGTACGCGAAGCAATTAGCAGGCTCAGACCTATCGCTATTAATCATCTTTGTAACCAAAACTGGTTCGTGCATCGAGATTTAAAATCTTGCACACATGTGTTTGTCAGAGATGATGCAGTGCGGAAGCCTTTGAAAACTCCGTATGATGGTCCTTTCGAGGTCATTAAAAGAGGTTCGAAAGTTTTCGAACTGCAGCTACCAAACAGGCGGGTAAATATCTCTATCGATAGACTGAAACCGGCATACGTTCTTAATGATTCGGAAAACACGGTTGCGCCACCAAGTACAGAAATCAAGACGGCTTCGGAAGCAGTGCACGGCAATGTACGCGGTGATAGACCACCGCTGAAGAAAACGCGCAGTGGACGCGTAACAAAGATGCCAGCACGTTTCTAGTAATTAAGGTCATCTAGGTAAGCAAAATAGTTTAGGCATGTGCGTACTTTATTGCAATTTCTTTTAACCTTACATTTATTTGGTAAAGCAGCCCACACCCACTAAGGTGATATTTTCATAAGTGTTTTAGCATTTACTTATTTTTCTCACTTTAGTTCACAAATATTACTTACGTTTTAATAAAAGGCATTTCGTTCACAGTTTGGTAAAGAAAAAATATTTGATCTAGTATATAAGAACTTGATTGTTTAAATTTAATAATGTACAAACAGTAATGTATATTGCCAGCAATGTATACTTAATGATTTCGCATGAACATTGAACTGTTACAGAGTCATGATGTAAGCAAAGCTATCATGTTACGCATTGTTGTTGTAGGTTTATCGCAGTGCATTCTTTGTTTATATCGAGTCATATCTTAGTAGTTATAATTTGGTTTGTGATTTCAAAATTTATGTATTTCTCATCGTACCAAATTCTAGGGGGGTGTGATGTAGGGGCGCATACGTCACAGTATGCTGACTTGACGTTTTGCGACTCGGGGCTCGCCAGTCGTTCCCCGCGCCCCTAGCCAACCACGCGCGCACAGCGCTATATTATTGCGTCATACATTATTCTCGTCTAATCTAAGACAAATGTGTAATATCTGAATAAATAACGTATTGTTTCGTGAACTGAGTATCGTGGTTTGTTTTGATCATCTCCTCTCAAAACACAGACTAATTTGTGCAGTTAAAGAACACGTGACAACTAAATAATCAGACTTTATACATGGATTAGGTTTTGTACGTGATTTGTAATGTCTTTTTATTTTAAAATTGGCTTTTTGTACAATTATATTTGAAATTGAACAGTCAGAATAAGAAACTTACGATAATTATGTAGCTTAGTCTCCTACTATGGTAGCTCTTAGACCACAGTTTACAAACTAGTCTTACACAATTAGATAGAGTATTTTTAACTACTATGGAAAATACCAATTAATAATATGTATCGAACGAATGATGTAATAATGAATCTATTTGTCTAATTACGTTTTTTAAAGTAAAATAAGATATCAAGGTAGTTTAGGTAATGTCATTTTTTGTCCTTGAGCTTGAAGGAGGCTAGTCACCTAGATCGGTCCCTGTCCCTGTTTCTGCCTCAACGTCTAAAGCAGTTAGGCAAATCACGACAACTATTAGCAGAGAAACGTTGAACGATATTTGCAATAACTCAAAATTAAAACAACATATAACTGTCAACTTTAAAATGATAAAATTGTGTTGTGTCGCCAACATAACGAGTAATTATTAACGACACTGACAGATATCGAGTGTAGCTTTAATCAATTTAGAAGTTTTTGAAGAGGATTATAAGTTATGATTCTGATGAGATCTAATATGATTAAAAACAGTTGTGTCGATATAAGAAAGCTACATCACAGCGAATGGGCTTATAAGTAACGCAATATTAAGTAGGCGTGCAAGGTTAATTTTTTACCTTTACTTGTCAATTTTCAGGAAAAAAGTTGTTTAATATAAACGTAAATTAATAGTATTTTCAACCAACTTCAAAAAAGAGGAGGTTCTCAATTCGACTGTAGTTTTTTGTATGTATGTTACGCGATAACTACGCCAATTCTTAACTAATTTTGATGATTCTTATTTTTTATGTAGAACATACTTCAGAGGTGGTCCCATGTAAATTTTATCGGAATTGATTGAGCGCTTTTTGAGAAAATCAACAAAATCCAAATATGTACTCAGATCATTCCGATTCTACCTCTAAGGGTGAAAATTTTTAAGGCAATCGAAATCAGCTTTTAGTTATTTTTGAACGCGTTAATTATTATAAAAGTAATTTAATATAAACTATATTCACTATACCTAAATCTGTCGTACTTACGTACTAATTATGATGAATAGTGAACTACTGTGAAACAAGTACAAAGGTCAGTTAATTGCCGCGTGACAGCACTGGCCAAGAATGTCAATGCAAGCCCCTGACTTGCAAAAACTATGGAGACACTGTTTATAACTACAATTAATGATAAGTGGGTGCAAAAAACTTGCACGGACGACCAGTTTTACACTAGTGTAGTTGTCACAGAAAATTTTGTAGACGACTAGTTGCCAGAGGGCAGGTCCTTCTCTTGGCCAAAGGCTTGAGCGTTGCAATACACATCAATAATGCCTTCAGCCACCATTTTGAGAACTCTCCCAGAAGACGACCTAAGGTAGATTTTTATTAGTAAAATAATATATTTGTATCTGATTCTGATTTACTGTTTATAAAATAATATTACTGTTAATAAAACATAGAGCAACTGCAAACATAGCTCTCTCGTTGTTTAATAGAGCAAACGGTGTTAGGACACTTTTAAGAGTATATTAACAAAAACAATTTTCAAATATAAAGTTGAATTTATTCATTTGCATGTGTGCTACGTGCAGCACGTGTTATAATTTGTGGCGATAAATAATTTATTTTCAAATTATTCGGCAGTTTTAACAAATTGTAACAGGCTGGTTATTTATAGGTTATATGGCATTTTTACTATAGGATTCTTTGCCTTGTCTCTTGTAACGCATCGATTAGGAATTTGAACTATTATTTATTAAACGTAGTAAACAAACTGGACAAACGAATGTCTAATTTCTTCATAAGCCATTGACGTAAGTGGTCTTGTATTGAAATTGTGGATTTATTTTATGAACTACTTACTTAATATGGCGCTTTTATCATCCACGGTCATCGAGATGTCGGTAATGGGATAATCATACCACTTTCGTATTGAACGGACCGGTTCTTGTGTTGAGATTATGGCTAATCCTCTCATGGAAAGCATGACGTGGAGATCTATTAGAGGGGCCTACTCACATCTAACGGTGGACTTACTCGTATGTAGTCTATTATGATGATTGTTAACTGGAGTTGAAATTATAACATCGGTGATCATATCGTCATTTAACATCGGGTGACATTGTGGTCAAATTTGTTTTGGATGCTGATATTACTCAAAACGTAGTCCTTTACTGTTGGCCGAATAAACAAGCTCAATGTCAACTCGCCGAGCTCGAGGAGTCAGTGAGCTTAAGTGGATAACCGATAGGATTGAGCGTTCTTGAGTGGTGACCACGTAGTGGGAAATGTGTAGCGGGCCGTTCCTCCATTCTAGGTGAGCCAACGACCTGGTAAAGGTTGCAAGGGGCCGTTGGATGATAGCGTGTGCTGTACTATGGCCTAAGTCAATGTACGTTTCCCAGCGGATAATCCACCCAACCACGTTTATACCCGAATTTATACCCGAATTACAATTTTTTCATTCCTTAATAAGAAACCTGTCTAGCAAATTTGAAACAAAGGCTGTTGGATTTATATCCAATTTTAGTCATATCCATGGGTAAAGCAATGAGTGAGTCAGTCAAACGATTATTGTAAAACATTGAGAATGTGCCTCTCACGTCGAAATAATAAAGCTAGCCTACTGTTAAGTTGTTACTTAAGATTAGACTAATAATTGTAAATTGCTTGTGTAGTTAATATTTTATAATGAAAACGAATATAAACTTGTATTTGATAATAATGAACAGTTCTGCTACAAAAAGTCAACGTTATCAATCAATTCGTTTCATATAAAAGACTTAAACGCGCGCTATTTATATGCTACGATTTACTATTTTTGTTTATTTTTGTGATTAAATGTATTTTTTGCTTCAAAAAAGGCCTACAGCCTATCAGCGTTAGATTGCCGTATAATAGTTAAAATTTAACTACTGGTATCCTTTATTTAACAGGCTACGCTAGCCAGCCCAAGATATATTTGCATAGGTATTTATTATTCGTATATTTCGGTTCGGACTTATACGATATTTCGCGTATCCGTAATGATATCAAGGAAATATCTTTATAAATAAGTTATTATTCTATTAAAAGTCCGTGATAAAATTCTAGATCAAGTTGTAACATGATATGAATTAAATAAGTTATTGAGAAAGTAAACATATTTTCTACGATTTACGCATAGATAAGGGATTTTCAACCGACTTCAAAAAAGGAGGTTCTCAATTCAACGCGTATGTTTATTTTTTATGTGTGTTACGCGATAAATCCACCAATAGTAAACCGATTTTGATAATTCTTTTTTGTTTGGTAAAGCATACTTCAGAGGTGGTCCCATATAAATTTTATCGAAATTGATTGATTGCTCTTTGAGAAAATAAAATAAAATAAAAAACAAATTTTTAAGGCAATTGTTAATTATATTGCATACTTTGGACTCATGGACAAGTTTTAAAAAAGCTACTTGTTGACGGATTTATTCTTGGATCAGTAGACGTCATGGTTTTACCATAATACATTATTTTGTTACGCTATTAGTCAACCTTCCTTCTTTATATACGTAAATTAAACTAATTTTATTTATTGAGTTTAATAAAATTGTAAGACTGATGAAAATTCAATAAGATAGATGAGAAATATACAAGCGAGGAATTTACGACCACGAGCTACCTGTGTTCACGGAATGATGTCAGGGGTAGTGGTCAGAGCAGGGCTGGATTCAGTGAGCCCTTCAATATATCTTGTAATAAAATTGTAGCTTGCTATCAATTTACTAAAAGTTAAGTTATTAAATCCATACAAAAGGCATCAACGAGCTAACTTTCAGTCATCTCTTTTTGAACGTTAAAAAATAGGTGTTTGGCTGAACCAATTTTGATGCAGTTTTCAGAAAAGTATTTTTACACTTAGGAGAAGGTTTTGGTATTTTAACTGTCATTTGCATTAAAGCTATTGAAGCTTTATTAATTTTTGCTTAAATAATTGATAAGCATAAAAATGGGTCTATAAACTTTAGTCTCGTAATATATTGCGAGTTTTCTCGTTTTCATTGGTCTTAAATAAATTGGTTTGATAAAATTAATAATTAATTTATTTGGAAACACGGCCAGAAAATAAATAGGTCATGTTATAGATACATAGAGTTCGTTCGCGGATTGTTTGCGTCTGTACACTGGCTAATTATGATATATGTGTGGCCCCCAATTTAATGTCCCTTCAGCCGTCCCTGTCACTGATCTGAATCGTAACAGCCTGTCTGGACGGACGACGTAATCTGCTTGCAGATTTAGATATCCGCTATTTAATCTGTATTCAATAGACACATAAACGTTTACTGCACTATAAGTATTTCCGAATGTACTTAAGCGACTTCATTGCGTATTAAAAGTGTGAGGAATGTATTATTGAAACATCTAGACTTTAGATATTTAGTTACTCTAAAAGGGCCTTAAAAGACTTCAATGGAAATTGACATTCGGAAAACCTGTTATACGAATTATATATGTTGTTAAACAGAACCTTGCATGATAAATTGCTTAGGCTAGAAGTTTGTACCTATATTATTAGTTTATTATTGATATTATGGATGGATTGGAATGCATTATGTTTTTAATAAATAATTATAAGGAACTGAAGTTTTGCGTCGCTTGAAGTTCCGTAAACACACCCTCCCGTACTGCTCCAGCGTTGTTTATTGTATTGTACCAGTTTTGTAACTTCGACCTAATATGAAACTCGGTTTCTCATAGCTTTTCGAGTTATGAATTCATGTTTTACGCAGAATCATGAAGTATATTGCTAACATCTATCTAACTGCAATCAGAGATTGTATTTCGTTTCAAAAGGGTGAAATAAAAATACTAGGATGAGTGTGGGAAATAAAACATTTCCAAAAAACTTAAGTAGTGATTAAATCGAGAATAGTGGATTCTAAAACAAATTCGCGCTCATTGCGAAGTTTATTTCAAGCAAGATTAGATCGCTGTATGAAATCCACGATATTTTTGTGAAAGAGACTAAAATGCACGTTTGTGGCGCGTGACATTATGAAACGCGATAAAATCGCCAGGTTTCTACTTGTGAGATAACGCCGCGCCGTGTCCTTGTGTGAACACAGTCAACTGCTCCACGGTTCATGTCGTGACGTGTTGAAACAAATGATTTTCTATGATAAACGAAAGCCCTTTTGAAAGAAAAAGAGACAGACATTTCATGTTTATGTATTGCGAAAATCATGGAATAGTAGGGACTTGAAAATTTTTCATTTTACCGCTTTGTTTTACCTCATTTTTCATAGCAAACGTCTTAGAATAATAACGCCAAGAAAGTGAGTCTTTTATGAACCGTATTTATGATCGTAAGTTACAATATTTATTATGTGTTTCCGGTGAACTAAGATAGTCATTTATTGCAGAAACCGACATTTTAGATAACCGCCTCCGTGGCCTAATTGCTAAATGTTGGATTCACAATCCGGAGGTCCCAGGTTCAATTCCCAGTAGGGGTACCTATCGGTTTGGTTGGTGGTAGGGCATTTTCTATGTCCACATGGCTAGCTACCGACATGTTACCTATGTCTGCTGCCAAACAGCAGTGTTAATGGCACTATTGTGATCCGGTATGAAAGGTATCTATCACAGCCAGCGCCTGTTGAGTCTTCTGGGTGCGCATGCTTATCATACAATGGTCTTATCGCCACTTGCGATAAGGTGATATGAAGGTCAAGTGCATACCCATTATACAGGAAAAAAATCTTACAGACGAGCTTGTAGACAAACTAAGCCAGAATGTCTTAGGTTGATTTGCTGCACTTTTTGTGAGTGGTCCCACTTTGTAATGTGCTATTATTTTAAGGAAACCGCTTCATTAGACATTGTATTACACTTTAGATTCCAATTTCGATTTGTTGAATTCATTGCGCAGCTAATATTTATGAGGCAGGCCAACAAAAATGGTTGGATTATTGACGGATTAGGGCAAATATGAAACAAATTATCCACAGCACTATAAACCGAACAACATTTTTATATTAACGATTGGATATCCGTGAATGGGTTAGATAAATAGCCAGTCATTCCTCTGTCCCCACGCCGCGGCGATAGTCTACAAAAAGTTTGCGATTCTTGAACTTCTACGTCATGTCGTAAAAAAGGTGCCAAAAATAATACAGGAGATAAAAACAGGAAATCATAGTACCGATATTAGCTAAAACGAATGAGAGTCTTTCAGAGACGTCTGTCAGTTGAGTACTTAAAGGACTCGAAGGATGGCGCGGAACAGTTCAAAATTAATCTTTCATAAATCATCATGGCACACTCTCAAGAAGACGACAGTAGGATTTCCGGACTTTGCATCAAGGAATTCCGTATTGCTAGTTAACAGTTGACAGTTAAATTTTGCTACGACGGTGCCATCTATCCATAAATGAAGATTTTTTAAAGTTGTTTATTCCAAAATACATCAGCTATTAACAATCAAAGTCTTCGTAATCTATGACGTTTGCATTTTATAAGTTATATTTTAATTTTTTTGTTAGGTAGCAAAAATCATGCGCTCGTTGCATTTTAAAAATAACGATTCTATCGACTGCGACCTTTTAGGACACTGCGATTGCAAATATCATGGTGACAATCATTGACAGCCTTTGCATTTCTTATCGACAGCTCGTCGTCAATAACCGCCGCCCACGCTTTCGCTCGCTCTTTACTCCCAATAAAAAGTGGACCGAACGCATTGAGTGAATGGCGCCAAGGTCTGAAGGCCGCGCGAAGGTCACCAAGCAGGAAGCCAGCCTTCCGGACCTGCCCACTGCCACATTACCAACCAGTTACCCTCGCCTGTCATATTGACATTTGCTTTTTACATTTTTTTCTTTTTAATTATGTGTTTTTGTTCCATTATCGATGTATGTGGCCGGTTTGATGCCCTTTTGTTTAGCAATAAGAATGCAATCAGTCTTTATTACTCTTGTTATGCAGTATTTTTGTATATATTTTTTGTTATGCTTTTTGTCGCTAAATGTGTCTGGTTTAATACCCTTTTATAGCACGATGTAATACCGTTTTATACAGCCTTGCGTTGTAGTGTGACGCAGTCTTTTTGGTTTGGATTTGTTTTTATTTTATGATGACCCACCTTTGCTATTGATACCTGATAAATGTAACTAGATTTTACATATTTTAGTTTTAGTTTTCTTCTGCAGTTTATTAAGCTTTTACTTCCGATGTGCAAATAGATTTCTATTTCGTTAAGTGGGAGCTAATTATACTACTAGCTATTTATTCCTCTTAATATTAAAGCCCCCAAAAGTGAGTCCGCGGAAGTGAAGAAGATAGAAGAAGAAGAAGATACTAAGTCATTTTGACTTAGTTTGCCGTTAACCCGTCAGCGGTCGAGATCGAATCTTAGTGCATTTATATTGTTATTTTAAATATTGTATTCTGCAATACATAACTGTCATAAGTCATAATTCACCGGAAACATAACAAAACAAGAGACGCGGCACAATGGGCCAAACAACTCGGCATAGATTTGTAGTGAACGACAAAAATGCCATACGCCTAAATAAATAAATAACATATATTGTAACATACGATCGTAAATACATATTGCTCACACTTAATAATTTTTTCTTCACTTTTGACATATTCGTTTGATATAAGTTTATCCTTCTTGTACGTTATTATTCTAAGATTGTATCCACAATAATATATGTTGTGATTTTACTACTTCAACGTTTCTTATTAAGTTTTTAAAATAAATCGGATCAGAATTGATCTGACGTACAGAATTAGTAACACCTTTTAATCATTCTTTGAGAAAATTAAGGTGTCGAGACTTAGATATATTGTGTTAAAGTGACAAATTTCAGTCATATATCACGCTAAAACTATTCGACTCACAGACGGCTGTATGTTAATTTTTTAATCAACAACCCCGACACCCGTAGGTGCTAATTGCCCATTAAATCAAGCTCATTTGACAGATAAATTCTCACTTACACCAAGATTCATTGACGTAAATTTCGAATGAAAGTTTTTACAGTATATAATATCGACGTTGTATTTTTGAACTGGTTAGTATGAATTGGCAGAAAATAAGGTTTTCGAATAGATAGAAACACATTTGACATCCACCTGCCAAGTGGTAAAAGAAAGCTCCGGATTTCGGTGCTGTTGAAAATGAAGATTAATAAATAATAAAATTACGTAAAAGAGATATCAATTATAATATTCTAAAACTTTGACGCCACCTTAAATATGTATCTGATAAATAATATATCCGTGCATAATAATAAGTTAAAGTGCGGGTGCATAATACCAATACTTTTAATACTAACGATCGACCTTCTGCAGAGTTGCTCCCATTTTAATATAGCGATGATGCAACTGTGTCGATCAGTGCGTAAGGAAAAATAGATGATTGAATGTTGAAAAATATTAACTAATCCTAATAAATAGATGTGATAAATAAATAATAAGATATAATAATATAATAAGAAAATATTAGAAGAAATACATTGTTATTTATAGTTTTAGATAATTACCGCAAAAAGCCAGCTTTCTTATTTAAAAAAATTATGGTAAAAGAAAGGGATCGAAGATTTTGGCCTTAAAGACAGGCCGCCATCTTGTTTTTTTTTTCAAGTCGGCATTACACAATTCTGCTGATGTATGTCAATAGGGGACTGTTGTATGAACAAAAAATGGAATGAAACACAGTGGCCTAAAGCGGCACGTTTCCCAGATATTTCGAAGTAAAGATGGACATATGCTACAAACATTCTTAAAAATGAAGTGATGATGTACATTTTTAATCACAAGAAAAAAATATATGAAGTGAGGTTAAAATATCTGCATACTATATTTTTACATAATTAGATTTTGGGTCTAAATAAGGCGAAACTAAGGCAAATCGTCGCATATGTGCCGGTCAAGGATACCTCGGGTAAGGGTATATCACAGTCCTAGCTGACCGCTAGAGGTGGGCGTTATATAATTATAATAAGGGTATCGATAGACTAGCTCGGCTGAGCGTGGGCATGCCCTTCTAAATCGGCGCGCGGAGGAATGCAGACAAAAAGCATTGGTGAGCGTCGAGGCTAGCAACACCGCCGCGACTCTGAGGTGTGCCTGCCACTGACTAACCATGGACGTAGGGATGGAATCCATCGATTAATCAATATTTTTTTGCTGCTTATATGAAGTATTTAGTCATTTTAATATACAACGTGCTTAAAACTGGAATGTAAAGTAACAACTTCTCGTATGTCTTTTCGTTTGAAACATTTGCTAAAATAAGTAGAAACTAAATCTCGACTACTACAAGAAAGGAAGAATATTTTAAGAATAGACTCATCAATACCTTTCACTTGTTACCATACACGATATTGTTATCTTTAATTTATTTTTGATGCACATTTTGTAGCAATATTTTGGATTTTATGTGACTTCCTATCTATTGTCAAAATACGATTATTAATTGGATACACATACATACAAACGTTGCTAAAATCGTAGCTCTCCTTTTGGTTGTGCCGTAGTCGGGTAAAAAAGAATAAGAGTTTTATACAGTCTTAAGTTATTTAAAATAAGGTTTTTCGAATTACAAGCCTAAACTCAGGCTAGTAAAAAATGATGATGAAGTTACTGTAGATTTTAAAAAAAAACAGTAAAAATATATTTCAATTTTTCTACATCACTAGTACGAGTACTACCGAAATCTTATTCGATAACTTATAATATCTGTGTAGAAAACCAGATCGCATTAGATTTCTACCTCTATTCTCATTAGGATTAGTTTCAAAATAGCAAAGGTTCGTGATGTTACCGAGGAGCTCAACACTTGTTGACATTGCACGCATAAATGGAGCATGAACTGCGGCGGACCTGTGCAGGGCGGGGCGGCAGGGCGCTTAGCATGAACATATCTGCGTACGTAGTTTAGAACTAGAGAAAACTGGTTGCTACTGGTGTTTAATATATATGTACAATTCAGTAATTATACAAGTCAAGGCATCAAATATATCATACGTACCACGTACCTAATTGCAATTCAATTAGAGGTTGAAAAATGGAGATAAGCGGGTTTGTGATAAAAATAAACGTAGATTACATTCCGTTGTACATTTATTTACATAAATATATGTATTTGAGCTACGGAGCCAAAGGATAAAAATGCTAAAATCTGATAAATGGTTTTTAATTTGAAAGATCTCATTTTGAATGATGTCACTTATAGGTAGTATAGCTATAAAGTGGGATATGTGATTGGTATGCCTACCGATGTCTAGCTGAAGACCGATAAGTGTCGATGGCTGTCGTAGAGATATGTCGCATGGCATGGGTGCTAGCTGAACTGTGTACAGCCATGGGTGACAGCCGTGCTTGGATGTGGGCGCGATGGCGACAAAGCTAACCGGTGGGTGTCTGTCATGACTCTTACCTCACTTGTTTGTTTTGAGGTGACTCTGTTTATTTTGTTATACAGTATGCTCTGCTTGTTTGCTTTACGAAATTAAGAAAGCTTGTCAAAAAGTTTGTAATATGCTCACAATCGATTTTTTTACAGCAATGCAGTCATTTAAATAATTTTTTTTCACAAAATTCAAAAATGACTAGTAACCAATTTCTAATTCACAGGAAGGATTAACCAATTTCTATCCCAACGGAACTACGCTTCCTACAAAAGTCTGTACAAAAATAAACGCCGCACTGATAAAGTGGTTAAGTTATACCAAAAACCGCCACAAATTAACATAGATTAACGATATTGCTAAAGAAATAGATGTTATTACTAAGAAATGTGTTGGAACGACAACCACGAATTAAAATATAATTTAGGTGAACTAGTCACGATCTGTGTTTTAAATTGTGCAGGTAGGGCCTTACTAGACTAATAGTAATACTAATAGTATCTAGCATCTATTCAAATAAAATAAATAAAATATAATACAATAAATGCTTAAAACAGGACGCAACTTGATTCATAGATAAATATTTATAAATATTACTCATATTATCATGACACACTAAAACGTACTGTTGTTAATTAGACAGTATTAGCTGGCCTCGCTCCTGAAAACTGTGAAAGTAAAAGAGTCCTAATTTTCGACAAATTGTTAAAGTGTTCAGATTATTTTTGAAGTATTTTATCTGTGTATTTCTATAGAGTCCGAATAATATGAAAAGACTTTAAACGGTATGACAGACTTGACCAAGAATGTTCTCACGTTACACCCGAATTTGCATCTATAGATTTGCACCGGTAATTAAATATTGGTCTAAGTAAGCCCACTCCCACTGAGATCGAGTTGTAATAATTTGCATTATAAATCCATAATCTAATTATGAAGATAGTTATTAGGTAAATTACAGCGTTCAGAATAACGAGTTGACTGGGTTTGGGTATCGTAATTCAAAATTTATTGGGCTTGTGGAATTGTTAAAAGGTTGTTGGTGTCATTATGGTATGGCGAGAATTATTTTATTATATTTATTCGGATTCCCAACAAAGAAACACTATAATTAATCACACAATAACAACAACTTAAAATAACAATAAGTGCTCCTTCAATGACAGGAAACTACCGCATGCAAACAATAATTGAAAAAAACAACAACAACAAATTAATAGAAAATATAGCTTGTTTTAACAAGTGGCTACAACTAAGTGTAGGCAATGGCAGACGAGTGACATTTATCCGACAATTATACGATTACAGTTCGAAATAGTTTCCAGTTAATTTCCAGTTTTAAAATTTTAGGATTATCTTCTCTATTTTTTAAATTCTCCAATAAGCTAACGCTTTACTATTTAATTATATTACATGCCAGAGAGATGAATTTGTATGCAGAGCTTAAAAATAACATGAGAAGTTTTCAGTGAAAATTCTCGAACATGTTATTGTCCAATTTCATTAAATATCAATGGTGAAGTTACGTTCATTTGGATGTTAAAAATCTTAGATACTCAGAAGTAGCAAAAATAATAATGTAGTGCAAGGCTCTTGGTCATGTTATGCCACTTATACTCACTCAACAAAATCTGCTATAAACTTGAATATTGAAATAAATGTTTATTCGGCATAAAACTGATAATAATAAAAAAAATAATGTTATAAAATAAATGTAGAATACAAAAGAATATAATTAACGCGTTCAAAAAGAACTAGAAACCGACTTCAACTGCCCTAAAAGTCTACAGAATTAATCCCCCAAAATAAATTTATATTTAATGCAAATTTAAAACTTATATGGTTTTCTCATGGATGCCATTGTCAGGACTGGACCAAATTGAAATGGGACCACACGGGAAGCACCAGCTTTCAAAAAAAGAATAATCAAAGACGGTTCCAGTTGAAAATTCTGAGGTAATAAACATAAAAAATACAGTCGAATTGAGAGAACCTTTTTAAGTCGGTTGACAATATAAAATGCTTTTGTTATCGGATTTGGTAAGCTCCTTATATGACATAGACTAAGAGATGATTTTTCCAAATCCAACTCATGATGGGTTTAGAAAATACCATCTTAGTTTCTACGTATAAAGACTGTACCTGCCAAAGAGTCCTTAGTAAATCAATTTAAGATACATATTATCACAATCAACTTTCAGTGACATTGACCGGTAGATATAGTACGGAACAACCGGCTCTATTTGTGCTCTGATTCACTTTACGACCGAAGGAGCCTTAACCGCATTGGTTTATTGTATTATAAAAAAATGTTTATTATAAGTAATAGCAACGAGTCGGACATTTTTGGCTTAGGCAAGCTTCGAGTGGCCTTTACGAAGTAAAGAAAATACGTTTCCTAATCGTCTTGAGTTTTTAAATTGAAGTTTGTTTGTTAAACTTATTTTGAATTACGAGTATTTCCCAGTACATTATAATATATTCTGTAAGGGTGAATTGTTACCGAAAAAGATATAGGTGTGTACTTAGTAAAAAGATGGTAAAAAGTTAGTTTAAACAAGATACAATAGAAAGATGCAAAGAAAAAGAATTTAATATAAAAAATATTTGACATTGAAACAGCTAAATGATAATTGAACATTATAAAAAGTAATAAATATTAATGAATGAATTGTTTCTAAGGATTATTTATATATTTCTAACGATTTAGTCTCCAACTAAATCGTGATAAACTATATATCGAATATCAATTACGCCAGCAATATAAATACACAACAATATACGTTTTTTATTTTTATTATTGTATTATTATTATTGTATAAGTTTGTAATTGTAAATAAGTGATTTTCTATTCGCTAATACTATTAATTCCGTTTATTAATTTAAAATAACAATGTTTAATGTTCAAATATATTCTAATTTCTTGAAGAAAATAGACTCGTGCCACCAAGAAAGGCTCTATGTCAACATACTGTTAGTCTAGCCTAGAAGATGTAAAAAAGAAATCCGCGTAGACTACAAATAATAAATATATAAATAACAGGCCAGTGCAAGTGATAAGTGCACTGCAGTGCAATGAGTATTTATTCATTCTTTTTCTAACATAGTAGTAGCATTATAAATTAATACGAATATGTATGTCTATGAAGCTGAAATCATTTCAAAATTAACATACATTTTGAGTCAGCCAGTTAGGAATTTATTAAATAGAGCGCGAAGTTAAAAAATATGCGTCTGACAATGACCCGGGCGAGCGTGTGCAACTCACGTGCCACAAACTTTTTAATTTTTCGTCACAGGCCCACTTGCTCACGCAGCCTTTTAACCGTTCGTTGATTGTAATTTGACAAGCTACTTAAGCACGGCTTTATTAATGGAATCGGCGAAAAAATATGTTATTTTATGGCTCGTTGAACTCGTAAATGGAAACAAATTATTCTACCAAATTTAATTATTTTGTTGCGTTTTTGCTTTGTTGACGCGAGCAGAGTGCGTGGTTTTGAATATTTGTATCTATTTTAAAAGAAAATATGCTCTAAGCCATCGTTGCGAAGGAACATACTAAGAGATAACATATTTTCCGTAAATTTTCACGAATAGATTCGTATTCCAAAATTATAATAAATAAGCTAACTTTCAAGAAGAAATAGTTTCTGATCACAAGCACCAGCTGTGAAATGTTTACTGATGAACCTAATATAGCAATATTAGATGACATGGAAATTGAAGAAGCGATAAAAATTACACAACAAAGTATTGATATGTTGAAGTTTTCCACGGAAAATTGTTCTTGGACAAATAATACAAATTATTCAAGTATTATTGTAATTTAAAGAGCACCCCGTAACTTTCTTGTAACTTTTACAGGATGGTTGCGATTTTTCAATAAATGCAAGAGATTTCTGAATCGAACAATTCGTCATGAGGAAATCAACTTATTGTTTGAACTGAAATATCGCAATTGAATGTTATCTATCCATAAATGTTATATCTCTGCATTTGTAAATACTATTGTTAATTTTAATAATATTCGAACTGCATGAAGAAACATTGTGTCTGTTGTTAGTAAATTAGGTTTCAAACTTGTTCTAAGGTCAGATGTCCTACCATTCGATTGTAGCGAATGAAAACAACTGGCTCATATCAGATTTAACCACAATAAATTGAGTTATCGTAACCGAAACCATGCTGCGGCGCCCGCGCACGTTAATCACAACAACATTAGCATAAGTGATCTACGACACATCATTAGGTCAATATAGATCATTTCGATTCGAACCGACGATTTTATTCCGACGCCTTCGGCAATCCCAATTGATTTATTAATCATTATAAAATTAAATCACTTTCAATCGATAAAAAGTATTACTCACCATGGATTTCATTTTTGATAATTGAAGCACGGGTGAAAGAAGAAAGATTTAAAAAGTTTGATCGGTTTTTTTAATAGCGCTCAGCTGGAAGATCAGTCTTCCAGGATTCGCTATATTGGAGTGCAACTTGCGTCTGGTGGAAATGAGGGCGGGAGCTGGCTTTTATACGTCGGCGCACGCGCAGAGGGGGTGGGTGTACTGCTGCCCAGGCGCCCGCGCAGCTCCGCGTGAAAGTATTGGAACATGCCATTGATAATAGGTGGATATCATACGTTTCAATGGCGATTGACAACGTATTCGGGCATGACGTGTGTTCGCTCTTCTCAATATTTGATACCGAAATTCTCTTTCAAATTTGAGTGTTTATTTTAGGATTTCAGTGACTGTACGATGCGTTCAGAATGATCTGTAATATTGCGGCGTTACTTCTAGTTGCGAGTGATAATATTTGGAGATGTCTTCTCACGATATTTCTGATTTTTGAGTGCATTGTAGTGTTGGTGCTGTATCTGATCATATTAATTTAACATGATTGCGATTGCAAGTTGTAGAGTCATCTTCAAATATTGTAGAGGAGATAAAGAAAAGTGAGGTAATTTGTTACTTTTCCACGTTGCATTTACTACCTCTATATATGCTGTTCAAATTAAGAAGACAGAAACTAATTTTTTATTATTTCGTAATGTGAGTTTTAGAAATGAAGTTTTCAGTTAAATTAATGAAGAATACTTTCAGATGCTAATTAAGAAGTATTTGTCAAAAATATAGTTCCCTTTAGGTTAGTGCCACTTTAGATCTTATTTTAAATCTTTAAATTCTTTTAATGATATTGAAATTACGCATAAGGAGTTTATTTAACACTCGTATTTGGAAGAATAAAGAACGTGCAAGCAGGAATCAGATGTTTCAAGTGTTTGTTTCGACTGAAAATGTTAATGGAATTCCATAGGGTATTTTAAAATGAAACTATGAGATTACACCATGTACTTCATACTTTTATATACATTTGTTGAATATTGTAATATACTGAATTATATGTAAATTATAATTTCATATTCTTGTCTCTATCATGTCAAATTCAGAGACAATGACGCGTTTCGTACCTGTCCCACACACCGCGGACAACAGATTTGACAACTCTAGGAAATCACGATCATCAGGCACTGCTGGACGTAGGCATGGACCACGGTACTCCTTTGTGTGTTAATGTTAGTAAAGCATACCTGTTAAACCTATAACTTTCGCTGAAATTAAACTAAATAGGTAACTCGGTGATTATTCGTCACAGCTAGGATAGGTAATGGAGTGAGAATTGTTTCATTAAAACTAACTTTAGTATTCTATTTGAAGTAATAGTGACTTTTATACCACTTATCTGATATTGTAAGTTGTTGCATTTGCATTTATTTGCATTCTGATATCTTGCATAGATTATCAGACGGTTACTTAATTGCATTCGTTTGTGATAGTATTAGAAATAATTTGCTATATATTTGAAGTACCGTCATTAATGAATTAATTAACTTCTAAGATATATTCACAGTTACGTGCTGCTTGTATTCTCGTGATGACTTACAAAACTACGCATATGTAATATCGAACGACTTTTAGAAAAATTGTCAATTGTAACTGTTAAGATTTTAAAGTTCCGTACCTCAAAATAAAAAAGGAACCCTTATAGGATCACTTTGTTGTCCGTCTGTCGAGACCCTTTTTCTCAGGAACGCTTAAATCAACTTGAAATTAGTACTGAATACTCAAATATGCGTCGGTGGCGTAGTGTATAAGCGCAGACTTTCAATCTGAGGTTAGAATCCAGCCATGTACCTATGAGATTTTTTTTCAATTCAAGTACATTATCCGATTGCTTAACGGTGAAGGAAAACATCGTGAGGAAATCTGCATGTCTTGAAGGCACAGGCAGGCACAACAGGCATGTGAAGTCCACCAATCCGCACTGGGCCCGCGTGGTGGATTATGGCCCATACACTCTCTGTCTCTCTTTCTCAGAAGAGTAGGCCTGAGCCCCTCCAGTGGGGACTTATATAAGCTGTTGATGATGACTCAAATCTGCAGTCGCTTGGATCTGTAAAAATTTCTTGGTCAACGCGAGAAAAAGATATGTCTGTTTAAGACGTATTTTTCGACCATTTCCATAGAGGATGCAGGACCCAAACGTATAGGGTACTTCCCGTTGACCTAGATCCTGAAAAAGAGACAAACAGAGATCATACCACTCATCAAGTACTGCACTGTTTAGAAAAAAGCCCAACCCAAAAAGGGTCCGTTTCCCCTCTGGGCTGCGGGGTCAGATGGCAGTCACTTCCTTAAAATCTAGTATCTACGTCCATACCTTGGGTTTGTGTAGCCGCCATCAATTGAGGAACGGAGTAAGGATACAGAAATGATTATGACACATCATATTCTATACATGAGCTCCTTATAAACAAAATAAATTGAGATATCATTTGACCTTAATGATCGCTAGAATCAAACGCAGACAGAGTCGCGGAAAAAGACAATTATAATAAAATGCTCGTAAAACTCTTATAGTTTCTCAATCAACGTATTTAATAAAATATAGGTATAATTATAAGTCAGGATACGTTTTGTTACAATTATCGATGGTTAGGGTGCCATTTTCGAATAAATACAATTAACTGGACATTATAATTTCCACCATGAGTCCACTGTTAGACAAGAGACTGTATCATAGATCGATATCACCACGCATGATACGAGTATTGGTGGTTTGGTGATCACAGTAAGATGTTGTTACATATGTATAATACTGCTGTCCATCTCCTTCTAGTCCCTTAGTCGCTTTTTACGACATGGATGACATGAAGTGGTTCTATTCTAAAGCCGAGACCACACGGCAGAACGGACTCTGAGCGAACAGAGATCAGAATATCCAGAGGCCGTTTCTTCACGGAATACGTATGAAGCAACTAGGTCAGACACTTTCGATAGTTACACACAAGATACACACAACAACAGTGAACCAAAGGTCAGAAACTCGGTCGTCAATATGTAGCGGTGTCGGTAACACTTGTGTGCGTGTGTGTGTATTTTTGTTGACCTCATGCATTATTTAATTATTTTACCTACGAATACAGTACAGACCGCCGCCGAATACAGCTTTAAACCGCCTCCGTGGCCTAATGGCTAAATGTTGGATACACAATCCGGAGGACCTGGGTTCGATTACCAGCGGGGGTAACTATCGGTACTCGGTTTGATTTGTGGTAGGACATTTTCTATGTCCGCCTAGCTAGCTACCACCATGTTACCTAAGCCTGCCGCCAAACAGCAGTGTTAATAGCACTGTTATGTTCCGGTATGAAAGGTAGCAGAGCCAGAGCCTCATTAGGTTGAGGTTTCTGGGTGCGCACGCTTACTATACAACGGCCTTATTGTCACTTACCATTAGCATCAGGTGAGACGAAGGCCAAGTGCAAACACATTTAAAAAAAGGAGAAAAGATCGTTGACATGATTTTAACACCTGAATTGTTTCTATAATTAATTGTAGTTCTAAGTATTGTATTTCGAATTGTAACACTAAACACTCGCTAGAAATGATAAATCGATAAATAATAATGACTGTTGTCTCGTGTGCGCAACACTGATTCATATAAAAGACATCAACGGGCTTTCATCTAGAAAAATCTGGCCAAGTGTGAGTTGGATTCGGAAATGGAGGTGCCACCGTAAAATATTTTTTAAACAGCTGGGTAATAAAAAGATCGACTAATTAATGCCAAAAATCGTTTCTTGGGTGGTTGTTGTTAAAGCGGCAATAATAATTGTGCACTGTGAAAATATCAATGTTCAAAAGATACAGCCATGTGACAAACGGACAGATGTACAGACAGCGGAGTTTCAATAAATTGCGCCCTGTTGGCATCGTTTGGATACGTAGCTCTAAAATGACGCACTTTGATTATCTTACCTAGCAAAACAAGCTGACAAGCGCGGTGATTGTGGAAAATCTCCACTTTAATTTGACCATCAATATATAAATTTTAAATTATCTCACTAGATATTACGCCGGAGGCTCCTGTCTGCGTAGCATGACACGCGTGAGAGCGAGATACATATGTCATATTTGGATGTCAAATATCTATACGATCAGGTATGAGAATATCTCATTCTCACCGCTCTCATGCGTCTCATGCTATGCAGGCTGATCCATGCTATAAGTAATATTATAAATGAGAAAGTGAGTTTTTTGTCCTTCGTTTACATCGTAACGGAGGGTCAGAATTACTGTTTTTTTATTAAGGATAGTTGAAGAGCCAGAAAAGGATATAAGCTACATTTTTTATCTAGATCGAACAAGTAGACATAGACATATTTTTATTGACAAACACAATACAGAAAGACAAACAAGATTCAAGAAGAAATAAATACAAAAAAGAAGCCACAACAAATAATACAAATACAGTAAAACATGAACAAAAGAAAAGAGAACACAAAATAATAATAATAAATTTGTAGTAGTTCCCGTAGGATAATTTATGAAGCCCACGCGGACGAAGTCGCGGGAAAAGCTAGTAAGTAATAAGTACCTATAGTAGGAAGCCTCACTTTCCATCCATCTGTTTTCGATCGCGTTGACAGTTAATTTACCAAGTAACAGTAAGTAAACATGGTTAAGTAACAAGTTGGTATTTCGGTCGAACTCGCTCATACATCACGAGATCCTAATTAGATTAGTTACATGCAAAGTTTTTTTTATAAACTATTACTTGTTCACACGGAAATCTAATTTAACGCAAATAGAAGTGCTATACTTGAACGACATACCTTACGCTGGAGTAGGTTTTATAAAAATTCAAGTAGATATAATATCTGTTGAGTAATGAAAATTGAATTACCGTACTTTTATGCGTCTTCCGTCCTCCTAGATGTACCGATGACCTATCGGGAAGATTTGCTGGATGCAAGTGTCTCGGGACCGGCCTATGTCCAGCAGTGGACGTTTCATGGCTGCTGCTGCTGATGAGACCAAAGATAAAAGAGGAAATTCTATTGTCTTTTTAATTAGATTTCCGTGAATACAGTCTTAATTTGTAACTTTTTAATTAAAAGCTAGAACAGATCGAGTTTCTTTATCGCCACGATACCTGGTTTGACATCTTTTTATTTAAGTTACTTTGAGTTTGTATAGATGCAAAAACAAATTACTTTTATTGACCAATGAATTAATTTATTTGTTTCTAATAGATTCATTGGCTTTGGTATTTGTTATAGCTTCATTATTGATTGACTGGATTTGTATGGAATTTTTAATTTAATCGTTGTTAATTCGAAGTTTTTGAAGTGAGAAACAAATAATGTTTTTCTTATTTTTATTGCATATCATCTCAATCGTGAATTGAATTAAAGTCATCTCCATAAATTACGCATTGTAGACAAAAGAGGTATATCGTGTATAATTTTTAACCCGTCCGTACGCCGACTGAAGTGGACGGTCATCAATAAAACACCGGTATAAACGATTGCCGACGCCATGATTATTGCCGTATTTGACTCGAAGCAACGTACTTACAATGGAAATTATTGTAAAGCAAACCTTCATCAGCCTGAGAAGCACCATTTAAGAAGATCTATTCAACCATGCCCTTTTTTACTATTGGTTGGCTAGGAGAACAGCTGGGTTCCACCGCGGTTCTATGCTGTTTGGTTGGCATTCCACCATTTCGAAAGAAGCGTTTTTTACCCAACTGCGCCAGAAGGAGGGCTATGTTTTTCGAGAGTATGTATGTATAATTGTTTGGCACGCTCTGTGGCTTGAACGGCTCGATGTTTTTTTTAGCTTGAGAGGTGTCGTTAGATTTGTATTTACTGTGAGAGTGACAAGGGGTCGAAATCATAAAAAGTTAAAAAATAATAATCACGCAGGCTTTTTAAAATTTAGTTTTCATTCATTATGCGTATAGCTAAGGAGTATTGCCTGCCTGCTTCTGTGTTTCTCGAGCGCCACAACCTCGATATCTTCGAGGCCAAAGTGAATAGGCTATTTCTAGGCAACCGTGAACCATCCTGGACCACATCGTCGCAGATTGTGATCAAACGGAAGTCTATCTGTTATAAAGTATAAAATCTATATTATAGCTCGTTCAAAAGTTGAGTTTCCTTAAGACGAAAATGACAATATTTTATTATTCACGCAAAAATAAATAAAATTTTAAAAGACGCTATTTTCGACTCGATTTTAAATGAATAAGCAATGTATCCGATCACAAATGAAGATATTAATGACATGTCATCGAAATCATAAAGTCACGGTTGTCGCTCCAAGGTGGAATCTTCACGGGAATCAATTTGCAGCATGTCCCTTGCGACGAGTTACACGCAAAGAGCAACCGATTACATTATTGCTATGGGAACAGGGTCGTACTTAGTTCATAGGCACTGGATATTACCTGGCTAATTGTTTTGCCATTTATTAGTATAAAAGAGTTTCTATTGGAAACTCATTTATGTCAAAATTAACATACTCGTACTCGTACACTCTTTAATTTCATTTCTGCTGTAGCAAGTCGAGAGAACAATTATTTTTTCTCGATAATTTCGATTTTCGATATATATCGAGATGTCACTAACGGCATGTAGAGGTATTGTTTATTAATTATTTATATCTTTGTAACAAACAAGAGCGTGACCTTGTTCGAGGATCGGGCTAACCTAAATAAGTCTTTCCATGTATTGAACTTTACTTAAATTTACAGAATTTCATGCAGTACCTACTTAAACATAGAATTCGATTTTGGACAAAAAAATACTGCAGACATCTTATTACTTTGTGAATGTCTACTGATCCACAAATAAGTCTGGATTCATATCTGTGTGATTCCATATCAGAGTTACAAGGGAACATTAATTTTCTTAACACAATAATATTTCATTTTTGGCTAGCTTGTTTAAGGGCCATGCATCCTTTTGTGATGTTTTTACATGCAATTTGTTTATGTAAATTGTATCGTTACTGGTCAATTTAATCTGTCCATCGACTTTATGTGACGCTTATGTTGTTGATTGACGTTGACGTTGATAATTTTATCTTCACTGAATCGTGTGAATGGTGAATATGGTCAGGAGTAGGTAGGCACTGGGGTCTTTTCGTTGGAGTCGTTCTTTTGGAGGACCTATTGTTCTCTGATATGCGCTGAGAATGGGCACCGGAGGGTTTTAGTTTAGATCAATTCTTAACTAGAAATGTAAGTTTGTAATCTAAGAAAAGTTATTTTACTGTTATATTATTAGTTTCAGATGAATTTTTAAACTCGTATTTATAATATATAATAAGATATTGCTTCTTGCTAACTTTCAGGATTCGGTGTCAACGGAAATCGCAAAGGAAATTGTCTAAAATGCTGTTGACAGCTCTTTCACAGCTCCAAGGGATTACAGACGGGTATCTGATATTAATTTCAACGTGATACTTTCACGCGTTCCTGAGAAAAAGGGTATTGACGGACAACAAAATAATCCTACAAGGGTTCATTCTTCCATTTGCGGTACGGAACCTTAAAACCAGGAAACGATCTGCAGTGTCTTTATGTTCGAATCGATCAAATGCAGTTACTATGTGAGTGTGGAATAAATGTACTTTCCCGACGCGAAGGTGACCAGATAGTTGGTTCGCGAAGGTTTTCCAGTCTGCTCCGCTCCGTGCAGACGCATGTTTGACCACCTGTTAGTTGTGATCGAGAAATTATTATACTTAATTTTTAAGGCAGTAGACAGAGCAACGTAATTTTTCTGGCGGTTATTTTAGGAACAAATAGTCATAGTACTAACTCAAAGCTCCAGTAGAACCACTCGTCACTTCCGTAGTTACGTACTAAAAAATTCTAAGATTTCCTTGTAAATTACGGTAATATATAGTTGTGTGATTGAACAAATAAACTCATTTACATCTTTATAATATCAATTCATAAATAAAAATGATGTATCGTTTGGATGTGATTAAGGGAGATGAAATGCGAAACTTTATCGATCATTTTGTGTTTAATACTTAGCTCACAACATCAAGTTAGAAAAAAGCTTATTTAGTAGTTTCCGCCAAAATACGAGTATGTCCCCACTGCAGGGCTCAAGCCTACTCTTCTACAGAGAGTGTACGGGCCATAGTCCACCACGCGGGCTTAGTGCGGATTGGTAGACTTCACACACACCTTTGAATTTCTTCTCAGGAGTGTGCAGGTTTCTTCACGATGTTTTCTTTCACGGAAAAGCTAATGGTGATGATTTTTATCAGTCGTACATAAATTCCAAATAACATGGAACTCACTAGTACGAGCCAGGATCGAACCCAGACCTAGATTGTTCAAGGACTGACCGAGATCTACCCAACTGAGATACCATGTGGTTAAAGAACTTTATTTTCTCATAAAGAAATTTTGTTTTCACTTACATGAGAAATTATACATATTATACTTATTCAACTAGGGTATCTTAGAGTAAAGTAAAACTAAACTAAAATAAAATTAATTTTGAGTGACGGTCAGTCACTATTTAACTAAGAACCAGTATCGTCCGTTCGCTGACATGTACCATGTACCATGACAGGTATATTCTTCTTAAAAAAATATAAACAACAAAAAGGTTTAAAATTATTAATCTATTCACTCACAAACGATACTAAAATGTTATAATTGTTTTTGCTAATGAATATTTCACGAAGAATCCGCAGAATTTTGTCAAATATACACTCACAAACTAATGGTACATTTTTATCGACAGAGTTCGACCTTGTATGCATTTTTTTTTCGCTTGCATAGCTCACACACTTCCGTTTAAGGCTGTGTAGTGGAAATTATTCTGTCGCGTGGGTCTCGTAAAAGACAACAAGGAAGAATTTCAGGAGACGGTAAGGATTATCTATGTATGGAAAACATCTTACTGCGATCGCTAAAGCGTCTGCGGAGCGTGGTGATTATGACAAATCACAAAAAGACGTTCCTGGTGGTGATCTGTGAGAGAAGGCTCATGCCCTGTAGTGGAAAGTCATAGCAGTTTGGCTGAACTTACGTAATCTTACTCAAAGTCCGCCACAATTTACTCAAGTACGAGCTTCACACGCGAGGATATTTTGTGTGCATTATTTTCATACAAGCTTTAGTCCGCGACTTTTACTCGTTTTCCAGATTTCCCTCCGTCACAGACATTCGGCCTTAAGTAAACGACATTTTTTACTGTTTAATTACATTAAACTGTAGAATGTTAATTTATACGTAGATATGCGCTGAGATATAACCAGTTAACGACAATCTAGAGATGGATACTTTAATCAGTCTTTTATACCTTTTTTACACTTGTAAGGTAGTTTACAATCGAAAGTGGACGTGGACTTGGACGAAAAACTTAAAGGAAACAGAAGGGCTCACCTACAAAGCTTAAGGCTCTGGCTTTGTATTCGTCCGTTACTGAAACACAATTTATTAGGGGCAGACTACTTACTCGTAGCATGCATGCATAGCATGATGTGGCCAGCCAGTCGAGGCGTGTGTAGACAAGTGTAGAAACATTTTCAAAATCGTATAAAAATCGAAATTTTCAATTTTTGAAGTACATTGTATGTGCAATACATTTTTTGTACACACTAAAACATCTGATTTATCAGAATAGTTTTGGCCTATTTTATGATTATTTAAATGGGTTTATTCAAAAAACTAGGCTAAAATATTAAAAAACTAGCTTCGCAAACCGGCTTCCCACGGATGGACATTTATTTTGGCATAAATGTAGAGTAAATGTAATCTTTTTAGATCATTACAGAAATTTTCAGAACTTCACACTGAAGTTCACATGAGTTAGACAAGGACAGATATATATTTTTCTCATTTTTCCCACCCAACCTCCCACACTTTCAGCAGGAGACCAAGGGGTATTCACTACCCCAACGGGAAGTTGATCGGAGTTGGTGGTGATAGATAAAATCCTGTCTTAACGTACTAACATTAGCTTGAATTGAAGTATATAGAAGTATTTATTTAAGTATTTAATAATGAACGTTTTGAAATAAGAAATGTTAAAGTCTCGGACGGAACATCTCTGCTTTTTCTTTTACAAAAATACTTGAGTACATATGAAACTTTCAGGCATATTTTATAAAATGTATACGTCCCTCCTCCAGCCCTCCATGAAGACACGATTTCCTCGCTCCATTAGTTCAACCATGTGTCATGTTCTATTTATAAAGTAGGCTGAACTATGAGGTGATCTTGAACTCAATATTTCGCCCAGCCCTGCTCAGACGTAACGTAGACGATATAAGTAATATCTTGTGAAAATTACAGCGTCGTGTGTAATTAAAAAACTTTTTTGAGATCTACCCGTAACAAAATCTCTCTAAAATCAGGAAATTTTGGCGATGCATTATTTTTTATATATACAATTTTTTAAAATTTTAATTATTTAAGAAAAAGTCTTCATTCAACAATACCCCATATGTAATTAATACCTCTTGTCTTTTGCCGCCTTTCTCCCCTCCCTCCCTTAAAACGTAATGTAATACTTCTATTTCGGAACTAGAAGCCTTAGAAACAGTCAGATGGAAACCGACTGGATACTTCAGAAACGGAACTCTAAAACAAACACATCATCGAAGTCCAAAAATACAGGATTGGTGTTAGAATTAAAACGTATTTACTTGAAATAAAGCCTTACAAGAAGTAAGGCATTATTTTACACGCAGGATATTAAAAAGACACTCAATTTTCTGGAAAGTTGCATCACAAACATTCAATGCCTACATTACTTGCTTCTCTTTATACTCTTTTGAAAAGGGTGCACTCAAACGTAAATTCGATCCTGAGCAGATTAACGAATCGGTGCAGAGCCATTGGTTTAATGTCAGGGCCAACCAGATGCCTCGTGCAAGCGTGTGACTGACATACGCCGTCATTACTTCGGAGCTGAGGGCTCATACACATGCTCATTAATGCATGAAGACTATTCTAATAGTGATCAGTTTAGCACAGGAACTGGATTTAATCGCATGTATGACAGTATATCAGCGGGCAGACAAAGACCGTGGTTGGCTTAGTTCCACAAATGGATGACGACAAGTGTATGGTGTGAGTGACACCATCTCTGGGCCACCACCACAGGAGTCCAGTGAGGGTTGGTAGACTTACAGACACCTTTGAATTTCTCCTCATTAGCATGTATGCAGGTTTCCTCGATTGTTTCTATAATCATCTAATGAGTTAAACTTTTAGAATAAAATGAGCCCTGACTGAGACGAAATCTTCTGAAAAACCAAGCTTGGGTGGCGTCGGTTTACATACGTCTCCATAAGTTTTATTTAAAAACAATAATGTAGTCAAAATACCTCTACATAATTATATCAGACATAATCCAATGCATTGTAAATGTTAATAAAGCGTAAAACGGCATTGGTAAGAAACAACAAAACGTGTAAGGTGTGATTCTTGTGTGAAAGGTGTCTTTACAAGTCATGCGTCAACATCAAGTAGACTGACAGCTCGGTGCGGACGGAGGCTAGGCGGGCTCCGTGAATATAACAGACTTGAATGAATAATATCAAGTTCAAATCAAAACTTATTGGTGGTAACAAACTCAACTTGTGGAATGTCATCCATACTTTTTTGCTTTAGACTTCGCAAATTGATTCTCCAATTTGTTTATTTTCCAGGTTATGATGCCTTCTCAGACACCAGGCGGCAGAATTAAGTACAATGAAGTCAGTTATTGCCGTAATGACTGAAGTGGACGAAAACAAGATAATACATAATTCATATATGCCGGGTAAACAGAGTTCAGAGATTCTATTACTATTATATATACTATTACAATTTGACTATTTCCTCTTGTTCTAAGTGTACTTATGCATAATCAAGATGAGTTCATACGATCAATGTAGAAAATATGTGTTAGCATAAAGTTATCACATCAAATTATTACTTCCAATTCTAACGTCATAGTTGTTATTTTCTTCGTTCGAATACCTTTGTCAGCTTCGTCTACCTTTGAATATTCTTGTCTTATTTCGTCCACTGAAGCGAGAAATAGATGGTAGCTGCATTATCTGCCTCATACGTTTATGCTTGGAATATGGTAGAGCGGGTTAGGTAAGGTTATAAACTCATTCAGTTCAAGTTCAGATACCGTGCTGGTGTGAATCACTGATTTGTAACGACTGCCAAAATGCAAGACCTGTGGGTGCATTCACTAAGGAGAAACATCCTAATATCCTGTCATCTCGAGGATGTCTTTGCAAATATCATGCGATATGTTACTTATTGCTTCGAAAACTTGAGACATCATCAGCCAAGGTTCAGATTGTAAATATGTGTGTCTTCAGTGAATTGCACTCCTGGTTCACTGTTTGGAGACAAGTTGGCTAAAACAATGAAACTGGGTCTCTTAGATTTGTTTCGTATAGATTTCGATTGAACGCATCTGGCAGTAATTCACTACGGACAAACATCATTATCACCTCAATTTTGCCCGATGATATCTCTAGTTTCCTAGGCAACAGGGATCATTATCACTGTGAGGTTGTAAAGATGTTTGTCCTTAGTGCATGTACCCCATAGGACAGTAATAGTCAGTGAAATATATTTTTAAATATAGGTTTCGTGAAATTTAGATATCGGATTGTCCTGTAATATTAATTGAAGAATATCAAATTTATATTGTATCTAAATAAGCTTAACAGTAATCGCCTAATTTTGCTGAAGTTTAAAATAGAACAATGCTTGGACGCGACCTCGCCTGATGGTAACTGTCAACGCGGCGCCGCGCCGCCCGCCGGGGCTCTGATAAATTAAAGAAGGTTGCACTGTGTAAAAATAACTGTTTTACGAGCTACCCAAACCCAAGTTAAGTTTACATACACTGTAATTATAATTCCGAAAGAGTAGAGATAAGCAGTATTACATGAGTTTATGTTAAATGCTCCATAAACATACCTTTTAAGGAACGAGAGCCTCGCGCCAAGGTTAGTATGCGTTTTTGTTTATATTTATGTCATCTGATAACATCTCATCAGTTTAAAGGAGATTTTTATCGCTATCTCTTGTATCAGGCGTAGTATGTCGATCCATGGACTTATAAATACTTTGGATATGCCATGTAGATATTAAAAGATAGATGGTAGAGTGATTGTGAATTTGATCGCGTCGGTACGTTATCGGCATTGAACGAGCGGAGTTTAGGATGTATGTTGGATGCTTGAATGTTTGATTGGTTTTCGAATGAAGCAAACGTATTCGGTGTTTTAGAGTGACGGGTAACAAACGTAAGGGGATATACACGTGACCTTTATAGTCTTAATGGTAAGTAAAAAAAGATGATGAATAGATGGAAGCACGCTTACACTTATATATGAATGGTGTGATAAAAACGCCCTAATGTACTATCGAGGTTAAAGGTTATTAAAATGCTTGAAAGTTACTCTCCGAAATATGTAAAATTTCTGACTTTGACAAAACTAGACACTGAATCACATATTTTGTGGTCGTTATGACTGACAAAGATGTAGAAATAATTTTAGCATCACAGGTAAATTTAAACGATCATTAAAAACTGGCGTTTTTATTCATTATCATATTGTTAACTGCGTTCTGTGTTTAGTATGCTGATTGATAATCAAAGTCTGCCGTATATTGTAAGTAAAATTCATATGCTATATATATACATTTATATATATATATAAGGAAGGCGGTTTGAGTGTGCAAACATCTTCAATTTCGGATTTTCTTAAGCGGCGCACTTTCGGACAGCATCGTCAGAATTGTGCTAACGAGCGCTTTCTTTAAACATATGTAGCCGTGAGACAAAATAACATTCATTAGCCACATTAGTCCACTGTTGGACCTGAGCCTGACGATTTGCCGAAATCACAACGCTTGCCAGGCGGATCGGTGATAGCATTTACATGATTTCGATGCAGTTAAATGCTGATGCTCGTCTCCGAAAACTCTCCATCTTATCTGTAAGTCCATGCTCAATTCTCATCAATTTAAGGGCTCTTTTGTCTGTAATCTTGTATCGTGGAGGTGACACTTCGCGATCTCATTCACACTTGTGTCGGCAGTGCAGCCAGCAGTGCCGTGACCAGTGGAAGGTCGCCAGGTCAAGTAATTCCACAAGAGGTGTGGGCGCGGGGGACATTCACAAAACTTCGATATTATAGAACTATCGTTTGCTATAATATAAGTAGGGGACATAGACGTTGATGCCAGTCAGATTGATAAATCATTTAATTTATAAGGAGCTTTATTCCGTGCGATCACATTATAGGGATTAAAATCTTACGTATCTTTCCACGCCGTAAGTACAGCCACTTCCTCCCATTTCGTGTAGCTACACGTGTGCCATACTTCATCGACATTTAGTCATGAAAACAAACACACAAACAAACATCCTCTCACCCTAAACACATACACGGTCTCCGTTCCGTCGTAGGTAAAAAGGCAATGAAAAGGCAACATAAAGACAGAGGGAAGTAAGGGCCAACATAGATGATCTGCAAAAATGCAACCAGAGTGCGGTTTCATTGCATTCTCAAAGAGAAATATTTATTGAAAGAGAATGTGTCATGCATGGCGCAATATTGCGTAGGTATTTCTGACTCTGACTGTACTTACACTTGTACAGTGTAATACACAAATATGTGCATATATGGCCGTGGAACGTCACTAAACCATGTCAACGTGTCAGGTACAAAGTTCAGGGTCTGTTTGAAATTGTTTTTGTATAGAAATATGAGTGATCTCATTGTTTCCTACATTCCCTGCGCGGGCGCAACCAGACAATACGACAGTCATAAATATACGTGACTGGGCGCAAGGGCGGCGGGTCAACTGTCGACCAAGGAGCGGCGACTGCTGTAGAGACAGCACATAAATAGATTTTTTTTAAATTGTTGTACGGAATTTAGTTCCGATGTATTTTTTAAACGCATTGGCAATGTATTTATGCCGTAAAAGTAACGTAAAAGGGTTTAAAAAGCATTTTCTTGGTCAAGAGCGCTTGCTTTTAACAAGTGAGGTACTTGTTAAAAGCAAAAACAAAACTATCATCATCTCCTTCTAACACTCAACTTGCAAGAAAGAGAGATCGTGTGTCAGAGAATTGCTACTTATTGTAATTCTATATGTTTCCTGATCTGTGGTCGTACAAGGGAAGTCGAGATTGTGAGCGAGCGAGCCACAATGATTTGCGATATAGATGCTATCTGTGGTAATTTATCAATTTTACAGATAAAGTGATACTTTAGATCTTCTTAGCTTTTGTTTTCTTCACGAATAACCTCATGATTCGAAAGGCGAGACCTACCGCAAACATAGTCAATGGATTTGTTCATTTCATGTATGGGCTTTAGAATAGAACTAGCTAATATCAAGGTAAAATACTTGAACACAACTAGAATCTTATAACGATTACCAAACATCAAAAAATTACTTTCTCTCCTATGTTTTGTGTCTGCCAAATTTCATCCTGACTAAGATACAAACTAACTGCCGCATCTAATTGTAATTTATTCTAATATTACTATTATTTTGGCTGTTGAAAATAGGTTGAGTGTTCATGGTCAATCCAGACCATGTTGTGGATCTGAGGATGCCGAGAACTTTTTGAATGTGTATAAAGTAGAGAATTTTTTGGGACTGCACCTTGACGTCTTTAAATGCACGTCAAAACAAGAGAGATAAAGAAATTGCAACATTTATTGAAAAGACAAAGAATAAATAGTTGAAAAAACAACAACTCGCCTTTGTCAGTAATACACTAAAAAGTACAAATAAAAAAAGAGCCTAAACTCGAGGGATTTACTAGTACCTATTGAAGAGCCAGGAAGTGTATAGAGGAATCTATACACTTCCTGGCTGCAGGTTCAGAACAGCTGCTTAGAGCTTACTTACAATCAAAAAGTTTCAATTCGATACGACAACCCGCAAGATTTTTTTACATAAAGATAATTTGTCAGTTACATACAAGTGTATAAAAAGAAATATGACATAAACAGAGAGAAAGAAACTGAAGAGATTGGTGAAGATTGTTTAAATTTTAATTATGGCTGTGCTAAAAATCTTAAACCATCAATCAAGCCTACGCTAACGTAACAGATATGGATGCTGTAAACACACACAAACAGCGATTTATAAATATAATTGAATATTCCTTCTAGTTCGTTTTTAAACCTCGACGCTTAAAATAAATGAACAAAGTAATTAGACTCAACTTTGTACATCATAAATCTAGAATACCTCTCGGCTTCTGTTCGGGCGTATATAAATCACAGAGGTTGTGGAATGCGAAACCACTTCGTTAAAAATTGCGTGAAAGGAGTTTGAAAAATATTTGCTTAGGATGACCTAGGTGCGGATTTAGCACATCAACTAATAGACAAATATAAAAGATACTTGGTTGTGTCTCGTTTTTAGAAAAGGATTACTCCTGTTATACTGTGAGGAGAATTAAGGAGAGGGGCAGCAAAATAAATCTATGTATCAACATCTATCTGGGAATCACCACTTCGTCTACGAAGCGCCTTCCCTCATGAAAAGTCAGACTTTCGATCTAAGACGGCTCATATTCAACAGGGGCGTTACTAATGGAACTTACTGATAACGAACTCAACCGTACACTTCTCGAAATGAAGCCCATGAAACACCGAAATGCTGCTTATTTTACACCAGTGTTCCAGGCTTTGCTTCTTCCACAATCATCATTGATCCAAGCAAAACTTTGATTCATTCGCTTATTTCACAGATGCATATTATAAATAAAACATATTAGATGTAACATCCTGTAACAGCTACATAGTGAGACTTATAACTAATTAAATCAAATTACAAAATTACAATTTAATAAGGAAACATTAAAATTAAAAATTTATGAAAAAATAAAATAGAAATGACACAATATTGTCAATCTGTTATAAATTATTGATTACATTTGTTTGTTACATAAAAAAATTATCATACACATCATAAGCTTTTTTCAATAGCAATGTCTTAAGTTTATATTTAAAGGAATTATCGTTTAGTTCTGACTTAATACGTTAATACTCTCCGGGATGCAGTTATAAAATATTTTAATGTATCTAGCGTCGCGACTTTGTGTGTGCATTTTGTTGCTATAAAGGTTTCGCGTTTGAGTGTCGAACTTTAAGAATTATGTAGCTAAACATATATTCGTACTATCACGTCAGATCACAATTAGATTAAATTAGAATAATGTCACCATCGTCAGCCGGGTAACATCCACTGCTGGTACATTTGCCTCCAAAACTACAATTCAATGATCGTTCCCGAGCAGATTCATATTGTGTTTCTTCGCATATCTTCTGCATCTATAACAACGGATCTGTTCGTTATACAAGTTCCAAGCATATCAAATGCAGATTGTAAGAACATAGCGATCTCGATATTCAATTGAGCGTATCCATAACTCAAAACAAGAGCTACGTAAATATGCAAATCGAGTTTTTAAAGGTCAAATTTGATTAGACACAATGTACGGGTAAAGACATTCATTTCTAAACCGTGTGCACGCAGGCAGGTGTAATTTGAAATATATCGTACATGAAGTGGTCCAATAAACATTATCATTCAATAGACGATCGGATTTATCAACACTGTGTGATTTATAGATGTTGTTATGAAAAAATAATTAATTCAACTTTGTAGGTAAAACGGCATTCCATGTAGGTTTGAGGTTAGCTAGAATTTCAAAGATCACATAAATATGATTTATCTAATCTGGCGCTTATGAGTTTATGTTTATATATTGTTTATCAGTTTATTTTGTTTATAACATTGGTGATGGAACCTCAAGCTAATGAGGAGCTGGATAATTGACTATGTTACCATTAATTACCGGAGCACAATTGTGCTATTAAGGCTGCTTTTTGGCGGCAAACTTGGATAGCATTGTTGTAACTTATCGAAGTTTCTAACTGTCCCATAAGTCATATTGCTTGCTTCTAACTGACTCAATATGTACTTAATATATATTCGAGAAGGTGAGCTATTTAGAACATAGGAATGACCTAATGTGTAGCAAATGTGTTCTTACGTAAGTCTTTTATGAAGTGACTAATTAGAAACTTGAACGTAGCACAGGCAGGTAGCAGTAATGACCTACATTGGGAAATAACGGATTTTAAATCTGTCTTTTTGTTTAGTCCAGACAATGTATAAGATTGTTAAGTAATAGGATGGCAATAGTTTGTGATATATCCAGGACATTGTGTTTGTTTGTCTTTCTTTCACGTCGTAACGTAAGAGCCAGAATGACTTGATTTTTGTCTAGTATAGTAGTTGTAGCTGTCGGACATAGGCTATTTTTTTATCGAATAAGTTCCATGTAATAAATTTTTGGAATCATTTGTATTTTTGTATTTATTAACATAGCCTAGCAACATTTTCTAATAAAAGAATGGAAATATTTTTACTGCAATACAATTGTTGAATTAAATTGTATCTCTGAAAACGAAGATGCGGGCAAACGCTAATAATATTTTATTTATAATATGATTTGCCGTCGACCAGGCGAAAAGTATCATTTTCAACCGTCCCTATACAAACTATCAAGTCATTCTGACTCTCAGTTTCGACGTGTAAGGAATAGTCAAAAGATCTGGATAAGGATATGGTCTACTTTTTACCCCGATCGAAAACGTAGTCCCCGTGAAAGCAAAACCCCTAGTCTGGCCGTAAATAAATCGTGGTAAGATCCGTTGAAATGTTTAAGTTGATTTGAATAATTATACCCAAGCCAGTGTGCTGCCGCGGGCCGGATCACATCATGTCTTCCATCGTGTGACGTAACAGGCTACTAAGTGGGAAAATATCCGAGCTATTACTTTTCTATCATCGATTTTTTGGGTTGCGAATCTCAAAAGAAAAAAGGAACTCTTATCACTTTTCTGGTTGTCTGTCTGTCTGAGGGACTGTGAATACAATCAAATAAATAATCAAAATTCAAAATCAAATTTGCGAACACAAGGATTGAAACCAATATGGTATTTCCCATTATCCTATAGAATCAATAAAGCACAAGTAAAATATATATTTTTTTAAATTATATCATATCGTTCGTGGACCATACCTATTATTTATTATTTTCAGTATGTTATTTATGCATACTCTGTACAGGACCCAGAGAGATTTAAATATAGTAATAGGTTATAGAGCGGTCTTTGGGAAAAGTTTCATATAAACATTTTGATCTCAAAAGTCAATTGTATGTCAAATGTCTTTTACGGCCGCGTGACGTGATGTGACACTAGATTGAGTAACTTATTACCAATTGGTAATAAGTTTAGGATCAAAATGTTTGTTTGCTTTGTCCGGTCTATTAATATTAAATGTCTTTGACAGGACCCTTGGTGCGCGAGTCCGACTAGCACTTGTGTGTGCACGTGTAAAAGTCATTTTTTATCGTTCTAAATTACACAAGTTTACACTCTAACTGCAATACATGATTTTATACCCTTGATGAACAATTTTAACTAAGGAGCTGATGAGTTGATTTCTATAAGAAATGTTTTGTAATTAATCAAGCAGAAAACCATAAAACTTTCCCACGCGTACCTCGTAGCCCGCGGTAGCACTAGCGACGAAGGCTAATAGCTTTATAGCTACTTCACTGGCCATAAATTCTGACCGGAAGATTTTATGGCCAACCAATTATTTGGTCCATAACTAGTGTTGGATTAACGCTTTAATAGAGCAAGGAGTTCATTTTATCTCTTGTTAGCTCTAACTATATCTTTTTATTTTACATTTATTTATTGCGTATCTTTTTCAGATGCGCGTGTGTGTGTGCGCGTGTGGCCTCAACATAACTAGGTGTAATAAAAACAAAAATATACAGCACTGCAATCGATAAACAATTTCTCACTTAACATTATGTGTATGTGGTAAGTACTTCAATGTCATTATTAATTACGGGCGATTAAAATCAAACAATAATCTTGGGTTCCATCAATGTGCTGTCATAAAACAAACGTAAAAAACAAAAGAACAAAAGCTTCAAAAACATGTTAAAAATAGAATGTATAAAACCATGAAGTTCGGCGTCAGCAACAGTCATGTTATTGCGATTATCAGCCTGTCACCAAAGAATGGTGAATAATGAATATGGCTTATCATTCGCGGACAAAGGGAAAATAGATTTTCCGCAAAAAGCAACGAATTATACATATAAGCACGAATGTATTTTATGTAAATTTTGTGGAAATAAAGATTTTTATCTATCTATCTATCATTCATCTGCTATACGAGTAGCTAATATTCAATTTAGCATACACCTGCGTCTGTATATCGATCCTGCTTTCGCACACGTAATCCTCCAATTAAGAAAAAAAGTCAGCAACACTTTTATAATTACGTCGATCTACACCTTTTTGCTACACAATCTGTCAAAACTCGAAAAAAAAAAAGAGTTTCATGGAACGAAAACAAAATAAGATCAGGTAAAATGAGGTTTTATATAGTACGCGGTCACGTTGTCTTTCTAAATGTATGATTTCATACATGAAGCATGAAGCTAAAAAGATGTTACTATGCCGTCCGGGCGAGCGATAATTTTTATCCTTCATGATGTCCATGAGATCCAGGAAAAGGATTGTCGTAAATTCTATTGATAAAACAGATCAGTGCGACTCAACACTAACCCGCAACAATTATTCACTGATCTTGAATCTTAGTTCACACATCTCTATTAATTTCAAAATTACAGGCTGTCTTACCGGCAGCGAGGCCATGTTTTTCAATTAAGTCATTATTTAGTGTATAGTATATAGTATATAGTGTATAGTGTATAGTAGTATAGTGTAGTGATATATGCGAGTACATACATGTACGCATGTAACGCATAATAAATGTAAATACGCATCTAAATTATAGTTTAAGTCTGCAGTGGACGATAAAAACCGGACAAGTGCGAGTCGGACTAGCGTACGAAGGGTTCCGGACCTCTATAAAACGGCCAAAATTCATGTTTGCTGTATGGGAGCCCCCTTAACTATTTGTTTAATTTTATTTTTTTATTTTTCAAGAAAATATATAACTAAATATTCTGTGAATATTTCAAGCGTCTACCCGTTACCCGTTACCGTTATCAATATCGAGCAAAAACGAGCAAAAAGTCACGTTTGTTGTATAGGAGCCACATTAAAATTTATTTTATTCTACTTTTTAGTATTCGTTGTTATAGCGGCAACATAAGTACATAATATGTGAACATTTCAACTCTCTAACTATCACGGTTCATAAGATACAGCCTGGTGACAGACGGGCAGCGGAGTCTTAGTAATAGGGTCCCGCCAAACTACGGAACCCTAAAAATGAGGCTAACTTCAAATTTTATAGTTCCAGTACATACTTACATATAAACAAGTGTTATACACACAAGATAAAGTCATATCAAACAGTTTTTAATTACGATTCTTAATGGGTTTGTAATCAACCTTCATGTGAACGGACTAACACCTGCGTAGCATGAGAATCACGAGAGCATTGAGAGTTTGACATACGAGTATCTCGACATCACATCGTATAGACATTTGACTTTTAAACATGACATATATCACTCTAACCGCTCATATTCGTCTTATGCTATGCAGGCAGTGACGATAACGCCGTAGTATGAAATTATGGGTATCCATAAGCATTAATTTAACGTGTATGGCTTTGTAATCTTTGCTTATCGGAATACTTTTAAATTTAACACAATTGTGATATCATCGTGATAGGCTGCATGAGTCCATTGTTGGACATACGACTCCCTCATAGATCGCCAAATTGGATGAGTTGATTTGCCATTATCACTTGGAATTGAAGCCGGGACCTCGGGACTGTAACTCCAAGAGTGTAGCCACGGAGGCGGTTAAAATGTGACGTCTATTTTCTATATATCTTTCAAACATACAAGAAGATGAAAATTGATGTGCTTGTTAGCCGATTAAAAAAAAGGAGTAGGTTCTCAATTCGACGGGTATGATTTTTTTAAAAGCTTTTTTATTGTTTTGTTCAGAACTTTTGACTGGGTAAACCGTGAGAAAACGATATAAATCTTAAATTTGCCTTAGTAAAAGTAGACTTTTAGGGAAGTTAGTTTCCAGTTCTTTTTGAACGCATTTACTTGTTACTACAACATTGTTATAAAAGTTTAAACCTTTTTTTATTTATTGATAATACGTAAAGGCATGCGTCGATTATTATGTGACGTAAGAACAAGACAGGTCATTTATCACTGGCTCCCGTAATAAATCGAAAAGACGTTAATCAAATATCGATTACATTGGGCTTTGTAATCAGATTGTAATTAACTTTGGTGATATAAGGTATATCCAATCGACGCTGTATTTATTGTGTATGCGCCATCGCATACTCTCACTGTCTCGTGTGTCTATGGGTTGGTTTGGTCGGTTTGGTAAATGGTGTAAAAATAGCTACTGAGAGCGTCATGAGGGAGATGTCTTTATTGACGCTGTGATTATCAAATGACTTCAGCAAGAACATCCGCGAGCTGTGAGGTTGCAAAGATTTTTGTCCATTGTGGAGGTACCCAAGGTATATTTTTTACGGAACTCCATCGTCTAAATCGTTTATTTTCGATTCTTTTTTCAATAAAATACTTTCATCACAGTTCATGACCTGTTCAAAGGTTGTACCATAGTCGCTCGACTATGGTAACAACAATTTGTCCATTTCAATATTAATAAAATTGCCGCATTTACGATTGCAACCGTCATGACTTATAGACAATGTTGTTTCCAAACAGTGCCTGCTGTCCCGCGCACGCGCACGGCACATCGAAAATGCGTGCGCGCACAATTTCGACCGTGGCGTGATAAATCAGGCAGGAAACTACTTAAACCTCAGACCTAAGAACATTTAAATTATTAAAACTTTCATGAGACATTATATCGGTGGAATAATCAGAAACGGTTAACTAATGCAAATCGGTAAAGGTGCCGACCCCTTTCAGACCTATCGGAGGTCCTCCTTCAGGTTGAGTGGGACTAGTTCGCAGTCACGGCTCAGAATCTTCTATATATTAATATGTGAAGCAAAATCTTTGTAACCATTTTTACAAAAATTTCGCGGACGGAGGAGTGTGAAATTTCGAACACTATTAGTATAATTGCAGAATTAGTAAGAATTGCAGAATGCTAATATTTTTTTCAAATTTTCTTCAATTTCAATTTTTCAAAAATGGTCGAGTATCGATCACTGGGCGGTCACTATTATATAAATAATTACTAGTACATAACGTACGTTCACTGCCTCCCGCCGATCCTCGATACCTCACTTCCTACTACGGACTACTCACACATGTGCGTGTATACAAACGTCATCCTTCAATGTGTGCCGATATCACGACATTTATTCGAATTGTCCGGCCTGTGGTCATGGTCCGAAACTAGTTGGTACCTATACCGATTTCACATGAGTTAGCCGTTTTTAACATTGACTAAGAAAATTTGTTTAAAGTTTTAAAATTCTAGTAAGTACTCGTATATCAACGCTGCACCACAATCTATCTGCCAAATTGTTTTCACGGAACATAGATGTGTTAATTACAAATACAATCAATAATTTACTTGAATAGTTACCTGAAAATAATTAATGCATGCAACAAAATTGAAAATGAATCTGTAACGAAATATGATTGTATAATACGATCGGATATTAAACGGTTCAAAGGTAGTTCCTTCGTTTAGACCAATAAAAAAAATAGTCTCGAAATTCTACCAGATTCATAGTTTTTGTGGTTTTATTAATAAAGGTCTCAAAAGTGCCAACTTCGGTGGCAGATACAGATAAAATCTCTGAATGAAGGAATGTTTAATTTATTAGTAAAGTAGTAAATTGTGTGGCAATGGGACGGAGAAAATAGTTTATAAAAACTGAAGAATATTTTTATTGTTCTCTTTTTAAAATTACTCGTATGTATAAATAACTTATTCATCCACAATTTTGAAGCTTCAAGGTTTTCGCCCGTAGAGCAACGAGTTTGGATAGATTTCATTTAGTCATCTGTATGAGTCCACTGTTGGACATAAGCCTTCTTCATAGACTGTGATTTATATGATCTACCTGCATAGGATCTACAGTAATTATAATGAGGCACATCATCATCCTGGAAATGCCCACTGCTGGACATAGACCTCCTCCATGGTACGCTACATTGACCGGTCCCGAGCCACTTGCATCCAGCGACCCCACGCGATCTTTACTCGATCGTCATTCTAGTAGGGGAACGGCCCGGTATACGATTCCCGCTACGTGGTTGCCACTCGAGAATTTTTACTCCCCAACGGTTATCCGTTCTTCGAGCCTGTGGCCTACCTATTACCACTTCAGCTCACTGACTCGTCGAGCTATTCGGTGACCTTAGTTCGTCTACGGATTTCCTAAACCAGAGAAAAACATCTACCTAAATGGAGAGATAGAATATAACCTTTTGCATTTTTAATGAGAGACACATTTCATTGTTATAAACTTTCCTAGAAATGTTTTATGTTTATTAATATTTATTATGTCACAGACATGGAATTCAGACATTACAGTTGTTTTGTTGACATTTGGTTGAACATGGACTATACCATTAATACTTGACGCATGGTTAGTAAGTTCAATATCGTGAAGGGATTAAAACCAGTAAAGACTGACAAATTATTATAGCTCGACTGTGACCATATGTATACTCGAACACCCTCACACATAAACGGCTTATACCTAACTTAATGTCATGACATCTTAAGTTATTAATGTAACTTAATTACCAGGTATAGGAAGGACTCTTTGCAAGTGTCAGACTTTATATGACTTTATTAAAAAACAACAGTAGTAATTTAATTAAATAAATTACATTCGTTGTAGCTAAGATTTATTTACACATCTTCATTACATACAACGGTAATTTACAACCAACTTACATAAAAATAAAATGATTGAAATATCGTCTTAAAAAATTTAAAAAAGAGGGCTGCGACATTTTTAACTTAATAATATAAAAAAGGATCTGCTTGGCATGATATATGTAACAGTAAACTTTTTATATATTAGATTATATTAAAAAAAGCAGCCAAGTGCGTGTCAGGCCACGCGCAGTGTAGGGTAATTGAACTGGTTTGCAGATACAGAGAGATTGGAGGGTGAAAGGGGGAGGGAGGGGGAGGGAGAATTTCGCAAACTGATCCCTGATTCCGATTGAGCTGACCCTACCCTTAAAAATTATTTTTCAAGATTTTATTCTACTACTTTATCGGCGTGATTAATATGTACTGTGTACACCCGTACCAAATTACAGCTTTATAGTAGTAAAGGTCTCTAAAAATTAAATTTTAACAAGAACTTATTGTATTATAAATCTATAGCAAATATATATGTACGGCGAGCGGGCACTCATAGGCTTAAGTAAGCTAAAGGCCTATTTTAAGGTCGCCCAAAATTACATGACATACTTATTAATAAATAACAAACATTCAAAATCGTGATCAAGGCTTGTTAGCTTTTAAATGTAACCGGCTCGCTAGAGAGTTCAGTCGTGTCATGTTTGCAGTACTCGTGCTTGATATTTTTATTTTATTTCAAATACCTACGCAATAACAATTTTATATTGTTTAAAGCCGCATGGTTATCGCAACAACTTCTTTCTCAGTTTTTAGAGTAGACAGCCCTTGTTACTATAGTCGCTGTAACAATTAAAAATAAAAAACCGACCAAGAAGCCTCAACCTGATGAGGCGCTGGCTTTCATACCGGAACACAACAGTGCTATTAACACTGCTGTTTGGCGGTAGACTTAGGTAAAATGGTGGTGGCTAGGCAGGCGTTCATAGAAAATACCGCCAACTAAATCGAGTACCGATAGGCACCCCTACTAGGAATCGAACCCGGGACGTCCGGATTGTGAATCCAACATTTAGCCATCAGGCCACGGAGGCGGTTAAAATTTTTAATTTATTTTAAATTTCATGATTTGTTGTTATAGCAGCAACAGAAATACGCATTATGTGGAAATTTGAACTGTCTACCTATTACGGATCATGAGATACAGCCCGCTGACAGACAGACGGACGTACGGACAACGGAGTTTTAGCAAGTAATAGGGTCCCGTTCATTACCCTTCGAGCACGGAACCCTAAAAAGGGTAAAAAATTAAAGGAACAAGAAACATGAAACGTATTCTGTTTTGCGTATTGGGTATTTGACTGAAAATATCATCAACTATAATCAACTGAAAATATATTTTGGTCTAATTCGACAGTCCATGTAAATATATAAAAAGCTGTATCTTTTTTCCCGATTAATATCCATTTTAAGTTAATTTATCCCATGCTTTAACAATTAGTTTGCTATTCGGGGCGCCGGAAAATTCAAAAAATATAAAATCATAAAAATCGTTTCAGTCATTCTTGAGATATGAATATAACCACAATAATAATAATAACCACAGAGAACTACTGTAACTAACCCGACTTGGTTTTATATATACAGAATACACTTAAATATGATGTTAACCAAACCTAAATGTTTTGAATATACACTGCGTTTAACTTACTACAACTTATTACATGACATATTTACATATTACACACAACTTGAAGGCGACATACATAAAAATTGCGAGCGTATCGCCGAACTAGGAAATACATAAAACAATTTGAATACAATGCACATATAAAACAATAACAGTGTCGTGAAGTGGCTTTAATACATGTCGTGATATTTCGGAAGGTGTAAGAGGTATTGCATACTTGAAAAAACTGAGCAACTGTATATAGTTTAATTTTTATCTTTGCGTGATCTCAACATGTATGGCCGAGTCTTGTAGACTTACTAGTGTCTGAAAAAATATTCAATTGTCATGAACTGTCACAATTCTATACTAATATTATAAATGCGAAAGTTTGTTTATTTATGCGTTTGTTTGTTCTTTTGTCCTTCCTTTACGTTGTAATGGATAGTCAAATTAACGCGTTCAAAAAGAACTAGAAACCGACTTCAACCGTCTTCAAGGTCTACAGCATTCATCCTCTTAAATCGTATGAGATGTAAAATTATCATTTGGTTTTTGTAAATTATCTCGAAAAGCTCTTAACCAATTTTGATAAATTTATATGGGACCACCTCTGAAGTATGCTGCACCAAACAAAAAAGTATCATTAAAAACGATTAATAATTGTCTGAGTTATCGCGTAACATACAGACGAAAAACATACAATTGAATTGAGAACCTCCTCCTTTTTTAAAGTCGGTTGAAAACGTTGACCTGGAACGTAAACAGTTCGTCAAATGTTAGTATCTATAGACTAAGTGGATTGTTAAATTACTAGTAATGTCAAATATATTTGTGACTATTACTTTGTTAAAGCGTAGTCGTCTTGGCTTTGGAGAATCTGTAATAGCTACGCAATCGAAGTAGCGGGCCAAATTTAGTCAAACTATTTTTTGAATCGAATTTGCATATTTATTATGAAATATTTCCGCCTGCGATAATTATTCTAAGCTAGGAAACACTTATAGAAATAAATAGACAAAACGAGTAGGAATCAAATGTTTAGCGCGAGGTCAATATTTCAACAACAGTTTTGATTTTTTTACAAGTGTTTTTTGTTTGAAAATGATAATTAATTTGAAATCACAGAAGATTTAATGACAAGCATAATTGTGTTCTATTCAAAAAGCTAATTGTACCTGTTATTGATCTTGGCTTGGCTTCATTATTAATCCGAGCTACGATGTAACAAAATAGATTAATACAATGAAAAAGCTTCTTAACAATTTATTTATCAAATAATATGATAATTAGACCGATTTACTGTTCTAAACATTGATAATCGCACTATAATAGCTCGTATAGATCCTGATCACGCGACGATCTTATTGATAGATACATAGATCATTGATCGACACAATGATCACAATTGGCTCACAAAGAAATGCGATAATACGATAAGCCGATTTATGAATCCGATTATCGAACGATAAGATTGGTTACGGCCGTAAATAAATCGTAGTCGGAGCTTAAGGTAGTAAATAAGTTATAAAATGTAAATGTAAAATATCGGAATAAACTAAAGTATTAGCACAGAAAGGAAAAGAGTGGGGATTTATCAAAAATAAGGGTTTGCATTTGGGCTCCATTTCGTGATGGTAAGTGATGATAAGGCTGTTGGATAAAAGTCGTGCTCATCCAGAAGTCTCTAGTAAATGAGTCGCTGGATCTGCTACCTTGTGTACCGAAACACAACAGTGCTATTTAATGCTGCTGTTTGGCGGCACACTTACGTAACATGGTGGTAAATACCCAGATGGATATAGAAAATATCCTATCACCAACCGAACTAAGTAACGATAACTACCCTCGCTGGGAATCGAACTTGGAACTTTCAGATTGTAAGTCCAACTGCGGCCAACGGAAGCGGCTTGGCGGATGTATCCTGTTGAATGAAAAAGTGTTACATCCTTCAATATTATACACACATGGGATGTTTGTGATTCAATCACGCATAAACACCAAAACAGATTTGGATAGCTCTAGGTTTGCCATAACCAAAGGAGAAGCTTATAAGGAAACATTATCAACCGACTTCAAAAAGGAGGAGGTTCTTAATTTGACTGTATGTTTTTATGTATGTTACGCGATAGCTCCGCCAATTGTGAATCGATTTTGATGATTCTTCTTTTGTTTGGCAGAAGTGGCCTTTCAAGAAGTTTTTCAAAATTGATTCAGCGCTTTTCGAGAAAATCAACAAAACCAAATATGTACCCATATACCTCTAAGGGTGAACATTTTAGGGGATGGATTCTGTAGACTTTTAGGGTAGATGAAGTCGGTTTCTAGTTCTTTTTTAACGCGTTATTTATTTTAAATTTATGGTCGCGACGTCCAAATTCAGGTGTAAACTTATAGTTTATTCGTAGGGTGTAAAGTGAGTCTTACTCTATTTAAATAAACACGTATGGAGCCCCAACATTGGCTATCCTTTCTTAGCTCGATGTAGCCTGCCCACCGTCACTTCAGCCTATAGATTCTAACGAATTCAAAATGATTAATTTTTATCCTAGTTAACTGGATGGATAGAGACTTAAACTCACTAGGTGCTTAAAATGATTGTATAAATAAAATCAATTATAAAAATTGAATTAGTCAAATTGCCTTTCATTAGTACATCCGCTCTGACATAATTGCTACCTCAGCACACATCACTTACGTACTTAGCTATATAGCTCCACACCGTATAATTAACGAGATAACTCGTTCGTGTATTACGATAAACAATCCCATTAGCCAGAACAAATTAAACAAAGCAACGTTAGACTTTAATAAAAGAAACGGGGCGTTTGGAAATACGCCTCCGGGTCAAGGTCATTAACGCACGCCATGCTTTCCTGCGAGACTTAGCTGCGGTCCGAATGACGACCAAATAAAGTATATCATGATCGTACCTGGTCCGGACCACCGTGAACGCACTAACTTTCTGATAGCACATACCATCGTTACCAACACCGTTTGGGTATTATGGAGGAGAAAATGTTCCTGATGACGTGTCCGAGACTGACAGTATCGATGAGTGTGCAAGGCTCGGAGTCAGGGCGCAAGCCAGATATCTTGGACGTCCTTTAGTTCAAGGACGGCTCAAGGTCAAGCCTTAGACTTATGTCCGTCAGAAATATTTTTTTGGTATAAAAGATAGATCAGCTCTTGACATAAGTCTCACCTGCGACGTGACGATGAGGTCCACGATGTTACGCGTGGGTCTAGAATGTATGGATACATATTTATTCTTCGTTTGAAGATTCTCAAGTTGTAGTTTCACAGTCTAGGTTACTATGCAGATTCATACCAAAAGCTGTGGCTTACAGACTTACGAGTACCTACTATTTGCTGGCGTACTAAGGAACATGTGACCAAAAGTCTTGTTTCTATTATTTCATCATTTGAAAGTTTCATTCTGAATTTTGACTTATTTTCCTTTTGTTGTTATTAAAACAAAACACCGATTATATTTCAATTAAATCATACTCATCAATTTTACTAGCAAATAACCTCGCAATTGTTCCATTTCAAAATGGAAAATGACGTAATTTTGAGATTAGGCGAGAGGTCCGAACGAGTGGTCCGAATGGGGATTAGGGGACCGTGCTGCTGTTAGATGGTGTTAGCGTTGTGATCAATTTTGTTCGACTCGGACCGCAGTCATAATACGGTTGAATTAAATCGCATTTTATGTTGCATTTTTACTGTTCCGGTCGTTACGCTTCAACTGGGTGTGAATTTTACAAATTGCCGTGGCGTAGTTTGTCTTTTCGCAACTCTGTTACTTATAATTTTGTTGTAGGTATGTACTGCCTGAAAAATTTGCGCGGTTATTTTATTTATTTTAAATAGTAATCTTTTGTACACAATAGACGCATACTGTTCAACAATAAGCATGGACGTGACTCAAATTACAAAATGATTTTTTATTATTTAATTATAATTCAATTTTTAATATTAGTGTGATTGGAAGTATAACTAACATAATGATGAATACGTTTTTATTTTATTTGGGAAACTGACAGCTATTTTTACAATATAAGTAATCTTATATGCAAATTACAAGCTTCCACATGTAGCGGTTATTGTTATGGCTCCGTACCCGAAGGTAACCAACGACTACTAAGCCTCCGCTGTCCGACCGTCTGTATCTCATGATCCGTAATAGGTAGACAGTTGAAATTTTTAAAGAATGTGTGTTTCTGTTGCCGCTGTAACAACAAATAATAAAAATAAATTAAAAATTGAAGGGTGCTCCCCCGTAATAACATCCTTTTTTCTGCGTTTTTAGCCCGATCTTGCTATAAATATTGTACGGTGATACGAAACCCTTCGTATACGAGTCCGACTCACACTTGGCCAGTCTTTCAAAGTAAGCGTACAAAAATCAGTATTTTAACAGTTTAGTTTTATAGCTTAATTTTACCGTTATATTTGTTATATAATTTACTGAAATGCTATCAGGTTGTGGAGGTATTACAACCAACTCCAGTGGGTGCAAGGTTGCTTTCCTATTTTGGGCTGATGTGAACTGCACTGGGTCTGGCCCGCGTGGACAATCACTACCATCTATGTAGATACGAATCAACCTTCGCACCGCACCGCACGTCTTAGAACACACAAATTAGTTCACTTGATGTATTTTGTTACGTCACTTTTTATGTTCGACAGAAAAAAGGACGTCAAAAATTAGTATCTACACGAATACCTTGAGATTAGAGAGCCGAACCCGATTGAGAAGAGGGATAGGGGATGATGATAACGTTACCGACCCTGAAAGACGAAATATTTTTAACTTGGTCGCACACACAATTTTTTAAATTCTTTATGACGAAAGTTAACGTGTTCTTAAAAAAAACAAAGTTACCAATGAGATTAGCCTAAATACATATACTGTTACTAAAAACCCGAATGTTTATTAAACACAAACATATTTGCCTAGTGACTTCACAGTCGAGACACAATCAGGAGGTCGCGAATTCGATTCCCGTTTAGGTTCATTTTGGTAGCGACCGCCGTGATAACTCTGCCATCAAACATCAAGTAGCACACCTTGTGTTCCAGTATTGAAAGAAACAACATACGAGTAGCTATAACTTGAAGTTTCTCATCATCACCATCCTATATAGCCGATGTCCCCACTGCAGGGGCTCAGGCCTACTCTCCTACAGAGATCGAATGGGTTAGTCTCTCACGCGAGCACAATGCGTGTTGGTTGACTTCACTCACTTTTGAATTTGTTCATCGAAAAGTCAATGATCATGAAATTTATCATTTTACATAAATTCCAAATAATAAATTGGAACTCACTGGTACGAGCCAGGATCGAATCCAGACCTCGATTGTACAAGGACTGAAACTCTACCTAACTGAGATATCACGGTTTTCAACCGACTTCAAAAAAGGAGGACGTTCTCAATTCGACGCGTATGTTTTTTTTGTGTATGTGTGTTACGCGATAACTCCGACAATACGTAGTTAACCGATTTTGATAATTCTATTTTTGTTCGGTAGAGCATACTTCAGAGGTGGTCCCGTATAAATTTTATTGAAATTGATTGATCGCTCTTTGAGAAAATCAACAAAAACAAAAATTTTAAGGCAATTGAAGTCGGTTTTTAGTTCTTTTTGAACGCGTTTATTATGTTGTGTGCAATATTAACTAGAATGAGTGACGCCGAGGTGCGGTGCGGTGTGACTGAATGAAGGCAACACGTTTTTTGTGTTATTTCTCTACATAACGGATGTAAGCGTAAACCTTTGTAGAAAGGACTTCTGGAGTTCGAATATGTTTCTTCTCGACAACGCGTTCGCGATAGGATCATGTAATTAATTAAATAGAAGATATTAAGAGGGTACGAAACTGCCGCCTGCACGTATAAGGACGTAAATGTTAATAAACATCGCTCGCATAATTTTATGGGTTTTGGATACAGATGGAATTGGGCTGTATCATAGAATAGGTACTTATTGCTTTACTACTGCGCTGCGGATGGCCTCCGGGGTTTTAGTGGGTAATCCCAAATAATTTGTTTTGTTTTAGTGTAATATTAAGATTATTATCTTGTAATCTGAAAAAAGAACTGTCCAAGAGTGTGACGCGGATGTCATTATGTACGGTTCGTAGTTTTCATAAAAAACTTTTTATGTTTTTCAGTTTACAATATTGGCTAAACGTCATCTTTATCAGCAACAACGGCGACTTAGATACTTCTAATTTTGCAATAATCTAAGTTTATTTTAATCATACTCTAAGTTGGAATAAACTAAAAGGCTGTATTTATTACAAGCACACTGAAAACATATAAAGTAGGTTTTTTTATTACGATGCATCAGTAAAACAGTGATGTTTATGTTGGTAATTAAATTCGTTGTTTAGCTTTTTGCTTTCTTTATTGTATTAGGTGGAAATCTTGCAAAATGTCTGTCTTTTCGTGATTTGAGGGTCAAAGACAACGGTATATAGCACATGATCTTGTCATTGTTACACAGAAACAAGTAAATGCGTTCAAAAAGAACTGGAAACTGACTTCAATTGCCCTAAAAGTCTACTTTTACTAAAGCAATTTAAGATTTATATCGTTTTCTCATGTATTCTGTTGTCAGAAATGGACCAAATTGAAATGGAACGGGAAGCGCCACCTTTCAAATAAAATAGAATCATCCAAATTGGTTCACCCAGTCAAAAGTTCTGGGGTAACAAACATAAAAAAACATACCCTCAGAATTGATAACCTTCTCCTTTTTTGAAATCGGTTAAAAAAGTAGCATAGCGCATGACACAGCCCTGACGAACGATGGATGAGCCGACTACTTTATTGCGTGGAGAGGCGGGGGGTGTTGAACGTACGTTCTTTACGGTAATGCTATTTATTCTGTGGATAAAGTATAGGTAAGGAATATTTTATTGAAATTTTTTAATTGGTTTGTATTGCACCATTATCAGCTGTAGGAGACCACTGCTGGACATGATTCTCCCTTACGTCACGATGAGCGGACTTTTCTACCACGTTTGGTAAACAGGTTGGTGTACGCGGGTAGGTGTAATGCTTTTTAAATTATGTTTTAAAACTTTTTTGGACTCGTGTCGGAATAGAACCCGCAACCTTCAAAGCAAGTTAACTATAAATTCCACTATTAGAATGTCGAACACCATTCATGTCAATTTGGACATGATTCGATCATTGTCGTTTTCATTAACGAGGTACTATCGTAATAGGCCCCTATTTTGTTCTCCAGCAGACAAATAGCGAATGTATCTCGTCATATCCGTATCTTGCTATTAGCACAGTTACTGACTCGCCAGCCAGTGACTTACAGAAACCGTGGATATCCCATTGGGTCGTGGCGGCTGCAAAGAGTAGGTGTAATGTTTGGCTGTGTTGTTAGATCATGAGTTCTCATTAATGATCGGTACACACTATAAATCTTGATCAAATTCCTAATTTTACGCGTCATATCATGTGACCTATGTAGTCCAAGCAGACTGGTTAAACAGGAATTTACTCTTCGATTGAACACTCCTAGGTTCAGACTAATTCAGTATTTCCGACGTAACTCGATGCATTCACATTTAATTTTATACTCAAAACTAGAACATAACGCATGTTAAATATTAATAGATTGTACACAAGATATATTTTACTGCTAGAAAACTCACAATTAGACAAATTCTAGCTTCTAGATATTTCGACAGCTCTCGAGTACAGTCTCATAATAGTATAATTCATATACAAATCGCATGTCTATAGTTTGTAAGTCGTAAGCAAGTCGTTGCCGTCGTAGTTTATTAGCCAGTTACCAATAGAGCGGAAATTGTCTCCAGCAGATATCGGCTGATAATAGTGGTATGGCGCCACAGGTGGTCCGTGTGGTGCTACTGTTCATATAAGCTAATGCATACTTCAATATGATGGATGTTGGAATTATTCTACATATATATTATTCAAATTCTGCTTGTTGTGATTTATAGCCTTCTTCTATTGTAGCGAAGCAAACAACAGTGTCATAAAACCACGTTTCTGATTCAATCATAATGTCATTGTACAAAGAAAACGCTTGAAAGTATTTAAATGCTCCATAAATTAGTACGGAGCCGTTGTTGAGAACATTGTTTAGCCGCAATGACCGCTCCTGAGCCACTTGCGGCGGCTCATTCAGCGGCTCTCTGCGACCTTTACCAAGTCGTCGGTCCATCTAGTAGGGAGACGAGGGACGGCCCTGTACACCTTTCCTGGTACGACGGTTATAAGCTGTCGTAGTAAGATGTGTGTTGTTGTTGACCATATTTTGGAAAGTTTCCTTGCGTCGTCTGTGACACCCACGGAGAGACATGTGTTATTCTAATTCTAAAGCAGATCACATCACTTTTTAATGTGCCAGGGACGTCCCTGGCACATTAAAAAACATTATTAAATTTATCCATATTTAAACATCCAGATGCCATGTTTCACTGAACAAGTATGAAGCAATTAGGTTGAACAATTTCGTTTGTTAAACATAAGGTACAGATAGACAAAAGTACATCTTGATGTTACATAATTAATATAGTACTATGCACAGAACGATCGTTCACCGCCTCCCGCCGATCCGCGATACCCGACTTCCCCCGCAAGAGACTGACTCAGAAAATGGCTGCACGTATGACGCGCAAAGACTACTCACACATGCGCGTGTATACAAACGCCATCCGTTCGATGTGTGCCAAAGGTCAGACACTCGGACGTCAATATATAGCGCACGACATTGTCAGTTACACGTGCGTGTGTATTTTTGTTGACCTCACGCGTCGAGGTGGAATCCGTATGTTCCTTACAAATCCGCAGTTAGAAAGAAACAACAAGTTATTATTGTTCTCAGTTTATTTTACAGTAAATACGAGTATCTTCAATATACAATGGCAAGAACATAAATGTAGCTGTAACTTATACATCTACTTGTGTTAAGATTTACAATTCGCGTGGTCTCCATTAAATGCAAAAATACATCTACATATTAGAATTAACGTGCCTCTCCTAATGCGTCCATACTATATTTCTGTTGCCATAATCTTTTAAAATAGAATAGCTGGCTTTTATAAGTAATTATCTAAAAATAGGAAATGAAATATAATTAGCTACTGTACCGTTACGCAGCCAATGGTTCATAGATGGCGCTTTGAACAATAATCGAAAAAAGTGTTTAAAATGAAAATTGTTATTCACTGAGAAGTTGTATGTTAATGATACTCATTTCGCGACATCACAATCTGATGTCCTATTTTAGATAGGTACTACACAAATCCAGCTATGATATTTTAAAAGATTATGGCAATATAAATTCAGTATGAAGCTGTGATGGAGGTGGATCGCCAGTACGTAATACAAATAAATATTATGCCTAAGACTAATGTACTTTAAAATAACGGAATGTAGGTACATTAACTACCTATTATTTGTTCTTCACTTGTTGGGACTAATCCTTTTATAAATAATTATGTTATCAGTCAACATAAAAAACCTGACGCCTACAAATGTATTCGACATTAACTTCATAGCCCAGTAGGAATAAGTGTTTTTATGAATGCATTTTATATTAATTAATCTTAATCTAGAGTTTACCAAAGCTTTTTCAAACCCCTTTATTATAAACCTGTATTTCCCTTATTAAGTATCTCTTCTGGCTTACGATTACAAAACACACAATCCACCACTGTATTTATCACTTGCACTATATTGAATTAGGTACACAAGAAGTATACCGACATAAAATCTATTTGCTCGTTGGGAAATCAAGCGTCGTATACGCTGGTCTAGTCCTAGGAACCATCGATCTTCTCGGTCTCGGATGTGTCTTTCCGCCTTCTACGTTGGCACTCATGCCCCCCTCCCCTTCTTCCGGCAAATATGGCGTCCGAGGACTCAGCACTAAAGCTTTGTACGATGAATGTGAGTCAGCGATACTTCTTCCATCGCCTTCATCTCTTCTAGAAAGTTCCGAGAAAGGAGAAACTGATCTTTTTTCAATTCCACTAGGACCTGGAGTTTCTTCCTTCGGCTTCAATTCGTAAGCATTCTCTTCTTTTCTTTTAGGTTCAGTGTCTTTCTTGAATTTTGTTTGGCGCTCTATTATTTCAGCGGTAGTCAAATCAGAGCCTTGGACGTCCGTTTCTAGCGGAAGTGCTGATAGCCACGGCCTAGAAGAGCTACCGCTGCACCATCGCTCTTCCGCCTCACTAGCGTCTCCTAAAAGCCCCAACTTTTCCAAGTTTTGTAGGAGGAGATTCTCACTCGAACTCGCTGTCCGCATTTCGGTCTTCGACTCTTCAGCCAGTAGAAGCTCTGCTAATGGGGGTGCGAGTCCTAATCCAATATTCCTCTCGTGGTATACTTCTGAGATAGTTGGAGTTAGTTCACCACTCATATGTCTGACCTGAGCCATGGAATCTCGGCTACTCGTGCCCATTTTCGGTCTCGGCACACGTTTGGACGTCGACGGCTGGCTTAAGGCTTGATCTGCTTTGTCTTCGTCTGTTCGTCTAGGCTGTGCCGACGCTAATTCGTAGAAGGCATCTAGATACCTGGTGTGGGCGTGCTCGGGACGTCTCCGCAGCACGGTGTCGTGGCCAGAGCTCTCCCAGTCGGAGTCATCAGTAGACGGCGGTCTTCTCGTGTAGAGGGTTCTGATTTTGGTTTGGTGAGCTAAAGCTAAGGAGACATCTCTTTGAGGAGCTGGAGTATTCTGAGCTGGTGCAGCAGGAGGCGAGGGCGTGAACGCAGCGTCACTCTCGCCGCGGTACCTTGGCGGGGGTGGGGCCGGGGGCGGCGCTGTCCTGCCGTCCGGCTCCCCTCGGCCGACCTCCGTAGAGGCCGATGATCCTCGCACGTACATGGTGAAAGCTCCGCCGCAGGAACCGAGGGGGAGAGGCGGTGGCGGTACTGATGAGGCGCTATCTTCTGTTTAATACAAAAACATCCAATGAAATATATATACTTGACCACAGTTATTGTTAGCTAATGGTAAGATAAATGATATATTCTACTGTGACAGGAAACATTACTTACGTCGATGTTGTCGCGGAGGAGGTTCACCGTCGGAGTGCGGCTCCAAGTCTCCGTCGTCAATGGACGCCAGCGACTCTACGCTTGAGCTTGACTCCAGGCTTAGGCTTCTTGGTGCTTCTTGAGTATCTATAAAGCAATTAATTTTTAATTATCAAATTAATAATATTAATTAAAAATTTAATAAAAGAAATAACTCCTGAAGTCCACGCAGACGAAAGTCGCAACTACTAGTTATAAATAAAAGGTCGTTAGTATCTTACCGAACAGTGCTAGCAGTGCCTGCAGCACGAACTGTATGTGTCTCCTGTTGGCAGTCTTCCCGGTGCGCAGCGTCACCTCGTCCTGTCCCACCTCCGCCAGGTCGAAGCCCAGCGACGCAAGGAGCTCGTGGCACCCGTTCACTCTCCACAAACTGTACAATACAACAATACTTTATCTTACTAAAATATCTCTCTCGTCCAATCACAGGTTTTGGATAAAAAGTGTTCGTGACTGTTTAGTTTTTAACCGACTTTAAAAAAAGTGTTTTTGTGTCTTTACATCTTCTTCGTGGATTCTTTGTTCTTCGATACGATAATCTCAAGGGTGGTATTATTTTAGTCTGAAGAACACAATTTCACCCCGGTCAAATGCTGTTCTTCTACTCCCACATCTTCACCGATTTTAACGGTTTTTTTTTCATCAAGGTCCCGTTCAAATTCAAACTTGGTTTCTTAAATAGTTTTGAACGATTTTGAACGATAGATCGAGGAAGTGGAAGACCTCAGAAATTACTTACCTAGAAATATTCGAAAAATCAACAATTATAAGTGAAATCTACTCCCTTATAGCTAGGAGGTTTACCGCTTTTGCCAGAGTATGCTTGATAAAACACAATAATGAATGTATGTTACTGACCGAACGTTGACAGCAACCTCGATTGTGTCGCTGTCCGAGCTCTTGACTGAGAACTGTGAGATGACGGAGCGGACAACCCCGATGATGTCGTCAGCCACGTCACCGTTGGATATCAGCTTCGATAGCGCTTGCAGAGTTGTTGGTGACAGTCCTGAAAATAAATATTTTAACAAAAACTTTTTAGCGTGTTTGATTAAAAGTTCTTCATACCTTAACTACTTAATTGAGGGCTTGGGGACCTAGGGGATTCTAGTATCGTGAAATCGATGGGTCGAGTGATTTTTCTTTTATTGGGGTCCATAGTCAAATGTACACTCGAGTACAAAAATATGTATCCACTTTTGGACCACGTCACATTCAGCTATAATTGACTTGACATAGAAACAAACTAGAGTGAATGTGACATGGTTCAAAAGTGGATACATATTTTTGTACTCGAATATGATGTATACCTTATGATTTCGCCAAAATATTACAAGATTGCTAGTGTAGTTGGTACAACCAGTATTTTTAGATATTCACCGATTTCGAGTTGAGAGTTTGAATTGTGTTAGGGAATAAGACCAAAGAAAAATGTCATATTTTTGGACCTCTAATGGCTTCACATAATCAGAAAGATTAAAACCAATTTGACACCTCTAACCAAACTGGCTACGAGGATGAAGCAGTAAAAGGGATTTAAAAGACCCGTAGGCTAAATTTACCGAGTCATTCAGTTTATGAGGGAAAGGAATTCGTTAAAATTAACTTTAAATCTGCATTTGATACCTAATAACGCCTGTAGACTAGCGGAGCATTGCGTCAACCTCTCCTCTGGGTCACTCTGGGGGAAGAATACACTCGATGGTATTCCGTTCGCTGCTGGTTCGAATCTGTAAAAGAATTAAACGATAACATTATGACAAGAAACTAATTAACATATGTAGGTCAAGCCATAGGGTATGCCACAACGACCTAACCCTAGCCCCTTGTGCCCAACGGCACTCCGGGACTTTTACCAGGTCGTCAGCTAATCTAGCTAGTGGGATACCGTCCCACTAGTAACTACGAGTAAATAATGTGGTAAATAATACTTTCATTAAATAAAACACCACCGACAGAAGGTAGAAAACGGCATATAGTATCACGTACAGGAAGGACGATCACCGTCACTCACCTATATGAGGTATATAGGTGAGTGACGGTGACCCACGGTGGTGACCCGCCTTCCCCGCAAGAAAATTACCTACAAACGGATCGTTACTATGGCGTGCGCGAATGTACTCACACATGCGCTTGTATACAAACGTCATCCGTTCGATTTGTGTCGATATCACGACATTTGTTAGTAGTGTCTGTCCTGTGACATATTCTCACCTGAATCCGACACTCATGAGCAGCTCCCTCCAGCCGGTCGCGTTGCCAGCCTTGTTCTCTATGCTCTTCTGGGTGGTATACATCGCGTTCTTTTGACCACGCACTATGCGCTGCAGAGACTTCTCCACCAGGTGTAGGCAGACGCGCAGGGCATCACTGTAGGAAACAATTCAGGAATGTTATAGTTATCAATCGATTTTGATGATTCTTTTTTTTTTAGGTCATTCATCAGAGTTGGTTCCATATAAATTTTCTTGAAATTGATTTAGCGCTTTTGGAGAAAATCTACAAAAAGCTAAATATATACCCAGATAATTCTACCTCTACGGGTGAACATGGAATGAATGTTGTAGATTTCTACGACAGTTGAAGTCGGTTTCAAAGAAACTTTCGTTTCTTTTCAAACGCGTTAATTATACATCTACCAAAGAATCTACATACGTCTGAAATTTTATCATAAAGACGGAAACTGGACGATATAGAAGCAAGCTATCTCGAAGAACAGAATGGAGAAGTAAGAAGACATAAAATTATAATTAAACAAATACAATTTTTGAGTTGTAAGGTTGCCTCAATCTACACTGTTACAAATGCAAAAGTGATTTTGTTTGTATCTTACTTTAGCAACAGAGAGTCAGAATGCTTTGCATTTTGTACAGACAAATTTGACATTATACAGAAGGCGGATCGACTCACCGGCATTTATCAGGCTGAGCTATCAGCTCGCACAGCGCTTGTCCCATGAGCGCGACCTTGTTGCTCAGGCGCACGTTAGCTCCGAGCAGGATGAGTCCGGACCAGTGCGCCGGGTGAGCGAAGTGCTTCGTGTGGCGCACCGTCTGCATCGCGTCTCCCAGAGCTCTGAAATAGAAAATTAACATTCATCAACAATCAGTCTCATAAGTCTGGAAGTTGCCCTGTTTCTCTGTTGCCGTTTCACGGCTGAACAGATCTAGGCGATATGCACGCAACATAGGGTATGGCATGCTACTTTTTGTCCTGATGAAGTGTTTCTGTTGGATAACATCTGAAGTCAACAAGTATAAGAACTCGCGGATTGTTTTAAACAATATGTTAACATTGTTTTTAATTGTTTTCTCATTTTCTTCATTCCCCATCCATCGTGCTAAGGTCTGTCCCTGTTAAACATAAGACTCCCTGATACATCTAGGTGTATTGGTGACGCTAGCAACATGTTTATTTTATTTAATTTATTTAAACAGGTTATTGTACACGGAAAATATTTACATAACACAAAAACAAAAAAATACCTATACAAAAGGAACAGCTTATTTCTAAAAGAAATTTCTTCCAGCAGTTCTAGGTCAAGGAGAAATATTAAAGAAAGCAGGGCAGCAGTTAGGCATGTTGTTGAGACATTCTTCTTCTCCTCGATATTTTGCTTTAGCTGCCTTTTCAAACTTATCTTAGAAAGAGTCTGTCATAAAGCGAACAAAGTCTATAGAACGATTTCCCGCAGTGTCGGTAGATTAAACGAATGAAATGAAGAATTTTTAGGCTTTCAAGAGGTGATTGTTAAATGTATTCACTTAGCGATCCTGCTTCCCTGAAGCAAGGCGGAGTATAGAGCTCGGTATAGGATCTTGGTGGCCGTGTCCTGCGGCGCCGGCCACAGCGTGAGCAGGATGGCCTGGGCGCCGGCGGCCAGCAGCGCCCGGCAGAGTCGGGACACTCCCTCGCCGGCCATCGTCACGTCCTCGCACGCTTCACCCGACGTGCCCTGGACTGCCGCGCTCGACGGGGCACACGATATCACCACCTTCACAGAACAGTGAATTTCACTACCATTTCTCATTTTCTATTATATGCATTGCCGCCTCCGTGGCCTAATGGCTGCATATGACTGGACTTAGAATCCGGAGATCCCAGCGGTACTTGGTTTGGTTGGTGATAAGGCATTTCTATGTCCTGGGTAGCTACCACCATGTCACCTAAGAATAGCACTTTTGTGTTCCAGAATGAAAGGTAGGTCAGCGCTTACCATCCCACAGCCTTATCGTCACTTATCATCGGACGAGACGAAGGCCAAGTGCACACCGATCACATTAAAAATTTACAGTAATACAGTAGAGTTTCCTCTACAAATATGAATTGATTTCATTGAAATAACTTGAACAGGGTTGAAGTCTGTTCAATAATTCTTGCCGGATGTCCGGCCACTAGAGACATTTAAACCAGACAGTTGTTTGTCTCACCAATCTCGCAGTGATCTTCATGTTCATTATCTCGGCAGCAGTGAGCATGAACTCGGACGCAGGCGGCAGCTCCTCGTTACTCGGAGGCAGTTCTGCATCTAAACATAGCAACAACGTAGCATGTAGCAATTGTATGGCCTCTTGGGTAAGTAAGAGTTTTCGAACGACTCTGGGTCACGCGGGGAGCGGCGGAGTAAAACATCGACGCGCAATTTTGTCTGTCTCTCTTCTGACCGCGACCTCGAGACGAGCGCATACCTTCTCGTTTATTTATTTAACTATAAATAATTAGTTGTTTTTATATAAATACAGTCCATTCATTTATTTCAGAACGTACATCATTAGACAGGAAGATATCGTTACAGTACTGTAATACATACACCAGACTTGACAAAGAACTTAATTCGTAAGAGATCGACGCGCTCGCCAATCGATATAATTCACACTTCTGCAGCGGAAATACAAAGCAAAATAGTAGTGATTTATCATACTATAATAATTCAACTAAAGAATTTAGTTCTTGTCAGGTAAATAACTGAATCTTCTATCTTTTTTTATGTCAATAAAAACATATAGTTTTACATGTCTGCTATTTAAGCAGGAACTAACTAAGGACCCTGACACAGACCCTAACAGGGCACTGCTAGATAAACAAGCACAAGTCAGCGATGAATAAAACCAAGCTTGCCAATCGTGTAACTTACTCTCATCGTCGTTTTCGATGGAAGTGTCTGCAGCACCACTGCTGGTGTTGAGTAGCCGCTTGGATTGTGAGTCGACCACCTCGCCGGGGCTCAGCACGATGGCGGGAGTTCTCCAGTCGATGTGTGTGGCGAAGTGGACGCACTCCGCTTGCGGAAGTTGGGCGAGGACCGCTTCTTTTGAGGCCTGTGTACAATAGATAGATAATAGAAAATTCGTATCATAAATATTTTTTAAGTTTGTAGTTTGGTAAAGGTTGCGGGCATAGGCGCAGGTCAGTGCCTCAACAAAACTCATTGCGCACCCTATAAAAATTGATATTGAAGAAATATAGTATTTTACATTATTACGGGACAGTATTTATGTATCTTTTATTAAATTACTTCGGTACTTCCAAAATTTATTTGTTCTAAGTACAGAATTTGAAATTCATTGAGATACCTGGTAGTCAGTGAGCGGCGTGACCCTCAGCATGTCCGCGACCAGCTCCGCCTCCTTGAGTTGCGCGTGCGCCGACGTCCAGCGCGAGCCGCCCACGCGCGGCGCCCCTACCACCAAGCATCGCATGCCCGCTTCGGCGTTGTTATTGGCTGCTGTTGCACCTACAACATTATACATTTTCTTAGCATATTATAAAGTAAACTAAATAGAGCGGCTAGAGCGTACGCATGGTGTATTCAGATGGCTAAGTGCTATTTTAATGTTTTAAAATCATTTTGTCAACTCATGTAATCATAGTAAGATGGTGATAATTCTCTACATTTCCACTTCTTTAATCACTTTTTGCAATAGCAAGCGACCTAAGAGCATCCGTCCTCTACTAGGTTGATTCAGGTATATGCATATTTATATATTACCATGTTCGTGTTGGGGTCTGGTCCTCAGATGTCTCTGGTGCCGCAGCGGGCGCAGCGCGGGGGCAGCCAGCAGGGCGTATCTCTCACAGAGAGGCTCGCACTCCGTGGCGCCGCGGAGAGCGCCCCAAGGACAGGCGTAGAGAGCGCCCTCCACTACTAGGATGATTTCCCGCCGCCCGCCGCACCCACGACGACCATGTGATGCTGTGGACATTCATCATTAATAGCTTCAGTACTGTTGAACAACAGACTCCCCAAACAACAAGAGAAACAGGTTTCCTTTACAAGATTTGTCAAATCTCCAAGCGTAGCAGATAGGAGTAAAATGTTAGCGATACGTAGATATGGAATATTTTTTCATACTTTAATTGAACATAGCGTATCAATCAAGTTCAACATTTAACCTATCTTTGCCATGTCTTTTATCTTAATCATATAGTGATGAAATGCTAAGCTGGTCCAAGCTAATTCCAATGGAATTACCGGTAATTACTACGACATGTCACCTTACGATTTTTAAATAATAAAATGACACTGTGAAGATAACTTTACAACAGTTTTGAGTAGAAATTAATGAGTTTGTATTTAAACTAGTGTGTAAAACTTATTGTGGTATTCTAAGTTAAGTGATTTTTTCGGAATTTCTTGACTTGTAATGGAGTGACGAGAATGAAAAAGTTCAATATACCCGAGGCCTAATAATTATCAGGCCACTCGTAAATATTTAAAACAAGACGACAATACTTTACCGTGATTATTATTACAGGATGCCGGTAGCAAATCCTCGAAAGGCGCGAGCAGCATTTGGTACAAGGAGTTTAAACAGGGGGGGCCTTGCCACGACGCCTGCTTCTTGCGCGGCCCGTGGATGCTCGACCTGAAAACCGAAACCAACAACCTTAACTCATGACACTTTTGTCACAGTTGTCCCATTTCCCAATACTTTTTAGGAACAGGAATGAGGCTAACAAATATTTATTTTGAACTTAAATTGTTTTTTTATTCAACTACATTCAAACTGTGATGGTTAGGAGAATCCGCTTAGAATATTCCTTACCAATTTTTTTACATAAGCTTTTAAAATAGAATAGATGACTTAGATAAGTTACTTACACATAAAAGATCGGGCAATAGTGTCATGAAATGATTATCGTACAACTTTAATGTCAGCTACAATAGCCGTTACGCAGCTGACGTCCTTAGATAGCGTTTTTAGAATAAGCAAAAATAGTGTGTATAAATGAAAATTTAGATTCGCAATGACGTTATATTTTAATGATAATAATTTCGCGACATTACAATCCCATGTGTTATTTTTCGATAATTACTGCTCAAAGTTCCTATTTTAAAAATGGTAAAAGAAATGTAGTATGAAACTTTTATCGTGTTCGTCCAAGCTTGAGAGATAGATACCTGGTGGAGCCCTGCAAGCTGGCCACGGAACCTGCGACGGAGCCTCCGACCGAACCCACGCTAAACAGGGAGCTCAGGGAGTAGTTGGACGAGTTCAGGAGGTGGTTGCGGGACACCTGAAACAAGATATATTACTAAGACCAACATCATCATCATTCCCCTAGCAAATCGGGGTCAGATACATAAACCCAAGGCACACGTCGGACACTACAAACAAATGCCGTGTTATCGGCACACTTCGTACGGATGACGCACGCACATGTGTGAGTATTCTGTGCGCGCACGTACTGGTCATTTTCTGAGTCAGTCTCTTGCGGGGGCAGTGAGGTAGCCCGGATCGGCGGGAAGCGGTGAACGTACGTTCTGTACATATTATTATTAGTATAGGATCTCAGTATACAACCTTCACCGAGCTGGTTAATGAAGGCCTTAGACTATATATATTAATTCTGTGCCCAAGGTACTAGCGCAGAAACTAGTTTAAACAGAAGAGACTGCTATCTGACTCTCCAACCTAGAGGGGAAACTGCACCATGTTTTTGAGATTATATAATAAATTCATTAAGCGACCCGAAGGTCTTAAACTTGGCTTAACGACTGCTGTCAAAGACAACAACCAGGATCCATAGCTTTCACGCTAATAAGGCGCTGATGACTGTGCTTCCTTTCATATCAGAACACAACATTGCTATTAACACTGCTATTTGGCGGCAGACTTAGATAATATGGTGTTAGATTGCCAGGCAGACATAGAAAATGCCCTGCCACCAACCAGAAAAGGAGGAAGGAATGTATGTGGTGTCAGTAAGTAATTACCATTCTAGCCAGCCCTGTGTTGGGTCGTTCATCAGGATCCCACTGGTCATCTGTCTCATTTCTTCGTTCAGCTGACGTCTTAAGCCAATTGGACCACTCACTGATACAGCGCTCCAGTTTACCTACACCACCTGAAAAATATACCAGCATTATACAGCAAATTCAAAACGGGATTGCACAGCCAAGTCTTAACCTATACTTAAGTGACGACAAGGTCATAAGATGGACAGGTGCTGATTTAGAAGCATTTTCAACCGACTTCAAAAAAGGAGGAGTTTCTCAATTCGACTGTATGTATTTAGTATGTATGTTACGCGATAACTCCGCCAATTATGAATAGATTTTGATGATTCTTTTATTGGTTGGTAGAGCATATTCCCCGAGAAGTGATCCCATATAAATTTTATCGAAATAAATTCGTCGCTTCTTGAGAAAATCAACAAAAATAAATATGATAATTTTATCTCAAAAGGTGTCAATTTTAGGGGATGAATGCTTTAGACATTTAGGGCAGTTGATGTCAATTTATAGTTATTTTTGAACGTGTTAATTATAGCAGCTAATTTACACTGTAAATAGTATTTCTTACCTGTGCTGGCGTGCAGATCATCAGGACTGATGTCCGGCAAGCTGTTGTCGGTGTCCTCAGCTTCTTCCACAAGCGATACTTGGTGGAACCGGAGAATGCCTACAAAAATATGATTGCTTATTATTTGTCCTTGCTTCACGTCGTAACTGAGAATCAGAATGTCTTGAGAAGGATAGTTGAAGGGTTGAAAATTGACATACGATACTTTTCATCCCGATAGCACAAGTTCCCACGGGAAGAAAATTTAAGAAGTTCAATATAGTTCAGACGAAACGCTATTTCGTAGTCTGTAGAACTCAGGAACGTATAGTCAGGATGATCTAATTTTATAGGGATAGTAAACGGCCGGAAAAGAAAATAGGATATTCTAATCTTAATCGAACAAAAAGTTCCCATGGGATAAATTCTAAAGCTCCGGAAGATGAAGTCCCGAGCAGAATCTAGTATTCCCACGGTACCGACCTTTATGCGGCTGTATCAACCACGCGTACAGTCGTCCCGCAGCGAGGCTGTAGTACAAAACGGGGGCCTTCTGTTTGTTGACGACCTCCTGCACCTGGTCGATGGTGGAGGGACTCCACAGCTCCACGCGATCCTTGATTACCTCCTCCGAGGGAGTCCTGAGCAAACAACAATTTAAGGCTTGAAACATACTATCAGCGCAATAAATTACGTAAACTATCCGGAACAATACTCTAAAACCGTGATGTCACACGTTATTTATATTATCACGAGACTATTTGTCTGACAAATAATGGATGGCAGTTTAGAAAATCTTTAGCGATGGAGAGAGGCTGAAATGTTAAGCATCTAATTTTTAATGACGTCAAAAATAATCTCGTACAAAAGTTGTCTTTCGGCCAGCTCTAAATTGTAGATGATTTGATTAACAGCCAACTAGTAAGCGGGGCCACATTTTAAAAAATATAAAAGACCAAGTGAAATCTCATTATACATTAAAAAATATTAAGGTAGGCCAAAATGCACATCGAATTCCATGGCTTGAGTCCATAACTATAACAAATACCTCTGCGCCGCATGTAACTCCAGATTGGACTGGTTGAGCACACCAGACTGCTTCTCAGATATGGAGTCGAGCGAGCGGCACCGGCCGCGCTCCGCTACAACCAACGCATCCGAATGACGACCTAGCTCTGAAAAAAGCGTTGTTTTTGATCAGATAGGTCGCTTTCACAACAACAAAACATTTTTAGACATCTGGAATAGACATGCGCAAATCAGTGCTTCTTAATGTAATGTGATATGTCATTACATTTTACACCGTACCATTACACAATACTCTAAACATCACTTGAAATACGTACCGTGCGCTGCAATGCGACAGCTCTTTACTATTGTACGTAATATTGGTAATATCATGCTCTCTAAACATCACGTGCTACGAATTAAAATACGTAGAATGTAAGCTTTATCGTCCTAGGTCATAGTAATGCGGTCCTATAATTTTATTATAGTAATAATTTCTGTCACATATGCGCGTTCTATCCGTCTTTGTTGACCTCTCGCTCGCGCCGCGCTGGGTGCGAGTGAGCGGTGCAGAACGAAGGCATGTGCGCGGAATGCCATGAGTGATGCGTGATGTTTGAGTCGATCGAGTAACGTGTGCTGCAACAGCGGTCGGATAATATCACGCGACATGCATCATTTACACATGTCTAAGCTTGAATGTTCTATGAATGCAAGTTTGAAACCTTACCAACTAGAACTCTCTGCAAGGCGTGCTGTGTCGAAGTGTATAGCGCTGCAATTTTTCTGTCCTTGTGTCTGTCATGTCCGGACTCCAGCACGGCGAGCGCTGCTTGGAGCTGCTCCTTGGCCTCTTCCAGCTCTCCCGAAGCCCACAGAGCGAAGCCAAGGCGGTGCCGGACTCGAGCCTGATACATAAATTATTACGGTTTTCATAAAAAAAAGGCAGTAAGCAGTAGGGCTTGGAATGGAAGCTTTTTTAAGTTGGAGTTAGAAGTCAAGTGTTGGATATTTCGTAATGGACTATTGTAAACAGGTGTGAACGTCCCCAAATAAGTGTTAAGCAGAAGGTCAGAGGAGAGAAAGGAATATTTTCCGTCTACCTTTAGTTGTTTTAGTGTTATTTCTTTTGCTTTAAAAAAAACATTCGTAATCCAAAAGTACCAAAGATAATTCCAAAACTACGCATGTGAGCACTTGTATCAAGTCGTAGCCTCACCTCTTCGTCAGCATCGGCCAGCCCCTCGGTGGCAGCTAGAGCCTGTCTCAAGTATGACACGGCGCTTCCGCACGCTCCCATGGCGAGATGTGCTCGCCCGAGGTCAGCCAGCGCCTGCGCACGGCCCCGGGTGTCACCTGACAGATGCAATACACATACTCGTCAAACTCAATTAAATACATTTTGTTATATGATAGAGCTATTACATCTCTATTAGTAACTTTGTGCAATAATTATCTACTAACACATCATACATCAATTTCAATCGATACTTACAGTAAGCCTAGACTGTCGAAAATAATCAACAGACATCCGGATCAATGGGTTATATTACACGTCCACTCTAACCGCGCTGATGCTAGACTGAGAGTGTGACCACCGTCATAAATTGTAAGCGATGTGTTATATGAAATAATTTAACAGATTAAGCTTTATTGGCACATAGCTAAAGGTCCAGCTCCTCCATTTATAGTTGCTAGTTAGCTGACCTGCAGCGGTGGCGTGTCTGAGGCGGGACTCGTGCCAGCGCGCGGCTTCGGCGTGCGCGCCCATCGCCGCGTGCGCAGCGCCCAGCCCGCCGCACGCGCGAGCCTAAACACCAACACAAATCAAACATAAATATAATAAACTATAACTAAACAGACAAACACAATACATGATGACTTCATGATGGTACTGCTGTGTTAATTATATGCTAACTGAATCAGCATGTTTTTGTAGACAGTGGATAGATTTGCGGCGCTGATGTTGTCACCACGATCAACAACAATAAAATTTACAACCAAATCAAGATATTTTTTATAATCCTTATAGCGCAAATAAGCCAATAACGTTTTGAAAATACTAACACATTTTAGATGCGGTATATGCATAATAAAGGCACGGGGTAGCTCAGTTGGGTAGAGCGTCAGTCCTTGGACAATAGAGGGGTCTGGGTTCCATTCTGGCTCGTACCAATGAGTTTTAAGTTTCTATTTGGAATGTATGTACGAATAATAAAGATCATTATAATTGGATTTTCGGTGAAGAAAAACATTGTGAGAAAACCAGCACACTCCTGAGAAATTCACAGGTGTGTGTGAAGTCTACCAATCAGCACTGGGCCCGCGTGGACTATGGCCCATACACTCTCTGTAGGAGAGTAGGCCTGTGCCCATGCAGTGAGGATATTTGTTAATTAAAAATACATGCCTGTAAATGTATAAGACCTAGCCGATGCGCCAGTTCCAGCTCAGCTCGATGTTGCCGGACGGAGGCGGCGTGGTCTCCCAGCGCGTGCTGCGCTACTCCGAGTGAGTGACACGCCTCCGCTTCCATTATCTGGTTGTTCAGTTCCCTGGAGACCGACGAATACCATTGTGGTTACAAATTTATAAAATTATTTCTATCGCCAAAGGTTCATTACGCAATGTATACAATTAATTTAATAGTTTGAATCACAATGTGGAGGTAGAGGGTCGGGTCCTCAGCAGAGAACTTATAAGTACCATTTTATTAGTTATAGAATACTTTTTACGCCTCCCGAGTGGCATGTTTCTTTAGTAATCCGTGTAACAGCAGTGTTAGTAGCACTATTATGTTCTGGTAGAGAAATATATCTACCCAAAAGCTTGCCTGGAAGAAATCCCTTTTTAGATATGAGGCAGCCGCTGTAACTGTATTTAGTATTTCATTAAATGATGCATAGATAAGACAACAGTGTCCCAATAACTTGGCAGCTTGTAGGAAATCACGTTTCTATAAATGCGGCTTCAGACGATATGAAGGTCAACTGCTAACCGCTGCATGAAACGGAACACGTACTTAGCAATGTTCTTCTGATGTTCCAAGCACGACACAGCTTGCTCCAGGTTGCCGAGAGCGATGTGCAGGGCTCCCAGCTCCCCATATGCTTGCGCTTTCGCCTCCGGCACGCCCAGCTCGTGGGAGACCACCAGACGCTTCTCCAGGCAGACCAGAGCTTGTTGGAGATGGCCAACGGTCCTGGAAATTAAAGAAGATTTAGTTGCCAGTCAGTGAATCAAGGCAGCGGCAAGTCACGGCAAGAGTGAAGTGTCACGAAGAGAAATGAAGCTAAATTTTTAAGTTCATCAGTATCATCAGCCGAAAAACGACAACAGCTGAACATAGGCCTCTCCCAAGTCGCTTGCGTTCACCGGCTCTTTGCAACGTTTACCAGGTCGTCGGTATGTCTAGTGGGGTATCGTTACACGTTTTCTGGTACGTGGTTGCCACTCAACATCTACTATTCATCGGTTATCCGTTTTTCGAGTGTCCTGCCTCCCCGTTACCATTTCATCTAATTGACTTGTCAAGCTTTGGTTATAGTTTGCCATAAGATTTCCTCAATCCGGGTTATGTATTACGTGGTTCTTACTGCTGGCTGAATGAACAAGATCAAGGACAAGTAGTAAGTTATGAAACGAGGAATGCTAGGAATTTCCCTCGATTTGAAAAAAAATTATGCAGCTGCTGTTATCAAAGTTCCTCTAATGTCAATAATTATAAAATTATAAATGAAGACCGACTTTGCTTTCAATTATATTGTCACATTATTTACTTACTTGTGACTGAGTCCCAAGCCGCGGTAGGCCCTTTCTTGTTCCCTGGAGTTGTTTAACTTGAGAGCAGCAGCCAGATGCTGTTCATGGTACTTGGCTGCTTCGTCAGGGTCGCCCAGAGCGTCGTAGCAGTCCCCCAGAGAGCCCAGAGCTCTTGCCTTGTCTAGGTGACAGGTGGGAGTACTCACGCGCTCTAGGATAGCCAATTGCTGAAAAGATGTACCACTTGACCTTAATTTCAGTGAATAGTAAATATCAGCGAGGTTGTAGCATGGAATCGTGCTCCATATCTTCAAATTAATGAAGCACTGCCTAAGTCTTCTTTACTACGTGACGTAATACAGCAGGGCAGTGCTATAAAAACTGTAGTTTGGAAACAGATGTTTGATACATATGAGGTTAACCAGGCCACCTTAGGTGAGCATTAAAAATCCCCATTACACTCCAAAATTCAGGTTTTTCGAGAAGCATTTTAAGAGGGCTCAATATTTGTACACCACAAATTCTCCTTTCCTTATTTCAAAATATTTTCTCTTCTGATGCTTCTAGATTCTTTTTAAACAAATTAACCAAGTTCAAAATACATAAAAGTAAGTTCCTGCACCTGTTCCAAGTATCCTATGGCGTCCTCATAGTGCCCCATGTTGAGTTTAGCGATGCCCAAGTTGCCGTATGCCTGGGCTTCCAAAGCACAGTCTTGAAGTTCTTGCGCCCTTTCCAGTTGCTCCTGAAATACACACGTTTTTCATAATAATCTTATCTATTATCTAATTTAAGATGTATGTACTAAAACATGTGCAAATCTTGTCCATTTATCAAGTAAGTTTATTGTCAAATTGTATTGTGTACATGCATGTAAAAAAGTATATACCCAATTTTGTATTATGTCACATGGCCTTTCTTGTTCCTATGGAGTGCATTGAAGGAAATGTCAATTAAAGCTAGTGGGTACATATTTTTGTGCTCGAGTGTACCTATTACTGTTTGGCTAACCTTACCAAACCTATATAGAAGACAAAACAATGATATAAGTTGATTAGTCAAATGTAGTTTGCGATCATTAATAAAACGACATCCATGACAAAAATGCAGTGACAAACACGCAAACTAAACGAGCGTATTTTTCATGTATAAAGTGCAAAAGTCTCACCCTGTAGCACCTGGCGGCGTGCGAGTAGTGTCCCAGGGCCATGTGCACGGCCCCGAGATGCGAGTGCGCCCTCGCCTCGCCCGCTGAGTCCCCAGCTTCTTGACGAAGGGTCAGCTCCTGGTCACAGCATACGTATAACGAATTAATTCATGAATTAACTAGGTCGAACTCAGCCTTATCCTTACTCCTTCCTACATCATCAAAGGGATCGATTACTGAGTTTCTGTTTAGCTTGAGCGTTGATAAGTTTATCAGTCAGAGTACAGTTTTTATTTATTCAGATACGATACACAGATGATAATAATAGTAACTTTATAACCGTCTCCATGGCCTAATTGCTACACGCTTGAACTAACAATGCGAATGTACCGGGTTCGGTTCCCGGTGGGGGTACCTGTGGTGGGTGTACCTCAATTTGATTAGTGGTCAGGAGTTTTCTATGTGCATCTGGCTAGCTAAACTATGTTATCTATGTCTGTCGTCAACCATCAAGGTAAAAAAGGTAGCAGAGCCCGCGCCTCTTTAGATGAGGCTTCTGGGTGCACACACGCTTACCACCCAACGGTCTTATCGTCAGCATCATGTGAGATGAAGGCCCTCTTTCTCATCTGTATACTCGTACCACAATTTCTCTCTTCTGTATACTCGTACCACAATTTCTCTCTTCTGTATACTCGTACCACAATTATGTCAATCTCCTCATCCCTCATGTAATGATGATTTATGAGGAAGAATCGTGTTTAGAAGAAAATTATAACTTACTTGAGTGTGATGTCCCAAAGCGGCATCCAATCGTCTTTGTAGTCTCCGAGCCAGTCCAAGAGCACCACAAGCTGCTGCTTCTAAAGATCGGTCGCGAGCCTGTATTATAATAATCAGCATAATCAAATATCATTATTTTTCTTTATCTTTATACGCACAGATTCATAATGGTGTAACCGACAAAGTCCGTTCGCTTAGATAGTGTCGCATTTGTTATATGCCGCTGCTTTATCAAACAATGCCAATAGGAGCTCAAAGCGAGCCTAAAAAGTACAGACGCTAGTGAATATGGCATTTCATATCACCACTGTTTCTCAAATCACAAGGAGAGAGGGCGGGGACAAAATATGGTAACTACAAAGCAGGCAGTACTAAATATAATTAATTATGGTTTTAAGTTATTTTTAACCGACTTCAAAAAAGGAGGAGGTTATCAATTCGACGGGTATGTTTGTTTAAAAAAAATTGTTACCTCAAAACTTTTGACTGGGTGAACCGATTTGGATGATTCTTTTTTTATTTGAAAGGTGGTGCTTCCCATGTGGTCCCATTTTAATTTGGTCCAGTTCTGACAACGTCGTCCATTAGAAAACGATATAAATCTTAAATTTGACTTAATAAAAGTAGACTTTTAGGGCAATTGAAGTCGGTTTTCAGTTCTATTTGAACGCATTTACTTGTTAATTCACTTAGTTTGTGAAGTTTAGCGCTGTAACTTCTCTTTTATATATAATACATTTATTATTATATCAAAGCATCGCAATGACGTTGTGTTTGTGACTTTTTAAAGACTGGAGCGTGTATAGAAAATGTTTTTTTTAGAATTGTATGCTCCGTCATTTGTACACATATGTTGTCTTTAAAACGATGAGCATTACCTGTCTAGCAAACCCAAGCTGCCTCTGATACATCTTCACCGCCTCCTCAACGTCGCCCATCTTAATGAGCACGTCTCCTATATTGCCCAGCGCCCTAAACTTTCCTTGCAGGTGTTGGGTCATGTGGGCTATAGCCAGGAAGTACTTCTGGCACTCCAGGGCTGTAGCCAGGTTCCCGAGGGCGAGGTGAGCTAGTCCGAGGTTGCAGTACGCGCGACCCATGTTCATTTTATCTTGGAGATCTTTGGCAAGAGATAGGTCTTGGTCGTAATATCTGGAAATGAAAACAAAAGTTAAGCTTGAGGTGTGATAAAGTGAATAAAAATATAGGTTTTGAACTTAGCTTGTTTGACCGTACTTTTCAAAATATATAATGTTGAATATTGAATGTTGCAATAATTTTAATCTGCCTCCAAAAGTTTACAGATAAGTTTAATAAATATACATTATAATAGTGAGGTGTCAGATATATGTATAGGACCACGCCATAATATGACTATGGAGAAAAATCAGTAAATTAGCAGCAGCAGTATCTACCTATGTACCACCTACCAAGCACAGCTACCAACAGTACCTAAGTGAATGTTGTTTGTCACAAAGAAACTTTTTTTTACAAAAAGAAATTTTTTAAATTCACAATTTAAAAAAGTCGTTGTAGTTATCACATACCGACGTCGACTTTTTGTACAGGGATTGTTGACTGGTAGGATAGAAAACTTTTAATCCCAATTGAATAAAAAGTTTTACGTGAACCGATAAAAACTCACTACACGAAAAAAAGATGAACTGCGACAACGCCAATGTGCAGTACGTATCAGTGTACTAGAAAGGGACAATATGAAAAACATCAACGCGCGTGTCTTATAAATTACAATTTTTTCCACAAAATTTTATACCTGTGAAATTATACCAACTTTTATGTAACTTGATGTAGTAGTACATATTCCATACCATTGATATTTTTTTTGCTTTTAATAATAACGCATATTTTGGCTTTGATTATACAATTCTTCACGTGAGATTGAAATCACATACGATTGGCGTATATCGTTACATTCTGCTCCGTGAGTGCGAACGTATTTATCTTACCTGACTGCCTCCCTATAATTCCCGAGACAGTAGTGCGCGTAGCCGAGGAAGTGGCACGCCTTTGCCTCGGCGGTGACGTCACCGAGCTCCTGTGAGAGCATTAGATGTTGCTCGTAGTATGGCACTGCCTGGGCGAACTCCCCGCGCGACGAGAGGCAGTTGCCCAGGTTGAGGAGAGCGCACGCTTCACCCGCGGCGTCCTTCAGCTCACGGGCTATACCTGTACAGAAAAGGACATAAAATTTTGAATAGTAAAATCTAAAAGGGGGACGCGCGCAAAAATAGCAGCAAGTAAAAATAAGGCATTCTGGCTCAGTTTGTCCTATGATCATATAGTGCGCAATATTGATTCGTGTTGCTTTTAGTTTTTTTTTGAAAAACTTAAAATGCCGTTTTTTGCTATAAATGTATGTTACAGTGCAAAACGTTACAAATATTGTAATATATTTATGCTTCAGAAAAGGTCTTTTTAAAAGTTATAATTTTTCATGTAATAAAATCATGTTCAATTTTTTTGACACTTATCCATTTCTACTTGGATGTGTTCAGCTACCACTATTATGTGATATCTAGTCTGCCGCCAAACAGAAGTGTTCACAAATTTTTCTTGTTCCGATGAAGAAATATTATAATTGCAAATATAACTCTGTTACTATTTGTATCAAATGCTAATTTTTTATTAAAATGGGAGTCATTATTATTAGTATTAATTTGGGAGTCAACTTCTTGATTCGTATTTTATTGCTAGAAATTATGTAATTAATGTTTTGCTCCAGTTTTTGACTCCAGTAATCCTCTTAAATTAAACCACTTACCCAAATGTGCTCTGTAATGTAGCAGTGCCATATCATGCGCCCCGAGCGCCTGGTACGCCACAGCCAGGTTCCCATGGGTAGAAGCCTCGGAACTCCTATCATGGACCTCCTTGGATATCGTCAACTCCTGCTTATGGTATTTGATAGCTTGTTCGTAGAATCCAGCCGCTGAGTAAGCATTGCCAATGTTCCCGTAAGCTCGGCCCATTCCCGCTTTGTCTTGGAGCTGTCTGGCTATGGACAGGTGGGCTTGGTGTAGCTTTAATGCTGCATCGTGTTCCCCCAGCAATTGATAAACGATTCCCAGGTTTGAGCATGCTCTGCCTTCTCCAACCTGTAATTATCGACCAGGTTATTAAAAAAAATTAAAATGAAGAAAAAAAAAAGATTATTGCATCATCTACTAATAGTAATATACAGGTTTTGGGGTACTCCTTTTAAGCTAAAGATAGCTTGTATTAGGAGACCCCACTCTTCTATAATGTATACAGCTTATTTTTGTGCAGATAATTAATAGAATATATATATAATATAGAATTATACAAAAGAAGAAGAAAGAGATTAAGAAAATATATGTCAATGTACTACTAACTAACATCTAATTTAATCTAACTTAAGCGAGTCAACTTAAATATACACATGGTCTCAGTATATGTAAGTAAGTACATATTATAGCAAGTAGGTACCTTATCTCTTGCTGCTAAAGCGACATCTAGTTGTCTTTCGTGCCATTTCTTAGCTTGGGCGTAGTCCCCAGCGCATCTGAAGAAATAATGAAGAAAATAATATAATCATGGACGCCATACAATTTAAACAGGAGATTAACAATATAAAAGATAAATGTAGTTTACCTGGCTGCATGCCCTAATCCAGCGTAAGCCCTGGCTTCAATAGCTCGATCGCCCAAATTTTGAGCTATCCTCAATACATTCTCGTGATATGCTATAGCTTGCGAGAAGTTGCGTCGGTAATGGTAAGATGACCCCAGATTTGAGTACGCCCTTGCTTCTTCAACCTGGAAAAGATAGTGTGGTTCAGTGTCTTCTTTATGCCAGGGAAAATGAGAATGAATCAAGGTGTATTCACGTAATTATAGATAAAATCCTTGAAGGTAAAAAGAAATATAGCTCGCATTGATTGAACTGTATACAGTTCATGATCATACCTGATCTCCAAGTCTCCTCGCTAGTCTCAGGTGCTGTGTGTGACAATCTACGGCGGAGTCAAACTCCCCCATAGCCAAGTAGACCGCCCCAACGTTCCCGATCTCCCTAGCTTCTTGCAGCCTGTCCCCCATCTGTTTGACGAGCTGCACGCACTGTTTGTGGCTGGCTAGGGCGTTAGGGTAGTCCCCTATCGCTGTGTACACGTGTCCTAGCGATGTTAGGGCAGCGGCTGCCGCTTGCGTGTCCTGAAATTAGAAATGTATCAGTAGTGATAACTTACCTACAACTACTTACCTTAAATTTGTTCTTTTAGCACAGATTAGATAAGTTTTAGTTCTTATACAGCACAAAAGTAATTGAGATACACTGTATTCCATAGCATACCGAAGCATACCATCGCTTGTGATGTGTCTCAATAGCTTGAAGCGACTGGGTGAACAAACATCCACCCTTTTTGTCAACAAATGAAATGAGATGAAGGCCAAGTGGACATAAATAAAGCGACAGACCACTCGACCTCTTTGGGACCTTAAAAACAGTAGTCATATAATATTAAACCACTCAGAGAAGATAAAATCCATATTTTGAAAGCATTAACATTATTATCACGTCCATAAAAGACAAACATTCCCGAAATGCTCGTTTAATATTCAAAACCGAACACTATAAACAAATAAAAGGATTAAAAGCAAATAAAACTCCGAATAGAATGCACATGGTCCTCAGAGGAAGTGCCACAAAAAAACATAATACGGCGACAGGCCGCCAATAGGGCCTTTGTCTCCGTTTAGTGGTGGGACGTGAGATATCGATGAAAAGACTTACCTGACATTTATTTAGATATTTTTATTATTATTTTAATATATTGTACACTACTTTGAAAATGTAAAATTCTAAATAAGAGAAGAAGTTCAAATATTACAGGTAAAAATAATAAAAGGTAAACAAAAAGAAAGAAGACGCTAGTAAAATGTTAAATATTGGTGAATTAGCTTAAGATTGACGAACTTCAGGCAACTAATCTTTCTGTAAGAAAAATACAAAATTTTACTTTCATGATTTTGTCGTTTGAAGTAATTAACATTATATAGTTAGGAACGAGTTGCAGATGCAATTTAACGTATTTCAGTGATATGCAATAAATATTATTTTCTAAAAAACGAATTCACAATACTACATTCAACTTAATAACAATATAATTCCTCGAAACAGATATTTATAGACTTTAAAAACAAAAGCTACGTCGTACTAAAATACTTATATTTGTTGTAGCTGTATAAAGCCTTCAATTAGAACAATAACCAAAATACAGTTAGACACCCATGTACAAACATAGCGTACACATACTCTGTGCCTTTATTAGAGCACGTCATCGATATCGACGATATAAATAATTTATTACTTCTGGACATCCCTAATCTCGGATGGGCTGACAATCTAGCTAATTAAGTATGTGCAACATGATACGATAAGGCGGTGATTTACATACCGATCGTGAGGGGGGTTTCCACCTGAGACATAGAGTCGAGATGTTTGCTGATATTATGTTAGGGCCGATTTATAAAAAAGACTGTGGACCCTCCTTTGCTTCGCAGGGGTGCAATATACTGATGTGACATAACTCTGCTTCTAGGCAGATTATCACGATGAAACATGCGCCAGCTTTAAAGTTATACCACCAGAAATACTATTATTTAAACCACATCCAATTTCGTGCAGTAGTTTTTGCGTGAGGCGGTTATGAACAGACAGAAGGACAGACAAAAATCTTAAGATCATTGTTTTTGCTTCTATTGCTTTTATATTGCTTAACTTTTTCAAAAAAGGTAAATGTTCTCAATTCGACGCGTATGTTTTTGTATTTTTTGATATGTGTTATGTGTGAACCGATTTTAATAATAATTTTTTTTATTTGGTAGAGCACACTTCAGAGGTGGTCCCATATAAATTTTAAGGCAAGACTCTTTGCGAAAACCAACAAAACCCAAATTTTTAAGGCAATTGAAGTTGGTTTTTAGTTATTTTTGAACGCGTTAATTATTTATCTTAAATATCTTATATGTACGAGTATGTTCAGTGCAGCCTTTGGCCAGTTTCACTTTCATTTTATGTACGTACACATATATGTTCACTTTTTGAACGTCTTTCAGTTTCAGTGAAGTCTTTGGTTTCCATCGAAATTCAAAACGAGGCGTTCGGTTAAAGAATACGAGCGACTTGCAATTGCAATTGAGCGACCGAGCGAAGCCTCCTTCAAATCTAGCAAAATTTTCTTTTCCTCTGTCAGTTTATTGGTACTCCTTTACAGGTCGTATTTTACAAGCGATCAGGGGACCATTTACTAAGGACAAATATCCTCTTACGTCTCAAGGAAGTCTTTGTTAACGTCATCCGATATTGATCCTTGTTGCCTAGGAAACTAGAGATATCGTAAGTCAAGTTTGAGGTGGCAGAATTTTTTTTCTTAGCGAATAGCACCACGGGGCCGGGACGAGATATCAACATACTTCATAACAAAAAGGCGTGACAAAATTATCTCGTGGGCTTCATGTTACCCCTGGTTTTACGATTTGTCACAGTTTGGATTAGAAGCCAATGATAGCTTGATTCACAGTTGTGGATATGTAGGCTAATTGTGAAACCATAGTGATTTTGAAAAATGTAGTTTTAATCAATTGTCGATAATTGCACAAAATATTACGTATTAAAAATAATATCACCGTAGAACGTAACTGTAATCAAGTGTATAACTTTCAATAAGTACTAATCAAAATTGATCTAGATAATATCATTCCATACCTTTCAAGACCCGCCACCATTTCAGCCATAATCCGTTTAATCTGCTTTTAATCTGGTAGTACAAGTAAGGCATTGACTCGTTGACTTGCAAAATTATGGACAGGACACCCGACTTTCCCTTCAATGCAAAAAATATTTGATGTCCCTTAACGTCCCTTCATATATTTTATTTTCACTAAATTGAGTTGCTTGACTCCAAAAGTGATTGTGACATACACAAAATTACTATTGTCCAAGTCTTTCAACTTAATAGCCAAGTATAGACAGTTTACAATTTTAAAGTAAAAATAACCGTCACATATTATTTAGTGAGATACATTGCCACTTATTAGAGTTATCGGCGTGAGGAATGCACTCAGGGGCACAAACTGCACAACTCTGAACGTACAGTGATAAAGATACTGAGATAGTATGATTAAGACAGTCGCCCCATACAAACAGATCCTATTTGATATAAACAAAACAAATTCAATACACTATATGTGGTTTGTCAAAGGCGTTGATGAAAGTTTAAAAATTACGTGCATTCCGAAAAGTTTTATTTAAGCATATTCAATGTTATTGAAATAAAAATTAACTACCTGTAGAGTATGTGGTATAGCATACACACACTGTCTCGTGTGTCTAAGTGTCAATGACTGATAGTTCACGAGAGCCGTGGGCGAGTGTGGACGTTTAGTAGTGTCAAACACGTCGGCATTGTCGAGCCAGTGTACGGACCAGCTCCTATGCGCCGGGCCTCGCACTTAGAATACTATTATGGCACCCACTTCACGCCTTACAAACACTACACTGCGCAGTGGCATGTCTAAGCATTCCAGAGTCAGTACTGTGGATAACACCTGCGGACGGGTTATTCTAGGTATTCGCTAATGAAGCGCGCGCCGCTACATGTTACTGTCAAATTATCCGCGCTTTATACGAGCAGAGCCAATTCACTGCCCTTCGATTTGTTAGCGAGTAGCGAACGTCTTGAGAATTACTCCTTACAGGGAAGTGTGGGTAGTAGGGAAGGAGAACGCGGGGTATTTGGGAAACTCTGCCCTGTGTCCACGTACATATTGACTAGGGCTGGGCGACAAATATTGAGCAACAAGTTTGGCAATTGTGTGTTGACAAACCGCCCAATACAAATACACAATACAATAAAAACAAACATATATATTGCATACGTAAAGTATTTGTATACACATTTTAGACGTCAACGAGTTTTTTTTATTTTCATTTAAATTTCGTATTCATTACTAATTTAACTTCGTAGTACAATTATAAAGCTACTCAATTATGTTTAGAGTGCATGGTTTCACTCTTAGTAGAAAAACAGTATCAAAGTAGCTAAAGTCAGCATCAGTTAAACAGAAAGGGGTAGACTACCGCACCGGCCTCTTAATGGTCCACTGTGTGGTGACCTCACGGCTCACTGTGTGGTGATCTCTTTGGGTCGTGAGGTGGAAAGGATGTTTGTCCTGAGTCAATTGCACCCCTGAAGGCATAGACTATCCCATTGTTGACCGCCTAGGACAGGTAATTCTGGCGCAGAATTTGGGAAAGTGGCAGGAGAAAGATGAAGGTAATGTATCAGGTATGGGGTTAAAGTTCCAATTTAAATAAAAACGCTAAAAATTTATTCAAAAATAATAATATTGAATGATAGTATTTATGAGTAAAAGTTTTAAGATTGTATTAAATTAATCTCAAATTTGAAACGATAAAAATAGGTACACATTGAATTGTACATTTTGTCTATCAAATTGTACACCTCATTGAGGTAGATTGCTGACAAAAGCTCGTTCAAGTCAAAAAGCAAATGCATACTTGCGAGATTCGTCCGACTTTCAGCTATAAAGAACTTGAAAATACCTTGCTTCATTTTCTTGCAGCAATCAACCGGATAAATAATACCGAATACGAAACCGGCGGCATTTTGTGGCAGTTTTAATGTGTTGGCATGATTTTGTTGAGCACCGCCCGCGCAGAACGCACAATATAAATAATGTTTACGACTGTTTGTTCTGATGATTGTTTCACAAGTTGACGCAGACCTTGCATGCTAATTTTAGACTTGGTATTTGTCTGAAGACACGCCACTACGTCCTAAGTTTATGTAGCGAAAAGTGGGTGTCAGGCACCTACCTCATACTGACAGTTTTTATGACTTTAACGAAACGCCTATAGATAGACATTGAATTTTAAGTTGTATCAACTATATGTATGTAGAGGTATCAATTAGGTACGAGTATAATTGTATACTAGAAATAAGGATTAAACTATAATCTCATTCATGTGCTAAAACTTTTGCAACTCATAACTTTGGCTAAAGGTGTTAGGCTTAATTTATTTGACCTTTACCACAAATGTAAGTTTATCTTATCTAAATGGTTTATACCCGAGATTGAATCAGTGTGGATTTGAGAAATCATCACAATTGAACAGTTTACCAGGATAGAAAATAGCACCTCCGTTCCTCACCGTCTCATAAACTGTATTTCAAAAAACATCAAAGTTTTTCAGATTGCTGAATCAATCAAAAAATTTACGAAAATCTAGATTAAAATTACTCATCAGTATCTCGACATGCGCATCGCACATGTTAGCAAGAACAAATATTGAGGGGTGTATCTAAAATTCTAATTATATTCACCAAATCATCGACTGCTGATGAATGGATTGTCAAGTCCATAGTTTCTACTTTAGTCTATGAAAGAGAACACAGCACAGAATACTTCAAGTGAAATGGCAATAGTTTCTGCGTTTTAAATAAAACGACTTATAGGAATGCACATTTCATCTTGAAAATACGAGTTCGAACAGGCTGTTCAGATTTATGTATTATTTAATGGTGAGGTTAAATCTTTTACGTGGACAATATTAGCACAAATAGATTTGAAATAGAGAATGCCTTTATGCCCATAAAAACTATAATTTTCTTCCCCGTAGGAGGGAAGTTTCGAAAAACTCTTCCTTATTGGAACTCTACATCTAGTTGTGGCCTAAATCTCATCAAGGAACTCGACGCTTGGCAGTCATAAGTAATATATATATCAGTCAAGAAAGTCTTCTAAATATACCTATTTAATAAAAACTATTAGAATCAGTGTTAGATACCTCCACCCATAACACTGGATATACATACAGCTCGCACCAAGCATTACGCTCCCACTTTTATCATGAGTACAACCAAGATATGGAAACACTACCAATTCGCGTATTCCTTGAAAATTGCTCCTTGAGAATCTTCAAACGAAGAGGAAATAGACACCTCTTAGACCAACGCGTAAGATTGTGGGCAAGCGTTGATCGATCTTTCATATACACTTACTAACGTGTTTTATTCATTTTATGTATTTACATAAAAGCATTCGTTTTATACATACGTATTAAAACGTACGTGTGTATTAAAACTTCATTGAAATAATATTTTAAACATTTCCTAAATAGCCTCAGAATTGCATATATTTACTGTAACATATACATAAACTTTTCACAACATGGTCTAAACTGTAAACTATTTCTTATAAAAATGACACTGCATCGAACGAACAAGTGAAGAAAATTAAAATTAAAAAACAAACACACAGCGCAACAAACTCCTGAATCGAGTTTTTACCAAATATACTCGTAGCTAAGAACCACTGCAAGGCTTTCACGTAAAAAACCGCATCAACAGAGGTTCATTCGTTCGAGAGATACGATATCACAGACAGACAGACTTTGGCGTCAAAGTTATAAAACCCCTCTTTTTGGCATCGGGGATTAAAAATCAGACAATATAATAAAAATAAAATGTACCTAGTTGTAATCTCATGCCACTGTGTTCGACCAGTGTAGTCGTGTTTATTGCAAATTAGCATCGTATGCGTGGTCCGCTAGTGATGGGAACGACTAGCTACCTCACGTCACCTTATTGAGTAAGGTAATTAAACTAGGAACAATAAAATAAGGTATGTACAAGTGTCGTATGTTGTTGCTGTTAACTAAGTATTATTGATGTATAAAAACGAAATTAAGGCCTACATATTATTTAGAGATGCAACGATTCGGCTATTTCAGTACAAATTTCATTCTAAATTACATTTTATAACACCAGTGTAACTACGGAACCCTAAACTGCACGTGGCCCGACACGCACTTGGCTGCTTTTTGCCTGTGGAATCTAGCACTCAAAGCCCATGTGAACACGCATTCTGAATGACGTAGTTGATATTTTTATTTTTTAAATTCTTACTGCGGTGCACCGTGTCGTTGTTAATCGTAATTATTAAGATTACAGATGCATCGCTGCATCTCTAATATTATTGTAGTAAATGGATGAATGTATCATGGAAATTCTGGATATCTACAAGGGAGTACTTTTGTACAACAGCGAATCTATTTCGCTGTTGATACTATCAAGGATTCGTAATCATGGTATCTAAATGTACATTTTTTTAATTTTAACTTTTAGACTACTAGCCAGCTAAGTACATATCGAAGTGAAGTGTTGTTAGCCGGTACACGGTACTTTGGTTACGGTACGGCATTACGGTTGATAGTGAGGTATGTCTACCTTGAGGTACCTTATCGAGGCACATCACTAGAGCGGCGGACAACAAAGTGTCCAATAATGCGTCTCAGTGTCCCGTGTGATCGTTTTGGCGTAATCCAGGCCGCAGACGTGGATTACAGACCACAAACATGGAAGTGATTTTAACGATTTGCGTGCCTTATAAATTAGATATTTTAATATCAATAGCGTAGAGTGCGGTGCTATAGGTACCGGAGGCCCCTGTCGGCACATTTTGGGGGCGGCAAAATATCAACGCTCTTCGGAGTCCTTTCTAAAAAAGCTGTAAGCTTTATTTCATCTCTATGGTTGGTCCATAATCTTCATACTCTTTAAGGTATTAACTTTTTTTTGCTTTGTATTTTAGTGTAGAAAGAAAAGTTGAAATAAACTTTACGGGGATCGCACACATATTGGAAAAGCTCGGATTGGACGAAATTATTCTGTCCTTGGTGGACACTAAACATTATTTTAAAAAAAAACGAAAATAAGGTAATGGTTTCTTACGGTAGGTAATGTTTAATCAATTTCTATGCCCTGTTAGTTTTTCAACCGAATTCAAAAAAGGAGGAGGTTCTGAATTCGACGGGTATGTTTTTTAAAATGTTTGTTACCTCAGAACTCTCGCTCCCTCCCTCCCTCCGAACTCGACTGGGTGAACCGATTTTGATGATTCTTTTTTTATTTCAAAGCTTGGTGCCATTTCAATTTGATCCAAATCTGACAATGTCATCCATGAGTCCATATAAGTCTTTTTGCTATAGCGCTTTTAGGGCAATTGAAGTCGGTTTCTAGTTCTCTTTAAACGTGTTAACTTGTCTATCACCTAATGGTTGGCGACAGACATCCGAACATATTTGTTTTAAAAAAAACAATTTTAATATATACACCATTGATTTCCAGTGTCCCTCCCATAAAACCAGGCCTCTAGGAGCCTAGTACTTAACGTAAACTTAAATAAATATTAAATTTCAAAATTGACGCAATCTTGCGCCATTAAAAGTCCGAACTAATTATTATTTGATGTCACTTTTATGTGTCGTATCGTAAAACGAATACTTTGTGAAGTTTGTCAACGAATTTTATTACGAAATAATTTTCTAGGCTGGACACATTTTTATGGTTCCATGTCTAGACATTTTTAGGGTTACGTAAAGCTGAAGAAGAAAACGCGGTCATAGTTTGTCTGTTGTGTAAAAACCATTATAACTGATCTAGGTAACAGATGCCTTCGAAGACTGGCGGGTATACACATACAGTTAGATGCTAATGAGGTCCTGGCTCTGCTACCTTTCATACGGGAACACAACAGTGCTATTAACATTGCTACTTAGCAGCAGACTTAGGTGGCAGTAGCTATCTAGGCGGATATAGAAATACCAACCGAAAACAGACAGGGAATTATACCGTGGGGAATCGAACCCTTACCTCTAGATTGTAAGTCCCAACGTGCAGCTACTATGCAACGGAGGCGGATAACTTTCGCATTTCTAATAGTGGTAATTCAGTATTTTATGTTTTTAATTTTTATTCAATCGTGGCTGTATGAATGTATTTCTTACAAATGAAAACTTATTATTTTGGCCAAGTATTTTGGACAGTCTTGTTAGCCCAGTTATATTACTTAAAGCTTAGCCTATATACAGTTACGTGAGGGCGAGCATTTACAGCAAGGCTGCGACAACCGTGCTGAATAGTGACACCTAGCTTGTCAGATGGACATATAGAATTGTCCTACCACCATCGACTACGGTAGGAGTTATTAACACATCTGCATTTGTAACTGAGGGCATCTCTTGTATTATTTGTAGCTCGTGAAACCGTTTGCTGGCGATATATTTATGTAAATACCCCATTGTGTTGGAGGGCAAGGCTCTGGTCACCGTGACGAGCTTAGAGTTTTGCTAATTTGGGCTTTGTTGGGGTTCCTTACCCACAGAGTGCCCCACAGGACCCTAATAATGACCCTACGGACCCGTATTAATACATATGGTTCTGCTGTCCGTCCATCCGTCTCTTTGTATGTCTGAAGCTTGTATTATTGAAACTATAATAGGAAGACAAAAAAAATTGAGTGTGTATTGTAATAGCTAGACACTATTAAAACAAAAATTAAAGGGGTTTCCCCACGCAAGAAACTGCGTTTTTCCAGTGTTTTGTTGCTTGATCTACGGAGCCCTTTGTGTGTGAGTCCGACTCGCACTTGGCTGGTTTTTATAGTTTCATTGTAACTGTACATATTTAATTTATATAGTTCCCATAGTCTCTAAATAAAATGACGAATGTCACGACAAAATTTCAAACGCCTCCGTGACCTAACGATTAAATGTTACATTCACAATACGGAGGTCCCGGGTTCGATTACCAGTCGGGGTGCCTATTAGTACTTGGTTTGGTTGGTGGTAGGACATTTTCTATGTCCGCCTGGCTAGCTACAAACATGTTACCTAAGTGTGCCGCCAAAAATAAGTGATAATAACACTGTTGTGTTCAGTTATGAAAGGTAGCATAGCCAACGGCAGCGCCTCATTAGGTTGAGCCTTCTGGGTGCGCACGCGCATACCATCCAAAGGTCCTATCGTCACTTACCATCGGGTGAGATGAAGATCGGATGAATGAAAACGGTTCCACTTTTTGAAATTTTGGACGAAATATTAAAAATAATATTTGGCAGCCAACCTTTAGTCGAAGATACACAATATGAAGAAGAAACCAGTATACCATGAGACAATAATAGGCCTCAAAAAGATCCAGACATCATCTACCACTTCACCGCTTCAGACTGTCCCGTGTAAGAACCCTTATACAGGTATAAGGTACTTAAAATAGCCAGCACTTGAGAACAACTTTATCGGCACATATTTTGAAAGGTTTGGCTAAAGCCTGGCGGAAGCATCAACGCCATGTTTATGGAAAACTATAATTTATCTGTCTGCTAGAGCTGTCCGTTAGCCATAAACCGGGATCTAGTCAATTGATTTCTAGCCGGTTGTCCGTGTATTGTAAAGGCTTCTTTAACTACGTCGTAAAACCTTATATATTTGAGCAGTGAGAAGACTGAACTGATAAAGGTCGCGAGGAACAGTTGAATTTGTAAATTATTATTTTGGTTCCTTAATAATCTATTGCACACAGAAAACAAGTTAAACTTAACTATAGAACCAAAATATCTAACATGGTGACATGATTAAGCCTCTAAAATTTCCGAAAAATTAAGTGAATAAATACGCGTCAGTGTGTTGAGGTTGAGAGTATATGATGATGAATCCATACTAATAATACAATTCTGAATGATTTGATCAGGGCATGAAGCAAAACGCTTGTTGCGAGCTGTAGTAATATCCACAGTATACGGGTGGAGGTCTGCCGCTCTTCTATTAGTTTGCCGGTAGATAGCTGTCATTTAAAAAGAAAGTGTAAGCTTACCTTGCACTTCATGGCCAGCACGAGCTGATACCGGTGCGCTGTTAGAGCATCCTTGTATGATCCCTGGCTGAAGTACGCGGCGCCCAGGTTCCCGTGAGCCCGGCACTCCCCGGCCGTGTCCCCGAGGGACTTGGCCACAGCCAGATCCTGCTGCATGTAGTTAATGGCTGCGTCCAGCTGGCTGAGGGCCCAGTGCGCTGATGATAGCGCGCTGAATACAGAACCCCTGCGCACATCAAATAAAAACAATAAAAATTATTATCGAAAACTAGTATAAATAGTCTACCTCTAGCGGTAGAACCAAAGAGTTTGGTAGAACTAAATACAAATGTTGTTTCTGATGTCGACGCAGACGAATTCCAAGGGCAAACACTATTAGTACTCTCTTGTATTTTTTAACATCTCTGATCTTGATGATCTTTTATAGTTTTGGAAGAAAAACATAGCTTTAGCAGTAAATGGATACTAACATTATCTGCTACATAAATCTGCCGATGTTGTATATTATCAATGAAGGAAAGATCAATGATCATTGTACTACAAGTAAATATACTGCATCCAGAGCCAGTTCAGCCCGTAACCCCCACCCTTCATTTCCCCCACTTCCTTTCCTAATTGCATGAATCAAAACACATTTCAATTAATAATTTGCATTCCTGAAACCAATTCACTTTTTATACATTTTTTGTTATTATTCATATGTTCAAATGCAATGTAATTTTAATTGTTCATTATTTTTAATATTATGTAAAAATGTATCTGGTCTCCACTATACAGCCTAGTGTGGATACCCAGAGGAGGATTTGTATGATGTGTGTTCCCATGATAATATATTCTTTGTATTGTAGTTACCACCAGATGAGAGCACGGCAAAATGCAAGTCCATTGTAAATTGAACACACCTATTGACAAATCAATAACCTTCGCTGGACCATCGCGAACCATCAAACAAAACCAGTTCCCCGGCGTGCGTCAGTCCGTCCGTGTGAGCAACGAGTAAATACCTCGTGTGAAAACGATTAAAATAATCCGTGATAAATATTTTAATTCACGTCATCGCGTCGCCTGTAATGGATCACGGCGTGGTGTAATTTGACAACGCACTTTACACCTCTAGGGGACGGCTCCACCCTTATTCTGGAACCTATTGACGTTTATTTACGACGACTCTTGGAAGTTTGGTATCTTTTCAGCATTTCCTCTTTGTTACCCCTAGTCTAAGTCTAGAGCAGATAGTTTGTGACCACCCCAAGAGATTGTCCATGCAAAGACAATGAGTGACAGTACAACACCTTATGATAATCCTAAAGTGAATTTTGTTTTTGATTATATTATTATTATTATTATTATATTATTCCGCAAGCTTTAACCATTATGCCATCAAGAGTGTTGCCTAAATAACTTAATGCACCGTAGAGAGATATATACCATGCGGTTCCTTGGTTCATGTTAGTAATATATAATGGTCCCTGACCCAACAAGGTAAGGAAGAGTCGAGAAGGTTATCACGACAAAACACAGTGTAAGTTGCTAACCCCTTATCTCGAACAATGTTTTGGGGCAGACAAGCGAGTCAGCAAGTATTTTATTGAATTATCCACTTTTAATTAGTGGTTTGCTTCCGTATCTTCGGGTAAATGCTTGAATAAGATCTTTAAACCTTGGGTGGTAGTCATAGTTGATTAAAGAAAAAAATATATATGGTTGTCTGTAAAGTTGGTTTACGGACGATAATTTTACGGGATAACGTCAGAAAAGTGTCACAAGCCGAACGCTTAGGCGAACCGTGCCTTTCTATCGCTTGTTCCGCGCTCTCGCTTGCACGCTCGTCTCAGGCGGAACGTGACACTTTTTCGTGCGTGCAGACGGCATTCATCGATTTATATAACGTTATCACGTCAAAAATCAATTTCATACAGTACTATTGATATTTTTTGACTTCACTGAATCTGCAATTTAGGAAACTCTACATAAATTGCATTTATACAATAATTACAGACAGAAAAAATATATTTCTTTGTCACGAATTTCATCTTGACAACTTTATTCTATTCGGCAACCGTATTTGACCGACTAATAGCACTTACTCGTAAGTTACTCTATTGAAAGCTTTCCAACGGTTCCTTGTAAAATGCACGAAGTATATGATCGAGCGATCGTCCTGCCATCCAAACGGAGTTTCGGAATAGGGCCATATCGGTATAGGTTGATCCATCACGGCAAGATAAGGATCTCGTTAGGTGTGGGTTTCGTCGGGTTTGATTCCCCGGTTGGGCAAGTTTTCTGACAACACGGGGATGAGGTTCGATACGTTCTTTTTTTGTGATACAGATTTACATCAACAAACACATAAAAGAAACATACTTTATTAGTTATGAACGAATAAGTGAATGTACAATTTTAATAAGCAAGATTCCTGTAGTTCTAAAACTATTTTTTAAAATGTATAAAGTAAGGCCCTTGAATGGAAGCTAGACACTGGATCTGACACTTCTCATACATCTGCTTGGCGGCTGACTAAGGGAACATAGCGGTAGCTAGCCAACTAACTATTGTACGAATAAGCACCCTCACTGGGAATTGAACCTAGGACCTCCAGATTGTGAGACCTACTGAGCTAGCAGCCACTTAACGACGCGACGGAGACGGTCAATTAAAAAAAGTTCCTTATGTTGGCAGCATTTAGGCACCAATTAGGTACTTACTTTGAAATCGTAGAAAATATTTATTCCCAACCTTGAGTGTTTCAATACAGAAGTACAAGTACTATGTAGGTATGTCGTTATCTTGATTTATAATACGTTTCCTTCACAATTTCCTAAATACTCTGGCAATCCGAACACTATAAACCTTATCAAAAGCTCAGCCCATTAAACGTAGATGATTCGACAAATTATTGAGCATAAAGTTAGCCATACAGAGAGATAAATTAGAAATAGAACTGAAGAACTAAATCTAGTAAAGAATTTTAATTGTTTGTATTGTCTTTCTCACAGTTATGTTTAGTCGAACCAATAGTAAAAAGTTCTCGTATACCGATAGTCGGACCACGCGGAATCTCAATTCGGACTAGGGATATTGTCGGCAGACATCCGTGACCGGTGAGGGTTTAATGAAGTTTATCCTTAGTGAATTGCATCCCAGCTCTCTTTTATAAGCTTAATACAATAAGCTTTAGTGTATAATGTATTTTACAGTTTTATATATTTCTTAAAACTGTAATTTTCCAGACCCAAAAATAACATCGTAGTATGCGCCGAAATAAATTTATTTATAAAAATATTTTTTGTTACCATGAATGAAAAGTATAAATAGAAACCAATACTACTAGTAAACTTTTAACACTTTATATGGATACACAGTAAACGTATGTCTCTGACCATTGTTTATCAGTGACCATAAAGTAAAACAAAAAGCCAAGCCCTGGGGTCATTAACGGTGATTTTTATAGCGCCATAAAGTACCGTCCGACTGATACATGGTGTTCAACAAAGTAAGCTTATGCGTGCACTGATAGTATATACAGTCTGTATATGTGTAACATCGTAAGTGTACACCTAACGCTTGAACTTGGCCTTTATCTGACCGATGGTAAGTCAGCTCATCCTCGAGTTAATGATACCTCTTTATGCTACCACTGCTGTTTGGCGGCAGACTTGGGTAACATTATTGTGGTAACAGCTAGCCAGACGGACACAAAAATACAAAAAGTACAAATACAAAAATATTTATTGACTAAAACAGTTGACATAATATGTTGTAGTCATACAGTCTGTTACAGGGGGAGCCCTGTGCGACGGGTGTAGGCTCTCTTTCTATACGGATGACATTTTGTTTCGTTTGCCCTAACACTAACTAAAAAGAGTTTCACAGATACCCCACACTGGAAAGTCAAAAACTATGTTGCAAATAGATACTACTACACTACAGATAGATATCAATAAATCCCTATTAGACAGTTTATACAATGCCGAGAAGTTGTCATGCGTCATACGTCTCTATAGCATAGTTTATTTTGCTAAGAAACGATTTTTTGCCATTTTATGAAATGAAAAGAAATCATTTTAAACCATACCATCAGTCCATATTTAAAAAATAAATTATAATTACAATTATGAATGATGTCAAATATGTAACTTAAAATTTTATGTCAAATTTAAAATTAAAATAGTATGTCAAATCTAAAATTTAAAATAGTACGTCAAATTCAAAATTTAAAATAGTATGTCAAATTTTAGACACACATATTTTATCCAAAATGTTCAAAGTTATTTGAAGGTTACTAGCGAGCAAAAACTACAATTATGCAGTTACTCGAAAATTATGCTTGAATCTTCAACTACAAACTGTTGCAAAATTATTGTTCTTGGTTTAACTCATGCACTTATTACAACACGACATGCGTATTCTTGCTGGAAATTTATGATTTCGATGCTTTCCCGACGCACAGAGTATAAATCAAAACGTCGAAATACGACTAAGATAACCATTGGTGCTAGGGGGCGTGTGTGAAATACGTGACTCTAGTTCAACAGCCTTGCCTCGGGGCACCCTTCGCTGCCGAGGCATGCCAATGGTCGGTCTCACTTTCTCACAGAGTGCGTTTTAGTTGAATTTGATTAGTTTACTGTAGATTGCTATGGTTTTCAGATATTATTTCCATTATCTGTGATCTTCAGTGATCGAAATCTATAGACCGTGATACAAAGAAGATGGGTAATCTATATTTTATATACTTCGCTTTTGTCTTCTCGTTGTAAAATGTTGTTAAATAAGTAAGACACGAGTTTCAGATTTTTTGAATCCGACAACTTGAAGTTGACATGATGCAGCTAAACATGATATCTTTTGCATTGAATTAACCTACTATATACATTTAAATCTCTTTGCATTCAATTGAAATATTTATTTTTACATATGAACAAAAAAAATTAACCTACGAAGAAAACAAAACAAATTACTTATTGTGTGTGTTTTTAAATAAATACTTTTGTGTGTCTATTTATAGAGTTAATAGTACTTGCCAAGTACGAAGTCAACGTCGTCTACTAGGACTTCATAAGATCGGAATAACAGTAGCCTATGGAATTGAGAAGGGCCCGATAAATTAAAAAGTCCGTACAGGCGAATTACGTGTATGCCAAAATTCTTCACAATTACAGGTCTAACGCATAACTCAGTCTGTTCCTGAGGAACGATGCCTGAAAATATAATAGCAACGTTTGATGTTCCGTAAACACACCCTCCCGTACAGCTCCCATTCAGTAACAGACTCAGCTATGAGTTAGAACAGTAGCTATAACGTATTAAAGATGTACTTGATTTAAACGATTTAAAATAGTCATCTAGTAAATCATCAGTCTAGTAAAATAGTCAGGGAGTAAAGGTTCTCGAGTGGCGACCACGTACCGGGAAACGTCTACCAGGCCGTCCCCTTACTAGATGGACCGACGACCTGGTTAGAGTCGCGGGGAGTCGCTGGATGCAGGTGGCTCGGGACCGGTCGATGTGGCGTACCATGAGGGAGGCCTATGTCCAGAAGTGGACGTTTCCCGGCTGATGATGATGATGATGAAAATAGTCATCTCAGCAGGAAATGTGCTTAGACCGCGTGCCTTGAGACAACGTGGTTCATTCAGGCCCCCTGCCCACCCTAAATAAATCACCCCTCTGTCATCGTGTGTAATGCATGACTCTAATTAAAAATAATAATGCAAGAGCGTTAATGACGCGTACATTCGCGGTCATTTGTCTTCGTCTCGTTAAGTATCTGCCGCACTAATACGAGTGCGTGATAAGTACGGGTTAAGTGTTTCAAGTGAGAAATAAGTTGTAACGTTTCGTGTGCTGCAACGTGACACTTTTTAGACGGCGGTATGATAAACTTACTTTAAGATAAAAGTGTATTTGAATCGAATTAGGTACTAAAGCAAAGTTTCATGATTAGCTTTTTAAGTTGATCGTAGTAAGATGTTGCTTTTGACTCATAGGTACCTCTGATTCAGCCGTGAAAACACCCACGGGACGACATGGGGTGGTACACGAGTAAAGTAATAAGTAAATGCGTTCAAAAACAACTGGAAAACTTTTACTGAGGCAAATTTAAGATTTATATCGTTTTCTCGTTGATTCCGTTGTCAGAACTGGACCAAATTGAAATTACACGGGAAGCACCACCTTTAAAATAAAAAAAGAATCATCCAAATCGGTAACAAACATTTAAAAAAGTACCCGTCGAATTGATAACCTCCTCCTTTTTTGAAGTCGGTTAAAATACATCGGGAAATTTTAGAATAATTATTCAAAGTCGACATTCAAAATGATACGTGGCCTAGCGTTACTACCAGTACCTTTTTCCTAGGAGTAATAATAAACTGAAATAAATAAACTGAATGAAGACATAGACACAATACAAGAAAATTATTTATTATTTGCAGTATTGTAATATATTAATCTCTCCTTCGCGTAATTTTGGCACTTTCGTTTTTGTTTATGTTATTAGTTAATAAATAAATGCAAGCTTTAGTGGCACTTAAATCTATGTCTAAATCCCTCTCCTAATGCTTCCATACTAAATTTCTGTTGCCATAATCTATTAAAACAGAATAGCTGGCTTTGATAAGTAAATAACTAAAAATAGGAGATGAAATTATAGTGTCGCGAAATAAATATCATTAATTTACAACTTCATCGTTTAGCTACAACAGCATTTACGCAGCTAATGGTTCATACAGGACGCTTGGGACAATAATCGAGAAAAAGTGTTTAAAATAAAAGTTGTATCTCACTGTAAAGTTGTATGTTAATGATCCTCATTTCGCGACATCACAATCTGATGTCATATTTTTAGATAGTAACTATACAAATCCAGCTATTATATTTTAAAAGATTATGGCAACTTAAATTTAGTAAGCAACTTTGATGGAGGTGGATCGCCTTAACCTAGGTAACAATTAGGATATTATTTTTACATTTTTACAATTTACCTATTTCTACAAATAAAGTACTTTGACTTTGACTTTACATAACTATGTAAGTACACTAGCATTCAAACTAGGCCGAGCCTGTGTCTTGAATGCTAGATTCATCCAATGACTTATTTAATTCTAAAAAGTTTAGTTAACGCTACATAAGGTATGGTATGGATAAATCTTCTTACAGTTATTACTGATAGTAGAAGCATCGGTGGCGCAGTGGATGAGGCACGGACTCTCAATTTGAGGGTTCCGGGTTCGAATCCAGCCGTGTACCTATGAGTTGTTTTTCAATTCAAGTACATTGTTCAATTGCTTAGCGGTGAAGGAAAACATCTTGAGGAAACTTGCATGTCTTGAACGTGCTTGTGAAGTCCGCCAATCCGCATTGGTCCCGCATGGTGGATTATGGCCCACTCTGTAGCAGAGTAGGCCTGAGCCCCTGCAGTGGGGACGTTTACGATAATGATTACCTATAGTTATAGTATTGTTTCTGTAGTTCTTTGTGTATACATTTTTGTGTGTCAATGCCGTTGGTTCCACAACGTAATAAACTACTTGTACTATCAATGGACACTACTCACCGCAACTTCAACGAGCACGAGCCAATCCTCAATGCTGCTTCCAACACGGTGACAGCGGCTTGGTATTGCCCGGCTGCCAGCAATTCTTGTCCAACAACCTGTAAACAAAATGCATATATTAGTTATTTATTTACTATCTTTTGCCCGCGACTTTGTGTTCGTGTGCGTGGACTTCAGAAATTGTCCCACGGGAATTACTTGTTCGATCGGGAAGTACCTTTATAAAAATCAAATCATTCTGACGCTCTGTTCCGATGTGGAGGGTGGATAAACAAAACAAACAAAAAACCATTCGTCTAATCAGTATGGATTGGACTTTTCTCGATGGACAGCTCATATTGGACCAGACAGACCATCGGGGTCTTTGTCTCTTCTCGCAAAACACAGAATGGATTTTGATGGTATATGGTATGGGAATATATTGTATGGAATTTTGGTTCAAATTAGAAAAATCATTAGAAAAATCGTAACACCTTGCAAGTTTATGTTTTGTAAGGATTATCAGAAAAACTTATGAAAATTTAATTTGAATTTAAAACATTAACATTAGGGTTTGAAAACCTCATATTATTCACTGTTAAACGACATTTGACATAAATTCCTAAATCTACTCATTTTTCTGATAATCCTTACAAAACATAAACTTGCAAGGTGTTTCGATTTTACTGATGAGAAGTATATTTTATTCATAGATAAACGATACAATTTCGAAGCGTTACTTCTGTTGGTTTTGATATACATATTTGCACTGTATTAGCGAACCGAACGATGGAATAATAGTTCTGTAGATGCATTCCGAACTTAATTGAGACTTCCTAAGTGTAACTTTATGTGAAGAGAGTGAAGCTGGTAGAGTGTGGCGCAACAGTACGCGCGATGCACCCGTAAGTGGGAACATAAAGCTTGATGCAATTCTGTTTGTCTGGTATTACAATGACAAGAACATAATCAGCACTCTGTATATCTCTATTCAAATGTATCTTGTTTAATGTCGAAATGTCCCAATGAATTTGGATCCTCGCATTGTCTCGTGTGTCCCTGTGTGGTTTGCTAAACGCCAGTGTCAAGTGTCAATGTCTGACATTGCCACGAAAGCCGTGGGCGAGTGTGGACCTTTAGTAGTACCGGATGGTATAAAAATATGATATGTTATGTATTACTTGTTAGGATACTTTTTATCTTGGCATAGTGTTCCCGTGGGATAATATCTGAAACCCACGCAAACGAAGTTCTCTTATTTAAAGTAATAATTTTCTTTTAATTTTATTCAATACAGTTAAGTAAATCTGTTTTACATTAACCGTAATTAATGTTAAGCTGTGATACGGAGACAATTTAAAATCGAAATCATTACCTCGAAGGAGAAATCTGAATAACATCGAATTTAAATGGTCCCAATCGGCATTTTGTTTACTGCATTTCGATAATTTTACAAGAACATTGATATCAATTGGGGAATTGATTTGGAAAACGATCTGCGCCCACACTGCACTGCGGCCGCTTTTTGCCCTCAGAGGCGCGCCGCCATTTTGCGAACTGTCATTTCTTGTCATTCGTTCTTCATTCTGATGGTAATATAATGGTGTGTGAATTACTTAAAATAATATACTTTAGGCCCGAAATTGCGAACAAAACAATAACACAAATCTGAACGCGGATAGCTTTGGTGAAGAAATTACTGTACAAGAGCTAGTAATTTGAATATAATTATACATTTCAGGGAGGCGGGCAACACTGCAGCATTCACCGACATTTTACTGTGAACGCAAATACACCTGTTTAGTGCAATGATAGGTATTTTATGGCACATTCTTTCATTGTGTTCATCTTTTACTGCGGCCTATGTTTAGCAGGTTATGTATGAGTTATCCGCCCGGCTTCGCTTTTCAAACAAATCTTATGTATCAAATTTCACCTCATAGATACTGTAAAACCTAAACACGTCGACCAACCAACCTTCTCCTGTTACAAAGGTCGGTTAAACAGTTTTTATATTGCGTAAACAATAGTGACGTCAACAGTGCTAAAATGATCATGCGATTTTGAGTATCCGTGACCCAACCATAAAATGTGCAACCAATTTTTAAAAAACCATTAGCTTTGCATTAAGGGCAACCGAAGCAAAATATACCTTACACGTGAGCTTATCAGCAAGTTATAAAGCAATAATATTAGTTTGGAACACCCAAGATCGAAACTTCAAAAGGAATCAATTACAGGTGGATTTAACAAAACTGTATTTTGCTTATCGAATGGGGAAGGTGGAATGTTCACATCAGGAAGATGCTTACCACATCATGATGTAGTGTAGTTGGAGCGATGAGTATCATTGTCGAAATTACAATATCTATGATAGTGAGTGTAATAGAACTTTGGCGTATCCGCTATTAGATGTGTGTCTTATTTTTGTAGCTCCTTAGCACGAGATCTTCTTATAAATATTTGATCTTGACACACTCACCTCTAGTAAAATGTTTTTTTCTCGAATGTACTTGATGCTGTTGGTCCTGCGACCTCTACAGCTTCACCCGGACTATTCTGCTGCGGCTGCGCCCATTTAAAACGCTCCACCGATTATTACGGTACGGTTAACTAGAATTAACACTTTATAAAAAGTGATACAGAGTTAGTTATAATAAAGGTTTTAGGATTTTTAGACGTCTTTACTGAAGTCGTTACTTCCTTGTAATTTTTAAGACTCGACAGAAGCAGCAGTTTCTTGTAAGCATAGACATACTCTTCTTGCCAGAACACATCAAAGATGAGCATTTAGATGACTTGGTGCTGCATAGCCAGGCGCACATGGAAAATGCAACCAAGTTGTTAGGATTGGAATCCGCTCTCGTAAACATTTCCGTCGCTATAACCACTATACTAGATTATGGAGTCGCTGATGGCTCAGACCTCCAAAATGAGTTACGTTGTACAGTGATCATGCAGATCGGCGTTGTTTTAGTATGTAAGTACGAGTAGGTACTTATTATTAAAAATAATAGGGACAAAAAGTTGGAGCGACTCCGACGGAAAGTCGGCCATTTTGTGGTAGCTCTCGATCCCGCGTCGCTGCCGATCAAATGTCGCGCAGATTGTATGTAAATCCGCGGAGCCGGCCGCGTATTTATGGTCCTTCCATCACTGGGAATGGAGACTGAAGAAGGGATATTGAAGCCAACTTAACTTAAGAATATTTTATAAACTGTCACGCAAATAATACACGTACACGTAAATAATAACAATACATAAACACAACGCAAAAATGCACAGAAGTACACTATTACAGTTATTACTAAAATAACTTATCTTACAGTACGTAGTCCTTGATGGACCATTGATTATAAGACATTATTTGTAGTGCTAATAATTTGTAAAACGAACGAAAATCTCTTGAAAAACTGACACTTTGGCTCAATTTTAAGGCAGTGTAATGAATGGTCGCAATGAATGAATAATGCTGTTGAGTAGACCCTTAAATGCCTTCAGTGCCCTCCACTAAGGCGTAGCCAGTTGCATGTTCCAGTCCCATTGTTTCGTCACGGTAAAAGCGCCGAAAAATGCTCAGATGTCGCCCAGTTGGTGGAATGTATGCAAAATGGGGTCCTTAATGCCAGTCTCGAGTCGGACGGGGCCCTTCGGTATATTATTATTTCCTTGTTGTCCTTCTGCTGTTTAAACTGCAGGCAAGGTTGTTCGTTTACTATGAGATCAAGTAGATCTTCTTTAAGAGGCCATAGAGCGACAGTGGCGCCCTCATACTTTCTTTTCTACATTTCTCAGCAATTACACAATAATTTCAAAAACCAAGCCGGACTTTTTATAGTCATTGCTGATTTACGGTTTATCACTACATTATGGATTCATGTTTAGATTCTGTGTAGTTATTATAAATTGAACTGACGAAAGTGGTCACTTCTAACTGTTTTATTGATAGTAACTGCACACAATCGATGTAATCAATGTAAACCAGCAACAACTACAAAAAGTCCGGTTCGGTTTTTGCAATTATTGTATAATTGCGGGAAAATGTAGAAAAGAGCGAATGGGCCTTTAAAATATCATCCATAATATAAATCGATTTATTTTTAACCAACTCATGTTTTATGGAAATCTATAGTCCATCCATTAGTCCACTGTTGGACAGTGCCTCCCTCATCGATCCGACGTTCTATGAAGGCATGAACAAGACGGATTGGTGATCGCAGTAAGATGTTATCATTACATAGGTAGGTGCTACTGCCCATCTTCTAATCATTATGCTCTTAGTCGCCTTTTACGACAATCGCGGGATATCATGGATATGTCTAGTATGGGTTTATTAGTTAAATTCATAAATCATACACAGATTTGAAATTAAATGTTTGCAATACAATAGGAAACAAAATAAGAGTCAAGTGAATGAATTTATATACGAGAAAAAGAAAGCTTTTAAGAGGGAACAGCAGATAAAAAATTTCATATGAAATTAAGGGTTTGGGATATAGCTGTTTTCTCAACGAAACGTTAGCCAAATTCAATCATTTTGATCTTATTCTCTTTATCAAAGAATAATCTAGGCCCGTTGGTTTTGCTTTTTTCAATATTTTGTCTACAATTAGAATTATGGGCATCTCAAAACTCAAAATTTCAGAAAAAATTTCTTTCAACTTATGGTACTCATTATTTAGAGTAAACGTAACATTTTCAGAAAAAGCAAAACCAACGGGCCTAGATTATTCTTTGATAAAGAGAATAAGATCAAAATGATTGAATTTGGCTAACGTTTCGTTGAGAAAACAGCTATATCCCAAACCCTTAATTTCACGGCAAAACTAGGCAAATACCAAAAAAAGCTTCAACTGTCCTTCTCGCACAGTTCGGTTCGGGAGGCAGGGTACACTATATCACAACTATATACTGTGTATTATATGTATAAAAATAAAGTAAGCATGCATTAGTGATGTCAATAAGCTTTATCGATTTTTTCGACTAATAGTGGTGGGAAAAATATATCGATAGATACCCTTTCTCGAGCTATAATGGTTTTACCTGTTAGTTTTAATGTTTAGATTGATCTAAATAAACAAATATAAAGACAAATAATTCTAAGGAAATTTATTTTATCTCTAGAACAGAACATTTTCCCTGAAATTCTTAGTTGTTGTTACGTTTTGTTACGTGTAAATAATTAAATATGATTTATGAATAAGTGACTTATGTTTCAAATATTTTTTTAATGTTAAAGTTCGAGTCGGACTCGCATACAAAGGGTTCCGTACCACTGTAAAATATCTAAACAGAAAAAAAACACAGAAAAAACATAACATTTATTGCATGGACATCCGTTTATTTATAACTTTTTTAAAAGCTTTTTTATATTATTTTTTGTTATTTATTATTATTGAAAGTCTTGAGAGAGAACGAGAAGTTATATGGACATCGCATGTACAAATCGCTACGGAGACTATATGACCCGACACAGATATCCCGGAGATCAGCCAGCAAGAGCTTGAAATGGCTCTCCAACAACTCAAAAACCGGTCAAGAGCAAGTCGGACTCGTGCACCGAGGATTCCGTACAGAATATGAATTAATGACATACTGAAAATCATAAATAATAGGTATGGTAATATGCACCCAACAATGCTCTACCGAAAATGAAATTCTAAGCTAAATTACATATTACGAAGTTAAGTTTGTAAACATTAAAAAATCAATTTTACTGTGTTACAATTAAAAAATTCAGATTTATTCCTATGGTTGTGCTGTAAAACCTTTCTTCTTGCCAAATTTCAAGACATTAGGTCAACGGGAAATACCGTATAGATTTTGGGTTCATTGCATTTTGTACGGAAATGGTCTAAAATACAGCTATATCTTTTTATTGCGTTGACCTATAAGTTTCATTATTTGACAGATCTAAGGGACAGCAGACTGGAGTATTCGATATCACAGTGATCCTATAAGGATTCCTTTTTTCCTTTTGAGGTACTTAAAATATAATAGTATAATATGAAGTATGACAGTAGGAAATACGATAGATTTCGACGATATTATTATTCATGTCGACAAATAAAAACTTGAAATATTTTTTCCCAGTTATACATCTCATACACTTAAGACGGGATTTTTAACTCGTCTATTCTATTGTGTGAGGTGTCGTGAAATTACAGTTTTTTAACCGACTTCAAAAAAAGAGGTTATCAATGCGACCTGTATGTATGTAATATTTCCAGAACTGCCCAGTTTTCATATATGTTAGTCTATACCAGCTTCTAAAGAAGTGTGCCAAATTTCTAAAGTGTATGTTTGTTTGTCCTCGCATATATCCGGAACACACACACAAAAGAAAAACACACATAGGGTTCGTGGATTTCAACAAAGCATTCGACACACTCGAACATAGATTTATCTGGGACGCACTGGAAAAACAAGGCGTACATGCAAAATACATAAGAATACTGAAAAACATATACACAAAAAGCACCGCACAAGTGAAGCTAGAATCTACAGGCGAAGAATTTTCGATTGAGAGAGGGGTACGCCAGGGAGACCCAATTTTACCAAAAATATTTTCAGCTATCCTGGAAATGATATTCACAAATCTGGATTGGACGAATAAAGGACTAAATATAAATGGCAAAAAGCTGAGTCACCTACGCTTTGCAGACAACCTGATCTTAGTTTCGGAAAACCCGAAAACCCTACAGACAATGTTCCAACAGTTAGCGGAAGAGAGCGAGAAAGCAGGCCTGTCAACGAACTTAACGAAAACAAAAGTAATGTCAAATTCCTCACAAACAGAGCCCATAACAGTAAATAATGGAGAAATAGAGTATGTAGAAATGGACAAGACTAATAACTGAATGGCAACCACGAGATAGCAAAAGAAAAAGAGGCAGACAGACTAGAAGATGGGAGGACGACATCAGACAAGTGGCGGGTCCAACATGGACCCGCATAGCGAAAGATAGAATAGAGTGGAAATCCTTAGAGGAGGCCTATGTCGAAAGACAAGCTGAAATGTAGGAACGACCGGTTACTGATACTTAATATAAAAAGATAAGTAACGTATAAAGTAAGCATATTTTTAAGAAAATTAAAACAAAAAATTAGTTCAGCAATAAAGGCTATTTTATTTAATTTATTTTTTATATATCCGGAACTACAAGTTCGATTTAAATAATCCCTTTTTTGTTTACCTAGGTATTGTAAAACTTAGGGAAGACTGCAAGTTTCATCAAAATCGGTTCAGTAGTTTTTGAGACTGGGAATGTTAAGTGTGTATTTCGGCGTTGCAGTGCAGCAGAGCAAATTTAAAATTAATGTTTTAACTGTACTGTAATCTGTATGCCGAATAAATTATTTCTATTCTATTCTATTAGTTAAATGTTTGTTACCTCAGAGCTTTTCACTGGGTGAACCGATTTGGATGATTCTTTATTATTTGAAAGCTGATGCTTTCCATGTGGTCCCATTTCAATTTGGTCCGGTTCTTAGAATGGAATCCATGAGAAAACAATATACATCTTAAATTTTCCTTAATAAAAGTAGACTTTTAGGGCAGTTGAAGTCGGTTTCTAGTTCTTTTTGAACGCTTTAACTTGTTAGTCCTTAGACTCTAGCACTCTAGGTACTAAAACACCTCTAGGTCACCTAAAGTATCGTTGGAAGACGAACGTTCGGATATGGTGAAACTAAAAGGTTTCTTTGTTGACCGTAGAACCCTAAAATAGCAACGCCATAATTTATATTGTATTTATATGTGATAGGTACTTACTAGTCAATTATATCAAATACAACCACAGTATGTCGAGACTAAACCAATATGCGAACAATAATTTCTCAAAACGTAAAACAAGGGTTGACGCACGCTCACGTCAAGTTTATTATAATTTTGAAAAATACACTCTAGCCCAGGCGGAGGGGTAGCGACTATGCGCGGCTCGCAGGGGCCTCTTTGGGATGTTATGCAGCGTTATTTGTGTGAGTGAAAGCATGTGAAAGGCTGTATGTGTGCGTACCGAATCGCGACAGCAATAACATATTCAAATACCTACTATTCTACGGAGACTTTGCTTCATTGGCGTCTTAAGTACAAAATGTCTGTCTGGAGTACTCCAAGGAACAGAAGTTGAAATGCTTCGGTTTTTGCAATTCCGTATGCTAAATGCGTCGATACGTTTTGTATTGTTACCGGTGCAGTGGTCGGTAAAGAGGTTTTCCTTTTTCTTCCTTACACAATGGAGGGCCTTAAAATACAGAGTTGTGAGTGACAGTACTTAGGTTTCCGGAGTTAAATGGCTTCAGTTGTTATGACAAACGGAGCACTACTTACTTCAACATTAAAATACTATTCTAATCTTTGAAATGGATTGTTTGAAATGTGCTTGTTTGTTGCTACGCAGCTTTTGAAGTTATCGACGGATATTTTATTTGTAGTTGGCCTTCATCTCACCTGATTGTAAGTGACTATTAGGCCGACGATAAGCGTGTGCTCCTAGAAGCCCCAATAAAATGAAGCGCTGACATTTTACAGTCCAATATTGGTTCGAAAGCCTACCTAAATAAAGTGCATTTTTTTCTCTATCTTACCCCACCCTGTACTATATATTTAGGGTAAGGGTAACCATAAGTTGAGAGATTGTATGATGTGGAGGAACACAGGATTAAGAGCTCAAAAATCAAATATATAGATGGCTTTGATTTCAATATAAACTCTTTCTTAGCGGAGCGCAGCGTCTGTCCCCATCTGATAGCGGTCAAACAAGACCCTATTGACAGCATAAATAAGACACAATAAGAATAAATAAGACTAAATAAGCTTAAATTCGATCCTTCGACAGCTGGGACGTTCACACAATATTTTATTCGCGTTTACTGGCTATTTATGTTGACTTTTTCGGGAAATAACGACGCGGTTTGCTGGAATAAAAGGTGGCATAAATTCTACTTGATCGGATGGTAAATTGCTTCCTCTCTGTTTGAGACAAAGCAAAAGTACTTGTTGGTTATGTACACGAAATCTTTTTTTAAGGTATCTTGTCTGTAACACTCTTTTAATTAGGTATTGTAAGGAATCAAAGTTGTTTTGTTATTATCACTCTAAATTGAAATAAATGCTTTTAATTTTCAAGTAGTTAGAAAATATTCGTCAATTCCGAACTATTTTTCAATAGATGCCGAGCGCACATTTTAATAGTCAATGCTCAAAAATAATACTCGATTACGAGTAGAATTGGTTTTCCCACGTTTACACCATATTACAATAACCCTTTCTTGTTCATATGCAGGGTGTTGAAGGAAATGTCAATTAAAGGTGAATATGACATGGTATACAAGGTACATATTTTTGTGCTCGAGTACAAGCCAAACATTCGAGTATTTTAAGATGACGAACCTTTTCATACAGCGATTAATTTCATCACAATCAGTGACGACGTACCACGATAGTGAACGTCTGCAGAAGTCTTCTTTGCGCATTTTTAATATAATCTGTCCTACAGAGATATAAAGTGAGTGAGGAAAAAGAGTGGTCATAGTACTTACCGATATCAGAACAAAAGGCGACTCATCCAGCTTCATGGCCTGCAACTGTCTGAAGGTCGGCTCCAGGGTGGTTCGAAGAGGGGACTTTAGGGAAGCCTCAACCAACGCGGCCAGGAGCTGGCGGGAAGACGGCTCCACGCCCAGGCCCGAGCTGAAGGCAGCCAGGGCTTCTCCGTGACGGCCAAGGCATTGTAACGCCACACCTAAGGAAAATAGATCAACAAAATTAGACACCGACATCGACAGGTTTGTTTTTTGGTATAAAATCTAACGTTTATATAAAAACAAAACGATAAAATGTAATTGGAATTGATTTAAATGACGCTTTGATGTTATTTTGTGGAATGCAGAACGAACGACGATGAAATGAGAATGAGTTAAGAGGGATATGAAGCAAAGTCTCTGTAGAATAGTAGGTATTTCAATATTTTATTGCTGTCGCGATTCGGTACGCACACATACAGCCTTTCACATGCTTTCACTCACACAAATAACGCTGCATTCACTCCCAACGCGGCCTCCCTCCCCCGCGCTGCGCATAGTCGCTACCCCTCGCCTCGTCAGTCATCGCTCTACGCTTGGCTAGAGTGTATTTTTCAAAATTATAATAAACTTGACGTGAGCGTGCGTCAACCCTTTTTTCACGTTTTGAGAAATTATTGTTCGCATATTGGATTAGTCTCGACATACTGTGGTTGTATTTGATATAATTGACTAGTAAGTACCTATCACATATAAATACAACATAAATTATGACTTTGCCATTTTAGGGGTCTACAGTCAACAAGAAAACCTTTTAGTTTCACCATATCCGAACGTTCGTCTTCCAACGATACTCTAGGTGACCTAGATGTGTTTTAGTACATAGAGTGCTAGAGTCTAAGGACTAACAAGTTAAAGCGTTCAAAAAGAACTAGAAACCAACTTTAACTGTCGTATAAGTCTACTTTTATTAAGGATGTATATCGTTTTCTCATGGATTCCATTCTACAAACCGGACCAAATTGAAATGGGGACCACACGGGAAGCACCAGCTTTCAAATAAAAAAGAATCATCCAAATCGGTTCACCCAGTCAAGTCAAAAGTTCTGAGGTAACAAACATTTAACTAATACACACTTAACATTCCCTTTCTCAAAAACTACTGAACCGATTTTGATGAAACTTGCAGTCTTTCCTAAGTTTAATAATACAAACAAAAAAGGGATTATTTAAATCGAACTTGTAGTTCCGGATATATGCGAGGACAAACATACATACATACACTTTAGAAATTTGGCACACTTATTTAGAAGCTGATATAGACTAACATATATGAAAACTGGGCAGTTCTGGAAATATTACATACATACAGGTCGCATTGATAACCTCTTTTTTTGAAGTCGGTTAAAAAGCAAAAGTGAAATTTGGCAAGAAGAAAGGTTTTACAGCACAACCATAGGAATAAATCTGAATTTTTTAATTGTAGCACAGTAAAATTGATTTTTTAATGTTTACAAATTTAACTTCGTAATATGTAATTTAGCTTAGAATTTCATTTTCGGTAGAGCATTGTTGGATGCATATTACCGTACCTATTATTTATGATTTTCAGTATGTCATTAATTCATATTCTGTACGGAATCCTCGGTGCACGAGTCCGACTTGCTCTTGACCGGTTTTTGAGTTGTTGGAGAGCCATTTCAAGCTCTTGCTGGCTGATCTCCGGGATATCTGTGTCGGGTCATATAGTCTCCGTAGCGATTTGTACATGCGATGTCCATATAACTTCTCGTTCTCTCTCAAGACTTTCAATAATAATAAATAACAAAAAATAATATAAAAAAGCTTTTAAAAAAGTTATAAATAAACGGATGTCCATGCAATAAATGTTATGTTTTTTCTGGGTTTTTTTTCTGTTTAGATATTTTACAGTGGTACGGAACCCTTTGTATGCGAGTCCGACTCGAACTTTAACATTAAAAAAATATTTGAAACATAAGTCACTTATTCATAAATCATATTTAATTATTTACACGTAACAAAACGTAACAACAACTAAGAATTTCAGGGAAAATGTTCTGTTCTAGAGATAAAATAAATTTCCTTAGAATTATTTGTCTTTATATTTGTTTATTTAGATCAATCTAAACATTAAAACTAACAGGTAAAACCATTATAGCTCGAGAAAGGGTATCTATCGATATATTTTTCTCACCACTATTAGTCGAAAAAATCGATAAAGCTTATTGACATCACTAATGCATGCTTACTTTATTTTTATACATATAATACACAGTATATAGTTGTGATATAGTGTACCCTGCCTCCCGAACCGAACTGTGCGAGAAGGACAGTTGAAGCTTTTTTTGGTATTTGCCTAGTTTTGCCGTGAAATTAAGGGTTTGGGATATAGCTGTTTTCTCAACGAAACGTTAGCCAAATTCAATCATTTTGATCTTATTCTCTTTATCAAAGAATAATCTAGGCCCGTTGGTTTTGCTTTTTCTGAAAATGTTACGTTTACTCTAAATAATGAGTACCATAAGTTGAAAGAATTTTTTTCTGAAATTTTGAGTTTTGAGATGCCCATAATTCTAATTGTAGACAAAATATTGAAAAAAGCAAAACCAACGGGCCTAGATTATTCTTTGATAAAGAGAATAAGATCAAAATGATTGAATTTGGCTAACGTTTCGTTGAGAAAACAGCTATATCCCAAACCCTTAATTTCATATGAAATTTTTTATCTGCTGTTCCCTCTTAATATGCCATGAGCCAAAATTTCCCTTAAATTAAAGCCATTGCATTGTTACTACAAAAGTAAAAGGGCAACAGTTCCCAGAATTAATAACGCAGTACCTGACATTCTCAAGATTGAGTGAAACGAAAAAGTCACCGAAAACATGAATATAATGAATTGGTAATTACGAAAGTAACATTAAAAGAAATGGAGCGTAATAATAAAGTAACGTAATATGAACGTTGCGGAGTGAAAGTGATACTCTCGTACAGAATAATGGAAATGTGTAAAAAATGTTGCCCAGGCGCACGCTAGAACGGCTGCGTGAGTGATATGAAACTTGACGTATGGCTGTTAGATAACTGAGAGGCAGAGCGCATCAAACATTATATACATATTAAAAACGATATACCTCTTTATTGAGATGACGAGCGAAATTTGCAAATATTCACATATGATTATATTATCGTGACGAAAAGTGAAAAATTTTAGTCGCAAGTCTGTGATTAGGTAGTATATATATAACGTGTGGTCTCGGCTTTAGGATAGAGCCATCCCATGTGATCCCGATGTAATAAGTTAGAAGGGGGGAAAGTGTTGCAGCATCTACTTATGTAAAACATCTTATTGCGATCTGAAATCCGCCCGCAAAGTGTGGCTATAGCGAATTCATTCATAGAAAATCTTACTAAAATGTCTATGGGGGAGGTCCAAAGAGATTGGAAGGTCCATGTAGGAGAACGTAAGTGGTAGATAAAGATTGTACTTGCCTTGCCGATAGTACGCTTTGGGCCAGTTTGGGCACAGTTCTCTCGCTCTTGTCGCATCTTGGAGCGCTGCAGCGAACTGACCTTGCTTTAGTCTAGCCGCCGACCTGCGTACAATAGTATAATAGATATTATCTACAACACTGCATTCTAGACACCTTTTAAAATTATCTAGTACAGGGGTCTTCAAACTGCGGCACAGCTAAAGCCGGTCCACAGTAAGCTTCAAGACAAGGAACGAGACTGGCTGAGATTTCTTATTTATGATAAAAATGAAAATAAATTACAACTTAATAAAAATGAGTTTTACATGAAATGTGTACCGGGCCAACAACCACCATATGGATTCTGGACCAACGATATGGTAAGTGTAGCATGAAACCGCTCGCTTCAATCGCTTGCCAATCAATTACATTTACAATTAACATGACAGACCATTTTCTGACCTGGATGTTTAGTTTTGAGATGTAACGTGTGGTTCTTAGTTTAAAAGGTTTGGAGACCCCTGATCTGGTATAACAGGTACAATCGAGCACTGTCTTATTTTGACAAGTGGTCTCGTTGCGGCATTGATTGTGATTGTAGTGGGTGCTACTTGTTTAATTATAATTTATTATTGGTTCACTTCGTATTTACGTGCTGCCTAGAAGGAAGAAATGGCGACAGATTTGTTATTTACTGATCGGGTTTAATTTTAGATTTATAGTGACAACGTGTTCGACGAGCAATATGTATCTGTTAAAACGATAATAAAACACACAAGTCGTAGACAGAACTAGATAGATGTTTGCCCTTAGTGAATTCTCCAGACTAGTTGCAGGGCAAGGAAGTTGTCCGATATAAAAAGCTTAACGAGTTGTGTGCGGTAAGTTCAGCTTTAGTCAGCTGACCTGTTCCTGTTTAGGCATACAATGTGAAGTCTTACCGATTGCTGTACAGTATGTGGTTGGCGGGATCGAGGGTGAGAGCGTCGGTGTATAGCGCCACGGCGGTGGGGAAGTCCCCGGACTGGCACGCTGCGTTGGAGGCGCGTACCTTCTCCACGAAGAGTGCCCGTGACGCGGCGCCCAGCGACGCTGAGCCCGTCGGCTCCACCTGGCACAAACACACCAACATCAGGAGGAGCAAGTGGAGTCCGACGTAATCATTCCAATACCGGCCAAAAGAACAAGTCAGATCATAGCGCTCACCAAGCGGTACAGCTAGGGAGTTAAACTAAATGTCTGTCTGTATTTGTTTAGAGCTCCCTAGGAGTACCATGGGAGTATTGTAGTTAAACGTGAACTGTCTCTAGCTACTTCGCAACTTTATAGTCAGCATCTTGCATTTCCTTTAGCTGGGAGAAATCCGCAGCAGATGAGTCGACACGACACATCATAATGAGCATATGTCCACTATTGATACGAGAAATTATTTAATAAATTACCTGACTGATTAAAAGAAATGACATTGAAACAATGTAAAATGAAATTCCATAATTTATTACGTGACAAATAATATAAATGATTTTTGAATGTCGACTTGTAGAGTTATAGTGTAGGATAAAAGTATGACTTCCATTTACAATTTTGACTGATATTTATAATGGTAAACCAGTTGTAGTTAATGCACTTAAGACCATTGTTATACCACCCAGTTCTACAATAAATATTTCTGAGTCTCTCATATATCGCCAGATTCTGACTTTGCATGAGAGGAACTAGGGCTTTGTGGTTGCAGTAAGTTTTGGATGTTAAATAGTCTACCTATTTGCTGCGAGGTTGCTGACAGACTTAAAATTAACAACCATAAAATAAATTTTTGATAGCGTAGTCCAAGGTTACTCCAAGACTAACAACGATACTCATAATATTTATTCGTAAAAAAATTCATATCCAAACCAAGCAATATTGACGAGTGAGATTGACATTCATTTCGTCCCAACGATGATTCGGGCACCACCTTAAAAAGTAGCATATACTCATTTGACCTTTAGATCAAACTCAACGTCTTTTTGCATACATCGCCTCGGAAATTAATCGATTAATACGAATCGTGACTTAACTTTTATCGATATTAAATTCGATCCAACCCCTTCAATGGATAATAAACTTTCTACCAACCGATTTGAGATATAATTGGCTCGGGTGTTAATAACCTTGAGGAGTAATGATTTCATTTGGAGCCAGTTCCGTAGGAAAGTTCGTGAGTAGCGCTGCAGCATTTTTGTTGGTACCTAATTTAAATAGAATGCATATTAAGTTGGTATAACGTTGTGATAATTAAGAATTAATAAGATTTAGTGAGTTGGAGACGATTGGTAAACATTTAACGTGTTCTTAGTATTTTTATGTTTATGAATTGGTGTATTGACCAATACCCTCATAGAAGGTGACAACCCTCATCAATTAAGTCTCACTCATGTCAAACAAGGGGTGAATTCACTAAGGAGAAACAAACCTCACGGCTCGGATGTCTGCTGACGTCGTTCGATAGTGATCCTTGTTGCATAGGAAATTAGATATAATTTGTCTATAGTAAATTGCACTCCAGACGATAAATAAACCAAATAATGCACGAATGTTATAAGTCAAACCATTATACCTACTTTTCATGATAGATATACTTCTCATCAGAAAAATCGAAACACCTTGCAAGTTTATGTTTTGTAAGGATTATCAGAAAAATGTGTATATTTAGGAATATATGTGTCAAATATAGCTTAATAGTGAATAATATGAGCTTTTCAAATCCTAATGTTAATGTTCTAAATTGAAATTAAATTTTCATAAGTTTTCTTGATAATCCTTACGAAACATAAACTTGCAAGGTGTTACGATTTTTCTGATGAGAAGTATATTTTTGCGCGGTATGTTAGGTCATAGATATATTTTTAATTTAAAGTTGATTTTTATTAGATTTTTATTTATTTCTGAAACTTTTAATCTAAAACAGAACAACTACGTTCATTTATCAAGTAATGCTGCATTATTTACTATATAGATATTCTTACTGTAAAATAATAATAAAAAATACCAAGCGATTTTCTTATTTGAAACAATAAATTTTTTTCGTAGCGTTCATATAATAGACGACTATCAGTTTCTTTGTCATAATATATGTAATTAATTCACACCACAGATATAAAATAGGTACAAATTGACACTTTAAAAGGTTTTTAAAATCAAATCATTGTGACTCTCCGTTACGACGTGAAGCAAATAAACTCACTTTCGCATTTATAATATTAGTATGGTTGTATTTATAAAAGACAGCCGTCACATGTTGTTTCGAGCACGTTTTGTTGGGTTGTTTTATGTATTAGATGATCACATTTAAGCATATCAAGTTCAATACAAGCAAACATTCAGACAGTGAATTTGTCGATGTATAAATCTTAGATTAAAATGCCCATAGAAATCGGTTATTTAAGAAAGCTGAAAAAATCCCAATAATTCTTCCTCAACGTCAAATTCTAAAAAGGGCCACAGCAGGCATCATAGGCAATAAAACACACAAAAGGGAACCTGCTACTGGATTCCTCAAACCCTTTCATTATTTAAAGGACGATGTCATTCTGAGTATCGAGTTCCGTATCATTTAGTAAGTTTGTTTAAAAATAAAGTCGACGAACGCTCGATCATAATCTTGTGTGATTATAAGTGACGATTGGTGTTTGCTGGTCTGGTACAGTTCTATAAATTCTCGACGTGAATACTCGTATGTACTTCATCAATCATCAACAGTCTGTATACTCGTATGTCTTCACTGCAAGGACTCGGGCCTACTCTCTTACAGAATGTATGGGCCATAGTACCACGGGTCCAGTGCTGATTGGTAGACTTCGCACACACCTTTGAATTTCTTCTCAGGAGTGTACATTTTTCCTCATGATGTTTTTTTCTCTCCGAAAATCCAAAGGGAATGATTATTATCATTCGTACATAAATTCCAAATAACTAATTGGAACTCATTGGTACGAGCCAAGATCAAAACCAGACCTCGATTTTTCAAGGACTGACGCTCTATCCAACTGAACTACCATGGCAAATGAGCTCCAAAAACGGAAGCGTAATTTTTATGACATACTCGTACTAGCTTATGACCGAGGCGATGTGAACTAATTGCTCGATCGATAACTCTCCCTGTACAAAAATCAAACCATTCTGAATTATGGACCAAACAAAGCTTGCTCACGTATTTTAAAAGTATGGATTGAATTTACATAACAAAATTTTGGTAGTTTTAGAAACTGATTATTGCTCTCTTTGTTAAATTTTACGTTCAAAACATCTAATATTTTACTGACTCCCGGGTGCAAGTGTAGGTCCCGCGCCCATTCACCGCGGGACCCCTAAAACTCGAGCGTATTCTAAATCTCATCGGCCTGCGCGCGCGCCACCTGCTATCTAGCCGAGCGGATCGGAAGCGAGAGTATTTTTTATTCTCACGGACTGCATTCCCTGACATTGACTCTACTGTGTTCTTATACTGGAGTGGTATTACGGTCTACACGCTGTACATTGCTAGCTTTTAGAGTGTTAAACTCCTCAGAAAATTATATTTGAAAAATGGATTTTCAATTGAAAAGAAATATGTCGTAGTATCCTGAACTTAGTGCGTTCTGTTTAGCGAATATTTTCGGGCTATGATTAGCCCAAAATGCGTGTAAGTTCGGTACGTCATGTCTGGGGCTTTATATTATACTCGTATGTATAACTTCAACACCTATCGCGATCGGTTTGAATTTGACGGATGATAAATGTAATAAAATAATATACAAAAATTGTTTTAATGTGGTTCATTTTGTCTGATAATACAATTTCCCAATACAATTTAAAACTGTCTAACGCTCTGATAATTGTAAGAAAGCTGTGGACACATTAGCTGCTTAAATCAGTTCGACGTAATCAACATGCTTGCAAGCAATGGAATGCAAACACGTAAATATAAACGGTGGATTGTATTCGTCACATGCTACAGTGTTCACTCATCACGCCCTTTTACCTATGGCCGACGCTCACATTGTTTCGTGTCTTCGAGGGCTCTCTTGACTGCATTGAAGCCGTGATGGATGGATAAATGTGTTGCTGAGCTTTTATACTCTTCTGCTAAGTTATTGCTCCATTTGGAACGTGGAGACCATTCGTGGCGGGCGCAAGTTTATTATCTGTATTCTTTATTTAACGCTTTTCCCAGACAGCCTTATGTGCAGAGAGTGCATGGAGGCCGAAGAGACAGGTGCTCACGTCCTGCTGGAGTGTGGAGGAGTGGCAACACTACGGCCAAAATACCCCAGAACACCGAGGTCGCTCCCAGAGGTTTTAAACAACACAAATAAGCTGTTGCGCTTTCTGCTGGCGCTGGGGTGGCATGAGCAAGGCACATCACGCAAAATAGTAGAATAACGTTTTTCCCTAAGGTAATATCAAATACTAGTTACTTCTTTTTGAGGCCCTGTGTTTCGGCTCTCAAATAAGATCTTCCCATTATATTCTCCCCTGGTTGTCGTTAAAGGCGACTAATGGAATAACTATAGGATAAGCAACAGTGTGCTTTATAGTCGTATTAAATGCGAGCGACTATGTTTTCTTTAAAAAAAAAGTTCACCCAATGGTGCAATTTATTTGGGAGGACCATGTCCTCTAGTCTCCGTTTCTTTAACCAGGTCGTTGACCCAACTTCTTTAATTCGTTTCAATGCGATATTATTGCGGCTGCGTGCGTCCAATGTTTCTGAAACATTCTCCGTATTCAATAAACCATTTGTATGATAAAACAATCCGAGACTAGTATCGTGTCTACTGAAATGAAAAGCTCTCAGTGAGTTCTTCTTTTCGAATGACTGCTTTTAAAATTAATAATGCACTTCCTGGCGGTATTTGAATATGTAACTTGTGACGTCTTTAATCTTAACGAAACAAAACCTCGTACGAAAGAATACGTCTGCAAATCAATGAAAACTGGCAGGCGTAAGGAGGATGCCACCATGCCGGGAGACGTACAACGTTCCCGTGGCATTTATAATTAAGTAAATAATAAAATAAACAACAGAGCGAGGAGACGGGCACGGGCACCTGTCATCGCGAAGCTGAGGTATGAACACTCGGTGTTGCGAACAAGATAATTGAATTGTTCATATACATATAACAACAACTCGTTAACAGAGACAGCGACTACCACGAATGCACTCCTTAAAAACGCACTGTGTTACTATTTTAGATACGGTGTGGTCCAGGTTTTAGAACAGGATCAACCCAAGCTGCTGTATCATGTTAGGAGATAATTATGATGAAAACCAATCCCACTCACAGCCTGGACGACTTGAACTGGTAGACATATTTTTTGAACTTGTTAACATAATCGTACAAATGTTTGAGCTTACGTAATTTTTGGCCTATGTCAAATACAAAATACATGTCAATGTGAACATTATTTGTGATTGGTTTTTATATACCAAATTACTATCTATCTGGTTAGTTTTTGAAGCGCACAAGCTTCGCTTCTCCAGTATATAATTTATTTAAGTATTCAAGATTACAAACGGTCTAAGGGCAGGCTTTGAACAAAAATCTTCGGACCCCAATGAAGAAAAAAAGATTCTACTATGTCGCCGGTGATAATCTGTTCCTTCATGAAAAATTTCATTCCAACAATTCTTAGTGCAAACGATGAATAATTCGGTTTTCAAAAAGTTCACAAAGAGTTATTCAAAGTTGCAAGTCATTGGGAGGAGGAGTATGGTACGAATGTGTCGTGCGCAGGAATGTTCTTTCTTCGCTTTCGCTCTGCCTTTGTTCGACTGTTAAATAATTAATTAGCGATATAAAATCAAACTTTGCGCTATCGCTTTTGTTTACTAATAAAAAACTAGATTTAAATATAAGCCAAAGCTTTATCACGAACACGATATTACCTTGGACGATGATGAAGTGGATAATGGTATGGGTTTGTTAAAATTGTTTTTAAATGTTTGATGTTTTTGAATGTTTGCACTTGGATTTCATCTAAAATGATGGTGAAGACAAGTCCGTTGGATGGTATGCGTGCACACCCAGGTGCCTCAAGTCAATGAGGCTAGTTTAAGATAAACAGCTACCAGTAAAAAGTAAATAACTTGTACAAAAAAACCAATAGTTTAAATTTAATGAAACATAATTTACATTTTCTCCGATTATTTATATTTTAAATTAATTAATTTAGTGATAACCTGGAACGTATATTGGCGTTATGAAGCAATAAAAACTAAAATGTGCAGCAAAGTTCATTAAGATGGAATGGTAAATAGATACTGTTATATTTTCTACTCAATGTCTATCCGCGAAAATATTCATTTATTTAAATAATAGCTTTTTCCGCGCCCTTGTCCGCGTGGACTGCAGTAATACTTGTTCGATCGGGAAAAATATCTTATGTCCTTTTCCGATCCTTCAACTCTCCTATACAAAATTCATATCACTCTGACTATACGTTACGGCGTAAAGACAAACCCACTTTCGCAATTCACTTGCTCGATCGAGATAAAAAGGAGCTGTCCTTTTCTACGAGGCACATATGATTCGTATTTCATAGTACCTATAGCATTTGGTTCAGTTTCGTTGAGACAAAAATAGCGTCTGAAATACACTTGTCTATAGTCTAAATTGTAATCTACACTTATGGTATATAACTATAATATTGTCATCTATAGATAAATGCATGACAAGACATAGATTTAAGTATCAAGTTAAATTCCTTTTTTTTTTCAAAGGAAAATCGGTACCTAAACCTTCCAGCAACCCTAGTAATCACCACCAATTGTTTCGGCCATCTTGAAAATTGAAGATGTAAGCGTTCGCGTTCACTTTATTAAAATTTCGTTTAAGGAGGTGCCTGATACGCCGAGTCGACATATTCGGTACTTATTTTTTCATTAAACGATCCTTTCATTTATCTTGAACGCTGGCACCGCCCAGCGATGCTTAGCGAACGTCTCAGATCGGAGAATTTTAATATTGAAGTTAACCTCTCTTATCTGTCAATTTATCACAGCGGGAACGTTGTGAAATTTCAACTGAGATACATCACATACTCGACTGTATAAGTCCACTGTTGGACATGAGGCCCTCTCATATATCGCAACATCACAATTTTTGCTGTCAATGGGGTGATCCTATTCTAAAGCCCAGACCAAGCTGCCACTGAGATTTATATTAACATGTTATGTCATTATTGGAAGTATTTTGTTGCGTTATCAAGTTTTCTCTTCAGATTTTCAGCTGCATAACTTTAGGCTTTGGTCTCATGTCTTTAATAATAATAAAATTAGTCACTTTTTACGTCTGGAAGACATAGCGGTGATAATTGTTGCTAGTATTCCAAAGATGGGACAACCCACCGAAATGTGCCAAATTTATGGCACATACACCGTGCCATAATTTTCCGCCATTTTGAGATATTAAAACCATTCGTGGACCAGTTCCAATTTTCTGGATTCCAGGTTTAGTTTTCGCTACTGGTGTCTGTTTTGGTTAGATAAAAGATAATCTATTGAATGTCCATCATTACACAATAAGTGAATGTCAGGGTTCGATGGAAGGCTGCGGACGTTAGGTTACGTGTGCAAAGCTCCATAGTATACATAGTAAAATGTACATTGCCCTTTCAATTTCTAATAGCTACAGATAATATTCTAATGAATCAGTTAAGAATCATGAATTGAGCGTCTCAAAAGATCCGGATCGAACATTGTCAGCTAATTGAGTTACTCGACTCTGGTAAATAACTTCAAAAAGAGAATTGTGTTGTAGTTCTATACATAGCCGAGCGCTAAGTCCTCATGTGAGTCGGCTAGTTCTTAGAAATACAAACAATCTGATTCTACTCACGTAGTATACAAGTCGTGTTTTATGGATTCTGTTATCTACACCACGAGATGCACGGACACATCTGCCCACGGTCTGTATATACCGTTATTATTATTAAAAATTTGTGACTCTTTCACACAGAAACAGCTGAACTGATTATGATGAAATTTGGCACATATAGATGGAGTGTGTTGTAGTTCAAAACACAAGATACTTTTTATATTTCTAAAGTGTTCCCATGGGATAATTCCTGTAAAATACGTCACCGGCATGTACTATACTAGTCTATGTAATATACACTCTACAGTATGTCACATCTGTAGTGGCTGTGTAGGAAGGCAAGCGTCACTGTTGCAAACTTGTACCTAATACTATTTGCGATAAAGACATTTAGATAAGTTAAGCAAGTTTACACAACCACGGAGCTTTCAAAACAACTTGAGAACAGAATCGTCGGCGTCCAAAAAGTATCAACAAAAACCCCGAGCCTGCTCGCTCGACCCTAACCCGCAAGGAAAGACAAAAAACGTAAAAGAAAAACTAAATAAATGCAGTCGTCGGCCAACCTTTGTCTATTTTTTTACCCCATTATATTTCTCATTGTAGAGGTACACCTTAGGATAATTACGAGGATTTTGTACCTGTAGAGTGACTGTAGAATAAAACAATTAACGTGTGTGGGTGCCGAGACAAATCACACAATAATTTGAGACCGGATTTCGGTAATTTTTTGATGGTTTTGTACCGAAATTTTGTTTTTTACGCGCACGAAATTTATGGGAATCGATGTCGGGCGCGCGTTCCGCTTGAAAACAATTTGACGTGGCTGCCTTTACGAATTAATTTTTAAAATAATTACAGAGCGCTCAGTACGTTTGTTTTGTCTGGTTTTAAGGCGAAGATGTACGCCGTTATAGCACCACTTTTGCGTATGGTTGATTTATAATGGTCAAGACAGACGGACTGTAAAAATGCATCCGAAGTGCGGTTTCATTACAGTTAGCGCAAACACGGAATTGCTGTCTGTAAATGAATATAGTTTAGCTCAATTTCAAGGGCGTTGCTAGGTGAAGTCACGTTGTAGATTTTGATATTTGAGTCTATTTTTAGCACGAGTTTCGCTTGGATAAATGAAAAGGTTAAATTATATTTTGTCCTTTGCCAATGTACGTATGTATTAATTTACTTAAAGGTTCGCTCTAAGACCTTCCCGTGGTTGAATAGAATGAATTAGAGGCTGCAGAGCATCTCCATTTTTTTCTTATAGTTGTCTTTTGCAATACCCGTGCCGTGCGTTTACGAAGACCCCGTAGAAAAACAACATGACAGGTTTCGATGGCTATTGAAAAAGGTGGGATTCATCTCCTTAAGTAAATAATAAAAATGAATTTTCAACGAAATCATTTTAAACCTCGGAGCGACAGTTAGTTTTGTATTCAAAAAAATCTCAGTGTATTTGACTTCCGCGCATCTGTCCGCCTTGCCCGAGGGCGTAGGACCCATCACGACTCCATACTTATTTGTGCTAACCAGTCAACTTTAAAAGACAGCGTGTTGTACTAAAGGTACACTGCGCAAGAGATTTTTAAGTTTGGTAAGGCATACTTATTTGTGTTATCCGGCTGACTTATAGCGTCAGATTGTCTTGGTAAAGTGGTTGAACGTAAAAGCATTTTCAATTTGGTAAGGTAGTTGTTGCGAAATCACACACGAATGGAGTGGATTCCCTGCATTCCTCGACAATTACCATTTCGTGAGCGACCCCTCGCCCCTTACCCCTTGTCCGTGGACTGAGGGGGACCAGTCGTGACCTCTGACATTGGTCGGGATCGCATTCTGGTGAGATAGCTGCTTCAAATTAAATGCAAGGTAAATTGTTAAATACACAAAGTAAATTGAGAAATGTATGCAACGTACACTATCTTTTTACTTGACAACATCAAATCACAGGAAGGGTTCTTCAACACTGTGTTTGGCCGCTTTAACTTTGGAATGGGATGACCAAGGAGTATGACTGTAGAGAGCATGAACATTTTTGTTCTGAACAAAATGCATCGATTTATATTTCAGTGGGAGGCGAGGTAAGCTGCGACAACACTAATGTCCACGTCAGTGTATCAGAAAAGGACAACATGAAAATACATCAACGCGCGTGTCTGATAAATTAAAAATTAGAACATTTTGTTTTATTAAATCTTATATCTGTGAAATACTATCGCACCATTTGTGTAACTTAAAGTTCTAGTATACATTTCATAATCACACATAATTTGACTTTAAGGATAACATTGCTCACGTAAGACCCAATGCCCATAAGGTTGGCGACTGCGGAGGCCCCCGCATGCACCTCAACTGGTTATTCTGCTCCGTGGGGATGTCTATGTCCGATCCCTATGTCTTTCAAACCGCATGTCAAGTAGTCAAGCGTGCTGGTTATGAGAAATCCCCCTCATGATAAGCTCGACCGTCGTATAGAGCTGATTGAGACTTATTTTGAGCAGTGGGATTTCACATGCAATCACAACCAATGAGCTTACCGCTTACCATATTCCATAATCATGATAAGCAGGCCGGTACACGCAGTAATATATCAGTGTTGCGAAGGTGGGTGATTTTTTTCCACGCGTTAGTACTCCCCATGGGAAGATATGTAGGTGGAAATATTCTGAAGCCGCGGCCCACCATTTGTTCTCATTGTTTGTTTACTTAGATACTGTCGGTACATCCGAAAACTTACTGTATTATAAACGTCTTAGTCGCCTTCGCCTGTACGCCGCCGCAGTACATACGGTATACTTTGATTTTTTGACTAGATTTACAAGGTGACACTTTCTAAGCGAACGTACTTTAATACGCAAATACAACACTTATCTTACCCAAGATAGAAAGGGAATTAAACGTTCTGTATTCAATTGAATATTATAGCCACGATAGTCCAGTGCGTTGTTAGTTTAAAGACCTAACCCATTGTTCTCTAAGTTAGGTGTCCCTGGATATTTCCTAGGACCGTGTTGGCCTGACCCGGCTCTTTATAAGACGTTCTGTAAACAATAAACGAACGAACAAACGGGAAGGCAGCAACACATTTCATATCGTTCACAATACGTTTTCTAGACTAGATACATAAAGGAAAAACGGAGCCGTATTCTCCCGTTTTCCTAAACCTTGACAGCCCGAGCAAAACATTGGAATTCAAATTCCTCAAAATTCTAAAAACAATAATAAAGTAGAAACATTGTGGGAGGATAAACGCAGAAGCTTTTCATCTTCATTATCGGCCAGGAAAAGTCCACAGCTGGACATAGGTCATAACTATAAAAAAATCATTTATTTTCCTAATTTCAAGCTGTCAATTTCTGCCAATTTTAAAGATACGACTACGTTCATACGATACCAGAATTTTTGACGTTAAACAGGAAATGTTTCAAGAATCTCTCACACATATTATTCAGTCACAGTTCGCTGCACACTCCACAATCTTATTACGATTACTGAAGGATAAAATTCTCCTTTAGCAATGGTAGCACATCGCGTACTCTTCACTAGTACGCATTAGTGTGATATGCCGAAGCAAATGACTTCTGCCTTGGTTTTTGTACCGGCACGCGTAAGGCGCGAGCGGAATGCGCTCGTGACGATCGATTTCGCGCGCAATCAACGGCTGCCATGTTGTTTTTGCTGTCAAAATCACAGGTGCGTATGATCATGACATCAAAGTTATGATAAATAGAAGTGGAATGGTAGGTAGGTATTCGTTTTGGGGGAATCTAAGCGTATGTTTAACGTTTATTCCTCGTATATTTTATGAATTTTACGATACGCGAATACAAAATTGCACATAAAATAATATTTTATCTTAGGCGTTTGGTAAAATGAAGACGCACCTAATAAAGTAGTAAAAAAGTACTGTCCACTGTTGGACATGAATCTCCCTCATAGATCGCAATTAATAGATTTTAATTATCTCGTGCAGTTTTTTATTTGTTACCGGCTAAGTAAAGTGTATATCATTAAGATATTAATGCATTACTTCGTCGTAACGAATTTGATCCCGCATCAATGTAATTACATTCAGTCTGTTATTACCACCAACATTATCACGGATTAAATCCTCTTTTGTTTTTTGTTTTCTCTCCATTTTTAGCCCTTGCAAACCAGCCAGGGTGGGCGTGGTGGCCAGCATGTATTTTATACTGCCCAGTGTTGTGCAGTCTGTGGTTAACTTGAAATGGACGTCAAATAATCTTTACGGTGGGAATAAAACCAAAAAGATTAATTTGGTAAAACGTGTATTTAAAACCAGCTTTTTCGCAATAAGAATTGAAGAAATTTTGTTGTATTGCACCTCTTATTTTGTTTGTAGCTACGCATGCTTTCCTTGATTAGTTAAATTACTGATATATACTGTGATGTTTTTCAGGCTCACTCCCAATTATAAATAAGGTTATTCTGACAGCTCAGCGGAAATAGGTCCTGTCTTGGAATATGATAACTGTAGGTCATTCTTTTCTAGATACTAGCAAATGGCAGCATCACCTATAGATAAACGAACGACGAACAAACAGTCTGTCAATAAGCCTGGTCAACGTGCGGTCGCTGTATGTATGGCGAATGCCGCTTCATTCTTGTACAGCTGAAAACGATCCGTTTGATCTTCGAATCTGAATATCTATGCTGAATTATTTACTTCGTGTAAAGTTTTTGGTCAAATCATAAACCCAACCAAGCTATAAATAAACAAAAAATAAATTAATGACTATCAAGTAATTTTGTTCGTTTCGTCATTCCGGTAAGTTTCCGAACACGCCGGCTGTAATCGAACGATGTAAAGCTTATAATAACAATCGCGATGCGAAGATTATCCGTGATATTGACCAGGGACGTACTCAGGTCAATACTTATTCCAACAGATCGTGCTCAAGATTTAGTCTATTTCAAAATAAGTCGAACATCAATTTGACATCTGCGTTAGGAGGTATCGATCCATCGAAATATTTTGAAATAAAAATGCTCTCTTTGCATAGTTGTTTAGAAATTATAAATTACAGTTCATATTGATGTTTTGTTACTTTCCGATAATTCCTCGTCGCCATTTTATCGATTCGACTTTAAAAGTTTAAAAACGGCGCCTCTGAGTACGAGCACTTTTTATGTAAAGTCCAAATGTGTATTTAAAGGGAGAGCAACTGTAACATAGTGTCAAAAACAATTCTTAGTTGCCATTGTCATAAATAAATTTGTTCAAACAAAAATCAGCAACATGGCGGAACCTAACAATTCAAAAGAAGAAATCTTGAAGAAATCTCTTTCTTGACGTAAAATAAATTGTAAACGGTGTGGTTTTATGATGGCTTTGGAGAGTGATTTTCGAATCATTTTTTACTGACTGTAAAAATTATTAACGATTGGGTTTGTAGTATTTCAATATTTGAGTGGAAATACTTCATAATAAATAAGTACGGCGCGGAAACATTAAAACTTTATATGATGTTGATGACACATTAAGTTTTGGATGTTAATAAAAATATATGGAAATTGTTTGCATATAGCGTTATGTAGAGATAAGAAAACACTTTAAGAGATAAAGTAAGAAATCAAGAGGAAATTACTTATACCTTACGATTGTATTAAAATATAACGCCTCTAAAATTAGATGTGTATTGAACCCATAAAAAGTAAGCACATTTTACGTGTATTCACAGAATACATAATAGGTGTATTGATGGTTATTCATTGATGGATATTAACTTATACCGGAAATGCATAGCTCGATATATGGAATTAATTGACTTCAAGGATTGTAAGTTAGCGTTCGAATTGATTTTCAGGTTACAGCTGTAGTATGTTTTTAGACTAAGGTTTTTTCTTATTCTAATAGCAAGATATTAGAGTATACCTACCAAAACTGGTTGATAAAACAATTAAAACCAAATTTCACAAGCCTCATTTTTCTATTAGTAAGATATAATAAATCTGTATTATATTACAAAGGCTCGCCACATACACGCTCAGCGGCTTGCCGACTTGGAATTTCAAACATCAATTCCTTTGATGAGATTGAGTAATATATGTATATATAGTAAACGCAGGATCTCACGCTAAAATACCATCTTGAAATACCAATATGGTATTTTGAATCGTCACGGCAAATTAAAATGATAGGTATGTTTAAATCGCTGGGTGTTGTGTGATTCGTCCTGAGTGCCTCCCTGACGTCGATTCCTCGGAAGGTTACCCAGGGTACACTTTAATTAGTTATTAGACGGACCAGAATGTATCACGCACACGCGTGCGCGGCCCGCGATGCTATCCACAAATTAACTGACGAATTACCCGAGCTCTGCTCTGGGGAGACAAAGAAGCTCTCAGAAAAATCGAGCTATTATATCTAGAGTGATGGGAAATTTTCTCCTACAAGCCCATCATGACTTTTAGCCTCTTTTTTTTTCTTCAAGATTATGTCATCACAGTCAACACCAGCGGCTTATTTCCGCATCAATTGACAATTTGACAGAACTGATAACGCAGATACTTTCTATTGGCTCATCGTGCTTCCCAAAGTAGGTCTTAATCAGTTTAACTTTATAAAAACCTCTCAGCAGAAGCTGTACTCACTGTAACATAACTTTACTATGACTGTTGAACATTTGAATTTACTTCTTCCCTATTTTTTCGTAAGTTTTCGCTTACTGAGTGCACACGAAATGCCACAAATAGAGAGAGATGGAGAACTCTAAAAGCTCCGACCAACATACCAGACGATCCGTAGAAGAGAAGAAGAATTACTTCTGAAGTGTACTGGGTAAGTTGTTTTGCATTATTGACAGTTTCTAGTGAATTTAACTTTTTTGCGAGGCCCCCTTAGGCGCGAGGCCACTGAGTCTAGTGCCGCCACTGTCGACCACCTCTTGGTACTCCACAATGGCCGCTCGAGCCGCTTACATATAGTGACTGCTCGCGACCTTTACCATGTCTTCGGTCCATCGAACGAAGACAAGACAGACATTGCCGGTGTTTTCCTGAAGACTCAAGACCGATCGCTAATACTCGTACATTTATTTTTGACCTAAATTACCTAAAGCAATTATTAACAGAAGGCGAAGCTACTTAGCTTCGAATAAAAACTTGAAGTTTGATTGAACTTGAGACAGCGCAGGAACTTTTTATGATTGCGCAATTGCCATTCAAATACTGATAAAACAGAAGGACGGCAGATCTTCAACCGAACACAGTGGATATTCATATAGCTCGCAAGTGTTTAGCATGTATCAAAACATTGTGAACTGAGTTGTTTTGTGATACTTTACTTAACCGCAACTCGACTCCACTGCGTACCTGAAATACTGTGCCAATGCCTTACAGAAACAATGTAGAAATAAGAGTGAATTCAGACTGAGAAAACGAAACATGTTGTTAACATTTATCTGGAGTCATTGAAATTTGTCATATGCTAATAGAAATGGATTCGTTATCTTAGTAAAGTATTACCAAGGAGTGTAAAGGCACATAAATGATTATCGTAATTATTTTTCTGATGAGCTCTAATCTCGTAATATGTTTTTACTCTAATGTTTTAGTATACGTAGTTTAATAACATCGATATATTTAGAGGAGAGTTGAAGGCCACGCGCAAACCTACATATAAACCTATAGCTTTCAGAGAATAGAGAAGCTTAGTACTGGCACTTCTATTATTCGTAAATTAAGACTTCATTGGCATGAACATTTGAACAATTCAATATTCCCCTTCGGGTGCGGTTAGTGTGGTCTGGCAGGGCCTGCCGACAAAGGCCCAGGTTTGAATCCAGGTTGGTTTCACATAGACAGCAAAATCGAGAAATATCTGTAGCTAATTTCAAAATGGCGTCATGCGGTTTATGAATTGATGAGCTATTAATACTGTATGTGCATGTACTTACATAAATGTATGTTGATGAATGGGATACAGAGGAGTAATCTATGCATATGCATAAAAATGCATAAAATCGTCCGAAAATCTAAATGGCGTGGCTCCAAAAATTCTGACATTTTGTGAGCGCCATCTATGAACTAAACCTCGTTCTATTGACACAACATGTTGGCTACATTCTACTTTTGTTCAAACAAACGTAAACATTAATTGCTTTCTGTTATAAAAGAGAAAGTGTTAATTTCTCACATACGTTAATTAACGCATGTCTGCCCCTGTTCAATTAATTTATTTAATTTTTGATTAATTTCCACCATATCAGATGTTAATTGACATCGAACGGAAGGAAAGCTGTTATATCTACTGGCCACGGGTTAATGGCTTTGTTTCATTTTAGTTTTATTTAAGGCTGTGTAATAATCGTAAAACGCATGTGCATTTAATGATACCATTCGTTGTAACAAAAGATTACTAAAACAACGTTATTTAATTGGTCGTTATTTTGTAATTTTAATGGCTTCTACTCCTCCGTAGCTAAGGTAGTTGTTCAACTCTAATATCTGTTTTACTGTTTCTGAATGGATGGCAGTGTATTTGATCACTACTACATCAACTATAGGAATAAATCTAAAAACCAGATTAGTTATAATAGTAGTATTTAAGTTATAACGCAGTAAAAATTGCTTTTTTATGTTTACAAACTTAACTTTTCAGTTAAAAGCTATAGATCGGGTATGGTAGTTAAGCTTCAAAGTAAAGTTGGTTTTTCAATCAGAATTACATTTTAGGTAGAGCATTGTTGGGTACATAATACCGTACCTATTATTTATGCTTTTCAGTGTGTTAATTATTCATATTCTGTACGAAACCCTCAATTTACCTTCTAAATACCACGTTACCGATTTCGTGAAGAAGATAGGTTACTTAGATAATTTTAGTAGTTGCTTGAAAAACCATACTATTCCGGGTAAATTTACGTTTTTCTACCTTTATCGATTTTAACAAAGGTTTCATTAAATAGTTTTGTAGTTTTTATAATTATTGTGAAAGCCAAGCTAAGCGTGGACGTGTCAGCTAGCCTTACCACATCAGTTTTCACCCGAGTTTCCCCACACAGCCTTAAAATATCAAACATACACAAAACAAATATGAACATAAAACGAGTAAATTTCCAAAACGTCGGATGTCATCCATTTATTTGCAATAAAACTGTTTTTACGACGACAAATTACGTGCTAAAATGTATCGTTTGAAACTAGTAGTTGCCCCAGTGGGATATCGGTGAAAGCAACATCTGTCTTGTTTGGTCTTCAATTAATTACGCATATTTGTATCGGGCTGCAATTAACAGCTTTATGTTTGCTGGGACCAGGCATGTAATTTTTAGGGTTCCGTACTCAAAGGGTAAAACGGGACCCTATTACTAAGACTCCGCTGTCCGTCTGTCACCAGGCTGTATCTCATGAACCGTGATAGGCGGTTGAAATTTTCACAGATTATGTATTTCTGTTGCCTCTACAACAACAAATACTAAAAATAGGATAAAATAAATATTTAAGGGCTCATACAACAAACGAGATTTTTTTGAGTCGTGCGTTTTTAAAGTATTTGTAACGCCATCTATTATCTCTCGTGGTATTTAGGCGCATTCGTTAAAAGATTGTTTGGTGCATATTACTTATGATTTTCCGTATTTTAATTATCTCTCTCTCTCGGAACTCTCGGTGCGCGAGTCCAACTCGCACTTGGCCGTTTTTTATTGATGTTTGCATTTGATTTTCATCCCACCTGTTAGTAAGTAACGATAAGGCTATTAGATGGCAAGAGTGTGCACCCAGAAGCATCTAGTCAATGAGGCACTAACTCCCAAAAGTCTCAAACCTACTTAGGTGCTAGCTCTAATGCATTTGGCAGTGCTATTAAAAATGATATTTGGCGGCCTAGAAAATGCCCCACCACCAACCGAGCCGGTGCTACCGATAGGTACCCACACTGGAATCCAGGACCTCCGCATTGTTAGGCCAAGCGGTTAAATTGATTGATGATGAGATTGGTGATCGTTGATCACAGTAAAATTTTAGTGGTACAGCTGGACGACTCAGTCCGTGATTAGAAACATCTAATCGGTCATCTTCACCGACGTACACATGGGAAGAACATGGGCGGGTTGTAATCTGAAGGCGAAGCAACATATCAAATCTATCCTCTAAAGAAATTTATTGCAGAACAAACGAAGCGTTAAATTATCTCATCAAACGGAGCGAAAGTACGCGGTTCTAATCCCGGTTGAGGTAAAAAGCATGAACGCAGCTCACCGGATCGCATGCAACTTGTTATTACGGCGCATCACGTCGACGACGCGACGCAGGCGCAGGGGGCCATTACTGCAGCGCACGACTTTGTTGCGTGCACGCATTTTATTGAGATGAAAAATGGTAGAAACATAGACTGGTCAGACTAACAAGAAATATGTAATTATTATTTTAATGAACATTGGTTTCACGCGAATATATTTTTCTTTGGACAAAAATAAGATAATACAACTATATTCAAACAAGCTCTTCGTGTGTTTTTAAAATAAGCTTTACATTGATTAAAACTTGGTCTTATTGGAATTAAATAGGCTATATTTTCTAAATCTGGATATATTTCAAAATTGAGTGTTTACTAATTGAGCACATGAAAAAGACGTCTTAGATTTAAATAAAGATTAACAAAGTAGATTTGTTTTGAAACATCATGTTACTTAATAATTTTTATGATCACTAAATAACATTTTATGTGTTAACCTTTGTTGAACTATAAATTTTAGTTAAAAAAAAGTAAATTTAATTTGCGAGAATGGCTTCTGCAACATTCATTCTATTCAGTAGAAGAGTTCCTGAAGCACAAGTTTTGAGTAGTACGCATACATTCATATTACATATACTCGTATAATTTTATCCCCCCTACTAGATGGGCCGACGACCTGGTTAGAGTCGCGGGGAGTCGCTGGATGCAGGTGGGTTTGGACCGGTCGATGTGGCGTACCATGAGGGAGGCCTATGTCCAGCAGTGGACGTTTCCCGGTTGATGATGATGATATAATTTTAAATTGATAGTGATTGATATTGACTGTTTACATCTTTTTTTAAACATTTGTACTCGTATGTCTAAATATCTAAGATTTTACACCTGGCATTCTATGGCAAATACAAATTATCTAAAACATGACGAATGAAATTAAATATCAATACCTATCCTTTATTTTTAAGACAATAAATGATAAATATTACAAGATCATGTTTCTTATTTTAACCAACTTCAAAAAAGGAGAAGGTTATCAATTAGACGGGTATATATTTTTTATGTTTGTTACCTCAGAACTTTTGACTGGATGAACCGATTTGGATGATTCTTTTTTTAATCGAAAGGTTCCCGTGTTTTCCCATTTCAATTTGGTCCAGTTCTGACAACAGCATCCGTGAGAAAATGATATAATTCTTAAATTTGCCTTAGTAAAAGTAGACTTTCAGGGCAATTGCAGTCGATTTCCAGTTCTTTTTGAACGCATTTACTTGTTAGTGAATGAAGTAGTTCTTTTTCGATTTTAATGAACACTACTTTCATGATATGACGTACTAGTACAAGATGGCCGCCCGTGTTAACTATACGTAATGAGCTAGCGGCTGCAAGAATGCTGCGCCGGCGCCGCCCGCCTCGCGGATTACACGGACCTGTACCAGCCACTCGCACAGACTAACGTAGTTCTGTTAATCAATCAAATAAAATAAAATTTATACTACATCGCGAATCATATATACAGAATAAATAGCAAATACAGAAGAGATAGCGACGTATAAACTAAAAGGGCAATAAAGAGAAATTTTAAAGAAGCGCTCATCACAGAAGTCTACCTATCCGCACTGAGCCCGCGTGGTGGACTATGGCCCATACACTCTCGTAGGAGAGTAGGTCTGAGACCCTGTAGTTGTCACATGATGGGCTGTTTATGATTAGCTCAGAGTATCAGATATAATAGCTGGGAATCGAACCCGCAATCTCGATTGTGATTCCTACGTGTAGCCACTAGGCCACAGAGGCGGTTTTCATCCTACTACCTTACCATCAGATGGACAATGGACTTTTCATCACAATTAGTTTAACTATATAGTTACAGGAAGTTAACCAATCATATTTTTACGAGGATGGATGTCTCTACTGCGTTTAATATCCGAACTGTGTTATTTCGCTTGAACAACTCTACGCTGAGATAAAGAAAATATAAAAAAGTGCGAGTCGACTAGCGAACCGAGGGTTCTTAGGTATCTTGTAAGGAAAAGTGACTATTTTATATCTCTTCAATAAAGCTGTCTATATCAAACGCGTAACTAAGTTTTGTTGGTAAATATTTTTTGCTTAAAACGTTTACCGGGTTACCATACTAGATGGACGGATGACCTCGAAAACCTGAAAACTCGCAGGGAGTCGCTGCGCTCCCACTGTCATTCCTGTTTTTATTTTAGCCAGGATCTACAGCGGTACACTTGAAACGCGTCCACTGAAGGTGGATGAATTTCCTACGGACTCGTTTAGAATAAAGAAATAGGGTGGAGTGGTAAAGACGCTCCCAATTTCGCAGTTTGCAACTGCGCCCCACATTCGCACTCCGGTGACTCTACCAAACCCATGCTGTGAAGTTTTCCTATGTCCAGCTGTGGACGTTTCCCGGCTGATGATGATAGACTACGTGCTGTAAGAGTTCAATCATTAGTTAGACCATCGATTAATGTAATGCAAGACAGACAACATCTCGGAAGAACATAGAACTAAGTACATTCTTAGATAGCAGCGGGCACAATGCGCTCGTAGGCAGACCGCCTACTCTATCCTCCTCGTCTACACCTAACAGCATTTGAATTACATTAATTTGTATCGGACCTTATGTGTAACTCACCACATCATTGGTATGGTCCAAGAAGCTAAATAATCCATACTACAGGTCTAACGCATAACTGAGCGTCGTCAAACGACGCCCGAATGAAGTTAGAAGTTGCGTCGTTTGACTTTCCATAAACACACCTTCCCGTACCGCTCCCATACCTCAGGAACAGACTCAGTAATGCGTTAGACCTGTAATATCTACACTAACAGTATAAATGCGAAAGTTAGCTTATTTGTCCTTCCTTGTATTTGTAACGGATAGTTGGATGTAGATAACTCAATGTCCGCCAGAGGAATTTCGCAACAATTTCTAGGCAACCGTGAATCATCCGTCGCTTAACATCAGATGAGATTGTGGTCAAACGGAAGCATATCTAATTTATATAAAAAAAGCTTTTGATAGGACGTTTATCCCCGCTATCATCCGCTGCCTTGATCCCCGAGCTCGGAACTCGCAAGTCACGCGCATCTATAAGTTCACACGTCCGAAGTGCGCGTGAACGACTCATAACAATCGTCAGAACACTCGAAATGGGATCGAAGGCGCATGCATGCAGACCCGATGTACGGACTTGATAAGAACCAAAGATGTATATATCTCTATAATCTCCGTGGTGCAAGTACCTCTAGATAGATTCTTTTAAGGTTAACAATTCTATCGATACTGGATACTCGTCAGTTTAATGACAGAATTTTGTGTATCAAAAAGAGATGACAATAGACATGTGCACGTCTTTTTAACCCAGCGCCCGCTTTTTAGATAACTGAAATTTATGGTAGCTGTACGTGGTTGTACTGAAGGCTAACTAATGCAGTACTAAAGAATGGTTTTTTCCCGAAAAGTATTGACCCTATAATGGTGTTAATTGCGACTGACGATATATACTTAGATATATGTTAGAATGGCTAAAATGTAGTTACTTGGGATCCTGATTCATATATCTATGGCATACTACATAATGATAAGAATTATAACAGACTTGCGGGTTGATTAACCTCGAGATAGTCTCGTACCGTATTCATCCAGTATTGTATGCTGTCGCTAATAAATGTCGTGTCTTTGTCCGCGTTAAAATTTCTTCTACTTTTGTTTGGCAGTTTTGGAAGTCGATACTTATCTAAACCTATGTTTTCTATATAAAAAATTCGCAGAAAATCGACGCATCATCATCAAATGTTGTTACAATCGATGAATGCAGGAATAGAAGAGAATATTTTTTAGCATACAAGAATAAAGGTGTAACTGATTTGCAGTTAGGAAAGTATTCTACTGGCGCGCCAGTGTACGATGGAAAAGCGCCTGAAATTCGAGTACCCTATTAAACTTACGATCCGAAAAGTAACTGGTAAGTACCATAGCCCATCCACGCTTCGATCAGGGATCGTCACCGTTACCAAACAGGCGAATTGAAGCTGCGTAGGGGGTCTTTCGTTCGGTATCAATTAATAAGATTTAATTTATGTAAATGAATCGGAATCGCACTAACCTCAGAAAAGTCCCGCTGCGACATTGTCGTCCGGCTACATTCTTATGCACAGTACCTGGAATTAAAATTTGTATTTATCTGGTTGGTTATTGTATTGATTAGATCTTTACGACTTGCTCGCGCTAGTGGCTACGCCATTACAGTTGCGGGCCATACTCGTAAAAGTGTTTTCGTGAATTTTTAAAGACGAATTTTAATTGCATGCCGTTATGGGGTGCTCACATGAGCACCGTAGACAAAATGCCAGGTGTGAATCCGAAGTATGCAGATATTCTGCGATAAAAATAAAGGTAGAAGAGGGTTAGGAAAAGACCTTTTGACTTCAAAATTGCAATTGCAAAATATTTCTCATTAAGTGTAGCCTATTTAGGCTATATTATTTGATGAAATGTATAGTAAAAACTGGTAATAATCAACACAAAGACTCTATCTATAATAGTTCCTTCTCGTTTCGGATAAAAATAATGTTAATGATTTCCTTGTTTATATAGGTATATTGTTTCATAAAAATCCTTATTATACACGTACACTTCAGCAATAATATCTCCTTCTCCATGCCATACGCAAAGTACACGCTAAATCTCATCAAGATTGGTTGCACCGTTTTTCTACAAATGGCTTTCGATTTATAACATAATGTGATTTCCAAATTAGAGCACCTAATTGATCTGAATTTTACATAACTGGTACGATATCATTCCAGCATAGCAGCAGACAGCAAAAATACGCAGCAAATCAAATACATACGATGATTCGTGTCAAATTGTGATATAGTGCTGTATCGTGGACAGTTCCGCGAACTTATTCCAAGTGAGGTTCACTCACTTCAAGGAACCATTCGGGAACATTGAGGAAGAGACGAGAACTGATTTATTACGATTGATCTTCTTATATGGCGTCCGTTTTGAGTCAGTTATGATTTATGAATGCAATGGAACTGTTTTGTACGAAGCATGGCTAGTAGATAAAATACAAATTAAAGATTAAATTGAAAACAGTGACCAGATGATATGAAGATTTTCTAACACAGATATAAGATTACTTTAATATGAATGTATGATTATTATAGCACGTACAGGGAAGGGTGTATCGTGCCGTTCCCTACTAGATGGACCGACGACCTAGTTAAGATCGCGGGAAGTGTCTGGATGCAAGTGGCTCGGGACCGGTCGATGTGGCGTACCATGAGGGTGGCCTAAGTCCAGCAGTGGACGTTTCCCGGCTGATGATGTTGATACAATCCATAACATTCCGATCAATTGCTACTACTCTGAACAACCAGACTATTTATTGTAATCGGTTTGGACTTAGCGTTTATACCTACATACTAAAGTTTGTTAGTTTATCCTTCATGAACGGAGAGTCAAAATTACTGTACCACAGAGATTATATATATTTGAAAACTTTTACTTTTGTTTTGTTTTTTAACAGTTAAGGGATTGCAGATATATGGGAAACGTTTTATCCCAATCGAACCTGAAGTTCTTGTGGGATAACATCCATGGACACAGAGACGAAGTCGTGCTAAAAATCAAGTAAATTTTATGTGAGGGAAAAATAAGGAAACAAACAGAGAGACACAAGGATTAACTTACTTTTAAATGTGTTATACTTAGTGCATTTATGATATAAAGATATATTCCAGTATTACAGGTTGGAGGATAGAGTAGTGAGATTACTGCCACAGATGCTGCTATTGTGCTGCTACAACTTTTTATGGTTTCAGAATGGCAACAGTTTTATCTCATAGAGTCTTAAAATAATAGAGTTACCACATAATCGTGACTAATGCAGTTCTTAAACACTGGTCTTAAGAAAGCGCTATTAAAAGTTAATAACTGCCCAGATAGCTATATCCGGGACATTATCGCCTTTATGGACCCTTAACTCTTTCAGTAAATTATAATAAATATAAATATTAAGTATTAGCGGAAACAGCATCATGTTTATGAAATTTATTTATCGTATATTATATTTCTATTAAATGTACACGCCCAGCTGCGCTAGCTCTTCTCTATTTCTCGCTGGACCCCTTAGGGGGCGTCCATAAATTACGTGAGGTGTTTTTTAAAATTTTCTGTCCCTCCCTCCCCCCTTGGTGAGATATCGTGAGGTTTTATTCAACCCCCTCCCCCGTCCCCCAATCTCACGTGAGATTTTTCAGAATGTGGGTTTATTAATATTAACTTAGTGTAGTGTTACTTTATTGATAAAAAAACTTTGGTGAGACAGAAATGTCTTCACGGAAAAGAAGTGCTGTTTGGAACCACTTTTTAGAAGTGGGTCAAAAAAAAGCGAAATGTACATATTGTTCAAATATCCTTGTTATTACCGGTGGTAACGTCGATAATTTGAATAGACATTTAAAAACTAAACATCACACATGTCTAGTTTTAATCAGAAAAAAAAAATGCGTGATATTTGTCGAGACCCCCCCTCTCCCCAACGTGAGATTAGATGATATTTGACTCGACCCCCTCCCCCCCTTAATCATCTCACGTAATTTATGGACGCCCCCTTACTGCTCTAAGAAATTTCTTTTAGAAGTAAGCTGTTTCTTATGTGTATATTTTACTCGATATTTTGTGTTTTGAATATTTTTTCTGTATAAATAGTAAAAATAAATAAATTCACTTGATCAAGACAACTAAACCAAACAACAATTGTTCCTACAAAAATGATGTAAGAACAACAAAATGGAACAAAACAAAATTGTAACATTTCCAAAAGTAGTCTAACCTAAAAAATACTGCGACTGGATTGACGCATTAATACTACTCTCGAAGGCTTCCTTCGACTTTGATCTCTATTTTTAGACACAAACGGTATATTTAGCTCGTACTTATGTTTAGTGTACATGTGAGCACAAAATTACTTTAGATTGGGGCGCACACGCTACTTTTCGTGCTCGTAATCGCCACACGACTTAGAATTTGAATTTTTTGGCCACCTGTACCAAGGCTACTGTTTGAAAATAGCCTCGGGACAGAAATCTTGGATTCTTTTGAGGAATTCCGTCTTTTATGTGGCTCGTGTCGATTTCTAATTTCCAGATGTCCATCTAACAAAAATGTTAATCACCCAAATAGAAGACTTGTAATTTACACGTAAGATGCTATTGAGGGACAACGGCCTCGGGCGTCTAATAGCGCCTTTATTATTTAAAAAAAAGTGTTTATACATATTATTAAAAGAGACATTTCTAATCCAGCCTGCATTTTGTACAATATTTAAAAAATCAAGGAATACTCAAATTTTGCTCAAATGTCAGTCACAGATTAGGTACTCGTGCTCATGTCAGTCATTTCACTGAAGTCATTTTAGTTTTTTGGTTAAGTGTTGCCTGTTTTGTGCGTTTTTAATGGCTTTTTTTAAAATAAAAAACTAGATAATAATATTCAAGAATGGTAATTCTTGCCTATTGACATTTTTCTTGGTCTAATTAAAAATTCGGGTTAGAATGCCACTGTACTAACCAGTCTTAATCACTATCATTAGTCTTAAGAGGCCAGAGGCAGATATAAATATTTCCCTGTAAAGTCCAAAGTAAGTCCAAAGTCGACTAAAAATATGACAAAGTCATTTACCAAAGAACTTTGCCGTAGAATACACAAAGAAGATCCGCTTTAGGGATTGTCTTTGAAGTAGTCTATAGAGTTTAGTCGCGAATATGGAGTGTAGCCATCTATAATAAAACTTTATACTAATAATTAAAAAATAAATAAAAAACTCTCCGGAGACGGCACTGTCGCTCTATGGCCTCTTAATATATAGATAGCTTTCTACAACATGTTGCATTCATATAGATCTCTGCGGTCGAGAATTACATACGAGATGTATGAGGTGAGAGGCGGGGCTAGAGAACATGAGAACACCTGGACCATTGTTTTTATGATCGTTTTTGTGATCGGGATCCTTCTTGCCACGGATGTAAGTACTTATGTAATCAGACGCGTCATGGCCGCAGCCAACTCCGTTAAAACCTTTTTAACTACGTTAGTACAGATAAATCCAAACCAATATAAATTCGAAGGTGAGTTTATTCATTTTATCTTTACGCCATTACAGAATTAAAATGACTGAAGGGTTGGAAGAGGATATACGCTACTTTTTTCCCCGATAGAACAAATATAATATGTTGATCACGTTTAGATTATATTGGATTTCATAGAGAAAATATGCTTAAATAATAACGAAAAGGCCTCCTTGGCAAAGTTGTCCGAGCGCTGAAGTTCCTGGGTTCGATTACTGTTTATTTTATCATTATTTATTAGTTGGATCAGCCAACAATTACTACACTCCACATTCACATGTTACATTATTTCAATTCAAGTGCGTAACCAATTAAAAGCTGATACTGCATGTACCAAAAAAATATATATTATACAATAAAATTGAATAGATTAAAGAATGTATATATATATATACATTCTTTAATATATATATATATATATATATATATATATCAATGTACACCTAACTCAATCTAACTTAAAGGGAGTCAACTTAAATATACACAAACTACTGTACACCAAATTACATTATTGATTTTTGTATTCGATTCGAATCTCCCGGTGGCGACATTGTCAAAAATTTAAGGCAAATACCCCTGGTTAGGAGACTGCAGGGTGAATTCCTACGTCAGGTAGTAGCTACATGAACTATGTCAGAGTCACACGATAAGAAGAGGAAGTAATGAATGGTATTATTGTATTAAGCCCTGATCTTGCTGTTTTCGTCCGCCTAAATATTTTCGGCGAATATAGGCACATACCTGTGGTACACTCGAGTGCAAAATTATGTATCCACTTTTGTACCATGTCACATTCACTCTTAATTGACATGACATGACAACATGAAAAACTCTTTCATGACAAAGTTGTGTTCAAAAGAGATATAATATAATATATCTACTGAGCAAGTAAATAATATCTTTGGGTTGACCACAGACCAATATAGAGCAAGTAAGGGGGTTTGACAGTTGACTTAACTAAATAGATCGTATAGGTACCAAATAGGTACATATATAAGTCTGTGAAATAGATATTTAGTGACATATTATTATTTAACTTAACTTTATGGTTTATGTATTTTTCACTGAAGCATACATAAAAAATTTTTAGTTTACATATAAGGAGACCAATATATAGTGATCTGTGACGGAGACTACGAATGTTCTTTACAGTTGTAGAAAGTTGTAGAAGACTGAACGATCGACATGTACTATTGTATTAGGAGGCGATCGCTGCGTGCACCATTTCTGTTCGCGTGCGCTGTTTGCTGTCTCATAATCATCGACTATCTCATTCTCTCAAAAAACTTTGCAGTAGACACAAGCTTGTTGGAAGTGGCAGTGCTTTGCGCTTCCACTGAGAATGACGCAGGATACAGGAGATGGAGAAGTAGCAGCGCTTTATGGGGGGCGCGGGGCGAGCCCCTGGGAAGAGGGAGGGAGTGGAAGGGGCACGGAACGAAGCTCAACTTGCTTCGGGAAAGACTGCAAGAGATGATGGACGCAAGGAATCATAAGCATATCGTGCTGTATACTGACAGGTTGGACTGAGGAATGAGTTAATTTTCCTGTACATCTAGAATTCTAGATGGAAAATATGGATATTCCTACCTTAAGTCTGTTTCTTAGCAACGTCAGTGATGGACGTGAATGGCTGAAGAGAACTGAGTACCGAGCTTTAAGCACCGCCTTTGGAGAGGTCTATATCCATAAGTTGACTGCCCCAATCTGTACGTGATGAATTGAGAAACCTGCGTAGGATTTAACCTTTTTTTCCTTTAGGTTTTTTGAAAGTGGTAACGTAAGATACACACCGTAAATTAGCTTGAAGGTTTACTAAAAATTTCTCTTGTTATTGTATATTTCAATCGCTTCTGTGGCTATTTATTAGCTACAAGACAATAGGGTTCATCATCCAGAGTTTTTGGATTGGTCCCTCCCTCGCGGAGTGTCTCTAATAAGTAGGTATCCAATTTCGGTCTGCGATAATGCCTTGTGACAGGACAGACAGATCATGCCCACCTGTCTAGCTACCAACATGTTGTTTCTCCCGCTAAAGAGTGTTAAGGTGTTAAATTCGAGGTTTCTTGGTGAGCATGCTTCTATAGTACAGCCTTTTCGTTGATAAGAGGAGATGAAGGCCGAGTACACCATTTATTGTGTCCATGAAACATCGAAAACATACTTTTTCCGCGGTACCCGTAATATTATGGGCTTATCTTTATGAGCCCAAGCCCTTCGTACATAAAAAAGGAAATAAATCAAGCTTTATTTCTAGCCAGGACGTGATGTTTGTTGGCGCCGTGTTCCACATCATAGGACGTTTTATAAACCGCGACGCGCGCGTTCTGTTCGCGGCAGAGGTTGGGTGCTGGCCCGACTCACATCTGAAGAACAGATACCCGGCCTCGAACCATTTACAAATATACCCCTACCTTAACTCAGGAGGCATTATAGGTACGCGTGATTCTCTTTTATACCGTCTTTTCTTGACATATCAAGATATAGGCGAAGAAAGATGGCTTAGAGTAAGCTAGCTCTACAACTCGTCAGATAAAACTATAGTTAAAAAGACACAAGACCGCAATTAGAACAACAAGTGTACTATTTAGTGAGACTTGAAAAGGCGAATAGGAAAAGTAAGTATTAATACTACGTAAGTACTACTACTAAGTAAGTATTAAGTTACGTAAATCTACATTATTTTCTAGTTTATCCATGCAACAAGATTATCGGCAGTGTGCAAACACTCTGATACTTTAAAAATATATTTAAAGATACATAGCAATGAATGATCAAATCTGAAACCCAAGCAAGATATGATGTGAAATGTTGAAACAGCGGGCATAGATGGCCATTTGGCAGCATCCGGGACGGGACAACCGCTAGTCAATGGAAGTGCTGTAGATATTCCTACAGCTCGCACCAAGCGTTTCACTTCCACATTTATCGTGCGTACAGCAAAAATATGGAATGCACTACCGGTTTCCGTGTTCCCCGAAAATTACTACTTGGGAATCTTCAAAAGAAGAGTAAATAGGCACCTTCTAGACCAACACGTAACATCGTCGACCTCATCGTCACTTACCATCAGGTGAGATTGAGGTCAAGTGTTGGTCTATCTTCAATATATATAAAAAAGTGTCCGGGAAATTTAGGACGTATCATTTATTATATTAAAATACGCTAAACGCTTTGTAAAAGGATCATATAGCAACACTAACAAGTACCTAGTAATATCTTTTATTTAGACTAACGAATTGGAAAGTCAGTACGATTTTTTTGAACAATCTGCTTCGACAGGTTACGTGTCCACGCTTTACGAATTGTTGACGCTGTGTCCCTTGCGTGACGATGAGGATGACCAGAGGTACTACACTCAAGTGTATCTCAACGAGAGTCTCAGAGAGAGACTCAAGATCAGGCTCGATCACAAAGCTGAGATCTTTCAGTGTCTGTATAATGCATCCGGTGAGTTCATACACTCCATTAACATTGCTGTGTTTACGTTTAGCTCCAGTGGATTTACTTGCTAGTTCCGTCTTTTGTGATTTATCTATGTCTGATCGATTGCGTTAAAGATGACTAAAGGTTACTATTACTATGGTCTGTACATAGTTAACATTTTGACGGGATAATCAATCAAGTGTCAAATCTTGATTTCACGCACAATGGACAATGCAAGGCTGTGTGCGGAAACCGCCCAAGAAACAAACTAAAAAGTTACGACGAATCTCACTTTTCCAGTTAGTATTATGCTGAAATGATATTGTTTATACCTATGGCCGTAGTACGGATAGGGTGCCCATTTTTTAAAGTTCTAAGTTGTGTACGGTTACTTTACGGAAAGGAAGTATTGAAATTATTTGAAGCTATTAAACTTAACAATCTACGTGTGTAAATTATACGGAAGCTCAAATAGAAATTGCCAACTCAAGAATGTCGGATTCCTGTCTATAAGTATCCATTAGCAATATCTTGACTCAAACGTAATATGTTTTTATGCACTAGGCCTTCTTATCATCATTCAGTGATTAGCAATGTCAAAGCCGTAAGTGTGTATAAAATGGAAGCGTGCATCACTAGAATACACTCAATAAGTATTTGCTTTAGATATATTTTAATATATTTTTATTATACACGAATCATTTACTTATGAGCGAGTAAGAATAAAAAATTCAACCAGAACTTGTGTGGATGCGTTGAACAATACGAAAGACATCAACGCGCGTGTTTTTCTCGTATTTTCTTTCCTTGAACGCATAAATTACAGCGGAATCGTAAACCTATAATATGATCTATACAATATTATTTATATAATACTTTCGAAAGTGTGTTTGTCTGTATATTTTTTATTTGCACTTGGCCTTCATCTCACTTGATGGTAAATGTCGATAAGGCTGTTGGATGGTAAGTGTGCGCACCCAGAAGCCTCAACCTCACTGGCGCTGCTACGTTACATATCGGAGCACAACAATGCTATTAACACTGCTGTTTGGCGTCAGACTTAGGTAACATGGTTCTAAATATAATATGTTCTAGTGGCGGCCAGTCAATGTGGCATACCATGGAGGACTATGTCCAGCAGTGGAAAGGGTTTCCGAGGAAGTTTATACTGTGTACTCCCGAGTTTATCCTGGCTTTGAAGCAATCAATACCAGAATAAACCGGTTTTCTGTTCCTTTTACCGTTCATCAGATCATATACAAGTGGTGTCACAGCCAAAGTCATGGCCCTACTTGAGAAACACCATGACTGGTGGTCGACCTCTGATACTCCACGCCAACGGTCCGCAGAAATCCAAGGCTGCGCTGGCGGCAATCGAGGCCCAACTAGTGAACGCCTGGATATCTAATAAGCACCTGGCGCCCAGAGAACATGTTCCAAGGAACGCCCTCGACAAGGTATAATTTCATCATTTTAATAAATTTACTTTATACAATTCTAATTTAAAAAAAATTGATTGTTTTGCTCTAATTTTTGGGTAAAAATACATTAAATAAGCACAATAAGCACTAAAGCTCCGGCACGGCTCCATTAATTAAATCGTTTGGAAAACAGCGTGTATTCCCAGTAGTTCCACTGAAGTTGTCCCATGGCTGGACTGCTGGGAATTCCATTCCCAAAAGTTCAATTACGCGTACAATGGGTCTGAATGCATAGTATGAGTAATGGAACTTTTGGGAATAAAATTCCCAGCAGTCCAACCATGGGACTTCAGTGGAACTACTGGGAATACACTGAAAAAATAGACCCTTTAGCAAATTTAATACGTTCGTTTATTTCGTTTTCCTATCTGTTACAGATACTATTTGACGTAAGTCGTGGTGTGCCTCGTAATGTCAGTTGGTGGTGATGGTGGTCATTACGTTGAGTGACATTCTACTGTCATAAAAACAGAAGTGAAAAATCCATACAATAAAAGAGCATACAGTTTTCGTTGTTCATATCAGATCAAGTATTTTTGAACTTTTATCATTAGTATATAAGTTTTGACTACTCCTGGATAGAGCAATGAACATACCCGATTTATTTAGTTTTATATTTAACCGTAAATTGTATGGAAATTGTCCGTCAGTTTATCTGGTCAACTTTGGATACACCGGAGTAACGATATTTTTGGCAGATATAAAGGCTAATTTTTACTATTTTCGTTTGGAACCCTAAAATATAGCGTACACATAATAGCTGTCATTAAAATCTGACGAAATCCTCGCGTGCGCTCGCGCCGCTCACTGGCAGCCCCGGGGCGCACGCGCTCACTCAGAGCCCTATAAAACGACAAATAAAGGAACTCTCAGCTACCTGTTACCTCTAACAGATGGGGTACTTACTATAACGTACGAGATAAAGCATGATTCCTCTTGTCAAGATTTGATTTTTTGGAACATAAGAGCCTGAATTAAGATAAAGTTCAACTGGCATTTTTTTTTCACCTCATGGTAGGTGACAATAAGGCTGTTAGATCGAAAACATGCTCACCCAGAAGACTCAGACGAAATATGCATTTTATCTGTATACCGGCTATGTGAACTTGGCACCCGACCTTGAAAAAATTTAATTTTTTTTGCGCTATTCGATAGATTTACGTTTGTAGTTGTTTGTAGTGAAACTATTTTCGTTTGTAGTTAAACCAAAAAAAAGTTATGACGAGTCAAAAAAAAGCTGGCACCCGACTTTGAAAAAATTAACTTTTTTTTGTGGTTATCGGTAGATATAGGTTTGTAGAGGTTTGTAGTGAAACTATTTTCGTTTGTAGTTAAACCAAAAAAAAGTTATGACGAGTTAAAAAAAATTCTCTCAAACTTTAAAAAATTAACTTTTTTTCGTGATTTTCGATAGATATAGGGCAGTAGAGGTTTGTAGTGAAACTATTTTCGTTTGTAGTTAAACCAAAAAAAAGTTATGACGAGTTAAAAAAATTCTCTCAAACTTTAAAAAATTAACTTTTTTTGTGATTTTCGATAGATATAGGGTAGTAGAGGTTGGTAGTGAAACTTTTGCGCTACTACAAACGAATACGAGTAACTACAAACGAAATCCAATCTACTACAAACGATTTTGAGATACTACAAACGAATACGAGTTACTACAAACGAAATCCAATCTACTACAAACGATTTTTAGCTACTACAAACGAATTGGAGTAACTACAAACGAAATCCAATCTACTACAAATGATTTTTAGCTACTACAAACGAATTCGAGTAACTACAAACGAAATCCCATCTACTACAAACGATTTTGACCTACTACAAACGAATTCGAGTAACTACAAACGAAATCCAATCTACTACAAACGATTTTGACCTATTACAAACGAATTGGAGTAACTACAAACGAAATCCAATCTACTACAAACGATTTTTAGCTACTACAAACGAATACGAGATACTACAAACGAAATCCAATGTACTACAAACGATTTTTAGCTACTACAAACGAATACGAGTTACTACAAACGAAATCCAATCTACTACAAACGATTTTTAGCTACTACAAACGAATTCGAGTTACTACAAACGAAATCCAATCTACTACAAACGATTTTTAGCTACTACAAACGAATACGAGTTACTACAAACGAAATCCAATCTACTACAAACGATTTTTAGCTACTACAAACGAATTCGAGTAACTACAAACGAAATCCAACCTACTACAAACGATTTTTAGCTACTACAAACGAATCTAGTAGAGAGTTTTAGTAGAGAGAATTTTTTTTAACTCGTCATAACTTTTTTTTTGTTTAACTACAAACGAAAATAGTTTCACTACAAACCTCTACAAACCTATATCTACCGATAACCACAAAAAAAGTTAATTTTTTCAAAAAAAAAAAATTAATTTTTTCGTTTTAATTATTTTTTTTCTGAAAAAATTAACTTTTTTTGTGGTTATCGGTAGATATAGGTTTGTAGAGGTTTGTAGTGAAACTATTTTCGTTTGTAGTTAAACCAAAAAAAAGTTATGACGAGTTAAAAAAAATTCTCTCAAACTTTAAAAAATTAACTTTTTTCGTGATTTTCGATAGATATAGGGCAGTAGAGGTTGGTAGTGAAACTTTTGCGTTACTACAAACGAATACGAGTTACTACAAACGAAATCCAATCTACTACAAACGATTTTTAGCTACTACAAACGAATTCGAGTAACTACAAACGAAATCCAATCTACTACAAACGATTTTGACCTACTACAAACGAATTCGAGTTACTACAAACGAAATCCAATCTACTACAAACGATTTTTAGCTACTACAAACGAATTGGAGTAACTACAAACGAAATCCAATCTACTACAAATGATTTTTAGCTACTACAAACGAATACGAGTTACTACAAACGAAATCCAATCTAATACAAACGATTTTTAGCTACTACAAACGAATTCGAGTTACTACAAACGAAATCCAATCTACTACAAACGATTTTTAGCTACTACAAACGAATTGGAGTAACTACAAACGAAATCCAATCTACTACAAACGATTTTGACCGACTACAAACGAATTCGAGTTACTACAAACGAAATCCAATCTACTACAAACGATTTTTAGCTACTACATACGAATACTAGTTACTACAAACGAAATCCAATCTACTACAAACGTTTTTTAGCTACTACAAACGAATTCGAGTAACTACAAACGAAATCCAATCTACTACAAACGATTTTTAGGTACTACAAACGAATTCGAGTAACTACAAACGAAATCCAATCTACTACAAACGATTTTTAGGTACTACAAACGAATTCGAGTTACTACAAACGAAATCCAATCTACTACAAACGATTTTGACCGACTACAAACGAATTCGAGTTACTACAAACGAAATCCAATCTACTACAAACGATTTTTAGCTACTACATACGAATACGAGTTACTACAAACGAAATCCAATCTACTACAAACGATTTTTAGCTACTACAAACGAATTCGAGTTACTACAAACGAAATCCAATCTACTACAAACGATTTTTAGCTACTACAAACGAATTCGAGTAACTACAAACGAAATCCAACCTACTACAAACGATTTTTAGCTACTACAAACGAATCTAGTAGAGAGTTTTAGTAGAGAGAATTTTTTTTAACTCGTCATAACTTTTTTTTTGTTTAACTACAAACGAAAATAGTTTCACTACAAACCTCTACAAACCTATATCTACCGATAACCACAAAAAAAAAGTTAATTTTTTCAGAAAAAAAATAATTAAAACGAAAAAATTAATTTTTTTTTTTTTGAAAAAATTAACTTTTTTTTGTGGTTATCGGTAGATATAGGTTTGTAGAGGTTTGTAGTGAAACTATTTTCGTTTGTAGTTAAACCAAAAAAAAGTTATGACGAGTTAAAAAAAATTCTCTCAAACTTTAAAAAATTAACTTTTTTCGTGATTTTCGATAGATATAGGGCAGTAGAGGTTGGTAGTGAAACTTTTGCGTTACTACAAACGAATACGAGTTACTACAAACGAAATCCAATCTACTACAAACGATTTTTAGCTACTACAAACGAATTCGAGTAACTACAAACGAAATCCAATCTACTACAAACGATTTTGACCTACTACAAACGAATTCGAGTTACTACAAACGAAATCCAATCTACTACAAACGATTTTTAGCTACTACAAACGAATTGGAGTAACTACAAACGAAATCCAATCTACTACAAATGATTTTTAGCTAATACAAACGAATACGAGTTACTACAAACGAAATCCAATCTAATACAAACGATTTTTAGCTACTACAAACGAATTCGAGTTACTACAAACGAAATCCAATCTACTACAAACGATTTTTAGCTACTACAAACGAATTGGAGTAACTACAAACGAAATCCAATCTACTACAAACGATTTTGACCGACTACAAACGAATTCGAGTTACTACAAACGAAATCCAATCTACTTCAAACGATTTTTAGCTACTACATACGAATACTAGTTACTACAAACGAAATCCAATCTACTACAAACGTTTTTTAGCTACTACAAACGAATTCGAGTAACTACAAACGAAATCCAATCTACTACAAACGATTTTTAGGTACTACAAACGAATTCGAGTAACTACAAACGAAATCCAATCTACTACAAACGATTTTTAGGTACTACAAACGAATTCGAGTAACTACAAACGAAATCCAATCTACTACAAACGATTTTTAGCTACTACAAACGAATACGAGTTACTACAAACGAAATCCAATCTACTACAAACGATTTTAACCTACTACAAACGAATTCGAGTAACTACAAACGAAATCCCATCTACTACAAACGATTTTGACCTACTACAAACGAATTCGAGTAACTATAAATACTCGTATTCGTTTGTAGTAACGCAAAAGTTTCACTACCAACCTCTACTGCCCTATATCTATCGAAAATCACGAAAAAAGTTAATTTTTTAAAGTTTGAGAGAATTTTTTTTAACTCGTCATAACTTTTTTTTGTTTAACTACAAACGAAAATAGTTTCACTAAAAACCTCTACAAACCTATATCTACCGATAACCACAAAAAAAAGTTAATTTTTTCAGAAAAAAAATAATTAAAACGAAAAAATTAATTATTTTTTTTTTGAAAAAATTAACTTTTTTTTGTGGTTATCGGTAGATATAGGTTTGCAGAGGTTTGTAGTGAAACTATTTTCGTTTGTAGTTAAACCAAAAAAAAGTTATGACGAGTTAAAAAAATTCTCTCAAACTTTAAAAAATTAACTTTTTTCGTGATTTTCGATAGATATAGGGCAGTAGAGGTTGGTAGTGAAACTTTTGCGTTACTACAAACGAATACGAGTTACTACAAACGAAATCCAATCTACTACAAACGATTTTTAGCTACTACAAACGAATTCGAGTAACTACAAACGAAATCCAATCTACTACAAACGATTTTGACCTACTACAAACGAATTCGAGTTACTACAAACGAAATCCAATCTACTACAAACGATTTTTAGCTACTACAAACGAATTGGAGTAACTACAAACGAAATCCAATCTACTACAAATGATTTTTAGCTACTACAAACGAATTGGAGTAACTACAAACGAAATCCAATCTAATACAAACGATTTTTAGCTACTACAAACGAATTCGAGTTACTACAAACGAAATCCAATCTACTACAAACGATTTTTAGCTACTACAAACGAATTGGAGTAACTACAAACGAAATCCAATCTACTACAAACGATTTTGACCGACTACAAACGAATTCGAGTTACTACAAACGAAATCCAATCTACTACAAACGATTTTTAGCTACTACATACGAATACTAGTTACTACAAACGAAATCCAATCTACTACAAACGTTTTTTAGCTACTACAAACGAATTCGAGTAACTACAAACGAAATCCAATCTACTACAAACGATTTTTAGGTACTACAAACGAATTCGAGTAACTACAAACGAAATCCAATCTACTACAAACGATTTTTAGGTACTACAAACGAATTCGAGTAACTACAAACGAAATCCAATCTACTACAAACGATTTTTAGCTACTACAAACGAATACGAGTTACTACAAACGAAATCCAATCTACTACAAACGATTTTAACCTACTACAAACGAATTCGAGTAACTACAAACGAAATCCAATCTACTACAAACGATTTTTAGGTACTACAAACGAATTCGAGTAACTACAAACGAAATCCAATCTACTACAAACGATTTTTAGCTACTACAAACGAATACGAGTTACTACAAACGAAATCCAATCTACTACAAACGATTTTAACCTACTACAAACGAATTCGAGTAACTACAAACGAAATCCCATCTACTACAAACGATTTTGACCTACTACAAACGAATTCGAGTAACTATAAATACTCGTATTCGTTTGTAGTAACGCAAAAGTTTCACTACCAACCTCTACTGCCCTATATCTATCGAAAATCACGAAAAAAGTTAATTTTTTAAAGTTTGAGAGAATTTTTTTTAACTCGTCATAACTTTTTTTTGTTTAACTACAAACGAAAATAGTTTCACTAAAAACCTCTACAAACCTATATCTACCGATAACCACAAAAAAAAGTTAATTTTTTCAGAAAAAAAATAATTAAAACGAAAAAATTAATTATTTTTTTTTTGAAAAAATTAACTTTTTTTTGTGGTTATCGGTAGATATAGGTTTGCAGAGGTTTGTAGTGAAACTATTTTCGTTTGTAGTTAAACCAAAAAAAAGTTATGACGAGTTAAAAAAATTCTCTCAAACTTTAAAAAATTAACTTTTTTCGTGATTTTCGATAGATATAGGGCAGTAGAGGTTGGTAGTGAAACTTTTGCGTTACTACAAACGAATACGAGTTACTACAAACGAAATCCAATCTACTACAAACGATTTTTAGCTACTACAAACGAATTCGAGTAACTACAAACGAAATCCAATCTACTACAAACGATTTTGACCTACTACAAACGAATTCGAGTTACTACAAACGAAATCCAATCTACTACAAACGATTTTTAGCTACTACAAACGAATTGGAGTAACTACAAACGAAATCCAATCTACTACAAATGATTTTTAGCTACTACAAACGAATTGGAGTAACTACAAACGAAATCCAATCTAATACAAACGATTTTTAGCTACTACAAACGAATTCGAGTTACTACAAACGAAATCCAATCTACTACAAACGATTTTTAGCTACTACAAACGAATTGGAGTAACTACAAACGAAATCCAATCTACTACAAACGATTTTGACCGACTACAAACGAATTCGAGTTACTACAAACGAAATCCAATCTACTACAAACGATTTTTAGCTACTACATACGAATACTAGTTACTACAAACGAAATCCAATCTACTACAAACGTTTTTTAGCTACTACAAACGAATTCGAGTAACTACAAACGAAATCCAATCTACTACAAACGATTTTTAGGTACTACAAACGAATTCGAGTAACTACAAACGAAATCCAATCTACTACAAACGATTTTTAGGTACTACAAACGAATTCGAGTAACTACAAACGAAATCCAATCTACTACAAACGATTTTTAGCTACTACAAACGAATACGAGTTACTACAAACGAAATCCAATCTACTACAAACGATTTTAACCTACTACAAACGAATTCGAGTAACTACAAACGAAATCCCATCTACTACAAACGATTTTGACCTACTACAAACGAATTCGAGTAACTATAAATACTCGTATTCGTTTGTAGTAACGCAAAAGTTTCACTACCAACCTCTACTGCCCTATATCTATCGAAAATCACGAAAAAAGTTAATTTTTTAAAGTTTGCGAGAATTTTTTTAACTCGTCATAACTTTTTTTTGGTTTAACTACAAACGAAAATAGTTTCACTACAAACCTCTACTGCCCTATATCTATCGAAAATCACGAAAAAAAGTTAATTTTTTAAAGTTTGAGAGAATTTTTTTTAACTCGTCATAACTTTTTTTTGGTTTAACTACAAACGAAAATAGTTTCACTACAAACCTCTACAAACCTATATCTACCGATAACCACAAAAAAAAGTTAATTTTTTCAAAGTCGGGTGCCAGCTTTTTTTTGACTCGTCATAACTTTTTTTTGGTTTAACTACAAACGAAAATAGTTTCACTACAAACAACTACAAACGTAAATCTATCAAATAGCGCAAAAAAAATTAAATTTTTTCAAGGTCGGGTGCCAAGTTCACATAGCCCTGTATACCGAAACACAATCAACACTACTATTGGCAGACTACGAAATCCCTTACCACTAGCCAAACCAAATACCCATAAATACCCCCGCAAACTCGTCCCGGATTGTGATTTCAATACTTCAGTGGAAAGGAGGCGACCATAGGTGATTATGGCCCTGTTTTAATTACGATTTTGATATGGAGGTGTTAACTAGTAACAAACAAATATTGAAGCTATTAAACGAAGAAAGAAACACACTTTCGCGTGTATTATAAATAAGATTATAAGGTTTACGATTCCGCTGTAATGTACGAGTATAAGGGATTCAATGAAGAAGAAAAAACCTACAATGAAAACGCGCGCGTTGATGTCTTTTGTATTCAACGCATTATGCATGCGTGGTTTAATTTTTTTCTTCGTATTCTCTCATAAGTAAATGATTCACGTAAATATTATTGAAAATAGTAATAGAACTTTTTTGGCGTCAATGAATTATTACTCATTTTCTGACAGGCGTTCTTAAAATGTCTGAAAAGACGACTAAAAACTCTAATAAATAAATAAATGCATGACTTGTGGTAAGCCGGGACTTGCTTTGGTGGGTGGAAGGGTATGTTTCTACTGTGTGGTTTACAATTAAGATATTTACAATTTACTAGAATGTAGAAACATGTTGTTCAGGTGTGCAATTCACTAATCCCACTGTACCCCATCACACAGCTTCGGCTAGTATACTGCTAAAGCTGTAGCGGGAGACGAGAAGAGTACCCAAAACTCAGGTTTACTCATTCCTTGGGTATGATTCTCGTCTTCTCAGCTCTCATACCACACACCCTCTCACACCACACACGCACACTAAGGACACAAGCTCACGTACTTCTTTGCTGGCGAGATCTCTAGTTTCGCAGGCAACGAGGATCAATATTGAATGACGTTGGCAAAAACATCAGTGTGCTATGAGTCTGAAAGGATGTTCGTAAATTAAAAACTGTAAGGGACGGGAGTGTGCTTAATCTGTAAGGATGTTTGTACTGAGTGAATTGCACCGCATTTCTCCTGACCCGAAATGGACCAGACAGATTTTGATGGAACTTTTTTTTGTAAAGTCTTAGACTTAAAAACTGTGATATGTTTATCTTGCATTAACGGGAACCGGAATCTTTGTTAGATCACAGGTTAGATATAATAATTTTTGAAATCTACACACACGCGGGCTGTTGGCCTCGTTAAAATATATTTACAGTAAATACTCATTGAGACTTCTAGTGGTGCACGTTTCTATTTTATACGAACTTACGGCTTTGATATTGCTAATCTATAAGTATAGTTTGTATCATTATAAAAATATAATGGATGAATAGGCTGAACTGCTGTATATCAGTGTCGAACAACTATTTGTACCCTATTTAAAGCAAATAAAATGATTAATTGCTAATCACTAAGAAGGCCTTGTGCATAAAAACATATTACGTTTGAGTCAGGATATTGCCAATGGATACTTATAGACAGGAATCCGACATTCTTGAGTCGGCAATTTCTATTTGAGCTTCCGCGTAATTTACACACGTAGGTTTTTTAAGTTTAATAGCTTCCAATAATTTCAATACTTCCTTTCGTGTACGGTTACTTTGAATAAAATAAATAATAATAATAATATTAGCGGTATCTTTGTGCTACAAAAACTATGGACGGTGTTTCCATACCTTTCGCGTGTTTTTATTCTATTGTAAAACTAACTAGAAATGATACGCGGAAGGTCGTAAGCAATAGCGTATGCCTATCTAGGTTATAGAAAATAATCAATAATGATAAGTAAATGACAATATTCTAAAACAAAATCAAGACAGACACTACTGTAGCTTTTTTGTTTTACGTATTCCCGCTTCTTATTAGTGTTAGCGGTAGTTGCTATCCTGAATTTAGAAAATCATCAAAGTCATCCATCATGACGATGATAGGTAAATACAGATATTCAAGTATTAGATCCTTTACACAATGCCTTGTATCATCTTAGTTGAATAGTAGATAGTTACTGTATAAGTTTTAGAAAATCGGCATTTACTAGCACAACAGTAAAATCATATCATAAAATAATCTCCATGGACCAAGTAAAGATCTCATCGAAACAACTTTCTAGGCGGTTGAACGTGAAAACCTCGTATAGTCGCAGGCGCAGGGCTCACTCCGTATCTTTTCTCTCATAGATCATGTTCTCCTAGTCACACTACATCATTTTGCAAACATGTAGCGTTAGGTTTCTACCTAACTAAACACCCAACGAATCTGTACCAAAAGCATTGCTTTTGCTGTACAAAATCGAGTTATTTCACTACATATTATATATTCCTGACTTGGAAAAGAGATCCTATATGGACAAAAGTTATGTTTATTATTTCTTGTTGTTTGAGTATACTCAAGACTGTTCTGAAACTTTTACATACAATCGGAATATAGTAGAATAACACCCGTATCTCTTCAATGATATTTCTACTATAAACCCTGTGTAGTGTGTATTTGTATAACATATATAACTTATGTGTATGTATGTAATTTGTGAATAGAAGCTCACAACGTAGGCTCTATTTGAGATTCATACGTTTTAAATTATGTGAATTTAAGTCTACTCACCATCCCAGCCTTTTATTTAGACCAATTATAAAACCATTTCTCGGTTCCGAAGACGGCTATTATGCGGATGGACAAACAAAAAATACCAAACGTACACTGAACGTATTAAACACACGGTAAACGAACATGTTGTAACATCACTAGCTTTATAAATTAACTCTGAAAGCACATAACAATATGTCACGTCACTGTTTTGTTTCGCGTCTATGGGATAGAATTGCTATGTTTTATGGAATTTGGGGTTTTAATATGGAAACGTCACGAGGTATTCGACGACTGTATGCGCATACGCCGACTCTCGCGTTCTGACTGACTGCCGGTTATCGGGGATACCAGCACCTAGTTTTGTTGTTTACCATAAAAGTTGGTATATTTTGCATGGTAGAATATTTTAGGTGAGTAAATATGAAGGAAAGGTTTAAGTTGGTGTGAGTTTCTCCATTCGACCGAGGTAATTCTTCAAGTCTAGAAGATTTTATTTGAATTATCATACCTTTTTGAGTGATCTGAAGGAAACGTCTTATAATATGGTTGTCAGACTAACTTACTGCTTTAATAATACCAGATTTACCCTCCATTTGCATCCAGCAGTGGATAAATCAAGGATAAATGAATAACTGCTCGAAATATCATTTCTGTAAAAAGGTTTTAAACTTGCATCATTTCTAGTCAGCCAGCAACTTTTTAAATTTTACATGGGCGCAAACCTTGACCGTCACCGACCGACCGACCGATGGTAAGCGACGATAAGGCGTATAAGTTGAAAGTTATGCGTGCTCGCCCAGAACTGCCCAGAAACATCAAATTAATGAGGCGCTGGCTCTGGTATCTGTCACACAATAATGCTTTTAACTTTTTGGCGGCAATCTTAGGCAACAAGGTGGTAGCTAGCCAGGCCGACATAGAAAATACCTACCACCACCCTAACGATACTCTTACTGGAAAATCGGAAATTGAACCCCGGGCTTCCGGATTGCTTGTGCGAGTCCAAATGTGTAGTCACAATGGCACGGAAACAGTTAAATAGTAACAACTAGCAGCTACGGCTAGCATTTTTGCCAGTTCGAAAAATAATTCTACGATATACTCGTATCAAATGAGCCTTACAATCAGTCATTTCATCATCAACAGTCTATATATGTCCCCACTGGAGGGGCTCAGACCTACTCTCTTACAGAGAGTGTATGGGCCATAGTCCACCACGCGGGCCCAGTGCGGATCGGCGGACTTCACATGCCTGTTCAAGACATGCAGGTTTCCTCACGATGTTTTCCTTCACCGTTAAGCAATCGGATAATGTACTTGAATTGAAAAACAACTCATAGGTACACGGCTGGATTCGAACCCGGTACCCTCAGATTGAGAGTCCGCGCCTTATCCACTGCGCCACCGACGCTATTATTATTTAGTTTATTAGTCATTTAGAGAACATTAATAATTAACCAGTAACCAGTGAATTAAAGACAGCGATAGCTAAACCGTCAATCCATTAATTGACGAAAAAACCTTGTCCAGGAAACCATTACATTGATACTCTATATAAACTAAGGGGCCATTCATTTATTACGTAAGAAGATTTAGAGGGGTGGGGGGCAACCATGTCTTATTTTTCTTACTCCCTGTCTTGATAGTTCTTTTTGAGAATATCTCCTCTTCATTAAACGTGGTTCAAAATTATAATTTTTGCTTACTTTTACGATCTTACGTAAAAACTATCTAAACTAGGGAAGACATGTAAGAAAAATAAGTCTTGTCCGTACCTATCCCCACCCCCTAATCCATCTTAAGTAATAAATGAATTGACCTTTCCAATATTCATACTTAACAACTTAACATTACTACAATTCTTTTCTTCTAAATGGGTAGAGCTGCCTACGGCTAGCAACATTAATAAAGCTGTCTTAGAACGAGACGGACTACGGTTGTCTCACTCGCTCTGCGGGACGGAATGTGACCCGCTATCACCTTGAAGGCCGCAAGCTTGAGGCTTCAATGAAGATAATAATGAGCTAAAAAGCTTTACCCGTAGTACTAGGCAAGCTAGATAACGCTAGCTTGCGTGTTTTCTCAGAATTTTCATTACCTATCTTAATTCTGTCGGCCAACTTTTAATCCTAAAAGATAAGATTTAATTAAATTAAAAAAATAGATTTATATAAATTTATTTAAATAATACATTTAATTTAAAGACGGTAAATAAGTAAACACTAACTTATGAGGTCGTTGTGATGTAGTGGTTGAGAACTAAAAAAATCACTTTGGCGGGAAAGCAGAAGTACCTCTTTTACTTTTTACCCGACTGCGGCGAAACCTATAACAAAGGAAGCCTATAAAGAGACGCTGTATAATGCATATAGGTATACTACTAGATGACTGAACCGATTTCGTTGTGTAATAAGTTGTAAGATTCCTTTGATAGTGCAAGAGTGATATTGTGTATACTTAAATTATGAAAATACAAAATGGCGGATTTTCTTGATTTTAATTTTTTAAATCCTATAACTATAGGGTAGTGCGGGGTACCAAAATGGAGGAGTTTTAAGAAGCGATCAACAAAAAACGGAAACAACTTTCAATTATGTGTTTTTTAAAATATTTTCGATAACAATTAACAAAAGCTTGATCATTTCTTCTGAATAGTAAGACATATATTCATATATGCAGGCAGGACTTCGTGTTGATCGAAGAGGCAGGAGTCACAGCAAGTAATATTTTTTTTAACATGAGATATAGACCAACGCTTGACCTCAATCTCACCTGATGTTAAGTGACGATGAGGTCGACGATGTTACGCGTTGGTCTAGAAGGTGCCTATTTACTCTTCTTTTGAAGATGCCCAACTTGTAATTTTCGGGGAACACGGAAACCGGTAGTGCATTCCATACTTTAGCTTTACGCACAATAAATGTGGAAGCAAAACGCTTGGTGCGAACTGCAGGAATATCAACAGTGTACGGGTGAATGTTTGGCGTCTTCTATTTGACCGGTACTTGAACGGCGAAGGTGGAATCAACAAAAATAGTTCCTGCGCACACTCTCCAAAATGTATCCTATAAAATACCGAAAGGCAGGCAACCTGACGCCTATGTTCGAGGCTTTGGAACTTTACCTTAAGTAGCGTACCGCTGCCTATCAGTCTCATAGCTCGACGCTCCACCGAGTCCAAAGAAGCTAGTTGATAGCGAGCCGAACCATCTGAAAGATGGCAGAGGTACTCCATGCATGATCTTACTTGACATAGACACAGAAAATTTATTTGACTTTTACTTGAGCACAATATAGACTCAAGAGCTGTGATGGCTGGTTTTTTGGCTGCAGTTTTTGCAATGAACTTGCTGTATGAGTAACTCCCGAAATTGAGATCAGACGAGATTTCTAATCCCAAGAGTTCGAGTCGGTTTTTTATCGTATAAAATGAATCTGATGCCTTTGAGTACAATTTATTAGTTTACTGTTTCGTACACCATTTTCGCAGTAATGTTAGATTTTTTATTTAATTTTTACCTTCCTTACTATTTTATTGCCACCATGGCCCACTCCATACACTGTTGCGGGGGATACGGGATCGATTGAAGTTTTTTTAGAAGAGTTTTATGTCCAGTCAGTCCAAATTAACTTTGAAAATTGATGAAAAACAGCGTGTCTCTTTTTTGTTTTTGTTTACTGTTTAGAACTGAATTGCCTGCAGAAGTCAATGCTTTTTCTACTCGTAAACTCAATTCCAGAATGTTCTGTATTGATTGAGACTGTTCTGCATAATTCGATTTAGCATATTTAAATCTCTTTGGATTTAGCGGGTCTCCAAAGGTCTAGATTTTTTTGTTTAAATTCCATATTCTATCTTATCTGTAGACGAAACTGAGGTCACCGATATAGCTCGACGAGTTAGTGAGTTGAAATGGTTCATCGCTCGAAAAACGTATAAATAGCCGATGGGGAGTAGAAGTTCTCGAGTGGCGACCACATACCAGGAAACGTGTAAATCTAAACCTAAATCGATCAATGCGTTTAGTCTCTACTTGGTTTTTACTCTCTCTCTTTAGAGCCCCACAAATTAATAAACATACATGCATACTCATACATAGGCTGATATATACACAGACCCAACGCACACGTGACGCACACCACTCTTGACCCTGAAGCCCTAGTTCGAAAGCTTTTCTATAGATGTCGCTTGTATCGACAACAACTCACCGTTGCTAGGTAACTGTCAAGCTTGTTTTGACATTTCCGTAATACAGTTGAAAATACTTTCACTGAGCAAGTAATCACTACGTTTTAACTTTAGTTTCGACACTTGTTGCCATGCCGTGTTTAACAGAAACATGCGTGATTGGGAGTAATAAATAAAGAAGGAAGCAACAATTGAATTGGCCGTATCAGGGTGACCTCATATGTTCCAGTTACTGGTCATTTTGGCACCCACGCCAGGTACAACAATCATATGGTTGATCTGACTCAAGAGATGTGAGTAACCAAGTATTGTTCCGCTAGTACATGAGTGCAGTCGTTGTGAAGCACAGTCTGTGTTGTGAAGGAATCATCGTGCTCAGTCAAGCAAAAAGGTTCATACTTATTGATTCTACAGTGAGTCATTTCTTCGTGATTTGAGACCATTGAATGGTTTTTAGCTGAGTGATTTGTAAGAAAAGCTTTGAGGTGATCCATTTATTTTTGTTGTTCCTTGTGTTTTTTTGTCTTGTAACTTCTCTCTCTGTCTGTGAGGCTGTCCAGAGGTTCTTTTACAAGATGGAAATAACTATAAAGCACCTATAAAGTGTATCATGTCATTATAATTTTGACTGTTATTTAAAAATAGTGTTTTAGTTGAAAATACCTTCATGGGTCATTAAATATCACAGATTCATTTCAATCAATACAACATATTATGATCACTTAATATTAGTTATGTAAACCAAATGTTTAATGGAACCACCATTAAATAATTTTTTTTCTTCAATGTCCGTAAAAAATGTGTTTCATTAATCTTCATTTGTCTGAAATTCCATTACTTTATCGAAATTTTAATGAATGCTTCAAATACATCTTGAGATAAATGCCAAACACCCACAAATTTTGTAAGGTATTTATTTTAATTTTACTTTGTATCAGATAATGTCCCGTCAACGTCGTCAATGGCAGCTGCAAGCACAAGCTGCTCACCGCCGTGATATTGAGCTCCGAAAGGCAGAAGAACTGCAGAAGGTGGCTTCATATTTTGAGTCGAACACCAACCGCTCCAGACATCATGAGCAATGGACCACGGAAGGATACTACGAGAAGGCTAATAAGGAAGCTGAGTTATTGGGAGAGAGGAAGATAAAGGCAGCGTAAGTCTTTTAAGTTATCCATACCTAATAGTATATATGCATGAGTATGTTTGTTTGTACATCCTTCTATCATAATGACTTGATTTTTGTATTGGGATAGATGGAGGGTAGGAAAAGGACATTGGAGGCTTTTGATCCTGTACGAACAAGCCTGGGCTAACTTCTGAATTCCATACAAATGAAGTCACACTTTCCTTTAATATCAGTACCTGAGTTTATAAAATAAACTTTTATATATGGAAGCTAATCATGTACTAAATATATGGGAGTGTTCAATGTCAGAATGTTGGATATTTCTCGTTTTATTTGTTTACAAGTTATTGATGTCATTTTACTCATTAGCACCCTGTATATTCTTACTACAAATATTTTCTGTTTTGTGACATTCTATACACTTGGTTTTTACTTTAAATTCAAGGCAGCTGGAGGAGCGCCGTAAGCAGCTAGAACTGATGCTATTTAAAGAGAACATGCAGTATCAACAGGAGTTGAAGCAGTTAGCGGCACAGCCAAAGCTCTTCAAAAATGGGTAATTTAACGATATAAAATAACCGCTTCTACAGCCTAGTTGGACTTATTATTATTATCAAGAGATTTATATATTATATAAAAATAGTTGGACACTATTTGACCTTCAGGATATGATGTGATGATGCGACTGACGATCGTACACATTGATGTAGCATGTGTCGCAACTGACTGTCACATGAACTTCAGTTGTCATCCATTTGCTGGCAATTTTTCATCCGTGTATCTTGCTATATGGCCAGTCCATTTCTTTTTAAGTCTTTGTTGCAAACAGTACTGTGTCTCTCTCTTTTAGCTTGATACCCAGGCAGATTCTCTCTATATCTTCCTATTTGTTATTTTCGACGGTAGTAAATAGTATTTTTAATTTTGTGCACATTTTTGGTTGTTGATAAAAACGCCATCTGTGTGTAGTGGCTGTTGTAATTTATTGCACATCAGTGATATTCTTTCCTATCTTTAAGTACCTAATTAATGCACAAAGCTGCCTCCTAAAATATTGTGGTAAGAGTTTTGAATGAAACTATTTTCTTTGACTAACTTTTCAGTTCGTATCTGAACTCGGTGCCGACGTCGACACTGAAGGAGATCAACCAGGGGATCATGGAGAAAGAGAAGCTCCTGCAGACCCAGGAGGCGGAGCTGCGGTTATACCACGCGTGGCGATTGAAGCAGCCAGAGTTGAGGGCTGCCAACTCTTACGTGGCTAACGGGAAACTGAAGTCGGCTTGGTGAGGGGACATTTAGTATACGTACAATGCGTAACATTTACTACTTGTATATTGTACATTCGAGTACAAAAACTATATCCAGTTTTGTACCTTGTCACATTCACTCCGGTTTGTTCCTATGCAATGTGTTGAGTGAAATGTATATTAAAAGTGAATGTGACGTGTTCCAAAAGTGGATACATACTTTTGTACTAGAGTGTACCTTGCCACATTCACCCTTGCTTGTTTTTGTGTGAAGTGTTGAGGGAACTGTCAATTAAAGGTGAATTGGACACGGTTTAAAAGTGGATGGAATATAGGGTAACTGTTTGGCGTTCTATTTTAACTCCAAGCCACCTTATTGCTCCAAAATTTGAAGCATCGATAACGGCATCTATACTATAATAAAACTGTAGAGTCGATGTGACTGTACATAGAAAATATTTGTCGAAATCTGACCGAGGGTGATGTAGGGAGTATAACAGAACACAATATTACATTAATATTTATAAACATCATGAATTGATATATCGATTGTGTGCAGTTACTATCAATAAAACAGTTAGAAGTGACCACTTTAGACGGTTCAATTTATAATAACTACACAGAATCTAAACATGAGTCCTAAATGTATCGATAAACCAGCTATGACTACAAAAAGTCCAGCTTAGTTTTTGAAGTTATTGTATAATTGCGGAGAAATTAAGAAAAGAGGGAAAGAGGGCGCCACTGTCGATGTATGGCCTCTTAAGACTAATGATTAACTCATTACTCAATGCATTTAACTAACCTAACCTAACTCAGTTAATGGATGGAACACTGTATGAACATGTTATGAAATGTTTTCCAGGTTAGAACAAATAGTAGAGAAAGAGGCGCAGAAGAAGAAAGAAGAAGAGGAGACGCGTAAGAAATTACAAGAGAGAGATGAGGCGATACAAAGGGAGATAGAGTTGGAACATGAAAGAATGAAAGAAAAGAAGGAGCAAGTTAGAGTAAGTTTTTTATACAAACATGGATTTACACTGTAAAAAAGATTTTATGTTAAATTGGCGGTTAAATCCAAGTTTAGCTAAAGATGATGGAAATGCTAATTCATAACATTACAATTTTTTTCCCACTGCTGGCCTAGGCAACAATTAGCCTTCCTCCTGGGCCTCCGACCGTTGGACTTTCGATGAGCTTCAGCATAATCAATCACCACTCTTGACTTTAAATGCTTTTTTCTCATTTGGACTTGATGTTGTTGGTCCTCCTGCGACCATTACAGCTTCACCTGGACAACTTAGAGAGTACGCTGAGCCGGTTATGATTTTACGAGCGACTAGCCCAAGGGCGCTCGGGCGACCTCGGCTAAGGGCTGTTTCTTTGTGTTGAATGGATCGGGGGTAATCGGTCCGGAATGTGCCGATAGTTGCGATAAGCGCTAGGACTCGTCATGGGGACGGTGTAATTTTTGGAACGGATTGATGAGCCAACGTGATCGGATGCTGCTACACATCTGGCTATTTTTCCTTTAGTCAGTAAATGATAATTTATACGATGATTATTTATTGTAGGAGCTTCGCAGCTGTTTAGAAGATCAAATATTAGAGCTCAGCGAGAAAGAGACAGAAGTAAAGAAGTTAAGGAAGCAAGAAGAAGAGGAGCTTCTACTTCTTGACCAGCTCAAGTTCATCTCGAGTGAAAGAGAGCGAGAATTGCAGAGACTGGTGGCGGAAAGAGACGCCGTTATCGTGAACATGGGTCTGCATAAGTATAAGCTGAAGAAAAAGGTGGTTTCCGTGTTGAAGGAGATTGAATTGGATTTGCAGATGTTGGAGAGAATGCGTGACGTTTTTATGAAGGTAAGTTGTTTGTGATTTCGACTTTAGAATATGACTGTCAGTGGATGTATTAGGTGCTTGCCGATGGAGTTGCCGTTGTTTCTACTGGATAATTTAAACTTCATAAACTTTTGTTCTACGAAAGATGCCAAAATTCAAGTATTTTCAACTGACCTTAAAAAAAGGAGGTTGTCAATTCGACTGTATGTTTTTGTTTGTATTTTACGCGATTACTCCGCCAATTGGAACCGATTTTGATGATTTTTTGTTTGTTTGGTAGAACATACTTCAGAGGTCCATAAATTTTTTATCGAAATTGATTGAGCGCTTTTTCAGAAAATCAACAAAAACCAAATATGTACGCAATAAATAGGGACGATGCAAAAAAAATATTAATTCCCTCATTCATGTTAAATATTTTTCGATATGATGTATAGTTATCCTAATATAAGTTATCCTAATATAAGTATAAAAGTGATTCTAGTCACGTGGTGCAAAAACGCTCCATACTAACGGTACCTAGGCGTGACGTCACGTCACCGCATTGAAGTAGATGATGTATGATACTTTTAACAATATTTGAGTTATCTCGTAAAATAACATTTTTATGTAACCCTACAAAAAATTTCTTCACAATATAATTACACAGCAAAATGTAGATTGAATTTTTTAATTCGAGCAAGTTTTTTTTTACTTTTTGCGGTCTTTATAAGCTGTAAAAGTCAAGAATTTTTAAAAAATAATATTAGATATTTTAAATTTTACAGCAGTTTTATTCACTGTTATGATGTCGAGTCGGACTCGCACACCTAGGGTACAGAATATGAATAATTAACATACTAAAATCATAAATAATAGGCACCCAACAATGCTCTACCGAAAATGTTAGTCCGGTTAAAAAACCAACTTTGACAAAGATAAAACATTTGCTTTTACATTAATTATAATCAGCCAAACCGAAGTTTATAATTTTTAAAATTGTTCGTATTGGAAAACTACATTTATACGCAAGGCGATTATGCGCAAAATAGTTAAGATGAGATAGTGATTATGGAATTATTATATTAGTAGGGGATGCTTGTGTTGTGAACACTATCAAAGTTATGCAAGTTTTTGTCTTGGAACAGGTCAAGGAACAGTTCTATGTAAGTATCGATTAAATGTTGATATACTTCAGTGGACTCTATTACACAGGAACACTGATTCTTTATTTTATTGTTTAAATAAATAAACAAGAAGGATTGCGCTCTTCTCGAGAGAGACAAATTTTGCACAAATCAATTCTGCCGTTTGATTGATATGATTGATTTGATTTGATTTGATTGATTGACACAAACATATAATAGGTATTATGTCAAAAATATTATGCTCTTATTTTAGAGGCTGTGTGAAAAGATAAGCCTTGTCTAAGATTTTTCGATACGACTAATATAAATAATTTTTTATTATAACTCGTCGAAAAGTTGTTCTCACGCGGTGCATAAACGCTCCGTACGAATCGGTACAAAAGCGTGACGTAACGGATTAGCGTTGAAGTTGACAATGTATTAAACATTTGGCAATATTTTAGTTTTCTCGTAAAATAATGTTTTTATGCAATCACGCCCTTCCTAAAAAACCTTCACAGTGTAATAACAAGTAAATGCGTTCAAAAAGAACTGGAAACCGACTTCAATTGCCCTAAAAGTCTAATTTTATTAAGGCAAATTTAAGATTTATATAGTTTTCTCATGGATTCCATTGTCAGAATTGGACAAAACCTTTCAAATAAAAAACGAACCATGCAAATCGGTTCACCCAGTCAAAAGTTATGAGGTAACAAACATTTAAAAAATACCCGTCGAATTGATAACCTCCTCCATTTTTGAAGTTGGTTTAAAATACAATTTAACCCCAATCTGATTTGTTGTCATCTACCCTATTATCCAGATCCAGAAGTACATAGCATACAATTATCAGACCTACATTGCGTGACTGTCAGATCCTCCAGTAAAAAAACTATATTGTGTTGTTTTTTCAGGAATACGAAGCCAACAGAGACAAATGTTTAAACTACAAGCGCGTCTTAGACACAGCCCTGGCTGAGTTGAAGGAGTACAGAGATAAGGAGCAAACGAGACAGAGGAACATCGACGCGATGTATGATGGCGAAGCCAGGCAGATCAACGAGAAACAGAATAAGGTCAGGAACATCATTATATAATATACAATATACTTGAACCATCATCATCATCATCATCAGCCGGAAAACATCCACTGCTGGACATAGGCCTCCCCAATAGTATGCCACATTGACCAGTCCCGAGCCACTTGCATCCAGCGACTCCCCGCGACTTTAACTATATCGTCGGTCCATCTAGTAGGGGTAGGGTCCAGTTCACGCTTTCCGGCTGTATGCTTGATAAAGGTCATCTAATTTTCCAAACCGGCTTATATTTTGTGGTACTATTTCCAGCTGTGGGCTAAAGAGCGCGAAGCCCGAACCGCTCTCATGAACGAAGTGACGGCCACGCTCAAAAGACAAGTAGAAGAGATGATAGAAGCAAGCAGAGTGAAGCAGAGGGAGAATGTTCTGGAGAGAGAGCAGATCGTCGAACAAATGGATACTTACCATCAGGAAGTGAAGGCTAAAGAGCGGGACACACAGGTTTGTACTTTCAAAGTCATTTATTCAATGTCCCATAATTAATATAGTGCTACCGTGTGTTAACCACAAGCCACCGATCCCGCAAGAAAGTGGTCGGTTCAGGCACGGCGTCCAGAGCCCGCAACAACCCTCAAAGTTTTCACTCCATTCCATTCGATGTATGGGAATAGGAACCGATATCACGATATTTGTTTGAAGTGTTCGGGGTGTGTCGATGTCATAAAATTACAAGTCCGCACAGTTTAACACTGTGGATCATACTATCCGCACCAAGCGTTTCGCTTCTACATTTATCGTGCGTACAGCTAAAATATGGAATACGCTACCGGTTTCCGTGTTCCCCGAAAACTACAGCTTGACAATCATCAAATTAAGAGTAAATAGGAACCTTCTAGATCAACGCGTAACCATCAGTTAAGATTGTGGTTAAGTGTTGGGCTCTTTTTTTAAATAAAAAAATCCTAGAATTATTGCCAGTATGTGTTATGTCAGTCCTTCTATCAGTTTGCTAGGTATACGTAAAGTCGCTATTTAGCCCATATCATGATAATTACGGTTTTAGGCAAAATACCACGAAAACTCACGAATAAAAAATATTGCATTTTATGCCGAAAATGCTGTTACTCTCCAAACTTATGAATCGATTTTTACCAAATATAGCTAAGTTCCATCGCAAGGAAACTTGCTTTCACGTTAAAAACCGCATCAAAGTCGGTCCATCCGTTCGAAAGCTACGATGCCGCAGACATTGGCGTCAAACTTATAATACCTTCTTTTTGCGTTGGGGGTTAAAAATACTTACTAATATTAATGTTACTACTTGTAATTTTTGTCATATTTTTAGAATATTGATAATTGCTACAAAGATATATTTGTTTCCACAGCTCAAGAACACATCCTACTCGACGATACAAACTCTGCAATCCCAGCTGAACGGTCTAAGAGTGCAACAGAAGCAACTGGAAACAGCCGCCGCCAAAGAAGCCGATATTAAAGAGGCCATTGCTAACGAACGGAAGATAAGACAGGAGATAGCTCGGGTGCAGAGAGAGGGGCACGTTCAAGCTTGGACGTAATGAGGTAGCTGAATGATATTACTATTTAACACGGTTACCGAAAGAATGGACCTCGCTGGAATGTGACGCCTCTCCGCGCCTCCCCGCTCGCCTCTCTGCGGTCGTCTTGTCGCCGTGGTACGGTACGCATACCGTCGCAGTGACGTCATCGACGCCAGGTCCAAACTTATAGTAAACGGGTTGTACATCAATAAATCACAGCAATGTTCGGGTGTCGTCGCAACAAGTCGCTTAGGTTATAGAACTATACAAAGGAATTTCTTTCGTTACGCGCGTAGACAACATGTATTGAGCTGTCAAGTGTACTCATTATTATTATTATTGTGTGCAATGCAGTCCGCATCCAGGCGCTGATTGGCCAATGTTTGCTGACAATTACAAATTTGAAAACTCATAGTAGGTCCGTTCAAGTATTACGTGTAGCAGATTTATTACAATTATTCATATTTTAAATGTTTATTATTTTCTTGCTCGTTGGGTTTATTATATTTTTATTTTTGATGTCTTCAATGAGTGCCTTGCCTGTATGTTACTAATTTTAAGACTGAAGTGAATTTGTCGATTGCTTAACTTTAACTAAGAAAAATATATTTAAGGCTTGTGAAAGAGAGCATTTATTTTTAACGTGTTTTATGAATTTTGTGTGATTGGCCAAATAAACTTTTGAAGTGAATCATTTATTTTTTATTACAAATCCTAGAGCTCCAAACAGTTATTGTGATAATATTTTTTAATTATATTTATTGATGTAGATTTCATATATTGATTTAAACAACTATACTGTTATTTTGAAATCGCCTGTCAACAGATTGCCTAAGTAAGCTCAGGATATGCTATTTATTATCACCAGTCGCGGCAGAGGGATTGGCTATAGATGTATGCAATCCAGCTATCAGATTTTTTCATTGGTTTTGCATAATATGGAAATGACTCTGTATATAATACAAATAATTGAAGGTATAATGTAAGCTAACAAAGGCAGCGCATAATTTGTTTTCAGGCTTCTGGGTGAGCACGCTTTCTTATTATCGTCACTTCTCATTAGGCTAGATGAAGTAAAAGTGCAATTTACTCTGAGTAGTACGCCATCTTTCAAACAGCAAAAGTATTTTTAACCCACTGCCTAAAACAGTAGATATTGAAGTGAGATGGTGCACTTCGAGTTGTTAAAGTACTACACCGATATGATAGATGTCGCTACGTTCCTTATAAATAAGGACCTTTTTAAAATAGTTTTGGTTTTAATAATATTACTAGCGACCTGCTCCGGCTTCGCACGGCTGCAATGAATTTGTTAATATGGGACAATATGGTTACGAGTAGTCTATACTACAGGATATCTTTGTATATAATATTTTATAGGCACACCCCGCGCCCGCCGACCGCTGCCAACTGCGACGGGGGTACCTATCCATACTCGGTTTGGTTGGTGGTATGTTCTACTCGTATGTCCATCTGGCTAGCTACCACCATATTACCTAAATCTGCTGCCAAACAGCAGTGTTAATAGCATTTTTGTGTTCCGGTATGAAAGGTAACAGAGCCAGAACCTTAGCTTGAGGCTTCTGGCTGCGCACGCTTACCATCCAACGGTCTTACCGTCACTTACCATCAGGTAGGATGAAGGACAAGTACAAAATATTTCAAAGGTGGCACGGGACCATTTGTGTACGAAGCCAAAGAAGTCTCTTGCAGTTTATCCTCTGACGCGTTCAACTACATAAACGGGATAAGCTCCAACACTAACGGTGGGACCGCATAGTAATACGACTACTGAAGTATTCCTTTTTTACCTGACTGCGCCGGAAGGAGGGTTATATTTTTTTATGTATGTATAATGGTTTGGCACGCTCTGCTGCCTGAACGGCTCCTCGATGGATTTAGCTTGAGAGGTGTCTTTAGATTCGTATTTACTGTGAGAGTAACACTGGATATACATAATTAATAAAAAGTTAAAAATATATATATGCAGTCGTTTTTTCCAATTGTACTTTTCATTCACTTATTTCTTTTGGAAACCGCGCCCTTACACGTACCGATTCTATTCTGATTAACTTTGGACGGTCCGGAACATTTGTTGTTTGTTCGGATCAGTAGGTGTATGACGATCCGTACGTTTTTTATTGTATTCTATATAGCATTCCGGATGGTTCCGGTTCCAAAACAGAACATAATCAGTAGGTGAAGGACGAGGCTTATTCTATTTTCTTAGGAAACTGTTGACACTTGTCAATGAGTTTGTTTTAGAATGTACAAACAAATAGAACTTGAATTATACAAATATAACCATTTTAGTAAACGTTTCTTGGAATTTGATATTAATATGTCGCTAAGCAATAGTTTTTCTACCACTGTTGTGCTCCTGCGAACAAAAGATAATTGTCTAGTTATTTATTAAATTGAGTCTTTTGTGCGAGCACGCTTTCATCCATCAATCATAGACCTCCCAGACGTCAGCATGTATGAGATTCGAATGTCTCTCACACAACTCAAAAACAACAAGTCGGCAGGTGAAGACGGAATCACATCAGAGCTACTGAAATCGGGTGGAAAACCGATACTTGTAGTCCTTCAGAAGCTCTTTCAGTCCGCCATACACGAAGGTACCATGCCAGAAGCATGCCTTACTGAAGATCCATTTCAGCCACGTTTATAAGTTATTCTTGAGAGTCATTATGATCTGACTAGCTCGCATATATGACGACTTCCAACCTCCCGAACAAGCCGGTTTCCGAAAAGGCTTCAGCACCGTAGACCACATACATACGCTCCGGCAGATTATACAGAAGACCGAGGAGTATAATCGGCCATTATGCTTGGCGTTTGTGGACTACGAGAAAGCCTTTGATTCAATCGAGACTTGGGCAGTGCTTCAGTCTCTCCAAAGGTGCCACATTGACTATCTCTATATCGAAGTGTTGAAATGTTTATACAATAAAGCCACAATGTCCGTCCGAGTACAGGATGAATGCACGGAACCGATCCAAGTGCAGAAAGGTGTAAGACAGGGTGACGTTATATCCCCGAAACTCTTCACCACTGCACTGGAAGATGTTTTCAAGCTTCTGAACTGGAAAGGACTGGGCATCAACATCAACGGCGACTACATCACTCACCTTCGATTTGCCGATGACATAGTCATAACGGCAGAATCCTTGGAGGATCTCAACGCAATGCTCAATGACCTCAACAGAGTTTCCCAACAGGTAGGTTTAAAAATTGGCCAAGTGCGAGTCGGACTCACGCACGAAGGGTTCCGTACAGAATATGGACATTTAACATACGGAAAACCAATCTAACGAATGCGATTTTCGTTATCTATTTAGTTTTGCAGTAGCAGTAGTAGACGAGTACGACACTAGATGGTGCTAGTAGTATGTTACATCGCACGTCTAAGAAAATCACGTTTGTTGTATGGAAGCCCCCTTAAATATTTATTTTATTCTGTTTTTAGTATTTGTTGTTATAGCGGCAACAGAAATACATCATCTGTGAAATTTTCAACTCTCCAGCTATCACGGTTCATGGGATACAGCCTGGTGACAGACGGGCGGACGGACGGACAGCGAAAGTCTCAGTAATAGGGTCCCGTTTTTGCCCTTTGGGTACGGAACCCTAATAATGGACCAGGATAATACAAAAATCATGTCAATTTTCCATGTTGCACCTATTATTGCGATCGATTAATATACGATTTCAATTTATTAAAAAAATCAATATAAAGTCTTTCAGCTGAATTTCCTATCTTTAATATTTAAAGTGCTGACATCCTGTCTTTTAGGATACCATTTAGCCAACCCGTTAACATGCAAATGTTTATTTAACGAGAATTCGCTCAGAATGGTTCCATATAAAATGTAGTTTGTCATAATCTTTAAGAATAGAATACCTGGCTTTGATAAGTAATTATCTAAACTAGGAGATCAGCTGATTATCGTTTTGCGAAAAATATCATTAACGTGCAACTTTATTGTCAGCTACAAATATCCTCAGATAATGGTCTCAAATTCAACCTCCATGTTATATTTACAGTTTGACTTCAATTGCAAAACAAGGTAAATGTAGAGATGGAACAAAAATTGCAAGGGGATCCAATGACCCCCCTATGTAAAAAATTATGTTTATATTACGGTTTTAATTTATCATTGCACGGGAATATTTAAGTATGTAGTGTTATTTGTATTTATATTGTATATGTATATTATAAAATTAGATATAGCACATCCTTCCTTTTTCGTAATTAATTTCTTTCACTACTAGACTGAGAAGTAATAAGAGTTTAAGCAAACTCTTTACGTAAGAAAATTGACACTTTATTTCTTGATAGTTAGGGATGGAACGTATCCTAGAGGAATGCTATTCAAAACAGGTGAAGACAATGATATATGTAATTAAATAAGGCGTTAATTTTTAATGTTGTTTCACCAGCGTAGCTACTCATTCACCACTAAGCATTCGGCACGAAAACCCTGAACAGGCAAGCCTAGCATATCTAAATAAAGCAAAACAAACCTGAGAGCACAATTCATACATCTTGAAGGCGGGCAACTGTCTACATAAACATAACTTGCGGTCTTGCACACGCCCCCAGTCAAAACAACCTTTCACACAAAACCCAAACCATAAAATAAGACAACCTGGCTAGAGACGCAACCGAAAAATCCTGTCTCTATAATTATGTTCAGCTACCACCCGATCTACCGGCAAGCCAATTTAAATTTACTGCGAACGCCGCACGTGTCCCACAAAATGAAATCCCACTACCGCACAGAAACACGCACGTAAAAAAAAAGAAAAATACATTCCAAGCGCCACCCCTTCAACGCTAGTGGCTGCTTACTTCAACCACGCCTGTTTCAGAACGCTACCCTTTTCGTCTCTCTCTAGCTGTTACTAAACGGATGCTGCGATCCTTGTCTGTCAAGCGCCGCTGTTCAAAAGCTGGCAGCTTTTTGGTCAGTACGCGTTTAGAAGTCGCGCGCGTTGGAGCGTTGTCGTTGACGCCGCGCGATACAGTCGCGGTGTGTCAAGTGAAGTGCCGCGTAGAGGTGCCGAAGTGGCGGGTTTCCTTGCCGCAGGACGGGGGGCCCATGCCCCCTTCCACCAGCACCACATTGGTAAAAGTTAGTGTCCTGTGCATCTGCCATAGACTATTGTTGTTGTCTTTGTTTGGTGGAACTGTGAATGTGTTTGACAATGCCCACGTATGGAGGTTGTTGATGTTCTATGTTTGATATATTAATAAAATATCTACATATATAAGCAATATTATATACTTACTAATACCTAAAAATAGATAATACCACTGTTCAACTATTTTTAGTATACGTACCGTACCAAGTTGTCTAGGTAGCACAAACAGAAAATGTCTAATTCTGTTAACATGTGCTACAACTTGCTACAACTATATCCATCATGTACTATTACAATTATTAAAATAAATTCGATGTTTATATTTTATTTTTGATATTTCAATCTCTGAATGTATCCAATGTGGATTCAGACCAAAACACATGTATAGAAATTGCAATTCGTAATATCATAAAATAGTCTTACTGGAAATTTTGATAATATTTTTTTCTCACAAGTACAAAATATGTTAACATTTAGGCCTAAATTTAAAACATCACAGTCCTACGGAGAGGTAAGCATACGTACAGCAATGTAAGTAAGAATGGAATTGTCGTCAAACTCACATTTTTTTTGATATAAAATTAATTGTCTTTAAAGAGCAAATATTAACGCATACTTATCATTAAAAATTCTCGCAAATTCATTTTACGTTTAAATCGTAAGTATACAAAAGAGATACACAACATTAAATCAAAGAAAGAAGACACAAAAGACAAAAAAAAGCATGATAAATGAATGAAAGAGATCAGGTAAGCGCAAGCCCAGATCTCAAAATAACACAGAGCTCTTTTTAAGAACACCCATAAAATATTTCAAGTGTTTGTTACCTTTGCCCATTGTGTTTTGTTTGGCTTATTCAATGAATTTCGGTAAACAAATCTTTTTAAAACTTTCTTTTTGTTTAACCGTTTTAAGAATTTATAAAGGTCAAGTTAATCCTTCTAAAGGACGCCTCTTTTGGATTAGTTCAAAGCTAAAATGTAAGAACTTTTGAAGAGTTATTTTTGCCAAAGTAAACGTTTCGTGGATATAGTTACAAAGTAGTTGATAGGCACCTGTTGCCTGCGGTAAGATAATAAGTAGGCAGGACATATTGCCTATTAGCTAGCCCCTATGCTAGCGGCATGTGAAATAGCTCAGCGGTTTTCACATAATTGAAAGACAAACAGACATAAGCTTTCGCGGTTGAATGGATTGTTCACACCTATCTAAAAATAAATAAAAACCATTTTGCTAAGGAAATGGTTATGACGTTAAAAAACCATTTTCGTTTACACGCAAGTTACCGCATCTGTTTTAAACCTCAATTGGCATAAAACTTTTTATTGGCCAAGTTGTAAAATTAAATCCGATGCGATGTTGCAAGGTATATTTAAAAAAGGAACTAGATAAAACGTGTGTCACTGTAAATTCAAAGACTAAAAGGCTTCTTCCGACCACACAAACAAAATAATTATGCAGTAAATACTAAAAACTATTTAAAATAAACTGCAACAATATGACAAATAAAGGCGACAATGAACCTGAAGAAAATCAAGTAATCATTGAATACAATGCTTTCATTTGCAAACGCATTGATAATTCATTTGACGAATCCGACGCGACGGTGAAAATGGTGAAGCCGAATTATTCATTACGTATTAATTATATCGGTTTACAGGAAGCTTTAAAAAGAGTTTCTGATGATACAGATCCTTTCCAATGCCTTGCTACAGTTAAATGTTATCAATCAATATTTTCCCGTCGGTAGCGAAACGGGAAGAATACAGTGGGCAGTAGACAAGTGACATACTCCAGAGTTAATATGAATAATGAGTATGGGTCACTAGAAGCGCGACTGTCAGCATACATCTAGCATGGTAATTATGGAAAACGCCCTATTCACACCATACAGATTGTGTGAAGAGAAATATTTCATTCTGGTAAGATCAGCTGACGGCGATAATGATTCGTTTTGGTATGCTCTGAATTATTTTCATCAAAAATTACAACAAGGAAGCATATCATACATATATAAATTTAACTTTTGATCTACCATAGAGCGATCTATACCACTTGTGAATATGATACACTCTTATATCTATTTCATCACCGAGTTGACTTTCCATGAGAGGATTTGCGATAAAGACCTTTATAAAACTGTGATGAGCAATTAATAAGCTGGAACAGATAATCAACATGCTTTAAGATGCTGCTTGTTACAAAGCTGCCTGCATCTGTGCTACCGATCTCTTGCATATTTTCCCCTTAGTCTACCTTACCTAAATGCATATATTTAATTTGTTGATATTCTTGAACTGAGACAGCACTGTCAGATTATTAAGATCCTCAAAGCTCACAGGCTAAATGCCGTGACAGCGGTAAATTTTAACCAAAAATCACACGCACCGGTGCATATCCATAACCGCGGTGAATTGCCGTCACAGACGGATTTTTGAACGCACCGACTGAAATGGCGCGCGACCAATCGGACACTCTGATTTGAATGTAGAATATTAAACACGGCGGCGACCTTCATAAATTTAGCCAATAAATGTCACTAATTCAAAATGCTTGTGACGACGAAAAATGTTTCGGAATTTTAAGGTTCGTTTGACATTACTTTTTTTGTATGTCGCTTGAATGCTAACTAAATACTTTAAAGTTTAGATTTATATAGTTTCTTTTAAAGAAATCATGTTGAAAAAAGGGGGGCCCTGTTCCCACTCTTTATCGATGAAAGTGATATAGGTGACATCTCTATTTTCATGTTGTAGTACACACGTCAGCACATGAAGCCCTATGAAGCTCCTGGAGATCTAGTAGATAGAGATTTTATTCACATTAGATAAATATAATTTGACGCATAATATAATAATTTCATCAGGATATCGTTCATTGTTGATATTTTGTTTTCAATCCGAATATTTTAAAGTTAGTACTTTTTATAGAACAGTTAATGGTTGTATATGGAGTACTTTATACAATGGTTATTTTAAATTGTAATCACATGCAAGTGCCAATTAAAGTAAATAATCACTATTTTTGAATATTTTAGTCTAGTTCTTTTTTGGGTACAAAACATGAATTTAAAACGGCTTAGTTCGAGTTGGACTCGCGCACCGAGGGTTCCGTACAGAATATAAATAATTATCATACAGAAAATGATAAATGATAAACACGTAAGTAACAATGAAGAACAAACTTAACTTTGCAGATGAAAAACAGTTATTCATACATCCGTCTATGTCACCATCAAATCTTCAGCTGTAAATGTAAGTTTGTAGTCCTGTAAAAGCTATTTTATTCTGGTTTTTAAATTTATTCGTATACTTGTGCTGTTATGTCGCATTGTTATCCATTAAAATCCCCTCGGTGGTCATCTGCGCATATCCCTGGTAACTGTCGTGGAGTTCTTCACTTCAGTTCACTTCAGTGCTCCTCTCGCTTTCTCTTCGCGTTTCATCCACTAGATCATGTTACTTATTTCTTGGTTTTGTATATACTGCTTTAAACAGAAACAGAAAAATATTTATTTAACTAAAAGTACGTGTCTTTATCAAGTCGAGTGCGCGCCAGCTCCAATCGCATCCTGAACACCATCGCCTGGAAATTTGACTGTCCCATTATGCGACATATAAATAGTATGACAAACTCAGTTGTGACATATACTTACTAACATAGTTATAAGCAGTACTAACAATTATATGGATCCTTGACATCTGATAATGAAATGATTTTATTTTATTTTAAAACTAGCTTTAGACAGTTTGCCACTAATAGTAAATATATATCTTCATCTATCACCTATAGTAAAAAAATATCTTTAAGAACCGATGATTCCCGCAAGCGATAGCTTAAATGGCAAAGCGTTCGCCGCGGACTGGCGAGAGACACAGGTTCGAATACCGCGCGTGTAGATTTTTTCATGTTATTTGCAGTTATTATCTTTGCATTTCTTACGAGTTTCGCAGTTCAACTGCCCCCGACTCCGTCTACGGGGTTTATGAAAATTATCTCACGGGAACCACTTGATGGACCGCGATGAAATGATAATGACCGCCTATGTCCTTTTCCATGCCATGGACTGCATGACATAAGGAGCGGGCATTGGGAAACTTTTAATTGAAAATCTTTGATCAAAACATGAATGAAATGAACAAAGATGAAAGACTGATCGAATTCTAAAATATGTTCTCACGTTTGTACTATGTCACTTTCACCTTTTTTTGTTCCTAGGCAGTGTTTTGAGTAAAATGTTAACTAAAGGTGATTATGACATGGTACTAACGGGGTACATATTTTTCCACTCGAGTTTACATGAATCAATTAAAAACATGATACAATATGAAAATTATGAGAAATTAAATTAAAACAATAATTGCAGCGCAGCAACGTTTTCCGAAAAATTATTTTATCAGTATTATATAATAGGGTTCCCTGCCTATGCGCAGACCAAACTGTTTTTATGATAAAAAATTCAAATTTAAAACATTGCTCCATTTAATGTTAGATGTGATAGAGTTAATATTTTATTCATCAGTTCTACCGTGGTTTCCTAGGTGGTTTCAATATTAAAATAACGATATTTCCAAAACTGGTCACTATTTAACGTTGAAACAGTACACAATTAATAACATCTTATAGACTATATTTTCCCAAAGGTTCAGCTGAATTGATCAAACGGATTTTCCCATTTCAAAAACAAAACCGTATATACAGTACCGATATATACCCTTACTGGGAAGCGAACCTAGGACCTGTGGATTGTGAGACCAGTCGTGTAGTCCCTGGACCACGTATTCGACTAACTAGGCCACGGATATGAGAGCAAAAGTGATAAAGTTAAAAAAAATCATCACTTATAACGTAGTTTTAACGTATTTAACGTTGCAACTTTTCACAATCGATAACCGTATTACAGACTATGTTTTCCAGAAATTTCAGCCAATTCGACTGTGGCTTTTCGCTTTAAGCGCTAGACTTAGTCTGTAGTCTTTGAATAGATCTCTAAATAAATTTCTCTAATTTGTGAACATTTAAAACGTCTATCATATTCTCTCTAAATCTGTGTTCCTATATAATAAGAATAACTAAGTATATAAAATGCATTCACCTGCTGTATTTCATAAATAACATTATGCTACGAGTAATAAAACTTTATTCAAGCTAAACTTTATCGATCGTAAAACCCAATCCCATTACGTTCCTAGCTGCTCGCAGTGCTACCAACTGTATGATGAAATGAAGTACAAACCAAAGAGGCTGCATATTCCAAATGGAGTGCATAAACTCTTTTTGTTGAAGTCCATTCGATTCGTAAGCGGTTTATAAAGAGATAACTTTATTTTTAGCCTACAAAACTAGTGCCAAGTTTAAATAATTAATATTAAATTATTGGTATTTATATTTACAATTATTTATTATTAGCTATTATTTATTTATTATTATTATAGATAAGTCTGCTGCTAAACATCAGTGATAATTGGCCCGGGTGTGTTCAAGCAATGAAAAGATAGCAAAGATAGAGTTTCCTACCAATCTTACCACTAGGTGATACAATAGTCTAGTACAACTTTATTGTGTATATAAAAGTTCAAAGACAGTCTGCAGGCCTTTGATAGGGTTTGTCACTACAACCGAATTACCAAGCTTCCATTGTACGGGGTAAATCTACGGGCTTATGTATGCAGTTCTCAGAATCCCAAAGGATCACATCGATCCGAGTCGTCATTGATGTTTCCTCATCTTACCTGTTGAGCATTAAATGTTGGTGTTCCTCAGGGATGTATACTCACTAATACACAGTTTCTGTTGCATATCGATGACGTGCTCAGCATCGGAGAGGCTACACTCCGATACCGATTAGCAGATTTCAGCTAAACGACTTCAAAATCTTGTAACTACCTTACACCCTCACTACAAATACAACAAATGTTGAAATCACATAGTATTTATCCGCTGCACAGGCCGACAAGCGAACAAACCTATGGTTGATCGTGTTGAGCTTAGTCTAAAGACTGCCTCTGATTGGGGCGATGCCTATATTGTCTGTTTTATTGCGGAAAAATAAAGTCTAAATCGATAGCCTTCGCCCATCTTCAGCTATTGGGGGTAGATATCGCCTCACTTTGGGAGTAATGTGATACGAGCAATAGCTAGTTCGCACGTAGCTTTTCGATTCAACCTATTTCATGCGTACAAACAGGGAGTGGAACGCATTGCAGACGTATGAGTTTCCTCAAAACTATGCTTATCCAAATACAATAAGCATTTTGATCATCCTGTGATTTCCTGTGATTTGAGATCATAGCAAAAGGATATTGCTCTTGACCTTATAGCTCAATTGTTATTATTATTTTATCTATGGTACGATTGCACTTGGCCTTCATCTCACCTGATGGTAAGTGATGGTAAGGCCGTTGAATTATAAACTTGTGCAACCAGAAGCCTTAATCTGACGAGGTGCTGGCACCGCTACCTTATCATACCCCCAGGCGAACATGATAGGATAGGTGGGGTACCTACCTATCAATATCGGTTTGTAAGTCCAAGCCTGTAGCCATCAAGCCACGGAGGCGCTGATTGTTTCCTAGTAGCTCTTTACGACACCCACGAGATGATATTCGGATGGTTTCGTTATCATATGACGAAATAAGTAAGTAAAGCGTGTCTTAATTGTTATCAGGACGTGGCGAAGCAGGCGGCGCGATGTCGTGCGCCGGCTGCGAGAAGCCGATCCTCGACAAGTTCCTGCTGCACGTGCTGGAGCGCGCGTGGCACGCGGCGTGCGTGCGTTGCGCCGACTGCCGCGCTCCGCTCGCCGACAAGTGCTACTCTAGGGATAATAAGCTCTTCTGTAGGAACGACTTCTTTAGGTAAGTCATTGTCTCACATATTACAACATTTTTGATCTTAAGTGACGATAACGCCGTTTGAATGGTAAGCGCACCCAAAAGCCTCATATTAATGAGGCGCAAGCTCTGCTACGTTTAGCGTAACATAACAGTGCTATTAACACTGCTGCTAGTCGGACATAGAAAATGCCTTACCACCAAACAAACCGAGTACCGATTTTTTTCCTCCTAATTTCGACCTCTAAAGGGGTGAAAAATAGGTATATATCTGGCCTGGTCAAACTAGTTGAGATCAAGTAAACATATTCCAATATTGACGAACAACAAGTCTTCCCTTAAAAGTTTTTCAACAACTTTTATAAATTACCACCCCCTTGCTGTAGTGCTAATGTTAGTAAGCAGCTATAATTAGAGGTAGCAGTATAATTTTGTAAAAAAAGGACCACCTAACCTAAAACCTTCCATTAGCTAACACCACACTATAAGTAATGTTATGGTGAAAAGTCAAATAGAATGGCATCCAAAAGAGAAACAAAAACTTACTGTGTTGGTGGCAGGTAGACAAATCAGCAGAAAATATATTTTACAACTTCCGGCTGGATAGGATTAAAAATTTACCTCATAGTCTTATTTGGTTTTAGGATATTTAAAACAGTAAAACAGGATACTATTGAAAGAATCTTTATAAGGGTTCAAAACAAAATGGTAATAAGTAAAGGTGACTTGGTTCGTCTGTCTGTATGTATTTGTCGCTTGTTACTGTGATATACTGATGCTGTGTTGATGCTATTTTATATGACTTTAGAATGGTTATGAGCAATGCTCAGATTAAAGAATTTTAAAAATTATTACTTTCTATTTTAATTGTAAAAGTTGACAACGAAAGAGGTTGAAGTTTTAATAACGGGATGTATTTGTTCATTCATTTTCAACCGACTTCAACAAAGGAGGTGGTTCTCAATTCGCCTGTATGTTTGTATTGTATGTATGTTACGTGATAGCTACGCCAATTATGAATAGATTTTGATGCCCTAGTGCCCTAACGTCGCTGGTTATTTCTTGACGTAACATTGTCTAAATCAAAGAACATAAATACTTCAAAATTGCCCGACCCCTAAGTCACTATATTATTGTTTTACGGGCAGCTATTTCCCTAATGTATTTATATCAACATTTTTTGTTAGCTGATGACTTCATTCGGCGACATTTTTGCTTCCTGACCCTAAGTGACATCATTTCCGCCCCGTTGACACCCCGCCATTATTGAGTTAGTTTGACTTCGAATTGACGTTCCAATTTTGAATTATTTAAACGTCATGCTTCAAAGAACTGGTATGACAGGTATGGAAATGACTATTATTTTCGAGTTCTTATATAAATGTTTGAGTTGAACCGACAAAAACAATATGACCTGTTTTCATACCCCCCATCTACTTGGTCTCGGCTTCAGGACATGCCCAACCCTCGCCATCCCGCGGGTGTCGTGAAAGACAACTAACGGAAAACTATTCAGTCTTTATGTAACAGCAACATATTTCTGCGATCACCAATCCGCCTGCCAATCGTGGTGATTATAGTAAATCCCCTCATAGAGTCCAACGTGGCGATCTATAAGGGTCATGTCCAACAGTGGACTCATGCATCAGATTAAGATGATCAACGTAGTATCTTCTTATCGTGTCGGTTGTAAGGTTGATGACCTGCCTCACAAAACCTTAGTTGTCAGAGTTGTTGAGCCGCCATAGTCCTCTGACACGGCTCATGTAGCTACTACCTGTCGTAACCGATAACAACCGCTTAACGTGCCTTCCGAAGCACGGAATAATCTTACTTTTCAGATAATCCGATGATTCAGACTGTAATGTCCTAACCAAACTATAAAAAGTCACAAAAAGTAATTTTTGATAATGTACCTCCCGGGAATCGAACCCGATACCTTCCCAGTGTGTTGTCCGTAACATAGTTACATCTACATACTTAGTAACAATATTCTAAATTTGTCAGCAAAATCCCGATTCTTATAATTCAGACGTAGGGATAAACACCTTCTCAATTATAAGATTCGTGTGATACATAATTCGCATTATGGTTTGGATCCGAAGATCGCGGGTTCAATTTCCATTGCGGGCTATGTCTGGTACTAGTTGGTTGGTGGTAGGGCATTTTGGTATCTTCGGCTGAATAGCTACCACCATGTTAACTAAGTCTGCCGCAAAACCGTAGTGTAAACACCGCTTTTGCGAACCGGTAAAGAAAGTAACAGAGCCATTTCCTCAAGAGAGCTTCTGTGTGAGCACGCTTTTCGTTCAATGGTCTTAATGTAAAGAAATGAAAGACATGGTCAAATTCCTTGATACTTAAAAGTAGTATTTCTTAATAAAAAAAATATTTGATTGTATTTGTTGTTCAAATTCCATTCCAGCAAAGTTAATCTTCTCCAAAGCGAAAATTAAAATTAACAACGGGCAAAAATAACATGCCCCAGGCTATTGCAAACTTAATTTCGTTTAGAACATAAAACAGTCGAACGGAATAGAGTTATTGTTTTTAGTCGCCATCTTGAACTTTCTGCAACGAACGATCGAAATTTAAAATATATAAATTTAGAATGATGCCCGAGTATTAGTTCTCTGTGCCCAAGGTAAAATAGTCATGTCAAGAAAATGATATTTGCTCAAACAATAACCTTGGAATTGTTATTTCTATCTTTTCCAACTACATTTCTTTAATTATCCATTTTTTTTAAATTAAAAAATCCTGTTTCTTGGTAGATCAAAATATTTTTAATTTGTTATATATGTGTAAAAATCTTGGTCTATCTGCCCCAAATCATAATATTTCTGAACGATTTTCTTTATTCGAAATTCAAAAATGCGTCAACATTCAGAGAAGACATGGCGTGCTGCCAGTATCACGAAGGCAGTCGGCAGTGCCAAACCAAGTTTATGTATTATTCATACAGCCTCCATCGTTTATGCAAATGGCTCTGGTAATAATTCAATGCGATGATAAAATAATAAGAAATACTTGTAATGTCTTCCAAGACTTGGCGGAGATTTCTGGAGATATATGGATGTATGATTGGAGATTCAATATTGGAAATAAATACGTCATATTGAATTACACAAATACGAAAGCTTGTTCATAATGCCTGGTTCAAATTATATGTAAACTTCACAATGATTTCACATTTCATTGAATAAATATTACGGAGCATAGGACGTCCTTTGATTTAATACCACTGTTTACTCTTTATCGTATAGTTTCGATATTAGTTTTGTAATTCTTTTTGAAACCATTGAACTTACATTATACTTCTAGGTATGTTCGAAATGACGTCAGCCATATATTATATAAGAGACTGTCTACGATAAGTTTAAATCAATGCAACTCGCAAAAAACCTTTCATACTAAGGGCATAGCTGTGCCCCTGCCAAGTCGAGTATAAAATTTATTTTAGCATAATCGTTACAAATAGGAAAGCTGGCTTTATGCAGGATCCAACGAATAGATTATAGTGCCGAGAAATGAATATCATTAACATACAACATTATAGTGAATCTCAATTTTCATCTTTTTACACTTTGATTGTTGTTAATAACGCCATCTAGAGGCTAGTACAAGTAGCACAATCTATGATTAACAGACAGTTCAGTATTGAATGGCAAATTTTCATTTAAAACGTCATCAACAGCCTATATACGAGTAGTCGAGTATGTCCACAGTGCAGGGACTCATGCCTACTCTCCTACAGAAAGTGTTATGGGGCATAGTCCACCACGTGGGCCCAGTGCGGATTGGTAGACTTCATACACACCTTTCAATTTCTTCTCAGGAGTGTGCTGGTTTTCTCACGATGTTCTCCTTCATAAAAAATGGTAATGATATTTATCATTCGTACATAAATTCCAAATAACAATTTAGAACTCATTGGTACGAGCCAGGATCGAACCCTGACCTCTATTGTTCAAGGACTGTCGCTCTACCCAACTGAGCTACCATGGCTTCTTTGACACGTAAATAATTTAATTTAGATGTCTTCTATTATTTTGACTGAATAAAATTTTTTTAACTCGTTCAATTATAATAATTAGGCATATGCAACCAAATTAGATTGGGTTGAGTTGTATTTTAAATCATAATGGACATTAAAGAATGGTGGGATTTCTTTGATTCTCTGTCTCTCTCTCTCTAAAATCGTGCCCTTTTTCAAAGATGGGGGCTAACCTAACCTAAATACTAGAGTCCTTTCAATGTATTTAACTAATTCAGCGTATAGTAAGAAAGAAAGAAAAATATTATTTGCCAAGTACATAGTTTTTTTACACGGTGTTTAGATAGTAATAATTTCAATTAGTTCGATGTACTTAACCTGTCCACAGGTGTGCAAATATTATAAACATATCTAATAAGGAATTTAATTGTTAAAAAATAAGTTTTCATCGCATGTCAATTAGAACAATGTCATGTCAATTTTGTTATTAAATAATTCACAACTCATCTTATTAATTTATGTCAAACTATAATTACAAGTATATTAATAGTAGTAGACTTTACTTTTAAAATTTCTTGAAGTACCTTCTTAAAGTAAAACAAAATAATTGTTTATGTGTATGCTAAAGAAAGCTATTAAATGAGGAATCCAGAGGTCGCAGGTTCGATCCCAGCGGGGTATTAGATATTGGTAATCGGCTTGGTTGGTGGTAGCGCAGTTTCCGTTTGTATGTTTAGCTACCATACCACTAAGTATTCTAATTTGGTCACCAAGCAACAGTGCTAGTGGCAGTTTTAACCGCTTTCGAGGCGTGCGGAGTAGTACCTCTGATAAGGGATTTGGTTGGTGGTAGGGCAGATTTCTATGTCCAGCCGCCTAACAGCAGTGTTAATAGCACTTTTGTGATCTGATAATGAAATTGCACAGACAGTGCCTCATTATCTGGAGATTTCTGGGTGAGCACGCTTTCCATCCAACGGGACGGTCTTATCGCTAGTTACTATCGGGTGAGACAAAGGCCAAGCGCAAAACCATTGTGCATTAAAAAACTACCATAAAATGGTAGTAAACCGTTTACATAATAAGCGAAATTACACAATTTAAAGTAAAGTTCTTATAATATTTGAGCAGGTGCCTGTAATTATCTTATGATATATTAATATCATCAATGCAGTTACGTGAAATTTATGATAAGTTTTATGGCAACAGGTAATGTAATCTAGACAATCGGCACCTGCCTGAATAGAAATCATCCCTCCATTACGTAGTGTTGACGGTCCATAATGTTATATTAAAGTTTATCACGTGATGACACTTTGATCATTTATTTCATTAGTAATTGTATGAATGAAGGCAGAAAATGTTAGATTTTTAATTAGATTATAGAACGTCGCTGCGCTATAGATAAGATCTTATTTAGCATAAACCTGCGTCTGTTAATCTATCCTGCTTCCGCACACATAGCCCTCCGAATGAAAACACGAGACTGCAACATTTTTATCAGTACGTCGATTTCGACCTACACAATCTGTCAAAAAGTGAAACTAATTAATAACCGAATAATAAAATAACTTCAGGCAAAATGACGTTTTAGGTAGGTAGCTGTCACTTCGTGAAGGTTTTATTAATAGGCTTTCCTAAATCTATCGATTTTAATGATTTTATTGTTTAGGGGACTTTTTAGTGAAGTGAACGTTGTTTGATATTGAATATATTTCCTCCGCAGACGATACGGAACAAAATGCAGCGGTTGCGGCCATGGCATATCACCGTCCGACCTCGTCAGGAAAGCGAGAGAGAAAGTCTTCCATCTCAACTGCTTCACTTGCCTCGTGTGCAGGAAACAGCTGTCCACCGGCGAGGAACTATACGTTTTGGACGATAACAAGTTTATATGCAAGGAGGACTACTTGGCTGGGAAGGCACCGACGAATCATTGTGAGTTTTAACATATAAATTATATAGTTCAGTTTTATCATATCCATTGGTGGGCACATGATTCTTTTTCATATACCGCCATTTTATGTTGTCACGTCGCCAGTTTTTTCTCATAAATTTTCAGCAGTTTAATCTGACAATTTAAATTGTTATATTTCTATTTTTATTTATAAGCATTATGTTTACGTTACATCGAAATTGTTATACAAAACCGTTAAGTGTAGTAAAAATTGATAAAAATTGTTTAGTGACGTCACAGAGCAGTAAACCTTTGTGCTCAAATGATACGAGTAAACTAATTTCGTTGTTTAATTATACTACTTTAATTATAATTTTATTCGAATTTCAAAAGAACGTAAAATATATGTTTATTTCATGCCTTAACAACTACTTTACCTTTTTGTGTGTGTATATGTATAGTTTATTTGTCTCTTATACTCTTTAAACTAAACCGTTGCTGATTAAAATAAGAACTAGAAGTTGATTTCAATTGCATTTGCATCGGTACTAAATCCTGCTTCTTAAATTTTACTTCTATTATATAGGATGCTTTTTGCAATGTCTGGAATTTGTAATATCATTGCTTCAGACTAAAATCTACACAACGTTAAATGGAAGTTTGTCGCATGTTTTAGAGCGTTCTGATTTCAAATTCATATAATGGGTGACCTTGCGAGTAGGTCTTTATCCAATATCCCGAAATACGTATGCATAATTTGAAACATTCTACACGGGAAGCCCCTGGGAATCAAGAATACATAACACCTTAAACAATTTTGAATATAAATCTTACAGGAACAGACATTCTATATTATTTTCGTACTAATTTATTGAAATGTATAATGTAGTATATTTACAAATAAAACTATTTTTAACACGTCAATGTAAAACAGTTTTTGATAGTAAAATAAAAATCGTTTAGATTCATTTAAATGGAGTGAAGTGTCGTTAAAGCTATGCAAAGTTTTTGGTTATAAATCATAGTTTAGAGGCCGTTAAACTTTAAAATTCTATAAAAGAGAATACTGTTCGTATTTAAGCGTTTATTCATCGGCATGGTCAAGTAGCTCGGAAGTCACAGATGAACGCGTGGATTGCTGTGGATTTTGAAAGGGTCAGTGGCATCTTATGTACCAACTTAGTGTTAAAACTGTGAAAGGTAAATCAGCTATCCTAGGTTTAGACTAGTGTGACGAAATCCCAGTTCAATTTCGCAAGAATGGGACCTGTCAACAACGAGGTTACTTCGGAATTGCACTAGCTGTTGTTCGCGAACCGAGCGTTTTATTTACGCAAGTCTAATCAACCGCCGACACACGCTATCACGTTCGCAATCGATCGCAGTGTTGCCGTATGGAAAAAATAAATTAGGTCTTTTATTGTCCTCGCTTCACCTTACCTCGATCGGACCCAATCGATGCCGAATAATTACTTTTCTAAAACACGACCGAGTCCCCTTCAATTTCCGAACGTGACATGTGAGAATTGCATTCTCGATTCAAAATGCGTTTTTTATTGTTTAAGAACGTATAGCGGCAACAATAAAACTCCGAGCACCCATTTTGAAATCGGATTTTTCGATCAATACGAAGCGTAACCGAATCCGAATGAAAAAATTAAACAAAAAGGCAAAGGCGTCGGGACAAAAAGCCAACCGCATTACACATTAGCCACGTCTCCACGCGGTAGTGCCGTAGACATCTTTTTTTACATGTTTTTCTTTACCGCTTTGTCGAAGGCAACACCTTGACGTGATATAGAAAAAAGCTGACGGATTGTAAAGCAAGATACGAGAATCGTGAGCAACCGGGAATTTAAATACATAGCGATAGTACAAATATTTTGATTGGGGGATTCATATCAGGCCCTTCCCGTTAACAAAAAGGTCGAAACCCTCTGCCCGTTCTGGCAACGTTCTGATACTTAATCGTTTAGAGTTTGAGAATAAAACGGTATCGCGGATGTGTTTAGTAGTAACAGTCGATTTCCAGTATTTCTGGTTTTAGAAGGTTGATTACTATGTACCGAATATTAATGTATTCCGTTTGCGCTACTGTATCTTTTATGGGATTAAATATTTTATTATTGCGATAAAGAGGTTTTATGCTATATAAATATTATTTTATGTAACTTTATAGAAATTAAATCGTCTCCCACGTCGTCGTGGAGAAAGGCTGTAAAATCTATGGTTAGTTCAAAAGCTAGAACACGGACGTAAAACATAACTTTATGTGGAGTTTTATTTCATTATATTTTCAACAATTCATGTCTATGACACTGGCTGTTGACATTAGTTTCTGTTTTGACGATATATTTTCAAGAATGGGTTTGAAAACGGAAAGGTTCTTCATTAATATCTCCTTTTTACGATTTGCTGAATATATAACGGCGCTTAATGTATCTGACCACCACTTCCTTTGATAATGTTTATTCTGTTATATTTTAATAGATTTTAGCCGCCATATTGACTTCAAAAATTATCTTAACCTATAATCACAGTACTTAACGAAGTTAATTTTTAAGATCGCATAATTAGGTTAGTAGTAACTTTTTTGAGTTTTTGAAAAACATTGTTGATAAATAGGTAAACGCTTAGCTATTATATAATTTTCTCTAAGTAACCTACGATTTTAAAAATTCGAAAATTAAAATATAACTATTTTTGAAAACAAGTTGAAATCAAATCCGCTGAAATAAGTTTATATTTGAAGCCCCTAGCTCCAAGGGTTTCTTTGCCTGCATTATTTCGCTTTAACAATATCTAAACACAATTACCCAGTGCAAACACGGACGACGCCGCGGGCATACACATGTTGCGGGCGGGCGCACACCTCATTGTAAACAACTAACCTAGCTACGCAAGTGCGTACATTCATACTATTTTGAAATAAATTATGTATGTATAGTGAAAAGTTGTATCTAGTGGAAAGTTGTATCTATTGCAAATTTGTATCTAATGGAAGGTTATACATAGTGGAACGTTGTATCTAGAGGAAGGTTGTATCTACTGGAAAGTTGTATCTAGTAGAACGTTGTATTTATTCGAAATTTGTATCTAATGGAAAGTTATGTCTGGTGGAAAGTTGTATCTAGAGGAAGGTTGTATCTAGTGGAACGTTGTATTTATTCGAAATTTGTATCTAATGGAAAGTTATGTCTGGTGGAAAGTTGTATCTAGAGGAAGGTTGTATCTAGTGGAACGTTGTATTTATTCGAAATTTGTATCTAATGGAAAGTTATGTCTGGTGGAAAGTTGTATCTAGAGGAAGGTTGTATCTAGTGGAACGTTGTATTTATTCGAAATTTGTATCTAATGGAAAGTTATGTCTGGTGGAAAGTTGTATCTAGAGGAAGGTTGTATCTAGTGGAACGTTGTATCTAGAGTATCTAGTGTATGTAGTACTTGAAGCTGACATTTCTGATATATGTCCATGTCGACTCATTCTTGTCTTGTATTTAATTTTCACTTAGTTGTCTAAAATAGGGAATTCCTGTGATATAATACGAAAAAAATATTAAAATTTTAAATAAATCAATTAACTTATTCTAGGGGGAAATCTAAACAAACCCATTTCAAGACCGAGACAATCATAAAATGACCATCAAATTTTTGCAATTGAAATGGACATGTATATGGCCCTGGCTTATCGATGTAAATATGACATCGATTTATTAATAAAACTTTAAACTTTATACAGTAAATAATAAAAAGATACATATGATATTGATCTATAAAAACAATAAAGTCACAACTGGTAAAAGAATACGCATGCGCGGTAGTGTTATTACACATATTTTATTATTTCCCGAGACGTGCTTTCACATCCTATTTATCTATTTGAAACTTAGTGGCAGCCATTAAATGTACCTTGTAAAAGCAACAATAAGAAAAACTGGACTTTTACTAACTATCCGAGTAGAGATATACAATACAGTCTGTTTCAGTCAAAAGGAAATAAAAATAAACATCATAAACTTTATCTCAAGTACATACAAAAGGTAGCTCCACAACATACTCACTTATTTTTCACTATAAATACGATTTACTTTGAAATTATAATTAACTGAAAACTTTCTTAAAAATTAAAAAAAAATTCCGAACTTCCCTTTCCCCTTCCATACTACACGTAAATTTCTGTGGGCATAATCTTTTAAAATAGACTACCTGGCTTTGATAAGTAATTACCTAAAAATAGGAGATGAAATTACGTATAGTGTCGCGAAATAAATTTAATTAATTAACAACTTTCTTGTTAGCTACAATAGCAGTAACGCAGCTAATGGTTCATAGATGGCGCTTTGAACAATAATAATAAAAAGTGTGTAAAAATGTAAACTGTGATTCACTGTGAAGTTGTATGTTACTGATACTCATTTCGCGACATTACAACACGGTGTTATATTTTTAGAGGCTTGTTACACAAATGCAGCTTTTATATTTTAAAAGATTATGGCAACATAAGTTTAATTTAACATGGAAGAATTCTGAGCGGAATCCGTATAAGGTTACAATACGGCTTATTCAAAGTTTTCATTTATTTACCACAGGAAATTTTGTGATTCTCTCTCCTGTAACTGTGTAAGTACATTTAACTCGTATATTTTCGAAACGTCATCTTATCTCCCCTTCAATACACAGATATGAGCCATATCAAACAAGGAATTGTTTCCACTGGCCTGGCTAAACCCCGCTCGGGGTAGATTATACCCCAGACAGCGAGGGTTAAGAAGCTTACGTAGCCATTGATACGGTTAATTCGAAATTGTGCAACAGTTCCATAATTCGTTCTGCCTTTTACGAGTACACTATCGTTTTTATATCTATAATATAGTGATTCAAAATTAAAATATAAATTCTGTAATACAAAGGCTTGTATGCTGTAATTATTACAGAATTATTACACATTGAAAACTTCGGATATAAAGGGTTTTTAGTCGGATGTTCGTATCCATAAAAAAAGCTTTTAAAAATGACAAAGAGTGAGTGAAATTCTCATGCATGGAGGGTTACATATAGGTTTGGAGTTCCAATAATTATATATAGTATAAGTTTCCTAAAACATAAAGCATAACATAGTATAAATATTTAATAAACCAACGTGAAACCAACTCAATCTGTCTGCGTGGAACACTTGAACTCGAAAGAATATTTAAATAAATCGAAATAGAAAGAATCCTACGTCATTCAATAAATATCGTTAGTTCACCACAGTTTACCAGTGACTGAAATTATTTTTAAAAAAAAAACGACGGTCTAGAGCGAAACAAAGAGGTTGAACGTAATTTCTTAAAAGATAATTTTTGGTCTGTAAATTCAAAATGTCAGTTCGCTGTCAGTTTCCTTCCTGGCCGGTAACGTTCCCGAATCCAAGCTGCCAGCAACATAACCCTCAAAAGTAATCTGCGCGGAATATCCCGCTAGGCAGAGCTGCGAGGGTGGACCCCTAGCGTGTGCCGAGCGATAACGCTTATCAATCACATGCACGCGCCAAGTGGGGATGTACCTACCCCGCGTTCCATTTTCAGTTTTTTTTTAATTTTTACACAGCTGTGGCTACAAGCTACTGACCAGTTGTATAAATAGGTACAAGATTCTTATAGGATTTTCGATTCGAGTCGCAACCGCGTAGTTGCAGGTGATTAATGCCATATTTGTTTTATTAAATTTAAATATTTACAAAAATAGTTTTGATTTACTTTATGTTATTTTATTTATTTATTTATTTGGGATTTTTGAAATTCATATTGTTTGATACAGTTTAAACTATATCAATTTTTTATTTTAAAATGTTTTAATTGCTACCAAAGTAAAAGTGCTACCACCTAAACTTCTAGTCATTGCTCTTGTCAATGTAAAATCTAACTTTAGGCAATGTGAAACATTCGTGGGCTACGTGCGATATCGTATAGTTTTTCTTCAGTGTATTTAATAATTGACAATGAGGTTTCTCAATAGCTCGTGGGAATTTAGGTTTATTGTCAATGGTGTCTTAACAATGACGGAACGTGGACAGAGTTTTTGTGGAGATTCTTAGTGGCTCGGATTTTAATCGTTACACTTGGATATGAAAATAATTTATGTTTATATTTAGCATTTACTACATAGATCACTGAATTACGCTCCGCTCCACTATAGACAACAATTATTTTTGTGTAAACCTGCGTCTGTAAGTCTATCCTGTTTTCGCACATGTAACCTGCCAAATGAAAAACAAGACTTCAATATTTTTATCAGAACATAATTCGATTTCTACGTCGTTACTAAAAACCCAGTACAAATGAGTGTTAGGGAACGAAAAACAACAACAGGTAAAACGACGTTATATGTAGTACGCTTCACCTGTAGACACGATAAAAACACATCATCATCATCAACAGCCTATATATGTCCCCACTGCAGGGGCTCAGGCCTACTCTCCTACAGAGAGTGTGTCAGTTATAAACACAATCAGCATTAATATCATAACTGCTTACCTACCATTCTTATCCCTCTATAGAGCTGCCCCTTACATAAACACTGAGTGAGCTCGCGGCTGTTTGCTCTGCAACCGATAGGGTAGGTCCTGTTGTTGTTTGTAATGTGCACGCTCTGACGCTTCCTAGCTATGTTCGCCTGGTACTTCGGAAATTGAGGGTTTACATTAAAAAATTTATTTAAAAGCCTTTACTATTTCATAATTTCTTTTTTGATCTCATACTTGTTACTATGATTTATGTTAAAAATATTATAAGAAGAGGCTAAATTGTGTAAGGCTAAATTTTTTTTTATTCAAATTAAAAATATCTCTATTTAACCTCCTCATAATCCAAAAAATTTCAAAAAATTTCACTGCATACTTTTTGTTTTAGAGTCATTTCTTTTAAAAGTATAATTATTTTGCTATTTAGACTATAGGTTTTCGTATCCTAGTCCTAGTCTTCAGTTTAGTTTTATTTTATTGTATTTTTGTATTGTTTTTTATGCTTTTTTAGTAAATGAATATCTATTATTTTACTCATTAAGATTCGGTCAGATAGCTTTTGTATTTCGTTGATGTCTTTTATATGATTATTTTCATAATGGAAGAGAAAATATCAGTTTCTTTCATATTTATGTAGTTTCGAACGCACCAAACTTTAAAATTATTCCCCAATTCAGTTTATTGTAAACACAAGTAAATCATGCTTACAATATGTAGGGGATTAAAAACGTGAATGTAAAAATAACAACCACGTGATGAATTTGATGCAAGTGGAAACTTTATGTATACGATTTAAAGTTGACTTTGAAGTTCGACGAGATGGTTTGCAGTAAACTTCTAGACATGAATGTGTATGAATGTATGTACTACTCATTTTACTTGTACTCAAACAAGGGTTTTAGTACCACTCGCTTGTGTACAAATAGTTACAGAAACCTGATACATCTTTCAAGTCAAGTCAATTTAGCAGCTTTGTAAATTTTAAAGTTACCTTACATTAAATCCTATCATATCTGCCGGGACACGTCCACTCCTAGACAAAGGCCTCATCCATCGGATGCCACATTGACCGGTCCAGAGCTACTTTCATCCAGGGACTCCCCGCGATCTTTACTAGGCAGTTAGGGGGATGGCCCGGTACTCGTAGAGCTATGTTGGTCACCTTAGTTTATAGACGGATTTCCTCATCCCGGATTTTATCACGTACAGAGATTCCAAGCATAGCTCATTCCATAGCTAGCTGAGTAACTTTGAGCTTGTTTATTCGGCCCACAGTAAAGTACCCCGTTTCGGTTCCGTGTATCATCATTAGCAACCCGCACTGATTAAATTGTATATATGTAATGGATACAAATTATCACTATTCAGGGGTACAATTCACTACGATCAAACCAGACTGACGAATGTCTTCGTTGACGTCATTCCTTATTTATCGTTGTTACTTAGGGAACTAGAGATATCGTTGATAAAAAGTTGACAAATTCACCCACGAACCATTCAACCACAACCACAGCTTTGTAACACGGAGCAGAATAACCAGTGTAGGGTGCATGCGGGGGGCTCCTGCACTTGCCAACCGTATGCTCATTTTGGGCATACGCGAGGAACTTTATACTCAAAGTCAAATTATATGGTCTTATTAAAAGCAAATTATAAAATTTAATGTCGTGGAATGTGTACTACAACAAGTTACACAAAAGGTGGAATAATATTTCACAGGAAAAAAAATTAATTAAACAAAATGTTTAAATTTTAAATTTCTCAGACACGCGCGTTGATGTCTTTTCATGTTATCCCTTTCTGATACACTGACATGAACGTTAGTGTTGTCGCAGCTTACTTCACCTCCCACCGTAAATCGGCATATATTGTTCAGAACAAAACCGCGTTCACGCTCTCTCCTGCCATACTCCTTGAGTTGTAAGGATTTTTAACTGTTTGTCCTTAGTTAATGACACCGCAAGACTAGTATTGAACAAATGAGTTTTAGAGTGGAATATCAAAATTAAAAATGAACAATTTGAAATCATATTCTCGATCATCGCTACACCGCGTTATCTAAGGTATTATATACCAGTATAACTACAAATGCACTATATCTCTATACCGATATAGTCACGTTGAGAATACCGTGGAATGGAAGAGAGTGATAGAAACTCATTTCAATCCCCTCCTCCCTCCGCCCTGTAACTGGGGGAGAGGGAACCCCATTACACCCGACCGGGCCTGAAACCGTCGCTACTATAAGACTGACGGATCCGGATTTTGAAGGGTTTTCATATTCCTCGTATTCATGAATCAATTCGTTCAATTTTCTGTTTTTTTCTTCGTAGTAGGCTGCGTAAGTCATGATTATGATTTGCGATAATCACTTTTAGCATTTGGATTGGTGATCCATTGGTGATGGGAAGCAAGGGTGACTCACAGATGCCTCAAGTACCTGAAATAAATGAATAATAATAATTAAAAGTAGTTTCTGTGTGACAATTTCTGAAATCCACATAAATACCAGTCGTGGTTATAAAGATGGCTGATCTCTGCTTTGTCTTTCTCCGTGTTCCCTCGAGTTTGGTCAGTCTGGCATCCACCGGCAGGCTGCAGCAGCACTGCATGCCACCGCCATACCCCTCCGTCTGACCATTAATTTTTATTTATCGTTAAAGCGATCGATAGGTAGCGTGCTCGTAAAACCGCCGCACTAAACCTTTACGTTACGTTTTTATGGCGTTTTAATGCTGCGTTTTTGAAAGCTCACCAACAACGTCCAGAGTTTCTATTTTATATGGACTCGCGGAATAGAATTATTGGTAGTAAAACATGTTGCGATGCGCCTTAACGGTACACGCAGGGTTGCCGGGCTACTCGTAGCTCAGCGATCTGTTTTGTCATTATAACTAGAGTGTCATACGAGACCTTCTCCATGCTGCGTCACTGTGACAGCCGCTTCACGACTAGTGCCTGCCATGAGTAACGACCAATCGAAATCCGTTCAAAATTCGAATTTCGGATTTATACTCGTACAATTTGCTCCCAATCCGAAAGCAACCCGAAAAAAAACACGAAACGAAACAACATTCGTGGTATGGGCCCAGATATTTAAATATAGTAATAGGTTATAGAGCTATCATTTTAGGCATTTTTTAAAAATAAAATCTCGAAAGTCAATCGTATGCCAAAAGTTTTGTAGGGGGAAGCCTGACATGATGGGATGATATTAGTTATCTATCACCTATTGGTTAGTGAAGTATCACAAGATTGCAGTGTCCGGTCTATCACTAGTAATGCTAGAAGTTGCAGTTCCCTGAGACGTTTGTTAGTGTGCCAGTTTGTTTAATGAAGGGTCAGCTCGGTATTTACTGGTAGTTTAGAATACGTGGCAGCCCTGGGTATACGAAGCTTGTTCTGCGTTGAGTTTGCGGTCTGAATGCGCGGAGTATTTTATTGTGCGATCTTATACAAGCCTTTGATTTTGTGCACAGGCTGATACTTACTTAGGTTTGTTAATTCTGCACGTACTTATTGGTAGTCTTTATATCTGTACCTTACATATAAAAGCATAGATCAAAGAACTACGCTATACACAGGAACTAATTTAGCATAAACCTGCATCTGTAAATCTATCTTGCTTCCGCACACGTAATCCGCTGAATGAAAATCAAGACTGCAATATTTTTATCAGTACGTTAATTTCAACCTCGTTACTACACAATGTGCCAAAAATTGACAAATAGGGACTGATAACCAAATAAAAAATGAAGTTCCAGAAGAAAGATAATTTTTTTAGTTCCTTGATACTTAGTTGACCTGATTTGACCTTCAGACTGTCACGTCGGAACGTTTTATCTATTGGTCTGTCTAAGGTCTGTATTAATAAATGCTGCTTAATCTAGAATTTAAGCCAATCTCGCTACATATCTCTTTATAGTTGAGCAGCTCCATATGTACCAGCTTTATTGCAGTTTATTACAAAACCTTACTCATTTGAGTTCGACTCTCTAGCACAACTCTAGAGACCTACAACGAATGGATCTGAATGAGTCAACTGACTGACTTCAGTTTTATGCTCAGATTTGGGTACAGTAAAATTATTTATCGAAATAACATAAATTATGTATCGAAATAATCGTAATTCAGGAATCATTATTTCGAAATGCCTGCGGCCATCCTGAAATATATATTACACCTCCTTAAGTCATCAAATGACCACACTCAGCGTTGAGACTGAAAACCTGAGAAAATCTCTGAAAACATAATGAAAATCTCCGACGTAGCTGTTTGACAGGTGCCTTTTGAGGATTCTCAAACGAGACCGAAGTTGAGAATCGGGCCTTAAGGAGTGTTTATTAATTAGTGAGCTATCTCTACGAGCTCCTAAAGCTAGAACTCTGGCTTAAGTAGCGTTTATGGCCTTACTGGCCTTAATCTATGTTTTATATGCTCCCCTGTCTGGCTGACTGACATATCAACGCCAAGCAAAAACCGCTTCAGCTAAAATATTGAAAAGAGACGTGCCATGAATGGAGTCCAGCCTGAACATTGTACAATTCTAAATTTAAAACATCGCAATCAATTAAGAATGTTTTAATATTATTATTTTTTGAATATTTTAGCGAAAAATTCCAGTTGACGTTTTACACTTACAAAAGGAATGATTCTGTACAAGCAAAATAGTACCAACAATGCAAATACTCGTATATTATTTCTAACAATCTTTTGATTTTCGCTTGATTTTTAAATGTTTCTGGACGGATTTGAAACGTATATTTTGAAATATCGCTCCATTTGACGTTTTAGAGTATAATAGTTTTCCATCGCAGTGTTAAGTATTTTTCCATAATGGTTCATGGCTTTTGGTCAAAATTGTGTATTGCTTTGTAGGTTTTTTCAGAAATAGACAAATGTTGCGATGTCGTCAGGAGCATGCATGACGCGTTTATGAAGACAGATGTAAAGTCAAGCAAAAGTTCTTCGCTCAGAAATGTTGTCGGAAAAAACTAATCGGTCAACGATTTACAGCGTCAGGAGCGTACCCCGAAGGCAAATTATCGATAATCGAGCGACTAACCAAATAGCCGGTGTCGATACAAGTTATCGACAGTAATCGTTATAATCGCTAGTGCTGCGCGATTGTTACAGGTCGCCATTACGGGACGTGAGCAGCTTTTAAAAACCCAGCGAATTTAACGAGACCCCTCATCATCTTCAATTACACACCAAAATGTTCGAAGCCAACAGCTCTATCAAAGCTGGTCGTCCCAACAACTTTTTGTACACGCTTATTATTGAAATTATTATTTATTAACTGTAATTGTCGGCGACGTTTCGAGGGTTAAGTCCGGCGTTTAGCGTAATTTGGTCGGCTTGACTTTTGGTGAGGTTTATTTAGTAATTGTTAGTTGTTCAACCACAGAGGTCGGATTGCGTTTATAGCCAACATTAGAAAATGATATTTCCTGTCGGTTTTCTTCAAATATTCGTAGATCTCCGTGTAGAAACACTAAATTTATTTCCTGTACCTACTTCTTTCATTTGATTTAGTTGTAGCAATAAAGTAATTTTGTAGCATTTATTATTAAGGCAATCCACCTCCATCAAAGTTTCATACAAAATTTCTGTTGCTATAATCTTTTAAAATATAATAGCTGGATTTGTGTAGTACCTATCTAAAAATAGGACATCAGATTGCGATGTCGCGAAATGAGTATCATTAACATGAGTAAATCACAATTACAATTTTTATTTTTAATACTTTTTTCGATTATTGTTCAAAGCGCCATCTATGAACCATTAGCTGCGTAACTGATATTGTAGCTAACTATAAAGTTTTAAATTAACGATATTTATTTCGCGACACTATTTTTAGGTAATTACTTATCGAAGCCAGATATCATATTTTAAAAGATTATGGCAACAGAAATTTAGTATGGAAGCATTAGGAGAGGGATAACTTTAATTAAGTCATGTAATTTCATAAAATAATTTTTTTGGGAAACTGAAATCTGTTGGAGGAATGTTGGAGTGTATATAACACTCATTTTGGTTTATCATCATAATTTTATGCACTTATAGCTATTCGCTACATAAATAATTTTATTATTATAATTTACATATCTCATTCATTATTGTAATATTCTAACAAGGTTTTTTGTGTGTGTGGCAACACGGATCATTTCGCGGTTTCAGTGCGTGGCGCTGCGCGCAGTACAACCGCAGTTCTTTTTTTGAATTATAATTTTTCTTTCACGCGCGAGTATTGTGCGCGGGTAAATGGCGTGAAATTGACGGGTGGCCAGTGTTTGTTGACCGTTTCTCGCTGGCATACGATATGTCCGTCCATAATAAAGTGAGCCCTGTAAGTTCATTAAACTTCCACCACTCAAAACTTTGTTGCGAAGTTTCGAAAATTTCGATGAAGCTTCGTAAACTGGTGGGAAACTGTCGTTGCGACCTTTGGATTTGAATTTCGAATATCGATGACCTTCGCTCATTTAAAATTGTGTTCGATTTACGAATTGCGTAATTATTATTTATTTTGATTGTAAACAGCCTTAAATGTTAAGAGTTTGTATATCATTTATAGCCAGTTATCATGTATAGGAAACTTACATTGTCAATGTGCTTATAGTGATAAAGCTTCTGTGAAAGACATCGTAGCTCTAACGGGGTGGAAGGGGGAATGAAAGGAAATATTATTTCCTTATCTACCCCCGACAAGTCGTTCTGTCCCTCCCCCCATCCTACGTGAAGGGTTCAGGGGTCGCTTCCGAGAGGCTCTACAATGACAGTTTGCAGAACTTGTGCCGCGTCGAGTTTGTTTAAGGAAAATAAGAAATGAAAGTGTGGAATGGAAATGAAACTGGATTTGCTTTTGTTTTACTGCTTTGAATTTGAGCTCAACTTTAACTTGTAGGGAATTGATGCTGAAAAAGAAAAAAAACATTGTTTACTCAATTCCTAATATGTTTCAAATGAGTATTCTTTATTCAAAGGTTAAATTAGATATTATACAGTTTTAATACTGCTATAATTGATGTCTTTTCGGATTTTCTTTTTCTTACCAAGTCTTCTTTATGACAATATATTTTATTCGCGTGAGTAAAGTGGAATTTATTCTCAAAACAATATTAAACAATATTATTATACATTTTGTTTGTTTATTTGTTTGCTTGTCCGTACTTTTGCGGGTTTTGCGAAAACTATTAAAGACCGATTTGTGACTTAAATTTTAGAATTTATATATGGCGTTTGATCATTAATAATTATATATTATCCATGGTAATAATGTTACGGATTGTCCAGCCTATATTTGTTTAACATTATCCCTCTCCTAATGCTTTTGAAATCGAATAGCTGGCTTTGACAAGTAATAACATAAAAATAGAAGACGAAATTATAGTGTCGCTGAAAAAATATGATTAATTTACAACTTTACAGTTAGCTACAATAGCAGTTACGCAGCTAATGGTTCATAGATGGCGCTTTGAACAATAATCGAAAAAAGTGTTTAAAATGAAAATTGTGATTTACTGTGAAGTTGTATGTTAATGATAATCATTTCGCGACATCACAAGCCGATGTTCTATTTTTAGATAGTTACTACACAAATCCAGCTATTATATTTTAAAAGATTATGCCAACAGAAATTTTGTATGAAACTTTGATGGAGGTGGATTGCCTTAAACTGAAAAATTATCTTTTGAATAATTTTCAAGCAAATAAACTTCAACATACAACAATGTTGTAATACTAGTAATCCTTATAAGCTTACCCATTTCAAACCTATACAAACTTTTCTTAAACTTTTAATCCTGGCTGGTTTTTTAAAGTTTTCGGCTCGGACTCTAGACCTTCAGTCTTCTTTTTTTTCTGTCGGGATAAGGCCTCAGGACTTACCGCAGGGCCGGTGGACGTAAAGGCCTCTCTCCACAGGGGGCTCTGGTTTAATTGGACCCCCTAAGACCCTAGCGTTAAAGGACCAATGTATTCGTTATTTATTGGCCGATCGTTATTTTGTATTGTAATAACGTTTTTGGGATCACTAACGAGCGTTAATCTTTTTTGTTTGTGGGTTAACATTTTCGTTGTTGTTTTCTGGTTAATCCATGAATTGTATTTTATGTGTAAGATGTAAATCATAGTTTATTTTAAAAAGGGTCTGATTCGTCGGTACTGATGATGTAAACCAGTTTATTTCTTCAATTTTATTGACTGGATGAATCACTTACAATCTATGAGCAAACCAATTTTTTTTTCTACTCCTACTACTTTAGAATGCAGATTTATAAATTTATTTAAACAGAACACTTCATATACATAGTAAAAAATGTCGGTATAAAAGCTTAGTACACTCGAGTACAAAAATATGTATCCACTTTTGAACCATGTCACATTCACCTTTAATTGACATTTCCTTCAACACACTGCGTAGGAACAAGCAAGGGTGAATGTGACATGGTTCAAAAATGTATACATATTTTTTTCCTCGAGTGTACAAACAATCTAAAGGGATAAGAACACTATGTCCCTCTCCATGGCTTAAGTTACATGCGTGACTTTTATCAATGTCTTTTATAATTGAGTTTATTTGTATGTATAATATCAGTGTGATAAACTTTATTCTTCTTCAAAAAGTTGTTCCTAGTGGTAACATTGACCATATCTGGGGGCACGGCCGTGCCCCCAGACCAAGTCGAGCAAGAAAGCGTCACGGCGGTACCATCCTTTTCTCGAAGCAATTCAGACCATTTTCGATTTAATTTGCGATAAGTCATTGACCTATTTTCAAATAAAGAATAATAAAGACATTCCTCGAATCGACGTAATTCTTCAGCACGACACCCGACCCTCAATCAATCGTTTGTTCTGTCAAAACAACGCCCATTCATACACAAAACATATGCTAACAACCCAACCGTGCCTGTATTCAACTTAACCTTAACACTTTAATAGCCTGAATCGGGAATCGAACCCGAAACGCCTCATTTCACTCCACTTCCTAACAAAATTCACAAACCATCTGAAACTCTATTTGATTCATCTTAAAATCCAAATTCGCATTAGCGTCAGAGCTAAGAGTTAATTGGCTCGTTTAGAAACAAACATCTTACGTAACGCTGATTAAGCAAACAAAAATGTGCTTTCGTGGAAACCAAATACAGAAGAAATTTAAACGGACAGTCCAAAAATGCGAAATAGTTAGGTTTTGCCAGTAGTTTTTACGCTTATTCGGTAACCCAAGTCAACGGTGAAGCGAAGCAGGTAATTTCTAACGAACCGTTCTGACTTTAGGTTCTTTATGGTGGCCATTTCGTATTATTTCTAGTTCTGCCCGACTCATGCCACTAGAGCGGATAGTTCCGCGTAGAAAGCGTTTAGTAATCGCCGATTTGCTACCCTTAAAGTGATGCAGCTGTCGATAAGTACTGGCCACTTTTTAATATTTATAGTAGCCTTTTTTTTCTGTAACATAGGTTCTGGCTGACTAATTTTGTTCCGTTGCGTCGTTGATACCAGATTTTACTAGTTAATCTGCAGTAATGACGTTCAAACATTGTATTTACGCACATACATACACAAGAGTCTTTATTTAACATCAACATTTTTTTATATCATAAAGAACTTCATTGAGAATGAGGCCTCCGTCATTCTATTATTTCATTTAATTTTTCATTTTCATTTCATTTATTTATATACACAAATACAGTCGCCATTACAGGTTCCCCCAAAGACGATGTAGTTATAAAAGTAAGTAGTCAAGTTATAAAATAATTATGTTATTCCTAAATATAATGTCAAAAACTGTTATTATTATTTTGTAGTCAAACGAATCGACGCAATAGGTCATTTGAGACCTTACAAAGGTTCTCAGGCTACCGATTCAGACCACCACATTATTGTTTTCAAAATTTTACGAGCGCCACTAAATCATTGTTTTCTGCGAAACTTCATCTCAGCCACGAGAGAACGAATGCCTATCCGTTGATGAGGTTCATTTATATTTAAATTGAGGTTCCACGAACGTATAACTGCCTCTAAACTGCCACATCACTTTCCCAGCTAGACGCAGACAACCATCTCCTTGTCGAACCTTCTCAGTCTTGTATGTAAATAAAGAGAAACAACAATAAAAAGCGCCGGCGTTATTAATAATGCGAAATAAAAACAAAAAAAAGTTATATTCAAAAATCGAACGGCGGGAACGAAACGTCCATAGACAATTGGAAAGGAACAAAGAGGTAAAAAAGCGGGAAGAAACCTGTCGACGCCATGTTGTGTGGCACTCGGCCTTCACGCCTCGGCCGCCGAAGATTATCTTTCGAAAAAAGAACCGAACGGGAGGCGCTTCCATTCGCCAACAAAGGTCTTATACGCGTGTTCGTTTCATGGTCTTATCGCCTCTAATAGCTACCGATTAAGGATTACTTTCGCATTGCCCGTCGTCTTATTTGGTTTCTTTTGTGGTGAATGTGAAAAGAAAGAGCATCGTCATCGCGCCTGCGCCGTCACTGATGACCTGTCAATTCAGTCGTGTACGCCGGAGAAAAAAAAGTGACATTAGAGTGGCCATCTATTATTTTGACTTTATGTGGGGAGATGGAGTTGAGATTGATCGTGTTTGGCTCGGCCCTTTTAATTACATCGCATTCAGGCTGCAGAATGGCTTTGTTGTTGGGTCTACTGTTCAGTAGATGCTTCAGTTATGTAAGTTACGACGGTCAATACAAATGCAGTGAGCTTACTTTATTTTATATTGAGTACACCCATTGTCTCCGCACTTACAAACATTGTAAACCTGTGTTATACTGACGTCTTTCTAGATAATAATCCCCAGAAGGATAGAGTATCTAAAAGTGTACGATAACAGAACTTTGAATGCCTCATGTGTATGAGGCATTGCATATTTTAATGAACTGCCCATACAACCACAGATTAGATGATAGTCACTAACGTACCTAGAAAAATTCATATTTTCGGCAAAGAAGCGGCCAAGTGCGAGTCAGACTCGCGCACCAACGGCTGCGAACCATCAAATGAAACTTACAGATATTATTTATATCAGTTTTGAGATATCATAATTTTTTATATAAAACACCAATTTCTCAATCTACTCGTATCTCCTAATTTTCGAAGTTAAAATCTTAAATAAGTATAATAGTAGACATGAATGTTTATTAACATTACGGCAAACAAAGCCACCCTCACGTGTGTGGCTGCGATGTCGCTGTCTAGTATAGTTTTTGAAAAACTGCCAAAACACTTTGACTTAATTTCGCGGTCGGAAAAATGAACTTTATATAAAGCTAATACTCGTGTCTGTTTATTATCTCCATGGTTTAGAACCCTTGACTCACTCATGTGAGTCAGACTCGCATTTGGCCGTTTCTAGGGTTTTTACACCAAAAGAAAAAATTGGACTCTTATAGGATCCCTTTATTGTCCGTCTGTCTTTTTCTCAGGAATGCGTGAAGGTAAGTTGAAATTAAGCCTGCATACGCTTAAGTCGCATTTTTTGACGTAGAAGGAATCAAAACCTTTAGGATACGTCCAATTGATCTAGAATAATGAAATGTGGCAAGAAGAAACAACAAAGTATAGGAAAAAATGTATTTCTATTCTTCGATTACAAACTGTTCAAGCGCCTGTCGTTATTTGTTTCAATATATCAATATTCTGTACGTAAACCTCGGTGCGGGAGTCGCACTCGACCGTTTTATAACGTTAAAACCGAGTACTATCCTCCCCCCAGAACTATCATCTCCGACCTCTTTATTCGTCTGGATCTCAGATTGGACACGGTGCGTGCGGTACGCGGACCGCGCGTGCTTTGCGCCCGCGCACCTTACTGTGCCATTTCGTATTCTCCGTATGTCATTAGTGTCAAGTAGATATGTTGTCATGCGACAACTTGTTCACAGAGCGAGTAACATGGAGTTACCAAGTAACTGGTATAGTTAGTCGTGTTAGTCGTTTTAGGTCTGCTGTATGGATGGGATTGGGGATTGGCCACAACGTTCCGTGGGTGTAGAATGTGGTATTGTGAGTCGATTAAGGTTTATTTTAAATCCGTGTTTCTTTCTGTGGATTCTTTCTTTTCCTCTTATGTTAATTGTCAATAAAATATTTTGGCAGTTGTCATTTGCCGAGTAGTGGTCTCACTCATCAAGAAGCCTAGATGTAATGGGTCATTGGGTAATTTCATCTAAGGCACACAATTATGCTATTACCATTGCTTTTTGGAGGCCGGCCAAGATAACTAGTTGGTCCCTTAGGCAAATATTAAGGCTAAGAAAGATAACGTGGCTTTTCAGCCAAACCAAGTAGGTACCTACAGGCGGTTTTAGGACACACGTACCGTTGTGTAACACTAGGTTTTAATTTAATTTCGTGACGTAAAATAATATTTACACAATGCACATTGAGTATAGTTTTTATTGAATTAATCATTGATAAGGATGTCATACAGAACCGAAAGGTGGTCCTTTAGGGCCGAATAGACAAGCTCAAAGTCACTCAGCGAGCTGTGGAACGAGCTATGCTCGGAATGTCTTTATGTGATAAAATCCGGGATAAGGAAATCCGTAAACAAACTAACATCACCGACATAGCTCGACGAGTCAGTGAGCTCAAGGGGCAATGGGTATGGGAGTTCTCGAGTGGTGGACCACGTACTAGGAAGCGTGTATGAGGCTGTCCCCCTACTAGGTGAATATTCCTGAGGCCTATATTTAACAGTGGACGTTTCCCGGCTGGCGATCATTATAATGATTAAATTCTGTTTGGAACCATGAAACATTGTTACTATCTCTTTCTTTCTATAACAAAGGAAACTAAAACAGTAGCTCCGTTTCATCTTTACCTATATCACGTGTTCTTACATCATTAGTGTCAAGTACGACATGTGTCACCTCGGCCATCTTGTATTTGCATTGTAATTTGCGATGTTTTTTGCTAGAATTTATTTTCCTTCTCGCTGCTAATGCTTATCGAATTACTTCTGAAGTATTACTTTTCTCTCTTTGACATGATTATTACTATATACTCTGTGGTATTTTTCTGTCGCCATATTAAAATTAAAGATCTCAACGCTCAAGGAATATTGTAAATATTACTATTTAAAAAAAGTTTCAATTAAACGTTTATTTCTGTAGACTAAAATGAATGTGTTGAATCGATGAAGATTTTCATTTAAAATTCGACCTGGAAACATGAAACTTATTGGAATCAATTTATTTTTAAAAATATTGTTCTTTTAACGTGCGAGCGTATTTCAACCGATTCAAAAAAGGAGGAGGTTTCAATTCAACTTTGGTATGTTTGTTAACTCAGAACTTTTAACTGGGTGAACTGATTTGGAGGATTCTTTTTTTATTTGAAAGCTGGCACTTCCCGTGTCAACCCCAGTTCTGAAAATTTCATCCATGATAAAATGATATAACTCTTAAATTTTCTTTAATAAAAGTAGACTTTTGAAAGGCATTTGAAGTCGGTTTCTAGTTCTTTTTGAACGTGTTATCTTGTTTTCTTATCCGATGTTATTATTGTATATATATTTGAAAATAATTGCTGGTCTTTGGCAAACGGCTGGATCTGGCTGATTACAAAATAGTCAAAACCTCTTAGCGGCATCAAGCGTGGTGACTATGTAACATCCTCTCGTGAAAAGTCCGACTCGGCTATCAATAACGATTCACATGTCCAACAGTGGACTTGTGCAGCTGATAATGAATGAACTAATTCGATAATATAGCTGCGACTACTTACAAGTGTCTTCAATAATCTCGTTTCTCATCTAGATACCCATATAAAGTCATATTAAAGGCCAGGATTTTATTCAAAAGAAATACACATTGCAAAGCAGATGCAAAATCATCTTCTAATACCAGTTTCTTGTAATCATCTCCCACTCATACACACAATAGTGTGTACAATGTCTGTAGTATAGTGCGATGGGAGTGGGAGCTACGTGACCGCAAATCGTGACCCTCTGAGATTGCAGCGCCGGCGCAGCTCGGCGCGCGGCGTGCGTGCGCGGGGGCTTTGTTTATTTATATCTATGTTGTCTTGTCTTCTATTGTGCCAGAATGTGCGGTATGGAGAGGTTGCTTTGTACTTGTGTGGGTGTTATTATTTGCATGTCACCAATGATTACATGTTAATTGCACAACGGGTTTGAACTTGGCCGTCATTACGTCTGGGAGTGACGGTAAAGATGATGCTATACTATAATTAGGGTAGTGTTCTTATGTTTACACTTTTATTGGATTTTCTTTATCTTATCGTGTAGGTCATAAGGTCAATGACCTCACAAGCCCTAGTTGTCAGAGTTGTTAATCCGCCATGTGTTCTCTGACATGGCTCATGTATCTACTACCGGTTGACGTATTTTGTTATAATTATTTTATTACGGTTTGACAAACTGACTACAAATTGCACCTATAGAATGAAGCACTTGACTAATAGACTAAAACTGGTACGAGACTATATCCTCCCAAATAGGAAAAATACCCGCGCTAGGGTAGGATATTGTAGTATACGTATGCACGTAGTAACAACGGCTTAACGTGCCTTCCGAAGCATGGAATTATCTTACTGTTCAGACAATCATTTGATTCAGTCTGCAATGTCCCATCCAAACTGGGGGTACTTTACTACTTTTATTTAATAATTTCATTTCTAAGTCCACGACAAGACACCATACATATTATTAAGAAGATGAAAATTTTTCGATCGGGCGGCACAGTAAGATCTTTTTAGCTTCATAGATTCTTATTTCAAAGTATATTCATGCTTAATTTCCCACTTTTGCGTAAATTTTGACACAATTTTGAGAAACAGTTGTATTTCAATGACATTTCTATTAAAACGCACACAAAGAAACTACTTAGCACATCACACGTCCATTGAAAACCGAACTACTAGTTTTAACCAGTACATTCTGGTTTTACGCTAATGAAGAAAACATGAACAACCGATTTCTGTGTGGCCTGCGCTCGGAGGTTGATTGATGCAAGTTACAGCCTCGCTTGAGGTTACTTACCGATGAGATTCATTGTACCTAAAATAAGGCCATATACAACAATGCACACTTAAACTGCCCCTGTCCTCTTCTTACTTTAGAGTGCCCCGATCCAAGAAAGGGAGGTCATGATCCCACGTTTAGTACATAATTGTCAAACTTAATAATGTTGCTGTGTAGTACTAGGGACAAAAGGAACGCATTGTAATTAAAATTGTTGTTACTGTTGCTTTGTTGTATGTAGTGTGCCCGATTATTTAAAATTAGCGTTTTGTCCGGGACCTAGTCCGCGTAGACTTCGGAAATTTCAACTTCTACCATGCTATACAAAGTAGAACTTGTAGATTTTGTAAGGAGGATGCGGAGACGCCCATCCATATCCTCTGCCACAGTGATGCTCTTCATCACAGCAGGGACAGACACCTCGGAGGCCACACTGCCACAATGGACAGCATCAGGACCTCCAAACCCAGACCAATTGTACGGTTCATGACCGACATTGGCCTTGGGGAGGTGATTTGATCCATAGGAGATTGTCACAATAGATCTGCAAAGGTCGCAGTGACATGCAGGACACACGGACTGCATCCCTCATGTCCAAATAATAATAATGCTATACAAAAATCATATCATTGTGACCCTCCGTTACGACGGGGAGGAAGGACAAACAAACAAGTTCACTTTCACATATATAATATCAGTCCCTGCGAATTCTTCTGGTTCTTCCACTTCAAGTGGATTGAAGTGAAGTACTAAATTTTAAAGCTTATTTCATACCAGGTGGCTCATATCCCAGATAGATGTAACGTTTTGTGTAGGTAAACCATGCTTTCAAAAAAATATATTGAATGTGTATTTTATTAGCTACACATAAATACTTACCTGAGTTGTAAAATTTTGACAATTAAAATCATAAATTAATTTAAAAAAATGTTTCTTCTCCTGATAAACTAAATAACCCTAACCGTGTCTAGCCAAAGCCCGCGGGCGGTCGCCATCAGTAAAAACTGTAAACAAACTCGGACATGGCAATCCGTCAATACACAAACCAACCTCGTTACGGGGTCAAAGAATTCACTTCGCCGCATAAAAAAATAATTTAACACCGATTCTTCACAGCTATCCGACGGACGGGCGACTAATTTGTCCAAATGCAGCGCCCCGAACTGCGCGCACGCATCCCATTGTGTTAGATCAAACATGGCGTCCAATGGCGGCGGCGGACGCTGACATATTGCTCTCTCGAATGTTGTAACTGTTATTTATTGCGCTTTCTTTTGTTTGTGTGTGATTGGGGAATTAGGGAGCTATGATTCTGTTTCGTTCGCTTCAACCTCTCGTTAGGTCTCGGGTGTTATTGAATTAATAACTGTCTGTTGTTGCATTCCTTTGTCTCATGTGTCTATTTTTCTTATGTTACTGCTTGCCGCAGCTGCTTTGAAGACCAAATGTATGTATCACAATTGTATAACTTCTTTTATATATATGCATTATGCGTAGCTATACTACCGATTGTTCAGCAGTCGCCAACTGTACCTATGCCCTTTTGATCTGACGCAAGGAAATTAATTTCAAATTTTTCATATTATGGAATGTAGTACACATTCAAGTTCACACACACAACTTCTAGTTACACAAAAATGGGATTCACAGGTAATTTAAATCAACAATAAATGTTCTAATTTTTAATTTCTAAGAGACGCGCGTTGATGTCTTTCCCGCAGTCTTTGGTCGCAGCTTACCTCGCCTCCCACCGTAAATCGGTGAGTTTTGTTTAGAACAAACTCGCGTTCGTGCTCTCTCCAGCCACACTCCTTGATTCTGACATGCGGGTATTTTGTGTTTTGTGCTATAGTAGAGGATCCGTTGAAGAACAACCTACACCCTTCTGATAATTGGATGGAAACTGTTTTATACCAAATTTTAAAATGTTAAAAACTAGATCGCGAGTGGAAATTAACCGTGCTTAACCGGATCTTAGACCACTATTATGATGCTTTATTCAAGATTGGTTGATACGTTATTATAATTATTTTATTATGAATACATCTAAATAGTTCATAGTACATTGCAGTGTACTGTAATTATTCATCAGAATTTTAATATAACAAATTAGCAAATATCGCAAGAATAGAAAATAAACAAAGAATTTGGTGTACCTACTATGCATCCCAAATGTATCCTCATAAAATCCAGGTGACAAAGGGAAAACTATGCATACAGCAATTTTTACCATCTCCGAGTAAATATAGGAAGGCACTTCCTATTCTTTCGACACAAAAAGGTATCAAAAAGTTCTAAAGTTTCCCGTCTGGCGTCTAACAAAAAGTCGAAGCTCCGAGCCGTCGTCGTCGCCCGAGGCGCCGCGAATCAAAACCCGCCAAAAACTCAACTCATGCTGTAGTAAGCTTTTTAATTGTATTTTCTGACTACCCTCCCACCGCTACCTGGGCAAGTCACGACCACCTTTGTCGCAACCGGTGGGTAGCAACTGACCTAAGTCAGTGACGACCAGCATATATTGATCCACCCTGCCTCCCTGTCACCTTGAAATATGGGGGAAAGTAGAGCAGGGAAACTCGAAGTTAAGTACCACGCTATTTTGGGTGAGTTTTAGGAGAGTGATATCCTGGTGTGTTACCTACTCTACGCGTATGTCTGGGTTTGACAGGGTTATTATGGGCGGTAATGAGATTGGGGGTTAATGACGAGTCAGTAATTTATAAATTGTTCCTTTGATTTTGATATTTTGATTCGAGAGGATGTTTTGATATAAGAAAAATATTACAATATTACGAAAGCTACAGGATGTCATAATTAACTTTCTTATAACTAGATTTTTATAATAAAATGACGTCGACTGATAATGAATAAAATGTAGAGTATTTTTTCTGTAAAATAAATAAGTTTGCGATTTAAAATTAAAATGTTTTTACAATCGTTGTTCATTTTTATTTTATTTGTCATGCCCTTGCTATCGTACATTAAAAACAACTGTAAGTAAAAACGTTCTAAGCATTGTACTATGAACCAAAAAAAAAACGAAATCAAAAATGAATGTAGACGTTAAAAGAAATTATATCCCCTTCAAAATCAAAACTGTCCTTGAACAGTCGGACAAAGGGCGAGATTTCCCACAGCCGTCAGACGGGGCCAATGGAAATGACATTTTAAAAAACATTCCGTCTGCGGTGGATTCTACATATACGGATGTTTCGCACGCACGCTCCCTGCGCAACGTCGATAAAAGAGGGCGTGGTCATCGCCACCGCGTCCACCAATCAGAGCGCGGCACTACACGTGTGCGTACAGGACTCCCTTTCATGTGTGCCGTCCGCACAGTCGTGTGTGTTCACTCCACGACTATACATCTGTACGTACAGTACAGGGGCGTACATGTATATTCCGTCGCTACCGGCTCCACAAAGAGTTCCCATATCTTTTATGTTCTTAGATCCTTATCTGGCGGTTTCTTATTTTACATTTAAGATGGTGGTCTTGAATTAACGGCCCGCACCATAAACACGCTATAACCAACTTTAATATGCCTGTAATACAAAATAATCTGTGATTTTTATGGAGTTCACAGCGCTAATAGGTTGTTATAGATGTTGAGATAGCGACGTTTTTCGTGGGTATAATTATTCATGAATCATGTTGATTGAATTGTTAATTGTTCATAATTGCTGATTAACTACGTTTTTAGAGTCATTCTGGGTTTGTAATGTTGTAATAACATGTAAGGTGCATGAAAGATATTTATGGTACAATATTTAGTTTGTTATCATAAAGTGCATCTCGGAAGTTAAAATAACTGGGATGGAAAAATGCGTACATACATTTTTATCAATACTGTCATTGTTGGAGTTTGTAATAAAGTATTTTAATAATTATTACTATGGCGTCACATATTTATAAAGTGACAACACATTAATCAAAACTGGCAAACTGTTTTTCGTTTTTAAATAAAGAAGCCACACAATTTAATTCGAGTTTCCCGTCATCAAAGAGATCGTTCCACGTTTGAAATTCAACGACAATAAAAGACCGTTTTCCCGCCAAAATTCGATTAGGGACATAGCGGGGACAAAGGATGTCGTTTATTTGGGGGGCGGTTTTAAAATTGATTTTGGGATTGGGGCGTGTTCTATTCAAACTGACGATTTTTCAGTCCCTTGCCTTCTACACTGAGGGCAGGATCGTTATGACAAAGTAGAAAACTCGATTAATTTATATTCAACTATAATGAAGGCATTAATTTTTAGATATAACACTAGATGTAGTTTTATTTATTTAGGCGTATGGCATTTTTGTCGTTCACTACAGATCTATGCCAGATGTAGTTAAAATATTATTAACACTAATATCCTAACCATGGCCGATATGATTTTCCGATACTGAAAGAAAACCCGAAAGTATAGTCAGATTTCTAATTAGAGACACAAACAAAACTGACAGTTGATAATGACATTTGCAAAAATGAAGTTACGAGTTTTATATGAAAATGTGAACCTTAAAACATTTTTTGTTTACTTATTTTTTACGTTGTATTGTAGCGTATGTACAACATTACAACGTTAAATAAACAACGTAATAAATTTTGCTGATTTTCAATGAAACGATGAGCAGATAATGGATGGTGATTTGCTTCAAATAAATGTCTTGAAATAAAACAGTACCAGTACCATCAAACATCTTTGTAATTTTTTAAAATTTGAAATTCGAAGTATAATTTCATAAAAGGAATAGTAGAATAATATTGGATCTCTGTCTGCTAAAAGGGCTACTATATGTGATCATACGGTCTCTCAGTCTATATAAACTTTCTATTCATGCTAAAAACCCAATTACAATCTTAGCATACGAAAACAGTTAACAAATGAGGACTTGCTTGCATGCATGCACCGTCTATTTAACTGTCAAATCTATATTTTTCGTACGAATTGAAAGCAAGGAATTCTTTGACGTCATTGAAGCCTACTGTAAAGAGAATATTATAACTTCTGTGAAAATAAATCTGTCAAAGTTGCTAACAACACTTTTAGGGGGTGTGAACTGCCATGATGATTAATGACAGATTAATTTCGAGCTCTTCCGCGCCATCTATCGAGTCCTTTGAGTACTCAACTGACAAACATCTCCGAAAGTCTCTCATTCACTTTCCTTAGATTCATTAATTCATTATATCTTTTTATATATATAAAAAAAATATAGGATAAATTATCAGCATGTAACGTATTCGAAGAACAGTTATCAAGTGTATCCGAACATCACAATCCACTCGAGCGCATGATCGTTGACCACTACCACAAACACTCGAAACTAAAACATCCGTCGAAGAGCCCCCTTGGCTCCCCTACTACGAACATGTTTCTGTAGTGTTTGACAAACACTACACTCGCTGATCTTTGATCACCCCCGTCTCGAATTTAAATTGTTTGTAGATAAAGGGTATTTGTGCGATAGAATATTTATAAGTGAATACTATCATGGTGGATGGCCATAGGTTGAAGACTTTTGAAACTTATTATCTGACGGTTTATGCGTTTTGTTAATCAAAGAAAACGGCGATTCTGAGAGAATTCCCGTTGATAAAAATATATAGCGCTATAGGTACTACAGGCCAACTGCATGCAGTCGCTGCACGTGCTATCGGTTGGCAGTTGTCAGCTTGGTTCACAATAATACCTTATGTGATATACAGATACACGAATGAATAAAGCGTGACGTGATTTTATGTCTTCTAATTTGATTACGGAACCCAACAAATTACCCGGCGGGTACATTAATAAACTCCGAACGTTAATTGGAGCTAGCGATAAATTAACTTATTTTTATGAAAGCGTGCGCGCAGAGGGCAACACTGGAAGTAACTTATGGATTAACGGTCATGAAAGTTTTGATGAACTATTAAAAAAACGAATTATGACGAAAAATTAGACTGGAAGTGTGTCAAGAAGAATATTTTCCGTGTAGTACTCTGCTCCTCTAAAGATACAATCTAGTTTAGCATAAACCTGTATCTAGAAATCTATCCTGCTTTCGCACACGTAATCCGCCGAATGAAAAAAGAAGACTGCATCATTTTTATTTGTGCGTCGGTTTTTACCGCGGTACTAAAAAATCTGACAAAATATAACTAATAACTGAAAGAAAAAAAGAAGTTCAGGTAAATTGAAGTTTTAGTTATCACGCTGTTACGACTGAAAATTGTATCTATAGTTATTTCTATTACTTAAGGTGTACTCTTTTCCATTGTTCTCTTTCTCTTTCTCTCTCTCTCTCTCTCTGTTCACTGTTTTCTTTACCTCCTAATATAACACATTTATACTTTCTTCAAAGCACTTCATTCTACGCGTTTCTTTTCCTCTACTATTTTTTTACTAAGCCTAAGAAATATCGTCATGGGTACATTACTAGTTAAAAATTAACATATTTTGTCTACACTTTTCTACACACATTCATGTCAAACTAGTCCGTAAAATTCTTTACGCGTTTCTAGGCGTTAACTGTAGGAGTTTTTCAAGATAAAGAAATCAAACAAATATATATGTGTATTAACCACATTACCTTCTTCCGTATATATTCGTGTATTCCTTTGAGAAACTTAATTAACCCAATAAATCCAGTAGAAGTATTCTCCTCAACTTGGCTCCCCCAAATGACTTGCACTTGAGACTGGCAAGTCAGCGCCTCAGGAAAACTTGATAAGAAAGATTAATAACAAGTCAACTCGACCTGGCACTAACATTGTATTAATTTGAGGGCAAGAAACTCCTTCGTTCCATCGATAGGAAGTATGGAAATTTGTATTTTCTCGAAAAAAAAAATCTGCCATCGAAAGCATTACAGAGAAAAGAAATATTGAACGAAAAAGAGTACCTTGACGAAGTAGGTAAGCAAAGTTAAATTTTTGCTGCCTCCATGGTTTAGTTGCTTCACGCTTTAACCTACAATCTGGAGGTCCCAGGTTCGATTCCCAGCGGTACCTCTCAGTACTCGTTTTGGTTAGTAGTAGGACGTTTTCCATTTCTGCCTGGCTAATCACCCCATGCTATCTAAGCCTGCCGCCAAACAGCAGTGTTAATAGCACTGTTGTGTTGTTGTGTATGACAGGTAGCAGAGCCAGCGCCTCATTAGGTTGAGACTTCTGGGTAAGGACGCTTACTATCCAACGGCCGCATTAAAAACATTAAAAAAACCTGTTACATCATCAGCCAGGAAACGTCCACTGCTGGACATAAGCCTTCCCCATGGTATGCTATAATGACTGGTCTTGGGCTACTTGCATCCAGCTAGACATCGATTTTCCAAATTTTAGGTTTCTATCTCAATCTGTTTTTCTGCCATTCATTACTCTATGATCAAGCTGTTTGGACTAAGCGTTGGTATGTCAATCGGTTAGGTTTTTTTTAAATAAATACACTAAATAAATAAATTCCGTCCCCCTGTAAAATATCTTTGCCTTATTCTGTAGTATGCAAGACAATTTAATAATATTAATTTCATATACCTTACGAGTATATAGAGACAAGCTCATCTCGCGCCATGACAGATGTTCCACGAGCCGCAGCGCCCGAGGCTGCACAGCCGGCGAGTCTGTGCTTGCCTAAAAAAACAAGCCAACAAACTTGCTAATGGAAGAACCATTGCGCGCCAATTCGATAAACGCCGCTGACGTCATTTTGAAAATGTGTACAAATGTGTTTTAGTTTTTAGTTTTCGTAGTTATTTATAGCATAATTTAAATAAATTTTAACGTGGTCTGACTCACCCATAAAGTGATCAACTTACATGAAATTAATAAATGTTTACACGTTTCACAGTCCGGACACTTCATATAAATGTCGTGATATCGGTTCTTATTTGCATACATTCAACGGATGACATTTGTACACATGCGCATGCGCTCGCGCTATATTACTGATCCTAGAGCGGGTTGCTTTCTTGCGGGTAGATCGCGGATCGTTGGGATCGCGGGTGCTATCATAATTCTGTGCGGTACGGTATAGAACATGTCAGATGCTTTTTAAACTTTTTTTTATAGGCTAGCAACTATTTTTGGTTTATTATATTTCATTTGGCAAATTTATGTCGTTATTTAAAATCCTTCGGTTATGCATTATGTTTTTATGTAAATATAATTTCTTAATACATATTTTGACAGAATAGTGTGCTTTTCAAAGAAACTTTGTTTCTAACTAACGAATACATACATATATTTTCCATACAAATTCATCTCCAAAACACAGCTTAATAATTTATTACAGCCTATAAAATCCATATGTCAACCACTAAAATACCGATCAATTCCAACCCTTGATTAATTGAGTATTTGTGTTCTTAAATTTCAAGCACATCTGACAGTGGTAGCTCAAGTGTTGTCCATACCACTCTGTTCCCGTTGTAAATATTTTATGTCTACCACCCCTAGTGTTTGTCGAGTATAAACGGTTTTTACACCCCTACTATGATTGCTAGTCGAGGCGACTGGTTGAGAAAATGGTGAGAATTTATATGGCAGAAAAGTCAACCGTAGATCATGAACCTCAGTTTGCTATAGATGGCGATGACAAGCGGGCTTGTCATGTCACAACACACAACCTTCCGCCTTTACATAGGTAGGTGTTTATGGGAAAATTACTGGGTTGATTTTATTCTTCAAACGAAATCACATCGAGTAAATCCTTGTGGATTTGTTTACGAAATTGTTGTATTTGATTATAGAAAGATGTAGTCATGATGAATCTTGAATGGAAGTAGCTTATTCACATTACAGATACATTATATCGTTGAAAACAAAAAACAGTTAAAGAACCAAAATGAATAAATGGACATCTCATAAAAATGTAAATATTTCGCACAAAACTATTCATTAATGGATTGTAGTAAGTGTAAAACTTGTTCATTCATTAATGTTTATTTTTGATGCACAACACGTTAGTGTTTGCCCGTGATAACATAAATAATGTAACACAAAGCATAACTGTCGACAGTTTCAATAAATAACTTGCGTAGGAATCTTGGTATAGCCGTGTAAATTCTCACGCCGTTTCACACATTTACGAGGCAACATTTTTGTAAAAATAATTCCATCCAAAAATCATAAATATAAGCTTAGCACAGCGGGACTCTTTGTCAGTTCAACTTTAGCGGATTACAGAATAATTCAATGGATTTTATTCGCTTATCACAATATTTAGGGAGGACAATTTGCATTCGTAACTAAATGGCGCTTTGGAATCGAGTTCTCTGACTTCGTATTCCATTCGAGAGTTCGTGGTAGTGCATTCTCTCCCGCGCCGTAAGTAATTGTTTTTGCGGCTAATTCTTTCTCTTCCCATTTCTTTTAGGGGATGTGCGCCCTCGAAATTACATTTTTATTTAGTTAAACCCGGCTGGGGTCGAGTGATTGCTTTTTGATAAGTCAATTTTACTTCTCATTTTAAAAAGAATGTATTGGAATCTAATTCCGACAGTTTATAAGGTATTTACCATATAAGGCTGGAATTCAAACATGGCTTCAAAAGCTTTTCAAGGTCTATTTGAATCAGTAACGGCTGCTAATAATCCATACTGCATGCGTAAAGAAGAGTCAGAATGACTTGATTTTTTGTATAGGGATAGTGGAAAGTCTGGAAAAAAGACAGGTTAGTTTATTTCATTTCAAACGGGTAGGTATATGAAATGTGGTATCTAATACAGACCATAAATTTCGAAGTGTACACTCGAATACAAAAGTATGTACCCAGTTTTATACCATGGCGGTGTTATTTCCCTCAACAAACTGCATAGGGACAAGAAAGGGTGAATATGACATGGTATAAAAGTGTGTAAATATTTGTGTACTCGAGTGTACAATATGCAGTATGTGATTTGTTGGCGAGCTAGATAAAGAATTATCTGCTCACTGTGCTGTGAATTGCTAAAGCCATGTATCCTAGTATTAAATTGTAGTCTAAACCAGTCTAGAATTATGATAACGTTCATAGTTATCCGCACCGGGCACGGTTCGCCAGACACAAAACGCACAAATATTATATTACAGCTGCATGGCCACCCCGGGTGGTTTTACTATGGTGGAAGCGGAGGCGGAAGAGATAGAGTATCGCGGTAGAGAAAGAGATGGCATATAAGTTTAGGTTTGCAACGCTAATCGTTGCATCAATTGCTTTATTTAAAAGTATTTACAAAATGTTTCTTCTGAGGTGTTATTAAGTTTTATATGTCCGTACAGATACTTTAACACTGAAAGCAGAAATGATAGGATTACATACATTTGAACATGCTCGTATTATCTCCCTCTAAATCTTCTTTCTCTTTTCAGCGGACTCGCTGCTAGGCTCCGGGTCGGACGAGGAAGAGGAGGACGAAGCTAGGGCTGCCAACAACGCGAGCAACAGCCCTGCGCACGCGCCCCACCCCGCCCTGCACTCGGAACTGTCTCACAATGGTGACACTAAACCACATGAGGATTCTGAGGACCAGGTGGGCTATTTGCCTGATTTTATTCTGAACTGATGCAATTTGTCGCTACATTATCTGTTGCATTTTTTAAGTTTCATTTGCCCTCATGTCATGGCCTTTGGCCTTTGTTGTTGACTTTCATTCATTCACACAGCTAATGTTCCATTTGACAACTTGTTGTCTGAGACCAAAGACATTTAATATTAATAGACCGGAAAAAGCAAACAAACATTTTGATCCTAAACTTATTACCAATTGGTAATAATTGCCAATGGTAATACCAATTGGTAATAAGTTACTCAATCTAGTGTCACATCACGTCATGCGGCCGTACAAGACATTTGACATACCATTGACTTTTGAGATCAAAATGTGTATATGAAACGTTTCCCAATGACCGCTCTATAACCTATTACTATATTTAAATCTCTCTGTCTGAGATACTCTTTGGAAACGACTTCAAAATAGGAGTATATATGTTACGCGCTCTTTCTGACAATTATGAATAAATTTTGATGACTATTTATTTATTTGGTAGATCATATTTCAGAGGTCGTTCCATATAAATTTTATTGAAATTTATCTATCGCTTTTTGAGAAAAAGACAACCAGATAAATCTACCTCTAACGGTGAATAGTTTAGGAGGTGAATGTTTTAGACTTTTAGGGCAGTAATAAATCAAAACTAGCTCTCGACCATCCCGTCTCTTCGAAAATGGGCCCGTGCCACATTGTCGCATTCAGTTCTTCTTATTCCACTCTCAGGGGTCGCTGGATGGAGACCCGGAGACCAGAGACTCTCAGGCGGAGAACAAGAGTCCTGACGACGGCAACGGAGGGTCCAAGAGAAGAGGGCCCAGGACTACCATCAAGGCGAAACAGCTGGAAATCCTGAAATCAGCGTTCTCGCAAACGCCGAAGCCGACGAGGCACATACGGGAGCAACTTGCGAAAGAAACTGGTCTTCCGATGAGGGTTATACAGGTTAGTGGATAGAAGTTTTTTTTTTAAATTCCAAGTCTAAATATAATCACAAACACTACGACTTTCTTTTAATGCTGACAATTAAATAGTGTTAAATTAAAATATTACATCGAGGTTGACCTTATATCCTATTACCTTAATACTACGTGATATTATGGTTTCGTTAATGTTTTCCGAATATCTGTCTGTGCTACAGGTCTAACGCATAACTGTGTCTGTTCATGAGGCATAGGTGCGGTACGGGAGGGTGTGTTTACGGAACGTCAAATGACGCCCGACTGAAGCTATGTGCCATAATTTCACGGACTACTTTGACCAAATACTTTAAAAATATTACTATGTTAACAATTCAAATATCGTTTGCTTTGACAGTATGTCGTACACTATCTACGAGTACTACCGCCACAGTTCACCCAGTGTGGTTCTTATCTGTAATATGGTAAAATTGCATGGAATCTCGGTATGAAATCGTAAATGTACCATTTTGATTAGTGCACAAAGCCAGCTATTCTATTTTATAAGATTCTGTTACAACTAAGGTGAGTTGGTATAAGACTAACATAGTTTTCTTTCAGTCACTAAAATAGATTTCTATATAGAAACTGTTTGACACACCTTTGGCTAGTAAAACAAAACACAATGTCATTTAAAAAAAGGGTTTTAACTAATTGAACTAGAGAATGTATTCTAATTCATCAGAGATAGAATACTTTGGCTTAATCTCTTTAATATATATTTAGCATTGAACTAAGACACAAATAAACAATTTACAGTTCCGAAGAGACATGAGTTTTTCACACAATTAAATAATGATTAAGTTTATTATGCATGGTACGCGATAGAAAAGACATCAACGCGAGCGTGCGATTATCAAATGATTCTAAAAACATTTATAGCTTTTTGTTTAGTTTATATACCATATTCTGAGCTGTTAGTGTGTTCCCATACATTTTAATCGATAGTTTTTCATCGTACATTACCTCGTATTATCCTATACACATTCCAGCATCTCACTAACTGGTCGTTTACCGTAACTCTAATGAACATCTGTTATCTTACACATTGCAACAGTTATGTGATTTAAATGTTTCCACGGAATGGTTGTCAGAAACATTAATTTATATATTTATTGTATCAAGACAAAAACCTTGCCTTTAGGTGTCGGTTTCTTTCCTCATCTCTGCCGTCCAAAACAACTAACTTACAAAAGAAATATTCAAAGGTTACTGACCCATGTATAGCTTTTATTATAACGGAATTCCTAGGTTTTTCAGGCCTCTAGGTCGCCTAATCGAATCTAAATTATACTTTTTTAGCGCCTCTGAAATTGTGAGACCCCCCTTGGGTTTTAATTTGGCGTGAATGGTGTTTGGAGCGAATTGAATTAGTCTAGATATTTCTCGCTACACATAGATTTTATTGTTGTACAGGAAATGGATTCGGAAAAATAGTTTTTCGAAATCTAGATTCTAGGAATTGAAACCGTGACAACAATTTTTTGCTGGAACTTTCTTATTGAATCAAAGCCATCGAAGTAAAAATAAACGTGTATTAAAGCGGAAACGAAGTGAAGTGGTTAAATGTTTTCTTTGCGCATATTGATAAGGCCTTATTTTTTTGAAAAAACGAGTAGAACAACTGTTCAGATAGAATAAGGTTTTACGAATAGATAACAGGAACGAGCGCGAATAAAATCCTTTGTCCAGTGAGAGCAAATAGATTAAAATTAAATAATAAATAAAGAAAAACGGTTGAACTCAATTGATAGAGGATGGGCAGCTAATAAGCCTTCGATGGAAAGTGTACTGTGATTCAACGGAAGTGAGGCGCAGCACGCGGTCCCAATTCAGAGAATCGTCTCAACAGATTTCTACAGGTTCTATTTTTTACGCAATTTTATCCCAGTCTTTCTTTAATGTTTTTTAATAAAAATAAATCGCTCCTTTACAACATCTCAACCAATTTTAAGTGACAATGATTCGCATTTCCCTAAAAACTATTCTTGATTTTAAAATTAAATCTCATTAAAATCGTAATGGCAAATTTAAAATGAAATCTCCAAACACAGAATACTTCCTGAGCAAAAGGTTTTCAAACCTTGGATCGTTAACCTTTGCTATTCATTTTTGGTGAAATTAGAAGAATGATAATATTAAAAATAAAATGCACATCACTCAGAGCGTTGCATTTATTTAGTCTTGTTTTTGCATAGCTGTGAGTATGTTGACTTTTGGTGCCTACCGTACCCAAAGTGATGTTGTATTTTTTCGGATTCCGTACCTCCAAAGGAATCCTTACAGTATCATTTTGATGTCAGTCTGTTAGTCTGTCTGTAAAGACAATTTTTTCTCTGGAACAAGTGGATGTATCATGTCAAATCAAATATACAAAAAATTAAGCTTCTAGGTCAACGCATTAAACAGCTACGTCTGTTTAAGCATTATTTATGATTTCCAGTATGTTAATTATTGATATTCTTTACTGAACCCTCGGTGCGCGAGTCCGACTCGGACTTGGCCGGTTTTTCTATTCTATTTTATACTTTTAACTGAAAATACTAGAAACACTGTAACCAATTCACCATTACCATTAGCAGCCTCAAAACATCCAGTGTTGAACAAAGGTACGAGTACTCCACAAAAGCGGTCCCAAAACCTTTGCATCCAGTATGACTCGCTGCGACCTTTACTGTTGCATATGACTGTCTCCTACTATCAAATACCATATTGAAAATTATTTAACATCTTAATACTTAATAGCCAATGCACAAAAAATGACACCTACGCATTAGCAACCTTCATAATTTTAGCATAAAATTGATTATGACGAAGCATCTATTCATCATCTCACGTCTAGCCTCCGCAATAACCGTTACAAATGGCGGTCCTTCATCATGGCGGTGTTCGAAAATTGAATATTGCGCGCGCATCCGTCCAGGAACACCGGTGTCGACGTGACAAATAATTGTAAATAATAAATTGAACGCCCTCTTTAGTAATTGACAATAAAACGAACACCCTAGTTCCTTTATCATACTACGACTGGAGGGATTAGGCAAATTATGAAATAATTAAAAAAAATTACATGTATCGAAATCGTTGGCGATAGTTGCTGAGTGAATTTACGCGTGGCCTAGCGTCTTAGTAAACCTTCTCCGATTATGATAATATGGTTCTGGGACAACACTGTTTGTGTATTTATTCTAGGAGCCTAGGTTAAATATTTGTAATCCAAAAAAAGGGTTATTTTTAGAGTTTTTTTCAAAATTTCATACAAGGCAAGTGTGTTAAAAAATGCCCCGTAAAAACTACGCGCGGAAAAGGGACATAACTGGTTTAAAAAAAAAATTTACCCCAAATAATTTGAAAAACTGGCATTGAATAACTTGAAAAATGGCAGTGGGCAGGGCACATTGCCCGTAAACACTGTTCTTGGGGCAAGGCAGTCCTAGAATGGAGACCTTGGGAGGAAAAACGTCCCCGAGGCAGACCACAGTTGCGTTGTAAAGACGACGTTAGGAAGGTTGCGGGGAACAACTGGATGGAAGTGGCGCGGGACTGGGATAGATGGCGCAATCTGAAGGAGGCCTACACCAACCTGGTAGAGAATGGCTAGGAAGAAGAAGGAAGAAGAATTTGAAAAACAGTAGGTTTGTACTTGTCTTCATCTTACATGATAGTGACGATAAGTTGGATGGGAAGCGTACCCACGAATAGCAAGCTAATGAGGCGCTGACTCTTCTTTACTCTCTTCCTTTCGTATCGGAACATAATAGTGCTGTTATTCCACTAAAATTTTCGGTCAACTAGCTAATTGGAAATTTTTCGTTGTGGAAATCGATGGTCTACGGTCTCGGGCAGACAAAGTAAAAAATGAAATAAAGAACGTCTAGACTAAATTGTCTAAATCCATAAAAATTACGTCTAACTAGAACCCTGCAAAAACCGCTTCAACATCAATATTTCCGGGCAATCACCGATTCAGACCTCGTTACTCGATAGCCACGATTGACATTCATAGTCACGACTAATCACGAATTCATTTCAGTTAATAATGCCGAAAAACATAACGTGCTGTGTCACGCGATTTATAACGCCACTAGAGTTGTAGCCATGCGTCCGTTACGGTTTTTGCGCGCCCCTGCATTGTTTTCGTCGTCAGCTCTGCGGAAATAATAAGACCACATTTCTTTAGCTGAACAACACTTTGTAGACATTGCTGGTTTAAAATTTATCGAGATATTATGAACTACAAATTGTGACTATGAGTAGTTTTATACTCTAATTAATTATAAACACAAAAAACTGCGTATTTAAAAAAATTTATTCCAAATCTTGATATATTTAATGCTTCCCTGAGTGATAGTCATACGTCGATCCCTTTGATCGTATAGATTTCCATTAAGAAAGGATTTCCACCCCAAAGGATGCGAGTGAACAGTTTTGTCTGGGCAGACCACTTGAGCTGGCACCTTTAAAATTGAAGATTTAGGGTTCACTAGGCGAGAAATCTATGTATGTAAAGATCGTAAGGGAATTACATCTGATTAAGAAGTTCGAGATGGTGATCACTGAAATCCCTAACGAAATCAGCGTATGGCATCAGCGATTCACTACGCAACCAACAGATGTCTGCCGACAGATCCGTCCGTCTGTCCGTCACGCTTTTTGCGCCCCTTCCTCTTTGTTTCAGTTTTTGTTGCGCGCGGTTTCCGAACGAAAAAACTGAATGTTAAAAAAAAGTTTTGTCAGTGCTGAAGTTAGGAGAGTTTGGCACCCGGGAGTTGATATGTTGAGTCGTTTATGTAACTTCTGAATGAATTATACTTACTGTTTATTTATTACAGACATAATTATATTTATTTAAAAAGTCCATAAGTATAATCGACAAAAATTGCTTTCTAAATGTATGTACCAGAAGTTTATTTTGATAAAGAAAATTAAAAGTATTTATTTCTAAATGTTAATGCTATCTTATATACTGATGCAGTTTCCAAAGTAGATCAAGTTTTCATATTTTGTGTAAATGAATATACTTTTCACTTGACAGTAAATTAGGCGACTCGCGTAGACAAGTTTAATATGTAGTTAATTTTTGCTATTGTTTAATGGTATTTAATGGTCTAATTTCCGTATTCCCTGACAACGGTTCTGTTCCGCTTGCGTAGCCGCAGTGTCTGGGATGAGGTAATGAATTAATTTAAAAAATTTGACAGTTCCGAGACGAAAAACTATGCGTAAAAAGGGAAATGTTGCAGAGACTGGGCTAAATGGACTGTAGCCAAAGAATGGAGCAAAAAGTGGTCTAGTTTTCAGTTTTAATGATGATGTTTACTTGATGAGTTCAATTATTTTAATTAATCAATTTCGTGACGTTTTTACATCATCAGTATGAGAGTATTTCGTAAATGAACTTGGTTAGCATCGGTTTCAATCCTAAGCTCCTTTATCTGTCTGTTCTGATCTACACAGAATGGATGATGATGAAGATGGGTACAAGTGGCTCGGGACCGGTCAATGTGACGTGCCATGGAGGAGGATTCCTGGCTGATGATGATGATGATTTGTACTCATTACCCTTCATTCTTAATCTATTTGTCTAACCTAACAAACCAACTTTTATCACACATGCGCTTGCGCATCTGTACAAAAAATTATTCTTGTTTAAGTATTTAATCCGACAATCATTCACACTAAGATACACTATCGATATAATCCCAATAGAAAATCGATTGACAACCTCCAGAACCAAGAAAACCGGTCGGCGGCGTAATCAAAAGAATCCCGTTCACACGAACCGGTGTTAACTAGTTAAATCCCAACTATTTGTATTAAAAAAGAACGAAAAAAACTTATTTTACAGTTATCCCGGACCAAATGTCGGTTTACACGCCACATGTGACGGCAAACATTTGACACGCGCGATCTGCCGTCACGTGACAAAAATGTGACGTGTCATTACAAAAAAAGTTGTTTATTAACCCACTTAGCATACTTGACATTGTTGTTGAGATGGAAAAATAATTAACTCATGTTTGTTTGGAAGTCGGCGGCGAGGAAGACATACTGTTTAGAGTAAATTAATGGTTTATTTGTAATACTATAAGATCAGGGATTGTAAACCTTTTCACACCTGGTGTGCCAATTTTAGTAGAAAAATAATATATTTAGATGCTAAAACGATAATTTCGTTCAATTACTTTAGTTTACTGCCTGTGGTCTCGGCTTAAGTCTTATACCACCTCTTATGACTTAGGAGCTGGGTAACAGCATGTAACAGCACATGACTGCGTCTAACTTATGCAGTCGATTATGAATTCGTTGTAGAATTTTAGAGACTAAAAATGCTTTTTTCACGCCACGAAATTCACATTAATATTTTAGGTGATTGTGACGATAAAAGTTTTATGCTAAAATTCATTTACTTTGTACTTTGTGCAGGTAATGTAGCGAAATAAGTATCATTAACATATGACTTCATGTGAATCACTGTTTTAATTTGTACACATTATTTTTTATTATCGTTCCAAATGCCTTTTAGGGACCGGACCATTAGCTGCGTATCGGTTGTTGTAGCATTCACTTCGCGACACTATAAATCAATCTCCTATTTTTAGGTAATTACTTACTTATAAAGCCAGCTATTCTATTTTAAAAGATTATGGCGAAAGAGCAGAATCGAGCAGTGGCGAGGCTCTCTCTTTACCAAACATTTTTATAATTCTTCAAACACATGTGTAGCACATAGTTAAATCTAAAACATAAAATTCCAAACTCACTGCGGATGGGAAGTCATCAGAAGCAACAAGAATTAAGAATTTCCACCACAACGTCAGCCGACCGCGAAACGAGAAAAAACCACGTAGACATTTTAATAAGTTCATATATTGTAATTTCTCCCGCGTGACGGCCCTGTCACCGTGGGACGCGCCCTCATTGGCTCATATTTTATTTTGACAGCTCGAGTGGTATGAGTATAACCAGGGTTGTCAATGAGCTATTGGCACGCCTATGATATTAATGATTATCGTTGTTCGTGTCACATATAATACTTGAAAAAAAAGTAGGGTGATTTTAGTAGGAGCTTTACCGCAGGATAGTATTACTTAGTGTTCTTATTTGCACTTAGTCACTGAAAAGGAAAAAGGGAAGGACGACTTTGTTGTCTGACTGTCTGTCAAGACCCCTTATCTCAGGAACGCGTGAAGATATCAAGTTGAAATTAATATCAAATACTCAAATTTGCAATTTCTTATAGCTATGAAAATGTCAAACTTCTAACTCAACGCAATAAAAAGATACGGGTGTTTAAACTGCATTTTAGACTATTTCCTTTGCGATGAAAGGGAATCAATACCTATAGGGAACTTCCCGTTGTCCTAGAATCCTGAAATTTGGCACGAAGAAAAAGTATAGGAATAAATCTGAAAATAAAAAAAAGACGTGAGGCACTCGGGGACTGCCGCGGTAAAGCTATTGCATAGCATTTTGTATCAACTTATGCAATTATAATTACTTATTTATTTTATTTATGCAGTATTTCTTTTTCTTTGATATTAATTCAAGTTACACTTTTTGAGCGTGGTGACCGATAAGAAAACAAATTTTTCTTTTAATAAATAAATAAAAAGTTAATTATAAAACAGTAATACGTCTAATCGCACGCACACAACGCCGTGTCGAAGTCTGCCGAACTGAAACGACGTTAGACGATGCACGGCCTTCAAGCCACACCTCCGTGCCCGTCGGAGTGGGGAGCGTGAGGTTTTTTCGTTACGGAATTTCTCGATTCGGTCCCCGCGCTCAAGGCCCGCGATAGAAGCTATGCAATAGCTTAAAATTTATGGCATCAAAGCAAAATAGCTTTTTTCAAAAGATTTCAGACTTAAGATCGAGTGAAGTTATTTTGATTAGAATTATAGAATAATCAAAGATATTACATAAACTTCATCATAAATTTTTTATCAAATCAAAATGAACTAATTTTTTAACGTTTAACACAAACATCACTAATTTAGAATTACCCGGCCTTAATAATATTGATCTGATGACAGGTACGTGATATTTTTGCATCAAGTTTTGGCGTAACAATGATTACACGTTATTTCATCAGATAATTGACATTGTTAACGAGTTAAATATTTTAACAGGCGATTGCAATATCCATACACGATGTCGTAAAAATGTATTGATCGATTGAGGTGTCAAATTAAGTGTATGACACCTTATAAAGTATATCAAGGGGTCTGTCGAGTAACTATGAACAACAGCCGTTTAGCCTGTTATTAATTGAGCTATACGCCATAATATGAATGGAATCCTCTGCCGAGCATGGCGGCTGTGTTTCCCGGGCACGATATCCTGAATATATTCATTTTGAAAACTAGAATGAATAAACTATTCTTAGACGAATTTGTACCATCTATGAAAAATTTGGCATTAAATATCTGATCAGATTAAGATGTGATTAAGGTCAAAGGCTAAATTCTATTTAAACAATATATATATTAGATCAGATTTTAAAAGGTCGCCAGTAGTCCCAATGCAAGCGTGTCGCTCTTAGATATAAGTTTGCAGTTAGCCATCTCGCCCGTGATAAACTTGTCGCGCGGAAATCATTTTAGATAATCATGTATTGTGTATTTATTTCTTGGACATACACATTATTGGGAAAAAGTATTTCCAGAAATATATAATGAGCTTCATGAGGAATAAGAGAAAATGATTGTAATGAGAAAACTATATGTTGATCAACAAGGGAATTGAACTGGTGTTTATTCGCTAAAATGTTAATTTCCGTGATGTTTTTCAATCTAGTGAAGTTTTTCAAATCGCGCCTTGAAGTTTTAAATATGTGTAATAGCTATTTATAATTTTAAAGTAGTAAAATTTAATTTGTGTCTCCAGTTTAGTGTACTGAACAGTTTTCACCTGAAAGAAATTTTGTGAATAGGTGTTCGCGGCATTTAATATTTATATAGTTTTCTTATGAATTCTATTGTCAGAACTGGACCAAATTGAAATGGGACCACACAGGAAGCATCAGCTTTCAAATAAAAAAAGAATCATCCAAATCGGTTCAACCAGTCAAGAGTTCTGAGGTAACAAACATAAAAAAATACATTCCCGTCGAATTGCCAACCTCCTCCTTTTTTATGTCGGTTGAAAATGTTACATTTTCTCTTTACGTTGCATATAACGATGACAGTTGCAACTAAAGGCCCCTACACACGCTAAGACAATCACTTGTAAAAGAAAAAGGGTTGATAACACGATGAATAAATTAATTAGGAACAAGGCACGATGTCATCGGTAGACGCACTCAAGTTTTACAAATTACGTAATTATTCAAAGAATACCCACCGCCCGCATCTTATTAGCATTTTTGAATTTTAAAATGTTGTCCATTAATCATTTTTATCCGAAGTTTTTATGATGGTTTTCTATTTATAAAGGTTATGTAGTGAAAATGTGTTAGATTTTATCAATATATTTTTTAAGATTATCCACTTTGAAATTGTTTGACATTTATGTATGTTATTAAAATTGATGAAATATAACAAACTAGCTTCCGCCCGCGACTTTGTCCGCGTGTACTTCAGGATTTATTCTACTTGTTCGATAGGCATAGAAGGCATCTATCTCCATTTCCAGCATAAGGCACAAATTAGTGTTTATTCTGTTACGTAGGCTAATAGTTTAAAGAAACAAAAGAAATTTCAATATCTGACGTAGTACATTCAAAAAGTCTTCACACTAATATTATAAACGCGAAAGTTTGTATATACGAATTACATATTCTATGGTCGGTTGCTAGGCAACGCGTTTTGTTATGCTAAAATTGCCCATGTAATCCCACTAATATTATAAGTGTGATTCTGTACAATTTACACAATATGTCTTTATAAATTATAGCCTTTATGTTATTCTGATGTATAAGCTATATTATTGTAAAGTTTCATTCAAATCCATTCAGTAGTTTTTCCGTGAAAGCGTCACAAACTTCCAAACATCCAAACTTTCACACTTATAATATTAGTAGGATAGGATGAGCTTTATGTCGATGACATACTCCATGGTTTTCTACTTCAAAAAACCCTTTATCAGGGGTAAAAAGTAGCGTATGGCTTTCTTTATGTCGTAGGCTACGTGTATGCCAAATTGTATCAGGTCCGGTCCTGTAAAGCAGCAAATAGATACAGTGTAAATTTCAAATGTATAATATTAGTTTTAATGTTGGCTTTATTTTAAATATTCTTAAAAAAGTTCACAACCCCTTTATTCCAGTTAAATTTGCATGTTACAATGTAAGGACAGGAATCAACTGCGAAAATATTTATATTTACATGTTTTCCGCCACACAACCTTTCATTAGTTCCAGCAACACTAAACAAACTCCAACCACCCAACTTGACCTATATAAAGATAAACGATAGCTCCTCATGCCAACCTTACTCACTTGCTAATATTTAAAGTAAATAATAATTAAGAATGCTAATTGCTATTAACATCGATTTGCATTTTATATCTTACCGTAACATTAATGACTTAAGGGTAAAATATATTGCGAAACCATAGAAAAGTTACTCAATATAGTATGAAAGTAAGTCGTGCATTAACAAGGCAATGGCCTTAAATGTTTTCGTACTTTATTTAAAATATTCACATATGTATGTTCTCTAACTTACACATGTTGACATTTTATTAATCCACATTTAATTTTCTGCTAAAACCTTCACCTGGCAGACTACACTGACAACCTTTGCCTTGTAAAAACACACGTATGAGAAAGTAATTCCGACACGGAAGCGCATGTCGCCGCTTGATTGATGTGTGGACGATAAAAACGGTTTGTCAGCGCGCGCGAACACGTTATTATGTCACCGGCTGGCTACTGAGGTGACGCGGCCTGATTAATGTGTTGGACTGTACGGCGAGACCTTAATGCGCGCTCTATGGCTATTACAGAGAGTAGACTAGAGGTGAACTGTTGAGAAAATATACAAGATTTTTTTTTAAAATTCATTCAGTAATGTAGATCATCTACGCTATCAGTTAGAGTAAATTCACAGCAGATAATTGGCAGAACAATATTGGCGTAATATAGTGGTCACTGCCCTGTAGTGTATGTAGTTCCTTAACTGCTATGCTTTTTAGTCGTTTCGTGATCAATTGCAGACGTGCCTTCTAATCTAATCTGCGTCTCTCTTTGGAACACAATTTTTACGTAAATTCAAAATTAACCAAACATTTCCCGGATCATTGAGTGGGGTTTCTTCGAACAACGTAACGGGTTAATTAACCCTCTGACGTAGCCCGCCGATCGGTCCTGAATGAGCCGTCCATCGGGCCTCCATCGTATCTCAAACTTTAATGTCCGGCGGCCACTTTGAACTGGCCCAAATACTATAACTTGCGCGAGTTATGGCCGACTGGGTACGGCCGTGTGACCGCACTTTAAGAGCTTGGCCATAGACTACGGTTAGAGCAAAGAGTTTTGAATCGTTAAAGTTTTTTGTCATTTGTTCACGAAATTAGGTGGCATATGGAGGTTGTGTATGCTTTATTATTTATTAATAACATCTGGTAAAGGTCAAGGGGAATCACTGGATGAAAGCGTCTCGTGACCGATCATTGTGGCGTACCATGGGCGAGGCTTGTTTCAGCAGTTGCTGTTTTCTGGCTGATGGTAATGTGCATCATTATCATTGCTCTCATAAACGGTTGAATCGATTTTGAAGGATATGCGTTGGTTGCTAGTGTTTTCACATTAATTCATACTTTTCACGGTATAACTGTATCCTGAATATCTCTTTTAACCGACTTTAAAAAAAGGAGATAACTATTGACTGTGTGAACTGATTTAGATGTTTCTTTTTTTATTTGAAAGTTGGTGCTTTCCGTATGGTCTTTTTTAAATTTTGGTCCAGTTCTGACAACGGCGTCTTTTGCCTTAGTAAAAGTAGACTTTTAGGGCAACTGAAGTAGATTTCCATTTTTTTGGAACCCATTTACTTGTGTAGCTTAAAATATTATTAATTGTAGTAAGAATTAGGCTTACCTAACTCACTATTGAAAAATCATATGTCTGCAGTGCCAAAATACAAGATTCCTTCAATAATTAAATTAAAATTGTCCGAAATCGTACAGAAACTTCGCAAAACAAATTCAAACTGGCGCAAGAAGTAAAAAAACTGACTTGATCATCCGTGCGGTGGTTTATGGGTTACCCTCGCTCTATCACTGTTAAATGAATACTTTTGTGTTCCGTTCAAGTTTGTCTTCTCTCTCACAGTTAGGAATTGTTCTTTTTCCTTAACTTTAAAAGTGTTTTGTAAACACTTTTACACGAGGAAAAAGAATTTTTTAAAAAAACTTTTTACTTTGTAAATATAGTCACTACTCAAAATAAAAACTCTACGCTAGTCACTATGATGACATGGGTTAGTAATAATTACAATTTCTATATATTCCAGGTTGTTCACAAAGGGCACCTCTTTGAAGAGGGCCAGCACGTATATCGCCAATGCTTTTCCACAGAAGGCAACTTATGGTCGGATAATCTTCGTGATTGATTCATGTTGTGCTATTGCTAGTACTTATTGTCCTGTACTGTATTTTGTTGTTTTTTTGTTCACCCAAAAATAATAACATCGATTGACATTTTTTTCGCTCATTGTCGGGACATGAAATGAGAATTTCGGAACGCACAAAATGATATTTTTTGTTAATGATAAGCACATCCCAGCGACGCCGGCTGTGTCATCGCACTGGGAATGTATTCGGCACCGATAACGACCGGCAATATCGACCCGTGGCCCTCCGAATCCGCAGTTTATCTATAAAAACGAGGACGGCATTACAATAAATTTGTAATTTTAATCGTTATTATTGAAACAACGGCACTGGATATGCATGAGCGGACAGTAAAATAGTCATTTTACAGCGTGTTCCATGTCGATTCTCGTAAAAACGGCGACGTATGCACATAGCGGGATTTGCATCAAAATACCGCATTTAGTGTGCTCATTGCGCATAAAGCCCGCCATGCGACTCGCGGCTTGCGGCTGCCCTGCGGTGTAATGCACGATTGCCCCAGAAATCGACTGTCTGTCGACGCTTTTTTATATTATTTTTGCGTAAAACTTACTCGGTTGATTCCCATGTTTTTATGTGGTAGTCGTCGGGCTTGTGTTCTTGGACGTAGTTAAATGAAAACAATATCTTATACCTTTAAATGAGCAATTCTTGTATATGTATATATATAATCCGGCACCAATGATTTCGCTGAAATTTGGTATTTGGAGCGAAAAATTGATCTAGATTGGTATTATGTCTGGGAAAACGCGTGTTTTCGAGTTTTCTTGCGCTTTTTCTTTCGCATTATTATAATTATAAAATACGATCGGAAATTTCGCCCGCTCTGTCATTAGCAGTATAGCATGTTGGTGCTGACGCCAGACTTTCTTTCAAAGGTGTATGGAAGCAGCCATCCATCGAAACGTCTGACGCTAATTTCTGAACATCGCCCTCTGTTGGTGAATTTTGGAACTAAGAGCTGCGCCCTCTGTCGGCAAAATTGGAACAAGTAGCAGCGCCATCTGTTGGCAAATTTTGAAACTCTGTATGGTGCTCCCTTTAACATTTATTTTATTATATTTTTTTGTACGGGTTTTTAGTACCGTACCTTTGGGCATGGAACCCTTAAAAATTATGATTATTTGAATTGAACTTGTAGTTACGGAGATAAGCGAAGACAAACATACATATATATACATACACTTTTGAAATTTGGCACACTTGTTTAGATGCTGACATAATCTGACATATACGAAAACTGGGCAGTTCTGGAAATATTACATACATACAGGTCGAATTGATAGCCTTTTTTAAGTCGGTTAAAAATAAAACATAACTTATTTCACTTATCCAGGTGGCACTGCTGTTTGTTCCAATTTTGCCGATAGAGGGCACTGTTAGTAGTTCTCTGACGCGAAAAACTGGAACTAAAAGCAGGCATCCATCGAAACATCTGACGCCAATTTCTGAACAGTGCCCTCTGTTGGTGAATTCTGAAACTAAGAGCATCGCCCTCTGTCGGCAAAATTAAAACAAATAGCAGGGCCCTCTGTTGGTGAATTTTGGAAGTAAGAAATTATATAAAAAAGTTTTCTTGGCTTATTAGTCAAATGAGTATATATTTTGCAACGGACGAAGATATTTAAGTATATTCATTATAAATAGATTTTACAATAATACATTAAAACCAATTATACAAATAATATGAACTTTACCAACATATTCATTACCATAAATGGAATAACTTGGTTCGCATGCTTGGTTTCTACAGCTTGGTTCCAAATGCCTCATTCTTCAGACACACTTTGCACGAGAAGCTTGCTTTTGTCGGAAACTATAATAATGTGAACCAGTATGATTTATGAACAAGACAGAAGCACCTTGCCATATCGCAGGTGCGGTCTCACAAAGCCTCTCGACGAAAGCAATAAATTAATAATTATGACAAAAAGCTCGCGTCACGTACGCGTACGCTTTGCGAAATATTGTTAGCAAAAAAAAAAGATAAAAAATACAAGAGCGGCGCCAAAACTGTTTTGTCTAAGACGTCCCGCGGGCGCACTGTGTGGCTGTGGACAAAGGGAGGTAAAGTCGCCGACACGGCGCGCACACTGGGACAAAAGGGCTCCCCGTGCGGACAAAAAATGACATCATTTATATTATTGCTCCGGGTGAGAATGTGGCACATTAATATTGCGTAGGCCTAATGTTCGATCGCCCTAGGCTGGTCATCCGTCAATTTCACTGTAATATGCACATTTATTAAAACATATTCTAGGTGTGCGTGAAATATACTGTTTCTCGACAAGAGAAATTAGGAAATGAACATGTAATTTGCCGGTTTCTCAAGGACTTTATATTAGCTTTAACTTTTCACTAAGTATGATCCATATTCTGTTTAATTTCCTATGGAATTCCATGGAGTTGGAAGTAACTACGTGTTGCTAAAGTTGCAGTGCGCAAGAGTAAACATTCACAATAAAATCCGGAATGAGGAAATCCGAAGGCGAACAAGGGTCACCGACATAGCTCGACGAGTCAGTAGTTAAGGATTCAAGTGGCTTGGGACCGCCCAATGTAGGATACCATGGAGGAGGCATGTCCAGCAGTGTACGTTTCCCGGCTGATGATGATGAAACACTAACCATGTGTAAGGTTTTGGTAAAAAATACGCAACTAATTTTGACGCCCTTATTGAACGCTGATATTTTTAATTAATTTATTTATCAAATTAATTGTCTTATGGGAAGACTGTTGTCGTAGAAAATTAGCTTTAATTCTGTTTAAATACAAAGTCTAAAGTCTGAATATTTCGAACGGGGCCGCAAGGAACATTTTGATTCGGTAATCCGAATCGTAAATTGAGCGTTTTACTAAAATAATGCCGCAGCTGTCATCGCGGACAATATCAGGCCACTTATTTGAACCGGTCCGCGCGCCCGCTCGAGGATGTTCCACAACGATCGACGTTCCAAAACGTTCTTTTATATTATTATAGTTCGATCGTCTGATACTTACGCAACCACATTTTTGGTCCAATAACTTCAAATGTTTAAAAAAAATCATATAGAGCTGTTTAGGACCATTTTCTTTATTCCCTGAAAAACCAATTAGTGAAACTTTAAACATTATAGTGAAGGCGATGTTGGCGATAAAAGTTCCATTCTAAATTTCTTTTATTAATAATATTTTAAAATAGGATAACTGGCTTTGTGCAGTAATTATCTGAAAATCGACAAAAAATGACATCGGATTGTATAATGTCACCATATTAGTATCAGTACTATACAACTTCATAGTGAAACACAATTTTCATTTTTACACTCAATTTTTGATTATTGTCCAAGACGCCATCTTAGCTTAGCGTTAGCTGTGTAACGGATATTGTAGCTGACAATAAAGTTGTGCATTCGTTAATGATATTCATTTTGCGACACTATAATCCGACCTTCTATGTTTAGATATTCTGATCAAAGAGAGCTATTTTATTTATTTTAAAACATGATGGCAAAATAAATTGTGTGTGGAAGCATTCTGAGCGAACTTCGGGTAACACGCACTTTCTAACCTTTCTATCTATACCAACCTAACCTTTATACTCGTATCTAGGTTGAGCGCAAGTGTTGATCTAGTTTAAATTAAAATAAATGTATTTCATTAAATGCAATATCATAAGATCATTGCAAATTTACAATCCTTTGCTCGCGACTTTGTCGTGTGTACTATAATTAAAGCAGTGAAAAATAATTTTAATAGCAAACAAACAAAATGGCAGTGATTTTGATTCATACTCATATTCAGCTGGGAAACGTCCACTTCTAAACATAGGACTCCTGCATAGTAAGCCACAATAACCAATTAACTTATTTTGACCACGTGATACCATAGTGCTGACCACCGGGCAGTATTGTTGTAACAACCAACCACGTGGTCAATATTAACAAAAATAATAAATCATCAGAACACAATCGATTTCTAATTGAACCATGATTTATTACAGGCCTTGTCCACGTGAGGTGCACTTATAAATAAAAATATCTCAATTGCTCTAGTGAGCTCTTGTGTCGTACTGCTAAGTATCATAAGTTCAGGGTTGAGTTAGACAATCATTTAGATCTCATCCACCACTCCACTTCCATTGGCACTCAGGACTTATGAAGCCCAGACTTTTTTGGTTCGAAGCCCTAAAATAAATAAACATCGACAAACGAGACAAGACAGAATAAAAGTGGCTTTAGGCACTATTTACTTCTTACACTTTTAATACTTCCTTTTGATAATGATAAATTTTTTCTTTACAGTGATTTCAGATGTCGTACAATTTGTTTTCATTATATAATAATAATGTTTTATTTCGGGTCAATAATATCCCATACAGTACAATAATATATAAAAATAAAAATAAGGAAAAATAACAATAAATATAGCCTATTCTCGCGTGTATTAAGCATATTTACCAATAGGCTAGATGGCACCAAATCAGATTGGGGCTAAATTGTATTTTAAACCATAAAGGTCATTATAAAGCTCCTATAAAATTTAAAATATCTAATATTATTTAATTTTTTCTGGACTTTTACATATTATAAAGCCCGCAAAAATTCCAAAAAACCAACTTGCTCGTATAAATTTTTTTATTTTACGTTTTGTTTTGTAATTACATTGTGAATATTTTTTAGTAAGGTAAGTAAGTAAGTCACATAAAAAAATTATTTTACGAGGTAACTCAAATATTGTTAAAAGTTTCATAGATTATCTATACTTCAATACTTAACCGTGACGTCACGCCTAGGTACCGATTTGTATGGAGCGTTTTTGCACCACATGACTAAAATCACTTTTCGACGGGTTATATTAGGAAAACTATAAGTCGTATCGAAACATCTTTGACAAGGCCATTTATCTCTTCACACGGTCTCTCGAATGAGGGAATAAATTTTTTTGGTCATCATCCCTATTTTGTCACTATCACTGTTTACTGATTTTGGAATTTGGTCTTTTTAACAGTTGCACATCTTGGCTTGTGTACTGCAATATACTGGTGTTAGAAATCTCAATAAGATTTTGTTGATACAGCTGGACATAGTAGCATTTACGGCACCAAATACATGGTGCGATTGTGTTTAGATATATAGATACAGTTTATAACAGGCTGTCCTAACAGATATGAAAGGCCCAGAGTCTGGCTATAAAAAATCACGGCCAAGTGGGTAACGAAGAATTTAAGAGGTCTGTATTTATTATTTAATATTATATATTATTTATATAAGTATACATATGTGTTTATTCAAGTATTTAATTATAATCTATCAATATCTGTCACACCTCCACCCAAATATTGTTACTTATTTCCTCTACCCAAAGGTTGTCTGGTAGAGATCGCTGTCAGCGATAAGACCGCCTTTTGTACATTTTTTAATTTATTTTTTAATTTTATTTTTTAACTTAAGTTTGTATTGGTGTACAATAAAGATATATTGAATTGAAGAATATAAATTGATACGGAAACCTTACCGTAGAGAAGATCGTGCAAGAAACGCCACAAAAACACTTTTTTTGTATACTTTCATTATTATTTTATTTTTTGCTATAGCTGCCATAGTCTCGTCATAGTCTTTGAAAATTTAACATGTCCTTGAATCATTTAGTACTTGACATAACCGTTCAAAATGCGCATGCGATCAACAAGGAGCACATGTATAACTACAGCATCCCTGCGCGGCGCGGCGCGGGGCAAACACGGCGCGCGCGCGCTTTCATCCATCATGGCTGCCCACTCGGTGATTTATTACACGTACCACCGCCGATCGAGTAGCTCACTGTATAGCGAATTAATTATAGCTACAGTCTACTGGCTAGAATCTAGATCCTACGTGCTCAAGCATTTCTTTTTAGGGGTCGCATAAAGTTATCTATAACAGACGTCACAAGACCGATTCCTGACGTTGACGTTTGTATACACGTGCATGTGTGTGTGAATTCGCGCGCGACATACTACCGAGCCTTGTGAGGAGAGGTGAGGCTTCGCGGTTCGGTGGGAGACGGTGAACGTCCATTTTGTAGGTAGTACATTAATACATTAATTCCGTGCGGACGTTCTAAATTTTCTTCTTTACCTGTCTTTCTGTGGGCCGAATAAACAAGCTCAAGGTCACTCAGCGAGCAATGGAACGAGCTATGCTCGGAATTTCTCTACGTGATAAGGTCCGGAATGAGGAAATACGTAGACGAACGAAGGTAACCGACATAGCTCGACGAGTCAGTGAGCTGAAGTGGCAATGGGCAGGCCACATCGCTCGAAGAACCGATAACCGGTGGGGTGTAAAGGTTCTCGAGTGGCGACCACGTACCGGGAAACGTCTACCAGGCCGTCCCCCTACTAGATTTACCGACGACCTGGTCAGAGTCGCAGGGAGTCGCTCGATGCAGGTGGCTCGGGACCGGTCGATGTGGCGTGCCATGAGGGAGGCCTATGTTCAACAGGGGACGTTTCCCGGCTGATGATGTTCTAAATTAGAAATATTACTCTGTTGGGCCCATAAATCTAGACTTAGGCGAGACTATACGTTATCAGTGTTTTCTATTAGAATCGATACGTTTGAAATACTGTATGGACATAGGATTTCCTCACAATATTTTCTTGCTTGATTCGCAAGGAACTTTTACAACGCGTGAATGACACTCTCAGACTTACTGACACTCTGAGGTTTATTCGCGCGTTGTGCTTTTAGCTAACCACAGCCAGGGAGCGGAATTCGCTGCTAGAATCAGCAGTGAGTTTCCGAATTTAGCCATAGTTTTTGGCCATTGTGTGTGAGTGGAAGTGAAGCCAGCTAGTCTAGCCAGACGGTCTCCTCCCAAAAGTGTGCGATGCGCTTGATGCCCCTGCACACCTGGTGTGACCCTGGATTGTCTAGGATCGTTGACCGTTGTGTGACCACGCTGCTGTTTTACCATCCTCGACACAAGAGGCTGTCTGTGATGTTCATATTGAACATTTATGTTTGTTGAGTGGACAGTGGCCTGTCAGCACCCCTAGCATCCTTCTTAGGGTCTTTCTATTCATACTAAGAATGGTGTTCGAGGAGTCTGGAGTGCTTTAAGTCATGGCGGAACGAGCGGACATTGCCTAGAGCTTCAACTCAATCTGCAGGTGGGAATCTAGAGTAATGGTATTTCATATAAATGAAAAACACAAGTAAGTTTGATTAGTTGCATTTTTAATCACAGCGGGCCACAAGTTTAGAACGTGAGAATCTAGATACAAATACTAGTCATTGTGGCCTGGATTGCATTAGATTCTCTTGTGTGATGACTTGATGAGAGAAAGTCTTATTTGGAAGTTGTTTTTTTAATTTTTGAAAGATTGATCATAGTGCATCAATTTGCTACTTGAAGCATAGTAAAAAATAATTTTTGAAACAGATGTTATATACTCGTATTTCTATGTAGTCTCAAAAAAGGGTCTCACTCATATTATTTCTGCACCTTTTAACCTGCTGCGACACTGGTCTTCCGTGCAGGCTGAGGATAGGAAGGAAAACGAAACTGACATTACAAAAAATGATCTACCTGTGTAAAAACAATATATAAGAGAGGCTCACGTCCAACTGTGGACTCATGTTGATTATGAAGATAATACACCGCATCTTTGACATAGATATATTTGTAGACCCCGAGTCACATAGAGTACATCCCTGTCTTTTCCACGGTACTTGCATCCATGCATCCTTGTCACAAGACTGAAAGCTCAGCGTACACCTAGTTCTTTGACAAGTGCAATCTATAAATATAGAATGATATTTCCTGTCTAGTTAACCAATCACAGACAAAGGTTCATTGACTATCTCTGTTACACGAGTTTCAAGTTAGCAAAATCAACTGTTTCAATTTCTCAGAAAAAAACCCTAAAAGAAACGAGATGTCTTCGTGCCGTTTCCTAAATTCCGTTTCTGTTCTGTTTTGTAACTAGAATTGGCCAAGATCTAAGACAAATTTAGTGCATCCATCCAATTATTTCATAATAAAGCGATTTCTTCCTACCAAACAGCTATATCCATCTGCGTTTCTTCAACTCGAATTCCTTCAAATCTAGCTCTTACTGCGTAAACAATTAGAAGTATTAAACGGTAAATGAAATGTTTCGTCTCGTGGTTTTTATTCGGTCGATGGCCTTTTTTAGGTGTTTTTAGGGCATTTCTCAGCATTTAGGCACGTAACCGATGTTTTTCACGCTTCACGCTTATAGTGACGTGACGATATCGATGTCACCGGTCAACTATCGATATTTGATTTGTATCGACTTTTTATAAGCGGAAATAAATGGAGTTGTGATGGGAGTTACTTTGGTTTTGTTAATTAATTTAAATTGTATATTATTGACAATTGGGCTTACCATGCGGCCTCGCCTTTATAATAGAGCCACTCCGTATCATAAAATACCTAAAATAAGCCCAGTTTTATTCTCTTGTTGCTTAATATATAGTTTTTAAAATCCTTTCCTCTTATGCCTCTTGAATAGCATAACAGACTTATGGGAATATTTTTTCCCGATAATGTACGTAACTACAACGAAATAAATACATAAAAGGTGCATCATTATCTACAATAATTTCCGCGCGGACAAGTTTATCTCGGGCTAATTATAAAAACGAGATGTAATGTGTTTACATTACATATTATTAATTAATTTAAGTGAATTACGTGGTAGTACCGACCCTCTGGAAGGTTTCTTTCTTTCTTAATTTCTTTCCCTCTTACAAGACTCATGCTGGCTCGTCACTTGCTGATAAAATATTTAAGTAGTAAAGAAGTAAAGAGTATGCAACCACTATGGTTTACTTTTGTTATAGTTCACGGCAAATTACTTGAAAAATGACCTTGACTGCGCAGTAAACGATTTTCGGGTCTTTTGGGCGGTGTCATTTCGAACCCGTTCAGGCACGTGATTGGCCGAACAGTCCTTGCGCATCTCTGTCACCCGGGATGCGCGAACTCAGCCCCACTATGCCCATTATTGTTCAAGGTGTGTGCCGGGAACTATACTCGTTCTGATCAATAAGTATCATTCAGCGGTCTTTGGTAGCAATACTTGGCTGGTTTTCCCAAATAGATTCTCTTCCGTCACCAAAGAGGTCAGTGCAAGAAAGACGAATGAGTTTTTTTAAAGGTTTTATATAATGGAGCAAAGAGATAGAGATAGGAACACTGCACAATTTCTCTGTCCCCTCAGTCGGTGGAAGCGTCTCGGTCGACGCGCCCGAGGCCGCGATGGTTCCGCGTGGTGACGTCACGCAGTCATCTCGACCTCCGCGTTTCCTACAGTGCTATTCCGTGTACGTTCTCCGCCAGCATCCTTCCTGGTTGAAGACCAGAGGTCGACCTGACGCGTGTAAGAAGAAGACCAGTGGAATAAAGATTGAGTTGTCACTTGGAACTACGCCGTAGCTATTATAGTGCACAATAAGTTTGCCTCTCTGAAGTTAGTCACAAAAGACCGCGAAGTATCAATTATTAACGTATAAGTGGGAGGCAAGACAAGTAGGCTGGTGGAAAGGAATGTCCTAGTGTTGTATGTCATCTAAGGATAGTTATTATCGAAAATCGTCTGTGCATGTTTGAAATTGCGGAGAGCTAACTTCAGAGGGGCAAACTTATTGTGCGAGTACTATACTCGGCGTTCCAGATAACAGAAACGAATAGACTGATTATTTTCTTCCTTGTAGTTCTACCCTCCTCTAAAGCAACAGAATTGCAGTCTGCACTAAAGTTGGACTTTGTGCCTATTGTTGAACCAACTACTCTTACCTTACAATTTTATTTACGTATTTCACAACAAAGTGTGTGTTTAGACGAAGCAATACCTACAAACTCGGTTATCGATTACAGTGCTCGTAAACTGGTACAACGCTACTTGCGATAACCTATCTGAAACCATAAAAAGAAACTTAAAACTCAAAACACTAAAACGCACTCCTGATAAAACGCCGCCATTTTGAAAAGCGTGACCAATGGTTCCACCGCGCGCTATCAGCCAACTGATAACGATTCGATTTATGAATCCTGCACGACGATTGGCGGGTCGGTTGACTTCACGCGCATAATGTCCAGTTATCGAAATTACAAAATGAATGTGTCTAGAGAAATAGGTCATATATACGAGTAACTATAACTGTATGGCTATACACTATTTTACTGTTACTGTTTACTGTATTAAAAGGTTCATCAGTTTTCAACATATTTCTTTACAATTACATTTTCCAATCAGTCTAAATCGATGTACCATGCGAGATCTAAACTGAGTGAGTTTAGCTCCCGTAGGTATAAATAGCCAGTAAATAATTTAAAAATATTAAACGGCACCGCTTGTAGTCAGCGAAACGCTACTAAAATAACTATGTAATCAACGGCGGCGGGTGCGTCTGCGCCGAACATCCAATTAACTGAAATAAGACAAGTCACAAATTGAATTCACCCGAGTACAACAGTCGCGGGGTAAATTTAGCGTTGTCAACACACGCCAGTCAGTTCACTTGCATTTAGATTAATCTTTACGTCATGGATGACAAACTGTGATGAGTTCTTTCAAAACGATTTATTTGTTCACTTATGTTAATGAAACCAGTATCTCATAAATTTACTGTGTCAAGGGAATGGCGTATAGCAGGAAAACTTACCTTTTTAAGGTTCCGTAGTAATATATATATAATAACCCTTAAAGTTTTGCTCTGTCCGTCCGTCACGAAATTTTAATTTTGACCACTCCAAGTATATTTTATAGTTTAGTCGACTATTACTCGCTAACCTGTAAAGCCACATTAGTCGTGATAGTTTCCCTTTGAACTTCAGTATATATACTACTACTGTAGGAATTTTTCAGATTTTTAAAGATTTAAGTAGGACGGAGGACGACGCTCGACTCGGACAAAAATTATCATTTTAAAGCTTAATATTTCGTAAACGGAGAAACAGTATATTATTGCAATTCTTTTGTCCAGGGCTATGACTATGGAAAACTCTTCCATGGAAAATCTGACTTACAGTTTAAATTTTCTTCGACCAAATCCAGGACGAAGATATCTATCGAATAGCGATTTTTAAATTAGATTGGAATCAACTTGTAGTTAAAGTTTGAGATACAAACAATGGAACTTTACATATATTGGTGATAATAAAGGCTTCGCGTCCGGGTGGCCTTTACACTATCCAACACGAATTGTTCCAACAAACAATATTTAAATTCGCGACAATGGAATCGGCCTCAATCACGATTTCATAATAAAAAGAATTCGAAAACGGAAATTTTTCGCTTCTATTGACCATGAAAAGCTGTTAAAAGTGGGCTAATTAGTTAACTAATAAAATTTTCGCTTTTTGGAACGCGCTAGTTGTGCGTGGTATGTCGCCGTCACGGATTTTCTCGACTTTTTCTTTACAAGGTTTTTACGTAGGAATTTGATGGAGAAAAAATCGTTTGTTTTCGCTAACGCAGTGGAACAGATCGCCGTGTGACAAGCATTGTTGCTATACTGGTTTTTGTAGAGAGCTGCCTGAAGCATAACAAGAAGAAATTTTACAATTGTTAGGCTTCTATATACATAACTAGCAGCCCGTCCCGGCTTCGCACGGGGTAGACAATTATTTATTTTTGGAAATTTGGATGTAAAACACTTTTTTCACAAATATTTTTTATTTGTTAAAAAATTATTATTTATTATTTATATTAATTATATATTAAAAAAAATTATTTCAGTGCCCCCTCCTCCCCGCCCGCCGCGATGCCCGGCGCGCTTTTCAGACTGCATCGCAAACAACGGCCACGGCGCTATGGCGGTTTTGTTTACTGTTTGAATTTTTTAATTCGTAATATCTTTTGAATGGAAAGTCCAATTTAAATAATTTAAAAATAATTTATTTGGCTAAGGATTAATATAAACACATAAATAGCATGGTTTGAATTTGGTTAGCATTTTCATTAATGTTTAAAATGAAAAAAGTTGTTGTAGTGACATAACTACAATAGTTGGACATATGCTACCGCGGAGTTTTTTATAGACATTATGATGTTCTTCAATACTGTTGTACATTATTTTGTTCTATCGCTAATAGTTTCGGCAGCGCATTCGACGAAAGACATTTTAAGACTCATTTTTCTACACCTTCGGTTACATTGTTCAAATTTTACCAAGGATCCCTAATTTTTTTCAAAATGAAATGTAGCCTATGTCAAATTGGAAGAATGTAGCATTCTATTGGTGAAAGAATTTTTTAAATCGGCCCAGTACTTTTTGAGCCTATTCATTACAAACATACAAACATACAAAAATAGTTACAAATCTTTCCTCTTTATAATATTAGTGTAGATGTAGACATTACAATAATAATTTAAGATAAGTATACTTTCAACCCAGGACTTTATATAGTCCTCATCATCATCAGCCAGAAAACATCCACTGCTGGACATAGTCCTTCTCCATGGTATGCCACATTGATGTGACCTTTAAAGGTCGGTCCATCTAGTAAGAGGACGGCCCGGTACACGTTTCCCGGTGCGAGGTCGCCAATCGAGAACTTTTACTCCCCAGGCTATCCGTTTTTTGAGCGATGTGACCTGCCCATTGTCACTTCATCTCACTGGCTCTTCGATCTATGTCGGCCCTAAGTTCGTTTACGGATTCCCTCATTCCGAATTTTAGCACGTATAGAGAAATTCTCAGCATAGCTCGTTTATACAGTCACTGAGGTCTGCATTTGAGGCGGTAGAAGTCATATTGTTGTGTCATTAATATGTAAAAAACAATCTATTTCTAATGAACTTTTCTGAAACTTAAAAGCACGCTACGTGCCACTCTTCAATCAGAGTGTGTCGGTCGTGTAGAGTCACGGTACAATCGCGGAATAGATTGTCACGAAATTGGCCGAGTGAATTGCCCCGTGTATGGCGCTTCTTATAATAAGCACTTCAAGGGCATCGGAACTTCTAAATTCAGCCTGATTCCACTAAAAAGTTTACAAACAAGAGTGCGCAATCTCCATGATGAAGTTTACAAAACATTACAGGACTCCGCGCTTGTGTACGCTTTGGCGCGGAAACGATTTACTTTAACCGCGCCACGCCAATTGGGTGTATATGGCGCATGCGCAATGCACGCCGTGTGGTCGAGTCTTCAGTGACGCCATGTTTCCTGGCGTTCCTTTTTTAAAATTTCAATTAAATTTCGGAGTATCAAATGCGAGTTGTAAGTTTAACTCGAGATTTGATTGATGAGAATGGGAGAAAGAGAAAAACTGTCATCACGATATACTTTTAAAAGCATCTGTGTTTGTTTTAAAATTATTTTTAACACCGCTATTCTTACATAAATTTGATGACTAAATAATTTTAAATTCGTCTCCAAACGCTTACTTCTCCATTTAATCGCTTCATAACATTATGTCTGACCTTATTCTGAATATTTTATCGTGAAAATAAAATATTCTGATTCTGGTTATTTGTATTCAATTACAACTAGGACTTTCCTTTCGAAACGCAAATATCCCTATACTACAACTGTTACCTTTTTAATATCAACATGGTAATAACAGCAATTCAAATTACCATAGTAATGTATGGCATTGAATTACTGAGTCCATCAGTATTCATACAGTGTTTCCAATTTCCGAAATTTGGCAAAAACGGGTCCATACCATATGTTGCTTTTTGCAAAGTGCAATACGCTTGACTCTCACCTTATGGTGACGATTATAATAAAAATAAATAAATAGTATATTTTCCTTTAAAAGTCCGGAATTTATATAATAGGAGGCCCTGCTCTTCCTAGTTTTACGCTACAAATTTCAGAACGAAATTATCTTATCTATATATCTTTATACGATCTATCCAATGATACCTCTACGACCCTGCAGATTTTATTAGAAATAGCCTTATGGGTATATTTTTATCTATTTTGTGTCATTCCCTATTGTAACGGTCCCAACTTACCCTAGCAAAATATTACATTTATCGAAATACAGATCATGATTACATATAATCTCTTTAAAATAAATTAATGCAAACTTTTTGGAGGAATTGCCCGAAAACACTGGCAATGACGTTTGAGTTGAGAATAGATAATTTTAGGTTTTGAAAAAGGACGAGAAAAGAAAATGTCAGAAAGAAAAGTCACGAAATTTATTGAAATTATTTTAATTATAATATTTTGATAAAAGATTTGGAGAAAATAATTGAAACGATATTGCGCATGGTGTAATAATGGTGGCCACCATACGAGCAGTGAGCGGCGCTTTGAACGAGCGATAGAATGGCCAACTCTGTCCTGGAACAATGTCTGATGATGAAGATGAGAGATGACCTTGGCAAACTGGATAATGGCTGGGAAGTGCTTTTGATTTCTATTACCACACGACAGACTAGACCGACGAGACAGTTGTTCGTATTGAGTAGATGATTATCTGGTACGGAATGGTCCGTACATACGTACGTACGTATTTATCTGATGGTTTCACGTTCGCGGCGTAATCGGATTAAATTCCAGTTCGACAAATTTCATATAAAATTTTGGTACAAAAATAAGGGTTGCTACACACGGGCGATTTTGGGAAGAAATATTTTATTGTGAACAAAGTTGCAACTTTGATATAAATAACTGCTAAACCGTTTTAAATGCTCTACATTGTTTAAAAACAACCTAAATAAATAAAAATTATTGACGTCATAAAAATAATTCTTTAGTAAAAACTGTTGAGTAATGCTTCTAGAGCTTCTCTACCTATTGGCCGTCGATCTGCAAGCAAGTTTGTTATGTCAAAACCTTAAACCCAAGAAGTAGTTTTAGTAGTTTTAACTCATTGTTAGTAGTTTGCTGCATATTGAGTTTGATGGTTGATAATGACTTGTCGAAGGTACTAATTTGATGAATTGAATCCTAGTTGATCTCCTTATTTAATTTATTTGTGTACCAATTGTGAAGAAAATAATATTTTCTTTAATTTTACTTGAACAATGCTATAAAACTGATTTAATACTTTAACTTGCCGATATTTGATTCGAATGAACATGACTCAATGCGGTTTCTGGTTCTTATAATTTATAAATAATTATTAAGGATTATAAACTAATTGAGGCTTTGTTTATACCTCACGCTCCATCTACAGAACTATTCCTTTAATCATCCTCACGTTCATCTTCACCCCCTTTTGGCTTTCACTACCGGTATGGTTCGGACGTAGGAAACAAGCCCCTAAATACGTTGCTCTTTTGCTATGTGAAACATATTTTAAGAGCATCGAGAACCTTCACGTTTGAATTGATTTAGTTCAGTTCAATCCTTATTCACTGATGTCGTCATTCTATCCTGCTGTTTACAAAAACAATTATATTGGGCATTCCGATACATACCCTGTCTCTTTGCTAAAGCGGGCTGGTTTAGGTAGTCTATGGATGAACCAGACGAGGAAAGCTTGGTTCCTTGTCCCTTCTCCCTTTTGGAAGACCTTCTGTCTTTATTAGAGTCACGCGCCGGGTGTTTTGAGAACACAAAGCTCTGGAACTGCTGAGTTACGCACCTTGCACTTTTTCCTTGGGTCTAAGACCGCCAAAGAAGTGTAGTGACATGGAGGTACCGTTTTGGCATCAAGTTCTGGAGGCGATCGTTTTAGCTTCAAATTTATAGGCATGACGAAACCGTCCAATGCCCCCTTTAAGATTAGGAAGGGAAAGAGATAATGCGCTGGGTAGAGCGGAGGCGGAGCTCTGTTCCTGTATCCCCTCAAAATAACACTTAGATATGAATAAAATCCTTGTTTTCCTTGTTTTATGTAAATTTAGTGTTCAAGTTTTATATTATTGTTCTATTACCTCTTGTTCCGATTGTTTTAGCGAATGACCTTCAACTAGTTGTTACCTAACATTAATGTTCAGTATGTATTGTATTTTGAACTCTAATTTCTATTTCCTTAGGTATCCTGTAGTCACTAAACTTCTCCTAGAAAACTTGCATTCTCTTAAAAGAATCTGGAATGGTTACTACGCTGGGTCCTAATAAACTACTAGACATCACGAGCCAATAATATTCAAACTTTCAAGTATTTCGAAGATCCTTAGAACTTCTTTAACGTCGGTTTGAGACAATGTCTAATATGATGATTTTAAGCGTTTTATTACGTTTACGGGTCGGATCGTTACAATTTGGTGCCTTAGCCCAGGATCAGAATTATGTGGGTAGCAAAAGGTGTTTGAATGAAAGTTTGAAGAGTAAGTAGGGAAGTAGGCCAATGGCCTACAATTTGTTGCCGTGGAATGGAAAGAGATCAAGTTTTAGAAGGAGAAGTTGGCCGGGTACACGATTTAAAAACTGTATGGTTAAACAAAGTTAATAAATTCCATATAATAATAACGTTTTGCTTTTCACGACCAAAATAGAAGCATAATAAAAATGATAATTGAAGATAATGCTTAAGCTAAACGGATTAAATATTTTAACTTAACACAGTTTGGTTCTGGCACTCGCTGGTCGTTACCGCGGCACACTCACTTGCCCAATTTATGTATCTTTATCATATGAGTATAAAGGTTCTGGCTTATGTAAAGTTACAAGCAATGAAATAATGAAGTCAAATAGCCTCGATATAGTGAGAAATACTTTTGACTGCGGTTTTGACTACGTTTTTGCCGGGACTTTCCATTTGATACCAAACACGAGGTATTTGTTGTTAGACCGTGCGTCGCCTACAAACCACCATGTGTTGAATTTTATGTGACGTCATATAGATTGAAGACTGCATAGGAGCACGAGGTTTCTAGTGATTTCTCATTTATCAAGATACAACGAGTGGTTTGAGAGATAATGACCACCTCCGTGATTACATACTTGGATACAGTCGGGAGGTTCAAGATTCGATTATCCATGGCATTACTAGCCAACGGCCTTATCGTCACATGTTACAGGACAGATGAACGTCAAGTGCAAATGCAGTAACAAAAAAAAGGGTGACATGTAAACGTATACAATACATATTCGTACGTGTGTAGGGCGCCTTATTTGTATCATTGAACGAAAACAAAACAGTCTGACACATAAAAGTACTATCGAGGAACAATTTACTTCAACAAATAAAATTTATTATGTCATTACGGTATGATGGTATAGTATGATGATAAGGAAATATATCATTTATTTTTAAAAACAGAAGATGTTTCACATTTTCGCCGTGTTCGTCGTGTGCGTCGTGTTCATCGTGGTGTGTCGTGAGCGTCGTGTGCGCCGTGTTCATCATGTGCGTCGTGTTCTTCGTGGTGCGTCGTGAGCGTCGTGTGCGCCGTGTTCGTCATGTGCGTCGTGTTTTTCGTGGTGCGTCGTGAGCGTCGTGTGCGCCGTGTTCGTCGTGTGCGCCGTGTGCGCCGTGTTCGTCGTGTGCGCCGTGTTCGTCGTGTGCGCCGTGTTCGTCGTGTGCGCCGCGCCGTGTTCGTCGTGTGCGCCGTGTACGTCGTGTGCGCCGTGTTCGTCGTGCCCGTCGTGTTCGTCGTGTCCGTCGTGTACGCCGTGTTCGTCGTGGTGCGTCGTGTGCGTCGAATACTCCGAAAGCGACAATGCTCGGAATGCTCAGTATGCTCGGAATGCAGTGTACATCATTGTTCAGCATTGTGCAGCATTGTTCAGCAGTGTGCAGCCGTGTACAGCCGTGTACCGAAGTGTACAGAAGAGTACGGAAGGGTATGGGAGAGTACCGAAGTGTACGGGGGTGCACGGAAATGTAACGGAGTGTACCGATTATTAGCGAAGTCCAACGAAGTCCATCGAAGTCCGTCGAAGTCCGTCGAAGTCCGTCGAAGTCCGTCGAAGTCCGTCGAAGTCCGTCGAAGTCCGTCGAAGTCCGTCGAAGTCCGTCGAAGTCCGTCGAAGTCCGTCGAAGTCCGTCGAAGTCCGTCGAAGTTTATCCAAGTTTATCCAAGTTTATCCAAGTTTATCCAAATTTATCCAACTTTATCCAACTTTATCCAACTTTATCCAACTTTATCCAACTTTATCCAACTTTATCCAACTTTATCCAACTTTATCCAAGTTTATCCAAGTTTATCCAAGCCTATCCAAGCCTATCCAAGTCTATCCAAGTCTATCCAAGTCTATCCAAGTCTATCCAAGTCTATCCAAGTCTATCCAAGTCTATCCAAGTCTATCCAAGTCTATCCAAGTCTATCCAAGTCTATCCAAGTCTATCCAAGTCTACGCAAGTCTACGCAAGTCTACGCAAGTCTACGCAAGTCTACGCAAGTCTACGCAAGTCTACGCAAGTCTACGCAAGTCTACGCAAGTCTACGCAAGTCTACGCAAGTCTACGCAAGTCTACGCAAGTCTACGCAAGTCTACGCAAGTCTACGCAAGTCTACGCAAGTCTACGCAAGTCTACGCAAGTCTACGCAAGTCTACGCAAGTCTACGCAAGTCTACGCAAGTCTACGCAAGTCTACGCAAGTCTACGCAAGTCTACGCAAGTCTACCCAAGTCTACCCAAGTCTACCCAAGTCTACCCAAGTCTACCCAAGTCTACCCAAGTCTACCCAAGTCTACCCAAGTCTACCCAAGTCTACCCAAGTCTACCCAAGTCTACCCAAGTCTACCCAAGTCTACCCAAGTCTACCCAAGTCTACCCAAGTCTACCCAAGTCTACCCAAGTCTACCCAAGTCTACCCAAGTCTACCCAAGTCTACCCAAGTCTACCCAAGTCTACCCAAGTCTACCCAAGTCTACCCAAGTCTACCCAAGTCTACCCAAGTCTACCCAAGTCTACCCAAGTCTTTTCAAGTCTTTTCATGTCTATCCTAGTCTCTTCGAAGATTATTTAAGTTTATTGAGATGGTTTGTGATGGATCGAAGTTGAGTTACCTCAAGCGGTACTCAAACAGTTATGCTTATATAAACAACCGACTGCTATTTACGTGTATAAGTGAGAAATTGGAACTTGGATCTACAATAGGAGGGATTCTGTTGGGTCAGCAGTTACATGAGAGAAGAATATTTTACTTAAAAATTCTGATCGAAAGGGATCATCAAGGTGTCTGTTATATGGATTATGATACATCTGAGATACCGGAGGATTGTTCTATAGGGACAATAATTCCTGAAAGGAACAATGGGGTCTACAGAGACTTAAATAATGTTAGCCAGTGAGAGAAAATTACCAAAACTAATTCTTAGAAAAATCAAATAAACAGATAATAAACTTGATCGGAAAGGAAGTAATTTAAATTAACTGAAGTCGAGTTAGTTAAATTAGAGTCAGCGTTTGAAGACGTCGGTTTATATGCAAAGATGTTAGTGGACTAGTGGCATCATGTGTGTCAGTAGTCACGAGCCTGTGTCAGCGACGTCAAAGGACTCTGTGAGTGGGGGACCCTGATCAGTACTCTGTGTGGACAGGGAAGCAAACTGTCAAGGAGGTTGCGATGTTGGCTTTTTCTCTGGTCAATATACTCTTGAGTTTGAACGTTTATTTCTTTCAACCCTGTGACTTCAACTTGATGCAATACAATGGAATATTGGAGTTTATGTGATACGTCTGCTTCATGACAAACTAGACGGATTCGGATTCCTTTTGCAGTTTTGAATTAGGAAGAGTCGATAAGGTGCTTCGAAGAATAAGAATCGTGGGGGTGGGAAGAAGAGTTGGAGTTTTACGTTACAGCAGGGTTGCTTGACTACTGCAGAACTTTTCAATTTATGAATAAATTGGGTTAATCCATATGGAGACCTAGATGGTTTCAGAAGGCAAAGCGCTCCTAAAGGATCCTAAAGTTGTAGATGATTTGGGTTGAACTAAGGTTCAATAAATAACGGTGATTATGGGATATACTCGTACTAATATTCTGAAGGCGTATAAATATTTAAAAGAAATGAATATTTAGTTACTTATATTGTTAACGCTGGCGATACTTAACTTACTAAAGTTATAAATGAACGCTTGGGTTGAAGAAAGAAGTGCAAGCAGCATTGAAAGATTTTAGAAGAAACATTTAGTTTATTCAACTAAATGAGAGCGTATTTTAGTAATTTTCTTTATGTGATAAGATTGCATAAAAACTAATCACGATATTAAAAGGTACCAGTTGCTAATAATAACTATTCGGATGAAGGTAATTTTGTTGCGGTTTTATATTTCGATAAAGTGGAACTTTTGCTAATAATTTATTAAATTTTAATGGTAATTAGATAAATTTTCATTCCATTGCAATATATAAAAATTTAGGGGGTGATTGTAACGGTCCCAACTTACCCTAGCAAAATATTACATTTATCGAAATACAGATCATGATTACATATAATCTCTTTAAAATAAATTAATGCAAACTTTTTGGAGGAATTGCCCGAAAACACTGGCAATGACGTTTGAGTTGAGAATAGATAATTTTAGGTTTTGAAAAAGGACGAGAAAAGAAAATGTCAGAAAGAAAAGTCACGAAATTTATTGAAATTATTTTAATTATAATATTTTGATAAAAGATTTGGAGAAAATAATTGAAACGATATTGCGCATGGTGTAATAATGGTGGCCACCATACGAGCAGTGAGCGGCGCTTTGAACGAGCGATAGAATGGCCAACTCTGTCCTGGAACAATGTCTGATGATGAAGATGAGAGATGACCTTGGCAAACTGGATAATGGCTGGGAAGTGCTTTTGATTTCTATTACCACACGACAGACTAGACCGACGAGACAGTTGTTCGTATTGAGTAGATGATTATCTGGTACGGAATGGTCCGTACATACGTACGTACGTATTTATCTGATGGTTTCACGTTCGCGGCGTAATCGGATTAAATTCCAGTTCGACAAATTTCATATAAAATTTTGGTACAAAAATAAGGGTTGCTACACACGGGCGATTTTGGGAAGAAATATTTTATTGTGAACAAAGTTGCAACTTTGATATAAATAACTGCTAAACCGTTTTAAATGCTCTACATTGTTTAAAAACAACCTAAATAAATAAAAATTATTGACGTCATAAAAATAATTCTTTAGTAAAAACTGTTGAGTAATGCTTCTAGAGCTTCTCTACCTATTGGCCGTCGATCTGCAAGCAAGTTTGTTATGTCAAAACCTTAAACCCAAGAAGTAGTTTTAGTAGTTTTAACTCATTGTTAGTAGTTTGCTGCATATTGAGTTTGATGGTTGATAATGACTTGTCGAAGGTACTAATTTGATGAATTGAATCCTAGTTGATCTCCTTATTTAATTTATTTGTGTACCAATTGTGAAGAAAATAATATTTTCTTTAATTTTACTTGAACAATGCTATAAAACTGATTTAATACTTTAACTTGCCGATATTTGATTCGAATGAACATGACTCAATGCGGTTTCTGGTTCTTATAATTTATAAATAATTATTAAGGATTATAAACTAATTGAGGCTTTGTTTATACCTCACGCTCCATCTACAGAACTATTCCTTTAATCATCCTCACGTTCATCTTCACCCCCTTTTGGCTTTCACTACCGGTATGGTTCGGACGTAGGAAACAAGCCCCTAAATACGTTGCTCTTTTGCTATGTGAAACATATTTTAAGAGCATCGAGAACCTTCACGTTTGAATTGATTTAGTTCAGTTCAATCCTTATTCACTGATGTCGTCATTCTATCCTGCTGTTTACAAAAACAATTATATTGGGCATTCCGATACATACCCTGTCTCTTTGCTAAAGCGGGCTGGTTTAGGTAGTCTATGGATGAACCAGACGAGGAAAGCTTGGTTCCTTGTCCCTTCTCCCTTTTGGAAGACCTTCTGTCTTTATTAGAGTCACGCGCCGGGTGTTTTGAGAACACAAAGCTCTGGAACTGCTGAGTTACGCACCTTGCACTTTTTCCTTGGGTCTAAGACCGCCAAAGAAGTGTAGTGACATGGAGGTACCGTTTTGGCATCAAGTTCTGGAGGCGATCGTTTTAGCTTCAAATTAATAGGCATGACGAAACCGTCCAATGCCCCCTTTAAGATTAGGAAGGGAAAGAGATAATGCGCTGGGTAGAGCGGAGGCGGAGCTCTGTTCCTGTATCCCCTCAAAATAACACTTAGATATGAATAAAATCCTTGTTTTCCTTGTTTTATGTAAATTTAGTGTTCAAGTTTTATATTATTGTTCTATTACCTCTTGTTCCGATTGTTTTAGCGAATGACCTTCAACTAGTTGTTACCTAACATTAATGTTCAGTATGTATTGTATTTTGAACTCTAATTTCTATTTCCTTAGGTATCCTGTAGTCACTAAACTTCTCCTAGAAAACTTGCATTCTCTTAAAAGAATCTGGAATGGTTACTACGCTGGGTCCTAATAAACTACTAGACATCACGAGCCAATAATATTCAAACTTTCAAGTATTTCGAAGATCCTTAGAACTTCTTTAACGTCGGTTTGAGACAATGTCTAATATGATGATTTTAAGCTTTTTATTACGTTTACGGGTCGGATCGTTACACTATGTTATACATAAACAAAAGTTATCTAGATGCCAGACGTAAGCGCAATATGACACAATCAGTCCATTATGGCGACCTTCGTTGCACGATAATAGGTGCGCGGGCGCATAGAAGTACTCTATAAAACTTGAAACTGTTCGTGTCAGCCGCAGTTAACTGCAAAAGATTGTCTCGTGCAAAATAAATTTTGCCTCCAAGGCTAACAATGGCGGATATTCGAAATCTAAACGCTACCAAGATGTGTATAATAAAAGGGAAAACATGCTAATTATACAAATGCGAATGTGGGTTTGTTTGTTTGTCCTTCATTCACGTCGTAACACAGAGACAGAATGATTTGTTTTTAAAGGGATAGTTATAGGGTTGGAAAATGACATCGACTACTTTGTATCTCTATCGATCTAGCAATTCCCGAGTTATGATTTCTCAAGTTTATGCGGACGAAGCTGAGGGCAAAACGGAGCACCAAAATAATGTAAGAAAAATGTATTTTCGCCCGTGTGATCTCAGCTTTAGAATGTGATAACCCTATAAAATCCGGTGTCATTATAGACAGTGGAAAAAGTCAGCTTCCCCTCATCAAACATTTTAAAAAAATTATCTCATTTTATAATTTTATTCTGTTCCAATTAATCGATTGCTAGTAATCTAACATTGAATTTTTTTTATCAGCCCATCTACCGATATTTCACTTTCCCATTAAAAATGTCTTTAATCAGATTAAAACTACAATTCCAAATGTAATGTATCCACTCAAACCAAACCGACCAACTCCACCTTCCTCTGCCGTGCTGGTAGTTAGAACTCACCGTGGACCGTGGAACTGCACAAAAACTCCGTCAACACAACAACAAGCGGTTACGTCGGCATTATACTTAGATAAGCATTGTGTCGATCGCGGTAGGGAGCCCATGTCCCGCTGCGATCAACTCAACGCTCCGTCGACGAATCTCTAAAACTTCACTTGCTTGTGTTCAATACAGTCACTGTCAACCGGTTACTGACATTGCTGTTACTTAGGACTTGAACAACAAATTGCAAAACCTTTATCTTTTAAAAGTAAGTTGCCGTAAGAATAAATTGCTGAATTGAGACTTGTGAAAATGATGTTCTTTATTGTATTTTATTTGTAGCTAGTTTCTTCCCGCATGCGCTTGAACTTCAGGATTTATGCCATGGGAACTAAATATTCGAGCGGGATAAAAGTAGCCTTTTCCGTCCCTTATATCGAACTATCCCTATATATGAAAATCTAGTTGATGGTAAGACCGATGAGATATCATGCATACATACTTTTAACCTCCCATAAATGCTGACGAAATTTTAATATTTTAAATTTAAAAAAATAATTTAGATTTCAGTTTGCGTATTGGAGGCGGTATGTTATTCCAGCATTTGGGCCTGATATCGAAAACTTACGCGGAAAGCTTGCGTTTTATGACTCGGCACACGTAAAAACATTACTTTTAGCGGCACGTTCTCTATAGTATGGATTGTTTTGAGATGACCATAGTAGTTTTTCGTAAAGGTAAGAAGGATGTTTTGTAGAAATGACGTCAAATAGAAGGGTAACAAGTAGGAGCTGCTGTCTATCAGCCTAGAGTCTAGAGCATGAGACGATTTCAGACTTGTTAAAAATTAATAACCTATTTATTGTATGTGTGACGCTTTTTTACGTTTACTATAATTTTACAAAACCCAATACAAAATACAGTGTCAGACTATACAGGCCAAGGAATAGAAATGACTACACTATATTTATGAATGCTTGTTACCGTGGAAGTATTCTTATTGAACCTCAGAAGTGGTAATGCGTGCTCATTAGCGCAGGGGGGCGCCTCGAGCTCAGGTAGGCGACGTTATTTACGTAGGGGGCGATCGGAACCTTGTCGCTTATTAATCATATCTTTGTAGTGTGCCGACACTGAATCACCATGGAGATTTGTGGTCGTTCGAGTATGTGTTTAACCTTAATTTTAGGACAGTACTTGAAGGCTTTTTTACATTACCTCCCTACATTTTATTAATAATATTTCACACAGCAATGCCTTTGTACTGGCTAATACGAGTTAGCTCTCGTTGACTAGTGATTGTCATTTCAACTCATACGTTCAACCAATAAATAGACCCACGAGACAGCGTATGTTCGATTGAATAAATATATTTTTATTACAATAAGCTGGACGCCTGGAATTCTTGCAGGATTGAAAAATGAAAAATTATTTATTGTCTTTCACATATGATTTTCCTTACATAACAGTTTCCGGGACACTCCTTTTAGTTTAAAAGAAACTTGTATTAGGAGGTACTGCTCTTCCGCTAGTTATTTTAAGGAATATGAGACCGTAGACCTTTAGCCGTCTCTATTTATAAGAACAACGTTAACAGACGGAGGCAGGCGAAAAATAAGAGGGTTGATATATTTTTTACGATGGCTACGCAGTTGACCTTCACCTCACTTGATAAAGCACTGTCTAAATTATCTTGTTATCTTTACCTAGACCAACTCATACCCTCGTAGGCCACATCGTTGCTTATCATCAGGTGAAATCGTGGCCAAGCGGTGGTTTGTTTCCAGTATTAAAAAAATTCTTAACGAAACGAAACAGAGCTATTAACATGGTTGTAGCTCAGGTGGACATGGACATATGACCTAAAACTGAACAAACCAAGCAACAGAGGTCGAGGCCATTGGGAATCGAACCCGAGACCTCCATATTGTCAATTCACTTGGAAGCTGTTAGCATCAACTTAGCATAGCAGGCCTCTACTGCCTGATGTTGGCGTCCCCTGGCGTGAGGCAAGGCGTGAGGCTCCGAGTTGATCCGCAGTGCCCTCCCAGCGGTCGGCAGGGCCCCTTACATGAAATATTGTGTTTAACACCACTCGGCTTGTACGGGCCGGCGTCCCGCTGTGTTGAGAGGCCCTGATTCTCTATACAACTAGTTCATGCCAGTATCTTTAGCTGCATACACCAGCTTAAATCCATTAGGGGTTGAATTTATATGGTAAATCCCCTCATTTGTCGTGCCAACCTTTAAAGATTATGTTCAACAGTTGATTTTTGAAGCTGATGATAATGATGATTGTCATTGTTGTTTTAAATCTAGTTAATATAATATTTATTTGTTTACGAATTATTAACCTCATTTATGGCAAAAATATTATGTTCAGAATCCATACAGCAACAGTGGCGCCCTCATTCGTTCTTTTTCAAATGTATTCACAGACATCTAATAGTTCCAAAAAATAAGCCTGACTTTTTAAAGTCCTTGTTGGTTCACAGTTTATAGAGACATTACAGATTCATATTTAGGTCTTTGGAGCTGCTATGAATTGAAACACTAAAGTGGTCACTTTTAACAGATCTAAAGATGAATCCATAATGTCTCTGTAAACCAGAAATAACAACAAATACTCGTAGTATAGCTTGGTTTTTAGAATTAGTGTAGAATTTTGAAGAAATGTAGAAAATAGTGAATGCCACTGGCGCTCTATGGAGTCTTAATGATAAATAATAGATACTGAATAAATGAAGGCAAATGGAAATATTGTCATTATTTTCGAAAAAAGAACACGCGAAATATCAAGATTACGGACAAAGAAAAGTAAATCCATTGCAGCAGCGTTTTTTGAATTTGGAACATTACAACGCTAAATAATCTTTGGTTGGATCTCTTTTATCATTCTTGGCCCAAAGTAAGCCTTCGTACAAATTCACAAATTCAAGTGGCTGTATGGCCATAAATACGTTTGCCTTTCGGTACAGATATTAAATAAAAAAATGGCGGCAAATCTGAAAATTCGTCTTAATTTGTTATTTATATACTTAATAAATATATGTTTTAGTAATTGCCCCACTATGACTAATGCAACTTTTAATATTAATTAAATTAAATGTATAACATAAAAAGTATGTTTTATTTCCCTGCTTTCTTTTGAGAAAAGCACATTTATATGCCTCGGCGGAAATGCCAATTGCCTGTCTCGTATTAGTGAAGTCCTCGCCTACGACTCGGTCTTCAAACTCACACTCGACCTGCAATTGCCTATTTCAGGGCCTTTGCAATAGTGTATTATATATAAACTTGTTTTGTAACCATTATTACATATTTACTCGTAGATATACGAGTAATATTCCTAACTCGTATGATGCACCTACCCACAAAAACAAAGTTTTTGTCTATCTTTTTTTTCCCGACTCTCATCCATTGAGCCAGTGATTAAGTAATAAAAATAATAAGTTTGAACATTAAATAACGGAACACGTCAATTTCAAACGTTTATGTCTGAACTGGATTATATAAAATTGGTGATTGTATCGAAGGCTACCGTTTGGTATGTGTAGCTTAGCTATTAGCTATTACGGTTTATTGTTTTCCGAATGCCTCGTGACGTCATAGCTTTTATTTTTATTTCTAAGCGCTAAAGGTTTGTAATACATATTTGCAACGATTGAAACAACTCAAGCGGTATACCATTAGTTGAAGCCGTTGTAGCAAGTCTCAGTTGGGTAGAGCGTCAGTCATTGAACAATCGTGGTCTGGGTTCGATCCTGGCTCGTACCAATGCGTTCCAATTTGTATTTAGAATTTATGTACGAATGATAAAAATCATTACCTTTAGCGTTTCGGTGAAGCATCGTCAGGAAACTGCACACTCCTGAGGAGGAATTCAAAGGTTTGTGTGAAGTCTACCAATTTGCACTGGACCCGCGTGGTGGACTATGGCCCATTCACTCTCTGTAGGAGAGTAGGCCCGAGTCCCTGCATTCGGTACTTCTAAACTTACAAGACTCGCCCACGGTTCTCGTGAACTGTCGCCAGTCATAATCACTCTAACACTGACGTTTAGCAAACCAACCCATAGACACTCGAGGCAGTGTGAGTATGGTATGGCGCACACACTAAGTGAGTGATAAATTATATTTGAAAGTTTAATTCATTTAGTTAGTAGACATGAATCAACGCTGCTTTTACTGGAAAGTTTTAATTTATATGCAAGCATCAATATCTGGAGAGAAAGAACTCTCTCTTCTGTTAATTTCACAGCGTTTTTTGTTATAACAAAAAACCATGACCATGTGAAAAACCAGCAATGTTTCTGCTAATGTGCAGTTAGTGAAGCTTTTAATTTAACAACGGATTTAACTAAAAACTCATTACCACCAAGGACAGCGTCGTCCATCCTCATTTCATTTCATTTACTTTAAAAACTAACAGTCACGCGTTATATTACTCAGTGAACATCTATCTCTTAGATATACAATCACGCAGAAATACGTCTCTGGTAAAAGAATGCTTGAGTAAGCAATCATTTGAATAAGAAATAAAATAAGATGTGTTTATCGTTTGACCAACATTTACTAGTAAAATATTACAATAAGCTCCAGTTGTTATAGAACGTATTAGAATATTAACAGTATGAAAATTGTATACTATCTTTTTAAATTTAGGGGTTTTCTTCTGATTTAATTCATATTACGAATATTACGAATTCGAAAGTGAATTTGTTTGTTTGTTTGTCCTTCTGTTACATGTTAGAAAGACTAGACTTTTGTGAAAGTATATATAGTTGTAGGGCCAGAAAAGGAAACAGGCTACTTTTTGTCATAATCGATGTAGTTCCTGTGGGATTTCTTCGATCCATAAATTTTACTTTTTGGAGATTTGTTTTTAACCGCCTCCAACCATAGCATAATGACTACACAGCTATCAAGTTATCCGTCAACTGACTATCGGGATTTCCTGTGGTTGATTCCTATCGGTACTCGGTTTGACTGGCTAGCTACCACCATGTCATGTAAGTCTGTCTCCAAACAACAGTGTTAATAGCACTGTTTCATTGGGTATCAGTATATCGATATCGGTATTCTGTAACAGACCGTCACGTGGTCAGTGCCTCATTAACTTGCGACTTCTTCATAAACGTGCTTTATTCATACGGTTTAATCATCACTTACCATCAGGTGAAATGAAGTGCAAGTCGATTATTCACAAAAATTGTGTTTTAAATTGATCCATCACAGCTTTCCAATTATCGTACAGTTACTTATATGAAAAACAAATTGTTTATCTAGTTATATCGTATCAACGAACACTTGTTAGCTTTTAACTATCAGTTAATCATGTGGTCTGATTTACACGTGATTAAAAACAGTTGGTTTGCTTGTAATTAACGTTCCGTTTAAACTATTATTCAGTCGACCGAAACGTTGCGTAAGATTTTTCAGATGTTCATTTGGGCCATTGTATGAAGTAGGATTCATTTGGAACAGCTATTTCCTTAGCGCGTTTTCTATCACTGTTTGATCCTAAATTTTGATAAACCATAGTCACAGCATATATATTCTTTTCTAGATAGTGTGTAGCAAATTTTATTGTCTGTAATTGCTTAGTTACTACTCAGAATGGAATAAAAGCACCTATTCATGGAGCGTGTTTTAAGATCAAACTCATCTTCAATATAAAAGACATCAACGCACTAGAATATGTGTAATTTCTTTTATAAATGCGACGAACACAAAATATCATTATTACTTTTTACTTTTGTTATTTTGCAACGAGAAATCACAGGAAAAATTTTGTGTGTTCAAAAGGAAATGGTTTTACCCTTTATGGTAATGCGTAATACTGACGTCAATTAACATTAGATGAGATTGTGGTCAAACTTTTACATCATCGTATATTTAGTCATCTATACATATAGCCTATGGCAGTTCAATACTGAACATGGGCCTCTCCTAAGGTGCGTTATTTTTACGCGGTAATATTTTGATGATAACATCAATACTAGTGAAAATGTAATATGCCTATTTACATCCGTTCTTCGGGGTGTGTTCATTTGTAATATGATAAAATTTTCATAATTTAGGTTCGTAATATAATCGTCCAATAAGAAAAACTAAAGGGCCATCGAAATATCTCTTCCAAGCTGTGGGACGAGACAGTCGCAAATGATAAGCAAACTTTTATGATTACGATTAAAACTATGCGCTGACACAAAACTGAAACAAACAAAAAACGCGAAAAATCGATTTAAAATCGGTCCATAAACAGCTGTCTGACCTGAACCAAGTTTCCAACAGATTGTGGTGTTGTAAATGTGTTTTCTGTGCAAATGTCGTGCGTGGGCGCAGGGCGGCCGCGGCGGCCGTGCGGCGGCGCGGGCGCACAAAGCTCCGCGCAGCGGGCGCCCCGGGCGCACAATGACGATATTGTTTCCAGTTTTCGAGAACCATTTTTTGTTTAATCGTTATAGTTCTAATGGTTCTTTGTGGGAGAGTGATGATTTTACATTATGTCTGTTTTTAGTCGAAATACATGCATGTGTGTACTCGTATTACTTGTCAAGCCCTCAAGCCCTTGGCACAATTTATTGCATCGCCACTGCACAAATCTAGTTAACTGCAGTAGGCATAGACATCTTTAGTTTCTGATTTCTTAGGATCTGAATTCAACTGACTTCGTTTGGACAGTTGTGCACACATGTCTATAAACGTATAATGGTTTTGCACTTGGCCTTCATCTCACCTAAGTTCGGTTCGCTATCAAGCCACTAGCCCCGCCGTCCCGCAGAACTGTTCTCGGTGCAAATTCACCAGTTACTAGGTTGTGTAAGTTATTGAATGAAAAGAGTGATGTTTGTGATATACATTTCGAGCCTTTAACAAAATTTAGAAAAAATCTTACATAAAAAATACTACTTTTTAGGTATATATAAATAATTATAAATACATAAATTAATATAATACAACTACCACGCTAGCCTTAGGCGACTGTAACTGTCTTCTATTATTTTCTATTTCTATTACATTTGTATTGCATTTTTAACTGTTTTACGAACGTGCGCTCAAGGTTTTCATGTGATTACCTGCCATAGTGCTTTAGCGTACTTAATACTAATCGCATGATGTGTGTGTCTGTAATTGGCTGTACATTTAGCTTACGATGTATATGTACTTTACTTTTCTTGATAATGAATGTAACAGCTGTTGACATGCCAAATAAATAAAATAAAATAAATAAAATAAGTAATTCTCGCACCTTCCGACTAGCATTGAGAAACTACAAGAGCTTCCGTTTGGTAAAGTTTCTGACTCTTACGATACTCGTAAGGGCGGTGCTCAGCGTTAGACATTTTCCGTCCGATTCTGAGTATACAGTAATGCGCACAAAGACAGAAGAAGAACCTTGACATCTCATGTCTATACTAAAGTAACGTTTTCTCCTTTTCACAAAGGGCATTCGTTATAAGAGCGACGAGCATAGCCTTATGTGGTAAGCTTCTACCTCAAATCATACTCGATCTAATAATCTTTGATTTCATCGACCTATGGCGTTTCTTCCTATAATTTATCAAATATCTAGGTATAGTCCGACCTTGAATAATCGTAAGGTCGCGTAGAATTCATGTCACATCTCAGATAATGGCGCGTTCACATGACGCGTTTACAGATTGGACGCGCGGCTGGCACGCGACTCGATAACGCGCCATGAACGCGCAACGACGCCGGCTCCGGCCGCCTGTTCTCTGTAATGGTTTCTTTTAAATTAAATAACAATTGCGTTTTAATTACACTTCTTTTGGAAGGTGTTACTTGGTATTTAAAATGGCGTTACTTTTGGATTAAAGTTAGTTATGCCGCATTTACCCTTTAATGGTTTAAAGACTGTCGATGTCGAATGCGTCTGCGTCTGGCAATGATGAAAAATATATGTTGGTATTTTTTTTCGATTCCAACGTGTTTTATCACAATTTGTTTTAAAATAACGACGCATCTGACTAAAGATGAGACCGTTCTAAGATAATAATAAACAATATCTTCTTTAATGTAACTATATGTCACTTAATTTTAACCCTAGTATATTATATTATACTCATTCTGTATTTTTCACTCCCGATGTACATAACTAAAAAGTATATTAATATTAAAATCTCAATTTATTTTTTGGGAGAGATTGTATGTATACTTTTATATACATACTTATATACAATCGTATTATTAGACCTATTAATTTACTTTATCTGGCTGATAATGGATGACTTGCAGCGAGTCATTTACTTCTAAATGTAACACAAGAGTTCGCGGGGTGTAGAGAGTGGAAGGAACCTCTAGTCTCACGACCAGTCTGTTTGGCGGGTAGTCTGTCTGCTTTCAGAACAACATTGTAGTAAAATCTTCGTCGGCATCTTCACATGTTGTCAATAAAATTTTATTTCTACACCACATCCAGTCTTTGTGGTCGCGGAAAGAGTATATTTGCTCATTGTTGGCGGTGTAGGTTTCTCACAGATCTCTACAACGTGCCGTGTGGCTTGCAGTCGTTAACATTTTAAAAGATTTGTTATGAAACTGACAATCGTGTCATGAGAGTGAATCTAGAAAAACGTAGTTTTAAAAGCTTTATTATTTTTCCATTTCAAACTTTATAATCAGTCATGAAACAAATGACATGGCGCTGACGTGGCGGAGACATCAAAGTTCATTGCGTTTTGTACTATTTCATGAATAATTAGATGTATTTTAATATTCGCAATGAACTTTGCTTGCCTTTGTATATCGCGCCTTAGGAAAGCCTTTGTCCAGCGGTGGAGTAACGCAGGCTGTATACATCATAATGATGGCCGGTGTATACGCTACTTACAGGTCCGTTTCAGGATTGAAAGTAGAACAAACACTTGAAAGTATTCTCCCATGGTACTGCCCTATCGAGAGTTTGTATGTAATTAAGACACAAACATGCTATACGAATATTACTTTTTGCCTTTGTTTAACCCATAATTTTCTTTCACAGGTATGGTTCCAGAACAAGCGTTCAAAAGAGCGGCGGCTGAAGCAACTGACCTCAATGGGTCGAGGTCCGTTCTTCGGGTCTTCGCGGAAGATGCGAGGTTTCCCCATGAACCTGTCCCCTGGAGGTCTGGAAGAAGGTCCGCCGGGGTTTCCATACTTCGCGACTGCCGATGGGAAATTCGAATTTGGCTATGGACCCCCATTCCACCATGATGCGCCGTTTTTCCACCCACCACCGGCGATGCCCTTCAATCAGCCTGGTTAGTAGATTTGCAATATGATTGTTTGATGTTTACTAGTATTTATTATACTCCGATAAGGGTTAGTGTTGTTTCCAATAAAGACCAGTCGACTTTTCTAAATGATGTAGTTATGACACATTTCCTCCCATTTTCTGACTTCTCTACGCATGGCCATTGCCGAGACATACATGTTTTGCCGGTTCTAATTCGTTACGTACCTCTCACTGAATATCCCGGATCTTTTTCATTGAATAAATTTGTAAGATATTAAGATAAATATTTGACTTTCTTGGTGTATTTTAAGTAACAATGATTTGGATATGTATTAATCCATCATCACAATTTCACGACAAATTTGATCCTAAATGTACGATTGTGACGATTCAAGTAGAACCAATTCTTATCAAATTTGACATGTTACTAAGTTGCTAAGATGTATGACAAATAACAGTAAAATTAGTTTCTGTGAAAATTTCGAGTCTTTGATTTAACCGACAAACCGGCAAGTCGGATATTATAACTATAAATAAGAATTATGAATGAGTTAACGGTTGAAAAGATTTATTGAAACGTTTGAACTTATTTAACTTATTGATTACCGTGGGAAACTGAATATATTTTACATTAGAGCCAGCTGAGTGGGAACGAATGCGATGGCCTAAGTTTATCAGTTTCTTTAGTAAGTTCTTATTACGAATTTATAGTAGTCAATGTGTATACACGATATATTTGGAATTCTGACCAATATTTAACGCTCTTGTAATTTAAAATTTTATTTATTAAATCTCTGCTTATCGCTGAATAAATTGTCAGAACAAATGCTGGCAATAAAGGGATTGATTGGGATTATAGTGCTAAATATCATCTGTCCGGTTCCATCCACCGTTTCAGAAAATATACGAGTACCTTAAAAATTAATTTAAAGTTTGCGATTTAATACTTTTAATAGGATTTCATTCAAGTGTTTGAAAATGAGTCTATGCAAAGATTACTAATTATTTTTGTGTCTTATCTCATCAATGTATTAATATAGTCATTAAATGATTTGAATTTTACCAGAAAAGTACAGATTAAACTTTGAATTAACTTGTTTTGGCTCATGGTTTTCTTTACTCACTTTCTACGTCTAGTGAAATATTATTTCTAATTTCAAAGGACATTCTCGTAGCACCAACTTTTCATGTACCAGGCGCTTAGTAACGTGAGCAGGTCGATTCGCAGGCGGAATGGAGTCGCTGCCGGGCGAGTTTCCCGACCAGTTCCCGCCTCCTGACCACCTGGTTCTTCCAAGACCCTCGTCTCCCGAGTTCACCTTCGGAGACGCCCCGCCACCCCTCCATCCCGAGGGTCTGGTCTGGTAGCTGAAGCCGGAGCCGCGGGATTACCACGATTGATGCGGCTCGACGGGTTACAAAGTGGACATGTGTGACGGTGTTTATTAGATATAGGTACCTACATATATACATACATGTATATTATGTATATGGGATACAGGAGTGACGATAAAGACGCAGTGATTATGTGATTTTTTATGACAAGTAGAATTGCTTGTTTACAGCTCGATGACGCGAGCCGTATTCCATTTTTGAATGAGTATTTCTGTTCTATTTTTAAATTTCGCCGTTCTATTGCTGGCAATACAGGCATATAAACGGTAAAATCGTTTCAAAAAAGCGTAAGAGTAATACATAACGGATGTTTTGAGAAATTCATTTTGGTTTATTTGGTTTAAGATGATTTGGTAAATGTTCATATACTCAGTATTCTAAAGTTCATTGAAACTAAATTACTTCTCAAAGTTTTAATACATTTACGCATTTGTATAGATATATGTATTATATATGTATTATTCTGTAATGTTTTCCTCGATGGAAATTTTTTATTTCGCTCATCTGTTTATAATTTCACTCTTACACGTGTATTTCAACCATGATGCTAGTATATTTTTATATTGAGATGCAATATCACAAAATTTCGCTTTTCCATAATCTCTCATATAATTTTTGTCGTTAGTTTAAAAAATAACTATATTTTTGTGATTAGCTGCGCTACTGTGAATAACTAGATATAAGTTGTACAGAAATGAAATTTTATAATATAGATTAATTTATTAAAAATAAGTAAAAATAGAAGAAATAAGTAATTTATTTACACTGGGTTACGAATAATGAAAATAATAATTTTGGTTCCTATTTTAAGATAGAAGAAGCATCTTGAAGCATTTTAGTGGTAATAATTGTCGTGTATTTATTTTTACTTTTAATTTTGGGGTGATATTGAAAGATTTTTTCTTTTTAATGTGTAAGGCAATTTACAAAATAATTAGAACTTAGGACAGATATATTGCTAGCGTGCAAAGACAAAAACTATTTTTATTCATATAGGTTTATTTCAGGCCTTAATATTATCCTATCACAAAACCTTTTAAAATCACCCCCATGGTCCTTAATTAATTGCAAGATACATTTTCTTTTAAAGATTCTTGTGGGACGCATGTTTCTGAAACACGGTATTTGTACATATATTAATTGTACATAATAACTTTTATTGGTCTGTATCATATATAAAAATATATATAATAGTATATAAAACATAGTTTATAGTTAAGTTTTACAAGTACTCGAATGTACTTATTTTTGAGTATACCTTAAAACTTTTGGACCGTGTCAAAACGGTTCGGGAAAGTTTTTCATTTTCACACATTTTACACGAGACAAAAATCGGGAGTTTTAGATCTATTTATTAATGTAATACGGTATCTTTTACGTGGCAATTCTATCATTTATTCACACCACCAATCAATTCTTGAACAAACATCAGGTAAGTGTTAAAAAATTTCAATGTTTTCTATTCATTTGTTACCTAAAAACTATTGATAAACATAATGCATTTAGAAAATGAACTATTATACACATTTTTATTTCATGAATTTTTGCCAACAAAATTAAAATCCCATTGTACCCTATTATTGAATAACACCAACAAATAACAGTCAATAGAAGAAGAAAAATCTGTTTTGTAGTTTATATATATTAACTGTGAAAAAATCTTTGTTAATATTATATCCTAATATATTGCAAAAACAGGGTCTTACGAAATTAAAAAAATTAATTTTCTACTCAACCCACGGGAAGCAATGGAGCTATCTAACTATAGTTGATATAACATTGAGGTACTTTTTACGATTGCCACTAAAAGTTACTCATTATATAGATTCGTACGAACTACAACTTAAAAGGCGTGGAACTAATGAACTAAGATCTTTAATCATCATCACCAGCTGGAAAAAATAATTGAATTGAATTGAAAAAGTCCAGCAATGATCATAAAACAAATAGTGAAACTTGTATAAAATGAGGCGAATTCAATGACGTCTGTCATTTGAGTACTTAAAGGTGTTAATAGATGGCGTGGAAGAGGTCACACTCCAAAAAGTATTGACAATGTTGTCAGATTTATTTGCACAGCTGTTATATTCTCTTTGGTAGTTGTATGCCAGTATTTAGTATAAAAACTCCTTGCTTGGAATTCATACGAAAAAATATACATTGGACAGTTATGATGAAAAACTATTTTCGTTTTTTTAAAGTCTCTCAGTTGGAAGCATTTACTATTTAAGAATGATTTCGCGAAATATTTACTAAAATATTTTTTGACATTTATTGTAATGTCGGCACACAAAAATTGTTTATTTGAAACGGTCTATCAGCTATTCGTTACATGTTTTGAGTCACGGTATAATCATTGAGACTTATATAATTTTAAAATGAAATACTCTTCTATTAATAATTCTATTTGGATTATTTACGTCGTAAATCAATTAATTACTTAATTTAAGTTTATTAAAACCCTCACACTTGTTAGTGTAGAAAAAATTGTTCTTTTGATATTTGAATATCCATATTTCAATTTTTTCCAACGCGTAATTTGGTAAAAAACTAATTTTGAAAAATGACAATATTTGTCTCGTGACTGAAAACATCTAAAAATGCATTATATATATAAACAGGTTATTATTATGTATGTACTGTAGATAATAAGTGTTAATATAAAAATCGGGTACATACTTTTGTCTATCTGTCTGTACTTAAATTTAGTACTTAATAAAAGTATAATGGAATTGTCTGTAAGAATAAAATCTATTCGGAAAAATAAGTACCTTTTATTTCTGTTCTTTTTTATAGATTCACTGGTGTATAGATACACCCGCTTTGAATTAAAATCGGGACCTCTGGGTTGCGAATCCAGCTGTACGGAGGCTAGTAAAATCTTAATAATCCTAGTTTCACCATCAGACAGGATACGTCCACCGCTGGGCATAGGTATCCTCCATGGTACACTACAATGACCGGATCCGAGCCACTGGTATCCAGCGTCTCCCAGCGATCTTTATTAGGCCGTCGGTCCATCTAGTGGAGAGAAGGAATGGTACACGTTTTCCAGTACGTGGTCGCCACTCGAGAACTCTTTACTCCACATTGGTTATCCGTTCTAGATATGTGGTCTGCCCATTGCCACTTCTCCTCCTCTTCAATAATATATTTTGGTCCGCAACGATTGAAAAGTTTTCTACCTCTGTAACCTTTTATGTAACCCGTTACGTAAAGCCTAATTTTTGAAATGAGTACGCGTGTCTTCTGATTTTAAAATCTACATAGATTCTCGCCACTCCACTCGACAAAAGAGAATATAACATACTACCACACTACACTCGACTGAATTACTAACATGGCTTCGGCCTTTATACAAGAACTGTATTACTGGATGTTAGAAGAAATGATAAGGATATTTGTGGTTAAATATATTTATTTTCAAAAGAAATTTCATTTATTGAGAATTCTTAAAATTAAAATAAAATTTTGCGCAGAAAACATTCGGACACGTTATTACACCAAACACTTGGCTGGTGGTGGTTTTGTCTTTGCCTTTTCAAAAAAACCATACCAAAAATGCATTATAATACTGAAAAAGCAAAGATATATCGTCTATGGTACAATATTTATGGACAAAAACGTGTGTTTAGTTTTTTAAACTATAATTTTATGAGACAGTCGCTATTTGATTTGCTATCAGGACCTAGTGGTCCAGACTAAAACGTAGTGATTTACTTGCTCAGTGGTCCAGACTAGGTCCAGACTTTGATATCTGTGTTTACAGTAAGTGTTCGCGTACCGTTTCGCGTGTTTGTTGTACAGTGAACCCAGGCGTGGACAACCAGCGGCAATGAGACAACTAGGCCAATGAATGTGCAGCAGATGTGCAGTGTTCACAGCAGCTGGAGTCATAACACAGTCCATTACATCCATACACACACGAATTAGGCAGAGCAATCGACCCAAGATCGACCAGTAAAGGTTGCCGCGTCCTTATATTCATTATGAGTAATATTCATCGTATAAATAAAAATTATTTCATTCATGTCGTGACAAAATTCTCTCGTGGCCTTCATGTTAGTCCTGCTGGGCTCCACCAGTAAGTATGTAAGTTGACCGTTGTGCTTTAACCGTCGTTTCGATATTATTGTCCGCAAAGGCCACCATCGTAATTGCCTGCCTAAGTCCTCTGTTGGACATGAGCCCTCATAGGTTGCCAACTCAAAATTTCCATTACCCGACCGCCATAATCAGTGACCAAGGCGGATTGGTAATTGCAGTAAGATTTTGTTGATACACTCTGTTCATACTTTACATACAAATTGTCAAAATTTGTAAAAAATCTAAAAGTATCTGAGTGTTTTATGCACAAACCTAAAACTAAGCTTGGGGACACGCCTGCCTTTGCTGTTCTGATCTACTAGGTAGACAGACAGGCGTGTCTTTACTAATTGCACAGCGAGAGTAAAAGGTAATAAAATAGTACGTATCTTGGCAAGGGCTAGATTACGAGCGCAAATCAAATAAGCCCGGCGACCGGTGAGGCGCGATCAACTCGTATTCTTTTCTAATCTAGGTTATTCTACGTAGACCAGAACTGAATCCTGATGGTGAGTGACGATAAAACCTTAAGAGGCAGGCTATGTTGGTAAGACCACGTGGTCGGTTTCAAGGTTAAATTGTTTTGTAGCTGTCCCTCTCCGAGCCCTATCCTAACCGAGCGCGTACGGTGAGACAGCATACATTATGCGATGTTATCCACCCGTTATTTGGATGTTTCGTAGTCCAGGGATCATTTGAAGGATACAGTATATTATGTAACCATTTTTTTAATACAGTATACTAATGAAATTTCAGATGTCGGTGGTTTTTCCAAATTGTTCTAAATTGATTCATACTCTTGTAAATCAGGTTCAAAGTTGGGGCTTTTTATTACCGAAAAATACAATACTTTGACGCCCTGTAACTCTGGAAGTATATATTTAAACGAAAATCTGACTCACCACCGACACATATATTTGTTTCTAGATTGTGTCTTGAAAATTTCATAGATTTTCATAGCTTAATACTCAAAATATGACTGGACTACGTTTGTATGGGCGCTTTGACAACAGCATAGCCTCTTAATAGAAAAGCGCTCACTGCTTACTTTGAAACACAAATTACCATACCTTTATGACTTCAATATGAGTTCTACCGAGCCACACTTTATCCACCAGTAACATTGCACCTGTGACATTAAACGATGTTCAGTATCAATTTGTAAATAAACCTGGAGACTATTGGCGGAATAAAATTAACCACATTCGTAATGCGAAGGTGTCTGCCCACCCTAACGCCATAAAGGAAAATTGGAATCGTGCTAAGGGCGCGCCACACGTGGCGGTTTCGCACGGTTGTATTACAGACGGCTTGTGACGCTCGCCCTTTAATTGGAAGCGGTTTGTTTGCTGCTACGATGTGATCGCACTCCATTTTGCTTTAGATTCCGTTTATTTTGTTGTTAAATTGAAAAATAAGTATCTATATATTTGAATTGTACCACCTGTTTCCATAATAAAGAGTGTTCTATTCTATTCTATTCTATTCTGGAGGTACATGACGTCATAAATGATTTGCATTGACAACGCCCCATGCTAAACAAAAACTTGGTTGTTCCTCATGGTTCTGGAAAAATGGCGTAAAAATTTACTGTAGTTCTTTATAGAACATGGTATTGTTATAATAATAATAAATACATGACAAGACATTTAAATATCTGGAAGCCTGAGCTGAGATTCAATGAACAATTATTCTAATCGAGGCGAAGTTAAGTCAATAACATTTTAAATATAGTGAAATTGATAAGAGCGGGATTCGAGTCTTAATGAACATTAATCTGGCTGAAAATTTAGACTGTTGTCGATTACAATTGATATATCATATTTGGCGGTTCTTATAATGGTGAACAAATTTCGACGCTAACGGTATACGACCGATAGCTTAGTTAGCAAAGCGTTCGCCCCAGATTAGCGTGAGACGTAGGTTAAAGTCCCGCTCGGAACAATTTTTGTTACTATTTACAAAAAACATTTATGGGTTATTTCGGCTACGAACTGGCCAATAAAATAGATTTTTTCCTTCAATATCCTTCACTAATCGATTTCTGGACCCCGGAATCTGTGTTCTACATCTGGGAAACGTTCACTGCTGAACATACGTAGTCCTCCGCTTTGGTATGACACAATGACCCGTGCCGACCCACTTGCATCCAGCGACTCTTCGCGACCTTTACTAGGTCGACGGTCCATCTAATAAAGGGACGGCTCGGTACAAGTTTCCCTGTACGTGATCGCCACTCAAGAACTCAACATTGGTTATCCATTCTTCGAGCGATGTGCCCTGTGTGTGTGTGTGTGTGTGTGTGTGTGTGTGTGTGTGTGTGTGTGTGTGTGTAAAAAAGTACTTGTAGGGCAGGCTAGCATACCCAAAAATTCACCTGAAAATCATGTTAACATGGACTTTTACTATGAGCTTCAGTTTACGAAAATATATTGACAAACTAACGCGCCGCCCTGCTTTTTAAGAAAGGAACGTAATGTTCTCAAATAATGGTTTGCGTTTGGCCTTCATCTCGCCTGATGATAACACTCGTGGCATCATGGCTACACACACCTGAGGTCGTGGGTTCGATTCCAAGCTCTCTGAGACTCTGGTTGGTTGGTTGTACGTAGGACTTTTTTGTATGTTCTAAAAACAGTATATAGCTATTTTGGTTATGTTCTATTCTATGGTCAAATCTAATTAAAAATCGGCGAATCTGAGTCAAAGGCACATTTTCTCTGTTGCCTGCCATATTTCTGAGAACTCGTCTAGTTATTGCTTATCATTCTATCTACGAGCCTACAAGTTAGCCTCCACAATCATAAATATGCATCTAGGTAGACTACATAATCTATCTCACAACCACATACATTTACTTTGCAAGTACGAAATCATTTTGCAAATAAATGAGTCCATAGTAAGAGGGATTGGCAAAAAGTGTGTGGTCACGACACCCATTATACAGTATAATTAGCTACCTCATAGGTAGTCTCTAACTCATTATCACCTCACATTAGTTTGTAAGCGAGTTGCCTAACAAAAACATACTTTGTAACTGGCCTAAGTAAAGTATGAATAGAAAAATAACTTATGCGAAAGTAAACGAATTCAATTTTTGCAACTTATACACACGTTTGAACATTGTTTTTATGAGTGAGCCAATGAGTCCCTAAGATTCATCGGTCTGTCTGCCCATTTTCTATCACCATCATCAATCGCTTTAAAATTTAACAGAGTGTGTAGTTGTGTACTATGGATCCACAAATTTAAATTCGCTGATTGGGCTTTAGAATGGGCTATGGAACCAAAATGGCCATAGTATTATCAAGCTGAAGTGGCAGTGGGCTGATTATATTTGCCGAAGGACCGACTATCGCTATAGCAGACGAGTCCTTGAGTGGAGACCACGGATAGGTGGAAAGACGATTTACGTAGTGTAGCCGTGAATGGATGCAGAGAGCGTAAGACCGAATTGAGTGGCGCACTCTGCGAGCGGACTATGTCCAGCAGTGGACTGAAGCAGGCTGTACATTATAATGATGATGTGATGGCCGCTATAATAACAAATAATAAAAGTTTTAAAAAATAAACGTGTTTTCCGTCATTTTTTGCTTCCTACGCACACAGCTGTTTAAATAATTTGCTTTTTAAAATATAATGATTTGTGAGCTGGATACTGAAGTATAAATATCGAATCATACTTTGCGGCACACACATTTTCTTTCAATTTTTTTCTAAATAAATGATTAGGTAGTAACATCCTATATTTGTTTCTTCCTGTGCAGGTAAGATATATGTAAGCTAAGGTGGGTACAGAAGCGATAAACAACGCTGCCGTGTCGGGCGGCGCGGGCGGCGCGGGCGCAGCGTGGACGGAGCGAGCGATGCCTCATCAATCAGCATTGGTCACAGACATCGGGGAGCGGTTGCCTTGCGTGATGCCGATACAACTGGACTGTTGCTCTACCAGTTTTATTAAGAATAAATTGTAGCGGTAAGATTCAAATAATATACCTTTTCCTATCGCGTTAAATACTCCCGAACTTCTGTTGTTGTATACTATTTTCTTTGTCAAAACTTGACCATTTGAATGTTTTTCTTGTTGTTCCTAGGATTTATAGGTAATGTATGTATAATAATCGTAATGCTTTCTTTGATATTATTGTATTTTTTAAACAAAACTCTGTTTCAAAGAATCCACAGGCTTAAAATTTTCCGACATTCAAATTGACTCAGCATCTAAAATAAATAATCAAAACACAGAAACATGCCAGGGGTCATCGATGTAATTATTTTTAAAGTATTGCTCTAGTGCTTAATTATGGAAATAAAAAATGTGAATACGTTTGTATGGAAAAATTGCACTAGCATAATAAGATAGCTACGTTCCCATACACAATATTATAAAGTAGAGCAACATTCGATGTGCATCGATGTTTAGATCCACTGGTTGTTAGCATGTGCCTGAGTATTACTAATTCAATGGAGATACGTGAACATTGCCACACACATACATACGTATCAGTAAATATACTTTAGCGATAGTTATATCATAGCAGTTATTTCTTGTTAGATGTTTTTTCGGTATCTAGCGAGTCTAATCGCTGCAATTTATCATTTTATCGGCAATTATTATTTAAAGTTATAATTACTTTTACTCCTGAAATCTTGTGTTATGGAGTGTTGACCAGAAATACGAGAAACCGTAGACATAGGTGGAAGTTTACGATTTTATCGTAAACAAAACTTGAGATTCAGGTCAAGCGTTGATCTATCTTCTATAAAAAAAACTTCATAATCCTTCAATTAATAATCTCGTACAAATGCGACTTCAATGTCATCCTCAGTAAAACTTCGAGTTTAAAATTCGGCATAGAGATTTTTGCTTCTTAAAACAAATTACAAGCATTCGCTTACATAATATATTTAATACTAAATAATTTATACACTATAACAAACATAACTAAGGTTTAGCCAATTTAAACTAATATAAGTGTCAGGTGTGACCAGAATAACATCGATAAATAATTAATTACCTTAAAACTTACAATATCAGACCAGACTAATGCGTGGCTAGAATTTTCAAACTAAACAATACAAACCACTCAAGTGTGTTACAGAGCGTGAAGCAATAGAGGCGGCATAAATTAATTTGGCTCTAAACTTTACAAAAATAAGCCGCAGTAACCTGGTGGTCACTGCTGAACCTGCTGTGGTCCTTCTTCGTTGTATGTCACAATGACCAATCGCGAGCCACTCAATTTCTCGGCACGTGTGCCACTTAGGAACGATTCCTTCTCATCGGTTATTTTAAAAAAAACTTCCGTTTTTTTATATTAAATACACTATTTAGTTAATTATCCTTCGTTAAAAATTAAATTTACAATTAAATTAAATTGAGCAAATATTCGCAGTAAAAGTTGAGCCTATTTTTAATGTGACACAGTGTTTCAACAGACATACAGTTAGGTTGGTGGTAGGGACCTTTTATACATTCGCCTTGCTAGCTAGCACATGTTACCTAAGTCTTTCACCAAACTTTTAATTACTATTGATAGCACTGTTTTCACCTTATATCAGGTGAGATTAAGGCCAAGTCATCATCAATCATCAACAGCCTATATATGTCACCACTGCAGGGGCTCAGGCCTACTCTCCTACAAAGAGTCTAAAGGCCATATCCACCACGCGGGTCCAGTGCGGATCGGTAGACTTCAAACACACACCTTTGAATTTTTTCTCAGGAGTGTGTAGGTTTCCTTACGATCCTTCACCGAAGAGCCAATGATAATTATTTTTATCATTCTTCGTACATAAATAACAAATAACAAATTGGTACGAGCCAGGATCGAACCCAGACCTCGTTTGTGCAAGGACTTACACTACGTAACTAAGCTACCATGGCTTCCTAAGTGCAAGCCCCTAGCACATAAAAATAATTATTATCTAAGTGTTTATGACGAAGTCATTGATGAACATTCTACTTTTACTTTCAAACACACATCATTCGTCTAAACAACGCATAAACACAAAATTCCTCGCGTACTTCGTTAATTAATACAATTGTTAGGGCACAAACCACCCCCGTGTTAATGTATATAGAGCATGCAATACCCCCCACTAGAGACTTCATGTGAAATCTGATAAGAATCATTTGTGAAGTCATTATGCCTGTTTACTCTTTATTTAGGTCATTAACGATGATTGTGTTTGTGTTTATGGATACAAGCACGATAACTCTAGTTATTGCTACTGTATTAAATAAATTTTTAATGAAAGTCGGAGTTCGAGAGATAACGCAGAATGGATTCAAATATTTAGTAGGATTTCATTTTAAAATAATGTATTCAAATTTAATCAATGAAATAATATTTTTATAATGTCAAAGTCATAACATTGTTTATTCAAAATAAATTTGTAAAAAAGATTTTTTTCGTCAATCATTATACCTTTCGGAAAAGCGTTCTGAAGTGAAAGAAGAGCAAAATACACTATATAGCTGCTATGTCTAATTTTGATTTCATTTAAACTATTCAAATAAATCAATATCTCCCTGAAAACGTGCACCGCTAAACATCACCTTGTGCTACCATACAACACACAAATAACGAGATCGAAAAATCCATAAACCATGTATCTGAGAGAATCGACGACCTCCAAACGAATATATCAAAACTAGAGAAAGACCGTAATGTTTTAGAAAAGAAGTTGGAGAAAATGGAGTCTAAACAAGATGAACTAGAAAAATCAATGAGAAAAACAAGTGTAGAAATACGAAATGTACCAAAAGTAAAGGGAGAGAAAAAAATCGACATTTATACATACATTCATACCCTTGCTAAGAACCTCAAGATGGAAGCGAGCACTTTCTCCTTGCGCGACGCTCACCGCCTACCCAGTAAAATAGAGTCACCCACAGCTCCTATTGTTGTAGAATTTGACAATACAATCATGAAGAACCAGTTCTTGGATGCAATAAAGTATCATCACAAAAATAACCCAAAAGACCAATTAAAGTCTGATATGATGGGAATGACACAAAGCAGATCGCCGATATACGCATCTGAATATCTTACACCAAAATCAAAGCGACTGCACTATCTGGCAAGAGACTTAGCAAGAACAAAAGGCTATTCCTTCTGTTGGACCTCAAACGGGAATGTCTATCTGCGACGTCAGGAGGGAAGTCGAGTAATTACCGTTACTTCTGAAGCTTTGCTGTCCGATCTGAAAAAAACTGATTGACTAGATATAGCCGAATACAGTCATGTATTATTAACAATATATATTAGTTTAAGCATCTCAATCACACAAACACAAACATTATTCTCACAATTAAAAACAATGAATACACAAAATATCATTATTAAGAATATTAAAACCTCACAAAACACACACATATACTCATATACTCAACATATAATCGTCGTCATTATAATCCTTCATCGCTCACATTTAATACCTCAACACATACAAAAACAAAACATCCATAATCACATAATCTCAATCTATCAACCAAAAACAACAATATCTGAATCAAACTCCGTATACAATCGCGCGTACCAACCTAAATTTAATGTACTTGCCTTGCTTATGTGTATAAACGCCACCACTCCGTATTTACAACACGAGTTTCTAAACACCCCTATAAAAAGTTATAATGAGTATTAAGGAAATAATAGAAAATTTGGATGATATAAAAGGTGCGGAGTCTTACACATGCGATCCTGAAGATGTTAGCTCCATGATACCATACCCAAACAAATGTACTAAAATAATGTGCCAAAACATACGTAGCATAAAAAGAAATTATGATGGATTATCAACTCTTCTACAAAGAATAAATATAGAATTTGAACTAATCGTACTGACCGAATGCTGGCTGTCGTGCTCTGGTAACTTGCCTCATATAGACCAATATAACACATACAGTACAAAAGATATGTATAACCAAAATGATGGTGTTCTATTGTATATAAAGCAAGACTTAAAACACACTGTTGAAGAACCTGACTTCTTAGAAGCAAATTGCTTGATTATTACATTGGGCATACATACGGCAATTATAGCAATATATCGTCCGCACTGTTTCAAGCATGATGTAACAAAATTCCTACAATCATTAAATTTAACACTTACCAAGCTAGCAGCTTACGAAAACATAATCATTATAGGTGATATAAACATAGATATAGCTCCACAGAATACTGATCCAAATTCAAACGGATATCTCAATCTAATATCTTCTCATGGTTTGTTACCTGCATTCACCACAGCAACCAGAATACAAACCTGCATTGACCACATATTAATAAAAACAAAAAAAACTGCACACGCTTTCATAATACAAACTGCTCTCACAGATCATGACGCGGTTGCTCTGTCTCTACAAATAAGAAAAGATAAATATTATTCTCAACCTCAAATTTCTAAAATTGATTATTCAAATTTGGAAATAACTATCTCAAACACAGACTTTAATCCAATTTATAATCTTCAAAATCCAAATGATATAGCAAATTTAATAATTCACATTATAGCAGGTGCTCTTGTAGAACACACAAAAATCCTTCACCAGTCTCACCGTAGAACAACAATTAAGCCTTGGATAACGCTAGGTATGTTACGCTGCATGAGAAACCGTGATAACATGCATAAAAAGTTAAAAATTACACCAAAAAATGAAACTCTAAAAACTACCTATCGCAGGTATAGAAACTACTGCAATAATATGTTAAAAAACGTTAAAAGACTGTATGAAAGAAACGAAATTAAAAAAGCAGGTTCAAATAATAAAAAAATTTGGGAGGTTGTCAAAAGAGCCACAAATCTAAACAAACGTACTCCTTCAACGAATGATTTGCTGTCCCTTTCATCGACACCTGAGCGTTCGGTGGAAATGGTCAACAAGTACTTCGTAAATGTCGGGGCTACTCTTGCAGAAAAAATACTAAAAACTGATTACTCCGAGCCTCGAATTTCAGCTACAAGTAAAGACTCATTTGTTCTTTTGGAGACTGACAATGAAGAGGTAGAAAGACTCATCATGTCTCTAAAAACAGACTGTGCACAAGGTGTGGACAACATACCTAGCAAAGTTTTAAAACTTAATAAACAACTCCTTGTACCTCCAATCACCTACTTGTGTAATCGGTGCATTAAAACTGGAATTTTCCCCAGAATCCTTAAAAAGTCAGTAATACGGCCAATTTTCAAGAGTGGTAGCAGGGACCGTGTCAACAACTACCGACCAATATCCATACTGCCATCCATTTCAAAAATACTGGAACGTATCATTAACAAACGACTTACGCAGTACCTGGAATCAAGCGGCACTCTCTCTGACCAACAATATGGTTTTCGCAGTGGCAAATCTACTGACGGAGCTGTTAATGATCTTACTGACTTTATAGTTCATAACATGGATGCTGGTAAAAAATGACTAGCAATATTTATTGACCTAGCTAAAGCTTTTGACACGGTCTCTATCCCATTATTGATTAAAAAACTTGAATGTCTGGGAATTCGAGGCTTACCACTCAATCTATTTAAAAGTTACCTCACCGAAAGAACCCAGTGTGTCAGGATTGATAATTACACAAGCACGGAAGAGCAAATCACATATGGCATACCGCAAGGTAGCATACTGGGGCCAACGCTATTTCTTACCTATATTAACGATCTATTCTTCAACAAACTACAAAATGGAAAAATTCTGTCCTTTGCAGACGACACAGCGCTGATTTTTACAGGCGATAATTGGAATGACACATTCAACAACGCCCAGTCAGGTTTCAATACAGTATTAAAATGGCTACATAGCAATTTACTCACAATAAACTCAGATAAAACAAAAGTTGTAACCTTTGCCATCCGCGACATCTCACTACCATACAACACTAACCTATCAATAATTGCTCACTCATGTCACTCAAACATCAATTGCAACTGTCCCAAACTAGAATCTGTGTGTACAATTAAATACTTAGGGGTAATAATAGACCGTAACCTAACTTTTCGACCTCATATAGAGAATCTGACAGCACGATCTCGAAAGTTAATATACGTTTTCCGAACGCTACGTCACATAGCTGACTACGATACCATACGCACCGTATACTTTGCATTATGTCAATCCATTCTCACGTATTGTATAACAGCATGGGGCGGGGCGGCGAAAACGCATATGATGGCTTTAGAAGTAGCGCAAAGAGCTATACTGAAAGTGGCAACCTTCAGACACTTCATGTTTCCCACTAAAGAACTATACGACAGTTGCAAAATACTGTCGATCCGCCAGTTATTCGTTCTCTACACGATCATGAAACAACACTCTAAGCAAAAATATGACCCGAAGTTCGAAACGACCAAAAGACGACATGATATAGTATGTCTATCAAAAAAATTTAAAACAACTTTTGCACGAAAATTTAGCATACACATAGGTCCTAAAGCTTACAATACCGTTAACAGAATATTAAATATATATCCGCTCTGTAAGAACCAATGTAAAAACAAAATTACAAATTGGCTTCTCACAAAGGACTACGATTATACCGAAGCCTTGGTTACACCCTCTGAAACTAGAATATATTAAATCCACGCGCGCGCGCACACACACACACACACACACACACACACACACATTCAGCTCACTCACTCACTTCTTTTACTATATATATATTTTTTTGAATGTAAAACTATTTTTTTAATAATAGATAATTTACAATATACTATATTTCACTATATGTCACTTAAAAAACACATGTCCGGTGGTGGAGACCTGGTTCCTGTAGCACAGGGGATCCTAGTTCAGGAGCCAGTCTTCACAAAGTTACGAGACCATAGAATTAAGTGATTTATGATTTGTGTACAAACTTTGTGGAGAAAAATAAATATGCTTTTATTATTATTTATTTATTATAATTACCCTGCCTTTGTTTAGCGGTGACGTAATCAATATTTTATAGATTGACAGATCTCGTTGCTAAAACCACCACTACCTAACTACGTGTGTTCTGTATTCCAATTTTATGTTTGACTGTAAAGTTGTCCATTTTATTATTAAATACTAATTAAATTATTTTTCTTTTAGTAAAGTAACAGGTAAGGCCAAATAACGTATTTTATTCTGTTAAAATTATCTCTGCAGACGGATATTTACTCTTTGAACACACACTATTGTGCTATTAATCTGAAGTGTCGATGATAAAATAAAGAAAAAATTACATATAACTGTGAAATAGTTTTAACGGCGGTTGTAACATCTCTATAGCTCTATGGCTGTTCACACGTGCGCGGTTTGACATTCGCGTGCGCTCGCGCACCCCATGTGTCGGCGACGTGTGATCTGCGCTGACCGCACGATCGAAACAACTGGGGGCTTCGATCGCATCGACTGTGGGTAAATTTTCGATCGTACCAATTGTGTGTTGAGTTGTATAGAAGACGGAACGATTGGTAAAACAAGCTAATTTTCAAGTGTTCCTATTTAATGTGCTCTTGTTGATTGTAAACGAGAAGAAACAAGTTCTTGTAGACCGTGGCCAAAATAATTTTTTAAACGTTTGTGAATGAGAAGTTTTGGAAGTAGTGTTGAAGTAAATACTTTTATACTCGTATTCTTAAAATAACAATGCACGAGAAAATGAGTCAGTGGCACTACAAGTAAAAAGTTTGGAGAAACATTTGTTCGTATTGCCTGTCGTGAAATCACATAATTTGGCTAGATATCTTTTATTTGATTACTTTGTTTGATTACATATTCATTTTTCCATGAGTCTTTTATGTCTAAAGACACGGGGAAAATGCAAACAGTCCGGCGCAGATTTGCTGCGGATGACACATTCTTCACACTTTCCGCATGACTGTGAAATAATGTGCTGCACCTTGGCTGCACCACACACGCGCCTTCGCACAGACGGTCCACACCACACCACCAGCTCTGCAACCAACTATAATTAATTGAACAAAAAGGATTCCAGACATAACTAAAATTCACCAAATAGTTAGCAATTAACATTTATATTTTAATAACAGGGTTCTCTTGTAAGTGTCTCTTTAGACAAATGGCGAAATTAAGTTGCCACGTACAGAATTTCTATAAAGCCAAACATTAAAAATAAGTCCAATATTTCAACATCCACAGGTATCACCTGTCAAAAAACGGTCCTTAAAAAAACAAAGCGGGGTTCCGCCTCGAAAAATGCCATAGAGCATAATATTAATTATCGTTTTTTTCTTCTTCCCTGATGGCCTTGGATGGTGCAGCAGAAATTATTTGGTGTTTAGCCGCCGGGAGGCGGGGCTCCTTATGATTAATATATTTCTACGGAAAAACATTAATGAGTTGGGCCACCGATTCTGGTTTTGTAGGGTTGGACGTTGAACTGGTTTGTAGATTTATGTGTGTAAAAGTAGTCTCAATGATAATAGTATATTTCAGTTGCCTATAACTCAATATTTAAACTGTATTTAGTTTATGCAATACAACCCGTAGCGTAGCACGTATTTCTTTTGTAAATTTTCAGTGAGTTTAGCAATCGGTAAAGTTTCATCATCAACAGCCTATATATGTCCCCACTGGAGGGGCTCAGGCCTACTCTCCTACTGAGAGTGTATGGGCCATAGTCCACCACGCGGGCCCAGTGCGGATCGGCGGACTTCACATGCCTGTTCAAGACATGCAGGTTTCCTCACGATGTTTTCCTTCACCGTTAAGCAATCGGATAATGTACTTGAATTGAAAAACAACTCATAGGTACACGGCTGGATTCGAACCCGGTACCCTCAGATTGAGAGTCCGCGCCTTATCCATTGCGCCACCGACGCTTACCGACGGTAAAGTTTACTAAATTTTAAAAAAAAGTGACATGTGACATATTTTCACTATGCGGGCCTAGGGTGTACATGTGCAGGTTTCCTCACACTATTTCAGCTGGTAAGGAAATAGTATACATATTTGACTAATGAACGAGTAACTAAGCGGAACTTATTGTTCAAACCTCAAACCTAAACATTCTTAGGTAAAAAAATTCTAAGCTATCACTGTTTCGAGATATAGATTGGTCGCTGTCACAAAGTGTCCTTCTTTTGACGGGAGAACCACTGATGCCGTATAAGGAAGCAGTAAAGATATGTGTATGTGTCATTTGGTTTCATTGTGGAAGATGAGCTGAGCTGTCAAATTGAACATCAATTTTATCACCTTTAAAGAAATTGTGTTACCGGTGCCTTTGCATCGCCACCTACACGTTGAAGAATTAATGACTAAGAAACACTAAGGAAAGCGGGTTAACGTTTCTCTCAACTATAAAATCGCTGTAACGCGAAACCGTAAATTTTCTATTCTCAACCGCTTGTCCGAGCCTTGCGCATTTTATAACGTTCCTCAAGTGTTTTATGTCATGAAATAAAAATCGGTATAAAATTACGTCGTTAATATATATATATTGATTCATTATAATAAACGCGTTCAAAAAGAACTAACTTCAATTGCCTTAAAATTTTTGTTGATTTTTTCAAAGAGCGATCAATCAATTTCGATAAAATTTATATAGGACGACCTCTGAAGTATGCTTTACCGAACCAAAAAAGAATTATCAAAATCGGTTCACTACTGGCGGAGTTATCGCGCAACAGGCATACAAAAAACATACGCGAAATTGAGAACCTGGTCCTTTTTTGAAGTCGGTATAAAATATTTCGTAAACTACAAAATACTGTTTTACCATTGAAAAAAAAAAAACGTGACAGCTGTACAATTCAGTTTGTGTGTTTAAGCCATTTCAAAGTTTAACCATCTTCTCTGGTATGAGTAAAGTCGCCACTTAAGAACTTTTACTCCCAATCGGTTATCCATTCTTCGAGCAATGTAGCCTGCCCATTGCCACTTCAGCTCACTGATTCGTCGAGCTGTGTCGGTGACCTTAGTTCGTCTACAGATTTGCAAACCATACAAAAGCAAACATCCGTACAAATATTATAACTGTAAGATTGAGTGTGTTTGTCCTTTAAATCGTAACCGAGTGTGTAAAGAACTGTCTAATAAGCTTAATATCTCAGTTAAGTACAATTTTTCAGGGTTCTATATGTATTTTGGATTACTCTAAAGTTTAACATAAACTGTAAAGAAATTAGAGAGTCAGTGATGAAGGGTTTTCACAATTAATCTTCATTGAAATATCTGTTACTTTTAGTGTTTTGTATTTGAAAAGATAGTCGGATTAATTATGCACTTGGCCTTCATCCTACTTGCTGGTGAGCGTAAAGTCATAGGTATGTGTTTACTACACATCAACAACCTATATTATGTCCCCACTGCAGGGGCTCTGGCCTACTCTCCTACATAGAGTGTATGGGTCATAGTCCACCACGCGGGCCCAGTGCGGATTGGTAGACTTCACACACACATTTGAATTTCTTCTCAGAAGTATGCAGGTTTTTTCATAATGTTTTCCTTCACCGAAAAGCCAATGATAATTATGTTTATCATTCGTACATAAATAACGAATTGGTATGAGCCAGGATCGAACCCAAACCTCGATTGTTCAAGGAATGACGCTCTACCCAAATGAGCTACCGTGGCTTTTTCATTGTTTACCAACATACCCCAATAGAATGGGGTTATGTTTAATTTGCTTGCTGGTACTCGAACAGTAATATCATTAGATCTTTTATACGATTTCACCCGCCTGTTAAATAAAATGAACTAAACACTAACGCTCCATGCCATAGGCTACATTCGTGCCAAATTTCATAACGATAACTTGTACAGTCGAGGCACCAAATCGCAGAACATTACTTCACGTTAGTGACACACAGGTACACATGCCAGCCTGTAATTATCTCCCAGACACACTCTAAAAGTTGTCACATGCGTGTCTATAAATTGAGATGTGAGTGAAAAACTAAGTACTCACTTTTTATCAATGTCAGAGATACAGTGACATGGTATAACAGTGAGTAAACTCAAATACTTACTCATGTCTTCGACTTTAGCTACGGAACTCTATCATCGAGTTCACTCACTCTTGATAGGGTTTCATCACTGTTTTATTATTTATCACAAAGGTTCTGCATTCTTGACACTGGATTTTGCCGGACACGCCTACTTCGTCTTCAGATTTGCATTTAAGTAATCAGTCACTGTCTGTGAGGTAGAGGAATAGGAATCGTTTTTGTAAGAGCTAGAACAAAAGATTTTAACGTGTAACGATAGATCGTTTTTTTTCTGCATTTTACCACAAAACATTCAAGAAGTGGAGCTTGTTTTGAGACAGATGGAAAGTGTGTTTACCATGAAGCCTCAAGTTAATTTATTTAATCGTTCGGCAATTTATCTGTGCCGTGAGATCCCAAGCGATATTACGGCAGCCAATGGTTGTTGCTCGCTTAGCTTCACCCGTAAGACACGTGGTGGGTACTAACGGCAAAACCTGACAACGTGAGGAACACAATCTCTGGGACTTTTCAGAAGTGCGAATATTTCCTCACAGTGTGTTCCTTCACCGAAAGCACAATGGTAATGATTCTTGATATCTTAGTCCTATTCAAAATACAAATAGACCCCCCCCCCCAACCCCCTCAGACTGTCTTACTCTTATATTAATGAAGTTATTATAAGAGTAATTAGTGAATTCAACCCTAAAAAAGATCAAAATGCACAGTCAAAAATTAGGAAATAAAATTCTTGTTTCTTAACCAAACTCTCGGCACAGTCTCAATTAATCGTATATCCTCCATTAATAAACACTATTTCGGACCGAACAGACCTTTTTAATCAAAACCACAAAAGAAAGAATGGGGCTTGTTAACAATAAAATAAGAAGATAATTTTCTGTGTAAAGGCGTAAACGTGAAATGCCTGAAGCGTTCTTAGCCCGGCATTATGTGGGAGCGATCTGCCCACCACCGCTAGCAATCGCTACTGCACGATAAAATAACTCGCTATTAAAGATTTAATGGTAATAATGGTTACGTTAATTAGTTCGCTGATTTTTATGACTTTAGGCTATAAATTTAAATGGGGAAATATGGCAGCGCGGCACGAGTTTTATCTTTCTCGCATAAGGCCTCGGAATTTTGCTGTGGCAAGAATTTTGGCTTTAAATTGCTTTTCTTGACACTCTTAGGGCTTCGCACCCAAAGGGTAACCAAAGGGATCCGTCCATCCGTCTGTCACCAGACTGTATCTCATGAACCGTGATAGACAGTTGAGATTTTCACAGACGATTTATTTATGTTGTCGATTGAACAACAAATACTAAAAACCAGAATAACATAACTATTACATATTTTATTATTAACATATTTCAGGAGTCTCGCATATGACAAACGTGATTTTTGAGACATGCGTTTTAAAGTATTAGTAACGCCATCTAGTAACGAGTAGCAAAACTAAATCAAAAATGTATTTAGGCGCATTCGTTAGAGGATTGTTCGGTGTATATTATTTATTATTTTCTGTATTTTAACTATCCATATTCTGTACGGAACCCTCATTGCGCGAGTCCAACTCGCACTTGGCTGAAGCTTGCGCTATTTTTATAGTCCTAAAATATGAAGAAGAAAAAAGATATTTTAGTCTAGGACGGAACATGACATTCAGACGTAAAGTGCTACGTTTATAAAAGTTATAAAAGCAAATCTAGAGTCGAATAGACAAATATCTGCAATATTTCGTCGTGATGTAGAATTGAAGTTGTAGTAAATTAGGGTAGATTTTTAAGTGAATTATTGTCTAAAAGAACATTAAGGTATATTCTGTACATTCTCTGGTCACTTTTATCCAGAATTTCATGTGCCTTACGTAAGGTTTGCAAAGACAGCTATTAATATTTGAATTGTCTTGCGCATTTCACAGCGCGTCTCGCGTCGCCTGCGCACGCCTCCAGGCTCTTGTCATTTCCATATTTTGTTTACGGCCCGTCTGTACAAGTTAATGACACACAGACAAATATATTAAGCGATAGTGGTAATCCCCGTGGGTTTGCGTGCTCATTCTTGACATAAGAAATCAATGCAAAAGTTTTCTTTTTATTGTAATGATATAAAGATTACATCCGGGTAAAATTTATTTAAAGGCGATATTGTATCATAAAGTTTTGTGTACAGTTGTTTATTTAAATTAGTTGTTCTATTATTATTGTTTTTCTATGTTTTTAATTTGCAATATTTTTCTGTGTGTTTCATGTGCTGTGTGTATATACCTAAAATATTGAATGATAAATCTAAGTATTATTTACTGAACGGACGTCTTCGCTGGCGTCATTCGTTATTGATCATTGTTGCCTAGGAAACTAGAGTTATCGTCAGGTGAATTGCACCCCCGATCTGTTAGGACTTCAATTACATACTAAATTCATTTTATATTAATAAAATAATGTTGTAAGCTAAGTAACGATAAGGCCGTTGAATGTTAAGTGTGCGCACCCAGCAGCGTCAAGGTAATGTGGAGCCGGCTCTGCTTCCTTTCATACACAACAATGTTATTAATACTTCGGTTTGGCGGCAGACTTAGTTCACATGGTGGTAGCTAGCAATGCGGATATAGAAAATGCACTACCACCAACCAAACCCAGTACCTTTCTATAGGTATCCCCGTCACCGAGAATCAAACCCGGAACCTCAAGATTGTTAGTTCATTTCAGTTCATTACGCTACGCAGGTGGTTCATCGTCGTCATCATCAGTCGGGAAACGTCAACTGCTGGACATAGGCCTCTTCCATGGTATGTCACATTGACCGGTCCCGAGCCACTTGCGACACCAGCGACACCCCCGTAACCTTTACCGAAGACCTACATCGGTCCGTTTAAGTGCATGGTCGCCACTCGGGAACTTTAGTGACATTAGTGCGTGTAGAAGAAGAAGATGGATGAATGGATCCTATGAGTCCAAGCGTGTAGCAAAAAAATAATTTCGACACGAAAAGACCTCTAGTTAAATGGCCAATGCACATGTCAAGACAAGCAAACTTTGACATCTACATTTGCGGCATTCCAAACAAACATGACAGACAATTTTTATACACACACACATGTAAAGATCTGACCACGTTCCACAGTTTCGTACCTTAGAACTAACCACATTACATAGGACCGCCTCTCTTCGATAAACATTTAATATCTGAGGTCAAGTTGAACAGGTTACAAGGAATGTTTATGACCTTTTTTCATTATAAATCGTAAATGTTTCGTTTTTATTTTGTTATAATTTCGCGAGGATGCCGCGGGCGAAACCGCAGTATGAATATTAAGGACTTTTTGTTGTTGTTCAGAGTAACTGTTTCCATTGTAATGTGCATTTAAAACGAATAAAAAGGGAAAGGTAGAATATTAGAGCTAAAGACATTAACAAGATCCGTTGCACGTATTTTTGGTGTTTGAACTGGGCGATGATAGTGCAGAAAGTCTTTAGATATTTAGGGACGGTACCAGAGTACCAGAGTCAGACCAGAGAAAAGTGCTGATATGGCCAGAATATTTAATACTTAAAAATGTGAACTATACAATTTTACACGTGTTGAGAACAGGCGCGGAACATGGTGAACGGCTGCGGACTAGATTTTTTAAATTAGTTTTGCACTCGGTTAGTATCCCTCCAAGACTCCTATTCTAAGTTTTATCTGCCGTCAGCGACATATTCTACATTCAAACATAAATAGATAATTTGATAGAAGAACTAGAAAGATAGCCAGTGCCCGCAACCACGTAGACGCAACCATGTACAGTGAACAACTCTACAATATTATGTCAAGCTGTCAGTCAGACATGTCTCGTATTACAGTGGAAACGCGCACTAACGTTCTCGTCCCATCGGACTGACGGATGATTGATATTTATGGTGGCCAGTGTTCGAATTAATAGTAATTACCGAGAAATAATAGCCCCAGTTAGTTCGACTGAGGTTTCGCAGCTCCTTCCAGTTAGTGGGTACATGAAAAATGGTCAGGTTTCACTTAAAACACACTCCTGGTTAAAACTGTTATGACACTCGGAGTAGATGATAATATAAAAGGTATCGTAAACATCTTCCTCGTCAGATGAACATGATGATTAATCAAAAATGAACACAACGGACGGGACGGGCTTTGGTTGAGGGGATTTGGCTTAATAACCGTGCCTTAAAAGCATTGTGATTTCAGACCAAGTGCACAATTGGGTAACTTCTCGTAAAGACTGAGAGAAAATCATATCTTTTATTACAGTACTTTTGTCTTTTTAACGCGTTTTCTTTTGAGAGAAAAGAAGAAAATATGAAAGAATATTTATTGCATCATCTGAACTACAATTAATATAAAGGTTTGGGGTACTCCTTTTAAGTTAAACACAACTTGTATTAGGAGACCCCGCTCTTCTATAATGTATCTAATTTGTGCAGATAATACCTATGTATATCTATGAAGTTATGTTTAAATAATGTAATTAAATTAAAGTTATACCAAATTGATATTTGCCTATGTGCCAAGTGGAGTGAGAGGTGAAATAAAATGAAAAATTATAATAATTCCGTTTTTACACTTTTGACACCGAAATATACTATTGGCACGTCACGAATACTAGTTATCTACGAAAATATTCAAAAATCGATGATCCGGTGCTCAACCAACAAACTTCGCGGGTTCGAATCCCAGTGAAGTGTCTTCGATACTCGGTTTATTTGGTGGTAGAGCTATTGTGCCTGACAAGTTATCGATACCTGCTATCTAAGTCTGCCACCAAGCATTAGTGTTAAAGCTATTGTGTTCTGTAATGAAAGATAACACAGCCTGGTTTGCACTTGGCCTTCATCTAACCTGATTGTGACTTGCTTTAAAATGTGTATTATTTTTAATTTACTTACTGAAATACACATAATCCTAAAGAGAATGAGGCGCTCTAGCTATGTTTTATCGCATTACTGGAACACAGCAGTGCTATTAACACAGCTGATTGACAACAGATTTCGGAAACATGATGGTAGCTAGCAAGGCCATAATATATATATATAAGCGACTACATATTCATCTGCGTGGACTTAAGTTTATTAAGTAGGTAAATCGTTACTTGGCTTTTTGTCATATCTCTCTTTTTAGTCAAACACAAATAAATTACAATTGTTTCAATAATTAAGGGTTTCTGTTAAATGTTGGAGACGACAAAAGGTTGTTTTTGTTAAGGCCCGGAGCGTAGGCGTAATGCTACCAGATAAAGAGCACGCTCGGTGAAGCCCCGCGCCCCGGGCGTAGAACGCGCCCTTAACGGAAGGTGTAATTTTAAACTTAAATAACATTCGAGTTTTAAGTCGTAGGTTTTTATTCACGGTCAGTTAAGATAATTTTCCAAAACTCAACTCAATAAACGGATATCGTTTTTAGGTTTCCGTGCGCAAAGGAAATCTGTTTATTACGTAGACTTAGAAGTTTGATTTTTTTGTACAGCTCCAAGGAATTGTAGATTTGAGTATTCAATATTAATTTCAAAATTTATTACTAATCTAGGCTAAGTGTACTAACAAATCTAATTTAAAATATGTATCTTTGACATGTAAATATCTTAGACATTGAATAAAAGTTAAATGTTATAATTTCAACTTGATACTTCGTGTTTTTGAGAAAAATGTCATTGAGAGACAGACAGGAGGACTACAAAGTGATCCTATAAAGGTTCATTTTCCCTTTTCAGGTAAGTAATCTTAAAAACATGCAAAATAAATATATAAAAACTAGACCGCAGTATACCGAAAAGCTTTCCAAGAACTCAGCATTAGAATGCACTATTTAATTTTCGTCAGATAGGTGCTCGTAAGAGCTTTTACCAAAAGCAATTTGGATTTTTTTATATCGACTTTACATCGAAACGATAGCATCAGCCATCGCCTTAGTCCATTTATGTACTTGTCCATCAAGCTATTCAGCCCGGCTTTCTACAAAAAAAGAATCTAGCTCAAAAATACATAGCTACTTATTCGATCTCTTTGCACCAACCTACATGGTCTCCGGTCTCTTTTTTATCTTTTATTTGTCTGTGGCTTTCCCACAAACCCCGCCCAGACAAAACTGCTTCGTCATAACAAACTTTCATTTTTTTCTTCGGAATAAAATTTAATCATAGACTAATCTACTGTTTCAATTGGTTAGTTTTTTGTTGAATTTTTATTAATGTCGGACAGTTGTTTTGGTTTGTGACTTTTACATTAATTTATCATGTTGGATTGACAATTAGCGACGCGTTTACAAAAGTTTTGATTAAAAATATTCAGTTGACATAACTTCGATCCGATTTTAGTCTGTTGATGATTTAAAAAATTTCTTACATAAAGTTTAAAGGTATACTTGAAAAAAAAACAACACAATATTTTAAAGAAACACTTAAATTATCTTTTTTTGTAAAAGTATTCGTAATTATGGGTAGTGGAGGAGAACCCAAGGAAGGGGAATTATTAGTTAAGAATATATAATAGACATCGATTAAAATTAATAAACTAATCATTAGGGCAACGAAGGCACTACAACAATAAATATCTGTTCAATTATTATCAGATTAGGGACGGTTACGTAAATATCCCTGACACTTGTTATGCATTTACTGTTGATGTTCGGAATTTGAAAATGTATCAATTTGGTAATAATTTTCCGTATGTTTCCAGCTTTGTAATATGGTTACCTTGTCGTAAAAGATGACTACGAGAAAATTTTAGTAAATGCAGTATCCACAATGCTTCAGCATGTTATTGCGATCAGCAACCCGCAACCAAGCATGACCATTATGGACGTTCTATGTAATGATTTATGAGGACTCATTCTGTAGTGCAGGATATGCAGCTGGTGTTATGATTGTGTAAGAATAGATAATAAATATCTATCTTATAAACTACTCCAATGTTACAATCAATTTCAGGTTCTTTCAAAACTTCTTACAAAGATAAAAAAAGTTGACGTCTAAAAAAGAAGTCTATACTCGTAATTTGATTCTACAATCGATCCCTTTGAAGTTTTTAAAGCAGTGTTTTTCAATCTTTTTGACGTCGCGACCCCTTTACTGTTTGAAAAATTCTGACGTCCCCCTTACAATTTATAAAGAAATAATTAAATCAAAAGATGCGTTAAAGTTTTTACATATTTTGATACATTTACTCATTATTAGGACCTTACACTCTGAAAGAAGCCGCGAGTTTTGAAAGTAAGTACGAGGTAAGTTAGTGAAGAAGAAGAGAAATAGACTTCAGTTAGAAAATGATTGGATTATTAACATTTCAAAAATAGCACCACGATTTGACAAACTTTTGAAAAATAAACAAACTCCTCCTTCTCACTGTGTAGTGTAGAACCTTGCCTTTTTCTTTTTGCTAGCGACCCCCCGATCAAGGCTTTGCGACCCCCAGATTGAAAAACACTGTTTTAAAGGATCCATCGTCAAATATACCCACTACCGCTAATCGCAGATCTTGCTCATCCGATGCAGCTTTCCGGTTACTTTGATTCTATATAACCAATGGCTACTTCAGGTTTAAATCAGAAACATATTTGAAATACGCATATTTTGACTTGTAAAGCGAGTTACTGTAGGCGTGCTACCTCCCGCCTACTAAACTAAGCTCGGAGAGTTTTACTCCACAACCTCTAATTTCTATTCCTCCTACGAAGATTACTATCTACCTGGCACGAGATCTCACATTAAAGATAATACAACTACTTGTGCATAGCTAGGAATATCTTTGCTTGGTATCCGAGTGTGGACAGGGATGGTTCTGTTATGGGACTCCACTGCTTTTGGGGCGCCAATTCTTCTGTCTGCAGGTATATGTAGGCGCTGCCCACGTTTCGAAAGACCATTTACGGTCCGAAATATACATATTTACCGTAGCACGACTATGACATACATATAATACAAGTGGAACTGATTACTCACGTACTACGTTCGACTCTTCTGCTCCGTAAATATATCCCTGGTGGTAAACAATACAAGCCTGTTTTTCAGCCAAACCTCTTGGACATTGGGCGTCTGGGAAAAACTTATTCAGACGTTTTTCGTAATAAAAGCACCTTCTCAGTTTTTCATTTACAGCATATTTTAAACATGCAAGCTGTTCTGTAGTCTTCACTAGGGCGGGCCTAGTTTATTTTAATAAGCTCCTTGCCCACACAGACATACACAGCTCAGGAAGTGTTTGAAAGGACTGTTATTGTATCCTTGGAAATGCTCGAATTGGTTTTAATTATTTAGTCACTGGCTTCATCGCAACGCGAAATCAACAGTATCGACCTCAGAAATCAAATAACGGGAAATTTTGTCTAGACTTCTTATTTATAGTATCGGGGTTTATTATCAGTTAACCTAAAAATTGTATATGTGAATAAAATTTTATCGAAATTCCTTGAGACCTTCAATTGAGTCTCAAACATCCAAACATGCACAGTTATCATATTATTAGGTAGTCAAAAACGGTTAACTCACTCATCGGTTTTGGTATGAGACCGCGAACTTATCCTACTCTCCCTGACTGAAGAAGGACTCGAAACTAGTCGATACTTACACCGACGGATTGGACATGAATTAGACGTTATTAATATATATTATATAATGTCTCACTAAAGTTTCAATTTTAATATTATCAAGATAAATATTATCGACCCTTCCATCTGCCCCAGCATCCCCAGTCCGCCCCTGCCCCAGACATCGGCGATGCGAAGCGGTAAGAAGCTGCGCCGACGCACTACCCCATAATTAAGGCTGCTGTATGCGCACCGCCCACCGCGTTTCCATGGACATTCGTTTTTTTCTATAAGATTGTATACGTACTGGTTTCACATCACATAGTAGGCTATGTAAGGGTTATTATGTTGTACATGGTATGCTTGGAATAAGCGTGGAAGTCGAGTTATTTTCTCTTTAGCTTTATGAATCAAACCTTTGCAAAACTAATTTATGTGTTTCCGGAGCGTTACAACATAGATATCTTCAACATTATATACATTTTCGACTGCCGCCCTCCATATTATGTCACTTAACATGTGTGATCACAGAGTAATAAAAGCAACTTACACAAGGCAATTTGATCGGCGATTTTCGTGCCAATCTCCATTCAGAGTGCGCCGTGTAGTCATCTTACGATGTAGGTAGAGTCAAGGAACAATCTGATTGGAAATTGGCGCGGAAATTTCCCTGCGTACGGTGCTTTAGATGGTGGAATTTATGTTAATTTACACTTCTCTTGGGCAGCAGAATAAGTTGAAACGGCGGTAGCTAGTCAGACGGTCATAAAAATTCCGGAAAAACACGCATGTTGAAATACTACATATCAGCAACTTTGATAATTGTCACATTGATTCGTAATATTACATCAGCTTGTACCTGTAGTAACAGAACAATTTAAGATTTGTCCGACTTGTACTTATATCGGAAAGGTCCTCCCATAGCTTAGCAACCGACTTGTGATGTCACCGACCAGTTTTATGAGGTATGAATTTGTCAGAGACGAGTGTAAAAGTTGCGGTTGGTGACCGCAGATGTTCCGCCTGTGCTTTGTAAAACACCGACCGACTTACCATATACTTGTGTCTGAAAGTAATTTACTATTCAAGTGGTTAGTAACAATGTAGACCTCATAGACCTGCTTCGTAATTTAAAGTTCAGTGCCGTTATGTTATAAAAGTAAGGTAAAAGGCGGTGAAATATAATTTGGTCGTTTTTAAATTTAGGATCATCTATAAATCATCAACAGCCTATATGTCTCCATTGCAGGGGCTCAGGTCTACTATCCTACAGAAAGTGTATGGGCAATAGTCCTCCACGCGGGCCCAGTGCGGATTGGTAGACTTCACATACACCTTTAAATTTCTTCTCAGAAGTATGCAGGTTTTTTCATAATGTTTTCCTTCACCGAAAAGCCAATGATAATTATGTTTATCATTCGCACTTCTCAGGAATGAGCAGGTTTCCTCACGATGTTTTCCTTCACCGTTGTTGACATAGAAGTTTGATGATTTTCATAACTTGATTACACCATAAAGAAGACTTTTCGAGCAATTGCACTGAACATAACTATTACACCATTTCGATTTTAACTGTAACCGAGTCCAACAAAAATCAACAAGAGCCTTATTACAACAACACCGCTACGAAACAAAACCCCTCACACGACCCTGCTGTAATTAAAATAAATAATAATAAAAAACAACATTCATGAATGAATATCCCAAGATAGGTTCATGTTTATTAAAATCTCGGCCTGGTCCAGGGTTCGGTTCCCGTCCGAGGATGATTTATGTGGCATGGGAGCGCACACCGCCTCCATTCATTTGTTTTTTAACTTGGCGTTTTGTTTGTCCATTTTCGAGATAGGCTTGATTAGTTTTAAGCTTGGATTAATAATAATCAATGCAGGGATGGTTGCTTCGGTTTTTCTTGTGTAGGCTAATGGCTAACGAACGTATCGTAGACCGGTCTGTGAAATAATTAGAATAACATTCATGAACTTTTCTCGACAAAGCCCGCATGTTTTGTTTTCAGTTGAGAATTGAGAATTAGAGACACATATCATTCAAAACACGACTTAAGAAGGTGCTGCACGAAATTTTGTAAATTAAAGTCTGCTACTATGCGCTGAATTAGTTTAATAGGTACATTGAGATGACTTACATAGATTAGCTCGTGCATTGAACAAGGGCACGCTCTTGTTGAAATTTAATACAAATACATAAACAATTAATAAACAATACATACCGTTAATGACATCTAGGGAAATTTGATATTAATTGAGATGTCATAAACGTCAATGCAATGACTAGTGGTTTTTTACTTCGGTCGCTGTTTCGCATTAAGCTTGCTAAATGGGTGCAATAATTTAAAAAAATCTTAACTATTATAAATGTACTGGTTTAACCGTCTCCGTGGCCTAATCGCTAAATGTTGGCCTAACAATGTGGAGGTCCCGGGTTCGATTCCCCGTGGGAGTACCTAGCGGCTCTCGGTTTGGTTGGTGGTAGCCTGGGCTGATACCACCATGTTAAGTCTGCCGCCTAAGAGCAGTTTTAATAGCACTGTTGTGGTCCGATGTAAAAATAAGCAGAGCTAGCGCCTCATTAGATTGAGGCTTTCTGGTTGCGACCATCTAACGACCTTATCGTCACTTATCAGGTGAGATGAAGGCCAAGTGCTCTAAACATTTTATCCTTATCAGTCACGTGTGTGACGTCACAGATGCGCAGGCGCCCGGCTGACGATCACAATAAATTTCAAACGTTTATCATCTCTTAAGGTCTCCACATCCAACATTGCAATCTATTTCTATCTTGCTACGGTTCAAAACGATTAGCCTTCGTCAAACTCTTCATTTTAATAATGACTTATTTTCTCCAAAATCGACAAGTCAACCGGAGTCTTGTATACGAGGGTTACCGTATAATTTCGTCTGATATCTCGCAGCTATTGTTTAGGTCAGTTTGCTATAATGACATAATGGTCCCGGGTTCGATCCTGCGCAATTACGCGGCACACGATCGATTATTGTGATCAATACAGGGGTTAGACGGTTCGATGCCAATTTTGTAGCCTTTTTTATAAACGTCGATACAAATAATGCGGTTATGATGGACCATCGATAACTCCAGGGCAGATGGAGTGGAACGTTCTGAGTTTTGGGATGGTTTAAAATATTAACCGTTGTAATGAAATTTTGATTACGTAAAAGCACCTTAAATACTTTTTCTAATGGCATGCGAGGTCATATTTTGTGACATTCAACTAAAAGCTCATTGATGTAAATTAAAATTCAACTAATTCAATACGTGAATATTTATATTAAACCCCGAAAACATTATATTCTATTTCATATTAATTTTTATATTTCTGAATCTAAACTGTATTTTTCTAATATTTTATATGGTAAAGTGTAATTGTTTATTGTCTATAATGTAATTTAATTTTAATTCTTATTATTTAATAGTTAACTGTATTTTTAATAATTAAATATAAACTTAATTTTAATTTTATCTGGTCTCCACGATACAGGCTCAGCCTAGTGTGGAGGCCGAGGTATATCAATGCGACTTTTTCCTGAGACAATAAAATTATTTGTATTTGATGAGTAGTATTTTTCATATACATTCAAGTATAACCTACACTTCTGCATGAATATGTTAAAGTTAGTTTGTTTTTTGGCCCTTCTTTACGTCGTAACGGAGAATCAAAACGACCTAAAGTTTTGTGTAAAGATAGTTCAAGGGCCGGAAAAGGACATGGGCTATTTTTATCCCAACTGAATACATGTTTTCCGTGTGATTTTTCTGAAGTCAACGCCGATAAAGTCGCGGGCGAAAGCTAAATTTTTAAAGTACTTTTGTAGAGTTTCTTTCGTCCTTTCTTTTCTGTAGAACTTCTTTTAGAAAGAGGCGACGTTTCACAGACGTGAAAAATGATTTGTACTGAACAAATTTCCTTTGAAAATTAATAATTTAAATTTAATCACATGTAGGGTTTCGATTTAAAGGGAGATTAAACTAATAGAATCCGCCTACCTAGAGTGGTAACATGAAACATTATAAAGTAAAAGTAAGACTTATGTTTGGAGTTTGTCCGATCGACAGATTAATCTTTTCGAAAACAGAAGAAAACCCACCTTCACGTTATCTCAGGATCATACCTTCACACGCACGCTTCTGCTGTTATTTTTAATCTCTACATTTTTGATCTACAAAGTAAGTTCATCGACAACATGGCGGCAGCCCTTCGACCGAGCGATCGACGCGGTCGCCGACATGGATCGACAATTTCGTAAATTGTGCGCCGATTAGCGGCCGATTACGATCATTACCGATAGTTACCGACAGACGGACACCCGGGATCGGCCGATTAAAATAATCGGTAAACGATAAAAACCGAAATAGTCGCGGGATCGGCAGTAGTCGATTTTGTTAGCCTTTTGGGAGTAACGGTTTAACGAACGACGCTCAAATGATTTTCTAGGAAGATAATCAAATTAAATCTAATTTCGCTTTACCTTTTTGTCTGTAAAAGTTATACTGATTCATGTATTTTTATTTAACCTTCACTATCCAGGGGTTCCATTCACTAAGCACATCCTTCCTTACAATCTCACGGGTCACGGCTTTCTTAGCTGATGTCATTCGATATTGATCTTTGTTGACTAGGAAACTAAAGATATCGTCAACAAATACATCTGTGAGCCGTGAGTTTGATAGAATTCCCCTTAGTAAATAACACCCCTGTTACAATTTTATTGGCCTCCGAGGCCTAGTTGGCTACATCTCTGAGTGTTGAGCCAGGGATTGTGGGCTCGTTGCGGATGAGTAGTACGTTCCCGTGACTCGGCAAAAAGAGGCGAGAGAGGGATACCGGAGTGGTTTTAGCTGGTAAGAATCCAGCATAACCCGGCTACTTTCCCCGAAGTGACGGGTATCTTTTGAAGATTTCCACTCCGTAAAAAAAAGGGATTGTGGGCTCAAGATTACATACCCGGTATGGTTAATAAAAGAGAATTTTTCGAGAGTAGTACGTTCCCGTGACTCGGCAAAAAGAGGCGAGAGAGGGATACCGGAGTGGTTTTAGCTGGTAAGAATCCAGCATAACCCGGCTACTTTCCCCGAAGTGACGGGTATCTTTTGAAGATTTCCACTCCGTAAAAAAAAGGGATTGTGGGCTCAAGATTACATACCCGGTATGGTTAATAAAAGAGAATTTTTCTGTCAGCCTGGCTAGTTACTGACAAGATATCTAAGTCTACCGACATGTATGACAGTTGAGAAACCAGACCAAACCAGAAACATTGAATCCCAAATGTAACATTTCTGTTAGTTGTCGTGCTTTGCTGAGTGTTTCAATAAGGAAAACAGTAAGTAAAAAGTTATGTATTTAAAAATGTATAATGGGGTTTGCACATTTTTTATTTCATCTGATGGCAAGTGACGATTAGACAGTTGGATGGTAAGCGTGTGCTGCCTACTAGCTCTAAAACTCTAGTTAGATACACTCGGGTTTTGTATTTTTTTTTCAACGCTTTGCAGTCGAGCGTTCAGACGAACTATCGTTTAGCCGTCTAATCATAGGGTGTCCAGTTATTGAGTTTTTACTCGGCAATTTTGTAAATTGTTGTGTTTATACGTAATAGTGGGTAACCACACGTCTCGTGTCTCAGGTTATTGGTAACAATAATGTTAGGATTGATCACTATAGCAGTTCGGTGGTACAGTTACAGTTGCACTTGCAAACTCAACGAGATATACTGATCCATTCAGATATGTGATCCTTATATCGTTTTGCTAAGTTTCAGAACTTCATAAATTATCCCACGGGAAGTACTTGTTCCATTGAGATAAAAGTAGCCTCACGACAAAGCTCCCGCCTGATCAGATTCAAAACCAAGTATGTTCAACAAGGAGAGACGAAAACGTTTATGTATGCGTTATGCGAGTTTTTATGACTTTTAAGGTGCATAGGTAGTAGTTTTTCGGGTTTGATTTAAGTATTATAAATGAAAGTTTCGCGATACACGATTTACTATTAATTCGGATACGTAACAAGGTTAATAATTTAGGATCACTTTAAAATGCATCATTGTGACGTACAACTTGCGGGACTTTTACAAATACAACAATGCAAGGCTCAACATAGCGACCGTTGTTTCATATAAGATCTATAATACCTATGTTGGACAAATAAATTGATTTGATTTGCTTTTTATTGTTTTTTTATTTATTTATAAATTTATGAAGTATCCCAAAAATAACTGCATGCGAAACTAATAGTGGTTAGTCGCGAACTTTGTCGACCGTCATTTCAGGTCCAGTTAGCGATACCGTTTAGCGGCAGACTTAGGCAACATGTTAGACATGACTTAGCTAGCCAGGCGGACATAGAAAATGCCCCACCACCAAACCGACTACCTATAAGTACCCCCTATTAATTTTCATACTACAGCTAAAAGTCATGCAAGAAATTAAGTGAATAAATAGTAAATAATTTCAACTGAAATTGATATAGACTAAAATAATTGTGTAAATAAATATTTTAGTTAGAGGTAATTTGTTAATAAATTCGTGTAGTAATTGTAATTAATGCGGGCCAAAAGGAATTGAACCCGGGACGTCTGGAATGTTAAAGCATGCGTGTAGAGATTAGTACACGACGGCGGTTGTAATATCTGAAGTACAGACGGAGGTACAGGGTAGGTAATAATACAATTTCACTGATGTTTCATACTCGTATTAACAGCTAACCAGTGGATCCAGCGTGTCGCTGTACATAAAATATGCATAAGTAGTATATCAAGTAGATATATGTATGAGTACATAGATGTATCAGGAGAGGGGCAGGGGGCAGGGGCCCTCTGAAGACACGTCAAAGCCTATCCTAATTTAAACAGGGCTGTTTGTGTCCCCGGGCGCGAGGTGCGGTGTCGTGAGGCGGGGTGGTGGTGCCAGCGTAACGAGTTTCATATTACATTTATTTTACCAGCATCATTATCAACAGCAGGGACACGTCCACTGCAAAGAATAATCTGAAGATATTATGAGAAATTCTACAATTACCTTTTTATTTTTTGATTACACAAAATATATATTTTTCTAGTCATTTTAGTGCCGCCGTCTTTTGTTTTTTAAGTTATGCATTTTCGGTTTTGTGCGTTTGTAATGTTTTTGTACAAATAAACTAGACCTAAATATTCAAAAATGTAAATAAAATATCTTTTTCATAATGGCCTTTTAAAATTAGAACTGTAAAAGTGTGTCATTTCATATACAGAAAACCGACTAGTACAAGATACGATTAGCTGTAATAAGAAAATGTCCCCCTAATATTTATTGGGGGTACGTATCCTTACTCGGTTCGGTTGGTGGTAGGGCATTTTATGTCCACTTGGCTAGCTACCACAATGTTACCTCAGCCTGCTGCCAAATAGCAATGTTAATAGCACTTTTGTATTCTGGTATGAAAGGTAACAGAGCAAGCGTCATCTAACGGCTCTATTGTCACTTACTATCCCTATATAATTTTTTTCGTGACTCCAAAGTTCCTGCTGTCACTGAGGCCACACCCTGCACAGAACTCATTTCAGGGTTGAGCGCGCACCCGCCCGCCCTCGCGCCGCACCGCGGTTTGTCCAACTATCTCCCGCCCTGACTTAGTAACGCGCTGTCTCATTATAAAATCACAACGGGTGACATAACATAAATACATAAATAACATAATTATGCTAGTAACTACTAGTGTTGAAGAGTAAAACTAGCGGAAGGAGTAAACACGTATTAGCTTTTGTACGAATAAGGACACAATCTCAAAAAAGGACAGATTCTCCTAAATACAGATTCTCGTAAGGACATAAATGGTACAATTCCACACATTCATCATCATCAACAGCCTATATATGTCCCCACTGGAGGGGCTCAGGCCTACTCTCCTACAGAGAGTGTATGGGCCATAGTCCACCACGCGGGCCCAGTGCGGATCGGCGGACTTCACATGCCTGTTTCAGACATGCAGGTTTCCTCACGATGTTTTCCTTCACCGTTAAGCAATCGGATAATGTACTTGAATTGAAAAACAACTCATAGGTTCACGGCTGGATTCGAACCCGGTACCCTCAGATTGAGAGTCCGCGCCTTATTCATTGCGCCACCGACGCTTCTTTCACACATTATTCTCTTAAAACTTTGGCTTAAAAACGTTGTATACTTACAAACAAGTACATTATTTATCATAAAGGAAGGTATGTATAGAGGTATATACCATATACCTACGAGTACATAACTATACTACGCAATGCATTCTTCTTGGTACTCTATCTGTTTTGACATTAGATAAAACGAAAGATATATAACACGGCTATAGTACCTTTAGATAGATCATTTCAAGTTGAACAATTCAATCAATACTGGATACTCGTCACTTTCAATACAATATTTCGTGTATTAAAAAGAGCCGACAATAATAGTCACATTTGCACGTCTTGTAACACAGCACCCCGGTTGTCCGGTAGGTTCAGTCATGCAGTTTGCAGAAAAGCTTTTTTTACATGACATAAAATGTATATTTATCTCATTTCGTTGTATGTCAATTGAGTGATGTTAGAAAGGCTAAAATATAGTTATTTGGATCACTCATATAATATATCTATGACATACTATATTTATGGATAAAACTAATTCACTCTATTTGTAATTGTACCGATAAATGATATACAATGTCATTCTTTAAAATATTGAATTGGTCTATCATTTTAAATATCTAGGTCTCTCATACCTCTGACTTGCCCTCATCATAATGCTATCCTCATACATACATAATTCTACAGGCTCCCTTTAGCTGGCATGCGGTGTTGCGGTCTAAGAGCTCATGTCTATACTTTTTATTTATTCCTCGACCGTTTCAATCGGGTGTTGATGTGTAATACACTAATTTAGTAGACCGCGTACGTGTATAGTACTGTATGTAATAAAAAACAGCTTATTTTATAGGTGATATGCAAGCACGCGTATCACGTTTGAAGTGCCAAGACTTTGTAATATAACTACCTCCATTTTGTACATGCATAATGTAATGTTCTGTTTCTGTAATTGAAACCAAATTGAAATACGTATAATCCATTTCATGTTAAACTAAACATTTATAACCAAAATTATATTAATTACATTGATAGTGTTAATAAATTACGTTGATCTTTAGGTAATGAAGATTATTTATAATAATTTCTTTACATAACTATTTAATGTCTTTTTTCTCGATTACTGTATGTTTTTGTAAAGCGTCTTTATCCTGACTGTTCACAATTATAATTTAAAGTCGTAGCAATAAAATGTGTTCAAAACCTGTGCATGTCAACATTTACCTGACTGGCGATTGAACGAGTACCTTGTAATTTAGATTTTGATATAAGAACCATTTAAAGCTAGAAAATTGAAAACTTCTTTGTAGAATCACTAAGAATTTTAATATTATCTTGTTGTCAAAGCCTGGAACGACATAACGTTTTATATATGACGGAACCATTGTATTAAATGGTCTACTAACAAAATATATATACACTCGAGTACAAAAACATGTATACACTTTTGAACTATGTCACATTCACCTTTAAATGACATTTCTCTCAACACACTGCGGAACAAGCAAGAGTGAATGTGACATGGTTCAAAAGTGGATACATATTTTTATACAGGAGTGTACATCATCATTTTCAACTGCATAAGTCCACTGTCGGACTCGAGCCCCAATACTATAGCACCACGTTGAACTCTTCAAAAGAAATAGATTTGACAAATATTTCTAATGTCAACTCTAAAGTTCCCCCTGGTTGCTCTCAACAAAACAAAATTGAACTCGAGATTTTGCAATATTGTAGTCAAAATGCAGAAACGGCGGGGTGCTATTACGTACTCCGCTACAGCTAGTTGTCAACACAAGGGTTGATAGACCCCCTGAGGAGATATTCCCTTGCACACGACATATTTGGTGAAATAGAGTTTTAATCGTATTTTAGTTTAGACTACATACATGTTCATATAAATTTTACTCAGTGTCACCTCGTGCATTTCATACAAACATAACTTCATTCTATTTCGGGGTCAAATATTTATATAGCGATGATAGTTTAACATTTTAAAAGCCTACGATTTTTACCCTGCACTTGGCCTTCATCGCACCTTATATAAAGTGACGTGAAGCCGTTGGATTGTAAGTAAGGTAAGGTGTGGGGCGTGCGCACCCAGTATAAATAAATAAAATAAAATAAAAAGCCTTTTATTTCTTGCAAGAAAGTTACATTTGTTTTTAAAACTAAAAAAAGAAAAAAAAAACATATGCAAGAACCCTCCTCAGGCGAAGGTGAAGGCCTCCTCTAAAGAATTCCAGTTGTCTCTATCTTGAGCTACCTGCAGCCAGCTGGGGCCAGATATTTTTATTATTTCGTCTTCCCATCTCGTTTGCGGTCTGCCTTTGCGGCGCTTACCGTGTGGGCCTTTCCACTTGGTCACTCTGCTAGTCCACCTGTCGTCCTCTAGCCTCGCTACGTGCCCTGCCCACTTCCATTTTAGTTTTTTAGCGTAGCATAGAGCATCTTTAGCTTTCGTGATTTGCCTGATTTTTAAATGACGAATTTTTTGGATTTTTTTGATGTTCAACATACTTCGTTCTATTCCGCGTTGGCAGGTAATAATTTTGTTTTTGATTTTGGATGTATACTTCCATGTTTGACATGCATAGGTTAGGCACGGTATGAGGCATGATGACATAACTTTTGATTTTACATTCGTTGGCATGTTACTTTTAAATATTTCGCTTAAAGACCAGTACTTATTCCAAGTGTTTTGTACTCTTCGTTCTACTTCTAGATCGTTCTGTTTTCTGTTGAAGCCGATCTGTTTTCCCAGATATATGTAACTTTCTGTGTATTTCAAAGTTTCATTGTCTACCGATATACTTCTGTTGATGCTGTTTGTCATGACCATTGTTTTGGAGAGATTCATTTCTAGTCCAGCCTGTTTGCTGGCTGCATTTAGTGAGTCAAGCATGGTTTGTAATTGTTTGCCAGATTCTGATAAAAGTACTAAGTCATCTGCGAAGCGCAGGTGACTTATATATTTGCCGTTCATATTGAGCCCTGTTTTTTCCCAATTCAGTGTTGATATTATTGACTCTAGAATAGTTATAAATAATCTTGGGGACAGCGGGTCTCCTTGTTTCACACCTCTTTCGATTGGAAAAGTGGGACCAGTAGACTCTAGTTTCATTTTGGCTATACTACCTTTATAAATGTTTCTGATTATGTCTATATATTCTTGTTCAACTTCCGGCGCACCCAGTATCCTCAAGCTAAAGACAACAGTTTTCAAAACCCTCTACTCAAAGATAAATTTATTTGCATCGAACATGTTACATATGATTGAAATTTTAGTTTCTCACATGTAGAGGCATGCAAATATCTAAATTGTTCGAATTTATGTAACTATTTGCATAATTATAAAACTACCATTACTTTATGACGAATGTTTACGAGTGACCATGTACGTATTTTAATACAAATAATAATTTCTGGAGTCCACGGAAACGAAGACGCGGGCAGAAGCTAGTATTTATTGAGAGGAATCTATTTTATTTCAATAAAAACAACAGGTAAGTAATATTATAAATGACTTTTGATTTATGTTAATATTTTGTATCTTGTGTTTATGTAATCGTGTATTGTATTTAGATATATTAAATGTACATGCCTGACTACTCTCCTCTATTCATTCATTTCTCACTTGACCCAGGACTGTTGTAAAAAATTTCTTATAGAAATAAGCTGTCCCTTTTGTGTATATTTTCTCTGTTTTTTGTGTTTTTTTTTTATTTTTCTGTGTACAATAAATTGTTAATATAAATAAATGTGATAGATTAAATAAATAAAATAAATAAATTTAATAGTTTGTTTGAGCGTGTGTATGTTTGTTACTCTATCACACATCGGGACTGATTGAATGTAACATGCACTGGATCAACTCATAGGTTAATTTTTATGGTGGTCCATTTAGTTTTTCCTGTGTGATAGTAGTTATATATACAGAAGATATTTTAACAAAATGTATCGGAAATTTCATGGAGGCGTGACGATCAAATGTGGGTTTTCTTATAGATTTCACGAGCGATTAAATAGTAGTACAAATAAAATGTTGTAACATTTATCACGTCGTTATATTTATCACTGGCAACTATCTCTGGTGCGGTGGTAGGTACCGCGAACCACCTTACCTACATTATTACGGAGCGAATAATCGAAACGATCACGTAAAAATCGATGATCCTTGACCACGGGACGGTCCTACTATGAAAACAATCGATTTAAATTGTATCGATTGTTTAAAATATTAATTATAAACTGGTTGTCTGTAAAGTCGGTTTACGGATGATTTTACGTGATAACGTCATAAGTTGATGCGTCACAAGCCGAACGCTTAGGCCGATCGTGCCTCTCTATCGCTCGTACGCTCGGCTCATTCGGAACATGACACTTTTTCGTGCGTGCAGCCGGCGTTCATTGATTTATAATAGTAATTATATCCTACTCGTATTTATTCATCCGTGAGCCGTGAGGTTTGTAAGGATGTCTATATTTAGTGAATGGCACCTCAGTTCTTATCGAGCTGTAGCTATAGTATCTTACGTAATTCAATACAGATTCAGTTGATTCGAATTGAAGAGCTTTGGAAGTTATAGGTGAAGTTTTATTTTAAAACGACAAGGCAAATACCGTAACGAATAATGCATTTCGGATTCTGCATTACAATACTGTATATAAGTCTACATATTAATCTTAAAGAAAATCACTCATAATGCTTCCCTACAAATGTTTCTCGGCATAATCTGTTTAAATATAATAGCTGGCTTTGGTAAGGAATTACCTAAAAATAGCAGATCGGATTATAGTGTCGATAAATGAATATCAATAGTGTACAACTTTACTGTCAGAGATACAATGGCGTTATGAACAATAATCAAAAATACTCTGTAAAAATTAAAAATGTGATTCACTGTGAAGGTGTATGTTAATAATACTCATTTCAGGACATTATAATCAGAAGTCTTATTTTTATATAATTAATGAAAATAGACAAGAAATTTAGTATGAAACTTTTATCGTCGGAATTACCTTAAATCAAACAAGATAAATATTTTTTGACGAAAATAATAAATCGATCGTTTCCAAAATAGACCCCGATCCCCATGCAGGTTTAATAACATAATGTGAGCAATTTAAGCGATTACCATCGGCCGGAAGTTATTCGCAGGAAGCGTAGTGGGCGGCGCGGGCGCATCCCGCTTTGAAAATGTTAAAATAGCGGTCTAGTGGACGGTTACCTTTGTTTTTTTGTTTAATTCATGTTTTATAATCATTTTAAATAGCTTTTATGATGTGTGTAGTGACGATTAGTTCGGTATTATGGTGTTATTTTAATGTTTACTGTTGGCGGTTTGGTTTAGTAGACCAATTGTTTATATATTACAAACGAACGTTTTGCCCGTGACTTCAACCACGATGACTTCAGAAATTATATCACGAGAACTACTAGATCGATCACGATAAATAGTAGCATATGTCCGTTTCCGGTAAAAATCCGGCCTTTCGTTACGACGTAAAATAATGACAAACAAACACACTGAATTTCCCAGTTATATTGATAGTATGGATGAAGGGATATTTTCTAGAACCTTTTCCTATTTTATATAACACTAGCGGCCCGCCCCGGCTTCGCACGAGTTGACATTTATTTTGGCATAAACGTAGAGAAAATGTAATCTTTCTAGATCATTACAGAAATTTTCAGAACTTTCCGGACGTTCTCATGTGAACTTCTTCACTCATGTGAAGTTCACATGAGTTAGACAAGGACAGATATTTTTTTTTCACAATTTTGCCACCCACGATCACCCACTTCCACCCATCGTGACCAAACTCTCTTACTTTCAGCCGGAGACATACAGGTCCAGATATCCCGATTCCCAGTGTATCCGTCTACTTGGTTTGGTTGTAGGGCTAGGGTTGGTCGGTGGTAAGGCATTTGTCAATGTCTGTTTGGCTAGCTACCACCACGTTACCTAGGTCTGCCACCTAGAACAGTATCAATAGTTTAATAGCAGACCCTTTGCCTTAATAGCTTGACAATTCGGAGTGAGCACGCTTACTTACTACGTGGACGTAAGAAGATGAGGATTATCAATATGTCCCTCGTCCCCCAGCCATATCTAAACTCCCCAATTAATCCATGAAAGTGTGTGACTAAAGCTACATGAACACTTGCGTTTTTAATGCGTGGGTTATTGCGGGATTCGACGCGCATTTTCCGCGCGCGCCTTCCTACCGTGCGTGCGGTGCGGACCAGCGACTCCCAATGTGCTAGAGCCGTGAAAATTGATGGAGGTTCGCTGGTGCCGAATTCTTCTACCCGATTGGTATATCAAGGAAGATCATGCGGGTTAAGCAACTTACGGCTTGGTCAGTCAGTGGATGGGTGACCGATATGAGTTGTTACTAACAGCGCTTCCGTGCTTTTAAAGGATCCCAGTCGTCAGGCCAAGTGACCTTCGAACAGCTTGATGAACTTTCTAACAATTAAGAGGCTACTTACTTAACAAAAATTTTACTTTGAACCCCGATCGTGTTAGTAGTTCTCCAGTGGGACCAATTCTAAAGTCCAAGCAGATAAATAAAGGTTACTCGATGAATAGTTGAAATCCATGCCATATCTGCTAAGATTCTCGTCTCCGGGTCTAGGAATAACCGAAGCCTTTCCCACAGTCCGCCGCAACCGAGAAACTGCATTCATTTCGCTATCCGCGGCCAATTTTATCAGATTTTTAATCAAGCTACCGCCGGAGCGTGCGGCGGCGGCCAATATCTCAAATTACAGTGTCCGCAGATTGCACCAGGAGTAGGTATAGAGACGTGACGCTTGCCACTCGCTCGTAGACTATTGCGTGGTGATACATCCTAGTTTTCCGGACAAATCTAGATTTTCGACTAACACAAAGTCGGTTCGTGAATTTGAATCTGAGTAAGGTCTCTTCGGGGACGGGGGATGGAATATGAATGAATACGAGTATATTTAGAAAATATTGTAACAAATAAATGACATTTTCGTTAAATATAAATTGACAGGATTTACTCATTTAACACTGTATTGTCTACAGTGTCGTTAAATGAGAAACAGTTAAATTACGTAGTACAACAAATGAACAAAGATAAATGAAGTTACTCCCAAAGCTCCCTTATTTTGATTATTTTCCTCGTCAAATCAGTAGTAGAACTTCCAAAATTAATGTTTCGGAAAGACCGTGGTTGTTTATTGCATATATTTAATAATTAAACAGAGATTAAATTAAGTAAATATTGTACAAATAATGCCTACCCCTATAGAGATATTTCTGCTGGCGTTCAGACTGGAGCTTTCAATATAGACTTAAAGTAGACCTACATACATAAAGCAAGCAAAAAATATACAAGACATTTTAATGAGGGATAAATAGTGCTCTTTGAGTCATTTCATAAATGTGCCGAGAGTTCGACAGTCGCGTATGTCATTTGGAAGTGTATTACAGAGTCTCACTGCATCGTTGTGTTGCTAACGTAATTCTCCAGAGCAACAAATAAACTTGATCATGGTCACTCGACTCGGAAACAACTCTGTCGATGTAGTAGTATCTCTCCACGTACAATGTCGAGGGTACATCATAAAATTGATTTTATTCTATCTGCTTCCCATCCCATGTAGTGATGTACAAGTCTACTGTGATATTTCGTGAATAAGATTGCGTAAGTAGTTCCAGCAGTGTGTCTCGTATATCAGTCGACATAAGCCAATTATTATAACATCAATTAAGCACTCTCAGAGAATACCGAGTTTTAAAAAAAAACAAAGGTTTGAGAGTTTTATTTAACTACATTATGACATATGACAAACATTATGCTTAATTAAGGCGTTGATGTATTTTAAACCGACTTTAAAAAATGAGGATGTTCTCAATTCGACGCGTATGTTTTTTGTATGTGTGTTACGCAATAACTCCGCCAATAGTGAAACGATTTTGATAATTCTTTTTTGTTTGGTAGAACATACTTCAGAGGTGGTCCCATATAAATTTTATCGAAATTGTTTGAGCGCTATTTGAGAAAATCAAAGAAAACCGAAGACGGTTTTTAGTTCTTTTTCAACGCGTTAATTATGATGAATAAACAACACATAGCGTGTACGTCTCAGTAAATATCAAATTTTTTAGATGTCATCAGTGGCATTTATTGTTAATTAATTATTTCAAATTTCAACAAGAGCGTGCCATTGTTCAAGGATCGGGCTATCCTAAATAAGTCCGTTCAATGTGCTAATTAAGTGCATAATATTAGTGACTTTAATTTACAATATTTCGTGCAGTACCTTCTTAAATTGAACTAGAACCTTATCATTTGAAACAAACGAATTTCCACGCGGGCAAAGCTACAGATGTCCAACAGTCTATTAAAATAGACAATAAAACAACACATGCATGATGGAGTCCATCTATCACATATGCCTTACTGAACCGTAATCTATGGAATTTGGCAGCCGAGTGCGAATAAAAACCGTAAAAACAATCAAAGCACGTGCACTGGGTCTATTACACGAGCGACCGGACAGATCACCCGAAACTAATGGTTAGGTTACCGAAGCCCTGGGTGTATTTGAATGATTTCCCCTCCGACATAAAAAAAAACATCCGTACAGAATGTGAACGATTGACGTAATGAAAATAATGAATAATAAGTAAGGTAATATCTACCGGAAAATGCCAAAGAATGCGCTTGACGAATCAACGAGCAACTGTTGTTAATTAACAGTCTGTAGACGAACTCGATCTCGATCACCGACATAGCTCGACGAGTCAGTGAGATGAAGTGGCAATGGGCAGGCCTAATCGCTCGAAGAACAGATAATCGGTAGGGAGTAAAAGTTCTCGAGTGGCGACCACGTACCGGGAAACGTTTACCCGGCTGTCCCCCTACTAGGGAGACCGACGACCTGGTTACGGTCGCGGGGAGTCGCTGGATGCAGGTGGCTCGAGACCGGTCGATGTGGCGTGCCATGAAGACCTATGTCCAGCAGTGGACGTTTCCCGGCTGATTATCGTAACAGCGATTTTAATGAGATATAATTTAAAAATTATATGTTTCAGTTTTATTCATATACTTTTGCTGTAAGACCTTGCTTCTTGCCAAATTTCAGGGTTCTAGGTCAATGAGAAGTACTCTATGTAAAGCACAGCGTTGAACCACTGTCTCTCAAATCATAGGGTAACTTAGCTTGAGAGGCAGGGGACAAAATATGGCGACTAAATAAGATATTGATATACGGTATATATACATATCTCTTTGTTTGTAAACATTTATTAAGTAAGTCTTACTTTAAAATAACTTTTCTTTTTTATGAAATAATTACATTTATTATTATTATTATTTAATATAGGTTTTGATGCACTCTTAAGGGAAATCGTATATCGTCATATTTTAAATATGTGTCATAAACGGCCGTATCTTTTTATTACCTTGACTTAAAGGTTACTTTTTTCACAGATCAAAGATATTGCAGACGTGAGTATTTATATTAATTTCAGTTTGATTTACACGGGTTTCTGAGAAAATGGGCCTTGATAGACAGACAGACTAACCGACAACCAATTGATCCAATAAGGGTCCTGCTTAAGGATTGCCTAAGGATACATGCTTGTTATTTTTAAATTCTTATCTTTTGCACACAGTTTTCATACCTGGAAATCAGCTTATTTTATGGTAAGTGAGAATAAGTCCATAGGCTTGAAGAGTACTTATTCAGATGAAAACTTCAATTTGATTGAAGTTCAAAGAATGTTGAAGTTGCATAGGATTGCAAAGAAAAAATGCCCTTGAGAGGTCAACATTTCGCCAAAAACAAAAACAGTCCGAGTATCAGGTCATGCGCAGGCGTCGGGTCAGACGTGAGCTTGATGTGGGGTGACAGCTGCAGACGTGGCGTTAGGTTGTTTTGTAATACACAGGATATAGTTGATTGCTTTAAATATAAAATTTTGTCTTAATCTAGACCTACGTTTGACCACATTATTAATTCAGCTAAAATGGGAAACCATCGAGTTTTACAAGTATCTGTAGTCTATTCAAGCGGAGCGAGGTTCTAAAATCTAAGAATAAATAAGGGGGTTTCGATTACGTTGTCAATTCAGTTTTCAGTTTCGATTACAGATGGCGTTGCTTTTATATAAACTTCCTCAAGCAAATACTAAAATCTTAAACACTGAATACCTTTGAGAGTTGATGTACGCCGCTAACAACTTCACACCAACTCATATTTCCTAACTTTTTTAGATACTTGTCTTTGAAAATATTTAAGTGCTCGAATTTCTTCAGCCAATAAAGCCTTTGTATAGCTATTGGGGAAAGTAAATCATCAGCCATAGTGCATGTCTAGTGCAGATGTATTTTCCATTGCTTGGATAGTAAGAAATAATATGTGTGTTTATGCACATAAAGGCTTATAATGTCAAATAAGTGATTTTAACTTGATCTTCAGGATCTGTTCTACAGGGCCGAGAGCATCTCACCTATTGTTGATAAGGCCGATAAAAGGAAAGCGTGCTCACCGAGAACCCTAAATAAGGCGCTGGCTTTGTTACCTTTGATACTTGAACACAACAGCCTTACTGCCAAGTATCAAATTATTTCTTCCCAACTCAGTACTCTACTGGACTTAACAAGCATTATCGACCAATATACATGTTCTCACATTAGCAGCATCATATCAGCATTAATATCGAAATTACGTCCCCCTGTCTGTTTCTGGTATTATGCAATCTATCATAGAGAGTTTGTCCAGCATGTTGTTTCTGCCTACATGCTACTCTATTCTGAGAAGCATAAAACTTTAGCAATAAAAAATTTTTATGTTGTGCAACCCTGTAACGTATAGTATACAGAGTATCTAAATACTATACTAAATACTTTGCATTATGTCAATCCATTCTCACGTAATGTATAACAGCATAGGGCGGGGCGGCGAAAACGCATGTGATGGCTTTAGAAGTAGCGCAAAGAGCTATACTGAAAGTGGCAACCTTCAGACACTTTATGTTTCCCACTAAAGAACTATACGACAGTTGCAAACTACTGACGATCCGCCAGCTATTCGTACTCTACACGATCATGAAACAACACTCCAAGCAAAAATATGACCCGAAGTTCGAAACGACCAAAAGAAGACATGATATAGTATGTGTATCAAAAAAAATTAAAACAACTTTTGCACGAAAATTTAGCACACACATAGGTCCTAAAGCTTACAATACAGTTAACAGAATATTAAATATATATCCGCTCTGTAAGAACCAATGTAAAAACAAAATCACAAATTGGCTTCTCACAAAGGACTACGATTATTCCGAAGCCTTGGTTACACCCTCTGAAACTAGAATATATTAAAACCACACACACACACTCACTCACTCACTTCTTTTATTATATATATATTTTGGAATGTAAAACTATTTTTTAATAATAGATAATGTACAATATACTATATTTCTGGTCACTTAAAAAAACACATGTCCGGTGGTGGAGACCTGGTTCCTGTAGCACAGGGGATCCTAGTTCAGGAGCCAGTCTTCACAAAGTTACGAGACCATAGAATTAAGTAATTTATCATTAATATGTACAAACTTTGTGAAGAAAAATAAATAGTGTTTTCGTACTGTGGGGTCTTGCAGTTAAAAATATTTTTTTTTTCTATAGAAAAAAAGTTGGTTTATCCGCCTGGGTTCATTAATATTATGCGCTAGTTCAAATATTAAAATCTACCAGGAACTGTTTTATAGACACCATAGAATATAAAATATGTCAAGTGCAAATCAGACTCGCTCAAGAAAGATTACGTCCACCGATCGCTTAAATTTTTTGTTATGTGGAAATTTCAAGTGCCAGCGTATTAGTGTTAAAACCTACAGCCCAGTGGCGGAAGGACAAAGCGGAGACGTAGTATCGTTTTGGTATGGAAACCCGAATAGTCTGTTGACTGCTACAACCAAATGCATCATGATACTCGTACTTACCAAATTAATTTGTTTCTCTATTTTTACTTAAACAACACGAAAGCTAAAACTACATTTCATTGAACCAAACGAGTCACCCATCTTTCACTACCAACATGATCTATGCCAACAGCGGCTGTGTAGTCCGGGTGCGCAGGCGCCGCGCCGCGTGACATGCGCGTGTCGCAAATCGTATTACACGACGCCTTCCACCATGACTTAGTATGATTGATCAGGACTTAACTACCAGATAGACATAGTGCTAGATAAGCTTGCTTGCTGGTCGTTAATGTTAAAAAATAACTTATTATTTCGCACCGTTTTCTTGTTAAGTTGTGCAAGGTTTTACAGCACCAAATAGCAAAGTGTAATAAGAGATAAAGAAATTAAAAATGGTAAAATACAACACTATTAGTAATGTACTAAAATATGTTTACGGAATGGGCGGACGCCTCTGGGATGCAATTCACTAAGGGCAACAATCCTTACAACACCACGGCAACCAGATTTTGGTTTAGCTAGGTCCTGTGGCTAGGTCTGAAAACACACGGTCCAAAAAAGTTTACTAGTAAGTGTACCTTTTTAAAAAGAAAAAAAACGAACCATATATTTGTGGACATATTTCTACAGAAAGGCCACTCCCGTAAAATATACTATCTCGTATCTTATTGAAAGACATAAATTCTATTGAAATAGGTCAGCTGTGCTATTCTGTAAGTGCCACAACGTCACTTCGCATCTCATGTAGAATGTCACTGTGGTTTCACTTCGAATGCTCTGACGAGAAGTGACATTGTCCTAGAGCTCTTTTGATTTTACCGGGACACAACAATGCTATTAAACAGGCGGACATACAAAATAACCTACCACCAACCAAGCTACTACTTACTGCTACAGGGCTTGTCTCACCCTTGGTTGGAAGCGCCGACTTAAACGCCTAAAGTTCTTGAGAAGTTTTAAGGCGTCACTATTCGCTACCTCTGATAAAAACGTCAACTAATTATAGACAGCCAAGTCAAGAAGAACCGGAGTCAGCTAACCAAAAACATTGACTTAGGAACCATCAACCCTCCGAAACATTAAGTTATACCAGCCCGTCGCGTAAAATCGTACCACCGGCGGTGTAAGGCACAGGCGGTCGCGTTGACCCTTTGACTAAATATTTGCAAAATAACGCCTAGAATAGAACTAATTATGAAAAGAAAAATATATTGCATGAAGGAGCTAAATTTTACAACAAGTTGCCTAACAGTATAAAAGAAAGTCAGTCACTCATTGTCTTCAAAAAATTACTAAAGAACTACATTTTAAAAGGCTATCCTAATATTAAATAAATATCAATCAATTTTTTATATATAAAAGGAAGCAATGTGAATGCACCCTTATATCATGCCCGTCGGACTCGCCATTGTTCTCTACAGCAACTATGCAATATGTACCCTCAACTTTTATTATTATAAATCGTACACACTGTGTCACCATTGGACTACCCTACGTTTAATGTATATTTTAGTTTATGTTTTTCATGTAAGTGATTTTATAATCTTTATGAAAAATAAATATTTTAAACCGTAATAGTCTCGTATACCAACTCTCATTTCGGGGTAAAGCCATCAGAAATGTAATCCACTGAGGACAAACATGCGCTATATTGAAATCCTAATGGGCATGGCTTGTGTGAGAATTTGGAACTCTGATATTAGAGTCATGGAGAATGTCATTCACTCCGCGTGAGTTATGCATTTAGAAAATATTGATGTAAGCGAGAAAACATTTAATTCGTTTTAAAAAAAAAATCTTCAAGAAATATCAAACTTTTCGACATGTAATTAACGGCATATATGTGTTTATAACAAATTTCAACAAGAACGTGCCCTAGTTCAAGGATCCGACTAACCTAAATAAGTCCTTTCAGTGTATTTAAGTTATTCAGTGCATAGTGACTTTTATTTACCGAATTTCGTGCAGGATTATCTTAAGTCAAATCGACAGGGACTCTTAATGAAAAACGCTAGCGGTTTACGTCTTACGACCTTTCCTATTCGAGGTTCGTCCCTTGCCTGCACAGAGCTGCGTGAAATTTAAATTTTTGCTATTCATTGCGGCGGGCGTTGTCGAGCTGTTTTTGTGACACTCGCGCCTCCAGTGGGGCCCGGCCCTTGCGCGGGCCCCGATGTACCGTTGCGTAAGAAAGTGGTTTACAAACTTGTTACGCAGGCTACAAGAAATAAATACGTTTATATTTTGAACTAACACGATAATAAATGACAAATAAACCTAGAACAAAATTTGTCTGATAAAAACTTATATAATATACATACATATATACACAATAAAATAAATGTCTACTTATTAAAAGATATAAACAGAATTAAACAATAGAAAGTTGGCATTATTTTAAAGATAAAGACTTCGTCTGCGTGAATTTCAGGAATTATCCAACAAGATAATTTTATTGGGGTATTAAGTAGCACAAGTTTATTGCCATGCAATAGGCTATATGCGTGACAAATTCCATCAAGATCACCTTAGCTGTTTAGCTGTGAAAAGGCAACAAACAGACAGAAGAGATGTGTGCGATTTTTGAGCCACAAATGGAAGTTGTCCTGTACCATGTTGTATAAATTATATATTTTTTAATATTCCACTACCGCTGCTATATCCGTATGTATTCATCTGAGACTATTATTAATACAGCAAACTTATTCATACGGATTAGATGAATCAGGATCCAAATAACTATATTCTAGTCTATCTCACATCATTGAAATGGCATAAGACATAATAAGATTTATTCTTTATTTTATATCTATTAGCTATACATTCTCTGTCGCAAATTATGTGTCAAAATTAAGCGAATGGCGCTATCTGAGGTAATATTTGCGGAAAAAAGCTGTTCTTTAGTTACTGCATTAGTTAACCTACAGGACAATAAACATTTAAATTATCAAAAACCGGGGCTCTGTGTTACAAGACGTGCAAATGTAGCTATGTTCATCGCTTTATAATACACGAAATGCTATAAATAAACTGACGAGTATCCAGTATCGATAGAATTGTTTAACTTGATATAATCTATCTGAAGATGCTTGTACACACGGCTACACATGAAGCTTTACATTTCCAGTACAACCTGACCTTGCATTGAATGTACTCCCGCATGGTGCTAGTTCAGCTTATACTGGAAATGCATAGCTTGATCTGTAGCCGTGCGTACCATAGATTATATATCTTAAGTTATTATTTATAGAACATATATTCAAAATTAACATACACCCCTGAACACAAACTGAACAGTTGTCTCGATGCCTGCACCAGGTTGCACCAACTGCAAGCAGTGCGAATCTCCGGCATTCCCTGCGAGCCTACACTAATTGAGTTCTGCACACACGCCTGAAGGACCAGCCCTCGACGCGAAGCTCAAGTTTTTATTTTATTTTGATTGTATTTATTTAATTATTTACTTTACTAGCAGTAGTGATCTAGCACTAAAAACCTTGAGAATGTAATTTTCGCGAGCGTGTATTAAAGTGCTCATTTCTTGGTTTTCCTTTTTTATGTACAATTGAACCAATTTTATATTCAAAAGCGTGTGTTAGTTGATGATGATTTCAACAACGAATACACAATTCACAGGCCGGCGAAAGATGAGAACTACTTTTAAGGTTTTCCCACTGAATAATGTCGTTGTGGACAAAAGCTGGTTTTAAATAGATTTTAAAAAAACATGTTGCCAATAATTCGATATCCAGCTGGTCCCACAAAAAGGGAAGGTATAAAACATCGCTTACACAGCATTCGAAAAGTCCAAGAAAGTTAGATTTTGTAACGAAAAATACTAGAATTGCGTTATTATAAGTATTTTGTTTGTACAAATTCTTTTTGTACTCGTACTAAATGGAAAATGTCAACTTATTTTTTTATTATTAAAGATATACCAACACTTGACCTCAATCTCACCTGATGGTAAGTGACGATGAGGTCGACGATGTTACGTGTTGGTCTAGAAGGTGCCTATTTACTCTTCTTTTGAAGATTCCCAAGTTGTAGCTTTCGGGGAACACGGAAACCGGTAGTGCTATTGTCATTTCATTGACGCCATATTTATTTTCTGGTTAAGTGTTGACTATTTCGAGTGTATTTAATGTTTTAGTACAAAATAAACTAAACCAAAATAATTAATAAATAAATGGAAATTAAGATGCTTTTACTTGATAATTATGTTTTAAAATTAGGAGTTTGCACAGTCCAGGCTGGGGCTCCATTTTTCCGGAGTTTCGTTCCCTAAGTAATGTAAATACCTAAATAAAGGTCGGCCTTTAAACTGTCATCATACAAAAGAATCACATCTCCGCTTTACTATCTCGTTAAAAACCAATTTAAAATCGCAGCACCAACAAAACTTCCCATAAAAATTGACACGCGACTCACTTTGACACGCCTATGCTTATTAACAACAATAACACCCTAACAACCCTTGTTAAACCACCCTAAAATGGCCTCTAATTCCAATACAACAGGGCTAGCATTACAGTAAAGTAAGTAGGGGTAAATTCGGAAGGCACGAATGAATTTATAAGCATAAAATAGATAAATACGATTGTATGAAATTGCATACATAAATATATTTACGGGGCGTGTGCGACGCGTGCGCGTGGCCACAGTTAGTTTAGCTTTCCCGTGACTATTGCATTTGTTTTGGAGGTTGGCAACACTGAAAGGATACACCGGGTGTTAGGCAGACAGTTGAACCTGTGAAAATGACGGATCCGTGTCGTTGTCTGCTACGTTAGTTCCAGCCTAATAACAAGACCCATAAAACATCTTTTTTATATATAGATGATAGATCAACGCTTGACCTCAATCTCACCTGATGTTAAGTAACGATAAAGTCGGTTATGTTACGCGTTGGACTAAAAGATGCCTATTTACTTTACTTTTGAAGATTCCCAAGCTATAGATTTCAGGGAATACGGAAACCGGTAGTGCGTTCCATACTTTAGCTGTTCGCACAATAAATGTGGAAGCAAAACACTTGGTGCGAGCTGCAGGAATATCAACAGAATACGGGTGAATGTTTGCCGTTCTTCTGTTTGACCGGTACTTGAACGGCGAAGGTGGAATCAACAAAAATAGCTCCTGCTCACACTCTCCAAAATGTATCAAAATGTAACAAGGCAACCGGCAACCAAGGGAAGACATGGTTCTACGGCTAAAAGAACACGAGTTGTAAATCATCTACATCCAACTCCTAAAACTATCTGAAAGGTTCTTTTGTGTATCAGATCGTACATCTGTAGCCGTGTCTTTATTTATTTATTTTATTTTCTTCGGAAAGATACCAGCTTTATTTACAATATTTGCAGTAATATAGACAAACATTGGCCAATTATAAGTTTCCACATATAAAACATTCCTCTGAAGAGGAAAAAGAACACTGAAAAATAAATAATAACCTTATAAAACAAATCAGATATAAGATATAATAACTAAACAGACAATAAAAATTTAATAAATACGAAAGAACATAGTTTTAAGGAGCTTAACTATGAATCAACCAATAAACTTTGTATGACATTCGTCTTAAAACTTACAATACTACCATAAAATAGATATATGTTAATATTTTGACTAATTCTTTTAATTGACTTACGACTTCGTGGCAAATACCTTTTTTTCTGTAATTAACGTGACTACGCGGGACTTGTAGGTTAAGGATATTAGGATAGGATATTATATATTGTAAAGCGGTAGCGAGGTAATTTATTAGATAATCTGATCAACAATACAGATCATCGTAGCACTGCACAGTGTACTGTGTAGAGTAGAAAGTCAAAGCGCATAGGCGCAGTTCCAGAAAAAACTATCCCAACCACGTCGCCCACAACGCGGCGCTTTACGAAATAATTATTACAAGAAAAACCACAAAAAACCCACGAAATTAGTTCCCGATGACAGTCAAAAAATATATGTATATTTTTTCTATAGTATATCAGAAAAAAACTGGCATCGAAGCGCCACGTCTGACGCGCGGCCCGTTTGGACCCAGCAGGCGTCCTACCTTCGACCATTTGGTACTAAATATCCGTGTGGCATATTTATTCATTTCGGACCGTCCCAAGATTATTTTCTACTAGAGTTTTATGATAATCGTGGTTGTATAACGACTAATGAATTACGTGTAGGCATCGTTAATGTGACAATTGTGAAGTCGACCGGTGAACTTATGGCCGCGCCGAGGTGACAAGGTTTTTGTCCAACTTTATGTGCCTTGTTAACACTGGGTTTGTCGGTTCTAGATAAGCATCGGCTCTGCACCTCACTGTGCTTATTCTGCAGTCATTTTGTGTTTTATTATATTAGATGGATAGTGAAACATAAATAGAGTTCGCTCTTTTAAAAGTATAGTGTCAGATGAGCAAAACAAAGCAATATTAATTACTAGCTTCCGCCCGCGACTTTGTCCGCGTGTACTTCAGGATGTATTGTACTTGTTCGATAGGCACAGGTGACGTTTATGACAAATTATTGTACAGCATAAGGTACAAAATAGTGTTTATTCTGTTACGTAGTCTAATAATTTAAAGAAACAAAATAAAATTCAATATCTGACGTAGTAGACATTCAAATAGTCTTTACACCAATATTATAAACGCGAAAGTTTGTATATACGAATTTACATATTCTATGGTCGGTTGCTAGGCAACGCGTTTTTGTTATGCCAAAATTGCCCATGTAATCCCGCTAATATTATAAGTGTGATTTTGGACAATTTACATAATATGTCTTTAAAAATTATAGCCTACATGTTATTCTGAAGTATAAGCTATATTGTTGTAAAGTTTCATTCAAATCCATTCAGTAGTTTTTCCGTGAAAGCGTCACAAACATCCAAACATCTAAACATCCAAACATCCAAACATCCAAACATCTAAACATCTAAACATCCAAACATCCAAACTTTCACATTTATAATATTAGTAGGATAGTAGGATTACTGTATCTTATCAATGAAAATTCATTAATAGTATCTTGGAAGTCACTTCAAGGATGTTAATAGTGACGATATCTTTAGTTTCCTAGGCAACAAGGATCAATATCGAATGACGTCAGCAAAGTCTGTGCGCTGAAAGGTTGTAAGGATGTCCTTTGTAAATTGAACCCCTGGTTTTGGGAAATATTTTACAATTTTGACAGAATTTCTTACACCATCGAGAACTTCAAGAATACACTTGTGCCTGTACAGCACTGAAATCCCTACACTTGAAAATTGGTCATATCCAGTATCCTTACGCATTTTACAACGAGTGGTCCATCTGCTAGAGTATAAATCCCTCAAATAGATTAATAATTCTTTGTGTCATCTTTGACAGTCTCTAGATTTATTTTCAAAATTTGCTATTTGGGAGGGCCACTGAAACTACTTTCAAGAACGGTGTTTATTGAAGAATAAGAGAAAAATAGACATTAGAAATTAGCAATTTAATATTTTTGCTAACCAAATTTGTAGTAGCAAGTACGTCAGAAAAACTATATCCGTCTTCTTTCTAGTTCAAGTGGCTTGAGATCGTGTATACCTCTTTCTCTGTCGCATACCAAGTCCACAAACAAATGCGGTGTCCAGGTCAAACGACATGGCGGTACAATTAATCATGAGGGCTGTCAGTGTCCCGCAAGATGGATTGTTTACGTGTCCGCCCCGGGCGAAACGATAATTACCGATAATACTGATATGCTCCTTTGTTGCTCTCCAATCAGGTGTTAATTTGTATCCTTTTAATGCAAGGTGCTTAGGAACTACTGGAGGCAAAAGTGGGACAAAAAACTAGGGGAAAATGGGGTTAGTTTTATTTCAAAGTTCAGTCAAATCGTTTGAACTAAAGAAAAATGCTATTAAAAATATACTGTGAAAATACTTTTCAATATTAGTCTTTCTACAGTCTAAGAGAATGCCTGTGATGCCACGAGTATGTTCGATTTACACCTGACATTGAAGTCGCAGGCGCTAAATGGACTAACCTGACACTGTTACAATGAATGGCAATGAACCCGAATTCGGTTCTGTTCTAGGTAGATCAGAAACCGGCAAGAACGCCCGGTGAGCAAGCAAAAATCGGTCCGGACTATTCTAGGTTGATCAGAACGAAACAGATTTGACGGAGCTTAGTGGTAAGAGTAATAGTAAACAATTACCTACTTGAACAAACCCCTTATTTCTATATCTTTCTTTAGCATACCAGGCAGAATATGTTAAATAACTCTTGGAGCCGTTTGTTGCCAAATTCTTATCGCCAGCCATAAAACGATTGGTTAATTTAGTAATCGATTATGTAAATTCATAATTTACATCAATGAACCATGACAAATGTCAGCCTTTTTACATGACCATAATGACAAAGTTTTGCGTCAACAGTTTGCGACGATATATGGTGCACACTTGATGCCACACTCCGTCTTGTTGAAATAGTCATCAACATACCTTGCTGTATAGAGGTACAGGTTTAAACAAACAGAAACAGAAAAATATTTATTGATTAAAACACACACAACACAATACAAAAACACAATTTACACATAAATTGCGTAAAATTAAAAATAATACATTATCAATGTACATAGGCATTTTGTTGTAATGTGTCGTCAAACAGGACTGATCTCAGCATCTGCTATAGCAGTAGACATATCGCTGGTTTTCAGATAAGCCCTGTATATATATAAATCTAACGTCTAAGACAGGGTTTTCTCTATTACCACCAACTCCGATCAACTTCCTGTTGAGGTAGTGAATAGTGAGTAGTCTCCTGCTGAAAGTAAGAGAGTTTGGTCGCGATGGGTGGAAATGGGTGATTGTGGGTAGCAAAAATGTGTAAAATATATATTTGTTCCTGTCTAACTCATATGAACTTCACATGAGTGAAGAAGTTCTTCATTTACTATACGTTTATGCCAAAATAAATGTCCACCCGTGCGAAGCCGGGCGGGCCACTAGTGTATGTATAAAAGAAGTATATGTGTAAGTGTATATGGTCGTGTTAACATATAGATACGTGAGTTTGTATGTACAGTGAAAGCATTGAGCAGTGAGTCGGTTTCGATATTCTACACGACATAATCTCCTACATCTTCAGCAGCCATTTCCCTGAACTCTTCCATTCCAATAGAATCAGTCTCTGACATTGATTCTCTCAATTTTTTAGCCAAGTAATAATTCCGTTCGTTGTCTAAGTCTAACGAAACTGGTTCTCCAACACCTCTCATCCTCAATGACAGTGCCACCTTCGCCTTATCCTCGTCTGTCTTTGGTTCAGTGCCAAGTCGAGCCATGAGCTTGGTCAATCCAGTTTCACAATCCATCATAGCCAGGTAAGGGTCTTCGAATTTTAAGCGAGTTGTAGTTTTTGGTAAAATAAAATTTATATTACCTGAAATTCGATAATACACCCGTGAAAATGATAAGATATATTAAAGGAGACCGTCCCCCTACTAGATGGACCGACGACCTGGTTAGAGTCGCAGGGAGTCGCTGGTTGCAGGTGACTCGGGACCGGTCGATGTGGCGTGCCATGAAGGAGGCCTCTAGCCAGCAGTGTACGTTTCCCGACTGATGATGATGATTAAAAGAGATACTGATGATTGTACTCGTAATTATCACACGAAGACGCACTGAATAAATGTAATGATTTTACCCATCAAAGGTTTGAAACACACTTTTATGAAGTTATTCAATTACGCTTTTAAAAGGTATTTCTGGTTGTATTATTTTCTCTTTTTGGTTTGCTGTTGATGTTTTACTTAAGGTATGATTAGATTCGAATTGCCAATTTGTTGATAAATATACTAGAACTAAATATAATTTTCAAAAAACTCTGCTTTCAAAGTTGACGTCAGAAGTTCACGGAATAGCTTGACATTAGTGTGTGTAGAAAAGTGTGGCCAAACTGGGTTAGTTTTAAATAGTGATGTACCCATGACAATATTTCATTTAATTCAGCCTTATAAAGAAAATGATTAATCGATCACATGAATCACAATGGGTGAACTCAAGCATCATTCGTGTTCGATGCACTGTCGAAGTAGTCCGTGATATTTTGGCGTCGACTTTACAAACCCTTTATAGTTTAATCTAATAAATAACTTACTTTTAATAAAATCAGGAGGATTTTTCAGGTACTGCAGTCGTTTAAATAAACCTGTTTGATCGGCTGCCACTAGTAAAGCTTTCGTCGCGCCGTGCATTCGAAGTTTAGGCATATGCCAATCAATCCAACCCGCCGCACTCACTCCATACGTCACTCTGTATTCCGCAACCAACTACAAATATTAGGATAACTTATGTCTATTTTTTATTGTTCTAAAATTAAAATTATTTTAGTAAGTGTTAGTTGGTTAGACATGACCCCTTTAATTTATGTTACTCATTATTTTCAAAACTCTATCCATTAATGGTTTACAAGTAAAAAGCTATTAATTGCTCTTCATTCACAATTTTAATATGTTTACTGAGTTGGGTATTTTCATCATTATCTAATCGTTTTTGAGATTGAATTTTAACAAGCGTCTTAAAATTTTATTGATTCTCGTATTTCTTAAATTGTTGTAGCATTTTTTGGGAAACATTATTGGAAAAAATTGATAAAGGGAAGGAATCGCCGGGGAAATTTAGTTTATTGATGAACTAAACTTGAGTCTAAGGACTATACAGTGTCGTAATAGTATACAGTGGCTTAATGACTTACCCTTGAAGGAGGTATCGAAAATCTGTAAGCTGTAGCTCTAACAGACGTTAAAGACCAAATGTAGAACGGTACCCAGACTATATTCAAAACATCTCTCGTGTGAAAATATGCGTCCTTGCTAAATTCATAACACGTGGTCCAATTATGTAGTTTCAATATAGATTCTATATCAGTTGTATTACCAGTGAGTTTTCCTTGTGCCTCTTTGTCTTTATCAAAAGGCTGGTAGAAGCGAAAACTCTCATTTCTCGAGTTCTCATTGCCATCAGTTTCATGAGCAACATTTCCTATAAGAGTTCTACCCAAATTCTCAAACGACACATCTTCCTCGGCTTTCTTAACAGCCTTTCTTTCTTCATTTTCTTTGTTAAAGTCCTCTGGGTAATAGGGTCTCCGGTACATCTGTTCTTTTTCATTTTCTATGTCTTTACGTGAAGGGATTAACTTTCTTGGGTGTCTTTCTTCAAGCACTGAATATGGATCAACAAATCCTGACTTATAAACTTTGTCGAACCTAACAGGAAAATTATAAGGGACCGGATAGAAGGAATCTTCACGAAAATCATTTTCATCTTCAGCCTTTGCACAGGAAAATATGAGCAAAACAATGGCCAACATCATTGTCTATGAGCGGTTTGTTGCTGTTACGTTCTTCCTTCGTTTTATATTGTTTTGTAAAACATTCAGGTGTAGTCAACCTGTTTGTAATCATTTTCTTAATCAAGTCCAATTTCAAGATGGAATTGAAAGTAAGCGGGATCATTTCAGCCATGAACGTCATGCTCGTCAAGTTTATGTTTTGGACATTGTGCCTACTGAGCAGGATAAAATGATTTATTATAGACCAAATTGTTTACCATAAGCAATTATCACGCGATATATTGAAACCAAGACATCGTCGACTAGGAACTATGATGATTAAATTGGATTAATTCGTATTGGGTATTATGTATTAGGTAAACTGTAACTAAATGAGCATCGACTATAATATACTGTCACAATTTTGACGGTCCGCTTCAGACATTAAATACGAGTATATTCATGTCATTCAATGTTCACCACCAATTGTTTAGAGAACTACATCCGAATTAACTACTTGTTGGGAAATCAACACAAAAATTTGAAATTGAACGATTTTTATGGCGTACGTAAATGATAAGATATTTTATCATTATGTATCTTTATACTTCACATTTTATCTACGACTCCGCTTATACCTCTAGTTAATTCAATAGTACCGCATCATGCAATTAAAATATTCTTAGAGCATTAATATCTCTACTGATTTCTAGTTCCTCATAGTCTTCTACGTCATCGCCTAGACTCCTCTTACTCTTGAATTGGAAGTTCTTCTCGCTCTCTTTTTTAGCGATTTCCATCTTTCTTTCCATTTCTATGTACGTCATGTTGATTGCACTGCTAAACGCTAGCTTTGCTGCTGCTTGGTATACCTGATGAATAAAATCGTATGTATCTATTTATTTGCCATCATAGATTTTGTCCGCAACAATATTGGTCGTATTAACTTAATTGCTTGATTTTACAAGGCCGTGTTTAATCCAAAGCAACGCTTTAACACCAACTTATGAAAGTTGTGGCATCCAGAGTACAGGACTGCAATTCACTAAGGACAAAAATCCTTACAATCCTTACATCCGCGAATCGTGAGGATTTAACGATGTTTGTCCTTATTGAATGTGTCCATGTCATGAATAGTTCTTACATCTTTGTCGTTTGGCATCATGTCATAGGGTGCAAACGCTTGTAATACTCTAATTTTACACTGGAGCATGCCGAAGTATCCAGGCTCCACCAACTTGAAGGCGAACTTGATCTTGGGCAAATAGTTCACTGAAACAGTTCAGAATGAAAAACCGGGCGAGTCAGAATCGCGCACTGAGGGTTCCGCACAGAATATAAATAATTAATATACTGAAAATCTTAAACAATAGGTACGGTAATATTCATTGAAAGACGCCTGACGAAATCAATGAGCAATTGTTAACAAAATAGCAGAATATAATAACTACAGGCGCTGGAACAGTTTGTAATAGTAAGATCTATTTTATTGAGATATAATTAAAAATGGTATTTTCAGATTAGATTTGTATTTTACCTTGTTTTTTTTGCCAAATTTCAGAATTTAGAGCAATGGAAAGTAAATAAGGGAAACCATCAAAATAAGCGGCATAAACGGCCTTATCTTTTTATTTCGTTGACTTAGAAGTCTGATTTTTTCATAGATCAAAAAATTGCGGATTTGAGTACTTGATATTAATTTCAATTTGATACCTCTACGTGTTTCTGGGACAAATTATTTTGACAGACAGACGGACAACCAAGTGATCCTATAAGGATTCTTCTTTTGAAGTACGGAACTGTAATCATGGAAACGGACTCCCTAAAATATACAAACCTGCTGATGTAAAACAAACAACAGTAGCTCCATGGTTCTTGCTCATTTTCTTCAAATCTGATGCAGACAGCTATGGCTCTAGAGTTTAATATTTTGGTTTCAGCCTTTGTTTACATACCATCTGTATTAGATTGGAACCAAATTCACACAGTCATTCAGTCACGTTGTCATAAAAACAGACTTACTCTGAAATGCAGTTGAGGGCACTGCACTGTAGATTCCAGGGATATCTGTCTTCATGAAGAGGGCACTGAATTTCACTCCAGTCTCCATAAATAGTTCAGCCAGCGACCAGTTCAACGGACGGCCTAGGATATGGTCAAACTCTACTTTATAGCGATCGAGGAGCTGAAATATATACAGCCGAATGCTACAAGAGTTCTGCTGGAAGAAATGTATTAGATTTTCCCTACTTATTTCTCTCTGTATTTGTATTACGAGTACATTTCTGGTTTCTTTATACAAACGTATGCCATGAGTTGACGTGTTCCATATTAATAAGTCCAACAATTCATTTTGGTGAACAATGTAAAGATTTGTGCCGTGAAACTTTGGAGCTGACCATTTTAACGAAAATAAGACATATTGAATGCATAGACATTCATTTATTGAGTTTAGAAAAATACTGCTTATTTAACTAGAATTAAAATTACAATACTATGAAAGTAATTTTAAATGAAGCCCTATCTTGCAAGTTGGGGAAAATAATCTTAATCAGGACACTTATTTAGGTTAAAAAACTGTCCAAGTACGAGTTGCACTCGCGTACCAAAGGTTCCGAGCCATAGAAGAAGAAGACGGACGTACACCAGTGTGAGATTATAAGGATAAAATTTTTTCATCTGATGCTCGGAATCCTAATAACACAGATATAAGTTTCCAATATGTAGGTACTCACAACTTTCGTAGGCAGAGAGAATCTGACGTGATACGTGGCGAAGAGCTCAGTATTCCAAACGAAGAACAGTTTCCAGTCAGTGTTTACAAGTTTATTCTTATCAAATGTACTATTAGATACGAATTCTTCACATGTTACGTTGTTTTCTTTATCTTTGGTTTGTAGATTCTCATTTCCTCTCTGTAAAGGATCCTTGACTTCAAATATTCCTTCAGAGAATACTAGGAAATGTAGCAAAATATTTTTGTTGCCATTTTAGGTGATTTTAAATCATTCAAGTTCTTTAAAAGAATAACATGTCGGATTTTAATCACTCACTATAACGATTAAATATAGCTTGTCTGATTTGACTGGCTAAATTATTCAGCACTGTTTTGCAGTATAGAACACAAACGCGTGTTGGCCAGTCTTCTAGTTCTTAGACACACAACACAATCGCTAACTAGGAAACTTCAACTGACTGGTAAGAGTAGTTTCTAGTCTTGTTTTTATATATGCTATTCATGTATGAGTAACTTGTGTTTCATCGGACATCGTTGAGCTATTTCATAATATTTATAATTAATACAAGTGTTCATAGAACTCCTGTTTCCATTTCTCTCCCAAGGCGCGCCACTGAATTAGGTCGTCTCCTTTTCCATTCTCGTTATTCTGGGCAAGTTGTCTTTCTACCTACATTTGGCTAGACGAATAGGCTCCACGAGTTGTCTGCTCCATTGGTATCGGTTCTCCAATGACTAGCCAACTCTCCAACAAGAAAAATCTTCCTCCCTTTCTCTTGGAATAGCTGTCTTTGTCGGTTCAATCAGCGGGACGCTGGTGCGACTGCGCACACTGAGTCACACAACGTCTTTTCATCAACTCATGACACTACGCATTTGTCGTTTTATTTTTGCTATTTGTAATCTTGCAGTTGAATGTGGGCGTGATAATGAGTAAAAATATGTCTCTGTAAAAGTATGTAGGGCGATTGTGCCGATCTCGTCTGTGATTTTAGCGTACCTCTTAACGGTGTAATCTGATTGGAGATTGCTACGAAATTGGCCAATCAAATTGCCACATCGCTCGAAGAACCGATAACCTATGGGAAGTAAGAGCTCTCGAGTGGCGACTACGTCGGGAAATATCAACCGGGCCGACCCCTATTAGATGGACTGACGACCTAGTTAAGGTCGCGAGGATTTGCTGGATGCAAGTGGCTCGGGACTGGTCAATGTGGCGTAGCATGGACGAGACCTATGTCCAGCAGTGTACGCTTCCTGGCTGACAATGATGGTGCTTTTTAAACTTCTTTCTATGATTGGTATCACAAGCAAAACACTTAACCCTAGGTTAGATTGATATCAAACGTTGATCTGTCCTTTATGTATAAATTTATTTCTGGCGAAACTATTAGGATCATCATTTAAAAAGCATTCCAGTTCTCATTTGCGATTGGATCCGTATTTTTAAACGGCTTCAAAAAAGGAGGATGCTATCATTCGACGGGAATATTTTTTTGAATGTTTGTTACCTCAGAACCTTAATTTGAAAGGTGGTGCTTCCCGTGTGGTCCAGTTCTGACAACGGCATTCATGAGAAAACTATATGAATCTTAAATTTATCTTAGTAAAAGTAGACTTTTAGTCGAATTGAAGTCGGTATCCAGTTCTTTTTGAACGCGTTTACTTGTCAAATAATTATCTTGTTTCATAACTTTCTTTAAATATTGTGGTGTTAATTTCAGACCACTGTTACCTCAGACACGCTGTAAAGTATCCAAAATGCCGTCTTGCGAATAGCTGGCAAGTGAAGTAATATTATCTTTAACAAATCCTCCCACCAATTCCCTAATTATCCATACAAAGCGGAGAGCGCTATGGAAAAATATCATCAAACTTTCACACCATCGGGCCTCACTATGAGAACTCGATTGCTACTCACTCACTCTGTGACGTCATAGTAACAGTAAGGCTTTTTGGATAACTGATTGCCAAGCCCAGAAAAAATACAGTCATTAAAAATATATTTTTATGAAAATAATTTTTCAAGCGCATCAACTAAACTTAATTGTGAACTACATTTATACAAATAATTTTTTATAGAAGAACTAACTAACTAACTCTCAAGAACGAGTACGCACGACTACAGATCAAGCTATACATTTGCGGAAGTTCGTTCAATGTGAGGTCAGCGTATACTGGAATTGTATAGTATTATGTGTAGCCGTGTGTACCTAGTTGAAGTAAATAAATTTGAAATCATATTGTGATGTATCCAGATGTGCAATTCATTATAGTTAAACAGCCTTACGTCTTTGATTGATGACGTCATTCGATATTGATTTTGTTGGGACTTGTATACTTCTAATTTTAAAACGTCGTTAACAAATAGAAGTGATTTATCATTTTTAAGTATTTTGGTCTAGTTTATTTCTACAAAAACATTAAACACGAAAAACTGGCAAAACTTAACATAAAAAACAAAGCTGGCGTCAATGAAATGGCATTTGACGGTGTCAATTAGTACCAAAAGAATGATTATATACAATTTTCCTTTTCCTTTTTTCTGTTAATACCTCTTTAGACTATTCCTTGATTTTTTGTATCGCCGGATTTAAAACATTTTAGGCGAAAACGCACAAATAGTAGGATCTTCCATGAACCTACCAAAGGTTGCCATCACAAAAAAATATCCCATAAATTATATAATTTATTCCCCAAGTGGACGGCTTAAAGTAACGCGTTACTCGCATAATGGGGACTGGTTCTTTGCCCAGAGCCGCTTCCTAGCCATTAAACAGTCTAGATACTAAACGTCGTTGTAAACTAAACTAAATATCCCCGTTTTTAATGTTTATGCGCTCTCTGTAGGTCCGGAGCACACTTATTTCATGTTTTTGTTGATGTTTGTGAACTCGTGTGGCCTTTCCGACAGTACCATCGACGTCATGATTTCTGTACGTTTACATGCAGACTTTTTAAGTTGCTTTTTGTGACGCTTCAAATTACGTTAATATGCATTTTAATGTATTTATTTGAAGACGATTATGTTTCTGCCAATTTATTTGGGAATTCAAAATTTCTGAGCAAATTCGTGTGGTCTTCCCATGTATGTGATAATGCGAGTTGACAACCATCGTGCAATGTTTGGAGGTTACTGCCTTGAACCTTGCCTTTCATTTCGATTGTGGGTTTTTCAAAAGATGAAAACAGAAAATAAAGAAAGAAGCTCTAAAGCGATGCGGCTTTGATTTATATTGATGAATTTAACAGAAAATGCTGAACACTACAATAAGGAAGTTCGGTCAGATACAGAACGTATGTAATGCAATTAGTGGACACGTATATGCGAACAACACAATATCAGTGAATATGTGTCATATAGACTATCTATACCTAAAATTTATTTCAGATGCAGTTTCGTTATTTTTTCTATCGAGCGAAGTCATGTTTTGTATAGTAGTTGTCTAAGGTACTTTAGACATGATTTTTGTGCTACAAATATCAACCATGTTTTGCTCTAGCAATCCCTTTAACACAATGAATAATAAAATATTTGTGTGGGGATCATCTTTTATATTTGACTTTTAAATTATTGTTATCTGTCTGTAGGACGGATGGACAGCTGAGCCATAGTAAGAAGGTTCCTTTGGTACATGCTTTGGATACAGAAACCTAAAAACGGTTACGTACACGGGCAGTGCCTTTATATGGTGATTAAAAATACTTTTTTTTTGCAGGAAGGTTCAGCAAAGGACTTATGAAATGTGATAATTTAAAAATATCTACTGCTTGACTCGTCCATCTTTATATCAGACATTTCCCTAACCTATCCAAAGTACCGACAGAAACTAAGTTATATATTGGAGAAAAAAATTCAAGCAATTGGTCCAAAATTTATTTACTAAAATTTAGCACACTCAAAATAATGTATTTATTGCTCATGATAATTAGACTTTCATATTTGTAACTTGTATATATATACTTATATCTTCCTGAAAACGGATATTTCACAATTACATATTTATTAATGCTGTAACTTTCCTATTTCAAGCTAATTGTTGAGACTCCGGGCGGACTCCCCTACAATAGAATTTAATATTTAACCACATAATAGGCTTGTGTTTGCTCAAATTAACGCTTGGTTCCATTACAGTCTATTTCTTATGGCATTTCCTAAAATAAATATACTTCTCATCAGACAAATCGAAACACTTTGCATGTTTATGTTTTGTAAGGAATAATCCTTGAAAAAATGTGTATATTTAGGAATATATGTTAAATGTCGTTTAATAGTGAATAATATGAGGTTTTCTAATCCTAATGTTAATGTTCTAAATTCAAATTAAATTTTAGAAAGTTTTTCAGATAATCCATACAAAACATACACTTGTAAGTTTTTTTTATATTGGAGATAGACCAACACTTGTGTTTCGATTTTTCTGATGAGAAGTCTATTCAAGTGCTATAATTAAAATACAGCTTATGAAACTAATACTCAAAAGCATTGCTAAAACATCATGTCAGAATAATCATGAGATAAGGAATCCTAAACAGAAATGCGAAGTGTGTGCGTGGTATATCAATCCGCTCTATGCCATTTAGTGCTGCTGACGTCTAGAAGCTGTTGCTGTCAGTACCCTGAATATATTCCATAGGTTAGGGCTTCCCAAACTCATTTGCACTGTGACGTCTTTGAGAGAATTTTGAGAATAACAACCAGTTTTAATTCTAGCCCAATAAACGGTTGTCAGAAAAATGCTATTGGACATTTATAATTATTATTAGAAAATAAGAAGAAAAGGCCAAGTACAAACACATTATATATGTTGAAATTTTTTATTGTATTTTGAAACAGCCGCTAGAACAAATGCTCGTACGCATTCTGGGTGTCTTCACCCTGGCTGAAGCACTCCTCGTCGCTCACAGGCATCCACTTGCGTCCACAACTGAACACGGACCTTCCGAACCTCGGCCGGAGACCAGTCCACACCGCCTCGTCTGCCATCTTGTGCCTCACTGGCATGTCTTTAGATCTTGATAACACGTACGCTGCATTCGGCTTAAAATAACAAGTGAGACACATATTTAACGCGTTTACTGAAAGATTGGACCTCGCTGGAATGTGAAGCCCTCCCGCGTTCGTTCTGTCGCGTCAGGAGGTTCGCACACCGTACCCGTGCGTCGCAGTGACGTCACCGCCGCCAAGTCCAAACTTATAGTAAACGGGGAGTATTAACCCTCCTCCGTGGCATGTCTCTCTCAAGTCACAAAATGAATATAGTACTACGATCAGAACGGACGTTAACCGCCTCCCACCGATCCGCGATACCTCACCTCTCCATGCGAGCTAAAGGATCGATAATATGGCGCGCGTGAATTTACACATGCGTGTGTATACAAACATCATCCGTTCAATGTATGAGAATAGGAACCGATACTCGTATCACATTTGTTTGAAGTGCCTAGCTTTATGCCCTAGTATGAAAACCAGCCAAGTTCGAGTCGGACTAGCACACCAAGGTTTCCGAAAGATGGACAGAACCATACATAGATATACCTTGAAATAAAGTTCATTTTCCCGACCGTATAATTAACAATAAGTTTGTCAAGTTTTTTCAAATTATCTCTCAAAAACTAAACTAGATACAGACGTCGCTCCGGTTTTTCTATAATATTCACGCAAATTACTGTCTAATAAAATTTAGATTCTGCACTTTTGACACATTTATAAGTCAAATGCTGTGCTGCAAAGAAAACAATAAAAATATGTTGAATGCAGGCCCTGCGGGGTTTCCACTTACCTCGCAAATCATCACAGCCAAGTATTTGTTGTCACCGGTTTGTTTGAAAGAAGCCTTGTTGGGCGTTATGTGGTCCTTCTCCACTGAAATCGTATAAACTCGGTCTTCATAAGTTTTGAATATAACTTTTATGTAATACATGATAAGTCCTTCATTTCAGTTAAAATTAGGTATAAACTTTCTAAACTAAAAAAAATTTATTCCATGTTTTATGACAAGTTCGATCCCGTCAAACTTTTAATACTTACTCTAACAAAAATAAATTATTTGCTAACTTCTAAGCGAGATCCAACAATGGGCAAGGTGACGTCACGTGCCTATTATACAAACCGCTGTTCAGTGTATAGTTTACTCACAAAATATAAGGCTATACATTAAATACAATCCTTTCTTCCCTGTTTCGAACATCACATAGCTTTCGTTGATGACAGACGATATCTCTTTTAAATAGAAGAATGAGACGCTCCAATCGATAGGCGTCAGAACTTGGGGGTCAAGGACTTTCTGGAAGTAGTTGATTTCCTGAAATTATTGACATACTTGTTATATTATTAAATAAACCAGCGCGGCGTGGAGGGATTTCGGCGTTAGAGTAGATAGGACACCGCATGTCATGCCGCCGGTGCAGGTGTCGCAAAAAATAAAACAACATCTCACTGCGATCACCAATCCACAGTAATGGGAAATCCCCTCATAGAAAGGAAAATGTGTCGACGTATGAGGGAAACTCATGTCCAAATTTGGACTGATGTGGCCGATTATAAAAGAAAAATAAGCGATGAAAAGACTTACGATGTATGTTTTGCTTTTTGCCTTTTACTTTCATTTAATAAATTATTGCAGCTAAAACCGTCCTCAGATGCTTTAAACTATAATATAAAATATAAATAGGTGAGAGGGAATATATATTTTGGGCCGGGGCTTTAAAGGTTTTTACTAACTTATTGTATACTAATTTAAAAGAATTAAAACACATTTTAAGCTAAAAGTTATTTAAATAAGCTAACTCTATCTTACCTTTTTAGTGGGAGCAAGGAATTGAAACTTCACTTGCCGATCCTTAGCCTGGCCCCAAGAGAAAAATGAATACCATATATCATCAAAAATAGCACTAGGTCTAAATTCATTCTTTGTAAAGTTCTCACAGACTATGAAATGTTCGTGATCCATGTGTAAACTGGGACCTACTATAGTCTTAGTCTTTTTCGTTTTATTTGGCTTCCGATGGCATTTGATTACAATGACTAAGGAAATGCACAGCAATAACCAAATGGATACATTCATATTATTCACAGCTGCAAAATTACCAATTAATTTCACTTCAACAGTTTCGTTACTTACTGAGACACTTTTGATTTGAGCACTTTCACAAGAAAGTATATTTGGTGTAATAATGTTTAAAATAGCAAATTTCGGTTGTGTGACATTTATAAGCAAACATATTTTGTTTACTGTTATTGAGCAAGTGCTAAGGATGTTTGTAGCACAGCCACTGTTTTGAAATGAGTTTTGTTTAGTAAGCTTATTTGTCGTATTTACAATAACATTGTTTAGATTTACGTTGAGCGTTAAATTATGGTTCTGATTTAAAGTATTGGCATTTATTACTGAGTAGAACAAGCTTAGATATACCTAGCACGAATAATGCTGACGTCAAACAGCAGTGCACAGGTATGTACCGGTATGAAAGGTATTAGAGCCAACGCCTTATTCACTTGAGGCTTTCTGGGTGCGCATGCTATCATCCAATGACATTATCGTCACTTGCCATCAGGTAAGATGAAGGCCAAGTGCAAACACATTGTACATTCAATAAAATTCATACATGTTCATGATTAGATTTAATGACATCAAATGTATTTTATTACCCACGACGGAACGGAGACAGTGTATGCTTTTAGGGTGAGAGGATGTTTGTTTGCGTGTTTGTTTAGATTCGAATCGTAAATCTTAATCTTAAAAAAACGTTTCGTTCGACGTCTTAGCCTTCGTAAATAGTTGCACCATTGTAAAAATTTGATCCAATAGAATTAGTTTTAATTAATCTGTTTTATCTTATAATCTATATGTCTTCCGGCTCCACTCGAGGTGAATACAGTGGATTCCCAGTAGTCACTTCATTCGTTTTACCTTCAAGCTTCCTCAATATTTCTGCATTCTGTTCTTGACGCAGGTCTCTTTCCAGAGGAGTACCTTTACCATTAAACCCAATAGCTGCTGCTTCCGCTTCTCTTGCTTCATCAGTCTTAGGCTCTTGTCCAACTGGTGCAGTCAGGATCGTTATACCAGTTTCACACGTCATGATGCCTAAGTATGGGTCTTCGAATCTTAAGCGGAAAGTGTGTACTGGCATTGGGTATTCTGGATTATCTGGAAGTGCACATTCACACTTATATTTTATCTATTTATCGTATTTACTACGAGTATGTGGTGCATTGGGTTGGTTTATAATTAGGTTTAATCCCTATCTTTACGTTGGTGACGTTAAAAGTTGAACGTGTGGAAAAAGAACGCAGCTTCTAGATGACTCACAAAGAACCCGCCTGACTCGTCAGTATCGCATACTGTCGTGTCTTGCGCTGTTCCTGCTTGCTAGTTTCTTTTTTATTTTTGCTTAATCATAAAACTATGAAAAACAAGAAATCAATGTTATATTAGAAAAATCCCGCAAGTTGGATGCCAATGATGCAATATAAAATGACCCTACACTATTACGGACTACAATGGACCCTAAAATGTTATAAACAATACTATTTTCGCCTCTCCTTGGTGAACGGGCTAGCTAAGATTGCCACATGCAAACAACTTGGTGCCAGGCATGGGGATTACCTCTAGCCTCTTCTGTAACGACATATTTATGGGAATTAGCCTACTTTATTTGAATTAGAATACTTCATTAAAAAAACTTTATTTACTTTAGGTAACGTGGCGGCAGTTAGCCAGGCGGCCGTAGTGTCACCAAAATATCAGCTAGTTACTCACTTTTAACAAAATCCGGTATATCTTTCAAATACTCTAAAACGTTGTACAATCCTCTCTGGTCAGCGGCTATAAGCAAAGCGTCGTATGGATTCTGAAGGAGTAGTTTAGGCAAATACCAGTTGATCTTGCCTTTCGTGTGCGTTCCATACATTTTTTTATATTCTCCTATTAACTGGTAACAAATACATGAACATAAAAACTTTCAGACTTACAAAAATCTACAAGTCTCAAAACTACCCAGACGGTCTTGAAATAACCAAATTTTTTGAGGCCATAAAATGTTAGTTTGTCTTACTTTAATATTTATTATCGGTATTGGGTTAGTATCGTAGTATACTATCTACGAGTATATCGTTAGTAAGGTATAAAACGGGACTCAAAAGGAACACTTTACCGTTTTGCTTGGAAAAGAGAATTTGTAATAAGAATACATTCCAATTTCATTGTACGGAGTCCATATGTAGAAAGGCACCCAGTCAGCATTAATAACATCTCTTGGGTGAAACAACGTTTTTCCTTTAAACTCGTCACATGTTGTCCAGTTTCCGGGTAATGTAGGTTTTCTATAATCGGGATCTTTGACTGGAGTTACTACCGGTTCCAACAGCCCTTTGTCTGCTAGTAGCTTTTGTACAGTGTGAGGTGTGGGCGGAGTGTTTATTCTACCTCCTAGCTTAGTTCTAACAACAAGGTTCCTTTTGTGCATGCCAGCTATATCGAGCACTGGTAAATCTTCCTCTGATGATACAGGGGTATATGCTATCATTGTAGCAAAATTATATTCATCACTATCTTGTAATCCAAATATCTGTTTCTCGTAAGGTGACAATGTTGACTCATCATTCATCCAAGGTGGACGAGATTTTACTACACTTTTGTCAGGGTATTTGGTATCCATGGCCTCAGCACAAACTAAGGCGAACAAAAATGTGTACAGTCCCATTGTCTATAGGAACTGTTGACTGCCGATTTCCTGCCTTTTATAATGGAGTTTTGATTAAACATCAGGTGCTGTCAACCTATATAGTGTCAGCCTAGTATGTTTTATTTGACCAGCACTTGAACGAGATTCTACTTGATATTGTTAATTATGTTTCAGTTATTTTGGAAAAATCATTAACAATTGGAGTTTTGCATAAGACGCAAAATGGTTTTGTTATAAATAGTGAAAGGAGCCCGCATAAAATGTATGGAAAAAGCCGTTCGGTGGCTGAAATTTTGGGAAAATATATATATGAACATGAATGCCGCATACGTCAACCTCGCTGCTCTCAGGTTTTTAAGAATCATCATCATCAACAGCCTATATACGTCCCCACTGCAGGGGCTCAGGCCTACTCTCCTACAGAGAGTGTATGGCCCATAGTCCACCACGCGGGACCAGTGCGGGTTGGCGGACTTCACATGCCTGTTCTAGACATGCAGGTTTCTGTACGGTGTTTTCCTTCACCGTTAAGCAATCGGATAATGTACTTGAATTGAAAAACAACTCATAGGTACACGGCTGGATTCGAACCCGGGACCCACAAATTGAGAGTCCGCGCCTTATCCAATGCGCCACCGACGCTACATTTTTTTAGAATACTTCTCGCTAAACTGTGACTATCTTATCCTATATATTATGTCTATGTAGAAACTTTACTTAATTATTATTTAGCGAATGATTGATACGAAGTACATGTATTCATGGGCTAAAAGCATGGGTACACGCAGGCATGGGTAGTACACGGGCTTCGGTCTGATATTCACTGACAATGAAAACAAAACATATATAATTATGAAGTGCGTGTGGTACTGTATTTTTGCAGATCTACAGCAGTGTGATTACATTAAAATATGACCAGTTTATCATGATGGCTGCTGATTTCAGTTTCGACATCATTAGCATCCTGACCGTATTCGTGAATATTGCTCGTGAGTTTCAGCTTTAACCTTGTGGCTTCTAGCTTCTTCACTACCTCTATGTAGGACATATTCTTATTTCCTTTTGGATATAAGTTTGCTGCTACTTCGTGGACCTGGAAAACGAAAGATACATATATGTATGGTTTATGTGAGCTGTATTTGTTATTTTGTAAAGCGCAGTAAGTTATCCAGACAAAGTTCGTTTCAGTACAATAGAAATGACGGTAAGCCAACAGAACCATCAAATGTATCAGAAGCAGGTCTTGGTCTTTTTGCTGACTGGCCAAATTAGCTACAAGGTAGTTATGTGTTTTCTTATTGTTGTTTAATAAACAACTTGACGTATAACCTGTGTCTAAAAAGTGTGAAAGTATGAAGAATCTATTGAAATTCAAACATAGTTGTTTTGATTATCTACTTACAATAACTAAAGTATGAATAATTTATACAACAATGTTTTGTAATCCATACTAATATTACAAATGCCTCAGTGACTTTGTTCCTTATTTTGTACTTCCTTTACATCATAATGGGAGAGTCAGAATGAGTTGATTTTTGTAAAGGGGTAGTTTAAGGGCCAGAGAATGGCATATACTGTTTATTATCTCGGCCGGGTAAGTAGTTTCCGTGAGACCTCTGAGTCCATTATTATTATTTGTGATTTTATCGTAATCGAATATACTAAGTAGATTCTGCTGCCCGATCCCTGAATATTCCCCTAAGTCGCCTCACAAAACATGCACATCGCTAATGTTTAAGTAGTCCGTCTTACTTCCTCGTCTTTTGGCATATTATCAGCAGGAGCGAATGCTTCCACCCAGCCGTTGTTGCAGTGCATCAGAGTAAGATGACCAGAAGTAGATAGCCTTACGCCTAGCCAAAGGTTCGTGATATCGCTCACTGCAACAAGAACCTTAAATTAACCACAAGTTTACATTTGAAAGCATTAAAGGTTGTCTAGTAGCTTACTTTGAAATATCGCGGTGGGTACCAGTTGATATAAACCTGGTCTTTCAGTTTTCAGGAGTAAAGCACTGAAGTCCACGTTTGTCGACAAGAACCATTCGGAGAGGGACCAGTTAAATGGTCGTGGTAGGTCATCATCGAGCTCGTTGCTGAAGCGGTTCAGGAGCTGAAAGGTAAATTGTTATTTACTGTCGATATTACTATATAATTGTAACCACAGTGCCTTCATCTTAGTTGTATTTGAAGAGGAGGTCTCATAAAATGTTACACGGTCAAAGTAGCCATTGAAACATTTTCGATTTCATCGCGTAACGGAAAAATTCCCATTTTAACGACTTTACCTACTTCATAAACGAAATTTATTGTATACTGGCAAATCTTTTATTCAGTAACATCAGTCGTAAGGTCAATCAAACAAGATAAAGACGTGAAAACAGTAGTAGTCATAAAATAAGAACTAAAAAAGTAGTTATGTGTCAAGACGCCCATAAAACAGTATTTAATAAGTATTTTTGTCAGTAGCGTGTAAAACAGCAGAAGTCATGTGATAATGTGATATGAAAAACTTACCGCACGTGAAGGCAAACTAAACCTCATAAGATTAATCTGTCGCTCTTCAGTATTCCACATGTAAAAAAGTTGCCAATCCACGTTAATAAGCTTCAACGTGTCTGGTAAAGAAGTATTCTTCGTAAAATCTTCACAGGATGTCAAATTTATATCACTCAGTGTTGTTAAATGTGGCATTTTGTCTCCGCTTGTTATAAATTGTGCAATTTTATTAGATTCTTTATTGTTATCGTTCTCTCTTCCTTCTGATATAATGAAGGAGCTTAGAGCAATAATTAGCAGCAGCATTTTGCTTGAATTTGTCTGAAAATTGACAGTTCCGGGACATTTTAAAAATTCAGTTCACAGTAATAATTCAATCGAAATATATTCTTGGCACAATTAAAAATTAATGGTATAATAGTAAATTTATCTTCACCTGTCCTCAATAATTGTTGAGTTTAGTAGCACATATTTCATATAATTTCAATTCTAGAGGTAAAGGTTTTTGTTGCCTTTATATCGTATCCCAAATTGTATATGAACTTTCGTTTATCTGTCGTGAAACAAATTACTACTTGAAAAAATACATGATGTACCTATTTATATAAATAAATATTTATTTATTAAATCCGAAGCTATGCGTGGAATGAACAATATTATTGGTTCTCGATTGTTTATATCCGGAACGCACATCGGCAGCAATTGGGGTACCGAGCTGTGTTTTCGGGTTCCACAATTCATCGCTAAAAATTACACTTACATTTACCGTATTATTATTTTATTTTTGTGTTTTATATTTATCATAATCAACTGGAAAATGCTCACAGATTCCTTTATCTTCAGCCTGTGTTGGGGACGAATGATAGGAAAACAAAACTATTCAAAAAAATTGTATTTACGTAAAAACACGAAAACTTACACAAATTGCTATTAATTCTTATTATAAGCGAAAAACTATATACAATTTACATAATCGTATATATACAATTAGCATTCTAACAGAATCACGCTGCATGGTGTTTGACAACTAAATACGTTCGTAAGACAATGCTCGCAAAATTCTAATTCCCGTGATCCTCATTAACTAAACCCTGCTTGCACACACGCCTGGTGACCGCCAGGTAGCTCGAGGATCTCCGCAACCGCGTCTATCTCCTTCCTGTAAGGATGCTTGGACCGAGACATAAGCAGATATTCACCATTGTCACAATTGGCTACAAATAAATATTTCCCTCCCTTTAGCAGTTTCATTTGAACTTTGATTTGGTAGGTCCCTGAAAAGAGACATCGGGTATTTTTGAAGATCTGAGATAGAAGTAGACTAAAAACGAGATAGACAATGTTCAAGCTTTGATTGGTAGATTTTTATACTCTTCTGGTTGATACGCTGCCTGTTGGACACGAAACCCTCATAGTTCCAAAAATTCTACGGGGTTTCCATGAAAGAATAATTGGCCGTAATTTTTACGCTTGGCAGGCAGGTTGTCGATAGCAGTAGGTAAGTGTTGATGGTCCAAAGATATGCGTGATTTCTTCCTTTAGTCGCCTTTTACTCATACTACTTCAAACTCAGCAAAACGTATAGAAATGCTATTCTCAGGAGGGATCTCATGAGGTGATTTTACACTTACCTTCCTGAAAATCCTCTGAGAACTCAAAAGGTATTCCATCATACCGACCCGGCGATGATGTTTCCAACAGGAAGAAGTCTGAAGTTGCGTTCGGTTTCTCCCACACAACGGCAGGTGCGTGCCAGTTTAGATACACCTTCAGTTTTGGAGAGAACTGGGAGAAGAATTCTTTCAACATCTGGAGGATAAATGCAATTTCATCAAAACATTTGAAATCTATGTGAAAGATATATAATAAAAGTTCAACTAAAAAGATCTCCAGATTTTATCACTCAGGGAACGCTGAATCTTCCAGTGAATTATCCTCCAAAAAAATTGCAACAATATAAGAAACTAAAGTTATGCTAATACACTACTTTACGTTTTTGTAAATCACCAGGTCCATTAAACAAAGTGACACATACCGGTCTGTCTGGAATAAAGAAGGTATGCTCCTCGCAAACTTCAGTGTAGCCTTTTATATTCGTATGGTAGGTTTTCCAAGGTTCCCCAACCACAATATTTACATCGTAGAATGTGTTTTCAAGCTCCAGGAACCTGTCGCAGTAACGGCCGTCATCGTAGGGGAACGGATCCGGCACCCATTGTTCTCCTGGACCAGTTCCAATAACATCGGGTACTGTTAAGAATGTAACAGCTAATGACAGTTGCAGTGGGTACTTCATTTTGTTAATGATTGGTTTCCAGTGTCAATCCTTTCTTTTATATACTTCTGCAGACAATGGTTACCTATGATTTGAAACATTTCTTCTTGTATTAAAAATACAAAGGACGGAACTCTCACCTGTGGAAGATTAACAACATTCGAATGTTGCCCTCTGCTTTTAATGAGTAATTTAAAAATTTGTCCACCACTAAGGTACCTGTATTTTCTTCAAATATTTTAGTTTTTTTAAATTAAATAAAAGTGGCCAGGATTTCTTCAATTCAATCCAATTTGCACTTAGTAGTATGGCAACAGCCGCCACAGGATATGCAGCTATTACAGTCAAAGTTACGTTAAAAAGATGACACATGACACAGTGAGGTGAAAGTTCGGATGTATGTGACTCTTTCAAGTACAAAAGGCTCAAATTTAGCACATATGATACTTTGTATGAGATGAAAGAGATGGGGGAGAGAAACATACTAAACAAATCAGATTATTGAGTGTCTAAAAATGATTCAATAATGTATACGTCTTAAGCATTCATATCATCGTAAATAATGTAGTTACAATTAAAATAGTAAGACAAAATAATACCACAAATGCTTGCAGTCAGTGATTAATTATTTATTTAACTTTAAAATACACTACCAGACCAACATAAGGTAACCTAAAATAAACTTTTAACACTTTACCACACTCCAATTGAATACTAATTAATTGAAATCGGTAGTCATAACTGTGAAATGTGAATCCCCCATCCTTAATATTCATTTGATCTATTTAAAAAGGTCATCTCTCTGTCTCTCCGTCGTTGGTCTATCGGACGCAGGCGTGAAGACCTCCAGCCCCGAAGTCCAGGGGTCCCACGACCCTCTCCACGTCCACCCTGGCCGGTGCCTCCTTGGGCCTGGCCATCAAGAACACCTCCCCAGTGTCACAGTGCACGATCACCAGGTACTTCTCGTCCAGGAAGCCCAACTGGTATTTGTAGAGATTTATCATGTGCGCTGAAACACAATAGGAAGCCCTGACCACAATATACAGCACTCAACAAACTTCAGTGTACCTACCATGAGTTTACGCAGGCGATAACGTGTATCGTTAACTATCGCTCTGTCCTTGTCACCCGCATCTGGACTGAGCAGCATTTCCGATAGTTTTCGATATACTCGTACGTTATAGCCTGCGTACACTCATGGTAGACGTACAGTCCGCTCTGAACACAAACGATTCGCGTCGACAGTAGAAAACAACTATATATCCAGAATCCAATAAACAGCGTCGAGAGGAGTGGCAACTTCAGAGCGGACTTCGAAGATTTAGATATAGACGATATATAATTTTTTATACAGAACCTTCACAATGATAATTGTTATTATATTACCAGACTCGAAGAAAATAAATATTTTCATTTTGTTTTTAAAATTCGGTTTCGGACATCATTCAACCACTGTGTATAAATAAGACACGTCCCAAATCCTTCACTTTACTTTTCACTCACACACACACCCTCACACACCACCTCACAATCATACCCACACACTTCACTTTTACAGATAGACAAACAAACTTACTCAACAACAATGATAACTTACGTTTCCGAAGCGATATGGAGTACTCTGAGCTTAGACCGTGGTATAGACCCGGTTTCGAGTCTTGGAACAATAATACGTCATCAGTGATGTTGGGCCGGTCCCACAGCAAGCTCGGCGCCTCCCAATCGGGCTCCACTTTCAGATACCGCTTCAAACTGTATTCAAACACTTTTATCACCTGAAAGAAAAGTCTATTGATTGATTTAAAACTAAGAGGTTTGTTTAACAAATCCTCCCCAATGTCACGCCCGAGTGGTCCCGAGCCACTTGCATCCAGCGACTAGCACCCAGCTAGGTCGTCGGTCCATCTAAGAGTCCAACCCCATCGTAGCCCAAACAGACTAGCCTCCTTCATATCAGAATGACATTTACCGCTTTGGACGGCCGAAAAAATCGATGTTCATCGCATATGTCTGTAAAATCAGCATTCCAAGTGTAATAAATTATCCACGGTTCTCCCATCACCATTGTCACATTGAAATTCAAAACGCTGTCGGCCAGTTTACGGCAATACCTATCGTTTATGTTGTATTGTTTTGGTTTCCAATCGGTTTCTCGTTTTATTATCATGCTGACAACATTTGATAATGTTATTATAGGTATAAACGTGATTGGATTCAAAGGTTCCATCGTGATTATGCGCCTCGTGGACTGATCCATTTCTTTTTATATTCGAGTTGTGTTATGATTGGGAAGACGTGTTTGTAATGGAAAATCTAAGACAATTGGTAAACATCAAGCAGTCGAGACTTTTCACGTGTGGAGGCGTATGGTTTTGTTGTAAAGTAATCACTATTTACACGTATGTAGAATACGCTAAAAGGGACCTCAGTAGAAAATAATTGAGTTTGAGCAAATCGCGTTTGAAGTTTTGAGCTGCTATGAGTTTTGCCTCGAGCGTGGGTATTTTTTAAACTACGTCACCTAAATACATTCTGATTAGACTAAAACAAATCTGAAAGACCAAAGAATCAAAATTCATGAAAAAAAAAGTTTCCAATCCCTTCGGGTCCTTTGTTGCGTAACTACTGACACAAATAAGTTACAGAATTATTGAGTTCTTTGGTTTTAAATTTCAAAAAAGATTTATTACTATAATGATTGAATTAATGTACTCTTAAGTTGATATTTAAAGTAAATAGCAGGATTAAAGTTATAAAAAATTAAAGTTATAAATAATCGACATTGAGGATACCAATATCATGGACTCATTGAATGAACGACCTCACACAGATATCCCTGGAGACGAATCTTAACAAGGAGTCATAGTTGGGACGAGTACTGTTGAAGTACTAAGACAATTTACGTTTTAACTTTATACACAGCACTAGCTGATACCCATGACTTTGTCCGACTGGACTTCAGAAACTACCTCACGGGAGCTACTTGTTTGATCGGCAATAAAAGTATTTTATATACTTTTCGACCCTCTAAACTATTTCCATACAAGAAACCATGCTATTCTGAGTCTTTGTTATGTATGATTTAAAGGAAGGTCAAGCATACTCTATTTATATAAATAACATTAAATTTTAAAGACAGCGTAAGTAAAACAAATAAAATATATTCTTATTGCTCTATTTATTATCAAAACTATTTATCACACATTTGTATCACTCAGTCTCCTCAACAATTATCATTTTGGGCTCATATTTTCAATGCTAAGAATAAAAATGCTATTGTTTCAATGACAATTTCTGAACTGAAGTATTTACTAAAATCCACATTGCGTTTGAAGATACAAATACAAATTCGATACAACCTGCATTCAGATTGCCCTAAACATTTATACAAATTTTAATCTTTAAAAAAATATTTTTTTTATAATTTTAAATCGATACTACTTTAGCTTTTTTATATCTTTGCTGATAATTATAATTTCACATCTAATATATTTAATTACTACTTTAAACTCAAGTTAACTGCCGTGTGGTCTTTACACAAATCTGGTCTGGATTGAAGTAGAGACCTCAATGGCCTTTTAAACAAATCACGTTTCTGTAGCGTTTGCCCAATGGAAACTGTAAATGTTAGAAGTATTGACAACTATATACTTGCATTTCAAGTCATCAGCATCATTAAATATTACAACAACAGCCCACTGTCCATGTCCATCACATGTCCCCCGTAACTTGTCCTGATGATAAGTAATAGAGAGGACCTCCGTTCTTTTTGTATTCTTTGTCATTGTTGGCCCGATCCTTGAGGCATGCGTGGAACCCGTCTCCTATCTGCAAGCCGGCGGCCTGCTTCAAGATCGTTGATCGGAAGGGGATTCGACTGAACCGGGATGCTAAGACCACCAGACCTAAATTGCAGTCTGCTACCACCAGGAATTCTCCGTCAGCTATCGTAGCCATCTGGTACCGCATGAGACCAAGGTTTTGTGGTAGCTCTTTGTGAAATACTGAAATAGTGAAACGAGCATAAATGTTATCAATCAAGCGTATGAATAACTTTAGTTATTCTTTATGGCAGTGTAAAAAAGTTTACAAAAGTGGGTTTGTTTATTTGTAGCAATTTAGCGCCTCAACTGATGAACTGCAAGAATGCAAAGAATGAATTTTGCAAGCTACTAAGTGATTTTTTATTCCAGCGATAACTGGAGTATACGAGGGCTAAATCACGAGCAATATTAGAATATGATCATTTATTTGTGTTATTAAGTTGTGGATATAGACATATTAATAATAGAATCTTACTATAATATTCGTGGGAGAGTTGACCCACCACATTCGTAGGGCAATTAGTATATTAAGTAGTCAAGTAGGCAAATACCTCGCCTCGCCTCGCCGTTTAAACATATTTAGATTTTATGAGCTACGAACTTGTAATGCCAGTATGGTTTATGCTGAAACTTCACACTAGGCACTACTCTGGGCCACAGAACCAAATAAGAAGTGCAATCATACACGATGTCTGGGTAGGCGTCATCTGCTACTCTATTCCGCCTCTACTAGTAGTATTAGTAGCTAACTCTCGAGTGCTAATGCTGCCACTGACGCCAAGTTTTGCCTTTTATGCGCCCGGTTCGACTTTCTATGACACTTCGCCCATGGATAACCTAAAACTAGGCCTGGTCATTTTTGCGTCCTGTGCCTGGGCGCCGCTGACACCACTCTACCGATGTCTTGCGAGCGCCGGATAACCGTGGCACCACGCCCTAGCACTTTTAACTTCTTAGTATTTTCTGTGTAATATGACTATAATAAATATAATAATTTTTTTTAAAACGCACCATATTTCTGGTGCATATAAGGTATCCCCTCGAACCTTGCGTTCTGATTCTCCTGCGGTATGAGGAGAATCTCATTGTTCTGAGCGCCTATACTCCACAGCAATGCCGCATTGCTCCACACGGGCTGCTGGGATAGGTACGGTGACATGCTTCTGTAGAACCTTTGTACCACCTGGGTATATAATAAGCATTTCATTTCAATGTCAGTTTATGTAAAGTGTTCGTGTTTTGCATGGTTCCTGACTATAAAATATGATTGTATGTGGCAGCTTAGGCCCCTTTTAATATCTACTCAAAATAACCACCCCGCATGTCAGGCGGATTGATCGCAGTAAGATGTTTGTACTCGTACATAAGTAAATGCTGCTGCCCGTCTCATAAATATTTTCCCTAAGTCGCCTTTTACGACACTTGCGGGATGATATGGATGGTACTATTCTAATGACGAGATCACATAAAAATAACTGTGTTCTATTAACACTGCTGTTTGGTGGCAGACTTAGATAACAAGGTGGTAAAAACTCTCTACCACCGATCAAACCGAGCATCAAAAATATAAAAATAGCACAGACATATTGCAATGTTCAAGGTATTGTGCAGTAACAATGTATGAATTGACGTACTGATTAAAATGTTGCTGTCTTGTTTTTTCATTTGGCGAATTACGTGTGAGAAAGCAGGAAAGACTTACACATGTAGGTTTATGCCAAATCAGACTTTATCTGTCGCGTAACGAAGCGTAGTTCTATCTGACAGTCGTACTTACCCTTGGTATCGCCGGTTTAAAATTGAAATCTATGCACTCGTCCGCTAGATCAATATTCCAAGCGTAGTAGATCCTCCACGGCTCGTCTGTGATGATATCTATGTTGAAATCGTGTTCTATCGCCAATTTCTTACAAACTCTCTCATATTTCTCAAAATCATCAGCCCCGTACAACTGATCGTTTATCGCGTGAGATCGCGAGGAAAATATGACGAACGAAATAATAAGAGATTTACACGAGCTTGCCATCTTAACAATGCATGTTAAGAAAAGAATTTCCATTCTTTTATACGAATCAAATGAAACAATGAATTGTGGATTGTTTGTTTGTATCTTTCTGTGTGACTGTTCACGATACTGTTTTTAGAGTTACGTGTCAATGGATGGAAGAACCGTTTTACTACTTTACTTTGACCACGTCACTATCATACTAGAGCTTTTGCCCTCGACTTCACCGGCGTGTAATTCAGTAATTATCCTACGGGAACTGCTCGTTCGATCGGTATTAAAAATAACCTATGTGTTTCTCCGGACCTTAAACAAACACAACCGACTTCAAAATAGGAGGAGGTTCTCAATTCAATTTTATTTTTTATGTATGCTACGCGATAACTCCGTCAATTATGAATCGATTTTGATGATTATTTCTTTGTTTGGTAGCCCACACTTCAGAAATGATCCCATATACATTTTTATTGAAATTGATGCAACGCTTTTTTTTAGAAAATCAACAAAAGCCAAACATGTACCCAGATAATTCTACCTCTAAGGGTGATGAACATTTTAGGGGATGAATACTGTATTAGGGCGGTTAAAGTCGGTTTCTTACTTATTTTTAAACGTGTTAAATATTCATATGAGTTCTTCTGTCTATTCGCGTGAACACTATAACGTTGTATATGATTAATATAAATGTACGGAACCATCGGTGATGACCTACACTCGCACCTGACCGATATATTCAATCAACACTGGGATGATTCTCCGTACTCCGGAAGTTGAGAGTCAAAATCAAGTGTGTTCTTCCTGTTTTTCACGAAGTTTGTAATTCAGATATATACATCTCCGTGTGGTCTCGGTTTTTGAATAAGACAACTAAGGGAGGGACTAACTTATGTGGGAAGATAGTCACCAGCGTCTACTAAGAAGAACTGCAAGCGTGGTGATTATAGCTAATCCCCTCAATTAAAAATAAAACATTTTCAACAATAGTTTCATGTAAATTATTAAGATGTCTTGTCCTATGCTAAACAGTTTGTTGTCTTGAGTTCGATTCCCAGCTAGCTAACGTTACTCGATTTGCATGACTATATGGCATTTCCTATGTCCTCTTTGCTAGCGACGACCATTTTGCGGAAGTCTACAGCTAAACAGCAGTATTAATAGCACTTGTGTTCAGGTATCTGAAGCAGAGCCAGCGCCCGATTTGAGACTGAGTTTGAGACTTAATGATCGATCACACTTTTTATCCAACTGCCTTATTGTCAACCCTAAGTAAAACAAGCAACTATTAATTCAGAAAATGATGGTCCTAAGGTCGTGGATCTAATTTCTAGAGGTTCAAGAATAAGAACATTTTGCTCCCTGCGAGCTGGAGGGTTCGGAAATGAAGGAAACACGTGTCCAACGGGCCAGAAGCGAATCTTCTAAATTTTGGATCTTCCTGAGAGAGTGCGTCCCTGGCTTCTCTGAGTAGGAGTCCAAGTCTTCCGCACTAATTCCGTACCTGAATTCTATTCACAGAGTTCCTTTGATACCACTACGCTATTAGACTAGCTGCCCACATGTTATCTTAAATAATTGTCAATTTTCGTTACACCTAACAGTATGAAAGGAATTTCCACGCACACAAAGCAGCGGGGAAGCTACTTACTAGTATGACTTTATGGAGCTGACGGTACCTGCAAGTCTCGCGTGTGAACAAGCTCGATTTGTTCGGTGGGCGTACCCTACCACCGACCACCGATGCGTATCTCCAGACTAGGTAGAATTGGTGGGCGGAATAATATTATCAATCGTTATGGCCAGTGACAGAGAACCTGGCTGTGTAATGAGCGCCTCCGCCCAGCCACTGCGGGAAATTAAAAAAAATGTAATTCGAAAAAAGAATGATGATTTAAGGCTTGATTGCTGCAGGGTCGGGGTGGAATCGAGGTTTTGGCCGTTTTTTAAAAGGTCTCATTATTTATTAAGTTTCCATTCAAAAACAACTTGCTTTAATTCCGAGGGCACAAATTGGTACCCTGGTCAAGGTCTCTAAAATCATAGTATTCCTAAATAAACCAAAAATAAAATATGATAAAAAATATATAAAGCTGTACACTTGCTTTTATCATTCTCATTATTCTTATCAGCTTTATGTCTACTAGTAAACATAAGAGGCTTTCCATCATCAACACACTTGGAAGGTGAATTTGGTGATCGCAGTAAGATGTGTTTTATATAGGTACAATCTGTTTCTCATCCCCTAAAATGTTATTCGACACGAGGTGATCCTGTTCTAAAGCCAGAGTCACATGTTCAAAACAAGCGCATACTCATATAAGCCACACAAAATATGTTGTCTGTTGAATGAACGGACTAAAAATTGACATTAATTTTATTTTGGAGTTTGAAATTAAATAAAACAACGTTATTTTTCACTGTGCTCCAAATTCATTTCGTTCAAACACAGGGTGTTCCATTTTCGCTCGACTGTCAGGTGAAATGTGGGTAGATCGAAGCGAACGAGCTGTCACTCGCAGACGGACCGCCGCCGCCGCCGCGGGCGGACGTCGCTCCGCTTCTAGTCAGGGTTGTACACTAACACATGATAGTAAATAAACTAAAAGTAGTTATTTTCTACATAAATAATAAGCTTGTGAATAACACACATTATTTGAAAGTTAACTAAATTATTCAAAAAATGATAAAAATATCTACCGCTATAAACATTCTATGATTTATACATTAAAATTAAAAAAGAGCACGAAAGGCGGTATATATCTTGACGCTGATTACTAAACCCAAACATTATTTCTACCTTACAGATGAAACCTTACTTTTCATAGAGTAATGTGCTCCGTGCTAGAAAGCCATTATCACATGTTTGTAATTCATATTTAAAAAAACATATGTTAATGATTACAGATTTACACCCTAAGGTGACCACGAATTACAAGCACAACACATTTGAAAATTCCCTATATTGTGACAGCCCTAGAGGGAATGGGGCTCGATCGAGTGACGTCACTCCGCCACGACGTGTACAAATTGAGGCCCTCGACGTTAATGGCTCGGAAGGCGACTCGCTGCTCCTGACTCGGATCGCGCGTGATTCGGTCTCATGTGGTCACGTGTGATCACGTGGCTAGAGGAACATCCTGTATTTACTGTAGCAACTGAGCAGTCATAATAGCTTTTATGTAGCTCTTACTTAGGCACAAGATAAATATAAGTTATTGCTAGGCTAACTAAAACAAAACCCATCTTGATACAAAACGTTCAACGTAAAGTAACAATATCATAAAATGATGTAATAGTAATATGTCGAAATTATATACAAATAGGACATATGGAATATATATCAATGTAAACGTTGGTTTTATTGAAGTTCTTACCATCAAATATGTTTTCACAAAAGTTTTTCTTCAAAAATTACTTTTGTTCTCAACATTGTCTGCGTGGTCTCACATGATCACTTTTGCACTATAAAAGTAACCAATTTCGCTCTGTATAATTGCTAAATTTTATCATGATCGGTTTTGCCATTTAACCGTAAAAATAGACGTAAAAGTCCTTATAAAGCATATTTACATTTACATCACATTCGGACATGTACAGAAAATAAACTTCTTTCACAAACTTGTCTCGGCTCCAGGTACAATAGTATATACGGATGTAAGTAGTACCTATATACGACACAGGCCCGCCACAAGCGCTCCGCAGACCCCTTGCACCACATAGTAATTTCCAATCAACACTAGAACATAAATCAGAACCTCATTCCCAAGCCTCCAGCCTGATATCACTTTCACCACGACTTTTCCTTTCACTCCGAATAAGTTGGGAAAACATTTTCGTAGTTCCGTACCCTCGCATAATCCTCTACCTGCCGAGATATACCGTACTTACCCCGAGCATCCACTATCGTCTGTACCTACTATCAAAGCTAAAACCCAAAACGAAACATATCCAATCACACACTTATACCAAAACAGACTGTGAGAAGCTGCAAACTAAAGCAGAAATTCAAACGCAACGGTCCGTCGCTTGCGATCCTTCGTTCTGATTGGTCCTCCCCCCTCCAAAGTCTCTCGCGCCCTGCCTCATGCATTTAAATTGCTTCATTACTGAACTAGACACTGGGGCTTAGGGTTGTCGCTTAGGGAAATGTGGCTCGCTGTTTCGTGAAACTTTCTTTTGATAACGGTTGAACACACATGGCCGTTGAAAAGTTTTGATAGGGTGTTTGCGTGGATTAGGTGACCCTGTCAAATTGACGGTGTTTGTAAAATGTTTTGGGGTCGAGAGTTGCGATTGATCATGTCTTTTGATTTGGCTAAAGTCAAGTGAGTCTTTCTCAGGACTTGAATTAATATTTAAAATGTTTAAGTGATGATTTTAAACTGCAGTTGTGCCATCAATGCTCATCTATCTGTACAAATAACAATGTATGAGTCCAATAAGTTATATACCTACTAAGAACTTTAATATTTTAGATGACAGAGACTATGAATGAATACCAAAAATAAACACCATTTTTTGTTACAGTTGAGTGCTTTTCGTTCTAAACTTTCTTTGCAAAGATATGATAATACACACAATGGTGTCGGCGATGGGTTACTATTTCTTAATTCTCCACTTGTGAACTTTCCCAAATTATTATCGGTATGAATTCTTCTTAAGAGGGAACAGCAGATAAAAAATTTCATATGAAATTAAGGGTTTGGGATATAGCTGTTTTCTCAACGAAACGTTAGCCAAATTCAATCATTTTGATCTTATTCTCTTTATCAAAGAATAATCTAGGCCCGTTGGTTTTGCTTTTTTCAATATTTTGTCTACAATTAGAATTATGGGCATCTCAAAACTCAAAATTTCAGAAAAAATTTCTTTCAACTTATGGTACTCATTATTTAGAGTAAACGTAACATTTTCAGAAAAAGCAAAACCAACGGGCCTAGATTATTCTTTGATAAAGAGAATAAGATCAAAATGATTGAATTTGGCTAACGTTTCGTTGAGAAAACAGCTATATCCCAAACCCTTAATTTCACGGCAAAACTAGGCAAATACCAAAAAAAGCTTCAACTGTCCTTCTCGCACAGTTCGGTTCGGGAGGCAGGGTACACTATATCACAACTATATACTGTGTATTATATGTATAAAAATAAAGTAAGCATGCATTAGTGATGTCAATAAGCTTTATCGATTTTTTCGACTAATAGTGGTGGGAAAAATATATCGATAGATACCCTTTCTCGAGCTATAATGGTTTTACCTGTTAGTTTTAATGTTTAGATTGATCTAAATAAACAAATATAAAGACAAATAATTCTAAGGAAATTTATTTTATCTCTAGAACAGAACATTTTCCCTGAAATTCTTAGTTGTTGTTACGTTTTGTTACGTGTAAATAATTAAATATGATTTATGAATAAGTGACTTATGTTTCAAATATTTTTTTAATGTTAAAGTTCGAGTCGGACTCGCATACAAAGGGTTCCGTACCACTGTAAAATATCTAAACAGAAAAAAAACACAGAAAAAACATAACATTTATTGCATGGACATCCGTTTATTTATAACTTTTTTAAAAGCTTTTTTATATTATTTTTTGTTATTTATTATTATTGAAAGTCTTGAGAGAGAACGAGAAGTTATATGGACATCGCATGTACAAATCGCTACGGAGACTATATGACCCGACACAGATATCCCGGAGATCAGCCAGCAAGAGCTTGAAATGGCTCTCCAACAACTCAAAAACCGGTCAAGAGCAAGTCGGACTCGTGCACCGAGGATTCCGTACAGAATATGAATTAATGACATACTGAAAATCATAAATAATAGGTACGGTAATATGCACCCAACAATGCTCTACCGAAAATGAAATTCTAAGCTAAATTACATACTACTAAACATTAAAAAATCAATTTTACTGTGCTACAATTAAAAAATTCAGATTTATTCCTATGGTTGTGCTGTAAAACCTTTCTTCTTGCCAAATTTCAAGATATTAGGTCAACGGGAAATACCCTATAGGTTTTGGTTCCATTGCATTTCGTACGGAAATGGTCTAAAATACAGCTATATCTTTTTATTGTGTTGACCTATAAGTTTCATTATTTCACAGATGTAAAGGACAGCAGACTTGAGTATTCGATATCAATTTCAACTTGATATCTGTACGCGTTACTGAGCAAAAGGATCTTGACAGACAGACGGATAACAAAGTGATCCTATACGGGTTCCTTTTTTCCCTTCTGAGGTACGGAACCCTAAAAATAACGGAGTTACAACAGTGCTATTGAAAATGGTTGTAACACGGTACTTTAGTCCTTCGGAAGCTGTTTCAACCGTTTTTAAATCAGAGACTCGTAGTACTAAAACCTGTAATTATATAGTAGTATTTTATTATATATATTATATTTGTATTGAAATATTTTTTCCCAGTTATACATCTCATACACTTACAACGGGATTTTTAACTCGTCTATTCCATTGTGTGAAGTGTCGTGAAATTACAGCTTTTTAACCGACTTCAAAAAAAGAGGTTATCAATGCGACCTGTATGTATGTAATATTTCCAGAACTGCCCAGTTTTCATATATGTTAGTCTATATCAGCTTCTAAATAAGTGTGCCAAATTTCTAAAGTGTATGTATGTATGTTTGTTTGTCCTCGCATATATCCGGAACTACAAGTTCGATTTAAATAATCCCTTTTTTGTTTGTATTATTAAACTTAGGAAAGACTGCAAGTTTCATCAAAATCGGTTCAGTAGTTTTTGAGAAAGGGAATGTTAAGTGTGTATTAGTTAAATGTTTGTTACCTCAGAACTTTTGACTTGACTGGGTGAACCGATTTGGATGATTCTTTTTTATTTGAAAGCTGGTGCTTCCCGTGTGGTCCCCATTTCAATTTGGTCCGGTTTGTAGAATGGAATCCATGAGAAAACGATATACATCCTTAATAAAAGTAGACTTATACGACAGTTAAAGTTGGTTTCTAGTTCTTTTTGAACGCTTTAACTTGTTAGTCCTTAGACTCTAGCACTCTATGTACTAAAACACCTCTAGGTCACCTAAAGTATCGTTGGAAGACGAACGTTCGGATATGGCGAAACTAAAAGGTTTTCTTGTTGACTGTAGACCCCTAAAATGGCAAAGTCATAATTTATGTTATATTTATATGTGATAGGTACTTACTAGTCAATTATATCAAATACAACCACAGTGTGTCGAGACTAAACCAATATGCGCCCAATAATTGCTCAAAACGTGAAAAAAGGGTTGACGCACGCTCACGTCAAGTTTATTATAATTTTGAAAAATACACTCTAGCCAAGCGTAGAGCGATGACTGACGAGGCGAGGGGTAGCGACTATGCGCAGCGCGGGGGAGGGAGGCCGCGTTGGGAGTGAATGCAGCGTTATTTGTGTGAGTGAAAGCATGTGAAAGGCTGTATGTGTGCGTACCGAATCGCGACAGCAATAAAATATTGAAATACCTACTATTCTACAGAGACTTTGCTTCATATCCCTCTTAAGAAAAGTCCTAATTTTACCAATTCCTAATGTTCAAAGTCACACCTGAAGAATGTTTAAACCATTATGTCAGTTTAAATAGGTAGTAAGTAATGGTTTTATTTAATTTGAAGTAAAAAATGTATATTTACATTCATTTATACTTGTTTTCTTTAATCATATAGAATATTACTTAAGCTATATTGTCGCGAAATTGTCGTTAATTTACAAAATAGCTACAATAGCAGTTACGCAGCTAATGGTTCATAGATGGCACTTTGAACAATAATCGAAGAAAAAAAGTGTATCAAATAAAAATTGTGATTCACTGTGAAGTTGTATGTTAATAATACTCATTTCGCGACATCACAGTCTGAAGTCCTATTTTTAGATAGTTGCTACACAAATCCAGCTATTGTAATTTAAAAGATTATGGCAACAGAAATTTAGTTTGAGACTTTGACTTACCACTTACCCCTTGTATTATTGTTGTATAATAGGATTTTTCTGCCCCAAGGTTCCTTGGAAGAGATCGCTCTTAGCTATAAGGCCGCCTTCATTGTACCTTTTATGTTCATTTCTGTTTTGTTTTGTGTGTGTATGTGTGTGCAATAAAGTTTATTTGAATTTGATAGAGGTGGATCGCCGTAAGTCTTGAATGGGAATAAATGATATTTAAACTGAAAAAATTCATTCATATCCATGCATGATTTAGTATTAAAAATATTGAAGTAATTTTATATCACTAATCTATATAATAAAGTGAAGTAAAAACCTTTTTACGAAAATTGCGCGGACGACACGCGGTCGAATTTCGACCACTAGGAGACTAGTAGCAAGGATAAACAAATGAAACTATGAAGACACATATAAAACAAAAGTGACTGTCAAAACTACAGTACTAGTATGTGGTAACTACAGTATGTCGTAATACACGAGTATTTTTGTGTTATCTACCGCGAGAGCCACCCCTGCATGGAGAGCAGGGTCGGAGGAGGCGCTATCCTCTCACAACCGATCATTAGCCCTCCGCAGTGGCCACACAAAATTTTGCATGCCACCAACAATATTCTGCTGACTAGTAACCTTCTAATGAGTTTACGAAAAACAGCCTTTGAAAAAATATGAATTTTTCACTGACTCTGTTGTTACTACGGTTGGGTCTACGAAAAATATAGAATTTCCATATAAATTTTATCTTCTTGACTTTCATTGGGTTTGTTTTATATCATCATCAAGTCTCGAAACAATTGATCTAAAAGAGACAGCCGTTTTATTTAGGTAATGTGATTTGTTGGACTTCATCCATCATTTTTCCTGGCTCCATTGTAGCTAAGACGAAATAAAAAGAAATAATAACTCATTATCTTTGCAAAGAATGTATTACTATTCAATGTTCGTTTATTTGCTATTAAAGTTACATAAACTATGCAAAAATATATATACAAAACATAAAGGACAATAATTACTAAAAACTGATCCTAATAACTAGAGACAGAGTCAAACTTTTTACAAAAACCTCTTTTATGTCATAAAAAGGTCTACATATTAAATATTTATACAATTTATTGGAAAATTCATTAAGACTTTCACAGTTTTTTATGTCATTATCAAGATTATTAAATATTTTTCTGCTACTGAATTCTAAGTTCCTATGGTAATTCATATATTTTGTCGTAGGCAGAACAAGTCTATTATATTCTAGTCTATTATTAGATTAAATGTGAATCTGTACGTCTTATAGTAAAATTGTAAAAATTGTAGCTTAATCAGCTGAACGTATTTCGATGAAATCAAGCATACAGACAACACAGTTATATAATTGTATCATCAATAGCCAATAATAAGCCAATAAATCAAAAGAGTATGGGGACTGTATAGTCCACCACGCGGGCCTATTACGGATTGGTAGACTTCACACACAACTTTGAATTTCTTCTCAGAAGTGTGCAGGTTTCTTCACGATGTTTTCCTTCACCAAACAGCCAATGGTAATTATTTTTATTATTCGTACATAAATTCCAAATACAAACTGGAGCTCAGTGGTACGAGCCAGGATCGAACCCAAACCTCGATTGTTCAAGGACTGGCGCTCTACCCAACTGAGCTACCTTGGCTGTAGTATGCCCCGGATAAAGGTACTGTTTTATTCCGCTAAAGTGTTCTTGTGATCGTGACCACCAAGTGAGATGAAGGACAAGTGCGAACCCATTGTACAACAAAGTCATCAACAGCCAATTTCAGCGCTGAACATGAGCTATGAGCCATCAATCATTCACACGAGCAGACGGGTTGGTGATCGCTGTAAGCTGTCGTCGACACACAAGTGGGTGCAGCTGTCTTCACTTTGGTACTTATGTTTATTTAATCACCGATTCAAATCTACAAGACACCCCGCCGCTCCTCAAAAACTTTCATAAAGATTTTTCAACCAACCGCCATTTTAAAAATGGCCGCTCAGAACATTGCATCTATGAACAAAAGGTGATTGTGCGGAGGATTTAAAGTTAAGCTTCGTCGAACAACAATAGTTACTTCTATCGTGGGTTACTTGAACCTGCGACGTGTGTGGTCAACCTGGGAAACTGGAGATCAACTAGCAATCTAAACACTCCAATTTTGAATTAGACTAAAACTATTCCGTTACCCTTCACGAAGTCTAAATATAATAAATACAAGTGTACAATTGCAGTTGCATGTATTTTAGGTACTTTATTGTGATCCGAACATCCGATGTAAAAACGGAGCCCTCATAATCTCACTCTGGTGTCTATCTGTCCGTCCGTGTGTAACGGCAGATTACCTCAAGAACTACTAGTTATATTTACTTGATACTTGGAGCAGTCATGGGAAATGGTGACCCACAAGTGCTGCAACTGAAATAATCGATAATATATGTCCATTTAAAAGTTCATTAACAAAATTCAAAGTATAGTCACAATGTCAAATGGGGTAAAAATCTGTTAATGAAGACTTTAAAAGTATTCATTTGATACAGAATAAGATACGTCACATTGAAAAGAAATCCTGCTAATGTTTACTTCCACCAGCTTCATTTAATAACTTCATAGGTAAACTTGTTCCGAGATTCCATTCAACAGTATCGTATTTACTAATCCATTATTCGATTAAATCATCCACACTTCCAAAGCGTAACCTCCCATCCTCCATTCACAATAAATTATCAAATTATATATCCAACAAAAACTTTTTTCGGCGCAGCTGTTCTATTTAATACCTCGAAACGTCAACAGTTTACCTATATTTCTACTATTTTGCCGCCAATCACACCCCAAGGCTGCCACAATGCAAAAATCAGATATCAATAACGCTACTTAAAAACCATCCAATCAGCAAAAGGTGTCACATTACGAAACTCTTTTGTAAAATTCGTAGTGCTGTTTACAAACAAAATAAGGGCTTGTCATAATCTCTTTTTGGATGGGTCCTTTCTATTTTTCGGTCTGGCAACTTTTGGCGGATTGTTTTTTTTTATGTCGGCTTAGCAAAGGTATGGATTTCAACGCCTTATTGTTGATTTATCAATGTTGAATAGGTGTTCATAGAAAGGGAAGGTAGGTCGTATTAAGAATGAGCTGGTAACAGTCGAACATTTTGGTGGTCTTTTCAAATTCGACAGTCGCATTTGACATTTTGTGACGGGTTCCTAAAAGTTTTACTTTCAATGAGAACCTTCAGAACTTTTTTTGTATTATAAAATGTTTTCTTTCTCGGTTCAAAGAAACCGCAAAATGGCTAAGCAAAGAAAGAAAGTGAATTTAATGTCGTGGTTAAAACCACAAAATCGTTTCAAGCTTCGTGGATCTTATTCCCAGCTATTTTCTATTAATTTGTCTTTAAAACAGTTATTTTTTAGTAACCTATTCTTATTATCCTTCGATTTATTTATTTTCTATCATGATATCTGGAAATTATCGTTTAATTTAGTAACCTTAAAACGATACCCACAAAATTTAGTTTAAAACTATATGAAATTTTTACAGTCGGCCCGGCAGTGCCTCATTAGCTTGAGAATGCGACTTCTGGGTCTGTGTGCTTCCATTTTGTGGCTTTATCATCAAGCTTTAAAAGTTGCATTTAAATTCATATAAATTGAAGTACCTGAAACATATCATTAGAATTTTAGAAGGTTGGTATGTCCTTTTAACAGACCATTTTGTAGTTAGGTATTAGGAAAAGGTCTTTCAATTCACAGTACGATAAGGATATTGTGACAAGTAAACACGTGTTAAAAACTCAGGAATTGACTTAATCAGCTCACGTATTCTTATAAAGAGACTTTACTCCCAAAAAAATTTAAACGGTTAACGAAAGGTGAAATGCAATACGGCATGCATCTCCTAATTTTCGAACCTTAGAATTTAAATATTTTCTTTGAATTTAAATTTATTAAACAATTGGCGATGATATGGTGTAACATACGCACAGAAAACATACAGACGAATTGAGAATCATCTCCTTTGTCGAAGTCGGTAGAAGAAAAAAACGCTTACCCAAAACCAACTAAAGCGTAAACTTCCAAAAATAAACAATCCACGCTCGATACAACAATTACATTACAACGCAAAACCTAAAGCGTCAAATACCGAATTTATATTTTTTTAAACACACCTCTTGCCGCCCAGACAGTATGCAGTCAAACCTTACACGTTAGGGATTAGGTTGAAATTTTGTTGTGGTCGAGTGCAAATGGAAGTTGGTAAAATGGAAGCGGTGAGGCATGAACGCTTGCTCAGGACACGAAGGGTGTGTGTGGTTGATTTTTTTCTTAATCCCGGTTAGGATTAGACTAAAGCCCGTTTGACTGGCAGCCGCCGTCAGACGCACGTCTCGCGAGATTTCAGAGGTGCAACGTGCAGCGAGCACCCATCACGTATTTGGCGAGGTAGATGCATGCGCGTGACGAGGGGTATTGTTCGAAGAGACCAGTCAGTGAAGGTTCCAACCAAATGATGTAAAGTCAGTGTAAAATCTATTTTATTAATTTATTTGTTTCTCTCTTTTGTTAACGGGATCGTCGATCGTCGATTTATGTTGCCATAATCTTTAAAAATAGAATAGCTGGCTTTGTGCAGTAATTATCTAAAAATAGGACATCGGATTGTAGTACGATATGAGTATAACTGATATACAACTTCACAGCGAATCACAATTTTCATTATTATTTTCCAAAGCGCCATCTAGGGACCATTAGCTGAGTAGCGGTTGTTGTAGCTGACAATAAAGATGTAAATTAATGATATTTATTTCGCGACACTATAATTTCATCTCCTATTTTTAGGTAATTACTTATCAAAGCCAGCTTTTCTACTTTAAAAGATTATGTCAACAAAATTTTAGTATGGAAGCATTCGGAGAGGAATCCCGTTAATTATGAATTGTTAATCATTGGAACTTTATTCATGTATTTAAGGGGTTTATACTTGGCCTTTATCACGCCACCAAAAAGCCTCAAGCTTTTGAGACGGTGGCTCTGCTAACTTTCGTGCTGTTAACACTGCTGCAGCTAGTTTGACATAGAAATGCCCCTAGTGTGGTGAAAAAGTCGGAAGCTTTTATCCGAAGCGTAAATATTACTGGTTTGTCACTGCAGGACTCAATTTTTTTGGGGGATAAAAAACGTCCCTGGCGGCCAATCTTTCAAATCAATGAGGTTATTATGTTTGGTAGCTATGAATCAACCGATTAAGGAAATCATGTCAAAATTTTCATACGATATTGGCTCAAGGCCTATATAGGAATACAGATAATTTCCTTCCATCCTCGCAGTAACCATGCCCTCGTCATAAGCCCGAGCTGACCTTGACAGGCACTTAACATGAGCTGCGCAGACGCAGGCATTCGTCACGGGCCCGTTCTCACGCGCTACCCGTGTTGCACCCACTAATGCTGACGAGGATTATACGGCGGGAGCGCGGCGTGTCTAGGGCTTCCACAACACCTATAAGTAGATTATTACCAACATTAGACAAAAAAGAATCTTCAACGGTGTAAAGTGCTGTTAGATATGAGTCTCAATCTTAGTTCGCCACATCTAACTGGCTCTAGGATAGACGAATTTGAGACACGGAAATTATATTGTATATATCCTCTGCCCGTCTGGTTACGAGTAAGGATGAAACCACCACGTCTCATCCTGTGGGTGTCTTAAGAGGCGACTGAGGGAAAAACAATACCGGGGGGAGAGGCAGCAGCCTCCAACCGAATACTGCGATCATCAAACCGTTTGGCAAGCGTGGTAATTATGCCATGTACCCTCCTAAACATAGAGGACGACTATGTCCAGCAGTGGAAGTTTTTTCCGGCTGCTGATGATGATCTTATGCCCTTATTTCTAGCTCCCTTAGCCTTGCCTACTTACCTTACTTATGGACAGAGTCTTAGAGCTATCAGCTCGTGGGTGTACTGGTGACTAAACCGAGGTGGTGGACAGCACCTTCAATTAGTGTAACACTGAATCTCACTGCGGTTACTGACCAGCTTTTCAAGCGTGGTAATTAAGGCGAACACACTCATGGAAAGCCGTTCGTCGAAGCGATCGATAAGGGAGGCTGTGTTCGGTTAAACATAGCCTTTATTTTACATCAAATATGGTTAAAGATGTGTTATTTTACAAATTTAATGTACAAACACATGCTTCGCCACATTAATACTAGGCATGCAAAATTAAATCACTCATTATACATATTATAACACAATGAGTAACTGAGTGAATCAACCTACGAGTCACCAACCAGCCAAAAACCGCTGTTTAACAGTCCAATATTTAGCGATTTGAATTCATTTTGATATTCATCGCTAAATTAGTTTTTATATGTATGACTATTTAGCAGTTTTTGACCCTTGTTCAAAAACCAAACTATCAGGGCAATTACGAGAATTTGAACATAAGTTGTTTTTATAGCTGACAAAAAACAATGTGACTGCACGAAGTAGCAACCCTATACAATGTGTCATCGCAGCCCGACAGTGACAATTCATTCAGACTACCTGCGCGCGCAACTAATCCAAGTGACACACGAGACGTGGCACACGGAATAGTTAGAGGGATCGGTAACAGAAGATCGTACTGAAAATTACTGCCAAATGCCTCGTCGAACTAAGCTTCTGGGAGACAGCTTGCACCTTATGAGTATAGGGGTCAAGGATTTTTTGCTGCATAGGTGTTTTATGGGGTCTCTAAAAGGCTGGAGATAGTAATGGAGCTAGAGAGGTATGTCAGGATCGTATATGATGACTATGGGTAGTGGAATACACCGTTGGAACTCAAGCATAAACAATTAATCACATGTAAGAGTGTATTGAATATTTGAAATTTTTTAAAAAGATAAAAACTACATGACGAAGATATGTCTAAACCATTTTTGTTTGTTGAAGAAATATAAGTTACCAGTTTGTTACCTTGGATAGACATTTATCACAATTATTATAGGCAATAATAGGTCACTTTGTACGTAATGAACTCTGAAAATCTACATAAGGTTTATTATTAAGGGTCCTTAAGATTAGATTTCCAACGAAATTTTGATAGAATTGCATTTTTCATGTGGACATCAAAACGTATTTTCTCTTCTGAATCCACACTATTCTATTTAAAGACTCATGTTGTCTGATGATTTGGAACATTTATTGGTATGTATTGGTTTTAAGTGGATTTATTATAAAGATTCTCTATCGATCAATTGTGTTATGTGTAGACATTATACAATCTGTCGAATTGTTCTTCAGTTCACACGGTGATTAAATTTGTAGGAATCAAAGAACGAAAGTACTTGTTTTTTAAAATATTGTCTCGTACATAGGTCCAAGAATTACGGATTGCAGTTCGATAGCTGAAAATTGACTGTTAATTTTTTCCCATTGGTTAGAATTTTCATTTGATACAATTCCTTCAGTGTCAATGGAGTAGTCCTTGCTAAATTTCCCGTTTGTGTTCCAGTAATGAAAGATTACTTAGCCAGTGCGTCATTGCCTTGAGGGATCTGGGTGAGCATGCGTACCATTTTACCATCATGTGAGATGAAGTCTACGACGACGCTTTCGATGAGTCACTTCTAGAAAGTAGGTTTGTGTGAGACCGAACCATGGTATCAAGAAATCTTCCGAAAGAATGGGACTATCATTGCGGTAAACCGGAAACGCGAACAATAGAGGATGGTATGAAATTAGTGCGATCAACATGCGACGTGGAGATTGTGTAGCCTCCAGAACCGACCGGTGCGTTTAGGGAAGTTTTGTAGTTTGTTAGTTGGGTGGTGTCATGCACTCGAGTAGATATCCGTTGCGTTTAAAACGCTTCGAACCGAATGTTTGAAAGCGGAATAAATTTCACGATTCCAGTGATTTGAACATTATCATTTCACTAGCTTTTGCTGCAGAATTCACAATAGATAAAAAGTAGAAAAAAGTCCATGTCACTTTCTGCCTCTTGAACTATCCCTATAAAAATCAAGTCATTTGTCTCACCTAACGGTCGTGAAAGAAGGACAAAAAACTCACTATGGATAATATAGATAAAACTCGGTGGTTATAATGAACAAACTGTACTTAGCTGAAGAGTTCAAAACAGTTAATTTTGCAGTCTCCATATATGTACACACGGCTTCACATCAAGTTATAAATTTCCAGTATACGCTGACCTCACATTGAATGAACTCCCGCACGACGCTAGTTCAGCTTATACTGGAAATGTATAGCTTGACCTGTACAGTAGCCATGCGTACATACATACATATCTAAATAATATCAGATCTAAAATCAACAAATTATATTGTGAATATATTATTTAAAATACATATTACAATCGAAACTGCAATAACCTTTTGTGATGGATGTCAACGATTTTGCTTGAGCGAACTATTTATTATTCGCTGCGTTTTTGAAACATAGTGCGTGCATCAAAGATGCCAATCTAACCAAGCGAACGCATCAGCTTACGTGAAGCGTCGTCACATAATCGCCTTTTTGTATTTAAATTCGGAAAATTTGAATACAATACGGGGCTACCGAGATCGATCAGACGAAATGGGATGGGCGAGACAGGCCATTCAACGTTTTGTCAAACGAACCTCAACCCAAACTCAGTGAAATTGAGATTATTATGCATGGCAGAATAAGGGGTAGTTAGAACTTATGTCTCTGCAAAATGGCCGAAACTTTTCACACCACTGGAGATGATGATTGTTCTGAATAAGTCAATAAAATAAGCTAGTGGAATAAATCATGTTTGTAGTCAGTTTGTGGTTAGAAAACGATAAATATGTTACGGCTGGCAAGCATCGCGAACATGTTGAATTTCTCCATGTAAACACTTGTTTTATAATTTGAATTCATTGTCCGAGCATCCATTGCATGGAGTAGTGCCTACATCTAGAAGACCGAGGCGTTCCCATCTGGGTAACAAAACTCAAACGACATTTAAAAATGCATTAGTTTTCATATTATGTATTTCATAACCAACCAAATCAAATATATCTGGGGGCACGGCCGTGCCCCCACCAAGTCGAGCAAAAAAGCGCCACGGCCGTACCATCCTTTTCTCGAAGCAATTCAGACCATTTTCGACCCCCTGTAACTTCGTTCGCACTAAATAATTGAATTTACATGTGTTTTCAGGCGATTGAATTTACACGTGTTTTCAGGCGATGGCCAAGTCTCAATATATTTATATAAAACATTAAAGAATTTTAATATTGATATGCGTCACTATAAGATGCTGTTAATTATTACGTAACAACTTAATGCTTCGAGTACGGAGATTCCAGACACAATTGATTTTCAATTGTTATGGACCACGATCGTGGTCTTAGAGACTGGACGTATTAAGGCAGAAAGTCGCTTAAGTAGAGACTGAATAAATTAATAACCGACTTGGTATTACATGGATCTCACAACTTTTTACCGCAGAACAACTGAGTTGCGAGACTTGGTTTTTTTGACAAGTATTGTTTTTGATGGGATCAAATTTACTGCTAAAGATAGTAGTAAGTAATATCAGTATCGTATGTATGTACAGTAATTTAAAAAAGAAGCATACTCGTATTTTTGAAGCTCTCAAAACTTATAAAAGACAGTCTTTCAATTATGATAAATTTATACGTCTCTCTTAGTAAATTTTTTAAAGAACTTCACATGATTGGCAGGCGGTTTTGTTGATCGCAGTAGATGTCAATGACGTGGAGTGGTTAATTGGTTACATTCTAAGGCCGAGCCAACACGGGACAGCACAAATAAACATACATTACAAAATTAACAAAAACATGACCCATATTCTTCTGGTTTAATCAAGTAAAACTAAGCTGTAGTATAGGAAGCTAGGAAAATATGTATAACATACTATCTTTACAAACGACCAGATAGTACATCAAATCGGCTACCTCTGCGAGTCGTTCTAACTTATCACGATTCTACGAAAACAAAAAAGTCTAAAACTTCCCCAAAATAACGTAATATTCTCGAAAACCACAGGGTTTCCCTCAAAAAACTTAATTTGAATACAGTAGCCACATCTGGAGGGACTTTTTTAATTTTGACTTTTTCAACTGGAACTTTTTTGATAGCGAAGTGTCACAGATCTTTATCGAGCGGACGGATTTAAAGACTTCGTAAGGAGTCGTGTCAACTTATGTTTTTTGTATGGTTTTAGATGTTTTTTTCTTATTTTGTAAGCGTCAAGCCCGTCACATCGAATTAGTTAAATCCCACAGCTTGGAAGCTGATCCTTAGAGCTCTGTGAGTGCAAAGACACTGGTTTGTAATATAGATTTAATTATACGTTTCTTTAGATATGGCCTAAGGCATGTTAACATTATAAGTTAAACCGCTACTTTAACGAATCTAGAATAATTGAAATAAACATCTATCGAAACCTAACTCCTGCGTTTAAAAGTACAACAAATCTAGATTCTCACGTCGAGTGCCTGCAGTTATTGTAACAAAGAAACCTAAAACATTGCTCAAATTACACATTGCGATCTGTTATTAAAACGAGGGCAATGTTTCTATTATTCAGTTCCAGTTTTGTGACTATCGCGCGTGGTTTGTCGTCGATTATAATTACAATTTAGTTTCCTAAAATGGATGACATTAATCGAATGGGTTTACTTTGCAACGCGCCTGTCGAGACGCTGTGGGCGATTTTGTTTCTGGCAATGGTTCAGGTAGAAAATTATATCTCGAACCCGTTCCCTATCTATCAGACAATGCTACCCCGCCGGGAATGGAACACCCGATCTCTGGATTAACGACCAGTGCAAAAACCAACGAACCAAATAAATAAGAAGTTTTTTACATACCTACGAATAAATACGTTTTCCAAATTTGCCACTGACAATGACGTCGTAAGACAAAATGCAATCTTTTGCATATTTTTCCAAGACTATCTACGAGTAGGATGCATTTCACAACCTCACGGCTCACAGTTAACTTTGCTGCTGATATCTCTGGTTTGGTCTGGTTTTCTAATTCTAGGCAACAAGATGTTTCCTTAGTGAATTGGACCCGTGGCAATGTTGTTCAATTTTGCAGACAACCTCAGAATAAAAACTCTACGCTAACGATCTAACATTTTTTATTGATTCCATAAAGTTAGACTCATTGAATTTTTAAATATTATTGTAAAGTCGCATTATGGATAGTCCCACGTTTAGGTTTTTACATCCAATTACATTGTCTGACTGATACAACAAAATTTAAAGGTTTTGCTCTGTTTTAGTGCTCAGTTCCCAGAGATAGAGTTTCGGATGAATGGTACAAATACCAGATGGAATGTCTGGATGAGAACTTCGCGGCAGATCCAGAGACAATACTCAGAATCAAGGCCGGTTATTGGGATGTGAGTTCTACAAATTAATACACATAATTTTAATTGTTAATCCACAGAATCTCCACTACCCGTCCATCCCCTCCGCTCTTCAGCAGTCGCCTGTTTAACAAAACTCGAAGCACTGCGCTCAAAGAATTATTTCTATTCTAAAACTGACTTAAAGCAATCACAAGAATTTCACGCATTAGTTTTACATAAATGTGTTTAGAAAAGTGTGGCCAAAATTTTTAAATTTTAAATAATATTATATTGAATGTAGACTTAGTAAATGAAATTGTCTATAAATAAGAACCAGAATTGTTGCACTGTGGCATTCGCGTCCTATGCAAAAAGTAGTCCGTGAAATGTTGGTGTCGGCTTTAGTTTATATTATATATTTCAAAGCCAATACCCGCTATTAGTGCGAATATATGAAAATATATATTTGTCTCTGTCGTCGAGAAAAGAATGTTTTCATTTGCACTCTGGTTCTTTAAGAATACGACTATATTCGTTGCGTACTTCCCTCGTGAATTTTATCAGAATCATTTTGGTGACATAAAGGAGGCAATACCACCCAACTCTTAAAATTATTGTAGAAAATACATGTTTCTCAGAGTATATTTTTATCACGATTTAATACCTACAATTAAAAAAAAAAAAGTAAAAAAAAAGGAAAAAGTGTTTATTTCTTAAATAATTTTTTACAGAGTTTTGCAGGGGCCTTCCAGAAAGTAGTCTTTCGACACTTGTGTTGGAAGTGCACCGCGTCTTCCAGACGAATTTACATAGTATTATTTAAAATCTTAGTTCCTATTTTAAGTTTGCTATGCTCATATGTGTGCGCGCGCGCGCGCGCGCGCGTGTGTGTGTGTGTGTGTGTGTGTGTTTTTTGTATGTGTTTGTGTGTGACATAACATTACATAATCTAGCCATATTTATGTCACTCTTGATAAGAGAGCCTCCGTTCCTTCGTAAGAGAGTGTACTGAGCCATGTTATTAACGTTTTTTTGCAGGTGTAACTTTGCATAGGGTATATGTTGATCAGTCTGTTTACCTTGTTATATATATAAGTAGATTGACAAGGGTATTGCCGACTAGCAAAAGTTGTTCGCACCGAGTGTGTACGAGCTACAATGTCATTCCGTCGTATGTTTAATAAATTTTGATCAAACGCTAGGGACCTATGGACTTTAAGAATAAGATGGAGTATATATAGCTTTCTGACGGATAAGAGTTTGCTAGTTTTGTATAGCTGTTCTGTAGAATATCTGTAGCGCTTAAAATATATTACTTTGATAAGAGACCTTTGTGCACGTTCGAGATCTAAAAAGTTGGTTTTAGTGGCTCCTCCCCAGATAGGTATGCAATAGGTGATGACTGATTGAACGAGGGCGGTATAGACGTTATTAAGAAGGTTTTTTTCCATTACGTGTCTGAGAGATTTGAATATCCATGTCATCTTCCTAGTTCTGTTCATAATCAGTTCTAAGTGAGGATACCAGCTAAGTCTTTGGTCTATCATAATACCAAGGTATTTAGTGACATTAACTTTATCTAGAGAGGGGCAGTTACATGTCCTATGATCACAAGGAACATTTTTATGTATTTTAATGTAGTAATTTGAGTTTGGCTGTGAGTTCAAGTAAGGTGAGAAACAGATAAAATTAGTCTTTTGGATATTTAGTGTTAATAGATTTTCATTCAACCAGTTCGACACCTTCACAAGGCCTCTCTCTGTTTTCTCTACAATTGATTGTACAATACTTCTACGAAACGCAAGGGAAGAGTAGGACACATTCTAATTCTAAAATCAAAGCCACTTGACAAAGACAATTCAGAACTATTAAATACAGTAACGACTTGGAAGTCTTCAAAGGAAAGTAATAGGCACTATCAAGAGCAACGCGTAGCATCGTCGACCACATCAGGGAAATAATACTAACTATTGCTAAGCATGCGAGGTTGTTGCCAAGCGTTGATCTGATCTAAATTTCAGTGTAACGACGTAGAAATTAAGAAGTGGGTACACTGTCTGTATATGAAGTACAACGTCATGAACAACAACGGAGAAATTAACTTCCAAGCCGTGGACGCTGTCAACGAGCGTAAGTACTGGAAAAACGACCGATCCATATCCGTTTAAAATTCGAATTTCAGATTCATACAATTAAATTTGAATCCAATCCGAAACAAAAACGAAACGAAATACCTCTTGTGATACCCAGCTGTGCACTCATTGAAGAAAATCAAAAACACGTATGCGGCTCGTTTTCAGGTCATCAGCCGGGTAAAGTCCACTGCTGAACATAGACCTCCCGCTCAGCCACAATGACCGGTCCTGAGACACTCCAGACAGCGACTCCCCGCGACCTTCACTAGGTCGTGGGTCCAACTAATAGGGGGACCACATTTACCCCCCAGGTTTATTGTGCGATGTGGCCTGCCCATTGCCACTTCACCTCAATGAATTGTCGAGCTACGTCGGTCATCTTAGTTCGTCTACGGATTTCCTCTAGTTTAGGAAAGGAAGCCAGAGTGTATGGGCCGTAGTCCACCACGCGGGCCCAGTGCGGATTGGCGGACTTCACATGCCTGTTCAAGACATGCAGGTTTCACGATGTTTTCCTTCACTGTTAAGCAATCGGATAATGTACTTGAATTGAAAACTCATTGACAACTCATAGGTACACGGCTGGATTCGAACCCGAAACCCTCAGATTGAGAGTCCGCGCCTTATCCACTGCGCCACCGACGCTTATTTTATTAACTTTGTATAAAATAACAGTAAGGATTTTCCGTCATATTCCAGTGGACAAGGAGGACTACAAACACGTTATCGACAGCTGTACCAACGACACCGCGGGCTACCCCCCGTACGAAAAAGCGTGGACTTTCTTCAAATGCTACAACAACAGAATATCAAAAAGGAGCTTCACATTATTATAACTGTATATGTAATGTAATTAAATTTAGTCATAGCATTATTTTATATCTTCAACGCACAACAACCGTGTGGTCTCGGCTTTAGAGTCATCACTAGATGGCAAATCGTTATCGTAGATGTGGCAAAAAAACTATTGAGAGAAAAATTTCAGAACCGCCTCCGTGGCACAGCGGCTACAAGTTTTGTCTGGGTATATACCACGATGTTACCTACGTCTTCAGCCAAACAGCAAATGAATAACAATAAAAGTTTTTATAATATTTTTTAGTATTTATATAAGTTCGCAACAGCAAATGAAAAAACCGGTCAGGTGCGAGTGACACTCGCGCACTGGTTCCGTACTGAATGTAAATAATTAATATACTGAAAACCATAAATAATAAGTACGGTAATATGCAGCCAACAATACTCTACTGATAATTTTTGATTGAACAACCAATTTCACTTAGAAGCTAAATTACATACCCGATGTATGCCTTTAAACTACAACCATAAGTTTCTAAACATAAAAAAGCTATTTACTGTGTTTTAATTAAAAAATTCTGGTTTCCAGATTAATTCCTGTGGTTGTGCTGTATGACCTTTCTTTTTGCCAAATTTCAGGATTCTAGGTCAACGGGAAGTAACCTATAGGTTTTGGTTCTCGTGCATACAGCTATATCTTTTTATTGCGTTGACCTAGAAGTTTTTTTCACAGATCCAAGATCCAGACTTCAGTATTCAATATTAATTGCAAATTGATATCTCCACGCGTTCCTGAGAATCAGGGTCTTGACAGACAGACATACATACGGACAACAAAGTGATCCTATAAGGGTTCCTTTTCTCCTTTTGATGTACGGAACCCTAAAATTGCCTTTATCATTTCGTCTGAATTTTTAATGATTATATTTGGAACAGTGTACTATGACAAATTTCACTGAAACTTGTTAACCAGTTTCGTTTCATTTGAACAACTTACAAACTACGAGTATCACAAAAGAATCAGAGTGGCGCTAGAGCTTGGAAATCCCATTTATTAACGTAAACAAGCAATTAAACATTCAAATTGTGTAAAGAACCCTAACAAGTGTCAGATTGACAAAGAACCGTTTAGATGGGGTCTGTTGCTGCCCCCTTCCTGCACCCTACAATAAACGTGGTGACAAATTGTATATATGTACAAGCGCTGGATAAAAGGTAACCACGACTCACTAATACTTTTACAGTTTTATTTCAAGAAATGAACAGGCAAACCTGCTCTGCTTCGAAGAAATTTGTTTTCTTTACCGGTTTGAAATTTGTAAATCCGAAAGTGAGATCCGAAACACATCCTTATATTTACAAAAATAAGACATAAATCATAAAAATCTAAAATGTGTACTCATGTAAAAATCATTCAAATGAAATTAAGACATTGATTGTGTTTGTTTCCAATACGATATTTCTGCCCTGTTCATCTCCACCGTCAGCCGAGAAATATCCACAGCTGAATTTTGGCATGTGTTCTAATATATTGCTTAACGAAATGTAATACACGGACAGCTCTGGATCACGGCCTCCGTGGCGCATTTGGTTGAGCACACGCAGGTCGTAGGTTCGATTCCCGGTGAGGACTTTGTGAAATATCACTTTGTGAGACTTTCCCCAGCTTGGATAGGACATTGCAGGCTGAATCACCTGATTGTCTGACAAGTAAGATGATTCTGTGCTTCGGAAGCACGTTGAGCCGTTGGTCCAAGGTACTATCTACGACAGGTAGTAACTACATGCGCTATGTCTGCCTATGGCGGCTCAACAACTCTGACAACTAGGGTTTGTGAGGTCGGTCACAGACCTTACAACCTACACGATAACATGAGAGAGCTCTGGATCATTTAAAACACAGAATTTTCAAAATGCGTCAAAAAGCGGACACTCCCTGGGTTGTTCAGTTTCATCGAGTGTACCGCCCAGTGTGCAGACATATTGCGACCACTCTGTACTAGTACAACCCTCCACTAGAGCACTGTACACTGCTGTGCAGTTGTGGAGAGGTATTACGACATAATTTTATTTAGTCAAGTAATGCACATTGCACAGTGTTGTACATCCCGCCGACTATAAATTCGGAAGAGTTAAAATCCATTGCAAACTTAATAATTCTGGATATAAACGGAGCAGTCGTCATAAAAACCTTGATGCAGAACTTTTAAGAGATTGAGATCTGGAAATACCTGATCCAGCAAAAAACAGGCTAACATTTCGTCAGATCTATGTGTGTCATATTAACACTAACTTAATCTATTGAGAAAACTTACAGATAGAATTATAACGTATTTAAAATATGGTAAGCGCTGAGCTAAAATATAATTTTCAAAGAATCTGTTATATGTAAGAAAATATACTGTACCAAGTTTGATAATTATCTGCACGTAGGTAACCGTAAATGTGGTTTAAAATTGTAAATAAATAAAATTGTAAAATAATAATTGCAGTAAATAAATAAATGTAAAATTCCAAATTACTTAGAATTGAGATGATATATAAATTTGAAATGTTTTTATATACTTTAATATTTTGAAAATTATCTCGGGATCTACTTGAACCTGAGTATCATTTATTAATACGAGACTTAAATTGTCCCCGGGAAAAATGATGACGATCCCTATCTTTTCCACGAGTGCAGGGGTGGCCAACAGTTGGTCGACACTGGCGACTTTTTAAACGGCTCTGGATACAAACAGACGCAGATGTACCGAATGATGAATGATTAGATTCGCCGAGATTAGGGCCAGATCCACCGACGCCGCTGGGATTTAGAATAGAATTGTGAATTAAATAGTTTTGACAGGTCGTTAGATAGCAAAATTGTATTTGGAGTCCCTACAACATTCAAGAACAAAGTGATGCGCACAATTTATTTTATAATTAGGGGCACACGTATAAGAGACACAGCTACTACTTATACAAAAGAGTATTTTATTAGCTAGATGGAATGGATGGAAGATTTTTCTAATGCTACAAAATTTTTGTCCTGAATTTGATGCTAAAACTAAAATCTTTTTCTCTGTCATCTTCTAACAAGAAGAGTTTACAAAATACAATTATAGAACACGCGAAAGAAAAAGAATTTATTTTATATTTTGTGTTTCGCCAGCACAAAATATAAAATAAATTCACATGTCACATGTTCTATAAAAGATCCCGAAGTGTAACGTATCTGTAAAAACTATAAAAAGCTAAACCCCGAAATTTTACTAAGATACCAAAAACTACTTTCTGCTTTCATTACTGTTAGCTGCATAATTCCACTGTTGGAGATTAGCCCTTTTTATAGATCGTCATGATGATTGGTTATTCCATGAGGGCAATGAACACAATCACCATGCTTGGTAAGTGGGTTGGTGATCACACCAAGATGTTGAGATTTTTACACGAGTCTCCTTACACTACCACCTCGAAATGACATAGGGTGACCCTATTCTAAAGCCAGGGGCACATTGCCATTACGCCATCACGTACCTCATTTCAACCTGAATAAATTCTCTTCTTTAACCGCAACTAATTCGAGCACACTATCATTAAAACAGCCAGTAATATGGATTATGGTTTGTCCTGCCATTAGTGTGAGAGTACCCTAATTATTCCACAAAACATGGTCTTCAATGTATGGCACCCGTCGCGTCGTGTGCGCCCGCAACTATTTTATGAAGCAGCTGGGCACAGAGTAATACGTAGAGTGAATATAAAATTTAACTAGTTTTTGTTTCTCTTATTTACAAAACCATAGTAGCGTAAATATATTTTTACAGTTACACAACCTTTTCTTGCATAATTGCATTCGTAAAACGGTAATTTAAATACATATGTATTTTTGGCTAAACTCGAACTAGAATTTCTATTTATTGGTGTACCTCATTTAGCATGCTCTGAGCTCAATTTATCTGGTAATGTTTCCACTTTCACAAATTCACACAAACCTGAAAGTAATTTGCAAAATTGAAGGTAATTTGTAAGTCATTTTCTAGCGTTGATTAATTCACATACTGGTAATAAAAATAGTACATACTAGTAGAAATTGTTATAAAAAATGGTGTAAATTTTTTCCAATCTATAGTTAGTTAATAATCAGCTGGGCAACGTCTACTGGTGAACAAAGGCCTGCTCCACAATACGTTACAGTAACAATTAATAAAATAATGAATTTAATAGTTTCTTAAAAAGAGTAATCTTTTGTATAATACCGTCAAAGCTAGTGCTTCTCGGAGACTACTTCATTATACCTAGTAAACCACAACGCCAACACAAAATAATCTACAAATGAATAGTCTACAAAACAAATCGGCAACAAGGGAGGGCGTGGAGGCGTCCCGCAGCGCGCGTCTGTCGCCGTGTTGCCAACAGAAAAATTATAATTCTCCCCATTGTGCTGGCAACCCCGACGACAGGTCGCTGGACACATGTCCCGAGCATTCGGGGCAGTTCGGGGCACACTGGGACGTTAAGCGAGGCATTTTGGCCAATTCCTCTGCTTTATGGGCGGTGTTTTAATGTTCTTTAGATTTATTGTGTTAGGGTGCACCACCCCTGGCGCGGTTATGAAATTATTGTCGTAAGTGGAGGTGTTTTAGGAATGCTTGCATTGCTACAAATAGCTCCTGTTTTGTAACTATGATTTTTATAAAGATGATAGACAACAGTAGACATCATAAAGTACTCTTTGGTATATGTTAGTGATTCTTTTCTTGCGAAATCTCTCCGGGCTTGAATCAATAAACTAGTGATTAAATGCTCCTAGCAATAAACCCTGAAGAAACACGCAACTGTCATCACAGAAAAAATATCTTTAGCAGCCGTAAAAGTAAACGGTTACAATGAAACCCTCAAAACCAAAACCACATTTCTCCGAAAGTATCGATCATTTGTTATTCCTAAGTACTTATTTTAAACATTTCTAATTCATACAGTTTAACTGCACCGAAACTCATCGCCTCATCAACAAGGCTACGTATAAACATTTCAAAAAACAAGACATCTCTGACGAACAGACAGCTTCAATGAATGAAAGATCGACGGGAACCATCCATCAATCAATTCTGTTTGATTGAAGGATGGACAGAGTGTAATGAGCCAGGGTTCAGAGATCTGGCCATCAAGTCAAGAGAAATGGTGGAGGTAGCGCCGCGCATGCGTGATTTTTTAACTACAATAGAGAGAAGCGAAGTTTATTCAACATTTATATATGTACAATGCTTTTGAACTTCCACTCAATATAAAACACACAATTTAAACTTAATTCTATTATGTATAATCATCATCAAATATAGTACTTCTGAAATTAACACACACAATTACCATATTCTTATCTCCTATCCTAACCCCTAGTCAAACACGTTTATTCAAAGCACCTACCCTGACATTGACGAAAGTATTATTTAAATGTAATACCTCTTTCCCCAATTTACTATCGCATAAAGTCAGTTCGGGCACCCCTGCATCACATTACGGCTTATCTATGCATGCTGCAGACGTCCGCACCCTTCGACTGTTATCGCTATACTGCCAGATTCTGCAACAATAACACCCCCACTACTTTGTTATCTTTCCGCCAATCAGGAGGGTGTTCTGACGGTTTCGTATTTTATAGAAAAAGTTTGCAATTTATATTTTGTTAGGGTTTTTGCGATATTTTCTTAGACCGTTTGTAATAATTTTGCAGGATTTATCTTGTCTAGTTTTTAAGGAAGTGGTATTTTAGAGTATACGAGTATACATATTTGTATATATGACTTTATGCGTGTCACTTCTCTTGCAACAGACCGTTGAATGGATATCAATAAATAAGGTATACTTAGATTGATATAACAATAGTGTCACTGATTTTGATAATATACTGAGAGATCAGCTGAATAAGCTAGATAAGAGTAAAATAAGACTAAATTATCCGCTTCCGTATCCTAGTGCTTCACAGACAGGCTGACAGTTCGAATGTACCGGGGTTCGATTCCTATATATCCATATTTGGTACCCTACAGGTGTAGGGTGGTTATAGCTATCTAGTTCTGCTGTCAAAGAAGTGTCAAATGCACTGCTTGTGTCTATTCACAGGTATTCTATACATTGCCTAATTACTTCGTAGTAACATAATACGGCTTTGGATGAGCACTTTTCCCATCTAAAGGTTTCATCATCACTTAACATCAGGTAGCATAGGCTAAGAAAGAAGAAGAAAGAGTACGTAAAAAAGTTCTACAACCGCCCAAGTACAACCACAGATATTATAATACCTTAGCGGCATTAGATCACACAGCATTTCCCTTCTTCTGCAGAGGGGAAATCTTTCAAAGACTTTCGGCGCTTCGGGAAAAACTATTTAATTTTAAGCGAGATTTCCACCATTCAAACCCTTTCCCGGGAACATGCGATTCTTCCGCGACACACAGCACTTTCTTAACCTAATCGCTTTTTCTGACATACAAGAAGAAGGCCCAATAAATGTAAACAATTACAAACACAAAGGTTACAGACATGTGATCATTTGCTCCGATTCTAATTCATCCCCTTGCAAAACTTTTAACCAAAATGTATCGACGATAGACAATCGTTTTGTAATCGCGCCATACGTCGTCGCCGGCGCACGGGCCGAGCACACCCCCGGGGGAAGACACATTGAGAACAACTGTTCGGATACTGACACCAGTTGTGCACCGGATTATATCTGGTTTTGATCGTTACGTGCTCCGTGAGACGGAAAACAAGAGATAGAGCTTTACTACGGAATTGATCACATGTTACATCAATTATTTATTAATTTAAATATAGATAATTTTTATGACGCTAAGGTTGCATCTTAGTTTATCTGGCTTAGAATAGAAGCACCATCTTTTTGTAGTAATATTTTACGACGTCTAAGGGACAATTTCGGCGGACGTGCAGCGGCGTTCAAAGCGTACCGCTAAAATATCACTGTTTCGGCTGATTTTCACATACCACCACTAGTATGTGACGTATGACGTTCGGTGGCTGACACTCCATCGAAAACGTCATGGCGGCGATGGTAACATTATAAAACTGTGTTATTAAATTTAATGTGCAAATTGTGGACTTTCTCTGTGCGAACCCACCCAGCTAGAGTGAGCAAACAACGGTAATATATATGTGAGCTATATGGAACTATATCGATCTCTGAAGCAAATCCGGCGCTTAGATCATCGGTCAAGGTAGGTGTCGTTTGGTGTGTGTGTCTGTGTGTGCGCGTATTAGCTGAAACTAGACTAGCCTCTAAACCATGATTTGATTAATAAGCTGCGTAGAGTGTGATTATATTGGCAAAACCCACATAGTAGCTGTGATTCAAGCTCATTTTAGCAGTAGAATTACTAAATCGTGGAAGCACACTAATATCACAGATGTTAAATTTGTTTATTACCTCTTAGTGTCACCACCGCATGATCTATCGTAATGAAATTTTTCACGAACGTAGCCTATGGCATTGGAAACATCGTAGACTAATTTTTATCCTGGTATATTTGATAGTACCCATGAATTATTGGCTAAAGTACTAGTAATTATAGTTTTTTTTAAAATGTGTTCGAATTTCGAATACCTCAGATACTTTTCGCTACAAAATATAAATTAAAATTGATCAATCATTCGCCCAAAACTACAAAGAAAACTACACAATCGTCTACAAAAAAACATTACAAATACAATTCTGGCTTCCAAATTGTGTCAATTTGTGTCTGGGGTTAAGAAGCCATACATTGTCACACAATGGGGTGTCTTTTTAACACGAACTATTTTGAAACGGTCTTTTTGTCCGCACAATAGAAGGGTTGGTGCCCCGCGCGTTTCGCTTTTTATTATTTTGATATTTTTTCAATAATATTTTGGGAGTTCTTTTATTTGAAATAAGTTTTAAACTCAAGGATTTCTATATCAGGTTTTTCTTTCTTTTCGATTTTGCACCACATCATTCTTCATGAATTTATGTAGGTACCAATTGTTGCAGGAAACGCAATAACTTTAAGATAATTTTCGAACTCTGTATTCATTGTAACTTTGTAAATACACTCATGCAAAAATTATTAGTGCTAAGAGTTGTCACTCAAAGTCAACCTATTACAAAATAAATAAATTTTAATGCACTGAATACAAACATTTGTAGGCAGGCTGAGGTTGGTGCTCGCTTTACGCCTTCAATAGGCAACCTGTTCCTGACAGTATTAGCATCAGTGGTCTACGCGCGTCCAATACAGCAAACCCGTTTGAATTTTTCAGAAGCATGTAATTTTCCTGGCAATATTTTCCTTCACCAAATAGTCATCATTCCTCATAAATTTAGATTGACTTACAATCTGTTGAAGGTCACTGAATGCAAGTGGCTAGGTACCAATCGTTCTGACGTGCCACAGAGAAGGCCTATGTCCAGCAGTGAAAATTTCCCGGCTGATGATGATATTCATAACTTTATCAAGACAGGATCGAACCTAAATCTAAACCTAAACAAACCTCTTCACAACTTCTCGCTATACTTATTCGACATGTGTTAAACTTCGCTAGTCCGCCTGCACTGCACAGTGGGGCGAAATATAGCTGCTGGGCAAAATATTGTGAAGGGCACTCGAGAAACTACGCGACGTGTGTCCGATAATTTTTATAACGCTCTTCAAAATGTAGTGCTCTTTGAAAATGTTTAATCCCATCATAGTTAGTGGGCCATATTGTGAGTATTTAATAATAACTTGAGCCGATGTATATAAATTATATTCTGTTATTTCACACGGAAAGTTTTTGTAGGTTTTGATAGGATTTGACACTTGTCAAATCTCATTTCCCAAGCCCATTTCGTAACGGAATAGCTCCAAATCGTCTAAATTGACGATATTGCCTCCGAAGTGTTTTTATCTACTTTAATGAAGCACCTCGTGGTAATAGAAGATGGTAATAGGTTTCCTCTTTCTCTCTGTGCTGGTTCTGTTGACCTCTTGTCACCCAGGGCTGTACCTAGAAGCATGCTGGGCAAATTCTTATTGAGCTTGCAGTGCTTTGTAAGAATGTTACGTAGACAACCATCTAACATGCTAAAAAATCTAGCTCTTATTATTTTTAGAGTAAGGACCGCCGTCCATAGAATGTGATTTACACTTTTATTCTTGCCTAAGACAGAAACCCCTTTTCAAAACAGTGTTTAATCTTTCGTTTTCATATCGTACCGAACAAATATTTGAGCTATCATATCGAAACCCATCTGTACAAATCCTCGACAAATATACTCTCTATTGCGTTGTCCCGTTCGATATTTTCATTATGCAAACACTTCTGTCTAACACGCTTATTATTTTCATGTCAACAATGCTACAATGTGATTGGAAACGTACGCAAAATTTTTCATTACAAAGGAAATTGTAAATTTTCAATTTCGGAAAAGAAGCAGTCAGAGTGCAGCAGTCAGTTGATACAATTGCAACAAGTTAACTGCAACAAATTAAATGCAATTTTAACGGCCTCCGTGATTTTGTGGGTACACAAATGGACTCACAATCCGTCCAGGATTCGATTCCCAGCGGTGTACCTATCCGTACTTGGCTTGGCTGGTGGTAAAACGTTTTTATCCGCCCACTTGGCTAGGCACTATCATATTATCTAAGTCAGAGAGGCTTCTGGATAAGCAAGCTTTCCATCCTCCAGGCTTATTTTCTCCATCTGGTGAGATTGAGGCCAAGTGCTAACCAATTATGTCAATTATGTATTTAAAATGTTGATGGTTTCTCTTTCAGTACATAGACAAAAGGCTCGTCATTAACTTTTCAACGCTTACGAGCATAAATAACAAACTCTAGTTCAATAGTCCAATACTTAAAGACAAAAAAGCTCAGTGTAAAAAAAAGAATCTAAGATTGCCTACGTTCCCTCTGGAGAAATATTATTAAAAAAGATTTCCTCTATTTTCCGTAGCTCCGCATGAGTTTATCTGGCAATGGCAGCAGCGATCGTCCCCCATGAATATGTGATCAGGTGGCCTACGGTACGCGGCGACGCGGGAAATACCTCATCTATATGCAAGGGTCAAACTGTTTAATATTTGCGCAAATCGGGGCCATGGCAACAAGCTTAGCTCTGCACATTATTTTTTCAATTTATTTTGAATGTGAAATGGCGTGAAGAATCCAGTGTGCATTTTTTTATCTAAACAATTATTATATAGGCAACAAAATTTTTGCAAAACATTATTAGGCTGGCAAAATGGCTTCGTAGAAGTTGTTGCAATATTTAAGGAAGGACGTATTCACTGGTGTTTAGAAAGAAAGAAAAGAGTTTATTTGGCACAAAAATTACAATAAAAAGAATTATAACTTAAATACATATTTCTAAACTATGAATAAATAAATAAACATTTGGGAGAATTTTAAGATGTGTCCGTGACTAAAGAGTTGTATTCAAAATCCGGAGCGGAAACCGAGGGCGGGTTTGATAACCGGCGGGAGTACCTATCATTTGATGGTATGACATTTTTATGTCAGCCTGGCTAGCTGCCACCATGTTATTGAAGTCTGCTGTCAAATGAGAGTGTTAGAGATGAGCGGCAGTAGCAGATCCAGACGCACACGCTTGAGGGGGAGTACACTTTTCATGCAACGGCCATATCAGCCACCAGGTGAGATGAAGGCCAAATGCTACACATATTTTTTAAGTTTTGGACATTATTGAAATTTCGTCCACTTCAGCGGAGCTGTATAAATTGAGCAATCCAATCAACTGAGAATAAAATCAAATGAGCTTCTGTTAGTACATATTTGTTGCAGTAATCAGAAAATATCCATTAAAACTGTTAGTGCAAATGGTATTCCATTATAGTGCAGTCTATTTTACGAATAATACACTACAATCCCCACATAATACAACAAAGCCAATAATTAGATCGGACCGTTTTTGGCAGATTTCGTCAAAAACTGTGACTACCGCACACAATAGAAACTCGATGCCGACGTCAAAAATCACTGTAATTTCGTTTGGTTCCGCGCCCCGCCTCAGAAAACTTAATCAGAACGTTGGGGCTTATATTTCTGTTTCCGATACCACGCACTATACCGTTTGAGCACAGATTATCCAATCAGTTAAGATAAAGGACACGCTTTTTTACTCGTCGCCATTTTGAAAAAAGATTTAGCGCCAAAAGTTTGACAGTTCCATTTTGTCTCCACAGTGGCACCGGTAAAGTCGTATTCAGCCTACTCTTTGTCGTTGAGAAATAACGTTTATAAAGCGAGCTATACACTGGTTGTCGTTCGCAGGAGACGAACGCGTGCCGGACACGTGAATGAGATTAGGCGGTGCATTCACGTCGAGTGCACAAAAGCGCGGGGACCGACCGCGGGCGAAACGTCAATTCGTATGGGGAGGAAATGCGCTATGTTCGGTTGGATTTAAATTATAAATGCGAAATTCTAGTGTTTCTATTTGCATATCCCACGGGTGTTGGTGTTTTTAGTTGTGTCACCTTATACGTGAAGCGGAGGGGCCATTTCGCTTTCACACGATCGCTTTACGGATTGGGAACATTTATATCCGTCTAAAAAATTTTGCACACATTTTTTTTAACTTTTAACAACTTTTCTAATGCTGTTCTGGCTTTATAACATGTACCCAATGTAATGTTCGTTTCAATCCAACATAAATAAAGATAAACAATCACCGAACCAAGATTATGAAATAAGCGAGCAAGTGTTATTGTTACGTTTCTTTGTGCTCAGACATTGAGTTATTTAGAAACTAACTAAAATTCCGTGGGAGTCATAAAACATGATCAGGGGATAATACGAGTATCACATCAAAATCATCTTATGTCTAATCCATACACGCGTAATATATTCATGGAAATGTGGTTTTTTTTCATCTTTTTTTCGAATTGACTTTATCTGCTTCACCCAAACAATTTATCGAGCGCGTCGAGTACTCCCTTTAGTGTATGTGCAACACACAGAGGTTGTCTATTCTCTGTACCTTGTCACGCCAACGCTGACGCTCGTGGTGAAGCACTTGATAGGTAATGGTACATTTTTAACACTAGGGAAAAATGTAATTAAAAATTCCCTACGCCGCGATGTTATAAATGAACAGTAAACAGAGGACATCGGGACTGGCAAACACTGGGCCGCTGAGGGGACGAATAAATCAGGGCTGATCGAGTCGTCGGTGGCACGGGGCCCGCGCGATCCCTGGAGACCTGGATCAGTCAACGCGGACCTCGAGTTTGGAACAATTTGATACGGCATTTCAAAGTTGTTTAAAACTTGTATTAAGCCTTCTATGCCCATTGCTAAACAAAGGCCGCTCTCCCTTTCATCTTCATAGACTTTAAGGGAATATAATGCCAACTATTAAAACTTAAATATATTTATAATACAAAATATTCTTGGCCTAGCTAGCTACCACCACGTTAGTCTTTCTGCCGGCAAACAACAGTGTATCATTACCTTGAGACTTACACTACTCGCCGTCCATCCATCGGCCTTATCGTCACTAAACATCACGTAATAAGTTAAGACTCGAAAATCGTTAAAAATCAGCGTTTTAGATATTGTCTAGGCGACTAAAACCCAGTTTTATTCATAGGAAAGTCATTTCCTGTTATTCCTCATATGAAACACATTACATAGTCTGGGGAATAATTTTCTCCAATAATGTACATGTCCATGAAATAAACGATGATTTCCGCACGGAGTTTATTGGGGGCGGTATGGCTAGTTGCAATATTATACTTGTAAGACTGAGACACCAGCAATATAGGACAACTGGGGTTTAAAAACCGCCACATCCTCCGTCGAGATGTCACTTCTCGTCTCCTATCCTCATGCGTGTGCTGTCGGGCAGGTCTCGCGGGGCCGGGGACCCATATTGCACTCATTTCATTACGAACATGCGATTACAGCAAACTAAGGACACTTTATATGTGTGCAGATGACGCTCTGTTGTTAGTTATACTCTTAGCAGAGAGCTTGTTGATATTTGTCTACTTATATAGAAATTACCCGTATTTCCAGCTTCTTTACAATCAGTATTTATGTTTGACGGACCGATAATTTGCCAATCGCTCGAACAGAACAGGTCTTCGTGTGAATACCACGTATAGGTTACATATTAAAAGACGATAAGACTCTTCGGTCAGATGGAAAGTCAATTTGCGAGTAGTCAGTAGATAACAAATTTAGTTGAGCAAACTACATGGAGGACGGAATTCAGTGGTGCGCCTTAGTTCAGCGCCCAGGTCAGGGCTAGAAAGGGGTTCGAAGATTTTTGTTCGAAGTCTGGCCTTAGTTTAGTGACCGACCGCCATTTTTTTTGTCAAGTCGACCACACATAATTCTGCTTATGTATATCGATAAAGAACTATTGTATGTATAAACAAAAAATGTATTGAAACATAGTGGACTAAAGCGGCACGTTTCCCAGATATTTCTAAGTAAAGATGGACATAATTTCATTTATGAACTTGCCGTGTTATCTTTGTCGTCTTCGGTGCTGTGGAAAGCGACCAAGCTAATGTCCCTTGGTCGCTTTCAAAAAACGTCCATCTGTGCTACACGCAAATCTTACCAAGTTACCAATCCCCCTGCCGAGTTGAGTGATAAAGGCAGATCAGGAAAGCTCGCTCTTTGAGCAGAAAGCCGACACACAACAGTCCATGTCCCAACTTGGGCTAGTAGAGCACACAAGCCTAAATAATTTCCATCTCCCTATTGCAGTCAAGGGGTTATCTTTATCGTGGTAAAATATAAAACTAGTTACCTACTTGTTGATAAGAATCAATCGCCAATAAAATAATGAAGGTGTAGTTATGCAGCTACTAACTTCTTCACACACACAGACGTAGCGATATCAGTCGCGACAAGTTCTATATTATATGATTATGATAGTGAACTGAATAAATAGCCATTTGCTAGAAAATTAAATGTGATCGTTGGAGCGGGTCAAATCGTCGCGCTCTGGGAATCTACCCCACACCTCGGGGTTGTTAATCATAACTCAGTTTAGGGCGGGGGGTGTCGGGAGTGATGACAACAGGTCTGTTATTAATTGGACACTGGCTTGATTTTAATGTTTTTTCTTCGTAGGTGGTCATCCTCTCTTCCTCGTCTAGTTTACGTCGTAGGAAAGAAATTACTTGACATCTGTGGTTACGTTGGACTAGCAATCCGAAGGTACCAGATTCGATTTCCCGCGGGTACCTATTAATACTCGGCTTGATTGGTGGTATGGATTTTCTATGTCCACCTGGATAGCTACAAGTTGCCTAAGTCTGTCGCCAAACAGCAATATTGTGTTCCAGTATGAAAGGCAGCAAAGCGGACCTTTTGTCACCACCAGGCCATCAATAACAAAACAATTAAACTTTGTTTTTAAATTGGTTTAACTCAAACATCCCATGTACATTCTTCAACTTAAATACATCTCTTTACGTATGTCTCCTTGATGGCCCTTTTACTGATGCAATACACCTTCATGAACCAGCTGCTACCCCGTTGTGCTAGTATCCGGATTTTTTCTACGTCTACCTTCATGAATCTGCTACCAAACACGGATGTAGAATTGTTGTATTAAAACACTCAAATATAACATAGACAGTGAATTGAGGTTTATGGGCGTGGACTTAGACCACAAAGACGACGTGCGCTGAGGGTCAAGAGCGTACCCGTTGTAAATAACTAAATGTCTTGGCCACATCCTGTGGTGACATTCGTCTAATATTTGTGTTAGTTAGTATGTAACATAATGTATTATTTACGCGGTGAGTCGGAGCGGAGGGGGAGAGGTGGGGTGGGGTTCGTTACCCGGTTCACTGGGCCATAATAACTTCAGGGAATACCCCGCGCAAAGCTCCCGACACCCGTTCGTATGATGTGTGCTACTAAATACGGTGCGAGCTTTGATGTGTGAGCACATCCCACTAATATTACTATTAGTACAAATACTACTATTAGTACAAATGAATGTTTTCTTGTTGCTTGTCAATTGTCGCGACGGTTCGCGAATTCTCAATTGTATTTACAAATAGCAACATCGTATGAGAGACTTTAATGTATGAAAGTAATACATGATATTTACAAGTAGTAACACTGTATGAGAATGATGAACGGTAATGAGTGAAGGTAAGGAATGATTCTTTCCGACCCTCTGCCGGCACTTGGACAGCCGTCACAGCTGTAATTGCTCAGTAATGGTCGGGACTTTAACCAGTGAACGTCTACCTGCCAACTCCGAGCTGGTGCAAGGACGGCTAGACGGCATGCTGCCCGAACCAGTGCTGACGTGGCGGGCTGTTGGGCGTCCGGAGTGGAGAGGCCGTCGTCGCCATTTTGTATTTCTAAAAGCTTCTGAATATTCTACGATACCACACATCAACAGCCTTTATACGTCCCCACTGCAGGGGCTCAGGCCTACTCTCCTACAGAGAGTGTATTGGACCATAGTCCACCACGCAGGCCCAGTGCGGATTGGCGATGTTTTCCTTCACCGTTATGCAATCGGATAACGTACTTGAATTGAAAAACAACTCATAGATACACGGCTTGATTCTCAGATTGAAAGTCCACGCCTTATCCATTACGCCACCGACGCTTCTACGATATATTTTTCTTTCTAATTATATTTTCCATGTTCTCGAAAAGTTCTATGAGAATGGTGGTATAAGATCTGCTCGAGTAATGTTTATGATAATCACTGTATACCGTGCTAATTACTCATACTCGTACTATTAACAAAAGACACAAGCGCAAGCGGCGCTTGAATGTAGACGTTTTTTTTTCTTCAGGCGGCCGCATCGTATTTCAATCGTAATATGTCAAATTAAATAGCAATTAACGTTGAAAATTCTCGTCATTGTAAAATTTTTGGCAACTTGAGTAGCAGTGATCGTTTTCATGAAGAGATTCCTGACAACTATGTCATGGCACCCTCTCACGGCGCACGGTTTCTACTTCCCCTGACTGTTATAATGTTGTCGCTACATCTATCATCCCGTATATCACATGTGCTGCCCCGCGCCCGCGCACCTCCTATTTGACACACTCGATCATATTTCATTCGCATTCGATCTGCTTACTTATGGCCAGTACTGTTTTATTTTATATCCATATTGCCCAAGTTTACTGTCATACAGCAGCGTTCATATCAATGACTGCAAATGAAACTAATTTTGGTTTAAGATTTTATTTTTTTAATTTACTTTTTAGTCTCTGAACCTTTTTTAGATTTTAATGTAACATCTTACGACTTTTTGATATATTTACAACGGGATTGCACCTGATTTTCATCTTACCTGATGATGACGATAAAATAGTATTCAAAAGTTCATCAAACAAAATCATCGCTAACACGGCGGCGGCTCGAGTCATCATGGAATGACAAGAAAGAAACTTTACTATAGTTTCTATTTCGTCATCTAAGAAAAAAGTTACAATATGAATATCCCGGCGAATACACGAACTAGACGTAGATGGGGATGGGAGGTATTCGCGGCAGGTGCGTGTCAGGTAGACGCAGGCATGGCGCGTCGCGTCGTGTCGTACACGTCACGTCGCGTGCACGCCGCTCCGCCGGCCTCAGCTGTGGTACTGTTCAAGGTATAAGTGCTTCTGTTTGTTTACAATAACAGTCCTAAATTTAGAGAACCGGAGAGTATGTCAGGAACTAGACGTAGAAGGGAGGTGTTCGAGGTCAGATAGACTCAGGCATGGCGCGTCGCGCCAGTACATGGTTCAAGTGCTTCTGTATATTTATAATACTGCAGTAAGTAATATGTAATATGACTTTTAACTGGGCATAGGATGAAGGGACTCGAAGTAGTTGAGGTACAAAGTCCATCTTCTGGCCTAGACCCTACTAGATCTTTAAAGAACTTCGTGAAACTTACTGGTGTTTGACAGTAGTAGTGGTAGCTAGCCAGGCGGACATGCAAAATATCAACAAGCAACCGATTATCGATCACATTGTGAGTACAAATGTGTAGCCACTAGGCCACAACGAAAGCGGCTAAAGTAGAAGGTAGTTGCACATTATTATTATTTTTTACATTAAAATTCTAATTCATAATCAATTCTGTTAGCGTCAGTACCCCCGGCAGCTGTCAGGCGGACGTCAGTCGGCAGCGAGCGTAGCGCGAATCAGTGGTTAGCGGTGACTGGTGACTGGCGAGTGGGTAGACGCGGTGGTTCGCATCGCGTGCTGGTTCAAGCCTGGTGCCTGGTGCCTGGTCGATATCTGCCCTGTCTGAACTACACTTCCGACTCGGAAAGGTTACACTGACATTTCGGTGCTCTCATTTATAAATGAACATGTTTTGATCGAAGACTTTTTGGTGAGGGGTGGCTTAATTCTGTCTTTGCATTAGGAATCCTTCACCTGCAAATGATGTTAAAATATTCGATGTGATCTCAACTTTCGTAAAGGAATGTCATTGAATTTCATTTTTGGGGTTCCGTACCTCAAAACCATGATTTTGAAAAAAATATAACAGTAAAAGCTGCGAGCAGGTTTGTTGAATAAAACAGCTCCTGACACAGAACCTTGACATTTTTTATTAATTTTAGTAATGTTGTGTATGTATTAATTTGTTTTATTTATAGTAAACTAACTTCTGCCCGCGGCTTCGCCCGCATGGACTTTATTTTTCGCATTAAAAAGTAGCCTATGTCCTTTCTCAGGGTCTAAAGATTGTCTGTGCCAAATTTCATCAAAATCGGTTGAGAGGTTTAAGCGGGAAAGCGTAACAGACAGACAGAGTTACTTTCGCATTTATAATATTAGTAGGGATATGTACTAGTAGGGATGGTATAAATTGTATAAAAATATTTTTTTAATGTTTTCAAACTTTGTGGTTGAAAGCTGTATATCGGGTATGTAATTTAGCTGCAAATAAAAGTTGTTTTTTCAATCAGAACTACATTTTCAATAGAGCATTGTTTGGGTGCATATTACCGTACCTATTATTCTTTATGATTTTCAGCTAATTATTCATAATCTGTACGGAACCCTCGGTGCGCGAGTCCGGCTCGCACTTGACCCTTTTTTAAATTGAATCGACAATCTATCTTCTAATTTTTCTTCAAATGCATGGTTAACGACCAAAGGATCCATCCTCAAAACATTCTCAAAATAATATCAGCCTACTCGTAGTTGCTAGTACCACGCCTGCTAGCATTCTCGCCACCCCAAAACAAACTTCGAGGTCAATCATCAAATCTAAATTACCTCGGTATATTCGCCACAATGTATGTTGCTAGCTATACTACCACAGCGTTTGAACTGCGTCAATTTACATCCCATTCCGATTGTTGACGCCTACAGCAATAAGCTGGTAATAGCGGGGACATCTGTCGCGGTTGCCCAAACGCGTTAGCTAGGATATTCGTATTGTTTCTCAGGGTAGGTATTTATAGTTATTGAGACTTCTGGCCGTGGTTGATTAAGATTTTGACGCTTTCCAGCTAATGATATAAAATAACAGATTAGGTTTTGATAACTTTTCGCTAATTTTAACTATTTAATTCTCTTATCAGTTACTGTATGTAACTAATAACAGTACCCGTGGCTTTTTCAACACGTGGAAATTCCTTTCTCAGAAAATGAATCAAAGGAATCGATGCTCCAAATTTCAAAGATGGTGTAAGTGTTTGGACCAGGCGTTGATATTTCAATCTGTCAAGGAAGCATCTTTTCAACTGACTTCAAAAAAGGAGGAGGTTCTCAATTCGAATGTGTTTTTTTGTATGTATGTTACGCGATAACTCAAGAATAGATTTTGATGATTCTTTTTTTGGTTGATAGAGCATACTTTTGGCATACTTCATAGGTGGTCCCATAGAAATTTTATCAAAATTGATTAAGGGCTTTTTGAGAAAATCTAGAAAACCCACATATCTACCCAGATAATTTTACTGTGAGCATTTTGAAGGCAGTTGAGTCTGTTTTAAGTTATTTTTGAACGCGTTAACTATAAATACATGCAGAAGACGTAGTCAAATATATAAATCATAATAATAACTTACATTTGACTGTGTTATATAGTTTTTAGAAAATACTTATACCTGTAGCTCATGCTGCAGTAATACCAAAACGGGTAATTCTTTGGATACTCATGTTCTACAATGAACTATCTCGGTTGACGGCGGTTATAGAAACATTGCGCTGTACGATGCGGCCTTTAGAATAGAAATACCTCGCTAGTCGCATCCCATGGGTAACATATAACTGCGATTACAAAACCGCGTAGTATTGTCGTGTGAACAAAACCACCCCATGACATACCGAGGTTGTCGTAAAAGGCAACTACGGGAACAAAATCAGGAAATGGTCAGCACAACATTTTAATGCTTTCACCAAACTGCTCCAAAAAAAATTGCCGTGGCGATCTATGAAGGTGGAGCATGTCCAACCATGGACATGCGCAGCCCATAACTAACATGATCGTTCTATTGGAATATTATATTACTTAGCAGTCAAGTTTAGATTCACTCCATATTGCCCACTGACATTTGACCCCATAAATCTAACAAAATTGAACGTGAATTTTATATCATGATAGGTTTTCTACCATCACATCTTATAAATAAAATAATTTATATTAAACATATCTAACTAGCTATGCGTAGAGCAAGAAAAAACAAATAACCTTTTGCCCCGAAGCAAACTTTACACTCCAGCCCGTTTCATTTGCAGTTGAAGTCACAGCGTCTAAAAAATAAAAACAAAAACCCTGTAGTACCTACGTATTTGACAAATCCCCGACAGGCGTGCAAACCTTACCCTCTCCTATCTCTTTTACAGTCTGCATATTCTCTATCTTGCGTCTTGCTCGATCCCACTCGATCCCGAGTCTCAAAGGTCCTTTTTGCTGACGCTCCTCCCGTCGCACGTTTATTTTTCATTTCTTAAGGGCGAAGAAAATAATTTTCTGTGAGCTTTGAACCAGCCAGCGACGTCGGGGGAAAAATGTGAAATTTTGAAAATGTAATTGGATTCTGCACTAATCTCGCCGCCTCTCGTGCCGAGGGGGAAATGCGTGTTGAAATAGAAAGTTGAACACACATTTTTAAATAGGTTTGAATTTGGAATAGGACTTGCGGTTTAGTGCAGATATTATGTTGTCTAATTACAAATTACCGTTTTCGGTGACAAACTTGATTGATCCCAAATCAAATTACAAAAAGTACAGAGCGGGGACACGATAGCTAGCTTTGAGTAGTGCATGTTGTAAGTATAACCAGGACCTTTTCAATCTAGGTTAGGTTCTTAAATTGAAACTGTAAGTGACGGGGGTGTGCTTTTGGTATTCTCCGCTCCCGTCCCAAAACCTAGGTTAGGTTAGAATGTCTTTTTATTTATTTGTACACTTTTTTTACAATCCCGTAAGTATAAAATACTCAGGTCTACAATCCCTTGGAGATGTGAAAAGACCTTCTAAGTCAACGCAATAAAAAGATACGACCGTTTTTGCCTAGACTCTAGGCAAATAAACATCTAGCCCCTAGAGTGTACGATACTGTATTTATTCAAATGTTTATTTGCGTAATAGTTATGTCCATATTATTAATTATATTATAATTAATAATATTATTAAATTAATTAATTCGAACTCGAGTACAAAAATATGTATTTAAACCATGTCACATTTACCTTTATTTGACATTTCCTTCAACACACAAAAATAGAAACAAGCAACGGTGAATGTGACAAGGTTCAACAATGGATACATATTTTTGTACTCGAGTGTACAAGTATTAGAAATTATCACGTAAAAGGTCATAGCATGTTCCGACTACCGTCAGCGTAGAGTTTGTTCTACAGTTTTACGTAAGAGGTAAGAGGTGCTCTGTGCTAAGAGTAACTTGTACAAAAGAAATTATTTTGCAATCATTTATCCTTTTTTGTATGGGATTATTTTGCATACAGAAACGTTAAATCTTGCTGCCATCTGTTAGAAACAGTTGAAAGTAAAACACAGTCACAAACATTTTAGTGACACTGTTAGGAGTTTAATAGTTTTCTCATAGGTGGCGCTAAACACTAGAAATCAATAAACCTTTGTAGTTTTATGTCCTAAGGGATCGGCCCACTTTGTTTTTAACTTATGTTATAGTAAGGTAAAAGACTAGATATGTGGGTGGTCAGCTTCCTCATAGAGCTAGGGGAATTTTACGCATGCCAAATTTTAAGGCAATTTAGGAGCAATCAAACTTTAGCATTCATAATTTAGCAGCAACCATAACTCAGTTACAGCGAGCTGTTTTTAGTGTGTCAGCTGGACTGGATAATAACACTTTATGGTGTGTGTGTGTGTGATATAACACAGTATAAGAGGCATATGAAAATAACTAAAAATAAATGTTTGAGAAATCTATATCATGTTTTATTCAATAATTGCTACTGAAAATATACTAAATACCGAGCTCAACAATTACTGATCATAGTGATATAAGCTGTATATGTTGCACATATACCTCTTATACTATGTTATGTCACACCATAAAGTGTTATTTCTTATATTTTGATTCATTACTAAACTAAATCTTGATTCCCTATTAGTCTAATTAGTCGATTTGAATTATGCACCAACGGTGAAGGGTTAGATTCTCACTAGACCTCAAATTTGGTGAAGGTCGTTCGTAGTCTCTCTATAAAGTTAATCTATGAGGAAGCTGGCGACCCACACATCAATCCAACTGGACGTTTTACTGCTGCTTTATCGTGCCCAAGTAACTTGACTCTGGTCATCCCTTTCACGATCTCTCTGACCTGCTTGGCCGTAAATATGACATGCAAGACCCTATGGTTGCCATGATCTATTGACCCCATTCACTTTCCATGATGATGGTTATGAGTTCATTCGCCAGTAAAATTTAAGCGACGGGGGGTTGAAAATTTGGTTATTTTTGGCCTAGGACGCGCCGTTGAGTTATGACTTATTGAAGACAACCATTTTAAAATTACCATTGTACTGCTATTGAACCCATTCACTTTCTAGTGATGATATTTGATGATGATGATTATGGGTTCATTCGACAGAAAAATTTAAGCGACGGGGGGTATTCGTCAAGGGGGGCTTGAAAATTTGGTTATTTTTGGCCTAGGACGCACCGTTTACGAGTTATGACTTACTGAAGACCAACAATTTTAAAATTACCATTGTACTGCTATTGAACCCATTCACTTTCTAGTGATGATATTTGATGATGATGATTATGGGTTCATTCGACAGAAAAATTTAAGCGACGGGGGGTGTTCGTCAAGGGGGGCTTGAAAATTTGGTTATTTTTGGCCTAGGACGCACCGTTTACGAGTTATGACTTACTGAAGACCAACAATTTTAAAATTACCATTGTACTGCTATTGAACCCATTCACTTTCTAGTGATGATATTTGATGATGATGATGATGGGTTCATTCGACAGAAAAATTTAAGCGACGGGGGGTGTTCGTCAAGGGGGGCTTGAAAATTTGGTTATTTTTGGCCTAGGACGCACCGTTTACGAGTTATGACTTACTGAAGACCAACAATTTTAAAATTACCATTGTACTGCTTTTGAACACATTCACTTTCTAGTGATGATATTTGATGATGATGATTATGGGTTCATTCGACAGAAAAATTTAAGCGACGGGGGGTGTTCGTCAAGGGGGGCTTGAAAATTTGGTTATTTTTGGCCTAGGACGCACCGTTTACGAGTTATGACTTACTGAAGACCAACAATTTTAAAATTACCATTGTACTGCTATTGAACCCATTCACTTTCTAGTGATGATATTTGATGATGATGATTATGGGTTCATTCGACAGAAAAATTTAAGCGACGGGGGGTATTCGTCAAGGGTGGCTCGAAAATTTGGTTATTTTTGGCCTAGGACGCACCGTTTACGAGCTATGACTTACTGAAGACCAACAATTTTAAAAAATTACCATTGTACTGCTATTGAACCCATTCACTTTCTAGTGATGATATTTGATGATGATGATTATAGGTTCATTCGACAGAAAAATTTAAGCGACGGGGGGTATTCGTCAAGGGGGGCTTGAAAATTTGGTTATTTTTGGCCTAGGACGCACCGTTTACGAGTTATGACTTACTGAAGACCAACAATTTTAAAATTACCATTGTACTGCTATTGAACCCATTCACAACAGTACTGTTTAGTGTTACAGCTAGCGCGATATGTCCACCATTGGGCAAGTCTCTCTATCTCTCTTTCCAGTAAAATGTTACATAAATAGGGTAGATGATGATGCCCATCTTATTTTTTCCCTTGGTCGCCTTTTAAGACACCCTCGGGATGACTTTACGGTGGCCTTATTCTGAAGATACCACACGAAAACACTTGTGCTCACTCGGAACCTCCTGTGCTACCACTGATATTTTGGTGGTACACACAGGGTAGTAGTAGGCTTTTGTAACTTCGAAACGAGAAAAAATGAAAATAAAAAACAGTAAGTGATTATTTGTAAATATTTATTTCAAATACTATGAGTGCTTATGGTAACCAATGATACAATGTCGCGAGAGTACGTCTCGATATCATATCGTCTCTTACCATTACAACTAGCCATTGGCTTGTAATATCACCGTTCGACCAACGACACCTGCCGGAATGCGAGTTTAGTAGCCGCTTAGTTCTGTAGGTACAACTACTTCCATTTAAAACTACCTGGTAATAGGACATACGCTATGCGTTGGTGAATTTTAATGGAACGTAATGGAGTATTTACAAAGTTAAAACGACCAAATTTATCTAAAACTGAGTATCTTAATGTCTTCCGCGTATCTACGCTTTCTAGTCCTAACTGGCCTTGGTTGTGTAAACCACGAGAATATAGGTGTCCATTCTGTTATTGTCATGAAAAAAACGCATTCAAATATCATCTTCGCGACGTTATAAATAAATCACCACCGCATAGCGTTAAGTTCTGAATACAAAACGTTGAAAATCTAAAGTCTTCTCATATTGTTCTCTCGCATAAAGGCAGCTTAAAAAATTGTTACCTGTCTACATTATATTAGAACTAAATCTTTGTTAAACTAGCGACATTCCGAAACATTTCATATATATTTTGTCAACTTTTTCATTTAATAGTATTATATTATTTGTGTCCAAATATTGAATACAATTTAAAGAAATAATTCTATTCATGTTTTCAGTGAACAATAAATTTGCTATGACCACAGCTCACATAGGATTAAAAACTGGAAATTCGATAAACCATTTAAAAAAGGCTAGCAAAAACTGAAATAATACCTACTAAAGGATATAAAATGGTGCTTGATCTCTCACTTGACATTAAATGAATGTAATTATATGAGAACATACAAATCAATAGGTTATGTCATTTTTTTGCTGCATCTATTTACCAGCTGGATGCAAAAACAGGAATATATGCCATCAGAATGGTATAGATACACACGAGTACAAAAATATTTATCCACTTTTGAACCATGTCACATTCACCTTTAACTGACATTTCCCTCAACACACTACATAGGAACAAGCAAGGGTGAATGAATATGACATGGTACTAAAGTTTTGTACTCGAGTGTACATATACATACAGGCGATAATTTAACATAAGTGATGCAAAAAATACTTTTGGGTCGAGACCTAACTCCCTCCACTGACGCTAGTTAATCCTAGTTTCTGAAAACACTCAAATATTCATTGACCTATCTTTTAAATTACATTAACGATTCATTCAACTATGTGTAGTCTTTACACGGAGGCACACGATGCTTAGAAACTAGCATGAATCGTAGTCTACAAGTTCCATAAGTAGAAATGTTACTCCCAACGCTTAGTACGCTACCTATTTACAATCACTTATTTATCAGTTTGTGTACATGTGTCAAGATGTAAGCATCAGCTTCACAATGACAAAGAAAATACTATATGATATAAATATTCATTCCTTGTATTTAAGGTACACTCTCGGTATCAAAAGACTGATCGCCCTAAAGTCGATTTTTTCTTTTAACACACATTGGCAGACTAGTATTGACAATTCAAATGTGATCGCGACAAGTAAAGGATAATAGTTGAAGGGGCAATCCTTTGCAATCCGAGATTATAATATTTACATTATAGATGTTACGCAAAAAAATCCAACCAAAACGTCCCTTAATGTTGATTTTATATGACTAGTTTGACTTATCTGATGCAAAGGATTATGTGAAGTAAGATTATAACCATATGTTCCATTCCACACTGCAGCCAATATACTAGAATAAACCGTATTAATGACTGAATGAAAAAGCAAGAACTGGACACCGACTTCAATTGCCCTAAGTCTACTTTTACTAAGGCAAATTTAAGATTTATATCGTTTTCTCATGGGTGCCGTTGTCAGAACTGGACCAAATTGAAATGGGACCACACGGGAAGCACCACCTTTCAAATAAAAAAAGAGTCATCCAAATCGGTTAACCCAGTCAAAAGTTCTGAGGTAAACATTTTAAAAAACATACCCGTCGAATGGATACCCTCCTCCTTTTTTGAAGTCGTTTCGTTTGAAGGCGGTCTAAGATAAGCCAAATGTTTCTATTGTCATTTCGTACGTTATCTCGACTCAACTAGAACACTCCGTCAACGGGACGAAATATTCTTAAATCAATAAAATCGAGAAAAAAATCAACAAGCATTTTCTATTTTATTAAATTTATGCAGGTTTATCCAAAGGATTACATTTGAAATATTGACATAGCTTTATTAGGCGTGCTATCCACACAACATGTACACAAAATGGTGGTTAAACTATTTTAAAACTATAATATATCTACATTAATACTATAGGCGGCCCACCGACCATGCTAGCTATAACGAGTCGGATCGCTTACACTAGCTTACTGACGCTTCATATAGTATACAGAACATATATATATAATATTGGGCGACAGTCAATACCATTGGAGGCTGTTGAGACCGCGAATACATGAGAGTTGAGACGAAACATAAACTTGCAAGGTGTTTAGATTTTTCTGAACAGAAGTATATTTGTGTACAAATACAGCTTTACAAATGCCAACTATAAGATCAGATTGAAACATCCTTCGAAGACTTATTTTTTGGCTTTGACATTTTACAGGTAAGTAGAATCGCGGTAGGAAAAAATTCGTCACCGTCACGTCTATTGAATGAAATAGTAATCGGAGCATGTTAAGGGAAAATACGAATGTTTACATATCGCTATTGTACCTACCCTATGTACACTCGAGTACAAAAATATGTATCCACTTTTGAACCATGTCACATTCACTCTAGCATGTTCCTGTGTAGTGTGTTAAAGGAAATGTCAATCAAGGTAAATATAACATGGTTCAAAAGCGGATATATATTTTTGTGCTCGCGTGTACAATTAGCAAGTGCTTAACATATGCAAAGGTCTTGACTGTACGCGCGAAACTGAGTATGCTTTTATGTGTCAATCAGTATAATGTTAAAGCTGCATTAACAGTGAGTGACAACTCAAATATAAAAACACACTTCGATCCAAATAAAAGTAACATACAATATAACAATGTCGCTATTTATTTCAGAAACAAAAAGTCACAGAGTTTCTACATACCAGAATCAACATATTTTATTGTAGACATAGGTAGTACACTCTAGTACAAAAGATGTATCCACTTTTGAACCATGTCACTCACTGATTCTTGCTTGTTCCTATGTAGTGTGTTGAGAGAAATGACGATTAACAGTGAATGTGACATGGTTCAAAAGTGAACTAATATTTTTGTACTCGGGTGTACAATGGATGGATGTGACATGTTTTTACTTATTTGAATTGAAGCGTGTTTATAATAAGTCTATAAAAATCGCATTTCGCTTTAGTTATGACATTTCAGTAAAATTCACTGAAAATACAGGTTTACATTTGTAATTTCTGTTTAGGAATCAAAACTTAAAAAAATAAATTAAAAACATAACGGCTTTCATTGTTTTGAGTTTGAAAATCCGTTTAAGGACATCATTTAATATCAATACAGACACACACCATTACTGGTGTTTCAGTTGCACCGAAAAATCAAATAAGATAGATCTAATATTTGTAGGTAGTTGACTAAGCAGGCAATGGGCCTAATTCTAGAACGCACTTTCTAAAACTAAACTGTGTACGCTTCAAATGTATTGTCATCCCTTTTTATTAGCAAAAATAGAAAAAGGACACAAACAATTTTGAGTTATATAAACATTAGTTTTAGAGACAGCGTTCTAGAAATTCTAGAATCATGCCCAATGAAATAACTAATCATAAAACGATGCGAATAGATAAAACTAACAGTACAAAGTCACATTATTAATATCGAAACCGGCTTACAAACTAAAAAGCGACTAGATCTAAGTAACATACAACCTAAAACCATTTCGATATTGTCATGAAACTAAAATAACATCTCCTAACGTTGGAAGAATAAATAAAAATGTATTGCTTTTAAAATTATTGCAGTTAATTACGAAAATTTACAAGGTTTCATCTTAAAATAAAACATAACAGTTTGTTTGGGTACCAATCGATTTACACCTATGTGGAGACTTGAAATACCGTAGATATGCAAATTATATCATAAAATATATCATTACTTTCATTTTATTGTACAGTCAGACAAAGAATATGACGTAATAAATTCAATCAGTATTGGCTTTTAAAAATCAAAGTAGAATCTTTGTGTAATATTCCAAAATATTACAACTTAGGTTTGGACTTAATATTGTTTTGTTATAATATGGATGTAACTGAACTGATCTTTGTATAACAAAGATTCTGCACAGATAAAAAATCTAAAATTTTCAAATGTTAATTGATAAAACATTGACATCAAAGAATGAGCTACAATCATCAGCAGAAATTTGACTTAGGACTAACACTTTAAAACAAGTCAAATTGCTGCTTATAAATGTGACAAGTCCCTCGTCATTCATAATAAATACAAGCCTCTTGAACGTATGCTAAAAACCAACAATAAAATATATACCGTTGCAACAGCATGCAATAAAATTGATACATAACACTTGCATAAAGAAATTTGATTGATTGTGCATTGTAATATGTGCTTTTTTCATATAGTGAATATATGTTGGCACATGGGTAAAGAGATTTAAAGAAATTGATTTAAAAGAACACTAGACAATTAATTTAGAATAGAATACTTAGGCGAGAATAATGATAGACTATATAGGTCAGGGCTGCATTCATTTGTGTTACTAGAAAGTCTCAGGCCTGTCGTCCATTATAAGCATATGACTTCGCGCCTAAAATGAAGCGTATTAGACGTCCGGCCTACATTTAAATTCAGTCTCCTTGAAGAAATCTTATTTTATAAACATTCATGTCATTTGTCAAAAAACAAGGATTTTTTCCGATAAAATCTAGGTAGTTATAAGACTCGTGATCAAACGAATCCGGTCACTTAGGGCCACTTCCCTGAACGACCACTTCCCATGAAAGGCCACTTCCCACTTCCCATTTAACGTCACTTCCAATTATAGTTTCAGTTTATTTAAATCATGAACAATGTACAATTTATTTGCCACACAAACAAAAACATAATCAGACCACGCGGAATACCAAAAAATGTTTTCCGGTTGGTTCGACTAAATATATGGAACTGAGAGAAAGACATACACAGACACAGATAATAGGAGATTGACTTTAAATGTAGCTTTATTTTTGTTAAAAAAAAGTAAAATTATATGGGTTTGGCTGATATACTATTTTAAAATGCATATCAAAAAATTATTAATGCATTAAGTGCATTGCGTGCGACTTAAAAACTTTTTGTTTATACACTAATTTTAATGAAACTTGGTTTGGGACGCTGTTTAGGGAAGTCTCTGAGAAGTGGTCGAACCAGGAATTTGGGTGGTGGCCGTTCAAGGAAGTGGCCAAACGGGGAAGTGGTCGAACAAGATATATGGGTGGTGGCCGTAGCTGACCGGAACCGATCAAACATATCTAGTGATTCAACTGTGACTGGAGTTTTTGCAAACCCTTATTTTACCCTACCGAGAATTTAACACGGTTCAACAATAGAACGCACCCCTGACTAGTGCCGTCTCTCTCTAATACCAATTAAAGTAAAAGATACAACAAAACCGATGTCAACTTATACCAAATCTATAAGTAACTTCTGCTTATAAGAATTTCACCTAAAATTAGCGTATTTCTATTCATTTAGAAATCATATCACTTCGCCGCTCCTACTTAGTGTAGGTATCAAAGTTTATAAGTCTTTAAAATATCTATAAATAGGCTGTTGGTGGCATAGAATTTATTTGGAATATATATTTGATATGTGTCACAGCAAATATTAAAAACGCTTCAAAGAAAAAACTTATTGTAATTTTAAGCGTTCATTGCTTATTCAACTGTGCTAGTAGATAAAATCTATTTATAAGCATTGCCATAACCAATTTCATATCGAAAACTATTTTCAAATAGATTATTTACTATATCTGAAGCAGTAGATTTGCACTATAAGAAAACTAAATTGAGCATAATCATTTGCCGAAAGTAAGTCTTATACAATTCTTTATTTGTATTCAATTTCTTCTTTACAAAAATAAACATTCCTATACCACCAACAGTTGAAGAGTTCGACTATTTTTGATATCTTTTAGAATTATCATATCTAACCCACACGGAGTCAAACCTCAACGATGTATCTAAGCATTTTAATAACCACTTATTTCAGTCACTCACTTATCACAGAGAGTCACAATTTCTCTCCCGTCTCTTGAATTTCTGTGGCGCTAGCCTCGTCTTCGGATCAGGTCTTCCGAAGCTCAACCAGTTTGACGTCCTTCACGTGGAGATTGTGTTTGGATTTGCCGGCGAATTTTATCACCGCTTGAGTTGATACCAGCGGAACGTGTCGGAGGTCCAGTCTGGCGAAATAGATACGTGTCATAAGTTACCTTTTGTTAGCCACTGTGAGCCGCGCGATGAGTACTTCGTACTACCCTATGGAGACGCGAAATAATTTCGAGTGTCTGGACAAGCGCACCTTATAAAGAACCTAATCGAGTAAGAAATAAAATTTCATACAATATTTGATACTGACCCAAGAGTCATTTCGCACTTGGGTCCAGAAAGTTCAATTTTTTAAATCAATTTTGAGTATTTAATGGAACTTCTAGTTGATGTAATAGAAAAATATCTTTAGGGACAGACGCTACAGATAGTCATTTTGATGTTCCACTAGTTGGTTGTTACCTGGTGAGGTTGGGGCACCTCGCGAGGTGGTCTAGCGCGGCCTCCGTCAGCAGCCGACAGCCCGCCAGAGACAGCCGCTGCAAGCCATGGTGCGCCAGCTGCGCAGCGCCCGCGTCCGTCAGGCGCGCGCACGACGACGCGTCCAGCTCCACCAGCTTAGGCAGTGCCTGTGTAATTTACATTGCGTATTATAATTTACAGTAGTAGAAAGTAGTACGTAGTTCCATGCGGACAATAAGTCTCACCAGCAGATACTAATTTAACAATAACATCCACTTAATTTTAAACATATTTGTATTCTTTAAACTAGTTTTTGTTTCATCGAAATCAATAAAGATACTTTCAAAGTTCGTCAAGTTTCGCTGATTTTTAAATTGCTTGAGATAACACCGCGAGAGCCGCCGTCAGCCAAATAAATAGCGTAGTGACGTCAATCCGAGTCACGTGACAGGCTGCGCATCTTCAGCGGAGAGATGTTTACTTGTCATTATTTCAACCATTTTTAAAGATATAAAAGTACAGTGATACTTGTAAGTTTTCCTATGTTTTTTGACAATTGAAGTCGGCACTTCACACAGAATTTCCTAAACTTTTGTTTGTGTCCACTGCCTAGCTCCGAAATTTTTTTAGGACATCCATGGATTACATATCGTGATCCTTATCTACACATCCGTATGAATGCTGTGAATAATATTTTATAAAATAATTGTATCAGTACTAGTAAAAATTCAGTTTTGTCTTTATACGTTCTCCACGATGTCAATGACCGTTTTCTTTTCTTTTTTTTCAGTTTCCACATACCTGCACCACATATCTCATAGCAACATCAGTGATATCAGTCCCTGGCAGCCTGAGCACACTGAGCGCGGCCAGCCTCGAGGGTTCAGCGCCGGTCCTCACGCCACCGCCGGGGCGCGAGTTCTCCGGGGGCGCCAGGATCCCGCGCAACTTGGCATCGTCGAGACAGCGCGCGAACGAGAGGTCCAGCGAAGTGAGGGGGGGACACGTGGACGAGCGCAGGGCGAGCGCAGCCTCCGCCGGGGAGCCGGCCAGCGACAGCGAGCGCAGGGCAGGGAGACGCGCTAGTAACCTGAAAATATATACATTCATTAAAGTCCGCGAATACCGTGTGACAGTGTACGCCCAATCCCGTGCCACAACGCGATCGAAATTATATTCTAACCGAGCCCCATCAAAAAGACCTGAAAATTGTTCACTGTACTGTCAATGTCATCTTACTTCTATTCTAATATTATAGACACGAAAGTGAATCTGTGTTTTACGTCGTACCGTCAGAATTGCTTTATTTTTGGTACAGGGACAATAGAAGGGTCAGAAAAAGACATAGTAGTAGGTACACTCGAGTATAAAAATATGTATCCACTTTTGAACCATGTCACATTTACGCTTGCTTGTTCCTATGCAGTATATCAAGTGAATTTGACATGGTTCAAAAGTGGATACATATTTTTGTACTCTGGTGTACATAGGTAGTACTTATTAGGACTTTTAATCCCGACCGCTAAAGTAGTTCCCATGTGATTATTTCTAAAGCCTTTTTAATTGCACAAACATAAGCTGAAAAACAATCCTAGCTTTCAATTATCATTTTAAGCGCAGACTGAAATGTATTTTCTAGTAAATTAGTCTACCGAGAAAATTATAATTGCTGTATAAAGCTTTTACTTCTAGCCGTTAGTAATAAAAATATAATGTATTATCAACTCAAAAACTTGATTGATGATTTTAATGTGATTGTTGTACTGACCACGCTAGCTGCCGCCTCGCTAGATGGCACCACTCCAGCCCCAGCGACAGGGGCTGTCTACGCGCGATCCCAGCCAGCTGCGCCGCCGACACGCGCACCTGCACAAACGACATGCTGCGCCACAGCGACGGGTCCATCTGAAACACACAATAGTAACATACAGACGACATTCACAGGCAGCATCTCATTTTAGGAAACTCTTGGTGTTTTATTTGTCTGCCAACCGGGACCGGGATGGCTGTGGCTCCGGATTTTGAAGGCATAATGCTTACAAACAAACTTTCGCACGTATATCTCTTGTACTCATAGTTTTTAAACTTGAAGAGCCAGTTCAATCTTCAATGTTAGATCGATTTAAAAAACAAATATCCCTGTTAATAAAAATTCTCTTCGAAAACTCTAGTCACTCGACGCAAAATAGATCCTCCCTACTAAACTCCATATAAATCGGGAAAATTTTGTGACGTCACATTGCTGTTTTGGAGCGTTACAATGTATGCAGCTTGTGCCGATATTTGAGATATCTCGTAAATAATGTGTTTATAAGTTATGTACCCTTCGGCGCTCAAAATGCAATGAAAAACTAAATGCAACATTCAAACAACTACATTTATCGTATTTTAACGAGACTTTAAATAACGCTGAAAATGTAATGAATGAATGAAAAATCGGAATCTTTGGAAGGAATTTCATAATGTCATTTATGGCATAAAATACAATTTAACGCCATCTACAAGTCCAGCCCATAGTAAGACAAGCCACTCACCGAGTACTCTGCCCATGCCTTGCAGACGAGCGCGCACACGGCCAGCTCGTGGGGGGTCAGCTTGGCGAACACACACAGCATGGACTCGCGGTCGAGCCACGGGGATCCCTGCACGTTCACTCCCACCATGCTCGGCGGCAGCGCGGGACGAATAGGGTACAGGGGCTTCTTCAGAACCTAACAAACACATTAATTAATGGTTACAATTATTATTATAAGTTAATTATCACCACCATAGCACACAATACAGTAACCCAACGGTCCAGCTCCGAATTGATTCATTTTAATAAGATCTAGAATATCCGCTGTTACAGCAGTCCCGACTCGTCTTCATCTAAAGATAAACCTTTATTTTTTACTATCTAAGGTGAGTTTTTTTTTCAGGTACAAATGATTTCAGAATGCTAAAACTAAACACGGCCCTGACATTTGAAAGCACTCTATAGCATTGTTGTTTTGGACAATCTTAAATACATGTTACAGGACTTAAGATTTTTTAGAACTTTGTAGTTCGTCAATCCCTCCCGCTAGATTACAATAAAGGCAAGCTGCAAAAACACGTGTCCAGCCAGACATGAAACCTTTGCAGGATTGCCATCACAACGAGCTGTTGCGCACTTCGCGGCTCCTGAGCTCAATCAATCAATTATTTATTTATTTGTGAATATTGGTAAATATTACAGGTGGTGGTTCATATACAATTAAGTTTCACAATATTCTGCTATGAGCATACAAATATAAAATTAATAATTATTAATAATGTTAAATTATATTATTTATAATTATAATTAATTGTAAAATTATGCTCTCCACCGGAGCTCCACGACCAACCTTTCTGGCACGACATTCCTCCGAGCATACACTCTCGTGTGCATATCCACCAGTATATCTAAGGGAACCTCGCCAGGTAAGTTGCCGCGTCATACGAAATAGTTTGGTAACCTTTTGCGATCCTAATTGCAATGTGTGCAACTTTCAGCTTTGCTACAAGGCGCCGTATAGCGCAATGGATCGCACTACCTCCGCGTAGAGACGGCAAACTCCTTCCCTCGGTCCCCCAAGATTGGGTAGCAACCCATGCATAGCGCCTGCTACTCTTTTGATTCGGGGGATCAGCCGGTCGAAGTGCTCTTCGAAGCTCCATCAGCCGTCCAGAACTAGGCCCAGATATTTCATATGCTAACCTACCTGGGCCTGAGCGTCACCCACAGCACCCTTGAGCTGGACCTACCTTTGAGGAGTTGTGTGTTAGCTGTAGCGCTAGATGTGCGCGCAGGGCCTGCTTCTTGGGCGCTTCGTCCTCGTCACTGGCGCGACGCTTCTTCACCGCCGGCTCCCACGCACCGTCCGCACCCCCACCCACCTCCGCACCCGCCGCGCTCTCGCCTAACTCTTCTTCACGTTTTATTTCTGAAAATACACCTAGAGTTTAAAATATTATAAATATGAAAGTGAGTTCGTTTGTTTGTCATTCCTTCACGTCGTAACGGAGGATCAGAATGACTTGATTTTTTGTATAGGGGTTGTTGAAGGGCCGGGAAAGGATATAAGGCTACATTTTTCCCGGTCGAACAAGTCGTTCCAGTGGGATACTTCCTTTCAGAAACTACCCGAGACAACAAGGGTGCGTTCGCAGTAAAGCGATAACAATTACAAGATGACAGTTAAAAACGACTACTACAAAATACGTATTCGCCATAGTTTAAAATGCACCTATTTTTTATATTATTTCATCTGCCATTTACATAACAATATAAGTGTAACAATAATAAGCGTAGAAGTAGTAGGTAGTCCATAGTTGTGAATGTAAATATTACCGTCTTCAGTCTTGATATGTAGATCGTTCTTGCCCTCGTTGTCAGAACCAGCTTCCGACTTCATGGGCCCGGGCGGCGGCGGCGGGGGGAGCTTGTGCTGGAAACATTACCCATAATTATATAGTGTTGTTGTACAGTGTGGAAAGTTTTTTGCTACGAACGTGTAAACAAATGTATAATTAGTAACACCGTAACAATCCATCCGTTTTTCCTTACTTTACGCCTAAACGGAGAGTCAAAATGACTTGATTATTTGAATAGGAGTAGTTTACGGATCGGATAAGGACATAGGCGACTTTGATCCTGTTGGATAATTTCTGGAGCCCACAACGAAATCACGAGCAAATCTTGTTTTCGAATAAGAAGCCGATAATTTGAAACATATTTGTATAAATTACACTTGCTTTCGTTTCATCGAAATCAATACCAATTACCCAAGTTTCGAAGTTCATAAAGTTTCACAGATTTTGAAATTCATGCGTGACGTCACTCCGCGAGTCGCGGTATGGTCAGTGGCGAGTACGCCAGGCAGTCGTGACGTCACATCGTATCAAGTGACAGACCATGCGGCCGCAGCGGAAAGAGATGTGTATTCGTCACTCCCATTTCTTTTTTTAAAAGTGTTTTGCTCGTAATTTTACCTAGATTTTTTGGGTAACCGTAACAAAACTCTTTGGTTTGACTCATTGTTAAGATATCACGAATCACGAAAATATATCACCAGATAATTATTACCTGTAAGGTGTTGTGGTGCTGGCTGAGCTGGCTGACGTCAGAGCCGACACTCATGCGCCGCAGGTCCGACGACTTCTGTCGCGCACGGAAATGACGCGGCTATCGAGAAAAACAACGAGATGTTAGATTTTTACTTACTGGGAACACAAAAAAACACGGATTATTTAAATAGCTTCACAAATTCAAACTCTGTAGACCATTTGGCTGATATTCAGTAAGCAGCCGCCTCCGTTGGGCACGGAATGAATGTAATATGACGTACAGAACGGATGTTCACCGCTCCGCCACTGATCCCAGATACCTTCCCCCGCAAGAAAGTGACCCGATCAAGGATCGGTAATATGGCGTGTGCGAATCAACTTACACAAGCGCGTGTACACAATCTGTGTGTGGAAATAGACACCTAGTCTGTGCTATCGGTACTCGGTTTGGTAGGTATTATTTTGTATGTCCAACTGGCTAGCACCATTTTACCTAAGTCTGCCGCCAAACAGCAGTTAATAGCTGTTAATGTAATGTTTTGTTCCGGTATGAGGCAGCAGAGACCATTGGCAATCGAACCCGGGACTTCCCAATTGTCCAACAGTCCACCGCCTGTGTTGGTTGGCTACAACTGCGGTGTAACATAGTACAGTTTCTTGTAAAGCATGTGTTGTACCTTGTAGTCGTGGTTGAGTCCCATGGTGGTGCACGTGGGGCACTCCCACGAGTTGGGCAGGTCCTCGTTGACCTGTCCGCCGGGGGGCACGCACGCAGGGTGCACGATACTGTAGCACACGGAGCACTCGCGAAGCGTAGACGGACCGTTGCGACCTAATACCATTCAACGTTTCACAAGGCACATACAATGACAACCCATCTAGACATTTTACAGATATTTTACATAACGGAGCTGTTTCGTAAACCAGCTAGCGGATATGTAAAACAACTTATTAAGAAATCTAACTGCACTGCGTAACACATACATTGATATAGTTCCGGCGGAGCGCAAGGTCAATTTCGGCCAATCACATGCCTCAACACATTTGAAATGACAATCCCCCGAGCCCCGCCAAAGAAACCCGGAAATCGTTTACTGCGCAGTCAATGTCATTTTTCAAGTTGTTTGCCGGCAACATACAATGCAAATAACAGAATAATGATTTTGACACAACGAAAATCTGAACGTTTATTTTAATATTATTGGCCACTACTACTGCGACCTTCTGGAATCTCTAATGTTCATGAGCGGAAAAATTCGTTGTTATATATTCACCTGAGTTCCCTTTAGCCTGCGGCGCCACTGGCGTTTGCATCCATCCGTCCAGATGACACACAGCACACGACGCTGTGACTGGCAACATTGGCTGAAACATAACACGGGTTTACTGTATTGGAAGCATAGCTCTGAAGGCTTATTTTTCATAAAAATCAGGTATATAAGTCATGAGTATTTAATATGGCAACATTATAGCTCCAGGACTACAATTTGAACAATGAAAATATTTCCGACTACTGTTTATAAACGTAAGTTGCAACCAGTAGAATTGAAAACGATTGGGTAAAATATCTCTTTTGATATGACGTCACAAAACACGTCCGATTTATATGGTGCGTTTTAGCACCATGGGACTAGAATTATTTTTGGCGGGTTGTACTAAAAAAGTATTAGTCATATCGAAAAGAAAATGAGGTATTTAACTTTTTACATGGTCTGTCGAATGAGTCAAAAATATTTTTTCATGCAAGTACCCAATTTGCGGCAATTTCTGGCACTATGTGTCGAAAGGCTAAGAATCATAACATTCATCGAGTGTGACGGTGTAAAGTTTTCAATCGGCCGTATATAGTATACCTGTAGACACTGTCTCATAACGCATGTCTGCTTGGCACGCCCCAGCCCACCGAACTTGACCATGTCGTGGCAGAAGACACACTCGCCGCAGTCGGTCCGCTGGCACGCCTCGCACTTCTTGCACCGCGTGCGTCGGCGTCGGGGCGCGTTGTTTGCGTGCTCGGGGCGGGGGCGCGCGGGGCCCGTGCGGTGCGCTCCCCCGCGACCCCCGCGACCGCTAGACTGACGACGTTCACCGGACACAACTTCGTCTGGACCTGAAATTAAATTCAATAACAGTCTCAGCATTTTACATCGTGCTTATCACGATCAAATTTTTGAGGCATTCTGCTATTAATTACTTTTCAACCTACTTAAAAACAAGGGGTTCTCAATTCGACTGTATGGTTTTTTGTATGTATAGCCTATATATGTACCCACTGCAGGGGCTCAGTCCTACTTTCATATGCGCGTAAGCGCGACCCATACACTCTCTGTAAAAGAGTAACTCTCCTGCAGTGAGTGTATGGGCAACAGTCAACCACGCGGTTTTTTGGTATGTACATTACGCGATAACTCCACCAATTATGAATCGATTTTGATAAGTTTTTTTGTTGTTGAGCATACTCGTACTTCAGATGCGGTCCCGAATAAATTATATCGAAATTGATTCAACGCTTTTTGAGAAAATCAAGTAAAACCAAATTCTACCTCTAAGAGTGTACATTTTACTGACATGAATACTGTAGACTTTTAGAGCAGTTGAATTCGGTTTCTAGTTCTTTTTGAACGCGTTAATTATATTTAATATTGACTAAAACTGAAAGTGTCATGATATCGACACTATAATTCCATCTCATATTTTAGATAATTACTCATCAAAGCCAGCTATTCTATTTTAAAAAAATTAGTGTGGAAGCATAGTGAGCGAAATCCCGGTAAGTGATAAATGTTAGTTATTGACCTTTAAGCACTGGCACGCCGGTGATTGCCGCGTTCTGTTTGTCGTGTCGATGTTGCTCGACCACGGTGCGGACGTCCCGCACAAGCGCGATCGGATCCGTCAGCAGCTCCGGCACCGACTTGCGGGCAGCGGGAAGCTGGTGTAGGTACATCACTATAGCCTGAAAGAGTAACAGCATATTATCATTACAGACACAATTCTTCACAGAGTATTATATCGAACCGTTTAAGAATAATTAACTCAAGTCAAAACGAACTAGAAGCCGACTTCAACTGACCTAGAAGTCTACACCATTCATCCCTTACGCAAATTAAAGATTTAAGGTTTTCTCATGGATGCCACTATCAGAACTGGACCAAATTGAAATGGGACCACACGGTTAGTACCAGCTTTCAAAGCTTATCAAAATCAATTCGCTCAGTCGAAACTTCAGAGGCAACAAACCTAAAAAAATATACCCGTCGAATTGAGAACCTACTCCTTTTTTGAAGTCGGTTGAAAATGATACAATATTTGACATTGGCAAAAATTTCTTTCCGTGGTTCTACGTGAGGGAACCAGAACGGCTTTGGGCAATAAGTGAAATCTGTGTATCGATTGTTACGTTCGAGAATTTCGATAAGTTGTAATGTTATATCATCGGGACTGTCTCAGAGAGTACCTTACAATATAGGGTCTTACAAGTGCCGCCGAGGGCAACAGATGTGTCATTGGTACACCGAGGTCCAGAGATGTATCGTCTACAATTCTATATTACTTCCCATAGAATTCTAATAACTACGCTCAGCTCTTAATAAAATCTAGTTTAGTATAAACCTGTGTCTGTAAATCTATCTTGCTTTCGTACAAGTAATCCGACAAATGAAAAAAACATGACTTCGAAAATTTTAACATTACGGCGATTTTTACCTTGTTACTTCACAATATGTCAAAAATTGACAGACAAACGAAGCGAAAAAAAAATTCAGATAAATGACGTTTCATCTAGTCGCTTTCACATAGAAAGTTTTTATCCAAAGATATATAATCTATGTGTACTGAACAACCCCCAATGGTTCCTGAGCAGGGTGCTTGGAAATGAAACTTCTCGTTATTCCAAGACAGCGGATTTATTGTGGTTCTCTTGTAAAAAACCCAATTACAAAAATGCAGGCTGAGATATCATGTCCCGCACTGAACACGTCATCATCGCCATTTAGGAAACGCGGAAGATGACCACAGCGACATCTCTCGAAGACATCAACCCGACACTTTGTAATGCCGTTATACATTTCCGCCCACTAAGGACAACTATGATAATTGTCCTTAACCAAAAGTAAAACTTCAGTTAAACAAAATTACATCCAAAAACTTGCAAAAACACTGATACCTATGTTATTAACATTTTAGCCAACTCGCTTATATAACTGTTCACATAATTCGAATACAACTAAATTTAGTTTGACAATTAAAACACTACAAACAAGAACATACTTAGTCTAATTAATTTAACTCACTTTGTGATAGGAAGGACACAAAGCTTGGATGCAGATCGTTTTATGATTGAATTTTTAGTTTTTATCGTAAATACTCTAGAAATATTATCTGGTCCCGGATGTTCAGCAACTACTCTACCATACAACCAGCGGCATGGAGGTAGTCCATCCTCCTTCACTAACACTATGTCATCGACTCGTGGAGCCATTGTTTGCGACGACCACTTATACCTGTGCAGAAATTGTGTTAAATATTCTTTTGACCATTTTCGCCAGAAATCTTGTACCATTTTTTGAGTGTACTGCCACCTCCTCAGCGAACTCATATTTGAGGCTTCAAAACTATGGTCCGGTGGTATTATCAGTGGCTCCCCAACCAGAAAATGTCCTGGAGTCAGAACATTCGTACCTTCTGTGTCTCCGGCGAGACGCGACAAAGGTCGAGAATTTAAACACGCTTCTATTTGTGCTAATACTGTTATCATTTCTTCGAAGGTAAGTGTTGATGTACCGATTACTCGTTTCAGATGATATTTCATCGATTTGATACCAGCCTCCCACAACCCGCCAAAATTGGGTGAATGTGGAGGTATAAAATGCCAAGAGGTACCGTTCGTTGCTAAAGCTTCAGATATCTCTTTTAGCAAGCTGGATGACTCGGATGTAAACAACTTCTTCAATTCCGCTGCTGCACCAACGAAATTCGTACCGTTGTCGCTCCAAATATGTTGACAATGTCCGCGTCTAGCAACGAAACGTTTGAATGCCTGTATGAAACCTTGTGTTGTAAGATCACTAACTGCTTCGATGTGTGTGGCTCGTGTAGCCATGCACACAAATAGACATACATAGCCCTTGTATGACTTATGCCCGCGACCTCTTGCCGTGCGGATTTGTATGGGTCCTGCAAAATCTACTCCACTAGAACTGAAAGGACGCGCCGGTGTTACCCGCACTGCTGGCAGTTGACCCATGAGCTGGGTTTTTATTACTGCAGCATTTTTTGCACATACAACACATTTACGAAAGTGTGCTTTTACTAATTGCTTAGCGTTTCAAATATAGTATTTCTGATTTAAGAAATTGAGTGTAAGTTGAGGGCCCCCATGTAGAGTACGCATATGAGCATCACCCACTATCAACTTCGCCAAATGTGATTCTTTGCTTAATAGTATTGGGTGTTTTCGATCTTCGGTCAATTGTGACTGCCCTAATCTACCTCCAACCCTTACTATTCCTCTATTATCTAAAAATGGATTTAATGATCTCATTTTGCTACTTTTCTTTACTTCTTTCCCATTTATCAACATATCTATTTCTTCCTGAAAGTCTTTCATCTGACTCTGGCGGATGCAACATTCTAAAGATACTCCTAATTCTTCTGTAGTTAAATAAGAAAGAAAAGGCTTTTCCTTTCTGCCCAAAGTTTTCCGTAGATTCAAAAATCTCCTACAATATGCAATTACACGTACTAATCTTGACAAAGTAGAGAACCTTTCATACAAAGTCATATCTATTTTATCTGTAGAACTCGAATCGACAGCGACATTAACTTTGACTTCCTCCAACTCTGTACTTAAATGTTTCGGCCTGTTATACGGTATTGGCTGCATAGTCAAGAATTCAGGTCCATTGAACCATAATTTAGATTCCTTTAATACTGATGGTTGTATGCCTCTTGACGCACAATCTGCGGGATTTTCCTTTGAAGATACATGAGACCATTGCCGTGGATTCAGAGTGGTAAGTATTTCAGAGACACGATTGGCTACAAATACTTTCCATTTGTTTGGCATGCTGTTCAGCCAAGCAAGTACAATGGTTGAATCTGTCCAAACGTAAAGATCGGAAGTTTGAAGGCCAAGAACCTTTGAAACATCCATCATCAAACGCGTCAACAAAACTGCGCCACATAGTTCCAGTCTAGGAATGGACACTTGTTTTATAGGAGCCACTTTAGATTTAGCAGTAACCAAAGACACGTGAATTTGTCCTTGTGAATCAATGATGCGAATATATACAACCGCAGCGTAAGCCTTTTTAGACGCATCGCAAAACCCGTGCAACTCTCTTCGGACATCATTCGATTTGGTTCCAACCCATCTAGGAATCTTCACTTCTGTCAAAGTTGGCAACTCTGATCGGTAAGTACACCATTCCTTTAAAATATTTTCAGGTACTTCTTCATCCCATGATATGCCAGCTATCCAGAGCTTTTGAATTATGACCTTTGCAACAATAATGCATGGTGTGATCCATCCCAAAGGATCGAAGAGACGTGAAATATCTGCGATAATTTTTCTTTTTGTTACAGGCGATTTTAGTTCCGGTAAGTTTATTGCATAACGAAATTCGTCTTGATTTCGTTCCCAGGTGAGTCCTAAGACTTTTATAACCTTGTCCGTTTTTATTTTTATCCCTTCAGGAACCGTATCACTTTCTTTGTCATTCACCAGATCCCTCTTCTCTGCCTCCAGCAGCTTGTCACTCTTGCTGGTGAATTTTTGTAAAGTGAATCCACCTTTACGCAACAACTCTTTCATTTGCCTATATATCTCGATACCTTCCTCAACCGATTCACATCCGGTCATCAAGTCATCCATATAAAAATCACTTATGACTCTTTCAGCAGCTAAAGGATAATTTGTGCCCTCATCGTAAGCTACTTGTTGCAGAGCTCTTACTGCGAGAAATGGAGCACAAGCCGTCCCGAAAGTAACTCTGAGAAGCTTGTAGTCTTTTGTTTCGGCTCCAAAGTCATATTTCCATAAAAGTCTTTGAAAATCGGCATCCTCTTCATGAACTCTGACCTGTCGATACATTTTCACGATGTCAGCTGATATGCATATACTACTTAATCTCCAACGCATAACAAGATTTCTGATATCTGGTTGTATGGTCGGACCCACCATTAGCTCATCGTTTAATGAAACCCCATTTTTTCCAGAAGCAGAAGCGTCAAATACAACTCTCACTTTTGTCGTATCTTTATCCTCTCTCAACACTGCGTGATGAGGTAAGTACACCGCTTCTTTTCTCTTTTCGTCTGGTTCCGGTACTTGAATCATGTGGCCTGATTGTAAGTATTCTTCCAATACTTCCTTATATTTTCTCTTTAGATCTTCATCTTTGTTAAGTCTATTCTGTAACCCATTTAATCTTTTTTCAGCTATGATCCTGGATTCACCTCTTTTGCAATCAGGATCACGATTTTTGAAAGGAAGGCGAACTATATACCTACCCTCTTCGTCCCTTTTTGTTGTATTAACAAAAAACTCTTCACAGCGTTTTTCTTCTTCAGTCAACATCTGCTCCTTTGTGGTAACGAAGTCAGATTCTAATTCCCAAAACCTTTTTAACTGATCGTCTTCTATGTCTAGTTTACAATGAAACGATACCCTGTCGGCATGACTAACCGACGAATCAACAACTCCAGACAGAATCCATCCTAGACTTGTCGATTGTGCGACAGAACCGTTCGGTCCTCTCTGTACCCCATCTCGAATCACTTTACCGTATACCTCCGCTCCTAACAAAATATCTATCTTGCCAGGCATATGATATTTTGGATCCGCGAGTTCAATTTTTTCTAGTTCTGGCCATTCAAGTATATCTACCCTAGTTGCTGGAAGCAGCGTAGTGATAGATTCAATAACAACGGCGCACACTTTAATTTCTTCATTGGGATTGATTCTTGATTTGATTTTAATATCAACCATAGAATTGGATACTTTTTTATCCCCACTTATACCCATAATGCTATTTCTGATTGGAATCTTTTTCAATTTTAGAGTTTGAACCGTAGATTCCGTTACGAGACTTGCTTGAGAGCCTTGATCCAAAAGGGCTCTCAGTGTATAATTGCTACCATTCTTCGACACGGAATTGACTAGCGCCGTCGCTAACAAAACCTGCTTGTGAACCTGACCTGTCGAAAAATAAGTAACGACTGGAGGTTGCCCAGTCTTCCCCTCTGCCTCCTTAGAAGGCCCCGCACTGGTCCCATTGGACGACTCCTTTTCTTGTGCCTGTTCTGGCCTAGCACTAGTGGCTTCAGGCGTTTCTGTATTCCTGGGATGCAACAAAGTGTGGTGTTTTCGTTTGCATAGCTTGCATTTAATTACACTTGAGCACTCCCTGGCTGTATGGTTATTTCCCAAACAATTAAAACAAACCTGATTAGTTTTGACGATCTGTCGACGCTGATCTACATTTTCCTTGAGAAACTTCTTACATGACGTTAGCTTATGTCCTTCCGCACACAATGTACATAGTGCCTTAACGATATGCAGCGACTTAAATTTATCTACAGGTTTAGCATTGCTAAAATTAGATTGATAACTTTTTCCACCTGTCGATATGAGCTCAAGCGCTCTATATCGCTTTGTTAAAAACTCCTCGAATTGTGAAAATGTAGGCAGTTGATCCGTGCTATCATCAGTTGTTGTATTTAGCTCCCATTGTTTCCGGGATTCCCCATCTAGCTTTAGTGTTAAAATGTATATCACAATTAGGTCCCAATTTTTTATATCTATCCCTAGATTGCTAAGTCCCGATAAACAATCTTTACTAGTATCTAATAGTTCTTTTAAACAGTTTGCGGATTCCGATGTGATATTCTTTTGACTGAAAAACCTTTTTAATATAAAATGTGCCAAATATCTTTTATTGTCGTACCGGCCTTTTAACAACTCCCAGCACCTTACATAATTTGCTTCCGCAATTGGCACCTGTCTTAATAACTGTTCAGCCTCCCCGGACAACGAAGTTTTTAAATAGTGCATCTTCTGTACGTTGTCCAAGGCTTGGTTAGTATGGATGAGCGAACCAAATAAGTCTCTAAAGGTAACCCACTCTGTATATTTTCCGGAAAATGTAGGAATTGAAATTTTAGGCAATTCTACCTGGCATTGTTTTACCTTAGGAGGTTCATTTGGTTTCTCCTTTGGTTTAAACGACCGTAAAACAGTTTTGAGTTCTGCCTTATAATCCGTGTATAACTCCTCTGCTTGCGTGTAAATGTCTTTTTTGCGATAGTCATGATTTTTTAGTGCCTCCGCGTATTCTCGAATCAAACTTTTGTGTTTGGTAATAAATTCCTGCCATAAGCTTTCTAAGGATTCTATCCTAACTTCGACGTAATCCTCCGTTATTCTCGCTTTAGGCGACTTTTTAAAATTATTATAAGCCTTTACTATATTGTTGTAGTTGTCTATTTGGATTTCATATTCGGCCTCCATTTTAGTAAGTTATGAGACAACCAAGTTTCAAAAATCCTAAGCTTTAAAGAAGCGAAAAAGTTACAACTGTTTTTAACTTAGAAAAATTCCAAGTGCCGTAAACAACCGACAAATTTACAAGTGTTTTTTACTTATGAATATTCTAAGTGTCGAAAATAATCGAAAAATTCACAAGTGTTTATAACTTAGAAAATTCTAAGTGTCGAAAATAATCGAAAAAATTTACAAGTGTTTTTTACTTATGAATATTCTAAGTGTCGAAAATAATCGAAAAATTCACAAGTGTTTATAACTTAGAAAATTCTAAGTGTCGAAAATAATCGAAAAAATTTACAAGTGTTTTTAACTTAGAAAATTCTGGGTGAAATCCGGCATGGATTCCCCGTCTCAACCACTTTTCTTACAGCTAAAATTATTCTAAGTTAATATCCTATACAAAGTTACTATGCTAAAAGTTAAAGTCCATAAAATGTTGAAATAATTCTAAGTCCACGAAATTTACTATGTTTTTTCTTTAAAGTTAATAAAGTTCAAATTGGCACTCACTAATTCACTTGAGTCTATTGAAATGAAGTTAAAGTCACTTACAGTTTTTGCTTCTTACTTGTAAGGCACACAATGCCTTGCACCGCCTGCGTCCAGTTCCGAGCTGCTCCAATCAACCTCCAGGTCCGCACCTGGTCCTGACAGCGCCGTCTGCGGTGCCCTTGCACCGTCTCTGGTTCCGCCGTCTGAAGTTCGCCACCACAACAATGGCCGACTCCTGTTTGTTGACGTCACGTCGTCGTTCGCTCTTCGATGGAGCCCTACTCTGTACGCAGCACCCTTGCTCGCACCCAGTTCTACAAAAAATGCGCCACCGCCTCGACGCTTGCTGAAGTTCAAACTTTCAGCATTCGGCTTCGAAGGACCATGAACAACCCCCAATGGTTCCTGAGCAGGGTGCTTGGAAATGAAACTTCTCGTTATTCCAAGACAGCGGATTTATTGTGGTTCTCTTGTAAAAAACCCAATTACAAAAATGCAGGCTGAGATATCATGTCCCGCACTGAACACGTCATCATCGCCATTTAGGAAACGCGGAAGATGACCACAGCGACATCTCTCGAAGACATCAACCCGACACTTTGTTTATTCGGCCACTTCCTTGGACGGCCACCACTCAAATTCTTTGTTCGACCACTTCTCAAACACGTCCCAAACCAAGTTTCATTAAAATTTGTGTGTAAACCAAAAAGCGGCGCACATTACACCCATTTTTAATGCATTAGTATGAGGGTCTGTAGGGTTAGAGGACACACAAGCAGCGCAGCGTTCTTAGGGTGATTGCGGGAAGATTTGATTGCCCACTGATGTGGCATCTTATAAAGATGACGAAATCTGTAGTAGAATATAAGTACTAACATGGCTAATAGGATAGTATTTTCTGTATACATTTTAAAATAGTGTATTAGCAAAATTAGAATTCACGAAAAAATACACTCAGAGATAATTGTATATTTTTTATAGCAAAAATAAAGTTATAATTAGTGTTTATTACTATTTTTATTGTGTTACTTTTTGTGTGTCAAATACAATGTACATTGTTCATGATTTAAATAAACTGAAACTATAATTGGAAGTGACTGTTCAGGGAAGTGGCCGTTCAGGAAATTGGCCGTTCATGGGTAAATGGCCGTTCATGGAATGAACCGGATGAATGAATCCGGATTCATCAGATCCAGCGTCGCTGCTCTGTAGGGTTAGAGGACACAAGCAGCACAGCGTTCTGAGGGTGATTGCGGAAAGATTTGATTGTCCACTGATGTGGCATCTTATAAAGATGACGAAATCTGTAGAAGAATATAAGTACTAACATGGCTAATAGGATATTACTAACAAAACCTGATCCTAGATGCCTTTGTTAAGTTTTAAATGACGAATTAGGAAGACTACCTAAATGTCACGTGTCTTCCCAAGTATTTTCCCCTGATTGACATGCAAGTCACATAGGTTAGAAGCTTCTTGGAACGTCGATCTCTCTGATGACGTGAGATAGCTCTATAAAGCCTCGGGCGATCTATTAGCGCATATCTAAGTGATTTAAAAATGTCAAGTGACCTTTAGTCCATGTAGTTCATTCTGTGTGAGATGGACGTGTTCCTTGGGCGAGTGTGTGACCGCGGCCTGTCCCTCGGGCGCCAGGTGCGAGCGTCCCAGCAAAGCGCCCACGTATCGGTCCAGCACGTACCACAGCATCTCCGTGAAGAATGGGTACCGGAACTTCTGAGGGACCTGATGGGTACAGAACGTTATTCCTAGGGGGTATGATTCAAAATTGGAACAATTAGATACAGGAAGAATATAAATAAAAAATACGACTGTCTCCGTTCATGTCAGTAATTCAGTATAGAAACGGTTGATCGGTTCAAGTTTACAAAATGTTAAGTCTGTTGTCGATCACAGTTCTATCTGTTGGCGATAGATGGCGCTATAGATTAGTATTAGTCAAGGCCTATCTGAAAACCAGCGCTGCAATCACTCTGTGGTTGCAGCATAAGCTGAGATAGGCATTTTGCTTTAATATATATTTAGTTTCTAAATCTCTGTTATTTCTTTTTCCTGTAAAAAAGCAATAAATTTATTTTTCTTTCTTTCTTTCTGTATTTAGACAAATGCAGTTGTATCATTATCAACATCATCGTTGCATGGTTTGAGGGCAACACGGGAATTTATTGCGAAACATTCAAAAGGTCTCTGACATATTGAAATATAAACAACCAGCCTAAATTGCTTAGGGTAGACCCTTGAAATTTGGGTCATCGAACCCATTCAAGATGTGGGTGGAGTACTACCATAGAAGTATTAATCATAATTTATTGGTACATACTGGTAGTACAAGTCAACAAATTATGGAATATTTACCGCCTGCGTGGCCGTGAGATGAAGGTCAAGGGCCAAATCATCAGAAATTTTTTAAAGAATGAAATTATGCGCACTTATAGAGAGTAAAATTCCCCGCTTTGCTTGTTTCTTGAGGGCTTCTTAACTTTTTTTAGTGATACCAGAGTAGGCAAGCATGCCGTACCATACTCGACCACATTAGAAAACCACACGGCAGACAACTGATGAAACGTGATCAAATGCGAGGCTATTTACCAAAAAAAAATACCAAGCTGTATAAGTGTACTTTTATCATTTTTAATACAGACAATTTCCACAAAATAATCAGATCACATAACAAGGTGCCTATTTACTCTACGTAAGGTGTGAAACAAGGAAACTTTACTATCGTACCTTGGTGACGTCCTCGACTTGTGCTATTTTGAGCTGCTTTTCAATGCCGAACTGATGGAGGAAGTTCCCTCCGAAGACCAGGGAATCACTGGGAGTGTACACCGCGTGGATCCACCCCGTTGGGATGAAGAACGTGTGGCTAGCTTGAAGCTGCAATATACAAAGTATACTAAGTCCCCACTACAGTAACAATAGTACACCAACACTCAGACGTCATTCCGCAGGGCACGTCATCGTCAGTTACACGTTTGTTGTAGTGTTATCTCACGCACGATTAAACGAGGTTCCATCCGTATGTTCTTTATAAATCCGTGCATCTGTATAGCAGTAGACGTAAATCATAAATTGTTAAATTATTTGCATAAATAATTAACTGAAACACTTACGTGTACCCGGATGCATTTCTCAACAGTGTCCCCAAAGAACACGTCAGATTGTTTCCCAGAGAGAACCCACTTCTCGTACAACTGTAGATTTTTCTCGGTGGGCGGAATCAGCCAAAACACTTTTGCACCTGAAAAAATACGTATACTCAATGATACCTAATACTAGCATAGATTAATGTATGACGATCCTATGCGCTATTGATGAAAATCAAATTTGGCATAAAGCTGCGTCTGTGTCTATGCTGCTTTCTCACACGTAAACTTGCAAAATGAAAAAACGAGACAGCAACATTTTTATCTGTATGTCGATTTATACCCCGTTACTACATAATCTGTCAAAAACTGAACGAAAAAGTGTGTCCATTGTGTTTGGGACACCTGAAAAGTCCATAGACACACATAGTCTACCCCATAGACCAATCTTAATCGTCAAAGCTACAGAGTATAAACATTTTATGTTTCTAGCCTAAGCGTTTTCAACTGGGGGGTTGGTACTCGTATGTCAATCAGTCTGGAACAGAGACCTCTACCCCATGAGACCAAAGAATATTAATTGTCTAATACTAACCAATTCAATCAATGTAATGGTGTGTGCAGAGTGAAGGGAATGCACAATGATTTCGCCACCAAACTCGATAAGACAAATAAGTCTGAGGTATTGTCTGACAGGGTTTTTCTCTGTGTTACACCCTCGTAGATGGTCTTAAGTCTAGGATGATTTTTCAAATACAGACAGACATACTTCCGACCATAACCTCACGTGATCTTGAGTGCAGAGATCAATGTTCAGCTAGGCAAGCAAGTTCTAGAAGTAGACTATTACTCTAGCTTTGAAGGGATCCAGGTTATAGTGCTAGGAAACTGGTAGGGAATTACACTTCTTATTAGTGCAATGATAAAGCTCTTCTATTTTATAGTTTAGTTAGATTATAATAAGAAATTACCTCTCAAAATGTGGTACCACACTGAAGTGCCGCCAAAATCAATGTGAAAGTCTGTGTAGCATCCTTTAACCGACATCAGGCAGTACTTCTGGACTTTGGGATACATCATGTCATCTAGAGCGTTTGTGGATTCAGTCTGGAAATGAACAATTCAAATATATTTATAACGCATTTTTCCGGTTTTTTAAGGTCAATGTAAAAATAAATAATGCCCGGACAAAACGCAGACACTGTGAGTATGAAAGTATATGGGAGTGAATTTGTAGTTTATACTACTATTAGTAAATTAGTAATATACTATAGGTTTTTTTTAATTAAAGATAGACCAACACTTGACCTCAGTTTGTACTACTAAGCACCTCAAGTTTGGGTTCATTTGGTTTAGTTCAACGAATACAAAACATTACAAGAAGTACATTTGGTGACAAGGGTCTGATGATGAAGCCAGGAAGTAGAAAATGGAACTCTTCCATGGGCACTAGTAAACTCCTTGAGTTTGGGCTCATTTGGTTTGGTTTAAACAATAATTATTATATGTAAAATAAGCGTTTGTATATTGTGTATGTAAGTACCTGTTGATCTTTCAGATGTCTCGGCCACACTGTGTCGACCCAGTCTATCTGTCGGACGATGCGCGGCGCCTGAACGTAGTTCTCTAGGCGGGTGTGCGAGAACTCCAGCGAGATCACGTTCAGGAGACGCTCCTTGTTGGGGTCGTCGTAGTAACGCTGCCAGTCCTGAACACACACACAGTTAATTAAATATAAATGGGACAAAATAGCTTTAGAATAGAGCCATCCAAAGTCAGACGGGAGGCTATTAACCGCCTCTGTGGCCCAATGGCTACCCGCTTTGAAATCCGGAGATTCCGGGTTAGATCCAGTGGGGGGTACCTGTTGGTACTCGATTCGTTTGTCCGTATACAATCATAAGCGTGGCGAGTATAGCAAATCCACTCTTGAAAGCACGTCCGTTATGATAGAGGCTCAAGTCCTACAGTAAATTAACGGAGCTGATGATGTTTTGAAAACATTTAACCGGTGCTACAAGAGTCACTAAGGCTCTTGAGATAGTATAGTGAAAAAAATATGAAAACAAAATGTTAAGAGAAGAAAACATTAACGAAGTGTAAAATAAGTATCGTCGGTTGCCCTAATCTGAATATTATCGTGTAGGTTGTAAGGTCGATGACCGACCTCACAAACCCTAGTGTCAGAGTTGAGCCGAAATACGTCTCTAACATGGCTCATGTAGCTACTACCTGTCGTAGATACTCGTACCACCTTCTCCGACACTCGATGATTCAGCATGTCTCAACCAAAAAAGTCACGATAAGTGATTATGACAATGTTGGCACCAGGAATCAACCCCTAGTCCTACCAGGTGTGATAAGGAAGGATACGATTGATAAGAGTTGAAGGTTAAATTGAATTACTTAGAACTTTTTAAGCTACATCATAATGCATTATGTACCTACTTACGAAGTTATAATTTTGAAATTATTTTTACATATGCGATCTTATTGACCAATAGGTAATGTTGCTGCCCATTCAGGATTATTCTCATATTCGCCACTAACAACTCCGATGCAATTCTAAAGCCAATATACGAGTATGTTCTATGTGTAATGTTCTGTGCCAGTCAAAGAGATAGTTGTGTACCATATTTTAGAAAACCAAACTTGTTAACCTTGCCTGCAATTTATATTTTTGAAGCGTGTACATTTGTAAGAGCTCACCTAGACGAATTCGAGCTGGTGGAAGCTAGGCTTCCAAGAAGTACGAAAAATAAGATACAGGTATTACCACGACAACGGCCAAACATTACATTTTTTTCAAATACATCGTTCGTAATGGACCCAAAATTATTTAATAAATTACCTGACTGCTTAAAAGAATTGACATTGAAAAATTTAAAATGAAATTAAACAATTTACTTATTGACAAATGCTATTATAATATAAATGACTTTTTGAGTGACGACTTTTAGAGCTTATAGCATAAGATAAAATTAAGACTATATTTATAATGACAAGCCAGGTGAAATGTATATATTTTATTATTTCTTCAACAAATTTATTATTTCATTGTATTTTTTTTTGACATTTCAAATATTGTACGCCTTCGGGTAAGAATTGGAGAACCTCTGTAATAGTTAGTTATACACCTAACATCACTGTACCACCCAGTTCTGCAATAAATGATTCTGATTCAATGTGCGATAAAGGTATGGATCTCCATAACATGCACGAACCTACCTTCATAGTCATTTCAATGTTCTTCTGCGTGTTTACATCCATGACGTCGAGAAGCCGGCGGGAGCCGACGCACATGCGCACATCGTTCACGGTGAAGTTGCTCGTCGGGACCCTGTTGAAAGCGTATATTTGTTTAACCTCCTTCCTTAGTTCATTACTTCCCTTTATTAGCTACAAAGGGAATCCTGGACACGTTATCTCAGTTCCTTTAGGTTTTTCAGTCTTTGAAACTACGACCCCAATTTATTTCAAGATTGAGATACGAGTAAATATAACAATTATATCAAATGCAATCACTAAATAAATTCTACGCATTTGATAGACAGGAATTAACTTTTTTTTTTGAGACAAGGTATAATCAAGGGGATGAAGTGGAAATATGTATTTCTATACACAGGTATTCAGCATGAGATTCAATATCTGGTAATTTCAATATTTGATACGATGTACTACGCAAGGCAAGATTGTGAAATTAAAACTGTTTATTTCTTAAACAGAAAACATAACAGTATACAAGATTGGAACCTAGGAGATTCCGCTTTTCATACATACTTCCCAGACAAATTTTTGCAGCGGCGCGGAAATATACCTCTATATATACTTATATGGAGTCGTCTATAGGTCTCAACTATAAAAGTATCAATAAATAAATGTGTTATTAATGTAATAATTAACGCGTTCAAAAAGTACTAAAAACCTACTTCAACTGCAATAAAAATGGTAAAATTACCTTAGAGGTAAAATTATCTGAGTACATATTTCGTTTTTCTTGACTTTCTCAAAAAGTGCTTTGAAGTTGTTGTTTGTTACAGAAGATAGACCAACGCTTGACCTCAATCTCACCTGATGTTAAGTAACGATAAGGTCGACGATGTTACGTGTTGGTCTAGAAAGTGCCTACTTACTCTTCTTTTGAAGATTCCCAAGTTGTAGTTTTCGGGGAACACGGAAACCGGTAGTATATTCCATATTTTTGCTGTACGCACGATAAATGTGGAAGCGAAACGCTTGGTGCGAGCTGTAGGAATATCTACAGTGTACGGGTGAAGGTCTGCCGTTCTTCTGTTTGACCGTTACTTGAACGGCGAAGGTGGAATCAACAAAAATAGCTCCTGCGCACACTCTCCAAAATGTATCATACAAAATACCGTATTCTCTACCAAACAAAAAAAGAATCACCAAAATCCGTTCACAATTGTTGAAGTTGAAGTTATCGCGTAACATACATACAATACTCCTTTTTTTGAAGTCGGTTGAAAATTTTGATTATACCTCTGAGACAATTCTTTAGTAAAGCTTTAGCGCCTTTAGATTTCCGGTTGAACAATACTTTCAATAATAGATATACTCGTCATTTTAATGTCCGGCATTTTGTGTATTAAAAAAAGAGATGACAACAGCTATATTTGCACGACTTTTTAACCCAGCGAACGCCCCGGTTTTTGAAAACTGAAATTGCAGTACCAAAGAACAGCTTTTTATCCGAAAAGTATTAACCCAAATGCCATTCCAACCAACCATTTGCGACAGAAAATGTATATTTATCCCATTCTGTCTTATGTCAATTCAATGATGTTAGAAAGGTTAAAATATAGTTATTTGTTCCTGATTCATACGAGTACCACATTCATACAATATATCTACTATTAACTGAGGACAAACACAACGCTTCCAATGACAGTTTTTAGGAGATGGTATGTTCTTTCTGTACTGGAACAAGCAAAAGAGGATATAATATGACACAAGTATACGTCATCATTACGTCACGACTAGTGCTGCCAATAGTTGACATTTTTTAAACAATTACGAGTTTTAGTACCGAGGACCGCAGCTGATGACGTATGCTTGTCCCATGAAATCATCCAGCTGTCCCGGGAATGGAATATCAAGCTTAGCACCTTATTGTACTATAATAGAGCATACAAACATACATACAAACGTGTACGTACTATATACGACGAAACGTAGTAACGGAAAGTATCGAAAACGATAAACTGTAGGAGTTAGTGCGTCGAGACTATTTAGCACTGTTTAGTCCCATCCCGTGGGTAGCTACTATAAATAGATGTATTTACAAATGAGATACAAAAACAAGTTCATTTAGTTTTGTTGTTTTATTTCCACACCTTCCTTCATACTTGTAGAACGTCTTTGTGATTACGTCACACTGTTTTAGCCTGTAAAGGTAAAGTTTTGCTTCGTACAACTGACTAAACATTTTCAAATGTAATGGGTACTAGCATCCCTTTTTTTATACCTATACATAATTAATATGGCTATATATTTTGTGTTTTAAGTATGTATACATTTAAGTTGTTTATGATGCGCTATGGTATTCTGCTCTGAAACATAATTTAAAAAAAAGCCTAAGGCTAAGGTTACAGAGCCTCGCTTATTGCTAAGAGCTGCTACAGTACTCGCAAACTATGTTTACCCCTCTGAAGTTAGCTACAAAAGGCTGCGAAGAATCAATTATTAACGTATAAATGGGAGGCAAGGCAAGTTAGCGGATGGAAAGAAATATCCTAGTGTTGTATGTCATCTAGCGATAGTTATTAGTAAAAATAATGCACATAATTTCCGACTGTACAAGTTTACATGTGCGAAATTCCGGGCGCCCAACTTCTGAGGGGCAAACAGCGTGCGAGTACTGTAAAAGCCAACGTTACATACTCGCGTATGGATAGTTGTTAATCGTTCAGGTAGGACATGAGCCTCCCTCATACTGATCTATAAGTCCTTTCCACATGGGGATTAGCTGTAAAAACTATGCTTGCTGATCGCAGGTTGTGAAACATAGATATTTGCTTATGATAACAGGAATATTTTTCTTTTAATCGCCTTTTACGACACCCACGGGATATGGGACACAACCACAACGAATAAACAGTTATCAATTAACGATTAATTAGTTTATTAGGTAGCCCTGCTTCACTGAAACAGATGAATCAAATGAGACGATCAACAAATAGTCGTATTTATAAAAGAAACGATATCTAACTGATAAAATTGTACTGGATCAGTGGGGATACTATTTATAAGATAATAGAGCAAATATGACATAGATAGTCACCAAAACACTGTACTATTGACGCGGTCACAAAACCAACAGCGTTAGTCAACTAGCGAAGTGTTAAAAAGCGGTTAAAACTTACAATGACGATAATAAAATTATCGATAACAGCATCGCAACTGGAGATAAACCGATCGATAGCTAGTTGAGCTAGTTTTGAAGGATGGAGCCGTTTCAAAGTTGATGATTGTTGAGATTGAAAGTTGTTGTTGCATATGTAGAGATTGTAGTCATAGTAAAAGTATAATTAGTAGACTGGGGTTTCATAACGGGCATTATTAAACTCCTAATTTTTTAAAAATGAATTAAGAATCTCAAAATATGCAAATACATCGACTCACTCGAATTTTTTGGGTCGTAAAAGGGTAACATCTTACTTTTGTGACAATCGGGTGATTCAGCCTGCAATGTTCTAAGAAAACTGGGGAAAGTCTTACAAAGCGATTTTTTACAATGTCCCCACCGGGAATAGAACCTGGGACCTGTACGTGCGTAGCGCTCAGTCACTTAGTCAGTTGACGCCACGGAAGCCGTTTTACCAATAACAACTTTACAAGGTGTCTAAACTACATGTTCAGTCACTTTATATCAAAACCCAGGTATTGTATTATAAATTGACTTAACCTTATAACAGTTGTGTGCTCTTTCACTCACGTGCACAAGAAAAGCACAAAATCAAGAGTAGTGGCAGAAGCTACTTTATTCAAGATTTATGTTTGATCAGCTGAATTGGTGCACCACACTTATTACACAATAAGCAAGTATGAAGCGCATTAAGTCGTGTATTACTTCACCAGTCGGATATATTGTGGCTCTTAGCAACAGACTTAGAGCTTATGGATGAATTGATCACAAAATACCTTGATTTTCGAATGCAAATTTTTGCCGAGCTATATTTGAGAAATTTTTCAGATTTATTCCTATTCTTGCCAAATTGCAGGATTCTAGGTCAACGGGAAGTACCCTTGCATTCTCTAATGGTCTAAAACATGTCTTAAAAAGCCATATCTTTTTATTGCGTTGACCTAGAAGTTTGATTTTTTCACCGATTCAAGAAACGGCAGATTCCATATAAATTTCAACTTGATACCTTTACGCGTTCCTGAGAAAAAAGGTCTTGACAGACAGACGGACAACAAAGTGATGCTAAAGGGTTCCATTTTTCGTTTTGAGGTACGGGACCCTAAAAAGCGCAAGTGAATTTGTTTTTAACCTTCGCAGACCATGGCCTATAAAATGGCGTACAGGGTTCACCTAACCGAGACAATAAAAAATTCTGAACCCTAATAAGACGAATATAAACACACCTAAGTCTTCTACCAGTTAAACAGATATTCATTCGGCTATATTAGAAAATACATACACCCTTTACACATTACGGTCTTCATTCATTCTTACCAGGCCAGGTAAAAAAGTGGTAGTAACGTCATCAAGACAAAGAAATTACAAACGGAGTCCAATAAAACTTACCTGAGACCCAATCCGAGCTTGTCTTTGAACAGTAGGGGGGTGGTGAAGCCGTTCTTCTGTAGGTATGCCACGGTGAGATCAGTGCCGTGCATGTCGAGCACCGAGCCGGGGTGCTCAAAGCGCTGGCTCTCAAGCTTGTCTGCGAGGGAGAACCCCCGGCCCCCCTCCGCCTCGTCATCTCCAAGCGCCCATTCGTCCGAGTAGAGCTTGCGTTGCTTGCGCTCGCGCTGTATCAATATACATTATTCAGTTTAATATTTAGAAGTATGGCAACTGTCTCCAAATAGACAGCTAAATACATAGTATTCTTTACTATCATCATCAGCAAGGAAACTTCCACACATTGACCAGTCCCGAGCAACTTGCATCCATCGACTCCCCGCAACCTTTACTAGGTCTTCGATCCATCTAGTAGGAGGACGGCCCGGTACACGTTTCCCTGTTCGTGGTGGCCACTCGAGAACTCTTAGTCCCCATCGTTTAACCCCTCAAAAATGAAATAGGGTGTCAATTCAACTGTTTTTTGGGTGTGTACTCGACCTCTTCGCCAATCCTGAACAAAATTATTCTTATCGATATCTCAAGGGAGGTACAATTTTAAAGAAAGCACGCAGTATTTTGGTATTTTTACGCACAATTGGGTCGCACTCGGCCAGTGTATTAACACTGATGGTCGGCGGCTGACTTGACCACATGGTGGTAGTGGTTGCTAGCCAGACGGACATACAAAAGTTACCTCAAACAAACCTAGTATCAAAGATACCAGGCACTGGGAATCGAAACCGCGACGACCGGATTGAGTCTAGGTAGCTAGGAGATAATAGGTCACGGAGGCGGTTCTAAATCTTATAGCCGTACGCATGATAAATATTGTGTGAAGTGTGTACAAAGTTTTATAAAAACTTAGGTGAAATATTATAAATATTAAAAATAAATAAAAAATTATAAAATACGGAGAGTCAGAACAATATTTCTGGTACAGGGATAGTTGAAGAGCCAGAAAAGGATAAAGTCTACTTTTTTTCTTGATCGATCAATAAAGATGTTCCCGTGGGATAATTACTAAAGCCAACGTAGACTAAATCGCGGGCTATAGTTAGTAAGAAAATTAAAAGTATTATTAAGCAGTAATACTCAGATAAGAAAGGCACAAATTATGGTCCGAAATCAGTTTATATTGGTGGTCGCCTATCTAGTCACCACGCTGTCTAACCCAGTCCCCAATCAAGAGCTTTAATAAAGATTTGGGTTCTAACAAGAACACATAACCAGAGCGCCTCAATGAACCTTCTCTGAAGCAAGCTACCAATTTCATTCACAAGGCGAGCATGAAGGCCAAGTGCAAATCCGATATGAATAATTTCCGTGAAGTAGTGGCTCTAGTTCTTAATGTTACATAAATTATTTGAGTCACCTATTTAATGAAGTTGATGTTTTGTTGGTTATATACTTTACATACTTGTTTCATGAAACTTGTCTGTATAGCACAGAATACGCTTTTTTACTCGTATGTACGTGGTTGCTACCGTCAGTGAAATGTAATCTTATTATTTGGTGAGCGAGACACCTTATTCCCATACTTTTTAAGAGAAACTGAGATTTGTAGACGTTGAAAAAATACATATGAATGTTGAGAATATTATCTGTGATAAGACAGTCTCAGATACACGATTCATTCAGAATCACTCGATACAATTAAATCCCAAAATAACATCTAAAACGGTAATATATTTCAATAAACATGACTTTATTTAAATGAAACACAGCTTTCTACAAGAGTGAATACCATCTTTGACCACAACGTCACTTACGATAAGGTGAGACTGTGGTCAAACTATACTTATTATTACTATTTTTTTATTTTAAATTCCGCTGCAAAATTGCCGCCATACTCGTACATACGTCAACTCTCCACGTGGCGCCACGTGGCACATATTGATTAGCCAGTCTTAAAATAAACTTTTTCATAAATTACGCCGAAGGACGGCAAAAAGTGTTCGCAGTTGTAGAAAGAAATTCTGGAATATCAATCTTATTTTACTTGTAATTAGCCATTGTTTGCCAATTCTCAAAATTAAATTGTATTTTGTTAGTTGATCAATTAAATCCGAATTTTGGGTATCAAGTTACAAAGTATCTACTGGCACAGACCTTGGTATTCAGCCGTGAAACGTGATTTTAGAAAAATATAGTAAAAAAATCAACGCGTCAACGAATTTGAGTGAAATTTTGACAATCAATGCCAAATGTTTCAATCATTATTCTGTCACGTCCACTAATGACCTAGAGCTAATCGCTATGCTTAGAGCTCTATTTTTCTTGTACCTAGAGAGGTGATTCCCTGTATTCATCACTTGGCTGTTTCGATATCATTGAATGCGTGATATTAGGAAAATTTGGAATGAAATAGTTCAACCACAATAAAGAACAAATTAAATGATGTTTTGACACTGACTATATCTACCGAAATATTTTAATAAAAAATTGTGTCCACTACAAGTGGATAGACCGGACAAAGCAAATAAAATGTGGATCATAAACTTTTTACCAAATGGTTAAGTTACTCAGGTCTAGTGTCACATAACGTCACACGGCCGTACAAAACATTTGACGTACCGTTGACTTTCGAGATCAAAATTTTTCTGTGAAGAGTTTCACAATGCCCGGTACCCATTAATGTATTTGAATCTCTCTGATTACGGGTTGGCACTTAACCTTTATCTCACCTGATGGTAAGGTAAGATACAGCCGTTGGATAGAAAGCGGACTCAACCAGAAGCCTCAACCTAATAAGGATTCATGCCTGCTAAATTGAGGCATGCCATCTGTACGTATTCGTCTATCTTTGTGTTTGTGAACAGAATGGGAACAGATGAATTTTAAAAATCTATCCGCTTACATTACTCATACAACAGGTCATTTACTTACGTTTTTACCTATATTAAAGAAACTCACTTTCGCATTATTCTAATCCTCCATTTTTATTGTCGTACGTTAATTTGAAAGGGTAGGGAAATATATTCGGGTGATGAGCTGCTGCCCTTGCTGCATCCCTCTATGTAACAACTACATCTAATTGTGATCATCAATCCGCGTACCAAGTGTGGAGATTATTGCAAATCCCCCCATAGAAAGTAAAAGGCGATCTATGGGGGAGACTCATGTCCAACAGTGGACTTATGCGGCCGATTATGATGTGTCATAAAATACGAAAACGATCATCGCCATGTTCAGCAGAGTGTGTTTCTGCCTGACAAGTAATTACAGTAAGGGCGTGACTTTAGAAAAGTAAAGATTATCTCTCATTAGCCATACAACTAACAATTATCTGTCGTGACGAAAATCGTTAAAAGGAGAGCATGGTTTACGAAAAAAACTATAATGCTGTGTTACAAAAAATATTAGGTTAACGGGATGCTTCCATACTAAATTTCTGTTTACCATAATCTTTCAAAATAGAATAATAGCTTTGATAACTATATTGTTAGCTACAACAGCCGTTACACAGCACATGGTCCCTAGATGGTGCTTTGCACAAGCATAATAAAAAGTGTGTAAAAATGTAAACTGTGATTCACTGTGAAGTTGTATGTTACTGATACTCATTTCGCGACATTAAAATTCAATGTCCTTTTTTATATAATGACTGCACATAGCCAGCTATTCTATTTCAAAAGACTATGTCAACAGAAATTTAATAGAAACTGTCGAAAATTTTCTTTGATAATAATTGATAACTGTTTATCAGAAGAAAGCACAAAAATGTATAGAGTTCTTCTTGAGCTTCATCATGTGTAGAGTCCGTCCGCTCAAAATGTAGAGTCCAATTTTCTTAAATCATATCTACATACAAGTTTCTAGTAAGCAATCTGTGACTTAACCACCAACTTTTTAAAGTATTCAACATCTCAAAACTATTCTGAGAACTGTAAGGGAATGACACAACTTTTAATGACACTTAAATTTTAATTTTATACAGTGTCATGTATGTATAATTAAGCACACAGTATAAAATAACAATATACTGTAGTATTTGCATTAATTAGTTATATTTATGTCAATCTCAAGTTGTCCAAGAAAACAGGTATTAATGAATGTAAACATATTTTAGTCTTTTAACTGTACGAACCCTTAACAAAACTTAAGAACTGAAATAGATAAAATAGAAAAACATGTTTCTTTGATAACATAATCTAGTATCAGTATGTTAAAAATAAATAAAAAATCATTTCCATACTCGTTCAAGCCAAATTGTGGGCACATATCATTAATTGTAAATTATTCCTATCATTTATAGCCTAGCATGTTGTATCCTGCCAGCGGTGAGGGTTTATAAAGCATACTTTTAATAGAATAATAATGCACTATTATTGTTATATCTTATGGCTAACTCAGAAAATTATTTATGGGGAAATAATAGATGTCTGTAGTTCTAAGATTTATTTTACAAAGATATTACACAGATGAAATCTAAAATATAGAGAGGAAACACTGAAATAAAGGTTTAGAACTGGGTCTCTACTTTTCAGTTTCATTATACAGGAGATCTCAGCAACTAAATTATTTTAAGATTCAAAATCAAGACAAAATTCAAAATCGTAATATGCAATGGAATTTGAATTATTCACATATTAAAAAAAATTAAAGTTACTATATATTTATGTTAGTTTTTTTTGGTATGGTGATGAGTAGTGATAAGAAAATGAGTTAGCATATATCTATGTTTTATGGCAGCAGTTAGTGTCATATTACTACCACATTGTCACAAGATCTCAATTTATTTGTAACCTGCCTTAGTTTGTACTAACAATATTTCATGAGGCATCATTGTTGCAATAACCATCTGGTTATTTATTAATTTTTTTTCAAAAATGACTTAATAGGTACATTAACATCTCAACAGACTTTACTCTAAAAGAAATAATGAAAGAGCATGAAATATCAGACAACAGGCACTATACTTTCACCTTTTTGTTTAGCACTTTTTTTGTGCGACAACTTTCGTGTTTTGCTCACGGATAATACTTCGTACTTCGCATATTTCCTGACTTTAGAAAATTATAGGTCGCTTTATCAAGGTGTTGCTACGAGTTATTTGTTTTTTAACGTCAACCAAGGCCAGAGAAATACGAACAAGTGTAACGCTATAACAATAAAACTTTAGACGCGAGGGCTGTTCGCTATGCCTTCGCGATATTGAACAAAGAGTCCGTCTTACAGGGAACGTGTCGAATTATAATCAATACCAATGTTTTTGTTTGAATCTGCTTGTCGAACTAGTAATTGTACGACGAAAGATTAGTCGTACTGTAATAAAGGAGATTACGAACAGGCTTGCCGTGTGGCCGCAGCGCGCACGCCCCGGCCCGCCTGTCTGCCGCGCGAGCTCGCGGGAGGGATACGCCTTTCGTACGTTGCCGGAGCCCCATTATGCCGACCGGCCGTCGTCGCCGATGCGCGCATCTCACCGCTCTCCCACATATTCAATATCGCAACTTCGCAATGCTACGATCTCCGGAACTATTATAGATTTTGACACCTCCTCGCATGCGCGAATGCATACGGCCGCCGCGTTTCAAACTCGGTCGCGGCGTGATCGCAAAAAACTAAGTCCGATGACCCTCGATGATGATAATCAACACAGATATTCCGTTTTTAGTTACATCTAAGGTCGTTTGCGATTCCATGGCGTTCGCAAATCGATACACGATGCAGCGATGCACCATTTCATGTTTACGTGATCCCAGATAAAGCCACCATGGCGTCACCCGGGACTAAATACGTAAAAATTTAACAATAAACACTCACCAGCTGTCTTGCAACTTGTTTTTTGTTATTCGGCAGTGTTTCCGACATGTTTCTGTTAGTCAGAAACACTGCACCACGAATTTAACACTATTTTACGTAAATATTTTACACGGAGCACGAGAAAAAGTAACGCAATCCACCATTTGCACGAGTACTCACTGCTGCCAACATAGCGGCGAGCAATCACTCCGGTAATTTATTTTTTGTTGGTAACTCGTTCAACGCCCTATTGGTTTATTTATGAAAAAGGATGGCGGGAAGGTTTAATACATCGATATGCCACCGTGATTATATTTCTTTCTCTAAAAATGATCAAGCGAAGTGTTATATACAACCAATCCTTGTAAAATGATAAGAGTGTTTTGAAACAGATTGTCAATGCCAAACATTTCAAATAATGACTTAGTTCCCTGATACACATATTACTGTTAGTGGCGATAGATTGCATGTTCTCAGTTCTCACAATATTATGTGCAGTCATCGAAACCAGAAACAAATTTAAGAATTTGGAACATTCTAGGGGTATATTTTACTCAAATTTTACGTAAACAAACACTTCCGATCGTCCTAAAAAGAATGTCGCAAAAATCCCTTTCTATTTTATTCGAAATGTGACGGAAACATACCATTTAAAATCTCAATTTTTCTTACAATTAGTTGTTCATGCTGTTCATTTGTGTTAAAAGTAGTACTATAGTGGCCTTTTGTAAAAGATAAATGTGAAGATGTGTAATAAAATGTGGAAGACAACAAGAATTGCTTTTACTCACATAGTCTATGTGAGTGAAGGCAATTCGATTCTCAACTTATTTCTCTCATACGCCTAATATATATTACAACGCAATTTTACTATAAGATCAGCAGCTGGTACAAACTTCTAGGCGCTATTTTTTGAGGATAAAAAATTCATTTCTCTGTAACAGAATGTGATCTAAACAAACGTAGTAATTACACTGCATAAAGCCTGAAATGAAACTGAAATGGCTTAGCCAATCGTCGCTGTCATTGCGTTGCGGTACAAAAGAAAATAAATATACATGTATTTCAGGTTTATATACCCATATCGAATTATTATAGCGGTCAGCCTTTCCTTTCCTTATTTGTAATGTCATTTACTACTAAAAGATGGCGCTTTTTATACTTTATGGCAATAGGTCTGATATTTCGGTGCACCGTTGCACCGCAAAATATTCGCGGAAACTTAAAAATATTTTATGTCTGAGCGTTTCGACACAATTTCACAAACACGAATCACCTGACCTAATGATAAAGTATGACATACTTACAAGTCTATAACCTAATAACCCAACTCGTCTGGGAAGCGTTCGGGAAGTGACGGTAAATATTCTCGCCCAAAACACCTCCACCTTCTTATTGTGTAGGTTGTAAGGTCGATAACCAACCTCACAAAGCCTAGTGCCAGAGTTGTTGAGCTGCCATAGGCCTCTGACATGGCTCATGTAGTTACTACCTGTCGTAGATAGTAACCGGTAACAACGGCCTATGTCCATCTTACTTTTCAGACAATAAGGTGATTCAGACTGCAATATCTTCACCAAACAGGGGAGTCTCACAAAGTAATGTTTGACAATGTCCTCACCAGGAATCGAACCCGGGACCTGTGCGTGTGATGCGTGTCTGAGTCTAACGCTGGCCGTTGTGTGATGAAGACATATGGAACCGAAACGTAGTATTTTAGTATTGGCCAAATAGACGAGCATCAAGTCATTCAGGGAGCTACGGAACGAGCTCGCTCGGCATTTCTCCACGTGATAAAATCTAGAATGAGGAAATCTTTAGACTAACTAAAGTGACCGACATAAATCGACAACTCACTAAGCTGAAGTGAAAATGGGTAAGCCACATTGCTCGAAGTTTGGATAACCGATGAAAAGTGAGAGTCCTCGAGTGTCGACCAAGTATTTATAGGGAAATGAGGGAAACGTGTACCGGGCTGTCCCCTTACTAAAAGGACCGACGTTCTATGTTAAAGGACGCAGGGAGTCGCTGGATGCAAGCGGCTTGGGACTGGTCACTGTGGCATACCATGTGGGAGGCCTATGTTCAGCAGTGGACGTTTCTCGGCTGACGACGATGATGAGAAGAAAAATCCAAAATGAAATAAATTTGCGTATGTATATATTTGAAATCAATTTGTACTCGTAAACGTTTAATATATGTGGTAGAGACGAGACATAATTTATCGATGAACATAATTTGTTTTTTAAAGTATATTGCTAAATTATATTAAATATCACAGTTAAACAATTAAATAATAAAAATATGAATCACAAGCACAATCACTCCCCATCTCTCAAAGTAATGCTATAGTAATTCAAAACCGGATCTTCTATAACAGACTCGCTGTCCATCACCCCATTATCCTCCAAAAAACCCGTGTAACCCCTCAACCAATCTAAATACAGCCTTAAATACCTATCTGTTGGGTCTACATCTGTGTGTCCCAAACAGAATATCCTATATGCATCTTCCCCATACTTCCCTATGCCGCTGAGATCGCTCGCCCGTCGCCATTTTGATGACACGAACTGATAAGTCAATTTCCAAATCATTCGTCCACGTTTCCTCAGCCCCAGATTATCAAAAAATGATTCTAAAACTGCTGGATTTTGTTCCAAAACGTGGTACGGAGTCGGATATTCCTCGAAGAAACTTTTTATATACGGTCTGGCAGTTTTGCCTGAAGTTTTAGTTAGAAATATCGTTGCTATTAGCATAGCCCAGGGGTTTGTGCTAAATTCTTCTTCGAACACGTAGTGAGGTGATACTGGCATTTCTCTTGGTGTTATGTTGTAAAATGACGGTATATTTAGCGGTACCGGTTCCTCTATGTCTAGCTGTGATAAACTCAGCATATCCCCATCAGGATCTGAAGAGTTTTGACTTAAATCTTGCGAACTGGTGAGTGAATTTGCCGGAGACGCAGGAATTGGCGCAGGGCTGATAAACAATTTTTGGGAATCATCTTGAAAGAATCTGCTGAGACAATCTTCCTCGGCCATGCTTGATCTGGAAATAATATGAAAATTCATTTTAGTAGAACTATTTTATCTTATGTTTGCTTTGGTGAGAAGGAATACAATTTTTGCTTTATAGTATGGGTGCATTTTTATGGATTGGAAATTGAATTAAATTGAAAATATAATCACACAAAAAATGTTACAGTAGCAACTCAAAAGTTGTAGATAAAGATAATTTTAATTGATTAATAAATAACGTTTTCCCATACACAAATTAATATCAATTCAAATGTATAAAGGTTATTACATATGTGGTTGCTGCGTTGTTTTGTCAAGCGCTTAGTGTACTTTAAGTGTTTCTAGTTTTTAACTAAAAATTTATTTTATCAATACATATGTTACTTGTAAATTTGTAGGTTATTTTTCCCTCGTTTGACAAATACACGAGTGACAGCGACGTGGTCCCAAAAACTATCAAAGAAATTGGTTGGAATTTAAATGGTCCAGAAGACAAGCGTTTTTATTGCAAAAAAAAATCGTAGGGCCCAGGGTAAAATTTTTCCTTTCAACTCCTGATTCCAGGGTCAGATCAGCTCGATGGTGCTACATTATTGTATTGTCATTCGAATTACATTTAACTGCTAAGTTTCAAATCGCTACGACGTTTAGAAGTAGCTTTAAATTGACTTGCTAGATTTGTTCACATAGATCAAACATACATAGTTAGCTAAATAGCTAGATAGTTACATACAAGTGAACCTAAAATAAAGCGTGTGAAAAGAGAATTCGAATTTATAGCTGAAAGTATGATAAATCACCCATGAGACTGATAACAGGACTTTGGGCAAAACTATACTAGACTGGTTAACAATATTCTACAACCGTAAGCAGACCAAGGCAAGGAAAAATGACAGATTCTTGCAGGCCAGGCTTTCTCCTGCTACATAAATCGGGAAGTTATTCCCAAACAGCCCAACAGCTCGCCTCAAGCTGTTCTGCTGCCTGTTTATAGTCATTAAAAGTCCTTTCTGAACTACATGACGTATAATGCATATAATAAAATATACGGTGCCTATAATCTTCCTATAATAACAATGTGCAATGCTTACTGCACAAGTACGAATTTATGGTAGAACCTACAAAACATACTTACAAAATATTTATAATATTCAACTAAGATTACTTGTTCCACTGAAAGTAAAATATAAACATAAAAACGATTATAGCAAACTATTTAAACACTGCAATGTTTTAAATGTTTATGATAAAGTGAAATTTGCAATTATCAAGGAATATATCCCGTGCATAATAGGTTTAGAAAAAACACTAGGCCCATGAGAGCGGTCAGTCAGATGCCGATGTATACAGAGAATAAAAGTAGCAATGTATATGGAGCAAGGGTGTGAAGGTGCGTGCGGTACAATTTCCTAAAAGGAGATTTCGCGCACTGGAAAATGTAACAGTAGTATTAGTTTTTTATCTGAAATAAACAGTTTAAATTTTAATATTTATTTATTTATTTGCGGCATATGCTAATAACTTATGACATTTTTTTTTTGCAAATCATGAAGTCTATTGGTATGCGCTGTGTACACATACAGATAACAGACTGAAGATTCAGTAAGTTGAAAAGGCAATGGTTAGACAACATCGCACGAAGAACTTTTACACGAAAGCAAAAGGATTGGTATAATAATTATGAATTTCAGTAGACAAAAGAGAGCATACACCTGTCGCACAGGTGACCCCCTATGACAGACTGTATGGCTACACCATATTAATTCAATTGTTTTGTCAATAAATATTTTTGTATTTGTATTCTGTATGTTGTATTTTTATTTTGTATCTGTATTTTGTATGAAGTAGTTCCGAAGTGACGGCTTCGCAATAGGAAACATTTTCTAAGGCAGACCCCACTTGACATAGTGGGGTCTGCTGGGTACTAAAGTCGGTATAGCGTACCACGGGCTATTACTTAATAGGGAAGATGCAACCAAATTAGATTGGGTTGAATTGTATTTTATAGCACAACGGACATTAAAAGAAATCCCACCAAAATAAAATACGTAATAATTTTGATTTTTTATTTGGATTTTGCAAGGACTAAATGTCTCAAAAATTTAGTTGAATGACGTGACTAGAATTACTTTTTGGCGTTGTATGTACTAAAAAAAGTATTAGTCGTATCGAAAAGAAAATGATAGAGGTATTTAACTTTTCACATGGACTATCGATTTAGACAAAAATATTTTTCGATGCATCTTCCCCATTGTTACCAGGGGAATACCTCATAACTTTTTTTCTTCAGTGAACCTTTTCCTGCTGACTCTAAGAATATTTATAGGGGAAAAAATCATATTTATTTTTTCTTCACAAAGTTTGTACATATTAATTCTCAAATCACTTAATCTTAGTTTCGTGACTTTGTGAAGATTGGATCCTGAGCTAGGATCCCCTGTGCTACAGGAATAGTGAAAACTTCGTAAGTTTTTCTTTTCCTTTCAATAGTATTAGCGTACGAGTACACTCGAAATTATGTATTTGTATGTACATGACTGGAGACAAAAAACCGTTGAGTTTATATGACATCATCAACATGAAATACTGGCAACAAAATTCATCATATCATCATTCGTCAAATCATAGGACCACACCTTGACTTTTTGTGCGTATTCAAATTAAGAAGGTACCTTTGAGGGCTTCTTGAACGCAAAAAAGTTAGATCATCACATCCTCATTATAAATTAGGAGCTAGAAGGCAAATCTGTCTATCTCTGTCTCTGTTGCCTTTTCACACCTTTTCACGAGTTTTTTCTTCAACTTTACACTGATTATTTTAATATACTATAATGTCTATAGAACAATAATTGCATATCCTGTGCCACTGAACACAGAAAATCACATGAGTCATACCTGATATCACGAACCATCGACTTTTTCCTCCACTTTAATACGTTTTATACTTTCAGGTTACATAAATAAGACTCGTAGTGATATGTAATATAATTCAGAGTAATGGGCAACTTACCAGACTTGGTTCAACAGAAATCACATAGATGGCGCTGTCCATAGAATAACAACATATGTGAACTTTTTGAATAAGGAACCGTAAACCTAGGATCCAGCATAGGATGTGATATCACGTATGAGATAGATAAATTATTTCCTAAAGTGATATTAGAAAAAAAGGCTGCACTAATATTTGCTATCAGCGTAACTGCTTTTGGACACAGACACTTCTTTACTTCTAACACTTGTTAGTTTAAAAGGCCATTATCAAATAAGAGTGATTTAGTTACCATTTTTGTATATTTTGGTTTAGTTTTTTTGTACAAAAACATACAAAACGCACGAAACAGGTAAGACTTAACGTTGAAAACAAAGAAGGCGTCAATAAAATGACATATATGACGCTGTCACTTTGTATAAAAAGAATTATTTTGTACAATTTAAAAAAAACGCAAAAATGTGATTCTAGTATTTTTTATACATATTTCGATTATTACTTGATTTTTTGAATAGTGTACAAGTGCAGGCCGAATTTGAAACATCTCTTTTGAGTTCTTTTCTTTGCCTCAATAATAATTACCGGTTGCGTGAAACAGAAAAATATTTTTTAGATTGGCAACACCGGACACAAATGATTCAATAATACAGAAAAACTATTTCATGCTACTTGGGAGTCGATCGCCTTAAAATCGTATACGACTATACGATATCACACCATGCGGTCAAGTTAAATTAATAATAGAAATGCAAGTATTGTTTCTTATTCTAAAGAGAGTGAGAGAGAAAAAACATACAATAATATGTCAAGGGCAAACAAATCATCGCGCAATCAGGTAGGTAATGAAATAACATATAAAATTGTTCGGATTAATATGGCACAAATATGCAACTACAAAGAATTATTACAGAAAACATATATCATAATAATAATTGACGATGTGTATGTGTGGTTGTTAGAACCAGTGTGTAATCATAGAACAAATAAATAATAGTAGGTACTGTCCATGGTATAAAGACCGTTCTGTTAGATTGCTCGGGTTAACAGAAAGTAATATGTAATGAGTTTTGTTTCCGGAGTATAATACCGCAATTATAATAGTCTTTATACAAAATCATATCGATATAAAATATAATAAACGTTGTGCGCACGGTTACCATCTAACGTTACCTTATCGTCAAGCCATGTGCAAAGCCATTTAAAAAAAAATGTCCACCCGTGGATGACGTAAGGACTAGGGAATTTTTGAGAAGATAGGCAGCATCATATCTTACCTACATCTGTACTTATAACTTGTATCTTACAACATCATACTGCAATCAGAAATACCCCGCCAGGATAATGATTGATTATGGACAATCCCGCATGGACAACCTGTTTATTGTGGCAATCTAGGCCCAGGAGTCGATTTTTCCAAGATGATGATGAAGAAATTACCTCCATACTTTTGTAAGATGTCAAAGTAATTCATAAAGAAAATCGTTGCAATAGAAGGCACACAATGCGCATTGTTAAATTCTTCTACATATCAACATTTGCAAGTGACGAATCACTTTCTCATAAATATTATTAAGTTCTTAAGTTGAAGTACATAGATGTGATTATTGTAAAAGTTCAGGTTATATTTTAACGAACGCACTTATTTTACTTCTTCTAAAAGCCGAATTCGCAATATGAAACTACGTAGTTTAATGCATGAGAACTATATTTCACCAAACTAGTATCAATAGCTGTGAAAAATCTATCAAATCTAACGTAGTAATTATTATATCGTCCTAAATAGCTCGTAGCTCGAAATGACCAACATGCGATTGCACTATGAAAATAGTTGCTATGACAACGACTTCAACGAGCGTATGCGGGTCTTTTTAAGGATGGGCTGAATAAATACTGCAAAGCGAGTCCGTCGGGGTTTTTGGCGACTCCAACACCGTCTGGCGGCTACGCTGAGGTACTACTTAGACTAGTTCAAAGATAAATTAACTGCAGAACGAAACGTATCATATGGTGAGATAACGCCTACTAACGGCGGGCATCACTGCGACACCAAGCTTGACCAAAATTGAAGTCACGTGCTCGTGCTTGAACCTAAAATTCAAATCTCTTCGACGCGAATTCTTTATGAGATATCTAGCTACAACTACCGTTGCTTTTTTGCGGTTTGAGTGTTTCTCAATATTTTTCAATAAAGGATGCATACTACAGGCCTGTGTTAACGCCTTAGGAGCTGAACTTTAATACGCGGAATTGTCATTTGTCAATGCAACAGCTTAAGAGGGATATGAAGCAAAGTCTCCGTAGGATAGTAGGTATTTCAATATGTTATTGCTGTCGCGATTCGGTACGCACACATACAGCCTTTCACATGCTTTCACTCACACAAATAACGCTGCGTAACCTCCCAAAGAGGCCCCTGCCGCGACGCGCATAGACGCTACCCCTCCGCCTGGGCTAGAGTGTATTTTTCAAAATTATAATAAACTTGACGTGAGCGTGCGTCAACCCTTTTTTGACGTTTTGAGAAATTATTGTTCGCATATTGGATTAGTCTCGACATACTGTGGTTGTATTTGATATAATTGACTAGTAAGTACCTATCACATATAAATACAACATAAATTATGAATTTGCCATTTTAGGGTTCTACAGTCAACAAAGAAACCTTTTAGTTTCACCATATCCGAACGTTCGTCTTCCAACGATACTCTAGGTGACCTAGATGTGTTTTAGTACCTAAACTGCTAGAGTCTAAGACCTAACAAGTTAAAGCGTTCAAAAAGAACTAGAAACCGACTTCAACTGCCCTAAAAGTCTACTTTTATTAAGGAAAATTTAAGATGTATATCGTTTTCTTATGGATTCCATTCTAAGAACCGGACCAAATTGAAATGGGACCACACGGAAAGCATCAACTTTCAAATAAGAAAGAATTATCCAAATCGGTTCACCCTGTCAAACGTTCTGAGGTAACAAACATTTAACTAATACACACTTAACATTCCCAGTCTCAAAAACCGACTGAACCGATTTTGATGAAACTTGCGGTCTTCCCTAAGTTTAACAATACCTAGGTAAGTTCCGGATATATGCAAGGATAAACATACATACACTTTAGAAATTTGGCACACTTCTTTAGAAGCTGGTATAGACTAACATATATGAAAACTGGGCAGTTCTGGAAATATTATACATACAGGTCGCATTGATAACCTCTTTTTTTGAAGTCGGTTAAAAACTGTAATTTCACGACACTTCACACAATGGAATAGACGAGTTAAAAATCCCGTTGTAAGTGTATGAGATGTATAACTGGGAAAAAATATTTCCAGTTTTTATTTGTCGACATGAATAATAATAAAATACTACTATATATTACAGGTTTTAGTACTACGAGTCTCTGATTTAAACCGAAAATAGAGGGGCAAAGCGAAACTACAAGACTATAAGGGTTTCTTGTTAAACACGGGACTATAAAAATGGCAACCGGCATACTTTCAAGTACTATATTTTTTCGTTTTGTTTGAATTTCAGATTTTGTTTAATATGGAAATAAGGAAATAAGAAAAGGTTGAGGTTATCTACAAAACGAAAAATAATTACTTATTAAATCAAATAGGTGGCCAGAGTAAACAAATATCAGGTAAATCTATCGTATTTCCTATTGTCATGCTTCATATCTTCATATACTATATTTTATATTTTAAGTACCTCAAAAGGAAAAAAGGAATCCTTAGAGGATCACTTTGATATCGAATACTGAAGTCTGCTGTCCCTTAGATCTGTGAAATAATGAAACTTATAGGTCAACGCAATAAAAAGATGTAGCTGTATTTTAGACCATTTCCGTACAAAATTCAAAGGAACCGAAATCTATAGGGTATTTCCCGTTGACCGAATGTCTTGAAATTTGGCAAGAAGAATGTTTTTACAGCACAACCATAGGAATAAATCTGAATTTTTTAATTGTAACACAGTAAAATAGATTTTTTAATGTTTACAAACTTAACTTCGTAGCATGTAATTTAACTTAGAATTTCATTTTCGGTAGAGCATTGTTGGGTGCATATTACCGTACCTATTATTTATGATTTTCAGTATGTCATTAATTCATATTCTGTACGGAATCCTCGGTGCACGAGTCCGACTTGCACTTGACCGGTTTTTGAGTTGTCGGAGAGCCATTTCAAGCTCTTGCTGGCTGATCTCCGGGATATCTTCAGTAAAGTGTCGGGTCATATAGCCTCCGTAGCGATTTGCTGTCAATATAACTTCTCGTTATCTCTCAAAACTTTCAATAATAATAAATAATAATAATAAAAGTTATAAATAAACGTATGTCCATGCAATAAATGTTATGTTTTTTCTGTGTTTTTCTGTTTAGATATTTTACAGTGGTACGGAACCCTTTGTATGCGAGTACGACTCGAACTTTAACATTTTAAAAAATATTTGAAAAATAAGTCACTTATTCATAAATCATATTTAATTATTCAAACGTAACATAACTTGAAATCATTTTAATGTTTACCGTAACAACTTTTAGAATTTCAGGGAAAAATATTCTGTTCTAGAGATAATATAAATTTCCTTAGAATTATTTGTCTTTATATTTGTTTATTTAGATTAGTCTAGACATTAAAACTAACAGGTAAAACCATGATAGGTCGATAAAGAGGTAACTATCGATATATTTTTCCCACCACTATTAGTCGAAAAAATCGATAAAGCTTATTGACATCACTAATGCATGCTTACTTTATTTTTATACATATAATACACAGTATATAGTTGTGATATAGTGTACCCTGCCTCCCGAACCGAACTGTGCGAGAAGGACAGTTGAAGCTTTTTTTGGTATTTGCCTAGTTTTGCCGTGAAATTAAGGGTTTGGGATATAGCTGTTTTCTCAACGAAACGTTAGCCAAATTCAATCATTTTGATCTTATTCTCTTTATCAAAGAATAATCTAGGCCCGTTGGTTTTGCTTTTTCTGAAAATGTTACGTTTACTCTAAATAATGAGTACCATAAGTTGTAAGAAATTTTTTCTGAAATTTTGAGTTTTGAGATGCCCATAATTCTAATTGTAGACAAAATATTGAAAAAAGCAAAACCAACGGTCTTAGTTTTCGGTAAGATCTTGCATGTGTCCAAAAATCGTCACAAATGGTGGAGGTTTAGGGGTAGCAAACAGCTATGCCTTGTTGTATGAAATTTTTTACCTGCTGTTCCCTCTTAACGGTTTTGTTAAACAGTGTGAAATAAAACGTCGTTTCTTTAGGAAAATTGTTCTAAATTTTACCGCTCGCAGCTCTGAATGGTATAGAAACAATAATGGCACCCAAAGCAGATAGTAGTTCGTCAATCCCCTAAAATATCAGCAATTTCGATAAAATTTATGTTTATATTTTTTAACGTCTGAAGTATGCTCTACCAGATAAGAAGAATCATCAAAATAGATTCATAATTGGCGGAGTTATTGCGTAATATACTCGTACATACCAAAAACATAGACGAATTGATAACATCCTCCTTTTTATTATGAGGAATCCATTTGGAATCCCCCCCCCCCCCCCCCCCCCCCTCCTGCTTGCTTTTAAAAATTTTAAAAATTTAACTTGAAAGGAAAACTATTACGACTAAGGTGGCTTCACAGGTTAACAATGATAAAATGCACATGGAGTGGTCAAAATGAAAAATTCGTAAAAATTTCACTCAAAAGTATTTTTTATAAAACCGGTTAAACTACGGAATCTAACACTGCGCGTGGCCCGACACGCACTTGACCGGTTTTTTATTGATTTATTAACATTATGAAATTGGAGTTTTACACGCGAAACTGTTGGTGATTATTTCTAATTTCATAGTTTTGTCATGTAAACTAGCTTGAATTCGGCTAAAGAAGACCCAAAACAGAAACAGGAGCGACCTGACAACTGAAGCTATTGTTAGTTTTTAAAAGTTTGCAGTGAAGTATAAGTATACATGTATCAAACAACGCAATGATCAATGTTAAAAGATGTAATAGAAAAAAAATACGCAAGTGGGAAATCCGAAGCGTCACGTCACTGTTATTCAAGATAGTTTTTGTGCCAAATCAAAATTAATCGCATAAAAACAGCACCACAAAGACGCTAAAAGCTAAATGACGAATCTGATAACTGTGTAGGAGGAGATAAATAGGTGTGTCATTGTTAAATCACATACAAAGGAGGCAGTAAATCTTCGTCGGTACTATCTTATGTAGCAAGATGTATCGAGTAATAAGTGTATGTCAAGTGTTTTTTTAAAGTTTTCCCATAAAAAAGTTTCTACTAGACCCCAAAAAGTTATATCTATCTATATATAGCAAAACAAAGCTCAATAATTTTTTGTTATTTTGTTCAGAAATTTTATTTCTTTTCTACCGACTTCTACGCATTTTTTTTGTATGTATGTTACACGATAACTAATAATACACGTTGGGTTTTGTCCAGTAGTTTTGATATTATAGCAAACAGACAGCCGTTGGGGGACCTTGTTTTACAATATGTAGTGATTATAACAGAAACTAATGAAGAATTAATAAACAAGTTTACACAAAGAAACAAGTACATCTTCCGTCGACGATTTGTCTAATTAATGGGCAAATTGTATCGGAGAATAGTCTGCAATCCCATTGTTCAGGTGTCGTAGTGTGCATGTTTTACGCATTGATCGGCCATTGTTTTTCTTATACGTCTCCGCTGCGCTGCGGGGCAGGTGCATCGATGGCTCGTTGGCAACGAGGCACTCCGCGTGATCAAGCATTCTTATAAGCTAATTAACAAAGTGTATTATAGTTTTTTGGTATTGAGTATGTGGCTTTATTAACGATTTCTCAGATAGGAAGACGTTCCCAAAGGGTAAAAACGGGACCCTATTGCGGAGACTTCGCTGTCCGTCTGTCACTAGGCTGTATCTCATGATCAAACAAAAACCAGAATAAAATTAATATTTAAAGGGGCTCCCAAACAACAAACGTGTTTTTTTGAGACGTGCGATGTAACATATTAGTTGCGCCATCTAGTGTCGTATTCGTCTACTACTGCTACTGCAAAACTAAATTGATAACGAAAATCGAGGCGCATTCCTTAGAGGATTGTTCGGTGCATATTATTATTTAAGGGTTTTGTATTTTAAATATCCATATTCTGTACGGAACCCTTCGTGCACGAGTACGACTCGCATTTGGCCAATTTTTAAATAGTAAAATGGGTTTGCTCTTGGCCTTCTCTCCTAATGATAAGTAACTGGGTGCTCACCTACAAGCCTAACCTAATGAGGCCGTGGCGCTGCTACCTTTCATACCGGAGTACAATAATTATCTTAACTGCCGTTTGACTGCTGCCTTAGGTAAAATGTAGGTAGCTAGCCAGGCGGACATAGATAAAATGTAGAAATTAAAAACATTTACCATGTTGAAATATAATAAAGCAATATACGATGATAGTCGTAAAATACACAAAAGTCTGGATATCATCAAATGTTAGTTTTGAGAAAATAATAGTTTCGGAATTTTCCTACGGTTAACTAGACAGTCAACTTAGAGTTTCTAAATTATGTTGCACTTGGCCTTCATCTCACCTGATGGTAAGTGATGATAAGTAAGGCCGATTGATGGTAAGCGTGCGCACCCAGATGCCTCAAGCCAATGACACGCCGACTCTGCTACCTTTCATACCGGAACACAACAGTGCTCTTAACACAGCTGTTTGGTGGCAGACTTAGGTAACATGGTGGTAGCTAGCCAGGCGAACATAGAAAATGCCCCACTACCAACTAAACCGAGTACCGATAGATACTCCCACTGGTAACCGAACCCGGGACCTCGATTGTGAATCCAACATTTAGCCATTAGGCCACGGAAATTTAACAGGTTAACACACTGTCACTGCCATCATAAATATATGATACTGTTATCTTATAAGAACACAAACATGACACCATTTTATATCGTCTAGCTATTGCCTATAGACTAGCCTAGTTAATATGTCTGTCTACGCATTCTTTGTCTAAGTAAAATTAATATAAAACGAACAAAGATAAACATAAAACGATCATTTAGCGCGTTTTTAAACTATCCTATCAACTAGTGGCTCTGTGAGCTGTAGACCTCGCAAGCCTGCCTTTCCATAGCTTAAATCTGAATGAATCGCGAATCGAAAATGGAAATCATTTTTTTTTTCACCCTCTTACACCCCGAGCCCTTATAGTTTGTTTTTAGATTATGTATGCTGTGGTTTCAACGGACTTCAAAAAAGGTTCTCAATCTAATTGTATTTTTTGTTTGTGTGTTACGCGATAACTCCGCTAATAGTGAACCGATTTTGATAATTCTCCTTTTGTTTGGTAGAGCATACCTCAGAGTAAGTTCCGTATAAATTTTATCGAAATTGATTAATCGCTCTTTGAGAAAATCAACAAAAAACAAATATTTAAGACAATTGAAGTCGGTTTTTACTTCTTTTTTAATGCGTAATTATAGTTGTTTCAATACGCTTTTTACTCTATTTTATTGAGCACCGGGTTACATTATAATTATAGCTATAATGATATATGTTTCACCTTACATTAAGTTTGTAAGAACAAAGAAAGTGTGAAGCCTCAGCAGGCATAGGACTTGACATTCGCTTGTATGCGATTTTAGATAAAATGGCCGTAAAACCGCTATCATCGAAATTAAGTTACTTTTGAGAATCTATATAAAACGTATATATAATTGGGTATTCCCAATTCAAAGATGAAACAGATGTAACGCCATGATACAGCGAAAACTTGATAATTTAACAGATTGTTTACTTAGTACCCATAGAACATAAAATCAGTTAGAAATGTCTAAGAGACATTGGTCACGGCATGGCAACCAACTTTGATTATTATATACAAACATAAAGACAAACATGTCCGGTTGCTTTCCTTTACCGGTACCAAGAGACTGGCCGGTTATTACGAACGGCTGCACCGCGCCGTCAACACGCGCGCACGCTTATCTAAATTTAAAATTGGAAAACGAAAAACGAACGCCGCGAACGAGACCAAAACAAAGGTGTTTTGGAAAAAGAAGACGATATTTACAAACTCCAGTGTGCCAGTACGAATCGCAAGGCGTATTATAATTTTATTATAGACACTGGTACGTGTAGTGATGTTTTAAAGTTTAACGGAAGTGTTAGCAGCAACTTAGCAAATGCATTACTTCTGGAAGGTCAAGAAACGTTAATACCATAGGTGCAACATTGCTGGATGCAGTACTGTAGCAGCTGCTAGCAAATGCCGTTATGGTAAGTGTTGTTCTTTTATGGTAACTGGTTGTTGTTGACGAGGGGTTGACGGATAAGTGTGGACGGATATTGGTATATGCTTTCTAGAGACTTGTTCGTTTTTCTTTTTTAATTTGCGCGTAAATAATGTTGATTGAAGCAGTGCACGTGCTGGCAGTAAAACGAGAATAACAGTTAAAGTTTGTTTGGGTTCGTTACTTAGTTTTTATCTGGAGTTAATTAGTTTTGACAGCGAATGAATCTGTATAAACCTATTCTAATCACGCTGATTTCATTATAGTTCTAGCTTCATTCGATTTATCTCGTCTTTTTGTCTTTGTAAATTGAAAGACATGCCCTCACCTCTTCTCATAAACCGGTCTTAGAGCACTGTAAGATCTGTTGAAAACAGATGAACCAAAAGAGTTTTCTCTAAATTGCCGATTAAGATTAAAGTAATACAGGTATTGATTAACAAATTCACTCTCCGTTTTGAACAAATGTTTAATTATATTATTTACCAAAAAATAGCAACTATTGCATAAAGAGACAACTAAATGTTTTTAAAAAATATGCAAAATATAAACAGCAAATGCATGAAAAATAAAATTTTAATTGATGTACAGACCGAATAATTATGCCATTCGTCTTCAGCTGTATTAGTCCTATCCACTATTGTAGATGACCCATACGGTTGTCAGTGAGGGAATTTGTCGTAATCACTACGCTTGGTGAGTGGATTTCTGATCACAGTAAGATTCCATACGTGGTAGAGGTTATTTTGGCTATTTCTACATTTTTTCTTTCCTATTTAGTTTTTCAAACCAACTGTAAATCCTCTTTTCGCACTTTAGGAGTAGAATTTCAGAAAACGCTTTCTTGGTGGTGGTGCTAAGTCACCAGGAGGAAAGCCCTTACAAACATACAAACTAGGATTAAACTTAGATTAAGTTTGTATGATGTTCTAGTTAATTCTACATCAGAGTATTTATTGTATTGTTATTGTCAATTAAATCATGCTATTACAACACTGTAATTTTTTATTGTAAACTTACACAATGGGTTATTTTCGAACTGTTATTGATTGTATTTCATTTGATAGTAAGCGACGATAAGGTAGAACGTACGCTAGAAGGGTGCTGACTCAGAATCCTCATTTTAATATGGCACGGGATGTTGTCTAAACCTGCCGGGGCACATTTAGTGCTATTAAAACTGTAGTTTGACGAGACATAATCGTGGCATAGTCAAATATGGAAATATACCACCAAACATGTCAAGTATCATGTAAGTACCTCCGTGAAAATCAAACCAACACCCTTCGGATCATCGTTAACAGACTAGGCCATGAGGTGGTTAGATGAATAACATAACTCAAAATCTTTGTTTTGTATAGTCTACTCCGTCCTGTTGTATCATCTTTAGATTTTAAACGGCAAGCCTTTATAGTTGCGATTTCACACATCGCTGAAAACAATGGTACAACATGCGGAATGTCCAATGTAAGTACCTAAAAATATACGCGACTAAAATTCTCGAAGTTACGAGAGATTTGGATAAAATTCGTTCGACCGGAACTTTTAAATACACTAGATTGATTTTATTTATTCTAGGATTCTATGTGATTTTTTCCTCCAAATGGCTTTCGTAATTTGTTTTGAATTAGCCTCTGTTGTATTAATAGACGATTGGCGGCAGGCGATTTAAATTCGAAGATAATCATTTTGTAGTACCAATATATATTCCGGCGAGATTAAGAGCACTTGAAAGGGGGAACTGGAGGAACATCAGAAGTGTCCCACTTCTTGGATTTGTCGTTTTGTCCCCCTTTGCCATAACACCTCCGAAAGTCATAGCTATTTCTGCAATCCCACGGCCAAAGGTACTTGATTATAGAATAGTAAATCTACGTACTGCTTTTCGAAAGCGGATTTCGTTTCGAACCTGGCACCTAACGGTAACCGGTAGGATCAGTCGCGATACGGAAGTCATTCGACATTCGAAAACGGAATTCAACGCTCGCTGTATTGAATCCGCTGTTCAGAGCGAGACTTGTCAAACTCGATATCTTTGGGCCGTATTAGTACATCATCCTTGAGTCTTTCTTAAGATCAGTATTCAAAAAAAATTCAATGGCTTGCACTTGGCAGTCTATGAAAACAGTTGCAGTGCTATCAACACTGCTGTTAGGCAGCACTACCAAGGCGGACACAAAATATGCTCCACCACCAGACGAACCGAGTATCAGTGATGTTCCGCATTGGGAATCGAGACCGCGATCCAATTGCGAGTCCAACATGCAGCCAATAGGCCAAGATCATCTCAAGACAAGTCAAATGTCAGTTTAAACCGAAACTACCATTTTGTGAGGTATTTCGGGGTCGGCTCGATCGTGGATATTGCTTTTACCGTGATCTTTTTATAAAGTAAGGTTTGTGGAGATTGTGGAGTAACTGCACAAAAATAGGACCTAATGTTATCATAAAGGACAAGGAATTTCGTTAGTGCATCAAAATATGCGTACCTAAATGCTACAAAATAGCCTTCTGAATAAGTTATCATTGAGACTAATTTTTCAATCTTCCGGCCAGTTTATTAATTCCGCCGTTGTCATCCCTCTCTAACCCATTTCCCATCCCACCGATACCACACGCGACGCGTCGAATTGTGAAGATTCATTCGCATATCCTAGCTAGGGTATTGTATAAACCAATGAACCAACTGAAATGTACGAATAAAATTTGAAGAAACTCACCATAAAACAGTCAGTCAAAATTTTCATAAATGCAAGGCAATAAACTTTAAAATCTTAATTAGGATCGCCATTAAATTAATTGAAATATCTCAACAGTTCAAATATACAGACTGCATACAGGTATTTACACATTTTTCTCGTCGTAATGACATCCGCGACTCGCACGCAAAGTCGAATAATCAAGATACAATACGTCAATAATTCAAGACCACCTCAATAGCAGTGTCAATATTTCTTATGTATACAAATACATTATAATTATTTTACATAATTAATGAATTTACGTTGACAACGCGTTAACACAAACCAGATAAATATTTAAGAGGGGAAATCCCTACATCCGTTTGCACGGCATCTAAAAGACTAAAATTGAAACATTAGACAACTCAAACAGTAATGGACCCAAAAATATGAACGGTATGAACTAGACTCTGTTCTGAACGACTGCCCAAAGGAGAGATCTCGAGAGGGAAATCTGGCGGGATACGATGAAGAATGGACGAAATGCAATATGTAAATAGCGCGCTTTAGTATGTTGCCAGGAGTTCCTAGGGCTTATCGACTTCCACTGAGCATGACCAGACCAACAAGGGTAATTCAATATCATGCGGCTTCTCTCTGAAGAGATTTCGCCTTCGAAATAAATTTATTAAAACTAAACCGCAGTTGGTAACGGAATCTCTCGGTATACCGACAGTCGTCTGTCACCGGAACCGACACAGTCTACCTTTAAAAGGCAAAAGGAATGTACCCACGCTCCAATCTACGTCAGTCTAAATATTACCATACCGTCTAACAATTCACTGGGTAAACTTCATTGTTCTGCGACGTATCTTCGTTGAGTCCTCTAATCAGTACAGTAACTACGAATTGTTTGTGATCTGTCTAAGCCTTTGGATGCTGTCGGTGGTCCTGTGTCTATTTGTTTTATTATTATTATTTTATATCATTAGTTGTTGTTGTACCTTTATACAGATAATCTATAAGTTTTTACCCAAAACAAGGCTTGGCTGTGCCCAAAATTGCACTTAACTCCCGTTAAGTCCCGCTCCATCAAAGTTTCTACTAAATTTATGTTGCCAAATCTTTTAAAATAGAATAGCTGGCTTTGTGCAGTAATTATTTAAAATAGGACATTGGATTATAATATAGCGAATTTTTTCACTCTTTATTATTTTTGTTCAAAACGCCATTTAGGGACCATTAGCTGCGTAACGGCTATTGTAGCTAACAATAAACTTGTAAATTAATCGTATTTATTTCGCGGCACTATAATTTCAACTTCTATTTTTAGGTAATTACTTATCAAAGCCAGTTATTCTAAATTTTAAAAGATTATGGCAACAGAAATTTAGTATGGAAGCAAAGAGGGAAGTTCCGTTAAAAAGGAGAAGAACTTGTAGTCTTATTGGACGCAATGCGCGGAATAACTCTAATCTAAGCCGGAATCCCTCGACAATACTCTAATATTCTATAAGACAAAGCGCTTTGTTTGTACACAAGCGAGTACATATAATAAACAGCGACTTATATTCACGAGCCTTGTTCTCGTCAATGTCTCGTGGTTTATTGCTTTCACACTTCCGCGCCCACCTTGATTTAACGCTGTTAGATGTAGGTAACGCGTTCTAAGGTAACCGGTAATCTACCAGTTCATAGGGAAACATTGCCTCACGTACTCAACTCAACACATACGATTTATTACACAAAATACACATATGGAACTTATCAACACAGCAAACAACTTACAAATATTTTATAATTTATTTCATTTTTAGGGCCGTATGTTTTCTTTCTTCCAACTACAAACAAAACCAGAAATCTTCAGGATTAATGTAGAATGCATATTCCATACGATATGTCATCATCATCATCAGCCATATGTCATCATTAGCCATCCAGTCCATTAGAATGGGGTGTCATAAATTATGGTCAGCCCCGATTTGGTGTGGAGGCTCATCATTAGACAGTGCGACGTTCTGCCGGGAAATGTCCAATGCTGAACATATCGTAAATTCTACAGCTTCACCCGGCCAATGTGCCTGAAGGCTCATCATTAGACCGTGCGACGTTCTGCCGGGAAATGTCCAATGCTGAACATATCGTAAATTCTACAGCTTCACCCGGTCAATGTGCCGGATAAGATATTTGCAAGGGCTATGACCTCGAGTCAAGAGGCTCTAACTTTAATACGTCTCTTTTTCCGCTCCCGGCAACAATTTACTATTTTCGCCAAAAGAATATTTTCTTTTAGTAATAGTAATAAGTAAAGTAAGTAGTAAATTCTTCGACAGTCCAAATGACCTCATTCAATTCGTAACGATCCGTGAAGTGTTTACAACGGTAATACTGCATCGCTTAAACCCCGATGGTTCGTCCAGTTAATCTCTTTCTCGCTTTATCAGACATGACTTTCCATGGGTAACTAGGCTCTCGATGTTGTTGCAGTTACTGATACCCATCTCCAAAGCATGTTTTCCTTTTACGCACCCGTGAATGACACGACAGGCCTGGTATTATAACGCTGAGAACACACGGCGAAATACTAACACTGTTGTCAGTTGCCAAATAAAATGTGAGTATTTATTTTACACAGACGATTTTGATTTGTGGAATCACAGTATCGTCTCACTAATAAGTTAAACGGACTCGTACAATTATTCCGTAAAACTTCTACCCGTTGTTTGAACGTTATATTAACAAATCGGAATAAACAAACAAATAGGTATGCCCACGGTCGTGACACGCTAAAATACCGAAGACTCGTTTTTCTACTAAATTACTCATCCGCTAATAAATACAGCGCCGACAGACGTGATCTGAATACGTCAAACGAATATACGTTATTAGACGATTTAAGAGAACGTTTTCAATCAATACCTATTCTTGACAATGCCATGATCCATCAAAAGCGAGACAACCAATAGTAGTAATATTAAAAGAATCTGCTTTTATTTAAATTAATGTCACTTATTTCTAACCTCAGCTACAACAGGTATTCAGTGATAATATTATTAAATACCTGGAATGGCCGAAAAAAACGAACATTCAAATGTTAGGAAAATAATACGGACTAATACAAAGGATAGACAAGTAACGTATGGCATCAGCAGACAAAGATTTTTTGTTTCGCTTGGCAACTCGTGCAGTTCTGAACAACTCCATACTTCACACACACGTTTGAATTTATTCTGAAGCGAGTGTAAGTTTCTTTTTTTAGGGTTCCGTACCCAAATGTAAAAACGGGACCCTATTATTAAGACTCCGCTGTCCTTCCGTCCGTCTGTCACCAGGCTGTATCTCATGAACCTTGATAGTTAGACAGTTGAAATTTTCACAGATGATGTATTTCTGTTGCCGCTATAACAACAAATACTAAAAACCAGAATAAAATAAATATTTAAGGGAGCTCCCATACAACAGACATGATTTTTCTGCCGTTTTTATAGATAATGGTACGGAACCCTTCGTGCGCAAGTCCGACTCGCACTTGGCCGGTTTTTTAACTCACGAGTCTCATTTAAATCGGCCCCCTTAAATATTTATTTTATTCTTGATTTTGATGTTATAGCGGCAACAGAAATACATCATCTGTGAAAATTTCAACTCTCTGTCACGGTTCATGAGATACAGCCTGATGACAGATTGACGGAAGGACAGACAGCGGAGTCTAAGTAACAGGGTCCCGTTTTTACCCTTTGGGTACGGAACCTTGCAATCACATAGAAACGATATTTGTGTCAGTATCTTATTGTCACCGCTCACATTCATCTCATCTTAGCCCACTGTGAAGATAAAGTTTGAATTGCCAGCAGATGTCTCCCTCGTGCGCATTGGTTGCAAAACATCTGATGCCTGCCATTAAATTAATGGATACTCGTAATATCTTCAACCGAGTGAAAAAAAGAATTAATAATAGCCCGAGTAATAACAAACAAACAAAAACCACGTACAGGAAGAAATTATAAAATCGTCAAAATAAAAAGACCCAATCATCATGAGAGACGTTACAGTGATTGCAGATAAATATACATAGCCGAAACAAAGTCCAAAAGTCGAGTACCTACTCCGGAAACAAACATTTTACTTTATCCGCAGCCACAACCGTAACGCATTATGAGTACAATTAAAACTACATCCATGGCTATAAATCCAGCAATTCATATAACTGGGAATGTGCAATTTTTAACAGATATTCATACTCTTTCGATCATCTCCATCTCCAGCTGCACGTCTAACCATCTGCATAAGTCCACTTAGACATGAGTCTTTCTCATCGATCCCCATTCTTTTTACCTGACGGTACAGTACACACACACTAGTTTGCCCCTCTGAAGTTAGCTCTCCGCAATTTCAAACATGTACAGACGGAATGTGTGTGTATTATTTTCGATAATACTATCCCTAGATGACATAAAACACTAAAACATTTCTTTCCACCCGCCTACTTGCCTTGCCTCCCACTTATAAGTTAATAATTGATACTTCGCGGTCATTTCTTTCCACCCGCTTGTCTTGCCTCCCACTTATAAGTTAATAATTGATACTTCGCGGTTATTCTGTAGTACTAGTTTACGAGTATCTCTCGATCGTCTGAATCTTGAAATCTATTAGCTACCGTAGTTCTTAAGCTACACAGTTCATAAACGCAAAATGACATGTCGAAATTTGACAATCCCAATTCATATATTTTTTCAGAAAAGCAACCATAATTACACGGTTGGATAAAGTGACGTCATTTTATAATGTCGCTGCCCAACGCGATGCCGACGTTTCGACACATACAGAGATTATAATAAACCAATGAGCACCATATCTAAATATTATCATAGCTTCAACACTGGAATTAGGAAGTGCTGGATGCAAACGTCTCGGGACCAGTCTCCGACTCCCCGCGACTAGGTCGCCGGTCTATCTAATTATTATCTGTAAAAATTAACTCATATTTTTTCCTTCAATTTCTCGTGAAAAGAACAACCCTTGTGAGGCTTATCATAGTCACTAAAATATCATTCCATACAAAGGTAGATGCTGCTATGGACCCTTAGTCGCCTTTTACGGCACCACCAGAAAGACATGATCTGAGCTATACTAAAGCCGAGACCACACATCGCAATTCTTTGTAAGTCGTTACAAATGTAAGGCATAACAATTTTTCAGAAAATCTGCCATCGCTACAAAGTCAGATGAAGTGATGTCATTCGGTTCCCCGAAGATGATCGGTCACGGTCTGTGGCAATAAAGACGGTCTCGCATCAAAATATGTCTGTCATGGTCGCAACTCTAGTTAAGTTCCTGTTGATAAACTCACAGGTGTAATAAAACAATATGTGAAACAGCTTTAGTAAATTAAAGCGCTTAAAACAACTAATGTACCGACTTCATTTGTCCATGATGTCATTTAATAGCTGCTTACAAGTTAATTATTGCTTATTGGGGAGTGGGAGAAAATTCAATAAACGCTATTCGTTCCCTAATTTGCTACCTTATAAGGTGAAATATTTTCATCAAATTTAAATGTTTACCTTAAGGTACTTACAGGCAATGTACCTCTATAATAAAAAATAATAGGTAATCTCAAATTAAAATCAATCGGCGAAGAAATGGAAAAACATAAACACAGACAAAACATCAAGGGTGTTTATTGAAATAGTTTGTAACTAAACTCGGTGGAACGTCGTCGCACTGAGTAGCTCTTTGGCCAAGATTCGAGACCAGAAATTGAAGCCTCGAAGCTTCTTTCCTGTCATAGAACAGTGTCAAAAAGTAGTCCCTTTTGATATTCCCAATCCTCCTGCCAATCTTGGCAAATTACATGGAAAGTCTGACGCAGCAATTTATGAAGGATGCTCAATTCCAGGAGAAATAATAACATTCTTGTTCAAAAAGCAGCATCAGACCACAAATTTAGCGCACCCCCTCAAACAGCGTGTCGTTGAATAGGTCTGGTTTTGTTTTTGATTTTGGACCACGCCATAACTTTTTATACGTCTAAGGCGACAGCAAAATCCAGGATAGGCATCACTGTTCCTTAGTGAACCAGCTAAAGCTTGCTGTGATGTGATCACCAACCCGCCAGGCAAGCGTTGTGATTTTGTGCAGCTGTTGATAAGTCCGACTCATGATCATCATTTCCCTAGCCTTATCCTGATTCTCAATGGTATTAAGTGAGTGGCAAATTGTAAGTTCATCAAGCCGCTCGAAGACCTCTAACTTGGCTAAATCCATGACCAAGATACCCCCTAAATTTCATACTTTTAAGACAAACTCTGAGATAAATCAATCATAAGTGTAATAATAATTTGACAGCTTTAGAATTTCTATATCTTATACCAATATATTTTAATAAATTAAATGAGACAAAAAGCTATCGAAATCGACACGAGAGTCAATGTGGCGCGCTGCTTCTTACCCTTTCACCCTTACGTGTTATTATTAGTGGAGAAGCGAGGCAACAAATTTAACTTCTCGTGGGACACTGAACGACTTTAACTGCTGTCAATGTGCTTTCTAAAGCACGGAAGCGCTCAGTAAAGATTCTCAGCGGGCGGGCACCCATTCACTGACTGACCATAACCGAACGTCATTTTTCGACCTGCAAGCATTGCTATGAGAGCGCAATGTGAACTATTTCAACTGACAAAGAAAAAGATATAAGATAAATAGGCACTGGTAAGTAAAGTTCCAGTCATACTCGTATCTTACGACACCATAAGATATAGTACAACAGTCAACCAACATTGAATGTTATGTTATCGATGACGTCACACAACTTCAGGGTACTTGTCATATTGAGCGGACATCTTAAATATCGAGTGTTCGCAACCTCACGTTGCCCGCACGTTGCTCCTCGACCTTTCATAAACCTCCGTGTGTGACGTCAGGGAAATAGATTTGGTACATACACACATAGCACGTCACGGCCTTCCACTTTATCCTCCCATCTCCCTGAGGTCCGATTTGACAACTCGAGGACAATGGACACGTGCTCCCAACTCTAGTATCCTACAAATGTGAAAGTATGTATGTTTGAGACTAAGTTACGCATATACTACTTAGGTTTATTAGTAACTAGATTGTTAGAATTAACGACAACGAATGAACGCATTGGCACACATATGTTCGAAGCTGCGGATAAATTTTAGTTGCTAAATATGTTCTTATAATCTTATTGTGAAAACAAAACCCAAATCTGCTCTTATAAAGTGGAATAATGCGGTGCAATTTTTTGCTGTACCTTATAATGAGAAATAACAAACGATGCAAAAAAACCATGTGCCGCGACTGTCCAGGTCCAAACCTCTCGGTATTGCCATTTACATACCTATTATTTCCGTCATTTACAGTTTATTTCAGTCCGTGCGTCTTTTTGTTTTCATCGCAAACCCAACGGGGCTCTTTACTAAGACTTCGTTGTCCATTCGTCTGTAACCTGTATCTTTTGAACCGTTATAGGTAATATCATAGACATTTTCAATTTTCACATATATATGCTGCTACAACAACAAAGAATAAAAGTATTTTTGACTTTACATCGTCTTATAAATCGATGAACGCCGCCTGCACGCACGAAAAATTGTCACGTTCCGCCTGAACCGAGCGTGTAAGCGAGAGCGCAGAACAAGCGATAGAGCGGCACGATCGGCCTCAGCGTTCGGCTTATGACGCACCTTTTCTTATGACGTTATCACGTAAAATTATCGTCCGTAAACCGACATTACAGACAACCAATTATTTTTTAATAAAATTTAAGGGGATGGGGTCTCCCAAACAAGAACAGTTTGTTTCTGCGTTTGTTACTTGATCTTGTACGTTTAATATTGTACGGTGGTACGGAACCCTTCGTGTGCGAATCCGAATCGCACTTGAACGGTTATTGTAACGAAGAAGAATCTGTATCTGTGTCCATCCATAGAGTATATTTCGAAAAACTCTAGCATTGGTAATTAATAAGGCCACAAGTCCTCCGAAGAAAGGCAACAGAGCTCCTTTTTCCCCACACATATGGTACAGTTTAAGCCCTATCAACATTTTTTAGGATAAAATTCACTCATCTGAACAAATCATCCTGCAATATTTTTTATAGTTACGTAATCCGCCATAATTTACTCACGGAGCCAGTTCCTTTTAGTTTTGCACAGAAATTTTTTTCTTCTTCACAAGCGTAACGATTACTACGGAAATCGAATCAGCATACGTCCGCGACCAAATCGATTCGCTATCGGATGCTCATTTACTCGAATACTGTACGTTCAGTACACCTCTCTATCTGATTCGTATTTTGGTTGAAAAGTTTAAGGTTGCATTTAAGTGCAACGTACTAGGTAATAAATAAGCCAATAAATGAGTAACATACCTACAGCATTTTATTGAGGAAAAGGTTATCCAAGTCAGGCAACACTATATTAATTATTTTTCTTTTAAAATAATTTATATCGATTATTTTCATGTCAAACAATATGTCAACTTTTTCAGTATATTGTATTAAATATACTGTCCCATCTCAGTTTTATTATTAATCCATTTTTCAACCAGTGCCTTTAGTTAAAGACATTAAAATTCGATTCCGCCTGATTTAAAGTTGACTTGTGAACTCGAGCCGACGCGAATATCTCGGATAATCAAACATCGATGATGTACCAAGACATGTTTTTTCTGGCACATCACTCGTTAGACTTTCAAGGTTATTCTTTAAAGTACAAGAACGCTCTTAATGACTTGAAGAAGACTTGAAGGTGCGTTCATATTGGAACTTTTTACTCGACTCTGGACGGTAGAAGTGTTTACGATGTAATAGTATTATTTTATGGCCACGTGTTATTTTTAAAGTAACTTTATTCTTTTATAAAAACATGTCGCCTTAAGAATTCTTCAGCTTCACTAATGGCATTATAATTGACGACAATTTCAGCCATTTTGATAACTTAAAGTAAACCGATAGAATTTTTTTTCTAGATATAGTTTTAGTAATTAATACGAGTATTAATACTATTACGATTTTCTGTTATTTCTGACGTTTAAAGTCTTCAAGACTTAATAATAATATAAGAGCGTCTAAGCTTATATGTCTCTTACTATAGCTAGTACTAAATGATAAGGGTTCCTTGATTACGGACCCCTAAAAACAAAGTTATTTACGAACACAGAAAAAGGGAAAAAAACTACTGTTCTACTTTCACGTTACTATGTAACCCTTTTATAGTGACGTCATCAAGAGACATTCTCAGTAATTGTCGAAACATCATAGTATCTGTGATATTATATTTCGTTCGCTAGTAACAAGATTGTAAACCCCGCCAATAGTTTCACTTTGATCCAACATCCGGTACAAAACTACTCTCTATACAAAAAATAATAAAAAATTCACAAACGATAGACATTGATTGAGAGTCATTTATAACTAGTCGCTAGTCTGGTGAACGACCTAGCGGTTTTTTTTTACGTAAACCCCCGCCTATATCATAATTTTTTACACACTTTTTTTCTCAAGTTTACTATGAAAACGTGAGTGATTGGAACACGTGTTAATAAATGTGTATATTACACGATGCAATGTGGCTAGAAATTTTAATGCGAGTACGATTTCCATTTTCTGTGTAAGTACAGTCGTGCACAAAAATATGTTCAAACTTTTTCACCGTGTCACATTCACCTTTCATTGACATTTCCCTCAACACGCTCCCTACACGCCTATGACAAGAAAACTTTTTGTACTCGAGTGTACAATACAAACAAACGTAGCATCGATCGGTGCGGTGTTGATTCATGCATTTTTCACGCTTCTAGACTGTAGTCTTTTTAGGGTTCCGTACATCCAACGAAACAAATGAACCCTTCCTTCCTGAACAGGAATAGGAACAGGATCAATTTGTTGTCCGAATATCGCCGATGGATGATATGGTGTGCTCTATTCTAAAGCCAAGAAACACACAGCACGCAGTTATTAATTTTGAAAATCGATCTATTTTTATAAGGACACATTTTTTAAAAGAGGCCATGGACAGTGGTGTACTAATTCGCTCTGTTCTACATTTCTCCGCAATGATACAATAATTTCAAAAATAAAACCGGACTTTATACTTAATTCTGGTTTACATTCTATAGATACATCATGAATTGATATATCGATTGTGTGCAGTCACTATCAATAAAACAGTTAGAAGTGACCACTTTAGACGGTTCAATTTATAATAACTACACAGAATCTAAGAATCTAAAATTCTAAAATCTAAAATAAGAATCTAAACATGACTCAATAATGTATCGATAAACCGTAAACCAGCAATGACTACAAAAAGTCCGGCTCGGTTTTGGATATTATTGTATAATTGCAGAGAAATATAGAAAAGAGCGAAACAGGGCGCCACTGTCGCTCTACGGCCTCTAAATCGCTACCTTGCATTTCAAATGAAATCCTCTGATTTCGAAATTAAATCTTCTATATAAATAACATGTGATAAAAATAAATATTATAAAAGAAGATCAATGACCTTAACCTTCCTATCTATGTCGAAAGAACAATACTCAATTTAAATCTCATTTATTTTATGCCACCTATCACAATAAAAAGGCACTTCATTTAAAATCCAATTTATCACTTCATGCAGGCTTCCGTCTAACAGCCAGTTCGCAATGAATATAAAATGCACCTATTTATTTAAATAAGTTACACTTAACATATAGTTATTGAGTATTTATTTAGTATTGATTGCCTGCAATATTCTTATGAGGTTATTTCCTATTTCCCAACCGTTTTACACCTTCGCTTTTCATCTTGTGATGTTAAATTACTATTCTATTTCCCTCATATTTCATTTATCTATTTACAATAAATAGAAAAATTAAATATTTTTTATTAATAAATATTAAAAGATTTTTTCTTAATTAAAAAAATTATTGATTTTAATATTTAACGTCACACATTAGAAGAAAATAATAAAAAACATATTTCTATTACTCTGTTCAATAAATGGGCGAATGACATTTAACAGTTAGTATTATTTCTATACTCTGTGGTATTATATTGCCCTCTCATATTGGGCATATTTCAAACATTATGAATAATTGCATATGAATCACTTGGTCCATAACATATACAAACGTCATGCGTTCGATGTGTGCTGATATCACGACATTTGTTCGAAGTGTCAGGTTTGTGATATTGTGACAAAGGAGGTGGGAAGTCATAACATAAGCTAATGTGACAAGGTTTTGGGCTATAAAAATCATTAAATTCGTGCGACGTTGTTTATAGACCGCCCCTTCAGGTTCCATAGTGTATTTCACTACGGAACCTTAAGCCGTACTATAAAAATTACGGAAGTGTTAAAACTATGTTTTTGAGTTACTTCAACTATTACAGTAACAAGATGTATTTTTAATGTATCTTGTTAGTTGTTTTTATATATTGAATAGATTTAGTAGCTTGAAGTATTTGTTCAGAAGAACGACAAACTAATTAGCAATTTGACACCTTAACGATGACATAATATATACTTTAGTCATACGTAATACAAATAAAGTGTTCTGCTACTTAATAAAATAACACAATAGAATTTATTTTCATGTCGCTTACTTTGTACGAATATATTAGCTATGGTCGCGTATTGCATCGTCATAATCGTCTGCAAATGTCCACTGCTGGACATGAGCTTCCATCATGGATTGCCACGTCGCGTCGTATCGCAAGTTAGCCATACAGATGGCTATATATTAAAACTTTTTATTATTAGCCATATATATACCATATATCTAAATTATAGGATGTAGTAGGGCAATACATTTTGTCTTTTAAACTTGTAGATCGCACGCAGCTTTGCTCGCATAGAAATGTCTCATTAGTTCATTAAAACGTCAAATGTAACAATGTTTCACGTTCACGTTCCAAATTTCAAGATGCTAGTATAAACCTTTGGGCTGGGCTATGATATGACAATCAGTTGGTTAGGGAAGGAAGACGCTAAAGTATTTAATATACTATAACGGGTTGCACTTGGCCTTCATCTCGCCTGATGGTAAGTGACGATAAGGCCGTTGGATGGTAAGCGTGCGCACACAGAAGCCTCGTCAATGAGGGCCTGGTTTTGCAATTTTTCTTCGTTGAACACAACCGTGCTACTAACACTGCTGTTTGACGACAGACTCAGGTAACATGGTGTTAGATAGGCAGGCGGACATAAAAAACGCCCTACCCCAACCAAACCGAGTACCGATAAGTAGGGGCTCAAACCCGAGACCTCCTTAATGTGAGCCCAACAGCTGTATAGCCTACGGCAGTTGACAAATAGTGTCCTAGCGACCACCTCACAGACCGATGGTAAACAACGTGTCGACATAAGGAAGTAGCTTTTAATTAACGCTAGTCCGCTATGTTGGTGTGCAGCGACATAAACATTGGACCGGCTACTCAGGTGCATTATATGAATATATCCGCGGCAAACAGTGTCTGTTATTTGTAATTATTTATTTGGCACACCAACTCCGAACTCCGTTCAAAATCCGGAATCACACTAATATAAATGCGAAATTGCATGTTTGTTTGTTATTTTTTGACGCCACAAAGACACAACCAATCACAACGATACTTGGCTCGCACGTAGCCTTTGACAGGGCAAAAAAATGTTTACCTGGCTAGCTACCGCTATGGTACCTAAGTCTGCCGCCAAACAGCAGTGTTAATAGAAAAGTAGCAGAGCCAGACGCCTCATTAGCTTCTGGGTGAGACCGCTTACCTGTCAATGGCTCTATCGTCACTTACCATCAGGTGAGATTAAGGCCAAGTGCAAACCCATTATACATACATTTAAAAAATAAATATAAACATAATCGTAAATGAAAATAAAAAAGAGTTTAAAAAATTCTATTTTAGTTTCATATCAGTTTTCAATTATTTTCGAAACACGATATACATGTGTATAGAAACCGGATCGAAAACAAGGTGCTACAATTCCATTAACAACAAATACCTACCATGAGAAATATCGCCTCTCTGCAAATATATGTCATTACCATTTACATGTATATCATTGTGTCATCAATGAACAATAATTATAATTCCTAGAATAAACCTCAAAAATAAGTTTCTGGCAGGGAAATTTACAAGGACAACTCCATTAGATAGTTAAGAATAGAATTATTCGTATTATTTGTTTGTATTGTTACCGAATTATTCATGATAGTATATCAAAAAGCTTTGTTAGTATAACAAAAATTTAGTTAGATGCCATAAGGAAAACCGATACGAATTTAAAAGCGATAAAATGCTAATAGGATTACATTTTCAAGAAATAAGTTATTTGTTCTTCACATCAGCATTTGTAGTCAGCCTGCAACTGTACTGGGTTTAGCCTTCATCTCCCGCGTTAAGTGAAGATAAGGCAGTTGGATGGAAAGTGTCTCCCCCATAATTCTCAAGCCAATGTGTCAATGTGAATTCAGTTAAAACAAAAAACAGTAATTCCGTCTTTTATTTAAAATCTTATTTTGATTGTAGATGTAGGTGTATATTGAATTATATGTAGACCTAATTGATTGAGTATCGAATTTTATTATTTTTAACTGACTTCAAAAAAGGGAGAGGTTCCCAATACGAAGCGTATGGTTTTTTTTGTATGCGTGTTACGCGATAATTCCGCCAATAGTGAACCGCTTTTGATAATTCTTTTTTGTTTTTGTGTGGTAGAGCATACTTCAGAGGTGGTCACATGTAAATTTTATCGAAATTGATTGATCGCTCTTTGAGAAAATCAACAAAAAACACATTTTTAAGGCAATTGAAGTCTTTTTTTGTTCTCTCAAAACTCGCGTGTTTTTTCTTATTTAAATATAATATCTACTGCCCACAATTTATAGGCACACGATATATATTGAAAGATATGCCTAAGATAAACAAAAAGAGAAAGGATTTCGTTACACTAGAGTACAGTACGATGTGGCGTACCATGAAGGAGGCCTATGGCCAGCAGTTGATCTCTCCTGGCTGATAATGATGATGAGTATAAAAATATGTATCCACTTTTAAACCTTGTCACATTCACCTTTAGTTGTCATTTCCCTCAACACACTGCAAAAGAACAAGAATGGGTGAATGTGACATGGTTTATAAGTGGATACATATTTATTTACTCAAGGTAAATACCACTAAACCAATATTTGGATTCCATGTACAGATTGTTAAAGTTTAGAAGAATAATATAAATACATATTATCATTCTTATGCAACATACATTTCATTTTGACCTTTAGATGTTAGAATCCTTATATGTTATATCACTATACTCGTAGTTTGATCATTTTGTCATCCCTAATATTTTACTAAACAAAACTAATCTGTCACATTTACATTCATAAAAATAGTGCCAATGTAGAGGTCATATTTGTAATCATTTGAAGCTACGTGTTGAATTGAATTTGGTGATTTTAGACGATTTTTCATGTGAACAGCATATCATAATGCATTCTAGAATTTGTATAGGCTGTGACTAAATCCACCCATCCATCAGCACAATAGAAAATGTGGTGCAACTTCAACTAGGTTTGATTCGAAATGGGTTTTTTTCACGCTGTCTGTCTGGCCAGTGATGCAACTTCAGTCTTTTGTCAACAGCACAGGTTATAACTGTTTTTAACATTATTATATGGATTTTTAAAGAATATATTCCACCCTGTCTCAAACATGTAACTGACACTAATGTGCACTGCATATTGTCAGCTGAGTGTCTCGACTTTTGGTGTACTTTTATTGTGTGTACCTTGTGTATAAAAAACGAAAGTGTCTGACCTAATCCCTTCATATGTGTTTAGTGGAATTCTCCTCTCTCGGACTCCGGATGTTCTGATCTCTGTTTCGATCTCTCATGTAAATATGGCAAAGTGTCACCTCTTTTTGATTATACTTCAAGTTATTCTTGGTTAAATTGTTTTTTTCCAATTACACACAATATTTGACCAATCTCAAAGCAATTAATATGTGAAAAATAATTTGAAATGATAATAATGTCTACTTACATACCATGCTTTGATATAACTACAAATGCAAACCCATGAATAATATAAAAAAATATATATAAATTATGATGTTTCAAATATCAAAACTAACAAACAAGGAAGGAAATTTTTCATGAAAACTCTTTGAATTTAAGAGTCTGCAGCAAGCTTGAGTCTCCATACAAACACAGTTATGTCCTTATTTTTAAATAACGTTGTACTATCACAAAATGTGGCAAATATAATGAGATGAGATATATCTTAGTCTTCAATTAGTTTATCTTAATTACTCTTAAAATGTTATTATAAATAAAATAGAACCAGTATAAGTTTTGCATTTTAGACCACCAAAACTCTGTTCAGTTCCGCTAAATATTATGGTTAAAATATGGTTTAGATTCAAATAAGATATTCAAACCCTATTATGTAGTTTCACACGAAAAAGGATTTTTCAAAATTGATTTTGTGGTTTTCAAATGAGAACAAAACTACGAAAATCAGTTCAAAAAATACAAAATTATGATGCGAATTTGCAACCGCCGCGTTCGGGTGAACGGTTCGGGGAAAGGGCGGTAGGTGCCCCCATTTGTCTTTGGTTTTCTTTCTAGCGCCCTGTCTCAATCTAGGTGAAACAACAACATTTTGAAGCGTTAGACGCGTGATCTCAGCGCGGAGTTGAGAGTAATAAGTAGTAGTAAACTTATTACTACCACAGGTGGAAGATGTTATGTTTTGCCTTCTCACATACCTTAATTTTCTGTGTCCTTGATCTTTTCAACCGTTCGTCTATAGCATTAGATGATACCGGTGACTATTATAATTATGTGTAAGAAATAATAACTCTAGTATTTGTCTTGTTTTTACAGATTCAAAAATTGTAAACAAAACAAACAGAACGAAACCGAACGAAATGTGTGCGAAATGTCAATACAATAATAAGTTTGATGTTAAACTATTCGTTTCTAAGACCAGTTAAGTTTACACCTATTGTTATTATTTTACTTATTTTAATTTATTCTGAAATAATAAGTACGACTTTATCGATTTATAGTTAAATATTATATAGGATTATATAGATAAGTTGAATAAAAGCTGATTTTGATAAATATGACATTCTTCATAAACGTTTTCATTGCGGTGTTGCTATTTTGTAATATTTTAGGTTCTCCTAAGGTTTTGTTTTTAGGAAAAAACTTTCAAGATAAACTATTCTATGGAAAACTAGTGATTAAATGCTAGATTAAATGCTCCTAGTGGAAAACAGTCGCCTAACGATTTTGTTTGTTTGTTGCAGATGCCATGAAGAAACTTTGTTAAGATGTTGCTGAACATGAACATGTTAGATGTACAAGACAATGTAAGTACCAACAAATTAGATATACCTGTTTACAGGCTTGAATATAATCATAGACTATAGTAAGTAATACTGTAGTCAATAAATACGAGTATAAGGACCAGATTTCATTAATTAACTTCAACTTTTTAGGGTTCCGTACCTGAAAAGGAAAAGAAGGAATTCTTACAGGATCACTTGTTTGTACATCTGTCTGTCACGGCCCTTTTTCTCAAGAAAGCATGGCGGTATCAGATTGAAATTGATATCAAATACTCACATCTGCAATCCGCAACGTCAACACATTAAAAAGAATGCCGCATATTTTCGGTGCTTATATTTCATCGCCTCAAGTTTTATTCCTATTCTATACGGAACCCTCGGTACCCGAGTCCAACTTGCATTTGAATGTTTTAAAAAAATATATCATCAGATATGTGCTCACCTGTGCGTAGCAAGTGATGTATATTTTATATCCAGCAGTAGGATCCAAGTAGGATTGTTTGATTTTCTTAGCTTAGCCACAGAATTAATATGTATATTTCTTCCCTTAGATACCTTATGTACCGACACGGTACAGCCAAACGGAATATGTTGTTGCGCACGAAGAGTTCTGTACCATTCTCTATAAAAACGGCAAAAAAAATCACGTTTGTTGTATGGGAGTCCCCTGTCCCCTTAAATATTTCTTTTATTCTACTTTTTAGTATTTGTTGTTATAGCATAGCAGCAACAGAAATACATCACCTGAGAAAATTTCAACTGTCTAACTATCACGGTTCATGAGATACAGCTTGGTGACAGACGGACAGATAGACGTACGGACAGCGGAGTCTTAGTAATAGAGTCCCGTTTTTACCCATCACTTGAAGTGTTATTGTACCTCACTGCGGTGACTTGATATAATATTCCCAATTCACTAGCGTCTGTACACCGTAGTCGGCATGCTTTGAGTTAGCAGCTGGCATCCATTGAGGTAGCGGTGGCGTGTGCCGGGTGGCATTAACAAAGGCGACATCGTCTAAGTAAACGGACGGACGGACGGACGGCTTAGCTCCGATGGAAAAGGGGAGTTGGTTTTGGAGCACTAAAACTGTCAACTAATTAACACAGAACCCATTATCCCGTAAAAGTTTGTTTCTGTAAGAACAAAAATATCCGTCGTAGACGTCACGGGCATAAGCTAGTAACAGTATGGGCGTTATAATAGTACCAACTTGTAATTGCAGAAGCTATAGACACCGATAGAACTATATGTAATAGGAAGACAGATTTCATTTTCGTTTTAATTGATCTATTCATAGTTTCAGTTGTGATTTGTCCACTGTACAAAAGACTGCACTAGGAAACTTGGAAGCAATCCAACTGCCACTCAACTTGTATTAGTCCATGTACTTCGCTGTGGTGAAATATAGTAACGGTTGTAGAAGCGATAATACAAATTTTGTTTTATCTCAGTTTGCAAGCAAGCAACAGTTGCAAGTATACCGCATCGAGTTGCGAATACTGCTTAGGTAAGGCATAGTGTAGACATGTCCTACTATTTAATTGATTTGATATAAGTGTTGTGATTTAGTCAGTGAATAATCGTGAGTCATGCCTAATTATAAGAAGAGACTTTCTAAGCAACGACTGTTGTATCAGGTCAGTATTTTTAATATTAGTTAGTCAGTTTAAATATGGAACAAATTGTGCTTTTTGTTATTATTTCCCGTGTCTTTGAACGATTCTGTACGAATTGTTTATGAATGACTGATTAAATGGCAGCACTTTTAAGTGAGAAAACTGTTTTATCGTCAAAATACTGCACTCATTATTGCACTTATTCGGGCTTCGAAATAATTGATTGCATCACAGGTGAAGCACACTTGAAAACATATTGAAAATCAATGCCAATTTTAATGCAAATCAATAAAAACCCTTTTATTTCGAACAAAATTTCGTTTTCCTTAATCTCTTCAAATATGATAGTAATGTAATGTATAATGTAATGTAAAATAATGTAACGCATGTAATAGTGCATATAATTTAATATAATTTAATTTAATTTTAAAGAAAAAAAGTTGTTGTGCATGAAGATATCTAGTGGCAGTGTTTCTGTATTGTTTAAAATAGCGTACACATTCAAGTGGTAAGTTAGTTATATATTTTTTCGACATGATAATTTAATTTCCTTTTTAGGGTTCTGTACCTCAAAAGGAAACAAGGAACCCTTATGGGATCACTATGTTGTCCGTCTGTCAAGAAGCCATTTTTCTCAGAAACGCGAGGATATATCAAGTGGAAATTGATATCAAATACCAAATACTCAATTTTGCAATCCCTTGCAAAATCTTACACCAGAAGTGTAGAAATAAATCTACCATTTTTAACTATATCACAGTAAAAATAGCATTTTTAAGATTCTAAACTTACATTTGCAATTGAGAATTGATCGTGATGTAGACGGATGTATGGGATCTCATTTTTCAACTGCAAAGCTAAGTTTGTTCTTCAATCAGACTTACATTAGAGCTTTCGGTGGATGTTACCTTACCTAATTTTCACTATGTTAAATATTAATATTTTGTAGGGAGCCCTCGGTGTGCAAGTTTGACTCGCACTTAGCTGTTTTTTTCATTAATTGCAAATAAAAAATTGCAACATAAAACCCTATTCATCGACCGACCTTCACGACTTGTTTTGCGGGACTTCCTGTGATTTATCACTATACCGACGCTTAAAAATGTGTGAGTTTGAAAAAATAGATTCGATCAATCTACCACTATCAGAGACCCATCTGTCTGGCTTTATTTTTTGTTTAATTTACAATCATTTCGATATAAATTATATTTTTAATTCGTATCCTATTATCGTTAAATTATATTTGAATTCTATATCAATAATTCCGAGTTAGTGAGCTGAAGTGGCAATGGGCAGGCCACATCGCTCGAAGAACCGATAACCGGTGGGGAGTAAAGGTTCTCGAGTGGCGACCACGTACCGGGAAACGTCTACCAGGCCGTCCCCCTACTAGATGGACCGACGACCTGGTTAGAGTCGCGGGGAGTCGCTGGATGCAGGTGGCTCGGGACCGGTCGATGTGGCGTACCATGAGGGAGGCCTATGTCCAGCAGTGGACGTTTCCCGGCTGATGATGATGAATTCCGAATGCCAATGCTAAGAATAAAAAAGTCATTCTTTTCAGAAACGTGTACCATAAATTATCTTTTACGTGATTCCATTGTCAATCTTATGGTAATTAAATAGCCAGAGTTCATGACGAATTAACTTTTCAAAAGCTGTTTGTTCGATGTTAACGTAGACGTTACGTATTAGGTGTTTTGTATAAATAACTGAGATATAGATGAAATGATTATATTACGTAATAGGGAATGTCAATTTTTCACTACTTTTTCACAACTTAAGTACATTTTTACTATTTTCGGATTTCATATCTTTTTAAAAAAATTGGTTATCTGTAATGTCGGTTTACGGACGATCATTTTATGTGATAACGCCATAAAAGGATGTGTCACAAGCCGAACGCTTAGACCGATCGTGCCTCCCTATCGCTTGTCGCGCTCTCGCTTGCACGTTCGGCTCAGGCGGAACGTGACACTTTTTCGTGCGTGCAGCCGGCGGTCATCGATTTATAAGACGTTATCATATAAAAATCATAGTGTCATTATGTCCTGAATATGCTTTACACCCCAATGTCAAAGGCGAAAAGGAAAAACTGTGTCATGAGATAAAACAATGCTACCTCTTGTTCGAGGGCGTTGGAAACGTTTACTCAAGCATTTTGTGTTGTAACGCTACAGAGCTTAGGGGTGGCACGGCACATCTTTTAAAAGATAAATAACCTTTCCGGCACCAAAATGTTAATAGGTGGAGTAAAAATCAATCCCTGAGGGAGTGAAATGAGGTTCAAACTTTTTTGACAATCCAGTGTTTGGGTTGAATATAGTAAAATCTAGGAAAGAACACAAGGCCTAGTTAATTTCTTTCTCTACAAAATATCGAGAACCGAATAGTTTATTTGTGAAAGAAGAATTGGCGCTGCCTCCCAAAAAATCTAGTATATCCGCCAATATCTCCGCTACTGATATGCCAAATTCTCAATTTGTTTTACTATTTATAGATCATGATTTTCTGATATTCGAAGTTCACGTCTCCCTTTACGCGCAGATACGATTCGCAAACCGGTGTAAAGGTAATTTTAACACTTACTTAAATGGATTTCAGACGATAATGATTGAAATATTCTAGTGAATCCGGGGTTTTACTATATGAACTTCCTAATATACGGTTGTATATTTTTAAACGCGGAAGTCTCTCATTCATGAGTTTGAAAAGACCTGAATAGTTACAAGGTTTGTATTCTAAGATTGAATTGAATTTCATGATTCTGATGATGATTTCATGAATCTATACATCATTTCTTTTACGTTTCTTTGAAATAACCTAGTAGAAACAGGGCCTAACGAAATAACTATTTTACACATTGGACTGACCTCTCTGCAATTTTGAATAATTCGTCAAAATGAAATTCCACATTTTCCACAACCTAACGCTTCGCACTGTAAAAGCGTCAGTTCAGAATCAGCTATACACAAGATGGGAATCAAGATAGAAAATCAATAAAAATGAATCCTGTAATCCTTTTGGCCAACCCTACTCTCCAAAACCTTAAGTAGCATACAATATTATGTACATTGTTAGAGCGGCCTCTAGTTAAAAATGAAACAAGTAGTATTGTTGAGTCTTCCATAAAAACAGACGCGTTCTACAAAACCTGGAATTGATACCATATGTTTGTGGAAATTCTGTGTTTACTGGTGTCGTATTTGTTTCTGGTGATTCGAACGAATTATCTCGTACCAGTGACTTGAACAAAGGTACGCAGCCTGTTACCTCTTTGTCTGATATTACATTCCGTTGTGTTTGCTGAGATTTAGATAAAGTAGACAGACGTTGATTTTCTCTTCAAATACCACTAGCTTACATTATGTTATTTATAACGTAATTTATTTGTGTTGCCGAGAAATTGAATGATCTTTCAGTGAATAAAATGCTTTCATAAAATCCTGCATGTTTGAAATATTCATGGATGTAGTGTTTTTTTTAAATTTATTTATCAGTGGTGATTCCAACGAAAAAAAATCACACTAAATTTCTTTTACCATAATCTTTTAAATTAGGATAGCTTACTTTGAGCAGTAATTATCTAAAAATAGGTCATCGGATTGTAATATCGGTTAAAGAGTATTAACATACAACTTCATAGTTCAAAGCGCCATCTAGGGACCGTTAGCTGCGTAACGGCTATTGTAACTTACATTAAGTTGTGCGTTAGTGAAATTCATTTCTACTTATTTTATAAAGTTATTTTGTATGGGAGAATGATGATTGTTTTTGCCGTTGATACTCCAGGATACTAACAATTTTTATTAAAATGTCAAAGAGGCTTCCCTTTGACCACAATGACATCAAAAAGAATCGTATCAGAACTATCTAGGGCTCATAGTTCAAAGCTCATACATACATAGCTAAAAGTACGTTATATATTTTAGTCGTTAGAAAAAACCCTGTATATTTTTGCAATTGTAATTACTTCTTTGAACTTAGCCTACGCAAAAAAACAAAATGACAACGAACTTTTTCCTCAACTTGTTACAATTGAATCTTCCTTATCAAGATTATTTATATTCAGACAGTCGCTTGCTCCGGTGTTTTCTCAGTAATTCAAAGTAAATAGTAAATCCCCAACTAACTTATGTTTTAATGTAGATATTGTTTTCAAATAGTACGAGTACAACAAAATGCTATTTGCAGATAACCACAGTAGGTATATATTTATTTTTTCATTAAACAAAAATTAAATATATCTTCGACACTAAAGCAAAAAACGAAAACAAAACAAAAAAATATCAGCGTGAAATACCCGTTACAGGCAGAGTTAAGAGTAGCTGTTCATGATCAGAAAAAAGTGTTGAGAAAATTGTGGTAGCGATCTCACCCCTCTAATGTGGAACAACGTGTAAACCTAGCGGTGTAAACTTATGCCAGCTTTGTGACAGCTAGAACATTTTACCTCGTCCAAGAGACAGGTGTCACAGGTGACATATGCTAAGTTGTTTCGCTTCTCACTTTTAATTTATTTTTCTATAGCACAAACGCAATTGTAGTGAACGAAGACCTATAAAGTGGTCTATTATACATGATTCAATGCGCATTGTCCGATTATTACATGTGTAAAGTAAACGATTCAACAAAATGGTAGTAAATTAATGTGGTTCATATAATTGACCATATAAAAGGTTGTAAATATAGTGACGCGTTTGAATGATTTACGAGAGAATTGTAGTTTCAGTAAATAAGACTATACATCATCATCTGTCAGAAATTGATCATCAGAGGTACACACGGCATCATATCAATTTACTACAATCTGTCAAACACAGAGATCAGAATATCCAGAGGCCGTGTTACACTAAATACGTATGAAGTAACTAGGTCAGACACTCATTGTTATACACACGGTGCATACAACAACATACACCAAAAGTCAGACACTCGCCTGTCAGTATGAAGCGCACGTCATTGTCAGTTACCGTGTGTGTGTATTTTTGTTGATCTCACGCATTAATAACTTGAAATTAAAAAATTCAATTGGAGAAAATTGACAGATTTGATGCAACGTGATTACAATCGACAGGCCTCTCGTAGAGCAATATCTAAACATCTACTACATTTCTGTAGAGCCTCGACCATGCCTCGACGAACAAATTTTCTTGACATTTACCATACCTGGCCATACCACCATACTTAGCCGGCGCGCTGGTGATCGTTGTAAAATTTGATTGGTACACAAGTCGCTGCTAACTGGAATTTTACCTTAGCCGCTTTTTTCAACTCTAGGCAAGGATCCTCAGGGATGACACAGGGTGGTTTTGTTAGCCGGGATACTCAATACTCAATTTGTTTATTGCATTCCATAGGTTTACACAGTAGTTGTTACAGAATGATATGACCCATTTATGTACCTTGTCTGAAGGCACTGCTATATAAGAGAGGAAACCACTTATGTACAATAATGACTGTTTTATAAGTTATCAATGCCTAGAAGCATTTGTTGTATAGCATAAATTCCTAGTCCTTTGTTTTCTTTATTGAATTTTCTTTCAGATTATTGTATATTTTTATGCACTTTGTTAATGGTCCTGATGAAAATATCTTGAAACGGGAAGTTGGTGGTACCAGTTTGGTTTTCCGTTAGAACGACGCATAAAACAAGCGGCACGGCGTTTATATTTTTTTTTTTTTTTTTTTTTTACAATTTTTTGGGAAGACTAACAGTTTATAGTATATAAATAAATAATGTATCTTATGAGTAGCTATAAACTAATAATAAGTCTCCACATGTATAAATCTAGTTAAATTATATAAGGTCTAATAAAAATACTACAGTAGTAAATAATCTAAAAAAGAAACAGAAATATAAGTTGGGTATCGGAATACGGGTACAGATTATATATATACTAAGTACAGGTTCAAATACAGACTACTATTATTACTAACTAATTGCTTAACTGCTAATTACAGAAGGAAAGAATTCTCGGGTCAGTAGTCGCTTTAGTACATATGTACTGGTATTAAATATATCCACATCGTGTCGCTGCAGCACTTTATTAAATTCATTGACGCTACGTATCAGAAATGAATTTTTTCTATATTTGGTACTTGCTCGTGTTGCATACAATATGGGTCGCTGCCTAAATTGTAATAAATCAGTTCGGAAGCTGATTTTGGATAGCATCTCTGGACAGTCAACATTCCCTTTGACAACATTTGAAAGATAGCAGATGTCACTTATGTTACGTCGTGTACTTAAAGGGCAGAAAGTGATAGCGCTCGCATCGTTCTCTGTAGCCCCAACACTTATGTTTGGCTTTGAAGTCGAGAAATCTTAAAAACCTCTTTTGTATACTTTCCAATCGTGATATATAGAAGTCATATTGGGGATTCCATACTTGAGAGGCGTACTCAAGATGACTTCGCACATAAGCACAGTAGAGAATTTTTATACTTTTAAGTTGTTTAAGGCTACTGGACGTTCTCATAATGAATCCCAGGGCTGAGGAGGCTTTCTTAACGATGTGGTCAATGTGATTGTCGAAGAGCAGCTTATTATCGTGGATCACTCCTAAGTCTCTAATTTGACTGATCCTTGTGATATGATGACTTAGTAGACTATAATTACTATCGATAATTGTTGTTTTACGTGAAAAAGTCGAGCAAAAGCACTTTGAAACGTTAAGTTGGAGTTTATTTTTGGAGCAATATAGTTCAAACCTGATCAAATCAGATTGCAGTTCCTTGACACTAATTAAATTAGATATTCTTTTTAGAATCTTCATGTCATCAGCGAAAAGAAGAATTTTACTTTTTAGAAAACAGCTTTTTATGTCAGAGATGAAAATAATAAACAGCAAGGGACCAAGGATAGACCCTTGAGGGACACCTGAAGGAATTTGCATCCATTTAGACGTGTGGCCATTCAAAACCACTGCCTGAGTGCGTCTGTCGATATATGATTTAAACCACCTGTATAAATCGCCATGTATGCCAGCTTTCAAAAGCTACTATTATTAGTTATATTACTGTATATCTCTGTATATGTCAATATTTCAGGCAGATTGAATGCTTATAGAATTCGAGTATAATTCGATTTAACCATAGACATGTAACATTATCATTTTTATATATCTCTGGTTTTAACGAGATTTCCTGAACGCACTAAAACTGTTGATTTTGAAATTGTATTCGCCCTCTTTTCTGTCAGTGTTTCAGTAAAGTCAAAACAAAATGGTGTCTTTTGCATGAACAATGGCTTTTTAGTGTGAATTTTGAATGTGGTTTTATTTGAACAGCACACGGAACATGATAAACTCGTAATTTTGTATTGAATAGAGTTCGTAATGTTTCATAATCCGTCTATTGCTAGCTACGATTTTGCCAAACTTTACGCGACGAAGTTTCCTCGTAATAGTAAACTTTAGGAAAACCCCGAATCTAATTTTATCGCAATCTTCATTGAATTAAAAACGTACACAAACCAACCATCGTTGCGTTTATAACGTTCAATGGAAGTACAAACCACATCAGTCGCCATATTCAGTCAGTGACGAGTAGTCGTTGATTTGAAATGTCATTTCTCCCGCCACGCCATCGCATTTGAGTTCGCGGGAAAATCTGTTATGTTTGCCCTTTATAGTGCGAACTAGTTTGTGAAAAATTTCGTTATTCCAAATACATTTTTTAATTATGTGTTTTGGTGTTTGTGTAAAAGTGCATATTGGATTTGAAAAATGAAAGACGTATGTAATTTTTGAAAATTTTTATACTCGTATATTGTTAAAGTTTTGAATGACTTCATAAAGTTAATGACTTCATATTGTTATTCGAATCAACATGTTTAAACGAAAATAAATACTTTTTACGTATTCTAAAGTAACCATGCCTCTCCACGTCTCTCTCTCTCTATATATATATATAGAGAGTAGAGTAGAGTATAAATAATGTTTGGCTTTTGTCCCGTAGAATAATTTTTGAAATCGAAGATGTGGTCAAAAACCTTCTTTCAAAATATATTTTTCGGGACTTAAGCTTTTTTAACTTATCACTACCCAAACAGACACTGTGATCTTTCCCGTAATAAATTGCGGATTTAATAAAACTTCATGAAACATTTTATAAGTCATTGCGATCTCTGCTTATCAAGAATTCATATCAAGCAAATCATGAATTGAAATAGCGGGACGGAAACACATTTTAATTAAAACGTTATGAAGCCTTTACCGGAACCCGATAAGTTTTTAATACAGAATGGACTGGCCCTCGATCATAATTTCTTTTTAGGGTTCCATACAAGACAGACAGACAAACGGGACCCTATTACTAAGACTCCGCTGTCCGTCTGTCACCAGGCTTTATCACATGAACCATGATAGCTAGAAAGTTGAAATTTTCACAAATGATGTATTTCTATGGCCGCTATAACTACAAATACTAAGCAGAATAAAATACATATTTAAGGGGGCTCCCATACAACAAACGTGATTTTTTTGCTCGTTTTTACTCGATATTGATTACGGCAACAGGTAGACGCTTGAAATATTCAGAGGATATTTTTAGTTATATTTGGAAACGTGCTGACCCTTAAGCGTTAAGTTAATTTATCTTTCTCTATGGGAACACAATAGTGCTATTTACACGAACACGTACCAGGAAACGTCTACCGGGCCGTCCCCTACAAGATGGACCGACGACCAAGTCAATGGATTCAAGTGTCTTGGGACCGATCAATGTGGCGTACCATGGAGGAGGCCTATGTCCAGCTGTGGACGTTTCCCGGCTGATGATGATGACACTCCACCAACCACACCCAGTATCAGGGATAGCCCGATTGGGAATCGAACCCGAGGTCGAGATAACGAGACCAACGTGTAGCCACCTGACTACGGAGTGGGACAAATTATATTTATTGAGTTGCACTAGCGTGGAACTCGTGTTGACAAGCATTACAGTAATGATAGCATAGCAGACTGATGCATGACTCGTCACACCCTTCGCATCCTTTGTTATTGAAATTAACATATAATATGTCCCATAATATATAATATGTGCGCTAATGTATAATCTATACCCAAATATGCAATATGTGTCAAACCTGTATCATGATATATATGTACTTGAATCTGCCTAACAAATAATCTGTGCCCTTGCACCAACCCTACGCACCCTCGGCAACACATACATCACACCCAGAAGTCACTGAACACATATGAAGATGAAGTAAATAGGTCAGACACTTTCGTTTGTTATACACAGGGTACACACTAACAAAAGTACAGCAAACATCAGTTACAGTTACCTGAGTGTGTGTGTTTGTTGATCTCACGCAATATTAGACGAGGTGGAATCCGTATATTGCTTACAAATCCCTGTTCAGCAAATAATCACGCAATTAGAGGATAAAGATTGTATTCCTACAAAGCACAACATTGTGGAGTAACAATTAAAATCAAGAAAGCGGTCAAACGTCCACGGTCTTTTGATAATCATGACTAACTACCTCGCATGACGATACAGCTTCCGCGTGACACAAAGTAAAATTACTTCATTCTCAGCTAGAGTCATTACTTCATTAGCAGTATAGAAGTCTGGTGTGGCCTTTTTACCGCTTATTTACCGCTTCTTTTCACGGTGTCCCTTATTACTAGTGGCTCTGTGAGCTATACCTTGCAAGCCTGTCTTTGCATAGCTTATAAAAAAAAAATTAAAATTTTGAAAACTCCCACGATTAATCTAAAAGTTGTAATCAGAAAAGGGTTACATAATTTTTTGAGAAACCCTCGACTCTCGACAAAATGGAAGCAAGTAACTGGATAAAACGAAACTTACATATTATTATAATAGCTCGAAAAAATCCGTCCGGTGCTGCCTAGCCTGCCTAGCAATATCATCGATGAGAAAACCATATAAGTCTTTTTGCTGTAGACTTTTAGGGCATTTTAAATCGGTTTCTAGTTCTTTTTTAACGCGTTAACTTGTTAGGGTTTTCTGTGCCTCAAAAGCAATCAATGTCCATCTGTAAAGAGCCTTTTTCCTTTTTAAAGAGAATTTTTTTTTTCAAATACTCAGGTCTGTAATCACTTGAAGCTGAAAAAACAACTTCAACAACAAGTTATGTAGGTAGTAGAATAGTTTTGATCCTTATATTTGGCAAGACGCAAAGTTATAGGAATAGATCTGAAAACTCTAATTTTTAAATCACTTTATTACGATTACAAACTTACATGTGAAGATGTGCATTCATTGTGATATGGACAGATATACGAAATTTCATTTTTTCAACTGCAAAGTTAATTTTGTCTTAAATCAGACTTACGATTTCGTTCGAGCATTGTTAGGTGCTAGGAAAATCATGAATAATAGGTACACAGGTACACAGGTATTATTCATGATTTTCCTCTCTAAATAAATACATTACAGTGATCGACAGGCCCGGCAAAATTAGCACTTCAAAAACCTATTCATAATTGGGTAAAACACATTTTCACTATCTGTACAACTCTAATTGCAAGGACGCATTGAAAATGGTACTTATGGTACTTCGGGGAATCCCACGTGGATCGACAATGACGTAACATAGGTCACGAATAGTTGTTAGATTCAAATCTTATTGCAGGTGGCCATTGTGATGTATGTACAATAACATAATATATGTTTATTTATCAACCTGAACCGATTTAGCGGAGTTATGTTTTTATTTTATTATGACGTTTAATGGGTTTGCAATTTGCTTTCAACTCGGCTAGTTGCAAGTGACTTGGTAGGGCAAGTTGGCTGGTAGGGCAGCGCCTATTTGGTCAGGGTAGAGCGAAATTGTCTTTCGGCATCCTTTGGTTGACGCTGTATCGTCGCATAAATTGTATTTCAGTTTACGTAAATCACTCTGGAAAGGAGTCGTCTTAGTTGTAAGTTTCGCCTAAAAATGTATTTGGAATTTTGGCGCCCTTTGCCACAACCTGGCGATGGTGCCCCGCTACTCACGGTTCACCCTAGAGCCGGCGCTGGGTGCTGGCTCTACTTGCCTTTCGTAGCGGAAGACAACAGTCCTATCTAAGGTTTTATCACCTTGTGAAATGTTCCCGTAGGATATGTTTAAACAATATCGATCATTTCAATTTTTTTACTATTTTCCATAATAGATCTACTGTTTTCTTTACTTCATATTTCGAAATTGTCATATTTTAGTCAACATAACGAGAAAATGCAGCTTTGGTCGAATTATGAGCAATACAAAAAATATTACTTTATATCCGATTTAATGTGGAAAGGCTAGTTGCTCTCTGGGCCCGATTTGAGCGAAACTTTCGACGTCATTCAATTAACTTAACCCTGAATATGACTATCTAAAACCCTCATTAGCAACACTTTCCATTCACATGTTAAATACAACTTAACAACGTGTTTATAATTTTAGTGAGACGAAATTAGAACCCAACCGGTCGTTAGGAAAACAACATCTGAATAATAATGAACTGTATGACGAATATTAGTAAATTGATCTCGTTACGACAGCGTTGTTAATTGAATCCGTTCATAAATAAAGTTGGTACAGATAGATGGAAAATCAAGCGATTGAAATCTATTGGACGTGAGACCGAATTGTGAAGAATCAAATTATATTCAGGGTGGACAAGTGCATCGTGAAAGATTATATTATTTGTGGATAATGTTTTTGCACTTGGCCTTAAATACACCTGAAGGTAAGACAGTGAAGATAGGGACGTTCTGATGAGGCGCTGGAATACATAGGTAACAATGTGATAGGCAGTCAGTAGCTAGCTAGCTTACTTTGACAGTTTCAAGCTTTGGTTTCAAGTGTCTGACTATTGACTATTACGGTTCAAAAGATTCAGATAATGTCATCCCAGCCATGTTGCGTATCAAGTGAGTCTGGGTGATTACCAGAGGAAACTTCCGCCCAAGTTTTCAAAGCCTCGACAGTAAATGGTGGTAAGGATCTGACTCCATCGGAAGGAAGAATAAGAGAAACCAGATCCGCAATACTATCTACGGAAGCAAGAAAAGCCGCCAGTCCAGTGCCCTGAATGCCACGGACACCTAAGCCACCGTATCTAATGGGCAAGGACGCTTGTTTCCACTTGCCAAAATCTACTCGTAATTCTGTGTCCAGAATTGACTCTAGAGTATTGTTAAATATACATATCATCAATATTTTTTATTTCTTAAAAAGCCAAGAGAGAGAAGGGCATATGAGATATGTAAATTTAGGAATTACTACCAGAGCAACATGAGCAGGCAGGTGCTTCAAATGTTGGTGAAGATTGGAGATAATTTGTGCTTTCGAATTTAGAACGATTGGGACTGTCTCTAGACATATCGGTGCTCCGAGGACGGTAAATGTGCTGTTGTCTAAAATTTAGATTTTAGAACAGTGGAAAGGAAGACAGAGCACCAGGACTACAGGCGAAATACTCTAGGCCCTCATTTATTCTGATATTTTTGTCCAAATTTCTATGAAAACGGTAACTTCTGTAAACATACATTTTTATAAATAAAGTTTTAGACTCAATTTGCAACTGGTTCAGGTGTTTAAAGAAGTGTTACATCTCTTTGTTCACAATTTTTTGTTTGCAAGTCTGTGTTTTGATAAAAATCGTGACTCAAAATCGTATGTAAGAATAAAACATCGAAGGCTGAACACATTAGCGTTAAGTTCATGTCGGGACCAACGTGCTGCGATGATGACATGCCCATTTATTAACTTATTCCCACGTACCCACAACTCTGAATTTTGGCGGTTTCGGCCAACTACGGGTTCGTTTGTGTTCTCCCGACATATTTTTCACTTCCACCAACCTCCACACTAAGTTCCACTGCAACTTCTGTGGTAACAGGATTGGCAATGGCTTTCGAAACTAACATTGATTTTAGTAAAGAGTAAAAATAGTAGTAGATAAAATATTCTGACAACGAACTACCTAAAATGACACTTATGGTTGAAAATTGAACTCCACGTACCAATGTTGGTGTCTTGTTTTTTTCATTTGGAGGATTTCTTGTACGAAAATAGGATAGATTTACAAACGCACTTATGCTTAGATATTATCAATAGCATACTCGTAGTTCTATAATTTATAATATATGGAAATTAGCCTACTAAAAGGAGCCTCCCAGAAATTACACGGCTGTGTAAGGTGTCACGACAAGTGAATTAAATAAAAAGGATGAACTGACAAGAAAAAAAAACACAAAAAAGAATCGACTTCTGCACTGAAAGTATAAAAGTTTTAAAAGGAAGCCATGGAAAACAAAAGCGCTAAAACAATCTTCAAATAATCACTTTTCAAATACGGACAAAATCTCGGCTAATATTCATTTCAGAGTTGCTCGTACCAAATCATAATGGGTGCTATAATGACTATTTAATTTAAAACATCTTACTTAAAACAACAACAAATGACATCGTTTTGATAATGTCATCCTATGTCAGTGTCATGGCCGTCACCAGTAATCGGCGTGTAAACAGCGACAATGATTGAAAATGACTGTTTTCTCGCCGTTTCCCACACAACACAGCAGTAGGTAGTTTATCGAGTAGGTAGAGCCAGCATGATCGTTACACGCCTCGTTTACCACGGGCCGCGTGTTTTGCGACGCTTTTGACGTGATAGATAATGTTTATGAAAGTAAACGTCATGAAATCTATCCCAAAAAATACAATCAATGCTAGTTAGCTGAGTTTATAAACCCTATTTGTACGTCAATAGTGTAATAAAATGGATATAAACACAATTTTGTTACGTCACTACTTCCGGAAATGCATTCTGCAGAATCCTATGTCCAGCAGTGGACGTTTCCTAACTGATGATGATGATTCTGCAGAAAAGAACGATTTGCAGCTGTCATTCACACCACTCCAAAAATCACGCCCCACGTCGAGCATCAACCTCTGATTCAGAAGCTATACCACACCTAGATCGATGTTACAGAAAATCACTTATAATATGAGTGCAGTTAAATAAAATCAAACTCAATTAAAACCGCATTCAATTGTAGTCATTACTGGCTGTCTTACGATTGCAGTGAAGTGTGAATATTTGGTTTGGGTTTATAAAATGCAAAAGTAACAATAATGGAAATGTTTCAAAGAGCTATCAGTCAACGACCTAGATGGCGTTGATAGTTGATAGAGAGACAAAAGGGGTTTAGATGTATTGCCTAAGTCTTATGTTGAAAAAAATTATAAGATTATTACGTAAAGTAACTTACCTTACTTACTTACTACTTACTAAATGTGACCATGACGTATTTACTAAGTCATATTTTGTAAAATGGCCGAACATATCATTGTGTGCTTACACAAGCGCCGGCCAATTTTTCAAGTATCTAGAACAACAGCTTTTATCCACTGAAGTTTGACCTTTGGAAAACGATGTAACCCTATATGTTCACAACTATACACAATGCATTTATTAGGCATAATTATCAAATTATATCCGCAGACAATTATCGATTTCACAGAAATGTCAGGAGTTTCCTTCTAGGAGCATTTAATCACTACGTTTTAAGAGACGGGACTCCCATACTAGCCAATCGCATTCATCGACATGGCACTTATACACCAACCGCGTGGCAGCAGACCATAAACATCAGCTGGCTACCCGACAGGATACGTCAAACAACTGAGGTACCAACCTGACGGACCAAGTAGAGCTGTTCCGTTTGATCTTTATCGATATCGATAAAATATACAGAATGGAAAATAGGGAACCCATGAATCAATATTTTTTTCAAACCACAGGGTTGAATTCACATTCATAAGCCTAATGCTGCACAGTAAAGATTTAGTGCACTAGACTTAAATGTATACCCACGATAAAATAAAAAAGGTTTTTATTTTTTATTCAATTAGATACAGAGCTAATTTGATGGTACATAAACGAATAACTTTAACTTTTCTGTCATAATAAAAACTATTAAATAATGCCTTCAATTCACACCTCATCACTTTTTTTAACAACTTCGTGACGATATTGTTCATTTTGCAAAGTATTATGCCTTTTACCACAAACACTGATTTGTCATTGATTACTTGCATCTACAAAACCTTCTTCTTTTAATGTCCTAAGAATGTAGATAAGACGATTCTTCAAAGCTTCACTGTTTCCTCCTTGCAAATTATTTACTTTTTATTATCTTTCTTAATCGAGATGTAACTTCCAACTCTGTAAATACAATAAACATTTCAATTGAAGGACATACGTATTTCTTTTATTATTAAAATTAAAACATTGTTAGAATATATTTTTTATTTTTTACATATAGAGTATGTGATGCGGACGAACAATGGGTATATATTGTAGCTTGTGTGACGTCATCTATACATCAACCACTTGCTCAGCCAGGCGTCCGACAAACCAACATTAGTTAAGACACCACTAGTCTACGGTCAGTAGTTTCCGAGATATGTCTGTTTTTAGTTTGACAGCTGTCATCCGAAATGAAGTTCTCGTCGAGACCTTTGACTTTGCTAAAGACACCGCTAGTCTGCGGTGAGTAGTTTCCGAGATATGACTGTTTTTAGTTTGACAGCTGTCATCCGAAATGAAGATCTCGTCGAGACCTTTGACTTTGCTAAAGACACCGCTAGTCTGCGGTGAGTAGTTTCCGAGATATGACTGTTTTTAGTTTGACAGCTGTCATCCCAGATTTCATATTTGAGAAAATTATACTTTTAACCAACTTCAAAAAAGAGGAGGTTAACAATTATACGAGTATGTTTTTTTACACACCAACTTCAAAAAGGAGCTATGTTTGTTACCTCAGAACTTTGAAAACCAAATGTCTTAGATTTGTATTAAGTATTAATTTATTTTATGAATGTTGTAGACTTTTAGGACAGTTGAAGTCGGTTTCTTTTTAACGCGTTAATATATAAGCCATATGGGTGAAAACATTGCCCTCCTTCTGACGCAGTCGGGTAAAAATGAAGTCCACGCCGACGAAGTAAAAAAGGTAAAGATTCTACTTCGGGAATAGCTCCAATAGGCATAATCATTCATATAGACATGATTTACTTTTATATTTTTGTGCTACAAGATCAATTGCCTTGAAAGTATCGATAGTTAAAACTCATCACTAGTCACACAATAAAATCGAAAATAACTTGATTGTTCGTAGACCGATTTACTCAGAAATGGTCCAAAACATCTAATTTAATGCTTACCGGACATCAACCAAAGGATATTTTTGTATTAAATATCATTTTGTAGAAATTTTTGCGACTAGCGCGATGTCCACTAATTTCACAAGTTATCAACTATTCTTCGGTGGCATTTTTATTAAACTTGTTTACTGAACAATATTAGATGCTTCTCACTTATTTAGGTAACAAAATAAGCATAAAATCAAATATTAACGGTGAAAAAACTGCAAAATTAAACTGACATATAAATATTTACAACCAATATGGCAGACGGCTGACACAATATTGAAAAGAAAGAGGAAATACACAAATGAGTTCTATATCAGTATCCGGCATTTTGTACCTCAGATATGTATCTTTTCTGACATAATCAAAGAGTATCAAAAGGAAACACAGTTATTCGTGTAAATCCCATAGAATAGGTTGTTTTCTTCCTACTTTCACTAGACTGGTTTCCTTTTATATTGCCCCAAGAGTATATAAATATTTCCCTGTAAAGTTCAAAGTCTACAAAAAGTGTGCCGAATGTCATTTACCAAAGAACTTTGCCGTAGAATACACAAAGAAGGTTCGCTTTATGGATAGTCTTTGAAGTAGTCTCTAAAGAGTTTAGTCGCGAATGTGTAGTGTAACCATCTACAATAAAACTTATACTCCAATAATAAATAATCAAACAAAAGATTGAGGCAAAAGGTTTGCCTCTGCATAATAATATACTGCAAAGATAATGGAGGATCTGTTGCAGCGCTGGTTTTCAGGTTAATTACACCTATAGAGGAAAATAAACATAAATGCGTTATTTTTTCTTCAACTTGTAAAAATATAGTACAAGAAAATAAAAAAATTCTCACATATATTTACTGATGTACTTGTTCATACATAAAAGCAAGGCATGTAGGTATAAAAATCATGTTGTGATTGTTGTGATGATAAAATTCTGTTCTGAACTTCTTTGTATTCCAGAACCAATCTACTTCTTATGTAATTGTGTGATGAATCTTGGATGAATATGGCTGCATTTTCTTCAACTTACAGTCTGATTGCAAATGGAAACGGGATAAAAACCTATTTATAGTCTAAGTGGCACTTCGTTTTGTAATGCGTTGAAATCAAATAAATAATTCAAAATTTGATAAAAAGGCGTACCATAAACAATATAATCACGTATATTTGACGGTCATCATCTCAGTTGGTGTTTTGTGTGAGCATGAGTCGTCTCGATAATCGAAGTAATAACTTCAATTATAAAATTTTAAACAGGTAAAAATCAAAAGCAATCTACTTGTCTGTGGTTCTTGCATGGGCCGTAGTCAGGTACGTTGGGCCTTGCACTTGTCCAACGCTTGCCCTAGAAATATTATCTGTCCTAATCAAGTAGCTAAAAGCAAAAGCATTCTGAGTTTATTTATCATCATCATCAGCCGGGAAACGTCCACTGCTGGACATAGGCCTCCCTCATGGTACGCCACATCGACCGGTCCCGAGCCACCTGCATCCAGCGACTCCCCGCGACTCTAACCAGGTCGTCGGTCCATCTAGTAGGGGGACGGCCTGGTAGACGTTTCCCGGTACGTGGTCGCCACTCGAGAACCTTTACTCCCCACCGGTTATCGGTTCTTCGAGCGATGTGGCCTGCCCATTGCCACTTCAGCTCACTGACTCGTCGAGCTATGTCGGTGACATTCGTTCGTCTACGGATTTCCTCATTCCGGACCTTATCACGTAGAGAAATTCCGAGCATAGCTCGTTCCATTGCTCGCTGAGTGACTTTGAGCTTGTTTATTCGGCCTACAGTAAAAGACCACGAGTTTATTTATATTGACATTTAATCTAGATATGCAATATATACATTATCAGTACTCCAGCGGTGAACTGCCACAGTTAGATTCTATACAGAACACCGAAAGGGTGATGGTAGATTTATTGACGTCAAAAAAGATTTGTTACAAAGGAGGCATAAAAATACTAGGATTACATTTATTTACCATTCTGTTTTCAAAACGTCAAATGCCATATCATTGACGCCATCTTTGTTTTTCAAGTTAAGTCTTGCCTGATTTGTGAGTTTTGATTTGAAATGTTTTTGTACAAATAAATTAGATAAAAATATTCCAAAATGGCAATCAAATCAATTTTAGTCTTCAACCTTTTACAATTAGTAGTGCACAAGTACAGGCCGAGGTTACATACATCCGCGGAATGTATCATTTACTTTTTTTGGTACAACAATATGACAATGATGATGACGATATTTTATTATGATGCTTTGCAGATATCGGAAGCTAGCTTCGTGACGAGCGTCGAAGAGGCGTCAAGCAGTGTCGACCAATGCACGCAGACGCCTCCGAGCGGCAAGCCGCGCCCGCGCACTCTCCAAAGGTACCTCACCACTGACCACATCTTCGAGAAGTCCCCGAATAGGACGCAAAGATACAAGACGGAATACCGAACAAAAAGTCTAGCCTTCAGTGATTCGTACCCATTTCTCGGAAAACCACCTAGCTATGATAGCGGACTGTCGGCCTCAAAGTAAGATTTGTCGATGTTACTGTTGCGGGTGTCACTAACTTTGGGAGTGGATGTTGTTGGTCGTAACATCATTGATCGGAAGCCATGGCCATTTTGAACCTTGTTCCTTTTTTTAGATGACTTATCATTTTTATAGTGTCCTCTATATGAAGTATAACAGCAATAAACGTATAGAATCCTTAAAATAATTAATAAGAACTATTAAAACCACCCTCACACTGAAGTCATCAAAAGTATTCATGTTTTTACTGGCGAATACTGTAAAACTAATTCCTTATTGTGAATAAAGTTATGGTTTAACTGGTAATTTGGAAATTACCATAATATTGTGATTATAAACATATAGAGTCCCTAAATAAAACTAACAGCGGCCCTGTACATTTCACAAGTAACAATGAGGGTACCCACAAATTTTGACATTAACTTCCTGACATCGCAGTTTTAATGTTCCTTTGTCTGTCTTGAACTAACCTTGCACTCGAATAACCATCCTCAATAATTGAAATATCAATAATATTGTTAATTACTAAATCAATTAAGCTATTCCGTGTATAAGAATCATAAGTGTTGTGACAACTAACGTTTTTGTTTGCCATTTTGATGTGATTGTTCATCTGAAATTGTGTGTAATCGGTATTTTACAGTATAGTTTTTTTCGACTGTGAATTACAGCGTAATATTGTAAGTAATTTAGTTTCAATTTAAGTCCTAATTCCAATATTATTCCGTGGCGACAAGACGACTACGAGAAAATTCCAATAATTGGGAATAAACATCAACGGCAAGCTATGGGGATTTATTATTACAGTATTATGTCCAACAGTAAACTTATGTAGTGTTAATGGTGTTCTACGGTTCCTTCAGATTACTTTTAAGAGGGTATGCTGTTGTCAAAGCGCCCATACAAACGTAGTCCAGTCATATTTTGAGTATTAAGCTAAGAAAATCTATGAAATTTTCAAGACACAATCTAGAAACAAATATCTGTGTCGGTGGTGAGTCAGATTTTCGTTTAAATATATACTTCCAGATTTACAGGGCGTCAAAGTATTGTATTTTACGGTAGTAAAAAGCCCCAACTTTGAACCTGTTTTACAAGAGTATGAATCAATTTAGAACAATTTGGAAAAACCACCGACATCTGAAATTTTATTAATATACTGTATTTAAAAAATGGCTACATAATATACAGTATCCTTCAAATGATCACTGGACTACGAAACATCCAAATAACGGGTGGATAACTTCGCTTAGTGTATGCTGTCTCACCGTACGCGCTCGGGTAGGATAGAGCTCGGAGAGGGACAGCTACAAAACAATGCAACCTTGAACGCGGCCACGTGGTCTTACCAACATAGCCTCTTAACATAAGATCGAACGTAGACCGAGTATTTTGACTGTGATTAATTTGATAATCTTGTCGTATAGGCAGATGGGCCTCCAGAGTACTTTCCATTTTTATGTTATAGAATGGGTCAAATAGTAATACAGAAGTTGCTTTGTGGATATACCTTGTTATTCTTAATGGCGGCAAGCATAGCCCAAATCCGGATTAGAAGCTTGATATATTTTACTTTACCCCTACCAAAATTCTAGTGTAGGCGTATTAGGAACCCTTAGACGTAGAATTGGGAACCTGATGACTCAAAGTAGCCTAAGACGCATTCATTCCAAACCAACTTTATGTGCAGTAAAAAAGGTAGTTTTTCATTGAGTTATTTCTCCACCAGATACAAAGTAAACGCATCAGATAGCCCGACTATATCGCTCACTCCGCCCCACAGTCTGGACTACATTTGCCCCAAAGGTGGGGGGAGTCCCAACGGCAGTGCTACCCCCAACGGAATGGTGACCAGAACCGCTCCCACAACGGTTCTGCTCAGCCCAGGGTACTTGCAGAGTCCATGCCAATGTAATCAGTCAATAAAGGTAAGTCGGACAGGTTTTGATGCTGCCATATTGACTAACGAAAACGGTTTCGTCACGATGTTATTGTGGACCAAAGTACGGTTAGGAAATGGACGCTTTAACTGGGAGTCAACAGAACTTTTTCTTTTATTATAAACATAATTTATAGCTGTTATGAAGACTGTTGCTTGTTCGCTCAGTCCTTCACGTGCAGGGTAATGCCGAAAACCTGAGGACAAGCCGTGAGCAACACCATTCATGGGACCTAGTTTACCTCTCAAGCCCAAAGCGAAGCTCAGACGTACTATGGACACATGCCTTTCACGTTTGGGTATTTTTGAAATTGTAATGACGGACTTAAACAAATAGATCTCCATTCATGGGTAGATGGCACCGTCATAGCAAAATTTAACTGTCAATATTTTAGTGAATTTAAAGCAAGGAGTTTATATACTAAATTACTTGATGCAAAGCCATTAAAACTTATTGTAGCATACCTACCAAAGAGAACATTATAACTACTGTTTAAGTAAATCTGTCAAAGTTATTAACAATACTTTTTGGGGGTTTGTGAACTGACATGATGATTTATGAAAGTTTAATTTCGAGCTGTTCCGCGCCATCTACCGGGTCCTTTAAGTACTCAACTGACAGACGTCTCTAAAAGTCCCTCATTGGTACTCGTACCTGTGGCACATGCATGTTCAATGCTAAAGCAAATTGCCGCGGATACTTGCGCCTGCGCTTCGACCGGAGATTAAATGAGCATTAACTAAACTGGATTAGTGGGACACTATATCGGTACTTTATAAAGAACACTAATCACTTCATGTTTTCTTTCCGAATCCCAATGTTTACTGCGTTTTCTTTTCTTTATATATAATGTAAATAAAGTAATCGACAGATCTTGGAAACACAATGAGTGTGACTGGAACTGAAAGAATAATCAATCACTCAAAAATAATCCTATGTCCTACAATAACCTAAATTTCCACCGCTCTCTTCGTTTTGTTGAATATTTTATTGATTTTATGCGATACACACTGACATTGGCGTCAAACTTATAACTCTCCTATTTTTGCGTCGGGGGCTAAAAAGGGATTAAATATTTTTTTGGGAAAACCATAAACTAAATAGAAAAATAAAAAGTCTATGATCCTGGGTTGATTTGTCGCGAGGTGTGTCATGTCATATAAACAACTAATTATTTTAGTAGTCCTTCCTATTCCTTTCAGTAGTCCTTCCTAAAATATACCTATTTGTTTCTCGTAGACAAATACGTAGCAATAATATCAACTATATATGGACGTACTACACATATTCATCATCAACAGCCTATATATGTCCCCACTACAGGGGCTCAGGCCTGCTCTCCTATAGTGAGTGTATGGGACATAGTCCACCACGCGGGCCCAGTGCGGATTGGCGGACTTCACATGCCTGTTTAAGACATGCAGGTTTCCTCACAATGTTTTCCTTCACCGTTAAGCAATCGGATAATATACTTGAATTGAAAAACAACAAAAAGAAGGTATACGGCTGGATTCGAACCCTTAACCCTCTGATTGAGAGCCCACGCCTTATCCATTGCGCCACCGACGCTTTCACTTACATTTTATTATAATTACAAGCCCAAAAATTCGTTGGAGTCTGCCTTCTCCATTCCGTCTCCCTTCGTTTTCAAAATCACTTATTCATTAAAGGTATTATAAAAGTATTTCCCTCGATTTTTCAGAGCGTAAGTGAAATAGCGTTAACAATGCCAGCATCGCCGGGATGGAATGAGGAGGCCACGGGGAATCCCTCACCAGATGGCCTGTCCTGGAGAAGACTACACATGTCCAGGGCTAAGCTGAAAGCCACGGCCACAACATCCGAGTTGTTATCAGGTATATGAGCAAGCCTTCATCACATCTTGTTGATTATTGGAAAATTTAAAGGTCATAGCCACTCCCACTTTGCTTTGACTATAAGCAACAAAAACCTGTTCATCGATCGGATACGAATGTCGTAAGACTCTTCTGGTCTTTCTGATCTTCATAGTCTTTGGTTATCATCATCAACAGCCAGGAAACGTCCACTGTTGCACATAGACCTTCTCCATGCCTGCTCTATAACCACAGTGCAGAATAACCAGTGGAAGGTGCTGCATACGGGGGCCCCTGCAGTTGCTAACCGTATGCATTTTCGGCATACGCGTGGAATTTTGTACTCAAAGTCAAATTATAAAATTTAATGTCGTGGAATGTGTACTACAACTTTAATTTACACAAAAGGTGGAATATATTCCACAGATACAAAATTTAATTCAACAAAATGTTCTAATTTTAAACTTCAGACAAGCGCGTTGATGTCTTTCCATGCTGTCCCTTTCTGATACACTGACATGAAAGTTAGTGTTGTCGCAGCTTACCTCACCTCCCACCGTAAATCGGCACATTTTGTTCATAACAAAATCGCATTCACGCTCGCTTCAGCCATACTCCTTGTCTGTAACCTACTCCTCTATTTAAATCTCTCTGCTCCACAGGTTTTGCAATGGTAGCCATGGTGGAACTACAAATCAACGAGCCGACGAACGTCCCCGAATGGTTGTTCGTAATGTTCGCGGTGTGCACAACCGTCTTAGTCGCAGTCCACATCTTCGCCCTCATGATCTCCACGTATCTATTACCAAATATCGACGCCGTCAGCAAGATGGAGACTCCTGGGGGACCCACTGGAGCTCTGAGGGATTCCCCGCATGAGAGGATGAGGGGTTTCATCGAGCTTGCTTGGGCGTTCAGTACAGTTCTAGGTAAGCTTTCGGTTGGCGGTATCAAAAAAGAAGGAGGTCTCAATTAGACTGTATAGAAATACTATTCGGCATACTTACAGTTATTACAGTTCATACATATACTCGTATTTGCGAATAGCTCTGCTGCACTGTAACGCCGAAATGGACCTGTCTCAGCATATGCGGCAGCAGTAGCTGCAGCGCTGATTTTCAGTATGGTTTTTATGGATGATAATGTACTGGTAATTGATGATGATTATGAATCGATTTTGAAGATTTTTGTTTGTCTCAGCGCTTTTTGAGAAAATCAACAAAAAACAAATATGTACCCAGATAATGCCCTCCCACCCCTATAAGGGTGAACAATTTAGGGGATGAATGATATAGACTTTTAGAGCAGTTGAAGTCAGTTTCTAGTTTTTTTGAACGTGTTATTTATCAACGTGTTGCTAGCTACCATCATATAACCCAAGTCTGACGTCAAACACCAGTGTTACTAGCACTGTTGTGTTCCGGTATGATAGGTAGCAGAGCCAGCCAGCTCATAAGCTTGAGTCTTCGAGGTGCGCATGCTTACCATCCAACTGCCTTATCGTCACTTACTATTGGTGAGAAGAAGGACAAGGGATAACCCATCATACATCATCCAAATCGGTTCTCCCAGTCAAAAGTTCTGAGGTAACATACATAAAAAACAAGGAAAAAAATACATACCCGTCGAATTGATAACCTCCTCCTTTTTTGAAGTCGGTTAAAAATGTCTAAGAGAGTTGGCTTTAAGATATGTCTCATCTTATGCTACCTCTGAATGAAGACTACATTCCCAAAATAGCTACTATTCAAAAAATCATTAGCATATTCCCAAAACGTCAACAGCACGATAAGAAAGTAGTTAATGTTTAAATTGAGGTTGACATAGAATACTCGTATTATCAATGCGTCACATTTATTTATGTTAAAGAAATATTGAATTATAAGCTTATTGTGATTTGCAGGTTTATTCCTATTCCTCGTGGAGATAGCTATTCTCTGCTGGGTGAAGTTCTGGGACTACTCGTTCGCAGCGGCTACAGCAGCCACCGTCATTGTTATACCAGGTAATTACATTTATTAGCGAGTTCAAATAGACATACAACTTTTTTAAATGGTCTTATTGTATTCTGTTAAGCTTCTGACATCACCTGCTATCAATTTTTGGCAAATATTTTCAATTTCAGTTCATTAGCTGTATTATAGTACCTATAGATAACGGCCGCAAAGTAGTTACAATGATTTCGGCGGTACAAGTTTCATACTAAATTTCTGTTGCCATAATCTTTTAAAATATAATATCTGGATTTGTGTAGTAACTATCTAAAAATAGGACATCAGATTGTGATGTCGCGAAATGAGTATCATTAACATACAACTTCACTGGGAATAATACTTTTCATTTTTACACACTATTTTGATAATTGTTCAAAGCGCCTTCTAGGGACCATTAGCTACAGCTACATAACGACTATTGTAGCTGATAGTAAAATTGTGCGTTAGTGACATTCATTTCGTGACACTATAATTTCATATACTATTTTTGTGTAGGCAATCAATTATTTAAGCCAGCTATTCTATAAATTTTGTATTGAAACATCCCAGCAGTATATACGTATTTATAGTTTTTAACTGATCTATGTATACATGAATTTTTGCAATAGGTTTATAACAAAAACAAAAAAACAAATTTAACAATATTATTTAATGAATTACTAAAATTGCAAATAAACCACCATCTTCCAAGTTCGCGCCAAATAGTGGTAGACATAGACTTTAAAGTACCTTCTTGACCACAAGAAGGCCTAAAAATTGGACCATCTTAGCAATTAACAAAAAAAATTGTACATGTACACTCGAGTACAAAAATATGTATCCACCTTTGAACCATGTCACATTCACCCTTGCTTGTTCCTATAAAGCGTGTTGAAGGGAATGTCAATTAATAGTGAATGTGACATGGTTCAAAAGTGGATACATATTTTTGTACTCGAGTGTACATTATTATATTTTAAAATGTTCTTTTTTTTTCAGTGTTAATAGTTTTCGTGGCGTTTGCGATACACTTCTACCACTCCCTAGTAGTGCAGAAGTGCGAGACTTCGGTGCAAGACATAAAACAGCTGGAGAACATGAAGCGGGATCTCGACACGGCCACAGTGAAAGTTAACATGTTCTAAATTCATTATAAAGTCCTCTCTCGGTTGATTGCTTAGCAAAGGCATGTACTTACAATTTTTAAATTGGCGTAAATGCTCGATTTGGAGCAAAGTGGCAATAGATCGACGAATTTCGTGGTAAAAGAAGTTAAATCGATAGATTCCAATAAATGGTGCTGATAATTATTTATTTCAAAACAAAACAGTGCAAAATTTAAAAAAAAGTATGTACTGTTTTAATATTTATTTGTTTTGTATGTTTTGTACAATACATCCTTTTCATATTTACATAATCTTCAATCAATTTAAAAAATTGATTACGATTGTTTAAACCAAGTTTAAACAGTAAACATAAGAATGCCCTTGTCCTGATTTTTTTGTGAAATTTTACCAAATATACCAATAATTTTTTTTTCGTATAACTTCCGACAACGAAAATGGCAATAAACGAATAATTTGCAACCGAAATCGACAACAAAACAGAGTTAAGTAATATTTTGTTGAATGAAGACGCTGCGGGCAGCAGTACACTCAGCGACGTAAATGTGAAAACAAAATTCCAATATTAAATTAGTGAAATGGGTCTCAAAGACATTAGCTGTAAAATAGCGTAAGTTTATTTGGTGATAAATTATATAATTATAAAAAAGTAGACAGTGCACACAAACGTAAAATAAATGAACCGCAATATTTTTTTGATATTTTACTAATAATTTCATCATCGTCTACCCGCGGTTGGACATATACTATAGTACACCGTATTTGACGTTCTATGGAAGGATATTTCGATGATTAAATGTTGTCTCTCTTCTACCTTAATTTGAAGAAAAATATGAATATTTGACATAAGTAGTGAGTAAATAATTATATTAACACAACAAATTTTTTAATGTTTTTTCTTGTTTTTTCTTGCGCTCTGTCTATTTTTTCACTAATCTCAAATTATTATGTGATTGCAATGTAAATATATTTAAGTTTTTATTTTTTAATTTAACTGATTCGATTTATATGTGACATGTGTAGTTTATTTTGTGTACCCTTATATTTATGCTCATCACAAATAAATGTAGTATATTTTATACGTGATGTAGCATAGGTAAAGGTGATCAGGGTAGCCAATGGTGTTGAGCAACACTGTTCCTTGTGATTTGTTGATTATGGGCGTAAATTACATTTCTTAGAGACTTAATATCTGCTATCTCTCTTTTTCCTGTACAAATTAAATTATACGGAAGACAGCAAGTTACATACATAACAAAATTTTTGATCTAGAATTTTATGTCATAAGCATTTCAGTTCATTTTGCATTACAACGCGACCGAAAGAATTAGGCAAATGGAAAACATGGCGTCGTTTGAACTAGGGATGGAATACCAAATAGCTAGCGTAACTAGTATTTTAAAATAATGTAAACGTGAATGTTTAGGTATTAGATATGTAGGTTGAAGCCTGAATTAGTGAGAGCGAGTTCCCGACTATGCGTCGCCTAGTTGTTTTGGTCGCGTAGTACTGTAATTTTACAGGCTGTAGTAACTTGCTGTGCTGCCGAGTGTACAACCACTAAGTTTAAATATACATCTTATCGTCGTGTAATTTAACATAAGTGCATTAAACTTGGCTAACAGCTCAACATCGCAATAAAGCCCCTAAATGGAGTCTCAAAATCATTTTAGAAATTGCGAATAATGTTCATTATTAGGTCCTTAATTAGAACTCATTATTGCAACTTCACCAAAGAGTCTTCCACTAGATAGGACCGTTGTTTTGTTTCAACCATAGACGAGCACATACGATTAATGTTAATTTTTTAAACTGCATAACAAAATCAGTATTAGAATAATAATATAAACTTTTTTTTACTATGAATGTACTCGAAATTATTATGTGATTTATATACATTTTATAGAAAGGCCATAAACTTTTCTTGTTGCTTTTTCTGCTACTCTGGTTTCAATATGCTAGTTGCTTCTAATGTTTATAAGTGGTCTAATAGTTACACGTTGGGAATAACAATCTGGATGTCCCGGATTCGATTCCCAGTCGGTAATAGGTTTGGTTGGTGGTAAGGCATTTTCGGTTTTTAAGGTTCTCGAGTGGCGACCACGTACCGGGAAACGTCTACCAGGCCGTCCCCCTACTAGATGGACCGACGACCTGGTTAGAGTCGCGGGGAGTCGCTGGATGCAGGTGGCTCGGGACCGGTCGATGTGGCGTACCATGAGGGAGGCCTATGTCCAGCAGTGGACGTTTCCCGGCTGATGATGATGAAGGCATTTTCTATATCTGCCTGACTAGCTACAACCATGTTACGTTAGTCTGCCGCCAAACATCAGTGTTAATAGCGCTGTTGAAAGGTAGAAGAGCTATTGCCTTTTGTGGTTGAGGCTTCTTGGTGCGCACGCTTACCATCTAATGGCCCTATTGTCACTTACCACGAGGTGAGGTAAAGGCCAAGTGCAAACACATCAAACATAAAAAAATATTGTTATGAGATTTGGATAATAGTTACCGAAAGAGATAGCAGAAACAGTGACGTCATAAATATATGGATGTAGTGATGATTTGTATCATGTAAGTAAATTGTTATTGAAATAGCTGTATTTAAATTATTAATTTTTTATTAACTTTGAAAAATCATGATATTTCATTTTTATTTTGCTATTAACGAATCGTGTGTGTTCGCCCTGCATAAGACTGCATTGAATGTTATGTTGTTAAAATTTAATATTACTTGTGAATGGAAATGATTCCCAATTCCCAATCAGTATTTCTATATTTGTGTATGCTAGATATTTCTTGTGTAGCTTAGTTATTTACATGTAAGATTAAGCGTTGATATGTTTTTAAATCGAAAATGCTACTGATATTTTGAATAATAAAGATATTTAAATCCTATATCATTATTTCTTTTCCAAATTTATGGATAGAATTACGGAATTAAATATAAAACAATATTCTTATTAATTAAAGAAACGGCCAAGTGCGAGTCAACTCGCGCACGAACGGTTCCGTACTCTATAAAAACGACAAAAAATCACGTTTGTTGTATGGGAGCCCCTTACATATTTATTTTATTCTGCTCTTTAGTATTTGTTGTTATTGCGGCAACAGAAATACATAATCTGTGAAAATTTCAACTGTCTATCACGGTTCCTGAGATACAGCCTGGTGACAGACGGACGGACAGCGGAATCTTAGTAAATTTAGCCTTAGTACTAAGCCTAAGTACCCTTTAGGTACGGAACCCTTAAAAGGAAGAATCTGTTATGCAAGGCTGCATAGTTGTTTGGCCCGAGTTTAGGATTGAACCATGAGCGGAGCGAGTTATTAACATTACATCAAAAAAAATTATCGAAAGAAAAAGTAAAGTTATTTTCATCGTCATGTTCGAAATTCAAACTCTTTTCACGCTAACGGACAAAAACAGCTTTTCCACGCAAACACGCAGATTTCGAATATTATATTCTTTGTTTCGAATAAACAACAACAAACAAGAAAGACTTTCCAAGCTAGTGAGGTAAGAAATACTTTAACAACTGTTGAATAATGGATGTAAGTATGCATATTTAGCACGCGTTTCCAAGTTCTGTGGTATTTCTCATAAAGTAATTTTGGGATTTATGAAAAAAAAATGCAGTTGTGATGCTACTTTCATTTATTAAAATTCAAATTAAAAAATTATCAGCCTTACCACTTGCATACATAATTATTATTGGCATTTACATTCCATACAAATTAACATACATAATGATGATATATTTACAAAATACTACACTTAGCTAATTTCAGAAGTACAACACTAAAAGCCATAGCATAATCTATAGTGGTTAACAAAGTAATATCGACTTTTCCACCACCACTGAGAATGTTAATATTTTACGTGAGAAAGTTGGGGGTTTAATGTATGATTTTTTCCCTCCGGATAGAAAAATTTCCACTGGATTCCATTCAGTTTAAACATGTCTCTGAATGTGAAGTGATTAAAAAACCAATATGGTCCAATACTGTGCCAGTTGGGTTTAAAATGATTCGAATATTGGAAAATATAAAATGAGATTTCATAAAATGCAAGCTATGTCATGAAAAGTTGTGAAGACTTCTTTTCCAGATGAATACCGAATTGGAATTCGTTTTCAATTTGCATACTGCTCTGCTCTTAGCACACACATTGGAGCTCCAAATGTTGACAGTTCCAGTACATTTCTAGAGAATATTAAATCCTTAGAATCTGTTCCTAAAGAAATCCATAGAAACGAGGCCGTTCATTTAGAATCTTGCTTGTGAGGGAACAGAACGGAGTATACAAGAGACAACATTAATTTGTTAGTACAGTTAAACTGTCACATTATTTAAATTAATACAACTTTTTGCTGTCAGAAGTGCATCTACAGATATCTAAAATACACTAAACCAAAATAAAATACCATTCAGCCAATAATGAATTGTAGTAAAGAACCAAAAGTGGTGATCAATCTATTCACAATTTAAAACATAATAATTATTCACTATATTATACTATTATAATATATACTATTATAACTACACTGGATATTTAAAAAAAAACTTGGATAAAATTTTAAGCAGAGACCCAATGTGGTAACATGAGACACACAAGTGTGGTAAGAGAGGAATGAGTCATGCTTATACATCAACGATTTGAAGTTAAGATGTTACAATACAATGTCATACTCTCATCCCTCCCATACGACTTAATGTTACTACGAAAAAGCTGCTAACTACAGTCAAATAACAAGCATAAAGGAAAATTGACACACATCTTTAACAATGGCCAGTTTCAAGTTGTGTGTTTGCAGTAAAACGATATGGCAAGATATATAGTGGTTCCTGATACTTGAAATTATCAATTTTGCATTATTTCTTTGTTAGTTGTAAAATGTGCAATACATCAATATAAGATGAATACTTGTAGAGACAAGCAGAACTTCGTAATGAGTCCTGTAATGTTAAAATTATTAAAACTGTTTAAATAGCATGTCCATGTAATCATTTCAATTTATAGCAACCGTAAAATCCGAATTGAAATACAGATCGGGCTGATTCCAAAATATCAAGAGCCAATCAAGCAAATGTGTGAGTAGTTACGCAAAAATGGGTAGTAATAAAAAATCATAGACACCACACATTCATAGATAGATAACTTGTTAGAAAAACAGCAATTTTTGTGATGTTCCTTATTTGTTTAAACATCCTAATATAGTTAATAATCTAAATTCTGATCAATCTTTCGCATATCACTTAACCTTTAGTTCTATAACAATAAATCCTTACATACAATTTTAAAACTAAATATATTAGGTACAATATGGAAAAGTAATATCCAATTATCAATCACATTTCTATGTCCATCGTTGGAAATTCAGTCACTAACAATCCGTTTCTTTTTGGTGAATCTTCTTTTGTCTCTGACTTTTCTTTATCTTTGTCTTCTTTATATGTTCCTAGTATAATCTCTTCTTTTGGCTTCCACACTACTAGAGACATGCGAGGTTTCTCTAGCCTGTAATTAAATATGAAAAGATTAATTGCTCATAAACTGAAAAAATGACTTGGACCATACTTGTAAATGTGTGATCTAGTTAAAAAAATATTACATGATCAACAACCAGTGAACTCTGGTTGGTGGCTACAGACTTAGTATCACAATTCAGAGATCTCTGGTTTAATTCCCAGAGATAAATACATAATACACAAGTGCAGTTTTTTTAATTTAAATTATAGTGTTGTCAAAGTAGATGGCATCATTCTTCTTCTATTTTTTCTGTGAAGGTAGTGAAAGGCTAAAACAGTAAAACTGTACCTGTCGATCAATGCAGCCGGCAACAGTGGCTCTTCCTGTACTTTCTTAACCTCCTCCGACAGCACAATGGTGTGTCCCTTTAGTTTCTCACTGATAAGACTAGCTGCATTGCTTCCCACATCCTCCATGCCAACATCCATCAGTTCCTCCGTGGCTAGTCGGTGAGTAGTGTAGTCTGCAGATATGTGGAGACTGTTGAGATGTGCTGCCATTTTTTCTTCTGTAATGAGTTGCTTAGCCGGTCTGAAATGTTAAGAATTTAGATTGAACTAACATGCCAATGCTATTTTGGAACTAGATGCTAAAGTATACTCAAGTAACAGGAATTAAACTTAACATTTAAGTTTTATAATAGGGATTACCCACTTATTATTCTTGATCACCCCAAAACAATGGCTATATTTCTGTTTATTACTGGCACAAAACAACTGTGCCAATAACACTGGCAGCAGGCTTGGGTAACATGGCATCAGCTAGCAGCATAAAAAAGCTAAGGCAGATATGTACTAATAATAGATACATCTCTGGAAATCTGAAATTATTAGTATGAATATTTTTATGGAAATGTTGCAAATGGGTTGGGTCAACAAGATGTTGATGTCTGTTTTGAACCTTTATAGAAATATTAACATAGTCTATACAGGTTTCAGACAAAATTGAGACTGAGGCTGAAAATTCAGTTCCAGTTTTGACTGCAAATCTTGTTTCGACCCCAGTCTGCTCTGTTTTAGGGTTACATAGCCAAAAGATAAAAACAGGACCCTATGACTAAGACTGCTGTCCATCTGTCACCAGGATGTATCTCATGAACCATAATAGTTAGACGGTTAAAATTTTCACAGATATATTTCTCGCAACAAATACTAAAACAACTATTACACACACACACACAACAAATAAATATTTAAGACCCTTGAAATAATCACAGAATATTTAGTTATATATTCACTTTTAAAATAAATAATTAACTTTAAATAAAACTAATATTTATGGAGGTTTGACATGATTATTTTTTTGCTGTTTTTATAATGGTACGAAACTCTTCATGTACGAGACATACACTTGGCAAATTATACTGTACTGACTTATACTATACATTCTTTAACCTCGATAATTTGAGACATTGCAACAGAGAAGCTGAAAATACGGTAAGAGAATAAACTTACACGACTGGCTCCACATCCAAACTCTTTCTCTTACAATGCACAACAGGAGAAATTTTAGGTGCAGTGATTGGCTGAGGCTGCCCTGTGAACTCTACAACCTGTGGAGGCGAGGACAAACCCCACGTAAGACTCTTGGCATTCCATGGGTTCCCTGTTGGTGCTGGCATGATATGAGATTCCGTTGGCTTATCGTACGGCATTGATGTCCCGAGTGCCTGCTGCGTGTATATCTGCTTCGCTAGCTCCTCTGAATGACCGTACTGGTAGGACGGATACCCGTACACGTCCATTGTGATTGTATTTTGAACAGTAAGTGCGTTATCACCAATAAAACTAAGTAAACGAAGCGTATGCACAAAACAAAAACAACACCCGTGAATCTTGATTTCTTCTTTCACTACTTGTCTCTCAGTTTCTCTAGAGGACCATAAATATACATAGACAAATAGAATTGTAGAAAGTTCTTGAAAATTCTCTGGTTTCCTTCTCTACTACACCACCGCTATCATGCTGTTTTATGTTATTTTCCATAGACAAATAACTCTTTTTATTGAATGTTTATTTGACATTTGTTTTGTCGTGTGTTTGCTCAACGCAAAGCCTTGCCTTTCACTTTATAATTTTAGAGATTTTTCTGCTAATTTGATGAATAATTTATACTTTCCGTAGTCAGTTCTTCGAAAACAAACAAGTTGAAACTTTTCCCTTAACTGCAATGCTTTAATTCTTATATTCAGACGTATAATCTGCAAAAATGGGGTTGGACTTTGATGTGTTGGAGTTTTGCAAAAAACTGCGTCAAAATCGACCGCCACCATATCAGTGTCCGCTAGAAAAGTGTGACAAGGTTTACAAAAGCCTGTGCGGGCTGCAGTACCACCTGGTGAACTACGATCATGACAATCCAACACCGGCAACTCCGACGGTCGTCAACCGTAAAAAGGGATGGAGAACTAGGGCCCCGGTGCCGACCGGAGATATAGCCCTTCAAAGTCCACCCAAAGAAGCTCTAACCTTCGCCGAGGCTCAAAAAGTAGTACAATTTGAAATTGACGGGAAGATAAGTAGAATTCCCATTGATCAACCTTTGCCAGTTATGTCTTTGGAGGAGTGGGAGAAGAAGAATTCTGAGTTAGAGAAGCCCCTGCCAGTTGTAGAACCTCCACCAGACCCTCACGTCAAGCTGCCTGAAGCCAGTTTTAAGGTAAGTCTTGTTCATATAAAATATGTTTTAACAAAGTGTTGTAGATATACATGTTAATTTTTTTTAATGGTCAGCTTATTGAAGACTACAATGATCGCATCTGTGATGCACCACCTCAACCCAACGCATACATACGCTATATTGAAAAGTCAGCTGAGGAACTAGATGGAGAAGTAGAATATGATGTTGATGAAGAAGATACAGCTTGGCTAAATATTATAAACAAACAAAGAGGCAAGCAAGGTCTACCTACTGTGTCAGTTGATACTCTGGAGCTACTTATGGATAGACTGGAGAAGGAATCTTACTTTCAGGTATACATTATCAAAATATTTTTAAAATATATTTTTTTGTCTGATGCTGTGGCCTACTGGCTTCCTGCTTCCCAGTCCCAGGATTGATATTCATTGAGAGAATTTATCTAGTGATAGTGCAATAATAAATCAATAACATACACATTACCACCCATACTTATTAATGCTTTAGAATTACTAGATAATTATTGTTTACAATGTAATTTTTTTTAAAGTAAATTCAACCACAACACAAATATTGAAAATAATTGAAATCTTATAATAATAACAACATAATTATCATAAAATTAATATTAACATAAATATAAGTAATCTTTGGACTTCAAAAAAATTACAGAATTTAAACCAGAATGTATCTGAACAATACTGTGTCCTTCATCTGGCAACTTTCAGTTTAATGCTAAAATTTAGGAAGCATCATTACTTCCAAAAAAACTTTGTAACTCATAATACTGAGAAAAAATTATTTGTGAGAGGCCCTGCTATGGATTTGTTACAGGCATCTCAAACCGGACAACAAACGGCGGCAACAGTAGACGAGGATGCAGTATGCTGTATCTGCATGGATGGAGAGTGTCAGAACACCAATGTGATCCTATTCTGTGACATGTGCAATCTGGCAGTCCACCAGGACTGCTATGGTGTAAGTTATAACCGTAAATGAAAACAACACGCAAAATAGGCGCACCTGACGTCGAGTTGCGGAAACATGCCCCGATTACGAATACGAACCGTAAATGAAATGTAACTTCTAAAATGGCACATTCCACGAATGTGTAACGACCCAGCTTGGACATTGGAAAGGTTATTTTCAAATAAATATGGTTTAATTAACTTTGTCGAATATTTTGGTCTGGTTTATTTGTACAATAACGTTAAAAATCGAAGTAGGCTTAACAAGATACAAGAAAGACTTAGCAGAAAACCAAGATGGAGTCAATGAAATGATATTTTCATGTAGTTCAAAAAAGAATGATTTTGTACAAACAAAATACACACAAAAATAAAATTCTAGCATTATTCTATATCTCTAGATTTAGGTGTTCGAGCCTTCCGGCTTGACCCACTTGAGATAAACCCTTCTGAACATCAGCGCCATCTAGTAGTTTCATAGTGCAAATACACAGCGCGTCGGTGATTGGCTGTGCTGTAACGGTAGTGGGAGGTGTCAGCGCGGCTGTCAGGCACGCGAGTCGCGTGTCTCTTCAGTACGCTTTTGAATCTTCAGCGTCGTAGTAGTGCGCAACACGAAAATTCATCGACGACATTGATTTACAAGGATTACAGGTAAAATCATACCTACATTTATTATTATTTTTTCATGGTAACTTGTTGTGGATTTCCTTAGTTGGATAGGGAAACAATCCACAACGAAACACCTGAATATAATGCAAGCATGTCGCCCCCGGCACACGCGGGCGTCACAACGGTGTCGCCGTTATCGTTTCGCTAAGAATGATACTAGGACCAACAACGGTGCAAGCATGTCACCACCGGCAACTGCGGGCGTCACAATGGTGTCGCCATTATCGTTTCGCTAAGAACGATACTCAGACGAACAACGGTGCAAGCATGTCGCTCCCGGCACATGCGGGCGTCACAATGGTGTCGCCGTTATCGTTTCGCTAAGAACGATACTCAGACCAACAACGGTGCAAGCATGTCGCCCCTGGCACATGCAGGCTTCACAGGTGTGTCGCCATTATCGTTTCGCTAAGAACGATACTCAGACCAACAACGGTGCAAGCATGTCGCCCCTGGCACATGCAGGCTTCACAGGTGTGTCGCCATTATCGTCTCACTACGAGCGATACTAAGTCAATAACCAACTCGGTTGTTGCAAAGCACCAAACGTTGTGAGACGCATCAACTGCGACGTCTGGTCGCATCGACCGAGACGTCACGTCGCATCAGCTGAGGCGACGTCGTATCAACTGAGACGACGTCGTATTGACTGAGGCGACGTCGCATTGACTGAGGCGACGTCGTATCAACTGAGGCGACGTCGTATCGACTGAGGTGATAAGTCGCATCAGCCGAGGCGAGGGTCGTAGTGACTGAGACGTCATGTCGCATCAACCGAGGCGACAGTCGTATCGACCTAGACGTCACGTCGCATCAGCCGAGGCGACGGTCGTAGCGACTGAGACTTCATGTCGCATCAACCGAGGCGACAGTCGTATCGACCGAAAAGTCACGTCGCGTCAGCCGAGGTGACAGTCGCATTGATCGAGGCGACAGTCACATTGATCGAGGCGTCAGGTCATATCACCCGAGACGCCGCGTAGTATCAGCCGAGATGTTGGGTCGCATCAACCGAAACGCCGGGTTACATCTGCCGAGGCGTTCGGTCGCATCATCCGAGACGTCTAGTCACACCTGCCAAGGCTTCGGGTCGCATCAGCCGACTCTTGAGATATCTATTGATTAGACCAAACGCATTGATTGATAAGTCCTTGTCGTATCAATGATACGACTGGACTCACGTTTTCATACAACACGTAGCACGTCGCAAGCATTCTATCACATCACAATGACGTCTCACTGACTGTGATGTTTTGGCTTCAGTACAGATCATGGCACCTATGGTCATGGACTAACTGTGCCTAGGCCTGTTCCAACAGAAGAGAACGATTTTGGCAGTCATTGTCGACAACTACTTTGGTGGTTGGATGCCGTAGGAGGTCGAAGATTTATCCCAGTCGGACCTGTTCGGCGAATCCCTCTCACTGTCAACGTAAGCAAAGCTGCGAGTCGCAGTCCCGACAGAAGAGGGATCGACCCTCGCCAGATGATACCTCACTGTCAGAGAAAAAATACCGGTGCATTAGGATGATACCACGCGTTTGGCTACTGGGACGCACCCTCTACTGAACTGTACTCTCTACACATAGTCATGGTGAGGATTTACGCGAGGTCCTATGAGCTTTTTATGTGCACGATGCAACTTCTCAACCCGAGACGCACCTCAAAAGCCAGCTCCTCAAGGAAACGAAGAGAGTCCCCATTGGGACATCCCACTACCAAATCTTCCCGTCGGGAATAAACATTCACCGACATGCAAACCTCCTGCTTCGAACGCATGATGCACTTACTGTCAGATCAAACCCACTTCAGAGTGGGATGAACCATAGGAGTCATATGAAGATAACATTCTACCCGAAGATTTTCCGAGCACTTTCTTTCTATGTAGCGTAACCAGGTACGCAGGAAACTGTTGTAAACCTCCCGTGGAGACAGGAAAAGATATATTGACTGCACAAATTGCGTCATCACAGAGGAAGCTGAATGAACTAAAATCGTTAGCTACAGCCTCAGAAACAGACGCTATTGTCGTCCGTAACTTCACGCCACGTAAATCTGAAGCTGAGCTGAAATTAGCATATACTGATCCAAAACTGTTTAAGCCAGGTTGAATATGTTTACGTTTAAATAAAGATGTCTGGATAAACGCCCATTACGCCGAGGCTCAGGAGACGTTCCAGCAACTCCTGTTTTTCGCCGGACTAAAGCTGAATAGTCTCCAAGCAACATCAACACCCGCCTGGAACTCAGTTTGTCAACTGGAACGGACTGACTTGATCTTGGAGTTGACCTTTCATGAAAAATGCTTAAAGGTGGATCCAAATCTGCAGGTGGAGATCCAGAAAAACTTCGTAAATCAACAACGCGCTTTCAGGAAAGTTAGTGACGGTTCGCTGCAATACACATATGGTAGAAGAGACCAAACAATAGACATAAACGCCCGAATAAGGTGCTCAATGTCATTTTACCTGATATTCCCCCATTGGATACTTATCTCTTCTAGGAAGAGGAACTAACGGAGGCAGAAGGGGGGGGGGGGCTATACGTTTTTTAACGATAACGACAAGCCCCAGTCGCAAAACTGGTAAGAAATTTCTACCGGCATCAGCACATCATAATTCAGGTAAAACTCAATGGGCAAATCAGCACCGCGATCGAAAAGAAAACGTCTGAAACTTTCGACCGAAACCAGAGAACAATAGAAGCAGTACCTACAAAAATAGTTCTGCCCTGGCTAACGGAAGGATGCCTTAATCTAGATATTTGCATGCAGGTGAAGTACGGGATCAGATTTGCCCGAGGGAATCACTGGTTGCTCTGCAAGCAATTCTTAGTTTGCTGGAAGTAGAAGGAATACAGTAGGTATATTCCTTTCTTATAAAACCACCGTACGAAATATTAAAAGTCGAAAATTGCAGCTAATTCGAACCGAGAACCTCTGAGATATTGATGCAATAAATATCAAAGCTTCGAGATGAAAAGGACTTCCAAAAGTCAAAATCTTTATTCGTAAGCATAGGTTGTACATAGGTGTTCCATTATGGTTTTTTTTAAATATTCTTAAGAGAAAAATCTGACGGCTCCCACATCGTCATCATCGGCGAGCTATATGGGTCCCCACTGCGGGGGCTCGGGCATTCTTTCCCACATTGTACGGCCACCAAAATGTTCGAATGATAAGTCTGAAACAGGTATCTCAATCGATACAAAAATATGATTATTGGGTAAAACTCTTTTGTAAACCACACAGAAGGTACTTCTTCGTTTTCAAAGGCATTATTTATAATATTAGCCGTTTACCCCTCTGGCTATCAAGTGCCCGATCGATTGAGTGGCCTCTATACTTCGCCAGAATGGAATTCGAGTGATAGTCTGTCTTGATGTTGTTGTTGTTTTTTGCCTATGAATAAACTAAACAAAACCATGTTAGAAAAACAGACGATTTGGACCATTTGCTTTTTGACAAAGCTAAGTTGGAACATAAACACCGCAAAATCTGACTTAGTGCATAAGCAACAAATAGAATATTTGGGCCTCAACTGGAATACTATTTCTAACAAAAAAACTCTTACCTAACTCAAAATGAAAGAAAATAAAACAAATATCAAGAATATTATTATTATCACAGGTACAATTATAAAAGTCCGACGGATTTAGGAGGATGCAAAGTAACTCTTAAGTAATTTTGTTTTTGGTCTGCTTGAAACGTTGCCCCACGGAATGTTCTATGCTGCAGACTCACACATATCGCAGCAACATCGTGACATGATATGGGAAAACACAAATCGTTCTGACTACCTGACCAAGCAAATGAAGAACCACATTGGTGACTCCAACACATATAAATGGCTCCAGGCTGATCCACCTTCAGCTTTTGTGGCCACCGACGCACCAGACCTCGGTTTAGGCTGGAACACCAAAATAATTGGCAGGTATGGGTATTGTTAGAAGTCTTACGATCAGAATGGAGGGAGCTCCAAGGAAGAACGATCGTTTCCCAAACTGACAATCCGATAGCAGTCTCAGAATACAGGGATGAACGAGATGAAATAATACTCCTCCATATTGGCTCAAAATCTTAACACCTGACCGACTTCCATAATACCACAGTGGTACTAAAGTATTTGCCACGCAGATGCGATGGCCTCGCAGACAGTCTGTCCATACTAAAGTCCCAGCAAGAGTGGCACCTAGACACCACGAAATAAGAAATTTCCTGGAGGATGGGAATTCCAGAAATAGATGTTTTCCTATGGGCGGTCATCCGCACTAGTTCAGTTTACGATCTCAAAGTAACCTAAATAAATTATATATATTCTATTTCTTTATCCAAATCAAATCATTTTATTTACATTCATGTACATGTAGCTCTAATATATGAGCGATGAACACAAGGACACCGAAAGCTAGTACGCAGATGCCTTCAGCCAACCATGGAAATAGTACAAACTGGAGGTGTTTTTTCCCCACGCCAGCATTGATTCCACGAGTGACCATCTCCCAAGGCCACTATATCTTTATAGCACCGAGACGGGAGAAAGCTTTATGGTGAGCCTCTCAAAGACGTACGATCTTACGATCGACGAGTTACGGCCGTGAGCCCTTCGGAACTTGTTTTTCGAAAACCAGGAAAATACTACCAGCCACCAAAACAATACATGTCCATACAGTCCAACAGTTGCCACGCTTATAAAACCTTCGCAGGGTGAGCCGATTACATCCGCTAATGAAGGAGACAGAGAAATTCTGTGGAAAACCCCTTAAAGGAAAAAAAAACATCGTATAGGATGTATCAGACCTTTTCATGTGGTTATTACAAATAAGCGTTGATATACGTTTCCATTTGATTTTAAGCATTTCAGCACGTAGTGACATATTACTCTTAGCCGCAGGACACCTTAATACTCTTAGCCTCAGGCCGCCGCATTCATGTCTTGACATTATTCAACGTAAACTAAGATCGACATTTTATTTCCAAAAACAAAATCATATTATGGCCGTCTTTCGGCTCTGAAACGGACAGGACTAATTATGGTCAGCCGGATTGGTGTCTGTTGAAGAATAAAGAAATTAAACTAGATCTCTTGGATCCCTATGTTAATCCATATATCGGAAGAAGAAGAAAACGTAGAGCGGATCTAACCTTGACAAACTTAATTATCACCACCGGAAATAAGGTGAAAGCAGCCTCAGTGTCTTTATAGCTGTCCAGCTTCGATAGATATTTAGAAACGCAAACATATAAGGCTCTCTTGGCAGTTTTCGAGCCGCAGTCGCTTCTGACAACTGGTCTAACAAAACTCGACATGTGCGTGATACTACGCAAGGGAAATTGGCATAACAGTTCAAACGCTCTGGGACTGTTTCAAGGAAGTGAGATCAAGGAACAGCAAGAGGGCCTGCCCTTCTATGTCCGATTTTGAGGCTTTGTTATACAATGTACTCGTTTTTTGAGTTTTTGGTATTAACTTGATTTGTATAAGACAGGCTTCTTCATGTATTTATATATATTTTTGGGAAGATCAGCTTAAAATATAATTTGAAGTCATATGTTCGGACCGGTTTCCTACAAACCACACACAATTAATTCACAGTACGCTGGGTCAGCGCCGGCAGATAATAAACATCTCAAGTGGGTCAAGCCGGAAGGCTCGAACACCTAAATAAAACCGTTTTTCCCCCAAAGGGTAAAAAACGAATATTTAGGTTTCAGCCGAAAGGCTTGACCCACCAAATAATCTCTTGCCGGCTTCCGCCTCGCTTCCGATTCTTAAAGGTTCGGTACTGAAGAGACACGCGACTCGCGTGCCTGACAGCCGCGCTGACACCTCCCACTACCGTTACAGCACAGCCAATCACCGACGCGCTGTGTATTTGCACTATGAAACTACTAGATGGCGCTGATGTTCAGAAGGGTTTATCTCAAGTGAGTCAAGCCTTTCGGCTGAAACCTAAATATTCGTTTTTTACCCTTTGGGGGAAAAACGGTTTTATTATTCCTAAATTTTTTTAATAGTGTAGAAGAAAAATTAAAGCAATCTGATTGTGTATCTCTTCTGCAGGTGCCATATATCCCCGAGGGTCAGTGGCTGTGCAGGCGATGTCTGCAGTCGCCATCCAGACTTGTCAACTGTGTCTTGTGCCCAAACACTGGAGGTAGGTGCTTTTCTCTCCCAATCCCATCGGGAGAGTCACTGGAAACAAGCGGCTCGGGACCAGAAATCTATAGTTAATTGATAGGGTGTCTTAAGCACAATGCATAAAATGCAAGCTAAAGCTAAAATAAAATTAATTTTAAGTAACGGTAAGTCATTGTTTACCCAATTCCAGTCTCGTCTGTTAATGTGACTACTAAATGTGACATTGTGTTAAGATTATTCACTCGATAAAAGTTTCATACAAATTTTCATTTACCATAATCTTTTAAAATAGGGAATCTAGCTTTGTGAAGTAATTATCTAAAAATAGGACATCGATTATAATGTCGCGAAATGAATATCATTGACATCTAACTTCATAGTAAATCACAATTTTCATTTTTAAACAATATTTTTCGATTAGTGTTCAAAACGCCATCTATGGACTATTAACTGCATAACGTCTATTGTAGCTAACAATAAAGTTGGAAGTTAATGATATTCATTTACAAATTTTTAGGTAATTACTTAATAATAAAAGCCAGCTATTCTATTTTGAAAAATTATTCCAACAGAAATTTAGTATGGAAGCATATGATTCCCCTTAAGTGATTACATGTTATTACAAATATTATTTGGTATCAGTTATAAGTCATTTAAGGTTATATAATCTTTTTTGTTATGTGATAGTGTGAAGTCTTTAACAGTTTTAATGGTCTAGAAGGGAATGCTGTCAGTTAAAATAATTGCTCTTTTTTTTTCAGGAGCATTTAAACAGACGGATCAAAGCACATGGGCTCACGTCGTGTGTGCACTGTGGATTCCTGAAGTGCGTTTTGCCAATACGGTGTTTCTGGAACCTATCGGTAAGCGATTACGATTTACGAAAATAAGACACTAGATTGCAATATGCCACAATCATAGCACAAGCGTCGGTGGCACAGTGGATTAGTTCCAGGTTCGAATTCAGCCGTGTACCTATGAATTGTTCTTTCCTTCACTGTTAAGCAATGTCTTGAACAGGCATGTGAAGCCCGCCGATCCGCAATGGGCCCGCGTGGTGTACTATGGCCCATACACACTCTGTAGGAGAGTAGGCCTGAGCCCCTGCAGTGGGGACGTATTAGGCTGTTGATGTGATAGCATTTCAAATTGAACTCTATCAAATAGCTTGAGAGTATTATACCAATCATAGGAAACATCGTTTTTTTTAACAGACTAGCCTGATGTCTTACAGAGTTTGACTTTCAATGCGGAGTATCACTGATATTATTATATATAAAAAACATTCGATGAAGTTGGTCTTTCGAATTTTTAGGGGCCTTATATGTTGTAAAAAATTTAATAATATTAGATATTTTGTATATTCAAAACAACAATAGCATACAAACACTGTACCTGTAGATCTTTAGAATGCTTGTTACTAGTTACCCCCAAAGCCCCATCTACTTCGACCTAATTAATTATTGTTCCACAGACTCCATAGAGATGATACCGGCGGCACGGTGGAAGCTGCAGTGCATGGTGTGCAAGCAGCGCGGCGCGGGCGCGTGCATACAGTGTCACAAGAGCAACTGCTACTCCGCATTCCACGTCACGTGCGCGCAGCAGGCGGGGTGAGAAAGGATTTTATTAATTTTATTTTAAAAGTGGACAAAATTTTAAGTTATCAAGTTCGAAAAGCATTTTGATATTTAGCTCCAAGGAACCTGTAAAAAAAATCAGAATTTTCTATATAGTGACGTTTCGACGACAGAAACTCGCAGATGACGTCATGCATCATCACGCACAAATCTATCCAACGACAACCCACACACACGACTACCACCACTATTCCAAATCCATGGGATAGACTACAGGAAACAAATTCATCCCAGTTATATGTTTAGGTAATTAAAGCGTACCAAGTAGTAACTTAAGGAAAAAATGAAATATGTAATTAAATGATCTATCAATAAGGTAGAAAATTTACGTATTAAAAAACAGATTGTAATTTTTCCTTAAAGTGCAAATTTTACTCTGATTTTGGATATGCATAATCTTCGGTAACTCAAGATCAGGTGATATTGTGGCCAAATGCAGACATACATATTTGTAACTAATAAATGCGAATGTTGGGTAGTTGACAAAAATATGTCATGCTGTCATTTGAGAGACCGTGTGAATAGATAAATAGCTCTGACAAAAAATGTTCGATAAGAATCGATTAATACTTTTTCTAATATAACCCGTCGAAAAGTACTTCTAGCCTCGCGGTAAAAAACGGTCCATACAAATCGGACACGCGTAAAGCGTAAAGGCGACTCTACTTAGAAACTACAACAAAATAAATACCAAACCAAACCAAATTATTAAGAACGAAAATACATTCGATGGAGAAGAATATCAATAAAATATAAATACGCCTCTCGTTTCTATATATTTTAAGCCACCAACATCCCTTTTTAAGGAAGTATTTGGCGATTGTGGCGGTAGTAGTCCATAAAAGAATTAACCGATTACTTTCTCATTTCTTTCTATATTTTTTACAAAATAAAATATATACCTTAAAATATAAATGAGCTTATGACCACCTACACAGGGGTTCGGTCTGTAAGCACGTGTCACGGGGCATTCTCTGATTGGCTATCGCTCTGGCTCAATGCGAGATGATAATCGAAGTTCGTAACACGCATTGTATGAAATGTATTGGAGACAGTGCCTCATTACATTGAGGCTTCTGGGTGGTCTGGGCCTAGTTCAAAACAATTAAAAATAATAGTTGTGAATATGTTTTAGTTTATACATGAAGATGGAGGCGGCGGGTGCGGGGCGGGACCCCAGCCAGCCCGTGCAGGTCGCCAAGATGGCGTACTGTGACGCGCACACTCCCGCGCACGTCCTGCAGGTTAGATATATATGTATGTTCAATGTATGTGTGCTCGAAGGTTAGGCATAGGCAGGGGTAGTATTACGGCATCCCGTAGTTGTAAAATGTGAAAATTTATAAATTCAGGGTATTTTAATTTTATATATGCAGGGTAAATCACAAATCTGCTTAGTGTAGTTATTTTAAAAAAAAACTTCCAAGTGCCATTCGGACTCGCATACGAAAGGTTCTGTAAACTCGAGTACAAAAATATGTATCCAGTTTTGAACCATGTCACATTCAGCTCAATTGACATTTCCTTCAACACACTACACAGAAACAAGCAAGGGTGAATGTGACATGGTTCAAAACTGGATACATATTTTTGTACTCGACTATACCACCGTACAATATTTAACACATATCGAAGAAGAAAAAAACGAGAGAAAAAACGCGTTTTTATGTGGATAGCCCCCAATTATCTTTTCTATTAATATATTAAAATTTTTATTTATAATCATCATACTAACACACATTGTGTTTATATATCAACGAAACAGGAATATGGAACCATAAAATGAGTTTACTACTGCATACTTAGTTTAGACCAAATCTACAAGAAAAACAGTCCTTCAGGTAGTACCAGTGTTTTAGTCATAGTACAGCGGTAGCCTTCGTTGTAACATACAAATATTTGTATACTAATACTTAGTACAGTAAATTTAAACATAAAATCAAATGTCAATTTTGGTTAAGTGTTGTTATATATTATTAAACCCTTCAAAACCATAACTTCTTAATAAGTTCAAAATGAAAATAACTTACCAAGTTTATCTAGCATTAAAGAATTGATCCAAACTGTAAAAGCTTTTACTTATAAGCCATTTATATAATTGAATATTCATATGTGGTTGTTATGTGTTGTTGGTATGGTAAGTTAGGTTCTTGAATTCTTTAGGTATCCTATCATCGATTTTTGTTCACATTTAATAACATTTTTTAGAAAAATTGTTTAATATTATCATATCTAATTATCGTACCTTTGAACTGTCGCCTTTAAATTGTATGAAGTGTTATTTTTTAGATAAATGAATTAATTATAAGATATTCTCCTTAAGGGCCAAGAAAGTCTGACTGCAAAAACGCGGCCGCAGTGCGGTTTCCGTGCAGTTTCAGTGCAGTCGGCACAAATTCACCGAAATAATTGTATGGCAACAGCATTTAAACTGGAATTTTGCTAGACCAACTATAATTAGCTTAATTGTTTTAGGAGAGACGTGCGCAAGAGTCTGAGGGGGACACGAAAGCAGCAGACCTCTCAGTCATAAGGCAGAGAGGAAGAGAGAAGATCAAACAGGTAATGTTCTCGTTTCATTTGCCTTTTTTATGATTGATGTTACGCATTTGTCTAGCTAGAAGGTACTTATTTTCTCAATAAAAAGTCTTTATTGTGACTATCGAGTCAGATAATTCTAATCAAATTCAATGAGACAATATTTTTATTTGTCATTGTCTGTGGACTCACATTCCGGAGGTCCTGGGTTCGGTTTCCAGCGGGGGCACTCGGGATTTGGTTGATGATAGGGATGGTAGGGTAGGGATTTTTTATGTCCGTTTGACTAGCTACCACCATAATTCAGTAACCAAACAGCAGATTTTGATAATTAGATTGAGGCTTCTTGGTAAGGTAAAACCTGTTTTAAAAGCTTTTTTTCTAATAGCCAGTGTTCTTCCATTAGATAAGAAAAATCGGACTGTTGAATGATTGAATACTTGTTATATAAATCAATATAATATCGACGTTAGTACAAAGAACATTGTAAATAAATTAGGTAACTTGTATATCATATATAAATAATTTGTCATCAGGCCCGTCGAGTGCTGGCAATGAAACGTACATGGTCCCCAGTGGTACTGGTGCCAACCTTGCCAGCGGCACGTGTCGCACACATGGCCCAGCTGGCGCCGGGACCACCGGCTGCGCGTGCCCATCTCATGAAGCGATTGTTGGCGTACTGGACCTTGAAACGGCACAGCAGAAACGGTGTGCCGTTGCTCAGAAGATTACAGAGCCGGCCCACGCAACACAGTAAGTATTCTGAGTGTATGTTTAACATTCTGAGTGTCCTTAAAATCCGGAAGTAGTGGGTTAGATTATTCCCAGTGCAGGCTGTCTCTAATACTCGGTTTCGTAATACTGAATTGATAGCTACCACCATGTTTTTAAAGTTACCTCCAAATAGCTGTGCTAATGGCACTATTGATAAATTATGATCCTTGAGTTTTCTGAGTGAGCACGCTTTCCATCTAACGGTCATCATCAGGTCAGATAAATCCCCCAGTTTCAATAATTTTAGGCCTAAAATGTACTATGTTAGCTGTCCAGACAAAATATTTATGTTGGCAGATCAACGCATTATGTTTATATGCGATAAACATAATGCGGTTGTACTTTACCCAGGGCTAAAAGGGAGGGCACACCAAATGCGTGCGCGTCAGCGTAGACGTGTACGTGCCAGCTTCACTACGTTGCACACAAGAGCCGTGGCCCCGCGTGCGCAACACGCCACGTGCTTGCACGTGCAAGTGTTGTGACGCCCCTCATGTAAATATGTACATTACAACGTAGTACAACGTGAACGTCTACGTGCACGCATTTGGTGTGCTCTGCCCTTTCTTGTCGCACATTATCAGATGTAATTTTCTTCTACAAAATCCTTAGTGGTAGTGAGCCAATCTCATGAGCGTCAGTCCTTGGACAGTTGAGGTCTGAGTTCGATCCTGGCTCGTACTAATGAGTTTTGTTATTTGGAATATCATGTATGACTGATAAAAATCATTACCATTGACTTTTCGGTGAAGGAAAACATCGTAAGGAAACCTGCATACTCCCGAGAAGAAATTCAAAGGTGTGTTTGGTGTGTGAAGTCTAACCAACCGCCCTTGTGGTTCACTATGACCCATACTCTCTCTGTAGGAGAGAAGTGTCTGTTCGATCGGGGTAAAATGTACTATATGTCCTTTTCCGCCCCGTTAACTATCCCTATACAAAAAATTAAATCATTATGAGAATCAAATGCTTATGTCGTAAAGGAAGGACAAACAAAGAAATAGACTAAAAAAAAGAACTTTCTTATTTATAATATTATGGATTTATTGTACAAAGGTATTTCTAATAGGACAACTTTTATTATTATTTACAAGTTAACTATTATTGTTACAGACAGCAGAGGCATACAGGATGGTACAGTCAATGTGAGGGAGCTGTGTAACCAGCTCAAATACTGGCAGAGGATACGACAAGATCTGGAGAGGGCGAGGTGAGTCTAGCATATCAGCATGCGCAAAACAGTGCTTTTTAAAGAAATGTGATATGTCATTACATTTCTTACCGCGTAATATTACATCGTACCATTACACATTACTCTAAACATCACATGCTTTGTATTTAAATACGTACGTATAATACGTATAATGTCAGCGTTATCGTCCTAGTAATAAGGTTGCATTTCATTAACATTGCGCGTTATATCCGTCGTTATGGTTTTGTCGGAGGATCGGAGCGGAATGCTATGAGTAATGCGTAATGTTTGGGTCGGTCAAGTGATGTGTGCTGCAACAGTACGCGTAATGCATCACTCACATATTTACTTTTTTTTTATTTAAATAAAAATGTCTGTAGCATGCATTTATCGATTTCTATATCGCTCACTTTGTTCTTTGTTGTATAAAGTAGAGAACACAACATAAAGAGCGTTGTGTTTGACAAAACTCAACGAATTCATTTCAACGGTTACGGCAGAAAACTAAGAAAATTTCTAAATACACGTTCAGATACTGGACAATGAATACTTTGAAAAGAATATAGGAATGGAAAATGTAATGGAAGATTATATAAGTCGGAGAAACTAGTGAAGAAATGTCAGTGTGCTTGTAGCGATGATAGTTAGATAGTAGATGAGTTAATTATTTATTGATTGTGATGAATAAAATAATTCAATTCATGTTCATTTTTCTTACAAAACCCCTTATTTAATTAATTGTACGCACGGCTACACATCAAGCTATACATTTCCAGTATACACTGTCTGTCGAGTTGAATGTAGTCCCGCACGATGCTGGTTCAGCGTGTACTGGAAAAGTATGTACTCGCGTACTCTTATTTTATTGCGTGACAAAAAAAATGATGGCACATTACTAGGAATTTGCCATGCCTGTCACGTACATAACTTGACATTTTCATATAGTTGGCCAACAAAATAAAAAGTTAAAAATCTGTAAGGGCAATTGGCAACTGTAGTCTATGTTGTTAGGCAGTTTGTTCGTTATTTGTTAGGTTGCTATGCGAGCTTGTGCGCAAGCGTGAACGCCTGAAGGCGGAGTACACGCGCGTGTGGGAGCGGTGCGTGATGCACTCGCTGCGGCCGGAGCGCGCCGCCCTCCACAAGCTGCTGCGGTTGCTGAGACAGCGCGACACCAGCGACATCTTCACCGAGCCAGTCGATCTACAGGAGGTAAGAGATGGTCGATAAATCCCCGCACCGATGGTTACGTACAGAATATGAATAGTAAAAGACTGATGAAATCAATGAGCAATTGTTAACATAGCATTCAGAATATAACTACGAAACGCGCCAGTAGTTTGTAATCTTTTTGTTATGTGGTGTTTTTAATGATATATATTTGAAACATATTTTTCAGATTTATTCCTATACTTGTGCTGTAAGATTTTGCCTCTTGACAAATTTTATGATTCTAGGTCAATGGGAAGTACCCTATTCGTTCTGATTCTTTCGTCGAAATATGTGGTATCTCTTTATTGCATTGACTTCGAAGCTTGATTTTTTCACTGGTTCAAATTTTAGCTTGATACCTTCACGCGCTTCTGAGAAAAATGGTCTTGACATACAGACAGACGGACAGACTGATCCTATAAGGGTTCCTTTGTTAGATACGGAATCCTAAAAATATCATTTAAAATAAACTTTGATTATGGTACTTTATTATTGATCTAGTTAGATCAGAGGCCCGATTCTGCTAACAGAACAGATAGGTTTATCACGGGGCTAAGTGGTTTGAGGTGGGGTGGTGGGCTGGTCATAACACCAGTTTCGTTCCTTTCGACAAATGGATATAAATACTCAGAGCTATCCTAAACAATCCAGGATCACTTCAGGAGGCGTGCAACGACATCAAGCGTTTGCGCTCTTCTGGAAAGAGACCGGCTGGCTAGACTAGCCGCCACCACTTCTATTCACGCACAATGTCCAACGCATGTCTGAGTGCGGAAACCGCCCAAGTTACTAAATAATGAATGTACTTGTTGATCAGGTGTCGGACTACAGCTCAGTGATCAAACATCCCATGGACCTGAGCACGATGGGCAACAAGCTGGACCGCGGCAACTACCGGTCCGTGGATGACGTGCAGACGGACTTTCAACTCATGATCGACAACTGCCTCACATACAACAACAAGGACACCGTCTTCTACAAGTAAGTGGATACATTATTATATGACGCATAAAATATATTTTTTAAAATACTCTGGATTCAAAATAGCGCCCTCGCTTTTCTTAATTCAAAATTTATTTTTGTCAAGTCCTACTTTCATATAAAGACATCGATGCTAACTGTAACGTATTCACAGAACGTTTGGGTCCCTCGAATGTTCACTGTAGTAATCCCTATTTTTACCCGAGAGCGCTAGAAAGAGGTTATGCTTTTCAAGAGTATGTATGTATAATTGTTTGGCACGTGAGGCCTGAACGCCTAGATGGATTTTAGCTAGAGAGGTGTCGTTAGATTCATATTTACTGTGAGAGTGACACTGGATATATCAAAATCATAAAAAGTTAAATTTGTTTACGCAGCCGGGTTTTTAAAAAATTGTTTTGGGATTCATTCATTCATATGGAGCCATTGTTAGAAATCGACTAGAATCTCATCATTAACACGTTTATTACTATTCACGTTGACACTATAATACAAGGATAGGTACAATAACGACATCCTAAAAATGCTCTTTTTTGGCTGATGTTCGAAATAAATGCCGTCCCGAAAACGTCTCAATTTTTCAGCACCGTAATGTCACTCTGACGTTTGACAGTTGACATTGTGCACTACGTTTTAAAACTTTTATGACGTCTAACATTTCTTCCTTTTATTTCTAGAGCCGGAATAAAGATGCGCGAGCAATGCTTGCCGGTGTTCCGTCAAGCTCGCCGCGACCTCATACACGCGGGCATGGTGGAACTGGCGGGGGAGGGGGACGCGGCATGCAGCCCCGAGCCGGAGCGGGAGAGAGTGAACAGCCGTCGCAGTCAGTCGCGCGGGCGCAGAGCTAGGAGCAGCAGTGATAGCGACAGAACAACGGGTGTGTGCACATTTATACACTTTGTAATATTAAATAGGCACTCTAAAGTCCAAAAATGGAAAGCGTGCTCACTCGAAACCCTCAGACTTAAGTAACACGGAACTAGCCAACAAATTTGTGAAGAATTCGTATGTCGCGATTTCTTGTTTAAAAATAAATGTATGTTTTTATTGTATCCCTAATTTATAGTTTTGTTATTTTATTAAATTACTAGCTTCGCCCGCGTCGTCTTTAGGATTTATTCCTTCGTTCGATTGAATAAAAAGTAGCATAAGTCCTTCCTTGGCCTTTCAACTATCCTTCTACGAAAAATCTAGATATTCTGATTTTCCGTTAGATCGTGAATGTATGAGAAAACGATTTTTTAAAAGTGAATTTATACCATGTTTGAAAAATTATTCTTCTGCTATTCGGGGCGGAGACAAATTTAATAAAAGTCAAAGATCATAACAATCCAAACCAGCTGTTCTTGAGTTATAAACGGTGTAATTAACCAGACTTTTTTTATGCGTTTATATATAGAATTAGAGTGCATGGTGTTTAATTATTTATTGTATTGTTCAGACAACCGCAGCGAGCGCGGTGTATCGGTGGCTCGTAGCTTGCGTCGCCAACCCAGCGTGCGGCCGGACTCGGAAGACGATGACAATACGGTAAGATATATATCATCCAGCATCAGCAGTAGAACGTACACTGATGAACATTGGCCTTTCCCGTATTAAGTCATAAACCCGTCTCCGCTTATAGAGAACTAACGAATATTTACTTGATTGGGGTATATAAATTGTTTTCAACTTCAAAAAAGAAGGAAAATTCGACTGTATTTTCCGCCAATTATGAATCGATTTTGATTATTCTTTTTTGTTTGGTAGATTCTTCTTCTTCAGAGGTGGTCCTATATAAATACTATCTATGTAGTACTATTTGATAAAATCTTCAAAAATCAAAATATTTGAATTTATATCATTAACATTAAGATTTGAAAAGCTCATATTAGTCACTATTAAACGACATATGACATATATTTTATTTTTATTTATTTAGAGACACCAACAAGTTACATTCCAAACACATACAAAATACAAACTTACATAACCAATTACTAAAAATGTTAACTTAATTATAGGTATCCACAGCTTACACAAAAATTCACGTTAAAAAGAATGACAGTCAAAAATAGAATTACAGAAATATAGAATTATAATGTTAATTAATTATATTCCTAAATATACACATTTTTCTGATAATCCTTACAAAACATAAACTTGCAAGGTGTTTCCATTTTTCTGATGTGCAGTATATAACCAGATACACTCTTAGGGTGAACATTTTATAGGGGTTTTGAAGTAGTTTCCTTAGTTCTTTTTGAACGCGTTTATTATTCATTACACCCCATTGTTTGTTATGTATAAGTTATAGTAAGGATTGTTGTTTACAGCGCGACCCCTCCCCTGCGACCTCGACGGCGGGCGGCTGGTGGCGCGGACGCGGCAGGGGGCGAGGCAGGCGTGGGCGTCGCGGGCGGGGGCGGGCCTCCCACACCGCCCCCAGGCAGAACGGTAGCTTATACATACACATAGTGCCTAGCCTGACATCAGTGGTCGGCAACACGCGGCTCGAGTCTATTTCGTAGAACATATCGTTCACAATTCTTTTCGCTCTAAAATTATGCGCAAATTATTTATGCGACTTCCACGAAAGCCTGCGCGCGGTAGCTCACAAAAAAATTGCCTCGCGATTTCTGTCAAACTTGCACTTTGCAAATCCTTTTTCTTGTGATGTTGAAGACGTACCCAATGAATCTTTCTCAAAATTATCGTCTACCATTAGATAGTCTCATTAGACTTAATTTCATTTTGCGATTAATTGTGGCGCTTGCCTGCTAAAAGGTTGTCGACCACTGCCTCACATGATTATCGAATAAAACTACGAATCAACTTATTTGGGGAGTTTTGCCAGAATACGGGAGATTAATGTGAGACGGTTAATTTATCATAACAAGATTAACCAGTGGTGAAACGGTATGCAAATTCGATAGAATCATCATCAGCCGGGAAAAGTCCAATGCTGGACACAGGCCTCCTCCATGGTACGCCACATTGACGGGCCCCGAGCCACTTGCATCCAGCGACTCTCGACGTTAACTAGATCGTTGGTCCATCTAGTGGACAGCCTGGTACAAGTTTGCCGGTACGTGGTCGCCACTCAAATACTCTTACATCCCATTGGTTATCCGTTCTTCGATCGATGTGACCTGCCCATCGCCACATCAGCTCACTGACTCGTCGAGCTATGTCGGTAATCTGAATTCGTCTACGGGTATACTCATTCCAGATTTTTTCACCTTGAGAAATTATACTTACTATGAATAAATAAAAGCGCTTTAGCGTGGAATATTGTCTTAAGCAGACCGCGGTACTGTATATTGTGATGTATAGGGGTCTAAGGTTGAATATCATTTGCACGCTGCCTCCTGCTGATTCGTCTGCACTTATCATCAGGTGAGATGTTTTGTAGGACTCACGGTACATTTTACATACTTTACCGCTTACGTAACCGGTTCTATTAACGAAGGTCCTGGGTTCGATCCCCAGTGGTACCTATCGGTACTCGGTTTGGTTGGTGGTATAGGACATTTTCTAAGTCCGACTACCTAGCTACCACCACGTTACTTTATTCTGCCGCTGCTGTGTAGCTGTATAAAAGGTCCAGGTCCATAGAAGGATCCAGCGCTCAATTGAGGCTTCTGGGTGCGCACGCTTAACATCCAACTGCCTTATCGTCACTTGCCATCAGGCGAGAAAAAGGCAAAAGTGCGAACCCAATATAATTTTTTAAAAGTTTGAAGTCGCGGGCAAAATGTAGCTAATTACTGACATAATATCTAGTCTCTTTCTAGTCCCAGCACTATGATCTAGATCTGGGACTATCAAAATACCAATCGTCGATTTATTTACAGGTCCAACGCATAACCGAGTCTGTTCCAGAGGTATGGGAGCGGTACGATCCTACTGAAGTTTTGCGTCGTTTGACATTCTGTAAACACATCCTCCCGTACCGCACCCATACCTCTGGAACAGACTCAGTTATGCGTTAGATCGGTAGTTGATTGATTTACTTTTGACAAGATTATTGTGTGAATTTACTGTAATTAATAATTCTGAATAAATGAAATAATGTGTCGTCTGCGTGTTGCAGAGACCCCTACGTCCGGGTCTGAGACTCCGGTGCCGCCCGCGCAGCCCGCGCCCCCGAGGAAGAGCGTGGAGCGCACACAGAAGCTGTCAACACCCACGCCGGAGAAGTCCCCTGTCAAACTCACCGACACATCCCCAGGTACGTATTTACGACAGTGGATACACGCTGATTCAGTGTCGGCTTCAAGGGTTGGACAGCCTGGATAGCAGTTGAGAATATCATAGTGTAGGAATATATTTATATTTATAGCATATTAAAAAATTTAATTCGGTATAAATTAGTTGTATAAATATGCATATACATTCAGACGTGTTGTTAAAATATTCAACAATTAAAAATATTTGCATGCCTCTAAAGGTGGAATGTGAGAAACTAAATTTTTAAACTGTCATCATATACCATGTCTATATTTAACTAACTTCAAAAAAATGAGGCGGATTTTAAATTGATTGAATATATTTCTTTTTGTGTGTTACTTCACCGATTTTGATGATTCTCTTTTGAGTTAAATTTCCGAAAGCGGAAATACAGTCTATTGAAGTTACGTTTTTTGAGTTATTTCTTGTACGTATTAACTATTATTTAACGTTTTAATTTGACTATTTTATGTTAAGCAATGTGTTTCATTGTTCACTACCACAAATCTCCCTGGCTCCATGTGTAAAACCTAGGTCTAGCTATATCGGTGAGCTTAGTTCGTCTACGAATTTCCTCATTCTGGACTTTATCAATTCCGAGCATGGCTCGTTTATTTTATTTATTATTTGTACATGAGGGATGCAGTGCGTGTGTCTTGCAAATCACTGCGACCTTGCAGATCTATTGTGACAATCCCTTATGAATCAAATCACCTCCCCAAGGCCAATGTCGGTCATGAACCGTACGATTGGTCTGGGTTTGGAGGTCCTGATGCTGTCCGTTGTGGCAGTGTGGCCTCCGAGGTGTCTGTCCCTGCTGTGATGAAGAGCATCACAGTGGCAGAGAATATGGATGGGCGTCTTCTCATACTCCTTACAAAACCTGCAAGCCCTACTGTCGCCCAAGCCCATGTCGCTGAGGTGTTTGTTTAGCTTGCGGTGCTCGCTGAGTGATTTTGAGCTTATTTATTCTGCCTACAGTAAAGGACCACCTTTCGGTTCCGTATGTCATCACTGGCAACACGCACTGATTACCTTAATAAAGGTTAATTTCAGGACTAATTAATGTCACTTCTAATTTCCAGGTATGGGACTAATTGGTGGTCTGAGAAAATCTACGTTGCTGGTCACTCAGCCTTCGTTAGCTACGCCCCCGAAGAGCTTTGGATCGGATGGTAATTTTACATACATATTTCATGATATTTCAAAAATTCAGCAGCAAAGAAAAAAAATCTATTTTGGAGTGTATGATAATTTTCAATGATAATTATCGTGATAATAATACATGTAAATTATCGACTGATAATATACATAAAAATTGTGCTCGTGATAGTGAACTGTATTCGACCGTGTCTTTCCGCACTTGCGTCTATCCGAACGCACGAAGTGTCACTCTGGTGATAATTATCAAGAAGCGTAATTATTCTTGATAATTTCGAACCCCGGTAGTTCCTGAGATAATCAGCTGTGACAGACTCGTCGATAGATAAACAAAGTGATATTATAACGGGTCCGTTGTTTTGATCGGATGTCTGGAACCCAATCTGTATTTAAGTGCAGATTGGGAATGTTTGACCAACTGTTTATGTTTTGTATAACAGCGTCCTTGCCCACGCTGTCAGCGAGCCTCGGCCGGCCGAGTGTGGAAGTCTCCCCCAAGAAGAAAGGTCGCGGCAGACCGCGCAAACACGACAAGCCCAAATCAAACGCTTCACCGGATATGTTCAGGTAATACTTAACTCAGTTGATTTCTCAATTCGAATGTATCTTTTTTGTATTTATGTTACGCGATCATTCCGCCAATCATGATTCGATTTTGATGATTTTTTTGTTTGGTAGAGCATACTTCAGATGTATAGTATGTTCCCATAGAAATTTTATCGAAATTGATTTTGCGTTTTTTGAGAAAATCAACAAAAACAAAATATGAATGCATAATTTTTAGGGCAGTTAAAGTCTGTTCCTTAGTTCTTTTTGAACGCGTTAATTATGTATTTAGTACTTTAAGTGTGAAACATCAACACGGTTGTTTATTGCGATTGCTATTTTGCTGTAATCTTTTAATCTGTATATCCTAATCATCAGCCGCGAAACGTCCACTGCTGGACATAGGCCTCCCTAATGGTACGCCACATCGACCGGTCCCAAGCCACCTGCATCCAGCGACTCCCTGCGACTCTAACCAGGTCGTCGGTCCATCTAGTAGGGGGACGGCCTGGTAGACGTTTCCCGGTACGTGGTCGGCACTCGAGAACCTTTACTCCCCACCGGTTATCGGTTCTTAGAGCGATGTGGCCTGCCCATTGCCACTTCATCTCACTGACTCGTCGAGCTATGTCGGTGACCTTCGTTCGTCTACGGATTATATGTGTATACAAAAGTAATTAGAGAAGCTAAATGGAGAGCGTTCCGCTGAAAACCGCAAAATATTTTGTATTTCTTTTTTTAATGTATTTATCGGTTTGAACTTGACCTCGGTTGTATTGTAATCTGAACATTTCAGGACGATGCAAGGAGAGAGCAAGTCTGTGTCGACGCCAGTACCAGCGTCGTTCCTCCAGTACCGCGGGCCCCCCGGCGAAGTGGGCTCCGATAGTGATCTGGCACTTTCCAGGTAATAACATGACCAATAATGGGCGTAGTGGGTATGAGTTCGCGCATCCCGGGTGACAGAGAAGCGCAATGGGGGACTGTAGGGACGATCATGCGCTTCAACGTGGGCGAAATGACATTCCCCCGCCGAAGAGAACCGGAAATCGTTTACTGCGCAGTCAAGATCATTTTTAGGGCTAAAGGGTTACCAATGTGACCCTATTAGTAAGACTACTGCCCGTCCGTCCGTCTGTCACCAGGCTGTATCTCATCAACCGTGATAGACAGTTGAAATTTTAACAGATTATGTATTTCTGTTGCCGCTATAACAACAGATACTAAAAAAAATAGAATAAAATAAAACGTTTCTGTTATACGGGCGTTTTAACGTATTACTAACGCCATCTAGTGACGAGTAGCAGAACTAAATTGAAAAAGGTATTTAGACGCATTCGTTAGAGGATTGTTCGGTGCATATTATTTATGATTAAATAACATTTAATTATACATAACCCTCGGTAAATAGCGAACCCTCGGTGCGCGAGTCCATCTCGCACTGGCCCGGTTTTTTCAAGATGTTTGACGGTAGCTATAAATACATTGACTTTACAATTGACAAACGTAATTTCAACTCTGTTACGATGTAAAAGAAGGACAAACAAAGCTACTTTCGCATTTATGTAGAAATGCTCAACTCATGACACACTTTACGGAACATTACAGAGTCTACAAGTAAAACCCCCGAGTTTGCTGTACTATATTTCTAATGCATGTTGTGTTTTAGGTCTTCTAGCAGCAGCTCGGTGTGGTCTCAGTCGTGCTCGTCGTGCACCCACTACGACGCGGACAACGCGTCCGAACACTCGTGCTCGCTGTCCAGCAGCGACGGGTCAGTATACCCGCCATCATCATCATCATCAATCATAAACAGCCTGTATATGTCCCCACTGCACGCTCAAGCCTCCTTTCCTTCAGAGAGTGTATGGGCCATAGTCCACCACGCGGGACCAGTGCGGATTGGTACCCCCCTTCACACACATTTTTTTAATTTGTTCTCAGGAGTGTGCAGGTTTCCTCACGATGTTTTCCTTCACCGAAAAGCCATTGGTAATGGTTTATATCATTCGTACATAAATTACAAATAACAGATTGGAAGTAATTGGTACGAGCCAGAATCGAACCCAGATCTCAATTGTTTAAGTACTGAAGCTCTACCCAATTGGGCTACCACGGCATTATCATTGGACATGATTACATGGTGGTATTTGTCATAATCACAACGCTTGTATGGTAAATTGGTGATCGCAGTAAGATTTTGGTGTTAGCCAGATATCCTAATTTAAAAGGTTAAGGTAAAATATATTTAGTTTGCAACTTTTATCGATCGAATAACGGTGTGTTTGTTAATGTGCAGGTCTAGTTACAACGAGACGATGGACTCCAACGCGGAGGGGGGCAGCGGTCCGGAGCGACGCCGGCGCTCGCGGCGCCTCCCCCAGCACACCGACCTGTCAGACGATGACTTGAACACAGCCATCGTCAAGGTATATCATCATTATTATAATATCCAATCGCAATATTACTATCAACTTGATATCTCCACCTGAGAAAAAGGGTCTTGACAGACCGACAGGCAGACAGTAACGAAAGGGTTCTTTTTTAGGGTTCCGTACCCAATAGGCTCACTAAGACTGCGACGTCCGTCTGTCTGTCACCAGGCTGCATTTCACGAACCGTGATAGTTAGACAGTTGAAATTTCAACATATGATGTATTTATGTTGCCGCTATAACAACAAAACAACAGATTCTAAAAAACAGAATAAAATAACTGAATAAAAAAAATGTTTAAGGAGGCTCCCATACAACAAACGTGTTTTGAGTATTAGTAACGCCATCTAGTGACGAGTAACAAAACTAAATAAAAAATGGTATTTAGACGCATTCGTTAGAGGATTGTTCGGTGCATATTTTTATTTTATGATTATCCGTATTTTGACTATCAATATTCTGTACAGAACCCTCGGCGCGCGAGTCCAACTCGCACTTGGCTGTTTTTTTCCCTTTTGAGGTGCGACACCCTAAAAAACATTTTAGAATTAAAGGAAGGGGTTACGCTTCAGAAATCAGAAATTAATCCCACGGGAACTACACCAAACACATTTAAACTTGAGTGAGAGCGAGACAAGGACGGTAAAATTTTACCCGGATTTAATGCTCTCGCTGTTTCATTTCTGGCTGAACACATGCAGGTTTGAGCTAGAATTTATTAAGCAGGCTTCCCAGCTTATTAACATTCTAATGTAAATTGTCGTGTTATGTGAGTGTATGATAAATAATTGATGACTGTCCCATTTGTTTTGTTCAGGGTCGCGGCACCAGATCCAGCACCTCCAAGACCCCGTTGAAGAGCTCCCAGCTCGACATCCAACTGGAGCCACTTCAGCTAGTTTGGGCTAAGTGCAGGTTGGTAAACATTAGGTAAAAACATTCCGATATAATAGAGGTGATTGATTTCAGGGTGACCTCTTGATTCATTTTAAATCATCTGAGTATCTGAAACGGAATCTTCTTCCGAAATAGAATCTCGTATGAAACGCAATTTTCTGACCGATGGGGAGTAAGAGTTCTCGAGTGGTGACCACGTACTGGGAAACGTCTAGCGGGCCGTCCCCCTACTAGATAGACCGACGACCTAGCTAAGTGCGCGGGGAGTCGCTGGATGCAGGTGGCTCGGGACCGGTCATTGTGGCGTACCATGGAGGAGGCCTATGTCCAGCTGTGGACGTTTCCCGGCTGATGATGATGAAGCGTGGATACAGTTAATTTATATTCATTTTATGAGATGAGATATTTTATCAACAGATATGGAGAAACATATCGACTCGAACTATCGACTCGTTTAGTAATCGCAAAAAGATGTTGGTATATCGGCAGAAGCTGCTGTACATCTCTTGTTACCATTACCGTTAGTCGCTTTTTACGACACCCGTGGGATAACATCGGGCGGTCCTATTAGCCGAAACCAAAAGGCCAAATTTTTTCAAGAAAAAAAATATCATCGTTTTTGAATTTTAATTTCCATTTACATTCATTGATGTAAAAAAAATTATTAAAAATTTACTTTGTATACAAAGTTGGTCTTTACAGTTTTTGTTAATGAAAATAGATACAGATGGTTACAGAAAAATCATGCTGAATTCAGATATTTTAACCGAAACAAATAAAACGTAAATTTTTTGTCTATCTCTTTCAGAGGCTACCCCTGGTACCCAGCGTTGATAATCGACCCAAAAATGCCAAAAGGTTTTATCTACAACGGCGTACCTCTTCCCGTCCCGCCTCAAGACGTGCTCAACCTAAAGAAGAACCACTCGCACGAGCCCACCCTCTATCTCGTTCTATTCTTCGACGTCAAACGAACCTGGCAATGGCTGCCTCCAAACAAGCTTGAGCTTCTAGGCTTAGAGAAAAGCGTGGATCAAGCTAAGCTTATAGAATCCAGGAAGCCAGCCGATAGGAAAGCGGTGAAGAAGGCCTACAATGATGCCATGCAGTTCAGGAAGCAAGTTGATGGTGATGATAAATGACAAAAGTTTAGATACAGGTCTAGAAGGCCGCCCAGGAACAAAGCGTTGACCTTCGGCAGCTTCTCTATGATGCGTATAAGGACCCCGGACAGTACTGATTCCAGTGATTAGATTGGAACTGGTATCTCGTGAATCGAAAATAAATTGGTTCTTATAAAGTTCATTTCACGATGGACTTTCTAAGGCGACCCTCTCCATCAATGTTTCATACTAAATTTCTGTAGCCATAATCTTTTAAAATCTAATAGGATATCAGAATGTGATGTCGCGAAATCGAGTATCATTAACATACAACTTCACAGTGAATCACAATTTTCATGTTAAACACTTTTTTTCGATTTTTGTTCAAAGCACCATCTATTAACCATTAGCTGCGTAACTGCTATTGTAGCTAACTGTAAAGTTTTAAATTAATGATATTTATTTCGCGACACTATAATTTAATCTTCTATTTTTAGGTAATTACTTATCAAAGCCTAAATTCTAAATTAAAGTCTAAATTAAAAGATTATGGCAACAGAAATTTAGTATGGACGCATTAGAAGAGGGATAACGTTAAAATAAGATAGTTGTCCTTGTGACGTCATCATCTTTAGATGTCCATTGGACATAGGGGAACATGAATCGCCACGGCAAAGTTTCCTTGACGGGAAGTATATATAGCATAATATCTGGAATTTCACTAATTTAATGGTAAATTATAATATATTATTTGACTGTATGACATCACTCTGCTGTGACGTCACCATAAACTCCTACTGCTGTGGTCAAAATTAAACGATTGACATCTTGATTTGAGTAATGGGCAATGCTCAGTTATAGAATAAAAAGGTCAAAAATAAAATACTATCAAAGATATCGAGTTGGGGTTACGTAAATCCCGCTAGATGGCGTTCTTATCAACATTGTTCAAAATTCAAGTAATTCACTATGAAGTTGTAAGTATGATTTCGTTCCCTAACCTGCTATTTATACGCCATACTTTTATATGACGACTCCACAATGTCGGATATCTTATCAAAGGAGGTTTGTATAAGGCGATTTAGTTTCAACTTAAAAACAATTATACAGTCAGTCTGAAAAAGTACAGCTGGCGTATGATTTCAGGGAAGGAGAGTGATGTTAATGGAAAATTTCAAATTTCCCTTAAAAGCGCTCTACACGGGGCAATTTGATCGGCCAGTTTCGTGCCAATCTCCAATCGGAGTGTTCGTGGCACAGTGCCCAGTTTAGGACGCTTTTTACAAACTTGATTAGTCGATTGGCTAAGTATATATGTATTTAAAAACGCCTCTGTGCTAGATTATTAAGGCATATCGCAAATGTAACCCAGTTGTCGTATATATCTTATTGGTGTTAACTAGTAAGAGATTGAAAACTATAGAAATTACTAAATTTATCGCATTGTAGACAAACGATAGATAGTCTATTGTAACCACCACCTCCGTGGTACATTCGAGAACAAAAAATATGTATCCACTTTTGAACCATGTCACATTCACCTTTAGTTGACATTTCAACACACACACACACACAGAGTGTGACATAGTTCAAAAGTGGACACATATTTTTGTACTCGAGTGTACATAGTGGCTACACTTGGACTCACAACCGGAGGTCCCGGGTTCGATTCCCAGCGATGGGATACCCATTGGTACTCAGTTTGGTTGGGTACGAACGTTAGCAGAGCCAGTTAGTGATACCCAGTAAAATGTGGTTACCCAGATGGGTGGTATTAGGACGGTCATTTTACATTTTATAGCCATAACATGACCATATGGCAGTTCTATATAGGGTATATGTATTGGATTAAAATTAAGTCTAGCGTTAAAAGAGGCTACAATTCATTTGTTGTAAAAAATAACCTTTTTTTAAATTAAATCTTTGGGAAGTTGAAGAATGAACTAAGGTTACTTTTTTGAATCCTGAATTTATTACTCGACTGCGCCAGAAGGAGGGTTATGTTTTTCGGGAGTATGTATAATTGTTTGGCACGCTACGGACTGAACGGCTCGATGGATTTAACTGGAGAGGTGTCGTTAGATTCGTATTTACTCTGTGACACTGGGTATATCAAAATCATAAAAAGCTTAAAAAAACGGGTTTTTTAAAGTTTACTTTCATTCACTTGTCGTGACTGTCGTTTCTATAATCGAACTCTCAGTTCTTTAACTTAAAGAATCTCTGTTGATAAGGAATATGTTACAAAAAATACTTTTGGCATTTGTAGTTGGGTTAGGCATGGAGAGGCTGTGCGGTGTGCTTAGTACAATTTTTTACTTCATGGCTGTTGCTCTATTTGCACACTGCCTCCTCGTGCAGTGAACGGAGACATTTAACGGAAAATAAAAAAAATCTTTTGCCATTATCTTTTAAAATAGAATAGCTGGATTTGATAAATAATTACCTAATAACGCGTTTAAAAAGAACTAAAAACTGACTTCAATTGCTTTAAAAATGTTCACCCTTAGAGGTAGAATGATCTGGGTACATATTGGATTTTTTGTTGATTTTCTCAAAAAGCGTTCAATCAATTTCGATAAAATTTATATAGCCTAACCACCTCTGAAGTATGCTCTACCAAATATAACAAGAATCATCAAAATCGGTTCACAATTGGCGGAGTTATCGCGTAACATACATTTATAAAAACATAGTCGAATTGACAACCTCCTCCTTTTTTTGTCAGTTGAAAACGTATGTCATTAACATACAACTTTATTGTTTGCTACTACGTTATCTATAGCCGTTACGCAGCTAATGGTCCCTAGGTGGCGTTTTAAACAATAACTAAAAAAATGTATTTAAAAATAAAAATTGTGGTTGAAGTTGTATGTTAACAATATTCATTTCGCGATATTACAATCCGACGTCCTTTTTAGATAATTACTGCTCAAAGCCAGCTATCCTAATTTAAAAGATTATAGTAAAATAAATTTAGTATGAAACTTTAATCAAGCGAAATCACCTTAAACGTAAGGGTGTGTGATGGAATGTATTCTAAAACGAGTACTCATGGGGGATCTTCGTCTCCTTTTCGGGTCGCAGTAAGTAATCTAAAATAAGGTAGTCTATCAGAATTGGTAATAAATATACTCTCGAATTAATAAGGAAATCTGTGACCATATTTTGTTAATTCTTGACTATTGATTATACAAGTACCTTTAATTTTTCTATTTAATAAGTAATTTGAATGTTGTTTTAGTTAAGTGTTTGATGTTTTTTCATTTGTTTTCTCAATAATAAAATATGAAATCAGCAACTGGTTTTTATTATTCCTTCCCTCCATACTCAATCACAATAGCGAGTATAATATGTATTATGGTAATTATAAAAAATAACATTACAACCTGATTTCGACACTCGAGAACTCTTAATCCTGCAGTGCCTTAAGGCCAAGGTGTATAATGCTCATGGACTACACAGCACAGACATGGACGCTCACATTGGGTCTTGTCCCAAGTAAGAGTTCTCGAGTGGACTAAACTAGATTGACCGACGATCTGGTTAAGACCTGGTCACTGGATGAAAGTAGCTCGAGACTGGTCAATATGGCATACCATAGAGGAGAACTATGTCCAGCAGTGGACGTTTCCTGGTTGATGATGACAACAAAAGATAATTATCCCATAGGTTTCGCGCTGTAATGACAATTGCTCCAGATAATTAGTTCTAGTAATATCGATCAACTTATGTTTCCCAGCACCTTCAGAAATCAATAAATGTATGAAAATGATGAATCTTCGAACTTGTATAACTTGGTTCAGAGTGATCTTACAACTTGCCATATTAAATATTGCTCCAAATGGCTAGTTCTAAAAATACGTACCATTTTTTGTTGTTGTCCGGCACCATTTCAAATAAAGAAGGGATTCAGTTTAAACATATTAATATTATCTACAGAACTTTATTGTAAACTTTAACTTATCCTTTAATTTAAACATATGCAACTGCTTATTTTCAGAAGTTATTGCTCTATTCATAATGTTTGTCCCATTGGTATACTTGGCCAGGGGTGGGCACTGTAGTTTTAGCCTGTTTTGGTTCCCTGAAATAAACAAAATAAACATCAACTGAATGGCAAACCTTTTTGGGGAAAATCGGTTTGGCTATGAAGTAACAGTAGTAAGAAGAAGACAGTTCATTGGGGTGTCTGTCCAGTCTCCCTCCATATTTTTCTGTGCATTTTCCCTTCTTTTACTGTGTAGTTTTTTAGATGGTTGGCTTGGTTGGCAACGAATCATGGAATGTAACACAGGCTTCACAGGATCATGTTTTGCATCCTTTGCATGATACATACATTAGTGTTACTCGCACTACCTCATAGTATACGTATATGATTAATGGAGTTGAAAATTGACAAACATTTTCCGACTCTGATAGATTTGCATCACTGGTAATAAAATATTCACATCATCGGAAAGATGAAGGTATACTTCAGAATGAACTAAGTTTGAAGTGAATCTACTTGCTTTGGAATACAGATAGTACATCTATGCTTACCCTTGGTCTGAGCTAGCTTGCAACAGCTTTTTAGTGACATCAATTGGTGGTGCCACTTCACGCCTACCATCTCTTGTGTAATAATAGTTGTGAGCGTGCCTGAAATTTAAGACCAAGTAAATATATAATGAACTAATACAATAATTTTTTCCCATTGACCCCAAACATCTCAAATAATTGCTTCAAAAGTTCTCTCTCTCAATTAAACTCTCAATTAAAATTATTATAATTATTACAAGAAGCAGCTAGTATAACCTCTAGTTAGTCTCCACTCGCCAATTGTTTTTGTTTTTTTAATTTATGTTTTGTATTTGATATATTTATTATGGTGGTGGATAAGAAATTATATTATTACTTGATCAAATTTTCAAAATTGACACTAATTACTATAGCCATCAACGGCAATAAGTGAATCTTTAGTCGCTTTAACATCTGTATATACATTCTTTTGGTAAGTACTGAATTTTGATATCCAATTTGTGACATACTTGTGCGCTACGCCATCAGGGATCTGAGGCGGAGGTTGAGTTCTGGCAGCCACCAACGGCTCGAAACGTAGAGCGTTCGTGTATGGTCTCTAAAAATAAACAAATAAGCTAAAAACTACGTACTAGGTTACATAATGATAAAAACAGTGCAATCGCTTACCCCTAATAAGAATTCTCTTAACTTTTGCATAAAAGGGGAAATGTCACGCAAGGGAATTTTAGCCCCACTCATTTTTGTATAATTTCCTAATTATTTTGCAGTAAAACTTGATTTATTTCAGAAACTCGAATAATAAATAACTTAGAAGACACAAGCGTCAGCGGTGTCACTGTCAGCTCTGACACAACAGCTGATTAATTGGCTGACCTTATTTTTACATGTATATAGCATTATATACGTGATTATATATGATTATATATACTTTTTATGGCCTCGGCTACATTGACGTTTGCCAAAAAGAATTGACAGGATGAAAGAGGTGCAGCCATACAATCGAGTGCTTAAATTAGACATCTCTGTTGTATATTTACACTTCGTGTATTTCAGTAATCAAGAAACAATGAGACAAGGTTATTTTGATACAAAAAATGTTATTTTTGAGTAACGTATTGAATACATTATATTTACTAAAATGGTATCATCAAGTTGGGTATTGTTCGAGATGTCGTCATGTTGTAGGTAACCATAACAACACTGTAAAAATAAGATAAACCACATGGTATATAATTATGTGTGCGTGTAGTGTAAAAAGTTTGAAAGTGTGTCTAAGCGAAAATGACAAGTGTTTTTATATACATGTGTCATGTTTAAATAGTAAGTCGTTGAATATGAACCGCAATATTTTATTTGTATAAGCAAAGGACTGACATACTAGTCAGACACATATTTAAAAAAAACGATCAAGTGCGAGTCGGACTCGCACGTTGAGGGTTCCGTACAGAATATGAATAATTAACATACTGAAAATCATAAATAATAGGTACGGTAATATGCACCCAACAATTATCTATCTATAATACTATTAAGTACAAATTGAAGAACCAACTTTACTTTGCAGCTAAATTACATATTCGAAAGTTAAGTTTATACACATAAAGAAGCTATTTATACTGTGTTACAATTTAAAAATCCTGGTTTTCACATTTAATTCTATGGTTGGGCTGTAAGAGCTTGCTTTTAGCCGAGTTTCAGGATTCAGGTCAACGGAAAGTACACTCTTAAGGTTTTGGTTGCGTTGCATGGAAATGCACTAAAATACAGCTACATCCTGATTTTTTCACGGGACAATAGACTCATGAGTTTTCGATATTAAATTCACATCTCCACGCGTTCTTGAGAAAAAGGGTCTTGACCTTGACACACAAACGGACAACAAAGTGATCCTATATGCGTTCCTTTTTCCTTTTAAGATACGGAACCCTAAAAACACGATTTTATAGTTGAGCTGCATCGTAGTGGTACATAAATACATACAAGACCCTACATAATAGTATATTTAGACTCTAGTTTGAAAAGTCTGTAAATTCAATCGAGCAAGGTACGAATATTGTTTTTACAGTTTCGCACGCGTATTAAACGACATTTTTAATACATATTTTTTTGTATTATTTATTTAACTGTGCATGTTATTTGTCCTTCTGGCTACCACCGTGTTACCTAAATCTGACGTCAAAGCTTGCAATCCAAGGGCAAGGGTTATCTTCACCTATAATAAGTTGAGATGCAAGCCAAATCCAATATCTACATAAAAAATTATATCGAATAATAGCGGCAAAATGAAAATACAAAATAATCAAAATAATTCAACAAAGCATTTATTCTTAGAATAACAATAATAAACAGAATAACCACAACAGTGTCCATATCACCACGTGAAGCACGTTATTATGTAGAGGTAGGCAGTTATGTACAGTTTACAACACGGAATTATATTATTACATTTAAGTATTTGGTAAACAAGATTCAGTTCAGTACTCTATCGTAATACATTTAGTTTTGAGGTATTCGTTGAGTGCATCTTGACCTGTAACAAAGAAAAATAATCAGTTATACGACAGTATGGTGCAAGTAAGAGCGAGATATTTTTAACGGGAACCCACCCAGTGCTGTTATTGTATCATTTGTAAATTATATAAAATTCGATATCAAAATATTTGCTCGAAGTGTCCGGCCTGTGCCGCCTGTACGCATTCGTAACTCACCCAAATCCTTGCCGAATCCTGACTGCTTGAACCCACCGAAGGGTGCTGCTACGTCTGTTTTGTTGTATGTGTTTACGAAGACAGTGCCAGCTTCGATGCGCTCCGCGAACTGAATCGCGCGCGACACGTCCCGCGTGAACACGCCGCTAGCGAGGCCGTACTCCGTGTTGTTGGCGCGACGCAGTACCTCCTCCATGTTTCTGGTGGGAGCGATACACCGGGCATTCTTTATTCAAATCACATCAACAGCCTATATGTATATATGTCCCCACTGCAGGGACAGTCCAACACGCGGATACAGTGCAGATTGCAAGACTTCACACACACCTTTGAATTTCTTCTCAGGATTGTGCAGGTTTCCTCACGATGTTTTTCTTCACCGAAAAGCCTGATTAGTAATGATTTTTATGATTCGTACATAAATTCCTTATAACAAATTGGAACTCATTGGTACGAGCCAGGATCGAACCCAGTACCCAGACCTAATCGAGGTCTGGGTTCAAGGACTGACGGTTTACCCAACTGAGCTACTTGTGGTTTTTTGAATATGCTATTCTTTATTCAAATTTGTTTAGTGCTAGAAGTTACTATGGATTTGCTCGAGTGGGTATTTGAAAATATTGGAGCCACGAGAAATAATAGGAGTAGCAGCGCGTCCCGCGGCTCATATATTAGTCTGTGCCACGGCTATGCCATATAGAGGAAAAGCTGAAATTCCATCAATTTAAGACGATTTGTCATTTAAGACTTATTCGTAATGGTTGACCTTTCAGATCATATTATAAAAAATTCAGCATGTGGTTTTTTTACGTTTGGGGAGTGCGATTGTCGGTCCAGGCAGGTTTTTAAATATACTTTGAATAGATTTCAAATTATTTGGTCAATCCAAATGAAGAAATTTTAGAAAAATGTCTTACGCTACAATTTTTTAAAACTTTTTTTCCTTCATCTTTCTTTTTTGTCTTGTGTTAGCAATTTGTATCTTAAGGATTTGACACAGTGTTTTGTCTGTCAGTCACCGCTGAATTCAACAAGCAACTATGAAATGGGGGCGAAAGGGAAGGATCGAAATTATTATTATCTGAAAGGATTTTATCATTTCTTATGATGATGAAAAATACAAAATAATGTCAAATATGTCAAGACAATGCTACAAATATAACAGCCGAGCACTGTCCAGACCTAATCTGTCCTTTCCCTGTCTGATGATGAGAGTGACGAGTGAATGATGATGTGATGACTCACTTGCTACTGAACTTGCTGATGATCATGATGGGTCCGAACGACTCCTCCTTGGCTATGAACATGTCGTCGGTGACGTCGGTGAAGATGGTGGGCTCCAGGAAGTATCCTGGTCGGTCGACGCGCTTCCCGCCGTACACAAGCTTAGCACCCTCCTTCACGCCTATCTCGATGTACTGAAAACAAAGAGATACATTGAATTTGCAACCGACTTCAAAATTCTTCAAACTTCAATTCGACTGTATGTTTTTTAATATGTTTGTTACCTGAACTTTCGACTGGCTAAACCGATTTTGATGATTTTTTTGAAGGCTTCCTATATAAATTTTATCGAAATTAATTCAGCCGTTTTTGAGAAAATCAACCAAACCAAATGTATACCCAGATAATTCTACCTCTAAGGGTTTTAGGATTTTAGCATTGTGAATACTTTAAGGGTAGTTGAAGTCGGGTTTTAGTTCTTTTTGAGCGCCATAACTATTATTTTAGATATATGGTTTACCCTGCCCTAATGGCTTAATGTTGGACTGACATGCAAATTGGATGGCATGTTTTGAGTTGCTAACATAAACTGAAATACAATTTATATGATGTGAAAGCATCGACCTAAGGGCGCTAAAAGACAATCCGCTCTACCCTCACCAAGGGCTAGGGCCGGCCCATATAATGTTAGAGTCGCAGCGCAAGTTAAATTGCTTCTTACTGTGTGGTGGCAAGAGTCGCAATCCATTTCAATGTATTTGTAGCGATTCTTTTATACCCCTGCGCCCCTTTATCTATCAAATTTTATGTGCAATAAAGGTGAAACACCACCTTCTATGACTCTTTTCAATCTGATAGAAATAAACCTAAACAAACATAATGATCACATTGTTGCGAGCTGGAGGGTTCGGGATTGAAGGAAATACGTGTCAAAAGATTCCGAGTTCATTGGTAACAGAGGTCCACAAACCAATCACCTTTTCGGGTAAAATTGTAAATCTGTTGTTTTGAACTGTCAAGTGACGTGCCCGTGATATATTTAAGTAACACAAATAAGCAAATCCCCACAAGTCTTCAGAGACAAGAATTCCGTGTGGGGAAACCTGGTTACCCATAACACAGGCCTCGAGCTTAGTTTGGGAACCAGCTCTCCCACAACTACTATATTGGCAGGCAGTATGATTTCAGTGAAACCACCCAATCTCTTCTCGTGTGTGTCGTAAGAGGAGGCAGGGGGAAAATTACACCGGGGGAGGGGCAACAGCCTCCTCCTGAGGAACTAAACAACAATACTGCGACCACCAACCCGTCTGACCAGCATGCCATGTACCCTCCTAAACATATAAGAGGCCTATGTCCAGCAGTTGAAGTTTCTCGGCAGATGATGATCTTCATTGTATTGAAATGAACTTTACAACAAACGTACCTCAATTAGTTTATCGAAGTGTGCCTTGTGGTTCTGCGGTCCGTGCGCGGTGCCGCGGTGCAGCGGGTCCCCGATCGACATCTTCTTGGTCTCCTGCACGACTCGGCTCACGAACTCGTCGTGGATCGTCTCCTCGATGAAGAGGCGACCCGCCGCTATACAGTTCTCGCCCTTATTGAAGAATACTGACGCCATGCCCTGCACACATATCCGTTTACATAGTTTTAGGGTTTTATACATCGAAAGGAAAAATACACCTTTATAAGATCACTTTGTTGTCCGTCTGTCTGTCAAAACCTTTTTTCTCAGAAACACGGAGGAGGTATCAAGTTGAAATTAATATCGACCAATCAACGTAATAAAAAGATACGGCTTTTTATGCCGCTTATTTTGACGGTTTCCTTTGAAAGCGCAAGGAATCAAAATCAAAATCAATTGGCAAGGAATTTGATGATTTTGATTATTTTTTTGTTTGGTAGATCATACTTCAGAGGTGGTCCCATATAAAATTTTATCGATATTGATGTAGCACTTTTTGAGAAAATCAACAAAAATATACCATATCACCAGATCTTCTATATCTAATTCTACCTCTAAAGGTGAACATTTTAGGGGATGAATTTTTTCAGTAAAAATAAATAATGAAATGAACGCCACATACATTTCTGACGGCCTTGTCTAGATCGCAGTCCTCGAACACAACTAGGGGCGACTTCCCTCCCAGCTCCAGAGAAACTTTCTTCATGTTGGATGCGCATGTCTTCATTATAGTTTGACCTATTACAAAGAAAGTCAAAGTTAGTCGAAGGCAGATAATGTAAGGTATCAAGATTCATCCAATCTCAAGATAATTCAAATGACATAAATCTATAGGAACTGGAATTTTTGGGAGAATCTGTCAGTGTTTACCAGATCATGAAAACTGTTTTCAATAAAAGCAAAAGTTGGCTGTTTTTACTAATATGTCCCGGCTTTAAAATAGGATTACGCCACATCAACAACACATGCGCAAAACAGCTTCTTAAAGCAATGCGATATGTCATTACATTTCGTACCGCGTAATATTGCATAGCACCATTACGCATCACTCTAAACATCACGCCATGCGCTATCCCAACTATCGGTTATGATATTGTAATGCAATGCTCTCTAAACTTCACCTGAGATACATTGCTATTTTATATTGAACTGCGAATTAAAAAACGTAGAATGTAATCATTATCATTCTAGTAATACGGTTGCATTTCAGTATTACATGCGCGTCCTGTCCGTCCCAGTGGTTGTGGTGGAAAAACTTTCAACTTTCTCGTCTATGACCGAGTGGCCATAGATGGGAGTGGCAATAGACGACACGGGTCTGACGATGATTATGAGTTGTTTACCTATCTCTGTGCTGCCTGTGAATCCTAGCTTCCTGACGAGGGGGTGCTCCGCGAGCGCCTGCCCGCACACGGCGCCGCTGCCCGGCAGGATGTTGATCACACCCGGGGGGATGCCCGCGCGCACTGACAGCTCCGCAAACTTGAGCGCCGTCAGCGGGCACACCTGACGCAACGGGAAACAATAGTTATTTGTTCAACAAGTGAGCAACGTTGTAAAATTGAGAAGTGATATACTTATTTTCAATTCTACAGCACGAAAAGGATATTTTTGATATAATTTTTGATAAAATAGATTTTTGCTGCGAGTGAGCAAAACTCATTCAAATTTCGAACACCAATTTTTTTACTAAATTCGTTCAGGAACCGGAAGGATACCGAACCGATACCGACACATATACCTATTACATTTAAAAATTATCTATTTTTTGTTGGTCGTACTTCATATTTATAATAATAAAATAAATAGTAAGAATTACTATCACTGAATTCAAAAATATCACGCTTTGTTTTTGATAACAATGTCATGCAATAAAATTTCTTGTACTAAAAAATAAATTAAACATAGATCGAAATGCCAGGAAACAATTTTTCTTATACTCGTATTGAGTGAACGATACTCGTATCCAAAATCCGCTAAGACTTCCCTACGGCTGTGAAATTTGGACATTGACACAACTTACAGCAGCAGGCTTCATAACAACTGTGTTCCCGGCCGCTAAGCACGCCGCCATCTTCCAACTGAGCATCATGAGCGGGTAATTCCAGGGGGTGATCAGGGCACATACTCCGATGGGCTCCTTCTTAGTCATGGTGAGGTTCCTGTTCGGTCTAGCATGGGAGATGGGTATGGTGGTACCCTGGATCTTGTCGCACCAGCCAGCGAAGTACCGCCAAGTTTCTATGGACATGCCCACGTGGGTTTTAAGAGCTAGGGTGTAAACTGCGCCAGAATCGATGGTTTCTATCGTTGCTAGCTCTTCTTTGTGTTGCTCCATTAGATCTGCTAGTCTGGAATTGATAGGGTTTATTATTAGAACGCCTGTCGACAACCTCATCTCATGGTATATGATGATGTGGCTGACGATGGTTCACGGAGATGCCTTGATTTGAATAATAAAGATTTAGAGCGGCAATTTCTTCGTGGACGACTCGTTCTCTCTCTCTCTGTTTCTCGTTTAGTGATATATCGCGACTACTTGCACCAAGCGAGGTTATGCGGATCTGCTAACCACACCCACTTAGCACTTCTAACCTCTAACGGTACCATAAATGTACCATAGACAGTTTTGATTACCTTACGACTGAAGGAATATTTATTCCAGGCAATTGTAGAAGCATTAGCAATGTCTTACTGGAATTTTAGTCTGAAAAGCGTGGCGTTCATGACAAGCTTCTTCAAAGTCCAACGGTAGACTTTTGAAGCTGATGATGAGAGATTTACATGTGTGTGTAAATATGAATAGAAAACTACTTATGAACTAATTCTAATTTATGCACTTGGACTTCACCAGATGGTAAGTGATGATAAGGCATTTGGGTGGTAAGTGTGTGCACCCACAAAGCCTCTAGCAGTGCTATTAGCACTGTTTGGCGGCAGACTTAGGTAACTTGGTGGTAGCTAGCCAGATTACCGATGTGAATCGGACTCGGGACCTACGCATTGTTAGTTGATGAGTACAGGATAAATTTCTCAAAATAAACTGACTTACTTAAACAAAAGCTGTCCCCTTTCCCTGGCACTGATCTTGGACCACTCTCCTTCTTCAAACGCCTTCTTAGCTGCTTTAACTGCCTTGTCCACGTCGTTTACAGAAGCGCTTTGCACCTTGCAGATGACCGACTCGTCTGTCGGATTCACCAACGTCAATTGCTTCCCACTGTCACTGTTCACGAATTCTCCGTTAATAAACAGCTGAGTTGGGAATTTGATCTTCATTTTGTTGATATCTAGTTCTACGCCGTCGTATATTATTTCCTTATCGCCGGAGCCGCCTCTCGCTTTGCTAATGGCGATTGTGAAGAATTCCTCGAATGTTGTGTTCATGTATATATCTTCGTTTTGTAGTTCGAGGCTGGCTATGTCTTTTACTTCTTCTACTAGTCGCACTACGTCCATTGAACCTGTCCAGAAACATATGCACGGGTGAAGTTTAAGTAAACAAGACAGCACTGTGCAAGAATGGCACAGAATTAAAATAGTACTACGAAGAGAACGGACGTTCACCGCCTGGGAGGCCTCACTTCCGCAGAAAAATCGGTAATATGTCGCGCGCGAATTCACTCACACATTCGCGTGTATACTTGTGTATGCTCGATGTACGGGAATAGTAACCGATATCACGACATTTGTTTGAAGTGTTCGGCCAGTGTCAAAAGTAATTCCTTTATTAAGAGCTTACGCCTCAAGACGAGTGAATTTGTGTGTGTGCGTGTGTGTGTGTGTGTGTGTGTGTCTGTAAGGTAGGTAGGTACGATGACATAAACAGACATAAAGACTATACAAAACTCAGGGGTTACAATGATGTAATTCGAGATTATATATCGAGATTTAGAAAAATAATAATTCAGAATTACTTCGATAGTGATTTCGGAGAAAATCGTTATATACGAGTATAAACTCTAGGAAGACGTCACCCATGCGATTTTACAAATCTATCTAACGACACACACCTACCACCACTATCCCAAACCCTAAGGAAACAAATTCACCCCAATATACATGTATGGATACCCTAATAATACTTATTTTTCAAGATTTTAGTCTTATACTTTTTTTGAGCCACACGAGCTACGTCATTTTCGTAAAAAAATTTCTTAAGTTTTTATCAAAATCATGAATGAAATTTAAATTATTTCAGTAAATAAAAAATACGGGTTTACACAAAAATCAAATAACATTTTCGTTGGAAAATCTTGTAAGTATTAAAAATGTTTAGCATCGATTTTTTTAGGCCAAAGGAATAACATGAACAGCTTACCGGCGCCCGACGCAAAGAAGTCCGTGTCGTCTTCAATGTCTATGCGCAGGATTGCTTTCCACACGTCGCGCACGCTCTCCACGAACTGCTTCTCCTCGGCCGTCAGCTCCAGAGTCACCTTCTTATCATTGGCTTTGAAGAAGTTCTGGGCGTTTATCATCTTGCCGTTCACCTTCAGTCTTTGGATGTTCAGCTGGTAATCACATTGAAGATGATAGAACATTCATAACAAAATAGTCTTATCATATTTGCACACCCTACTAGTCTTTTTTTAACTTATGGCGGGTTTGCACTTGGCCTTTATATGACACGATGGTAAGTGACGATAAGAATTTTGGATGGTAAGCGTGCGCACTCAGAAGTCTGAAGCTAATAAAGCGCTGTCTATGCTACATTTTATACCAAAACACAAGAGCTACTAACACAGATGTTTGGCTGCAGACTGTGGCAGCATGGCATATTGACGAATTTCTAGCTTTCTTATATTCCTATTAACTAAACGATTATTTTGTTGTACTAGTAGTTCATCGCGTCATTTACATTAAGGTTCATCATCAACAGCCCATATACGTCCCCACTGTAGGGGCTCAGGCCTACTCTTCTACAGAGAGTGTATGGGCCATAGTCCACCACGCGGGCCCAGTGCGGATTGGCGGACTTCACATGGCTGTTCAAGACATGCAGGTTTCCTCACGATGTTTTCCTTCACCGTTAAGCAATCGGATAATGTACTTGAATTGAAAAACAACTCATAGGTACACGGCTGGATTCGAACCCAGAACTCTAAGATTGAGAGTCCCGCGCAATAACATTAAGGTTATTCGCGCAATAAATGTTTCATACAAAATTTCTTTTACCATCAAGTCCTGACTGACTGACTTATATATCAACGCACAGTCTAAACCATTGGTCCTAAAGACATGAAATTTGGAAGGTGTGTTCTTTGTTAAGTGTAGGCACCCACTAAGAAAGGATTTTTCGAAATTCCACCCCTAACAGGGTAAAATAAGGGATGTAAGTTTGTATGAAAGTCTGTCATATTTTATAATAGGATATCTGGCTTTGTGCAGTAATTATCTAAATATAGGACATCGCATTGTAACGGCGCGAAATGAGTATCATACAACTTTATAGTGAATCACAACTTTTATTTTTACATTCTTTTTTTACGATTATTGTTCAAAACGCCACCTAACTAACAATAACATAAAGCTAACAATAAAATTGTACAACAAATGTAATTTAGTAAGGAAGCATTCTGAGCGGAGTCCCGTTAACCTAGATATCTTATCCGAGGGTAGTTCAATATTTTAACTCAGAACTAAGTTCAATATTTTAACTTAGAAATTTGACATCATTCATAATTGCAATTTAAAAAAATATGTACTGATATTCTGGATTAAATGATTTTCATTTCATTTCAATATAGGACTAGAATCATATGTTATATTATACCTTAACACCATCGTTGGCGGTGATAAGGAGTCCAGCCTCGTGTATGACGGCGGGTTTCTTGAGACCCGGTATCACCAGCTTGTCCCCGTCGGCTTCAAACTCCCCCTCCCACAGCGAGGATCCGAAGAACTTGATCTCCAGATCAGCGGCGGTCTCGTCGACGCCCTCCTTGGTCTGAGGCTTGATGGAGGAAGTGGCGCCCGGAGACGAGTCCAAGCCGCGGATGAAGTTGTGGAGGGCAATACCGCCTTTTGACCAGTCGATCTATGACATTACAGAAACATTTGGAATAGGGATTAATTGGAAATGATTAAGGTTAAAATAGAATAGCTGGCTTTGTGCAGTGATTATCTAAAAATAGGACATCTGATTATAATGTCACGAAATGAGTACCATTGACATACAACTTCCTAGGTAATCTCAATTTGCCTCTTTGGAAGTTGTATGTTAACGATACACATTTCACGACATTACAATCCTATGTCAAGCTGTAAGAAAGCCAGCTATCGTATTTTAAAAGATTATGGTAACATAAATTTATTGTGAAATTTTAACGTCAAATCGTTATAAGTCTAACGTTCTTTACCTGATGTGTCTCTGGTTTGAACAGCGCTGGGTCGTATGTGGCACCGTCCTCAGTCTGTGCTATTTTAGGCGCTGTGCCATTCGCTACCATGTTCACAGACTCAGACAATGCCTTGATGCCTGCAATCAAAATATATATTTATTATTTCAAGAAAAAAGTAGTTTAGGAATGCTAAGTGTGTAGTTTCTGAATTCTAAGTGTTTAGTTTCAGAATGTTAAATCTGTAGTTTGGGAATACTGAGTGTGTAGTTTAGGAATGATCCGTGCTTAGTTTAGGGTTGCTAAATGTGTAGTTTCGAAATGTAACTCACCCTCCGGATACAAGTACTTGTTGTATATGGTGTCGACGGTGTCGTCTATGGTGACCGGAAATGACTTCTGCAGCAGGATGGGCCCCGTGTCCAGACCGTCGTCCGCCCAGAAGATGGACAGACCGCACTGTGTGTCTCCTTCTATTAGGGTCCTGGGAAACATTACATTCTGTTATGTATATATTTTTGTGTTTTTATGTACAAATGTGCTTGTCCATTATTTTCTTTCACGGCTTTTCTATGTGGGGTTCATGGAAAGTCATGGGGAGCCACTAAATCTGTAATAACACGGCTAATAAACCCCTAACCAAACCAAGTTGTAGATCGTCATAACTCTGAACACTGGACCCTCAATTAGCCCATGTTCTTACCAGTTGATGGAGGAAGCTCCCCTGTGTCTAGGCAGTATGCTCGGGTGGTAGCAGATGCTCTGGTACTTGGGATATGTGATCACCTCCATGGGGATGAACTGGGAGCAGAACGGCAGCACGTTGATGTCTGCGTTCACCTGGAAAACAAAAACTAGTCTTGAACTGCATTGAAATGAAATATAATTTATTTGCAAGAAAAACTGTCCTTGAGGTGGTAACTGGTAACAGTGCAGTGGTAGTAAATAGTACAGCGTTTTCCGTCGATACGAGTCATTAAGTCACCAATATATATTTGTATGATACTGATTGAAAGAGAATCATTAGGGATGACTTTCCTTAATTAAATAACATTGTTTTAGATTACTGGAAGACTATGAAACATTCCAGAGCCTCGAAATATCTCTTGATATTGTCATTTCGTGAGCTAACACAATGTCTAAAAGTTTGGACGTGGGTTTTTTAACCGGTCATTAATTTATCTACTGTTTGACCCTTCTACTGAATTTGCCTAGTCTGTAGCGGCTGTTGACATGCTTCTAATATTTTATTAAATCTGTCCGACTGTCACCAGGTTGTATCTCATGAACCGTGATAGTTAGACAGTTGAAATATTCACAGATGATGTATTTCTGTTGCCGCAATAACAACAAATACTAAAAACCAGAATAAAATAAATATTTAAGGGGCTCCCATACAACAAACGTGGCTTTTCGCTCGTTTTTGCTCGATATTGATAACGGCAACAGGTAGACGCTTTAAATATTTACAGGATATTTAGTTATATATTCACATTAAAAACAATTAATTAATTTAAAATAAAACAAATATTTAAGGGTGGGGGACAACAGACATTATTTTTTTGCCGTTTTTATAGATAATGGTATGGAACCGGCCGGTCGTGCGTGAGTCCGACTCGCACTTGGCCGGAATTTTAATAAGCATGTGGCGAAATCAAATATTTTCATAACAAAAAAAATTCAACGTCGAACCGTTTACAAGTTATCTCAACAACTTAAACAACGATATGGAGGTCGCATTTAAACATAACCTCAACGCGTGACAATGCGCAATTGGGTATATACAATTTTTAAAACAATGTTTTTGTAGGATTTTACGACGTTGTCAGTCACATCACTGGAGATCACTGGCTCGGCAATGTCTACGTGTTCGGTAGTACTAAACGTCCGCATTCGCCCACGGCTCTCGTGAACTGTCAGTTGCTGTCAGTCATTGACACTCTGACACTGACGTTAAGCATACCAACCCATAGACACACAAGACAGTGCGTGTATGCTATAACGGTAGTGTATATAAGGTCATCTTTAGGCGGGAAACATATTTAATAAAATATGTCGCACTAGATTCTGCCCGCGGCTTCGTCGGCGTGGCCTTAGGGATTTATCCCATGGGAACTACTCGTTCGATCGGGATAAAAGTAGTCCCTTCTTCAAGTCATTCTGGCATTTCAACTATCCCTCTACAAAAAAATTGGTTGCCTGTAAAGTCGGTATACGGGCGAAAGTTTTACGTGACAACGACTTTGAGTGGTAAAATAATTTTAATGTGAATATTCATTCAGGGACGCGTGCCTTTCACTTTTTATGTCTGTCTCTCTCGCTCTTAGGCGGGCTAACCATGCCCGAGTGGAAGGGACGCGTGCCTCTCACTCGCTCTCATTGTGAGCGCATAACGTGAGCGGAGCGTAACGCAGTTTCTTGAAGTGTCACCCGGCAAACCAATTTATAAGACGTTGTCACGTCAAAAAACAACCAAGTCGTTCTAACATTCTGTTAGGTCGTGAATGTATGCCAAAATGTATTTTGTAAGTGAATTTATTCCATGTTTTAATAGTTATTCTGCTATGTGGTTCGGAGACAAATTCAAACAATCAAAGATCATAAAAATCGGTTCAGCAGTTCTTGAGTTATACATGATGCAAATTTTCGACAGCATTTTTAAATTATCAATATATAGATGCAAAATGGATAAAGTAGACAATTCCAATTCTTATTACCTATTACCTAATTAGTTTATAGTTAACAGTACGCCTGACACGGGTTATCAATAAAATAAAATTAAGTTGAGCCGCACAATATTTATTGCGTGATATTTTTATAAAGGTTTATTTATAGTTCATGTATAGCTACAGCTTATGTTATTCGATCGATAAAAGTTTTATACTAAATTTCTGTTGCCATAATCTTTTAAAATATAATAGCTGGCTTTGTTCAGCAATTATCTAAAAATTCATCGAATGTCGCGAAATGAGAATTTAAATTTTTACACACTATTTTTCGAATCTTGTTCAGAGCGCCATACTAGCGGCGTAACGGTTATTGTAGCTAAGTATTAAGTTATACACTAAAATATATATATTCTACAAATAAAAATAACACAATTATAAATTAAATTATAAAAATTGAGTTGCCTATCCCTAAAATTTCTCCCGGCACTCACATTGGAGCATTGAAAAGTTTTTTTTAAAGTAAACGAAATTATATTCATTTCGCGACAATATTCATTTCCTATTTTTAGGCAATTACTTATCAAAGCCAGCTATTCTACTTTAAATGATTATGGCAACAGAAATTTAGTATGGCAGCATTCTGATTGAAATCCCGTTATGTGTAGAACCGTGCCTGTATTCTGGTTTATCGATAATTATTACCGTGATTATATTACATGTAAACACAAAGTGATTTCGAATGTGGCCTTCTCAAATTTCCGTCCGCAGCTTAGGCCCTAAAATTAAAAAATACTAGCTTATACCCGCAACTTCTACGTGGATTTCAAAAATTATCACTCGAGATCGAGATAAAATACCTTCATCCGTATATCCTTCAACTATATCTATACACAAAATCAAGTTATTCTGACTCTCCGTTACGACGTAAAGGAAGGACAACTTTCGCATTTAAATATTGTTATGGATTTGAGATACTAACAAGAAGTGATCAAGGTATTATAAATACTCAAGACATGCATTTCCAAGTAAAGGTAATGATATAGTCACTCGCTGTACTTAGGTAAAGTACATAATATAGGTAAGATTTTCATTCATTATGCATTTAAATATAATGACAATCTAGAGTCGCCTACATGGTATGTACTACCTACGAGTAGGCAAAGAGTTGCATTCAAGTTAAAGAAGCTAGAAAAAACGTAGATATAGGTTTCTATTTTTTAAAATTCAATGCATCAAGGTATAGTTCAAATTAAAGTATTACACACCAAAAGATCTTCTAAAACATTCTTTACCTTAAATAAATCATTTTCACTTAAAATCATATTTTTCAAAATATTTGACACATATTAATAGTTTTTAAGGGTAACTATTACTAAGACGGCGCTATCCGTCCGTCACCAGGCTGTATCTCATCAACCTTGATAGTTAGACAGTTGAAATTTTCATCATTTCATTCATGTATTTCTGTTGCCGCTATAACAACAAACACAAAAATAAAAAAATATTTAAGAGGGCAATACAACAAACGAGATTTTTTTTAGACGTGCGTTTTAACTTATTAGTAACGCCATCTAGTGGCGAGAATACGTCGAAATCAAAAATGGTATTAAGGCGCATTTGTTAGGGGATATTATTTATGATTTTCCCTATTTTATCTATCCATATTATGTACGGAACTCTCGGTGCGCGAGTCCGACTCGCACTTGACCGTTTTTTAAATTTAAAACTCACTACTGCGAATGTCCGATATTTTTCGACTTCTATATATTAATGTGAAAGGAACTGTCTACTGGTTACGTCTTCACGACTGAACCAATCTTGTGAAACAGAGAGGGATAAAGGCTACTTGTAATTTTTTGGGATAAATACTTTTTTTTAATGTACGATGGGTTTGCACTTGGCCTTCATCTCACCTCGTATGAATGGTAAGTTAATAAAGGCTTTGGTGCGCACACAGAAGCTTGTATATTTGTTTTTTATGCCTTTCGAATAAAATAATCTAATGAGGCGCTGGATCTTGCTACCTCTCATACCTGAACACAAAAGTGCTATTAACTTGGCGGCAGATTTAGGTAACATGGTGGTAGTCAGTCGGAATCAAAAACTGCCCTGACACCATCCAAACCGAATACCAATAGGTACACTCACTGGGAATCGAACCCGGTACCTGTGGGTTGTGAGTCCAAGCGTGTAGCAATTAGGCCACGGAGGCTGTAACAGTGGTATACGTAGAACACGTGGAACTCATGTAGCTGTTTGAATTATGCACATTATGTAATCAAGTGGTTACATAAGACATTGTTGTGGGTCATATCATGGTGATAAACTCTATGGGTTATCGGTGCGCCCATGGTAATGACAACAACGTCAGTTTATACATGTGTAGAGAATCACATACATATATAAATGCGGAAGTTTTGTTTGTATCCTCTTATCATGATGAAAGATCGGGCATGTACCGTTTCAGGGTTCCGTACCCAAAGTGTAACTAACGGGACCCTATTACGGGACTATTACTATTAGGGGCGCCTCTGCTGTCCATCTGTGTGTCAGCGGACTGCATCTCATGATCCGTAATAGATAAATGCGTATTTCTGTTGTCGGTATAAACCTTGGTAGGGTGACATTTGTGCTGTAATCAAGTGGTTACATAAAACTTACATAAGATTGGAGTGGTCGCATCATGGTGATAAAATGTATGGGTTATCAGGGGGACCATGGTCTTTTATTATATTTACGTCATTTAACAGTTATAGTTAATGGCCAAAATATCTACCCGAACACGTGTATTAACGTGAATGTTAAGTTACAACGGCGATGCAATTTTTTTCCTAATAAGTATAATCGATTTGCTCTTGGCCTTCATCTCACCTGATGGTAAGCAACGATCTGTATGTCAGAAAGCGCGTTTATCCAGAAGCCTAAAGCCGATGAGGGACATTTGGCGGAAGACTTAGGTAACATGGTGGGTGGTAACTAGCCAGGAGGAAATCGAAAATTAACCACCAACTAAATCTAGCAACGCTGGGGGTCGAACCGGTGACCTCCGGATTGTGAGTCACGTATCACATAATCAGCCGGGAAACGTCCACTGCTGGACATAGGCCTCCTCCATGGTATGCCACATTGACCGGCCCCGAGACACTTGCATCCCGCGATTCCCTTGCGACCTTAACTAGGTCGGCAGTCAATCTAGTAGGGGGACGGCCGAGTACACATTTCCCGTTACGTGGCCACGTATACTGGAATACAATTAAATTGTCTTCAGGACAACACTGCAACTTTTATGTAAACAGCTGCATCATTGTTGTTCAACGCGTGTGTTATTATCATTTTAGTACAGTTTATGTTCTGCGCTAAAATCTGTTACAGCTTATGTATTACATAATAGATAAACGGATGATATGGAGGTCGCGAGAGCGGCGTTTGTGCTCGAAATCGTTCGATACTCTCAATTGAGTGTAGAAACTCAACCCATTTGACCGCAAGCTTCCTGATAGATATTTTGAATTAATCAGGTGTCGTAATTACGAAGTTCCCGGTTAGTCCATCTATTGCTCCTGATACCTCCCCTAGGTGTAATTTATATACATTTATTGCTGCTGTATATTAAACAAATGCTTCATAGCTTTAAAAAGCCGTAGTAGCTTAGTAGGTTAGAGCGTCAATAATCGAGGTATGGGTTCGATCCTGGCTGGCACCAATGAGTTCCAATATGTTATTTGGAATTTATGTACGAATGATAAGATAACCTTTTCACTGAAGGAAAACATCGTGAGGAAACCTGCACACTCCTGAGAAGCTAATCAAAGGAGTGTGTGAGGTCTACCAATCCACATTTGGCCCGCGTGGCCTATACCCTTTCTATAGGAGAGTAGGCCTAAGCTCCTGCAGTGGGGACGTATATAGGATGTTATAGCCATAGCGTATGTTAAAATAAAGTAGGAGCAATAGATGGATATAAAATTACCCCTGGAGTACTGGAAGTTATTGTCCCTCATTGGCTTGAAGCTTTTGGATAAGCGCGCTTTCTGTGACACAGACTGTTACTTACCATCAGATAAGACGAAGAAGGCCAAGTGCAAACCCATCATACACATATAAAAAACGGTGACGTTACAAAACCCAACATATTTGCACCCCGTGAATAGAATTACTTTTCCACGGGTTCTGGTAAGAAAAGCATTTTAGTCATATCTAAATATTTTTGAAAGGGCTATTTCAGACTTTTCACTCAAAACTTTCATTCAGATTCCCAATAGAGCAATTTCTTTTTGCTTTGTTATTTAATAATGTGACTGACAGAATGTCACATCGCTCATTACGTATAATAACCCGTAATATTTTTTAATAATAATGTATTCTGTTCGTGTTAGTTAAGAAACAAAGAATTCATTGAATTGTTAAAGATGACGCAGGTGTACGCAACCTTTACTTTGTTACAACTATCACGAATTGATTGATTTAACATTTTTACAGCAAAAACAAACCCATAATCCAGATTTTAAATACATAATTAACGCGCTCAAAAATAATTAGAAACCGACTTCAATTACTTTAAAAGTCTACAGCGCTCATCCCCTAAAATGTTCAACCTTAGAGGTAGAATTATCATTTTTGGTTTTTGTTGATTTTCTCAAAAAGCGATGAATCAATTTCAATAAAATTTATATGGGTCCACCTCTGAAGTATGCTCAACCAGTCTTGCTGTATGTAAAAAAAACTATTTTTACTTTGATTATGCGCCATTGTTTCTGTAAAAACTATGATTCATTTTTCCATGTGAAAATACTGTCACGGAGCTTCTTGAACAGTCGAGAAAGAATAAAGACAGAGGCGGATCGATCTATCTCCTTCGAATCGAGTAGCAGCTTGAATAGCATGGAAAGTTCTCGAATATCACATAAGGATTGACGAGTGTGTAAGAGAGAGACCATTATATCTATCTCCATCGAAACGAGTAGCTAAATTCTAGAACCCGTGACGTACGTAGAACATTACCGAAGTAAACAAAAAAATAACGGTGAGAAATGACAATCACCGGGAATGTTCTGGAAACGTCATCGGCTTGTATAGAAGGCGCGGACCGAGCTTCGAGTGTAGTTGAACTCTAAGCAATCCATCTTTTCAGAAGCAGATGCACCTCATCTAAGAGAACCATTTTTAAAAAGAACTGTCGTTAGACTCTTTGTTAAAAAGAACGAACTACAAATTCTTTTAATACTAATAACCTATTATTGAAATGACAGATTGTGTGGAATTATGATTTTTATACCAAAGTTGAGTACCCCTGACTTGTATAAATTGAAATTTGGGGCCAGGCTGGGCTGTACTGAACAAAATCTATCTATTACACAAACTTGCGGCTAACCTTGAAAATGAATACACACTTTAAACTCTAGTTCGATTTTGCATTATAAAACAGAAGACCTGTTTTTCTTGAAAATATAACATTACAAAAAATGTTACATGTTAGTACATACTTTAAGCTCAGATTTGGATGAAATGATGCAGAAAAACTTAAAATTTGAACCTTCTTATTCAGATATTATGTCACGTGAACCACTTTATAGACTGGCATAAAGTAGCTTATGCCCTTTTCCCATCTATATGCTATATGCATGCCAAATTTCACTATGGTTCGTACAGCTGTTGAAGTATTAAGTGGTAACAAAAACAACTCACTTTCACTCATCTGATCCTTTTGTAATTCTTATAATAATAATGTAATGTGACATAACAATTTACAATGTGCATTTACATTTCCTGTGACCAAGGAGTACCAGATATATTTAAATATCATTGTAGATGATTTCAGGATGGCATATATCATCTGATCCTTTTTATTTTCTAACGATAAAAAAGTATAATTAAGATAACAAGAGTTGTCGTGCATGTGCGGAAATTATGAATAAATAGCTTTAAGAAGGTACTTTCAATTAAATAATACTTACAGATTTGTACTGCTCATAGATTTCTGGAATAATCTGCCCTTTAACTCTCCATGTCTTGTACTTGTATACTGGCTTGCCGTTCTGTGCACCGATTGTGGCTGAAATAGACGTGGGTTTGCATTAGAGAAAATACTTGATTGAAACACACTCTGTTATACATACATACACTCAAGTTGTAATGAATATAAAGAAAAGTTGAATGAATATCAGGACTACATGTAAATCTACAATAGAAGAATCATAAAAATAAATAAGTATTAAATATAGCATCAATGGCATCTACTATCACTAAATGGAATGTTAAAATTTGCCATATTGTGCCTCTTTCCATTTTTGCACTTGAAAAGTGTTTACTATAGTTTAAACTAAAAACAAGATTTAATTCTGATAAAATCTTACCTAATGGATCTTCTCTGTTTCCCTTGTCAAGGATTGTGAAAATACCGACCACTTCATGTCCATTCGCCTGAAGTAGCTTAAATACTTCTGCTGCGAAGGTACTTTGTCCAATGATGGCTACTCGAAGAGACTTTTTCGGTGCCTGCAAGAAATATTATTAATTGTATAACATCAGTAGCAATATTTGAGATCTTTACGTTTAACACTACAATTATCCTTAAAAACTAGCTAGAAGTTTATTATTAATTGACTTATTTGTTTATGGCCAGATTTTAAAAAAAAACCATTTTATCAGTAGATATTAAATCTTCTCTCCCGTTTATTAATTAAACAATCTTCAGAAGAAAAAACTAAAACTTTGTAACGTTCAGCAAAAACATTGACATTTTGCTTCATATACATAACTGAACACGTACATTGTCAATTTCAGAGGCATGTAGTTAGCATAAAATTGCTAATAATTTACATATATCGTGTGAAAACTTAAAATTAATTGTATCATAGTTGTTAAATATTTATGTAAATTTTAAGAAAATCCGATACATATTGGGTTTAGTTACAGTTTGAATAGACAGTTATTAAATTAATTAAATATTTACCTCGTCTGGTATAGCAACAGGTGGCATTGTTATAGAATAATTCGTAAATTAATTTATTTTATTGCCTCCAGTCGCGGTCCGCTCTTCGGAGGCGGATCGGTCAAACTAACTGGAATAGACCCCGCGCTTTTCTATTTATCGACGCGGCTCAATCATCGCCTCAACCTTGACATCATCATATCGTATAGTTCAATTCTAGATAAAATTATACGGGAGAGAAGCACTACCATTGTTATAAGAATCCTAAATGCCGCCAAAATGTTTGACAGCTGACATTGGCTGACACTGACAGCTGTTATCAAAACGGCATACACACCAATCGATTTCCTTCAAGGGTATCAATCTGGATACTGATTGGTATATTCAAATTAGGGGCATTTTTGTACCAATAAGACTGTTTTAAAAAAAGTTGTCGTTTTGTTTTTGCTACTTCAATTACATAGATTTTTGACATGCTTGTCACCAAATAGCAGGGTTAATTGACCAGTGATTAAATGCTCCTAGCTGTTGGTTTCCAGGATGTATACGGTAGCAGACCCCGCGCCTCATTAGGTTAAGGCTTCTTGAAACGTAGTGATTAAATTGCTCCTAGTTCTTGGTGAGCACGCTTTCCAAGTTGCCATCCTACGGCCATATTGCCACTTCCAAGTGCAAAACCCATTAAGTATCTATACGAGAGTAAATAATACGTAATCGATTTTTCGTAAAATGCAAACTGAAATATCAAAAAGTCCAAATGCAGTTTAAAAATATAATTTTATTCATTCCATTCAAATCATAATTATTCTTTTAATTTTGTAAAAATGAGCAATACAGCGAATAATTATCATATTTAAACTTTCCATGTCATGCAGTAATGAAATTTTATAACTACACGTGTTCTCCCCTTACGCCTTCCATAAGATACCATTGTCTAATGAAACCACATTCATACGATGTACGGGTCAACAGTGCACAACCGCTTAATAAAGTAAACATAAAAACTGATATCGTTATTGATGCAAAGTGAAACTGGAACGATGCGGTTACTCCTCGGAGATAACTTTGTTGGATCATGAAAACAAGTTCCAGTTCGAAGCGGTATTTAACACGTTCATTGGTTCACTCACATAAGTTAGTAGGTGGGATGATCAATCAGTAATATTATCTGTTACTTACAAACAAGAATGACATTTTCATGAACACAGCGGAGGCGTGTGGTTTATGAGATGTTTGCGCTTCAGAAAATTGTGTCCAATTTTTTATACTAAATAACGTTAACCAAAGATTTCCTAAAATATTACTCAAGTCTTAGATTGAAGTACCTTATGTAGATTACGTTTATGTGCGTTAGTATGTAAATTGAAATCTGCTATTTTGCTCTAAGTTTTGTGAAAATATATTTAACTTTTGTTGGACAATGAAATCAAGTGATCAGTGGGCTTGTAACAGTAACTTAAAGTTATTTATTTAAAAATCAAGTTGCGAAAAATTAAATGTCACTTTCCCCGAATGTATGGCGCTAAGGCCTGGTCTTGTAAACTTATAATTTTAAAAGGACATTATGAAACTAAAGTGATTTAGCTACCATTTTTGAATATTTTGGCTTAGTTTTTTGTACAAAAGCATATAAACAGAGACTTGGCGTTGAAAACAAGGATGGCGTTAAAAAAAAGACATTTAACGCTTACTTACTTACATTACATCACTTAGTACAAAAAGAATGATTTTGTTCAATTAAAATAAATGCAAAAATGTAATTATGGTATTTTTCTATACATCTTTAAATTATTATTTAATTTTTTAAATAGTGTACAAGTGCAGGTCGAGTTTGAAACAACTCTTTTATGTGATATAATTTCCTGTAATACCAGTTTAAGTTTAATCAGGTGAGTTTTCTTGGTGTAACCCACCCATCGTAAGCTCATTTACGACACACCAGAACGAGTTTAAACTAAATCTAATACGACGGGAGTCGCATGGCGAAATATTACGCACGTACACAGGTAGGACTGTGCCACATATTTAATCTCTCTAATCGTTTCTCTCACAGCTGATTATCTCAGCAACTTCAATTTGATTTTGGAATAAATAATGCTGCTTACCCACTTTCGATATCATCAAGTTCTCTGCTGAACATCGACTTTCCCAAGGTATGCTACGGCCGATGGTCCATCTAGTAGGGGGACGGACCGGTACACATTTCCTGGAACTTGGCTGGCCAGTTATCCGGCTTGCCCATAGCCACTTTAGCTTGCTGACTCGTCTCTGGAATTCCGTATACTCCATTCTAAATCCGGATTTTATCACATCGATTGTTCGAAATTCCAGATTCCGGCTAAGTCGAGGAGTCGGTTCCGTGGTAATTTAAATCTGAAATATTATCGAAATACTATCAAACATAACCAACCATAAACAGTACTTTGACCACATGTCACTTCGAGAATTATAAATAGTTCCTTCCAAAGTGCTGTACCCTCTGTGAACAAGCTCGATTCACATTTCGCCGTTTTGGGGGGCTCCTTACCTCAAAAAGAAAAAAACGGACAGAGCGAAGCTATAAGGATATTTGACTACGGAACCCTAAAAAACAGCCCTATTAGCTTGAGGCGATTAGGCGAGCACGCGGACTTATCGTCATTTACTTACCTTTTCACGAGGCCAAGTGCAAACATTAAAAAGTTTTGCTCATATTTTCAAAATCACAACTACAGTACTCGCAAACTAAGTTTGCCCCTCTGAAGTTAGCAACAAAAGACCACGAAGTATCAATTATTAACGTATAAGTGGGAGGCGAGGCAAGTTAGCGGGTGGAAAGAAATGTCCTAGTGTTGTATGTCATCTAGGGATAGTTATTATTGAAAATAATACACTCACATTCCGACTGTGCATGTTTGAAATTGCGGAGAGCTAGCTTTAGAGGGGCATATAGCGTGCGAGTACTATAAATAGGTACATAACAGTTCTTCAGTTATTTCTTCATTTATGTAAGAAAATTAATATAATATTTACCATCAACAAACGAGTTGCGATCGCAGTTAGATGTCTGTAATATATAAAGACAGTAGACGTCTGCAGCCCACGGAAGAAATGTAGTGATGATAAGTATTAGTGATAATGAATCATGCGTAAAGGAAATGCGTCAAGAATAGATTTACCTTGTGACAGGAAGTAATAGTTACGTCACCATTTCGTTTCAATTGTGTTTAAAATGTTTTAACTCTTACGAGCCGTACAATAGTAAAATTTAATTTAATAATTAAAACAACCATTGTGTCAGTAGATACGAGTACAAGGAATGGCCACTTTAAATCTTTTAAGGGAAAACTTTCTACAACATGCCTCAGTATAAAAGGAGAATTCGGCGAGTACGAATTACATCTATTCAATATTCGAATATCTTAATTTGTTCATAAGTTCATTTCTATACAAAGCAAATTACCTTCTTAAAGTTAATTAAAAATTTATAGGCATTCCACTAGGTATCATTGTAGGTAACGTAAAATACTTCAGCAAATATAAAAACCGTTGTGAGTTTTGTTCCGGTTTTATCGACTAATCTTGTCATAAAATGTCGAGTCTGAAAATGATGGCCACCAGCTTTATTCTCCTTGTTGCTGTGATAGCATTGGCTGTCTCCGAGGTATTGTCTCATCCCCGCTTAAATTCTAAATCTATGTATATCTGCTAAAAACGTTGTAGTTTCTGTGATAATTAAGGCGATCAAAAAGAACTAGGCAACCGACTTCTAAAAGTCTACAGAATTCATCTCCTAAAATGAGTATATATTATTTGGGTATATATTTTGGTAATGTGGATTTTCTTAAAAAGCGCTAAATCAATAATTATCAAAATCGATTTACACTTGTCAGAAAGATCGCGTTATATACATACAAATAAAACCACATACCGTCGAATTGAAAACCTCCTTCTTTTTTGAAGTCGGTGAACTGGTATATTGTTTTGCGTGAAGATACCAATCCATTGTTTACGTAATTGTATTTGGCTTGCACTTTATTAGCACTCTTTTAGCTGTTTTTTGCTCTTTTAGCACTACTTACTTTAAAATTTCCGTTTGACACTATTTATTTCGGAGCAGCCAGCCGGCAATGGAAGGCAGGCAGGCAAATTTTGTGTTACGCCAAGGATATATGTGCCTCCCGCTAGTTTTCATTTCAATCCCCTGGCATTGAAGTAATTCCTGTATTTCTTTACCAAATTATCAAGTGATAAGTGTTGGCAGTAAGAAGTACAGACCTTCCCTTTTGAGTATCTTTGGTGTAATATAAATTTACTTTATCACTTCTATTCTGACCCTCACTACTACATAACATTTACAGTATGGACTTCTAAATAGACCAGTAAATGCTTTCTTTTGTATTTTTAACTGTATACCTATTTGGTTCAATTAGTAAATTAATTTTTGTGTTCTATACACATGATCATCACCTATGAAATGTCCAGCTGGACATATGCCTCCTCCATGGTATGCCACATTGACCAGTCCCGAGCCACTTGCATCTAGCGACTCCCCGCGACATACATACATACATGTACCTACTGTAAAAATTATTTATGTCTTTTTCAGAGACGCTACGAAGTGGAAGCATTCGAGCTCCCTGGAGACATGCGTCAAGTACATCAATCAGGACGGGGGCGGGCTGCACTCATGCATTGGGTAACCAATTATATGTTTGTTTGATCTCGTGTGTATGTGTGTGTGTTTGAGGCAAACGGAAAGGTACTGACAACACTATAGGCGGGCTTAGGGCGAGTAGTAACAGTATGGTCAAAATACGATCACGTAAAATAGACGCAACTGACGTTAATTGCGGAAACCTGCCAGATAACGAATACGAAAGTCTAACACAACCGATGTCCAGGTCCAACAAGCGACAGCGAGCAACGACAGTACCGTGGACCACGCTCTGGCGAGGTCCCTGGGCGTGTTCAACAAACGTAAGGCCAACAGCCTCGACGACGTGTACCTGAGCCGGGACCAGCTCCAACTGTCCAGGGACATGGTGCAGGCCGGCGTGGAGGCGGCCGACATGCAGGGCCGATTGAAGCGCGTCGATGACTCCGACTCTGACAACATGCAAGCCTTCAGAAACAGTAAGCATTATTTTGAGCATTTTAGTGGTATATCTACTTGTTCACTTTTTGGTGTTCATATTATTATACAACGTGTACAAAAAAGGAGTGATAAAACTTAAGTGCGGTATATGTTAGGTAAGGTTTTACCTTTGGAGCGGTAGTAGACATCTGTAAACCGTACGAATCTGGAGAAAAACGGTTATGGTAATGAGGCTTTAAAAATAGTTCTTCATTCATGGATAGATTGCAACGTCGTAGCAAAAAGAGATGTATCAAATTCGGCCTGCACTTGTGCACTATTTACAAAATCAAGTAATAATCTAAATATGTATAGAAACATACTTGACTTATCAGCCCGTGTCTCTCCACTGCTGAAGATAGGCCTCTCCCAACGTGCGCTACTCCTTCCGGTCCGCAGTCGTCAGTTTTAAGTCATATCAAGACAGTTCAATAAACCGTTTACTTTGTCAAGTCAATTTGATTTAACAAAATTGCTGTTACATATGATTTGTACAGTCGTAAAATATATCTGTATAAATTATACGCCCGTATGAAATATACACGTTGTATACTGGGAATGTTTCTTTTTAAAAAAATAGTTAAATTTTTTATTATAGATGGCTACACTCCACATTCGCGACTAAACTCTTTAGAGGATGTGTGTCAAAGATAATCTCTAAAGTGGACCTTCTTTCTTCTACGGAAAAGTTCTTTATTATTATTTATTTATATATTAATTATTTCGTCGACTTTGGACTTTACAGGGAAATATTTAAATCCTCTTGGGGAAATATAAAAGGAAACTCCTGACGTTTCTGTGAAATCGATAATAGTTTGCGGATATAATTTGATAATTATGCCTAGTAAATGCATTGTTTATAGTTGTGAAAATATTAGGGGGTTTATGCATTAATTTTACCCTCCATGTTTCAGAAGGTCTACGCCACTACAGATCACACTACAGAACCAACAATGGCATCAAGCGGAGTCCCAACCACACCGCCCCGGCCTATCGCGAGGGGCTCAACCTCCTCAGCCAGCTCCGATCCATACACTCCAAGAGCAAGAGACCCCTTTTGTTCATTACTCTCGAGTAATTAAAATTAAACATCAAATCTTAATGTTTAAAATTTTAAACACTTTTAAGGAATCATTGAGTCTATTTGAATTTTACTCTGTACAATTATTGAATATCCGCAAATACGAGAGTACTTCATATATTATGTTTCATATGTACTTAGTATTATTAAATAAATAACTGATGCCAGTATTATAAAAATCTATCGTAGGATTGTTTTCAATACTTTGACAATCTATTTCAGCATGTTAATGTAAGAACGTATTGTAAGTTATTTTTGTAAGTTATTATGTATTGAATATGGTCAAATGCAGTATAATTTTATTATTATGTAAGAATGTTTGCAGAATATGTTTGTTTTGTTTGTTATTTTGGTAAATATTAGTACCTACTAACTTTAGTTATTAAGTAATAAACATGTTTTGAATTTATCACATTACATTAATTTCTACGGTCCATATAAGAATTCTCTACAATTTGATTTGAAAATAATAAGTGATATTTAATAATTTTTGTAAAGTATATTTCTGTGTGCACTCTTAAGGTGATTTCGCCAACTAAATTTTCACACTAAAAATTCTTTTTCCATATGAATGGTTTTACTATACTTATTCTTTTAAAATAGGATAATCATCCGTCCGATGTCCGCCTGGCTAGCCACCACCATGTTACCTAAGTCTGTCGCCAAACAGCAGTGTTAATAGCACTGTTGTGTTCCGGTATGAAAGGTAGCATATGCCAGCGCCTCATTAGGTTGAGGCGTGGTTGAGGCAGAGGGCCTTATCGTCACTTGCCCATCATAAATTGTAATGTCGAGAAAATTCGAAAACAATTTTTTCAGGTTCATCGGAGCTAAATCTCGAAATGGTTTTTGCATTGTTGTCCATTAATTGTCATTATGATGATTTATTAGCAAGCGCCCAGCAAAACTAAAATGATGTAAATAAATTTAATGATCACATTTTATACATCAGGCGCTTTGGATACTCGCATACATTAGTTAGTTGTTAAAAACACCGTACATACGAGTATATATACATACGCGAGGTTTGTAAGGATTTGTACGTAGTGAATTGCACTCTAGCTGTTTATATCTGGGATAGTTATTTCATACACAAATTATGTGTAATAATTAACACGTTCAAAAATAACTGAAAACTTCAATTGCCTTAAAAATTTGGTTTTTGTTGATTTTCTCAAAGAGCGATCAATCAGTTTCGATAAAATTTATATGGGACCACCTCGGAAGTATGCTCTACCAAACAAACAAAAAGAATTATCAAAATCGGTTCACTATTGGTAGAGTTATCGCGTAACACACATACAAAATAATAAAAACATACGAGTCGAATTGCGAACCTCCTCCTTTTTTTGGAGTTGGTTGAAAATTATGTCAAAATATTGAAATTTTCATATACGGCTACGGCATAGAATACTGCTATGGTTAATGGATATAGAAAAATGATATATACCACCATGCCATATGGTATTTATCTTTAAAAATTGAAAATTAAAAATATCAATGAATGTGTTTATTTTTTATTTAAATGATTAAATTTTTCAAAAGAACCTTTCGATTTGATTTTTATACCGTCCGATGGGCAATTTCACGAAAAGCTTATCGCAGGAGGTCCTAAAACTCTCCCGGTTGAGGTTCTCGAGATATTTAGAGAAACATCTAGGAACAAAGAGATTATTATTTTATCATAAAGTTGGATTAAAGGTAGCATGATTTGTCAGATAACGATAATGTTTCAACGACACCATAAAGATATAAATTGTTAATTTTCTGTTTATGTACTTTGATATGAAACATGTTTAAGGGCAAGTTGTACGTACCACGTCACTTAGTACTTAGAGGACTTCCAAAAAGGAAGAGGGTCTCAATTCAAATGTATATTTGTTTTGTATGTATGTTGTATGATTGTATGATTCTCCCACATAATTTTATCGAAATTGACTCAGCACTTTTTGAGAAAATCAACAAAAACTAAATATGATTTCTACCTCTAAGGGAGAATATTTCAGGGGACGAATGCTGTAGACTATTGGGGCAATTGAAGTCGGTTTCTAGTTCCTTTTAAACGCATTAATTATCTCATCAGATTCTGTATGTATTCGCCTTAACGGATTGCGTAATTATCACAGATGAGGACATAATAACCAAAGTTGATAAATAAGCAGACTCTTGAACAGTTTTTCGAAAAGCTTATCTGTGAAGTAACTATTAACTTCCGATTCATACTTCCAGAGATAATGAAGAGAAACCCCAGGAACAAAACTGGGGATTATTTGATCAAAGTCACCGATAAACGTGCAAAGATGTTGATAAGTTAGCAGTAATAGCGAATATGATGTTATCACACTATTCAGACATGTTGTTAGGTGGATAAGGTATCTTTATATTGATGCTTTCAGGAAAACGCTGCACGGAGTGCTTCACTTGGATTAGTGCGTCAGATTTAGCGATTCTGTAAATTTTCAGCGCAGATTCTTCGATGAAAACTTGACCCCAAACCGTCAATCAAATCTAGATATCGTACTATTTAAGAGGGTATGCTGTTGTCAAAGCGCCCATACAAACGTAGTCCAGTCATATTTTGAGTATTAAGCTATGAAAATCTATGAAATTTTCAAGACACAATCTAAAAACAAATATCTGTGTCGGTGGTGAGTCAGATTTTCGTTTAAATCGTGTATGCTGTCTCACCGTACGCGCTCGGGTAGGATAGGGCTCGGATATGGACAAAACAATGCAACCTTGAACGCGGACACGTGCTCTAAACAGACAATCCTCTTAACATTGTTACATGAAGATTTTATCGTGGATTCAACACTTGAATTTTACAGATTGGCTTTCGTCACAATAGGCAGCAACCTTTTTGACCGAGTGAGCAAAGCGAACGAATGGTCTAATCTTAGTTTCAAAAAACCTTTCTGTGTGTTTGCATGTGCTCCTCTACGGTCGCATTTCTCAACCGATTGGGCGAAACTTTGTATATAGGTTAAAAGAACTGACTTTATTACCATAAACACCCTTGTTACATCTCTTCCTTCCTCCCTCTTTTATTTGCTTGATGTTATAGCGCCCATAGTAATTTCTGAAACTTCCAGTGTCTTCCAGGACCTATAATAATAGGGTTAAGTTGTACACCTTTGTGTACGGAACCCTAAAATAATCATTCAGAAAATGAACAAGAACAATTTAATAACATTTTTATTATTTGAGATATAAGTATGATTATTTAATAACAGCTGAAACCCTGATTCATAGGTGCAAAGGTGAATATAGGGATAGTAAGTAAAGTCAATTCGCTTACATAGTGTAGTTCATGATATATGCCGCCCCCGGCACACGCCAATTCATCAAACGCCGACAGGAGTGCAAAGCAAGCCGAAAAAAGCACAGACGCTGGTGCATTTGACATTATAGATCGAGGCATCGCAGTGAGTTTGTGACTTGGTGGTGAAATGTATAGAAAAATCCGTCATGATATTTTTTACTGCCTAAATTAAATATTTTTGCCATCTAAATAACTGTTGGTTATAAAATTATGTGTATTATTTAATAGTCGTTTCTAGGGTTCCGTAGTCAAACAAGTAACCCTTATAGTTTTGCTCTGTCGGTCTGTCTGTACGCGGCTTAGCTCAGAGACCCTTACTACTAGAAAGCTGTTTTGCAAGGATATACATATTAATCACGCCAACCAAGTGGTGGAATAAAATTTTGAAAAATAATTTTTAAAGGGTAGCTCCCATACACGTAACTTGGGAATGATTTTTGTTTTGGGTTTCTTTGGGTATCGTTGAATAGGTCTTTAAAAAAAATTGAGGATCTAGCACGACTACTCATCGAGTCAGGGAAATCCATTTCTGAAATATTAGGCTTTAAAATGATAATTTTCGTCAGTCGAGCATCCCCCCCCCCCCCCCCCCCCTCCTTCCTTCCGTCCCTCTCTGCTAAACTGTTACGTTTAAAATTTAAAAAAATTTACGAGTAACAGTCGACCAAACTAATTTTCGACAAAAAAATTCGTACATATTTCATTCAAAATTACTGTTCATAAAACTGTAACTAACTACGGAACCGTACATTGCGCGTAGGCCGACACGCACTTGGCTGATTTTAGACGTTATTAGCGTTAAACCTTGAACTTATTGTTCCGGGCAAATACGGCACCCTACACTGCACGTGGCCCGACATGCGCTTGGCTGCTTTTTTATTCCAACAATCACATATTACGTTCGGGTGTACCGTCACTAAGCGAACGGACTATAGTACATCTTATCTACGACTGTTTGTATAAAAGTCAATAAACAAGTGTGCGTGTCGTCAGTGGCACAGATAGTCGGGCACAAGTCGCACGCACTGAACAGTACCTACCTACATGAACTAAATTTCGTATAATTTTATGAAGTATAAAACAATGAAACGGCTCAGTTTGGTACTGTTGGTTATTTTTGCGTGTTTCTTACAGAACTCCATTCAGGTTTGTTTTTGTATTTTTAAAACTTATCTAATTCGTATTTGTTTCACCTTATTTCATGCCACGAAAGAATAGAGATGTTTTTCTCTAACTTTAAGTTTTTTCATATAACCTAACTTTTTTCTTTTTACCGAATCTGATCGCGATACGAATGACACGTGTTTCTATGTTTGAGTTATAAAATTAACATGTTTGACAGAAACTGTAAACAAATCCAATTATCCACGCTGATATTTTAATCGTTCTCGACCAGAAACCTAGCAACTCCATATAAGTATTAATATCATTTGGGATGGTCACTTTAGTTATACGGGTATTAATAGTTGAAATTTTAAATAAATAAACAAAACAATGTCGAGTTTCCGTAGTTACCACAAGAGCAGCCGAAGGTCGTTTACCCCGGGATCATATGTTAGTTTGATTCCATTTGTCACCTTTGTGTCATACCGCCTTGCATGTGCCTTCTCTAGTTACAAGGACACTGCCGCGAACGAAACACCGCGGAATCAAAGCAGCCCGCCCGCCGCGCCCGCAGTGTACTGGGGATTTGTCTTTAATTTTAAAATTTATTTATTATGGGTTTGCGCTAGGCCTTCATCTCATACCTAGTTATAGGGTCCCGTTGGCTGCCCTTGGATACGGAACCCTAAAAACAATTAAACGAAATAACCATGAAAAACAATGAAATCTGGTGTATTTAAATTAACTCTTACGGTTTACTCGTATCGTAACAGCTGGTTGGGATTTGAGGGTTAGGGGGATCCCGTTTTGACGTGAAGAATGTGAATGTTCTGGCTGAGCATACAGCCGCCTAGTTTCTGCCGTATTATCGTTGAGTACCTACACACGGTGGGAGTACACGTAGTTTGTGTTCTCGTCTCACTATCACTTTTACAAAAATTCGCGACAGTAAAAAGCGCAAAGTTGACCCGATGACCGCTAAATCAAGACTGGAGCACCCTGGAGACAGGTGCGGCGCGTGTGGCGGCATTGTCTAAGGGGTAGGTGTCAAGACGGGCGGGCGGCTTCAGATAACTTTCATTGACTATGCCGACAGTTTGTTATTCTTCTCAGGGTCAACGTTCTCACGCTGTACTGCGAGAAGTGGTACTACAAGTTTTAACTATTTAAAAAAATATTGAATTAATTTGAATTTTTTTAAGAAAAAAAAATATCGCTATATTTTTAAAATACTACTACGAATCGTTTCTACTATAAGTGACTTAGACTACCTGCATTCATTGTCGAGAACGACTAAAATGTCTGAGTGTATAGGCAGATAATTAATTTCCGCTCAACGCAACCGCCTACACTTACTTATCAATTTGTTTGTTTGCACTTATTCTATTCTTAAACTGATGTCTGATTGATGATTTGTACGGTTCTACCATTTTCAACCGACTTCAAAAAGGAGGAGGTTCACAATTCACCTTTTTGTTGTTGTATGTAACATACATAAGAAAACTGTGTATATTTAGGAATATATGTCAAATGTCGTTTAGTAGTGAATATTAAGAGGTTTTCAAACCCTAATGTTAATGTTCTAAATTCAAATTAAATTTTAATAGGTTTTCCTGATAATCCTTACAAAACATAAACTTGCAAGGTGTTTCGATTATTCTGATGAGAGAAGTACGTATTTATGTAATTTTAATTTGGAAATCCCTAGATTTGAGATGTCGTTGATGTCTTTTGTTTGGTATATCGAGCTGCTACGAACGAACTTCTCCATTATACATAAATTAGGCTACGCGGACGCTACACATTGTAGCACACATCTCATAGATTTTGGTACTCTAGTTAGGAACATGTGCTCAATAATTAACGCGTTCAAAAAATACTAAAACCGACTTCAACTGCTTTAAAAATGTTCACCATTAGAGGAAGAAATATCGAATATTCAAGTTTTGTTGATATTCTTAAAAAGCGCTCAATCAATTTCGATAAAATTTATATGGGAGCACTTCTGAAGTATGCTGTACCAAACAAACAAAAAGATTCATCAAAATCGGTTCACAATTATCGAAGTTATCGCGTAACACACATACAAAAAACATACAGTCGAAATGAGAACATGTTTTCCTCCTCCTCCTTTTTTGAAGTCGGTTGAAAAGTGAGACGTTTCGTAGCTGTCTAGCGTGCTAAAAGCTTGTGATTCCAGCAGATTGACTGAAAAACAGAAACATGCCCTAGTGCTTTTTGTTTTATAGCCTATGCTAAAAATATAAAACCATGTTCTATTGAATAAACATAGATAATGAATTCAAACTTTTATAAGCTGTATTAGAATTACATTTTACGACACCCACACGGGAAGCTATGGGGTAAAATAAAACTAAAATAAATCTTCTTTACTTTAATATGTATGATGGGCTTGCACTTGGCCTTCGTCTCACCTGATGGCAAGCGTGCGCACCCAGCAGCCTCAAGCTAATGAGGGTTCTGTTCGACGGCAGACTTAGGTAACATGGTGGTAGCTAGCCAGGCAGACATAGAAAATACCACCAACCAAACCGAGTACCATCCCTGGGAATCGAACTCAGTACCTCCAGACTGTTAGTCCAACATTTAGCCATTAGACCACGAAAAAAGTTCATCAGTGCATCTACTATGAGTTTACGCAGTCGATAACGTGTATCGTTAACTATCGCTCTGTCCTTGTCACCCGCATCTCGACTGAGCAGCATTTCCAATAGTGTACGATATACGATATCGACTACGTAAACTCATGGTAGACGCAGTGGAAGTCAAAAATTATACCACACTCGTATGCACGCAAATTATGCCACTGCTCGATTGGAGTAAAGAGTAGCCTATATCCTTCTCCGACCCTTCAACTGTCACAAAATTCAAGTCATTCTGACTCTAGTCGAGTCGTTATCACGTGAAGGAAAGTTAAACAAGTAAACTCACATTAATATGTATGATTAAAATTCCTTATATTGGACGTAGATGCACGTGAATCAAATAAGGAACGAAACGATGTATAAATGATTTAATAATAATTATAAGGTAAAGTCCCGTACTCGTTTTGTATCTATAGGTTTATTTATATGGAAACGGGCCAACGATTCACATCACAGAGTCGGATTGAGGTAATTACATTTGATGCCCAATTTACGATTCATAAAACTGTAAAAAATATTAATAAATAATATGTATATGACTTATAGCTCCATGCGTCATTCATTAATATATATTTCTTACTTTATCATAGCTAGTTGGTCTAACGATTGAATGTGTCATAGGTGCATCATACTTAAAATACGTATATGACGTTTACCGAAATGTAAATATTCTAAATTTAATTATTAAAAAGTATGGAATTTCTTTAGAAATCGCGAAAACATAACGAGGAAGTTTGGGTAGCCATTGAAGATTTTCGAAGTAAATGTATAAAACAACAACAATACAATTCATTATTTTAATTTTTTTACTACATCTTATGAATCTGGGCGACATTTTTTAATGATACAAACATCAAAATTCGGTACCGCGACTAAGTCACTGAAAATTACATATGAAATGTACGCTCACATAATTTATTTGTTTAGCGGATTCATGAAACTTCATTTTTCCGGGCTAGCACGTTAAAAGTGCGTATATTTCCGAGATCATACGACTGCTGACGAATGACACTTGTCATTTCATCATCCGGCAAAATTAAAAAGACTTGAATCTGCTAAACAAATAAATTCCGTGAGCGTACCAGCGCTCATGTACTCGTATTTTCATTCTCAAGGACTAATAATCTTATGTTGTGTGGGTCGCACCAACACTGGATCCGGTCCTCACTATTAATGTTTTTCGAGGCCAACGGCCAGTAGAAAATGTAACGCCAAGAGCATCAGATGTCTCGCAAAAACCAAATAAAATTTGCTGGTATCAAAACCAAATCGTTAAGAATCTGAACTCTGTGCCATTGTGTTAATGACGAATACAAAGTGATATATATTTTCAAGGTTTGATCATTGTGTTGTTGTTGAATAAACATGATTATTCGGGTGATAATATCGATTCTTTGTCTAGCTGTTTACTCGGAACAGGTGGGTGGGTGTGTGTACATGTGATACTGTGAAATATGCAATTTACAAAGCTCTTTTAATGTATTATTTATTATGTGAAGACCGATGAAAATCTTTAAGCTTTCTTTTATTGAAATCGTCGTCATATTTTATCTTGATTTTTCATCCAACGTAGCGAATAAGGTATTAAGTGAACATTAGTAAGAGTGAGCCTGGTCACACACCATTCGTACATACAATGCCTTCCGGTTTCATTTCTACCTAGAACAGAATCGGTAGGTGTGGGACTCGGCTTAGTATGACATGGTACAAATACGCATAGAGATACTGTAATGAGAGCTAAGATGGTACGGGACTTCTTTTCTCAGCGCTCCATTTTGTATCCCTAAATCAACTAGACTGCCATTTTCTTAACTATTCTTCTGCATGTAAAAATCCTATTGGTGAGCATAGCGTTGCCAGGCCCCCGGATAAAGCCGGATATAGTTAGGCTTTTTGATTTTGTGTCCGGCCAAAATAAACGGTGTCCGGCTTGTCCGGCTTTTGTTACGCTTTTTACATTTTGAAAAACATTAATAAATATAATATTTATCTAGACTTTAATTTTGATTGATGACTTCATTTGACTGATTAATAATAAAGTACTTAGACTGATTTGGCATTCGATTTTGTTTATTGTTCATTAGTAATATATGTAATAAATAATAATAAAAGCTTGATTTTACAAACAATTTGTTGTAGTACCTATTAATATTGAGCTCAAAATCCTCTATAATGTAAGGTGTCCGGCCTTTTTAACCAAATGTCCGGCCAAACTGGCTGGTCTCTTCGGCAATTAAGTTTGGCGACCTGGCAACCCTAGGTGATGATAGGATAGTCTAATTTGTAAAGTTATTGTTATTTAGAATTTTAATGTACTTAATAGCTGTGTTTTGTCGTGAAAGTCTATATCAACAACAGAGACATTTAAATTATTACTATATATGTATACTTAAACCTCTTTGATCAACAACCTTCTTTTCAAAAGAAACGCGTTACAATGTTTTGCATCAGAGATTTAAATTCTCTAAAGTCTTACATAGATAACATGTACTGTGACGTCACGCTGTAATCTAACGACAGCACTACGTTAAAATTTCACGTGCGAGAGAATTCGTAAATAAACTGTTTAGTATTAATTACCATCAATAGGAATAAAGATTACATAAAGTAATATATTTATATATACTATTTATAACTAAATATAAAAAATAACTATTGTGTGTCATGTATTTATTGCAGAGATCGACGCCCCAGGATGACAGCTACGTGGCGGCGGTGGTCGAGTATGAGGTTAACGCTGACATAGACACAAACTTGCAGAATTACGTGCGGCTTGTACAGGAAGCGGCAGAACAGGTAACTGCTAGCAATATAAACTCTTCTACCCAGCAAATTTGTGCCTCTTCATTGAACCACAGATAATGTAGTCGATAGAACTCCCTGACACCTGTTTTAAATGACAGTCAATACGGCGCCTAGGCACGACGCCTTTCGAACAAAGTCAAGCGTTTGACGTCACCGAAGCTACTGGATCACTCTCAGAACGATAGATCAATAAAATAGATAGAGATACAAGAGATAGGTAAATATATTAATGCTTAGTTTATGTTGCTATTTTTTCTTTAAAAATCCAGTAATAATCTAAATATGCACAGAAAAATACTAGAATTACATTTTTGCATTTATTTTAATTGTACAAAATAATTATTTTTGTAGTAAGTGATAGCGTCTAATGTCATTTTATTGACGCTATTTTTGTTTTCAACGTTAAGTCTTACCGGCGGCCTTATCGTCTAACTCCAACACCGATCACGATCCCTTTAAATTTGACGTTTCAAGATGATTCACGAACTTCACACCGCTCAAACGCGACTGCTTAATGTCATTGAAAGGTATAGCGACTAATCACGAGTTTGAAAGATTATGAATGAACGAAATCGTAATTTTGACATAAAATTGGTACCGTGTAACTTTTTGACAACTAGAAATTGCTTTCAAAGCGACTCGCAAGTGTCAAATGAAAGATTCAACACTAGCCTCGAGTCTTTCAAATGTTTCTCGCAAGTTTATCATTGTTATATAACTTTAATGATTGATTTAGTTTTAATGTCGTTCTATCAATTGAATTAGCAGCAAGAACTATTTTGATAGCTCGCATAGAAGAATAAATTCAGCCTCACAATACAATAAATTGATGTTTTATTTATAACTCTCAATAATTTAAGATTGTTTTTATTATTTGCCTAAATAAGTAATAAAATCAACAAAATAAAATAATGTAAGTTACGTACGTAAATAATTAATTTTTATTAATTTCGAGTATTATGGTATGTCTTCAAAATTGGCTATGATGGGTGACTGTAGGTGACTACCGTTGTGTGGTTATTCAACTATTATCTAGAGTAGAGAGTAGAGGCAATGACCACCTGTAGTCATCGACAGTTCTTTAGGTTTTTCTGACAAAGAGATGTCTATCAATGATTGAGCACGACCACGTATGTATTCACACAACCGCCACTTTTTCATTCGCAAGGTAGACGTCCGATAAGAAGGATATATTTGTTCGTGAATCATCTTCAAACGTCAAATTCAAAGGGATCGTGATCGGTGTTGGAGTTAGACGATAAGGTCGCCAATCCCGATACCTTTCAAAGGTATCGCGATAGGTGTTGGAGTTAGACGATAAGGCCCCTGGCCAATGCAACTGGCTCAAATAGCAACTACCTACTTATGTTATATACTTATGTTTACAGAATGCTGACGTTGTGGTGTTTGCTGAGATGACCCTAACGAGAGGTACACGTGCTGTTCCAGTGGCTATCTACGGCTCGTTGAGAGAGTTCCCAGTGCCAGCTCTACGTCCAGACTTATATGATGAAGTAAGTCTCTTGGAGAACGCCTACAATTAACAAGAAAGTTAAAAAGTAGAACTACTAATGCGCTGTTTTGATTAGTTTGCGACACCATATAGTCTTTTTTGTGGGATTCCATAATTTCACTGTGTTTTGTTACAGTAAAATAATAAATCGATAAGGATATGTTTGTAGTTTAAAATCTGAAATTTCCAAGTCTTCTCACCTGTCCTCCGGTGAGAAGTGATGATAAGGTCTTGGATAGAAGTGTACACAGGAAAACCTCAAGCTAAGGCATTGCTATGATATCTTGTCACTAACGGAACACACTGCTATTTAGAGGCATTTTTACCCAGAATTTTACATTAAGAAGGTATGCTGTTGTCAAAGGGCCCATACAAACGTAGTCCAGTCATATTTTGAGTAATAAGCTATGAAAATCTATGAAATTTTCAAGACACAATCTAGAAACAAATATCTGTGTCGGTGGTGAGTCAGATTTTGTTTAAATATATACTTCCAGAGTTACAGGGCATCAAAGTATTGTATTTTTCGGTAGTAAAAAGCCCCAACTTTGAACCTGATTTACAAAAGTATGAATCAATTTAGAACAATTTGGAAAAACCACCGACATCTGAAATTTCATTAGTATACTGTATTAAAAAAATGGTTACATAATATACTGTATCCTTCAAATGATCCCTGGACTACGAAACATCCAAATAACGGGTGGATAACATCGCGTAATGTATGCTGTCTCACCGTACGCGCTCGGGTAGGATAGGGCTCGGAGAGGGACAGCTACAAAACAATGCAACCTTGAAACCGACCACGTGGTCTTACCAACATAGCCTCTTAAATACGTATGAAGTAAGGCTAAATTAGATAACAGGTATTTTTCAGATTTCAATGAAACAATACACACTCATTCTATATTGCGGCTATTCGCTTGTTATATGAATTTGGTTTCTTTCTACGTTGGTAATAAATAGTACACATGTATCACAAATAAAAGAAGAAGAAAGCAATTTTGAATGAGTAATGAAATTACCATGGTAGTTATTAAAATCTTTTTAATCTCTCTCTTAAAAAAAGCTAATTTTCAAACAAAATTAAAGATGCATTTGTAACTTTACAGATCTTAGTCAACATATCTGCAGCAGCCAGAGAGCGTGAGGTGTACGTCGTGATAAACATACAAGAAGAATTAGATTGTACAACGGACCTCACAGAAGAGACGTGTCCTGAAGCCAGAGTGTACCTGTTCAACACCAATGTCGTGTTTGACAGAACTGGAGCCGTCATTGATAGGTAAATAATAATGCAGGTTTATTCGAAAAAAACGTCATCGAAAATGGCTGGCTTTGGCTGTCTAAAGAACTATAATCCCGTGTACATAAATATATGATACTCGTAGAATGTGGCTGCGGAACAGGGTTAAATTTTGCAAATGTAGTCATTTTGCAAATTTTAGAAAAGTACGATACAATGCTTTAATAGACGGTTAATTCTACCACTCAGTGGCTATAGAGGTATATATATATAGGAACACTACTTCATCATCTCGTGCTGTAGCGTTTGGACTGAATATTTATTGTTTTGTTACAGATACCGCAAGATCAACCTGTTTGGTGAATTCACCCGCACTCCCGCACTGCAGCCAGACTTGGGAGTTTTCGCTACTGACTTTGGTGTCACGTTCGGTCACTTTATCTGTTTCGACTTAATGTTCCAAGTCCCTGCTGTCCAAGTAGTGCAGAAACATAACATCACCGACGTCATATTCACTACGATGTGGTTTTCTGAGATGCCTTATTTAACTGGTGAGACAGATCATTAATTGCTCCTGACCTTTTGCCAGGCAAGAAATGACAAGCATTACTTTGCCAATCAGTTTGATTCTTTGACATTTTATTGTTTTTTTTTAATGAATTTTCTTTTACAGCTGTCCAAATTCAAGAAGCATATGCATATTCCTTGAACGTAAACTTTCTAGCTTCCGGAGCCAACAACGTGCGAGTGGGGTCTGCCGGTAAGTGTCCATACGTAAGAAGAATTCAAGGTAGCGTTTTGATAGATTCTAACTTCTTCAATAACTTTTACAGGATCAGGAATATATTCTGGCAAAGCTGGGGCTTTGGTCAGCACAATGCCTGGACTGCCTGCAACTCGTTTGCTTGTTTCTAGAGTGCCCAAAGTGCCTGGACAGGTGAGCATTATTATAATAGAATGTATTTTATTGCTTGAACCCACCATGGCGGTGTTCTTGAAAATTGCTTTGGTAAAAAAAATTGTTTGCCTTACAGCTTTCTGCGACCATTTTCCATGAAAGTATTTAAGGAGTTTGTAGACTCATAAACGTATTTTTTTGTTAGGTGACCTTCCCCTACCCGGGCCCTATTTATGACAACCCAGCTGACCATGATAGCCTGGTACTCATCAGTGATCCGTCACTTCCTTCTCACATCAGTAGAGTGCTGGTACCAGGGTTCCAGGAGTTCACGCTCGTCGATAAAGAAGTTTCCTGCCGGTTCAGGGTCAGATTGAATCAGAGAGATGGAGAAACGGTGAGTGTCGTTTAACTACAAAGAATGACCTCATTATTATTGGCATATTGCTATATGAAACTTATTCTTTAGCCTGAAATAAACATTAACTAAGGCTTTATAATGAACGCAGTCTAACAACCCGGAGGCAGGGCTTTTCGGAATGCACATTCGTGATTTTGCTTTGCATGTGCATGTTTTTTTTAATTGGACCACAGATTAATTATGTTGAAAGCATCACGGTAGTGTAAAAAGCATGAATTTAAAAAGGTAATGGTGAGTAAATGAATGTTTTTAATACTAATAATCTGAACTGAGGAGCAATCCACTAAATACTAACATCTTTACAACCTCACAGCTCACGTCTTTGCTGACGATATCTTGTTTCCTAGTCAACAAGGAATCAATATCGAATGACGTCAGCAAAGTCATCCGTGAGACGTGAAGTTATAAGGATAGTCATTAGCATTAGTGACTTGCACCCCTAACATTATTTCCATTCCCAGCATTTATGGTTTGGTTTCCCAAGCATACTATATTTGTATGCCGCAAACTGAAAAAACACAAAACAAATTATGGGAAAAAAACCATTATGTATGAAGGTGCACAACTTTACAACTTACTTCCGAAGGATGTCAAACAATCAAAGTCACTTGCAGTCTTTAAAAAATCACTAAAGTGTTATTTATTCAAAGACTCTAATAAATAAAATAAGTAATTGTGTGTACTCAGCTTTACCACACATGAAACCAGTTTGCTAATGACCGGCCGCCGTTGCCGCGCCGACGCTAATCAACAAACTGAATTATTTTTTAGATTTACCTTCACTGTGTTTATGTTCGCGCATATATTTACTACATGTTTAAGTTCAATTATTTCTTGTAAGTGATTAGTAGTAATCTTTTAAGAAATAAATAAATCTCAAACCGTAAAACAAAATGTGTTCGTTAGCATTACAATATTCCTTCTATAAATTGAGTGATTATTCTTCCAATGCTATAAATGAACTCTGTTGACTCAGCATAGATGTCACTGTTATTTTGATTATTCACATAAGTGAATCTACTACGACTTTCTGTTGTTTCAGACTCATCAATACCGAGCTTTCGTACAAGATGGCACCAACACGTACTCTCGTCGACGAGTCGGAGTATCAACGTGTCTCGTCACAGCATGCCGCGACCACAAACCAAAGAGTTGCCCCTATAAGTAAGTAACTAATTGTTTTCAACCCGATCATTTTCATGAGTCTATTTTTGACAAGAAAATAGCTAAGATAATGTACATATTTGGAGATATACTAGGAGATAAGAAAACAGTAAAAATGTTATTCGCATTCTACAAATGCAAGCAAAATTTTTTAAATTATTGTAATGAGTAATAAGAGCCCAAGCCAAGTAATGTTGCAATTATTGCTGGAGAGACTCGTCGTGATAAAATTTTAAAATTGAAAAATTAATGGTACTAATTTGAAACTCTTTGATGCATTAATGTATCAATTATTCCTAATCGTGCCAAGTAAGGTTTACTAATGAGAATTGACGGTAAAAAAACTGTTTAAATAGAAAACAATTTATATTTTCAGATTCAGTAAAGACGATAAGAGCATCGAGATTGAGGAATTAGACATTGAAATGCGATCTCATCGGCTGCAGTATAACGATACACTTCATTGTAACAACGTTGAATACTATCCATCAACATTTAGAAATAACAAATTCCCGTTAAGCCCTGTAAACTTCACCTACAACGTTCCGAATTCAAACAATAGAATCGAAGATGGCGGCGTCAAGCAACAACATGGACGCCAAAAAGTGACATTAAAAATAAACACTCCCCAGAATGAAATTGTTTCTTTCGGAATTTGGGGACGAATTTATCTCAGAGATGTAAACTTCTATAATGACGTGTCGGATAATGATGTAGCCAGTTATATCGAGTTAGAAAATGGTATATTCGGAGTCGGTACTGATGACAAAAAAAAGTTAGATTAGAAATGAACAATGAACATCGAATGCTGTGAAGTGATCTGTATACAAGATACAAGTACATTATTCTAATTGATGATTGGGTGACATACACTTTACCTAAATGTAAGGCTGAAAAATTGTCGTGAATATCTAGTCTAATCTTTCTGTTGATTATCAGTTTCAACTTTGTCACAAAAGATTTTATGTCCGAGTCACTGTTGAAACCTCGACACTCGTCATATAACTTAAGTAAAATTAGTTTAGAGTTGTAATAAGATAAAGTAGTTATTAAATACATTTTATTTTCAAGCTTGTGTATTATTTTGACATTATTGTTCACTTTCTATAATTCAACTTATCACCCGTTGTAATATCGATATCCATCATAACTCTGCTTTATGAGTTTTCATACAAATATGTACGAAATTGATCAGAAAATTGAAAGGCAACTTGATTTCAGCGCTACGTGTATAGAGCGGCTGCGTTCAGCGGTGTCCGCAGCTTCACTGGAATGGCAACGGGCGGCAACAGAATATGTTCTGTAGTTGCTTGCACTGGAGATGATATTGAGTCTTGTGGGATAAGGTGCGTTATACTGGTATACGTTATTAGCTAAAAAAAATCCAAAAAGCCAAAAATTCGTTGAGTTCAAAAGATCGCTTCTGTTACCCAGCCTAATCTTCATTACCCATCAGGATTAGCCTTTAAAGCCCCGAGTGTACCAAAATTATTGTCCGCGGTTTCACGCTTTCGATTTGCTCGCGTGCGCATAAAGGATGCAGTCTATTCTAATCTGTTTTACCTAAATATTGAGTTACTTTAAGACTGCAATTTGTTATGTGTAAATTCGTATTTATAAATACCATATTTCTTTCAGATTCACCACGCATCTTGCAAACACGACTGCCATGTTTGAAGAACTGTCCATAGCCGCCTCAGTTCCTACTCCCATTACCGTTCCAGAATTGTCAGCCGAGGACTCTGCGTTCTTCCCAGTCTCCATGGGCGTGTCTATAATGCCTCTAGAACCTTCAGGGTACACATATTCAATAGAAGAACAGAATACAACAACAGTGTATAGCTTAACGCTTAATAAGAACAATGCTGAGCTGTATTCCTTTGGTGTTTGGGGAAGAGTGTTTGAAACAGATGGTGAGGAAGCATCGCCTCCCGTTGAAGATAATCCAGCTACAGACAGTTCCACGATGAACTGTGTTCATTATTTACTTGTTGTATTTGCAGTTGTTACGCTATCTTCTTAGGCTCCAATTTTAATTTAATAGGAACAGATTCGAGCAATAAAATCAATGGTTACTTTTATAAATGCGTTGTATGTTGTAGCAACTACATCTAGTAATGTTTAAACAATCATTTATTATCAAATAATTTATAGATTTTTATAGTTAGTTGAGTTATATTTTAGTTTGAGCTATGAAAGTCGATATTGAAAAAGTAATTACTTTTTGACCGAAACTTTCCATCTATTTTTGTTTTGCATGATTTTGATGTTACACATCGTTGCTGTTGGTTAAAGCTTTAAAACTGTGACTTAATGTTTTAAAATAAATGTTTTTTGTATTACTATTAGTTTACATTTTACTACTCAAGTATTTAGCTATACGAAGAGTCATCAAAAACCTCGAACATAAAATTTTTGGGAAAATTTAAAATTATTTCACCTTATTAAGTCCACTGCTGGATACAAGCTTCCCTCTCATATTGCCACGTCTCATGAGGGTATTATCATGAGGATACTCGTATTGACCATGCATAGTATCACAATAATACATGCAATTACAAATACAATCTAGTATAGAAAAATTACTAAGTAAAAATACTATGGCGAAGATTTACTAGGCTGCGTAAGTAATTTCGAGCGATGTGGCCTGCCCATTGCCACTTCAGCTCACTGACTCGTCGAGCTATGTCGGTGACCTTCGTTCGTCTACGGATTTCCTCATTCCGGACCTTATCACGTAGAGAAATTCCGAGCATAGCTCGTTCCATTGCTCGCTGAGTGACTTTGAGCTTGTTTATTCGGCCCACAGTAAAAGACCACGTTTCGGTTCCGTATGTCATCACTGGCAACACGCACTGATCAAAGACTTTTGTCTTTAGACGCTGAGGTATTTTGGACGAGAAGATATGCCGTAATTTCCCGAACGCTGCCCAGCCGAGTTGGATTCTTCGGTTGACCTCTTTGTCGAAGTTGGACCTACCTAGTTGAACGATCTGTCCCAGGTATACATACTCGTCTACAACTTCGATTGTAGTGTTCCCAACCACTACCGGCATAGGTGCAACATGGACATTTGACATGATATTCGTCTTGTCCATGTTCATTTTTAAACCTACCTGTTGGGAAACTCTGTTGAGGTCATTGAGCATTACGTTCAGATCCTCCAAGGATTCTGCCGTTATGACTATGGTGGCCGGTGGGGAGTAAAGGTTCTCGAGTGGCGACCACGTACCGGGAAACGTCTACCAGGCCGTCCCCCCACTAGATGGACCGACGACCTGGTTAGAGTCGCGGGGAGTCGCTGGATGCGGGTGGCTCGGGACCGGTCGATGTGGCGTACCATGAGGGAGGCCTATGTCCAGCAGTGGACGTTTCCCGGCTGATGATGATGATGTAAGTAATTTACTAAGGCCTTATCAAATCTTTCAATTGTAAAAGATTAAGTAACTTATTTTTATCGCACCGTTGAGGTAGCCGAGACTGATTAAAAATTTTGGTGACAAATGAAATAGCAAAATAGAATTATTTTCTCTACCAACCCATCACGTTCTTTTTAGCCACCAACAGAACCATATTACTACGGCTCTGATGTCCATTTGTTTGTCACAAGGCAGGCAGTCATTTTGAACCGTAGCAACACTTGAAATTTTTACAGCATGTTTATTAACTATAGTCAACAAAATTCGGATAAATTTAAATGAATTCCATTCGTTAAAAAAGGCATAAGCGTTTTCACAGGTAACAGGGAGGTGAATGATTGGCATATTGAAATCTTAAAATTAATTTTAACCTCCTCCGTGGCATAACTGCTACACGCTTTGAATAACAATCCGAAGGTCCCGGGTTCGATTCCCAGTGGTACCTACGTTGGTTGTAGGGAATTTTCTATGACCGCCTAGCTAGCTACCACCATGTTATCTAGGTATCATTGTTAGGTGCATATTACCGTACCTATTATTTATGATTTCAGTATGCGAATTATCCATATTATGTAAATGTGTGTTAAAATGCTACGAGTGTTTAAATTTAAAGAGACTGCAAAATTTAGTCAACGAAAGTGTGAAACACGTGTTTTATTGCGGTAGACAATGTATTATCTATGATTGCAGGTAACAGCCGATCGTCTGTCAGTTATAGCGGCCAGCGTTCAGCAGTTGCACGTTAAGTACTACTAAATATTGATAAAGTAATATTTGTTCGAAATGACAAGATTCATTTTTGTAATAATGTTTTTTAGTTTATTGAGAAACTCCGCTCAGGTTTGTGTGACCATTAAGTTTTTTGTGGAAGTGCGATAGAGATGGCGCTACATTTTAATGTAAAAGACATACTCAATGTTTATTATATATGTAGGTAGCTTGGAAGTTTCCTTGATTTGTGTATGAATATTCAAGTAACCTAACACACTAGATGAATGCCAAGTGCAAACTCAAAGCTATTAATTGTTTTGTCAGAGATCAACTCCTGAAGACGACAGCTACGTGGCTGCCGTGGTAGAATACCAGGTTCAGTCGAACCTCGCTACCAATATACAGAACTACCTTCAGCTCATCCAGGAGGCGGCGGAACAGGTCAGGTATATACACATTCGGGAATATGTATGTCTCAATCATTGGTAAAATCAGACGAAACCGAAGCAAAAACAGCAAATTTTTAATGTCGAATGCCTATGATTTCAGTCATTGAATTCGTATATCCTCCTAGCTATCAACCAAAGTACCCTGAATTGCTTCGAAGAAAAGGATGGAACAGCTGCACTTCTCTGCTTGACTTGCTCAAGCCTTTGCCTGCCTTGCCTTTCCCAAAAGAAACATGCAATGAAGATTATACATCGTTTTAAATAGATATCGCCAAGGATTGTTTCTCTCTTTTTGACGGGCGTCCTAACCTGAGAATGACGGAGAAAGAAAATGAGTGCAGTCTACCTGCGGGGCATGGACTGGGATGGTGTTCCTCTTGACGATTGATAGGTTCCCTATGTTCATTATTTAAATATTTTACCTATCCTAAATCATTACAAGGCATTTAGGGTTATTTGCTAAAAACTAGCCTCTAGCCAGAGAAGTGTTTGCGTGATTCGTCAGTATCACTATGTTCTTGGAATGCGGAGTAAGGGATAACAGGCGCTGCGTTCCATCCCCTGAACAACAAACGTACAAAACAAGAACTAATTATAAATCTGGGTGGTTTATTTCAGAATGCGGACGTTGTGGTATTCCCGGAGTTGACCCTCAGCGGTGTCCGGTCGGTTCCGGTGCCAATCTACGGGCTACTGCAGGACTATCCTATACCAGCATTACGTCCAGATATATAAAAAGAAGTATGATTTCTTTTTATTGTCACTACACGACAATCAAAATACACAAATATATATGTTTTTACACCTAAGTAATCAAACAGAAAACAATTTGAGTCACAGGATGCCGATGCAAATAATATTCTTCTCCTGTTACAGATCCTGGTCAGTATATCTGCAGCAGCCAGAGAGCGTGAGATGTACGTCGTGATAAACATACAAGAAGAATTAGATTGCACGACGGACCTCACAGAAGAGACGTGTCCTGAAGCCAGAGTGTACCTGTTCAACACCAATGTCGTGTTTGACAGAACTGGAGCCGTCATTGATAGGTAGAACATCAAGCCTTGAGTAATGAGTAACATGTAATGAGATGAAGAATGGGTCGGACAAAACAAGTAGATCTTCTGGGACTGCTTATAAATAAATATTAGACTAATAAGTACCAATACTTTAATATGCTTCAATTCAATTCAAATAGTCTTTATTGCAAACACACACAAAACAAAAAAAGAAAAGAACATAAAAGGTAAAATGAAGGCGGCCTTATCGCTAAAAGCGATCTCTTCCAGGCAACCTTGGGGCAGAAGAATCCTGTGATTAAGAAGGGTGCTAAATATATATATTAATAAATAAATAGATATATATATATACACATTGTACATACACGATTATGAATAACGATATGATAATGAATAAACAATCAAAAATCAAAGGAGAAGAAGGGAAGTGGAAGGAAAGAAAAAGAAAAGGCTGCTAAGAAACAATCTGCTCAAGGAAATATGTTTTTAGGTTAGATTTGAAGGATTGTAAAGAAGGGGCTCGTCTGATGGGTTCAGGGATAGAGTTCCATAGTGGGGTGCTAGGTATCGACCATGTCCTAGTATTTTATACTGATGATAGATTTTTATTAATTTAGTCATAGTGTCTTGTTACTGCTGAAAGAAGGACGAAACACTATTTTTCAATTCTTACAGATACCGAAAAATAAACCTCTTTGGAGAATTCACTCGTACTCCAGCTCTGCAACCAGACCTGGGGATCTTCACCACAGACTTTGGAGTAACCTTCGGCCACTTCATCTGTTTCGACTTGCAGTTTCAAGTGCCTTCGAACCAGATCATCCAGAAGCATAATCTAACTGATATTATTTTCACTACTATGTGGTACTCAGAACTGCCTTATTTAACTGGTGAGTCAAAAGTTGGCAATGTAAATAGTTTTGATCTTTCTTGTTTTTAATTGACATTTTTAGGAAAATTGTTACTCGAGTAAGTGAGAGGGAAACATGTAATCAGTTCTATCTTTCCAACACTCTAAGAAAGGATTTTCAAGTCACCAGCTAATCCTTCTCACAAATTCAGAGCTTTATACTGTTTTCAGCTGTCCAGCTTCAGGAAGCGTATGCATACTCTTTGAACGTCAACTTTATAGGCTCGGGAGCTAACAACGTGAGGGCTGGTTCTGCTGGTTAGTAAGTCTTTCGCCATTTATGTCTAAGCTTCAAGCACTTCTCTAACTGAGAATGATGATGTTTCAGGGTCAGGAATCTTCTCCGGCAGAGCTGGAGCTTTAGTCAGTACAATGCCAGGGCTCCCTGCAACTCGCCTTTTAGTTTCTCGAGTGCCAAAAGTGCCTAGTCAGGTTAATTTCTTGCGCCCCGGTCCAATCTACGACAACCCAGCTGATCACGACAACCTGTTCCTTCTCGTCGATCCGTCTCTACCTGCACACATCAGCAGACCTTTGATACCAGGGTTTCAAGAGTTCACGTTAATTGACAAAGAAATCTCCTGCAGTTTCAGGATCAGCCTAGAACAGAGAGAAGGTGAAACTGTAAGTATTATATTGTGCCTACCTCATCTATCACTTTGCAGTCACATTTTGAGTCTATTGAGCTATGTAAGAATACTAATCAAAAATGTCGACAAAGCTACAATATTCCCATAGATTTAGAAAGCAGTCTGATGTATACTCTTGCCAAAAATGAGTTAGAAAGTATATCTGTGAAATGACATGAAAACATTTATTTGTGTATAGAGTAAAATCTAAATTTTCAGCAATACTCCTACCGAGCGGGTGCGTTTAGTGGTGTCCGTACCTACAGCGGACTAGCAACTGGTGGCACCAGAATATGCTCTGTTTTTTCATGCACCGGCGAAGATATAGCGACATGTGGTAGAAGGTTCGTTGATAAGACTCTCCAATGTCAATGTAACGTTTACCCGTATTTTTATGTCTATTTGTGAATGATATATATATTTACCATATATACGATAGTTAGTTACTTGACTTCTCTGAGACGATGACGAGTCTGTATTTCAAAATACACGAAAGTGTCTAGGACACTTGCTGATCCTAAGTGATGAATGATCCTACGAATTCTTTACTTTTCAGGTTTCCTACATACTCAGAAAACACAACTATGATATTTGATGAGTTGACCATCACAGCTTCAGTACCGACCCCTGTCATGGACCCTGCACTGGAAGCTTACGACTCAGCGTTCTTTCCAGTATCCCTTGGTGTGTCTATAATGCCTCTTGCACCTGAAGAATATACGTTTTCTGTTAACGAACTAAATGCAACAACAGAGTATACTATAAGCTTAAACAACAACAACGCGCAGTTGTATTCTTTAGCAATTTGGGGAAGAGCTTTCGCACTAGATGGAGAAGAAGTTTCTCCACCGATAGATGAAAGTGCAGATACCACTATTGACTCTACAATAGCTGTAACTGATGCCACGAATGCTGCGACTGATTCCACGAATGGTGTTACGGATTCTCCTGACTCCAGTATTTCTACGGATTCTCCACTAACAGTCGACAATACTACTGACAGTTCTGTAATCAATTTTGCAAACAAAATCTTCATAGCATTAGCGGTTCTTATTTTAATTCCGTAAAAATGCTATATTTTCTACTATTTGTCAGTGTACAACATTATGTTTTTTGTTGGTTAAAGCTTTAAATATAACGTTTACTGTTAGAATATTTGTATTTATAAATCCTTTGTAGGTAGCTATTTTCTTAAGTAAATCTAGTCGAATCGTCTGCGTGGTCTTTAGTAATTATCCTACGAGATTCTATTCTTTCGATCGGGTTTAATATCACTGACACTTCAACCATCCCTTTATAAAAATCTAGTCATTTTGACTCTCCGTTACGAACTAAAATAAAGGACAATCAAACTCACATTCGCATTTATATAATTCGAGTGGACTAGGTTATGACAATGCATTATATTTGTCTAGTCTTCTTCTTAAAAATAGCATAATTGAACACAAAGTGACGTTAATAATGACACATCAGATAAGGTCGATGTAAATATACGTAAACTCATGGTAGACTCACTGATGATAAGTGACGAAAAGGCCGCTATATGGTAAGCCTGCGTAGCAAGAAGCCTCAAGCGAATCAGGCGCTGGTGTTACTTTCATGCCAGAACACAATAGTGCTATTAGCGCTACTGTTTGCCGGCAGACTTAGACAACAAGACGGTCCTAGTAAAGGCCCTACCACCAACCAAACCGAGTGCTGACTGGGTACCACTAGGAATCGAACCTGGGACTCGTCTTTAGGCCACGGGGCGGTTATATTATATGAAGGTGGACGTAATGATATTATTTTCGTAACAAGTTTATTTATATGATGCGATTAAGATAAATCCCTGAGACTAGTATATAATCAACGATACCATTATTACGCAAAAATTTTCAGATAGGCGTAACAAATTCAGGTTTTTGTACTGGATTTAGTTGGTATAAATTCAAGAGCGAGCGCGGGGCGGCGCTCGCTAGCCCTTACTCTTTGCTGTTTAGGAAAAACTCAAACAGCAAGCTGTTGTCGTGACCTTGAATGCGTCCGGAGCGGGAGTTTTATTTATATATTAAGTGCATTTTTAAATATTCTAATGGTTCTGGAAAGCCACAATAGAGCTGAATATAAAAACATGTGGGTCCATGACATACATAGAGGTGCGTACTCGTATATGTATATTCGAACGTGTCACATAACTCAAACAACGTCACACGGTCAAGATTATAAGATGCTGTCCGTCAATGAGTTCGCACGAAACCAAGCTGTTTTGAATCTTATTGGGATCCGATAAAACACATTGATAATATTGATGATAAACGTTGATATATACAAAAACTATAGACACGCCAATATGATATCAGTAGAAATTGTTTATTCAGAATCTACATAAATCTACTTTTGCCGAAATTTCTACACATAAAATTAAGATACGTACAAAACTTTGCGATCAAACAATTAGTAAGCTCTACTGCTTCAAGCAATACTTTTCAACGACAGTGAAAAGAGAGCAAAAACAAAAAGTCTGTAGTCAGTATAATTATGGATTTATTTGTGAATGATTCCGATATGCACTAGAAAGAGAATAAACTGTGAATTAGCAGTTAATAACAAATGATGGACGCTACTAGATGGACCGCCGACCTACGATAGTAAAGGTCGCGGGGAGTCCCTGGATGCAAGTGGCTCGCGACCGGTTATTGTGGCGTACCATGGAGGAGGACTATGTCCAGCAGTGGACGTTTACCGGCTGTTGATGATGATAAAATAAAGTTGCCAACGGCGCAATGTAAGTTTGTAAAAGACTTGGTGCTTGTGCACCTTTTATGTCGCGTCTAATAAATGCTCACATGTCTAGGATATCAATAAGATCAATAGGAGGCGTGCAGCGACATCAAACGTCTCGCGCACTTCTGGGAAGAAATCGGCTGACTGGAGTAGCCGCCACCACTTCCATCCCCACTCACGCACAATGGCCAATACATGACTGAGTGCGGAAACCGTCCTAGTAACAACAAAATAAAAAATAGCATGTCTATATGTTACGTATGTCTTATACTGGTTGATAAACATTAGTAAAGTCGTGTGAAGTTTGCACTCCACTATATGCACACGGTTTTATACACCAAGCAAAGAAGTAGGTTAACTTCAAATATAGCTCTTATCTCAACTACATAAAAACCTGTTCTACGCTCGGGTGACGGTATTCACGTATAAATATGTATATAAGTCTTTGATATAAGTGATAAAATACTTTGCTTCCTTGACATTTATTAGTTGGAGTTCGAGTAATATCTAGTGAAGATTAAAATATTATTATCACATTCAGTAATTATACTAATGTTATATAGCTTACAGTAATTTTTATCAGTGCCAGTAGGATTAGACGACGGTTGTTATTTTCAATATTGGAACGCATTTCAACGAACATTTTTAAATTTCGAAAATGGTGCAAGTTAAGAACATATTAGCTATTTATACTGGCGGTACTTTTGGAATGTTGAAGAATGCAAAAGGAGGTAAATATCATTTTATTCATTATAAAAAATGATCTTCTTACTAATTGTTATACTTATGTATTTTGTCGGGATCTTATCACGGATCATTTTATATGAGTTTCCGATGTTTCGGCGCTGTTACAACCGCCATGATCACGTAGCAACTGAATTGACGAGATGTAGTCTTACTGTTTAAAGTTTTTGTAAAACTTAAATGCAAGGGTGTACCTCCCTCAACCACGCCGTCATTTAATCAATATAATCAATGTTCGTGGTGAAACGAAAGCCTATTTTCCAAGAAAAATTGACAAAGTATTTTTTTTTAAATATTGCTTTGATTTGTTTCAGTCCTGGTGCCGCAGAAGGATATAGAGAAAGTAATAAGGAAATTACCACAGTTACATGACAATGAGTATTGGAAGGATCACTTGGCCGGAACTGATAAAAAGGAGTATCTAGCACTACCGGGTGAGAAAAATCTGTGTTTTCATATGTTTATCGTACTATATCCGACGAATAGATGGACCGATCGCTTTTAATCCACTGTTGGTCAAGAGCCTACCTCACAGATCGCTACGACTAACATACATTCCAGGAAAATCTGGTCACAGTAAAATGTTGATGACTCAGTAAGATGCTGTTGTCCAAATACCAATTCATGCCGAATTCTACATGTATATTCATATTACGCCCAATCACATAAACATTATAGGGTTTTTCGAATTCCATTGTCACTTTAATTTACGGTTTTGTTATTATAAATGTGCTTTCCCATTTTCAGACGGCAAGGACACAGATATCAAAGTATTATACAAAATTTATGAATATAGCGAATTAAAGGATTCCTCCGACTTCACTCTCGAGGACTGGCTCAAAATGGCGAGAGATATTAAGGTAAATGGTAACCGCAATTATAATCATATCAACATATTTGCTAGTACATACTTATATCAGACAATATTGGGTCGAAAATACCTTACCATTTTCAGATAGTATGTATATTTATAATAATAATAATAAATTTTATTAAAAGGCATAAAAAACCCAAAAATTATAAAACAATACAAATAATAAAATAAAAATATATAAAAAAAAGAAGAAGACAAAAACAAACTAGTCTAGTCTATAGGACTAGGTCTTAGGTCTATATCTACATCATTTCCGGTTTGCATCCCGGTGCACGGAGAGCCAGTAGCCAAAAATAGGACTGGACACCCCCTCTACCACAGCCTGGAGAATGGCGTTGTCTGTCGCTCGCAGTCTCTCCCAGAAAGACGCGACACGTGTCCTGATGATACAGAAGAAGTCAGGGACCCTCGCCTCGGCGAACATGCTCGACGCGCTGCACCAACGCGGCAGCCCCATCAGGATGCGGAACGCGTCATTGTACTGCACCCTGATGGTGCTCATCGACCTTCTCAGGTAGTTGGTCCAGAGTTGACAAGTGTAGAAGCACTGGCAGTACGCTTGAAACAGCGTTACTTTCACAGCGTCGCTACACTTGCCAAACCTACGCCAGGCCACTTTATGGCCACTTTAACAACAAATAAAAATAAAGAAGTTTAAAAATATAAGGGTTCCTATATAAGAATATTTTTTCTTGCGTGTTTTGCTCAATCTTATGTTAAATATGTACTGTACGATCATTCGTTTCGGTTTTTGTCTCCAGTCGAAACCTATCAAAACCTACTCAACCCATGTTGCATTATTTTTAAACAATTCTCAAATCATGATTAATTTTTACTGTTTTGATAGTTGAGCTTATTAATTCTTCGTATTATTATATACCTCAGATTGTATTTGTTACCCAAGACTGCCGCCAAACAGCAGTGTTAGAAGCACTGATGTGTTCTGGTATGAAATGCAGCAGAGCCAGTTCCTCATGATGTTCAGGCTTCTGGGTGCGCACGCTTTCCATCCAACGGCCTTATCGTCACATTATTATTTAATTCCAAGTGCAAACTTTTATATACGTTACAGAGGTTCTACCCCGACTACGACGGGTTCGTGGTGCTGCACGGGACGGACACGACGGCGTACGGCGCCTCCGTACTCTCGTTTATGCTCGAAGTCGTCGGCAAGACCGTCGTGCTCACCGGAGCTCAGGTGAGATCACTGACGTCACAGACGGATTCTTGGCGCGAACTTGAAACATGGTGGTTCATTACTGTTATGTGTTTTTTGTGTGTTATAATTGTGTGATATAGTGCAAAAAGTGGCATGGACGGTGTTATAGAATTAATTACGCAAAATTGTGAAGGTTTCGACGCGATCGGAAGAGTTTAACATGTAGAGTACATTCGGCATATGGATTCTTTCGAATATTGTTGAAACCAAGGCTGGCTTCTGAAATTCTCGTCAAGAATCCAAAACAAGCGATAAAATGTAAACATTATACATTTTATTGAGAAAGCTGAAGAAATTGCTTCGGCATAGTTGATAACCTCGTATATAAAATTTTTACTCGTTATTGGCTAGATAATCACTGGTTAAAGCCATTATTTAAAAAAAACGTCACGCCAACGCCTGGATTACATACATGCTGTCGTCGACAAGTCATACCTTTAAGTCGTTTGGTATATGTTTTGACCAACAACATTTGGTTACAGGTGCCTATATTCCAGCCACGTAGCGACGGCAACAACAACTTCCTATGCGCACTACTGATCGCAGCCACACAACACATTCCAGAGGTCACCGTCTTCTTTGGAGCTAAACTTTTCAGAGGAACAAGGTAAATTACATTTATAATCTGCACGTCAGTGCTGAGATTTTATAATATACTTGCTACTGCGAGTCTGCTTGGTTTTATTTAGGGAATCAAATTTTTATGAATTCACAACCAAATCTCTTTCTATATATAATGAGGTAGCCATGACAATATTTATGTTAATGTAGGCTTAGTAAATAAAATTGTGCAACTATCAGAGCGGTGGGTGAACTGAGAAGTCTGAAGGACTGAAGGGTCCGATGAACTGTCTAGTAGTCCATGAAATTATGTCATCAACGAAACATAACTTTTCAAAAAAAAATTTAATTATAAAAAAGAACCCTTCGGGATTGTGTTTCCAGATGTGTAGCCATTAGACCACCGAGACTGTTGAAATTGACAAACTCATTTGTATCATCATATATACTCTGATTAGTAAACATCAAATCCAAAGCCGTGTTTTATTTTACTATTCAACTATTCCAGAGTAAAGAAAGTATCAAACACCCGCATCTACGCCTTCGACTCCCCCAACTACCCTCCGCTGCTGGAAGCGAAGACGTCTCTAGACATAGACCCCAAGATGCTGATCCATCCTGCAGGCTCCGTGCCAGACGAGTGCCGCATACACGACCGCCTCTCAAGCAAGGTCTACGTGCTCAAGGTCGCACCAACCATCACGCCGGAGATCATTAGAGTCGTGTTTGAAGGGATGGAAGGTGAGCTAAAAAAAATTTTGTATTTGGAAGAGGAGTATATTTGGAGGTTTAATTTAAGTAAAATTAAATTAAATTTAAGTAAGGATTAGTTTAATTTAAGTTTAATGTAGTTAAGTTTAGTTTAAATTGTTATATTTTTATAATGTAATATGGGCAATGCCTTTAATAAAGAACTTTATTATTATTATTATTATTATTATTTAATGGCCTTTATCTCACCTGATACAAAGTGACTAGAGGCGTGGTGGTAGCTAGCCAGGCAGTCATAGAAAATGCCCTACCACCAGAGTACCGACAGATACCCCCACTGTGAATCGATCCCGGAACCTCTGGATTGGTAGTGCCAGCGTGTACTGATTAGGCCACGGAGGTGAAAGTGATGAAACTAATAGTGACGATAAGTCGGTTGTATGGACAACATGCTTACCCAGAAGTCTTCGTTCATCTGTTTGTGCGTGACTCACTAAGTAGGCCTCCTTCCTTTCACCATTCTTCAAAGTCACTCTTTAAGAGAATTGTCTGTTTAGAGCACGTGGCCGCGTTCAAGTTTGCATTGTTTTGTAGCTGGCCCTATCCGAGCCCTATCACAACATACACTACGCGAAGTTATCCACCCGTTATTTTTACTTAACACTTTTCTCTTGAAGCCTTAAGAGGCTATGTTGGTAAGACCACGTGGTCGGTTTCAAGGTTGCATTGTTTTGTAGCTGTCCCTCTCCGAGCCCTATCCTACCCGAGCGCGTACGGTGAGACAGCATACATTACGCGATGTTATCCACCCGTTATTTGGATGTTTCGTAGTCCAGTGATCATTTGAAGGATACAGTATATTATGTAGCCATTTTTTCAATACAGTATCTTAATAAAATTTCAGATGTCGGTGGTTTTTCCAAATTGTTCTAAATTGATTCATACTCTTGTAAAACAGGTTCAAAGTTGGGGCTTTTTATTACCGAAAAATACAAGACTTTGATGCCCTGTAACTCTGAAAGTTTCTACTTTAACGAAAATCTGACTCGCTACCGACATAGATATTTATTTCTAGATTGTGTCTTGAAAATTTCATTGACTTCCATCGCTTATTACTCAAAATATGACGGTACTACGTTTGTATGGGCGCTTTGACAACAGCAAATCCTCTTAAATCTGCAAATGGATCCTTTCAAATGTCAAAGTTCTTTCTCTAGCGGTTCGCTTGAAGAAGACAGCTTCTCATCATCAGCCGGAAAACGTCCACCGCTGGACCTCCTCCATGGTATGCCACATTCACCGACCCACTCGCACCCAGCGACTCCCCGTGACCTTCTTTAACTATGTCGTTGTCCGTCTAGTACAGGGACGGACCGGTACATGTTTTCATCTCCATCGGTTATCCGTTCCGTTCGAGCGATATGTCCTGCCCATTGCCACTAACTCAATGACTCATCGCGCTATGTCGGTGACCTTAGTTCGTCTACGGATTTCCTCATTCCGGATGTTATCACGTAGAGAAATTCCGAGTAGAGCTCGTTCCATTGCTCGCTGAGTGACTTCTGCATCAAAAAACTTCAGTCTGGGAATCAGTCAGACGGATACAATTCGTGTTTTCTTCCACAGGCGTCGTCCTAGAGACCTACGGCAACGGTAACATACCGATAAAACGCAAGGAGATCTACAAAGAGATAGAGAGGGCAGTCCGGAACAACGTGCTCGTGGTCAACGTGACGCAGTGCATCAACGGGACGGTGCTAGGGAAAGCTATCTACGAGACTGGACTGGTGAGTTCGACATGACATGGCAAGACATGGTAGCTCAGTTGGGTAGAGCGTCAGTCCTTGAACAATCGAGGTCTGGGTTCGATCCTGGCTCGTACCAATGAGTTCCAATTTGTTATTTGGAATTTATGTACGAATGATAAAATCATTTTTAAAGCTATGTGGCGATGCCTTACGTGGCTCTGAATACGAGCAGAATTTGACGTTACATCCGGTTTAGCAGTTAAACAGTTCTCGAAACCAAAATTTGATATTTTTGCAGTTGCTGGTTGAATGCGGCGTAGTGCCCGCGTTCGACATGACAGCTGAAGCCGCGCTCGCTAAACTCTCCTACGTGCTATCTAAAACGGAACTGAGCTACCAGCAAAAAGTTGAGGTAAGTTATACGAACCCATTCAATAATTGGCACTCATTTCCAACATTTACGAGTGTATATCAATGGGCCTACTAATTTAGAAATGTTCCATTTTTTACTTAGTTTGTTCATTTTTCGAGAATTATTTACGAAATCATGTTTCGGAAGTAATCTGGAACATGAATAGAAAACAAGCAGTTAAATAACTGATTAAAAAATCATACAAATTAAATCGAACCTTCAATGTTTGACATTGTTTCTTCTATAAGCTATATGTTGTACAAAAATAGGGGCTAAACTTGATGTATTTGTTTGAGTAAGGCAAGACCAAACCAAGGTGTCCAATTCGCGCCAGACAGCCGTCCACACCACGAGGCCCTATTTTTATTATTATTTCATGATAACAAATGATTTGTATTGAATAACCAATATTTTTTGTTAATATCCTTGCAGCTAATGAAAACGAACATTCGAGGAGAATTGAACAACCCCAACCACGGAAACTAGACAAATTATGATGTAATGTCATCAACAAAACTGTTAGTGCTATCTCGAATTGTTATGTTAAAATAAATTTCAAATTTTTAATTCAAAAAATATTTTATTTGATTCCACAATCACGACATATTACAGTAATATCAGATTCAATGTTACATTTGAAAAATCAATAATCATTAATAATAAGAATAACAAAATTTAAACAAGTGATAAAAATCTGCGAAAATACAGTATAAATGCCCCTAGATATAATATATCCTTAGATATAAATTTCTTCCCGTACGAAGTTCCTTAGATCGAAACGCTACAACATCTGCCTCCAAAAAATAAATGAGTAATCTTTGGAATTTTGACAAAATTTCGAAATGCATTTTTTGGCGCCAATTATACTCCTATCTACTAAAGTCACTACACACGTCACGCAAAAGTACAATCACAAGTACAAGTGCAATGTTTGTTCAGAAAACTGTGAACTATATTACATAATATCAACAAACGTCTCTATTTTTTGGTTTAATTCAACCGATTTATAGTTAAATGTACGTGATTGTACTACACACAAATTAAGAACACAATTTATTTCCCAAAAAGGCAGTGTCTTGACAAAGAAAGAACACTTTGTCGACTTGTAAATTTAAGACTACACAGTGGTACAAAATCTAATTTACTAGAAAAAATAGCTATGTATTGTACTCAATGGTTCTTCTTGCTACAATAAAATATCCACGAAAATTACAATATTTTATGAACATCTAGCTAGTTTACATTTAAACGATTTTTCGTTACAAAATAGGCATTACAGATCAAATAATCAATATTATTTTATAATAAACATTTTAATAATAAAAAAAAACGTTTGCATTCTTATTGAAAAAGAATAAGTATAATATTACTTGTAAGTCAATATTAAAATTAAGGTGGGTAACGTTATATGATATTGTACTTCCGTACAAAAAATAAATCACTTTATGACACATGAAATCACGTCCTAAACACTTATTTGAAAAGCGAACCCGTATCACTTCTGTTCATAACAGTAGCATCGTTCTAATTTTAAAAGGATCTCTTTTTAAAATAGATTTATCTTTTTAAATTCTACGGGGAAGGCAAAGGACCGAAGTCAGACGTCTTATCGAGTGTGAAGCGCATTTCGTCTCGTCTCCATTGTACGGCGACGTCGATGACGTCAGCAGTGCGTACGCGGGTTCCTTCGTGGTACGGGTCGGAGTAGAGGAGTAATTATGAGGCTGACATCTCCTTCTTTTTGCCCGCACCGCCCGCCAGGTTGTTATCTGGAAACCATACATATAAGGTCAGTGAAAATTTTCTTCGTATAAAGTTAAATTACATTTAATTCTAAAAAATATGTGCCATTATGTTTTATTAACTTGCTGTAGTTTCATCTTGGGATTTTTAGTCAAAAATTCGACAAGTAGTATTGACAGTCCTCTCTTGATGTTAATCTAACACTACCCAAACAATTCTGAAGATACTGAAATGATCTGAGGCTGTAAGGTCAGGATTACATCACAAGCTTGGTTAGCCAAGCTTTCTCAATTTTTGATTAGTGGCCAAAGATGTGTGTACTCTGGGGTGATGAAAACACTCCTTTTCTGTTAATCAATTCCAGCCATTTTTTAAATTTCTTGCTTTAGTCTCATTCGTCTAGGGCCTGAACGCCTAAACTTTAGGCAGTAGATATCCGAATCGATTGTTTTTCCCGGCGGTAAAAGCTCATAATGACCGATGCTCTTCCAATCCCGCCATACTTACAGCATCACCTCTTATTTCATGTTGATCCCGGTTTTGCTTCAGTCTGTGAAGTTTGACTACTGATCTTGACAATGATCTTGTTCGCACGTTCTTGTGTTAGGTGATCCACTTTACATCACTAGTTATCAATCTTTACAAAAATGGTTCGGTTTCTTACGTTTCAACAGAGAATTGCGAATAAGTACACGGTTCATTGGGTTTCTGTCAGTGAACACAAGCTTACACAAGGCACCAAAATATCGAGCTTTTTCTATAACCAGCCTTTGTCGAACGGGTCAAAACTGTTTTGTTGTCTACTACTACTCTCTAACTACTCCGCTTTTTCAAAAATAGCATCGACTTTATTCGAATGAGAGCCACCACTGCGAGCTGACTGTTGCGGACTGACAATACTTGAACCAACCTTGTGCTACTCTTACAGACACTGTATTAGGTACATGATCGTCACAACTGTTTCGCGGCTTGAGTCATATTTGAACTTTTTTTGTAATGAAACTTCAGATTGTGACGAATTTCTTCGCCAGACTCATTTTGACAGACAGAAAAACAGTTGAAAAATGTCGGGAAAGTTTCTATTTATTTACTATTTTTATAAGGATAATAATCCTTAATGTCCTATATTTATTGACATTAAAACCAGCCTGATACAAACAACCAAACACATTTTTCTTCAATTTTATACATATACAAACGAAAGTCCTTCAATTTGCACACTGCCTAAAAGCAGTAGGTACTATATAGTAGTCATCATTCCCTGAGCCGGGAAACTTCCACTGCTGGACATAGGCCTCCTCCATTGTGTGCCACAATGACCAGTCCCGAGCGACTGGCATCCAGCGACTCCCCGCGACCTTAGCTATGTCGTCGGTCCATCTAGACGGCTCTCGAGAACTTTTACTCCCCATCGGTTATGCGTTCTTCGAGCGACTCGTCGAGCTATGTCGGTGACCTTAGTTCGTCGATGAATTTCCGTACTATACAGTTGTAGTGCGTATTCGTATAAGTCGCTTCCTCTCCAGTATAACCGTATAAGGATTCACTTACCTCCGGATCCGCTGGGGTGGAGCCGTTTGAGCACCTGCGACAGATCTAGTCCGGTGAGGGTCTTGAGTGCGGGGGGTATGCTCCCCGCCAGGCGGGCTATCTCCCCCGTCGCTCCCCCGTCTCCCACCAGCACGATCTCGTCAGTCTTCGCCAGCGGCGCCGACACCTCCGCTGCGATCTGACACAACAAACATGTACACCTGTGAGGCTTCAACAACAAAAAAACAAATAATACATACTGCATATTATCCATACTTATAATATTTTTATACAGGGATAGTTGAAGTATACGCAGACAAGGATTTGCACTTGGCCTTCATCTCAACTGATAAGTGACGATAAGGACGTTAATACCATATTAACACTGCTGTTTGGCGGCAGACTTAAGTAACAAAGCGGTAGCTAGACACTAACCAAACCGAGTACCGATAGGTACCCCCACTGGGAGTCAAACTCGGGACCTCCGATTGTTAGTCCAACATTTAGCCAATAGTCCACACACAGACGCTGTTAAAAACGCCGGTGCCTAGCAAGACGCGACTGGCTCGGCTTCTGAACTGTCTGCGAGCTGGTGGACCACATACCTTGGGCAGAGCCTCTAGCACGAGCGCCATGATGGCCGCGTCACCGTACTGCTTGTAGACCTTTGCCTTGGCTAGCATGCGCTCTGCGTCCGCCTTGCCCACGTCACCGATGGCCGTTGCCTCCGCCAGGCCGAGCACTTTGATGCGCTCCGCGTCTGCCTTCGCCGCCTCCACCGTCTGAGTGCTGGTGGAACAGACAAACATATGAATTTAGAGTAGTCCCATACCTGATACAATAACATAGTACTTCCCGCCTCCCAAGGAGATACCTCACCTCTCCCCGCAAGAAAGTGACCAAAGATAGGCATTAGTGCGCGCGCGTACTCACTCACACATACTCGTACGCGCGAATACGATCGTCATCCGTTCTATCAAGGCATTTTTGACGTGTCCGGCCTGTGCCTATGGCCGACGGATCAGGGCTGGTACCATGAATAATGGCCGATCGAAATACGTTTAAAATTCCAGAATCAATGTAAATCGATTTAAAATTCGAATATAAAATTGCTCCAAATCCGAAAGCAATCCAAAACCCCGGTCCGATCACGGTGCGAATTTTGCCCCTCGACCTCGTTTGCGTGAACTCTAGAACTAAAACACTTTCAATGTACTGTTCCTTACCAACAGTTACCTGTTTGTCAAATTTCTTTACGCATGGTTGTGCCGTTGCCGTCAAATAAACCCACTTTCACATCTATTCTGTTGCTACAATATGATTTTTGTATGAATATAATTATAATATAACAATCAAATCTCATTTTCTAACCGTTTCCCCTCAGCGATGGCTTGTAGACGGTACGCTTCAGCCTCCGCTGGCAGTCGAATGGTGGAAATCAACTCCTCCTCGCGACGCATGATCTCTTGCTGTTCCACCTGGAGACACACGTCGACTCATTAATAATCACTCAACAAATACACTCCACAATGAGGACTTAACTGGACTAAACCCTTGTTTACACGTAACCCGGCTTAAACACGCTACTAAAATATTTAATTATTTGTTGAGCCACACGTGGTGCGACATTATGAATTCAGTTCATTCATCTACCCATACAGTACCTTTGCTTTATCAAATTGAGTCCAAGCCTAACTAACCACCATCTGTTCAGAAAGATATACCAGTCGATCTTACGAGCACACGGTTACAACTAAATCACTAAAATTTAAAGTAAACCTTATCTGGTTATTTTTTTAAATGTATTATTGATTTATTTTTCAATTGTAATTTTTTGTTTATTTACAATTCTACACTACATAAGTTTATTTTCTGTACGAAAGCTCCAGTGTAAATGCCGGCAGAAAAGTTTTACAAGGGATAGGCAATACAATTTGTACAATACTTATAATTTAATATTTGTCTTTATTAACAAATATTTGTGCAATAAACAATGAATAAAATATTGTATTGTATTTCAAAACACAGTCAATAGTCATTTAAGGAAGGCGTAATTACAATAGCACACTATTGCATAGTTAATTTAAAGTCATTTCGCTTGATTGGCTATAGTATTTACAAAATTTTACATTGGTTTGTTGCGAGTAAGGAAAAACAGGAGATGGACAGCAGCATCTACATACATATTATAATACATCTTACTGCTATCCAAATATCTTTAACTGAATCCCTAATTACCTAAAAATAGGTGATGAAATTACTATAATTTCATCTCCTATTCGCGAAATTAAAATGATTAATTTACAACTTCACTGTCAGCTACAATAGCCGTTACGCAGCTCATGGTCCCTAGATGGCGCTTTGAACAAGAATAATAAAAACTGTAGGATAATGAAAATTGTGATTTACTGTAAAGCTGTATGTTAATGATACTCATTTCGCGACATTACAATCCGATTTTAGATAATTACTGCACAAAGCCAGCACTGCACTGCACTATTTTAAATTATGGCAACAGGAATTTAATATAAAACTTTGATGGGGCGGAATTGATATATGTAAAGACTCATTTCCAATAGTGAATTTCTAAAGCTGATAACATTTAATTAAACCTAACCTAAAAAGGCATGCTCTTAATCGCATTAAACAGGTCCATTGAAAATCTCGACAAACTAATTTCGAAGTTTTAAAAGTTAAATTAAAGCTTCTTACCTCGATCTGCTTGCGGCGTTCTACAATTTCGATCTGTATCTCTTCGTTTCGTATTTTCTGCTTGATTTTCGCGGATTGCAACTCGTATGCTAATGCGGCTTCGGCTTTCTGGAATATTTTATTAGATTCCCGTGTCAGCTTGATGGGAAAACGATGTAGGAACAGGGATTTGGGATAGTTGTTTTACGTTTGTTATCTATTTATTACCTTTGGGAACGAACAAGATTTACAACTTTAGTATTTATCAAATCGCAAGAAGAGAAGGGGTGTTTTAGTATTCAGGATTTAATCCGTTTCAATAGCTAAAAAGTGGTATTAAGTGGTATTAACCTTCACAAAACGGACAAAAAATTATTGAATAATTTTTTTTTTGCATTTTCCCCAACATCGAAGTATCTCTTATAAATTCTCCTTTTCCATTAGAATTTTTGCGCTCAACTATCTTGGACTAAAGAGATCGAACACATCTAAAATCATTTCCACTTTCAAAAGTATTTTAGAATTCCATGTAGTGTACAGATTGCTCATTAATGGCTGATGAATCAAGTAAAGTATTCATGTTAAATAATAATAAAACATAACTTACAGCAGTGTTGATCTCTTGGTCGAACTGTGCCTTTTGTAGTTTGAACAATCTCGTGTTGTCTTCGATCTTCGTGTCCATTGAGTATTTCACGTCCATTGAAGTCTTCTCGCATTCCGCTTCCTGCAAATTTGGTAAAACAATACGAATATAGCTAATATACTTCATGATGAGTTAAGATTTTTCGATGTGTGCGTGATTATGATTTAAAAAAGTTTCAATCTGGCATACTGGATCGTGACTAAATATTTATTTAAATATTCCACAAGGGACTTCTTTGGGGCCCTTTCTTATTGTCTTAGGTGTTTCAAAATTTCTTATTGTCTTAGGTGTTTCAATAATTTATAGAAGAGTCACTTTTTATTTGATTCCATGTCTGTTGTTGAAGACGAAAAACCTTGCTAGTATAAGTTATAATAAAATTGAGGTAAGTAGAATTTTGAAACAAGCTGTGCTCGGAATTTATCGACGAGTTAATGAGTTAAAGTGGCAATGGGCAGGCGACATTGAAGAACGGATAACCGAAGAGTTTGGATCATGTAACGAGACACGTATCCCGGCACGTGGTCGCCATTACAGAACTTGTGAGCATGTGACGTATAATACTGACCCTAATCCCAGCGTCCCTGTTGGCCTGTGCGACGCCAATGTCCGCGTCTCGCTTCACCACAGCGGTCTGGGCCTTCCCCAGGCTGGCCAGGTACTGGACGTCATCGTACACGTCCTTGATCGTGAACGACAGGATCTCGATGCCCATCCTGCCGACGTCGGGAGCAGCAACCTCCCGCACCAGACCCGCGAACTGGTCTCTGTCCTTGTATACCTCTTCGACTGTAAGCGTTCCTGTGGACAAGCGATATGGTGGTGTTAGTTTGTATTACCATCTTACCTCAATGACACCAACTCATTGGTCAGCAAACGTCATATTCGCACCAAGTGACAAACAATGAAAGACTTTTAAAAAATAGCTCTAAATTCATGGATAGATGGCACTGTCGTAGCAAAATTTTACCGTGAAATGTATATTTTTTCGTATGAATTGAAAGCAAGGAGTTTATATGCTTAATTCCTTGATGCAAAGCAAAATGTAATACAGCTACCAAAGAGAATGTAACTGCTGTGTAAATAAATCTGTCAAAGTTGTTAACAAGACTTCTTGGGGGAGTGTAGACTCTCTATCGGTTGAGCGCCTTCCGCGCTCGCCATTGTCCGGGTGAAGTTGTAGAGGTGTTGTAGAGGTCGCAGGACCAACAGCATCAAGTACATTCGAAATAAAAAATAAAATTAAAAATTTTGAAAATACCCGCGACAAATGTAAATGTTGTAATGGGAAAAGGGTTAAATAATTTTTTGAGAAACCCTCGACTAAATGGAAGTAAGTAACGAGATAAAAGCTTACATATTACTACAATAATAAGTCCGAAAAAATCCGTCGGGGGCTGCCATTCCCGTTCCTGAAGGAACTAAAATTTGCAGTTTTATAAATATGTCACTAGTTGAAATTACGTTGGGTACCTAATTTTTTTATGTAGTCTTGAATTGATACCGCCTTATTAACCATCTCCATTTTCTAATGGCTACACATTTGGACTTAACGGACTAAACCGGACTTACAATATGTAGGAACTGGATTCGATTCCCAGTATCTCTTGGTACTCCGTTTAGTTAGTGGTATAGGTATAGGTGGCATTTTCTATGTCTGCCTGGCTAGCTACCACCATGTTACTTAAGTCTGCCGACCAACAGCAGCGTTAATAGCACTGTTGTGTTCCGGTATGAAAGGTAACATAGCTAGCGCCTCATTACATTGAGGATTCTGGCGCTTACCATCCAATGAATTAAATGAAGGCCAAGTGCAAACCCATCATACATTTAAAAAATGACTGCACCTATACGATAAAAAATTATTTTCTTACTCCTACATTTTTGTGGAAACGGATTGGAAACAGGAACTGATTAGGCAATGGCAGCCCCCGACGGATTTTTTCGGACTTATTATTGTAGTAATATGTAAGCTTTTATCTCGTTACTTACTTCCATTTAGTCGAGGGTTTCTCAAAAAATTATTTAACCCTTTTCCCATTACAACATTTACATTTGTCGCGGGTATTTTCAAAATTTTTAATTTTATTTTTTATTTCAAGCTTTTTAGAGAATTCATATGTTGTAGTCTAAATATCGTGACGTGTGAAGTATCATGTCATGACAAACAATATGTGCAATTGTATTAAAAATCAAAGGTTTCCGTATCTGACGGAGTTTTTTTTAATGTATAATTTTGATTATCAGGAGTTCATGTACAGATGCTAATCACCAAATACTCTATAAAGAGCTCAGGCACAGTTTATTCGCCATGTTCCTTCACAAAGTTCCCCTAAAAGTTATTCTGCTCAATTATCAGATCCTTAAAAGTTCATGTGCACGTTCTGCTCACCAAACACTCTCAAAAGAGCCCAAACACGGCTTACTAGGTATTTGCCTTCGCAAGGTTCCCTACAACGTCGTTCTGATCCATCATCAGACCTTCAAAAGTTCATGAGCAAGTTCTGCTTATCAAACACTCCCAAAAGAACCCAAACACGGCTTACTAGGTATTTGCGTTCGCAAGGTTCCCTTCAACATCGTTCTGATCCATCATCAGACCCTCAAAAGTTCATGTGCAGGTTCTGCTCATCAAACACTCCCAAAAGAACCCAAACGCAGCTAACTAGGTATTTGCCATGGCAAGGTTCCCTTCAACATCGTTGTGATCCATCATCAGACCCTCAAAAGTTCATGTGCAGGTTCTGCTCATCAAACACTTTCAAAGGAGCCCAAACACGTTCTAGTAGCTATAAGCCTTCGCAAGGTTCCCTTCAACGTCGTTCTGATCCATCATCAGACCCTCAAAAGTACATGTGCAGGTTCTGCTCACCAAACACTCTCAAAAGAGCCCAAACTCGACTTACTAGGTATTTGCCTTCGCAAGATTCCCTTCAACGTCGTTCTGATCCATCATCAGACCCTCAAAAGTTCATGTGCAGGTTCTGCTCACCAAACACTTTCAAAAGAGCCCAAACACGGCCTAGTAGCTATAAGCCTTCGCAAAGTTCTCTGTCCCTCATTTTAATGAGTTAAAATCTTGATTGCAGCGCCCCCTGGTGAGCTAGCGCCATACCACCTATCTAAGAACCATCGCTGACGTATCAGCAACCCTTTACAAAAAACCGCATGTAAATCGGTCAAACCGTTCTGGAGATAAGTGGCAACATTGGTTTGTATGTACACACAAACAAACAAACACACAAACAAACACACAAACAAACAAACAAACATCCTCTCACCCTAAACGCATACACTGTCTCCGTTCCGTCGCGGGTAAAAAAGAGCCGTGATGATTTATGACAGATTAATTTCGAGCTCTTTCGCGCCATCTATCGAGTCCTTTGAGTACTAAACTGACAGACGTCTATGAAATGCAAGACGAAATTATTTTCAAAGGGTAGTCGTGCGTCGTCTTACGGTCAGACTCTGAGTAATTTCCAAGTTTTCCATGTTTGGTGAGCTGTCGAGGCAAATGTTTTAATGACCGTATCCTTCTATTTTTTACCTCAACCACATCACCTGCCTCAGGCGTGGTCACAAATATTTTGAACAGTTAAATTTTCATATATTTTTAGATATTTTGTTATTTTTGTAACTCAAATGTTGGCCGACCAACACTGGATTTTAAAACCACTAAATTATCATTGAGAGATTGGTCACGATTTCACCTGGTGGAGTGTGAGGATGTGGCCGACGTTGATGCTAGTGACTATTCTCTCAGAGATTTTCTACGAAAATCCACAACAAGAAAGGCTCTAATTTGGAACCAACGACGGGAAGACCACGCCCTAATCTTTGACTGTAATCAACAAAGTAACACAATAGCTCAAGCCTCAATCAATGTAAGTAAGGGTTATAAAAGGCGATCAAAGAAAACAGTAAAACTTCGGCTGCGGAATATGAGTAAGTCGGAGATTTACTATAGAGAAATACTATAATATGTACCCAATAAACAAGCTCAAAGTCACTCAGCGAGCAATGGAACGAGCTATGCTCGGAATTTCTCTACGTGATAAGGTCCGGAATGAGGAAATCCGTAGACGAACGAAGATCACCGACATAGCTCGACGAGTCAGTGAGCTGAAGTGGCAATGGGCAGGCCACATCGCTCGAAGAACCGATAACCGGTGGGGAGTAAAGGTTCTCGAGTGGCGACCACGTACCGGGAAACGTCTACCAGGCCGTCCCCTTACTAGATGGACCGACGACCTGGCTAGAGTCGCGGGGAGTCGCTGGATGCAGGTGGCTCGGGACCGGTCGATGTGGCGTACCATGAGGGAGGCCTATGTCCAGCAGTGGACGTTTCCCGGCTGATGATGATGATGATGATGATGTACCCAAGGAAATATGCACTCCTGTTTTCAGTGGAATGTTCCACAAATATAAGTACATGTCCATTGTAGCCTCGTATGTTATTAACTTTACCTTCGAAGGCTTGAAACTGGGACAAGACATAAGTACATAATTTTCAAAAACTATTTTATAAGTTGAAGGCACTCAATGTAAGGTTTGTCGAGTGTTTGTCAATGGTTCTGTGGAGACATTTGAAAAAGCTGCGTTTGACGTTTTTTGGGGAGTTATGCGGCTTTCACATTATTTTACGTAAAAAATAACACATTTAGTAAACGTGATACAACGCGACCTTTATGGACAATCAATTGTTTAAGAAACTGTCCCTCTAAATCGGTTACGTAATATGTGTACTCCAGTTATTCAGGTCACCGTTTTCAGATCGCAGTGAACCCTGAACAGGAATATATGCGGTCTGGGAAGAGGGTGCTACTGTGACCGAATTTCAAGAAACAAATATGTTGCAAGTTCAGAAATTAGTTCCAAAGACATTCAACAACAAGCAGCAGCAGTTGATATATTCCTAGTCGGCTGTACCTCTACCAATAATCTGATTTAGATAGCATATTATATAAATCACTCTCGGAAACAAAGTTAAAATAAAAACAACAATCTTTTTTGGCGTCACATTCGATAGGATTAAAATGCTGCTTTATCTATAGCTACATGATAAGACTTACTTTTTGACGTTGAGGTAGGTCAGTCCGATGGTCAGGGTAAGCGGCACCAACGCAACCCGAAGTATATCCATAGTTAATGATTTGTATACCGTCACTATGCACAATCACAAAACACTATCATCACTTATTGAATTTCTTATCGAGAATCAAGATTTGGAATTGATGCCAAATATTGATATCGTTTACTCGTTCTGTACAATGTTGTATCACTATGAAACTAAGAATTTTCAATGAATGTACATTTAAGGGAGGGAGGAGTTCCACCCGTAAGAGCATTCACTAAGGATGAAAACTTGAAAAGTGTTTTAAGAGCAAATCACTTGAGCTCGAGCCCTGAAATTTATACTATTGATCCACATGACGATTTATAGAGCGGTTCCCAAACTTTTAAGACCACGGAGTACCAATACATTTCTTGTAGTTAAAGAAACTCCTTATTTCATGCCGATCCCATATCTTCAATTAATTAATGGCAAATGTATCTAATTTGCGGAACCCACAGAACGCACTTTTAAAATCCCTGATTAGAGAACCACTAAGGAATTTCGACGCAGGCAGTCACAGGGGACTTAGGGCATCCCTAGTAATTCCCGAAGATCCTAAAATCGACTTAAAGTCTTTAAGTCTCAGCAGACTGTAGCTAAAGAGAAGTGCTTTGTTAAGTTTAATCGATAAAAAGAAAAGTTAAATTTTATCTTGAAAGCATTAAGTTTGTCAAACTGTGCAACGTAATAATGACTCATACTCGTATGTTAATCTTTTCTATCAATCTATTTATAAATTTAACAATTCGCAACACAATACAGCTACAATTTCGCCAATCTTGTATAGTCGCAGTGAAAAGGTTTGTCAGTTTTCAATTATTTTCCTTTGTAAGCGATGTCCAATATTTTTAATATCTTTTACTTCGTAGTTTTGATAAAAAAGTGAACTAATAATATTCGTCTTAACTCCATTGTCTATTTTTCTACACGATTTTTCAGAATAAAAGTGTGTCAAAAATCGGTATTTTCATCTGATCTAAACGAAAAATATTACAATGTTTGCCGTTGAATCAACCGTCGAATAATCTGGAATATATCTGGAGCACAAAAACAATTTCATTTAGCAAAAATACACTATTATGAGTACTACAAATAAATTCATTTTTCATACTGGTAACTAATATTTTTTAAAGTCACTGAATCTACTCCCACAACCAAAAAAATTAAGTTAGTAACTATGAGTGAATGCACCGTGGAACACCACCTGTACTTCATCATTTAAAAAATTAAAACTAAACCACACTATTACCAAGTTACGTGTTACTCTAACACGCGTTCAAGTATCTCAAGCGGCGTCTACTGCGCCTGGGAAGTTTATCACTATTTACATTGGCAATGATATAAATATGATAATGATAACGATGCGGCACGATTGCTATCGTTACTGAGCTATATGCGTGTGCGCAATGGAACTCGTGTCTCCGTCTCAACACGGAACAGAAAGTGGCAAGAGACGAAGACCCGGATAAAAATTACAAAATTATTAGTGACATAATTTCTTACTACGACGTAAAATCACTATAATGTAATTTATGCAATTTATAAATCGTAGTCATGTTATAGTACATACAACAATTATATATAATAACTGCGCAGTGCGCATAGATCATTAATATTAAAATCATGTTAGCTGCTAACACTGACTGCGACTGTCATGACTCGATATATATTATGATTATGAGTGTTTCTAACAAGACATTAAAATCACAACTTATAAATACAATTTATTATTATTAAGTAAAGCGTCGGTGGCGCAATGGATAAGGCGCGGGCTCTCAATCTGAGGGTACCGGGTTCGAATCCAGCCGTGTACCTATGAGTTGTTTTTCAATTCAAGTACATTATCCGATTGCTTAACGGTGAAGGAAAACATCGTGAGGAAACCTGCATGTCTTAAACAGGCATGTGAAGTCCGCCGTTCCGCACTGGGCCCGCGTGGTGGACTATGGCCCATACACTCTCTGTAGGAGAGTAGGCCTGAGCCCCTCCAGTGGGGACATATATAGGCTGTTGATGATTGATGATTATTATTAAATATTAAGGTACTTTACCATTACCACAGCCAATTTTCACAATAGCACGCACCATTCTATCGCTTTTGAAATTTACTTAATTACAGCGTGTAAATTTCATAAGGGCGTATAACTTATACAGATATAGTTTACGACTGTTCAAATCATATGTGAGAGCAATTTTGTTAAATAGCTTAATAACTAAAGAGTTATTCATTTTTAAAAAGTACGACCGAGCAGCAATGTATTGCGTCAAAATTGATATTGACAAAGGATAAACGGTCGAATGAACTGTCATGATACGAGTATGACGTGTAAAAATATAGTTAAAAAAACTAAAAAACACGCTTTTAAAGAATATCGAACTAAAAAGTTTAAAATAATTTTTAAAATAAAATAAGCATTGGGCGCTCGATATACGAAAAATGTGGCACAAAGCGCCCACGCTTTTTTCACAATAATACTAGTATTTATTGTTCGTTCATTATTGTTTTAAGCTTATTTTATTTTAAAAATTATTTTAAACTTTTTAGTTCGATATTCTTTAAAGCGTGATTTTTAGTTTATTTAAACTATATTTATTTTTCACTTTTTAGTTTAATATGCTATCACGCTTTGCTATGTGTAAACTTATTTATTTGAAATGCTCGAGGTCTATACAGTGCGCAGTTGAATAATTTTAGTATCGCGTTTTATCTGCACGGTGGCGTCATCTATCGATGAATAGTTAAACACAGAAGGCAGCAGGCGCGCGAAAGAGAATTACAAACTCACAAACATACAGGTAAAGCTAATAAAAGCGTGTTAAAAAGAACCGTCAATCAGTCGATAACTTTAGATGTAATTAATACATTGCGTGCTGAAAAAAATGTAGTGCAGAATTTTTTTTTACAAAAGTCATTAACGAAATTTTTGTTAATGTGTTGTTTAGTACCAACAGTAATTGCCATCGAAATATACGCCCGTATGAAATATACATGCTTTACCTATAATGCGATCCAAGGCACTTTGTCTAAAATGTCAAAACCGTTCCATCGTAATTATAAAGAATCAATAGATATGTTCTTGACATCAGGTTAATATCTGTGCCGCGTGCCACTGACTGCTCTAATTGGTATTTATGTCCGACCCTGACGTCAGATCCCGTCACGGCTGGTGATGGATGAGGGCTCCTTCAGACGCAGACTGATTTCCTGCACACTACGTAATAAATGACTACTTACAACGTTACATAGCGCTTGTTAAAATGGTCTTTTCCAGCCGTAAAGTAACTATATCCCCATCACAGCTAATGGAAGAATAGTATACAATCCGAAAGGGACTCTAAACTTGTCCTAGTAGCCACACATAGTGATATAGAGGGCACAAAGTCATCATCATCACCAGCCGGGAAACGTCCACTGCTGGACATAGGCCTCCTTCATGGTACGCCACATCGACCGGTCCCGAGATACCTGCATCCAGCGACTCCTTGCGACTCTAACCTGGTCGTTGGTACATCTAGTAGGGGGACGGCCTGGTAGACGTTTCCCGGTACGTGGTCGCCACTCGAGAACCTTGAAGAGGACCGAGAACGAGGATCTGAACGCAATGCTCAATGACCTCAACAGAGTTTCCCAAGGCACAAAGTAAAGTTAAATAAATTATATGTCTGGACTGGACTAGTAATTTGATTTTTAATTTAGGATTTTTTTAATGAAAACTATATTTATGTTCGACCATTTAGACTTGCTGGGACTAAGGAAATAATACCTAATGTTGATGTTGTTTTTTAGGGTTTCGAACATCCGTCTGTCACACCTGATTATCTCAGGAACTACTCGTGTTAGTGTCTTGATATTTGGAATAATTATGGAAATGGTGACCCTCTTATTTGTGAAATATTGTAATATATTTATTTTAAGAGGCAAAAAAGGGGGTCGGAATTTAGTTCGAAATTCGAAGTGAAATCACTAGGTTAAGTGGGGTATAATATGAAAGGGCTTTATTTGTACATTCTAAAACATATTTTCATTGTCATCTTTAATGTATACATTTTCCCAATTTCTAAAGTGAAAAATCTGTAATAATCACAGTAACTTTGTGTAAATATTACAGGAAAACAAACTTAGTAATACTCTAGGGAAAATGTACCTTATTTCAATATATATCTGTACATTTCCTGAAATGGTTCAGAACCCTATGTGCGCGAATCCAACACTTTGGTCGGTTTTTATTCTTAATTTGTTTGATGTTCAAGTTTATTGATTGATGGACATTTTATATGCGTCACTTTATTTATTGATGTGCAATTAACTATTCCCCTTTGTTTTTGATTGACGCCGCTTCAGCAATAACACATGTTGTGACCTTCAATTAATGTCATAAATGCACACAAATGCTTTGAATTTTAGAGGTCAGCCATATTCACGTCGACTTCATGATAAATAAAGTGAAAAAAATCTACAGCCAGGTGTACCTATTGCAATAGTCAGAAATATCAATTGTTTACCGTCAAAAGTAGGCAGGAATGGGTATAGAGGGATTTTGGTACTAGAATGAATTTAGGTTCATTCGTAACATATTCCGGATATTTTGCAGCGGGGAGTCGTATCGGTAATAATAAAAAGTATTGAAAACATTTCAGAGATACACAGTAACCACAAAAAGATAGGCGATCCTGTATAAAAAAAGGATTATCTCGAACCATTCAACAGTCATCCAAAATGTGCTACCGGTGACGGTGATAAGTTCTCGCCATCAATTTGCTGCGAATCAAACCAGAAAAAAGGCTAAGCAGGGATAATTCCTACCGCGTCAGCTACCTCCATTCCCCTTCGATCCTCCTTGTGGGCCTCCTATCTTTCACGCTCGGATGAAGATCCGATGAAAGCGCAAATTACATTCTTAGATAAACCTTTGGAAGGCAGTCACGTAGAAACACAGAGTTTACAGAATGGCGTACATTATTGGGGTGACAAAGCGTTGCTCTATAGCTCAGTGCAAACGAAAATTGGGGTTAACACGTTGACTGCGAAAACCCACATACACTCAAAAATAATTGCTATTAAACACAGTTGAATCCCACTTTATTATTCACTTTGGGAATCACTGGTCATGTCCCGAGAAAGTGCTGCCAATAGCAATAACCACTTCCGTCGCTTAGTGGCCAGGCAACACGCTTGGACTAATAAAATCTATAATAATAAGTGATCACCATGCAAATACCTTATCGTCACAAGTGCAAACATTATACATTACAAAACCGACCCTATCTCTAAAAAGATAACAAAAATGAGACCCTAAATCTGACAGTAAACTGGTATTAATCCCGATCTGAGTAATGTAAGAGTCCTATACGAGACATTATGCCGCCCACACGCTCCACAGTCCGAGGCATCATCTCCGACGTTTTATGTAATGACACTCTATGAGACAGATTTACTCTCCTGTAGGTAGTTTAATGACCGTCATTACCAATTCCTACCTGTTTATATTGCTACTCGTATGTGAGTCCTTCATATGCATACTAATCTTATAAATGCTCAGAATGTCTTGACCTTTTATATAGGGATAGCTGAAGGTTCGGATGCTTCTTTTTATAACGATTGAAAAGTTAGATTTTTCAATAAAAAAGGCGGAATACCCTCCTCCTAATCTTAATCTGCGGCCGACATACTCGTAGGTAACATTTACGATCACGACAGAGCGATCGCAATTTTCCGGAACGTGGGAGACGGCTCTACTGACAAACGGTCACACAGACTACCCCACTCACCAATGAAATATGTACAGCGAGAGTACATTCAAGTGAAGAAATACATATGTACACACATTCATAACTTGTTACTATGCAGTGTCTTCAGGAAAATATATGTACAGCTCTTATATTAGAGCTCAGAGATTCTTCACACACACCTTTGAATTTCTTCTCAGGAGTGTGCAGGTTTCCTCACGATTTCCTTCACCGAAAAGCCAATGGTAATGATTTTTATCATTCATTGATTCCAGATAACAAATTGGAACTCATTTGTACGAGTACGAGTCAGGATCGAACCCAGACCTCGATTGTTCAAGGACTGATGCTCTATCCAACTGAACTAGCACGGCTTTACATGTATCATTGCTGTACTGTTGTTGAATAGCTCGCCAACACGAAACATTCAACGTTCGAGTTACGTTTCATAAACGTTATGACTCGTACGTAATGTTGGGGTGGTGAGGCCGTCAATTACAACTTGAGAGTTGGGAGTTGTAACATTAAACGCACCTGACACGTGTGTGACGGAGACAATATTATAGAGCACAAATAACACTTTGAAATTGCAAATTCCGTGACTCATTTGTCATGAAATATATAATAATATAATGCATCAAAGGACCGTAATCCTACGTCCATTCGTCTCTTCAATCGAATAACAAACTTCTTGGTCCCATAGTCGGTAAAAAAACAAAGGTAAGATAGCGTACATAAACAGAGGAAAGGCAGATGCTGCCACCAAACGTTTCGCTTCTACATTTATTATGCGTTCTCAACTATGGAATGCACTACTGGTTTCCGTGTTCCCCGCAAACCACGACTTGGGAATATTCAAACGAAGAGTAAATAGAACAACGCGTAACATCGTCGACCTCATCGTCACCTAACATCAGGTGTGATTGAGTTCAAGCGTTCATATGTCTACTACATAACAAACAACCGCTGTAAATACTAATGATACTTAGCTTGTCTTAAGATCAACTTAATCTTGGGTCATATTCAGATAGAAACTAAAAAAGTACACACAAACACACACAGAACACGTTCGGAAATTATTTTAAATTTTCTAGCCTCCTTTCCAGTTTTGGAAAATTCATAAAAACAATTTTTGAAAGACCACATGAATTTATATTCAAAAATAAACTAGTAAAGGGTAGAAACAAATATCCATATTATCTATATGAAAAAAACATTAGTATTTATCAATACGTTTATGTAAATAATGTTTTTTATCGTCGAATTTCAACACCACCATCGTCCTTTTGGGATACGTCACATTTGTCTCACATTATTTTGCATTTAGAACACAATTAACATTCGAAAACAGTTTTATTTTTCTACGACAGCGGATTCGATTATAATCTTTTCAGATTGGTGACCCGCCGCCCGCGACGACCGCGGCGGGACTGAAGTTTTCCCGAACGATGTAATCTCGTAATTTATACACCCTGTCTTGTTTCCTATCCTACATAATACATCTCAAAAGAATATATTATCCATCCAATACATATCTTTATAATGGCATAATGTCAAATCGTGGTTAAGATATTTTGAGTCCACTAAAGATTTTCAAAGTTATCAAAGACTGTTGTCGACGTATGGTATCAAAACTTTTTGGTGAAAGGTTGTCAACTTTTTTAATTATTTTATTTTACTTTATAGGAACTTTTACATATACTTTTAACTACCTATTCACTGAAGTCATAAAGTAAGCCAACGGTGAGACTTGTACCACATGAGGGATATTTCGATCCTGATCACGTGCTTTACATGATACATTTGTAAAATTAACCAAAATGAGGAAATGAAAGTTAGTTGAAATTTTGGGTATATAATAAGTAAGTAATGTACTGTCCAACTGCTGAGGAAAAGCCTCCTATATCCTTCTAGTTCCCCCTCTCAAGAGCCTCATACGCCAGTCTAATAATAATAATAAGTAATGTAAAGATTTGTCCAACAATAAATACAATTAGGTTGGCCTACCTGGCATTTTGTTCGTCTTTAAATTTTCATAAAGATTGTCTAGCTAGCTGAGAATGTAGGAAATTGGTGCCCGTCTTTGTCCTACGTCACGACGAGAGGCACTCAACCACTGCTCCACTTTCCGACGCCTCGTATACCGCTCTTATTAAATAACGTTATGTATCTGGCTGGTGAAATCTGTGGTCTATTCGATGTCAATTTCAACCGCAATCGATATTAAAAGAGATTTTTCAAATTCGGCCTGCACTTGTACACTATTTACAAAATCAAGTAATAATCTAAATATGTATAGAAAAATACTAGAATTACATTTTTCCATTTATTTTAATTGTACAAAATCATTCTTTTTGTACTAAGTGACAGCGTCGAAGGTCATTTTATTGACGCCATCTTTGTTTTCAACGTTAAGTCTTCCCTGCGTGCGTGCGTTATATATGTTTTTGTCAAAAAAAAACTAAACCAAAATATACAAAAATGGTAACTAAATTACTTTTATTTGATAATTTAAAATTATAATTGTAATTATAATTGACCAGGCCTTGGCTCCATACATTCGCGCAAAGTCTCATTTTCGGTTAATATCAGCTCGGTTAATATCAAGTCTACTACTACTGTGGTCAATTCTGATGAAGCTAGAATACAATTCTTACACAATTAATAGAAAACAATCCACACCTATATCATAAAAGAGAAAGTAAGTTTGTTTATTCTTCCTTCCTGTCGTAATTGAGAGTCAGAATGAATTGATTTTTGTTTAGGGATATGTGAAGGGACGGAAAAGGACATATGCTACTTTTTATCCTAATCAAGCACGTAGGTTCCGTGGGATACTTTCAGAAGTCCACATCGACTAAGACGCGGATAAAAGTTACAAAAGTAACGTTGCAACAGCAAACTTCACCCACAGCTTTGTCCGCGCGGAAATTTTGTAGTGGTTCTATAAATCATCAAATGAATCGATGTTTCAGAGTTCAGTGATTGAGCTCAAGTGGTTTGCCCCAAAAAAACTTGACACCCTTTTTCATATCTTTAGGGGTGGAATTTCAATAACTTCTTCTACTCTCGTGTCATCAAAGGGATTAATGTTCCAAATTTGAAATTCCTAGCTTGTGGCAATCAGTCAGTCAAGGCAACCTGTTGAAAACCGTATACGCGTTACTAAACTTAACGTGTAAACTACGAGTATATATACGCTTTCTTCATCTAATAATCCAAATAGATTGGTTCGCCATTTAGTCTCAGGATGAGTGAGACAGATGAACGTAATCCCGAAGCGTTTGTCTACTGATGGACGTCATTTCGACCTCAAATGGACGAAATTGCTAAAAAGAAATAAATTGGTGCCGTTTGTTAGTAGACGAAAAAGATGGCCAGGTACGTGCCGCAGTAGATACATATTTTAAATTATACGTAATTTAGTGTGAAATGAGCGAATGAACTTCGTTAAATAATATTTTTCTACTGTCATGTTTTTACTCAAGGTTTTTTAAATCTCTGTAGGTAACAGTTTCAAAAATTATTTAATGTATCCAGTAATCAGTGCATAAGACTAATTTGCGCTTCAATCCTCCATTGTCTAGATCAGTTAGACTGTCCAATGCTGTGACTTAAAATTTGTAGATGTATTTATTATCATGATAGGTTGTTAGATTTTAATAAAATGAAAATTACTTCATGAAATCTCAATTATATATAAAAACTGTATGTTTAAAATTTTCATTTTTGTATGTCTAAGAATGTCACTTGTTGGTGTCTCAAAATATTAAAATAAAAATTAAGCCTTTTTAATACGAATTGTGCCTAATTTTTCAACTTAGCTCAACGTAACCCAAAAATTAAGAGGGTATGCTGTTGTCAAAGCGCCCATACAAACGTAGTCCAGTCATATTTTGAGTATTAAGCTATGAAAATCTATGAAATTTTCAAGACACAATCTAGAAACAAATATCTGTGTCGGTGGTAAGTCAGATTTTCGTTTAAATATATACTTCCAGAGTTACAGGGCGTCAAAGTATTGTATTTTTCGGTAATAAAAAGCTCCAACTTTGAACCTGATTTACAAGAGTATGAATCAATTTAGAACAATTTGGAAAAACCACCGACATTTGAAATTTCATTATTATACTGTATTAAAAAATGGTTACATAATATACTGTATCCTTCAAATGATCCCTGGACTACGAAACATCCAAATAACGGGTGGATAACATCGCGTAATGTATGCTGTCTCACCGTACGCGCTCGGGTAGGATAGGGCTCGGAGAGGGACAGCTACAAAACAATGCAACCTTGAAACCGACCACGTGGTCTTACCAACATAGCCTCTTAAGGACTAAAGTTAACGAAGAATTGCTTAATTTATAATAGTGTTTGCCGAAATAAGTTTGTATATGCGTTTATTGTTGCATGTAAATCGATTATTGCTTTTTCGCAAACATTATAATTGATAACAATCGCTTCGAAACTAATCATTAACACATAAGGCGTTGAGACTTTTTGAATAACTGATTTTATTACACATTTTTTGTATCAATTACATGAAACAAACTGACAGACTGCACCTTTCACTGCACTACAATTGTAAATGTTTATTACAGACTGTAGCTGCATCGATATCTAAGTGCATTATATTCGTGTTGCGCTGTCAGTGCAAGGACACTCTAACCGGGTCAGTTTTTACTTATTTCTTTCAAACAATCTTAATAAATAAACAACTGTTAAAATATAGTTTTATCGAAATACATGCTACGGCAACAAGCTTTTGTATGCAGTTCCAAGTCGCACTCATCATAATCTTTGTCCGTTTTACCGGCAGGTTTTCAACCGAAAAACATTTCTGAAAAATTATAGACAGTTGAAGACTTAGATGAGGACTATCTTCAGCAGTGTAGAGACACGGGCTGATAAGTCAAGAAGCCTTAATGGTGTGACAGACTGACACAAGAGTGTGGCATAAGTCTTCCGTTTTTCATCAGTTGTTCGGAACCCTAAAAAAGCAATACTGTAACGGTCCCAGCTCACCTTGGTAAAATACTACGTTTTATCGAAATACTATTGTTTACATATCAGATACCATACAAATAAGAAAGGTACTTGATCAGTACACACTTTGTATAACTAGTAAAACTTTGTGTAACCTAGATTACCTTCAAACTTCGAACACTTTTCTCTTGAAGCCTTAATATAGTGAAATAACTAATCACTGCTATCTCGCCAGTTTAAAGACTTCTTCAGTTTACGGAATACCCGAGAGTGCTGGAATTTATGTCTAAACGATTATCGGAGTGGTCGGAAATTTTACTTAGGACGCTATTCTAGCAGCGGACTAAAGTTTTCATACTATTCACGGGTTTCAGTGTAATAGTGAATAATATAAGGTTTTCAAATCTTAATGTTAATGTTTTAAATTCAAATTAAATTTGCATAAGGTTTTTCTGATAATCCTTATGAAACATAAACTTGCAAGATGTTTCGATTTTTCTGATGAGAAGTATATTATAATACTATTTTGCAAAATTATATTTTGTTTGAGAGTCTACATGTCGCTAGTGTGAATCTGTCTGAAAACCATTAGCCAAGTCAAGTGAAAATTAATTTCCTTGCACAAAAAACACATCAGCCCACGAGAAAGGCCTAATGATTTTCTTTGACGCTCAGAAGTGTTGGGTAAACATGAAGAAAAGATTAGTCCACTTCGTAAGTTGCAAACATAAATAAATCGTGACATTGCTTTGTGCACGTATTAAAAATGTTTGCACATATGGAAGCTGTAATATTAATAAAACAGATGTTCAGCGAATGTTTGGATTCCCAGCCTAGCCTTTCTACACTTTTAATTTGTAATTCACTACGACACTACCTCAAGTGTAAAAAGTAGGGATTAAAATTGCCAAGTTGAACTTGAAGCGATATTGTTATATTCATCAATTCAACAAAAATCGAAATTTCCAAAAGTACTACAGCAATATTAGAAAAGGAAAGAATGAAAGTTTAGTACCTACGACTTATAGCATCATGGTTAAAACCTCTATGGTAAAAAGTTAAAATAAAACCGGCCCATAATAGACAAGACGACGTATTTCGTTTCCATTCCAGTGCCATTGTGTCGCGACTGTCGCGTTGTTCGATCTCACCTCCCTGCGCCGCGCAACCATCGGCATCGGCATTGTCAAGATGGCGGACGCGTTGGCCCGCCGAACACGAGCTAGTGATGTGCTAGTGGTATTCTATCGAAATAAAAGTGATGTTGAGAATTATTATTTAACTTTTCTGTATTGTTCTATTTTTGATGTATTGTGTTTTAGTACATAAAATATTCTGGGCACATTGCCCAGCCCATCGTCGTTGCCTTAAATATGTAAGTAAATCTTAACAACCCGTTTACGACACGGCACCTATAAAAAGAAATAGAGTAGTTAAATTCGTGCCTAATATAACAAGGAAATAAAATATAATCTTATTTACAATAATTACCAAAGTACTTAATTATCAAAAGTCATTGGATTCGTTTAATCCAATGACTTTTGACACTGATTAAAATTAGGAATATAATTTAGAAGATGTGAATTGTCATCTTTACTGCATTAATTTAATTGGTGGTATGCGTAAAAATCCGTCGATAAAGATACAACAATACCACAGTACCAATCACAATTATTGGAACGTCCACTAGCACATCACTAGCAGCTGGCAAGCTGGCGTCCCCCCGCCATTGGCGCAGTGGCGCGTTCATTCGCTTCGCGTGAACACGCGATCCAATACAGTGAGCCAATACATTTAAACGTACATTTTATATCGTGCGCTATTAGAGATAACTTTCACACAATGGTATTGACAAAGTGGTCGGACAAAATGACAATAAAATTCGTTTCTCTGTACAAGCAACATGAATGTCTATGGAAAATTGAGAGCCAAACGTACAGGGATAGAGAAGCCAGAAATCTAGCAACGCTGACCTTGATGCACGAGATGAATTTGCCAGACTTCACGGCGGAAGATGTCAGGAGGAAAATAAAACATTTGAGGTCAACGTATATCATTGAAGTGCATAAGATTGAGAAGGCGAATAGGGCCGGTAAAGAATATAGACCAAGATTGTGTTGGTTCGATGATATGCATAGTTTTCTAGATGGCGTTACTAAAATGAAGATAAAAAATAGAGATAGTACAATGGTAAGTTGGCAGTCTGTTACTCAGTCACACTGTAATCTAATCACCGTAGATACCGTAAGCTGGGATTGTGATCTTTTGTCTTTTTCGTTGAAACCTAGCATGCTTTTATTTCGTTGTCAAACATAAAGTGTCGTTTTGACATCCGAATGAACGAGCCGTCAACTAAGAAGCGCCTTACACGGGGCAATTAGATCGGCTAATTTCGTGTCAACCTCGTCTACGATTGGAACGTGATTGTCCGAACGAAATTGACCTATCAAATTGCCCCATGTTTTCATTTCGATATATATTTTTTTGTTTATTGTAACTAACACTATGGAGACATCAGAAATATATAATAATTTGAATTAAGAAATGTGCCAGACAGCTAATAATCTTGTTTCAATAGATCGGATAATACTCGTATATTTTTTATGTTTTTAACTGCCTTATCAATGGCGCTGGTAGGTGATAAACATTTTCTGTATTATGTCTGCAATATGACGGACATATGATAGAGGATCATTTTATTTATTTTTATTTTATTTGTTGGAAAATTAAACGCTTATAGACAGTAAATATACAGACAAATATAGAGCACAAGATATCAAGCCTTTACAAATTTTCTCGAATAGTACAGTTAAGTAGAGCTAGTTTTACGAGTTAACAAACAAAGAAAATATTAATAAATAAAAACCTTTTTCATTATGAAGCGTTATACATTGTAAGTCGTATGTATGAAGGTAGAAGTCTTGTTATTACATTTTATTGAATAAGAAGGATAAATGAAATATTTATTATCATATTTTATGTTTTCATTAAACTGATCATTCTAGGTGAACATGGTCAATGAACATGATTTCATCATACTACGCATATATCATCACATACCACTAGATGAAATATGGGTAAATATTTTTATTCATCATCATCAAATCGGCTACAAAGTGCACTGTTGGACATGAGCCCTCATAGATTACCTTTTCACGATCAGATTAGTCATAATCATCACGCTTTGCGATCGCAGTAAGTTGTGTTACATAACTAGAAGCTGCTGACCACCTCCAGAATAAATTTACCTTAGTTGCTTTGTACGATACCCACGGAAAGATATACACCTATTCTAAAGCCGAGACTACACAATTTTTACAAATTACAAATGAACGTTCAATGTCATCCCCGCTCCGGTGGGCGGGCAGTGCCAAAATAATCCTTTGACGAAGGTAGCTGTCAGCTTTCCCATTGCCTCTAATTGACATTTAATTTCAGGAAGATCCTCATCTCTTAGACGACAATTATTTTACGAACGAAGCAAGCTACTCCCACGACGAGGGTGATGAAAATGACGACCCACTAACCGAACAGAAGCCCAAGCTCCCTATACAATTACCACCAGTCAAAATACCCAAGAAAACACCGAAAAAACGAAAGGCAAGCCTCGACATCGACGCAGATTCCAATAGCGAAGTCCCGATAGAATTCAACAGCTTAGCAAACATGGCTGAAGATGAGTTCGACATATTCGGGAAACATATAGCGGTTCAGTTGAGGTCTCTGCCGTTGGAGCAGGCTATCATAGCTCAAGAGGAGTTGCAGTCTGTGGTGACTAAGTACAGGCTGAATGCTATTAGGAAAGGTGCCTCGAATTCATCGCATTGATGGATATTTAATTTAGTTTTTGTGACCACATTTTAACCTTAGAATGAATGATTCATTCATCCCTTCAGCCGCTGAAACAGGGTATGTCCCTAAAACGGAATTGCTCATACGATTATGCATTTATTAACAATATTGTAAATGCGAATTTCAGATTGTTTGTTAGTCCGTCCTTTACGTCATCGTCCGATTCTTTTTCAGTGCATCTACCATCAGTTTACGCAGGTGATAACGTGTATCGTTAACTATCGCTCTGTCCTTGTCACCCGCATCTCGACTGAGCAGCATTTCCGATAGTATTCGATATACGTTATCGCCTGCGTAAACTCATGGTAGACGCCCAGAAACGAATTGTTCGATGGAGAAAAAGTGGTATATATCCTTTACCGGAACATCAATTATCTCTATACTAAAAATCAAGTCATTACTCAAAAGAACTTTAAAATGTACATACATTGTTATTTTTTACATTGCTTCAGTTGCTAGTATGAATTTATATCTATCGTGGTCAATATGTGTTTCCTAAGTCAGTTTTAGACATAAACTGAGATACTCGTATTTTCCTTTACTTGACCGATGTATTGTGCAGCCATTGATAATAGTACTACCGTATGATAACAGTAAGTGGTGAATACGCTGGCGCCTTCATATTTCCAGCAGCGTTTTTGTTCAAGAGATTCGCGCGAATTATCGAGATACCTACGTAGATATTTCACCAAAAGTTTTTCGGACATAATATAATACAATGACTCATTCTTAGATTAAGAAAGAATAGTACGAAATAGGTTATTCAAATTGTGACTGACTCGTTATTAAGAAATAAATGATTTCATTGAGATTTCTTTATATCTAAATACTCAGTTGCCATATTTCCAACTTCTATAGCAAGCTTTCCTATTATTTCCAAGAATTTGTTTTCCGTGCTTTTGAATAAGTATAGTTACTTTTGAATACCAAGAAACTAACACTTTAATGATTATGAAATTCGAAAATGTTGGATAATTCAAATCATTTCAGATTTCAGGAATTTTGGGAAGTGTTTTTGAAAATGGTGCATAGTGGTATTATGATTTTATGGATTTATGAATCGGAGGAGATTTGAAATCTTCCACTTTGTTTCACTGGCGGTCAGAAGTTTCGGGTTAGATACTCGATTATGTAGTATCTAGTTTTGTGACAAGTAAATAGCACTAACTACAACAAAATGTGTCAAACAAGTATCGAATAGCAACTGCAATAGGTGACGCTAATGTCTCGAGTATTATTTTATAAATCTCTGTTCTTTCTTCTAACCAAGCAATGAATTTATTTTTCTTTCTTTCTTCTTTCTTTACAGCGAACACTCGAAGCAAATATCCTAATGACCGTATCATTTCTTTGAGCAATAATAAAACCAGACTAAGGATATCTCCATCACCCGCATACCACTCCCTGAGAGCTTCATATCTCACCAACAATCTTACAAAGAGAATTAAGAGTATATTCAGTGAAAAGCCAATAAAATCTCCAATGTGAATGGTTTCCAGATCCATTCCCTCAGATTTAATTATCCAGAATTATTAAAGGGAGCTGCGATACAATGAACTGGTTTGGCAGTATTATTTCGTTTGATAGAGCTGTATGTTTGAGACAATACAGGCTTTATTACAGTCAATAGTGATGAAGCTACAATTATAATGCTTTTGTGCCTTCCTCCATCCAGATTTACACAAGAACCTGTATCAGTGAGAGCCCTAACATTAAGTACTTAGAACCTGTCTATTTTGAGTGAGGGCAATCTGTGATACGAAAAATTGCAAGGATTTGAACGTAAGCAATATTTCGTAACGTGTTTTTCTAGAGCAGATTCGTAACACGAGAACTCGTAGAAATACTACGAACACTAACATTAGCTCTATAGCGGTCAGTAGATCATAATAAATCATAATGCTTGATGATAATGAAAAATTGGGTTTTAAAATTTATACCTCTTGAAAATATAACGAAATTATTCCTACCTAATACGGATTAATCACAAAGACAAACAAATTTAGGAAATAAAGTCACGATCTTTCGATCAATCCTTATTAGACTTCAACAAACATTCTTTCTTTTGGCGCATTATTAAATCTATTCAGATTATAGATAGTATTAAGAAAATTACGATATGAAAGGCCATACCTTAGCCTAAATTTCAAAAGAGCTCCATTCCTTTTTGAAAACGTGCCAATCAAACAGAATCCTCTAACGATGCGTAATTAGGGAAATTTTCAACCCGTCAACGGCAACTAAAAGGTAAAATGGAAGCGTTAATAATGTCAGAAAGTTAAATTATCCGGAGCGAACCTTGGATAAGAGGCATGTTGACCTCATCAGCGACCTACCAATGCTCGAGGAAGTATATACCCTTTTATACAAGCGGAACTGAAAACAAACCTCGCCTTTCTCGTTCAGATGATCGCTCAAATGACGGGAAAATCTAAAAGTTATCCCGGATTTGTGCCATGGTGCTTATATATATGGTATAAGATAATGTGACTGTCTCACTTCATCTTATCGTGAAAGTTTTTTTTTTTTAAATACAAAAATGTTTATTTTGCTGATAATTACAAACACATACAATTTACATTATCTCCCGCACTAGGAGACCTGTGTTGCGGGAAGACAATTTTGGAGAACAAGTAGCATATTTTACATGTGGAGAATTAATAAACTAACTGACTAAATACATTGCAAATAAATGGTATGGAATTTATGACATATTAGTGTGTATGAAAGTGTGTGTGTGTGTTCAGCTACTGTAATATTGTGAGGATTTCCTCCGTGGCACTATAATTTTGTGTCAAAAGCCAATTGGTCATTTTATATTTGGCCTCACCCAGAGTGCAGTTGATGATGGAGCAGTGTCTGTTTGTCTTTTTGTTACCCGCGACGGAACGGAGACAGTGTACGAGGGGCATACCGAAAAGATCGGTAATCGAGTACTTTCGATTTAATTAGATTAAAAACTCTTTTTGATGAATAAACACTGGTTAGTTGAAAATCGAATACAATTGACAGAATTAAAAAAAATTTTTTTTTTAAAGAACAATATCAGTTTGAAATTGATAGGTCGATAAAAAAATGGAGCTTACAAGAGAAAGTTTCCGTGCCATAATTTTTTACAACTTTCGACGAGGATTATCTCAGGGACAATGTCTCGCTGAGCTTATATCTATATACAAGAGTGAAGCGCCTAGCCAGACGACAATATATCGCTGGTATTCTGAATTCCGGCGTGGACGTGCTTCTCTTGGCACCGTACCTTCCACAGGCCGGCCAAAAACAGCGGTTACACCAGAAAATATCGCTGTTGTGCGCCGAATGATACAGGATGACCGACATATTACATATGAGCAGATTCGGGCTACTTTAGGGATAGGTATGACTGCGATACAAACTGTTTTACATGGTGAACTGGGAGTGAGAAAGCTAGTTTCCCGCTGGGTGCCCCATAATTTGTCCGAAGAGCAAAAGGCGGCTCGTGTCAATTGGTGCCGGTCTACTCTGCAACGCTTCAACGGAGGAAAGTCAAAAGCAGTTTATAACATTGTCTCTGGTGATGAATCATGGATCTATTCATATGAGCCAGAAAGAAAGCATCAGTCGGCTGTCTGGGTCTTCGCAGGTGAGATCAAGCCAACAAAAGTTGTCCGCTCTCGCAGCGTATCGAAGAAAATGGTCGCTTCGTTTGTCGCGAAAACAGGACATGTAGTCACAGTTCCCTTAGAGGAACGGAGAACGGTTACCGCTGATTGGTATACAACGGTTTGTTTGCCACAGATGATATCCGAACTCCGTAGAGGTAACCCGAAACGACGCATAATCCTCCATCACGATAATGCGAGCTCTCACACCGCTCAGAAAACAAGCGAGTTTTTGAAGCAGGAAAACGTTGAATTAATGGATCATCCTCCATACAGCCCTGATCTGAGTCCCAATGATTACTTTACATTCCCTAGAATCAAAGATTTATTGCGTGGTCAGCGGTTTCAAGGTCCAGAAGAAGCAGTGGAAGCATACAAATCGACGATTTTGACCATGTCAACTTCGGACTGGAATTGCTGCTATAATAATTGGTTCGAACGAATGCAAAAGTGCATTAACTGCAACGGAGAATACTTCGAAAAGCAATAAAAATAAATTTAGTTATTTCCTGTATGTATTGTTTTATATTCCCGATCATTTCGGTATGCCCCTCGTATGCGTTTAGGGTGAGAGGATGTTTGTTTGTTTGTTTGTTTGTTTGTTTGTACATACAAACCAATGTTGCCACTTATCTCCAGAACGGTTTGACCGATTTACATACGGTTTTTTGTAAAGGGTTGCTGATACGTCAGCGATGGTTCTTAGATAGGTGGTATGGCGCTAGCTCACCAGGGGGCGCTGCAATCAAAATTTTAACTCATTAAAATGAGGGACAGAGAACTTTGCGAAGGCTTATAGCTACTAGGCCTTTGGGTTTGGGCTCTTTTGAAAGTGTTTGGTGAGCAGAACCTGCACATAAATTTTTGAGGGTCTGATGATGGATCAGAACGACGTTGAAGGGAATCTTGCGAAGGCAAATAGCTAGTAAGCCGTGTTTGGGCTCTTTTGAGAGTGTTTGATGAGCAGAACCTGCACATGAACTTTTGAGGGTCTGATGATGGATCAGAACGACGTTGAAGGGAACCTTGCGAAGGCAAATAGCTAGTAAGCCGTGTTTGGGCTCTTTTTAAAGTGTTTGATGAGCAGAACCTGCACATAAACTTTTGAGGGTCTGATGATTGAGCAGAATAACTTTGAGGGGAACTTTGTGAAGGAACATGGCGAATAAACTATGCCTGAGCTCTTTATAGAGTGTTTGGTGATTAGCATCTGTACATAAACTGTCAGATAGGGAAACCTTTGATTTTTAATACAATTGCACATATTGTTTGTCATGACATGATACTTCACACGTCACGATATTTAGACTGCAACATATGAATTCTCTAAAAAGCTTAAAATAAAAAATAAAATTAAAAAATTTTGAAAATACCCGCGACAAATGTAAATGTTGTAACCATACAATGAATGAAATGAAGGCCAAGTGCAAACCCATCATACATTTAAAAAATGACTGCGTCTATACGAGATAAAAAATTATTTTATTACTCCTACATTTTAATTGGAAACGACAACAGATTAGGCAATGGCAGCCCCCGACGGATTTTTTCGGACTTATTATTGTAATAATATGTAAGCTTCTTTTTATCTCGTTACTTACTTCCATTTAGTCGAGGGTTTCTCAAAAAATTATTTAACCCTTTTCCCATTACAACATTTACATTTGTCGCGGGTATTTTCAAAATTTTTTAATTTTATTTTTTATTAAATGTATGATGGGTTTGCACTTGGCCTTCATTTCATTCATTGGATGGTAAGTGTGCGCACCCAGAATCCTCAATGTAATGAGGCGCTAGCTATGTTACCTTTCATACCGGAACACAACAGTGCTATTAACACTGCTGTTGGGCGGCAGACTTAAGTAACATGGTGGTAGCTAGCCAGGCAGACATAGAAAATACCACCTAAAATGCTGTACCACCAACCAAACCGAGTACCGACAGGTACTGGCAATCGTATCCAGTACTTACATATTGTAAGTCCAAGTGTGTAGCCATTAGAAAATGGAGATGGTTAATAAGGCGGTATCAATTCAAGACTACATAAAAAAAATTAGGTACCCAACCCTAATTCAACTAGTGTCAAATTTATAAAACTGCAAATTTTTGTTCCTTCAGAAACGGGAATGGCAGCCCCCGACGGATTTTTTCGGACTTATTATTGTAATAATATGTAAGCTTCTATTTATCTCGTTACTTACTTCCATTTAGTCGAGGGTTTCTCAAAAAATTATTTAACCCTTTTCCCATTACAACATTTACATATGTCGCGGGTATTTTCAAAATTTTTAATTTTATTTTTTATCAATAAAGGGGAATGCAAAATGAACCTGCGCGCAAAGGCTGTTCGGACTTTCTTGGTCTTGATTTGAGGGCGGCGTGAATGCTTAGATTTAACTTGATCATCGGAAGCCATGAAAACTTTGTGGTATGCCAGAGACACTTTTAGTAAATAAAGTTGTTGAACCGTTAATACTTGACATTCCTTATACAGCTCTGTAGTTGGGTGCCTGAACGGTTTTCTAAACATTACCTTAAGCACTGATCTTTGTGCTCTCTCAACCGTGATCATGTAGCTTTTTCCCGAATTACCCCAGGCTGTGATGCAATACGTGAGTAGAGACTGACACAAGGCTTTGTATGCCAGAATTAGTACCTCCTGGTCCGCACCGGAGCGGAGAAGTTTCATAACGTTGATCAGTTTACGTATTCGTCCAGATAGTACCTCAATGTGAGGAACAAAAGTGACTCTGTCGTCAAGTATTACTCCTAGGTATCTGATAGTTTGTAGTCTGTCTAACTTTACACAGGAGCATCTCTGTCCGCTGTCATTTTTGCAGGAGTGAAAAGTTAAGTCAACATTGGACGGTGGACAGGAATGTTTAGTTTTGTGGAAACATACGTTATGACATATATACATTACGACATGGCTCATGTAGTTACTATCTGTTGTAGACAGTAACCGGTACCAAGGTCTAAACGTGCCTTCCGAAACACGGAATCATCTGACTTTCCAGACAATCTGGTGATTCAGCCTACAATGTCCTAACTGGGGAAAGTCTTACAAAGTGATATTTGACAATGTCCCCACCGGCAATCGAACCCGGGACCCGCGGTGTGTTGCGCATCTGAGTCTAACGCTCAGCCAACTGCGCCACGGAGGTCGTCCGACTCAGTTCAGACAAGTGCAAACGCATTTACCCACATCTGTATCATACGAGTATCACATTCACCCTTACTTGTTCCTACGCAATTTGCGTGTTGGGGCAAAATGACATGATAAAAAAGTTGGTTACACTACGAGTATTACAGATTTATCAATTGACGTATCGCTAAGGGATGATACTCGTATAGAAAATTTATTCCAATCGAAGAAAGGCCACTGGCAAAGACAAGTAAGTACGAGTATACTGGGATTCCAGAAGAAGTTAGATCTTTTAATAATAAATATCTGGGCAACCGAGCTTTGCTCGTAGTTCTTTAAAACAAACAAAAACTTTATTTCTGTCCCTGGTTAACCATAAAGAGTGGAACAATTTGCCACTAAAAAAATAATAATTACAAACTTGAATACAAAACAAAAATAAAAGCAATTTTCCAACCGGAATTTGAACGCGGATATCTCGGACGGAATGACACGTGTGAACCACTCGGCTTAAGTGATTATGTTTGATAGCGTGAAATTTCCCATCACCATTGCGTCGAATAATGCGAAGGAAAAAACGCATGAAAACTCAAAAACGCGCGTTTTTCCAGACATGAGACTAATCTAGATCGATTTCGCCCCCGAATACCCCCAAAAGCCAAATTTCAGCGAAATCGCTGGAGCCGTTTCGGAGATCCGAATTACAACAATTACTATACAAGAATTGCTTCTTTTAAAGGTATTAGATAAATAGATAGATAGATTACGTCCAATACTTTCAATGTAAATCTCACATATTTTAATATCTAAAGCAGATCGGTATGGTTGTGAACAAAGGGAAAAGTTAAATTTCCACTTGACTGAAAAATCTCATTACATTGTTTGACTTTATTTGTCGTACCGTGATAAATAAAGTCTGTATTCGAGTGTGACATAAACGAATTTTTATTCCTACTTTCTTTTTATGGCGCCTAATAAAAGAAACAGGAGACCAGACCGATAGCGTTATTAATCAGGCACACAAAAAATGATGTCGCCCATCCCAGACTGATCGGCTGTCATCCGCAAGTCCCGGCGATGCCTGGGACGTCGAGTCGGCTCCGAGAATGGAAGCATTGGGATTAACGACACTCAAGATTGCCTATAACTTTGTTCGAAGTTGAATAGGGATTACGATGATTTATTGAGAATCGAACTTATATCACATCGTTTGAAACAAGTTACAAGTGGAGCGTTGAAGCGTAATAGCGAAAAGCTTGAAAGTGTTTTATTAAACTTTTACTTATACATGTAGACTCTGAAATCTTAAATGTGATCAATAGCTACATAACTCCACTATCAGACATAAGATTCCCTCAAAAACTGATAGTAATATGGTAAAAGTGTATAGAATCAAAGTTATAAAGAATTTTATAAGCTTTCATTTCACTTTGGAACATATTTTGCTACAACGCAATTACTAAAATTTTTGTATAGGTATAGGCGAAAGGCCTGTAAAGGACATGGCCACTTTTTTTATCCCGATCGAGTAAGTACAGGTCTACCGCATAACTGAGTCTGTTCCTGAGGTATGGGAGCGGTACGGGAGGGAACGTCAAACGACGCTCGAATATATAACAGCGACATTTGACGTCCCGTAAATATACTCTTTTGAGTTGGATGCGCAGCGACGGCTTTTCAAATTAAATAAGTAATCGTTAGAAAGCTATTGATCACTTCTATTTCCGTGGCGCTAGGTTGTTCGTGAGCTTTATGTTATGTATGAATAATGAGGTAGTTGCGACCGGGGACGACCCGAGTCGAGGTGAGGACATCGTGTCATTGCCAAGTTCAAGTAAGGCGGCGAGGTAACTCACTAGACTGGTTGTTTCGTCTTTAAGTGCATACATTTATTGACCTTTTGATTGATTTTTGCCATGCATTATTTTTTGGTTTTGGAACAGGAGGGCGACTAAGGAAAAAATATTCAGAAAGTGGGCAGCACCACCTTTGTAACAACAACATCTTACTACGATTTTCATATGCCTGTTATAATATATTCATATTCATTTACATTTGCAGTTCGGCACTAGACAGCTGCTAAACAGACAGGCTATAGAAGAGGCCTTTAATCAATTATTTTTTTCAATACTGCTTTATTTATTTTTTAATCAACTTATTGAAGGGTTTTTATACTATGTACATGACATACATTTATCGTATCCATTTTTTAAACTATTATAACTTAAGCTAACTATTACCTAGAGGGCCCCGCTGATGAGAAGCGTCGACCAACTTGTACAGAGCTACTGCTACTTCAGAAGTAGGATCACACAAATTACTTTGTACAACCCCAATATTCACGAGTGTCATCGAAGCTTCTCATCACCACGTCTCTTTCTATCCTATTCTTGTCACACGCCGTCAACAAGTGTTACATATCGTCCAAAGTACCACACACATCACAGTTGGGAGAACTAATTTTCTTCATCGGGAATACTAACTTGTTAGACGGAATGTGACTCTATCTAATTCTAAAGGCTAATTTTATATAGTGCCTACTCCTAAACCAGGGTATCCCAAGAGGCTGACATTGTATTGTTCTATACCAGATCCCTTTTGTCAAAGAACGTTCGTCTAATACTCTTTCCAAAGTTCTGGTTGGCTCGCGATCGCAACCGATATGGACGGAGAAGTGGTTGGCCAGACCGAATTGTACCCGTGTATTAATATTGATTGGAAAGCGAGCTTATTTTCGACATTTGGCAGCAATCTTAGATAACATAGTGGTAGCCAGACGGACATAGAGTAATCCCTTACCAGCAACCAAACCAAGTATCAGAGACAGCTCCGCACAGGGAATCGAACCCGCGACCTCCGGATTGTGAGTACTTACGATTGGCCACAGTAGACCACGGTGGCGGTTATGACATATTACCTCCCTAGCTGCCTAGAAATAAATTGGTTCCCTCTCCTCCCAACTTCCAACGTATACTGAACTGTCTGACGTCAAACGATGACGTCAAAAAATATGGAGAGACTGATATAGTTTATCGCCTGCAGTCACTGTTGGCAGCGTAAACGACTGTTGTAACGAGACTGAGGGCAAACAACGATGCACGAGCATTAAAATCATATGTATCTTGAACTCTTTCAAGTCACATGTATATCAGATGACATTAAATTAACGTTAAACCTTTTACCACATCGTATGAAAATTTAGGAGATACGCCCCTAAAACTAAGTTGAATAAAAACTGACTAGCACATCAAAATCTATAATTAACGTGAAAAGTACAAAGTATATCTGTCGAATCATAAAGTTGTAAGGCCTACGATGTTTTTTACGATATACATTTGTAAGTTTCTTTTAAATTATCTCAAGATCAACTTAAATAATGGACTACGTATAGTCACCGTCTTTTGTATCTAAGCAACTTCGGTCCATGTCATATTAACTTTACTACGTTTCTCTCGATAATCCTACGATAATCTTAATAATATCAAGTCAGAATGAGTGTGACATGGTCCAAACATATGGTGATGTTCCTCACAGAGTACATACTCAGCTTTCCCGCAAACATAAGGGCTCGTACAGGTTGACGGAACATCGTATTTGACTGTGTGCACATCTCAGCTATTTAACTAGCGCCATGTGACAATTCACATCGATGCGCATGAAACGGTAGCAACAGTTGCCGAAACTATTGTACAAATATACACACGAACACTTCCCGCTTTGCCGGATTGTCAAATACGATCAAACCATGTTTTGTAGAAGAGATTAGTGACGTCAATATAACCTGGAAGGGTAATAAAAATTAGAACTAAAACCTTACATAGATTATACCTCTGGAGCTTCGTTTCGTTATAGATTTAAGATCTAATTTAGCATAAACCTGCGCCTATAAATCTATCCTGCTTTCGCACACGTAATCCACCGAATGAAAAACAAGACTGCAATATTTTTACCAGTACGTCGATTTCTATTTCGTTACTAAACAAGCTTGTTTAGTTAATGTTAAAAACTGTCTACAGAGACGAATACCCCAATGACAAAAATGAAGTGCAGGTCAAATGAGTTTCAGAGAGAATTTAAGAACGAGGAAGTAACAAAACTAGAGGTTTATGTAAAATGACATTATAATTAGTACGCTGTCACGTCATGAAGGTTTTCAGTACATATTAGTATTTGTAAATATACAAAAAAAACCTTGGTGTAACTGGAAAAACAAGATCACATTACCAGCAAGAGATGTATAACGCGGAGTGACCTGTAAAAAGACCTGCCCTTTGTGCCTATCACAGTTGAATTTCCCATATCCTATGGTGCGTTTTTTTAAATACACAATGAATTTGCATTTGGCCATCTCCTTATTATAAGCAAAGATATCACCCAGACATCCTCAAGTGACTTAGTTTCATTCAGAACCTTTCACTATAGCGGAACACAACAGCTAGTCAAGCAGGCATAGAAGACCAACCAAACTGAGTACTATTCTCCCGTTGATATACGTAGATCGATCAATCGAGATGCGATGGGAAGCCGCAACCACTGCTTTTCAACCGACTTCAAAAAAGGAGGAGCGTCTCAATTCGACTGTATGTTTTTTCTGTATGTATGTTAAGCGATTATTCCACCAAATATGAATTGATTTTAATGGGTTTTTTTGTAAATCATACTTCAAAGGTCCCGTAGAAATTTTATAGAAATTAATTTAGCTTTTTTTTTTTTTGAGAAAATCATCAAAGGGGGTAAATGATGTAGACTTTTAGGGCACTGGAAGTCGCTTCGGAAGTTAGTTCTTTTTGAACGCGTAAATTTATTGTTCCATCAGATGCAAAATTTCATTGCGTTTCTTCAAACAGTTAGCTAGTTTAGTCATTTAAACAGCAACAGTTTCTGCTAATTGTACATAACATCGCACAAAGGAGCAATTCCCGCATTTGCCGGAAACTAAACAAATGTAACATCTCAATACTAGCTGATGCTAGGCTTGTTGTTTCAGCGCGGAACGCAAACACTATAGGTACCGTAGAAAATACGAGCTACCAACATCTGAACAAAGCTTGTTTTGTTAATGCCAACGTAAATAGAGGAGTTTGTGTGCATTTGATTCGCTAGTTTAATTAATACTCTGATGTTGGTTTTGTTTTTACGTATGTAGTCGTCAGGATTATGATAATTTCGTAACCAAGTAGTGCAGTTTGTTTGGGGCACCAAGGTATTAAAAATTATTTAAAAAAAAATCTATTTAATTGTCATATCCCTTAATACACTTGTATGCAGTGTATTAAGGGTGGTGATTTGAGTAAATCAAGGTGAATGTGACATGAAAGTTCTCGTACTGTATAATAAACGAAACGGTCAAGTGCGTGTCGGGCTACACGAAGTGTAGGGTTTCGTAGTTTAACTGGTTTTATAAAAAGCAATTTTTAGTGAAATTTGTACGAAATTTTAATTTTGACCACTCAAAGTATATTTAAGTTTAGCATATGTACAATACACATAAAAATGAAGTTATAGGTATACCCTGGGGGACACCTAAAACTGTAAACTACATAAGTACAGTCACGCACGACCATCATCAGCCGGGAAACGTCCACTGCTGGACATAGGCGTTTCCCGGCTGATGATGGTCGTGCGTGACTGTACTTATGTAGTTTACAGTTTTAGGTGTCACGCACGACCAATAATGTTTAATTAGAAAACCTACAGGGAGAACTAAAACATGTCACCTTTGAAGGTTAATTAATTGCACATGTAGTATGATCAAAGACCTACGAGTATCACAATTATCACTGGAATTCAATAAAAAAATATCCCCCCCAAAAAACTTTTTTCCTTAGACACAGATCACTGCACGGAACGAACTTGCCAATCGCACTACCAGTCCATCTGTGTACCATTGACATCTCCTTGCGATCACCACGCAAATAATCAACCACAGCGTTCCCCTAGAACGATGAATCGTCTTTTACGGCATCCCCAGACATGGGATACTTCTTTGGCAGCGTTCAAAATAATAAGATGCTAGAATACCAGCTAATAATTTTAAAAAGAACGAAATATGAAAACAGTCCACTATACAGCGCTATTATTCTTATAACTTTGAATATTTTAATGTCTTAGAATACCTGCGTTTCATTTTACGTTGAAAGGATAACAGCTGAAAGCAAGGCTACGTGCCTTTGAATTTTTTCTACGGATTAAAATGTACAATCTCTTACCTCTTAACAACAGCAAAGGTAGCGCCTAGAGTTAATCCTAGATTAAAAGCGCTCATCCATAGGAAAGACATGTTTGGAAATTGCGGATGATTTCCTCGATAGCGGAACGTTGCACAGCACTAAGGAAAATGTTCATGCCGCCATTATCATTTTTTCCGAGTAAAAAGGTTATATTACGCCCAACACGAACTTTTTGGAATCGAAAAAGATTGTATACTTAGAGAAGCAAATCGATTATATTAATTATTTGTCGAACACTGCACTAGTCTAGTCCTATTATTAAACATGTTCACTTTAAACTTTTTTTGACGAAAGTACGTTTTCATTCAGCTAAGTGAAGAGTTACGAATGAGCTTCAATCGAATTATCTTTACATTTTAAACCAACGACGAGCGCAATGTGTCGTGAACTAGTGACGAGTCCGCGGCGACCTTTACAATATAAACTGGAAGTTCCCCCCTCCCCCACGCTTGTAAAACAAAGCTATGTTTTCTAAACAATACTCTTTTATGGTGCAATTCCTGTGTAGCGAAATGCTAGCGCATTTTGCAGCGACATTGCATTGTATAGAGAAATAGAGCAATAAAAGTACATATCAGTTTTAATCCATTTTTTTAAGATACAGATACAGATTTAGATACAGTTTTAAACATATTTTTTCGCCAGTTCGGATTGCTATGAGTACATTCTGAAGCCCATATCAAATTCTATGTTTTAAAATGTGGTCTATATTTTTAACAGAGATACTCGTACCTACTTGCATAACTTTAGCATCAAATAGTTTCTTCGAATCAAAAATTAAACATTACGAAATATCATCATAACCTGTATTTACTTTAAATAGATTATTCTCAAGCTTAATTTATTTCGCATATTGGCTTGTTTTGATGACGTGATCATTTGCGCAGCCAATAACCGAAATCTGTACTTCCTGATTTAATAATTCTAACTAATCAAATATAGCTTGCATTTTCTAGAACGTTAAAAGATTATTACTATATATTATCAACATGAAGCAAGCCAACTCAGATTTAAAGGCCTAACTCACAACTTATTTATTTAATTTAAAAAAATCTAAATAACTTGTGTCCTGTGAGGGTGTAGCCAAAAAATTATCAGATACATAACCCTTCTGTTGGACATGCGTCAACGCCTTTGACATGATGTAAGCAGGGGAAAGGGGTAAGTAGCAATTCAATGTAAAAAGTACATAGGTAGTAATTCGAGGAGGCGAACTGGAGAACAAATAATATAACAAAACAAACAAATAATAAGTGGATCAATATAATCGACTGTAGAAGTCCACTGTTGGACATGAGTCTCGCTTAAAGATCGCCACGTCGTCGGACTACCCCTGAGTACCTCCTCCATAATCACCACGCCTGGCGGGCTGATTGGTGATCACAGTATGATGTTGCTGATCATCTTCGGATTTTTTTACATTAGTCGCCTTTTACTTGAACTACGCCACCTACACATTGTAAATACGTAAAATATGAGAGTATTTATGTACTTGGTCCAAAATAACACTGTCGCATACAAAACAATGTTCATTTACTGCATATAAACATGGCACGCCATTCCAATGTACCTCGAAGCACATGACTACAAACTGTATGTTTTCTGTAACCGCAGAAAGCAGCTGACGCAATTAGTAATTCTACACCGCAAAACTTGTGCATTGTTTTCCAATTAAACCCAGATTTCTAGCTCATATTCCATAAGCAATGCAATTATTTTTTGAATTTTCATCATCATTAAAAGGTATTTCCACTCGAGCAAATGTCTTTGCTTTTTAATATACACAGTGTATTCTTATTTATATACGTAAAACATTTTTCGAAATGTACTCAGTCCACGATCTTACTGAATACGATACTGTAGTATTTTGTTTTGGTAGCATTTTGTGCATATTTATTAGTAAAAATAGATTTTTCAGATTTCAGCAAAACATAATTTCAAGTAGAATCTTTATATCACGTAATCTTCAAAACTATAAAGTGCACAAGCTGGGTGAGCTTTCCATACACTTTATCGTCACTTGCCATCAAAGTGAAATGACAGCCTAGTGCAAGCCCAAAGCATAAAAATGCATGTAAAATTCTAATAACGCGGTTATCTCAAAGACCACACACACATGTACCTACAATATTGACGTATTATGTCAACTATGTGACGTATGACATACGGGCACATACGGGTATTACGTGCGTCTATATGTAATTATTATGACAACGATAAATGCTAGTAATTTCCGTATGTAAACATCACATAATTATAATAGCAAGAGGAGATAAAATATTGCAATGTATCAGTATCACAAACAGTTCATTCATACGAAAATTTTATATTTTAGCTTTTGTCCGCGCCTAAACTACCTACCACACGAAGGCTCCACTGCTGTCTGTTCGTCTGATTGTCACAAAGCTGTATTATTTGAACTGTAATAGATAGACACATGAATTTCCACAGAGTGTTTATTACTACGGCGGTATGGTAAATACCAAAAATGGAATAAATTGGCCAAGTACGAGTCGGACTCGCACACGAAGGATTCCGTGCAGAATATGGATATTTAACATACGGTTAACCAATCTAAAGAATGTGCCTCGATTTTCGTTATAAATTTAGTTTTGCAGTAGCAGTAAGTAGGTTTTTTTTTCAGAAGAAATTGGAAATAGATGACTGTGGCCTAATTTATAAAGAAAGCATAATCAATCTTCTGGCACTTAATCAGAAGCTGTCAGCTTATGATGGATGTAATTTAAATTTAGCCAAAATAATAAATATACAAATATAGAGCAATTAGCTTCAAAAACACTTTCATGCATCAGTAAAACCATCAAAGGGTAACAAAATGACTAAATAGTAAATTAAGTAAACTCATAAGTTTTTGCATCCCAATACTAGCCAAAGAAATATATGAAAATTAGCCGGGAAATATAAACATCTGCAATGCAATACATGCGAAAAATATAATTTAAACATTGTCTTCAAAAAATATTTCGATTTCAAAACAACTATTCCAATCTAAGGTGCAATTGCAATTTTAGGCAGCATCGATTTTGAGCGTATTTATGTCAAACTTCCTAAGATACACTGCATCGTAAGTAAATACAGATCAATCAATCAAAAGTACGATATTATTTAGAATATTTTACACTCAATTTCCTTGTACTGTAATACTCGGATAGAGTCACTTAAATATGCATCTAAATTATTTAATAAGCCCACAAACACAGGTTCTACCCGGCTGCATAATGGTTAGGTTAGGGCTGCCACCCGTCCGGGATTGCTACATTTTTCCTAAATTCAACCAGTCCTTTAGACTTTATTAAATCGCCTGGCTGCGACTGCTCAAACGCGAGGAAGTGTTATTACATAAATAAACACTTTTTTCTTTGCTATTCCCAGCTTGCTAAAGCTTCGCACGCAAAGTTTTTCAACGGCACTTCAGTTCAATATATTCATTTATGAAAGCCATTATGACTTACAGTTGAACTAAACAATACAATATTGTCAAAGCCATCAACTTCGCGTGTTCGGTATCAATTTAATTCTTAATATTTATGGCAACTACCAACTTCATGGTAATTCTGCCAAAATCTGGTGTCCAAAGAGGCAACGTAAAAAATGAAGTGTTCGATATCCATGTCCAAATTTGCTAGATGTCAACTGTCAAACGTCAGAGTGACATAAGCGACGCTTGAATTTGGACGGTTTTCTTGGGATGGCCTTCGTAATTTAGCAGAAAAAGAGATCTTTCTCTGGAAGGCACATACTCGTAGTATTTCATTGTGTTTTGTCAAATTGCATATCAATTAACGTTGGAGCTTCTCGTAGGTACAATGACCTATCATTTTAATGTTGTGTGATCTTGAATAGCAGTAAAAGTTTTAAATGAGATATTCCTAACAGATTCGATGATTTCCCAGAAGGCAGCCCTATCCAGTCCCAGGTTCTTGCCCCGGTAACCAGCAGTGCCTACGTGACCCCATGCACGTATATCAATAGAGGACGGTACAGTATGCAAAACATATATGTTTATTGATCTCTAATTTCGCGTGTCATTTGTTCCTTATCATCTTAACCTCTGGCTGGTCAATTGTTATGCCTTGTGACTATTATAATATTTATGTGTTTTGGATGTCGGTTCTAGAGTAGATTCTGCTCCGGATCATAATTTGACAGCCCTAAACAGACGACATGCTAGTCAGAGTGAACTAAATAACTCTTATTTTCAGGGAATTCCAAGCGATCATACGTAACGATTCATCCGAATTAGGTGCCATAAAATTATTGATTGTTGAGACTTTAAGTTATCATGTCTGGGGGCACGGCAGTGCCCTCGCCAAGTCGAGCAATATCATATTAAGCCAGAATTTGTGTTTTACCTCTCTGTCTCTCAAATATTTTCAAAAAAATAAATAATATTATAATACAGTTTTTTGAGATCATATTTTATTTTCGTTTATTCAGACAGTTTGACATACTTCATCATAAATTAATTTGAAACTGTATTTACTATATTTGAAAAGCTATGTACATATATTCTTCAGACGCTTGCCGGAACACAACAGTGCTTTTAACACTGTTGTTTGGCGGCTAATTGTCCTACCACCAAAAAGTACGTCGATAGAACAGGGAATATAATGTGACCTTGTTTTCATATTGATTTGATTATTTTATTTACGAGTAATGAAATCGTTTCATTGAAACCGATCCGGAACTGGGTTTACACATGTGCAAGTATGCAGATTACAGAAGTAGCAGTTTGATAACGTACGAGGAAAATAACAGTCAACAACTTGTGTTTCTGGCTAAAGTTAAATGTTCGGGATTTTACCCGAAATCAGATTAAAAAGGTTAAGATCGGGATCCATCTAAAAACATGTTTTTTTAGCAATATTTGATCAAATAAAATGCAACAAGCTCATACAGGGGTCGAGTCATCTTTCCCAAAATTTTAGACGATCGACATGAAGAAAATCGTAGAAATTACGTTAGAAATGAAATCGTCCCTACCTGGCTCTATCTAGTTTCGTTTGTTCATGAATACCAAAATAATTGACTTTATATCACAAATAAACTACTAATAAATACTCAAATCTTAAAAAAAACACAATCTAGATAGTGACGTGGTCAACCGTTGATCCTACCTATCTTGAATAGTAATAAAATCTACTCATCTCCCCTAAAATCTTACTTAATACGTATACATATAAAGAAACTCGTAAATCTGTCAAACTCTTTCCCAAAAATCTTTCGACTTCGCATACAGAAACTGTACCACTTTGTAAATGATTCTACATTTTGTTGACTAGGGACAAGAAAAAAGTAAAAAAAGCGATAGGTGTAGAGTTTAGTTCACTCTTCATTCTTTGCAGAAAGCTTTTCCGACAGGGTAACGGACTCAGAGGTATATTCATACAAGTCAAACAAATTTTGTAACAAAAGAGATTAATATTAAAAGTTGCTGTAGTTGCATTGCAGATAGCCAAGACCTTGCCACATTGCAGGTGGAAACGGATTCCCCAAGGTTACTGCTGATAAATGACAGTGATATATTTTCTGTCCCTGTGGTAGTACTTCCGATGTTCTTCCGAGCTACACTATCTAGCTTCCAATTGAATACGATTTTCTTGTCAGAAAACGGCCAACTCAACTATACAATTTCTTCACAAACTACAATCAAACGTCAAAGGATGTAGGCTAATTAATGTCCAACAGTGGACTTATGCAGATTATGACGAAGACTCGTGTCATCATCTCTTAAATTAATACAGTCAGTTAGTAAAAATTGGGTAACCCATATGAATATGTTTCGGAGTACCGCCATTCATTTTATAAATTTATTTGAACGTATTTTTACGTTATTTTTAATTCAGTATTGTAAATTGTATTAAAGGTGTTGTGGTGTCAAGGCTGTACTCTCGGAATGTTTATCATACACGACAGAGGCAGTGTGAGATATTGTCGGAAGCAGGAAGTAGGAGATAAGAGATGGATTCAGTACATGAGTTCAGACTCTGTTGGGGACAGCTTTGTTGCTGTTATATCAGCGCTCAAAGCAAAAAAGGTGGTAAAAATGTGATAATTTCTTCATTGTATTTGTTCTGTCAAATCAGTTGCATCGATTTCTAAAGGTGTTCAATGTACAATACATTGTATAGGAGATGGGACAGCAATGTTAGCTGTGAATCGGTTCCGCTGTTTCAAAATGAATTCTTTTGAAACACCACAAGCGAAAATACTAAACTATTTCGAGCCCACATATTCGTCGAATGGCTTTGATGATTATTTTGTTTATGGATTAGATCAAAGTAATTTGTAAGGTTTTATCTTTTATCAAAGGTTTTTGACATTTCATATCAATGAAAGTGCATTAAATTGACATTAACTTACTAAACGTTCAGAGATTTCTCTCTTCTTGACTGCGCCCCTGTGCGATGTTTTCCTAATCCAAAAGTATAGTTCCAAAGATCTAAATGACAAAATGCAACTCAAGTACGAGAAATCCTTCAGAGACGTTCGTAGCAACGGACCAGAATTTGACCTCTTACAACAAGTTAAAACTAAATTGTAACCCAGACTTCGATTCGAAGAAAAACTTCAATACAATACAGCGAATCCTGTTTTTAAAAGTCAGAAAACTTCAAGCCAAAATCACTGCAGCTACTGCTGCCGCATATGCTGAGACAGGTCCATTTCGGCGTTGCAGTGCAGCAGAGCAAATTTAAAATTAATGTATTAACTGTACTGTAATCTGTATGCCGAATAAATTATTTCTATTCTATTCTATTCTTGAAATGAAATATAATTTATTTGCAAGAAAAACGGTCCTCGGGGTGGTAACTGGTAACAGTGGTAATAAATAGTACAGCGTTTTCCGTCGACACGACATACAAATTTTTACATACGCCAGATAGCGCCAACGATTTAAAAGGAGAGACAGTAACATCAAAGGGCAAGGCAACGAAGTTCGTCCAGGGTCAAGGACTCGACTATCAAGCACGATATCGCGTGCATTGAGGCGACTCCATGTCCCTTGCCGTGGGTGACCAGTGTCGAGTATTCCTCAGAGACACCATATTTACTATGTAGACGGGACCGATCATTATACTAAGTAAATTAATTAAAAATTATATAAATATGTATACTAGTGAACGACCGCGGCTTCGCACATCATTGACTAATGAATAAAATACTGACGTTTCCGGTTGATTTTCCCAAAAATTTATTTCATATAAACCTGTGTCCTGATGGGGATGCTTACTGAAAAATTAGTTCGTCATCATTGTTATTCAACGGATAATATTTGCCACTAAACATAGGAAATAACAGGGTTTTTTATACAACGCATTGAGTATTGTATTACTATACAATCAAATAAGTAACTGCGACATACATGTCAGGTATCTAAAGTATGATAAATTTATATAGGAAACATCGTAACGTTATGAATGACTTCCTTTTGCGTAGAACAATACATGGATCGTAATGTTCAATAGTGCGTATTAAAATTTATTTTTAGCCGTTACAAGTGTGCGAAAAGCTACAAGGCCATGGTCAGGACCTTGACATAGAGGCAAGAAATATTTAAATAATACGTGAATGAAAACCTTTTGAATTTTTTTTGTAAATTGAATTCAAAGGCTGTCTGAACAACCTAAATACCTATCGATTCATTCAAAAGTTATCTGTGATGACAGTATCTTTTATTCGTGAAATAAGTTTTCTAGCGCCATCTATATGAAATAACTGCTAACAAAAGCGCCCGAGTCTGGCTACGTCTGACGTCAGCTGACAAGTATTATCAACACTAATGCCACTGCAAAGAAAAACAAGTACCTTCCCTCAATTCATGAGGCGTTGTTTTGAGTTAGTATTAGTCCATTCCAACAGAGGGCGTTATAATTAAGTAACTCACTGTTGATACTTTGAAAGACACTCACCTAATATAGCTCGCAAATGTCCCTCGAGTGTCTGCAGTATTGTCATTTTGACCTCTTTAACTGTCTTTCCCAGGAACTGTTCGCAGGCAGTTGTGAGCAGCTCGTCTTCGTTCATTATCTTGCACTGAGCTACGCCCGTGACTGTCAAAGGGACGCCCTGTGCTGTTTCTACATATTCGCACATCGGGTTGAGTGTCATCACCTGAAAAAATTTAAAGATTTAATTTATTTCGCGCCCATAACTAACCATTTGTAAAGGGCTGAATTTGTAAAAACTAAGTTTGTTAGTCATAGTTTTTATGCTATAGGTATACTCGTATTTGCAGAAATATACACATGTACACTATTGATTTATCGAATGCATGCAACACAATTTTTTTTAAAAAAAAGACAATAGCCGACCCATCTCTACCCGATCCGGCGCGCCAATCAACATAGTGCAAACATTATGGTTATATTATTTTACGTTATGTACATTTGATATTCTGGTCAGTAGTAAGTACGTACCTCCAGTGATATCCTCTGTACGTCAGTGACCAGCCACCAAGCCCACGCCCATCCGCCGACGATAGTGCGCTTCTGAGTCGACCCAAAACACGACCCTGGAAAAGACAACGCATATTTGAATTGGGATCACTCTGAAGAGATTGACACCTTAAAAATAAATAATTTTAGACAAAACACATTACGAACAAATTTTAAAATATTGGGATTGTGGAAAAATATGACAAACGATAGAATTGATTGATTATTGATTCTGGAAAACAGATTTCGTGCACAGCTCACTGTAATTCTTTTTTAATTAAATAAAAAATAAAAATACTTTTATTTGTTCCTCCTTGTTACATGGTATATCTATAGGTAAATCTTAATAACTAATCAGAACAAAACGGCCGATGGGCTCAGGTCTACCGTTGGCAGACCTGCTTTTCAGCCCACTCCTTTTACATTGTATTATCGTTTTTATAATACAGTTTTTCATATTACTACGTGCGGTGCGTCGTTTATTGGAAAGCAATTTTAAGAAACGCAAATTGCATTTTTATAGACCTTCTATAATCATCATCAGTCGGGATACGTCTACTGCTGGACACATGCCTCCTCCATGGTGTGCCACAACGACCGGCCTCGAGCCTCTTGCATCCAGCGATCTACCGCGCCCTTTTACTAGGTGTTCGGTTCATCTAGTAAGGTTCGGATCTTCTATCGTCGCATGAAATCAGATGAGATGAAAGCTAAGCGCAAGCGCATTATGTACTATGACGTCAGAGCAGTGCAGTGATCCCACAAACAGGTCCTACTAGATCGTTGTAAGGGCGATGCACCCTCACACTTTCCCTGCTGCTAGTTAGTCAACAGGTATGACAAGGAAATAAGACAACGTTGCTCCAGGACTGGTGTCAGCTTTATCAACCTTAATCAGAACTTCCGGATAATTCGAATAGTGAATACATTTTGGACAGACGATCCGGGAGTAGCGGATTTGATTCCTTAGCTATTGTAAACACAGGACCATTAGTATATACGCAGCTTTGTACACTCGAGTACAAATATATGTACTCACTGTTATACTATAACCACAACAATATTTATTTACGGTTTCACGATAAACGCAAGGTATATGAACAGCTGAGCTTTCTCGAGCTTCGTAGAAACCTCTGACAGATAGTAGATTATCAATGCAAGCACGTCTTGTGGTTTTTCCTGGCAGTTTTATATTAAAAGTGCTGCACAGACTGCTATATAAGTTCGAATAGGTTCTAGCACTTTCTTCCATTTAAAAACACTTAAAATTTTGTACATTGCTAAGGAAATAACTTAGAAAATGAAAACAAATAATCACGTTATTATCAGAGTATCCGGTACTTACATACACCGTGTAAATGTAAGTACCGATGGGCTCGTTTGAATATGTTATCTATAAATCTCACTTTCGTTGTGACACCGCCGACGTCACTATTCCTCGATTAGATCACAGGTGACCCCTACTGTTAGTTCTCATTCGATTTACTTAATACAACTAGATGTTACCCGCAAATTCGTTCGTGAATAAACTTCAGCGCACAAAGCTCACCAAACTTTCATCGTAATCTGATGAATGTTGTAGGAATACGAACGGAACAAACAAATAACATTCCTGTTTATGTGAATAAGTGAGCCCTTGTAGCTATCTACATGAACGATAGTTTCCTTTTCCAGCGAAATAGTTTAGTTGTTGGCATACACGCTTTCGTCAGTAATGCACTAAAAGTACAGGTCAAAACAAAGAAAATAAGCCCAACTCGAGAGACTCCATCATCAGACCCTACTCACAATGAGAAAGGTATTCAAAACAAGTCTAATGAGCCCAAACTCAAGGGGCTAGCGCCCATTGCGCAGTTCCTCTAACCATCTTCTATCGATGGTACACCAGATTTTTGTAATGTCATGCGACCTCCATACAAAGATTCAAATCGATGCGACATTTGAAGTAGGTTAAAATTAACTTGCTAGATTTGTAAGTGTAACTTGATTTACATACATAGCTTGTACGGTCACATCCAAGTAAACCTAATATTGAGCTTCTAGAACGGAAGTAAATATCTGACCTTCGCTACCAAACTTACGACAGTCAAGACTGAATGAAATTATAAGGGTTCGGTGTTCAACAGCGTAGAAAAACAACTACAGTAAGGCAAAACTTCAGGAAGACGATTAAGGATATCATTTCAAATCATTTGGTGCGCGAGAAATCAACGAGAACCTACGGTAAGAGCCAAGGTCTACGACCGTCTCAACATGTCATGTTTTTAGACAAAATCCCACCGAAGAAAGTTCGATTGCACGCAGAGAAAAAAACTTGATCATTCTTCAAAATATATACTAATTTTAATTATAGATTGTTTTCCGGACAATCACATGGTAGTTAAAATCAATAAGGTGTATTAAGGATATATTGTGATTCGTTATCCGCATTTGAAGTATATTTTTAGGAGTCTAAAAATGTAGGGTTTTTAAGAAAATGCATTTTCACCTTAGATTCTTAATAAAATAATAATTGACGCGTTCAAAAAGAACTAAAAACCGACTTCAACTGCCTCAAAAATGTTCACCATTATAGAGGAAGGTACAATATTTGTTTTTTGTTGATTTTCTCAAAAAGCGCTTAATCAATACTCTACAAAAAAAAGGATAATCAAAATCGGTTTACAATTTGTGAAGTTATCGCGTAACAAACATAAAAAGATACAGCAATATTAAGAACGTCCTCCTTTTTGGAAGTCAGTTGAAAAGTTATATAGTTTCCTTCACCGTTGACTGTATAAGTCCAACTGTTTCAATCACCACGCTTGGCAGGCGGATTGGTGATCGCAGTAAGATATTGTGGTTATATAGGAAGATGGTACTGCCCATTTCAAAATCTAGCGGAGGAAAAAATACATGAACATTTCACGAAGTTAAATCGCAAGATTTAGATCCCGATGACTCACTTCAGCGCGGATGAGGGAAATCCAAGAATTAGCTTTCGCTTCGTCTCGTCGTCAGAGTAGGTGTGAGGAGTTCATGTAATCTGTGTCAATGTCCGCTGTAGATACTACGAATAATAGTGACAAAGCATTAACCCACACGAATCTCGAAAATGTAAACAAAAACAGGAAGTTCACACACTTTCCAGTTCGAAACGATTTTGCTAAAGAGTGTACACTTATACAGTGAAGTGCCAAAATATTTAACTACATTTGTACTCTGTCACACTGACTATACCCTGTCTCTCACATGTTCCTGTGCATTGCGTTGAGGGAGATGACAACTGAAGATGAATTTGATATGGTAAAGAACTGGATACAATTAACAACAATACATATGTTTCTAAGAAGCATACATCACTCTACCTTCATTTTTACACCATGGTGAAGATAAGGCCAAGTGCACACCCATCATAAAGAAACAGCGTAACGTAAATAAGTTTTTTTGTTACGGGGCTGGCATGTCCATAAGGAAAAAGTCCCAATAAAAAAAAGGATGTCCGTTGGAAGCGTGATTATACAGAAGCCTTAATGTGGCACTGCCTAATCAATTGTTTGCTATTAAATAGAAAATAAAAGGTCTGTAATTTGCATGAAATTAAAATTTCATTCACAAGACAGATAAATAGGTTATTTCCAGATCAGACATGCGCAATATTTCTTCGTATTTTATTGAAAATTATGTCAAGAGGATTTCCATTTTCAGGGCATTTTGTAGCGTTGATTCTACTTCACTTTCATATTCATAAGGTACAAATGCCAAACATTCAGGTCCTGTCCCCTGACCCGCTCAACAAAGCCGACAAATGTGTACATAACTGGTATACATTACTAGAACCTCCCACCATTTCACCTGTACAAAGTCCCCAGAGCTGCGCGTGAGTTGCGATCAGACTGCAAAAGAAAGTGCCCGTTACCCGCGTTCAAAACGAACGGTACATAACAAGGCGCGCGACCACCGAACACTCCTTACATCGACGACTATTTAATACGTAAATTATTTGTACGTAAATAAATATAAGTAAAAGTTACCGGTAAACGTTATCGAAGCTGTTTCGTAAGGGCGAAAAAAGAAGCAAGATCCGTTGCGGCGAAAGTGATTCGGAATTCAAAATAATGCACGAATGCTTTTTCAATGATCAAGTGACGTTTTGTTTTTCCTTCCGATGTTTTTATGTGCGTTCGGTTATGTGTACACTGTGAAAGTTTGAACTTACGAAGGTGAGTTTCATGAAATTACACACAAAATAGTCTTTGATCATTCATTTAAAAAAGGAAAAGGACTGTCATTTACCTTTTGCCTCAAGGACTCATCGCACTTGAATATCTAAAAACCTGTTGCAATACGTTATTTTTCCGTTGAACATTATCGACGTTTCTTGTCACTTTTTAACAATTGCCGAACGTTGACGATTGAACGATTGACGTTTTAGGCTCAACGAGTTGGTGCCGTTGTGCATTTTCAAAGATTAGACAAGTGCTGAGTTTTAGCATAGGTACTCGTAGTAGACCATCCCGTGAGTAAATAGCGATTAGGAAAGAAAATGGCTACGGAACCGTAAAAACCAGACAAGACAACCACAACAGAACTCGCACACCAAGCGTTCTGAACCACGAAAATAAACCAACATTGAAATGAGATTCTTTTTCCCGACCGCATAACTAAGTTTGTTTCTGAAGTTTTTTAGTGATGTCCCCAAAACTAATATACTACCTCTAGATTGTGTAAGTGTAGATCTTTCGTATGATAAGTTATATTTCATATCATTATAACTTGATCTAGTGACTCTATCTTGAAATTTGTACCCCCTTATTTCGGCTCCTTTTTTATCACTTGACCCTAGAGTGAATCCATACTAATATTATAAATGTAAAATTGAGTTTGTTTGTCCTTTCTACGTCGTAAAGATTTATCAAAAGGACTGGATTTTTCGTGTAAAGGTACAGTTGGAGGGTCGGAAAAGACAAAAGCTAACTTTTATCCCAATAGAACTAATAGTTCCCGTGGGATGATTTCTGAAGTTTATAAAAAAGGAGTTTTGTTGTTAGATAGGCTCGAATTTATACAAGACTATCAGGACCTCCGCTTAAGTACTGATGACTTGTCTTAGGAGGACCTGCTCTTCCTAGTTACGTTACATAGCGATATATAATATATATTTCAATCATTAATATAGACATAGTTACACAGACGTTTAAACGAGAAAAAGGACACGCGCATTGTAGGGTTCCGTAGTTGAATCCGTCGAAATCTGTACCCGTCCGGCACCCAGACCCGTTCCCAACCGAAATCATTCCAACGATGAAGCCACTCGGATAATATTAATAGTCCATCAATCAAAGCTATAATTCGGTTCTGCCTAATAAAGTGTACACAGTATCTACTAGCTAGCAAACGTAATTCGATCATTTACTCTGTAATTAATTAGTCTGAGTGATTGAAGCGCAATGTTCATTTGAATAATTCGTTCATATTACATCGTTTCACTCACGCATAGATTTATTATTATTAACAATCATCATCTTTCATTGCATAGAGTCCCTGTTGGACATGAATGGTCCTCCTTAAATAGCGACATAAGATGCCAATGAAAAAATCTCTCAGAAGTATCTTTCAGTCGCCTTCTTCGTATAGCCTCTTCCACGGTAAGACTGGCTGTAGCGTAGCTAAACCCACAAGGGATTGGCGTCGAACAGTACGTGATAGGGTCCGTATTGGTTAATTAGTATGTCTGCTTCGTACTGTCCCTGGATATAGAGCACTTTCAAAACCTGTCCCACATCGCAGTCACAAGTCAATCAGTTAGTCAGTCGGCCGGCGCGGCAGGGCTCATGCACGATGACGAAATGTTACGTAAGTTCAGTTATTTTCACCGGAAATAAGTTAATATTCTGGATGGAAGCACACTACATACAGGGCCGGCCCCAGGGAGGCGGTCATACCGATCAAGACCCCTACTGCTATACGGATTGCGCAAACAAATACTAACCAGGTTTTGTTTACTGGCTACAGAAACTTGTTCCAAGTGTAAATTCGGAAATAAAACGTACACGTCTGTAAAAAGAAACACTTTCAAGAAAAACGTTTTTTCACTTTTCACTTATTCAATAACAAATATTTTCGCTGGCATTTAGATACCCATAAGTATATAATAGTAGTTACATATACACATATCATAATAATAATAGTAATATGTTCATCCGGTGACACTGTTCTGATCTAACTTCGATGGAAACTGGTGCAATTTATAGAATTAAAATAAGTTTATTTTCTTATACATATATTATAAAAAGAGCATTCGCTCTTTCATCACCTCAGAAACGCTCACCCATAGGGCAAATTCTTCGAATGACCCCCCAAGTAGTCTGGCACCACGCCTGACTACATACAAGTATACAATATCAAAGCATGTACGTTACAGTTGAGTAAATCATACGTGTTCAACCGAATGATGACTGGATAACACTGAAACGTTAATGTAATGTCAATAGTCTCACAAGTCTAAAATAAGTCTAAAGACAAAATATTTACTTCCTTCTTTATAAAAATCATAGTTGCGAGTGTTATTTACGGGCGTAAAATATATTAAATAAAACCACCATTTTTGGGTTCCATGAATGTCCTGTAAAAACAAAAACTAAACGTATAAAAAACAAAAGAATAAAAAGCTTCATAGACAATTATTCTAAGAAGTTCGGCGTCGGCAACATCGCGGGCCCCGTGCAGCGCACAACTTAGTAGGCGACGTCGCCGAACAAATTTAGAGGGAATTCAAAGTGAGGAGCCCAACACCACGAGCTTCCTAGTAGGGCGCCGTAACACCCCAGCTGCTGTAGTCACGTCTGCGACACGAATTACGTTGTCTTTGCCCGGGTAGACGTTGGAGACGCGACCTCTAGGCCACACACCGCGTGGCAGGTTGCCATCTGCTATCAGCACAACGTCTCCTACCTTAAGAGGCGACGACACAGAGTTGACGGACGGGCGAGGGGTTAATATTGGCAAATACTCCTTTACCCATCTTGCCCAAAAATGATCCGCCAGGCGAAGCCCCTTACGCCAATTTACCCTTCGAATAAGATCTGTGTCATCGACCCGAGCAAGTGGCCAATATGGCGATGATTGCCCCAACAAAAAATGGTTCGGTGTGATGGACTCTTCGGAGCTTGGTTCCGTGGAAACGTGCGTTAAGGGCCGCGAATTTACCAACGCCTCCGCTTCTAACAAAAGCGTATAAAAAACTTCTTCACTAGGTGAGCGTTCCTTTAGCGTCGCATTCAGCGCAACCTTCACGGTACGGACGAGACGCTCCCAGCATCCTCCCATGAACGGTGAGGCTGGGGGAATAAAGCGCCACTCAAAACGTAATGTACTTGCTGCAGTTTGCATATCCACTTGATATAGATGTTTGAGAGTTGTATCTGCTCCAGCAAAAGCTGTGCCGTTATCAGAATATATCCGTGTAGGACAGCCGCGCCGGGCCACGAAGCGACGTAAAGCCATAACTGCGGAATCTGATGAAAGGCTACTCACAACTTCCAAATGGACCGCTCGAATCGTTAGGCAGGTAAACAGAGCCACGTATCGCTTTTCTCTACGCCGTCCAATTGTCACAGTGATAGGGCCAAAGTAATCTAAGCCAGTAAATGTGAATGGCTTACTGCCGAAGGCAAGACGATCTGCAGGCAAATCTCCCATTGGTGGAGTAGACGGCAAACCTCTGTGTATCCTGCACCACACTGCTGGGAATCCTAATGAGATTCAGGGAAGGTTTAGTGGCGCTTACAGCAGACATTAGGGAAATGTTTCCGCAGACCAGGATTAGGGTAGAGGATCGCGATGCGCAGAGATTTCTATGGCGTAATACATCAGAAGAGCCTCTGCGTGAATTTAGAATGTCCTCGATGATTTTTGGTGCTGTCTCAAGTCCCTTTACAGCAATTTACCTAAAAAATCTTAACGCTGAGGATCATAGGCATTTGTTCCCGCTGGCGGCTGAAGAGATCATCACTAACCACTACATGGATGATTATTTGGGTAGTCTAAATACTGTGGAGGAAGCAGCTCAGCTAGCTCACGACATTGTAGAGGTGCACTCTCGTGCTGGATTGGAGATGCGGTCGTGGGTCTCAAACTGCAAGCAAGCACTTTCACGGCTTTCCCCTGAAGCTCGGGCTCCCGAAGTTCGTGAAGTTTCCTTAGGGCCGTCCAGCGAGCACGTTCGTGTTCTGGGTGTCACATGGAATATATGCGATGACTCTTTAGTTTTCTTACGAGACTTACGTGATCAACCAGATCTTTTTACGAAACGGTCCATGCTCTCACACTTAATGAAGGTTTATGATCCTCTAGGCTTTCTAACGCCAATAATTATCCGCGGACGCATTTTGTTTCAGCAGACCTGGAAATTGGTAGCTGACTGGGACTCTATCCTTCCGGAACGTTTTATAGAATTGTGGAAGTCATGGTTCCGAGACTTAGTGGATCTGTCTATCGGGTCTATTCCACGTTGTTACGTAGATTGTAATGATCCTTGCGAGATTCAGCTTCACGTTTTTGCCGACGCGAGTGAGCTTGCGTATGCTTGTGTGGCTTATTGGCGCTTTCAATACCTTGACAAAAGCATAAAGCTGGCTTTGATCGCTGGCAAGGCAAGACTTACTCCTTTGAAGCCAGTCTCTATTCCAGTTTGGAATTACAAGCAGCCCTTATTGCCACTCGCCTGGCAACTTAAATCCTGGAAGCTTTTGTGGCCCATACAGTGGGTGAAATTCTAGAGACAACAAAAGGACATCAATGGAGATATGTCCCAAGCTCTTTAAACGTTGCCGATGATGCTACCAAAACTAAATCTAAATTCGAAATTTCGTCACGTTGGTTTTCTGGCCCTGAATTTTTGACCAAAGCCGCGGCAACTTGGCCTAAGCTACCGTTCGATGAGCTCAACTTTCCACCTGTTCTGGATGAACTGAAACAAACAGAGCAGGTGGGAGTTATTGAAACCGCTGTATCGCTACCTTCACCGGTTGTGGCAGATATATCGCATTTTAGCGATTGGTTGCGTTTACTTCGCGCTACAGCTAGCATTTTTTTGGCTGCTAGATTATTTCGGCTTAATTTGGTTCAGATATACCTCAAAATTACAAAATTCTAAATTCTTCTGATATGGATAAAGCGGAAAGAAACCTGCTCCTCAAGTCTCAACTGGATTCGTTTCGAGAAGAATATGAACACTTAAAATCAAGCTCTCCGTTTCCCAGCAGAAGTCCACTACGCAAATTGGACGTGACTATAGATGAAAATGGACTTCTAGTTTTATGCGGGAGGACTGCAGCTGTTCAAGTAAAATCTTTTCGACCAAATCCGATTGTATTAATTGCCAAGCATCCCGTCACGCAACTATTGATTGGCCATTATCATAGAAGATACGCTCACGCCAATATAGAAACAGTCGTAAACGAAATGCGTCAGAAATTTTACATTTTTGGATTGCGACCAGCTGTGCGGCGCTTTGTAAAAGCATGCTATTGGTGCAGGATACACAGAGGTTTGCCGTCTACTCCACCAATGGGAGATTTGCCTGCGGATCGTCTTGCCTTCGGCAGTAAGCCATTCACATTTACTGGCTTAGATTACTTTGGCCCTATCACTGTGACAATTGGACGGCGTAGAGAAAAGCGATACGTGGCTCTGTTTACCTGCCTAACGATTCGAGCGGTCCATTTGGAAGTTGTGAGTAGCCTTTCATCAGATTCCGCAGTTATGGCTTTACGTCGCTTCGTGGCCCGGCGCGGCTGTCCTACACGGATATATTCTGATAACGGCACAGCTTTTGCTGGAGCAGATACAACTCTCAAACATCTATATCAAGTGGATATGCAAACTGCAGCAAGTACATTACGTTTTGAGTGGCGCTTTATTCCCCCAGCCTCACCGTTCATGGGAGGATGCTGGGAGCGTCTCGTCCGTACCGTGAAGGTTGCGCTGAATGCGACGCTAAAGGAACGCTCACCTAGTGAAGAAGTTTTTTATACGCTTTTGTTAGAAGCGGAAGCGTTGGTAAATTCGCGGCCCTTAACGCACGTTTCCACGGAACCAAGCTCCGAAGAGTCCATCACACCGAACCATTTTTTGTTGGGGCAATCATCGCCATATTGGCCACTTGCTCGGGTCGATGACACAGATCTTATTCGAAGGGTAAATTGGCGTAAGGGGCTTCGCCTGGCGGATCATTTTTGGGCAAGATGGGTAAAGGAGTATTTGCCAATATTAACCCCTCGCCCGTCCGTCAACTCTGTGTCGTCGCCTCTTAAGGTAGGAGACGTTGTGCTGATAGCAGATGGCAACCTGCCACGCGGTGTGTGGCCTAGAGGTCGCGTCTCCAACGTCTACCCGGGCAAAGACAACGTAATTCGTGTCGCAGACGTGACTACAGCAGCTGGGGTGTTACGGCGCCCTACTAGGAAGCTCGTGGTGTTGGGCTCCTCACTTTGAATTCCCTCTAAATTTGTTCGGCGACGTCGCCTACTAAGTTGTGCGCTGCACGGGGCCCGCGATGTTGCCGACGCCGAACTTCTTAGAATAATTGTCTATGAAGCTTTTTATTCTTTTGTTTTTTATACGTTTAGCTTTTGTTTTTACAGTACATTCATGGAACCCAAAAATGGTGGTTTTATTTAATATATTTTACGCCCGTAAATAACATTAACCACCATTTTTGGGTTCCATGAATGTACTGTAAAAACAAAAACTAAACGTATAAAAACAAAAGAATAAAAGCTTCATAGACAATTATTCTAAGAAGTTCGGCGTCGGCAACAGCGAGACTGAACGATTTCATGGAATTTCCAGTCGCTGAATAATAGCATGATAACACGGAATCGGAATCATTAGATATTCACGCATGTTTTGCTGATATGTGAGAGATCACATATCAGAAAAACAACAATATTGTTCTGCGATTTCTTTGGGACTTCCAGTTTTTTCCAGAAAGCCTTAAATGGTACATACAGTTATACACTTTTGCCAGTCTGCTCCGATTTTCGATATCTCGGATCATTGATACATTGACTGCGAAGTGAGGCATAGGATAAATGTACGATTGATTTTCATTTTTTAAATTTCATTTCTGGTGACCCACGAACCCTGAAGGGAAATATGTATAAGTCTGTCCTATACCTGTCTTGATGTATGGATTTGAGTGCTGAGCAATCAAAGAGCCGGATGAAAGAAAAGTTTATGTGGCGGAGATGCGAATGTTAAGATGGATGTGTGGTGAGACTAGAATGGACCATTTGATCCAGATCAGTAATGAGAATTGAGTATATAAAAAATTTAATAGGCAAATTTAATAGTTGCACTAGTGAATGAAAAGTGATGAGCATGAAGGTTGATGGATATAGGGGTAGAAGGAAACCTGAGAAGGTTTGGATGGATTCCATGAAGAATGATATGTGTGAATGTGTGAGTACAGAGATGACGGTTGATAGAGACGAGTGGAAGAAGAAAACATGTTGTGACGACCCCGCTCCGAGTGGGATAAAGCCAGGAAGATGATGATGCATTTCATACATTTATTGAATAAATTAAACTCTATGTGATTCCGAGAAATCGCTGAAACTAAATGCATTGAAATCTATGCACAGAATCCTCAATGCTGTTATGTGGACTTCATTATCCAAGTTTCAAAGTACAGGACAAACACAAATAACTACTGATGTGGCACTGAGAAAGGTTTGCTGTACAATGTACAATTTACTTGCTTTCTTTGTGTAACTGTCGACCTTCACACCTAAAATATTTACCAAAGAAAATACGTTCCAAATTCCTATGCAAATCTAAGAACGCAACCTACTTCAAATCATGTTAGAATATCGCAATTTTTCACGCCTCATTCTTTAAACCTTTGTTTTTGTATGGAAGCGGGACGAAGTCCTACAATACGTAAAGAGAAAACTGCGTCGCCCCGCAATGAGGGGTTAAGTGGTACCGTTAAACATTTGAGGTTTATTACGTGCGCAGACGCAGCCAGTAACAACGGTACCTTTTGTTCCTTCTTGGTGTCAAACTCGACACAGATGACAATCAGTTAAAAATGTACCCATTAATTGAACAGTTAGATATAAAATAAAATTTAGACGATGTACAATTGCACATACTTATATACATATTTTCATCACGTGTGGTCGTCCACACCCAACAACCCCAATGGTACCCGAGAGGTTGGTACCATGTCACATTCACCCTTTCTTGTTCCTACGCAGTGCGTTGCGAGAAATGACAGTAAAATGTGAATATGAAATGGTGACAAAATTTGTACATATTTTTTGTACTCGAGTGTACCAGTAACATGTTAATGTAATCATCGCAATTCGTCTCCAAGCCGTGATGATCATGGCACATCTCATCATATGATGAAAAGTACGATCGTCGTGGCGAAGTATGATACTCAAGAACAAGATAGAAAAGATACCAGATTTTAATCAATGCCGAAACAATTGACCGTAAACAATTGACATGTAAAAGTCCGATTTTAATATTTTAGATAACTATATTATTGAATGAATCTATTAATGCGATAGTAAACACAAATCTAGTAAAATTTTGACATATGAAGGAAATTTTGGATGGTGGGAATAAGTAGATGATATAAGCATAATATTTTTGTATTTTAATTTTATATATATGATGACATGTATTAATTTTGATGCTTTATGCGGAAATATTGTACAGCCTAATCGGCTTACTTTGGAGAGACTTTATATATTTAAGACCCTACAAAATGTTATACCCAAATTAACAAATAAAATGATTTCATTTGATGAAAAATAAAATCTGATTGAAATCACAAAATTTAGTCAACCCTGATTGCTTATTCGCGTTATGCTTCAGTTTATAAACCTAGAATAAAATGAAGCACTATTGATTTATGCGTGTCTATGAGTGAGTATGTTTATTTTATTTTTAAAAACAAAACCGTATTGTGTTCCAGCTGCGATGAGCTCGATAGTGAATGCGGCCGCCGACGTGATATCGGGCACGGCCATCGCCACCGCCAGCACCCAGGTAATAATCAAACGTAATTCAATTAACGACATTCACCGTCAATGTAATATATACTCGACTACTTGTATGTGTATTTAAACCACAAAACCCAAATTGGATTATTTTATTTAAAACTGACTTCGTATCTCTCTACCTGTCAAAGTGATATACCATGTCCCTCCCGTGGGTGCCCGCGCCGGTCGGTGGTGGCTAATGGCCATACATTGGCTGGTGATTTTCTCGGAAGAGTGTGTTCAGTTCGTGAATTAGGAACCACATTTGAGTCACATTATTTCGACATCAGAACATGAGTCGAAGAAAAATATATTCCTTTTATTAGGCTATGCAAGCAATTTATAAGCAAACTTGCTGGGAGGCCGTTTATCTATAAATGAAATCGGTTCATGTTACCGTATATCATATTCGTAATCAACAGCCTATATGTCCCCACTGCAGGGGCTGATACCTACTCTCCTACACAGAGTGCATGGGCCATAGTCCACCACGTGGGTCCTATGCGGATTGGTAGACTTCACTTCACTTTCTTCTCAGGAGTGTGCATATTTCCTCACGATGTTTTCCTTCCCGATATTACCGTATGTATGCTTCAGTAAACATGTGGTCACTTTATAAACTGGTCCAAAAGATCTATTTCGTTTCGTTTTTATTTAGGATTGCTTCCGGATTGGGTGCAAATTGTATGATTTCGAAGTCGGTCGTTTTTCGTGGTGCCAGCCCTGTTACGGTAGCGGCATATCAATGCCTACTGTTAGCATTCAGCTGAGAGAGACTTTTTTCCAGTCTAACGCGTACCGGTGCCTCTTTGTTAGGTTCACATTAAATTATTAACTTTTTAGGGTTCCGTACCCAAAGGGTAACCAACGGCACCCTAACACTAAGCCTCCGCTGTCCGTCTGTCCGACTATCTGTCAGCGGGCGGTATTTCATGATCCGTAATAGATAGAGACAGTTGAAATTTTCACAGAATGTGTACTTCTGCTGCCGCTATAAAAACAAATAATAAAAATGAATAAAGTCTCATCGTAAACGTGTTTTTATGATTAAAAACTTAACTTTGCAAGTGAAAGCCATACACCGGGTATGAAAATTAGCTGCAAAGTAAAGTTTGTTTTTCATAAGAGTGCGCATTAGAGTAATAGCGGCGCTATCTAGTGACGCGGAGCAAAACTAAAGCGAAAATGTGATATTAATGTTATCCCTCTCCTATTGCTTCCATACCAAATTTCTGTTGCTTTAATCTTTTTTCTCTTATTTAATTATCTAATCTTTTAAAATAGAATAGCTGGCTTTGATAAGTGATTACCTAAAAATAGGAGATCAAACTATAGTGTCACGAAATAAACATCATCATTAATTTACAACTTTATAGTTAGCTATAATGGTTCATAGATGGCGCTTTTAAAAATGTGAAGAAAAAAATTAAAATTGTGATTCACTGTGAAGTTGTATGTTAATGATACTCAATTCACGACATCACAATCTGATGTTCTATTTTTATATAGTTACTACATAAATCCAGCTATTATAATTTAAAAGATTATGACAACATAAATTTACCTCTAGTATGAAACTTTGATGGAGGTGGATCGCCTTAATTAGAGCATTGTTCGGTGCATATTATTTATGATTTTCAGTATATTTATTATCCATATTCTGTGCGGAACCCTCGGTGCGCGAGTCCGACTCGCACTTGGTTTTTTCAAGACGCGTGGTGCGCGTGCGTGTCGACTATCTGTGGTGCACGCGTTGTTATGGCAAATTAGAGACTCTGATGATCTAGTTTGTTTATGATCGTTGAGATGAGATTAGGAGCTCTCCGACAAACATTGCGCTCAGTTTTACTATAGAGGTATATACTTCTAATCAGAAAAATCAAAACACCTTGCAAGTTTATGTTCTGTAAGGAATTTACGTTAAATTTCGTTTAATAGTGAATAATATGAGCTTTTCAAATTCTAATCTTAATGTTCTCAATTCAAATTAAATTTTCATAGGTTTTTATGATAATCCTTACAAAACATAAACTTGCAAGGTGTTTCGATTTTTCTGATGAGAAGTATATATAGCGTTTAATTGCACTGTTTCATAGTTATCCATACTCCATACTAATATTATAACTGTGAAAGTGAGTTTCTTTGTTTGTCCTTTCTGTCTAAATGAAGGGTCAGAATAACTTTATCTATCAGAAGAAAAGCTAGTGCGATATAAATTGACTATAAATGCGTATCTCTCTCTTGTAGGACAATTTGGCATATCTTAAACCGAATTATCACCAGTTAGACTAAGAGCGATGGAAAAACCCTCAAGTATCTCCTCTCTCATTCCAGGTGGCATGGTTTATCCCGATGTTGGTGGCCGCTATAGCTTACTTCCAATACGACCAGACCGACCCTGAGGGCAGACCTGCAGACGTGGATGAGGCGCTGCTCCTTCCTGAGTACGACTTCATCATAGTTGGGGCTGGCTCAGCAGGTGAGTCATCATCACTAGGTTTATAGTAGGATCACCCAATGACATCCGCATGGCTGACGTACAAGGAGACTAGCGGGAATCTTCAGGAACAGCTAAAGTTGTTTGAGTTGAGTTATACGGCAACGACGTAGGAATCCAACTCAACGAAAATTAATTCGTGATGATGAGACGAAGTCTGACGCCAGACGGACATTATTTAATGAGGTGTGACTAAACGTGTATTTTAACGGTTTCAGGTGCGGTAGTAGCAAACCGACTGTCAGAAGTTGGCAACTGGAAGACACTCCTGTTAGAAGCTGGTGGAGATGAGACGGAGATATCGGACGTCCCACTTCTTGCAGGGTACCTGCAGCTCAGTAAACTTGACTGGAAGTACAAGACGGAACCGCAGGGAACCAGCTGTTTAGGTACCTTTTCAATACAATAACTAATACAAACACAAAGTTTCAATTATTTCAAACTAACAAACGAGTAACAACCTTCTGAACGGATTTGCATGAAATTTGGCAAACAGATAGAATATGGTCTTTATTATCTTATATGCTATTTTTCATCCCGGTAAAGTATTTCCATGGAGGAGGCCGATGTTCAATAGCATTGGACTTTCCCGGCTGTTGAAGAAGAAAGTATTTTTGTGGATATTTCTAAAGACCACGCAGACGTATTCGGGAGCAAAAGCTAGTGTAACTAGGTTCAGGTTTATATAAAAAAAATTCTGTCATATCTTTTACAGCGATGGAAGGAGGTCGCTGTAACTGGCCTCGAGGCAAGGTCCTGGGAGGTAGCTCCGTCCTCAACTACATGCTGTACCTAAGAGGCAATAGGAAGGACTACGACACATGGGAGTCACTTGGCAATAAAGGATGGGGCTATAAAGATGTCCTTTACTACTTCAAGAAGTCCGAAGATAACAAAAACCCTTACTTAGCTCAAACTCCTTATCATAGTACAGGGGGATACTTAACAGTCGCGGAAGCACCCTACCACACCCCATTAGTCTCCAGCTTTATTGAATCAGGTTTAGAACTAGGCTATCCAAACAGAGACATCAATGGCGAAAACCAAACTGGATTCATGGTGGCACAGGGTACCTTGAGACGAGGAGGACGTTGTTCAACTTCAAAAGCTTTTCTAAGACCAGCCAAAGACCGACAAAATTTACACATAGCAATGCACTCGCATGTCACGAAAGTTCTTATAGATCCTAGAACGAAGGTCGCTTTCGGAGTTGAGTTCGTTAGAAATAAAATGATTCATAGAATTAGAGCTAGAAAAGAAGTCATATTATCCGCTGGGACCATCAATTCTGCTCAACTTCTAATGCTTTCTGGAATAGGACCTGCAGAGGATTTAGCCAAACATAGAATACCACTGATACAAAATTTGAGAGTGGGGAAGAACCTTCAAGATCATGTAGGGGTAGGCGGATTAGCGTTCATGGTTAACAAGGAAGTGTCTATTGTGGAACACAGACTTCATACCGTTAGCACATTAATGGAGTATGCAGTTCTTGGAGAAGGGCCTCTAACAATCATGGGCGGAGTTGAAGGCTTGGGATTCGTTAATACGAAATATGTTAATGCAACTGATGATTTCCCTGACATTGAGTTCCACTTTATATCTGGTTCGACGAATTCCGACGGAGGCGAGCAGTTGCGAAAAGTTCATGGTTTAATGGACACGTTTTACGACGCCGTGTTCAGGCCTATAAACAACATGGACGTGTGGAGTATAATACCAATGTTACTTCGTCCGAAAAGTAAAGGGTTCTTGCAACTTCGAAGTGCGAACCCATACGACTACCCTTACATTTATCCAAACTACTTTACAGAGGAAATGGACATGAAAACTTTGATAGAAGGCGTCAAAATAGCAGTCGCTGTGTCACGGACAAAAGCTTTCCAAAGATATGGATCAGTTCTAAACAAACATGTATTTCCAGCGTGTGTCAGTGTACCTAGATATACAGATGCATATTGGGAGTGTATGATTCGACAGTACACTTGTACTATTTATCATCCCGTTGGTACTGCAAAGATGGGACCTTACTGGGACCCAGAAGCTGTGGTCGACCCTCAATTACGAGTTTACGGTATAAAAGGGCTGAGGGTCATAGACGGTAGTATAATGCCTAATCTTGTGAGTGGAAACACCAACGCCCCAATAATAATGATTGGCGAAAAAGGCAGTGATATGATAAAGGAGTTCTGGCTAAAACGTAGGGTTTCCAGATACTACTTGTGATGCGAACGTACAAAGTGTTCAGTTTATGTCAGTATTAAAAGTGTAAATAAGTTGTTGACTGTGTGTGTGTGTTAATTTATTCTAATTTATTGTTTATTTATAAAAAATTACTGTGTAGTTACTAAACCATTCCAAATACATATATCTATGAAAGAAAAAATATTGTGTAAATGTTCCTATACTACAATAACGATTACAGTAAATAAGAATTTAAGTAATGTGAAATCACATGTGGTAATCCATTGAAACCAAATCTGCTGAACTGTATATATTTTACACAATGTCGAATATGATACAATGCATAATATAATAACTTGCAAACAATAAATTCGCTTACTCCGCTCGAACGGTTAGCTTTCAATGACAGTTCATTAGTCGCAAAATAACCGTGAACGAATATACATGACTTCCAAGCCATGGAGAGTCAAGTGCCAACAGTTATTAAATCTATCGTGTCTACAAACAGAATTACATTTGGCCTTCTACCTGGGTTAGGGGCTATGATTGTTATTCGTATGGCAATACATTTGTACAGGCCTGATATCGAAGACGCCGAACATCGAGTAAGACCAATCAACTATGATCAACTTCTTGATTGCTATGACTTCATTGTGGTTGGTGCGGGTTCAGCTGGAGCTGTATTAGCCAATAGGCTCTCTGAAAATCAAGACTGGAAAGTTCTTTTACTAGAAGCCGGACAAGACGAAAATGTTCTATCAGAAGTGCCAGTTTTGTTTCCTATTCTACAGACATCGAATATTGATTGGCAGTTTGTAACTGAGCCTAGTGACGAATACTGCCTGAGCATGAACGATAAACGCTGTAAATGGCCTAGAGGCAAAGTTCTAGGAGGTTCTAGTGTACTGAACGCTATGCTCTATGTTAGAGGGAATAAAAAGGATTACGATTATTGGGCTAGTTTGGGTAATCCAGGTTGGTCTTACAAAGATGTGTTTCCATATTTTCTCAAGTCTGAAGGCATGTCAATTCCTGAATATCAGAACGACCCGTACCATTCAGTTGAAGGGCCTTTAAGTGTGGAGTATTTTCGATACGAACAACCAATAACTGCTAAAATTCTGGAAGCAGGACAACAACTGGGCTATAACATTTTAGATGTCAATGGTGAATATCAAACTGGATTCACAAGATCTCACGCTACAGTACGTGAAGGTCTTAGATGCAGCACAGCAAAAGCCTTTTTAAGACCAGCAGCGAAAAGACCTAACTTGCACGTCAGTGTCCATTCATTGGTTGAAAAAATACTAATAGATGAAAATAAAAGAGCTTATGGAGTGTCATTTACAAAATACGGTCATACGAGGATAGTAAAAGCAGGAAGAGAAGTTATTTTATCGGCAGGAGCTATTCAGTCTCCACAACTACTAATGTTATCGGGTATAGGAGAAGCAACGCATTTAAAAGAACTTGGAATATACCCTATTGTGAACCTACCTGGGGTAGGAAAGAATCTGCAAGACCACGTAGCAATGGGAGGACATTCGTTTTTATTCGACAATCCTTACAACAATGGATCCGATTTTTGTTTCAACTACCTAACCGTGTCGTCACTCGGTAATTTAATAGATTTTTCAGTACACAAGAAAGGTCCTTTATACAGTATGATGGAAGCTGAAGCCATGGGGTTTGTTAATACAAAATACCAGGACCCAAATGAAGACTATCCTGACGTACAGCTGTTTATAGCACCGACAGCAGATAACATGGATGGCGGGCTGTTCGGTAAGCGTGCCAACGGCTTGACAGACGGAACATACGCCGAGCTCTACGAAGATATTTTGTATGAATCATCGTTTTCGGTGGTGCCTCTATTGCTAAGACCGAAGAGCAGGGGTTACATTAGGCTGAAAGATGCCAGTCCATATTCTCCGCCTAGAATATATGCTAACTATTATTCTCATCCAGATGACGTTAAAGTGATGGTAAGTTAAATACGTTTTAATAAATATTCATGGCCTATGATAAAGTGATTTTGCTTTACACAACTTTTGATATGTTACGTTGATACTTTATACTTGACTACCATAGTTTAATGCTATGTTTGTGGTATCGCATTTCATATACGAGTATAATTAACTACATATAACTGATACCTAGTACAGCAATTTAAAATCAATATTTAAAAGTCATTTATGTAAAATATATTGTAATTGTTTAAGCATTGTTATCATTCTTAGTCATGAACATTGTCGCTGTAATGATGACCCCAGAGGTTGTTACGGAGGATAAAATTAGCTTGTATTACCATGAATACGATAAAACAAAATTAAAAGACATGACAATAGTCCAAATAAAATGTAGGCACTTGGCTCACCTGATGGTAAATGCCGAGGGGACCGCAGGACAGCAACCTTAAGGGTGTGATTATATTTCATTACTACACAACAGCGCTATTTACACTGCTGTTTGGCGTCTGACTTGGAAAACAATATGATAACTAGACAGGCGGACATAGAAATGAGTCATACTACCAATCAAACTGCGTACTGATGATCTGAGAATCGAACCCGCGACCGGGATTATCAATCCAACAGGCTAAGATATTAGGCCACGTAAAGTAATTGACAAATTGTACATAATACTAAAATCAAAACTAGCATTCATATATACACAAATAGACAAATACACAACCGGACTTCTACAGACTTCATTTCGGAGCTACACGACCTAATTCGAACTCCTCTTTCTACAAACAGCCAACCACAAAAACGGCTAGATTCCCTACTTAGTTCATATTCCACTATTTTGCACTACTTTTTTATTTTACTACGCTAAGAAGTGGAATTCCTAGGCAACTAAGGAAGTAGGCTTTTTCTAGGCATCACCATCGGTTAAGATCAAAAAATATGTTTGTGACACTTGATCTGACTTTCAACTGCTTCTCACTTTAAAAACCTTCATTTTCAGATCGAAGGTGCCAGAATAGTCCAAGAGCTCATCAACCAACCGGCTCTCAGAGCCCTGAACACTCGCCCCAACCATCATCGTAACCCTGGCTGCTTGCAGCACGACCTGATGTCAGAGGAGCACTTGGAGTGCCAGGCGAGACACCACACGCTGACCATCTACCATCCTGTAGGGACCTGTAAGATGGGGCCAGTGGAAGACCCTGATGCTGTAGTGGACCCAAGATTGAGGGTTAGTGTATTTTGTGTCAGTCGTTTGGTTTAGGTTTATTATGCACAATGGGTTCTTACTTGGCTTTTAATCTCACCTGATGGTAAGTGAAGAAAAGGTCGTTGGATGGAAAGCGAGCTAAGCTCATCCAAAAGCCACCATTCTTATACCACCGTAACAACATTGGCAATACCACAGGGGAAAGAAACTGTCACTATGTGCAAATTTTTGGACAAATGAATTTAAATTTGTAAACAAATATTTTGTTCATTTGCCGTAACGTATTAACCTAAAATATTCAAGTTTCTATGTTACAAAGTTTTTGGAAAATGTAATTGTGAGAGATGGATGGACAAGGGTCATCCACATCTTAAAAGGGTTACATCGATTTAATGCGCGGGGCCCTATAAAATAAAAACCGCAATTCTTTTCCGTATTCAACTCTTACAATTTAATCAACAATTTTCAGGTATACGGCGTCAATAACCTCCGAGTAATCGACGGCAGCGTCATGCCGACCATAGTCAACGGTAACACCAACGCTCCTATCATCATGATAGCAGAGAAAGCCTCAGACATGATCAAAGAAGATTGGGCAGAAACAGACGGCCAGAATATATGCAATGTTGAATACAGACAACAAATCAACGATAACAATGAGTCAGAAGAGGTGAGCGAATGGCACCCTGATATTTTCAACGAAACTCTGAGCCTTTTCACGAATTCAGCTATTGAGAAGGTCAATGTCAAACCAGAGGCCAACAGAGTCAACGCCGATGACAATAAAATGTCGTTATTGGGGAATGAATACCAAACGATACCTACCGTAAAACCTAAAGCAAATCAGAAACAACAAAATCCATTTATGAAAACAAATCCAGAATCTAGCAGAGATAATGTACATTCGAAACCTAACGATCATATAGATACAGCTTACAATGCGAGGAAACCAGTTGAGATACCTCCTCACATCTACAAACAGAATCCGAGTCAGACGCCAAATTATCCTTTACAAACTTCTTCAAATTGGCAATACAAACAAGGTTATGTCGTCCCAAGCTATCAACCACAAATAACTGCTAATACGATAAACCCATACAATTATATTATTCAAAATAGAGACCCTAACTTGAGGTATTATCTGCCTGTAAATCGTCAGACCAATCAGTTACCTGGGTACGATTACGCGTCCGAAGTGGACGAACCAAACTATTACGAGACGAAGGAACAGGTAACGCCTAAAGGATATAAAAATTGTAAAGTTTGGCTGTATTACGACGGGATCAACTATGAAGTCGTACTATAATGACATACATTATTTTTTCTAAATCTATTGTCTTAAAATAGGAGCGATGATTAAGCAAATGGCCTCTTCACCTGTGTTATTATGTATTTTATGGTCATAGGTCACTAATTATAAAACGATTTCTACTATTATTCTGTAAAGAACTGAATACTTGTGTTTGTACTTATATAATTTGGACGAAACATGTAACAAAAAGTGTAAACGAGCAGGCGCATTTTCAATGTTAAATTTTTTAATTGGTCGACTACAAACTATCCTCGATCTTATCTGTTGCTACCGGAGTATACGAGTATATACTCAGTCAGATAACATATATTGTTTGGTGATCACTAACAGTTCGATGTACAATTAAAACCTGTATTAATTGAGCGAATATACTTGACTATTCTGAATATATTTTTCTTTGACTTTAATTTTGATGGCAAATCAAGTAGTCCTTTGTAGGTATTTTAACACATTTTTAATGAAAGTCCTCTGTTTTTGATAATACTCGGGGGTCACATATATAGTGATTTCGCGAATTTTTTTTACATTGTGTGTGTGTGTGTGTGCGTTTAGATCTATGACCATGTGTCATCTATGTGACTAATGTATCTTCCTAACGCGTCTTATAAAACTCCATACGACATTTTTTAGGTCCGGTAAACGTCTGCGAGCGGTAAGCAAGCATGCAAATCTTAACTATTTATTCGTGTATTCTTGTGTGTATATATATATGTGTAGATATAAGATACCCAACACCATATATTTATCTATCAATTGAGATAACAAGGATCTACACACATACACAGATGTTCTGTTTACTTCCGAGCACTTGGTATCACATTGCAGTATCGTCCGTAGATCTATTACTACGCCGTGACTCAATCAAGACATTTTCTTATATTTATAATGTCAGGTTAATTTTTTTTAAACACACGTCCCATTTTTTTTCTTCTAAAAAAAGGTAAGCAAAATTTTAATATTACATTTGGGAGTGCATTTACATAAAAACATTTCAACTATAGAAAGAAAACAAAATTAGTAAAAAAACTAATTCGATCTAAATGTATGCTTTTACTTTTAAACTAGATACCACATCCAAAAGATGTTAATTATGGTTTGAAGTTCTTACTCTCATATTATTTTGAAGAAATAAATATCACTACATATCTAATTAGTAGATTGTAATTTTTCATTGATATTATTGAATGTTTCCATTGTTTTACGTACGGAATAAATGAGTTAATTTAAATGTTTGTTGTTATTCTCCCAGATAATTCTAAATATTTAAGTAAATTGTTCCAATAGTCCATCCATAAGATTAAATTGCGATACAATTGAATACACGTTTTTCTAACACTGAAGTAAGTAGTCAAAGAGTATTTAAACTAATTAATTTTGACTAATCAATTGACTTCATAAACAGGAAACTATTAGAAAAACAAAACAATAAATGTGCCTTTCCTCATTATAAAAACAAATGAACGGCTATAAAATAAATTGAATTAAAGGACATCAATATTTTAATATTTTGTTGCTAGGTGCCAAAAAAATGCAAATAGATGTCTTTCCTATATTTCGATTTCAGATAGAACAGCTCCATGTTTTCCCTACTAAAAGAATATTCAATATGAATTTCGGCCGCTTTTGTTTCATTGACATCTTACTACGATAACCAACCCGCCTTCGAAGCGTGGTTTTGGTACGAGTATATGGAATTCCCCAATGACAAGCTTGGCGTCATGGCGATCTGAGTATGTCTATGCCTATGCATATGATAGCAATTATTTACTAGTAAACTCATCCTACTTAAATATCCTAAATATTAGCTTTACCCGCGACTTTGCGTGAACGTAAGAAATTATCCCACGGGAACCACTGGTTCGATCGGGGTAAAAAGTATCCCATGTATTTTTTATCCTCTGTCATTCTGACTGACATTAGTATGGGTTTGCGATTTGCATGTCTAAACATATAATTGATCTTTGTGACACGGTGCGGTGGTAGAAAAATTTGTAAGTCATTTTTCATTCACCATCAATCATTTTTGATTAACCTATGTTTAATACATTATATGAATATGAAACCAGGTAAAACTCCAGGTAAGTTTAAGGCATAATTATTTTCACAGTGTAAACGCAGTGGAGTCACAAGTCACTGCAAAAACTAACTCCACGACGCATACAATTAATATGATTAATTGCTAGTCTACAGTTTAAAGTTTACACAGAGTTGGTCATTCGATCACTCTTCAATATAACACAGGCAGTGGTCAGTTACGGACGCGTTCGGAACAAGTTTTTTAAAAACTATTTTTTCGGAACAAGTTTGTAACGAGGTGAGAGCTCTCTCTAATAGTTAATCGTCGCCATTAGACAATTTTTGTGTGAAAGCCGTGTTCAAAACCGTGTAAAGTGTGTCTGAAGATATTTTTTTATATATATTTGCAATGAGATTTATTTTTATGATAAACTGTTAAGTCACATTAGTGTTTTTGTGTTTTTTAAAATGATTGTGACTTTTTCTAAGCTAATTTCTGCTAGGATTTTTTAAAAGCTTTGCTTTTATACGTGTTATAACAAAAAACAACTAACGATGAAAAAATATATGAAAATATTTTTGTTAATGATTGTTTCTGATCACATCGTATTTTATAATTGACATGTAATAAAAAGAAGGTAGGTTAAACAGAATAGTAAAAAATCAGCAAAGTGCGTGTCGGGTCACGCGCAGTGTAGGGTCCCGTAGTTGCCCGTCACAATAAGTTGAAACGTCAATTCTAACATAAATTATCACTTTAGACCTTAATATTTCGCAAACGGAGACCTACATCGAAAAGTGGTGTTCCTAGGATAACACACAAAATGGGGAAGACGCGAAAAAAATTTCAAGGAGTTTACACATATTTTTTTCTTCTTCAAAATTTCATTCTAACACTTTGTCGGCGTGATTAATTTGTATACCCATACCAAATTACAGCTTTCTGGTAGTAAGAGCCTCTGAGCTAAGCTGCGGACGGACAGAGCGACAGAGCGAGGCTATAAGAGTTCCTTGTTTGACTACGGAACCCTGAAAACAGCAGCTGTGGGGCAGTTGAACAGCCATATCTAAGGCCCTAGTCCTTTTATCAAGTCACTTTCTTGTTTTAAAGATGGCAGAAGTATATGTCGGCAGTTGACGTTACCCTGATTATAATTATTTAATTACTTGTACGGCCATCTGTCTGTCACGACAGGTCGAGTCAGTTGGTAAATTACATGAGAATTAGGGGTTATTATGATTACACTGAACTCTTCAACAAGAAAATCGGTTCAATTACTTGAAAATTCTGGGTTAGCAAGACTGCAGTGACGGCTTCTAATGTAATTTTAAAACGCCAAGAATTAAGCACTCCGGTTACGACTACGAAATCGCTGAGGAATGCTAAGAGAAGGTTTGGTTCTGAAATCCCCTGGTTTGAAGAAATTGATCTGATGAGAAATGATGAAGAGAATGGTTCCTCAACCATATAAAGTCATAGAAGAATCAAGCAGATATAAACGATACGAGTACAAAAATAATAATAACGAAATTAATAGTCTTCCGTTTTGAATGTTTCAGCGTCAGTGACCGTGTGAGGATGTGGTCCTGCGACCCCGCGGTTACCGGCAGCATAGTGGGCAGCTACGAGACGGTGCTGCCGGTGTTTGCGCACGCGCTGCAGGCATTCATGGCGGCGCAGTGCGCGCTCGTGGGGGAACACAACTGGCCGGCGGACGCGACAGACGCTGCTTTACAAGGTAGAAGGCTTAGGACGTTTATGTACGTGTTACAACGTATGTTTCAAGGCTTCATTTAAATAGAGTCAAGTGAATCGTGTATTAAAATTGATAGCGGCATGCACTTGGTATTTATACCACCTGAAATGACAATGGGGAAGGTGCATGGAAAAATATTTTTGTCTAAATCGATAGTCCATGTAAAAAGGTATCTAACCTCTATCATTTTTAGTACAACCCGCCAAACAGTAATTCTAGTCACGTGGTGCTAAAACGCTCCAAATAAATCGGGTTATATTTGTGACATCACACCTGTATTTAGAGCGTTAAAATGTATAGAGCTTGTTCGATATTTTCAGTTATCTCGTAAAATAATGTTTTATGTGTTACATACCCTTATAATAAAATGTTCAAAATGCAATGAGAAAACTAAATATAATAAATATAATAAGCATTGAACTATTCGATGAACAAAATTTTTGTGACATTTAGTCCTTGCAAACTCCAAATAAAATTACGTGTTTTTATTTTGGTGGGATTTCTTTTATGTCCGTTATGCTATAAAATACAATTCAACCCAATCTAATTTGGTTGCATCTTCCCTATAACGCTGCGGGATAGATGCGTGTTCATTTAGAAGCAACCGGATATCTTTCACTACCGGAACTCTGTTAGCCCTGCTAGCATCAGATTTATTATTAGCTACTCGTGCGTTAACCAAACAGTACCGATTGCATATTCATGGCAATTACGTAACCATTAGGCAATAGAGACTTAATTTATACAATCCATTATAAATCATTTGGGACTTACCAGTAAACACACAACTCTAACGCTCGTAGTTTCATACACACCATACATATTACCCTGCTCCTTCTGCCACAGTATTCGGGTATAATAAGCAATGTAAATGAGTAGAAGGGCTGTCACCGGCTTACTATTAACCATGTTAGCAATGGCCTAGATGCTCCCTCCCAGCTAATACTAATAAGAAAACTTACGTTTTATGCGAGTCGGACTCGTGTATCAAGGTTTCCCAACCGCGAAAATTCGAACAGTTGTTCAACCTAGAAATAGGATTTTCTGTAATATTTACACAAACTCCTATCTTCTGTAATTATTACAGATTTTAACTTACGAAACTTCAGAGATAGGGTGAGGGATGATATTTTTGGACACACTTTTCACGATAAATCAAAAACTATGCAGCAAAGAACATCACAAAATTATATTTTAGAATGTACAAACAAAGTTATTTAGTTTGCAACTTTTAACCTACTTTTGTCCCCTTTCATGAGCCGCCCAAATCAAAATATTTCATTAACTATTTCACCGTTTCCTATAATTATTCCTAACTTCTAGTGTATAGTAGTAGTACTTGGTGATATAATCATCTGTGACAGACGTACGGACAAACAGACACCAGAGTGAGAATTTAAAGGTTCAGTTTCATTAATTCATCATTCATCTGATATTCGGAACCCTATACTAAGCTACAGTGGATAGTTATACTTGCATTATACTAGCATCGCATGCGACGTCGTAGTTAAATAATAGAGAATAATAAATGATGATGGGTTTGCACCTGGCCTTCATCTCACCTATTATATGACAGTACGGACGTTTAGAATGCAGTGCGCTCATACAAGTGCATAAATTTATTACTCACTGCAATGACTACGTATCTTATTCTAGTATTAAGACTCAAATTAACTGTGATTTCGCCGATAAAAGTTTCATAGTAAATTTCTTTTACCATAATCTTTTAAAACAGAATAGCTGACTTTGTGCAGCGATTATCTGAAAATAGGATATCGGGTTGCAATGTCACGAAATAATTATGAGAAATGAGAATGACGTACGTCGCGATGGTGAACTTTCGCAGTAACATACATCGCGGTAGTGAACTTCTCAACTATATGATATACACCCACAAAATACGCACTTGTTATCAACTAAACAAATTAGACAATTTCATCGCTTAGAGCGGTTTCTCCCAGATGATTAAAATAATATTAATTTAAAGCAGCAATATCATTATTATCCCATCAATGTTTATCCGGAATGTTTCATGCAATGAAGCGATGTCAATGTGAAAACTCAAAATGCTCATTACAGTTTGATATTTCCGAACTAATTCGAAAATAGTTAATTTCCTTGTGGCTCCGTTTATGGCGGTGAAGATGATATATTAACACCATGTTCGTTGGTTTTTCAGATCCCAATTACGATTTCATAGTGGTAGGCGCGGGCTCAGCAGGGGCCGTCCTAGCTAACCGTTTGAGTGAAATACCGACATGGAAGGTGTTGCTAGTCGAGGCAGGAGACAACCCTACGCTCTCAACAGAGGTGAGAGATTGCACATAAAGAAAAAATTAGCGAGCGATACTAGTTAGTAGCGCCATCTAATTTCTACAAAAGAGTCATAGATGCCAGCTTTTGTACAAGTGACTGAGTTTGCTAGTTACGGTGTGCTTACAAGATAATAGCCTAGATGGCGCTGAGCGCGCGCTTCCTGTTACACACTTCCGTCTCATTTCCCGAAATTACTCTCACAGATTGCAGGAGAGCGAGAAGATGTTACACATTAATAACAGTAAAAGGTTTTCCTGAGGCCACGGTCTCGCCTGAATTGTGACGTCACCAAAATATTTTCGTTGATGGTAAATGTACCCGTTGGTGTAGACCTGCTTTAGATGACTTTCTGTTTGTATTAAACTTTGCTAATTGTTGACTATAGTTACTAACCGACTGTGATGAAGCCAACAGGAGGTATATGATGTTAGAGTGCTTTGTATGTTGTTCATCTATTCCCTTTTATATCCTAAGCCACTAGTCAGCAACTATATGCTTGACTAAAAATATTTTCAAGTAAAATCTTGCCAAGACGTGACATGGCTTGCACTATCAAAAGTTACCAGATCTCATGTAAAGCCAAGCTTTTAGCTCTAGACGCCCTAACTATACAAGCCCTAACGTATGTACATCAATAATGTACTATTTGTAATTGTACGCAATGTATGTATTAATTGTATTTTGTATTGTGTTGTGTGTGTTTTAGTTAAATAAATATTTTTCTGTTTCTGTTAATTTTACAAACTTCCCACCTTATTCAAAATATGTTGCTTGGCCGTTTCGCTATCGGCACATGGGCCGCAAAAATTTATTTACAGTAATTACTTTTCTGTAATACAATAGTTCTTGTAGTAACGAAACGGCCAAGCCAGATAAGGTGTAGAGTTTGTGAAATTCTGAGCTTCCAGAGTTAGGGCGCGTAGAGGCTTCACCCAAACAGTTTGTCGAAGGCGTTGGCCTTAGAGCGCTCGCTTACCTACTCGTAGGCTTAGGGCTGTCGCTTCAAGATGAAAGTATCGGATAGAAACGAAACATCGTCGACCTCATCGTCGCTTACCATCAGGTGAGATTGAGGTCAAGTGTTGGTCTATCTTCAATAATTAAAAAATTAAAAAACATAACAGTCAATATAGCTTCTCGTAACGGCTATATGTTGGACAAACAATCCATAGATCCTGGGATCGATTCCCAATTGGGATACTTATCGGTACTCGGTTTGGTTGGTGGTAGGGCATTTTCGATGTCCGCCTGTCTAGCTACCACCATCTTACCTAATTCTGCGGCTAAACACCAGTGTTAATAGCACTGTTGTGTTCCGGTACAACAGATAGCAGAGCCAGTACCTCATCATTAGCTTAAAGTTTTTGGATGCGCACACTTACCATCCAACGGCATTATCGACACTTAATCAGGTGATATGAAGGCCAAGTGCAAATCCATCATGAATAAAATGTGTTTCTTGTCGTAGGCGGGTCTTAGTTTATTAACTTTCTTCTTGTATAAATTACAGATACCATCACAATTCTTCAGCAACATCGACTCTCCTGTTGACTGGATGTACAAAAACGAGCCCCAAGCGGGGGCCTGTCGAAGCTATAAGACGCAAGCATGTGCGTGGCCTCGCGGGAAGGTGCTCGGCGGGTGTAGTAGTATCAACGGTCTGTATTATGTGAGGGCAAACAAACTGGACTACGACGAATGGGCAGCTGCTGGCAACAGAGGATGGAGCTACGAAGACGTCCTGCCATACTTTAAGAAAAGCGAGAATCACTCTGAAGTACTTACAGCGGAAGATGAAAAATATCACGGCAAAGATGGCTACTTCAGTATAGATTACAATAAAAATTTGCATGATTTCGAAAAGTTGATTATTGCTGCCGGCATGGAAGTAGGCATGGAGTACCTGAATGACATCAATGGAGAAAAACAAATGGGCATCACGTGTGCTGCCACTACTGTAAAAGATGGTGTCAGACAAAGTACGGCTAGAGCTTTTCTTAAACCAATAAAAAACAGACCCAATTTACATGTTATCAAGAATGCTCTTGTAACGAAAATTTTATTCAAACCTAACTCTAACACAGTAAGTGGTGTAGTTTTGAACAAAAATGGAAGTGACATAATAATTAATGCTTTAAAAGAGGTGATTGTATCCGCTGGAGCTATTAACAGCCCACAGTTGTTGCTTTTATCAGGGATAGGCCCCAAAAAACATTTAGACGATATGGGTATCGAAGTAAAAGCTGATCTTCCAGTCGGAGAAGGTCTACAAGACCATATATACGCACCAATATATTACAAACTACGGACTGATAAGAAATTAGCATTCCCTGACATTGTAGGAATATTTTCACAATATATGTTGGAGAAAAAGGGCCCAATGGCTAGTACAAGCCCATTTAGAGTAATTTCCTTTTACAACACAACTGACAAAGAAGCTACTAGTCCAGACCTACAATTTCATTACGTAGTATTTCCTCCTCGCTCACATGACGTTACAGACGTTTACGGCAAGCACGGATTAAGCCAAGAATTTCAGAACGAATTTCGTCCTGTGAACGAAAACCACTTTATACTAATGGTAGCCAGTGTCCTATTGAAACCAAAATCAAAAGGCCGGCTTATTTTAAAAAGCAAAGATCCATACGTACATCCTTTAATTTACGCAAATTACTTCGAAGACGAAGAAGACATTGAAACGATGCTCAGAGGAATGAAACAACATGCACTCAAACTAGGAGAAACGGAAGCTTTTAAAGAAGCTGGTTTTGAACTGTTTTGGGCGGAATTAGAAGGTTGTAAAAACTATGCCAAAGGATCGGATGAGTTTTTAAATTGCTGGGCAAGAGAAGTTACCACTTCACTATACCACCCTACATCAACCGTCAAAATGGGTCCTGATAGCGATCCGACAGCTGTAGTAAATGATGAGCTCATGGTCAGAAATGTTAAAGGGTTAAGAGTTATAGATGCAAGTATAATGCCAGAAGTCATAAGAGGAAATACTAATGCACCAACAATAATGATAGGAGAGAAGGGATCAGACATTATTAAACGATTCTGGTTGAGAGATGAGCATACCGAACTGTGAAAAACTCACATTTGATAAAAGTACAAGGTGAAACTGTGATTTCTATAAAGTATACGATCAAAATAGTTTTTAAGTAAATCTTATTTTTACTATTTCTATATTATAATAGATTAATATAATAGGTATGAAACAAGAAGCTGTAATTATTTACTTACTTGTGAAAAGATAATAAATCTAAAAGTAAAGTCTATTTTCATTTTGAGACACACAAAGGATTACGATACCCATCAGTAAGTACGTCCCGTTGTTTGAATGACAATGCGCGTGCGCTTACGGAACGTTACTAGTCCAAGAGACAACCAAGTTGTAGTGAGTTTACAAACAGGTCGCTAAGTTTAAGTTACTCAATAAGAAAGCAAACAAATGTCTGACAGAGTTTTCCAGGCGAAACTAAAGGTGCTTGCTATTGATTTTTTAAAAATATAACCAATTTGAATATATGCCAAAAACACACAATAAATCACCTGGATGTTACGAATAATGCTAAAAAATATTTTAAATTTTGTCTAGTAATTCATTACAAATCGATGTAGTAGTTTATGACAGGCAATAATGTATAACTTGAACTAATTAATGTTAAACTTTTTTTAAATCCAATAAACAATACTTTTACAAGTTTTCTCATTGAATGGAATATATAATTTTAGACGAAATAAAGGCATTGACACAGTTCGACGAGTCAGTAAGCCAAAGTGACAATACGTACACGCAGACCATATCACTCGAAGAATTGAAAACCGGTAAGGAAAGAAGGCAGATGTATCGACTAGCGACCACATATCGTGTACACAAGCGATCACAATCAGATTTAAAGGTCGTGGGGAGTCCCTGGATGCAAGTGATTCGAGACTAGTCATTGTGGCTGTGACAGTGTGAGTGGGAAACTTATGTTTTTGAAACATTGGCTCTTGATGTAAAAATCCCGTCTTTGTATCCTGGAAGGTTAGGAAAGAATTGCACACAACTGGGTTAGTCTTTCAACAAGTTAGTTGTGCAACAAATATATGCTAAGCTTCCTGTATCTTTTCTTTATTATATAGTATATCTTCTTGCAGTAAACAGGACATAGGATTGATTCTGACGCTTTAATTGCCGTTGAAACAACATTGAACTGTGTAACGTAAGTAATACTAATTGAAGTACTTTTATCGGAGATTTAGTTTTATTTAGATATGATTGTCGACATTAATCCTTGAAGTGCAATCAATTAGATAAATTAAAAGATTGAAGGGTCTAATAATACAAATGTTTTAGAGTTTAACTACTCGTAGATAAATCAATAATGGCTACAAAATAAGTACCAATTCCCTTTTTCAATCCATTAGATCTTCACCTCTTTTATGTGTATTTGCTAGGTAAACGATTTTGTGTGCAATATGTAGAGATTAGGGAATCACTGAATGTAAGTGTCTCGGGACCGGTCAATGTGGCATACCATGGAGGAAGCCTATGTCCAATGTTGGACGTTTCCAGTCTGATGATGATAATGTATAAAAATAATCGTTATCAGCTGTGTGAGTCCACAAATGGACATGAGCTACCCATATAGCGCCCCACGACGGTCTTTCTGAAGGTATTTCCCATATTCACCACGCTTAGCATGCGAATTGGTAATCGCAGTAAGGTGTCGTTGTTACATAGGAAGATGCTACGGAGTTTCCCTTTTAGTCACCTTTCGCTATTCCCACGGGATGCCATGGTTTAGTTCGGATATGTTCTAAAGCCGACACTACTACGCGATCAAAACAATTAGGCGCACGGCAGGAATGCGACGCCGTGTTTTCCATGCGCCTAATTGTTTCGGTCGCGTAGTACACGGCATAGTTGTTAATATTCCACTTTTCAGTACTGTAATGGCAATGGAACAATTACAAGTCAATATCACAGCGGCATGTCCGCCAGCCTTTGGTGGAACAACGGGAGCTATGTTTGCTCAAGCAGTAACATCAGTGGTTGCCGCACATTGTATGATGTTCTCAGACTATCAGTGGCCTAAGGATAGTGCTGAAGATGTTATAAGGCAAAGTCAAGGTAGGACGACGTTGACTATGGTACGCTAATACTTACATATGCTGGTGGTCTCAAATTTACAAAGACAAATAAGATATATTCTCTAGATTGTTGCTATAATATTAAACACCTTACATTCCTAATCGTATTTTGTTTGTTCCCTTTCAAATATCAATTGAAATATTTAATAGTTTGTTTTAAGCAATAAGATTTCCTAAACATCACAATAAATATCTCTCGTACCTAGATGTTATGTGTAGTGGTTTCAAAATAAAGGGTATTTATTTTTTAGACGGTATCGGATACGATTTCATCATAGTCGGGGCAGGCACTGCGGGTTCCTTATTGGCTGGTAGATTAGCTGAAATACTTCCTGCTTTCTCTGTACTGTTGATAGAGGCTGGCGAAGATCCTTCTTTAGAAAGCGAGGTAATACTAATAATAAATACTATACTATAATGTATAGCAATGTGAATATAGTTTTTTCATACTTTCAGGTTCCAGCTTTACTATTTACAAATCAAAACACGGACTTCGATTGGCAATACAAAACAGAGCCTGATGGCAATAGTTGCTTAGGCTTTATAAACAACAGTTGCATTTGGAGCAAAGGAAAAGGGTTAGGTGGTTCGAGCTCTATCAACGCTATGCTGTATGTAAGAGGACATCCCGACGACTACAATAAATGGGGAGAAACGAGCAAAAATTGGAGTTACGAAGAACTACTGCCATATTTTGAGAAAATTGAAAGAGAGCTGCAACTTGCTGAATATTCATATCCAAACAATCCGTTATATGAAATAATCAAACTTGCATGGAAAGAAATAGGTTTCGAACATTATCAAAATGATAATCTTGAAGCTATTATTGGCACAAGGCTAACAAAATTAGTGACTAAAAATGGTAAACGTTTAAATTCAGCAAAAACATATTTGAAGCCGTTTGATAACTTGAAAGTCTTGAAGAACACTATAGTGCAAAAGGTAATAATAGACTCAAAGACTAAAATAGCGACTGGAGTCGCAATAAAACATGCAAATGGCAAAGTTATGGAGATAAATGCAAACAAAGAAGTGATACTGTCTAGTGGTACCGTTGCTACACCACAGATATTGATGTTGTCGGGTGTCGGTCCAAAAATGCATCTAAAAGAACAAGGAATAAACCCTATAATCGATTTATCAGTTGGTCAAAACTTACAAGATCATATCTTACTACCTTTATTCTTACAAATGAACCAAAACACAACGATTACCAATGAAATGATGACACTATCATTGTTACAGTACATGTTAACAAAATCAGGACTGTTCTCTGGTGTAGGCATTGTTGATTTTATGGGATTCATAAGCACAAAAAGTTTGAATTACCCTGACGTACAATTCCATCACACATACTACGCTGTGGGGGACAATTTTACTATAAAACCGTATTTAGAAGGCATTGGTTATAAAAAAGAATTAGTCGAAGTTATTCAAGAACTTAACAAAGGCGGCGATGTACTTGGTATATTTCCAACTTTACTTCATCCAAAATCAAAAGGACAAATACTTCTTGGTGACACAAATCCTACTACGAAACCAACCATTAAGACTAATTATTTCAAGAATCCTAACGATATGGAAACATTGCTAAAAGCAATCGATTTCATTCATAGATTAGAAAACACAGATACATTTAAAGCTCTAGGAATCAAATTAAATCAACTTAACATAGCAGATTGTAAGGAAGACGACACTAAATATTGGGAATGCTATATAAGACACATGGCAACGACTATTTATCATCCAGTGGGTACTGCAAAGATGGGAACCAGAGATTCAAGTGCAGTTGTAAATGATAAATTACAAGTATACGGCGTGAAAAACTTACGAGTAGTGGATGCCAGTGTGATACCAAATATACCAAGTGGCAACACCATGGCTGCCACTTTAGTTGTAGCTGCGAAAGCAGTTGATATTATTAGCAAAAAGTATGACCTAAAACACAACGAAGAGTTATAAAAATGTAGGTTTGTTGTAAACATTTTAATGCCTACAATAAATCTAAAAAATGTGTGATAAATTATTACCTTAAAGCTTTTTTACTACCATTACATTTGGTTTTGTCAATGCAAAGGTTATATTTGTTTTATAATTATTATATGTATTGTTATAAGGAATGTAGCTACAAGGCTTTGCCTGATGTAAATAATTATTTAAGTTGGCTTTATGTGCAAATTTGCATGCTATTTTTAATGGCTATTTAGCCTATTTAGGCTTGAACTTCTGTGAACTATTACTGACTATCAACTAAGAATTGTACCCTATTTATAGCAAATGAAATGATTGATTGATTACGTACAAAATAATGGATACAACCACTAAAATTTCAGCGTGTATATTATGTTATTTAAGTTTACTAGGAAAATTTTCATTGGGGCGATAAAGCCCATCCATATCATTTCATCCCTTATAAAGAGATTTCTTTTATAAGATTCTGTTGGTGCACAATAAACAGTATATGTATTGCATAAACGATTTAAAAAAAATTAAATGGACGATTCTCGAGAGGTTTCGTTGTAGACTTAAACATAATTTATTTGTTATTAACAAAAATTCGACCACTCTCATTTAAACTTGACCCAGTTTATAAACCAACCGCAACATTTACTCCACAACTCAAAATCAAATTTGGACATGTCATGCATGATAATATTTTAACATCTGTGTCAAAATTGAGGTCATAAATACGAAGATATAAGGAATGACCACATAACCGTAAATCAAATGTGAAAAAATTGTTCGTTTACGAAATGTCTTTGTATGTGACTGTCATTTATCTATTATCGAAATAAGTCATTGTGTTCCCCTAAACTATTGTTGCGTAATTACAAATTGCTGAGGTCAAACGGTGGCGTACCGCGAACTATGTATATATACGTACTATTCTGTTATGAAAGAGATTTGTACACATTGATGAATAGAAAGATAGAATATAATTACACGTGTTAATTTTATTAGTCTTCAGAGGAGTAAGTTTTTAATCGGATAAGCAAACAATTTTGAAACAATGACATGTTTGAGGCGAATTTATTTGGTAATATCAAAATTCCTTCATCTCGCTTAGTGGTAAACGACGATCAGGGTGTTGGATGGTAAACGGGCGCACGCATCAGAAGCCTCCAGTAATGGCGCTGAAAATGGATATCATCATCGTCATCAGCCGGGAAAATACCACTCCTGGACATAGGGTATGCCACAAACGCCGGTCACGTGCAACTTGATTCCAGCGACTCTCCGTGAACTTTAGGACGTCGGCCCCATCTAGTAAGGGGACGGCCTGGTACACTTTTCCCAGTACGTGATCGCCACTCGAGAACTTTTAATCCCCATCGGTTATCCGTTCTTCGAGTGATGTGGGCTGCCCATTGCTACTTCAGCTCACTAACTCGACGAGCCATGTCGGGGACCATATTTGGAGGCTTATGGCTAGTAGCCTTTAAATTCATTACTTCATATCATTAATGATATATATATAATAGATGATAAATAAACACCCCAACATAAAAAATATTTGAACTAAAAGTAAAAATTACGCTGTTATCCCTAAGGATTTTTTCTTTTAATCAAAAATTCTGGACTAATAATTCATTTATCTATGTTTTTACAAAAAGAAGTTTTATTTATTTTTCTAACTACTATAACTACTTATTTAATATATATTTAACAATTACCAGAACTATAAAGTTCATATCTAACGTTCCAGTGTTGATTGGTGATCGCAGTAAGATGTTGTTGATACATGAGTAGAAGCTGCTGCCCATTTCCTAAATTATTCCCTTAGGGTGATCCTATTCTAAACTGGGACCGCACGTTCCATTCCAATCCACTAGTCCGGTATCAACTACAATATGCGTCTAAGAACACGTCGCATGAATGCTAAACCAGTCGCATATGTTACATCACACGGTCAGAGGTCCTTGAAGAGTGAAGAAGTTTCGCTAAGCGCCGTGACATGACGAAACGAGCGAAGCCGAGTGAAGACGCTTTAGGAAATACACATGAGTACCTATTTAGGAATACTTATGTCATCATTAACAGCACATGCTACAGAACTTGCCAATCTGGAGAGCTGAAACCAACCAATTTATTTCTATTTAAAAAAACGGTTAAGTTCGTGTCGGGCCACGCGCAGTTCCGTAGTTGAACTGGTAGTAAAAAGTAAATTTGAGTGAAATTTGTACGAAATTTTCATTTTGACCGCTCCAAATATATTGTATAATTTGGTCGTCTATTACACGTTAACCTGTGAAGCCACCTTAGTCGTGATAGTTTTCCTTTAAAGTGTAGCATATGTACCACTATGTATTGTGATTTTTTTCAGATTTTTAAAAGCTTTCCCTAAAACAGATCCCTCAATCGAATTTTTAGCGCATGTCATATTATAACACTTATATAACAGCCAATCCCCCCGCCCAATAGTGGGATTAAATATGCAGATAATAATAATGGACTGGAGTGGATTTAGCTGGTAAGCCTGCCGAGTTGCGGAAGATTGGTAGGTTCCCGTGACTCGGCATCCAAAGGCGAGAGAGGGATACCGGAGTGGTTTTAGCTGGTAAGAATCCAGCATAACCTTTTAGTCCATACCAGACCATAGTCTTTTCCCCGAAGCGCCGGGTATCTTTTCAAGAATTCCACTCCGTAAAAAGGTACATTCGCTTTATTTAAATAAAATTAAAAGCCTGTTCTTAGTGTCTTTAATCAACATTATAACAGTTACCTGAATAAGTCCACAACTGAATGTGTCCATTGACCATACCATACGATTTCGCCCGAGACATCGTAGATTAGATTAGATTAGATTATCATTTATTTGCCAGCACAATACACATGAAAACAAAATACACACACACACACACATCGTATGTGATGACTTTAAAATATTTATCGCACGGGTAAACTTTATCGGAATATAAATATTTTTTTGGTATGTGTGTTACAGTCCGTGTGTCCTGCATGCTCCTGCGTGTCACTGCGACCTCAAACGATCTATTGTGTCAGTTCCCTATGGATCAAATCACATATCTAAGGCCAATCTCAGTCATGAACCGTACGATTGTGATATTATAGAAGTTCCTAATGTCATCATCATCAGCCATGGCACTACAATGTCGCGAAATAAGTATAATTTACATCCAACTTCATAGTGAATCACAATTTTCATTTTTAAACACCTGAGACCATTAGCTGCGTAACTGATATTGTAGCTAACAAGAAAGTTGTACGTTAATGATATTCATTTCGCGACACTTATTTTTAGGTAATTACTGCACAATGCCAGCTATTCTATTTAAAAAGATTATGGCAGCATAAATTAGATACAGAAGCATTCTAAGCTGGGTTCCCATTCCTGTTAAGCTAGGTTACGAGTTTTATGATATAGGATTAATGCGTGACAAATTTTATCTTGATAGGTTCATTCGTTCTGCAGTGAAAAGGCAATAAACATACAGCTATACAGTGTTACAATACCGAGAGTACGTACGACTATTCTCTTCAAATATTATCTAACATAAAAGTTAATATTATTTGAGGTCGCATAATGAGTAACTATGGGTCTACAAAGGTGTCACGAAGCCATACCACGGGTCGAGACATTGTTTACATAATTCACAAGTAAATGAACTCACGAGAAACATTACTACAAACTATTGCAACATAGTTTTTCTAATGCTAATTATTGTGACAAAACCAACGGAACTTATAAATGAAGATATTCGTTATTTGTACTCTAAATGTACAAAACGTCCGTCACGATGAGGTGAGTCGCGCTTTTTATATTTAATGTGATTTTAAAATTTTCCAATACCCGCTCTATAACCTAATCCTATATTTAATATCTCTGGTTATAAGTTATCTTATGAAACTTTTGAATAAAACCTTCTATTTAGGGTTCCCTACCCAAAGGGTACCCGACTGTCCGTCTGTCACCAGGCTGTATCTCATGAACCGTGATAGTTAGACAAGTATACGTGTTTTTTCGACGTTTTTTGAGATCTTGTGTTAAAAATGTTAAAATTCAAAACGTAGTGTAAAACGTCAACTGTCAAACGAAGAAGTGACATTAGCGACATCGAAAAGATGGGTACGGGTTTCGGGTGCGGCGTTCAAACTGGAGGAAAAAAATATATTCTAAGGGTCTCGCGTCGTAGTTCATATTAACGTTTGAGACGCTAGTTATTTTTCCTATTCTGTCAGTTCCTAACAAATCTTGTTCTGCTGGTATAGAACTTTTTATGTGTCAGTCCGACTCACACTTGGCCTGTTAATAAGCTGTAGCATGTCTTTCGTCGTGATGCTCAAGCCAACAGTGTCATCCCTGTCCTATCATACCCTGCTATCCAGCCAGTAGCTATATGAAGATATTATGCAGGAGCCTTTCACAAGAGCTGCGCACCGGTCTGAGGGCAACGGTCAGGCCCCTCTAGCTTTTAGCCGGTTTCTGTCTTTGACGGTATTTGCGAAACGATCTTACAAATTTTTGTAAAGTACTCTTTGCATGCGTACCTGTATATGTTTATTGTAATTAATATAACAACTTTATTATTATCAACGAGAAATAAAAGCTTTACAACCATCTGATGTTAAGTGATATTTTCGACCATGATACACATTAGTTTAGCCTCAGTAAAGTGCAGCGATAAATTAAAATTTAATGTAACAATCTGTTTATTTGTTGTAATTAGTTTAAATTGAATTTGACGTTATTTTTCATTAATTATGTGAATATTTGTACGACGCAAGGCTCAACATAGCAACCGTTGTTACATATAAGATCTGTAATACCTATGTTGGACAAATAAATTGATTTGATATACTTAGAAGATGCTAGTATGGATTTCATACTAGCTTTTGCTCGCGACTTTGTACGCGTAGACTTCAGACAGTATCCCGTAGGTAGGATCTACATGCTCGATCAGTTTAAAAAGTAGCCCATGTCCCAGTTTTATAGTAATAGGAATCTGTTCCATACATTAGCACTTTTCTCAAAAGTCTCGGGTCATCCTTTTCTAAAGGACATCCTGTCTTACTAGTCAAATATGTAAAGGTCAGTTTCCGTTTGAGATAAAGAGGTTAGGGTTGTCTCAATCGGAACGAAGCTGTGCAATACTTGCGTGTCGTAACAAACGTTGCCGAAAATGGAAAGGCGGGGGGAGCAGACATGCGTGCACGCACGTATCGAGCTAAGAATCAATATCATTTAATTATTTTTAAAAAAGGAACTTACTTACGGGCTCTAAAGAAATTTTATACTGTCCGCTGTGATTTTGTTACAAGATTTTTATTAATATTTGACTGGATAGTAAAATTAACCCGCATAGACTTAATAAAACTTGACTAGATGATATTGGTAGCGTTCCAATAAACCTTGATAGCCTAAGGATGTTTCGTGTGGAATAAAATCCTAATTACGTACCACCGGCACTTTCAGATAGTGAAACTTGAATTTAGCGTTATATTTAGTTAAATGCGAGTCGAACTCGCGCGCCGAAGGTTCCGTACAGAATATGAATAATGTGTTATAGCCCGAATGCGTTATTTAAGCATTTAGTTTGCCCAAATATACGTTCGTAATAATGCTCTAGGGCCGAAAACACACGCCTATTGATCATGTTTGATTGGACGTTAACATGATAAAAATATGATAACGGAATGTTTTCAAAATAATTCTGTAAGTATTCGTTTTTTTTTAAATAAAAAAACTCTGGGCTGAATCAATTTCGTATGGAAACAAAGGTTAGATGAAAATCATCCGAGAACAGTTTCAAACACCGACAGACTTGAATAGAAAATACACCATTTTCTTAGCTTGGTGACCGACGCAAAAATCCGTATAATAAATAATTACTTTTCAATTGCCACCTCCCCACTGTTGCCGACGCCGAACTTCTTAGTATAATATTCTATTGTTTTGAAGCTTTTATTCTTTTTTTGTGTTTAGTTTTTGTTTATATAGTACATTGATGGAACCCAAAAATGGTTATTTGATTTCATCTTTTTACGCCCGTAAATAATATTTCAATGCCACTATGTGTCGCAATCGATACGAACAACAAGAAACAAATCAGAAGATAGAAGTAAAAAGAAAAGAGCAAAACAAAAATGAACTTAGAAAAGAAAGGTCACGTCACGCCTAGAGAGGAAAGTTTTTTACCCAATACTACTAGCATTTCAGACTGACCATTAAGCCATCAACAATCCCACACTAAAAAGCGACACCCCATTAACATTGACCCTCGGAACCCGTCTATATTGCACAACACCCCGCCGCGATCGACTCAAGCGCAGTGGGCACTGGACCCGCATTGCGCGCGCGCGTTCCACACCCGTGACAGAGTAACAGTGACAAGTGTTGTGTTAACAATGATTCAGTAACTGTTATTGGGATTACGATTGGACAGGTAACGTTCATGGTCTATTGGTTGACCAAATTATCCTTGTTTAAGCTTTTGCGGCTCGTTAAATTGTAACGGAAGGCTGCCTTCTGAAAATGTGTTGCGAATATCGCAAATTGGGTTAGCATTTTGGATTGTGACATTGTGTATTTGGTGATTTCTGACATATATCATCCCGTAGGTGTCATAAAAGGCGACTTTATATGAACGCCAATGTTACTGCGATCGTCAATTCGCCAAGCGTCATGACTGTAGAGATAAGAAAAGCATTGCATACATTCGACCAGCTGACCAGACGTTTCAATTTTAACGGTTACAGAATCACGACCGTCTGCTTGCATCTAACATGTATCGTTTATATACTGGTATGTAGTGAGTTTAGATGCACTCATAAATAACTCATGTGCTACAAATGGGGATAGCTGATAGCTCGTAGTAAAACGTAGTACTAAAATTTACAGTAGAAAAGAAATTCAATTTATTAATGCTTTCCATCACTTTATCCCCGTTCGGTATAGTAACACTCCCTGCCTCCATAATCAAGAACTGTAAGATGCATTGCACTCGTATGCATTATTTGTAGACTATCCAGTTGTTCACGCAGTAGGTGTTTTTTTATTTCGTATAACATATAGATTGGTACATCTTTTTAGATTGTAGGCAAAAGACCAAAGAACCTGGTGTATCAAAGTACAGACTACAATATTGTTGCTAAGTGAAACCGATCCTTGAAGATCCCTAAAACCTTTCTAAATGAAACTCGTACAAGAATGCCTTTTCCAGTTTCATGATCCTTGAACAATTTATTTTTGAATCATTTGTTTTAGTGAAAAATATTCTCATACGTATTGATAAGAATGATATCTTCTGCCTGCTAGTAAAACTCAACCTTCTGTGAACGGTCATTTGACTGACATTGGTAAAGATTAAAATCATACGTCCGTCTATATACGCTTCGGATTGCTAACATTTGCCGATTCAATCTCGAAAGCTGTTGCTCAAACTGTTTTATATTACAATGTAAAGGGTCAGCCCATCGCTTAATTTCCTACTGCTCCGTTGCTACACAACATTGCACTAATCTTGTAATATACTATCGGAGATATATCTGTGTTGCACTCAGAGATTTATATCTGAGGCAACAAATTAATTTATGTTGTTGAAAGTGGAAGAAAATTACGAGCACTTACTTCCACGAAACTATCATATTGACTTGTGCTAGCGTAACGAAATACTTTTAGCACAAATTAGATAATCTCTTTAATTCGGACCGTTTTTTCACGAATTACATTCAAATCTAAATACGTCTGGGACTTTTTTGGGTTCCGTACCACAAAAGGAAAAAACGAACCCTTATAGGATCACTTTGTTGTACGTCTGTCTGTGTGTCAAGATAATTTTCTCTCAGAAAGTTGACATTAATATCGAATGCTTGGATCTATGAAGAATCAAACTTCGCGAACGCAATGTTTACGCTGTACATTTTGTAGATTTCCCTTGCAAGTGCAAGGAATCAAAACTTATAAGGGTTCTTCCTATTGACCTAAAATCCTGAAATATGTCAAGAACTTACAGCACTAGTACAGGAATAAATCTGGAAACCGTTTTTAGTTACATCACAATAAAATAGTTGTTTTTTTTACGATTTTTTAAGTTGGATCGCGATAAATGAGATGCTTTTAACTGTTTCTAACAATACACGTAAATCGACGATGACAATACCTAACCATTTCATCGCATTCACCTGCTAGCAATGAGAAGTTTCGCAAATTTAAGCAACGAGTGAACATGACACTGGTATGTTTTTGGCAAAAACCGCATTGCATCCACCGAGCGTATCAGTATGAAGTGTGGAAAATGTGACTGGCCGACCTTGATAACCACATGCGGTGGGTGACCACTTGTCTTTAAATCGTGCTACATTCAATCAATTGTAGAATAATACAGAATATAATAGGAGGGGATTTAGGGATTGACTTGAACGCGTCAGATTAACGTATAGAGGGGTACCTTGCACCCTGTTGGGTACCTCCACCAGGTATAAGCTATTGATCTAGGGACGCGTGTCTAGGGTAGCCAATCAGAATAGTAAAAAATCGATGGTTAGAAATACTCGAGCGCTCGCTGTGACCTTGAACTGACGGGAACATTTGTCAATAGAATTACTGACGATGCGCAAGAATTCATGTGGACTTGTTCATAGAAATATTAATAAATGTTTTACAATTCTGAAGAAGCATAAGCAAACAACCAGGTTTTCGTTAGCGGTACGGCAAATTTATCTTGCCCACTGTCCATATAATCAAATAGTAGTATTAATAGCACTAACTGTGTTCCAGAAATGAAAAATAACCTCCAGAACTCCGCATCAGAAAACAGAACCAATATTTGAGGAATATTTTAAACAACTACACTTTCACAAACTTTCAACAAACTAGTTTTTTTCTTCTCAAAACATTACCCAGTTAACAGATATAAATATTATGCCACAACCACAGGCTGTGGTTGCCGAAATAAACGCGAGGGAAGTGAATAAGTCAGATCGTGGTGTTCTGTGGTCGCGGTGACATTGAACTGGCGATGACGTTTGTAAATCGAATTAGTGACGGGCGGCGGAGATACGATGCGCAAGAGTACTTTGTTTTGTATGGATTTTGGTCGGAAGTTCAAACAGACCGGGATTATGATTTTGCGTTATGTTTTCATAATGTTATCTGTTAAGAATTTCTTAAATTAAAACGAGCTTGGGAATATGTACAAGTGCATAAGATTTTTTTTGTATGACTCTGTCTATTCTTTGAACTAGTTTTCACCGTAGAGTAATTTGATAAACTCACTGAAACCACAAAAAAGCTCTAGACTATCAGGCGTATTTCCTTTGGCTCTCCTGTAGTAGAGTAGTGCCACAGACTATTATGCACCCTTCTTTTCACTTTTTCAGAACGTATCTGAAATGATATAAGGCAAGGCAAGGCGTGGGCTACTTGCGTGACAAATTTCATCAAAATCGGTTGTACCTTTTAATTCTATTCAATCCTATTATTTTATTACTTCATGTCGTGTATAGATCTTAAGACTAATACATCGATGCAGACACGAACCCTAGCAGGGCACTGAAATATTATTATATTATACAACTTAAGTCATAATTATGTCAAACAATATATCAAATTTACATGTCATGTCAAACGTAATAGCCAAATACAAAATAATAATAAAATTAATCTCTTAAACTAAATAATAATGTCAATTTTAGTCGTAAAAAGCTAACAAACAGACAGAGGGACTACAAGGGACAAATATTGGTGTGATCCGAGAACATGAATTCACGAACGTAAAAAATAATATGAGGCGGCACAACAAAAAATATGTTACCTCCATGGTACGAGAATATTCTTACTACTGACTTCTGTCCTACATATCAAGTATTTGCACTAAGTCGTGAATTTCTAGTTACATAATAATGCATGATGAAGATAATGATCTCAGTGTGCGAAATTACTCAGCACACGTTAATTGTTCCTCTGAAGACGTGGTTTCGTATAATTAGCGAGGTGATTAACATAGTTTTCGCTTTATAATTTTAGCTAGTTTTAGATAATGGTTTTAAAGACTGATATTGTATGTGATGTATCAGTAATATAAGCAGATATAAAGCAGCATTGATGAAAACATATTTCCGGAAAAGATCCTTGAGGAAAGAACCCTAAACTTAAATGTTGAAGGATAGGACAATAGGATCAGTAGAACCTTCAAATTTAAATAATAATAATCATCATCAACAGCCTATATATACGTCCCCACTGCAGGGGCTCAGGCCTACTCTCCTACAGAGAGTGTATGGGCCGTAATCCACCACGCGAGCCCAGTGCGGAACGACGGACTTCACATGCCTGTTCAAGACATGCAGGTTTCCTCACGATGTTTTCCTTCACCGTTATGCAATCGGATTTAAATAATAGATGTGCAAAAAAGCTGTTTATTCATCATTTAAACTACTCTTTTAAATAATCTCAATTAAATGTCGCTTTCAGACTGATGAAAAGGTTGAATGACTCAGCATTGTCTTCGTGATCTAATATCAAACAAACGCTGGTATTGAAGTAAATTTTACTAACACGAGTACATATTTACAGAACTTGAATACTTAAACGCGCATCCTTTATACAAATTAACATAGACCGAGCTAAACTTTATCCACAAAAGTATTGACTAAAATTAACTAAGCCTATACCACGTGATTTTAAACTACGATTGACGCTGTAATCGTGATCATTTGAACTTTGTAAACGTTTGGTTAAGACCTTGAACTTAGTTAAAGCGGAAAATGAAGGCAGCCTAGCAAAAGTGTTTAGTAGACCACGTCTGTCAGTCGAGGCGAGGGGTGTTATACAATATCGACCTACTTGTCTTGTGCAGTTTTTGTGATGCCAGCCGCGCGCCACCGCCGTGCGAAATAAATAACAGTAGGTAAAAGGCAGCGGTTCCACACCTTTGAAAAAATTAAAACAATAACAAAAAGCCGTGGTAGAAAGTGGAACATTCACTGATATAAAATAAAAATTGATCAAAAACGTCTGAGCTGTAATGAACGCGGCACTAGAAAATCCAGCTCAGCGCCAAGAGACAAGAAAAAGTAATTAATTGAATAAAAATATTACAAAAAATTATTTCACTTTAAACGCTCCCATATGGTACGTTAATCACTTAGACAATACTTTTATACTCAAACATCGTAGGCCACATCGTCGCTTACCATCAGGTGAGATCGTGGCCAAGCGTTGATCTATACTCTGTAAAAAAAAAACTTTTCGTTCTGTAAATAAAATCAACTGATATTCTATGAATCAAGAAAATTCAGACAAAAGACAATGTTAAATAGTCTTAAAATTCATAACTCAATTACACGTAATACTAAATTATAACCGCCTCCGTGGCATAATGGATGGGTGCGAGAGATACACGCACACACCCACACACTTTATATGTATAATTTAGTTCATAAGTAATAATAAAAATATTAGTTATTTGATCTTATAAATTATACTCGTATAATCCGGAGGGGAGCGGCGCTGGATGCTGAAATACAGGTTTTTACTTAGCTAAAAAAACGGAGGTCCTGGGTTCAATTTCCTGACGGTACTCGGTTTGGTTGGTGGTAGAGCATTTTCTATGTCCGCCTATCTAAACTCCCACCATGTTATCTAAGTCTGCCGCCAAACAGCAGTGTTAATAGCACTGTTGTGTTCCGGTATGAAAGGTAGCAGAGCCAGCGCCTCATTAGATTGAGGCTTCTGGGTGCGCACGCTTACCATCCAACGGCCTTATCCTCACTTACCATCAGGAGTTGACGGCCAAGTGCAAACCAATCTTAAATTTTAAAAAAGGTAATCACGATAATGATATTTTGTAAACAATATTCGGGCTATAGTTTAAGCATCACAGACTGAGCTCTAATATAAGAGCAGTACATATTTTTTCCAATCACGCCATTGTCCGGACGGAAGTTGTATTTTTGTTTGGGCGTTATGAACGTTTGCAGTGTCACTAAATTAACTTTCATTCAGCTCCCGCCGAGAGATAAACAACCCGCACAACATTTTCAATCAGCAACTTTCAATCTTATCTAATAAGAGCAACATTTGTGCTTTTGTTATAAAAATATTATTACCTAATTTCATTTTCCTGGTAATGAATTGAGTTTATCTAATGTGGATGTGTAGCTCGACGAGTCAGTGAACTGAAGTGGCAATGGGCAGGTCACATCGCTCGAAGAACCGATAACCGGTGGGGAGTAAAGGTTCTCGAGTGGCGACCACGTACCGGGAAACGTCTACCCGGCCGTCCCCCTACTAGATGAACCGACGGCCTGGTCGATGTGGCGTACCATGAGGGAGACCTTTGTCCAGCAGTGGACGTTTCCCGGCTGATGATAAACATGAATGTGGATATGTACGAACAATTTTGCTACTAGTTTAGGTCACTGCGGTAAGACATTGCTCACCCCAGATACACAAACCACATTTCACTAACATTCTTTGATCTTCATCACAATTACGACTTCCCCGAAAACAACAACTTGTGAATATTCAGAGGAAGAGTAAATAGGCACCTTCTAGACCAACACGTAACATCGTCGACCTCATCGTCACTTACCATCAGGTGAGATTAAGGTCAAGTGTTGATCTATCTTTTATAAAATCAAATAAAATTCCCAGAAAATATTTACAAATAACGTGATGTTCATAGTATTCCTAATGGCCGCTGATTCAAATACAAGCTTTAATAGCAATCATTAGATAAATAAATCAGTAGTACATTATGGGGAGGCCATTTCGGCAAGAGACATTTTACAAAATGATGATGATGATAACCAATAAAAGAACATAATGTCGTGTCATTCAAGTACATATAGACAGTAAAACACAGATGTATGTATGTGATCTTATATTTAACCCACTTCTCACGTAATTCAATAGAGGAGCCATTGCACTGCACCGTGAAGGTAGATAAACCTTCGATACTGGTGCAAAGAAATAATTACTATCCATTATTGACTACAAACACAATGCTAAATTCTAGTATTAGCATTGCAGTAACTATCAGGTTTCCAATCTACATGTACACACGGCTACACATCTAGCTATACATTTCCAGTATACGCTGTCCTCACATTGAATGAACTCCCGCACGACGCTAGTTCATTTTATACTGAAAATGTATAGCTTGACCTATAGCCGTGCGTACAACTTGAATTATAATAATGTTGTACATGTTATTGTGCCCTTAATTGAAATTTATGTACGAATGATAAAAATCATTACCATTGGCTTTTCGGTGAAGGAAAATACCGTGCGGAAACCTGCACACTCCAGAGAAGAAGTTCAAAAGTGTGTGTAAAGTCTGCCAATCCAGACTGGGCCCGCGTGGTGGACTACGGCCCGTCTCTCTGTACAAGAGCAGGCCTGACCTCCTGCAGTGGAGACATATACAGGCTGTTGATGATGATGATGTACCCTTATTAGTCAGCGTGTCAAATTTAATGATATAACTAAATAAAATAAGAGTTTTGTCATCCGAGTAACTTGATATTTCGCATTTTTCGAAACCATTAGTTTATGCAAAGCTCAAATAATAATATGGATTATCTTTTTATATTTCGGAGTTATTCAATGTCCTTTATGGTACAAAATAAGATTTAAACCCAATCTATATGGTGACACTATGGTACAAAATTGGGTAGATATTTTTACACTTGACAGTACAAAGGAAAATAAGGTACACTCGAGTACAAAAATATGTATCCACTTTTGAAACTTGTCACATTCGCCCTTATTTGTTCCTTTGTTTTATGTTGAGGGAATTGACAGTTAAAGGTTAATTTAACATGGTACGTATTTTTGTACTTGAGTGTACTAGTGTTACTTTCAGCCAACGAATACACGGGTAAAGTCAAATACCGCAAAAGCGTATCAGTAACAAATCAAACATAGAGTTATCAAATTGCAGCATTATACAACAGAGATCGGAATATGCGTTCCTATCTAGCACGCTGTCATAACATGACATAGATATGACTAGATCTTGAGTCCCCGGAAGCATTTATTAGATGTTGAATTTCAAAAGCATAATCTGTTTATCACTGTTTTTTTATAAAATTGAAACGATCGAAATCTTACAAAAAAATACGTAGTAAAATAGTAAAAGAATGATTGTCAAGTTTCTTTGCAGTGTACAACATACATATTTAAAAAAAACACTTCATGCCATTTATAATACAATTTTCAATTAACAGCTTTGAGTTGTGAGAAAAGAAAAACATTACGAGTGTGTTATAGAGGAGACGTGGTAGTGTTTTGCTTCTAACTGTAACATGCGTACAGCCAGGGATTGGAACGCACTGCCGCGTCTATATTCCCATTAAAAAAAGCTACAACTTGGATGACTTTACGTCAAGAGCGAACACTGAACAGGCACCTTCTAGAGCAACGCGCCCTATCGTAGGCCACGTCGCTTACCATCAGGTGAGATCGTGGACAAGCGTGGATCTATCTTCAGTAAAAAAGACGTAACTTTCAATTTACATATATTTCGCTATATGCTACTATTTTCAGTTTTACGCAGTGGTACAATTAAATTGTAATGGTTAAAAAAAGTACAGCAATACACAACTACCCCAAAAATAAAAACCAATAATAGATATTTACAAACTTCGCTAGTTATAACTAGCTTACTAGCTTCCGCCCGCGACTTTGTCCGCGTGTACTTCAGAATTTATTCTACTTGTTCGATAGGCATAGAAGGCATCTATCTCCATTTCCAGCATAAGGTACAAAATAGTGTTTATTCTGTTACGTAGGCTAATAGTTTAAAGAAACAAAAGAAATTTCAATATCTGACGTAGTACATTCAAATAGTCTTCACACTAATGTTATAAACGCGAGAGTTTGTATATACGAATTACATATTCTATGGTCGGTTGCTAGGCAACGCGTTTTTGCTATGCCCAAATTGCCCATGTAATCCCACTAATATTATAAGTGTGATTTTGTACAATTTACACAATATGTCTTCATAAATTATAGTCTATATGTTATTCTGATGTATAAGCTATATTATTGTAAAGTTTCATTCAAATCCATTCAGTAGTTTTTCCGTGAAAGCGTCACAAACATCCAAACATCTAAACATCCAATCATCCAAACTTTCACACTTATAATACTAGTAGGATAAACAAAAAATAACCAAAAGCAATATCCATATTGATACAACAAAGCTAACAGTGAGGTGTAAAACTCTTTAACCATTGGCTTGGTTGCATATAACTCAGTGTGACAGTAATCCATCAATAAAAGCAAAGTGTCCATGGCTGACATCGTCGGATGCGTCACACGGAACGTTGCAGTGTCATAATAGGTAACATTACATAACATTTACATAAACACCTTGTGAGGGCATAGCGTACGTGTGCTTGCAGATACATTTGTTATTGTTCTTGTGCTGGAGCGCAGGCGCAGTCTACGGTCTTTATCTGTGTGAAAAGATTATTTCAATGCGACGATTTCTGTTTTTCAAAATGAATATATCTAAAGCTAGAATCAAAAAGTATGTATATAGACATCTTCATCGAACGCTCTAAAACAAGTGAACGAAAAGTAAATACAAAAAAAACTGCGCCATTTTTTTAAACTTTTTATGATTTTGATATACCCAATGTCACTTTTATATTAAAAAAGAATCTAACGACACCTCTCAAGCTAAAATCCATCGAGTCGTTCAGGCCGCACAGCGTGCCAATCAATTATGCATACATACTCTTGAAAAACATAACCCTCCTTCTAGCGTAGTCAGGTAAAGAAGGGAGCAATGCACTCAAACTGAGTAATTAATAATACGAGATATACGAATAAAATTAAAGACGACAACTTTGGCTGTACAAAGAGTGTGAACCAACACACGCCTCGATTTCCCCACTCGATAAACAAACATAGATGTTATGGATTCAGAACCTCGGTGGTCATATGACGTCACGAGTAAATTAATCTGCTTTCGTTACTCTGAGGAAATTCACGTTAATGCCAGCGGCCAACCTTTACCAACCTTGAGTACACTACACCGGTAATGCAACTTTTACAGACCAGTTGCAGACAAGTTTATTACAATCACACATCATATCAAACAAATTCTTCAAAGAAAATTTTAACAAAATTTTATAAAGTTGTAATTTTGTTTCATTTTTTAATTAAATCTGCATCATCCATCCCATGATCTCAATCCACCCGCACAATTGTAATGTACGAAGTAAGTTTGTTTGTCCTTCCATTACATCGTCACTTCATTTTTTATAAGTGTAGTTGACTAACCGGAAAAGGATGTGTGATTCTTTTAATCCCGATCAAACAAGAAGTTCCCGTGGGATAATTCCTGGAAGTCCACGCGGTTCTTCCGCGGGCAAAGGCTACCGGACACCAATACATTGATAGAACATCGTTAAGCTAATCGTGATGATGTGTTTCTCATTTTTCAGGAATATCCATTAATGAACGAAATATTAATGCACCATGGGTATCTTAACGGCCGTGTCAGCGGCCACCAAATCAGCCCTGACAATAGCTGGAATCAGCAAGCTCACCTTCATACCCGTCATGTTGGCTGCCATGGCATACTTCAACTACGAGCTTCTGGACCCCGAGAGTAGACCCTTCAACCAGAAATACCTACGAGAAGAATATGACTTCGTTATAGTTGGAGGTGGCTCTGCGGGAACCGTGCTAGCTAACAGACTGACAGAGATTGAAGGATGGAATGTCCTGTTGCTGGAAGCAGGTGGCCACGAGACTGATATAAGCGACGTGCCGCTTCTATCCCTATATCTACATAAGAGTAAATTGGATTGGAAATACCGGTAAGTGTAATTACTTAATTCCTCCCAGTTTGTTGCTCAAATTAGTCATATCCAACTAGTTATTGGGTTGGTAAGAACACAGAAAAACACGTTCGCGTTAACTCCATTTGCTAACATTTTCCAAGCAATTTGCTTATTGCAACATGTACTAAATCGTCAACTGTCTAATGGCCCTTGCGTTTCAAGGCCTCATATTGCACTAGTATTTAATGTGAGCTGTCCATAGTTCCAAGAATCCATATTCATATTTTATATAATAACAGTAGAAATAGGCCGGTATAATTTTATAATATTGAAAAGAAAGAAGAAAAAAAACTTACATTTTTGAACATAAATAATGACACCAATCAATAATCTTATTTTCAGAACACAGTCCCAAGACTCGGCTTGTCAAGCAATGATAGACAAGCGATGCAGTTGGACAAAGGGCAAGGTGCTCGGAGGGTCCTCAGTGCTCAACACAATGTTATACATCAGAGGGAACCGACGAGACTTCGACCAGTGGGAGTCCTTCGGAAACCCAGGGTGGGGGTTCGATGACGTCCTGCCTTACTTCAAGAAGTCAGAAGATCAGAGAAATCCATACCTAGCGAAGAATGAATATCATAGCACAGGTAATGCAAATAAAAGACTTGAAAAGAGTAACAAAAGCCTTACTCATATAAATGTTGGAAACATGGAAATTGTGTCAATGAGAGTATGTAGAAGATGGGTAACTTCAACTTTTAAAAGAAAGATACAAAGTTTGCCCGGAGGCTTCATCTGGTAAAATTCACGGATACATAGTAACGTATCACTGAAATTTTACTGCGATCACCAACTTGCCTATATATTCGTTGTGATTTTGAAAAATCGTTATATAGAAAAACTGTTTGTTGTCATTTTTTCTTTTAAAAAAGAGGCTTTTATGCAGCCGTTGAATTATCGGGCACATAAAGACAAAAAGACTTGTTATCGATCACAAAATTTTTCTTATAAAATCAATCTAAAATCGATATCTCCAATTCATAGTTCAAGATTTTGTAACTGCATACCTTTCATCAGCCGGAATACGCCCACTGTTATATAATTAGTATTGTAGAATTAAATAAACAAATTGATGATTTCAGGCGGCTACTTAACCGTGCAAGACCCTCCATACAACACGCCTATCGGCGCCGCTTTCCTTCAAGCCGGCGAGGAGATGGGCTATGACATCGTTGACGTCAACGGAGCACAGCAGACTGGCTACGCTTGGTACCAGTTCACCATGAGAAGAGGAACCAGGTGTTCTACGGCTAAAGCCTTCATTAGACCAGTCAGGTTGCGACAGAATCTCCATGTAGCCTTGTTCTCTCACGTGACCAGAGTTCTGATCGATCCAGAAAAGAAACGAGCTTATGGTGTTGAGTTCTTCAGAGACGGAGAGAAGCAAGTGGTATACGCTAAAAGAGAAGTCATTTTATCAGCCGGAGCAATTGCATCGCCGCAACTATTAATGCTGTCTGGCATAGGTCCAGCGAAACATCTAACTGACGTCGGCATAGAGGTGATCCAAGACTCTCCAGGCGTGGGAAGAAACCTACAGGATCACATTGCTATTGGCGGTCTCGTATTTAGGATAGATTACCCCATTAGTTTGGTTATGAACCGCCTTGTAAATATTAATTCAGCTTTAAGATATGCCATCACAGAAGATGGACCTTTGACATCGAGCATAGGACTGGAGGTAGTGGCCTTTATCAACACTAAATACGCAAATTCTTCCGATGATTGGCCTGATATTGAATTTATGATGACGTCAGCCTCAACTCCATCTGACGGAGGAACTCAAGTGAAGAAAGCTCACGGTTTGACTGATGAATTCTACAATGAAGTGTTTGGAGAAATATCGAACACAGACGTGTTTGGAATATTCCCTATGATGTTACGACCTAAGAGCCGCGGTTTTATCAAACTGAGATCTAAGAATCCGCTAGATTATCCGCTTATGTACCACAACTATTTGACTCATCCAGATGACGTGGGTGTGTTGAGGGAAGGTGTCAAGGCCGCCGTGGCTGTTGCAGAGACCAAAGCCATGAAGCGTTTTGGTGCCAGATTCCATGACAAGCCTCTACCTAATTGCAAGCACCTTCCCTTATACACAGACGAATATTGGGACTGTTTCATTCGCCAATACACCATGACAATTTACCATTTATCTTGCACTGCCAAAATGGGACCAACGAGTGATCCAATGGCGGTTGTGGACCCACAACTAAGAGTATACGGTATAGAAGGACTGCGTGTGATAGATGCAAGTATAATGCCCACTATCACCAATGGTAACATAAATGCACCGGTCATAATGATAGCAGAGAAAGGCGCCGATATGATAAAGGAAGCTTGGATGCCAAAGACTGCAAAACGAAATCGTAGGACATTGAAATGTTCCAAATTTAAACAACTAGAACAATTAGTTAGAGGCAAGAGAGAAAGTTTACTTTGTAGAGTTGAGAGATGACGATAACAACCTGTAGGTAAAAGCCATTATTTAAATTTAATAGATACCAAATTACGTCACATCACAGAATAGGTAATATTCGAGATTTTGGTGTGTCTGGAAGCTTTACATTTTAAGGAACTGTTACCGTTTTGATCTAGTCTCGAAAACAACGAAAATGGCAAAACATTGTTTTAAATACAAAATGTACAGCAGTAGTTTCCAATTTTAGTGTTAGAATAGAATACAGATTGTACATATTATACAGAGGCTAATGGTTTAATTGATGTAAATAAACGAAGAAATAAAATAATCATTTTGCTTTCCATTATCATAACACTGATGCAATTTGACACTGACACAGAAACATTTTATAGCCAAAGCGCTGCAATATATTATACGATTCTACTAAGACTTTGGAAGGCTCATCATGTGAACCATTCAAGACTAAGTTTGAGTGTCCTACTTTTTACAAAGAAGCATGTGCAATAGATTTAAATGCAAACACATAGCGCCATCTGTGTTCTCGAGATAAAATTACTGAGTCAGCTACTTTACTACCTAATGCTGCTACATTAGGCTGTAGTACTGATACAAGAATTATCATGTACTACGCCATCTGTTAACGATCCAGCAAAGTCTTGAAGTTCGGTTCCAGCTAGCAACCTAACGACTTCGTTTCCGTTCCAAAGATGTCTCTGACTTCGTATTGTAATTTTATGCAACGAGGATACTTTCCTCGTTGCATAAAATTGCAACTGAACATAATGAACAGTTATGAAAGTGTCCAATAAATATAGTATTTTTGATACACACTGACGGCTGATTAAAAGACCGCCAGTTGAGGATTTCTTATGATTGAGGTGGAGCTAAGGAGTAGAGAAGCAACGGGTCGGCGTGATTTTTTGCATAGAGATATTGTGAAGAGTGTATCGTCTCATACGAATGCCTCAGCACCGGGCATTGATACTGCGTTCTGCAGCGCTGGTTTCCAAAGTACCCCTGTAGCCAAAAGATAAACAGTGGATATCACATCAGCACCACCGATTTACGGCGAAGAAACAGGTGTGCTACGACGACACTGTACTTGTAGAAGAAAAAGACAATATGAAAGACATCAACGCGCGCTTCACAAACGTTAAAAATTGCAGTATTTTGTTTCACTTAATTTCGTACCTTTGAAATGTTATCCAATTTTTTGGTGTACCTTGAAGTAGTAATACACATTTCACACCTTTGTTTTAATATTTAAATGCCTATGTGGCTACAAATTTGGACTTACAATCCGAATGTCCCGGGTTCGATTGACAGTATATTATTACTCGGTTTGTTGCTTGTATTTCCTACACCTAGTCCACCTAGCTCTAGCTACAACCGTGTTATTTAAGTGTGCCGCCAAACATATGTGTTAAAAGCACTGGTTGTGTTCCAGTATGAAATGTAACAGGGCCAGCGACTCATTAGAGTTAGTTTTCTGGATAACCTCGCTTTCAATCAAACGACCTTATCGTCAGGTCAGGTGAATGCCAAGTGCAAACCCGAGCCGGTGAGTGTGGAGCCAGCACGCGAACTCCCCAGATTATCATCCGGGCATTATATAGTTATGTATATATAGCACGTTCAACCTCATGAAATGACGAAGCTTTCTGTATATCTAGCACATTACAGTATGCCAAAGATCAACAGCCCCAAAACCGTACAGACGAACAAAACGTTATGCAATTACATTGAGATGCATCTGCATCGAACAAAGAACAACTTTTCCTGCTGCATCATCGCTTATCAAACAACTTGAGTCTTATTAAATCGTATTATGCAAGCTGTGTACAGTACTTTACATTGTAACACGAGCCACGAAATACATGAACCTCGCACTTTTGTAAAATGATAATGTAATAAATTTGTAGTTGCAATTTTTTTGCTATCGCTTTTTAAGTTTCTTTGCCAAGTTGAGAATCAGATTTTTTCCATCAGTTTTTTCAAATAACGGCCGCCTACTTGACCCTTTTCTCGACCTGGTGGCTAGTGAAGATAGGATAGCAGTATTCTATTTGCAGAAGCCACGACTTAAAGAATGAAATCTTTCATTAATGGAGTACTACAGTGTTACAATATGTGTGAAAATATGGCTTTTTCGTTGTATAGTGCCGTGTAGCTTTAGAATAGAATCTTCCGCGGGTGTCGTTTAAAGCGACAAAGGGAAGACTAAAGGGAAACCTATGTTACAACAACATATTACTGCAATCACCAATCTACCTACCAAGTGTGGTAATAATTGAAAAACCTCTCTTGGAAAGTCCAATGTGACGATCTATTAGGGAGGCTCATGCCCAACACTGGACTAGAGTGATCCCTCAGTCGTTTTTAACGACGCCGTCCTATTCTAAAGCCTTAATCCCACGGCGAACATAGAATTTTATAAGCAAAATTAATTTAACATTTAAAACCCATAACGCTTGTCGTTAAGGCCCATCGATGTATTCAGCATCATAAAATACCTGATCAAGATTGCATAATACCGTTTTGACATGCTTTGACAAATCTTGGCACGATGGAATGTTAATTTAACAAATCATTTCAATACATGCATTTTAAAGATGACATTTTGATTGAATTTCAAATTTTATTTTATTGTTTAATCATGTTTGATACATATGGTGAGAGAAAGAATTAGATTTTTTTATAGCAAAAGAACAGTTCCTCTACGTTAATTGACCTAGAGCTTAGCTAGCAGTAGCTCTTTAACAATTGGTCGATGATCCTAGTCAGCGGGGCCCTCTAGATAATAGTCAGCTTAAGTTATTGTCATGTACTTAGTATAAAAACATATGAAAGCGGCTCAGGACTCGTAAGTTGTAATTCAAAACTTACTATTTGCACGGAAGCGAACTTTCAAACTTAACTAAGCTAAACATAACTGCACTAATTTAGCTTTTGAAATGAACACGTTTCTGTACTACGGCCGCCTTTTCGTCAAATTAAGGCCCATTGCTTTTTGTTTTTGTTTTATTTATTTAGATAAAGATTGCTTATTTGGTAAGACATTTTACCGCGGATTTTATTTCGAAAATTCCACCTTTAGACGCATGCATAAAATTTAACATTGTTAAACATTTCAACAACATTGAAGAAACAAAAAAACTTGAAAAATTAGGTTGTTTCAGTCTACCCGTAGAAATAGTTTTATGTTATTTTAATTTCTTATTTATTTAATATTGTTTATTATGTCTCTAAATATATTATTAATTAGTGTTGTGTGTATAAGTATCTGTAAGTTAATTATATTTGTGTATCGCTGCGTGCAAATTGTTAAAATCTTGTTAGAATAGGGTCTGGCTGCATAACGGGTACTGAGTCAGCTCCTGCAACAGAACCTTCTCATTTTTATATGTATTAATCGTAATGTATGAATTAGTTATATATATGTGTGTGTGTGTGTGTATGTCTAATTTGTCTGTGGCAAATAAATGGCTTAAATGGTTTAAACATTGTTTGAATTAATGTGACTATTTACAGAAAAAATAATATTTAACACTACTGCTTTATATCAAAGTAAATTATTGCAAATTATGCATAAACATAATCATATATATTCTCAACTGCTAAGTTGCTTCGTAGTTATTTTTAATGCTAAGCTTCACATATTAACAAGTCGCATCAAATTTATCAAGTCAAAGGCAACACCATCTCCACAATGCACCTGTCAAACAAATTATCAACTGTTTAACCTTCGAGTCATCTCCTCGGAAGTCGCCGCACAGCAGATGGGAGGTGACGACCTAAATGTATTAGTAGTGTTACACAACCAAATATAATAGCATGCTTATTTACATAATGTTGCTATAAGTCATAACGACTTTGTGACCCGAAGGCATTGCCAGTGGGTTAGTCAGTCACACAAACCCATGAAGAGTTTACTTATATTTCTATGGTCGCATGTCAATCGATAGACGATTATTAGTTTTAAATGATCCGCCTCCGTGGCCTAATGGCTACACGTTCGGACTTACAATCCAGAGATTCCGGGTTCAATCCCAGTGGAGGTACCTGTAAGTACTCGGTTCGGTTGGCGTTTACAAAACCGCATTATAAATATGGTAAGTGACGATAAGGCCGTTGGATTTAAAGCATGCTCAACCTAATGAGGCGCTCGCTAGCTCTGTTACCTTTCAAACGGAAGCACAACAGTGCTATTAAAACTACTGTTTGGCGGCAGACCTAAGTAGCATGGTAGTAGCTAACTAGGTAGACATAGGAAATTATATACTAGAATAGGTACTACCCCCATTGAGGTAGACCTTGGGATCGTCAGTCCAAGGATGTATGCACGCTTTGTTTGATCTTCTGAAGTTAGCTACAAAAGGCCGCGAAGTATCAATTATAAACGTTTAAATGGGAGGCAAGGCAAGTTAGCGGATGGAAAGAAATCCTAGGTACACATACATTCCGACAGTACATGCGTGAAATTCCGGAGCAGCTAACTGTAGAGGGGCTAACATAGCGAGCGAGTAGTGTTTGATTTGACAGTTCAACAAAGTAAGAGTTAACAGATGTAAATTACATTTAACAAGCAACATAAGTGCATCATCATAATCGTAACAAGACCACATCATCATATCAATAAAACTCAACTTCCTTTAATGTAAGAACCGGTGCGCAGAGCAGTGGAGCTAGAGAAAACTGCTACAACTAGTACTTATAAACTACGTAATACTGCTCAAAATGTAACGACGCGAAAGATAACAACTGGGACAATAGTTGAGTAACAAACTAGAGTCTAAAGATAGTTTTGGAACCGGAACGACTGGAGCAAGGAGTTTAGGAAATTACCTAAAAATCCAAGAATGTTTCAAACTCAATCTAGTTGCAATTGGAAAGAAAATACTTCCGGTTATTCGCTCGATAAAAGTTTCTTACTAAATTCTATTGCTATAATCTTTTAAAATAGAATATCTAGCTTTGTACAGTAATTATCTACAAATAGGACATAGAATTTTATAGGTTGCGAAATGAGTGTCATTAAGATACAACTTCCTAGGGAGTCTATTATCGTTCAAAGTGCCATCTAGAGTCCGTTATGGTAGCTAACTATAAAGTTGTACGTATTAATTATCAAAGTCAGTATTCTTTATTAAAATATGTATTATGGCAACAGAAATTTAATATGAAATCATTCTAAGTGGAATTCCATTAAGTCCCATTAATAAAACAGCAGTCACCAGAACTCGAGAATTTTGTCTTAGTGTCATCTCCTTTACGATCTAATCTGGTTCTTTGACATTTAGAAATATAAATTCAATATTTTCAACGGCAATATTTTGAAAATTAAGGCCGCATTTTTATTTATTTAAAATCAACACCAAATATTTATAGACACATCAACAATCAACTTTAAATACCATCAAAACATTCAGATAGATGTAAGTAAAAGCAAGACGGCGTAGCAATGACCATAGACAATGAGTCAATAAACCTAAACCAACGGCAACTCAACAATAAGGAAGATTACATAAACAAACGCAGCATTGGCAACTCCAGTGCATTTCAGTTCAAAGGTCGAAATGTCAGCCAACAAAGTATCGCTACCCCGGAAACTCAGTCTGCACAGGGAAAATCTAATCAACTCGACGCAGGAAGCAATCAACGCGTCGAGTATGAAGCATCGATGCGCGGGCGCTGTCTCCCGCACCACACTATCACTCGCTCTGATCGGTAAGGTCTCTTGTTTAAGTGAATTTATGTGCGTCTTTGACGGTACCATTGTTTAACTCACGATATTCTCGCCAAAGCGTGATTGATGAGAATCGTAGCTGAGTATCCTTAAAAGATTAAGAGACTTGCAAACCCCTAAATATTTAACCCCCTCCTTTATGTTATGATAATACTCGTAGCAGAAATGAATGAAGAAAGAGATGATAATAATGTGACTTTGAAAATGATAAAATATTTGATGACACAGTAATTTTTTTACAATGGATTATATAAAATAGATCTAGAACAATGTATTTTCAAAAGGTCTAAAATTAATTAATTTTTTTTAAATAACAATGGTTATACAAATTATACAAATACCTTATACAAATTATAAGCAGCAAAAAACTATAAGAATAACATATTTGTAACCATGCCCAATTTTTCACGGTTTTTAAAGGTTATTAATATTTAGTCCCAATACTCGTAGTAGCGGAGTTGTAAACGCTCGAGTTTTACTTTCACTCGGTCTCGGCTAGATTTGCGCTTACGCATCATGGTGCAGCTTCGTTACGGCGAATGTTTCGTTGCTTTCGGTCATCTACTGGTACATACCTGAAATAAAGAAAACGTATTTTAAAAACACGCTACTAGATTACAGTCAGTTGACATATATGTTTAAGTCTCTCATGACGATAATCTTCAATTCGACTTAAGGGCGATTGCCAAAACCAATCTACATGTGTTTTATACACGGAGAGAAAAGTAAAAAGTACTATAAATATGATTAAGTTCTGAATAATACCTACTGAATGGGTTTCTCCGATAAATTGAAGAATTATCCCGATTTTAAAGGTTTAATAATGTCAGATACGAGTATGCTGTAACTTTTGTTATGCTCGGCTCATCGTTTTCACACCTCGAAGATTCGATGTGTGTTGAACCACGGATGCTCGCTCAGGTGATCGTCGTAGATGGGCGGCACGAGCTCACGCCAAACGGTCCACCAACAAGCGTAAGTACAGTTTACTCTCTTCCTCATGCACAAACTAAACCGGCCACCCAACAACGGAGTTCAGTAGTTTCTTAATCTATTTATATTTGCAATACAGTAATTATTAAGTCGTACTGTATTTTTAGATCGCAACTCCAAGTAAATCGTATCTATATTTTTTATATGTTAACACACGATTACATAATTACAGAATTTCAACAGAAATTGCATTCTATTTATGCCCTGTTTTAAATAATCACTGCACAAAGCCTCTCATCCTATTTTAAAAGATTATGGTAAAAGAATTTAGTATAAGACTTCCTCCAAAGTATCTCAAAGTACGCTACTGAAATTTGTTCTTCTCTCTCATCCTTTCACGTCAGGCTACCCTAAAGTTGTATTTTCACCTAAAGGGGATGGATGTATTCATCATATTTTCCTAAACGTGGTCTCCACTCGTGGACTCGTCTGCTCCAGCGATTCCCAAATGCCACAGCCTACTGCCTCATCAATACAGTGAGCTATGTCGGTCACTCGGCTATTTCTTTGACCATTAATTTTCAAATGCGTCCATCGCAGACGCTCCAAGCATAGCCCCTTTCATGCCCCGGGCATCTATCTTACCCTATTATAAATCTAAAAATTAACCAAAATAACCGTCTGTTACACAATCCCAACCGACGCAAAAAAACATTGCTTGTTACGTTTTTATGGGACGTTAATTTTCATTATTAAACATATCTAAGGGCATTAAACATTCACAAACAGGCCTTTTGTAGAATTGTTTATATTGTTTCGATGTTATTCAAAGAAATGCTAATATTCTCCCACGCTTATCAAAATCTTGAATTATCACGTAATTATTCTTCTATCAGCATTTTTATTAGATTTGTATGAGTTAGGGAAAATGGGACAAAACACAAAGGTTTTTTTATATGAAAATATCAGAGATTTTACTGAGCTATAATTAAGGAATATACTTTCAGATATAAGACCTTGCTTCTAGCCAAATTTCAGGATTCGACGTCAATGGGACATACCCTATAGGATGTTGATGCGTTTTCAAGGGAAATAGTCAAAATAAGCGGCTTAAACGACCGTATCTTTTTATACATTCTTTTCACAAATCAAACGGATTGCATATTAGATATTAATTTCAACTCGCTACCTCCACGCGTATCTGAGAAAAAGGGTATTGACAGACAGGCAGACGGACAACCAAGTTATTCTACAAGGGTAGCTTTTTTTCTTTCTTTTCGGAACCCTTTAAAAACACAATGCTACTGGGATTCAAAATAATTAATCAAGGAGAATGTTTAGTGCCTGTTTTGCGAAATAAATTGATTCATCGACAACGAAATGTATTAAAAATACAAAGATACCGATATAGACGTAATAACTTATAATCAGAAATCGTAAAATAGTTATAAGGTGCAAACTGTCAGCCACAGAAAAGCGCGGCACATAACCATATTGTGACGAAGAACTATAGGCTCGCGGAGTTATTGTCGAATTCATTATAGCTCATTATGATATGTTACACAACTCTTTGTTAACAGCCCCATATGATTATTTACGTGGAATTATTGTCGCTAGATGTGGCTGTGAGATATATCGAGCGTTGAATTTAGACCAACATTTTTTGTAGCTAGATAACTAATTTATAGAATCCATTTCAAAGTTAATACGAACAAGGGATCATATACATTTTAAATTAGATAAATAAAGTGTAATTGTTTTAAAGTGCGTCTTTCATATTACGTAAACTACTATAATATCGTTCTTCATAGTCGACCAAACCGCTAAACATTATGTTACAGCAACAGCAAGAAACATCAAGTTTTATTGACGCTGCCCTTTGAAGCAATTCGTGCATCGTAAATTCACTAACAAAACTTGAATGATAATGGCATACATTAAACGTAAAGTGTATTAAAGGATCAATTTCATTAAACTTGCACATTTCGGCCATATTGGGAACTCCTTGTTTAAATACGTCAAAATTTTAAACAACCTCTTTTGTTCAATTATTCAACTAATAAATCTAGTATTTTTAATAAGTCTGCGACTAATGACTACAATAATTGATAATAAAGACCTTTTTCATGAGAAGTTTCTTACAGCAAAAAAAATATAATCAAAAAGCTTTGCAACTGTCATAGCACTCTCGAGCACAAATTTTTTAAACAATTTATTCACATGTTATATATACCGTTAATTGATTTTTTCTTCAGCACACTGGATAGAAACAAGAAAAGGTGAATATGATCTGTTAAAAAGTGGGTACTTATTTTTATACTCGACGGTATCATCGAAAGAAACATTGAAAACCATTAAATATTCTTGTACCTTTTATAGTGCCACACGGTACTCGTAGTTATGTGAAATGGCCTGATGAATCAATCATAGGCTTACTTGTGCCTTACTTACTGTGCTATCACTTAAAGCCGCATTGATCGTAAGGCCTAACAAATAATTGTTATGCAAACATTACGAATTAAAACACTTAGAAGAAAAAAGAAAACTAAGTTTTCCGTCTTCATATTTAAAACTAACAAATCACCGTATCGTTTCCAAAGATCCTAAATCACGTAATTTCTATAATTATACCGGCGCAGTCGAAAGTAGAGATTGAGGTTACGTAGGCTTGGTAGAACCTCAAGTGTCGACATAATATTAAATTCGACACACAAAGACGTAAATTACTCTGGCACACCATCGATAGATTTATTCATACTTTAAACTTGGTAGCGAGCATCTACGATAGTTAGTCATTTTAGGCAAAGTCGGCGTAGCGGGACCGCAACTATAGGGTTGCGCAATAACAAGTGTTTCGTGCTGTTTACAAGAGTTTCCTAGAGCTTCCCATTTTCTGTCTGACCTCATCTCCAACTCGAAATTTATTGTCGAACTGATTGTTCAGGTGTTATTGAAAAGCTGTCATTTTCAGAAGCGATTCGAACAACGCACTAGTTCGATAGACCTAATGCAAAGAAGAAAACTATATTTAATCCAGATTACATGGCGGTGATGAGCCTCCATGATAGGTCGGTCTATGACCAATCTATCTACAATGGACGTTCCATGATAGGACTTGATATAATAACAACGCTTGGCAGACGGAATGGTGGTTGCAGTAAGATGTAGTGATTGAACAGATGATGATGTTCAACTGAATATTGTTTCAAAAATGCGAGTACATAACGGGGTTCCAAGTGGACAAACCACTTCAGCTAGAACCTTGAAATTTAAAACGTCGATCCCTTTTAAATACACGCCTAAAGGGATGAAAAAGGGACAGAAGTTCTTTTAAGGACAAGTTGAGCTAGATACTTAAAATTTGAAACATCGATACCTTAGATGACGCAGAGTTCCACAGAGAAATATATTTACGAAATTATACCCCTAAATGGATGAAAAATGAAAAGGAAATTATTTTATGAACATCTCAAGCTAGAAACTTGAATTTGAAGCATCGATCCCTTTGATGACGTAGAGCATCACAATGAAATATAAAAGGGATATAAAATTAGAAATAGGTTATTTAATGGAAAAATTAAGCACTTGAGCTAGCACCTTGAAATTTACATCAGAAAATCTCCCACGTAAAAGCTTATTATTGTTATTATTCTAACGACTTCTTCAATTAGAACTTCCTCGAAGCCTACTAAAGGCCATCTAGCGCCGTCTGCTCGATGACTGGCATTTCGGGACAGTGACTGTGCAATCGATACTATACAAGTTAACACACAAACCCGTACCAGTTGACTCAAGAAATGTGAGAAATATTACATCAGAACATGATTCTCAAATAGCTACGTTACTTTCCTAAATGTTTTGATTTGCTAGATTCGATTTTAAGGTTGGTTTAGTTGAGGATAAACAGTAGGAGTAACAACACCGAGTTTTTTTTTTGCCTTGGCCTTCATCTTACCTGATGCTAACGTGAAGTCAAGCTAACGAAGCGCTGTCTCTGCTACCTTTCATACCAGAACTCAACAGTGCTAAACAGCACTCACTGTTGTTTGGCGGCAAATTTTGGTACCATGGTGGTTAACCGACTACTCATAGAAACCACAATGGGAATCGAATTCTGAACATTGTCATGCCATTAGGCTACATTAGGTTACATCCAAAACTAGGTTTGGTTGATGGTGAGCATTTTTCTACATCCACCATCCACTTGGCTCATCATCATCACCCGGGAAACAGCTGGACATAGGCCTCCTCCATGGTATGTCACATTGACCGGTCTGGAGCCACTTGCATCCAGCGACTCCCCGCGACCTTTACTAGGTCGTCGGTCCATCTAGTTAGGGAACGGCCCGGTACACGTTTCCTAGTACGTAGTTACCACTCAAGAAATCTTACTCCCCATCGATTATCCGTTCTTCAGCGATGTTACCCGCCCATTACCACTTCAGTTCACTGACTAATTGAGCTATGTCGGTGACCTTAGACATTCTACGGAATTTATCACGTAAAGTGATTCCGCGCAGAGTTCAGTTTAGTTACGATCACGTTATCTTAGTCTGCCACCAAACAGCAAACTTAATAGCACTGTTGGGTTCCGTAAAAGAAATTTATCACAGCCGACGACTCACTGACTAGGTCTAGGGTCTCTCTGCAAGCACGCTTCCCATCCGAATGACCTCATCGTAGTCAGGTGAGACGAAGGCCAAGTGTAAACCCAGTGTGCATTTTAAAAAGATCAAAAACCAGATAAAACATGATGAGTATATATCGAAATGACAAATTTAGAAAATGTTCATATTAGTCTAAAAATATAATACAACAATACAATCTGTTGATTGTGCCGAATTCGACAGACGGCACTTTAGACCGAAGAAGCGAAACATTTTTCTGTTTACATTAATACTTATAAGATTTAAATACAAAACGATTTGATACAACGATGAATAAATAAATATGATTTAGATAATTATACAAAAAATACATCTTCACTCCGATATCTGGGATCGCACTCAATTTTTTCAAGTCAATGTTGTAAATTTTCTGACCCCGACGCGCACAACCGGGGTCAGAAAATCTACGACAAGTTGATACGATTGATATAATTGGCATGTAGTGCGCGTACGCAGCAACACGCACTGGAACCGCTGGCGACCTATCGCACTTTCTCATCAGCCGCTGTAATTGAGGAAATTATGCTCAGATACGTAATTTTTCAGGAAACTTACGAACTTACAAATATTTTATTTTCAACCGACTTCAAAAAGGAGGAGGTTCACAATTCGACGCGTATGTTATTTTGGTACCGAAACCAATTTTGATAGTTCTTTTTTGTTTGGTAGAGCATACTTCAGAGGTGGTCCCATATAATTTTTATCGAAATTGATTGATCGCTCTTTGAGACAATAAATTTTTTTTAAAGGCAATTGAAGTCGTTATTTATTTATTTTTGAACGCGTTCGTCTTCGAGCATCCCGCTCTTTGCTCGATAGGAATATTTACATAGTAACCATGTCCTTTTCCCGCCTATAACTAACCCTATACAAAAAAGAGTTGCCAATATATATATTAGTTTGAAGGCAATCGTGTATACCACATCTAACTATTTATTTATATCGGCCTATACCGAATAGTAATGATTTGTTAGACCTCCTTACTGAAATCGTTACTTCCTTGTTTTTTTTATTTTATTTATTTTTACTCTGTATTCTTTTCCTCGTAGTATGTTTGCGAGTCTCAATTTGCATACATTATTCCTTGCCTGACAATATATGGTTATACAAATAATAATATTAAGAAACTGTTATAAACAACAAAAAAGACTTCAAATATTTTAGAATTGAATCACCATGTCATCCCAAATATATTGTAAAAATAATGTGTTCATATCAATGGTTCATTTACTCCATATCAAGTCGTAGCAAACTACAAACAACAAAGATTTAACACGGACAAAACCAATAGAGATTAATGAAGGATCTAATCGCATAATGCGACAGTTCTAAGAATGAACGTCAATCACGAACGACTGCAATGCAATCAATCACCTCATACCTTATTTTATTAATCAATCATAGTTGTATTTCATTTAGCACGCGCTAACACAAGTCTCCGCCCATTTGGAACAGGCTGTCAGCTGTTGCTGCGCTTCTATCGTAACATAATACTATACTAAAAGCATTATATTTGCTCTTCGATATTATCTCATCTTGAACTGTGACGTCAAGTGACTGGAAGTCGTGAAGGGTTTACCGTACAATATTTAAATTTAATTTAAGATCGAGCAAAAACGCTGAAAAAAACCTGATACTAATATGGGAAGACTAGAATTTTAGCTTTCTTATATTATTTATTGTCATAGCGCCCATTTACTTTGAGAAAATTTAAAGTTTCTAAAAATACAGACGCACGGACAGACGGGTCGTAATTATAGGGTTCTGTTCAGAGTTTGGATAAAGAACCCTAAAAAGTACACTAAGGAACCCTAATAATAATAATAAACAAAAATAGCAATTATATTGTACCAATTTTTTCGAGTTCGATATCCATCCTTTTAAATACAAGAACACATAAATGTGAATGAAAGAAACAAAATTATTCGTCAAACTAAGACAATATATAGGCACAAAAGTGCATCAAAGAAGAAATTGTACAACACTCCAATGACCGCATCATATTGTGTACGCAGGCCATGTATCAACGAATGAATGAGGAAAATAAAGTCATAAACATATTGAAACGGAAGCAGATCGCGTATAAAAAGGTCCACAACGCCCGGGCCGACCATAAAAACATCGGCAAATTGAGACATCATAGTTAATAGTTTCCACTAACTATCGAGAATGTAAACAGACTATAAACATTGGTTTTTATGTCCTGGGGTTTTACTCGTAACCAAAGACGCTGATATAACACGTATAACATTCAAAATTCAAGAAAGTTAATGAATTAATACTCCTACCCAATAGACACCGCGGGTTTCGTAAAAGATGCTTCCAGAAAAATATAAGATGAGCAAATGATGTTACAAAATCACTGCGATAAACAATCCGCCTACCATGCAAGGTCTTCCAACAAAATAATTCCCTATGATCAACATACCCACGTCCTGCCAAACAGCTTGTGTTTAGATATTTCAAATTTGGAATCACCAAAGCAAAGCTGAGTGCGACGTACTAGTTTCGTATTCCTCAAAGATATTTTGTTATATTAGGTTATAGAAATAACACTGGGATTTTTCCGAATTCGTTAAAAAAATTGATCTCGAAAGGCAGTGGTACGTCAAACGTCATTTAAGGACGCGTGACATGATGTGACACTAGACGGAGTAACTTATTACCAATTGGTTAATAGTTTATGATCAAGGTTTTGTTTGCTTTGTCCTATCTATCAGTAGTAATGTTAAAATTGTTTGATATATACTTACAATATAAGTCATAATTTCGAAATTTTGACATTTTATGATAGCAATAATGAGAAGATCTAATAAATCAAGAGATTATAAATTGAAAAACTAATATTAAGATGAACATGCAATAGGCAATCTAACTGATGAGGTTAATACATAGTTATTAAGACAAGAAGCAAATTTATTTAAATCAATTCAGTCTAGATCTATCGATCGTTTTATATTTTAGCGCTCTAAGTTGACATAATCATAAATTTATCATTTTATTAATATATTCATATTTAGAAACAAGCATGAGAAATATGAGTTTTGCAATAATTTGTTCTTAGTTAACTCAATTGCGAATTATTTGGAATCAACTGGCATTTAATTCATTAACTGTTTTAGATAATAAAACGAGTATCTAGTTGAGAAACAATAACACGTGACTCAAAATAAATCCGTAAATCCAACTAATATTATAAGTGTGAAAGTTTGGATGTTTAGATGTTTGGATGTTTGTGACGCTTTCACGGAAAAACTACTGAATGGATTTGAATGAAACTTTACAATAATATAGCTTATACATCAGAATAACATAAAGGCTATAATTTATAAAGACATATATTGTGTAAATTGTACAAAATCACACTTATAATATTAGTGGGATTACATGGGCAATTTTGGCATAACAAAAACGCGTTGCCTAGCAACCGACCATAGAATATATAAATTCATATATACAAACTTTCGCGTTTATAATATTGGTGTGAAGACTATTTGAATGTACTACGTCAGATATTGAAATTTCTTTTGTTTCTTTAAACTATTAGCCTACGTAACAGAATAAAAACTATTTTGTACCTTATGCTGTATAATAATTTGTCATATACGTCACCTGTGCCTATCGAACAAGTAGAATACATCCTGAAGTACACGCGGACAAAGTCGCGGGCGGAAGCTAGTCATTTATATAACAACATTTACCACAGCGAGAATAAATTCACAACAGTATTTGGTTAAGGCAAACACTTTCGAGTAGTGATCAGTGGTTAGATGATCACCGATCCTCATGCCAATCGCGGTGATCTTGCTGAATTTCCCGTGGAAGCCCGCGACATGACGATCTAGGGATAAGAGAGTCCTTTGGATAATCCGTTTGACGCTCGTGCGGCCTTTTCTATATGTGCCTGGCTTGCTACCACCATGTCATCTAAGTCTGCCCAAAACAAGCAGTGTTAATATCACTGTTGTGTTCCGGTATGAAAGGTAGCAATCAGCGCCAGCGCCTCATTAGTTTGACTCTTCTAGATGAGCACGCTTTCTATCAAACAGCCTTATCGTCACATATATACCATTGAAAATAAAATGAAAAAGTCGCTGACTTAAGCATGGTAGTCAGCATAAACAAGTACATTTTCGAAATGATAACAAACCCTTTCACTTTAGTCAAATGACGAAAATAACTCTGTAATGGTTGTACCTATATACTTGTGTTTTTATTACTTAATAACCGAACATCGGCAACTTTGCGTGACAATAAAATTTACAACACGATAATAACACGCCCTTCATTCGCACACGGGCCTGGGCTTTGAGAAGGCGGACCTACCGTAACATGAGTGCGATACTTTGGAAAATACGCTTCGAAATCGAAAACAAAAATCAAACTAAGCTATGCAGGCTACTCACTAAAAACATCAACGACCCACAACAGCAGAAGAGACAAATAGCAACGGTGATAGACCGACAAGATTACAAAGTCTTAGCACTTTTCAAAAAAAAATGAATCAGCTGTGAGTAAAACGAACGCTGGCTGGTACTGCGTTCCGCCAATTACAACGCTACATTATAATGAATTGTTTTCGACAGTAACAGTGAATATTGTAATAGCACTGCACAATAATTCAAAAATTTCTCTGGTGTTGCTCTGGCGCAAGAACTAAAGCATAAGAGTATTACTTTAACGTTTTTCCTCTCCTAATGCTTCCTTACTAAATTTCTGTTGCCATAATCTTTTAAAATAGAATAGCTGGCTTTGATAAGTAATTACCTAAAACTAGAAGATGAAATTAAAGTGTCGCGAAATAAATATCATTAATTACAATTTATAGTTAGCTACAATAGCAGTTACGCGGCTAATGGTTCATAGATGGCGCTTAGAACAATAATCGAAAAAAAGTGTTTCAAATGCAAATTGTGATCCACTGTGAAGTTGTATGTTAATGATACTCATTTCGCGACATCAAAATCTGATGTCCTATTTTTAGATATTTACTACTCAAATCCAGCTATCATATTTTAAAAGATTATGGCAGCAGAAATTTAGTATGAAACTTTGATGGAGGTGGATCGCATTAATACTTACATTTTACGCCATAGGTTTAGAATTATACTAGTTGCTTTTGACCACAATTTCAGCGAATGTATGAGTGATGAAGTGGTCGAGGGTGCCTAGGAATAGATTGTGTGAACCTTGAAAATCTCCAGGTTGCGTTGCTGAAAAAACCAGAACTCAGCAGTTTAGTAGTACACGAAATGAACGATGAAGCGAAACGCTTCGCACTAGTCTACTTGCTGGACGATTTGGCAGCTGCTGCAAAATTAAAAGCCACCTATCCCCATCGCTGCACTGCGTCGGCTTTCGCGCTGTCTTACAACACTCCCAGCTGGTTGAGATTTCCAAGAGTCACGCGTGCGCAGTGGCGTAGTTGCGCGCGCGCCGACGACACCCGCGGTGCACTCTCGTTTTTGTTCGGTGAAAACGCTAAAACATGTGGATTTGCTGAATTTTATTCATATCTTACGACACGGACGAGAAACTCCGCCGAAAACCAACGGCGTGTGATAATAAGGTGAGTAATTAATTAAGGCTTTCCACATTTAATTATAACTGATTGTTTTATAGAACTTGCAACATTTTCCCCTAAAAATAATATACTGAATATGACTACAATCTCACCTTATTTAATTAAAGATGTCGTCAAGAATAACATACGTTTTCCCCTCACATAGAAGCCAGACACGTATGGTGATAATAAGTCCATCTACTATTATAATATTATAGTTTACTGGGAACATGTTTATGAAGTAAAGTCAATTTCAGTGCCGAGCCGATGACGTGGACAGATTAAAATAATAATTATGCACTCGACTATAACATTCGATATATATCTCTTGGAGCATAAGTCTTTCGATTTGGAAATTTTACTGTCGCTTTCATGCGTAAAATAAAATAACATACGAGACAGTATGTAGTGATAATATTCGGTTAGAGCTGGCGCGAGAATTAATTCTTACTGCTCGGTTTCCATTCTTGTTTCGAAAGTTAAAATTATTTGGACTACAGTGGCACTGCACTTGATGTGTTTGTCTAATTGCTTCATTACAAGCCAACATACCTGGACATATACATAGATATCAATTAGGTACGTGTCTTGACATCATAGAATTGTATAATAAATGCTCGATATTATTACTTTTAATTACTGTTTGCATGTCAAAACATTGGCTAAATGTGTGATCTAGAATAATTTTCTTGAACATCTGAAATGTACCACATTTATTGCAAATAAAGGTTTATCTTATCTTATCTTATACTATAACTATGCATCAGAATAGAGATTTTCGAGTACTGCTGGTTTTATTAAATAGGTTTTCCTCGTTTCCTAGAATATTAATACAAGTTAACTTAGGGACCTGGTTAAAGCTGCGGGGAGTCGCTGGATGCAAGTGGCTCGGGACCGGTCGATGTGGCGTGCCATGAAGGAGGCCTATGTCAGCCTAAGGGAAAACTTCAGGAGAAAAGTAACGCTCCCTAATATCCCCCTTATTACAGTCAACGCTTCATACCTGCGAAGCTTGGTGATCACATTAAAAAAAATTTTATTTTTATTTTTTTATTTAAACAGTTTTTTGTACACGGAAACATTACATAACACAAGAAACAGAAAAAATATATACAAAAGGAACAGCTTATTTCTAAAAGAAATTTCTTACAGCAGTCCTAGGTCAAGGAGAAATATTAAAGAAAGGAGGGCAGTTAGGCGTGTACGATATAATAAATATAATAGACGATTACATAAATACGATATACAAAAACAAACTAATATATATCAATAATAATACATACATACTTTACATACTATAATTATATATTAACTTATAGTGATAGAAAATGTTCCTTGACGTTTTTCTTAAAGGCGGAAACAGTTTTGCTGTCGCGTACAGTGAGGCAACGAGTTCCACAATCAGGCTGCATGAACCGTGAATGAGTAGGAATAGAAATCGGAGTGATGGGAAGGGATGGACAGGATTGTCCTAATGTGAGCTCGACAAGGTTGGTCAGTAGGATGCGAGTATGTAAATCGCTCACTTAGGTAGCTAGGATAAGAAGGGTTATTTAGGATATTGTACAAAAGGGGATATTGTACAAATTAAATCCGGTATTTGCAACCTATCTGTCGTGTATACTGTCTCGTGTGTCACTGTGTGGTTTGCTAAACGTCAATGTCAAAATTCCCTAACCGTACGTCAGCTATGCATGCTCTCTACCATTTTAAAAAGATCCTCGAATTCCCTACAAAAAGTTTCCCGATAACCGAACCCGAAACGGAAATAACCCGATAACAAAAACTTGTCCATTCTATCCTACAAAACTAAGTGCAAATCTTCCCATTTTTAGGCAACTTTCTTTACAATCGTATAAACGACGAACTATCAGTTTACTCACTCCCAAGCTTTAAATGTAAAACATTAGTTAAAAACTGTCTTAAATCCCTAGACTATGAATCTACGGAAAAACTTATTAAGCTTACTAAACTCGAATTTACTGAACTTAACACGATATTTAAATTCTAAAATTCACAACTTTTTGTTAGCATATTATGACCGCTACAAGCCGCCATCTTGGATTTTATGTGATGTTATACACTCTATAACCCGCGGAAAAGCGCAACGATACCTACGACACATTTATTTAATTACGACACCTAATTTGTGAGATGTAAGTGAACATATGAGCAAACAGACATACAAAAGTTCATAAAACCATAAGCCTCCTTACTGTTCGGCCAAACTACAAAGGAAGTAGTTTCCACATGGAAACAGCCGCAGCCAACAGTCAACCGTAATTTCTCTTATCTAAAACCTTTTAACTATTACGAATTGAGATGACAAAACCGTGATAAGTTTGCGACACGCTTCTTACATTAGTTATATGTTACATGATGTATGTCTATGGTAATATATACGACCCGTAGATTTAATAAATGTCTTTTGCACACAAGTTTGATATACTATGTCGTATTTCAATCGTGTTCTATTGCTGATGACAAGAAGATTCCAATAAACATGCTAAATTACATTTAGCGTAAATGAGGTATATTACGATGATATATTCTACCTCATTCTACTGCCGTGTGATATATATAGGCTTTAGAATACGACGTCGGAGGCTACTAAGGGGAAAATATTCAAAATATATATTAATTCCCTCCGTGGCCTAATGCACGCTTGGACTAACATTTCGGTGGTTCCAGGTTCGACTCCCAGCGGGGGTACCTGTCAGTACTCGGTTTCTGTGGTCGTAGGGCGTTTTATATGTCCGCCTGGCTAGCTGCCACCATGATACCAAGCTCTGCCCCAAGCAGCAGCGTTAATGTTGTTGTGTTCCGGTATGAAAGGTAACAGAGCCGGGGCGTCATTAACTTGAGGCTTCGGAGTGCGCACGCTTACCATCCAACAGTCTTATCGTCACTTACCATCAAGTAAAATGATGGCCAAGTGTAAACCAATCATATATTTAGAAAAAAAGAAGGGCAGCAGCGTCTGCCCGTGTAACAAAAACATCTAACTGCGATCACTAATCCGCCTGCAAATTGTGGTGATTATGGCCAATCACCGCATGGATTGTCCGACGTGGCGATCTATGAGGTGGGCTCATGGTGGACTTACGCAGCTGAAAATGGTATATGATCCTGACTTAAGCGATTCTTTTGTCATCCCTTAGGTATCGTAAATGCGATGCAAAAAGAAAGAAAGAAAGAAAAATAATTTTATTGCTTGTTTAGAAGAAAGAACAGAGATTTATAAACTATATATATATATACTAAAGCAAAAGGAGATGTGTAGCAGAATCTATCAACATCTTCCACAATCACTTATTTCTGTCCTAGCAGTTGTGATTCCAAAAGATTACGATTCGGTACGCACTAGTTAATGTTTTTAGGTAATCATTTATTCATCGGAATGATGCCATGAGTTTCAGTTGACATTCCGAACGTTAGTGAGACACAGTGCCGAGACCAATTCTTCGGTTGACCTTTTTGTCTAAGTTTGCACCAAATGGAACCAATTCCAAAGATCTGTCAATTTTTTCTCTTTACACCGATCAAATCCACTGCTGCATGAGCCGAAATTATAGATTGAAAGAAGATATTTCTATGATATATATCTACATACTATATATACTACCCGAACCTAATTTTTCTTTAGTTGTCTTTTACGAGTCCCACGGTAATTTAATATTGCCGCCACAATGACCGGTTCAAATCAATCACAAACAACGAAACACATCGTCCCCGCCATTCACCTTCAATGTTAAAATTGTTCTAAAACTTGGGTAATTTCACATATATAAAACGGAACCTCGTGTTCACGGCTGGCTTCCCTCTGATTCGGGTCGCGACAACCACACCAAGAAAGGTTGCATGTCTAAAAATCTGATCAAGTTAACTGTCTAACTGACTATGAGCTGGTACCGCTGCATTTTGTTGTTTTGACTGTTTGTGCGGGTAAATGCTATGCCAAATAAATAAACCCGGAGATGGTCCGTCAATGGCCAGTAGAATGTAAAAATAAATTATATTCAAACATCTTTGTAATAAAAGCCGTTGTTGACGGTGAAGACTGGCCGGGGGCAGGGCATTTTCGGAAAATATATATTTTGTAATTAAAAACGTTTATTATTACTTACAAGAGATATTCGCAGCGACAGTAGTAATTCATTGTAACAATCGTTTAAAAAGTAGTTTTAGTTACATAAAACCATGTCATTTTGACTACTTTTTCAATTTTACAGAATAATCCTGAATGCGGTTCGAGGCCATTCCCTGTGGAAAACCAAGCAAAACCAAAATCTACGACCCAGTGGTAAATTTACCAACTGATCGATATGAGTTGATTGAGATTAATATGAATTTGCCATTTCGTAAATTCTAAAGGACTGTTCTTAACAAAATTCAATACCATTAAGCAAAGCTGAAAACGTACTGGTTTCCCCTATAAATTAGTTTATCATTTCACCATCTTAGTACTTTAATTACTTACTCTACATAAATAGTGCAGACCCATTAACTTTTAAACGATATAAAAGAAAACGTCGTACGAAAACCAGCCACAAATAGGTACAAAGAAAACGCAACGCTGCCCGCTCGCACACACTGAATCCTTAAGATAAGATTCAAGATAGAGTTAAAAGATACCGTAACAAAAGTAATCCAGCCCACAGCACAATTAACAAAGGGTCGTCGCCGAGTACAGCGTATACCGAGACCGAGTTAATCCGGACGAGGGTTACGTAACTGCACTGTACATACATTAGTGTAGGAACGATCGTTACGCGTGTTCTGAGGTGTACGTTACCGCGCTGACTTTCCACGGCAAACAAGAGATGTTTGACCACGATCAGTGTGTAACTGTTCACGAGGCTGAGGGTTCCGTATGCGAGTTGTTATGAACCTAGGGTCTATGCGTGTGCTGTTGAAAATCCCTTTTTTTCCGAAGGGGAATCTTCGAAATATACTCGACTCCTTAGGGAAAAAGTCGGGTTATGTGGGATCTTACCCACTGAACCCCTCCGGTGGCCATCCGCTGCGCATATCAGAGAGCTTTGGGTCCTCCAGCGGAACGTCGCCAGTGCTCACCGGGCATGCATTTCGCTCTTCCCGGGCTGATGCGGCAACCCTTACACTCTCATATAGCGTTCTCCGCAAAAGCGAAAAGAGATAGGACGGTCAAACGAACTGACTGTACTCTGACTGCCTCTAGCTGTTGAATTGACCAACTGCTTACCTGTTGCTATTATTTTGGGTGTACCATGGGTTTGGGGATTTGGCCTTCATTTCTCCTGATGATAAGTGACTTTAAAGTCGTTGTATGAAAACAGTGGTCAGAAACCTTGACAGGGCCGCTTTGATCAAAGTGGTAATATTTCCTATCGTAAAAACTTTTATATATTTCCTATCGTAAAAATTATTCACGCCAAGATTTGTGAAGTTTATACGGAGTGCACTACGAGTATATAGGAGAAAGACGCGTTCCTTTTGTCTGCTTATAACTCGTATCAAAAAGTCTTGTTGTTCCATGCCTGTAACATTTCCATACGGCACACCGTCTTCACACATACACACATTAATTAAATAGCTGATAAAACGATTGCCAAAATCACCAATACGTTTAAGTTTTACGAAACAAGACAACATACTCGTATCATGAATTTTATTGTCGCTGCTTTGTAAACTATCCAGTGTTACGTAAGCCGTCATGTCAGCCTTTATACCGATCCCGGGTCATCCCAACAAAGTTATTAAAGAGTAATCTTCATTAATTATTAATTAAGTGCCGACACGGTCGCAATCATTTTCAATGCGGCCGTTAATTCGTCAAATCGTAAAATGTATCCGAAGCGGATACGGTCTGGTTTCGCGATGTAGCCTGTTTACTTATCATTGCGTCATATGATATTGGATCTGAAAGAAGTGCTCTTAAAGTGTTATAGCACGTGTTTCTTTGTTTTCGCTGTGTAAATAATTTCCTCAGCGGCCATGCATCAACGGCATAAGCTGTCTGTATCGTTCAACTATTTTTAAAATCTTCTTCCAGCCCCGTAGCAATCATTCTCTACGCTATTATGTGTGGGCGAGCATTTATAAGAAGCAACAACCGACCTGTATATATTATACTGCGCTTATTTCGTAGACAGTTGCTTGTCAGCATCCCTGCTATTCTTCCTAGAGTTTTTCAGGTTGACAAACATACAAACAACCTCTCACCCTAAACGCATACACCGTCTCCGTTCCGTCGTGGGAAAAAAGGGTACGTGACAGTAGAGAACGATGGAATGCCATTTGGCGACGTCCAATCTCCTTATCGCTATTTATCAGGTGAGATGAAGGCCAAAAGCATACCAATAATACAAATCCGCATGCACTTAACAAACTATCACACGCGAAGCACTTGTTCGATCTGGATAAAAAGTAGCCCATGTCCTTTTCCGGACCTTCGACTATCCCTATCATCATCATCAGCCTGGCAACGTCCATAATATGCCACTTGCATCCAGTTATCTTTACTAGGTCGTCGGTTCATCCAGTAGGAGGACGGATCGGCACACGTTTTCCGGTACGTGGTCACCACTCGAAGACTTTTACGTCCAATCGGTTATCCGCTCTTCGAGTGATGTGGCCTGCCTATTGCCACTTCAACTCACTGATTCGTCGAGCCATGTTAGTGGCCTTATTTCGTCTACAGATTTCTTCAATCCGGATTTCCCCAGACGACGTAAAGGAAGCACAAACAAATAATGAACGCGTTCAAAGAGAACTAGAAACCTACTTGAACTGCCCTATACATGGTTTTCTCATAGATGCCATTGTCATAACTGGACCAAATTGAAATGGGACCACACGGTAAAGCACCAGCTTTAAAATAAAAAAGAGTCATCAAAATCGTCTTCACCCAGTTGAAAGTTCTGAGGTAACAAACATAAAAAAAACTTACAGTCGAATTGAGAGCCTCCTCCTTTATTGAAGTCGGTTGATAAACAAACTCACTTCATACATATTATTGTATCTCCTACTAGATTGACCTCCAATCGCATCCAGCGGGATGCACGTGGCTCGGGACCGGTCAATGTGACATATTATGGAGGAGACCTATGTCCAGCAGTGGACGTTTCCCGGCTCATAATTATTATGATTACATATAATGTTGTATAATAATTGCTTGTATAAAGGTATGAGATATTGTAACTGCAACTACGAAATTATCGTCCGCACGAGGAAGTTATTTAGCGATTGAGTAACCTAATAAGACAAGATTGAAGAATTTCGATGTCGATCATCATATCACATATCGATTATGCATTATATAATCGATTGACAACATCGATACATGCGTAATTATGTGTTTCAACTTGAGCAGGCATATCAAATGATCAGTTCTATGTTATCTGACGTAGAGAAGTGTAAGATTGCGATGGGATGAACAAACATACATTTGCTGTAATTTTCTCCGATAAAACTTTCACAACAAATTTGTTTTGCCATTATCTTTTAAAACAGGATATCTGGCTTCGTGCAGAAATTATCTCATAATAGAACATCGGATTGTAATGTAGCCAAATGAGTATCATTCGCATACAACTCACATTTCAGTCACAATTTTCATTTTTACGCACTATTTTAAATTATTGTTTAAAACGCCATCTAAAGACCATTAGCCGTAGCTGACAATTAAGTTGTACGTTAATGATATTCAGTTCGCGACACTATAATCCGATCTCCTGTTTTAAAGGTACTTACTTATCAAAGCCAGCTATTCTATTTTAAAATATTATGGCCAAAAATTGTGTGGTAGCATTCTGAGCGGATTCTTGAGTGTTGATTTAAAATAAATTAATGCTAGCTTTTTTGTTGACGGTACTTTATTATTGTATTGTCATCGGATCTACGAACCCAATCACGACGGGTTTATTATGTGTAGTTTAGGAGTTCCTATGACTATCTTCCGTCTCCATCATCAGACCAGCTCCTTGGTATGGTATTGCATTGTCACCTGAACTTAGTTTAAGTTATGCTTTTCAGCTCAATCGAATACCAGCATGTGGTTCTAATTCAGACTTACAGGTCATTTCGTGATGTGTCAGTTAAAGTTGTATCACAAACATCAAACCACGTAGTTCAATTCACGACAACAACAGCGACAACGTAACGACAACATTCCGACATCAATCACATCAGTTTGTCACACGCTACCGACAAATTAAGACGTTCCAACAATTAATTACCTGATTATTATTGCATATTAACTGTCACTAAATGGCCCTGCTCCGTACAAGGCTCTAATAACGTGCCAATATTATTAATTCAGGTTTGTTTCGTCAATAAAACTTATAAACCATTAAACACCAGCGTATTCGCCCACTTACACTGCTTCACCCCCTTAAGGGTTGAATTTTTAAAATCTTTTACGTGGGCTAGCTAGAGAGAATCAGCTACATAGAACTACAAACAAACTTTCATGACGAGTATCTGCGTCACATAAAAAAGCTACTGGTAAAATATAATTAAGTAGGTTTTGAAATTTCATGATGAGTAAACTGGGAATATTAATAATGTCAAAATAATGTGGTTATTTTATTTGTTTTATTCGGGGAGCTTACAGCTACATTCACAATAGTAGTAATCAAATATAACCAATATTAGCCAATTACAAGCTTCCACATATAAAAAAGTGACATGAATACTCTAAAAGGAAAAGGCGTTTTAAGCGTTGCATCGCAATTAAAAAGTACGGATTCACCCCCTTAGGAACTAAATTATAAAAGAAGGCATTGAATCTTACCAGAAGAAACTCGAAGCCGCGGGCTAAAGCCAGTTTTAGTTGAAGTTAAACGTGATTATACGAAGTTGATATTTTTATGACTTGTTTTTGTGTCAAAGGAACTTTTGCAAATAGTTCCGCTCATTTCATAATGTTTTTAGTTTTGCTCTACTTTTTATACTAGTTTCGTTTAGCATGCGTCATTGATTATTTTTTTCGTATACAGATGCAACTTCTATCGGATAATATGATTGCATTGTAAAAAATATATTTTGTCCTTGTTTTATCCCATATCAACACGGAGTTTGTTAACCAGCTATTCATCACGATAGTTTCCTAAAAGGTAACTGAGTAAGAAATCATGAGATACGGTGCAGTATCTACCCCAACAATATGACCATGATGGTCACCGCGTGTGACAAGAATGATGAGCACTATGATGATGGAAATGGAAAGAAAACGCTAACAAGTCGGCGTATCGAATACCTACAGATTTGGACGGTACCTAAATTACGAGAAATCCTAAATAATCCTTTATTCTAAAAGGCACATTGTTCTCAAAGACATTTAGAATAATCACCACACTTTTTCCACAATTCTTCTTTCTAAAGCTATAAAACCAAGTATATACATATTCAGTATAATATATTATAGTAACTTTTTCCGACTGAAATTTTAGAAGTCAGCACGCCGGCCGTACCTCAGTAAAATTTCTATCTATATCTAAACGATGTATATACTTGTAGTAAAGAAGTGCAAGGTTTTGAATGCTATGCTCTCTTCTCCCTAAAACAACCGTCTGGGATGTTATAAGTACCTATATAGATTATATTATATGATTATAACATAACGTAGAAGATTCATCAACGTCTCGGCACAGAAAACATACTAATTGAACGTAAAACGACATAATAATAAAACCATAATTGGTGTTACGTATCTATATATACCCAACAATCTTTATAACGAACCGAGTGAAAGAGTAAATCACGAGATATTATATATAGCTATATATACATACACACGTCGTAGGTATATTTGGCATTTAGAAGAACTACAGATCTTAGTCTGTAAGGTCGGTCGTTGACCTTACTACACGATAAGACCACCTTGCCTTCCCACTGGTGGGGAAGAGTGCACGGTGATGATGAATTGCCGCGAACATCTCGACCTATTTGGCTGATTTTTTGTTGTATACTCGTATGTAAGGACAAAGTTTATACGAAAGATTTTTTTTTAATCCACCTGATGAAATTTTCTTTGTTAGTAAATTGCTATACATATATGAACAATGTGATTATTTGATTAGCTTATACATCTCACCTGATAGTGCTCATAGAAAAGTTACGATAAGGCCTTTGATAGAATGCGTGCTCGCTCACCTAGATCCCTGGCCATGTTATCTTTTACTACTGGAACACAACACAGCTGTTTGGCGGCAGACTTAGAAAACGTGGTGGTAGCTAGCTAGTCAGGTGGACATAGAAAAATATCCTACAACCAACACACACAAATGCGAGTCGGTGTGTAACAAATTCACACATTTATTCAGTACTACAAAGGGATCCGTACCAATGTAAAATATTTTAAAGAAAATCGAACAAAAACTGACGAAAAAACACAACTAAAGTCCCGTTGACGTAAAGAATGGACGTTCACCACGTCCCGCCAATCTGCGATACCTCACTTCCCCCGCAAGAAACTGACTCCTACGTGAGGCGATTGGCGCGTGCTATACTTACTCACACATGCGCGTGTATACAAACGCCATCCGTTCGATGTGTGCCGATATCACGACATTTGTTCGATCGAAGCGGCCGGCCTGTTATTTGGATATGGAGCCCTAACACAGCGGTCGCTAGGCTCGTTTTCCACATACAGTTAAGTATGTACAGGAATCACTATATAATACAAGTCGCATATGAACGGATTAATGCGAAGAAGACCGATTATTATTAACTCCACTTTCACTAAAACGCTCTGATTGTAATGACTCTAATTAGACACTCGCTGTAACTAGGTTCTGAGCGAGCTGCGTTTATTCTTCAAGTGTTAGAGCCATTCTGAGAATAATTTAGTGTTATTGTGGTGTGTGATAGAAATATCTCTCTGATAGTTTTATTATTGTTCTTCATAAATTATCACCGGGACAGGGATAAAAAATAGCCGATGTCACTCTTCTTGATGATTGGCTATGAATAGTATAAAAGACAAAAGAAAAAACATTCGCACTTAATATTTTATTGTGATACAGATATATTTAAACAAAAATTAATCATTTTAAAATTCCAAAGTACGTCGTCACTTTTCCATATTAGGAGGTTTTTTCATTTAGCAATTTATTTTAATATGTGCCTGCATACGACTACGACTTTCCTAATTACTTTCATAACAATTAGAATAGAAGAAGAATATAAAAAAGATTTATTTAAAAATTACAAATTTTGCTTAAACCTAATTGCCTAAAACTGATACACACACAGTTTAAAAAAGAACAACTTAAAATTATATAGAAACACATTACACAAAATTTATAAGATTTAAAATATTATACAAACCTATTTTATATATTTTAATTATATTAAAAACATTTAAAAAGGTAAAGTAATTAGTTATATTGCTGTTTCGCGTGGAATCAAAAATACTGATTCGTGATTCGTTATCAATATGATTTCTTAATGTATTAATTATTTTATATGTACATGAGTTACTTTAATAAAAAGACGGCCTTATTAAAGAATATTGAAGGGCACAGAAAAAATAAACCTACGTTAGTTTGCATAAACCAACATCGTTAACTTTTATTGCCTTTATATGTGTACTAAACAATGAGAAGGTTGCATTTCATTATTGTATTGAATCAACGTGTAATGCACTAATTATTTATTATTTTCAAATCTACATCATGACTTCCATACCCAAAGGGTCGCCCGACCCGACGATGGAAGGTTTCGGGAGTAATTTAAATCTTTTAGACACTAGATTGACTGTATTTTTCTCTTTTTTTGAGTATTGTTAAACCATAACACTGGATGGGGGCAGTAGAAATAGAATGGGGCGGGTGAGGGGCAAAGCAGCGAGGGCCGACGCCGGCCGGCGCTGTTCTAACCCAGTTCGCTTTGAAAAATTCGTCTAAAAGTTGCAATGTAATAATTTTTCCCACTTCCCTCTCTGATTTTGTTGACTAAAAATTTATTTAAAGACATGGATCCTGAAATTCTTAATGATAATTACGCGCTCACAGTGTATGAAATTAATCTCGGCGCGGATTCACTCGTGCATGAGCGATGGAAATGACATTGTCCTAAAATTATACTGCTGATGTTGGGCTGTTATATTATCTGTGGCAAACTGTAGTATCTCAAGCTTGGCCCACACCGTCCCCGCTAACGAGGTACTGTAGATAAACAGAAACCGTAGACTGAGCGGACTGATAACAGCTTTTGTTTATACAAAGTCAGAATTAATAAATCGTGGCAAGTGGAGAAACTCCACAATCTAGAGGTAGGCGGGTTTGATTCTCAACGCGGTACCTAAAATATTGTGATCCGACAAGAAAATATAACACCCAGTGCTTAACCCCTATCAGATGGAGTGGAAAACATGTGCGAACAAATTGACAGAAATTGATAACGTTTGAGTTGACCGAACGATTGCGATTTGGGGTACTCGTAGTTAGTGACAAAATGACATGTTCTATAGAATATAGCTTGGGGAGATACCATTGAACTATGTTGACCAAATAATATTTAATTGGGTTGTAAAAAGATTTTTCTAATCCGGCCTGCACTTGTACACTATTTACATAATCAAAGAATAATCTAAAAACGCATAGAAAAATACTATAACTACATTTTTGCATTTATTCTGTTGTATAAAATCATTATGTCTGTTCTGTTCAGTAACAGCGTCAAACGTCATTTTATTGACGCCATCTTTATTTTCAAAGGTAAGTCTTACCTGTTTCGTACGTTTTATATGTTTTTGTACAAATAAACTAAACCAAAATATATCAAAAACTAAATCACTTTTATTTGATTACCTTTTCAAATTACAAGTGTACAAGGCAGGCCTTGGCTACATACATTCACGGAACGTGTCATTTAAAGAGTTATGAATTATAATCCACACTAAAATGATGATGCTCTTCTTGAACGACATAGCGCAGACCGTATAGTATGTAATAGTACATAACTACGTTTTATAGGAAATAATATTGAAATCATACTACAAGTTTTCAGCTGGCTTGGAATTCATATAATATATGATCCTCTTGCAAGTGCAACACACGCATGGCAAAGCGTCATTATTCCAATGTTATGCAACACAAAAATCGTCATTGCCGAGAGCATCGATCTTTCTCCTCGGATTTCTCGATTACGCATTTTACGTACACGATTAAATACAAAATACCATATTAACAAGACCCCTGATACTGTTTATAGACTAGTATTTTGATTGTAATTCTCATTTCAACGTACATAAGTAAGGCCTTCGTTACTTGGCTGAGCAGTGTTAATGACATTACGTACAATGTTAATCGAATGTTGAATCAGTCACTGTTTTAAAAAGCCGGTTCTTTCAACAAAATTGACGTGTCTACTCATTATTATGTACATATAACAAAAATTCATTTCACATTTCTTAAATCCTGAAGGTGATTAAATTTGTTGAATAGCGCCATCTAGTTGTTCCATTGCGTATCTCCATGGTCACACGGTTTGATTACTTCTGCTACTCAACGATAGAGGTACGTTTATAATACTTTGTCTATTTGACGCTAGATGACGCTCTAAGTCTTATTCTCTAATTTTATTGCATTACTAAGAGCATATTAACTCTTAGTAATGCAATAATATGTAAACACTATTCTATCCAAAGTTTTACTACTGGTAGTACCACGGGCACAAAAGGGTAAAAGCATCGTTTTAAAATATGTATAAAATTATGTTGTCAAGCGAAGACTGGAATTCTATAGGGACAAGGAATAACGGCACAGTGAAACTAACGGTTTTATTGTAACGGACACTACAAGGACTTGGTCGGATTAAATTGCTAATAAAACCGTTACTCAAATCCATTTCTCACGTTACTCACTGCACGGAGAATAAAATAAAGAACCATTGACAGTGCATTTTTAGCCTGAAGCTGCCTGAATTTATGGTTTCAATTGAACTTTTATTTACTCATATATAATAAAATTTTGCCGATATATTTGGCATGGATTCCAATAGCATGCATTCTCATCTCATCATTTTGATAATCAGTGCGACTATGTAGCCAGAAGGCGAAATAAGTGTAGGGGGTTGCCCTTCAGGCACCAAACTTAAGCTATGACGTTCCAGATTATGAATGTGTGATTAAAAGCATAATCTTAAATTTTGTGGAATGCAAATTAATACCTCAAAACACCTTCATATTATGTTATAAAAATTTCACAGTTACATACATAAATGTCCTAATTTTTGATTACTGGTACTAAGACGCGCGCGTTGATGTCTTTCATATTGTCTTTTTCTACACGCTTGGACCTGTGCTTGAACTTACAAACCGGAAGTCCCCGGTTCGATTCCCAGAGGGAGGACCCACTACCGGGATAATCCAAACAGGATGTAACAACTGTACCAAGTCTGTGATTTTAAATCAGAATGTTCTAGGTACACTACTTGCACGCTATAAAGTTAACTCTCCGGAATTTCGCGCATGTACAGTCGGAATGTGTGTGTATTATTTCACTAATAACTATCCCTAGATGACATAAAACACTAGGACATTTCTTTCCACCCGCTAACTTGCCTTGCCTCCCATTTATACGTTAATAATTGATACTTCGCAGCCTTCTTTAGCTAACTTCAGAGGGGTAAACATAGTTTGCGAGTACTGTACATAGCACTAACGGCCTAGATAATTGTATCTTTTATATTAAAAGAAATCATCTATAACAACACAGTTTTATCAAAACTTTTTTAAATATTATTCGTATTTAAAATCGATTAGGCTAAGAATAACAACAGTTAAACTAGCAAATCAAGTTTCATTTCAAGTTAAATAAGAATGAAAGTGAAGGTACCAACAAAAGTATAAAGATGTTAAGAAATCATTCACAGACATAAAAATTAGGGATGCCACGAATAGTGATTTGGCCGAATACCGAATATTCGACTAGGCTGTAAGCGACACTTCGTACATTTCGCAGGTGACAGGTTCTGACCAGCCTCATTGCAGTGCGTGCGGTAACGTAGGCAAAATTGTTTTCATTCGTCATAGCTTAACACTGACCTATTAACTATACTATAATTCGGTTTGCTTTATTTGTAAAAAACATATAAAACGCACGAAACTGCTAAGAGTTGAAAACAAAGATGGCGTCAATAAAATGACATTGGACGCTGTCAATTAAAATAAATAAAAAGGGAAATTCTAGTATTTTTCTATACATCTTTAATACATCTTACATCCAAAAAAGACAGCGAATATATTTTCTTACTGGAGAATAAAATTGAAGACTTGCAAAGAGCTCAAAGAAAAACAAGTTTGGAAATTAAGAACGTCCCCAAGAAACATAAGGAAACAAAGGAGGAACTAGTGGAGATGGTCAAGGTGCTATCTGCCAACGTGGGTTGTCGTATTGATAAACACGATATAAAGGATATTTTTCGCATACCAAGCAAAAAAGATGGGCTTAGGTCAACCCCGATAGTTGTCGAACTAAATTCTACCCTAGCTAAAAATGATATGTTACGCCTATGCAAGCAATTTAATATCAAAAACCGAAACAAACTGCAAGCTAAGCATTTGGGATTCACTGTCAACGAGGATGTTCCCGTCTTCATCTCCGAACAGCTGACCGCAAGAGGTGCTCGCCTTCACTTCCTTGCCCGTGACCTCGCAAAATCAATGAAATATAAATTCTGTTGGACATCTATGGGCAAGGTCTACATTCGGAAAGAAGAAAGCTCCCCAGTCATACAAATAATTAGTGAAGAGCAGGTACAGCACTTGTTTCAAAAAGGATGACTACCAATTCCCTTACGTCTAATGTATTGCTTTTCAAACTATGATAATTTATATGTGATTTGTTCCGCAATGTTTTATAAAGTATACCTAGAACACTTATTTACACTTAAAATATACACATCCCAAAAACAAACCAATCTTAGTAATCTACTCACACTCACGAACCTATCGAATTCTATGTCACACAATCAAACTGTACTTAAAGTCACTCTGTCACTACATCATCCCTACTCTCAAATAGCTACATTATACCTCCACATTGACACACTTTTGTTCATAACCTCAAATTATGCATAATACGCTACATAATTTACAAGAAATAGACAACATTGAAATAACTCGCTCGCTTGAATGTTCAGTAGAGGACGTACACAAACATATAAACATTAAAAAATCAAATCTCACTATTGCGGTACAAAACATACGCAGCATTTACACTAATTTAGATGACTTTATGATAACTCTTTCACCACTAAAAGAAAATATTGATGTCTATATATTCACGGAATGTAGACTGCACAATGACAAACCAATTCCCAACCTACGCAACTATACTGGTTACTCTACTAAAAATTTATTGAATCAAAACGATGGAGTAGTCGCTTACATTAAGACGGCAAATCAGTGTAATGTCACAGAAATCAAAATCAGTCACGCTTCCTGTCTATTAATTCAACTCGAATCCACTGTTATCATCGGTGTTTACCGGTCCCCTTCAGTAAAGAACTCAGAGGACTTTACCCACTCCTTAAGCACCCACCTGGACTCCATACAGAGACAACAAAATATAATACTTACTGGGGACATAAATATCAACCTCCTACCCAGACCATCTGAACAACAATGGGAACGAAACAACAGAGTGTACTATCTAACCACGTTAGCTACTCACGGGCTGCTGCCTGGCCATCTCCTCCCGACCAGGGAAAGAAACTGTCTAGACCATATTATGATAAAAATCGATAAAAACAAGGTAATAGGCACGGTGGCCGTTTTAAATACAACCACTACCGATCACTCAACCATTCTCCTCAGTCTGGAGGGAATGGTACGAGTACGTCAAGAAAAATGCTCAATGAGAACCAAAAAAATAGTTGACTATGACTCTGCATTATCTAGCTTAAAAACTAAAAATATTAATTCCTTCTTATCAATTCTCGACCCAGAAACTCTATCAAATAAATTAATTGAACTTATATCTAGTACCCTGATTGAACACACAAAAATCTTAAGATTATCAAGATCAAATCACCTTCTTAAACCCTGGATGACCTTAGGAGTCCTCCGCTGCATAAGAAACCGTAACAATATGCAAAAGTCTCTGAAACTGAACCCATCAAATAAAGTACTGAAAATTACTTACCGGCGCTACCGTAACTATTGCACAAACCTTATCAAAAAGTTGAAACGCAAACATGATCGAGAAAAATTAGCTAAACCCTTTAAGAATAACAAAGAGCTATGGAAAAACATAAATGAAGTCATACAATATAAAAATAAGGACAAAACAAATTCTAATCTTCTCAGCATCAAAACTACCGCAGAAAGTTCAATTAACTATGTTAACGAGTTCTTCGCCAGCATAGGAAGTCATCTGGCTGAAGAGATCATGGCCAAACAATTAAACCATACCCAAACTGAGTCATCACGCTTCGTTACCCCCAACCTAAATTCTATTGTCCTTTTAGATGTGGATTGTGCTGAGGTTGAACGTATTATCATGGGGTTTGACTCAGAAAGTTCTGCTGGCTGGGACAGCATCTCTAACAGACTGCTAAAAAGTGCTAAAACAACTTTAGTGCCGATCATCTGTCACTTAGCTAATCTCTGCTTAGCCGAGGGTGTGTTCCCAAAGTCCTTAAAAAAATCCCTGGTGACACCCATACACAAAGGTGGGAATAAAGACGACGTAAATAACTACAGACCAATATCTGTCCTGCCCGCTATCTCCAAAGTACTCGAAAAGGTTGTTAATAATAGGATAATTAGCTTCTTTAACAAAAATCGTATTTTAGCCGAAAGGCAATATGGCTTTAGAAAGGGCATTTCCACGGAAGATGCTATATTAGATTTAACCTCCTTAATAGTAGAGAAAATGGACAGCGGGAAGAAATGCATGGCGATATTTCTGGATTTAAAAAAAGCGTTCGACACAGTCTCAATTTCTACCCTTCTAATCAAGCTGGAACATCTGGGTATTCGGGGAAAGGCCCACGCGCTCATGCGGAGTTACCTTAGTGATCGATCTCAGTGTGTTAAGATTGGCGATAAAATTAGTGGCGAACAAAGTATGACTTTTGGCGTCCCACAAGGTTCTGTACTAGGCCCTACCCTCTTTTTGGCATACATAAATGACCTATGCAACCTTCCGATTCAGCAAGGCCAAATTTTTTCATACGCTGACGATACTGCGATTGTCCTCTATGGTGATGCCTGGGGGGAGGTTAGGAGAAATGCTGAAGCTGGTCTTATGAGAATTGCCAAATGGTTAAATACTAACTTACTGACCCTGAATACATCTAAAACAAATTATCTCTGCTTCTCAATATACAACTCCAGCCAACCGGACAACAACTTTCAAATCCAAATCCACTCATGCTTTGCCCCTGAACTCAAAAACTGTAACTGCCCATACATCGCCAAGGTAGAGGAGACGAAGTATCTAGGCGTCATAATAGACCAAAGACTCAACTGGCACAACCAGCTTGACCAGTTAGCCAGCAGGACCAGGAAGCTTATCTGGGTCTTTAAAACCCTCCGGCATGTCTCATCTGTAGAACTATTAACTAAAATATATGTTGCCTTAGCACAATCCACTCTCATGTACTGCATCCCAGTTTGGGGAGGTGCCAATAAAACCAAATTCCTTGAGCTGGAAAGAGCACAAAGAGCTCTGCTCAAGGTTATGTTTCACAAGCCGATAAGGTTCCCAACCGCCGACTTATACCTACTTTGTAAAGTCTTAACCGTTAGACAACTAGCAATCCTCCGCACTGTCCTCAGACGCCACCACTCTCTAACATTTGTTATGAACCCTATACCTAGAAGACGAATTCCCAAAGCAATAGTAACGTCCCTATCCAAAACTCATTTCGCGCGCAACCAATTCAATAGTCTATCATCAATTCTTTACAACAAAATTAATCAAACTCTAAACATTTACCCTAAGACTTCGTATGAAGTTAAAAAACAACTGACAGAATGGCTACTTAACAAAACTTACGTACAAACGGAATCTATCCTCAAACCTAGTGAATAACATATCTGTAATACCTATCATGAGTAGAACTATCCTAAAAGTGTATACTTTCCCAGCAAATTTAAATAAGACTACTCTACTACTAAACTAACTCACGACATACATATCCTCACCCACACCCAAACACACACACACACACACATACACACACTTTCACATACTCACCACACATTCTCACCACACAAAAACTTTATTGTTCCTGTCCTGTTTCCTTCTTCTATTAATTTAGTAATATAAGTACATGAAACAGTTGAAAAAAAATATATATTTATTAACTATAATTTAATATAATTGATTAATATTAACTAGTCATAAGAATTGAATTTAAATGTATTAGTAGTATATAAGGTCATGAAAATGTATTTAAAACAACACTAGGAAGAGCAGGGCCTCCTAACACAAGTCATCAGTACTTAAGAGGAGGTCCTGAAAGCATTGTATAGTTTCCTGTCCTTTACGAAAATAAACTATTTTATTATTTTATTATTTTTATTATTATTTAGATTACTACTTGATTTATTAAATAGTGTACAAGTGCAGGCCGAATTTGAAACATCGCTTTAAGCGTATAATGATTATTTATGTGTTTTAGGTGTAAAGTACTATTATATATATTCTGTTGTGTAAGTATATTGTAGATCAATAGAGGGAGAACTTTATCTTGTTGACACAGCTCTTTAAATTATTAAATAATTATGCTATTGCTAATGATATTTTTCGATAAATTGTTAAAGACTAATATTATGCGGATTTCTTACTCTTCACGATTTTGGTATTCGGTATTCGACCGAATTGTTCGCATTATTCAATATTCTGCCGAAGACCGAATAGTAAAAAATTAAAAGAAAAATAATAGTAAAATACCGAATAGTAACCGAATATACGAGGCATCTCTAATAAAAACTGTATCACGATCGAAGTTTCATAAACTTCTCCGATCGTCGCGGTTGAAAAGGAAAACCTGACCGCAATCACGTAGGCCTCTGCTACAAATACTATACACAGTATGACCAGCTAGTCATAGAAATCCATTATTCAAACCAACACCAATTTCACAAAAATGCGGCTAAAACAGTCCTATCATAAACAATTCATAATTCGACTTATTTACTACAAAAAAAAATTGATGAAAAAAAAAACTCGACGAATATTAAGAGGGAACAGCAGATAAAAAATTTCATATGAAATTAAGGGTTTGGGATATAGCTGTTTTCTCAACGAAACGTTAGCCAAATTCAATCATTTTGATCTTATTCTCTTTATCAAAGAATAATCTAGGCCCGTTGGTTTTGCTTTTTTCAATATTTTGTCTACAATTAGAATTATGGGCATCTCAAAACTCAAAATTTCAGAAAAAATTTCTTTCAACTTATGGTACTCATTATTTAGAGTAAACGTAACATTTTCAGAAAAAGCAAAACCAACGGGCCTAGATTATTCTTTGATAAAGAGAATAAGATCAAAATGATTGAATTTGGCTAACGTTTCGTTGAGAAAACAGCTATATCCCAAACCCTTAATTTCACGGCAAAACTAGGCAAATACCAAAAAAAGCTTCAACTGTCCTTCTCGCACAGTTCGGTTCGGGAGGCAGGGTACACTATATCACAACTATATACTGTGTATTATATGTATAAAAATAAAGTAAGCATGCATTAGTGATGTCAATAAGCTTTATCGATTTTTTCGACTAATAGTGGTGGGAAAAATATATCGATAGATACCCTTTCTCGAGCTATAATGGTTTTACCTGTTAGTTTTAATGTTTAGATTGATCTAAATAAACAAATATAAAGACAAATAATTCTAAGGAAATTTATTTTATCTCTAGAACAGAACATTTTCCCTGAAATTCTTAGTTGTTGTTACGTTTTGTTACGTGTAAATAATTAAATATGATTTATGAATAAGTGACTTATGTTTCAAATATTTTTTTAATGTTAAAGTTCGAGTCGGACTCGCATACAAAGGGTTCCGTACCACTGTAAAATATCTAAACAGAAAAAAAACACAGAAAAAACATAACATTTATTGCATGGACATCCGTTTATTTATAACTTTTTTAAAAGCTTTTTTATATTATTTTTTGTTATTTATTATTATTGAAAGTCTTGAGAGAGAACGAGAAGTTATATGGACATCGCATGTACAAATCGCTACGGAGACTATATGACCCGACACAGATATCCCGGAGATCAGCCAGCAAGAGCTTGAAATGGCTCTCCAACAACTCAAAAACCGGTCAAGAGCAAGTCGGACTCGTGCACCGAGGATTCCGTACAGAATATGAATTAATGACATACTGAAAATCATAAATAATAGGTATGGTAATATGCACCCAACAATGCTCTACCGAAAATGAAATTCTAAGCTAAATTACATATTACGAAGTTAAGTTTGTAAACATTAAAAAATCAATTTTACTGTGTTACAATTAAAAAATTCAGATTTATTCCTATGGTTGTGCTGTAAAACCTTTCTTCTTGCCAAATTTCAAGACATTAGGTCAACGGGAAATACCGTATAGATTTTGGGTTCATTGCATTTTGTACGGAAATGGTCTAAAATACAGCTATATCTTTTTATTGCGTTGACCTATAAGTTTCATTATTTGACAGATCTAAGGGACAGCAGACTGGAGTATTCGATATCACAGTGATCCTATAAGGATTCCTTTTTTCCTTTTGAGGTACTTAAAATATAATAGTATAATATGAAGTATGACAGTAGGAAATACGATAGATTTCGACGATATTATTATTCATGTCGACAAATAAAAACTTGAAATATTTTTTCCCAGTTATACATCTCATACACTTAAGACGGGATTTTTAACTCGTCTATTCTATTGTGTGAGGTGTCGTGAAATTACAGTTTTTTAACCGACTTCAAAAAAAGAGGTTATCAATGCGACCTGTATGTATGTAATATTTCCAGAACTGCCCAGTTTTCATATATGTTAGTCTATACCAGCTTCTAAAGAAGTGTGCCAAATTTCTAAAGTGTATGTTTGTTTGTCCTCGCATATATCCGGAACACACACACAAAAGAAAAACACACATAGGGTTCGTGGATTTCAACAAAGCATTCGACACACTCGAACATAGATTTATCTGGGACGCACTGGAAAAACAAGGCGTACATGCAAAATACATAAGAATACTGAAAAACATATACACAAAAAGCACCGCACAAGTGAAGCTAGAATCTACAGGCGAAGAATTTTCGATTGAGAGAGGGGTACGCCAGGGAGACCCAATTTTACCAAAAATATTTTCAGCTATCCTGGAAATGATATTCACAAATCTGGATTGGACGAATAAAGGACTAAATATAAATGGCAAAAAGCTGAGTCACCTACGCTTTGCAGACAACCTGATCTTAGTTTCGGAAAACCCGAAAACCCTACAGACAATGTTCCAACAGTTAGCGGAAGAGAGCGAGAAAGCAGGCCTGTCAACGAACTTAACGAAAACAAAAGTAATGTCAAATTCCTCACAAACAGAGCCCATAACAGTAAATAATGGAGAAATAGAGTATGTAGAAATGGACAAGACTAATAACTGAATGGCAACCACGAGATAGCAAAAGAAAAAGAGGCAGACAGACTAGAAGATGGGAGGACGACATCAGACAAGTGGCGGGTCCAACATGGACCCGCATAGCGAAAGATAGAATAGAGTGGAAATCCTTAGAGGAGGCCTATGTCGAAAGACAAGCTGAAATGTAGGAACGACCGGTTACTGATACTTAATATAAAAAGATAAGTAACGTATAAAGTAAGCATATTTTTAAGAAAATTAAAACAAAAAATTAGTTCAGCAATAAAGGCTATTTTATTTAATTTATTTTTTATATATCCGGAACTACAAGTTCGATTTAAATAATCCCTTTTTTGTTTACCTAGGTATTGTAAAACTTAGGGAAGACTGCAAGTTTCATCAAAATCGGTTCAGTAGTTTTTGAGACTGGGAATGTTAAGTGTGTATTTCGGCGTTGCAGTGCAGCAGAGCAAATTTAAAATTAATGTTTTAACTGTACTGTAATCTGTATGCCGAATAAATTATTTCTATTCTATTCTATTAGTTAAATGTTTGTTACCTCAGAGCTTTTCACTGGGTGAACCGATTTGGATGATTCTTTATTATTTGAAAGCTGATGCTTTCCATGTGGTCCCATTTCAATTTGGTCCGGTTCTTAGAATGGAATCCATGAGAAAACAATATACATCTTAAATTTTCCTTAATAAAAGTAGACTTTTAGGGCAGTTGAAGTCGGTTTCTAGTTCTTTTTGAACGCTTTAACTTGTTAGTCCTTAGACTCTAGCACTCTAGGTACTAAAACACCTCTAGGTCACCTAAAGTATCGTTGGAAGACGAACGTTCGGATATGGTGAAACTAAAAGGTTTCTTTGTTGACCGTAGAACCCTAAAATAGCAACGCCATAATTTATATTGTATTTATATGTGATAGGTACTTACTAGTCAATTATATCAAATACAACCACAGTATGTCGAGACTAAACCAATATGCGAACAATAATTTCTCAAAACGTAAAACAAGGGTTGACGCACGCTCACGTCAAGTTTATTATAATTTTGAAAAATACACTCTAGCCCAGGCGGAGGGGTAGCGACTATGCGCGGCTCGCAGGGGCCTCTTTGGGATGTTATGCAGCGTTATTTGTGTGAGTGAAAGCATGTGAAAGGCTGTATGTGTGCGTACCGAATCGCGACAGCAATAACATATTCAAATACCTACTATTCTACGGAGACTTTGCTTCATTGGCGTCTTAACGTTGTAATCTAAAAAGTATTAAATAATTTTTGGGACACCATCGATTTAATTGACGTAAGTAACTAGATAAAAATCCATTGAAAATGGGTTGATTTATTGGAGGTATAAACAACGAATGTTGGCTTTCCTTAGTCCTTTCTACCTATATACCGATTTGTTTCTCGTATAGATAGTTTCAATAATGTCAAGTGTAGGTACTATACATATTAACCTACATATTATTTAAATAATAAGATCGAAAATATCCATCGGGGGCTGCCACTCCTTGCCCTGAACGAACGGAAATTTTAAGTTTTATGGTTTTGCAACTAAAACTAAACATTGTTTTTGTATTCCGGTATGAAACGTATCAGAGCCAGCGCCTCATTATATTGAGGCTTTTGGGTGCGCACTGTCACTATCCAACGGCCTCATCTTCACTTACCATCCGGTGTGACGAAATCCAATTCCAAACCCATCATACATTTTTTAAAGGCTTTGATGAAATCAATCTATGCAGAATCCGCACAACGGCAAAACCCATACAAGTGGGTACAGGTCTAACGCATAATTGAGTCTGTTGCTGAGGTATGTGAGCGGTACGGGAGGGTGTGTTTACGGAACGTCAAACGACGTATAACTTCAGTTAGACCTGCAGCTAAATGTCAGTCTATCTATGTATCAAAAGGTCGCTAATTTTCTTCTGAGTCAACACCTGTCTATTTGATTGTCAAAAACTCTTGAGTCACTCGACGACAAAAGTTTGTTGTTTCTACAGTACACTAAAAATAGATACAATACTAGTGACTGTCAGGTCATCACAGATGAAAGGTTGAGCTTTCTGTTTAAAACTGACACTGCCGCCGCGGGCTTGTTCGTTTTTCCACAACTCTTCCGTCATCCGTCGTCGAAAGGTTGATGTTAAAGTGCATCACCGTGCGACGCCACGACAACCGCTGGTCAGCTTTAGCTTTGTGTTTAAAACTAACAATAAATTGACTGATTGATTGATTGATTACCAACGCACCGATCAGATTGCTTTTTCACAACAAAATCGTAATCCGTTAACAAAGTTGTTTCAGAGGAAAATTAGAAGAAATATGTTATAACGCCATTGTTCTGGCAAGCACAGGAAACATTCTCACTAGTCAGCGCTTCATTAAATTAATATTTCTAATAAGCGCGCTTTTATCCTTTTGCCTATCATTCACTAACCATCATGTGATATGGCTAAATGCGAATCCAGCCTGAAGAAAACAAATTGGTTGGTCATCATGAAAAGTTTGTTCTTTCAACAATACAATCGGACTAACTCAGATAAAAGGCAGAGCTTTCTGTTTTAATCATCACAGGTTGTGCGGTGGTCCACAACTCCTCCGTCATTCGATATTAGTGCAAGAGAGTCAGCCGTCAATCGTCATTCAAACTTTATAGTAACTATTAATCAGTACGACAGTATTATACTTCTCTGTGGCGCGATTAACAGAATGTTTGAGACACAAGGATTGAGTTTATAGTGTGGAACTAAGATCCGTTCAAGTGACGCTGCTCAATACCTTCTGTTGAAGCCATCTCATTCGAACATCATCGTAACCAAGCGGAGCAAAAGTGCATCGACAACTCTATTTCATAACCGAGAAGGTAACTTGAGATAGAAAACGATGTAACAGCGAAAAAAGATATTAGAGATAGATACTAGAGTAAAATAACGATGGAAGTCGTTGCCTTGGAGAAGGCACTCTAACACTAGCTAGCTATAGCTACAAATATTGCATGATCTACGAATCACAGGACGAAACAATTTAGGCATTATAGCTACTACAGCCATTTTAATAAACCGCAATATCGCATATCATAACAGTGGACAACCACACGCAAATGAGTGAAAGAGACACTGCGTGAAAGGTGATCCCCGACAATGATTTACATCCAAAACAGTATCAGTACTATACTAGAATGTATCAACTGCAAGCCCTATGTAACACCATATATTCACTGATCATCAAAACACTAACAACGTTCTGCATGTTTCAACATTCCAAAGGCTAAGAGAAATAATTGTAGTAATCATAATGCGCCTGCGACTCGTCCATCCGGACCGGGCGGCGGTTGTCCGCACCACTCTTCGCCAGCCGAAGCGCAAGGCCGGACGCGTTCGAAAGCATCCAACGCACTTTCTATTCACGACTCAACATAAAAACCCCGTGCTGCATCTGTAAAATCAATATCGAAATCTCCTTAACTGAAGTGCATACAATTTTGTTTTTAATCAATTTCCGAACGCACCTTGTATCTTTTTTCTATTGATGAAAATCGAATGTCAAGTGAACGAAAAGAAATTTCGGTGAAATGAAAGTTAATATCGAGCAGTGATACCGGTCAGTTGTTTTGGGATAATAGTGGCTACTTTGTGATTGTGTGAGTGACTATTTCTAGCTATCGGATGCAGTTTCAATGTAACAATGGACGCAAGGTAAATGTCAAACTCTGTAGTTTAGTTCAGACTTGTTAATATCCTTTACTAAAATTTGGACGTTCTTAAAATCCCTTGACCCAAAACACCTTTGAAATTCCATTCATTGTCTAATAGTAATTACAAAACAAATTTGCCCCTACAAAAAGCTCATTGAGTGTAGTTTGAGACAAATTTATCTCCCAAATATAACCTCGACGTCTTAACAATTAATAAAGCAATTCTAACTTGTTTATAAATGTCCGTCATGATCAGCAAGGAAACGTTCACTGCAGAACACAGTCTTCCCCTCATGGTACGGTACAATGACCAGTCCCAAGCCACTACCATCCAGCGGATTCCCTCGAACTTTTCCAGATCGTGGGACTATCTAGTAGAGGGTATGAATTTTTGGAAACTTTAAGTGTTTTTCGTTGAGTATGCAGAATCTATTCATGAATTAGTAAATTGGTAAAGACAAAAGAGCAATTCTTTCATTCTTCATAAAGTTTCATATTTCAATGATAATGACGTTATTCGTGGTCATTGCATCAAAATCAGATGTCTCTAATAACATGGAAACTTTGTTAGAACAACCCAAGATTAGAATTCACATTCTACTGCAAATGCGCAAACATATTTGGGTGTAACTAACGGGTAACATTAACTCATTCTATACGGGTCTCAAGCACCATTCTAAATTTTGCAAATATCTAACACTCGTCAAGACTTTCGAGGTCAAGTAATTGCTCTTAGTCTAAGACTATTTATTAAATTGTAATGTTCTCAGCCGTTCACATGACCTTAAAATCGTCTTCTCGACTTTATTTATTCACTTGATACAAATTTTCGAATACAAAAGTTTTATGTGGCTGCACATCGAATTATTGATTCGTTCGATTGTGCTGAGTTTACTTATGCACGATACTTTCGATACATAGATATTCTAACAAGCGAGCGCTAGCCACAGAAAGAATATTGTAGCTTTGAAAGTTGCAACTTCATGAATACGCTTACTTACGCACACTTATTGCAAAGTTGTCGTCCTTCACGATCAAATCGTTTTAGACTATTAGATACGTATTATACTTATGTCTTGCAATTCGTTAAAACGAATTTGTGTTAATTGCTTATCATTAACTGGCTATTGCAATAAATAGCTAAAACCGGTTACTTGCAGCCACTAAGATTTTTGGATTCCTCTTAAACTATCAAAAATATTAGAGGTGATATCAACACAAACTTTTTTGTTTGTTTCACACATCGCGTTTAAAACACAAATTATTTCATAACTCTTGAGGAAATTTACCTTTTGAATTGACTTTGAATTAAACAGAAACATTATGTTCAAACAAAAAAAATTCAGGTATTCTCACTCAAGAACTTTCATTCACATAGCTTGTGATGTATATTTTTTATTATACCAAAAAATAATTAGTTTTACTTTATAGATGTTTATCAACCCAACACCTACTTTTGTGTTACCGTATTCGCATATGACGAAATATTTACATTTGATTTCAAATATTTGTCTTGTCGCATCATATGTTTCATCAACGATCATTTCAAGAGTGCTAATCGTTGACATTGCGTATGCGTCTGTTGGGGACATCGCAATTTCTACACAAGTTACTCCATCATCGACATCTTTTGAAATGTCATCTCTGACTTGATCAACTACTAGATTTTTCAACATATAATAGATTCCTCCTAGTCTAGACTGACCAGTTCTCAACACATAACGTGTATATATATAGGAGTATCAAAGTCAGAATTTCAAAATCACACTATTATAAACATGTCTGGTCTGTCAGTCCCTGTCTCTTTGTTACCTTTTCACGACTACGCGGCTAACCCGATCTTTATGAATGCACGCATGTAGCCTATGTCGGAGAAGGACCTACGCTTTTACAAAATTGCGAACAAAAAGCTGTTACCATAAAATTAGTCTCAAACAGAAATCACAGTTTCATTGTAAGCCAATTATGCAATTTATCTCAATCTTCCTTTTGTCTGTCTTTATGAGGTATTGGATAGAACATGACTATAGATCGCCACGACGGACTTTCCACGTGGGATTTGCCATAATCATCACGTTTGGCAGACGGATTGGTGATCACAGATAAATATTGTTGTTACATAGGTAGATGCTGGTACCAATCTTCTGAATTGCATTCCCTTTTTCGACACCCACGGGATAACACGGGAAGATCTTTTTTTAAAGCCAAGTGAAACAACACGGCTGAGGCACAAGGAATACATTAATAGAGATAATATAATGGAGTTCCGATGTTTCGCTTGACTAGAAACGGGTTGCAAAATCGACTGCTGTTTCCGGATGGCGAATCATATTTTTAAGAAAGGCAACAAAACAAAACTTACTATGCGGTTAATCACATAAGAGATGCAGTCTCTTTTGAAACTTTAGCTTCAAAAAATAACGTTAATTATGTGTTTTAAATGTCTAAGACAATAACACATTCTAATAGAGGCAGCTACGAGTATGAAGTCACGTCTGAAGTGTTGACGTAAGTTATTGATTTGTACTGTCCACCCACCATTTTAGAGAAAGCTAGAGTCTCAGACTAAGGAAAATGTACAAAGAAGTTGAAAGAATATACATAGTTCAAAATAGGGCCGAGAAAAGAAGGGTAGTTTGCAATTAAAAAGTGATAGATCGGTAATGTAAAATCGGATAGAAATCAAGAGATATATATATCTTCTATAATATATGTTTCTCATCATTAATGAGGTTTACCACTCCATCAAGTGCAGTTTTCGTACCGCCAAATAATGATCAACAAAAGTTGTGTCTGTCTTTGCTATTGAAGTATGTAAGACAGAATAATCCAAACCACTTTGTTACTAACACTTCGGATTTTTCCTTTTCTTTCTATTGACTGACTGAATTGTTCTGTCCATATTTTCTCCTAGTCCAGGGTATGAATGAACCTCGTTGTGTTAACCATGAACAGCGAGCTCAAGTGTCGTAACTCCAAAATTATGGTCCACACTCTCAATTTCCAGTGGCACGTGCTCTATGGAATCATTAGTTAGTTACTCAAGAATACATTGTGATGGAATGTTTAATATTAGTGTAATTTATTTCGTAGCATTTTGAAGGCGACTGCAAGACCAGTGCATAGTTAAAATATTATTCATTTTACTTTTTCGTGAAGCATGTGTAGCTTAGTGTCGCAAGATAAAAGAAGTACAATACAATGTATTTAATAATGACACATAAAACTAGCAAAATACAAAATTCATATCAAAACACAAACAATTTGTAGAGCAAAAGTTTATACAAGTCTTAACAGTCTTTTACGATAATCACAAACAAAATTGTACCGATGAAATAATTGCGAACAGATGTAATACCTAACACCGTTACTCTACCGTATTCGTAGTTGAAATTATGACTAAACAACTATAGCTAAACCCAAGGTGCATGAAATTGATGACTAGTCAATACAAATATTGGCGGATATACGAATGATGAAACATGCACAATTACAGTAATGCACAACCTAACGAGGGAATTGTTGACTATATCGACGGTTCGAGCATTCGTCAATATAGTGTTGATGCAAATTGTTTGATTGCAAATTTATGTTAAGTTTTGTCAAGTTTCATTCAAAAGTTCCAAAGCGTACTGTGTTACTAAAGCTTTTTATCGCGAAGGTCTGAATCTAATGCTGCTTTCGGAAAAGCTAATCTTGTAATAGAATGGTCGAGTCTGGCCTTGTAGAAAACTAGTTCTGTTATGAATTTATAATTTAGATACAACATTCATACAGAAAGTTTAATTCGTAGTTTAATAAAATGTTTATTTTAAAACTTTAAGCGGCTAAATTACGAGTATGTTCCTGATTTTATATTCGTCATGTAGTCGTCTTTTCTTGGAAGATTTCTCCTTTTATTCTCTTTTAGTCAGATCAACACGGAAACATATTTTGTATGCACAGTTTTATATGCAATTACTAACATTTTTACATAAAATATCTTGGAGTATACGCATTATCGTTCATTAATGAGAATTCACAAAAAAATTGTTACATGAAGAAACTACGGTGATATAAGAATTTGTGTAATTAAATCTTTGAAGAGTCAAATTACATAAAAGTAGCAATGTAAACTAAACGTTATGGTTATTCAAAGTGGTATATTTTCTGTTTGTACATCAGCAAATGGAGAATGAGGAAATGAGCAAATAGCACCCACACGCGTAATGGTAGAAATCGCTTTGATCTTGCACTTGCGTTAGAAATTACACTGCCTTGAACAAGAGCTGTGTGTCTTTTGAGTGTCATTTGTAGTATTTAAACCAATTGAAGAATTTCTAAAAATTGTATGGTCTATGTCATTTTCTATAGCAAGACAAGAGTAAGAAATATCATCTTAAAGCTTACAGAACTATCCACTATTCTGCTGCAATGTATTGCTGTGCGATAAAACACAATTTTGTACAATAACATTCACGACGAAACATGACGACAAATCTGAAGATTGCATGCATTGCGCAATATTTGCTAATCGCTTTGGGTTCTATGAAACTGCAAATTTGCGATAAAAGCCTGCTCCGGGAACGTAAATAGCTTATTTTCTTTGAAGCACGTCTTACAATGGCACTTCATTTTACAATGGATGGTAACGGAGTATTCAGAGAAAAGTATTTGTGTATCAACATGGAGAGAATTATTATAAATGCAATATCCAAGTTTATTGAAGCGGATTCACTGGACCAGTAGGCGTGGGAACTTGCTCCAAAACGATTTCGTTTTTGACCATAAATTGCTCACGATTTACTGTAGACGATGACCAGTGTCCCAGAAATCGCCTCTCAGTGGGTCAGTAGGACAAGTGTTTGTATGCACCTTCTCAATTATTTGTGCGATTGTCAATGTGATCTTTGACCTCGAGTTTCGAATGTCTTATAGCTACGAGTGTCATCACGACGAAACAACAGTGAAGATCGTGAGAAGCCAGTAACGGAAAATCAAATATCATTGGTGATTTCTTTTTTATTGAGTCGCCGATTATACTCCAATCATCGTCATTTTATTATATAATACTATCAATCCACGAAAAAAGGACATTATATTATCACCCTACTAGAACATACATACTTACGTCAACTTTATTCTTCTGTGTGAGCACGCTTTTATTATGCGGCCTTGTATTCGCTTACCACTAGGTTAGATGAGCTAAGTGCAAGCCCGTTGTGCAATAAAAACAACGGTGTTATTTTCTAAAACCAACAATTCCTTTTTATGATTAAATTGACACTCGGATCGTTTAACACTTTCTCCTTTAGTTTGTTTAATTTAATTATTTTATGTTTAGCTCTCAAGTTACAAACACATAGACACAATGTTGCAAGGCGTAACTACAGTTTCCACAGTAAATTGGTTTGCGTGACTTACCCCAATGGCAACATTCACATCTGACAACAGTCGTTATGATTACTGCTAATAGTCTGTTTTAATGTTGGTCATTATTAAAATAATTAGGGATTTAAATAACGGTTGGGTTTCCATGGCGTGATTACAGTGTTCTCATTTTTCCTTTACCATTCAAATTGAGAATTACTTTAAAACCTGCAGTGTTGTCGTGAAAAGAACACCGGGAAATTTCAGGGAAAACCTAGTTCAGAAAGGTACATAATTGTGCTTTAGTACATTAATGGCAGTTGCTTAAACACACTAATCATGCACATAAAATCAATAAAACTACATCAGAGAAATGTCGAAACAAATTAGCGTGACCATTACTGCGATAGGGAAGGGCATACAACAAATCACATTTTGAAAAGGTTATTGTGAAACTAGCACTAACATAGCGTTTCCTAAGAGACAATCAACCAGGCAAAGACTAAAACGAAAGGTTAAAAGCGATGTAGAAATAGGTCGGCATTGGAATCCGGTGTGACGAGCGAACCGGCCGGGAAGCGTCATTACACACCAGGCTCATTAATTACATTGCATTACCTCTAGGGAACGGAGAAAGAGAAATCGATGGTGACTTACTAGGTTACTTAGCCATAGACACCACATATCTGTCTGTAGACACGTTATAGGTGAATGTCTCAGCTTACTTTACTATTCTAGGCTAGCTAGACTTACGAACGAAATAAGATAACGCCGCATCAATAGGTTTCGAAGAAAAGCAATTTGTCTGCATCTAATTTAAACGTCTAGCTCAAATATATGATCTGAGAGATAAACAAATTGCTAAATAAAAGACATTTTAAACAAATTAGTGCTCGCATTACACAATAAAACAAAAATTTTGGAAAATGGAGAGGTCTGTGACTGTGAACCCAGAAAATAAGCTATAATATTAAACTTAGTTTTACAACGTGGAAAGCACATATTAGTTGTAATATATAACGCAACTAAGAAAGAGTATCTGAGAATACTTAAAGCAAAGGGTGAACATACTTAAAAGGCATCAGAACTATTGTAAACTGACAGATCTAAGAAATTAAACAATCTCATAGTGAAGTGTACAAAGCTGCTCTAAAGCAACGAGTACCAATTTTCACGTAGGCACATCAAGAACGGTGTCAGCCCGCTAAAGAAAGCGGATCGTACAAATGAAGACGCCGCTACAAATAAATTAAAGGACAACGATTACGACGTGAGGGGCACGTGTAGTGTTGTCATTTATCTTATTACACAATTGTATGAAAGGAATCCTTAAATAGCTAGATTATGTAAGTAAGCATGATGCCTCTTTAGAAATTATGACATTGTATACGGAGCACAGCTTTTCATGAACAGTGTGCGAATATGTTGCGCATACGTTTCGCAAAAGTGATAATAACAATGAAAAGCTTGTGAATCTTACGCTCTTATCATCTGCAGAAAGCCTTTCTGAAAATGCCATTATAGGACATTAAAGTCGAAAAATTCGTGGGGGCTAAGGCAAGCTATTGACAAAGCTATAACAAGCCAAATTTATTTCAACATTCGAATAAGAATAATTATTTTAAATTGTTTTAAGATTTTCTTATATTGAAATAACCTCTTTGCCTAAAAGTATTTACTAATTTGACTTGGATTTGGTCCAAGAAACAAGGACACGTTCAAATTGAACGATAGACATTCATGAATAGACAATAAATAGAATAGGAATATTTGGTCTTTTCACACTTCCCAAACAATTACCAATGACCTCGTTATTCATTCTAAAGTATTCTTCATTCTAAAGTAAAGCAGGGAATATTACTCTTCCCTAAAAATGTCAGCGACGCTTACAAACAAACCAAAGGCAAGATGAAATTCACCTTTTCTGAACATCGCCCACAAAGCCAAAAACAGACAAAACCGATAATGCCGTCCTCATTTTTGAGACCGGTATAATTTGGTCATAACCTGCATTCAATGGTGGCGCTTTAAGAATAAGCAATTCATTTATTTGCATTTGAACAAAGGCTATTCGGAACTGGACAGATACCGGTAGCGAACATGCGAAGAATAAGATTAGCACCATTTATGTACAGACTAGACTATAGAAGATGAGCGAAGCTGATGAGATCCTTTGTTAAAACTGTTTAACAATATGATTTCAATTTGTGGTCACGGCGAGTCATTATCATTTACTAAAATTATTGAATTAGCTAAAGATGTGCTACAGTGACATTTGTTCTGTGCGTAAATTCGCTTGCGACAAAAATCAATTCATGCCTTAGATAATAATGTAACGAACATCTGCCGACTCGTATCACGAAATATCTTAGCGGGAGTCATGAAGTGATTGGAGTATACGAAAATACGAGTAGCATCATTATCAGAAAACTGTATTTAACTTAAAACTTAATCAAAACAATAATTTCGAACAAATCTTTCTATTATCTTCATTCATTCGAAGTCGTCACTTTTTTATAGGTAGTGAGAGTATTTATTTGAATGTATATAGCTGTCATTGTTTACTCTATTTTACTATGTCTTCCAATGGCTTAAGATGCCTTAGGGAAAATTCAGAGACATAATGCTGTGGTCATCTCGGGTAAATCAAAAATACACCCAACTCACGGTGTTGATGGCATAAAATCGACCCAAGCCCTTTTATTGAAGATCAATGGCGGAGGAATATACACTTCGGATCACAAAGATGGGAGTGCGGGGTGCGCGTGCGGTGCGTCACGTCACAGAGCGATGATTAATTCACTGACGGCACCATTGCTGGTCCGAATGGCATCCGCAAGTAGGCCGTCAGCACGCTACGTGTCGTGCATACTGTCCCATTGAATAAACTGGTCATAGCTGATGAATGGTTAATGTAGTTACCCTGTATGCGATTATATAATTAGTTTTCGTCTATGTACAAAGGCACCGTAGTTGAAAACATTTCTTCCGCTATTGTAGTCACTCGAATGAGCTAATGCGTGAAGATTTTGTTCTTTGATGGCCACGCACATTCTAGCGAAGTAATGTAGTTAGTTGTAGTGATTGGTACTGGTATTTAATCGTATACCGACAGATCTATCCATTCTATATTCCTACTGCTCGCAGCAAAAGCTCTGTTTCCACTTACATCATGGACATAGCTTAGGTCTGGAATAATCTACTCGCCTCCTTCTCAGAGTACTACACTTTAAGATTATTCAAGGTAAATGTGTCTGGATAAACGCCTGCCAGAAGTTAATTTCTTCTCACCATGTTTACGACTATAACTGTTTTAAGCTCTAGGAAAAGATCGCCCAATGTAGCTTATCTTCCCGATGTAATGCCTCTCGGCTTGCGCTGAGACTGACCACCAAGGGATTTTTAGTGGTTGGAAAGTATCTTTAAAAGGAAAAGGTTTTCCCTTCGAGGAAAAACAAGGTCATAAATATTTTTTTGAGGATAGAACAAGGCTTGTCCACGATCTCACCTGATGGTAAGGGACGATGTGGCAGACGATGGTGCGCGTTGGTCTAGAAGGTGCCTGTTCACCCTCGACTTAAAGACATCCAAGTTGCCGCTTGTGTAATACTGAAAACTCACTACGATCACCAACTAATATGAAATGTCACATAACTTCAAAGCACGACTTCTGGAACGTACCCAAAGAAATTTAAAATGATTCTGACAACAAAGAGTTCATTGTGATTACATGCAAAAATTATGATATAAAAATTGTTTGACTGGACTTCATCATGTGTCCGAGGACGATACACGATTGGCTACGCTGTCTATTTAGGCTGGTCTTGAAAACAACGAAGCAATATCACTCGTGGCACAGAATATGATATGAAAACAGCAAAAATTTTTAATTTGTCATTGCATAACATGATTTTCGTTCTTAGTTCTGCGCACCATTAATTGTGAACGCTTGGTTTCCTCTCTGCCATCCACAATCATTATTTATTTACAATGTAATTACTTGCACTTGCCTATCCAAAGTGGAACTAGTACACATGTAACTGAAACTCTCTTAGCAGCTAGAATTATTTGGTCGCAGCGATAGTGAATTGTTGAATAAAAACCCTAAACTATGCACATTTATCGAGAGGTAGAATAAAAACGGCTATGGCAACGAATGCCCAGTCATTTTGGGATTTTGACGATATGCGCCTAAACGGTCCCAACTTACCGTGTTCACTTACCATCAGGTGAGACAAAAAGAAAGAAAATCAAATCATGCCAAATTTTATTATTCCGTACGTGACTCAAAATCGTCTACTTCTTCCGCCTAAGTCACACTACACTCCAAATTTTCCTCATTATGTCGGAAAATCCTTTCAAATGCTCAGATTTCATATTTTGACTTGACGTAACTTATAGGCGCTTTATAGGCTAGTGCAGGCAAGAACAATCTCTCATGCAATGATCGCGGTTATAAAATAAGCTCAAAGGCACCGCAAGCTTTGGAGCAAACATAACTGTGAAACAGATGTTCAAAAATTTATACATATCTAGTCAGTGACCACAGTACGTGCCACTTTGTGATGAAATTAAACGGCACATCCATTGTTGAATTAATGACTTCCGTGATTGAATAGTGAGGTGTGGTGACACCTTTGCCGTCGCGCAATAGTTCCTGGTGGGGTCGTTCTAGGAGACGATGAGAGAATTATGTATGTTCGGTGATTATTGGGTCCTCTTATAGGGTATAAGATAGATAATACATGCTGCAGATCTGCAGTATTATGGATTTGCCAGATCCTTTATACACGGTTTTAATACACAATGACAATGAATAAAAAATACCACAACAAGTTTAATGCTCTCGGGAATTACAAAATCATGAGACCTCGCCGTAGCGGCTAAGATCGCAAATGGAGCTGGCAAAAACTAGTTTTATCAAGAGCTGTAATCATCTGGTATCTGTTCAGTATGAACAAGTATATCCATTCAAACAAGCGACGACACTAGGAAAGCACTGAGACGATTTTAATTATTATATCAGACAATAAACACAATCGGTCCTTATCTAGATCGAAAGCTTCAATTGAAAGAAATAATTGTAACCTCATCAGCAGTTGGGAAACGTCTACAGCTGGACATAGGCCTCCTTCATGGTATGTCACATTGACCGGTCCCGAGCCACTTGCATCGACCCGGTACAAGGTCCACAGTACGTGGTCAACCCTAGAGAACTTTTACTCCCCATCGGTTATCGGTTCTTCGAGCGATGTGGCCTGCCCAATTCCAATACAGCTCACTGATTCGTCGAGCTAAGTCGGTGACCCTTGTTCATCTACAGATTTCCTGATTCCGGATTTTATCACCTAGAGAAATTCCGAGCATAGCTCGTTCCATTGCTCGCTGAGTGACTTTTGAGCTTGTTTATTCGACCCACAGTAAAGAACCACGTTTATTGTAACATACAGCTTGCATTAACCGTCTCTGTTCCGTCGTGGTCGTGGTGATACACAAAATAGAAGCGAATAACAACTGCGTTGTGGTTGAAACCCTATAGCTTTAGGTTAATGCGATTGGGACACATGACACAGTTGAAGAACGTTTACGCACATGCCACTCACATCACATTGCACCTACGGCCTACCGTGTTTCCCAACGAGTCACATGGTACGCGTGTTTATAAACGGTTGCCATGTTTGTCTATCTTTTACAAGACTTTTACTGGCTCTTTTGGCCTTGGGCGATCGAAATTTCGGTTGGACCATCAACCTGGCCAGGTACCACCGCTTTGTTCCGGCAAGAAAATATAGCAAATATTCAGTGCCTTCTCCAGACTCCTGCAGGGCTAACGTCAAGGACACAAGATATCGACATTCTGCATAACAAAATGGCGTGTCATCATTATATCGTGGCCTTTACCTTAGCCCTGCTGGACGAATACGAATCTTTGAGTCTTACCGTTACTTGCCTGCAGTGAGATGAAGCACTATAGTGTTAGAAATCGAAAGCCATGTCAAATTGCTGAAATCCATTCTGATGTTAAAGGATCATCTACTCCGTTCTAGTCAATAGAATAAGAAAAATTGAGAATTATCTTAGGTTCTTACACAAAGCTTATTTAAAAATTCCCTGCAGAGCAAACACGGAATGTGTTTTCATAAACAGACAAAAATGGTTGAAATGAATATATTCGGATTCGATTGACATAACTGAGATAAACTATTACATATTCGCACATATAAGTTCTTTAATAGTAACAGACTATATGAATGCCTCACTCGCTTGGGGTTGCCAATGCGTCATTGTCAGCCGTGTGAGCAGGTAGGCGAACGAAAGAGAGCGGGATGGGAGTGTCGTGTCTCTGAAAACAATCTATGACTACTATTCAAACAGAAAGCATCTGGAATTCTGTGAACCATATAGCTCATGAAGATGTGTCTTCCCATTACAAGTGAACGAAACCCTAAACTTAAAAGGCAAACTCTAATAATTGCATTTTTGGTCTAAGGTCGAATATGTGATATACTGATAGTAGTATGTGGGATTATCAAGCTATATCAAAAAAGGTAAACCCATATAGTCATACATCCGACATAGTAGCTTTCATTACAGCCCGACAACTTTTGTAGCATCGCTCTCGTCAGAACCGTCGCTTTATTCGAGTACAGCTACGTTTTGCTCTGATTCCCTTCGAGGCGCTTTCCGGCAGTGTGCAACGATATACATCTGTAATGGTGTTTGACTTATAACGTGATATACTCACGCTCACGGACGACAGGACCGTTGGCGTAGGCAAAGACACTGATCGTTATTTTGAATCATCCTGACATATATCTGGCCTCACTTAGTTATCTATGGCAATCCGAAGACTTAAAAATATTAAGTTTACCAATTATACATTTTTCTAAATATTTCGTCGAAAGCTTAGTTTAAAATTATGTATCATGAATCGAATTCATAACCGTAAATAAGAATAAGAAGCACACCAAAAACCGAACATAAATATTTTAAAATTGGTACAACAATAAAAATTATTTACACTGGAGTACAATAATATGTATCAACTTTTGTACCATGTCACATTCACCCTTTGTTCAGTGTGTCATTCTATTACCGTGGAGATGATGTACTTACTCGTAGTGTGCAACGATATACATCTGTAATGGTGTTTGACTTATAACGTGATATACTCACGCTCACGGACGACAGGACCGTTGGCGTAGGCAAAGACACTGATCGTTATTTTGAATCATCCTGACATATATCTGGCCTCACTTAGTTATCTATGGCAATCCGAAGACTTAAAAATATTAAGTTTACCAATTATACATTTTTCTAAATATTTCGTCGAAAGCTTAGTTTAAAATTATGTATCATGAATCGAATTCATAACCGTAAATAAGAATAAGAAGCACACCAAAAACCGAACATAAATATTTTAAAATTGGTACAACAATAAAAATTATTTACACTGGAGTACAATAATATGTATCAACTTTTGTACCTTGTCACATTCACCCTTTGTTCATCCTATGCAGTGTGTTAAGGGAAATGTCAACGAAACGTTAATATGACATGATACAAAGGTGGGTACATATTTTTGTACTAGAGTGTACATTGTTTGAAGTCATGTTATTGTTGTTACCTGTACGTACATATATCTGACGCGCAGGCGCAGCTCTTCCACCAATATCTATGATTCTAAACAAGTAAATTAAATTGCCCTAGAAGGTTACTTTTATTAAGACCAATTTAAGATTTATATAGTTTTCTCATGGATTCCACTGTCAGAACTAATTGTAATGGGACCGCACGGGAAGCACCACCTTTCAAATAAAAAAAGAATCATCCAAATCGGTTCAACCAGTCAAAAGTTCTAAGGTAACAAACATTACAACAATACCCGTCGAATTGATAATCTCCTCCTATTTTGAAGTCGGTTAAATAGTACAAGTTGCTTGGTGTTGAGTGATATTATGAATTATAATATACCGAAATTTGTTATTAAATATTTAAGAGTATGTATGCCGATGTTGTGTCCTAATTAAATACACTACAAAAATGTTCCAATTTCCAACCGAACTGGAACATAACTCTTTTAAATACGCCTATCCGAAATTGTACAAAAACCGCTTTAGAAAGCTCAATTTAAGCCCGAGTAAATTGTCAACAGTTACGGATCCGCGCAAAGAGAAAATATTTGTGTTTGACCAACAAACATTGAACGTTTTAAAACGCACTCACTTGATGCAAACACCGCGAGAGCCGGAGCGAGAAGTGCAATGTTTACGAGCGCATGGTAGTTGCATCTGACAGTGTGGCTTTCAATGTGCATCGAGCGTGTTCCTATAAACTGTTCCTCGAACTTCCTCCTTCGAAGTTCCTCTATAACATCATGACAACCCCCCATTATACAGTCTACAATTCTGAGGTTTTCTATGTATATGTTTGATGAAATTATCGGGATTTTCTAAATGTTTAAATCAATATTTTATATAAACACGGATTTAAATTTAAGTGTTTTTTAAAGAAATCACACGTGCAATTGTTAATTTACACGTTAAGAATTTTAAATTGTTATAGTTATAAATATTTTTTATATTGGTTGTTATAGTGGCAACATAAATACGCATTCTGTGAAAATTTCAACTGTATACCTGCTACGGATTATGAGATACAGCCCGCTGACAGACGGACGGACGTACGGACATCGTAGGCTTAGTGATAGGGTCCCGTTGGTTACCCTTCAGGTACGGAACCCCAAAAAGCATTATCGCTTAGCACCTAGCCATGTAACCTTACCGCGATCGCCAAGCTGCCAAGGTTGGTTATTATGGCAAATTCCCTCACTGATAGTCCAAAGAGGCTCATGACCAACAGAGGACATTTGTAGCCGTTGATGGTACAAACATTTTATACAATTGTAAAGGTTTTAAAGTGTTGGTACACTCGAGTACAAAGATATTTATCCACTTTTGTACCATGTCACATTCACCCTTGCTCGTTCTTAATTGTGTTGAAGGAAATGTCAATTAAAGGCGAATGTGACATGGTTCAAAAGTGAATACATATTTTTGTACTCGAGTGTACAATAAAGGATATAAAGCATATTGATGCATATTATAGTACACGTTTAAATATTCACCGTAACATACACTGAACACAGAACTAACATGTTAAATGGGCGTAACATCGTCACGTGTCCGAATTACACGCTCGCTCTGCGAGTGCGCTCGGGAACTGCCGAGCAATGTTCCGGTAACATTTACCGTGACTAAAGTTCATTAGTGCAGTGTCACACCTAATTGGATTGGGATAAAATGTAATGTAGAAGCGTCGGTGGCGTAGTGGATAAGGCACGGACTTTCAATCTGAGGGTTCTGGGTTCGAATCCAGCCGTGTACCTATGAATTGTTTTTCAATTCAAGTACATTATCCGATTGCGTAACGGTGAAGGAAAACATCGTGAGGAAACCTGAACACTACTGAGAAGAAATTCAAAGATGTGTGTGAAGTCTACCAATCCGCACTGGGCCCGCGTGGTGGACTATGGCCCATACACTCTCTGTAGGAGAGTAGGACTGAGCCCCTGCAGTGGAGACGTATATAGGCTGTTGATGATGAAAATGTAATGTTATACCGTAAAGGATTTACATTTAATTTCTGTCTCAACAATTTAACTGGGTTGTTTAAATATTTCAAAAGCCTTGAAAAATCTGAAAAGTCTAATAACTAATGGAAAAACGTTTACTGTATTTAGTTCTTCCATTTCATTTGAATCGTTTTCTAAAAGGGTACACAACAGATAAACACATTATTTTACGAGATAACTCTGATATCGGTAAAAGCATACCGAAACATGACGTCACACAGTCTGCCGCATTTATTGTGACCATTTTTGCACAGTGTCACTGGAATCACTTGACGATGTGGTATTTTTTTTATTTTTATTTTTATTTTACAATTTTTGGGAAGACTAACAGTTTATAGTATATAAATAAATAATGTATCTTATGAGTAGCTATAAACTAATAATAAGTCTCCACATGTATAAATCTAGATAAATTATATAAGGTCTAATAAAAATACTACAGTAGTAAATAATCTAAAAAAGAAACAGAAATATAAGTTGAGTATCGGAATACGGGTACAGGTTATATATATACTAAGTACAGGTTCAAATACAGACTACTATTATTACTAACTAATTGCTTAACTGCTAATTACAGAAGGAAAGAATTCGCGGGTCAGTAGTCGCTTTAGTACATATGTACTGGTATTAAATATATCCACATCGTGTCGCTGCAGCACTTTATTAAATTCATTGACGCTACGTATCAGAAATGAATTTTTTCTATATTTGGTACTTGCTCGTGTTGCATACAATATGGGTCGCTGCCTAAATTGTAATAAATCAGTTCGGAAGCTGATTTTGGATAGCATCTCTGGACAGTCAACATTCCCTTTGACAACATTTGAAAGATAGCAGATGTCACTTATGTTACGTCGTGTACTTAAGGGCAGAAAGTGATAGCGCTCGCATCGTTCTCTGTAGCCCCAACACTTATGTTTGGCTTTGAAGTCGAGAAATGTTAGGACTGTATGTTAGGACTTTCCAATGGCCTAAATGTAAAATATTTGATATGGTTATTTATTTTATTACATGGTCTCAATTGAGCAATTTTTTGACAGTGAACATGCCTCAGTGTACACTTGTGTACTAATGACATCTTACTGCGATCAAATTCATAGAAAGCCTGCTCGTGGCCATATATCACGGAAGATCATGACCAGCAGTAGACTTTACCAGTACTTAAGACTTTTTAATATCATCAGTGTACACTTGTGTACTACTGACATCTTACTGCGATCAAATTCATAGAAAGCCTGCTCGTGGCCATATATCACGGAAGATCATGACCAGCAGTAGACTTTATTTTAATATCATCAGTGTACACTTGTTTACTACTGACATCTATCCCTATCCTACCCGAGCGCGTACGGTGAGACAGCATACATTACGCGATGTTATCCACCCGTTATTTGGATGTTTTGTAGTCCAGGGATCATTTGAAGGATACAGTATATTATGTAACCATTTTTTAAATCCTACTAATATTATAAGTGTGAAAGTTTGGATGTTTAGATGTTTGGATGTTTAGATGTTTGGATGTTTGTGACGCTTTCACGGAAAAACTACTGAATGGATTTGAATGAAACTTTACAATAATGTAGATTATACATCAGAATAACATATAGGCTATAATTTCTAAAGACATATTGTGTAAATTGTCCAAAATCACATTTATAATATTAGTGGGATTACACGGGCAATTTTGGCATAACAAAAACGCGTTGCCTAGCAACCGACCATAGCATATGTAAATTCGTATATTTTTTTTTTTTTTTTTTTTTTATAGAAGATAGACCAACACTTGACCTCAATCTCACCTGATGGTAAGTGACGATGAGGTCGACGATGTTACGTGTTGGTCTAGAAGGTGCCTATTTACTCTTCTTTTGAAGATTCCCAAGTTGTAGCTGTCAGGGAACACGGAAACCGGTAGTGCATTCCATATTTTTGCTGTACGCACGATAAATGTGGAAGCGAAACGCTTGGTGCGAGCTGTAGGAATATCCACAGTGTACGGGTGAAGGTCTGCCGTTCTTCTGTTTGACCGGTACTTGAACGGCGAAGGTGGAATCAACAAAAATAGCTCTTGCGCACACTCCCCAAAATGTATCCTATAAAATACCGAAAGGCAGGCAACCTGACGCCTATGTTCGAGGCTTTGGAACTTTGCCTTATGTAACGTATCGTTGCCTATCAGTCTCATAGCTCGACGCTCCACCGAGTCCAAAGCAGCTAGTTGATAGCGAGCTGAACCATCCCAAAGATGGCAGAGGTACTCCATGCATGATCTTACTTGAGCGCAATATAGACTCAAGAGCTGTGATGGCTGGAAGTACCGTCTGACCTTCGATAGGATGCCTAGTTTTTTGGCCGCAGTTTTTGCTATGGACTCGATGTAGCTCCCGAAATTGAGATCAGACGCGATTTCCAATCCCAGGAGCTCGAGACGGTTTGTTATCGGTATGGATACATTTTGGAAGGATGGAGCAAGATGAAATGGACTCCGCTTCGCTGTGAACAGACACGCCTGTGTCTTCGACGCATTGAATTTAACTGAATTGGCTTCGCCCCAATCGGACACGGCCTTCAGCGTCAGTTCAACACGTTCTACCATACCATGTATATACAAACTTTCGCGTTTATAATATTGGTGTGAAGACTATTTGAATGTAATACGTCAGATATTGAAATTTATTTTGTTTCTTTAAATTATTAGACGTGTATTAGACTACGTAACAGAATAAACACTATTTTGTACATTATGCTGTACAATAATTTGTTATATACGTCACCTATGCCTATCGAACAAGTAGAATACATCCTGAAGTACACGCGGACAAAGTCGCGGGCGGAAGCTAGTACAGTATAATAATGAAATTTCAGATGTCGGTGGTTTTTCCAAATTGTTCTAAATTGATTCATACTCTTGTAAATCAGGTTCAAAGTTGGGGCTTTTTATTACCGAAAAATACAATACTTTGACGCCCTGTAACTCTGGAAGTATATATTTAAACGAAAATCTGACTCACCACCGACACAGATATTTGTTTCTAGATTGTGTCTTGAAAATTTCATAGATTTTCATAGCTTAATACTCAAAATATGACTGGACTACGTTTGTATGGGCGCTTTGACAACAGCATACCCTCTTAAGTCTTTTTAACATCACTTTAGATAACAATGTTCTCTTGTTCTTAGTCCACAAAGTGATCAAAGATCGTAGTAATCCAAGGATTTATACTGGCAACACTCTTCGGTTTGACAGTTCTATTAGTAAACTCAAGATTTGTTACTTCTCCCACTCCCTCTCTCTGTCAAAAACAGGACGGAGCCATCTTGATTTTGTACGAGCATTGGTTTGATTGGTACTACCATTGGAGGAGCTATTTAGTTTATTTAAATTCAATCGAAGTTAATATTAGCTGCAAACAATTTATTTAAAAGCATTTATTCCGTGTCATGTCAGTAGTAATTAATAAGGTATAACCTGCAGTCGCGTGATTGGGGTTGAGTGTTGATCACGAATTTCACTTTATGCAGCAACCATTCCTACTTTCGCCTTACGCAATAACAAATGCATATCTGTATATTATTAACACGAGTTTGAATATCGTAGAATACAGACAGATATACACTTTTTCTCAAACACCCTTGGTGAGCATTATTTTGACAACCTTCTTCAAGATAAATTGAAATTGCTGTACTGGCCAAACACATGCGTGCAGCGGCCGGCAAGAGTTGTATGAAAATCCATACCTGTCATGTTTTAGGGGCGAAATAAATTACTATGTAATTAATATCGGTCGTGTAATTTAAAAATGGAACGGTTTTTTACACCGAAACATGGCAACCAAGGAGGTAACTAATCAAAGGTTTTATTTAAATTTCGAACTGGCTCGTAAAGTAAGCTGTTTATTAAAAACAAATGAACGGTTTGGCGCGCGAAAAATTATTGTTGTTCGTCTTTGATTTTGAAAATAATTATATGTGTTTGTCGTTATAGCGGCAACAGAAATACATCATCTGTGAAAATTTCAACTGTCTAAATATCACGGTTCATGTGATACAGCCTGGTGACAAACGGACGGACGGACGGACTGCCAAGTCTTAGTAATAGGGTCACGTTTTTTACCCTCTGGGTACGGAACCCTAAAAAGCAGCCAAGTGCATGTCGGTCCATACTCAGTATAGGGTTCCATATTTTCAACGTCAAAAACGGTCCCACAGGACGACATAAGCTACTGCTGTGAAAATTTTCAGATTTTAAAACAATCCACAAATATTTACAATCAAAACTTTTGTATGAAAATAATATATGGGTTTTATCAGTTTCTGTCATAGCACTCTTTCGAAATTGCTATCTAAACGATTCGATGCAAATTCGATAGAGGTTCATTACATGACACCTTTTAATAAATTTAGGCCACCGATTTAGTTAATAAGTTCATAAAGAAAATGCTTTCACTCACTTCAGAAACAAAAATAGTACAAAAAAGGTACAAATGTACAAAAGCGACGCCTCTCATTGTGTACGGACGTTCGTTTTCTAAACATAAAAGTGACAGTGAGCCGGTGGTATCACCTGTGCTATGTCAGAACAGAACAATTAGCACTTGGAGTCAGCACCGGCGATAGTGAAACCGATCGACTAACAGTCGCTCTGTTACGTCGGCTTGTATTCGAAATTAGCTTTTACATACAATGACTATAGGTAATTTGTATCGATTTAATGTAATCTGAAATTCGAGCTCATCGCGCTAGTTTTATCTTTTTACCACAGCTGACTATGTATATATTCCCAACACTTATGTTACCCTTGTTAAGACGCAAAAACTTTAAGGGGCTCGGGGGCATGAGGGGGTGAAAATAGAAAAGGGAGAGGGGTGGTGGTGTTAGAGAAGAATAACACTTCAGTTTTAAGGTGTAAATATATATGCTAAGACAGAGTTATAGCTCAAAGAGCTGCTAGTTTAGTTTTCTAAACATACATTCTTTATTAAGTATTTTGTTTAAGCGTCTAATGTTTTAAGATGCCATACGAGTACAGCGACAGTGGCGCCCTCAATCACTCCTTTCTACATTTCTCCGCAATTATACAATAACAAAAACTATTTTTGGGGGTCATTGTACATTGGACTTTTTGTAGGCATTGCTGGTTTACGGTTCATGTTTAGATTATGTGCAGGGGTAAATTTAACTGTTTTATTGATAGTAACTGCACACAGTCGATATACCAATTCATGATGTGCCGTAATAAAATGTAAACCAGCAATAAGTATAATAAGTCCGGTTTGGTTTTTGAAATTATTGTATAATTGCGGATAAATGTAGAAAAGAGCAAATGAGGGCGCCTCTGTCGCTCTATCGTTCTAATTAAAATATTCTTTTATCCGGTTAGATAATAATAAGTATCGATTGTTTTCTGTGAAAGGCAATTTTTGGCCGAAATGTCTCTAAGCCGCTTATTTACATTCTTTATTCATTTCAAATTTTACAATGGCCAAGATTTTATGTATGCTTTCATTTTAATTTATAACACTGTACCTTTATTTTTAACCGACTTCAAAAAAGTTATTAATTCGACGGGTGTGTTTTTTAAATTATTTTTTATCTCAAAACTTTTGACTGGGTGAACCAATTTGGATGATTCTTTTTTATTTGAAAGGTGGTGCTTCCTGTGTGGTCCCATTTCAATTTGGTCCAGTTCTGACAACGGCATCCATGAGAAACTATATAAATCTTAAATTTTCCTTAGTAAAAGTAAACTTTTAGGGCGATTGAATTCGGTTTACAGTTCTTTTTGAACGTATTTACTTGTTACAAAATAAAGACAGATTTGGGGAAAACTCAGTTTAATTAAACCAAAAAGTTTATAATTTGATAGTTCTGTTGACGGGTACATCTACGCTGACATGCAGTAGTAGTCTTTTGTTCAATTATCTTCTAAATAGCCATGTCTCGACCGTCCTAAGCTAAATTTAATATTAACTAATTAGATCCTAAAAGCACGTAAAGCTTAACTTAAATATAAGCCCTTTCAAAGACTTTGCATGTAAACTTATTTGGAAAATTAAGAGTTTAGGTATACTACGAAAACTCGGCACATTAATATAATAAAGTCTTTTGTTTGTAGAAATATCTACGAGCGCAAGTGGTTAGACCAGTCGGGATTTCTCTCGGGTCTCCACTTCGGACGCGGACCAGAGTTCACTAACCGGCACACTGACACTAATAACCATTTATATAAATATAGCATTAGTCCAAACATATGGAACATGACTAACATCGTTATCTTCAACGGTGCTGTACGAAGGCCAAGGTCATCGACCGTCTGCTTTGCTGGCGATTAGTTCCAGCCGACTCGCGGTAGATGGCGCTAGATGTAGTATAAATCGCGCTATAGACTCGTTGACTCCGGGAAGTGACTACGTTCGAAGGAACTTGTTCAAGTTGCCATCAGGAGGGTCTTAACTGACTCGACTGAACAGCGAGTGATGAACTCGGATATGAATCTCTGTGATTCCGCTCCACTCGCTCATAGGTCGACTATCGCAGACCTGTGAGTCGAAGGACTGACGCTGTTTTTTGGCCAAACTTTTAAATCAATGACTACACTGCATACAAAGGTGAATCGCAAAATGTCATTTTCGCCTAGTAGTGCTTACCGTCCACCTCTATCTTTCTAGTGGTATCATTTTTTTTTATTGAAGATAGACCAACACTTGACCTCAATCTCACCTGATGGTAAGCACCTTTAGCAGCAAAGTCAAAGATCTCGATGCGAATTTCATTTTTGATGATAGCTTGTCATACTTAAAACAGTCATATCTTGGAAACTATTGAACGCAGACCTGTTTTAGAAAAGTCAAAGCTCCTGAAACATTTTCCCCGTTCATATCAATTCTACAATACAGCCAGAACTATTAGTGTATGTTAACAGGAAAATAATGTAGGAACAATAACTATCCGAAGTTCCTTACATCAGTACATGTATAAGCTTCGCGCACACAATTCCGTCGGTCGTGTCTCGTTTTACGTTAATTGTAATTTGTCATACTGCATAACATACCAATCAATTATCTCTCGACTAGGACCGACATTACCTGCAAAGATAAATTTAACATTTATTTTAAACTCTGTATGTTGTGTGCTAAGGTTCAGGCAATCATATAACAGGTAAAATAAGAGGCATGGCAAATTAAACAATAATAATATAGTTTAATCAAACGAAATTTTACGAAGTACTCAGAGATTTCAGAATTTAACAATTAATTAAAAATACTATGACGGGCCTACCTATACATATGAAGAGAGAGAGCTAGTTGACAAATATACTACACTATTTTTATTTAATATGCCAGCCAACATAGTACACATATGAAACACACAGTCTGACACAACTTGCTAAATGTATATTTAGTTTTGGTAACAAAAAAATGGTTAATTTATTTATCAACTAAAACATACACTGTACAGAAAGATGTTATCATCTAAAATAAGCATTTCAGTATTCAAAAGTTTATTTTCCAAAATTTGGTCAGACATAATTCAGGTTTTGAATTCAAAAATATCGTCTATACAGCAACGAAATGAAGAATGAAAAAGTTTTACTTAAAACAAAACAAAATACCATCTAAAACACACAACACTAACAAATTAAACCAGAGAATATATTCTTACTTTTAAAGATAGAACACATTATCCAGATCAATGACAATTCTCAAAATGAAATGACTTTTTAAGAACCGATAAAATAAATAACAGGGAAAAATACCGCCCTTTACGCCTCCTTTCGTGAACTCCATCCTCTCTGTATTTGTCTACAAGTTGGCGTTTATCTATTTAATTAATTATTAAGCAAATGTTACGTAAGACATTTCAAACCCATCGTTACGTCTACATAAGCAGTAGAGATAGGGGAAGGGAAACAGCTGTTATATCACGAATCGTGGAACAAATTTAATAACAAAACACTTTTCTATTTAAATTACAGAATAGAATCGCGAGAGCCCGTGGGCGCGCTGCAACATGGGCCAAGAACAGTCATACGCCTCACACGCTAGCGTGACGTCAGCGAGACGCTACAAGGAGCGATACGAAGACCCGATCCAGTTCCGGTCTTCCCCCATAGAGTACCGCTCAAGCGACTACGAGGAGAAAGACTACAAGCGACACAAGGTCCGCAGATCCGCTGACAGCTTCAAAAGCGATAACTCTTCAACCGAAAGCAGCGGTTACCGAAGCGGATCCAGCGCTTATGAATGTCGCTCCGACAGATCGTCAAAGAGCGACTACTACTGCACGTCGTTATACAAAAACGACCACTACAAAGAAGCCAATAAGGAACTGTACAAACCTGTAAAAATACCTAAGGATAAGCGGTATAAACTACAGCTTTTCGATGAGACTGAAGATTTGAAAAGTGAGCGGTTGAAGAGCTATCTGAGCGACACGGAGAAGGCTAAAAAGCCGCCGGTGAAGAAGGCAGGTATACGGAACTACACGCCTAAGATACTGTCTGAAGAAGAACAGAAGAAGAAGATAGACAGTTGGATATAACGAAGACTATAATAAATAAGTTGTACAGTAGTGTTAGTTAGGGAGTAGATGAGGTGTTGAGGATGGAGGCGGCAGGCGCTCTGGCCAGCTTGGCTCCGTCTCCCATTACTGTCCTGGGTCTGATACCACTCCTGGCGCTCGGGATCACGTACTTCAGATACCAGCAGTTCGATCCGGAGTCCTATGTTACGGACATCCCTGCTGTAAGTATTCCTACATTACAATAGTATTGAAGACACAAATATCTTGAATTAATCAATACATATCATTTTTGTAAACGCACACACTCGTAGTATCATCGGTCTCGGTAAGGTAATGTGTATTACCGTAAGATCTTCAATTATTCATCGAAATATATTTTTTAAGTAGAAACAGTAACTTTTGTAAGTAGAAATTTTTTATTTTGGACTAAATGCTCGTATGAAATACAATGTAAGTTATAGTTTAAGACAGATCTTGAATCATTTTTATACCAGCAAGCTTTCCAGCTTGCTTCTAAAGATACTTATCAAACTTTTAAACCTCTCTACAAGAAGTGCGGTGATTAAATGTTTACAAGCTAAGTAAAGTCACTGAGTGGAATTCCCTGCCGGGGTCTATGTTATATATACCTGAATGTTATGTCTTCAAAGACAGAATTAATAGGCAACTTTTACGCAAGCGTGTATCATCTATAACCACAGGTGAGATCGTGGTCATAATCGATTGCTGCAGAATAACTGCGAAAAAGGGGTAGGATATTTATTGAACTCGTATCTGTTTTGCAGGATTTCGATATCCGACCTCTTAGTCATAACATTTGTCTCATTTAACTGTTTAGGTGACGTTACTATAAATCCCTGATACTATACTTACGCTATTGCTATTCAAAAACTTTCAATACTATTTGTAGCGTTGGCATTTTTGGAATTTAAATTAAGGCTAATCGTCGATTATCGGTGAATGGAAAGCCAGGTGTAATTTCTATAATTAGTTTGTTGTTAATACATATAATTTTATAACATTCCAGGTGCTGCCACTGTACGACTTCGTGATAGTGGGCGGGGGGTCAGCGGGCGCGGTGGTAGCGTCGCGCCTCTCTGAGATCGGCAACTGGTCCGTGCTGCTGCTAGAGGCAGGCCGCGACGAGAGCGAGATCTCCGACATCCCCGCCCTCGCCGGGTACACGCAGCTCTCAGACATGGACTGGCAATTCCAGACGACTCCCTCCATCAACCGCTCTTACTGCCTCGCCATGAACGGGGACCGCTGCAACTGGCCCAGAGGGAAAGTCCTCGGCGGTTCCAGCGTACTCAATGCTATGGTCTACGTCCGCGGAAACAGGAATGACTACGATCTGTGGTCGGCGCTCGGCAACGACGGCTGGTCCTACGACGAAGTCCTACCTTATTTCATGAAGTCCGAGGACAATCGTAATCCGTACTTAGCTAACACGCCTTACCATTCCGAAGGAGGGTATTTGACTGTGCAAGAAGCGCCGTGGAGGACTCCTCTATCGGTTACCTTCTTAAAAGCCGGAATGGAGTTAGGATATGAGAATCGGGACATAAACGGAGCTAAGCAAACGGGGTTCATGTTGACCCAGGCGACGATGCGACGAGGCAGCCGATGCAGTACAGCCAAAGCGTTTCTAAGACCCGTGCGACAGAGGGATAATTTACATGTAGCGCTCGGAGCTCAGGTGACCCGGATACTAATCAATCCGGTTAAAAAACAAGCTTACGGTGTGGAGTTCGTCCGCAACGGAGAAAAGCACAAAGTTAGAATAAAGCGGGAAGTGATCATGTCCGCTGGCGCAATAATGACTCCGAAATTAATGATGCTCAGCGGTATAGGACCGGCGGATCATTTGCGCGAGCACGGAGTACCGCTAGTCTCCAATTTGAGAGTGGGTCACAATTTGCAAGACCACGTCGGCCTGGGCGGGCTCACGTTCGTCGTCAACAAACCGGTTACGTTCAAAAAGGACAGATTCCAAACGTTCGCCGTCGCTATGAACTACATTCTGTACGAGAAAGGACCCATGACGACTCAAGGCGTTGAGGGACTAGCTTTCGTGAACACGAAGTATGCACCGTCGTCAGGCAACTGGCCTGACATCCAGTTCCATTTCGCTCCGAGCTCGATCAATTCCGACGGTGGCGAGCACATCCGACGTATCCTGAACCTACGCGATCGCGTGTACAACACGGTATACAAGCCCTTGGAGGATGCTGAAACATGGACAATTCTGCCTTTGCTGTTGCGACCCAAAAGTTCTGGATGGGTCAAGCTTCGCAGTCGAAATCCGTTCCATGCTCCCTCAATTGAGCCCAACTACTTCGCTCACAAGGAAGACATCCAAGTACTAACGGAGGGCATTAAAATCGCCATGGCCATATCGAACACGACTGCGTTCCAAAGGTACGGCTCCCGGCCTCACAATATCGCCATGCCGGGGTGCCAGCAGCACCCTCTCTTCAGCGATGAATACTGGGAGTGTTCCCTCAAACACTTCACTTTCACTATCTATCATCCGACTGGAACATGCAAGATGGGCCCTAAACATGACCAGGAAGCGGTCGTAGACCCCAGATTGAGGGTCCATGGTGTTGCCAACTTGAGAGTGGTGGACGCTAGCATCATGCCCACGATTATTAGTGGAAATCCTAACGCTCCCGTCATTATGATAGCTGAGAAAGCTTCCGACATGATCAAAGAGGACTGGCTTGCGTTATGACAAAGTTCTACAAAATTAAATTAATCGGTTAAGTTGAAACTTTTTGTGAATAAAATACTCAGTCATTAAAGAACTATTTATGCGAGAGAACAGAATACTCTTAAGTGTAGTGCTTACAAGGCTAAATAGTTTTAAGTGTGTAAATAGATGCTTATAGTAAGGACATTTTTATATGATTTTTTGTATGATCAAGTATCAGGGATACTAGATTTGTGTAATAAAAATTACATGTTAGAATGTACTTAATAAACTTATACCTTTTAAATAAAATACTGTTTTTTTAATGGAACCTTACATGCAAGAAAATGGGAGGGTTTCCCACACAAAATAATACGAATAACGTCTCTATTACAGATACATTTCGGTTTACACATTCTCAGTATTGAAACGAATTCAGATATGTAGTTGCAAATCACCCTGAAAATGCTTTACAGACAATTCATTACATTTAAGTGGTCTTGATTTTCTGAGACATTTTCAAAGAAAATCTTATTATGTCACACTTGTTTCACTAAGAAATCAAGAAAATGGGCATCGTCTCGAAAGTTAGACGGTACTTCACTGTTGGACAGGTGCTATCGTTATATCAATCTCAAGTCGAATTCTGCATAGAGTTCTATAGACATCTATACAATGGGTTGCCCGCAATTCATAGACTGACTTGGACTTAAAATAACGCCACGCCACAAGACTCATTGGTGAAGGGTATACTACAAAGCACGGAACACCGGCGTAAAACAGCCAGCCTATAGGTTTTCTACAGTTCTACATGCTTCAATTCAGAGACGGCGTACAGATATGGATCCAAATAAAACAAGGTACAGCTAAGGCGTAGAATTCTCTGCCGGCTTTTGTGTTTCCCGAACTCTACAACCTGGATGTCTTCAAGGCCAGAGTGAACAATATTTCTATTCACCGCAGACCAAATCATGATTGGCAAACGAAAGCTTCTATCACCAAAAAACTTATTGAAACGTTTGATAACAAGAATAACAAGCACATAACATTTAGCAAGTTGATGACACGGACAAGGTCGAATGCGGCTCCATCTATTATTGCATAGATGTATTTAAACCTAAATCTACTAAGTCTACGGATTGATATGCTGCCATCTCTCGTCGAATAGCGAAAGAATAAGAACACCGTATCTAAGTTGCGTCCTACGTGCCGCTAATGTTGTATCAGACGAAAGTTTGTTCGAAAACATATTTCGAGATGGCGCTTGAAGCTATGGCAAAAATCAAAATTCGAAAAATATAATATACCACGGCGGTAAATTTGAATTCAAATCGATATATCGTAAACTTTTAACACCTAAATAGATATACTAAATCATTGACCTAAAAACCCAGAGACTTAATCGTCGACGCACCACGCCAAAAATATCGTTGCAATTCTGCGTGAGTTGCTCAAGGCTATAAAATGTTATGTAAGGAAATCAAATTTTAATGTAGCAACATTGAATAAAAATAAACATTATTGTGATAGGCACGACCGAGTACTCACAAGGCGGGAAAGTATTTTTGATAAGGTTTATGATTATGAAATGTAGCAAAAAAAACGTGAATTAAGGACTAGAAAATTAATTCTGATCAAAAATTCGGTAAATGTCGTAATTCACAAATCACGTAATTTGAAATAGGAATCGTAATAACCGTAATTTATGAGTGTCAGATTTTGCAAGATTTAAATATCATCAAAAATTTTATTCAACTGCATTTAAAATAACAATTACAATATGTATGTATTGTTAATTTGTTTTGAATATACAGGTACAAATACGGAGTCAAATTGCATGTTACATAAGTCTACCGCCAAACAGCAGTGTCAATAGCACTAATGTGCTCCGGTATGAAAAATATTCTAGATACGCGCGCTTACCACGTCAATTACCATCAGTCGAGATGAATGGTATGTGCAAACATTAATGCAAGTGTATTATAATATAATACATGAAAAAGAATATATTACAAGGTCGGAGTCGGAACTGTTCTTAATTTATATGAAGAAAAAAAGCACTCCCAGAACACACACAAATCAATACGTAAGAACATTTTTTTTCCGCCAATTTTACACCACGGCACGGCACTGAACTCCTCCTAAACGGCTGGACCGATTTTGATGAAATTTTGTGTGTGTGTGTTCAAGTGAATTCGAGAATGGTTGAGATTTAAAATTTGATGATTTTTTTTCTCGCATAAAGATTTTACTACCTTTAATCTAAAATGTTTTAAAAAAAATGTCCACCCGTACGAAGCCGGGGCGAGCCGCTAGTCTTCTTTATAAATTAGAAAAGTCCACTGCTAAACATTAGCCTCATAACACATTACTACTCAGGCCGATCGTCGAGACTAGTCGACAGAGAGGTTCAAATGAGATGTGGCTAAATCACGGCGCTTGGCAGGCGGGCGGACGAGTCGACGCAGCTGGTCAAAATCCGTAATTACAGTATCTATACTATTTAATTCGTATGTCGAACATGCAACACGCTTGATTTATTGCAGAACCGGTCGGTCACGATGCACTTTCGGGTTGCATAACAAAGCCACACAATATGGTGGTATTTAGACAATACCCCAATATACCTCTAGTATATCCCAATGTTGCCCGCTGCAACACCAGAGAAACGGGCTGTTTGTTCCTGCGTCGAACTAATAGATTAATCCATGCTTGGACTACCCCAGAACCAGTCTCGATGTATGCACTTGTTAACAATGTTACATTTCGTGTTACACAACAAATGCAGTAATTTTTAGAGTTCCGTACTCCAAAAGGGAAAAAAACCTTGTAGGATCACTCGGTGGCCCGGCCGTCTGTCTGTCAAGACCCGTTTTCTCATGACGCGTGGAGATATCAAATTGAAATTAATATCAAATACTCAAGTCTGCAATCCCTAAAGAAATCAAAGTTCTAAGTCAACGCAATAAAACATACGGCCGTTTATGCCGCCTGAAAGTGCATCAAAACCTAGAGGATACTTCCCATTGACCTAGAATCCTAAAATTTAACAAGAAGCAAAATCTTACACAAGTATAGAACTAAATCTTAAGTTAATAATATGAATGAATGAATGAATAAAGAGTATTCAAACAAACAAACAAATCTGAAAAACTAATTAAAATTTTAAAAAAATAAGTTTTCGATTATAAACTGTTCCAGCGCCTGTGTAGTCATTTAGTATAAATTAACAATTGCTCGTGTTTTTTCACCAGGCGTGACTTATTCTTATAAAATATTATTTTCAGTATGTTACTAATTCATATTCTGTACGGAACCCTCAGTGCGTGAGTCTGAATCGCACTTGGCCATTTTTTTCCTTCCAAATCGTCTTCTACAAGTTCCTTTAATCGGGGTGATCTTGTTCTAAATCCAGAACTGCACGGAATCTACAACTATCAAGAACGAACTTAGATAATATATTAATCCAAGCTTGGGTTATCCAGTAACGGGCCTCGATGCACCCATCTGCTTACAATGTTACATTGCGTGTTGCACAACAAAGGCAGTCACTCGCAGTAGAGCCGACTGTTATTTAACTGACTCGTACCAACCATTTACCAACTAACCATAAACATTGTAGCATAATCGCTGCAGATCCCGACTTCCTAATTCTAATCATGACTTGACAACAGTTTCAATAACTAATCTCTGCTTGATAAATGTGAAAGTAACCGATGGGGAGGAAAAGTTCTCGAGTGGCGATCTGATATATGAACAAATAATAGTTTTTCTTGGATATACAAATTAAAATGTTTATTGACGTATAATTACGTGTACAATTATTAAACAATATATCGTCTCAGCGCACCGTCTCTCTCACATACGATTGCTCGTCGAATGCCCGCGCACGACGCGTGCTGTGATTTTATAAAGAGATGTGAACTTAGGGAATTTTGCTAAAAGATCACGCACCGGGAAACATGGACCTGCATGGCTGTTCCCTACTAGATGACCTCCTAGGCGTCCTAGTAAGGGTCGCGGAAAGTCGCTGGATGCAAGTGGCTCAGGACTGGTCATTGTGATCGGACGTTTCCTGGCTGATGACGATGATGTCAAATCGTATCGGTCTGGCCTTGTGGTCTAGATTTTCGAATCGGATGATCCCCTGAGATGTCATAAAAGGCGGAGAAAAAAGGAGCAAGCCGATCTTATAGTGCTATCTAGAGGTACAGCGAACAGTTCTATAATCTATGTTTAGCCCCAAAATTTTCTCCTACGAGACCCAAGCACTATTTTCTAATTGGTAAGTTATCCTTATATCTGATAGCAACGTTGAGAAACATTACATTTGCTTATGGAATGCCGAAGGAATTTCCACGTCTATACTTAAAAATATATAAAAATAACTGCTCTAAGAAATTTACGAGTGAAGCGATAACAGGGCGGGACAATGTGTTATTATATTATGATATATGAGGTCCAAAACAGTTAACACAAGGAAGATGCCATCTTGATAATCTGAGAGTTAAGCAGGTAGGTTGCTCTCGATAGCATGAGAACCGGAACATAGCAAAATCATTGTTGATCCATTGCAATAAAGCACTTTTGACAACACGACGTCTGAGAACTGCAGGAGGTCCTCGATTGGTGGACATGCAACCGGATAGACCACAACTAAATCAATGGCTAAATTAAGTAGTTAAGGACCCAGATGATTTTAGCCACGTGATAATCAAGGCGAAAAATTGATGGCTATTAGATGACGGTTGATAAGAATTTTAGAGAGTTTCAGATAAGAACTCCGTGGATCGATTTCAGATTCTCAAAAAGGACAAAAAAGACGTAAACGCCATGATTTTCATTTCATAGTATGAGAGTTAACGCATAACGATATTGACAGGCAGATCTGACGTACCAAGTGATCAGACGATTGTGAAAACTTTATAGTATACTCACACTGTCTCGTGTGTCGAAGGATTGGTTTGCTATCGTCAGTGTCAAAGTGTATATGATAGTCTCTCCGATTTCTAACTAGACGACGATCAGTCACGAGAGCCGTGAGTATGGAAGTTCAGTAATACTGAAAACGTGGGCGTTGCCGAGCCACTGAAGTGATAACGTCGTAGGGACCATCTCCTGCACTATTTTTTACTAGTTTTTTTTAGCCCGCTCCGTGGCCTAATGTCTAAATGTTGGACGTACAATCCAGAGGTCCCGGTTTCGATTCCTAGTGGGGGATACCTATCGGTACTCACTCGGTTTGGTTCAGCAAGCAGTGTTAATAGCACAGTTGTGTTCCGGTGTGAAAGGGAGCAGAGCCAGCGCCTCATTAGTTTCAGGATTCAGTCACGCATGCTTACCATCCAACGGTCTTATCGTCACTTATCATCAGGTGAGATGAACGCCAAGTGCAAACCCATCACGCATTAAAGTAACATTAATATGATAGCTGTTTAAAAAGTGTTTTCTAAAGATGGCCTACGCCAGATAACTTCGAGATTTGATGGGCTCGTAACAAAAGAATTTTCATGATCTAATTACTGCACAAAACGAATTATATAACTCATCATTCATATCAGTAATACACATATTTTGGTAACGCACACGTATTTCACCATATTTCCGACATTAGACAGTTAATTTTTCAACTGAATGTTTAACAGCGCAAATCGCGCTCCCTCGGTTTCCTTGTTTTAAATTAATCTGACAGATTTATCCTAATCGTATGCATAAGTGATTCATAGATCATCAATGTTCTGCCGGAAGGAAGTACATTTAAAAGGCTAAAATTAATTTTACGATGTGTTATGTAAAGTTACGGTATAGACTGATCCAGATGGAGGTTAGTATTTGCATGTCCGCAGTTTTTCTTACGCTTTTCTAAATATTATCTGTTTCTACTAGCTAGACAATGTGAAGTATAAATCTAATTTATAGGTTTCGTGGCCGCAAAATGCATCCAATTGAAATGTTAATAAGTAGTGAGTTAACGGTCTACCATTAGACACATTTTTTTGACTATAATCAACTTCATAAGTCATTGTTTAGACAGGATACCTTACAGACTGCCTCCACATTTCTATAAGAGGATTTGCACTTCGAATTGCCACTTAGTAAATTAATTTTATTTCTACATTGTTTTCTAGTTGTCTAAACGAGCAACAAAGGGGTGAAATCGAAGAGACGTGTCCGATGGAAGTTCTCTCACAAAACAATCAGCTGTGTAATACGACACAAATTACAATTTGCAAATGTTGTGAAATAAAAACAATATCCTGCAACGTCACTGTTGAGAAACCAAGTACCAAGAAATACTGCCTTTGGTTCAAGCACTTCTGGACAATTCAAACACGATTAAAGGACAACACATCAGTCAAGCAATATACGTAATAAAAGGAGGAGATGCCATTTCCTGCGCTTCTAAAGATCACATTTACCTTCATCACATTTGGCTATAGTCAAATTCAAAGGTGGTATATAAAAAAGGATTAGTTTACATGTGACACACGCAAGGGCACCGAAGCATGAGACTACAACCCGTTTACTATAAGTTCCTAGTCAAAACCTGGCTGCCTTTAAATACGAAGACCGAAAATAAGTGACCTTCACGATCTAGTTGCAGACATATTTGTGGCACATTCCGATGCGCTCTAGTGTCTGCACGCACAGGGCTGGTCTGCATGCGCGTGCGCCGCCACGCGCCGCGCCGCAACACTTGACTCACGTAGCCCACCTTTACATAACCCTACATAATTCGCTTGGTTACCGTACGATACGACGTGTGGTCCCGGGTTTACAATAGTACTATCGCATACAACTCTTCTGGACAGCTACACTGCGCGCCGTGCGGTTGAGACTTTAAATCCAAGTTTGGCTTCGCGAGCCACGTCAGAGCGCACCACAACCTAGACTTGAATGACTGACTATATAGAGGTATACAATATACTTACTTGAAGCCTCTGATTATTTTGTGTCGGTCGGTGACTCAAAGGTCCTAGCCTCTTAAACTAGAGCACCCACAATAATGTCAACAGCTGACCATAAGCCTTCCTTATAGTACTTATACAAATCGTCGTCAGCAGCTGCATAAGTCTAAATTTCGATTGAAGTAAGCTGCCATCCAGTGACTCGATTTAAATTTTTTATTAGTCTCAAAACTATGTTATGAATGCCAATTAATATTTTTTTCGCTCGAAAAAGGTTCTGGTTTTCCATGGTCGAATCGTGAAAAATTGTGAAAATTTGTAATTCTTAGCTCTCTTTTTGTTACGGCCATACAGTATATTAATGTTTCTCGATATAATTTAGATGAAATTTCGAGAGAACTTCGAATGAGGTTCAAAACTGAAGATGAATCTGATCGTGACGTCAACAAATATCAAATTGCACATCGGCTCTTGCACCGCTTTCTTTCACCGACTGTGTGACACAAGTTAACATGTAGAGGCATCGGTTTCCGCGGTCACACGCCGGGTTACAAAGCGTCTCATTTCCACGGCGCGGGCACAGGTTACATGAGAGCGTGCCGGCCGGCCATGCGTTGTATGCGCGACCGATCCCTTTCCGAGACACTTTCATTCTTTTTGTTAAACAATGAGGTCGCACATGTGCCATGTATATACTTACAAACTATGTCTGTTTAAAATTTTTTATAAATATGATACGATCCTGGTCATGTTACAATAGCTTAATATGATCGTTAACTCATTAACACACGTATACCGTTGATTTCTTAACTTGCTCCATAAAACCGCTGTTGGACATGAGACTGTCTCATGAACCCAAGTTCCGCTCACTTTCCAAAAAGCACAGCGACAACAACCTTCAGGTATATTCTTTGCATGTTATTCGGTGAGAACGGTCTATACTTGGAACTTGAATGGAACAAACCTAAATATGACAAAGGGCTTACTTTTTAATTGTTCCATATGCCAAACGGGAACGGTTTAACTCTATTATGCTACTTACGAGTACAGCGAGAGTACAACAGACGCTTCTGTCAAAGCATTGTCCATTTCTAGTATAATGCACAGTTTTATATTTGTAAACGCAACCGTGAAATCGCAAGCTGACCAAAACGAAGCAAAATTCAATTTGTCATATTATCATAAATGAATGACATACACCAAGTATCTAATTGCTAGTTTGAAGTCGGTATAAAACGTAGCAATTACGTTGTCTACCCTCCCTTTATTATTTCAAATTCAATGAACCTGGGGCAACTCAAATATCTGAATAATACTCGTATTCCTAGCAACAATACTTTGCAATCAATAAATTAACCACATTAATCATTTTTTATTGGATTAAGTCACGATATACTAGAATCTAATGAACTAAAAGTATCTAAAGTTCCCAAGAAGATCTAGTGTCACCAATATATCTGAGGATCTGTTTATGTAAAAATATGAGCCTAGCGGCTGATGATGATGGAATATATATGCATTACTTTACTAGGACACACGGGGTACATACGGCTACTCCTTTGGACATGAACACCATTACCCCTGTCTGGGCCAAAGTCTACCACGCGGACCCAGTGTCAGCTGGAAGTCCTACACAATGTCCGCGACCCACACATGCTGCAGTCAGTAACAAATTGTCGAGGACCATACGTGTTATAAGCCCTCGTTTATAAGAAGCCGCCCAGGAAAATAAGAGATGTTCAGAGTCTCCTCGTTTGCCTTGGCTTGGCTTGTCAAGCAGTGTTTCTACAAAATAGATGACTTTTTCAACTATTCTCCATGAATATTTTTGACATTTGGTATTTGGATTGGTATTCCTATTTTATTATTATTTAATTTTAATTTAGTTTCAAGATATTGGCTTGTGCCACCAGCGCCAACAACTGATGAAGTATTCACGCACAGCATTCCATTTTTAATCAGAAGGGAGCAGATTTCCTTCATCGAAAAAACAATGGTATGATGATACTCATTGGTACAAGAATGGACGGTAAGGAATTCGAGGACTGACTGTCTGCTCATGGGCGGAACCCTTTTTTTTGGGACAGGATTACGTATTGTGTAATATTAACTGAGCAGATTAAATCGTAAGGTGTTTGATCGAATGACGCAAGGTGACCGCTTGCGCCCCATTACCGCTGTACTTTCGATTTCTGGATGAAACCGAGTCTGCTTCCTAGCGGCTAGCGGTCGGTCGGTGAGGTAACCGGCAACCTTGCTAACGACATAGATGTTATGACAGAATTAAATAATGATATCGTATCACTTTCGTTAACATGGTAGTGTAAGTAAATAAGTTCAATAGTATTTTAAAATAAATATAAAAGCTAAAATACATCTTAGACAACAACGAAATATGATAATCATGATACAAGAAGAATAAAAACGAGAATTGGAGATAAAAATAAAATTAGTCATCAAGTCATTTCGAAGGTACTAGTATATATGACAGTAAGAAAGAGAAATCACTAATCAAATCTAAAACACGTTCGTTGCAGGAAGAGTCGACCTGTTTCGATACGAGATATCAGTATGCGATATTTCACAATCGAGGATTTAGGACGGTTGGTTGCGCACGATTCTCTAGTATAGCAAGTCGGTCAGCTGGCAAGTATAGGTGCGCAGGAGCAGGTTTGTGTCATCGCTTAACGATTACGTCGGGCTGTAGACGTTTCTGCAGTCACGTCAGCTTTTTGCGGAAAAATCATCATATAATTATTTTCAATTAATCAGTCAAATCAATTGCAAACACACTGCGAAATTTTCCGAAGGATTTCTGTTTTCTTTCCATTTCCTTACTAATATTAGATACGAAAATGAGATTAGTATCATCATCAATATTGTCGTCATGATTCACAAAACATCCAGTGCTGAACACAGAACACGTGAAGTCATGGGGCGACCCTATTCTAAAGCTAGTGTCACCATACCAGCATGTATAAACAACAATCTGATTAGGCAAGTGTGTAACGAGCGTGAGGTTTTATATTTTGATCGATTAGATTACAACGATCGTTTTATTTCGCATAAAGTAAGTTAACTGAACTAACACTGCAAAGTCAAGGGCAAAACAACAACAATAAAGCACTATTATTGTTTGGTGTTGGGCAGATTGGTGATCGCAGTAAGATTACTGTAACATACGTAATGCTGCCCATGTCCTTAATTTTACCCTTAGTCGCCTTTTCGGACATGGAGCGGTATTATTCTAAAGCCGGGACTACACATCCTACATATTATTTTACACAATATTACACACGCATGAAAACATTTCTTTTTAATTTTAAAATCTGACCCGGTCAACGGAAAAAATAATTTCTAAAAATCCGTTTTGCATACTCAAAAGGCTGGCCCCATTTCGTGTCACAACAAACCATATCGGCGATTCGAGAACGAGACATAAGGCACTCGTAACATACATAATATTGTTTTGTAACCCCGAGCGGCGTGGGGCGGCTGCGCCTGCGCAAGCTGCAGTCCTAACCGCGGAGCCGCGTCGCGCTGTCGCGAGACCCTCGTCCCAACATATATACTATATTATACTCGCTTAGTAAGGTATACTTTTAATTGGTTTTTGCTGTTAGAGTTTCGTTAAGTGTATGTTTACTAGAATTTAACGTGTTGGTATTGTTTTATATTTTTGAAAAATTCAGGAAATTTCAGTGGAAATACGTTTTTCATTTCTGTGACGTCGGTTGATTAGAAATAAAATTTTGACGACTCTAGTTTTGTTGAGACTGTGGTAAACACTTTCTTTATCCCAAGGTCACTCACTGTTGGCCATTTTTGGTATCTATTTTTCAGTTCCCTTTGTTTTTTATACATTTTTTACACAACTGTAGAAGTCAGTTATGCAGTATAAACATGACAGACCTGTAACTCCTCACTAATTAAGGACAAATATTATGATTGTTGTAAAAATTGGTCCCGAATAATACAATCGAAAATTTAATGAAATCCAATCACAAAAACCTTAACCCATAATAAACTTTTAATTAAAACAATATTGAATAATGATTTTATCGAATCGTAATTTATGATGTGTAGACTAGAAGACGTCTGTTATTCGTGGACTTAAAGATTACTTAAAGACTTATATTCATCCTAGATTCCAATTGCGGAAAAATGATCCAAATTTTTAAATTTAGAAAAATCTTTATGTATTTAAATCTTTCGCAACTCCAATCAACTATTCGGTACATTCAAACACCATTAAAACAACAAATCTTTCCGCTCCATCATCTGCTTGGACAATATCGTATCATCTCCAGTCCACTATCTAGTATGGCTATTGTTCCGAAGCAGTAAATAGTCACTGATAAATATCTGCTCCAGTCACAGTGCGGTAACAGGTCCTTACCTAACTCCGCGTAACTGATACTAGGTACAGTACTAGTAACGTAATAGGCACAACATACTAGTTACTGTTGGTTACCAGTTACTAGTCACCCTTGATTACGCCTAATAAGTGTACTCGTGGAATGTTATGTGAGTTATGGTATCAGACAACGTAATGTTAAACTCTTACTCTACTTAGACTTTGACAGGGTGACAAAGGTGATTCAAATTGTAAGGTATGGATTTTACACATACAATACATTTAACTACTAATTTAAATTTCAAAGTCTCAAACGTCAAAACACTTTACTTAATATTTTCCAATAAAGTATATTTTAAAAATGGAATTTTTTTTAATTTTTTGAAAAAATGTACAACTTTTTTACGAAAAACAACTCAAAATAAGATAAATTGGAATAAATTATGCAATACCAATCTATGTCTAAATTATAATAATAATGAAGTATCTTCAGTAACATTCATCTCAACAAGTATAACTTCCCGTAGCATACAACTTTGCGATCTGTTCATCTTTATCATTTATTATTAAAGTAGATTACACAACAAAAATTCAAAAGCAGATTAAATTAATGTAGTAAGCTTAAAAGTATACCAAGCTTTCAACTTATTGTCACGGTGACATTTTCACACAAGTAACAGTTGAGGAAGTTATTTGAGTTTCAATCATTCTTTGTTACTTGCCAACTGCCGTATGTCCATTACCATACACGAGTACATAGTGCAGCTCCTCACTCAATTCATAAAACGACTCAATCATCATCCGCGAACTGTTATTATGAGTCTCGTACGCTTCTGACCCATCACTTGTCATGTTCCAAGTTTGAACTATTACGTGGATAATACGTTCCAAGCTTAGACTAAAATAAAAACCAGAGAATCGACAGAGGTCTGGTCGAATCGAGAGCTTATCATCGTTTCTCATAATCAGTCGTGCTTCTTACAGTCTCTTATCAGTATAACTTTTTTTTTAAATAAAATGTATGATTGTGACATTCTGTACCATGTGACCCAGATATTTCTGGAAAAATCAATGTAACCCCGGAAAGATTAGGTGACCAAACAGTTATGAAGTCAAATCGATCATCTACTGAGTATGTCAGCTATCAAACATAAGATACAATAGCTTTGATCTCGTTTCATCTTTAAAATAACGTACAATGATGCTATCCAAAAATACTGGGTTTGCAGTTGCTTTACATTGCATCAAATCTGACACTTGTTTATAGAATTGACTAACGGGTAAAATCTCCGGCGTCAATGTTAAACCGTAAGGTGAGATCGTCACCAACAGTTCTTTTTATTTATTTATAAAAACACCACCACCACAGTTTTAAGCTTTATATCGTTGCCAAACGCACATCACATCTACAACTTTTGTTTTAGTCTAAGCCTTCCCCACTTTCTTTCGGCGCTTGTCTAAGTAATGGGGTTCAATTTTAATTAGTCAAAGTTAGATAACTGTTAGAGTTAACTACTGACGTAAACTACAGTTACTGTTGGTTTGTTTTAATGTTTCTAAATAGAATTAGTTACGATTCCGGTTTAGTTTACTTTGCAGTTTCTCTGTCTGTCTTTACTAAAATAGTTAGATTTGCGACTTTATGGTCAAGTTATTGCGTCAAGGATACGGGTACCTCATCATTACCATACCGTTTTTAATTTTAATATTCTGACTAATATACATTTTTCTACATTTCTTATAGTTTTTTCCGTAACTCTATGTTACTATTTTACGTATGAATAATGATTAAATACACTAAAAGTATAAAAGTGTTTAGTTCAGTTAATTTAATCAAATTGCCTTCTGCTTATTACTATAAAATTTTACCAAAAAAAACAGCCCACGTTAAACAGTGATTATATAAATAAAAAACACAATAAACCAAACCCAAAAAGTTGTCACAAAAATAATTGCGTCCGTAGCTTTTTTAATCTTTCTTAGTCCCAAAGAGTGGTAAGACGTAGCATAGACTATTTTATCGTTTGGGGTGCACAAAGGGGAGCACAAAGAACTGGAACAATAACTAACAATGGAAGCAGAGTGATATATCTAAAATAATTCCTCTTTAGTCAGATACGTTTATGTAGTATTGTGTCATCTCGCCTTTATAATAGGATCACTCCATCCTGTGGGTATCGTAAAATATGACAAGAAAAATCATGTATCAAAAACATATACTGATAGGTCCATGGAAAGTCCGGCGTGGCGGTCTATAAGAGAGGCTCTCGTCCATCAGTGTTATCCATCTCTGTCGCACAATTTTCCTTAACCGACACTTTTCTTTTCTCTCAGAACAATCATCAAGGTCGAAGTGCGTTAACACAGGGGAAGATCGTGTGAATGCGACCCAGCACAACAATGCAGCAGATGTCATAACAACGATTGCCGACTGCTGTAATGAAGTTAATGAACTAATCACTAGACTTTCTTAATGACAAAGTGAGTGGTCGTTAGTGAGTGATAAATGTGAGGAATTCTGGTGGCAAGGATATTTAGTAAGTGATTCGGGAGCGGAGGCAGGCGCCTCCCCGGAGGGATTTGTTGAAGATATCGACGTGTGGAAATCGACAGCAATGATAGTAAGTTTTAATCACTTTAATACATATTATATATGTATACTAATCAAAGAGCGACAGCATATTATTTACAGACTAAGGCGTCGCCCTAATTATAAAATACAAAAGAGCCTCCGTCGTTTTAATTTAAAAAATCGAAATCGAAAGATCAGAATATCACGAGGCTGTATTCCACAGAACACGTATGTAGGCACTAGGTCAGACACTCGGCCGTCAACATGCAGCGCGCGCAGTGTCAGTCACACGTGTGTGAGTATTTTTGTTGACCTCACGCATTTTTAGACGACGTTAAATCCGTATATTCTTTACAAATCCGTGGATAATACACGAAGACGCGGTCTAAAAACGAATTATCTTTTGGCTATAAAAATTCCAATAGTTTCAAAACAAAGCAATTCCTGTTTGTTTAAATTTTCTTGATAAATAAGAACAAAACCGTTGGTATGATTTTACGAAAATTGTATATCCCGGTGCCTACATCACAAGGCAAGTCGGTCACCAGTTTTAAAGACATAACGAGCAGGAAACTGTGTCAATGGCAAACACCATACCAAACCCCTTGACACATACAAAACAAATTAAAATCTCATCCAAAGATCACTGACCCGCCGCGTTGCATTACACCACTAATTACGCTCATATTGTAAAGCAATAATAACTATGTAACAACCTGCAACACTATGCCAAGGCCAAATTATAATGGTCATTGTGTTGCCCAAATTTATAGACGGCTACTTGATATTTGGACGTTGCAATAACGTTGAGTGCCAAATATTATCAAGTTGCATCACGTCATGTTTTTATATAAAAGTTTGATAAGTTTGTAGGTAAAAATAAGTAAATAGAAAAATATATCAAACACCAAAACAAAGTCTTCAAAATGTATAATTTCACTGAATTAAAACTCTTATCAACTGTCGATTAGTGACGTAGCTTAGTAACCGAGGGCCCCTGGGCAAAATGAAATTGGGGGCCTTTTAAAACTACATAATACGTTAAAGGTGCAAAACTACTTCATAACATGACATAATAAATATTTACGTAGAAATCCACGTAAACACTCAAATATTATTTGAAATAATTGATTGTAACCATTTAACGATGGAAAAAGTTTCTTGAATACATCAATTGAAGAACCTGCCAAGGGACTTGAGTAGACAGAGGGCCAATTTTTGGGTTCAACTAGGATATTTTAAACTTTTTCTGACTTCGTTTATGGAAGCCGAGGGGCCCCTTGAACATGCCCCGGAGCACTGCCCCGCCTAGCCACTGCTTCTGGTGCACTCTAGTTACTTGCAGTATCAAATTAGGTATACTTTATTGCAACGCAAGAAATGGTTAAATATAACTTAAAAATAAAAACATGTATGTCACATTCACCCTTGCTTGCTACTGTGCACTTCGTTGAAGGAAATCTCATTCAAAGGTAAATATGACATGGTACAAAAGCTGTTACGTATTTTAGTATACAAGTGCACATTAGTCGAAGAATTAGTATCACTAACATCGATTTTTTTTAGTGAGAAACAATTTTTATTTTTACCCATTTTTAGTTCAAAACGCCATCTCGGGACCTTTAGCTTCGTAATGGTTCTTGCAGCTTACATTAAAAGTTAACATTAATTGTTTTCAGCCATTACAATCCTATATCCTAATTTTAGGTAATTACTTATAAAAATCAGCTACTGTATTTCAAAAGATTGTGGTAAAAGATGAATCCTGAGTGAATTCCCGTTAATGTCCCTGCAATATTAATTACTCGTGCCTATGCTACGGAACAGCAATGTTAATTTCAGCCATCTGTTTGTGTAAGAGTCTGAACAATTGAGTGTACTTATATAGTGCAGTCATCTCAACTTCAAGGTTGAAGTTGCTAGAACAATATTTATATTTCGCAATACATGAAACAGTTCTTCACTGTGAGTGGATAATCAGAAAGAAAAGCAAGGTTGTCTGGCCGCCAGTAGCCCCAAAACTAGATTATTACGCCAGAAATATAATATAAAACACTTTACTAAAACCGTCTTAAATTATTAAATAAACTAAGAACAAATAGATATTCGTAAATAGCTGAAAAGTTATATGTATCGATCAAATATTCGTCAAGAATAATTTAATGTAAAGAATGTAAAAGAAGATTACAATAATACAATATCAGATATTTAACTGACAATAATGCAAACAAAAATCACAATAAATAGAAATAATAATTAAAAGTATGTGTTATTACGATCAGTAAAAATTTACAACAAGGAACAAACAAAACGAAATTATACACTAAACAGTTAAAATAAAATTATTTTCATAGTATTTATTTATTTAAGTTCAATTCTAAATGTGAAGTTAGTTAAACCACTATTCGCTTTATGAAATCCCTGACTCGCCTGGACTTTTTACGTAGGTGCGTACGTACCCCATTTTGTCTTTTACGGGTAAAATTCTATTTGGGAGTCATGGGTTAATTATATTCAAACATAGATTAATAATTATTATTATATACCAATGCCGGAACCGTCGTTTGAATAATTTTCAACGATTCAAGTTTAATTTATTCATAACAACTTAAAATATCAGATTAACCGATTTATGAAAGGTTCAACCAGTCCTTGACATTAGTAAAGGAAAGTAAGGTCAACCAGTACGTAAACGAGATGGTATCAGAGTTGACTGTTACATACTGTTACATAGTTACATGAGCTAGTTTTGTTATCGACTGAAAAGCAATATTTGTTATACCATTAGCACAGTGTGAAGTCAATCAATAGTTAAGTTGTCATTTACTAATTTAGTTAGATTTAAGATGTGACACTGATTTTGAGGGGTCATGAAAATTCGGTTTTTCTCACTCACTAAAGTAAGAGGTAAAAACGTTATATTACAGCAATGATATCTCGAGGACATCGGCAAGGAATAGCAGAACCAGAAACACGACCAGTTATTTTTTTGTTAGCTTTATTTTTCAGTGTCTGCTCTTCTAAAGGATTTTTAAGGAATCTAAGCCAGATAATCTTTCAAATCAAATATTTTTATACAATTATGAAGGAATTTATGGTTCCTAAGTTTAGCAGAAATGATTTTTAATTTGTTCATTCAGTTTCTAAATAATGAATTATCATATGATTTGTTTAACATTTGCCATTGTATTTGCCATTGGATCTTATCGAGATCCTACAAAATTTTGCACAGCCTATCCTATGAAAATTTTGTGCAAGCAAATACAGGCGTGAACAAAACCTTAAAACTAAATGTATCCATTTAATTGTCTTTCCCTTCGTTGTTATCTAATTATTTCACGCAAATCACAGACCAATTTGATTCAAATCAATAGAAAGCGTTTTTAATTAAACCGTTTAAATCCGGCAGCGTATTCCACCAGCTGGTTTTATTTATTGACTGTCGTAAGTTTTGCATACTTCTTATTTAATGTTTTAAAAACAGAAGTCAGTTACAAACATTATTTATATCTAACCAGCATTTGACCACAACTTCATGTGCGTGGACTATAGAAAATATCCCTAAACAGTTTCCCTTATCACTATTCGATCTAGAAACATCATAGAAGAAGAACAAAATAGAAGAAGAAAAAACATCTTCCTGTTGTGCGGAGTTTAGAATGTAAAAATTAAAAAAGAGGTACAGTTATTTATAATGACAAGATACAGATAAGATGCGAAAAAGTTATACATAATATATCTAGAAGTTATACATAAACTAAAAGAAACCATAGACGAAAAAAACATAGACAATTGATGATGCTGGTGTGAGAAAATAAACGAATTTAAAAATTCATGAAACATATCTGTAGAATAATTACCAATTACCCGTTCAATAGCGTAGTCAGATTCCAATGCAGAACGACAGAATAATATAGACTTGGCATATACTAAACGCAATAGTTAATCAAATAGGTTACAAGACACGTATCTAATTGAGACGTAAAAGGCATCCATTTAAAGTACGCCGGCGCTTGCGCACCGCCACCCAACAGAGTAATTTGATTATGCAAAATCGATCGGCGCGATTACGTTATGCACACGTAATATTTTGACTGCATTTTTTGGTATAATCGCTGTAATAAAAGTCAATCGAAATGCTATACAAATACATGTAGTTATGTGGATTGAATAACAGTTTGAATTCAATTTTTTTTATTGATTTTGCAATTGTAATTTTAACTGCTGTTGAGTTTTAAGAGGATTGTCTGTTTAGAGCACGTGGCCGCGTTCAAGGTGGCATTGTTTTGTAGCTGTCCCTATCCGAGCCCTATCCTACCCGAGCGCGTACGGTGAGACAGCATACACTACGCGAAGTAATCCACCCGTTATTTGGATGTTTCGTAGTCCAGTGATCATTTGAAGGATACAGTATATTATATAGCCATTTTTTTAATACAGTATATTAATAAAATTTCAGATGTCGGTGGTTTTTCCAAATTGTTCTAAATTGATTCATACTCTTGTAAAACAGGTTCAAAGTTGGGGCTTTTTACTACCGAAAAATACAATACTTTGACGCCCTGTAACTCTGGAAGTATATATTTAAACGAAAATCTGACTCACCACCGACACAGATATTTGATTCTAGATTGTGTCTTGAAAATTTCATAGATTTTCATAGCTTAATACTCAAAATATGACTGGACTACGTTTGTATGGGCGCTTTGACACCAGCATACCCTCTTAAGGCCGTGTCATGTATAGTCACGGTACGGATTTAAAAGCTTCAGTAATTTGCTACGTCACCATCGTCAACTGCAAAAGGCACTTCTGGAGGAGTTTCCCTCAGTCCTTTTTTCCTTCCCCTGGCTATTGTATAAATTTATTTGGGATCAGCATTCATAGTATTCTGGCGACATATCGTACTGTTGCGGGTTGTCTCTTTCATCGTGTTTTTGGAGCTCAGGTATTTTTAAAGGGTTTGCAGTCAGGTCGTTGGTATATTTATTTCTCTCTTGGTCACATGGTCATCATCTCGTCTCATTACGTGTCCGTCTCCCTTATAGACCTGTGTGTGCAGTGCATGTTTCCTTGACCTGTCAAAAACCTTCGATATGTTATATGATAAACTGTGGAACAAACTGTCCAAGGTGGACATTGAAAGGGAACAGGACATTGTCAGTAAAAAGTAATAGTAATATTTTGACTCGTAGGTTCGCAAAATGTAATGAAATTGTAAATATTACTTTGTTCAGGGTTAATATATGATTTGATTTTGATAGACTATAATAACAAAACAGCCTTTTAGTGTTTGTTTGTGGTTACATACTGCAGGATATATTTCAATATTCAATAATTATTTGTTTAAATACGTAGATATAAGGTTCTTAATATAGTTTTACGTATAAAAATTTACGGTGCGTGTAAATTTTATTACAGTTTTAGATCGTTAGCGATTAATTTTAATATCGAAAACAACTACTGATTTGTGAAATAAAATCGAAAGAACCATGACCACCCTAGCCACCTAGCTAATCACCTTAATATATAGTATATTAATATACTGAAGGGTGTGAACTTAAGATTAGTGATCATGTAAAGGTACTTGTTGTACCATGTTGCACCTATGCCGGTAGTGGTTGGGAACACTACAATCGAAGTTGTAGACGAGTATGTATACCTGGGACAGATCGTTCAACTAGGTAGGTCCAACTTCGACAAAGAGGTCAACCGAAGAATCCAACTCGGCTGGGCAGCGTTCGGGAAATTACGACATATCTTCTCGTCCAAAATACCTCAGCGTCTAAAGACAAAAGTCTTTGATCAGTGCGTGTTGCCAGTGATGACATACGGAACCGAAACGTGGTCTTTTACTGTGGGCCGAATAAACAAGCTCAAAGTCACTCAGCGAGCAATGGAACGAGCTATGCTCGGAATTTCTCTACGTGATAAGGTCCGGAATGAGGAAATCCGTAGACGAACGAAGGTCACCGACATAGCTCGACGAATCAGTGAGCTGAAGTGGCAATGGGCAGGCCACATCGCTCGAAGAACCGATAACCGGTGGGGAGTAAAGGTTCTCGAGTGGCGACCACGTACCGGGAAACGTCTACCAGGCCGTCCCCTTACTAGATGGACCGACGACCTGGTTAGAGTCGCGGGGAGTCGCTGGATGCAGGTGGCTCGGGACCGGTCGATGTGGCGTACCATGAGGGAGGCCTATGTCCAGCAGTGGACGTTTCCCGGCTGATGATGATGATGAAAGGTACTTGTTGGGTCCATCATCATCAGCCAGGAAACGTGTAGCGTATCATGAGGAAGGCCTACTTGTTGGATAGTTTATAAAAATGATTTCGGTCAAACATACTCGTACCACAGTGGGTGGTTTGTAATAATCTCGCGCCGCCGAAATATTGGTAAACATTGTTACACCACCGCCGGCTGTATTCCACTTTATTTATTTTATTATCATCTTCCTCGTGATTGCGATACGAGAACCAACCGACGTATCGTTTTGGATGTTTCTCAAGCCATTTCGCAACCAATAGAGCATTAATTTGCACGTCATTTGTAATAAAGTCTCTAAGTTTACAATTTGGGACGATTCGCAAGCATTTCATTTAGGATCGTTATAGATTTGTTGAGACATGTTGAAAATAGTTTTATTTTTGAAATAGTTATTAGGAGTATTTTTAAAATCTATTTCTTTTTCGAAATGATCAAAGGTAAAAAGGAACCTCTCCTAAATTATCATCGATGTCCACAGATTTAGGACTGTAAAAACTATTTTTTGCGACATGTTTAGCCCCAGATCCACGAAAGAATCTAGTCACTTCCAAATGTTCAACAAGATAAATCATCATTTATAAAGTAAATGGTATTGCATAGGAGAAATCTCTCTTTAAAGATAGGCAACTCAAATTGTACAATTTTATTTTAGTTATGATTGTCTCTGTAATATTTTTATATGTACCTCTACACTCGAGTACAAGAATATGTATCCACTTTTGAAACATGTCACATTCACCTTTAATTGACGTTTCCTTCAACACACTATATAGAAGGTGATAGAAAGAAGCAAGAGGTAGTGTGACATGGTGTAAAGGTGGATTTGTGGATTGTACACGAGTGTACAATAAACAAAGTGCCAATGTTTACTTAGTAAAGAAAAGAAACAAGCATGGTCAGTATTTCAGTCCTTCTCACAGAGAAATTGAAATATGTATACAACAAAAATCCTAAACCAAAAAAAGTCTGCCCTAGTTACGTCAAGTATCCGATGAACTTTTATCACTCAATCGCTTTTTAAGAGCCCTATTCTACATCGATTGTAACCAAGTCTCGCACGACCAACCCTCAAAGGCGAGATAACCCAAGATCTACACTTGAAAGACCAACGCTGCTGTTGTTAACTAAACATTTTCATGCACCGGTGAACGCATAGCAATGTAATTCTTTTATCTATGGTGTAATCGTCATGTAATTTAATAAGGAAGAATTTTTTAATACGTAATCAATCATTTTACACGAGCTCGGTCAACTGTTATCTGTTACGTCGATCGTTTTGAGGATTCTTTACATCAATAAAAGAAATACCTTGATCGTACTAAATATATACTTTAGGGTGGCCACGTGTATAGTATTCCAAATATACTAGTACACAATAAGGGACAATAAGTATAAAAGTTAAATTCCTAAACCCATATGTTTTAAAGTGAAAAGTGAATCTTCTTTTATCAATTAAAAAAAAAAAGAATGATACATTAGTTAGGGCATATAAATAGGATGTGTGGAATGTGATTAAAATTGTAAATATACTTTTTTTAGTACAGAACAGACTGAAGAAAAGAAACAAAGAAACAAACCAAGATTATATAACATAACAAATACTTCAAATTTCAAGCTTGCCGAAGTATATTCGATACGAACGATATTCAAATTCATGTGCAAGCCTATTATCGTAGAATGAGATGATATCGAAGACGCCGAAACACCCTGAAAAGACCTAGAAAATGTAATACAATAATACCCGGAAATGATGACTTCTGCACAGATCAGAAATGTGACAATCGTTAGTGATAAATAATAATTATACTAACTACTAAAATTATACCTTAGGGAATTTCGCACAAATTGAAAATGTTCTGGATTAACATTTAGAATTTCTTTTCATTCCAGTAAAAGGTACCAGTAGGATGATAATAAACTGAAATTCAGACAAAGTCGCCGGGACCAACTAGATTAATACAATGGGATCTTTCTTAAACATGTTCAATGCAACAATTTAAACTGAATATAATCAAGATATAAGCATAACACCAACTTTAATAATGAAATGACGAAGAAATTCCAGAATGATCCAGACGAGCAATGACATTACATAATGCCCCGGAAAGTGAAGCTTGGTATGCGTTTACACAACCAACACCGCAATTTCAATAGAGGCGGCGACGATGAAAATGTTTAGGTAAAGGTTAGTGTTTGAGGCATTGTGGTTTCATATTGTCAATAATTGCTGAAAAAACTTTCATTCTAGCGACGAGAAGATAAGGTGACCTCTTCGACATTCATTTTTGTTTACATTGACAAAATAAAATCGAATTGAAAAGAAAATAATTACAACATTATTAAGGTCTAAGGTTGAAAACATAAGAAATGATAAATCAATACCATTAACGATAAATATAAATGAGATGACACACTTACTAGCGAAGCTTACTAGCTAGACATGAGCGTAATAGCTCATCATCATGACTGTAAAGAAATAAATACGTGTTCACCGTGATAGCAGAGTTTAGCGTGAACATGAGCAGAGTCCCAGTCATCTCTCAAGTGTGAAGCCAACCATTTCCGTACAGGGGAAAATGTCATTGTGTCAGTAAAAAGTAAAAGCGGTGGCGTCTGCAAATTTGAATGTAGCGATTTGTTACGACCATTTGCCTCGCCGCCCACAGTGTTCACAGTGTGTAAAATCTGTCGACCCCATGGCCCGGCACGGCTGGTATTGTCAACATGTTAGAACAGGTAAAATTACAACAAATAGCGTATAAACGATCACAATGTACGTAAAACTTGACTATTTCTGAGAAAACTCAACCTATCTACCTACCCAACCAACTTAACCTTAATAATGAAACTGCGGCAATAATCGAAATTCAACTATTAAAGGCATAGGCAAAAACGAAATTCTCGGCAATGCTTAGCACGCATAAAAACTGCAAACAAATATATAATTTCTCGTGAATCCAACACAAGTCTCTGATAGTGACAATTGTGTGCCTTCCAGCTGTGCGAATAGTGTCCCAGTGCAAATCCATCCGCGATACCGCGTGAAACATTGCATAACAAAACGGTTAAATACACAGGCCTACGTGCGGAAGAAACCAAACGCAAATAGTAAAAGAGATCAAGCAAACTAGCCGTGACAGATTTGTATGCAAGCCGGGCGAGTGACATATTGCGACATTCATTATCGACCATTATAAGAGTGGTGACATATCTAAGGGTCTGGTTTAAAAGGCGTTGTTGCATTGAGGTGTAAATGTTATGTGACATGTGTTTCAAGACAGTTAATAAATTAGCAAAGTGAAATAACAGACAAATATATGTGAATATCCCTGGCACAGTGAAGCCGACGAATTACGTCGTTCATATTTAGCTACAGGTGAGGTAGCAATGTCAGAACTCAGCGAAGGTCAATTTCACGTTCACCATTTCGATGACAATGACAAATCAAGCCAATCGATCGCAACAAAGTGTTACGTCCCCAAGATCACAGAGATGATCTCAAATAAGTCTTTGCAGACATGCAGTAGGCTAAAATAAAACAGCAGCAATCGACGAATCTTATTGATCTAACCACAAAATCGTTGTCAATAGCGAATTGTAACAGGGCATGCAAATCGAGTCCCCAGGGCTATGGAAAGTGTAGCCGACGGATGATATAACAGATTGTTAACTGCGGAACTGCGCGTGCGCCGTCGAAGAGTGCTATAGATAGGTTTATGTATAATACAGTGTTATGAGATAAGAATGCATAATTTCCAGATCAAAACTACGTTAAGGTTAGAGACAAAGTACAATGCCGCTTTCAATAGTAACATTCAATGATTTTAGCATGTCAATACAAATCAAATGCATATTTAAACCGTTAAAGAGTAGTTATTTGGCCATGTGATAATTAAACTTGTTCGTTGAAACTTAAGTAACTAGCTTCAAACGAACTTAAAGGCTGTTTAATAGAGCTATTATTGTTATTTACAATCGATTTGCACTTGGCCATTACATGTTTGTGAACATAAGGTCGTAAATGCACTGAAGTGGAAGAGCGCAGTTCAATGATCAACAATCGGAGATCTTTACTACCATATTAATTTAAATTCACGTTTTTAGCATTAGGTGTAACCGATCCTTCATAAACACTGCTACATTGCAAATTCCAACCACTAATTGAGTGAAAGTTAATTTTCTGACATAACTCTAGCACACCCGTCCGACATACGGGGTCATTTGTCTCGTATTTCCTAATTACTGGCCTGTCATTACCATTAGCAATATAAACAAAAAATCCATAGCTGTGTATGACGAATGTACAACAGCTATCAGACTAAATGAGTTGGGCGAGACCACGTGTAAACCTATTGCAGAAACGGAAGTAGGAATGTACGAGAGACATGAATGATTTAACTATCTATTTCATTTAATAAACTAATGAATGGACAAAGAATAATGTTCTCTTGTCATTCAAAACCAATTTTTACATACATTTTAAATAAAGTTTTTGGCGTTAATAACTCCACTTTCGTTGATGGTTTCTGGATAGAATTGGCGTCGTGAAGGAAGCAAAACACAAGCAAGAAACTTATTTAGCATACAGCATACACATAAATATCCCACAGGACTTTATTTTCCAACTTCAAAATACTTCGGTAGATGAAAAAATAAATTTATAAGAACTCGTAATACGAGATTAGCTTAGACTAGCTAATACTACTTTGTGCTGTTGTCGTTTGTTTGTTTTACCTCATCATCATCAGCCGGGAAACGTCCACTGCTGGACATAGGCCTCCCTCATGGTACGCCACATCGACCGGTCCCGAGCCACCTGCATCCAGCGACTCCCCGCGACTCTAACCAGGTCGTCGGTCCATCTAGTGGGGGGACGGCCTGGTAGACGTTTCCCAGTACGTGGTCGCCACTCGAGAACCTTTACTCTCCACCGGTTATCGGTTCTTCGAGCGATGTGGCCTGCCCATTGCCACTTCAGCTCACTGACTCGTCGAGCTATGTCGGTGACCTTCGTTCGTCTACGGTTGTTGTTTTACCTATATTTGTAAATTAAGGTACATTTCTATTAACAATTTTCTTTTCTGTTTTTTATTTTGTGTGTGTGTGCAATAAAGATTATTTGAATTGAATTGAATTTTAAGCTATTGCATAGCTTCTATCGCGGGCCTTGAGCGCGGGGACCGAATCGAGAAATTCCGTAACGAAAAAACCTCACGCTCCCCACTCCGACAGGCACGGAGGTGTGGCTTGAAGGCCGTGCATCGTCTAACGTCGTTTTAGTTCGGCAGTCTTCGACACGGCGTTGTGTGCGTGCGATTAGACGTATTACTGTTTTATAATTTATTAAGTCACCATCATCATCAGCCGGGAAACGTCCACTGCTGGACATAGGCCTCCCTCATGGTACGCCACATCGACCGGTCCCGAGCCACCTGCATCCAGCGACTCCCCGCGACTCTAACCAGGTCGTCGGTCCATCTAGTAAGGGGACGGCCTGGTAGACGTTTCCCGGTACGTGGTCGCCACTCGAGAACCTTTACTCCCCACCGGTTATCGGTTCTTCGAGCGATGTGGCCTGCCCATTGCCACTTCAGCTCACTGACTCGTCGAGCTATGTCGGTGATCTTCGTTCGTCTACGGATTTCCTCATTCCGGACCTTATCACGTAGAGAAATTCCGAGCATAGCTCGTTCCATTGCTCGCTGAGTGACTTTGAGCTTGTTTATTCGGCCCACAGTAAAAGACCACGTTTCGGTTCCGTATGTCATCACTGGCAACACGCACTGATCAAAGACTTTTGTCTTTAGACGCTGAGGTATTTTGGACGAGAAGATATGTCGTAATTTCCCGAACGCTGCCCAGCCGAGTTGGATTCTTCGGTTGACCTCTTTGTCGAAGTTGGACCTACCTAGTTGAACGATCTGTCCCAGGTATACATACTCGTCTACAACTTCGATTGTAGTGTTCCCAACCACTACCGGCATAGGTACAACATGGACATTTGACATGATTTTCGTCTTGTCCATGTTCATTTTTAAACCTACCTGTTGGGAAACTCTGTTGAGGTTTTTAAGTATATGTATGTAATTTGATATAGCAAAGCAAATCCGTTATGTTAGATAAATATTGATTTAATTTTGTTTTCCTGTTTGTAATTAAATTTCCATTTTTGTGGTTGGGATATTTATGTTCGTGACATAAAAACTTTTCTTATTAAAACTTTCTTAAATAATTATAATTGCATACGTTGATACAAAATGCTATGCAATAGCTTTACCGCGGCAGTCCCCGAGTGCCACACGTCTTTTTTTATTATTTACATACATTTCTGATGACGACAACCATCGCGTTGGTTCTCAATTTGTTTATTAGGTTATTAGGCGAATCAGGTCACCATGGTTGTGGCTTTGTAACAACGATAAACAAAGAATGTATATGTGACAAATAACAAAGATACCACAAATATTGTGTCATTATGTTAATTATTTAATCAAGACGCAACCGACAATTTCACACAAAACACAAATGGGCACAAAAGTCAAAAGCACGCGTGTAGACCCCAAAACATTGTCTCTGTTATGCAAGATGTTTGATGAGAACGGAGACGAGTCGATTGTCTAGATGGAAATTGCTGGATTCATTGTTGTTTTGCATTGATGAACGTTTCATTCGATTATCCATTGTGTACACCGGGATCTAGCAATTTAGCAGAGAGGGCAGATTGTTACGGTTTTGGATAATAAACACTACGCAACATTACGACGATAAGTTTTGTTCAAAAGACAACGTACAAATTCGATGTAACCAAGTGGAAGATTTTATTCTTGATTACCAAAGAATATCTATCTAACCAGATCGCGTCGTGACATGAAACGCTTTCCTTAATACTGTTTGCGACTTTAATGACTTTGTTCTACCCTAAATTTTATTAACAAACAAAAACCAACAAGTGTATCAAGAAAATAAAAACTCATTTGAACCGTCTACAGTATTTGCTGTACTAAATTTTGAAGATACAATTTAAGTTAAGTCAGCTACAAGTTCCGAATTCAAATCAAAGCTATAGAAAGGGTATGAGTTCTGAAATCGACGAGAATCTTAAAGTGTAAAGGTTTATTTTATATGTTGTAATTTACCTAATTTGGATGTGTGTTTTATAATACAAAGTATTAGGTTAGGATAATTTTAGGTTATATCTGTTCCTTAAATTTAGTTGGTTGCAATATGGAATTTATAACCACATCAACGGGAAAATGTCATATATTTAACCTTTCATGAAGTCATCAAAGGACTAATTATTTAGAATGCAACAATTTTTTTTTCTTCTTGAAATCGCCACATTTTAGCGCACCATTTGAAATGCAGGGCACTTCTTGTTTTGGTCATTAGTGTATCCGTCATTATACGGAACGATCCTGAATACAAACGGCTATTAAATCAGGAACTCTCTTGAAAAAAACCTCATAAATATTCTATTCACTGTAACAAATTCGTTTTGACGGGCTATTGCCCAATGTCAAGCTGTGGTCAAACGAAGAATACCCCGTATTATATAAGAGAAGTAAGTAGCTCTTACGTGTAACCATTTGTGCAATGAATCGGATGACTAATGTAATGATCGATAATGCTGTGACGTCATTCACCTCGCCTCAGTCGCGACATTGCTTTCCGCTGGATGCGCAGGCGACGCGACGCAAGATCTTTAGCTAATCTTTACAATGGCGAGCCTGTAGAAATGTGAGGAAATGCAATGGCACACTTGTCAATACTGAGATACGTTTGACACTTTTTTTTTGTATGACATCCGAAAATTGTTAAGTTATATACAAGATACCTTTCTTCATGAAATGTTTAATTTTGTTATTGTGACCATTGCACTGATGAGGATTATAATAACTGATCTTGTTTTTCAATATTTTAAAATTATAACGATAAAAACGTATTTGCAACAAGTAGTAAAAATACTGTTTAGACTTGCTACTGTTATGTTCGAAGATAAGCTTCTGTTTCAATGAATGTTTTTCAACGTGTGCAGCATAACAAAGCAGCAAGTCTATATTATCACAAAATATTCTTTTATCAATAGCGGCAGTTACGTAAAATAAAATATTACTTAATATTTATTCCTTGGTTCTATGTAGTGTTTATATGCTGATGTAATCATTGGCATTTGTTTTGTAAAGTTTTCAGCAATAAATAAAATTTAGTATTAAGTTGCTCTTCAACTGCGCTGGTCATTTCATCGATTTCGAATAAACATATAGTACCCAGCAACCTTTAAAAAGCTTCGTTACGTCTGACGGTTTTATTATACAGCATATTGAGAAGTTATTGCTGAAGCCAGACCAGACGATACTCGTTTCGCATAACTTAAAGTTAATAGGGCAATAAGTTGACAAACAATAGGCTCTAGTTCTCCGTCCTCACAGCTTTATCGAATCAGATAGAACCGAGATAGTGATATTCTGGTTCCGTTTCCGTCGCCCGGGTTGTCATTGTGTCAAATGTCGTGAGAATGCAACGGAACAAAGACATTATTAAATAAAAAATTAGATTATTTGGGTTTTGAGTCTGTAGTACGATAAATGCGACTACAAGGAAGTTCCAAATTTCATGTTTCAAGATGTTTTCAGATTTATTTTTTATTTATTTCTTAATCAAACATAATTTTTTTACAATATTTGCTTAAAGTGTACTTAATCCTTTGCAAGGTTTATCTGTACACCATGTGACTCGTCCATTTTACAGTACTCACATTATTATTGTAAGATAAGGGAGGGAAAGATCAATTGTTTTGCCTGGGTTCATACGCTAACAATCATCTAAACGTTTTACGTAAATATAAGGGCCGCCATATCAAGAACCTATGTTTTATTCACTCAAATAGATTTTACTTTACAATTTAACTATGTAACTAAATCAAATAATAGACACACGAGGAAATTATTAAAAACAAACTTTTTAATGAAAATGAAACAGCCGCGTCTATGGCAACATTGAAACGACCATGCCCTTTGCATTTGAATTTGGAAGCGTGCCGTGCGGTGATCGGTGACCGCGAAATGAGGGACCCTTGTAGGCAGGGCTGGCAACGTTGCGCCACGCACGGCCATGGTTACCACTACTTATGTAATAGATGGTTTTCCACGTTGCAACACCTAGTGCATTGCAGGTTACAGCCGGCCAGTGGTTGCCTGGTACTTCGTACCTTCGTACTTGTTTGTACACTTATATAATCTTTGTAGGTTGGAGTTACTTATGTGCTTCAATATATTTTTCTATATATTATAGGCCATTATTCACTTGTATGTCCAATGTTAGTAAAATAAATAAATCTTAGTAAATTCTGGGAAAACATTTTTTGATATTTGACGAAAATCAATAGCGTATCAACAAAATCTTCTGCTTCATCATCATCAGCCGACAAACGTGCACTGGACATATAGTTCTCCTCCATGGTACGCCACAATGACCGGTCCCGAGACACTTGTATCGCTTGTTCCGCCACTCGTGGTTCTTATTTTTTAGTTCGATAAATTGAAAAGAGTATTCTAATTAGTGTACTAACTTTGTTCTTGTTTTTTTTTTTACGAAAAAATACAAAAAAAGATATTTTTTTTCGGCTCGGTTTCAGGACTTTAGCTCATTCCACTATTAAACATCATGATTTAAAATTCTAACCCTGCTAACTCGTGACAAAAGCTTTATGTAAATACGAGTACAATTTTAAATTTACTTAACAAAGGCATATACTTGAGTAATGATAATATCGTAATAGTTTTCCGCATAAACTAATTCCTTTTATTGCACAGAAACCGTACAGCACTGGGTGTTTCCTATAATTGAGCTAACTACTCGTACGTAACGTAATAGTATGTAAACGATCGATGTTGCAATAGCAATATTATGGCATAGTGGATAATGTGAGACAGGCAGGTAGGTGGCCTAATGACTACACGCTTGGACTTAGCGGTACAATGCGGAGGTCTCCGGTTCGATTCCCAGTGGGAGTACCTATCGGTACTCGGTTTGGTTGGTTGTAGGACATTTTGTATGTCCTCATGGCTTTCTATCACCATGTTACCTAAGTCTGCCGCCAAGCCGCAGTGTTAATAGCACTGTCGTGTTCCGGTGTATGAAGTAGCAGAACTAACGCCTCATTAGATTGAGGCTTCTGCATACGCACACTTACCGTCCAACGGCCTGATCGTCACACCATGTGGTAAGATGAAGACGAAGGACAAACCCATCATACATTTTAAAAAACCATGGGTTACATAAATAAATTCGTTAGTAAATTTCTAGCCTAAGTTAGTAAGTAAATGATTCTGTCATTCAAAATTCAATAAAGAATCCAGTTTTAATAAAACATTCCGATTTTTTAAAAATCAAAATTTATTAAAACTGTTCAAAGCAAGTCGATACAAGCCTAAAAGTAATGCAGTTCTAACAAAACGCATATCTTAATGAAAACAAACAAAGAATGATGATTTCTGAAGTCAACCTTAGACATATCAATCGTAACTTTGAAACTTATAACAAATATTAAAAAATCTGGCAATCCTTCTTCAACTGACATCAAACTATAGATCGTCCAGTAGCTGACATAACGTCAAGGTCATCAAAACACAACACGACGACGTCACGGCGACATGTCACCGCTGCGCGAGCCACGTGCGCCGGCGCCGGCGCCGCTGCCCGTCCGGCATGGCAACACTTGTGCAATAGTGAAAGTAATTTCGGGGCGGCCTTCACCCGGTCCGGCGCGGTGTAACACTTAACTTACTAATCGGGTTATTACGATATCTCACCATCTTTCAGCTTGTTTAGATGTCTGATCAACTGACAGGCAACAGGTTGGGGCAATATCGCTTGTGCATCATTAGGTCAGCTTTATATGGGATCATGTTGCTCATAAGCCGATTTATGGTTGCAATAGTCTCTATAATGTTTCCAAACTTCTCGTATGTTCCTCAACAAGAATATTCCGTTGTGTGGTCATATTGAAAGGTGCGGATACGCCATTTAATATTCAAAAATCTAGCATCTATTTTCGGGTTAGGCGAAAAACAAATAACAATATCATCATGTATCCTAGTTCGATAATTGAAATGTTTAGGTTTAAAGCTACAAGGAATGGTATACAATGGTTTTAGTTTTATTGAGTATTCACGATATTCGATTTCCACAATATTTTCACGACTTTGATTTTGATACGTTTTGAATTGAACTACACTGCGAAGTGTATAAAGCCAGTTTCAACCTCAAGTGGCGACTACGTGCTAGGAGACGCGTCCCAGGCCTACCAACCACTAGATGAACAATCGACAGACAAGTACAAGCGAGATGGGACTAATATTTTGACATCACACCGGGGAAGCTTATATACTAGTAGTACATCAGTTGACGTTTTCCGACTAATGATGGTAATGATAATCATTCTACGTCTACTGCATCTTAAGAAGCAGAATCATAATGACGTTACGCCGCACGTTGATGTACAATAATAGATTCAAATAAATTTACTTATAGTTCATTTCGTTGCAAAAGAAGTAACTGTAAACAAATAGAAACATCTTAAACCTCAGTGACAAAAACAAATTTAGCTCCATGTTTATTACCTATGGACTTCAAATTCTATTGCGTGCAGCTTAGAAACACTTCCACGTTGTCAAAGCTCTAGCGTCCTATGGTATTGTTTCGGCGTTAGTTTTCCAGTTATTGGAATTGTATTAAATTAAAACGAACTAGTTACTAATATGATACATAACATTACATATACACACTACAATCAACCAGATTACAACATGCAGTTCTAAATAAGCCATGCAATTGCAAATTAGCCGACGAAGGGATTAGAAGATTGCAGTAACTGCTATCTCGCGTGTCCAAAAACAGTCACATGAACGACCCTGCCTGTTTCAACTTACCTGTCTCGTAATTGAATGACAGAATCATGTGACAGTGCACACTACCTAGAAAGTACCATCGGCCTTCACCCAATGCCACAGATATGTATCAAGTCAGTTATATAAGGTTTGTTTACTAATTCGGTGGTAGCGTCATGTCGAGGCAGACGCAATCCGTGCAAGAATAATTTATTAGATGGCCGGAATGCGGCTTTTGTAACTGACAGCTGTCGATGTCGAATGGACAATTTATAATGTTCGAGCTGGGGTCAATGTAAATAAATACGTTAGTGAAGATTTATCTTATGGTAATGATTTATTCTTAGATTTGACTTTTGATAAATCGACCGTAATAACATTAGGTTTTCCCCGTTTTTAAAATATGATACTAACAAAAACGCTTTAATGTAACATGTGATTTTCAGTGTATGTCTTTTAAACAACGACTTTCTGAAACTGCCTTAAGATTTTTAATATGAGAGGTGGAGTCCGTACTTTCTGCTTATCACTGCGACCTTTGTTGAACCATTCATTGGCATGAAAAAAGATTTACAAAGATTAACATTGGCTGAACTTGTATGAGTTGAACTGGCATATTAAATTGAACGATCAATTGAGGCTACAATTGTTGTCGGGCTCCATTGTAAGTCGCCCTGCACTCTCGTGGGCGCGGACATTACTGAACGCAGACCTTATGCAATGCGTTGCATTATCCACAGTTTCCGCTTTCTGATACCGGATGCAGGATCTATTCTTTTTTTAAATGTCTTGATTTTTTAAATAATAATTCTATTTTGGTGCCCTTGCGCAATGTCCATTTGCTATGAGAATAAGCCATGTACAAATTGCAAATGTTTTAAAAAATTCCGTCGTTTAAAACATTGAAATCGGCTATTGACTTTTTGGATTTGATTGAATGATTGGATTAAATTTATCATCGGCGTTGATACAAACGCTTCCTCCTCGCTCTGGCATGGCCCGGTCAGGTCTTCTGACAGCGATCGTCGCATTGCCGTCGAGGAATTTATAGCCGAGCACAACCTAATTGTGCATAACCTCCCCAATACACCACCAACGTATAGCAGCCCTTCAGGCGAATCCTTCATCGACGTCACACTTTCCCGTGGCGACGTCCCATTCAGCTCATGGCGCGTCCTTCCAGACGCATCATGTAGTGATCACCGCTTGATTGTGTTCGAGTTGGGGTCCGGGGGTACGGTCGAAGTGGAAAACCCGGGCAACTACACGTATCGCAAAAACAACGCTGACTGGCGGTCTTTCGGAAACCTTTTTGGCAGCCTAACACATGAATTCGTGCGTCCTGAACTACCTGTGGGGGAGTGTGCGAGACTCTTGTCCGCCACAGCGATATTTTGTGCCGATACCGTTTTGGGTAGACGAGCAATAAAGCCCTTAAATAAGTGCGACTGGTGGCACGAGGGCCTAGTATTTTTGAGACGGAAAATGAGGGCGGCCAAACGTAAATTAAATAAATTAAAAAGGGAGGAAGCCAGCAGGGAACTGCTGGACGAGGCCAAATGCGTGCTTAGGGCCTGCCGATCGAAGTACAGGGCTGCCGTGGCCCTATCGCGCAACCAAAAGTTACGTGACGTTGCCAGCGGCGTGGGGAATGAGGACCCGTGGTCCCCAGTGTACCACAACAACAAGGCTAATGCCAGATCAGAAGTGGAGTTTCTCTGCAATGTCCGAACCCCCACTGGCCACACCATGTCCGTCCAGGAGACCACTGACGAGTTGCTGCGCGTCCTTGTCCCGGATGACATCCCCGGCAGGGACGCGGAGTATCATCTCGCGGTGCGCTCCGCCCTCCTACACGTACCTTCACATCCGCGCTCCAACCTTGTCACCCTCGAAGAGCTTCTCTCAGTCACCCACTCCCTTCCCAGCCGAAAGGCCTCAGGTTTTGATCAAATCTGTAACCGCATGCTAAAAGAGCTGGTAAAATCTGCTCCCGAGGCCATCCTCCATATCATGAACCGTTGTATAGACGAAGGAACCTTTCCTACTGCATGGCGGCACGGCATTGTCCGTGTCATTCCCAAGGGGGGGGGGGGGGGGGGGGGGGGGGGGGGGGACACAAGCCTGCCGACGACCCAAAATCATTCCGCCCAATCACACTCCTACCATCCCTGGGGAAACTCCTTGAAAGATTTATCGTGCCGCGCCTCATCCCGGGTGGGCCGAAGTTCCATCCGAGACAATTCGGTTTTACTCCCAAAACTTCGACCTCTGACGCGACCCTTGCAGTTCGTAGGCACGTAAGCCAATCTCCGGCAAAGTATGTCCTAGCGGTCTTTTTAGATATCTCGGGTGCTTTTGATAACGCGTGGTGGCCAATGATAATGCTCAAACTGAAGGCTCGCGGGTGTCCCTCAAACATATACCGCCTAATCGTAGATTACTTCCGGAACGGTAGCGTCACTCTCCGTCTCGGTCACTGTGAGGCATCAAAGCGCCTCACGCTTGGTTGCCCGCAGGGTTCGGTGTTAGGTCCCTACCTCTGGAATCTGTCATTTGACGATTTCCTGGAGATCCCAATTCCCGCGGGGTGCGAATTGTTCGCGTATGCTGACGACGGCCTTCTCTTAGTCGAGGGTAAATCGCGACTGGAGCTGGAGACCCTGTCCCACTCCTGTCTCGGCAAGATTGCGGACTGGGGGTTTCGCAACCGGCTGGAGTTTGCTCCATCCAAGACGAGGCAGCTTCTGCTCAAGGGCAATCTCAAAGAACCACCCAGGATACGTTTCCTGGACGTTCGGGTAAAACACGAGAAAGCAGTCAAATATCTCGGATTGCTCCTTGAGAAGAACTTCTCGTTCGGAGAGCACACCCAGGCGATTTGCGAGACCGCCAAGAACCATTTCTATATGTTAGCCAGGGTCTCCAGGTCCACCTGGGGTCTACGCTTCCACGTCCTACGAATAATTTATTACGCCACTTTCGTCGCCAGCGTTTGCTACGGTGCGGCCGTATGGGTAGACAGGGCCACCATGGTGGCAGTGCGTCGCAGACTGCTCCGTAGCCAACGCATGGCTCTACTATTTCTATGCAAGGCGTATCGCACCACCAGTACCGACGCTCTGCCGGTGCTGGCGGGCGTCTTGCCCATCGACCTTGAACTGCAACGTCAGGCGGGTTCCTTTTTCGAGTCGCGTAATATGTCGTGGTCTGAATTCGGTCTGGGGGAAAGAGCGCGTACCGAGCGGCTCTTTGATAGGGGGCGCGTGAGGGAGTCACTCATCGACGATTGGCAGGCGCGATGGTCCTCTTCGGAAAAAGGGAGGCACCTCTTTCTTTTCTTTCCCGACGTCCGCCTTCGACTGGCGCTCCACTGGCTGGAGGTCGACCACTGCGTAGCGCAATTTTTGACCGGGCACGGTAACTTCCGCGGGAAACTTCACGGCATGGGTTTGGTCGAGTCACCGGAGTGCGAATGCGGGGCGCAGTCGCAAACTGCGCATCATATCTTGTGGGAATGTAATTTGTGGAGTCAGGAACGCGAGTTCATGCTGGACGGTATCGATTCGGGTGGTCATCCGGTCTACTACGGCGATCTCGTCTCAACGCGCCGCAACTTCCGAGCATTCAAGCGCTTCTGCCATGAGTACTACTGGTCGTACTACTCAAAGTAGCCCTCAGCTACCCGTACTCACTGCATGGCGCTGTCCGTGGTGTATTCCAAAACCGGGCGGTCGGGCTTCACTCGGCCGTCCTCCCATTAGTAGGTGACCTTATGGTTGATTTTCGATTTTGCGCTATCTCCCATTTACCATGGGGGGGAAGTGGGAACGTCTTTACCACTCCACCCTATTTCTTTATTCTAAACGAGTCTGGGGTCCCAAGATAGCTTTAGAGTCCGTAGGAAATTCATCCACCTTCAGTGGACGCGTTTCAAGTGTACCGCTGTAGATCCTGGCTAAAATAAAAAACAGGAATAACAGTGGGAGCGGAGAGGAGGTGGGAATATTGACTTTTTGGATAGTTTTTAGGACCTAAATAAGAGACCAGAAGGAAATCATGATGCATTGATGTCACTGTTTTAATTTTAGTGAAATTTGGTGGATAAATATTCACTTCGACACAGCTGTTCGAGCAACCCATACCACTTACGTATGAAAGAGTGTCCTCATTTGCTGGGTTTCGGCGCCAGTATTTGGCAAAAAAATAATTATGATTGAGTTCAAATGTATCTGTGGATGCTAATTATTGCCCACTCAAAGCTACTAATATGTAAAAAGCGTTATGCAGATGAGACAGCGAAAAAGAAAATTCACGAGCTTAATCTTAAGTTTTTAAACCTATTGTAGCCTTCTAAAGAATTCCCTTCCGGTTCAATGACCACAGACTTTTATGTAAATCTGAAAGCCTATAACAGCAAAAACCACACCGGCTAGTGTGATTTTTTATCATTGATTGTGTCACTAAATACAATCGATTTCATGGCGAGTGGCCATAAGCCAAGAGGTTATCGACAACAATAGCGGCCAAGTGATATTTCTCACGATTCTTATACAAATTGCGTATATTTCGATACACAATAGACTCTTAAGAGCCATTAAGAACAGCTATTAGACTGCTATTAGAGTACGAAGATGTAACACCTACAGATGGCTATCAGGAAATAGATCACTATTAAAAACAATGCGCCTACGCTTTAATCTTCATTTTTTAGTTTCACAACAGAACGCTTTCGGCTAAAGGCAAAAATTTTAAATGCAGTCTTAATACCATAATTAAGAAAGTGTACATAATATGAAATCTACGATTGATGAACCGTTATTATTTATTTTGGTTTATGAAATAGGTATTTGAACATTGCGAAAATAAAACCAGTCAGTTATTTTCGTTAAAAGCGAAATTGAAAATATTAACAAAAATACAAAAGGCGGTAACATGTTATTTTATCACGTGGGAATACTTTAAGTTATCAATAAAAAGGCTTTTGCAACTAGTGATTTCTAACTCAATCATTTATATATTTATTTATTTAGAGACACCAACAAGTTACATTCCAAATACATACAAAATACAAACTTACATAACCAATTACTAAAAATGTTAACTTAATTATAGGTATCCACAGCTTACACAAAAATTCACGTTAAAAAGAATGACAGTCAAAAATAGAAGTACAGAAATATAGAATTATAATGTTTTTACACTCCAATCATTTCCAACAAGATGTCAAAAACAAAGCAAATTTCGACCTAATAAGAATCATTCTTGATAATGATAATTTCATAAATAAAACAAAACAACGAGCGGTCGATAACAAGGCCACTGCAAATATTATGCAAACATGATAATGTAGAAGCAATGACGTGTATAACAACGTAAGTTCAATCGTGGGTGGACTTCGTACGTTTACCGGTCTTAATAATGATAATTTCGTAAAAGAAATAAAACAGTAAGCGGACACCAACAAGGGTACTGCAAATGTTATGACGTAACGTAACAGCAATGACGTGTAACTCCATGCACGCGCGGGCGATCGTATCGGTCTTAATAATGGTAATTTCATAAAAGAAACAAAACAATAAGCGGCCAATAACAAGACAAAAATGCGAAGTCATAGTAAACAAGCACGTTACCGCTATAGTAAACAATTGCACAACAGTTGCATTTATTGTAGTAACCCACACGCCACGCTACGCGGTCACGCACGAAACACCCATGAGATTACCAAAACAACCTCCATGCTCTGATAGCGTTGATCCAATTGTTCTTACTTATGGTTTCTCAACTGACAACTAGCATATGTAACGATTACCTACTTTTTGATAAGAAAATTTAGGATTAAGGTCGACATTAAAACAGGAACGTTGACACGAAATTCTCGCAAAATATCATAGAGGAAAAAAATTGCCAAAGATTTTACTGTGAAACCTAAAATTGATTTCAAGGTATATGTCGCCGTGACATTAATCCATTAAATTATCATAAATGTCACCACACGTGTATTATGGATATTATCAATGAATTCAAAGTAATATGTAAACTTTAAGCCATTTTGAAAATCTTTAAAACGTCAGTAACCAAATTGCTAAACCAAATCCCATCATCAACAATTTCTCAAAATTTAACCGACAGTTGTACAAGTGTTTTAAATTTTAATTGATGTCTGTAATTATTTATTCTAAGCATCTATTCATCCGTCAATAAACAATAGTTTGACATAACGGAGACAGCAAAAACATAATGAGTCATTGATCAATCTCCGGTGATGTTTAGGTTGAGTGAGATCTCTCTTGGATTAGTCGTTAAGTTCGACTTCGGTTTAAAGAATAATTTATTTTCTCAAAAGAAATTAACATTTCACTTATAGATAAATTAAAACTATATACATAATTAAAGTATGTAAAAAAAACAGTAAAACACAAACAAAACTTCTACACAGTATTTTTTAAGTTTTAAGTAAGTTCAACGAATAATATTCTATCTACCAAAAATAATATATATTTTATAGAATTTGATTCAAGAAGGAACTAAATCATTTTGTAACAAGACAGGCTACTAAATACTCAAGTTGTAAAAATGTCTTCAGCAGTCATTGAATTATATTAAAAGTACGAGTATGGCCAAAGTTGCTACCCACTCACAGCCGAAGGCGATCTCAGATCGACTCATCTAACAGAAGACTCATCTCATGCACGGAAGCGCTTGTAGGAAATGACTCACTATATTGTGTATAACGATTGCTCGACTAGCTATAGCTTCTCTCGAAAGCTTCCTACATCAGCAAAAAGAAATTAGCGAAACGAACAACATGAGTCCAGTACTATCTCAAGATATGCATTTTCTCGAATACTTGTCGAACTTAGGCCATCTAGGGCTGACCTTTGAAATTCTCCTCAAACAACGTGTAACAACTTGTGTTGTCTTTCCTGTAAAGGATAAATTGAAGAAGAAGAAAAATGGTTGCCTGTAAAATCGGGTTACGGACGATAATTTTACGTGATAACGTCATAAGAAAAGATGCGTCACAAGCCGAAAGCTTAGGCCAATCGAGCCTCTCTATCGCTTGTCGCGCTCTCGCTTGCACACTCGGCTCAGGCGGAACGTGACACTTCTTCGTGCGTGCAGCCGGCGTTCATCGATTTATAAGACGTGTAAGTTATCACCTACGAATTTATAATTTATTCGAGTAATGCCATCACAACTGCCTAATTGCATTTTGGAGAAGAAGAAAAAACAGCTCGAGATAAACAATAGGCATTCCAACTGCATTTTGGATGCGCCCACCAGTCATGGCCCTAAAAAGTGAATGGCGGGCATAATCTCAACATGCACCATAACCACAGTGTTTATTATAATAATGATACATATCTCAATATCTATTATGTCACTATTAAATCTGAATGGGACGATCGCTTTCACGAGATCGCCTCGGGACCGTAATGTTTTAGAAATTAGATCATATCTTCCGTAGAACCAGGAAGCCATCTAGCATCCCCGTCACACGAATACTGTTTACGTAAAGCTATCTCGTTCTATTGGCTCTTATGTTATTCGTAATACAAACTTGGTTTCCTAGTTTAGTAGATTTAGAATGTTACTCTTGAAATGTGCAATACGTACGTACAGTCGGTTTAAACCGCATTGTGCAGCATACAATTTCATGGTGTACTTGAACGTTCGTGTTACCTGGAATAAAAATAATACGAATTAGAACAATAATACTTGATAAATACCTAATTCATCAACTACTTAAATTTTTAAAAAGAATTATTCCTAATTTACCGACCGGTTCAATCGGGGCAAGCGACCTAACCCGTTTTTGTTCATTAAAAAACATGTTGATCATATTGTTTTCCATGCCGGTTTTCAATTTAACGAGACATACTCATAAAATTTCATTTCTGGTTCCAAGTGCTACTTTGTATTTACTGTCATTAACTATAAAGAATCGAAGTTAACTTTCAATATTGCATCATAGGCATTGTAATTAAAATAAATGCCATTTTACTTCATATACCACAAGCTTTTGCGTAACATTTCGTCTGCGTAGACTTCAAAATCATCCTACAAGAAATACTTGTACGATATGAAAGAAAAGTAGACTATATCCTTATTCATCCCTTCAAATATCCGTAAGCTAAAAACTTCTGGCTTTCCGTTACGACGTAAAGGAAGGATAAACAACCTCACTTGTGCATTTATAGTATCAGTATGAATTTGTGAATTATTTTTTCTTCGGCCATTGTTAGTTGGTTAATTCATATTGTTTTGCCAGATCCAATAACATTCTCTCTTCGATAATGTTTTGTGTCAAATAAAATTGTTATTTGACTTGCACAACACCTATACAAGTGACAAAGTACCTATTCAACCGCTGTAAAGACTAAAAACCAGACAAAAGCTTTCTATATTTCAGACCTTTGAACAGTAAGTAGGTTTTATCTAGCCCAGTGGTTCTAAACATGAAATTTATTATAACCTTTGTGGGGAGTCATAAATAAGTAGACAGATGCGTTGAGTCTATTGCACCGACATATATATATATATATATATGTATGTAAACTATTGTTAACAAAGTGTTCTGTTTGAACTCTGGACTGTTGTCCCGTCAAGGCGGAATACCTAGTCGGAAATCGAACCCTTGTTACAAAGAAATCATTATCATCACCAGCTATAAAAGTTCACTGCTGGACATGAGTCTGCCTCATCGTCCATCACGAATGGACTTCTGGTTAGTGATCATTGTAACATGCTGTTCATCTGATGATGAACTTTACTTAATCGCTGACGACAACAACATTCAACAGGATGAAAAGTGTGATTTTATTATTAATCAGCGAAACACGACTAATTTGTTATTATGAGTTTGTTACGGGGAGTAGATGGAATACCTGTTTTAGAGCCGCTGTTTAAAATTTAGCGCCACAATAGCTCCACTTTACTTCAAGCCTCTATCAAGGTTTGTGAATAGACTTCATCCTACAATGAGTTCCGCCGATCTGACATGTAGTTAGCACTTTTTGTAACTATTTGGTTTTAGGTTAGGCAAACAAATTATGCAATGTCTGAATGGCGCCTGCGTTTGACACCATTTCTTTTACACTGGTCAGCTTCCGATTTTTTTGCTTACACTTCTAGTTACTTTTAAGCATTTAAGAGATTAATTTGGTAACGATTAAATTTAGGAAATGTTAGATTTAAAGTCAAACTGTTTTAAATTTATTTACGTTTTTAATGAATTGCGCTACATCCTGGTTACAACAATTTGATGATACAACGATAATTGTAAAGTCATTGCAAATGCGAAATATTAAAGATATTTAAAGATAGTTATTGTTTATTGCATGCTGCTTTTCAAGAGTAACTTCATCTCAGAGCTCTAATCAATCTACTGTTCTTCATTTTGGAAGAGTAGGCATTGTTGTGTACGGAACGGTTTAAAATACGCATCTAATGAAACCTTATATAAGCCACAATACATTTTAATCACAACAATTCAATTCGATAACCATTATCACTAATTATTAGAGGCTTATTACTAATCTAGGTTAAGTGAACTAACAAATCTAATTTAAAATATGTATCTTTGACATGTAAATAATAAATAATCCTATATTTTTGTATTCGATAACATGTGTGAATTTCCTGTTTCCAGATACGAGAAACTCCAGCACATTGCGGTATCTGCGGTTGCTATGTGGCGTAACATGTCGCCGCCTCGGCATCCACCACCCACCACCAACCCCATGAGGAGGAGCAGACCTCCGGACAAAAACAAACATATACGACAACCATACACACACTAGTCCCGAACCTGACAAAAACTTAAAAATAAAATATTGTGTGCAGCAAAGAAATCAGAAGGTTACATAAAACTGTGATACTACCCACATTAAAGATTGTACATAGCAAATAGTAAAAAGTATTGTGATCCTGGCCACGAAAAAGACTGCCAAATAGAGCTTGAATATAAACATTTTGCTAAAGAACAGACTACAGTAAAAAGGTTACTCTGTAATACTACTGGCCATTGAAAAGATTGTGATATCTGGAAACCAGGACGCAAGAAGACTAATACGAAAAAGTTTCATTATGGGTGTACATGTTCTCCTTGCGTCGACAGCGCTGAAAAGCATCAGTGTAACTGGCCTGTGGTTGATTCCACTACTGCTTGGCGCGCTGACGTACCATAATTACAACTCGTATGATCCTGAGGCGAAGGTCTTAGATAAAGAGCCAAGAAAAGAGTATGACTTCGTAGTTGTCGGTGGAGGTTCTGCAGGCGCTGTAGTAGCTAATCGGTTGACTGAAGTCAATAGTTGGAAAGTACTACTATTGGAAAGTGGTAAGTGTAAATAGCATATTGTCTTTAATCAGACTACGAGTCTTTACTCCTTACGACAAGGTGAATAGAGACTTAGAGACACTTAACATAAGGAGAGGCTAAGAATGGAGGTGGCTTCATTGATTTCAAAAAAAGTTAAAATTTTGAATATTTTTAAGAGAAAAACATATTTTAAAATTGAGAATTACATTTCATTGAGATCAATCAACCAATAAAACAGAAACTAAACACGCTGAAGAAACTAAAGCTTTTCTGTCTGCGTAAAGCTAATAGTAGTTGGTAAACAATTTCAGGTCCAGATGAGAACGAGATCACGGATGTGCCGTCGCTAGCCGGCTATCTGCAACTGACGAAGCTGGACTGGCAGTATAAGACCGAACCCACCAACTACGCCTGCCTGGGCTTCAAGAAGAAGCGGTGCAGCTGGCCAAGAGGAAAGGTACAGATATATACACTTGAGTACCCAGTTGTTGACCCACGGGAACTAGAGTTGAGTATCAGACAAGGTGGCCAATTGCTAGCAAACTAAAGTTTCAATTATCCTTATTTCAAATACACAATCCACAGTCATAAATTCACTGAAGAAAATTCAAAATCGAATTCTTTTTTTTCTCTCTCAACAAACTGATATTAAGTAGCTGTGACTAACATCATCTTAGCATCTAGTAACAAAACGAATGATAATAATCTTTGTTGCTTGTTGTCACAACACATGACCTTGCACTCATTGAAGGTTTTGCAGCAGATTCGGAAGTAACTCACAAAGCTAACTTATCTGTTCAAACTCTCACAAAGACTAAAGTAAAACATTACAATGCAATACAAATCTTCACTTAAGTATGTAGAGGTATTAATTGTCTTAGGGTTTAGCTTTTTTCACAGACTGACTGCATTCATTACCTGTGAATGAATAAGTTGTTTCTTTACATCGACAATGAAGAAGAAAAATCCTCCAACGTCCCGTCGCCTGAGACTTAGTTGCTTGCAAAGTTATAGTAGTTAACGGATAAACTATTAATCAGCGATACTATAGCACTATCCAATTGGACGTAAAGAAACCCAACTACATATTGCTGAATAAAACAAATATTATGTACAGAATAAGTGACTACAGTCACTTTAAAATGAAAGTAAACTAAAGTAACATTAAATGACATTCGCCTGAAGCTGAGCAACGTTACATTCGATCATCGACAACAATGCTATTCATTTTCATTCAGGCACGCCTTGTTGGTATTCAATTTATGTTCCTCAAAATCTAGATCCATTGTTAGAATAGCTATGCCGCTTAGTCATGTTACGCAACCTGTAATAAAATGCTATTGATACCCTTCACGCCCAATTCATACGTTTAAGCATAACATTGGATCGTTTGTGAGCCGTTGAAAGATCAAAAGCTCCTTTGAAATCGTATTCAAACTGTAATTATAGCAATTATGTAATTATACAATTTTGCATACTGTTATTTACAACTAGCTGATGCCCGACTTCGTCCGCCTGGACTTAAAAAATTGCCACGTGATCACTTTGCAAGCATAAAAAAAGGCATACATCTTTCTACAAAATATGTAATATCTAAAAAATCACGTCAATTTAGCTCAGTTGCCGCGTGATATAAGGATAAACCGAGACACACTGTCGCAATTTAGATAGTATCAAATAAAATATACTTTATTGTACACCAGGAATAGTACAGAAGTAGATATATAAATAAAACTAATAATGAATCATCAATGGAGACAATCAGTGACGACAAATGTTAAATATATTGAGCATTAGTAAAGTGGTTTCGCCACCAGTCTAGGAAAAACGTAAAATCTGACTTGAATTATAATGATTTTAATTGTAAATTTCAGGTCCTGGGCGGCTCAAGTGTCCTGAACTACATGATCTACGTACGTGGAAACCGTCGGGACTACGACCAGTGGGAGTCCTTCGGGAACCCTGGTTGGGGTTACCAGGATGTCCTCAAATACTTTATAAAATCTGAAGACAATCGGAACCCGTACTTGGCTAAAAGCCAATATCACGGAAGAGGGGGCTACTTAACAGTCCAAGAAGCCCCTTGGAGGACTCCTTTAGTTGCTGCTTTCGTCGAATCTGGCGTCGAAATAGGATATGAAAATCGAGATATAAACGGAGCGGTTCAAACTGGATTCATGATCGCACAAGGAACGATAAGGCGAGGTTCAAGATGCAGTACTGCCAAGGCATTCCTTCGACCTGTGAGAACAAGGCCTAATCTGGATATATCCTTAGGGACTCAGGCAACCAGAGTGTTAATTAATCCTGTAACAATGAAGGCGTATGGAGTTGAATACGTCAAAAGAGGAATCAAGAGAGTGGTATATGCAAGAAAAGAGGTGATCCTATCGGCTGGAGCTATAAACAGTCCTCAGTTACTAATGCTCTCAGGGATAGGCCCGAAAGATCATTTGAGGGACGTTGGGATTCGAGTCCTCAAAGATTTGCCTGTTGGCGAAAATTTACAAGACCACGTCGGAGTTGGAGGATTGACATTTCTAGTCGATAAACCTGTTGCGATCGTCCAAAACCGCTTCCAAGCATTCCCTGTAACGATGAACTACGTGATAAACGAACGAGGTCCGATGACCACACTCGGAGGATTAGAGGGTGTTGCTTTTGTCAACACTAAATACGCTAATAGCTCCGGCTTATGGCCCGACATACAGTTCCACATGGCTCCTGCATCCTTCTCGTCAGATAATGGACAAATTGTAAGAAAAATATTAGGATTAACTGATGAAGTATATAATACAGTGTACAAGCCAATAGCAAACAAAGATGCTTGGACAATCATGCCTTTGTTATTAAGACCAAACACTAGAGGCTACGTTAGACTCCGAAGTTCTAATCCTTTTCACTATCCTGTTATGAACCCGAGATATCACGAGGATCGTTTAGATGTAGCTCGATTAGTGGAAGGGATTAAAATAGCTATGCAAGTAGCTAACGCGTCTCCTTTTAAGCAGTTTGGCTCCAGACTGTATACAAAACCTTTGCCCAACTGCAAGCAATTCAAATTCATGTCAGATGAATATATTGAGTGTCAAGTGAGGACTATATCAATGACAATTTACCATCAGTGCGGTACAGCAAAGATGGGACCTTCTTGGGACCCTGAAGCTGTGGTGGATCCAAGACTGAGGGTGCACGGTATTGAAGGTTTAAGAGTAATAGACGCTAGTATAATGCCTACTATAGTCAGTGGTAACACTAATGCAGCTGTAATAATGATCGGAGAGAAAGGCTCCGATATGATCAAACAAGACTGGTTAAATCGATGACTTTGTACCTATTTAGTGCCAAAATTTGGTTTTCAATCTGAAACAGTTATACTCTTATTCTACAACTAGATAAGATCATGTTATTCAATGAGTAACTAGCGAGATCTAAAAATAATTATTGATGGACGTCTAAAAACAAAATTGTTCCCAATCGAGATGTCTTTATGGCATAGTCCGAGAACCAAATTTACAGCACTGTGTACTGTGTGTAAAATTGTTACCAATAAATAACTGTTAATTTGTAAATAAGCTTAAACTATACATTTACAAGAACTATTTATTATTTGTTTCAATTTATGAGCTATTTCAGGGGGAAAAATTGTTTTTCTAAAGTTTATGATCAGCGCATGCTTGCTTGGTTTATTTTGGTGCCATATTTATGTTGTTTATTTTTAAAACATAAAATATGTTTAGATATCACGGCATGAGATGAGATACCAATTTATTATGTCAAATTTATGGGTTCAACTTCGATACTATGATTTTTGATCAACAGAAATATGTCAACATAAAAGTAAGCATTTTTTTAAATAAGACATGTCTTGGAATAATAACGTTTAGAAGATGAATCCGCTCACGACAAGTGAAGCAAGAAAAACTAAGCCATTTCGGCTTCGAAAATCATGAAAAGAAACGTACAGATTTACCTAGCAAGGTACATTTTCAATCAGCTACTATTTCCCATAAATATTCCAAATTTCAAGTCGATAGCATAAGTACTTGCTGAGATTATCAGCTGTGACAGACGGGCAGACAGACATCAAAGTGAGACTATAAGGGTCCCAATATTTCATCGTTCGTTCGGAACCCTAAAAACATATCGCATACTTTAACGTAAGATCTTAAACACATGTTATTTCATAATATTTTTATGATTCACTTTTGTCAGATTCGGTTGGTATAAATGTAACCTTCTAGGCTTTATTATTCTTACGTATCAGGTAACCTCATCAACATGTAAACCGCAAACTTTTATATCACACTGTCTTTAATACATCTACCTGCCACAGTTTTTTAACCAAAACTTTTTATACTGATTCTGTTTCGTCTATAAATTCGGAGGTGGTCATGGACTTGAACATTGAAATTGTTCGGTTTTACCCATGACCATGTCATCGCACGGTATATTTATAGACAATTTAAGGGGAGTTACATTTACCCAAAGATTTTATAATTGCCAAAGGCCTTTAAATCATTTGCAGTATAAGATTTAATTTCATATTCGTATAATTTACTTGCAATTCAGACAGCTTTATATATGTTAAATACAAAGTTTAGTTTAGGTGACGCACTGCAAAGGCACAGCAAACATGAGGGTGCTGTCGTACTTTAATTAATTATACACATTTTACAAATTATCATTCACTCTTAATACTTACCTGACATATACGGTCTTATAGTTATAATTTAAATCTAGATTCTGTACATTTTTAGACCAAGTTTTCAGATTATATTACCGAAATGTGATGTTCTGTTTTTTTATACGTTTGTTTTGTTAAATTGTTTACGTAATCGAGAAAATATCAAATTTCTACTACGATCTCAGTTCTAGGTATTTTGGCCAAGGGTTATAGAAATTTCCAACCCACCAAAACATTTAGGCACAAGACAGGTACTAGGTTTCAGCGCCCGCCCATGCTCCTCTCAACTACCCGCGCTTTCCTGAGTACAGGCAGCAAGGGGAGATAAGGCGTCCAGGCATTGCTGTCATACGCCTGCCTAATTTTTTAGGTGTAGTAGTATTAATACGAGATTATCAACAACATTGTCCACAGTAAATGCAATATCACAATCTTCATTAAGATTAGCTAAAAATGCTATGTTGTTTTTATTATAATTTGTTTTTCACTGAACATGCAAATCATAATATTTTTACCTACTATTTAAAGCTGCCTTAGAAGTTACCTACCTTATAAAATTCGAGGCCAAAATTTCACGGACTAGTTTGACATAAGTGTGTGTAGAGAAATGTCACCAAAATTGTTAAATTTTACCCATGACAAATATGTCTTTTAATGTTGGCTAATTGAATAAAATTGTGGAACTATCAGAACCACACTGGGTGAACTGTGGCACATTTTGTGTCCGATGTACTGTCAAAATTGTCTGTGAAATTATGGCGTCGACTTTAGTCATGTTGATATAGTAAAAATTATTCTTCTCCAATTAGGATTTTGATATTGTTATATTCGGATATCTTAATAATTACCATCGCCACTTATAAATTAATAAGCCACTAATCTTTAACGTTCATACCCGGATACTCGGTAACAGTTATTGTATAGTTGACGACAAAAATAGATCATTGTGATTTCACGTGCATCCCAAAAATTTTTATCGTGAAAAAAGATCCTTTGCAATATTAGTTTTGTAATCAATTTGTATCAAATGTCCCGCAGACAAAATCTACGAGGCGGTGCACTATTAGCTTAATTACATTAGTCGGTATTCCCATTCTCTAATCAAGTATCGACACGCCATTGGAATGGAAAACTCTAGCGCGCCTTACCGCGTACGTACCTACGTAAACTAATCACTTAGGAAGAATTTATTGTTATTGTTGATTTTTCAAATGATGTTGGTTATTTAGGAATATAGGCTGCGTAGTTCGTAGCGGGTAATGTAATTGTTTCATTAACAAGGATAGACTACATATAACCCATAATTAAGCTCTCAAATTAATTGGAGATGAAACAAATAAACAAATAATTTAAATGGGACTTACTGTCATCTATGAGTCAAATTGGTCTAATTACGTAATTTGGTGACAGTAAGTAATCTATTTTCTTGCAACATTCGGGCAAGTTTAATTTTGGAAGGCGTTGAGGTGAATAAGAGATCTGTTGAAAAAATGCTTTCATCGTTAATAGTCACATTGAGGTTGCAATTTGTTTATTTTGACAAGTAATTAAGTAAGTTAGATAAACGTGTTCTAAATTCAAATTCTAGAATCTCGTAGTCCTCTAATAAATTTAAAAACTAAAAGTTTGGGAAACCTAGAATACACGTCCATAAAATTAAATGTTAAACAATTACTGGATGACGTAACTATACCCGAACGTTGCAACTTTTTACCACTGCGTATAAGCCGAGATAAACACTATGTTTTGTTCTGTTTCAATTACGCAGTCATAGCTAGGGAAACACAGTGTTTTTATACAAGCTCTCGCTTGACCACGTTTTATAAATACTTAAGGAGGGGTGAAAAATATTGTATCGAATAAAGATTAATCTTGTAAATAATGTACATAATGTGTGAATAGTTGTTACGATTGGAATGAAATAAAATGTTACCAAATATACTATTTGTTTTAATATGCCCGTTTGGAAATTATCTGAATCGTCAAATCATCATCATTTTCACAATTATATTATCTCCTTACCGTTATCCCTCTCCTAATGCTTCCATACTAAATTTTTTTTTATTATTTTTATTTGTAACAATGACAATTTAGTAATGCTTGTAAACACCTAAGTTTAAACGGACCAAAGTGATGACCAAAAACTTGGTTTTGTTATAGCAGCCCCAATAGGTCAAGCCTGTAGCAGGGCGAGCTATTTAAATTTATGTTGCCATTATCTTTTAAAATAGAATAGGTGGCTTTGATAAGTAATCACCTAAAAATAGGAGACGAAATTATAGTGTCACGAAATAAATATCAATTATTTACAACTTTATAGTTAGCTACAATAGCAGTTACGCAGCTAATGGTACATAGATGGCGCTTTGAACAATAATCGAAAAAAGTGTTTAAAATGAAAATTGTGATTCACTGTTAAGTTGTGTGTTAATGATACTAATTTCGCGACATCACAATCCGATGTTCTATTTTTAGATAGTAGATACACAAATCCAGCTATTATATTTTAAAAGATTATGGCAACAAAAATTGTTTATGAAACTTTGATGGAGGTGACGCCTTAAGGGCGGAATTTCGCAAAATACATTCTTATATTGTAAACGGGACCAAAGTTTCCAATTTCAAATGTTTAACCCGAGCAGTTTTGTGTGGGCGTTGATAAGTCAACTCAGTCACGATTCAGTCATTCAAGGAAGAAGATTAATACACACAGATTTTGAAAGGAAATATTAATTTAAAAACTCATCACAGCCTGATACCCGATATATCTATAGAATAATCGCTAATCTATTTGTTGCTTAACGGGGATAAGAAAGTGTTTAATTTTTAAAATTTTTACAAACCAAATATTTGGATAATTCCAGTGCTCCTTGTAGAGATTATAAACAAGTACATTTTCTTGAGTCTTCAAGAAGCCCTTTGATAATAAACAGCGACCAGCGTCGACAAATTCCTCCCAATCCTAATGTGGAACACCGTCCAGAGATAGCGAGCAGGTAACCTGACACCAAAGGTGGACGTGGCGTAGATCATTCACAGTGATCGTTGTAACATTGAATTAATACGATACATCTATACTATCTACAAGCATCGGTGGCGCAATGGATAAGGCGCGGACTCTCAATCTGACGGTTCCGGGTTCGAATCCAGTCATGTACCTATGAGTTGTTTTTCAATTCAAGTACATTATCCGATTGCTCGGCATGTGAAGTCCGCCAATCCGCACTGGGCCCGCGTGGTGGGCTATGGCCCAACTCTCTGTAGAGCCCCAGCAGTGGGCACGTATGTATAGGCTGTTGATGATGATGATCTATACCTCAGGCCCTCCTAATGGACAATCTACAGTAACGTAGAAGTAAAAATAATAATACTAGCAATTATAGTCATAGTCATAGGGTATTGCAACATTACACGCATTATTGTAGCTCTCATCAGATGACCGGCGTGGTGCTTTTGTACCAGTCAAACTTTGGTAAGTATAACAGACCAGTCAACATTAGAAGACCCCTGCCTACAGCATGATTTAATGGCAAGAGACTAATCATAATCAATAGCCTGGTATAATTTTATTGGGGGAAAAACTTTTTTTTTTAGATTCGAGTAATACCAAGTTATATGATATAATATGATAATGATGCAATTACCTGATAAGCGCATCCGTGGCCTAATGGCTAGTCGCTAGGACTTACAATCCGGAGATTGAATTCCCAGTTGGAAGTACCTATCGGTACTCGTTTTGGTTGGTGGTAGGTTATTTTCTAAGTACGCCTGGCTACCATACCATGCTACTTCAGTCTGCCGGCATACTGGTCCGGTATGAAAGGTATCAGAGCCAGCGCCTTATTAGCTTGTGGCTTCTGGGTGCGCACGCTTACTATCTAAACGGCCTTATCGTCACCGCCAAGTGAGATGAAGGTCAGGTGCAAACCACTCATACCTAAACATGTAATATGTTAATCATCCAAAAATAGGCTAGATGACACCAAATCAGATTGGGGCTAAATTGTATTTTAAACCATAAAGCTCCTATAAAATTTAAAATATCTAATATTATTTAATTTTTTCTGCACTTTTACATATTATAAAGCCCGCAAAAATTCCAAAAAACCAACTTGCTCGTATAAAATTTTTTATTTTACGTTTTGTATTGTAATTACATTGTGAATATTTTTTAGTAAGGGAATGGTCACATAAAAACATTATTTTACGAGATAACTCAAATATTGTTAAAAGTTTCATACTTCAATACTCAACCGTGACGTCACGCCTAGGTACCGATTTGTATGGAGCGTTTTTGCACCACGTGACTTTTCGACGGGTTATATTAGGAAAACTATCAGTCGTATCGAAAAATCTTTGACAAGGCCATTTATATCTTCACACGGTCTCTCGAATGAGGGAATAAAATTTTTTTTGTCATCATCCCTATTGTAGTTCATTATTTATTTATTCTATTTTTTTGTACTATAGCGTAATACTGTAGTGCGATCGGTATCGGTCTTTTCAACCGACTTCAAAAAGGAGGAGGTTCTCAATTGAACTTTTGTTTGTTTTGTATGTATGACACAAAGTAACTCGGACATTTACAGATCGATATTGATGATTCTTTTTTGTTTGGTATAGTATACTTCAGAGGTGGTCCCAGATTTAGCGCTGTTTGTGAAAATTAACAGAAACCAAATATGTACATATAGATAATTTTATCTCTAAGAACATTAACATTTTAGGGGATGAAAGCTGTAGACTTTAAGGGCAGTTGAAGTCGGTTCTTTTGAAGGCTGTAATTTTATTATTGCTTGCGCGAGACTTGCAAATGTGCTTGTGGCATGTAAAATATCAAATTTTACATCAGAGTTTTATTGTAACCAATTTTTGACAATTGGTTACAATAAGGTATCGCCAAATAGAATGTTTCCCTTAATGACCAAAAGTTTCCAGTCCATCGCCGCTCCACTTCAGTTGCACAACAGTTAAATTGACTGTTAACGATAAGTGACATGCAAACCAGAAAATGTAGATCCGGTTGAAAAAGTATCATTTTCCAAATAATATATAATTAGTTTATTGCAGAATTTCGCGGTGTTCAGGTCAATCTGTGACGTGGCAAGAGTACTTTCGAGTGTTCAAGTGTAAATCCTACGAAATGTGGTTGAAGATACCGCTAAGGTATTTTTAAATACATATAAGTCTTATTAATTAACATTAATTTACGTGTTAATTCTAATTGGGCATTTTTATGATTGGACATTATCTTTTTTAGACAAACTTCTCGTTTGGCTTTTTTTGCAATTTGGACCAAAGTCGTGCAAAGCGGTAAAATTAAAAATGTGTTATATTTTAGATCTATGAACTAGTGAATAAATACATACACCGGTAGTTTTCAACGACTTCACTTATAAAGAATAGGGTCAATTGAAATGTTATATCGTTCTCAAAATCAGTGGTACGTGTCATCATCAACAGCCTATATACGTCCCCACTACAGGGGCTCAGGCCTACTCTCCTACAGAGAGTGTATGGGACATAGTCCACCACGCGGGCCCAGTGCGGATTGGCGGACTTCACATGCCTGTTCAAGGCATGCAGGTTTCCTCAAGATGTTTTCCTTCACCGTTAAGCAATCGTATGATGCACTTAAATTGAAAAACAACTCATAGGTACACGGCTGGATTCGAACCCGGAACCCTCAGATTGAGTGGTACGTGTGATTTCTATATATTATTTACAATATAGTTGCACTTGACCTTTATTGATGAGCTGAGGCTTTTGGGAGAAAACGTTTCCATCCTCCGTCTTTATAGTGACTACCAGGAAGAAATCTACAGCGCAGAACCACTGTAGCATAGAAATGTTATCGTTTCCGTGTAATTATATTCTATTTCGATACATTTTTTGTTATTCAATGTCAACGCCCATATAACGAACGTGCAGACCTCTTGCCCTCTCAAATATATCACAAAACATTGCCGCTTGACGCAAATAGTAGAAAAACTGTTATGATCAACAAATGATAATATCCTTTTGTACTCATTTTATAATACGAATCATATATGTTAATACCGATATATGCATGATAGAGCACAAATCACGGTATAGTATCTTTACAAATACACAAAGGTGTCTTAATTCTTAATAAAAAAACACCAAAGAAGCGACCCAAAAAATATCCTTTACCGACACCAACCAAACACCTCACAATGTGGTATACTAATTTTTATTAAATATCTGTACGCAAAATTTACTATCGCAACTCCTGGTTGTTTAGACCATCATCTAAATAGATACAATTTTCATTTGTTCCCAGTTTTTTCCTGGTCTTCGCGCCAGCTTCAGCCCATCGAGCCTCTATCTTAGAAGCAGCACATGGCTTCCTACGGGACACCGAAGAGATCCGTAATGGAGAGCCTCCTGACACTACCAGGTTTCTGCCGGAGTACGACTTTATCATCATAGGAGCCGGGACAGCTGGTTGTGTTCTCAGTAATAGGCTCACAGAAGTGCCAGAGTTTAAGGTTTGTGAAGACGTTTTGTAAAGTTCTGATTCGCTATGGAACGCATTTTTATGCATAATTTACATTTGATATTTAGCTTATTCAATGTAAAATGATCGGCGTTGTAGAATAATGGCTCACACACCCAGTTTAAATAAAAAATGTAATAATAAAGAAAAATGAAATAGTAAAGAATGGATTTCAGACACTGGCTCTCCGTCCACAGAGATGCAAATAGAAAATAACGGTTTATATAAGTTTAGTTCGTTTCGACCATGTACATACTTGTACTTAAGTTAGTCTAATTGAATTTTTTTATTTGTTTTTATGCCTGCCAATAAAACATTTATTATTATTGTATCGTTGTATTTTTGTCAAATGAGGTACTGTAGAAAACGTCGTGCTCTTTCGCGGATTACAAGCGATATGACGTCATCAGTTTCGTGGTTTGTTCTAAGGTGTTGCTGATAGAGGCTGGGGGCCCTGAGCAGATGTTCATGGATATCCCAGTGCTGGCCACAGCGCTGCAGTTCACAGACGCCAACTGGGACTATCACACGGAACCGCAGGTATTCACACAGTATCGCGTGAAAAGTGGTAGATTTTTAGGGTTCTGTGCCTCAAAAGGAAAAAAGAAACCCTAATAGGACCCTATAAGGATCATTTGGTTGTCCATCTGTTTTTCTGTCAAGACTCTGTTTCTCAGGAACGCGTGGAAGTACCAAATCGAAGTTAATATCAAATACTCAAATTTACAATACCATTGATATGTAAAAAAATCGAACTTCTAAGTAAACGCAATAAAAATATACGTCGGTTTGGCGCTTATTTTTACGTTTTCTCTTGTCATCAAAACCTGTAGGGTACTTCCTACTGACCTAGAATCCTAAAATTTTGCTAGACGCAAGGTCTTACAGTAAAAGAATAAATCTAAAAAATATAATTTTTAGGATTACAAACTTCCAGCGCCTGTCGTTATATTCATAATGCTATTTTGTTAACAATTGCTCGTTGATTTCGTCAGGCGCATTCGTTATATACCTTACCTATTATTCATGATTTTCAGGTGTTATTTATTGAACGATACCCTCGTTGCGCGAGTCAGACTCGCACTTGACCGATTATTATTTATTAAAAGGGTATTTGCCTAGAAGGATAGGTAGCGCATTTCTGAAGCGTTCTCTGCCTCATGCATCATAAGGAATACCGCTTGATAATATTTTGCACTTAAATCTCATTATTAGGACAACGACTTCGTAAACTTTTCCATAAACCATAACGAATTCAAGTTGAATAAACTTGACACAAGAAAACATCAAGAGAATAAAGAAATAAAAGACTTTACAAAAAGCCGGACGCTCCACGCACACGAGTAACTTATAATTAAAGCCGCTCACCCAAAAAGTCTAAAAAAATATTTACATGATGAATTGGAAGTTGGAGATACATCACGAAAACTCCTAAAGATCCCAATACATCTACAGTACATTATTCCATAGCAAGATACGTACATTTACAAGCGATGTTATGACCCAGGCATGTATAACTAATTGGAAATGATCCTTGAAATATACACACAGCCTTACTTGAGGTTACTAATAGTCCAATGATAGTAGGACATGGTAGGACGCTAGTTGGACATCGAATCAGTTACAAAGCCCCTCCGACACGTGCTCGTAATTCGATATCATATCGACATGCTTACGTGACGGTAGGCACATCTCTATCGTAGAGGTAGAATTAATAATCCCAGACTGTCTAAAACTATTATACTTCAAAATTGAAATAAATAGCATAGATGTAATGTCACATTTTCGTTCGATAAATTTGTGCTGCGAGAACTACGTACATTGCACTTGCACTATACTAAATTATTTTCACTCCAATGCTGCTTCGGGCAAACGATGCATGCAGTTACGAGGTAGTAACGATTCCAAGATAGAAGCCGATAGGAGGATACAGTTTTTGGGAAACTACGTCAAGTCTTTACATCATCGATACCACAATGGCAGAAGACAAAAGTCTTCAAGTCGCTCAGCGGGCTATGGAAAGGGCTACGCTTGGAGTCTCTAATGGACCGCATACGAAACGAAGTGATCCGTCAGAGACCCAAGTTACCAACATAGCTCACGGTATTGAGAAGCTGAAGTGACAGTGGGCTGGTTATATTTGCTGAACGACCGACAATCGCTGGTGTAGACGAGTCCACACTTAGGCAAACGTGGTATAGGACGTCCCCCGGCTAAGTGGAGAGACCACTACTACGTAGGGTAGCCGGACGTGAATGGATGCGGAGAACAGAGGACCGAATTTGATTGGTTCATTCTGGGACTATGAGAGGACAACAGTAATATTAACACTGCCGGCAGACTTAGGTAACATGGTGGTTGCTAGCCTGGTGGAAATACAAAACGTCTTACCACCCACAGAATTGAGTGCCAATAGGTACCTTCGTTGAAGTAACAGCTATGATAAAGCCTCTATGTTTCGCGTTTCCCGCGTGGGAAACTGACTTTTCTTTCTGACGTTTCTTACTGAGAAGCAAGTTTCAAATATAAATTATCGGATCCAAGTGGTTTGGACTGGTCGTTGGTAGATTCATTATACCTGTGAAAGATCAGAAGCCTTCCGTTCAGCCTATTCTATCCCAGATATGGTCACACCCGATCTTGTAAGTCACCGCTAAATTGAAACAAACTCGGAAGTGCGGAACCATGGCCGGTTTAGTTTTCAAAGCGACTGCGCATTGTCATTCCACTTGCAAACGATTCGAAGGCGACATGGTCAATTGAATCCCCTCTGCATTCAACACACACGAACCAAAGAACAAGGAAAATTAGGATATACGTACTAGTAATTATAAACAGACGATTCAGTACTATACTAATAAAATAATGACCAGAAAGAGAGTCTTCAGTGGTCAAGGCCAAATATAAGTGTATTTCGATTTTTTAAACTAGCTTTTGCCCGGGAGTTTAGGATACTTTTAGAAATACGAGTATCCTACCGGAACAACATGTTGGATCGGAATACAAAGTAGCAAATGTCTTTTTCCAGCCCTTCAACAATCACTGCACAAAAAATCAAATCATATTTAAGAAGTGCGATTTAAAAACAAGTGGAAAATGACTCGATCACTGCAGGTACGCTCGTAGAACGCAGTTGTCTCCTGTGCAGTCATTAGTTTTGAGTGATGCTCGAAACCTTAACCTAAAATAATCTTAATAAACTGAAAAGTTATGAATACAGATAACGTACTCGTAAATGTTATAAGATTTGGCACGCAGCAAAGCTTCCTGGCCAAGAGGCGCCTGACCAAATTATACGCCACCATATGGGCCTGACATGCGGTTAGCGACGCTAGATGAAACTAGCGTAATTCGTTTAAGACAATACGCTAACACACAGTAGCTGTCAATCATAAATCTGCATCGGATCGCGTGTCAGTCTGTGCAGCGACTGCCATGACCCAGTGCGTCCACGACTGTGATGAAACCATATTCAAAGGATGCAGTTAATTGCAATGCTCTTGTTTCGGCTGGGTCAGGTCACAACGTTCAATGGATCAGTTGAATAATATCGAAGGTCCTGAAATATATCAACCTAGTCCTGGCTAGCTGTACGCAAGTTATACAGAAAATATATCAACCTAGTACTTACGGACCACACTCGTTGAATAGAACGTAACGAAGCAGATATAATTAAATTTTAAAGAATGCCTGTTATACATACTTAAAATAAACACGCGTCTGTTTCTCATATGGGCACAAATGGGAAGATATATCCTTTGGTATGACCTTAATCTATCAGGGTTTAAGAAGTAAACGTATCAACGCCAGAAAATGAATTTCAGTAAGGAATAACTTCATGATGGTCAATTATAAAGAAATATAAGCGGCTAATAACTTTAAGTGTCAGTGAATATCGTCGGATTATAGTCATAGTTTGACATCACTGGCTGCACACTCACAAACAATAAACTAATACACATATAGAGCACAAATAGAGGAAAACCTTGACATCGGAAGTCTATCCTGAAATAAAGTTGTCTCTTTTTACAAAGGGCAGTCGTTTTAAGTGCAACGAGCACAACTCTATGTGGTTAACGTTATCCCTCTCCTAATGCGTCCATACTAAATTTCTGTTGCCATAATCTTTTAAAATAGAATAGCTATAAGAAATTATAGTAAGGTGAAATAAATATCATTCATTACAATTTTATAGTAAGCTGCAATAGCAGTTACGCAGCGAATGGTTCATAGATGGCGCTTTGAACAATACTCAAAAAAAGGGTTTAAAATGAAAATTGTGATTCACTGTGAAGTTGTATGTTCTCCTATTTTTAGATAGTTACTACACAAATCCAGCTATTATATTTTAAAAGATTATGGCAAAAAAATTGTATGAAACTTTCATGGAGGTGGATCGGTAACTGCGACATCAATTTCTACTCCATCTTATGAACTAAGATCCATGCTCAGAACTTCGTCAAATGTCGAATTCTAAGTCAGATGGCGTTATTGTCAGCAATAATAGAGATATTCCTTGAAATACCAGCCGATTAGTCGTGTAATGCAATAAACCTGAACCAAGTGTAAATTTCAGCGATAAGTCATTTTATGACGGTAGGTCTTGATGAATAAAAATAAAATGGCCGCGCCCGCTGAGCTGTTTGCCACAAAAAGGTTTTTCCAAAGAATGCAATGCCCGGTAAAATATAATTAAGGGGGCTGTTCACGAAGCCAAGACCGGTCGGACGAGATGTAAGTCGGGCCGCCTGTTGTTGGTTGATGGTGACTAGCGTTGTGAGTCAGCTTGGCAGAAACAAAAACTTTTACCTCCTTTTTACCCGACTACAACTCCAAAAGGAGATTTCCGATTTTAGCAACCATTGTATGTACGAGTATGTCCATCTATTCTCTCATATGTCTTAAACCACTTGTCATATTTTAATAAATGATATATTGGACGCGCAGTAATTGTTCGCGAGACTAAATATCATTTAGAGATTAAATTATCGTGTTTGGTATAAAATGAATGGTCTTGATATGGAGGTACATTCTGAAAGGGAAGGTAAGAAATTGTCCCTGAGTCGTCTCTAATACAACTGTGTGTTTTTATTGTAAAGTAGTGACTTCACGGCTATTATATGTATTTTTTACTATACTACACCCCAAAAAAAATATTTGGGAATATATCTGTGCTAAATTCAGCAAAGATTCTTGATGACCGACAAATAAGCGGGTTAAACAAGGGTTAAACGTGCATTTTGACATAGACTTCTGTAGAATATAATTACCCATATATTTTATATATTAAAATTAAATTTTTATATTGTTTTTTAAACAATATAAATTGTTTTTTAAACAATATAAAAATATACCTATAAAATAATTATTCTACTGCATATAGTCGTATCATCATGATTATAATGAAAATATGTATTACCAAACGTCAACGTAAACAAGGGTTAACAATAAACTGTCCCTTTTGTATACATTTTACTCAGTTTCTAATTATTTTTATATGTAGATATGTTTGAATAATAATAAAGGGAAATTTTCATAACATGTGATGTATCGATGAAAAACAATGTATTTAGTAAAGTCGTGGTATAATTTTTATCAGTGCGACCATTTTCTATTCGATTGCGAGTATTGAAGATGACTCCGAACGGCTTCTTACCTACATATAATCAAAATTTACATAGATAATCAACTTAAACATTTGATAAATCATTGTGTTAAAACGTTAGTTCCAGTATCCGTGTAATATCTTATTATGCAAACCGCATAATGGAAGACATGATTATTGACGGTGACGCGGTACAATACGAGACCACTCATCTAATTGTGATTCTAGACAAACCATGACGTCATATCGTTAGCAAGGACAAATTATAGATACGGGTTAACTTAATCAGAGTCCTGATACGTACAAACACATATGATATGCAAACAAGTGAATAGTTTGTACCTATAGATACAGGCCCACGGGGGACAAAACCAGCTGAGCTGAACGACCGAATAATGTTTAATTTCTTACACGCTCGCGTTCATGTCTTTTTGTTATCTATTTTTGCTATCCAAAAAATATTAACTTTATAAACTCAAAGTAGTATACTACAAATAATATTATATGTAATTCTAACTATAAAATACACCACACACCCTCTCACACCATCCACGCACACACTCACCCTACACACCGAGAGGTACACCCACACACACACACATACTTTATTATATGTATAACTTAGTGCTTAAGTAATAAAACAAATATTGGTTATTTGAACTTATAAATTATATAATCCGGAGGGGTGAGGCGCTGGATGCTGAAATACAGGTTTCTACCTAGTTCAGCAACGGAGGCCTTTACACTTAATTTTGTCCAAATTTTTAAACATAAGTAGTTTATAAGTAAATTGTACCTAAATTTTTTGGAGAATAAATACTTTTTATTATTATTTATTATATTATTATTATTATCTCTTTCTGTTACACTGACATTGTACATTGCCGTTGTCGGAGCTTACCTTTGCCCTCACCTTTGTGTTTATATCAGTTACGTGTCGATGCGCTCTCCAGTTTTGACCGCGTGGATTTGTCAGCTCTAGTCATGTACTCCTTGTCAATTTATCAGCTCTAGTCATGAACTCCTTGTCAATTTATCAGCTCTAGTCATGTGCTCCTTGACAATTTATCATGCCCTTGAGTTTGAAAAGTAATGGCAAGACTGGAAGGTTAAAAGTTTAGGTTTTTAAGACGCGTCTTGGATTTAGCACTTCATACGGGCAAATCAACAAATTATGTACCTAACTCTGAACAAGGGCCACGTTGTCTCAGCCATGAGCTCCGTTTAAACCCTTCGCATTCAAACCGCCAAAAATGTAAAAAAAAATATTACAGAAAATTTGCCTTTTGAAAACTTGTATCTTTTTTGTTAGTATGTTCTATTTTCAAAATTACGTAAAGACTGCAACCTTTTGCTATGAGTTTATGAGTATTGCAAAAGAAATACGAATCGATGTATTTTGTTAACAGCGCGCGGGCTGCATGGGTATGCGTGGCGGTCGATGCGCGTGGCCCCGAGGCCGCGTCGTCGGCGGATCCTCCGTACTGCACTCCATGATGCACACCAGAGGGAACCGCAGGGACTACGACCGGTGGGCGGCAGACGGTAACACAGGTAACACAAGAACATTCCCAAATTATTTTACGTTAAAAACTAGTTGGTCGCTGGAAATTACTTCTTTCAGTCGTTTTCTCTCTCTCTCTCTCTCAATGGTCAAATGGCTTATCTTTCTATCTATCTATCTTATCTAAAAACTCTTCACTATTTTCATCTCTTTAGGATCGTTATTTCGTCAATTCATCATCAAAGGGATCCATGTTCTTAATTGCAAGTTGCCAGCGTTGAATCGTAAATAAATCATCAAAAGAAGGCTTTTTTTATATATGCAAATAAAGCCAAACATCTTTCATCAAACTCGTGAATGCCCTATATCTAAAACTTTGATACATTATCATCAGTTTTATATTTCCAATGCCACTCTCAAGTTTAGCACACTTTTCTTGATAAGATTATCTGTGATCACCAAGCTAAGCAAGCGACTTGGTGATTGCATACATGATATAAATGTTTAGATTTTGCAAGACTAATGATGAATTTTTTTGCTCCACAGGTTGGGATTACAACACTGCCCTAAAATACTTCAAAAAATCGGAAAAGATTCAAATTCCAGAACTACTTCACGATACCAAATATCACTCGACCGAGGGGTTGATGACTATCCAGCATCCGACATGGCGAACTCCTCTTTCAGAAGCATTCATAGAAGCTGGAATCGAAACCGGTGGCAAAAGAATCGATTACAACGGGAAAAAGCAAACAGGCTACTCAATAATTCAATTTACTATGAACAATGGCACTAGAATGAGTGCCAGTAGAGCATTCTTACATCCGATAAAAAATAGAAAGAACTTCAACGTCGTTAAAAACGCAATGGTCACCAGAATAGTGATAGACCCTTGGAGGAAACGCGCTATCGGCGTCGAATTTGAAAAAGCCGGTCGAAAGCATAGAATATTAGCTGGACGAGAAGTGATTTTATCTGCAGGTGCTATAAATTCACCTCAAATTTTGATGATAAGTGGCATCGGGCCTAGAGATCATCTGACAGAAAATAATATAACAACTATAGTAGACCTCCCAGTTGGATACAATTTACAGGACCATTGGGCGCTAGGTGGATTAACGTTCATCATTAACACAACTGATTCCATCAGATCTGAAAGAGTGGCTACATTGGACAACATTATTCAATATTTTACAGATCACACAGGACCCATAACAGCTCCTAGTGGTACAGAAGCAATAGCTTTCATTGACACGAAGGATCCAAACAACGATGATGGCTATCCAGACTTGGAATTACTCTTCGTGGGCGGTTCTTTAGTCTCTCAACCAATCTATAAGAGAGCATTCTCAATAGACGATAGCAGTTTCGATAAAGTTTATGGTCCTATACGAGATAGAGACACCTGGATGGTATTCCCAATGATATTGTTGCCAGAATCGAAAGGGAGGATTTCATTGAGAAGTAACAACCCGTATCATAAACCAATAATACACGCAAACTACTTCTCAGACGACGGTCATGACCAAAACATTGTTTTATACGGAATTCGAAAAGTAATAGAACTTTCAAAGACAAAAGCATTTCAGAAATACGGAAGCAAGTTACATGACGTTCCATTACCAAACTGCGCCCATCATGGCTTCAATACAGACGATTATTGGATATGTGCAATGAAAACAATAACAAATACAATTTACCATCACTGTTGTACGAATAAAATGGGGCCTAAGAATGACCCTGAAGCTGTAGTAGATCCTAGACTAAGAGTGTATGGGATAGGTGGTCTGCGAGTGGTAGATGCGAGTATCATGCCGCGTGTACCTGCAGCTCACACTAATGCACCTACGATGATGGTGGCAGAGAGAGCCGCTGACTTCATTAAAGAAGACTGGGGGATACATGTTACATAGAGTGTAACCTCCAATGTTGTTGTTTTTTCAACCCAGTCTCTGCGAATTCTTTTAGGCAAGGAAATCTAACCTTAAATGCCTAAACAGTGTCTACATAAAAGTTGTAAAGTAAAAACTAGCAGCTTCTAAGAAAGATGCCATGTTAGCATAGTATAAAACCCGTTGATATATAATTTATAAGATTTATAAGTATCGAGTTGAGCGAAAGAATACAAACTTATACCATTATATTGAAAGCGGTGTTTGCCGTTGTGGAACACCCAAATCCTACTGTATTACAACTCATGTAGTGACAATGTCAAATCCCTCATGTCAGACTATCGACCCTCAGGATTCTTGGCACGAACTTGAATAATGGTGGTTGATTGCAATTTTTCGTAATTCGTTAATCATATGTGTATTTATGTGTATTTTTTGTGTTATAATGGTGTGATATAGTGCAAAAAGTGTCATGGACGGTGTTATAGTATCAATTACGCAAAATTGCGAGGGTGTCGACGCGATCGAAAGGGTTTACGTGTCGTAGTCGTATTACCATGTAGAGTACATTCGGCATATGGATTCTTTCGAATTATGTTGAAACCAAGGCTGGCCTTTGAAATTCTCGTCAAGAATCGTCAAAACAAGCGATAAAATGTACACATTATACATTTTATTGAGAAAACTGAAGACAAGATATGTTTAGAGTAGGCTGTATGGCTTTGTTCCATTGCCTTCGGGAGGATTAAGCTACTACTCGACTCGGGAATAAAATTGTAAATTGAATTGTTTATTAATAACGTACTTAATACTTAACTTACGCACAAACGGAATCCATCCTCAAACCTATAACATCTATGTAGTACCTATCATGAGTAGAACTATCCTAAAAGTGTATACTTTCCCAACCTATTTCAATAAGATTTTACTATCTCACGACATACATGACCGTAACCACACCTTTACACTCCCTCACAGACAAACATTCTCACATACTCACCACACAAAAACTTTATTATTTCTGTCCTGTTCTTCTATTAAATTAGTAATATGAGTAGATGAAACAGTAAAAAAATATTAATTATAAATTATTAAAATTATCTAGTTATAATAATTGCATAAAAATGTATCAATATAATGTCATGATAATGTATTTAAAGTAACACTAGGAAGAGCAGGGCCTCCTAACACAAATCATCATTACTTAAGAGGAGGTCCTGAAAGTATTGTATAGATTCCTGTCCTTTTATGAGAAATAAACTATTTAATTAACAAAATTTAACATTTTAAAGAGTTACATAAATAGTGCATGTCCGAATCAGGCAAATACTCCAATATTTCTCAGTAACACCACCTGCTTTGGTGCATGTCAACATACACTTGTGCATCTTAGCGTGCAGCATAGTAACAGATGTATAATCTTAAGAGAATGTAAGTAGGTAAGCCCCAGTCTGGAGATGTAACTTATAATTTTAGATGGTAATGATTTAATTACCATTTCTGAATATTTTAGTGTAGTTTATTGGTACAAAAACATTTAAAAAAGGCACAAAACAGACAAGAATTAACTTTATAACAAGTAAATGCATTCAAAAAGAACTGGAAACCGACTTTAATTTCCCTAAAAGTCTACTTTTACCGAGATTTATATCGTTTTCTCATGGATGCCGTTGTCAGAACTAGCCCAAATTGAAATGGAACCACACGGGAAGCACCACCTTTCAAATAAAAAAAATAATCATCCAAATCGGTTCACCCAGTCAAAAGCTCTGAGGTAACAAACTTTTTTTTAAATACCCATCGAATTTATAACCTCTTCCTTCTTTGAAGTGGCTTAAAGATGGCGTCAATAAAATCTCATTTGACGTTTTCACTTACAAAGAAGAAAGATTCTGTTCAAACAAAAACGAACAAAAATATAATTCTAGTATTTTTATGTATATCTCTTCTTGATTCAAAGTACAAGGAGGTTTGTGCCTCGTCGATTTAACTTTGTCTGTTTTGTATGACCAAGGCATAAGTCTGACAGAACGACGTACGTTGAAATTAATTTTATCAATTTAAAACAACAGTAATAAAAATATGAGCAGCGTAAACATCTTATCTAGACAATCGCATCCTTCATAAACGCAGTATTAAAAATGATTTCCTGTGTTCCAAGTTCCCAGTACTTTAAAAATAAAAACCAAGCTTCCTAGTCAGATTCGTATTTTGAAAACGTTATGTACGAGTATAAACACGCCGCGCCACTACTTCTCTTGCTATCCGAACTTTCATCCCACGGGAACATATTACTGGTGTTAAAACTATCCTATGTGCTAGTTCTATACCTAGTGTCTTCAGCTGTCTCTGTTAATTAGTAATGTTAATTTAAGTTACGTTAAGCTGTACTGCTAATATGAAGTTAACATGTATCCTATCAATATTATAAGTGTGAAAGTTTGGATGTTCGGATGTTTGGATGTTTGGATGTTTGGATGTTTGGATGTTTGGATGTTTGGATGTTTGGATGTTTAGATGTTTAGATGTTTTTAGATGTTTGGATGTTTTTGACGCTTTCACGGAAAAACTACTGAATGGATTTGAATGAAACTTTACAATAATATAGCTTATATATCAGAATAACATATAGGCTATAATTTCTAAAGACATATTATGTAAATTGTCCAAAATCACACTTATAATATTAGTGGGATTACATGGGAAATTTTGGCATAACAAAAACGCGTTGCCTAGCAACCGACCATGGAATATGTAATTCGTATATACAAACTTTCGCGTTTATAATATTGGTGTGAAGACAATTTGAATGTACGTCAGATATTGAAATTTATTTTGTTTCTTTAAATTATTAGGCTACGTAACAGAATAAACACTATTTTGTGCCTTATGCTGGAAATGGAGATAGATGCCTTCTATGCCTATCGAACAAGTAGAATAAATCCTGAAGTACACGCGGACAAAGTCGCGGGCGGAAGCTAGTATTATATAAGGTTCTATAATATACTCGTACTTGTATTTTTATCTGATATAAATAAATTAGTCCCGGCCATATTCCATTTGTGCCAAATTTAATCTTAATTATTCAGTTTACGTGTGATTAAGTTACAAACATCCAAAATTTTACAATAATAATAATAGCACAGCCTGTACTATATTAAAATAATATACAATGCTACTCGTAACATTACAGGTAATGCTTTCAAATAAAATTGGTTACTCGAAGAGAAAACAGTCAATATATATATAATTATATACAAGAATTTCTCGTTTAAAGGGATAAGATTTTATTCTATTTTTTAGTATTTGTTGTTATAGCGGCAACAGAAATACATCATCTATGAATATTTCAACTGTCTAACTATGACGGTTCATGAGATACAGCCTGGTGACAGATGGACAGAGGAGCCTTAGTAATTGGCAAACTTGTTTAGAAGCTGATATAGACTAAAATATACTAAAACTGGGCAGTTCTGGAAATATTACATACAGGTCGAACTGATAGCCTCCTTTTTTAAGTCGGTTAAAAATAAAACATTACTTATTTCCCTTATCCAGGTGGCACTGCTATTTGTTCCAATTTTGCCGACAGAGGGCACTGTTCTCTGTCGCAAAAAATTGGAACTAAAAGCAGCCATCCATCGAAACTTCTGACGCTAATTTCTATACAGCGCCCTCTGTCGGCAAAATTCGAACAAATAGCAGCGCCCTCTGTTGGTGAATTTTAGAACTAGGTACGTAAAAAGCAAGTCTCCAAAAAAATCACGAAAATCATGTTTGTTATATGGTGCTCCTTTAAATTTATTTTATTCTATTTTTTAGTATTTGTTGTTATAGCGGTGAGAGGTTACAGCTTGGTGACAGATGGACAGAGGAGCCTTAGTAATAGGTTCCCGCTTTCACCCTTTGGGCACGGAACCCTAAAAAAGGATTATTTAAATCGAACTTTTAGTTCCAGACATAAGCAGGCCAAACATACAAATATACATACATACGCTTTTGAAATTTGGCAAACTTGTTTAGAAGCTGATATAGACTAACATATACGAAAACTGGGCAGTTCTGGAAATATTACATACATACAGGTCGAATTGATAGCCTCTTTTTTAAGTCGGTTTAAATTAAAACATTTTGCTATAAACATTTTTTCCCTTGTCCCTCTAATTTTTCAGTAAATTTTGTTTTCATAAATTTTTGTAATCAAGATCACGCAATTTTTGTAAAAAAAAGTTGTTGTAATTTTGTTTTTTATTAGGTTAAAAAACAAATAAAAAACTTGAATAAATAAATAAAACACAAAACTAAAAACTATGTATCCGATCGTTATCGAACCTGGACACCTTTGAATGAAAGCAGATTAGATTAATGAAAGTCTGGCATCTGGTCCAATACGCCATACTGGTGTGACCGGGCGGGCGAAATTTCAGGACGTGTTTTGCGTCGAATAATGCGAAAGAAAAAGCGCATGAAAACTCGAAAACATGCGTTTTTCCAGACATAACACTAATCTAGATCGATTTTTCACCCCCAAAACCCCCTAAAAACCAAATTTCAGCGAAATCGTTGGTGCCGTTTTGGAGATCCGGATTATATACATATATATGCAATCAACACTTTGCAAAATCTCGAAATATCGCTTAACATCTTTATCTTCTTTTTTTCTCCCTGCCCCTTTTCATCTTTGACACTTGACAACCCCGCCCCTATTTGGCGACACGTAAGGAAAATTACAAATTAAAAAACCCTTTAGTTTTCGAGTGACGTTATGAAAACAATCATAATTAGCTTTGTGATCTGATTCTAATTTAATGGTGTAGCAAATGCGTATCTTGTAAATAAACTCAATTACTTTTTAATTGCTTTCCCCCCAATCAATGTGTTTTTTTAATGAAAATCCAATTTACGTAGTAAAACATTGTGAAATGATTTACGCATAACCATTGTACCTGTACATAGATAACGAAATAGGAATCAAATATGAATTGGTTTTTATCAGTGAAGTTAATAAAAATTAATCACCTCGTTTTAACTCATATTGTAGGGGAAATTATTGCATCAATATGCCTGTATGTATTTAAACAATCATAATTAGCATTTTTGTTCTAATTCTAATCTAATCGTTTTATAATAATTAATAAAAACGCGTTTTTCGTGAAACAAACACAATGCCTTTTTAATTCCTTTTCGTTTCCCCAATCACTACGCTGTGGGACATAGTGAAACAATGAACGCAAAATTCAAATGCAAAATAAGCGGCGTAAGTTCACAATTAGACGTGACCCTACCTCATAAAGGGAATTTCCCATAATCACCAGAGTTAATGTGATATCATCAAAACATAACTTCATAAAAAATATTTGAAACGCATAAAATATTGAGTTAAAATGTATGAGAACCCTGAAATGATATTGGGGCTGACACGTTCTTATCCGGTTATTTTTTTGTTAAGACAGGCGCGGTTCAACCAAAAAATCGTAAGCGATTCTTCAATACAACAACATTGTTACTCATTAGTATTACAACGTAAAAAAAGATTCTAATAATACCTATGGTAATGTTGACCACGATATCTACTGTATGATATACACTACTTAATTATTACGTCAAGGGAGATTCCTATAGACTTTAATCTATTGTCAGACCGTTCAACAAAAATGATAATAAATGAACAACCAGCTTACGAGTATTACTCTTCACACAAAAAAAGCAGATCCGACATCAAAAATAAGTTGTCCATTTTTTGTATTTACTTTTTATCAGTGATTGTGTATTTTTGTTGGCAATAAACTAGGCATCTTATTGAAGGTCAGACGGTACATCCGACCATCACTGCTCTTGTGTCTATATCAGGCTCAAGTGCAATCATGCATGGAGTACCTCTGCCATCTTTAGGACTCCGTAGAGCGTCGAGTTAAGAGACTGAAAGACAACGATACGCTACTTGAGAAGGTCTTGCACGAAATTTTGTATATTAAAGTCTACTGCTATGCGTTGAATTAGTTTAATAGTACATTGAAAGGGCTTGTTTAGATTAGCCCGAAACTTACACAAGGGCATGCTCTTGTTGAAATTTGATACAAGTACATAAATAATTATTAAACAATACATAACGTTTATGACATCTCAATAAATATCAAAGGATTCTAGATTTGCAATTAACGGCTTATTACACACATGGTTTGATGTTGTATTACCCGACATGATACCGCCTTCCTTCCCTTATAAAACCGGCCAAGTGCGAATTGGATTCGGGTTCCGAACCATAATAAGAAACTTACAGATACCTAAATAAGGTTCATTTCCATACCGCATAACTTAGTTTTTTAATGATATCCCATATCCTTATTTCATGTAATATTTAAACACATTCCTATCTATTGTAACCACATTGAAAACTTCGGATATTGGCGGATGGTATATTTACACTCGTTTTTCATGATAAGTCAAAAACTATGCAAGAAACAAAAGTAACAATAATTGTTCTAGAATGTACCGATAAAGCCCTTTCAAATGATACCCCACTTGACCTAATTAATCCTTTTTTTTTAAATTCCCTTTTTGACCACTTTAAAAAGATATTATTTTAAATGCGGCCTGTGGAGTTTGGGTCATCAACTCGTTCTTTCAGGGTGGATTTCAGTGGAAAAGTTCAATGCTGAACATGACTTCATGGTACGCTATTCCTAGTTGATATTCCATCGGTACACACAAGATGTGCTGGCTTTATCAATAATTATGCGTACTGCTGAAGGAGTATAGAGAGCGACTCTTGCTGCGGGCGTCGATAGCGGCTGTAACCGGCGATACAACGGCGAGGCAACGTGGGTACGTATGTGAATATATTGGCCTGTTGGATATGTTGTACTAGACTAACAATCCAGAAGTCTCGGGATCGGTTCCCAGTCGGAAATACCTATCGGTACTCACTCGGTTTGGTTAAGGCTTGCTACATCTTTGTTATCTTAGTCTGCCGCCAAACAGCAGTGGTAATAACACTGTTGTGTTCCGATATGCAAGGTAGCAGAGACAGCTCCTCATATCTTGGCTCTTGGGTGCACACGCATGAGTTTGTCATTTGACCTTTATTTCACGTGATGGTAAGTGACGATAAGGCTCCAGAGACCAGAAGGAAATTTTTTAATGAGGCGCTGTCTCTGCTAAATTTCATACCAGAACACAACTTAGGTAACATGGTGATAGCTGGCCAGGCGAACATCCTACCATCAACCAAACCAAGTACCGTTTATCGGGAATCGAACTGTGAATCTATCCCGGGGCCTCCGGATTGTAAGCCCAAGCAGACACTACTGAGGCGTTTCAATTATTGTTTTCTTCAGGAACAAGATATGTACGTCGTTGCATTGCGAGATTTATTGCAGTATGTTTCAATCTCTGATATATCTTGCGTTCGCCTGTCTCGATAGAAAAAAATGCATTTTTTTTGGCCCTGAATATTATCCGGGCAAGATCCCTTTTCAACGTGTGTTTTCAAAATGTATTTGATAAATAGAACATTGAGTTCGAGGTCAGCAATTAGGTTGCTAAGGCTTAGCTGATAATGCGTCCAAATCGTGATGTTTTGAAGGGGGTAAAGCAGATTTATGAGGACACTATTGTCCATGGTTAGCCCAATGTACAGTTAGTAAAATAGATCAATCAACAGCAGCGGTGGTGGTGAAATATGCGATGCGATAGTCGTAAAGTTTCTTTGACCATTTCTTTGCATAATCATTTTGAGGGTGTGTGGCCATCGGCATTCAAATACCAGAAGAATAAAAGCACGGAAGATCTTTATCTGTACTCAATATATATCTCGTATCAACTATGTTGATTGCACTTAGACATGCTTAGCTTAGATTTGTAACTCTATGCTAGTTTCAGTGTTCCCGAAAAAATACCATTTGAGAGTCTTCAAATAAAGAATAAACAGGTATTTTAGATAGATAGCCCCACCAGCAATTTTAACATAAACCTCCCATTCAGGGCACTAAAAATATGTTTAGGAGCTGTAAGACAGACGGACAGAGTTGCCTCAATGGGCTCCGACTGGATCCTTCGAATTCCTAACACTAGAAATGTACACAATGTTGATGGGAACATATTTTTTGACATAAAAATATGCTAAACTTGTTGTTTTATATGTAGTGTTGATGAGGTTTCAAAAATAAAAATCACCATTCCACAGGTCATCGAATCCGGAATATAACAAAATATCAAGAGTACTATCATTAACGATGGGAAAATTAAGTAATTTTCAGTCCCGCTAATTTTATACGTCACTTTTCTATAAATCACACGAACAACGTTTAAAAGTCAATAGTAATTACCGCAGAAGTAATTCCCCAAACATCAGAGACTCTAATTAATTTCTATGAACATTAACGGACTTGACAAAAGAATCTAAATGACGCACAACACCAAATTTCCTTCCATCGGTAATAAGAGAAAAACTTAAGTTCACGTCAAGGAAAAAAGTTGGGCGTGAGTCGGTCTGAGGTGCGCACGCGCCGATTTTCCACGAGTAAATAAAACAGAATGCGGCCTCCCGTTAAGCAACAGTGGGCTAAGGATCGCTCCTGCGAGCACCTTCGCGGCACATTTTTATTCTGTTCATGATTTAAATATTGACGCAGAGAACAAGTGGTGTCCAACAGTGAATAAAAATTGTGCTGTGTTGTGACATCTATTGGATTTATTATACATTCATATTACAATAAAACGTAAGTATTTTTATTAATATATATTCAAAATTTTATTATTCCGTGAGTGTAGTGCATTTTGGAAGCAATTATAAATTTAAATTCAAAATTTAACTTAAAAAATAGAAATAAAAAAACACATTTTACAAAAATCCATGAAATAAATTTGTACGTTCAATTAAACTATGTACGTTTAATCTATATTAGAAGTAATAGTCACATAGTTATCCGACTGTGGAGAATTTATTTTTAAATTTATTAAGTTTATAAATTATTTTGAAACTTAAAAACTCAGAAGCAATCAACTTTTTCTTATGTCAAGCACACTTAAACGTGACGAAGGACTTCTACACGTTTTAAAACGAGATAAATCCCTTTCTCAATGCACTCTCTTTTGAACTTGCATTTTTTACATTCAAGGATTTTTGATTTAAACAAGTTATCTGTTCCAGTGAGCATTATTTCACGAATGATAATTTTGAGAAACAGTTGCTCACTTGAGGCTGAACTCGTGATAAAATAAAATACTCTTTAAAGTTTCCATTTGAATTTGGTCATCCTAATGTTTTTAATCCATATGTGAAATGAAGTCAAATTATTTTAAATAATAAATATAACGTATGTATAAGTATGATATTATATTATGGTATACTTCATAATATAATTGTACTTCATAAAATAAATGTAATTATCATACTTATCATCATCATCAACAGACTATATATGTCCCCACTGTAAGTGCTCAGGCCTACTCTCCTACAGCGAGTGTATGGACCATAGTCCACCACGCGGGCCAAGTGCGGATTAGTGGACTTCACACACACCTTTGAATTTCTTCTCAGGAGTGTGCAGGTTTCCTCACGATCTTTTCCTTCACCATTAAGCAATCGGATACCATACTTGAATTGAAAAACAACTCATAGGTTTTTATAGGTAGATTCGAACCCGGAACCCTCAGATTGAAAGTCCGCGTCTTATCCACTGCGCCACCGACTCTTTTTATCATACTTATGCTAGGTTTCATAAAAGCATCTATAAGCTTCAATAAAATATTTCAATATATAGTATTTTATTGTAAAGAAATAAAAAACACCTTTTCTCGAATTTCCTAATCTATATTCATAATATACTTTCTCCTGATTGGCTGACACAAAGACCATCGAACAGTCCAAAAGTATTGCCTTGTAGTGTATTTATAAGTGCACTGTATAATATTCACCTCTAAGTGGGTAAATTATAGGATGGTGATGGGGAAAGGGGGAACAATAAACGGAAAGAAAAAGTATGCTGTTATCCCTAGGGCATTATTCTTTAAATCTATTTTTTTTTAAATGTTATGAAACAAAAATTAATTTGTCAATCTTTTTCATTTTACTCTTTATTTACATTCACCGAGACCGCGTCGATAGATTTCAATTTATAATCGGCATCAAGGCAGCCTCGTTAATGCGATTCCAATAGCATCCTTATAACGATGGGTGGAAGGGTCAATTGTCCTTTGATGAAACAATGGACAAAGATTCATTTACAAGGTTTGTCATGTCAGATATAATAAAATCATTAGCCATGAAAATTGATATTTGGCATTCCGTTTACCTCCAGAAAGTAAAGAAAGCGTGGCAGCATTTATAAAAATTATACTAAAAAACTAAAAAATATTCGCAAATTAAGAATTATGCGCAAATGCAATCTCAGTCTAAATCACGCTCTATGTTAACATACCAATAGTAATATGTCAACTGCGAAATATAATGCATACGAGCTCGGAGCAGCCCTCGTAGGGTCTTACTGCGTGCGCGAGCGCATGATGCGTGTCGAACTCTGCCAAGGTGAAGGTTTTCCACTTAATCTGCTTAAAGCTGGTTGTTTCAACTTTAGGTTCCTAGGCCTTCTTTGTAGATGTCAAGGGTCTGTGACAAAACTTGTACATTACGAGCCGTTTCATTCATTACAGCAAGCCAAGCCAGTGACTCACAAAGTTCCAACGAAAAGTCAGATCGATAGCTTTCTGTAGAACCATATAACAGTATATCCCATATATCATATAACAGTATAACAATATATGCATAAACACTATCCTTCTGAGTGCTACAATTTAGATATCTTAAATGCTAGAATGAATGCAGTCAACTTCTAGGCAAGCCATTCTCGGACACATCCCTGGCCTACAAGAAATTACGTTGTGAGCATCACTTCCCCACTAGTCAAAACTCGTCAATAATAAATAAAATCAATCAATAATTCTCATAATAAAGTCTTTTTAAAAATCATTACAAAATGTATAAAGATATGTCCAATAATTGAAAATTACAACACAAACACGGAAATATTAAATTAAATACAATAATACATCCGCGACAATCTCATAATTTAACACTTGTCAAGACACTGTAATAATAAAAGACAAAATTCACAATATCATCATTATTTTATAATTGAGTATAATTAGAATCGGCTTGTACTTATTTGAAATTAAACAAGTCTCACGAAAATAATTTTGCCATAATTTATAGTAAATATACGCAAAAATAATTCAGTTGTCGATTTATTTTAAAAACAGATAAATTATAAGTAATTTTTATTTACATTCACCAAGAAATATATGTATATGCACACGTGAGAAGTACATATATAGTTTAAACATAGTATATGAATCGTCCACTTAAATAATGCATTCCCAAACTCATCAATAGGTTTTCTTGTTTAATTTTTAACCTCTTCAATTTAGGAGGAAAACTAAAATAGTTCTTAATTAACAGCAAGGCAAATAGATGTGCATTCAGTTTAGATTGCAGTGCTTATTATCAGATTTTTAAGTATGTATATTTTACGCCGAAAACAGATCGAGCATAAACTGTTCATTATTCAAATAAAACATTCGCTCAACACCTCAAAATTACACATCCAAATTACACTGTTTCGAGAAACAAACAAATTAATCAAAAGCATTACAATACAATTTACACAACAAATATCGCACTTTCGATAGTAAAATGGTAGATAAGAATAGATTCCTTATTTTTGCGCAACGTCACACTGTGATATAATGAAGTGCGCGACCTTCCGCTCGCCATCAGCAATGTATCCGCCTACAAGCGCATGTAAGTACAAATCTATTCAAAATTCATACTAATCAAGACTAACGAGTGATGGGTTCGCGATAATGGCCGCTGAGGAAATGACGCTTGTCACTCCGTAGTTTTTCACGTAACTGAGAGCGCACTTTAGGGCGGGTTGCATCAACCGATGAAATGCATACTTGTTACATATGCATTATATTTGTGAGCAAAATGGCGTACAATAATTAGGTGCACTGATCCTGAAATTCAGCACTGTAGCTACCGCTGCAGCGTAGCAATTTGCTGTGGCAGGTCCATGCTTCGCCGTGCTATACTGCCATATGTAAATGTATAGTTTCGATAGGTTGTAGTTTACTGTGTGTAGTAGAATACTGTATAGCATACTTACACTGTCTCGTGTGTCTATGTGTCGGTTTGCTAAACATCATTGTCAGAAAACACGTGGCCATTGCGGAGCTAGTGAAGTTACAGACGGCATAGGGACCAACTCCTACGCTTTTGTTTACCTGCCTATTGTTTTGTAAACAGCAAATAAACTGTTTCAATTTCATTGGTTAACTTTACGGTAGTTTCTACAAAACTACCGCGTTACAGACGCAGCGATGAGACTCGTTTTGCTAAGCTATCGCGGCTTGTTGTACAAAATTGTATCATCATTTGGAAGAGAAAAAATTGTATCCATTATTCCCTCATGGATATACCGTTAGTCGTGGATATAAACGAGGGGGGGCGATGTCCAGCAGTGGACTGGAGCTAATGATAATAATTGATCCGAATGAGCATAGTTCGCGTTTACATTTTTTTGCGTTTTAATCGATGTCCATTGCAGTATGACGTCATATACATAATTGTTGCCTAAATTTGTGTATAATCGTTTAGCTTGATTCGTGTTCTGAGGATGTACTTCAAACAGGTCCTTAAATTATTGACCTCGGGATCATTTAAGATTTTGGGCGTAAACAGATTAAAATACACGCAGCGGTAAATTCCATATACAGTGTGTCTGGTTACAGATTTCGGATTGTAAGGGTATATTATACGATCAATTACATTGACATTTGAACCCTACATGAGAGTGTTACACGGTCAATTCGCCGGTCAAATATAGATAACAGACACACTGAATTCGTGGTCGCTTGGAGTTCGTAGATTCCTCCAGGATACGATGCGGAGGTCTGAAATGCGATGGAGTACAAGGGGGAAAACCAGAGGGAGTGCTAAAAAGAATTTATATGTAATTTATACCCCTGTAAAACTTTCGAACAAATGTCAATATCTACTATTCTACTCAAATCTCTAAAATCCGGACATCGTCATATTATAACATCAATATCTCACCCTCACTGCTTTCACGCGTCTCATGCTACCCCAGCAGGTGAGAAAGTATGTCAAATGTCTTTTACGGCCGCGTGACGTGATGTGACACTAGACTGAGTAACTTATTACCAATTGGTAATAAGTGTAGGATCAAAATGTTCGTTTGCTTTGTCCGGTCTATTAATATTAAATGTCTTTGATGAAAAGGTAACAAAAGAGTGTAGAGTAACTGGGGCTCTATTTTTGATTCGCTTTACGCGCCGCGAGCGCTCGTATTCTACTGATTTTCATTCGACTTATGAAATTTGGTATTTTTGAATCGCTCTTCTGCAACGAGTGGTCGGGACCACTCTTTGCGGAGGCGAGCGATAGACTAAACGTCATCGTCGACCACTGACATTACTACAGATTGACATTGACAGTAGGAACTGTTCTATGAACTTTGCGTTCCGTTTTCGTTTCGTGAATTACCGGTTTTTATCAATTCAAGCGAATGATAAAAGTAGAGTTGATTTCAAATTGTAGTTTTACAATTTTCTAACAATAGACTTAAGTAGCCACGAATTAAAAATACAATTGTTAAATTTTGAAGTAACTTTTTCATTGCGATAATACCGGTTTTATTTTTCTGCGTGAAACGGATAAAATTAAACATTTCAAGTTATAATGGCAACACCGGAGACGAATGATTCAAAAATACGGTCAAACAAGTTTTCATGCGACTTGTAGTCGATCGTGACTTAAGTCGTGTGCGACGAAGCTATGTCACACGAGCAAATCAAAAATAGAGCTTTTTTCGCTTTTCTTTTCACAATGTGTGAAAATTTAGCGACAAACTATTACGGTACAAAAAGATAACCCTGCCCTATGATAGACGGACGGACAGGTAACCGTAAAAACACCAAATACTCATTCTCTACGAAACAAAAACAAAACTATTGTTATTCATCATTCAATCATTCCAAATACACGTAAGACGGCATCATGTGTAACAACAAACAAATTATTTAAGACAACACATGTACTTATAATTGTAGTAAAAAATATTGTCTTGCGTGTTAGCTTCCGTCTATTACACGAACAGCGGCATGAATTCGTACTACGAGTAGCTGCATCGAACTCATGAGGTACGTCACGTACAAAGTTTTCGGAACAACGGAACCGGTTCGATTCCCGGTGGGGACATGTCAAAAATCACTTTGTGAGACTTGCCCCAGTTCATTTAGGACATTACATCCTGAATCACCTGGCCTTTGGGCCCGGTTACTATCTACGAAGAGGCCAATGCCTCAGCGGCTCAACAACTCTGACACTAGGGTACGAGTATGTGAGATCCGTCATGAAAATATGAGAAAATTGCCGAGATGATATGCCGTAATATGCTGCATCATAAATATAGGATAGTTGAAGGGCCGGAAAAGAACCTATGCTACTTTTTATCCCAATCGAGCAAGTAGTTCCCGTTGGATAGTCCACGCGGACCAAGTCGCGGGAAAAGCTATAAATCGTAAACAATACTTAGAAAACCAAGTGCAATGATAGTCCTCTAATCAAACTACACAAGTCAAAACTAAGTGGCTCGTATCGTCAAAGGAAAACGGTTGCAGTTTATTGAATAGCTCTCAGTATCGTCTGTGATATCAGGCATACCCAAGGCTTCTGTCTTCATTGGAATGCCGGATCACGCGATCTCAATGAATCCACGACTACGAAGCTATTGTTACGCCGGCTGCGTGCGCAGGATCATTCCCAGCACAAATAGTATATACGAGTACATGTGGTGTTGGTTTGAAATAGATTTGCGTCAAATAGGTTGGGTTAGTCAGTGAAGTAAGAATGTCAGACTTTAAAAAATAGTTATTCATCCATGGATAGATGGCACGGCAGTAGCAAAAATTTTCTTATAAATTGAAAGCAATAAGTTTACATACTGAATTCCTTGATGCAAATACATTAAAGCCTAGCGAGCTCTTCGCGCCATCTGAGAGTATGGAGTACTTTAAGTACTCAACTGACAGACGTCTTTGAAAGTTCCTCATTGCTACAATAAGTACGTAATTTATCCAGGTACGGATTACACCAAATAGATTTGTTTGATTCACAATGGGTTAATTAAGACCTTAAGCTAGACTATATTTAAAAAACATTGGACGCACTTGGCCTTCCACTTAGAATAGGAACAAAACAGTGATTTTGATGATAGCAGACGATAATATCCTAGTAAACTGGTATTGTACAAAATGCCTAACTAAAACGAGTACCAATATTTACCTGGCTGCACGGTGGGCATCGAGTCCACCATATCTGACAGCCACTAGGTTATTTTTGTTTACATACGTACTCGCGTTTACTAAATTATAAACCATATATTGAAAACCGTAGCACACCCACTGGCAGTTTTTAATTCATTAATATTCCTCGCGTGCAACGATTCTCGGATAAATACAATAATGCAGCACTAGTTACTACATATACATACATTGAACACATCTTACCTGTTTATAATTCTAATAATAAAAAAAATCATGATAACAACGCTATACCAATTCTAAATAGTTCCCGAAATGTATGACACTCCCGCCCATGTGCTCACGACCTGCAGCAACGTGGCGACACATCGGGCGACGATCCTAAATAATTCAGGATCGCTCCAGGAGGCTCTCACGCACAATGGCCAACATATGGCTAAGTGCGGAATCGGCCCTGATATTTAAAAAAAGTATGACATATTGTTGAAACATTTATATTGGCCTTAATACTTAAGTATTTCCCTAGTTATTACAACGTTGCTTCATGTTTTTACACGCTTTATATTACATTGACTTGTATGTATTAGGTTTCAGTAGATTTCATGTTAACTAATATTGTTATCAGTCTTTTCGATTATAAGAAGCGAGTAAGCATCCGTATTAAGCCTTCATAGTGACACCATAGTCTACCCATGCGTATGCATTAATAAGTAACGAGAGTTGTGTATAGTTTCGGGGTTTCGTACCCAAAGGGGACCTTATTTTATTTCTTAACCTCCGATGTCCGTACGTCTGTTTGTCAGCGGCCTGTATCTCATGATCCGTAATAGGTAGACAGTTGAAATTGTCACAGAGAGTGTATGTCTGTTGCCGCTATAACAACAAATAATAAAAGGCAGCCAAGTGTGTGTCGGGCCACGCGCAGTGTAGGGTTCCGTAGTTTCTAGGACAAATACGTTCACGGTTTAACGCTAAAAACGTCTAAAAACGGGCCCACAAAATTTTATTCTACCACTTTGTCAAACAGATAGAGCAAAACTATAAGGGTTACGCGTTTGACTATGTAACCCTAAAAATTATTTGACCTTTCTCATTAAAATCGCCTCTTTACGATACTGTTAGCGCTTATGTATACAGGACAAAAATAGACCTGTTTTAAATTTGCCGTTAAAGTTATTTCATATTCCCATTTGTTCGGATGCCAGGTAAATTCACCAAGTACATTTGATGTACTCAAGTGTTTGATGAATGAAATTGGCAGGCATTATTTCCGTTATCTCAAAACATGAATTGATGTATAACATTAACCATGTTTAAAAAGTCTCACGTTTTTTTTTCAAGTTTAAGTTCTTAAAATATTCAAAAATGCGAGGTCTTTCAAAAGGCATCTCTGCAAATTGCGGGCTATTAAACAAATTTAAATACTATATTTTTTGTGTAGTTTTTGTTATTGAAAATATATAATGTATCTCTAGGAAACAGTTATTTGTGAGAAAATATTGCATCAATTTGTTGGATGTAGTTGCAGACAATTTTCTCGAAGAAATTATAGCATGCTTGTGCATTGCTCACTGATATCCATCATTGACTCCCTAGTACGTGTAAATAATATAGAATAAGCCATATGGGATTGTCTTGCCACATGTATAAAAAGCCCAATAATAAAAAGATTTTAAAAAGTTACTTCTACGTATATATAATATTTAATATAATATTGTTATATAGCCTTATATATAACATTTTTAAACAAGTAAAAGATTTTCCGTTTTATTTACAAGATCTCCGTTTTTAATTACAGATGTGGCGCCTGCACCGTGCGTCGGCGGTCGCGGCGGCACTCTTCGTGCTATCGATGCTCCTGACAGAGACCGACACGCAAATCGTCAACGCCGTGTCGTCAATCATGAACTTCCTACAAGAAGGCACCAGGCAGCTCGACAATGAACCACCAGACAGAACAAACCTCCTCACAGAATACGACTTCATCATCGTAGGAGCTGGCACAGCTGGATGCACACTCGCTAACAGATTAACCGAAATCCCGGAATGGAAAGTGTTGCTAATCGAAGCTGGAGTCAATGAGAACTTCATTATGGATATCCCTTTAGTTGCCAACTATTTACAGTTCACGAACGCAAACTGGAAATATAAGACGCAGTCGTCGTCTAAATACTGCGCAGGGTTCTCGAACCAGCAATGCAATTGGCCTAGAGGAAAAGTCGTAGGAGGATCCAGTGTTTTAAACTACATGATATACACCAGAGGCACAAAGCCAGATTACGATAATTGGCAAAATATGGGAAATGAAGGATGGGGGTGGGACAATGTTCTGCCGTATTTTAAAAAGATCGAAAATTATAATATACCTAAATTTGATGATCCGTTATATCATGGACATGATGGACATTTGAATATAGAACACGCTCCTTACCGTACATCGAAAGGGAAGGCGTGGGTTCAAGGAGCCCAGGAATATGGATTCACTTATGGAGATTACAATGGACGTACTCCTTCAGCAGTATCATTTTTACAATTATCCATGAAAAATGGCACTCGACACAGTTCAAGCCGAGCTTATCTACACCCTATCAATGGAAGAAATAACTTGCATTTAACAAAAGGCAGTATGGTAACAAAACTCATTTTTGACGAGACTAAAACGAAAGTTATAGGCATAGAAATGGAAAAGATGAACAGGAAATACAAAATACTCGCAAAGAGAGAAGTCATAGTGTCTGCTGGGGCAATTAACTCTCCTCAATTGCTAATGTTGTCAGGGATAGGGCCGAGGGAGCATCTAGAGTCAAAAAGAATACAAGTTGTAAAAGACTTGCCGGTGGGATACAATCTCATGGATCACATAGCAGCTGGCGGCGTTCAATTCGTTGTTAGACCACAGAATTCCTCAGTATCAACAGAATATATATTGAATCATTTAGAGCTGGTATTCAAATGGATGAAAACACATAAAGGACCCTTATCGATACCAGGCGGTTGTGAAGCACTAGTCTACATGGATTTAAAAGACAAATTCAATGCAACAGGTTGGCCCGATATGGAGCTACTTTTCATCAGTGGAGGATTAAATTCAGACCCAGGGTTACCTCAAAACTTTGGATTCGATGAGAAAATTTACGCGGACACATACGGACCATTGGGCAAATCAGACGTCTTCATGGTTTTCCCAATGTTGATGCGACCCAAATCTAAAGGTAGAGTTTTGTTGCAAAGTCGAAACCCTAAAGTTCATCCAGCGCTAGTACCAAACTACTTTGACTATAAAGAAGACTTGCAGAAGATCGTCGAAGGTATAAAAGTAGCTATACAGATATCGCGGCAGCCCTCAATGAGAAAGATTGGAGCTAAGCTTTATGACGTTCCGATAGAAGAATGTTTGAAATACGGTCCGTTCGGCAGTGATCCTTACTTCGCTTGCCAAGCCCAGATGTTTACTTTCACGATATATCACCAAAGTGGCACGTGCAAGATGGGAGTACAGGGTGACCCAACAGCTGTGGTAGACCCACGACTGAGGGTTCATGGTATTAATAGCTTAAGGGTTATAGACGCTAGTGTTATGCCTGAGATAGTATCTAGCCACACAAATGCTCCTGTCTACATGATTGCAGAGAAAGGAGCCGATATGATAAAACAAGATTGGGGGAAGTTATGATGGATTAAATTATTCTAGTAGAATTTAATTTAACAACGGTATTACGAGGTAAATTAAATGACTTAAAAGCTTATGTGATATGTAATTTATATTTAATATTTATTAATCTAAACGACGATTATTTATTAGAACCCATTGACTGTATATAGTGATAGGAGTAAATAAGACAAGGGGCAATATCTAATTAAGATACATGTAATTAATTAAGGAATGAATGTTTTTGTCATAAAGTAATGTAATAAGCTTATGTTACACTTCATTGTTGTTGTTTTCATTTAAAAAGACAATTATATGACATACGAGTACGAGTATGATGCGGGCCCGACACTCCTAAAGATGATTCTAAGGTATTATAAGTAGAATTACTTAGCCCAGCAAATAGATAAAAATTATCCGAACAAAATATTCAAGATTTTCCTCCTCCTTTTTTCCTAATCCTCTAGAACAGATTAATAATAACATGCAAAACTTGCTTGCCTTTTGGCTTCACTTTAGTAGAATAAAAATAGCCTTACTTCAATTTAAAGAATAACGTAATTCTCAGAAGAAATTACCATTTCACTTACAGAGAATTTAAGTATATATAATTAGAATATGTAAAAAAACAGTAAGAATTTTATATTATAAAAATTGATATTTAAAAAATTAATATTTATTTATTGTTACAAAAAACAGAATTTTTCTGCAATGTGAATTTCATAGATACCAACAATATTTCATCAGTCTTCTATATATATATATATATCAATGTCAACACTCATATCACAAAACGAATATTTCCTGCCAGATATATAATAGCAAAACTTCGTTTGGATGTCGCACAAACCAATGCAACATAGACATAACAAAGAAATGAACAGGGTCAATGGATAGAAAAGGTTTTTGTTGTTTCCAACGTTGACGCAAAAAGCGAAGACAAAGCTGCAAACACTTGTTGAGACTTTCAAAGCGGCGAAACGTTTCGCTCAACAAGTGGCCGTTTTAACTAAGCCATTACAACAAGCGAAACCCTGTTGTAAAACTGTACACGTTCAAAACAAAGCCAAATTAGATTTAGCACGCGAAACACCGACGCAGATTTTGCAATCGCATTCGGTTATATAGAACAGTTCTATAACCCGATATAAACTATTTTTATTCAATATGTTGTAATGATAGAGTTTAGATACAATCTATAAGGTTTCGAGTGAGCGGGGATTTGTTGTAAACGAGAAAATGTTAGTCGTCTGTTGACGGTAATAATGAATTCTTCAGCTGCGATGGGACGAGGGATGAGGAGAGTTTGATGAAACTTATAGCAAGGTTTTAACACTTACTACAAACTGTCTAAAAAATCTGTCCTAAGCCACTAATTAAAATGTACATTATTACATAAACAAATCACATGAAGCTGATCAATCCAATTTATAGACAAAACCAATAAAATACCAAAGACAAAGATAAGTTAACTTGCATTGAACATGGTACGCATGATAACAGTCAGAAAATTATAATTCTCCCTTCCACCCTTAGAGGCATACAAGTATTTTAAATTGTTAAATATTTAAACAACATGGTTTGAATTTATGTGACTATTTACAGAACCATGCATATTAGTTTAAAACTACCATTACTTTATGGCCAGTTAAATTATTTTTATACTGCTATCCAAGAATTATTTAACTGAATAGAAACTTTTTTCTAATAGCCAATCACGCAATTTACGCTCGAGACTGTCGGCAGTTCTCTTATCAACCTCGGAATCTTACTGTAAACCCTTATTGACATAACATAATTCTTCACATTTAGGTATTAACAGACGTGTTGGATCTCTTTGTCAGTAAGGAAACATTAGAAAATACATGTATTTAGCGTATCGTATAGAACGCCTTATGAAACGTCCAGAGCAATATACAAAACGTCATCTCTCAGTCGTTAAATACGAAGCCAGTTTGTTACACACGTATGAACCGAATAACGCTCCTTGCATCACTTGTCTGTTGCTAAACAAAAATTATCTTGGACAAAAAAGCATCCTATGGTGAACGGGCGTTCGATCAATCGATCGGCATCAATAATTTCGCCACGTGTTAATTGGTACCTGTCATTTCTAAATGGTGCTGGTATTTGTAGCAAGACCATTTAAAACACGTGCTCAAATCGATGTTGAGATGTTTATGATGGTTTTGGGTTGCCAAATGGCTACAAGCTTGGACATACAATCCAGAGGCCGATGGGTTTCGGTTCCCAGTAGAGTTACCTATAGACATTCTGGTTGGTGGCAGGGCATTTTCTAGGTCCGCCTGGCTACCGCCAATACGACAATGGTAACTAATTCTGCTGACAAACAGTGTTCCGGTATGCAATGTAGCAGACCCAACGCCTCATTAGATTAAGGCTTCTGGGTGCGCACGCTTACAATTCAACGGCCTTATCGTCACTTACCATCAGGTGAAATGATGGCCAAGTACAAACCCATCATTCATTTTTAAAAAGTGCGGTGGGGATATTCCAGTTATTGTGAGAATGTGATATAATTACGTAGACAAAATGATTCATTGTTGTTGCAAAAATTGGTAAACTTGTCGACCTCTTAAATTGAGGCTACTGGGTGAGCTAGTTCGACCTTATCGTCACTTACAATCGGGCCTACGGTGTATACCCCACCCATGTGCTTTAATTATAACGATAAAAGTTAACTTTAGTTATGATCGTGCCTGTAAGAACTTTATAAAAAGGAAAGAATTCGTTTAAAAATACACTTAAAATAAGAGGAAGTGCTTCTAATTCAGCTTGCAAGATTTGACCCGAACATACATACATACATACTTACATACATACATACAAACATTGCAAGTTAAATAAAAGCTTTTAATATAGTGGGTCGAATATAACAAAAAATTATACTAGATCAGAAGACACCTTCTTATCCGTTTTATACCACCGACTTTAGTGGCGCAGTTACGCTCAACACACGCAGAAGGCACCGGGTTCGATCCCCAGTTCGGTTAGGACATTGCAGGCTGAATCACCTGATTGTCTGAACGTAAGATGATTGCGTACTTCGGAAGGGACGTTAAGCCGTTAGTTAGTCCTTTAACTGCATCAGCCATGTCGGTTCAACAACTCTGACACTAGAGTTTGTGAGATCGGTCATTGACCTTACAGCTTACACGATGAGAAGATAAATGATTATCAGGCCAGGAGATCATTATCATGAAATAAATTTACTTATATATAATCCAAAGCCTAATAGCCGAAACGATAATAAATTATCAACATACCTAACTGTGTTCTGGAATCATATTTTGTTAACTAAAAGCGTTACCGGAAATGTATTCTTTTTTCAAATGTTCTACAACCACAGATTATGCATATACACTCTAAAACAATTTACGGCCAGCATAGTTTGTAACTGAACGGTAACAAAGAGATCAGACCACACAGTACCAAATATTGCGAGCGAGACCCATTCCATTGACAGTGCATTGCATTTCAACATCACTTGAGTCAGTAACTTAATATACTAAAAGAACCTGGCCAGTCTCTTACCAGCTCCGTTCAGAGATGCATTTTATTTTGCAAACATAGAATTCTATAGACGTGTGAGCGTTAAGATTTCTGCATAAGATAAACTGGTTTTAAGTTAAAGGCTCGGTTTACGTTAGATATGGATCTTAGTTATATGTGAAAAATTTAAATTGCGGAGGCGGTGTGGTTTAGTATATTATAGGAATAGATGTGCAAAACAAGGTAAGAAATTTATGTTTTTATTTAATATTACAACGTTATAAATTCAACTCATTAGATTAGGCAACCAACTTTCTACATTAAATATCCAACTGTTGTGAGAGTCTGAAAACAGTAATTCAGTAAAATAAAACATTGCTACTAAATGAAAACGGAAAATAAAATTCAAACGGACAATATAATGAATGACATTAAGCCTTATCATTAAAGTTTTATTTGAATATTTATAAAATAAGGTCGAATTAATAGATTTCTCTTAGCAGAGCTCACTAAATACAAAAATAATTAATATAGTAAGTTTAATAGGAAAAGAATATTTATTAAACTTCACAGATATGATATCACATGGTCACAAGCTAAATTGTAAAAACAATAAACTAGAACCTAAACTGAGCATTTACTTTCCGTAATGAATATTGATGGTTACAGTAAGAAGTTGCTGAAGATACTACTTCCTGTCTCCTGAAATTTTCTACTTTTACGATTACTACTATACTGTTGACTTATCAGCGCGTGTCTCACCACTGCTGAAGATACGAGTAGGCCTCTCCCAACGCGCGCCACTCCTTCCGGTTCGCAGTCTTCCTCATCCACTCGCTTCCCGGAGCGGGTTGGAGGCCGTCCCACCCCGCGTCTCCCGATCCGAGGTCTACTATACTATATTAATAATTTAATTAATAATACATTTTAAGATACTTGCGAGGATGTCATATAGGGCGCTGTTATTCGAAAGACACCCAGAGTTAATAATGCACGGAATACATAATAATATTATAAATGCGAAAGTGCCAGTGTTTATTTGTTTGTCATTCCTTTCCGTCGTAACGGAGGGCCATAATTAACTTGAGGTTCATCAAGAACTAAAACCGACTTCAATTGCCTTAAAACTTTATTTTTTGTTGGTTTTCTCAAAGAGTGATCAATCAATTTTGATAAAATTTATATGGGACCACCTCTAAAGTATGCTCTACCAAACAAAAAAGAATTATCAAATTCCGTTCACTATTGGCGGAGTTATCGCGTAACACACATACAAAAAAAACATACGCGTCGAATCGAGAACCTCCTCCTTCTGTCTGTTAAAAAGGACAAAAACTTTTTAATAGAGATAGAGCTGGAAAAGAACATTTAACCCGATTGGTCAAGTAGTTCTCGTGGGATACTTTAAGTTCACACGAAGTCGCGGGCAAAAGCTAGTATAATATATTGAATGAGTTGTTGGTGAAATCGCTCGTAATTCTCAAAACATTTTTGAGGCTATAAAATGTCAACTGACTTTAAAGCATTCAGTTTCAACATTGAATGTAACAGAGCGTTAATTTGTTTGTGACTTGTTAAACTTGACAAAATGCAATCATTGTTCGCATGCTACATTTATTGAGAATATCATACACGCACAAGCGATAAATTCGATTATTCACACGGTTCTTGCCGTACGTGTACAAAAGTCCGTAAACAATAGCATTTGTACAAGATATAGCCACTCTCATTATGGTTAAAAACAGGGCCAGTTCTGATTGCAAGTTGCCCATGTTATTTATTCTACGACTTGACGCCACGCGATGTAACTCTAGCTAGACTAGTAATAAATACTGTGAAATAAATTTTGCAACACTCATGAGTAAAAGCGAGTAACTTTAGAAGTACTCATGTAGACATACCAGTAGATAGCAATTTATCACCCAGTCTTACTGCAATTCGACCATTTAAAAACATTCTTTTATAAAATAATTACGCACATAAGTCGGCTTCCTACCTAAATACACCTAAATCACATAACAAAATGACGAAAAAAAAAGAAATCCAACATAACTTTTGGCCAAGCGTGTTGATTATGTCAAATCCTCACGTAATTAGTCCAACAGGTCCTCTCTATGAGGAAGGGTCAGGTCCAAAAGTGTTTTAACCGCCTCGGTGGCCTAATGCATCACATTCCAGACATCCCGGGTTCGATTCACAGTCCTTCCCACTCCAGATTCAGATACCTATCGGTACTCGGTTTGGTTGGTGGTAGGGCATTTTCTATGTCCGCCTGGCTAGCTACCATCATGTTACCTAAGTCTGCCGCCAAACAGCAGTGTTAATAGCACTGTTGTGTTCCGGTATGAATGGTAGCACAGCCAGCGCCATTAGGTTGAGGCTTCTGGGGGTGCACGCTTATATTCCAACGACTTTGTCGTCACTTACCATCAGGTGAAATGAAGGCCAAGTGCAAACCCATCGTACATATATAAAAAATTGACTTATGCAGATAATTATGAATGAAAAAAAATCAACAAAACCTTGTTAAGACTGCAGGAGTAATTAATGATGGACTACCGCTAATTCTAAATCTTTCATTTTCAATTTCAGAAACAAAGTCAACGAGAATAGAAAAAGCATACATAAAAATGGCGCTGGACTTTAAATTAGTAGCACTTTCCATTGTATTAATTTTCATACAGACCTACAAGCAAACAATCAGTACAAATGGTCTTGATGATATGTTCACCGCGAAAGTAGACAAACATAGCAAGTCTAGACGACAAACGCATTCTTATATGCAAAATCCAGTTATCAAAATAATGATGCAGGCAATAGCACCAGGCACGAAGGCACAGGCTGATGTACTGGATAATTTGAAGGACAAATATCCATTGCCAAACGGTAAGTTGCAAGTAAAACATGATGTATATAAGAATAAGTGGAGCTGCACAATAGCATCATGTATTCAGAGCGTAACTTTAGCAAAAGTAAATTCATGCCCGTCAAAGAACAAGAACCAAATAATAATTGGGGACAGTGCTTTGTTTAATGATTTTGACCATAAATCAGAATGTATGTGTAGTTGACGATGTGCAATTCATTTTAGCATTATTATAGATGTGGTTCCGCCTTCCTGCTCGCTGGCCACTTATAATGTAAATATTTTAAATAGTTTTTATATTACGTTTTTGATATTCTTTTGTTTTATTTTTCACTTCTTGTAATCTCATACGTCATTGTTGCTATTTAAATATTCTAAAAAATAAATATATATTCTAAAAATAAAACTACGTTTCCCTGCCCCTGGTCCCGGCTCCACTGGCAACAAGCATTGTTAATAAATTAATGCTTATAATAATTGTTTCCTGAGCAATACAACCCAGACCTCAGCAAGTCTAGAGTGAATGGCTACTAATTTTTTTTATTGTTCTCACCCGATGGTAAATCTTGTGTCAAAAAGGCCGGTGGATGCCGACTGCTAAAGCTGTAGCGGGAGACGAGAAGAGTACCCTAAACTCAGATTTACTCATTCCTTGTGTATGATACTCATCTTCTCAGCTCTCATACCACACACCCTCTCACATCACACACACTCATATCTTATAATAGAAATGTAACAATATTTGGAAAATAAATTCTTTTTATTATATTATTATTAATGGAAAGCGACGAAACACAGCAGTTTTAATAACACTGCCGTATAGCCAGCCGGACATAAAAAATACCTTTACCACCAACCAAATCAAACCCAGAACTTCAATATTGTAAATACATACTGTGTAGCAACTCTAGACCACATCGTCAGTCAACACTAGGTAAGTTTATGGTCTACGAAAAAACTATCAAGATTAGGTACACTCGAGTACAAAAATATGTATCCACTTTTAAACCATGTCACATTCACCTTTAAGTGACATTTCCCTCAACACACTATATAGGAACAAGCAAGTGTGAATGTGACATGGTTCAATAGTGGATACATATTTTTGTACTCGAGTGTACTAGCAATCGGACGCAACAAAATTTACCGAACAATGCAGAACTACATAGTAACTGTGCGGTTTTCATGGCACACATTTCGTCACAACTTGTCAGTGTAAAGATCGTGAATGTGATATTCTGATTGCAGCTTATTTGCCTTACGGAAAGCACACATTTTCGGCTCATTAAATCGCATAAATAAACTGGCATTACATACTAAATCGTTAAAATAAACGCTTTGAGATACTCTCCTTCATTACAGCAATGATTACTTAAAACAGCCAATTTATTCTTACGTCAAAAGTCCTCAGCTATTATAATTTCGACACTTTTATATCAGTACTAAAAGTTACAGGGATTTTTAAATTATTAATGTTTGAAAAATTCTCAACTACGCAAATCGAGGATTCTTATTGTAGCTAAACAGTATGTTCCACTTGAACAGAAATAACCCACGAACGAAATCATTCTGTTTTCCAGGGTTGGTGGCGCCGTATACAGAATATGATTACGTCATAGTAGGAGCCGGATCAGCAGGCTCCGTGCTTGCTGCCCGTCTGTCTGAAGATCCCAACGTCACTGTCTTGGTTATCGAAGCTGGAAAACCTGAACTCCTGGTAACTGACGTACCTTCAATAGCTCCATACTTCCAGAGGACGGAATATTCCTGGCCTTATTTCATGGAACCTCAGCCTGGAGTCTGCTTGGGTAATGTTACATATTCATAAATTATATAAAAAGAAACAAAAGTTATATAGAAGGCTTAGAAACCGAACATTACAAACGACACGAACAAAACATGCGGCCTGTATTGGTAAAGAGTAGAAGAGGCAGAGAGAAGAGAAACAGACCAAATGTGCGATAGAGAATAATATTGTAAATACAATACACAATAAACTCTAAAAGCCGGGAAGCGTGTACCGGTCTGTCCCGCTACTGGACGGACCGACGACCTGGTAAAAGTCGCGGGAAGTCGCTGGATGCAAGTGACTCGGGACCGGTCATTGTGATATACCATGGTGGGGGCCATGTCCAGCAGTGAACGTTTCCCTGCTGATGATGATACACAATAAACTCTGCACAACCATACGTATAAAACATGACAATAATCGAACCTTTGTACTCGTACGAGTATATACATATACGAGTATGTCATGTACCTATATATAATGTGGGACTGGTCATCCGAATCATGATTAGTTACACTAGTTTCACTGAGATTTGGGACTCATAAATCACAAGACAGACGCACGAACGGATAGACGGACAGCGGAGGATTAGTAATAGGGTCCCGTTGGTTACCCTTTGGGTACAGAGCCAAATTACTGTAACATATACCTATACATAGAAACATGTATCAATAGCAAATAAAGAACTATTCTATTCAAAATCGGTTCAGTCGTTTAATTGTGTAAAAGTAACAAACAGAGAGACACAGCTATTTTCGAATAGAAATAACACTCGTATAATTGTGATTATCTTTATAATTCTTTTTAGACGTTACAGAAAAACTAAAACCCTTCTTTTTATCCTTATGTTGGTACTCCAAATTCTTATTCATAACAAACATTGTCAATAGCACTGTTATTAACTTGAGACTTCTGGTTGAGCAAGCTTCTATGATGCTAGTTATCATCACTGTATGTATAGAAACGAAACCAGACTGCCAACTTATTTAAGAAAATGCAATTTTCCAAAAACACATTATTATGTACATAAGCAACCAACCAAGGTCCAGAACGCGACGGCTGGCTCTTGAACTTACACAATTTGTTTGGGGACGTACTACGTTACAACAATAATCATAAAAGAGATCATCGGGTATAACAACTACATACTCGTACATACGCGTGAAAACAAAATGATTTCGTTTTTATTCATAAATGTAGCACTTCAGTTGCGAGTTATTGGTAATAAACTCCATAATAACTTTAATTCTAGGAATGCTGAATCAAAGATGTTACTGGCCAAGAGGCAGAGCAGTTGGAGGGACAAGTGTTATTAATTACATGATCTATACCAGGGGACGCCCAGAAGAATGGGATCGAATTGCAAACGGTGGCAATTATGGATGGTAAAACCTTTTGATTTGACCAAGCTTACCAAATTGTAGGAAACAATAATCGAATTTTTAATTTTCAGGTCGTACAACGATGTTCTTCGTTACTATATGAAATCAGAACACGCTACTTTAAAAGGATTGGAACATTCTCCATACAGGGGAAGAATAGGGGACATGGGCGTTACTTTTATAAATTACAAGTAAGATATATATACATATATATATATATATATATATATATATATATATATATATATATATATATATATATATAACCACACCATACAATATTCCTAAACTTTTTACTAGGGTTTAGTGTATAGTGGAGTGCATGGGTTTCTAAATGGAATGTATACTTTTACAGGCCAATTGCAATATTGTTATATGATTAATTATATTTTTCAGGACACCATTGATTGGTGCTTTTTTAGAAGCAGGAAGAATGTTAGGACACCCGACATTGGATTATAATGCACCAGAACGACTCGGATTTGGATATCTTCAAGTTACACAAAAAGCCGGAAGACGAGTTAGCGCTGCTAAAGCTTTTCTTCATTACAACAAGAAGAGACCTAATCTTCACATACTTCCTGCGACCAGAGCAACTAAGATTTTAATCGAAAGTAATAGTAGATCAGCATACGCAGTTCAATACGTTCGAAACAGATTACGACAAGAAGTAAGAGCTAGGAGAGAAATAATATTATCAGCGGGACCGATCGCATCACCTCAATTACTCATGCTGTCTGGTATCGGTCCACAAGAACACCTGTCCAGCCTTGGTATACCCGTAATCCAAGACTTACCTGTAGGTCAAACACTCTACGATCATATATCATTCCCAGGACTCGTGTATACTTTAAACACGACAGGGGTAAGCCTTAGCGAAACTGCAGATGCAAGCTTAGAAAATGTCTTAGAATGGTTACAATTTGGCGATGGCCCTGTTGCCGCTTCTGGTGGAGTTGAAGGACTCGGATACATAAAGACTCCTAACTCTGATGAGCCAAAAAGTGTACCTGATATAGAATTGCTAAGTATCGGTGGATCTATGGTCTCGGACGGAGGTCCAGGGGCCAGTAAGGCTGTCAGACGCGGCATAATGATAACTGACGAAATATTCGATGCGGCTTTCGGATCAATTGACAACACCGATACTTGGAGCGCGTTTCTTATGCTGTTACACCCGAAATCAGTTGGTCGTTTGGAATTAAAGGACACGAACCCATTTAGTCACCCTCGTATGTATGGCAACTATTTAACAGATCCACAAGACGTGGCAACGTTTATAGCAGGTATCCGTCATGTCCAGGCGCTAGTTGATACGCCTCCCTTTGAGAAGTTCGGAGCAAGGATTCATCGCGCACAATATCCGACATGTCGCAAACTGAAATTTGATTCTGACGCATATTGGGAATGTGCTATACGAACGTTGACAGCAACACTACATCATCAGATAGGGACGTGTCGCATGGGACCAGACAACGACCCATTAGCTGTGGTAGATCCAGAACTACGAGTTTACGGAGTAGCACGTTTGCGCGTTGTAGATTCCAGTGTTATTCCGCGCACAACCTGCGCCCATACTAATGCACCGGCTATCATGATAGGTGAAAAAGCTGCGGATATGATAAAGGCCACATGGGGATAAGTTAAGACCGTTCAATAACGCTCTGCTCAAATACTTACACAGAAAAGAGTCAGTTATATATAGTACCTGTTTGATTACATGGATATCCTTTATTTATGTAATAAATGATTTTGCAAGAAAATAAACCTTTTATTATTAAACTTGATGTTTTGTACGTAGTGCATAAGGTGCAATGAACCCGCTTAAAATATCTTAAGTGTCCCGCACGCGCACGCACAACCAGACCTCCGTAACTCTTGGTTCCTCATATTTAATCAAGACTTCGCGGAGTGAACCAGTATCCGTTGAACGTCCTCCATTGCGGAGGACTATCTTTTAACATGTTCAAAGCCTCCTTAATAATTCTCTCAATTTTAATCATAGACACTTTGACACTAGAAGAAATTGTTAACACAGTGGACATTGAAGGAGATCAGGACGAATTTAGTGGCAATGAGAGGAAAGGGAAATTATTTTGGTCATATCCTCAGAATCCTTTAATAGATATGATTATGCAGTCAACGGCGCCTAATTATGTCCCAACTCACAGTGGCGACTTTTTCGACTTCTTGAGGGATTCGTATCCTTTGCCAGGGGGTAAGTACGTTTTTAAAATGATTTTCTCGATATAAATTTTTCAGTAATATGTATTTTAACAAGTAAGCATGCGAAAGTTAATATGTTCAGATAGTTTGCTTACTTGAAATTCTATTCATCAATTAGTATTTTTAATTAAATTTCAAGGAAAAGCAATAACGATTTGATATGTGGTCAGTGGTAAAGCCGTCGCCCTACAAATAACGAACAAAACAGAGCAATTCTTCAACGCATACCTCCGCGTAATGAAACTTATCATTCAAATCAGTAGACAATAATAACAACAATGAGTTCATTTACCTTGTAGAACTTGGCACATTCAGCTGAACAATAACTTAATAATTGAAATGTTATTATTATTAAGTAAATCGAAACAGTTGCCTTCAACCTGCCTCCAAAATAAAATAAAAACAAACAGAGAATTAAACTAGCAATTTAAAAACTCAATAGCGTGACTAAAACATTCTTTGCTAGGAGTTATATCTTTAGATCAAGCGATTAATAACAGTTCCATGCGGGTCAACCGAATAGCAGTTCAAATCAAACGTCCAAATTAATCGCCGCAAAACCTGTCCTCGATAGTCGTATGTATTTATTAATGGTCAAGGACCTGACGATGACCGTTACCTTAAAAACTGTATAATATTTTAAAGGGGAGAGACAAACAATTGTAAACAGTGGCAACGGTACTTAATTACAGTCCTTGTAAAAATAAACGTAACGGGCCATGACCAAGTGAAAAGTAAATACGATACGCGTTCACAATAAACTCTCGAAATTAACTTCTGAAAACATACAGAATATAGAAGTATGAAATTAAAATGTATTCATTCATCGATTTCAGGTCTCAATTCACCTTTCGTTGAATATGACTTCATAATCGTGGGCGCTGGCTCAGCTGGATGTACCTTGGCATCTCGTTTGACTGAGAATCGCAATGTGACAGTTCTGCTCATAGAGGCAGGAAAACCAGAAATGATTCTGACCGATGTCCCTGCGGTGGCACCTTACTTCCAATCTACGGATTACACTTGGCAGTATTACATGGAGCCCCAACCTGGGGTGTGTATGGGTGTGTACAGTCGTCAATATTCATCCAAGCTATGGATTCATACCAAAGACATGGATATTAATATGGATGTATACATTGACAAGTAGAATATAATTTTCTTTCACTTCTTTTAGGGATGTTAAATCAGCGCTGTTTCTGGCCTCGTGGAAAAGCTATAGGAGGCTCCAGTGTCATCAACTACATGATATACACACGAGGAAGACCACAAGATTGGGACAGAATCGCAGCAGATGGAAACTATGGATGGTAATGTTACATCATACCAATACGAGTACCTATTTGTATTCCTGACACATAAAGATGAGAATCTATAAGGCGTTCGAAAAAGGTCGACTTATTGTGAAGAATTATTTTGATGGACAATAAAATTCTCAATTGAATTCACATCACGTACTACAACCATATGTCTAGGCTTGATGTAACTATTGAAACTGTTGATTGCAGGTCTTACAATGAGGTATTGCAGTACTATATGAAATCCGAACGAGCGAGCTTGAAAGGATTTGAAAACAGTCCTCATAGAGGGCGTACCGGAGAACTACCAGTAGAATTCGTACCAATGAAGTAAGATTTGAGAAATAAATTTTTATTGATAAAAATCTGTACATATTTATAAATAGTATAAGGTACAAACTACTTTTTATTCCATAAAATTAAAATGTTATCAGTATATTTTACATCCTATTACTATAATCAACGATTACAAACTATAAGATAACGCTGCCAATATTTGGTGATCATATTACAATTAATTTGGTATATTATTACAATTGAAAGTAATTGCACCACTATAAACATCTAGAACATTTCTAATTTTAGTCTTTCGTTATATGAATAAATGTAGTTTTTGTGTTCACTATTATTTTTTGTACCTATATTTATTAAGGCGGTAATTTAGTTTGATTCTTGCTTTCTTCGTTATTAATTCTGTTGCTGTTTCAGGACTAAACTAGCGAATGCATTTTTAGAAGCTGGAAGAACTTTAGGATACCCGACAGTGGATTATAATGCGCCAGAAACTGTTGGATTTGGACGCGTGCAGGTCAATATAAACCACGGACGTCGACAAAGCGCAGCTAAAGTCTTCCTTCACCAGCACAAGAAAAGGCGCAACCTACATATTCTTTATGACACCACTGCAACTAAAGTCCTTATCGACCCACAGACGAAAACGGCGTATGGGATTGAATATGTAAGAAATAAGCAGAAATTTACAGCAAACGCAAGAAAAGAGGTTATACTTTCCGCTGGACCTATCGCCTCGCCACAACTGTTGATGTTATCTGGAGTAGGACCACAAGATCATCTTAGCTCGTTAGGTATACCAGTCATAGAAGACCTTCCTGTCGGAAAGACTCTGTACGATCACATATGCTTCCCCGGACTGATTTTCAAGCTAAATGTTACCGGAGTAAGTTTTGTAGAACGTAAATTGTTCTCTTTGAAAAGCGTCTCTGATTGGCTTCGCGATGGGGACAATGCTTTTTCATCTCCTGGTGGCGTTGAAACTATTGGTTACATTAAAACACCCGTATCGGATGATCCGGAACCAGTACCGGATATTGAGCTGATCGGTCTTGGAGGATCTATTGTGTCCGATGGTGGACCAGGTGGCAGCAAAGCTATTCGTAAAGGCATGCGAATTTCAGATCGAGTATTTAACGAAGCATATGGAGAGATTGACAACACAGAAACATGGAGCGCTTTTCCAATGTTACTACACCCTAAATCTTTTGGCTTCATAGAGCTGAAGGATAGAAATCCTTTCAGTCATCCTAAAATGGTTGGAAATTATCTTACTGACCCAAGGGATGTCGCTACGTTCGTAGCAGCAATCCGACAAGTAAAGGCGTTGTCTGAAACAGACGCTTTTAAGAAATTTGGAGCCCAGGTTCATCCGGCGCGGTACCCAGCCTGTACTGCTTTAGTGTTTGATTCTGATGAATATTGGGAGTGCGCTGTAAGGACACTGACGGCGACTTTACATCACCAAATCGCTACATGCCGTATGGGGCCTGCAGGCGATCCTCGGGCCGTGGTCGACCCAGAGCTGCGGGTGTATGGAATAAACCGACTGCGAGTTGTAGATACCAGTGTGATACCACGCACAATATCCGCACACACAAACGCGCCAGCTATAATGACAGCAGAAAAGGCAGCAGATATGATTAAAACTACCTGGGGCCTACATAAAATGTATGGTTATTAACAGACGCGACTAAATATTAATAATAGTTTAGGGGTAAGTCTGACGCCACTTTCATGACGATCTTGTGTATGAAACACTATGAAAATACGTTGGTGATGTCATGTTATTGCATTTAATAAGTAATTATTATAAGTCGAACAAATAAACATTTGTTTACGTGTGCAAAATACGTACCTAATTAATGTTGTTTCAATTTTGCTTTATCAAAACCGACCCTGAATACTACCGCGTTAATAAGAATTAATTAGACAATTTAGTACAAAATCTACATTTCAAAAGAAAAAACTGGTTCTATAATTTTTTAAAACATTATACATAATACATTTAGAGCGATATACTTATTTGTTTGATGTATCATGGGATTACGCTTGGCCTTCATCGTACCTGATGGTAAGTGATGATAAGGCCGTTGGATGGCAAGTGTGCGCACACCATTGAACCTAATGAGGCGCTGGCTCTGTTACCTTTCATATCGGAACACAACGGTGCTAGTAACACTGCTGTTTGGCTATAGACTCAGATGACATGGTGGTAATTAGGCAGTCGGACATAGAGAATGACCTACCACCAACCAAACCGACTACCGATAGGTATCTCCACCGGCAATCTAACACGGAACCTCCAGATTGTAAGTCCTACTGGGTAGCACGGAGACGGTTAAAGTATTAAGGCATTATAAGTAAGGCATTTTACATAGAATTCAAAAATGTCGTTTTATATATATAAACGATTTTAAAGAGGGGATCTGAAGGTATCTTGTCGTTTGATCTCATTAAATAATGAAAAGAAGTACTTCGACACTAAGCTAAGGTGTACTAAGCATCTTCGTGACCTAGGGCGAGTCAACTAGAGCAAGGTAAACATGCAGGGATTATAGCGAATTGTCATCAAGTGTTGTGATCTCACCTTAAAACCAACTCAGTATGCTCTCGAGTCGCACACGTGTTTATTGTTGCATTGATTCAATCTTGTAAGTTCAAAGTACTCAGAAGATATTTGATATAAATGAAACCGGATTTTCTTCCAGTTTTTTTTTACATTCGCACGGGTCAGGCATTCGCCGTTTGAGTTTTTAAGTTACAATACTTCGTCAACGACGGACTAGTGACCATGTCGAGACCGGCACTATGTTTTATTTTTATATTAGCAGTAAATATAGGTCTAGGTCAAGAGTTTTTTGATGAAGCAGTTGTGACTGTTGAAGATGAATATGCTGAACCTATACCATGTGTAGAGCACTGCAAAGAAGAAGAAAGAAAGAAGAGACAGTCGGCGTCTGGTAAAAGCAGAGTAATAGAAGCTATGATGAACACACCAATGTTAAATTTAAACCCAGCTGAGCCAGATTTGCTGTCTGTCCTGTCAGACGATTATAATCTACCAAAAGGTTAGTGTTAATACCTTGAACATTCTGTCAGACTTCAGTTCTGTCTTACTCAACTCATGTATTTCATTTATATTTTATTTTAAGCTGACAAATATACATCAGCAATGTTGCAAAATGCTTTATGCACTAAATGTCGCTGGTTTCGAAATGAACGAACCGAAAACAGGAATTTTAAGTTTTACAATAAAGTATTTCAATTTGTTTTCAGACTTTTAATATGTTTTCATGCATGACATACTTATCTTTGGGCAGAAGAATTAGAATGAAATTCTGATAACGATTAGATTATGAGATAAAACTAACGCAAACTATGCTCATGCACTGGTACTGACATCGTTTTTATCAACATTATCTTTTTAAAGGAAACTAATTTTATTCAAACTTGAAAGTTGATTTTATTTTCAGATGAAAATGTTTCGGGATTTTGATCTGAGTATCTTTGACATAGTTAAAGCCTTTGCAAGATAGGTATAAAGATTTACGAAAAATTTTGTGTTGCACACACAATATCAGATTTTGTCGATTTGTCTCATTTATCAAATTCGATTTAATAGATTCACCGCTATTATTCGAGAATAAGGAAAATCATAGTTACAATAGTATTCTATCTTCTGATAAATATGGATGAAGTTATTGTTATTGAGCATGCTTGGTACGCGGGTTGATGATCTCAGTAATATATTTCGTTAGATATTAAGGTTGACTCATGTCCTTCCGCTTTTTCCATCCCCCAATCGTAGTGATGCTCATCCCAGTGGCGTTATTCTAAAGCCGGAACTACAGCCATAATCTGGCGGCAATAGTTACACGACATTGAACTCTAAGTAGGCTGCTGAACTTGAACTCTAATCTCTAGGTCAACTGTGAGCTCGTACCCGATTTGCATTAGAGGTTAACCACACTGTTGATTCTGAAAGTAGATTCAAAACTCCTGCAAAATCCTTTAGTCTTACATTTCATTTTTGAATAAGAAAGTATAGAACTGTCCGATTTTGAAAGAAAATATTAAAATTATGAGAGAATACTAGAAATCTGAAACAATGATTTGCTGTAATTGTGTTTCAGACATTTTCAATCTATTTCACAAGGTCTACAAACAAAGCCTATTCAGAGGCAACTATGTAGATATTCTTTTTATCCTACTAATATTATAAGTGTGAAAGTTTGGATTTTTGGATGTTTGGATGTTTGGATGTTTGTGACGCTTTCACGGGAAAAACTACTGAATGGATTTGAATGAAACTTTACAATAATATAGCTTATACATCAGAATAACATTTAGGCTATAATTTCTAAAGACATGTTATGTAAATTGTCCAAAATCACAATTATAATATTAGTGGGATTACATGGGAAATTTTGACATAACAAAAACGCGTTGCATAGCAACCGACCATAGAATATGTAAATTTGTATATGCAAACTTTCGCGTTTATAATATTGGTGTGCAGACTATTTGAATGTACTACGTCAGATATTGACATTTATTTTGTTTCTTTAAATTATTAGACTACGTAACAGAATAAACACTATTTTGTACCTTATGCTGTATAATAATTTGTCATATATACGTCACCTGTGCCTATCGAACAAGTAGAATCCTGAAATACAAGCGGACAAAGTCGCGGGCGGAAGCTAGTAGTTTATAAGTGGTATATATCTTATTTTTCTGACAATTTTTATATTTATTCTATTCTTTTCACTACCAGTGAAAATTCTGTTAATCTTAAATAATATTTAACAAACATTTGAGTCTTTTAGTCTGTAAGATACTCGTATCTTTTAAATCAGATATTCATTGCCTAACTATAATTTTTCTCAAAATTTAATGGGACTACCCTAAAATCGGTTCAGCGAACTCGGCGAAGACATCAAGTAACTCCTCCTCCAGAAGTCGTTTAGTGATATACATATGATTCCAGGATTCAAAGGCCCACTTGCAGCATACGACTTCATAGTGGTCGGGGCAGGGTCGGCTGGCAGCGTAGTGGCCTCGAGGCTAAGCGAAGGCCGACAAGCATCAGTGCTGCTGATAGAAGCCGGTCGACCAGAGTCCTTGCTGACTGATGTGCCGATCCTGGCGCCTTTCTTCCAGCAGACCAGTTACGTCTGGCCTTATCTTATGGAGCCTCAGCCTGACGTATGTATAGGTAAGTTCTAAATATCTTCAACGTATCCATTTGTATTAGGAAACCCTGAAGGAAATACATATCTCTGTCAAAGATTTTACTACACGCCTTCACCTAAACAACCAACCCTTCGAATAGTATTCTATTGTCATGGTAAGAAAAACCCTCCATACAAATCTGTCGCTGTCCATATTCTCGCCGTTATTTCAGGAGCTTTTATTTGAGTTATCTCTTCAAATAATGTTTTAACGTGTCCGCGCCCTTATACCGTACTGCTAAACGATGACGTATTGTTTTTTTTTTAAATATAATTATGTAATATCTTGTACATAGTTACGGATAGCCTGTATTTTATTATATTTAAAGTATGTAAGATGACTTATTGTAACTAACACCATATAACACTATGGTGTTACAATACCGAAATAAATTAATATTTGATTTTAATACGGTAGAGAGAGAAAACTAAATGTAAAAAGTTCTTTTACCGTTCGGCGAACTGATTTTTTTCGTCGCTTTTTTATAGGTCTTTAATTCTTGTAATTCCGGTTGTACTCGTACGGCTACGCCATGTATTTTGTAAACTTGTTTGGGACATTTAAATATTTTGTATATACTGTAATGTTATAGTCAAAAATATAAAGCAGCCTTAAACATTTTGGAGTTTTCAAATGTCGAATACTACTAATTAGCCTCATTTTGTGTCAACTGCCAAAATGTATAAATTCAGTCTGTATTTGTTAGAGACACATTAAAAAAAAGTCCCGCATTCGAGCATTATTATAGGGTTGTAGCCAGATTCCTTGAAATGTAGAAGAACTTTTTTCTAAAATTAATTCTAAGACTATTTAAATACTTTCCAACTCTTTCAATTTGATTTTCGTTAAACAAGTGAATGGAAGTAAATGTTAAAAAACCCGACTGCGTACATCTTTGTAACTTTTTATGATATTGATGTACCCAGTGTAACTCACAGTAAATACGAATCTAACGACAACTCTCAAGCTAAAATGCATTGAGACGCTCAGGCTCTCGAAAAACTTACGAACTCTCGAAAACTACCTTCCGGCGAAGTCGGGTAAAAATCCTTAAATTTGTGTTTTAAAGACCAAAAATAACTGGAATTAATATCATAACAAGATGTTTATTACCAGTAACATATAATTTTAAATGTCTTGTCTACAATATCCACATCATGTATGGAGCTCTCGATGCGCGAGCGAACTCGTACTTGACCGACTTTATCTGCCAAGTCCGCATACACGTAGTGGGTGACTTACCACGACTCAGCTATAACAGTCATATTAAATCTTGAGGGATATTACTTCAGACAGTTCTAATGAAGCCTGCACTCAGTGAGAAATCTATATGTATCTCAAGTTACAAGAGGAGGTCAATAATACATGGCCAAGTATACCGATCCGATACCCGTCTCCTTAGGAGGGAAACGGTCTCGTCTCAGTACTCCATTTGTTTTGTTCGGGACCTAGTGAGACGAATTTTGTCTCATTGGTTCGGTATAAAAGTTAAACAAGTTAACACGTTCAAAAAGAACTAGAAACCGATTTCATTTGCCCGAAAATGACAGCAAAAAAAATTGTTTCAAATCCGCCCTGCGCTTGTACACTATCTAAAAAATCAAGTAATAATCTAAACATGTATAGTAAAATACTAGGATTGCATTTTTGCATTTATTTTAATTTTTTCAAAATCATTCTTTTTGTACTAAGTGACAGCGTCATATGTCATTTTATTGACGCCATCTTTGTTTTCAACGTCAAGTATTACCTGTTTCGTGCGTTTTATATGTTTTTGTACAAATAAACTAAACCAAAATATACAAAAATGGTAACTAAATCACTTTTTATTTGATAATGGTCTTTTAAAATTATAAGTGTACAAGACCAGGCCATGGCCTTGACATTCGCGGAACGTGTCATTTAAGACATATATGGTTTTCTCATGGATGCCATTGTCAGAACTGGAAGAAAAAAAGCACCAGCTTTCAAATAAAAAAAGAATCATCAAAAATCGGCTCAACCAATCAAAAGTTCTGCAGTAATAAACATACAAAAAACATACCCGTCGAAGAGCCTCCTTCTTTTTTGAAGTCAGTTGAAAATACACTCTTAACCGGCTACATACTCGTAACTAAACTGTTGGATTTGAGCCTCTCTCATCGCTACGACGCGTCGGACTATCCAGGATGCGATTTCTGATAATCACTACAGTTCGCAAGCGAATTCGTAATTGTCACATTGGTAGTGGACATGAGGTGGTTGTAATATAAAGCCGAGACCACACGGTTTAAAATCCACCCAGTTCTCGTATATCGGTGCCTTAAAAAAGCTTTATTGGCAGCATACACGCTAGCAGGTGCCACACAGCCGCTGTATTCAAATGACACGCACCATCTACCCGAGCGGGATAAAATAAAATTCTTTTGCTATTTTTTTAAATTCCAATTATTCTGTAAAAATTAGTCATAACACGTGTTTCCTTAAATAATTAAAATACCACTCAGAAATTTGATAAACTACCAAACTATTCATGCTCATTAAGAAAACATTTGATCGGTTTTGTAGCATTTGAGCTATTAAGCCATAATACGTCAGACGATTAAATATACCGCTACCTTAAGTCACTTGGCCTTTATCTAACGTGTTGTTATTGACGATACGACCATAGGTTAGAAACGTGTCACCCAAAAAGCTTCAGTTTTTTAGCCACTGCTACTGGCTAATTGAGCGTTACTTTGAATTTTTTTTTAATTTGTAAATGGTTTGCACTTTGCCGTCATCTCATCTGATGGTAGGCGACGGTAAGGCCGTTGGATAAAAAGGGTGTACACCCAAAACCCTTTCATTAGAAGACATACTTATGTAGCATGGCGGTATATACCAGACGGGCATAGAGAATTGCCCTAACACTAACCAAACTGAGTATCAAAGATATACCCGCACCTCCGCACTATACATTTTGGGTGTAAATTATATCCTTTAGTGTAAACGATTTGATATCGTTTCGAAATTATTATTTTCTATTATTGATGATATAAGATAAACTTTTATTTGCGATAAATCTGGTAATTACAGATGGTCAAATCAAATGGGCGGCGGAAGAGTATAGCGGGCGGGGAGAGAACACAGCAGCGAGCGCTGAAGTTCTGAAGAGCCATCTGTCGTTCGCGTTTTAAAAAATCGTCTAAAATATGAACATTTTTAAGTTTTTGCTTTTGTTCTGTAAACATTTCTTATAAAAAAAAACACATATTCCCTACAAAAAATGGGTCACGCCATGGTATGCCCATTGAATTACTATGTACTAGGCATGCCGCCACCGACAAATTCAGGCTTGAACCAGTTGCAGTCCACAGCTAAATGTGTAGCCATTAGGCCACGGAAGCTTTAAAAAAAATCGTAGTAGACATACCATATAAGTAAATTCAAACACGGTCAAATACCATGTTGTACGTTTAGACTACAAAAACTAGCAAATTTTGACAACAACAATGCTACTGTTTCAGGCATGGAAGGTGGTCGGTGTTTCTGGCCCAGAGGCAAGGCGGTAGGAGGATCCAGTGTCATCAACTACATGATATACACCAGAGGACTGCAGACAGACTGGGACCGGATTGCGGCAGAAGGTAACTATGGGTGGTAAGCATCTGTATCGAATAATACGATACAAATTTTGAAGTAACAATTTTTTAAGAATGGAAGACGAGAGGGTGGAAATATAGCCCTGAGGTAGACATGACCTATACAAAAAGTTTTAGCGATTTTAAAAATATATAATACAGTTAATTAAAGAGCGCCAGTGAGCAAAAAATAACTGAGTAGATGGCGTGCAATGAAATAGCCACACTATCTATACTCAGCAATGAGTGAAATTACTCTTATGATGGTAAAAATTAGTAGGGAATTTGACTATTTGTAATGTGGTATCAACTTGATATCAGCTGCATGTCCAATGTTGGTCATGGGCTCATGGGCCACAGATCACCGCGTCCCGCCAAGCATGGTGTTGACAGTATGATTTTGTTGGTACATAGGTAGATGCTGATACATCTCCTATATTCTATATCATATTAATTCCCTTAGTCGCTTTTTGTGATACATATATTACGACCAACAAACACATTAAAATAATTCGACTGAAAAACTTTGAATTTTACTAACTACATTTGTGAATGATAAGACTGCGTACCTTAGCGCGGGCACGACGAATCACCATTACAAATATTGATTTTACTTACAGATTCAGTCAGATCAGTCTTTCACATGTTCACATACTTATAGTAGTTATATTATAACAAAGAACCAAACATCAGATTACCAACGAGACAGTTATTAATTACTGTTCTGTACTTTGTAATATAGAAGGTTATATTTGATTCCATTTCAGGTCTTATCAAGAAGTGCTGCCGTATTACATAAAATCAGAACGTGCAAATCTTCGAGGCTTGAATGGATCCCCGTGGCATGGTAAAAATGGAGAGCTATCAGTGGAATATGTACCGTTTAAGTAAGTTGGCACTTCAAGTCTCCTCTCTCTTTTAACCGCTCCATAAAAATCTAGAACTATTTGTTTTTTCAGATCAAAATTATCGAAAGCTTTTCTGGATGCCGCCAAATACTTGGGCCACCGAAGGGTGGACTACAACAGTCCGGATTCATTCGGATTCAGCTATATCCAAGCAACAATGTCTAAAGGACATCGTTGGAGCAGCGCCAAGGCTTTTCTACACAACAACAAGAAACGCAAAAATCTTCACATCCTGCACAGCAGCAGAGTTACAAAGATCCTGATAGATCCTTCAACTAAAACCGCATACGGGGTTGAATTATCTAGAAACGGTCGTATGTATCGAATAAAAGCGACCAAAGAGGTCATTCTCTCCGCCGGCCCTATTGAGTCGCCGCATTTATTAATGTTGTCTGGCGTAGGTCCAAAAGACCACCTAGAAGCCTTTGGCATACCCGTTATTCAAGACCTGAAAGTCGGGGAAACGTTGTACGATCATATATCGTTCCCTGCCCTGGCTTTCACAGTAAATACATCAAGATTGACAATTATAGAGAAAAGAGAAGCAACCATACAAAATGTTATTCAGTATCAACATTTCGGAGATGGTCCATTGGCTTCTTTAGCTGGAGTTGAAACAATTGGTTACATTAAGACCAACGTCTCAGAGGAAATCGGTGACTTACCTGACATAGAGTTGTTAGGTGCTTGTTCCGCTTTGGCATCAGATGAGGGCAACATCGTAGCCAAAGGAATACACCTAGCTGACTGGCTGTACAATGACGTCTACAAACCTTTAGAGAATTTAGAAGCGTTTACCGTTATGTTCATGTTATTACATCCAGAATCAAAAGGTTACTTAAAATTAAGATCAACTAATCCTTTTGACGATCCGAAAATGTATGGAAATTACCTGACACATCCTAAAGACGTAGCTACATCGATAGCAGCCATACGATATATTATCAAAATGGTAGAAGAAACACCGTCGTTCCAAAAGTACGGCGCCAGATTATATAAGAAAAAATTCCCAAATTGTGTGCAGTTTGAGTTTGGCAGTGATGGTTACTGGGAATGTGCTATGAGGACAGTAACTGCGACTTTGCATCATCAAATAGCTACTTGTAAAATGGGTCCAGCGTGGGATCCTAACGCGGTAGTAGACCCAGAATTACGAGTATATGGGTTCAGCAATCTTAGAGTTGTAGACAGCAGTGTTATACCAAGGACTATTGTGGCGCATACAAATGCACCAGCTATTATGATAGGGGAAAAGGGTGCCGATAGCATTAAGAGGACTTGGAGCATGTTTTAAGTGTGTGTAATTTATTGATGTGTCAATTTAGCAATACATACGAATTATTCGTAAAATGAGAAAGTTTTTTTATATTCTAGAGTGTAGTTAGTAGATAAATGTTAGGTGTATAAAACGGGCGTACCAAGGATTCCGTACCATCACAAAAATGGTTTTATTTCTTTCAGTTTGGGATCCCTAGCACAAGCCTGACTCACACTTGAACAGTTTATATTTTATGGTTTTAATTTAGAATGCAGATATAGTATAGAAAAAAAAGAATATAGAAGGCAAATAGGATGCCAAGCTAATTTCGCAGAATTAGAATTTTCTAATAAGAAGCCATGGTGGCTCAGCTGGATAGAGTGTTAGTCCTTGAACAATCGAGGTCTGGATTCGATTGTAGCTCTTACCAATGAGTTCCAATTTGTTATTTGGAATTTACGTACACGTTAGAAAAATGATTACCATTTGCTTTTCGGTGAAGAAAACATTTTTTATTTTAACAATTTATTGTACATGGAAAAAAAAATTATAATGAAACATCATTTAAGTTTGCCTGTAATATTTACAGACTATTTTTTTTATTGAATACTTCTGAGATATCAGGGTGTTGTTACAGAAAATCAAAACCTGTTTTATAATGTACAAATGAAGCCCTTTTCATATTGAATACTACTACTTACTAACTAATCTTTGAAAATTTAGATATTTAATATAGTATTATTAAATAACAGTATTTTATTTAATTTTGTCACTTGCAGTACCTGTGCTGTGGGTTACCATTTTACATACTGTAACAAGTTGATCACTATAGTGTACAAGTATCTGAGATAATCCGTTGGGAAGAAAGACAGACAGGCGCCAAAGTGATTATATAAGTGTTGGATTTTTTTCATTTGTTGTTTGGAACCTTAAAAACAGAAATATGTTATATATCTGTTTTGTTTCAGCCTAACTGTAAAAATTACATTAGTTCAGATTATTTTTCCAACATATGCAATGGCTGCACAATGGGTGCGAAATCCCTTCTTTTGGTTTTATACCTCTATACACAATAGGAATATGTGTAGCAATTTTAATTTTTGTAGTAGCAAAGCGGTATACTATAAAATGACTTATTTATACTTATTTTTAATCAGAAAAGGCAATAAGATGCCTTTTCCGCTTACAATTATGATGAGGAGGAAGTCCACAATAATTCAAATAGATTAACATCACTACATGTATAGTTCATTATCAACCTTTATCATTAATTCAGCTAGAGAGGCACAAACTCTGATGGTGTCAGCATTCTCCAAAAGCTATAACCTGGGGGCACAACAATATACAAGAACAACTAATAACATCATCAACCACACCATCACATACCATCAGGTGAACACATGGCAAAGGCTTGTTCCTTTTTATACATAAAAATTTTAGTTAAAAAAAACTAAAAAGTATAAGTCAAAACGAACAAAATGAGATGAAATTTAAGGGGTATGTAAGTAGTACCTGTTGAACCTACCTAGTACCTCTATCTACAGTCAGATCAGTTCAATGGTAATGTATACAACCCATTTACTATAAGTCTAAACCGGCGCCAATGACGTCACTGTGACGGTATGAGAGACGTAATGAGGTGACAGGACGATCGTGGGAAGGTGAGCGGGGAGGGGCTGATAGACGTCACATTCCAGTGAGGTTCTTTCAGTAAATGTATTATAATCACAAAGTTTCAAATTGATATGAAAATTTGAAGTCGGGCAAAACTGACTTCCTAGATTTATTCACCTGCATAGTAAGTTAGTTAATTTGTTTGTTACATATAAAGTATCAAAATGATAAATTATTTTTAAAATTTTAATTTGGTATTTCCTTCATATATGTGCATATTATATTAACAGGTTCCTGTAAAGATTTAATAAGGCCTTTTGTAAATATTAAGAAAGTAATGTTGTTCCAATCCATTAGCTTATAGTATGATAAACAAATATTTTGTACAGTTTGTATGAACCTGAAATAAATGTTTATATTGTGTACATTAACAGTACATACGGCGATATAAGCACAATAGATGATACAGTGTTTTTGTAATAAAATATTCTGCCATACTGAATATTACAATATACAAACTAAATATTTGAATTACAAAGAAATTTTTTAGCCTTGAAAATATTAAATACCCATTTTAGTTTTAGCCAAGCGACCTTCACATACATCAGACATAGCTAACATGAATAAGATGAAATATAACTCAAACTTTTGTGGAATGTCATTATCTTTCAAAATATCTACATAAGTGTAGAATGATAATAACATGAATAATGTAAACATGTATAATCAGTGTTTTCACTACCTTTATATAGTATTTATCACGACGGGTCGACAGGATACCAATAACGACAAAGACGACGCCCAACATACTAATCTTTATTAATCACCCGCTCTTAATTAGAAAAACCGCAGAACAAAACAACTTTAAGCTAGGTTAGCAATATTTTCCAGATTATGTGTTTTTGATATTTTCTCTTACCTGAAACGATCAGCGCCTCATTTGGCCCGACGGTATGGATGTTACCCATGATTTCTCTTCAAAAACAACACAAAATGTTCACTGTAAACACTGAAATCCTCACAACTGTCGATTAATCGATACAAAAACAAATGACGCACAGGGCGGCGTACCGGGATATTAAAATCTGTGGCAGTTACCGGTCCTAGTTAAAATTAAGACTAAATTCGAGTCGATCGAAAAACTAATTCATAAGTTTTGGCTACGCTATTTTTAGTGAGCAAAGTATTCTTAATTTTTTTTGCGCGAAGAAACAGCGATCAAATCGGCATCTGTCAAACACTTGAAACACTGTCAAACAACGCGCGCGCGCAAAGAAGCTTAAATAACCATAGATAAATTGATTAACTCTCTTTAAATATTTACGTAAATCCGCTACATACAATCGTTTCAATTGGTGTGTTTTTTTTCGTTTGAATTTTTTATTTATAATGCATCGTATTATTATTATTATTATTATGTCTAACATGACTAATTTTATCATGATCCATTGAGAAATTTTTCCTCTGCTAATCTGCTAGTTTCTTAATCCAAAATTCCAAACTATTTAAAAACTTCAGCAATTAGTTTATGGTGGTAACGTTTGTAATGGCGGAATATGATTGTTTGTAAAATTTCTGAAAACGATTATATTGGATTAAACAAGCTTTAAAATACTGTAAGTGCATTTCTGAATTTGTAGAATATATTAAATAATTTGATTCACGCAGCTGCATACGCTGCTAAAGTCTGTATTAGTAATTGTTCTGAGGTGCAGTTGCCCTTGTAACCCACAATTTTTTTCGCAGTTTAACGTGGTAAATTACTTTGAAAAGATGTCAGACACAAGCGACCTAGACCGTCAGATTGAGCAGCTGAAAAGATGTGAAATTATAATGGAAGCGGAGGTGAAGGCGCTATGTGCTAAGGCCCGCGAGATCCTGGTAGAAGAAAGCAACGTTCAACGGGTTGACTCACCTGTTACGGTACGTAGCAACTTTTTTGCCACGATATCTATCATGAAAACCCTTAACTATGCCTTCAGCTGGTATTTTGGTTGACTCTTGTTCTAGAAGTAGAAAACAGTGCTGAGGAATAAATTTTGTTTGTACACTGTATGAGGTGTAGTAAGGGTGAATATTGTATAACAAATTACTGTTCAGTAGCCTCAAAATGAATTCTCAAGAAGATTCTGAATTTTGTGAAGGAGACTTGACACTATTTTGTTAACTGTAGAAAAATTTCCCTAACTGATTGACATAGTAATGTTCAATTCCAACTGATTTTGTTACGACACTAGTGGAACCTTTGATGATATAGCCCCCAACCAAAGTCACCCACTTTGGTTGGGGGCACAAAAGGGGTCGCGAATTATTTACCTACTCAATAATTTTGACTTTTTATTGAACTTACCCATTTATATTTCATTGTTTTAGGTGTGTGGTGACATACATGGCCAGTTCTATGATCTGAAGGAGCTCTTCAAAGTGGGTGGCGATGTACCAGAGACTAATTACTTATTTATGGGTGACTTTGTTGACAGAGGTTTCTATTCAGTTGAGACATTCTTATTATTACTGGCTTTAAAGGTAAGTCATCATCATTGTCTATTATGTGTAATGTGCCACATTTATCCTCTCTTATTTTTGTGTACATTTTATACCTAGTATAATAAGCTGAATTCTTTGGTTAGCTTGTAAATTAATAGTATTATACCAAAACTGAAATGATAAGATCTTAATACTAAAAACTACAATAATCTACTACAACCAGAAGTCTGTATAAGCTGTGATATATATTTGAATAATTTTCTGAAACAATAGATTGGTCAAAAAGCAGCCAAGTGCATGTTGGGCCATGCTCAGTGTAGGGTTCCGTAGTTAAACTGGTTTTATAATAAAAAATTTGAATGAAATTTGTACGAAATTTTCATTTTGCCCTTTCAAATTTACTTTTTATAGTTTGGTCGACTATTACTCGATAACTTGTCGTTAGTCGTGATAGTTTTCTTTTTAAGTTTAGTATATATACTAGTACTGGGAATTTTTAAAAATTTTAAAAAATCTAAACTTGAAAAAAAGAAAAAACTTGATGCGAAAAAAAAATCAGCCCCATACATAATACATGTATGGGAGCCACCCTTCATAAAATTATTTTGCTAGATAGTATTCTACCGCTATGTCGGCATGATAAATATGTATACCTGTACCAAATTACAGCTTCCTAATATTAAGGGTTTCTGAGCTAACCTGTGGGCGGATAGACGGACAGAGCAAAACTATAAAGGTTCCTTCTTTGACTGTGGAACCCTAAAAATGATATTATTTGTCACAAACTCACTATCAGATGTGATCAGTGCTCAAACGTTGTTCTATTTTAAGTGAATAAACTAGTTTCAAAATGTGTAAATGGTATTCATAGTGTTGGTTGAGTCATTGTACATTATGCATGATTTTCAGCCGAATAAATTTTTTGACCAATGTTGTGACAACCAACAGTGTCAGTGCCACAGTGGATAAGGCATGGACCCCTCAATCTGAGGGTTCGGGGTTCGAATCCAGCCATGTACCTATGAGTTGTTTTTCAATTCAAGTACATTATATGATTGCTTAACGGTGAAGGAAAACATTGTGAGGAAATCTGCATGTCTTGAACAGGCATGTGAAGGTTAGGAACTACAACATAATGAAATTGTAATAGTTTCTAAATATGTGAAAAAATTACACAATAAGGTTAACCACTTATAAGATGCATTCATTATTCATAATATCCATTCCTCACATTATATCACAATCCTGTGGGCTGCTTTTTACATGATTATCGTTCATCTGTTTTTTTATTTGATTAAAGCTTATCTTTTGTATTTTTATCTTATGTTAAAGGTCCGCTACCCTGACCGCATCACACTGATCCGTGGCAACCATGAATCTCGACAGATCACGCAAGTGTACGGTTTCTATGATGAGTGTTTACGGAAGTATGGCTCCATTACTGTTTGGAGGTAGGTTCAAAATTGAGGGAGATAAAAATAGTAATTTGTCAATTGCAATATTATCAATCTAACATAAGGCGACTTTCAATCATAGAAAAGAATGCACTGTGTTGTGTTGTAATTTGAGTAATCAATAGTTTCTTGCTAATGGTTCTGACAAAATGTAATGATTACTTGGCAGAATAATTAAGGTACTTCAACAATATTCACCCAAGTAGAAATTCGCATGTAGAGATGTCTCTAGAAAGTGAGTATAAAATTCTTTTTATAGCACTTTATTATTTATGTTTAGTCTATATTGAATAATCTGCATTGATTAAATTTATCCTTTAGAATGACAAATATTACTTCTAAGTACATATAAAGTTGAGCATAAACAAACTGAGATTTGTACCAATTATTTCATGCAAGGCTGACTTAATATGGGCCTAGTATTAGACAAAGGCTGTTAAATATTTAATCAATTCTAAAGCCACAGAATTAATTTAGTATTTACTACAAACAGAGAGGACGTCCACCTCCCGCCGATCCGTGATCCGCAAGAGACTGGCCCAGAAAATGGCCAGTACGTATAGCGCGCACGGACTACTCACACATGCGCGTGTTTAGAACGTCATCCGTTCGATGTGTGCCGATATCACGATATTTGTGCAAAAAAATCTAAAGTATAAAAATATGTGACACTGCTTGACTTTCTTTCTTGAATGCTTGGACCCCTTTACTATTATACTTGTTGTTCTCTTTCTTTGCCTGGCCCTTTCCCATTTTATTTGGGGTCGGCCCTCCGTATCATGCGTCTCCAGGCAGCGCGGTCCTGGGTCGTCTCTATATTAAGTTGGGCTTCCTTAAGGTTCTTATTTACTACGGACATCCATGTGATTCGGGGTCTTCCTCGTCCTCTGGGTTTAGTTTGGATGTCTAGCACTTTCCTGGTCATGTGGTCGGATGGGCGCCTCATAACATGTCCGTACCACCGCAGACGACTCTCCTCTAGTTTATCGGGGATAGGTCTCACTTTGAAGGTGCCTCTTATGTGTGTGTTTCTGACATGATCCAGCCTAGTTACACCACCTGCCCACCTGAGCATCTTCATCTCTGCACAGTGTATTTGATTTTCGTGCTGCTTTTTGAGTGGCCAGCATTCGGCTCCGTATGTCATCGCCGGGCGGACGGCTGCTCTGTATACTCGTCCCTTTATCCGAACAGGCATTCGGCTGTCGCATAGCACGCCAGATAGTTCTTTTCATTTCATCCACCCGGTATTTATGCGATGGGTGACATCCGTGTCTATTGACCCATCTTTGCTGATGATTGACCCTAGGTACTTGAAATGGTCCACTTCTTTTATCTGGGTGTTCTGCAGAGAGATGGTGTGTTTGCTGTTTTACTATTATACTTGCAGTATAGTATATATAGCATAGTATGTATATTACTACTTTACTAATATACATACTATATATACTATTACTACTATTATACTTGTTGTTATTACATAAATAAATAGCTATTCAAATTCGATTTATCATCACTGTCAGACAGGAAATGTCCATAGTTGAACAAATGGTTTTCCTGTGATGCAAGATGACTGGATCCAATTTTTATTTATTTTAATGAAAAACATCACCTTTTCTAAGAACACAAGCAGTGGAGAGTTAAAAAGTGAGAGTAAAAATTTTCATTATTGCATATAAATTCTATGTTTGGTAAAGAAACGATAACCGGACGTACCGGGAAACGTCTGCCAGGCCGTCCCCCTACTACATGGACCGACCACCTGGTTAAAGTCGCGAGGAGCCGTTGGATGTAAGTGGCTCGGGACCTGTCAATGTGGCATACCATGTGGAAGGCCTATGTCCAGCAGTGGACGTTTTCTGGCTGATGATGTTTGATAATCATGGTGACTATGGAAATCGAATTACAAAATGCAATTTAAAAAAAATTTGAATTCAACAAATATAATTTCATATGTATTTTACAGATACTGCACCGAGATATTCGACTACCTGTCCCTGTCTGCGATCATAGACGGGCGGATATTCTGTGTGCACGGCGGGCTCAGTCCGTCCATACAGACATTAGACCAGATCCGAACCATAGACCGCAAGCAGGAGGTGCCACATGATGGACCTATGTGTGACTTGCTCTGGAGTGACCCAGAAGGTAATGAACTTGCTTATTTGTAAATATTATTATTTGTTGGAAGTGACGATAAGGCTATTGGGCTATTGCTATTCTAGCTAAGCACAATTAGCTAGAAACCTCAAGTTCATGACTCGCTGGAAGGTGGAAAGCAGGAAATATGTAAGGTGGAAAGCAAAATAAAAATCAAACGGATACACTCTCTGGGTCTTGCAACTGGAGTAAAAAGATACAGAAAACTACAGGGCATTGATCCCTGACACATTTACAATTTCAGTATACTACGTCAACTCGATAGCACGTCATCAAAGCTGTGAAAAGATATTGTTTAATTTGACATTTATTTATTGATTATTTAAGTAACTGTTGAAACATATGTTTGACATACATATGAATTGTTATAGATATGAATAGCAGTGTTAATAGCACTTTTGTGTTCTGATATGAAAGCTAGATTTTATAATAAACTGTGTTCAACAATACACATCTCTGGGGTGGATGTGAAGCAGCTTGTATGGCATCCTGACCGTGTAAGACCGCTGGGACTCACTGATGCTGTGGCTGCATTCTGACGACAGTTGGTCATGTTTGGTGCAGCAATGGATGGCCATAAATGTCATATGGTCCATGTTTTTAAGATTTTGTAGTACTAACAGTTTATGTGGATTCTGTGGATGTCTTCATTATTATACATTTGTTGTGTCTTCAGACACGCAGGGTTGGGGCGTGTCGCCGCGCGGGGCCGGCTACCTGTTCGGTTCTGACGTGGTGGCGCAGTTCAACGTCTCCAACGACATAGATATGATCTGCCGAGCGCACCAGCTTGTCATGGAGGGGTACAAGTGGCACTTCAACGAGACCGTACTCACAGTGTGGTCGGCACCAAATTATTGCTACAGGTAACTAACAACATGGTGCCTCTAATTCCTATTAAAGTAATTTTTAGGGTTCCGTTACTAAATTGTGCCAAAGGAGTCTCACGCTCCGATGTCTGTCTGTCCAGGGTCATCATCTTCATACCATACTCATACTCGCTTCGGTCATACTTCGCTAGATCGAGATTTAATATAGGCACTAGCACGAAAAAACAACTTTACTGAACAGATAACTATTTTCATTTACCTGGAACATTTGTTTTTAGACTCTACTACGTTAAAAACACGTTTTTAAGTCATTGTAAATATAAAAAAATCTCAACGCTGACGAAGTCGCGAGCAAAAGCTAGTTCAGTGAATAAATAAATGACGTAATTTCAGATGCGGCAACGTAGCGGCGATACTAGAACTAAACGAGAACCTCCAGCGCGAGTTTACGATATTCGAAGCGGCGCCGCAGGAGTCGCGCGGTGTGCCCTCCAAGAAGCCTCAAGCCGACTACTTCTTATAATGTTAACGAGACAATTCCACGCGCTAGACTAGTATTACGTTATTATGTAGTGACGACCACATTTCAATGTGTAATTTTATGTGATTTTAAGACTGGTAAGTGTAAATGTTCCGTGTGTGAGGTTGACCAATGATTTAGTTAATCAGAATGATTTAGCAAGAACTTGAGACTGCCAAAGTCGAAGATGAGAAAACAACGCAAAGGTAAGAACAAAGTTCCTGGTATATGAGTGAGGACGCTTTATGATGGTCTAATGCCCATGATGACATTTTTAAAATCGGATTTTCATCAGCCCAGAACACTTATTGACTCGATCACTTATTATGGAAAATGAAACGCCTGAGGAGAAAACAGAAGTACGCTTGGATATGCAATCATATTGTACTAATTAAGTTAATGATATATAATTTGCTTTTCTTAGGTTATAGCACCTCAGATGCGCAACTGTCAGGATGGGCCTGATTTTTTATAAAACTGCTAATAAACGTTATACGATATGCATGTGGACAATTAAAACTGGTTCAAGTTATGTTTTCTTAGCGTAAAGATAAATTTATTTGCATTTCCGTAACATATTTAATTTGGATTCTAATTCACGCTCCTGTCTGAAATCCAGGTGAAGAGTACAAATCATTTTCCTTATAAGTCGATCTACACAGTTCGGGCAAAATCGGATGTCAATAGAATGCTAAGCAGATCCAACAAATTTCGTGAATTGTGTTCAATAATTTTTTAACCAAAAACCATTGCAAGCTAAGCGATTACGTCAAACTTGGTTTGAGTTTTCGAACCAATTTATGTTAGAGTGTAGTTAAGGTCCTAACTCTATTATAAGTAGATAAGTGGTTGGATAACTCGTTTTTGATGTGAGAATACCTAAATTAACCTAATCTTTGTCGGAGACTGTCGAATAGATGCATATAACTTTGTCATTGAGCACTGCCGTTAATTAAATGTTAGCTTTTGGATCGAGATCATGTTGGCTACTTGAAACTATTTTTGTACCGTGTAATCACCATTATCAGCTACACTGCTAAACATCCACCCATTTAAACAAGTCTTCATATAATGCTGACTTGCCATAATCATGGCAGTAAAATATTTGGACAGATTAACGCTGCTATTAACGTCGCGTCGCGCGCGTTCTTACGTCGCGTTGGAAGCGTTCTTACGTCGCTTGCTCGCGGGATAGCTAGAACATTTTGTATTTTATTTCGCTGCTATAATAACTTGCAGTATCGCTGAGCGTGCGTGACGAGACCGCGGTCGACGTACATTTAGTAATTTGCACGTTGACGTTGGATAGATTGCAAATTGTATTGAATTCAAGAAGCGGCCTGTGAAATTCATGTTTACTAAACTCAAGTAGTTTTTAGTTTTCTGTACTTATTTAAAGAATACAAATATTGTTAATAATACGTAGCCAATGTGCTCGATTCTTTATCTTTATATAATAAACCAGAGCGAAAGATGTTGTGTAGAATTTTTCTACCTATTGCAATGTTTCCTCGATTCTTATGTTAATATGTACATTAATTCGACGTAAATGTTTAAAATCATTTGATTCAGGTAATTTATTAGTAATGATTAATTTGCGTTAAGTAATTTGTTTAGAGTGATCTCAAAGATTCATTTGAAACGCCATATCCAGTTTTTCTGAAGCCCGTGACATACAAATAACGTAGCAGCGGTGATTTAAGTCGTAAGTGAATCTAGAATAAATGTGTCCATCGAAGACACTCCATACTCCCTTTCCATAGCTCGCTGAGAGAAAGCGTCATTGCTATGCACGCTTTCCAACTTTGAGTGGCTTTATTTTCACCATTTATTCGTTCAATAAACGACATGTTTGTAGAGCTCGTCTAATTTTTAAATAACGTATCTCTCTATATTAGTTTATTGCAAAATATAGGGAAACCATCGGTGAAATTAAATTTTCCAGGACGATAACGCAGATGACTGTTTTAAAATATAGACACTGACAGAACCATCACCTCCTTGATGAAGCCATAATTTTGCTTTCTTGCGCTGAATGTATGACGCTTTAATTTTTTCCCATTGATGGGCGCTCAGGGTTTATTTGTCATATGGTCGGGCACCACTGCCGATACAGATCCAAGCCACTGTTACGTTATTTTATGTGAGTAACTTGTGACGATATTTATAGGTTCTATGTATTAAATTGATGACTATGTTTCTAAAATGACTTTTATAATGTGAAATTCATTTTGTATCCCTCAATTCTATTTTATACAAATAATAAAATAAAAATAAAATGCATTTCGTTGTATTTTATTTAAACACAAATTAACAACAACAGAGCGTTAAGAAAATATGTCACCTTCAAAATAAAGCGTATTTTATTTACACACTAGTTAACAAAGAACTGAAAACATTTCTCAAAATAATAATATTTGAGGTAGATAAATATCTCATTGATTAATTTCAAATATGTATCACTTATCAGCTACATATAGTTTTGCACAACTCTGGTAAAATATCACCACATTTTGTTGAAACTTTTAGATCGACAATTTCATCAGCTCTTGTAGGACCAATATTTAACAAAGCAATAGTTTTATTTTCTTCTTTCCCTTGTAAAACGATTCTATAACTGGAGTACACTGTCAAAGTAGAGCCAAGAACGAAAATGGCGTCGCTACGACTCACTTCGTCACGGATTTGTTCCACGCGATGTCTGGGAACATTGTCTCCAAAAAAAATTATGTCTGGCTTTAATGGACCTTCGCATTCGGGGCATAACGGTGTTTTGAAGCTGTCTACCTGCTCCTGAAATGAAATGTTTTTGTTGTAAATGATTCCACCACTCATTCGTTATATAAAAGATAAATTACGTGCAGTGGTAAAATAATAGAGCTTCCATGATTGATTTCCAATACAATAATTCCATGGAAATGTACAGTCAAAGTCTAGTATTTCAGCCCGTGCTCTGTGATAAACATGTCCAGCACCATGAATCAAGCCCTCAAGGTTACTAAAATATTTCTCTTCTACTGGAATTGTTTAGCTGCATAAGTCTACTGTTAGATGCCAGCCTCCCCATAGATGGTCAAGTATGAATTGTGATTGGCGGACAGATTAGATACAGACAGACAGGTAAGATATTTGTTTTTACTAAAGCTAAGCACAGGGCTCTGGAATCATCATAATCAGCAACATATAAGTACACTGCTGGACATGAGCCTTCCTCATAGATCAACATGTCGAACTTTCTATGTGGGGATTTAATGTAATCACCACACTTCCCAGGGGAATTGGTCATCACACTAAAATATTGTTGCTATAAAGATGCTGTTGCTAATCGATATGACACCCGTGGGATGACATTAGGGGGTCCTATCTTAAACCACATAGCTCTGGAATAATGCACAGAAATTATACTTTTAAAATAAAGTCATCGAAAACGTGCCAGGCTGTTTGCTTTTAGCTTCTTGTTCCTGTATGTGCAAAGAAGTCTTCAAATTCTATTATCTCAGTGAATGATAACTTTACAAATGTTTATATAAATATTATAAAAAAGCAAGTACTCACTCTACTTAATTCCACATCACCATCTGGCCGTATCATAGAAAAGCTGCTCTCCATGGCTGGGTTGTTCCTATGTAGTTGTTCCTGCAACTTTTCCCTACTGATCTCATATGGACAATTTAGACATTTTACTATGAATCCAGTACCATGTAATTCTATTATGTTTTCTGAGCCTGCTTTGTGATGGAGACGGTCCACATTTTGTGTTACTATTGATGTTACTTTTCCCACCTGTAATTTATGTAAAATGTCCAATAGGAGCACATATTTGGTGGCATTGAACTGGTAGGTTTCTCACAGCTATTCTATGAACAACACAGCATGGAAAATACATAATAATTCCTAAAATTTTCAAATGAATCAAAATGTTCAATATTTCAAACAACTAGCTCAAGTGTTGTTGGGAATTGATATACAATGTCAAATTAAACAGGGAAGCTTTTTACATAAACTTTTTGTATATATGTTGCTATTGGATCACTTAACGTTATCCCTCTCCTAATGCTTCCATACTAAATTTCTGTTGCCATAATCTTTTAAAAAAAGAATAGCTGGCTTTGATAAATAATTACCTAAAAATAGGAGATTAAATTGTAGTGTCGCAATAGCAGTTACGCAGCTAATGGTTCATAGATGGAGCTTTGAAAATAATTTTAAAAAAGTATTAAAAATGAAAATTGTGATTCACTGCGAAGTTGTATGTTAATAATACTCATTTCAACACAATCTGATGTCCTATTTTTAAATAGTTACTACACAAATCCCAGCTATTATATTTAAAAAAATTAAAGCAGCAGAAATTTTGTATGAAACTTTCATGGAAATGGATTGCCTTAATAAGTTGTTTTACGTAACCATTAGCTGTTTTACTAAACAGGTGTGTTATGAAAAACATCTGAAACAGTAATAAATAAACAGGTCTAAAAATATATAATTTAATCCACATTCCACAATCTGTCAAAAGTTCATAACTCAGGATTTTGTATTTGAATCAAAATTTGTTTATGTTAGCTTCAAGTTTTAAATACAGATTCTTTACTTCGATCGATAATCAAGATTAACTACTAATCTAATTTCAAATAATCTTAAAGAGCAGACAGCTTTTACAACTGCCAGTCTCATGAAAGTCGTTTATCACATACCTTTTCCAACTCTCTTATAGAATAATGTGTAGCATTAGGCTGCACAGAACTGAACCATGGCCACCCAACAAAGTTTCTGGCCCAGTATCGTTGCCTCACTTTAGGGTACTTCACAAACTCTTGGTACTGTATTGGTTTGTGGTTACTACGTGCATATAAACCAACTTCTTCTGACCTGTAGTCTGGTATTCCTGAAATGCCATTTAAAATACATGTAATTATGCTTTTTTCTGTTTAAATTGTTAGTAAAAAAAATTGCTTCAATTAAACAAACCAGTCAAAAACCAGTCAAACTTTTGTTAGGGCACAGAATTAATATAGGTTAGGGTTTTGTATAAATATAATAAACTGAAGTTATTCGGTTCATAAATTATTTCACACTAGCTTTTGCCTGCGACTTTGCCCATGTGGACTTAGTATCGGGATCTTTACACACGATCGGGATAAACAGTAGTCTATGTCCTTTTCCAACCCTTCAACCATCCCTATACAAACAAATCAGGTAATTCTGAATTTCTGACCCTATCTTACAACGGACAGAAAGGAGGTTAGGGTGTACAAAAGGGTTAGCGCCCCCTTTTGTGCACTCCAACCAAACTTACCCTAAAGCTTACCTGATTCGGTTGAAATTCCAGCGCCAGTAAGTATAAGCACTTTTTTATGTTTTGTTAAAAAATCCCTTAGTTTCTCAAGATCCTTCTGGTCAGGAGGTTTATGCTTTGGAACACATGCCACTTGCCTGGTGAACTGAATATTGGGAATCACAATTCGTTTGATCATTTCGGAGTATTTCTTAAAACACAAATAAAGTTAAAAACACCAATTACTTTTGATTGAACTTGAACACAGCACTGGAACTGGAACACAGATTACGTAGTTATTATATGCTCCTAGACAGATTACAGCTGATGGAATGACATTGACATAAACTGAAATTGATTTGAAGGAAAAGGTGAGATAATAGGATTTCCTATTGGCTAAATGAGATAGCATTAATTCAATTATTATTTAGTATTATTTTCTACACAACACCCGATTCATTTTTTGACAATACTAGTTACGTTCTGAAACATAACCGTTCAATAAAATTACTAGAATGTTTTTGCGCTATTATAACACAAACAAAACATGAAATGTTTATTTTTGAGGTTATACTCACCGTCTGCGCTTATTTTTCATTGCTAAGTATTTCGTTGATACTTTTAGTTTAGTTAAAACATTCAAAGAAATGACGTTACTTAAGTTAAAATCAGCACCTTTTACATTGATAGAAGACGATGGCAACAAAAACATAGTACCTTTGGTTGCAGAACTGTTGCAGCATCAGAAAAACACTGTGATCTTGTTTTGCTATGAACAACCAGTGATGTTTTGGAGAAATGTTTTCAAAGAAAAATCCAACTGTGTATATTATGAAGACTTTACACAGGATATAATCGAAAAGAATGCAAATAACAAATGTTGTATAGTGATAGACTCAGTTCTTCAAATGTCTTTATGTACAGGTTGGAGAAACTGTTTGACTAACTTGAGACAACTTCATACACATCCAAATATTATTCAGATTATAACAGTACTTCATAAAGACTGCCTGACGCACTGTTCTAAATTACTGGCACATTTGAATCACATCGCCAATGCTGTAATTTCCTACGACAAACAGGATGTTACAAAAATAAAAGTTTTAATTAAAAAGAGCGGGAAAGTAGTAAAGAGTGAAGAAGTGCTATCATTTGATAGTAGTACATCTACTTTAAAGTCAACTTCTGTTATCAAAGAAGAGAAAAAAGAAGAGCAGAAGCCTGAACCTGGTAAATTATCCACATTTAAAATAGAAGTTGATCAAGGAGAGAAACTGGAAAAATATAAACTAAAGCTGCCCTACATGAGTAAGATAAATGAAGGGGAGAGTAAAGTGTTCTATGAGCCCGATGCTGTAGATGACTGGGACGAGGAGGACCCTGATGAAGATCTAGATATATAAAATAAATATGTTGATTTTGAAAGATTATTTTATCATATATTCTTATCTCTTATCCAAGGCTTTCGGATTCGCTAGAGGATAGCCACCAAGAAGTTTAAGCAATGTCATAACTTTCAATCTTGATCCGGATACAAACTAGATGTACAACTATGAAATCAGATATCAGCCTTGGCGAGTTTACATTTAAGTCTGAAGTTACAAAGTGTTACAGTGTCAATGCTGACAACAGTCACTGACATCGACTTCTTACATTTGCTGACCTACAGTAAGTCACTGTACTGACTTGAAATCTATTGGCAGCAATATCGGGTCAGCTCTGACTTGCCTTGAGCCAGTAATTAGAGTCAATTTGAATCTTCATATATCCAGTCACTCTTGCTGATGAAAAGTACTTTTTTTTAAAATATATCAATATATCATATAATGTTAAAGCATTACGTATTGTATAAAATCTGAGCATTTTTTTAAATCAAAGGTCTTGATTTCTTTGATTATTTTTCTCTTTAACAAATGAAAAAAGGATAATTAAAAATCTACATATTCATACATACATCGATGTGAAAATAATAACATTCTGTTATGAAACTTAGCATTTCATTACATAATATTACTATGTATTTGATGGGGAAAAATTCAATTCGAAAAAAAATAGAGGTTTGGAGAATTGCCACAGTGATGCAAGTGTCCCCAATTAGTCCCCATGATCTCCTCCCAAGTATATTTTACATGAGGAATTATATAAGTCAGCATATTGGTTCATAAAATAAAGAACAATCAGTTAATGAACTTTATTAGCAAGGAAGTTGGGTGGAATGGATAAGTTACAGGCACTCGAGATAAACCCACGGTTACAAAGAATTCACTTTTTTATTCATTTTTCTATGTTCAGTTACAATTTTGCGATTTTTTTGTTTATTTGCCACGTAACTTATGACATTAGACATTTATCTAACAAAGTAGAAATCCAATCACTTGGAAGTTAATTTTTATTAATGACACCGTAATTACATTCAACTCTTAAATAATGATTTTATAATTACTCATTCAATGATTAATTTTCAGGACCTAACAAACTAAACAATAAAACTGATAAACAATTACAACATAGACCTCGTTGCGCAACTCGCAACAATCTTGTTGTAAAAAATAAAAATAAAAAACATATTATGTTACCATTATAAAAGTTGTAATAAAATAAAAATGAACGAAAATTTTTTTAATTCCTCCGAGATGAATTTGCAAATGCTTATTAAATATTATGCACAGAGTTTATCGTACACACAAGCCCAGACAATTTCCAATGTTCCGTTGCAACTGAGACACTAGCAATTTAAATACTGCGGGAGCAAACCAATCTAGATGCCGACCCTTTCCTATCAAAAATGAGGAAATACGACCAGCGCTAAAAACAATAATAAGCTCATCGATACACATAATAAAGCTAACAAAATATATGATCAAAATGATTTACAACCTCATAACCTAACAAAACCATTGAGTACCTATACAATTTGTATGCACTTTCAATATATCGCGGCACACGTTTGTAGGGTTGGGCATCGGGACGATACATGTACATAAGGAGAGGCGTGCTGGCAGCTGTGACGTGAGTTGTGACTGAACTATCACAGCACAGTTGTCAGGCAGTAGAGTAGAGTGCTGTGGGGCGAGTTTACTCGCCGGCGAGCTCTTTGAGCCTTTCTTCCCGCGGCCGCGCGCCTCCGAATATCGAGGACGCCTGACTTGTCGACGCTAAGGAGTTGACGGGCTCTTTCACCGTCCGCGGCTCTAGTTTCAGCTTTGGTCTGCCCGATGTGTCTGCAAAAAGGGCATTCAGGGGGTATTCAGGAAATCGTGGTGCTATGAAGAAATGCAAGACATCATCAGCAGCAGCGTGGAAACATTCTCAACAGGTACTTTTAATGCAGAAATAATAAGAAAAAACAAAATAAATAACAGTTGACCAATTAAGTCTGCAAGGTGGTGTAATGCAGGGATAGTATGAACCCATGACATCCCGTGGATGAAACGTCTTAATAAAATCACCAACCCCTCACATTTATAATATTAATCATCATCAGCCGGGAAACGTCCACTGCTGGACATAGGCCTTTTCCATGGAATGCCACATTGACTGGTCCAGAGCCACGCATCCAGGGACTCCCCACGACCTTTAATTAGGTGCTCGGTCCATCCAGTAGGAGGACGGTCCGGTCACCACTCTAGAACTTTTACTCCCCAATGGTTATTCGTTCTTCGATCGATGTGGCCTACCCATTGCCACTTCAGCTCACTGACTTGTCGAGCTACTGGTATATCGGTGACCCTAGTTCGTCTACAGGTTTCCTCATTCCAGATTTTATCATGTAGACATACTTGTAGCTATTAGTGAAATTAATAAACACTTTTTAATAGGATTTCGTATGTCCACAATCCCACAAGTGATGATGTATTATATGATAGTACAAGCTTGCCTAGAAATTATTCACTCTGACCTCGATGAATATATCCTGATCTAGGGAAACACAAAAGAGAGGGAGCAGGAGTTTCACTTCTTAGCAGCGTCAATGATAAGTAAAAAGCATTTCTAATAAGCAATCCAGCAATTCTTATTGACCTATTGTAGGGGAATATGATTGTGTAAGTTCGAGTACACGCTTCCCGAAATGAAGGCTTTATGAGAGTGAAATTCTATCTATTATAGAAATACAGGGTATAGTGCAACAGTAAACAAAAAGTTGAATAAAAGGTGTACTATTACCCAAAAATTCAGTTAACTGATGTAAATGAGACACAAGTTTCAAGGTCAGTTGTTGGAAAGAACACAAGTCTTCGAATCGCCCGAGCTCTTGGTCCGATTCGTTATTTGTGACTTAAATACAAGTTATAAAAACCAGCGAGTTTGAAAGAAGAAATGTACAGATATTATTCTATATAACCTTTTATGCTGTTAACAAGAAGCCTATGTCCTTCAAAAAGTCATAGTTTACGTGCTTGCCAAATTTCATAAAGATGGGTTCAGATGATTACTCGTTAAATGGCAACAAATGGACAGAGTTACTATCGATTTTCTAATATTGTTTGATTGTATCTTGTAACATAGGGATTTGAAATTTTATGTTTATCGTTGAATTTTAAAAGCATACTTAAGGCTAAAAATATAAAAAGTGTTTGTCCATACCAGAGTTCGTACCTGGACGCGTAGACGGCATGTCGTCAAAGTTGCGTCTAGGCGCTGCCCGTGGGCCTCCGCCCCCCGGCGCCGGTTGCCGGCCGCCGCCGCCCATGCGCCCCCACTCGCCGGCACCGCGCGGTTCCTCGCTGGCCCCGCGCGACCCGCGTCCCCCATCGCTACGGTCGCCCCATCGCTCGCCGCCCCGCTCCCCGGCCCGCTCTCCACCCCGCTCGCCGCCTGTAACAACGACAGACAGTTTACTACGCTAGCTATGTCAAGTCGATACAAACCTTTGGATACGTGTGCAGTTGGAGCGCTCGAGACAGACGTCAACCTGAGTTCCTAGAATTTCACAAAGTTTTTACTTCTATCAAATTTTCGTATTAGTGGGTCGTATTTAGAGGCAGTGAAAAGGCGGAAGTTTAAATTATCAGTGCACCGGTGTAGCGCGTATGTCACCGTACTGTAGACATGTGTAAGTGATGCGAGTAATGCATTACACGTAATAATTACCCGACCACGTACTGTTGCAGCACACATCACTTGACCATCTCAAACATTACTTATTACCTCCACATCACTCGTGATAGGTATACGTTTTGCGCCGCTCGGCGCGCTGCGTGGGCGATCCTCCGACAAATCCACAAAGACGGATACAACGCGCATATGGTACTGAAACGCAACAGTATAACAGCTAAGAAGATAACGCTTCTATTCTATGTATTTTAATTCCGAGCAAGTGATGTTTTAAGATCATGACATTCTTTACAAATATTACTATAACAAAAGCAATGTTTGCACTGTCGCATGGTAGCGCGCGGCGCGCATTTTAGGCGATGTGTCAAGTGATGCGTAATGGTTCGAGTTCACGCGGTACGAAAAGTAACGCCACCCACAGTCACTCATGCTTGACAATTGACTTTAAAAAATGGTTGCGTACAGAGAAAAATAAAATCATTCGACGGAAAACTGGTGGCTCAGGGGTACAATGTCTGATTCCTGAAATGTGCTTTGTCTTTTTTTTTATAATGTCTGCGTTTCTAGAATGTATGGTTCCCATATTGTTTATTGCCAATAATTTCCATCCATTTTTACCCTTACTTCCGTAAGATAAATGCGAAAGTATTTCGGTCTGTTACGCATTCACGCCTCAACCACTCGACCAATTTTGATGAAGTTTGGTGTGGAGATAGTTTGACACTACGCATCGGACATAGGCTACTTTTAGCCGACTGCGGCGAAAAAGAGGGGTATTTTAAGGTAACTTTATAGCACGATATTATTTTAGGATGATAGATCAGTGGCGAAAGTGGACATCAGTTATTTTTCATGTTGGAGCCAACGGTTAACGACATAAATATTATTTCAGTTGTGCTGATAAAGAAAACCCTACAACAAATGCCTTGGCACGCTACCACCGAAGAAATAACACAAAGCTTCCACGTATTTTGATGTGATAACGTCTTATAGGCCTATCTTCAGCAGTGGAGAGACACGAGCTGATAAGTCAACGTATTATAAATCGATGAACGCCATCTGCACGCACGAAAAACTGTCACGTTCCCCCTGAGCCCAACGTGCAAGCGAGAGCGCGGAACAAGCGATAGAGAGGCACGATCCACCTAAGGGTTCGGCTTGTGATGCACCTTTTCTTATAACGTTATCACGTAAAATTATCGTCCGTAAACCGACTTTACAGAAGACAACCAATTTTTTTTACATTGCAAAATTTTGAACATAGAAGCAAAATAATAGTAGGTTTTTTTTCGCCCTTTCAAAAAACGGATATCGTTTTTTAAAAGAAATATAAAGAATTTTAAAGTGAAATGAAAAGGAAATGACGCCAATACAATTTCATAAAAACTCGCTAACTGCAACTCAACGACGCTTTACCATTTTTTTAACACTCGAGCACAAAAATATGTGTCAACTTTTGAACCATGTCACATTCACCTTTAATTAAAATTTACTTCGACACACTATATAGGAACAAGCAAGGGTGGTTACAGTGGATACATATATTTGTACTCTGAGGAACTCAAATTAAAATATAACTTTCCACCAGACGAAATGAATGCACCATAATGAAACCCAGGACTGTGGTAATGTTTTATATTTTAAAACTTGCTGTCCCGACAGACTTTGTTTTGTCCAAATTTCGTAATTTTTCTTCAAAAAATCTTCTAAACCTCATTCGGACTATTATGAACATTTTAAAATATAAAATAGCCAAATCGGTCGAGCCATTGTCAAGTTTTTGTGAGACGAACGAACGGCAATTGGTTTTTATATATAGAGAAGATAGATGGATAGATATATAGATTAGTGGTTGAACCCAAAACTTAAATTATCGATTTCAACAACATACAAATATATAAAGCGAGATGCACGGTAAAACAGGTCCGACTTTGTGTACGAGCTAGAAAGGAATAGAATCTATAGGTTGCCCCGTGCTGCCCGCTCCCCTTTTTCGTCATATCCTCACCCGTACAGCATTGTTAGCAAAGAAAATGTTAAGCGGCCCACCTTTATACACAGATAAGCTAATCAGATAATCCGAACCGATTTTGTTTCACATAGTTTTTGTTTTTTAAATATATCCAAAAAGGCAAATGCTGTCAATAAAATGTCTTCGTGAAGAATACCATGGAGATAATACCTACTGTCCTTATGATTAACACAACTGGCTTCATTATTTTTACCCAATAATGAGCACTAATAATAAATATAAATAGATAATAATATAATGTCTTATGCTTTAAAAACATATACCAACAAACCTCAATGATATAAGCACTCAGCGTCACTAAAGCGTTTCGGTCCAATTTACAAACGGCAGAGTAGACTCACAACATTTGAATGAAAATTATTTTTTTTAAAAAGACTAAGTTTTTGATTTTTTATTATTTTAATATACTCAGTGTCATTCTCACAGTAAATACAAATCTAACGGTACCTCTCAAGCTAAAATCAATTAAGCTGTTTAGGCCGCAGAGCGTGTCAAACAATTGTACATACATACTCTCGAAAAACATAACCTCCTTCTGTCGCAGTCGGGAAAACATTAGTTAATGTCTACAAGGCAACCTGTAACGTGGACCTGCAGCTGCAAATAAATACATCAATAGCGACTTCATTTAAAGATTTGACTCAAAGACCTTAACATTGATAAATTCGAATGATACATAATTTGGTAGTCATTTATGACCTCTTATATTAATTTATTACCTCATTTATGACCTCTTATAATAAATTGTTATTCAATAACATGGAATGCTTACACTTAGATAAATTTTAACTCACCTCCATAGCCTAGGTCCCGGGTTCGATTCCCAGCAAGGGTAGCTATCGGTTCTCGGTTTAGTGGTACGGCAATTTTCTATACCCGCATGGCTAGCTATCGCCATGTTGCCTTATTCTGCGGCTAAACAGCAGTGATAATAAAGCTCTTCATGTTTGAAAAGTAGCAAAGCCATGGCCTTGCCTAGCACAAGGCTTCGAGGTGAGCATGCTTTCCATATAAAGGACTCATCGTCACTTGCCATCAGGCGAGATTCAGACCAAGTGCAAACCAAATTAAAACGTACACTTTTTATTAAATTCACGATTATAGTAGAATGATATTTGAATTTTGAGAACATCGAACTAAGTCAACGACGTTTATTTAAATAGGCATGATGACTAAAAATGTGTGAAAAAATAAATATCCCTGTCAAATTTTTCGACTATAACAAGTCACAAGTTAATTTTATTAAGCTATTTTTTATTTTAGTTTTACTTTACTTCTAAGATACCCTTGTGAATAAGTATAATTGAAAAATGAAATTTCTTTATGAGAAATAAAGTTCTTTAACCACAAGTCGAAAAATGTTTCTAGTATCGCGGTGTAAAAACACTCCATACAAATCGGTACAAAAGCTTGACGTAACGAATTTGTATTGAAGTTGAAAATGTATTAAACTTTTAACAATATTTGAGTTATCTCGTAAAATAATGTTTTATGTGATCAGCCCTTACTAAAAATCATTCACAGTGTAGTGAAAAAACAAAATCTAATACAAAAAACTAATTCGAGTAAAGTTGGTTTTTCGAATTTTTGCTGTAAAAATTTAGTAAAAATTAAATAATATTAGATATTTTAAATTTTATTGGAATTTTATATTATAAATTACAATTTAACCCCAATATGATTTGTTATCATATGCCCTATTGTATTGAACGATAGCATTTTCAACAGACTTCAAAAAAAGGAGGTGTATCTCATTTCGACTGTTATGTATGTTACGCGACCATTCCACCAATTATGAATCGATTTTGATGATTCTTTGTTTGTTAGATCAAAGAAAATACCCAGACAACCTTCCTCTAAGGGTGAACATTTTAGAGGATGCATGCTGTGTAGACTTTTAGGGCAGTTGAAGTCCCTTAGTTCTTTTTGAACGAGTTAATTCTTAAATGTCGACACTGACGATGTACTTAATGAAGATTATAATGGAGGTATAATGAAGTCGCTCCTGATGCATTTGTATGCACACCAGTTGTTAGTAAAGCGATGGTTACCATGTGTGAACCCTCCACCCTGGTGTCTCGGCGCGCGTCGATCCAGCCCGTCGAAGTGGTCGTACGTACCGCGCCCGCCCCCTCCGCCGCCGCCCCCGGCGCCGCCAGGGCCGCCGCCCTCGCGTCTGAAGCCACCGCCGCCGCCGCCGCTGCGGCCTCCGTCGCGACCTCCGGGACCACCGTCGCGGCCCCCATCTCTCCGACCCCGATCGAAACCGCCTCCCCTGGAAATACCGAGCTGGTTTGAGAGGAGACCTTCATCTATTTGGGTGATTTAGTTCCACTTATACGAGTAAGAAAATAAGTAAAAAAACTCAAGATAGGGGGAGCCCCTATAAAATTTTTAGTATTTGCTGTTATAGCAGCAACAGAAAAACAACTTTCAATTGTCGTCTTCCTTTTACGGATCATGAGATAGAGCCCGCTGACAGACGAACTGACAATGGAGGCTTAGTAATAGGGTCCCATTGGTTACCCTTCCGGTACTGAGCCCTAAAAAGTATTACAATGATCAAATATTTAAGACTAGTTTTGACCACGACTTCCTATGCGTTAACATCATAAATTATCTCAAGTCATTACAAAAGGTATCCAATGTCACTATTCGACCCATAAACGAACTCTTTTTAGTTGATTAACAAGCAGAATTTCTCATTTATGATATGTACTAGTAGGTCGCGCGCGGCTTACCCTGCGATGGATATCATTTTTAGTGGTTATGTTAATTTATGTTCAAAATTTCAAGTTTCCACCCACTTTACCCCGCACATTATCAGAAATTTCGGTCTAACAATACGTAAATGCTCCAATTTTTTGCACATACGTTTCATTACCAGAATCACTCACCTGTCGCTTCTTTTCTCTTCGGCGACATCAATTTTGATAAAATTACCATCTACGTTGAGCGCCCCGTTCATTTCTATGGCCTTGACGAGATCATCGAGATATTCAAACTCCACGTAGCAGAAACCTTTGAATTTGTCTGTCTCCCGGTCCATCACAAGCCGCACATTCTTAATGCTCAGGTCCTGGAAACAAAACATTACAATGAAAGAAACTTACGTATACATAATGCACATTTTCTATCTCTTACAGATGATGAATGAATGAATAGAAAAGCTATAAAACGACACAGCATCGATTGTTTTTAAAATTTATACAATTGAAAAAAACTCGAATGAATGAATATGTACTCGGGAAGTGAAGCAGTACTTCGATAAGTTGTTTTACATACGCCTCTATTGCTACACACTTAGACTTACAATCAGGAGGTCCCAGGTTTGATTCCCGGTGGTGGTATCTAATCGATACTCGGTTTGGTTAGTGGTAAGGCATTTTCTAAGTCCGCCTGAATAGCTAACACTATGTTGTAACATTAAGTCTGCAGCCAAACAGCAGAGCTAATAACACTGTTGTGTTCCGATATGAAAGGTACCAGAGCCAGCGTTCCATGAGCTTGAGGGTTCTGGGTGCGCATTAGCATGCAACGGACTTATCATCAGGCGAGATGAAGGTCAAGTGCAAACCCATCAACCATATTAAAACATTTGCAAAAGTGCAATGCCACTATGTGTAGGATATTATTAATTTCAAATTTATTTTCACACAACTTTGTAGTGTTTTTATCGAGCGAAGTTATGTGACTTATGTGTTGCTGGCAGGAATTATTTAACTGAAAGTAAACTTTTTTCTAATAGCCACTCACGCAATTTAATCTCAAGAAAGATTCTCGGCAGTTCTCTTATATATCTCGCAATCTAATTGTAAATCTTTATTTACGTAATATTAAAAAATCTTTTTATACAGCGCGGTTTTACATTTAGGTATTAAACAGATGTGTTGGGTCTCTTTGTTACATTATAGCGGCCGTAGTAATACACACTCTGAATATGGATGGATAAACGGATGGGACGGGCGTACAGTCTAGCCTTACTACTACGGTCCCAATGGGCACTCATTGGGTACGGGACCCTAAAAAGTTATTATTTGATTCCCAAAACTAGACTTTGAAGAAAAAAATTTAAATACGCAGGAAAGGTCGATGCGAAAGTTAGTTTTTTGTCGTAACGGAGAATAATCATGACTTGATTTTTTTATCCCGATCGCACAAGTAGTTCTTGTGGGATAATTTCTGAATTTGATTCGGACGAAGTCAAAATGCTTATATGCTCGCTATATCAAACCTCCCATGAGACGGAAGGTCAAAGATAACGTCTTAAACATCATAAATTAGTTCTGTTACCACAGAAGCAACAGTGATATCAGAACAGTGGTTCAATGTCAAGCGACGACCTAGAAATTCCAATGAGATTATCACCTTCATTTCTTGAGAACTAACAAAACATGTGAAATTCACCAAACCAATGTAATTTGCATGAAGGGACACACTTGCTCTTGCAAAAAAACATTCGAGGGTAACAATAAAAAGGAAAAGGTAAGAATTAAAATTAATACTAGTTTTGAATGTGAAAACCAGCCAAGTGCGAGTCGGACGGATGATGCAATGAGGTTCCATACAGAATATGAATAATGCACAAATCGAAAATAATAAATAATAGGTATTATTCATGTACAACCTGCGGCAGTCCACTGCTGGACATAGGCCTCTCCCAGAGTGTGCCACTCGATTCGGTCCTCTGCTCTCCGCATCCATTCACGTCCGGCTACCCTACGTACTACGTACCTAATTAGGTATTATTATTTTATATATATCATTGTATTTGTCGCCGAAAAATGCTCTGATGAAAATGCAAGTCCAATTGAAGAACAAACTTAACTTGGCTTAACTAAAAATTAGGAATGCAACTATTATAAAGCGGTGCATCGTTTTGCATCTGTAATCGTAATAATTACGATTAATAACAATGTCAATCGCACCGCTTAATATTCAAATAGATATATCGAGAGCTAGATTCCAGAGCCAAAAACTACTTATACATATTAATGACGTCAACAAAGTGGTGGAATAAAATATAGAAAAATATTTTTATGGTGGCTCTCATACACGTATTAACTTTGGTATGAAATAATTTTTCCGCGTTTACCCCATTGTGTAGGGTATCGTTGAATAGATCTTTCAAAAATATAAAAGGTCTAGACACACTACTTTCTGATTTCGAGATCCGCTTGCGAAATATAAAGCTTTAAAGTAATAATTTTTGTCAGAGTACAGCCCCCCAAACTCTACTAGATAAACTGTTACTCTTAAAAATTTGAAAAAATTATTTCATTTATCACTTTTCAATTATAAAGAATAGATTTTTGTGAATGCTAAAACACATCTATTTGAGACCGTTTAAAATATAATCGTAATGCATCTGTTACGATTACAATTATCATATCGATTAGAATCGTTATGGTAATCTTAATGGCCGAATCGTTCCATCCCTACTAAAAATATTGGCCAAGTGCGATTCGGATTAGCGCATGAAGGGTTCCGTACAGAATATGGATATCTAAAATACGGAAAACCATAAATAATAATAATCACCGAACAATCCTCTAAAGAATGCGCGTCGATTTTCGTTATCAATTTAGTTATGCAGTAGCAGTAGAAGACGAATACGACACTAGATGGCGCTAATAGTATGTTATATCGTATGTCTAAAAAGATCACGTTTGTTGTATGCCCCCTTAAATATTTATTCTGGTTCTTAGCTTTTGTTATTATAGCGGCAACAGAAATACATCATCTGTGAAAATTGCAACTGTCTAACTATCACGGTTCATGAGATACAGCCTGTTAACAGACCGATGGATGGACAGCCAAGTCTGAGTAATAGGGTCCCGTTTTTTACCCTCTGAGTATGGAACCTTAAAAAATATTATGTCATACATCCTTCTATATCACAATCAAGATTCACCTGCAAATGTAAGTAATAAACCAGTCAAGTGTGATTTGGACTCACACAACTATGATTCAGCCCATACATAACATACTGATAATCATAATAGGTAAGGTAATATGCACCCATCGTTGCTCTACCGAAAATGCAAGTCCAATTAAAGAACCAACTTTACAGTTGCAGTTAAATTATATTCCCGATGTATGGCTTTCAACTGCAAAGTTAAGTATGTAAATGTCGGTAGTAGGGTAGTAGTAAGTTACAACAAAATAATTGTTTATTCAGTATCATAAGACAACTAATGGTTTTAATTGCAGGTATCAATGTTTAATAGTCATTGTCAAAATATGGGATTCTATTGAATATTTTGTATTTAAAATACTGGTCTAATCGGGATGAGTATTTGTTAGTTGAAATCTTATCAGAAAGTTTGAAGTTAGCTAGCTCTTGATTCAAGTAGGGATCTCAGTTGTATGGTTGAGATTTATAAATTTGTAATTCATCCTAATAATTAATCATCCCTAAGTCGTAATATATTTAAGAACAATACTAGCTAAATTATTATGAACTTGAGTTAGAACAGTCAAATATGGTATCATAAAATTATACAGCTACGAAAATTAAAGCACTTTAAAAAATAATTAAATCATCTAAAAAAATAGTAATGGTTAAAAATCACATAGTTATTCAAGACTTTTCAGTTATAAAATTATTACCCCTCATCAATTAAAAAAATCCAGATTATTTAGATGAGAATTAAATCCCACTCACATAATTCGTAATGGTCAGAATGGTACCAGAAGCTTTGCTAGTAGTGAAACGAAAACATTTTCTTTGTCATAAATAAACACACCTAATAAATTACGCGAAAATTCCATAACTCTGATTTAAGAACAGAAAAATATATACTGAGGATAATAATTTTGAGCAATTTCATTCTACATACACATAAACAGACATGAAAGCCGCATCAAGCTATACGTAACGCATCAGTAGTTCTAAACAGCAAGACGAAAAATCGCAATATATAAAAAATGCTGTTTGACAGAAATAAGTGCAATCTGATACTCACAGGAAAGATTCTGTTAATATCGCCTTGGATGATACCTCCCGGTAAGTTGCCGACGTAGGCCTTGTACGGAGGCTCGGAAGGTAGAGGGCGACCGCCCAGCGTCCTCCTGCCGCCGCCAAAGTCCCTGTGAGCAGGATCACAACCATGGTGCATTATAACCTATAAAATCTTACAGAGACACTTCCTTTTCACAACCGACATCTAAAATTGCTGCTAAAGCTTAACTACAGCCCGCTAACCCGTTAAACATTCACAGGTTACCCTAAAAATCACACTTTCATCCAATGTTATCGCGTTGTCAAAACAAGTAAATTTAATTATACCAAATGGTCGGAAGCCATAGCAGAGTGAATATTTATGCGCCATAATAAATTGTACTCCTTTGAAAACAAACAGCGAGGCCCTAGGAATAGAATATCAAATTAAATACCTTGGATTACCATCGTCAAATCCACTGCGACCTGCCATGTTTAGAAACACAGATCACTAAACGCGCGCGGTAGACTTTTATCTAGATGAGGCTAATATAGCATTTTTTAGGTTTAGACAAAATAATGTTTTCTCTGATAGACTTAATTTATTTAATGTTTTTAGTTCAAAGTATGACCAGAATATCTAAACATTACAATAATTCTATAATATATGACGAACGTTTAACATGTTAGCATGTTTTATCAAAAGCTAGCATAACCAAAGGGTAGCCACATCTAGAATGATTATCTTTCCGAAAAATATAGAATCATAGACAGGGGCCCGTCTTTGGTCAATTTTCTTTTTAACACGTTCCATGTAACGCATTGGCGATATAATCTATAAAAACCGGCCTCATGCGAGTCACTCACGCACCAGAATGGCTCCGAAGAAACGTAATTACATAATATACATATTATTATTTATGAAATGAAAAGTAAGGACCCCTGCTTCAAATGATCCTTAAAAATTATAAGTGTATGTGAACGACAAAAATAGCTCAAAGTTTTACGATAAAAGGTAAGTAAGTAAGATAAAACCTCTGATAAAACGAATAACGTACTTGATTGACTTTTCAAGTTGTCATTGTCACTTGTTGACGGTTGTCACTTGTCACTGTCAGTGTAGTACAAGTACAAAATATGCGGTTTCCATGTGGTACTTTGATGAGTATTATAATATACTGAAATGAATTTGAAATGAAAGACGACACTGAAAAAAGTATTCCTCAAAAGGAAGGCAAAGTTACATCTTCTGTTTTGGAAGCATTTGACTTGTTAAAGACAACAAAAGATGAAGACAAACTACAAGGCGGGTCTAAAATAATTGCGCAGCTTCAAAGTAGTGAGGTTAGAATTTCTTTATTTTAAATTATTTTTTAATCTGTCTTCATATGAATTTTATATAGAGGTTTGGCTATTTGCGATCTTAAAGGGTCTTAATGTCATACTTGCGTCTATTTCAGAGTGAAAAAGAGCTTCAATATGTGTTGAAAAGGCTCGTAAGAAGTTTAGGCGCCAATGTGGCCGATGCAAGAACTGGGTATTTTGCGACTCTCGTTGCCCTTCTGACCAAGTTTGAGAAGATAACAGTGTCACAGCTGTTGGACCTGGTTAAGAAGGAGCTTCATGCAAGTGCCTCCTCTAAAAGTGTGAGTTTAATTTATTTACAGTTACATTTTTTAACCATATTTGAAGCAAATAAAGTAATGAGGCTTTATTTTATTTATTAAGGTCTAGAATATACATCAAAGACTGATTGATGATTTTGACACACAAATATAACTAAATGCTATCATATCAGCAAATACAGGCTACTCGAATAATTAATCTCTTTTTTTTTGTAATTAACATTTAATTTTTTATTGTTGCATCTGTTTAAAAAAATGGTAAATACCACATATTGTAGTAGTAACTCAAATATTGGGACCGACTTTATACATTTTTACCACATTATACACTCCTCTAAAGGAAGGGACCGGTCAATGTGGAGTACTATGAAGGAGGCCTATGTCCAGCAGTAGATGTTTCCCGTGCTGCTGCTAATGGTACAGGCAGATGACGTTGAAAAAGTCATCCAATTTATTTGGAGCCTTTTTTTTACTAAATGTGTTTATAATCAGTTTAGGTTATGTTTAGTCATACAGAAAAAAAAAATTACTGGGCTGTTCATATTTTCACATTGTCTGTTAAATGTTTTATTTTATACAACCTTTAACTTATCCTGCTGTGCATAATTTCTTTTCAGTCAAATATTCATGAGTTGTACAATATGTATAAATAAATAAACAATAATTGTCAACGGTGTCAGTTTTGGATTAGTTCTACCCAACATTTTCACATAGGTGTCATGTCAAAATTTCGAAAAAAAATTGTACAGACACCTGCCTGATGGTAACAATTATGTCTCTGTCATGTGTCATCATCAGCTAGGAAATGTCCACTCCTGGACATAGACCTCCCCCATGGTATGCTACATGTCTAAAGGTGAACTTTTACAGCTAGCAAAAAAGGAAAATGTATGTCAAAATACAATACATAATAACTTCTTTGATTATCTTTCAAATATTGATCTTATTCCAGGAAACTGGTGATGTGGCTCTAGGGCAGATCCTGGTATGCAGTGCCATTTTCAGATCAGGGCTCATGCTGCGCTGCTCTGAAGAGGAGCAACAGCAGGTCATCCAACATTTCATTGCTGCCAGCAAGAAAAAGTCCTACCTTGGCACTGTTGCTTATGTGATATTGCTGGATTTTGTTAGAACTGTAAGTAAAGGAATATTGAATATACATATATACTCTGTATAATATTCTATTATATATATATCCTACTAATATTATAAGTGTGAAAGTTTGGATGTTTGGATGTTTAGATGTTTGAATGTTTGTGACGCTTTCACGGAAAAACTACTGAATGGATTTGAATGAAACTTAACAATAATATAGCTTATACATCAGAATAACATATAGGCTATAATTTATAAAGACATATTGTGTAAATTGTACAAAATCACACTTATAATATTAGTGGGATTACATGGGCAATTTGGGCATAACAAAAACGCGTTGCCTAGCAACCTACCATAGAATATGTAATTCGTATATACAAACTTTCGCGTTTATAATATTAGTGTGAAGACTATTTGAATGTACTACGTCAGATATTGAAATTTCTTTTGTTTCTGTAAACTATTAGCTTACGTAACAGAATAAACACTATTTTGTATCTTATGCTGGAAATGGAGATAGATGCCTTCTATGTCTATCAAACGTCGGACAAAGTCGCGGGCGGAAGCTAGTATATAATATATGATGTAGTCTATATTCGATACTCATTTTAATATATTTTGTAATTTTTGTTTTGATGTATTTAATGTGAAAAATATGCATCAATTTTTGTACCTTGTCACATTCACCCTTACATGTTCCTATGTAGTGTGTGGAAATGTCAATTTAAGGTGAATGTGACATGGTTCAAGAATGGATACATATTTTTGTGCTTGAGTGTACATATATCTGATAATACATTTTGCTTGTCCCTATATCCCTATATATACCTACTATATACCTACTGTCCGCCATTTGGACTACTAATTTTTACAGCCTGCCATATCTCCCTCCCACCAACCCAAAGAGAAAACTTTTACCCTATTTTTGGGTAAATGCAAATCAGTTACAGTTGAAAATGAAAAAATATTTATTGCATCATTTGAATGTTGCGAATGAAAAATGTTGCTTTTCAGAGAAAAAAAGCTCAAAGTTATCAACAAATCCAAAATCACCAGTGTTTTTACTTCTTGTATCTCTTTCTGTCCTGAAAGTAGTTGCAGTAGTAGTAGTAGTAGAAAGTAACATTTAAGGTTACCTTATTACATTACTTTTTTTTAAAGTCCTCTCTTGATTTAGCAATGTTTGATGAATGTCCGCTATAAGGTTATTGTTCTTCTTCAAAATGGCGAAAACTAGGTATGCCTGAAAGGTATGGAGGTCTATAGGAGGATATCTCTTTTTTCCAGCTCGATGACAACCAATTTGGTACAATAATCTGGACCAGTCTAAAGCAAGAGTTTAAAAAAGGTATAAAAGAACACAGCCTCGATTCACTCTACTTCCTACTAGTGATCAGCAAGAAATTTCCAAACAAAGTGAAGCTGTTGAAACTCATCGGTGTGCCAGAAATATTGTGTGAAGACACTGTGCATGATGTCTGTGAAATTCTGATGGTGAGTAGTGTTGGCAAGCTAGTTTCATTTTAAGAAATATATAGTAAACTAACAGGGAAATCCTTATTTGATTTAGAATAGTACTCTATTCTTACTAATTTTTACAATGAAAGATTATTTCATAGTGATTTTTATAATTAGAAGATGATTTCAACACCAGCAATATCGTATTTTTTTAATTTAATTTTTTAAATAATTTATTTACTGTAAATAGATTTTCTCTGAGAAAGTGTTTTTATTTTACAGGGAGGCATAGATTTCATCTCATTAAGTCATCCAATTTTCAAAGAAATAGGCACACATATAGCTAACTCACCACACCTTCAGCTGTTTTGGACATCAGGAATTGACAGTCAGCTAACGAAACACAACAGGAACCGAGAATTAGTTGCTATTAATATCCTAACAACTATATTAAGCAACATAAAAGTCAATGTGGAAGTAATACCAGAGTTACTCAGTAGAAACTTCTTCAAACTCTTCATGGACTGGTTCAAAGGACTACAAACAGCAAGTAAAATTCGAAACAAACGTAGCCACGAGGATGACAACAAAATTATGATTAAGAAAGAGAAAGAGCTGCTAAATGCCCTTGTTAAAGCACTGAAGTCTGACAAGGTTGACAGCAAAATCAGAGTACAGACTTTGAAAAAGTTGCTCTTTTATCCAGGCGAGATGAATTTTAATGACGTAACTGGAACGAATGTTGTGAAGTTGATAATTGCTGATTTAGATCATGAAGGAGCAAAGAAAATGGCAAAATATTTCAAACAAGTACTCATGAATTCATCAAAGAAAGTTATCAAGGACGGAGTAGAAAGACCATGGTACAATAATGAGAGGGTCAAAGCAGCAGAGTTTCTGTCCTACTTGGTCAGTCATGAGACAGTTAAGGATGACACTGAGTTCAAGTTGATACATATGAAGTTGCTAATGTGCTTTGGTTTCTTCAAAATTGGTGGAGATAACGAAACTGTGGGAGTGAGCTCTGAGCTATCTGGTGAGTTGGTTGCAAATTAATAAATAGTTTTGTAAAATACACACTCTTTTGTCAGTAACGCGATCGAAGAGTTCCTCATTCACATCCTGCCTCCATCATCAGACACTCTTCACTAAGCATACTGATTTGTCAATAAAAACCAAATAGCACAAACTCGAGGGGTTTACTAGTATTCTTTGAAGAGTTCCACTTTCTACTTCCTGGCTTTATAATCAGACCATTGTCACCAAGTGTACCACTTGTAATGGACGAAACCTATCAAACCAAACTAAATGAGCCCAAACTCGAGGGGTTTACTAGTACCCATTGAAGCGTTCCACTTTATACTTCCTGGCTTCGTCATCAGACTCCTGTCACCAAGTATACAGCTTGTAATGGGTTAAACTCATCAAACCAAACCAAATAACCCTAAATTCGAGGGGTTTATTAGTACCTATTGCAGAGTTCTTCTATCCACCTCCTGACTATAGGGTCAGATCAGCTCGATGGTGCTATACCATTGTTGTATTGTCATCAGAGTTACACACAACTGCAAAGTTTCAAATCAATATGACAGGTAGTAGGTTAAAATTGATTTGCCTGGTTTTTTAGATGGCAATATAAAGCACCTAATTTAAAACAAAATATCTCTGTTCAAAGTATCTATTTCGTACACATTAGCAGGCAGGTTTCCGTCACTAGACTTAAAGTGTGCCTATTTCGCGTGATTGGGTTGTGTGCTGTGTATTTTTTATTCATGCCATCATCTCTAGCAGAAAACTAAACAACCTGATTCCCTAACTGATATTTATATAAAGCGACTCAGCAGGCACTAGAGTGTGCCATCATTAGTAAAATAAAAGTTACCGATGTAGCTTGATAGTTCCCATAGGCAAAAACCGTAACAGACTAGAATAAAAACAGATACTACGCATCAGGAAATATATTTATTGAGACATAGGTTCTATCAGTGAGACAAATTAGTGGATCCATGATAAAATGGAGGGTAAATTTCGCAGTTAAGGCGATCCACCTCCATCAAAGTTTCATACTAAATTTCTGTTGCCATAATCTTTTAAAATATAATAGCTGGATTTGTGTAGTAACTATCTAAAAATAGGACATCAGATTGTGATGTCGCGAAATGAGTATCATTAACATATAACTTCACAGTGAATCACAATTTTCATTTTAAACACTTTTTCGATTATTGTTCAAAGTGCCATCTATGAACCATTAGCCGCGTAACGGCTATTGTAGCTAACTATAAAGTTATAATTTAATGATATTTATTTCGTGACACTATAATTTCATCTCCTATTTTTAGTTAATTACTCATACTTATCAAAGGCAACTGTTGTATTTAAAAAGATTATGGCAACAGATATTTAGTACGGATGCATTAGGAAGAGGGATAACGTAATTCACGAGGGCTTGTCGTCATTTTGGCATATGTTAGGGTATCTTATGCTTAGCAGTAGATGTTGCCCGGCTTTCTACAATATATCTGGTTAGAAAATTTCCTAAATATACCATTATTGTTTCAGGGTCAATCAAAACATGCTTCTACCGTTGCTTTACATCGCGTTTCTCCAATGTTGACAACCTGGTGACAGTACTGTCATCCCTCTGCAACTACATATGCAAAATACTAGAAAAAGAAGAAGTCCGCGCTAAGATGGAGAAACAGTTCCCTCAGGAAAACATGGAATGTTGGGAAATGCTCACTGAAGTTTGCAAGAGCATAGAAGAAAACGCCGCCACATCGAAAGTTGACAAAGTTTTTCTTATACTGCTATATCAGCTTGGTTTATTCTTATTCTCTGAGCCTACTCATGTCAAAGTTGCAAGAAGCTCCATTAAAGAACTGAAAAGCTGCTATGAGCATTACAGAAAGGGTTTAAAAAAGAAAAAGAAAGTCAAAGAAGAAAGTTTACTGGAAGAGCCCGAATGGATTGAAGTTTTAGTAGAAGTTCTGCTGTCGATTTTATCAGTCGAATCCAGTGTACTTAGATCTGTGGTACAGTGTGTGTTTAGATTGCTATGGGAGTATCTGACTCCATCATCTATTGGTCAAATAGTGTCTGTGTTGGATCCAGAGAGTGATACAAATCCATTGACACAGGACAGCGAATCAGAAGAAGAAGAGTCTGATAATGAGGAGGAAGAGAGTGATAAAGAAAGCCAGCAGAATGAGGATGAAGGAAGTGACAGCGAAGAGGATGAAGATGAGGAGATGAAAACTCCAGATCAGCTACGATTGGCCATTCAGAAAGCTCTTGGCGCAGCGAATGAATCTGACGCAGAAAGCGTTGACGCCGACATGATTGACGAAGAAGAAGGTAAAAAAATTGACGACGCGCTGGCAGAAGCTTTTAAACAATTTGGTGGGAAAACAAGGAAGTCCAAGAAGGACCGCAAAGATAAGAAAGCGCTCGCTGATTTCAGAATAAGAGTTCTCGATTTGATTGACATTTATCTTGAAAAAGATCCATCTATGGACATCTGTCTTGGCATGATTGCGCCTATGACAAGGTGTCTCGAATTCTGTATTTTAGACAGTCAGTTCAGTGAATTAGAAAACAGGGTGAGAAAAACTATTAAATCTCTGACTAAAATAAGGAAATTCGCATCGACAGATGACGTCAGCCTGGATATTTTGTGTGATCATTTAAAAGCAACGATTGATAAGGGTTCAAGGTCCCACTTCTTGTTTCAAGCCATAGGAGATGTGATTACTTATTTCGCGACATTTATAATCTACTGCTCGCTAAAGATTGACAACAAATCAGCTAAATCGCCTAAAAAAGGTAAACAGATTTCGCCATTAGTTGAAATTTTCAAGGAAGCCTTGCAGAGTTATTTTCTAAATCGGAATTGTATGCTTCCAATAATATTCTTTCATAACGTCCTGCAAACTGAATGGGACGGAACTGTTGATCTTATTCCAATAGCGATAGAGAACGTTTTCAATAATGACGTCAGACAATTCCGAAGAAATGAGGGTCTGGAACTAATTGCTGGTTTTTATCGCGCATTGAAAAGAAGTAAACCAACTTCGGAGCAAACACTCGCTAAACTGTCAAAATTGGAAGAGAGATTCGTAGATACAGCTACGAACGCCTTAAAATGCGAAGGCTTTGAAGTAAAAAACAATTTCTTCGTGGTTCTCAGAAAATTGATCAATACTATGAAGAATTTCTATGAAAGTTGCCATGTTTCATCGAGTATAGATTTTAAAACATTGTTAGAAACTATAAGTTCCTGTAAGGGAACGGTAAAAATAATAAAGAACAACAAGAATAAAGTAATTGATCATGAAAACATACAAACTACGAAAACAAAGACCAAGAAAAAGAAGAAGAAACGGAAACTTCCACAAATTAATGGCCATGCCGAACCATTGCTTAAAAAAGCAAGGAAAGATTCCAGTCAAAGTGAATGAATTTCCTCAGGATATGTAATTTTTAATCTGAATTGAATGAATAAAGCTGTTTTTCAAGTACACACTAAATATTTTATTTTGTAATAAATGATTAAAATGAATGAATAAACCTGTTTTTCAAGTACACACTAAATATTTTACTTTGTAATAAATGATTAAAAATTGGTCACTAGATGGCGACTAAACTTCTGGTTGTTGTATTTGTATAAAAGTTCACTACGTTTATCAATAGATGGCAGTTGCATGCATCCGGTTTGCTATTGCCATGTCTAAAATATTCTTAATATTTTTTAAACCATCGCATGATTTTACAAAATTTGAATAAACTTTGTAGTTTTATAGAATCATTTTGGTTCCTCCGTTTCAATTATTGACTCATTATTTTATGTTTGTCTTAAATTTGATGTAAATATTCTATTTATTCTGAATTAACTTGAACGCGTTTCACTATTTTCTATTAATAGCAACATTAAACCGGAAACAAGCAACAACTCATATGTTTCACAACCTGCCCAAAACTCAGCCAGCCATCTTTTGTGGAAAAATCATTTGTTTCGTGTCGACAGGGTAAATTTCACAATTGTAATTAAATGTCAGAGCCACAGTCTTCGCTTTTATTAAAAAAGCAATTAGCAGGTACGTGTAAGATGTGCATGAAAACCATTCTATTCGCCCGTCTGCCATCAGTATTTGACGTCTTTTCTGTGCAATCATTGACCTCAGAGGGTCGAATTTGGCTGATCTTCGTGGTTTCTGAGTGTGAAAGTCTCCTAAATACTTTGGTGAAATCGTGTATGTTTTAGAAATAATTTTTGTCTGGTCATGGTAGTGATATAAAATCAATATTCGTCGCAATGTCAGGCATTCGGTGCCAAAGAGTAAAATAACTCCTCGAAGTGTATTTACGGTGATAGTTGGCAATGGTTTGCGTTACTTTTAGATATCGTGCGTAGAATTGTGTGGAAAGCTGAAATCTCGAGTGACGTTTATATGGTCGCGTGGTGCTCATTGGATTTGACCGTTGTTTCAGAACTGAACAAAAATCCGGTAGAAGGGTTTTCTGCTGGATTGATAGATGACAATGACATATACAGATGGGAAGTCCTCATTATTGGTCCTCCAGACACGTTATAGTAAGTATAAATACTACAAAGTTAGTTCAAAGTACCTAATTAGTCCTGACTTAATCTAAGACCTAACCTAACAAGCAAATACATTGTCTTAGCTTATGGATATAAAAATTATAAATGAATATTTTGTTATGTAAATTTTACAGTGAGGGCGGGTTCTTCAAGGCACACTTACACTTTCCAAAGGAATACCCTTTGAGGCCACCACGAATGAAATTTGTAACTGAAATATGGCATCCAAATAGTGAGTAATCAATCAGTACTTTTAACCTAGATGCAGATGAAGTATGTTTGTAGACTCTGTGGAAATGCTTAATCATTTATGATAAAATTTATATATATTTTTTTGTAATTGACATCATTCTAGAATTGTAACTTTTTTCTAGTCTTTTTTAAGAGTTCTGAAAATCCGATGGAAAAACTGAAGGCTTCCTCTGTTCGTCAGTCCGTCTGTCACGCCGGATTATCTCAGGAACTACTAATCTAAATGGGGTATCATATGATAGGGGTTTGTACATTCTAAAACATATAAGCAAAGTTTCTGTCTAATTATATTAAAAACCTTGTCAAACAAACTTAATTATGTGGTCTGTATATCTGTAAGTTTCTTTCCATCAATTGATTCATTGGTACATGAGCCTGACCATCACTAGGCTTCACTTCACTTTATCTTACCTGATTGTGATGATAAAGCTGCAATATAGAAACTTGGTGCCTTCTGGGCATCATGTTAATGAGCCAGGTTATCTTTCATAACTGCTAAACAACAAAAGTACAATGTTTTGATGCTGGTAATGGATATTAACACCACATTACACATATAACACATATTGAGGTAGAAGAAGACAGCAATCCAACTCTCTATGGCAGTCTGCGATGACTACAGTACAAATAATGAAAATAATTGTGTATTTTTATTTATAAATAATGTAAATACAAAACGATTACAGTTGAAAAGAATGGCGATGTATGCATATCAATACTGCATGAGCCAGGCGATGATAAGTGGGGCTACGAGAAGGCATCAGAGAGGTGGTTGCCTGTCCACACAGTAGAGACGATCCTGATCAGTGTTATCTCCATGCTCGCTGATCCCAATGATGAGAGTCCAGCTAATGTTGATGCTGCGGTAAATAACATGTTTTTTGCTATGCCTTTTATGGTGTGTTATGTATATATCATATATAAAAACCTGCATAATGCATGTTTGCTTTTAAATTAGTTGGGATTTTCTGCTACTATAACATAATCGTGCTGGCAGCTTGTGCCAGGCATAAACATCATCCTTTTTCCCTTCCTTTATTTTATCAGTAATTTTTATACATAGTAATTTATCATCAGCAAAGCCAACAAACAAGGACAGATGGTCACTTTCTCGTTTCAAATATTATTAGCTTTTGCTGCATCGATTTCAGAAATTATTTATAACACAAGAACAACTTGCTTGAAACATACATTCAACAAACTTCTCCATTCCTTAAATTGTCTCAATACACAAATCATATCACATCAACAATCTATATGTCCCCACTGCAGTAGCACGTGCCTACAGAGACTGTATGGGCCATAGTCCACCATGCGGGCACATTGTGCATTGGGAGATTTAACACATCATACCTTCTCAGAAGTGTGCAGGTTACCTCACAACGTTTTCCTTCACTGAAAAGCCAATGGTAATGATTTTTATCATTCGTACATAAATTCCTCATATTACAAATAGCTCATTTTTATGAGACAGAATCGAACGCAGACCTCGATTGTTCGAGGACTGACACTCTATCCAACTGACCTACCAAGGCATTATAGATGACATTGTATCCAGATATTCTCCACGTAATTATTCTTTTTAGTTTTATATTTTTGTAGGCATTGACTCTTGGTGCAGTGACTATTTAATTTGTAGTTTATTGCCATTCCTAACAACTCGGTTACAGTAAATAAGTGCTTGTGACGGCTATTTTGTAAAGGAGTCCTTTTCAACATGAGGTTGTGGTCTCTGAAACAGGTATTGCTGTCAGGGATAAACATCCCATCAAAATTATATACTTCTTAAATTTAAGTCTCAATTATATCCCCTCACTCTCTCTGTTCGTCCAGCTTTAGTGTTGTGAGTCTTTTCATATGAATTGCTTTTTAATTGCCATGGTATTTTAGTGCTATGCACATTACTTTTTTGTGTGTCCGTATTTCACATTATAATAATGGTGCATATTTCTAAAAGTAGTCCATCCACTCTAGTCCTTGAGATCCTTGAGAGAATAGAATAAAAATTGCATTTCTGCTTGAGACTTCATCTGCATGGATTTCAGAACTTATCCCACAAGAATACTTGTTCGTTTAGTCAATGTCTTTGTCCCACCCTTATACAATCCCTATACATAAATTCAAATCATTCTGACTTTCTATATTACATCATGCAAAACAACAATCTAACAATGTATATTATAACTAATGGGGAGTAAAAGTTCTCGAGTGGCGACCACGTACCGGGAAGCGTGTACCAGGCCGTCTCTCTACTATATGGACATAGTGGGAGTCACTGGATGCAAGTGACTCAAGACTGGTCAATTATACCAAGGAGCAGGCCGATGTCCAGCTCTGGACGTTTGATAATGGTTGATGATGTACAGATGATTTTTATTGTAATTGTGTATGAACTGTATGTCTTCTTATTTATATAATTATTATTATAGGTTACTGCACATATTAAGTGACTATTTCACATGCCATTCTCATCATACTATTGTTTACATCCACAGAAAGAGTGGAGAGAGAGATATTCAGAATTCAAAAAGAAAGTTGCCAGATGCGTTAGGAAAAGTCAAGAAGATTGCTTTTAGGTGTGAGAGGAGAATTAGACCGCTGAATAATATGATGGAAAAAGGGCCCAGAGACACAGTAGCGACCACCACAGAGAGCACCCACGGCTTGCTGCCACCGGCCGCCGGCACAAACACACCTTGCGTACCACAGTTGTACCCACTCGTGTGCTCATTATGTTTCCTTTTTGCAGAAAGAATGGAGACAGTCATATTCGGAGTTTAAGAGAAAAGTAGCACAGTGTGTGAGAAAGAGCCAAGAGGATTGTTCCTAGATAACAGTGCCCTTTTTCAATGATACAGTTGGATAGTGAGTGTTGGGTGATGCAGGACTCTAGAGCCCCCCGCGTGACTCAGTGCCGGCCCCTCCACCTGGGCTAGAGACAATATTGAAATTGATTTAAATAAATACTTATTGTAATTAAATGGTATCGCTGCCGTATTTTATAAATAATGAATGAAAAATAGAATTCAAGGTCTTTTTCATCTTTTTTAAGACATGTTAGCTAGCTATTGTTATGAATTTATGATAATAAAACGTGTATGGTAATTTTTTATAGAAAACAAAAACAAATCTGCATTTTGTTCTTTTTACAAGATATGATTAAAGTTTGATCTCTGTATAGTAAAAACCAAATCTGATGTTATGTAACAATTTATATTTATTGAGTGTCGCCGTTTGTATAATATACCCATGCAAATAGAAACATGTTATGTATAAATTGTAAAAGATCACCAGCTACTGGTTTTCCATGTATGTAGAAAAATGTTAGTTACCGAGACAAATGCAATGAACACTGGTATCTAAGCATACAGCCTTGTGATGTCGCTTCTCAGATCCACTACTTCAATTAGTGCTAATTTAGTAGATTAATAACTAATTATAATTTTTACTGAATAAATACATTTTTTAAACTTGAGATTGTAACGATTTAACCTTGCACAGGGGCTCAGTAAGATTCAGTATTTTGTAGACATAAAATTACTTACTCAAATTGTATAAAATTTCAGATTATAAATATTTTTTATTGATAACTAGGTTTTCAAAGCGAGTCAGTTCTATTGAGTTCAGGATTGCCTGTCCGTTCACTAGGAATGTGATTGAAAATTGGGTTATAGGTGAATAATAAATATGTTGCTCATACCTACTTATGTATACCCTATGGTATTATTTTGTTGGTTACTTTTTTCTCATTTGAATTTGCAATGCTTCTCGTAAAATTGTATATGCAATATTGATTATAATAATAATGAAATATTACTGCTAAATACCACCAGCCATTTTCTTTGTGAAGTGTGTACAATATTTTTACCCGTGTATGTATATTTTTTGCTATAAAATCATAATGCAGTGATAAAATGCTATTTTATTTTATTTACATGTAGCCTCTTAATCTTTTAATACATATAAAGTTGCAAACATTTTGCTATAGTAGGATTCATGAGAATGAAACAGGGAAATATACATAGAGCATAATGTACAAAACACAAAATGTACATGACTCTCACAATGTACACTCTGGTATCAAAATATGTATCTACTTTTTTTGTACCATGACACATTCAGTCAGCCTGGCTTGTTCCTATGCTTGACAACTTGACAAGGTACAAAAGTGGATACATATTATTTTTTACTTGAGTGTACAAATCGCAAAAATGAACACCTCGCAAAATGTACAGCAAGGAGTAAGGTCTCTTTAACAACGACGCAATGATGCTTTGTAAATTGGCAGGCAGATGCCCCCTGCTAGCTTTTCGTTTGGGATAACGTATACATTCCCATAGTTTTATCTTTGTATTTAAAAAAAATCTATAATAGGTTTGCACTTAGCCTTCATCTCACCTGATGGTAAGTGACGAAAATTCAGTTGAATGGTAAGTGTGAGCACCCAGTAGCCTCAATCTAATGAGGCACTGGCTCTGTTACATTTCATACCGCGACACAACAGTGCCATTAATACTGCTGTTGGCGACAAACTTCGGTTACATGGTGGTAGTATCTAACCCGGCGTGCATAGAAAATACCACCAGCCGTTTTCCTGCACCCCTAGCACCAATCAAATCGAGACCGATAGGTACTCCCTCTGATACCGAACCTTTATCGAACTCTCCGGATTCGGGAAGCGGTAAAAATTTTAATTGAAAAAATTAGTTTTAAAATGTGTGTAACCCTTTCGGTGCAGCATGTAAAAAACGCAAAATGTACAAGAAGGCTCATGTTTACACACATTCACTATTTTTATATTGTCACCTGTTTATAGAAAAATAGTGTGTAAATCTGACGTAATATTTTAGATAATAATTACTGAAGAAATTCAGTTTAACTATTTTAAATGATTATAGTAAAAGAAGTTTTTTATGAAACCATTCCGATAATAATTTGTATGAGAATCTGCTTGAAGAATTTCTAAAGATTCATTCATTAACACATCTGTCCAATCATCTTTATTATAATCCACAAGTATTACATTAAATTTCATAATAAATATTAAACAAAACATTGTTATTCACTATCAGAATTTTCAGCTAGAACAGTACCCTGTATGGTTCTTGGATCAAAAGTACATTCAAAACATCTTTTGAACACAGATTTTAACATAGTTTTAGATGTAGGAGAGCCTGGTATGTTATCACAATCCATCATATTGTTTATTCTATCATGTTCTATATTTACATTTTGGCTATTTAAATCACCATTTACTTTGCCAGTTGTATTACATACTTCTGGTATATCTATTAAGTTGAACAGATGAGAATCTTCTTCTAAACGTTTCGATATTTCCATGTCAACATGCAGTTTTTTCCTAGCAGGTCCTTGTGGTGAATTTTCTTTTCGTTTACTCCGTTCTGATGTTACATTTACTGCATGTGAAGTATTTTGGGTTGATGTTGCTTGTGTTGTATTTTCCAATTTAGATGTAGCCAACACAAAATTAGCTTCAAATGTTGTACCGTTATGAACTATAAAGACTGCTGGTTTACCAGTTGTCTCAAAGAGAATTTGCAATGGTAAATTTAAAGCTTCTGCAAAGGTTAACAAGGCTCTGAATTCTTTTAATGTGAATGTTATAGTGGTATCAATCCCTATTATGTAGCTGTCAAATTCAGAAGGTTTCAAACTGATCTGGGTACGTATTATTTTAATTATGTCCACATTGCTGTCAACATAGTTACGGAGTATGAGAGATTGCGTTGTTGCTTCTAGTGTAACTTCATCATCTGAGCTCTGGAAGTTCCCAAGAGCTTCTGATAATATTCTTTGTGGTGATGTTATTCTGAAAATGCACATAGGGCAACACATTAATTAGATGGACAAAATTGATTCCATCCATCCATTACCCAGATTTATAGAAATGTCAGGTAAAGAGGGGACAATAAATAAGATCAAAAAAGTAAATTCTATTCTAGCCTTCCAGAACAAAATAAATAGAAATGCTAGGTGATGTAATAAGTAACAAGTAAGATATGAAGATTACCTGTTAGGCACCAAATCTTTGGTGAGCACAGCTTCCATAGCCTTGCAGTCTAGAATAGACACATAATGGGTCTTCACTATGCCATGTTTACACTTCAGCTGAAAGATTAATTTGCATGATTCCGGGTCCAGCTTTATTTCTAGGTTTTCCACCTGTTTATCCATGTGTGCTGGTGATTTGAATGCGTTCAGTGCTGACTTCATTGATATCTTGCATTTTAAACCTTCATTGTCTTCAGTTGTGTAGTAATTGTGGTTAAAATGTGAGAAAAAAGTTTTATTAAATTTCACCATTGCATATGCAGACTCCGCGGCGTTTAGAGTCCTTAGTAATATACAGTCTGGCAAAGATTCTAGGAATAGTTCATCACCGAATCTGGCTAAAGCGTGAACTGTTCTTCCTAAAACTAAAAAGTGAAATGAACATGTATTGAAAATTTCGTTAAACAAATATTACATATTATTTACATTATAGTGTTATGGTAATACGTATATACTACCTTTCACGTTGGCACCAGGTACATGACATTTCATGTTTATCGTTGAACAGTTTTTTAAGGCTTTTGATAATAATTTAAATGATAAACCTCGAGCTTTGGTGCCGGATATATAAACAAAATTAAGTCTTTTGACATATTCGTAATTTGACAGTGACATACATAATGCGTTCCGTTTAATATATGCCCAAAAATGTAAAATGTAAAATAAAAACGGTCTACATTGTTTAAGTAATGTACATAATTGTGTACATTTGTTCACGTCACACATCTAATGAAGAATCTAGAATAAAATCAACAATCATAAATAACCATATCACATCACATGTATAAAATAGAGATAAAACATCCATTTTCATTAGTTTTTGTAGCTAGCAATACTTCGCAATTCGCATCGCATATATTTTTTAGTATGTCAGTGAGTATTGCAGAGGGAGGGTGTGAATTTAGTGCAGACAAAAAATATCGAGAGAAAGTACGAATTGCCGTAAATAAATTGTAAGACATAAATATTCGTTACCCATATTGAAAGCATCCTGTGTGATACGAATAGCTGTACAACATGGATTTGACAGGTGAGAAATCAAAATTATATCATTATTTTGCGTTCACTTGAATGTCGTTAGGGTCTATATGAAATACATCTACATATCATACCCACCCATCGCCAACATTTTGGCGTAAATAACGGGTTTGGTCAATGGTCTTTGGTCTCAGTCAGAATAATTATGATGACTGTAATGAAAAATGCAGATACAAAAATAACTATCCTTTGAATACGAGTACGTACTTTTTATTTTATAAATTTGTTAGGCCTAAGAACCAGAAAATGAAAGGAACCAGGTGTGTCTTCGTTCACTTAACTATCCGTTTATCACTGCTTCTCCCAGAAACTTCTAATGTAAACGACAAGTAATTTGGAATTGTTATAATATAACTGTATGCTTTCCCGCCTTTATTTGAGTTCTTGAAATGAAAGAATGAAGTACTTGACGAGATTTTTTGATCAAGGCGGTAAAAATGACTAAAAATCTTCTGAGTGCGAGTCAGACTCGCACACTAAGGGATCTGTACCACAAGACTAACTCTAACTAAGACTAACAATATTTACGCAAGATCGACCAAATTCCTAAGTTATGTATTGTTTTTAACAGACTGAAAAAGTAAGGGAAAAATGAGGAGGTTGTCTAAGTGGAAGGCGTTCACATATATATGTTTTTTTGTTTTACGAGTATGTTCACTAATTTCACCGTCAATTGTGGACTGATTTTAGAAATTATTTGAAATTTGAAGTCTAGTCCCATTGTCACTAAATCAGAATCTGATGAGGGAATCAGATGGAAATCGAGGGAACTCCTCGTACGACACGTACAATGTGAGCTAGTTCTACCTGTCGTATCGATTTCAAACTTTGCGATTGTATGTAATTCATTCATTTCATTAATTTGCCACCGTGGAACTGATCTGACCCTGGGGTCAGGAAGAGGACAGAGGAAATCCTCAATGGGTACGAGTAAATCCCTCGAATATGGTCTTGTTTCGTTTAGTTTGATAAGCTCAGCCCGTTACAAGTGCTACACTTGCTGACAAGGGCCTGATGATGAAGCCAGGAAGTAGAAAGTTGAAGTTTTCGAGGGAAACTAGTAAACTTCTCGAGTTTCTGATTATTATGTTTGATTTGACGAGTTTGATAGAGACATTATGGTTAGTGAAGACTCACCTCAAAAGTATCAGATCGTAAATGTTCTGTTTTTTATATTGCTTTGGTTTAGTTCTGTAAAAATAAGTTTTCGGCGGTACGAACGCGTAAAGCAACATTTAACGTATAGCAATAAGTGGGCATAAAAGCTACTGAAAGTTACTTAACAAAATGTTACAACACAAAAAGTAGGTTACAGAAAATCAAATTGCACCAATAATCAAAATTTATCTTAACCTAATAACAATGTCATTTTGATCTACATCGCTTGTTCCACATAGGCGTTCGGTCCCACCTTCATGAAGTACTGCTTGAACCCTTGCTCGTTCTTGAGGAACTCGAAGTTTTCTATGGTGTTCTCTGAAACGTGCCACGCGACGATCAGTTTGCACGAGCCGTCGCTCTCTGAGCAGTACTCTAGTGGTAGCAGGGCGGAGGACCTCTTGTGGGGGTAGTACGTGTAATCGGACATGGTGCGGATACCGCAGGACTTAATGTTGCCCTCCAATGTTCTCACCACACCTGGAAACATGATATTATTCGTTTGACAGCAGTTTTAATAGCACTTTTGTGTTCAGTACCTCGAGTGTGAGTTAACCGATACTATCGCGTTTGCGTTTACATCAGGTTTGTATGAAGAATTGTGCAGCGCCTCTAGCGGCACGCTTACGAAACTGTGATTCTTTATACAAATCCGACGTATCGGTTAAAAACTCACTTGAGGTACCGGTATGAAAGGTAGCAAGTAGGCTTCTGAGTGCGCTCAGTTACCATCCAATGGCTGTATCGTCACTTACCATCAGATGAGATGAAGGCTAAGTGCAAACTCTTTTGTTTATACATTAAAAATATATTCAATACCTCCGTGAAAGAATCATCATTTTAGCTGAAGCGAGGTTGGAACAGTAAGATTCAAATTTGAATCTAGAACATATTAAGGGAACGTACTTGAAACGAACCTTTAAAACATCTGAAAAACATAAGTTCGAAATCCGAATCAAATCTTTGGACACCACTTTTTTTAAAAGCCACTTTTTTGCCGTGTTTGTCGAATACATCAACATCGCTTACCGCGGATTCTTTTATTTGAAATGGGTTTTATTACGATAAGGCCATTTCGAAAGAAAGCGTGCTCAGCCATACCCAGATCTGTATGCCGAGATAAATATGCATTCAAAAACTTTATGCGATATTACATTTACGGTGACTTGTGTTATGATATAAAGTTGACATAAAGCTTAAAGTCGGCAGCCAGTCGTGCAAAGATAAAAAGAACTAGAAACCGACTTCAACTGCCCTTAAAGTCCCTTAAAGTGCATTCATCCCCTAAAATGTTCACCCTTAGAGGTAGAATTGTCATATTTGGGTTCTGTTGATTTTCTCAAAAAACGCTGAAACAATTTTGATAAAATGTATATGGGACTAAGTCTAAAGTATGATGTAGCAAACAACAACAAAACATCAAAATAGATTCATAATTAGCGGAGCTATCGCGTACCATAAAAAAAACATAAAAAAATGTCTGGTATGGAGTCCAGGCTTGCTAACTATAATATTTACTTGGTCAGTCTATTCGAAACAAATCTACTGGTCACACATCGCGAATATGTCCACTTTTAACCACGGCAGCAAATTATCATATTGTTACTAAATTGTGTGTTTGCAGTGGGTTTTCGTACTACTTATTAAGGCACATTTTGTATAATCATGCACCCTAATGAGTATAAGATAATATAACGTAATAATAATAATATACTGTAATGAATGTGGAGTGATAAAGTATTTTTATCGTTTTTGGATTTTGTGATAAACAGTAGATAATTACGAATTCAACAGTTGTGTTATCTATATGAAAACATTAACTACATCGATCATGAACTTGAAATGAAATAAAAACAAGAGTTGTTTTGAGGATATCGCTACAAGTATTTTTTACCTTGGACTATGAAATAACACAAACACGGTTCTCGCATGATTGTATTTAAAAAATTAATCAATCAAGACGTTAGTAATAGATAATGGATTGTAATTTTAGGATACATAGATTGTTATGGAATTTGAATATAATTTTGATTAGCGAGGTATATTTAGGAGTAGGGCATCGTTTCTCAAACTGAGGGTCGCGGTCCCCAGGATGATTATTTTCAAGCGATAAATATGCTCTTATTCCTGAATATAATTTTGGAAGTCACCTTTCAATAAGCGTTTATATCAAACCGGAATTCGTCGGAATTCATTTACGGTACGAATGAAATTCAAATTTGCTAGACCCCAAACAGTTGGTTTCCAGGCTAATAAAGATACGTTGATTTGCATCGAATTTGCTTATGATGGTAGGAATGAGTCAGATAATTTTAGTATCTCACAGTCCTCCTTTAGAGGCATGCAAATATTTTATATTGGGAAACATTTAACAACATTATTTGCAGTACTACCCGTTATACAGTTATACGGAATTAAATTATTTTTATATGCTATAAATATGATGCTTATGACGATCCACCTCCATCAAAGTTTCATACTAAATGTATGTTGTCATAATCTTAATAGAATGGCTGGATTTGTGCAATAACTACCCAAAAATAAGACATCAGATTTTGATGTCACGAAATAAGTATCATTATCATACAACTTCACAGTGAATCACAATTTTCATTTTAAACACTTTTTTCGGTTATTGTTTAAAACGCCATCTATGAACCATTAGCTGCGTATCTGCTATTTTAGCTAACTATAAAGTTGTAAATTAACGATATTTACTTTGCGACACGATAATTTTATCTCCTATTTTCAGGTAATTACTTATCAAAGCCAGCTATTCTATTTTAAAAGATTATGGCAACAGAAATTTAGTATGAAAGCATTAGGCGAGGGATAACGTTAAACTATCATCTTCTCAACTGCTATGCAAAACTATCAATTAGAATAAAGAGAAAATTTTACATCAAATCCATGCCACTGCCATCAATAACTGTCGAGCTAAGCTACATGCCTGTATACTACATTCTGGGCAAGCTGTTCGGTTTCGTTTAAAGTTTGTTAATTATCTTACCACGCTTGCATGTCTCGTCGATGATCCTCTTTGGTACGCTCATGTACTGTTCCATAGTGACGTTGAATGAGGTCTTCAGACAGAGCACGTCGTCCTCCGTGTACTCCATCCTGCGGCGAGCTGGTATCGTCTCGTACTTGATCAGAGAGTTGTACACGCAAGGGTCGCGCTTCGAAACCACCTGTTGAATGATTAACGCGTTCAAAAAGAACTAAGAAATCGACTTCAACTGCCCTGAAAGTCTACATCATTCAACCACTAAAATGTTCACTCTTAGAGGTAGAACTATCTGGGTAAATATATTTTTTCTGGATAAGCGCTAAATCAGTTTCTATAAAATTTGTATGAAACCGCTTCTGAAGTATGATCGAACCAAACAAAAAAGAATCATTAAAATAAATTCATAAATGGCGGAATTATCGCGTAACATAAATTTAAAAAACCAGTCTAATTGAGAAACTCCTCCTTTTTTTGAGGTTGGACATATATCTATGTTTTCGTCAGCTAAATACATGGAATTTATGTATATACATAAAACTACAGACTAGAAAGCCATAAATAACACCGGTGTAAAAAAACATTTCGGTCTTTTCCAGGCTTTATTTCGGAGAGAGTGCGGTAGTATTACACAACCGAATTCCACGGCCCTCTTTTAACAACCGGTAAACCCGAAGAACGGTTCCACCTCTACTTAGTTGTCAGTCCACCATTTCGCACGAAGCGTTTCGCTGCTTCATTTATTATGCGTACAGCTAAGGAGTGGAGTTCCCAGCCGGCTGTTGTGTTTCCCGAGCGTTACAATCTGGATGTCTTCAAGGCTAAAGTAAATAGGGCATTTCTTTGCAACTGTGCACCATCCTAGACCACAAAGTCGCCTAACGTAAGGTGAGATTATGGTCAAACGGAAGCCTATCTTCTTGGAATTTGTTAGATTGTAATTTGTTTTTCGGGATTCGTTTGGGTCTTTTATATATATCGTTTCATCTTTAATTTAAATTTCGAAAATCCTTCTTGCACATAATATCATCAAGTTTAATACATATTACAGAGAGTATAAGATCCACGTAATTTATAAATACTCGTACTTAAACTAAGGCGTACTAAATATTTTGCCTGTACAATCTGTACACGGATGATAATTCGCGGATTTGACGTCTCAGTTCCTTTAAAAAAATATATGTATGTTATCATAAATATCATAATTCGTAGATGAAGAAATCACAAGCAAAACTTAAATACAAGTTTCGGCGCAAAAAATAGCCAATTGTCTGACAACGCCGATTACGCAGTTTTTTTTTGTTTTACGTTGGTGTACCTATTTATAGCACCTAGGTTCTAAATTACATTTTCAGCGCTGTGTTGCACTGTGAACCTAGTACACTGGCAGTTTTTCGTCTGTAATTAATCTTATATTTGAAATATCATGGCTGGAGGAGGTTGACGAATATTTCTGGCCACTCATTATTTTTAACAAGGTTCGCCCAACCGGTTTCACCGGCCCAAGTGATACTTTGATTCGGTGCTCTTTATACGTTTATGTGTTTGTTTTTAATTATGTCATATTCATCCTTCAATTTAACAATTTAGCATATTCCTTCTATAACGTATTATTTAAATATCTGTTTACATAATTTTTACACGTGTATCATTACCGATTAGGAGCTAGCGTCATAATATAAGCCATTATCAAAATCAATCCTAGGATCAAAGTCTTGGAGATAATGGATGACTTAGTTGTGTATAAAACATGTGCCTGCTGGTAAATTTACGAAAACTGAAAAAGTTTGTAATACTTTTGTGATTCTGTGAATGTTCTATCTACCTACGGAACCACCGATAAATGAACTTCGAACTACCAAGACGGCCCAGCTCCTTCGGAAATATGAAGAATCAAATTTTATAACTTATGTTTATACTGAATTCTGGTTGTTTAATAGTTATATTTTATATTACAACTAGTCAATATGATAGCGCAATTCATGTATATCTACTTTCGCAAGAGTAGGAATTTAGGTCTCGAACTAAATGGATTGCCGAATACACATTACATATACAATCATCATTTTTATGGTAGATTCCTTCCCTCTGCAGATATCATTTAAAATTGCATTTTTCGCACAATTCAGAATTTCAGAAACACTAATAAGAGTTAATATGTCATTCACACACCACATATTCCTCAATCACTTGTTCATTTTGCTACTGTATGTATAATAATTTTCTGATAACGATTCTAGTAAGCACGTTATTTTTAGATTTTAGTTTAACTCATTTTTGTAGCGTTATCTTGCGTTCCTTACACTCCGATTGCTTAGCCTGTCCATTCATCGTTCTTTATGTAGATTATTTTTATATAAAGGTATGTATGTAATATATAACATACAAATGTAGGTACCTCCTGTCCGATACACCTCGGCGTAGTGATCCGCCTGCGATACATCACAGCAGACTTGGAGGCGGCGGGAAGCTGCACTATGCCATTGCAAAGAGACCAGACTCCTTCCCTGATTATATATGTTCGCGGAGGCTGGTTGACTGTGGAAACCGTTACTGCGGTAACTCCAGATCTGTGGAACAATACCTGCTTCATCATGTTTTAATTTAATTTATTTTTCTAATCTCTCTCTCTAACTCAAGAACGGTTGAATCGGTTTTTATCCTTCATTTTTTGAATTTATTCCGACTTGACTCAGCCCCCAATAGCAGAATAACTATTAATATTGGGATAAATTCGTTTCGTCACCATTGAAGGACGTGTGCTTTGATAAAATTGTCAGCTACTTGATTATTTTTGTTATTATTCCTGACAAAATTGGTATCGCAACTAATTATTATCAATGTTATTTACGGGCGTAAAATATATTAAATAAAACCACCATTTTTGGGTTCCATGAATGTACTGTAAAAACAAAAGCTAAAACGTATAAAAACAAAAGAATAAAAAGCTTCATAGACAATTATTCTAAGAAGTTCGGCGTCGGCAACATCGCGGGCCCCGTGCAGCGCACAACTTAGTAGGTGACGTCGCCGAACAAATTTAGAGGGAATTTAAAGTGAGGAGCCCAACACCACGAGCTTCCTAGTAGGGCGCCGTAACACCCCAGCTGCTGTAGTCACGTCTGCGACACGAATTACGTTGTCTTTGCCCGGGTAGACGTTGGAGACGCGACCTCTAGGCCACACACCGCGTGGCAGGTTGCCATCTGCTATCAGCACAACGTCTCCTACCTTAAGAGGCGACGACACAGAGTTGACGGACGGGCGAGGGGTTAATATTGGCAAATACTCCTTTACCCATCTTGCCCAAAAATGATCCGCCAGGCGAAGCCCCTTACGCCAATTTACCCTTCGAATAAGATCTGTGTCATCGACCCGAGCAAGTGGCCAATATGGCGATGATTGCCCCAACAAAAAATGGTTCGGTGTGATGGACTCTTCGGAGCTTGGTTCCGTGGAAACGTGCGTTAAGGGCCGCGAATTTACCAACGCCTCCGCTTCTAACAAAAGCGTATAAAAAACTTCTTCACTAGGTGAGCGTTCCTTTAGCGTCGCATTCAGCGCAACCTTCACGGTACGGACGAGACGCTCCCAGCATCCTCCCATGAACGGTGAGGCTGGGGGAATAAAGCGCCACTCAAAACGTAATGTACTTGCTGCAGTTTGCATATCCACTTGATATAGATGTTTGAGAGTTGTATCTGCTCCAACAAAAGCTGTGCCGTTATCAGAATATATCCGTGTAGGACAGCCGCGCCGGGCCACGAAGCGACGTAAAGCCATAATTGCGGAATCTGAAGAAAGGCTACTCACAACTTCCAAATGGACCGCTCGAATCGTTAGGCAGGTAAACAGAGCCACGTATCGCTTTTCTCTACGCCGTCCAATTGTCACAGTGATAGGGCCAAAGTAATCTAAGCCAGTAAATGTGAATGGCTTACTGCCGAAGGCAAGACGATCTGCAGGCAAATCTCCCATTGGTGGAGTAGACGGCAAACCTCTGTGTATCCTGCACCAATAGCATGCTTTTACAAAGCGCCGCACAGCTGGTCGCAATCCAAAAATGTAAAATTTCTGACGCATTTCGTTTACGACTGTTTCTATATTGGCGTGAGCGTATCTTCTATGATAATGGCCAATCAATAGTTGCGTGACGGGATGCTTGGCAATTAATACAATCGGATTTGGTCGAAAAGATTTTACTTGAACAGCTGCAGTCCTCCCGGATAAAACTAGAAGTCCGTTTTCATCTATAGTCACGTCCAATTTGCGTAGTGGACTTCTGCTGGGAAACGGAGAGCTTGATTTTAAGTGTTCATATTCTTCTCGAAACGAATCCAGTTGAGACTTGAGGAGCAGGTTTCTTTCCGCTTTATCCATATCAGAAGAATTTAGAATTTTGTAATTTTGAGGTATAGTCTGAACCAAATTAAGCCGAAATAATCTAGCAGCCAAAAAAATGCTAGCTGTAGCGCGAAGTAAACGCAACCAATCGCTAAAATGCGATATATCTGCCACAACCGGTGAAGGTAGCGATACAGCGGTTTCAATAACTCCCACCTGCTCTGTTTGTTTCAGTTCATCCAGAACAGGTGGAAAGTTGAGCTCATCGAACGGTAGCTTAGGCCAAGTTGCCGCGGCTTTGGTCAAAAATTCAGGGCCAGAAAACCAACGTGACGAAATTTCGAATTTAGATTTAGTTTTGGTAGCATCATCGGCAACGTTTAAAGAGCTTGGGACATATCTCCATTGATGTCCTTTTGTTGTCTCTAGAATTTCACCCACTCTATGGGCCACAAAAGGTTTAAATGTTCGAGCATCACTTCGAAGCCATCTCAGTACGGTTACACTGTCGCTCCAAAAGACAGTAGATGCGACTGTGTATCTGTGAGCTTCCAGGATATAAGTTGCCAGGCGAGTGGCAATAAGGGCTGCTTGTAATTCCAAACGTGGAATAGAGACTGGCTTCAAAGGAGTAAGTCTTGCCTTGCCAGCGATCAAAGCCAGCTTTATGCTTTTGTCAAGGTATTGAAAGCGCCAATAAGCCACACAAGCATACGCAAGCTCACTCGCGTCGGCAAAAACGTGGAGCTGAATCTCGCAAGGATCATTACAATCTACGTAACAACGTGGAATAGACCCGACAGATAGATCCACTAAGTCTCGGAACCATGACTTCCACAATTCTATAAAACGTTCCGGAAGGATAGAGTCCCAGTCAGCTACCAATTTCCAGGTCTGCTGAAACAAAATGCGTCCGCGGATAATTATTGGCGTTAGAAAGCCTAGAGGATCATAAACCTTCATTAAGTGTGAGAGCATGGACCGTTTCGTAAAAAGATCTGGTTGATCACGTAAGTCTCGTAAGAAAACTAAAGAGTCATCGCATATATTCCATGTGACACCGTCAGGATTCGGTGGGGCATCACAAAGTTCAGCGTAACCCTTTTCAATAGTGCTATTTACGTTATCGCGGTATAATTTTGCGTATACTGGATCTTTTTCAAACTTCCTTTCGAGAGACCGAAAGCGCGACAGTGCTAAATTGTAACTATCCGGGACATTCAAATTATCAGCACACCATAATAAACCGGTAGAAAAACGACCTGAATCTAAGCGACATGTAGTTCTTTGCAAAATGTTGAACGCACGTTTGTCGTTTTCAGAGGGAAAGTCTTTTTTCGTAATGCCAATAGAGTCCAGACTGTAATGTTGTTTTATAAGTTCGTCTAAAGAATTTTCAGTTTTATGAGACATTGTTATGTGATTAAAAATGTCGACCGGAGCGGTTTTACTCGAAGTGTAACCGAATAGGACCCAACCGAGTAGAGTTTCGACTGCTACCGGTTGATGACGAGTACCACGACGCACTGACAATGGAATCGTAAGATGCCAGTTATCGGCTCCGATCAAAACTGTAGGCTTTGCATTTTCGTAACAAAGCGTACGTGCTATGTCGGCCAAGTGAGTAAAAGCCTTAATTTCATCGAGAGAAATAGACTGAGGTCGTATGCCCAGGTTTGAAATAGCCCGTGCATTTCTGAGCACATGTGAATCCGAACTATTTTGACCTTTTACGGTCACATCGACAAAACTTATTTCAGATTCTTTTGAAAGACCGCCTATGCAGTTTACCTTGATAGATGAAGTAGGACCCCGAGCACCAACAGCTGCTGCGACTTCTTCATCTATTAGTGTTGCCGTGGAACCGTCATCCAGCAGCGCGTACGTAGCCACGCTACCTAGAGGACCAGATACTGTGATAGGTACCACCTTAAGTACCACCGGCAACAGCTGCGAGCAGTCTGGGAAAGAATGTGCCACTGACACATCAGGGAAATCTTTCTTCAATGAAGTACTCGGCTGTGCTACAGACGAAGATGGGACACATGTAGAGTCAAAGTGATTAGAACATTCTGGTTCTCGATGAAGAAGCGTGTGATGACTACGAGCTCGATGACAACTAGGAGCCTTGCAATAAGGCATGCGCCTACATGTATACACGTTGTGAGAGGCGGGCCTAAGGCATTTCCTACATATTTTATTATTAACTACATACTGCCACCTGTCGTCAACGCTCAGAACTAGAAATTTCTTACAGTCAATCAGAAAATGACAACCATCTTTACAAAGGGAGCATACAGTAGCTACAGAGTTCGAGGACTTTCGAAAAGATGTCGCTGTTTTGCCTGGGTATATAGAGGAAGACCGTTGCGTACTCACATGTTTAATCTCCTCGTCACCAACCTCTTTACTCAAAATGACATCGTTCAAAGAATGAATTTTGACACATTTGTCTGATTTATGTTTGTCAAGATGCAAATCGGGTATGAAAGCCAGTTGCAGATGCAAACTCACCTCTTGAGAGAGATATTCTGCCATCAGCTCGATCTTGGTTTTCCCACTATTAAGTTTAGGAGCTGCGTAGTCGACAAATCGAGCTCTCAACAACGGTGTCAATTTTACCAACACCGCAGTGTAGAGCTCTGGTGAAGATAAAAACTCTGTTCTTTTCATCAGTTTAATAGACTCTACGCAATTCCTAACCTTAGAGGCGAAAATATTTAGTTCTTTACCAACCTCATTGGGTAGCTTGGGTAGAGCACGTATCGACGCTATTTCATGCATGATGATGAATTCTGTTTGTGCAAACCTTCGCTGCAACTCCATCATGACGAGATCAGGATCTTGCGCAGAAATAATGAGACTACTAACGGTTTCACGTGCTGAGCCGCGAAGCGCAGCGTTTAGCCTTGCTAAGTTCCCTGCTGCAGTGAACGCCGCCTTTGAGTCTTCGTAGCACTTTTGGAAGAGAAGCCACTCAGTGACGCGCCCATCGAACAGCGGCAAGCGCGAATCTAAGGATTTAGAACAATCACCAACCTTATTGTCCGTTAGCTTCTTGAGGATTTGCACGAGGGTGGCCTTGAAGTCTTGCTCTTCATTTTGTGTAGCCTGACCACTATCTAGTATTTTATTTTTGTTACAAGTTTGTGCTTGTGTGCCTATTCTATTTAGTGAGTGTATATCGGCGCTGCCAGAGGGCGGAGACGGCAATGGTAATGGCGGGCACGCTAGCTCGCTCATTTCCACGCCGTGGTTACCTGAAAACATGACTTGTGTCGTGTCTAACCAATCCTCTACCCTGGCTCGACTGGAGGCGCGACTTCCACGAGAAGCGGCTTCAATGGCCGCAAGCTCCGCTTGCAGCTCTAGCTCCGCCACGGCGCGTTTGCGCTCGGCGGTGCGAGCGGCAACTGCAGCGCGCTCCTTCTCCTCTTCAGCTATTACAAGGAGACGCGCATGCCGCGCCTTAGCGGCAAGCTGTTTTACAATGGTGCTAGACGAAGTACTAGCTGTGGATTCTGGTCGAGAAGAGACGGGCGTACAGGGCGTGCCGCCGGCGGCGGCCGCCGTTTCAACTGTGCCCATAGGCCCCGCGATACCCGAAGGTCCCGCAGTTGAGGCTTGAGCCTCTTCTACAACAGCGCCTGGGCGCTCCACTTTTGCGGCTTCGCCTGTTTGGCTTCGAGTTAGCACCATATTACACTGCAAAACTATTAAAACGCACTATTACCGCGCACTATAACACAATATTGCACTAGCACATCAAATATACACCAATTCTGACACCAATGTTATTTAATATACACCACTTCTGACACCAATGTTATTTACGGGCGTAAAATATATTAAATAAAACCACCATTTTTGGGTTCCATGAATGTACTGTAAAAACAAAAGCTAAAACGTATAAAAACAAAAGAATAAAAAGCTTCATAGACAATTATTCTAAGAAGTTCGGCGTCGGCAACAATCAATTAATCTTGAAAGTCACGATGACAAGCTATTATTTCATGATGATGCCATGCTAAAATTGACTCTGGCAAATATCTTTAGCCTTTTACATCTTTAAATGTAGTGTATTCGTAATAAGAGACACAGGTAGATCTGTTCAAGTTCTTTTTAAACCCGCTAAGTTTTGTGGATAATTTTCTACCTAATTCAAATCACAGCACAGCCTACCTGCCGTTAGCGATAGCATCCTTTAAAACATTTTCTTTCATCGTCAGCTCGATGATTTGCCCCTTCAGAGTTTCAACTAGATTCTCTGCGGTGTCCAGCGACCTCTCCAGTTTCTCCTTCAACACTGCTGCAGGGGACATGATTGTTCTTGTTCTGTCGTCACTCGTTGCTTGGTCGCCATTTACAGCACTTCCACTCATTTTTTTATTGACGTCCCCGTAGTCTATATCCATTTCCTCAAAAGCGGATTGTTTTAGCCCTGCATTTTCTTTCCTGTGAATATCAATGGTATGAAACAAATACAGCCCTTGCGTGAAATCTTCGAACATTATAAGCTACTTATATGAGGTGTTGATAGTGTATATTCGTATATTTATTAGCATATGCATAACTTGTATCTTGTATGCTTATTTATTTTTGCTGTTTTTTTTTAAAATCTCCATTGTGTTTTCTTATCAGTTTGTGTGCTTCGAACAGCTCAAGGTACCTACTATTGGTGGACAGTTATTATTTTTTCATAGTAATTTTGAGATCATAAAGTTTTGAAATTTTTAATACTTACAATTGATTTTGCATCGGTAGCACCCACTCAGATATCTGTGAGCAAACAAATCACAATATTAGCGTATTACCACACATTATATTTTTACTTTATAACTAAGTGGTACTACTTTCTTAGCGATCCCTGCATTGTAGTAGTGTTCAATAGTTTCGATATAAAACACAGTACTTCAATCAATATTGAAAATATTATTCTTGCTTGAAAATCTCGTAAATATCTTCCTTTTATAATGAATTCCTTAATTTTATAATAAATAACTTCTCAACACTTACCCAATCACAATAATTTAATTGAAATAAACACGCCAACAAAAACAATCTATAAATCATTTTGTTCTGGAAACGATCGTTTTCTCTCCAAACGTAGACATAAAGTGCAGATTGTTGGAGAAATGTTTACAAATCTATGATAAGGGCGACAATCCAATGGTGGTTGGGAGCCATTGTTTCGGAGGCGGCGAGCGAACTTGAGTTTTTTACCAAAAAGTTTCTACAGGTGCTCAATTATTCAATGGAAATGATCAAGATCGATTTATACCTAGCCGTATTTAATTTGTTTTATCTATACTCCTGGTGCACACTGATATGACGCCAAAATCGGGCCTTAGAGAGTTTAAAGATTTGCATGTGTCAGACGACCCAGAAACCTAATTCTGCCTAATGAGCAAGTCATCAGATTGGGTACGACTCAGAAATAACTAAACGTAACCATATTTATATTACGGTGATGTGACGAAAAAAGTGTTTTAGATTAGGTTCTTTCAAACATTACAGTTATCGAGAAAATTTTCACCAATCATGTCTTCATCCTAACCTTTACTCGACAAAGCCCTCTAATTTTAACTGTCCAAACATACTTGTAGCTTCCGTAAAACCTGAGAAATCAGAGATCAAAGTTAAAAAAAGACGTAAGACTACATGCATTAATATATAAAAGTATATTTGCGAAAACTTTCATGCAATTAATATAATTGTAAAGGCATACACAGTATTGCCTTTCAAAATTTAATTAAGCCTCCCGAGGAAGATGCGCCTCCCACTTTGAAACCCCCTGCTGTAATCGAAAGAGGCTATGTTGGTAAGACCACGTGGTCGGATTCAAGGTTGCATTGTTTTGTAGCTGTCCCTCTCCGAGCCCTATCCTACCCGAGCGCGTACGGTGAGACAGCATACATTACGCGATGTTATCCACCCGTTATTTGGATGTTTCGTAGTCCAGGGATCATTTGAAGGATACAGTATATTATGTAACCATTTTTTTAATACAGTGTACTAATAAAATTTCAGATGTCGGTGGTTTTTCCAAATTGTTCTAAATTGATTCATACTCTTGTAAATCAGGTTCAAAGTTGGGACTTTTTATTACCGAAAAATACAATACTTTGACGCCCTGTAACTCTGGAAGTATATACTTAAACGAAAATCTGACTCACCACCGACACAGGCATTTGTTTCTAGATTGTGTCTTGAAAATTTCATAGATTTTCATAGCTTAATACTCAAAATATGACTGGACTACGTTTGTATGAACGCTTTGACAACAGCATACCCTCTTAACCCGTAGTTGATAAAGTTTTGATTAATTATTTCATGTGATTCACAGATCTCTGTTCGATACTTCATATTTTTAGGGTTCCGGTGGAAAACCCATATAATGTTTCTGGTATCTGTCTGTCCGACCGTTACAGCTGATAATCTCAGCATTAACGAATGACTTGAAATTTGGCATAGCTATGGGAAATTGGACAGTTGAGAATTTGTAATCATTTTTATTGGTACACTCTCAAACAGATTTTGTAAGCGGTGTCTCTTATCTTGTAAATATTTGCATGCCTCTAAAGGTGAAATATGAGAAACTATAATTTTCTGACTATCATCATATTTACCATGTTTTTATAATTTAAAAAAACAACTAAGTTAGTTATGCGGTCAGGAAAATGAATCTTATATGTATGTTTCTTTTCGTGGCCAGTTGTATAAGATACATATACCTGTTACCTGTGTAAAGAGATTCAGAATGATATTATTTGTTGCAGTGGACGAGTTCATAGACGGTCTACTGACGAAGCAAGCCTTGGAGACACCCTCGGACACAGGCAAACCTGAACAGCTGGTCCTCGAGCTACCGAAATGGTTCGACGAAAAGAAATTTAACCAGTAAGGATCATCACCCCAAAGGACCACCATCATTGTGAAACTGAAAAGTTCTCTGCTAAAGTTGAGATTTCCCGCAAATCGGCTTTTTAATTAGAATATTTCCCATCATCGTCAAGCTTTGCAGGCAGATCGGTGATCACAGGAAGATTTTTTTTGTTCAACCGACTCCAAAAAGGAGGAGGTTTTCAATTCGACTGTATTTGTATTTATGTTACGCGATAACTCAGCGAATTATGAATCGATTTTGATGATTTGTTTGGTAGAGCATATTTTAAAGGTCCCATATAAATTTTATCGAGTGAATTATATTCATGCAGCGCTTTTTGAGAAAATCAACAACACCCAAATATGTACCCCAAATTCTACCTCTTAGAGGGAACAATTTAGGGGATGAATGCTGCAGACTTTTAGGACAGTTGAAGTCGGTTTCTAGTTCTTTTTGAACGCGTTAATTTATTGTTTTGTATGTTCGTTACTCAAGGCGCAGTTCAGCAAATAAATATTTGAAAATATTAAATTTTTCTACATACGATGCCAGTCCGGAGCGAACGCTTTGCAAAATAAACTAGCTATTGATTTGGCTAAGTGATTAGTATTCCCTTAAATAATTTTACAGAATGTGATGTCACAATCAGTAAAAACATGCATGCTTTTAATGTTATTATTACAGTTGAGTATAAATAAGTAAAAAGTACTGTATATTTGCAAATAATTGTAATGGATTTCAGATTTTCGGTTGATTGCAGATTAACTTTTCAGAACGCGTTGTAACAAATATTTTCGGGGGATTTACAAAATTATTTAAGATTCTTAATCCTTATGCTTAAGGCGATCCACCTTCATCAATGTTTCATATTAAATTTCTATAATATAATTTCTAAAAATATACTAGCTGGATTTGTGTAGTAACTATCTAAAAATAGGACATGAGTATCATTTACGTACAACTTCACAGTGAATCAAAATTATCATTTTAAACACTTTCTTTCAATTATTGTTCAAAACGCCATCTATGAACCATTAGCTGCGTAACTGCTATTTTAGCTAACTATAAAGTTGTAAATTAATGATATTTATTTCGCGACACTATAATTTCATCTCCTATTTTTAGGTAATTACTTATCAAAGCCAGCTATTCTATTTAAAAAAATTATGGCATCAGAAATTTAGTATGGAAGCATTAGGAGAGGGATAACGTTAATGACCTAGTCTTAAAGAACGTATTTTGCTGAGATTTTGGTTATTGTCGAGCCAGCAAAATATCAACTTCAAAGTAATTATGGACGTTGTTTTGGAGGGTATAATGGCTTATTTCCTGCGTCCGCCCCTTGTACACTTCTCAGATAAGATACAGCTGTCATTAACATAACAATGAATGAACAATTGCGGGGCAGATAATAACTACTCATTCACTTTTGACTTGTAGTTGACGCGGTGTCATTGTAGCGCGATGTCATCCTTCATCACTTTGCGTTAATCTGTTGCGCAATTCCACACAAAACACATAATACTCAAGTACTACAGAAGAATCGCTTTGCTAAGATATTTATAAATAGCGACTCTTGCTAGACTCAATAAGGAGCAATTCGGACTTCATATTGCGCAAGGCCTAACCCTAAAATTTTGTGTATTCTCTTCTGTCGCGACTTCCGACGTAGAAAGAGTTCGCGCTCTATTCAACCAGAGTGCATGGATTCTATTCATCATCTGATTAATTCCACTGCCGAAAATAAGTGTCCTTCACATATTCAACGGGGGGATCTTGCTTGATTTCATCGTCATCATCAGATAGGAAACGTCCACTGCTGAACATAGGCCTCCTTCATGGTACGCCACATCGATCGGTCCCGAGACACCTGCATCCAGCGACTCCCCGCGACCTTAACCAGGTCGTCGGTTTACCTAATAGTTGGACGGCGAGACGTTTCCCGGTACGTGGTCGCCACTCGAGAACTCTGACACCCCATCGGTTATCGGTTCTTCGAGTGATGTGGCCTGCCCATTGCCACTTCAGCTCACTGACTCGTCGAGCTATGTCGGTTGATGATTTAAGTGTAGATAAATTTAGCTCCCCAATTCCCATATGCTGACATTACTTGATCAATATTTGACGAGACGATACGGATGGTGCTGTGATTTAGGCTTGTTCTTGCTCGTTCACTACTGGGATTCGCTAAACACGGCTCATTCAGCGTAATGAACTACTCTCTCGTCGTTCAGTAGATCAGTTGACTCAGTGAATATCTGACCGGTGTTAACTCAACCTCTGCCGTGAGCAAGCGAGAGCGTGTCGGGTATGAGAGTCGGGATGAATCATCATGAATGATCATCAACCGACTTCAAAAAAGGAGGAGGTTCTCAATTTGACGCGTATGTTTTTTTGTATGTGTTACGCGATAACTCCGCCAATAGTGAATCGGTTTTGATAATTCTGGGCTACCGAAATGGTTCGACGAGAAGAAATTTAACCAGTAAGGATCATCACCCCAAAGGACCACCATGGTTGTTGTCATACGGAAAAGTTCTCTGCTAAAGTTGAGCTTTCCTGCAAATCGGCTTTTTAATTAGAATATTTCCCATCATCGTCAAGCTTTGCAGGCAGGTCGGTGGGTGATCACAGGAAGATGTAGTGCTATTTTTCAACCGACTCCAAAAAGAAGGAGGTTCTCAATTCGACTGTATTTTTGTATTTATGTTACGCGATAACTCCGCGAATTATGAATCGAGTTTGATGATTTGTTTGGTAGAGCATACTTCAGAGGTGGTCCGATATAAATTTTATCGAAATTGATTGAGCGCTCTTTGAGAAAATCAACAAAAACCAAATTTTGATTCAATCGAAGTCGGTATTTAGTTCTTTTTGAAGATTACACTAGTAGCTAGTTAGAAAACGAAATTAAGTACTAGAAATTTCTGACATGCATAAATAAAGATAAAAATTTACAAAAAGATGAGGCGAGTTAGTGGTTAGTTAGGATGGGTATTAGACTAAAATCACCAAATATTTTCTTTAATTTCGTGTCGAGTTTACCTTCTAAATTTTTTAAGTAAAGGTAAAATATTTTTATTGAAATATTAAACGGGTGGTACATTTGCTACCTACTATGTTACAGATTATACTCTGATCTGATAATTATAGACCAGTCTTATCTATGTACCCTAGATGAACTCGCAAACAAATCTTTGTAATACAGTGTAGTAGATATATTATATAGTTTGCTTCGTCTTCACATTCATTCGTGCATTTATTATTTCTAAGCCATTGCCTAGCATCCTAGCTCTGTTGGAAGGAAACCAAATAAAAACAATGTCTTGATGTTTTTTGTTTTGCACGGTCAAAGTTCTTTCAACAATCAAACGGTCAAGGCAAGGATGTATTATTTCTTATACCTTTATATTCGACATAATTTTCGTAAATAATGACATCGGTTTTGTATGTATATTTGCAGCAGATTGCTTCAATCAAAATCTGTCGACTTGAATTTTTGTTAGTGTAACTTCTGTCAGATCAGAGTTAGTTTAAAAGGAACCTTGTCAGCCGGAACACAGTTTTCATTGTACTGTGCTCCAGAATTGACACCTGACCGGCACGGTCACCTCAGCGACATCTTTGGTATTCTTGAAGAACTGTCTTGCACTTAAACTAGATAACATCAAAAGTGATTGTAATAATAAGAGTACTTACCTATGTTTTATTCAAATGATTACCCATGCTGCAATAATGTTTTATAGCAGTCCCTAAACAAAATAGTAAACCAATCGAAACCTCTCCGCTATCTCCATCGGTTTTGTAATGTCGTGGCTTGCCCGTTGCCATTTTAGTTTATTGACTCGTCGAGATATATCGTTCGTCTTCCGATTTCTTGAGCTAGCAAGATACAATAACTTGCTCTATATCAAAACATTACCAAACTTGAAAGTGCAAAAATGGTGAAAGTATGAGACTGTAGCTGAACATCTGAACTGGGGTGCAATTCATTCAGGACAAACATCCTTACAAACTCAACCAAAACATTTGCTGACGATACGATACCTCTAGTCAACAAGCTCAACAAGGATCAATATCGAATGAACTCAGCAAAGACATCTGTGAACCGAGAGGTTGTAAGAAAGTTCGTCCTTAGTGAATGCGCCCCGTGAACTATGTACTGAAATCCACGCAGACGACGTCGATGGCAAAAGTTTGCACTTTGTTCCTTAGAGCGCGTCGCTTCTACTGGGATCACTGTTTCTCGTTCTCTACGTCGATGCTGTTGGGCCTGGTGGCGGTGTTCGCGGTGCCCTCCATACTCAAGGTGCTGATTGGCTCCCGGCGATCCTCCTCCGTCTACACCGCCTACAAGAGGTACCTGTCCACGTTGCTACACACCATCTCCTGGTTCGAACATGAACTCAAGCCTGGAAGCACGTGAGTATTATATTACAATTCGAAATCATTAAATAAGTTCAAATCAAAATTAAAACAATACATTGCAGATCAACCGCTCATATAATTAGAAATTGTCTAGACATATTGCACGACTCTGTAATGCCAACTGTTACATAGTTACATTAATATTATTTGTGATTACTCTTTGAGCGTTAACTGAAATGTAAATGTCAACAAAGGTTTTGACCTTACAACTTGAATGTTGATATGCCAGAGAAGTATGTCGAGATAGTAAAAATGACTTCCGATAGTCTCTGCCTGTCACATATGTGGTTTCTGCCTACCTTGACCATTAACCATAAGGGCTGCACCCTATACCCATCTTCCCGGCCAGCACCTCCAATCGAAACAAGGGTCCAACTCCAAGATAAATTTTTAGATGTACAATGTACTTTACTGTAAATTATATTTAGATCGCAATACATATGATACAGATTGTCATAATTCGCAAATGCCATATTATGATGCATAATTGCCTTTGTCTAGGTCATGGAAATCGCTCTACGCTGTCAGAAGCAGGCACCTGCGTGCTGGTCTCGCCTCCAAACTGAAGGGCGGTGACGTGGTCTCCCAAAGGGATATCGCGCTCACACAATTCGGGTTCATCGGTTTCTCCATGTTGAAACCGGACGCTTTCGGCATCCGGCAACTGAAAGAAGACGACTGGGAGGCCTACAACCATCTGTGGAGGACGCTGGGACATATGATTGGGCTGGAGGATAGGTCAGTTCAACTTTTGAGATATTAATATATAACGAGCAGAGATTGTAGAAAGATAGGAAGGTTTTTGAATAGCAATAGGCCCTTCAACACTCTCCTATGGCTTGCCTTGGTCAGTCGAGCTTTGTGATTACATTACTGTGTCCTTGGAGTTTTAGGTTCCTTAATAGCGTATACAGGGAAAATTGCGTTTGAAACAGAATCCGCACCTCTCTGTACCCTATAAGTGATCGCCCCTCCATGTAAACGTGTGTAGTACTTATATTTATTGTTTGACAACCTCCGTAGCCATAATTTATATATGTCACCATATTGTAACACAGTAAGAATACCACAAAACCAGTAGATATGCAATTAAGAATAACTTATACAGGGTGGTCCAAAATGTGACGTCCAAAAAATTTTTTTAGATTCCTTACACCTGGGTGTATCCGAAAATACCCCATGTATGTTCCGCGATTTTTTGTAGTTTAGAAGTTATGATTTTTTAAATGTATACAGGGTGGTCCAAAATGTGACGTCCAAAAATTTTTTTTAGATTCCTTACACCTGGGTGTATCCGAAAATACCCCATGTATGTTCCGCGATTTTTTGTAGTTTAGAAGTTATGATTTTTTAAATGTATATTTCGAATTTTCTGCCGGAGCGACTTAAAATAATCGTAACTTGTTTAATAGTAAGGTTTTTTTATTTATTTTTTCTCGAAAGTGATCGTCTTGAATCACCCTTTCTACTTTATTATCAACTACACAACGTTATTCATTACAAGTTACCGAAAAAAGGGACGAAAGTAAAAATTTTAGGTTTGAGTTGAACGGAGCAAAATTTTCAAAAATTTCTTAATAATACAAAATTAATGTTTCATTGGTTCAAACTAATTTTAAAAACTCCAGCAGTTTGTCAGCTTACCAAATAATAATAAAAAAGTTGTTCTTAATAGGCGATTTTACGACGAAATTGGCTTCAGAACTTAGTTAGGTGAGAATGCATAAAAAAAAAATGTTGTCGTAAAAAATGTTTAAGCTTATTTTTTTTTTCATTTTTATGGCCTACATTAGCAAGGCATCAAAAGCATTCAAATAATCTCAAATTGAACGATCAGTGACACATTTCATTTTCTGTTTTTAGACATGAAATTATGAAAGCTAGAATTAAACCAAAATCTACTTCAAGGCCAATCACACACAATGACACAAAGCAATAAATAACACGTTTCAAAAGGCGCCAGGCCAGTAAGGTCTTTCTCTTTCGCACTGTTATGGTTGCGTAGAAGTACGAAAGAGAAAGACCTACTGTCTTGGCCACAAAAGTCAGCCGTGCGCGCTAGGGGTTTTTTACCTGCACTTCCCTCTCCCCCCTCTCCCCATACATTCTCCGTAGCATCTCACTGTATCGTCCGTCCGCTAGTCGTTCACTCACTTCCATCGCGTGTGATACTACTTGACGTTGCTTCTTTCCGATACCGATATTTTGAACCTACTTTCGCTTTGTTACTGGACTCCGATTTGCCTTACGACTAACTTGTGCTTGTGTTACGGACTCCGATTTGCCTTACGACTGACTTGTGCTTGTGTTACGGACTCCGATTTGCCTTACGACTGACTTGTGCTTGTGTTACTGACGGCAACATGAGTAATTTTAGTCTAAGCCAGTACGCAGAAATGCACTTTTACTATGGTATGGCCAAAGGAAACGGTCATTTAGCCGCAAGGCTATATCGTCAACAACTGGACCGGCGAGGAGAAATACTGGACCATTACCCGGACCATAGGGTATTTATTAATACTCATAATACGCTGATGGCCGGGCGTATCCCCGGTCGTAGCCAAAGGCACGAAGGAGTACCCAGAGTAGATCCGGACAGAAGAGATGAAGTCATCGCAGCTGTAGAAAGAGACTCTTCTACGAGTTCCAGAGCAATAACCAGAAGGACTGGAATACCACGGACCTCAGTTCTAAGGATATTGAAAAATGGTATGTCGTTTTGTTTTTTATTTACACAAAACATAAATCACAGATACAATGCCAGGTATTAGACTTCTTCCTGCCTAGGTGGTGAGTAATAGTCCTTTTCTTTTTTCAGAAGGCTACCACGCTTACCACATTCAGCGCGTTCAGGAGCTACAAGCTTCAGATTACCCTAGAAGAGTTGCTTTCTGCGAAACAATGATACAAAGGTGTCAGGAAGACCCAGATTTTTTTAATAAGATCTTATGGACCGATGAATCCCGTTTTGAAAACACTGGAGTATTTAATATCCATAACTATCACAGCTGGGAAATTGAAAACCCACACCTTGCAAGAGCATCAAATTTTCAACATCGATACAGCGTAAACATGTGGTCGGGAATTGTAAATGGAGAACTGATTGGGCCTTTCGAGCTGCCGTCTAGGTTGGATGGAGACACATATCTAAACTTTTTGCAGAACAACCTTTTTGAATTGCTGGAAGATGTAAACTTGGAAACAAGAAGGCACATGATATTCCAAAATGATGGTGCTCCTTGCCATTACGCACGCCAAGTGAGGGGGCACCTTAATGAAACATACCCGGGCAGATGGATTGGGCGTGGCGGCCCAATCGAATGGCCTGCACGTTCACCGGACTTGAACCCAATAGATTTTTTTATTTGGGGTTACTACAAAGAAGTTGTCTATGCTCAGCAAACTAACTCCGAAGAAGAACTGAGACGAAAATTGAGAGAAGCAGCGACGAAAGTCAGACAAAATTCAAGCGCTTTCCGCAGACTAAAAGATAACTTTTTAAGACGTTGCCGATTGTGTATCGAAGTTGAAGGGCGTCATTTTGAAAATCTTCTTTAATAAAGTAGTTGAACTTAATTTGTGTTTTCTTTTATTGATGCTAAAAATAAACCAAAATAACCGTATTAATAAAAACTAAACTAAGCTTTTTTAAAATAAAATGTTTTCTAATGTGTCACTGATCGTTCAATTTGAAATTATTTGAATGCTTTTGATGATGCCTTGCTAATGTAGGCCATAAAAATGAAAACAAAATAAGCTTAAACATTTTTTACGACAACATTTTTTCTTTATGAATTCTCACCTAACTAAGTTCTGAAGCCAATTTCGTCGTAAAATCGCCTATTAAGAACAACTTTTTTTTTATTATTTGGTAAGCTGACAAACTGCTGGAGTTTTTAAAATTAGTTTGAACCAATGAAACATTAATTTTGTATTATTAAGAAATTTTTGAAAATTTGGCTCCGTTCAACTCAAACCTAAAATTTTTACTTTCGTCCCTTTTTTCGGTAACTTGTAATGAATAACGTTGTGTAGTTGATAATAAAGTAGAAAGGGTGATTCAAGACGATCACTTTCGAGAAAAAATAAATAAAAAAACCTTACTATTAAACAAGTTACGATTATTTTAAGTCGCTCCGGCAGAAAATTCGAAATATACATTTAAAAAATCATAACTTCTAAACTACAAAAAATCGCGGAACATACATGGGGTATTTTCGGATACACCCAGGTGTAAGGAATCTAAAAAAAATTTTTGGACGTCACATTTTGGACCACCCTGTATATTATACCTAGTTACGCTGAGGTTGTTTTTAATACTATTTTTTACTGCGCTTGGCGTGCTTCGTTCCGTCACGCAGTTTCAGCATGATGTGTTTATATCTAGTCCATTGTATGCTTTAATCGAATGATCAATAATGGGAATGATAAAATACATAATAACACTACATTTGCCTCAAGTAAGTGTTGTATGTGCATAATTTTATTATTGTATAACATTCGTTTATTACTACAATTGCTAGGTCAAGGTCAAGGAGCAGCAGGCAGGTAAGCAACTTGCTGCAGCACTGAAGTGTGCCTATTTTACGTCCACACACCTTAAACTTTTATTTAAGGAAACCAACCTTTTGATCTTTAAAACTACATTCGTTAACAACCAAACAACTTCCCAGATACAACATATGCCGCAGTACAGTGGACGAGACTCGACAAGTGTGTCAGATACTACTGGACCGCGTCTACACGCCATGCTTGGAGAACGTTCCGGAATACTTCGAGCACATGTCGCGGGTCATGTTAGACGGGATGTGGTCAGGTCAGTACGTCTTCTAGATATAACATATGCCGCAGTACAGTGGACGAGACTCGAAAAGTGTGTCAGATACTACTGGACCGCGTCTACACGCCATGCTTGGAGAACGTTCCGGAATACTTCGAGCACACGTCGCGGGTCATGTTAGACGGGATGTGGTCAGGTCAGTACGTCTTCTAGATATAACATATGCCGCAGTACAGTTGTCGAGACTCGGCAAGTGTGTCAGATACACCTGGACCGCGTCTACACGCCATGCTTGGAGAACGTTCCGGAATACTAGAAATTATCATATAGGTTCTAATATCACTCGTGTAGAGTTAATTTTTATACGCAATTTTTAAAGCAGCTCTAATATGCATAAAACTGTAACATTACAGTGAACCCGACGGTGGACCTGGAAGCGGTTCTGTACCTGACGCGGTACCTGGCTGACGTTCCCGGGTACATCTACACGGAGAAAGATCGCATTACCATGCAGAACAAGCTCAAGGAGCAGTTGAAAGGGAAGCCCGCGGATACAGGTAAGATTTGTGTTTGTAACAGGGAAGGCACGGTCTTTTTAGGGTTCCGTACCTGAAGGATAACCAACGAGACCATATTTGCTAAACCTCCACTGTCCGTCTGCCTGTCAGCGGGCTCTATCTCATGATCCGTAATAGGTACAATTGAAATTTTCACAGAATGTGTATTTCTGTTGCCGCTATAACAAATATTGAAAATTATAAAATCATTTAACTATATCACAATAAAATCGCTACTTTCGATAGCTTTTAGCACCTACATAAGAATAAATTTTATTTATGTGTTAATTAAATTACTTAACAAATGCTCGTATCTTTTTATCAGGCGTTAGAGCTATGTTCGGCAGTCGTTGCCTTACCTTTTATTTATAAGAAGCGTCGGTGGCGCAGTGAATAAGGCGCGGGCTCTCAATCTGAGGGTTTCGGGTTCGAATCCAGCCTTGTATTTATGAGTTGTTTTTCAATTCCAGTACATTATCCGATTGCTTAACGGTGAAGGAAAACATCGTGAGGAAACCTGCATGTCTTGAACAGGCATGTGAAGTCCGCCGATCCGCACTGTGCCCGCGTGGTGGATTATGACCCATGCATTCTCTGTAGGAGAGTAGGCCGGAGCCCTTGCAGTGGGGACATATATGTATAGGCTGTTGATGTTATGTGATTATTTAAAATATTGAGTATGTTAATTATTCATATTCCGTACGAAACCCTCGGTTCGCGAGGTTGACTCGCATTTGATCGGTTTTTAATGAAAACTTCTCTTAGCCGTCTAAGACAAATATCTCGTGGTACCTTTTCCAGGCGTCGACTCTCGGACGCTGATGGAGAAGCCGGCGATAGACGGTCTCCCCGACCGCCCCCCTCGCCTCCTCTACCTGCGGGACTACGACAGCGTCGACAACGTCCCCGAGTACAAACGCCTCGGCTTCTGGTCTCGATACAAGCTCTCCTTCAGCATGCTCGGTGCACAGTGGTACACCACCTACTTGGGCAAGCTTTACTTCAACCTCAATTTCTACTACAGCTTGCTCCTAATGAAGTATTTCCCATACATTGCTTTCTTTAGATTCGGTTTTCACGCGTCTTTCGTCAACGTTTTTGTTGAAAGTCCATTAGATGACACGCAACCGAAACCAAATGCGGAGTACTATAAGGTTCAGAAAACGCCTTGGTACATTTCTTGGATCCCAAAGTTTTGGTGATTTTTTTGACTGCGTAATTTTTGTTTAATTTTAGTTTTAAGATGATTTATTGATCGCAATCATGAAAGCTTTTATTTATTTATGATACAAATCAGAATAGCAGATTTGTTAAATTTTTATACGATTGACTCCAACTGTGATGTGAAGTTCTCTGACAATTTTTAAAAATGACACGACACGATGCTTGGGCACCATCCTCACAATTAAATGACAACTGGGAGAACTGAATGTTCCTCTAAATTACATTATTTTTAATGCAAATTTGATCACATTTTTAAATGACGGCGCGATACCTCTGTACGCTTTGTAAGAGAGACGCGAAAAGTTATACGATGTAAGTGTAGCAATTTAAAGAGGTTATATAACCCCCTTAAATATCTTTTTTAATTTATTCTAAGCTATTTCTAAGATTAGTCACAATAATGTCACTAAAAGTGCCTTTTCAATTAAATTTTATTTTTGATATTTTTACACCTATCATGTTTAATTTTTACGGCGATTTTATTTAATTTATAAGCAATATTAGGTCACATATCAATCATTGTAAATACTCAAAAGTATTAATAAAAGAAAATGTATTTTTAGTTAATAAATCTAATTTAACGTTTTTATATTAGAAATTAGAATTACTTATTTATAAATAAGAGCGTTGGTGATCGGTTTCAGGGTCCAAGTTAAATTAAGGTAATTTGAGGGTGTCGATTCTATAACGGGTATTCTAAAATTAGTCTTAAATTTACAGTTATCCACCTCCTAATGCTTCCATTCTAAATTTCTGTTGCCATAATCTTTTAAAATATAATAGCTGGCTTTGGTAAGTAATTACCTAAAAATAGCAGACGAAATTATAGTGTCGCGAAATAAATATCATTAATTTACAACTTTATAGTTAGCTACAATAGCAGTTACGCAGCTAATGGTTCATAGATGGCGCTTTGAACAATAATTGAAAGAAAATGTTTAAAATGATAATTGTGATTCACTGTGAAGTTGTATGTTAATGATACTCATTTCGCGACATCACAATCTGATGTGCTATTTTAGGTAGTTGCTACACAAATCCAGCTAGTATATTTCAAAAGATTATGGCAACAGAAATTTAGTATGAAACTTTGTTGGAGGTGGATCGCATTAAGAGCCAATTTCTAGTTACGATTGAAAAGGACGCCACGACGTTCAAGACTTTTCTTCTACTTTTTAGAAGACCTGTTAAAATCGACTCTCATGAATGATTAGAAATCAATGACAATATATTATGTACAGAATTAATTATATGGTTTGCTCAAGGGAATAATAATAAAATATTGTTATTTAAATGGGTGCTTTAATTCAACCACAAGATAGTTGATAGTTATGATACTAAAAATATGGATCTATTACATCTATTTCTTGACAGCAAAGCTTCATGGTTTTAATTTGATAATAACTATATACTGTCGAAGCCACTTAGTTCCTTATGAGGTTACGAGATGTGGAGAAGTTTGCTCCAGGTACCGGTGAAACTCACAAAATATTTGTATTGAATTATTCAAGAGTACTAGACTCTTGTCTATAATAAAAATATATTCTCGACAGTGCGATTACATACAAACAACCGATTGGAACTATTCTAGATATTTTCTACACCTAAACCAAATTTGGCAGCTCTAAAAGTATTGCCATCCTTTTTTAAAGTGAAGAACATGAAAAGGACAGTAGGCTTTTTATAACCGTTAAAATTTAGTTAAGGTTAAGAAAGTAGATATTTCTAGAATCGTGATAAGATTGCCGATAGAAAATATTTACAGTTTTTATTGATTTTCCTGACTCAGAGAACTGACTAACTTTACCTTCGCTAGAGGTTAACCAAAATTACTTACATATGATGAGACATGTAAATTGCTATTTAAAAGTCACCCCTTAAACATGAACTCTGTAAATAATTTGTACAAAATTAACGCATCAACGGGATACAGTCAATCTTCGAGTATCCTTAATTACTATCAGATTTTGCTATAAATAACTAGCTGTACAAGTGTAGTCTCATTTGAAGAAATCTTGCGCTTTTAATCTTGCCCGCTTAGCGACATTTATATTCAGCAGATTGTCAGTCAAGTTATTCTCCGTTAGATTGGTACTATTGTTGACGTTGCCCGATGGGCTGGGCTGTGTTGCCAGCCGCTCCACGACAGCCGACTTCGGTGTTGCCACAAGACCTTTTCTTGGAGTTCGTTTAGGAGTGTTGGGATGGAATATTCCAAAGTCATTGGGCGTCAGCTTGAGTCGTGGTGAGAGCAGATGCTTTGTGGCCAGTTTCCTTGCTGCCGGAGACATGCTGGCCAGTCTTTCTGTGTTGTTTCTGAAGCTGTGAGGAAATACTTTATGGATTGGAAGCATTTAGATCGCGGTTTTTACAGCGCTTAAAATCTATTCAGAAGGCTACTTGATCAATGTTCCTAAAAACAATAGTTTTGGACTTTCATCTGATTATCACAACTTGCCCGTGAACGGAAGCGTGCTTACCCAGAAGCCTCAAACAAGGTACTAGCTATGTTATATATGGTTGCTAAAACCATACTATTGACACTACTGCTTCTTAGATAAGTGGCGATAAGGTTGGATGATAAGCATGCTGACCCAGATCTGCTTCAAGCTAATGATGCGCTGGCTCTGGTACCGTTCATACCGTGACACAACAGTGCTATCAACACTGGTGTTTGGCGGCAGACTTAGGTAACATGGTGGTAGCTAGCCAGGCGGACATGTGAAATGCCCCACCATCACACAAACCGAGCGAGTACCAATAGGTCCACTGGGAATCTAGGCCTCCGAGGTCTCCGAGATTGTTAGTCTAACATTAGGCCACGGGGCCGGTTAGATAGATTTCGGTGATGATAATATTATTATATCGTGTTATTGACCTGGGAGTGTTCGGGGTGAGGCGGGGCGTGGTTGGTCGTCGTTTCTTGGCTGCCTGCTCCGCGAGCTGCAGCGCGATGCGCTCGCGCACCCCTCCCTCCAGCATCTTGTACGCTGCGCCCGCGCCCGCCCTGCACACACACCGGTATTGTTGTGAACAAAAAGTGAGTATGTTTGTGTTGGCGACGAGATGGCCCGATAAATACCACTCGACAGTTTTTTATGGTATTTTTATTAATTTCAAACCAATATATAGCGCACGCCATTTTCCACAGACATTGACAAATATAAACAATTGAATAATAATAAAAAATATTTAAAAATATATTTACATCTAAAAAGATTGTTGCTGTTCGCCAACAGTTTGTTTATATTTTCTGAATTAGGGGCCGTCCATTAATCACGTGAGGCTTGAAAGGGGGGGGAGGGGTTTGACAAAAATCACGAAATGTCACAAGGGGGGAGGGGGGGGGGGGTGTAGTAAGATATCACGTGTATTTATTTTTTCATTATTTTTTCAAACGCGCGATTTTTAAATCGAAAAGCGGCGTGTAGTGTGACCTTGACTCGCCGTTGCTAGACAACGAACGAAGTACCTTCTCACGCGCCGCCGACGACCGCCCGCTCGGCACGCCAATCGCCAGTTATTCTGTTGTTTTCGCGCCGAATACATGCGTAAACGGTTATAATACCTTAGTACGTTTTGCATTATTAAAACAATGTTTAAAGTAGGTGATCTGTATAAAGACCTGTTTGCAGAGTATAAGAAAGGAAAAAACCTAGTATCGCTCAGAAAGAATTTAATGAGTTGTGGGTTACACCATTCGTTTATTATTATTTTTATGCCAATCAAAAACAACCTGCAACCTTTCTGTCAGTCATTTTTATCATGGTCCTTAATTTCAGAATAAAATAAGATTATACTTTATACATGTATTTAAGATAATATTCTAAAATATCCTAACATAAAAAGGAGATCAAATATATGTGAAGCCAAGCTTCCAGGCTTGTGATTGGCTGACAGTTACATGTATTATAGTAAAATGACACAAAAATATATCATGACATATACGATACCAAATTAATATATAAATTCAACACGCGCGCTTGCGCGCGCAAGACAATTCTAGTTCTAAAAAATTTAAGACTTTTTGTAGATACGAAAAATACACGTGATGTTGGATGGGGGGTGGGGGGGTAGTCTTAAACCTCACCATGTATCACCAAGGGGGAGGGGGGGGGGGGGGTTAAAAATGCTTAAAAAAAGATCACGTGATTAATGGACGGCCCCTTACTAGATTTTTATAGGGATAGTAGTAGGACATAGGCTTATTTGGAATTTATGTACGAATGATAAAAATCATTACCATTTCGGTGAAGGAAAACATCGTGAGGAAACATACACACTCTTGAGAAGAATTTGAAAGGTGTGTGTGAAATCTACCAATCTGCACTGGGCCCGCGTGGAGCACTATGCCTCATTCACTCTCTGTAAGAGTGTAGCCCTGAGCCTGGGGCAGTGGGGACGTATAAGGTGTAGGCTATTGATGATGAAGAATATTTATCTAGCACTATCAGTTGTATACTGACGCTGGTAGCGGCGTGTCGCCCCCGTCTAGTCTGAAGGGCGTGCCCTCAATGTGCCCCCACGTCATGAGCGGGGACTGGTCGGGCCCGGCGCCCGGCCGCGGTGATGGAGTCCCCACGAATCCGTACTGCCCGCCCTGCTCCAGGGATATACTCATCCCGTCCACGCCGATCTTGCCCGATGTCGTTGCTCCCTGACAACAACACAGGATAGTAGTTGGACGGATGGATGTTGTAAAAAGAATCCAGCTATTTAAAAAAAAATTATTACGCATAATTTCGTTAATGGAAATCCTTCTCAGTGGCTTTTTCTAAAACAGCTACTGGATGAACGTTCGTTCCAATCTAATATATATAACCGTAAACAATCAGAAGCATGTATCTCAGTAATATAACCCGAAAGACAACGGCCTCCGAGACGCAGTTGTCTGAGCGTTGGACTCAGATGCACAACACACGCACAGGGCCCGGGTTCGATTCCAGGTGGGGACATAATCTAAAATTACATTGTAAGACTTTCACCAGTTTGATTAGGACATTTCAGGCTGAATAACTGGATTGTTTGAAAGGTAAGATGAGAAGGCAAGTTAATCCGTTGGTCCCGGTTACTCTCTACGTGAGGGATGTCAGAGGACTATGGCGGCTCAACAATTCTTACACTTACTACCTACACGATAAGAGAAATATAAAAAAACAGAGCCCCATAATAATTACTGAATACTTAAATACTTCTTTGACATCGTTAGGGCTGTACAGTGATGTTTCAATGTTTGTATATTATTTCCATTGTATTGAAAGCAACTGTAGTTGTGTGTAGTACCTGTGTTTTTGCAATCTCGCTGATGGTCTGCTTGCTTCTCGCGTTGTCGAAGGGGTTGACGTGGAGGCGGGTGTTGTGGTGCTGCAGCTCCGGCTTGTGCGGCGCCGGCTGGCTCGGGGAACCGTTCGGCACGTACATGATGTAGTTGCGAGCCGTGTACCGCCACGTGTCCAGCTGGTACAGACACAAACACATATAGTCCCAACCTGCAAGCTGGATACCTTCATGAGGGAGGACTTCTGTCCTCAGGGCGTGGTGTACCGTCGCTTTCGAGGGAGGATAGTACCAACACCACCAGAGTACTATGTAATATGTTTATTTTATATATAACTATGGGTCTTTATAGCCATGAGTTTCATTGCCAATCTTTACAGCACAAAGAAGAAGAAAAAACATGTTTTAAGTAGAGCATGATAAGAGACTTCCGGTGCAAGTTTGTCGCTGGGAGACACCAGTTACACGTGATGAAGGAACAATCAGGTGATGTCCGAGTGGGGCGAACCAATCAGCGCTCACCACAGACCTCAGGCGCTGAAGGCGACGGGGGCCTCTCAACTGTTCTGTCCCTCTAGATCAGGGGTCGGCAACCTTTTGAGTCGGAAGAGTCAAACATTACAATTTACAAAATTTCAATGTCTAATTTTTTTGTCTAAATTAAAAAAGACGAGGAAGACTGAGGATTGTAAGAAGTGCCAAGGCCGATGACTTGTCAGTCAACATGTGGTAAAGCGAAATGACTGACCTCTTGAGGCCTCTCTGTCTGATCTGCCTGCATTTCAATGGAAGGTAGTGCCAGCGCCAGATCCGCCTTCTCCGCAGAGTCTACCTCCGCTTGGAACTGTCCGGCCAGTTTGTTGGCTCGCTTCCTGTCCTCCAGAGAGATCACACGCTCGTAGCTAGCATTGTCCTCACTTGTGTGAGTCGACAGGAATGAATCTAGTGAGACATTCAACAAACATATACATAATAAAATAACTACATTTACAGATCAATTATATACAAATACATAAATGTTAAATTTTCAAGAAAAAACCAGTAAAGCACCACTTTAAGCGCGATTCGGATTTATTCCTATGGGTATGCTGTATGACCTTGCTTCTTGCAAAATTTCAGGATCCTAGGGCAATGGGAAGTATACTATAGAATGTGGTTCCTTTGCATTATCTGAGGATGCAGGAAATTGTCTATAAATATATAGAGAGAGAAATAGGCTCTTGACAGACAGACGGACAACAAAGTTATTCAAAGGGTTCCATTTTCCTTTTGAGGTAGGGTACCTTAAAAATGATATTGAATATTTTTTGGGATCTGCACATTCGATGAAAAAATTATGACCTTATCCAGTAGAGCGCCCATGCAAACGGTTTTTACCAAACTTTTAAAAATACTTAGTCGTACGAGATGTGGGTCAGATAGTTAACAAAGTCTGGGAGCAGGGTGGAGCTAGAATGGCGTACTCTAATGTAGATGAAACCAATGATGGAGTATTGAGACAGCAGAGTAAGTCAGAAGAACACTCTGGAATCTATCTGTCTGCCACAGATGCTTGTGCTATCAACTTGAAATTCCCAATTACTTACAGGAAATGGGGATTATCAGGTGTCGAGAGAGAAATAATTTAAAAAATGGCCCTGTTGATTGGCCTTCTATCCATAGTCACCTTTTACGACACCCGCAAGATGATACGGGGTGATCTTATTATGAATGTGAGACAGCATGGATAGTATTTAGTTACGTAAAAATTAATCCTACCTAAAGAGTGGTTATCAGTGAAGTCCTTAGGCTTGTCCCTGCTGGTTGATTCCTCAGAGCCAGCCCTTCGCTCCCTCATGGTGGGTGTGAGTGGAGTCATCGGACCTCCTATCTCCGGTGTATCAAATGTGGCCGGGGAATTGTCTGGAACAATGTTTTAATTTATGCTTTCTGTAGAAAAGTTAGTAGTAGAAACCCTACAATAAGGAAAAATTTAAAAATGCTTAACCACATGGCTTTCTTCTAGCACATCTACACTAATATTATAAAGAGGAAAGATTTGTAACTATTTTTGTATGTTTGTAATGAATAGGCTCAAAAAGTACTGAGCCGATTTAAAAAATTCTTTCACCAATAGAATGCTACATTCTTCCAATTTGACATAGGCTACATTTCATTTTGAAAAAAATTAGGGATCCTTGGTAAAATTTGAACAATGTAACCGAAGGTGTAGAAAAATGAGTCTTAAAATGTCTTTCGTCGAATGCACTGCCGAAACTATTAGCGATAGAACAAAATAATGTACAACAATATTGAAGAACATCATAATGTTCTATGATGAATTATAATGAATCTACAAAAAACTCCGCGGTAGCATATGTCCAACTATTGTAGTTATGTCACTACAACAACTTTTTTCATTTTAAACATTAATGAAAATGCTAACCAAATTCAAACCATGCTATTTATGTGTTTATATTAATCCTTATCCAAATAAATTATTTTATGGTCAAGACCATTTAACTACCTATAAAATAGTTTTTAAATTATTTAAATTGGACTTTCCATTCAAAAGATATTACGAATTAAAAAATTCAAACAGTAAACAAAACCGCCATAGCGCCGTGGCCGTTGTTTGCGATGCAGTCTGAAAAGCGCGCCGGGCATCGCGGCGGGCGGGGTGGAGGGGGCACTGAAATAATTTTTTTTAATATATAATTAATAAATAATAATTTTTTTAATAAATAAAAATATTTGTGAAAAAAAGTGTTTCATATCCAAATTTCCAAAAATAAATAATTGTCTACCCCGTGCGAAGCCGGGACGGGCTGCTAGTCTTCACTATTTATTTATGTACTTAGTCATAGCTGCTGTATGCTGAGTAAAGAAGGACTTGTGTAGGTTATTATAATAATAATAAAACATTCAATCAAAAGTTCTACTTACAAGGTTCAGTTGGCGGTCTAATCCCACTGTATTTTCTAGTAATTTCCCTCAATTTGTCATAGTCTTTGTTCTCTGTTGCCTCCAGAAAGTCATTCTGTGCTTTAAGTTTTTCTAGGTCTGGGAAAAAGTCCCTCTGAATTATCTTCGCTATTCCCTGAAACCACAAAATGATGCTTAGATTGTATTTTCTAAGATTACAATTGATGTAAAACTGGATGACCTTAAAAAATACTTTATTGTGGGATCATGCATGAGTGTGAACTTGTGAAAAAAATAATTCAAATAACCTGTGGGATTGGATGTCTGCGTTATATGTATTTTGCTCTTGTTAAAAACACTGTTTACCTCGAAATTGACATTTGTACATTGTCAGTTACTATGTCTAATGACAGTAATCAAGCATCAGTACAAAACCTACTGTGCAATCCTGGTTACAAAAACATTGTACAAGGCAGTAAGTTACTTCCTAAGAAAGGGTCAAAAATATATGGTAGATAATATTTAAATCGAATTAGCTTCACCTTGAGTGAAAAGTGATCATAAATGTAAGAGAAAATTATGGATAAGAAGGACACAGCAAGTTCTATTACATTGTGATTTGATATAAGTGTTTAGAAGTTGGGACATAGCAAGTGTAAACCAATTTTGTTAAAAACTTACCTCCACATATAGATCTTCATCTAAAACCTGAGCTTTCTTAACATTTTTCTTTTTTGGAATTACAGGAACTTTGAACACGGAACTTTCAGTTTTCAATAATTTCATGTTTTTCAACGCAGCTTCCCCGGGGCGGGGCGATTTGTCCGCTTCACCCATCACCCTGCGGTTATTTTGGAACTTAATCTTGGTGTTAAACTAATTTAAATACAAAAGTTACGGATATTTATGGAATATTTGTAAATTAAATTCTCACGACAAAACACATTTTTGCTTTTATATTTTGACATTTGTTTGACATTGACACTCGATTTGTCATTTCAGAATTTTTGTTTGGCTCGGCTTAAAGCTTTTTAAGCCATTTCGCGATCCACAACGAAACGGCTTGTGTAAACGTCTCTAACGATTATGATGGTTAGACTAGGTTAGACTGTAACCGTTAGATGGTATTGTATTGAGGGGTCATCCTCGGGAAAATTCAAGTTTTCATTTATAGGGGCTCGTAGTCAAACAAATAACCCATACAATTTTATTTGCAACGAATCAAGGTCGGTCACAGATATTTTATTTTATTTGGCCGTGAGGGATGCAGTTCGTGTGTCCGGAATGGCACTATGAAGAGCTATGATCTCTATAGGTCTATGACCGACCCCTATGGATCAAATCACATCCTCAAGGCCGAGCTCGATCACGAACCGTACTATTGGTTTGGGTTTGGAGGTCTTAAACTGCCCGTTGTGACGGTGTGGCCTCGGAGATGTCTGTTTCTGCTGTGATGAAGAGCATTACAGTGGCAGAAGATGTGGACGTACGTTTCCTCCTCACAGAAACTGTAATTGTCGCTCAGGCCCATGCAGCTGAGTTGTTGAATTGGCTTGCCATTTCCCGATAGGGTCAAGATCCTTAGTTGTCTCCAGCTGGGCGAAAGCGCCTTGTTTGCGTACGAATTGTTTTAGCCATTCAGAAGTGCTTTAGAGTGGTTTTGGCCATGTGTAACTTTCCAAAACTGCAGTTCTCGTCAGCGTGCTCACTGGCTAAAATTATCTTCGATGGTGCGGAAAAAGATGACGCAGACGGGTTCTGACCTGAAAAGCGAACTTTTCGCACTAGTGTCAGAGTGCCCACGCACCCATGCCAAGGTATCCTTGGTTGATCTTAGGATGTTGAGTGTCTGGACCACTTCAAAGTAGTTTAACGAGTTCTCGAGTATGGACATACTTGTACATACCAACAGCCTCCATTCCATGGCCAGGGCTACACGCTTGGAACCACAATCTAGATTGTGGTTCGGGGTATCAGTAATCGGTTAGGTTGGTGGCATTTTTGTGTCTTCCTGGCTTAAGCACTGTTGTGTTCCGGTATGAAAGTTAGCAGAGCCAGCGCCTCAATAGGTTAATTGAGGCTACTACTGGATGAGCAGATTGATCCACGTAGATCGTCACTTACCATCAGGTGAGTTCAAAACCAAGACCAAACCCATTAATTATATAAAAATATACAAAATCTTATGAATCCTATAGTAAGATTGTTTATTACGTATTATTATGATAATACTAAACTAAATAAGTCAGTATTCATTTTCTAAATTATTTTTGTTTTAAATTAGATACATTGTTCTACATGCACGCCGTGACCGCACGCATTAGAGACCCGTGCTCGTCGTGAGATAATTTTTAAGGGCCACCCAGAGAAAGTGACGGGAAAAGGCTAGTTTATAATGTTATTTTGGTAGTTTGTAATTAGATTCAACTCGATATTCAGACGGTTGGGATGTAATGAAACAACATATGGCATTAAACATATATATTTAAGTACAAATAGCCCTATGAATACAGTTTCACTAAATAACCTAATTGTCTTTACCAGTCTGAGCTTTATTTTTGAGGATGTACTCCTTGACGTAGAAGTCAGAGAAGAGGAAGAGTATAAAAATGTTGTGTGGCAGGAATACGAAGGAGACCCATTTGGGATACTCGCACGACGGCTCGAAGAGCACGTGGCCGAAGTGCAGGATTAGAAGAACGAACTGAAGCTGTGGGAAATATAAACAACATTCAAATACAATTGACTAAATAATTGACTAAAACAATTCAATAAATATGGTGTGGCCATAAAGTCTGTCATAGGTGGAGCTCTGTGCGACAGGTGTCGGCTCTCTCGCTCTACGGATGACATTTTGTTTTTTACAATATTGTATTAGGTAAAGTAACCAATATATTTTTAAATCATGTTGGAGTAGTAGGTAGGGTGGGTAACATTAGTTTTTTACCTAGCACTATGCAGGGCGAATTCACCGATAACAGTCTTTTCATTATCAGTAGCAGCAGCCGAGAAACGTCCACTGCTGGACATAGGCCTCCTTAATGGTATGTCACATTGACCGGGCCCGAGTCGCTTGCATCCAGCGACTCTTCGCGACCATTACGAGGTTGTCAGTCTATCTAGTAGGGGGACGTCACTCGAGAATTTTAACTTCCCATCAATTATCCGTTTTTCGAGTGATATGGACTGCCTATTGCCACTTCAGCTCACTGACTCGTCGAGCTATTTCGGTGACCCATGTTCGTCTACGGATTTCCACATTCCGAATTTTATCACGTAGAAAAATTCCGAGCATACTCGTAGCTCGATCAATTGCTCTTTCAAAAATATTTTACCATAATCTTTTAAAATAGGATAGGCTTGCTTTTGTGCAATAATCTAAAAAGGACATCAGATGTGATGTTGCGAAATAAGTATCATAAACATACAACTTCACAGTGAATCACAATTTACATTTTTACTCAATCTCTGAAATTGGGCGCTACGTATTGCGCATGCTACTTACTCACGCATGCACGACGCACGTGTATACAAACGTCATCCGTTCGATGTGTGCCGATATCACAACATTTGTTCGAAGTGTCCGGCCTGTGACCCGGGCAAAGACTCTCGTATTAATTAGAACATAAATATTTGTGAAATTAATATTCAGTAGTTACATTCCGCGGCGCATACTCTGTAGCTTCCTGGTGGCTCCTGACCTGAATGACCTGACCTGTCAGTTTAATTAAGTGTTTCAAAACATTCTATATTTTGAGTGATTTGCATTAATTATAAATTGAAAAATATAATCGGTCTTATTTGTATTAATAACGCTAAGTGAGTCCGTGCTACTAGCTGGACCAGCGATCTGGTTAGAGTCGCAGGGAGTCGCTGGGTGCAGGTGGCTCGGGACCGGTCGATGTGGCGTACCATGAGGGAGGCCTATGTCCAGCAGTGGACGTTTCCCGGCTGATGATGAAGAGAGTCCGTGCACGAGAATGGCCTACCATTTGCAATTGAGTGATGTGTTTCTTCCACCACTGGCGCACCCACTCCTTCTTCACGATGGAGATCAAGTAGTACGTATACATGACGGCGTGCACCAGCGAGTTGATAAAGCCCAGCATCACACCATGACCACCTGAATATCATCAGAAGTACAGTACATACAATTATTAAAATACACGCGTGGACCATGTATTATTTATCAATGACACCACTGAACTACACTACTTTGGTGTCTTATAAATCGATGAATGACGGCTGCCCGCACGAGAAAGTGTCACGTTCCGCCTGAGCCGAGCGTGCAAGCGAGAGCGCGGAACAATCGACAGAGAGGCACGATCGGCCTAAGCGTTCGGCTTGTGACAGCATTTCATCAATGTTTTCTTATGACGTTATCGCGTAAAATTATCCGACCCGACTTTACAAACAACCTTTTTTTTCTTCTTCAGTACACCACCGTAATGAAGTTATAATCCTAAACTTATGTGTGTAACTCCGCCAATTTTGAATCGATTTTGACGATTCTTTCTTTGTTTGGTAGAGCATACTTCATAGGTGGTCCCATATAAATTTTATCGAAATTGATTCAGCATTTTTTGAGAAAATCAACGGAAACCAAATATGTATTCAGATAATTCTACCTCTAAGGGGATGAATGCTTTTAGGGCAGTTGAAGTCGGTTTCTAGTTCTTTTTGAATGCTTTAATTATAATATCAACAATCACTGCATTTGTTACTTAATAAGTCATGTCATGCGGTTAGCTTCATTTCCGATTTGCACTTGAATAGGTTATTCGAGGTGAACCAGTAATTTATTAGCATAAATGAGATGTGATAGCCCTTTGTGATTCACAATTCACATGTCTCGAATATCTAATACGTGCCTCCTCTATCTTGATTTATTTGTTTATGGTTCAGTCCTATACAATCCTTTTAATAATACATTAAATCATTATAATCGGCAAATCGTGAGCACATGGGCGGGAGTTTCTTCGGCGGCCATACACTCACGACACAGGGGGCTAACTGTGATGTTCATATTGAACATGTATTAGTTGAGCGGACAGTGGCCTATTTACCCACCTCCACACTCCACTGCAACTCCTGTGTAGCCAAGATCAACAGGGGTACTTGAAATGAACCTACTGACAGTAGGAACGTCCCAGATGAAAATACTTACAGATACCTTGTACCCAAGACAAGCGAATATTAGATTTGTTAGAACAATGGCTTGTCATCACCTCTTTTTACGGAGGGGAATCTTCAAAAGATACCCGACTCCCTAGGCCCTAGGAGGAATTTGGTACTTGACACCTAATTAATTGGGATTGAATTGTATTTTATACCATAACGGACATTAAAAGAAAGCCTTCAAAATAAAAATACGTAATAATTTTAATTCTTTCTTTGGATTTAAAAAAAAATTTGATGTCTCAAAAATTGCGAAAAATTGAGTTCCTCGAATAATAAAATGTATATTAGATTTCGTTTTTTCATTACATTTTGAACATTATTTTATGAAATAACTCAAAATATCAAACAAGCTTTACACATTTAACGCTCCAATATAATAATGTGACGTCATAAAACACGCCCGATTTATATGGAGCGGTTGAGCACCGCGAGACTACAATCACTTTTCGGCGGGTTGTGCTAAAAAAACTATTAGTCGTATCGAAAAAAAATTGATAGAGCTATTTATGAGACAAAAATAGTTTTTCTGTCAAATGCCTAATTGTAACTACACCTCTCCGGTGGCCATCCACTGGGCATATCGGAGAGCTCTGGGCTCTAAAAAAGTCTTCAGCGATTCCCTCGCGCTATGCATTTCGCACTTCCTGGGCTGATGTACCAGCCCTTACTACTCTAATACTTTGAGCACCTCTACCATTATTCCTATGGGTGTCCAGTTTAAATTGATAATGATTGTTAGGTGTAACTATCGTTGTAAACTCACCCGGGACATATTTAGTTCCGATGTATCCAAGTAAACACATGCCCAAGTGGTGGTACACGTGTAGGAAGGACACGTGCGAGAACTTCTTACGTAGAATAAAGAATACCTGAAAACAGAACGAGGTCATTTCATCGTCTTACTTGCCGCTCATTATAATAAGATATGAGTTATTGTTAAAAGTCAGCTTTAATAAAATATATTAGACAGGCTTCAGTTAGACCAGAATATCACCAGACTTTAGGCGATTCCTAGAAATAGCCTAGTCTCTCTGGCCTTGAAGATATCCACGTTGTAGCGCTCGGGAAACATAGAAGGCTGATGCAAGTCGAACGGAAATCGGTGCTCGGCGCCTCAACGTCGTAACGTAACAAATCCCTATGAAATTTGGTGCGTACGTGATGGAGATGGAAGCTTGATATTTTTATACAGGAAAAGCATTCCCATGATCTTTTTTGCTGAAGATAGAACCACGCTTGTCCACGATCTCATCTGATGGTAAGCGACGATATGGCCTACGATAGTGCGCGTTTTTCTAGAAGGTGCCTGTTCATCCTCGACTTGAAGACTCCCAAATATTTTTCAGGGAATAGACGCCGGCAGTGAGTTCCACTCCCTGGCTGTACGCATGATAAAATTAGATGCAAAACGTTTAGTGCGAGCCATAGGGATATCGACTATGTATTGTGGGAGCCCTGCAGTTCGTCTTTTAGATCTATACTTGAATGGCGATGGCGGAAATAGTTAATCCTGCAATCTCAATAAGCGAAGTCGCAGGCAACAATAATTACAAATCCTCAAACGGTAAGCCCGTTCGTAGATATGGCTATGATCCCGGGAGGCTCGTGCTCCACTGTGCTCGTCCGTCTGACTAGTGACCAGCGCTATAGTACTCGCACAATAAGTTTGCCCCTCTGAAGTTAGCTCTCCGCAATTTCAAACATGTACAGACGGAATGTGTGTCTATTATTTTCGATAATAACTATCCCTAAGATAACATAAAACACTAGGACATTTCTTTCCACCCGCAAACTTGCTTTGCCTCCCACTTATACGTTAATAATTGATACTTCGCGGTCTTTTGTGACTAACTTCAGAGGGGCAAACTTATTGTGTGAGTACTTTAGTATGAGTGTGACTGATGATCATTTCAAAGTAACAGAGCGTCATACTGTGTCAAGTAAGTCTATGAGTTTGATGACGTAGTAGAGCCAGACGCGGCTGATGACAATCCTCTCCATCGGGGACTCGTCGTGGATGATCTTCTGGCACCACACGCTGTAGTACCCTGGCAGGTATACCATCGTCAGGCACTGCAACAACAGATATTGCATTTAGAGTACACCAACACATGGGTGTTTTAGCATACAGGCCATAAATGAAACCCTGTGGGCATAAAGAGTTTGGAGGCTTTTTTTTGTATAAATCATATTTTTTCACCTTTTAGAGAGACCCCACACCTATCTATTTTTTGGCCATGGTAGATCATTTAAGTAGAGCGTCAGTCCTTGAACAATCGAGGTTGGGGTTCGATCCTAGCTTTATTTAATTTATTTTTTATTTTTGTACGAATGATAAAAATCATTGCCATCGGCTTTTCGTCGAAGGAAAACATCGTGAGGAAACCTGCACACTCCTGACAAGAATTTCAAAGGTGTGTGTGAAGTTTACTAATCCACACTGGGCCCGCGTTGTGGACTATGGTCCATACACTCCCATACACATATAGGCTGTTGATGATGATGAACACCTCTATTAATATCTGAATGTAGAACCTTAACAATTGAAAGTTCAATGTTTCGTAAACGGGTCCCTGAATCGAAAAGTAATGTTCCTAGACCCTTAATGTTTTTGAGCTTTTTAAAGATACCCAACACAATGGGATAAACGCAAAGATAATATTTCATCCCCAAGTAACGTGTATGAGAGCCACCCCAAAAAATTTTTCTCAAGATTTTATTCCACCACTTAGCGTGATTCATATGTATACCCGTACCAATAACAACTTTGTAGTAGTAAGGGTCTTCGAGTTAAGCCGCAGACGGACAGAGCGAAACTAAGGGTTCCTTGTTTGACTACGGAACCCTAACAAGCAAGCAACATCATTAAGTAGCACACGGTGTCTTTAAATTAGACTGTTTACAATTTTTTTTATCCAAATCGGTTAGCTGGAAAGGGTGAAATTTTAAGGGACGGCCTCCATCATCTATTTTCCACCCTTGGGAGACAAATTGGAGGCAAAATACTGCCTACAAATTTAAATTGGACCAACCTGAAAATAGTCTTTAGTAGAAAAGGTGTCTTAGTTCCCATTTATGACATCTACAGGAAGGCATGACCTTTGTTCTGTGCCAGGGCTTAGGTTTAATGAGTTAATCTCCAAAAAATTATTACAGTTCACTCATATGGGAAATTATAACTAAAGAAAAGGTCAACGAATCTATTACAATTGCTGAATATATATATATTAATTATTAACTTACCTGCAAAGCTAAATACCCCGACAAGAAGATCTGCACGATGTTATACAAGATGATGACGTTTTTCAGGTTGTAAGGTGGACGGTTGGCCATGAATGCTGGCCCCCACGAGCGCACGAACCGGTGGTACACGTATATGATCACCAGAACCGGCAGGGGGTTTGATACGAACGTGAACTTGTTCGTCCGAGGATCTGACAACAAATAATTACATACAAACCAACAATAAACCTTTATCTATTTTAGGCCTCCCGCATGGTATCCAATAATAATAGGTCCCGAGCCTCTTGCATCCAGCAACTCCCCGCGACCTTTACTACAGGTCTAACGCATAACTGAGTCTGTTCCTGAGGTATGGCAGCGGTTCGAGAGGGTGTGTGTGCGGAATGTCAAACGACAGTTTTTTGTATAAATGCGTCCTAGGGGGACGGCCCGCTACACGTTTCCCGGTTATCCATTCTTCGAGCAATGTGTCCTGGCCCATCTTAGTTCGTCTACGGATTTCCTCATTCCGAATTTTATCACATAGATAAATTTCGAGTATATATAGAGGTATATATATTCGGAATAAAAAACCACCACTATGCAAATGACAGAGCAAAGAACAAATCCATCATACAAAAGACATCAACGAGATCAAATTTTTCTTGCGTTTCTTTCCGGATACCGGATACCGTCTGACCAAGAGCTACCTCTATATATCAAATCTATGTCTATAGTGACTCCACTTTAAAATTTCGACCCCCCATTTTTGCCTCTTTTGCACCATTTCCCAAAACTATTACAAATTTCAAGTCGATAACATAATCAAGTGTGACATACGGTCAGACAGGCAGACACTACACTCTAGTGATTAGAGTGATATTATAAGAGTTCCGTTTTTTATCTAACTTTTTTATTTGCTCCTGTTCTAGCCCCCACATAGAAGAAAGAGTCCATACAAAGGGAAGACACACATATTTTTATTTGAAACACAATTACAAAACAAAAACAGACACACAAAAGACACTGCATGTGTAATGAATCGAATGCATGATGTAAACTTGATGTAAATAAATCCAAAATACCTTGAACACAGAAGCGGACCGATGAACGATCTCTTGACCCTAACTACACTATTGTATGCGACAAACTAGCTATATTTAATGAAATAGAGTTTATTCAACGTATTCAAACAGTGGCAAGATTAGTTCTATGTGTCCTCAGTGAGAATGGTCTCAATCTTTCCATTATCTATACTTAATTTTATAAATGTGAAAGTGACTTTGTTTGTCCATCCTTCTCGTAGTAACGCAGGGTCAGAATGATTATTTGTATAGAGATAGTTGAAGGGCCGGAAAATGACATAAGCTACTTTTTATCCCAATCGAGCATGTAGTTTCTGTGGGATATATTATGAAGTCGCGGGCAAAAGCTCTGTAGGCCATAAATCACTTCCTTGGTAGTACTCTAAATTGTCAAATTGATCCTTTCTTCAAATTTCAAGTTTCTAGCCCATGTCGTTTGCCCACACAAAAACTTTTAAACTTTTTTTCACACTTAGGGGTGAAATGTCCAAAAACCATTTCTTAGTGGAACTTTTGGAATATTTGTTTTTTGGTCCCGTCTCGTTTCGATGCCGAAAGCTGTGGGGCTGTGGGTGTCGTAGTCCGAATTGCTACCTTATCACTCTGGCGAACGATCTTATTGAACTGAAAGGGATAGAGCTGAGGAATAACGCAGTGCCGGGGCAGGGGGCTGAATCCTAACTAAACTCATATATTGTGGAACACTTACCCGCGAGTTCCTCGTTGACATAGTGATAATATTGTGTGATGTTGTTTATCAAAGTGCCCATGTTACTGGGTGCTCCAGCTGAAAAACAAAAACTTTATTAAAATATGTATTTAGGATGATAAATAACTATGGAAAGGTGAAACTTCCGGAAATACATAGGTATTTTCACACAGAAAACGATTTTCCAGCTTTGTGTGTACATGTTTTAAAAAACTGGTAAAGTGCGAGTCGGGCTCGCGCACCGTGGGTTCCGTACAGATTGAAATTTCATTGAAAATGAAATAATTATTTATACAGGAGACGACAGCTCAACCGATAATTTCTGCTCTTCTGACGAAAGTTAATAAAGATATTTGTGGTTTGTTTTATTTTTTATACAGAATAGGTTTTTGAGATCTATTTGATCATTTTATCACTTTCTAGAACATAAAAATAACTGCGAAAAACCAAATCGATTAAAAGCTCATAGAATTAAGAATCGACTTCTCGTGATAATCGGATGCGCAAGTTACCGATTTATTTAGTTCACATCCCTAATCACGGCACTATAACAAATGTCAAAACGGGCTGAGCTGAGTGGGCTGAGTGTGATAATTATAGGTGATATTTATTCCTCAATTTCGTCGATATTTAAAAAGAACTGACTGGATCTGTGGGGCAAAGTATGTGCTCGCGAGGTCTATAGCTCACAGAGCCACTAGTTATATGATTCCATTGATTACCTCCATAATCAAATCCCGATAGCATTACCGATATAAAGTTCACCGAATTACTAAACTGGTGGTGGATCAAGAAAATGCAAATTAGAATAGGTTCGTAGAGGTCTTAGATCTTAATTAAAAAACCAGCCAAGTGCGAGTCGGACTCGCACACGAAGGGTTCCGTACCATTATCTATAAACACGGCAAAAAATTCATGTCTGTTGTATGTGAGCCCCTTTAAATATTTATTTTATTCTGGTTTTTAGTATTTGTTGTTATGGCGGCAATAGAAATAACATCATCTGAAAATTTTAACTGTCTAACTATCACGGTTCATGAGATACAGCCTGGTGACAAACGGTCAGACAGACATACGCGCGCGTATTGCTCATCGTACGCCCATTACAGGGCAAAACTTAGCTGATCTATATTCTAATCAATTACAACTTTACCTCTACCTGAGTTTTACGAAATGAATAAATTGTTTTGATTTGACAGACAGACGGACGGAGAGCGGAGTCTTAGTAATAAGATCCCGTTTTTACCCTTTGGGTACGGAACCCTAAATAAAGTTCCTCGCAATACTGCGCCATCATGAATGCATTGAAACCAAATTAAAACTAATAAACTGAGCTATTGTTCGCCGAATTTTTTTGTTTTATCGTTGAAACAGAAAGTCAATAAGATAAGTTATGCACACAACGGTTGTTTAATGAACGAGAATCCGACTGCAAGCTCTCTCCATGGTGACGACCAAAGGAGCTCTGAAAAATGTTTAAAAAAACATTCTCACCTTATAATATTATTTCAAATCATATAAAACAGAATAAATGCTTTTTTATTGTAGGTAAAATTTGAGACTTTCACAATTGAATTTTTATTTTAACACTCAAAGGTTAGTTCCACGTGTGTGTGTATTTTTTATTGATCTCACCCTTTACTAGACGAGGTTGAATTAATACATTCCTTACAAACCCGTAAATAATCATTATACAATTCGGATATATGTAGGTCGTCATCAATAAATATATCGGTCACTGACATTCTTTATTCAAATTAATTTATTGTACTCAACTAGAACAAACAAATGGGTACGAAATTAGATTCGAAACTAATTATTTACCCAGCTATTTTTAAAATTGGTAATTTAGAAATCCATGTAAGTCTACGTTGGAATGCAAACTTGTTGTATTTGATTGTGTTGTTGTTTTATCGAATGGAATTGATACTGTTGATCCTGCGAGCACTACGGCTTCACCTAAATAAATGGCGAGCGCAGATGGCACTACAGCCGTCTAATATTTTACGAGCGACAAGCCGAAGGGCCCACCCAGGCTTGACCTCGGTTTTGGGCCGTCGCTTTGTGATTCGCTGATGTGAAGGGATCGGAGAAGATCGGAGCGGAATGTGCCGATAATTGCGATTAGCGCTAGGATTATTGCTCGTCAAGGGGATGGTGTGTATTTTACATCTCCGCCGGCAGAGACAGTGTAATTTTGCAGTGTGCTTTTTGGGACGGATCGGTAGTGCTTGAAAAGCCGAAGTGATCGTATTATCGGGGTCGTTGAGAACGTCCCGTAAAATAGACATGAAACCGTCTCTTGCGTCATAAAATAGACATGAAAGTTGACGCTTTGACTACAGGTGGCAAGGTGGGTTTTGATTCGTAGGAGCGGACTCGAAGTACCGTACAGAAGCTTCCTTCATGTAATGGACTAGACTTGGAAGCTTTAGGTCCTTGTGCTGACAAAGGTTACGCAAAAACCTTAAAGCGGTTCTGTATGGCTTGTTGATGATGAATGCAGGTTAGAGCCGCGTGGGCGAATACCACGCTGGCATACATCATGATGGGGCAGAGGTAAGTCTTGTAAAGTGACACCATTCTACGAAGGGACATTTTATTGCAAGCGTTTATCAGCGAGTGGATGGGGCCCAGTACGAAGGCGGCATGGTGTCGCACCGCTTTGACATGTTGTCAGAAAGTGAGCCCTCTATCCAGCGTAACGCCGAGATCTTTGACCTGCTTTTGCCACGGTAACGGTGTGTATTTAGTTGGTAAACTGACATGGCATTGGGGAGTGTCCCCCTTGCCTTGCAGCCAGTATAACTTTATTTACAGAAGTTCTAAATGCTCTCTTTCAACTTCTTTCAAGCGTGGCTTCACGTCGAGTCATCACAAGTTCCTTGCCTTGGTTTGCGTATGGTACACTCGTGTAAAAAAATATTATCACTTTTTCGATCATTCTTTTTGATCATGTCACATTCACCTTTAATTGACATTTCCTTCAAAATACAACGTAAAACAATCAAGAGTGAATGTGACATGGTTCACGAGTGATACATATTTTTGTACTCGAGTATACCTACTAACTGTTATTCGATCTACGAGTAAACACACCAGACAATAGGTGTGGTTTTTGTTTGTGAACTCTACGTCAGCTTTATTCATTGGTATTCCCCATATTTATGTTATTTTATAAATGAATTTTATTATTAGCATTTGGGCTTTTTCTGTGGTCAAAATTGCAGTAAGTAATAACTGATATTATCCTCAGCAGGATGTAGTTTATCGAAATCTTTGCTGTCGTTTGTACGTTTTTTTACCTCAATAGGTAAAAAGAAACTTCGGGTCACCTTGTTGTCTGTCTGTCTGTCTGTCAATGCCCTTTTTCTCAGGAACGCGTGAAGGTATCAAGTTGAAATTAATATGAAACACTTATGTATGCAATCCCTTGAATCTGTGCAAAAATGGAATTTCTAAATCGACTCAAAAATAAGATATGGATATCTTTAGACCATTTCCTTAGAGAATGTAAGGGCATCAAAACCTATAGGGTACTTCCCGTTGATCTAGAATCCTGATATTTTGCAATTTGAATAAATCTGTAAACCAGTATTATAAAATTATAGCACGGTAAAAATATATATTATATGTTTTTGATGATTGATTTGATCTCGCGCCTAACGTTTCAAAATGTTGTTGTTTCGCCTAGAGTGAGACAGGGCGCTAGAAAGAAAACCAAGGACGAACACCCCTACCATTCCCCGCGCTAGAGTGTTCGTTTGCAAATTCGCATTATAATTTTTTAGATTTTTAAATGATTTTCGTAGTTTCGTTTTCATTTGAAAACGTAAAAATCAATATCGAAAAATCATTTTTCGTGTGAAACTACATAGTTTAATCAATATCTAGAATAGGGTTCGACTTACATTTAAACAATATTTTGGCCGTAATATTAAGCCGAACAACTGAACGATAGTGGTGGTCTAAAATGCAAAACTTATACTCGTTCTGTTTTCTTTATTTCCAGAGTCATATCTCATCTTATTATATTTGCCAAATTTTATGATAATGCAACGATTTATTCAAAAATAAGGACGTAACTGCGTTTGTATAGAGACTCGAGCTTTATGCAGACTTAACTTTACAGTCGAAAGCCGTACATCGGGTATATAATGTAAACGCAAAGTAAAGTTGGTTCTTCAATCGGACTTGCATTTTCAGTAGAGCATTATTTCAAGTACATTTGTTAATTATTCATATTCCGCAAGGAACCCTCGGTGCGCGAGTCCGATTTTCACTTGACCGTTTTTTAAAAATCGTTTAACTAATATTAAAGTTAGCACTCATGTACCATTTAATTTATTAAAATACACAACAAAAATGTTAATGCTCCTCTTCGAATTTAGCTCTTGGCCCAGTCTGATGCACGGTTTTTCTTTTAGAAATAAAATAAAAATTTATTTTTATGTGTAATTTGTAAAATTAAATGTGTATATGTACACAGGTTATATAAATAAAACGAACATGATGTAATAATATATCACAAATGCCACCGGTAAGTCGTAAGTTCTTCTATAAATCATTAATAAACAATGACGAAGCCAACAGCGCTATGCTAATAAGTCCAGCTACGAGTACCACGAATGACCACGCTTGACCTTTGACTCTTATTACGTACAAAGCGCAGCGCATTAATTTATTATTATTAGTTACCACAAATCTTCCTTGAGCAACCCTTTTAAATTAATGATTTGTTTTGAGAAGAAACAATGCTTTGTCCTACTGTTACAGCAATTTAATTGTCGAGTTTTAACATGTCGAATATTTTTTTTCATTTCTGTGATATTTTTTGAATCTTTTAATTGTCCTTCAGTGTATTTTAATTATGTATGTCATGTATGTATCAAAATGTTGTAAGAAATATAAGAGATATTTAAGATTAATTTTGAATGCCACTGAAATGATAAAGGGATCCACCGAAATGAGATACCTCTGGCCACCGAAATTAGATTTGGGTCACCGAAATGAAAATAAAACAAAGATATACGCTCAAAGAACTCTCGAACGCTCGAAGAGCTGATAACCGCTGGGGAGTAAGAGTTCTCGAGTGGCAACCACGTACCGTGAAACGTCTACCGGGCCGTACCCCTACTAGGTGGACCGACAACCTGGTTAAGGTCGCGGAGAGTCGCTGGATGCAGGTGGCTCGGGACCGGTCGTAGTGTACCATGAAGGAGGCCTATGTCCAGCAGTGGACGTTTCCTGGCTGATGAGGATGATACGCACAAAAATCCCTTTGGATCAGCAAGAACCAATTAAGAATGACTAGTTAGTGCGCGACCCTCCCTAGGGGCGACAGGCGTTGGGGGAGGTGAGGTATCAGAATACAGGCGAGTGCATCACTGATACAAGCCTAAATATACACACCGGCACAATTAGCGGAACACAAAAAAAGCAGGATTTTAAAATCTTTTACTTGAGGAACTGGCCAGTTATGATATTTTTTAATTTATTGTCAAATTTGAAAATATAAAATTAGATGACATACACTTTTTTCATTCATTTGTTTTATTTTCCCGAACAATACGTTTTGTCAACTTGTTCGAGTAATAACTACTTAATTGTAATTTTTTTGAAAAATTGCACTTAATGGTTTTTTATAAATTTGTTATTCTATAGGCAATTTTGTTTATTAAAAGCTCTTTATTATGCCTGACTTAACATCACTGGAAATCATTAGGGCTGATGAAATGAGAAGAAATAGCCATACCTACAGATCGATTGCCTCAAGGCTTCGTCGACCAGTATCAACGATTCATCGCAGCATCCAGCGGTACAGATCGTCTAATTCTCTTGTGAGGAGGAGGGGTCAAGGTAGAAAAAGATGTACATAGAGGCGAGATGACAGTTTTTTACAACTTGGAGTTCGTAGGAATTCGCGATTAACGGCTGTACAAGCTCGAAATGAACTGGAAGACGTTCGAGGAGTACGAGTAAGTGAGCGTACAGTTCGCAGGAGATTTGAAGAAGTTGGTTTAGGGTCGTATATACCTGCCAAAGGCCCAAAACTTGAGAGACGTCACCGCGTAAACCGATTAAGCTATGCGCGAGGACATAGTCATTGGGATTTGAACGAATGGCAGCAGGTTCTCTTTACTGATGAGTGCAGAGTTCTTTTAAAACAGATCGATGGGAGACAGCGAATATGGAGACGCAAAGGAGAACGCCACATACAGTCTAATTTTGAACACACAGTGGCTTATGGTGGCGGCTCGATTATGGTTTGGGGAGGGATATGTTTGGGAGCTCGCACGGAGTTAGTGATAGTCACAGGAGGGACCATGACAGCAGATCGATACATCAGAGACATTTTAGAAGAACATGTTGTACCATTTGCCCCATTTATTGGTGACGACTTTATTCTAATGCAAGATAATGCTCGTGCTCATAGTGCACAATCGGTACAGGCATATCTGAGCCACGTAGGTATACCGGTGATGCAGTGGCCAGCAAATTCCCCCGATATGAATCCGATAGAGCATGTCAGGGACTTGCTAAAAAGAAGGGTTAAATCCAGAATGCCACCCCCCAACAATCTGAATGAACTTGGAAACGCATTACTTGAGGAGTGGGAGCGGTTGCCTCAAGAAATCATCGATAACATAATCTGTAGCATGCCTAGACGAATGGAAACCGTAATCAGAGCAAGAGGGGGAAACACTTGTTATTAATTTTTCTTTAATTTTATTGTTAATTCATTTAATGCTTACTTTTTTTTATTTTTTGTGATGGTTCATAATCATCTAAAAATTTCACTTATTTCAAATTTCTTTATTTTTCAATAAAAAATAACGAAGACTTTTCAAAGTCGTTGTTAAAAGATGTTAATCAATTTGTTATTTTGTGTCTAATTACATTTTCGTAAAATATATGCGTTATTATCTCATAGTCTCACTTTTTTTTCTGTTCCGCTAATTGTGCCGGTGTGTATATATAGTAATGCCTGGATGTCTAGTGTATCAGCGTTCATGTTTGGACTGATCATGTATTTGTATAACATGAAGTGATGATGCTCCATATATTAAATGAATAAATAAACATGAAGCCATAAAATATTGGATTTGGGCTGACACCTGCTCTTCATTCCCCGTGATCAGGAAACACAAAAGCGTGCTTACACAAAAGCTTCATTAATAAAATGATGCACTCAATTTATTAAGATAAGACAATTTGCAGAAGTTGTTTGAGACTGACATTTTTGGTGTTTTAGTAAAAAATCCACCAAGTGCGAGTCAGACTCGCGCACGAAGAAATCCGTACCATCCTACTAATATTATAAGTGTGAAAGTTTGGATGTTTGTGACGCTTTCACGGAAAAACTACTGAATGGATTTGAATGAAACTTTACAATAATATAGCTTGTACATCAGAATAACATATAGGCTATAATTTATAAAGACATATTGTGTAAATTGTACAAAATCACACTTATAATATTAGTGGGGTTACATGGGCAATTTGGGCATAACAAAAACGCGTTGCCTAGCAACCGACCATAGAATATGTAATTCGTATATACAAACTTTTGCGTTTATAATATTAGTGTGAAGACTATTTGAAAGTACTACGTCAGATATTGAAATTTCTTTTGTTTCTTTAAACTATTAGCCTACGTAACAGAATAAACACTATTTTGTACCTTATGCTGGAAATGGAGATAGATGCCATCTATGCCTATCGAACAAGTAGAATAAATCCTGAAGTACACGCGGACAAAGTCGCGGGCGGAAGCTAGTTATCTATAAAAAATGAGAACATCATGTCTGTTGTATAGGGGGATATCCCTTAAATATTTGATTTCTTTTAATGGTTCATTTTTAAAGTCAATGTATAACTAAATATTCTGTGAATATTTCAAGCGTCTTCCTGTTACCGTTATCAATATCGAGCAAAAACGAGCAAAAAATCACATTTGTTGTATGGGAGCCCCCTCAAATATTTATTCTGCTTTTTAGTATTTGTTGTTATAGCGGCAACAGAAATACAACATTTGTGAAAATTTCAACTGTCTAACTGCCACGATTCATGAGATACAGCCTGGTGACAGACGGGCAGACGGACGGACAGCGGAGTCTTAGTAATAGGGTCCCGTTTCTACCCTTTGGGTACGGACCCCTAAAAAGCTCGTGAGTTAAATAGTGCTTATACTGTATGCGTTGTTATTAGAGATATTGTAAAACGTATGTACGAGTATATGTGGTTTTTATATTATTATCACGTACATACGCATACGTTATATTACAAACTAGCTGGCTCCATTTCCGCTCATACACAATGGCCACTTATTTATGTTTTTACTTATTTGTGATTCAAGACCTAGATATAATCCTAAGATTCATTCAACTTCTCTTCCTTTTTGTTTCACTACTCATTCCGAGTGTGTAAATCAATAAGATATTGTGCCTTATTCACACCCACATCCATTCAGCCACAATCGGTGCACAGAACGGCAAGCCAGTATGCAAGTCCAAGACATGGAGAGTGAAAGGACAGATTATCCCAGAAATCTACGAGCAGTACAAATCTGTAAGTATTTTCTAATTGAAAGTACCTTCTTAAAGCTATTCACACACCAGTAATTTCCTCACTTGGAAGGACAGATATTGGTACGAGTATCTCAATTTTACTTTTTAATCGTTAGAAAACGAAAAGGATCAGATGAGAGATGCCATTCTGAAATCCACTCAGTGATTTTACAATATATCTGTGTGTTCCCTTCGTCACAATTTGGTCACATCACATCATTATTATTGTAATTTAAATTTATTTCACCTTACACACAGGGAGGACTTACTTCCACAGTGTTAACTTAGAATAAGTGGTTTTGCTTATTGCATGTAAATTGATACATTTTATAATGGCGGCTAGACGTGCCGTCTGCTTTTCTAAGGGGTGAGGCACTGTATGCTAAAATACAAGTTTTTAAACTTAGTTTAGCTGCAGACACTTTAATATGTAACTAGATCAAATATTCTAGCCCAATTAGATTTAAGAAAAACATTTTGTACACTGTTATAAATAAATTTATTCTTATTATAATTATAAAAGGATTAGTGAATGAGTGAATGTGAGTTGTTTTGCCTCAACAGCTGTACCGTACCAATGATAGTCAAATTCGGCATGCGGATAGCGGATTGCATGGAGAAGGACAAAGATTACTTTTTATACCGGTCTAAAGAGTGTTTCCCGTAAAATAATTTATGAAGAAGATAGTTTACTTTTTCAGTTTTTATGCATCAACTAATCGAAATGCTTTGATTTGTAACATTTATTTTTAAAGTTATTTTTTCCAGAAAAACAGGTCTTCTTGTTTATAATGCAAAACCGATCTAGTGTTGTGTTTACTTATTGTCAAGGTTAGCCACAAGATTATATAATAACTAGTTTTTAGGGTTCTGTACCTAAAAAGGAAACAAGGAACTCTTATAGGATCACTTTGTTGTCCTGTCAGTCTGTAGGTATGTCAATACACTTATTCTCAGGAATCCGTGAAGCTATTAAGTTGAAGAACTTGAAGCTATGAAAAAATTAAACTTCTAAGTCAACGCAATAAAAAATGCCCCTTTTTAATGTTCCGATTTCGCTGGCGAAAACTGTTAATTAGCTCGTAGTTTTAGTTAATTGAATAACAATTTTGTGGCTGTAAGTTTTCCAAAAATATAAAAATAAATTAAATTAAAAAAATATTTTGATGATTTCGTCAGAGAATCATCATCAACAGCTTATATACGTTCCCACTGCAGGGGCTCAGGCCTACTCTCCTACAGAGAGTGTATGGGACATAAGTCCACCGCGCGGGCCCAGTGCGGATTAGCGGACTTCACATGCCTGTTCAAGACATGCAGGTTTCCTCACGATATTTTCCTTCACCGTTAAGCATAGGTAAACGGTGGGATTCGAACCCGGAACCCTCAGATTGAGAGTCCGTGCCTTATCCACTACGCCATCGACGCTTTAACCATAATTATTCAATTATATCACAGTAAAATTGCTTTTTTACGATTAAAAACTTACATTTGCATTTAAAGCACTGGTCGGATGTATGGGGTATCATTTTCTCAACTGCAAAGTTAAGTTTGTTTTCCAATCGGGCTTAAGTTTCGTTAGAGCATTGTTCGGCGCTATTTATAATTATCAGAATGTGAATTATTCATATTGTGTACAATACCCTCGTTGCGCGAGTCCGACCTGCACTTGACCGGTTTTTATACAGCACAAACCAGTCTGGCCCCAAAATTCAACTGATATAGGTCAGGGGTAACTCAACTTTGGGAAAAAAGTCATAATTCCACTCAATCTGAAATTATAATAATTGGTAATTATTTCAAATCAAATCGGTTTATTTGCATTCATGTACATAGTCTTTAAATTTTAAATTGTGTTTGGATCTACATACGGGCATAGCAAAATGTATAAGGCAAATTTTATACAATAATAGTTCCATGTCAAATTTTATACTGCAATCCAAAACAAACTTCTTTTCTTGACTATGCTGATTCTTGCTTCTTGGACGTCACCGAAGAGCTATTAAACAAACTTGAGCGACTTCAGAATCTTTGCTTACGCTTCATCTTCGGGTTGCGAAAATATGACCACGTGTCAGTTTTTCGCGCTCAGCTCAAGTGGCTCCCTATCCGCCTTCGTAGAAATGCTCATATCCTTTCCCTTTTGTACAATATCCTAAATAACCCTTCTTATCCTAGCTACCTAAGTGAGCGATTTACATACTCGCATCCTACTGACCAACCTTGTCGAGCTCACATTAGGACAATCCTGTCCATCCCTTCCCATCACTCCGATTTCTAAACTGTTTCCGCCTTTAAGAAAAACGTCAAGGAACATTTTCTATCACTATAAGTTAATATATAATTATAGTATGTAAAGTATGTATGTATTATTATTGATATATATTAGTTTGTTTTTGTATATCGTATTTATGTAATCGTCTATTATATTTATTATATCGTACACGCCTAACTGCCCTCCTTTCTTTAATATTTCTCCTTGACCTAGGACTGCTGGAAGAAATTTCTTTTAGAAATAAGCTGTTCCTTTTGTATATATTTTTTCTGTTTCTTGTGTTATGTAATGTTTCCGTGTACAATAAACTGTTTAAATAAAAAAAATAAAACTTTATACATGTTTATCATCCATAAATTCCTTTACTGTGTAATATGATTTTCAAAATAGGAGCGACCTTATCTTTTTCTTAAAGTGTTTATCTGTATCTTGTTTTAAAATATCAAGAATATTATTATATACCTGGATAGACCTGTAATATGGACCGTTTTTGAATATTTTCAATTTATGTTCAGTTTTTTACAAATATTGCTGTTTCTATTATATATTTTTTCTATAATAAAATGTGGCCTACTGCTGTCCATCTGTTTTATGTTCACCAGTATACGTTAAAAAAATCGTTAGCGTCAGTAGTAATAGTGCGTAATACGCACCCAGCGCTGTCTCATAGTGAGCGATCGCTTTTAATATGCTAAGAGCAAATATGAATTGAGTGAGTTTTTAGTTTTTCAACATATTTTTTTCCAGGTCATGTGGGGCTTTTTTTCTTTATATTTATTTCAAGATGCTGATGCCCGCGGTTTCATCCACGTTGAAAGTAATTAATTATACATTGTGTTCTTTCCCGGGTTTCCCTATGTTGGACTGGATTTTCGATATTAGTTCAACGATTTAAATCATATGTTCAAAAAACGCTGACATGCAAAATTCTTCGGTTCCGATAAAAATCAACCAAGTTCGTGTCAAGCCACGTGATTTTTATTTTGGCTACTTCAAATGGCATTTTATAGTTTGGTCGACTATTACTCTTACTTACTTACCTTTAAAATTAACATACTACTTCTATGATTTTTTCTTCAGATTTTTAATAGCAATAGCTAAGCAGAAGGGGGGAGGTAATTTTCCATGATCCATGGTAAACAGATTTTGATTTTAGCTTTATGAAACCGGGATCAATCGGCCAAAAACCAAGCATAGGATATAATTTTTTTTTATATATTATCATTATCTGGGAAAGGTCCACTGCGGGAAATATGCCTCCCCTCCTGTACCTGCGACCTGTACTAGGTCGTCCTCTAGTAGGGAAACGGCCCGGTATATGTTTTTTGGTACGTGGTCGCCACTCGAATACTCTTACGGGGAGTAAGTAATCAGTTATCCGTTCATCTTGCGATGTGACCTGCCAATTTCCACTTCAGCTCGATGACTCGTCGAGCTATGTCAATGACCTTAGTTCGTCTAAGAATTTCCTTGTTCCGGATTTTGACACATAGAGCATTCCGTGCATAGGGGCCATCCATAAAGTACGTCACACGTAAAGGGGGGAGGGGGGGTCGACAAAGTGTGACATAGTGTGACAAGGGGTGGGAGGGGTACTAAGTTTCGTGACATCAAATTTCAAAATCTATTCTATCTAGAGGTAGTAATCGCGTAATTTGAAATATTAATTATAAACTAAAAAATATTTCCAACTCTATCTTTAGGATAATACGGTTTAAATTGTTTTGTTGACGAGTTCATACCCGCTCTAGTGACACGCGCCGATCGCCTACGAGCCCTTTGACGAATGCCGCCATTCGTCAAAGGGCCGTACCTCGCGTGATTTTATTGTTTATACAGTCGAAACCGTTTATAACGACATCGTTTACAACGACCTATCGGTTATTACAGCCAGATTGTATGGTCCCGTCCGAATTCCTAGTAAACTATTCAGTAAACAAACCGCTTATAACAACATCGGATACAGCGACATATCGCTTACAACGACGAAACTTTATCGATATTCATCGGCTATAACGACCAACCGCTCCTTGTCTCAGCAAAACAAAACAATACAAACGATTTTAAATCTTATTGATAAGCAGTGAAGAAATATTTAGGCATATTATTACTTACGCACTTTCTCCCACCTCATCCGAACCTCTTTGCGGCCATTTGACCTTGCATATTTTACACCCATTGTTTAGTGCGCTGTAATTTTATAGCCCGTAACTAGCAGCTAAGTACATTTTGTATTCTAAATATTTCGTAATAAATATTTTTGTCTTTTCTGACTCTTTTACATACATAACCTATACCTATACTAGATAGATTACTTGGCACATATGATAATATAACTACTGTACTTGTGTATATGACTGTATTGCATATAACGACTATCGGATATAACGTCGGCAACTATACGGTCCCTTCAATGTCGTTATAAACGGTTTTGACTGTATTTCATTCGAAAATTGACTTTCGCGAAGTAACGACGTCGTTTTTTTAGTTGTGCTATTTTGTAGATATAAACATATTTTAATAAATCAAGTTCAAAATGAACAAAAAGATAGATTTAGGTAATCTTTACCATAGATTACCTAAAAGATGTTGACACCACAAATGTTCCTGACGTGAAAAACCTTAATGAGAACGAAGTGACTGCCATGCCAGTTATAAATAATTTAAAGGAGTGGGTTCAAAGTCCATGGACTGAAGATGATTGAGTTTCTTTCTTTTTCTTTATATTCAATAGTTTATTGCTTTGTTATTGTTTCAAATATTTGATATGATGTGGAGTTCATAAAAAAGTACTTAATTTAAATGGAAATAAAACTAAATTCGGAACTGCTGTTTTAATTTAATAATTTTTCGATGTGAAATTGCAAAACATGTGACGTCACACTAGGGAGGAGGGGGGTCACAGAAATGTGACCACCTGTGACAAGGGGTCAAAAAAATCATGAAATTCGTGTGACGTACTTTATGGATGGCCCCATAGCTCGCTTCATAATTCGCTGAGTGACTTTTAATTTGTTTATTCGGCATTTCCACGAATAAACTGAACCAATCTAGATGAAAATTAGCAAGCACGTTCATTTATTTTAATTTTATTGAAATTACTGTTCACAAAAAGTATATACAAAACACAAAAACAGAGAAAATATATACAAAAGGAACAGCTTATTTCTATCATCAGGGTGCAGTACAATGACGCGTTCCGCATCCTGATGGGGCTGCCGCGTTGGTGCAGTGCGTCGGGCATGTTCGCCGAGGCGAGGGTCCCTGATTTCTTTTGCGTCATCAGGACACGAGTGTTGTCTTTCTGGGAGAGGCTACGATCCTCAGATAATGCCATCCTTAAGGCTGTAGTGGAGGGGGTGTCCAGTCCTATTTTTGGCTACTGGCTCTCCGTGCACCGGGATGCAAACCGAAAATAGCATAGGTATTCCAAGTATTTAGTTTAGTGTAGTTTAATTTAATTGTAATTATTATTATTATTGTTAAATGGTTTTTCTTTTTGTTTTTTATGCCTTTGCAATAAATGATTATATTATTATAAGAAATTTCTTACAGCAGTCTTGGGTCAAGAGAGATATAGTGAAGAGGAGGGCAGTCAGGCGTGTACATTTAATATATCTAAATACAATATACGATTACATAAATACAAGATACAAAATATTAACTTAAATCAATAGACATCATACATACATACAATAATAATATTTTATCAACTTATGAACTACTTGTAAAAGACAGAAAATGTTCCCAATTAATAAAGATATCCTTTGGGATAATTAATGAATAAACCGTAGACGAAGATATGGTCAGTGGATTGTAAGTAAATAAATAACAACAACGAACAAATCGGAGCGAGTGTGACTCGCATACTCGTGCAATGGTTCCGTACTAAGAAAAGAAACATACCCGACGGATATTATTACCGCATATCAAAACTATTCAAATCAGTTCAAATCAGTATATCAAAACAGTTCAAAAACTATGCAGCATATAAAATAAGAAAACCTGTTTCAGAATTAATTAATGAATTAAAAAATGAATTAATTTACATTCAAAGCCTTTTGTTACGATATCCCACTGAACCAAGTCACTCCACTTTAAAATATTTTGATCCCTTTTTTCAAAAAAAAATTAAACCCTTATTCCAGAAAATTATTTCATAAATTATTTTCTTGCGGCACCTGTGGGTCACAATTTACCGTAACCATTCCAGATTTCAAGTCGATAGCATTAGTAGTTCCTGAGATAATCCGCTGTGACAGACACCAGAGTGAGATTATCAGGGTTCCGTTTTTTCAGCGAATGTTCGGAAACCCACATTATTGACGCGTTCAAAAAGAACTAAGGAACCGACTACAACTGCCCTAAAAGTGTACAGCATTCATCCCCTAAAATGTTCATGTCCTTAGAGATAGAATTCTATGGGTATTAAAATTTTGTTTTCGTTGATTTTTTTTAAAAAAAAGCGGCATATCAATTTCGATAAAATTTAAACGAGACCACCTCTGAAGTATCTACCAAACAAACAAAAAATAATCATCAAAATCGATTTCATTATTGGCAGAGTTATCGAGTAACATACATAAAAAACGTACAGACGAATTGAGATCTTCCTCCTTTTTCGAAGTCGGTTGAAAAATGAAAATTTTACTTTTAAACAATAATAACTTTTGCTTCAATATGGTGTAACATTTTATAGTTGTAAATTTGTAAATATATAAAATATAGAGCAATGTCTTACCTTAGCACGGTGCTGCTCCGCCAGCGTTCACCGCAGGATTGAACCGCCACTGCACTCACCGCAATCGTGAATGAGTTAATGAAGCTATTTAATTATTATAGTTATTCGTCGGCGCAACTTATTATGACCGACCAAGCTTGCATTACAATGAACTTTGTAACGATTGCAAGCGTACCGTAGTTTGCCTTTGTCATGCTTCGTCTGTCTATTTTGTTTTGGTTCGTGCAATTTCAGGGGTTGCTCAATGATTTCCTAATATTTTCATCACTGAAGGATTCGTGTTCATTTCAGGTCAGTCTGACTGCTCGACCTATGAATTAGTTGCCGCCCAGTAGCCCCGGGCCTAGGGCGGACATTGGGGAAGAAGACCAAAAACTTTTCCGGTAGGAGCGCTGTGTGTTTATGTCCTATCAAAGTTCGTCTAACCTGTCGTCCCTATTATTGTTCCTGGCAAATAGGACTTGAACATTATCCTCGGTAATGATATCCTCAGAGACATACTTGTTAGAAAATCACATCAGTAGTGAAAATGCTGTAAAAATAGGCATAAACTGTGATTATACATAGTAAAGTATTTAGGAATTGAGGAGATACAGTAAAAAATAAAAAGGAGATAAAGCAATTCACACGTGTTAGAAGTGAAACTTTCAAAAATTTTGAAATTCACGAACACGTTCTATTGAACATTTTGCTGTCTTTTTAATCTTGTTTTCCTTCTTTTTTTTCGATAATCACAACAATATTCTGCATTCGTTTTCGGCATATTTGAAAATTTTCTTATAAATAATACGTACACGTATACAAAACACAGTTGTTTTGATGCCTTTTCTCAAGGTGTGTACTGCGCATGCGCGCACCAACATGTATTAACACAGGTACAACTGAGGCCCAAGCAAACTCCCACTGTGCCTGTACAAAATTATATTTTTTTATAGCCCGTCAAAAGGACCAAAAACTGATTTAATTAATACATTACATGTTATAAATATTTTGGTCTAAACCTAAGGTTGTAGTTATCCTAACTTAATATTATAAATGAGACAGTGTGTTTGATGATTGGTTGGTTTGTCCCAAGTTTGTCCTATGAAATAAGACTACAGCGACGGATTTCAAAGATTTATCCACCTTAGAGTAATGCTATGCTAATATTGCTGATAAGTTCGAATACTCTGCCTACCTAATTGTAAGGATAAACAACTAATTCATCCGCATATATTATATTAGTACAATAACCAAAAAACGTAACTATATTTTGACTGCGACTTCGACTGCGTCTTCTAAAAGTATCCCAACGGGAACTACCCATCATTTATCAGTATACAAATAATCAAATCATTCGCACTCTATAGTACGACGTGAATGAAGATCAAACTTATTGTTACATTTAGTCACAGATCACTATACATTTAGTATGGATTATCATCGACAAGTGATCGACAGCAGTCTCAAAATTCAATCTGTCAGATTCCTTCATTTTTAATCGTCAAATAAAGCTTCAAGAAAATCAAGTTTCAATAACAATAAATGTGTAACTCGCAATATAATAATAACATGTATAAAATTTCACCTATAAAACTAAACTATTTACTACCCAAACTCTAAAATATCTTTATCAAACAAATATCAATATAAAACTAAAATAAAACCATTCAACAAGTAATCTCTTGGTAATCACTAAGGCATGTAATCACTAAGTCTAAGCACTACGTTTTGTTTTATCCATGTTTTATCCTGTTTTATCCAAAGGTTTTATCACTAAATCAAACCACAGATCAAACAACTATCAAAATAAAATATATATAAAAAACATGGAGATCGGTAATACTTATAACTTTTTAGTTTGTATTTGGATTCGGCTACAAAGATATTTGATTTTTTTTATAGAACCAAGGAGTTCAGACTTGATATATTAATTTCAACTTGAAACCACAGATCACTTGTACCTTGAAACCTTGGTACTTGGTAAAAGGGTATTGACAGACAGACGGACGGATAATAAAGTGATCTTACATGTGTTCCTTTTTTCCTTTTTAGGTACAGAACCTTAAAAACTAGTTTTTATACAATATTGTGGCTAAACTTGACAATAAGTAAGTTTGGTTTTACATTATAAAACAGAAGACCTGTTTTTCAGGAAAATATAGCTTTAAAAATGGAACCCTAATAATTAAAACATTTATAGGTTCTAATTTAAGCTCTTTGGTAACAAGGTTCTGATCACGTTCTGATATTATTAGGCAGAAATATTCCAGTTATGTAAATCGACAGTAGATGGACAGTTTATTTTAGACATTTCACGTAATTTTATATTCTCTTAAGATATTCTCTCAGATTCTTTCTGGACATATCATGGAAATCATATAAAACTAAACTAACCAAATTAAATCTTCGGAATGAATCCAAAAATATTTTCTATTTACAATGAACTTCGTTCGAAGAAATAAATTAAATTCCGAGTTTAAAACATAACACCGAACAAATCTAAACAAGTACCTGCAACCAATGGCACTGATAATAAAAATAGAAACAGATATCTAAATGGAGTGGAGACTTACAGCATTTCTCCAGCGCTCCATTTTATTTCAACGTGCTACACCCATAGTTCAGAAATCAGCTATTCATTTGACCTACAAATATGCGGGAGACGAACACACAGACCACCCGGACATGATTCCAGTAGTTCTGATTCACGACCTCTTGGCTGACAGAGGACAACTACAGATAATAGGGAAGACAATGCAGCATGTGACGAAGCGCAAGGTGATAGCGGTGGACCTAAGGAACCACGGAAAGAGTCCCCATTCGAACTCGCACACTTATAAAGAACTGGCTTGGGATATTCAACAGACTATGAAGAAGCTACAAGTTGAGAAAGCGTGCATGATCGGATATGGGGTGGGTGGTAGAGTTGCTATGACGCTATCACTGCTGAAGGTAAGAAACAAACTATAGGAAATGATTACGATTTTCTGATATTGGGACATGAGGGGCAATAAAATCACCTCCCAGGGGGAATTCTAGACCCTAAACGTACGATAGGTCTAGACTTGAATGTTTTTATACTGTCCGCTGCAACGGTACGGCCTCTGAGATGATGAGTCTGATGTGATGGGTGCGCCAGTGGCAGAGGATACGGATGGTCGTTTTCTCATCCTCCTGGCAGAATCTGCAAACCCTTTTGTCACTCAGGCCCATGTAGCTGAGGTGTTTAGCTTGCAGTGCCTCGTTATGGTCCATGTCAGGGTACTTAATTGCTTCCTTACCTGATTTATTGTTACACGTTTGAATTTCTAGCCTGAAGCTGTAGCAGGGATAGTAGTTGCAGATATGTCCCCTACATCAAATGCTAAAGAATTCCTGGAGGTATATCCGAAAGTTATGTCCAAAATGCAAAAAATTAATTTCCACAATCAGAAGAGGAAACTAGGAAGAGCCAAAAGGTACGCCAAGAAGCACTTGAGATCGGTGATAGACAACGACGTATTAATGCAAATCGTGTTAAAAAATATTGCGATCGTTGACGGAAAAATAGCATGGAAATGTAATGTAGAGACTTTGTACAAAAGCTTTGAACAAATAGCGTCGTTCCCTGAAGATTTACGGCGTAGAAAATATGTTGGTTCTGCGCTTTTCATTGGAGGACAACTGTCTGATTATATACCGTAAGTATCGTACAATGTTAGACACTCGTATTTAATAGAACTTATCTCATGTCATCATAATCAGCAGCAGAAGTCCACTTTTAGAAATGAGCCTTCCTCATAGATCGCCACGTCTGACATTCCATGAAGAGATTTCAAATAATATCGTGAGATTATGTTCTGGTGCTGTTGCCCATCCCCTGAATATTTATCTCTTATATATCTGTGACAGACGTAGGTAAATGAGGCAACAGAAATCTATTGCAAAGCTGAGACCATGCGGCCACTCTCTCCCCTCTTATCACAGTTGTCTCAGTTCAATTCAGAATAAAATTTGAGCAGTTTAGTTAGATTAATGGAATTAAGTCTTATAGATCCCCAGATCTATTGCGGGGTACCCCAAGGATATGTTATTGGACCATTCTTTTATTATAATCGTTTATAACTATTCATCATCATCTTGTTTCTACTACACTATTTAAAAATCTACTGCAAAAAGTAATAACTTATTTGATGAAGTGGTGTGCCCGCTTTTTGTTGTGATTTATTAAAGTGACACAGTCCAGCTGTAGAGTTATGGCATTTGATTACAGCCCAGACGATCTGCCCATGATCCGCGAGCACTTCCCCAACGTTGTGGTGGTTTACATCCCCGGGACCGGTCACTTCCTGTACCATGACGATCCCAAGAGATTCTTGGAGCTAATCATCACTTTTCTAAGGCAGTTGCAACCCCGCAAGAACGAACCTTTTACTTTCACAAGATATTTATAGTAATATTAGATGAAGCTTAGATTTTAGGTGGATGCAGTAAACATAATACATTTAATATTTATGCAAAATGTTAAAACAGTTAAAGAAAAAGTTATTGTTGATAGTTTTCTTTCTAATTTTCAACATAATCTTCTCTAACATGATTACACTTTTTATTTTGACGTTTTTACAATGCTTCGACCCCATGGAAAAATCAGTCCGAATCTTTGTTCTCAAAATACTTTGTTATGGCGATTTGAATGAACCTCTTCATTGCATTCGTCATCATTCAATGAATCCCTCCCTACCAACCTTTAATTGGCGTGCCCAAAATAACAGAGTAGAAAACGATGGAGCATCGGTCTTATAAATTATATTGACGTCGTTCAGCTGTTTTATATAACGTCGCTGTTTAATAAAACAACTAGGAGTTATGTAAAACAGTCTGCGACATATCCATAGAGAAAGTATAGTGACATACATAGTACATACATATGAGGTGCTTTCAAATTAGATGCAGATATTTTAGGATAAATAGTGTATTCCATGTAATGTAGTTACGAGTACGTACAGGTTGCTTTAATCTTTTTAACTATCTGACGTCACTGTATCTTAGATTTGGCTTTGTAGGCTTAGCAGGGCAGGGATACAATGTCTTCGCTGTCGACATCTTCGCCAACATTTTGCAATCGAGCAGGATAATGACTATTACGATGTAATCTGAGTTTATGATAGTTAATTTCAAGATGGTAGTTTTCGCTATCCGCTCTCTAACCAGCGAAGTTTGACGAAACACGAATGACTTTAAAAAAAGGTACGCAGATTTGAATGGGATTTGTTATTTTTTAGGATTCCGTAAACCCGATAAGAAACTGAACCCTTATAGGATCATTTTCCAGTGCCTGTCTGTTACAGATAATTATATTAGCAAGGTATTAATCCTAACGACTTGAAATTCGGTATAGATACAAATTTTTCCCTTCCTTCATCATCATTAGCAGGTAAAAGTCCACTGCTGCTGGACATAGGCCTCCTCCATGTTTAGGAGGGCTCATGAGATAATCACCACGCTTGCCAGACGGGTTGGTGATCGCAGTACCTATTCGGTTTAGTTCTGGCTGGTGCACCCTCACGCCGGTACTTTTTGTTGCTAAAAAACGTATTATTTTAACGTATTGCGTGTTAGATAGTAAATTATTATAATAATGAAGGGAATGTTCCTCTATACCCCTAGTATAATCACATACATTACAAAGGTTGCTTAAATCATAGCCCTCTTTTTGTATCGCCTCAGTCGGGCAAAATCATCATCCTTACAACCAAAACTCAAAAGATACTTCTTATTCTGGTAATGTGCTACCAAGGGATACATTTTGGAATCATCAATCTAGGAGCATTTATGTCATCAATGAAACCACAATGAAACTAAAATGATGTTACTATGAGGGTGGGCTATAATCTTATTACCTCTCGGAGGAACCAAGGAGGATGGTCGGTTCCTTCAAGTATAACCTTCATGAAATCATCCATCCCGACGATTCGCAAGCGCATATTATTTACGTAAAGTTTTATTAGTTAAGTTACGTATTTACGTAATATTTACGTAAAGTTCATATTATAAACATATTACAAAGCTCTAAAAATAGTATTTTGTCATTTTTCTTTGACGTTAGGATGTTTTGAAGTCTACGTGAAGACGAAGAAGACGAGTCTGGAGTCTGGCAGTGAACAAAACTCGAGGCTGTATGGTGATACTTTTAGGAACTATTTAAAAACCGAACTCAACTGTCATCCTTTTTCACCCGTAACTGTCAGTGTCAACTGTCATCCCCTTATGACATTGGTAAGGGCATTACCAATGTCACATGTCAATCCGAATATGTCAAAATCATGTCAAAATTAGTAATCTAAATTATTTTAAGTTTAAATATTTTCAAAACAAAAATGTTATTACATAAATTAAACCGTAGAAATGTATACAGCTGCTTCTCTGTAATATCTAGACCGCTACTCAGACAAATATCCGCCACCGGTGAGGCTTCTGACGCTGTTGACTTGGCGTATGCTTCGTACGAGAGTACTGCCGAAGAAAGTAATGCTGCCCACCCTTTAGTCATCCTCCACGGGCTCTTAGGCTCTAAAAATAACTGGAATAGTATGAGTAAAGCTATACACAGGACGACCGGTAGGAAAGTTATCAGCGTAGACGCTAGAAACCATGGGGACAGCAAGCATTCTTCTCACCACTCATATGTTCATATGGCTCATGATGTAATGAGGCTGCTCAAGAAACTGGAGTTGAATAAAGTATCTGTGCTCGGGCACAGCATGGGGGGCCGCACCGCCATGGTGCTGTCACTTTTATGTGTAAGTTTAAAATCTTACTAGTCATGTATACTGTGAAACATTCTCTGTAGTCCAACTTCCGTTGCACTTGTTTCTTACAAATGCACACATATCATTCTAAGGTTAGATGTTAAAACAGTCTTATAGTTAGATTTTATATTAGCTAACAAGTGACTTGTATTCTGCAGGATGATGATTTAAAAAGACACAGTACTTCAAATTATACTAAACCTTGAATAAAATTAATATTTTTCATGAATAAAGTAAGGAAAAAGTTTCTTACATTGTATCAGATTGTATAGGTGTAGTAATAATCTTGTACAAATAGTTGAATAAGATGCAGGTATTTTTTATTTCCATCAAAACCTTATTAACATCATAACAAAAGCTCTCTGAAAATATAAGGGTTTTTTCTATAACAATCCCAAAAATGATTATGTGCATGGAAATGCTTCCTTGGCTGTTTTATCACTACATATATCAAACTTATTAGACATAATTAGAGCCCATTTATTTTTCAGTCCGACCTTGTATCCAGCCTAGTAGTAGTAGACATATCGCCAGTACGCACTAGTCCTCAAATCTACTCAATGAACAGCTTGTTTGAAGCAATGAGCGCTGTAGCTATTCGTCCTGGAATAGCAATGTCCAAGGCAAGGAAACTAGCAGATGAGCAGCTGAAGAGAATCACACCTGACGTCAACTTAAGAAACTTTTTAATAACAAACCTGGTGCAGACAAACGCTGGGGCTTACACATGGAGAGTGAACTTACCAGCATTAAAGGACAATTTCCAGTCACACATATCATGCTTTCCTACGAATCTGAGGGGGCTCCAGTATTGTGGACCAACATTGTTCATAGGAGGAAGTCTGTCTGATTATATTGGGTAAATCATACTTTTCATTATCTTATTGATATATAATATAAGCAATCATCGAGATGTCTGTATCTTTGAGGTCAGATAAATTAAATGTTATTAACATAGTATTTCAGTTAGCCATTATTATAATCAGAAAGTTGTATAGAAAATTTAGAAATTGTATACAAAAAAGTTGTGGCCAAGTGTGAGTTGCCTTTTTTTGTATTTTCAAAAAACTTACAGCTACTAAATTGTTATTAAATTATCTAAAACTACGACCAAATTACCAGTTTTCGCCGAAAGCTTTTGTTTTTAAACTAAATCCTGTGTTGATTCCAGAATCCAATCTAAATATGAATTCTGACATCTCTAAAATTATTGAAATTACTTTTTAATCATAGATTTAAATCAACTTCATTGGGTCGTAAAATACGATATATTTTATTTTAAAATCTCTAAAATGAAACAAATATATCTCTAAAAGCGAATAAAACATGTATGTAGCTAAAACGATTTTTTAAATAAAAAACTTTAATTTTTTTTAAATTAACATCTGGGCATATCTAGGGTGCAGATATTAAATAGTGTTTTTTTTTATTTTCTAGAAAAAATGATCTTAAAGAAATCCAAGAATACTTCCCGATGGCAGAGCTGGTCTTCGTGGAGGGGGCAGGCCACTGGGTCCACAGTCAAAAGCCAGAAAAGTTTCTCGAAATTGTCTGTAAATTTTTGACAGAAAAGTGATAATATTTCGTATACTAGTACAAACTGAGTATAATTTCAACATCAAAGGCCAAAACTATGCTACAAGTGTTGTGTTCAAGATTTGATAAAAAAATCATAGTCTGAAATGAGATGAAGTGTAATGCAAAAGTAATAAAATAGTTATTGTTATTATGTTATATTTAAAATAGGTAGTACAAATTTTATGTGATTATCTCATGTGATTCTAACCGTATTGTTTAGTTGTTGATTTATTGCGGTTTTATGGTGCAAAATGTGAATAAAGAATGCACAAGTTATAATAGTTTGTTGTTACTATGTCGCACTGATATGATTTATCATTCACTATCAGCCACAGTTTGTGGTTACATCAGGATACATTGTTGCTAAATAGCGATTGTGTGTGAAATCAGCCAAGTGCGAGTCGGACTTGCGCACCGAGGGTTCCGTTCATTGGATGGGAAAATCTTTAGACGAATGTTACAAACGCACGAAATAAAGAGAATGGAACCATTTTGCAGGTAGCTACCGCCCCGCTGCACCCTATGATCCAAACCGTGGTCTAAACCATTTTCACCTTAAGGATTGAGCTACACTAGCAGCACTGAATCGCACTTTCCTATGCTTCTATCATTTTCTGTCACTCAGAACTGTCATTTACTAGAGCGAGAGAGCGGGAGTGCGACCGCACGCGGCGGATTCGACGAGGCGGTACAGAACCCTAAAAACATCAAATTAAATCCATATTCGTGGAGTTAATGATCGTGTGGCTTCCCATGGGTATCGTAAAAGGCGACTAGATATGATTATATAGGACGAGATAGAGATTCAAGATATGAATAACCAGAGGAGTAGTCCAGCAGTTGATTAATGTTCATTGGCCTATGGAATGTAAAGGGTCTATGTAAATGCAGCCTATGCTTTTTATCGCGATTCGGGGATCCTTATTTCCATTGGGATTATTTTAAAGTCAAAAATGTTTATAATATTAAATTATTGTGATACGCTATTATTGCAGGGTAGTTTTTGCTGACAGCGTCCATCTGGTATATTGAAATTCTAGCAGTCTAGCAGTAGCAAGAATCAAGTTGCCACTTATAGCAGATAGCTAGATAGATAGCAGCAATAATATTCCATATTACCACAACCTAGACTTCTAAATTTTTCCATACACTGCTCCATTTCCGTCGTGCGGTTTTGCACCCCAAACTACTCGAACTTTATCTATTCATACTATATAAAATGCTCCAGCCGGACTCCCTCGACAACGCTTCACAGAAGCTTCTGTGGGGTGGACACGGTAATAATTTTTGTTTGGACAGGGTTTTTTTTAAAATTTAATTGGTTGAAAAATAAATTAGAATGTCGGACCACATATCTAAGAGTTTGCAACTTCTGTTCGACCGGCCGGGGGAGCCGCTCATCACGCCAAAGGGGGAACAAAAGGCAATTTTCCAACTTACTGAGCAGTTTTTGGTAAGTTCATAGCTTAGTTTTTAGATATGTTTTCATATGCATCATAGACTTTGACTTAGCCTTATATCACCTGATGGCAATTGACGATAAGCTCGTTGGATGGAAAGCGTACTCATCCGGAAGCCTCAATAAATGAGGCGCTGGCTCTGCTACCTTTCATAACGGAACACCAGTGCTATTAACGCTAGTGTTTAGCGGCAGATTTAGGTAATGAGGTGGTACCTAGAAAGGCGGACATAAACAATACCTAGCGCCAATCAAACTAAATATCAGAAATGTGTACCACTGGGAATCGAGCCCACGACCTGCAGGTTTTAGTCATAGGACACCATAAAAGACTTCATTTTGTCGTAATCGCTAAGCTCGGGTTGGTGATCGCAGTAAGATTTTGTTGGAATAATGGTAGACGTACCCGACTGTTTTATTTAAATCTTCATATATATAAGTATATAAATCTTCTGTGCGTGCGTTTGTGATTAAACTCCTCCTAAACGGAGCGATTTTGATGAAATTTGTGAGTGCGTGTGTTAAAGTGGATTCGAGAATGGTTTAGATTTACAATTACATGTTTTTTGTCTTGCAAAAAGATACATTTACTCTGCGTTTATTTCCAATTTTTTTTAAAAAAATAAACGTCCACCCCTTCGAAGCCAGGGCGGGCCGCTAGTATATTATATTTACTTAATATTAGAAAACATAGAACATAGAAAACAAAAACAAAAACTATTTATTAGTAATTACATTATAATCCACAAAATTACAAACTTTCATGTCAAATATATTATTTAATTATAGAGGCTGCATCGGATACTATTTAGGGCACAACTGGTCATTTCCGTCCAGTGCCTCATTCAGAATTCAATGAATAAACTTTTGTATCCGATACTATATATAATACAACATACACTTGTCCAGTCCTCGGACTACGAGAACAATGGTCTGGAGCTAAATAACCGTTTCGGAGACGACGCGTCGGAGAGGATCCCCCTCAAGAACCTGTCACAGCTCCCGCGATTCAACAAGGCCTCCCAGCTGCCCGTCGACGCGGACTTCTCACTCTTCCTGCCCACACACCAGGAGATGGCCAAAGAAGTTATTGATACACTCATGAGTAAGCAATAAATATATTCTCCTGATTTAATATCGTCCGGTTGTCTGTCCCGTGTTTCCTTCAGGAATCCCTACACATAACCAAAGCTATTTCATTTCAACCGATTAGAATATGCAATAACTGCCTTTATAAACACCCACCCACAACATTCTCAGTAAATGGGTGAATTATCGCAGTAAGATGTATGTGTTTCAAAGGCAGTCTGCTTGTGGCTCAATAAATGTGGTAGAAAAAAAACTTAAAACTAACGTTGACTGCGGAGTAAACTGATTTTCGGGTCTCTTTGGCGGGGCTCGGGAGGAGAATGTCATTTCGAACGCATTGAGACGTGTGATTGGCCGAAGAGTCCCCCCTTGCGCCCCTCTGTCAACCGAGATGTGCGAACTCATCTGCACCTCCACTATGCCCATTATTGTTCAAGTTGTTGAACTATACAGATACGCACAAGTTAACGGTGACATTTTACCAAGACTCGATGTTAACGCCTGCTGGCCCGTGGCCACACTTCCAATAAGACATCGATGGCGGGGGGACATTACCCTTGAGCTGGCGTGGCTACTTACTGATCAGTGATCACTTAGTTGTTTTACTAAAATAACAGTCAGCCACCACACTGCCCATTTCCTGAGCCCCTGGTATATACCATAATCACCTGTAAGGGAAGTGATTCTATTACCTAATTTTGAAAGTATATCTCTAATTCACAATCAGCCAAGTATGGCAAGGTCGCGACATTCGTGATATGATAAGAGAATCTTACGAATATTTTTTGCCGTATGTATAAATGCAATACGCACATCATTGTATAATCATGTCCACCGTAGGCTAAATCTATAGCCGTCCGATTGATATCGACAAGGTATCGGTTTTTTTTTCAAGCAAGCTTGCATATTATGGAGTAGTAATGTGGTATTCTTCCCTTCCGCATTGCCTCATAACTCTGAACTGAAAATCTCGATGGTTTAAGATAGCAGTGCCATTCATTATGTTCATCTCGCTCATTGTAATGCTAAGTAAATGTCAAATAATATCAAAATTCAGCATCTTACTGTGATCACCTATCTGCTTGACAAGCATGCTAACGGCAAATACCCTCGTGGAAACTCCGACGAGTCGATCTACGACACTCATGTCAAACAGCGTCGGCGTGGACTTCAGAAATGATTCCTCGGGAACTACTTCTTCGATCGGGGAAAAGTAGCGAATGTCCTTTTACGGCCCTTCAATTATCCCTTTATAAAAAATCAAGTCATTCTGAATCTCCGTAAAGGGAAGGACAAACAAGCAAACCGATTCGCTATCGCGTTTATAATTGATTGAATACTATGGCAATGTATAAGGTGGGCTATATTGCTGTTTTATTTACATCATCTGTTTTATCTATTTATCTATCTACACCATCAACATCATTGTCTTTACTTTTGTAACAAATAAAAAATCTCATAATTAAAATTCATCATTATTTATTTTTCACATTTTTCAACACAGCTTCACAATTTACCTACTTATATATAGGTACATACCTATAAAAAATCTTAATTCATTTAAGTAGTTAGTATTTACAGACACCAGATTTTGTCAGAGCCTATTGCCAAAAACAATACACTTTACTCTTTTACTATATCTATTATATCCGGAAAACTACTGGCCATAAAGTTTTCAACCTTTTATGAGTGTTGAGATCATAAAATATAGATACAAATTTACACACCATATCTATGTTGTGTAGACTATTAGCAGATCATGCTTTAGGATTTTTACAATATAAATATGAAAATAACTACCCAAAATCTCATAACATAATCCAAAGGGGAAATATAGGCACTCGGCAGTCTGCTGAGTACTCAGCCCATCAGTGTAAAGAGTTTCCAGGTGTAAATATATTTATATAACATATTAATGCTGTTTTTCGTATTTATTCTGTAATTTTTGAAGCCATTTTTCTGTAATTTTCATTTGTACAAACAACCAATCAAATACTCTACATTGTACTGTCATACTCGTATATAAATAATAATGGACATATATAAAGATACAGCATACAATATGCAAAATAAATATGTTTAGTATATTTTCGAAACATTCTAATGTTTTTTTGTTTTAATTTTTGTGTCTTTATGTATTCTGCAATAAATTTTAAACAAAATAGCCAATTAAAATTATAATTTTAGATGTTCCTGTGAACCAACTAGATGACTTCCTCTCCACATGTGCCTATTCAAGAGTCAATTTGAACCCCCAGCTTTTCAACTACTGCTTCTCTGTAGCTCTGATGCACAGGTAACCTATCAGAACTTGTACACACCTAGATGTTCATATAAATACTCAATAACTACACACATACAAGTTCACACAAAAAAATTTATTAATAATTTCCAAAAGAATTTTTCAAACATTCTTTTCAAATGTTTCTACATCTACATACTATACATGTCATTTTCCAAAGATTTTTCATACTTCAAAATGCCTTTCTTGATTCTAATATCCTTACTGTGTCATATAACTTTTTTAAACATAAATTTTAAAGTTAAATAAATACATTTGAGCTGATATGGAAGGTTTAAAGCCCAGACACACTTATTAAGTCATATATCATTCAATTATTATTTCCAGGCCAGATACAAAGAACATACCAGTTCCCAACTTTGCTGAGACATTCCCCTCAAAGTTTATGGACTCTCAAGTGTTCCAACAAGCAAGAGAATCTACTGCTGTTCTCACTGCCCCTGAGGTAATTTTTTGGAAATTTTCTTACCCACTAAGCAAAGGCAAAATACCATACAGTCAATCACCCAAGGTAAGCTTCAGTTATCATTAAAATCAAAATTTCATGAAATGGACATGTCATCTTCACAAAGTAGAAATTAAACTACATTAATATATATATCCATTTACATCCAAGCTGTCTCTTTTTTTCATCATACTTCATGCTTAAACTTGGAAGATTATCATACATATCTAGATCTTTCAGGTACATAAATAAGGCCCTTTTTATCAGTATGTCACGAACAATTGATAAAGCAAAAAAGATCTACAGATCTAAGAGAAGTTCCATGTACAAAAAAGGAAAAATAGAAACATGAAATCCTATTCAACTATTTCATACAATCAACTACCTAGAGAGATATATATAAATCTAGAACCATTCAGTTAGTCTATTAAAAACATTTCTAAAGTATCATGTAAAACTATTTTCCTTTGCCACCACAACAGTTATCACATTCTTTTCCTGTATCTGAACAAATAGCGGGTTTGTAATTTGGTGTCCAAGGACCTAAACTATCATTCGAATAAAAGTCCATTGGGTATGTTCCATCTTCTTTAAGCCAGTTACTATTACCTAATGATACAGAAAATTCATATGGAGTTAATAGAGGCTTGGGAAAAGCTGTTCCCCAATCAATAGACAGTCTAGGACAAGCTACTTGAACAAAAGCTTCTAATTCAAACAATGCTAGCTTGCTCGGAAATATCTCTGATAACAGTATCTTAACATACTTTTTATCTGAATTCCGAATTTGTTTTTCTAAATTACTTAAAACTTTAGTGCTTCCTTGTCTACCTAGAGTTCCTAAAATGAGACCAAAACTGCCCACTCCAGCTGCGATTTTTATTTGATTTTGTCTGTTAGTCTGCATTAATTTATGTTCGTAAATCTCTGATGTGAATTTTTTGTCATAAGGATCATATTTATAAGCAGGTATGTCAGGGTTGGCTATCATTATAGATTCTAAGTGAAATCTTCCATCCCCGAGATAAACAACAGCTTCAGAGTTTATTTTAGGAGCTGTACACCCAAGAATCTCACCCGGAGACAGTGGCTTACATTGAGGGACAGTCACAATGTAATCTTCACTACGAAGGTTCTTAGCTACAGAATGCAAAGTTGTGACAAATTGTATAGTGCTAACTAATGCTAGATGTGTTTTACTTGGAAAGTTCAGTTTAATTGTCTCTACAAAATGTGATGGATCAATTTTTATATCTACAAAAATGTACAGTACTTTAATGCTACTAGTCTGATCTATAGGGATGAGGCACGAATGTCCGTAGTGGACCAGCAGATCCACGCCGAGGGCCACGGCAGTAAAATCATCGATACAGCAAGCTCCATACGTGACATCGCCCATTATTACAGTGTCTGCGGTGGTGAAAGTCTCGATAATATCACACAATGTCGTCGCGAACATTGTTAGACCTGCAAATAATGCTTTAAGTCAGCTTTTCAAAGTTTCCAACTATTTTTAAACTGCAAGTGTTGGTAAAAGTAATTTACCTTCAGGCAACTGAAGCGCGACCCTCTTGGCCCCGAGCGACCGTATTCTCCATACAGTCTTGTGAATTTCAAAATTGTAGTTTTGTGGCAGTGACTCACAAGCACGATTTAACAGTGGGTCATTTAAAAGTTCATCAGGAATTTTAGTCACTGCGCGAATGTTAGGTTTGAAAGTTTTTCTTTGTCCTTCGGGTTTTGCGCGTATAACGACTACACCTGGATTATTGAGGAAGTCTTCCATCTTTTACGTACACTATAAACACATTTCACAAATTATATTAATTTTAAAATTAATTACCGCAGGTTATTAATTCGTAAAAATACAAACACGCGCGAGGGCCTACGTGACTTTTGCAATATTATGCATTCCGTTTCACGGATTAGCAGAAAGCCAGTTTTACCCATTTTACTTGTAATTATAAAAGTAAAATTACTTCAATGTTAGTCGCAGTTAGTTGCAGTTTCAATACAAAATATTACAAACATGAGTAGTATTATCCATGGCAATGCAGTTATTTATTTTTCTTCTGAACCAGAATGATAACGATGTTTGACAATACGTTACGTGCTGAGAAACGTCAAATTTGCAAACTGTTGCAAGCTGTCATCAAGCTGTCAAATTTTATAAATGTGAAAGATGATTGCGTTCCTTTACACGCTTAAATTTATATGCCATTCCTTACTTCTAGCGCAACCCCATCATTATTCCGAGAGATTACACAGCCACAGATCTAGAAGAGGAGCACCGTCTGGCATACTTCCGCGAAGATATCGGAGTCAACTTACATCACTGGCACTGGCATCTCGTTTACCCATTTACTGCAACTCAAAGAGAGATTGTCGCTAAGGATCGCCGAGGAGAGCTCTTCTTCTACATGCATCAGCAGATTATAGCACGGTAAGTACCTACTTAGCTTGTTCTAAAATTAATTCTATAGTTGCAGGATCGACCCCACTGGAGACAGTTTGATTGTATATATCACCAGTCTGTCGCCAAACAGCAGTTTTAATAGCACTATTGTGTTCTGGTAATGAAATACAGCTTACGCTTTTTGGTGTGCACATTTGTTTCTAACGGCCTTATCGTGCTTATTATTGGTTGCGAGTGTAAAACAATTACGCTTTGCTTTTCTTCATCCACAGCTACAACTGCGAGCGCCTCTGCAACTCTCTAAAGAGAGTAGCAAAATTCAGCAACTGGACTGATCCCATCCCGGAAGCTTATTTCCCCAAACTGGACAGTCTGACGTCATCGCGCGGTTGGCCCCCACGGCAGGCAGGCATGACCTGGCAGGACCTGAAGCGGCCGGCTGACGGCCTCAACATCACGGTCTCTGACATGCAGCGGTTTAGAAGGAACCTGGAAGAAGCTGTTGCTACTGGCATGTTCCGCCGGGTGGGTAGTTGATCGATCATTTTTCAGTTTCATACACTCGAAGGACCAAAAACAGATTTACGTTAACCAGCGATTTCGAGCGTATATACATGAACGATAGTTTCTCAACTAAATACATCGTTTATAGTTATTAAATATAGGTAGCATCCACTGGTAGACATAGGTCTTCTCCTATTCGTGTTCTGCCGCATTGAGCGGTCCTGAGCTACTTGCATCCAGCGACTCTTCGCGACCATTACGAGGTCGTCATTCCATCTAGTAGGGGGACGGCCCGGTGCACGTTTCCCTGTACGTGGCCGTCACTCGAGAACTCTTACTTCCCATCAGTTATTCATGTTACGAGCGATGTGGCCTGTCTATTGCCACTTCAGCTCACTGACTCGTCGAGGTGAAGGGTGGCTCCCATATACACGTAACTTGGGGATGAAATATTTTTTCGCGTCTAACCTATTGTATGGGATATCGTTGAATAGGTCTTTTAAAAACATTGAAAGTCTGGGAACATCACATTTTTATTGAGGGATCAGTTTGCGAAATATTAAGCTTTAAAGTGTTAATTTTTGTCAGAGTAGGACTCCCCAGCCCCCTCCCTCAATCTGCTAAACTATTGCTTTTAAAAATCTGAAAAAATTCACAGTAGTAGTATGTATTCTGAACTTTGAAGGAAAACTATTACGACTAAGTTGGCTTTACACGTTAACGAGTAATAGTCGACCAAACTATAAAATGTACTTGGAGTGGTCAAAATTAAAATCGTACAAATTTCATTCAAAATTACTTCTTATGAAACCAGTTCAACTACGGAATCCTTTTTTTTACGAAGGGGAATCTTCAAAAGATACCCGACTCCTTAGGGGAAGAGTCGGGTTATGTGAGATTCCTACTCACTAAACCCCTTCGGTGGCCAACCGCTGCGCATATCAGGGAGCTCTGGGTCCTCCAAAGGAACGTCGCCAGTGCTCCCCTCGCGCGATGCATTATGCTCTTCCCGGGCTGATGTGCCAGCCCTTGCACTCTCGCAACTACGGAACCCTACACTGCGCGTGGCCTGACACGCACTTGGCTGATTTTTCAAGTATGATTTGAAGTGTTGACTTGCAGGCGGATGGTTCTACAGATGCGCTCACGATCGACACGCTGGGCAACATGGTGGAAGCGAGCATCCTCTCTCCAAACATCGACTTGTACGGGTCCCTGCATAACAACGGACACTCCTTCTCGGCATACATGCACGACCCTCAACAGCGATACCTGGTGAGTTCACCCTTACAGATAACTGAGTTTATTGTATTTTATATTGTACCAAGTTCTACACGAGCAGCCTACACTTCGCTTCGCTTTCAATACAACAAAGCGTTCAGGGATCTGCTGCGGCTGCCACCGCTTCTGCAGCGCTTCGGGGATGTTTACCGAGGCATATGTAGACTGCTTATACAGCACGATGCGCAAGAGGGCAGCCTCGAGCTCTGCTGCGCTGCGCTGCTGCGACACTGGTTGTCATTACAATGTGGCCACTGACATCTCTAAAATAGCTGTCCTGTTCTGAAACTGTATTATTATTGGAACCTCAGTTAATGGTTTCCCTTGGCAGGAGTCGTTCGGCGTGATCGCGGACGAGGCGACCACAATGCGCGACCCGTTCTTCTTCCGCTGGCACGCCTGGATCGACGACCTCTTCCAAAGGCACAAGGAGTCGCCTTACGTCAGCCCGTATTCACGGTCCGAGGTAAGTAAGACACAGTTTTTTTATACCCATGTCAAATACTGTAAGAATTAAACTCTAAGATCAGGTGGAGGACAAAACCAGAAGCACATAATTAATATAGTACTATAGTGTACAGAACGGATGTTCACCGCCTTCCACCGCTCCGCAATACCTCACTTTCCCCGCAAGAAAGTGACCCGCTCAAGGATCGGTACATTGGCGCGCGCGAATTTACTCGTACAAACGTCATCTGTTCGATGTATGGGAATAGGAACCGATATCGCGCCATTTCTTTGAAGTAAAGAATATGTGCAGCGGAAAAAGAATTTGTTTGTTTAATAGCTTGTAATACCTACCGATAATCTGGTAATAAATTTCTGCTGAAAACATATACTTCCCGTGGTGTATTATTTATTATAGAAATGCAACCACCCTTCATTGTTGCTCACATGCTTCCCTCACAGAACTTAATTGTCTCCCAAAAAGTGAATCACAAATTTCACAGCTGGAAAACCCCGGCGTGCAAGTGTCGTCGGCCACGATCGAGAATCTGGAAGGAGGTGGACAGCCGAACACCCTCAATACCTTCTGGATGTTGAGCGACGTCGATCTGTCACGAGGACTCGACTTCTCCAACCGTGGTCCGGTGTATGCGCGCTTCACGCATCTCAACCACAGGCGCTTCAGATATGTGTGAGTATTGAGGTGTGGTCTCGGATAGGGGACTAAGGGAAACCGGCCAAGTGAGAATTTCGAACCTGTCTATGAATTTTACGTGACAACGTCATAAGAAATCACTGATAAAAAATTTCATGCTTTTGTAAATTGAATTATTATTATAATTATTTATATAATTATAATTATTTTGTATAATACAAAGAAGGAGTTAATTGAATATTACTATTTTTTCGATAAAATAACATTTATTTGCACTCAGCTGGCGTTTTTCGATTTATAAGACGTCACGTCAAACAAAATTAAAATCTGTTTTGAAGTGTACAAACAAAGCCCATTCATAATACGTCACTTTGACCTATTATACTGACACTTTAAAATTTGTCCCCGCTGCCCCGCTGCCTTGACCCCTTTTTAAATAAAAATATTTTAAATATTATTTCTATTTATATTAGTGGGTCACAAGTTGGTCCGGTTTATGTGTAGACTCAATAACTCCAGCAAGCATAGTAAGACCCCTGATATAATTTTCGGTATATCTTTCAGCATCAACGCTAACAACACGGGTGACGCGCGCCGCACCACTGTCCGCATTTTCTTAGCGCCCAAAATGGACGAGCGCAACTTGTCTTGGAGGCTCTCAGAACAACGGAAGATGTTCATCGAGATGGACAGATTCGTCGTACAATGTAAGAGAACTAGTAGTGTCTGACCAGCTGCTCTCCACTACTCGTGTCTCCTTGTGTAGTATCTTCACACGTTCCCAAGATTTGCTACACAACTAGCGAAGATCATAGAAAATCCTTAATCCATCTTTAGGCAACAGGAGTATGACAATATCAACAGCCATATACGTCCCCACTGCAGGGGCTCAGGCCTACTCTCTTACAGAGAGTGTATGTGCCATAGTACACCACGCGGGCCCAGTGCAGATCGGCGGACTTCACATACCTGTTTCATGCAGGTTTCCTCACGATGTTTTCCTTCGCCGTTATGCAATCGGATAATGTACTTGAATTGAAAAACAACTCATAGGTACACGGCTGGATTCGAACCCGGAACCCTCAGATTAAAAGTCCGCGCCTTATCCACTACACCACCGACGCTCTTACTCAAGTACATACAATGCAAAAATATGGCACAGTGTAAAAAATTCCCATAAAACATAACGTGTAAGAAGTCTTGAATTTGATATCGAGTCATACCTGATTAATGAGTAATTCTGGATTGATTTTCTGAAAATGCCCTGATGTCTTCCTTCCTAATTAGACGTCTCCTTTTTTTTCCAATAATAACGATAGCTCCTTTAAAGAAAATATTTAATATCGTGATATTAGTCAGGAAGGTTCCTCATGAGGATGGCCAACTAAAGAAAAAAACTACAACAACTATCAAAAATATATTTTAAAAAATCTACAAAATCTGACTGAAAAGCAGTGAAATCTTTTAATGGAAAGCTGATGGAGGCTCATTTTATGTCTCTGATGATGACGACGGATAATCATGATCAAAGTGGTTTATTTCAGTGACTCCTGGCCAGAACGTCATAACCCGCGACTCAACGGAGTCCACCGTCACAATACCGTTCGAGCAGACGTTCCGCGACCTCTCGCGCATCGGCGACGACCCTCGCAGGGATGACCTGACTGAGTTCAACTTCTGCGGCTGCGGCTGGCCTCAGCACATGTTGGTGCCAAAAGGCACGCCCGGCGGAGTCACCTACCAGCTCTTCGTGATGCTCTCAAACTACGATTTAGATAGGGTAAAATTCTTCATTATTACTTTGAATAGCTTTTACCCGCTACTTCGACCGCGTGCGTTTCGGAAGGTATCACACGGGAACTGCATGCTCGATCGTAATAAAAAGTATACTATACAAAAAAAACAAGTTATTCTGACCCTCTGTTACGAAGAAAAAGAAAGACAAACAAACTTACAAACTCTCTATTTTTATTGCAATTTTTTTGCTAGATCTCTTAAGATCGTATAAGGTTATGAGAAATGATGATGTTTAATATGAATATACATTCAATTTCTGTACCGGACGTTCAGGTTTTGTAACGGACTGCACTGCACTCTAGGCACTCTCTCACGAAGATATTGTTGATACATTCATAGATGCAGATGCCTTTTCCGACCACAATAGGTTGGTATGTGGTGGTCACAAATATAACCAACACTGCTGTAGTGAATCTACCTGCCAAGTCTAAAGAGCCTTGTTTGTTTCCCCACAGATTGATCAAGCTGACGGCAGCCAACTGTCCTGCAAGCAAGCCTCGAGCTTCTGCGGCATCCGAGACAAACTGTACCCAGACCGTCGTCCCATGGGTTTCCCCTTCGACAGACCGTCTAGCACCGCCACTAGCATCGAGGACTTCATCCTGCCCAACATGAGGCTCCAGGACGTCACCATCAGACTGCAAGACTCCACTGAACGCAATCCTAGAAACCCCAGGCAATGAAAACGGAAATCATGAAACGAAAATTTAGGGACCTAGTGCATTGTTCAGGCAAAAATCATGCCTACAGAACCGGATGCCTTCTTAGCAAACAGACCTAGTTTTTTGTTTGAAACTATAACAATTTCAGCGTCTCAGAATAAGTTATGCTGACTCTTAAGGCGATCCCCCTACATCAAAGTTTCATACTAAGTTTCTGTTGCCATAATCTTTTAAAATATATTAGCTGGATTTGTGTAGTAACTATCTAAAAATAGGACATCAGATTGTGATGTCGCGAAATGAGTATCATTAACATACAACTTCACAGTGAATCACAATTTTAATTGTAAACACTTTTTTCGATTATTGTTCAAAGCGCCATCTATGAACCATTAGCTGCGTAACTGCTATTGTAACTAACTATAAAGTTGTAAATTAATGAGATTTATTTAGCGACACTATAATTTCATCTCCTATTTTTAGGTTACTTATCAAAGCCAGCTATTCTATTTTGAAAGATTATGGCAACTGAAATTTAGTATGGAAGCATTAGGAGAGGGATAACGTTACTCTTGACTTATTTGTTGTTAACTTCGTTTATATCGACGCGAACTTGTTGTTACTGTACAAGCAACTACTAATTTCTTAATTATAAATATTAGATCAAAAGTAGTCATATAACAGCTTTGACTTTCCAACGAATATTTGGTTGAATACTCGCACGAGGTCTCGTAAGGTAGCATTGTAAAACGAAAGGCTGATAGAGAAGGTCTCAGTGAATATTCTGTACATATTTTTAGAATTATGCTAGTGATTAATTGACCTGTTTAGTTTTAGTAGCTAGCTTAGTTAGTACTTATTAAAATAGAGTAATAAAGAATTTGGTTTTATTACCATCTTGAACCTATGGCTATATTAAGCAACGTACAAGCACAGTTCGGTAGAGTGTCAGTCTTTGAACAATGGGGGTCTGCGTTCGATCCTGGCTCGTACCAATGAGTACCAATTTGTTATTTGGAATTTATCTACGAATGATAAAAATTGAAGAAGAAAAAACGATAAAAAAAACAAAAGCTATACAAAAAGCTCAAAATAAAATAATTAAATTGTTATTTCACTACGATTTTCTCACCCCTAGAAACCAAGATCTAACCAAGATAATGTCACTGTCACAAATGTACAAATACAATACATGCATATTAAGAGGGTATGCTGTTGTCAAAGCGCCCATACAAACGTAGTCCAGTCATATTTTGAGTATTAAGCTATGAAAATCTATGAAATTTTCAAGACACAATCTAGAAACAAATATCTGTGTCGGTGGTGAGTCAGATTTTCGTTTAAATATATACTTCCAGAGTTACAGGGCGTCAAAGTATTGTATTTTTCGGTAGTAAAAAGCCCCAACTTTGAACCTGATTTACAAGAGTATGAATCGATTTAGAACAATTTGGAAAAACCACCGACATCTGAAATTTCATTAGTATACTGTATTAAAAAAATGGTTACATAATATACTGTATCCTTCAAATGATCCCTGGACTACGAAACATCCAAATAACGGGTGGATAACATCGCATAATGTATGCTGTCTCACCGTACGCGCTCGGGTAGGATAGGGCTCGGAGAGGGACAGCTACAAAACAATTTAACCTTGAAACCGACCACGTGGTCTTACCAACATAGCATATTACACAAACAAATACACACACAGGTGACATTTACGAAGGTAGGACAAGTCCAGGAACGATCGACCAGACGAGCGAACCACATATGTTTGCGTGCGCCTCCAACCAACTACGGAAAGAGAAACATACTATTTGAAGGAGCACAGCTATACAACAAATTACCAAACGATATAAAGGAAATCAAATCTTTTCTTCTATACAAAGATTTTTCTGACTTGTGAACCCACACCTAATGTCTATGATATCTCTATGGTCGTCGAATATTGTTTTGACATGTAATAGTGTATCATTTTTTCAAGTGATTTGTTTTTATATATAAGATAGGTGGATTTCAATATCCAACCTACCCACTAGTAAATAATAATTACAATAATACCCACTGTATCTTGTATTTCACAATACAAGTGAATTGTATTCTTTTTTGTGAAATAAATGTCTTAAACCGTAACCGTAAACCGTATTCACAATCGGAAGGTCCCGGGCTCGGTTCCCAGTAGGAGTACCTATATACTCGGTTTCGTTGGTGGTGGTAGGGCATTTAAGTCAGACTTGGCTAGCTCCCACCATGTTACCTAAGTCCGCCACCAAACAGCACTGTTAATAGCACTTGTGTTCCGGTATGAAGAGCAGCAGAGCCAGCGCCTCAAGTTTGAGGCTCCTAGGTTAGCACGCTTTCCATCCAACGGCATTATCGTCGCCATCAGATGAGTTGGCCCAGTGCTAATTATACAAATACAAGGGAGTTGAGTATTTAATATTCATTTCAACTTGATACCTCCACGCGTTACTCCTGATGAAACACGACAATGTTTATATTTCTTTTCACCTACTTACATAATTCTCAAAGTCACTCAGCGAGCAATGGAACGAGCTATGCTCGGAATTTCTCTACGTGATAAGGTCCGGAATGAGGAAATCCGCAGACGAACGAAGGTAACCGACATAGCTCGACGAGTCAGTGAGCTAAAGTGGCAATGGGCAGGCCACATCGCTCGAAGAACCGATAACCGTTGGGGAGAAAAGGTTCTCGAGTGGCGTCCCCCTACTAGATGGACCGAAGACCTGGTCAGAGTCGCAGGGAGTCGCTGGATGCAGGTGGCTCGGGACCGGTCGATGTGGCGTACCATGAGGGAGGCCTATGTTCAACAGTGGACGTTTCCCGGCTGATGATGATGACTTACATAATGACTTACATCATTTAGTCTGATTTGTATAGAGTAGAACTCTCTGACGACACGACCTCTGTGTTCCCCGAGCGCTCTATTCTGGATGTATTCATCACCAAATCGAAAGGCTATTTCTAGGCAAGCATGTAACATCTGGACGCAATGGATAAGGCGCGGACTCTCAATCTGAGGGTACCGGGTTCGAATCCAGCCGTGTACCTATGAGTTGTTTTTCAATTCAAGTACATTTATCCGATTGCTTAACGGTGAAGGAAAACATCGTGAGGAAACCTGCATGTCTTGAACAGGCATGTGAAGTCCGCCGATCCGCACTGGGCCCGCGTGGTGGACTATGGCCCATACACTCTCTGTAGGAGGGTAGGCCTGAGCCCCAGCAGTGGGGACGTATATAGGCTGTCGATGATGATGATGATGTAACATCTGGGTTCATTTCAACATACCGGTTGATTTTCGAAAAATACTGTTGTTTTGTTTTGTTTTATCGCCACAATGAACGTTCCATCATGGGATTACCAATAATCTTCCCACTGGCAGCTAGAACAGTGATCGCTGTAAGCTATCGTCGAATCCATGGGATAGGTCTACGACGAATCGCGTCGTTTACCGAACAGAGGTGAGAGATGACTTATAAATTTTATCGGGTTTCGGATGTCCGTGTTTGTCTATGCTGTTACTTACGAGTAAATAACTGCAAATGCTGTTGACTTTAAATTTGGAATAGCTATGAAAAATAACCTATAGGCGTTACATGTGTAAAAATTTAAAAAAATATAAATTTTCATTGGAAAAATGGCCAAGATTGTACGGCGACGTTTCTAACTACCACAGTTCATGAGAAAACAGGAAAAAAGCCTTTTAAACTGCATCGCACGGGCGGGGAGATACTATCTGTGGAGAAAATGGTATAAATACAAATACAATTCACCGATTCACGCTGCGCGTGCGACGCGCAACGATATGTAAACTGCTATAGTGGCAGTGTGTACTATCAGAAACATACAATGTCTTATTATAGTGTAGGTGGTACGGTCCGACGGGTACCAACCTCACACACCCTAGTTGTCAGTGTGGTCGGACCGCCATAGTCGTCTGACATGGCTCATGTAGCTACTACCTGTCGTTGATAGTAACCGGTAACAATGGCTAACATGCCTTGGAAGCACGGAATCATCTTGCTGTTCAGACAATCGGGTGATTCAGCCCGCAGTGTCATAACCAAACTGGGGAAGGTCTCACATCTACTCTAAATTTTCTTAAAAACTTAATAATAACAATAAAATTGGTTGTCTATAAAGTCGGTTTACGGACGATAATTTTACGCGATAACGTCAAGATGTGTCACAAGCCGAACGCTTAAGCCGATCGTGCCTCTCTATCCCTTGTTCCGCGCTCTCGCTTGCACGCTCGTCTCAGGCGGAACGTGACACTTTTTCGTGCGTGCAACCGGCGTTCATTGATTTATGAGACGTTGTCACGTCCAAAATTGGCCAAATGCAAGTCGAATTCAGACACAAACAGCTCGTTTCCTTACATTATTTACCACAAAATCGAGCAAGAAACGCTAAAAACCTTTGCTAAAAACACGTTTCTTTGTTTGTCGTACGGTTCAAAACATTTGACAGTCGAACGGATTGACAAGTAAATAGCGAAACAATTGCTATCCTAAAATTCCATAGATTGCATACGATTTAGTTAGCTATATGAGCATAGCGGCTTCTGGTATACATCTGCTTATGTTATTCGTAGCTCGCATCGCAATGTCGCATTGATAACACCAACGGGTATACCTACTATCAATCAACCAGCACTGGATGTGGTCGGTTAATTTAGTAAACAATGTTTGTCAATGTGGTTTTAGACCCACACGTTGTGTAGTGCCGATGTAGTCCTCGCACTGAGTATGTGTTAGGCCAAATCCTGGATCAGAATGCCACGGTTTTATTGCCCTGTCATGGCTGGAAAGAATGACTTTATCCCAAATCCAAACCTATAATAAATAGTTTTATGTGTAAAATTATTATTTTTCGCGGCTCAATCTTTTATAGTTAAATCTCTTGGCGGCTATCCTTGGCACAAGTCGAGGAATTCTACCTGCTACCCTCACACGACGGGACCGCGTCTTTGTTACTAGGCGTGGGGACACACCTGTCTTTCCTGTTCTGATCTACCTAGAATGACATAGATCAGAAAAGAATCCGGGTTGATCGAGGCACACTTACCGGTCGCGGGCTTTCTTGATTTGCACAACTGCAGGCGTACTGAGGCAAATGAGATTCTCTCTCTGAGATTCATATATGGAGTTGTTGGTAATTCGTCCTTCTGACCGGCCAGCACGTTCTCAGGGGATGCTGGCCGGTTTCTTGCTGACCAGGCGTACTTGACGGTGCGGGTAGACAGGTGTGTCCGATCGCTACATTTGGCATTCTAGCTTTCCGGATTCCGGATGATCTGGGTAGGTCAGAACAGCAAAGACAGGTGTGTCCCCACGCTAAGGTGCAACAGTGTTCAGTTGTCGACAGCGCGGATAGCTCGTTCAGAGTTACAAAGTTACCTATTCATGTTTTCCTAAGTTCCCGTCCTTTGGAGTTGTAGGTCATATCGATAATGTTCGTGACCTCATTTCCGTCCAGTGGTTTTGCACACTGATTTAATGTGCACCCCAATCCAACGGGCATATCGTATAAAAGTAACAGTTACTTTATAGTCCAGGCCACTTCACAGGTCTCTGTGAATGGTTCGTACTCATTGAGACAACCGATTTTTTTTATTTATATTTGCTTCTTGTGTGTTTTATTTTTATTAGTTAAAATGTCAGATCATATAACTAAAAGTCTACAACTACTGTTCGACCGGCCGGGGGAGCCGCTCATTACGCCAAAAGGAGAACAAAATGCTCTTTTCCAACTTACTGAGCAGTTCTTGGTATGTAGAAATTTCGTCTAAACCGTTGGCGACTATATGGTGGACCCTAAGGTTGACCTTATGCCGTGTGTTCGCGTTAGTTCCGCTAAAATTGTACCGCGACTGGACTGCTGGGAATTTAATTCCCAAAAGTTCCGTTACTCATACCACTGCGCCCAGGCTATGAGTAACAGAACTTCTGGGAATACACAACTTTTGCCTGGGACCGCCTCTTATTCATTCATCCCAACTAAGTATTTAGTAAATTAGTTCTTTCCGAAATATATTTGTTACAAAGTTTTACCGATAATGAATATATTTCCACGTTGTGAAATGCGTTCATAAAGAAGATCCTTGTGATAAATGTATAATTGACAGACACCGGACTACGAGAACATCGGCCTGGAGCTGAACAACCGTTTCGGCGACGATGCGTCAGAGAAGATCCCCCTCAAGAACCTGTCGCGAGTGCCCGAGTTCAGGCTGGCCAAGGAGCTGGCCCCCGACGCGGACTTCTCCCTCTTGCTGCCGAAGCACCAGGCGATGGCCAGGGAAGTCATCGATGTACTTATGAGTGAGTTCATTCTGTATATATCCTCAAATAGGAAACATAAGTTCTTATTTGGTCCGTATTTAAATTAGTTTGGTCACCTACGACTTCCTCCTCCACCTCTCGAAATCCTCAAATTGATTTATGAAAGTATGAAAGCTTATGAGGTTAGTTAATTTGATGCCTGGACACTATGTGGGTAAGGAGGTTTGTAGCTCTTTCATGCGACAGAACGGATTTGAACCAAAAATAATGTTTCAAATTCGTCCGTCCGTATTTGTATTGGCAGGCGTTCCGACCAACCAGCTGGACGACTTCCTCTCAACCTGTGCCTTCTCCAGGGTCAACCTGAACGCACAGCTGTTCAACTACTGCTTCTCTGTGGCCTTGTTGCACAGGTGAGTCGCTACAAAGAAAGAAATATTCAAACTACTGCTTGGGAAAAATAAAAACTTTTAACATGCACTTGGAATAGAAATTTGATGACTTCGTACATAAATAACAAATTGGAACTCATTGGTACGAGCCAGGATTGATTGAACTCAGACCTTGATAGTTCAAGGACTGACGCTCTACCCAACTGAGCTGCCATAGCAATTGTTTTTAGTGACTTGCAATATTTTATCTCAAAGACAAGGATAGAATGATATTTTGCTTGTCCCACTAAATTAATTGCGTATGTCAAGGCGGTGTTTATATTCCGACTGACGGTGATGTATCCCTTCACATTTCAGACAAGACACGAAGCACATTTCCGTGCCGAACTTCGCGGAGACGTTCCCACAGAAATTCATGGACTCACAAATATTCCAGCAGGCACGCGAGTCTGCAGCAGTCCTCACAGGGCAGGAGGTAAGTACAAGTAAGAAAGGATACCACCACGAATACGTTTATTTATGTTTACACTTGGCCTTCATCTCACATGATGGTTAATGACGATAAGGCAGTTGGATGGTAAACGTTTGCACCCAGAATCCTCAACCTAACGCGGTGCTGATTCTGCGCGCTACCTTTCAGACCAGTTTGGCGGCAGTCTTAAGTAACATGGTGGTAGCTAGCCAGGCGGATATAGAAAATAACCTACCACCAACCATGGTATTATTCCATGGGAGTATTGATAGTTACCCCTCTGGTAATCAAACCCGAGACCGACAGATTGTTTGTCCAACATTTAGTCATTAGGCCACGGAGACGGTTGTAATGGTATATATGTATATGACGAACTGAGCTTGTTCCAGCGCATCCCTATCGTGATCCCTCGGGACTACACCGCCACGGACCTGGAGGAGGAGCACCGGCTCGCGTACTTCCGCGAGGACATCGGCATCAACCTTCACCACTGGCATTGGCACCTCGTCTACCCGTTCACCGCCTCGCAACGAGAGATCGTGGCCAAGGACCGAAGGGGAGAGCTATTCTATTATATGCACCAACAAATTCAAGCGCGGTAAGTGTTAGGTAAAACAAAACAGGTCAAGTGCGAGTCGGACTCGCGCACCGAGGGTTCCGTACAGAATATGAATAAATAACATACTGAAAATCATAAATAACAGGTAAGGCAAGTAACACTAAAAATACACTAACGAACGCGCCTGACGAAATCACCGAGCAATTGTTAACAAAATGGCATTGAGAATATAACGACAGGCGCTGGAACAGTTTGTAATCGTAAAAACGACTTTAATAAGATATAATTACAAAAGTATACTCATAAGATTTATTCATTACTTGTGCTATTAGACCTTCCTTCATGCCAAATGTCATGATTCTAGGCCAATTGAAGTAGCCTATAGGTTTTGATTCCTTGCGTTCACAGGCGAAATCGTCAAAATATGCGACAAACGCCCGCATTTTGAATGCGTTGCCTTAGAAGTTTGATTTTTTTCACAGATCCAAAGAATCGCAGACTTGACTATTTGATATTAATTTCGACTTGATACCTCCACGAACACTTGGGGGGGGAAAGGGTCTTGAAATACGCCGAAAAGACGGATAACGAAGTGATCCTTTAAGGGTTCCTTTTTTTAGCCGAATTCTTAGTGTTAATTATATTGACATTGACTTATATTGACACTGATATTATTGTTATTGAACAGTTACAATTGCGAGCGCCTGTGCAACTCTCTGAAACGAGTGGTGAAGTTTAGCAACTGGAGGGAGCCGATACCAGAAGCCTACTTCCCTAAACTGGACAGTCTGACAGCGTCGCGAGGCTTCTCCCCACGTCAGTCTGGAATGCGCTGGCAAGACTTGAACAGGCCGGAGGTGGGCTTGGTCATTACCGTCGCCAGGATGGAGGAGTTGAAGAGAAACATTGAAGAGGCAATAGCCACTGGTATTGTGCGTCGGGTGAGTAGAAAGTAACTAATTTCTTTAGACACATATACAAACGTAAGCTTATTAGGTAGAGTGAGTGAACTTTGGAATACTCAACGTCGTGAGTTATTAAAAAACAAAGAGAAAGGTGCAAGAGGTGGACGTCACGTACCCTATCCCCATGCGGTATCATTAGGGAGGCCTTTGTTCAGTAGTGGAAGTTTCCCGGCCGATGATGATGGCATCTTCCAAGTTAATATAACCCCTCTTGACATGTCTCAGAGTGACGGAACCACGGAGCCTCTGACCGTGGAGAACCTGGCCAACATCGTGGAGGCGAGCATACTGTCTCCGAACCCGCAGTTCTACGGGTCGGTGCACAACGATGGACACTCCTTCTCAGGATATGTACATGACCCTCAACATCGCTACCTGGTGAGTCCGGATTTTTTTAAATGATCTGGCACAAATATCATGGATGCTCTTAGCAACACCATGTGAGTCCAGTGCGGATTTATACTTTACAGATAGTTTTTCTCAGGAAAACTCCTTAAACTTACAGTATTTTTCTATACGAAAACCTTTTTTGACGTGATTACATCTTATAAATCGGTGAACTGCCGGCTGCGCGCACGAAAAAGTGTCACGTTCCGCCTGAGCCGAGCGGGCAAGCGAGAGCACGGAACAAGCGATAGAGAGGCACAATCGGAATAAGCGTTCGCCTTGTGACGCATCTTTTTTATGACATTATCACGTAAAATTATCATCCATAAACCGACTTTACAGACAGCAATTTTTTAAATAGAAGATAGACCAACGCTTGACCTCAATCTCACCTGATGTTAAGTGACGATGAGGTCTGGTCTAGCTAGACTAAAAGATGCCTATTTTTTTACCGCATCCGTGGCGTATATTGGCTAAATGTTGCATTCACAATCCGGAGGTCCCGGGTTCGATTCCCAGTGGGAGTACCTATCGGTACTCGGTTTGATTGGTGGTAGGGCATTTTCTATGGCCGCCTGGCTACCACCATGTTACTTAAGTCTGCCGCCAAACACCAGTGTTAATAGCACTGTTGTGTTCCGATTTGAAAGGTAGCACAGCCAGCGCCTCGTTAGCTTGAGGCTTCTGGGTGCGCAAACTTACCCTCGGACGGCCTTATAGTCAATTACCATGAGGTGAAATGAAGGCTAAGTTCAAACCCACCATATATTTTTTTAAATAAAAAAATTCTTCTGCTTTTGAAGATTCCCAAGTTGTAGTTTTCGGGGAATGAATGATACGATACGACTTCGTTACGTTACTCAATGGAAATTATTTATCTTTTTCGACATAGTAATATAAGGCATATTTGGCGTTTGTCGTGGCAAGCTAAGGGAAAGTCCAATTGCCTCTGAAATTTTTCTATTGCAAAAAATGAGAAACATAGTGTATGCCATCTACGCAACACTTTTATAATGTTTTACTTTAATCATTTCTAGCGAACTACCCGTTCGCACTTTCCGCGCTCGGAAGGACCAACAGCATCAAGTCCATTCGAAAAAGAAAAAAAAGGGTAGTTATGTTCGGAATATCACATTGTTATATTGCGTAATTTACTACTTGTCCTTTGTTTTTCTGACAGGAGTCGTTCGGCGTGATTGATGACGAAGGCACGACGATGCGCGACCCATTCTTCTACCGCTGGCACGCCTGGGTCGACGACGTCTTCCAAACGCACAAGGAGTCTCCTTTCGTCAGCCGGTATTCCCGATCCGAGGTAAACTTCGATTGTACTTCTTTTAATGCGATTTAAACGGTTTAAGACTCGACTGGATATTTTGAAATGGCAAGCTAGGTATAGCTTGTAAGTAATACCAATGATTAAGACACATCAAATTCAAATTAGTTTATTGTGGGTATATCCATAGTGTTAGTTGAAAAATGAAAATGAAAAAAATATATATGAAAAAATGTTTATATTATCATCTACTAAAATTAATATACAGGTTTTGTTGTAATCCTTTTAAACTAAAAATAGCTTGTATAGGAGACCCCGCTCTTCTACTGTAATGTATACAACTTATTCTTGTGCAGATAATACCTATGAATTTATGTTTAATTTATTTATTAAAATTTATACAATTACAGTTACAATAAGTCATCTTACATAATATCATCAACGCTCATCATAAACTTTGATTGCACGGCCTTCGGAATGTGTTTAAATGTGTCTGTGACTCACAGGTATGCTATTTTATTTTCCGGTAATAAAAACTTCAGACTTCTTGTACAGCACACTTCTAGCATATGGTCTTATTGTCACTTACCGCTTCCGTGGCCTAATGGCTACACACTTGAACTAACAAACCGGAGGTCCCGGGTTCGATTCCCACTGGGAATACCTATCGGTACTCGGTTTGGTGGTAAATTCTTGACCCCTCTGGCTAGATACCACCATGTTACCTGAGTCTGCCGCCAAACCTGTTGTGTTCCGGTATGAAAGATAGCAAAACCAACGCCTCATTAAATTGAGGTTTCTAGGTGCATACTTACCATCAGGTGAGATGAAGGCAAACCCAGCATTCATAAATTAAAAAGGTGAGAGTCACAGACCAAATGCCAAACTAAGTAATTAAAATTTCCATCACTTATAAGTTCATAAGTTAATATACTCGTATAATTATTGTATGTAAAATATTTATTATTATTATTGATATACATTAGTTTGTTTTCTGTATCTCGTATTTATGTAATCGTTTATTATATTTATTATACACGCGTAACTGTACTCCTCTCTTCAAATAATGAACCTCTTCCTTGACCTAGGACTGCTGGAAGAAATTTCTTTTAGAAATAAGCTGTTCCTTTTGTATATTTTTTTTCTGGTTTTGTGTTATTTAAATATTTTCCGTGTACAATAAACTGTTTAAATAAATAATTAAATATAAAACTGACAAAACTAAATCGATCTAATTGTTTTCTTCCACAGCTGGAAAATCCCGGCGTTCAAGTGACATCGGTGCGTATCGAGAACGTCGAGGGCCGTGGCCAACCGAACACCCTCAACACGTTCTGGATGATGAGCGACGTGGACGTGTCCCGTGGCATGGACTTCTCCAACCGAGGGCCCGTCTACGTCAGGTTCACACACCTTAACCACAGGCGATTCAGATATGTGTAAGTAAAAAAACCGGCCAAGGGCGAGTTGGACTCGCACCGCGGGTTACGTACAGAATATGGATATTTAAAATATGGAAAACCATAAACATTTATTCATTCTCAATATTAGTAAAACAAAACACAATGTCCTTTAAAAAAGGGTTTTAACTAATTAAACTAGATAATGTATTCTAACTTATCAGAGATAGAATACATTCTCCAGATCAACACCTCGGGGAACGGTGCCCATAACGCTGGCGACATTTCCGCGCTGGATCTCGAGATAGTCGCCAGCCCTCCGGTCACCCGTCGCGTCCCTCAACCGCACGCACAGTTCCTTATACAAACTGCGCGCCTCAGGACCCCATGGACCCATGGTCTCTACTACGAACGCGGTGAACATATAATTGGATCCAAACTTTTTTAGATAATTACTTATCAACGCCAGCTATTTAAAAAGATTACGGCAAAAGAAATTTTGTATGAAAGCATTCTGAGCGGAATCCCGTTAATGGCTGCATATGCATTGTTATAGAGCACAAGAGAGCTTAAGAGTACCAAAAATGTCTACCGGGTCGAAGCAAGACCCGGTAGACCCATTTTTAAGCTTCTTAAAAAGCTGTTGTGTTTCAGGATAAACGCTACAAGCACCGGAAGCGCCCGCCGCACCACCGTGCGCATCTTCATGTCGCCCAAGTTCGACGAGCGCAACCTGCAGTGGTCGCTCACAGAACAGCGCAAGATGATGATAGAGATGGACAGATTCGTCGTGCAGTGTAAGTTTCAGGAACAGTATGTTCCACAGACAGCCTATTCAACCGACTTCAAAAAAGAGGAGGTTCTCAAGTAGAGACTGATTTTATGTATGTTACAGAATAACTCCGTCAATTGTGAATCAATTCTGATGATTCTTTTTTGTTTGGTAGAGCAGACTTCAGAAAATTTTATCGAAATTGATTCCGCGTTTTATGAGAAAATCAACAAAAACCAAATATGTAAGATACCCAGATAACCAACCTCTAAGTTATTAGTTATGGCAGTTGAAGTCGGTTTACGCGTTAATTATTGACACAAGTTAACGCGTTCAAAAAGAACTAGAAACTGACTTCAACTGCCCTAAAAGTCTGCAGCAAATTTAAGACTTAAATGTTTTTCTCATGGATGCCATTGTCAGAACTGGAACTTAAAAAAAAGAATCATCAAAATCGGTGCACCCAGTCGAAAATTCTGAGGCAGCAAATAAAAATAATAATAAAAAACATACCGTCGAATTGAGAACCTCCTGATTTTTTGAAGTCGGTTGAAAATCCAAAGCGCAGAGGGCGTATTGTAACACAGGGTCCTATCTGAGACACCGTCACTCACAGATAGAAATAATTGTACTATAGCATTTAGAGCTTTCTGTAGCAATAAAAAAATATTATTTATTTATAGTTTAGGTTTTTTAACATTATTATTATGAATGCGTATTGTAAGTGTATTTGTGTGTTGAAACTCATTTTAATAAGCCTGATTAACGAATTTCTGTATCCCCAGTGAAAGCCGGTAACAATACAATAACTAGGGATTCGACGGAGTCGTCGTTCACGATCCCGTTCGAGCAGACGTTCCGGGATCTCTCGCGACAAGGCGACAACCCTCGCGCGCCCGAGCTCGCAGAGTTCACGTACTGCGGCTGCGGCTGGCCCCAGCACATGCTGGTACCCAAGGGAACGGCTGGAGGGGTCGTATACCAGCTCTTCGTCATGATGTCCAATTACGACTTGGATAGGGTGAGTATTGGATAAGAAACCAAGCAGCCACCATGCCACTCACACACATTTTTTTGGGTGAAAATTCCCCCCTGGGAATGCAAGAGCAAAAAAAGACAAATGTATTTAATTTAAACGCTTTTTAACCGTAACAAAAATAAAAGCAATACATAATTGGGAACCCCACCGCGTTAATTTTATGGGTATTAACCCAAGAGGGTTGGTGATTTCGCCCTTAGTCGTCTTATTCGACAGCCACGGTGACCCAGGGGAAGGTATCATCATTAGCAGCCAGGAAACGTCCACGGCTGGACATAGACCTCTTCCATGGTACGACACATTGACCGGTCCCGAGTCATTTACATCCAGCGACTCCCCGAGATCCTAACTAGGTCGTCGGTCCATTTAACAGGGGGACGGCCCGGTAGACGTTTACCGGTACGTGATCGCCATTCGAGAACTCTTACTCGCCACCGTTGGTCCATTCTTAAAGCGATGTGGCCTGCCTATTGCCATAGTCTACAGATTTCGGATTTTCTCTTTTAGACATATAAGTTCACATATATACTGAGCTTTGTGATAATTTTGTAAGATGAGGCCATAGGGAAGCCATGTGACATGACGGCAATTTCTGCGAACGTGCACGCATAACTTTACCATCCTTGGACCAAACCAGTATGTCAATAGACAGTAGTAGAAACAAGAAGAAAGTTAAAAAATAAAACCTAAATACTAAAAGCATAAAGGTAAAAAAATTGCACACAAAAATCTTTTTACCTTCATGAATAAAATGAACATTTACCACTAGATTGATCAACCTGATGGCACCCCAATGACCTGCAAACAAGCATCCAGCTTCTGCGGATTGCGTGACAAGCTGTACCCCGACCGGCGCCCAATGGGATACCCCTTCGACAGGCCCTCCACTACCGCAAGCAACATCGAAGATTTCATCCTACCTAACATGAGACTACAAGACATAACCATCAAGCTACAAGATGTGACTGAACCGAACCCTAGGAATCCTAGAAATTAAACGGACAACCGAAATATACGTTTGAGATCCTCATACCGGTAAACTAATCTCAACTTTTGCCTTTATGGCCTACATTCACAGCAATAGGCCATATTAATCAGATATTCAAATCAAATAGTTTATTGAATTCACAAGCACATACACACAAGCAGTATATTATTTGGATACATGATTTCACGTGTAATTTTGTGATAATATTGATTTTCACTGGTTATTTAAATTCCATACGTCAATATTTCTGATACTACTGCACTGCAAAGCGTATGTATTGGCGTCAGATTAGAAGTCATCGTGCTACCGATAGATTTAGGGAAGGTCTAAACTAAATTCAAGTTGGAGGTAGCACAAAAAATTCATTATTTGACAATGTACTTAGCATGGATCTACTTGTTTTAAGACCGACGAAACTCATAGTGAGGTCTACGTATTATTAAAGATATACTAGCATTTGTTCTTAAGATCTACCTTGTGAAATCTATTTTAATGAAATAAAAGTATGTGTGCTAAATTTCATCAAAATTCGTACAACCATGGCTGCATGAGTGACATATATCCAAACTATTAATCCACAAAACTCATTATAACAAGGACAAGATGATATGTAAAATATTATATGAGGAATTTCAAAATTATTGGAAACTATGATTAATGCAAGAGATATTAAAAACGAAAGGCTGATTAATTAAGTGCATATTGTGAACTTGTAATAATTTGTACATAAAATTATATTATAGTGACATAAGACCTGTTTTGAAAGTAAATAAAACAAAAGCATTAAGTAGATGTTGATTTTTAATTATAATTATAACCAACTATGTATACAGCTGAGCAAACTTTTGTAACACAAATACAATTAAATCTCACTCAAGGAAGAAAAAAAGATTGATTACATAACATTCATTTTTGTAAATATTCAGTGTGTAAGCAACTTGGTTTTAACACTTTCTAATACGACATGATTCCTAATGAAGACAGGGAGCCAAAACCAACCCATACACTTACAAAAAGAAATAACATATAGTCAGAACTCAAAACGGTTATGAATAGCTTTTTAACACACATCCCTGCTGTCTGGTAATGTGATATGTCACAACCTGACATTAGTTACAATGCATGTATTCAGTACAAGGCCTGGTCACAGAATTAATATAATACGTATGTACAGAACGGACATTCACTATCTCACATCAATCCATGATACATCACCTAGACCCACCAGAAACAGATCACACACACAGAACACAGATACTTATCGTTACTGTGGCATGTGCATACTTGCGAGTGTATACAAACGTAATCTGTTTGAAGTGTGAAGACGCATACCGCATCACATGAATGGGTCACACAAGAAGAGTAAATTTTACATCAATAAACAATTTACATCATCTCAACAAAAATGATTGCTAAAGTTTTCTTCTTTTTGTACTGTGGGCCAACTTGACAATAATTTGTCAGCCTCATTATAAGTACATGAAGCTGGTAATTGTCATTGATAATAATAATTCAATAGAATAAACAATATATAACTATTTCCATCTGATAAACTTTTCTAATACATAAGAATAGGCTTCTAGTAATTAATTTCTAGTCTTGTTCTGTGGTACAAACTTAAGTATCTTCCTTAAAACTTAAGTATCTTCAAGCTTTCCTTTCCTCCAGGATCTTCTGCTAGAGAAAAAAAGAAATCTATTTAAAAACTGATAAAGACAAGTACACAGATATGGATGTAATAATAAATCAGACCTATCATTTGATATCATGTAGTTATCAAATAACACATTTCGGCTCGTGTTGGTTGTCATCATTGTGGTTAAAAATCAGTATCATACAGACAAGATATTACAATACTGAGGGTTTATAAAGACATAATATATAACTGCTGGACATGATTAAATAGATACCAATCACCAAGCAGTAATATTGATTGATTAATCTAGGGTTGGTAAAAGTTTCTTACTTTTTAATAATAAGATTTTTTTAAATGGGCTTCTTCCCACCGCAACAGTAGCACTGCAACTTCCTTTAATTCCAAATATTCTTAGAAGGTGGTCCGTCATCTTTCCACATGACAACTACTGTGTTCTCTGTAAAAAAAAATGGGTTCTCCTTTTAACAAGTATACACAGTAATAGATACTATTTGTTATGTTACAATATTTTTCAGACCTATCATTTAATATCATGTGTTAAGATCATTTAAACACATTTTCGGCTCGTGTCATTTGTCATCACAAAAAGTATTTCAAAACCTAAAATGTTATCACAATATTTTCGTACAAGAACAAATGCAAGGGTTTCGGCAAATAAAAACCGAACAATGTCAACCCTGCTGCCCTGCACACCTGAGTAAATCTTGAAATTCGGTAATTGTTTGCTATCGGCATTGGAAGTAACCTAAGCAAATAATCTTATCGACCACCGTCTAAGTGCACAATGGATAAGAATCATACAAAAAGCTTATCGCTATTCGTGTTTGGATAACGGATAAGCTAATTCATGTGATATAAATTAGCTTTTTAAAGCTGAAAATCAGCTTATGTTTAAGCTAAAAGTTAGGTTTCATATCCACGTGGTGCATAAAATGTGACATCGAATTCCGTTCAGATTTTAGAGCTTACATACCTTGAAAGCCACAGTAAAGTTGATACGTAGGTAGAGGATTGATCTAATATCATTATGAATTCAAAATTGTATGGATTATCGCAAAAATTTTCAATTTAATTAGGAGCTCATTAATTTCACCATTTACGTCTTCAGCCGTCGAGATTGAAAGAGAGAGATGCTTGTCAAATGTCAAATTGACAGTTAATTAAGGCTCGTTCAGCTTTTTCGTTTTATGTCATGACATCAAGTCTGAAATGTCATGTTAGCGAGTGCAATGCAAATACGCAATACTGACTGACTATTCGACCGACACCTCCACCCGGGCATTCCACTGAACTCTCGAACTCACTCCCTCACTTCCACCCCGCCTCCACAAGGTCAGTAGCCGGGAACCGGCGCAGGTCGCAGCCGCACCGACACATACAACGCACACCACCATAATGTATTATAAGTGCTGGATAACATTATATCGATCGACAACGGTCCGCGTTCAGACTATTTTAAGTCACATTGCTACACTAATATAGTATAACGATAGGGGACTAAATATGATGATAAATTGACTATTAGGATTAGGTCTTTTGGCTTGAGAAGTGGATAGCTTATCATATTGTAACTTTGCCTATATGTGCTTTCAAATTATAGCCAACATATAAAACATGTAAACATACATAAAAATACATTGTAGTGGAGAATAACTTATTTTCTATTTTGGTTAGTCATATGTTGGACGAAAAGTTAGAATCAGTAAAGATAGCTATTACTTTTACACATGCTGTGTGATCAATTTTTAATACACTGAAAATATGTCCGTGTGGCTTTAGAATAAAATCACCCCATATCTTCCCAAATTCAACAGAGTTTCCAAATGTAGGTTTAAAAATGGACAAGACGAAAATCATGTTAAATGTCTATGCCGCGTCAGTTGGGAACACTATGATCGAATTTGTAGACGAATATGTATACCGGGACAGATCGTTCATTGGTAGATTGGTAGATTCAACTTCGACAAAAGGTGTCAACCGAAGAATCCAACTCGTCTGAGCAGCGTTGGGAATGTTGCGGCATATCTCCTCGTCCAAACACCTCAGCGTCAAAAGACAAAAGTTAATCGTGCAACAGCCAGTGATGACATACGGAACAGATCGGTGGTTCTTTTATTGTTGGCCGAATAAACAAGCTGAAAGTGACTTTATCAGCTTGTTTATTCGGCAGGCAGCGAGCGAGGAATTTCTTTTCACGATAAAATCCTGACAGATGAAATCCGTAGTTTAACCAAGGTCACAGACAAAGCTCGACGAGTCAGTGAGCTGAAGTGGCAATGGGCAGGCAACATCGCTCGAAGAACGGATAGCCGATGGGGAGTAAAAGCTCTCGAGTGGCGGCCACGTCCCGGGAGACGTCTACCAGGCCGTCCCCCTACTAGATGGACCGACGACCTAGTTAAGGTCACGAGGAGTCACTGGATGCAAGTGGCTCGGGACCGGTCAATGTTGTGTACCATGGAGGAGGCCTTTGTCCAGCTGTGGACATTTCCTGGCTGATGATGATGATACCTTCCCCTGGGTCACCGTGGGTGTCGATTCAACAACCCTCTTGTCAAGCGTAGTTATTATGGCAAAACCCCTCAAAGAAACTTGTTGACCGCGGAGCACTATCCAACGTGGTGGAGACTTCTTTCTGCGATTACCAATTCTCCGGCCAAGTGTATTGAGATGAGAGGTAAATCCCCTCATGGAAAGTTTTTTTGGCGATTTGGTGTACATGATATTTAAAGTAGAACATATTTCCAATACATTGTTAGGAAAAAGGATACATTTTGAATAAACCTCATTGAATAAAGGAATCTGCACTGGATGGGAGAAATAAAATAACTGTAATAGGGTTCCCGGTATCGGTGACCTACATATACTGAGTTGGTCTTTATTTGTCGTTATAACATAACCGTCAGCTGTTTCACCAAACATCTCCGTTATGTAAAACATCTCAACGACGACGTTAAACGATTTTTCATAATAGCTGAACTTAACTCGCGAAATTTAATGGACGTTTTGCATTCATCAATACAGCGGGTCACTGATTTTGTATAACAGCGTGAAACAAAACGTTTCTAAATCTTGTCGTTCATGGCTTTGTATAACAATTGGCAATGTCAAATGGCCCAAAGCAGAATGTAACTCGTCAAAATTAACGAATAAACCCAGTAACATGAATGAATATGACGCAAATTTAAGTGAAAATTCACATTTAATCATGGTTGCCTCGCAAAAACGCTTTTTGTGGTTAATATAATAGAATGGATAATCCATTCTGCAAAACGACTTCGCATTGGTAACTATTTTGTTAATTATAACGCGCAATGACAATCAAGCTAGTCATATTGTACGGCTGTTTTACATAATGTAACTGTTTTACTAAACTTAACGGTTATTAAGCAATCCAACTGAAACATATACATATACATTTAGCTTTCTATTCTTACACAAAACAGGCAGAACTTGGACACAGGTTAAATGAGCGCCTTACAGCGCCTACCATTTGTATAATACTACGTTTTTAGGGGAAATGGCTCAATATAAGGTTAAAGGCTAATTCAGAAATCTGAAGAGACTTTGGCACGAAAAACAAATCAATAATGTGAGATGGAACGGCACAATTTAGCTAGATCACAGAATATATAGGTATTTATTTTGAAAGTGATTTATAGTACTTTTTGCGGAGATGAAATATTTCAAGTTTATTGGGCGCTTTGGGGAAAAACGTCGAATTATGCTGGATTTTATACCAGCGGGTGTCCCTCTCTTAGGATTGCTTGCCAAGTCCAGGAAACATGCGGTTCTTCCGCGGCATGCGATTCATATGCGACAGGTACTAGATTAAGGAGCATGCGTCAAGGTGGACTTGCATCTCCGGTCCCCTTCAATACGAGTATCTATGTCAATGACCTTATCGAGGAGCTGCAAGGCTCATATGTCGGTTGCAATGTTGGTATACCTGTGCCACATAATTAATTTGGGTAGCCTTTGTGGTAACTTCCTAAGCTACGTAGATGATGTTTTGCTTCTCAGCCCTTCGAGAACCTGGATAGCAGATAGCAGGAGTCGGGACTGCTTGTTTTTAGGTTTTGAAACATCCGATAAAAATCTCTGGTGTATGCCTGTCCACCTGTCACAGCGAATTATCTCAGCAAATACTACTTGTGTTGACTTGAAATTTGGAATAGTTATGAGAATTGATGACTCACAGGTGCCGCAGGTGAAATAAAAACCTTGACAAACAAAAATAGTTTTGCGGTTAGGAAAATGAACGTTAATTCAAGGTAATAATATGTGTACGTTTCTTTTCATGGCTCAGAACCCTTGAAGCCCGAGTCCAGCTCGCTTTTGGCTGGGTTTTAGTGCTGGAAGTCAATGAATACGGGCGGAGAGAGCGTGGGCACGGTTTTTTTTATAAACAAAACTTACTGATTTACGGTGACTAATGAGTCATACACATCAACGAGTCAAGATGAGAGAGAAAGAGACACACACACATGAAAGACATCAAAGGAATTGAATATCAGCGTTACTCTTTTCTATTAACGGGATCCCTCTCCGAATGCTTCCATACTAATTTTTCTGTTGCCATAATGTTATAAAATAAAATATCTGGCTTTCATAAGTAATTGATTAAAAATAGGATATGAAATTATAGTTTAGAAAGAAATTAAGTTATTGTTAGATACAAAATTGCCGTTACGCAGCTAATGGCGCTGTCAACAAAAAAGTGTGTAAAAATGTAAATTGTAATTCACTGTGAAGTTTTATGGTAATGATACTCATTTCGCGACATCACAATCCAATGTCCTATTTTTAAATTATTACTGCACAAAGCCAGCCGATTTAGTATGAAACTTTGATATAGAGGGATACTGTTAAATTAATTCCTGTGAAATATTATCGCATCGTTGTGGCTTGAAGTAGAAGTACACATAATTCCATGCCTTTTAAGAAAAAATTAATATGTTTGGTAAGTGTAGCAGCAACCTCACGCGCTCTACCCTGATATTGTGCTCCGTGCTGGAAGTGGTCCAAAACCGAGATACGTCTGTCAATAAATTGTCTCAATAATTTATTGTTGACTAGCTTCTGCCCGCGGCTTCGCCCCTTACTTATCCCATGGGAACTACTCGTTCGATCGGGATCAAAAGTAGCCTTCTTCCTTTGCCTTGCAACTATCCCTCTACAAAAAATCAAGTTATTCTAACCTTCTATTAGGTCGTGAATGTATGAGAAAATGAAATTATGTTTGTCGTGATTTATCCTATGTTAAAAAAATATTAATAGTTATTCTGCTATTCGGGGCGGAGACAAATAATAATCAAAGATCATAAAAAATCGGTTCAGACGTTCTTGAATAATAAATGGTGTAACTAACCGGACTTGTTTTATTTTTACAGACTTATGGTTCACCAGCAAAGATTGTAAATAGTTTCAAGTATTTTTATTGAAAGATGATGTAGATATGCAGCGGAAGCGAAAGACTCCCTCTCATAAGTCCGCCAAATTTGCATACCGATTTAGACATAACTTATCTTTATTTGCTATTTTCATGTTTTTAATAAAGAGTGCTCAAACAAACAAACAGACTCTTGCTATCCGCTGTAACATGCTCGCTGGCACGGTGCTGGAGGTGAAAGTCAGGTTTCGGGCATTTTGTAGAGTTCTTATACTTATAAGCTGTTGACTAACTACACGAAACGAGATGCAATAGCTTCCTAAAAATGCAGTAAACATTACTATGCACTTCGAATCCTAAAGAATCTCCCTCGTTATTGCAGTACGCAGAGCATGTTTGCTGACGAGTCTTCAATTCTTCTATTCGACTAGGACTATTCCAATATATGATAATATATTGGTATTCTTTTCTTTGTATTTTTCTAATTGCATCATAAAGATGATTATTATATTACGTATGGGCTCATTGCTAAAATCCTGATGGGTTTGCACTTGTCCTTCATTTCACCTGATGGAAAGTGACGATAAGGCAGTAGGATAGTACGCGCACCCAGCAGGCTCTAATTTAATGAAATATTGGCTCTTCTACCTTTCATACCGGAACACGACAGTGCTTTTCCGTGAAATAAAAAAAAACTTTCTCCACCACAATGCTGCAATACGAGTAAGTCTATCATCAATCAGCATGTCAGATATTGAGATTTTTACAGTTACAACACTGATAATGAGTATTTTGTGGTGCCCCACATAGCAATTACCGTTCTATGGACAGTACGGACAAATTCAATTTTTTTTCTGGGTTGTCAAAACTTTATTCAGTCATTCACGATAATGTAACAAATAATTTAACAATTGTATGTATGTACGAGCACAAAGTACAGACTATATAAATATATAAAGGTCGAATGGTGACCACGTACCGGAAAACGTGTAAAGGTCGCGGAGAGTATCTGGATGCAAGTGGCTCGGGACCGGTAATTGTGGCATACAATGAAAGAGACCTATGTTCAGCACGGACGTTTCCCGGCAGATGATGAAGAAATTGACGAGTTTCTTCAGCTGTCCACTTCACATGTATGCTATTCTGAAGTACCTATGTATGAGTATGCAGTCACCAATCGTTAAGTTTCATTCTGTTGTCGTTCAAATAATAAGTCTTAAGGAGTTAAAACTTTGTCAGAAACATCGAATACAAGTTTGATACTCAACTAAGATAGAATTACATAAGTTATCTTTAAAAAGTTTACCTAAAGTTCCTTCTTCAATCTTATTAATAGGTACAAACGTACAAAACATACTTATTGCGTATAAGTAATGTATTGAATCCAGCTGCTAAGGGATGAGTTTTTCTAACCCCCGCCCGTAGCGTTAGAATGTCGGCCCCCCTCCCCCCACCTTACAAAACATCGCGCGCGGCCCTGTTCTGAGCTTGGCCCACTCGCCGCCATTTTAAAAATCAAGAAGATGGCCGACTTGGGTCATGATGCAGACCGTACGCCAAGTTGGAAGTCCCCTGCCAGATTCAGTAACGCATGGCAATAAGGTTCAAAATTGGCTGATTCCGAGGGGCTTCGCGGCTCGCAGTTATACATAGTTGTATACGTACATATATGTTGATTATATACTTTCGTTATGTATGTGTGTATAAAGGTACATACATATATCTGACAAATGTCTAGGAACTTGGCAAAGGCAAAACAAGGAAAATTAGTATAAATAGTAATAAAACTGGTCAGTATCAAGAAAAATACGTTTGAAAGTTCAACATAACTATTAATATTTTCATGATGACGTAACGAATGTCGTAGATAAGTAGGACAAGGGTGTCGTATTTTAGGAAAACAACAAATTAAATTACAATGGTCTTTTAATTAAATTAAAAAAAATACATAATTATCAGTTCTATAAGTACAATTAACAATTCAGTAAACTATTACCAAATCAACACTCCAGTCTGAAGGGCTATGAAAAGCCTGAGATCGGAAATAAATAAGACCGATTGTCTCGCTTACTGAAGGCATTTTAAACACTGCTGTATGGTAGGGTGCGACAAATAAATTAAAATGAAACATCTCACTTATAATTTTTAAGTCTACATTTTTAACTTAATCACTTAACTAATACACCATCATAATGGTTTTTTAAATATACATTCATAATGGAAAGTATTTATGTACCTACAAAAATGATAATTTACAATTCTGAAACTCAGTTGATCAACTATCATTAAATTATATTAGGCAGACAATAATAATCATAACATTACTTTAGATTATACATTACTAGCAGGATCGCAAATAAATAAGACGGGTAATTTAGGTATTAGAAAAATATGTAATGCTAACTCCCGCATACACGACACTTCTTCACTAACAAATATACAGTGAGGTGAGAATGCAGATCTATGTTTATAACATTTGAATTTGTGACATTGGAACAGATCACACAGCATACGAAGTAAAAAGTGTTTTAACGTTAACTATGCACCTTCTTCATAAGAACTGAGAAGCAAAAGTTTGGTCTTTTCATGGCTTTTACTTTTATTTCTTTAGCTTTTCAGATGGATAATTTTAAAAAGAAGTAACTACACTTTTAACTTAAAAAGTTTACATAGCAGTGAAAGAAAAGCTCTGGCTGCAAATGAAGTCTTTGCTATGTAGTACTTTTATTTTAAACTCTAGTAACGGCAATAACATTTCTTTTGCCTCTCAGTTTTAGAGAGTTTTTAGAGAATACACAATTTGGGGATTGTATTTATCTATTTGACAATATTAATATACACTGAATTTACAACTTATTGCTATCTCGGTTTGTCATTGAAAATACATTCACACATCATTAACTAAATTGTCACTATATCCCTGGTTTTCAACATTGAAATTAAATAAAAAGACACAGCTTAGTTTTATTTACACAATACTGCTTGATATAGCGGAAGTGCATGTCTGATGAAGTGGATTTCATTTGCCAGATGTAGGATCAGGCACACTCCCTTGCCTTTAGTGCTATTTTCCTTTAGCAGTAATGGTGACACTAGACTTTGCAGGCTGAGGGATGATAGTAATTTCATCACTGATCTTTAGTGGCTTTAAGAGTGACTCATCAGATGCCTTGTTGGGTGCAGCTGCCTTACTCTTATCCATAACTCGTTTAGCAACTACACTATGAGCAGAGTATACATGGTTCTCAAACTGTTTATACATTCCAAATGTAGCTGTGCATACAGTGCACTTGTAAGACAAATGTGCTGGCTTCAGAGTCATGTTGTGATCTCGTGACACATGGTTCAGCAGTTTCCATTGATATACTCTGCCACACACTGGACATCTTCCTGCATCTTTGCCTTTATTAGCCGCTTCCTGCATTGAGCTGGTGACTAATCCATGAGAACCCAAAAGGTGCCTCTCAAGTCCTTGGTCAGTAAAGAACCTGAACTGGCATTTTTGGCAGTTAAGTGGTGGTCTATTATAAATCATCTTAGGATGGATTTTGACTTTGTGAATCCACTGCATGTGGTTCCTCAGCTGCTCTAAGTCTTTAATATAGCCGTCGCAGATCTCACAAATTACAAATGTTGCCTTTGAATTCTGAGAAGTTTGTGAAGATGAAGGCTGAGGCGCTCTTGGTAGCGGCGTAATGGAAATCTTAGGAGTAGCATTCGCATTCCCTTGGTTATTTTGCATGAGTGGATAATTAGCAATAGTAGTTCCAGGGGGAGTATTGTGCATTATCATAACTCCACTGCGTATGATAGGTACACCAGACACAGGGGCGCCACGGGGAAAGCCACCTCCTATCGGTGGTCGACCACGAGGTCTGCCTAGAACAGGCATTCCAGGCACTGTTCCAGAAACATTTAATGGAGGTCTTCCTAAATTATTCATACCCATTTGCCTGTTGAAAGTGGACCCGTATGGAGCAACTGCATTATTTCTTGCTCGTGAAAGTTTAGGTATCTTGGCAGGTGGTTCCCATTCAAGGGGAGGACCCAAATTGAATTCTGGTTTAAACTTTTTAGCACAGGCGATCAGGTGCCGCGCAAGCTTTGTTTTGCTATTATCTTCAAAGTGGCAGTTGGCACACTGTTGGTAAGCAGGTGCTCGTTCCAACCTGCCACGAATGTTATGTTCAGCTTCCATGTGGAACAGAATATCATGAGGGCTTCGTATTTCAAATGCACAAGTGTTGCACTTGTATATATTATTCCGCATGTGAGGTGCCTCTAAGTGGTGAGACATAACCAACATGGATTCTGTCTTAAAACTACAGAATTCACACCTCTTGTATTCCATAGCAAATGAAGCATTTGTCTTCTTACTGAAATCCAAGTTTTGTGATAGAGACTGAATGGCAGTCTCGGTTGCTCTTGTACTACGTCCAGATTTCTTTTCTCTGTATAATTTACGTTGTTGCTGCTTCAACAAGTCACTCTGTACATATTCTTGTACTAGATTCAATCCAATATTTATGAAAAACTGTCCCAGTGAGCAATCAAAGTAACTGTCTGGTTTGCCTGAGAGTCCCTTGGCAATCACACTGATAGGATCTTTTATTTCTTCAATGTCCTCTTTTTCTTTTATAACCTCAGTATCCTCATCACTAAGCACAGAAGAATCACTTGAAGATCCATTCCAAGAGTCATCATCTTCTTCAGTGCGCTGTCTCTTCTTTTTCTCCTTCTTCTCCTTGGGAGGTTCTTCATCCTGGCTCTTCTCTTTGTCACTCTCTTCTTCCTCTACCTCTTCCCCTCTTTCAATTCGTTCTTTTTTCTCCTTCTCTTTTCTTTCTTTTTCTGCCTTTTCTTTTTCTGATCTTTCCTGTTCTTCTTTTAGTTTTATTTCCTCTAGCTCCTTGCCTAATTTATCAACAAACTCTCTGAATGGTTTCACAGAAGGTTTCTCATAAACATAGGGAACAATGAATGAAGGCGCTTCCACTACAAACATATCATCTGTCAATGATGGTAATATGTTTGGTTGTGATTGAGCAGACTGAGTACTGTTCTGAGATACGGATGATGATGATGCTTTGCAACTCACTGGAGTAATAGTAGTGCCCCTGGCAGCTATGCTCTGACACAAGTTCTGTGCATCCATAGCACTTGTAACATTTTTATTTAGGGTTGTAGAACCCTTCCCAGATAAAATTGAATTTGTATCAATTATAACAACAGTAGGTTCCTTCTGTTCTCCGCCATTTGTCTTCGTTTGTTTAGAAGCCAGGTCAGCCAAATGCTTAGTATCATTGATAACTATAGGTTTACTTTTATTCTGGGTCAGAGGATCTTCCATGGAGATCTCCTCAATGTCCGATTCTTCATCGCCATTCTCTAACTGGTCTTTTTTCTGGTCATCAATAGCTTTGATACTCTGCTGAGAGCCCTCTGAACTATCACTGGAATCAGAGCCAGAATTTGAAGATTCCTCATCTTCATTAGTAACAACACAATCATCGTCATCACTGGTGATCTCATGTACTTCTGGGATAGGAGAACCACCGTTTTGGTTCTGAGAGATTTCCTGTTCATTTTCATTTCCTGTCTCATTATCAGACTCATCTGAGCTTTCATCATCTTTTGGGTGACTTCCTTGTGATGTGTCATCATCACCTTCTGTACGTTCATCTGTGGACCAAATAATAACATCTCAGATGCTAATAATACCATAAAATTTCCTTGAAGACTATGAACTTTTCAATATAATTATTATTTGAGAAAACATAGTGTAAACATTAGAATGATAATAACAATGTTGCTTCTATTGCATTTTGAAATAAAATTTGTATGTTGGAATGTGTAAGAGTGTTATAATCGGCGCGCAAGTTCGGCCGAGCAAGCGCGCCGCGTCCGGCGAACACGGGAGACGCCAATGTCAGTAAAAACTAGATCCAATCGCATAGTAACCTAAATGCGAAACAACAGCCGTTATAACCTAAAATACAATCAAACAACTGATAGATTTATGAATTGGACATGTAAAAACCATTTTCCGTTTTATCGAATAGCGTCATTATATCATGTGGTGAGTGGACCGCCATATGGGATTCCATGGAATTTCTCCAACAGTACTCTTCGATCCAGTTCGGTGAATAAGTCATCACCGAACATGAAAACTTATTTAGATTACAGATTAATAGGCTTAGATCTTTACCTGTAGCTGTAGATATAGACATTTTCTCGCGATTTTCTTAATAAAAACCGAAAAATAGCACAACAGCACAGTAGCGGAAACCAAACCAAATCAAGCTGTCATTTCCAAAGGTTTTTGACGTAGCACGATCGGAAAGTGTAATGGCGTATTCTAATATTTTTTATTCATAATCCATGCTATCTTGAACTTTGGTAAGAAAAGGTTACCACAGCAAACTTTATTTTAATAAACTGTTAATGAATAAGATAAATCTAAAACTGGGACCGATAAGTTCAATAAATTCGCTTTACTTCCACTCCCGACCAAAGTTGACCCGATAAAAGACCCTTACATAAAAATGGTAGGAATGGGAGTGAACGCGGAGGGGGAAGGACGCGGTATTTCCAATATGGAAAGATTGGAATTTAATGGCGCGAAATTCAAATAAAATTTTGCATAATTTTTATTTCCATAAAAAAAATATAATTTATTTTTTTATGTACTCCAAAAAAGGTCAATGACCTCAATTTGACCCTCAGCACCCCCAGGTCTTATTTAGACTAAATACTTTTATGTATATATAAAAATAAATAAATTATGTTGGTATTTGAATTATTTATAATAATAATTAATAAAGCATCAAATACTTTCTCTATTTATACAATATATATTATCAAATCCCACTGATGGGCAATGAAGTAAAATCTAAAAATAGAATTAAGTAAAAACTAGGTCACTATGAATTTATAATAATTTTGCATTAAAATGTAAATCATTACATTTAAAATCTAGACAATCATTAACAACAATAATATACATTTAAGTCTCTATTTTGCTATCTTTATCTTATAAATGTCATCAAAAACATATTTAAAATTGGGCAGAAGAATATAATTAAATTAAAGGCATGGCAGACTTTTAAAATAAAACTTTCATGATTTTCAGTAATAAGTTTATTTAAATATTGGCACAAGATACAAATTTTAACTTAAACTCTGTAGTAATCAATAATATTATTTTCTAAAATTAAATAAATCACTTTAATACTAAGTTAAATTTTTATTCTACAAGTTATTTAAGAAGTGTATCAGCTGTGGTAAATGTATGTTGCTCGTAATAAATTATTTTTTCACACACAGCTATTTTTTCACAGCATTTCCATTTACGAATTCCATGAAAAACTCCAAGTGTCACACAATTTCAAAATAAATGTAAAAATTCTAATCATCATCTTCATCACCACTCTTCTCTAAGTTACTCTCTGCTAAAGGATCAATCATTGCATCATGTTTTTTTATCACTCCTAATGATTCTGCCAGACTCAGGCATTCCTGTGCTTTTTCTTTTACCTTCTTAGCTTCAGGTTCTTCTAGCTTAGTCAGAGCCATTAGAATTTCCATGACATCAGTTTCAAATATCCTCACTGCTGTATCTTTGTCTTCTTTAATGATGTTATACAGCATGTATGCCCCCCTGTATTGCACTTCCTTGTTAGGATGTGCTAGAACACACCTCAAACTTTCCACCCATGATTCAAGATCCAACAGTTTTCTACAACAAACTTTACTTATTGCTGTCAACATACATAATGCTCCAACAGAGGCCAACACTGTGGCCTCATCTTCTTCTTGACAAAGTAAGTACAGATACTTTGCTCTATCATTGTTACCTTCATAAGCTTTAATAACTTCTTCTGACTGTATTAAATTGCAAATACATTGAACAGCAGCCCGCTGGAGCATTAAATGATCTTCATATAAATACTGCTCAATCTTCACTAAACCACCTTCTTTTAATATCCTATTCCTTGTTGATTCATTCATAGCAGCCAAGTTGGTGAGGGCCATAAGTGCTTCAAAATTTTCTAAGGCATTGCATTCTGGGTGTAAGAGAGCAATCAAAGGCCTTACCACTTCTAAATTCCTCTGACCAGGGAAAGCTACTTCTGGATTGATAGTAATACCAATTCTAGCTAGGGCTTGGGCAGCATGCTTCTTGCCCTTTGTTGTGCCTTCCAAAGACATGGGAATTAATACTTTTGCTCCTCCTTGTTGAACAACAATTCCTCTAAGTTCTTGCAACCCACATATTGCATTAAATACTCTTGCAATCAGTTCTCTTGCGTTGTGACTCTCAGTTTTGGACAAAGCAACTAAGCCAGTAGTGACTCCAGCATTAGCAAGTACAGTTATTCTTTGATTGACAAAATCGGGGTCATCATATTCATGTTGCTCTGGGATATGATGTTTAGCAAACTTGGCCAGCTCCAGCATTTCAGGTGAAACTTCATCCTTTTCATATGCATTACAAAGGTTGACTAACGTAGTCACCACACCATACAGGCATGATTGGTCTCCAGTTTTAGCCAGTTCGATTAGGGCTTGTAAAGCAGATCTATCTTGAGCTAGCTTTTCTTTTACATCTGCGTCCAGAGTGAGGTAAGAGAGGCCTTCAGCAGCCCATTTTCGCAAATCTTTGTCTTTGGCAGGATTCACAAGGAACTTTCTGCAGGCATCTGCCAGTTTTGTGTTAGACCCTTCAGCAAATGGTCTTATAGAAGCATCATCTCCTCCAAAGCTACCCAATTTGCATAAACCAACAAGAGCTCTAACTCGCACAGTATCATCCTTGCTCTGGTATAGTTTCTTTAAAATATCAACACCTTTTGTGACTAAAGCTCTTGCCTTATCTTTCTTAGATGCAGCAGCAATTAGACATTCACATGACACTCTTTGTTGCAACGGATCCTCAGTCTGGGCCATAAATAGAATCATCTCCATTATGCCTTCTTTAGACATCACATAGTTTCCAACATCCAGAGGGCCTCTGAGCAAAGATGTAATTGCCACAGTGACCCTGACTTTTGACTCCAGATCAGGAGTTAATAGCTTTTCCTTAAGGAATTCATCAACTTGAGCATTAAACCGTTCCCTGGCCTCATCATAATACATGTTCTCATAAATTCTGGCCAAGCATGCTGCAGCAATTGTCCTGGATGAAGGAGTAATGTTCATAGCAGATTCATATCTATACTCTTCCAGCTCACTACATACTTCAAGCAGTTTTTGAACCCCTTTAATCTCGACAAACTTTTCTGCCCAGTTTATGGCAGTGTAATGACAGTTTCTCATTATCAATTCCATTATGGAGTCTCTGGCTAGACCACTGATCACTCTGTTGGTGATCGAGTAAGTCAAGCAAGTGAGAAGAGTTTCTATTTCTGTTTTATTATCTTCACATAGCTGAGAATCAGGTCTTGACTCTGGCTTACTTGCATCCATGCCACTAAATGTGTTCAACACCTGCTGAAGACAGTATTGAGCTGCATTGACTCTTTCTTCACGAGTGCTGTCAATAATCTCCAAGAACCATGGGACACCAACTATTTTGATGACTTCTTTGCATTTATTTACATCCCGTTTACAAAGCTGACCAATAACTCTTATAGCATTAACGTAAATATCAAGATTCTTCTCTACCTTCAGGAGCTGTTGAATTTTTTGTATGACGCCTTTTTTTATCATGATTTCAGAGCTGGAATTTTCTTTTGCTAAAACCATTAGATTTGACATAGCCTTTTCACGTTTTTCCTTATCTTCACCCAATTCAAAAGCAAGTTTGAACATCTGTTCAACTTTGCTACTGGTTTGAGACGATTGTCGCGCACGTTCTTGGACTATCGCGTGCAATCGTGTTAGTATCGGCTGCACAGCTTTATTCATTGGTTCCACAGTAAATATCATTTTAGCATCCCTATAAGCTTCTTCATATCTCTCCAATATCTCTAAAGCTTGTGCACGTCGAAACAAAGCTTTAGGATCCTCTGGAACGATAGCCAAAGCAGCGTCGCAGTCTTTTATAACCTTTTCATATTCTTTTGTCTTCAAGTAAGCTGCAGCGCGGTTTTTCAAGTAGGTACCCAGATCTCGGCTGTCTTTCTCAGCGAGACTGATAGCCTTCGTGTACAGTGATATCGCCTCTTCATAGTTTTCAGCTTTAAAAGCGTCGTTTCCCTTGTTCTTGTAAGTTTCAGCTTCTTCGTTATGGGCAACCATCGTTTTGTTGTTTACTGTTAAGTCAATTGGCTGGAAACTTGCTGGCTGTTCTTTTATATTAAACGTGAGGAAAGTTCTCGCATTATCCCGTGCCTTCGTATTTGTACCACCGATCAATAAATGGACTAAAATAGAATGTTATTTTCGGTCGCCAAATGGGGCAAGGAAAGATGAGGGTGACGGTGACAGCTACACACCACTTGACACTAGTTAGTATACACTAGCGATGAGCGTTGAATGAACGAACTAGTTAATTCAACCGTTGACGTAGAATCAACGATTCAACGGTATACAGTTGAACGATGGACTAGTTGAATTCGTAGACGGCTAAACAAAAAGTCCGTGTCGACGCGCAACGCAAGAGACGACACGTTAACACGGTCGGATTACTTAAATTCAACCGTTGACGTAGAATCAACGATTCAACGGTCTACAGTTGAACGATGGACTAGTTGAATTCGTAGACGGCTAAACAAAAAGTCCGTGTCGACGCGCAACGCGACGAGACGACACGTTAACACGGTCGGATTACTTAAATTCGTACAGTCGTTTGCTATCCACTCAATAACGTCGTAAATGGCTCGACTTCTAACCTAATTTGAACTTTAAATGCAGAACCAGTACGTCGAAATTTTAATGCGCGATTTAGAGGGAGTTAGACCTATTACACTTAAGTTGATTCTAGTCGAAGGATGGCAATAGGATAATTTCGCGAGCACAAATGAAACAGCGTGCTGGACTGGCTGAGAGAAACCGGTTTATTTGAGTAGATGCGCGCCGTGATAGTTGTCCCGCGAATTTCATATTTATATAGCGGGAATAAGAGTTTTAACATGAAATTTTCATGTCACAAAGTATAATTTATAATTTGTTTACTTTCTTTTGTTTTGATATTTTCAGTAGTGGGTTTTTTAAAATTTTAAATATCATATTGTAACGAATTATGTGCAAGACTAGAAATCAATTTTGGTAGAGTTCATAGTTCTAAAATTATATTCGTAACCAGGATTAGTATTGTGTTAATTATTATTATTAAATGTAAATAATGATAAAATTTGAAATACATAATTTAATATTAATTAACTGTTTTGTAAATAAAACTGTAAAATACGTGCTGTAAAAGAAAATGTAGAATGAATTAATAATAAATAAAAATGTTTATTTGTAAGCCTTAAAGCAATCAATAATTAAAAAACAAAAACCTATCTTAAAATTTACTCGTTGAAACGCATAGTGCGCAGTACACCGCGTCGCGTGTCGACGGCATTTCAACTATCCACACCGTCTAATCTACTTAGACCGTCGCGTCGTCGTCGCGAAGACTACAGTTGACGCATCAACTAGTCGAAGAATTTAACTAGTTGATCGACTAGTTGACGAACGGAAAGTAACGGTCTAGTTTCGTCCACGACAAAATCGTCAACGACCCATCGCTAGTATACACCTCTCTGACATTCTGTGTTACGTTTCGAAATAGATTTGACAAGATATAAAAATCATGTTTTTTATCCATTTCACAGGCTATTTGTGTCGTATTTGATTATTCATTATGTATCTTGCCAAAAATAATCTTTTATATCATGTAACTGTTTTGTGAAAATTAAATACTGGATTTAATGTATTTAGTATTTCTTGTCAAGTAACAACTACTAAGAATTTTTGGACGTAATTTGGAAAATGATATGGAATTGGGTGTATGGTGTTTTGCCTTTGCTTAACAGAATTTTTTAAACAAAAACTATTAATTATTATATTATTATTATTTTACCATTTTACCTGAATCTCATTATGTATAACAATTTTGAAGTAACCCTCCCACCCGAAAACTATACAGATATCTCATAATTAGTCAAAAACTATGTTGATCAAAAATATAAAACCTAGCCGAAGTATTGGCTCGGAGGCTGAGACCCTTCCGCGTTCGCTAAACTGTTTCATTTGGTTTGTCGCTTTCCGAAGCCATAAACTTCTACTTCTTATAAAAAATATTACTTAATTGTCTTTGGTTAACTCGTGTGGTGAATTTTCTTATTTCCACCGGTGAAAAAATTTAATTTAATTGTAACTATTCGGTGTAATAATGTCTGCAATCAGTTTGTTAAATCCTAAGGCTGAATTTGCAAGAGCTGCTCAAGCTCTAGCGATTAATATATCAGCAGCCAAAGGAATTCAGGATGTGATGAGAACTAACCTCGGTCCGAAAGGCACAATGAAAATGTGAGTTATTTTCTTTATTTCATGGTTAATCAAAGTTTCAGAGTTTAAAATCTAGATTTTCTTTCCACCTATGGTGAAATTTATTCAGTAAGTCACATTAATCGAACGGGGTTTTCTGTAATTTGGAATCGAAAAGTCATATGATCCGTTCCGACACAGACAATCAGAACATCAAAAATTTACATTAAGCTGTTGAATTGAAATTTGCTGCGCATCAGAGAGCGTGTGTCATAAAAGACGACAAAGGGAAACCATAAGATCAGCATCATCACCTATATTTCTAAAATTTTCTCTGATGATCAGTCCATTTCCCAGCATGGCGATTGTGGTTAATCTCCTGTCGGTAATATGCAAGTAGTATGTCAGCCTGCAGATGTGTCTGAGAGAAAACATTTAGGAGATGGGCAACATCATCAACCTATACAACTACAACACTGTTCTGTTCTTTTATCTAAATAACAATTGTGACGATTATAGAAAAATGCCATTCTATAGATGACTTGGTAACGAAATAGATGGGCAGTAGCATTTTTATATGTAATAACAACATCTTACAGTGATCGCCAATCTGCCTACCAAGCATTTGTGTGCATGTTGCATGTGTGATGTATGTTGAACTGGGTCTTCATCTCACCTGATGCTAAATGTTCACATCCAGAAGCCTTAAGCTAAAGAGGCGCTAGCTCTGCTACCTTTCATTCCGGAACACTACAGCTATTAAGAATGCTGTTTGGCATCAAACTTAGGTAACATGATGATAGCTAGCCATGCCTAAGCAGACATAGAAAATGCCTGACCATCAACCAAACTAAGATACCCACACTGGGAATCAAACTAGGGACCTCTGGGTTTTTAGTCTGAGTGTGTAGCCATTAGATCACAGCCGAGGTGATTATGCCAAATACCTCAAAGGCTGAAACCTCTATCAACAGTGGATTTACGAAGCTGTTAATGAATTTTTTCAAGGTTGGTGTCTGGTGCAGGCGACATTAAAATCACCAAAGATGGCAATGTCCTCCTTCATGAGATGCAGATCCAGCATCCTACAGCATCTCTCATCGCGCGTGCGTCCACCGCACAGGATGACGCAACGGGTGATGGCACCACATCAACTGTCCTGCTTATTGGAGAGTTGCTAAAACAGGCCGATATTTATATAAGTGAAGGTATTACTTGCTTATTATTATTAAGTCAGACTAAAACAACTATTAATGCCTGTATCCAACCAATAGGCTCTTCTAAAACTTGTAGATTACTTCACAAGTTTTATTATTATCAGAATACAGACAAGCAGTAATTAAAATTTTTCATGCCATAAAAGTTTTAAATTGGTTTTTAATAAATTCATTGAAACAATGACAATACAGAGAGTGTGTGTGTGAATTGGTAGACTTCCTTCAACCTTTGAATTTCTTCTCAGGAGTGTGCACATTTCCTCATGATGTTTTCCTTCATTGAAAAGCTAGTGGTAATGATTTTTATCATTAATACAAAAATTTCAAATCACAAATTGGAGCTCATTGGTACGAGCCAAGATTGAACCCAGCCCTTGATTGTTCAGGGTCTGACGCTGTAACCAAGTGTATGTATATGTGTGTATATATAGTTATAAATTTGATGAAAATTGCTTGTAATTACAGGATTACACCCAAGAATCCTAACAGAAGGCTTCGACGTGGCCCGTACTAAAGCATTAGAAGTGCTGGACTCTCTAAAAATACCCATTGAGATCAAGCGAGAGAACCTGCTTGATGTGGCTCGTACTTCTCTCAAGACAAAGGTAATTCATTCATTAACAGCCTTAATACATAATACAAGATAAACTGAGATAAACCCTTATAAGATATAACTTCGAAATGTTTTTATGTTGATTTCTGTGAAATTATAGTCAGTCACATTTGATTAAACTGCGGATTTTTATTACTTATTAAAATAACTTGATATAAAGACACTTATTACAAACATAATTATAGCCGAATAAAAAGCTTTTTACAACTATCAAGTGGGAACTTGGTGTAAAAATTTAATCTGGAAGCAATTGAAAGTGTTGGCCTTGTTTTATGATCTTAAAATTATGTTACATAATCTTCAATTGTCACTAATTTAATAAAAGAAGTTCATAATAATAGAATGTTTTACTTGATTGCTCTACAATCAGGTGAAACTCCAGGTATTCTTAAAATTGTTCTAAACAGAATGTAACAATATTATACTCTGGTGTTGAACCCTTTTTAGTTTTGGTATTTTCTGTTATGTTAGGTGCATGCCAGCCTCTCAGAGGTGCTGACAGACGCTTGTGTTGACGCTGTGCTGGCCATCCGCTCTGGAGACAAGTCTGTTGACCTGCACATGGTGGAGCTCATGGAGATGCAGCACAAGACTGCCACGGAGACCACACTCATCAGAGGTAAGTTTTTTTATTATTATTGAAGATAGACCAACACTTGACCTCAATCTCACCTGATGGTAAGTGACGATGAGGTCGAAGATGTTACGTGTTGGTCTAGAAGGTGCCTGAATGTATGTACTCCAGTGTCTGTTTTCTGAATATATACTGAATAGGATCTTCCCATGTAAGTAATATATATGTCGCAGTTGAATTGCTTAAAAGGCTGTTTTACATAGCCGCTAGCTGTAACACTAATAGTAAGAGAGCCCACGACCAAAATTTTTGTCCCATAGCAATATGGCCTCAACCGCATCAAATTGATCGATTCGATTATCGTGAACTCGAAAATACCAGTATCAGAAATTTTTCGCGTAGCGTTTGACCCGGCCAAATTTTCAAATAATGTTAAAAAATTTTACCGGCCCGTATCAAAGCAATCTGTCTGATTTTTGGACTGTAGTTGGATGATAGCTGTAAGATACCGAAAACAGGTTTTTCAGAAGTCAGTTGTGTCACCTTTTTTTTGACACAGCAGAAATGACCTGCCACGCAGTTGCTACACTTCTTGATGTTATTATCCAACTAGTCGGGTTCAGAATCATATAATTTGACGAGTTTATACAGTTTCGACCGTATTGCTAAGATACATGGTTTTGGTCGTGGGCTCTCGTACTATAAACAGTACTGTTATATAAAGCAGCAGTAAAACGTCTAGTTGGATTGCCCCTGCGTTACGTTTGACGTTTTGGAGAATGAATTGTTTTGGTATAGGGTGACCATGATGAATTACAAATCAAGAAAGTATGACATTTAGTTATATATATATTTTTGTTCATGACAATTACAAATATAATAAAGTTTATTAATAAACCTTTTACAATTTTACTCAGTTTATTTATCAATCAACAGCTTATAATAAAAGAAAACAGTCACTCAGTTTTTGTAGCTTAGTTAACTTCATTTAACTTTTTATTTTACAACATCTGAAAAACAAATATTCTTGGTTTTGCACCACACAATTATTATTTGAAAATAATAATAATATAATGTATTTTTAACGACAATCCACTCATAATACTTCCGTACAACATTTCTGTTGCAATAATCTTTTAAAATAGAAATATTTACGTAAAAATAGGAGATCGGATCATAGTGTCACGAAATGAATATCAATAATGTACATCTTTATTGTCAGCTACAATAGCCGTAACGCATCTAATGGTGGTGGTAGGTGGCAATTTAAATATTAATCAAAAATAGTGTATAAAAATGGAAATTGTGACTCATTATGAAGTTGTATGTTAATGATACTCATTTTGCGACATTACAATCCGCTGTACTATTTTTAGATAATTGCCGCACAAAACTAGCTATCTTATTTTAAAAGATTATGGTAAAAAATAATTAGTATGAAACTTTCATTCTCCATGTCCGCACTGTTTGTGTATTTCCGTCTATAATCTTCTCCGCAAACCGGCATCGTATCGTACTTCAACATACTTTAGTGTTCGCTAGGTGTTCGGCGTACACCAGAACTTATGGCCACCTTACCGCTTTGGATTTGTTTTATAACCTCCAAAACTCATTGCTCGGTCCACGGCTTTTCTATGTTCCCGCACTGACTAGCATAAAACTCTGATAACTGTTGTCCTTAAAATAAATGTTTTCGGGGTTATTTTCACTTGAATTAGTGGTTTTATTGGTAAATTTTGACGAACTACTCACGCCATTTTTGTTGTTATGATATACAGCGCCACGAGCGACCTAATTGAGAACTAAAATCTACAATCTGACGTTTCATTGACCCGCTGCATTGATTAATGCAAAACGTTGATTCAATGTTGCGTGTTAAAGTTCAGTTGCTTTATTTAACAGTACTGTTTAGTGTTACAGCTAGGGGCTATGTAAAACAGCCTTTTACGCAATTCAACTGCGACATATATATTGTAATTGACAATAGGAAATAATAGATAATCAGTAGGCTGAAAATGGGGCTAACTGACTTTATTTAAGTGCCCGCTAGCACAAAATAACTTAATTATCGTGTCTTCCATATTGACTACAAAGACGCCAACTGTTGTGATGCTTACTTTGTCTTGAAACTGGAGGATTAGAAGGTAAACAGGAATGTAATCGTATTTCAGAGAGGTTCAGAGATAATAATCGGGTTGTAAAATGTAGTAGCTGTCATTTCTCAGTTCACACAAATATCATCACTAAGAAGGCCTGCAATCAAATCAAACCACAAAATAAATTTGTTAATTTTTGGGGACGATGTTTTCTCATACATAACATGTGGACCTAGGACATTATTCCCGGCTTATTTTCAAAATTAACCCTTATACTGACCGTCGCTGCACATGGCAGCGTTAATATACTAAGGCATGTACCATACTATGAAGCATTAGAAGTGCTGGATTCTGGAAAATTACTAAGGCAAGTGTCTCTGTTCAGATGAGTTTTAAAATACTATGTGACAGCCTCCATGACGCAGTTGCCTGATAGTTAGACTCAGATGCGCGATACACGCGTAAGGTCCCGGTTCGATTCCCGGTGGAATTGACAAAAAAACACTTTGGCAGAGACATTCTCATTTTATGAACGGTAAGATGATTCCATGTTTCGTTAGTCACGTTAATCCGTTGTTACCGGTTACTATCAAAGACAGGTCGTAACTACATGTCAGAGTCTAATGGGGTCTAATATAAAGAACACTATGTGCCCCAAAGAAAATCAATTACGTTGTCGTCGTCAGGGTTGGTGCTTGACCACGGTGCGCGCCATCCGGACATGCCGAAGCGCGTAGAGAACGCGTACATCCTGACGTGCAACGTGTCCCTGGAGTACGAGAAGACGGAGGTCAACTCCGGGTTCTTCTACAAGTCTGCTGAGGACAGGGACAAGTTCGTCGCCGCAGAGAGGGACTTCATCGACCAGAGAGTGAAGAAGGTACTGTGGCGTTTTGCTATGTGCTTGTTATTTATTTACATTATTGGAATTTTACATTTATATGGATATTGCATTGCATTTTATAGATTAGTCTTATCATAATTTGTGTCAAATAATTATTATATATAAACGCTAAAATGTTAACAACCATTGGTCTAAACTCTAAACAACTAGTGTGGTCTACAATCCAGATTTGAAACAGACATGTGTAATAAATAGCAATAAATATATATTTTCTGCCCATCCATATCCTAATTTGCGTCATAAAGATGTAGTTAATGTTTCAAACTATACAAATAACATTTTTATAAAAGTATTATGTATCCTACAGTTGTGTGTGAAAGAAACAGTTCCAAAACGAAAGTTTTCTCGAATTCGAAAATTGTTTCGATTTTCAGATCATCGCTCTCAAGAAGAAACTGTGTGATGGCACTGACAAGAGCTTTGTTGTCATTAACCAGAAGGGTATCGACCCTCTCTCCCTGGATGCCCTCGCCAAGGAAGGGATCGTCGCCCTCCGCCGGGCCAAGAGGCGCAACATGGAGCGTCTGGCCCTCGCCTGCGGAGGCGTCGCCATGAACTCAGTGGACGACCTCAAAGAAGAATACCTGGGCTATGCAGGCCTCGTCTACGAACACATCCTCGGTGAAGATAAATTCACTTTCGTCGAAGACTGCAAGAATCCGCAATCCGTTACCATTCTGATCAAAGGACCTAACAAACATACCCTAGCTCAGATCAAAGACGCCGTGCGCGACGGTCTGCGCGCTATCAACAACGCGATCGACGATAAATGCGTCATCCCCGGAGCGGCGGCCTTCGAAATCAAAGCCAACATTGAGCTACAAAAGTACAAGGACACAGTTAAAGGCAAGGCACGCCTCGGCATCCAAGCTTATGCTGAGGCTTTACTCGTCATCCCCAAGACTTTAGCTGTAAATTCGGGTTACGACGCGCAGGATACTATAGTGAAACTGCAAGAAGAAGCTCGCTTGAGTCCCGATCCGATCGGTTTGGATTTGAGCACCGGGGAAGCTATGAAGCCAGTCGATTTGGGCATTTACGACAATTATATAGTGAAGAAGCAAATTATGAATTCCTGCTCTGTGATCGCCAGCAACCTCCTCTTGGTCGACGAGATAATGAGAGCTGGCATGAGCAGCCTCAAAGGATAGTCCAAGTCTTTTGAGGCTTTGCTTTACGTTCACAAACTTATTTCGCTTAATTTTCTCACCACAATAAGCTTGTGTGTGGTGTTCTGCACTAAGCATTTTCTTATTTTAACCCAATGCATTTTCTGCGTAAGTTTCAGTTTGAAATGAATGATGTCGTTTTCGTATATTGATAATATCGCTAATTATAACAAATAAAAATTTACTAATAAGTTGTTCTATAGTTTTATTTTTAAAATAAAACAATTTTCAGTTATTTTATACATTTATTCAACTCAGGTTTTAATAATTACATTTACAACAACAAAGTAGGAGTTAGACACATACGAGGGGCATACCGAAAAGATCGGTAATCGAGTACTTTCGATTTAATTAGATTAAAAACTCTTTTTGATGAATAAACACTGGTTAGTTGAAAATCGAATACAATTGACAGAATTAAAAAAAAAATTTTTTTAAAGAACAATATCAGTTTGAAATTGATAGGTCGATAAAAAATGGAGCTTACAAGAGAAAGTTTCCGTGCCATAATTTTTTACAACTTTCGACGAGGATTATCTCAGGGACAATGTCTCGCTGAGCTTATATCTATATTCAAGAGTGAAGCGCCTAGCCAGACGACAATATATCGCTGGTATTCTGAATTCCGGCGTGGACGTGCTTCTCTTGGCACCGTACCTTCCACAGGCCGGCCAAAAACAGCGGTTACACCAGAAAATGTCGCTGTTGTGCGCCGAATGATACAGGATGACCGACATATTACATATGAGCAGATTCGGGCTACTTTAGGGATAGGTATGACTGCGATACAAACTGTTTTACATGGTGAACTGGGAGTGAGAAAGCTAGTTTCCCGCTGGGTGCCCCATAATTTGTCCGAAGAGCAAAAGGCGGCTCGTGTCAATTGGTGCCGGTCTACTCTGCAACGCTTCAACGGAGGAAAGTCAAAAGCAGTTTATAACATTGTCTCTGGTGATGAATCATGGATCTATTCATATGAGCCAGAAAGAAAGCATCAGTCGGCTGTCTGGGTCTTCGCAGGTGAGATCAAGCCAACAAAAGTTGTCCGCTCTCGCAGCGTATCGAAGAAAATGGTCGCTTCGTTTGTCGCGAAAACAGGACATGTAGTCACAGTTCCCTTAGAGGAACGGAGAACGGTTACCGCTGATTGGTATACAACGGTTTGTTTGCCACAGATGATATCCGAACTCCGTAGAGGTAACCCGAAACGACGCATAATCCTCCATCACGATAATGCGAGCTCTCACACCGCTCAGAAAACAAGCGAGTTTTTGAAGCAGGAAAACGTTGAATTAATGGATCATCCTCCATACAGCCCTGATCTGAGTCCCAATGATTACTTTACATTCCCTAGAACCCTAGAATCAAAGATTTATTGCGTGGTCAGCGGTTTCAAGGTCCAGAAGAAGCAGTAGAAGCATACAAATCGACGATTTTGACCATGTCAACTTCGGACTGGAATTGCTGCTATAATAATTGGTTCGAACGAATGCAAAAGTGCATTAACTGCAACGGAGAATACTTCGAAAAGCAATAAAAATAAATTTAGTTATTTCCTGTATGTATTGTTTTATATTCCCGATCATTTCGGTATGCCTCTCGTATATATGGTCTCTAAATTAGTGTTAAATATTCGATCTTTGACGATATTTAAAAATATTTTGTACCAATATTTGCGGCTGTGACAAAACCCTCATTAAAAAATGAGTACCTACCTAGAGCATCGAAGTAAATGCCAAAGGTAGTGAGTAATTTTAATATTATTTTAATGACGGCGAAGTCTGTAAAATTGCGTGAAAAATGCCCAGCGCCTCACTAGATCTGCTTAAGCGTATGTCATAGCGTGGTCATACTAAATGAAATTACGTCACAGCCATAAATATCGGTGGCGTACTACAAAACTAGGCTTTGCCCCGTTACACTAATATGATCTAATATAGCTCTAATCACTATCGGTCATGGATCATTATTACTTCAAAAGTCATTTTACTCACTATGATTATTATTTTTGCGAGTTATTTAAAATGACCGTTATTAATTGATATATTAATCACAAACACATACCCTAATTAGCCGTGCAATGCAAATCTGGTAAACTACATTTGATTTATAGAAATAAAAGTATTTAAAACAACATGATACATTTGGAAGTAATAACAAAAAGTTATATAAAATGAACATTCCAGAATTTGAGATCAATAAAAACTGCAGTCGTACATTTTCTGTATATTTGTAAATGCAAATAAACACATATCGTTAATAAAATTGTTTAGAAAACATTTCGTCACTAAATCGAATGATGTTAGGTGTCACATTCACTATTTCTTGACTAATAGAAATTAATGTGAAACGAGACGGACTAACTCAATTTTGACTCTGTACATTGGAAGTTCCCAAGTAAATTCAACATTATACATAACTAGTTTAAATTAATTTTAACAAAGTGGCCTCACTCCACACATGTAGTATTTTAGATTACTTAAAACAAGGACCCATGTATTTATAATCACATTTTATTATTTTCATGTAACATAGTTTGATTAATTATTTCGTGTCAAGAAGCTACAGTTACAAATTGCTCAGTTTCGTAACACAATATAGAAGCAGGAACTACATGGTGCCATCTTAGATTTTATAGTGATTTCACGTAATAGACACTTTATAATAATTAGAGAAAATATATAACATTTATATTAATTTGGTAACACGTAATTATAGTCTTATTTGTTAATTTACCTTAAGCCTAGATCCGAACATTAAGGCCATTCCTTGACCCACAAGAAATTCAATTTTTTGCCATACTACCCTCTCATCTCGATTTTGATATCTTTCGGTCTCAATTTATTAAAAATATTGGCATAATATAGAGTTCTAAAGCAGTCAAATTAATATTAAACTTATGATTGATTTCATCCTAGTTTCATAAAACTTTCATTATGTGTAAATATCTTAGTTTGTTTAAAAATCTTACTTTGGGATTTAATTGTATCAAGTGAAGTATTAAGATTATTGTCGTGTTTCGGCTATTTTTTAATTTATTTATATTCGGCTGGCATATCAAAGAGAGTATAATCACGAATCATATTTTTTTCTTCCAAGTATGATCATTCGGGCGTGTCTGGGTCAAGGAATCACCTAATCAAAATAACTAGCAAAAGTAATATAAATAAAGAAGCTTTGCTTAGGTTTGTACTGGGTCATCGTCAAAGGTAAGTATATAATTTGTTCTTTTAATACTTATGTACTAATAGTATTGTATACACAAATATAACATACGATAAATGAAAGCCGTAGAATGGAAACGTGATAACCTTAGCCTCACTTTCATTGTTTATGGAAAAGAACCCAAAATGGTTTTAGATTTGTCCACTATGCTTACAAGTTACAATATCGTACAAGCCCTTTATTAGGGGCACTTCTAGCGAAAAACATGCCAGTGATTTTATTACACTTACAAGATACTAAACAATTTGGCCAAATATGATTTTACAAGTGGCAAATTAAATAATCAGATGTTAATATTATATAAATTAAATTGTATTTATAGTTATAGATTTCTTTTTATAATCTATAAGAACAGTTGGGAATTATATAAACCGATGTTTTTTTTAAACCAATCAATCAACAGCCTATATACGTCCCCACTGCAGGGGCTCAGGCCTACTCTCATACAGAGAGTGTAAAAGCCAAACACCTAATTATTGATTAAAACCACATTAAATAACACTTGACCGTTTAAAAATTGTAGTGTGCTATTTGAATTCAGTTTTTATTTATTGAAGCAACGTCACTTGGTCCCCTGCCAAATACTAAACATATTGTAGTGAAAATACTAATTGTTGTAGACGAGAAATAAATTATATTCTGTTTGCAGGCTAAACATACGAGTCTTGCAATTTTTTTCAACTGAAAATGTAAGGAAATTTAAAACTCTAACGTGTACTTCCGCCATTACGCTTTATCATCGAAATTCAAATAACACCCCATAAAACTCGACCCAAATTCTGTACTCTATGTATGGTATGGTTGAAAGTATTATAAAATTACCCAACTACGCCAGGAGGGTTTTGATTTTCGAATGTATTTTATTTGGCACGCTCTGTAGACTAAACGGCTTGATAGATTTTAGCTTGAGAAGTGTCGTTAGCTTCCGCTTATAACTTATGTGGGTTAGTTAGGTTTTTTAAAGTTTACTTTTCATAAAATGTTTTGTTATATCTTTTACTCTAATAATTTAGTAGAGAAAGTAGAGTTAAATTGAGGATGAACAATTTTCTGATTTTTACAACATTCTGATTTTTATTGTCTAGATAATGAATGCACTTTATGTTCAAAGAAGACATTGTACATTGCCATCTCGAGCATAAATTGCGTGATTGGCTATTAGAAACAAGTTTCTATTCATTTACAGAATTCCTGGATAGTAGTTGAGAAGATCATAGTTTAAGCATCATATTTATAGCATATAAAAAGTAGTGTTCAAATAATATGCATAGTTCTGTAAATAATCACATTAATTTAAACCATGTTATTAAAATGTTTAAGAATTTAAAATATTTGCATGTTTCTAAAGGTCGAATGTGAGAAACTAAATTTTCTTTCATCATATGTACCATTTCTGATGCTAGTAAACTAACCTTTATCGTTAATGTACAAACACATTTCTGTAGCTTTTATAAAAATAATCCTCACCGCTAGACAAAATATCAGCATGGTATGTCAAAAATTGGACAGCCACAACTCATATCATCCTAACCCTTAATGTTACCCACCTCTTTGTGTGATTTAAATTAGGTCAGGATTCAAATCGGAACAGTTTATAAGTTTTTTGTCATTAGTTCTTCTGTTTCTCAGCAAGAGCTTGTCGTTCATTAATGTCGATTGTAGCCAAGTTCATGGATGCCACGATGCCATGAATGACCGATATACCTGCCTTTACAGCTGCCACGGGGAAACTCACCAATGCAATCAGTTTGAACAGGCCAATCCCAAGGACTGAAAAAATAAGATAAGACTATATAAGTGGACAGCAATAAATACATGTTTTTATGAAACGAGGTTGTTATAAAACTGATAACATTTCGTTGGGGATAATGTATAGCAACATAACTTCTACTTGGTTTTATTTAATCTATAAAATAATAATCATAACAGCAGATATAATAATGGAATGTGGGGTTGTCTTTCTACCAGTGTTTTTAATTTAAGGTAAAAGGGTTTTAACAGAACTGTAATTGTTGGAAATATCCTAATAGTCCACTATTGGGCATGCGCCTTCATCACATATCAACAGACTTACCATGCATATTAGTGATCGCAGTATGATGTTATACGTAGATGCAGCTACCGTTACTGTTATACGTAGTGGGATGGCATATTGATCATGGAGTAATAAAACTAGATGTATGATGGTCCCCTAGGAATCAAATCCAGACCTCCAAATTGTAAGTCCAAGCTAGGCTAGACTAGGCCATGGAGGCAGATACGGTACTGATAAGAACAATTCCTGGGACCACAGGTACATATATGTCCAACTCTAGGCTACGAGGCAGGTTAAAAATTTACAGTAATTCTTACATGTTGGTCCGGTGTAGAAGTACATCACATAGAGAGCAGCGTAAAAAGCTTCATTTCCAGCACACATGAAGAACAAGACTGTTTTATTCGTGTAATAGACATGCATGATCGGGTTTTCTGACATATCAATAAACTTGTGTGAAGTCTTCCCCTGCAAGATAGTGGTGTGCAGGTAGAGCCAGTGGCAGGTGATGTCAATGGCCATGGACATTTGAAACCAGAAAGTATATGCCGGGTAAAAAGTGGCCAAAGTCATCATTAGGCAAGTGGTGCCGGCCCGGTCAGTAAGTTGGTCCAGCATTTGTCCAAACTTTGTACCTGAAAATTGGAAATATATTTTGAAATGATTAATACTATGATAATTTGATGACATTTAAGGATAACTTCAGTTCTTGATTTACTTCTGAACTTGACCAGTTTAATTAATAAATGTCTCAAAATAGGGCTTGCACAGTGAATTGCAACACCATGTGTCATGTATGTGATAGTAAGCTGACGGGAGCCTGATCCATCAAACCTAATGCATTTTCGCAGATACGTTACTACTGTGTAGAAACGAGATGCGCACAGATTGCCATTCCAATGCTCACCATTACTGGGTGGACGCCCCTTTGAGTCCTTATGGCAGACATGCAGGCGCTAATGGTGCAGTGGATTGGATCGAAAGGTGATTGTCTTTCTATCACGTAACGGGTCGGAAGAAAATTTTCTATTATACAAACATTTTATGAAAAAATTCAATATGGTTATGTGTACTAATTCGCAGCTGGCGCGTCGCGAATCCAACTAGCTTGAACTTCAGAAAAAAACAGCCAAGTACGAGTCCGACTCGCGCAATGGGGGTTCCATACAGAATATGAATAATTAACAGACAGATAGACCACAATATGATCCTATCAGGGTTCCTGATAGGATCTCCTATAGGATAGGTTTTCTCTTAGAGGTGTGAAACCCTAAAGCAGCCCAGCAATCATACTTCAGTGCCCAAATCCTTAAAGCACAAACAATGTCAATTTTGTTGCTGTCTGGGTGATTTCCACACTCGAGACATATGTGATGTTCATTGAACACGTGTTTGTTTGGACAATGGCCTGCAAGCAACCCTACAAACTATTTCATATATTATAGCTTCAATGTTTACTTAACATCTTAGTTTTAATCTGAACTGTCATCATCTTATTAAAAATAATGTAATGGTTTGGTATCCAACATATGAGTGACTACAAGAGTTGGCTTTATAATCGAAGATAGATATTTTCCCCAGGTGTCCTATATACACACCCACGGTCTATTTTCACCTGATAAGTGGCGAAATTCAAACAGCAACTTCCTCCCCAACCCTCCTCTTGAAACCTTTTCAAAATAGTTTCAGCAGCATATTCTGTAGGGCACATTGGCCATGAACCTACTATTAATTAAATACAATGTACCCATGTTGAAACTTTAACAGGTATAGTACAAGAATATATAAATAATTGAATTAAGTGACGCCCTACAAGAACTCACTTTGATTGAAGTATCTCGCTGCATGTCCATCAACAGCATCCAGTAAAGCGGAAACTACATAGCAAGTACACGCCAGAATACAATGCGTAGGCATGTAGTAGAAAGATATCACGGCCAGGATGACCCGTGCGAATCCTGAAATAAATTTATATGTAAACAATGATAGCATTTATGGCTCATAGTAGTCTGGAAACATAAATTCAAGTTACCTATTAAGTTGGGGACGAAGAGGAAGACATTCTCCTTAGTCTCAGCCATTTTAGGGAGTCAGATATTTACTTTTCCAACAACAACGGCAATAACGCAGGAAAATCAATCAAAACACGCAAAACACTTGCAAGAAACGTGCACACGACCGACGCGGTGCAACACACACGAACCACTATTACTTGCTCAGTGGAACCACTGAGCAAGTAATCACTACGTTTGCACTACGTTTTACACGAACGAATTAAAATTTAGACGCACGCACAGTGCACTGCACACACACCAAAGAATATAATACTCAACGCAGTGTCGGATTTTGGGTTGCCGTATCTAAGAACTGAAATTGCCGTATTTTACGGTAAAATTTGAAATGATTTGAAAAAATAATGTAATGTTGGTAAAATACAATTAAAGCCTGAATTAAAAGTACTTCAATGACAATACTTATTCATCAATATGTCGATTGGAAATACTTTTTTTTGCTTACTTTCCCCCAAAATTTATAAATTAAAATGAAACAGACGCCAAAAATAGTTGAATATAAATTATAAATAAATTAAAATATAAATATATATATACATTAATAATTTCGTTGATTGTCCTTTAAGATTCAATGTAATTAAAATAGTATTTTTTACTTTTTAGTTTAAGTTGTTACTTATAGGTATAGTTTTAAAGTCAATTTTTGTTTTTGTTTTAAAATAATTTTTTAAAGCTTTGTCGTTAAATTCACTCGACACACAAACTCGAATCAACGTTAACCTGTTGGTTGTGATGGTTTCGAAAGCAGGCACTGGTAATGAAAACTCGTCAAAAAGTAATAACATTCTTGGAACGAAATGCATGATAGGGATCTATTATCTATTCAATCGTATAGTTCGCAGCTCGTGTTCGTATTACATGACACGAAAAAAGCTATTTAGTGCGAAGAATCCCAAACTATGTTCGAACAGTTTTTCAAAAAAAGGTATAGCTAGCAAGCATCACTGAAGAATAAACGCTCCGCTACAGGTCAAACGAAAGTTATCTAAAATTGCCGCATAATTTGATTGCCGTATAATACTGCAATTGCCGTATCAAGATCATTACACTGCACAGATTATACGAATGAAAATTGAAATGAAGTCTGACGAACTCTTTGGAAAACGAACGAATGAGACTATTGATATCAACCATGGGCTGTTCATCTACACTAATATTATAAAGAGGAAAGATTTGTAACTATTTTTGTATGTTTGTAATGAATAGGCTCAAAAAGTACTGGGCCGATTTAAAAAATTCTTTCACCAATAGAATGCTACATTCTTCCAATTTGACATAGGCTACATTTCATTTTGAAAAAAATTAAGGATCCTTGGTAAAATTTGAACAATGTAACAGAAGGTGTAGAAAAATGAGTCTTAAAATGTCTTTCGTCGAATGCGCTGCCGAAACTATTAGCGATAGAACAAAATAATGTATAACAATATTGAAGAACATTATAATGTCTACAAAAAACTCCGCGGTAGCATATGTCCAACTATTGTAGTTATGTCACTACAACAACTTTTTTCATTTTAAACATTAATGAAAATGCTAACCAAATTCAAACCATGCTATTTATGTGTTTATATTAATCCTTATCCAAATAAATTATTTTATGGTCAAGACCATTTAACTACCTATAAAATAGTTTTTAAATTATTTAAATTGGACTTTCCATTCAAAAGATATTACGAATTAAAAAATTCAAACAGTAAACAAAACCGCCATAGAGCCGTGGCCGTTGTTTGCGATGCAGTCTGAAAAGCGCGCCGGGCATCGCGGCACTGAAATAATTTTTTTTAATATATAATTAATAAATAATAAATAATAATTTTTTAATAAATAAAAATATTTGTGAAAAAAAGTGTTTTATATCCAAAAATAAATAATTGTCTACCCCGTGCGAAGCCGGGACGGGCTGCTAGTAATAAAATAAACTGACAAACGTAAAGCCATTTTCGTATTTTCAACCAATCAACGAACACTATTGGCTAAAATTATATGACAGATGTCAGTATATTACGAATAGTTACTCTGTGAAACAGGCCCTTAAACATAAATATAGAAGGTTGTTTATAGATCTGAAACAAATGCCTGAAACACATTATCGTGTCGTATTGTGCCGCGCTAGTAGCATATCGCTTTCATACATTTAGTATGGAGCTTTAGACATATATAGTAATCTGTGGTATGGAGAGAGAGAGACTAAGACACATAGGAGTCACGACACTACACACAAATGTGTCTCTAATCATACTAAATGCTAAATGTATGAAATCGATGTGCTTTTGACGCGCCACGAAACTTAAGTGTGTTTCTGCCATAACGAGTGTTTATAACTTTTTATTCTGAGATATAACGATACATTTTGATATTGAATGAGACATTATTCCATAGACAAAGCTCGCTCGCAAGTGCGAATTAGGTGAGAATTGTTTGAAATGCGTAGTACCACATTGGGGCTACCATATGGAAATAATGTAGTATTTGTTTCCGCCGCATGAGGCCGTTTGTGTAGTCGTTGAAAATGTTCGTCGGAACCTGTCGAAAATGACGAAGTTGGTTTTGCGATTTGTTAGAACTTTAGTAATGTCGTAAATAAATTATCAAAGCATAATGTTATAATAACGAGGTTGTGAGAAATATATTTTCATCGGGGTAAAGAGTGAATTTGGTGTGTAAAAGTCATAAGACTTGTGTCATCTGACTTCTTCCTTCAAGATGGCTCCTCCGCCGGAGTACGATAAGGAACCGAAAGCCCCGGATAAAAGTGCCACGAATATATCTTGTGAAGATTCGAAGGCACTACACAATTTAGTTAACGACCAGCAAACTAATTCGGACAATAAATCTGCGACTGCGGCCGGAAACACTGATGTAGAGGTAAGTTGACCTCTGTTGCCATTTATGCATTTATTCGGCTCAGCAAAGCACTGACGATTGATTTGTCAACAATTTATTATATCATGCTAACGAGTCGTTACAAATATTTTGTTACGTTGTCATTATTTCGTCTATTTTTGCTAAGCCGGACATGTTTCCTGCTCTACAAGTAGCCAGGTGAAAATGGCGAAGGATGTAAATGTCAAAAATAAAGTGCAATACAGCTCGCGCAATCGGCAAGCGTAATTGTACAAATCGTCTGGTGAATACCGTATTTACCCGGGACCTTATTACTGTGGCAGTTGATCAAGAAGCATGGCTGTTGATCGAATTACGTTATAAACAAATTTCAACAGCAGGCAAATAGGAGGAACTGTCAAAATAAACCAAGTGGGTAGCTTTATCTATATTATCCCACTTATTTTTACAAATTACAATTCACAGTGCCAGTGCCACAATTTAGACAATGTAAAATCTCACAATTAGAAGAAAAAAATTTTTTTTATTTGTGTTTGCAGTAAGGTAGGTATACAATGATAATGGCATAGAGTTGCAAGAACTTTGGTACAAAAGGGGGCGCTAAGGCAGGACTGTTTAGATATATTAGATTCTAGATTTATGAAAATACATATTTTTTAGAAGGGGCAAATTTGCACTAGATTTCATAGGAATATTTAGATTAATTTGATAATTCTTTACTCTGTGACATTACTTACAGTTTTCAAAGTATTGAGTCACTGAGTTGGTTGCAACACAAGGTTGATTTTATTTATAATAAAAAAGTTTTAGTGACTACTATTACCATGTGAACTCAACCTTGATCTGATTAAAATTTTGGAATGTCTTAAGACAGTTTTATTGCTTCCTGTGGCAAGACCTCTGATGCTCATTTAAAATTGCATTTACCAGTGTTCATTTTGTTCTACCAACATTTATCAACTATCCAACAATAAGTTAATCAAGGACACAATCTATGCAAGCCAAATTCAAATCAAATTGAGGATTTACAGCTGCAAGACCAGCTATGTAAGAGTCTGGTGTCCGAGATAGGATTTCCCTGAGTTCTGAGACAAAATCTGAGAATAAAATATAAATAACTATTGAGAATTAATGAAATGAAGAGAAAACTGAAACGAACACAACCTCTCACATTAAATACAAATCTAATAACACCTCTCAAGCTAAAATCCATTGAGTTGTTCAGGCCACAGAGTGTGCCAAACAATTATACATACATACTCTATAAAAACATAATCCTCATTGTGGCGCAGTCAGGTATCTTTTTTCGTAGGCTTTAAATATTTCAGATACCACATTCTACTGCATTTGATCAAGTTAACACTTTAAGGTATTGTAGAAGAGTAGGCATGAAACCCTGCAGTGGGGACATAATATATAGGCTGTTGATAATATCCCTAGAAATGTTTGAAAAGTGTTATGTACCTTTTTTATATCTCAATGCGAAAATCCAGTAAACCTAAATTCTACTCAACTTTATTTGTTACTTAAAATTACTGGCATAGTGTCTAAAATCTATTTTTTTGTTTGTAAGGCTACAGCAAATGTAAATTTTAAGCATTTAACTATGCATAAGTAAGGTTAAGTGTAGAAAATGACCAAAACATTAAACATGATGCTACAATGTGCTCTATACCTAAAATAATATTATGCACCTATTAAGGCATTGTCATTCATTTTTAAAAGAAAATCATTAATGACTCATCATTACACAGCCCTATTAATACATTATGATCATTTTCTACCTTCAATATAATTAATACACTTCCCAATATAACAGTTGTGCACATTGGCTATAATTAATTGAGATATTAATTCAATGAGCTTGCTTGACATATCTAAATGCCAACAATTTCACAACATTATACCACTATTGTACAAAAGCATAACATAGGGTAGATGAAGATAATAAGTATTCAAAGTTTTGTGAAAGTCTATTCGGAGACTGTGAAAGTTTTGAGAACAAAATTTATTTTTATCTTGATACTTTTCATTGTGGCTAAGAATGGAACTATGTTATTTCTACTACATTTTTGTCATTATCAGCATATCAAATGTGGTTAGATTGTTGCCACCTACTTAGTTGTTCATGTTGCTGTGGCATAATAATTTTAACAAAAATTTCCTTTTTTTATTCAAGACATAATTATTTTTAAATGAGAAAACATTTTTGAAAATTGTACACTTTTTAATGATTTTGTGCTCGGCCTTCATCTCATATGATGTAAAATGTGCTCATCCATAAGCCTCAAGGCAATGAAGTGTTGTTTTGGGGCAATAGTGTAAATATTATTTTGAGTTCTGACTCTGACTGACTGTTCTGAGTTTTTGGTAATTACTTATCAAAGCCAGCTAGTCTATTTTAAAAGATTATGGCAATAGAAATTTTGTATGGAATAATTAGGAGAGGGATAACGTTAAATTATCTTCACGTAAGCAATAAAATAACGCAACAAACGTGAAAATTTACTGTTACTGTAAAAATTTAATGAGAGTACTGACTCACCAAGGCAGTATAATAAAACATTACCACGGAAACACATTGGTAATTAAAAATTTGCTTGTGACTTAATTATTGTTGACATTGTATGGTTTTAACCTGGGGCTCTAATTGTTAAATTATACCATTTCTGATGCCTTTTGTGCTTATTATGTTACACCATTCCTAGTAAAGTTTTGTTGGTTTCTGTGTACTGTTTTTTGCTATGAACATATGTTTTTCTGTGACACATGGTTCCCTTGATTTGAACTATTGAACTAATCTGACATGTTAGAAAGTCATTATGTATCTAGTTATGGTCAGGGCTGTATTGTGTTCAATTGCTTGTAGTGCTTTGGATGTGAAAGTTATCTGTTATGTTTAGTGCCACTGAGGAATATGTGGTGTCTGTGCCTTATTAGATCCATAGAAGGTCTTGATGTGATATGATACAAAATGTCAATACATCATTGTGTCAGGTTTCAATTGAAGTACAGTTTGAGATAATCATGCTCTTAACATAAAATTTTGTGGTTAATTTATCCATATAAACCACTCATAATTACAGTCTATAGTATAGCGACTGACCAATCTAGGTATACTGTTTTAAAAGCTTACAATTTAGTTTATTATAGTTGTTTATTTACAGTGGAAAGACAAAGTTCTATCTTCTTTCTATTTACGTTTATTGTGGTGTAATTTTTTTCCCTATTACATACTCTTAGAATAAAGGCATTCAGGTAAACTTAGTTTCACTAGATTTGTCAATTAAATTGATTTTTAAAATTAACGTTAATATCAAAACACGAAAACATAGTGGTAGAGTCGATTAGATCCATCTTCTGTACGGCTACAATACTTCTAACTTTTTCTGAATTAATTCAAAAAATACTCTAGCAATAGCTATTTACTTGAACATTGGACAAGTCATATTTTTAGAGAAAATGTCATGAAACTGGTGGAGCCTTTCAATAATGTCTGTAAAAAATTATAAAATTGAGGCTATCGATAATTTATTTAAAGCTTTTGATGGTGTGAATTGTAATGAATGATAATGAATTCGTTGACGGTATGTACCTTTTGACACTAGTAGTGGTAACAATAGCTGTCTGGCGACAAGTTTACTGTATCTGCTCGGTATAGTCTTACTGCGGCCGCGCTGCGCCGGCGCCGGTAACGGAAGCTTGCGGGCTCGCATTGCGCCCCGTTTCGCGGTCGATGCGGTCCTATTTGCGCACACTCTTGTTACTATGCAGATTGAAATGCAAAGAGATTCTTTTTTTTTAAAGTTTATTTTCCAGTACATAAACGAGTAATATTATATAAATTCTTGAAAGGTTGTTAGCAATATGGAGATTTTTTAAAGCAACCATCATTTTTTGGTCATAGAGCGCACTTTTCTATGCTCTACCCGCTTAAGCCTAGAAAAGCTACATTTGTATTTACAATCCGAATGACTGCTACGTATCTGTTATTCGGTAACATATATAGTTTCTAACCAAAGAGATTTAAATATATATAGTAAGTTATAGAGAGGGCATTGGAAAAAGATTCATATAAAATATGTGATCTCATGCATCAATATCGCCATCTAGCGTTGCGAACCAATAACACGCATTTTTAACTATCTGACATTTGATTATTTAGGTAGGGATGTACCCATTTCGATATGAGGGTATCGATAATGTCGATGAAATTTGTTAAGATTCTTAGATTAATTTCAATAATGATATCAAAATTAAGACGCCAATGAAGCAAAGTCTCCGTAGAATAGTAGGTATATGAATATGTTATTGCTGTCGCGATTCGGTACGCACACATACAGCCTTTCACATGCTTTCACTCACACAAATAACGCTGCATAACATCCCAAAGAGGCCCCTGCGAGCCGCGCATAGTCGCTACCCCTCCGCCTGGGCTAGAGTGTATTTTTCAAAATTATAATAAACTTGACGTGAGCGTGCGTCAACCCTTGTTTTACGTTTTGAGAAATTATTGTTCGCATATTGGTTTAGTCTCGACATACTGTGGTTGTATTTGATATAATTGACTAGTAAGTACCTATCACATATAAATACAATATAAATTATGGCGTTGCTATTTTAGGGTTCTACGGTCAACAAAGAAACCTTTTAGTTTCACCATATCCGAACGTTCGTCTTCCAACGATACTTTAGGTGACCTAGAGGTGTTTTAGTACCTAGAGTGCTAGAGTCTAAGGACTAACAAGTTAAAGCGTTCAAAAAGAACTAGAAACCGACTTCAACTGCCCTAAAAGTCTACTTTTATTAAGGAAAATTTAAGATGTATATTGTTTTCTCATGGATTCCATTCTAAGAACCGGACCAAATTGAAATGGGACCACATGGAAAGCATCAGCTTTCAAATAATAAAGAATCATCCAAATCGGTTCACCCAGTGAAAAGCTCTGAGGTAACAAACATTTAACTAATAGAATAGAATAGAAATAATTTATTCGGCATACAGATTACAGTGCAGTTAAAACATTAATTTTAAATTTGCTCTGCTGCACTGCAACGCCGAAATACACACTTAACATTCCCAGTCTCAAAAACTACTGAACCGATTTTGATGAAACTTGCAGTCTTCCCTAAGTTTTACAATACCTAGGTAAACAAAAAAGGGATTATTTAAATCGAACTTGTAGTTCCGGATATATAAAAAATAAATTAAATAAAATAGCCTTTATTGCTGAACTAATTTTTTGTTTTAATTTTCTTAAAAATATGCTTACTTTATACGTTACTTATCTTTTTATATTAAGTATCAGTAACCGGTCGTTCCTACATTTCAGCTTGTCTTTCGACATAGGCCTCCTCTAAGGATTTCCACTCTATTCTATCTTTCGCTATGCGGGTCCATGTTGGACCCGCCACTTGTCTGATGTCGTCCTCCCATCTTCTAGTCTGTCTGCCTCTTTTTCTTTTGCTATCTCGTGGTTGCCATTCAGTTATTAGTCTTGTCCATTTCTACATACTCTATTTCTCCATTATTTACTGTTATGGGCTCTGTTTGTGAGGAATTTGACATTACTTTTGTTTTCGTTAAGATCGTTGACAGGCCTGCTTTCTCGCTCTCTTCCGCTAACTGTTGGAACATTGTCTGTAGGGTTTTCGGGTTTTCCGAAAGTAAGATCAGGTTGTCTGCAAAGCGTAGGTGACTCAGCTTTTGCCATTTATATTTAGTCCTTTATTCGTCCAATCCAGATTTGTGAATATCATTTCCAGGATAGCTGAAAATATTTTTGGTAAAATTGGGTCTCCCTGGCGTACCCCTCTCTCAATCGAAAATTCTTCGCCTGTAGATTCTAGCTTCACTTGTGCGGTGCTTTTTGTGTATATGTTTTTCAGTATTCTTATGTATTTTGCATGTACGCCTTGTTTTTCCAGTGCGTCCCAGATAAATCTATGTTCGAGTGTGTCGAATGCTTTGTTGAAATCCACGAACCCTATGTGTGTTTTTCTTTTGTGTGTGTGTTCCGGATATATGCGAGGACAAACAAACATACACTTTAGAAATTTGGCACACTTCTTTAGAAGCTGGTATAGACTAACATATATGAAAACTGGGCAGTTCTGGAAATATTACATACATACAGGTCGCATTGATAACCTCTTTTTTTGAAGTCGGTTAAAAAACTGTAATTTCACGACACCTCCCACAATAGAATAGACGAGTTAAAAATCCCGTCTTAAGTGTATGAGATGTATAACTGGGAAAAAATATTTCAAGTTTTTATTTGTCGACATGAATAATAATATCGTCGAAATCTATCGTATTTCCTACTGTCATACTTCATATTATACTATTATATTTTAAGTACCTCAAAAGGAAAAAAGGAATCCTTATAGGATCACTGTGATATCGAATACTCCAGTCTGCTGTCCCTTAGATCTGTCAAATAATGAAACTTATAGGTCAACGCAATAAAAAGATATAGCTGTATGTTAGACCATTTCCGTACAAAATGCAATGAACCCAAAATCTATACGGTATTTCCCGTTGACCTAATGTCTTGAAATTTGGCAAGAAGAAAGGTTTTACAGCACAACCATAGGAATAAATCTGAATTTTTTAATTGTAACACAGTAAAATTGATTTTTTAATGTTTACAAACTTAACTTCGTAATATGTAATTTAGCTTAGAATTTCATTTTCGGTAGAGCATTGTTGGGTGCATATTACCATACCTATTATTTATGATTTTCAGTATGTCATTAATTCATATTCTGTACGGAATCCTCGGTGCACGAGTCCGACTTGCTCTTGACCGGTTTTTGAGTTGTTGGAGAGCCATTTCAAGCTCTTGCTGGCTGATCTCCGGGATATCTGTGTCGGGTCATATAGTCTCCGTAGCGATTTGTACATGCGATGTCCATATAACTTCTCTTTCTCTCTCAAGACTTTCAATAATAATAAATAACAAAAAATAATATAAAAAAGCTTTTAAAAAAGTTATAAATAAACGGATGTCCATGCAATAAATGTTATGTTTTTTCTGTGTTTTTTTTCTGTTTAGATATTTTACAGTGGTACGGAACCCTTTGTATGCGAGTCCGACTCGAACTTTAACATTAAAAAAATATTTGAAACATAAGTCACTTATTCATAAATCATATTTAATTATTTACACGTAACAAAACGTAACAACAACTAAGAATTTCAGGGAAAATGTTCTGTTCTAGAGATAAAATAAATTTCCTTAGAATTATTTGTCTTTATATTTGTTTATTTAGATCAATCTAAACATTAAAACTAACAGGTAAAACCATTATAGCTCGAGAAAGGGTATCTATCGATATATTTTTCCCACCACTATTAGTCGAAAAAATCGATAAAGCTTATTGACATCACTAATGCATGCTTACTTTATTTTTATACATATAATACACAGTATATAGTTGTGATATAGTGTACCCTGCCTCCCGAACCGAACTGTGCGAGAAGGACAGTTGAAGCTTTTTTTGGTATTTGCCTAGTTTTGCCGTGAAATTAAGGGTTTGGGATATAGCTGTTTTCTCAACGAAACGTTAGCCAAATTCAATCATTTTGATCTTATTCTCTTTATCAAAGAATAATCTAGGCCCGTTGGTTTTGCTTTTTCTGAAAATGTTACGTTTACTCTAAATAATGAGTACCATAAGTTGAAAGAAATTTTTTCTGAAATTTTGAGTTTTGAGATGCCCATAATTCTAATTGTAGACAAAATATTGAAAAAAGCAAAACCAACGGGCCTAGATTATTCTTTGATAAAGAGAATAAGATCAAAATGATTGAATTTGGCTAACGTTTCGTTGAGAAAACAGCTATATCCCAAACCCTTAATTTCATATGAAATTTTTTATCTGCTGTTCCCTCTTAACAGATAATTTTATAAGATCCACTGGGAATCAAACCCAGAACATCTGGATTGTTAGTCCAGAGGCTGACAACGCTAGTCTGGGATAGCAATAGTTAGGAGATATTGTGGTTTTAATTTTAACATGGAGTATATATAACAACTTAAGAGGCTATGTTGGTAAGACCACGTGGTCGGTTTCAAGGTTGCATTGTTTTGTAGCTGTCCCTCTCCGAGCCCTATCCTACCCGAGCGCGTACGGTGAGACAGCATACATTACGCGATGTTATCCACCCGTTATTTGGATGTTTCGTAGTCCAGGGATCATTTGAAGGATACAGTATATTATGTAACCATTTTTTTAATACAGTATACTAATGAAATTTCAGATGTCGGTGGTTTTTCCAAATTGTTCTAAATTGATTCATACTCTTGTAAATCAGGTTCAAAGTTGGGGCTTTTTACTACCGAAAAATACAATACTTTGACGCCCTGTAACTCTGTGAAGTATATATTTAAACGAAAATCTGACTCACCACCGACACAGATATTTGTTTCTAGATTGTGTCTTGAAAATTTCATAGATTTTCATAGCTTAATACTCAAAATATGACTGGACTACGTTTGTATGGGCGCTTTGACAACAGCATACCCTCTTAAGTAAAGGTCCTCTTGCATGTACTCGTACTAGTGAAGTGTTCGGATAAACGTTCCATATTTGAAATTTAACTTTTCTCATACTGTTCACAAACACAAAGACGAATAGGTACTTGCAAAATGACATTTACTTGAGTTTTTGTAAAACTTGTATACTCAATAATTATACTCAAATGACAATCAATATAATTAATAATTTTTACAAAACCATAAAGTTTTCAACAAACAAAGATATGCGTATTAATTTCACAAAATAATTAAACCAGCAACAGAAGCCATACTGAATTATTAAATACCACGATTATGTTTATAAAACGTATTTATTAGTTTCTCAAAGTATCGATAGCACAATACGATAATATTGACATCTCTATCGAAATGTCGGTAAAACAGTATGTTTTTGATGTCATAATTTTCTAATATTGAAATTGAATTAATATACCCCGAATACTACCGAAAATACACTGAAGTCACGACATGTCGGCTTCACATAATGGGATTTGCAACTTCTCAATGCACAAGTATGCACATAATTCTTAAAACATGTTTTTATCGTAGAAAAGTCGAATTTCACGTGACATATGTTAGTGTCGGCTTGAAACAATAGACTGAAAGGTGACTCGGATACATATTACACGTTGGTAATACGTACGGGATTATGACAATGTTCCCAATGATCCCTCTATAGTAATAATTTAAATGTCTTTGTTTCTAACTCATCAACCTCAAGTCAATCACATGAGGCTTCTTACTTGCCAATTTGTAAGCTAATTGCTAATAGATTATAATAACACTGTATCTTTGATCTTGTTTTTGGTGATATTATTTGTCAGTTTGTGGAGTAAAAGTGTTCGTTTTTTGGAGAAGTGTTTTTGGGTGTGGTAGTTTTTCGACCTTCAAGACTTTTAGCAGAATTAGAGTCCGCAAGAGATTTATTCCTCTTCTACGAAACCATCGTATTCGTTAATTGGCAGGTTTCAGCAACTCGACTTCCAGAGTGCCTATTTTGCTTGATAGCACCACCCTATAACTTACTCATGTCACCCCCAGCTCCAGCTGAAATCCCAACAGCTTTCAGGCCGCTGGGAGCGACCTAAGAGTTGCCACTCCTCCAGCATAACGTGAGCAGCTGTTTCCTCGACCTTCATGGATGTTACATTTCAATTTTTTTACTTTTATTTTGGAAACTTATGGTTTATCTGTCATAAAACAGAAAATACGCTATTTTTAAACCCGTATGTTTTACCGCCTCCGAAGACTAGTGTCTGACTTTTGGCACTATAGGCTTGGTTGATGGTAGGGCACTTTTTAAATTCTCCCCCGAACTAGCCGCACGCGTTCCACTAAACAAGTATGAAGGAAATACGTCAGACACTAGTATGTTGCACACAAGGCAAGCTATACAAAAGTACGCCAAACGCCAGACTAGACTAAACATACGACAGTTAGTGTCAGTTACATGGGTGTGTGTAATTTTGTTTACCTCACGCATTATTATAAATGAAGTTCCACCCCCTTAACAAATCCATGGTTACCATTAAACTAACCATTAGGCGCTGCTCTCCAGCTTGGGGAGAAGGCAGACACCACCCACGTCGGATCCGCCCTTGTCTGTCACTTGCTGTTAGCTCAGTTAAACAACGGTTGTCTTATCAATTTCTCATTTCTAATTAGGCCAGTTATTTATGTCCTTAGTAACGGAAATATGTGGCTCTGAAATCGGGGAAAACTTGTCGAAAGTCCCCCGATTTTCTATTGGTTTCCCCAAGGTTTGTTTTGTCAAAGTATTTTTTCTTCATGCACTTAAATCTGGACAGCTACCGCCACAATGAAGGCCTTTATAGACTTAATCGCCATTTGATTGATGATTGGAGAAGATGTTTGTAGCTCATGTATAAGCTTAGCTAATGTGAATTGTGACATTAACAAACTTAACTACCTTATTATTCGTGATAAATAATTAAGATTTAGAAGCAAAACTATTCTGCAATTCATTTCGAGTGATAGTGTTGAGTTTGACAAAATCAGTATAACCTTTAGCCAAGCGTAAAAAGTTTGACACTGTTCTAGATCCCAATGGGCCTAATACAATACTAATCATGATATTTTGTGTAATGTACTTCCCACTAAGGTGGTTATTATAATTTGGATATGAGGGGCGCAGGCCGTGTGTCCTGTAAGTCACAAGGGTGATATATCGTATATATAATATTCATGCAGGGCTAACATGAAGTTCACGACATAATTTGGTCTTGCCATTTTGCTATGCAAAATGTCGATATCTTGATATCTCGTGGTCTTGATGTTAGCCCTGATGGTCTTGGCTGGTTATTTTCTTCGGGAAAACATATTATTTTAAAACTTTAAAACATTATTAGGTACATTTTCTTAATGACAAAAAGCTTGCTATAATTTTTTTATATGGTTTGTACGCTTTCAGCTTGCGATTAGCCATCACGTTCCAAAGCCTTATTATTCGTATTCTAAAAGAAACAGCAATATCCGAACTAATCTGTCAATCAACATACTACTGATACTTCTATACATCATTAATCGAGCTACATAAGAAGCTCAACACTTCGGTTTGACGTCATCACCGAACTACTGGGACTAGAGCATATTCCTCTTTATTTAGCGTCGTCTTAGTATTTAGGGTAAATAAAAAAATACTTATACCTTTCCAATCATTTTTATCCTTTTGAAACGCGGAGACCAGAGATCCTATCAAATGATCCAATAAGTCTGGTTTAATTTATCCGAAATTCCGACCGTCAGAAACACTTCTCTGGCCGTCTGTACAGCAATTTCCTTCAGGTGACCTTTAACCTTAACGGCTTATTCCTTTGTTATCTACGACAAATTCGCCCACACTTTTTTACATATAACCTATTTATATTCAATCATTTAGATTTACAATCTGTGATATTTTTGTTCATACGATGATTGTTTTTTTACATTTTGTATAAGAATAATTGATAATTATTGTCATGGCGTGTCCTTTTTTAGGGTTCCGTACCCGAACGGTAACCAACGGGACCCTCTTACTAAGCCTCTTCTGGTCGTCCGTCTGTCAGCGGGCTATCATTTCTGTAGGAATTGACGACTTGTACGTATCCGTATTTTCCTCGTTAAGGAGAGATTATCTAAATCCGTTGGTCGCAGCTACAAATTCTTGTGAGAAATGTCTGAAGTATAAGCAGACGAATTGACAGGTCGCAGGCAAGTTAGGAAATAATAAACTTACGTACATTTTTTTGTATAACACTTCAATGTTAATTTGAATTTTTTTTGTATTAATAAGCCTACAAATATACAATGTATTTCTGAGCTATGTAACGTGTTGTATGTATCGAACTGTTCTCAATAGGTATATGCATGTTTTCTTGCTTAGTTGCGACATTCCATCGCGTGGTATTCGATAACACGCATTGTCCGTGAAGTAACATATCCAGAATGAAAGAGGGCATTGGCAATATTTTTTATATCGGTATCGGTTTGCACTTGGCCTTCATATCACCTATAACATAACAGTAGGACGTGATTATTAGTAGTAAATAATGTCATTTAACAGTATTATGTATAAGATATAGAATATAGATAAAATTTTACATATTTCAATCATACTTTTTTTTCTCTTCGAAAGTTTCGATGTTTGTTTGTTGTCACGCTGCTCGTATACTAGGCTAAACGGATTTGAATGAAGTTTTAAGTTAAAATTAAAAACCGGTCAAGTGAGAGCCACACTTGCGCACCGAGAGTTCCGTACAGAATATGAAGAGTAAACATAATGAAAATCATAAAAAATAGGTGCGCGTAACGAAGTCAACGAGCAATTGTTAAAAATAATGACATGCGACAACGGTTTTTAATCTAAAAGTGGAGATTTTCATGTGATGTTATTATAATATACTTTTCAGGATGACAATCCAATCAGTCAATGGGAAGTATCCTATAGGTTTTGATGCACTTTCAAGGGAAATCGTAAAAATAAGCGGCATAAACGGCCGTATCTATTTTCAATGCCTTTTAAAATCCCTTTGGGATTGCAGACTTGAGTATTTGCTATTAATTTCAACTTGAAATATTTGATACAACGCGTTCCTGAAAAAATGGTCCTGACAGACAGACGGACAGACAACAAACTAATACTATAATGGTTCCTTTTGAGGTACGGAACCTTAAAAATTGATTTAAGCTCTTAACCAGCAGTCCATATCTGTCGTCGCGCAACGCATCGACGGACCGACGCGATGCTGCGACACTGGTTGTCATTACATGCACCAGTGTTACAGCATCATGTCTGACGTTATAGTTATAATTTAAATTACTAACATAGACCTAAGATTACTAACACTATGGATGTATATCTGATTTTAATAAATAATATGTAATTAAGAAAATGGAAGCGTGCTCAGAATCTGAAATGCAATGGTTTATATTGTGTTGAGAACAAATTGATGCAACCCTATTTATATGTGACGTAAATACACATATTGATAACAAAATTTTGGTCTAGTCCTGACTTTGACCCTTATGATATCGAACGGTTACGATAACCTCGCCAATTCGCCGTTTCAGTATTTCCTCCTGCCTCTTCATGCTACTTATATCATACTTATTATATAGAGTCTTGTTGAAAACAACCTCTTTCTGCCAAGGTTTATGAAATATTTACGTAAACGAATTGAATAATTTTTGGAGACAAACTTTTCATGAAAACAGCAGCTGGTTGTTTTGTGGCCTTTCGAACGAAATTAAAGAATTGGAATAATCTGTCTTTAGGGGTTTCGTGACTCAATTCACTAAAGCTGATGGTAGTTGGAGTAGGTTATTTGTTTTGGTTTGTCGATCACAACTTCATTTTCTGTATAGCACTGTATTTAAGTATGTAGTTGAAGAATAGTTTTTTTAGTGTTCTCTTTGTAACCGGCTTCGGAGCGATGTGGCTAAATCCCGGTTTCCCGGTTCCCAATTTCCGATTTCGATTTAAAGAATAATTTATTTCTCAAAAAAATTCTCATTTTTATTTCATAATTAGAGTATGTAAAAAACAGTAAAAGGGCATACATATATTTAGAAATTACATTATAATGCTGCTGTTTGGCGGACGACTAGCTAGCTAGGCTAGCTACCTACCTACCACCAACAATTTGTTTAATCGAAGTCCGTCAAAAATACTTCAATTTGATTTTTCTTAAGTTTTCAGATGCATATAATATGTGTAGGCTATGAAATAGACGTTATAAAAATTACGACCAAAATTGTCATGATGCAACAGGTACAAATTTTACATAAATGTAACCCATTTACTAAGACACAAAAAATATGACAAATTTAAATAAAAAAAGATTCCGACGAATAGAAAAGCTCCTCCTTTTTTAATGTCGGTTAAAGACGACCAAACCCCAAAACGAGTAGTAACAGTGTGGATTCCACCACCTACTATGTTATTCATATAGGAATACAGATAACACACCAGCGCATTATTTTAGATAAACTATTCTGAGTCGAATTCCAAATTAAATTTAAACCCCGTTGATATTATTCCCTAGCTTAAGAAACGCTCTGTTTATAAATATAATTTTATCTGAAAACTGATAAAGAATTAGTTAACTGTTGCGCGGAATCACCGCTGCTTTGTCGACGCGATGACGGACGGTCGGTCGGTGTGGCATTGGAGACGGTAGGGATGACATTTCTATCTCACTCATTATTTAGGTTAATACTGTAGTTTTGTATGTAATACTAGAAAATCGCCCCGGCCTCGCTATTCCGGTGTGCTTTCTGATTTTTAACCCCCAACGCAAAAAGAGGGTTTTTGTAAATTTGACGCCAATGTTGTATCGTAACTAGAGAATCCAATCCCGCATCAAAATCGCAGTCCCACAAGCCTGCGGGATTAAGATCATCAATCCCGCGGGTCCCGCGGGATTTGCGGGATTGATTTTAATTATTATTATTATTTTTGTTTCATGTAATTTAAAGAAAGAGAATACACACAAATATTTTTAATTATTCTTATCAACATGAAGCAAAGTTATCACTTATATTATAAATTAAATATAATGATGTTTAAGACAATACAATATTCACAATATTTCACGTTTCATATTTAGATTTTTATTTGAAATAGAACATATTCATTGGTTTGAGAGGCATTTATTTTGATATTTGATTATGATAAAGTATCTAACGTTTCATCTTTTAGATTTGATCTTATCTTGTTGCATAAATAGCCAGCGGCGGAAAAAGCACGCTCGGCTTCCACACTTGTAGGCGGAATTGACTTTACATAAGTATAAACAGCTTCCAAATACTTCCCCCTATTCCCTCCACATTCAAAAAATACAAAATTCAATCCCGCGAACGTGCGGGATCCCGCATGAGTAATCTCGCATTTTTGATCCCGCAAAAAAGGTGCGGGATCCCGCATTAGCGGGATCCCGCGTTTGCGGGATTGGATTCCCTAATCGTAACTCTCAAACGGACGGACTAATTTTGATGCGGTTTTGTGACGTAAAAGCGAATTTGCTTGCGGTGGTTCTTAGCTATATTTGGTAATCGTATGATTATTGCACAGTGTTTTTAATATTTTCTTTTTTCAAGCTTTTGCTGACAACTTTTAAATTGCCGCATATATGAAAGATTATTTCTTGTGATAGTATTCACCGATTCGGCCTATGTTTAGTTATTATGTTTGTATCAAGGATTTTTTTTTTAAAAAAACACCGGAAAACCGAAGTCGGGCGAGTCGCTCATGTAGCCTGACTTGTAGAATACCCGACAAATCCGAGAACACCGACCGAATGGCAGCCCTAGCAAGGCGAAACACGTTTTGAGCACAATAAAAACTCTAAACGCCCCGTTACTATTCATTTGCGAGGTTTTGCGCTGAGCGGTGAGAATTCGACTTGTTTTTGCTCGGATGCACTTGAAAAGAATACAGTAACTTTGTTGATTTAAAGCGCTACTGTAGCATGTTCGTACTATGGAAATGCTTGATTTCTTGAATGATTGTCGTAATATTTGATGATAACTTAGTGAGGGTTTTACTTTAGACAGCCTTCTCCTTTCCTGTTTGTGTTTCATTTTGTTTTGCCTTTATTAAGTTAGCAATCTTTCGTTTGACCACAATATCAGCTGTTGCGTAGCTGCTGTAAGCGATGATGTGGTTATGGATGACACACGGTTGACTTATTGAGAATTATCTCGCCTTTCATTTTTAAACTTGCTGAATTAGGTTTTGAATTGTCCGAACAGTAAGATCGGTAAGTTTTTGTTCAACTGTCCAATCCAGTCAAATCCTCAGGAGCTTAACTTAGATAAATTGTCACTTACCTTCTTCTATGGATATTATTCGCGCTATGGCCGCATATTCGTGACGCAATCAATTGCGTAATGAATCGTTTACCTCGTTTTTACGTTGTACACTGACGCATTTGCCCACCCCTTGTTACGCTTACTTTGTTCGACCCAATGACTCATCTGAGACATACTGGCGGGATTATTGGACTAGACCGAGAGAAACTAGATATGTTGGCACACGAATTCACTCTGAATTGTACTCTGTTTACCTTACTCATGTGAAAATCAATGGTTTTATGAGTCTGCAGATTGTGTCTCAGTAGTTCGGTTGTTTTGTTCGAGACCAGACTACTGAGACTAATTTTGTCTCATTGGTTCAGTTATAACGAAGCATTTATTATTAAAAAAGAATCAAACATAGCTAAGCTCCTCTGAAATCATAGTTTGGTCGTTTTTAATTGATAAACACTCGTGTATTGGAATACATGACATACAATTACCGGAGAATTCTGAAAATCATTTTCTGATAACAAAAACATAATATTTTTCTTCTCTTAAAACAGGTACATTTTCTTAATAAAATCAATTATTTTCCTTTGTACAAACAATTTTTTTAAATTTCTTATTTTAAAACATAAATCGGTAAATTTTCACGATAAAAACTTTTTTCTTAGTAAAACATTTGTTTTATTCGTAAAAAAAACATAATTTTTCTTTTTTAAATCATCATAATTATGGGAAGTGGTCATTTTAAGAAGTGGCCATTCTGGGCCGTCACGGTCTAAAGGTGCCTTTGTTTGCAAAACTGTTTATGTCTATGTAGTATTCATTTGAGCATGTGTGTGTAGTAAGCCCTTCATGGAGATGTTGCTTGGTGTCTTGATGAAATATGTGCCTGCGTCACGTGTTCCACTGACATACTACGTCGATCATCAACCCGCCTGCCAAGCTTAGTGGTTGCCAACCCCGTAATGGAAATAGTCTTCCGTAACGATTTATGGCTCATAACCAGCTAGCAGACTGTATATTAATGCTGCCGCTATGCGTATCAAATAATGAAAAATGAAATTCAAAAGTTTTCCTCGCCGATAAATGATGACATAGCAAACTACTAACATCCTTCCTTATTAACAAGGAAATAGAACAGTGTAGCTCTAGACTAACTACAACATACTGCCAGGCAAGCGGGTCACAGGAACGTAAAAATATTAGAGCGAATTGATATGGTCCCCTACCATTGTTGATTCGCTAACGACTGCGCAAAAACTGCAATCAAAGAAGTTCGCTGTGGATGATTCGCTAACACGCTCGAATCGGACCTGTATTATATACGTGATTATTTAAACTTCTTACATATACATACAGTTTTTACGTGGTATTTTTCGCTAACTCGCACGAATTTGCTCTGTTTTTGTTACCATCCAAATTAAAGATAAATAATATTATTTATTGTACATATAAAAATAGTTGTACAGAGATAAAAAGAAATTAAATTGTACAAATTTGAAATGCCTATCCTTAAAGAAAGATGTAATGAGAGATTGATGAGATGAATGAGAGATAATGAGAAATATGGCTGGATTTTTGCTCGGACTGCGTTAAAACCTCCGATTTATAGTCAAAAAATCACTTCACTCAAAAGAATCGCTTCGTTTTCAATCACTCAATCAGTGTGAAGTTTACTGCTCTGGACTCACAATGCAGGGTAAAGTTTATTCTGTATTCGGAGGCTCCGAAATTGCAGCGCTGTCACCTTTCGTCAGCGCGCCGCGCAGCCACACGTTCAAAGGCAGAACTAGCGTACTGTGTATGTTTAAATTCGCGGACAAAAAATTTGTTACAATCACATCATTTACGGTGTCGCTAGCGACAATCGACTATGTCAACTCGTGGTAGGTGCACTGTCCGTAAGCGGCATTATTTACAAACCGCATTCACTTGCGAAACACGTCGTTGGTCGCCGAGCCAATTTCTGTTAATGACATTCGTGTCCGCACACCCTCCGCCCGTTCCTGATATGAGCCCTTTTCACCCGACAAAGACGAAACGAAAGAAGGGTAATTTAGTATGTGTTGTGATGATTTATTGTACTAACCAGTCTGGTGTCGTTAATTTCATCTTTCATCTTCACAGTAAAGTGTATTAGTAGTTTTTTTTGTACGCTCCAAAAATCGTTCAGCCTGTATAACTTTTAAATTTAGATGTATATGTTAATGTAACTGAGTTAGAGACACATATTTTCGTGTCTAGATCGTGTCCTATCGACAGATCATTATCATTATTCCCTTTCCCAATCGGGGTCAGCCAGAATTTAGTGTCGTCACGTTTCACAGGTGAATCAGTTGTTTCTGTAAACAGTGTCAGTCTAGCCGGTACGTCTTTATTTTTAGGATTCGTCTCATACCTTCATTGCACAGGTATTTACGAAAATACGAGACACGCGAACATGTTCTCTTATTTTTAGGGGGAGAAAAACTAACCACTGGCTATTGTTTAGTAACAACATATGTATCACAAGTGAACCTACGAGTATGTACCTCTGGCTGTAAAAAACTACCACGATATTACCTATAACTTGCGGAAAATAAAGAAGTTCGCAAAACCTTTTTGGGCAAGACAGGTCATCTAAAGACATCGGTCACGGATAGACGCCAAAAAGTGTTCAGTTAATACCTATGGACCCACCGTGGACAGACTACCTGATGGTGTACGGCAGTCAAACGGACTGCCATCAATCGGTCTCATTGTATAATGAATGTACTTGAAAACAAGGCAATGCGAAATCTTCAAGATAATACCCGAACCTTTGTCCGTCTGGCACCAATCCAACACTGCAGGTTACTTACTCCTGAAACCTGGCGCCAGACTTTGGCATTTGGCTCCAACATGGAAAGAAGTTTCAGCTAATGACGCGGCGACTTTGTAATCACTGAATTTTCGCTAAATTGTTCTCAAAAAACTTAGGCGAGAACCTAAATTGTTTTTAGTCTTCGGGATCTAATAGAATTCAATCGAGTGCGTTCAACAAGTTTTAACAAGTTTGTATAAACTTAAAAGGCTTTGTTATACAAATCGTTTGAATTTGTTTCGGATTTAAAGTTCTAATTGACTGTATAAAGTGGGTCAAACTTCGACGAAATCTGCTATCTAAAAGTCTATCTTTATGAAATGATAGTGACAGGGGATCTTGTCAGCGTAATTGACTTTTTTAAATATATAAGCCTCATGAATATCTGAGGGGTATAGAATCAAAGTCAGCTATATCCACACTCTGGTCTGTTTTAAACTATGAATGTCATTTTATTTTCTGACCAATTTTATACATGTTAAGAATAACTTTCCTTATCAAAAGTAGCTAAATCCTATAGAAAATCAGCGTCAAAAAGCTGCATTAGAATCAAAGATAGCTATATCTCTATTGCTGAGAAACAAATACAGCTAAAGTCGCGGCTGGCCAATCAGAGCGATCTATTTACGTTTTTTCAATATGGCGTCTTACATATAAAAACGTGCGTCTGCGTCTGTCGATTTTATTGAAATTCAGTGGTTTTTTGGACAATTTCATTGCAAAAAAATTGTTTAAAGTAAAGCTAAAAGTGTAATGGAAGTGCCAGTAACAGAAGCTATACACGGGAGAGGAAGAAAACGCAAGAGAGAGCCGGAGAAATGGAAAGCAAACAGGGCGAAAATTGAAAGGTAAGTACAGACTAGTGATGTGCGCACTGTAATGCAGATTCGATAAAATTGTTGATATTGTTCAAGCATTTTAATTTATTTTCAATTTTGTCCTAGGTACTCGTCGCAGTCGTGGGGAGTTGTTTTATAATTCTGACACAGGTGCTCCCAGGACTATTTGCCGAAAAGGAAAAAAAGCAGAACTGATACAACCGTCTACAATTTCAAAAGGCATAGATGTAAAACCACTTAAGCTCAGAGATGTGAGAAATTTACTACTAAAGCACTATGGTGAAAACTGGAAGGAGTTACCTTATTTGGAATACTATAAGAATGTTTTATTTAACATAGACGAAGAAGAAATACAGCTTTTAGAAGAGAACGGAGAAAATGAAACAAATGACATAGAAGAAGAAACTTGTGAGAGAGTCGAAGAAGATGTTACGTTAAGGATATAACAATAAAATTATTACCTTCAATGGAATCCTTCCCTTTCACTTCATTTTAATTATCTTTCTATCTATTACAAAATTATTACGAAAAAATAAAGTTGATTTTTCATATTCTGGTTTTTGAATAGACAGTCTGTTACTTTCTCATTTATACGTATATTGTATTAATCAAACTTACCTTATCTTATAATAATGTAAATAACATTGAATGCAATTTCTATTTTCATTCAACATACCATTATCCACACCATGCGATGTTTCTGTTGTTATGCGTACATCACTAGCATCGTGACGTCATCGATTCAGTGTTGCAATCAAAGGCAGCTTTATCCATATTTTTCAGAATCAAAGACAGCTAAATCCAATAGTTGGTATCAAACACAGCTATGTCCAACACAAATTATTTAAAATAGCCCATAAATCCCCCTATTACAAGATACTTTTGTTGGTACACCTATTTATTTTGTACTAGAGCATCCTGTCAAACAATCATGTTTACGATGTTGCCAAATAAAAATAAAATAACAGTTTTTTTCGATTTGTGAAAAATAATTTCAAACGGATTTAGCTGCCTTTGATACTATACCCCTCTCTCTTGAAAATCTTGAAATTAATTACCGAGTTTATTGGTTTTGTTGGAGCGAGCGCATCGTTGTTGCATCTCCGTCCCCGGTAATTTGCGTTATAGAGAACGTGGAAGTGCGTTGGAAGTGTATATCAGGTCAAGGTAGGAGCATCGATCCCTCAGGGAGGGCGCTCCTGGCCTGACCCTGACCCCTCGGGAGATGTACCTGGACTGCCGGATTGACGTCAGCCGCGCACCGCTCGCCCGGCTCGCCTCTTCGTTCCCACAGTTACTGGGGACACGGTATCCCTTTAGTATTTTATGATGATTTATTCGAGAAGCGTTCTACGAGGGAACAGCTGGTTTTAGTTGTTGTTATATGTTCTCTTTTTTGCTTTAGTTAGAACGTCTTGTTGTACGAGGACTAAGAGAATAATTATTGGAACTGGTATCGTCCATCAGAGTTCTCTGTGATCTCTGATAGTTTCGAAAGCATTGTTGTATTGCATTAAAGATTTCCTAAACGTGATAAGCTAGTATTAAACCATGCGTTTTTAACTTTTGCATTGCCAGTATTCAAGGACCGGAAAGCTTTCGAAAAGCCATAGAAAAATTCCAACATAAGGGATCCAACGTTTCGTCTCTTGACACGTTTTTTTTGTATTAATTTTCTTTGTATGAAGTAACTCGCGACATAATACAATCACCTCTTATTTTCAAGTGGGTATCGAAAGGGAACCTATAAAAGGCTGTATTAGTCGATGGCGGAGTGCTCTTCGGTGTTCCTAGCAGCCTTCATTCATCGTTATAAACTGTAGATATATTTAATACCAGAGAAATTGTAGCGAAAAGCCTTTAAAAGGTATGCGTCGGTTTTCATCTTTTATACTTATTACTTTTATACCCATTCCCAATTCCCATCTACGTTAGGTATTATTTCGTTTACCAATCCGCCTTCCAAGTGGAGGATACCCACGACGAATCATGCAGAATCTTAGTCAACGGGGGTCAGAACACTGCTAGCACAACACATTTGTGAGATTGACACTTGTCAACACTTTAAAGTGAAGTTTCGGAAAAACAGTCAAGTGTCCTACTTGTTTTGGGAACACATAAAAGCGAAAATTGTAGTAGCTGCCAGAGTTCGAACATTTTTTAGGTAGTTAAAAGCCTATGTTACCCTCATACATTATTTAGTTCGATATATTTACTAGCGTTAGGTCCCAAACTACGGTTTTCCGATGTTTCGGGAACTTACGTCTCATACATATATATTTATAAATTAGATTACAGTTTGTCTGATTTTCACGAGTATGGTCTGTACACACGGCTACACATTAAGCTATACATTTCCAGTATATCCTGACCTCGCGGTGAATGTACTCCCGCACGATGCTGGTTCAGCTTACACTGGAAATGTATAGCTTGACCTGTAGCCGTGCGTACTATACTTATTAAAACCGGACAAATGCCACCTGGACTCGCGCACCAATGATTCCGAACCATGAAAAGGAACGTACAGGTGTACCTTGAAACTAGTTTTATTTTGCCTAACGCATAGCTAAGTTTGTTTGTCAAAGCTTTTTATGATATTTCAAAATGTACACCAGGTAGAGATCTTGCTTAGGTTTTACTTTAATATTTACACAAATTCCTGTACTGTGATTATTTCAGATTTTTGAGTTTGGAATATTTGTAGATAGGGAGATAGGAGATGATATTTTTACACACATTCCTTACGATGAGTCAAAACTATGCAGGAACGAAAATAAAAATCTGTTGTAGAATGTATGGACATTAATGATGATACCCCACTTGACCTAGGACTCCACTTTGCAATTTCGACTTTTTAAATGAAATTAAAAGAATTTTATTAATAGTTGCGACGTCTTTTGGTCACCAGTTATTTTTTACTTGTCAGCTGGTAAACTTCACCAATGGAACCCTTTAGCGCCGCGTAGAATGAGATTTCCATGATATGATTCGCGATAAGTACCGACACGCCTTCGCAGGCGGATCGGTGGATTGAATTTAAGAGAGTGTTTGGTGGCAGTCCCATGGGACCTTACTGTAGTCCCCTTCGCATTAAGACACGGGATGAATCATTGTTCCACGTTTCTAAGATTCAAAATATGGATGGTGTATTTTTTGAATTTTGATATTCAGTGTGAATTCTACAACCATTGCGATGATTTTAACTCTGGACCAAACCACCCCGTCCTCCCTGGGTTGGACTCTATCCTGCCTGGCCGTTGATATATTTTCCGTAGCTCTTATTCGCTGAAACGAGGAAACACCATTTCGATGACGTCGAGAGCGGCATAAATACCATACTTGGCTGGCATTTGGTGATCGCATACCCTATTGAAATTTTTCCTTATTGGCATTATACGATACCCACGTGGTTACGACATGAATGTAGTGATCCTGTTCTGAAACGGACTACACAACCAATGGTAGTAGACTTATAAATCGGTCAGTTGTATTGTCGACCAGGCTAAATTCCGTTTGTAAAGAAAACCTTACGATTCCATATTCAAGGCTGTGCGCCGCTCTGGTGGGACTTGCGTGATTTGATTAATTAGGATAATTAACAAATTAAGGCCTAGCAGATGTACACGAGCTCGCAACATTGTTATTTTGAACAATGTTTTTAAGTGAAACTTGCTTCTTATCTGCGTTTAAATGTGATTTTTCTCTCCCATTGTTTGTCGACTTGGAAAATGTTGCTGATGAAGATCACTTGAATTAACATTTAAACTACATTATTAAAAAACATACATACAGAATCTTTCTCCGTGATAAGTGTTTGGCTATGGAATTTGCTACAGTGTGATAGCTATGGTGTTAGCTAAGACAGGGTACAGTAAGTTAAGTACTAACTTCACTTTTTCTACCTATTATTTATATTATTCTTATTGTCCTAACTTATCTGCTTGTGTGGTTACTTGTTATTGATTGCTTCACACTGTGTATATGGCGATCCACCTCCATCATAGTTTCATACTAAATTTATGTTGCCGTAATCGTTTAAAATATAACAGCTGGATTTGTGTAGTAACTATCTAAAAATTGGACATCGGATTGTGATGTCGCGATATGAGTATCATTAAGATACAACTTCACAGTAAATCAAAATTTTCAATTATACACTCTTTTTCAATTATTGTTCACAGCGCCATCTATGAACCATTAGCTGCGTAATTACTATTTTAGCTAACTATAAAGTTGTAAATTACTGATATTTATTTCGCGACACCATAGTTTCGTCTCCTATTTTTAGGTAATTACTTATCAAATCCAGCTATTATATTTTAAAAGGGTATGGCAACAGAATTTTAGTATGGAAGCATTAGGAGAGGGATAACGTTAATGCTTCATGACCATTGCTAGTAATTCTGTATTTTGTATACTTAAAATGTCTTAGTATTTATTTGTTACCTTCCTTTTTTCTTCAAGTAAATTCCCCTTCTACCCCTAAGGTTGACTTGAAGAAATCGCATGGGGTAAGGCCACCTTCTACTTCTATCCTATCTTTATTGTCAATACGAAGTGGTATGATAATTTTTTGCCATATTTTTTATATAATTGTTGCCTGAATTATATTCAATAAAATGTTGATAGGTGTTAATTTTTTGACACATTGTAACGTATATGAGTAAAGTTAAGTGTCACACTTAAATTTCACTCAACTTCACAAACCAGTTATCAGAAATAAGTTTGTTATTTTTCAACGATATCAACTCTCCGTACGTTATTTTAACGAAATTGTAATGTACGCGAGCGAAATATACCGCAAATTGTTGTATAACCTAGATTCTCCGTAATACGACACTGTATAAAACAAAGCTTTGTTTCACATTGTGCCGGGAGACGAGACCACTGAAATCTAAATTATACGTACACGTGTCAATAAAAATGCCATGGCTCCAAGCACAGCTTAGGGTATTTTATTATTTTTAGAAAGGCATTGTTTCTTAAACGATTTCAAACGATTGTAATTATTAGAAATGGCCTATCTTTTCAGTAAAAAAAATGTCTCATGCAACTGAAAATTTATAATAATCCATTTTTATTCTGTATTTGTTGAAATAACGACTTTGGGAGAATTCACGGTTTCTAAATTCTCGTTTTCTTATTTCTATCCCCGCCAATCGGAGATTCATCACCTCACCTCCGACTCCGGAGCTGAATGTTCAACGCGGGACTAGACTCCAACGTCACTGGTTGAAACTTTAAACGAACGTCATCCGATCAGCGTTTTGGTTTGATTTATTTATTTGCAGTAAAGTTACAACTCCAAAGTAAATTACTACTTACACGGGCAGTGGTAGCACCGCGGATGCAGTTGCATCATAAAGTTAATTTATAGCTAATTTTCGGAATTTTTTCATGAGGACCAATGGTGTAGACGCAATGCATCAGCGCGACATTTTCATCGATAGGTGCTTCGAATAGCATTTTTATTTAGACTTCTGTGGGTGTGGTTCAACAGAAAAGTGCCTACAATTTTCCAGTCTGTTTATTCATACATTTTGGACCATTGTAGCAACACAGGAATTCACAGGACAAAGTGGGACTTGACTTTCCAGCGGCGGACTTTAGCTGTTATAAAATACAACAAAGTCTACGGAAAACATGTAAATTGGGATCTCGTGTTTCGTATTCGGTAAAATTAAGACGGTGGTACACTTTAATATTACCTTGATATCGGTTAAATAAGTAGTATTTACAAAGATTCTTGCAATGATTGAAACTAATTATACAACAGTAAACGTCACTATTATTATTCAAAATTCCTTTCAAAAAGCGTTCAGTTTTCTTTCCCTTTACTGGAAGAATTTATCACCAATCATGGTCGTACATATTTAACGCTATAATATTATATTTAATACTAAATTTCGGTTGCCATAATCTATTAAAATAGAATAGCTGGCTTTGATAAGTAATTACCTAAAAATAGGAGATGAAATTCTAATTTTTGTGGGAATGTGGGAAGTCGCTTCATTAGAGATTGTTAGAGAGGCAGCGCTGTGCGAGCTGTATTTCTCCTTATTGTGTCTTACAAAGAGTCGATATTCATTTTATATGGATTCTTCTGTAGGTAAAAAATACTTACGTTTGTACCATGTCATATTTACCTTTAATTGACTTTTACTTCAGCATACTGCATGTTAACAAGAAAGGGTAAAGCCTCCTATTAATGTGACACGGTACAAAAGTGGGTACATATTTTTGTACTCGAGTGTACCATTAAGAATTCCGTGCCACTGATAACGCGTTCGTTGACGTTAGTCACAGCTATAGGTTCTTATAATCCTATGGTGACGATAATTTTTCACAATTTTCAATGCAAATATTTGTAGTGTATTCACGACAAAGCCCCTCGGACGGAACAGTGCAGCGTGTCTGAGACGGCGCGGCGTGTCGTAAATTTCGTCACTGTTGGCATATGTTCACACACGCCGTATCTCAGCGGGTAATTTGACGTGCCAATCAGATAGATAGCGGACCGTCATGTTACTTATCGTCAAACGGTTAATTGCTCTCGTCAATTAGAGCTTTTACTCAACAGATATAAAATAAACCGGCCTTTTGCCCTAGACGCGATCACCGTTTCAATTCAACAATTGAAGACTCTGACTTCATATTCTGAAAATATATGTTTAAAGTTTCCGACATGTCGTCTCGTGGCGTGCGTTTCCAAGTGCGTTGTCCGCGACTGGACTGCTGGGAATTTTCTTCCCAAAAATTCTGTTACTTATACTACTGCGCCCAGACCCATTGTACGAGTAATGGAACTTCTGGTATGAAAATTCCCACCAGACTGGTGGACAGTCGCGGGACAACTTCAGATGAACTACTGGAAATGCAAGTCTCGTGGTGCTGTAAAATATGTATGTATTCCTAAGGCCTTGTTTACCCATGATACAGTACAGCATTTGTATTTATTTGTATGCGGCCTGTGATCACTCATTGTGGCGTTCACCGTGTTCACATCACACGTTTCCGGGCTGATGTTGGTGATTAGTGATTGATTACACTGGTAGAATAAATAGTCAAATCTGTTTCTAATTGTATTCCTATTTAATTTATTATTTATGTTGTGGCTACTTATAATCCAGTAGTTATAAAGCTTTGCTGAGCCGACAGACATTGTTCTGTCCAAACATCCAATTTTGGTAGGCAATTTTTGTAATAAAAAATATTTAAACCTCATCCGGATTATTACGTAAATTTTACACACGGCAATTGATTTGTATATATCAGAAATAAAAGTAGATAGGGTCTGTTCATCTGTTATGAAATGGTGTTTGTATCATTCTGCTTGCTCAAAAATAGAACCTTCCTTTAAAAAACGATGTTTTATTAGGAAGATAGTAGTCCGCCCCGCTTTTGTCCACATGCATCTTTCATGTAGCTTTGCTTGCCGGATGACAACATAGAAAAACCTACCACTGACTAAATTGACTACCATCTATTCTCGGTTAGAACGAGCACGAGCACCGGGGGTATAATCGCTAGACCAGTAAGTGATTCAAAATGGCTACCTAAACAACCATGTATATCAACTTAAGAGGCTATGTTGGTAAGACCACGTGGTCGGTTTCAAGGTTGCATTGTTTTGTAGCTGTCCCTCTCCGAGCCCTATCCTACCCGAGCGCGTACGGTGAGACAGCATACATTACGCGATGTTATCCACCCGTTATTTGGATGTTTCGTAGTCCAGGGATCATTTGAAGGATACAGTATATTATGTAACCATTTTTTTAATACAGTATATTAATAAAATTTCAGATGTCGGTGGTTTTTCCAAATTGTTCTAAATTGATTCATACTCTTGTAAATCAGGTTCAAAGTTGGGGCTTTTTATTACCGAAAAATACAATACTTTGACGCCCTGTAACTCTGGAAGTATATATTTAAACGAAAATCTGACTCACCACCGACACAGATATTTGTTTCTAGATTGTGTCTTGAAAATTTCATAGATTTTCATAGCTTAATACTCAAAATATGACTGGACTACGTTTGTATGGACGCTTTGACAACAGCATACCCTCTTAACTCTAATTTATGTTTAAAAAGAATTGAGATTTTTTACAAGAAAGCGTGTACCTTATCCCTTAGCCGTCAGCCCCGCCAACGCTTCGCCCAGAATTAATTTGTGTTCTAAAAATCCAGCTCCCCTACCAGTGATGGTAGTCGCTAACGAATGAATTCAAACGACAGGTTTAATTGATTTCGACGAATACTCACCACTTAAATTTATTCAGTGGGATTTGATTATGATCTGTAAATAGCAGTAAATAGTCACATTAATTCAAACCATGCATATGTGCACGCTTTTAAAGGTGGAATTTGTATGAGTAAATGGACTACTGAGAGAATAATTCCGAACAGACCCTCACGGGACAACTCAACGGAATTACTGGGAATACACGCTTATCTTTATCTTTTTTACTTTATATTAGGTTAACTTGTATGTAACTTATCTATCTAACTATGTATGTAAAAATCTAGCAAGTCAATTTAAAGCTACTTCTGAACATTGTAGCGATTTGGAACTTTGCAATTGTATAAAATTCCGATGACAATACAATAATTTGGCACCATCGAGCTGATATGACCCTGGAATCAGGAGTTGGATGAAAAAATTCTACACCGGGACACTCGTTTTTTTTTAAATAAGAACGCTTGTGTTCTGTTTAAAATCCAGACTCCAACCATAGTTTGACAGTTCTTGGAACGACGTCGCTGTCACTCGTGTACTCGTATATCAAACTCGACAATCGCTAGCGACCACCTAGACACATGGTAGGGTGATTGGATTTGTGGTAAGACGGGCGGAGCTCTCGGACCCGCTGTAAAGACACAATGTAGAAAATTCAATTAGTCCGCGCTACCCACTCTGCTTGTGGTACAGGTTCCTACATTAATTTGAGCATTGTTTGATTCTGTACTTGGGTTTGGTGCTTCATTACATTGTTTAGTTACAACAGACGTTGAAACCACAGAATAGTATATTGAAGGAATATGCAGAACTTTTACATTATCGTGGTACAGTATGATTACCACATGGTTACTCATGTGAAGGTACGGCTTTTAAACGAATAGTTCGGTGATCATTCCTGGCAAACACACCTTCATGTACCAATTTGCGGTATTGTCCATTAGCTTATTTAAGTACAGTCAAACGGAATATATGGTTGTTGTAAAAAACAATTATTAAATATTTTTTAGGCAGCAAAAATAATTTAATCCACTAGATATGGGTACATATGACCACAGACGTGACGGATCTCACTGCGATGCCTCGATATAAAATCCAAAAATTAACCAGGGGTGTACGCCGGTAGCCGGTCTGCTTTGATTTAATTCGACTAGAGGCGGCGTGTGCCGAGGCACATATTACAAAGGCGAGACTGTCCCGGTCTTAATTCCTGTAGAGAACTATACTAGCCTTGGCTATATGCCTTAGTTTCGAGACTAACAACGTCGATTTTTGCGTGTACGGTGTCACAGCATGGTGGCTAAAATCAGGGCATTACACCGTGGGCAGACCAGCCCGATGATGGTCCAACATTGTTGAGGTCACAAGCAACTTCACAAGACCTGTGTCAAACTCGCTCTAGACCTGGGAAAAGAAGGGCTGATGATGTATTCTTGTTTGCTCTACTCATACTAAACAAACATTCGTTCCGGGCACACCAAAAAAAAAAAAACTAGAGCAGGCTGAATTAATACAATTTCATGTATCAGTCGATTTGAGTTCACTTTGCACGCAAATGACGTCAGCCTCGAGTCACGTGTAAACATTTGCAAATTATTTGTTTGGCAGCTTAATGAGTTAATTACTTTCTTTGGCATTTTTATTACTTCCGTGTAAAGGAAAAAAGTTTTTTTTCCGTTCTTATTGCACTGTGAAATTATTTTAAAATTATACGTTTGAAGGGTTTTTGTTTTAGGAGACCAAACACTTGTCAAAATTATGTAATAGCACCATGCTAAGTAGTACACACACATACAAACATGCTTTTTATTTAAAATGTTGATTATTTATTCATTCATTTGGCATATACTATGATACTATGATTCGCTATAAAAAGGTGCCTTTTATATTTATCTCAGTACCTTTTATCAATATTTATTACCTTATAATTCTTCTATCTTATCGATTTATATTGATAATTATCGCGATATTTATCGAGATAGTTTAATGTGATAACAATATCTTGTCCACAAAATACTAGTTTAAAAATGTTTCACAGGTCTTATGTGAAAAGTAGCTTTTTCTGTGAGGTTTGTGAGTATAAGAAATGAAATATAGTAATTAATTAGTACATACAATCATTACTACTTATCACACATGTCACTGCACTCTGTCACGCAGAGAAGATAATATAATCATTTCTACTTATTTATTACACATGTCACTTCACTTGTCACGCAGAGAAGATAATACTTAATTAGTATTAATCATTATTACTTATCAGTTATCACACATGTCACTTCACTCTGTCACGCTGAGAAGATAATAATTAATTAGTACATATAATCATTACTACTAATCAGTTATCACACATGTCACTTCACTATGTCACGCTGAGAAGATAATATAATCATTTCTTTTTATTCCACATGTCACTTCACTAGTCACGCAAAGAAGATAATAAATTAATTAGTACATATAATCGTTACTACATGTCATGCTGAGAAGGGAATGTAATCATTTCTTCTTATCACACACGTCACATCACTCTGGCTGACCCTGTCACGTAGTTATTAATAATTTGAGTTAAGTTTTTATGATGTTTGTTTCGAAAAGATTTAATAACGAAATAATTACTTTTTGTACAACACTCTTCTCGACATAATTGAAAAACATACAAACACTTGTAATAAACACATTTGGTTTTAAAAAGCAATTTTCAGTATCAATATGAGTGTCGAATTTCTCCTCTAATCTAATCTGCCTCCTTGTATTCCACTTTATGGCCGACCGACATGAAGTACGCTCCTTCCCTCCCAGCGATAACAAACAGTCGTCATAGATGGGCTTTGTTAGGGTTCTTACTAAAAACCGAATAAAAAGAGGTTGTAAAAGTTTTTATTAAGTTTTCAGTAACGAAACAAAGTTACAATTGCAGTTAAAAGTGTAATAATGATCACTTTTGGTTGAACACCGGTTAAAAACGTTACAATAATTCTTCTCGACACAATGAAAGTAGACAAACACGTAGGTATCTACACATAATTTGGTTGGTATCGAATTTCTCCTCTAATCTACCTCCTGCTATTCCACTATCGGGCGGACCGACATGACGTCCGCTAGCCGTTCCCTCCCAGCGATAACAAACACTCGTCACTGGGCTTCGTTATCATGCTTTTACTAGTTTTTGACCGATGCAATGCTCCGCTCCGCTATGGCTACATAGGTTTTGTTGGTGGCATTGTAGTAGTAATCTTGTAAAAGTGAAACTATGTATGTTTGGAGTCTAATCAAAAGCAGACAGGAATTGGATGAAGCACCCATGCCACGTAGGCTGTCATGGAGAGGGACACATGCTGCAGGTCTATCGCATAACGGGAGCGGTAACGTTTGACGTTCCGCAAACATACCCTCTCGTACCGCTTCTCACCTCAGGAACGGACTCGGTTATGCCTTAGACTTGTAATATGTATCTCGGTAAAGTCTCGGGCAAAAGTACTTTTGACATGTAAATACAAAAGCAATATAAAAATTATGGTCGTTTGTAGTAGCTACTCCTATGTTGTAAAGTATACTTGTTTTAATTAACATGTTACACACAATTATATGCAATTAAAAATTCTTAACATTTTATTTTTATCACCAGCGACAACCGTGTCGTTCAACCACGCCTGGCATCAAAGTGTAATTTACTCGTATAGGTATATAAAATGGCGGCTTCCTTCATGATTATGTACGTCTAGCTCTATTATTCAAAGATCCAGGTGCATACAATCTTTACGATTTTAAATGTAAGCGCAAAATGTATACAGTTTTTAAGTCACACCTAATAAAACAAACGGAATAAAAATTGCTATGAGTTGGAGTTGTCTAAACAGCCGGCTGAGTGCCAAAGGCACTCGCCAATTGTCCGGGTGATGCTGTAATGGCCGCAGGACCAACAGCATCAAGTCCATTCGAGAAAAAAAAGGTCTTAACAATTTTCTGTGTAGTATGTACGCGTACCGCGAACATCTCGTGTGTTTTGTGAATAGTGTTGCAGGGTCTGTCTGTGGTGTGACGTAACTCTGTTATCAATGTTGTGATAAACGCGCGGACCAAACAACCGCTGTTGTTGTGCTCCCACCGTAAACAAACGTTTGTGCTTTTTGGGTTAAGACACAGTTTTATAATGAAACTCTGTGGCTGTTTCTCTTGCTTAAAACCAACATATTAATGGGAGTTATATAATTGGGTTGCTAGGCCACTTCGTTAAAACGTAGTTCGATCATACTTTGAATTAATTAATCAGTAATCAAATTCAAAGAAATTTTGTAGTCACAATCTAAAAACGTGTATTTGTGTTTGATTTACCATAGAATATTATGGAAATAGGTGGTACAATGTTGTTGGGTTAGATGCATTCCTAGAATCTCTATTTCCTACCCTAAGGCGTACAATAATTTATATTATATATGCGAATATGATTTTATTTCTTTGATTGTCCTTTACGTCGCATCGTTACATCAGAATGGGTCGATTTTGTTGTATCTATCTAATCCTTAGTTGAAGGGACGGAAAAAGACATAGCTGTTTTTATCTCACTCACACAAGTAGTTCGCGTTCTGACGTTCACGCGGACGAAGAATATTTTCAAAGTTGAATGCATGAAATGTGAAGTAAACTTTAAAGTTCAAACTGAACGTAAGTAAACAGAAATCGAATTAAATTATTTCATTAGTATTAAAGTTTTTATACATATATTATTTATTAATAATAATTTTTACATATTCCATTTTTAACACACAAATAATTCTGTCTCAAAGATTCGTATAGCCATAAAACAATAAATGTTTGCCTCATTTGGCATGAATGCCGTTATTTGTATAATATAATAAGTACATATTTATTTGTTTCTAAAAATAACAACGATGTAGCCGTTAGCCCACCCACAGCCATTTAAACTGTGTCAATGTTAGGTAATCAGGAATGACCTGAACTCGCTCCAGTTGGCAGGCAACACAAGCCTAGTCTAACAATACCGCTAAAGCCTGGGATAGGAAGAGAAATTGCAGAGTACTGTTTGCTTTTCATTAATTACTCTTCAAGGATAGACAGCATATAGATTACTTTTACATTTACTACTTTGCATCCGGGAAGACATCAGCAAAATAAAATATTTAAACAAATAATATACCATCACATTTTTCTGATTCTTGTGTTTCATTATTCTGCTTCAGTGGGTATTCAAAATATAAACTTATAGAAACTGTTAATCATTGTTTTTTTACATACCTGTATAAAATATATAAAACAAAGAGTTCATTTTACCTGAAATAACAAACTTTTTATTAATATAAACAATAAATACCATGTCAGTCACATCTATAGAATACGGTGCTTGGACTCGTGTCGCTACAAGTATGATAAAGTTTAACAATTAATTATACCAAAATGTTTTGTAAAGTACTCGGTAATTGTGATGTGTTAGTGGATTTAAATTAATAATAATAAATTAATTTACCACAAATTGATTTGTTAAGAAAGGTCGCTGGGAAATACAAACGGTCTACTATGATCCGATCATAACCTAGCAAAGGTAGGCAGGTCAGTACCAGAAGAAATCCATTTCAACCGCTTCCATGGCCTAGTCGATATGCAGTGGACACACAATTCTCATTCGTGGGCTAAATTCGATACCCAGTGCGGGGTACTTCTGATTTTTTTCCTTGGGGAGGGTATTTTTCTACTTCCGCCTGTCCAGTTAGCCATGTTACCTCGGCCTGCCACCAAACAGAAGTAAGAGCCAGCGACTCAATGACTCGAGGCTTTTGTGCAAGCATTACATTACACAGGTTTATAAGCATCAACCATCAAGTGTTCTACATGCCCCTTGACACCACCAACTAAGAGTGTTGCCCTGAAATCATAGTTCTATGCACATGCGTTTGGGAGGAGCAATGGTGATCTCAGTAAAATGTTATTAACAGGTACTCGTAGACGCTGATTTCCTCAATTGCCTTACTAAGGGACGACATTCAATGATCTTCTACAGCCGGACACAGGCGGTTGGACGATGCTTGTTCCCTAAGGAAATATAGACGCTGGAGAAATACAATGCGAGCCTTAGGAATGTCAATCTGCACTGGATGGTGCCTGTTTGTTCGAATTACTTCAAGCGATTCGGTAGTGTCAAGGAGGCTGATTGGCATTTGTCCCATAGAACTCAATGTTTGCATCAATATGGCGTAACATCTGATCATTGTTCTAGCTTCAGCTAGACAACCTTGAGCTTCAATCCAATCGACTGGAACACTGTAAATTCACTCAACGCCAACGCCTCGCATTTTTTCTTGTTAAATGTTAAATCAGGTTAGTGGATTACTCTGCCTGAAGGCGATTGTGAGGCTCCTCGCGTAATAAAAAGCCTAAAGCAATAGGCTTCCACGTAAATTTGAAATGTTCTCGTAGATTTTACTTTGCATTCTTTTCGTGCTTTCAATCCGTAAGGCGATCGAGACAATCTCATTTCGTTGGAGTCATTTAATTAACCTTAATTAACAAGCCATTAACATCTGCCTGCAGATACAGTGATGATATGAGAGTGTCTGTAAAAATTGCTTTAGTTAACACAATGGAATTTGAAAAATTGACAATGTCACTCGACTGACACAATATCAGAGTTGACTAAAACTCAATATTTTATTGACGATTAAAAAAGAAGAAAAACGAAAAGGGAATTTGACTCTGTAGAACCTGCTAGGAATATGACGAGTTCTTGTGTACTAATTTGCAACTTTGTTGTTCTTAGACTGGCGACAGGCTGTCTTAGTAGAATATACTCTAGATAGTTTGCTACTTATGGAAGTTTCCACCAGACGTAATCCTATTTCTGTGACTTTGTTATTAGGACAACGGGTGAGCCTGACAGTCTCGCAAAAATTAAGACATCAGCATGAGACTACCCAATAAAAAAAACGAAAACACTGAGAGCAGAGACATTGATTTAAATAACGGAACGAAACTTTGAAAACATGTAACTACATACTGGAAAGGGATAAAAAGTGCGATCCAAACATCACATTGTCTTGTTAAGGCGCCCAGAGGCAGCAAAGAAACGAAAACTAATATACCTGTCGCATTTATTGTATTAGTACGTTAAGATTGTCTTAAAATAGTCACACCTAATGTCTTATTAAGGCTTTCTGGGAGAGCACGCTTCCATTCATTCAAGTACATTCAGGCGAGAGCAAGGAAAAGTGCGAACCTGAAATTGAAAACTCATTATAAGAAAAAAATATCATGTAGCCAAGTGTGAAGCTAGAAATCTGTGAACTTTTTTGCTATTTAGTCAGTTGCGGACATCTTATTCGTGAAGCCTCACGCATATATATTTAAGTTTAATAATAAGTAAGAAAGCGAGTCAAAGCCTTAATAGTTCAATAGTGCAAAGAATCAGATTTAGATCTTTTTAACACTAGCTGTGCATTATTAGACGACTATTGAGTCGAAGCGTTTTTTGATTAGAATAAGTTATTTGTATCCTTAACGGAATAACCATATATTATGTTGTTATCATCATCATAATCAGCCGGGATACGTCCACTGCTGGACATAGGCCTCCCTCATGGTACGCCACATCGACCGGTCCCGAGCTACCCGCATCCAGCGACTCTAACCAGTTGTTGTACCAGTATGTTGTTATATTTAGTAGAAATTAGTAGCGCTATTCAAAAATGTACGCGCGTAAGTGCACTTAATCTTACCTTGTTTTTTTATTGCTTCACTTAGTTACAATCTTTCAATGATCTATTAGTGAGGACCTATAGTCTTTCTGTTACTAGTTAAATTATGGTACACTTGTAGCTGTTGGTCTTACGAACTGATAAAATAAAATGATAAAATACATTAAATATTAATCAAACATTTTTATATATAAAAAAGTTTTATCTAAAAGATAGTTATGAATTTATCAATCAGCACACACAAAATACTCGTAAAAATGTATAACCTACACTACACTAAATCTGTTGCCTGTTTGAATGACGCTTTACTACGGCACAAAATGCTTCGGTATTGTCCGATAATGGTACGTACACAATGAAGGGCTCAAGGACGTTCCAATTCAAACTAGTTACATATTAGACACTCGTATGTTTACGTGACATACAGGGATGTCACAAGAAAAAAGGATGATTGAGGGTCAGGGTGTTGACAGTCAATAGGGTTTCCATCACACAAGCACAAAAAAGTATTACATAAAAAGTAATACAAAACTAATTTTATTATAGACAGTCACACCAGCCCAAAAATATTGTCAAAGGTTCACAGTTTATCAGTATAATTAATTATTAAACAAACTTCAAATTAAATTTAGATTAACTATCGCTAAAGGAATTAGGGTTTTGAGGACTGGGTCAGCTTCCTAAATATAATTTTCAAAGTCAATATATTTGAGGTGGAGGATTTAAAAACCTATGTGTATGTTATTCATCAACAGCCTATATATGTCCCCACTGCAGGGGCTCAGGCATACTCTCTTACAGAGAGTGTATGGGCCATAGTCCACCACGCGGGCCCAGTGCGGATCGGCGGACTTCACATGCCTGTTAAAGACATGCAGGTTTCCTCACGATGTTTTCCTTCACCGTTAAGCAATCGGATAATGTACTTGAATTGAAAAACAACACAGGTACACGGCTGGATTCGAACCCGGAACTCTCAGAGACTCCGCGCCTTATCCACTACACCACCGACGCTCTGTTACTGTGTCGGAATGCGCTAGTTTGCATGCATGCACTTTACTCCAAATTGCCCGGTTTTTTAAGAATCGGGAAATCTCGGGAGAAATCCTTAAAGGATTTCTTGTTTCAAAAAAATCCTTTCCCCTTGATGTTCCCCAATGAATGTTATTAACTTTCCAATGTTAATAAACAGTCTTGTATCTGTGCGACAACCGGGCGTTGCTGGTCGCGCGGTCAGCGCTGATAACGAACGCCGAGATTGCTTTCTAACCTTGACATTAATGTGGCGGCACTGATGCTTGCACCAAACAAGAAATACTATACATACACTTATGTATTATTCAAGAATATCTATATGTTCCTACCAGGGAGGTCACTCAATTTAAACTATCAAAAATGGTTACCTATCCGCTGAAACTAGAATATAGAAATAGACATTTATGTAATTACAGGCATACATAGGACACACATAGTGCCAATGTATAAAAGAAGGCACGCACAAAAACAAAACAAAAAACTAGTAGGTGTGGGTGTTGGTGCGTGAAGTGTGAGGGTGTGTGAGTGTGATAGTAAGCATAACTGGAAAGGTCTTTGCTCAGTGTAATGTTACAGTGCAATTTTAATTTTTTTATTGAATAGTTTTTCATATTTACAGACTCTTTTTCAACCGACTTCAAAAACAGAGTAGGTTCTCAATTCGACGCGTATGTGTTTTTGTGTGTGTTACGCGATAACTCCGACAATAGTGAACCGATTTTGATAATACTTTTTTTGTTTGGTAGAGCCAAGGTTGAGCATTCTTCAGAAGTGGTCCCATATAAATTATTTCGAATTGGATTGATCGTTCTTTGAGAAAATTAACAAAGAACAATTTTTTTAGGCAAATGAAGTCGGTTTTTAGTTCTTTTTGAACGCGATAATTATTAATGAAAAACATTTTTGTTTTTTGTATGCAATTCTGAATAGGCATATATTCTGCAGTGAACTTTCCCGTCTGATGATGCTATGTGATTTATTGAATATGTCTAGTTTTTAATCTATTAGGATTAGGTTAAAGAATAAATATTTTTTCATTTTTCATATTGTTGTTACAGAACAAGCACGTGGAGACGTTGGACGACGGACAGCTGCGCGCGCTACTCGACGAGGCCATCACGTACAAGTGTCCAAAGGACCGGGAGGGAAAGAGCAGTCTCTTCAAGGTATATATTGGATATCTTTTCTTTCTTTCCCAAATCCTAGCCTCAAGTTCGTCAAGCTTTTATATGTAACTAACTTTTGCCGGCTACTTCGTCTGCATGGACTTAAGAAATTGTGCCACGGAATCACTTATGTCGTATATAAACTATCTCTATGCAACAAATAATAAGTTAAGAAAATACGAGTGCAAAAAATATTATAAATAAGATATTGGGTCAAATTTTTGTTTGTATCAATTAAATCACAACCGATCTTTCAAGGTCGCAGTGAACGGTGCTTTGAATTTTAGTTTCAAATTAATAACAAATGTTATCTGTCAGGAGTTGCTAGAGGAGGTTGAACAGGACGAGCAGGCGTGCGAGGCGGCGGCGCGCGGCTTGAGCGGGGGCCGGTCCCGCCGCGGCGTGCGCGGGGGAGGCGGCTCCGGACGACGTGCGCTGCCCCACTCCAACTCACTGCAAGGTCCGTCCGCAGAACGCTCCCAAACACTACTACTAACACTACTTGAAAACCACATATACTGTTTGCCTTCATTATTTTGGTAACAGTTACCAGTTCGTGTCTCCATAATTCTATAGATGATACTCATTCCCTCGTTCCTTCTGAAAACTGCCCGGCATTCCTACCGAATGCTCCTTTCATATTAATTAAGATTCACCATTTCTTCTGAAGCTGCCTCGCCTCATTCATATCAAAAGCTTCATCATTGCTACAAAAAAGGTACCCTAATTACTACACAGGGTTTTCTCATTCCTTCTGAAACTCCCTCATTTCCTCTGAAAGCTCCCATTGATACTACAGAAGGATGAGGATTCCTCATCCCTATTGAAGCTTCCTCATTCCTAACTAAAATTTCTCCTTACAGTTTTATTATAATTATCCTCAAGTGTGTACCACTCACTCAGGTAAGGTAACGTGCAATGTGTTATGTCTTGCAGACCTCGTAGCCGCTCTTGCCGCGGAGCCGGCCCCCCGCCGCTCGCGACACCACAACAGCCACCACACATCGTCCGGCGCCAGCTCCGCCGCCTCGGTCTCCGCGCGGGCCATACACGGCGGCAGTCTGCCCTCAGGAGTCGACACCTGTACGTTATACATATAATTTATTTGTGCCGTTAGATGAAAGACAAAGACTACTCAATGCATACATTCTTTCGCCGAATCCACTCCTCAGGCAGCCAAAGCTCACCTAAGTAGTAAGTGTGTATCGAACTATGTAGCAACTAGGCTACGGAGGTGGATTAGTCTAATATACGATCACAATGCGGCTCGTTAAACCTCACACTGAACTTATAATATATTCTGAGGGCTAAGCACCATGTTTCTTCTGAACTGAAAACACACTGATAATGATTTTTACCATTGGTACTTACCTTCTAGTCTAAAATACCACATCATCAACAGTCTATATATGTCCCCACTGCAGGGGCTCAGGCCTACTTTCCTACAGAGAGTGTATGGGTCATAGTCCACCACACTGGCCCAGTGCGGATTGGTAGACTTAACTCATATCTTTGAATTTTTTCTCAGGAGTGTGCAGGTTTCCTCACGATGTTTTCCTTCACTGCTGTGCATTGCATTTTTATCATTCGTACAAAAATGCCAAATTATAAATTGGAACTCATTGGTACGAGCCAGGATCGAACCCAGACCTCGATTGTTCAAGGATTGACGCTCCATCCAACTAAGCTGCCACGGCTGTTTACATCACCACCACCATGTAATGTAATGACATATATTATGACATTACTTTGTGAAGCTCTGTTTTGCTCATGTCAAACGCGTAAGTGTACGGGTCGTGATAGTTGAACACACACATATAGTGTAAACGTTTAGTGTATGGGTAGAGTAGGTAGTTATAACGTGTGATAACTGTCTACTTTGATGAGTGTTGTGTGTTTGCAGCGTTCCTGATGGGTGAGGAGACTGGGTCCCGCGGGGGCTACCTGGCGACGGTGCGGTGCGTCAACCCGCCCCCCCTCGCTGAACGACGAGTCTCCGCATCGGACGCTCACTGTCCCGCCGACACCGAACTCAACAGGTACATACAGTTTACTTACGTTAGATAAGTCCTCAGCGGCACATAACCACAAATTCGTGATAATACTACGTAGTGAGAAAAATATATATATTTCTGACACAACAATGGCTAAAATTAAAACTCGTCTAGAAGTATGAAAGTTTCAGGAAATTCTCAGCTAATGACTACACGATTGCAATGCAATAACTTCAAATAAACTATAATGGAAAAAAATATTCGAAGCCCTTGAATTACGTGCGTACGTACGTACGAATGACGTACGAAATTCAAACATTTATGAGCGGCCAGGACTGCTGAACCTTTAGAGTATGTATAAAAATCGACTGTAGCTTGTTATACAATGAACACTCCTCTTGACTGACACTATTAAAAATGTATATACTGTATATACACAGCTAAATTAACTAAATACGTTGGATTTTCTGTCTCCTCCTCCTATAAACCCATACTCTTCTTTCTGTCTGAAAATTTCCCCCTTTGAAATCCTTAATTCAGCAACATAATTTTTGAAAAATTTGCGTGTTATAATAATCATAAATTTGTTTATTGCTCTACATAGAAAGTTATTAAAATAATATTACATTTTTCACTTGTGCTGTATGCTAATACTGTCTGTAAGAGACTGGTGCCTGAAATAGGTGTGACCCTGTGTTACAGGTCACCAGGCTCAGACGTCGCGCTATGCCATATGGCCGACGGTTTACGCCATTTGTTATTTCATAAAGGCTCAACACGGAGTGAGCTCGATGTCTTGTGATGTCACTCAATCCATTCGTATGTAGTGTCTGCTGTTGTTTGCAGGCGGAGCAAGCCGGCGTTCCCGATGACGTACACGGCGCGTGCGACGCTCGAGATCGGCAGCGGCAGCGTGGGCGGGGGCCGCGCGGTCACCACCACCACCGCCTCCAACCAGGTGCGTACCGCCATCCCGCCGCCTGCGTCGATACTCTCGACACCGCCTACCATCCGACACCCCCGCACCCACCGCAGACATACAGACTGCGGACCGCCCGATAAACAATACAACGACACTCGTTACATGAAAAGAAACAAGAAATTCTCAGCTAACACAGCTAATTACAGTCCTTCGTCTATCGTGGATGATATTTCTAATAATAAACAGGCTAAACTGATGCGAGCTCTGTTTAAAACGGACGAATCAAATGGTGGTGGTACTGAATCTAAAGAAATAGAAATTGAACCGCGCGGCCCCGAAATATCTATTGAAAAAACTGAGTTTGAAAGTAAGCCTGCTAAAGATGGCACAGAACTATACAGCAACAAAAATGGGTCTTCAATAATATGGAAGAGTTCGGTCGACAACTGGTACGATTCTTTGACTAACATCAACCCTCTAAATATGGAAAGTCTATTCCATCAAAATTTTCCACCGCGTGAGACGGATGATAAAACAACGAACAAAGATATCGATTTACATCATCTACTTGGACACAAGTCTTACGGGAAGCCAGTATATCGAGATATCAACGACAATCAATGCGAGGATTTGATGTTACCAACAAGACATCCACAAGTTGAATGTCGTCCCCGAAACACTCAAAAAAAGCAGTTTAAAAACAATTCTCTAAATAACTTAAACCAATGTAAACCGTGTGTACCAGGGTTTCGTGACATTAAAATTAATGAATGGTACCAATCTGCGCCTTCGTACATCAAGGCCGTGCCTCCTGAGATCCGTCCAACCGCATTCAGTAATATATCCGGAGAAATACATCCGTATAAATCCAAAACAGAACCCGACATATCCTTCCAAAATATTGCTTCTGGCAATATTTACAACTGGTCGGAACCATACTCAAATTGTAACGTTATACCGATTGCCAAAATTCCATTACAAATGAAACAAAAATACGAGGAACATGAACAAGAATCTCAGTATTCGTGTGATGAGTATGTTACTAATCTTCGAGATTATACAAATAAATCGTACATATTAAAGCAAAATATTAGGGAACGTTTAAATAACCTTAAAACTGAAACGGAAACAATAAATCCTAAAAACATTAGGAAGATGACTATAGGCATTCCAGCACCATCTGATATCGTTGCTACAGAACGCGTCACTGATACTGATGGTAAAGTGCATCCAAGTAAAGTTATTACTGCCGCTAATGATGATGTAATATCACATATCTGTGACGATGACGCGCACGTTGCAACACTTACAACAAAGAGTTACAACGACACATTTTTCGGAGATCATTACCACAATGTCTCTGTTAGGTCCAGTACTCCAGTACCGTCTGCAGAAAACAGTGCTACTGAAGTTGGAACCAGAGAAATGGAACAATCTACAATTTCGAGCGTAGAAGATCAAGAAATTATTGTTAACGAAATGAACAAAAATATCAATTTAGACTCTGAAAAGAATCTCGAGAACGAATCTCAAGATAAATTTGTTACTGGAACTGAATTTAATTGTAAAGAAGAAATAATGTTAGGGGATTCTCCGTCTACTCAGCAAGAACAACTCGAACCAAATCTCGTTGATTTGCCTACTGATGTTGATAAAAATTATAACAAGAACGTTTGTTTTAAAGAATCAGCCGATACTTTGCATTGTAACAATGATAATAAAGCAATAGAGTTAATTGATTTCTCATCGAAAAGCCGCGATAACGGTGGGTCACTCCGCACTGATGTTGAATTGTCTGATTTTGGTTCAAATAATTGTTGTGACCCCTTTTCAAAATACTTGACTGATCAACAGAATTTATTTCAGGCTTTGCAAGAGAATGATATCGTTGAGAATCAAGACTATTCCGTTAGTATAGATGACAGTGAAAATCTACATAAATGTGATAATGAAACTATACCTAACGTTAAGACTGTAAATATGAAGCTGAAGAATTTTGTAGAATCATGTTTTTGTGATGATGTGCCTTGTAAGGGACACTATAAAGATGATAATGATGACAAAGAAATGAAAGCAACGTCGAATGTTGTCGCTATTGTCAAAGAAGATACAGAGAGTGTCCTGTCCGTAGCAGACATCCCTAGTAACGCTTATGTTCTCCTAACACATCCCAACCGCTTGCTCACCCCTTACACCGAAGATGGCACAGTACAAATAGATTGTAAGAGTGATGTCACTGATACTAATACCAAGAAAGAAAAGCTTAGTTCAAAGAAAAGTAAGATTGACAAGAACATTTTAAGAGCTTTAATTTTTAGAGAATTATTTAAACGTGATCGCAAGACAGGCAGTCAGGCTGTTATCAAGGATGAGGAGGTAGGCTTCCCTTTGTTTATTGCTAAGGATACTGGGCTTTATAAGGGTGGTCCATTTATAATACTTTATAATAGTAGAATGTGAGCAGTTGACGTGCCTTGGGTCCATGTGGTTGTGATAGCACCCTAACATGGTATAAAAGATTGCATCATCTATTGAAATAATTACTTGATTTTTGTATACCTAATTTTTTATATAAAACAGATCTCTAAATGACAGATTGAATTAGCCCATAGAATGTCAGGAACTAATTATAATAATTAATAAGTATTGCCCAGTATCCTTCCCTTAAGGGGATTCCGATGATAAAAATTTCATACAAAATTTCTTTTACCATAATCTTATAAATGAAGATATCTGGATTAGTGCAGTAATTATCCAAAAATAGAACATTGGATTATAATGTCAGGAAATGATTTTCATTAAAATACAACTTCACAGTAATTCACCATTTGGAGCAACAGCTGCGATAGGGCAAATATTCCAGTTGTATGCTGGTGAAATTCATATCCTGCCATCATAATCCGATGTCCTATTGTTAGGTAATTAATAATCGAAATCAGCTATTCAATTTAAAAAGATCGTGGAAAAAGAAATTTTGTGTGGGAGCATTCTGACCGAATTCCCGCTAAGTCTCGTTCATACGAAGCAGATAGCTTTCTGGTCGCATTTTACCGATGTTTCGCCACTAGTAGTCATTGAAATGCTAATTGGGTACTTGACGCCAAATTAAACTGGGGTTGAATTGTATTTGATACCGTAACGGACTTTAAAAGAAAGCCCCTCAATATGAAAATACCTATTTTTCATTCGGATTTTACAAGAATTTTATGTCTCAAAAATTCCCATTTTTACTATCTCAAACCCTCAAATAGTAAAGTGCTTTTAGATTTAGTTCCTTCATTGCATTTTTAAACGGTTTCTTATAGGGATATAAACACATATAAATATTATTTTACGAGATAACTCAAAATATCGATACAAGCTTATGCTAGCATGTGACGTCACAAAAGTCGCCCTATTTATATGGAGCGTTTTAGCACCGCGTGACTAGAATTACTTTTCGTCGGTTTGTGCTAAAAAGTTTCGTCGGGTCGAATTTATATTTATGTTTTTACATGGTCTGTCGAATATTTTTTTGTCAAATACCCAATTGCACCTGGCGTTCGTTTCGTGTGAATGAGGCACAGTGCTATGTTTTAGTTACCTGCCGAGACTGTTAACGGAGAACCAAAAACATACAGGTTTAATTGGAATAATCAGGCGGTTAGGATTTCGACTTGAAATTGTGTATAGAAAGAACAACTTCCATTTTAAAATGTTTAAAGTTGCAGTTTTCTGCAAATTGAAAAGAGTTGTTTCAAATTCGGCCTGCACTTGTACACTATAAAAAATCTAAGTATAATCTAAATATATATATAGAAAAATACTTGAATTTCATTTTGCATTTATTTTAATTGTACACAATCATTGTTTCTGTACTAAGTGACAGTGTCAAATGTAATTTTATTGACGCCATCTTTGTTTTCAACGTTAAGTCTCACCTGTTTCGTGCGTTTTATATGTTTTTGTACAAATACCAAAATATACAAACATGGTAACTGCATCACTTTTATTTGATAAAGGCCTTTTAAAATTATAAGCGTACATGTCCAGGCCCTGTGACGTATAGGTAGTCGAAATTAAAAAGGTATATCATAGTCTATTCTATACGCAAAGCTAAGTGGAATCCTAAGAGTGATCACGCACTGCACATCACTAAAACCACTGGCCACATAAGACACAACTATGCACTAGGTGATGTAGACCCAAAAAATATCTAAGTACTGACGTTCTATGCGACCAGTTGTCTAAAGCGTCCTAATCGACAAGCGGTCGCACGATTTTGCTACCCTGCAGCCATCACTGGGGACACTCGTAAAATGTGTGTTTGATCGCGATTTCATATAAATATTCGTGTAATCGTTTGCTTATTAGACAACGCCTTTGGAATGGCAGTGCGCGATAATTCAAAACTACAACTTATTGAAATTTTTCCTAGTATGTATAAAAAGGACTGTCGGAATTGCGGCTTCATGTTTCATTCGAATCTAATAGTACATCCGGTTTCTCAGCAAAAATTAGTTTTTAAAAAAAATATTATTTTAAAGTTTTGTTTTTATTTTTTATACCATACTATTTTGTATGATTCTTACGACTTAGGCAGGTGATTAAAATTCAACCCTGTACAGGTCTATTCTTTCTTAAAGTCTTAAGGTGAGAGTACATTTTAATAGGCTGCATTGAATTGGTCGGAGCACACGCCATGATTGCTATCATTACATCCATACACTCGTATATCATTATTGTTTATCTGACTCATAAGCCCCAAAACGGAAGAAAAAATCTTTTAAATCGTCAAGGTTTTCATAGATACCCTCTTGATGAGAAATGCTATATTTAAATTAGTCTAAAGAGGAATTTGACTAAAGTTTAGTATGTCTCATAGTGCAGCAAAGTGCCTAAAATCGTTGATAACTTTTGTTATGTAAATCGAACTTGTAACGCAACTTTGATTAATAATAAGTAATCACTAGCATAAAGTTAATATTTGATGATAGTGAGGACGTATCTGTCGAGCAAGACTAAACGAAGAATAGATCTGTGACAGGCGTGTCTCAGTGCTGGAGGTACCAGGGTGCTATAAGTGTGGCTGGTTCTCAGGTGGACACGGCTATACCGTTCAGTTGCATCACAACACCGGAGGTTGTGGCCAGTTGCAACACGACGCCGTCCACCGCTCAGGCCGCCGTCGCTGTAGATCATAAGGTAACTACCATTTGCAATCATTATTAAAAACTATCGACTCTACATCTCTAGCAAAACTATATATTGCCATCACTGCGGAAACTACAATTCAAAGCCACTATGAAGAGTACACTGTACAGGCTCTACAACAATCACAATTAAAATTGTTATATTGAATCACTGTGAAGATTACAATTTACGGTCTTTACATACACACTACTTTGAAAACTGCAAAGGGCACAAAATTCACAGTCACTACGAAAACGATTAACAAGTTATTACAAAAAGTACAAATTATAATTAGGCTTAATATTTTGATTTTCTCATAATAATCAGTCTGACGCAACTTAGTTCCAAATTACTTCACGACAAATTGTCTGAAACATGGCAAAGCATCAAAGGCGCTACTAGAGCATTGTTAGCGCCACTGTCCCTACATTATGTATGGTAGAGAATGGACGTAGATTTTGCTCCGTTTTAGATTTGGTAGGTTTATTTTCGCTGTATGGAGTCCTGTCTCTTATTACGCAGTATACGTATATTACATACTCTTTGATAATAACTAAGCAACCACTTGAGAAGTACTTGACGTAGGTTCGTGAGAACGAAATGAAACAACTGAAAATTGTTACTTGAAATCGGTGTCTATAACTACGATTTACAACTACAACCAAAACCTGCTTAGTAAATGTGTATTAATTGTTGTATCTATTGCTGTATCGCGTGTTCTTGCAGCCACTTCAGCTGAGCTCTAGCTACCGCGCCGTGACTAGTCTCACGGGCGGCACCTCGACCGCGTCGCAGGCGGACCCCGCCGCCTCAGCAGCCGCCGTCCCATCCGCCGCGGACACCGCCAGCGCAGTCTCACAGGTACACACGACAACAAATATATACATACTGCAATATGACAATTTACATTAACTTAATATCAATTTTAAATGCCCACAGCATAAAGCTCTAGATCCATTTGAGAAGATCCACGGTGTTTAAGACATATCCGTATAATGTCTACAGCGTCTAAATGTACGCGAAAATGTCACAAATGCGTTACTGTGCTACAGTTAAACTTCACCTAGCTAGCGACAATGAAACAGCTTTATTAAACTTTCTATAGTGAATGGTTTACTCAAAGGTAGAATGTAGATGTCAAAACCGTAACGACTGTTGCACAGCGGCAGTATCAAATACGGTCCCAATTGCTACACAAACTTTATTAGTGACTATATGTATAATTTTTATAGTTAACAAGCTTTTTTCCCACGACTTAGTCTGGGCCGTTCCATGCAAAATGTATGAGAATATTAATTATCTTCGTATTTTTAGAGAATTTATTCAATGTTAAGTTTTAGTGAAGTTGTTCTGCTATTCTTGGCGGAGATAAAGTCAAAAAATCAAAGATGATATAAGTAGGTCAATACGTTCTTCAGTTATAAATTGTGCAACTAAACTCGACTTTGTTTTATTTATAGAGATTTGTGAAATGTTCGTGCAGTAAAATATTAGTAAATTGAGAAAACACTTTAGTTAAGTGATGTACATATTTGTTTGTATGCAGCCTCGCAGTGTGATCTCGAGCAGTTTCAACGGGCTACCGCTCTCCAGACCAAACTACGGCTCCACGGCGACAACGGCTCCAGATGAATTTAAGGTAGGCCTGTGGTTCAAAAATGTAATACGTAATAGCGGTATCATGTGCAGGGAGATCACCCGATCATTGACACTACCTTAAAAGTACTCTGTGTATTAGCTTTATATAGGCAATAATGAAACGATGGTCTTGTATAACGAAAGTGAAAAATGTTAATTTTTAACATTAATTAGGTTACAACTCAATGTTGGGGTCATCTTTTATGTATAAAACCTGTGTCAGACGATCCCGCTCGTCCATAACTCTATATAATCTCTGTAAAATATAAACAAAATTACTAATTATAATATACAGTAAGTGTATAATATTTATTATTATTACTATTATTTATCTTTGTTAATATTACAAATTAGTAATAAGATGATTTAATATTTCGACAATGTGATATTGTGTGGGGGTGAGTGAGTATGTATGTAAGACGTTTCATGAATGTGTGCGTGTGTGTGTGTAGGGGGGCGATAGACGGGAGAGTGGACGTTTTACTTAATAACTAATCACCAAGAAACAGCAGATTTCATCAATGGGCTTGCACTTGACTTACTACACATGTATTGCTTAAGATAAGAGAATACGACAAGGAAGCGTAAAAAATGTTTATTTTTTTTTATTTTTGGGGGAAAATTTCGGTTAAGTGTCTATCAGTCTGTAACGACGATTGAAAATATATATATTATTTCGAAAATTAATTTATACTGTTACTCAACAGAAATCACTCGACGAAAACGGCAACGCAGTACACGGTTTCAGCTCACCACTATCAGGTTCTAGTCAACACAAGAAACCGCGCAGGAAAAAGTCTTCCAAAAACGAGGCAGTGATCAAATCTCACGAGATAGACGGCTATCAGGGCAACAAGGATCTCAACGAGGTGTTGCGGTTCATAGAGTCGAACGCAGACAACTCCCGCGCACACAAACTAGGCCGAGCCAAGCACAAAGACGACTCCGACGAGAAGGGAGGGAAGAAACGATCGACCGAGAGGCGCAAAGACAAGGAGAACAAGATTAAGAGAGCTACGTCCATGGAAGAGCTCTCTAGGACTAAGCTCGAGGACCTGACGGATAAGCCGTCTAAGAAGGAGCGTTGGACGGACGGCTCGGCGCCCGCCAAGGCGGAGCGGCGGTCGTGGGGCGATGACGCGAGAGACAACTGGTCGTATCGAGATGACGTCACTGAAACTGTGCCGGACGCCGACTTCCAGACGGTGAGTCCTTCACTAACACAACTTGAATCCGATGCATGAAGCATGCACACTCAATCCGGAGGTCCCGCGTTCGATTCCCTGTGGGTATACCTGTCGGTACTCAGTTCAGTTGGTGGCAAGAGTATTTTGTCCGCCTGGCTAGCCGCCTAAGTCTGCCGCCAAACAGCAGTGTTTATACCCTTATTGTGTTCCGGTATGGAAGGTATTGCCTCATTAGCTTGAGGCGTCTGGGTTACTAACACTGGGTCACTTACCATCAGGTAAGATGAAGGCCAAGTCCAAACCCATCATACATTAGAAACACACATACAGGGGGTCTCTATTCATAGAATATTTTTTTTATCTTATCGTGTAGATACACAGTACACAAACCCTAGTGTCAGAGCTGTTGAGCCGACATAGTGCTCTGACATGACTCATGTAACTGCTAACTGTCGTAGATACTACCTCTAGATAGTAACAACGGCTTAAAGTATCTTCCGAATCACGGAATCGTCTTACTGTTCAGACAATCAGGTGATTCAGCCTGCAATGTCCCAACCGAACTGGGAAAAGTCTCACAAAGTATTGTTTGACAGCGTCTCTACCGGTAATCGAACCCGGGACCAGACACCTGCACCGCGGAGGCCGCTACTTACCACCGTACTTTTTGATGCAATTGTAATTGTTTGTGTAGTAATATATTGTATGAGTTGTGTGGTTGAAGGTGACAAAGAAGCGCAAGGCCCGCCGCCGCGCGGACGAGGTGCTGGACGCGTGTGCCGGGGAGGGGCGTGGCCGCGTCGTCCGTGCGCTGTCCCCGCGCGCGCGCCGCGTCTCCGCCCCGCCCTCGGACCGCAGCAACGACTCCAACGACGACATGGACTCCGTGCACTCGCTGCCGGAGCCCGCGCACGCGGCACCCGCTGCGCACACGCACGCACCCGTCTCCTACGCAGACATCGCGCGCACAAGGTCAGTGACTTACACTTAAGCATGGTACAATAAAATAAGGTATGTTCTTCACGAAAGCGGGACAAGCGAAGAGCACATAATATGGCACAAGTATACGTCACGAATAAACAAAGCGTTGGTGGCGCAATGGATAAGGCGTGGACTCTCAATCTGAGGGTTCCGGGTTCAAATCTAGCCGTGTACCTATGAGTTGTTTTTCAATTCAAGTACATTATCCGATTGCTTAGCGGTGAAGAAAACATCGTGAGGGGAAACCTGCTTGTCTTGAACAGACTTCACATGTCCACAAATCCGCACTGGGCCCGCGTGGGTGGACTATGGCCCATACTATCTCTATAGGAGAGTAAGCCTGAGCCCCTGCAGTGGGGACATATATAGGCTGTTGATGACGATACGTCTACAATAGTGCTGCCATGAGTAGCATGTTTTAAACAATTACGAGTTTTGGTAGCGAGGATCGCAGCTGATGTCGTATGCTTGTTCCTGTCCCGTGTTTTCACCGAGATGTCACGGTAATGGAATCCAACCAGGCTTAGAATCTTATTGTACCATGCACCTAAGAACACTCTAGAAGTATGGGCGCGCCCTTGACTCTACAGTATTAGCTGATATTTAAGTGTATGTGTGTGGTCTAGCACATGGTAAAAGTTGAAAATTTAAAAATTGGTAAGTTTTGCACTGGACCAGTCAGGTGGAAAGTTTCCTCAACCAAATGAGGCGTTGGCTGTGTACATTTCACACCGAAACATAAAAGTGCTATCGACACTATCTGGCGACGAAATTAGCATTGTGGTAGCTAGCCAGGCGGATATAGAAAATCCCCTACCACCAACCAAATCGAGTACCGATAGTACGCGCACTAGAAATCAAACCCGGTACCGCCAGTTTGTTACTTCAACATTATAATGCAGTGATTATGAACGCGTAAGAGGTTTATAAAACGGGACATGTTTTGTGCCGTCAGACACAACATCCCCGACCTGATCGAGTCGTGCAACTTCTACGCGGAGGGCGGGGAGCAGACGGAGGTGCGGCTGGTGCGTGCGGAGGTGCCCCCCGCACCCCCCGACCACGACGGGTACCCCGCGCTGGAGGCGCGCGCGCACGGCCGTGGCACGAGACCCCGGGAGAACAAGCCCGCCCCGACGACCGTGATGCGCAGGGATCGAAAGGTAACTCATCCACAAAACTACGCGCTACAAACATAAATAATACCGATAGTCGATATTAACTGACCTTGTTGAGCCGACACAGTCCTCTAACATAACGTGTCGTCCGAAGCACGGAATGATTTTAATTTTCAGACAATCAGGTGATTCAGACTGAATATCGTAACCAAACTGGACAAAGTCTCACAAAGTGATTTTTTGACAATGTACCCACCGGGAATCGAACCCGGGACCTTCCGTGTGTTTTGCGCGTCTGAGCCTGACGCTCAGACAACTGTGCCACGGAGACCGTCGCGCCATCGACGTTATAAAACAAAGAGATCTTATCTCCTCTCTTCCTCTCGTTCGGCTGTGCTTCTTATCGTGTAGGTTCTAAGATTACAAATCCTAGTTACATAATATAGTACTACGCGTATAACAAACGTCATCCGTTCGATGTATGTGAATATCACGACATTTCCATGCAGTGTCCGACCTGTGACCTACCGTCAAGAGTTGTTGAACCTCCGTACGCTTCTGACATGGCTTATGTAGTTACTGCCTGGCATAGTCGAAATTAAACGCCTCATACCTTACATACGGAATTTTCTACGTGATAAAATCCGGAATAGCTCATAGCTCGACGAGTCAGTGAGCTGAAGTGGAAATGGACAGGCTACTCAGCCCGAAGAACCGATTTAGAGTAAAAGTTCTCGAGTGGCGACCACGTAATGGGCCGTCTCCCTACTAGATGGACCGACGACCTATTGGTCTAACGCCTAACTGAGTCTGTTTCTGAGGGGGTTCGCGGAACGTCGAACGACGAATCTATGCATAAATTTGTTCCGCGAAAGCGCCCTCCAGTGCCGCTCCCATACCTCAGGACCAGACGCCGTTATGCGTTAGACCTGTAATTAAGGTTACAGGTAGTTACTGGATTGTGGCATACCATGGATGAGGTCTATGTCAAGCAGTGGGCGTTTACCGGCTCTTGATGATGAAGAGCATCAGGTGAGATGGATGCCAAGTAACGAGTTGTGTTTGTAGCAGGTGGACAGTTGTGTGTTGGGGGAGTGTCCTGCGCCTGACGTGGTCGCGGACCGCCGCCCGCCCGTCATCCTGCTGGACTCGAGCGCGCGCCCCCGCGACATGGATGGCGTCACGTTCGGGTTCGACATCAACGAGCAGCTACTAGGTGATACAGCATGCCCTGCACACACTAGAACACAGCGTCATGCAACATGAATGTATCTACTTGTGCACTGATGATTTTCTTATCTACAAGGGACTCTTGACTCTCAGCTCTCGTTTAACCTGCACACTGATAATATTTGCAACCTACAAATATCTTGGCATGATTCTTCGTCGGCTTTTTAATCGTCCTTTGACCTATAAAATACTTTTCTATGCGTTTGTAAGTATGTTCGAGTCTGTTGTCTGGTCTCTACAATATCGGGTACACAAAGATCGAATAAAGAGGATACAAAACATCTTCCTAAAGGCACTCAGCTACAGAACAGGAACATTTCAAGATAACTCCATAAAGAAAAGAAATAAATTTAAAAGGTCATTATCAAAGTTATTATTACATTACATGTTTTGTATATGTTTAGATTATTTCTACAAAAAACGAAACGCAGAAAACAGGCAAGACTTAACTTTAGAGAACAAAGATGGTGTCAATGAAATGGCATTTGACGTTGTAACTTAGTACAAAAAGAATGATTTTTTATAAAGAGAATACTAACAAAAATGTGATTCTAGTATTTTTCTAAATTTAGATTATACCTTGATTTTTTAAATAGTGTACTATTACTCGAGTACAAAATTATGTATTCACTTTTTAACCATGTCACATTCATTTTTAATTGTTATTTCCCGCAACTCATTACATAGGAGCAAGCAAGTGTGTATGTGTGTACATATTTTAATACTCGAGTGTACAAGTGCAGGCTGGAGTTATTACTTTGATATTGCGAATCTTTATTTATTTTATATTTGTGTGTTATGTCAGGAGGTCCGCAACGACGTCCACGCTGCGACCTGGTGCGGGACGCTGTGGAGGTGGAGTCGACCGAGGGGGGCGGAGCGACGCGAGTCGCGGGCGTGGAGGTGCGCGCGGGGTGCACCGCCCTGCGCTACGTGCCGCCGGAGCCGCCGCCCCTGTCCGCGCATCTGCATCAGATCATAGACTACGTGGGCACCGGTCTGTACTACAGATATATTTAATACATCATTTTTATAATGTACTAGCTGACGTATACTATATAAATGATAGGTCAAGTCTCTACCTCAATCTAACCGGAGGTATAGTAAGGTGGATACTCTTCATTTGATTATTTTTTTCAGTTTTCATCTCATATAGCCCATAGTAGGCGGTCCGATCTCATTGTCTTTTTTTAAAGAACTACCGGTCTGCCCTTGTATTTACACTCCACAAACACATCTCTGCCGGGCCTTAATAGTACAGCCCGAACACTCGAAAGAAACTGTTTGAATCGATCAGATGACGTCATGTGATGTTTGTATACCTCTAGTGTTATCGCGAGCTATATTTTGTATCGTGTGAACGTAATTAGTAGAAGATTTATAAATATGAACTTATTTTAATTAGTAAAACGCGCTGTGCCGCACAAAAACTCTAACAACCTGTATATACCGTGTTGTATGAAAAAATAATTGATTCCTCCAGGAAATATGTCCAGCCCACTTAATAAATAATTATAATAAAAATAGTTTATTTTTCATAAAAAGACAGGAAACTACAATACTTTCAGGACCTCCTCTTAAGTACTGATGACTTGTGTTAGGAGGCCCTGCTCTTCCTAGTGTTGCTTTAAATACATTTTCATGACCTTATATTAATACATTTACATTCAATTATTATAACTAGTTAATATTAATAAATTATATTAAATTATAGTTAATAAATATTTTTTTAACTGTTTCATCTACTTATATTACTAATTAAGTAGCTTAAGTTCTGACGAATTACCTAAATTTGTCCATCAGAGAAATTCTGAGCTTAACCTTTTCCATAGGGATAATTTCTGTAGTTTCATTGTAATGTATTGTTACAGCGTGGGAAGACGTGGTGCGGTGCGGTGGGCTCGGCGGCGGCGGAAGCGGGGGCAAGGTCCGCTACTACGCGGAGTGAACGCGCACCAAGACTAGTTCTCTCTACAGACCAGTAACGTGTAAATATGAATATGATCGGGCGTGAGGCACTGCGCCTCGCTCGAGACACGTGTCACAATAGATATAGTGAAAATGTTACCTATTTATCAATTGACGGTTGACGTGTTGAATTTTGTGGTGTTAAGTGAATCTGAAGTGAAACTGTGCACGTAACTATTGAGTGACACCACGGGACCGAGTTCCTGTTATTGTTCCAAATAAATGCGCGATTCGTGAGCGTCTCAGACGCACGCTGTTCTGGATCGTTGTGCTTCGAGTGACGTCTGTCTCGGCGTCTGCGGGCGCTGATCCTGCGCAGGAAGCTGCCACTGAGCTGTTCTGTGAGCGATGTCCATTACGATGGTTCTTGTATAACTATGTACCCGGATAACGTGTAAGGAGACTGGTGACGAATGTACTCGTTGATTGTTTTGGTCCGTATTAATAGATCATACTCGAGATTATCCAGTGATTTTGTGAATGATCTCGGGTTGTACTTAATCGTGAGTATGATTTATTATGGTCAGCGTAAACGTTGGTAGTTCTTCTTGCGTTAAGGGAGTGATGGTGGTGAGTGTGTGTGGGGGGTCTCCTTACATCCCTGCCGCACCTTAGCAGGCGACTACAGAGACGACGAAATGAATATCGTTACATGTAATTAACACATATTCAAAGATTGTAAAACAACGCCATCTTTTGGCAGGTTGTTGTATTTCTCATACAGTAGCCGTTAATATGATTAAATAACTGTACCGTGACGTCACATACAAAAATTTTTGTTTATACGTTGTTAAAGGACTCTGATTGGTAAAAGCAGGCAATCCACTCGTACACTCAAGTATAAAAATATGTATCCACTTTTGTACCATGTCACACTCACCCTTTTTTGTTCCTATGAAGTGCATTAGGGAAACGTCATTTTAAGGGTAACGGTGACATGCTCCAAATGTGGATACATATTTTGTCCTCGAGTGTAGGTACAATCACAACGTGAACAGTATATTTCGTCACCAGTTTCATTGCCTTATACTTACTACCTTGTACTGATGTTGTCGTGATCATCTGTGTCTTTCGACTGGCGCATATATTTCATTATTCATTGCTCTTAGTGCTCAAACTAATCCAGCATACGCTTGCGAAGTACATTAAGCTGGCCAGCACTTGAGTAAAGTTCCCGCGATGTGCGCTGTAAGCATTTCTCGCGGCATTTGTACACTTGGGGCTGACGCGATTCGGGTTTTCTGGTCAGATACACATTAACTAGAATTCGCTTATAATGTTGACGTACAAAATTCCATTTACCATGATCTGAAAATAGAATAGCTTGTTTTGATTAGTGGTTATCTAAAAATAGGACAGTTTGACTTTAATTTCACCTACGATAGCCTTTTCGCAGCTAACGGGGGCCAGATATGTCATTTTATGAAAATAGTGATTCATTTTGAAGTTGCGTATCAATGATATTCATTTCCTGGCATTATAATGTCCTATTTTTAAATAATTACTGCACAAAGATATCCTTATGAAAAGATCATGGTAATAGAAATTTAGTGTAAAACTTTTGTCAGCGAGATTTCCTTATAATATTATAAATTAGTGTACTTGAATATTTCTGCTTTGTGCGCTATTATTGTTTAAGATATAGCGCTTAAGGCTGTTGCAATAAATGCGCTAATTATAAATATTGGATAATCTTTAACTGACAGCCACAGCAGGTTAGTGCAAATGTTCTACCGACACAATAGTCTTATGTCAAGTGTCAAATGGTACGAGAAAGAGTATATAAGCGTTGTCGCTGTGATTAGAATATTATTATGTTTTCACTTTGTAAATATCGAGGTGAACAAAATATTTGAGCATTTAATTAATGTTGCATCGAGAAAAACGTAAAAAATAATTACAATTTCATTAAAAATCGTTATCCATTAGTCTGGAGTTTTGTTACGAATTGGAGATTTGTCTATTTTCAAGCCTGGCGTCAAGTAACCTCAATTTTTTTAAATAATGTATCAAGTATGTACAGAAATGTCACTCGTGTAAAAAATCACTATAAATGTATACACAAAAATATTGGAGTATGTATGTTTGGGACGCAATGAGCTGGTGAATGGAATTAGTTCTAAAAAGGTTCAATTAGTTCTTAAAAGATCCATTCAGATCCAGTCTCATGTGAAGAGAAGAAAAAGACCAAGAGGCTGAATGCTGTTTTGGAAATACACTGCTCCGCGTCAGATTTAGCATGACCAGCGTGCTGCCATGCATGCTTTTGCGGATTGGGAATTGCTGGAAGATTTTATTAAATCTAAGATACTGCTGCCCATTTCCTGAATATTTTTCCTTAGTTTACGACACCCATGATATGTCATTTGGACTTCGGGGTCAACTGAGCCCACAAACTACTTAGCCCGCGGGTTCAGTTGACCAATGTAATTTTTTGGTAGGCGACTCGACTCCACTTATCGGATGACCCAACCCGCGGGTACAGAATTGATATAGCCTATATATATTGAGTGGCGTAAATATTTAATAACCTAAAATAATACTTGTTATCTGCTTGAAATCGGTGCGTCATTCAACCAAAACAGAGAAAATCGACACCGATTTCAAGCAGATAAAAAAGTAAAGCTTTTTAGTTTATTGGTTATTAAATATTTACCTCTTCAGCTCGCGGACTGAGTAGACCCTTAAGCGGTAGTAGACAGTGGGTGACTTATCTCGAGTTAGGTCGTCCGATAAGTCGCCTACAAAAAAATTATTGGTCAACTGAACCCGCAGGCTAAGTGGTATGTGGGCTCAGTTGACTCCAAAGTCGTCATTTAGTGATCCTTTTCTACAACTGACAAAACACTTAGTTGGGACTAGTCGAAGAGTGACAATTCTGTACTTTAAATCCTGAATGTGGCATCAAAAACTAAACACCATATATTTTTGTTGTGAATTTAATGTACATAAACTGTAAAAGTCCAGGATGACAATGTATTGGTTAAAATATTATGTGACGAGTAATATTTTGTTTCTGTTATAATGTTTACTGTGCTTGAGTTTTGTTATGTTATCACTATTTGGTAGACACCCTCTAACTAGCCACTCATGTCTAATTTTTGTTATGTAATTTTTAAGTTATACCGTTTTAAAATAGTGTAAATAAAATGAAGATCTTTTAAGGTGTGTAACTGGCCATGTTTATGTGAGTGAATTTATCATTTGGTTTCAGACTTTGTGAGTGACCGCAGTTTGATTTAATAACATTAAATTACAATCGACCAGGTTAAAAACTTTACATTTTGTTGTTATGATTCTTCATTTGTAAGGAAATTGATTATAATTGGATGACTTATATTGCTGATCCAACGTTTATTTACAAAAGGTATTTCGTTCGAATTGCTTGCACCCAAATCGTTGTCGTTTATATTGTTCCGTCGTTTTTGTCACTCACACAGATTAAGCCAATTAAGAATTTATGTGTGGTCTAAATGAAAAATTAATTATGTATATATAACCTATTAAATTGAGTGGATATGAAATTAAATTGCGATTCGCGTTTTTGTGCATTTTGCAATATTCTACGAGACCAGCGTTCTCAAATTATTGGTTTCGGATTAGATTATAATGAAAAGAATATAATGGCCACAATATATATTTGGATTTATGCCCTACATAAAAGGCTTAGTTTTATCCTTATTAAAAATGTTGGCGTTAATAGCTTGTTAAAAAACTATGTAGAATTTACAAAATAGCACAAAACGCGAAACAAAAACTACGTTACATTGAGAGAAACATTTGCGTGATAAATATCAAGAGGTTTGACCAAACTAAAATTTAAATTATATATGTATGTACACCCGAGCACAAAAAATATGTGGTCATTTTTTCACCATGTCACATTCACTTTTTAATTGTCATTTCCCTCAACACACTGCAAAGTAACGAAATGGTTTTTGAACCACGTCACATTCACTCTTGCTTGTTCATATTTAGTGTGTTGAAGGAAATGTCAATTAAAGGAGAATGTGACATGGTTCAAAAGTGGATACATATTTTTTCTATTCGAGTGTACCATGTCACACGCACCCTATGTTGTTCCTATGCTGTGTGTTTAGGGAAATCTCAATTAAAGGTGAATATGACATGGTACAAAAGTGGGTGCATATTTTTGTACCAAATCTGCATACAAGAAAGTGTAGATATGCAATTCATCGCATTGGAACCGCAATAAATAGGTTTGTGTAGATCTATTCGCCCACATCGTCCATTCATTCAATATTGTGTATATTGAGCGTGATGACTTGCAGGATTACGTGAAAACGTGTGTTAACAAATGTACTGCGGACGACGTTGTCGGTGTCGTGTCGGTCGCTAGCAACTGTCGACAACATCACTCGCAGGTCACGTGAAGAACCTTTGAATGTTTTGTATCAATTATAAATTATGTTGCTCAAAACACTACGCTTTCTGCGAATGCATCCAAAATGCAATGCTTACAAGTTTGTCGTATTACCAAATTATTTATGTGTCAAATGAGAGGCTGGCGTGAGTGTACAATCCTGCATGTCAGCAACTTCCAAAGCGTCATCGTAGACTTAAAGCTAGTCGATATTAAAAAATAAAACAAAAAAATATATATTTGTACATCGATTCGTGTAACATTTCGTGAAAAAAATGTAGGTGTCGAAGTTTTATTTTTTAACTATACTTACATACGGATAAGGTCTAAAATATCGTGTTATATATGTTGTAAGATAACTGTTGCGTTGAATATACCTACGCGCAACGGTCGCGCGCGGCAGACATTTTTGTTGTTGTTGAAAGTTTTGGTGTGCAAAATTAAAGGCGAGTTGCGATAGTCCATAAACTAGATAACAATCCATTATTTTCATAATGCTTCGAATAAAACGTATGTCCACATTTGTAAATATCAAATTGTATTTCATTTCCATTTTGGATGTTTGGTCACGAAACTTCGTTGAGATTGATATATCAAAGTACTGAAGGGATGCTCATATCAAAGGAATAGAGAATACAATAATAATTAATTATCGTTTATTTCTCTTGTAAGATATGTAAATAGTTGTGCAGGAAACTAATGGAGTTTTTTTTATCGTTATAGTGCGTATAGACGATCTCCGAGTTTGTGGATGTTGTGACAACGCGACACAGATGTCGTCTCGTTGTTTTGTGCGTTCCTCTCGAGGGTGGGCGAACCATCGTTGTTAGTACGCCCTGGACATTTTATAACATGGCCCTTAGGGGCGGCACCCACCCACCGATTCTGTTCTGATCTACCTAGATCAGAATTGAAACCTGAGGCTAAAATGCCGTATAAAATGTACCGATCGTCACACAGCTATCTACCCGAACCGTGTAGATCGCCTGACATCCCTGGTAATAACGTTTTGGCCGGTCAGAAAGACAACCTGGAGACTAAGTACACTAGTCTCACACTATATCTCTCGACAAACGCTAGATTACGACTAAAAGCAAATCAAGAAATCCCGACCGGTGAGTATGGCGCGATCATCCCGGATTATATTCTGATCTAGGTGGATCAGAATAGAATCGGTAGGTGTGGGCCGTCGCTTACTGACGGAGGTCAAACGTCATTATTTTCAAACTATTAAGGTTTCATAAGGACTGTCTGAAGTTAAACATAAGTGATAAGACAACGCTAGCCGACAATATAAATAATTTATCTTGTTGTGTTGGACACCATAGCAACAATGGTTCGACACCGTGTTGATGAAATAATTAACGTGGCTGTATCTTACTATAATGTAACTATTCGGTTGGAATCAATCAATCTCATCAGACTGATTTATGTAATCTACTATAATTATTTATTTAGTGGAATTGATACTGAACTGGCAATATAAGCACAAATATAAACTTATTTAGTTCGTAATTCTTTATGGGAATCCGTTATTCTATTAAATACATACTACATCTTCGTGTTATATATCCGGTCATTTACGGCCACTTCCCATTATTGTTTCGGTTTTCAGTTTATTTAAATCATGAACACACAAAAAGGATCGGACCACGAGGAATATTTTTTCGCATGTCGGAATACGAAAAAATGTTTACCGTTTGGTTCGACTAAATATATGGAACTGAGAGAAAGACAATAATAATAGGAGATTGAATTTAAATGTAGCTTTATTTTTGCATTATCACATTATCTCGAGTAGTATTTTTTCGTGAATTTTGCTGATACACTATATTTTTAAAATGTATGTAGAAAATAAATTATTATCGTTCTAAAAATATTTATCACACTAATGCATTAAGTGCATTGCGTGCGACTTAGAAACTTTTTTGTTTATACACCCACTTTTAAACTTGGTTTGGCGAGTGTCTGAGAAGTGGTCGAAGAAAAAATTTAGGTGGTGGCCGTACAAGGAAGTGGCCGTAGCTGACCGGAGCTGGCAATGGACGTGCGTTAATTTCGCAAACACTCGAAAATGGCCACACCGAAAATTTACGTAATAATCCGTATGAGGCTTTTGAAAAAGCAAAATTGTAAATTTGCCCCAAAATATGTTATTGAAATTTGTACAGAACGACGTCGTCGGGTCTGCTCAGACGCGCACATAGTCCTCAATAAAGATATTGTGCCTAAAAATTATTTGTTTACTGGGTAAATTACATTCAACGTTATGCAACATCGATGCATAAAATAATTAAATCTATAACGTCATTTAAAATGGACTAGTTCGGATCGAACGTTTGTAAACGTTCAATTGATTTTGTTTTTCTAAAAATTGATTTCTTCTTGTATTACTATGTTATCTAGCTGTTTATACCGCTCAAATATTAAAGAGATACGAGTGTGGTAAAAGTTTAAAAGACTTTACACACTAAGAACTCGAAAAACTATCAAATGAAGGATATTGCCAAACCATTCTTCCTGCCTTCTCCGTTAATTTATAATTAAACGATACAGCCACGTTGCGGGTTTCTTACCACGAGAAACGTTTCGATGGAACGCATTTCGTAGTAGGGGCCCGGCCACAATGAATGAACTGGCGCTCAGAGCTTACCGCCTCGCTACTACGTATGTTACTTCTTGTGCAGAAAGCTGACAAACTTCTCTTATTATATAAAGAATGGTTTAATTCGTTTGTCAAGCAGAAAGGCCTTGAGATCTAAAGAAAAACGTTTACTTGGAATGTATGGCTGAGCTAAAATTAATTATTTGAGCTGATAAATGTAATTATTTTATTTAGACAGGAGTGATACCGCTTAGGAAGGCTATTTGGCGAAGTGTAAATGTATAAATAATATTAAAGAAATATAATTTTTTAGGATTGTCTCATTATCTGATCGGACTTTGAAAGATTTGGATATTGTGTCTTAAGGCATGTCGTTCAATAGGCGACAGTTGAAACGCTGCACAAATTCACCGAAATGTTTAAACAAACACCTGACAGTGTGCAGAGTGGGACGGAGTCTAACGAACGACTAGCTCGCGGGCTATTCTCAGTACAGTCGCTAGCGAAATTGTTTTGTGAAGTTTGTTTTTTTACTTCAGATAATGAGACAGTTGTCCTGTAACATAATATGTATTCATACGAAAAATTATTTATCTGCTTATATCTAACTCTTTCCAACGCGTTTTTACTTTGTTCCCATTGTTGTTCACATGTAAGTCTTAATGATCGACTGTTCATTATTGAGAAGTAAGGATTACTATTTCATTTAAGTCTAATTTGAAGGCATTCAGTAGAGGCAATATAATTGATGTATTTTGGAGTAAAAATTATATTTCCCTCTAATATTTTTAAGAAATATATACAGAACTTGTTCTTTCTAGAAAGCGTTATCGAATTCGAATTTTACCAGGCAAGACCTCGCACTCTTAACATATTATTGATAAAAACACGAGAAGGACGACTTGTATGTATTGACCATTTGTAATTGATTAGCAGTGCATTGTGTTTGAAATTTATTTTAATGTATAATGCTAGATCGATTTAATTAGTTGTAATAAGCTCACTCCAAATACATCAACTAATGCTACAAAAAAAAATTCTTCAAAGAAAAATAAGAATATATTTTTATAGTATTGAACATCTAAAGTTGGTTGTCTGACATATACATTTAAAAAAGACAGATATGAACAAAGTAAAAATGCAGTTGCAACTGTAACAGTTTTGGTTAAATAAAAAACTGCATTGTAACCATCTGCAATTTACAGTTATGTACTTTTTCACTGTTTCCGTTTTCTTAATAAAAATGTTGAAAATATCATTGTTTCTATTTATTTTAAAAGATATTTTTCTTTCTACTATTGGGGAGGCCTATGTCCAGCAGCGGACGTTTCCCTTACTGCATGCTAAAATGTAAATTCAATCTTCCAACTTGTTTGTCCGCGTTCCAGACTTTTCCCTTTAGTTGGTTCTTCTACTTGGTAGTACAAAATCTGTTCAGTTGCTAATCTAGTGCATTGAGACTCTGGTAAACTGCTCGCAAAGGGACTTTTCACACCAGTGTCGTCGAAATATACTATTGCTACCGTAACGTATGAATAAAAAATAGAATAGGTACACTCGATTACAATAATATGTAGTAGTAGTTGCCATTTCCTTACAATACATTACATAGGAACAAGAATGAGTGAATGCACAGAGGGAATGTGAGATGGTACTAAAGTGGATACATATATCGAGTGTACACAGATTTATCGATATAATAAATAAATAATACGATATGAAATTTCATTATACAAGATACAATATTATGGAAATAAGTACCAAAATTGTGTCTTCTTTTGTTTGTAATACTGGTCGAGTCGCGGGCAAACACTAGAAAAAAATTAGTTTAAAAAACCTAAAAAACACACTTTTAAAGCACTTCGAACTAAAAAGTTAAAAATAATTTTTGAGAAAAAAAAGCGTCGGGCGCTTTGTTCCATATTTTTCGTACATCGAGCGCCCGACGCTTTTTTTTTCTTCACAAAAATTATTTTTAACTTTTTAGTTCGAAGTGCTTTAAAAGCGTATTTTTTAGTTTAATAAACTATATTTTCCATTTTTTAGTTCAATTTGTTGACAATAATAATAAAAAAAAGTAAGTTCTTGTCATTAGTATTGTAAATCTCCAACAGAGGGTGCACAGATGTAAAAATTTTCTCGAACATAATAAAATACTAATGCAGGTAGTATAGTAAATCTCCAACAGAGGGCGTGGTTGTCTCACTTGCTCTCAGAGGATGTGTGAGGAAATTATTTAATCCTGTCGATCCTTATCGAGATAATGAGATATACTTATGAAATTATTATATTGTCGCTAATTCTTGATAAGTGTACAAAGTTTGAATTAAATCTGTCCGTTTAAAGTGGGTCAAAATCGAGCCCAAAGGAGTCGATTACATACAAACATACAGGTGAAGCTAATAAAAGCGTGTTAATAAAACAAAATATCTGACGTTATATTTTATTTTCATAATCAACATGATACAGATGTTATGGCTTTGTATTCAAATATTCTAATTTAATAAAAATATTAACAAATTATCTTACAGCCACTTAAAAATGTACAATTTGTTTATAGATCTTACAAAATATCCCTAAAGCAATCGCAAGTCGATATCAACATTTGAGTTTTATAATGAAATGATAACAAAACTTTATAACCAATTGAAAGCTAGTTTTTGTAGTCTTGTAATCATTTTAACGCCCTTCGATAAAGAGAGCTGTTAACAGTTTAAAGGTTATATCAATAGGATGGGATAATTTCATTGCGTTTTAATTTTTTTTACTCAAACTCTAATATTGATTTATTGTAGGGAGCTCAGTGATACAATGCAAAGAGCAGTTTTTTTTAATTCAACGTTTACATGTACAAAAATAGGATTTATTTTAAAAAGCTCGGTCTAGTTTCTTTAAACAGCTACAAAACAGAATAAATGAGTGAACATATGTTAACATAACTGTACAAATTATATAAAATGTTTAAACTGCAACATGAGGGTATTTTCACGACAGTCGCAAAATTCGTTAATAAATAACGCATTGATATCGACTTACACTCACCGTTAACACTTATCGTATATAGATAATGCTCTATTGTTACTATATAAGGACATTAAACATAGTTCTGAAGCATCTAGCGACACCGAGAGCTACATTGAATGACTGATATCATGACTTTATCTATTTATTTGAAATATTAGCGCGACAAAGCCTTTTTACTTAAAAAAATGTTTTGAAGCACCTCGTTTTTGAGACAGTATTGCGAATGTTACACGGAAACTTCATTTAAAAACGATTTGAAAATTTACCCTAATATTTTCTTCTATAAAAGTACAATGTGTTTTTTTTTGAAATATCTTTTAAATAGTTCACCTGTGCTAATTTTTTTTAAAAAATGATCCAGGTACCTTTCTAAAGTTAGATACGAAAACTAGCGTTAATTACAATTCAAAACACACCGTGTCAAATACAAACTAAAATCCACATTTCGCGATAACAATCACGACACGTCCTCAAGCGTAATAGTGTCTTCTATTTGTCTATTAGTCAATAATAATTCAATTATTATGAAAGATATAGGAGATGCTATACACAGTCAATTGCAATGAAACTGCCCTTACTTTTACGATCCAGTCTTCACGATGTATGCCGATTTATCTACCTCACCATCGTTAGTAACATTATTAATCTAGAAAAGCACTTGCGATTTTTTTACGTGTCACATACAAACATTTATTCAGTGGCGGATTAAGTGGGACGCAACCTTTAGTGGGAAAAAACAACCTAAGAAGATTTTCTGTAATGGTAAGATTCGTTGGGGTAGAAAAATATTTGGAACAAACTTACTTTGACATTTTGAGTTTAATACTTCAATAAGACTTTAACATGTAGGAAACTTATCATATGACCTATCAATTTCTTTCCTACATTTCCAACAGTTTTATTTAAGTATGTATACATTTATATAGCGGCACCATTATTTTCGCGGGTATTAAAACTTCAGTTTTTTTTAAAAAAAAAGGTTATGAATGAAAGTAAAAATACATCCGGAATTAGTTTTTGAGTCTAGTTTAGTCTTACAACCGGCACCTTAAGTCCACCACTGAATTACACTTATTTTAAACGCGTACGCCTGTAATGAGGGTTTTCGCGAAAACTTTCGCCACTAGATGGCGCCACTTTGGCAAAAGGTCTCCCCTGACACACTTCGTCCCATCCCAGTAATACGCATTATAACAAAAGGAAAAGTAGACATTTCTAGGGTGGGAGACTTTTTTCCACAGTGACGCCATCTAGTGTCGAAAATTTTCTTGAAACATCTCATCAGCAAACAAATATTCGTTGTATTTGTCCATATTTATTGGTAGCATAGCTATCAGTTTGAGCCGCGTATTCATAATGCGATATTTGTTGCGCAACGGTGTTGCAACACATGTTGCGCATCATTTAAAGCCAGTAGCCCTATTAATGCGGACTGTAAATGGTGCCCTTCTCGCCTAATGAATACTCGGCTGTATTGTATTAGCTAGTAGTATCTAAAATTTTAGTTGTTAGGCCACGGCAGCGTGGAATCTATTACAGAAACAATACACAACGTATAATCCTAGGTAAGCATGCTCAGGGAAAACTTTGAAGATATTATGCAGTTTATCATATTCTCAAATGTTTTACACGAATTTTGTTGTCGACAGCAACAAATCACAAAACATCGTCAGTAAAATCACGTCTTGACAGTTGATATCCGAGTATATATTACTATTTACATCAATTTAACCTTTTACATACGAATTGACTGTTGTATTTTATTTTACACAATTTTGTTAGTCTTTCGACTTTGGATTGTCCATGGTTTATTATATTCAGATGATACATATTATCAACATTTAAAAAACAGTAAGATTAATTTCTTTTTTAAGAGTTGAGAGTAAAATTATTAAAGAACTGTATAAAATCTACAGAGTTAACGCTGAACAAACAATAAAAAAATATTAAATTTATTTACAAAGACAGCTGACGAAATAAAAACAATGTGATTTAGAATATAATAACAATAAATAAAGACATCACAATATTATTATGGAATGAGTACCATACAATATAACAAAAACAATGTGATTATGATTAACATACGTTAGTTCTGTACAGTGTGTAGTGAGACTCAAATCAACTAAATTACTTCTTAACGGGATCCCTCTCCGAATGCATCTATACTACATTTCTGTTGCCATACTATTTTCAAATAGAATAGCTGGCTTTAATAAGTAATTACCTAAAAATAGGAGATGAAATTATAGTGTCGCGAAATAAATATCATTAATTTAAAGTTAGTTACGCAGCTAATGGTTCATAGATGGCGCTTTGATAAATAATTGAAAAAGTGTTTAAAATGATAATTGTGATTCACTGTGAAGTTGTATGTTAATGATGCTCATTTCGCGACATCACAATCTGATGTCCTATTTTTAGATAATTACAGAACAAATCCAGCTATTATATTTTAAAAGATAACGGCAACAGAAATTTAGTATGAAACTTTGACGGAGCGGGATCCCGTTAATGTCTTTGTAGGGGCGCATACGTCACAGTATGCTGACTTGACGTTTTGGACTCGGGGCTCGCCAGTCGTTCCCCGCGCCCCTAGCCGACCACGCGCGCACAGCGCTATATTATTGCGTCATACATTATTCTCGTCTAATCTAAGACAAATGTGTAATATCTGAATAAATAACGTATTGTTTCGTGAACTGAGTATCGTGGTTTGTTTTGATCATCTCCTCTCAAAACACAGACTAATTTGTGCAGTTAAAGAACACGCAGTAACTAAATTAACAGACTTTATATTGGTGACCCGTTTTAGTGAACTGTTCCAGTGTTGTACATACTCAGTTCCACGCTATTAGGGGGCGACTCACTTTCGGTTGGCTAGGTAGGCTATATTAGATATATAACTACCTTTTTTATCACCGCGCGTGTAAAAATGGCGGAAGAGAATAAGGAGGTCAAAGGAATCTCCGTCGACGCACGCGTACCGGACTTCTGGACGGATCAACCGGAGCTGTGGTTCCTGCAGTACGAAGCTGCTGTTTTGCCGCAGCATGCCAGTGATGCCGCACAGTTCCAGCTACTTGTCACGAAATTGGGCAAGCAAGTGTTACCTCAGGTAACGGACATCCTTCAGAAGCCGCCGGAAAAGGAGAAGTACAAGGCAATTCGAAAGCCAGTTATTCACCGATTTGATGAAGTACTTAGGGGTCGAAAAGGTAAGGACCACTAGTTACCATCCACAGGCTAACGGCATCGTGGAACGCTGGCATCGCAGTTTCAAAGCAGCGATGATGGCTCGCCTAGACTCAAGGTCATGGGTAGACGAACTCTCAGCCGAATATACGTTCGGCAAGCCGTTACGATTACCAGGTGACTATTTTTCAACAGGTAATTCTGTACAGGGTGGCTCAAGTGGTGTCCTTGAGAACGTACGCGAAGCAATTAGCAGGCTCAGACCTATCGCTATTAATCATCATTGTAACCAAAACTGGTTCGTGCATCGAGATTTAAAATCTTGCACACATGTGTTTGTCAGAGATGATGCAGTTCGGAAGCCTTTGAAAACCCCGTATGATGGTCCTTTCGAGGTCATTAGAAGAGGTTCGAAAGTTTTCGAACTGCAGCTACCAAACAGGCGGGCAAATATCTCTATCGATAGACTGAAACCGGCATACGTTCTTAATGATTCGGAAAGCACGGTTGCGCCACCAAGTACAGAAATCAAGACGGGTTCGGAAGCAGTGCACGGCAATGTACGCGGTGATAGACCACCGCTGCAGAAAACGCGCAGTGGACGCGTAACAAAGATGCCAGCACGTTTCTAGTAATTAAGGTCATACTAGGTAAGCAAATAGTTTAAGCATGTGCGTACTTTATTGCAATTTCTTTTAATCTTAAATTTATTTGGTAAAGCAGCGGTGACACACGCCTAAAATATAATCATATTTAAGATATAAATTTACACCTACTTAAAATAAATTGCAATGGGACAATATAACACTAAGAACGAAGAAGTAAACATCGTCAACCAGCAGATGAGTCAACAGGTTGAGGACCTCAAAGGCAAAACGGAATTCGTTGGAATTATGATTATAGGAGCTATAATTGTTTTCACAATCATTATGTGTTGGCTATGTTTACTACGTTGCAAGCAGTGTACGGGAAAGTGGATCAGACGAAGAGTGAGTGCTGTAGTTGGTAAGGCCATCGAGACGCAGGAGCTGTCTGCAGTACGCACAGAGCAGCCCACACCCGCTAAGGTGATATTTTCATAAGTGTTTTAGCATTTACTTATTTTTCTCACTTTAGTTCACAAATATTACTTACGTTTTAATAAAAGGCATTTCGTTCACAGTTTGGTAAAAAATATATATTTGATCTAGTATATAAGAACTTGATTGTTTAAATTTAATAATGTACAAACAGTAATGTATATTGCCAGCAATGTATACTTAATGATTTAGCATGAACATTGAACTGTTACAGAGTCATGATGTAAGCAAAGCTATCATGTTACGCATTGTTGTTGTAGGTTTATCGCAGCGCATTCTTTGTTTGTATCGAGTCATATCTTAGTAGTTATAATTTGGTTTGTGATTTCAAAATTTATGTATTTTTCATCGTACCAAATTCTAGGGGGGTGTGATGTAGGGGCGCATACGTCACAGTATGCTGACTTGACGTTTTGGACTCGGGGCTCGCCAGTCGTTCCCCGCGCCCCTAGCCGACCACGCGCGCACAGCGCTATATTATTGCGTCATACATTATTCTCGTCTAATCTAAGACAAATGTGTAATATCTGAATAAATAACGTATTGTTTCGTGAACTGAGTATCGTGGTTTGTTTTGATCATCTCCTCTCAAAACACAGACTAATTTGTGCAGTTAAAGAACACGTGACAACTAAATAATCAGACTTTATATCTTTATTCAAAACGTCTCGCAACCAACTTCAACGTAAAGCAGAATCGAAGTAAATCGAAGAATTTGGAATCCTTTGAATACCTTAATTCTTTAACTTCCTCATTAAGTTAGAAATTCTAAATAAGCATATCTTCTACCTCCAGTTATAGGCATAAGATTGGTCTTTAAGATACCCGATACCCGGCGATGAGAATATAATAAAAAACATCTCAATTTTAACTAAAATAAAAACTCTCACGTATTGATTAAATTCGTGTTGGTAAGGCCATGCGCATAAATAACGTGATGTAGAAATGTTGGATACAGTTTTGTGTTATATTAAGGTATACAAAGCATAATTCCGTTTGTGAATAATCTTTGGTCGCGCGGACCCAAAAATGACTAATCGATTTTATTGGAAGTTCAACTAAGACCGCAAAGGTAACGTATTTCAATCAACGTCAATACTCTTAATTTATTAGCATTAGATATTTAATTACAAGAAAGTATACATTAAAATTGAGAATCACAAGATCAGTGTGAAAATTAAATGGTGAATTGGGGGAGAGGAAACTCTTAAAAATCTTAATAGTTTAACATTACTGTCAAGTTACGGGTGACATGTCTCATAAGTCGGTCGCGAATATAAACAGCTCTCGTTACAATGATGAAGCAGATAGCGTCGAAAGGTTTATACAGTTGATGTATGAGAGCTGTGGATACCCGCGAGTGGTAGGACCTTGTCCAGACAGACGATTCGCTCCTAAGGAGCGACGCACAGCACAGCACACTTGGCGACCGAGTATCCCTATACAGCCGCACTTACTTGAGGCTAGAAAATGTCCGGACACTCGCTCCAGTCCTGTCGCTGCTTGCACTCCCAGTATCGATTGTTGTATAGGTGACGGAGGTGCGGGTGTCCGGGGGCAGCCACCGCCTCCCGCGTGAACCACAGCGGTCGCGGGGGTGGCGGCGCTGGCTGACCTTTAGCTGCGGCCGCCTCCGCAGCCGCTTCCAGCTGTCTGCGGACGCCGCGCTGTTTCTCTTCGAGGCGCAATTTTTCCTGTTCAAGCGAATAGCGAATATTAATTTATGTTTTGAATAATTAAACAGGCGAAAATACATTTGCTCCGGTAGTAATCGGTACCATACTCCTAAAACAGAATTACTTTCGTTTGTTATACACAAGGTACCAACAAACGTACAACAAACAAGGTCAGACACTCGGCCGTCAATATGAAGCGCACGTCATTGTCAGTTACACGTGTGCATTTTTGTTGACCTCACGCATTATTAGACGAGGTGGAATCCGTATATTATTTCGCGATACCTCATCTCTCCCCGCAAGAGGAAAGCTCAAGAATCGGTAACATCGCGCGCGCGCAAGCACGTCATCCGTTCGATGTATAGGAGTAGGAATCACGACATTTGTTTGAAGTGTCCGGACTGTGCTCCTGCATACAATTCGTGGTTAGATCTTGAACTGACGATCCATAGGTTTAGAGAGATGTAAGGGCCAGTTGTGTTGGTAGTGAGGTCATGAGTGTGACGTACGTTGTTCGCTTCGTCCCAGAGCCCCTCCTCCATGAGCCGCTGGTCGGGCCGCAGCCGGCTGTCAGTGGGCGCGACGCCGGGCTCCGGCTCGTTCAGTTGCGCCGCTAACAGTGTGAAGTTGTACCATCTGAAATACGATAGTTGACACTACTACATTGATCCAAATGACATAATTTAGCAGAATGTTCGTTGCCTTTTTACACGGAAAACTGTTATCCCAATCGACTCTTGCAGTAGATGTAGTGGGATACTAACTTGTCTGCATCGGGTGGTGCGTTGACTCGCTCCCAGGCGAGGGTGAACTTGCCGGTCTTGCATTGCGTGTTGTCTGCCGATGCGCTGGTCACTGGCGCCACCTCCACGCGGCTGTCCCAGTGGCCCTGTAGCACGTAGCGCGGCTGCAAGTACACACACAATACACATTAGCTTTATAGACTACGTTTTAGTTTTGAGTTTTTAAGTGCTACTTTGTTTTGGTGCCGTTATATATTCATGATTATTGACTATTTTCTTGTTATAATTTGACAGTCCTAGTTACGTTAGGAATATCCTACTACTGTATACACACAGTAAGATATATAAAAAGATAGAATCAGATTTTGTTTGTGCAAATTCATTCTTTTTTTAAGGGTTCCGTACCCAAAGGGTAACCAACGGGATCCTATTAGTAAGACTCCGCTGTCCGTCTGTCATCAGGCTGTATCTCATGAACCGTGATAGTTAGACAGTTGTAATTTTCACAGTTGATGTATTTCTGTTGCCGCTATAACAACAAATACTAATAAAAAAAAAGAATAAAAAAAATATTTAAGGGGGCTTATACGACAAACGACACACCGACATAGCTCGACGAGTTAGTGAGCTGAAGTGGCAATGGGCAGGCCACATCGCTCGAAGAACCGATAACCGTTGGGGAGTAAAGGTTCTCGAGTGGCGACCACGTACCGGGAAACGTCTACCAGGCCGTCCCCCCACTAGATGGACCGACGACCTGGTTAGAGTCGCGGGGAGTCGCTAGATGCAGGTGGCTCGGGACCGGTCGATGTGGCGTACCATGAGGGAGGCCTATGTCCAGCAGTGGACGTTTCCCGGCTGATGATGATGATGATACGACAAACGTGATTGTTTTTGCAGACTGCGTTTTGAATTATTAGTAACGCCATCTACTGGCCAAGTTAGTTTGGATACTCGACACTAGATGGCGTTACTAAAACGTCGAAATCTAAAATGGTATTTAGGCGCATTCGTTAGTGGATTGTTCAGTGCATATTATTTATGATTTTCCATGCGCGTGTCCAACTTGAACTTTCCCTTTTTTTACGAATGTCATTCAATTAAGAGTTCACCTTAATTTTTGAGGTTAAGTGTTGCCTGTTTTGTGAGGTTTTAGTGGGTATTTTTAAATAGACAAACATTGCAATGCAATCACTTTTATTTGATAATGACGTTTTTAAATTCGAAGTGCACAAGGTCCGAGACGGAGCTCAATACACTTCATACACTATGTACGTATACGTAAAATCTCATTATAAACAGTGCAAGGTCTTTCTGCGTGTGCATGAAGTACAAGTGTATAGCCTCACCACTCCCTGAGGGTCTTTGATGACGCCGGTGACCTTCCGCTGAGTGTCCTTGCTGAAGTACCCGTACGGCAGGTACTTGAGGTGCGCCACGTAGCCGGCGGCGGGGCCAGCCTCCCCGATGATGTCCATGTCCCCGTGGTTGTCCACCCACAGCTTGCCAACTATTATATTGTGCACTGTCGTCGTCACCTGTACATGTCAATTACAACACAGATTCTTTTAATACGAGTACACCACAATTGACAGCAAATATTCATGTTAGAGACAAATTACCTAATGAGAAAAATTAAAGAAAATTTGAGTGAGATTTAACCACGATTGTTTATGTGTCTCGGATATTTATAGACCGACCGCTTAAATGAGTCCACGCCCGCGCGGTGCAAAGGGGATCGAGAGAGGAGCGGGCAGCAAGACACTATAAGCTTCTCTCATTTAGGCGGTCTACCTATATACTGAATTGAAAGCACTATAAGGCATAGGAAACTTCACGAAGGCATATGTTTGTAGTTCTTGAGTTTATAATATACACTTTCTCTGTACAAAATCAAAATGTAACAGATTTGAAAATCACTACAAAAAGCATTTTGATAGTCTTACCAGATAATGATGGAGGATGTGATTCAGGATGGTATAAGAGTGCCTATGAACAGCCCTCTGGAAACTCAGCATCCGGCAGTGTGTTTCACTCCTTATCAGCATAGCTTAGCGGGCTATTTTCACTTACCTTTTTTTGATAACTCTGAGCCAAAACCCAGAGATGAAAATTTACCACGATGAATGGGTTTTCCAATAGAAGATTTGCAATAATCACCGAGCTAGCCAGGAACGCCGGTGATACAAACAACGTTCCCTAAGTTCACTTCTACCCCGACGGCGTATCCTCGAATGAACTCATTATACAATACGTATCAAACTGTATGAATGAATAACTACGGTACGCTATAATGAACGTTCCCTGCAAGCTGGACACTATCATATTACAAGTTACACTAACGATATACGTGTTGATATTGAGTTGTCGTAGTGATCACCTTCCTCCAGCGGTAGGTGTTCCCCGCGCGGTGGAACAACAGGCAGGTGACGGCCTTAGGGTGCACGTCGATGGTCTGGCCGCGGAAGTTGCTGGTGAGACAGAACTCCTGCCACGTGAGCCACCCGCTGGCGCCCTCGCAGTGGAGCGCCGCCACGGGCGGGTGGTGCTGCACCTGACACACTCACGCACGTACTGCCTGCCTGACTCGACACACCAGTGCTAAAGTCTGCACTAGTTGCTGGTGAGATAGCCATTATGCCTACCTTTTTTGAAAAGCTGGTATAGCTTTTTGTTGCCAAACAATATACCGGACAGCTCTGCCTGCTCCTATACGACTTCAACCTTGAGTTTCCATTATGCAGTCTGCACCTTACCTGCATATGCTACGATTCACAATGAGTCCGGCACAACAATACTTTGTAGTAACTATTTGCAATTACACATGAAAGCGAAACTGTTGTTGGTCGACTCTTTAGAAGACGTTACGTTTACTATAAGTATATTTGGCATCGTAGCTCTTATAAACGGATCAACTGATTTCAATTCGAAAATATAACAAACCACAGATTTTCATTTCTGGACAGTGTCTCGAAAATTTCATGAGGTTCGATATTCAAATACGATTGTATGTTGTTGTATGATACGTTCGGACGCTATATCGGGGAAACCCCTAAAAAGATATAAAGTATTTTTATATCTATTACTTATACTAGTTTTAATTATATTGCAATTATAATTAAATGACGACTAAGCATTGTTTTAAAATAATATTTAAAAATATACCCATTTTCTTAAATGTCAATCGCCCGCTAGAGGCACCATTTATTCCACAGTATTGTTCCCGGCAAACAACTTGAACAATAATGGGCATAGTGGGGATGAGTTCGCGCATCCCGGGGGACAGAAGGGCGCTGTTCGGCCAATCACGCGTCTTAATGCGTTCGAAATGACACTCCCCTCCCGTGCCCCGCCAAAGAGACCCGACAATCGTCTACTGCGCAGTCAAGGTCATTTTTCAAGTTGTTTGTCGGTAACTATACCACCAGACACAGCTAGTCTAGTAGCCATACCTTCCGCCACGTGTACTTGTTCCCCGAGTCCGGGAACATGGCGGACGCGGCGCCCAGCGGTATGATCTGCAGATACTTCCCCCGGAACTTGGTGGTCATAGTGAACTCCTGCCAGCACTGCCACCCCGCACCCCCCTCCGTGAACTGAGCCACCATCGGCGGGTGGTGTGACACCTACACAATTTTGAATTTAGATTAAAAAGGTGCTGCACGAAATTTTGTACATGTAAGTCTACTACTATACGCTTCATTAGTTAGATACATTGTAAGAACTTATTGAGCCTAGCCCGATTCTAGATCAAGGGCACGCTATCGTTGTAATTTGATACCAAATACATCCATTTTATTTTAATGTATTTAACTAATTCAGCGCATAGTAGTAGATTTGAATTTACAAAATTTCGGGCACTAACTTCTTAACAGACAAAAAAAGAAAAGGTCACCAAAAAGTTAGGAAAGGAAGGCCAGCAGGGTAAATCTAAAGGATAAAGCTTAATTTTGAAAGAATTATCAAGGCAGCTAAAGAAAGAACGATACATATTGGCATAAACATGGTTTGTAAAGATTGTACAGTTGTTAATTCATATGACACAAAAAAGATTATTTTACTAATAACGATAAAAAAAGTACAACTTTGCAGGTAAAAGGAACAAAGGAACAGGACAACCCCATCCCAACCCAAAATAAATTCCTGGGTGTATGTGGCAAGTGCTGGAAGGAACAGACGTAAAGGAGCAAGCAGGAACAATTTACAAATTAAAATCTCATTCGCTAAATTAGTAGAGCAAAGAGGTCCGCGCGCCGTGTCTTTGGTCCAGCGAAATTTGGGATCCCGGGAACACATTGCATTAAACTGTGGCCTGACAGTGCACTATTGTATAGAAATAAAACTACCTTAAAGTAGGGATCTGTTAAATGTATGTACAACGGATATGCACTTGGCCTACATCCCACCTGATGGTGTGATAACGCCGTTGAATGGATAGCATTTTCACTCAAAGCTTTAATTAAGTTAATGAGGCGCTGGCTCTGCTACCGTTCATTGCGGAACACAACAGGCTGCAGACTTAGGTAACATTTAATTTTTAATCTTTAATATATTTTTTAATTTTTAAATGTTGTATGTACCTATAATTACGTGTCACCTGGAATAAATATAATGTAAGATTTTTGTGTAATATTAGTGTTCATGTCGATGGTTTGTCTATTTCAATGAAATAAAATAAACATGATGGCAGATAGCCAGGGGGATATAGACCAGTAAATGCGTTCAAAAAGAACTCGAAATCGACTTCGATTAGCCTAAAAGTCTACTTTTACTAAGGCAAATTTAAGATTTATATCGTTTTTTCCTGGATGCCGTTGTCAGACCTGGACCAAATTGGAAGCACCAGCTTTCAAAAAAAGAAACATCCAAATCGGTTCACCCAGTCAAAAGTCCTGAGGTAACAAACATTAAAAAAACATACCCGTCGAATTGATAACCTCCTCTTTTTTGAAGTCGGTTAAAAATGTCCTGTCATCAACATGAGTACCAACAGATACCACTGGGAATCGAACCCGGACCTCCGGAATGTAACGGCATTAGGCCACGCAGGCGGTTATACTATTAATAGCTTTTCATTATGATTGTTCCATTTACCTGTTCTGAGATAGCGCGCCAGCCGAGGTCCGCCATGCGATCGCACTCGTATGTCTCGCCGAGGAGCGGGTTGAACGGCTTGTTCGTTCTGGAACACGATAAGACGACACACATAAATCAAATTTTCACAAATAATTTTTTTACAATTAAATTCCTTATTAGATATGTTTATAATATTTGCACACCTGTGGACAGGTTAAGTACATCGAACTAATTGAAATTACTATTCAAACACCGTGTAAAAAACTATGTACTTGGCAAATACATTTTTTCTTTGTTTCTTTAAATGGTATGACAATCAATCCATTTACGAATCTGAACAAAACACGTATTTTCAACAGAGGCTCGCTGAAGTTGACAGGTGTACCTGCAGGCAGTGGTGGCGTACGAGGACACCGTGAACGCAGCGACGTAAGCCAACTGCTGCGCGGGGTCACTGAACGTGGCCGCCTGGTCGAGCACCGACGAGTACTCGTAATCCTCCGTCAGACGCTGCAGCATCGACAGAGGCTCGCTGAAGTTCACAGGTATCGGAATCTTCGATAGCTCTTTACCTGAAACGTTACATTGGCTTGTGTTCAATTTAACGCCTTAAACACGTCAGTAAATAAGTTAAAAATTAAAACTATTTTGCACGAGAAGATATGCCGTAACTTCCCGAACGCTGTCCAGCCGAGTTGGATTCTTCGGTTGACCTCCTTGTCGAAGTTGAACTTACCTAGTTGAACGATCGGCATACATATCCGTCTACAACTTCGATTCAAACAACAGTGCTTATCAGTTCCTATAACCACCGTCAGCAAAATTACGTTGCACTGTTTCTGATCTTATCCGAAATGAAGTAGTATTGATATACAGTAGGACAGTGCGTCACACCTATACAGTTCTTCATGATGGACCATAGACTGAGGGGGTAGTTGGGCTTGTCTGGCACGCGCTGCCGCCGCAGCCGGCCGTCGATCGACCCGATCACTTCCGACACGTGCGGCTGAAACAATCAAGGCGATATGATGTAAACTTCACCTCACTATAGCTATCAAAGTTTTTTTGGCCCTTTCTTCATGTCGTAATGGCGAGTCAGATAGACTTGATTTTTATAGGGATATTTATATCGCAGTCGAACTAGTAGTTAACTCTGTTCCTTGAAATTCAATCCTTTGCCTCATTTCCCTACTCAGCATACCACGTAAGAGCGAAAGGGTAAAAAAACAGTGCGCCATATTTCGTCTCGTCACGACATCTTTTTGTTTTAATTAGTTTATTAAAAATTATTGGCATAAGATATAGAAATTCTGAAGCTGTCAAATAAATAATTAACTTATAATTTTTCGACCTAGTTTTATAAAGTTTCATTATGCACAATGTTTGTTGCCCTCGGACCGGTCAATGTAGCATGCCACGGAGGAGGCCGAGGTCCAGCAGTGTATGTTTCCCGGATGATGATGATGATTTTCTGAAGAGCACGTAGATGGACAATCTGTTTTGTTGTCAGAACGTGTTAAGAAGATTCAAGTCTTTGTGTTTGCCAGGTATTGTACCAGTAATTAGTGCCCGTATGTGAACTCACCCATATCTTGATGTCCTCCTTCTTGTCCTGTGTGTTGTGGCTAGAGGAGGCGGGCCTCGACTCCGTCTCGACGCCGCCCATCGCTCCCTCCGCTCGGTCTCTGTCTTCCACGAACACTACCTTCAAAACAATACAATTATGTCCGATTATTGTACTTTCTATAAGTGGCCAGTGTCACGTTTGATATATATCCATCTTTTAACTTTATTTATAGGGCCATTGAGATGGCAATTTTAAAATACTCTGCAATGACGCGATAAGTAGAATATTTTACGCTGGTCGTTGGGGTGTAACCATGTGCGTAAGCCACAATGCAATTATTTTTTGCGATTTAGACGCAACTCAGATTTAAGTACAGCTTATGGAATACAGATTTAAAATCAGTATGCTATTTTTATATAGCATTCTTAACGCATTGATGTTATTTTACGCCTGAGTGCCAACTTTTATGTCAATTCACAGACGATTTTCAAGCAAGTTTATTAGGTATATTTTGAGGAAGTAATAGGACCACTGTGTTACGAAAGTCAACAATTATATCCAGCGACTCTTAAACCCTATTTCTGCACGTTACTGCACTATAATCAGATTGGTAAGCTGTGCGAGCTGTCACATGTAGCAATCCCAGCTGATTGACAACAATCGGTCACGAGCTCGTCGCGCTCCAGATAATTCGAGACGGTGACATTCGCCTTGTAAAAAATTACCGTTACGTCATCGGTCGTTTCTCCACCGACCGATGTGGCACCGATCATAGGACTACGTATATAGCTGGAATCGATTCAACCCCGCGCCTGGTCTAATGTCGTAATTTTTTAACCTGTTTGATCAGTATCTTGGCCCACCTTAACCCATGTCTTGTCATTAGCTTGCCTAAAATTAATTACTATACATGTTAAGAGGACATAGAGCGACAATGGCGTACTCATTCGCTCTTTTTTACATTTCTCCACAATGAAACAATAATTTCAAAAACCAGGCCGGACCTTTTGTATTTATTGCTGGTTTACCGATACATCATGAATTGATATATCGATTCTGTGCAGTTACTATCAATATAACAGTTAAACGTTACCATTTAAGTCGATTCAATTTATAATAACTACACAGAATCTAAACATGAATCCATACTGTATAGATAAACCGGAAATCAGTAATAACTACAAAACGTCGGTTTTGGTAATTGAAATTATGGTATGATTGCGGAGAAATCCTGAAAAGAGCGAATGAGGGCGTCACTGTCGCTGTATTAACTCCATGTTGGTTTATATTTCTTACATATACGAGTATATGTAAATATTGACAAATGTTATTTATTACATACTCTGATACACATCTCACACAGTAATCAACTCTTCTGTATGTTACACAACGACATTATACACTACACACAATAATAATGGTTAAATTTGTTGTCATTGCTATAAGCTCGCACAAGAGGGTTCTGACAGAATACCAGCGCTGTAGGACTCCTGCAGAACATGCAACAAATGAAGAAGCAAACCAACCTGCTGCGTTTCCGTGACAGCCTCCGTTTCGGACTCGTCTGAGCTCTCGCCGCTTTTCACGTTGTTCTTCCTATTTACCTGTAAACGAGACATGTCAATAATAAATGATGGATGACTAAGAACAAATCTCCGGTACCTCGCCTTGACTCAGATACCAGTTAGGAGCACCAAAGTGTTGCGAAGTAATTTAAATTGTATTCTAATTGTATGTTAGTGCATAATCCAGTCCGCGCTCGACAGTTTCCGCAGAAGGTAATATACGAGTATTAGCTGCGGTATACAGCTACCCCTATGTCTAAACGCGGACATAAAAGGGCGCCTGAGATATCATTTCCGAGTTACATTGTTAGCTTATATTTACAAAAAAAATATGTATAAAAGCAGGCTGGCAAAGGGTAGATTATCAGGTTGAATACTGCGACAGCAATTACTGATATGATGCTGTGTGGTTTTCGGATTGCCGATTCGGCAGCAGCCGTGGTAGCTCAGTTGGGTAGAGCGTCAGTCCTTGAACATCGAGGTCTGCGTTCGATCCTGGCTCGTACGAATGAGTTCCAATTAGTTATTCGGAATTTATGTACGAATGATAAAAATAATACCATTGGCTTTTCGGAGAAGGAAAACATCGTGAGGAAACCTGCACACTCCTGAGAAGAAATTCACAGGTGCTGTGAAGTCTACCAATCCGCAGTGGGTCTGCGTGGTGGACTATGGCCTATACACTCTCTGTAGGAGAGTAGGCTTGAGCCCCTGTAGTGGGGCATACATATATAGGCTGTTGATGATGATGACAGGCAGCAGCGTCCACTTGAAACTTTACTACGATTACTAAGTTCTTGGATGGAAAGCTGTTAGCAGTGGCTTTATGTATATACCTTATGGTATTGAAAGCGTGCTCTCCCAGAAGTTTACACCGAATGAAGCGCTGGCTCTGATACTTTCATACCGGAGCACAACAATGATATTAGCTGCTGTTTAGGACATAGAAAATGCCGTGACTCAATCAAGCCGAGTACTGAGCCCCGGGATCTCCAGATTGGTAGCGTGTTGCAAAACACTCCAAGCGTGTTGCAAAAATGTGGCACACTTGTTTTGATGCGTAAGTCAAACTTATCGTGTAATTCCTTCATGCCTATAGTTCCTATATATAGTTAAACGGGCTTTTGGGTGATTGTACCCTAAATTTATTTACACATACCGTCACGAGACAAAGGTCAAACGTAAGCGCATTGTTACTAAATACCTGACTGTTGAATCAATTCACACACTACACAAGTACTTTTGACATTGTCATTGCGACCACCTGTGGCTAAGTTAACATGGTAAACATCGTTCAAGTAACATATGCTATTAAGAGAATACTGCGAGGTTTGATCGTATTGTTGTTTCCATCACAACAAGCACAATTTTATTTACAAAAAGGTGTATAAACTAATGATGACATACTGAACCGAAACGTGGTCCTTTAATGTTCTCCGAATAAACAAGCTCAATGGAACTCAGCGAGCTATGTAACGAGCTATGCTTGGAATTTCTTTACGTGACAAGATCCGGAATGAGACAATCCGTAGACGAACAAAGATGACCGACATAGCTCGACGAGTCATTGAGCAGACGTGGCAATGGGCAGACCTCATCGTTCTTGGGAGTAAAAGTTCTCGAGTGTCGACCACGTACCGGGAAATGTGTACTGGGCTGTCCCCCTACTAGATGGACGACCGATGATCAGTAGATGTGGCATACTATGGAGTAGGCTTATGTCCAGCAGTGGACGTTTCTCGGCCGATGATAGATATATAAACTAATATATGAATTTGACATTGAAAAATAGAGTTTAAAAATTAAGTGTAAGTTTGTATTATGAAGTATAAAACAAGAATATATGTACCATGATTTAAATTGATATAATAGCTGTTGAGTTTCTTTCGCTTTCTTCTCTTCGGAAGGCCAGAGCACTAGATCTATACTAGATATACTCTTCGACGTTTCTATAAAATTAATTTTTGAAAATAAATAATTTTAAATCGAATAAACATCAGCCTACAAATAACAGTCGTAGCGCTTCACCGTAGTGTAGTAGTAAATAATTATGTTTGTAATGTTCAAATGAATGTAAATACAATATGTAATTGTAATATCGTTTAGCGTAATTATGTTAATGATGATAAATACAAATTCTCATTAAATATCTCAGAATACATTAGGGGGAACACAGGGTTTGTTCTTAAAGGCTGCAAAATCAGATCATATTGAAAACATGTTTTTTGGGGGGATGGGAAAGTTCCATTTGATGTTCTGTAGCCACCCTTTGTTTACTGACAATTTACTTGACTTACGAGGTTATAATCAAAAATCCCCATGGAAATTTCATCCTTTGAGGCAGTCTATAAGGGGAAGCCTCTAAAACTTAACACAATAGAGATACTTATTTTAAATATTATTATTTCAAACTTAATAAACACTTTTTGCAAATATTAATTGAACTGTGAACAACATTAGAAAAGATTTTCAACTACGGGGTTCGAAGATTTTTGTTCTAGTGACCGGCCACCATCTTGTTTTTTTTTCAAGTCGGCCGCGCACAATTCTCCTGATGTATATCGATAGAGGACTATAGTATGAAAAAAAAATGAAATCCAACAGTAACTTAAAGCGGGAACTTTCCCAGATATTTCGAAGTTAAAGATGGACATAACAAAGGAAGATACATCATCTTCTTTCCGACGCTAAGGACAATGGTGTAAGTCAGGTGATATTGCTATGTTATATTGCCGGAACTCTAGCCAATGTATGCTAGCCCGCACTCCTATTCACGACATCTGATATCTATAAATAATGTAGAGGTCACTTACAGGCACTTTCATAACAAAGGAGGTGGTGTCGACGTCCATTAGATTCGAGATGCCCTCCTCGACAGCGTCGAAGAACTCGTGGTCTTCATCTTCCGTTTCATTGCCCTGGCCCGAGCCGTTTCCTCCTGGTAACAAACAACATTATTAACAATAGTCCGACCGCGGCTGTGTCTGTGTGGAAAACGCTTCCTTAGTGATACTCCATCCATAGTCTACAATTCTAAATCATCGAATTTAAAATAACTGGTTTCTAGCTCAAGTTGTTTCGTACCAGCCGTGATAGCAACGTCTAGACAGTTGACATTTAAATATGACATAGTGACTCTCACCGTTCAATCAATCAATCAGCCTTTTATATACACATATAGATTATTTTAAAAAATTATACTGTTTATTTCGAAGACAAATACAAATTACTGAAAATTTTCCAGTGCGCAAATTTTGTTTTAAAAAAATATATGTGCGCCTGGAGAGATGCACAATATTATAGCTATTTCGAGCAAGTGTCCGGGGGTGCATCCACCCTCGCGTCTTTGCACTTATTCTAACAGTGGAATCGTTTCATAACGTTTTTGAATTGTTTATTATTAAAGTACTGGTACATTAGCCCGGGACTTTTTTTGCATGTTCAGAAGTTATTCTACGGGAACAACTAATGGATCAGGCTATGTGCCTCTCTATAAGAGAGGGTATGGGCCAAATTTCATAACGATTATTTGTCTCGTTTAGGCCCCATGGAATGAGTAGTGATTGATGATCCATGAGTTTACCTATCGATATAAGGCAATATTATATTATCCTTTAATCCCCTTTATGTTCAAAATTAGTTTTTGCCTATGACTTCCTCTAGCATATGCAACATCATAATCCTTTAATAAGGAATTAATGCAGATTATGTTTGGAAACATTGATTGGTTTCTAAATCTATTTTTAAATCTTAATTTTATATATAATAAACATTAATAACGCATTACATTATGCTTAAGTAATAATCTACTACTAATCTATTCGATAATTTCAAAATAAATGAAATGCTAATTGAGTTGAGTTTGGCATTAAATGAATGTATGTTAATAAACATTTAATAATGAAAAGCTTAAATGGAGAGAAATGATCTCACATGTCCAAAAGTGGACCAACATAGATGATATATAACATGGTTCATGCAGCCAGATTGTGGAACTCGTTGCCTCACACTGTACGCGACAGCAAAACTGTTTCCGCCTTTAAGAAAAACGTCAAGGAACATTTTCTATCACTATAAGATTATATATATTTATAGTATGTAAAGTATGTATGTATTATTATTGATATATATTAGTTTGTTTTGTATATCGTATTTATGTAATCGTTTATTATATTTATCATATCGTACACGCCTAACTGCCCTCCTTTCTTCAATATTTCTCCTTAACCTAGGACTGCTGTAAGAAATTTCTTTTAGAAATAAGCTGTTCCTTTTGTATATATTTTTTCTGTTTTTGTGTTATGTAAATATTTTCTGTGTACAATAAAGTGTTTAAATAAAAAAAAAAAAAAAAAAAAATGGTCCCTTATATTAACAAATTTATAACAGTAAGAGTAAAAATTTCAAATCTACCAATGATGAAAGTGATGTCAATTCGGAAGTACACTCTCTTATGACTAAGCCACACATGTGGATGGAATAATAAACTTGTGCCTTGCATGCCTTCAAGTATTTTAGCGGAATCAAATTAGTATGACAAACAGTATTATGTCATAGAGACTGTTTCTAAAACAGGAATCAATAGTTTCTAATGTACAGATTTTTATACAAATTAGTATATAAAAATTTTAACATTAGTTCGTAACTAAATTCATATAATAATAATTAATAATGTTTCTTCAAAAGTACCAAATTTATGCTGGTGTTACACTATAACAACAGTGATTTTAATTTCATATCTTGCATACCTATAATACGAAACTTAAGAGTAAATAGGCACCTTTTAGGATAATGCATAACATCATGGATCTCAACACCAGGTGAGATTCAAATGTCCGAAAGGGACAGTAAAAAATGAGTTGTAAGATAAGATTCCGATGAGTGTGTGAAGTATGTCTGCTGTTGATATGGATATGCAACAACAACAAAAACATATATCCCAATCACAAATTGATGATTCATTAAGATTAATCAATGTAAATGTTGTCTATAAACAACTCAATCAAATTCCTAGTTCTGACTTTGTTTTATGGAACATTGAACAATCTTCTTTCTACTTTCTTCTCAAAATTAGAAAAAGGTTGTATGACATACAAACATGAAAAACATAGTTTAATTTTAGTGAGTGTATTTCAGAATCAAAACCATTATGTAAATAAAAAATTTCAATAAACATACCAATTAATGTACAAACTATGTTCTCGTACACAGAAAGCAGTATTCCCATATGATTTTCACTTTAAATGTATTTTTATGAATGCATATTCACAGTGGTTTGTTGTCGTATCTACCTAAGAGAGAGAGAGAGAGATTTGCACCAGTCGAAATCATCCGTAAGTTGACACAAGTGTAAAAGTTGACTTGTAAAATCCAATAAAAATGCAGTCTGCTTTTCCTGTATAAATTATGACTCATTCGATTCTTTCATGTTGTTATGAGACCCAACTTAAACATTGTTCTGCAAAACTAAATTTGTCAGGTCTTCACACTACATGGTACCATTTTCGATTGTATTTATAAACTAGCACAATCTTTCCTATTATATACCATTTTTAAACTACTCACACATCAAATCAAATATTCTTTATGTAACATGATTCTTTTAACAGTCAAACCATACTTGCAGCAGAGTGCTGGCTAGTATTTGCAACTGTGCTGGATTTAACATCTTACAAATAAATGCTGATGTCTGACCTTCACATCATAGGTTAGTCACCACTATATGGCTCAACATACCATGAACATATTACAAAAGGATATAATGATTTTTAAATATAAGAACATTTTTAAACGGAGGATACTAGCATATTTACTATTCTGTCTTGAGTAAGTAAATGAGTGTTCACTCCAAGGTGATGATTAGCTAAACAATCAACATTAAACATAATCCTCTACAGACATACTATATCCTATACTTGGCATATTAAGATATTGATTGACATAAACTTTGTTGACCTCTGAAGTTGAACTTGACCCCATACAATTATAGCCTAGGATAATGGCATCAAAGGTCAACTAAAATACTACTTTAAGATATTTAGTACCCACAATCTTGTCCAAAAGCTACTTAACTCTGATCTATATTATAATAAACTGTTTAAGCACTTCACTGAACTGTAAAAATATTATCGTTTAAAAAAGTTTGTGAGGGAACCTAAGAATATCATTTCAATTTTATATTCAACACAACTATCCACTCCCTTACCAAGTGCAATTATCCACTGTAAATAAAATAGGAATACTATGACAACCACTTTCCATTTAATTTCACTTTCATAATGATAAGCATTCTACTTTCTACATATCACCACATGGTCAGTTATTGGTATACCATTTCATTTTTTTTCTTCAACATTGACGTTCATTATAGTTCAAACATGTAAATCATTTGATTTGTCAGCCTCGATAACTAAGAGACCAGTTATTTACCCAGCAGGATACCTGGTACTAAAGGTCTCTGCTAGTCTGGTTAGCTACCACCATGTTTCCTAATGGCAGTGTTAATAGCAAGCAATATTAAAAGCAATAGCCGTCTTACTAATCTTGGCCTTAAAATGAACTTATTTTTAAAATAAATGATCCCATACTGAATCCATATATATGATGGAACATGTTTACATGTGACGAATGACAATATTGGCAGTGTGCATGCTATAGCTTGGTAAGAGTACAACAAAACCAACATTCTGGGCAGTGTTCCACAAATGTTCTCTGTTTTAAGGGAGAGTTTATAAAAAGAGGCACTATATGTAGATTAAAAATCTAGTATCAGAGAAATACTACAAAAGAGTTTTTACAAATTAAAATAGTAATGAATCAAAAAGTTATAATATTTTCAAACAAAATATATATGTTACTGTGATTTAATTCCATTGTTAATTTGGAATCAATATCTTGTACAACAACATCCTACCAAACAATAAACAAATATTCATTACTGTGATAACAATGCAAAGATTTGTTCAACTTGAAGATTATGGCTTCAACTATATGTTATAGTGCCCCCTTTGTATAGCTCGACTGTGCCTGCACTAGCGAGTGATAAGCGTTTATAACATTAAATACAGACGACATGATGTCTCTAGATCACATTGCATCTGTCTCTATTGCATTCTTGGCGCATACAGCCACATCCATCAGTGATCACTTACCGCCCATGACGGAAACTAATGTTGTATTTAATTCGTCATACAAAACATACGCAAAGCTAGCACTACACAAGGCCAAGATCACAATATAAGAGGCTGACAGCGAGATATACTCTCGCTCACTTACTAACGCACGCACTGCCAAAATCTATGAATAAGACTACACTTTGTACGCGGCAGACGATAATTAAATAAACGAACACGTAACACAAGCCGCCAATTATCTATTGCACTGCTTTACAACAGCAACAACCTTGAGAACACACGAAAAAACCTGAAAATCTATTGACATCAAAACATCAGCAGTTGCGGTCCTATATCCCGTCTTACGTACCTAACCGAACGAGAAATTTTATGATTTGGTCCACATTACGATTTTCACTATTTTCACACTGTAAATAATTTAAAACCACTGCAAATAGTGTTGATTTTAAAATTTATTGGATTTTTATTCAACAATCGTCCATCTATTTCCAATTTTCCGTCACCAAGCAAATAACGTTCCGTGCCACGCACGACATTTCTTGACACATTGAATTTCATAATTCCCAAGTATTTTTTTGTTACGAGTTAATAAATTAAAATTTTAAAAAGTCGTACTTACTTGATTTATATATTAATTTAAATACGCAAAAACGAACTTTAATCTAGTTAAAAAGTCACTTAGTTTTAAATATGTGCATAATGCATCTGCATTCAATGGAATGTAATACTGGAAATAAATGCATTTAGCGACATCTAACATGTTTAACCTACAAAGTAATTACACTTATAGATGGCGCTGTTAGCACAAAACAATACTGCGTCAAGACATAAGGTCCTAATTTTATTTATATCAATTCCGTTATTCATAAAAGGTTGATAAAAGGAATATAAATCGACTCACCGGTATGGGACGTGCTGCGTGCCGTGACGGTTTTCTCCAGGTTGTCGTGTTGTCGCGCTAGTTGTTCGACCACTTCTTGTAGCCGCATCTTCTGATCTCTTTCGTGTTGTAGAGCTCGGCTCATGCGAGCGCTGGACGCAGCTGCTGCACTCATGAATTCTGAGCACGCCTAAGGAATAATAAATATACATAGAGAACGAAAAAAAACCCACTTCAAACGTAAATTTTCATCACAGTTTCTAAAATTTGCAAATCATGTAAATAATTCACTACTCATTGGATCTGCATCCCCATGGAAGACTTGAAAAGAATGGGCACAACATGAATTATTTTAAACTGGAAAATTATTAGGTGTGCAACATGACTCAGTTATCAACCGTTATCAATTTCAAACAAAACGAGCAAAAAAACCACGTTTGTTGCAGACCCCTTAACTATTTATTTTGTTCTGCTTTTTAGTATTTGTTGTTATAGCGGCAACATAAATACATAATTTCAACTGTCTAACAATCATGGTTCATAAGATACAGCCTGGAGACACACGGACAGAAATATAGACGGACGAACAGCGGAGTCTTAGTAATAGGGTCCCGTTTTTTACCTTTTCGGTACGTAACCCTAAAAATTAAGATGACTGACCCACCTCAATTCTCTATATTCGTGACCTGTCGGCGTTCGGATTGGTGGTGGTAGGACATTTTTTATGTCCGCTTGGCTAGCTACCACCATGTTACCTAAGTCTGCCGCCAAACACCAGTGTTAATAGCACGTTTATGTTTTGGTATGAAAAAGCATAGTCAGCGCCTCATTAGGTTGAGGCTTCTGGGTGCGCACGCTTAGCATCCAACGGCCTCATCGTCACTTACCATCAGGTGAGATGAAGGCCAAGTGCAAACCCATCTTACATTTAAAAAAGGCTATCATCATCATCAGCCGGGAAACGTCCACTGCTGGACATAGGCCTCCCTCATGGTACGCCACATCGACCGGTCCCGAGCCACCTGCATCCAGCGACTCCCTGCGACTTTAACCAGGTCGTCGGTCCATCTAGTAGGGGGACGGCCTGGTAGACGTTTCCTGGTACGTGGTCGCCACTCGAGAACCTTTACTCCCCACCGGTTATCGGTGGAGTAGAGGGAGTAAAAAAAGGCTATATACTCGTATCATTGGTTATTTTTATGACTTGCTGTGCACTATGATATGCTAAGACAGACTAACATTAAACTCCAACCAAACGCCGTGAAGGGCATTTAAGATTCTGCTACCTTATGTAGCTCTCTATAGCGTATGTTTACACGCGCATTAGCTTTACACAAATGACGTCATTAGTCAAACAATCTCCGACTATCAATGATTCATCTTCCGTTAGATCACCGCCCGTAACAACGGAAAAGCATACATACATCGCTAAATTTATAAAACAATCTACATACATTATTACACATATTATTATCAACAGCCTATATACGTCCCCAGCTGGCTGCAAGTAGCTCAAGATAGAGACAACTGGAATTCTTTATAGGAGGCCTTCACCTTCGCCTGAGAAGGGGTTCTTGCATAGGATTTTTTTTCTTTATTATTTTAATTATATTTTTCCTTAGTTTAAAACAAATGTAAAATTCTTGCAAGAAATAAAAGGCTTTTTATTGTTATATTTTACTCGTATTTATTTTATTATTTATTATATACGTCCCCACTGTGCACGAAGGGTTCCGTACAGAATATCGATATTTAACATACGGAAAACAAATCTAAATAATTCGCCTCGATTTTCGTTATCAGTTTAGTTTTTCAGCAGCAGTAGTAGACGAGTACGACACTAGATAGCGCTAGTTGTATGTTACATCGCACGTCGCAAAAAAAGTCTCGTTTGTTGTATGGGAGCCCCCTTAGATATATTTTTTCTGGTTTTTAGTATTTGTTGTTATAGCGGCAACAGAAAAACATCATCTGTAAAACTCACAGCCTGGTGACAGACAGACGGACGGACGGACAGCGAAGTCTCAGTAATAGGGTCCCGTTTTTACTCTTTGGGTACGGAACCCTAAAAAATAACATGTTTTACCATAGACTCAGAATTTTTAAAATATTTAAAAATCTAGAAAACAAATGCAGTCTGTTGAACAAACATTACTCTGAATGATAGCTTTGACTCAATACAAATTAAAGGATGAGTAATGAATGCTATAAACAACATGGTACAGTATACTGCAACCAGCTACTTTTGTCATGTTTATAAATTGGTCTCGTGTGCTAGCAACAATGTTATACATACTCGTATGTAAACAAAGTAATCTGTCCATCCATTACACTTAATTGGCATGATACGGTGCACAGGTGGGAAACAACGTCGCTCCGTTGAGATAAGCTCAATAACGTTACGGAAATAAAAGATAACAGTCAATAGTAAATAAACTCAAATAATTTGAGTAAGCTTCCGTTTCCACTTACTTTCACTTATCGTCAAGGAAGATAAAAGGGAAAGTGCAACCCAATGTTAATTTTACAAGAAGGTAATAATCTAACACCAAAGAAGTTTCTTGGAGGATGACCGCTGAGGGAATTTTAGTAGATGGAAATTTAACATAACCCGGATTCTCTCGCCTTATTTACCAAAGACATGTGTAGCTATATGTACTTCAAAACTACAGAAACGCAGAGTTACATTCATCAGTTTTAGACAAACTGACATTCATCATACTATTTCCTAGATAATTAAATTCATCATAGCATTTGAGAATTGCATTTGCCGTGGCTCATGGCTTTACAATCAGATTATGTTCATCATAGTGTTTCAGTGAGACTTAAATTCATCATAGTGTTGTAAACTTACATTTATCTGTGTTTCAGACAGCCTCACATTCATCATGACATTACAGAAAGGCTTAACTTCATTATAGTGTTGCAGAAAGACTTAAAAATCATCATAGCATTGCAGACAGACTTACATTCAGCAGTGCTGCAGAAAAACTTGCACTTTTTTCATCATGGCATTGCTGACACACGTTCATCATCCACACTAACACGTACATATAATAGTGTTGGAGACTTACATTCATCATAGCGTTGCAGGATATCCTGAAGAGGGTGGCGCGCTCAGAGACCTGCTTGGTGGTGTCGGAGGGCGGTATCTCCAGATCTACCAGCGAGCGTTGAAGTGCGGCGCCATGACGCGACACCAGCTCCGAGCACGTCCTCAGATCGTGGAACCTAACACACAACAAATACAATTATCATAATCTACTTCATACGTCCACTGCTGGACATCAGACTTAGGGAGACATCGGGGAGATGGGCAACAGCATTAGACACAACACAAACCTTACTGCGGTCACTAATCCGTCTGCCAAGCGCTGTGTTTATGGCATTTCTCCTCGTGGAAAGTTCGACTTGGCGATCTATTAGGAAGGCTCATATCCAGCACATATGCATTTCACGACGAATTTAACATATTTGACCTTTGTCGAGAGCATCTGTCGCGTCAGCATGATATAGCGAATGCATTTCAAAACCTAATAAACTTGAAGCTTACTGGTGACCACGCATGCCATCTAAACGGCTTAGTCTTCACTTGCAATCCGATCAGATGAATTGCTGCACTGCCATGAAATGTTTTTAAAATATTTTGATTACTGCGGGCGCATCCATTTGAGATTTTTAAAATCTGTATTTGGTTTATTGTTATTTAGTTTACTGGCGCGGAAGGTTCCGGGTTCGATCCGGGGACAAATTAAAAAAAATACTTTTGCGAGACTTTCCAGTTTGGTGAGGATATTGCAGGTTTAATCACCTGATTGTCTGAAAAGTATGATGATTCTGAGCTTCGGAAGGCACGTTAAGCCGTTGTTATTTGGACATGAGGGGTGCAGTTCGTCTGTCCTGCATGTCACTGCGACCTTTGGAGATCTATTGTGACACCGTGAAGCCGTTGTTACTATCTACGACAGGTAGTAACTACATGAGCCATGTCAGACGACTATGTCCGCTCAACAACTAGGGCTTGTGAGGTCGGTCATCGACCTTACAATCTACACGATAAGAAGACTGGTTTAAAAAAATCCTGGTATTATGAGTGGTACCTGGCGGCGAGCTCCCTCGCGATCCCCCCCGCGTCCTCCGGCTCCCCCTCACCGCCCCCCGAGACCGAGGCCCCCGTTGTCATCTGGTCCTCATCGTCATCAGACTCTTGCGCTCTACTGTGGAGGTGAACTAGTGTTAACTGGGACACGAATGAATGAAATATATCTACATAAAATATGGAGCACAGGAAATTAAAATTACGAGTACATGTACATGTTAGACTAATTATTTTACTCAGTCATGAAAAATTTATAAAATGAGTAATCTAGCGGCGCGGACTAGGTATCAGCTATACTGTTTCAAATTTAAAATATCATTCACTTAATGACAATTACTGCAATTAATAAAGTTTAGGTATCAACTATTTTTAACCGACTTCAAAGAATAAGGAGGTTCTCAATTCGACCTCAGAACTTTAGACTGGGTGAACCGATTTCGATGATTCTGAATTCTGATGATGAGACGAGATGCGGGTGACAAGGACAGAGCGATAGTTAACGATACACGTTATCGCCTGCGTAAACTCATGGTAGATGCACTGAACTGTTTTCTCCAGTCTAGAGAATGTTGGTACGCCAATATTATCAACATACTTAATTAGCGGCTTGCTTTAATTAATTTGCAATGAAGCCAAGGTTAGACAGTTTTAAAAACTGGCCGCCAGCCAGTATTTTCCAGGTTTTCATACGAGAAACGCGGTGATGCTGTAGCTAGCTCTACCCTGACAAGTATGTGCGTGATCCCCCCGCAAGGCGACAGACGTTGGGGGAGGCGAGGTGACAGTAGTTGGAAACTGTCCTTCCCCGCTACACCTCCCGCCTCCCTATAAAGTCTTGATACTCCGCCTTGTTCAACGACGGTCAGAATATAGTGGCAAACATTCTAGGAAAATAAGAATCATTTCGATATTTATTTCGGTCAATCTGCCTTTTCTTGATGGTAAGTGACGATAAGGCTGTTGGATGTAAGCCCAGAAGTCTCAATCTAAGGTGCTGGATCTGCTACCTTACATACCGGAACACAACAGTGCTATTAACACTGCTGTTTGGCAGCAGACTTAGATAATATAGTGGTAGCTAGACTACCGAACAAACCGAGTACCGATAGGTAACTCCCCCACTGGTGATCGAACCCTCCATATTGTAAGTCCAAGCATATAGCCATTAGGCCATGGAAGCGGTAAAGCTCTACTGCTACACCTTATCATAAGCCCTCATGTGTGAAATCTATATACAAATATCAAATCATCAAAGTAAGCGGTGCAACCACCACCGGACCCTTGAGAGAATCGACGTTACCGACTAACACTAACATAGCTTTGGCCTTTGCAAGCTCGAGGGCGGTGACCCAGCTTTGCCGCTCCACCTCATCGTGGGCCCTGATGTGAAAGGTCTGCGTGCCCCCGTTGCTGATTACAAAGGTGCAGGAGTCCGCTGTGTGGATCAGTGCGCCCAGGAGCGATATCGTTCCCCGGCATGTATGCGCCATCTCCGCTTGGTTTCTGTAACAATAATAATAATTGATCAGGCATGGCATTAGAATGGCCAAGTCATCTCGGCTTTATTTTATTTAGGTTGTATAAGGCAACTAAGGGAATATACTTCAGGAGAGTGGGCTGCCAATGTGTCAACATCTTACTGTTATCACCAATACGTCTGCAAAGAGTAGTGAGTAGTAGATTACTTTATCATCCATAAAAAATTGATTCACTTCTTTTCAAATCATTGTGATCATTTTATCTGCCCATCTTACTTTTTACTGTACCTAATAAAAACTGACCCTAAGTAACAAATCAACAATATTACATAGACATAACTACTACTGTATGAACATAGCAAGTTTACATGTATAATACCATGACTTTGAGAAATGAAATCAACATAATTTCTTGCTGAGATGAGCTTAGCAAAAGAACTTAGAATTATTATCATCAGCTGAGTAAGTCTACTGGTTGCCATAGGATTCCCCTCATAGATTGTCTTGATGGATGGGCTGTCTATGAGAGTTATGGTGAATAATCCCCAAACTTATGTCTTTTCGATTTTACTCCGAAGTTGTTTGTATGAAGTGATATTGAAGGTAGTTTTTATTCTGGCAGACAAGCAGACCTCTCAAGGCCTCTACCAAACAATAACGAATAATAGTTAACAACGCGACTTTTTGTATAATTTAAATATTACGTGTATATGCAAGGTCATCATTTATTTCAAGTTAAAATATTCAGTGCAACTTATCATAATATGGTAAAATATGTTGTACCGAAAAGGAAAAGTCTGAGAGTTAGTTAACAGCATCCAGTTAGTGGGTAATTATCATAAATTAACATGACATTAACACTGTTTCTCTGTAGCAGCATCTAATCATGTCTGCCCTACTTTAGAGCACCCATAAAATCATATATAAGTTTATTTCATAGTTCACTCATCACAGTCCAATTCTTTTATTAATTATCTAGTCCTAATTTCTGCCATGTAGTCTCTATATTTCATCTACATATGTAACAACATGCTACTGTAATCATTAAGCATAGTGATTATGGTAAATTCCCTCAAGGAAAATCTACGGCGGCAATCAATGAGGGATACTCAATTCCAAGAGTCGACTTATGGGAGACGAGAATGATTATATGAATTGCCAGATTCATCAAGATGTCATTTAGTAATGTAAAAACATAATAACTAAAGCTGAAAAAATGGTAAAATGCATTGTGATGTGCCACACTAAAATTTATAGCAATTTCCATCATAAAATCTATTGTTATTTTAATTATTCATTTATTTTCAGTTATAAAGACTCATAGTTATATATTGCAAAACTACTAAGCTAGGTGGTATAAGTCACTGAAAGTCATTTCTTAACAACGAATGAGTTATGAATGAGTTATGCAGTTGATAAAAATGTATTGTGAATTCATTTGAAGCTTGTTTCCTTGGGGTTGCTTAATAGCATTTAGGTGGGCTAATAGGCCAAAAAAGTAAATAGACCCCAATAAAAGTAGTAAATATACACACAAGACATAACATAGTGGAAGTAGTTTGTGCAAGAGAGGAGGAAAACTGAAGGGAATCGTAATTAGTGCATTAAATGGGAAAACGGAAGTGGAAAGTTTAAAATAAGTATACTAGATTTAAAATGCCCATAATTTTTGTTTAAAAATGTCTTGTAAATAAAAAAACATAACATAACTTAAAAAAGAACAGTATTTGGCTTTGAAGCTACAGATACTGCATCTGAACTAGACACGCAAACTGTGGCACTTTTTAAATCTGGTTTAGTCAGTAAAGTGTGAGTGCACAACTCATAAATACCTAGAGATAGCCTGATATGTTCGCAGTCCAGGAGGACCACAATTTCCAATGACAATGGAAATAAAAGATCAGTTTATCTTCATGACCAACTATAGAGATCGTTACCTGGCCTTATCATGGACACAGAAACAGCAATTGAACTTCAATCTAATTATGATTGCAGAGTAGAAAAAAAGTTATATGATATAAGTACTTGAAATCATTTCCTCGATGAAAGCATTCATAAACTACTCCCTCATAGATATATTGTCTATATACATTACATCATTAAATACAAGATGGTCAACCAAACGATTGACACTCAAATATGTTTATCAGTTCCTCTCTACTATTTTAGATAAAAAACGTTACAATATGTAAGTCTCAATTTAATAAATAAATAGACTAGTAGATGTATCATTTTATTAATTATTAAATGTATTAACATTGAATGATGATTGATGAATTAATAATCAACATTTAATGTGTGAAATACTATACAAACAAACACATTTTCACTTTATAATACCAGTAAAGATATTTAGTTAAATAAAAAGGTCTATCATTAGATTAGATTATATACAAGGGGTCAAATATGCTCAAATAGTTTCTGAAGGTATGAACAAAGATTATCATTTATGTAGATCTAAGCTTTTTGGAAAACATTTCAAGACATTGAAATCTCAGGTAAAATGTTCTATAATCTCATCAACAGCTATGTTTGTAAAGTTAGTCAATTTTATTTAATAACTTATTCGGAAATTAACGATTTAGAATGCAGATAACTGTTACTAACTAGAGCTCTGCTCATGAACGTCATCGTCGAAAGAAACGAAGAAATATTTTAGATTATGTATAGTTAACATTGCTACGTCACTGTACTTCAGAATATCGAAAAATCGCATAACATTGTAACCAGATGAAGCTGAAACGTTTTTATATAACTACTATATAAGAATTATGATTATAGTTCAAGGAGATCTAGTAAATGTTTACAATCTACCTGTAGTATGATAACAATCCGTTGGACAAGACGAACCATCTCCGCTGATAACCCTTCAGGTAATTCGTCCATTTGAACAGCCAGCCCTTTTTTTCTGGAGCGCCAGCAGTTGGCTGACCCTTGGGCACAATAGCGTCAGACATTTTCGCAGTTTTCACAAGTTTATAATTGCAAAAACATCACAAAAAACTTCCATCAGCCACGTCCGTCGTCCACATTTAATCTGAAAATGTCAAAAAGATACCATAGACAAATCATCTGTATTCCACAAACAAAATAGAGGAACATTAAACGGAAGATCAAATTTATGTTTAAGCGACATCTATTGAATGACTTTAATAACTCTATGAAGCCATAGACAAATCATAGATGTGGCTCATCTCATCTTGCTTTTCAAGTCGACAAAACGTCAAAGCAAAAAGATTGTTTTGAATTTTCAATTTTCATTATGGTTCTTGTTCTCCGTAGAAGCAGTGCGCTGTGCAAGGTTATTGGCAATTATATTCAAGGTAAATCCTTTCCCTTTCCTAAATTCCTGTAAAACAGAGTAGTAAAAGCATTGGCTTCCTAATAAAGCATTTTGTTGTTCTATGAACGAATTACAGAACATTTTATCAGTGCAGTTATCTGTTTCGAAAAGGAGCGAATTTTAAAATTTCTGTTACTTTGCAGGTTCTGTAGCTTCAAATAAAATAATGGGGACTTCGTATTCGCGTTCGTACTCTCCAAACAACCAGGGCACCAGTACTGAATCCGATAAGTGTGAGTTAAATAAAATATCAATATTTTAAATCAATAAACAAAAACATAAACGTACACACAGTGCCCGAATGTGTTTTTAAACCTACATACAGAGGTACATTAGAAATGGTATGTAAATATTACTTATTCAATTTTATTACTATTATTCTTATGTAATTATGGGATTGATCAAGTGGGTATCTCACTTATCATTTATTTTATATTAATATCTTTCCATACCCACATTTATTTTTATGGATGCATTTATAGATATTATTTCTTAAAATGAAATAAGCAGTTGTTATTTAGCAGTAAAAACACTTGTTTATGAATTTGTCTTATTATAATTGATTAGGATAAATATGTTGTATTTTTTACTTATGTTAATAATTAAATTTATATTAATCATGTTTCTGTACTATTTATTCACAAGAATGTTTTGCAATGGGAAATGCAGGAGACACACAAAACATTGAAACACAAAATAACTTTATTCAAAATAAATGTATAAAATTATTTATTCTTTTGGAAAAGCATACTGCAAAAAAGAATGATTGAAATAAACTATACCTCCTCTGCTATTAATCGATTTAAATGAACACTCAGAGGAAAGAAGATGGTTTTCTTCTGAAGCCATAACTCCATCATCGCCATTCGCACAAGTCTACTGTTGGACATGATCCTTCTTCATAGAGTCCAATTTTGATCAGGAGTAACATTTGCTATAACCAACAACCAACCAAGGTATAGTCCTATAATTTTTCCATGTTCTATATCACCCTCATCTGGAATGAAATGGGAAGACCCTATTATAAAGCATAGATGACACAGGAGTTTATACTTAAAATAATGTTTTATTTTCAAATAAATTTATGACAGTTATATTTTACTTTTTACAAATGCAAAAGTGTGTTTATTGGTTGTATTGTCCTTCTGTCATGCATCAACGGACAAATGTGATTTTGTAAGGTATCATACACAAAGGGTGGAAATGAGACCCTTTTACTGAGGCTTCGCTGTCAGTCTGTATGTTTGTCATAGGACTGTATCTTTTGAAACGTTATGGGCTGACCCTTGAAATTACAGATCGTGATTCATACTATACTAATATTATAAATGCGAAAGAGAATTGGTTTGCCCTTCCTTTTCGTCGCAACGGAGGTTCGTAATTATTTGCTTATTTGTATATTGATAGTTGAAGGATTGAAAAAGAACCCAAACCCAAAATTAGATTCCGAAATCCACGCGTACTAAGACGCGGGCAAAAGCTAAAACGCCACACAAAAAAGCTAACAATTAAAAGGGGTGAAACACACGAGTAACATTATTATTATTGGCATTCTATGCACGATCTTATGTGAAATATGATGGTACGAAACCTTTCATGTTCTAGGCTTTACTTTTGAACACAGATAAATATTAGTGACATAGGCTATTTTTATCTTGATGGGATAATTTCTAAAGTACGCAGATGAAGTCGCGAGCCAAGCTAATATTGACATAATAAATAATCACCATATCTAATTAAAAATCACGTCGTGATCTAGAGAGCATTGCGTCCTCGTCTTTTTGTTGTGTCTGGGTTACAGTTGAATTCAGCTGTCTGAAGGCCTCACAATCATTGCGTAATATACTTGTACACATTGTTTACTTCTCCGCTGTTCTCAGTGATCAGAACGAGGGTGCATTTATGATTATGATAAACATGACGCATTATACATACTCTGCCATGTCATTCTATCTCTTGTTGATGATGGTGAATTTTGATAGGCCTAACTAGAGAAAACCATATGAGGATGTGCATGTGTATGATGAGTTTGAAGACCCGTCTCACCGCTATCTAATTACTTTATTGCATGATGTAACCGTCTCCGTGATCTGAAATCTCAATCCAAAGGTCCTGGGGTAGATTCTCGGCTGGGGCACTTTTCTTTACTCGGTATTGATTGGTGGTATTAAGACATTTTCTATGACCATCTGGCTAGCTAATACCATGTTACATAATTTTTGGGCTAACAGCAGTGTTTAAAACCAATAAAATGAAGCACAACCAGAGACTCAGTAATTTAAGACTTCTGTGTGAGCTCACTTTACATCTACAAGCCTTACCGTCCCATCCATCCGGTGAGATGAAGGCCAAGTGGAAACCCATTACATGAACAAACTGACGTTACTCCACAGTGGCCGTGTGCGCCTTTTACTCTTCCACCACATTTGTGCAGTCTTCATGCAGTGGACTGACTGCTAATAAAATGCTCAAATTCAGTATGTAGGTACCATGATTTTACAAAGTTTTAAATGACATTTCTTTCTCCGTACAAGACACTAAAGACCAGCTCTGGATAGTTCTTGGTGCAATGGTTAGCCATTGCCCTACAACGGTGCAATGTGGCCAGTGTAATGGGAACCTTGTAGCTGGTGCTATCAGGGGCAGTCTAATTGACAGACTTTTGTTAACTAGTTATATTTTATATTTATTTGTTATTTCTTTCTTTCCCGCAGGCGGCACAATATCTCGAATGGAGTCTAGCAACAAATACGTGGAGTCGATAGTGTGCAATGCAACCGATTTAAAAGATAACGAGATGAAAGTGTTCGACATCGGCGAGGAAGACGGGAAAGTGTTGCTGGTGAAGCAGAAGGGGGAGTTCAGCGCTGTCGGCACCAAGTGCACACATTACGGTGCACCCCTGGTGAACGGGGCGCTAGGGGACGGTAGGATCAGGTGCCAGTGGCATGGCGCGTGCTTCAACCTCAAGACTGGTGATATCGAGGACTTCCCCGGCTTCGATTCGCTGCCGTGCTACCAGGTCACTGTTAGTGAGAAAGGAGAGGTTAAGGTAAGGTTTCATTTTATTTATTTTAAGGGTTCGGAATATTTGATAGTAAAATCCGTCTGTGTGTGTCTGTACCCCACTAGACCTAGACACACACAACTTTGAAATTTCTGTTATTGCCACTTTTTCAATATAATCCACACAAATATTATAAAGTGTAAAAAATCTAGTTGAAGGGTCGAAAAAATACATAGGCTACTTTCCCGATCGAGTATATAGATCTTCAAATGTTTAGGCCTCCTTCATGGTACGCCACATCGACCGGTCCCGAGTCACTTACTTCCAGCGACTGCCCGCGACCTTAACCAGGTCGTCAGTCTACCTAGTAGAGGGACGGCCAAGTACACGCTTCCCGGTACGTGGTCGCCATTCGAGAACTTTTACTCCCCACCGGTTATCGGTTCTTCGAGCGATGTGGCCTGCCCATTGCCACTTCAGCTCACTGACTCCGTCCGTCGATTTCCCATTTATAATTATTCCAAATTTCCAGTCGATAGCATTAGTAGTCATAATCCGCTGTGACGTACGGACGGACGAACAGAGACCAGAGTAAGATTATAAGGGAATCGTTTTTTCATCGGAAGTCCGGAATACTAACAATGGTTCAGTTGTACGAGTATGTGTTGTCAATTCGGTTAATGTATTCTAATCATAAAAGTACTCACACGATATGCCATGAAAACTAGGAAATAGAATCGCAAGTCATTGTGGAACTGTCATTAAATACACTGTATATAAATCCGGCTTAGATTGTGCCCGTACACCCGAACGGAATATGCGTTATTGTAATAAAAACAGGTATTAATTTGCTACAAAATTTTTATCTAGGCAGCAAAAATAATCGTCAAAAAGTGCGTACAAGTGCCGGAGCATAAAATTAAACACAAAATTTTTTCGATACAAACAACAGTCACCACAAAGTCACACACACACCTCACTATGATGCATAGATAATGGTCAAATTCACCAGCGGGTGTGAGACGCAGACTTACTTAGATATGTCACCGGCATCGTTTGATTAAACGCAGTGTGTCCCGGCGGTATTTTACAAAGGCGACAACTAAAGCTTTATATTTCTTCGATAACATTAATCAGATGTTAATATGTATAAAATAAGGGTGAAAAGGAATTTTATCTAAATTTCTATTAATACCTAATGGATTATTTGATCCTGTTTGGTGTAAAAATAATAAGTGAATTATAGTTATTATAATAATAATAATGGGAAAAAGGAAATGAAAAGTATAAAATCGGGTTAAAGTGGCGTTATCTACTGCAAATCCGCCTCAAAGTCAATTTACTAATGTAGTTCCCTTTCAATTTAGTAATGTAACCCTATTATAAATAAAATTTGAGATAATATAATTTTTAACTAAAAATTAATTAAATTAATGAGCTTGTTATAAGCATTTGTTTTGAAAACTTCAGAAAGAAAAATTAATTTCTATTAATTTATACTAAAAAAATTTATAATCCCCAAATAAAATAATTAAAAATTTAAAGAAATAGTTAAAAAAATACCCCTTTCAAGCTAAATATATTAATTCCCTGCAGAGTTACATGACGGCCACGAGAAAATTGTTGTCATACCCTTTTTGTTATACGATATCTCAACAGGTGCTAACGTGACAGTTCTGTGAACTCGACTCGTTCTGTCAAATGGTGACTCGAAGACTTATCGATATACTCTGTGTTGGTTTTGTCGACATGACCATGCCGTCTTAGTTTCTCGAATTCTGACACTTGTCGTGTCGTGGATAATTTCCGCTGGTTTTGCACCCAAACTCATCAGGTCGCCCGCCATCTTTGCATAATAGCTATGTGGCATGGAAAATGAAATTACAAAGGTGTTTTAATTGTCATATCATATCATATATGATCATAAATGTCATTATAGTCGGCTGTGCAAGTCCACTGTTGGACAGGATCATCACGATTGTTGATCGCAGTTAGATGTTGCTGCTGCCCATCTCCTGTGAATTTTTCCTTTGTCGCCTCTTACGACACCGACGGGATGACATGGGACATTGGGACGGCCTTATTCTAAAGCCACCAAAGACCACAAAGTCCACTCATAAATATGGTCAAATCTTATTCATCGGAGAGTAAAGTAAAAATAAGTTACAATAAAATCATTTTCGTCACGGAATACTCAAAAAACGCTCTAATTGACACAAGTTTACATAACTGGCTTTTGTTTACGTTTACTGATTCACGCGAGATGCCTTAATGGATTCCTAGAAACCCAACAAACTGCTAACGCGCTGTCAGTATGCCCATGAAATAGTTATTTTATTATAATAAACGAGAAATTGAGTTTGATTGTTCTTCCTTAACTCCGTCCCGGAGTGTCAGAGTGTCTTCAATTTTTTTTGTAGGGACAGATGAAGACCGGCGAAGCACATAGACAAATTTTTATCTCGATCGAACGAGTAGATTCCGTTTTATAATTACAGTAAGCTTCTAAATTCTAAGTAATTCTACTAGTTATATTGTCATATATCAGTATTTTTGTCGACGAATTCAGAAATTACAAACGAGAACCACCTAATGGAGAGGGATAGAAGTACCCTGAGTCCTTTTCTTATCAGTTAGATTATAATTATAATTTATTGTTAATATCCAAAACGATTTTATGTTGTTTATGAATGAATATGACAAAGCCATTACAAGGCCGCTTTCAAAATTACCTTGTGACAAGGAAGGGAATATTTTCACAATTGACTTTGCCTACTCTTTTATGATAGACAGATAACCAATTTAGTTTTTTATGAGGATGATAAAGAAATGACAAATTTTCAAAGTGGGGTTCATATCAACATTTCAATACGGCCCTGGAATGACCGGCAGATTCAGAGCTCTGACTATAACAAACTCGCTAACGCACAAGATAATATCATTAGCCCTGGTAGCTCAGTTGGGTAGAACGTCAGACCTTGAACAATCGAGGTCTGGGTTCGATCCTGATGGCTCGTACCAATGAGTTCAAATCTGTTATTTGAAATTTATGCACGAATGATAAAAAATCATTACCATTTCGGCGAAGGAAAACATCATGAGGAAACCTGCACATTCCTGAGAAGAAATTCAAAGGTTTGTGTGAAGTCTACCAATCCGCACTGATCCCGCGTGGTGCACTATGGCCCATACACTCTATAGGAGTGCAGTGAGGACATATATAGTCTGTTGATGTTGATACCCCATATTACAAGTACGAGTACATTGCTTACTATGATTTACACGCGGCTTTGCTCACGTGCTCGGGAAATACGTGTTTAATTAGGGGTAAAGTATTTCAGACATATCACAGTGACTAACAGTCCCTCAAACTATCTATTTGCAAAAAACAGTCATGCGTTCTACCACTATTATCCTACTAATATTATAAGTGTGAAAGTTTGGATGTTTGTGACGCTTTCACGGAAAAACTACTGAATGGATTTGAATGAAACTTTACAATAATGTAGCTTATACATCAGAATAACATATAGGCTATAATTTATAAAGCCATATTGTGTAAATTGTCCAAAATCACACTTATAATATTAGTGGGATTACATGGGCAATTTTGGCATAACAAAAACGCGTTGCCTAGCAACCGACCATAGATATGTAAATTCGTATATACAAACTTTCGCTTTGATAATATATGCGTGAAGACTATTTGAATGTACTACGTCAGTTATTGAAATTTATTTTGTTTCTTTAAACTATTAGACTACGTAACAGAAAAAACCTGTGCCTATCGAACAAGTAGAATACATCCTGAAGTACACGCGGACAAGGTCGCGGGCGGAAGCTAGTAATAAATAATTGAAACCTTAACTTTGTCAGGCGGCAAATGTCGCAGTTGAGTATGACTAGTGTGGCAGGAGGGTCCGTGATCGCAGTAATGTTTCAAAAGGACACAGTTGGGCGCTGTCTCTTGTCCCCTAGAATGTTTTCCTCGATTGCCATATAAGCCTTCCTAGGATCGTTCAGTTCTAAAGGCAAATCACACGTCATAACCGACTTCAAAAAGGAGGAGGTTCTTATTTTGAACGTGACGCGATCATGCCGCAAATTATGAATCGATTTTGATGATCCTTTTTTTGTTTGGTAAATCATAATCATACTTCAGAGGTAGTCCCATATAAATTATATCGATATTGATTCAGTAATTTTTTTAAACCAACAAATAATAACATATATATCCAGATAATTCTACCTCTAAGTGTGAAAAAATTGGGGAAGAACACTATTAGTGCAGTTGCAGTCGATTCCTTAGTTATTTTTGAACGCAATGCAAAACTCCATCAGTTCAACTGTACTGGGTCAGACTGTCCTAGTTTCTTCGATCAATGTCCTCCATTAGAATTCATGACGCTCGGCGGAATTCTCACGCGTAATCGCTTATATTCTATCTAGAGGTACAGTATACAACAAGCTTTAGTACGCAACTGCGTCCGTTTGGCCGTGTGGTCTTCAGAAGTAAATCCCTTAGGAAAAATGTAGCCTCCTCCTGTAAGATCCTCTATAAGATGGTTCAGCCTTTTGTCGTGAAAAGTAAACAAAAATATAGTAAAGAACTACTTTCGCATAAATCATACTAGCATAATCCATTTTCAACCGACTTCAAATAAGGAGGAGGTTCTCAATTCGACTGCATGTTTTTTTTTATGTTACGCGATAATTCCGCCAATTGTAAATCGATTTTTTTTATTTGGTAGAGAATACTTCAGAGGTGGTTCCATATAAGTTTATCGGAATTGATGTAGCGCTCTTTGAGAAAATCAACAAAAACCAAATATAACAATTCTACCTCTAAGTGTGAATATTTTAGAGGATGAATGCTTTGTCTTTGAGGTCAGTTGAAGTCCGTTTTTAGTTCTTTTTGAATGCGTTAATTATGTAGTATCACCACGACGGTACTTTTGAGTTGTAATGAAAATATATTCGAGTGGCCACCCCATATCATCGATAAATCAAATCCCTACCACCGAGCAATCGTTTGCAGTGGCCACAACGAAACGAAATTGGTGTTTTATAGATTCCTAAATAAATTACATTATTGAATGCCTATTTTATGTAAGAAATAATATACGGTGTGCGTTTTACAATAAAGTCTGCGCAGACGCTTTGACCTTGAACGATAATATGGCCGCTGCTGCCCACGCACAACTTCCGCGGGCTTTCCTCTCGCTCAGTCTAACAGGTTCCGAGTCACACGCTGCGAATTGCGCAAATCAACCGATTCATTTCGGCCATCATTCAGGTTGTAGTGTGTTAGTTTTGTTTATATTCATAATTCACATGTGCACAAATATTGCAAATTGAAAATTATTTTTTGGCGCTTTTAAAAATAATCTTGAAAAGTGCTCATTATTATTGATCTATAGAAGAACTACAAGTAACACGTTCGATGTATAGAGGTCTGACCTAGATTGTACACTACTATTTTAAAACTTCATCACCAAATAAAATTGATTAAACTACCATGTTAGAATATTTTGGTCTATTTTATTTAAACAAAAAATATTAAAAGGCACAAAACAGGCAAGACTTCAAAAACAAAGATGGCGTCAATTTACTGACATTTGACAAACAAAAATTTTATTCTAGTATTTTTCTTTATATCTTTAGAATATTTCCTTGAATTTTTAAATAGTGTACAAGTGCAGGCCGAATTTGAAACATCTCTTTTATAAGAGTCTGCAGCAAGCTCGAGTCTCCATACAAACGCAGTTACGTCCTTATTTATGAATAACACGTTGCATCATCATAAAATTTGGCAAATATGTATAATAAGATGAGATTTAGAGATGCTATCCAAAATCAGCTTCCGAACTGATTTATTACAATTTAGGCAGCGACCCATATTGTATGGAACACGAGCAAGTACCAAATATAGAAAAATTTCATTTCTGATACGTAGCGTCAATGAATATAATAAAGTACTGCAGCGACACGATGTGGATATATTTAATACCAGTACATATGTACTAAAGCGACTACTGCTCCGAGAATTCTTTCCTTCTGTAATTAGCAGTTAAGCAATTAGTTAGTAATAATAGTAGTATGTATTTGAACCTTTACTTAGTATATATATAATCTGTACCCGTATTCCGATACTCAACTTATATTTCTGTTTCTTTTTTAGATTATTTATTACTATAGTATTTTTATTAGACCCTATAGAATTTATCTAGATTTATACATGTGGAGACTTATTATTAGTTTATAGATACTCATAAGATACATTATTTATTTATATACTATATACTGTTAGTCTTCCCAAAAATTGTAAAATAATATGAGATATATCATAGTCTTCAGTTAGTTTAAGACTCTTGAAATGTTTTTTTATAAAGAAAATAGAACGAGTATAAGTTCTGCATTTTTGACCACCAACACCCTATTCAGTTCGGCTGAATATTACGGCCAAAATATAGTTTAGATTTAAGTCAAACCCTATTCTAGATATTGATTAAACAATGTAGTTTCACACGAAAAAGGATTTTTCTATATTGATTTTGGGTTTTCAAATGAAAACGAAACTACGAAAATCAGTTAAAAAACTACAAAATTATGATGCAAATTTGCAGCCGAACACTCTAGCGCGGGGAACTGTAGGAAAGGGCAGTAGCCCCTACTGTCTTCCTCTGTACTTCCTCATTTGTCCTTGATTTTCGTTCTAGCGTCCTGTCTCACTCTAGGTGAAACAACAACATTTTGAAGCGTTAGGCGCGTGATCTCAGCTCGAAGTCAAGCGCTGCTTACTGTTCTTTGACTTGTGGTCCAGAGGGTCATTCCGAAGGTGACGTAAAAGGGGACTAAGGGGAAATCAAGTAGATAGGCAACAGTGTCTCCATAGTGTAACCAATCTCTCATGAAAAACACGATTGTGGCGGCGATGATAAAACTTGATTCGTAGGTAGGAATGCATTTACATAGCCTTCCGACACGCTCAGCCTCGGAAATCTCAATTTACAATACCTACAACAAACAAACGTTTTACACTTGATTAATGATTAAGCCCCACCTCATGCTATAGTGCGATGTGTTAAACATTGTCTGTCTTTTTTATTACTTCACATTCGGTAATGCAATGTAACTGACTCACGCGCATTGAATCACGCTTACCTCACGGTCTCCAAGCCTTTAGCAATGAATATTTTTATCAACCTAATACATACACACATAGAACATAATTTCCGCTAACTATTACAAATTGATTTAGCCTAGTTATCCTTGTATGTATTTCATAGGCTTCGGTATTTTAAAAAAATCTTTTCTTGAAATTTTATACTACTTATTAGTTAAAAATTCCCAATGTTGGTACTGGGTTTTGTTGGTGGTGGGTCATTTTCTATTTTCACCTGACTAGAGCTACTACCATCTTACTGAAAAGTGCCGCTAAACCGCAGTGATAATATAGCTCTGCTTTGGTCCGGTATGAAAGGTAGCAGAGTCAGCGCTTCATTACCTGGAGGCTTCTGGGTGCAAAAATACAGCATTCCAGAATGAGAACTCATTACGTCATTTTAAAGTCTTCTAATCTGATAATTACCAGCTAACATTAGTTATACTTAAGTGGCTTTCGGTGTCTTTTATTAGCGTAAAACTTCATGTTTAACAGGAAAACTATGAAATATAGTATGATTGTTGTATTTACGTTAGTGATTACCATGTAGACGCTATGACACATTTCTGGTCAACGCCCAGCCCGAAAGGCTGCTTGAAAGATTTGAAATATCTTTCGGCAGGCCACATCGCCCGTAGTACGGAAAGCCGATAGTGAGTAAGAGTTCTCGAGTGGCGGACACGTACCGGTAAACGTTTACCGGGCCTTCAGCTGATATAGACTAATCACCACACATTCTATGCTAGGGATGGAATTTCCACGCGGACTAAATCACGGGTGACCTCTACCACCGTTTTCTTTTAGAAGATGGGACTTGTTTAAATCACAACGTTCCATAACAAAACTGAAGTTACGTGGAGGTTCATTTGACTCGACGTCGCTCTTTGAGAAGGTACACTTTCAAGAAACTATCAAGAAAGAAATCTTGCTTATCATGTCAGAATGCATGACGTAATCTACAACGACAAAGGCCGGCCGGCCGGCAATACAAACTGGACTCTTCGCTAAAACTTGTTTGGACTACTTTGTTAAATTGTTATTATGTTTTACGTTTACGAAATTCGGTGCTAAAACCATTAGTATAATATTAAATTCATTAGAGCTTTTTCCTTCCTTTGTGCGGCATTCGTTTTGCTTTCTTTTAAACCGGAACACAACAGTGTAACACTGCTGTTTGGCGGCATAAAGGTAGTTGGCCAGGCGGACATAAAATGTCCTACCATCAACCAAACTGAGTGTAGGAATCAAACCATGGGACTTCCGACTGTGAGACCCTCCAATAATTTAATGTCGCTACAGGCTAGGAGCCATCAGTAAGTAATTATGACGTCATTTTTCTCATTCGTCGATTCGGCCCAAATAGGGATGATGGTGGAGGCGGGGCCTCTATGTTAAACAACGTACCATCGATCGGGAAACTTCCTATGCTAAACATAGGCCTCCCCCATGGTACGCCACAATGACCGGTCTCAAGCCGCTAGGTCTGGGTCGTCAGTTTATCTAGTTGGCCGGCCTATCTAGTTGACATGTTTGTTGGTACGTTGTCGCCACTCCAGAACTCTTACTCCCAACTCCCAGCCTGTTATACAACTACGATTTGCAACATTGACTTCAGACAAGATTTTCGTCTTTACCATGTTCAATTCACGGCCTAACTGTTGTGAAACTTTGGAAAGAACATACAAGGGACTTTTCATCCCAGGTACGCTATGTGTGCCTTATTCTAGCATGAGGTAGGATAGGTAGTCTCTTGTCTGTATTCAGCTGTTCAGAGTGTACCTGTAGCCGGCCTTGAGCCGCCTTGACCGACTGACGGAGATTACGGTCGTTACATTTTGTACGGTGACTCGGCCGCGCGAGGTCATCGAGAACTTAGCGTGCTCTCGCGCATGCTTCACTGACACAAATGTTCAGTGTGCAGTTTGAATAGCAGTTAAAAAAGTAGACTTGTAGATGACAAGACAAACAAATAAATCTTTTTAGCCTTATGCGGATTTTGGCTTGTAATACTTGTCAAGGAGTATGTAATGCGGTTGATTTATTACTACTGTTCGCCTTTAGAGATCCACCCAACGAACGAACATGAAATCTAGTAATCGAGAATGATTCACGAATTGCTTTACCTATAATAACATTAGATGACTCCCAAGTTTGACAAAATTGCGTCATGATACTGCACTGTTAAAAAGATAAGGAACTCCTTAACTTTACCTATTCTTTTATTATCTCATAACTTCAATATTCTGATTACAGGTGCGGGCGAAGATCAGTGACCTAAAATCCAACAAGAGAACGAAAGAGAACGCTATAGCGTCGCCCTGCGACGGGACTGTGGTAGTCGTAGTTGGCGGAGGTCCTTCAGGAGCCACCTGCGCTGAGACCCTCCGCAGCGAGGGCTTCCAGGGACGCGTCGTCCTCGTCGCCAAGGAAAACCACCTCCCCTACGACAGGATCAAAGTCTCCAAGATCGGAACCGCGACGGACATAGAAAAACTCCAAGCCAGGTCGCATGATTATTATCAAGACGCCAAGATCGAAGTATTGAAAGGAGTAGAAGTGACGAAAGTTCACACAGAAGAAAGGCTAGTGCACCTCAGCAATGGCAGTAAGCTCAGATACAGTTCCCTCTATCTAGCTACCGGTTCCAAGCCCCGCGTCCCTGATATTCCTGGCGTAAACCTCAAAAACATATTCACCGTAAGAAACTTCGAAGATTCAATGAACATCCTAAACACTCTCGGAAGCGACAAAAGCAAGGACGTAGTCGTTTTGGGTATGAGCTTCATCGGCTTAGAAGCCGCTGGATCATGCAATGAAAAAGCAAAATCGATGACGGTCGTCGGCAAAGATAGCGCGCCACTGGGCCATATATTCGGCAATGAAATCGGTCAGAGTCTCCAAAAGCTATGCGAAGGGAAAGGCGTCAAATTCCAGTTCAATACAACAATAACGAAATGCAACGGTGAAAATGGCGTGTTAAAGTCTGTGGAGCTAGACAATGGTACCACGTTACCCGCTGATATGCTCATTTTGGGCGTGGGAACAACGTTCTACACAGATTTCCTGAAAGATAGCGGTATCGCTTGCGAACCTAATGGTGCGGTCACCGTCAACGATAAGTTAGAAACTAATGTTAAAAATATTTTTGCGGGTGGCGATATCGCCTATGCTCCAGTATTTGCCGCTGGGAATAAGCAAATGAGCATAGGCCACGTGGGTCTGTCGCAATATCACGGGCGGGTCGCCGCTCTCAACATTTTGAAGAAAGAGACCGTTCTTCGCACTGTCCCGTATTTCTGGACGATGTTGTTTGGGAAGTCGATTCGTTACGCTGGCTGCGGGAAACCTGCGAGCACCCACATCGACGGAGACATTGCTGAGCTGAAGTTCGTCATGTTCTTCTTCGACGAGACAGAGAAGGTGATCGCTGTTGCGTCCTGTATGCGGGACCCGGTCGTCTCACAGTTCGCAGAGTTCCTGTTCCAAGGGAAATCACTTTATAAGAAGGATTTAAAGGACGATCCTTTCGCTTGGACGAAGAGCATTCATTAACTACGACTCATCAGTCATTGATCATCACAAATAAGTATTAATGAATCACATCGCAAGCATTGAATGGAAAAAAGGGCAATTGTCCTTCATTGTCAAATTCATTCATTATGAAAGCTTAGTTTGAGACAAAGTTTTGAAATAAATCTGTGGTATGCTTGCGTTTTAAATTTAAAGTTTTGGAATCAGAAGCAAAATAACTATTCCTTTGAATCTTGAATTGGCTTTACTAGTTGTAAAAGAAAAAGAATAAGTCCGATATTATGATCATACTTAAAATTATTTAGGTTAAACTGATGCTTTTTTCCATATATATTTTTCTGTAGAAAAGAAAAATACTTTTAGTTACATATGATATTTTGTACACAGTGTACACACACTTTATACAACATTCGTCTGAAAAGGTATTAGGGTAACGTCAACTGAAAATGTTATTATGTTGTCCAACTTTTCTAAAACTGTATTCTATATCTGGACTACAGTCCACCTAGACTGTAATTTTGTAAGACCACCCCCAAGCCCGAGCCCAAAGAAAAAGCCTTTCTGACAAATGTTGAATGAGGTTTTAAAATGTACAAGTTACTTCAACTTCAAAATTATGGCTTCATCTTGGACGTGATGGTTTTACAGCACACAGCCAAACATAATTTTGACAGCTTACGACTTCTTTTTTTAACTTAGACAGTGATTGATAAGGACTTTTACGTCCGTATTCATAGATCGTACTCAAGTGGGTCTCAAAAGAAGCTGAAGATTTTTGGGGGACTCAATCTTGAGTGCCGTCTATTAACACTGACTCTCCCCTCGTCCACGACGAGTCTCTCGTCTTTGCTTTAACAGTTTAGTTATTTTTTCCACAACATTCCGTCTCTAAATAATTGTAGACGAATCGTGGAGGTGGATGGCGACTAAAATTGAGTAGATATCGATATAACTTACCGATAGCAATAATTGATTTTAGAGCTGTCAAATGACCATTTTCATTTATGAATTATATTTTCCGCATGTTTTCGCCTATTTAGATATTAATAAAAATTCAGATATTATCTAATCTGATTAAATCGGATGTATTTATTATTGCTATGCTATTAGTAGAGATCATATTCATAGATCATACTCACGAATGGGTTGAGCCTGAGTTACTTGACATTGACTCAATCTTTAGTATGTATGTATGCTCTATTAATCTGGACTTTAGTGAGTATTACATAAGAGTAAATATTGAAGACAGTGGTATATACACAGTATTCTTTGTAGCCTCGCTGTTGATAATGAAAATGTCCTTTGTAGGTGTGATATTTGATAAACATATTTTTTTGTTTATTTACTGTCGAATAACATATCTGTGATTTTAGTACAATACACTACATACAAATATAAGTGAAGGTATACATAAGATACTATCCACTTCATATAAAGTAATGCTAGATGCTAGCACCCATTTTGGATATAAAGAACAATGCACAACATGTTCAGAAGATTTTGGGTGACTGATCCTGTAAATTTTGACCAGTTTTGGAAATATAGTTTTTTTAAACTATTTTCGATTATTTTCATAACTTTGCTATCTACAAAATATATTGTACCATAAAGTTAAATGATTCTGAAAATCATAAAGGGTATTATGAAATTACCTACAAAATTATAAGCTGCAGGGTGAATTGTCAACTGCTTCAAATTCTTGATTTGACATAGAATTGTGACTAGAAACATTGATACCATAACTTTATGTTTGGTACCCCGATATTCGTTTTTGATGTACTTAATATTTTTTTAAGGATTCAAAAAGTATAAATCATACATGACCTACATCATGTGTGGCTTTAGATAAGAGGATTAAACATTGTTTAAATATATAAATATAAAAACAGCATGTAGCTATGCTACATTAAGCTACTATAAGTGGATACAATTTATCCATTTTGTATGAAGATTTTGTATTTATAGTGATGAGAAATACATGTCTATGTATCTAAGTCAGATGTCTGTATTAAAGTTTATAAATAAAGAGTATTTATTATCAACATTTAAGCCTTTTTTTTCGATAGTCTCATGTTACGAATTTATTATATTTATATACAGAAAAAAGCTAAAAATAACTTTTGTCTTATATTAGTTTCAAGGAAGCTTGAAGTTTATTCTCGCTCTGACAATGTAAAACTGTGATTCTTCTATCCATATTTTTTTTTTACTAGCTTTACGTTTTGTTTAAACATCCAATTTCAAGACAATTTTGAGGGAATTTGGTGGGTTTGGGACATGTCCCTAGGGGTGGACCAAGGGATCTATTTATCCATACACATGATTAATTTCCGAAGTTTTATCAATGACTTTTGAAGTTATGAGTTAAAGATTCGGTATACATTACCATTTTATCCATCATTGGTGTTTTGTACACATATAATTTAAATCTATTTTTAATCTCTTCATTTGTGTACAATGTATTTAATGTAATGCACCCACTAGCTAGTAAAAAGATTTAAATAGTTCTAGGTAATATGTATGCCACTTTATTCCTTCATAGTAACATTTTTATTTTTCTCTTAAACTCAGTTGAGTAGAGAATTAAATATTTGAGAAATATGCAAGAAAGTGTTATATACAACCCCATAATATGAGACTTTAGTAAGGATGTAAAAATATGGTAATAGGTCATATGGTAATAAACAAAGATTTTATAAAGCCTCCTAAGAAATTGCACTTGTGTATGTAATTCATTCCTAGAATACATATCTGATATATGAATGATAATAAACTTTAGTAACTTCTAAACCTAATTCATTTATTAAATAAAACCTAGCACTACAATAGATTTCAATCCCAAGATTCTTTGCAGCGCAAGTGCTGAAGTCTCTCGTACAGTGTCACATCTTCCTTAAATCTTCTTAGTTGGGCTTCCTTCAATTTCTGAGACCTCTGTTCCGGTTTCCCTAAAGCTTTTGCATGTCCTTTACTCTCTTCCTGTAAAAATAAGGTGAAAATTAGGTACGTTAAAGATACTTAAATTTTTAACTTTCTGTTATAAAATTACTAATTTAGTGGAATTAAAACAGATAGTATAGTAGGGGTACACAAAAGGGGACGCTCCGATAGGATTACAGATCGTGCCTCAAATCTTAGTATTTCGTGGGAGCTATACGTAGGGACCATATTAAACTAAGGAAGCATCTTATACATATGATAAAAAGTTGTTACCTGTTGCTACAATAACAATAGTGTGAAATAAGTAAGTATATCTAACATACCTCAGACAGATATGGAAAACGTAAATATAGCATGTTTTGTTCTTCGATAGCAAAGTCTTGTTGAAGTCTCCGTAAATGTGTTGGCTCCACTTGTTTTACTAAACGATCTTTACCCCTGAAGAGGTGACCATTTGGCAAACGATTCCGTCGGAATAATACGAGTGTAAGTCTCATTTTAAATGTAAAATCTTAATTTGATTTTGAATACCTACAGAAAATATACTTTTTTGACAAGTATGTTTTTGAGGTTATACAAAGACAAATCTGTTTACTTCTTTTACATATAGCGTCAAAGGAACTTCACAATGCCACTAAAAAAACATTGAACAAAATGAACTTTTGAAAAGGCTGTACAACATTACCACTGTTGCCCTCTCTTTGAAAACAGACGCTAAAAACATTGAGATCTGTCGATCGAGCGAGAGTGGACGCAAAGTGTTTTCTCACAAATAAATTTTGAGAAATTATACAGTTCTAATGTGAATATCCTGACTGTCTTATATGCCAATTATGGCATTACGGGGCTGACAGCTCGGCATCTTCTGGAGAAGTCCTCGAGATTGGTAAGCATCAGGATATCATATCCCTAAAGCCATAGTACTTAGCTATACCTAGTTATTTTGCTTCCGTAGATTTTGTATCACGATACTCGGTTATTCTCAATAAATTTAAGTATGTAATGTACTAAAAAATAGGATAACTTCAGTGTAATGTGGTTGCAAAGTGATGTCCTCAACGTTCATTGTTTTATTCGCCACACATAACGAGTTTTGTTTCGGCACCCTTTCACTTTATTGTTATAATATTTTCGTGCTCTACTTAGTTCCCGCTGTACAGGTGTTCAAAGTGTCCTGTGTCGAAATCCCGTTTACCAAGCCCTCGTGCGAACATGGTTAGCTAAAATGTAGGTGGACTTAATCCATCAGTTTCACGTAGTTACGAAAAAAATGACCTACTTTGATGCAGTTTCTTAACAGTGGCTATTCGCGGTGTTTTGCAAAACAATCCAGAAATCAATTTGCCGTGTCTTTGTCTTGATAAGTTCGTTTTGGTGATAGATCTAAAATAATAAATAGTCTTGGACACAGTAACCTGGGATTTGTAACTGGCCAAGTTTCAACATATTATTTTATTTACAATACCTCTCTTAGTATTTAAGCAAATATTTAGAAACTTCTCAAAGAACCTATAGACATATGAATATTTTCAAATATGACTGTCTCATTAAAATACACAAAAAGACTGTAACATTTTATTTTTAAAAATCCAAGAAAAGGTCTACAGCATCTATCTGTTCATATCATATCCACAAAAAGTTATTGAATAAATTGCAATATAAACAAAGCTTAAGATGAGATAAGACTCAAAATATCTAACTGTAAGCCATGTATGCAAGATAGCACTTCAACCGATCTCACTGCAGAAGTAAGTTAGATTAATGCTGCCCAGTGTTAAATAACATAAGTGACGAAACATAAATTTTATTTTAATATGGTTGCATGTAGGAGAAAGTCATTCTAATCTTAACGGAGGTAGGTACCACAAATTAATATAAAATTTAATTACATAAATCTTTTGACAATGTTGTCATCTGGCGAAAAAAGTAAAAAAAAAAAAAGAAGTGCTTTCAAATCTAAAAGTTACTTACAAAACTTTCACCAATCATGTTTTCACCTTAATGTTGACTACATAAAACCCTTTAGTTTCATTGCCCGAATTTCATACCAGTAGCTTCCCTAAAAGCTCATAAATCACAGACCAAAGCTGTTTTACCACTTACAATCTGTTAAGAGACTTGAGGAATTTCTAACATAAGTGGTGTAGCCTGCCATAAGAGGAGGAGGAAAAGGTCAAAAGTTGTTATTGTCAAAACATTTCAGGACTTTGAAGATTTGATGATTTATGAAAGAAATTTCCATGGTGGCAAAGCTGCCCTTGAATTAGGGCCACTAGTTGCTTCTGTGGCAAGAGGTCACCCATCGCACAAATACATCTCTTTTTATTATTGTTACAAGGTACTATTTCCATTTATAATGTCAAAATATAGTTACATTACTGATATTCAAAAGGAAAAACATGCATAATTCTGGCGTGGCGCCATCTAGTAGCGAAAATTTTCATTACAACTCTCGTGGCTTGCTATCCTCTGAAGACATTGTACCCCTAGTGTGGTAGTTCCTGCACGATTTCTTTATTATCAAACCACATCGATGAAATGATGGAGAAACACCAGTTTATCTATAGAACAATAAATCATGGTATAAAACAAATGACTATAATAACGAATCTGCAAATAAAAATAGAACCAGTTCATTGTAAGCACAATCTCAGTAACACTTGGTGGGTTATTGCCCTCTATATCTTAATTGCCTTTATCAGTTTACTAGCAAGTAATGTTCTTTGAAATTGATTCTACATGTGTGTGTTAGTTAACGCGAGTCGATATTGTTACACGCGGAAGTCACGCCTTCACATTATAAAAATAATTCTTTACATTTCATAAGTAAATGTGGAAAACATAAAGTGTGTAACAAATGAGTTATAAAATAATATGAAAGGATGTTTTTACGTTTGCGTGCAAAGACATTTAAATACAGCAATGTTAAATGTCTTTGTTTGTGAGTAACTTTTGTTTTACGATATTTTGTTGTAATTTTGCTTTTGTAAAAACTGGCGTCGTACCATAAATCACGTGTTAACCGAATTTTGACACCACTAGTGACATCTTATTGGCATTGTTATTAGATAGGCTTATTGAATTATGATTAGATTAAGGCTTTCAAAAAGAAATAAAAACCGACTTCAACCTTAAAAATGTTCACTTTGTTGTTGTAGCTAGATACATATTTGGTTTTTGTTGATTTTATCAAAAAGCATTCAATCAATTTCGATAAAATTTATATGGGACCACCTCTGAAAAGGCCGTTGGATGGTAAGCCTGCTCACCCAGAAGCCTCAACCTATGAGGCGCCTGCAATGCTACCATTCATGCCGAAACACAACAGTGCTACTAACACTGCTATTTGGCGAAACACTTAACAGCTAGCTAGCCAGGTGGTACGCCAAACCGAGTACCGATAGATACCCCCACTGGGAATCGAACCTAGGACCTCCGGATTGTGAGTCCACCATTTAGTCATTAGGCCACGTAGGCGGGCGCCCTTAAGTTAGTCCGGGCGCCTTCCGAAGCTGTAATCGCAATAGCATCAAATCAATTATAAAAATATATAAAAAATATCACGTGCCTCCTGCACTATCACGTTGTCGCTACTCGTACATCAACGCCTTGTGGTAAAGCTGAAAGGCATACCAATTAGTTGTTACATTGAATGACGTTTATTTGGTTTTCTCCTGGTTTGCATTTCGCATCTGATTTTACTTTCACCCACCCGATTGTACTACGGTACAATGTCACACTGAAGTGTATGCATACCATTTGCATTCGTTCATGTATTGACACACTAAATTGATTTAGTTTTGTTCTTTTATTGGTACTTTGTCGACTAATTGGCTGTAAATTGCCAACACATTTGTATGGCGTTCTTTAACGCAGCACGTGGGACTAAGATTCGACATTGACCACTGACAGGCTTGTAGGACACTCAGACGGAACGGCTTAGTTTTATTTGCTTCACTTTGCTGGTAAGCGTGGGTAATTCCGAGTACACGAAGGGTATCAAATCTCTGAATCCAGGTACGCTCTCGGAACCGAATCTTAACGATTCCGGCTCCGCTTATCCAATCCGACTCTTTTGAGTTCGAGCTCGATTCGACTTCCGAACCTGGCGCCGATCATCCGATAGTTAACAGAGCCGATCCGAACGGACCCGATCCCCAAACCTGGAGCCGATGGTCCGGACACGAACCGATTCGATAGTCGTACCTGCACCTTAGGATAGATTAATGGATGCGCTCCCCGTATCGAGTCATTTGAGTGCACCGATCCGAATTTACCCACGCCACGAAACAAACTTCTTCGCATTTCGGTTCATTTAAGAGTAAAATGAAATATGACTGTAATTTTTCAACCGACTGTAAAAAAGGAGGAGGTTTTCAATTAGACTGTATTTTTGGTATGTATGTTACGCGATAACTCCAGCTATTGTGAACCGAATTTGATTTTATTCAGCCAATTATCTTTTTTGTTTGGTAGAGCATGCGGTGGTCCCATATAAATTTTATTGAAATTAATTGAGCGCTTTTTGAGAAAATCAACAAAAAACAAATATGTGCCTAGATCATTCTACCTCTAAGGGTGAACATTTTTAAGGCAGTTGAAGTCGGTTATTAGATTTTTTTGAACGCGTTAACTATTTATATTTATGTATTTTATTTTTCCACAAAATAAATATGTACATCAACTACATCTCTGTGACCTAACGGAAGATAAATAACAAAATTGGCAGTTAAATTAAACTTTTGGACAGCTATTAAATATTGTTAATAACTAACATTAACTTAACATCTTAAAATTAATTCAATACCATATTATATGTAATTATGCAACATTTGTGCATATTTTACGTATCGCATCTCATTACTCCTAGAAGCTTTCTCCCGATATACCAAAATTTAATTCACCTCGTCTAGTAACCAAATTATCTTTCGCTTCGTTTATTCCTTTATAGTTACTTTCGAATATTTATGTGGAAGTACATATCTCAAAAATGCTGTAATTCTTCAATAAGCTTATGAACATTAATTAATATTATATAATTATAATTTTTATTTATTGGAGGTATTGCATATATTATATTACATTAAACGAAATAAATTAAAATTTAACAACATTGCTTGAAATTAATTTAAATAATATATCAGTCCAATCAGATCAAACTACTTTTCTATAGTACAGGATAAGGAAAAGATCGAATGGCGACTTCATGTATAAATTCTATAAACGTTCTATTGAAACACTCGGTTTTAGCATTTTTTTAAACTTTTCATTACAATATAGTACTATCAACCGCCTCCGTGGCCTAATGGCTAAATCTCGAACTCATAATCCGGAGGTTCCGGGTTTGATTCCCAGTGGGGGTACCTATATAAGTACTCGGTTTGGTTGGTGACATTTTCTATGTCCACCTGGCTATCTACCACCATGTATCCTAAGTCTGCCGCCAAACAGCAGTGTTAGTAGCACTGTTGTGTTCCGGTATGAAAGGTAGCAGAGCCAACGTTTTATTAGCTTTAGACTTCTGTGCGCACACGCTTACCATCCAACGGCCTTATGGTCACTTACCATCAGATGAGATGAAGGCCAAGTGCAAACTCATATATGTCACTAATGTACATGGTGGTTAGAACACAAATTTTGACGAACATGGTGGATTTCCTCTTGCGACATGAAATTCGCGAAGGACTTCTCGTTTGTATTTCTGAACAGTCCCGACCATGGTGGTGCCATTGTCAAAATGATTGCACCATATTTATGAGTTGGGCTTTGGGATCTCACCTTTAGAATGAGGCCACCCCATCTCATCGCACGCTTATATACCATCAAACACCCCTTTCGTCACTTTCCATCAGGTGAGATTAAGACCAAGTGCAATCTACTTATTTAAATATTTTGAACAGTCCCTCTGCTAGGCCTCTGAAGTTAACAATGTACTTCATTAAGTTATATCCATTGTTAATTTGCAATCTACAAGGGTTGCCACGCCTGGACACAACGATTGCAGCTCTTGAAGTGTATTCATGAGTCCCTCTTATAAGTAAATGATGGTATAATGACATTGAGAAGGTTAACAAATAGCTGGATGAGGTTTGCACTGGACCGGGAAAACTTACACAAACCCCGCAACGGATGAAGAAGGACTGATGATGAAATATTTTTTTTTTTAAATCCATTTTTTTTTGAAACTGCCTAACATCAGCTGATACTCTTCAAACTGCTGAATCGATTTTTACCAAATATAGCTAAGAACCACCGCAAGTAAACTTGCTTTCACGTAAAAGAAAACCGCATCAAAATCGGTCCATCCGTTCGGGAGCTACGATTCCAAAGACAGACAGACATTGGCGTTAAACTTATAACACCCCTCTTTTTGCGTCGGGGGTTAAAATTAATATATTTTTGAGAGAAGTTGGACTTTTGGAAGTTCAACTTGGAAACCTGAAATCCAAGCAGGCTTACCAAATTACTAAAAAATATTTAAAAAAATCTTTTTTGTGCTTTTTAAATATTTTCGGACACTGATTTTGGTTTAGTGCTTTCTCTAGAACTAAGCACTAGAACACAGATGTTATAAATGCAAAAGTGAATTCGTTACTTATTCACGTCTCAACCGCTCAACTGGTTAAATAACCGGTTAAATTTTGCATGCCCGTATGCAATCGATGTTCCAAATGTCATGTATCTAGCTCTTGCGGTTTGGGAGGCATTGGTAAGTAAGGGAAGGCTTTAATAAGATAGAACAATTTCAAGTTAATACATTGCTATAAGCTTGGGTTATAATTCTGATGGAAAATAGTAATCACTTCTTTACTACGAGTAGTAAAAGCTATACCTAATGGATTCTATAAATACCTCACTCGTATTCCATAAATATCTCGTTTCCATATTCAAGATACAGAACAGTAAAATAACTTGAAAGTGTCAACCCTGCACTAATGTTATGAGATTGGACACAGATGCGTGTGATCATAACATTCAAATGTGAAATCAAATATGGCGGGTAGTCGGCGCTGTGCTTAGCCCATTGGCGGGACATTTTAGCTGGTGCTAAATGTCCGTGATATTTTCACATTGGTGCCATTGTCACATATCCGCTATTTTCGGTGATTATTGCTATTTTATTTGTAAACCTGTGTAGTTTGCTGCCTGTTGTCAGTTTGACAAAATAGCCTTTTCCTGCTTTATAATTTTAAATGTATGTTTATCGACTAGCTTTTGCTTTTTTGAATAACCAGTGCCCGAGGTTTCTGGATGGGCACGCTTCGTGCGTTGCGTACGTTTTTTATATAAAAAATAAACTTCCAGATCCATAAGTATACAAAAATAAGTGACTATAATTGTTAAAAATCCATTTATGTGCATTATTGAAATAAACATAATGTTTTAAAAAACCTCTCACTTTATCGTAAACGGTTTTAAGAGATCAAGTTAACCCATGCAGTATTTGTTACCTGATAACAGCAACAATGAAGAACATCAAGGCACTATATACCATTATTGGTTTGCTGTTACCATTGGTTGCAAACGAATACATCCAACGTTAGTAGTTACTAGTAATGGACGAAACAAAGCAAACCAAATTTCGATCCTAAACTTATTACCAATTGGTAATAAGTCACTCTGTAGTGTCACATTACGTCACGCGCCCTTACTTTAAGATGAATTTTTTTACCGACTTCATAAAAAGAGGTTATAGGGAGGTAGGAGGAGTTACGTGATAACTCCGCCAAATATGAACCGATTTTGATGATTATTTTTTTATTTGGTAGAGCATACTTCAGAGGTGGTCCCATATAAATTTTATCAAAATTGATGGAGTGCTTTTTGAGAAAACCAACAAAAACTAAATATGTACACAGATCATAACATCTACACTCTAAGGGTGAACATTTTTAAGGCAGATAAAAGTCGGTTTTAGTTCTTTTTGGACGCGTTAATTATTTCTATTAAAAGTTTCCCATCGCCCACTCTATAACCTATTACTATAAATAAATATATCCAGTACAGACTAAATTACAAAGTTCATTCACAATTACGTACAGTTCCTTCAACCCGATGTAAAATTCATTGTCTAATTGTTGTTTTGGTTATAGATGTTATCTTGTGACGCGGAACAACTGTGCTAATAGCACTGATGTGTTTTAACAAAACAAATTTAAATTTGTAGAAAAAGAACGGTGCCTGAAAAAAATAAAGCTCTGCTTGAGGACGTTTCTATATTATGATATTGCTGTCACTTACCATCAAGTGATAAGAAGGCGAAGTGCAAAACCTTTGTTCCTTCCTTCCTTAAAAAGGAATCTTTGTTTGTAAGGTTGTATCTTTCTATGCAGTTCTCTGGCATTCCCTGAGGAAAACGGTTTCGAAAACTAACTCATTTTGAGTTATGGAACCCTAACAAGAGTATTTATGTGTTTCTTCAAATCCATTTTTCAAAATTGTTAAAGCGCGCTAATGGCTACACACCGGAGTTTAAATTCTTTTTTTTCTTCTTTTTTTTTTCATTTTACTCGTAGCTCATTTCTGTCGCCGTCTCTTTGCAGGCCGCCGCCGCCTGTTCAGAAAGTATAGAGACTCAGGTTTGTCGGTTTTATCCGCGCGTAAGACGGCATTAATAAAAAAAGTCAACCACTCGATTGGTTCATTTGTCCAATGCCTCGATAACCTAACTTCAAGTTTGTAGCCCAAGTGGCGGCCTGGGCGTTACATGTTAGACCTTGGATGAGAGTGCCGGTTGTGATTCTATTTGGGATTTAAAAATAGTGATAATTGAAAAGAAGTATTTAATTTGACCTTAAATATCTTTTCGTAGGACATACAGTCAGCAGTTTACAGATAATTTTTTGCGTCTCTGCATACCCCGAATACAATAACATGCGTGAGATTATGTACAAGTTTTGATTGTTTTTCTTCACGGTGTGTTGCTTGTTTTCAGCGCACCCGCCAGCGCTCGCGTGAGCCGCGCCGCCGCCGGAGCCCCGCCGCTGCGCCCCCGCCCCCGCCATGCCGCAGGTTGCCGCAAACATGGAGTACCAAGAGTACAAATGGGCCTACTCGATCATGGACTCCTCAAAGTAAGTCATCCCTGTATGAAGTCCACATCTGTCTCATACGTTACAACTCTCTAAAATCATCATCATCCAAACGTCCACTGCTGGACATAGGCCTCCTCCATGGTACGCCTCAATGACCAGTCCCGAGACACTTGTATCCAGCTACTTTTACTCGGTCGTCAGTCCATGTAGTAGGGAACGGCCAGGTTCATGTTTCTCAGTACATGGTCGCCACTCGGGAACGTTTATTCTCTTTAGTTAATCGAGCGATGTGGACTGCTCATTGCCACTTCAGCTCACTGACTCGTCGAGCTATGTCGGTGACCTTTCCGGATTTTGTCACGTGGAGAAATTCCGAGCATAGCTCGCTGAGTGACTTTGAGCTTGTTTATTCAGCCAACAGTAAAGTACCACGTTTCGGTTCCGTATGAGTACGAGTATCACTCTCAAATATACAGGCCAAAAGAGATATCTATAAGCTTTATGACTGAAAGGCAATGTTTACAAAATCGGGTGTATGAAGAGGCCATGCCAAAAAAAGAATCAGTCATCTAAACTCACGAAGCACTTTATGAAATCTAAAACGAATTCTTGACCTGACGTAATTTTTTATTGACGTTTGATATATAAAGAAAATAATTTGTTTGGGTTTTGGAGAGACTACGAGATTCACCACTCCAGAGACTACGAATTCTGCATCAGGCTTCATCCGTAGTTCTCGAGTTCGATTCCCATCGGGGCCGGCAGTACCTATCAGTATTCGGTTTTGTTGGTAGACCATTTTCTAGATCCGCATTTCTAGGTACGACCACCTAAGCTGGAAATACCAGAGCCAACGCCTTAATAGATGCAGACTTCTGGGTGAACACGATCTCCACCCAATGACCTATCGTCACTTAGCTTCACGGGTGAGATAACGCCCTAGTGAAAACCTATTATACAATTAAAATTGTGTACTCCTGGAAGTCTAAAAAATCATAGTAAACATGTTGTATTCTCTATTGTTTTACGATTGATGGAGCCCTGCGTTGGAAACATTCAAAAAATGTGTAACCGGTTCCGCTTGCTCGGCCGCGTAGCGGGAACGGGAATTACCGTCTGCGAAATGTAATCCGGACATCCGGCCAACAACAATTTGCAAAAGTGTCAACTTAGTGCGATTCTTGTATTGTGTATAAAATTTGGTGCCAATCTTTTCCGCCTCCGTCGCCTAGTGGTTCTGCTACACTGTTGTTCATTATCCGCCTATTTTTAACTGTCTTCGTGGCCTAATGGCTACATGCTTTGATTTACAATGCGGAGGTCCCGGGTTCGATTCCCATTGGGGGTACTTATAGGCACTCAGTTTGGTTGGATGTGGCACCGTACCTACGTAAGTCTGCCGGATGCATCAGTGTTAGGTATGGAAGGCAGCAGACCCGGCGCCTCATTATTATTTATAATTATTATTATTTATTTATTTCAGGTAACAATGACCCATAAGTATATATACAATAAAATACAATAAAATAAACTACTACACACTACAATAATATTCTACACACGTTACTGTGGCACTTTGGTGCCGCTCTGGTGGTGTTGGTCGCTATATTCCCTCTGAAGCGATGGTACACCATTAGCTTGATGCCTCTGATTGCGCACATTATCGTCACTTACCATCAGGTGAGATTAAAGCCAAGTACAAACAAAGACACATACAACATACAGTCAAGTTGAGAACCCCCTACTTTAAAACACAACAAGGAAGTACTTTTCGCGCAGCGGCCGAAAGATTTTTCGCACGCATAATTAATATTATAACAATATCGCAACGTGCGAAAATTCGTTTGTTTGTATTTAACGTCTCATCCACTTATCAGATGTTAACGAAATTTTGGACACGTATTCATGAGCTAGTTAAGGATTTTTTAAAATAAAATCTTTTTGCGGTTCCGTTTCTCAAGAACGCGTTGATATCAAGTTGAAATTAATATCGAACATTTAAATCTGCTGTCCCTTGAATCTGTAAAAAAAACTTATAAGTCAAGGAAATAAAAAGATATTTAGACTATTTTCATACAAAATGCAACGCAACCAAAAACTATAGGGTACTTCCCGTTGACCTATAATCCTAAAATTTGTCAAGAAGTAAGGTTATATAGCAGAACCATAGTAATAAATCTGAAAACTAGGACCAAAAAAAGTATAATACAGTAAGTCTTTTTATGTTTACAAACTTAACTTTGTAGTTGAAAGCCATACATCGGGTATGTAACCGCAAAGAAAAGTTGGTTCTTCAATCGGTCTTTAATTTTAAGTAAATTAACTATTAATATTCTGTACGGAACCCTCGGTGCGCCAGCCCGACTGGCACTTGACTTGATTTTTTTTAAATGAAATCTTTTCTTAGAGTTCCGACACCCAAAAGGATCCCTTATAGGATAACTTTGTTGTCCGTCTGTCTGTCAAGGCTAGGAGGAAAGATGGCTTACGTAGGGTAGCCGGACGCACAGTGCACTGAGCTGGACGTGAGTGCTTTAGGAACGCAATTTCACCAAAAGAACCACGTAGAAAAAGTCGCGGGCAAACGCTAAGCAGTCTGACGCTATAGCTAATAATATAGCAGCGTGACGCAGCTTAGTTCCAAATTACTTCACAACAAATTGAACGAAACATGGCAAAGCATCAAAGGCGCTACTAGCGCATTCTTTTATTACGTAGTATACGTATGTTACATACTCTTTGACGCTAAGTAAAAATATACAAAGCCGTGAACACAGTTTTGCTCCGTTATTATAGAGAGTGAGTTTTGTAGTTCTGACCTCTAGCACCCAACCAACGGAAATCGTATTGAATTGTAAAACTGAAACAACCGTATTATACAGGAAGTAAACGAACACCAAACAACATATAATTGCTAATTTGCATACATTGTAAACATTTGTTTTACATTAAAATAAAACTAAGGTTACTGTACTCTTTTTGTATTTTTCGTGGACAATACAGATGTTACTGTTATTCTCGCTGTTATTATGTTATTTTTAGTATATAAACGGATTGTTATGACAGTTGTCAAATGCTTCTAAATGGCTCTAATATTGTGCGACATACTATTATGGTGAGACCCTACGTCGAAAATTATATAAAACTAGCTTCTGCTCGCAGCTTCCCCCTGTGGACTTTAGTATGTAATCCGTTGGAACCGCTCGTTCGATCGGGATAAAATGTTGCCTATGTCAAATCAAGTCATTTAAAAATTTCTGTGAGATCGTGAATGTATGAAACAATGATTTTTTTCTGTGAATTCATCGCTATTCTGCCATTCGGGACGGAGTAAACTTTAGTAAGCTGCAATATTATATAGATGCTAACTTTTGCCCGCGAGTTCGTCCGCGTGGATTATTAATTACCCCACGGGAACTACATGCTTCATAGAGATAAAAAGTAGTCTTTCCATCCTGTCAACTATCCCTATACGAAAATCGACTCTCCTCTCTCTGTCTCTGAACTGAAGTCTAAAGGAAAATAAAATTTCTAAAAAACCACGCTTGGACTAAAATTCGAACCAGGGACGTCCGATTCCCAGTGGGGGAACCTAACGGTATTCCGTTACATTGGTGGTACGGTATTTTCTATGGCCGCCTTGCTATTTACCACCATTTACCATACGAGTATATGCTGTGACCCGGTGTGAAAGGTAGCAGATCCAGCGCGTGTTTAGCTGGAGGCTTTAGATGCGCACGCTTACCATTGGCCTTATCTTCCCTTATTATCAGATGAGATGAAGGCCAAGTGCAAACTCATCATTCTTTTTTAACGGAACTCCTGGGAAGAACATTCCCAGCAGTCCAGTAGCGGGACTAATGTTAACACACGATCTTAAGACCTGGCTAATTTTCTATCGCTTTAAGATGTTGGTGAAACATGCAGAAGCTGCTTATATAGGCATGGAGCGATCGCCTATGCTCACCAAAAATCATATCCAATTGTTGCTGTTCATATTTTGTTTGTACAAATCAAAGCAGACCAAATGATTTACCTAACACACCAAGAGTTCTGTTTGTTTGTTCAAAAAAAGCCAGTATTACGTTCATGCAAGGTTATTCACAAATACGTTGACCTGTGGCCGTGTAGTTAGACAAATCAATACAGGCCGAAGTGTCGGGAGTAGTAATTAAATGAGATGTTCCGGCGGGCGCGGGCGGCCCTAATGAAACTTAATTTGGTGCGAGCGAACAATTAGCTGCGTACACTCGAGTACCTAGGGCAGAGTTGTACCACAATAAGCTCAAATGTATGTATTAGAACTAGTATTAGACCGCCTCCGTGGCCTAATCAGGAGGTGCCGGGTTCGATTTCAAGAGGTGAAGGCTGCTGATTAGATTCCAAAAGCACTTTCTTCTCTGCAGAAGATATTCCCAAAAGATTTCATGTGTACAGCAGATTCATTGTTTGTTTGTTGCTTTTAAAGACGATAAACTAATGAACCGATCTTTACGAAATTTGACACGCACGGGCATATGTTTTTTTTGCGAATTGACCTTATGGTGGAGCATTGACCCAAATAAGATTTTATTTTCTACTACAGTAAAAGCTCCTTATTCGCGCTTCCTTTATTCGCGTTTTCACAATTCGCGGATTTAAAAAATGCGACACAATTTCTATATTCGCGACTAAAAAAATTTTTATTCGCGGATCTAATAAGTACATACATAATAACAAAATTATTCCAATAGGTATCCAACCCAATATCCTTGTAAATGGACTAATAAAAAAGTAAAATAGATCTTATTACAAGTTTGCCTAAAGTATGTTGTTAAATGATTTGATGATGATGATGATTTGATTTGATGAATGTTTTTTTATTTTTTCACCTAGGAACGCATCCCCTATAATCCCATATAAATTACCATTCCGTATTCACGGTTTTTGTATTCGCGGCATATTTATGGAACATATACCCCGCGAATAAAGAGCTTTTACTGTAGTCTATTGGCGCCAACTTGGGCTGACCACGGTTTACGGCTGTGATGAGAGGATTGGAGAGAACGTAGACTATGGAGACTTACTATTTATGCTGATAGTAGTTCCCGCGGGAAGTATGCTCACGCTGACAAAGTAGTAAGCCATTTAGCTCGAACCGTAATTTTATATTTTAATGAGAACGATTGAGTTGATGCGTCCGAAAACTCGAAGACAGTTATTAATAAATTCTTTTACGTGTCATTTGCGCCATAATGTTACATAAGTTTTTACGGTTTACGTTATATTTATTAAATTACGCGATAGATCGTGCTGGTCGTTGGTAACGGCATCACGCAAGGCGTCCAGCTGATCGACAATTGAGCAATTAAGGAGGTTACATAAACGTCACCGCCTTCCATAGTCTGTCTGGGGTCTTATGGGGGACTTATTCATGCTATAAGATTTACTATTTCCTCAATAAGTTTGACTGCTGTAGACTTTTATGGCAGTTAAAATCAGTTTCTAGTTCTTTTTGAATGCGTTAATTATTATTTAGACTGGACGAGAAGATTCCTTCCCTTGATGAATCCTATGATTTATAATTATGTGTCGTTCTATTTTTGTATGGCAAACCAATAAATGTGGTATCCTTAGCCTATGCGCCTTGAGACATCTGCGAGCTGAGATCTTTATTTTATAATTAAAAGTTTAAATTTATTCGTGAACCAGAATACCGTCTTCTCTTATAATTCTCATCCTTTGATGTCCTTATGCGAAATGAAAAGCTATTTCCTAACTCGCAAGTAAAGTCCGATATTGTGGTCAATGAGGGAGGCTAATGGCCTACAGTGGACTTTTACGGCTTTTAATGATGATAATGTTGCATTTCTTCACTGGACACACAATAATTGACACAGAAAATCATCGCTGCGCCATGAACAGTGTATGTCTGGCTGTCAATGAATAGAGAATAGGTCTATTAAGTAAATGGTAGTGGTCTACCAAAACTCTTTTTTATTCTCGATCGCTTTGTTATAGAATATTACACATGTAATGTCGCACGCAACTTTACGCTTTAGTCCGCGGATTTGGGTTATAAAATAGATTTAGCTTTTTTCCTTATGTCATTTTGTAACGATATACAATTCTATATCTTTTCTACTCGTGTAGTTCGGCGTTTGAATGCTACCAAATGACATTTAGTGGGGGTCGTGAAAGGCGACTACAGGAAAAATCGTCCTGCCTGCCAAGTGCCAAGCGAGGTGATTATGAAAAGTCCGATTTGGTAATCTTTAATTGATTGATTTGGCTCACGTCCAACCGTGGACTTACGCAGCCGTTTATGTATATTGCTATTTCGGGCAGCTATTTCAGGATACCGTTAAATATCCCGTAGGTGTCGCAAAAGGCTGATTTAATATTCTAGGAGGCAAGAATATTATGTCAACATAATATATATTTTAGTACCTTTTGCTCGTGACCTAAAAATACACTAAAGGTAGCATTCGGATTTGTGACCGCGATTTGGTCGGCTAGCATACGAAACAACGCGACAAAGGCTTGCCACAGTTGCCACCCTATACCAAACCAGACCAAATTATTTGTTGCAGTTTTGTTTCGATGCTTTATGAGCTTCTCGCGCTGGTGCTGTGTCGAGCAGCGGCAGCACCGAGTACCAATAGGTATAGTTCTCGGCAAACGAACAATAATAGGCATAGTGGGGATGAGTTCGCGCATCCCGGGTGACAGAGGGGCCAATCACGTGCCTCCGTGCGTTCGAAATGACATTCCCCTCCCACGCGCTGCTAAAGAGTCCCAAAAATCGTTTAATGTGCAGTCAATGTCATTGTTCAAGTTGTTTGCCGGGAACTATACCCCTGCTGGGAATCGAACCCGGGAGCTCCGGATTATGAAACCGCGTGTAGCCATTAGGAGATGGATGGTCTCGGTCTAGTCCAGAGTGACAACTAAGTAAGTTGTAAATGAATGAATGTGTTGTAATTATAGTATTAATGTTATCGACAGAGTGTCGGCGTGCCTCATCTCGATGCTGCTGATTGTGTACGGCAGTTTCCGCTCGCTGAACATGGAGCGAGAGGCGAGGGAGAGGGCGGAGCGAGACCGCGAGGCCTCCCTGCTCGGCGGCAAGCCCCTCACGACATCAACAGCAAACAATAGTGAGACAATTATACTTAGTTATGTTATTGGTTGTTTTTCTTGTTTATAACAAAAGACTTGTTCTCCACTGTGTATCTGCCTCGGTACAGTTTAATCTAAAGAGGTAGGCGATCTTCACTTACCATCAGGTCGTTCGGGCAAAGCGTTGATGTGTCAAAAATAACCATATTCGCTGTGTGAGACTTTCCAGTCATGTCTACCCGCCTGCCAAGACAGATAATTATAGCAAATCGCCACAGGGAAAACTCGTATGCGATAGTGTGGTGGCCACAGCTTGAAGGTATAGTATTGTAGCAAAACAACCAGATGATCAGTAAGTAATAACTCAAGCTCTAGGGGAACGTCATCGTTGACTTGTCATCATCATCAACAACAGCCTATATATTTCCCCAATGCTCAGAGCTCAGGCCCGCTCTCCTACAGAGAGAGAATGGGCCATAGTACACCACGCGAGACCAGTGCAGATTGGCAGACTTCACACACACCTTTGAATTTCTTCTCAGAAGTGTGCAGGTTTCACGATGTTTTCCTTCACCGAATTTTTCCAATTCCAAATAACAAATTGGAACTCAGATACGAGCCAAGATCGAACCCAGACCTCGATTTTTCAAGGACTGAAGCTCTACCCAATTGAACTACGAGTACCACGGCCACGTTGGCATGTGTACCAGAGTATTGACATGCCACAGGGAGCGCACATGCGTTGAAGAGTGTACTTTTCCGTCACAAGAAGAAGTAGTAATTCCTTGTGGTATTGGAAGAGGCCTATGGTGAAAGTACTCCGTCCGTCTACGATGAGGCATCACTAATGATTTTAAAAGACGTATTCCTCTGCCTTCCAGACGTGCAGACCCTAAATACGATGCAGGCGCTGTGCTTCCCGCTGGGATCGTCCGTAGCGCTTCTGGTTATGTTCTTCTTCTTCGACTCGATGCAGACGCTCGTTGCCATCTGCACGGCGAGTAAGTAACATCTATTTATTTACGAAACATCAGCAGCAGCAGCCGGGAAACGTTCACTGCTGGACATAGGCCTCCTTCATGGTACGCCACATCGACCGGTCCCGAGCCACCTGCATCCAACTACTCCCCGCGACCTTAACCAGGACGTTAAACGATTATCTTTAAATCTTTTATAATAATTTTTAAATAGAATAGGAGATGAAATGACAGTGTCGCGAAATAAATCGAATTAATTTACAACTTTATAGTTAGGTACAACAGCAGTTACGCAGCTAATGGTTCATAGATGGCGCTTTGAACAATAATCGAAAAAAAGTGTATAAAATGAAAATTGTAATTCACTGTGAAGTTGTATGTTAATGATACTCATTTCGCGACATCACAATCTGATGTCCTATTTTTAGATAGTTACTACACAAATCATGCTATTGTATTTTAAAAGATTGTGGCAACATAAATTTAGTATGAAACTTTGATGGAGGTGGATCGATTTAAGCCATGTAGGCGGTTAAAGTGAACTGTCAAGCTGTTGATTTCCTTCAGTGCGTTGGCATTGATTGTTACCTTGTTCGTGTGTAGTAATAGCGTGTGCTGCGCTCGCGTTCCTGCTGACGCCGCTGTGCCAGTACGTCGCTGGGAGCGCGGGCCCGGGCGCGGCGCGGGCGGCGGTCTGCGGGCGGTACTCGGCACCGGAGCTGGCGGCCGCACTCCTCGCAGCCGCCATCGTAGCCGTGTGGGTGCTCACGGGACACTGGCTGCTCATGGACGGTTAGTGACTGATCACACCTGATGCAAGACACGAGTGAATCAAAGTGGTGTTTCTTGTTTTTTTCATTGTAAAAGTAGCTGTTACATTAAAATAACAGTCGTCTACTACCATCATATCGCAATTAATAATAATAATAAAAGTATTTATTGCCATAAAAATGTTTACATTGCACTTAATCTAAAAGTACAGGTAGTTTTGGAAATTAATGTGAAAACTAGCATCTAAATTAAGCCGAGCCTGAACTTAGATAATCGCTTTCGTTGACACAGGTTCAAAACTAAATAACGTAAATATTTAATGCTTTGGGGGTATATGAAGGATACACACTACACTGCGCTCCGTGTGGTCGCGACTTCAAATTCAAGTTTGGGTTCGCGAGCCAAGTCAGAGCGCATCACAACCTGGACTTGGGTAATTGAGGACTATATGTATGAAGGATAAATTAAAATACTTTACATATAACATAACTGGCGCCCTGTACAATAAGACCCGACCCCAGATAGAACTGGGATTAAGGGATAGAACAAGGTATTTGTCTATGATTTCGTAGGCAATTGTCACCCGACTGTGTCATACTGTATTACAAAGAGTATGTAATACACGTATACTACGTAATAAGAGACGGGACTCCATACAGCGAAAATAAACCTACCAAATCTAAAACGGGGCAAAATCTACGTCCATTCTATACCATACATAATGTAGGGACAGTGGCGCTAACAATGCGCTAGTAGCGCCTTTGATGCTTTGCCATGTTTCATACAATTTGTCGTGAAGTAATTTGGAACTAAGCTGCGTCACGCTGATGTATTATTAGCTATTATTCCGACCTGACTCATCTCTCGTTGTTTGTGTCCCAGCGATGGGCATGGGCCTCTGCGTGACGTTCATCGCGCTGATCCGTCTGCCGTCGCTGAAGGTCTCCACGCTGCTGCTCACGGGGCTGCTGCTCTACGACGTGTTCTGGGTGTTCTTCTCCTCCTACATCTTCACCACCAACGTCATGGTCAAGGTCGCTACCAGGTGAGTCTTCTACTTCCAGGTTAGTTACAGCAGCTACTTATGTAGACTTTTAGAGGGATAAACATGTCTCATCATTCTCCATGGTCCTAGACACATTTCATGTCTCTAATCTCATGTCATTATCACTAATCTACCAACGTGGCGACCACGTACCGGGAAGCGTCTACCGGGCCGTCCCCCTACTAGATGGACCGACGACCTGGTTAAGGTCGCAAGGAGTCGCTGTATGCAAGTGCCTCGGGACCGGTCAATGTGGCATACCATGAAGGAAGCCTATGTCCAGCAGTGGACGTTTCCCAACTGATAATGATGATCATTAATCTGTATAAATATCATTTGTACGTTTTAAAACCAACAACCTTATCGTCACTGACCATCAGGTGAAACAGGCTAAGTGCAAACCTATCATATATTTTAAAATGTTGTGACGACCACGCTCTGAGTGAGATAAGGACATGAAGCTTATGATGTAAGTAAAATTACAAAGTACGCCATGATTACAGACCGGCTGAGAACCCCATGAACGTGGTAGCGCGTCGTTTGCAGCTCGGGGCGGGCGCTCCCAAGCTGTCTCTGCCCGCCAAGCTGGTGTTCCCCTCCATGCACCACCAGGGGCACTTCTCCATGCTAGGTCAGAAGATGATACTTTATTTATTTTTATTAACGGCCTCCATGGCGCAGTTGTCTGACGCGCAACAAACGCGCAGGTCTCGGGTTCGATTCCCAGTGTTTGTCAAAAATCTATCAACGACAGGCAGTAGCTACATAAGCCATGTCAAAGGACTATGGCGGCTCAAAAATTCATACACTAGGGTATGTGAGGTCATCGACCTAAATAATTTTTCTGCAATTCTGTGTCCTCTTTTATCGCATGGGATGGTCGCTGGGACCTCTCTGTCGCACGTGTTCACTCGCAGCAATATTTTCATTACGAACACGGCGGTATAGAGTCAAAATCAGTGATTTTCGTTTGTTGAGTTTTGCGTGTGAACACGTACGACAGAGAGGTCCCAGCGACCATCCCATGCGATAAAAGAGGACAGACTATTGCAGCAGAATTAACTTTTAAAATTTTAATTAAATCATATTATGGTCGTAAATTAAAACTGTAAGGGACGGGAGTGTGCTTTTGGTATACTCCGCTCTCAACCATATTATGGTCTGACAATTTTAGTCAACCCAACATATTTATTGACATATTTAATTCGATATAAAATACTTTTCATCCATTAACCAGCTCGGTAAAGGTCGTTGTTTACTGGGATCCTATACTACCTCTAATAGTGATCAAGAAAAATCATATAGAATGTGATGTGGCCATCTATGAATGAGTCCAGTCCACTTATATCAAAGTGTTATCCGATTTTTATATGCCCAAAAATCTGTTTCCAGTCTAATTGTGACGTGTCCATCATGCGTTTCAGGTCTGGGCGACATCGTGATGCCGGGACTGCTGCTGTGCTTCGTACTCCGCTACGACGCGTATAAGAAGGCTACTCTCGTGTGCCAAATGGGACAAGTGCCTGGTCCCAGGTCGATGGTACGTATAAAAACCCGGTCAAGTGCGAGGTTCCGTACAGAATAATAATTAACATACTGAAATTCATAAATCATAGGTAAGGTAATATGCAATCAACAATGCTCTACCGAAAATGTAAGTCCGATTGGAGAACCAACTTTACTTTGCTGTTAAATTGCATACCCGATGTATGGCTTTCCACTGCAAAGTTAAGTTTGTCAACATAAAAAGCTGTTTTTACCGTGTTATAGTTTAAAGATCCTAGTTTTCAAATGTATTCCTATGGTTGTGCTGTTAGACCTTGCTTCTTGCCAAATTTCAGGATTTTAGGTCAACGCGAAGTGCCCTATAGGTTTTCGTTCCCTTGCATTTTGTGTGGAAATGGTCTAAAATACAGCTATATATTTTTATTGCGTTGACCTATAAGTTTGATTTTTACACACATCCAAGTTATTGTAGACCTAAAAAAGTATTTGATATTAATTTCCTTTTTATACCTCTACGCATTTTTGAGAAAAAAGGGTCTTGACAGACAGACAGACAACCAAGTAATCATATAAGGGTTCCTTTTGAGGCACCGAACCCTAAGCTCCTAATCTGGTCTTGGTCTAACGGGGTCTGTGTTTTCAGGGTTCTCGTCTGACGTACTTCCACTGCTCACTGCTGGGGTACTTCCTGGGTCTGCTGACTGCCACGGTGTCCGCAGAGGTGTTCAAGGCGGCGCAGCCCGCACTGCTATACCTAGTGCCCTTCACGCTGCTGCCCCTGCTCACAATGGCATACGTCAAGGTACAAAAAAAGTTTATTTCATTAACAAACCTTCACATCCTAATCACATCTATGATGAATCCTTAAAACATATAGCAGTAGTAGCTCCAATAGAATTTAACTTGAGGCTTCTGGTTGAGCACGAATTCCATCCAACGAGCTTATTGTACCACTTACCGCCACGCCGTGAAGGTCAGGGTGAATCCATTGCACATTAAAAGTAAAATATCCGACGCCGAGCAAGGTGGAGGTCAAATTCAAACGCATTGTCATGCATTGTGTACAAAAAAACTTGTAATGTTCAACGTCACTAACGCCCACAAATCTGTTTTCAGGGCGATCTCAGAAGAATGTGGAGCGAGCCGTTCATAGCGCCGAGCGGTAAGGGCGGCGCTGACTTCGACGTGTGATCGATGTAACATTTGTAATGCGTGTTGTGTTGTGCTGCGTCCGGTCGGACGGTGTACGGATAGATGACGTGGGTGTCTGAACATCGGACTAGTTTCCTATGACAGCGGTCTCAAGATGACGGACTCCATGTGACGTTCAGGTGTGCCGCGGTAGCGACCGACGAGTGTCACAAACAAAAGTTATTATATGCATTGTGTTAAACCTAAAATCGGTAAGTAGCAATGGTTATATCGTTGAATATATTTACAGGAAAACGGATTTGTTAGTAAATAACTAAATAACTTTCAAATGTCACCGCCACCGCTGTTTTAGGAAAGCTAAAGGTCTATCGCATTAATTGCACGACGTCACAATAACCGATTATATGTAGATATTGTGCATTATAATCTTAAGATGACATTCGCGTTGCAAAAATATGCTATAACTATCTAAGTTTGTCAGGTCTAAAAGTCTGACATCCCTTTTAAATCTCATTAATATGAAAAGGACAGTATGAGATGAAAGGAGTGGCGTGGTGATGTCTTAATGGCGTTGGAGCAGTATTTACATAGAATCGTGTTCGTGCCGTTGTAAGGTGCGACTTCAGCGCTAAACTAAAGAGACAGGATTTACTTTAAAAGGTGCTTTTATACGTTTGTTTGAAATTATTACGTTTCTAATAACAATACCATACTAGGTATCGAATATTAGCACGGTTTGGCGATAATGTATATCACTGTCATTTTTATTCGTAAGTGTATTTTTTCGTAGTTTATAAAAGGCTTTATATTACTAGTAAAAATACAATGCAGATAAAGTGTATCCATTTTATTTCTTTACACTTGTAATTTACACAATAAAATCTGTATAATCCACACTGAGTAAACATTTTTTTTTGTTGCCAAACCGTGCTAATATTTAATAAAACGTTGGTTTCGTCTGAGTTTGAAAATGGAACGTTGGAATTTTTCAATGATTTTAAATATTCGTTATTTTAACTGAAAAATCGGCGCTAAGTGTACGTCGTTTTTGAAGTTTTCATGTCCAATATTTTGTCTGGCTAGTGGGTATTCTTTATTACTTTTATCGATTCTCAAATTTTGGCTTCATTTCGCGAATTTGAGTGTGATTGTAAAGTTCTATTCCAGTTCTTAAATTATATCAACAGGTCGATTTTTGAAATATCATTTCTCAAATAAGTCTTATTGAAAAGCCAAAGCCTAAATGCAGCGAAATTTTGAGGACTGATATTTGATATAAAATCTAAGATTCATGCACTAGCCATGAAAATAGGATGAAGTAGCAACCCCTTTTGATTGTTACTGGAAATCGCATTTTAACCTTATTACAATTTTTACTCTTGCATTAGACCAAGATGAAAATTGATAAAACAAATTTAAAATTGTTTGATGCGATCCGTTGCCGATGAGTCGACGTTTTTATTATGAATTGTTCCCACTGGCCTGATAACTGAAGTTTTATAGTTATATACTTTTTATCAGAGAAAACATTCGTACGGAAAGACTTATTTTCGGTGTATGACGTTTCTAATGACTCCCTCATTTGTCTCCAGTTCTCAAGAGCTAATGGAAGTCAATCATTCAGGAATGAATCTAGTTTTATAACAAGTGAATGAAAAGTAAATTTTAAAAAACCCGACTGCGTACATTTTTGTAACTTTTTATGATTTTAATATACCCAGTGTCACTCTCACAGTACTTTCGAATCTAACGACACCTCTCAAGCCAAAATCCATCGAGCCGTTCAGGCCGCAGAGTAAACAGTACATGCATATACATTTTACATACTATAGAAAACATAACCCTCCTTCTGGTGCAGTCAGGTAAAAACTGTGTTCCCTACCTAAATTACCAAAGCGAAACGTTTAAGGGAATTAATACGCTTATGTGATTACTTCAGAGTTTATCGTTCCGTCCATCTGTCTTTGGCGTTAAGACTTTCACAGTTCCAAAGTTATTTTTTCCAACGAAGCGAGTGAATTGTGGGACCCATACGTGGTGCCCGGACTAGTGCGGCTAGTCCAGGCGGATATACCTGCAAGGGACTCTGACAGTGTTAATTTTGTGTGAGACGATTGGCCTTTTTTGTCATTATATGTATGTACTATCAACAGATACCGGTTAAACCAATCTCGGCGCGTTTCAAACGGGTATCAGAAAAGTGCAACCTTGGGCCCTCTTTTAAAAATCAACAGTAATAGCGACTTTCAAGCATTGTTTTGATTCATTTGTAGTACGGTGACACGTTATATTAAAATAATATTCATAATTGTTATACTGTATCAAGTTGTCAATGAGGATAAATTTGAAAATATTTTTCACCTAATAAACTATTTTTATACAATTAGGTACGAGATTAACAGTTACCAACCAACCATGTTGCTGGTATTTAATCAGAAAAAAGTACAGAAAGTAATGGAATTTCTATTTCTATCTCTTTTTAGTCACATAAAACATTAGTTTCAAGCCTCGGAACAATTCACAATATTACAGATGGCGTGTTCACTGAGGATATCATAGTGCCGCAACAGTTTACCGATGTCCAGATAATCGTTCAGACATGACAGATGGACTTGCTTAGATTTAGTAAATTGACAGTAAATTGCTACTTTCAACCGACTTCAATAAAGGAGGAGGTACTCAATTCGACTGTATGTTTTTTAAATGTTTGTTACCTCAGAACTTTCGACTGTGTGAACCGATTTTGATCAGTATTTTTTTCATTTGAAAGCTGGTGCTTCCTGTGTGAAAATGGCTGTAGACTTTTAGGGCAGATGAAGTCGGTTTCTATTTCTTTTTGAACGCGTGATTTGTTATATGCACTGTATATTTTTCGAAAATTATTTATTGTTCATTTGTTGTTGTATTTGAAAAACTCTTAGTAATTAGTAAAAGGTAACTCAAATACCAAATTTGTTAACAATATTTTCGTGATAAATGTTAGCAGTCAAAAAGGTCACTGCTGAACCTATGTTTTGTCATGAGTACGCAAAAATGACATCCAGTAGGTAGTTTGAAAATTTCATGTTCTCTTTCATCTAATAAAGATCCAATGAATAGATGACGAATTTGTATAATCCTATGGCATTGTCTGAGCAATTGTCATGATAAAGTTACAATCTATAAGCTGAACCAATCCAAACTGTAGTACAAAAATACCATTGGCACTATTGATCCTTCAGTAAAGATGTCCGAGGACTGGTTGTGGGGGCACAACTAAGCTTGAAAAAAGCTGCCGACGCGAAGTATCTCTGCTTCGGTCACACGCGAAGGTCGGCAGCTTTGTGTGAGTGAAATCGAGCTAAATCGTGGATGCAGCTAATTTTAAGCTACAGTGCGGGTTTCGCAATATCCTATCGTACATGACGAGAAGTGGATTTATGTCTATATGTATGTATAAGTAAGCTGTACGTTTATATTAAATGGATACGCTTTGGTCTACATTAAATAATTGAGCTATCAGTGTGACGTCACACAGGGTACACGCTAGGACCAGTGAAATTGGTTTTCATTGTTTTTTATTATTTTATTTATGTTTTAATGTGAATAGATTGGGAGCATTTAGAACTAAAGCAGTCGATCATAGAACAAGTAAAGAGGAAACTGTCTACTTGTACTACCGCCCGTGCTAAGCGCCCTGACCACGCCCACTTAGCACTTTCGGAAACAGAAAGTCCAACAGATATTTTTTCCGCAAATTAAAATCATCTCTAAGTATTCGGTACCTAATAATCTCCCAATTTATTCATTCGTTTCATCTATCAGGAATACTCAAAGCATTTTGAATTTTTTACGTTTTTTATACAGACTCCTTCTCTAGTTTATTTTAGAAAGTTTTTATTTTTTACAATACCTCGAATGATACTAAAATTCATTTAAAGAGCGAATCTCTTGAGTTTTTGACTCGTTTGTATACAAATATTTTGTGTTACTCTTTTTCAAATTGAAATGATTTAAACAACCAATATTGATTCCAACAACGAACGATCATCATTTCTTTATAAATCTAGTAATACCAAATTTACATTTCGTTCTTTAATGACCCATAAATTTATTTTATTAAAGCTTGATTTAGAATATATGAGGTGCTTACATGCTGTGGCATTTTATTGGAACTAATTTGTTACTGCCAACACAGTTAGTTCTTGTCATTCTTTCACAGTAGCTCCCTCTTGACTGGCCTCATATTATACAAGTCAGGTTTTATTCTTTCCTTAAATCCGAGATTTTGTCACAATCGGCGACCGATGAATAGAAATGACGAACATTTGAATAGTCTATGTTTAATATAAATATTTTTATTCAGTACTTTGTTTCCAGGCGTAGTCTTAAGATGGAAAAATCTATGTTTTTGGCACGCGAACAGGAAAGGTTCGTCACTTCTGACTTATGAACAAATCACAAAATAATAATTATAAAAATATAGGATAAGATTTCCTATGAATCTCATTTTCTAAATAAATTACTGCCTATATTGATATTAGTTGTAATAATCGTGCTGGAATGCCTATAAAGTCACAATTTGGTTTCAAACGATCAAACTTCGTTGTCACTGCCTTAGACTGATGTTATAAAATCTGAATGTTTCTCTATGCGTTTGAAACAAGTATTATTGAAGATGTTTAGTGTAAATTAGTACATAAGCTACTAAATAATGTTGTTATTATTATAACAACTGGAATGTTGTTGTAAATTATTTGAATTTAAAGATTTTATGTAAGACATTATCGTTAAGAGTTGAAGTATAAGGTATGGTCGGATTTCTTTGCCCAGTGAGTTGTTTTGTTTGTGGGGCTTCAACTTAGTCCAAAAAGATTTTAAGTCCAAAAAATTATTTTACTATGGGGATAAACTACTACTTACTGGCTTACATTAAAATTAAATGTGAAATTGGATCAGTAAAATTTTAAAATTTATTGTAATTTTTTTACAGCCATGAAGGTAAAAAGATTATCGCCCGGGCGGCACAGTAACAACTTTTTAGATTGATGGTTACACTTGAAAAATTATTCCAAGATTGTTTAAAAAATATGTAGTTCAAAACTATTTTAATTATTCTACTGTCCCCACGGTAACGGCAAATGGGATATCGTCCTTTGAATTACGGCACACGCTCTTTCAAAAATCGAAGACATGTTTATTGGTAAAACTTCTTCAATTGGATTTTTTTTAAAGAATAAAGTGAGGAATGTGTCGGTTGGTACTCGTATTCAAATGGGGGTACTACGGGCTTTTTTCTTCGAATGTACTTGATGTTCTTGTTCCTACAGCCATTATAGCTTCACCCGGACAATTTGACGAGCGCGGATGGCGCTCAGCAGGTTAAGATTTTACGAACGACTAGCCTAAGGGCGCCCGTTCGGACTTAACCTCTGCTTAGGGCTGCTGTGCTTTGTGAAGGGATTGGAGTAAATCGGCCCGGAATCGATGGTTGCGATAAGTGCTAGCATTATTGCTCGTCGTATAACTACCAGTGTAACCGTGCAGTGCGTTTTTGGAGACAGATCGGTGCTTTAAGATCCAAGTAAATATTTGTTAGTCTAATGTAATGAGCGTATGGCAATCGACTACATCCCATTAGCCGTAGAAATATCAACTTATGTGGGACCACGATTTTGGAATTTTTTCTTTTCACAATAAATAATATAAATAGAAGTCAGATTTAGTAACCCCAATGTTAACTCGACCCGTTAAGATACAAAGCTGCTATGATCATAGATAAAATTATTAGCTTTCATACAAAAGCAGCAAGGACATAAATATCATGCGAGCCACGATAGGCTAAAGAAACCCGATCTTATAGTATATTTGTGTGATTTGATTTTAAGCAACTTTTTATATATATAAATACGTAAAGAAATTGATTTTCGATTAACCTTTTTTTTAATAGGAATAATTTTGCTAGTTTAAGTTTGTGTGCAAATACGAAAACAGTATTTATTTCTAAAAGCAAGTGATATATTTTTAATGAGGCTTTGATTGGTATTTTAAAATTTTGGTAGTAAGACAATGTTTCATGTCGTGTTCAGTATATTAATATCTGTTAATGGGCCTAAAATGTTTTTATCAACTCAATATAAGTTATCTGCAAGACCACTTTGTATTTAAATAGAAAAATTACATGTTTAGACTATTCTCACCTTTTATAATGAACAAAGATATAATAATTTATAATTGCCTCATAAAACGTTAACGCATTATAAGCTATTATTTTTGAATTACACTGGAGATTTAAACATATAAATAATATTGTTATTAATCTGCAAGTGTAATTTCAGATTTTCCTGTATTTATTTTCTTATCGGATTACGTAGAACAATGACATCGAGTGCAAAATTAAAACTGAATATATATCAGTGCCGAAAGGGAAGTTCGCATCGGATGCATAACATCAAGACACTGATCGATCGAATCTGAGATATCCATCACTATGTATAGCCACAAAGGTAGAAAGGCGGTAAATTAATTCAACTTTCAAATAATCCGGCGATTTACTCTCCAGATGAACTAAGTATAATACACCATCATTTTCACTCATTGTAAATCTCATTTATTGTTGTGAATGAAATGTATTTTTTAGATACATATTGATACATGAATTTATTTTTGAGTTTCTATTTCATGTCAAAGGGATTCTAGTTTAAAAGCTATCATATATTTTTAAGTATGACTTTAAAACTATTTTTTGTTTTGTAATATTTTTGCACCCAGTGATGTTAGTTAGTATTTATATATTTTGCTGTTTGTAACACGCAACAAATAAATGTTGATTCTAAATACAATATTTATTGTCCGGATTGAATTTCTTTGAATACCTCTTGTAAATAAAATCATATGAGTACGGTTGAACTATCATGTCTCAATGTAAATATTACCCATCGACCTTACATGACATTCATTTATGTATTCACATAAAAAAACTGGTTTATGCATTTAATATTTTTATATATATCAAGTATTTGCTAGCAATACTTAATAAAAATATTAGATGGAATGACTTATTTGAGAATTTTATTTTTTGAAATCCTTCACCTAAAGCAGATCCTGAACCATCTACCAACCAATAGTCAAATATCTCAATGTGGTATACAAAGCAAGATTGATTGCAGTAATGTAATGATTATTATTTGTGGCAAATACTCTTGTTCCATTGTAAATTTATTGAAGTTGATATTATTCAATTTAATTCTTAAAATTAACATTGCCATCTTGAAGGTGATCATATAAATGTTTAAGGGGCATCTTTTCCCCCTATTGATTACTTCACCAATAGCCCGGTTGGTGACTTTGATGGCGTCTCAACATTTCGAATAATGTATATCACATTATGGAATTAAACGACATGGCTTTCTGGTCATGTGTGAAACAAGACTAGTGGGCTACTTTATGGGGTGTATAAGCTTATACACACTTTGCTTCTAGTGCTGTACTCTGGATGAAATTCCTATCTAATGAGTATTTGTATACTTAATTATGATTATTCTTTATATATGTTTTTCTTATCTGCTATATATTTGAAAAAATGGATGTGCATCATTCAACAATAAACTCAGTCTATTTATTTAAGAATTAAAAAAAAACGGGCAAGTGTGACTTGGACTCCGCACTGAGGGTTCCGTACAGAATATGGATAGTTAAAATACGGAAATCCTCTAACGAACGATTTAGTTCTGCTATGTGTCAATAGATAGCATTACTAATAATTTAAAAAGCACATCTCAAAAAAAATGATAAAAGGCTAAAATTAGAGTCGTCTTGTTGGTTACTCTTTGGGTACGGAACCCTAAAAAAGTAACAATAAATATTCAACACTTGGTTTGAGCGACTGGATTGCATAAAGCTATAGGATTGAGACAACAGTGGATTTTTTCAGGTAGTGATAATAATATCAAAACTTACAAACTTTATTCAAACATGATTTATTTACTAGCCTCCACCTGTTTATTAGTATCTCTTTTTTCTATGAACCTCAGCTGTTTCTTCTTCATTCTCTTCAACTTAGCTGAATTCGTTATAACTTGAACAACCTCTGCTTTACGTTTATTCTCTTCAGATTTCTTTATATTTTCTCTTCTGCGCTCTTTCCTCTTCACTTCTTTGTCTTTTAGTTCTTCCTTTACTTGTTTTGATAGCTCTTTAACCCGTTTTAGTTCTAGACGCAGAGAGGTTTTCTTTTGAAAGTCTTGTCTTAAGCCTTTGGTTTTGTTTATGGACGAGAATCTGAAATTGTATTGAAATTGTTTTATACCAACAGCAAACCAGTTCCAAATAATAACGTTATAAGGTTACAGAGTCTGGTATAGAATAGGTTAATAATATTATAGGTTAAACAGCTGGATTTTAAAAAAATATCTAAGATTTACAGAAAGTGAACTTAAAGGATAATTTTAATATGTAACTTATCAAATCGTGACAGAAGATAATGTTTTCAGTTATTACTTATAAACCTGGGCATTTACAAAAGGTACATTTTTCAGCTAATATTATTATAATTTATTAAATGTCGGTGAGGATAATAATAAAAAACATTAAACTACCTCTCTTTGTTTGACTTCCAGAACCTGCCAGATTTGGGTTGGCCTCTAATTTCAATTTTCTTGTTGCCTTTCACTACAGCTACATCCCCATCACTTATCGCGGCATCACTTTTGGCCTGAGGCTTACTACTGCTGTCTTTGCCTTTCTTAATATTTTCTACTATAGAAAGTACTTTACTGCTTGTGTTCCTAGACATTTTCGTAAATTTTACACAAATTATACTCCAAGAAAACAATTTACTTGCTCAGTAAAGAAAACGTAAAATACGAGAATCAAGAAACGAAAACCATTACCAACCAAAGAGGATATAATAAACCAACCACGTGGGATTGATTGACATTTGACTTGACGTTTACATTTTTGGTACTTTTCTGCTGTAGATATGTGGTAGACATTATAAATACACAACACACACAAAATAAATAAAATTATTTTGTCTGTCGTCAAATGGTGTCTAATGGTCATAAACAATGGTCGTCAACTAATGTTTTCCCTGTGTCCGTAAAGTTTGGAAGAAGTTTTACACTTCAGGAACAAAACGAAACACCTTTGGAATGCAAATTGCGTTTTGTTAATATTTTTTACGAACTGTCAGTCAATCAAATACTGTGAACTGTCAAAAGTGTTATCATTAACGAACTGGGTAGGTGAATCATTCATCCTTTTATGGATATTTAATAGATTAATAGATGTAAACCGTGTTGAATAATAACCAGTCGTATGTTTTTAACATCTCTGACTAATCCAGATACTATTTTTCGCTTCAGGCAACATAACATTTGCAACTGAAAGAGACACGTAAATAACAGGATACTGTCGAGGAAACCACTTCTCCTCCTAAACAATGCCGGTGAGTATATGAAAATTACTCTACATTGCTTAAATTAGTCGATCTTGTGATTTTATTGAGTACAATCTTTTTTATAGGCCTATCACTCCACGTTAGTTGACTACACGCAGTCAGTTGGAAATTTGGCTCTCCTTCCTATTCGGACGACCTTCCGAGGCCCTGCCCCCACCAGCCCTAAGCTCGAGCTAGACATCATCGATGAAGCGCTCAATTACTTCAAGGCGAATGTATTTTTCAGGTTTTATGAGATAAAGGTAAGTAAGATTGAAGGGGGTGCTAAGGTGGGACTTGTTAAAATCAATTTCTGTCTGCTTATTTATATTTGCAGTACTGAAACAAATCAGGACCGGACCATCAGAGCATTCATTAATATTTTTGGTGTCACTTTTGTACGCCCAAACTGGTTACTTAAATCAACCATTATCAGTGAAACAATGCCTAATTATAACAAAATAATAATAATAATAAATGTTATTATCATTACTCACCTTTTAATTATTTCTTTATCACATTGTACAGTTTTTAAAAAACTTTGGAAATTTCCAGTCTGATGCTGACAGAGTCCTCATTTACCTCACCCTCTACATATCGGAGTGCTTGAAGAAACTTCAGAAATGCTCCAACAAGAATCAAGGCCAGCAGGAGATGTACATGCTGGCCATATCCAAGTTTGATGTCCCAGGAGAGTCAGGGTTCCCACTCAACTCTGTTTATGCCAAACCTTCTAGTCCTCAGGAAGCTGGTTCGTTCAATACACATGAATGTTTCACTTAGCATAAGTTTTTAGTTCTTTTATAAGACACTGTATTCATTTTTGTATTAAACCTTTGGATACGTAAAAAATTAAAAAAGAAAGCTTTACATGGTATTGATAATTACATTTGTGATAAGGACTTGGATGAAGCCTTATGTGACTCAAGCTCTGAACATAAATCATGAAAGTCGTGGGAGGATATTTGTAGCAAATTTATTTTGAGAATGAACAATCTGATAAAATTATTATACAAACTGACATTAAAACCCAGAAATTACAATGAAATGACTCTGACTGACCATCTGTAGCATCATGTTGAGTTAGCACCATTTAAAATGGGTAGAAATTTTTGTATGTTGTTTTGTATTGCATCTGGATAGATTTTCTTAGTAATCACTGTTATTATGTACCTACTGGAGTTTTCAGTGTCTTGACCTAAACCTATTTTCAGATTTGATGAGACAGTATCTGCAGCAACTGAGACATGAAACTGGTAACAGAGTTTGTGAAAAGGTATGTGTTTAAATAAAATACATTTCTTAAGTTTTAGGTAAACAAACTCTCAAAAAAATTAATGACTGCTTAGTTTAAACTACATCGTTTGTTGCTGTGGGAACCCTAGTAGGATTGTTTGTCCCACTATATACGTTGAGATGATTTGCTTGCAATTTTTTATCTCAGACACTATGGATAAAACAAGACAATTACACATATATAATTGCTTGTCCCACAAAATTGTGTCCATGGTTAAAGTTGAATTCACCTGTTTCTGTCCTCTGGTGGACATGAACTTAATCACAATTCTCCATGATGAAAGTGTTTTCACTAACTAACCAATACTTGGCAGGATATTGGTGATAATTAAATAGTGCTGTCTACCTGATAATTATCTTTAAGTTTACTTTTATGATATACAGACGATTTTAGTAGATCGTGTGTGAATTAGAAAAAAAGGCGCTAATACTGAAACTGTTCTGTTTCATAAAGTTTGCTCTCAACACAGCAGAAATTTTGTTCTGTCTTAAGTTCCTAGAATATTGACATATTAATTATTTACAGGTGTTTGCAACTGAAGATGGAAAGCCTAGCAAGTGGTGGCTGTGCTTTGCCAAGAGGAAATTCATGGACAAGTCACTCTCCGGCCCCGGACAGTGAACAAGTATTACCATAAACAATTTATTTAAGCATTTATTACACATTCTGTCAAAGACTTTTATCTTATTTCTAGATTAAGGTTTGTAATTATCTTTTCAATGGGTGTAGGATGTTCAACTATGGTAGTCTGAAAACTAAAATATATTTTGAAAAAGTCCATATTAGTGACAAACTAAGTATTGTTTTATCAAACCATGTTGATTCATATGGTGCTCAAATAGAAATAGGACTTCTCATGTACAGAGACACCTGATATTTATTTCTGAAGAAAGATTTAGTCTACATAATATATAAACTGACAGGTAAACTAAAGTAACACTATGTTTTATTAAAGATATCGGATATCAGCTTTTTAGTCTAACACCTTTAAAAAATAATTAAACCTGATTTATTTTATAATGTATTCGACTTTTGATTGTAAAATTTATAATTTTTTTATTAAGATAATAAATGTACATTTAACTTAGCACTATTTTCTCATTGAGTATATATATTTCCCAATAAAAATACTATCACTTATAATATTAAATATAAAAGTACTTGAACACAGTTATGTTTATATGTAATATTTAAAATATTCAGTATGTGTTAACAATTATTTTAATGACTATTACAATTAGGGATTAAATAATTTTGATAAAAATTACTTCATAAAAATAGCTGCTAAAAAGATTTTACAGGGCCACTTTCCCTCCAATGTAGGGCGTAAAATGTACTTCACAGAAATTGTATCTTATTTGTACTCATTTCATCATCAAAAGCCTGTATACGTCCCCACTGCAGGGGCTCAGGCCTCCTCTCCTACAGAGAGTGTATGGGACATAGTCCACCATGCAGGACCAGTGTGGATTGGTAGACTTCACACTTTGAATTTCTTCTGAAGGAGTGTGCAAGTTTCCTCATGATGTTTTCCTTCTTTGAAAAGCAAATGGTAATTTTATTTTTATCGTTCGTACATCATTCCAAATAACAAATTGGAACTCATTGGTAAAGCGCAAAACGAAATAAAAGATAGCATATTATAAGACGTAATGAAAAATTGGCAGCATATTGATGTTTCTTGTAGCAAGAGGAAAATGAATTTGTCAAGGAATCAGGCTTAGTATTTTATGTAAAGACACCACCATAAAATTATTGTTATTTTTGAGCAGGTTTTGTTTTAATTAACTAATTTAGACAGTCAATTGATTATCTAAGTTAGGTTTTCTCAGTGTCATCCTCGCCTTAATTTTGAAATTGTATATATAGTATATAATATAAAACATCATGTGTGGAATAAGCCTCACAACATAGTTGGGATTTTAACAATATGATTAAAGTGCCTCTTAATTAGACTATGGTGTCTCACAGTAAGACTAAATACATTAACTCACAGATAACATTGTATCACAGTGAGACTCCATTATTTCACATTGAGACTTCATTATTTCACATTGAGACTTCATTATTTCACAGTGAGACTTGTTCCACAGACCACATCATATCACATTGTCTGCAATCATCTCATAGTCCATACTCCTTGATGAGTTGACCAGCAATAACAAGCCGTTGTATTTCTGAAGTACCCTCGTATATTTCCGTGATACGCGCGTCACGGTAGTGTCTCTCCGCTGGCATGTCTGTCACGTAGCCCATGCCGCCCAAAATCTGGAATTTGCATTCAACTCCATAATGACTTTGTAATGTTACGTTTTACTTTTTCTACTTCCTCAGGGCCACACATCTAAGTGACTGAAATTTGAAACTCCCTATAAACTTTTAGTCAACAAATAAAGAGTCAAACTATAGATCTAAACCAATGAGTTTGAGTACCATCCATGAATAAATCGCCACTTACCGACGCGAGGTATTAGAAACGTCACAATATGACATACAAGGCCTTTCTGCATTATACACACCGTAAAATAAAATAAATAAAGGACATACACATGACAAGTGTCATAGTTAATCGTCTTGTAAAAAATTCTTGATTAGAAAACACAATTGATCTGCTTGGTCATGAATAATAAGCAGTAGTGGACTGAGAAGCAACAATATGAGCACAGCCAAATATACCTGTATGCACTGATGGGACAGAAACGTTGCAGCTTCAGATGCTGCTAGTTTAGCCATGGCCGCTTCCTTGGTGTACGGCTGTTTGTTATCCTTGAGCGAGGCCGCGCGCCACGTCAGCAGGCGGGCGGACTCGAGCTGGAGCGCCATATCTGCCAGCTTGTTTTGAATAGATTGCAGCTTGTTGATTGGCTTACCGAACGCTATGCGCTTGGACGCGTATTCCATTGCGACGTCTAATGATGCCTGTAAATTATATTTTTAGCTAGAGAAACACACTACTGATGAACAAATATTATGATATTAAAAGGACAGGCTTAGCCTGTGTGGACATTTCTTATTTAGTAGTCTTTACACCATGTCAGGGAAGTCTTTTGTGCTTTGAGACAGGCTTTTGGTGGTTGGTGCTCAAAGAACAATGTTGGGTGCTCTAATTATGGTGGGAGCCTCGTGCAATCTTTAGGGTAAAGAAACAGGTAGGAAAACAGGTCTCAAAAAGCTGAACAGAAATCGTGAATAAATCTTTTAGGGATACCAAAAAAATCTGATTTAACTTTTAAAGGTGCCAACCAAAGGGCAGGCTTAGTATTTAATATGTACTGGCTTGGGACTCCACTGAGAAATCGATTTCATAAGGTCTATAAATACCTGTGCAATCCCAAGAGCCTGTGATGCAATACCAATCCGCCCTGCATCTAATGTCACCATCGCTATTTTGAATCCAAAACCTGGTTCCCCAAGGATGTTCTCTTTAGGCACTTCACAGTCTTCGAAAATTAATGAACAAGTTGATGAGCCTCTTATACCTGGGAAAAGGTAAAAAATTGTATATCCTGTTGTAATAATGTTCTATAACTAATTTCTAGGGCTCTGGGCCGTAATGATTTAGAAAAAGATTCAGAATGAAAACAATAAAAATTAAATCAACTGAATTAGTAAATACGGGTAAGGAGCAACAATCTATAACAGCTTCTTATCACAGTAACTACTAATGATATCAATTAGAAATAGTTTAAAAAATACATGATTGAGTTGACTTGGTTGAGTTTTCGAGTCAATAGGTCAGGTGGGGTGTAACAAAGGCTTCATTTGTACAAATTAGGGTTGTTTTGGTCTGCAAATTTTTCCTAATAAACTATTCTAAATTTCAAATCAACAGCATTGTTAGCTAATGAAATAAGCATCAGCAACAGATGGACATATCTTGATAACCATGTACATGAAAGATATAATTTAAAATGTTAACAATCCGTAACTTGATAGATTAGAGAAAGTATTCATTAATGTTTGTTAGGATCTAATACTAAAAGATAGCTAAAACAAGTTATACCTAGTTTATCTTCCTTCTTCCCCAATTCTAAACCTTTAATTGGCTTGGGAACAATGAAAGCAGAGATTCCTTTATGTTTCAAGCTTTTGTCGGTTGTGGCAAACACTACAGACGACTTGCTTTCATAACCATTAGTGATCCAACATTTGGTTCCATTCAAAATCCACTTTTCACTTGTGTTTTTTGCAGTGGTGGAAGCTGCACCGGCATCAGAGCCATTGCCTGGTTCAGACAATGCAAAACACCCAATGCTTTCACCTGGAAAGTTCAAGGAAAGCTGGTTTTATAAGCTACAAGCTTTGGCTCTTGACTTCATCTGTATACACTTTAGAAATAATCCCACATAAACATAACTTGGATATATAGCATTATTTGCCACATTTCATCAAAATCAGATCAGCTATTTAACTGTGAAAATACCTTTGCACAGAGAGAGTAATATGAGTGTAAAAAATAAATAAGTATCTTCCTGAAGGTAGCATTAAAAATTATTAAATCCCTACTAATTAATTTAATAACAAACATTTAGAAAATTCATTACCAAAGCAGAAGGTCAAGGCTATTTTACAAAATGACAAGCAAATCGTTTTCTAATAAACAACAGCTTAATTAGCTTTGCAAATATGTAGCCTTCTACAACTATTAACAACTTTTGATGAGTCTTGCATCTTTACTTTCCTATTTTCAAATACTACCAACCTGAACAGAAAGGCGTAACGTACGTTTCCTTCTGTTTCTCAGTGCCCCAGCTCATTAATGGTCCAAGATATAGAGAATTGTTCACGGACATGATGACCCCAGCTGAAGCACAGCCTCTAGATACTTCTTCTAAAGCTATAGCGTACGCTAGGTAGTCTAGACCAGCGCCTCCGAACTCCTCTGGTACGGCAATTGCCATGAGACCAAGTTCACCCATTTTTTTAATAGCTTCACCGGGGTATAAGTGTTCCCGATCGTATTTAGCTGCGTTTGGTTTTAATTCGCCTTCTGCAAAGTCTCTGCATGTTTTGTACAGCATTTGGTATGTTTCAGGCAAAGCCGATAATGATGCTATGCACCTGGACTGCCGCACAACTCCTGGTGCTGTGAATTCGGAAAGATTATTAGCAAATTCGGAACTGCATAAAATCAGTTATCGATGCGGTGTGGTAGCCTGATTTACTTACCAAATATTTGTACGGTTTTCGAAAAAGCATTAATCATATTGACGTTTTAATTAATTGAAACAAAACACTAAATAAAAAATATCAGAATATTTTTATCAAAACAATTGCCTGCCAGTCAGTACTTTGACCTCTCGTTAACGTTTTAGAAACGTTCAGAATTAGAAGAAAAATCTCTGTGGTTCAGAAACTGACAAGAATTAACGCGTTCAAAAACAACTAAGAAACCGAAACCATTGTCAGAACTGGAACAAATTGAAATGAGACCACACGGGAAGCACCAAGGAAGCACCATCTTTTTTAAAAAAGAATTATCAATATTGGTCCACCCAGTCGAAACAAAATAATATAAATAATAACAAACATAAAAAAATATACAGTTGAATTGAGAGCCTACTCCTTTTTTGAAGTCTGTTGAAAACATTTTTGAATGTTTGGATGGATCTCGTCTTTGATGAATGGAACTCGCTTGATTGTAGTTTGGTCAAACAAATATTTTTATCGTAGTTCCACTGCAATTTTATCCTAAACACCTGTCAATGCTTGTGTCAATGTCAAAACCGCCGTCACTTATTGGTAACTTATGTCATTCAAACAAAAACATCTCGATAAATGCGAAAAAAATAGTAATTTACAATGGTAAAATGGAGTTAATGTTGAGATTTTTACCTAGAAAATCGTTATGTACAACTGCTTCTAGGATACTGATAAATCATGTTGCACATTACACCAGGTAAACAGAGAATCTGATTGTTTAGTATGTTTCTGTTACGCACATAACCTACAAACATTTCAATGAATTTTTAGGCTGGCCGAGGTTGGGAAGTTGGAGTCGCCAAAAACAACAGGGAAATATGACACCGGACAGCTAGTTCTACACAGAGTGTTTGGTTACCGTGGCGTGATACTGTTTCCCTGGTTAGCTCGGGTATATGACAGAGATGCCAACAATAAGAAGGAATCTACGGAGACGCAGGGCTCTGCTGAAGCCTCAGGAGACTCCCTATCGAACGTTGGAAAGGAAGTTAAGGGCAGGACACACACATTTTATCAGGTTCTCATAGACACGAGGGATGCTCCATACATTGTAAGTTATATTTAAATTATTATTGGTAATTATAGATTTAACCTGGTTATGTCTAAAGATAGATAAAAGAGAGATTAAATAGTAATAGATTGAAAAGTTAATTTATACTTTCTGTAGGAGAGTAGGCCTGAGCCCCTGCAGTGGGAACATATATCGGCTGTTGATGTGATGTATCTGATGTGTAATAATTATTTAATCAATCTATATCCATACTATAATTTTTTTAATCTGCATGTGAGTTTGTTTGTCGTTCCTTGACATCATAATGTTGAGTCAAAATTTAAAAAAATTTTTTTTACTCCAAAATGTTTCTATCGCTTTCAAATTTTAATCCAAAATATTTAAAAAGTCATAGTATTAACATAAATAATATATAAAGACATATTTATTTTATTTTAGTCAATTACACTTATCTCTAATACACAATATAGTAAAATTAATTCTTTACACACCCACCCATTTCGCTGAAGTTCTAGTTTATTTTACAGATTAGACTTTCTTTTATACATCTCAATACAGTACTTGCACAGAATGGTGGCTTGTTTGTACAATAATTTAAATAATTAATTCCAGCGTGCACAAACAGAAGCTGTAACCTTCCTTGGGAACCAGGAATCCAGCCGGAGCCTTTATGCCATACCAGGGCTGGACTATGTGGCACATGAAGACATCATACCATACACCTCAGTGGAGCGTGTCCCCCTGCAGCATGAGCTGTTCGATAAGTTCCTCATGCACAACCCAGATAAAGGTACTGCTGAAGGTTTAATGGAATCCTATAGACAGGTGGCAAGATTTTTGCCACAAAAATAATTATTTACACTAGACATAATTTAAAAAAACAACTAAAAAAGATTAACATAATACAATATCCTGTTTTATATAATTACTGTACAAAGCTAGATATCCTATTTTAAAAGTTTATGATAAAACCATTTTTTGAAATTTGTTTGTATCATACACAGAGAAATCTGAAACCAAAGAGCAACTAATGATTACAGACCCACCGTTCATATCTCAAGAGACGCTGCGCGCGTGGCAGAAGAAGAACCACCCCTGGCTGGAGCTGAGCGACGTGCACCGTGAGACCACGGAGGGAGTGCGCGTCACAGTCATACCCTTCTACATGGGCAGCAGGGAGTCACAGAACTCCTCAGTATATTGGGTATGATTCACAATTTAAAAAAAGCAGCCAAGTGCGTGTCGGGCCCCGCGCAGTGCAGGGTTCCATAGCTAGCATGAACTAGTTTTATAAAAAGTAATTTTGCATGAAATTTGTATGAAATTTTCATTTTGAACACCAAGTATTTTTTTTAGTTTTTTTTTTTAATTTTTAAAAGCGTCGGTGGCGCTGTGGATAAGGCACAGAGATAATCTTTTTAAAATAGAATAGATGGATTTCTTAAGTATTTACCTAAAAATAGGAGATAAAATTATAGTGTCGTGAAATAAGTTTCATTAACATACAACTTCACAGTGAATCACAATTTTTACACACTTTTTATTATTTTTGTTAAAGCACCATCTAAAAATCATTACCTGCATAAGGTCTATTGTAGCTAACAATAAGGTTGTAAATTAATGATATTTATTTCGCGACACTATAATATCATCTCATATCTTTAGGCAATTACTTAGCAAAGCCATATATTTAAAAAATTATTGCAACAGAAATTTAGTATGGAAGCATTCAGAGAGGGATCCCGTTAAGGATATTTCCACCAAGAATATTTTGAACAATTTTTTCCGTAATAACTCAGTGTAAATATCGCAGGGTAGGTAACAATGTTGAACTAACAGTCAAAATGACACGAATTGCCTACGAAAGTGTAATTTTTTTATTTATTGATTTTTTATTTATTTATTTATTGATTTATTTTAATTGATAGTATGTTGAAACTGTTACAGTGGCGCTACTGTATCCGCCTCGAGAACCTTGGCTCTCAAGCGGTGCAGCTCCGAGAACGACACTGGCGCATCTTCTCCCTGAGCGGCACCCTGGAGACAGTGCGTGGTCGAGGGGTGGTGGGACAGGAGCCGGTGCTGGCCCGACACGCGCCCGCCTTCCAGTACAGCAGTCACGTCAGTCTGCAGGCACCCAGCGGACACATGTGGTAAATAGCTGTTATATTCTTCCTTCCAGATCAGACGTGGTTTTTGCTCATAGATCGAATTTTCAGTCTTTGTAAGTAATAAATACTTTTTCGGCAATATGGATAGTATGTTTACACGCCATTTTTTCACGGGGGATTCCTTGACGTGAAAGTCTATGTCAACGATAATGTCAACATCCTTCTTTGTCTTTCTCAACGCGTAACAATGGTTACATGGATGACGTCTACTACGACATATACTACGACGCCACGCTATGGACCAACGATCGTTTTGCGTTTGGATATTTTACATTTTGCGGGTATTTATTAAATTTATTTTAGATTAAAATTTATTTTTTGACAAGATTTGAAAAGAAGAACCATTTAGGTACCACTGGCCAATCAATAACAATAGGAATATATTCCTTTCCAATATGTTTCAGGGGCACGTTCAGAATGGAGCGCGAGGACGGATACACGTTCGACTGCCGGATCCCGCCGTTCTCTCTAGAAAGCAAGCCGGACGAGAGCGTGCCCGTCGCGCCCGCGCCCTCCGCGTGACTCCGCCCACCCCACACACTCGACACACACTGGTGACTGACGCTATGACCTATACAAGGCCCGCTCACATTTTCAAAGCTAGTGCCACCTGCATAATTTATTCACATAGTGGAATGTGACGACTCTCCCGCTTCCCCGCTCACCTCCCCGCGTTCGTCATGTCGCCTCAGTATAGTTCGCAAACAATACTCATGCGTTACAGTGATGTCATCGACGCCAGGTCCAAACTTATAGTGAACGGGTAGTACAGACGGCCAAGAAAGTGGTCTATCAGATTTGCCCTAAACTTGTTGCTAGCAAAAAAATATCGCGATGACTGACCTTAGCTAATTTAATTGCATCACTGAAAGGGATGCACTTATTACATACAGCAATAAATGATAAGGACAACATTGGTATAGATTGCTACTGACAATGAAAACAGACCTTATTGTTTCAAGGCGTGCAAATGAATTTCAAACCTTAACTGGCTGGCAGAGCACTTATTTGGCCGATTGCATGGACTACGTAATAGATATAGTTGGCGTCAAACCTTAGGGATTGTCTGAAGTGAGGCGTTTATGAAATTGGTTTGTATCTGGACAACACCATTGGTCAATGTGAAACTCCGTTCACAAGAAATGCGTCCACTTATACTGTTTCAGATAACATTTCGCCTCTTTCAATTTACCACACACAGTAAACATGTACCGGTAGCTCATGTCAGAAATTTGATCATTCCAAATTTGTTTCCATATAATCTTTCAAAGTGGGATATATACTTCTTCGTACTAATCAAAACACCTGTGCTAAACAAAATGAAAACGGGCCTGTATATTTACGTGAGCAATACTGACAGCTCGACCAAATTTGAATTTCAGAACGTTCTAATTTTGAACGTAAAATAACGGTTTGTTGCTCTTTGTGGCGGCCATTTTGAAAATTGAATGAAAGCTCAATAAAACACGGTTTGATATTGAATTAAATTTCGAAACAATTAAAACTGAGTAATCTGTTGATATAAAACAATACAAGCTAAATAATGATGTCAATTTGGTCAGTTCGATTTGTCAAATATGTGATTTATTAGGCGTTCAGCGATTGCGTAAGGTTTGCCTTGATGCCTCGTTTTCGTCTCTGTTCATGTTTGATGCCCGGGCGACCTAGTTTCGTTCAGCGATAGATGTCGCCCAATACGCTCACATAAATAGCAAAAAGTAATTATTTCTCGAAGATAAGATTTTGTTCCATTTCCAGAACTCAAACCCTAATAATCTATGAACACTTGAAACGGTAATTTATGTGGTACATAATTTGGATTTAATATTAGGATGTATCTCACATGACTTACATTCGAGTAAAAAAAATATATACCCACTTTTTAACATGTAATATTCATTATAATTGAAATTTCCCTCAACTCACTTTTGGACCCTTTGGAAGTTTAAACGATCGAGAATCGAGTTGAATTGAAATCAAATTAATTCATTGTGAATTCATTCTCAATAAGAAAACTGACTTGATGTGCAATGACCGGGGCTCAAATAGACTATGTCGTGGAACTGAAACCGCATAAAATAAACCAGTTAAGTCCACGTCATTGGCTCAGTAACCGAAATATTTTCGTTGAAAGTCTGAATAATTTTAATTTTTTTGCCAAGTATTGGAAAACGGGCTTTGGATTAATGAGTACATTTGTGTTTCTTTGTCTACCGACTTTCAAAAATGATTTGCTGTAGTTTTGAGAAACAAAATACGCAAATCTTTTTCTAAATATAATCAAAATTACTATATATGTTATACCTAATGTGAGCTGGCTCGGACGGACGGACGAACCATCTTCACGGACGAGATAATCGCGGCGATAATCTCGCCGTGCCAATATCTCGATACAAACTTTATGGTCCGATCTCCACGAAGTATCACTCTACACCCGTCATAACCTTACGGATTCGTTCTATCTCGCGGCGATCGGAACGGACTCGTTGCGATACGTTACCTTAGAGATAGCGCGTCATTTTCGAGATTTAGCGACTCTAACGCACGGTAGTTGATGCTGATATATTTAGATGATTAGAAACAATTCCGTGTTAATAAAAGTAAAAAATTTCATAGAAATTGCCGTCTATTTGGAATGATGTGTAAGCGGCTGTGTTATCTTGAGATCTACTTACTATTTTGTGTGATTTATGGTTGTGGGCTTTAGTTCTGACTGGATGTAAACGAGGCATTACAAGGCATTGGCTTAGCGTTTTTTGAGCGCGTTATATTTTTAAGTTGTTAGTAAAAAATATCCAAGTGTTATATACTACCCTTCACTCATTAAATTCTTTAAGTCCAGTTCGTCTTAGAACATAGGTAATTTTGTTTTGTAAAATTTTTAAGTGATAATAATTTATTGCGTTGGCAGAAATAGATTAGACTCAAATGTTCATAAATCTGTTTGAAATATTTTAGTCATTTATTAATTATAATTGATCTGTAGATAAATTTACAGTATTCTGAAGCGAAGTGTTTATTTATTATCCTTTACTATGCTAGGCTTACCATTGTCAATGATGGGCGCGCATAAACCAGCGAAGGTAGCATGAGACGGAAAACAGATGTACAAAATATGTCGCTTCTAAACTTCTTAGCGATTTGATATTTCGATGTGTCCAGTCTCGTGCCGAGCGAGCTAAAATACCAACCAGTGAGGTGTAGCAGGCGATATGTGTCGTGGGTTGAAATATCTATGTCGGGAATAGATTTTATGAGGCAATCCATAGACGAACTAATGTCACCGACATAGCTCGACAAGTCAGTGAGCTGAAGTGGGAATGGACAGGCCACATCGCTCGAAGAACGAATAACCGGGAGTGAAAGTTCTCTAGTGGCGACCACGTACCGGGGAACGTGTACCGGGCCGTCCCCCTGCTAGACGAACCGGTGACCCCGTTAAGGGCATGGGGAGCCGCTGAATGCAGTGGCTCCGGACATAACATGGAGGAGGCCCGTGTCAAGCAGTGGATGTTTCCCGGCCGATAACAACAAAAAGGTGACAAATGAAACAATGCTATCTCAACGAGACTAAATTTATTAAACATTCTGATTTAAAAGGAATTTAAAACTCGCACTACACTATACAATACACTCTAAATAAATTAATTGCAAGCTATACAACTTATGTACAAAATATATATTTTATTTCGCCATTTTAAAAAGCTATATTTAAGGGAATCTTTTAAATAATGATGCAACTACTTTCCCGGAGTGGAATTTGTAGAAAAATTAAAAACAATTTCCGAGTTTATACATCCCCTGTAATCTAAAATTTGCATCTATGCTGAGAGTAAAAAACTCAAGAATAAACGTTGCGTTCCATTTTCAAAAAAATTATAATCATCCAATGACGTTCAAAATGGCGTTCTCTTTAACTACATTCATTATATAATTACACGATCTTTCACCGATATAAGCTAATATTGACAGAATGATAAAAAGGCACTTTCAAACATGCTTATAAACCATCTTTGGCATGAAACCTGACAAAATTAGATGGTGCATATTCCCAAATAAATAATACTGTTTACCTAGTTAATATAACCAACATAAAATTAATTTTATTAATAATTTTCATACACCTCGCACCTGCTGTGATAAATACACCTTTGTTATTACACTTTATAATTACGGAATAAGCTTATGTTTCATTTATTATACGCACAGCTAAGGTGTGGAATTCCCTGACAGCTTCTGTGTTTCCAGGCCTTCAGAGTCATATTTCATGATAAGAGTATCTTAGACCACATCATCACTTACCATCAGGTGAGACTGTGGTCAAACGGAAGCCTATAAAAAAATGCTAACTTTTCACTTTATTACAATTTTAAATCGGTATTCATGTTAAATATTGAATTTATTAAGTCTCAAAGGAATATATAGTATAATATACTTAAAATGGTCTTCAAAAAAAATTTTGATGGGTGTTGTCCTTGGCCTTCATTTCACCTGATGGTAAAGAAAATGCCGTTGGATGAAAAGCTTGCTCACCAACAAGACTCAACTTAATGAGGCGCTGGCTCTGTTACCTTTCATACCGGAACACAAGTGCTGTTAACATTTGTGTTTGGTGGCAGACCCAGGGAACTTGGTGAAAGCTAGATAGGCGGACATAGAAACTGCCGTACGTATTACCAATTAAACCGAATGCCGATAGAATTCTCGGACCAAGTCCAAGCGACACAATAATGACTATTTCGAGTTCATAATAAACGCTTTCAAAAAGAACTAAAACCCACTTCAATTTGCCTTAAAAATGTGACAAATGAAACAATGAAATCAGAGTTAGAATGATCTGGATACATATTGGTTTTTTTTGCAAAAATCAATTTCGATAAAATTTATACGGGACCATCTCTGCCGTATGCTCTATCAAACAAAACAAAAACGAATTATCAAAATCGGTTCACAACTGGCGGAGTTATCGCGTAACATACATTAAAAAAACATACAGTCCAATTAAGAACCTCCTTTTTTTAAAGTCGGTTGATAATAAAGCTTATACGGTTACGGTTTAAGACATTTATTTCACAAAAAAGAATAAAATTCACTTGTATTGTGAAATACGAGATACAGTGGGTATTATTGCAATTATTATTTACATTAAGATACAGTGGGTAGGTTGGATATTAAAATCCACCTATCTTATATATAAAAACAAAACACATGAAAAAATGCTACACTATTACATGTCAAAACAATGGTCGACAGCCATAGAGATTTCAAAGACATTAGGTGTGGGTTCACAAGTCAGAAAAATCTTTAGAAATATGATGTTTCACTACGCGTTTGTATAGAAGAAATGATTTGATTTCCTTTATATCGTTTGGTAATTTGTTGTATAGCTGTGCTCCTTCAAATAGTATGTTTCTCTTGCCGTAGTTGGTTCGAGGCGCACGCAAACATATGTGGTTCGCTCGTCTAGTCGATCGTTCCTGGACTTGTCCTATCTTCGTAAATGTCACCTGTGTGTGTATTTGTTTGTGTAATATTTTTCTTATTAATAGGCATGTATTGTATTTATACATTTGTGACAGTGACATTATCTTGGTTTCTCTGTAGACTTTTTCTGTAGGGGTGAGAAAATCGTAGTGAAATAACAATTTAATTATTTTATTTTGAGCTATTTGTATAGCTTTTGTGTGTGTTTTCGCTGCTGAGCCCCATATTTCTATCAGATAGTCTAGGTGTGGTTTTACCATAGAATTGTAAATAGTGTAACGCACAGATCTTGGGAAACAACGAACGATACCACGAAGGACGCCCATGAGAGACTGTAACTTTGATTTTAATTTGTCTATGTGCGGTTTCCATGTCAATTTACAGTCAAGATAAAGGCCAAGATATTTTTCAGATTCAACTTGCGATAATAATTCATTATTAATTGTCAGCGGTTCATAAGTTCCTATTCTTTTGTTTTTCGCACTGAAAATTATATAGTTCGTTTTGGATACATTAATCGTTAGCAAGTTGTACTGTAACCATATGTTCAGGGTATTAAGGTCGTGTTGAGCTCGTTTGACAATAGTTTCAATACAGTCGCCGAAATAAAAAAGGCTAGTATCATCTGCATATAACGATATACTCCCGCTTAGACCTATTTCGTTAATGTTATTTATATAAACGAGGAAAAGCAGTGGTCCTAGAATAGATCCTTGCGGGATTCCACAGGTAATTAACTTGGGAGTACTTTTAGTATTACCAATTTTGACAATTTGATATCTATTTGACAGGTATGACCGAAACATACTCAGTGCGGTTTCTTTCACTCCAATGGAGAAAAGCTTTTTTAACAGCAAATCATGACTAATCGTGTCAAATGCCTTTTTTAAGTCAATAAATACCCCAAGAGCTATGTTCTTTTTATCAATGTTGTTTTTAAGATTGGTTACAAGGTCTAAAGTTGCGGAGAGAGTATTTGACTTAGGGCGAAAACCATATTGCTTATCGAATAAGAAATTAATAGATTCGAGATGAGCACAGAGACGATTGTAGAGAATCTTTTCTAGTACTTTGGACAATACTGGGAGCACTGATATTGGGCGATAGTTACCTGGGTCGGTTTTTTCCCCGGACTTAAAAATTGGGCTCACTTTAGCTACTTTTAGTGAGTTAGGAAACAGGCCGTTTTCTAAACAGTTATTGATACAGAAGGTTAATCTGTCATTGATAAGGGATTTTACACATTTAACGGCTTTACAGCTGATCCCGTCTAAGCCAGTAGCAGTGTTGGGATTTAGGGCATCAATTATTTGATTAATTTCATCTACTGTTGCCAACTTTAGACTTATTAGTTCTATACGATTAGTTTTATAAGCTTTGCTGGACACATGAGGGTAGGTATTGCTGTTATGGTAATTAGGGTGGATTTTATTAGCTAAGATAGAGCCTATGTTTGCAAAGAATGAGTTAAAACATTCGCATATTTCCTCGCTTTTAGTCACTGTGCCTGATTGGGTATTTAAATTTGAAGGAGCATAGCTTACAATTTTGTTGTTGTTGGACAGTTCATTTATTAGTTTCCACATTTTGGCGGGTATTCCATACACATAAAAATATCAGCTTGTTATGTACGTTACTACATCTACCGAGCTAGTTGTATGATAAGGGCGGCGCACATCTCAAAGAACTCCATAGTGTGGTGTCCCTGCGGTTGCGGGGGCCCCGCTAACGGGGGCGCCATCGGTGGTGGGGGCGCTAAAGGCGAGACCAGTTCCTCCTCGTTGTCCTCTTTTTCCCCGCAGAGGGACTTGAAGTCCAAAAGGTAAGATTTGTAGTCCACCTGATACAGCTGCAGGGACATCTTGACGTATTTACCCGTCATTTTGTTCAGGGTGCGCACTCTGGAACAAAATCAATAAATCAATGATATAAAATTTATCGTTAACTATCGCTCTGTCCTTGTCATGCCCATATTGACTGAGCAGCATTTCCGATAGTATTCGATATACGTTATCGACTAAGTAAACTCATGGTAGACACAAAACAATTTTTAGATAATTCCTGCACAAATGCAGTTGTCTTATTTTATACGATTATAGCAACAGTTTAGTATGAAACTTTGATAGAGCGGGATTCCGTTAAGACCTTCCATTGTACGAAAACTTTATATCCGCTATCCGCTACAAGCCACCGTTGGATTTTATGTGACGTCATACAGCATGTAACCCGCGGACAAGTATGACGAATCCCATTACATCTTATTTGTCAAACAACGACACGTTTTTTACGAGATATGAACAGATTAACGAACATAAATACAAAGGTTGCTAAAAGCATAACCCTTAGACTTCGCTGTAGTCGGATAAATAGAGAGAGTTTGTCACCTGACTAGATACGGGTTGATGACCTTCCACTCGTAGTCGAGGGCCTTCATAGCTCGGAACACCTCCAGCATTATATCGTTTGGTTTGCTCTGCGACCGTATGCCGAGGTGCCACTTAGCCCTGACAGATAATAAAATACACAACATATTATTTTTTCATGAGAATGTGCGGTAGTTTGTTACCTTTCGATACACCAATAGCATAACCAATCGTGTTGAAATTTGGCATGTAACCTATGAAAGTGGTTATGTAGCATGATTTTAGAAATTCACACTATTGAAGTGGGATTGACCAGCCTCAGTCAATCACATCATTTGTTTGTCTAAAAATTACAATCTTTCTATTTACTCATAGTCACACCAACAGGTAAGAATACGAGGGGCATACCGAAATGATCGGGAATATAAAACAATACATACAGGAAATAACTAAATTTATTTTTATTGCTTTTCGAAGTATTCTCCGTTGCAGTTAATGCACTTTTGCATTCGTTCGAACCAATTATTATAGCAGCAATTCCAGTCCGAAGTTGACATGGTCAAAATCGTCGATTTGTATGCTTCCACTGCTTCTTCTGGACCTTGAAACCGCTGACCACGCAATAAATCTTTGATTCTAGGGAATGTAAAGTAATCATTGGGACTCAGATCAGGGCTGTATGGAGGATGATCCATTAATTCAACGTTTTCCTGCTTCAAAAACTCGCTTGTTTTCTGAGCGGTGTGAGAGCTCGCATTATCGTGATGGAGGATTATGCGTCGTTTCGGGTTACCTCTACGGAGTTCGGATATCATCTGTGGCAAACAAACCGTTGTATACCAATCAGCGGTAACCGTTCTCCGTTCCTCTAAGGGAACTGTGACTACATGTCCTGTTTTCGCGACAAACGAAGCGACCATTTTCTTCGATACGCTGCGAGAGCGGACAACTTTTGTTGGCTTGATCTCACCTGCGAAGACCCAGACAGCCGACTGATGCTTTCTTTCTGGCTCATATGAATAGATCCATGATTCATCACCAGAGACAATGTTATAAACTGCTTTTGACTTTCCTCCGTTGAAGCGTTGCAGAGTAGACCGGCACCAATTGACACGAGCCGCCTTTTGCTCTTCGGACAAATTATGGGGCACCCAGCGGGAAACTAGCTTTCTCACTCCCAGTTCACCATGTAAAACAGTTTGTATCGCAGTCATACCTATCCCTAAAGTAGCCCGAATCTGCTCATATGTAATATGTCGGTCATCCTGTATCATTCGGCGCACAACAGCGACATTTTCTGGTGTAACCGCTGTTTTTGGCCGGCCTGTGGAAGGTACGGTGCCAAGAGAAGCACGTCCACGCCGGAATTCAGAATACCAGCGATATATTGTCGTCTGGCTAGGCGCTTCACTCTTGTATATAGATATAAGCTCAGCGAGACATTGTCCCTGAGATAATCCTCGTCGAAAGTTGTAAAAAATTATGGCACGGAAACTTTCTCTTGTAAGCTCCATTTTTTTATCGACCTATCAATTTCAAACTGATATTGTTCTTTAAAAAAAAATTTTTTTTTAATTCTGTCAATTGTATTCGATTTTCAACTAACCAGTGTTTATTCATCAAAAAGAGTTTTTAATCTAATTAAATCGAAAGTACTCGATTACCGATCTTTTCGGTATGCCCCTCGTATTGAATACACTAGTTTTGGTTTCATCGAAATCGATGCAGCATTTCAAAAGTTTCTGGAAATGCACTAATAAAGGGAATGTTCGACCTAGCCTCCCTGTGTGTGTTGGCGATGCAAGCACACCACGAAGTATCGCTAATTTGTTTAAGGAACACTTTACTGTCAAGTCGCCACTTGGACCCTCATGTTCATCGTCCAGTGCAGAGACGCAACATGATCGGTGTCCAACTCTCATCCGGGCTAAAGATGTAGCAATAGCTATGAGAAAAATGAAAGTAGGTAGATCACCAGGTCATGATGGTCTCAGTATTGAACACCTTCGACATGCAGGTGTACATCTTCCGAGCGTATTAGCGTTACTCTTTAATTTGTGCATAGGACACTCCTACTTACCACCAGACCTAATGAAAACTATAGTCGTCCCTATTGTCAAAAACAGAACGGGTGATGTGTGCGACAGGTCCAACTATCGACCTATATCCTTGGCAACAGTTATAGCAAAGGTACTTGACAGTGTGCTCAACTCACACATTGAGAAGTACCTCACGATTCACGATGCACAATTTGGGTTCCGACAAGGCTTGTCTACAGAGAGCGCGATACTAAGTTTGAAGCACACTGTCAGGTACTATACGGACAGAAAAACGCCTGTATACGCGTGTTTTCTCGATTTATCGAAAGCGTTTGACCTTGTTGCATACGACATTCTGTGGGAAAAGATGAGAGAAGAGGGTGTACCTGAGGATCTTATTTGTATTTTTAATCACTGGTACAGTAATCAGGTAAACCTGGTAAAGTGGGGCGATGAGTACTCTGATGCGTACAGGCTGGAATGCGGCGTGAGGCAGGGGGGTTAACCTCACCATTGCTTTTCAACCTGTATGTAAATGCGTTGATTGTCGGGCTCAGCGGCATGTATGTCGGCTGTCACGTGGATGGAGTTTGCGTCAACAACATTAGTTACGCAGACGACATGGTGCTGCTGGCCCCGGCTATCAGCGCTCTCAGAAAACTCATGCTGGTATGCGAAGCGTACTCTTTGTCACATGGGTTGCGCTATAATGACAACAAGAGTGAACTAATGGTTTTTAAGGCGGGTAACAAATGCCCAGCGGAAGTTCCTCCTGTTTTTCTGAATGGCGCCCCTCTTAAAAGAGTGAATTCTTTTAAATATCTGGGGCACATTGTTACTGACGATCTGAAAGACGATCAGGATATGGAGCGGGAGCGCAGAGCATTGTCGGTGCGCGCGAACATGCTGGCTCGCAGGTTTGCCCGGTGCGCGGACACAGTCAAAATCACGCTTTTTAAAGCTTACTGTACCTCACTGTATACCGGGAACCTGTGGGTCAGATATACACAAAAGTCCTACAGTGCTCTGCGAGTCCAATTCAACAACGCCTTCAGGGCGCTGTTAAGGCTTCCTCGGTTTTGTAGCGCATCAAATATGTTTGCGGAGGCGCGAACAGATAGTTTTAGCGCTATCCTAAGAAAGAAAGCAGCGTCGCTGCTACGTAGAGTTCGAGGAAGCACTAACAGCGTTCTGAGGGTGATTGCTGGTAAATTCGATTGCCCACTGATGTGGCATCTTATTATGATAACCAAATCTGTAGTAGAGTATAAGTACTAACATAGATAATAAGATATTACTAACAAAAATGGACCATGGTTGTCTGAATATTTAATAAATAAATAAAATAAATAAATTACATAAGTTTCGTAGTTCAAGCGCAACGTCACTCCGCGAGAGTCGCGGTATGGTCGTGGTAGCCGAGTGGCGAGTACGTCATACACATGATTCGCGCAGTGACGTCACATCAGGTCACGTAAAGCCGACATTATCTCAACAATTTTTAAAGATATAAAAAAACACCGTTCAGTCACATTTTTTCTTGATTTTTTGATACCTTAACGAAAATAGTTGGTTAGACACATTGGCGTACCATTTTTCAGACCATTTTTTTTTGTAAATTGTAAGCATGTTAGTCATTTTATGTCATTTTTCAAGCATCATCCATACCTCTTGACGGGCGTTCCTCTCTGCTTGTCTGGTGCGGGCTGCGCCGGTGACGTGTTGTCTCGCAGCGGCGCTATGCGCTCAGGGTGCGGCCGGGCGCTGTCTATGGGCGCCGCCGGCGGAGAGTTGCCTAAAACATATAATATACATCAGTAATACAGGAAAATTACCAGCCAGAAAACGTCCACAGCTGGACATTATGGTATGCCACATTGACCGGTCCTGAGTCACTTGCCCTCCCCGCGACCTTAGCTAGGTCCATCTCCACCAGGTTTCCTGGTGCGTGATCGCCAATCGAGATACGTACTTCCCACCGGTTATCGTTTCTTCGAGCGATGTGGCATGCCCATTGCCACTTCAGCTCACTGACTCGTCAAGCTAAGTCGGTTACCTTAGTTCGTCTACGGATTTCCTCATTCCGGATTTTATCACGAAGAGAAATTCGGAGTATAGCTCGTTCCATAGCTCGCTGAGTGATACTATCATAATTACTACAGAGGCTGGTTCGATTTTAGTAGATTTGTCAAACTGGATAGCTACAAGAAACTGATGTGTATGAAAATACACACACACTCTTTCTCTCTCACACGCACACCCACCCTATTTAGACCCTGCGACAGTTATTGCGATGTCACACATGACTGTTTTAAAGTTTTTGGTAATTGTTTATATGTTTTTAGAATAGGATCAATGTTCCTGCAATGACAAACTTGGTGTCATAACAAGTTATTTCGTAGACAGATGCTGCCAGTTGTCTTATGTGAATTGATGAGGATACTCACTGGCTACGTAAAAGTCTTTAATCTCCGCCTTAGCCGCTTCATCTGCCATCCTCTTGTTGTCTATGATCAGGTGGTACGCTATGGCCAGCTGGTCGTGAGGGTCTCCGCTCAACAGCGCGTTGTGAACTTCGTGCTCCTTCACGCCAAATTTGTCGCACACCTCCGTTATAGCTTCCGTGTCTATTACGCTGCTATCCTGTGAAGACATTGGATTTGTGATTATCATCAGTAGCAGCTGGGAAAAGTCCACTAATGAACATACACATTTTCTATACCTGTTCAACAGGAGATGGAAAGAGATACCCCGGCAGATCCTTCTGGAACCACTCGTGTTTCTTCACATCCTCAATGGAGGCTCTCTTCATAGGGTCTACTTGCAGCATCATGCACAGCAGACTAACAACACTCTTGTTCAGATACTCCGGTATAGGGAATATGCCAGATTTTATCTTCCTAAACAGTGTGGGAACGTGTTCATCATCAAATGGGAGTGTTCCACAGAGTAATGCATAGAGGATGACTCCGCAGGACCACACGTCTACTTCTGGGCCAGCGTACAGTTTACCAGAGATCACCTGTGCAGGAAAGAATTTTAATACAGCTTTTTGTTAAGAGTCCTTTAATGATGCAATAAACTTTCAATATACAAGTATGAAAAAAAAAAAACTGTTGCGCAGCGCTAAAATAACGATAGTACATACCAACTTTCAAACAAGTTAGTTTGTTTAATGAAACTGGCAAAGCATTTTAAATAGCTAACCACCCTGGCAGCTTCTGGGCAAAAGTACGAGTAGTTAGTGGCTAAAGTCGACGAAAAACGGACTAATTTGATAGTGTATCGGACATGAATGTTGCCACAATTCACAACACGAAAATCATAGTACTTACACATTACACACACTTATGTCAAACAAGTCCATGTCATTCTGGCATCGATGATATTAAGTGCTTATGAACCATTGTTTGGGGCACAAAAATATAAACTAGCTTTTCAACCGACTTCCAAAAAAGGAGGAGGTTCTCAATTATATATGATACAATTAATTATGATAACTGCGCAAATAGTGAACCGATTTCGATAATTTTTTGTTTTTTTTTGGTAGAGCATACTTCAGAAGGTGGTCCCATATAAATTTTAATGAAATCGATTGATCGCTCTTTGAGAAAATCAACAAAAACATCGGTTTCTAGTTCTTTTTGAAAGTGTTAATTATTATTTTATACAATTGTCTTCTAACTGTCATTTCAAACCAATCATTCGATACTCACCTCAGGGGCTGCATAATTTGGTGACCCACATGATGTCCTCAAGAACTCTCCATCCATCATCATATTTGACAGCCCAAAATCTGCTATCTTCACATGCATATTGTGGTCTAGCAGTAAATTCTCCGGTTTCAGATCTCTGTGTACGATCATGTGACGGTGGCAGTAGTCCACTCCAGATATGATCTGCTGGAAGAATCTGCGAGCTTCATGTTCTTGGAGCTTGCCACGTTTGACGATGTAGTCGAATAGCTCTCCGCCAGATACATATTCCATTATCATGAATATGTCTGTTGGAGTTGAGATCACCTGGAAATAATAGGTAATACTTATTAACGTTAGTCCTCTCCTATTGCTTCCATACTAAATTTCTGATGCCATAATCTTTTGAAATAGAATAGCTGGCTTTGATAAGTAATTACCTGAAAATAGGAGATGAAATTATTGTGTAAATATCATTAATTTACAACTTTATTGTTGGCTACAATAGCTGTTACACAGCTGACACTTATTTCATTTATTGATACACATTCTTAACTTATTCACAGGATAGTTTTACTATCTTTGATATGGATATTTGGTAACAGAACATATAGGTAACAGCTTACAATCAAAAGATATATAAGTGTAGAAATAGATGTTATGTAAACTAAGTATTTGTAGGTCAGAAAGGAGGTTAAAAATTGTAGGTCAAGGTATACTTGGATCTAATAAAGTTTTGATAATTTTAGCTATCTAAATAAGACAGCTAAATAAAGGTTTACTGCAAAATGGTAATGTAACAAGGTATTTAGCAAAAGTTTATAACATTGCATTTTTAAATCAGTGAGCAGTGGAAAGTAAAATTTGATGGGGTTTATAATCCACTACTAATCAACTGTGGAACATGAGTATCCCTCATAGATGACCATGTAAAATTGCAAAAGATCCTAAACTGGAGGTTAACTGTATTTATACATTGTAAATGAAAATATTTGAAATTATAGTTTAATAGATTATAGATGATGATGAAAAAACCGAAAATAAAATTTTATATTATGAAGTTAAAACATTATTGTTTACATACAGAGGGAACCAGTCGTTAAATAAAAGATATATTTAAATTGTAAACAAACTCAAGGTCAAAGGTGCTTAAAGCAAGGTTACCTGGTACAATTTGATGATGTGAGGATGTCTAAACAACTTAAGGTTTTGGATCTCTCGCCTGATCTTCCCCACAACGTCCAGGGATTTTATCTTCGCCCGGTTGAGGATCTTCACAGCCACCTTGTGTTTTGTAAGCTGATGCTCCCCAATCTTCACTTTCCCGAAAGTCCCGACTCCAAGGGTGGGTCCCAAGGTGTAGTGTCCGATTTTAACTATCGGCTGGGTCCCGCTCACACCAGGTTTTTCAGACATTTTGTAAACTGTTCACTTTTCTATGGTCTCACGGTGAGCAACGAATTTCTCATGAGATGGTGTCTTTCCGTTACTAAAATAAGAGTGAATGGTACTGTCTTTTTACATGGTACTTGTAAAGATTTTCGAAGTTTTAAAAATATAATGATAAAACGCTCAATTTTGCGAAAAATTAGACGCAACTAAGAAAGGAACAATATGTACAAATGTCAAATTTTAACTTTTCAGTTGTCAATGTCAACGAAATGTCGAAAATATGTATGGCTGCATTCATATTTATTTTTGTATGGGTGTGTTCTGCACTGAAAGCCTTAAGCAATGGGTTCCGGAATAAATAACAGTATTATATAATTGTGTTCCTAATACCATGCCAATTTATAGATACATAATGCCTCACTTTACCAAAAGGTTTGTATTTGTCTAAGTAGTTATGCAGCGGGGTTCTGTGACCACCCACAGATGTCCGGGTGCAACCCGTGTTCGACTACTGCGGAACCTTACATTGCGTTCGTTTGTCGACCGACACCCACTGTGCCGATTTTTATATAATTGTCTATGCCAAATCAAAGTTTATGCGCGCGCCCCACCCGCCCGCTGTCATTCTTCGTCCCCCTCACCGCTGGGGATTGTCTCATGCAAAGAGTAGAGTAATAATAGGGAGTAAAGAGTGGCAACTCAATGGTCAAATATGCATCTATGGAAACAGGTGCCATCTATAGCACGACTTCTGAACTAAAAGCACAGGCAGTACATACATACCTATAGCTATAGACGCTATAGCTAACCTATAGCGGTGCCTATAGGATATACTGCATTGTATAGGTACTTTACTACAACACTTTAATCAGTTTCTCACAAGGTAGTTTGCTGTTTATACCGATGAAAATCAGTCAAATATAGCAACGGACTTACAGTCATGATTTGAGGCACAGTAATATTTTCCTCATTTTGTTCTGAAGCTGAAAATTGTATTTTGCTACCAAAGACCAACCTATAGAAAAAATTTAGTTACATTTATGTATTAAAAAATTAATTGTAACTAACTTCACACTAAATGAATTTGGATAAAAAGGACAAGACTCAGATTGTCCGTAAGAAAAAAACTTATTTAAAAAAAACTTTCTATGGAATTCAATAACAATAAGATATAAAATTCACGAAAACTAATGTGAGGGGTTTGTTTCTGCATTAGGTTTTTGTTTTGAGCTTATACTAAGAATAAAAACCACTATATTACAAAATTCAGAAAAGGTTGGTTTATTTAATAACAAAGATTACACAGGTCAACAACAAACATTGTTATATTCATTACAGGGTTCGAGGATATATATCAAATGTTTTTTAATAATATATTTCAATACAAAAATGGTTTAAGAAATTAATATTATTAAGTAATTTTTAGCGTTTTGTATTTCTTCTAGTATTTTCTGCGTAGACTTCAGAAATTATTCCACGGGAACCACTCAATGCATGAGGTTAAAAAGTATACTACATCCTTTTGCTACCTTAGGCTACCTACGCGCCAAATTTCATCACGATTGGTAGTACCGCTCAGGCAGTAAGAGGTAACAAACAAACTCACTTTCGCATTTATTACATTGGATTAGCACAGTATGTCAAAGTTTGCTTCACCCTTGCTGTGTTTTTCGTTTCAAATGTTTGGTTGATGGTATAGGTAGCATATCTTTCTGGTTTCTACAAAGACTGGCAGCAGCATTTACCTATGTAACAATAACATTTTACTGCGACCACCAATCCGCCTTCCAAGCGATGTAATTACGGCAACAGTGGACTACGTGGTGGATTATGATGACAGACTAAATCAAAACATCCAGAGCTCATAATCAACATTTAAACAAACGTACTAAACGTGAATGAATATGAAATTCTCTAACACACTGTAAATATAGTTTCAAGCACAATCTTTTAAAATGGAATACCTCTTTTTTTGCTCTAATCATCATCATTTTAGGTAATTACTTGTTAATACACAAATTAAGTATGAAAGCATTTTGTTTCGATTCACGTTAAGTTTACAAGTTCTGAAAAAATTTATCTATACAATAACATGAAAATTGAATATTGAGTAATCAACGCCGTTCCTACTTATTTGTTTTATGCTTATAATAATAAATTTGAGCTGCATTTTTTATAGTATCCTCGCCGTCGTAAGTAAGTTTACCTTGTAATATTCTATTTACCGATCTGCACCAACTATTAATAATTAAAGTAATGCATGTGTCAACAAAACATTGCTTTACTCTGTCTTTATGGTTATCACAATCTATAAAGCCAAAATCAGTAAATAATTCAACAAAAGCTTTAATTCTTCGTTTGATCCCCTTCTTATAACATTCACTATTCAAAAAAGCAATTGTTGTCACCTGTATATCCTGAAAACAAGCTATCAAGCAGTAGGAGGGATAGCAAAGCCACTTTTTATTTTTCGTGTACTCTTTGGCTCGTATGTATTTGTACTGCTCATCGTCCGGATTGCCTTCTAACTTGTTCTTACATACTTTACATCCCTTCACTACTTTTTGCAAACATTTCATCAATGCCCACCCGCAGACGAAATTTCTTTGATCAGCCCCTGCATCTCTAATATTTCTAGTGCTTTGTATAGCACTCAGAGGCTGATCTATAACAATATTTTGGGATTGCGAGGGAGCATTACTATTTTCTTTGTTTTTTATAAAAAAGGATAGAGACTGCAGACATTTGTTTGAATCATCTTCACAATTTGCGTTAATAGAGTGGTTTCCACTGAAGTTGTTTAGTAACAATGTTTTGAATGCTCCCTCAAATCCCACACAGTTGGGTGAAATATTTCTAGCACCCAAACTGCGAATACTTCCGAAAAAGTTTTCGAGTGGGTCTTGATTGAAATTTCGTGTTAATATTGCATCAATAAGATACTTTTTTGACAACAATTGCCAAATTGATTTGAAACCTTCTATTGTCCTTATCATGTTATTAATACTTGGTACAGACTTAATATTTCTTTCCTCACCACTTTTATTAACAATAAATTTTACTGTTTTAAACATTTTTAGAGCTTCTTCCCACAGCTGGTGATGAGGAGAGTTTCTTTTTACAGCAGCTCTATAAATTTTTCCATTAAGTGGCGCAAAACTTGCTGCATTAAAGGTGTCAAATAACTTATCAACTAACAAAACAAATGGTATCAAATCCCGGCATTCTGAGGGTATTTCTCCTTTTGCAGCTAAACAATCCGCAGCCACTGCCATACTGTGACTCAATACTTGAGTCGCATTTTTTACCCTCATTTTTTTCAATTTGCCGGGATAGATATGTTCTTCAGTTAATTTGGGCAGAATACGCAATTCGCCATGTGACCTGTCGGCTTCATAAACCCGCTGAAAATGTTCCCATTTTATAATTTTTAATTTATTTTCGTGAAAATATTGCATGTCTTTATTTAACAAATTATTCCTTATTCCTTTTATCAAGTGAGGAACATCAAACAGCGGTATTATGTCTCTATCATTTACTCTTATAATATCGGTTCGCCATTCCTTTCCTGCTTTAAAATAGTCAGCTTTAGCTTCAGCAATTAAACTATTTATTGTGCTGACATTTGCCGAACTTTGGTCACAGACAGTTGCTATTATATTTAAACCAGTAGCTTGTATATTAGTTATTACATCTTTTAAAACTTCTTTTAATTTTGGTACTTTCAATGCTTGTGTAAAATAGTATGCTACTGGTTGTTTGAAATTTTTTTTTATCCCCTTGACCATGAACACTAAAACGTGATTTGCGATGTTAGCCGTCTTTTGATTTCCATAGCTTTCAAAGCCTACAAGGTCGTCTGTGTTAACATTGTAAAGAATTTGTGGAGTAATTGACATTTCATCAAATACCAATGTACACAGACGATCTTGTGGCAACATTTTGGATACAGTGGTCTTTAATTCCTCAAAAACTAATTTATTTATCCCTGGTGATATTTTCACTTGAGCAAGCACGGATTTCAGAATTTTTTGAGATGGCAATGTGAAGTGCTTACACATCAGTTTGTAGCATTTAGGGCTTTTTTTATATAATGACAGTGATAATATCTTTTCATCTAACGTAAATCTATGCCCCTTCTTTTTCTTCTGACCTTCTATACATTGCATCCTCGTAAACAGCCTAGCAGGTTCAGACATATGTTCCGTCAATTTCTCAAAATTTCTCTTCGCAGAAAATTTTTCAACACGCTGAAGACGCAACTTGAAACTTTTGACTTTTTGGCGCAATCTTCTTATTTCATTTTGGTGTTGCCTTTCTTTAATTGCACACTTTGTATTTGTCTTTTTCAGCAGATACTCGAAAGTTTTATCTGGAAGTTTATAATTAAAAGTTTATTTCTATACTTAACAACCAGGTTGTGTTATTGTATTGTTAAGAACATAAATCTGGTGATGTAGCTAGATGTATCTCAACAACTCTCATCGGAAGCCTATTTGTGAAGTGGTTGAAGTATACCAATTTTTTCTTCTTCAATAAATCAATTATTAACACCCCACAAAACATGTACATAAAATAATTACCCATCAACAATGTTTAATATATATTTATATATGTTATACATTTAGAAGCTCGTATAGTTTAATACTGTGGGTACAACTTTAGGACGCTATTTTAAGGACGGAAAAACTCTCATACTTTAGTGGCTCAGGCCATCAATACAGATCTCGTCTACAACTTGTATAAGTAATTGTTCTAGCTAGTTTTTATAGTTGATTTTTAGTTGTATTAATCTTTAAATCTTGTTAACAACACTAAAATTCGGCCATGTGCGTGTCGGACTCGCACACGAAGGGTTCCGTACCATTATCTATAAAAATGGCAAAAACTGATGTCTGTTGTAATTTTTTTAAATTTAATTATATATTTTTAAAGTCAATATGTAGCCTAATATTCTGTGAATATTTCAAGCATCTACCTGTTGCCGTTATCAATATCGAGCAAAAACTAGCAAAAAAATCGCGTTTGTTATATGGGAGCCCCCTTTCATATTTATTTTATTCTGTTTTTTAGCATTTTAAATATACCTTACCTTTATCAAATTTGGTTTTTCCATTTTGATCATGAAGCTTTTCACCAAATGGGAAGCATGTCGTTGAAGTAGATCCACATGGCACTGGAAATACTGTTGAATCAAATGTAGATCTGGATGGGCCAGGTAAGTTTTCTGAATCAAATGTAGACATAGCTCCAGATCTAGATGGGCCTGGTACATTAGTTATATCAACCATAGGTCCAGCCTTCAATGGTTCTCTTCTGGGAACACAGTAGCTATGGTCCGTTTCCACAAAGGTTTCAACTGATTGCTTTACACCTGTAATATAGTACAATAAATATATTTTTCTCATGTTCAAGTGGTTATGCCCCTCACTACTCAGTTTCCATCAACACAGCAACTATTTCAGATAGTTTCCAAAAGTAATAATATTTCATACTGTTTAAACTTATACATTTTCTGTACAGTTTTTAAGTAGAAAAGAATTTATTTTCTTACTTTTGAATCACACCTCAAGCCAAATTTATTTTATTGATATTTATTTATATCCTGTAATAAACATAATCCATTTTCAAAGAACCTTGTGTGTTATTATTATAAGCATCTAAAATACCATACTTGGTATTGTCAATTTTTAGGTTTACATTTATTGTTAATAAAGATGATGTAACATGATACATTTTTTATGGGACAAAATACTGACATGGACTATTTCGATAAATTAATCATTTAATTAGTGAAATAGTAACAGCCTAATGCATCTGACTTAACACTAGACTAGATGAATTGCATAGACTATTGATAGTTAATAAAAACATCTAAAAAAACACTCTTATTGATTGTGCCTTATGTCCAAACACAATAAGCTCAAAATTTACTCACATTTTAAATGAACTGTTGGTACAGCTGACCAAATAAGACGACCCCCAGTTGTCTTACATGCTGAATCAAAATGGTGATCACATATTCTTTTGTTCCTATGTATCTTCTTATCATCATGTCCTTTTAAGTTGTCGCCAGCAGCGGATATCCAAGCAGCAAACAAATCAGGATATCTCTCAGGATTTGGGAACCGATGTAGGGGTACACCATGTGTAACTGAAACAGGATGTACTTAAATATATTGTGACCGTCATCTTCAGCCCCTGTTGGCTTTTTCCTACTGGCATAACTCGGTAGTATGAAATAGGTTGTCAAGTACAATGTCTCTTTTTAACCGACTTCAAAAAAGGAGGAAGTTCTCAATTCGAGGGGTATGTTTTTTTAATGTTTGTTACCTCAGATCTTTTGACTGGGTGAACCGATTTCGATGGTTCTTTTTTTATTTGAAAACTGGTGCTTCCCGTGAGGTCCCATTTCATTTTGGTCCAGTTCTGACAATGGCATCCATGAGAAAACTCTAAAACACTGTACCTTCCATCTTTATGTTACCATATCTAACACAAGAGGGAGGGTCTTTGTTAGAGTCACACAGTGGATGTTCTAAGTATACGTAAGTACAAGTTGGAATGTTGAAGGGTGTAAGACTGCCACACTGTGTAGTGACATGTAGATACCGGCACCAAGGTCTGAAGGTGATCATACTAGCTCTAAAATTAGAAAGTCTTATAGACATTTTAGAACTAGGTAGAGGAAGAGACAATGTCCAGGACGGATTGGGTGCTACTGTTCCTAGACCCCTGGGTTGGGGTGCACAAAACGGGGCGCTAAAGCGGAAATTTTCTAAGTTTTCTTCCTCAGCGCCCCCTTTTGAACACCTTAACCGATCTTTCCTTATGTAGAACATAACCAATAAACACTTACCTAAAGGATCACAGCGAAATATACAATATCTTTTCCGGAGTCCACTCATGGTTAGAAAAGTTAACACAACCGTAACTATTAACAAAAACAAACAAATGAAACGCAACAAAAACTTAACAAATACAAAACAAAACTTGAAACACAACAAAAAAACGAAAACAAAGGAATAACAAAGCAATAATAACTGAAATAATCTTGAAAAACAAATTCGCATCAACTTTCCGAAAGCTAGAGTGAGTTGAACTGAGTTGACATTGTCAATTTCCGCAGACATAGAGACAGCACTCAAAATGGCGGCTAAAGTTTCTCAATTCATTGACTTGGTGGCGCTGTCGGCGGCGAAATTAACGTTAGTTCTAAGTGTGCCCCCCCTGGTCTCATGTCTGCATTGTCTGTGGATTGTCTTTTTCGTAGAGCTATCGCTAACTCGGAAAATATCAATATTTACGAATTTTTATGTGTTTTTCAGTGAATTTGCGCAATTTTATTAGTTTCCACGATGGACAAATGTGGGATCTGCATGAAACCAGCGGTCGTAAGTATTAAAAGTTGTCCATTAGCTTTCCTTTCTTCTTAAACCTTGTATTTTACTTTTTTGTTTTCTTTACGATATGTTATAAAAATAACGCCTTTGCAGTTGTAGCTTGCTTCTATCGATTTATATTCTTCATTTAGAGACTATGTCTGCGCTGCGTTCTATTGTGACTTAGCACTGGTGCAGCCAAACAAAAAAAAAGAAATCTTCGTTCGAAACCTGCCCGCGTATTTTTTTATTCCCACTAAGTTGCCTCGGTAGAGCCTCAGTCTGCCTGTTTTTTTTACGTCTGGCTCGGGCCTTGTAAAAACTTTGGGTTTGTTTTTTTCCATACATGAATAGCTCAACTATAGCATTTTGTATGTTTATTGAATGCATAGAAGGCAGATACATTTTTTGTTTGATTCTTCATAAGTTCTTCTATTAATTTATTTTTTATTTCTCCTTAAAGTTACATAAAAGCAACTCACATAATGATCTTAGATACAATCAATTTGTATATTTATAATATTTTAGAAATAAATGAAATAAGTTGAGTAAAGTGTGTGTATTTCCTACTGGGTTTTTATTAATTTAAATTCCTAATAGCTTTAACAAACTATTAACTTGCATCTGTTTTCATAAGAGACCACTCAGTTTTCACAATTTTGGCTAGAAAATAATGAAATAAGAAAAGATTATTTAGCAGTAAAGTCATGGTCTGCCTACTGTTTTTTTTATTATTTCACTGTCTTACTTTTAAAAGGTATCATTTTTATGAGGCCTATGTCCAGCAGTGGACGTTTCCCAGCTTCTTCTTCTGTTTTATATGCTAGCTTATAATTTGCAAATTAAGTCAATGTAAACGATATTGCTGGCCTACAATAATGTGTGCATAAATTTACAGCAACTATTTGAAACTGGTAAAGACGGAGTGTATGCATGCTTCAAATGCCAGCCGCTAGTGCCAGAGGTGACGTTAGAGGACAATGGAGAACATTCCAGCCAGTCTGGCCAATCAGGATTACTCGCAGTTAAGACAGAAATTGTGAGTTTTTAGATAGATTTTTTTTATAGTAATATTTTCACTTCATTACAGTTTCATATTTTTTACATATATTTATTACTAACAGGTTATACTGTCTGTTCATCATATTATCATCATGAAGTATCTACATAATCATCTGACTAAGTCCATTTTAGGATAAGACACCATGTTCATAGTTTCTCATGGTAATAGACTTTATTACAGGTGGATTAGTGATTGAGCGTTTATACAATTTGTAGATGTAAAGACCTATGCATATAACCTGATTTTTGTAGTTATTATGGCTTTTTAAATTATTGTTTAGTAAACTGTTAGATATTTGTAGTGACCACATACTGGGAAACATGTATCAGGCCATCCCCTTACTAGATAGGACGATGACCTGGTAAAGGTAATGGGAAGTCCATTAATTTTGGCATACCATGAAGGAGGCAGATGTCCAACAGTGAATGTTTTCGGGCTGATGACAAAACTATCAGGCTGATGTTATTTGATTAGTTTCATAGTTTCATATTTTATTTCGTCTATAACAAAAAATGTATGTGACATTCCTATATCTAACATAAAATAAGATAAGATTAATTATTAATGTCAATTTTTTACAAAATATATATCGAAACACACACAAAAAAGATTAAAATATTGTCATATTTAAAAAACAAACAATTGGAGTCGTGTCACTTTGTTTTGTCGGATACAAATTCATCTAAACTGTAGTAACACTTCTCCAACAACAGACGCCGGAGTCGATTTGAAGAGCGTGTGACTCTCTATACTTTTCATATCTGCGGAGAGCTGATTGAACAGACGCACAGCTTGGAACCGCGCACATTTGAGGCTGATGGCATGACACTATTCTGTATGGGGTGATCCTATAGAGTTATGTACTTAACCACTCATACGGTTAACTGTAATAACCAACGACCTTTTAAAAGAAATATTTGCAGATATTATTTGGTTTTTGGGTAGAAAATGACAAAATAATATACCCGTATTCTTAAATTTACCGAAATAATTTAATTTTCATTCATTCTATCTATCCTATAGCCCATGGGTTTGGGATAGTGGGTGTAGGTGTGTGTGGGTTGTCATTGGATAGATTTGTAGTATTACATGCGTGACGTCATCTGCAAGATTGTATAATATTACGGTTTCAAAATCACTACCGAGAACATTCAAAAATAATTTTTTTCAGGTTTCTTAGAGGTTTTCAGATTAGATTAATTAAAAATTTGACAATGTTGCCCATTGTATTTTACAGGAGATAACAGATGGGTCACTGTATTGTTGTATCTGTCACAAGACCTTCCAGAAGAATGCACAGCTCCAGAATCACTTGCGCAACCACCGCGCCGAGAGACGGTTCGTGTGTACTTATTGCAACAAAGGTAATTAATTGCAATCATAAATGTAGTAGATTTATAAGATTCCTATTAGAAAATTTTTACGATAGTGAAATGAAATACATACTTAAAAAGAAAAAAGGAACCCATAAAGGATCACTTTGTTGTCCGTCAGTCTCGGTGTCAAGACCCTTTTTCTCAGTATCTCGTGGAGGGGTACGAGGGGCATACCGAAAAGATCGGTAATCGAGTACTTTCGATTTAATTAGATTAAAAACTCTTTTTGATGAATAAACACTGGTTAGTTGAAAATCGAATACAATTGACAGAATTAAAAAAAAATTTTTTTTTTAAAGAACAATATCAGTTTGAAATTGATAGGTCGATAAAAAAATGGAGCTTACAAGAGAAAGTTTCCGTGCCATAATTTTTTACAACTTTCGACGAGGATTATCTCAGGGACAATGTCTCGCTGAGCTTATATCTATATTCAAGAGTGAAGCGCCTAGCCAGACGACAATATATCGCTGGTATTCTGAATTCCGGCGTGGACGTGCTTCTCTTGGCACCGTACCTTCCACAGGCCGGCCAAAAACAGCGGTTACACCAGAAAATGTCGCTGTTGTGCGCCGAATGATACAGGATGACCGACATATTACATATGAGCAGATTCGGGCTACTTTAGGGATAGGTATGACTGCGATACAAACTGTTTTACATGGTGAACTGGGAGTGAGAAAGCTAGTTTCCCGCTGGGTGCCCCATAATTTGTCCGAAGAGCAAAAGGCGGCTCGTGTCAATTGGTGCCGGTCTACTCTGCAACGCTTCAACGGAGGAAAGTCAAAAGCAGTTTATAACATTGTCTCTGGTGATGAATCATGGATCTATTCATATGAGCCAGAAAGAAAGCATCAGTCGGCTGTCTGGGTCTTCGCAGGTGAGATCAAGCCAACAAAAGTTGTCCGCTCTCGCAGCGTATCGAAGAAAATGGTCGCTTCGTTTGTCGCGAAAACAGGACATGTAGTCACAGTTCCCTTAGAGGAACGGAGAACGGTTACCGCTGATTGGTATACAACGGTTTGTTTGCCACAGATGATATCCGAACTCCGTAGAGGTAACCCGAAACGACGCATAATCCTCCATCACGATAATGCGAGCTCTCACACCGCTCAGAAAACAAGCGAGTTTTTGAAGCAGGAAAACGTTGAATTAATGGATCATCCTCCATACAGCCCTGATCTGAGTCCCAATGATTACTTTACATTCCCTAGAATCAAAGATTTATTGCGTGGTCAGCGGTTTCAAGGTCCAGAAGAAGCAGTGGAAGCATACAAATCGACGATTTTGACCATGTCAACTTCGGACTGGAATTGCTGCTATAATAATTGGTTCGAACGAATGCAAAAGTGCATTAACTGCAACGGAGAATACTTCGAAAAGCAATAAAAATAAATTTAGTTATTTCCTGTATGTATTGTTTTATATTCCCGATCATTTCGGTATGCCCCTCGTATCAAGTTGAAATTAACATTGAATATAGAAATCTGACGTACCTTAGATCTGTAAAAAATTGAAGCTCCTAGTCTAGGTCAACACATTAAAAAGATAATGTTGTCATTTTAAAAAAATCTGCGTATTTTAAATACAAAAATTACTAGATAATATGTAATACTGTGTGCAACTAACATAGACTTCACATCATATTTAATTATGTTTCTTTCAATTACAGCCTTCTCACAATCTAACAATCTGCGCGCTCATCTCCGCATACACACCAACGAGCGTCCCTACAAGTGCTCAGAGTGTGGAAAGGCGTTCACTCAGGTACTTTTAAACAACAAACGGGAACCTATTTGTAAGGAATCGCTGTCTGTACATCGGTCTGAAGTGGGGAGTCGGAATGTCTTTACACTCCACCCTATTTCTTTATTCTGAACGAGTCTGGGGTCCCAAGATAGCTTTAGAGTCCGTAGGGAATTCATCCACCTTCAGTGGACGCGTTTCAAGTGTACCGCTGTACATCCTGGCTAAAATAAAAAACGAATAACAGCGGAGCGGAGAGGAGAGGAGGTGGGAATGTACATCGATCTCTGGCTGTCATCTTTTGAACTAATAGTAATTCTTTTCATTTTTACTTGAGTCACTCTTCATTTGAAATGTTTACAGTGAATTACTAAGTAAGAATTCACCTCGTGTTTTGTGTTACAGGTAACGAATCTGAACAACCACGTGCGCCTGCACACCGGCGAGCGTCCCTTCGTGTGTCCCGAGCCGGGCTGCAGCAAGGCGTACGCGCAGGTATACTCACTGTCCTACATCAAACACACTGCACCGGCTCAGTCAATACAACATTATTCAATTGCCTAGTATTTAAACTGGTGTTTGAGCTAAAGACCTGGTGGTTTTCAGGTGACGAATCTGAACCAGCACCGCAAGCGGCACGTGAACGGCCGCCCCGTCGACAACTGCTACAGCTGCAACGTGTGCGGGGAGCAGTTCCAACAGCGCAACCATATGTTCACGCACAGGTAAACCACATAATTAAATAGTACGGACGTTCAGTTATCCTAGCGAACTGTTATCCTGAATTATTCTTTAGCACCTTTTTCTTCTTTCCTTCCTCAATTCCTCGGATTTCCTTTTCTTCTCGATCCACTTTTAGTACAGTACTCGCACAATAAGTTTGCCCCTCTGAAGTTAGTCACAAAAGATCGCGAAGTATCAATTATTAACGTATAAGTGGGAGGCATGGCAAGTTTGTGGGTGGAAAGAAATGTCCTAGTGCTTTATGTCATCTAGGGGTAGTTATTATCGAAAATAATAGACTCACATTCCGTCTGTACATGTTTGAAATTGCAGAGAGCTAACTCAGAGGGGCAAACTTATTGTGCGAATACTATAATTGACTATTGTCTATCCAATATAATAATAAAAAAATTCAAATATTTTCTTAGAATAGGCTTGTGTCCACTTATAACAAATTGCTTGGTGTATAGTTTCTAATTATAAATGAAGGGACGTTGATAAGAAAAAAGCAGTCTATTTCTCATAAAAGTTAAAGATTATTAATATTAAAAAAAAAACGAAAAATATAGTCATTAAGTCACGTGACAGCGAACACGAAGAACACAGCGCAAGACAGTGTGACGTCACGCCTCGCAAAACAACATTGTTATTGTTAACGTTTTCATACCACAGAGCAGGTTATTTCGCAGACTGTGACGTCATTCAAGACGCCATGACACTATTCAGCGTTTTCTAGGGAAATCTAAATTGCTTTTTTAAAATACACATTACGTAATTTAAATGCTTTTTTTAATATAGTTTTTTGGGATAAAATTGATATTAAATTATATAATTAACCAAGTTTTCAAATTTATTCAACTAGACTATTATTTAGTTAAGATATTCTTCTGCCTCAAAGTTGCCTGGAAGAGATCGCATATAGCGATAAGGCTGCCTCCCTGTATCTAGTTGTTTTTATTTATTATATCTTCTTTATACGCGATACCTCATCTACCTCGTAGTATCTCGCGCGCGAATTCACTCACACATACGCAAGTATGCAAACGTCATCCGTTCGATGTATGGTTCCATGTGTGTGTGTGAAGGCGGGAGGCCCACGGCGACACGGGTAAGAGCCCGCAGCGCGTGTCGCGCGTGTGCAAGGTGTGTGACGCGACGCTGCCCAGCGAGCGCCTGCTGCAGCAGCACATCCACCAGCACGTGGCAGACACCGACGCGAGGCACGACAGCGAAACCGACAACGACGGTCAGTACATTCACTAAGCACAACATCTTCCGGCGATCCACCTCCATCACAGTTACATACTCGTATTAAATTTCTGATATAATATTTTAAATTATTATAGCTGCATCTAAAAATAGCACATCAGATTGTGATGTCGCGAAATGAGTATCATTAACATACAACTTCACAGTGGATCACAATTTTCATTTTAAACACTTTTTCGATAACTGTTCACAGCGCCATCTATGATCCATGCTGCGTAACTGCTATTGTAGCTAACTATAAAGTTGTAAATTAATGATATTTATTTCGCGACACTATAATAATTTCATCTCCTATTCTTAAGTAATTAATTATCAAAGCCAGCTATTCTATTTTAAAAGATTATGTATGAAATGCAACAGAAATTTAGTATGGAAGCATTATATGAGGGATAATAAGCATTTCCATGGCCTAATGGATAAATGTTGGATTAACAATTTCCTATGTCCGCCTGGATAGCTACCGCCATGTTACCTAAGTCTGCCAGACAGCAGTGTTGATAGCACTGTTGTGTTCCGGTATGAAAGGTAGCAGACCCAGCGCCTCATTAGGTTGAGTGGTGTGCGCACGCTATCCAACGCCATAGTCAGATGAAGGCCAAGTGCAAACTCATGTGCTCAAAACCCCGTGCTGCGCCCCGATGCCGGGAACTATATACCACGTGTGTACGCTGTGTGTGCAGATAGCGTGGTGAGCCCGGAGCTGTCGTGCGTGTTCCGGTCGTGCGGGGCGCGCTTCTCGTCTGCGCACGAGCACACGGAGCACCTGCTGCGCGCGCACCAGCTGCGCGTGCTGGCGGCACGATCCATGCAGCCCCCGCCGCGGCGAGGACGACCGCCCAAGGTCAGCTGCATATTTATTTCTGACGATTTTCTTGTACAATTTCTCCTTTACCGAGCTTTAAAGCATTCGGATCTTGGCGACCGCGACTTTGCGACAAAGACATGCGATCATATACTAAACCAGACTAAACGTATTGTTGTTTTATTTGCGTTCTGTTATTTTATTAGCTTTTCGGGACGACCATTTTGCGCGACGTTAGTTAGACATCATCTAGCCTCACTCCTAAAGACTCCTTTCAAATAGAGTTCTAAAGAGGCTATTGAAGACGTTTTCAAAACCTTTGAGGGTATTTTCAGATATATTTTTTCGTCATAAAAACAAAGTGGCTCCCTATCCGCCTTCGTAGAAATGCTCATATCCTTTCCCTTCTGTACAATATCCTAAATAACTCTTCTTATCCTAGCTACCTAAGTGAGCGATTTACATACTCGCATCCTATTGACCAACCTTCTAATCCTATCCATCCCTTCCGATTTCTATTCCTACTCATTCACGGTTCATGCAGCCAGATTGTGGAACTCGTTGCCTCACACTGTACGCGACAGCAAAACTGTTTCCGCCTTTAAGAAAAACGTCAAGGAACATTTTCTATCACTAATATATAATTATAGTATGTAAAGTATGTATGTATTATTATTGATATATATTAGTTTGTTTTGTGTCTCGTGTTTATGTAATCGTTTATTATATCGTACACGCCTAACTGCTGGAAGAAATTTCTTTTGGAAATAAGCTGTTCCTTTTGTATATATTTTTTCTGTTTTTGTGTTATGTAAATATTTTCCGTGTACAATAAACTGTTTAAATAAATAAATGAGATAATGTACACACAACGAGAGACATGTTAAACGTACAAGCGCCTGTTGTCTATTTAAATAACTTAAATATATTATTTACAGGTACAAATGAAAGAACAGGACCCACTCGAAATTAAGGAGTCTATTTTTCAACCGGTGAGTTTTTAATTGCAATACATTACATCTACTTTTAAATTAATAACTTGAGGCTTCTAGAACAGCAAATGCCCTGTCTTTGGTATTTTCTTCACTTAACATTACGTAATGTGAAAAGCAAGCATCCTCTTTTCTAAATAATGTTAATTCCTTACGTATTTGAAAACGAAGTAGTATATACGTCATTACTGTCATGCAGATATGCGGACGAAAAGTATGAAAATACATTGTTAATGTGCTGTCTTTAGGGTTCCGTACCTAAAGGGTAACCAACGGGACCCTATTACTAAGATTTGGCTGTCTGTCCGTCTGTCACCAGGCTGTATCTCATTACCCGTGATAGACAGTGGAAATTTTCACAGATGATGTATTTCTGTTGCCGCTATTACAACAAAACTAAAAACCAGAATAAAATAAATATTTAAGGGGGCTCCCGTACAACAAACGTTATATTTTTGCTCGATATTGATAACGGCAACAGGTATCTACCTGGCTTGAAATATTTACAGAATATTAATATATATATATACTATTTATACTATACTATTAATATATATTCACTTTAAAAATAAATAATTAAATTAAAATAAAACAAATATTTAAAGGCTCCCCCATACAACAAACGTAATTTTTTGCCGTTTTAAAGATAATGGTACGGAACCCCTCGTGCGAGAGTCCGACTCGCACTTGGCCGTTTTAAAAATTTGAAAACTCAGTCCCCCTTGCCCATATCTGTCACCCAGGATGCGCGAACTCATCCCCACTATGCCCATTATTGTGCAAGTCGTTTGCAGGGAATTATACTAAATATTGAATTGACGTGGTACAAAGTTCCGTAGACACATGTGAAGCTGACTATATGTACCATAGACTAAGGAAGTTATGTCGCTCGCTACGCTCGTAGACAAACTGTAGCAAGATGTCGAGCATACACATATTTATCCATCCATCCATTGCCCAATGTTTGCAGCCAATTGTTATCAATTTATCCTTCAAATGCCAGCTATCTATCCAGTGCTCCGCTCAAGGCGTACTACATTTCTAGTAAACTAAGCGTTTTATATGTTTAAAAAATTTCAGATAAAGATCATGAACGCAGACCAAATGGACTTTCTACCGAAGCTAAAGAGTGTTCATTCGTTGTTCCAATGAGTTATATACTGACATTAATAGTGATACAGTTACGTACTAAACTCAGTGTTAGTTAATATAAATATATGCTACAGATATATTGGTGTTGATTACAGGATGCATTCTCTAAGACTAAGATACTTTATTTTATTACTAGCTTTTGCCTGCGACTTCGTAAGCGTGACTTTCAAAATTTACCACACGGGAACTATTTGCTCGAAACATAAAAATACAGTAGCATATGCCCTTTTCCTGCCTATCTATCACTTGACCAAAGTCACAAAACAAGTCATTTTAAATATCTGTTATGACGTCAAGGAAGGATAAAGAAACAGATTCGCATCTATGATACTAGTATGGTTTATTTGGTAATACAGTAGTTGAGAGTCACCCCAAAGAGAATAAATATTACTTGGTGTAAAAGAGCAAAAATATGTAAACCCAAAACTTGCTCTTTTTTACTACTGAGGGCAGCAAGTACCATATGAAATTCTCATCAGAAAAATCGAAACACCTTGCAAGTTTATGTTTTGTAAGTATTATCATAAAAACCTATGAAAATTTATTTTGAATTTAGAACATTAACATTAGAATTTAAAAACCTCATATTATTCACTATTAAACGACACATTACATATATTCCTAAATATATACATTTTTCTTATAATCTTTACAAAATATAAACTTGCAAGGTGTTTACATTCTTCTGATGAGAAGTATATTTTACGTATTGTGTAAGTCGCCCATTCTAGACCTGACTCTGGTGGAAGTTGCCTAAATGTTACGCTACCCTTTTCTATATGAAGAGGACTGTTGTTTTTAGTTCAGCTTTAGATTATGAATTCTAGTATCAACACTGTTTTAATTGTTAATTTACTGGATTCAGTCGGCCAGGGATGTATTCAGGCTAGACTTGGTCATAATATTATTGTAAATTTTAAATATATTTTTAACATTTTTGTATTAGGTTCTACGTAAGTGATTTTTATACAAAATTATATCGGCACTCAGTATCTTTTTTTAATTTAACTCACCACCTTGTCTAAGGAATAGTCCACTGCTGAGTATGAGCGATTATAGCTCGCCAACAACGAGCTTTACGAAACAGATTGTCAGACTAGTGATTGCAGTACAATTTCCGTGGTACATTTTGATTTGGTCTTAGGTAATGGATGGTAAATCTCCTGTCGATAAAATTTGGTACAGAAATAGAGATTTAAAAGGCTGGCCTTAATATGGCCCTGTCGACTTCGCCATAAGTATAGTCTAAAACGAAGAGTGCTTGTTTTTGTGGACAATGAGCGATTGTTTTAGAATAAGACGAACTTTCTTTTCACCTCACTAGCTCGGATAGTCCTTCTTGTTTATTAGAAATCTGCGTGAAAAAGCTTTTCCTCGCTAGCATGAAAAGAGTTTTTGAAATTCGAACACGACGATGATTGACCTAACGACTATTTCTTTCGATTATGAAATATATATTTAATAGAGGATACATTCTTCTTCGAGGTATTAAATATCAATGAACAATAAGAATAATTCGAAACGTATTTGTTATGGTTCAACTGATTTATTCTAATCAGCCATTTTCCTCGCTCGCAAAGTTATTTTGTGTCTCGTGCATTGAAACCCTCGCTTCGCTCATGGTTCAATCCTAGAATCCTTCGCTAGCTCGGGTTTCAATATGAGAAATCGCGCGAAACAACAACGTTGCAGCCTTGCATAACAATTAACTATTATTCCATTGAACAATGCGTTTCCAAATGTCTTAAAAATTGAAAGTCTATTTTGTGCCTTTAAGTTATGGTTTGTGAGTCAGCTAGTTTTTAACCAACGGCCTTATCGTCACTTATCATTACGTGAAATGATGGCGGAATACATTTTGGTCCATGTAACTTTTACATTTTGTTATGAATTCTGGGGCTAGATTATACATAATTTTCAACTCTATTCCCCGGAAATAGATTTTTTACAAACAACATGGTAATTTAACCCGAGTAACGCCGGGTTTCGCTGCTTGTTTGAATATAAGTTGTGCTTTGGGTCTAATCTGTTAATAAGATAAGCAGTGGGTGAAATAAAGATTTTCGCAACAAGATACAATGACACAATAAATATTGCATAAAAATCGCTCATTGATCACTACTTTAAAGCAATATTTATCGATTGTACATTAAATAGTTTTAAAATAGAAATAATCCACTAAGTGTCTCGCATTTGTATATGTTGACATAACAATATGTTTAACGATTTTATGTCAAGTCAATGTGCAAGCATTTTATCTGAATGTTATTGCAGTGTACTTAAGTATTAAGTGTAAATAAGCTATTCGGCAGCCATTTTGCAAAATTATATTTTATTGTTTGTCGTGTTACTGTTTCAGACTTAATATGTATACACATTGTTTTAGAGCACAACAATCACTGTTCTATTCTAATTTTGAAGGTGAATCGATACACAATTTTCTTTAGTTTTTTTTTTAAATTAGATTTGGGCGCGGGCCTGGATTCGAGTACTCCTCCCCTTTACGTTAAAATTTATTTGACGAATATTGTACACTCGAGTACAAAAATATGTATCCACTTTTGTACCATGTCACATTCACTCTTGCTTCGTTCCATCGTAGTGTCGAGGGTAATGTTAATTAAAGGTGAATGTGACATGATTTAAAAGTGGATACATATTTTTGTACTCGAGTCTACCGTGTGCCTGTATTGATAGTTCTAAACTATATTGAGGAATTGTTATCCCTTACTTTGAAATAAGAAAAGAGCGGTGTTATTTAAGATTGTCATGAACAATGTCATATGGATTTGGGTCCATTATGTTGAATGAACATATTCCGTACACCCCAACGGAATATGTTCATTCAATTCTGCGTGTTAAAGTTATGCTATTATGAAAAACCGCTTGACGTCGTTCAGCAGTTTTACAACGGAGCTGATGGCAATTAGTGTCGGTCATAAACAACACATTTACATAAATTTCGTTAGTTAATTGTGTATTTATTTCCATAAAAAATAATTGAGCACGCAATGTATTAATTACATCTAAAGTGATCGACTGATTGACAGTTGTTTTTAAACGTCATATCATGACAGTTCAATCAACCGTTTATCCTTTGTCAAGTCAGTTTGGATTCATTGCTGCTCGGTCGTACTTTAAAAAATGATTAACTTTTTATTAATTAAGCTATTTAACTAAATTGCTTTCACATATCATTTATACGATCGTAAACTATATCTGGATAAATTATACGCCCGCATGAAATATACACGCTGTATTAGGAAATTTTTGTTGGATTTTTTAAGGTATAAGTTGAAATCATCTGGAAAATTATGTTGTATGCACAGCGTCCTTGTGTTGATCATTGGGGTCTACATTTTGTTGTTGGTTGGCTTTCTAGAGCTACAAGTGAAGCTTATTTACAGTACATATTTGTACTGCTTTTTTTTACAATTTCAGACGGAATCTGTCGAAAATTAAGCATGAACACGTTATATGCAGGCGTAAGCAACACGAGTCAGTGAGATGAAGTGGCAATGGGAAGGCCACATCGCTCGATGAGGGAGTAGACCACGAGTGGCAACCACGTGCCGGAACACGTGTACCAGGCCGTCCCCCTAGACGGACCGACGACCTAGTTAGGGAGAGTCATTCGATGCAAATGGCTCGGGACCGGTCGCTATGGCATACCATGGAGGAGGCTTATGTCCAGCAGTGGGCATATCCCGGCTGTTGCTGCTGATGAAGCAACACGTGTATTATGTATATTTGCTTATATATATTTATGTTATTTAAACACATTTACAATACTTGTGCAGTTCCTTTCTATAAAAAATGACGCTCAATTATTTAAAAAACCATCATTTTATATAAAAAACGTCTTGAAATCCGGCGCTAGACTCGCCTTCGACCATGATCTAGACACGCGGCAGCGTGTCAAGCCAAGTTCAAGCAAAAGAACTGGCGGCTCAGCGCCGTGTGTATATAGTATATTTCAGTATATAAGAGTATATGATAGTACTGTTATAATAATAGCAAATAATATATAAGGTGAAAATGTTCCTATGAATGTATTGAGAGTATAAGATATTGTAAGATTTTCATTGGATACGGAGTTTGGGATCAGGGATGAGAAAGAATATTTTATCCCCTGGGGGTTGCTTCATAGAATAAACGAATAAATGTAGTGTGAGGGTTGCTAACGTATCTATAGGGGGTAAATAAATTAGTGTGGTTCACAAGAAAATAAGTGTGATATATTTATGTGTAAAATGAAAATGTTTTGTAATTTGTCATTAACGGGATCCCTCTCTGAATGCTTCCATACCAATATTCTGTTTCATTACCTTTTGAAATAGAATAGCTGGCTTTGATAAGTAATTACCTAAAAGTAAGGGATGAAATTTTTGTGTCGTTAAACAAATATCATTAATGAAAACTTCATTGTTAGCTACATTAACTGTTACTCAGGTAATGGTTCATAGATGGCGCTTTGAATAATAATAATAAAAAGTGTGTAAAATGACAATTGTGATTCACTGTGAAGTTGTATGTTAATTATACTCATTTCGCGACGGCACAATCTGATGTCCTATTTTTAGATAATTACTGCTCAAAGCCAGCTATTCTGTTTGAAAAGATTATGACAACAGAAATTTTGTATGAAACTTTGATGGAGCGGGATCCCGTTAACACGAACTTTTTGAATTTCGAATTGGGGTTTTCATGACGGCTGTCAGGTGAAGTTTCAACGAAAAGAAATAGATGGCGTGACGCGAAAACATTATTCGTCAAATGCATGTCAAATATTATATTTCACAGATATGGAAGATGTGTTTTGTAAGTCAACGCCATCTGTTGACCACGAGTGGTAACTTTTTAAAATAGCTGTCATGGAAATAAATCCCTTTTGAATAGAAGTTATCTGCCTTGTAATTACTTGAGTTATGGAATTGATTGAATTTAACATTTGTTGGCCCTCGCGATAACCCTTGCTCCCTCTCTGGCTATATCGTAGCATTCGCCGCTGTACAGTTGAACATTTCGATATTATTAGCTTTGTTTAAGTCGAAGATTTTCTATTAACATACTTTTATCTTAAAATATACAGTTTAAAATGAAATGAATGTTTTATTATCCGAGACGGCTCCAGTTACACATATGTATGTACTGTTATTTTTATTTATTTACTAGCTTCCGCCCGCGACTTTGTCCGCGTGTACTTCAGGATGTATTCTACTTGTTCGATAGGCACAGTAATAATAGTTTAAAGAAACAAAAGAAATTTCCATATCTGACGTAGTACATTCAAATAGTCTTCACACTAATATTATAAACGCGAAAGTTTGTATATACGAATTACATATTCTATGGTCGGTTGCTAGGCAACGCGTTTTTGTTATGCCAAAATTGCCCATGTAATCCCACTAATATTATATGTGTGATTTTGTACAATTTACACAATATGTCATTATAAATAGGCTAGTTGACTAAATTTGAAAACTTGGTTAATTATATACTTTAATCTATATTATATCCCCAAAAAGCTATATTTTAAAGAAAAAGCAAAATTTACATTACGTATTTTGTATTTAAAAAAAGCAATTTATATTTCCCTCGAAAACGCTGAATAGTGTCATGGCGTCTTGAATGACGTCACAGCTCGCGAAATAACCTGCTCTGTGGTATGAAAACGTCAACAACAACAATGATGTTTTGCGAGGCGTGACGTCACACTTTCTTGCGCCGCGTTCTTCGTGTTCGTTGTCACGTGACCTAATGCCTATTTTTTAAAAATTTCTAAAAATATTAATAATCTTTAACTTTTTTGAGAAATATACTAGTTTTTTCTTATCTTCGTCTCCTCATTTATAATTAGAAACTATAAACCAAGCAATTTGTTATTAGTGGACACAAGCCTATTATAGCCTATATGTTATTTTGATGTATATGCTATATTGTTGTAAAGTTTCATTCAAATCCATTCAGTAGGTTTTCCTTTTAAAGCGTCACAAACATCCAAACATCTAAACATCCAAACTTTCACACTTATAATATTAGTAGGATTTATTAAATATTCAGACAACCATGTTATAAACATCGCTAGATATATTAAAAACACTAATTTCTCTTTCCTTGTCTTGTGATTTCGTCACCCTTTTATATAGGGAATTATTGCACGAGATACTCGTACCTGTTACAGCTTACTTGGACAATTAGCAAGGAAGATATGTTAAACGTGACGCACTATATTAAAAATATTCTTTATTTTTTTAACCGACTTCAAAAAAGGAGGAGGCTATCAATTCGACGGGTATGTTTTTTAAAATGTTTGTTACCTCAGAACCTTTGACTGGGTGAACCGATTTGGATGATTTGTTTTTTATTTGAAAGGTGGTGCTTCCCGTGTGGTCCCATTTCAATTTGGTCCAGTTCTGACAACGGCATCCATGAGAAAATGATATAAGTCTTAAATTTGGCTCAGTAAAAGTAGACTTTTAGGACAATTGAAGCCGGTTTCCAGTTATTTTTGAACGCATTTACTTGTTATATCCATGAACCTATGGGCCCGTTACATTTTGTACCTTTTAGATTACGCCTTTCCTCATATTCATTGCAATTTGTAACTGTATTTCAAGAGGCATTGATAAAAAGTGGGCCACATAGGCACATCATTGTTTTGTGTGTATACATTATACTTCTCAGCGAATAACGGAACGAGCTATGCTCGGAATTTCTCTAAGTTATAAGGTCCGGAATGAGGAAATCCGTAGACGCACGAAGTACACCGAGATAGCTCGACGAGTCAGTGAGCTGAAGTGGCAATGGGCAGGCCACATCGCTCGAAGAACCGATAACCGGTAAAGATTCTCGAGTGGCGACCACGTACCGGGAAACGTCTACCAGGCCGTCTCGCTACTAGATAGACCGACGACCTGGTTAGAGTCACAAGGAGTCGCTGGATGCAGGTGGCTCGAGACCGGTCGATGTGGCGTACCATGAAAGAGGCCTATGTCCAGCAGTGGACGTTTCCCGGCTGATGATAATTATAACATTAAAATTCATAATGTTATTTGACGTTTTTCTGAAAGATGGAAACAGATTTCGCACAGTTTGAGGCACGGTTCATCAATCTGGCTCCATGAACAGTGAATGAGTAGAAGAGAAATCGGTATAAGTCTGACTGGCAGTCTCTGCCCTTGGATCCAGTTAGGAATATCTGTAATATTTCATTGTGTATGATGTTTTTTTTTTAAATGTTGTCCTTGTTGCCCAAGGCGAGAGGTAACCGCTCGAACCGAGTTACAGCCTTACATCGTCACTCTTTATCGTCATTGTCCGTCTCTGTGCATTAAATTTTGTAGTGCCTTGAATAATTATATAAGAAGATAATTACAGTAAGAGGAAAACAGTTCCATGCATATACAGCAGGTATACTAAATGTGTGGCAGGTTCCATGGCCAAATCGACACACACTTGAACCAATACGGATCCGGTGTCGGGTTCGATTCCCAGTAGGAGTACTTATCGGTACATAAGTTTTCTATGTTCACGTAGCTAGTTACCATATTAACTAAGTCTGTAGCCAAACAGCAGTGTTAATTATTTAAAAAAAATTAAAATATTTTCAAAAAAAACTTAACACTTACATTACTTCATAGCTCCTAATCCGATCCTGTTGAACTGGCCGCTGCTATGCAATGCCCGCGCTAATACCCGCCGACTGTTTTATTTTGCGTCTTGTTTATTTTGTTGTGTACCTACCCACTGATATAAAGAATATTATCTACTATTATGATTTATTCGCTATCTTTTTGCTCTAGTTCTAAGTTTTCTCATTAAGTGAAATGTAATTTTATTTCTTTTGAGAATAAATATCTTTAATCACAATAGCACTGTTGTGTTCCGGTATGAAAGGTAGCAGAGCCAGCGAAGCATTAGGTTGATATTTCTGGTTCAGATTAGATAATGGCCAAAGGCAAATACATAGAAATCCATTTAATTTTATAGTGTATGAATCACCCTGTGCGTGTTGTTATGTATTTTGTAGACATCTGTTAAACATATGTCATTTCGATGATCGCCCGATAGAAATACGGTTGTGCTCCGATAGAAGAACTCAAGGTAAGTGTTCATATTCATTCAAAGCATTTAATTATTTATGTAGTGATAATACGGTCGATATTATTGTATTAATTTGTGCGTATAAAAACAGAATTTTTATATTTACGCAAAGAATTGATGTTTTGAGTCTTTTTATGATTGATTTGCGAAATATTGCATATTTACCTAGTTAAAATATGTGGAGTGAGTGTGTAATAAATGTTTGTCTCAGGTAATTATGTGATTTTGTTTGTTTGTCCTTCCTTTATGTCGTAACGGCGTGTCAGAATGACTTTGTTTTGTATAATTGTAGTTGAAGTTCCCGAAAATGCTAGGGCGACATAGTTTGTATATGTTATAAACCCAAAAATCTAAACCAAAGTAGTATTTGTATCTTTTAACTATCATCATCAACAGTATATGTCCCCACTGCAGGGGCTGAGGCCTACTCTTCTACAGAGAGTGTATGGGCCATAGTGTACCACGCGGAACCTGTGCGGATTTTTAGACATCACAAACATCATTAAATTTTTAATTCTCAGGATTGTGCAGGTTTCCTCACGATGTTTTCCTTCATCGAAAAGCCAACTTATTTTAACTATATTTATCTTTTATTATCAGATACTGTCTGTAAGTCAATATATGCTGTCGAGCTAGGGCGTTCATAATTGTTTTTGACATTTATTCCCTTGCTCTGCCTCTGACTGTCTCAGTACCTTTTCTCAGTTGTTATGCCACTATTAGATTAGCCTGATGATATAATACATATCGGTATTTGTCTAGGTGCTAGTAGAGAGCTTCATCCTGTGCTCACATGGTGGCAAGGCAAGCTTGTTATCTAAGTTTACTTCCAAAGAGTAGGATTCGTACAAATGTTGTTGTGGTCTTCTTGGTGAGCGCTTCTGTCCTGCATCATAGCAACAGTAAGAGTACTCGAGTGGCGACTACGTACCGGAAAACGTCTACCGCGCCGTCCCCCTTTTAGACAGACCAACGACCTAATTAAGGTCGCGGGGAGTCGCTGGATGCAAATGTCTCGGGACCGGACAATGTGACGTGCCACGGAGGAAGCCTATGTCCAGCAGTGGACGTTTCCTGGCTTGTGATGATGACACCTTAAGATGGAACATAGAGGTGTGTTTAATTTGCAGGCATTTACATAAAATCAGTTATTTGTAATAACGTTTACAGATAATCAGGTACCTAACCTCCTGAAGCAGTTTTAATCGGATTATGGATCGGTGGGCCGGCAGAACGGCGGTGGTGACGGGCGCCGGGGGCGGCATCGGCAGTGCTATAGTGCTGGCACTCGGCAATGCTGGCCTTAGAGTCATTGGCCTTGACGTGAACATACCGGAGGTACGCTCTGATCTCATAGTATATACATGAAGTAAAAAAACTAGCTATTTAGTATAATGTCTAGTGTCTACCATTATATAACAGGACTCGAGTGTGAAAGTGACAGGCTCTGGAAGCATAGAATGGAGACTATGTGACGTCACCAAGCCGGACGAACTGGCAGCAGCTTTCGAGGCGGTGGAAGACTATGGCGGTACCGATGTTCTAATTAACTGCGCTGGGTATGCCAAGTTGGGACATATTACTGGTAAGTTTATAATGATTAACCCCTGGGCATAGGCCGGACACTTCAAACAATTGTCGTGATGCTGTATACACACGCATGTGTGAGTTGGCAAGTATTATTTTTTGAGGATATTGTAGCAATTGAATTGTAACATAATGCTAAATAAAAGGAAACTAATATTTTGAATTCAAAATTATATCTGTTGGTCTGTCCCTCTGAATGTTTGTTACTTTTTCACGACAAACGGCTAAACCATATGCCATGGATAGTCTTCGTGGGATAGCCCAATGAAGTTCCGTGGCATAATGTCTGTGGTTTGACCAGACGAAGAAGACGAAGTCGCGAGCAAAATTACTCGCTCTTAAATATGCGAATGTGAGTTTGTTTGTCATCTCCTCACGTCTCATGGGCTCTACCATTCGTGCAATAATTTTAACACAATCATTACGCCAGCGGTGGGTGACAATCCCGTGTCTGACGATGACGTCATGCGGACCATGGACGTGAACATCGGCGCCATGATCCGGTGCACGCGCAGCGCCGTCGCCTCCATGAAGAGACGACAGTTCAACGGACACGTTATCAACATTAACAGGTAACTGTAGAACCGTAGAAATGGCTTGGGCTAACACTGACCTGTATCTCGACAGATTTTTTGAAATGACGGCAAATATACAGCTTGTATATTTCATACGGGCGTATATTTTGATAGAAATTAATGTTGGGTTTAAACAACACATTTACATAAATTTCTTTAGTTAATTGTGTATTTATTTCCATACAAAATAATTGAGCACGCAATGTATTAATTATATCTAAAGTTATCTACTGATTGACAGTTGTTTTTAAACGTCATATCATGACAGTTCAATCAACCGTTTATCCTTTGTCAAGTCAATTTGGACGCAATTTTTAGCTTTTTATTAATTAAGCTATTTAATTAAATTGCTTTCACATATCATTTATACGGTCGTAAACTATTTTTGGATAAATTTACGCCCGTATGAAATATACACGCTGTGTAATGATGATGAATAGGTGATTACGAAAGCTATGCGTGATGCGTGTATTGTCTGTGTTCAGCATAGCTGGCCACTACATATCGTTCACGGATGATTTCAACGTGTACTGCAGCAGCAAGCACGCCGTCACCGCATTCACCGGCTCGCTGGCACACGAGCTCGCTGTTCACAGGAGCAAGATCAGAACTACCGTGAGAACAGCACACTTTACAGAAGAATTTATAGTAGTTCGTACAATACGAACTTTTAGATTATTATCATACTCTACGCATGGTATACTCACAATGTTTCGTGTTGCTAAGGGTTGGTTTGCTGAGCGTCAATGTTAGAGTGACAATGACTGAAAGTTCATGAGAGCCGTAGGCGACTGCGGACGTTTAGTAGCAGCGAACCTGTGGGCATTGCCGAGCCAGTGAAGTGATATACAACGTCGGAAGGATCAATCGCTACACACAAATAAGTCTTAGCTATTCTGGCTTAGTTTGTCTAGAAACCCATCAATGTCAAGATCGAATCTCAGTACTTTTAAAATATCTAAATCTAATAAATAATATATAAATCTTTTAAAATATAATAGCTGGATTTGTGTAGTAGCTCTCTAAAAATAGCAAATCAGATTGTGATGTCGCGAAATGAGTATCATTAACATACAACTTAACAGTGAATCACAATTTTCATTTTAAACACTTTTTCAATTATTGTTCAAAGCGCCATCTATGATCCATGCTGCGTAACTCCTATTGTAACTAACTATAAAGCTGTAAATTAATGATATTTATTTCGCGACACTATAATTTCATCTCCTTTAATCCTCAATTTTATTTTAAAAGATTATGGCAACATAAATTTAGTATGGAATAATTAGGAGAGGGATAACGTTAATATCTTTTTTCGAATGTTAGCTTCTGCAGTAAATGAGTGTCACAATACAATAGCACCTGGGCAACCGAGCTTTGCTCGGAGTTTTATACTTTTAAATTTGGCTTAAAAATAAAAAACTTGAAAAATATACAAATACATACAAAAGTAAAAACTTTGTATCCAACTGGGATTCAAACCCGGACATCTTTGCTTGACTTTGCTTGACCACGATGCTTATGCTCTAGCGTCTGATATTAGCGACCACATTTCGCGTTCGAAATAAAACCGCATGAAAGCTCAAACTCAACGCGTTTTCCCAGACATACGACTAATCTAAATCGATTTTTCGCCCCCAAAAAACCCTACATACCAAAAGCGAAATTTTTAGAGCCGTTACCGAAATCGCTCGTATGAATACATAAATAAATTTACAATAATTGCTCGTTTAAAGGTATTTGATAAATAGTTATATTTCAGAGCATATCGCCAGGTATGGTCAGAAGCGCCATGAGCGCTGCGTTCAACCCTGACCTGGACAACATTCCACATCTGACGCCGAAGGACGTGGCCGATGCCGTCGTGTACGTCCTCTCGACACCGCCCCACGTCAATGTAAGTGGACAGAAAGAGGGGTGGTGTGTGCTTTACTAATCGTTATCTAAAAATAAGACATTTAATTATAATGTCGGGTAACGAGTATTAATTTACAAACAACTTCATAGTGGATCACAATTTTCATGTTACATGCTACTTATTTTTGATAATTGCTCAAAACACCACTATGGACTGCTGCGTAACGGCTTTTGTAGCTGTAAATAAAATTGTACGGGAATAATAGTCATTTTCTGGCATTATAAACTTTTGTCCAATTTTGGGTAATTACTTATCAAAACCAGATATTCTATTTTAAAAGATTATGGTGAAAGAATATGGGAGCATTCTGAGTGAATTCCCGCTAAATCATTTACCGAGGCATTATTATCAAGTCCTACAGCTTGGTAAAAAGAGATACTTTTATAGGCTTAAAAAGTATTGAACTTTTGTCGGATTTTATTGTATCTATATTTACAATTTCCAGATATCGGAGTTGACAATACAACCTGTCGGAGATATAAGAAAATGACATCGAGATCAGGTTATGCCTTTCGAAGGATAAAATATCCTCAATAATTTGTCTTAAACTTAACAAATTTATTTCAAAATATTGTTTCAAAGTTGTCTCAGCGAGTTATTTGTTTCAAAGACACATGCAGCGATGTTGCCAAACGCTACAAAAATTGTACCCTTAATTAATCGAATCGACGTCGATCATGATTCATGGTCATGACAAACAATCTTAACGACACGATATCCAACAGTCTCTATCAATACAGTTTGTATAAATAATAATGCCTAGAAGGAACTGTTTTTAATTATCTAAGGCTTAAAAATATATACGCTTTCCAGCCGAGCTGTCAAAAGTGAAGTCAGAACGCATTTACACAAATAAATAAGCTCTTACTACTCTGTTACTTAGTATAGCAAGCCATTACTAGCCAGTGCTTATATTACAGGACTTATGTACGTTTGTGCTATTTGAAAGGATAATAATTATATCAATCAGATGTGGATTTTGGGGAATAAAACATTTTAATCTTGTTTCAGTAGTATTTTTCCGTTTTATAATGAAAAAAGCATATTACTCAAAGAAGTCGTCATTTTCATAAAAATTGGTTTACGGATGATAATTTTACGTGACGTCATAAGAAAGCCGAACGCTTAGGCCGATCGTGCGTCTCTATCGCTTGATTCGCGCTCGATTGCACGCTCGGCGTAGGCGGAACGTGACTCTTTTTAGTGCGTGAAGACGGCGTTCAACGATTTATAAGACGTTATCAAGTCTAAATCATAAAGCTATAAGCACGCGCATACTTCCTGAGTATTTCCATAGTCGGGCCGTTAGGGCCTGAGCCTAAATGGCTTGGTATTACTTGCTTCAACTATCGCTAACACAAACACCTTCTAGCTGTCGTTATTCTAAGTCAATACCATCGTATCTTTAACGAGATGAATTGTTGCCGCGTTGAACGCGACCTTGAGCTCCTACTGGTCTTACTCAAGTCGTACTCACCATGAAATTATATCGTTTTAGAACCTTCTATAATACGCATACTTTCGATATGCAGGTTATATTGTTGCGGGCTCCAAGTTCGAGGGATTGAAGAAAAACACGTGTCTAATGTTCCGGAGTTTATTGGTAGCACAGGTCCACAAACTAATCTTCAAAATCACGGGCCCCCCAACAGAATGCGTCCGTCCCTGGATTCTACGTACAGAATCCTTTGGCACTATTGACGCCGGTGCTACTCACAAGAAGGAGATACGAGATCCACCTCTCTTTTCATTACCTCTAGACTGTTCGAGAAGCTCCGTGACAATATTATAGGATATTGTTTGAGTAAGTATGAAACCGACTCCGTTGCTTACTGTTCTACTTTAATTTTTTTAAAGATAAGGCCGTTGTAATGCTACGTGCGCCACCCAGTCTCAAGCTAATGGGACGCTGACTCTGTTACCTTTCTTTCATACCGGGACACAACAGTGCTAACATGCTGTTTGATAACATGGTGGTAGGCCTTATCGTCACTAACTATCAGTTGAGACGAAGGCCAAGTGCAAACCCATCATACATTAAAAAATACAAAAGAGGACGTTTTTTTGCTTCGTATGTGATTCATACACAATCTGTTATTTTCATGTATACTCACAGTTACATGCTATTTTTGTTACAGTTTAGTAAAAATTAACTTACTAACTTAACTAAGCTGTGTGGTCTTGGCTTTAGAATATAGTAAAATTTCACGGCGGGTTGGGTGTTGTAAAAGGGAAAACATTCAGGAGTTAGGCAGCAGGATCAACCTATGTAACAACCACATCTTACTGCGATCACCAATCCGACTGTCACTTGTGGTTATTATGGTAAATCACCTCATAGTATGACTGAAGTGGGGGAGGAGAAATTTGTAAGGGAGTCTCATGTCCAACAGTGGACTAATTTAACCGATTCATCATCATCATCATCAGCCGGGAAACGTCCACTGCTGGACATAGGCCTCCCTCATGGTACGCCACATCGAAGTTAAGCTAGAAAGAGAAAGTGAGTGAAAAACAAATTAATCTTGGGGTCACGAACACGCGATTTCTGCATATTTTTGCATAATTGTCCTGTCGTTTGTTTTATCAACTAAAGTTGACAAAGACATCCGTGTCTTTAGTGCCACAATAAGAATACATAAATTCGAAGTTGAAAGAAAATAACACAATTTAACCGATTATGATGACTTAATTAGGTTCTTGATGTGTTTGAATCACGCTCATCATCAACAGCCTATATACGTCCACACTGTAGGGGTACGGGCCTACTCTCCTACAGAGCGTGTATGGGCCATAGTCCACCACGCGGCATCAGTGCAGGTTGGTAGACTTTACACACACCTTTGAATTTATTCTTAGGAGAGTCCAGTTCCTTACGATGTTTTCTTTCACCAAAAACCCAATGGTAATGACTTTTATTATTCGTACATAAAATCCAGTACGAGCCGATCGAACCCAGAACTCGATTTTTCAAGGAGCGACGCTGTACCCAATTGAGCTACCATAGCGATTTGGAAATTACGCTCAGCAACAGTAAATATATAAATTTGACAATTAAGATACCACTGCGTACTGTTTACCGTGTGCCCATTCGCACCTGCGCTTGCGCACCGACCGGTTCTGTGAATTGTGGTTCTTGTACGGAACACCGAGGAAAGCAAGGGAGTCGGCAATGTAAGTACATTTTAATACTATTGTTAAGAATTAAGCTAGAAAGAGAAAGTGAGTGAAAAACAAATTAATCTTAGGTTCACGAACACGCGATTTCTGCATATTTTTGCATAATTGTCCTGTCGTTTGTTTTATCAACTAAAGTTGACAAAGACATCCGTGTCTTTAGTGCCACAATAAGAATAAATAAATTCGAAGTTGAAAGAAAATAACACAAATAATAATAAATAAAATAAAAATAGCTTTATTAGCACATAAACTTATCCCTATGTCTTAACCTAGGCAACAATTTGGATATTATTTTTACATAACTAACATACGAGTAGTATAAAATATTAGTAATAAAAAAAATTAAGATAATATAAAATAGGAAGCGTTGGTGGCGCATTGGATAAGGCGCGGACTCTCAATCTGAAGGTTCCGGGTTTGAACCCAGACGTGCACCTATGAGTTGTTTTTCAATCCGATTGTTTAATGGTGAAGGAAATCATCGTGAGGAAACCTGCATGTCTTGAACAGGCAAGTGAAGTCCGCTGTTCTGCACTGGTCCCGCGTGGTGGACTATGTCCCATACACTCTCTGTAGGAGAGTAGGCCTGAGCCCCCAGCAGTGGGGACATATATAGTCTGTTGATGAATACAAAATAGAAATGATGTGAATTTGTGATGCCAAAACTGCCGCGACTGTGCCCAGATTCTCAGCAGAGCCCGAGATAAAATTTCGATAAAATTTCGCACGCCCTTGAGGTCAGTGATATATATAATGCTGTTGTTGTTTCTATAAATAAAATTTTTGATTACGTATTTACACAGGGCTGCGATGGTAAGCTAAATCCTATACCTTACAACATTTCAGGGATTTATACTGTTTATTAAAAAAAAAATTTTTAAATTATATGCGCCTGTTGCATATAGTTGCCTGTGTTGCACATGTAGCTATTTTGTGCAAGTGTCCTGCAGTGCATCCTTGCATCCTTGGACTTATACTGACAGAGAATTCGTTTCATAACGTTTTTCAATTGTTTATTAATTTCTATGTAACTCATTAAGGATAATCAATTACTCCATAGTTTTTCTTATGTCTGAAAATATTAAATAACATACACAGTTTGAGAATGAAGGTTGCGGTGAAATGAAGGTTGCGGTTAGGTTTGTGCATTGAAATTATAAGTACTTACGCATATTACATTCATAGGTTTGTGTTGCTGAGAGAAATGTCACATTTAATAAGGCTGATTGTGGGAAAAGTTCCACCCAATTAATTAATTAAATTTTGTTAGGGTTCCGTATCCAAAGGGTGACCAACGGGACTCTATTACTAAAACTCCGCTGTCTGTCTGCCCGTCTGTCACCAGGCTGTATCTCATGAACCGTGATAGTTAGACTGTTGAAATTTTCACAGATGATGTATTTCTGTTGCCGCTATAATATAAAAAAAAGAATTAAAGAAATATTTAAGGGGGATCCCATACATCATCCCCTATAGCAGCGCCATCTAGTGACGAGTAGCAAAACTAAATCGAGGCGATTCGTTAGAGGATTGTTCGTTGCATATTATTTATGATTTTGCATATTTTAACTATACATATTCTGTACGAAACCCTCGGTGCGCAAGTTAGAAAGCCATGCACGGGCCCTAGAGGATTTTGTCGTAGAACTGTATCGTAAATGATGAATATTCAAAGCAGTCGGGGCACAATTCACTAGGTGATTGTTACCATACCTATTACAAAAGAACCGTTCCATTATTTAACATACACGGAAATCCCAGTACGTTACCCAATAAACTTTCAATAACGGTTATTCTGCCTGCGTAACAGTGTGAAACGCGGCGACGACAAAGCGACGACGGTACTGCGGTTTATGGAATGACCGTGGAATTGGCCTTCCCTTCACCGATGACGCCTTAGGATTGATGCGTGCTCACTCAGAAGCTTCAAACCCTATAGCGCGGTGGCATCTTGGGCCTTCATTTTGGTATTTTGATTGACTATAGATGGAGCGGTGGAGGGGCAAGACAGCTGTTGTCACTGGCGCCAGTGTTGGCATCGGAGCCGCAGTGTGCGTCACCCTTGCCAACGCTGGACTCAAAGTCGTTGGACTGGCGAGAAGGCCCCAACTTGTTGACGTATGTATATTTTTGTTTGCGTTATTAGAATGGATATTATTATTATTTATTTGTATCAGACATAATCCATATTTTTGTTAGTAAATAAAATAAAGTCAATTTTAACCTAGTGTTAGTATAGATATGACTGTAATATATTTATTCAATAAATTTATTGTGCCTCGAAACAAAACCCCAATAGAATTAGCACAAATGATCACATTCTGCCAGGATTTTCCCAAACCTAACACACACATATTGATTTTTATTACCCGACTGCGACAGAAGGAGGGTTATGTTTTTTTCGAGAGTATGTATGTATAATTGTTTGGCACGCTCTGCGGCCTGGACGGCTCGATGGATTTTAGTTTGAGAGGTGTTGTTATATTCGTATTTGCCGTGAGAGTGACACTGGGTATGGATGAATATACAAAAGTTGGGTAACTCGATGTCATCAGTCAATATAACGATGTATTATTATATTTTGTTTATATTTTATAATTAATTTTAAAACAATTAAATGCCTTTTATTTGGTCACCCAATTTCAGCTATTCATTTTAAATACAAATTTGTAAAACTTCACAATATATTCTCAAAACGTCAGTACTTTGGCGTGTCACAACCTCCAAAGCGCGCAATCAAAAAGCTGTGTACTAAATATTACCATTAATATAATAAAACTTACTATTTCACTATAATCTGTGATGTATTTAATATTATATAATCACAACTTTCATAATATAATATTCTCACAGTTGTTGTAAAAATAATAAGAAACTTTGTGTTCAGTTTTATTCGTCAGTCCGTTGTGTGTTGTTCGAATTTGAATTTCCCGCTAAATACCGGTGACTCAAATTCAAATCCGCGTTAAATTTCAAGGTTGGTACTCAAGTTAGCTGCAAATCGCGCCATTGTTCGGCCGCCATTACTGTGCCGGTGCTAGAGTTGTGTTCGTCGTATGACCACGTGCCGATCCAGACAAATTTTCAGTCCTATGGTGAGTCGCTATTTCCTTGTAAATCTGTGTTATATTTTAAATTATACATAGTTAACTTTGATTTGTTAAAATGTAGCTTTTTGATATTCGAAAGTATAAAAATAAACGTTAGTACTAAACATAGCCTCAAATTCATGTTTGTTTCGTCAGTCCGTTGGCGTCAGTCCGTTGTCTGATATTGCGCCAAAGGACTGACGTGTATCCAGGGTACTGACTTTTTGAGCGTGTATAAGCATTTTTTTTACTTATTTCAGTTTACAACATCATGGCTCCTAAAAAAACATGGCTAAGGATAGAGAAGATATATTGAAAAAAAAGAGAAGCCGAAAAGGCTCGCTTAGATAGAATTAAAAGCGACCCCATTAAATTAGCTGAATACAAAGAGAAACAAAAGTTGAAATATTTAAAAAAGAAAGAAAAAGGACAAAGAAAAAATATTAAAGACATGACAACTCGGGAGCAGCGATTAACTAGAAAAGAATGGAAAAAATATTCATCAACGTACAGACAAAAACAACAACTTTTGAAAAATACTACTCATAATTTTGTACGCCAGAATACTCCTCCAAATACTGATGATGAAGCACAACCAATAGTTGGTGAAGTAATAAGGCCCATTGTGAAAGAAGATCAAAGAGCAAATGAAGCAAAAAGAAGAAGTGAAAGACAGAGAAAGTTCAGAAATAAGCAATTAAATGTGATGAAAGCAAAGGTTTCGAAACTAAAACTAAACTGAACAATCAGCGTCAAAAATATAGAAGAGTCAAAATGCAGTTGATGAAAGTTGTCAAATCTGTTGAAAAAACTCCGAAAACCAGAATTGAAGAAATGAGCGAAGATATAACTTAAAAAAAGAATTAGTGAAGAAGGCCCTGTTCGGAGAAGCTATCAAAATTCAATTAGAGGAAAACTACACTAAAATAAAGAGTCATGAAGATAAAAGAAAGTTCAAACAAGCTATATCGGGAAATGTGGTAGACAAATTATGGAGAATACCAAACAAAGTAGTGTAGTAGTTTTAAAAAAACAGGACATAACCAGCCAAAAAAAAATTAACGTCAAAGTTAAAGTGCAAAGTCTAGTTGAGCAATTTTTAGAAGATGATTCTAACAGCCGTCAAGCAGCAGGCAAGAAAGAATTCGTGACTCGTAACCAAATTAAAAAACAGAAAAGATATCTAATATGTACTATTAATATTATGATATTAGACATGTCAGAAGGCTGTTTTGAATACTGTGATAGTATTACTTGGTAACTATTATTAAGTTAACTTAAGGCAGAGAGAGTCATATTTTTGTTTCAATTGTTTGTTGATTACTTAGAAAATGTATATTGTTAAGTAAAACTATCTCAATGTCGTAAAGTTAAGTAAAATAAAGTTAATTAAAGGCTGTTTAAGATTAAAAGTGAGAAAAGAGAGAGTGATACTATTAGTTTCTAAGAGATTTCTTATAAATTTTAATAAATTTCTTGCATATCTTATGAAGTTGTGTGTTTTATCAGTACTTTGTCACCCCCGTCAGTCCCCTGGCAGCCAAATTCGAAAAAATCGAAATATCTCCGCATTTACTTTAAAAAGTGACTGGCCCTATCACGAGCCATATATTCATTAGATTAGCTATTTTATAACCTGAATTTGTAGGAATTTGATTTAAAAACTATGATAAACAAAATATCCTAAAAAGTTACCCAACTTTTGTATATTCGCCCGTATATCAAAATCATATTGGTAAAATATGCGTACCTCTTTAAAATTTATGTAACATCTGTTTTCACCATATGTTAAGCAAAATAAAGATTATGATGATAAAAAGTTAAAAAAATTACGCAGTTAAGTTTAAAAAAAATACTTTTCATTCTAAATTGAATTGAAATATTATCACGGCTACTTCATTATTTAAAATACATGAAGTATATTGTTATAGAAACACTTTAGTGGTATAATAAAGTTATAATTCCAGTATGTTATATTCCAGGAGCTGCAGTCACAAGTGACTGGAACAGGCAGTATAGTGTCCCGTCGATGTGACGTCAGCAGTGCGGAGGAACTGTCGGAGGTGTTCAGATGGGTGGAAGAGTGCGCGGGGGGAACCGACGTGCTCGTCAACAACGCTGGAGTCATGTATTCAGGATACATTACTGGTATACATTGATTCACTTGTCATTCACAATTCACGGGCTTCACAGTGCTTTAACCCAGCACATCATCAACAGCCTCTATATGTCTCCACTGCAGAGGCTCAGGCCTACTCTCCTACAGAGAGTGTATGGGTCATAGTCTACCACGCGGGACCAGTGCGGATTGGTAGACTTCACACATACCTTTGAATTTCTTCTCAGGGGTGGGCAGGTTTCCTCGACGATGTTTTCCTTCACTGAAAAGCCAATGGTTATGATTTTTACCATTCGTACACGTAAATGACAAATTGGAAGTCATTGGTACGAGCCAGGATCTAACCCAGACCTCGATTGTTCAAGGACTGACGCTCTATCCTACTGAGCTACCATGGCTTCAACTTAATCTAACTCGTATTTGACTGTCTTTCTCTTTGTCTGTAGACCTTGGACAGCAAGTTAAGGATGATAACATATCATCACTCATCGACGTTAACCTCAAGGGTGCAATATTCTGCACGCGCCACGCCATTACTTCCATGAAGAAACGTGCCATTGACGGACATGTCGTCATTATTAACAGGTAAGAGGTTCATTTAGAGTTCTTTTCCCTCTCCATATAAAACAGGACATACGGAACCAAGTTACTAAGGCTTTGTAGTCTGTCCGTTTGACCTTCTGTCGCAGGGCTGTATCTGTGTACTGTAATTCACCATAATGATCAGACAGGAAACGTCCACTGCTGGAAATAGGTCTCGCCACATTGACCAATCAAACCAATGCCACCCAGCGACTCCCCGCGACCTCGAGGTCGTCAGTGCATCTAGTAGAGGGACAGCCCGCTACACTTTTCCCGGTACCTGGTCGCCTCTCGAGAACTAGTGTGTTAAAGGAAATGCCAATTAAAGGTGAATGTGACATGGTCCAAAAGTGGATACATATTTTTGTGTGCGAGACCAACTCGCACTTGGCCGATTCAAAAATATGTAAAGATAGATCAATATTTGACCACGCTGTCAAATGACAATCTTCAAGCACAAATTCTGCCTTCTAAATTAAAGTTAAACTTAAGTAAAATTCCCTCAATTTTTTTTTGTTCCTGGTAGGTTTTCGCACTAATAGACATTTGGCCATTGTGCGTGAGCGAAAGTGGAACTAGCTAGTCTATCCAGCCGATCTACTCCCAGGAGTGCGCCAGGCGCTTGATGTCCATGCACGACTCCTGGAGGGATCGTTGCCAGTTGTGTGTCCACGCTGCTTCAGGTCGTAACCACATGGACGGAAGTTACAGCGATGCATCCATGACACAGGGGGCTATCTGTGATGTTCATATTAAACAAGTGTTTCACATTTGCTGCCATAATATTTCTTTTTATGAAAATTGTTGTTGAAATTGAAATGTTTCAAAAATTAAAAATACTGAATTTACCCTCAATGTATATTTATCAGGCTTGCGCGTTCGTCAAAAGTAACTTGAATTATTTCACACTTAAAGTTAACAGCCACCCACGTAAAACAAGAAACTAAGTCGACATAGTTCCCGTGTTTAAATACAAAACAGCTCACTGCAGTAACAGCTACCGGTTGAGCGCCTTCCGCACTCGCCTTGTCCGGGTGAAGCTGTAGAGGTCGCAGGACCAACAGCATCAAGTACATTCGAAAAAAAAGCAGTAACAGTTTTTATGTGATGACTCCGAGGATTTATAACTATTTGCCTGACAGCCTGATTGAGCTTCCACTTCCGTGTTTCAAGAGAACGTTGTTTAATACTCTAATTGATAAATGTTTCTATAGTCTTAATGATTTAAAAAAAATACTGACATAATCGAAAATGATATTGACGATTAAAATAATGTAACTTTATTAATGTATTATATTAAGTTTTGCATATCATATCCTGGTGAAACGCGCTGTGACACACAAAATATTTTACAACATGTATACCGTGTTTTATGCATATAAATAAATCATTTTGCGGCATTGCCGTTTTATTGTATTCTAGCATCGCGGGCCACTACATCCCCTATGCGCCGGAGTTCAACGTGTACTCCAGCTCCAAGCACGGCGTGACCGCATTCACGTCCGCACTCATCGGGGAACTGGCACATGTCAAGAGCAGAATTAAAGTTACGGTGAGTAAAGCTCGGAGCAGTTCACCCTACAATGAATCCCATCCCAAGTACCATTGTTACAAAATAGCCTTGTCCCTTTCGAATATCGAATCTGAGTTAAAATAGATTGTATATGTGTATGATCAATTAGGGTCGGACCTGTATGGCTGGCACCGAATTTTTCTGTTATCGTTCGCTTTCGGTGCTATAAAGGTGAGGCGCTTCTCATTTTTGAGTGACAGAACAAGATAAGAGCTACGGAATAATGCCTAAAGATTTATTCACAAAAAGATCTCGTCAATTTTTCGAACTTTAGTGCGTACGGAGACACCCTAATTCTTATTTTGCATTTTTAACCGACTTCAAAAAAGGACGAGATTATCAATTCGACGGGTATGTTTTTTTAATGTTTGTTACCTCAGAACTTTTGACTGGGTGAACCGATTTGGATGATTCTTTTTTTATTTGAAACGTGGTTCTTCCTGTGTGGTCCTGTTTCAATTTGGTCCAGTTCTGACAACGGCATCCATGAGAAAATGATAGTAATCAGTTGAAGTCGGTTTCCAGTTCTTTTTGAACGCATTTACTTGTTATCTAACAAAATATGAAATTAACACATAACCCAGCCATTAATATTTAGATTTTGGAAATATTACATATTGTCCTAATAAAATAAATCCTACTAATTCAAGAAATCTTAAAGTTAGGATTTTTGTCATGTCAAGCGCTGAACTTGTGCTTGCGGCAGTGACGTGCTTTTAGTAGTAGTAGTTTAATTCTCCCGAATGGGAAGGCAATGGAACAAAGCCATACAGCCTACTCTGAATATATCTTTTCTGAAGTTTTCTCTATAAAATGTATAATGTGTACATTCTATCGCTGGTTTTGACGATTCTTGACGAGAATTTCAAAGGTCAGCCTTGGTTTCAACATAATTCGAAAGAATCCATATGTCGAATGTACTCGACATGGTAAACCCTTTCGATCGCGTCGAAACCTTCACAATTTTGCGTAATCAATACTATAATACTGTCCGTGACACTTTTTGCACTATATCACACCATTATTACACAAAAAACACACATAACAGTATTATTAATGAATTACTAAAATTGCAATGAACCACCATTTTCCAAGTTCGCGCCAAGAATCCGTGCTTTTAGTTTCAGTGTGACATTAATCTCTTTTTTCTATTCCACAGAGTATATCTCCGGGGTTGGTGAACACAGATATGACGTCAGGAGCTCTAGACCTGGTGGACTTCGCACCCCTGCAGCCGCAAGACATCGCCGATGCCGTGCTCTACGCAGTGTCTACTCCGCCTCATGTCAATGTCAGTATCATATATGACGCAATATTTACTCCGAATGAAGTCTGTTACATGGGCTGGTCCATATTTGTCTGAGGAAGCCATGGTAGTTCAGTTGGGTAGAACGTCAGATCATGAAGAATCGAGGTCTGGGTTCGATCCTGGCTCGTACCAATGAGTTCCAATTTGTTATTTCGAATTTATGTACGAATAATAATAATAAAATTGATAATTTGATAGTTTTTTGACATATATGTTTAGTTTCCTAAGACCAGAAATATTTAAATATAGTAATAGGTTATAGAGCGGTTATTGGGAAACGTTTCATATAAACATTTTGATCTCAAAAGTCAGTGGTATGTCAAATGTCTTGTAAGGCCGCGTGACGTGATGTGACACTAGATTGAGTAACTTATTACCAATTGGTAATCAAAAGGATCAAAATGTTTGTTTGCTTTGTCCGGTCTATTACTATTAAATGTCTTTGCCTAAGACGAATGAAAGTAGAGAAAAGGCTAGTCTACTCTTAGAAGTCTGTTAGTCATTAAATTGTTTCTCTTCATTTCAGATCACTGAGTTAACAATACAACCTATAGCGGAGAAGAAATTGTAAAATGTGTTTTTTTTTGCAAGTGCCTCTTTAATTTGAGGCTTCAGGGTGAACACGCTTTTATCATATCATCAGTACGTCATCGTTGCCAAGGACAAAAATATACTCATGTCTCATTTACACACGAGCTAAACGAAGGTTCGGCGTTAGTACCATCAGGCTACGACGAGAGGTAGGAAAGGAATGTGTAAAGCAAATTAATTATTATGTTATATTTTTTAAATTACATTGAAATATAATAAATGCTAGATGGTTTTGTACCTATAGGTAAAATTTAGTGAATACACGTAACATCTTTGCGTATCTTAACTGAAAAAGTACTGAAAAATGGGCATAGTGGGGATGATTTCGCGCATCCCGGGTGATAGAGGGGTGAAAGGGTGGACTGTTCGGCCAATCACGCGCCTTAACGCGTTCAAAATGACATTCTCCTCCCGCGCCCTGCCAAAGAGACCCGAAAATCGTTCACTGCGCAGCCAAGTTCATTTTTCGAGTTGTTTGCGGGAACGATACTCAAAGTGAATGATGTTCCAAATTTGAATTTAAAGTCACTAACGATTGTATTGATACATCAATCAAAATGTCAGGGAATCTTTAAATATACAAATATATTAATGTCAAAATACAGTCCATCTTACTACAAAATAAATAATAACAATGCACGAGACTCTTCTCAGTACTACAACACGCGCAATAGTGGGGGCTATATTTGGTGCAATTTAAATTAAGACCACATATTAATGGGGACACAGTATTTAAAAAGATTAAAAATAAAATCGCTTCACAATTTTATCCAGCCTTTTATTCCAATTCCTTATGGCACATCTATCGTAACTTAAAAATATCTAATTGGTTATGGCGTTCGTAGAAGAACTGGAAGCTAGTCCCAATATGCTGGTCCCGAACTGCAGAACTGCTCGTAAGATGGACATCTTGAGGGTCCAGATGGGTGAGGATTGTTGCTGCTGCCCCGCGGACTGGCCCTGAGGACATGTCATTAAGTTTTAGATGGTCCTTTAACATAAGTTACTACCTCAACCCGGATAGGATGTGAAAGAAGTCACACGTGAAATTAGGAGCGGAATAAGAGGAGAAAACCGTTAAAACCTTTTTAAACTGTAAATTATGATAGTATGTGAATAGATAAGCATTTAAATATGTTTTTATTATTTTTATTCGCGTGACTGTTAAACTGGTGGATGGATTTTGATCAGTAAGATTCAGCAGGATCGTTGTATTTATAGTAGAGCAGTAAAATTTAAAGTAATATCTGATCCCCATCTACCCGAATTTTCGCCGGCTGAGCAGATAAGGTCCAGCCTTAAATCGAAAAATAGAATTGTCTACGTAGTAATAGCAATATTGCTAACTAAACTGTTGATGCATTTTAAACTTTCTTATTTATGAAGCAATACTACAAGAACGCAATGCGGAATAAATATTGAATATCAATGCAAGAGAAAAGAACATATTTTGCGGTCGATTTATCGCTCAGATTAGACCCAAAATTTCGTATTTTTTTTTTTATTAAGGTTTGACAACATGACTACAAAATGCACCTATAGAACGAAGCACTTGACAAATAGACTAAAACTGGTGCGAGACTATATCCTCCCAAATAGGAAAAATACCCGCGCTAGGATAGGATATTATTTGTATGTATTTAATTTATTGCAAACATTGCATTTGTAAACAAAAAAGTTTAAGATAGTAATTAGTTAGTAAGTACATATATATCGTGTGTTAGAGTAAATAAGGAAGTAACATATAAATAATATACAAGAAACACACAGAAACAAGAAAGAAACAGTAAGTGCAGTTGGGAAAAGTTTTATTGCTCCTGCCAGTCGACTTTGGTGTTGGAGAAGATATTACCAAAACATCGTGTAAATGATATCCAATGTTACCTGAAAAGATTTCTCGATGATAACATCTGAAATTTGTCTAAAAGAGGCATTAGAGTTAATAAGTCTGTTTAATAACATTTTATAATGTACTTAATAAAAAATTACAAAGATTTAAAATTAAATATAACCACTTAAATATAAAATTTCTAACAACCTACTCGTATTTACCACTAAAACCTACTGTTTCGCTACCAGTAATAATACTGTAAATTTGTAATAATTTGAGATCGTATATATATCCTTAAGAAACTGATTACACTGTTACAAGGCACAGATTTTTTTTCAAAACTCTAGTAGAGAGTAGATACAATAATTACATATCAAAATTATCACTGGTACGATATTTTTTCATTTGACTTTTATTGAAACCTGAAATTAAAAGCTTGCTTGTCACATTTAGAAGTATCATGTACAAGACACTCGCTATGTTAACAGAGTAAGTTTGCCCCTCTGAAGTTAGCCACAAAAGATCGCGAAGTATCAATTATTAACGCATAAGCGGGATGCAAGGCAAGTTAGCGGATGGAAAGAAATTTCCTAGTGTTTTATGTCATCTAGGGTTAGTTATTATCGATAAGAATACACACACATTCCGATAGCACACTCCGATAGAACATTCCATAGCGTGCGAGTGCTGTACCTTACTGAAACAAAACACTACTGTTTGTTAAAAAACATTATCTAAGGTGGCATTCGATCTCAATATAAGAGAAATTTCAAATTTTGACCAGAAGCTTCTTTTTTACAATGTCCGTAGAGCTAAAACAACGTTCTTAAGTGTTTCCCCATTATTTTATTTGTACTATCTAGAAGAATGTTCCTGAGTTTTTTTCAGAATTTCCTTACAATATATATATATATATATATATATATATATATATATTGTGTAAAAATATATGTTTCAAAGTCAAACACGTCCCCAAAGATTTTTATAGCCTTGAAATAAATAAATAGGCATGAAAACCTTTAGTTATTACACTACAAATTTTACTGAAAATCTGACACACCACAGACACAGATATCCAGTTCCTGTATTTAAGATAAAACTGCATTTGCTAGCACTCAATTTGCAAAAAATAAACTCTTCTTAAAAATCCCATTTTCTCTTTGAAAACTAAAAACAAATTTCTGTTAGGCAGGACCTGCAAAGTTAATTATAAAATCAAGGACTGGTATCTTGGTTATGCTATCTCCTCTGTGTCCAGATCCTTTCCCAAGGTCCTGAGCTCCCACTACTCCCGGACGAGCTCCCCTTGGACATGTCTCCGAGGAGGGCCGTGATGAAGCTCAGCAGGAACCCTGCGGAGTCTGGTTTCGAGCCTCCATTACCGTTTTCGTCAGAGCTTGAATCACCCTCGCCAGCCTAGAGAATAACTTTATATTTACAACGCTCAGCTTTGTATTGTTATTACGAACATGTATCCAGTAAACTGTATTACCCCAAATTAATATATATGTGTAAAAAATATTTTTACATAATATAAGCTGTTCAATTTCCACCATGAACTGTAGAGATTTAACAACAGTATTAAATTTATAAAATTTTATTTTTTAGTAAGTAAAATGGTGCCATGACCAGGATAGTAGCTTGGTATTTGTATTAAAAATATTTACTTTTTGCATTGTATTGCACTTTGTTTTCATCTCACCTGATAGTAAGTGACGATAAGACCATATAATAAAAGTGACTTTACGACAGAAACTTAAAGTTTTTGAGGCACCGGCCATGTTTATTTAATGAGTACACAGCAGTGCTATAAATACTGCAGTTTGCTATTTCAAGATTTCTAATAGTAGACAAACCTAGTACTGACAGTTGCCCCGCTTTGGATCGGACACGCTACCATTGGATTATCAGTCAAACTTTTTAGCCACTAGGCTACGGCATCGGCTCAGAAATATACAGTTGAACAGTTTGTAATTAACATCAGAAAGATTTAAATAAACCAAATTGAGATTTCTTACCGCGCTAGTTCCTTTAACTAGTTTCGATATAAACGTTCCAAAGAAAGCGCCGTTGTTATTCTAAAACATAAGAAAACGATATTCATGAAATAACACGCATTCGAAAGTTAAGTCTGAAGGGAATAATAGTACTGAAACCGTAACGTACCGCTCCGCCGCCTGAAATCGTATCCAATGACGTCAGCAAGTAGCTAGCTAGCACGGCGCCCGGGTTTTGCTCGTCACCTGACTGAGGAATTCCGATGAAATAGTATAAATGCGTAAATTAAAGTATAACTTTAATTGCAAAAATAACAGCTTTTAATAACAAAATGAAGTTCAAGTAGTTATTTCAGTTATTCAGTTCAGTGACCAGCCAGAAAAAATGGGCAATTCACTAAGGGCAAACATCTTAACAACTTCACGACGACGTCTCAAGTTTCCTAGGCAACAAGGATCAATATCGAATGACGTCAGCAAAGACAAAGATGAAGTCCTTAGTGAATGCACTCCCTGGACTTTTATTACAGTGAGTGTGATATGGTCTAGCTTAATATACATACCAGTAATCCAACGAATAGTCCAAGTCCAGACGCAATCAAAGCGTTTAGATCTATCCCATCACCCTGAAATTAGAAAGATCTTGTTAGAAAACGAGCAATGTTGTTGATTGTAGAAACAACTCTTGTAGAAAATAAAACTTATGGTTTTGCTGCCTATTTTGTTGTTGTCAGTCGGTGTGGTAGATGTTGACTAGATTTGACTAATACTTCACTGGCTCGGCAATGCCCACGTTGGCACTTTGATACTAACGTTTAGTAAACCACATAGTGACACACGAGACATGAGTCTTTTCTTGTGTTTACTTACACTCAGATTGGCGACTATTCCACTGACAGCCGCTAGCAGAGAGCCGAGGTCAGACTGGCCATCCTCCTGAAATTTTTTAAATAGCATTAGATATCTAAAAGCTAGCTCAATGTTCTTCACAAATAGACTCTCGATTGTTAGTCAAAAAATAATTGTTTTTGGAATATCAAAATTGATTATGGCTAAATGGAACGTACTTCACAAAACATTCGTTTCAATCGATTTTTACTACAAATTTCATCATAAGGTCTTAAAAATTAACTGCAAAGTGCTCATCCCTTTAATAAGCACATTAATAAAATGGTATAACATAATTAGAATACTTACTCCACCACTCAATCCAGCCAGCAACCCCAAAATTCCACCTCCCTGGCCATCACCACCTCCTGGTGGTTCATCTGAATAATCATCATCGTCTGAGACAGAAGCAGAGTCTTGCTTAGACTTCGATTTATCTCCATTTGCACTTTGATTATCCTCAATGCTTTCTTCAGCGGCATTATCATGGTCTTTTTCATAACTTTCTGATTCATGATTTTCTGAGTCAAGACTTTGTGAGGCAAGACTTTCAGAATCATGACTGTCTGAGTCGAGGCTATCAGAGTCATGACTTTCTGAGGCAGAACTTTCAGAGTCAAGACTCTCTGAGTTAAGACTTTCTGAGTTATGACTCTCTGAGTTAAGACTTTCTGAGTTATGACTTTCTGAGTCATTGCCTTCGTTAGAGTCATGATCAGAATCTGAAAATGATTCACTTTCACTATGACTCTCTTCAATCTGTTGTTTTTGGACCGGAGGAGGTTTTAATCCCACGATATAGTGTTTGGTTATTTTATTGCTGTCTATATCTATTTCATTATTGTTTACGTCATGGCGGCGATTGATTTTGAATTTCGCTGCTTGGTTTCTCAGATAGTTGGCATTTAGCAGAGGAACTATACTCGCTTGATTGCGAAATATAAAATCTCGTATAATTCGGCGTATAAGAACCTGAAATATTTAAATTTATACAATCTATTTTATAGAATTTTATATGGTATATCCTCATATTAAAATAAACGAAAATAACTTACCTTATTTCAAAGCATGGAAACACAACTCCATTACAGTGCATTTTTAAACTGTTAGTAGTGCTTAAAATCCTTTGTGTCTAGATCAAACAGAACACAATGACCTTTATATATCAGAAACCAAGACAGAATCACACAAAAAGTTTAACATAAATTTTGACCGTGACTTTGTACATTAAAAAATATGAGAGTACTCAAGATAAAACATGCCACTGAAATACAACTCCTATATTTACCATATAAAGTTCTTCGGAGTTATACTTGACATGAAATCGTGCGTACTTTCATAATCCACATAAAATCAAGAACGAGTGCAAAATTGAATGTTTCGTGCGGAAATCATATGAGACGATCATTGTGAAGTAAAAGGGAAAAGCAAGGTTAAAACAACGTCAATATTGTATACGTCAGAAATAACGAGTTTCTTGTAAACAAATAAATTCAGGAAGTCTTTGAGAGACTCTTATTTGGATTATATCTTATATCAAATTAACTAAGAAGTCTTCGCATACAATACAGGAAAAATCATAAAAGATACAAAGGTATATTAATACATAAAACTTTAGGATTTATCCAAAATGTCGATTCAACATAGCATAGCTTTTATTTACCTACTACTAAATAGACAGCGAATGTCCAATTTTTAGGAAACGTATTTGCACCTACTACGGCTAGACTTTTTGACGGGAGCAGTCACATAAAAATCTTTCAATTCAAACTTTTCATACGGTCTCTTGTATGAAAGTAATTTTTTTTTGTGAACTACCTTGTACCACCTTTTTCCATAATAAAGAGTATTCTATTCTACCAAATTGTTAATTTCCCAGTTGTCCCTCACCGACCTGTTAGGTAGCTCCTTAACCAATTAAGAGGCAGTGTAAAGTCAACTAGTGTCGCCGTAAACTATCAAATTTAACTTAACTTTAAAAATACGATAATATGGGAAACCTACTGGATTGCCCTTATACATGTTTCTCGGATAAGAAAGCCCTTTGTCTGCCTGTCTGTTGGTCTCACACTTGGCCAAATACCCTGCTGCAAGGTCGTATATACACGGTGACTTTTTAGCGGTTATATTATTCCCTCTGCAGAATGTTTTGCCCTATTGAATCATAGAGTTTAACATGTAGAAGAGATAATTAACGCGTTCAAAAAGAACTAAAAACCGACTTCAATTGCCTAAAAAATTTGGTTTTTGTTGATTTTCTCAAAGAGCGATCAATCAATTACGATAAAAGTTATATGGGACCACCTCTAAAGTATGCTCTACCAAAAAAGAATGATCAAAATCGGTTCACTATTGGCGGAGTTATCTATCACGTGACACACATACAAAAAAAATCATATGCGTCGGATTTATATAGAGATCGTACGAGTTTATATATGTACTGTAGTGCCGAGACAAAATCATCTAGCGTAGGGAATACAACCATATTTCACCGACTATAGCGCGTATTTTTTAGCGTGTTAATCGGGTCTTTATCTAGCAGAAGAAGACTCTTCCCACAAATCCCTTCTCCTGTCCTTAAACCCTTAATCTGACAGTGGACATCTGATCATGATGAAATCTTTTCCAGGTGATTATTTCAAGTTGTCGGTGACACTAGTTGACACGGGATATTCCTTATCACTATCAATTATTAAAACACTCACGTTTCCACCGCTGGACCCCGGGAACAGTGCACCGACTAGTCTCAGGAGGCTGAAGATGCTGCTCCCTCCGCCGGTGCTGCTCGTCTGGATCGTCTCCAGGCTGTCGAAGTCATCGTCGTCATCGTAGAATGGGTCTGGCGTCGTCGACGACGATGACGTAAATGCTATGCGTTCTGAAGAGTCCTTCTGTACAAGAAAAATAATTGATGATCATTGCCATATATAATGTATGTAACAAGTTATGCAAGAGTTAGTCAAGAGATATTAAAATATACTCGTAGTAATAGTTTAAAAAAGCCGTGGTAGCTCAATTGGGTAGAGCGTCAGTCCTTGAACAATCGAGGTCTGAGTTCGATCCAGGCTCGTACCAATGAGTTACAATTTGTTATTTGGAATTTATGTATGAATGATAAAAATAATTACCATTGGCTTTTCGGTGAAGGAAATCATCGTGAACAAACCTACACACTCCTGAGAAGAAATTCAAAGGTGTGTGTGAAGTCTACCAATCCGCACTGGTCCCGCGTGGTGGACTATGACCCATGCACTCTCTGTAGGAGAGTAGGCCCCCTGCAGTGGGGACATAAATATATAGGCCGTTGATAATAAACAAAACTTACCATAGATGTGATTTCATTTTGTCGAATTTGTCTCTTTACGACACCAGCATTTTCCTATAAAGGAAAATACAGCATTGAAAATTATTCGATTTATGACCGCTATTCAGACTCATACGAGTATACATTTTAGTGTATTCGGTATCTAAATCTGTAAAGTATCTACGTCAAATTTTAATAAACAGTTCTATCCATGACTAGTAGAAAATATCTTCAAATTTAAATAAAGCCTATTATTTATTGGAATGGATACACAATGGGCGATGATATGAAATAACATACACACACAAAAACATACAGTTAAAATTTGAAGTCGGTTTAAAAAATTTGAAGAATAAGTACGAGTCAGTCTCTCATTCGCCTTTGATCGGATTACTGGTAGGTGATCCAGGTTGAAAAAGGAGTGTTTTCTCTTTCTTTGCTTTAATTATTTTTTAAAATCAAAATTGCCGGATTTGAAAAGTAATTACCTAATTATTTACGCGTTCAAAAAGAACTGGAACCGACTTCAACTGCTCTAAAAGGATGTCATCGTCAGAATTGGCCCAAATTGAAATGGAACCACACGGGAAGCACCAACTTTCAAATAAAAAAAGAATCATCAAAATCGGTTCACCAAGTCGAAAGTTCTGAGGTAACAAACATTAAAAAATACAGTCTAATTGAGAGCCTCCTTCTTTTCTGAAGTCGGTTGAAAATGTGAGTCTTATAATGTCGGAAGATGAATATCATTAGCGTTTAATTTTAATGTAAGTCACAATAGGCGTTACGCAGCTAATTAAGGTCACTAATTCATACATACAGGTCGAATTGATCTCCTTTTTTGAAGTCGGTTAAAAAATTATGGCAAAATAAATTGTGAGCTTTGACTTACCAAATCTTTAATAGCCAATGCGAGTAACTTCTCCCTGGAATCCACTTCATTATTGTTGAACCCTCTTCGTACTCTGACAGCGGCTGGCCGACAGAACGTCTGCCCCAGGAGACAGGCCACTAAGAAGATCGATACCATGCGTGCGCTCGACATCCTGGTCCAAACTGCAATGACGATCTCCATCGCAGAGTTCTGCTAGTAATACAGCGGCAGCAATTAGTGAAAACAAGTAGTGGAATGTGGATTATTGGAAATTTACGTGAATCATGTTAATCTTGTTTAATTTATATTTCATTAAGTTGTAACAATATTATGTATTGTCGTTATTATAATTAATTAGAACTTCAATCAGTTTTATTATTCATTGATAGATTCCCGTTTGACCACAATATTGCTTGATGTTTAGTGACGATGTGGTCGGGAATTGTTCCTCAGAAGTAGCCTGTTCACTATGGGCTTGGAACTCTGCCGCTCTTTTGTTTGACGGATTATAGACCGCGGAGTGTGCGAATCACTCCATAAAATTCCTGTTGAAGATCGAAGTAGAATAGAATAGAAAAGTCTGGCATCTTAACAAAAATGAACAATGGGTTTGCACTTGGCTTTCCCCATTGATGATAAAGCGTTGGATGGAAAGCGTGCTCGCCTAAAAGCCTCAAGACAACCTCAAGATATGACGTGCTAGTATATTAATATTTCAATGCCGCAACACAATATTCTTCCGTGTGGCACGTAGACCACTGGGATGGTAAAAATAAAGTTTTATGGAAACTTCTAAGCAAGTTACTTGAAATAGAAATATTCGAATTTTAAAGAATAGCTTTAGATTAGTATATAAGGCGATCTACTTCCATCAAAGTTTCGTACTAAATTTATGTTGCCATAAACTTTTAAAATATAATAGCTGGATTTGTGCAGTAACTATCTAAAAATAGGACATCAGATTGTGATGTCTTAAAATGAGTATCATTAACATACAAATTTTCATTTTAAACACTTTTCTTCGATTATTGTTCAAAACGCCATCTATGAACCATTAGCTGCGTAACTGCTATTGCAGCTAACAATAAAGTTGTAAATTAATGATATTTATTTCGCGACACTATAATTTCATATCCTATTTTTCGGTAATTACTTATCGAAGCCAGGTATATATAACAGAAATTTAGTATAGAATCATTAGAAGAGAGCTAACGTTTAATACAGTACAGTTTTCTTCCTTTAGTCAATCGCAGTCAGTTTTGTATACTTATTGCAATTTGATTTTACGACCGCAAGTAATTTCAGTACAATTCGATGACAATCGATTTACCACAACAATGTAGAGGGTATGCTCACCGCAAAAATGATTTTGGTACATTTTTCATCTACTTGCAAGTCTTTATGGATAGCGTGGGCTTGTGAGCGTATTCAGATATCATTGATAAGGACTTTTTGAGTACTTCTATATAGTTGATGATGATGCTTATCTCTAGAAATGATCCCGTAGTCGTCGCTACCTAAGATAGCAAAGTTTTGTTTAATCCGAACCACACGGCCAACAAATCGTGAAGGTACGTCTAACTATCGAAACAAACGAAAAATATGACCTTCCCTACCGGCGCATGAACTGGGTGAAATAACTCGGGGTTCGTGCTACCTGACTACTGCGAAGCTAAAGGAGAGTTATGAGTTTAGGATCTTTTGTATGTTTTGTATTAATTATTTGTTGTAAAACACTCTTAGTATTTTGACAAATGCGGTATGTAAGGCTCGTGTATGTTCGCAGTTTATAGGTTATATAACGTCACATAAAATACAAAATGGTGGCGTGTAGAGGACATTAAGTGCTGGCGCAAAAATATTTTGTTTGGTGTCAAACGAAAGTTTTGTGGAGTAAATTCCTTAAACCTTATATTTTTTCATATAATTACGGTTGATAAGTTTCTTTTAGTAGATTTATTCTTGTTTGAAATGAAAACAAGAAGCGTTGTAAAAGGAATGTCCAAATAGTAAACATATATAAGGATTATATAAAGATATAGGCATTACTACTGATTGTATTAAAACACTCATTGTCCGTTCAACCATTTATATATGTAAATTAAAATAAAACCTAAACAATGTATGTATATTTACATAAATTGAATCTAAGAATTTGTCGACATTGTTCATATTTCTGTAGCAAATTTAAAATATTAAATCTACTAAAAATATAAAATACAAGAACAAAGGGATGACAATACGTTTTTCCAGCTCTTCTTCTGTTATTCTCCAGGAACAATTCGCTCTAAAATAATAGTTAAAAAGCTACGCTTTTGTTAGTAATGCACTAAAAAGTGCATGTCAAAACAGACAAAATGAGCCCAAACTCGATGGGTTTGCCAGTACCCATTGAAGAGTTCTTATCCACCTCCAACTCCAGGGTCAGAAAAACTCGATAGTGCCAAAATATTGTATTATCCGAATTACATACAATGTCAAAGTTTTAAATCGATACCACAATTAGAAGTAGGTTAAAATTGGCTTGCTAGATTTGTTTACATACTAAGTGAGCGACTAACATAGTTACATTCAAGTGATGATTTTGATTTTAGATGATGATCAACAATTACGTGGAATCTAAACATCAGGTACAAGCGTAACATGGTGCCATTACTAAAATTTTCTTTTTTAATTCCGATAAAGTACAAATTGATCGCGTAAAAGAAATTCTCGTGTCGTAGATAATTTATCAAAATTCTACAATATTAGTAACAAGTAAAATTATTCATTGTCCAGTTAATTATTATAATTAAGGCGGATACCGGTCGGTCCTCATTGCCATAATTGTCGATCCATTGGTCTGTTACAATTCAAGTCCAACGATCAGTGCCGTATAGTTCGTTCGCTAAAAGAGTGTCGGACGAATAGTTAAACGAGTATTAAATAATGCACATACAGTACTCGCAAACTAAGTTTTCAAGGTAAGTTTGCGGGGGCAAAGAAATGTCCTAGTGTTGTATGTCATCTAGGGATAGTTATTATCAAAAATAATACACACATATTCCGACCGTATGTGCGCAAAATTCCGGAGAGGTAACTTTAGAGGGGCAAACAGCGTGCGAGTGCTGTAATTGAATTACGGCAGCAAAAATAATTTAATCGACCAAAAATGAATACACATGACGGAGCATAAAACTAAACACAAAATATTTTCTATCCAAGCAGCAGTCACTATAAAGTCACAAAAACATTTCCTTTGACCTTCTTTAACAATCCGGTCCCGGGTTCGGTCCCCAGTGCTAGCTATCGGTACTCAGTTTGGTTGGTGGTTTTTATGTCCGCCTGGCTAGCTACCACCATGTTATCTAAGTCTGCCGCCTAACAGGAGTTTCGACCGCACTGTTGTGTTCCGGTAGCAGAGCCAGCGCCTCATTAGATTGGGTGCACAAGCTTACCATCCAACGGCCTTTGTCATCACTTACTAGGTGAGATGAAGGCCAAGTATCATAAACAAAAAATTCTTCGCTTGTTTTAAATTTCAAGATTCTAGCGGTTATTTTTCATTGCATTGAGGATGGACTTCCGAAAATCCTTATACTATATCTATATCCTTATCCAATAATCAACCCGTTCAAAAAGAACTAGAAACCGACTTCAACTGCCCTAAAAGTCTACAGCATTCATCCCCTAAAATAAATTAATATATAATGCAAATTAAGGACTGATATGTTTTTCTCATGGATGCCATTGTCAGAACTGGACCAAATTGAAATGGGACCACACGAGAAGCACCATCTTTGAAATAAAAAAGAATCATCCAAAACGGTTCATCCAGCCGAAAGTTCTGAGGTAACAAACAGAAAAAAACATACAGTCGAATTGAGAACCTTCTCCTTTTTGAAGTTGGTTGAAAATCGATCGACAGTTTGATATACTCGTATCTCAGTCAGTCAGGGGAAGTCCATTTTTTGACATGAGCCTAATAGATAGCTACGTCGGACTTTCGAGAGGTGATTTACCATTATGACCAAGCTTGGCAGCCGAATTGGTGATCGCAGTAAGAGGTTGTTGTGATATAGATAGGTGCTACTGCCCATCTCCTGAATATTTTTCCCTTAGTCGCCTTTTACGACCACCGCAGGATGAAACGGGGTGGTCATATTCTAAAGGGGAGACCAGATGGAATATATTTATCAGTGCCTTTATAATATCAAGATAAAATATGTCAAACTCACCGGAATAGAAGCTGCCGTACGAGTTTGTGGTCGCTGATTAGCCGGCGCTCCTGCAGTGTATACCTTATAAACTTAACTAGTTCCTGTCATATATACAGAGTGTTCTATGTTTGACTCATAGCTCTTGCTAACTAGTGGACTGCTATTTCGAAGGTCGTGGGTTCACTTCCCTGCGGAGTAAAGATAAGTAAGGAAATATTATATGCTTGTGTGACTAGCTACAGTCATGTTATCTGCCCCTAAACAGCGATGTTAACAGCACTATTTCGGTACGGAAAATTTTTAGGCTTTTATATAAGCACGTTTATTTGAAACGGCCTTATCGACACTTGCCGTCAAAGCCCGTTGTGTATGTATATGGATGCTTCTGGGTCACACCTCACCTGGTGATAACTGAAATGGCCATAGGAAGCTTATGAAGGTTTGAAATTATTAAAACACGCAGTGTTGAGGGAAATTGAATTTAACGGAAATTTCCTCAGAATACTTCAATAAAACATTCTTTTGCCATAATCTTCTTAATAGAGTAGTTTGTAATGGTGAAAAATGAATATAATTAACGTAATACTTTATTGTAAGCTACAGTAGCCGTTACGCAGCAGATGGTCTAGTTTTGAACAATAATCAAAAATAGTCAGTGAAAATGAACATTGTGATTCATTGTTCGATGACCTTACCTTATTATTTACTAGCGGCCCGCCCCGGCTTCGCACGGGTGGACATTTATCTTTTAAACATTTTGGGAAAAACGTAAATGTATCTTTTTGCAAGACATAAGTAGTTTTTTCTGATTAAATTACCATTTATATTTTTAGAGTTTCAATTTTTTTATACTTAATCAAAAGTTTTACATTTCTATATTTACATTTTTGTACATTTCTAGGGATCCGTAACTCAAAAGGAAAAAAGGGACCCTTATTTATTGGATTACTTTGTTGTCCGTCTGTGTGTCTTTCAAGACCCTTTTTCACAGGAAGGCGATCTGTAATATCTTCGAAAATATTCATTTAAATTATTCTCTGTAAAGGTCCATATTGATCTATATTAAACGCACAATGTGTCTAAGGTTATTTATTTATTTATTTATTTGGACATGAGGGGTGCAGTTCGTCTGTCCTGCAAGTCACCGCGACCTTTGCAGATCTATTGTGACAGTCCCCTATGGATCAAATCACCTCCCCAAGGCCAATCTCGGTCATGAACCGTACGATTGGTCTGGGTTTGGAGGTCCTGATACTGTCCGTTGTGGCAGTGTGGCCTCCGAGGTGTCTGTTCCTACTGTGATGAAGAGCATCACAGTAGCAGAGGATATGGATGGGCGTCTCTTCATCCTCCTTACAAAATCTGCAAGCTATGTTGTCGCTTAGGCCCATGTGGCTGAGATGTTTGCTTAGCTTGCAGTGCCCCGTTAGGGTCCGGGTCAGGATCCTTAGTTGGTTCCTGCTGAGCGAAAGCGCTTCGTTTGCGTACGAGTTGTTGTAGCCATTCAGAAGCGCTTTAGAATGGTTTTGGCCAGGTGTGGCTTTCCAGAACAGCAGTCCTCGTCGGCGCGCCTCCTGGCTAAAATTATCTTTTATGGTGCGGAAGGAGATGCCGCAGGCCGGTTCTGGCCCTACCAGCGGGCTCTCTGCACCAGACCTAGCTAGTTCATCTGCGTTTTCATTGCCACAGATGCCAGAGTGTCCAGGTACCCAGGCCAGGGTAACCACATTGGTCGAGCCTAAAATGTTCAGTATCTGGACACACTCTAACGTGAGTTTGGAGTTCAATTCGTATGAAATCAATGCTTTTAGTGCAGCTTGACTATGGTGTCTAAGGTACTTAAATGGATAATGATTAATGCTGTATATTCGCTTCGTATTCGTATTCGATCGCTGCATAATAAGCCGTTATTTCTCGTAAAAAGTAAAGGATAAAAATGGTTACTGTGGGTTATCCTTAAGAGATAGACATATACCATCGCGGACTTTTTTGTTGATCTTTCTAAGGTGTACAATACAGTAGTACATTATTTTAATCTATCTGGTAGGGTTTAGCCAGCGTTTGCAATGTAAGCGCAAAAAGATGTGTTTATTTACGACATCACATTAGAAATCCCTAAAATTATTGGTATTGCTCTACTATAGTATGCATGTATTATTCTTCCTTCCTCTTGATAGTTCTATCTATTAAATGAAACTCATCAAAATATGTTGCGTAGTTTTAAAGATTTAAGCATACATAGACAGCGGGAAGCTACTTTGTTTTATACTATTTCATCATCAGCCGGGAAACGTCCACTGCTGGACATAGGCCTCCCTCATGGTACGCCACATCGACCGGTCCCGAGCTACCTGCATCCAGCGACTCCCTGCGACTCTGACCAGGTAGTCGGTCCATCTAGTAGGGGGACGGCCTGGTAGACGTTTCCCGGTACGTGGTCGCCACTCGAGAACCTTTACTCCCCACCGGTGATCGGTTCTTCGAGCGATATGGCCTGCCCATTGCCACTTAAGCTCACTGACTCGTTGAGCTATGTCGGTGACCTTCGTTCGTCTACGAATTTCCTAATTCCGGACCTTATCACGTATAGAAATTCCGAGCATAGCTCGTTCCATTGCTCGCTGAGTGACTTTGAGCTTGTTTATTCGGCCCACAGCAACACGCACGGATTAAAGACTTTTGTCTTTAGACGCTGAGGTATTATACTATTTAGTGATAGTGATTTTCAGTATGTTTATTAATCATATTCTTCACGGAACCCTCGGTGCGCGAGTCCGTCTCGCACTTGACCCCTTTGTTTTATGTATTTTATTTTTAAGGAGTTTAATTTTTTCATATGTAATTTTTTACATTTCATACACAGCTAAATAGTATCGCTAAGCCTCTCTCTCGCACTTCGGTCAATACTACATTATTTGAATGCTTCAGTTTGGTCATGTTTGGTGTATGGGGGCCCGGCGTTTATTTTTCTGTGTGTATTTGGTTTTTTAAATTCGTTATATCTTTTGAATGGAATGTCCTATTTCAATAATTCAAGAAGCTATATACAGATATTGAAGCAGTCTTGAATATGAAATGATTTATTTTGATAAGGGTTAATATAAAGGTATGGATAACATGGTCTGATTTGGTCGGCATTTCTATCAACTTAAAAAATTGATAAAAGTAGTTATAGTGACATAACTACAATAGTTAGACATATACCATCGCGGACTTTTTTGTTGATCTTTCTAAGGTGTACAATACAGTAGTACATTATTTTGATCTATCTGGTAGGGTTTAGCCAGCGTTTGCAATGTAAGCGCTAAAATATGTGTTTATTTACGACATCACATTAGAAACCCCTAAAATTATCAGTGTTGCTCTACTATATTATGCATGTATTATATATATAAACCTTCCTCTTGAATCACTCTATCTATTAAAAAAACGCATCAAAATCCGTTGCGTAGTTTTAAAGATTTAAGCATACATACATACATACATACATACAGACAGTGGGCAGCGACTTTGTTTTATACTATTTAGTGATTAGTGATGATTTTCAGTGCTGTAATTATTCATATTCTGTACGGAACCCTCGCACTTGACTGTTTTTTTGATAATTACTGCACGACGCCAGCTATCCTATTTTAAAAGATTATTGGCAACAGAAATTTAACATGAAACTTTTATCGGCGAAATCACTTTAAATTGAATGTATTACAAGTACATAGTACACAATATTCTCGATTTACGAAGGATATTTTAATGGTTAATTTGTAGAAAATAAACATATTTAATGAATCATCCTGTACTGAGAGGCGTGGTGGTCTTCCGAAGGTCTGCACGCCGCCCGCGCCGCTATTGCCCCACTCGAGTTGCCAAACCAATGTGTCGTTCATCCGTCCGACCGTCAATGACGCTCCTCAGCCAACACTTCCCGTCTTCAATCGATTACGTAAAACACAAAATTTATTTACCGTGTCGACTTTGAGAAATAATTACCTAAAAATATGACATACTGCCGTGATATGTTTTCAAAAACGTACAACTTTCATATGAAGTAGTTTTCATGAAATTTTCAAGCAGAATTGTAGTTTTGGACAGTTATCAAAAGAACGACAGAAATTAAATTGTGACATTAAAATAGTAGGTGCCATTTTTAAAAGGTATGTATTTTCCTCGCAAGTGTGTTCGGCTCCAATATCGGCTACGGCTCGAGCGTCAAACCCGTATCGTTTACATTATCATTAATATTACTAATTAGATACATTAATAATAACTGTAATAGTAAATTACTAATCTCTCGACTCGACGAGTTAGTGAGCTGAAGTGGCAGGCCACATCGCTCGAAGAACCGACAACCGGTGGGGAGTAAAGGTTCTCTAGTGGCGACCACGTACCGGGAAACGTCTACCAGGCCGTCCCCCCTACTAGATGGACCGAGAGTCGCAGGGAGTCGCTGGATGCAGGTGGCTCAGGACCGGTCGATGTGGCGTACCATGAGGGAGGCCTATGTCCTGCAGTGGACGTTTCCCGGCTGATGATGGTGAATAGTAAATTGTAACATAAACACAATACAATAATTTGCAGGTGTACCTACTCGTAGTATAAAGTGCTCTCAAAGTTCATTCTCGTAATGGGACACTTTCTGCCCTAGGCGAACAATGTACCTTATCTAAGACACGGTTACCTTGCTATCATTATCAGCAGCCGGGAAACGTCCGCTGTTATAGAAGGAGGTGAAAAAGTAACGCATTATCTTCAACACAATGTTAATCGTTTATTCCATATGATATCTTTTAATTAACATTCATAACAAAATTATTGATCCATTGCCGAATTAGTAATATAATAACAATAATAATTACGTTTGATATGTACCGACTTCATCAACAGATTGCGATAGTCATTTCTTCTAAAGCGGCCTATACACAACACCGTCAGCTTAGCGTCAATTTAGACCAAAATCTTTAATAAAATGCAAATTTTATTAATACATCAACAGTTAAAATTATGCTATGTTTTTATTACAGTACAAAAATGACGTTTGTATTGCAATATCATACAATAAATTAAATAATACAATGACAATTCTTATCTGTATCCATTTTCATTGCAAATGCTTTATGCTTATCATTCTTTTGACAAAACGTCAGCCGATCTTGTTACTACTGTAATACGAATATCGGATTATATTTATAAGAAAGACATTTGAATGTATATGAATTTATATGAATCAAGATCAACACATATAAATATTATATTGTCATGTGCTTGTTTACAAAATGGTGAAAAAATCACATTACGTCAAACAATAAAAGCATTTTGACGGTCAATAACCATAGATAATATGCAAGAAATAATTAAAAGCGTAGGGACACTGCCTTTGCTGTTCTGATCTACCCAGATCATCCGGAGTCCGGAAGTCTAGAATTGAATACAAAATGTAGCGATCGAGACACCGGTCTACCCGCACCGTCAAGCACGTCCGGTCAGCAAGCAACCGGACAGCATCCCCGAAGAACGTACTGGCCGGTCAGATAGAGGCGCGAATTACAAACTTCATATCTGTGAGAGAGAGAGATTTGCCTCTGTATTCCTGCAGTTGAGCAAATCAAGACCAACCAACCCGGTTTCTTTTCTGATTTAGGGCATTCTGGGTAGATCGGAACCTTCCTTTGTAACCCAGTTACAAAACAAAAACAAATCTAATCGATCGTTAGTTACGAAACGAAGTGGTATTTTGGGAAGGGGGGCTTATAGTCAATATAAAAAGGGTTGATATATAAGCCACTTCAGCCTGAAATTATGCCAAACTGACAAAGCAATAGCCATGTCGAAGTTAGATTGCTTAATAAGCTGTTTTACTAAATAGCTCCGTTATGTAAAACAGCTGAACAATTAACACGTGGCATTGAATTAACGATTTGCATTCATAAATGCAGCGGGTCAGTCACTAACGGATATGTAAAGCAGCCTGGGATGAAACGTCGGACCATAATTGTAAACATTGTAGATCTGTTTTACATAGCGAAGCTGTGTTGTGAAACAGTTCAATCAATCAAACTGCGACAGCCACATTAGTTCAACAACAAAACTATGTATCTCCCATACAGATCTGAACTAGATTCAATCTGTTCCAACGGAAGCATCCGCCGTGGGTGGTTTCAACTGCTCTAGCAGGGGTATAGCCACGCCGACCAACTCCTCCCAAGCTGCGAGTCTGATGCAAGGCTCACAATCGCATTCGTCTTCGCCCCCTATATCCCCTTCCTCGAAACCCTGGTCGTCACCAGAGCATACGGCCCGATCCTCGTCGCCAGAGTTCTCTGAGTAGCGCGTGTGCTCAACCAGAGCGTCCAGATTCTGGTCGACGCTGTTGGCTTTTAGCGGTTTGCTATAGTTTTCTGAGTAGTTATTGTTGTCAACGTCAAATTGTACCTGAAAAAGGAGTTTTCTTTATTGTATGATGGGTTTGCACTTGGCCAACATCTCACCTGATGGTAAGTGACGACAAGGCCGTTGGATGGTAAGCGTGCGCACCCAGGAGCCTCAATCTAATGAGACGCTGGCTGTGCTACCTTTCAAACCAGAACACAACAGTGCTATTAACACTGCTGTTTGGCGGCAGATTTAGGTAACATGATGGTAGCTACCCAGGCAGATATAGAAAATGACTTACCACCAACCAAACCGACTACCGACCGGTATCCCCACTGAGAATCGAACCCGGATTATGAATCCAACATTTAGCCATTAGGAGGCGGAAAACTTTGTCAATAACACGGGCACTTCTCTGTTCGTCTTTAGAATAGAACCGTCTCTTTTCTTCCCGTTGGTGTCATAAACGTCTGTTAGGGTATGAGCAGGACTGTCCAGCTGTGTACCATCGACATCTTACCGTGATCATGAAACTGATAGCCAAGTGTAGTTATTATTGCACAGCATGGGAAAACATGGAAGCTTTGTTCGTCGATGGTGATGATAAATCACATCAGTGCAGACGAATCGGGGGTAGATCGCTTGTGTTGAGCGTTAGTTCTCGAACAATAGAAACTTTCGAACCTGTCTCATACAAATGAGTTCAATTTAGTTATTTTAGACCAACTACGCAATGGCATCGCCGACTTCATCGTCACTTAACATCAGGTGAGGTCAAGATCTGCCATGATCTATATAAACTTATGTACGAATAGTATAGTATATAATAGTAATAGATTGAAATACCTAGATATATCTGAGAGTTAAAGAATCAATAGACTTACATGGTTTTGCGATATGTTGGGATCGCTAGCCCTCCTGCTTCCACTTCTGGCCACTTCGCACGCCGCGAATACAGACTCGTCATCTGTGAAACAACAATGAAGCTTTGACTGATGTATCACCATGTAATTTTTCCTCGTGGGTACACTTTCCTCGTAGGTACACTTTTTAAAAAACTTCGCCTTTATTCCTTACATATCCACTTTTTAATAACCTATTTGTCGTTTTAACAGAAAACAGAAACAGAAAAATACAGTACAGTACAGTAATATACTGAAAACTTGAAATATTGAAATTTTATTTAGGATAGGATTACTTAGGAAATTATGACCTCTGAGCCCTGTAAACCCTGGTAGTATAAGTTTAAAAAATTTTAATTTTGGGACCTTTAGTCTAACAAGTTCGTAATATGGATTTTAGCCAGTAGGATTACAAGTTTCTACTCGTAACATAGTCCACCCTGACAAATTGGTATAATGTTGTATTTCTAAAATTAATCGATTCTTACCAATATAGAACTAGCTTTCATGTAAAAAAACGCATCAAAGTCCATCCGTTCGAGAGCTACGATGCCACAGACAGACAGACATCGACGTCGAACTTATAACACCCCTCCTTTTGTGTCGGGGGTTAAAAAATAAAAGAAAATATGTCAAACAGAATCGATCGCGTACTTAGAATATTGACGATGTTTAAGACCTTATCTGAGCTATTGAAATTAAATCAACCAATCCAAATTATAGTGACTTGTTTTTCTGGACATGTCAGCCACGATGCGAAAGCAAAATAATTTCGTTTAGAAAAGTATAATTTTTCATTTCCGCATTAAATATTTGAAAATAGATAGGTAAATATTGTCGAATAAATAATTTTCAAAAATATAAAGAAGAAAAAACTCAATTTGACCCCGACGTGATTTGAACACGCAACCTTCTGATCTGGAGTCAGACGCGCTACCGTTGCGCCACGGAGTCCTACGACTGAGCGACGAAATTACCTTTCAAGATGCCCACGTACTGACTATTCGTACCTATATTGCCTTTCCTTGTTTATTATTAGCACTCAAACCTTGTGTTATTTATTGAGTAGTAGCGCTGCTGTCTGAAGCTCAGAGTTTCTTTCGACATATGAACGTACGTTGCCTGCCAGTTAGTGCCGGCGCTACTATACCACAGATTAGATAATAGTTGTAGTAAAGAAATGCAACACTTCCGTAGGTAGAACATTTTAAGGTAAAGATACGGAGTCTGTCTTAGCGATGAGCAATGGAAAAATTTCGTTAGGAAATGTATAGATTTTTTTCCAGTAGTTTTCACATGTTCCAATATTTTTTTTATTTTACAGATTTTTTTTAATTTTCAAAAATTACTAATCACTATTCCGTCCGTTCGTCTGAGGGATGTAACTTTTGACACATTTAAAATTTTCATACAGGTTATATTACCACAGGTAGTGGTCGAGGTGAAAAGTTAAAAAATAAGGGTTTATAAGGAACGTGTTTTTCACTCTTTGTTTGATATTGATAATGACAATACAACAGGAGTTTCAATTGAGATAAAAAGCATTCTATGTCATTTTCCGGCCCTTCATTTACCCCTGTACAAAAAGCAAGTCATTCTGACTTTTCGTTACAACGTAAAGGAATGAGAAACCAACAAAAAATCTCATTTTCGCATTTATATAATGTTCGTATGAATATCATATCAAGCCAATGATATCATATCATTATCACTATTTAAATGTCAAACATACATGCGATACTGGCGATGAATGAAATAATGATAAAATATTTTTGTTTAGTTAAATAGCTCATCATGCGCGCCGGGTCGTTCCAAATTAATATATCCAGATTAAATCTAATCTAATCTACCTATTCTTCTAACTGGTGTTTTATTTCTTTCCTTTTTGTATTTTCCAAAAGCAGGGGGATTTACCTATGAACATTGTGAGTGCGGTTGCTGCCTGGTGTGCGTGCGCTGCTGTGAGGGGGTGGTGCGCGTGCGCGTTCCACAGTGCTCGTGCGAGCAGCGCGGCCGAGTGCGCGTCGTGCGCGTCGGCGGCGGCGACCAGCGCGCGCGCACACACGCCCGCGGCGGCCGCGCACGCGACCCCCGCCCCGCACACGTTCACCAGCACCCCCGCCGACGAGCAACGAACCGTCAGGTCCTCTGACAACAGCAACAACATGCCGTATCATATCCGAGCTTTAAAGGTTCATTGGATGCCAATATAGCTAGTCAGAGATTTGACTTTTTTCCTCACAAAATTAACAGTGGGGTAATTGGCCAATACTCGTACTGGTTGAACTGGTCCTTGACAAAAGTAATGACTGATTTAGAGAATTGCCAAGCTTTTAAAATAATTTGTTCCTGGTGGTATATGGTTTTTAAAGAGAAAATGACAAAAGGAATACATCCATATTTATTATTTACTGAAATAATTTAATTTTCATTCATGATTTTGTTAAAACAAAGATATTTTTCGAAGAAAATGACGTAGCTCGTGTGGCTCAAAAAGTATAACATAGGGTTACATACATGTAAATTTGGATGAATTGGTTTTTTCTAGTCTATCTAGGGTTTGGAATAGTGAGGATGTCGGAGTTGTCGTTGGATAGATTTGTATCACATGCGTGACGTCATTTACAGAATTTAATAACGCGAGTTTTTATAATATAACGGTTTTCTTTAAAATCACTATAGAGAAAATTCTGAATCAATTTTTCAGGTTCCTTTGAGCTCTCGATGTGGTTCAATTACGAATTCGATCAATACAAACAAATAAATTTTTAGAATGTTATCCATTGAATTAGTTGTAAATAAATTACAAACAGGTGCCACTAGGCCTCATATGTTCCTCAAAAACAAAACAAAACTTGATTTTTGCTGGTGAACGAGCAACTCACGGTGATGGAAGAAAGGTGCTAGTGATTCTAGCGCGCCGTGCAGCACGATGAGCTGGGCGGCGCGCGCGGAGCGGGACAGGTTGCCGAGCGCGCGCACCGCCTCGCACGCGGCCGGGCCACTCCCGCGCAGCCAGCGACACGTCACTAAACGGAATGAAATGAAATACGTATAATTTATTATTGACGTGGTACACATAGTTCATATGTTCAGTACATCTATGTTCATCTAAAAATAATAAATTATCATTTATACGCTATTAATTTTTAAAAATATTATAGTTTTTTCCCTTTCTTGTAGGGAGAGGTGAGATGCGGGAGGCGGTGAACGGCCGTTCTGTAACTAGTACTATATCAATAAATAAAAGTACTACTGTATGGTTGTTGTACCTTGGCAGATGAGGTCCAGTGTGTCGTCGAGGGGGTCCGGGGGGTCCGGGGGCTCGCGGTAGAACGTGATGTTGTTGAGCGTCGCGAGCGCAGCCGTCGCCAGCTCCTCGCGACGCTCCAACCAGCTCTCCGTCAGGTCAGCCGATACCTGACACAAATATATATAAAATGTACATCAGCATCACACTAAACATATACTAATAACTTAAATTTAATCATTTTTGTAGGTACACGTTTTCTTAAATAAATAAAAAAGGTCAGCGTAGTGCCGCTGCAGCTCTGGTCTTCCGTGGAGCCTTGTAAATAAAGGCCGGGACGTTCAACATACCACAGTTTCGGCAGGTTTCTCTGCAAGTTGTAGGCAGGCGAGTAGGGCGCGCACTATCCTCTCGGCGTGCAAATCCGCTAGACCCCTCCCCGCTCGCTCCGCAAGACAGAGGTTCGCGACCACACGCACCGTCTAAGAAAAAAATAACAAAATATATGTACCTATGCCACGAGTGACGAGCACGAGGGTACCAGGTTACATTCACCTTTTCTTGCTCCTATACAGTGTGTTGAGGGAATTAAAGTAAATTCAATTAAAGGTGAATATAACATGGTACAAAAGTAGGTAAATATTTTTGTACTCAAATGTACAGACAGTGGCAGGCGAACTGCTATAGCCTCTAGCAAACGTGATTAACTCTGTTTCTTGCACCTCATACATTCTTGTACTTCCTGAACTGCTACTGCTGGTCGAATGCGAGAAAAATCTATTTTCCGACATTTAACATGTTCGAAGCAAGTAATCTGTATCTTTCCTATTATGTTATTTGAGACAAGGGGGGTGGTACACCGGTCCCAATTTTATTTATAATTTTGAACTTATACTAGGACTAATGTATTTTCTAGGTTTTGTCCGCGACTCAATATGCGTGGACTTAGAAATTATGCCACGGGGTCGATATGTTAGATCGGGATGAAAAGTAGTCTTTTTATATTTTCCAACCGTTCAACTATCCCTACACATGAGCTACACATACACACCAAGTCATTCTGACTCTCACATTGATAATGTCAGTATGGATGTTAGGATTGATTTGCATTAGCAACCATACCTTTATAAGAACATCTTCACTGGACCCGTCCGATCCTCCTAAATCTGAACCTGAAAGAAGCAATAATTATTATGTATTATTCAATTTTACTGTGATGTAATTAAAACATTATGTTTTTTAGTTTTATTCCTATATTTGTGCTGTAAAAATTAGTTTCTTGCTAAATTTCAGGATTTTAGGTTAGTTCGTTAGGTCTAGATTCTAGGATTGGGAAGTACCATATAGGTTTTGATTCCTTGCGCTCGAAAATATTTTTTTTTGTTAAAAGAAGTTTGATTTTTGATACACCTCGAAAGGACTGCACACTTGAGTATTCAATATTAATTTCAACACGAGTTCCTGATAAGAAGGTCTCGGCAGAAATCGATCCTTTTAAAATACGAAACCCTGAAAAAAGAGGTTGGTCATGATGTCCAGTTTTCTCGCGTCTACTTAGTAAGTACATAGTTCATCTTACCCACTAGATGCAGATCAGGGTCCCCTTCTGTTGTTTTGTGCTCGTTGTCGTTTCGTTTAGTGTACAGCTCCAGTATGGTAAGCAGCACATCAACGCCACCTTCTTCGTTGTAAATCTGAAAGACAATATAATTAACTTTCTTGCTCACGCGGTTTGAGCTGAGTTGACATGTCAATCAGTCAGGTAACTTTCATATGAATCATAATAATCGTCTGCATAAGTCCACTGCTGGACATGTTTCGATCATGTATCTTATTTCTCGATTGGACTTGATGCTGTTGGTCCCGTGACCTTTACAGCCTCACCCAAACTTTTACTTGCAAGCATTTACTTTGACATCAGAGGTTATATGTACAATTTCGTTACTTATGTACTAGTGTGTTTTATTTTATTTTTCTTTATTTTGGTATACCTTACTCGTATAATAGTGAGTACTTATTTTATACCTACAAAACAGAACAGTTATTTGCTTTGTGCAGTATTCGAGTAAAAACTAATGACAAACATTTATCCGGGCCTGATCGTCCGCTGCCGCCATGTTGCCGAGCGTGTATGCCAGACGCACGGCGAGGGGCGCACGAGCCGCGCACGCAGCCAGCGCGCGCACCAGCGCATGCGCACTGCTCGAGGACGCACACAGCCACGAGCAGCACGACTCTTCCGCTGACAGTACGCTGCAAACATGAAATGGAATCGTCAGCTGCATATTTCCAAAGTAGGACAGGATACAAATAACACGTTCCGCGAATGTTTGGAGCAAAAGCCTGGTCTGGTACACTTATAATTTTAACAGGTCACTATCAAATAAAAGTGATTTAATTACCATTTTTGTATATTTTGGCTTAGTTTGTTTGTATAAAAAAATAACGTTGAAAACAAAGATGGCGTCAATAAAGTATGAAATTTGACGCTGTCACTTAGTCCGAAAAGAATGATTTTGTACAATTAAAATAAATGCAAAAATGTAATTCTAGTATTTTTCTGTACATATTTAGATTATTACTTGATTTTTCAAATAGTGTACTAGTGCAGGCCGAATTTGAAACACCTCTTTTAAGTGTCAATAAGCCCATAGGATAAAAGCACTGTGCGTCCCGCGCCAAATTCCGCAGAGCTCCGGTCAGTAGCATATACCCACGTACCTGAGACACCTAGCCACATTAGTGAGCACATCTCTGTCAGTGTGATGCATCAGCGCCGTCAGCAGCTCGCTGAGCGCTCCGCTCGCCACAAACGCCCGCACCTCCCTCTGCCCGGCACCCGCCAGGTTCCTCACAGCTCCGGTCAGTAGCATATACCCACGTACCTGAGACACCTAGCCACATTAGTGAGCACATCTCTGTCAGTGTGATGCATCAGCGCCGTCAGCAGCTCGCTGAGCGCTCCGCTCGCCACAAACGCCCGCACTTCCCTCTGCCCGGCCCCCGCCAGGTTCCTCAGAGCTCCGGTCAGTAGCATATACCCACGTACCTGAGACACCTAGCCACATTAGTGAGCACATCTCTGTCAGTGTGATGCATCAGCGCCGTCAGCAGCTCGCTGAGCGCTCCGCTCGCCACAAACGCCCGCACCTCCCTCTGCCCGGCACCCGCCAGGTTCCTCAGAGCTCCGGTCAGTAGCATATACCCACGTTCCTGAGACACCTAGCCACATTAGTGAGCACATCTCTGTCAGTGTGATGCATCAGCGCCGTCAGCAGCTCGCTGAGCGCTCCGCTCGCCACAAACGCCCGCACCTCCCTCTGCCCGGCACCCGCCAGGTTCCTCAGAGCTCCGGTCAGTAGCATATACCCACGTACCTGAGACACCTAGCCACATTAGTGAGCACATCCCTGTCAGTGTGATGCATCAGCGCCGTCAGCAGCTCGCTGAGCGCTCCGCTCGCCACAAACGCCCGTACCTCCCTCTGCCCGGCCCCCGCCAGGTTCCTCAGAGCTCCGGTCAGTAGCATATACCCACGTACCTGAGACACCTAGCCACATTAGTGAGCACATCTCTGTCAGTGTGATGCATCAGCGCCGTCAGCAGCTCGCTGAGCGCTCCGCTCGCCACAAACGCCCGCACCTCCCTCTGCCCGGCCCCCGCCAGGTTCCTCAGAGCTCCGGTCAGTAGCATATACCCACGTACCTGAGACACCTAGCCACATTAGTGAGCACATCTCTGTCAGTGTGATGCATCAGCGCCGTCAGCAGCTCGCTGAGCGCTCCGCTCGCCACAAACGCCCGCACCTCCCTCTGCCCGGCCCCCGCCAGGTTCCTCAGAGCTCCGGTCAGTAGCATATACCCACGTACCTGAGACACCTAGCCACATTAGTGAGCACATCTCTGTCAGTGTGATGCATCAGCGCCGTCAGCAGCTCGCTGAGCGCTCCGCTCGCCACAAACGCCCGCACCTCCCTCTGCCCGGCCCCCGCCAGGTTCCTCAGAGCTCCGGTCAGTTGGTACAGCGCGTGTGTGGAGTGCTCTGATACCGCTCGAGGGCTCTCTGCTTTCTGGAGGGGTAACATATGTTTATAATTATCATTAAGGCGATCCACCTCCATCAATATTTCTTACTAAATTTATGTTGCCAGAATCTTTGCAAAATGAGCATCATTATCATACAACTTCACATTGAGATACAATTTTCATTTATGCGTCATCTACTCGTATGAACCAAGCTGCGTCACTGCTATTGTAGCTAAACTATAAATTTGTAAATTAATGATATTTATTTCGCGACATTATAATTTCATCTCCTGTTTTTAGGTAATTACTTATCAAAGCCAGCTATTCTATTTTAAAAGATTATGGCAACAGAAATTTACTATGGGCAATTAGGAGAGGGATAACATTAATGACAAAATATCTAAAACACTGCACTGGAAATAGGTTGCGATTTAATTATGTTCCTAGGGATATTTTATTATGATGATAGAAATCGATTTAATTGTTATATATCAACAAAACAAAACACTATGTACTCGGATGGACGGAGGCAATAATATATCCTTAATTAGTGTAGCAGACTTTTATTATTTCGTATCGTAATATGTTCTGTGTTGCATTTTTATCTCAATCTTCTCACTGCAAATCCCTTGTAGCCTGGATCAACAGTGGTGCTCAAAACGAATCTATTGAAGGTAGGAACGTCCCAGAAGAAATGACTTACGGATATCTTGTTCTCCAAACAAGCGAATCTAGATTGAGTATGAAGATTGTTTTTAAATATTTATGAGTTTGTATAAATGTTATGTGTATTATGTTAGGGTATTGTGCTACAGCTAGTGATACATACGGCGTTGTTTAGTATTTTGAGATGTAGCGCGGCGAGGTGCAGGGCGCCGGCCCGATGCGCCAGCGCACACAGGCGCGGGTCGAGCGCGAGGAAGCGCAGCGCCCCCGCACCGTAGATGCAGCACTCCGCCTCCGTCAGCGGGTCCGCCCGCCCGCAACCCTCCACCAACAACTCTACACATGTACAAATTCATAACCATCTGCATAAGTTCACTGTTGGACATGGGCCTACCTAATCATCATCATCAACAGCCTATAATGTCCCTACTTCACTTCCCTAGACTTCACGTACACCTTTGAGTTTCGTCGCAGGATGTGTGCAGGTTGACTAGGAATGTTTTCCTTCACCTAAAACCTAATGTTAATGATTTTTATCATTCGTACATAAATTCCAAATTGGTACTCATTGGTATGTTCGAGCCACGATCGGACCCAGACCTCGATTGTTCAGGGTCTCACGCTTTACCCAACTTCGCTACCATGGCTGTTGGACATACCTAATAGATACTGAATAAATGAAATGAAATGATCGCCACGCTGGACTATCATCCAAGGATATACACTCCACTTACCTAGAAGGTTAGTGTTCCTGAAGAAATGGTCGTTGCTGTCGTTCCTCGCTATCTTGAAGACCAGCTTGCAGACGGCTGCCAGGTGGAGGCCCGTCACACGCATCTGAACACAACGACATCTTCACTCTTATCATAAATGGATCGTGATAATTGAGAGCGCATCACCTCATCGTCACCGATGAGATGTGGTCTAGCGTTAATATTTATATATGTCCTAATGTCGCGAAAAGCAATGGTTCCCGGCTTTAGAATGAGATGAACCCGTATGCCTTCTTCGTAAAATGTGACTAGTGAGGTACCTGAGTGTCCCGCCAATTAATAGAGCTAGTAGCACAGTATTAAAGGTAGCAGAGCCAGCGCCTTACTAGCTTGAGACTTTTGGGGGAGCATGTGGCATCCAACGTCACATTCCATTTGGATTCATCTGGTGAGATGAAGGCAATTGCAAAACCATTAAAAATCTGGTAATGAGCAGCAGCATCTACACATGTATCAAAATCATATGCTCGAAATAAATAAGTGAGCCGGCAAGCTCTGGTGTGACTGACGACTTGAAAAAGTTGTCAGAGAGCGAGTGGATAAGTGAAGAAAGTATACCGTAAGCATGGCCCTCGCGATGGCTACAAGGACCCTCTCGTCCTCGCTGTCGATGTAAGTGTACAGGGCACGCAGCACCAGGTCCTTGAGACTGTTGGACGGGCAAGTCTTCTCCAGCGAGCTCTGCAGCGCTTCCAAGAGGAGCAGGACTCGACCTGCGTCGCGGCTCTTGTTGCACAGACACTCGGACAGCTCCAGGATGCTCATGCTACGCACAAACAACATATATGGCTTTTAATTCACCTGATGCTACGCGGCGTGCAAACAGACTCGTCTGAAATTCGGTCTATGAGGCCAATTAAAGAGTTTTTAACCGCCTTCGTGGTCTAATGGCTGAATGCTGGACTAAAGGTCCCGGGCTGGATTCCCAGTGATGGTACCTATCGGTAATCTGTTTGGTTGGTAGTGGGGCATTTTCTTGTCCGCGTGGCTAGCTACCACCAGCTGCCAATTTTTAATGCCTTCGCCGGAATTAAAAACCGGTGCTGCATCATAGCATCGTTGCAGCATCATTGAAGCCCGCCAGACTCCGCTGTCGGGGGCACGTGGAGAGGTTGGAAGAAGAGCGCGCAGCGAAGAGAGCGTGGGACACCCGGTCGGACAACCCAGGTATAGCTGGTGCGCTGTCGTCGCGCGAAACATAGGGTAGCTTGTAGACGGAGACTGGCAGCGGGTGGCGAACAGCAGGGAGTAGTGGCGTGCACTAGTGTCGGCGGCCATCTTCAATCAAGCTGTCTTACTTTTCAACAGACTGCCAGTTGTTTTAAAAAATATAAAAAGTGTAAATGTATTTAAAAAATAAACTGAAACTCTTATTATTAGAAGAAAAAAAAGTACACCATTAAGGATTTCTGACATGTGACATGAGGCACTAGATATTATGAAATGACTTTATTATTATATATTTTTAGTAATGTTAAATTTTTAATATTATTGGCTAAATTATTGTATTTTTAAGGTAATTTATTAGTTGTAATTTTTTAGTTTTTTTTTGCACACAGTTATACTGTTTTTTGAAATAAACGAATGAATGAATATACCTACACTTTGAGTCAATTAGACATCAGAGTATGTCAGGGTATTTAAAAAAATCAAAAACTCCACGTTTTATACTTCCACGAATTAGTAATAAATAAGAAACCTGAACTTACTTCTCGTACTCGCAGTCGGATGTGTTCGGCAGCTGCACCGCCAGATGTCTGACTCCGATGTCGCTGAAGGCCCCGCGGCTCGCGTCGCACGACACTGATTTGTTGTTACTGTATTGCTTTCTCTTGGTGCTCTCTTGGTTTGGGGCTGTAATGTCACCGTACAATCTCAGTATATATTGATCGTTTGATCCCTGCTTTAAAATAGAATCATCCCTTGGCATCCCCTGGGTGTCATAAAAGGTCATTGAAAAATTTCAAAAACGGGCAGCACCCGATGTTTCTTTCAAATTCAAATTCAAAAGACTTTATTCGGCACAGAATATAAGTATACATAAACAGTCTTTCGTAGTTGGACTCACAAAATTTATGTACAAAATAATAATAGTTCATTTCTTTAAAAACTAAAATAAAGAACACATGGGCGGGAGTTTCTTCGCCGGCCATATCCCCACAGTACAAGGGGCTGTCTGTGATGTTCATGTCGAACATGTTTGTTGAGTGGACAGTGGCCTGTCAGCACCCCTATCATTCTTCTATTTAGATTGAGAAGGGTGCGTGGGGTAGGGTAATAATATAAATAGTAACATTTAAGGTTTAGTGCAAGTGTATAGAAAAGATCAATCGAGACATGTCGTATCTCACTTGATTTGTTGGAGCTAGGATTGTCCGCAGTGAATCCAGATGCGAGTGAATTGTCTCCGTGACTTCCTAATGGACGGGTTATGGATATAGCTTGAGACAGCTCCAGCAGGTCTTGGTCCGCTTTGCATTCTGAAACAATAGAAACGTTTAAATAATTTTTACTTATTTTTATTTTCGCCCGCGACTCCGTCCTACAACTACTGGACTACAAAAAACGCAAACTACGTGCTCGAACGGGGTAAAAATAGCCTATGTCCTTTTCCAGCCCTTCAACTAATCTTATTCAAAAATCAAGTCATTTTGACCTTCCGTTACGAAGGGAACGAAGGAGAAACAAACGAACAGCCGTGGTCAGCCAGCTCAGTTGGGTAGAGCGTCAGTCCTTGAACAATCGAGGTCTGGGTTCGATCCTGGCTCGTACCAACGAGTTCCAATTTGTTATTTGGAATTTATGTATGAATAAAAAAATCATTACCATTGGCTTTTCAGTGAAGGAAAACATCGTGAAGAAACCTACACACTCAGAAGAAATTCAAAGGTGCGTGTGAAGTGTGAATCCGCACTGGCCCCGCGTGGTGGACTATGACCCCCATACACTCTCTGTAGGAGAGTAGGCCTGAGCTCCTGCAGTGTGGACGTATATAGGCTGTTGATGATGATGATATTATATGGATACAAAGGTTTGTTGCTGCTTCTCAGGAATGCTCGACCACACGTAATAGCGTAGATCTCTTATTTATGTCGTCGTACTGACAAGTCCAGAAGGACAAAAGTCCCAAATAACAAAAAAAACTTTACTTGCTCGTCAACTCCTTGTGTAATTATGGCAGTACAATAGAAGCGTATACACTCATAGCCACGTACCGGGAAACGTCTACCAGGCCGTCCCCCCACTAGATGGACCGACGACCTGGTTAGAGCCGCGGGGAGTCGCTGGATGCAGGTGGCTCGGGACCGGTCGATGTGGCGTACCATGAGGGAGGCCTATGTCCAGCAGTGGACGTTTCCCGGCTGATGATGATGATGACACTCATAAGCCTGAAGTTACTGAGCCACTGGCCACGTTATCTTTTATTACCGCCGTGTTGAGATTGCGGTATCCACTTAGTATGTGTGACATGGATTTTTCGGTTATATGAGTTTGCACAGAGCCGTCATCTCATCTGACAGCTGGAATGCTCACCCAGAAGCGTCAAGGTTATGAGGCACTGGCTTTGTACCTGTTGCCGAAACAGAACTGTGCCTACGTAAGACAGGTAGTATAGAAAAACGTCCCACAGTCAACCATGCTCTACCACCAACCGATTAAAATAGAAATAGAAATAGTTTATTCGGCATAAATACAGATTACAGTACAGTTCATACATATATTTTCAATTTGCTCTGCTGCACTGCAACGCCGAAATGGACCTGTCTCAGCATATGCGGCGGCAGTAGCTGCAACGCTGATTTTCACACAGGCCCAGAAATATTCAGTAACACTGTCATACTAATTAAATAGAAACTAATTTTTTGTTGATGCATGAGTGATGATGAATGAGATGCAGTTAGATAAATTGTATATATTTATTAATGTAAGTAAATGTAATGTAAGTAAATATAATGTAAGTAAATATAATGTAAGTAAAAGATTGATGATTTAATGATTTTTTGAGCTACTTTGAAGATGGTTTCAATCTCACCAGTTCCGGATGTGTTCCGCCGATGAAGAGGTTTGCTTTTACCGTTGAGGTGTGGAAGCTTGGGGAAAGATCCCCATCCCTCAACAGATCTCTCGTGCACAGACTTCGACTGACGTAACTGTTACAGATTAGGTGCTCGGTCACTCAACTGATTGGTACACTTGCATTTATGTAAATATGTACTCTTGCTGCGATACAATAAAAAGGAGTTCGACTTGTACCACGATATGTGCGACCCTAATACTATTTTGCATTATTAGCTACACTAACTAATGAGTTCTTTTTAAAAAAATGTATGGTGGGTTTGCACTTGGCCTTCATCTTCACCTGATGGTAACTGATGATAAGGCCGTTGGTTGGTAAGCGTGCGCGCACAGAAGCCTCAACCTAATGAGGCGCTGGATCTGCTATCTTCAATACCGGAAAACAACAGTGCTATTAACACTGCTATTTGGCGGCAGACTTAGTTAGCGTGGTGGTAGCTAGCCAGGAGGACATGGAAAATGCCCCACAACCAACCAAACCAAGTACGACTGGGAATCGAACCCGGGACCTCCGGATTGTAAATCCAACATTCAGCCATTAGGCCACGGAGACGGTTAAATTTTAAAATATTTTTAATAGTCTATTGCTGAATATTTTGACCTGTTTTTCGGAACAAAACATTACATACGTACAAAATATCCAAAAACAAAGATGACGCCCGTGAAATATCATTTGAGCTTTACGCTTTTAATAAAAACAATGATACAAAGAAAACACAGCAAAAAATGCAATTCTAGTATTTTTCTAAATACTATTACATTTTTCCTTGATTATTCATTCAAACAAAAGTGCTTTCCGGATTTGAAATATATCTTTCTTTAGATTGAAATTCACGACTTTGATTTACAGGCCATTTTTATGATGGTGTTAGAGTGATTGTCTTACGGTATGATGTTTCTTCCTGGAGTTGATGTGTGGCTCCGCCAGCGCCCCCTTGAGGGCTTCATCGTCGATTGGCACTGTCGCTACCACCAAGTTCTCGTCGCTGCTTTCAGACAGGCTCAGATGTTTCAAGCTGAAAATTGTATAATTTTGTAATCGTTCAGATTAGGGTGTTCAGTTTAGATGGTATGTCACTTTTATATGCCCCCAGAATCACCAGTTTTTCTTAATCTACCGCCAAACAGTAATTGTGGGGTGACCACGATTCCATCAACACCTTTCTTCACGTCTTTGCAGCATTTACTAACAGTTTCAGTCTACCCGTAGAAATAGTCTAGTTATTTTAATTTCTTATTTATTTAATATTGTTCATTAGGTCTCTAAATATATTATTAATTAGTGTTGTGTGTATAAGTATCTGTAAGTTAATTATATTTGTGTATCGCTGCGTGCAAGTTGTTAAAATCTGTTTAGAATAGGGGCTGGCTGAAAATCAGTGTTGTGATTTTCAGCAGAAAAGCATAACGGGTACTGAGACAGCTCCTGCCACAGAACCTTCTCATTTTAATGTGTATTTATAGTAATGTTGTGTTTGAATTAGTTTTATATGTGTGTGTGTGTTTGTATGTGTAATTTGTCTGTGGCAAATAAATGGTTTAAATGGAGACCAAATGGAAGTAGCAACCCAAAATCTTGCGATGGGCACACACGATTATGGGTGCCATATATTCCACATACACCAATGATAACGGTAGAACGGCATACTATAAACTATATCTAACTTCCCGAGACATAACGCGTTCAAAAAGAACTAAAAACAGACTTAAACGCCTTAAAAATGTTCTTGTTCACCCTTAGAGGTAGAATTATCTGGGTACATATTTGTTGTTTGTTGATTTTCTCAACAAACGCTCTATCAATTCCGATAAAATTTATATGGGACCACCTCTGAAGTATGCTCTACTTAACAGAAAAGAATCGTCAAAATCGATTCACAATCGGCAGTGTTATCGCGTAACATACATACAAAAAACCACACACAGTCGAATTAAGAACCTCCTCCTTTTTTAAAGTCGGTTGAATAGGAAGAAGAAGAGCTTTTTCGCTCGATCTTGTATTAAATATTGTATGGTGGTATATAACCCTTCATGTGTGATTCTGATTAAAGAGTATTTACTCGAAAGCGCTGGGCGGGCGTGTTTCCTTCTTTCGTGCTTTCTCTGTGAACAGCGTCCGCTGTGGCTCGCGCGGCGTGAAAGGCCGGCGCGTGCGCAGGGGTCGGAGCGCGCCACCGCCTCCGAGGCTCGTCCCACCGTTCATGTCTGTGGAAGGAACGGATTTTACTGCATTGGCAAATCAAAGCAGATATTAATATATCATTGTTTATTTTTTTAAAAACCGCCTACATTTCTTTGTTTATATGCTCTCTCGCTCTCTCTTGGCCATTCATTCGACTTGACAATACCGAAAAGGCCCAAGTTTGAGTGAGGTGATGGCTTCTGTCCATTTCCAATTCCTAAGTCCTTTCCAATCACTAATGATCCGTCCTAAAAGCTACAATCCACAATGACACCTTCTCTGTCAGTCACGACGACGGCAGAAACAACCATCGGCTCGTCCCTAATAATCAGGCGCCTTCACCCGCTATCGGCACGCTCCAGGCTGATTGTCTCCGATCCTCTCACCAGAAGCCAACAGCCCTAAACCGACTGATTAGGCTAGTCACAATTAAAACGCTCGCCGCATTGTTTTTATGAAGCTGAAATAGTCGCAGGACCAACAGCATCAAGTATTATAATTTCGGAAAAAAGGGTCGTAACTTTAATGGTAAGAATCATTTTCATGATGAAATTTTCCGAGATTTTTTAATGTTTATCTCTCTCAGTAGTAGTATACTACGTAAGTACTAGGGTTGACGAACATAGACGAACGAAAGTCACCGACATAGCTCGACGAGTCAGTGAGCTGAAGTAGGAATGGACAGGCCACATCGCTCGAAGAACCGATAACCGGTAGTAAAGGTTCTCGAGTGGCAACCACGTACTGGGAAGCGGTTGTCCCCCTACTAGATGGACTGACGATCTGATTAGAGTCGCGGGGAGTCGCTGGATGCAGGTGGCTCAGGACCGTGCGATATGGCGTACCATGAAGGAGGCCTATGTCTAGCAGTGGACGTTTCCTGGCTGATGATGATGATGACTAAGGCCTTTTCGGTGATACCAAGTGTAATGAACACTCCTGCCTAGCTAGCACCGTGTTATCAAAGTCTGCAAGCTCACACAAATACTGTGTTACTACTAATTCAAATTCAAAAGATTTTATTCGGCACAAAATATAAATAGAAACAAACACAACAACAACACAAACAAAGCACACATAAAATAGAAAAAGGAAATACAAAATTTGTTGCTGAAAAGGTGACCAGCTCAGCATGTGCTGCAGATAGAGCCACAGCGCTGGTTTTCAGCAGGACCTACTACTGGTAATAAAAGTTAACATTACCAACGCCTCATGATCTTAAAGTTTCTGGAAGAAAACATTTTTCATCCATTTGCCTCATTGCCGCTTACCATCATGTGAGATGAGGACCAAGTGAGAGAAAAAAAGTACTCTAATTACATTTAAAGTTTTGTTCATGTCTGTAAACGTTGCAACAGAAGTTTTCCACAAGTGTTATATAGGTACCTAGGTACAATCGGATGCTAAAACCGGTGCCTATCACCTACTAGTGACATGTTTAATCGATACTGTTGTCATGAAAAAAAAATCTAATTGATATCTAAGTACGCCCGGCTATGAAAGTGCATAGCTCTTGTCGTAAAACCGCACTTATTACTACTGACACTAAGTACATTTTGTTTTCATTAAACATCGAATCTGTGGCCGCCGATATTGACTGAACGTCATTGGTGCACTTACATAGCTTATCTAGGGATAGAATGGCTTTAAAAACATGAAGCTTGAATTATTTATAAGACACTGAAGCTCAACACAAGTACACAATAAAATAATTTCGACTTGAAGTGTATTTCATTTTAGCCGTATTTCGGCCATAGATGTTTGGGATGGTAGTAAAATTAAACATTCATCATTAGATTACGAGGGGCATACCGAAAAGATCGGTAATCGAGTACTTTCGATTTAATTAGATTAAAAACTCTTTTTGATGAATAAACACTGGTTAGTTGAAAATCGAATACAATTGACAGAATTAAAAAAAAAATTTTTTTAAAGAACAATATCAGTTTGAAATTGATAGGTCGATAAAAAAATGGAGCTTACAAGAGAAAGTTTCCGTGCCATAATTTTTTACAACTTTCGACGAGGATTATCTCAGGGACAATGTCTCGCTGAGCTTATATCTATATTCAAGAGTGAAGCGCCTAGCCAGACGACAATATATCGCTGGTATTCTGAATTCCGGCGTGGACGTGCTTCTCTTGGCACCGTACCTTCCACAGGCCGGCCAAAAACAGCGGTTACACCAGAAAATGTCGCTGTTGTGCGCCGAATGATACAGGATGACCGACATATTACATATGAGCAGATTCGGGCTACTTTAGGGATAGGTATGACAAACTGTTTTACATGGTGAACTGGGAGTGAGAAAGCTAGTTTCCCGCTGGGTGCCCCATAATTTGTCCGAAGAGCAAAAGGCGGCTCGTGTCAATTGGTGCCGGTCTACTCTGCAACGCTTCAACGGAGGAAAGTCAAAAGCAGTTTATAACATTGTCTCTGGTGATGAATCATGGATCTATTCATATGAGCCAGAAAGAAAGCATCAGTCGGCTGTCTGGGTCTTCGCAGGTGAGATCAAGCCAACAAAAGTTGTCCGCTCTCGCAGCGTATCGAAGAAAATGGTCGCTTCGTTTGTCGCGAAAACAGGACATGTAGTCACAGTTCCCTTAGAGGAACGGAGAACGGTTACCGCTGATTGGTATACAACGGTTTGTTTGCCACAGATGATATCCGAACTCCGTAGAGGTAACCCGAAACGACGCATAATCCTCCATCACGATAATGCGAGCTCTCACACCGCTCAGAAAACAAGCGAGTTTTTGAAGCAGGAAAACGTTGAATTAATGGATCATCCTCCATACAGCCCTGATCTGAGTCCCAATGATTACTTTACATTCCCTAGAATCAAAGATTTATTGCGTGGTCAGCGGTTTCAAGGTCCAGAAGAAGCAGTGGAAGCATACAAATCGACGATTTTGACCATGTCAACTTCGGACTGGAATTGCTGCTATAATAATTGGTTCGAACGAATGCAAAAGTGCATTAACTGCAACGGAGAATACTTCGAAAAGCAATAAAAATAAATTTAGTTATTTCCTGTATGTATTGTTTTATATTCCCGATCATTTCGGTATGCCCCTCGTACTTAACTGCTACGTGTTTATGTTGAAGCAGTGACATTATTTAAATATATACCCTAGTTTTGTAACCTAAAGTCGGAGAGATGAACAGACCATCCAATACACCAATGCCGAGCGTAAGCGCAGGTCACGCCGCGAGCAGGTGAGGCCGGCAAAGCGAGCTAAGCAAATGAAACTATGCGAAGCTTTGACCACTGGGTTTACACCTGTATACGAATAGTTCTTTTGCATCGTACAAGTAGCTCTGTATGGCGTTGCATGAGGGCTGCTTAGCTCTGTAGTTTGCGATGTAAATCGAAGTATGAAAATATTTGGAAATACTTGCACCGCCCGTCTCGCCCGCTTTGCTACGAGTTGCTGGCGTAAGGGATGCGTGGATAATGCGCGGAGGTGAAAGTATGGTATAGGAAGGTCCAGTATGTCAGAACATTTGCTTCGTTTAGTAATTGGTGTGAACCCCGTCGCCAAATCTTCGCTTAGCTCGCATAGTTTCTTTTGCTTAGCTCACATAGTTTTTTTCGCTTAGCCAGCACAGTTTCTTTCGCTTAGCTAGCCTCGCCCGTTCGCAAACTCGCATGTACAAAGCTCGTCTTGTGTGTCGATCCATGGATGAATCAGATGCACTTGTTCAACAGTGGAATTCACCTAACGAAAAAAATTATGTGTGGAATTCTGTGAATACATGTAGGTTATCTGTATAACTAAATTAATCTATGCACAGCTGGTTGATTGTTGATTCGATCGATCGTATTCAACGTGAGAATAACATCGTTGGTGACCGCCGATCGCTCAATACACACACACAAACAAACGTAAGTTAACGAAAAACAATCTTAATTGAATTAGTACCTCTGTGAGCTGAGCTGTAGACCTCGCGAGTCTGTCTAGGAATAAAATTTTCACTGCACACCATAAAGTTAGTTTATATCTCTCTCATTGAGATTTTAAATATTTTTCGAAATAGTTGAAATCTTATTTTTTAAGTTTTCCACCTAAATATCTCCACCATTTTGAAATATGTATTTTGAAAAACTTAATCGATAAAATTTAATATATGTAATTACATAATTATATTAACATATTTATATTAATAAAATATAATTAATTAAAAACCTGCTTACATAACTTAAATTATCTGTGATATATTTTATATAATCGTTATACTATCTTATAATAAAAACGATAACAAGAAAAAATCTAGACTATCGAAATTCATTAATTTAATTTCATTTATGTACTTCAAAAAAGACAGTCTGTAACTTCTTAGGTCCAAAGCAACTCTTGCTTTTTAAAAAAGCAGCCAAGTGCGAGTCGCACTCGCCCATGAAGGGTTCCGTAGCAGCAAGTAACATAATATAAAAGTTCTTGTAGTTCGTTGTAACTTTGAGCGATGTTTTAAAAATAGTGTATTTTTTAATATGTATATTTGAGTTGATTGAATGAAAGGTAAATTGCGGTTTACGATTTAAGACGTATTTTAAAAAAAATCTTATATTTTTGTGTGAAAATCTTAATGCGGTTCACAGAAGACATCTACTTACTGAGTTTCAACAGTATAGTTACTATAGTTTAGGAAAAAAGTGGCTGTGACATACGGACGGACAGACAGACATGACGAATCCATAAGGGTTCCGTTTTTTGCCATTTGGCTACGTTGGCCAAATTCTGTGGTCTTTCTTCTAAGAAACCTATCAAGTGGTGTATCAAAATAAATGGCTTACAAAAATATAGACAATGTCTATGTTTAAAAGAAATTAACGCAGTCGGGGTTTTTACAATTTACTTTATATTAACTTGCTATATCACTGCTTTTGGTGCCACTTAATATTCCAAGGCCATCGTTCTGATTTTTGCGTGTCAAATCAGTTAAGTGGGCGGTGGTTGAACCTTAGAGCGGTCAAGTTGCCTTAATAAAGGTCGCCAGTTAAGAGGGAACAGCAGATAAAAAATTTCATATGAAATTAAGGGTTTGGGATATAGCTGTTTTCTCAACGAAACGTTAGCCAAATTCAATCATTTTGATCTTATTCTCTTTATCAAAGAATAATCTAGGCCCGTTGGTTTTGCTTTTTTCAATATTTTGTCTACAATTAGAATTATGGGCATCTCAAAACTCAAAATTTCAGAAAAAATTTCTTTCAACTTATGGTACTCATTATTTAGAGTAAACGTAACATTTTCAGAAAAAGCAAAACCAACGGGCCTAGATTATTCTTTGATAAAGAGAATAAGATCAAAATGATTGAATTTGGCTAACGTTTCGTTGAGAAAACAGCTATATCCCAAACCCTTAATTTCACGGCAAAACTAGGCAAATACCAAAAAAAGCTTCAACTGTCCTTCTCGCACAGTTCGGTTCGGGAGGCAGGGTACACTATATCACAACTATATACTGTGTATTATATGTATAAAAATAAAGTAAGCATGCATTAGTGATGTCAATAAGCTTTATCGATTTTTTCGACTAATAGTGGTGGGAAAAATATATCGATAGATACCCTTTCTCGAGCTATAATGGTTTTACCTGTTAGTTTTAATGTTTAGATTGATCTAAATAAACAAATATAAAGACAAATAATTCTAAGGAAATTTATTTTATCTCTAGAACAGAACATTTTCCCTGAAATTCTTAGTTGTTGTTACGTTTTGTTACGTGTAAATAATTAAATATGATTTATGAATAAGTGACTTATGTTTCAAATATTTTTTAATGTTAAAGTTCGAGTCGGACTCGCATACAAAGGGTTCCGTACCACTGTAAAATATCTAAAGAGAAAAAAAACACAGAAAAAACATAACATTTATTGCATGGACATCCGTTTATTTATAACTTTTTTAAAAGCTTTTTTATATTATTTTTTGTTATTTATTATTATTGAAAGTCTTGAGAGAGAACGAGAAGTTATATGGACATCGCATGTACAAATCGCTACGGAGACTATATGACCCGACACAGATATCCCGGAGATCAGCCAGCAAGAGCTTGAAATGGCTCTCCAACAACTCAAAAACCGGTCAAGAGCAAGTCGGACTCGTGCACCGAGGATTCCGTACAGAATATGAATTAATGACATACTGAAAATCATAAATAATAGGTACGGTAATATGCACCCAACAATGCTCTACCGAAAATGAAATTCTAAGCTAAATTACATATTACGAAGTTAAGTTTGTAAACATTAAAAAATCAATTTTACTGTGCTACAATTAAAAAATTCAGATTTATTCCTATGGTTGTGCTGTAAAACCTTTCTTCTTGCCAAATTTCAAGATATTAGGTCAACGGGAAATACCCTATAGGTTTTGGTTCCATTGCATTTCGTACGGAAATGGTCTAAAATACAGCTATATCTTTTTATTGTGTTGACCTATAAGTTTCATTATTTCACAGATGTAAAGGACAGCAGACTTGAGTATTCGATATCAATTTCAACTTGATATCTGTACGCGTTACTGAGCAAAAGGATCTTGACAGACAGACGGATAACAAAGTGATCCTATACGGGTTCCTTTTTTCCCTTCTGAGGTACGGAACCCTAAAAATAACGGAGTTACAACAGTGCTATTGAAAATGGTTGTAACACGGTACTTTAGTCCTTCGGAAGCTGTTTCAACCGTTTTTAAATCAGAGACTCGTAGTACTAAAACCTGTAATATATAGTAGTATTTTATTATATATATTATATTTGTATTGAAATATTTTTTCCCAGTTATACATCTCATACACTTACAACGGGATTTTTAACTCGTCTATTCCATTGTGTGAAGTGTCGTGAAATTACAGCTTTTTAACCGACTTCAAAAAAAGAGGTTATCAATGCGACCTGTATGTATGTAATATTTCCAGAACTGCCCAGTTTTCATATATGTTAGTCTATATCAGCTTCTAAATAAGTGTGCCAAATTTCTAAAGTGTATGTATGTATGTTTGTCCTCGCATATATCCGGAACTACAAGTTCGATTTAAATAATCCCTTTTTTGTTTGTATTATTAAACTTAGGAAAGACTGCAAGTTTCATCAAAATCGGTTCAGTAGTTTTTGAGAAAGGGAATGTTAAGTGTGTATTAGTTAAATGTTTGTTACCTCAGAACTTTTGACTTGACTGGGTGAACCGATTTGGATGATTCTTTTTTATTTGAAAGCTGGTGCTTCCCGTGTGGTCCCCATTTCAATTTGGTCCGGTTTGTAGAATGGAATCCATGAGAAAACGATATACATCCTTAATAAAAGTAGACTTATACGACAGTTAAAGTTGGTTTCTAGTTCTTTTTGAACGCTTTAACTTGTTAGGTCTTAGACTCTAGCAGTTTAGGTACTAAAACACCTCTAGGTCACCTAAAGTATTGTTGGAAGACGAACGTTCGGATATGGTGAAACTAAAAGGTTTTCTTGTTGACTGTAGACCCCTAAAATGGCAAAGTCATAATTTATGTTGTATTTATATGTGATAGGTACTTACTAGTCAATTATATCAAATACAACCACAGTGTGTCGAGACTAAACCAATATGCGAACAATAATTGCTCAAAACGTGAAAAAAGGGTTGACGCACGCTCACGTCAAGTTTATTATAATTTTGAAAAATACACTCTAGCCAAGCGTAGAGCGATGACTGACGAGGCGAGGGGTAGCGACTATGCGCAGCGCGGGGGAGGGAGGCCGCGTTGGGAGTGAATGCAGCGTTATTTGTGTGAGTGAAAGCATGTGAAAGGCTGTATGTGTGCGTACCGAATCGCGACAGCAATAAAATATTGAAATACCTACTATTCTACAGAGACTTTGCTTCATATCCCTCTTAACTACGGTTGGTGTTCTGCTACTTCGGTTGCTAAGACGTTGCTAAGCTAGGGGCTAGGGGTGAAGTGTGGCTTGCACGCGAGGTTTTAACTTTATAAGATTCCGACAATAAAAGTTTCATACTAAATTTATTTCACATTTTTTAGTCATTGTTTTAATGCATTCATAAATAGAATTGTTGTCAATATTGTTTCACCGAATTACGTTTGTCCGATTTGGAAGATGACCCTTTTACTACGTATTGGTCGAAGTTTTCTTGGACTTTTAAACCGACTTCAAAAAAGAGAAGGTTCTCAAATCGACTGTATATTTTTTGTATGCATGTTACGCGATAACTCCACCAGTTGTGAATCGATTTTGATGATTCTTTTTTGTTCGGTAGAGCATACTTCAGAGGTGATCCCATATAAATTTTATCGAAATTCATTGAGCGCTTTTTCATAAAATCAACAAAAATCAAATACTTACCTAGATAATTCTACCTCTACGGGTGAACATTTTTAAGGCAGTTGAAGTCGGTTTTTAGTTGTTTTATATCGATTTATTTTCCTAGCATTTTCTAACGACTTCAGGAAGTATGCCACGGAAACTACTTGTTCGACTTAACAATAAACAAGATATGTTGAAGCTGCAAAACCAGTCCGCAAACTCATCTTGTGCTTGCGACACGACGCGGGAGAACAACCGATGGTTTAAAGTTTGTAAGCCTAAATAATACTGGGTGTGTATGATGTGTGTGTGTGTGTGCATGTGCTTTTCATGTTTAAAACGAATAGTAAAATAATGTAAATAGAAATAATCAAAAAAGAACGAAGTACTACATTTTTTGTTATTTTAAGAAATCTTAATAAAAGGACGACTTTCTTTCAAATCATGGATAGGGGTGATTCCAAAGAAGAAGAAGAAGCAAATATCATGATTCACGTGTCATATTAGTCTACCAAAATAAGCAGCGTCAAAACGTTTGCTGCATGCTTGCTTGTTTGCGTGCGTGCTTGTCTGTATTATGCGGGATGAAGTGCGACCCTCTACTTTGTCATCATCATAAACAGTCTATATATGTCCACACTGCAGGGGATCTGGCCTACTCTCCTACAGCGAGACCACGACGCGGGCCCAGTGCGGATTGGTAGACTTCACACACACCTTTGATTTTCTTCTCAGTAGTGTGCAGGTTTCCTCACGATGTTTTTCCTACACCGAAAGCCTATGGTAATGATTGTTTATCATTCGTACATAAACTCTAAACAACAAATTGGAACTCATTGGTACGAGCCAGGATGGAACCCTTGTCTGTAGGGACAGTTATCCACCGATTTCTTTTATATTTAAAATGATTATGTAACTATCAACTACGCAAAAGAATGTGTCATAAATACGTATAGTCACTTTAGTAAAAGGTAAGAAATGTGAAACAAAGGCTGTAGTAGTTGTTTTCGCGTGCCTCGATATAATTTATACAGCCGGCGGGCGGCGGGCGGCGGGTGATTCGGCGTTACGTTGCGAGAACCGAAATGTGATAAATATAGCGGTTGTGTTACATTATGTTCAGCTCAGACTACACAAAAAGCGAAGGCGAACAAATAAATCAATATTCAAATCGTTTTAGGGTTCCGTGCGATAGTCGGATGAAAAAAACTCAACGAATTATCTCATCAAGTACTAATGCTATTCCCACAGTGTATGACATAGCGAGATGCGAGGTAAACCGCGAGAACGCCATTTTACATGTATATGTCCAGTATACGCTGACCTCGCACTAAATGTACTAACGCACGATGCTGGTTCAGCTTACACTGGAAATGTATAGCTTGACCTGTAGCCGTGCGTACAATGTGTCAGAAAGGGACATCAACGCCCGTGTCTCAGAAATTAAAAATTAGAATATTTTGTTTTATTACAATTTATACCCAGAATAATAGGGAAAGTTTGTGTGGCCATTGTGTTGTTTTGATACTTCATTTGTTACATCCTTAACTATTTGTTAGATAATTTTCACGAAATCGGTTTTTATGTAGTTCGCGATTCTTTTTTTCTCATATTTTACCAGTAGAATAATTTGTAAATCGTTGTAAATCGGGTTCCGTAGTCAAACAAGGTACCCTAAAAAGATTCTCTATCTGCTAAACTATTGCTTTTAAAAATCTGAAAAAAATATCTCTGTAGTACATATTCAGAATTTTAAAGGAAAACTATCACAATTAAGGTGACTTTACAGGTTAACGAGTAATAGGCGACCAAATTATAAAATATACTTGGAGTAGTCAAAATGAAAATTTCGTACTGCGCGTGGCCCAACACGTACTTGACCGGTTTTTAAGTCTCACATTTTTCAGAACTCGAATTTTTGCATGTCGATATTTTTTCAGGTTACCTATCTGGTACTTCCGGTTGTAATGAAATTTTTGCGTACTTGATTAAAATGTCATATTGCCACGAACCCATCCGATGTAAGTGCTATTTAGCACTACCACATAGTCTCGTGTATCACTGTGTGGTTTTCTTAACGTCAGTGTCAAAGTGTCACGAGAGCAGTGGGCGAGGTGTGGATGTTTCGTAGTATGGGGGCATTGCCGAGCCAGTGGAACCAACGACTACATTGGCTATGATGAAATACATGCTACATAATAGCTAATATAGTTTTTCCATTAATCTAATCTATTCTATAGTAAGTATTTTAGCGAAGGCTTTCGAGGAACTGCGTGGTTATAAAAGTTGGAATAGTGCCAAATTACAGGCAATAAATGGACTTACGTTTTCATCGGAAGGGGTTGGCCCAAGTATTGGTGTGCCGTGCGAATAGGGATTGGGATGAATTTTATTAAACTAGTATCGTATCAGTCGTATAGCATGTTATAGCTGACTAGCTTTGGGTTGTGACGAAAGTATCGTATTGTACGATTTCAATGTCTTCTGGCTGCAAGATGTCATTCCACTCAGTATCAGAAACCGGCAATGAACAGCGTTTAAAATCACACTTGTATCATACCCGAACAGTTCAGACGATATCCAAGATACGGACTTCAGACTGCATAAAAACTCTTTCGTAACTAATGTGACGATACATTGAGACAGCAATATGTGCGGGCGGTAATTTATCGCAGTTATCTCTATCTCTGCCACGTTAGATAACTCTTCTATCTATTACAATAGTCGATATTGTTGTATACCATCAGGTCTCTAACCTCCTCCGTGGATAGTACAGGATCCGCTGATGCCATCACGGTTGCGTTTACGTCAGATATGTATGAAGAATCACAGTTTCGTAACCGTGCCGCTAGAGGCGCTGCACAATTCTTCATACAAATCTGATGTAACGCAATCGCGACAGTATCGGTTCGGACACCAGTACGGCTAAGGAAAAATCAAGAGATGTGCAGCAGTCCCAAAATCACACTCCGATTACCATCCGCCAAACGTTTCAAATCACCTCATGGAAAGTTCAACTTGGTGATGAAGCTCATGTCCAACAGTCGCCTTATGCAGCCTATTATGATGGCCCTTTTGTAAGTTTACAGGTTTAAAAGACCGTAAAGATGTGTAAAAGGCTCTTACCTCCGTATACGGCGGCGCGTGCTTCGCTAATTATCTCTGCGGAGGTTTTCCTTCTCGGCGGCGCGTAGAAGGGTGCGCCCGCGCCGCGACGAACTCCCCCCCTGTCGCTCATACCACCAACTAAATGAACACACAAACAAGCGAATTGAAAATTTTATTTATGTAAGGAAGTACATCTTAACTTAGGCTTTGCGGTGAAGGAAAACATCGTGAGGAAACCTGCACGCTCCTAAGAAGAAATTCAAAAAGTGTGTGTGAAGTCTACCAATCTGCACTCCCTGCAGTGGGGGCTATTGTTGATGATGAACAGCCAACAAGAGATCTCCAGATACCTACAAAATAAACAATAAGTACAGTTTCTGCTCAAACATACAATAGTACAGCATTATAATAGCAGTAGTAATAATGTAGTAGTAGTAGTAAATGGTATACAAGAATAAACGAAAAAATAAGGCCTCGGTAAAGAAGTTAATACTCGTAGTCGCCGAGTAAACGCAACGCTAGCGTATAAGTCAATTTTAGTTTCACTGAATTTGGTGGAAACAGGGTATTTTCCCCTACAAAAATTGATATTAATCGTCCGACAGACCAATTAAAAATATATCTGTATCCAAAAATATTCGATACGACTAATAGTTTTTTTAGCACAACCCGCCGAACAGTGGTTCTAGTCACGCGGTGCCAAAACGCTCCATATAAATTGGACGAGTTTAGTGACGTCATCTGGGTAGTATCGGAGCGTTAAGACGCCAATGAAGCAAAGTCTCCGTAGAATAGTAGGTATTTGAATATGTTATTGCTGTCGCGATTCGGTACGCACACATACAGCCTTTCACATGCTTTCACTCACACAAATAACGCTGCATAACATCCCAAAGAGGCCCCTGCGAGCCGCGCATAGTCGCTACCCCTCCGCCTGGGCTAGAGTGTATTTTTCAAAATTATAATAAACTTGACGTGAGCGTGCGTCAACCCTTGTTTTACGTTTTGAGAAATTATTGTTCGCATATTGGTTTAGTCTCGACATACTGTGGTTGTATTTGATATAATTGACTAGTAAGTACCTATCACATATAAATACAATATAAATTATGGCGTTGCTATTTTAGGGTTCTACGGTCAACAAAGAAACCTTTTAGTTTCACCATATCCGAACGTTCGTCTTCCAACGATACTTTAGGTGACCTAGAGGTGTTTTAGTACCTAGAGTGCTAGAGTCTAAGGACTAACAAGTTAAAGCGTTCAAAAAGAACTAGAAACCGACTTCAACTGCCCTAAAAGTCTACTTTTATTAAGGAAAATTTAAGATGTATATTGTTTTCTCATGGATTCCATTCTAAGAACCGGACCAAATTGAAATGGGACCACATGGAAAGCATCAGCTTTCAAATAATAAAGAATCATCCAAATCGGTTCACCCAGTGAAAAGCTCTGAGGTAACAAACATTTAACTAATAGAATAGAATAGAAATAATTTATTCGGCATACAGATTACAGTACAGTTAAAACATTAATTTTAAATTTGCTCTGCTGCACTGCAACGCCGAAATACACACTTAACATTCCCAGTCTCAAAAACTACTGAACCGATTTTGATGAAACTTGCAGTCTTCCCTAAGTTTTACAATACCTAGGTAAACAAAAAAGGGATTATTTAAATCGAACTTGTAGTTCCGGATATATAAAAAATAAATTAAATAAAATAGCCTTTATTGCTGAACTAATTTTTTGTTTTAATTTTCTTAAAAATATGCTTACTTTATACGTTACTTATCTTTTTATATTAAGTATCAGTAACCGGTCGTTCCTACATTTCAGCTTGTCTTTCGACATAGGCCTCCTCTAAGGATTTCCACTCTATTCTATCTTTCGCTATGCGGGTCCATGTTGGACCCGCCACTTGTCTGATGTCGTCCTTCCATCTTCTAGTCTGTCTGCCTCTTTTTCTTTTGCTATCTCGTGGTTGCCATTCAGTTATTAGTCTTGTCCATTTCTACATACTCTATTTCTCCATTATTTACTGTTATGGGCTCTGTTTGTGAGGAATTTGACATTACTTTTGTTTTCGTTAAGTTCGTTGACAGGCCTGCTTTCTCGCTCTCTTCCGCTAACTGTTGGAACATTGTCTGTAGGGTTTTCGGGTTTTCCGAAACTAAGATCAGGTTGTCTGCAAAGCGTAGGTGACTCAGCTTTTTGCCATTTATATTTAGTCCTTTATTCGTCCAATCCAGATTTGTGAATATCATTTCCAGGATAGCTGAAAATATTTTTGGTAAAATTGGGTCTCCCTGGCGTACCCCTCTCTCAATCGAAAATTCTTCGCCTGTAGATTCTAGCTTCACTTGTGCGGTGCTTTTTGTGTATATGTTTTTCAGTATTCTTATGTATTTTGCATGTACGCCTTGTTTTTCCAGTGCGTCCCAGATAAATCTATGTTCGAGTGTGTCGAATGCTTTGTTGAAATCCACGAACCCTATGTGTGTTTTTCTTTTGTGTGTGTGTTCCGGATATATGCGAGGACAAACAAACATACACTTTAGAAATTTGGCACACTTCTTTAGAAGCTGGTATAGACTAACATATATGAAAACTGGGCAGTTCTGGAAATATTACATACATACAGGTCGCATTGATAACCTCTTTTTTTGAAGTCGGTTAAAAAACTGTAATTTCACGACACCTCACACAATAGAATAGACGAGTTAAAAATCCCGTCTTAAGTGTATGAGATGTATAACTGGGAAAAAATATTTCAAGTTTTTATTTGTCGACATGAATAATAATATCGTCGAAATCTATCGTATTTCCTACTGTCATACTTCATATTATACTATTATATTTTAAGTACCTCAAAAGGAAAAAAGGAATCCTTATAGGATCACTGTGATATCGAATACTCCAGTCTGCTGTCCCTTAGATCTGTCAAATAATGAAACTTATAGGTCAACGCAATAAAAAGATATAGCTGTATTTTAGACCATTTCCGTACAAAATGCAATGAACCCAAAATCTATACGGTATTTCCCGTTGACCTAATGTCTTGAAATTTGGCAAGAAGAAAGGTTTTACAGCACAACCATAGGAATAAATCTGAATTTTTTAATTGTAACACAGTAAAATTGATTTTTTAATGTTTACAAACTTAACTTCGTAATATGTAATTTAGCTTAGAATTTCATTTTCGGTAGAGCATTGTTGGGTGCATATTACCATACCTATTATTTATGATTTTCAGTATGTCATTAATTCATATTCTGTACGGAATCCTCGGTGCACGAGTCCGACTTGCTCTTGACCGGTTTTTGAGTTGTTGGAGAGCCATTTCAAGCTCTTGCTGGCTGATCTCCGGGATATCTGTGTCGGGTCATATAGTCTCCGTAGCGATTTGTACATGCGATGTCCATATAACTTCTCGTTCTCTCTCAAGACTTTCAATAATAATAAATAACAAAAAATAATATAAAAAAGCTTTTAAAAAAGTTATAAATAAACGGATGTCCATGCAATAAATGTTATGTTTTTTCTGTGTTTTTTTTCTGTTTAGATATTTTACAGTGGTACGGAACCCTTTGTATGCGAGTCCGACTCGAACTTTAACATTAAAAAAATATTTGAAACATAAGTCACTTATTCATAAATCATATTTAATTATTTACACGTAACAAAACGTAACAACAACTAAGAATTTCAGGGAAAATGTTCTGTTCTAGAGATAAAATAAATTTCCTTAGAATTATTTGTCTTTATATTTGTTTATTTAGATCAATCTAAACATTAAAACTAACAGGTAAAACCATTATAGCTCGAGAAAGGGTATCTATCGATATATTTTTCCCACCACTATTAGTCGAAAAAATCGATAAAGCTTATTGACATCACTAATGCATGCTTACTTTATTTTTATACATATAATACACAGTATATAGTTGTGATATAGTGTACCCTGCCTCCCGAACCGAACTGTGCGAGAAGGACAGTTGAAGCTTTTTTTGGTATTTGCCTAGTTTTGCCGTGAAATTAAGGGTTTGGGATATAGCTGTTTTCTCAACGAAACGTTAGCCAAATTCAATCATTTTGATCTTATTCTCTTTATCAAAGAATAATCTAGGCCCGTTGGTTTTGCTTTTTCTGAAAATGTTACGTTTACTCTAAATAATGAGTACCATAAGTTGAAAGAAATTTTTTCTGAAATTTTGAGTTTTGAGATGCCCATAATTCTAATTGTAGACAAAATATTGAAAAAAGCAAAACCAACGGGCCTAGATTATTCTTTGATAAAGAGAATAAGATCAAAATGATTGAATTTGGCTAACGTTTCGTTGAGAAAACAGCTATATCCCAAACCCTTAATTTCATATGAAATTTTTTATCTGCTGTTCCCTCTTAAATGTATGAAGCTTGTTCGATATTTTGAGTAATCTCGTAAAATAATGATTTTCTGTGTTATATACCCTCATAAAAATGATTTAAATGCAATGAAAAAACTAAATCTAATACGCATTTTACTATTCCAGGAACTATATATTTTTTTCGACACTTTAAATTATTTGAAAATCCAAATAAAAAATTAAAATTATTTTGTATTTTTAATTTAGAGGGATTTTTTAATGTCCTTTATGTAATAAAACACACAACACCCCAATCTAATTTGATGTAAAGTACCCTATTGCAGGAAGGCTCAAAACAGCAAATGAAAAATAATTTTACATACATAGAAGACTGGTTATTTGCTTGGACTTCAGACGTCAGCTACTTGTTCGAGTTGAATAAAAAGTAATTTTTCTAACTATCTCTATACATATCAAGATATTCTGAACCTCCATTACGATATACGTCACGGAAACCAGCTCAATGTCAAAATATTAATATAATTGATAGTTCAATGGTTGTGCACAATCGACGATGTTACGCGTTGGTTTAGAAGGTGCCTATTCGTTTGACGAAAGTCTCCCAGGTTGTATTCTGTAATGAACACTGAAATATGTTCTGAGTTAAGTCATTTTTCTCGAAGGTAAACACTTCTCATTAATATCTTTTCGAACGCAGTAAATATACCGTCAATTTCGGAAAAATGCTACTTTGAGATCGATGGTGGAATGATTTGCCTTACGAGTATAATATGACCTGATAAGGTTTCATTACGCAATTTTTTTAATTAAATTGTTGTAAAGGATTATGGTAAAATGAACCTTGTATAGAAACATTCTGGACGAATTCTCAATAAATGAGAAACCGATAAACATGCTAAATAATTTATCACTGACACCTCAGAGTCCTCAGACTGCGCATTTCTTTACGTTTACACAACCCATTACGTTATTTTATTACGTTTACGGCAACATATCAAATGACTGAATGGCTTTGTACTCGTAGTACTGAAACTAGGGCAGGCTGAATACACAATGAACCGTCCGCGGCCGGTCTGGTCTGTCGCCAACTGCGGGTACTGGCGACCCACATTACCGATACCAAAGGCAAATTGTCTGGTAGCAGGATTTTTATAATCCGCACCGGTGCCACGAGTAGTGCCAAATGTGAACATAATATACATAAAAAAGACGATGTAAAGTAATTTTGAATGGAATACACTCTCTGTATGAGGGTAGGCCTGAGCCCCTGCAGTGGGGACGTATAAAGGCTGTTGATGATGGTATATACTGTGAATTTTTCACATTAAAGCACTTCACAGATCCATGAGTCGAAAAGTATTCCTAGACCCTCAATATTTTTGAAATACCTATTCAACAATACCGCACACAATGGGGTAGAAGCGGGAAGCTACCTAAAAATATAATTTGATAGATTTTATTCTACCACTTTCTTGACGTGATTAATATGTACCTGTACCAAATTACAGCTGTCTAGTACTAAGAGTCGTTGAGCTAATCCACGGACGGACAGACGGACAGGGCGAAAGTATAATGGTTTCTAGTTTATAACTATAGAACCCTAAAAAGATTGTAAAATTATCCCAGACTCAGGCAAATAAAACCAACACGTCTGTTAATACCGAAATGTAGAACTAAAAATAATTGTTAGATTATGTCAGGAAAGGTTTATAATAAGATTTCGAACTATATAAGAGAATTGCCGAGACTGTTTCATTATTGACGTTATTGGCTATCATAAAGTTTATATTCATTTAAATAATTCCTGGACAGCAGTTGAGAAGGTGATTGTTTCAGCATCATATTGACAGCATATAAGAATAATTTGATTAGATATCAAAGTATTCAAAATTATAACCTCCCTTGGGAGTCGGGGGTAAAAGCATAAAGATATTGTCGCATTATATTCGATTTATTGTATAGTACTAATTGACCTAGATCAAGCGAGTATTGAACCTGGGCTTTACCATTGCCACAATAACTAGGCCACGGTCGGAAACTAACGTGAACCAATAAAAATTGATAATTTACCGAACAATAAATTTTGTGTTTATAATCACGTCAAACAAAAACCTATGATATCATAGTAGGTACACTGGAGGACAAAAATATATACCCACTTTTGGACCATAATCAACACTCTGCGTTGGAATAAGAAAGGGTGAATGTGGCATGGTACTAAAGTAATTAAATAAATAGGACCAGTTGGACTCGCAATCCGATAGTCGCGGGTTTGATTCCCATCGGGGTAAATGTCTGATATACCAAACCGATTTTCGGTGGTAAGGCACTTTTATTTGTTCGCTTGGCTAGATTCCTCCAACTCCATATTTATTAAGGCGATCCACCTCCATCAAACTTTCATACAAAATTTCAGTTGCCATAATCTTTTAAAATATAATAGCTGGATTTGTGATGTCGCGAAATGAGTATCATTAACATACAACTTCACAGTGAATCAAAATTTTCATTTTTAACACTTTTTTTCGATTATTGTTCAAAGCGCCATCTATGAACCATTAGCTGCGTAACTGCTATTGTAGCTAACTATAAAGTTGTAAATTAATGATATTTATTTCGAGACACTGTAATTTCATCTCCTATTTTTATGTAATTACTTATCAAAGCCAGCTATTCTATTTTAAAAGATTATGGCAACAGAAATTTAGTATGGAAGCATTACGAGAGGGATAGCATTAATACGCGTTCGCTAATCATATAATACCTACTTTTTTCGTATGGCATAATGAGTTTCGTGATCAGTGACCTGCCAAAAAGACGTTAAGTCTGCCGCCAAAAAACGTTTACTAGTTTTTGCGTGATGAGAGCACAAACATATAGACTAACAAGGCTGACAATATACAATACAACGGGCTAAGGACATACAAAAATTCTAAATATCTTTGTTTTGGCTTCTATTGCTCTGAGAGAGCTCGAAAATTAATATTTCTTAGGTATATCTAAAGAAATAGTAATCTATTAGCCAGATAATTTAATTTTGTAGTTTGTTATATAAAACAAAAAATACCTTTTAGGTTGGTAAAATGAATTGAGCCACTGCTGCCGATCCTCCTGGACTCTTATCATGTTATACTACTCTTATTATTCACTATGTTTTAATTTATATAATTTTATTATATATAAAGATATAGTACGCTTTTTTATATATGATGGATTTGCACTTTCAATGGATGGATAGCAAAAATACCTTTGCTATCAATAAACACAAAGCCATAATTTTTTATCACCAATTAAAACGACAGCAGGGTAAAACACGCAATCGGTTTCCGCACAAAATTTTAAATTGCGGACTCTTCGGTACAAATTAGATTAGTAACAAAAACAATTACAGGTTTGCATGTCGCATGATCGTCTCAAGAACACAATGTTGTTTACATGGAAATTTGGGTAATGGAAAAACAATAATTGATAGACATTAACCATAATGGCTAATTAAATGCATGGCTAAGGGGAAAATCCGCCAGGAATAAGCCGTGTGAACGACTGAAATGTAAGTCAATAGTGATGTTCTACAGGTCTAACACATAACGTCAAACGACGCCCGACTGAAGTTATGCGTCGAGTGACGTTCCGTAAACACACCCTCCCGTACCGCTCCCACACCTCAGGAAAAGACTCATTGTCAGTTATGCGTTAGAACTATAATTTTATATGCAGTCTATCAGATCCGGCTAAGTTTGGTATATCATTTAAATATATATAATATATATACCTATATTCCTGGATAGATTAGATTATTTATTTCATAGTACCAATTTCAAGATTACAAAAAATATATGAAAATGTCAGAGTGTACAATGATCGTCAATAATATTGAACATGTCAAATATTATATAAAATAAATATCAAACAGTAATTTCAAAATAATATAATATAATATAATAAATCTATAAATCTATCTATTATATACTGTAGTATGCACGTGACATCGTCTGCGTATATATAATTATCATCTTACATGAAAATTTTTCGTTTTCCGTATAGAAAATTGGCCTACATGAAAACTTTCCCGGCTTTAAAATTATCCCACATAAAAACTTTCACGGTATAAAAATAGTCTCCATGCCCTAAAATAAGTGTGTAGCAAATTTCATCACAATTAATTATCTTATGGCATCAGGAGGTATACAACGAAATAAGTCACTTTATATTTTACTAGCTTCTGCCCGCGGCTTCGCCCGCGTGGACTTTATTTTTCGCATTAAAAAGTAGCCTATGTCCTTTCTCAGGGTCTAAAGATTGTCTGTGCCAAATTTCATCAAAATCGGTTGAGAGGTTTAAGCGGGAAAGCGAAACAGACAGACAGAGTTACTTTCGCATTTATAATATTAAATAGTAGGGAAGTAGGGATAATGTATCTGTTGTAAGTGGTGAAAATTAAGGATGTTCGAGTATATTGCATAAAAAACATGCAGAATTTTATTAAACACGTCTTATTATTATAAATGCAAAAGTAACTACAGCACTGTTTGTTGATCTTCACGGCTGAATGGCTCTACCGGTCTTGATGAAATTATGCATACATGTAGCCCGACAGCATATAATTAATATAGCTGAAAGTAGTTTATCCCGGTTAAGTATTCCTGTAGATATTAAGAATCGTGAAAAAAGTTTATTCTTACTAAATTGCGAAAGTGAGTTTTTTGTTTGTCCTTCCCTCCCGTCGTAATGGAAAATCATAGTGACCTGATTTTTTTGTATAGAGATAGGTAAAGGGCCGGAAACGGACATAGGATACTTTCCATCCCGATCGAGCAAGTAGTTCCCGTAGGATTCTTTCGAAAGTCCACGCGGACGAAGTCGCAAGCAAAATCTAGTACATAACAACTATAAAACTATGCCTTGCTTTTTTGAAGTGATACAAGATTGAGGATACTCTGCAATTATTCAAAATGACATACTCCATACAATATATTTGACTCATTTATTTCAAACACACATAAGAAATATCGAATCAAACTTGTGGAAGAAACACACAAGAAAAATCAAATGCAATCCAATCGTAATGTACTTACATGACGAAGCCACCGCATTCAATGTAAAGTCACTAGTTTAAAAAGGCACTGAAGGAAAAGGGATTGACTTTAGTTTCATAACAATGTATTTTGTTCGGTTTATTTAGGCGTAGCGAACGCGGGGAGTGCGCTACGCTTGCTACGAACTACTGACTCGAATTTACTGAATTGGTGCCGCGTAGCTGATTATCCACGTAGCACACCGTAGCAAAGAAACTCGTAGCCAATAACCTGACCCTAGTAAATTAATATTTATGATCACGAGAATGCCCCCTTAATGAGTACAATCACCGTTTTGTAGCAATATTTCTAATGTCAAAGACTTTGTGTTTCTACCAAGAAAAGGCCGGTATGTAAACAGAAAAGTTTTGTACATAAGTAAATAAGTATACTACTTAAGTCAGAATTAAATGACAACTCATTCTACAAGTAAATTAAAACTTTAAAAATTTCTACGCAAGAATCATACGAGAAAAAAATGCATTTTATGCCGAAAATGCCTAACATCAGCTGATACCCTTCAAACTGCTGAATCGTTTTTTTTTACCAAATATAGCTAAGAACCACTGCAGGAAAACTTGCTTTGACATAAAAAAAAAACCGCATCAAAATCGGTCCATCCGTTCGAGAGCTACGATGCCGCAGACAGACACACATTAGCGTTAAACTTATAGCACCCCTATTTTTGCGTCGGGGGTTAAAAATTAGTTGAAAAATTGGATAAATGATTTTATAATATGACAGATTTTTTTTAAATACGGTTTTTGTAAATCATTCCGCTATGCCTTTGCAGGTTGTACGTCTATCATTGTGTACAGTGATGTATAATATATGAATAAAATAATATGAATGGATCTGTCTCTGTCCCTCTGTCTGTTTGTTTGATGCTTTTACACGACTAAACAGCAGAACTGTTCTCGATAAAATGTAGCATGTTCGTAGCCTATACGCGGAGCATTTCGACAAACATAATTTACTCTATAAAAGCTAAATCAATATTGGCTGTGTAATATATTGTTAAAAATAATCCTGCTAAAATTTGAATTATTAAACGTAGAGCTAATAAAGATCCAAAATTTCATCAAGCTGAAATATTTGATGGGGAGGGTAGGTCAACTAATTTAAGTTACTCGTACACTTAATTAGTTGCATTGAGAAATAATGCTGTTAGGTGGTAACGTTTATAATGAACTACAGTTTCCTCTTTTTACGAACTTTAGTGCGTCTAAAACACAATTTATTTATTGTTGTGTTGTTTAACTTTCACTTGAAACCCTGGGCGTGCCGCCGTCAACTTTGGCTCGAGTTTGCTGGGAGCACCAAGTTTATAAAACACCAAACACAAGTTGTTATAGCGTGCTCGCCGACATTTCCGATTCAGAATATTTAGTTTGACTTCTAAATAGTTTGTCATAAGGTTGATTGTGTGACGAGGTGTAGTCCTTCACTCTGGTAGTAGCAAAAGCAGTTTTGGAACACATCTATTTTCTATTTTTTTGAATGGAAAATCACCCGTGGTACTACCACTAGTTCTACTTCAAGATATGGATAATCATATCTTAGAAAATACAAATACAAAAAAATACAAAAATATTTATTGGATAAAACAGTTGAGTTAAATAGTTACAATGTTGACCGAGGCGCTGTCATCGCTATTTTTATGCGATCCATCATGGCTACAGCGCAGCGGTAAAAAATAGCGTAATGAAGTATCAATTAAGGAAAAAAGTGCAGTGCAATAGCAAAGTTTTAAATGTTCTTACTGTCGACGAAGTTCCTAATATGTATAGGTAATCCTAGTTTATTCCAATAACATTTTGAATGAGCACCCTACAATATGATACGGCCAATCATGGATGGACGAACGTTGACGATCAAACGATATTACGACGCCAGTACTACTTGGGAACATCAGTGTGACGCTACTTAATTCCAAATTATTTCACGACAAATTGTATGAAACATAGTAAAGCATCAAAGGCGCTACTAGCGCATTGTTGGCGACAGTGTCCCTACATGATATATGGTAGAGAATGGATGTTGATTTTGCCCCGTTTTAGATTTGGTAGGTTTATTTTCGCTGTATGGAGTCCCGTCTCATAATACGTAGTATAAGTATATTACATACTCTTCAAGGAACATCATGAAATGTCACCATATCATGAAACGATCGGTCACTTCTATACTGCAGTCAGTGGCGGATTTACCAGAAGGCTGAGTAGGCTGGAGCCTAGGGCGGCAGATTTTAGGGGGCGGCAAATTTGGCTTAAAAATTTGTGACTTACAAAAATACAGATAAAATAAACGACGATAGCAATACATGTATTTGACAAAGACGTACGTTTTTATTTAACTTTCTAAATGAAACAAAGGACAATAGGACCCTGTCCCGTTGATACCAATACAATACCGTGGGCTCCGGGTAGTCTATCTGTCGGACAAAAAACTAAAAACAAGGACCATTCCCTGACCACATGTTGACGAATGAGATGTGCAATTGTAGGGTTCGGTAGTATCAAATGTTGTGCCCAAATCGTATTATTTGCCTACACCTGAACTAATATTATTGATATTTATTGGATCCAAGGTTCGGGTTAGTTAAGTAGAACTCATTAACCGTAACTAACGATAACCTATGTTTTATTATTATTATTATTATTGAAGATAGACCAACACTTGACCTCAATCTCACCTGATGGTAAGTGACGATGAGGTCGAAGATGTTACGTGTTGGTCTAGAAGGTGCCTATTTACTCTTACATGTACATTAAGGTAAGCTGTAATATTTTCTTACTAACATCTGATATCAATTGTGCTTGCCGTGGGTCTCCCAAGAGGGTGCCTGTTTTGCACAGCGACTTAGCATCGCTATGCAGCTTTCGTAACTGAACAAGATAATTTCAAGTATTTCGAACAAAAAGCAATGAAATTAAGCGTATCGAAACAATATACAACACAGATCGGAAAAAGACAATCGAAAAAAATATATTTGATGAAACACCCGAAGAAGGTATTAGAATGGCTGAGAGTGAAACTTTCAGGGTTAACACGTTTCTCTTCCTAATAGATAGACTCGTATCTGAGTTAGAAAAAAACAGCCAAGTGCGTGTCGGGCTACGCGCAGTGTAGGGTTCCGTAGTTATCCGGAACAATAAGTTTACGGTTTAACACGAATAATGTCTAAAACGGGCCCAAACAGGACGATGTACAGTAATTTTGAATGATATTGGAACGAAACCTTCATAATGTCATCTCCAAGTATATTATATAATCTTATACCTTTAAACGAGCAATTCTTGTATATATATAATCCGGATCTCCAAAACGGCACAAACGATTTCGCTGAAATTTGGTATTTGGGGGTATTCGGGGGTGAAAAATCGATCTAGATTAGTCTCATGTCTGGGAAAACGCGCGTTTTCGAGTTTTAATGCGTTTTTTCCTTCGCATTATTCGACGCAAACATATTAAACCATGGCGGAGTGGTTACAGCGCTTGCTTTAAAATCACAGGCGTCCAGGGAGTTCGTATCCCGATCGCGAAAATGTTTTTAAATATATATTTTGGTGTTTTTAATTATTATTTTTTAGCTCCAAGCAAAGCTCGGTCGCCCAGATATTACAACTTATTTAAGCCAATTTAGTCGTGATAGTTTTCGTTTCAACTTTAGTGTACATACTACTTCTGTGATTTTTTCCAAATTTTTATAAGCAACAGTTTATCAGATAGAGGCTGAGGATGCTCGATTCTGACGAAAATTATCAATTTAAAGTTTAATATTTCGTAAACGGATACCTGAATCGAAAAGTAGTATTACTAGACCCTAAATGTTTTCGAGAGTCCTATTTAACGATAATATTGCGGCAAAAATTGAATAGCCTACGGGCGGCAAATTTGTAAATCCGCCACTGATGCAGTGTTATGTATCACACCTGTGAAACAACATCTATTTTAGTGCAGTAATTTCTTCGTGATGCGCTTATAAACATACAGACAGGAAAGCCAAAAAGTCCTATAGCTCTGACGAAGGCCTCTCATATTATTATTTTCTGAAATATATTTTATGTACTGACATCTACGTCTACGTCAGTTTAGCCAGTTCGATCAGGATAATAAGTACGAGTAGCATAAATATTTTACCGACTCTTCAATTATCCCTATACCAAAAATCTAGTCATTCTGCCTCTCCGTTAGAACATGAAATATGGATAAACAACTCACTGTATGGGACGGTACGGTACTGTACGCATGTATAAGTCACATTTGGTGAAAATTTCGTGGTTGTCCCTGTAATACCTTTTTCAAGGTAGGTGTGAAGTGTAGATTAACTTTTGGGTCAATGCCATTAGCAGCGTACTTTTAAATGTTTTTGCATTTAATGTGCATTTTAAAATAAGAATTTCAACAAGGCGAGGTCGTATTGAAACGCTGGCCTGGCTGTTTTCTGTTTTAATTTTAATCAGAATAAGTAGGATAAAATATAATTATATATCTACCCGATTGCCCCGCGTGTGTCGCAAAAGGCTACAAGGGAACAAAACTGTTCAGGAGGCAATGAAATCTATACCTATATGCCATGCCAAGAACATCATATTGTCCAGTCCGCCTGCCAAGCGTGGTGATTATGGGGAATCCCCTAATGGAAAGTCCGAGTCCAACAGTTGGTGTTCTCGACATCGAGAGCAGACTCCAGAGCGGGAGATACGTTTTTCTCCCAGTTCCTCACAGGACGGATACTTTAAACTTTCTTAATATTTATTATTATGTCTCTCAATTTAAATTAAATTAAGGAAGCTTAAGTTGTTAATATGATATAAAGTTCTTTTCGATCGAATGAGGTTTGTATACACGCGCATGTATTAAAAAATTCGCGCGCGACATAGTACCGATTTGGTACCACTTCTTGAACTGGTTACTTTCTTGCGGGGAGAGGTAAGGTATCGCGGATCGGTGGGACTATCCCTTCTGTACGTAGTACTATATTAATTCTGTGACCATGTGTCAACAGGAAGCAAAAACAATTAGTAACTTATATTCCTTCCAAGTTTGATATTTAGCTATACTTCAAGGTGTGAGTGAGTTCGTGAATCAGTTCAAGTAAGTGTAGTGGCCTCACTTCCCTGAACGATTTATTATTTATTTGTAACGATTTCCTTACATTAAAACTTCATGGTTAGCAATAGAGGTGCTATCTCGGCTGGCAATCGATTTATTTGGCGAGTTGCCAGTCGCTAAGGAGACGGGATCAAAACAGTGATAGCAGGAAATACGGGCCAGTGGCATACCTGGAGTGTGCACTTTCAGCGTACGTAATAAATATAATAAAGAGATACAGTACTCGACGCAAGTGCCGTCTTTTTAAATATACATATGATTAGCTCTTGGCCTTCATCTTACCTAATGGTTGCCTGATGGTAAGTGACGATAAGGCCGTTAGATGGTAATCGTGCGCGCCTAGAAGCCTCAAGCTGCTATTAGTACTGCTGTTTGGCGGCAGACTTAGGACATGGTCTTAGATAGCCAGGCAGAAATAGAAAATGCCCTAAACTATGAAAACAAGCACTACCACTCCCACTGGGAATCGAACCCGGAACCTCCGGATTGTGAATCCAACATTTAGCCATAGGCCACGGAATCGGTTATATTGTCTCAAGTCGACAGCCTAAGAAGCTACTGATTGAGATAATCAGCTGTGACAGTCGCACGAACGGACGGATCGACAGATAAACCAGAATAATATTATATAAAAAGGGTTCCGTACGTTTTCCGTACATAGGTTCATTAAGGTTCATGTTCGGAACCCTAAAATGATTCCCGGACTGCTTGATGCTTTGGCTGTTATTCAACCGGTTTCGGTAGGCCACGTCCCTATTAACTGACGGCTTCTGGGTGATAGCTGAGCATCCTTCCATCTTACAGACGTATCGTCACTGGTGATGTGAATGCCAAGGGCAAACCCATTGTGAAATAGTATGTAATTTACAGTAATTAAACACAAGTTGTATGCACACGCGGTACATTAATTATTTTTAGATTGTAATGCATAGAATTCATTAGATGATAAATTAATATCTTAGGAACGTGATAGGTGTGCCTCAAATACGCCCCTGTAAGAAAAAATTACAAAAAACTTTTGCTGAACAAAAAATATAGCTGTGCTGATTTACTTGCTCAGTGGTGCTGTGGTCTGTCTAAAGAAAGCTAACTTCACTGAGCAAGTAATCACTACGGCTAACTCCAGAAAAGAAAAATATATGCGTGGTAAACAAATCATGAGCAATGATATATAGTGTCTATAATTACATTACAAAATTCATCTACAACAAAAATAAAATACATACCGTCACAGAATAACTTTTGCACTGTCTATAACAGGATACATTTTACTTTGCCATCTAAAAAACCGAAAAACCTTAAAGAAATTAGTTCATTTCTCGAACGGACTTCTTCAAACCAAACTGTCAAAATGTTTATAAAAGTCATAAAAGGATGTCAATATAAAAGAAAACAAACGAGATCATTGTAAAATTCATAGATATAAAATAAATATATACGAAACTTACTCTGAGGTTGAAACGGTTGATATCAAGTTGATATCGACACAGGATATCGATTAACTGCCATTCGAAAGAGGCAATCGATTTATAATTTTAATTGGCATGCTTCTAGATTCTTGGCGCAAACTTGAATAATGGTGGTTCATTGCAATTTTTCGTAATTCGTTAATAATATTGTTATGTGTGTTTTTTGTGTTATAATGGTGTGATATAGTGCAAAAAGTGTCATGAATGGTGTTAAAGTATCAATTAGGCAAAATTGTGAGGGTTTCGACGCCATCGAAAGGGTTTACTATGTCGAGTACATTCGGCATATGGACTCTTTCGAATTATGCTGAAACCAAGCCAGCCTTTGAAATTCTCGTCAAGTATCGTCAAATCAAGCGATAAAATGTACACATTAAACATTTTATTGAGAAAACTAGGTTAGGTTAGGTTTCATTGAGAAAGATATATTCAGAGTAGGCTGTATGGCTTTGTACCTTTGACTTCCCATTCGGGAGAATTAAAAAAAACAATTGTCAATAAAAACGTTAGTTGTCAATTGGTTGTCAGTCAACTAGTTCTTAATAATAATAAGGTGATAATAAGGTTGGGTGCACTGAGCAAGTAAATAACTAGTTGGGTGGATTTGGTGTTCTTTTTATGGTTTGTTTGTTTGGAGCACAGAACAGAACACTATTACTTTGTATTGTTCTGTGCCGGCTACTGGCTAACAGGATATAAATAACGCTACTGGCTACTGATTTGAAACGTAGTGATTACTTGCTCAGTGCTGATTTGGAGACCAGAGCTAACATGGGACCCTCTAACGTCCTCTTTTATGAAAAATGTAGACTGTGTCTTGAACGTGCTGGCGCCTGTGACATATTTGAGATAGAGAGTTTAGCGGAAGATATATTTCTGTGTATAAGGGTCAAAGTAATCATTCTGTATATTTATTTGGTATACGTTGAGTATACTCCTACTTATCCCAAAAATTGGTTAAGGTGGACAAAAGGCGGCGCATAGCTTCAAGTCCCGCCTTTTTTAAAAACTAGATGATGGACCAACGCTTGACCGCATTAGTGCCCCCTTTTATGCACAGTAACCAAACGATTAAGTAATTTGGTAGTAATTAATGAAATAATATATGTTGAGATGTGGATATTTTCATTATGTTTTTTATTTTAGGTCACTTCCTCCGACAATTTGCCCCAGAAAATATGTGAGAGTTGTTGTAGAATAGTGAAAAGTTGTAAGGAGTTGAGAGTGGTAGCAATGAGGAATGATTCTCTTTTACATAGGCTTTTTGATGATGAAGAAGAATGTAGTGATGTGAGTATATCTAACTTCAGCTCTGGGTTGTAGAATCATGCAGCAACAGTCAGTGGTTCACAAACTTTTCTGGACCAGGAACCAAGAGAATTTATTGATTCAGTGACTACAAAATAGTAATTCTAAATATTTAATTTGAAAAATCATTACTTAAAGTTATATATTGTCTTGTGTCCACTTGCCCATGTAAGTAATAATTTATTTTGAAATTCTAACTTTGTTTCATGGGCCTTAAATTTTTCTCTCTTTTGGACCATAAGTATCAAATTGTCTTCTTGACAGGGTTAGGAAGGATGTTCACTCAGTGTGTCTTTACCAATTCATCACTTTCGAAAAAACAACAACTAGTAAAACTTCTAAAATAGATTTCTTGACCAGTATTCTTGTGACATTTGTAGTAAAATTGCTACTGGTTACTTCCAGGGATCAGATATTATTAAAATTGCAGTACCTAATGAAATACAAAAAGAAAACGAAGCAAAGTCAAAGCATAGTAAGAAGAGAACAGAGTCTTCTCCATCGAGACCTATGAAAAGAACTCGTAGTTCTCAAGATAATATAAATGAAAAGGTATTGAAATATGATTTTTATTATCATTTTACTAGGTTATACTTTTAAAATATTATGTCATCATCATGGCCTCGGATCACCCCAGGAGGCATGCAGGGACATCAAGAGTCTCACAAACTTCTTGGAAGATCGGCTGGCTAGACTAGCAGGCTCTATATCCACCCGTGCACAATGGCTAAGTGCGGAAACCATATAGACAACATTAAAATAACTGGCCAAGTAAGTGGCTACACAGTTGGTTTCCTGTTAAATTAAAATTAAATTAAACTTTTTTGCAATAAGGTAGTATCTGTCATAATTTATTTTGTATGAAAGTGCAATGAAGCTAATGAACAAAGTAAGAAAGTTTGGGAACTAAATTTTTTTCTTTCTTTTTCAGAACAATGTAATTAGTGAGGCACCAACAATAGCAGTAAGGAAGGATCTATATGAAGAAACCGTAAGTGTTAAATTAATGTACATTTCCAGATAAAAACATGCTGGTTCCCATGATTTACAATACTGACATAGTAAGGAGGCTCAAAAAGACAAACTGTAGTGAATTTAAAAAATATATAATGTTAGTGCTTTAGTGAATGAGCTCTTTGCCTTAGCTAATAATTTTCAATGTCAGATAGCTATCTTAGGCACTATATATTTTTTTTAGAAGTTTAAGTTAAATTTAAATTACTTATTAGATATGTCAGATAGACTGTTATAATTTTTTTCGGGATTTTGAATTTTAAATGGGGGCTGCTATGTTATTTTTTCTGTAATTAATAATAATTTGTATTTCCTCAGGGACCACAAATATTGTTTAAAAAAGATGTTGTCAGCAATGGAGAGACAATTGGAACATTTCATAGAAAAACTGGGTTCGAATGTGCAGTAAGTTCCATATAAACATCCTTTTTTATTGAATGTAAATGATATACATACATGTATGCATCACATAGAAGGTAATAATTTCAGACATGCAGCAAAAGATACGAAACTCACAAAAAGCTGTACCTCCATTATCGCAACCACAAAAAGACCATAACATGTCCCCTGGACACCTGCGGAAAGATGTTTACCACCAAAGGAGATCGTGACAAACATGTAAGGACACACACAGGGGAGAAGCCTTACAGCTGCAATGTAAGTACTTTATCAAATTAATACATAATCCCACAATACATTCTGGGGTGATTTTTGCCTTCATACTCTAGTGGCTGCACAAATACTTGAACTCATAATCTTGAGGTCACTGTTTCGTATCCCATATGAGTATCTCCATCTTCTTTTTTCGCTCTCTCTTCCAAATCTGTGCTCAGTCATTAAACTATAAGTTTGTAAGTGTTGCTCGGCGAATATATGCATAGAGTATCCGGCCATTGCCAGATCTCCTTTCTGTATCAAAGGATTTTATTCCTTCTTAGCTTATTTACATGTCCGGTCACTTCCAATAGGCTGGTGGAGGTTTCAAGCCATGTTCAGTGCTTGCATCTGCAAAGGGCGATTACCCCAGCAACGGTGGTTGCGCTGAGGTGTTGGTGAATTTCACCTGTTTTTGAGGTGCATCAGAAATTATCCTGAAGTTGTTGTTTTGGGCGCCTTGTAAGCACATGATGTTTGAAGGAGCATCTATCTGTCTGGTAATTTGTTTGTTTGGTGGCCTTTTCTATGGCTGCTGTACACCCGAATACAAAAATATGTATCCATGTTTGTATCATGTCATAAAGATATTTCTGTTATAGTTTGTCGTTTATTTCTTTTAATTATTATTTAGGTAGGTTTGGTTTAAGAAGAGCGGAATTTCCTGGCACAGGTATTGTTATACTTAAAAGGAGATACCAACCTTTAGATAAGTTTTTAAAAAAATAAAAATATTTTTTTTTCATGACTAAAATAAACTGAAAGTCTTGCTATGTGTGTTGAGGGAAATTTCAATTAGAAGAGAATGTAACATGTTTCAAAACGTGGTGAATGGATACATATGTTTGTACTCGATGGTACCTAAGTCTACTGTAAACAGCAGTGTTAATAGCTCTTTTGTGTTAAGGAAATGAAAAATAGTCAGTGCCTCATTGAATTCAGGCTTCTGGGTGAGCACACCCTGACGCTTTATCACCACTTACCATCAGGTTGGAGAATAAGATTCCTGTTTTATCTATTCTAGATATGTGACAAGAGTTTCACACAGCAAGGCACCCTGAGGGCGCATAAGGAGTCCGTACACAGTATGAAGTTATCAACTAGCTGTGTTAAATGATATTGATCATCATCCCGGACGGCATAGAATAATGGAGTATTGAGCATGACAGACAAGCCAAGTAATGGTGAAACTTTGACCCATAGAATATAGGACACTAATTGAGGTTTAAAGTAGGTAAAAACCAAATTATTATTAGAAAATGCACAACTGATGGTTGCCTGAAAATCGAGTGTAAATTATTTACATGATCTGAATGTCCTAATTATGGTAGCGTTGAATCATGAATATGTAAATTGAATTCTACAATGTTATGCAATTTCTTCCAGATAAGTATTGATTCTTTGTTATTTAGTTGCATGTTCACGGCAAATTACTTGAAATAAAATATCAGATACAATATACATCTTTAATTTATTTTGATAGTTACAATTACATATAAGTAATGTTATTTACATATTATATCTAAAATCTAATAAATAAATTGAAAATCTGCATCATAAAGGATCAATTCAATAACAACAGAGTTGTCAATTTAAAAAAAATCATGTTTTCTCTCATGTTTAAAACTATTGATTTTAAATACCAAGGAATGACCGTGGTAATAATAAATAATAATTTATATTACATAAATTATGATAACTTCATTTTAAACTTAAGAATGTATGAGAGTACTTGACATCCAGCCACAAAATGTGATTTTAGAATTATATCAATTAATGAATTAATGATGCAAAACTGCACTTTGCCTTTTAAAATTGAAGCTCAATATATCGATTTAATACAACTGACAGAGCCAATTATGTGTTCTCTATATAGTAAGGTATGCCCCAGACTCAAATCCTGGTTATTCGTTGGTCTGGTCTGGTTAGAACAGTAATCACAAAATGCTTGAACATATGTTACAAACTGTAACCACGAAAGTACTTAGAACGGAGCATGAATATCGGAATAGTAACCACGAAAGTCCTTAGAATGGAACATGAATCACGGAATAGTAACCACGAAAGTCCTTAGAATGGAACATGAATCACCAGATAGTAACCACTTAAGTCCTTAGAACTGAACATAAATCACAATATATCACCGTATTCTTCAATGGAATGCGTATAGTAGTAGCAGGAAGGTGCAGACCGCCACCACGAGGCCTATGATGAGTGAGTCCCGCCGCTTGCGGGCGTTTATACGGTACATCAGGCTGTTTAACATCGGGAATCTGTTGGAAAACAACTTGTATTAACATACTGTAGGTAAGGATCCCCCGATGCTCTTTGTCGCCACACCCCCGCGTCCCTGTACCGCACGGGCGAGGACTCATTTAAACGGTCGGTATACCGCTTCTTGCAACTACACATCTATGTAGACATAGTACGGCACTTTCTTTGCAATAGGCATCGTGAGCGTCAAATTTTACGATTGATAATGCCGTTTTAGAAATCGGCCATTTAAAAAAAATATTTTGATACACCCAGTGTCAATCTATGATACCTATCATCCTAAGATCCATCAAGCCTCTTAAAACATGACCCTCCCTGTGGCGCAGTCGGATAAAAATAAATACCTGTTTGTGATATCGTTGAATCGTGTCTGCATCCGTTTGAAGGAGTGCCGCTGCGAGCTGAGGTGCTCGCGCGCTTCCATCGCTATGTTTATCTGCTCATCAACTAGCATGTGCGAACTGAAATCACGTAATAATTACGTCGACGAAAGTCGAATACATTTTGGCTTTGTCCAAGTTGGATTGCTTAATAATCTGTTACATAACCACTAATGGCGTCAAAAGCACCATGCAGTTCGTCCAAATTAATGAATAAACCTAGTAATATGAGTGAAAATGAATCCAAATGAAGTGATTTTAATGTTGTTGTTTTTTAATTTTAATCATCAGGGAGTAAAAGTTCTGGAAGTCCCCCTACTAGACGGACCGACGACCTGGTTAAGGTCGCGGGGAGTCGCTGCATGCAGGTGGCACGGGACCGGTCGATGATGCGTACTATGAAGGCGGCCTATGTCCAGCAGTGGACGTTTCCCAGCTGATGATGATGAATCACGGTCGCCTTACATGAAACGCTTATTGTCAATGATAATCAATTCTGCAAAATGACTACTGGGTAGCTGTTTTGTTAAATGCAACGGAAAAACAATCCAGTTAGACATTTTACAGCTGATTTACATTATGGAGCTGTTTAATAAACCAGCTGAGAGTTATGTAAAACACCGTATTAAGCAATAAAACTGATATTAGCAGGTGGTCTACACTGACCTGTGCAAGTGGTTTGACTCCTTGGTGTATTGGTCTCGTCGGCTGAGTCCGGCCAGGGCGGTCGGCGGTGGACTGCCGCCGCGCAGCAGCTCCTCGCGTTCGCGCCGCGCGCTCACTCGGGACGACGTCTTAGAGAATTCTTGCTGGTAATCCTGTTACAGCAGTGACATTACTGCTATGGTAAGTAGTTACATGAAAATAGTACATAATCAGTGTGTGTTGCTGAAAAAAATATGTTTCAGAATTTTCTTGATAGTGTATTTTGGAGGAAACCGTTATATCTATCCAACGTTTGCATTACTGTTTGCATGTCAAAACATTGGCTAAATGTGTGATCTAGAATAATTTTCTTGAACATCTAAAATGTACCACATTTATTGCAAATAAAGGTTTATCTTATCTTAACGACAACACCTGCCCCCACTATTCCAAACTCATGGGATGGATTAGAGGGCATAAATTCATTCCACTTTTCATGTATGGGTAGTCGCCAGTGATGACATACGGAACTGAAATGTGGTCCTTTACTGTGGGCCGAATAAACAAGCTCAAAGTCACTCAGCAACAATGGAACAAACCATGCTTGTAATTTCTCTAAGTGATAAAATCCGGAATGAGGATATCCATAGTCAAACTAATGAAACTAAACAAAAAAAAACGACATGGAGAACGGATAACCGATGGGGGCATAAAACTTCTTGAGTGGCAACCATGTCCTGGGAAATGTGTATTGTACTAGATGGACCAATGACCTAGTGAAGGTTGCAGGGACTCGCTGGACGCAAGTAGCTTGGACCAGGCCTATTCTAACAGTGGACATTTCCTGGTTGATGATGATGAAGTGGCCAAATGATTAGTGCAAGTATTTATTTCTTACCAGCTGTGTAATGATAATCGATAGTTTGAGTCAGAATAACTTTTATGCATTTGTTAAACAGAGTGTCCAGCTATGGAACCTCTATCCCTAAATCCTTCCGACGAGCCCCTTCCTTACAATACTTCAAACTACCCTAAAAATGTTATCGGTTCTTCGAGCGATGTGGCCTGCCCATTGCCACTTCAGCTCACTGACTCGTCGAGCTATGTAGGTGACCTTCGTTCGTCTACGGCAATAATATATAAATAATACAATAAAGATTATTTAAATTGAATTGAATTTGAATTGTTTCTAAATAAAAATAACATACCATAAGAATCTCTCTGTGTCTCTTAATGGTGTGCATCGTGGCCGTACCACTGGGCGCCATTTCAGCCATTTTGTCGTTTATTGTCGATAACTGTACATTAATAAAAAAACGTAAAAAATGATGATAAAATTTGCACGATAAGAAGACAGTGTGGACCAAGTGTCGTCTAAGGTAAATATTATTCAAAAGGTAGGCAGCAGCTTCTACCTGTGTAACAATATTATTTTAAAGTGATCACCGGCCAAGATCATAGAGAGTCCGATATTGTGATGGCCTCTCATGGCTTATTTTCAGCAGTGGACCGTAGCTGTTGATGCTAATGGTTATAAAACATAATTCTCTAAACTATACTATGGGCTTATGCATAACTCACCCGACGGTAAGTGATGATGAGTGTTATAAGCATCTATAGTTCTCACCCAGAAGCATTGACTGGATAGTGATGCATTGGCTATATTCTCTTTTATTATTTGAACACAACAGCACTTTTCTAACAGAACAAAATAATGTAATAATGTGAAATCATTATTTCCAGGATTCCTTACACAAAGGGTACCCAATGTGACTCTTAGACTGTTAAACTGCTGTATCTTTTGAAATTTCAGAGTATGCTGTGGTCGCGACCTCAATAATAACATACAATTTAAGGTTTTTTAGTCGCGTTTTTTGCTAATTATTGTACAGTGGTACAACACCCCTTGACAAACTTTTAAAAAAGAATGAAGAATTGTAGCTTAAATTTAAAAACTTTAAATTATTTAATTCATTAAATTTTATTCACCTAATTAATTCACTAATCAAATTATTTAATGCAATAAGAATGTTATGACATCTCCCAGGTGTTCACTGTCGTAAAAGTCAACAATGGAACCACAGTGAAATTAAGCTCCACTTCTATGTCACATGGACTCCGCTTATGAATTATAATAACACCAAGAGGTCTATGAACATGTTACTGCACTCTGTGGCCTAATTTAACGTGAAAATACGTAAAATCACTTGCATACCTTATTAAGTAGTTGCTGCAACTCCATCGAGAGTGTGTCGAACATGTCATCACTGTTGATGAGCGGAACACTTTCAGAGCTCAATCCTGAAGATCCAGAGCTGACTCCCAGTTTGCTGAAGGCCACTAGCTTCACATCTATGTCGTTTTCTAGAAGACGAGCCTGTTTTCGCAGCTCTGAAATCCCAAGAAAATTAAAATTAGGGCTACTTATTTTTTTCTTCTGATAATGGGCTGCTGACTGGACCGATGTTAGGTTACTTAGATCACCTAAAGATAACTCTCCTCAAAAGATTCTGATTAGCGTGTCCTACAACTAAATAAGTAATATTTTATTACTGATGGATGGCTGATGGGTGAAGTGCAGTTTTCTTAAATCAGTCTTCATGGACTCCACAATACAGCTTACATTCGTGTCTCATAGTTATGTTACTATGTTCAGTACAGCATTGTCTGAATTTCAACTAAACCCTGTAACCTGCCTAACACCAACTAACAAATGTACTATTCTCTTCTCCTCGCTGACAGCCTATTGTGTACCTGTGCCCAGCGAGGCTAAATAAGGAATAAAATCATTTGAAAATCCTCTATGCAGATATTTTCAGAGCAACACATCTGCTTATAGTCTAATACCTGATACAAGATTTTGAAGAGGAAAAGAAGTACTTGTTATTGACTTAAAAATGCAGTCGCTCATAAACCTTTCAACAGTATGTTTACTAGTTTACAGTTATTAGCTAGCTAAGTACCTGTATATAAAAATATTAACATACACACAATATAGTAAATATGTAGGAACTGGATATTTAAATCTCTCGAGATATCAATTTTTAAGCAATCGTTTTGCAACGTCACTGGGTTAGTAACCGGTGCATACTCAACGTTTTTAATTAATTTACATACCTTCCCAAGATGAGCTTGTAAGGGAAGACATGTTAATTGAATTTTCCCTCTTTTATATGTTGTGAATCAGTTTTTCACGCAATTAAAGTAATTAAGAGTAGCTTGGAAAAGAAACAACAAGCAAAGCAAGCAGCTGATTTGACAGTTGTTTTCTTAGGAAGTGTTGGCCCATTTTTTAATAAGTTTTATTCGTGACTATGGATACCAGTCCTTAAGTCGGAATAATAAAAGTTATTTTAACAGCTAATTAACAAAATTAAAATTTTCCTAGGCTATTTACAATAAAAACTATAGGAGGAAAAAATCGGAGTGAATTGAGTTTGAAGTCTCTATGAGTTTCAAGTGCAGGGTTTTAAGATTTTACAAAAAACTAAGACGACTAAGATATTCTGATTAAACAAAAACGTGACCAAAACAAACCTGAAAGACAACAGAATCAAAATTCATAAAAAAAAACATTCCCAATCCCTCCCTATCATTACTTGCTCAGTGGGCCATATTTGCGCCTCTCTCATTTTGTTCCGGCTCAGTAATGGATTTCATTTGCCGGCTCCGGCATCTGGTGCCGACTACAGCAGTGGAGGCACATCCAAATTGTAATAATAAATGTATTCATATTTTGGGAATAACACACTGAAATCGATGTTTCACAGGACTATCGAATAATTTGACTTTGAACCGAAATTATAAGTCAATGTTTTTTGGTGATCAATTTTATTAAAAATATAAGCATTGGGTCATTTATTTTCAATTAAATAGGATATTATTTATAAAAGTGGTGTTATCTCTTTCTATCCAATATATATTTTAGTACGACTGAAAGAGACAAAATGATTGATAATTTTGTTTCACTTATCAATTTGTTATTTTACATAAACACGTATAAGAAATGGTTTCTAATTACTGTTCAGGTAGTAATTAAAAACAATAAAAAAAAACTTAGACAAAATACGTGATATGAATGATCGAAAATTACAGCTGTACTACTTTCTCGGTCCAATTTGGAACACGTCAGACTTAACTGTCAACTGTCTCTTTTACTCATACCAATTATTCCGACCCAATTTACTTGCTATCTTTTTCACTCCACTACGTCAATCAATCGCGCACCCCTCCTCTCAGTATTTCTTTCTTCTTTTTGTGTTTCGCAACGAAAGCGGTATTGAATTTTGTGCTGTTTTCCCTTTTCATAACTTATTTGTGCAAATTACTACTACGGCTGGAATAAGGCTGAAATATAAGTTTGTGTGTTACAATATGTGAATCTGTGATAAAAGTTAAACAGCAAACATCATGCAAATGGCCTCGGCTTCAATTGTGGGTCCTAAAAGGCCTGATTTAAAGCTCGACAAAATATGTCGGGCGTGCCTACAGATCAAAAAAGACATGAGGCCACTGTTCGAACAACTGACAGCAACAATGTTAATGAGTATATGCAAAGTGCAGGTAAGAAATCATCGAAAATTGCTATTTTGGAAATGTATCGTTGTCTCTTTCACACTCATAGGAATGTTGCATGTCAGACGACGATAGCAGTTGTCCTCGCGTCGCGTCATCTTTGTTTAGAAAAGTCATTGAAATTCAAGATTCCTTCGTGCGTTTGTGCGTGCTCTCGAATTCGATTGAGAAATGTACTGCTATCTCGTTCTGTTTAGTAAGCATCTAGTAGGAAGTAAAAGAGATGCTAGTTATAATGGGAATGACTGAGATAGATGGTTTAATTTTTAAATGTTTTTGATTTGAAGAAGGCGGGAAACAATAGTAGTTTTATAAAGCCGTTTACTACTTCCCAACCATTTCGAAGCTGATATGAAAATATTTGTTGCTGTTGTTTGTTTCTAACATTATAGCAACATGTACATGCATACGAAAAAAATATTATTTCCTCTTCCCCCATGTATAAAGGCCACAGGTTGTGTGGTGTTGGCTTTAGATTAGGACCACCCCCTGTGATCCCGTGGGTGTCGTAAAAGTCGACTTAAGGGAAGAATATTCAGAAAATCCACTCATATAAAGTCCTATATCTCGAGCTGGCTTTGATAAGTAATTACCTGAAAATATCATATTGTACGTATTATAATGTCGGGAAATGAATATAATTAATCATTATCGTTCAACTTGAATGAAAGCTTCAATAGCTGTATGTATGTTAATGATACATTTCCCGACATTATAATCCAATGTCCTATTTTTGATTATTACTGCCAGCTGCCCTAAAACAGAAATCAGTCGTCCTATGTTAAATGATTATGGTAAAAAAAATTGCTAATGAAGCGCTGGTCCTGCAAACATTCATACCAGAATACAACAGTGCTATTAACAATGCTTTTTGGCGGCAGAGTGAGCTAACATGGTGGTAGGCGGACATAGAAAATGCCCTACAACCAACCTAACCGAGAACATTTAGCCACTAGGTTACGGAAGCGGTTATTTCAATTGAAAAAAAAAGAGGGAAATATCCGTTTTCTATAAATAGTTGATAATATATGTGTATGTGATAATGAATGTGTGTGAATGTAGGCCTTTTTATACATTTTGCGTTTTGTACATTCTGCTCCTAAGAGTCCTGGTTAGCCTTAGCTGGTTTATCAATGTTAGTCAATGTTGTTTGTGCCGCCAAAAGGTGTCGATCGGCGACGGCCTGCCCTCCCAGTTGTGCCTGCAGTGCGTGCACCAGATATCCCGCTGCCACGCCTTCAAGGAGCTGGTGGAGAGGAATGACGTCACACTGCGCGAACACACCAAGTTTTTGACGGACGAAGCGCTGAAGAATGAGGTTAAGCAAAATGTCAATATTACAAATAAATGTTTATTATAAATAGTTGTGTAATGCTACATTGCTTTAGTCTTCTTCACCTTAAAAATGTAATTCTTAATATCCCGTTTTTTACCTTTTTAGGGTTCCGTACCTCAAAAGGAAAAATAACCCAACCCCATCCGATGAGGATCATACTTTATAGTCCGTCCGTCTGTGTGACAAGTCCCTTTTTTCACATGAACGCATAGAGGTTCTAAGTTGAAATTAATACTTATACTCAAGTCTGCAGTCTCTTGGATTTGTGAACAAGTCAATCAAACTTATACATATTATAAATCAACACAATGAAAAGATTTGTCTGCAATGCAAGGGAATCAAAACATATAGGGTAGATACTTCTCGTTGACCTAGGATCCATACATAGAGTATATAATTTAATTGCAAAGTGAAGTTGGTTCTTCAATCGGACTTAATTTTCGGAAGAGCATTGTTGGTTGCATAGTACCGTACCTATTATTATAATTTTTCAGAACTAATATTCTGTACGGAACCCTCGATGCGCGAATCCGACTCGCACTTGACTAGTTTTTTAATTGTTATTACTTGTTGTTGTTTTAATTGTTATTACCGATAACAAGTAATAACAGAAAAGTTATTAAAAAAAACGGGATGGGGACCCAAAACAATGTTCGTGTGGGCGTTTTTTTTCTCGATCTTGTATTAAATATTGTACACTCGAGTACAAAAATATGTATCCACTTTTGAACCATGTCACATTCACTCTTGCTTGAGGGAAATATCAATTAAAGGTGAATGTGACATGGTTCAAAAGTGCATAAATAATTTTGTACTAGAGTATACAGTGGTATGAAACTCATTGTAAGCCAGTTTTACTCGCACTTGGACGGTTTCAAAAAAACGATACAACGAATTTGACTATTGATGTCTGCTTGCAGAGTTTACAAAAAGAGAAACAAGTCTTAGAAATTAACTGCGGAGACCCTTCGTACATGCAATACATAGAGATATCGAGCAACACGAACGGGATCCTGGAGGGCTTTTTCACGCCAGCTCCTGCGGACCAGCCCGCTCCACAAGCACAGGAGTTGGAGAACAAGGCAGAGTTACAGGAGGACCCTGACGTAAGTTTTATTTAAATTATTATTTTCAATGTACATATCACTTTTCATTATTTAAACTCTCGCCAAACTGAAAAACTAGTTAGCGCGAAATTTCAAAAAAATTATGACGATTCTAAGTCCCGCCTTAGCGCCCCCTTTTGTACACCCCAACCGGAAGCCAATTTTGGAGAACAAGTAACTTACATGAGGAAAATTAATTATCTAACTGTAAACATTGCAAATTAGAAGAAAAAATTCGCAAATATTGTATGGTCGCTTTCGGGCAAGATATAAAGATCCTATGTATCACACTACACCATTGTACCACCGGTTTCTACAATAAAATATTCTGATTCTGATTCCAAGAACAGCGCCAGCCCTAGCTATTGATAAGGGTAGAGCGAGATTGTCTTTCAGGCCAATTGATTGTCGCTTTAATGTTGCATAAATTGTATTCATTTGGCCACGGAGGCAGTTATCGTTGGGTCATCTACCACATTGCTTATTATTGAATGTTTCCAGGTGGAGATGAAAGCAGGAGCCTCTACCCCTAAGGAGGAGGAAGCTCTCAACTCTGACGAGGAGAACTACCTCCAGTTGGTAGTGTTCAGAGCGACCACGGTGGTATCTCCCGGCAGACACGTGTGCAACCTCTGCCAGAAGGAGTTCAAGCACGCGCGATGGCTGAAGCAGCACATGAGGTCACATACCAACTGGATCAAAGCAAACTGCAAGAAGCCGCCCATGTGCCATATCTGTGAGAGGACTTTTAAGGTTCGTCAATATTTTTTTGCGATTTTTAAGTGTGTTTCGGGATGGTCCACTAGATGGACCCATGTCTTGTCATTGTGTCGTTGGCTGATGGAGATTTTAATCTATTTCGTGCACTTGGTCTTTATCTCAACTGATCTTAAGTTGCTAAGTCCATTGGAAGGAAAGGGTGCTCACTCAGAAGCCTGTAAATAACCTTAACAAATATTTTTATTTTTGTTTTTAAATGATAAAGATCGCATTGTTTTTTTTAAAGAAATTGATTGAATAATTTTATGATATGACAAAGGGTGAAACTTGAAACCAATGTATCTCATGTGTGATATTCATATATGTAATAAGAGAGGTCCCAACATTCACCCTTGTGGCACTCCTCATAATATAGGCTTAGAATTATCTAATCCGGATGTTTTTAAGGTCAGGGTGAATATGCTATGTGTACTACAGTTCTCTGGGGCTATTTTTAGGCTAGCCTGTAACATTCGTTACCACATCATCTTTGGATCGGGGAGATTGTGATCAAACACTAGCCTTATCAAAACATTTTGCTGTATGATAACCATAATGTTTAATTGTGCGGTATCCCCACAGGGCCCGGGGATGTTAAAAATGCACATGCGTACCCACGAGCAGCGCCCACCGAAGCAACCAACCTGCTCGGTCTGCCAGCGAACATTCCCGACGAAAACCTTGCTGTACCGCCACCGACAAACGCACTTCGAACAGAAGACGCACCAGTGCACCGTCTGCGAGAAGCGGTTCTTCAGCGGATACGCCCTGAGGTCACACATGGCCAGGCACAGGGGGGAGCGGCCTTATATCTGTTCTACCTGCTCTAAGAGTTTCTATAACCCGACGGATCTGAAGGTGAGTGTTGTGTTCAAACATATATTATCGACTCGCTAGCACAGCCGCCACGTCTGCACCCCACGGCCCGACTGAGCTTCCGTATGCTGAGGGGTACTCCCACTGCGGTGATGAGTAGTGTGATGACTGATAGGCTTCTTAGATTGTAGTCCATCATCCCAGAGGTTTAAAACTGTTGTATCTGAAATCATGTAAACTAGGTGTTATAGTACTCGCACGATAAGTTTGTTTTTTGTTGTTTGTTGATAAGGTATATAATAATTTAAAGTAAACTTATGCTATACAATTTTTGGAATTGGAATAAGGCTATTGAATTACTCCATGTCTTTAAGTCTTATGTTATGGACAGTATCTACTTTATATTTAGTAGCTACAATAGAGACATGAGCTGACAGAGACGGACGAAGTTCCCTCAACAATAGGGCTCCGGCTGGATTTTTCGGATTTGGAACCCTAAAAACAATGATATTGGAAAACACAAACAATAATAAAGTAATAAAATAAAGGATAAATATCTTTATTTAAGGAAATAAATCGTTTGGTTGTTAAAATATTTTTAAAAAGTTAGATTTTGAATTTAAATTCAGGTTTCGGGATGACACCACACGGCGATTTCTCAAACTTTTCGTCTTCTTCTACTCTCAACTTGAATGCCTCTTTGAAGGCCTCCTTGGTTTTCTTCGTGAAGTATATAGGAAAGCTAATTCTAAACCTTATGATGAGGTTGCCTTTAGCCTTCTTCGGGCACGACGGTATCGGCAGGCCTTCGTCCTCAATTATCTTCTCATATTCCGGGTTCACCACGTCTGTTATCTTGATACGCAGCAATCGATCGTCCAATGTCTTCAAAGTGAACTCAAAGCCGCATAAAGCGTCTTCCAAAGTGATTGAACGTATTGTCAGTAAGTCGCTAAATCCGGATCTCTTGTATGTCTCATGCGGACGATCTTCAGTTATGAATATGACGTCAGCTGGTATTCTAGTAGGACCTTGGTCACCTTCTTGCTTGAATTTCACTTCCGTGTTCGGGTAAATTCCAGGTTTTATCGGAATCGATAGTACCTTCTCGCGTAGCTTTAACTCCGAGCAGGTTTCGTCGGTAAACACCAAGCGCTGGATCTTCATTTTCTTCAAACCACCTGTGAAGACTTCTTCTAGAGTTAGAGCGAGAGGCCTGACTATAGCTGGGTCCTTCTCTTTGTAACCTTTGCCTAGAGGGGATTCGAACATGGGCGGGGGATTCTCGTAGTAGTCCAATAAGTCGGCGTATGGATTGGTCGTGCCGAAGAAGTCGTGGAAGGTCTTCAGGGGCTCACCGTGGTAGGTGTATGGTTGGATGTATTCATGAGGGCTTGGTACTCCCCTCTTGAGGCCCTCTTCTCCGTACTGGTCGTATATGGCTCTGGTTTTATGGTCGACGAGTACTTCGTATGCTTCTGCGATTAACGCAAAGATCCTCTTCAGGTTTTCATCGTTGTCGTAACGCTCGGGGTTGTATTTGAGAGCGAGACGGCGATACGCCTTCTTTACTTCCAGCTGTGTGCAGTTGCGTTTGATGCCTAGGATCCCGTAGTAATCGAACCCCATTGATATTATTTACTTTGTGTTTGCGATCGGAGTTTTAGATAACTTTGTGAAAAATTATACGTCATTTGGGAAAAATCTGTCAGATTTTTTCATTGTCATTGTCAAACAGAATGACTTATACTTTGAAAAATATTTTAAGTTTACTATTGACCCGTGGTTGACCCGTTGGTACCTTACCTACCTTTTATTGTCAATCTTTTGGCAATAAAAACTACAGCTAAAGTTCACGGTTTAGTTGGATACAAATACTTTTGTTGGATACAAATACATTAAAATATGCAAATATACAATATTGTAAGTACCATGTTCGATGCAAATAAACTTTATATTTATATTGTTAGATTCAATATCAGAGTACGTATTTCCTCATAGATTGCAACTTAGGACTTTTTATGACAGTATCTCAGACATATAGTAGGCAGATTAGTGATAGGAGTAAGATGGAGACATCGGCATCTACCAATGTAGCATTTTAGCTTAGCTGTAGTTAATGATAATAAATTCCTGACATTATAATCCGAGTATGAAACTTTTTTTAAGGCGACATCGCCTTAAATGTGGAATGCATTCTCTAGGTCACACTGAGCAAGTAAGTCAATACTGTCTGGGCACAGCAAAATTTTAATTATTTATGGTCACAGTGACAAATTGACTGATTAAGCCTCATCCCACACCGACCGATTCTGTCATGTTCTGATCTAGGTAGAATTGAACCGAAAGGCTAGAATACAATATGTCCCGTGCGTCACACACCTACCGATCTGTCTGAATTTGAGTAGTTTTGTACGTTCTCTCTGCACGCAGGTACATTTCCGCCTTCACACTGGCGAGAAGCCTCTCAAGTGCTCCGAGTGCAACAAGAGCTTCCGCCGCCACTCTACGCTCTGCCAGCACATGAAGAAGCACAAGGGCATCAGGAACCACGTGTGCAACGTGTGCTACAAGGGATTCTACGAGGTCTCAAAACTAAACGCCCACATGAGAGTGCACACAGGTAGTAATTGGACACTAGTAGGATAAATTCACAAAAACAATTTTGTGGACTGGCACGGGTCAGATGAAGTCGCGGGCAAAAATCTTGTTAAATATATTAATTTCATATAATTACTGGATATAGCCCGCTAACCCATTTTAAAAGATTCATCATCATCAGCCTATATACGAGCCCCACTGCAGGGACTCAGGCCTTTTTTTTTAGAGGGGGAAATATTCGAAAGATCCCCGACTCCTTAGGAGAAGCCGGGTTATGTGAAATTTTTATTCACTAAAGGAACTATTCCTAGGACCACACCTCTAGCGCTTCGCAAGCTGCCCTCCCCTTGGCCAGTGAGCCATGACGTCTCCGCAGCTCCGCGCGAGGGGCTCAGGCCTACTCTCCTATGGGCTTCACAATCTTTGAATTTCTTCTCAGGAGTATGCACAATGTTTTCCTTCAATCTTTAAACGATTATGATACAATCGAGTACAAAAATATGTATTAACAAAAAGTGAACGTGAACAAGGTTCAACAGTGGGTACTATTTTTGTACTCGAGTGTATAATAATTTTTACAAAACAATTATAGTTGCCATTCGCTTTAATAATAATGTTTGTTTAAAGGAGAGCGTCCATTCGAGTGCCAGTTCTGTGAGCGCAAGTTCGCCCAGCAGTCTGCCCTGATCTATCACCGTCGCACTCACACCGGGGAGAAACCGTACAGCTGCAAGCTGTGCTCGGCGCGGTTCACCACCTCCTCCGCTCGCAACAACCACATGGTCACCCATACTGGCAACAAGAAGTAAGGAACAAAACAAGCTCAAAGCCACTCAGCGAGCAATGGAACGAGCTATGCTCGGAATTTCTCTGCGCGATACAATCCGAAATGAGGAATTCCGTAGACGAACTAATGTCACCGACATAGCTAGACGAGTCAGTGAGCTGAAGTGGCAATGGGCAGGCAACATCGCTTGAAGAACCGATGGGGAGTAAAGCTATATTGGTAACCTTAGTTCGTCTATGGATTTCCTCATTCCGGATTTTATCATGTAGAGAAATTCCGAGCATAGCTCTTTTTTTAGTACAAATAGAATACAATAAAAAATGTAATTCTAGTATTCTTCTTACAATCTTTAGATTATTCATAAATTTTTGGATTGAGACATTTCTTTTTAAAATTTTATTTTAAAATTTCCAACCGTAACCGTAATTTTGGAGCAAAAAATAATTCGAATGTGACAAAGGTTGGATATCACCACTCTAAATGAAGGCTCCGCCCACAGGTTCGTGTGTCCAGTATGCTTCAAGGGGTGTACGTCGCGAACAGAGCTGCGAATCCATTCAAGCAAGCACACCGGCGAGAAGTTGTTCGGGTGCGAGCTGTGTTCGCAGCGGTTCAGTTCCGCTTCGTACCTCGCCGTGCATAGACGACACCACACCGGAGAGACCAAGTACCAGTGCGCCGTCTGCGGCAAGGGTACGTATAGTCACACGTCGGACACTCCGAACAAATGTCGTGATATCGGCACACACTCACGGATGGCGTTTGTATACACGCGCATGGTCATTTTTGACTGACCCAGCCGTACTTTCTCACACAAAGATGTCAACATACTCGGACATCGGTCAAAAGTAGCTGAAAGTGCAGTGAGATTTTTTCAGGGATAAATAATTCACCTTGAAGGATCATGAAGCACGTTAATAATTTACTCTATTACATTACAGGCTACATAGAATCAAGTTCCTACAAGAAACACATGAAGACTCACGAAGTGAAAGCAGACACAGAAAGCTCGAATTCAGAAAACAGCACCGAAACTCACGTTAGCGAAACGAAAGATAATGAAGAAGAAAACCACCCTATACAGAACATAGCCGCCGAAGAGAACGAAGCGCAACCTCACCAGCAAGTTATACAAGTTGTCCAAGGGTGGAATCAGACCCAAATAAACCAAGGTCAAGTTCAAAGTCAAGCGCAAATCGTTCAGAGTCAAGCAAATGTGGTTCAAAGTCAAGCGCAAGGCATCCAAAGTCAAGCGCAAGTCGTTCAAAGTCAGCGACAAGTTGTCCAGGTCCAGGAAGACGTACAAGGCCAGACGGAGAATGGTTCAGCGCCGATGCAGAGGCGGTACAAGTGTGGGTTCTGTGTGAAAACTTATATGTACCTGCACAGCTTGAATAAACATATGCTAACGCATATGCAAGTGAGTTGAACATTTCCTTATATTACTGTTATTTATGATATAGGTTTTTGAATTTGAAATTAAAACATTTTAGAGTATCGATGTTGGAAAATATTGTCCTGCGAATTTATTTGAAAAGACTGTAAAAACAATAACAGAAGAATCGCTACTTGTGAAGTCCTAGAGGTGTCATAAAAGTGGATTAGGGTATTTTTTGGGGAGATCAGCAGAACCTGCTTACGAATCAACATATTTCTGCGATCACCAAATAGCCCGAGACGATCTATGGGAGACTTATGTCCAGTAAATGGACTTAATTATATATATACTCGTATAGTATATAGCTAATTGTGGTTATAGCCACAACGTCTTAAAAATATCAGTTACCTGTCATGAGGGTGTTCTATGGCTGTGTCACACGTAGGAAAAGTAATTTAGATATTAGGAACTGTAACTGGAAGAAGACTTCCTGTTTATTTAAAAAATTTGAACTGCGTTAAAAGACTTACAAAGTAGACCGGCAACCGAACCTGCCAAATGTGGAGGAAAAAATACCATGCTGTATTTTTATGATATCGATCGAAAGGCGGACTCATTGTCAGTAATTTAATTATCTTATTAACACATTGTCTTAAATCAAAGAAAGACCATGAAACATTCAAATTGAAAAATAAATTTTCAATTTGAATGTTTCATGTTTGAATTTTCCTTTAATTTTATATAAAAATATATTCAATGAATCGTATCTGTATACATATGTAAAGTAAAAATAATATACAAAAGTACAATTCAAATGAACAAATATATTTTGATGACAATTTCAATTTTCTATACAGCAGCAACAGCAGCAGCAGCAACAGCCCCAACAAACTCAGAGAGTGCAGCAACGACAGCAACAGGTACAGGTGCAGCAGCTGCAGCAGCAACAAGTTCAACAAGTGCAACAGGTTAATAGTTCTACAAATATTTAATAGTTGTTGAAAATAAATGGTATTTTTAGAGCTAGTAGTTTGCTTACGACGTTTACGATTTAAAATTGGTTATGATGGAAACGTTGGCAACGGTTCTAAAATGCAACAATGTTGTTGCAGGTGCAGCAGCAGCAGCAGCAGTTGCAGCAACAGGCGGTGCTGCAGGTCGGCAGCGTGCAACAGCTCGCCGTGCCAATCCACCAGCACGTACAACAGGGCCTCGTACAGGTAAATTTAAGTATCTATTTTTGAAGGGAACCGTTTTTTACACAGATATATTCATACCAATATATTTAAGTCAATTAATAAACACTAACAATGTCAGTAGATTATTCACGCATTCAAAAAATTGTATAAAACAACTCATACCTTCTCTGGATTAACTATCAGAAAATTACAAGTAAAATCATGAACTAAAAGATAATCACTTGCTACTATTGTACTAGCTAGTCACCGACACAGCTCGACGAGTCAGTGAGCTCAAGTGACAATGGGCAGGCCACATCGCTCGAGGAACCGTCTACCGCTCCGTCCCCGTACTAGGTGGACCGACGTCCTGGTTAAGGTCGCGGGGAGTCGCTGGATGCAGGTGACTCGGGACTGGTCGATGTGGCGTACTATGAAGTAGGCATATGTCCAGCAGTGGACGTTTTCTGGCCGATGACGATGATACTAGAAATATACAATACATACCAAAAATACCACCGACAAGTAAATGTGTCCCAAAAGAACTGGAAACCGACTTCAATTGCCCTGAAAGTCTACTTTTATTGAAGCATTTAAGATCTATATCATTTTCTCATGGGTGCCATTGTCAGAACTGGGCCAAATTAAAATGGGTCGACACTGGAAGCACCAGCTTTCAAATAATAATAATAAAAAAAGAATCATCCAAATCGGTTCACCCAGTCAGAAGTTCTGAGGTAACAAACATTTATTAAAAAAACATACCCGTCGAATTGAGCACCTCCTTCTTTTTTGAAGTCTGTTAAAAATATAAAATGTCGACAAATGTCGGACTTAGTGAAACGAATGTTCGAAGTTGAAATTATTCAATATGAAATACGACGCGTTCATAATTTAAATATGTTTTGCCTGCAGGGCGGACAGCACTCATACCCCGTAATATCGTCGGTTCAGTCGCTGCAGCTGCAGCAAACACAGCAGCAAGTCAATGCGGTAAGGTTCATTATTCATTGTCAGACGGAACAGTAGGGAGAAAGAGATGGGGCTAGTGCTACTCGCATTGCACTGACCTCACACAACATCTGAAGAATAGACCCTTTCTAGGTTTCCGAAAAGGATCCAGTCGGAGCTATATTGTTTAGCAAATCTGTCCGTCTGTCTGTAATATTAGTAACAGTAAATATTAAAATTATGTGACATAATAGTTATGATTTAGTTAACTTTTACAAATTAACTTTTATATCGCGATCAAATTCAATGAATATAAAGCTTGTAACTTTCTTTTTTGCATTTGATATTATTAGGTTTTAGGGGATTAATGCCAGCTTGAAGCCTATGTCCGTTTCATCAGCCGGAGGATTTAAAAAGATTTAAAAAGTCCGAAGGCTATCCACCGCCATCAAAGTTTTATACTAAATTTCTCTTGCTATAATTTTTTAAAATATAATATCTGGATTTGTTTTGACTATCTAAAATAGGACATCGAATTGTGATGTCGCGAAATGAGTATCATTGTGACACTTTCTACATTTCTCCGAAATTATACAACAATTTCAAAAACTAAGCTGTACTTTTTGTAGCCATTGCTTGTTTACGGTTTATCGATACATTATGGATTCATGTTCAGATTTTGTGTAGTTATTAAAAATTGACATGGGCACATTATCGATGTATCAATTCCAGCAATAAGTACAATAAGTACGGCTTTTTTTTGTTTGAAATTATTGTATAATTGCGAAAAAAAGCCAATGAGAGCCACTGTCGCTCTATAGCCTCTTAAGTAATCACCTTCAAATTATTCGGGTTAACTAGGCAAGGTTCTGAGAATGCTTCGAGAATGCTTCTCTGACATAAAGTATTGTTTCAGCAACAGCAGCCGCAGCAGCTGCAGGTGCAAACAATACAGATACACCCGCAGCATCAGCCGATACAGATTCACGTGAGTTCTTTCACAAACACGCTTCTTTAGAATACGAGCATAACCGCCTCCGTGGCCTAGGTTTGTTTCGGATTGGGTGCAAATTGTTTGAATTTGAAATTCGAACTTTAAACGGCTTTCGAACGGTCGGATTTTGTGTACCTGCACTAACGAGTCCTTAGATTATCATCTGGTCATTAGCGCTCAGTTTCGTTGGTGGTTGGACATTTTTTATGTCCGTCTGACCGTAAAAAAGGTCGCTCAAAGATGGAAAGTGGTGGGTGCAATACGTTAGATTTAGTTGCCGAAATACGACCATCCACACATGACACAAAGCGAGCACTTTCAGACAGTACATTAAGACTTATTTTTCTTAATACACATTGTCCGTCTCGTGGGTTGAATTGAAATAACATCCTCAGGAAAGCTATGTACCTCTATATAATCATGATCAGTGTGTGATGTTATTTGTAATTTAAGTAGGTACTCGATATTTGGTAATATGTTTACTGTGGTTGCCAGGCTGTTGGCGTGCAACAAGTTCAACAGCAGCAGCTGCACGTGGCCACGTCCAGCTGTCAGACCATGTTGCCCAATATACTGCAGGTAACAAACTCAATCAATTAATGAACGAATCATTTATTTTTTTATAAATAGCGTACTTTAAAGTTTTAGAATGAAGTTCATTTTTATGTACGTAATTATGTACAGCTAAAAATGCCACTGTATTTGGAAAGGAAGGTTGATTGAGGCCATTTTTAAAAGCTTTTATTTAACTTGCAATGTTTGTATGTATGTATGTATGTTCGGGTCAAATCTTGCAAGCTGAATTAGAAGCACTTCCTCTTATCCTAGGGAGTTGAAATTTTGTACGTTGGTTCAGTTCCGATGACAATGCGTTTTTTTGGTACTATCGAGCTGGTCTGATGCTGGAGTCAGGAGGAATAAAGAGAAACTCTTCAATGGGCCCCTCGAATTCGGGCTCATCTCAAAATCAGAATACCAGGCTGACATAAGTGCAAGGGAGCGTGCTATATCGTTTCTATATATCGCGCTGCGCTACGAGCGCAGGTTGATTCCTAACAAACTACTAAAAATCATTTGAAGTACCAGGTTATCAGAAACGGAAGAAGTTTTGATTTAGCTCACATGACATGTTACGGCGCGGGTTATTCTACCAATGAGAACGCGTAGCTCCTGTCACTTTTTTTTATAAATCTAAATAGATTCATTTGCTTTAGACTTTTTACTTGAAGAGTGTTTTAGATTCAAAATGCTATTTGTCTCTTTTTGGCCCAAGGGAATGAAAGAGTAACCACATAATCAAATCAAGTCGTGATAAACGTGAACGGGCGGTATAGTAGGTGCATTATGTCAATACCTAATCTGTGCAAAGTCTGTGATTATATCCTCTGTGCAAATGCTGAATGTTATACATAAAGGCCATAAATTGGCCTTAAATGTCAAAAATACAACTAAAAAGAGTGTGTTTATGTTCTTTTGGCAATGGTTTTCTTAATATTTTTAAGACAAGATAGTGTCACTCAATTGAGGCTGGACAAGGCAGCATATGCAATAATCATCGGCTGCAGAAGTCCACTGTTGGACATGAGTCTCCCTGTTATGGCGCGCCCACACATGCACGGTGATAGGGCCGAGCCACTTGCATCCAGTGACTACTCGCGAGCTTAACTAGGTCATCGGTCCTGGTCTGATGCTGGAGTCAGGAGAAATAAAGAGGAACTTTTCAATGATCCCTCAAATACGGGCTGGGCTCATCTTAATTCCAGAATACCACGTTGACATAAGTGCACCGGAGCGTGCAATATCGTTTTTGTAGCGCAGGTTAATTTCCTACCAAACTATTGAAAAATATGTATATATATAATACTTGTGCTCAGAAAGTGTTACGTTTCATAGCTTTTTTGCGTGCTAAAAGTTCGTGATTTCAGAAGGTTGTCTTAAAAACGCAAGGCAAGCGTGCGTTTTTCTTATTAACTGAACGAATGTTTTTCATTCAAAAATCAAAACTAGTATTTTTGCCTAGTCACTGGGCAGTATGTGCAACACACTCTTGGCCACAATCTCAATTACTACCAGGTTGACATAAGTGTCAGAAAGCGTGTAAGATACTTGTTCCGCACTAACCTCCGCACAAAGATCTCGGTCTGTTTAATTATATACTTTTTGCTGCATTGACATGTTACAAGAGGATTGGCTTCAGTTCGAGTATTTTTTAAATAGAACGCGGGCCTTCGCTTTTTAAATATACACATGTAGATTCGAATGTTGATAATGATTTAATTTACTTTTATGGGGATGACAGAGACCTTATGCCAAGATATTATATATCTCTTTTTCTCTCTTTGAAGTTGTAGGTAGACTCCACCTTAGGTATGAGGTCCTGGTACTTTCGTCTTCATATCATCCGATGTTAAGTGATTAAAGCCGACAGACAAATGGACCTAGAGACGTTACTTAGGTTGCTAGCTATGCTTTCTGTGCTAACCGGAACCATCTTCATCATAATTTTACTATTTGTTATATTTTTTCAGCAAATGTATTAAGAAATGTCGTTCGAAATGTACTTACTATTTTCGCGTCTCCCCCCGTATATCTTCTAAACTATTGCTTTTAAAAATCTGAATACTTTACAGTAGTATGTAAGTACACTGAACTTAAAAGAAGAAGAAAAAATAACACGACTAAGCTGCCTTTGCAGGTGAACGAGTAATAGTCGACCAAATTATAAAAAAAATTGGCTTACAGATTCCATAATGAAAGTTTCGTACAAATTCCAATCAAAATTACTTTACACCGTTCTGGGTGGACCTAACTTGCACTTGGATGCTTTTTAAAATTGAAATAGATTCAGTAATTTAACTAGACTTTTTTTAGTCTTAAGAAACATTTACACGATAACTAAAAAATAAAAAATAAATTAATATAAAAAATATTTCATAAAGAAGCTTTTATTTAAATGCTCTAAAAAGAAGAAAATAAACTTTAAAACTTTAAATGAAATCAAACCCATCAATTGATTACATTGAACAATTTATATGCTATAAAAGCTTGTCGCGTGATTTACTAGTGTAGATGTATGTCGATTTATCAATTTTATAAAATACATACTTTTTTCTCTATATCAGTTTACATAATTCTTGTATTCTATTCATCGACACATAGGCCTCCTTCATGGTACGCCACATCGACATTAATACAATTAAAGTCACGCGACAAGCTTTTATAGCATATAAATTGTTCAATGTAATCAATTGATGGGTTTGATTTCATTTAAAGTTTTAAAGTTTATTTTCTTCTTTTTAGAGCATTTAAATAAAAGCTTCTTTATGAAATATTTTTTATATTAATTTATTATTGAGTATGTGTTGACATACAGAAACGAAACGTGGTCCTTTACTGTTGGCCGAATAAAAAAGCTCCAAGTCACTCAGCGAACTATCGAACGGTAATTTCTTCACGTGATAAAATCTAGAATGATCGTCGACATAGCTCGACGAGTCAGTGAGCTGAAAGGGCAATGTGCAGGCCACATCGCTCGAAGAATGGATAACAGATGTTGAGTAAGAGTTCTCAAGTCGTACCGGGAAACATGTATCGGGCCGTCTCCCTACTAGATGGACCAAAGACCTAGCAAAGGTAGCGGGTAGTTTAACATTGAGGAGGCCTATGTCAAGCACTATGTTTTCCGGATGATGATTTGAAAGTGAAAATTCAAAATTAGAAGTGTAGTAGATACAGTTCAAGGTAAACAACTTGAAAATAACCTAGACTGCGCAGAAAACGATTTTCGGGTGTCTTTGGCGGGGAGCGGGAGGATAATGCCATTTCGAACGCATTAAGACGCGTGATTGGCCGAAGAGTCCCCCCGTGCGCACCGGGATGTGCGAACTCATCCCCACTATGCCCATTATTTATTCATGTTGTTGGCCGCGAACATTACATAGTTCAGTCCGGGACTCTAATACATCCGCGGAAACGTATCTTTAATTTGAACTGAACTTATTGCAGCTTCAGCCGGCTACGGTGGCGGTGTCCACGCTCAGCCAACAGGAGCTCGGCGGAGTGGCTCACCGCATCATACTACAACCGCAGACCCAAGCTGGACATCCCGCTGTCTATACTATACACCACTCTTAATAAAACTATATTATTATGCCTATATATTAATAATATATTATTTCTAGCTTGTACTCGTAGACAGGGGCGGGCACCCACCCTGCTAAACTCATTGCCCACCGTACAAAGATGGATTTTCTTTGTCACAGCTGATTGTCGCAGGAACTACTCATGCAATCGGCTCGAAATTGAAATGGTAACTCATAGAATCATGTGAAATAAATATTTTATTTGAAAAGGGGACAAAATAAGTGTCGAAATTTCAGAGTGCGAGTCACTAGGTGAAGTGGTGAAGATCACTAGAGAGGGATTCATTCTAATACCATATTTCAAATGTCTAAACTAAGCGGTTTGGGCTGGCGTTGATGTTTGACCACAATCTCATCTGATGTTAGGCGACGATATGGTCTTGGATGGTTCACGGTTAAAAATAATAAACTATATTTGAAAAAATCAAAATGGCAAATTCCCTTATTGAAAGTCCGACATTAGACTTATGTCACAGGCCGAACACTTCAAACAAATGTCGTAATATCAGTTCTTATACATCGAATGGATGACGTTTGTATACACGCGCATGTGTGTACGCGCGCGTCGTATTACCGATCCTTGAGCGGGTCATTTTCTTGCGGGCAGAGGTGAGGTATCGCGGATCGGTGGGAGGCGGTGAACATACGTTCTGTACGTAGTACTACATTTACTTCTGTGATTATGATGATGATAATTAACTGCTCGTGGTGGCGATGGTCTATGGGTACGATAAAATTGCTTTAAAATGCCGTTTTTTGCCATCATTACCTTTAAAAAATGTTTCAGTATGATTTGTATTTATATGCAGTCCAGTGGGAGACAAGTGGCGACTCTTGTTTTAATTCAAATCAAGAATTTATTTGTTCCGTGGGTAAAAACACGCTGAGTAAAAGACATGAGGTTTCGTACAATGACTAGCTAATCTGAGTTATACCAGCTGCACGCACATTAGCTATAATATACACAATACGAGTATGTATGACTTGATTTGTCCTTTCATTTTATGCCGCATATTATTATTATTACTATCATTTTATAGTCAAATTAATAAAACAGATAGTCTAAATATTTACTTGTTTTATTTTAGTCCAATTACAGCTACTCCTATTTGTCCTTTGGTTCCGCATATTAGATCAAAAAACCGAACCCTTATATAACTGGTGTCTATCTTTCACAGCTGATTATATATGTTTCTATAACAGCTATTTGGAATAGTTGATATCCGACGTTTCATTTTGCGCATGATAAATAACTTCTTTTCTTTATAAATTGTTTATATTTATTGCTTTACCCATGGATAACTGCATAAAGAAAAGGGTATTGTCAAAAATCTCCATGCTTGATCGACGAGTCAGCGATCCTATATATGTTGGCGGTACAGAAAGGCGAACCCTTTTACAATAAAACAACCAAAAATAGAATAGTAATTTATTTATTAAATTAATATTAAATTAAACATGTTATCGATAAAATCAATGTTCGTTGAAATTATTTAAAAAATATAAATATGTTTATTATTATTAATAGAGTAATGATCCCAACAAATTTATCATTATTGAACAATTTTTGGCTAAAACTGAGAGCACATATTTACTATCTTAAATATACGAGCAATTGTTGTATAAGTAGATATATACATATTTGGGTCATCGTAAAGGCATCAAGTGTTTTCAGGCTCTATGAATAGATTATTCAGGGTCAAAGTTTTAGTTAGAATTAATGGTTCACATATAATGGTCAGGCAGCATGTAATAACACATTTATATCAATCCTAATTTTGATAAACAATGCCAATATTTACTTATAACTATAATTTTATTACCGACAAATTTCCTTCACTAAACCCCCAAAATTAAAATCGCAATAACTTGTAAATGCAGTTGTCACCGAAGATAGAAATGGTTAAAATGTACAATTCTATTTTTAAATTTACGGATGGGTTAAAAAAATAAAAACCTAAGACTAGACCGCGTGCCTGACGCGAGCATTTTCATTCTAAGTATAAAATCTAAAATAATGGTTTCACATAACCCTATTAAATACCTTATATTAATTAAAATACAGCTAAGTTTAAAAGGATCCATTTAAAATCCACGGACAATTTCACCAAACGAACATCTCGTCAATGAATTGACCAACTTAAAAACAATACGATATCTATCGCCTTCGCCAACGTCCGCAAATTCGATGATTTATTTCAAGTAGTTATCATCGAATCGGTCTACATTAACATTAAATTAAAATAATTCGTTGTCAACTTTTTATAAGAATATTTAAATATTAACGCTTTCAGTCAAATATCGTTCAGGCACTTTTAATTAACGCTAGGAAAATCTGACATTCTAAAAATAGAAAACACCGTATCTTCAGCATTGGGGTGACTGATTTGCGTATCATCATCACCCGGGAAACGTCCACATCTGGACATAGGCCTCCTTCATGGTATGCCACATTGACCGGTCCCGAGCCACTTGTATCCAGCGGTCCAGCACATGTTTCCCGGTACGGTACGCACTTGTGTATAATTAGAATAATATATGTATTTATTCTCCTTTTAAGAGACTGCAGCAAGCTCGAGTCTCCATACAAACTCAGTTACGTCATTATTTTTTAATAACACGTTGCATTATCATAAAATTTTTCAACTATAATAAGATGAGATATATCTTAGTCTTCAATTAGTTTATGACTCTTGAAATGTTATTATAAAGAAAATAGAACGAGTATCAGTTTTGCATTTTAGACCACCAACACCCTATTCAGTTCGGTTGAATATTATGTCCAAAATATGGTTTAGATTTAAGTTAAACCCTATTCTAGATATCGATTAAACAATGTAGTTTGACAAGAAAAATGATTTTTCGAAATTCATTTTGTGGTTTTCAAATGAGAACGAAACTACGAAAATCAGTTAAAATATTACAAAATTATGATGCGAATTTGCAGCCGAACATTAAAAAATACTTCAATTATTTTGTCAAATGTTGAATTTTACTCGACCGGGATTGGACCCTGTGTCTCTTGTCAATTCGGGACTTGCTATCTAGAGAATCTATCGGGTCAATGTATCATACATACACTAATACATAAAACCCTTTGTTTTACTTCAAAATACGAGTATGTAATGAGATATAACTCAAGATAACTGTGGACTATTTTTCGTATATATTGTTGGCGGAGTTTATTTAAAAAAATTGTATATTTATCACTAGTAAAAAATTCTGCAGTCTTTTATATGTAAAGTGATAACGCGGTCATTAAATTATAAATAATTTATATTAAAGCAAAATGATACGGTACTGTCCCTTTAATCTTGTAGTTTACTTAATGAGAAATGGAATTTTGTATTTAAAACATTAGCTAAAATGCTCAATTTTTCCTCACCATCAACCATTCTCAAATCCGAAAAAGATTGGAAAAACTCACATGAAAAAATTAGGTCAGTGGTGCGAAACCTTTATTGGCCAGACTTTTTTGATGCACGAATTCTTTATATGGACAATAATTAAATTTGTTGCATAAAATACTAATCCTGTTAATGCGTGCCAAATCTTGTTGCCAAAAAGTTATACACAGCACCTTAAGGCGATTTCGTCAACTAAAGATTCATACAAAATTTCTTTTAAGAGCTGGCTTTGTGCAATGATAAAGAGAGGAGAGCGGCGAGAAAGAGAGCGGTAGTACAAACGCCTCGATTCCGATTGCAGTCCCACTCCCGCTGTTTTTCTCGCTCTAGTAAATGTCAGTTTTGAGTGACAGAAAAGGATAGAAGCGTAGGAAAGGGCGATTCAGTTCTGCTAAACCCTAAAAATATGACATCGGATTATAATGTATTACTTTTAGACAATTATCAAAACCAGCTATTCTATTGGAAGATTACGTCAAAAGAAATTTGTATGTACAGGTCTAACGCATTATACTAAGTCTGTTCCTGAAGTATGGGAGCGGTACAGGAGGGTGTTTACGGAACGTCAAATGATTCCCACCTGAAGTTATGCGTCGTTTGACGTTCGCATACCTCAGGAACAGACTCAGTTAAGCGTTAAACCTGTAATCATTCCGAGCGGATTCCCGTCATTAAATCATGCAATGTGGGTAGTCATACAATATAAATGTGGTGGTAGTATTATGCGCTACAGTTACTGTCCGAAGTGGAGTCATGTCGCGCGTGCGTGATGTACGCCGGTTGCACGGTGAGCCCGGCCGGCAGCTTCACGTTCCGGAAGTACCGGTGTCTGCGGACGTCGCGGGCAGAGATACGCTTCATCGGGTCGTACGTCAACATCTTCTGGAGCAAATCCATACCGGTCGCGTCGAGGTTTTGAACCTGGTAAATAAAATATGTACATTCACTCTGTCAAACATTGCAGTGAGGGCCTTATCACACTAGCGGGTTGCGAGCGTCCTAGAAGCGGAGCGGGCGCGCAACGAGCACGTCGCGCATGCGCAGAGAATGACAGCGCGGCCGCCATGTTGTACTGTCCCGTATAAACGCCAGCCCGTTCGCCCCGCCTCATGTCAGTCAGTAACGAGACACGAATGTAAAAGACGTGAGAAACACGCGTATTGTTATACATACTAATATTATAAATGCGAAAGTGAGTTTGTGTGTGTGTGGTAATAGACACAATTACTTGATTTTTGTATAGGGACAGATGAAGGGTCAGAAAAGGATACAGGATTTTCATTCCAATCGAACAATATACCGTGGGATAATAATTTATGATGGCTGCGCATATGAAGTGGCTACGCTTAGCTAGTTTAAAATATTATCATAGAAGGCACAACGTAAATCAGGGAAATGTGCACGTTCATCTCATATACTGTAACGTCTCATCAAATACTTTTGACATTTCAGATCAATGAACGTGACATTAAAATAGTTTATATTTTAAATATTATGTCAAAATAATGGGGTTCGAAGATTTTGGTCTTAGTGATTGGCCACCATCTTTTTTTTAGCATACAATTCTGCTTATGTATATCGATAGACACACATACATACACTCTCTGTAGGAGAGTAGGCCTGCGCCCCTCCAGTGGGCTATACATATATAGGCTGTTGATATCGATAGAGGACTATTGTATGAACAAAAAATGAAATGAAACATATTGGCCTAAACCAGCGCGTTTCCCAGATATTTCAAAGTATAGTGGACATAATAAGGCCAGGCTTCAAGCAAAAATCTTCGAACTCCTTTGTATGGAAGCTTTTCGAGCTAATTCCCGTAGATATACTCACTTGGTTGTGTAAGTTGAATGTGTTCCAAGCAGGGAAGGTTGGCTTGTAGTCAGGTAGCGAGGATACGCCCGGCCAGATGTCTTCGGTGGGGGTACGCAGCAGTCTGAACATGCGAAATATCATCACAACACCATCAACTCTTCATCCTCAGACCCCATTATCTTTATCTCTATTTTAATATATCTCATCATCATCATCAGCCGGGAAACGTCCACTGCTGGACATAGGCCTCCCTCATGGTACGCCACATCGACCGGTTTTTTAATATATCTAATAAATATTAATATAATATCTATGTTTTAATAGTAGAGTCTGACCAGCCATAAACTTGAGTAAGTTTTTTCAAGATGAAAGACGTCATCAACTGCTAAGATCAATTTTCGGGGATTAGGCCTATGTCCAGCAGCGGACGTTTCCTGGCTGATTGTTTGTTTGTTTATTGCACATAATAATAATAATTACAAAGTCAATTATAACTAATTGTGATAAGATGTGACTGTGATGATGAGGCCATTACAAGTTCATCAAGCCGCCTAAAGATCTCTAACTTGATTTAACAACTACTGTCAAAGACAACAACCAGGCGTAAAACTCTATCCTGCTGATGTTATAAAACTTTAATTAATTTTAAGCTATTGTACAGAAGTTGACTTTTTTCAACTGTTTTTGTGGAACCGTTTGAAATACCTGAATATGCGGAAAAGCTGATCAATCTCAGAGTCGCCCTGGAACAATGGTTTCTTGGACGACATCTCTGAGAATATGCAGCCTATGGACCAAATGTCTACAGGGCACGAGTATCTGTAAAGAAAAACGCGTATTTGATTTACTTTAATTTTGTTGGAAGTATAATTTTATGTGTAACCAAAAAAATTGATGGCTACCGTATACCACATATGTAAAAATACAATTTAAAACAATTATATCACACCGTCATCAGCACATGATCAACATATGGCCTAAAAATCATAGCAAAAAAGTTTAAAGAAGATTAAACACACGCTTTTGGCAGTAAGTAAAAGAAATTTTTTTTATATCGAAAATTGGTTGATTGATTGTACATGTTCCAATCTGAAAACCAACCATTGCACGTTTGGTCTTTCGGTTAAACCGCCTCTCGATCGAATGGCTTATCGGTCATATGGACTTTCGATTGACTGGCGTCGATGAAATATGGGCTGACAAATTGACTGTCTCATAAATCTTAATATTTTCCTTACCTCTGACTGCCAAGCAGGACCTCCGGCGCACGGTACCACAATGTCACCACCTCATGCGTGTACACCCTCACAGGAACGCCGAATGCGCGCCCCAGACCAAAGTCAGCGACCTGTATCATGGAAACGATTACATGGTTGGACATACGATTGCCAGGCTGACTGATCACAGTAAAATGTTGCTCTATGAATGTAGATGCTACTGATCATTTCCTGAATATTTTTTACTTATTCACCTTTTACGACACCCATAGAATGATATGGGTTCTAATTAAAAGCCGATACATGTGAAGTATGATTTGAGTGTATAAATGAATCAACAGCCTCCGGTTGCCAGGCCCAATGTGTAGCCACTAGGCCATGAAGGTAGTTAAACATATCCCTTTAGTCTACATAAACCAAGGATCTGCAGTTATAGTATCTCAACATTTTTATTGGTGAGTAAAATTTTGGACAAAGGCCTCCTCCATATCATTCCATTTTTCTCTATAGGCTGTCAGTCTTGTCCAAGTCACACTTGCCACCTGTATATCATCACTTCATCAACGTCTAGGATGTCTTACTTCATATGATCATTTCTAAAGCTCTACAAGAGAGATTACCATTTACGGTTTACTCAACGATTCATGTGGGGTGCAAGGTAAGCTGTGACAGCGATAATGCACACATCAGTGTATTAGAAAAGGACAACATGAAAGACATTAACGCGTGTGTCTTAAAAATTAAAAATTATAACATTTTGTTTTATTAAACTTGCAAAATATTATCCCATCTTTGTGTAACTTAAAGTTGTAGTACACATTCAATTCAATTAAATTTTGGTTTTAATAACACCATTAAGTAAAGAATGGGGCACCCCTGGAGCCCTGATTAGTGTGCTCCATGATATGTTACCATTGTTTGTTGTGTTTTGGTATGAAAGGTAGCAGAGCCAGCGCATCGTTAGATTCAGGCTTCTGGGTGTGCACACTTACCATACAAACTACCTTATTGTCACCATGAGGTGAGATGAAGGCCAAGTGTAAACCCATCGTACATTTAAAAAAACTGTACAACCACACCTACTATCTATCACTTACTATCTACTACTTAGCATGTCCTGATGAGCAGTTGGATGGCTATTTTAAATTAAATACAAAACAATTTAAAAATAGACTAGACCAGCTAGGGTTCCGCGATACCTCTGTAGGGGTTCCACAAGAATTTAGAAAAAAAATCAAAACACCTCTCACTGGTCGAACGTTTTGACTCCGCAGCCACGCGTAGGTATATTTATTTATTTGTATTTTTATAAACCTGTGTTACAATAGATTAGTGTTACAATTAATAAACAATACACTTTTAAAAACTATTGTTTGATTGTAGGGTTCCATCAAGTATTTTGCTTCCCAAAAGGGTTCCATCACAAAAAAAATTTGAGAACCACTGGACTAGACAATCATATTTATAAACTGTGAGCCTGTCATCTAATAAAAATAATTACCTTAATAATACCAGTCTTGTCAATGAGTAGGTTCTGTGGCTTCAGATCACGGTGCAGGATGCGTCGCTGGTGGCAGTACAGAATGGCATTGTTGATTTGATACAGATAGCTCTTTACTATGCTGGGGTCCATGAACTGAAACATAATGTACAATATTTATTATTATTTATTTATACCAGACAAAATCCATATTATAAATAAAATAAGCTCAATTTTAACCTAGAGTTAGTAATAAGCTATAATTTACACAGATGTCAATTGCGCAGATCAAGACCATACCCTCTGCCAGGTCACTAGTCAGGATTTATAACATACATTTCTTCTTAAATGACATCCAAAACGAATTTTTAGACTGAGTAAATTTATTATTATTATTTGTTAATCAGGCAGGTAGCTGATGCAGCTGATATTGCCTGCATTCAGCTATTCTCCAATTCAATCACTCTTGCTGAGTTTGTTTCTCTCGCCCCAGTCTATTTTTAAATAAGTTGAATTTAAATTTAATAACAACAAATCCTGAGGGGATTATACGATAGTAAGCCCAGTGGCGATCCATGAGCTAGGGTCATTTTCAGCAGAGGACTTACTCAACTGAGTATGATGAATCTTAAGATCATACCTTATTTTGACCCAGTGAATCCATGTATTTCTTCAAGTCCATGGAAAGGAACTCAAAGATGAGATACAAGCGAGACTCCTCCATGAGTACATCCTCCAGTTTAACTACATTAGGATGGTTCAGTTCCTTTAGCAATGATATCTCTCTGAAAATTCAATGAAAATGTTGACATTAGGTTTGGATGTATAAAAGGGATGCTGTGAAAAAATAACAGGGAACGGAGATTTTCAAAGTCACAATTATAAAGGTGCTGAAAGCATGGTTATTTATTTATTTTGAAGGTTAATTATATTGTTACATATGTAAATGCAGATGCAATCTTACCTAATAGCTGTGGAAGGAATCCCTTCGTCTTCAGATTCCAACCTTATTTTCTTCATAGCTACATATTGTCCAGTGATTTTATTCTTCCCTTTGTACACCACACCATACGTGCCTTCACCGATTTTCTCAATTTTCAAAAAATCTTCCATCATATAGATTGGAATTTTGAGAAATTAAAACGAAAATGCGGTGAAGATTGGTAGCGGGTTTTACCGCGTGTGTTGTCGTCTAGACTTTTCTGTAATAGTCTGGCGATAGTTTATTTCTTTCATGTATAAATTTATTGCTTTTTCAATAATATATATCCGAAACCATAACTTTTTAAGAATTTAAATCACTATTAACACTCTTTCCAACTTCCAACGTCTTTTCAAACGTATTTTTTAAACTCACTCAACCAAAGAGGATATAATCACTCCTAGTAGCCAACTCTATGGCTGACCTAAACCTAGTGATGTTGCATATTATACGATGTAATGTAACGATGGTCAGTTACCAAGTTAGGAATAGCCAACAAATCTGTCACTCGGTGTGTCAAAATTATAGTACAAATAAAAAAATAAATTATACCTCGAGTCCTCAGGAGCAGGTATATAATTTTGTTATTTTACGCAGGATACATATTCGACAAAATATTTTACCATAATTATTGTACAAAGGTTTGGTATGTACGCTAAGTAAAACATCCCTACACCACCAAGGTTAGTATAGAACAAGGTATAGAACTCTCGTTGTCAAATTAAGCCGCTAAGCAAATTTAATCTATGGATCATAGCGCTTTTCGTAGTTCTATTTACAAGTTGGTGGCTAAACACTTTTAAGGTTTTGACGGCTCTGGCATTACATATATTAAGCTGTTACCACTTTTTTCAAATAGTTATTAAATTCAAACCTTGTGTGTACGTATACCACGAGATACTGACTATATTTCCTTGACGGGACACAACATTTGTTTTTAATAAACAATATACTGGAATTAGGCTTCTTAGCACATTTTGATAAGTAACTTATTGTGCTTATTTGTTGCTACAGCGGGCGCACACTATGTGAAAATGTATCCTGTGGCAAACGGACGGACGGACAGTTTTAGTAATATACTAAACTGTGAATGCGGAACCCTAAAATATATTTGAAAAGCCTATATCTAAGGTCGAGAATATTGCAGTGAATCCACTGTATTATCGCCGGTTACCTATTTTAGTTTATTATTAATCTTAACATTTATAATTTTAAGGGGTCATATCGAAATTATTATCTATCGAGGCCAAACCATCGATCATTCAAACGAAACATAGAAACGTAGAAATATTTATTATTATCATGAAATAAAGTTCATTTTCCCAACCGCTTAACAAAGTTTGACAAGGTTTCTTCATGATTTCAACTCAACCTCTCTCAAAACTATGTTACCAATACTCTATTACTCTAGCTAGCTAGAGAGAGAGATATATATAGCTTAAGTTTTCCTGTAATATTTACACATGTCTACTATATTTGTCTACTATACTTATTTCAACACACCATTTTCCATTAAAGTCTTCCCGCCACATACATGAATTTTTTAAAGATTCCAACATCCGATGCAAAATCTGAACCCTTTTAAAATTACTCGTCCGTGTGTCTCAGCTGATTATCTCAGCAACCACTGCAGCTATCGTCTTGAAACGTTCATCCACAGGTGACACAAGTGAAACATGGATGAAAAAAATCTTTTTAGGTTTATTTCAAAGTAGAGTTACTACCTAGGTCGAGTGGGGTAAACAAACATAGAATATTTTCTTTGTAAGATAGTTTCTAATGTGTAATAATTAACGCGTTCAAAAAGAACTAAAAACCTACTACAATATTCATAATACGATAACACGTCTATATCGCCATTTACATGAATACTAGCGACATCTTTAGGCGAATGACTGTAATTGACTAGTATATTATACATAAGAATATAAGAGTCGTGTCGCGACTGAACAACTGCCCTAGAAGTCCTGCCCAGACATCATTCATCCCCTAAAATTTTCACCCTAAGAGGTACATATTTGATTTTTATAAATTTTCTAGAAAAGCGCTCAATCAATTTCGATCAATACGGGACAACCTTTGAAGTATGCTTTACCATAAAATAACAACATCAAAATCAATTCACAATTGGCGGAGTTATCGCGTAACATACTCGTACATACAAAAAAACAACAACATATAGTCGAATTGAGAACCTCCTTATTTTTTGAAGTCGGTAGAAAATATGATTTTCATCACTTTGATTATTCATATTCTTTTCGGAACCCTCAGTGCGTGAATCCGACTCGCACTTGACCGGTTTTTCATCTTAATTCATATCAAATACCTTTCGATCTAGGTCACGCTCTTTCTACAGCCGATAGCTATCAAAACGCTATCAAAGCATATAACAGCATACTCAGCAGAAAAATCACGTTTGTATCAACGCAGGGCTTGAAGCGTGAGAGATTGTGATATTATTATCTAATTAAAATATATTCTGTTATCTTCTTGATGATAATCGAGTTTTAGAAGTAATATTAGGGAGATGGATCGGAGAGTTGATCATTTGGATCAATGTGAACGAAGATGCGGTGGCTGGTTTTGTGCTTTGTGATTTGGGACACTGTAAGTTGATATATTTACATTTACATGTTGTTAATTTAAGTGTGCATAAAAAGTCCAGTGCGTTCTCAATGGTTTGTAGTTTCATACAGGTATCAAAGGCTGTATCTTTTGAACCGTAATAGGTTGATTTACTATTGATTTTTATTGATACTTGAATTTTATTCAAAGAGTTTATAGTACTCTGGCCGCTTTAACAATAATTTAGCTCTATACGAGAAAGTGCTTTTGGGTTTAGGGTTCTGAACCTTAAAAGGAAAATAGGAACTTTGCTGTCCGTCTGTCTCTGTCAAGACCTTTTTTCTCAGGAATGCGTGGACGAATACTGAAATCAATCCCAAATACTGAAGTCTGTAATCCCTTTGATATATGAAAAAATCAAACTTCTAAGGCAATGTTTCTAATTTTGACTATTTATCTCTCTCTCTATTTGATTCACACGGCAACGCAAAATGAGTTGTCTGCCGACTCACGCGCATTATTCCGACCGAATTGAGTCCGCGGGGCGAGGGGGGGGGGGGGGGGGGTGGGGGTGGATGGGCGACACGGGCCGAGCAAAGCGTCAGTCAGGTATATATTTCGTAAGAGCTGACACGCATTTTTATTTACAAAATGCTGGACACAGAAAAAATGATCATTGAAATTGAACAACGGCCATGTCTATGGAACTTATCAGTATTTAAAAGTTGGATAGTGACTGAATAAAATGCGCTCGTCTGGCAGTCCAACAGAATTTCTGGAAGGCAGATTTTCTGCGACCGAAATTCTGCGACTCACGACTCACAAAATTACGCTCGTTTGGCCTCACCCTTACAGCTCAACCATGGGAATAAATCTCAAAAGTATAATTTTTAAATTATATATCATTAATCGTATCAATGATTAAATTAACTCTCATTGATTTCATCAGGCACTTATATTACGGCACTTTTCGGTGCATACTATGATGATTTTCAGAATGTTAGTTATTGATATTCTGTACGGAACCCTCGGTGCGTGAGTTCGACTCGCACTGCACTGGTTTTGGTATATTGTAGAATTAATTAATATTAGAACCAAACGGATAGATCCTGCCACAATCTGAGAAAAATTCAAGTGTCTACCTACGAGTATGACGATAAAAATAGGACTGTCACAGAAGAACGGACAGATAGCGGGAGCCTTAGAATAGGATTCCACTTGAAATCCTTTGGGTACGAAGCCTAAAATGAAGGCTAATTGACTTCTTGTAATAAGCTTCTTTAATCAATTCCCAGATATCATCCCAACCCATAACAGACGAGAAGACCACTGACAATGCCCGACCTCCACGTCAAATAGACTTCGTCGAGTGCTGTCCGTGCCCTCCACGCACTGGACTTCGCGATATGGACTTCGTGGGCAGTGGGCCCAGTAGTGGGATAAGCAGCGTGCCTAGGGCGGATGTGGACGACTGCCCCTGCAGGGCTCGAGGAGCAGACTCTGATACAGCGCCGTCGATGCTCTTTCCGGATGTGATGCGTCCTTTTCCACTCAAGTAAGTACCTACTAGTTTTTACCTGCTACGTCATCTATTTGTGTTCCAGAAATTAACATACGATAGCTCTTTATCTTAAAGTAACAAGTGAATGAAAAGTAAATTTTTAAAAACCCGACTGTGCAATTATTTTTTACTTTTTCTGAATTTGATATACCCAGTGTCACTCTCTCAGTAAATACGAATCTAACGACACCTCTCAAGCTACAATCCACCGAGCCGTTCAGGTTGCAGAGCACTGCAGAGCATGCCAAAGAATTGAACATACATACATATTTTTGAAAAACATAACACTTCTTCTGGCGCAGTCGGGTAAAAACATCAATTAGCCGCATTAACCGCCTCCGTGGCTTAAGGCTACACGTTGGGGCTTACAATTCAGAGGTCCGGGGTTCCATTCCTAGTAGAGGTACCTATCGGTACTTGGTTTGATTGGTGGTACCTACCTACCATGTCACCTAAGTCTGCCGCCAAACAGCAGCGTTAATAGCAGTGTTGTGTTCCGGTATGAAAGGTATCACAGTCAGCACCTTATTAGTTGAGGCTTTTGGGTGCGCACGCTTACCATCCAACGGGCTTATCGTCACTTACCATCAGGAGAGATGAAGGCCAAGTTTAACCCATCATACACTTTAAAAAAATCCCTACCTTGGCCCGGCCTTGTCTTTGTACTCTTGTTATTTTAAAATTTCATTACAAAAAATAATTTGTGAATACTAAAGGTCGAGTTTTTTTTAAAAAAAAACAGAAGCGCAATAAATAGGTGGCAAAAGTTTACCAAAGACCAGCCAAGTGAGAGTCGGGCTCGCTCTAGAAAGGTTCCGAGCCATTAACGCGATCAAAAAGAACTAGGAAACCGACTTAAACTTCCCTAAAAGTCTGTATATAGCATAGCATTCATCCACTGACCTGTTCACCATTACAGGTAAAATTATCTTGGTATATATTTTGTTTTTGTTGATTTTCTCTAAAAGCGCTCAATCAATTTCGATAAAAAATTATAAGGGACTACATCTGAAGTATGATCTACCAAACGAAAAAATCATGAAAATCGATTCATAATTAATTATCGCATAACAGCAAAATATGCATAAAAAACGGCAAAGTGCGAGTCAGACTTGCTCGTTATATCGTTATATATACTCGGTCATTATCTATAAAACGGTAAAAACATGTCTGTTGTATTGGAGCCCTCTTTTATTTTACGAGTAATTCAATTTAGCGGCAACATCATCTGTGAAACTTTCAACTGTCTAACTATTACGGCTCATGAGATACAGCCTGGTGACAAACGTACAGCGGAGTCTTAGTAATAGGGTCCCGTTTTACCGTTTGTGTACGGAACCCTAAAAAGGAAAAAAACTTGCTTAGGTTTTCCTACTTGTAATTATACAAGAGAATGGCTAAATGACTGTCTGAATGAATATAGTCTAAGTCAGAAAATACCCACCTCTATTGACCTAGTAACTTCGCCCCCAAGGTGACGACACCTGCGAGTTGGATGGTTGGTTTTTCGTAGAAAACCATTATATTACGAAATCGGTTTAAAAGAGAATTATACCAATTAGAAATTTTGCAATGTTGACAAATACCTCTACATATAGATTTTTGAGTCATACGCGAGATATTAGGGTTCCGTACGTCCGGAAACATGATATCTAATTGGAATTAGGAGTAAATATAAATAAAGGTAACCTGAAGGCGCTTTATAGTTTATTGGAAAAGGAGCCTCCATAAATTTCGAAAAAAATTTCAAAGGTATTAATTTTTACAGTCTAAATACGTTGAGATTTTCTGCTGAAGCAAATTTTTCGACTTATTTGCTGAAAAAATACCAACAATCTATTATGATGTTTGCAGAAAATGAAATTGCTCGAGTTTTATGCTTTCAAACAGACATGCCGTCGACAAAATTAACTTTATTTTAGTGTAGGTAGAGTTTGTTCGTTTTTGTCCAAGTTACGGAATCCTCGTTACGCGACTCCGACTCAAACTTGGCTGTTTTAAGTTACTTTGTTATTATAAAATATTAGAAATAGAATGCGAGACTTGTAAACAAGAATTTTATAAGTAATAATTATAGATCTAGCAAAATCTTATATATTTTTTGGTAGTTTTCAAAAATAATTAATCATGATGTTGTTAATGACTTGAGACACTCATAAGCTGAGTTACTATGGGCTCACTTTGTAGATTTAAATGACAAACAACACTATGTGTACGTGGTTTCATTTAATTTTTTCATTAAATTTCTGCATATTATAAATAATTTAATTCATCTCAATTCCAGACCTGTAGAAGAAAAAGCAGAGCCTAAGCCGTTGCTGCACCCAGAAGTTGATCTTGCATCATCTGTACTCGAAACATTGAAAGAAGCCACCGATGAAGAATACAGAGATGCTTTAGCAAGAGATGCTGCTAGAAATTCTGCCAAGTCTGCCAGTGCTGCTGATACAGCGCCAGAAGAAGCTAAAAACATAGTTACTATTATACTGAGCCCCAATGAAACATCTAATGAAGATGCCATGTCTGAAGCATCAGACGTGCAAGAATCGCGATGGATTCACCCAATAGGAAAAAGTAGCATACCGCAGATGAGAGTCCCAGAATATCAGCCTGTTAATGACATTTTTAAACTACCTATCGGGCTTAAAGAGTCACCGCATAGATCAGACATGGTTGTGGAAGCTAGTAATGCGCGAGAACAGGTTTTAGAAGAATCTCAAGAAAAAGAAGATATAGGTCAAAGCTCATCAAATTCTTTAATAGATAGATTGAAATCAACACCAAGTAATAATGTAAAGAACATGCTACAATTACGAAACAATAAGGATAAAAACACCAACATGAAAGCATTAAATCTACCGGAGATCAAACGGACTTCTCTTTTAGATGCTTTAAATGAACACCGAAGAAGACTGGATAATTTAAGAGCGAACAGATTTAAGAGCGTCGCAGTTCCAAAACTCGGTGACGGTTTAGATAGCACATTTTCCCCAAGTAATGCAAAAGAGCATTTTGCTGATATAGCAAAAGCAAAAAGTGGCTCTAATTTCGGAATCAATCAGAGGAAACATTTACACCTTAAAGATTTATTAAAATTAAGGGATGTTGAACTGATACCACCGAAAACTAAAAAACCAATATTAAATTTACCAGATTTAAAGTGGAAACCAGCAGGGACCAGTAGAACTAGTATTACTCTACCTAGTTTAAAACCAACACCTAACATGAATATAAGAGAACAAGAGTTGAACATTGACGGAGGCGAGGATAAAGACGATAAAGGCACTAATATACAAGTGATTCCAAAAGAAAAAGTTGTTCATACAGAAGTAATTGATACTGTGCCTAGTCCTTCAAACATTAAAAGAACAGGCTATTTTGATTCTCCTATTATCAAACACAGCGAAACTCGAAATAATTTTGAAAATGCTGATATAGAACAAGTAGATCAAGTTTCAGATTTGCTAAATCCAGAAGATAAAATTGGGAGTACAGAAATTCTAGATGTTCTTCCAAGTCCTTCCGAACACCAACATACTGTTTTAAGTGCTGAGAAAAGCATAGAATTTGGCAGTAGTTCAAGTGAAGAAGACCCAAATGACACTGAACAATTTGGAGCCGAAACAGGGAACGATACTCCTAATAAAGGAATGAACGAGCAAGAAGTAATTGAACAAGATATAAGTGATGATAATGACAAGACTGATTTTCAAGATGGAAATACTGAAGCAGAGGGGTTTACCGATGCATTGGAAGTAGTTGATCAACTGGGTTTAGTTGGAGAAGCCAACAACCAGGCATTTATTCAAGAAGAACAATTTCAATCTTCAGAAGAAAAAGATAAAAATGATGATACAATTAACTACTACAAAAATGAGAATACAGAATTCATAACTAATGACAATACGATGAATATTGATAATGATGAACCTTATCACGAAAGCTATGGAAAAAATGAGCCTGAGTTTGATATTAGTAACGAAGAAGAAATACGTACAATGGAAGATATTAAACTGTCCGATTTGGAATTACTTGATGCAATATCAGCGGAAAAATTATCACTGGAAGCTCCATTACTAATTCAAGCAAAGCCTGAAGACGATGAACCTGAACAACAATTAAATATAGCCGATCTACAGAGAAGGTCGGACTCTGTTCTTCAAGAAGAAGTCCATGATTTCTCCAAAGCAGTCAAGGACCCAGAAGTCACATCCGGTGATTTGATATCCAAGGAAGTTTATAAGTCCAATCCCAAAATAGCATCAACTGTAAATAGTGGAGAAAACAGTTCAGATATGAAACTTTCTGCGTCATCTCCACATTTAACAGTCACTAACCCGAACACCAACCCAAAATTAACAGAAGCTATTACAGATACCGACAGTCAAGAAAATTTTAATGGTGAAGAAGCCAGTAAAGAATCCTTCAATGTTGATGATAAAATAGAGGAAAACACGTGTTTAACAAAACTTGCTACTCCAATTAAGATGACTAAAACTGTAGAAAAGTATACATCACAACCAAAAACTGATGATACTTTTATTGATAACACTAGATCAAAAGAAATGACAGCTGAAGCCAGTGAACCAGTTTTTAAATTAGTACCAGAAACTTCACCTAAATCAGTAGAATCAAATGATTTTGAATCTCCACTTTCATCGTTATCATTAAATAGAGACCCTATTAGATTACCATCTTTATCTGAACTACTAAATATAAACCGACAATTACCAACGCTTGAAGATATTCAAACTGGAATTTCTAATCTTTTAGCTGGTAGTAACAGACATGCAGAAAATGAAGATATGATTTTCAATGAACCACAAAGTGAGTGTTCTGAAATGAAACCAGAAATGAGATCAGATGCTAGCACGGCAAGTTTTAGATCGGCAAAACCAGCTTCAAAACACTCTGAAAACATTAATCTGAATATATTCGAGCTAAATCCATTTAAGGCTGGACCTTTGTCACCGAAAATACCTGCTCTAAACCTTAATTCGTTTAAAACAAGGTTGGCATTACCAAGGTCTATGGGCTTGAAACCTGTAAAACTACAATCTGCCTTTGAAAGAAATGGTCGGTTATTTGGTACCACTATGACTTTTGGACCTGAAAAATTCGGTGCACGTAAATCGATGTCAAAAGTATCTGGTCCTAGGTCAAACATTTTAGGAAGTCATATTAATGTTCCCAGTTTGGAGAAAATCAAAACTACGATGAGAGGAAATGCAGAATCTTTACTTAAGCCACCACTTTCTTCTGTAAAGGTACCATCACATTCTATGCGTACTGCGCAAGGCTTGGGAGATAACATTAGAGCCCATACTGAAAATACAGCCAAAAAGATTCACCACACATTAGCTTCTTCTATAAACCATGCCAGAAATGGTGAAGGTGGAAAGTATGCAAGACCTGAGAATTTACTAGAGATGGTTTCATCAGCACATGAAGACATGAACGACAAATTGCAAGCCATTCATTCTGATTTGAAGGACAGACTTAGTTCGATACATGAGCGAATCATTGATCAGGCAAGGATTGCTTCAATCGGTACACCTACTACAAAATCAACCGGAGTACTTAATAAGGCTCAGAGCAGAGGCAGTCTCCTTAGAAAGCCAGAACATAAAACGTCTGGGTCAAGAGTTCCTAAACCTAGCTTTTATTCTAATGCAAAAAGTCCTTTAAGAAGCACTTCATCTCAAACACCAAGCAAACAAACCAATTCAGGATTGGTCCCTCAAGTAAAGTCAAGAAGAACAGAACAGAAACTGAAACCATTCAAGATATCTAAAGCAGCAAGCTCTCTTATGCCGAAAACGGTAGAAGTACCAAAGCTGGTGACAACATCAACAAAACCACCGTTTTTAATGCCACTTGAAAGAGATTTTAGCGTCAAATTGAAAGATGTAAAACCTTTTAATTCTAATCTACCAAAATCTGCCACATCAGCACAAGATGACAAGCAATCTGATGGTAAAAATGCAATAGTACCTGTCCGAAAGAATAAGTTACAGACATCGTTTAATTCCGATACGAAACCTGTATCTAATTTCAGGTCTAGGCCTGAAACCACAAGAAAAAGCCCCACTTTGATGAAAGCTTCAATATTAAGAGATCAGAAGTCGACTTTAACACCTACAAGACCAAGTCAAAGATCCAAATCCGTCAGTGATTCTAAAACATTTGCAAGCGAACCAAAGCCTACTAAACTAGCACCACCAAAGTCTATGAAAGTCAAGTATGCAGCAGACGATGAAATGAGTACAAAAAAGGAAACGCTTCCAAGAACTCCTACCACACTTACGAAACCAAAATATTCCGTCCCCAAAAATACAAAGAGTCGACTAGCCTCTAGCCCATTTTCTCATCTCAAAAAGGCAAATGGCTTGCCGAAGCTTGATCTCCCAAGTCGCAAGGCTTTGCAGCCATTGATTTGGCCGAAACACAATGAAAGTTTGTTCTTAAGCAAAGTACGAGAGGCGATGAAAGCAAGATTAGCTGGAGCTAACCAAAAGGCTAAAAAAATTGCTGCAGTTGAAGATATGACCAAATCTGCATCGGAAAATAGAGAAGTAGTAAAATACAACGGTGAACCTATGAAAGAAAATGTTTCTTATAAATGTACGATGGTATGTGTTCGAGAACATTAGCAAGGCATTTTTTTTGTATAAATTAATGAATGAATACCTGAAGTGCGTAAAATATTATTTGAATAAGTACGTCTTTAGAAAAAAAAATACATTTTGTAATAAGAACTTTTGTAATGCAAAACATTTCAAGAAAATATTGTGTGATATTGTGTGAATATTTGGGTATCGTCTGTGTAAACTGAGCTAAGTTAGTTATAAATGATCCCATTTGTGCAAATACCAAATTTTAGTTATAATTTTTATACGCAATGTTTTATAGTAAACGAATTACTTAAATATAGCATTTTAATTGATCTCCCATCTTGACCACATTCGTAAATTGTTATAGATAAGCATTCACTTCACTTTACTTGTGAAAGATAATTTTCTTCGTCAATTTTTTTCTTCTTTAAATAATTTTATAGATTATTTATTTATTTATTTATTCATAAAGTCTCATTTGAAATTGAATGTACCTATTACCTATTTTGCAGTGTGGTCTCGGCCTTATAATAGGACCACCCCATACTATTCCCCGGGCGTCGCAAAAGGCGAAAGGAAAAACATTCAGTATATGAGTGAGTGACAGCAGTCTGCAGATTCTGTAGGAGAATGAGGAGACGCCCTTCCACATCCTCTGTCACTGACGCCCTACATCACAGCAGAAACAGACACCTCGGAGGGCATACTGCCACAACGAAAGTATCAGGACCTTCAAACCTAGATTGATCGTACGGTTCATGACTGAGATTGGCCTTGGGAAGGTGATTTGATCCATAGGGGACTGTCACAATAGATATATGAAGGTTGCAGTGACACACTGGACGTACGGACTGCACCCCTTATGCCCAAATAAAAATATATGGGCATCTACAACAACATGCGATCACCAATCCGCCCGCTAAACGGCAAATCACCAAATGTTTGTGAGCACCAAAGTCCAACATGGCGGTCTATGAGAGAGCCTCATGTTCAGCAGTGGACTTATGCAGACGATTGAAACCTATTTTTAAATTTTACAATCTTTATGACTGTAAAAGTAAAAAACAGGGCACACAATACCAGTATTTTATGAGATATGAGGGAATAGATCGCGAGGAGTCGCTGGATGCAAGAGTCATGGGACCAGTCATTGTGGCATACCATGGAGGAAGCCTTTGTCCAGCTGTGGACGTTTTCCGGCTGATGACGATGATGAGGGAGCAGCTGAACGCACATACATACATATTAATCGTCTTCATTAATGGCTGCAAGCTTGATCTAACAATCCGAAGATCCCGGATTCCAAGTGGCGGTTACTTCTCGGTAGTCAGTTTGTCCGCTTGGCTAGCTACCATCATATTACCTAAGTCTGCCGCCCAACAGCAGTTAATAGCACAGTTGTGTTCCGGTATGAAAGGTACAACAGCCAGCGCCCCATTAGGTTGAGGCTTCTTGCTGAGCATGCTACCATCCAACGGCCTTATCATCATCAGGTGAGATGAAGGCCAAGCTCACGCCCATAAATTGCCTGTTTGGGAGGTAGGTATGTATGTAGGTGTGCTAACTTGGTGACGTTCGTGCATAACTTAGGCATTAATTGGTCGTAATGTATATACATATCCATCATACATCTGTACAAACACATATATTTGTTTTGCATACGCCTATTGCGTCAATTTACATACCACGTTTAATAAATAATCTTACAATATATATATAATCTTCAAATATTTGGCAACTATCACGATGCAGCGTGTATTTCAGAAATTATCCTAAATCAAGATAACGCCTTCAAAGAGAACTTGAAACCGACTTCAACTGCCCTAAAAGTCTTATATCATTTTCTCATAGATGCCATTGCCAGAACTGGACTAAATTAAAATGGGACCACACGAGAAGCACCAGCTTTAAAATAAAAAAGAATCATCCAAATCAGTTCACCCGGAAACCCTGTACTGCACTAATCACCGGGATACAATGTAGTCTAAGTCCTGTTCCATGCCACAATGTGCATAAAATTTAAATTTGTTTCGAATTTTTCCTTTGTTCTTTATCCTTTATTTCATCTTACGAGGGCAGAGTGATAAGTCTGGTAAAAAGTAAACAAGGAATAAAAAAATTGTAAAAGTTATTATTTATTTTTCGACATAGTCTCCCCCTAGCTCAATACACTTCATCCAACGTTTCTCCAGCTTTTCGATCCCTTCAATATAATGAGACTTTAGTAACCCTTCAAAATAGGCATTGGTTTCGTGCGTGATATCTTCATTGGAGCTAAATCTTTTCCCATCCAGCCATTTTTTCAAATTCGGAAACAGAAAATAGTCGCAGGGGGCTAAATCTGGCGAATATGGTGGGTGAGAAAGCAACTCGTAGCGTAACTCATGGAATTTGGCCATGGCAACTGCGCAGGTGTGTACTCGTGCATTGTCTTGGTGAAAAAGGGTTTTCTTCTTAGTTAGATGAGGCCGTTTTTCTTGTAAAACTTTGTTGAAATCGTCCAATAAATTGGCATAATATTGGCCAGTAATTGTTTTACCCTTCTCTAGGTAGTCAGTGTGGATTATGCCACGTGCATCCCAAAAAACTGTGGCCATCATTTTATTGGCCGATAAAACTGCTTTGGCCTTCTTCGGTGCAGGTTCGCTAGAAGCTATCCACTGTTTCGATTGCTGTTTGGTTTCTGGTGTGTAGTGGTGGATCCACGTTTCGTCTACTGTTATAAAACGACGCATAAATTCTTACTATCCTTTTGAAACAAAGCCAAACCTGCCTCCGAAGTGGTCACACGCATGCGTTTTTGATCCACCGTGAGCAAACGCGGCACCCATCGCGCGGAGAGCTTCTTCATATATAAATGTTGGTGTAAGATATTGCGCACACGTTCGTCTGAGATGCCTACGATGTCAACTATCTCACTCACTTTTACTCTTCGGTCATTCAATACTATGCCGTGGATTTTGGTGATCATCTCTGAAGTCGTGACCTAAACTGGGCGTCCTGGACGTTCAGCATCACTTGTGCTTGTACGACCGCAACGAAAATCAGTAAACCACTTGTGAATCATTTTAATCGACGGAGCGGAGTCCCCATAATATTTGTCAAGTCTTTGTTTTGTTTCCGTAATGTTTTTTTTACGCAAAAAATAATGTTTGCGAAAATGCATTCTCTTGTTTTTCTTTTATGGCCGTCAAAAAAAAATCGACAGATGTGGCTGAAAATAATAATTTAGTCTATTAAAGAGTTTTCAAGGAAAAGGTTTTATGCAATTTGCGATAACTTTATTCATAAGTCGATTTTTACCAGATTTATCACTCTACCCTCGTATACCTTTAAACAAGCAATCCTTGTATATATCATCATCATCAGCCGGGAAACGTCCACTGCTGGGCATAGGCCTGTAATTTCCGGGGTCAGTTTTTGCTCCAGATTTGTGAATTGGTGTCACTTTTGCAACTTTTAGATCATCTGGAAACACTCCGTCTTCAAAACACTTGTTAACGCAGTTAGTAAGCTCTGTGAGTATATGAGGCTTTATACATTTGATCGCTTTAGTAGTTATACCGTCTATGCCCGAGCTACAATTGGGATCTAGATTATCGATAATTTTTGATATTTCGTCTTCAGTACATCGATCCAGGTTTGATAATTCATTGTTTGTTTGCTGATTGGTAAGTGTACTGGTGGTATTGTTGTGGAATTTAGGTGGTATTTGTCTAGCTAATTCGGGTCCTATTGTTGCAAAGAAATGATTAAATTGTTCGCAAATAGCATTACCCTCGGTGATTGTGCCATGCTGTGTCTTTAGTATCGGAGGAACGTTTTTTGGCTTGATTTATTGGTGGACAGTGTGTTGATGAGGTTCCACATCTTTTGGGGATTATTTTTGCATTTAGTAAATGAATTATAGTAGTATTTATTTTTAGTGTTCGCAATTAGTTTGGTTACTTCATTTCTCGTTTTAGTAAATTTTTCCAAAACATCTTTATTGTTCGAATCCTTTTTAAAATTTTGCCAAAGATAATTTCTGTTATTAATACTGGTTATAATGTTTTTATTGATCCAATCTTTTAAAGGTAGATTTTCTATTTAATAATAATTTTACTTTCTTTAATGAGTGTTTTTCGATTTACTTAAATTATTGAAGTTGCTGTTATTGACGTTGAAATAATGTTTTTAGCATGATTTAAATAAGATGTCATAGTTGATAGCTTCATATTCTACTCTTTGTGGAGGGTCTGGCTTAAATTGTTTCATCCCGAGAAAAATTTGCTTATGATCTGATATCGATGAGTCAATTATAGCGAGATGATATAGCGAGATAATCCTTTAAATTTGTGATTATATTGTATAGAATAGTTTTAGTCGCAGCTGTTTCTATTCTAAAATAAAATCTAGGTTTATTTGGCTGAGGTTGTAATTATGGGTCCCTACAGCCTTCCACATTTATAATTCGATCGCCGTCATACAGCCAAAACATTGAGTTTACTATAAGTTTGGACCTAGCGTCGATGACGTCACTGCGACGATATGTGAACTGTAATGAGGCGACAGGATGACCACGGGGAGGTGAGCCCAGCGAGGTCAATTCTTTCGGTAAATGTGTTATAGACTACCGGTTTCCATACACTGTTCATGTTTGTTCATATCATAAAGTAGTTGAGCGTTTAGTTAAGCAAATCTAGAAACTATTCATTTATCTGACCAAGGCACATCAAGACATATCAAACGTAGAAATGTAACAATTTCATGAATTTATCACTCACTTCATGATGTGGTATAGAATATTAACAAATAACATTCTGAAAGTAATGAATAATAGGTAAATTTGCACCAACAATGACTTTACGAAAACAACGGGCAAATGTCAACAAAATGTTATATACCGACCGACAGGCACTGAAATAGCTTGTAATGTAAAAGCGATTTTAATAAGACATAATTAAAAATTATCCTTTTAGATTTATTCTTATACTAGTGATGCTGTAAGACCTTGCTTATTGGCGGACAGGAAATCGTCAAAAGATGCAGCATAAACGGCTGTATCTTTATGGTTCGTTGACCTAGAAGTTTTATTTTTTCATAGATCTAAGGAACTGCAGATTAAGTACTTGATATTTATTTTCATTTGATACCTCCACACGTTTCTGAGAAAAAGGATGTTGACAGACAGACGGACAATCAAGTGTAAGATCATGGGATCATTAAGGGATGTTTAGTTTTTTATTTTTGCGGTACGGAATCTTTCAAAGATTAGATGTTAGTGGTATCTCTTGTTTTCAGCTTTGGACATTACTGTCTTGGGAATTACTGTCCACGGTTCACACTGAGTCCAAATTGCCGATTCTCTATACGGAAGCTGCTGCAAGTAAGATAGTATTTAGAGCTTACAGTATCATATATCAAGCACAGAGCCAGCCAGTTGCTGTAGGTCATACATGATTCATGATTCTGCCGTTTAAAGGTTCCTTTCGTCTGACTATAAAACGGAGCCCTTAAAGGATTTATCTTGGGTCTGTCTATCTAACGCAGTTCATTTTATTCCTGTTTATGATTATTGTTGATGATTATGATTCCTTATTTATTTGAAAGGTGGTGCTTTCCGAATGGTCCCATTTCATTTTGATCCAGTTCTGACAACGGTATCTATGAGAAAACGATGTAAATCTTAAATTTGCCTTAATAAAAGTAGACTTTTAGGATAATTGAAGTCGGTTTCCAGTTCTTTTTGTACGCATTTACTGGTTATCATATCGGGTTTAGAAAAATTACTTTTATTATATTACCATTAACATAATATTGGCAACTTTGAAGAGAACCAATTTTTTTGGTTTTGTTTTGTTAAGACTTTGACTTAAAACTTTATTTATATGAGAGTACCTATCGGTGGTTAGGGTACTTCGTATGTCCGCTTGGCTATCTACCATCATGTTACCTAAGTCTGCCGCCAAACAGCAGTGTATAGCACTGTTGTGTTCTGGTATGGAAGATAGCAGAACCAGCACCTCATCAGGTTGAGGCTCCGAAGGGCGCGTAACATCGTTGACTTAGGTGAGAGCGTTGATCTACCTTCAGACCAACCCTTGCGTAACTCGGGATGCGTAATCAAATGCAATGCCCTCTCGCACTTAACTAATTTTATCATGGTTCTTTTCTTTAAAATATTGTACCTCTATTTCTTCAGTGGCAACACCAGATGACCCACTGTTTGTGGACCTTGGCTCATGGAAGAGAGCTACAGATTACATTACAAGCATAATTCAGGTTCGTGTAAAATTACATTTACATTTTGAAGGACTTACATTTTTAGGGATGTTGTTAAATTTTTTAGGGTTCCGTACCTCGAAAGGAACCCTTATAGGATCATTTGGTTGTCCGTCCGTCTGTCAAGACCCTTTTCCTCAGGCTTGGAGTATCCAGTTGAAATTAATATGAAATACTGAAATATGCAGTACCTTCGACCTGTAAAAAAACCGTAATAAAAAGGTACAGCCAAATAGGACAGACTTAGATGAATTAAGGAATCGAAATCTATGTGGTACTTCCCATGGACCTAGAATCATTAAATTTGGCAAGTAGCAAGGTCTTACAGCAGATGTATAAGAATAAATCTCGAAAGTATAATTTATTATTTGTATCTGATTAACAGTTTACGACTACGAACTTATAAAGCGCCTGTCGTAATATCAATTTTAATATGTAAATTAAAATTGCTCATGATTTTAGACAGGCGCGTATTCTTATGAAACCGTATTTTCGATATATTAATTATTCATATCCTGAACGGAACCCTCAGTGCGCGAGTCTTTTTATAATCAATTTTTTTCGTCTAAATTAATTATTTATTACAATCTAGCCTACTTATGCTAATAAGTAATTTAAATTTAACTTAAACTTCAATAAAAATTAATTCAATTAAAATTAAATTTCCTCTCTCTCTTGGATCTCGTTGAGTACGGACGTGTCTCTGCGCTACCTTAAAATAATAAATAGCAAAATAAAATTGTTAAAATAGTGTCACAAAATCTCGTCCTCTTCACACCCATACGAGTGAGTAAGACGTCACTTTATTTATTAGTTTACTCCAACGCAATCAAAACAAACCGTGTGAGTGGGAAGAACCACTGAGCGAGCGAATAGACACTATAGTTGCGCGCACAACCTCAGATAAGTAACGCCCTAAATCATTCAGTGACTGCGCCTGCGATTAACTCGCTTTAAGCCACGCCTCTCGCATTGTTTCACCCGGCCGACGGCTCGCTAATTAGGCCTACGTTTACTGTGCATACTACGGGAGTCACCATGTCGCACAATAGAAATGTTGATGACTCGAATATGTCCATAGTCGAAGATATAGATAAAACGCCGACAAACTACGTTAACTTAGACCGTCATAGACAGCGTAATGAGAGCCAAATCGACTTGTCTAACGTTGGATTTTCAGTCTTTAAAAACGAAATAAAGGAACTATTACAAGACTGGAGAAAGGAGATGAATATGGAAGTGAAATCTAAAAATGATGAGCTAATTACGTTACTTACGAAGTGGAAAGCTGAGGAAAACGTAAGGCTAACCGGTATTGAGTCCACCTTGGAAGAAATTAAAAAATCAAATGATGAACTTGAGAAAAAAGTCCACTTCAGTTTAGACCAACATGACGAAATGACTATGAAATTATCTGCTCTTCAAGAAAAAAATAAAATCCAAGAGCTTCAAATACTCTCACTTGAAGAAAAAATAGAAGAGATACAGAGAAATTCCTTAAAATCGTGTATTGAACTTCGCAACATTCCCCAGAATGCCAATGAGTTGAGAGATGACCTCATCAGATACTTGTTAAAAATAGCCCAGGTCTTGTGTATTGAAATAGCACCCAACGATATTCGTGACATATATCGTCTTCCAGGCAAAAAAGAAACCACGAAAACAATATTGATTGATCTCGGTTCAAACATATTAAAAACAAATTTGCTTGATGCACTAAAAAGATTCAATAAACGGCAACAAAGTGATAAATTGAACACATACCACATCGGACTGAAATGTGAAAAGTCACCGATATTTATATCAGAAAACCTCACACCTAGGGCGAAAAGGCTTTACTTTCTGGCTCGGGATCTTCTCAAGAGTAAACTCGTGAAGTATTGCTGGACCTCACACGGAAAGGTGTACGTAAGGCGCCAAGATGAAGACCCAGCTGTGGTTATTAAGTCCGAAAGTCAACTTACGACCTTTCGTAGTGCTATCTGACTAGTGTTTTACAGTGTCATGCATTTTGTCATGATTCTAGTATATTACTTACCTATAAGTTACTATAAATATTGTATAAATAATCAACTGCTCACAAAAACTCAACTCACACACACACACATTCCAAACATGAACACACACATTCCAAATATGAACTCACTTACAATCCTGGCGTGTAAAATTACTCTTGACCACAGTTACTTTCAAATTCAACTCACACACTCACACAAATCCCATACAAAGACATCTCTCTGGCAGTCACATACGTTCACTCGGCGTAACACAAGTATCACAAAATCACTCATCTTCATAAACAACATCTCACTATACAATACATACCTCACTCAACTAGCTGTAACCTTCGAATTAGTCCCCGTTATACCAAACTTTGAAAATGAATAATAAAAACATATTTGATGATATCGACCAAATATCTATAGCAACCTCAGTTACCTGCTCGCCGTCAGACTGTTTAGGAATTATTGACTCACCCCGAGGAAGCTTAAATATACTTACCCTGAATATAAGAAGTGTACATAAAAACTTTACGGCATTAGAAGTGCTTGTTGCTCAGCTACAATTTGAACCCGACTTAATAGTGCTCACAGAATGTTGGCTATCTCCAAACAAACCTGTACCTAACCTTCAGCAGTATCAATTACACTTCACTTCTAAAAATAGACTACAAAACGATGGTGTGGTAATTTACACAAAAAGTGGCATATCTATTGTCGCAGAGGAACCTATTTTTGAGGACGCTAACTGCCTAGTTGTTAATATAGATTTGGACACAGCCATCATAGGCATATATCGCTCTCCGTCCTATCACAAAATTGACAACTTTTTAAACTCATTGGAAAAAACAGTAACGGCTCTGAACAAATTCAAAAACATAGTAGTCTTAGGAGATATAAATATAGATATTTCTACAAGCAACAACGATCGCAACAGTAACCCCTACCTTAATCTTACAGCTGAGCTTGGTCTGCTCTCAGGGCATAACTTGCCTACCCGTCTAAATTCCTGCCTTGACCACATTTTACTCCGCTCCAGACAACAATCCAAAGTCATGGTCATTGACCATCCCATTACTGACCACTTACCCATTCTACTAAACATAGACTCCAGTCCTAAGCTTGTTAGCAATAAAACGGAACACACTAAACTTCAACTAGACTCAGCAGTCCGTGAAATAAACACTGCTGACTTTTCATCTGTACTTGAATGTAACGACCCCAACAATGCTGCGACAATCCTAACAGACATATTAGTAAAAGTAGTGAATAATAACTCAAAACGCTTAATCCTACCTAGTAGACGTAAAATCATTAAACCTTGGATAACTCCTGGTTTGCTACGGTGTATACGACACCGTGATAGACTTCATATAAAATTGAAAAAAGACCCGACAAACGAAATCTTACAACTTAGTTATCGAAGGTATAGAAATTTCTGTAATAATCGCTTGAAAAAAGCCAAAAGACTATACGAATCAACTGAATTACTTATAGCTAAAAATGACCCCAAGAAAACATGGAAGTTAATTAGGGATATAGTTGGCTCTAGTAAAAATATAGTTGCCCCTACAGAACTGCTGAAAAGCGACAAAGACCCTCTTGAGATAGTAAACTTGGTAAACCACTATTTTTCAAACGTAGGTAAAGTCTTGGCTGATCGTATCCTCACTGCCAATCAACCTAACTATACATTTCAACCAAATGTCATAGCTCACAATCCCAAGTCCCTAGCACTATTACACACTGATGAACCGGAAGTCATATCAATAATCAATGGTCTCAAAGCTGACTCCGCGTCTGGCTGGGACAACATTCCGCCCAAACTAATTAAAATGACTAAAACTAAGCTTGCCCTCCCTATTGCGCACTTATGTAATCTTGCAATTGACAAAGGAGTATTCCCTAGCATTTTCAAACTATCACTTATCCACCCGATCTATAAGAATGGGGATAAAGGTAGTGTCAATAACTACAGACCTATTTCAGTCCTCTCAGTCCTGTCCAAAATATTGGAAAAAATTTTAAACAATCGCCTCACTAGTTTTCTAAAAAAAGAGAACATTCTCTCTTCTGCCCAATTTGGCTTTCGCTCTGGAACTTCAACAGAAGACGCAGTTACTAAACTATCGGACACTGTTACTATGGCACTTGATGATAAGGAAAAGTGTATAGGCATTTTCTTAGACCTTGCCAAAGCATTTGATACTGTATCAATCCCAATGCTAATAGACAAATTGGAAAAAATCGGAGTACGGGGAAAAGCACTTCTAATTTTTCAGGACTACCTCCGTGATCGAACCCAAATAGTAAAAATAGGTCAATATCTCAGTTCTGAAGCACACATAACCTATGGAGTTCCCCAAGGCAGTGTGTTGGGCCCAAGTCTTTTTCTGTTGTATATCAACGACTTATGCGATATGCAACTAAAAAATGGTCAAATATTTACATTTGCCGATGACACAGCTTTAATATTCCAGGGAAGGACCTGGGACCAAGTCTTTGGCTTGGCCGAATCTGGACTCCAGAAAATTGCGCATTGGCTAAATAATAACCTCCTAACTCTAAACCTCGACAAAACCAAATACATAGCCTTCTCCATTTTGGATCGTTACCAACCCTCCTCTATCCACACATTAAAAGTACATCATTGCTTCAGTACTGACCTAAATAATAGCAACTGTAAATGTACCGATATTCAAAGAACCGGCACAATCAAGTACTTGGGCGTCACCTTGGATGACAGACTAAGCTGGCTTCCTCAAATTACAACTCTCTCGGGACGTGTCCGCAAACTCATCTGGATCTTCAAGTCCCTCAGACACATCATGCCACCAGAACAACTGACCACTATCTACTTAGCTCTTTGCCAGTCAATATTGTCCTACTGTGCATCAGTATGGGGAGGTGCTCACAAATCTCACATGATCCAGATCGAGCGAAGCCAGAGATCAGTTCTAAAAGTAATGACCTTCAAAAGATATAGATTCCCGACCCGAACCCTTTACTCCCAATGTCAAGTCCTTACAGTAAGGCAAATTGCTATAGCCCAAATGATCATAAGACATCACAAAACCCTTACCTTTGATAAATACCAGCATAACACAAAAAGGAGAAACTACGAAGTGTCAAAAATAAATCGCTGTAGAACTTCATTTAGCCATCACCAACACTACTTCCTTGCCCCTTATCTCTACAATAAAATTAACAAAATTCTTATGTTCCACCCTCTCCCCTCAAGCACAAGTAAACAGTAGTGCTATTCCATAAGAAACATTTTTTTCTCATTTCTCATTACGAAAGTCATTTTCGTTTCATAAAACTTTTCACTAAAAATTTTTACCGATGCGGTACCGACAATCAAGTCCGCGTGATGCTCGATGAGATGTCAAATAGGAAGCAAAATGAGACAGGGATGGTTCCATGCCCTTACAATCTAAATCGATCTCATCGACTTATGTTTTACTAATAAAATACGACGTAATAATTAATAAAGACTATGAGAATATGTATTTTTCGATCAATTTCACGGTTTCGCGTTTCTAAACTAACGAAAACTATGAAACCTGCAAAATTATTGCAAGGCCGGCTGCACCGAAAATTGTCTTCGCCCACATACATAGAAGATATAAAAAGTCATAATAACAGAAAGTAAACAAAAAGTCAATTGGAATTGGATTGCAAAAACGCTTCGATATTAAATGAATTATTGAATTAAATTAAATATAAAACAGTATTCAAATGAAGTAGTGGTTTCATCAATAATATATTCATATAGAATAAGTCGGATGTCCTTGCCCCTTGCCGCAGACTGATGGTACGCTTTTAGATATGTTGGAGACCAAACCAGACTTGGCTAGGGAATTATCCAAGATTGTTACTAGAGTATAGTGTTTTTTGTGTGCTTAACAAGTTCAAGTTCTGCATTTTTCATAGAGATGTCATAGCCAACTTTATCAATTCAATTTTATTAGAATATTTAATTTAAACTAAAACTAGAACATTACTCAGTATATACTTTATTATTACATTACATTTCAGGATACTGAGGATGTACATGATCATTTCTCTTCGACAAATGCAAAAGTCATAAATTTCTTCTTCACATCAGACTATCAAGTTGAAACAGGCACTATTGAGGTACTACTAAAGAATTTGAGATGAGTCGAACGCCGGGGGCCGCAGTTGATCAGTGATTAAGAATTTCCTGAGTGTAATATGTGAAGAGCTAGGACCATATTTTCTCGGAAAATATTTCCAGCAGGCTGCCGAGAGACACATTATGATGTTGCAGATTACGCTGGCCATGGAGAAGCGATGAAGGCTGTACTTGAAACTGTACCCAAACAAATATCTGTTGTATTAAGTTGTTATTTATTATTGACAAATAAATATATTTTTTTGATTTCTTCATTCAATGACCACTGATAGTAAATCAGTTGATTATTTATTATCAGCTGTATACTACTGTACTTGTGTGTCTCTCATTGACCACCACGTCAGAGTTATCCCAACCCCTGATTTGATATAATCCCCACGATAGGAAGCGATAAATATGTACTAAATAACTGTGCTATTTGGTCTTTGATATATACATAACATTTCTTTGAAAAATAAAAAACTTTTGTGTTCTCTTGTTATAAGATACTAACAGTACATATTTCTTAAGTAAAATAAAGTAAAGGAGCGCGTTTCGGCACTGACAACACACACTGATTATAGACTTTTGTCTTTAGACGCTTAGGTATTTTGGACGGGAAGATATGCCGTAGCTTCCCGAAAGCTGCCCAGCCGAGTCGGATTCTTCGGTTGATCTCTTTGTCATATTCATCTACAACTTCGATTGTACTGTTTATATATATAGGTACTTTATTATTATTTGTACTTATATAACCGATATAATAATAATAATAATGTTTTATGCATAAAATATATACATATATTTCGGTAGTCATAAATATCTTTCATTTGTTCAAAAACATTGTATTATTAACTTATATTATTTTGGACAACGCTTGATTGCCTCTACTAGCGTTCAATTCCTTCTTTGAATTCGCCGTAGTTAAGCAAAAATAGAGACGGTTGTCATGACAACCACCGCGTGAGAACTACTGCGTCAGTATTGCGTGGTGAAAACTTTTGACATTTTTACAGGCGTTGACGTTTGAACTACGATTCCATAACGTGTTTTGCCGTCATTTTGATGCTCATCTCGAAAGTCATCGGTGAAAACTAATGTCAAAATACTCGGTTACTCCAACCTTGGTGAAAACCTTGGTGAGAACTTAATGACATATCAATGACTAGTTTTTCTTGATATTTATAAGGTTTGAGTCGTGGTTTGTGTATAAAATTGAAAATAACAGTGCTTCTAATAGTTTTTACATAGTAGGTAGTATAAAATAAAGTGTAAATATTGTGTATATATTCAAACAGTTTTTCATATAAGACATGGCCCCCGTAAATGAAAACTTTGGTGACAATTTTGTATGAGAAGGCTTTGAAAAGGTTTTAGCTTTAAATTTAATTGTAAATTTAGTGCAAGTCGGATTCTTAATAACAATGTTTTTAATGTTTTTTACATAGAATACTGTAAGAGATGGCTCAATCTGCGATGTTACTCGTACTCATGAGTTGGACATTGCCGCTACTTTTCAAAAAGCTCAAAGCTTTTAAAGACGCTTGTTTTCTCGGGGTGGAGAATGTACGTCGTCAGAAACTATATAACGTCTCTTTACACTCTATAGGTTACATTGCGCGTGCTAAATTTCATCAAGATCGGCCAAGTCGTGAAAAAGCAACAAACAGAAAAACTTACTATAAGTATTTAAAATATTTGTATCAATATTTGATAACAAGATCCGTTGATTTTTATTACCTGTGTACATGATGGATTTACACTTGGCCTTCATCTCACATGATGGTAAGACGATAAGGTGGTAAGCGTGCGCACTCAGTACATAAGCTAATGAGGCGCTAGTTTGCTCATGTGACGCTAGCTCTGCTACCTTTCATACCGGAACACAACAATGCTGTTTGGCGTTAGACTTAGATAGCAGGCTACCCAGGCGGACAAAAAACAAGTCTGGCACCACACTTGGAATCGAATCCGGGACCTCTGGATTGTGAGTCCAAGATATAGACGTTAGGCCACGGAGGAGATTAAAATCTAATATACTAAGTTACGGTTTTGTTGGTATTATTTAATAAGTTTATCCTTTATTTTCAGGGGACTCTGGTTATTCTCAGCGGCAGTATGGTTCACTGTAACAAGATGTTACAATTGTTACACATCATTTAAACGAGTGTTTAACTGTATTCTTTTTTAAACTACCGAGAGCACGTTAGAACGTGGTCCTCAACTCGCGACACTGTATTTGTTACGCGCCTGAAATGGCAGATTGTATAGTAAACGAGCCAAAGGAAGAAGTACCCGTTTTATTTACACATTCCGTAATAAAAGTTTATAAATGCTACTGCAAGAACTACAGTACAGAGACATACACTATTGGGGTACTAAAGGAACGATAGCAAAAGCCATGGTAGCTCGTCAGGAGCTCGCTAGGACAGAGCGTCAGTTTTTAAACGATCGAGGTCTGGGTTCCATCCTGGCTCATACCGATAAGTTCCAATTTGTTAATTGGAATTTATGTACGAATGATAAAAATCATTACCATTGGCTTTTCGGTGAAGGAAAACATCGTGAGGAAACCTGCACACTCCTGAGAAGAAATTAAAAGGTGTGTGTGAAATCTACCAATCCACACTGGGCCCGCGTGGTGAACTATGGCTCATACACTCTCTGTAGCCTGAGCTGAGCCTGAGCCTCTGCTGTGGGGACATAACGTTGATGAAAGGAACGATTTAGTTGCATTCGCGTTCATCATTATCAGCTATGTGTCCTTGAGCCGATCTCTTATCTGACTTTAATGTGGATAATGAAAGTATAAATGCTCACTTTTTAAGGAATTATTTAACGTAAGAAACAATTACTGTTTCTTGTAACTTGTAACAAGAAATGTAGATTTTTTAAACGAATTTAGAAATGTTATGTATATATCAAAGACCAAATATCACAGTTATTTAGTACGTATGTACCGCTTCCTATCGTGGTGATTATGTCAAATCAGGGGTTGGGATAACTCTGACGTGGTGGTCAATGAGAGCCACTCGAGTACAACAGTGGATAGCTGATAATAAATAAGATCAACTGATTTACTATAAGTGGTCATTGAATGAAGAAATAAAGAAAATATATTTGTCAATAAAGAACAACAACTAATAACAACTTAATAAAACAGATATTTGTTTGGGTACAGGTTCAGGTACAGCCTTCATCGCTTCTCCATGTAAATCTCGGCAGCCTGCTGGAAACATTTTTCTAGTAGGTATGGTCTCCTGAAATAGAGAGAAATTAATGAAAAAATGTATTCTGCGTATTTTCATTCTTAATGTTCCAGTTTCGGATGTTCAGTTATCAGCCCGTGTCTCTTCACTGCTGAAGATAGGCCTCTCCCAACGTGCGCCTCTCCTTCCGGTCCTCCGTCGTCCTCATCCACTCGCTTACCGCTATCCTCTTGAGGTCGACAGACCAGCGGGCTGGAGGCCGTCCCACCCCGCGTCTCCCGGTCCGAGGTCTCCACTCGAGAATCTTTTTGCTCCATCGCTTGTCTGTTCGTCGACAAATGTGGCCTGCCCATTGCTACTTCAGCTTGCTTATTCGAGTAGCTATGTCGGTCACCTTTGTACGTCGGCGGATTTCATCATTCCTGACTTTGTCGCGCAAGGATATTCCAAGCATAGCCCTCTCCATCGCTCGCTGTGCAACTTTGAAGCGGTGAACAAGCCCCAATGTGAGCGTCCATGTCTCTGCTGCATAAGTCATGACCGGGAGAACGCATTGGTTATACACCTTGGTCTTAAGGCATTGCGATATACTGGACTTGAGGATATGGTGGAGTTTTCCAAACGCAGCCCAACCTAGCTGGATTCCGCGGTCTGCTCCTTTACTGAAGTTTTGCCTACCAACCTGGACAGACTGGCCGAGATAGACATAGCTCTCCACATATTCCAAAATCGTGCTTTCAACAATGACAGGTGTGGCATCTACGTGTTCATTGTGCATAACCTTTGTCTTGTCCATGTTCATGCGCAGACCCACTCGCTGGGAAGCTTCGTTAGGACTGCACTATTAATACCTTTAAAGGAAATAAATAACCCTTATAAGATCACTCGTTGTCCGTCTGACTCTCTGTCAGACCCTTTTCCCCAGGAACTCATGTAGGCATCCAGTTGAAATTAATATAAAGTACTCAAGTCTGATTCCAATAACCGATGGAGAGTATACCGGGAAGCGTGTACTGGGCCGTCCCTCTACTAGATGGGCCGAAGACCTAGTTAAATTTGTGTGGAGTCATTGGATGCAAGTGTCTCAGTACCGGTCAATGTAGCGTACCATGGAGGAGGCCTATGCCCAGCAGTGGACGTTTCTCTCGAGTCTGCAATCTATTAGAGCTGTGAAAAAATTACACTACTAGGTCAACGCAATAAACACATTTTGATGTTTAAGCAGCATTTTTGACTATTTCTTTTGCCATGCAAGGGAATCAAAACCTATAGGGTACTTCCCGTTGACCTAGAATCCTATCAAATTTGTCAAGAAGCAAGACCTTACCGCACAAGTATGGTAATTAATCAAACAAGAATGGAAAAAAAAACATAACAACTTCTAACTGCGACCACCAATCCGTCTGCTAAGGATTGTGATTTAGGCAAATCAACTCACAGGAAGTGTGACATGACGACCTATGAGGGAGGCTCATGTCCAGCTTTTTAAATTAGTGGCAAATTCTTCATATTCTGTACGGAACCTTCGGTGAGCGAGTCAGTCTCATGCATGGACTTGGCTTAAGTTGCGAAAATACAGCCGTTTTAAAAAGTATATCGTAACTTCCAAACGCACAAAAACACAATACTCTGAACCTTGCTGTACCAATCTTGGAGAACCCTTTAGACAAGTCTGGCTTCGTCTCCAATAAGTCTAAAATCTAGCTGAATCTTTAGCTGAATCGTCCCTGATGATATTCCTTCAATTCTGACATCATTCGACTTATTCTATGCGAATATTATAAAAAATGACTACTTCATTTTAACATTGTCAAATAATGTTTTTTATTAATTAATATAGAAGTAATTTAGTTAAATATTTAGTAATATAGTATTTAGTGTATAATATCCAAGAATTCGATTCAATTTCTTTTTCATTTTTATGATTTATGACCACAGATTACTTAGAACACAATTATGTCAGTTTTATATCGTCTATGAATGCGGGCAAAGATAGTTCGCTGTAGAGCCTTGGTATACGATATTTTTGCAGGTTTTATAGATTTTCGTAGTTAAAAACGTTAAACCAACGCGGAACCATAAAAATTGTTCAATAAAATACACATTTCATTATTGTTTACTAGTTATGATGCGTCGGTGGCGCAGTGGATAAGGCGCGGACTCTCAATCTGAGGGTACCGGGTTCGAATCCAGCCGTGTACCTATGAGTTGTTTTTCAATTCAAGTACATTATCCGATTGCTTAACGGTGAAGGAAAACATCGTGAGGAAACCTGCATGTCTTGAACAGGCATGTGAAGTCCGCCGATCCGCACTGGGCCCGCGTGGTGGACTATGGCCCATACACTCTCTGTAGGAGAGTAGGCCTGAGCCCCTCCAGTGGGGACATATATAGGCTGGTGATGATGATGATGAGTTATGATGCTGTATTTTGATTCTAAAACCTAAGTCGATGATATAGATTTAGATTGTATGGTCATGGTACATCACTACTCATCTCATTTCCTTTCTGACATCTCATTACTCTTCACTCGGACTTGTGTTTCGGTATAGCATCGCAAATTTCATTTTATGAAAACGTTTGTGATGCGAAAACTATGACACTTAACATTATAGTTATAGAACAGACAAAGCAAACTAAATTATGATCTCAAACTTATTACCAATTGGTAATAAGTGACTCACTCAGTCTCACGTCACGTCACGCGGCCATACAAGACATTTAACGTACCACTGACTTTCGAGATCAAAGTTTTTATATGAAAAGTTTTCCAATGCCCGCTCTATAACCTATTACTATATTTAAATCTCTCTGTGTGAAAATAACCTTTACATGAAGATTTTGAATGAAGTGTGATAGGTTTACACTCGGCCTTCATCTCACCTGATGGTAAGTGACGATAAGGCCGTTGGATGGTAAGTGTGCGCACCTAGAAGCCTCAACCTAATGAGTAGCTGGCTATGCTACCTTTCATACCGGAACAAAGCTATTAACACTGCTATTTGGGAGCAGACTTAGGTAACATGGACTCAGAAAATGCCCTACCACCGACCACACTTAGTACCAATAGGTCCCCAACTGGGAATCAAACCCGGGACCTCAAGATCGTGAATGCAATATTTAGCCATTAGGCAACGGAGGTGGATATTTTTTGATTTGCATGTGGCTTAGCGTTTAAATATGTCTTATATACAATTTTTCGAGAGCTTTTATTAGTCTCCTTGGCTAAACAGACATTTTTACTATTAAATCAGACTAAAACCAGTCAATCAAGTTTAAAACACTTACTAAACCAATCAAAACGATATTGCATCAAGTTTTCACCAAGAATATTTAATTTAACATAAGATTTCACCGATGACTTTCGAGATTAGTAGCAAAATATCGTAAAACACGGTATGGAATCGCATTTCAAACGTCAACGCCTGTAAAAATGTCAAAGTTTTCACTCATTTGAGTTTTCACAAAAGTTTTCACCGACATAGTTTTCACTTGCGTATGGAATCGCAAATTTCATTCTCACCAAGTGAGACATCGATGAGAACCAACTTTTACCTTATAGAATAGCACTACTGATACTAAAAAAGTGGCTCAAAACTCTTGAGTATAAGGACACTGAAGACTTACTAACTACGTTAAAATAATTAAAGTAAAACCTGTTCACACTCAACTCTCACCTTTCATGATTGTTAAGTGAAAACTGTCACTTGGTGGCAGCCCCCTAAGCACACACACATACACTCACACACCACACACACACACACACACACACACACACACACACACACACACACACACACACACACACACTCACCCTACTTAGTAAAGCATGTTTTTAAAAATGTTAAAAATATTGTGCATAACAAAGCAAAACGTCATCCTTAGAGAGAGCCTACACCTGTCGCACAGGGCTTCCCCTATGACAGACTGTATGGCTATACTATTGTTACACACTTGTTTTATTCAATAAATATTTTTGTATTTTTGTATTTGTATTGTAATAGAAAATTATTTGTTAGTCATCAGTCCATTGACGAATCGTAGTCTTTAATTAAGGGGACACTTTGTTCATGTGTTCTTACACGAAAGCAATATTCACTATAACTCTATTTTCAGTTCACTACTTACACTAGCTCAAAAGGTTTTGTCCTTTTGATCCTCCTCACTATGTCTGTATTGTCGAGGAGATGGATCTCGACATTTACATGTTTGTGAAACCTCTGTTCATGAGCTACTTTTGGACTACTCTGGTTACAAGATTAATTTTTAGTTCCCGATGGAAGTCATTCTTTCTTATGTACCAGGGTGCATTCACTAATTCTTTCTTTAACAGGATCTCAATTATTTCTCTACTGGCTGGATCGATTGGAACCTGAGTTTGAACACGGACGGTGGTCCAAACTGGAAGGGCAACGGCGCTGACGCAGCTGTAATTGTGTTTGATGACTATTTTGTCAAGAACCCCATGTTCTACGCGTTGGGGCACTTCTCTAAGTTCATGAAGCGAGGATCGGTCAGGATCGGCGTCGGCTCCGGGCTGATACCTTCGACTGTGGTGCAAAATGTGGCCGTTTTGACACCAGATAACACCACCGTCATCGTTTTGTACAACAGGTGAGTTAAAAAAAATGTTTGAAGGTGCATGTGTTTTTTTTTCAACACTAAAATATGTTTATGAGTATGTTTAATATTATAACTAGCTGCGAACCCCGGGGTTTGCCGGAATACACCAACTCAAAAGTCACCGTGTATAAATATTTGTTTCAGCGGCGACAACCAACTGACCGTAGGACTTCAATTAAACAGAGACCTAGCTGTGTTGTCGTTGGAGCCTGCGTCCATCACTACAGTCGAGTTGCCCTACGATGTCAGCTCTCGCAAGTCTCGCAGATCACGGGTGCCGTCCAGTAAATCAACTTTATCATCAAGTGGTATATTTTAAAGTTCGCAGATGTTACCATAAAGTGTTTAATTTCGATTTTTTATGGGAATATAAAACAAACCAAGAACATAATACGGTAGTTTTCAGTTTTCATCAGATGCCCTCAACATGTCTTCTTTTCCGAGGGGGACATCTTTTAAAGATACTCGACTTCTTAGGAGAGAAGTCGAGTTATGTGGAAATTGCATCCACTAAAACCCCCTAGGTGTTTATCCTCTGCGCAAGTCGAGGAGTAATGAGTACAAAGTATATATAATGTTCAAACACATATGCGCGGTATATACTTTGTTTTCAGCTTAGCGAAATGCATAAATAAACATTGTTTGTCCAGCCGTTTTAAATGAGTATACACAATGACGTTATGAGTATAGGACTGAAAAAGTCAATCGTTGAACACCAGCACCAGTTACTAATTATCATGATTATTAATTAACTAGCTGTGGATTGTGGACCCCGGCGTAGCCCGGGTTAAAAGAACATTCTGGAAGGTTTGAGAGCATTCTAGGCGGTGATAGACCAATTTACATAATTTAAGAAATCATGGATACTATTAGATCATTCTGGACTATTTTGGCAAAATCTAGAATATTTTATAATGTCCTCATGTATTCAAATTTTTATTACCCATTGTGACAAAATGCCCACAGAAATTACTAGAGATTTCAACGAAAAGCACTTGAAAATGACGTGAATAAATAAGATCAGTACGTTCTTTGGACGGAGGCCGACTATCGAACAAGTTTATTATTTATTTATAAATCATAAAAATTAATATTATTTTACTAATCACGTTCACACGATACAAATGATAGCTCGCGACAACCCTGCGAGGTGTACAAACATCACGTGTCGTCCTCTGGTCGATTCAAAAAGATTCTATGGAGTGTCCGGGCTGTGCCGAAGGTCAAGTTCCAACTACTTGTGAGGTCACTAGCTGAGTTTATTTAATTAAGAGTCAATAAAGTGGGCAAATAAAGTTGGTTTCTTAGTTGTTTTTCAGAGAAATATTCATACTAATATTACCTGGAACGAAATATCTTATGAACACAATGAATTTTTAACACTTGAATAAACACTAAAACCCCCTAGGTGTTTATCCTCTGCGCAAGTCGAGGAGTAATGAGTACAAAGTATATATAATGTTCAAACACATATGCGCGGTATATACTTTGTTTTCAGCTTAGCGAAATGCATAAATAAACATTTACAGTCTTACCACAAAAAATATTTTAACTCATCAGTTAAATACCAGTTTAGTTAGACAGTATTAAAAAGATAATCACTGCATAGTCACACATACACTTCTTTTACACATATATTTAATGCCTTACATACTATATAGGGCTTTTCTGAAAACCAGCGCTATGGCTACTGCCATAGCAGATGCTGAGATTAGTTTCTGTTTCTGTTTTCTGTTTCATAGACAATTGTTTAATTTTGTTTACCACAAAACCATATCCAACGTTTGTTTACTTAGGCACGATTTATCTTGACGTATCTTTATTTTATGTTGACACCTCTAGAAAACGTTTCATTGAAAGCATTTTTTTTTAATTTAACATAATTTTTATTTATCAAATTGATTTGATTCAGTAATTTCTACATTATAAAAATATACGAAATATATACATTATGTAATATATAAACGCACGCTTGCTTTTGTTGCCGTACATTTGGTGGATTGACAATGCTAAACTTTTTTAAATAAACAATTTTATACATCCAATGGAACGTGATTTTCACTGACATGAGGTCAGTGTCAGGTGTCAGGTTAATTTTATTCTCTCAATCGAATCTGTGAATCGAATATTAAAATTGAGCTATAGTTTATGCTATCGTGAGGAATATCGTCCTTAATTATATCAACGATTATTCGTCTCGAGTCATGCGTGGTTTCGTGTGGACGTGACTACGTTTATTTTATTATAAATTGCGAAGCGCGGCGCTAGCCGCTGCGACGTCAGCGTCATGGGCGAGGAAAAACTCGTGGCGAACTCCTCGTGTTCCTGCAACAGAAGCTGGATGTGATGGACGAAGTCAGAGCGTTGCAGATATGTAAGTCAAGCTTCAGCGAGGCTGACATAGCTGCGGCGAGGAAGCTGCAGTACGCGGCTCTCAATAAGAGCGACCAGATGATGTCACACAGACGTGAAGGGACACCGAAGAGCCTGCAGGATATCATCACTGTGCTTAAAGAGACCGATCCTGACGACATGCCTACGTTTGTAGCGAAGGAGTTGCACAAGCTGCCTCCCGTCACCGTGACCATGTCGACGTCACCAGCCTCCTCAGCCTCCAGTGAAACAGCTTGCTGCTGGACACAAAGAAGCTGAATCACCGCGACGTGATTTTGCTTCAGTGGTTTCCGTCGCTAACAAACGAACTGTTCAAGCCCAGCAGCCGGTGTTACCGAAGGCGCAGACGACCACGAGCCAGCAGCGGAAGCGCGTCCGATTTGATGACACGGACGAGGATGTATTTCAGAAAGTCAAGACGAAAATGGCGTACCGTAAACGAGTGACTCGGAACCGCTGCGGAACCGCACCCACAGGGCCCAACTACCTTCTGCGCGATGAAGTTCCAACCACGGCCACGTATCTGTCACGCCTACATTTCATCACCACCATGCAGGACGTCACAGAATATATATAGCAGAGGTCCAACTACACCGTGAGGATGGCGCAGCTGGAGTCACGCCACGGTACATCATTCAAGTCGTTCGTGGTTCGAGTCCCGACCTGCAAGCTGACCCGTCGCTTCAGAGGAAAGATAGCGACCAACACCACCAGAGCGGCACCAACGTGCCATAGTAAATAAGTGTGCAGAATATTTTTGTAGTGTGTAGTAGTTTAACTTAATGTATTTTATTGTATTGTATATATACTTATGGGTCATTGTTACCTGAAATAAATGAATAATAATAATAATTTCCCCGAAAGTTTTACTAAATCTGTAGCGTTTTCGAAAGTTGCGCTCGTTGTAATGTTCAAATGTATTTATTCGCACTGTTAAAACGGTCACGATAGTTGTCCATTAATTCCACGTCTTCAAAATCATTAAAATCAACAAAGTCTACGAAATCTATTGCGAATTCCGGCAGAGAATGTTATGACAGGCTACAATTCAAATTAAAGTTTTATGTTAAGAGGCTATGTTGGTAAGACCACGTGGCCGCGTTCAAGGTTGCATTGTTTTGTAGCTGTCCCTCTCCGAGCCCTATCCTACCCGAGCTCGTACGGTGAGACAGCATACACTACGCGAAGTTATCAACCCGTTATTTGGATGTTTCGTAGTCCAGTGATCATTTGAAGGATACAGTATATTATGTAGCCATTTTTTCAATACAGTATATTAATAAAATTTCAGATGTCGGTGTTTTTTCCAAATTGTTCTAAATTAATTCATACTCTTGTAAAACAGGTTCAAAGTTGGGGCTTTTTATTACCGAAAAATACAATACTTTGACGCCCTGTAACTCTGGAAGTATATATTTAAACGAAAATCTGACTCACCACCGACACAGATATTTGTTTCTAGATTGTGTCTTGAAAATTTCATAGATTTTCATAGCTTAATACTCAAAATATGACTGGACTACGTTTGTATGGGCGCTTTGACAACAGCATACCCTCTTTTAAGCAGTGTCTAAGCTGACATCGGCTAAACATGCATTTGTGGTAACATTTTTTCAAAACGTGTGTCTAAAGCTTGTTTATCTTTTTTGTGGTAAGACTGTGTTTGTCCAGCCGTTTTAAATGAGTATACACAATGACGTTATGAGTATAGGACTGAAAAAGTCAATCGTTGAACACCAGCACCAGTTACTAATTATCATGATTATTAATTAACTAGCTGTGGATTGTGGACCCCGGCGTAGCCCGGGTTAAAAGAACATTCTGGAAGGTTTGAGAGCATTCTAGGCGGTGATAGACCAATTTACATAATTTAAGAAATCATGGATACTATTAGATCATTCTGGACTATTTTGGCAAAATCTAGAATATTTTATAATGTCCTCATGTATTCAAATTTTTATTACCCATTGTGACAAAATGCCCACAGAAATTACTAGAGATTTCAACGAAAAGCACTTGAAAATGACGTGAATAAATAAGATCAGTACGTTCTTTGGACGGAGGCCGACTATCGAACAAGTTTATTATTTATTATTATTATTCTGACCGACGACCTGGTTAGAGTCGCGGGGAGTCGCTGGATGCAGGTGGCTCGGGACCGGTCGATGTGGCGTACCATGAGGGAGGCCTATGTCCAGCAGTGGACGTTTCCTGGCTGATGATGATGATGATGATGATTATTATTCTATTATTTTAGGTAACAATGACCCATAAGTACATATACAATACAATAAAATACATTAAAATAAACTACGACACACTACAACAATATACTACACACTTATTCACTATGTCACGTTGGTGCCGCTCTGGTGGTGTTGGTCGTTATCCTCTCTCTGAAGCGACGGTACACCACGCCCGTCGGCCAGAATTCCTCCCTCATGAAGGTCTCCAGCTTGCAGGTCGGGACAAAACATTTTGTAAATTGTTAAGATTAAGAATAGGTTAAAGATCATCCCATGTCATCCCGAGGGATTCTTCAAAAGTGACTACGGAACACGTTCAGGGGATAAGCAGCAGTGCAGGCAAACGGCAGATGAACATTTTTACATTTCGGTTTGTTGATGCCTCTCATGAATACTCGCCCACACATAATAGCGTAGCAGATGAGTAACTTTTGTCGTTACGGGGCTGGCATTTCCAGAAATACAAAAGTTCAAAGTAAAAAAATAAAAAATGAAAAAGAAATAAGCTTGCACTTGTCTATAATCTCACCTGATGTTGAATGCAGTCAAGGATACAATATATTACGATAGTTATGACATACAATAATAATTTTCCCTCTGGCATTTTTTTAAAGCTCACTGTCATCATCATCATCATCATCAGCCGGGAAACGTCCACTGCTGGACATAGGCCTCCCTCATGGTACGCCACATCGACCGGTCCCGAGTCACCTACATCCAGCGACTCCCCGCGACTCTAACCAGGTCGTCGGTCCATCTAGTAAGGGGACGGCCTGGTAGACGTTTCCCGGTACGTGGTCGCCACTCGAGAACCTTTACTCCCCACCGGTTATCGGTTCTTCGAGCGATGTGGCCTGCCCATTGCCACTTCAGCTCACTGACTCGTCGAGCTATGTCGGTGACCTTCGTTCGTCTACGGATTTCCTCATTCCGGACCTTATCACGTAGAGAAATTCCGAGCATAGCTCGTTCCATTGCTCGCTGAGTGACTTTGAGCTTGTTTATTCGGCCCACAGTAAAAGACCACGTTTCGGTTCCGTATGTCATCACTGGCAACACGCACTGATCAAAGACTTTTGTCTTTAGACGCTGAGGTATTTTAGACGAGAAGATATGCCGTAATTTCCCGAACGCTGCCCAGCCGAGTTGGATTCTTCGGTTGACCTCTTTGTCGAAGTTGGACCTACCTAGTTGAACGATCTGTCCCAGGTATACATACTCGTCTACAACTTCGATTGTAGTGTTCCCAACCACTACCGGCATAGGTGCAACATGGACATTTGACATGATTTTCGTCTTGTCCATGTTCATTTTTAAACCTACATGTTGGGAAACTCTGTTGAGGTCATCAAGCTTACTGTACCTCACCTTTATACCGGCAACTTGTGGGTCAGATATACACAAAAGTCCTACAATGCTCTGCGAGTCCAATTCAACAACGCCTTCAGGGCGCCGTTAAGGCTTCCTCGGTTTTGTATCGCATCAACTATGTTTGTGGAGGCGCAAACAGATGGTTTTAGCGCTATCCTAAGAAAGAAAGCAGCGTCGCTGCTACGTAGAGTTAGAGGAAGCACGAACAGCGTTCTGAGGGTGATTGCGGGAAAATTCGATTGCCCACTGATCTGGCACCTTATTACAATAACCAAATCTGTAGTAGAATATAAGTACTAACATAGATAATAGGATATTACTAACAAAAATGGACCATGGTTGTCTGAATATTGAATAAATAAATAAAAATAAAAATATTACAGCGCTCAGTAACACAAAAGACAGAACTCAACTCACTCTGGCAAATTATAAATGATCAAGCTAATATGTGTAACATCAAATGAGCTTGAAGCGAGCGCCAATCCCCCAGCCAAGCTCGGTGATTTCGAGTCTCACGAAAACCACGCTTGGTGTGTGTGTGACACAGTGAAATTGTACGTGACTCTTTAGGTGAAGATACGATTGCGAGTACATATGTAGTTAAGATATAGGACAAAATAGTCTGACCTCCTTCAACTCACGAGGTTTCTCTGCCGCCTAGCTAACAAATGCGGCAGCTTTGCTCCTGCTAAGAATACCGGCGGAAGAATCTCGTGAATTTACCGAAGGCATAGATTAGATATTAATACTGCATATAGATAGGACAGTCACCGCCTCCCCCCAATCGGAGCTACCTCACCCCGCTGTCGACGCGAGGGACGCGAGGGCGGAACTAAACACAAGACGCGCACTCGCCAACGATCGTTTGTTCTGTGTACGTGTTCGATAGTTTAAAGAAAGGAATGAACTCTTAAGCATATCATCATCATCATCATCATCAGCCGGGAAACGTCCACTGCTGGACATAGGCCTCCCTCATGGTACGCCACATCGACCGGTCCCGAGCCACCTGCATCCAGCGACTCCCCGCGACTCTAACCAGGTCGTCGGTCCATCTAGTAGGGGGACGGCCTGGTAGACGTTTCCCGGTACTTAAGCATATAAAATAAGGTAAATGTAGGAATAGTGACGTTTTGAAATTAAACGAATTGTACAATGTCCAGGCTGGGGCTACTCGGGGGTATTCTATAAAAAATTGGGCCATCGCGGGATACACCTGGCATAAGATAAATACGAGTATCGAAACTATTAAATAGATAAATATGCATGAAAGGATGGTTTATTCAAATAATTAAATATGGCATATAGTACAAAATTATGGCACAACAAAAAGAAAACAATCAAAACATTCTTGCATTTATATATAGTAATGATAATAATAAATTAGTTCATATTTATAAATCATAAAAATTAATATTATTTTACTAATCACGTTCACACGATACAAATGATAGCTCGCGACAACCCTGCGAGGTGTACAACCATCACGTGTCGTCCTCTGGTCGATTCAAAAAGATTCTATGTAGTGTCCGGGCTGTGCCGAAGGTCAAGTTCCAACGACTTGTGAGGTCACTAGATGAGTTTATTTAATTAAGAGTCAATAAAGTGGGCAAATAAAGTTGGTTTCTTAGTTGTTTTTCAGAGAAATATTCATACTAATATTACCTGGAACGAAATATCTTATGAACACAATGAATTTTTAACACTTGAATAAACATTATTTATGTTGAACTCTCGCACCGAGGGCTCCGTACCTTGGGTGGCAACGTATTATTCCACTATTCCACTTGCAAGAAAGTACATTTTTGACCCCTTAGCTGAAGGTAGGTAAGTATTGTTCAATTATTTAATAAATCATATTACTCGTATAAGAGGAAATCCGTAGACGAACCGAACCAAGGTCACCGACATAGTTCAACGAGTCATTGAGTCGAAGTGGCAACGGGCAGGCCACGTCGCTCGAAAAATGGATAACCGATGGGGGTTAGAGATCTCGAGTGGCGACCACGTACCGGGAAAAGTCTACCGACCTATTTAAGGCCACAGGGAGTCGCTGGGTGGCTCGGGACCAGTCAATGTGGCATACCATGGAGGAGGCCAATATCCAGCAGTGGACGATTCCTGGCTGATGATGATGATGAAGCATTATTTACAACTGTATCCAATTTCAATTCATTAATTTTAAAAATTGCAGAGGTAATCAATGAATGAACAGACCGACAGAAACAGACAAGATGGAAACTAAAAGGGTTCCGGTATTTCGTCTGCCGTAAGGATCCCTAAAGGTTGTCATTATTTAAGTCGAACATTATTAGTTACTTCTGAGTTTCATTCAGTGGTCTGTCAGAGGTATGTAATGGTCTATTCTTTATGCCTAGAACTATACTGTAGTACTCGCACAATAAGTTTGCCCCTCTGAAGTTAGTCACAAAAGACCGCGAAGTATCAATTATTAACGTATAAGTGGGAGGCATGGCAAGTTTGCGGTTGCAAAGAAATGTCCTAGTGTTTTATGTCATCTAGGGATAGTTATTATAGAAAATAATAGATACACGTTCTAGTAGGGGAGCCCAGGGTGCTGAATCGGGATTTACTCGAGCGTCAAAGAGACCTATTGGATTGCGAAGCTTAGATGATAAGAAGAAAAAAATGACATATAATATATACACTTTCATCGGTGGGGAGAGCGGCTTTAAATTTTCAAAAATGTAAAAAAAAACAGTTGCATGGACATACTTGAGCGCGTCAAATATTAATAGTATCCATGTCGTACGTATTTTTGAAAACATACGTATGTTAATCTGATTGTTTCCATGATGGTGGTGGTCGTACGTAAGGGTTGAAAACGGGAGTAAAAAAAAATCTCGAGAGCGTCAGATTTTCAAAGGGGGTGTCAAGTGAACCTAAAAAAAGCTCTTATATAATAAAATTGACGATTTGGATGTGACCCAAACTCGCGGCCATTATTAGAATGTGAAGAAAAAAAATCGCCATTTTGAAATACTCGGGCGCGTCAGATTAAGATATATGTATATGGTTCATTTATATACCCTGATCATGCTGTCTCATAATCTGACGATTATCTGTAGCGATTCGCCTAATCTGACAACGGAAAGAATTTTTATTTAATTTTTTCAAATCTTTTAACTTAGCAAATAGAAGATAATTCTTTTTTCAAATCATCATCTTCGTCGGTTGAATCATCTTCCTCTTCTCTGGATCGATTTCATGCTCAGATTGTGTACCTATAACAAGAAATAATGAGAGTATTAGACGAAATTTTTCTTTATGAATAACGATTTCTTCAATCATTGCAGAAAAAATATATCTAATTAATTATGGAGAAGAAAGAACTTTATTTCTGTGAAAGAAAGAAATTAATGTGTTTTTAATGAATTATTTTTGGTCTGAAAATTTCACTAAACAGTATTTTTTTTTAAATCAACTCATATTATTACTTACTTGTCTGTTGATGTGCTAGCATCCTCAGTAGATGTGAAAAAAACACTAGCATGTCATTTGGAGCACACTCCAGCCACAGAAACTTGTGACTCAGAGCACTATCCAAAGAGTAGAGTAATATGGCACTATCCAGCAACTGAAAAATGTGACTGATGTCATTGTGTCATGGCAACAGAACCCAGAGTGGGGACGGAGTGAGTGAGTCATAGATAGAGATAGAGAGGGATAGAAACGCGGAGAGGGGAATACAGGCATCACGTAGCTGCACACATTAAACTTTATCGATTAGTTTTCCTCACTTCGGCTTCGGCAATTATTTATTTTTCGTGAACGTTGAATTATTTCCTTCAAAATAAAATGAAAATTAGCCACGCACGAGAAAGTCGAGATGACGTTTTTTTTACAAGTTTGTAGCACACCTACATCTTAACGTCAATCGAAAATTATCAGATTAGTGGAATATACACTTTCTAGCATGTAACTAACTCACCCTACCTTAATCTGACGCGCTCGAGAATTTCAGATGATATATTTTTTAAATAATCTGATCCTTTATCCTTGACGTGCGGCCACATATACGGGGTTCATACTTGGTGGAGGTATTTAATCGGGTACAAGGTACCTTCCTGTATGTTAATCTACCGCGCTTTCGTAAATCCCAAAATCCCCTCTTGGGCTCCCCTACTATTCCGTCTGTAAATGTTTGGAATTGCGGAGAGCTAACTTCAGAGGTGTCCCTCTGTGCGAGTACTACACAATATTTTGGCCATGTTACTCTTTGGTTGGACCATTTGCGTTGCTGGCCGGGCAATAGTGTTCATCAACACTCTATATACGTCCCCACTTCAGGGGCTCAGGCCTACTCTCCTACAGAGAGTGTATGGGCCGTAGTCCACCACGCGGGCACAGTGGTAAACTTCACACACACCTTTGAATTTTTTCTCAGGAGTGTGTAGGTGTCAGTGCGACACTTACATTTATATATTATTTTATCAGGACGTCAATAAAGAGCTCACAATGAAGTCAATGTTGTTGCTGATTCTACCGTTACTTTTGTGGTACACAACAGGAACAAACGCAGGTTGGTACATACATTTATCTTTAAGGGATCAGAACGTTAGCAATTTCAAAACGATCATAAAAACTTCACCGACCGATATTAAGAGGCTATGTTGGTTAGACCACGTGGCCGCGTTCAAATTTGGATTGTTTTGTAGCTGTCCCTATCCGAGCCCTATCCTACCCGAGCGCGTACGGTGAGACAGCATACACTACGCGAAATTATCCACCCGTTATTTGGATGTTTCGTAGTCCAGGGATCATTTGAAGGATACAGTATATTATGTAGCCATTTTTTTAATACAGTATACTAATGAAATTTCAGATGTCGGTGGTTTTTCGAAATTGTTCTAAATTGATTCATACTCTTGTAAATCAGGTTCAAAGTTGGGGCTTTTTATTACCGAAAAATACAATACTTTGACGCCCTGTTACTCTGGAAGTATATATTTAAACGAAAATCTGACCCACCACCGACACAGATATTTGTTTCTAGATTGTTCTTGAAAATTTATGGGCGCTTTGACACCAGCATACCCTCTTAAGTGAGCTATCTCTACGATACCATGAGCAGCGTTTATTAATACAAGCCTTACCGTTCAAGTATCTATGACATATAAGAAAACTACTGGCACATATATAGTGATCTGCGGTTTAAAAACTCTAATAAATATTCTAATGTTGCACTGAAATACCATTTCTCGATGGTTTTTAATACGGAACTGATTTAAAAGTTCCTTAAACCGCCTAAACATTCCGTAAACTAAGAAGACACCTTTCTTTTTGACGTGATAACGTCGATGAACAGTTGAACACCGTCTGCACGCACGAAAAAGTGTAACGTTCCGCCTGAGCGTGCAAGCGATACCGCGGAACAAGCGATAGAGAGGCACGATAGGCCCAAGCGTGGGCTTGTGACACATTTAACTCATATAACACATGGAATAAATTAATAAGTTGTTAATAGCACATTGTTACTTGTAATTAATCTGTATAATTTAAGAAAAAATATTTGAATTAACGAGTGTAAATAAATGTTAATTTATCGAAAAAATTGCAATTTTCCACTAACTCCTTCGTTGTTTAAACAAAATAATGAAGAATTAATGCAGTGATTCAATTCAATTCAGAAAAGTATGCAATTTTTCTTGATGACGTTGTCCGTTGAACCGACAAACAATTTTTTTAACCTTAAAGTAAGTACAAAAAAAAAGACATTGATCTAATTTATTTTAAAATTGGCAAACGACGAATTCCATACAGACAGACAGTATTTAACCCCGTTTGGAATAGAAATTCTTAGAAATCCCATATTGTGCGTGAACTGAGCATACATTATTCTAAGTTTCATCAAAATCGATCCACGCGTTAGGCCGTGCTTCTATTTGTGGATTAGTCCGTCAAATCCAAAGTGCAACTTTCATTCTTTGATCTAGATTTTAGATATTAGAATAATAATAAGAGCAATACCTTCCAGACAAGCCGTGTGCAGCGCAGGCACGTACAAACCGCTCGGTGGTGTGCGTCTGCAACGCCACGTACTGCGACGAGGTCACTAGGGACGTGCCGCAGAGTGGACAGTTCGTGTACTATGTCACTTCTGAGGTAATCTTCACTGAAACGCCACGTACTGCGACGAGGTCACTAGGGACGTGCCGCAGATGGACAGTTCGTGTACTATGTCACTTCTGAGGTAATCTTCACTGAAACGCCACGTACTGCGACGCGGTCACTAGGGACGTGCCGCAGAGTGGACAGTTCGTGTACTATGTCACTTCTGAGGTAATCTTCACTGAAACACCACGTACGGCGACGAGGTCACTAGGGACGTGCCGCAGAGTGGACAGTTCGTGTACTATGTCACTTCTGAGGTAATCTTCACTGACACGCCACGTACTGCGACGAGGTCACTAGGGACGTGCCGCAGAGTGGACAGCTCGTGTACTATGTCACTTCTGAGGTAATCTTCACTGAAACGCCACGTACTGCGACGAGGTCACTAGGGACGTGCCGCAGAGTGGACAGTTCGTGTACTATGTCACTTCTGAGGTAATCTTCACTGAAACGCCACGTACTGCGACGAGGTCACTAGGGACATGCCGCAGAGTGGACAGTTCGTGTACTATGTCACTTCTGCGGTAATCTTCACTGAAACGCCACGTACTGCGACGAGGTCACTAGGGACGTGCCGCAGAGTGGACAGTTCGTGTACTATGTCACTTCTGAGGTAATCTTCACTGAAACGCCACGTACTGCGACTATGTCACTAGGGACGTGCCGCAGAGTGGACAGTTCGTGTACTATGTCACTTCTGAGGTAATCTTCACTGAAACGCCACGTACTGCGACTATGTCACTAGGGACGTGCCCCAGAGTGGACAGTTCGTGTACTATGTCACTTCTGAGGTAATCTTCACTGAAACGCCACGTACTGCGACTATGTCACTAGGGACGTGCCCCAGAGTGGACAGTTCGTGTACTATGTCACTTCTGAGATAATCTTCACTGAAACACTACGTACTGCGACGAGGTCACTAGGGACGTGCCGCAGAGTGGACAGTTCGTGTACTATGTCACTTCTGAGGTAATCTTCACTGAAACGCCACGTACTGCGACGAGGTCACTAGGGACGTGCCGCAGAGTGGACAGTTCGTGTACTATGTCACTTCTGAGATAATCTTCACTGAAACACCACGTACTGCGACTATGTCACTAGGGACGTGCCCCAGAGTGGACAGTTCGTGTACTGTGTCACTTCTGAGGTAATCTTCACTGAAACACTACGTACTGCGACGAGGTCACTAGGGACGTGCCGCAGAGTGGACAGTTCGTGTACTATGTCACTGCTGAGGTAATCTTCACTGAAACACCACGTACTGCGACTATGTCACTAGGGACGTGCCCCAGAGTGGACAGTTCGTGTACTATGTCACTTCTGAGGTAATCTTCTATTCAATGTAAATAATACCAAAGTGGTGTGTTCAATGGTGTCGTTGACAATTCATGGGCGATAACGTATCGGCTAACGTGTATAGGTCCGTCCCTCTACTAGATGCAAGTGACTATGTTCAGCAGTGGGCTTCCCGGCTGATGACGATGAATGTAATATGTATTATCTAAAATCCTCTAGACTGATATTGTATTTTTTTAAAGGGAGGTCAACGTCTAAACAAATCATGCGGGAAATTGGTATCAAGTAGTGCGTACTCGCCTGAGCTCGAGGGACTTGGATTTTGGTCTATTCTTGGTGGAGGAGCCGGTGCTGGTAAGTATCCCGAACAGGCTGTATAACCTGCCGTACAGCGGATACAAGCCTCCCTTTCTGCCTTATTTGGATAGCGACCGAAGACAAGTCTTAAAAGTTGTTGAGTTCAAATACGAGCTGTTTACTGTTTATTTTCAAAACTGCCGCGTCTTGATTGAGATTATTGATACCTAATAAATAACCAAGTCAAGGGAGTGGTTATAAATATTCGTAATTTTATACTTCGTCCGTGTTGACTTCAATATTAGTTCCTTGGGAAACTTGTTACATTGTAATAAAAAATAGTTCTTCTTCGACATTTCAAAAATCATTTCATGGACTAAGCAAGGACAAACAAACAGACTCACTTTCACATTTATAATATTAGTATAATGTCTTGATCCAAGGCTAGAATACTGGGAGTAATGAGAGATGATCAAAATTTTCTTGGCCATAGTTAATGCCTTGCAGCGGCGCGAGGTGGTTATAGCGAATGCAAATAAAGCAAAAACTGTATTAATTTCGAATACATTTAACTATATTGTGTATGGAGATATACATACAGATTACGTTTAATTTTTTTTCTGTTTAGGTTTTGATATATCGTCAGTATTGATTCTAAAGCCGGAAGAGAAATATCAGACGATCGTTGGGTTTGGAGGAGCTGTCACAGACTCCGCCGCCATTACTTGGAAAACTCTACCTGAAGGTGCTCAGCAAAATTATGTCAAGTAAATATATGTTTTTTTGAAAATATTTAGGACTACGCTTTGCGTACAATATGATAAATCTATGCTTCTCTTATTATCAATAGACCGGAAGCAAACAAATTTTTAACCATAAGCTTAGGTAATAAGGCAATCAGTCTACCTACCTACCTGACGTAAAATAATTTATAGAATTACAGTTTTAAAATTAATTCTTCATGTTTTATTCAGCGGGAACCCCCTTTCACCCGGTTCACCCTGTCTGTAGCCTATTTCTATAAATGTCACTGTTTATAAAAAGGACCGTTAAAACTCCTACCTGATACTCGGTTTGATTGTAAGTAGGAAACTTGTCTGACTGTCGATTCTGCCACCAAATAACAGTAGTGAGATCACTGGAGCCAACGCTTTATCAACTTGAAGCTTCCTTACATTTTCACCTTCATGTCACAACTGTTGTAATAAAGCAAGAGCAAGGAAGGTATAAGGCACGACCTGGCTGCCAACAGTTTATATTATCCTGGTACATGATTTTTGATCGAATACAAACTAAGCGTTGAAATCGGGAAAACTAGGAAGCACGCGTAGAGTACTCGCACAATAAGTTTGCCCCTCTGAAGTTAGCCACAAAAGACGCGAATTATCAATTATTAACGTATAAGTGGGAGGCAAGGCAAGTTAGCGGGTGGAAAGAAATGTCATAGTGTTTTATGTTATCTAGGGATCTAGTTATCGAAAACAATACACACACATTCCGTCTGTACATGTTTGAAATTGCGGAGAGCTAACTTCAGAGGGGCAAACATAGAGTGCGAGTACTGTACAATGTGACACGATTAGTATGAGGTTCCATATTGACTATATAGTCTTTTTACGGAGTGGACATCTTCAAAAGATATCCGGCGCTTCGGGGAGAGATCGGTATCCTTCTTTCGTCTTTGGTAGCTGAGTCACGGGAACTTACCACATGTCCGCAACTCGGCAGGCGGCCCCCCTCTGTAGTCATGTAGCATCCCGATCAATTAGAAATTACATGTGTTTCGCAGTTCCTACTTCAGCGAAACCGGCAACGAATACAACATGATTCGCACCCCAATTGGTGGGAGTGACTTCTCAGCAAGAGCGTACGCCTACAATGAACTCCCTGAGAACGACACAGCCCTCTCCAACTACACTCTGGCTGTCGAGGACACTGATTACAAGGTAAGGATTACTTGAGTCCACTTTTCATTTCATTTGGCTTACGGTGTTTTTAATAGGTAGGAATATAAAGAAGCTATACATAGCCGCCTCTATTAAACTGAAATTATGAATAACCACTATAAAAGTGAATCGATAATTCGTTACTAGTTACTTACTGTGAATACAATGTTTAGTTTGGACAATTATATGTTTTTTCTTCTATCGAGCGAAGTTGATGATTTCTCTACCTTTCCATGATGAAGAATTTCATTTTTGTTTGAAGTTGTTTGTACAAAATCATTCATCAATCATTGTTGTAGTAATTATCCTTTGCTTCCACATTTATCGTGCGTACAGCAAAAATATGGAATACACTACCGGTTTCCGTGTTCCCCGAAAACTACAACTTGAGAATCTTCAAAATAAGAGTAAATAGGCACCTTCTAGCACGTAACATCGTCGAACTCATCGTCACTTATCATCAGGTGAGATTGAGGTCAAGTGTTGGTCTAAAAAAAAGTCAAATGCATTTCAAATCTCATTTCATAGACGCCATCTTTGTTTTTTAAGTCTGGTATGCTTTGTACGTTTTTAATGTTTTTGTACAAATACGTGTAGTTTGTCATTTTCACGGTCTTCACTATTAATATTTCCAACAGCTTCCCTTGATCAAAGCGGCCTTCAAGGTGGCTACCAGCGACGTGAACATCATTACCACTGTCTGGTCTCCACCAGTCTGGATGAAGACTTCTGACCAGATCAACGGACAGGGATACCTGTTACAAGAATTCTACGACACTTATGCGCTGTATTTCAAAAAGTACGAATGCCTTGATTGTGTATTTTTACTTAATAATTCTTCTTCTTCGTGTCGAGGTTCCCTAAATACATGATGCCCAGTAGGCAGCGGTGCCGACGGCTCTGGCCGTAGCGGCCACTAGGTCGCGCTCCGAACAGGCACGCGGGACACTTCAGCGTGTGCGATATCGTTGTAATAATAATAATTGTATAGCAACAGTTTTGGGAAGTACACCCGTCTTAGGAAGGATATACACTTGAACGGATGTGATGACCCTGCTGTTCCCGCAATTGAATCTAAATCTTATATCATGATTATCATCTACCGGGAAACATCCACTTCTGGACATGGGCCTCCTCCAAGGTATGTCATAATGATATGTCCCGAGCGGATTGTATCCAGCGACTGCCTGCAACCTTTGCCTGCAACCTTTACTACGTCATCTAGGTACTCGCAAACTTTTAATCCCCATCGTTTATCCGTTCTCTCAGCGATGTGGCCTGCCCATTGCCACTACAGCTCTTTTATTTCGGCAAATATCTAGATATGTCTAGGATATGCTGATATTATTATCCTGTCCCAAGACAGTTGTGTATTTCACATGTTTAATTCTGTTGAAACTCAATACTGAAATGGACACATTACTTGTGTCGTTGTCGACCACATCTTCACTTCACTGCAGTTGAGATTATGTTTGTTCAACATGCAGGTTCATCGACATGTACACGGCGGCGGGCGTGCCTATCTGGGCCGTAACTACAACAAACGAACCCATCGATGGTACTACCAACAGCACGCCTCTCAATGACTTGGGATGGAAACCAGAAGAATTCGTAAGATTTGCTGCATATTTATTTTATTTAATAATTTAACAAGGTCACCTACAGGATATACACTAACTAACACTGCACGGAGGCGGCCACCGGCAGTTAAAGGAGGTTTACTACGATTTGAGCTTGATACTCTTATCAGTCCGTGATCTTAATTTTATTATTGACATTATTCCAGGGTCAATGGATTGGCAACAACTTAGGGCCCATGATGAAGGAGGCTTATCCAGATTTATTAATCTACTCTGTGGATGATCAAAGAATCACAATTCCCATCTGGTACGATGCGGTAAGTCTGTTTTCTCATCATCAAGAGATAATAGTAGATTATGATGCAAGTACGATAAGATGGTTATTATAGTCAAGGTGTTTATAGGTATGAGGCGTAGACGAGTGCTTATAATATCCCGACGACGAAACAGACCCTTCGTTTTCGAAGTCTTACCTCCACCCAGAAATGCTCTCAAAACCATAATACATGGCCTAGTCCTAGCATAAATATCTAGTTAAAGTATGTGCGCCTTTTTTTTCTTCGAAAAACTAAATTTTTAACGCTTTTGCTACGCTCTGATGGTACGGCACCATGTGGCCAACAATATCACGCTTTGCTCTAGTCAAGAAGATGTCTTCTCACTAGATAAGATTATGACCTTCACCATCTATTTCACTTATAATCAAAAATCACATAATAGTCAATAAACAATTTCAATAATTATTTTTAAAGGTGACGAAATACCACCCTAAAGCCATGCAGTACATAGATGGTATAGCTGTGCATTACTACATGGACAAAATAACCTCACCAGAAATACTGGACAAGGTGCACTTGGAGTCGAAACTACCAATTCTTTATACAGAAGCCGCTCCAGGTAAGATTTCACCTACATATATAAGCACTTCCCAACACACTGTGATTTCAGCTTTAAAATAAAGAGCCAGCCTTATGTTCCTGTGATGGGCTGACGTGCTTGTTAAGGTATTGCTTCTCATATGTGTTCGTTGTCATTTTAGTTCCATCAGCTGAAAGCCCAGAATATGTGGACATGGGATCGTGGCCGAGAGCTACAGATTACATTGAAAGCCTTATACAGGTGAGGACAATAGATAAAAGAACTTCTCTCCACTACGTTAAATATCTAATTTAGCATAAACCTGCGTCTGTTATCTATCCTGCTTTCGCATAGGTAATCTGTTAAATAAAAAAATAAGACGCAACATTTTTACAAGCACAATCTGTCAAAAATTTATAACTCGGAACCATAAATGTAGTATAGAGATATGATCAGGATCCAAATAACTATATTTTGCCTTTGGAACACATACATAAGACAAAATGAGATAAATATACATTCTCTGTCGCATATTATGAGTCAAAATTAAGCGAATGGCGACATTTGGGGTAATAATTTTCGGAAAAAAAGCTATTTAATAACTGCTTAGTAGTTAACCTTCAATACAACTAACAAACATTTCAGCTGTCAATAACAGGGGCGCTGTTTTAAATAAAAACGTTCAGGCGAATATTGAAAATTGTTATGCCACCAACCAACGACTTACGTTGCGATGATTTAGTAGATAAAAATTATGCAGAGCTGACTTTAAAAACTATATAATAATATTTGGTATAATTATCGTGAGAATTTTAAAACTTAAACGGGGTGCTCCATAGACGCCGTGCAAGGCGTGATACCGAGCCGAATTGACAACGTTTTCTTAATTTATAGGATCTGAATCACTACGCTACCGGCTGGATTGAATGGAACCTTAGTTTAAACGAAAAAGGAGGTCCAAATTGGAAGGGAAATGGCTGCGACGCCTCTGTTATAGTATTACAAGACTATTTTATCAAGAACCCCACGTTTTATGTAGTAGGGCACTTCTCCAAGTTCATGAAGAGGGGGTCGGTCAGGATTGGCAAAGATGATGAATCCCTACCGTCATTTATACAGAGTGTGGCTGTCTTGACTCCAGATAACACCATTGTCACTGTACTGTATAATAGGTAAGTTTCTTTATTTATAAAGAATATGTAACCAAATTAGATTGGATTGAATTGTATTTTATAGCATAACGGACATTAGAAGAAATCATACTAAAATAATCATCGGAATAATTTTAATTTTGGATTTGGATTTTGCAAGGACTTACTGTCTTATAAATTGCCAAAAATTTAATTCCTCGAATGCTTATTACAGGTTTTTTTTTTCATTACATTTTGTATGTTTTATAGGGGTATATAACACATTAAACATTATTTTACGCGATAACTCAAAATATCGACACTTACATGTCATGTGACGTCACAAAACACGCCCGTTTTAAGAAACTAACTAAGAAAGAAAGAAAGAGAAGAGAAAAAAAAGATGGAGATCGAATTAGACAAGAATATTCTATCAAGCATGTCCCCTCTCTCTACCTTTCATACCGGAACTGTTACACATTACTATTAACAAAGCTGTTTGGCGGCAGACTTAGGTTAATATGGTGGTAGCTAGCCAGGCGGACATAGAAATTGCTCTACCACCAACCAAACCTAGTATGAATAGTGATATTTCACTGTGAATCGAACCCGGGACCTCCAGATTGTTCAAGTTCAAGCGCTTTGATGTTCTATAACATGACTTTCATACATTGACATCAATCGAGCGCACCCAAGGAGTATGGTGGCGAGGAAGTGAACGTTTTTATTTTCTTCTAAATGAAACTCACTGATTTACGATGGGAGACAATCAATGTATCAGAAAGGGACAACACGAAAAACATCAACGGGTGTGTCTAGATATATAAAAACAGAACATTATGTTTTATTAAATTGTATACCTGTGAAATATAGTCCCATCTTTTTGTAACTTGAAATTAAACTTAGTAAAACACACTTTACGCCATATGTTTTCCCGTAAGATCTTGAGAAGATTTGCGTAAGATCTAATGCGCATACGTTTCGCGTAACATAAACGAAGTACATATTTAAAAAAAATCGAAAGCGTGTTTGCGACGTCAATCTGTACAGAGGTATCCGATCCAATTTGGTTTCAAACTGGCGTACCATTCGGAATATTTTTCTCAACCGTATGCGTCGTAATACGTAATGTCATTCGAATCTACACATCAGACTCCATGACTGGTGATGACTCTTGGCACTTTTAGTATGATCTAGATTGCAATATGTGCCAATCTGGTTACTACTTGTGCCTTTGCACTTTTTGCATTCGGATTCTAGTATTTATAACATCACTATTATATACTTGGATCTTCTAGATCTGTCTGTAATACCACGCTGGCTTTCTTTTCTCTAACTAAACATATATTACCCATATTACTGTTAAAACGTATTAAATTGATATTTCAGCGGACCCTCTACATCTGTATCAGTGAGAGTGAACGACAAACAGGCTGTAGTGGTCCTAGAGACTAATTCACTGACGACAATTGAGATGCCCTACGAATGCAGCTCCCAGACTCAACAGGATTCATCAGCACCAGCAACAACTGCATCGGAAGACTCATCACCACCCGCAACGACTGCATCGGAAGACTCATCAGCACCCGCAACGACTGCATCGGAAGACTCATCACCACCCGCAACGACTGCATCGGAAGACTCATCACCACCCGCAACGATTCCATCAGAAACAACATGTTCAGAACCTTCACCTTCCCCAGCGACAACATCACAATCAGAAGCATCTTCAGAAGCATCATCATCTTCAGGGACAACGTCTTCACAATCATCATCAAATTCGTCATCGGTGACAAAAACATCTGCTTAAATTTTGGCTCATAGTAGAAAGACTTGACAAATAGCTACCCTTAGACCCTCAATCACTGACTACAATTAGAGATGCGTGTTGAGCATGTAGCTCAACTCTGATAGCTTTAATGGATAACAGGATTTATCTCCGTTGGGAACAACTATCGGTTACAATGTCTTCAATTTCCCTATGTATGTCAGTGACAACACCATCTTGATTATCAGCATCTTCGTAGTCATCATTCTTAACATCCGAATCAATTGAAACGTCTTAACATATACATCATTGAACAAAAACACATCAGTTTGACAAACATTGACGTTTCAAACACTTCATGTTTTTTGTTGTATAGCTATGATTTCTACACTTCTTATGATTATTTAGATGATGATCAATAATCTTAATAAATAAACTTGAAACTGTACTATAAATGACAACGATTTTGTTTACAGATTTAGCAGAAAGTGGTAGGTCGCTATTCATGTGTACTTGTTTTTTCGCAATAAAATAATATTTTCATCATTTTGCATTTATTTCTTCTATGACAATGTACCCTATAACAGTTTTACAGTGCTCTGTGTCTATATGAACAAAATTTGCGTCACAAATACGAATGCACCTCTACTATATGCAACAAAAGCTAAATTGTAACGTCTGCGACTGAGACTGTGTATGCGTTTAGGGTGAGAGGTTGTTTGTTTGTTTGTGTGTGCATACAAACCAATGTTGCCACTTATCTCCAAAACGGTTGGACCGATTTACATACGGTTTTTTGTAAAGGGTTGCTGATACGTCAGCGATGGTTCTTAGATAGGTGGTATGGCGCTAGCTCACCAGGGCAATCAAGATTTTCACTCATTAAAATGAGGGACAGAGAACTTTGCGAAGGCTTATAGCTACTAGGCCGTGTTTGAGCTCTTTTTCATAATAAAAAGTAACCTGTCTCCTTCTCTATGTCAAATGGACGATTACTGAGACCGCTCATGCCACATAACCATCTAAGATAATTTTTTTTAAATGTTGTGTATTTATTAATTGATTCTATATGTGTGTGTGTAATTATGTATATGGTAAATAAATATGCTTAATGCATTTCACGTCTTTCATATAGAAGTTTACGGCACGTTTAAAAACATTCTTTTTTTTTTTGCTTCAAAATTCCACAGTTCCTCATTGTCAGCAGGATTTGAGTCTCTAAATGTCCCAAATATAGCATTGACTTATATGTAAATTTGAGAGAATTTGTCAGAAACAACAAATTCCACTCGTACTGCAAATTCCTTTGAAGGTTTTAGCTCAGTTGGTTTGTACATAAACAGCTTTTCAATTTCATTCATCCCTTTAGGAATTGAACTAAGTGTAACAGCGTTACGTGATAATGGTCTAAGAGAACATCAATGGGAACGATGTCTTAAGCATGTCTCAAGTAAATAGCTCAAACAGGAGCGAAAGGGAAAGGGAAACAGCCTTTGTTTTACTGTCCGCACATGCGCACAGCGCTGCAATCAGATACAACTCGAGCGTTGACGAAGGAGCATCTCTACATAGATAGAGATGTATATAGTAAAACCACGAACTAGAATGTGTAAAAGTTTTCTATTCTACTTACTTCTCATTTGGACTGTTGAACGTATAGACGCTGGTAAGAAATTAAATTATGACGTAAAAATTTGTCTAAATTATCGATTTTGTAGTTGTTGTTTTAAACAATGTTTTAACTTTAAAGCAAAACGTGCAATATTTGAGTAGGAAATAACGTAATTATCGTCTTTGCAAACTTTGACTCACTCAAATGTTTGTAAATAAACAATTTAATGTAATTAAATGAGTGTCAAATTTATTTTTAGAAAAAATTACATGAACCTATGTAAAATTCATTTCAGTGCAATAGAAATAAGCATAAACAACCACTGAAATTTGACTGTATATGTATAGGATGCTAAATTAATGTTAGTGCAATCAGCATGAGAATATACAGACAATATATCTATCAACGTCAATTATAGTTGTTTGTATTTCTGCGATATATGACGGTTCTGTTGTTGTGTCTTCGGCTATTTTTATTTGATCGAAACGAACTATATCTCTGTAACTTCTTTTATCAGAACAGTTTAAAGGTCAACGCTTCGCAGTTATTTTCGTATCACCTACTAAAATAATTGCGTGGGGGAATGAATAGTACATCACTGCAGCGGCCGGCAAAAGAAGCATTGATGGACGAACGTATAACTTACTATCTAGTGAGATGAAACCCATCATAAAATAAATAACAAAATAAAGCGAGTTCAAAATCTATAAAAACAAAAAAAATTCTTATCATACCTAGTAATATATATCATCATCATAAGCCGGGAAACGTCCACTACTGGACATAGGCCTCCCTCATGGTACGCCACATCGACCGGTCCCGAGCCATCTGCATCCAGCGACTCCCTGCGACTCTAGCCAGGTCCATCTAGTAGGGGGACGGCCTGGTAGACGTTTCCCGGTACGTGGTCGCCACTCGAGAACCTTTAATCCCCACCGGTTATCGGTTCTTCGAGCGATGTGGTCTGCCCATTGCCACTTCAGCTCACTGACTCTTCGAGCTATGTCGGTGACCTTCGTTCGTTTACGGATTTCCTCATTCCGGACCTTATCACTTAGAGAAATTCCGAGCATAGCTCGTTCCATTGCATTCCGTTCCGTTCCATAGTAATATATATAATGCTTTTCAACCTATATTTACCTATAGATCCGTTTAGACGATGTTGATCCCGATATCGATTTATAAACAATGCCATTAAGTATAGTTTCCCATAGCCTCCATGAGGTTAAGATGTCACTTGCATTGTTCTCCTGGCCATTGTGGTCAAATTACAATATGGTGTTAAATCACTTATTTGTAATCTTACCTTAACTAACTCAAATTCCCCATTAATTGCTTTCATTCAGGATTCATATAGATTAATCTTTATAGGGAGATATAGGGATATCTTAGCCACGTCATTGGACTAATAGCTAAATGTTGGATAAACATCTGGAGGTAGCAGAGTCTACGCCTCATTAGGCTGAGTATTCTGGGTGAGCATGCTTTCCATCAAACGGCTTTATCGTCACTTACCATCAGGTGAGGTGAAGGCCAAGTGCTACGGCACTCACCAACCAGATTGGATTGTCAAGCGAAGCGAAGCAAAGGCATTTAAATAGTAGCGACCCGTCCTTGCATCGCACGGATACAATATATGTGATATAACTCTGCTTCTAGGCGGCGAATCAAGACAAAACATGCACTAGATTTTAAGTTAGACCTTTAGCAATACATCGGTGAAAACTGCATTCGATTCCATGCAGTAGTGACTGCGTGATACTTGTACAAACATACAGGTAAAAATACTAAAAACTGTTGTTTTGGCTTCTGTAGCTGTAATGTAGCATCTACAAAATAAAAGTCACTTATCGTCACTTACCATCAGGTGAGATGAAGTCCAAGTGTAAATAGAGGTATATAAAAATACGCTCTGTTTCTGCATCGCACAGTGAAAACATATTTCACTTTAAAAAATATTTTTCATGTGTATTGTTAGATAAGCCATGCTCGGCGCGGGCATACCCTGGGCTATCGGTGGTCTGCGTGTGCAACGCTACCTACTGTGATGACATCACTAGGGAAACGCCGCAGAAAGATGAGTTCGTTGCCTACACCTCGTCGCAAGTAAGTAGGGAAACAAAAACAAGCTGCACGTTGCCAGGACTGAACTGCTAGCTTAAATCGGCCCTTTCTGCTTCCAATATCCTCAAAACTGAGAATAGTTTGTTTTTTATGGAAATTGATAGCGGAGTCAACGTGAGATAAAAAGGCAAGCCTTTCGATGTATTCGAGGCTTTGGAGTTTTTTTTGCGAAGACGTTCTACTACCCAACAAGTAAATATAGCTAGCCCAATGGTGACAGAGGTAAAATCTGTACACGATCGATCAAAGCTGATGACCGATTCGTCATTATTTTTTTGATAATTACTGAACAAAGCCAGCTATCCTATTTTAAAAGATTATGGTAAAAGAAATTTAGTATAAAACTTTTATCGTCGAAATCACGTTAAAGTTGAAAAAGGATAGAATGATGAATTAACTAAATTAGTAATAACATAAACTTGCCCCAGTCGATATAAATGGTACAAATGTCCCCATGATATCACTAGCATAGCGTATTGCCACTTTGAAAGTCAAAGGAAAAAAGGAACGATTCATTTATTTAAAAAAAACATGAAAATAATTACATTTCTAAACACGAGAAAATAGTTTCAAGCAACAGCTCAATGATTGGTTTCTTTGTTCGATTTCAGGCTGGGTCTCGTTTCCGAAAAATCAAGGGAAATGTGAAGATCAATGTTGGTAGTAAGTATATTATGAGTATGTTATATGTAGAGGGCTAGTGCATCAGATAACGATGCTAATAGCTAAGTAAAATTATGTTATAGGTTTTTAAAGTCCGCGACGGCATATATTTTAAAAATACCCATACCCACCTAAACTTATTTAATTTTTTAACCTACTTCAAAAAAGGAAGACGTTATCAATTTAACGAGTATGTTTTTTTAAATTTTTCTGTTTTATTTATTTATTAATCAAACAGAAATTTTTACAATATTTGCTTAAATTATACTTAATCCTATTGCAAGGTTTATCTGTACACCATGTGACTCGTCCATTTTACAATACTCACATTCCGAACCGATTTAGATGATTCTTTTTTTATTTGAAATGTGGTGCTTTTGTAGTCCCATTTCAATTTGGTCTAGTTCTGACAACGACATCCATGAGAAAACGATATAATTCTTAAATTTGCCATAGTAAAAGTAGACTTTTAGGGCAACTGAAGTCAGTTTCCAGTTCTTTTTGAACGCATTTACTTGTTTACTTACAATGTGGAATTTCAAAGTACAGTATCAAAATACGAACGCTAGCCAATTTTTGTAGCTTGTGTAAAAAGATGAATAAAATTAGAAATAATAAAACAAGTAACGGTCGAAAGAACTTCAAGAATTACAATAATGTCATAGCTTACTTCTCTGCTTTACAAAATTTAAAGCTAATTAACTATGTCTTGTAAACATATGTGACTTTCAGACAACGACACCTGCTGCGAGACCACGTTGGAGCTGACCCTGGATACACATCAGAAGATAGAAGGGTTCGGAGGAGCTGTCACGGACGCTGCAGGAATCAACTGGAAGAACCTGACTCAACCCTTGCAGGAATATCTCATCAAGTATATATATTAGCAATCATCCGTCCCGAGCCACTTGTACCCAGCAACTCCCCGCGACCTTTATCATCTCACTTTGGTGACTGTCCTTCTGACCCTAGGATAATTTTCTATGCAGCATAGTTTTCGACTTATTAAGAAAATATGTGTATAAAATCCAAACTTTCCTAGGCCAAAAATCGAAAATAATCACTGTAGACAAAAAAAACATTTTGCAGAGGTTATTTACCTTACAGGAATACCTAAGCGTGGTTTCTTTCTAACACACATACTTGGCTAAGCGATCAGTAAAATGATATCTGAACCAGAATAACTTCTACGCGTTTATTTACATGGTTCGGAACTCTTGGCCGTTTTTTGTCGTAGTCAGTTTCAAGCTGTATTTTTTTCCACGTAAATAGGTTATGTAGACTATAGTGGTGTCATTCACCTGGTATACTTGGACACACAGCTCTTACTATGGAGACTCAGGCTTGCAGTACAGCATGCTGCGAACCCCGATCGGAGGCTCGGACTTCTCTACCCATCCGTACGCCTACAACATGTTGCCTGAGAACGACACGCACTTGACCAACTACAGCCTCACTTACGAAGATAGACAATACAAGGTAACAAACAAACACCCTCTTATATAATAGTATATTTCCAAATGAATCGTATAACAAAACCTCATGCACATATGTGGCTCATAAAAAAATTCGATAGCGCCTTTTATCTAACTGGTAGTGCCATCTATTGGTACACCACCAAAATACATCAAACATGTCCATTTACAAATTCAAGTCAGTTGTTGCTTCCCGCGTAATTCCATTTATGAAGAATGCTGCTCCTTATCCTGGTCGGCTCTGTGATTCCATTTACGAAAAGACCATATATATCTCAGGTTAAAAGCAGCTCCAGTAGGATATCCTGTGCATCTACCATGAGTTTACGCAGTCGATAACGTGTATCGCTCTGTCCTTGTCACCCGCATCTCGACTGAGCAGCATTTCCGATAGTATCCGATATACGTGAGTGATCCATGGTGGACAAATGGTTTCCGTGGCCTTTATCACCCTCATGAAAATCACCTAGGTACGACACTGGGTATAACCTCACTGTTGTTGTTTCAGATACCGATGATAAACGCTGCAATCAGTGCATCGAGTACACCTATCCACATAGTGGCTACGACCTGGTCTCCACCGATATGGATGAAGTCAAACCACGCCTACTACGGAAGAAGCAGCCTCAAAGAGGAGTACTTTCAGACATATGCTGATTATCATTACAAGTAAGTGTAATATCATCATCTACATTACCAGCTGACAAAGTCCACCCATAGTGAGTCTGCCTCATCCTCGTAGATTGCCATTGACGTTCAATTACGGGACCTTTCCAGTAAAATATTGCTGATACATTTTGTTAACACCACCTCCGTGGCCTAGAGGCCGTTGGACTTACAATCTGAAGGTCTCAATCAGTACTCGTTTTACCACCAAGGCAGTTTGTCCGCCTACCACGCTGCTGCCTAAGTCTACTGCCAAACACTAGTGTTAATAGCACTGTCGTGTTCAGTATGAACGGTATGAGCTAGTGCCTTGTTTGCAAGCTTTCCTTCCTAGTCTTATCGTCACTTACCATCAGACGATATGAAATACAAGTGCAAGCCCATTTAACATTAGATCGTGTTGCAAATTTTCTGAAACAACAACCGTTGAAAGTGAGGATTCAAATCAGACATTTCTGAAACTTGCAGGTTTTTAGAGATGTATGGAGCGGCAGGAATAAAATTCTGGGGGATCACTACAACGAATGAACCGGTGAACGGAGTGGTGCCACTGACCAGGTTCAACTCTCTGGGATGGACGCCAGAGTACATGGTAGACGTTCAAATATTTATCACAATCTACACTTCCACACAAATATTACGAAATAACGCTATATTTTAACCGACTTCAAAACAGGAGGAGGTTTTTAATTCAACGGGTATATTTAAAAAAAAGATTGTGACCTCTTCCTGACCTCAGAACTTTTGACTGGGTGAACCGATTTATCCCGTGTGGTCCCATTTCAATTCGGTCCAGTTCTGAAAATGGCACCCATGAGAAAACGATATAAATCTTAAATGAGCCTCAATAAAAGTAGACTTTTTTGGGCAATTGAAGTCGATTTCCAGTTTCTTTTGAACGCATTTACTCGTGTATGTACCCCTCATTAAATGTAAGTACTGGTATTTTTAATTTTTCAGGGTAAATGGATAGTCGAAAATCTGGGACCAACCATTCGTAATTCCACGTTCAAGGACATCAAGATTTTAGCTGTGGATGATCAGCGCTACACTATACCGCTGTGGTTTGATGTGGTAAGGAAACATGTTAATCATCATAGATAAAGATTTTAGTCCTCTTTTAGTAGGCACATTATGAGTCGCTAAAACGCAAGATTTTTTGGAATCTGACTCTTTGAATTACAGTACTCGCACGCTATGTTTGCCCCTCTGAAGTTAGCTCTCCAAAATTTCAAACATGTACAGACGGAATATGTGTGTATTACTATCCCTAGATGACATAAAACACTACGACATTTCTTTCCATCCGCTAACTTGCCTTACCTCCCACTTATACGTTAATAATTGATACTTCGCGGTCTTTTATGACTAACTTCAGAGGGGCAAACTTGGTGTGTGAGTACTGTGTGCCACGAAACGTCAATCGAGGAGCAAACATTGCCGCAATGGAAATAAATATATTGAAAGTTTATATGTAATACCTGATAATGAAGCGTCGGTTGCGCAGTGGATAAGGCGCGGACTCTCAATCTGAGGGTACCGGGTTCGAATCCAGCCGTGTACCTATGAGTTGTTTTTCAATTCAAGTACATTATCCGAATGCTTAACGGTGAAGGAAAACATCGTGAGGAAGTCTGCATGTCTTGAACAGGCATGTGAAGTCCGCCAATCCGCACTGGGCCCGCGTGGTGGACTATAGCCCATACACTCTCTGTAGGAGTGTAGGCCTGAGCCCCTCCAGTGGGGACATATATAGGCTGTTGATGATGATGATGTAATACCTGACAAAAATGTATGACACTTGACCAAAGTCGACGATGTTACACCTTGATCTACAAGGTGCTTATTTACTTACTCTCCGTTTGAAAACTTCCAAATCGTATTCTTCAGGGCACACGGAAACTAGTAGAGTATTCGATAATTAAGCTTTACACATGATAAAACTGGAAGTGAATAGCTTGGTAGCATCCTGTTGGCAAGGATCCTTCCATTGTCTTTGGTGCGAGCTATAGGAATGTCTACTGATTGATCATATTGATTTCAACTTGCAGCTGGTAAAGAAATACCCTAAAGCTCTGGACTACATTGACGGTGTTGCGGTGCATTATTACGGCGACTTCATCACCCCGGCCAGCTTCCTGTCACATGTTCCGAGGGCATATCCTGGCAAGTTTGTGCTTGCTTCCGAAGCTTGTGAAGGTGAGCTTCAATGCCAGGTTTGTGCTTCTCGCACTTCCTCTAGACCTTATTATGTTTCACCTAATTATAACGTCTAGTCTTATATCAATCTAATCTAGCAAGAGTAAACCAAAAACATATGGCGTTCGGGTGTAAGCATATTATATTTAGTAAGATTTGACTTTGACTAGTGACGAACTAATAACTGAGCCAAAATGTTAGTTTTACTTGTCATGGGCAGACTGCTCTTCTAAAACAGGTGTTATTTGTTAAGGTTCTAGCTTTAAAAAGAAACCACATGTCATCCCGTAGCTGTAGCGTCGTAAAGTATATGCAAAATAAATTACTTAATACGAGAAGCAAAAGTTTGTATCGCCGACTTCGAGTAGTACAAATGGGCATAACAAGGGAAATAATGAGAAGCAGAACTTTGTATTGCCGACTTCGAGTATTACAAATGGGCATAACAAGGGAAATAACGAGAAGCAGAACTTTGTATTGCCGACTTCGAGTAGTACAAATGGGCATAACAAGGGAAATAACGAGAAGCAGAACTTTGTATTGCCGACTTCGAGTATTACAAATGGGCATAACAAGGGAAATAACGAGAAGCAGAACTTTGTATTGCCGACTTCGAGTAGTACAAATGGGCGTATCAAGGGAAATAACGAGAAGCAGAACTTTGTATCGCCGACTTCGAGTAGTACAAATGGGCGTATCAAGGGAAATAACGAGAAGCAGAACTTTGTATTGCCGACTTCGAGTATTCCAATCGAGTGTGTTCAAGGTGCGGTGTAGATTAGGGACTGAGAACGGAAGCGAAATGTCTGATAGTAGTTGTAGGTAATTCTGACTCAATTTTGTCATTTCCAGGTAGTTTTCCGTGGCAGACCGAGAAAGTAGTACTCGGGTCGTGGTCACGCGCCAAGAACTATATCTATGATATTATGGAAGTAAGTATTGACTTGTAGAACTTCTCAAATCAAATCGATTCGAGGACTGACGCTATACCAACTAGCTTGATATAGATAATGTACAACAAACAAAAAGAATGAATTCCAATGAAGCCCAGATGAGAGATGATGAGATGAGAGAATGAAGCTTTAGAAAAAAACGTGAAATATAGGATTCCTAGAATAGTATAGCTAATCCCTAATTATTATATTATATTTATTTTATTCCTACCTACAGGGTTTGTCTTCAATTTAAATTACAATTCATTCATATTTACATTATTTACATGTCAATTAAATTCATTTAAATATTCTAATACATGAGTAAAAAATCATTGTCACTTCCATTTTTTTATAATTGTTCATGTCACTACACTAATACTCCCTTAATCCCTAATAGAGTAGCATTAAAAAAGAATTTTTCGTACTTACAACTCTAAGGGAATGAGAAGTCTGAAACTTTTTTAAAAAATCACTTCAGCTAGGAACAATGGGCTCATAATCTGGAAGTTGAGGGTTCAATTAGTGAAGATATCACCATGTTACTTAAATCTGCCGCCATACAGTAGTATTATTATCACTTGAAATAAAAATAGTAGATCCAGTGCCTCATTGGATCGAGGTTTCTGTGGTCTGCAGAGGTGAGATGCAAAATGTATACAAATCCATAGAGATTTTTTTAAAAAAGAAAGGAATCTCTTGCAATGAATACTGGTATTCCTTCTATGCGGGCAACAGATGAGGCACCTTTCACTGCAGGACTGACAAATCTTTTATAAAATAGGGAATAGCTATTTTTTACGTTTTCAGGACCTGAACCATGACGTAGTTGGCTGGATTGACTGGAACCTCTGTCTAAACAAGCAAGGAGGTCCAAACTGGGCGGGGAACTTCGTCGACTCTCCCATCATCGTGTTCCCAGAGGATGGAGAGTTTGTGAAGCAGCCAATGTTCTACGCAATGGGGCATTTCTCTAAGTTCATCCCTAGAGGGTCGGTCAGGATCAGCACCACGGAGAGGAAGCCATTCCTGACGTCATCCATTGACAACGTGGCGTTTTTGACACCGATGAAAACTGTTGTTGCTGTACTTTATAACGGGTTAGTTTGATTTTACAGATAACTGCAATATAGAGATAAATATAATGTAATTAATAATTATTTAAATCTATTTCGAGTTTTTTATAATCTAAATCAAACTGTGTGTGTGTGTGTGTTTTGATGACACCTAATCTGGTACTTTTAAAGTTATACACAATCCATTAAGTCTTAATTTATTCCGTTTTATTTTGTTCTGTTGAACATTTTGTTTTATACATTGTGTATGTGTGTGTGACTGTGTGTGTTCATACAAATCGTGGCCATTATTATTTTAACAAAGATTGAATTCGGTTTGTGAGATGCAGAAACTCATATTTTTAACGTTGTCGAATGCCGAACACCATTCGAAGTTTTAGATAAAAATACTTTTCATATTATTAAGCCATGCTCATTAGATGCATTTTTCAGTGACTCACGATCGCGAGCGGTAGCCGTGAAGATGGGCAGGAGACAAGTCGAGCTGGCGCTTGAACCACACTCTGTTACCACAGCGGAGTTTACCTTCGAACAATAACTATTAAAATACTCGTAATACTTATTACATGATCGAAATGAAAGCATTTTTGTTATATAGAAGATAGACCAACGCTTGACCCAATCTCACGTGTCAAGTGACGATGAGGTCGACAATGTTACGCGTACGTCCTGAAGGTGCCTATTTACTGTTTGAGTTGAACACGGAAACCGGTAGTGAATTACATATTTTAGCTTTACGCGTAATAAATGTGTGCTTACACATTTATTGTTGTGTTTACACATATGTTTGTATTTATGTAATAAAATAAATTGTGGTTTACATTAAAGTTGTACGTTACTGAAATTCATAATACAGTGTCCTATTTTAGGTAATTCGGTCGGTGGCGCAAGAAGCGTCGGTGGCGCAATGGATAAGGCGCGGGACTCTCAATCTGAGGGTTCTGGGTTCGAATCCTATGAGTTGAGTTGTTTTTCAATTCAAGTACATTATCCGATTGCTTAACGGTGAAGGAAAACATCGTGAGGAAACCTGCATGTCTTGAACAGGCATGTGAAGTCCGCCAATCCGCACTGAGCCCGCGTGGTGGACTATGGCCCATACACTCTCTGTAGGAGAGTAGGCCTGAGCCCCTGCAGTGGGGACGTATATGGCTGTTGATGATGATTTTAGGTAATTACTTATCGAAGTTAGCTATTCTTTTTTAAAAGGTAATGGTTTATGGAGGCATTTGAATGAATTCCCGCTCATATACGTTCAACCATTCCAAACAACACAGCAGATGCTACTCGTATAGTGCAACACGACAGGATAAAGTCGTTTAAGCGTGTGTTGTATAAGATCATAAATCATCTTTCACGGCCCATGAGTTAGGGTAACCATCACTCATAAGACTGCTGAGATTGTCCCTCTCTGTGGCTTAGACTATGCACCTGCAAAATTTCACCACAACCGGTAATGCCGTTAAGTGTCCCGCTACACCTACCGATTCTGTTCTGATCTATCTAGAATGACCTAGATCGAATTTTGGTTGATCGCGCCACACTTACTGGTCTTTCTTAATTTTCGCTCAGCCGTAATTTAGCACTTGCACTTGGTTTACCTTTTATTTTCACAACTGCCGGCGTACTGAGGCAAAATCTCCGGCTCCGGGTTGCAACCTGCCAGTGTGTTTTGTTTGTATGTAAATAGCGCCTCTTTCTGACCGGCCAGCACGTTCTATCACCGGGGGTGCTGGCTGGTGCGGGTAGATAGGTGTGTCACGATCGGTACATTTTGTATCGCATTCTAGTCTTCCATTTTCAATTATGTGCCGCGCTGCTCCCGCCCGCTGTGTGTTTTTACCTTAAGACTGTTAGATGGTAGGCGGGCTCACCCAGAAGCCTCAACCTAATAAGGCTCTGGCTCTGATATCTTTCATACCAGAACACAACAGTGCTATTAGAACTGCTGTTTGGGAGCATACTTAGGTCACATGGTGGTAGATAGACAGGCGGATAGGAAATTATTTCTTCAAGATACAATGATTTTGTTTTTTCTAATAAGAGCCATTACTTTTCTACAAGGAATCGAAAACTGCTAATGATGTTTCTGGTTAAACACGTTTCCATTCTACGAACTTGTATTTACCAAGCAAGCCGTGCATAATTCTCGGAACCGGAGTAAATAAAAAATCTTTTAGCCCATGAGTCACCCATTCACTTACGCATCTTAACGTGTGGTTGCCCTAGAAACATCTACTGAGTCACAAACAGCTAGTAAATGGACTTATGACGAATCTTACGACGCACGATGCTCACAAAGCGGTCCTCACGTTTGTTTGGCTTCCGTTGACATAGAGAAATAAGAAACCGACTACAACTGCCCTAAAAGCATACATACCCTTTTTAGGGGCAAATCTTCTGCTTATGAGAAATATTAATTCAATAAAAAAAGTTGTGTGAAATTTTTATTCAATAAAACCCTCTCGGTGGTCATCCTGCGAGCAAGTCGAACAGCCCTGGCAACTCCTAGGAACATCTATACTAAAATGCTGTAGAGTAAATGAGGTAGATAGGTATCTGGGTATATATTTTGTTTTTGTTGATTTTCTCGCAAACGCGAAAAATTCGATTTCGAAGAAAATATAAGAATGATCTACCAAACAAAAAAGTAATCATCAAAATCAATTCATAATTAGCGGAGTTATCGCGTAAAATACATACATAGACGAACGAAGGTCACCGACATAGCTCGACGAGTCAGTGAGCTGAAGTGGCAATGGGCAGGCCACATCGCTCGAAGAACCGATAACCGGTGGGGAGTAAAGGTTCTCGAGTGGCGACCACGTACCGGGAAACGTCTACCAGGCCGTCCCCCCACTAGATGGACCGACGACCTGGTTAGAGTCGCAGGGAGTCGCTGGATGCAGGTGGCTCGGGACCGGTCGATGTGGCGTACCATGAGGGAGGCCTATGTCCAGCAGTGGACGTTTCCCGGCTGATGATGATACATACATAGACATAACTTTATATAAGAACACTCACAACACAACAGAATACACATACGAAAACAAAACGAAACAATCTATCAAACCAAATTTGTAACTTTTAAATAAATCTTTTTTCTATTGTAGAGGTATTCTAAGTTCAGAATTTAAAAGTGGATACTAATATTATACAAAACTATGGAAATAAGCCTCTTAGATCGCCACGTCAGATTTTCTATGAAGGGATTTGCCGTAATGAAATGAAAATCATTTAATCCAGACTATCAGTCAATATTTTTTTTATTAAAATTAAAATTATGAATGAATGATGTCAAATTTCTAGGTTAAAATAGTATGTCAAATTTAAAATAGTATGTCAAATAAAATTAGTATGTCAAATATTAAAATAATCGGATAAATAATTGAAGTAATGACAATGCTTAGTAGGTGGATTTATGGCCGCAGTAAGATGTTGTTTTTGGAGGTAGATGCTGCTTATCACCAGAATCTTTCCACTTAGTCGCTTTTACGTCACCCACGGGCACTCAAGATTATTGAAGACCGCGAGCCCAAGGTATTTGGCCATTTTTATGTGTAAACACAAAGAGGTTCCGGTTTCTATGTCAGCAGGAGGGGAAGTATGACAAATAGCTATATCTACTTGTATTATATTATATACAATACAGTCATTGATACAAGCTAACAGAGAGCAATGTTTACCCTTTGTGTCTGATGATTCATTGTTATTCATAAATCTAACTAATGTTGTGAATACACCCGGAAAATGAAAGGAACAATTACAACTCATAATTGTTACCATTGAATTAAATTAAGCAATTAAACTCAATCAAAACCAATTAAGCTGTTTTTGCGAAGTTTTTTGGTTTCCGATAAAATGATTTGTTACGGTTTATATGATTTCTAGCAGTGAGTTATTTTAATAAGAGAGACATATGACAGTAAAGCTCAGTATCAATATCGATAGTATCTACTTTTGGACTCTTTTACGGCTACTCTCCACGATGGACCATCGCGATGGTCCACTACAATGGGTCATTTAGAGTTAAATGGTATCAGAAAACTAATTGCGCGGCGTGGAATTGGAATGGAATCGGTGTCAGTTTTTCAGCAGCATATCTCAAGATATTGGGCCAGTTTTTTTCTTTCGAATGAACTTGGTTATGTGGCATTCATAAGCTTTACCGAGTAAGAATGGCGATTGCGGAAGGCACTCAGACAGATAAATTATTATTTGCAACTGTCCTAAGGGCGCCCGCTCGAGCTCGGCCTCGGCTTAGGGCGATGCTTTGTGGTGAGAAGATTGGCGAGAGACGTGCCAGTGACTGCGGTGCGTTTACACCTGACCCTACTACCTACCTAACTACTTATCGTTCGTTTTTTATTTATTTAGTGTCTCAATTGGTGCTCTAAGTTAGGGGAATTACCCATTAACACTGTATTACTACCGTATTATAAAAATGGCGCACGACGAAACATTCAGACTTATTCAACTGCTACTAGGATTGGGATAAAAAGTAACCTATTCCCTGATACATACAATTGGCTAAGTGAATTCCAAATTTCATTTCGATTGGTTGTGCCGCTGAGACCTACGTATAGAAATAAGAAGAATCATGAGCACGTCACTATAGTGTAGATGGTATGCAACCATCGTAGGGCCAATACACCTACCATACGATTGGCCATCCATGGACCAACGTGTAGAGGAGCTACAAAATGATGGACAGGATGAGTCCGTCAGTGCCAATTGAATGTGAATCATACATACAACGAGGGACAATATTTGTTTAGAGTGTAGTTCTGGATAGTTTTATTGTAAACAACAATACACGGGTCGAGACGATTATTACATATCAACAAAAACTGACCTAACTGGGTTACAATAACATTTCCCTGATACACTTGTTTGTTTTCGTAATCGAGTATCGTAATACAAGCTGTGTGGTATTGGCTTTAGAATACATATGACCAACAAACTTGAACCTCGACTTATGCGCCAGTGGACTGCAATGTTAATCAACGGAATTAATCGGGACCAAAGGTAGCACAAAGTTCGTGCCAAATTTAAACAAGATCCAAAGTCAACTAGTTTTGCCTCAAACATAAAAGCTATTTTTCAACCGACTTCAAAAAAAAGGACGTTTTCAATTGGACTGTATGGTTTTTTTTGTATGTATGTTACGCGATAACTCCGATACTTCTTTTTTTGGTAGAGCATACTTCAGAAGTGGTTTCATATAAATTTTATTGAAATTCATTGAGCGCTTTTTGAGAAAATCAACAAACACCAAATACGTACCTAGATAATTCTACCTCTACGGTGAAACATTTTTAAGGCAGTTGATGTTGATTTTTAGTTGTTTTAGAACGCGTTAATTATATAATTACTACTTATATTATTGCCCGCGACTTTGTCTACCCATTCTGGAGACCCCACAAAGATTGGTTGTAACGTTGGGGTGTGCTGTTGTGAAAATTACAGTTCAAAAACAGCCTAACGGACGGATAGTGGTGCCATCGTTACAGGATCCCGGTAGTACTTTTGTTTCAAATTTAATTAATGCTGTCGACCCTGCGAACAACAGCCCCACAATTCTCAAACGCGGAAGGCGTTCAGCCTTTCTTTAACACTCTTTGGATACGGAAAGCTAAAAACCATTTCGATGTGGCAATCTGTGAAAGACTCCCGCCCAGCATTTGAATTATGCATGATGTTTCGATGTCTAAAGTTTTGGCAACACGAAGACGTCTGCTATAGAATAAGGAACGTAGTTTCCTTATAGATTGCATTGAAATAAATTAGTGTCATGTGTAATTATTACTCATAAACCCACCAAAACTAATAAGGAAATGTTATGGTATGATGGTTGTAGTTCTTTCAAGGTAGATCATTTCAAGATAGATACATTGAACATTGAGTAAGGTTATTAAGCGGCTAAGGTAAAAGTTAGGAAGTGGGAGCGGGCATTCAAATGTATCAATAACACCTTACTGCGATCACCAATCCGGGTATGAATGACATGATGGGCATAGGAAATAGCTTACCACCATTACCACCAACTAGAGGGTATGTGGGAATCGAACCTCATGATTCTTTCTGTGTAGGGTTCCGTAGTTTCCCGTCACAATGAGTATATCACAAATATTGACTATCGCAACTAGCACGTAATGTACAGAGCAGTGTACGTAGTTGCCGCGAACTCTCACCGTGCCGCGCTGGCGCCACCGTCACGCACGCGGCCGATCCGACCGTGGCGCGCTGTGATTGGTTCGGTTCACGCAGGAGCTGATTCTGTATATTCGCTATGTGCTATAGGAAGTGTACTTCAGTGTGTCTATTTCCAAATAAATCATGATCTCAAGATATCAATATGTTTTGTTTTAATAAACCACTAGTAAAAGTTCACAGTTTAATGCTAATAACGTCTAAAAACGAGTCCACACAGGACGATGTAAAACAATACCCCACACAATGGGGTAGACGTGAAAAAATCCATCCCCATCAAATATTTTGAAGATTTTGTTCTACCACTTTGTTGACGTGATTAATGTGTATACCCGTACCAAAATACAGCTGTCTAGTAGTAAGAGTCTCTAAGCTAAGCCGCGGACAGACAGACAGACACAGCGAAACTATAAGGGTTCCTTGGTTGATTTCGTGGAACCCTAAAAACTACTCACTTCAGTTTCCCGTTAAAAAGTTCGACAACCAATATATAAATAAGTATAATCTTCATTGAACTCGACAAATAGTAGTTCCAAGAAATATCATACAAATGACTAAAGTTCAAACTGGTTCATAAAAATAGTCAGCCACCGCGAAACCAGTCAGTTGGTGACTGACGGCGGTCGCGCGCGGACGTGTTTTGTAAAAGTACTAGCAAATTTTATATACAAAATGTATGTGCCAGTGCTAGGGGTAATTCTAGCGATATGTGGGGGAGCTTTGTCCCATACTTATCATCTAGGAGCGTGCCCAGTTGTGGAACCTATGCCTGGATTTGAAATGAACAAAGTAAGTGTCAGTTAAGTTCATTGCATGTAGATTAAGTATCGCTTTTTGTCACAAATTTTTTAATTATAAATGCGAAATGCGAAATTGAGTCGGTTGTCCTCCCTTTGTCGAAATTAAGTCATAATGACATGTTTTTTGTATGGGGATAGTTAAATGGCCAAAAAAGGTCATGGGCTATTTTTATCCCGATCGAACAAGTATTTTCCATGGGAAGTCCACGCGTACGAAGTCGTCTACTATCGCAGTAAAAAAAATCAAGTCATTCTGTCCCTCCGTTACTACGTGAAGGAAGGAAAAACAAGCACATTCTCTTTTGAATTAATAATAATCGTATGGATGGATTTACATTTGCAATGTAATTTACAATAATACACAGTGTTTTCATGTATACATTTGCAAATGTATGTAAGGATAAAACATTGGTACATATATGTAAATCTATAGATGTCACAGCGCTCCTCTCGCTCTGCCCTTGATCAGACTCAGGGGCAGGGATCAATTGGTAATTGATGAGATAAACGATATTTATCATTGGTTATACAGAAGCAGAGAAGATAGGTATACATTTAGGCAAAGGGAGACAACGAAGAAGACAGGAATAACAAATATAGATAGAACTGAAATAGATGAACCTTCACAATAGGGTACATCTTTTTTCTACACACAACGAAAGTGTTTAGAAAGACAGATACAGCTATAAGTCGATAATACTGGGACATGAAATGAAATAATATTTAATTTGCAGGAACATCAGTTTATAAGTTGATTTAACTACATTAGTTGGTCACAACAGTCATTTTAGGATAAACCATAGTTTTCGAAAGCAATTTTTCGTTCTTCAATCTTTCGATGTAATGTTAATTCGTAATAACGATTTGGTAACAAATCCACCATGAATGCGGAATTATGTAAAACCACCTATTGTACAATACACATTGTGTGTATGGAATGGATGTGTATACATGCATGTTTCATTGAATACAATCGCAGGGTCTGTATGGCGTTACGTTATGCCATTCATTCATACAAGTTACTGATGACCTTGTTTTCGAAATTCAAATCCAGCAGATCAGCTGTAAGTACTGTGAAATGAAGTTTCCATCTCGAAATATAATTAAAATCTATTCATCATCATCAACAGCTTAAATACTGCAGGGGCTCAGGCCTACTCTCCTACAGAGTGTATGGGCCATAGTCCACCACGCAGGCCCAGTGCGGATTGGTAGACTTCACACACACCTTTGAATTTCTTCTCAGGAGTGTGCAGGTTTCCTCACGATGTTTTCCTTCACGGAAAAGCCAATGGTAATGAATTTTTTCATTGAACATAAATTCCAAATAACAAATGGAACTGATTAAAATCTATTGTCGTACGTTAATCTCACAAAAAATAAAAAATTGTTCCACCGATTTGGATACATTTTAATTTTAAATAGGCTTTAAGTGTTTAATAAAATTGCATCTTTGAAATTTGGAGAAACCAACTTCTTTTGGATCAGCTAGTACTATGTACAGTACTTTGAGGCGCGAATAGTTGAAATATGATTTCTGTACGTTTTCAACCCTCATATCTCCGCCATTTTCAAATAATAAAACGACAAAAAAGTCCGTGTAACTATAGGACCTACTTACAAAATTTCACGAGAACCTGCAGAGAAGAACATCTGAATATCCGCTACATACTTAGCTACATACAATCCGGGACTATACCACGAATGTTGTTTCGTTTTCGGATTTGGAGTAAATTGTATGAATCGGTTTTCGATCGGTCGTTTTTCATGGTATCAACCGAATCGAGCTTCGCACTCGCTCGGTCAATAAATGTGTTTATTTGATATCTTTACGTAGTAAATGAGAGTCAGAATGACTAGATATTTTCTATGAAGATAGTTGAAAGGTCGGAAAAGGATATAAGCTACTTTTATCCTGTTCTAACAAGCGGTTCCCGTGGAATAAGGTCCACGAAAGTGGAAAAATTGAAATGTAAATGATAAACCAACTGATGAATGTAAGATAACTGTTAAAAGAGAATTGTATATTCGTCAACAGATGTTTCGGAATACGGTTAAACGGCTTTTCACACATTCTTTGTGTGATAGTGATGACCTAAAAACCTGAGTCTGAAATACAGACGGGAATAGAAACCACTTCTTTGGGACCAGATTCTTTGCTTAGATAATTTGAAGTTTCCATGCTCATGATCAATATAATTGCACTGTAAGCAGTTATACATCATCATCAGCCGGGAAACGTCCACTGCTGGACATAGGCCTCCACCATGGTATGACACATTGACCGATCCAGCGACTCCCCGCGACCTGGATGGATACATTAATTTAACAGTATTGTTTTAGAGTACAATAAAAAACTAGTAATTGCAATTGAGGAAAAGAAAAGACTAGTAAATTTTTGGGTAACAGGATAGGATATAAAATACATTACTCCAAGTAGTATTCTGATATGTTACATTCAAATCTAATTCATTACCCGACGCAATAAGCTGATACAAAAATGTTAGCGTAGGTGCTCTACTGCCCTTGTGAAGCCGGGGTGGGTCACTAGTATCAAATAAATGTATCATCATCAACAATCTATATAATTCTCCACTACAGGACCTCAGACCTACGCTAATGGTAGACTTCACACCTTTGAATTTCTTCTCAGCTCTCAGAGTGTGCAGGTTTCCTCATGATGTTTTGTATACCGAAAAGCCAATGGTAATGATTTTTGTCATTCGTACATAAATTCCAAATAACAAATTGGAACTCATTGGTACGAGCCAGGATCGAACCCAGACCTCGATTGTTCAAGGACTGACGCTCTACCCAAATGAGCTACCATGGTTTTTGTTACTTTTTTCTCGTCACAAATAAATGTTTACTTAAAGATAAGTAGCGTATCTAGAAATAGATGCATAACAAAGAGGAACTTGACCCCTTCGAGTTCGATATCTGATAAGTTGAGTGAGGCATGCACTCAAGGTGAGACGGTAAATCATCTATTGATTATCATTATACATATATCGATGTCATGTCCACACAGCGGACACACAGCAATCCTGAACGATAACACTGCGCTGTGACTCAGTGGGGGTTCTAATATAACACACAATGGCAGACTTAAGTTTGTCTTGATTGCTTAACATTATCCCTCTCCTAAAGTTTCCATACTAAAGGGAATTGCCCATCTAAGGCCTAGGTCATCCAAGCAAGGCCAGAATTGCGATATACACAACAAGACTATGCTATTTTTCCATTAATTGGTATGAATCAATAGTTAATGGTATAGTAAAAAGTCTTTGTTAAAAAATAAATAAATATTTTTAGTAACTATAGAAATATGGTTTTATTTCTTAACGGCGAGTTATTTTGCTAACCGATATTGGCCAAAAGGAGTTGATAACAATACATACTAACATTTTAAACACAGGTCAGGACTGGCCACTGAGGGCCGAGGTTACTATGAAGAGTGGGCATTGTCCTTTCTGTTGCCATAATCTTTTAAAATAGAATAGCTGGCTTTGCTAAGTAATTACCTAAAAATAGGAGACGAAATTATAGTGTCGCGAAATAAATATCATTAATTTACAACTTTATAGTTAGCTACAATAGCCGTTACACAACTAATGGTTCATAGATGGCGCTTTGAACAATAATCAAAAGAAACTGTTTGAAATGAAAATTGTGATTCACTGTGAAGTTGTATGTTAATGATACTCATTTCGCGACGTCAAAATCTGATGTCCTATTTTAAGATAGTTACTACACAAATCCAGCTATTATATTTTGACGATCGCATTGGAGATCATTATTCACCACCACAAGCCAGAAATCATTGGGTCTCCGTTTTAAATAGTTCTTGGTTTGTATATGACAGCAAAGAGCAATGTTAATAGCACTTTTGTGTTTCAGTGGTGATTGATAACATAGCCAACAGCCAACGCCTCACTTACTGGAGGGTTCTGGTCTGGATGAGAACGACTTCCATCCAAAGGATCTTATCGTTACTTAAGAGGCTATGTTGGTAAGACCACGTGGTCGGTTTCAAGGTTTCATTGTTTTGTAGCTGTCCCTCTCTGAGCCCTATCCTACCCGAGCGCGTACGGTGAGACAGCATACATTACGCGATGTTATCCACCCGTTATTTGGATGTTTCGTAGTCCATTGATCATTTGAAGGATACAGTATATTATGTAACCATTTTTTTAATACAGTATACTAAAGAAATTTCAGATGTCGGTGGTTTTTCCAAATTGTTCTAAATTGATTCATACTCTTGTAAATCAGGTTCAAAGTTGGGGCTTTTTATTACCGAAAAATACAATACTTTGACGCCCTGTAACTCTGGAAGTATATATTTAAACGAAAATCTGACTCACCACCGACACAGTTATTTGTTTCTAGATTGTGTCTTTAAAATTGGTTAGCCTGAACCTTGCACAAGGGCACGATCGAAACTTCATACAAATACATAAATAATTAATCAACAATACGTAACGTTAATGACATCTAGAAAATGTTGATATTTATTGAGATGCTATAAACGTTACGTATCGTTTATTAATTATTTATATTTGTATTTATTTCAAATTCCAACAAGAGCGGGCCCTTATTCAAAGATTGGGCTAACCTAAATATGTAATTTCAATGTTTTTATTTATTACAAACATCTGAAAAATTAATGCATGTTTATAAATCGCCAAAATGGTAAGGTAGTGTGTAGGCGACGCGCTCTTATATTAATCTGTTTTTATATCTAACTTACTGAACTTAAACTAACTTACAAACCACATTAAATATTCTGTAAGTTTTTGTTTAAATAGCTTTTTGCTTTCTATAACAGTTCCTAGAATAAGGTGTTTATTATTTATTTTAGGCACTATGTATGCCCTGGTTCTCTCACCATAATAGTTTTTGCCTTTTTTGTCATAAATTTCCCTTATAAATTTTAATATTATTTAACTAATTCAGCGCATAGTAGACTGTAATTTACACAATTTCGTGGAGTACCCTTTTAAGATCAGATAAAATGAAGGCCGTTCAAACTCCCTATACATAAAAAAATCCTTCCAAGTGCGAGTCAGACTCACTCAACGACAATTCGGTTTCTGAACCTGAATGGGAAATTAAAGGTTAGAAATAAAACGAACATGGATGGCCCTTTTTACCGGTTATCGAAGTCAATATAGACAAAGTTGTATGTTATTTCCAGCTGCTGGGACTCTGGTACGTGATCCAGAAGACTTCGACGGCATCCCACTGCATCACGTACAACTTCACCCGCACCCAAGAGCCAGGGACCTACGAACTGGAGCAACTATCGCAGCACTTCATACTGGGACTCACGCCACTCAAGCACGATTACAGGTATACAATTATGTCATATGTCCATCACATCATATATACTTCTCACCAGAAAAATCGAAACAACTTGCAAGTTTGTTTTGTATGGAGGACAGAAGCTCGACACGCTCTCAAGCTATAATCCATCGAGCCGTTCAGGCCATGAGCGTGCCAAACAAACATACTCTCGAAAAACATAACCCTCCTTCTGGCGCAGTCGGGTCTTTCACACGGTGACTTCAACTGTAGCCTTAGTAAATGTATTTTGCTACAGTTTCCCACTTTCCCGCCCTTGCAAGTGGAATATTTTTTTACCAAAATGGGACCTTTGAGATATAGCTAGTTGTGTAAGAATATTAAGATATTCTATTTTAATAATAGAAATATACAACCACTAGAAAACTCAGAAATATGAATGGAAAAGGGATACTTATGTACTTAAGAGCACGGAGAAATTAGCTGTTTTCTTCTATCAAGTTCGGGGCTCTTTATATTTCACTCACTTCACAGCAGTTATCGAAGTATAAGTTGGTAATATGTTTCGAGTTAAATGTATTAAATTGAATTTTTCAGGTACAAGGGCGTACTGACGATTCCTGATCCAGCTGTACCTGCGAGGATGACTGTACGCTTTCCACTAAGTAAGTCAAGTCACTTTATACAAATACATGTATCTCCAATATGACATGAATGACATTTTTGTGGGCATTTTTCTACGTCCAATAGAAAGAATGTGTAAAATAATCATCAATCGCTGATGCATTCATAAATCTCACAGTCGTTAATCGTCTATTTGCATTTCATCACATCATTTCACCCTGTTGTATAAAACCCAAAACCTTTGTTAATTATAAGCCGCCTTTTTTTAATTAACGGAAGAGCGGAAATCTTTACTTTTCGGAAGAGAGTTCAATTCAATTCAAATAATCTTTATTGCACACACACACAAAATAAAAAACAGAAAAGAAAAGAGAAGAACATAAAAGGTACAATGAAGGCGGCCTTATCGCTAAAAGCGCTCTTCCAGAGAGTTTCGGCCTCCACTACTGATTTTTTGGGCTGTTATGTTTTTGCTAATACAGTGTAAACTCTCTATAACGACACTCACGGGACTGTGCATATTTTGACGTTACACAGAGTTGTCGTTAAATGGAGAGAAGAACAATCTGTATGTAATGTAGAAACTAACAGTACACGCGTGCAAGCAATCGTAATTTGTAAACAAAAGAACGGATTTCTTAGAACGTTCGGTGTGTATGACACCGACAGTCGAGTTTATTACGGACTAGGATAATAAAGTGACAAAAGAACGGACACAGCTGCCCAGTTTCTAATAATTTTAGCAAATTTAAAAGTACTTTTTACTACATTGTATTTAATTGTTGTCGTTATTGAGAGTGGGTGTAATGCTATGTACGTATAGAAAGTATCATTGTATGGAAGACAAGATAAATCAACCAAAGCCGAGTGATTTCGACGATTTAGTGAGTTTGTCGTTAAATCGAGTGACGTTACATAGAGTTTTCACTGTATCTTTTGCGAACGAAGCCATAAGCGCCTGACAGAACAAAATAATCTAATCCTACGACTAATTTGCTGTATCATTATCTTCAGGCGTCGCCGGGTCTGCTAGTTACACCGTAATGGCGACCGACTATGTCACGTACGCTGCAATATTCACGTGCCAGAAGCTTGCGTTTGCGCACAGGCGCTCTGCCACCATACTGTCCAGGAACAAGGAGCTGGACAAGATGTACGTCGACAAGGTATGTACCCATCATCGTCGTCGGTTCCAACTTCACTGTTGGACATCCGCCTTCGCATAGACCGCCACGTCAAACCTTCCGTGAGAATATTCAAAAACAGTCCATATTACAGGTCTATTCCGATATATAATAATATTACTGATATTTTACAAGTAAATGCGTTCAAAAAGAACTGGAAACCGACTTCAATTGCCCTAAAAGTTACTTTTACTAAGGTAAATTTAAGATTTATATCGTTTTCTTATGGATGCCGTTGTCAGAACTGGACCAAATTGAAATGGGACCACACGAGAAGCACCACCTTTCAAATAAATAAAAAATCATCCAAATCGGTTCACCCAGTCAAAAGTTCTGAGGTAACAAACATACAATAATAAAAAATATCCGTCGAATTGATAGCCTCCTCCTTTTTTGAAGTCGGTTAAAAATAAGAGACAGATAACCACTTCAAGAACAAATTAAGGTTGAACGACCTTGTTTGGAAAATCATATTATACAATAAATGAATTTATGGATGATAAACATGTATCAAGTTTGACTATCTTTATTTTGGATTATTGTATAAAATTTGACTTAATACATTTTACTATCCCCTGACAGAGTTCATGTATGTAGAACCAAACACTATTTAAACTCGAATGACTGTAAATAAACCGATTTGATCTGATTTGCCGTAATCATCACGCCTGTCAGGCGGGTTGACAACCGCAGTAAGATGTTGTTGATGTAGATAGAATCTGCTACTCTTGTAATCATTGTTTCCTTTAGTCACTTTTAACGACACCCGCGGGATGACATGGGATGGTCCTGCTAAAGCGTGGGTGGTCAAATTTTAACCGCCTCCATAGCCTAATGGCTACACGTTTGGGCTTACAATCCGGAGGCCATGAGTTCGGTTCCCAGTGGGGGTACTTATCGGTACTCAGTTTGTTGGTGGTAGGGCTTTTTCTATGGCCGCCTGGCTAGCTACCACCATGTTACCTAAGTCTGCCGCCAATTAGCACTGTCATGTTCGGATATTAAAGGTAGCAGAGCCAGCGCCTCATTAGATTGAGGCTGATGGGTCCGCACGCTTACCATCCAACGGCCTTATCGTCACTTACCATCAGGTGAGATGGCCAAGGCCAAGTGCAAACCTATGATACATAAAAAGCTGAGATCACACGGCTTATTTACTCTAACATAATACCTTAGAAAAAATATGCCCACTAACTAAACATTTCTTCATTTCGAATAATTTATACAAAACAATATCGTTTCCTTCCAGATGCGCACGCGGCTCTCGTCGTTCGGCGTGGATCCCTACGACCTGTCGATCATATCTCAGAGCGAGTGCCCGCGACACCCGAACGGCACCACCGAGGGTGTCAACATCAACATCAACCCCGATACCTTCTCCTCACACAACATCGGCGAGGTCGTGAGGAAAGCTGGTGGGGCGGTCGGTGAGTCAACTTATACCACACACAACTCGTTTTCTCCCACGACTTCGCCCGCGTGTAATCAGTTTGACTGGGATGAAAGGAATTATATATTTTGATCCAGAATATATTGCTGTGTGCTAAATGTGTTCCGAATCCATTCAATGGTTTATGCGTGAAAGAGTCACATACAAAATAATAGCAGGAATTAAGATCCAAATACTATTACTATACTTTGTAAGTTTGAATGTTTGTTAATGCTATGTTACTAATGAAAGAAATAGTAATTTTGAAATAGTGAAATTAGCCATGGTAGCTCAGTTAGGTATCGCATCGCGTAAGTCCTTGAACAATCGAGGTCTGGGTTCGATCCTGGCTCGTAGCAATGAGTTACAATCTGTTATTTGGTATTTATGTACGAATGATAAAAAAAATCATTACCATTGGCTTTTCGTTGAAGGAAAACATCGCGAGGAAGCATACGCACTCCTGAGAAAAAAATCAAAGGTGTGTGTGAAGTTTACAACTAGTCCCGCGTGGTGGACTATGGTCTATACACTCTCTGTAGGAGAGTAAGCCTGAGCCCCTACACTGGGTGTTGATGCTGTGGCTCGGGCAACTTCAAACACAGTATAATTTTATTGTTATTGAATTGCTCTATAGTAAATATAGCGTCGGTGGCGCATTGGATAAGGCGCGAACTAAGCGTGGGTGGCGCATTGGATAAGGCGCGGACTCTCAATCTGAGGGTTCTGGGTTCGAAACCAGCCGTGTACCTATGAGTTGTTTTTCAATTCAAGTACATTATCCGATTGCTTAACGGTGAAGGAAAACATCATGAGGAAACCTGCATGTCTTGAACAGGCATGTGAAGTCCGCCGATCCGCACTGGTCCCGCGTGGTGGACTATGGCCCATACACTCTCTGTAGGAGAGTAGGCCTGAGCCCCAGTAGTGGGGACATATATATGCTGTTAATGTAAATATAGCAAATATTGATCATGATTCAACATTGATTAGACATGAATATTGAATATTTCACAGCTGACGGCGTTGAATACGTGGTGGATGCTGGCAAGAAGGTGTACCACAAGGTAGCCAGTAGCAAGGAGGATCTCACCGAGCCGCCTGCGCAGACCATGGGCTCTCGCAACATGGACGCCGACGCTGAATGGCTGCCCTGAGCTTCCAGACCCTCCTCGCCAAAGAGTTACGCATTTCAACTATAATTACGCAGTATGATAGCAACACTCCTAGTTCTAATAATTAAATAGTCTTCCTGATACTCTAATTTGGTCCCAGTTTAGTGTTCATCATCATAAGTCGGGTAATTTCAATTGAGGAACATAAATATCCACTTGGGAATGCTGTAATGTCCCACTTAGGTGTAGACATTACTAACAGATACGTTAAAGATGCATGGACGCCAGAAGGAGGGTGCCAGGGAGTGAACTGGCTCCTCCTTTTGTAGAAAAAAATGTTTTTAAAATATCTATACACTACAAAACGTGTGATGTTTGTGGCTTGAGAGCAGACAGGGTGCTCAATATTAAACAAATATTTTTAACCAAATCATCAATGGATAAACAAAACCTATTTCGATGGTAATCATTAGTGCGGTGCAGTGTATTTTGATAATTATTTTCAACTGACTTCAAAAAAGGAGGAGGTTTTCAATTCGAAGCTTTGACTGGGTGAACCCAGTTCGATTGTGATGATTTTTTATTATTTGAAAGCTGGTGCTTTCCGTTTAGCCCATTTTTCATGGTCCAATTTGGCCCAGTTCTGACAATGACATCCATGAGAAAACCATATAAGACTCAATTGACCACGCAATTCATTATTGCTAAAAATGCCAGCTCACAACGCGCACTTGCCGAGTGACTGAATTCATTTCAGTGCTTTGACGTTGTAGGACCAATGACTTGGTGCCATTTGAGAACCCGGCCTGTACGCAGTAATATAATGTCTATGGTGCGATTTCAGTTTCACATAATTTAGTGTTGATTTTTATCGAAATATTTAATGATAATATTAACTAATTAAATTTACTTCATAGCAGCAAAAAACCATCATTAGGTTTAATATGGCTTTAAGACATGACAATCTAGAATTATGCATTTTGTACGAATTTTGTTGATTCTGAAATGTGATTTCTAAAGAATGTAACATAGGAAATCGTGGTGTTCTTTTCATTAAGTTCAATTTAAAGTCACATTTCAAAATTTAGATAGAAAAATAACTCTTGAGATTAGCTATTAGAATGAATTTGTTTTTGTATGTATATTTGTATAATTTTTTACACGAAGACAATAAAGTATTTTTAAGAGAAAAAAATCTAGACTTTTTGATTTTAAGTTTATACCGTGGAATATCGAGAAGTACGCTTCTTTTTTTTCAAGTATTGGTAAGTATATGAACTGAAGTATTTTTTTGAAAAATGTTTTTTTTTAATGTATTGTCTGGGTGGTCTCCGTTGTAATTGGTAGACCGCTTAACGGAGTTTTTCCCGTGCGATCATTTAAGCAGTCCAGACATGTTTTATGGAAGAAGGTTACAGCCATTCAATGGCGCCGCCGTTTTATTCTTGGAATCAGTTCTTTGTGAATCGACCAAGTCGGGATATGCTCCGTTAGGTTAGTTAGTAGTTAGTTAATCGCTTTTATTTGATAATGGCCTTTTAAGATTATAAGTGTACAAGACCAGGCCATGGCTCCATACATTCGCAGAACGTGTCCTTTTTTATGAATACATTTTGAATTAGAATTAAAAATGGCAGTCTAACAATGGTGTAAAACGCACGTGAGTATATCGTCTAATGAGTTGCATCTGAGTTCCTCAAGCATTCGAGTTGAAGAATATTTTTATTTTAAAAAAAACTTACATTGTCATTTTTCAAATTTAGTTATATGGTTCGATAGTGTTGCTTAGGGTAAATCATTCTGACGCAGGAATGCAATCAATAGAAAGTCACAATGTATATGCTCACACACACACTATATATACACACACATATTATATATTTTCGTGTTTGTTAGTAAATAAGCCGTCTTATTGTAATTAACCCCTTTATGCTAACGGAAGAGCGGAAACCTCTACTACAAGCTTCAAAGCTTAAAAAAGATTTTCGGCCTCCACTACTGTCTAATTTTTTGGCTAAAATATAAAAAAAACTATTTCATTAATTTTTATTTATTTATATATGCATTATGTGGCCGCTTTTATAATTATAAAGCGACCCTCCCCAAGAGTTTGCTGCTATTGCGGTCAGGCCTCGAAGATAAGTATTCAGAGTTTGTTACCCATTAAAGTTGCAATACCCAATTAGTATGACATATACCATGTATGTTTGTGCGTGTGTCGATGTAATTATTATTAACTGGGCAACATGTCACCATGCGTGCGTGAGCTGTCGGCACCGTGTCTGTCCAGTCCACATAGCAGTAAATTAACCTTGGCCCTGCTCTACATAGTTGGACTTCTTAATGCTAATAAAAAGCTGCAGACTATTTTTATTGTTTAAATAAATTAGGTTTCATTAACGATTAAATGAGAACATGTAGAAACAAGCTATCCTGTTATAGATAGCTACAGTCTATATACTTAATGGCTCTCAGCAATCTTCGTGTTTCGTTAGTCGCCAGATTTATATCAGTTTTACAGCTCTATATAGTTCACGCGGAAATAAAAAAAACAGCAATAACGTACTTACTCGCAGTTCTGAATTCAAATTATTATCTAAATCTAGAAATTTCGATATTTGGTGGTAAACTAAATAAAAGCTTTTAAAAGAAGTTCGGTGACTTTTCGTCATTTTGACTGTGTTTACAGACGAGTCGAAGATCAATTAAAATTAAGAGTGAACGAACAGTAATTAAACAAGTTCAAGTTATTTCTACAAGTGAAAACTATATACACCGTATGTGGTCGGATCAGAGAGATAGAATATCTAGGTTGAAAAAATGATAATTTATATATATTTTTTTATATCACAAAACATGGTATTTTAACCCGAGCAACGCCGGGTTTCACTGCTAGTTATTATCTAAAATCTAATAATAATTGGATGCAATCGTTTGCGTTCGGAAATGAAATGATTGCCGAGAGGTATAAAAAAAGAAGGACTGTATATTTATTTGTAAATACAAAAATATTTGTTGAGGAAGGTCTGGTGTGGAATCCATGATAAACGTCCTTACAGCCTCACGGCTCACTGAAGTATATGCTGACGTCATTCGATATCGATGCTTGTTGCCTAGGAAACTAGAGATACCGTCATCAAAGACATCCGTGCAGTTGTAATGATGTTAGTCCTTAGTGATTCGAACCCCAGATCCGGCTGGTACTGAGGTCGTATCCGTCGTACATATTACGGAACCGGAAACTAGGACAATAAGTGATCACTTAACTTGCTCGTGTCACAATTATAGTGTAAAACTAGAGCATAATGGCTACATTATATGTGCAAGTATGTCTTATATTGAGATAGTTTATCTTGATGCATTGAACTGATTTTTATCGATAAAATGTTTAAAAATAGATATGCTACGAATATTCGGCTACTGTTCGGTATTCGACCGAATATTGCGAGCCATTCGGTCGAGTTTGGGTACATATAAGCTGGAAAACACATAAAATACAGTTCAGACCAAATCCTACCTTTTCAGATGTACACACATTTAATCTTTACAAATTTGACAGTAAAATGAATGCTAAGCAAATGAATAATAAATAATTTAAAAAAAATTAAGTTATTTTCTCTACATTTGTACAATATTTCAAGACTTCGTCATCATCATTAGCCAAGAAAAACCCACTGCTGGACATAGTACTTCTCCATGGTACGCCACATTGACAGGTCCATCTAGGGTTCGGATACGGTAACTAAATAATAATTTTCTAAACTCAAACAAAGATAAGTTTACTTGCAGCGAAGGTGGTATGTACACTCGAGTACAAAAGTATCCACTTTTGAACCATGTCACATTCAGTCTTGCTTGTTACTATGTTGTGTGTTGAAGTAAATATCAACTGAAGGTGATTATGACAGGGTTCAAAAGTGGATACATATTTTGTTACTCGAGTGTACATATGATGACAGTCAGAAAATTTTAGCTTCTCACATTCCACCTTTAGAGGCGTGCAAATATTTTGCTTTGACATCGTTTTAATTTACGTAACCATTACAGAACAATGCATATTTTTTCAAACCATCAAACGACGAGTTAAAATATTTTTATATGCTATAAAAATAAGACTTAAACTATACTGCTATCCAAGAATTATTAGATTGAGTAGAAACTTCTAATAGCCGATCACGCAATTTACGCTCGAGAAAAACTCTCGTCAGTTCTCTGATATACCTCGGAATCTTACTGTAAACCCTTATTGACATAACATAACAATTCTTTATATACAGCGCAGTTTAACATTTAGGTATAAACAGACGGGTCACTTTGTCAGAAATATATATATATATATAATAAAAAATCGCCTCCGTGACCTAATGGATACGCGCCTGGACTATCATCTTGGACATCCAGTGATTTCGGGCTCGATTTCCAGTTTTGTTGGCAGTATGACATTTTCTATGTCCACCTAGCAAGCTACCACCGTGTTACCTAAGTCTGCCGCTAAACAGCATTGTTAATAGCACTTTCGTGTTCCTGTACGAAAGGTAGCAGAGTCAGTGCTTCATTAGCTTTGAGGCTTTTAATGCGCATGCTTACGACCCTATCATCACTTACCATTAATCGAGATGAAGGCCAAAAATATTAACAAAATAAGAGAGCAAGGAGAAATGTTCTTTCTTAATCTTCTTTAATCTCTAAGCGACGCACATGCAATGTAATATTTCAGCTTATTAAAGAATAATTTCATTTTACAATGCGTAACCTTGAACGGTAACAGCTACTAGCAAACTGACACACAATACCCCGCCTCGGTCAATTGATTTATTGAAGGAAGTCAACGATATAATTTATATCAATAATGACCCAGGTAATTTGATACTTAATAATAGGTGATTTGCTTGTGCTTAGAGATCATTGAATAATAGTCATAGTGGGTGGATATTATTATATTTAAATTTTATTTTATTACTGCCTTTATGTTGACCTAAGCTTCACTTTAGCTACCTGTTAAAACCCAATGGAAATTCTTGAATTAATTTTTGCGTTCATAATTAAGTTTGTAATTTGTAATAAGCATAATCAGCGGGGAGACGTCCACTGCTGGACATAGGCCACCCCTAACACAACTATCGGTCCCGCCTGAGCCAATTGCATTCAGTGACTCCCACGACCTTAAATAGGTCATCAGTCCATCTAGTAGGGGGATGGCCCAGTACACGCTTCCCGGTATGTGGTCGCCACTCGAATAAAATATTCCCATTCAATAGGCTAGTTGACTAAATTTGAAAACTTGGCTAATTATATACTTTAATATCTATTTTATCCCAAAAAAACTATATTTTAAAGAAAAATCAATATTTACATTACGTATTTTGTATTTTAAAAAAGCCATATTTATATTTCCCTCGAAAACGCTGAATAGTGTCATGGCGTCTTGAATGACGTCACAGCTCGCGAAATAACCTGCTCTGTGATATGAAAACGTCAACAACAACAATGATGTTTTGCGAGGCGTGACGTCACACTTTCTTGCGCCGCGTTCTTCGTGTTCGTTGTCACGTGACCTAATGCCTATTTTTTTCGAATTCATTTTCTAAAAATATTAATAATCTTTAACTTTTTTGAGAAATATACTAGTTTTTTCTTATCTTCGTCTCCTCATTTATAATTAGAAACTATAAACCAAGCAATTTGTTATTAGTGGAAACAGGCCTATTATACCGTGACATAGTAACATCAGTTTCTTTGATATACATGTGCTGACTGTATGGAATGATAAGGTGATATTATCTACTACAATTTCGTAATATGTATTGTATTTGTTCATGAGTTTTTTGAATAATTCATGAAATATTCACTAAAACTGTAACATAAAACCCGACCACAGCCAAAGCTAATCACTATTTACGAATACTCTACTGTTTAGGTAGAAATCCTGCAAATTATAGTGAAAAACAGCAGGAGGTAGTCGCTAGGAGTCACCGTATCAAAATAAAATAACTTTTAACCACTCGAGCGCATCGAATCATTACAGATACATTCGGAAAAGCAGGGTGAAATTTAAAACCTTTGAAATGGAAAATTGTTATGCAGCTTTTTAGCTCCAGACGCAAAAAGAAGGGTGTTATAAGACGCCAATGTCTGTGTGTGTGCTATATTTGGTAAACGAAAGGCTATTGCGTAGTTTTTTTAAAAAAAAAAGAATATTCATTTGTTTGACACATGGTAATAATTTCTCGATAGGGCCGTAGAAAGGAAGCTTGCTTACCCAAAAACCAATTTGAATGGCCGTTAATTGTTAATGACACCACAAACGATATCCCTAGGGGTTGCGACAGTGTTGTTCTCTATATTTTAACGAGTGATTTTATTCTCGGAAATAGAAGGAGATCCCGGGGAGACATGCGCGCCGACACTTAATTTACCGGCGGCAGCGGCGCCGCTCTGCGGGACTGGACCCATTTGTATATGAATTAGTGTAATCCAACAGTTTTTAATCTGCAAATATCGTCAAATTCATTAAAGCCATTTCTGTGCTATTAAATGCTTGTATAATATTTACAAAACAGAAATACAAAACATTAAGAAAAACATTAGGAAAAAAAAAATTGTAAATATAAAATAGGCCAAATTTTTGAAAGCGATCAGGGGCTCTGTTTTTGATTCGCTCGTGTGACATAGCTTCGTCGCACACGACTTAAGTCACGATCGACTACAAGTCGCATGAAAACAGGTTTGACCATATTTTTGAATCATTCGCCTCAGGTGTTGCCGATATAACTTTAAATGTTTAATTTTATCCGTTTTATGCAGAAAAATAAAACAGGTAATTCATGCAAGTAAAACGGAATGCAAAGTACATAGAAGTTCAATGTCAATAAGTGGTAATGTCAGTGTTCGACGATGGCGTTTACTCTATCGCTCGCCTCCGCAAAGAGTGGTCCCGACCACTCGTTGCAGAAGAGCGATTCAAAAATACCAAATTTCGTAAGTCGAACGAAAATCAGTAGAAAACGAGCGCTCGCGGCGCGTAGAGCGAATCAAAAATAGAGCTCCAAGCCCGTTGCATCGTCCTTCACGCACCAGCGTTACTCTTCACCCGTCCGGGGTTTCCTATGCAAAAGTGTCATCGTAGAAAAAATACGCTTCAAAAAGATCTACTACTGTCTACTACTAGTGTCTAAATTGTAAATCGTAGCGCCGGACCCTCAGCTCTACAAGCGTTCAGTGGTCCAGTGGTGGTTAGCTTTAACGTCAATGGACCTTCCTTCCTTCACCTAATGGACTAATATTTTTGACTATGAAACTACCATTCTCGCATAACCTTGCTGCAGTTTCCAAACGTATCCTAGAGCAACAATCAACACGAGACGAAATCGTCCTGTCATTGTGGACAAACACGGCCTGAAGGTCGGCGTGAGTTAAGCTTTCACTATAGATACCACTTCCTTGTGTTTTTTGTGAGCTGACAGGTGTGTCATTAACGTTATTTAGCGTGAATTTATCTAAAAACAATAGGTATTTCATAATGCAATTGTAGGTAATTACTCGTCAAGCAAAGGTTTCCTCCGAAATCACTAGCGAGAAAATTTTGATAAGAATTATTTCTGATTCCTTGGTGCTAAAAAAACCCGCGAGAAACCTCGAGGAAACTCGTATAAGCATGAAATTCCATACAATAGACATCAACGCGAGTATACCTCGAGGAAACTCGTATAAGCATGACATTCTGTACAATAGACATCAACGCAAGACGCACCGAGAAAACTTTAATAAGCATGAAATTCCATACAATAGACACCAACGCGAGACACCTTGAGGAAACTCGTATAAGCGTACAATTCCATACAATAGACACCAACGCGAGACACCTTGTGGAAACTCGTATAAGCGTACAATTCCATACAATATACATCAACACGAGACACCTCGAGGAAACTCGTATAAGCATACCATTCCATACAATAGACATCAACGCGAGACACCTCGAGGAAACTCGTATAAACATACAATTCCATACAATAGACATCAACGCGAGACACCTCGAGGAAACTCGTATAAACATACAATTCCATACAATAGACATCAACGCGAGACACCTCGAGGAAACTCGTATATACATACAATTCCATACAATAGACATCAACGCAAGACGCGCCGAGAAAACTCTTACAAGCATGAAATTTGATCTATACACAGCTCCACGAGATTGCAGATAAAAAGGGTCTTTCTTTTTTAAGGTAGGGTAGACGTTGCCTTTTGACTTTTTTAAATGCGTTACTTACGAATGACAACCGTTGTTAAACCTCATAAATCTCAAGCTAACATTTTGTTCGATGTAATACAATATCATACAATATCCTAGCTGACAGGAAGCGAGCGATAAAGTCACGAATTCCTGACCGGAAGGCGAACACCAATCAATTGTCTCTGATATGAACGTTATCTATTCATCTGTCGTGACCTGAAGTGTTATATCGCGGTAGATTAGCTATAGTGCTATTTTATCCTCAGAGGTCATGCTAGGCGCCGTTTATGCTGAGGAATTTGAAAAGAGAATCTTTTGAATGTGATTCTTTATAATGATAGTCAGTCTACTGTTAGACATGGGCCACATTTATAGATGGCCATGTTGAACTTTCCATGGCATGCCATAATACGCTTGCCAGGCAGATTATTTATCGCTGTGAGATGTGTTGATGCCGATCTCCTAATATCCCGTAGTCGCCTGTAAAAACCCCAGAGGGATGCCATAGAGTGTTCGTATTCTAAAGCCGAGACTACAGATATATTGCATATATAACTGCCTCCGTGGCATACTAGCTAAATGTTAAATAAAAAATGCGGAAGTTCGATTCCTAGTGGGGGTATAATTCCCTGCAAACAAAAATGAATAATGACTGCGCAGTAAACAATTTTTGGGTCTGTTTAAGGGGGCGCGGGAGGGGAAGTCATTGCAACGGAGTTGTGCTACTTTGCGCCCTTCTGTCACCTGGGATGCGCGATCTCATCCCCATTACACCCATTATTGTGCAAGTTTTATGCCGGGAACTGTACTAGGTGACTAGCCGATCCCGCTCGGAGGAGGAGGCGAAGGGGCAACGGAAACGTTGTCCCTGTAGTCCCACCACCATAACCCCAGTTGTACAGGGCTGGGGACCGGAGACATACAAAGTTGGGGCTCTGGATGTCTCTCCTCGATCCCGAGAGGGCAGCGGAAACGGTGTGGCCCATTTTCGTTGCGAAGTGAGATTTTAAGGGCTGGCACATCAGCCGAGGAAGTGCGACATGCATAGCGCTAGGGGACTGGAGACGTTCCTTTGGAGGACCCAGAGCTCTCCGACATGCGCAGCGGAAAACCACCGGAGGGGTTTAGTAGGTAAAAAGCCTACATAACCCGGCTCTTTTCCTAAAGAGGCCGGGTATCTTACGAAGATTCTCCTCCGTAAAAAAAGGTTTGCTTAGTGGTATATTCTATGTCTGCTACCACCATGCTATCTAACTCTGCTGCCAAACACTGTTGTTTTCCAGTATGAAAGCATAGATTAGATATTAAATGAAAGGTAGCAGAGCCAGCGTGACATTAGCTTGACGCTTCTGGGTGCGCACGCTTACTATGCAACAGTTTTATCCTCACTTACTATCAGGTGAGATGAAGGCCAAGTGAAACTAGATTTTGATTCCTTCTAGGTTGAAATATGCGGCATAAATGGCTGTGTCTTTCTGTTGCGACAGACATACAGACAACAAAATGGTTTTTAGGTTTCCGTACCCACAGGGCAACCGGTCCTATTACTAAGACTCCGCTGTCTGTCTGTCCGTCTGTCACCAGGCTGTATCTCATGAACCGTGATAGTTAGACAGTTGAAATTTTCACAGATAATGTATTTCTGTTGCCGCTATAACAACAAATACTAAAACGCAGAATAAAATAAATATTTAAGGGGGCTCCTACATATACAACAAACGTGATTTTTTTGAGACGCGCGTTTTAAAGTATTAGTAACGCCATCTAGTGACGAGTAGCAAAAAAAGACATTTTAAGCGCATTCGTTAGAGGATTGTTCGGTACATATTATTTAAGCTTTTCTGTATTTTAATTATCCATATTCTGTACGGAACCCTCGGTGCGCGATGGACTCGCACTTGATTGTTTTTTTTTCTTTTTGAGTTATGGAGCCCTAAGGTCGCTGTCTTAAGCCTGTCGCTTCTGCGTTCTATATTGACTGACTATATACATTGACACATGAAATCAGTATGTATGTATGTAATTGTATCAATATCAAATCAGGCTCCACCTTCAGTATCTAGGTGGTCTTTGCTAGCCATATCAGGACAATTGCAATAGCCGTAACACTTATTTAAGTCCATAATAAAGCAAACATAAATGTGATAAAAAAAACTAAGACACATGGCTCTGTTCTTCATTTATGGCAATATTTATTATAGATGAAGGTGCAATGTTGTCATTCCGCTTTTTTAAGTAGAGACCTTTTTCGCGCCATTACTATTTTCATATTTGTTTAAATTCTCCCGAATGGGAAGGCAAAGGAATAAAGCCTACTCTGAATATATCTTTCTTAATGAAACCTAACCTAACCTAGTTTTCTCAATAAAATGTGTACATTTTATCGCTTGTTTTAACGATTCTTGACGAAAATTTCAAAGGTTGGCTTAGTTTCAACATAATTCGAAAGAGTCCATATGCCGAATGTACTCGACATGGTAAACCCTTTCGATCGCGTCGAAGCCCTCGCAATTTTGCGTAATTGATACTATAACACCGTCCTTGACACTTTTTGCACTATATCACACCATTATAACACAAAAAAAAACCGCATAACAGTATTATTAACGAATTACGAAAAATTGCAATGAACCACCATTATACAAGTTCGCGCCAAGAATCCTTACTATTTTAATGTGATATTGACATTGACACATGTATATAAAAACACTTTGACGTTTTCGCTTAGACACACTTGCAAACTTTTTACACTACACTCACACATATAAACCATGTCGTTTATCGTATTTTCACGCTGTTATCATGGTTTCCTACGTCATCTCGAACAATATCCAACCTGATGTTACCATTTCAATAAATATTTAGTGTTGCCATACACAATTTTTTTTGTAGAAAAATAACGCTGACTTATTTGTTTCTTCATTACTGAAATACACACAATGTAAATAAACAATAAGTGAAAGAGATGTCTAATTTTATGCACTCGATTGTATGGCTGCATCTCTTTCATCTCATACATTAATCCTGTCAATTCTTTTTGGCAAACGTAGATGTGGCTAATGCCATAAAAATTTAAAAAGAAGAGGTAAGTATATAATCATGTATATAATGTTATATAGGTGTAAAAATAAGGTCAGCCCTTTTTTCGATCATTTTAATCCTTCAGGGTCCCACGTTGGCAATTTTTTCAGTCCCGAGATACTTCTTCAGCATGGAAATCCCCCATACATCCATCATTTCCAGCACTCATCTCTGTTCTACGCCAGCCACATTCAGGCAGTAACGCCTTTCGTTAGCTTCAATAAAACAAGAAAGTTGCACCGTTCGACATGTTAATTAATATGTACCACTAATTCGAGTAAAAAAACCCGTCGGACTCGCGCACGAAAGGTTCCGTGCCGTTATCCATAAAAGCAGCAAAAAATCGTGTCTGATGTGTAAGAGCCCCCCGTAAATATTTGTTTCGTTTTATTTCAATTTATTTATTTTTAAATCAATATATACATAAATTCTGTAAATTAATCTCTAAGTAAATTAATTCTGTAAAATATATCAAGCGTCTACCTGTTGCCGTTATCCAATCGAGCAAAAAATCACGTTTGTTGTATGAGAGCCCGCTTAAATATTTATTTTATTTTTTAAATAGTTTTTTAGTATTTGTTGTTACAACGGCAACAGAAATACATCATCTGTGAAAATTTCAACTGTCTAACTATCACGGTTCATGAGATACAGCCTGGTGACAGACATACGGACGGACAGCGGAGTAAGCTTAGTAACAGGGTCCCGTTTTTAACCTTCGGATACGGAACCCTAAACACGTTTATTCTATGGGGACTTCCCCTTTAAACGTACTTTACTGTTGTTAGCGGTCCCACACCGTGTGAAAATTTATAAAACTATCTATTAAAGATTCAAAAGATACAGACCTAGGACATATGGACAGACGGATAGGCAGTGGAACCTTAGTCACAGAATGAATTTAATACTACCGCACGTCTCCCCGCAAGAAAGTGACCCGCTTAAGGATCGGTAATATAGCACGCGCTAATTTATTAATTATTTATTTACACACACGCTTGTGTACAAACGTCATCCGTCCGGTGTATGAGAATAGGACTGATATCACGACATTTGTTTGAAGTGTCCGGCCTGTGACATAGTAATAGGATTTCGTTGGTACCCATTTAGTATGTACCCCTGAACAGCAGAAACTAATCTAGAAGCTAGTCTCATCTTTGTGACACAAAGCCGAGTTTTAAACTGCACTTCCTAGACATTAAAACGTCTTAAATCTTTAACATAAACAGACAATTAAGACGCTAACCTTCACACAAAGACAACAAGTATAAAGCCATTTCAAAAACTAACAACACTGCATGCATATATAATAATTGCTAACTCGGTCACCTCGAGTTGCGACTCCGGGTGGAGCATGGAATTTTGACAACAGTTTTGAAAAAAGTGAATTAAGAATTGATAATTCTAAATTCAATTCAAGTAAACGTTTAAAGTTTTAATTATCTGCCATATTCTGAATCTCAATTTTGAACTACTGCCTAATTTAGATTTGATGGAATATCTAAAATAAAACCGCTGTAATCCTTTTTGGTGGTGAGCACTCGGCTTTAGAAATGATAAAATATCGAAGTAATCGAAGATACGACAAACTAATGGGATGCAGAAGGTAGACATCCAGCAGCCCTAGATTTTTAGAACGGTGCACTCGCGACGGCGCTGATTATAATCGACTTCGCTTCTATTGGCAGCGTAACCCTAGCGCATTCTAAATTCAAACCACAACCGTTCAAAAGAGAAGATAAAGAGTCAGATTCAAGCGGCGTCAGTTGTTACCATACAAAGCAAGAACAATTTCCTTTCCGGCCTTAATTTATATTTTCCATAATACTCATAATGACGATAAAACCTAGAATTTTCAGTTAACTAAGCGAGTTCATGTAGCTGATTTTTATGCAACTTAACCTTGTGTTCTTTAATTTTTTAACCTTAGATTCAATGTGCAATAACAATTATACAACATGCTATAAATGTTTATACACTTACTAAGCAAATATAAGTCAATAAAATTATAAACCAGGCTATGCCCTGCGGCACAACCCTAAATCATACTAATAGTCTGCCACGGAAAACAAAAATTTTCTGGCAAATAGAAATACTACATTGTTGCGGCATGAGGTGCAAAACTCATCATAAGATATTTTTTATTTAATCATACGGCAATTTATTTGACCGTGATATCGTAAGCAACAGTAAGGCAGCCAAATGCGGTACCTCGGCTCTGTTGTACTGACTGCAATTCCTGTGGATTCTAATATCTGGCTATAGTCTACACGCAGAGACCTAATCTGGTTTCATAGACTCACACACATCTTTGAATTTTTGAATAGGTGCGCACGCTTACCAACGGTCTTATCGTCACTTAACATAAGGTGAGATGAATATCAAGTGCAAACTTTTCATTTAAAAAAAAACTATTTTCTATTTCACAATTGGCTGCTGTGCTGTTCATTCGTGGCACTTCTATTAAGTCACAAAAATTTCTATGTTACTAACTGAATCGGAAGTGCTCACAGCTATGTCCTGCCACTTCGATATCCGCCTGATAAGATTTGATTGCTCCTCGCCCGTTTAGGAGTTTTTAGCTCTACTTTATAATTGAGAGTGATTAATACTGAGAATCGACGCATTGACAGCCAGACATAGGCGAGGTATGGAGTCGAAGTGTACGTAAAATTTTCAACCATTTAAATGTTTCGTGATTTGTTCTTGACATAGTAGTTATTATTCTAGCAACGTATGGTAAGACTTCTGAGTAGATAGCCTCCTACAGCTAGACTATGGCCTTGATTAGCAGCAACGCTGGCTTATCAACGCCCTTGGACATATAAATTTTGTAATATGTTCTTAAAGGACTAAAAATAGGTATAGTAATTGTGAGTTACATTAACAATATTACTGTAATGTAATTATAAACAAGTCAAGTTATTTGAAATAAATGGTGAATAAATACGGCTTTTGAGAGAGAATATACAGAGGTACCATCTTTTTCCAGTGCAAGCTGATGTATCAGAATTTTTAATCGTATGTTGAATATTTAGACGCGAACTATTGCAAGATTACACTTTATAATTAACACGTTCAAAAATAACTAGAAGCCGAACTTCAACTGCCCTAAAAGTCTACAGCAAATTTAATACTTATATTGTTTTCTTATGGATGCCGTTGTCAGAACTGGACTAAATTGAAATAAGACCACACGAAAAGCACCTTTCCCAAGCTTTCAAATAAAAAAGAATCATCAAAATCGCTTCACCCAGTCAAAAGTTCTGAGGTAACAAACAAAAACATACAGCCGAATTGAGAACCTCGTCATTTTCTGAAGTCAGTTGAAAAGTCATCTTGGGGTAGCAGCTTTCTGTTTCTGCTGTGCTTCCAATTGAATGCCTGCCCTACGATTCCAGTTGTAGTATCGTTCGAATGAATTGTATTTTAAAATGACATCCCCGACGCGAGCGTAAACTAAACGCATGTCCAAAATACCTTCAATTTCATTACACATAGCACAAAATGAATTTTATTTTGACCATCTTTAATAGTAAAGATAGACTGGAATGATATTTTAGTTTCCTTATTTCACTATTTTGTTTTGACATCGTTAAAATACTTCATTGTTTGACATTTATTTTATATAATTTTTAATTTGATTTTTTGACGATTTATTTTTATATTTGATGTGAAACTGAAATTGGTACTGCATAAACTGAACATTAAAGCAATAAAAACATATTTATAAAACATTTTACTAAGTCAACTCCACGGTTTTCCCTGCCCCAGTTGACAACTATAAACTGCGGTAGTGGCAAAGTACACTTCTAGGAATGCTTAATTATTTTATTGCGTTACGTCTCTATATCTTAGTTATATAGCGAATATAGTGACGTCCAGGGTTTTCCGTAGAACTTGGCCCTTTATACACAACACACTTAAAGTTTTGCAATAAATTGAATTTTTATACCTATATACGAGATGAGGAAAACGTGCGTCAATAAAAATGTATGGTAACCAGAATGGAAGTGGTATATTTACGTGAATGTGTTTGGCTTTACCAGACACTTAAAATGTTGCTTCCTAGTTTATATCTATAAAGGTGTTGGATATATATTATTTATTTATTATTTATTTTATATTATCTTATGCTCTTACACTAACAGTTTAAAAACTTTACATGCAAGAATTAGTCATATTATTATATGTCATATTATATTACGTACGTATATGTATTCTATGCATTTCAAAAAGGTAATTTCAATCACTCTGTGGTTGCAGCATATGCTGAGATAGGCTTTTTGCTTTAGTATATATTTAGTTTATAAATCTCTGTTTCTTCTTCTTCTTTCTTCTTCTCCTCTAACCAAGAAATAAATTTATTTCTATTTATTTTCTTTCTTTTTGGAAAACAAAAATTGATGAAATTCAAAACTTCAACAAAATGTTTGAGAAACACTCAAAATCTGTGTTAGAAACACAATATTTAGGATAGTATTAACAAAAGTACGCATCCAAATAGAAGATTTTTTTTTAAATTTGATGATAATCGATCTTAGTGACAGAGACAGCAATACAATGTGTTATTTGAAATTCCTAATGGCTGACGCCCTTGAGATCATCATCAGCCAGGAAACGTCCACTGCTGGACATAGGCCTCTTTCGAGCTACATGATAATCAATTGAGATCAATGTAATAAAACACGGAATAATGTGCTTCACATTTAGCAGGTTCGATTCCATTTTTACCCTCAGAGAAATATTTTTAAGACACAATACTCATAGTCTATTCAACAAAAAAGGTTATTTTAAATATGGAGTAACATACACACGCAAAAACATACAGACTAATCAACCACTTCCCCTTTTTTGAAGTCGGTTGAAAAATAGGTAAAAGGGCTACTTTTACAAAACAAAACTTTTTGTTGCAGTCAAGTTGAAACGCGGTTGGAGAGATATCAATTTGCGAAACGTATTAGCTCCCATTATGTGAACAGTCAATCTTTGTGTTTAAACCGAATAAAAACTGTCTTCCTATCTATCCATTGTTGAAGCGTAAACCGGAGATACGTGACTTAACATTGCCTTGGTAAAGTACCTTTTAACAGCGTTTTAAAAGCTTGAAGTCCATGGATTTAAACATCACCATCAGCCAGGAAAAGTCCACTGCTGGACAAAGGCCTTCTTCATGGTACGCCACAGCAACTGGCCCCGAGCCACTTACATCCAGCGATTCCCCACGACTTTTTACCAGGTCGTCGGTCCACCTAGATAAAAGATATTAGGAAATCGGCATCAACATCTCACTGCGATAACTAATCTGCCTGGCAAGCGTATTATGGCATGCCATGGAAAGTTCAACATCATCATCATCATCAGCTGGGTAACGTAAACTGCTGGACATAGGCCTCCCTCATGGTACGCCACATCGACCGGTCCCGAGCCACCTGCATCCAGCGACTCCCCGCGACTCTAACCAGGTCGTCGGTCCATCTACTAAATGGGGGACGGCTTGGTAGACGTTTCCCGGTACGTGGTCGCCACTCGAGAACCTATACTCCCCACCGGTTGTCGGTTCTTCGAGCGATGTAGCCGAGAGAGAGAAAGAGATGTCGATCGAGAATGTCCATATCCATTGCAACTTTAGCTCACTGACTCGTCGAGCTATGTCGGTGACCTTCTTTCGTCTACGGATTTTCTCATTCCGAACTTTATCACGTAGATAAATTCCGAGCATAGCTCGTTCCATTGCTCGCTGAGTGACTTTGAGCTTGTTTATTCGGCCCACAGTAAAAGACCACGTTTCGGTTCCGTATGTCATCACCGGCAACACGCACTGATTAAAGACTTGTCTTTAGACACTGAGATATTTTTGACGAGAAGATATGCCGTAATTTCCCGAACGCTGCCCAGCCGAGTTGGATTCTTGACCTCTTTGTCGAAGTTGGACCTACCTAGTTGAACGATCTGTCCCAGGTATACATATTCGTCCACAACTTCGATTGTAGTGTTCCCAACCACTACCGGCATAGGTGCAACATGGACATTTGACATGATTTTCGTCTTGTCCATGTTCATTTTTAAACCTACCTGTTGGGAAACTCTGTTGAGGTAATTGAGCATTGCGTCATCATCATCATTTAACTCGATAATTTAAGTCCTTGATTAAGGTATTTAACCGCCTTCGTGGCCTACTGACTACACGCTTGACTAACAATCCATAGTTCCCAGGTTCGATTACCAGTGGGCGTTATTTATAATCGGTTTATTTGATGGTAGGGCATTTTCTATGTCCGCCTGGCTAGCTGCCACAATGTTACCTAAGTCTGCCGCCAAACAGTAGTTTTAATAGCACTGTTGTGTTGTGGTATGCAAGGTAGCAGAGCTCAAGGTCATTAGCTTAAGGCTTCTGGGTGCACACGCTTACCATTCAACGGCCTATCAGCAATTCATTTACGACTTTAAAAAAACATCAAATAGATTACAAAGTTGTTGTTTTATTTTGCATTCTGTTCCAAAAACGTCTGAAGCCTATTTTGAAATTATTTATCACAACAATTAATAAAAAACAATAGCAAAAAGAAATACGCAATTAAAATATAATTTTCAGACATATTTCAAACAAGAAGATTCTCAACCTTGTCACAGTTTCTGAATCATTCAGAACGAACGCAACTACGATTTATAGGAAATAATCGTCAATCCGTGTTTTTATCAGAGCGGCAAGGCAAAGGCAAAACCCACGGAGGACCACAATAAGAATATTGAAACGCAAGATTTAATTAATAGAAGAATGCGATAGGCGGGCGGGGCTTTCAGTAGCTTTCAAGGCTGGCGAGGAAACTAAGCCAGCTTAGTAGACATCGCGCTTCAGTGCTAAGCGCACGCATAGATCCTGCTACAGCCTAATAAAATCTTTTTAGAGGTTGTATAGAGGATTCGTTTAAAAATTAAAAAGATAAGTAAATAAAACGAAAGGTCAAAGACAGCGAGTTCGAATTTCAAATTGTAATTTTTCGTTTGAAGTCGAAGCGATTGTGTTCGAAGATTTGAATTGCGCGCGCGAATTTAAGCGGGAACTTCTTGTATGATTCGTGGTGTTGCCAGTTCAAAATATAGTCTTGTGTAATTTTTGTGTGTACTTCGCAATCCTGGGTAAGTTTACTAGCTATAAATCGTTAGATTTTAACTTTAAAAATCTAAAACAAAACAAACAAACACGCGCTACATTTCTTTCGTCAGGATAGGGTATAATTTAAGAATACATAAGACACTACTGTAGGTTTCCTACTAGAGATTTGTTTCCGAAATTTTTTCTGCGTACTAAGTTTCGTCAATATCTTCAGGTTTTCATAAGGTCCCGAACCTACAACCGACATATTTCCAAATCAATAACCAACAATACCATTTTTTGTGTGTGTTTAATTGAGCCCAAAAAATCGTATTTTTTCGTACCTGACACTCATAAAATGTCTACTCATCTGACACTTCTAATGGCATTTCTCTGACTAGCATTTTTCATTCAATACCCGCTTTTGTGCACAGTTTCACTATCTACTTTGTGTTACTGCTTGAATTTGGTGGCAAACCATGGACAAACGAAATAACCGCAACTGAAGGCAAGACTTTGTTTGAAATTGCAAAAGACAGAAATTGCAAAAAATCAGACATCAGCCGGGGATCGTTCAATCCTGAACACCCTCTTCCACGGTCCGCCAACCGGTCCCGAGCCGGTTACATTCAGCGTCTCCCGCGACATTTACCAAATCGTCAGTCAATATAGTGGAAGGTTAGCCTACTCATCTGGTCAACAAGTTTCCAAGTGGTTGAAAATATTTTATAATTCAAATTCATAATAATTCATCTCGCAAACTAAAAGAAGTTATGGTTAAAAAGTAAAATCAAATCCGTTGTATCAGAAAAGATACTACTACGCAGGGCATAATAATATTCAACCCATTATTTTCAACAGAAATAAAAGCCATGTACGGAAGGAATAAACTAAGTAAATTAAATTATACAATTTACTTCAATAATACATTGTTAGTCATTTAATTTTATTTCAAAAAAATCTGGAAACTGACTTCAATTGGCCTTACAGTCTACTTTTATTAAGACCACTTTAAGATTTATATGGTTTTCTCATGGATGCCAATATCAGAACTGGACCAAATTGAATGGACCACACGAGAAGCACCAGCTATAAAAATAAAAGAATCACCCAGTCAAAAGTTATGATGCCTCGAACATTTAAAAAAATACCCGTCGAATTGTTAATCTCCTCCTTTTTTGAAGTCGGTTAAAAAGGGTTTACAATTAGCAGCGTGTTATCAGTTTGGTGCCAATTTTAGTCATAGTAAAGCAAAAAGCAGTCATTTTATTTGGTTTTACTCTTTGTCGTTTACATACGGAGTCTTTATCGAATTTTTCGAGGAAAAATATTTTGTAAAATCCTTAGTGGACACCACGGCCATTCACTGTACAATCAGACATATAATCTATAGGCTTTATAATTTTTAAACAGCAGCTCGATTTCTTATGTTATCAAATAAACATCAAATTGTGATTGGTTGTATCCATATCTAAAATTATTACATGTTCATTTTTACCCGACTGCGCTGGAAGGGGAGGCTTATGTATTTCGAGAGTGTGCATGTATGTATAATTGTTTGGCACGCTTTATGTTCTACGATTCGTATTTACTGCGAGAGGTATACTGCGAATGTCAAAATCATAAGAAGTTAAAAAAATTATGCATTCGGGTTTTTTAGAACATGGGTCTGATGATGACCTTTTGCTTTTGCATTTAATTAACATACATATTGTGTATGGCTTATCCCTGTCCACGTGTATTTTAAGTTGGGTCGGTTGCGCGTTGATGTCTTTTATAAAGAAGTATGTCAAAGACCGTTACAGAAAAATTTCGATATTTTCTTGTGCCAGCTTTATCCAGCGCCCTCTTCAGCTGTATAAAAATTATCCCACGGCAACGCTTTACTGAGATATTTCATGTCCCAACTACATCCTATTCACAACAATTTTTTTAAATTATAATGAAAAGCGATTTTTATAAGTAATTGACGAAATAATGTCCATAAAAATATCTATTAGAATGAGGAAATTCTAAGACGAAAAGTTGTCACCGACATATCTCGACGGGTCAGTGAGCTGAAGTGGAAATAGGCAGACCACATTGTTGGAAGAACTAATAACCGATAGCCAGTAAAAGGTCTCGAGTGGCGACCACGTACCGGGAAGCGTACCCGGCTGTCCTCCTACTAGATGGACCAATGACCTAGTTAAGGTCGCGGGGAGTCGCAGGATGCAGGTGGCTCGGGACCGGTCAATGTGGCATGTCATGGATGACGCCTATTATTAAAGAAACAAAATACAAGGAAAAAGTTACCGTGCCAAATTTTATCACGATCGATTGAGGCTTTAAAGGTTTTATATCTTTAAAAGAGTAAGAAAATAATTAACGTGGTCAAAAAGAACAGGAACCAACTTCAACGGCCCTAAAAGTCTACAGCAAATTTAAGACTTTTATTGTTTTCCAATGTATGCCATTGACGGAACTGGACCAAATTGAAATGGAACCACAGGCGCCAGCAGTCAAAAAAATAATCAAAATCTGTTCACCCAGTCGAAAGGTCTTAGGTAACAAACATTATTTAATTAACGCGTTCAAAAATAACAAAAAACTACTTCAATTTCTATAAAAAATTGGTTTCTGTTTATTTTCTCAAAAAGCGCTCAATCAATATCGATAAAATTTATATAGGACTATCTCTGAAGTATTCTCTACAAAACAAACAAAAAACATCAAAATCAGTTCACAATTGGCGGAGTTATCGCGTAACTAAAAATATACGCGTCGAATTGAGAGTCTTTTTTGAAGTCGGTTGAAAACTAGTGTAGTGAAAATTTTAGCGTGATTACAGAAAGCACTCCTGCGCATGTTAGCAGACAATTGCTATGTTTATTTTTAACAATCCGTAACAATATTATGATTACAGTATAATATCAATACAATAATAATAATACAATAAAAGAGGAACATATTCAACAGGATCTATCATTTATTTATCGATTTATTCTATGGCGAAACCGCTCGTGCGCAAGTTGATCGGCAGTTGTCATATTCGCAGAACCGGGCGGGCGCGGGCGCAGGCGCGGGCGGGTCAATATCCGTAACAATGTGATTGGTATGAAACGGATAGCGTTATGCAGTATTGACCCACCAGTTTTAATTTTTATTTTAATAAATGACACTCCATGAAGGAAGTAAGGAAGAAGAAAGAAAGGAAGGGAATAAGGAGTCATTTTGTAATTTATGTTTTGTTTGCAATCAATGTAATTTACAAAAACTTTTGCAATTTTTATATAACCAGTTTAACATTGAGTTAACCTTGGCAGTAACGTAATAATAACAATAAAACAATAAAAAAGTTATCACAGCCAGGTTTATTGTAATATGACGCATGAATTAACGAACAACGGTTCCCATAATGAACAATTAAAGTCACAAAACACATTAAACTGGTCATGTTATAAAATTTTAATAATTGAAATATTATTATTATTATTCACATAACATCTTAAGGTATATTTAATGTTAACAAAAGTGGTACTTAATGACCCTTTACATTTGCGCCACTTGATGGAAATACATAACATTATTCTTAAGACATATTGTTGTGATTACATTATAAGACAGGAATAATAACATTATTATAATATAGTATTTTGCGCGTGACTTCGTCCACGTGGACTTCAGAAATTATCCCACTGAAACTACTTGCTCAATTGGGATACAAGTAGCCTATGTTTTTTTCCGACCCTTCAACTATACCATGACTTAAATGACATTAAAATATTAAATTGACTGTAATTAATTATTATGTATGTCGTGTTGACGGTAAACGCTGTACTATTACCACTGTTATCAGTTACCACCTCAAGTAACGTTTTTCTTGCAAATAAATTATATTTCATTACATTTCAAATATTTCATTTCATGACAAAAAATTGAAATTCTGACTATCCGTTAAGTTTAAAGGAAAGACAAAACAAATTTTCAATTTTCCCAGTACTACGGACCCACAAATATCTTACAAAGTATGGTAGTTATTCATATTTTATTATTGGTTTTTTGATACTCAGAATCAGCTTTAAAAATCATTTAATGCAAACAGCTGTTTTCTTTATTCTAAAGAAAATTTGCAAACAAATTAGATTCTCTTGATTTCAAACAACGTCCAATAGGCATGAATATAAAAGAGGCTTATTAAATGCTGATTCATCATCAAAAGCCTATATACGTCCCCACTGCAGGGGCTCAGGCCTACTCTCCTACAGAGAGTGTATGGGCCGTAGTCCACCACGCGGGCCCAGTGCGGATTGGCGGACTTCACACACACCTTTGAATATCTTCTCAGGAATGTGCAGGTTTCTTCACGATGCTTTCCTTCGCCGTTAAGCAATCGGATAATGTACTTGAATTGAAAAATAGCTCATGGGTACACGGCTAGATTCGAACCCAGAAACCTCAGATCCACCGACGCTTTTTTCTGCTGCTTAACAACAAATGCTGATCAACAAGTTTAATTGAACAATGATTCTTCTCTGTTTGTCGATTCCGCAGTTCATCGGCAGAAAATCGATTTTTAACGGGCATCTTAAACAGACTTGAATACTTATATTTTTCCATTGCTATCGAGTTAAATATAGGTCCTGGCACAACAATCCGAATGCCGAAGTAATTGAGTCTGACTGAGTTCTTAGAATATCATCTCATGGCCGCTCCTGAGATCCACATTGCATGACCGATTAGTCCAAGAATATTCACAAAACAGTTTAAAGCTTGATTAATAATGCAGTAGCGTAAATAATCATTTTCAAGAGATTATGATGTGATGAGTCTAAATAGGCTAGGAGCTATGCCTCGTTTGATAAGTACATTAGTGTAGCTATCGAGCTAGTATATTTTTAAATATATTATTTCCGTCAGGGTGGGGGTCAATATTCTATGAGCCGTGAGGTTGTCAGGATGAAGCGAATTGTACCCCAGACCTGTTCTTGATTTAATAACGTACTTGTAAAAAACATAATTTTCAAAATGACACGTTTTTTTTAATTACTAAATCATTTTCAGCCAGACATCTTCCACTTCTGCACAAAGGTCTCCCCAATAGCACACCACAATGACTGCTTTCTAACCGCTTGCATCCAGCAGCTACCCGCAACATTTACCAGGTTGTCACTCCACTTCAGCGTACTGACTGGTCAAGCTATGTTGAGTAATGCTTTAAAAGTTCTGAAGTAATATTATTTTCTGCTACCCAGATAATAGATAAATTTTTCAAACAAATAGCTTAGCTGTCGGATTGAACCCAAACATTCGTATATATTTTCTAGAAGAATTACTAGATAATTAGTGCGCCATTTTTGGTCAGTAACTAATAGATAGCAATTAACAATTTGCCAACATACTATGCGGAAACATGGCACTCGCAAATTTTGTATAACATTACATACGCCACTCTACGGTATAACACTGTCTCGGCCTTTCACTTTGAACGAGTTTACTTGAAGTTCAGGGGCGTGCGATATACGAGTAACTAGCTCGAGTACTTGCTACTTGCTCGCGGTCATTTCGGCTAGACTAAACGCGCCCACTTCGTTGCAAATTTCAATGGAATGTTATGGATTATTGCTTCTATTAACATTACAAAGAAAAGTAAATACGAACTTATTAAATCGCATCAGAAACCAAATTAAAAGCTAAAATTACAATTTTTAGGGTTCCAGGGTATAATAGTAGTTTTAAAAGTTTTTTTAAAATGTCAACTTTTTTATTTAAGAATTTATTTATATCTTATCATGGAGGTTCTCGTTTTACTATTTCATATTATAAATAAACATAAATAATAACTTTTCTTTTGTAATATTTCTTTGAGTTTTTTGAGGAAAGTGTTGTAATTTTTATGGTCATTACGTATGGACTAGAAGAGTGCATTTTTAATTTAAGTAATGGAAAAATAAGTCTATTTGTGTGGCGTAGAGAATCACTTGGTTGTCCGTCTGTTAAGATCCTTTATTACAGCCCAGGAACGTTTGAGGTATCAAATTGAAATTAATGTCAAACAATCAAGTCTGCAATCCCTTGGATCTGTGTAAAATCAAACTTCAAGTGTAATGCAATATAAAGATGCATACAGCCGTTTAAGCAGCATATTTAGACAACTTCCCTTGAAAGCGCATCAAGGCCTATAAAATACTTCCGATTGACCTAAAATCCTGTAATTTGTCAAGAAGCAAGATCTTACAGCACAAGTATAGGTATAATTCTGCTAAAGTTAAAATAAAGTAAAATTTTTACATCATATCTCATTAAAATTGCTTAGGAATTACAGTTCCAGCGCCTGTCGGTATAATTTACCTATTATTTATGATTTTCAGATAGTTAATTTTTTCTGTACGAAACTCTCGATGCACGAGTCTGACTCGTACTTGGCCTTTTTTAAACACTGTGAAATTGTAATAAGTTTCCATGGTAAATTTCTCAATAGTTCTCAATTCGACTTCATGTTTTGTTTTGTATGTATATTATGTGATAAATCCACCAATTATGAATCGATTTTGATGATTTTTTTTGGTTTCGTAGAACATACTTCAGAGGTGGTCCTATATAAATTTTATCGAAATTAATTTAGCTCTTTTTGAAAAAACTAATTAAAACAAAATATGCACCCAGATAATTCTACCTCTAAGGGTGAACGTTTTAGAGGATGATTGCTGTAGTCTTTTAGGGCAGTTGAAGTCGGTTTCTAGCTCTTGCAATATAGGTAGTTGAATAGCTCGTTGGTGACTTTAGGGCTAGCTTAGCTAGCCTAGACATACACAAACGCCCTAACACCAACCAAGTCGAGTACCTGAGACACCCGGTTGTATTCGGGTAAGCTACGAAGCCAGTTGAGATTGAATTGGAATCATAGTAACTAGAATAGAAGCTAAATACATACGTCAAATGTATCAATGATTTTTAATTGCACAACGTGACCATAGAATAGAGATTATATGCAAATCAATGCAAAAATTTATCAAAGTTACTGGCTGTGGTCGTAGATAATTGTGGCATTAGAATATATACCGGCGCGTGTCGTGACTGGCGACTGGTCACTTCCTCAACATAAAATAAGTCAATAATAGACTATTATTATTGACGCATTGTTTTGACCCGCCTCCATAGCTTAGCTACACAGTTGAGCCAAGCGGGCTACCTATCGGTGCTTGGTTTAGTAGCTGCTGGGCATTTTACTGTAACTGGCTATGAAGAGGCTGGCTACGAAATATTGGCGATATCGCTCTTTTACGTGATTTTACAGACGTGTTTTTACAGTTAAAATACTAAATAATAACGATAATTTTAATTTTAATTGAATAAGCGAGCTACTTTTTAAAATTATTATTTAATTTTTATGAATCACCTTCATACTGTTTTGTAAATTATTGCTGTAAGAGGTAAAATTAGGCCTTATACTCATTCAACATCAGCCGAGATGATTGTGTATTTAAAAAAGTTGACGGCCATTATATCAGAAACACTAACTCATTGTTGACCCAGTCATAACACTGGCGATGTTTGTAAACACTAGTGCCGATGAGGCCTTCGCACTTATCTAATAACTACCAACAGTGGGGTCACGTCCTTAACCTCGAACGCAGAAAAGCCTTTGATCATGAAATCATTATGAATCTGATCAACGATTTTTGTTCAGGATACCCAAGGAATCTAGGGAAAATTTGATTAAGTTCCTTTTCCGCTGCAACCGAGCAGCCGCTCACGTGACCCGTAGCGACGTGACAACGCGAGTCGTATGTATGACGCACTCGTTGCGACACTTGACGAACTTCAAAATTACATCGATTTCTGTCAAGCTATCCTTTCTATAAAAATTATTATGTGTTGGTACGTATGAACAATTCTCTAAATCATGAAAAGTAATGACCACCAAAGGGTGTTTCGGTGGATGTGATAGTAACGAGTAGCAACTTAAAGCCTTGAATTAACCTTAATTTATAATTCTTGTTTTTCTTAGTCATGTAAATAGTAATCCAAGTAACATAAACCACCCACAGACCTACAGAGCCCCAGTCACGAACTAAAACGTCTTAGATTAGAATCAAGTAAAGTTATGTTATGAGCTATGACCACGATAACGTTACGCTAGTAAGCATGCAAGAAGTACTATAAAATGGGAAAAAATTCATCTTTAAGTTACGTGTACGAATCACCCTAAAAATATTTTTCAATAATTTATTCTACCTTTTTGTTGGCGTGATTAATATGTATTTCCGTACCAAATTACAGCTTTATAGAAGTAAGAGTTTCTGAGCTAAGCCGCGGACGGGCAGACGGCCAGAGCGAAACTATATTGTTTGACTATGGATCCCTGAAAAGGATCATCGAAATGAGGAAACATATAGGCACACATAAAACTCATATGGGCTAACTTACTCGCCCCATTTTTTGTTAGCTGAAAATAGCCTTCCGTCGCGCGCGACGTATGCGACCAAGATAAAACAAATATGTGTAGCAATTAAAGCGTGAATATGCCTCAAACGAACATACTCTCACGTGTATAATACTTATTAGAATTGATGATATATTATTGCAGTTCTTGTAGATCGTGATGTAATAGCGAATTGTGTCAAGGGCAATTCGACAATGACCACGAACGATGCGCACGCGCTGAAAACCGCCATTGTGAGTGTAATTGATACTCGTAACATAATATTACGTTATATTACGTTACTGGGCGATATTTTAGGAAGTAAACATCGTGTAGGCCGTTAATTCAGTATTATTATGTGCATTCGGACTTCATTCTTTGTGTCAGATGGTTTTTAAAATGACATGTAAGGGAAGAAGCCCTAGTAGTGGGAGAAAGAAAAGCTGATAAAAGAATGATGATTTTTCAAATCATTTTTTGTTATTTCTTAGATTATTATCATCGTCAGCTACACAAAGTCAATTGAGATTCCCTCATGAATCGCCACTTTGAACTTTCTTTGAGGGTATTTACCATAATCATCACGGCAGGTGGATTTGTGATCACAGAAATATATTATTGATGCACAGGTAGATGTTGCTGCCAATCTCCTGATTTTATCTTAGTCAAATGGAGTCATGTCCTAAAACCGTGGGTAGAGCGTCAGTCCTTGAACAATCGAGGTCTGAGTTCGATCCAGGCTCGTACCAATGAGTTCCAATTTGGAATTTATGTGCGAATGATAAAATTCATTACAATTGACTTTTCGGTGACGGAAAACATCGTAGCACGTTCCTGAGAAGATATTCAAAGATGTGTGGTAAGTCTACCAATCCGCACTGGGCCCACGTGGTGGACTGTTGCTAAGCCTGAGCCCCTGCAGAGGGGACGCTGTTGATGATGATGATTTTTAATGCCTTAGATCCATTTCTAAAAAGGAACCTTATGTGAATTTCATAATTAAACAATAAAGGCTGATATGATCTCTAATTTAGCGATACGTTAGTGTTGATTCAGGAGTACACTAGTATAGTCATTAAGATAATAAAAAATAATTGAAGATACGCTTTGACATTGCCGACTTCCCGTTGTTCCGATTGTCCAACTAGACTGTTGTTGATGATGATTCTAAAACACAATAAATTAAGTCAATTTAAAAAAAACACAAGAAAACCGCGTTTGATCATATAATATTATTATAAGTTTGGCTCAGAAGGCGATTTTAGAAATAACTTATGAAATCGACGCTTTTTCGAAGCGTTACAGATATCTGTCTAAAATCTTTAAGCTGACATAATTGTTCATATAGCTTGACATACAACCATTCGACTGAAATAATTTGATAATCGGAGTGGCGGCGACTCTGTAAAAAATTTGGTACTCAAAAAAAGGTAAACAAAGAAATCGAAAGTCTCATCTCAGGCGACTCGTGTTACTGTTTGCTCTAAACTAAATACAGCTAAAATTTTGATATGAATCTATCTTGACACTTGCGTTCAATCGGCTTGGATAAAACATTCCTTGCGATCGTCGGCAAAAACCAATGAGTTCACGTTGGTATGTAAAGTTAGACACTCATTGTATGTGACGAAGTAATCTCTTTATATGATTAAGTAGTGATGGGTAATTTTCCGAAATTTTTTGAATCATGGAGATTTTTCTATTTATTTTTCAGTTGATATTACGTTTTATTTAAAGGTTTAACCTTTACTGAAATTAAACTATACCTACAAAAATGTCAAGATAATAGTATAGATTTATATACATATACGAGTAGATTCAAGAAACATCAAGCTGTTATTGTACAATAATCATAAATTTAAACAATCAATCATTTGCTAAATGAAAAATATATGTAGAATTTATATCATTACATCTATCTATCTACTATCTCTAGAAAAATATTCGAAAAACTTGAAAACTACTGAGAATATAAACGTACCCATCACTGCGAATGTGACCATCAATGACAATTTCTTTTGTCTTCAAGATGCCTAGATTTTCTATTATATGACGTTATTTCGACATACGAATATTGATATGATTTCTTTTATAAACTGACAAGTTAGTGCGGGAGCTTAGAAGTGGGGAGGTACTGAGAGCACAGATTAGGTGTTTGTTACACTGAGAACATCGCAGTTGCGCGCGCTTCCCTACCCCGCTACACCCCCGACCCTCGCTAACGTCACCGCCTCCCCCAACGTCTGTCACCCCTCTGGAGGGTCGAGGACGAACTTGTCGGAAGTAACAACAGCACATGTACAAATTTTTTCATTTTCAAAATTAAGTATGTATATCATATTTTTTTTGTACATTTTTTGCAACGTTTGTAATATGTTTGATGACACTATGATTGATTGGACTGATATGTATGACATAATTGATAGTTTTAGTCAAGGCCATAGTTCAACCTTGACATCAAATACTATGCTCATACTCGTACACGCAACTCGTAAAATTACGATTCCTTGTATAGATTTTACTAGCAGAATATATAAGGCGTTGAAAATTTGCTGACCACATTTTAGTCGGATGCGTTATTCGGACACTTCACATCGCTATTCGTTTGCTGCCCAAATATGACGAGCACAACATCTACACTAGAACTAGAAAGATTTGGGCTACGAATAAATATAGGATTTGGGATAAAAGATACAACTTATTCACACAGCACAGTGCGATATGTGGAGGGTAAACCCTGTGCTAATATTATAAATGCAAAAGTGTGTATGTTGTTGTTTTCGTCCTTCCTTTACATCGTAAGGGAGACTCAGAATGCCTAGATTTTTTTGTATAGGGATAGTTGAAGGTTCGGGCAAGGTTCCAGTGTAATAATAAAAAATTCTGAAAGTTACGCTGATGAAGTAAAACTGTATTTGACATTTTTTGTACTTTGATAGGTAACCAAAAACCTAAAAGCATCGACGTCTTGTTCGTGCAAGTTAAGTTTAAATATGTTGCGATTCTAGGACCAAACCGGAGCGTACGAGAAAATGTTCTGCAGAATCATCATTATCAGATTCAGTTTTCCAGGCTGTGATTTGCCATAATTATCACACAAATGACACGTTCCGCGAATGTATGGCGCCAAGGCCTGGTCTTGTACACTTATAATTTTAAAAATCCATTATCAAATAAAATCGATTTTGTTACCATTTTTGTTTATTTCGGTTTCGTTTATTTGTACAAAAACATATAAAACACACGAAACAGCTAAGAATTAACGTTGAAACAAAGATGGCGTCAATAAAATGACATTTGACGCTGTCACTTAGTACAACAATACGATTTTGTACATTTAAAATTTTTGTATTTTGATATATATACATATTTATATTATTACTTGATTTTTATGTATTTATTACATATACCTAGACCTAGACCTCGGCCTAAAAACAGTTCGGCAAGAAAATAGGCACCTTCTAGACCAACACGTAACATCGTCGACCTCATCGTCACTTACCATCAGGTGAGATTGGGGTCAAGTGTTGGTCTATCTTCAATATATATAAAAAATAGCTCAAAGCAGCCTGAAATACCAGGAGAAACTGACCATCCATATAAACAAAGTGGCACACGCTCTGAGTGGAGAAGGCGCTCTTCAGCATACCCGGCTAAAAAGAAGTGACATACCGACCCTACATTAAAAGATTTACCATTTGACATAAAGAGAGTCGTGTGAAAAGAACTTTCATACAAGTATGGCTCCTGAGGAAAACATATACCGAGGAATCAAACAAAGAAGTAGCTTACTGTTGTAAAACCAATTGCCATGAAGCAGAAACACACAAACAAACAAACAACTTGATTTTTAAAATAGTGTACAAGTGCAGGCCGAATTTGATACTAAACTAATGTAATAATAGTTTTACTATATACATTTTACCTGTATACTTATGCAAGTATCAGTTTTCTATATAAATGTTTCATTAATCCAAAAATAGATATCTATCACAAGGATTCCACCTTTATAGTTCGGCTTGGAACTGGGCCACGGACGTGTCAGAGCCATTAATTATTTATTCGGGTTACCTAGATTAGGTACTTACAAAGCTCATAGATAAAAGCGCCTCCATAGGCTTACTGTGCAAAACGTTGAACTAACTATTCTTAGGGACTGTGCACACCAGGTTTTTTTTTAACCATATTAATAGCAAATATGTATATTAAAGATTAATTTTTCGTATCCGGTGTCAAATGAAAGATCTCGATGAGTATATTCTGAAAATATATCGTTTACATAAACCCCAGAATAATATTTTTTATTAATATACTGCGTCTATTACATTTATTGCAGAGGTCGGATTTTCGTTTTTTTAACTTCCTTCTTGATTTCATAGAGATTTAAGTATGAAGAGTAATAGTAATGTAGTGAAAATCCTGCTTAACGGGATTCCTCACCACATGCTTCCATACTAAAATTCTGTTGCCATAATCTTCTAAAATAGAATAGCTGGCTTCGATAAGTAATTACCTAACAATAGGAGATGAAATAATAGTGACGCGAAACAAATATCATTAATTTATAACTTTATCGTCAGCTACAATAACAGTTTCGCAGCTAATGGTCCATAGATAGCGCTTTGAACAATAACAATAAAGTGTATAAAAATGAAAATTGTGATTCCCTGTGAAGTTGTATGTTAATGATACTAATTCGAGACATTGCAATCCGATGTCCTATTTTAAGATAATTGCTGCACCTTCATCTTTCTCCTCGCACTGGTTGACTGGAAGAAATCCCTATTGTGGGATAAGTCCGCCTAAGTTACATACTGACTTAGATATAAGTTAGATTTATTTGATGTTTACATTTTTTATTTATTTAAGATGTAATAAAGAGATTCAAACAAAACAGACTGCATTCAATTGTTCACTAAAACACATTTTTTTTTGTCTCAAATGAAGCAAATTAATAGTACTGTTAAATTCATATTTTAATAAACATCTTTTGATTACCAAGGTTTGTTTTTAAAACAAATTTATTGTTAAAGAATATAATAAACTCTATTTCCGGAACGATTTGCCCGAGCGGAACTAGACAAATTGTTATCAATGGCTTTATAAACTGTTCAAACAACATTGTTATTGATAACGTGCAGTTATAATGCCAGCACGTTCCGTTACGAATTGTTAAACATCAGATAAAGCGGTTATGGTAATTGAAAAATCACGAAATATCATAAAAAAGATTTAGTTACTCACTCGAATCAACAATATCAATTTTCTTCAAATGCTTCAATGAGTTACCGATTAACTGTCTTTATATAGAAAGTTCTTACAGAAAGATAGTTTCTTATAGAAAATATAGGCAATGCTATTATACTAGCAAGCATAACGAACAGATGGTTTTAGCGCTATCATAAGAAAGCAGCGTCGCTGCTACTGCTAGAGTTAGAGGAAGCACTAACAGCGTTCTGAGGGTGATTGCTGGAAGATTCGATTGCCTACTGATGTCGCATCTTATTTTGATTACGAAATCTGTAATAGAATAAAGTACTAACATAGCTAGTAGACAATTACTGACAAAAATAGATCTCAGTGATCTAAAGATTTAATAAATAAAGCTTAATAGTTGTAATTTTTTTAGCGGTATATTGATTCTAGTAGCAGTAACATGGACTGACAATCTGGTGGTTACGGACTCTATTCTCAGTAGGAGACCTATTGGTTGGTTTGGTTGATGGCATTTTATGTTTACCTGGCTTGCTTCATCAACAGCCTACATACGTCCCCACTGCAGGAGCTCAGGCCTACTCTCGTACAGAGAGCGTATGGGCCGTAGTCTACCACGCGGAACCAATGCGGAACGGCGGACTTCACATGCATGTTTAAGACATGCAGGTTTCCTCACGATATATTCCTTCACTGTTAAGCAATCGGATAATGTACTAGAATTAAAAACTCATAGGTACACGGTTGGATTCGAACCCGAAACCCTCAGATTGAGAGTCCGCGCCTTATCCACTGCGCCACCGACGCTTCAATCACTGCTGTGTAGCAGTTCAGTAATGGCATTGTTGTGTTCCGGTATGAAAGGTAGCAGAGCCAGCTCCTCATTAGGTTGAGGCTTCTGGGTGCGCACACTTACCATCAGGTGACATAAAATACAAGAGCAAACCATCACACATTAAAAAGATCGTTTTCAAACCGAAACCAAGATTTTCAGTTAATTATTTTCTGTTTTGACCTCATAATAGCAGAGATGATAACTATCAAACAAACATCGTTTTCCGTTTTACTTCATTAGCTGAGGAACTCTAAAAATAACACAAGAACTGTCGATGCGTTGTGCGAAGGCGAACTAGGCCTTGGTGTTCCTACTAGAAATATTGTTAAACAGGTCGGCAAAAAACAAAACACAATTACTGGGTTGATTTAGCAAATACAAAAGGAAGGACATTGAGATCCGTGGCGGGTGGTACGAATTTTTATACTCAGGGGCATACTAGTCATCGACCACGGATTCGCTTGCCTGCCCCCAGATATTTCATGAAGAAAAAAAACATAACTAAGCCAATACGGAAGCCCCGTGTGACTGATTTTATCGTTATGTTTATCATAGTCAAGCTGTGTTTAAATTCCTTCGTTGATTCGTTCCTATTTTAAAATTAAAACTAGTCATCATTAATTTGTTTCGGACTTGTAATTATTACAATACCTAACAATTCATAAGTTCTTAATTAACATAGTCTTAAAACAGGTGCAAAGATTCTTTGTCTGCAAACAATTACTTCCAAGTCGCAAGCGTTGCAACAATAATCACGTGTCACAGCGGTAATTAATAATTTTCTGTAAAACATTACTTAATTATTCAGTTAAGAGTCACTATGTTATAATTATTCACATAATGTCTTTATGACGTACAACAGAAGCCCGATCAGTTAGCCCTGACGAACACCTTAAAAATACTGTATTATTTTCAACAAATTACAACTAAATTTATGTTTTAAACTATATTTATCAATATTGAAGACTATTTCAAATATAAAAAATAATTGTTAAGATAATCTACTACTAGTACATGCATTTTAAAAACGACTCACCATATCATAGGCGTTGTAAAATTCAATTAAACAAAAGTACCTAAATACTTTCTACCAACGTACTGACAGTTTCCTAAAACGAAACATGATTATCACTTTGTTACTTAAAATACTTAATAAAAGTTATTAACCTAGAACTACTAATTTACATTGAATAGAATGCGCCTTCCCACAATTATCTGTTCAGGTGATCTTGCCTCCTCGTCAGGTGCATTTAAAATTGTCAAGCTGAAGAGAAGCTGGTCATTATATTTATTGAATAAGTTGCAGAACATTTTGAACAATTATACTCGTGTTTGGTTCTTTGTTATGATGCGTATTTCTCATGAGTACTTTTCATTTTGCTGTATACCTATATATATCCACATACTAGTAGGATCTCACGACTTTACGTGCATTCTTCAGAAATCATCCCCGGGAACACTAGCAGCAACTCGCCAACCATAAACTTGCTGAATGCTTTCTAGGAATAAAATCATATTCATCTATAGTCACTACTTGGTCAGTAACCGTTTTAATAATAGCAAAAAAGAATCGAAACTTTACCCAATGATGATGAGACAAATTGAAAACCAGCAATGAGTACAATATATGAGCTACCTTCCTTCTTTGAACCCTGTGGGATCTATTTGGGAGGGTCAAGGAAACTCAATACTGATTTGGATTCTCCTGGGATTCAATAATAATGTATCTTTTCTACTTGAAACCTCTGAGTCACAGACAAAAAGAGATCTGACAAGAAGACGCTAGCTGTAAAAGAATCATCAAGCATGTCAAGAATAGAATTTCTTGGCGTGTCGGGAATTATTTCCATTGTAATGTCGGAACTCGGAATCTTAAATATTTCTGGTCAGTCTACACTAATATTTTTTCCAATGAATGAGGGTGCCATTGGCAGATCGGTGAACTTTTAAATTCAGTGATCATAAACAGCTTTATCGACACTGGTGCCCTGACTATATATACCAAAGAGCGCCCATCGACGTCGTCAAAAATTATAGCGTAACATTTAGAGCAAGAAATCATTAGAAAAAGAAAGGTAAGGCGTTTTGGTAACAAATGTTAACATGGGCGATCTACTATTCGAGTACAGCTGAACTGTTTCATCCACTACAGCCCACGAACCTGCAAGTAGCGTGCACTTCGCATATTAGCATGACAGACAACACAATGGCACGACACGCAACGTCAAATGCATTTAATTATGTCATTGTCCGGCAATTCGGGTCATTGTTGTTTTTGTTGAGCTAAAAATAAGCCGAACTTGAGCCGAACTGACGGGAAAATTGGCGACGCCACAGAAATAGAACTGGATAAACTGGGGAACTTCCAAATTAACCAAAACGTGGTTTCAGTTCCGGTCGAGACTTCCATAATCATCTTGTTTACTTAGAATAGTTGTTGTTTGTCGAACAATGGAATTCAAAGGTTTCGGAAATGTAAACATGACAAGGAAAGTTTTTATATATACAGATCACAAATGTAATACAAAAACAGAGTTTCAAATATTAGCTGACTCAGTCATTAATTCAACTAAATACCTACACGTACATAAAAAAGAGCGACGTTATAACAAATATAAAGTTTCGCTTAAACTCTTAGTATAAGGTACGTATGTATGTACGTACGTAGTAAGACCGAATTTATACAACGGATTAAGCAGAAAAAGACGTCAACTTAACAATTTTGGGGCAAGAACTACTAGTTCTACAATTTATGAGATATATCAGCCCAAATAGTTACTTCCAAAAAATTTAAGAGACTCAGATGTACGATTATCAAATATTCTCGATGTTAGCAAGACTGGTAGTCGGCAAGATCCAAACGTATAGAATACGACCCATTTCGACCTAAAATCTATTGCATAACACTTTAATCTAGAAATCGGTACACGTCTTAAATAGTCACCACCACAATGTTTATTATTATTATTGTTTATTATTGAATACACATCTTACACTAACAATTTAACCTTACATGTAAGAATGTGTTATTAAAACTCCAAGCTGGAAGAGGCGTATCTGTTTCTTGAAATATGAAGTCACCAGTTTGCTTTGGGTCGTATATAGGGATTGCAATTGCTGGATCCAGCATACAGCAATCCAGCTGGATCCAGCGCCTTTTTAAACATGCTGGATCCAGCATACATCTTGATCCAGCGATGCGGATCCGCAAACGTATCAATTTCTATTGTTTAGTTTTGAGTTGCCGCCATTTTCGAATCGGCGCGGCAACGTTTAATCGACGTAAAATAATATAAGATATCACCAAATGAGTAGAAGATTTCAAAGATTATCGTAAGAAGTACAAATTAATAATAATTTTTAAAATAAAGTAAGCTTAAAACAATAATGAACGAACAATAAATACTAGTATTATTGTGAAAAAGCGTTGGGCGCTCGATATACGAAAAATGTGGCACAAAGCGCCCACGCTTTTTTCACAATAATACTAGTATTTATTGTTCGTTCATTATTGTTTTAAGCTTATTTTATTTTAAAAATTATTTTAAACTTTTTAGTTCGATATTCTTTAAAAGCGTGTTTTTCAGTTTTTTTAAACTATATTTATGTGTTCTTTAGTTTTGTTTCCAATTTTTTATTTACTATAGATTATCAACTATTTGATGGTAGTTTCTTTACCAACCCGTTTTATTCCGGAAAGTGAGCCATAAAAAATCAGGCGCGCGTGTTACAAACGAAGACACTCGATATAATTTCTATGGACGGTGACGGGTCTTGTTCGTTGGCCGGCTATCGACGATCGTGAGCAATTTCGCTTTCCGTCCAAATAACGAAGATCTCCCTCCAGTCGAACACTCAGAACTATGTATGTCCTATTTGCACCAATTATTAATTATGGGTGGTTGACAAGGAAGGCAGCAGGCGCGCGAAGGAGAATTACAAACTCACAAACCCACAAACTCACAAGCCCACAAACATACAGGTGAAGCTAATATAAGCGTGTTAAAAAAAACGCATTGTCATCGGAACTGAACCAACGTACAAAATTTCAACTCCCTAGGATAAGAGGAAGTGCTTCTAATTCAGCTTGCAAGATTTGACCCGAACATACATACATACATACAAACATTGCAAGTTAAATAAAAGCGTTTAAAAAAAGTCTTAAAAATGTCGTCTTTTTATTTTCGTTCCACGTTTTGCTGGATCCGCGCTGGATCCAGCTGGATTCAGGTCAATCCAGCAAAAATTCCGCTGGATTGAAAACGCCGCTGGATTGCAATCCCTAGTCGTATACTCGTACAAACTATGAAACTATTCAAGATGTTGCACGAACTAAATTTAAACCCTAATTTGGGGACTTGAGTTCATAGTCGTTCTCTTTATATTGCCGACTCCAGATAGCAAAACATCTTCATATAAATAAAAATATCTTCATACAGTACTTCTTATCATCGCGATCGATCTGCGCATGTTGTAAGTTCAGGGTTGTAACGATGAGCGACCTAACAAACCCTAGAGTCTGACATGGCTCATGTAGCTACTACCTGTCGTAGATAGTAACCGGTAACAACGGATTACCGTGCCTTCCGAAGCACGGAATCATTTTAATTTTCAGACAATTAGGTGATTCAGCTTGCAATGTCCTAACCAACTGGAAAAAGTTTCACAAAGTTATTTTTGAGAATGTCCCCACCGGGAATGTACCTGAGACATTTCACATGTGCTGCCCATGAGTCTAACACTCAGACAACTGCACCACGGAGGCCGCCTATCGGCTGAACATCTTTCTAACAATAAAAATAACACAAGTGTCTCTATTGCCCGCAGAATAATCAACAATGTTCCACGGAGGCATTTGGGCGAAACTGAGCGGGTTTTACAAATGGTACGTGCTGGGGCTGGTCTCCGTCGGGTACATCCTCGGCGAGCTGGGACATTACCTTATTGGTAAGTGAAAGTATACATTTATAATATCATCATCATCAAGAGCTTATATATGTCCGCCTTCAGGGGCTCAGGTCTACTCTCCCACAGAGAGTGTATGGGACATAGTCCACCACGCGGGACCAGTGCGGATTGGTAGACTTCACACACACCTTTGAATTTCTTCTCAGGAGTGTGCAGGTTTCCTCACGATGTTTTCCTTCACCGATAAGCCAATGGTAATGATTTTTATCGTTCGCACATAAATTTCAAATAACAAATTGGAACTCATTGGTAAATACGAGCCAGGGCTCTGACTACGAAAAGTCAATTCGATTCGATTTCGACCACTTATTCCATCAGACGAACGATCTGAACGACACATATTTAATTAATGTATGTTATCCTTGCTAGTCTAGAAATGTTTATTATGTTTTTGGGACAGTAAAAAACGTTTTAACGTTAAGTCAAAAAATGTACGGCTGAAAAGCATGGAAGCCAGGTCAATATTTACGAATTAAAAACTAAATACCCATTGATATTATAGCTCGATGGAAAACGCTTTTGCCAACTAAGAGTAGTTAGTTCGAGTCCCGAGAGTCGAAATTTATCAGTATTTAAAAAAAATTGTTAATGCGCCTTGAACAGTGCAACCACCTCCGTGGCCTAATGGCTACACGTTTCGACTCACAATCCCGATGTCCCGGGTTCATAATTTTCACGACTTGTGAGTTGTGACTGTAAATTACCACTAAGAAAAATACTTCTAAACAACCCCCGCTGGGACTAGAACCTGGGACCTCGAGACCACAGTCTACTGTCTAGCTGTGCTACTAGAGTAGGTAGCCGGGCAAACTATAATTTGTAATTTTAAATATCAAATACAGTAGGCATAGATACTTCATTAAAAGCTACCTAAAAGTCCTTGAAATAAAGTTTTTGTGGTCAGGATAAAGACAAAAAATCGGATATACCATTCAAAATGATATGACATACGAGTATGATACTTGTAGTACATGTATATTATATAGCAAAATACAATACGGTGATTAACAATAAGGATGTAGATGAAAAAAGTGCCACAGTCATTATTATGTAAGAATTGCGAACGTTAGGCGAACAAGGATACGGTTCAGGTTATGAGGTAAAACACATAATCTAGGAGACACGAAAATAGTGATAATGCACTCGTAAATTTATGTAGAAGTTTGTTAGCATTACGAGCATTTACGACTAAAAAGACAAGGTTTTTTTAAGCTCAAGGATATATATATATATATATATATATACTTCGACTTTATAGGGGCCATATACATTACGCATGCTGAATAGTTGGAATAAGGTTTCATTCGTCAAACGACCATATCTTCACTTACCTTTGGAAGAATATACTCGTATAATAGGATACACTTAGGAAGAATGATCTGCACATGTTTTTCATGCTAGCATGTTAGTTAATTAGGAGATTTCTAAGTCTTCTCTCCCAGCGACTACAATGTCGTCACGCTATGTGAAATTTAAAGGTACTGGGTTTGTACTTGGCCTTCATCTCACCTGATGGGCAATGACGATAAGGCTGTTAGATGGTAAGCAAGCACAAGTTAAGGAGGCACTGGCTCTGCTACCTCTCCCGGGACAAAACATTGTTATTACTGGTGTTTGGTGGTAGACTTAGGTGACATGGTGGTAGAGCCAGACAGAAAGTAGAAAATACCACCAACCTAACCGGTCAAATGCGAATCAGACTCGCGTATTAAAGGTTCTGAACAATGAAAATAAACGTACAGACGTACCTTTAAAAAAAGGTTCATCTTCCCGATTTTTTAAAAACGATACAAGACATATACGCTTTGGCTTTCCTGTAATATTTACACAAAGACTTGTCTACTTTAATTATTACAGGGTTTTACTGTGAAATCATCGAAGATAGAGGGATTAATTTTTTGCACACATTTTTCATGATAAGTCAAACATTAGGCAAAGAACAACAACAAGAACTGTATTAGAATGTTCAAAATCATACCCTTCTTCAAATTCAATTTTGTTTCGACCGTTGCTGGTTGTTGACCATGTCTATAAAAATATTGGTTCACAATTTTCCACAAATGTTCCGAATTCCACGTCGATAACATCATTATTTACTGAGATAATCAGCTGCGAACACCAAAGTGATTTATAAACCCAAAAAATAATGAAGATATACGTATAACCATACCACCGATATTACAATCCGTAGCCGTAGTAATTAGCCGTGGTAGCTCAGATGGGTAGAGCGTCAGTCCTGAACAACCAAAGTCTGGGTTCGATCCTAACTCGTCCCAGTGAGTTCCAATGTATTATTTTGAATTTATGTACGAATGATAAAAATCATTACCATTGGTTTCTCGGTGAAGGAAAACATCGTGTGGAACTGCATTCTCATGAGAAGAAATTCGAAGGTGGACTATGGCCCATACACTCTCTGTAGGAGAGTAGGCCTGAGCCTCTGCAGTGGGGATATGTATAGGCTGTTGAAGATGATATTATAATCCATCTATATTAGTCTTTCAGGGACATTCCATAGCTTGTATTTAGAAGTAACTGACATTCACCAAATTTAACATTTGCCCTTGCAAGTTCCCTAACCTCTGGCTTTCTATTCTATTCTCCGGCCGGCGACACACAAAAACAATGCCAACCAAATGGTTAAACTTTTTTGCGTCATCAAGTTTAATTAACCGAAATCCAAGGTAGTTCAAAGTCAAGGCTACCGGTTACGTGTTGGTTAAGTAAAAAGTTACGTTAACAGACTAACTTGAACTTGATTGATGGAGTTAAAAGTTAAAAATAAAGGCGTTAATAGTTTTGTAATTTGATATTATAAATGTTTGGTTAATGTTGATACTTGAACTTCATCTAAGCTGCGTTTGAAGTCAGAATCTACCTTTCAATGTAATCTAATCAATCAGTCGAATAATTCGACTATAGAATGGAATCTCCATAGTGCATACCTAATGCTTTCTTGCTCTGAATCACAGAGATTTAAATATAGTAATAGGTTATAGAGCGGGCATTGGGAAACGTTTCATATAAACATTTTGATCTCAAAAGTCAATGGTATGTCAAATGTCTTGTACGGCCGCGTGACGTGATGTGACAATAGATTGAGTAACTTATTACCAATTGGAAATTAGTTTAGGATCAAAATTTTTGTTTGCTTTGTCCGGTCTATTGCTATTAAATGTCTTTGCTCTGAATGTATGACGCTTTAATTTTTTACGAAATGGGCACTCTATGGTATATGGATGACGGGGTTGGGCCAAAGAATATAAGGTTGGGCCAAGGTTGGGCGGTTTTATAATAGCTATGGATGTTTGTTTCAGGCACGACTTCCAAAGTTACAGCTGATGATCTCCACTACGGCGACAAGGCTTGCATGCTGAATGCTACACATTTGAGCCTCGCCCAACTGCCGGTCGTGTGTGAGAAGGTCAACTCCAGTGAAATGTAAGTCATTGACACGAATCGATACGTATTTTCCAACTAGATTTTTCCCGGGACTTCGTAAGAATGGGCTTTGTAAGTTTTAGCCAACTCTGTGGCGTAATAGCAGCAAGATTCTACTGACAATCGGATTCCCAGTGATAGTGCCTATCAATACTCGATTTGTTTAGTGGTATTTTCTATCCGCCTGGCTAGCTACCCTCATGCAATCAGAGAGTGACGCCAAACAGTATACCAACAAGTAAATGCGGTCAAAAAGAACTGGAAACCGACTTCAATTGCCCTAAAAGTCTACTTTTACTATGGCAAATTTAAGATTTATATAGTTTTCTCATGGATGCCGTTATCAAAACTGAGCCAAATTGAAATGGGAACATACAGTAAGCACCAGCTTTCAAACGAAAAAAGAATCAACTAAATCGGTTCACCCCGTGAAAAGTTCTGAGGTAACAAACATTAAAAAATAAACATACCTATCGAATTGATAACCTCCTCCTTTTTTGACATTGGTTAAAAACTTTAAAATAAACTATTTATAATCAATATTTAATGTATTTTTCCACGATTTCAATTACCTACTATAATAAATTTGTTGCTTCTGGTAACTGCTACATCTTTGCGCAATTCGTTTTAACCAGCAAAACAACCTTCTTATATTACAAAAACATTTAAATATTAATTGCATTCACTTGCTAATTTAATTAAGAACACTGTAACGTGTTATGTTTTTTGTTATCTTATATATTTAATATACTAGTTATATGCTAAACGCTATTGTTAGTCAATGATCAAAGCGAATAAAATTAAAATTAAATTAAATATGCTTGGCAACATTGCCATAAAGTAAAACGAGCCAACTTCTAATTTTAAACCTTCATGATTAAAAGTTTCACTTAGTTTTTAGTATAAAAACGTAATTATTATCTACTTAAACAGCTATTTTTGTATGAAGATAATAAAATACTTCTTTTGTAACAGTTTGAGGTACAAAAAGTTTTTAACAATTAAAGTGACATTTATATGGGATTTCAATAGCCAAGAATTTTTAATACTCAATCGATTTGCACAGCCTTTATCATCTGAATAAGGCCACAAGGTAGATGCATGTTCACCCAGTATCCTAAATTTAATACCTGCTTTGCCGTGTGGTCTCCGCTTTAGATCAGGACCACCCCATATCATACAGTTGGTGTCGCATAAGGCGACTAACGGAAACAATTTATTGGCGCCGCGAAGCTTAATTTAAGAAAAAAGTAGGCTGGGTTGCACTTGGCTGCATCTCTCCTGATGGTAGTGACGATAAAGCCGTTGGATGGTATAAGCGTGCGCACCCACAAGCCTCAAGGCAATGTGGCACTGACTGTGCTATCTTTTATACCGGAACACAAAAATGCTATTAACACTGCTGTTAGGCGGCAGACTTAGATAGCATGGTGCTAGCTAGCCAGGCAGACATAGAAATTGCCCTACCACCAACCCAACCGAATACCTACTCCAACAGCGAAAAGTTCACTGTTTGACTTATAGCTAACCACATATGACTTCCCATGCGGTGATTTCCCATAATCACCACGCTTGGCAGGTGGATTGGTGATCGCAATTAGATGTTATTGTTATATAGGTAGGTGCCGCTGCCCATCTCCTGAATATGTTTTTCCTTAGTCGCCTTTTATGACACCCGCGGGATGTCATGGGGGTGAACATATTCTAAAGCTGATATCACACCACCAACACAGAAAACACATAGCTTTGTTAAAAACCGTCGAAACGGGAGTCAGATTCGCGCACCGACGATTCAATACAGAAGCTGAATTTTTGACAAACTGAAAATCATAAATGTAAGTAAGGTAATATGCTCAAAACAATGCGAAACGAAAAAATCATCATCAACAGCCTATATATGTACGTCCCCACTGCAGGGACTCAGACCTACTCTCCTACAGAGAGTGTATGGGACACAACCAATTCTGAGTGCCACAATTTTAACCAGAACCGTAAGCCGTTCTCCTTGTAAAGTCGATATATAAATTCTGAAGTTTCATAGAAGCTGTAAAAGCTGTTCAATTATTAAGGAAGTCGGCAATGTAAAAGCGTATCTTCAATCCAACTTCAATCATTTTTAATTGATCTTAATGACTATACTAGTGTACTCTTGAATCAACACTAACGAATCGCTAATTTAGAGATCGTCTCAGGCTTTATTGTTTAATGATGAAACTTACATAAGGTTCCTTTTAGAGGTAAATCTATGGCATTTAGAAATCATCATCAACAACAGCATATATATGTCTCCACTGCAGGGGCTCAGGTCTACTCTCCTACAGAGAGTCTAAGAGCTATAGTGCACCACGCGGGCACAGTGCGAATTGGAAGACATCACACACACCTTCGAATTTATTCTCAGGAGTTCCTCACGATATTTTCACTGAAAAGCCAGTGGTAATGACTTTTATAATTCGTACATAAACTCTGATTAACAAATTGGAACTTATTCGTAAGAGCCAGGATCGAACCCAGACCTCGATTGTTTAAGGACTGACGCTCTACAGTCTACCCAAATGAGCTTCCACGGCTTATTATAAATAAATTGCTCGTTTAAAGGTATAACGATTTAAAAGTTTGCTCATCACCAGTCACCAATTTCCCACACTATTCAAAATAGCGATAAAACTTTTTTGATCATAGTACTTGCCATCTAGCTTAGATCCAACTTTCTACCTAAGTTACTTCGACCGCCATGTACCTCTACTTTGTCTCTTGACAAGCATAAAATTAGATCATTTTTTACAACAACAATAAATAGCAAACTAACAAGAATGACTTGCAATTAAAGTCTTTATTGTTCAGGAGGTCCCGTGATTTTGCTACAAACTTTATGTGAAGAACGGGACTCCGTGGTGTGTAATATAAAGACCTTGGTCTTGAAGGTTAAGATCAATTCAAGGCTAGCCCCTTCATCTGTGCCAATTATCCCATGGTTAGGCCAACTGTCCACTATGCCAGTCAATCGATCTGTCGATCAGTCAGTCGATTTGTCGATCTAATCATTTTTTTTATCAAAATATTGATACATTTATTTTACCACACGCAAAACATACTTGTATTGGACTTGTTGAAGTTTTTGGCTTCGAAAACAGTATTTATTTTGTTTTTTGAAATTGTACAATATTATATAAGTACAAATAAAAACATGCAATTCTGTCATAGGCAAACTATTGCAAGAATTGATCTCAATTCACGTACTGAAGAGATGTAAATAGAATACCTGTGCAGTTTAAGGTTTTCGTAGTGTACAGGTCGAAAAATTATAAATTTCATTGTGAGTTAACTACAGAGGGATCACACGCATAATGACAGCTGCACACAATTTTAGGCATACGCATAATTACATACATGGACAATGGTACACACACATTGAACATTTATTTTTTAAACATTTTGGGATAACTGTAGTTATTTTCGCTCTTTTTCCTCTGAATAATGTTGTTTTTATATCAAATAAATAATTATTGTAAACTAGGCAGAAAAATTACAAACAACGTAAATTAATAGGTTAATAAGAAATATAAATTTAAATGTCAATGTTTTCTATAGAAATGGACAAATGACAGCGAGCGCTAAGTCTTTTAATTATAATTTATAAATGCCTTGGGTGTCGTGATACTTATTGGCACGAAAAGGATAATCTTACGATTAGCTTCTTCTTCTTTTTCAATCAAATCTTTTATCTAATGAAATTTATACATCACTAAATATTCAACGACCTCTGTTGTAGGCAAAGCCTATGTATGCTATAGAGATCTACCTTCGTATTGCACAAATAATTTTTTAAATGTTCCTACAGACAAATCTATTATATATAAAGACAATTATGGCTATGAGAGAAATGTAGTTGTTATAGTTAAAGACGCTGTGACTTTTATGATGATAATTTTATTTGTATGATACAGTCCGCCGCAACATTAAGCTAAGCTAGCCTTTTTGATGTCGTGATACATTGCAAAAAAACTTGTTTTAAGTTGACTTGAGACTGCATTTTATTTATGCTTATGGACATAACCTAAATTTACTTAAAATAGACATATTTTTGGAATTAGTTGTAAGCTATTAAATCGTCTTTGGAACAAAGCTTCTATAACACAGGCTCGGTCTAGTTTGGATGCTCGTCTACGTAATTATAAACAAATATTCAAATTATAAAATAAAACAGAGATGTTTAATGTCCATAAAAGCTTTTTTAACTGTATGTTTGTTCGCTGCCCAATAAAATCATCATCTATCTATCTTTTTAACGGAAGCATATAATTCGAATTTCGAACAATAGTTCGTGGAAGAATGAAAGACAATTGACAGATGATCGAAAACACGAACGCAGTCTCCGGTCTATAAGTTGTCTATAGACGGTTATCCTAACTCAATATGTAAACTACTGCAGTGACAACTGGCACCAATAAACAAGGATTGTCAATTAAAATAAAGTTCCTTGTGGATTTATCATTTACTGACGATATGCTAGTTGTTTTCTACTTTGTTGTAAATGGAATATAAATTATAAAGGATCCAGTGATACATTTTCCCTTCATCTAGATACATCGTAATCGGATGTTAATGAACAATTTAAAATAATAATTATTAATGCATTTAACAAGAACTAATGAATCGACTTCATTTGTCCAAGAAATCTGTTATATGAAAATAGACTACAAGAGTTTTTTTCGGCCAAATTTTAATAGGCGGTATTCAGATTAAAATGGTGCTTGATGAATTCCGCCAATGCCCCGCATGCGTGACACCCGCAAGTGTCCTTTTCATACGAGTTTGCAAGTATATATATATATATATATATGTGTGTGTGTGTGTGTGTGTGTGTGTGTGGCAACAGCCCCGCGCGGGTTTTTCGTACATTATACACAACCGCTATGCATAGCAGCCCGCAGAAAAAAAAGATCGTGTCTCACACTGTGTTAAAGTTTCCGCGTGCGGCGACATCCGTGCGTGATAAAATACGCACGATATTTAAAAACACCCTAATTTTCCACCTCCACGAGGCACAGGTGTAATCATCAGGAGACGTCCACTTCTGGACATAGGCCTCCTTCATGGTATGCCACATTCTGATCCCGAGCCAATTGCATCCAGCGACTCCCCCGGTCCATCCAGTAGGGGGACGGCCCAGTACACGCTTCCCGGGACGTGATCGCCACTCCACTCTTTACCGATTATTATCGGTTCTTCGAGCGATGTGTAATGTTTTCTTCAAATGCAATACGAAAATCGGTTGATCATTGTCATCGTCGGAAAATTGTTAACCTTTTTTGAAGTCGGTTAGATAAAGGTATTCTTATTTTTGTATAAGTCAGATATAATGTAAGATTTTTTACGTCAAAAGCTTTGCGTTTAAGATTTTCGCGTAAACTACTAGTAATTTTAAGAATTTAGAATTACTCAATAAATTGATTTCTGGTATGTAGATACAGACACGGCTACATATCAAGCTATTTAACTCCACCCTTTTTTCACGTCACTGTCAAAATAATTAAAAACTTTCAATGTCATTGCCTCCCCCTTTCTAATGATCTGTTCATTGTACCATGGACTCAGTTAAATAACAATAATACAGTCCACTCAACTCGCAACTGAGCCACGAAATATTTAAATCTCTTTGGTCACGAATAAACATATCGATTTTCTTAATCTGATCGTCTGTTTTATAATAATCAATTTAATGCAATTTACAAAACCACAATGCGCGTGTATGTGAATTTGATATGAGGAATGAATGTAACAAGTTGTCTGTACAATGTACAATTAAACAAGAAATCCAAACCAACGTTTATTAATAATGCGGAAGTAAAACTTAGCTCATTAAATAATCTAGGTGTCGATATAATACTGAGTGCATACTAATCATTTTATAACACACGCTTTTGTTAAGACGGAAATCAGCTGCAGCCTGTCTGTCACGAACACGTAATGAAACTTGTGCAAGCCGAAAGCGCAAACACAGAAAAAATAGAGCATAAATAAGGAATGAACGTCCATGCTGGCAAAATCATAGGCAGCCAGAGAGATTTAAATATAGTAATAGGTTATAGAGCAGGCATTGGGAAACGTTTCATATAAACATTTTGATCTCAAAAGTCAATGGTATGACAAATGTCTTGTACGGCCGCGTGACGTGATGTGACACTAGATTGAGTAACTTATTACCAATTGGTAATAAGTTTAGGATCAAAAATTTTGTTTGCTTTGTCCGGTCTATTACTATTAATGTTAAATGTCTTTGTAGGCAGCCTATAAAACTTTATTAGCTATTGATAGAGTTTTATACTGTAATTTGCTTGATATTTTTTAATAGTATTCTGATAAAACTTCACTGAATTACGTTGTCCCTTGCGGAGACAAAAGGTAGCCTACGACCTTCTCCAGCTTTGTGAAGAGTGTACCCGTGTCGAAACCGACAAAGTCACGGTTGAAAACTTGATTTAATATGTGAATATCGTTTCTCCAACAGATGCGCAACCCTGGAGCTGAACGGGACGAGGTACTGCGAGTGGGGGTACAATGGCCTGGGGATCGACTACCAGGTCCTCGCCGGACCAGCGTTCATGGCAGTCTTCACTGTAGTCGGAGTCATTCTCGGAGTAGTCGCTGATAAGTGCGTTATGTCCTTTATTTTGAACTGAGTCTGAACTTTTTGCATATTAAAAGTTATTGAATCTATGCGAAAACCATTGCCTCATATTTCGCTAAGATTTAACCACCTCCGTGGCCTAGTGGCTCAATGTTGGACCAGCAAACCGGAAGTCCCAGGTTCGATTCTCAGTGGAGGTACCTGTCGGTACTCATTGTCTATGTCCGCCTAGCTAGCGTTCACCATGTTACTTAAGTCCGACAAACGTAGTGTTAATAGCTCTGTTGTCTTTTGGTAAAAACGGTAGCAGGGCCACCGCTTCATTAGCTTGAAGCTTCTGGGAGCGCACACTTACCATCCAACGGACTTGTCGTCACTTACCATCAGGTGAGATGAAGGCCAACATTTAAAAAGACCTTTTTAAGGAACTTTAAAGTACCTTTTCTCCTATTCACTCTCTGAGTTTGCTGAATCCCAACTTGTAACGATCGTGGAAACATATTAACCATCAGGAAGTTCAACTCCATAGCACTGAATGATGAACTGCTTCGTGTAGAGGAATCTAGACTAAGTCAGTGTGTAACCGTAGCTTTCTTCTGTTTGACATCAAAGTATAAAGGGGAAGGTGAACTTATGGCGTGTAATTCGAAAGCTACAGCCATCCTTTTTTCCGCCGTTGCTCCATGCTTTGCAGTTTACTTCTCAGGGTGTTGTCATATTGTACCTTGTACTTGTCAACGTTCTATAAAATCCAAGATGGACATATTCGCTCATGCATGATTCCAAACTCCATACTCTCAACAAACAACAACTAAAACAAATAAATGTGCCGAACGACGTGATTTCCGAAATATAAGGTCTCCAACCGAATGACCCTCAAAATGTTAGTCTAGGACCGGTCTAATACGGATATTGCATTGTATGAGCAAAACTATGTTCAGTTAGTAAGTCTACTCGTAGATCAGTCAAGAAACGGAGTTGAGATCATGTCATCATCATCATGTCAAAGATCTTCAACGTAATTACAAAATTCCGGCAGCAGCTCGAAGATGTGTTGAATGATTGGCCTGCTGTGCTAAGAAGCGAGTAATTTAGAGAAGGAAGGAAGCCTTAGTAAAATTGTGATATAAAAGCCAATCATCATATCGGCTGCATGAGTCCACTGTTGGTCATGCGACACAATGGGCTTTTATGAGGGGATTTACCATAATCATCTCGCTTGGTGAACCAAGTTATAATGTTATTATTACATGAGCAGATGCTGCCGCAAATCTCCAGATTTTTTCTTTAGTCGCTTTTTACGACACCCGTGAGATGATTAGGGTTAGAAGTGTGGGCTTTCACAGGCTAAGACCAGAAATGGCTACTCTTGGACTCGATCTCATCTGATGTTAAGTGATGGTATGGCCGAAGCTGTGCTGTTGGTCTAGAATTCACCATTAATTTAAAGACTAAATCGGAGAACGCAAATTGTAGTGTTTGATCCCTAGATGTAACTATCACTTCGCTGTCTCTGCAATGCCCACGTGTTCGATACTGCAAAAAGTCAACACTCGCCAACGGCTCTGTTGACGCCTGTGACACTGACGTTTAGCAACCAACACAGTGACACACGAAACAGCGGGGATATGATATAGCACACACAAATAAATTTTCAATATTGTAATATCTTCAACAGGTTCAACCGAGCTCTGACCCTCTCAATATGCACTCTAATCTTCGTAATCGCAATTTTGCTTATGGGTGGAGTGACAGAATACTGGCATCTGGTCGTGCTGAGAATGATCATGGCTGCGGGAGAATCCGGGTGCAATCCCCTGGCTACCGGCATCCTGACAGACCTGTTCCCTGAGAGCCAGAGGGCGCTTGTTCTCTCAATCTTCAACTGGGGCATCTATGGAGGATACGGAATTGCTTTCCCAGTGGGGCGGTATATACCAGAGTTGAATGCTTGGGGTCTGGTAAGTTTAAAATTGGAATCTTAATCTTTACAACCTTATGGCTTGAAGATGCCTTTGCTGACATCGTTCAATATTGATCCTTGTTGCCTACTAAACTAGAGATAGCTGCGACGAAGTTCTGTAAGATCCAACTGTATGCAGTTTTATGACAGAAGAGAGAGAGGGAGAGACGCAATGACGTATTACTGCACAGCGTCCTTGAGACGACTAGACTGTTTCGACATAAAGGTCATAAGCTGGTTGGCTGACTAGAATCAAATAATTACTCAACGTCAATCATTATAAATATTGAGAATAAAACAAAGCCCAGTGTATTGAACTATTTTTTGGGCACAAATTGTATGCACTTTTGTACATTGCTTCTGAGGAATTTAAAGTGGCCCGGGGCGTGGCTATTGGCCCCTGGCCGCGCCTTCTCCCCACAGTTCTTCCCAGGGTTAGATGAGGAACTGCAACATTACGATAATTCGACTATGTCTAGCCTTAAAATTTTGATATGGACTTTGCTTCGGTCAAAGACATTTAACATTAATAGTAATAGACCGGACAAAGCAAATAAAAATTTTGATCCTAAACTTATTACCAATTGGTAGTAAGTTACTCAATCTAGTGTCACATCACGGCACGCGACCGTACTAGACATTTGACATACCATTGACTTTTGAGATCAAAATGTTTATATGAAACGTATCCCAATGCCCGCTCTATAACCTATTACTATATTTAAATCTCTCTGGCTTTGTTATTCAAAAAATACTGCTAGAGAAATTCTATCCAAATCGATTCAGTTGTTTTACCGTGAAAAGGCAACAAACTATGAGGAAAACAGAGATCATCATCATCACCAGCCTATATATGTCCCCACTGGAGGGGCTCAGGCCTACTCTCCTACAGAGAGTGTATGGGCCATAGTCCACCACGCGGGCCCAGTGCGGATCGGCGGACTTCACATGCCTGTTCAAGACATGCAGGTTTCCTCACGATGTTTTCCTTCACCGTTAAGCAATCGGATAATGTACTTGAATTGAAAAACAACACATAGGTACACGGCTGGATTCGAACCCGGTACCCTCAGATTGAGAGTCCGCGCCTTATCCACTGCGCCACCGACGCTTCGGACAGAGATACTTTCTCATTAATAATATCAGCAGTTTAATTATACACGAGTATGTTATTACAGAGCTGGCGTGTGTGCTACTACGGAGCTGGGATCGTTGGTGTGGTCATTGTCATTCTCACATTCTTCACACTGCGCGACCCGCCGAGGACGTCCATTGGTGAAGAAAGTAAGCCATATTTGACCATCACACTTACGTTTCAGAGTCCTCTACAATGAACGTGATCGTCGTCAGAGGGCTCGCTATAATCAAGGAGTATGAAGAGAGCGTGAACTCTTTTTGGTTCTAAACAAAACTCGCCGCTTTATGTTGGGCGAGATAGACTGATACAGCGACAATTTACATGACACTGTATCAGAAAGGGACAACGAAAAAGAAATCAATGCGTGTTTCGAATTAATTTTTAGGGTTCCGTACCCAAATGGTAAAAATGGCCCCCTATTACTAAAACTCCGCTGTCCGTCCGTCCGTCTATCATCAGGCTGTATCTCCTGAACCGTGATAGTTAGGCAGTTGAAATTTTCACAGACGATGTATTTCTGTTGCCGCTATAACAACAAATACTAAAAAGCAGGATATGATAAATATTGATCGGGCTCCCGTGCAACTAACGTGATTTTTTTGACATTTTTGTAGAAAATGGTACGGAACCATTCGTACGCGAGTTCTACTCGCACTTGGCGAGTTTTTAGTATAGTGATAGTTGAAGGTTCGTAAAAGTTCTCCTTTTTATCCCCATCGAGCTAGTAGTTCAAGTGGGATAAGTTCAGAAGTACACCCGGATGAAGTCGCTGGCAAAAGCTAGTACCTATAGAATACAGATGGTTATTATATCTGAACATCAGATTTCGATGGGGCATACAATACAAATACAGGCGTGAGGACCTACAGCAACAAAGGCTTGCGTTAATGCTTTGGTTTTTTAAAAAAAGGTGCTGGCAACCACAAGCCTGGTGATGCAGAAGCTGGCAAGAAGATACCCCAAGTAACGATCTGGAGAGTAATCTCTCAGCCCAGGATTGTGCTGCTCTGCATAGCTGCCTCCATCAGACATTGTGGTAAGTCTAGCTCAAATAATGGGGATGGGGAATGGGGAAAAATATTTTTGTCTAAATCGATAGTCCATGTAAAAAGGTAAATACCTCTATCAAATTTTTTTCGATACAACTAATACTTTTTAGTACAACCCGCCAAAAAATAATTCTAGTCTCGCGGTGCTAAAACGCTCTATATAAATCGGGTCGCATTTGTGACGTCACGTGTTTTAAATCGTTAAAATGTATGAAGCTTGTACGATATTTTGAGTTATCTCGTAAAATAATGTTTTTCTGTGTTATATACCCCTATAATAAAATGTTCAAAATGCAAAGAGAACATTAAATCTAATAAGCATATTACTATTCGAGAAACTAAATTTTTACGACATTTAGTCCTTGCAAAATTCAAATAAAAAATCAACCCAATCTAATTTGGCATCTTCCCTATTGACTGACTGACTAGGGTAAGGCATTTTCTTTGTCCGCCTGGCTAGCGAAGCCAGCGCCTTATTATCTCGAGGCTTCTGGCAATGGCCTTGTCATCACTTACCATAAGGTAAGATGAAGTGCATCAACCATCAAATGCAAACCCATTATGTATACTATCTGATACAATAAATCATAATGAAAGGCATTTTCAAGATTCAAGATTCACTTTATTTACCTAGTAATATGAACATTACACTCGGCACGTCAAAATATTACATATTTGCATATTAAAACTATACTTAATTATCCTAATTATATTAACCTTAACATTTAAATAGAAATGGACATTTCATTAGTCAGACGTAATTCTATGAATTCGTTAATAGAGTAGATGGGACTGATTTCGAAAAATGATTTTAGTTTTTTCTTGAATTCGCTAAAAGGCAATCGGCAAATCTTAAGTGGGAGTTTATTGTACATTATTATTTTTATGTGGCGACCTTGTTTCATTTAACATAACTAGTTATAGATCGGACAAACCAAACAAAATTTCAATCCTAAACTTGTTACCAATTGGTTACAAGTCACTCAGTCTAGAATGACATCACGACACGCGACCTTACGAGATATTTGATGTACCATTGACTCGATAGTAAAGTTTTTATGAACATTTTCCCAACGTGCACTCTATAGCCTAGATTTAAATATCTTTGATCTCAAATAACATTTATATTTTGAAGTCACTGACGTCTTTAAGAAATTATTATTAATTATCTAATTTTAGATTAGATTAGATTACGATTTAGATTGCGCTCTTCTATTCTGTCAGTTTCAGAAATACATTATACAGAGAAGAACTAACGTGTCCAATAGTTTCAAATACATTTATATAAAACTAAATGACAAAGTTAAACGTTTTCAAAACATGAGTCATCCTCTTTGTTATAAAAGTAATAACTTTTTATCATGTTTATACAAAAACTTCAGATTAAGTTTATGCTACAATAGTTTTATGTTCTAGAAATATATTAATATTAATAAGTGCATATATAATTAATTTATTAAACACAGACCAAAAACTGGCGTTCTTAATCAAAAATGACAATTTCGGAAGAGAAAAAAAACACAGGCGCGAGTCCGACTCCCATACCGAGGGTTCCGTACAGAATATGAAGGATAATTACCATACTGAAATAATAGTAAATAATAGGTAAGGCCAATGAGCAATGATATAACAAAAAGGTCAGTCCGATTAAATCGTAAATGTGATTCTTATGTTTTAGCTGTAAGACATTGCTTCTTGCCAAATTTCAGTATTCTAGATCAATGGAAAGTAGCCTATATAGGTTTTGATTCCTTATGCCAAGGGGAATCATCAAAATATCGGTCGTAAAAAACGCCCGCATCTTTTTATTACGTTAGAAGATTTGATTTTGCACAGATCCAAATGATTGCAAACTTGAGTATTATTAATTTCAAATCTATACTTCCACGCATTCCTGGGAAAAAAGGTATTGACAGACAAACAGACAGAGAACAAAGGGTTCATTTTTCCTTTTGACGTACGGATCCCTAAGACGCGAATTAACTAGCTAGACTATTTTAATAACAATGTAGTGGTTAAGGAACTTTTTTTGTCACCACCAAAAAAACTCTCAAACCCAAGTACGAGTGTGACACTTTGAGCTACGCACATAAATTAGTTTTCGACAAAGTATTCCGCAGTTCAAAAAGACTTTGTGGCCGGGTGCTAAGATTCATAATACGAGTTTGACATTAAATTCTGCCTGTCACATTTTACCAATCACCTCTTGCGGAGTCACGGTTTGCCGTGTCTGTCGCCAGCTCAAGGATACGGCTTCTTGTCTAATAAAAGGCATTGTGCGCCGGAAATTGTCTCACATTGTTCTACAAGAGTGGGTACGATCCTTCCGTGAATGCGACGAGGTACCAGGAAGGCATAAAAACAGAGATAACGCTCCTAAAGTGATGTCGAAAATCAATGAGCGTGTGCTAAATGTGAGACAAAGACAACGCGACATCGGATTACGTGCCCTACGCATTATTATTTTTATTTATTGATATGATATAATATATTTAACGCGTTCAAAAAGAACTAGAAACTGACTTCAATTACCCTAAAAGTCTACTTTTATTGAGGCCAATTTAAGATTTATATAGTTTTTTCATGGATGCCATTGTCAGAACTGAACCAAATTGGACCACACTGGAAGCACCACCTTTCAAATAATAAAATAATCATCCAAATCGGTTCACCCAGTCAAACTTCCTTACAAAACAATAATAAAATTCGACGGGTACGTCGAATTGACAACCATCTCCTTTTTTGAAGTCGGTTAAAAACCAACACTTGTATTCTTATTTAAAATCTTAAATTTAGTTTTAAACTCAAACTTTTGGTCGCGGCGTCTGTGTGGGCTTGAGAAATCGTCATCATTAACTGTACCCTATGCCCTTCTCCATGCTAAATGCTAAGTCCGTCATTGATTCTAGTTCGCATTAGAAAAGACACGTCGCCGTGTCAAAAAACATCGATTCCTTTATATCCTGAACAGAATTCAACCGTGCATAACCTTTTCTATTCAAACAATTATTGAAGAAAAACATGATTCGATTACATCGAATTCAATCATTCAAAATGAAGGAAAAACCTTCATTTTTCGACACGGTATAAACACGTGCTTTGTTGCACTTAGTAATTGAAAAGACCTTCGAAATCTAGGCCTGTTTTCCTTTCGCTGGGTCATTTGCATTATTTAGGAATGTTAAGTTACTTTATTTAGGTCCTTGTATGGTTAGGTCTATGTTTCTAAGCTTGGTCCGAATTGAGGACATAAAAAACCCATGTCTTAGCCTGGGTGTCATAAATAATAAATAAAATAAAAAAGGTTTTATTTTCCCTCCCCACAACATCATATATCTAGTTACAGTTTTTTATATTTTATACAAGTAATATAGTAGTTGTGGGAGAGCTGGTTCCCAAACTAAGCTCGAGGCCTGTGTTATGGGTAACCAGGTCTACACACACGGAATTCTTGTCTCATAAAAACCTGTGAACTATGAGAATCTAACCGCCTCCGTGGCCTAACGGATAAATCTTGGATTCACAATACGGTGAGTCCGGGTTCGATTCCCAGCGGGGTTACATATCGGTACTTGGTTTGCTTGGTGGTAGAGCATTTGGCTAGCTACCACAATGCTACCTAAGTCTGCCGCCAAACAGTAGTATTAATAGCACTGTTGTGTTCCGGTATTAAAGATAGCCGAGCCAGCGCCCCATTAGGTTGAGGCTTCTGGGAGCGCACGCTTACCATCCAACGCCCTTATCTTCACTTACCATCAGGTAAGATGAAGGCCAAGTACAAACCCATCATACATTAAATTTTAAAAAACTTAACTGCTACGGCACTCACCAACCAGATTGGATTTTCAAGCGAAGCGAAGTAAATACCCGTCCTTGCTCCACACGGGAAGCACCACCTTTCAAATAAATAAAAAATCATCCAAATCGGTTCACCCAGTCAAAAGTTCTGAGGTAACAAACATTTTAGAAACATACCCGTCGAATTGATAACCCCCTCCTTTTTTGAAGTCGGTTAAAAAACTCATTACTTCTACTTCTACTATAGTAGGTATGTGGAACAGGGAAATTAAGGCCCGGATTTGAGATTGTAATCATCATCATGAACATTAATAAGCTGTTGGGGTCAAAGACATTGAATATTTCTTGAAAATTTAAAATCCGAATGTATTTTACTCCTCCACGCGGTACATCGCTAAGAAGCAAAAACAGTACCTAGTTTTCCGTTTTTGTATGATTAAATGTACATTATGTCGGAATAAACTCATCAAAACTTTTCATTTTATTATATTTAAGACTAGCATTTCGTGTCTGTTCCAACCCGCCCATCTGTATTTTATGTGACATATAATCTAACCTACCTTCCCTTCCTTCCTCATTTGTCAAAATATGACATGTATGTATGAAGGTACAGTCGAGTACAAAAGGATGTATCCACTTTTGTACCATGTCACATTCACCCTTTCTCGTTCCTATGCAGTTTGTTGAGGGAAATGACAATTTGAATTGAATATGATAAGGTACAAAACTGGGTACATATTTTTGTCCTCGAATGTACTATATATACAAAGGTTGCTGAAATCATAAACAATCCTTTTGACTTCGCTGCAGTGAGGAAAAAGAGCAGACAATATAATGTCAGCACTCGTGAAATGGAAGACAATCTAGTCTATATATAACTATCTATGCTATATTAAATCTAATTTGGCATAAACCTGGTACAACGAGTACAGAATGCATGCGCTCGGTTTTGTTTCCATATTCCACCTCGTTCTCATGTTACACCATTCCTTAACAACTGTAACATTCTTAAAATGAAAGGTCGACAGAATTTGCTACTAGCTACTTTATTATTTGGTGTTATCAATACTAAACAACCTGATTATTTATATCGGAAATTAAATTGGCGTCAGTCACAACGAGACTACTGTGCTAGAATATGTTCTAAAGTATTTACTGTTCCTAAATAGGGTTGCCAGGTGTTAGGATAAAGCAGGACATACGTAGGATTTTTGATTGCTTGTCCGGCCAAAATAAGCGGCATCCGGCCTGTTAGGATTTAGGTAGGATTTTTCAATTTCGAAATTCGCGCGCGGATCGAGATCGAATCACGCCTAACGAGTATCAATGTCCGCGCCGGCCGACGCGGCCACAACGCAAATGTTGAGAGAGTGTTCTCTTTGATTGGTCCAGCAGTGGACCAAACAAAGAAACAAGCTAAACGTTAAAACAATTTCCAAAATTTTAATTGTAGAGTATAATTTAAAACACATGTCATGCAAAGACTTTCATGATAACATATTAAAAGAAAAAGAAGTTTTAAAGCAAATTTCTGCTAACGAAAAATATTAGGTTATTAGTTGTTGTCATACTTGTCATACAAGCTTTTAAAGTTTAAAAGTTTAGTTTTGTTTAAATAAAGGAGAAGTTATGTTTTGTTTTGTTTAAATAAAGGAGAAGATATATGTTTTGTTTCGCTTACGTTACGTTGATTTATTTTTGTTGTTATGTTTAATTTTGATAATGTTAAGTAAGAAAATAATTTTTGTTTTGTTATAATATAACGACTGATGATTAAGAGAGTTAGAGACTGATTTATAATAAAGAAATATTAGCTTGATTTTGCTTTTGTTTTATTAAAATGCAATCAGAAAATCCCGGATTTCCATTTTTTTTAAGTAACACCAAAATTTTTCAAAAATGTGAGGCGTCCGGATTTTTCGACCGAATGTTAGGACAAAAAAAATTAGTTTTACACTTTTTATAAAAAAATGGACAAAAAAAACAAGATGTCCGGATTTTTTACCCAAATGTCAGGACGAACTCACAGGTCTGTCCGGCTTTTGCGTCTGAGGACCTGGCAACCCTATTCCTAAACATAAAACTGCAGCGTTCCGCGGAAGTTTTCGCTTTATGGCCTCTAAATGTTGGAACGATTTACCGCCACCAATACGGATATTAAAAAATAAGTTCAATTTTAAAAATAGCTATAAAAGTCACTTACTTACAATACAAAACTATTTTTCTTAAGAGGCTTATTACTTGCTTATTAATTATCTCCTTTATCTCCTACCTATCATAGCACTGTCCTATAAATGTCCATATTCATGTTTATTTCCTTCCTTCATGTTAAACCTTTGTTCCCTTCTATTATATATTTCTTTTTCTTTTCCTTTCACACCTTCTAGGCTCTAGCAGAATTACCAGCGTTGTGGGCTCGTAGTCCACAACACTATGCTGAGCTAGGGCCTTTTTGCTGGCATGATACATTGCTATAAACTATGCTGTTACTTCTATTGTGTGTTCTTCTTCCTATGTGTGTGTGTGTGTATTTTGTTTTTATGTGTATTGTGCTGGCAAATAAATGATAATCTAATCTAATCTAAACCTGCGTTTGCAAGTTCATCCTGCTTTCGCAGACGTAATCCGCCGAAAGAAAAAACAAGACTGCAATATTTTTATTAGTTACATCGATAATGTCGTTTTAGCGTAGTCTCACACGCTTCAAGCCTTGAAGGTTATGTTATTTCTAAATCTTTACGTATATCGCTTTGAGGAGGCGTGTATGCATACTCTATATCTCTCTCCTCTTATTATATGACTTTGTTTTGTTTCTCAGGCGGGATGTGCTTCGCTTACAACGCGGACCTCTACTACCGGGACTACTTCCCGGACGTGGACCTGGGCTGGTGGCTGTTCGCAGTCACCGTGGGCATAGGATCTGTGGGCGTAGTGGCCGGCGGCGTCATCTCAGACAAGTAACAACTTCATTATTCATTACTGGTAGACGTAGGGACGTAGCATTAGATCCGGGATCAGATCAAAGAAATACCAGTGCAGTGGGCCAGCGGATTTGTGGACTGGCTGCGACCTGACGTTACATTACTTACACATTCAAAACTCGACGCGCGCTTCACGGCATGCCTCTTAAAACTGAGCTTCACTTGATACATTTTACCATGGTACAATACAACTAAGGATGTTATTTACGAAAGTAGGACAAGCTTAAGCTCGTGCACAAGTATACGATTCGTTCTGCTAACAGTTAACAATAAAATTAGAAGTTTTAGAACCGAGGACCGCAGCTGATGACATATGCTTGTCCCGTGAATTCACCCAGCTGTCATAGGAATGACTTACCAATCTGTCACAGGAATGACTTAGCATAATGTTTTACCATGCATTTTACCAGACTTCATGCATCGTGTTCTATATTCAAAACTTTACCAGCCAGTGCACGTATCCAAGGGGACCGCAACCATGTAGATCGACAACTCTAAAGTACTTTAAATTGTCATCAGCTGCATAAGTAACCGCCTCCGTGTTCTAATGACAACATGCTTGTACACACGGCTACACATCAAGTTATACATTTCCAGTATACTCAGACCTCGCATTAATTGTACTCCCGCACGATGCTAGTTTAGCTTATACTGGAAATGTATAGCTAGACCTTTAGCCGTGCGTACTTTCCCAGTGAGGGTACCTATCGGTACTCGGTTTGCTTGGTGGTAGGACATTTTCTATGTCCGCCTGGCTATCTATCACCATGTGAGCTAAGTCTGCCACCAAACAGTAGTGTTAATAGCACTGTTATGTTCCGATCACAGCCAGCGCCTCATCAGATTGAGGCTTTGGGTGCGCAAGCTTACTACCCAACGGCGTATCGTCATTTACCGTCAGGTGAAATGAAGGCCAAGTGCGAATACTTACATCAAAAAGTTCACAGTTGGACATAAGCTTCCGCCATAGATTGTAACATAAGATGTTTTTGAAGGGATTTGTAAAGGGCCCTTTATTAAATACTTTAACAGCATAACCCAAAAGTATTTAATAAGTAAAGAAATACTCTCGTCCCAAAACACCAAACTATTTATTGTCCACAGGTTCGTTGCAAAGATGGGCATCAGATCGCGCGTGCTAATCCTGGCTGTATCCCAATTGGTGGCCACACTACCCGCCTTCGGGTCCGTTGTGTTTGGACCTCTGTGGGCTATGATCACTCTCGCAATTTCGTACTTTTTCGGTAAGTAAAGATTGTGCTGCAACATAATATCAAGTCAACCAAAAAATAGAAATAAAAGCCTAAACCGTCAGAGTAATAGATTATATAAGTAAAATCTTGTTTAGCATAAACCTGCGTCTGTAATTCTATCCTGCTTTCTCACAGGTAATCCGCCAAATGAAAAACAAGACTGCACTGTTTTTATCAAACCGTCGATTACCACCTTGTAACTACACAATCTGTCCAAAATTGAATATAATAATCGAAAGAAAAAATCTCAGGTCACATGTCTTTCAGGAAACGAAAAAAGAAATACGTTTAGGTAAAATGCCATTTTAGGTATAGGTCTAGCGCTTAACTGAGTCAGTTCCTGCGGTATGGTAGCGACACGGGGGGTGTGTTTACCGTTGGTTTACGGAATGTCAAACGACACAATTACGCATACACGCGCGTCGTTTTTTAAAGACACGACATAGCTCGACGAGTCAGTGAGCTGAAGTGGCAATAGGCAGGCACAACGCTCGAAGAACCGATAACCGGTGGGGAGGAAAAGTTCTCGAGTGGCGACCACGTACCGGGACGTCCTCCTAGTAGATGGACCGACGACCTGGTTAGAGTCGCAGGGAGTCGCTGGATGCAGGTGGCTCGGGACCGGTCGATGTGGCGTGCCATGAAAGACGCCTATGTCCAGCAGTGGACGTTTCCCGGCTGATGATGGTGATGATGATGCGCGTCGTTTGACGTTCCGTAAACACACCCCCGTGCCGCTACCACACCGCAGAAACCGACTCAATTAAGCGCTAGACCGCGCGCGCTATAGTACGCTGCCACGTCGGAAGATTTTATGTGGTTTTATCTTATCATCATCAACAGCCTCTACTGCATACTACTACTACATACTCGTATATCCCCGTCGTGGTGGACTATGGCCCATACACTGTCTGTAGTGGAGTAGGCCTGAGCCTAGATGAGATGATGAAGTAGATAGATATAGTTCCTTTTCTGACGCACGGATAGCGCCAATCGTCGCGTGGCGCATAAAAACACCGGTCACGTGATAGTCGAAATACGCACATTCGAAGCCCGCGTGAGCCGTTTCACATGGCCGCTTCCTACGCGAGCTCGATTACAAAATGTTGTGATTGTGCCGCTTGCTTTTGACGTGACAACGTCTTATAAATTGGTTTGCCGGGTGACACTTCAAGAAACTGCGTTACGCTCCGCTCACGTTATGCGCTCACAATGAGAGCGAGTGAGAGGCACGCGTCCCTTCCACTCGGGCATGGTTAGCCTGCCTAAGAGCGAGAGAGACAGACATAAAAAGTAAATATAATTCTTTGTATAAATAAATGTTTTAAATTGTTACTATTATTTCATCCTTCTTCCTACTATACGAATGAATATTCACATTAAAATTAAAGTCGTTGTCACGTAAAACTTTCGCCCGTATACCGACTTTACAGGCAACCAATTTTTTTTTAATCGTCCGAAACTGTGGTAAACCACGACAAACGGTTTTCAATGAAACACTTTCAAACCCCACCACATGTTACAGATAATATTATATTGGTATTTACTAATTGTGTTCAAATCTTTACTCCCCAGCTGAGATGTGGTTCGGTATAGTGTTCGCAATACTCGTCGAGATAGTGCCGCTGTCGGTGCGCTCGACCACAGTTGGGGTCTTCCTGTTTGTCATGAACAACGTGGGCGGCAACCTGCCCATCCTAGTCGACCCAGTCTCCAAGGCGATCGGATACAGAGAGGCTATCATGATCTTCTACGCTGGCTTCTATGGAATTAGTAAGTCTTTCCATATATCCAAAACTTTAATCACGCAACCTAGTTGCTAAAATCTAAGCCCGCGATAAGCAGTGTTCATAGCACTGTTGTGGTCCAGTAATGACAGGTAAATTAACTATTGACGAACTTACCTGAATTTAGTATTGCAAAACGTGTAGAAAATAGATGAATGTGTTTTCTATCTACAACTGGGTTTTTATGTATTTATTTTACAGAATAAAATTTTTAAGAAAACGCAATATGGACCAGCAGGCATGTTTTCTATTAAATAAATCATATACATTTATTTTCGTCGACGTATTTTTACCAAATAATTGTCTCTTAACAATAAAAGAATTATTTGTGTCCACAGGTAGCATATTATTCTTCCTAACAATGTTCCTTATGGACGGGCCGGTGGAGCCAAAGCCCGTAACAGAAACCAAGCAGAACGGGCTCGACAATAGAGCATTTACCAACGATGAGTTGCCAACGAGAAATGGTAGAACCGTACCTATAGCACCTCATGATAATAGCAGGTTATAGATATTGTGATAGATTCGATTCAATTTAAAACGGGCTGATGAATTAGGTTAGTACCCACAGTGGGCGCCAGTTATATTGGTCTCACAATGAGCGCCAAATGGGCGCCAATTTTTAGCTGCTAGGTATGCCAGGTGAAAAGTTGTACAGTGATTCGAACAACTACGATGCAGTGATTAAAAAGAAATAAATCTACTTACATCTCGATTACATATAATTTCATATCACCACTGCTGCAGAGGTACTGAATTGTTTGTCCTCGATATATTTACTTCAAATGAGCGCCAATTAAATTAGTCCCACAATGAGCGCCAACTAAGGCCCAAAATGGGTGCCAATTTTCAACTACTGAGTATTCCAGATAAAAAAGCGTTCCAGTGACAAAGCCGAATGCCGAAATTATGGATAACGAATAAGCATATTGTATATTATATACGTGATGCCATAATTGCACCTTTAACAAGTATAGATCACGCAGCGATACAAATGCTATCTACAACTACTATCAATTAATATTCCTTAACTTGGTATTTGATAAGCAACACCATTACGTTATTTATCGTTCTCACCTGCAATTAACTCTTGCCATCCTATGACATTGTATATAAAAATATTAGATAATACTGGTTCCTTTTTTTACATTGACAAGTTAATACAGAATGTGCTACATAATTTTGATAGAACATTCTCACAGCTCAATTTTCTGAGCCTTTACTTTCGTATAGAAAAGAACAATGTTAGAGAGAGAGAGAGAGAGAGAGAAAGGGGCTAGCAATATAATAAAACTTCTTAGACTTCTTTGTTAACTTGTCAGTGCAGATGCATGTGTAAAAAGTATTGTAATTTATTTTTAAGTAGTTGATAGTGAATAAAGTTGTTATATGATGGTTTCAAGTAGATTTTACAATGTCTGTATACTTTAAGTATCATGTTTGTCGTGTTTAATGAGTTCACAATAGAAATTCTAATTCAAATATGCTCTTAATTATATGTATTTTGAATTGAAGAACCAAGTGAAGCAGTTATCGTGTGATATTGATTGATATTTGTACATATTTATTATTAGAATTAATTAATGTAAATAAATGTTCAATGTTTTTAAGTTGGTGTTTAATTTTAACATTTAAATATAAAAATAATAAATGTTATTCGAAAAGTCTACTATTAAACGTAAGCGTCTTTTCCATGAGGGCTTTTAATGAATTTTTGAACTTTTTTGGCTTTTGAACGGTACTGCATGTAAAGACAAATCGATGCTAGAATAACACGCAAAGTTCATTTAAAATCATGTTTGTATTACTTATTATGTCTATCTTTACTTTGAAATATCTGGGAAACGTGCCGCTTTAGGCCACTATGTTTTTTAATTTTTTGTTCATACAATAGTCCTATATCGATATACATCAGCAAAATTGTATGCTGCCGACTTGAAAACAAAAACAAGATGGCAGCCAGTCTCTAAGGCCAAAATCTTCTAGCCCCTTTGGCAAATGTTTAGGCCTATTTAATATGTATAATTGGTTTAGAATAAAACTATAATATACCACATATAATCATATAATATTTGAAGAATGCGCTATACACTAAGATTTGTTTAAAGCCAACTATTATTCTACTGCCGTTAGAACTTTACTCTTTCCTTGGGATTTGTACTTGAAAAGTTTTTCTTTCCTCCGTGACTTCCAGCATTTGGTCTCTTCTTTGGACAGCACATAGTCTCCACTCACAACTACTGCACTGACTTTGTCTGTAAATACGAGCATTATCATCATCATCGGCTGCATAAGTTGAACATGAACCTTCGTCATGGATTGCTACAGACTTTCCATAACCCCTTTTGGCATAATCATCATGATTGGCAGGTGAGTTGGTGCTCACCATCAGATGTTATTGATATATGACCAAAAAGAGTCATATCCACAGTTAGGATGATCTAAAGGTCACATATTAATCAACAGCCTATACATGTCCCCACTGCAGGGGCTCAGGCATACTGTCCTACAGATTGTATGGGCCATAGTCCACCACGCGAGCACAGTGCGGATTGGTAGACTTCACACACACATTTCCTCATGATGCTTTTTGTCACCGAAAAGCCAATGGTAATGATTTTTATCATTTGTACATAAATTTAAAATTACAATTTGGAACTCATTGGTACGAGAAAAGATCGAACCCAGACCTCGATTGTTCAACGATGGAAGCTCTACCCAACGCAACAAAATAAACCGACATTTTGCTATACAAGTATTTTGAATCTATTCTATTGTCACTAGCGCGTCAAACCTTCCCCAAGCCTCGTCATAACCATGGTACTGTTGGTAAGCGACGATAAAGTCGTAGAATGGAAGCTTACATGTCCAGAAGACTCAATGAGGCACTGCCTCACAAGTCTTATTGTGTAGTGTAGGTTGTAAGGTCGATAATTGACCTCATTTGTCAGAGTTGTTGAGCCGCCTTAGCCCTCTGACATGCCTCATGATGTCAGCTACTACCTGTTGTACACCGACTTTATGGCTACTAAACTAACCAGGCATAAATTCCTATCGATGCTCAAAGACGGAGCTATGCTTGATAACTTCTGAAGTCATGATATGTGCAAAAGCTAGTGGTGCATCACAATAATTTAATACTTGACATGAGCACTAGTGAAAACATGCAGAATGCAGGGAAAGAGAAATTTGATTTATATACCATCTTCATTTAGATCATCTTCTATTGTTTTTCTTTCTTTTTTCAACTTCTTCGACTTCTTATTGTGGTTCTTAGTGTAATTGTCTTTTGGTTCTTCACATGAAAGAAATTCACTAGAGTCTGAAAATAGTTTTATGCCTCCTTTGATTTTCCTTTTTCTGGAAATAAATATATCATCATCAGGGCCATAAGTCAATGGATGAACATTTCATCTTCATTTTCTAGGGAGGTTTGTACAGTTCCCTCTTTACTGTAAGGATAGGATGTAACAACGACGGTCCCGTCCCAAAGGGTCATCAAATTTATGGCCATAAACCCTAGGAACAAAATCTGAACTTCCTTTATTGGTTGAGTGAGACCCATGTGCCATACAAAGATATATATGATTTATGGTTTCAAAATTGTACAAAATTGATTAAAAATAATTAACGCGTTCAAAAAGAACTAAAGACTTCAATTGCCTAAAAAATTTAGTTTTTGTTGATTTTCTCAAAGAGTGATCAATCAATTTCAATAAAATTTATATGGGACCACCTCTGAAGTATGCTCTATAAAACAAAAAAAGAATTATCAAAATCGGTTCACTGTTGGCGCATAACACACATACAAAAAAACCATACCTATCGAATTGAGGACCTCCTCCTTTTTTGTTGAAAAGATATGGATAGTGTTGAATAAGGTCTATGACTTGATATTGCAAAAACCACCACATGACATCATAAAAATACACATCAGAAGCCTAAATTAAAATCCTTAAAGCATTTAAAAAATGTATAATGGGTTTACACTTGCCCTTAGTGAAAATTGTTTCATTGGATGGCAAGTATGCACATCCAGAAGCCTCAAGATGGCGTTGGCTCTGCTACCATTCATACTGGAACACAACAGTGCTAATCACACTGCTTTTTGGCAACATATGTAGTTACCATGGTAGTAGCTTGAATGAAATTTGTTTGTTTATAGTAATAAATTACTGAAACAGACAAAGTATAATCAAAGATGTTCTTTTAATTTACTCACTTGACACCATTCTCTTGAATATTGTCGACAAACTCTACATTCTTCTGTATTACTGCCGACACTTTGTCACCAATTTGCTTCTGCATGCGTTCAGGGACTTTCACATCATTGTAGTGGCTGGACACATCCAAATATCGTTCAGATTTTTGTTGTGGCACACCTGGCAACAACAATTTAATTAAATATGAAATGATACAATGCTATAAAGACAAGCCACCTAAACTGAAATTTCATTGTTCTCACTCCAAAGAGCTTTCACTTTGCTCAATTTCCAACATCAAAAAAACATGCTGGGCCTAACCTATTGGATTTTCAAATAAAAATAAGAACTACATTGAACCGTGACATTAAAAAAATTACAGAGTCTGTACATATGCATGAAGACTCCTTGTTTCCACGCAAATGTTGTCTACAGTTATTAAGAACAGGTTCCGTGCAATATCTGTGACAGACTAGTACACTTCAGGCTGGTCAGATTCAGCACTTGGCCTAGTGATTTACTTGCTCAGTGACTTGGCCTTCTTGTCATCCAACGGTAAGTGACAATCAACTAACATGCTTCTACCCAGAAGCCTCAAGCAAATAAGGCATAAGGTCTCTATCACTACTTTTAATACCGGAACACAACATTAGTGATTATATGCTGTGCGCGGCAGACAGGTTGTAAATAAAGTAATTGATACCTTTAGTTGATAATTGTTCTATTCCCCGTGATTCGTTTATCAACTTTGAAAATGATGTATCAACCGCCTCCTTAAAACGAGATAAATCTTCGTCTTCTGAGGATGAGTCAGACATTGTATACACAGAGCAAATAAACACTCCGTTTTAATTGTTTAAAATAGAATCCAACACCAACAATTCGATCCCAAAATCACAACACTTGAACAACCAACACATTCCGAAGAAGAAAAAAAGCAAAAGAAACAGCGCACATTTAATTGACTTTAAGCTACACATTTAAAATGAGCAATTTTCTTTTTATTACAAGCGCGTTACTTGCTAATTGAGAAAGTCTCAGCTTTTTCTGCATCTTTCTTGCTTATAGAATGAAATATTCTATTTTATCTAGATTCAATATACACTAATAAAATTCATAAAATCATTCATCTTTTGAAATCGCGTGAAATGCTTTATAAACAATATGCTATATGGCATTTTTTGACAATCAGCTGATTACCAGATTTGGAGGTTAGGAAGGGTTCTATTGATTTGAATTTAAACACGAAATATTTGTTATTTTTCAATGTAAATTTATCCTTTTACGTTATTAAATTATTATAAAGTACACCGGAAATGTCGGAATATACAACACCACCTCCGACCGATCCTGATCTAGTCAAATTCATTGAAAGGGATGACTACGACTCTTTAGCGAAATATTTAGTCGGAAATATTTACCATTATCGTGAAAATATAATAATACCGAGGATGTTGGGACCTATTGTAATCAAGACGAACGAAGAAAAAATGATCGAAGCTACTGTGGAAAGTTGCCCTTTCAAATCAATTACAAGTTGCATCATAGGTGAGTTTGGCGGTTTATTATTGCTTTACGTTTGTTAAGTAGTGCCCGCGTCAAACTTCCAGTATGACTACTAACAATTTATTTTTAATCATTTTAACTCTAGGGATTTGGTCTGTTTCGCTATACAGTAAATATCTTGTTTCAGGCTACGGTCTTGGGGCTGCAGTAGGTCTATTCACATCATCACTGATGCCCAACGTCACTGATACGACAGCACAACAGACCCAAACAGCTAGAGAAATCCTCAGAGAAATGAAAGGATCTATGTTGAGCTATGCTAAAAATTTTGCTATCCTGGGTGCTGTGTTCTCTGGGGTTGAATGTTGTATAGAAAGTGCTAGAGGGAAATCAGATTGGAAGAATGGCACTTACGCTGGGGGTATTACTGGTGGATTGATTGGCTTGCGAGGTAACTTATACTGTTTTTGGTTTATTATATTTGGCCATTGACTGTGGATTTGCCTATGTGGATTTCCTATGTGTCAATCTAGATCATAGTTTATGTGCCGAATCTTCTATAATATAATAATCTTATATATATAAAGTATATATTATATAAACTCAAATCGATCCAGACAATTAAGCATGATTGACTTTGACTATCATTCAAATGTCAATTTATAATATTAATACAATTGGCTTGGCCAGATATGAATAAAGTATGAATTTTTCAGTCAGGTGATTGAATGTCTTATCAATGTTGCTTGGAAGAAATAGCTTTTTAGCGATAAGGCCACCTAAATGTGCATGTATATTAATATTTTTATATGAAGGTGCAATAAAGAGTATTAGAATGTCATTTTAGTATTATTCCTTTTTCAGGTGGTCTCCGAGCAGGAATATTTGGAGCCGCTGGCTTTGCTGCTTTTTCAACAGTCATAGACTATTACATGCATCAACGGGGATAGTAAAATTAGAATTAAATGACACTGTTACAGGTTATGTGTTTATTTCTAATAGCAGCTACAGCTTCCCAAAAGTTTCATTGAAAGATAAATTACTGCCATAGAAGGCCTGGGAGAATATAACTCAAAAGCGAGCACACTTTCCATCTAACGGCCTTAGCAATGGTCAATACCAAGTGTGAACCCATTGTAGGTATAAAAATAATTATGATGCTATGCTACAATACTATATAATTATGTCATGATAATAAAAGGGAGAGTAGTTCATTAATCCAAGAAAAGAAGTATGATTTTTATACGTCTGAGTCCATCCTACATCCTATATCTTTGTGTGAGACCCAAATAGTATAGTTACTAATAGTGAGACCTTTACTTAAGACTGTGGTTACTGCTCTTTAGGTGAAAGATTTTTTTAGAGCTTGGAACACATACTGGATCCAGGGTTGCCAGCATACGGATTTTATCCCTAAATACAGGGATAAAGTATATGGATACCGATCCTACCCTAGTACAATTTAGTATGAGTAAAAATTAATTACAATTTATATGTTGAATCAATCAATCAAATGACCCAATAGTTATACAAGCTATTGTTACCGATGTGCTTTTATCAAATATCACTCTTGTAACTACTACAGCTGTCTAATAGTTACAGGAAAGGGTGAGCCACCGAGCACTTCTAAAAATGGTTTCATTTTCTTTGCAGCATAATTTAAGAACATAAAAAAATTATTAAGTACGTTTCGTTCCATCATTCGGAACCCTTGTTGCGCAAGTCCTACTCGCACCTTACCCAGTTTTTTAATTAAAGAAGTTATATTATTGGTATATCTGGGGTATTTATTTTGACTAATATTAAGGGATAAAGTTTTTCCTGGTGTTGGCGACACTGACGCAACAACCCGTCATTTAAAAAATAAAAAGCAACGGACAGTTGAAAGCGTAGGGATCGATTTTCTATTTTCCACGAAAATTGTATTAAATAGGCATTTTTGTAAAGAAAATAAAGGTAGTATCTTTTTAAAGTACAGAGTCGCGTAGAACACCGAAGTTCGTACAAAATGAAGGATCCTTTTGTTAACGACTCCGGTATCGATTCTCCTGCTCGGGAAAGTCTGAGAAATGTGGATGGTTGCTACAACAAAACTCTTTTTAAGACCAAGTCATTTGCCAATTCACGACGTGCCTTGCAGTCCGGAGCTGAAAAAATATCACGAACGTTTCGTAGTGTTAGAAATACTTTTGGGAATTGGTCACAGGTAAGAGCACTTATTTTTGTTTGTCTTTGTTTAGAATTCAAGTAAACCAACACAATTTTCTAAGCTTGCTATGACGGGTATTGCTTTTGAGTGTTCAGGTAGCAAAACATCACTCTTCCTATATCTTTATTAATAATTCCCAAAACTTTGTATTATTTCTGAACTTTTCGTCTAGCACTTCCGACTCGGTGGAAGGCGTAGGCATCGGCTTGCGGAGGCTGGATCTCCATGTCGAACGCCATCAACCCCAGTTACTAAGAAGAAACAGGTAAACATTTTAGACAGGTACAACAGAGATGAGAGAATTTTTTTACAAGTAAAGATTCATCCTAGCTGTGTTCTAAATACCTTTGAATCCTTTACACTTATTATTTACCCAGTACCAGTATATTATGTGTGTTCATATTATATTAGTAACTTTATTTATATGCATTTATTTGGTAGCACTATTTAACTACACTGTTTTTTTGGGGTTGCCTGGAAGAGCTAGAGCTTACAGAAATAACTAAAATTTATATTAAATGTTGTATTTACAAGGTACTAGTTAGTATTTATCCTGTAATCACCATCCAAGTGGGCCTTGACTTCTATTATTATTACATAACAGAGGGAAAAAAGTTAAAATGAAATCCTGAGTAAGGTTTCCACTGAATGCCTTGCTCATCTGCTGGCTTAATTGTCAAAAAAGACTTGTAGGTCAGTCACATTGTAATGCCTTAATATTAAGCACATCCTACTCCCTCCAGTAGGTCTGTCAAATCATTGGTGTGTTTTGACAATCTGCCCTGATATATCTTGCTAAATGCTGCAATTTCATGTTGGAAAGTAGCTACCTTCAAGTCTATGTGTATGATGTTGTTATCCTAAGTAAGAGATGTCAACATTCGCATGGCTTTATTTTGGAATCATTGCAGAATCCAATCACAACAGGTGTAGCTTTAAATTTAAGTGGTGAAAAAATAATTTTGATATATATTTCCAGGTGCTAGGTAGAAGTCCTGCCAAGCTTTACAGCCCATTCGGAATAGAGACTCCTCACAGCAGGGATTTCAGAATGTCACCGTATATGCCTGACACACCAGATCATGGGTGAGATACACATACATTCCTTTATAAGATGTTTATTTTCAATTCACGATGCCTTTACACTTAATTTAAGAAAATTAGGTTGTTCTAGCAGGCACATGCCTTGACCCCATTATTAGCAAGCAATTAAAGTCAGTAATGACAATGAAGAAAACTACATGCATACTTTACATAGGTACTTATCAAATTGAACAAATTATTTACTTTGAACCTTTGGTTTTCAGTTTATCTCCAAAGAGACGTACAGGCGTTGCCCACTCCTGGCACCTGCTGGCTAAGAAGAGACCGCGGGCATTGTTCCACTGATTTTGGACCACCTACAAACAAACACACAATTATATCCCACCGCTTATATTAAGGTAGCTTATCTCTTTACTGAGACGATATTTTACGCGACGGTGCTATATTGGGTAGTGTTTAGTATTTATACAAGGTCTTTGTGAAAGAAAGATACTAGGGAACTTAAATTGTTAGCAATTAAACTGTTAGGTTGTATAAGTAAAGGATAACTATAAATCAATTTACATTATTTTCAATTGAGTTGAGCAGCTGATACAGCTTTAAATTTATAATAATGGTCAGTCTTGCATGCTTAAATATTTTTTCAATCTTAGATATGCTCCATTTCATATTTCATTCAAACTATATGTACATTTTTGTGTTCAAATTCGATTTTCAAAAATTGTCATTTTGTATTTATAAAATTGCTTTCCTTTCAGAAAGACCCTGTTTTTAAATGCCTTATTGTACGTCTTTTGACATTGTATGGCAACTGTATATTTGAATTTTATATAAATATGTATTGATTTGCCTTGAAGGTTAAAGGAGTGCTATTCCAGTATTATACTATGCCAAATTGTATGTGCTACTGAAAGGACTTGAGACTGGCCCAGAGATTACCATCATAAATAGCATGTCCAGGAAATGGGGCCATACACGTAATTTATAATGGATGTATATGGAAGTAAGGCCCCCGCCACAACCTCTAAATTTGGGATCACCAAGCATAATCAAAATCACACAAAATTATTAATATATGGTGCTGTGGACTCAATTTGTTTTTAAAATAATTTAAAACACAAGCAAATTGTTTAGTACACTTTTTAATTTTTAAAATTTATTTGATGTTCTTTATGCTTTCAATCCTATACATGGGTGATCAAAATAACTGAAAAGATGTACTAACGGAATATTTTTTTCTTATTATTATTTTCTGTATGGTAGTAAATGTTGGTCATCAACAGCCTATCATGTCCCAACTGCAGGGGCTCTAGCCTACTCTCCTATAGAGAGTGTATGGGTCATAGTCCACCACGCTGGCCCAGTGTGGATTGGTAGACTTCACACACACCTTTGAATTTCTTCTCAGGAGTGTGCAGGTTTCCTCACGATGTTTTCCTTCACTGAAAAGCCAATGGTAATTATTTTTATCACTTTAAAAAAAACAAATAGTCAGGAACAGACACTCCACCCAACAGCTACCATGACTCTTGAATTATTGTCCGATTGAATTATTGTCATGCTGCATTTGTCAGATTTTACGCAAAATCGAATAATACAGGCCACATGTATAAATTATATTCTCTGGATCCATATCTCATGTTCTTTATAAAATACGAGTCTAATAGTTTAAGATTTTTATACATTACGCTTTGCCAAGACAATATTAGACAGCTAATTGCGTAGAATAAGGTTTATATACTTTTGATTAGTTTTTTTAATTGAATTTTAAGCATGGTGGTCTGATGATGCCCCCATCATTTCGATGATGATAGATAGGTTAGTATAAGTGAATGATTTATTTTACCTATTGTATGGCGGCATAAACATATATCGTGTTAATTTACAGATATTAGTTTTTATATAGATGTATCTATTTTATGTAATTTTTACTTTCTTATTATGGGAGCATATCATGTAGTCGACAGTATTGATACCCGATTATGGTAAAAGTTTAGTATGAAACTTTTCTTGTCGAACTCACATTAAGCCACACGTTCACAGAGGGGCCGTTCAAGTATCATGTAAGCAGATTTACTACAATTATTTACCATGCACACATTTACATGCAGTTTTCTTATAATGTATCTGTTTTAACAATAAATTGACGGTAATAATTTATACAAGTGAATAGCGCGCGGTAATTTCCCTACTCGGTTTTAAGCGTACCTAAGCGTGTTAATTATTTGTGGGAATCCCCAAAAAAGCGTTTCGTTTTCAAGCATAGACCGTGTGTGTGTGCGTGGCTAAAGGAAATAGGTGCAGCTGACTAAATGACGTGTAGGCCAAGTAATAATTTCTAGTATTTATGTGAAAATGTCCAATGCTTTTCTCAACCGACTTCAAAAAGGAAGAGGTTTAATTAGAGGGTTTTTTTGTTTAATTTTTATTAATTGGTAGAGCAACTTCATAGGTGGTCTCGTATAAATTTTATCGAAATTGATTAAGCGCTTTTTGAGAAAATCAACAAACTGCAAATATGCACCCAGATAATTCTACCTCTAAAGGTAAACATTTTTAAGGTAGTTGAAGTTGGTTTTTAGTTCTTTTTGAACGCTTTATTTCTTTTGTAACATTCATTAGACAAAGGACTATGTAGCTATTATTTTTCACTGTCAGAAACATAATGCAGGGGAAACACAAATTAAGGAGGTTAAATGTTTTTTGAATCTCATTGTATTGTGTATTTAATTTATTCATTCATAAAACTTATTATTTATAATCATCATCTGTATATGTAAGAAGTATGAAGTGTAAGTGATAATTGTATCATTGAGTATATTAATTATATAACTTTTTCTACAAATATTGGTTTTACTTTAAATCCTTTTAATTTAAATATACGTAAAAACATAATGGCGGCAATTAATTTCAAATACGTACAACTTTAATGGAAGCTATGGTTACACAGCGTGTAACCATTGTAATCTATACAATAGTGTGTAAAAATAAAAATTGTAATTCACTTTGATACTCATTTTTAATAATAGTTTTAGATATTTACTGCACAGAGTCAACTAGTCTATTTTAAAAGAATGTTCGTATGAAACCTTTACCGCCCAAGTGCGAGCTGGACCTAAGCTGGACTCTCGCACCAAGTGTTTCCATAATTCAGTCTAATCGGCTGCATAGAGAAGTCGTATCAGACGTTTTTGTCCTTCGTGAATCATAACTCTTGTTTATTTTTAGGGTCTTTGTCATTATATTCAATTACATCATTATCAACATTCTAATTTAATAGACGAGTTACTAGAAGCACATAAAAATGCTGAGAGATTAAAAGCTGTACGGTTGCGTTTGAGTCTGGATTTGAAAAACAGAAGGAACGTGTTCTTTTTTCAAAAATTAAGCCAATTACAATAAGAAATCAATCCACTCGGAACTTGAATCCGGGCGGAACCTGTGCTAGTGTAATACAGCATATACTTTTTAATATCAAACAAACGAGAACTCCTTGTGCAGAGGTAAATCAAACTTCTGCGGTTTATGATGGCCTGGTTTTTCAAAATATTTTTCAGACGTTGGTTTGCTCCCTTACACTTATGTTTACCTGGTATTCCTTTTTTTGCTACATAGTTTTTTACTTTCATTGAAAAAATTAGTAAAATGCAATCCATATGTATGTGGGACACCTTATGTTTCATAGTTTAATTTCATTGGTTGTTTTTAAATAATATTTCATTCCATTTATTCAATCTGTAAATAATATGAATTAATTCTGTGATTGCTTTGCTGTCTGTACCTCCGCCCTACCAATTTTACAGCTGTGACGAAACGAAACTGAATGTATGGTATATATGTATGGTATTTAATTAGATACCAAACGAAACTGACGAAGTGGCACTCACTCCCGTCACTAACCAAATATCACTGCCAGGTTTTTCATTCTTGAGGTTGAGTTTCATTCTTGGCGAAGCTAAAATGGATCAAAGGAAACACTTTTTAATCGTACAATTGTACATTTGTATTACAAACTATATTTTACAAGTACATTTTTGCATATAAAAGAACAGAGGTAGGTTTTCATCACAGTATCACATGACATCAAAAGATTATTTAACACAAAAATAGTAATACTGTTAGAGGTGTCAAAAGTCAATTTTACATTCTTCAAAAACATGTCAATATCTATAGACTCGGTCTGAAATACCAACTTAACAACTATAAAACATACGTACAAATAATTGTTTTATCGCTTCAACTTTGTTTAGTTTTCTTGTACAATGTTTTAAGCACCCCATTCCCGACGGAATGTCAAAACAATGTTTTTTGTTACTGAATTGGTTGGAGTGTTCCGTACTGAACATGCACAGTTAAAATACGGAAAATCATAAATAATATGCACCGAACAATTCCCTAACGTATGAGCCTAAATACAATTTTCGATTTCGACATTTTAGTAACGCCATCTAGCGGCGAGTAACAAAACTAATTCTCGCCACTAGGTGGCGTTACTAATAAGTTAAAACGCACGTCTCCAAAAATCTCGTTTATTGTATGGGAGCCCCCTTATATATTTATTTTATTCTGTTTTTTTAGTATTGGTTGTTATAGCGGCAACAGAAATACATCATCTGTGAAAATTTCAACTCTATCACGGTTCATGAGATACAGTCCGGTGACAGACGGACAGCGAAGTCTTAGTAATAGGGTCCCATTGGTTACCCTTTGGGTAAGGAACCCTAAAAAATCGAAAATTCTGGAAGATTTAAGAAAGTATATATTGCTAGATTTGCTACATCTGCGTGTATATCAGAAAGTAAAAGGGATAAAAATTCCATAACATATTCTGTGACGTATTTTATCCAAATAAGTTCAGCAGTGACAGACGTCCAAACTTACACATCTACACCAATATTATTGCACTAGCTTTTGCTCATTTCGTCCGTGTGTACTTCGGAAAGATCCCACGGGAACTACATGATCAATCGGTATAAAAAGTTTCCTTTTCTGCCCTTCAACTATCCCAATACAGAAATCAAGTTATTCTGACCCTTAGTTTCGACAGGAAGGACAAATTTCGCATTTGTAATTTAGTATGTATACCGGTATATATCCTTCCTATATATTTATCAATGCGAAAGTGAGTTTTTGTTTGTCGTTCCTTGCCCATCATAACGCAGGGTCAGAATGTCTTGGTTTCAGCCGCCTTCAAGAAAGGAGAAGCTTCTCAATTCGACGGGTATATATTTTTTAAATGTTTGTTACCTCAGAACTTTTGAATGGGTGAACCGATTTTAATTATTCATTTTTTATTTGAAAGTTGGTGCTTCCCGTGTGGTCCCACCCAATTTGGTCCAGTCCTGACAATGGCATTCATGAGAAAACCTTTTAAGTCTTAAATTTTCTGTAGACTTTGAGGGCAATTGAAGTCGGTTTCTAGTTCTTTTTGAACGCGTTAACTTGTTTGTATATTATATAGGCAGAGTTGAAGGTCGCGAAGCGGACACAGGCTACTTTTTACCCCGATCGATCATGTAGTTCCCATAGGATAATTTCTGATGTCAGAGAAGCGAAATCTAGTATTGTAAATCGACCGAGGGCGCCACTGGATGATCGGTGTGGCCTTAACAAAGTCAACTGTTCGGTATCACAATCTATACATATGTAGATCCTTTTTGTATCATCGTGGATCGAGAAATTTACCAATGTTTCGTTGTTAGATGATTCTTTTATGTACAATTTAACAATAGAAGGTTATATCAATGTAGCTTATTTTACATCACAGCTATGATGATAATAGACAAAGAAATTGTTGCTAACATTTTATAAGCATTCAATATGGCACTTTCCTAAATAGACAAAATGACAGCTCTCTCATTTTGCTGAAAGAAAATGTATAATTAACATTATTGCTCAAATGGCAATTTCATTAGTCATTTTCACTTGACACTTCAAAGCTAACAGAACAAAGACGTCGATGTCGATAAATCTATACACTAATAATAATAACAAACAAAAAATCAATTCTTCACGAATTATCCTAATCAAGGCAATATTTTGCAATGAAACTCAAGTTTGAGTATGTCTCAAGGTTACGCGAATATATGGAGCCAAGGACTGCTCTTGTACAATCAAATAAGAGTGATTTAGCTACCATTTTTGTATAGTACAATGGTTTAGTGTACTTATACAAAAACATATAAAACGCACGAAACCGTTAAGTCTTACACTTAACGTTGAAAATAAAGATGGCGTCAATAAAATGACATTTGACGCTGTCACTAATTACAAAAAGAATGATTTTGTACATTTAAAATAAATGCAAAAATGTAAGTCTAGTATTTTTATATACATATTTACAATTACTTGATTTTGTAAATATTGTAGAAGTGCAGGCAGAATTTGAAACATCTATTTTCTAAAGATTTCGACACATCAAAATCAAAGATGACACAATGTTCTTATACAAGTATCTAATTACTCCTTGTAACAGAGGTTTGAACATTTTTGTTCGGAACCTGGCCTTAGTGACTGGCTGCCATCTTGTTTTTTACGCCTAGATTTGTCTTTAAATACAGTCCTCAATCCAATTTACTTTTTTACATGTAAACTTAGAAGACACATATTATTGGAGAACAACATTTGTTGTTAAATACTTGAACAGCAAAAATATGAGTAAATTGAATTTGGTACTCGAAGACAAATCGATGCACAAAATCATGCGAAGTTCATTTTAAATTATGTTTGTAGTGCTTATTATGTCCATTTTTAGTTCGAAATATCTGGGGAAAGTACCGTTTTAGGCCACTGTTTCCTTACATTTTTGTCCATACATAGTCATCTATCGATATACATCAGTAGAAAAGCGTACTGCCAACTTGGAGAAGAAAAAAAAACAAGATGGCGGCCGATCACTAAGGTCAAAATCTTCGAACCCCTTTCAATTCAATATTTAATTTTGATTCGTTAAAGAGCTCTTGTTATAATTTTTGGGTCTGTTTACTTATGGCACACCTTAAACATTTTGAAACATTAGATTCACAGCCGATCTTTAAGTCGGTCGTAGACTTAAATATTATTTCCAATAATCATTTTTTCCTCGTTGCCTCCATGTGTGTGCAGGCTGAAACAGATTAGTTTACTTCTTTATTAATAATAAAAATCAGTGGCACTAAAGACACTTAACTGATAAACAACTGCATAATGCCTCATTAGCTCGACGTTTCCGAGTGCTCACGCTTACCACCCAAAGGCCTTATCCTCACTTACGCCATTAGGTGAGATTTAGGAAAAGTGCTAACCCATTATACATTTTTTTAAACCGGTCAATTGCGAGTCTGACTCGACAAGTGAGATTGAGAGAGACTAGAATAATAATAATATTGTGGAAAAATCACGAGCAATTGCTAATTTACTCGTACACATTGAAATGCAAACAACGCTGGATAGTTTGCAACCGTAAAGTTTTAGTGAGATATAATTTAAAAATTATGTTTTTTCCAGATTTATTCTTACTATTACAGATTTATTAAGACCTAGATTTTTGGCAAAATTCACGATTCTGAAGTCAATGGGCTCTATTGAAATATGCGGCATAATTGATTGTATTAGACTTATTCTTAGAAGTTAAATATTTTCGCTGCTCAAAGGGACTGCAGATTTGAGTATTTGATATTAATTTCAATTTGACACCCCTATGCATGTTGGGGGTCTAGACAGACAGACAACCAAGGGATCCTATAAGGGTTCACTGTTTACTTTCGAGGTGAGAAACCCTAAAAAAACTATGCTAGCCGCCAATGGACACCGCAGTAACCATTGGAAGCAATATTTAGTAGTATTATTGCAAACTCATTTTTTGAAGTCCATGATGGTATGGGACACAGTCCACCACGCAGGCCCAGTGCGGATTGGTAGACTTCACACACACCTTTTCCTCAAACCCATCCCGCCAACCCAGGTTTCCTTACGATGTTTCCCTTCACCGAAAAGCCAATGGTAATGATTTTTATCATTCGCACATAAATTCCAAATAGTTTCTTGGCGCGAACTTGTAAAATGGTGGTTCATTGCAATTTTAGTAATTTGTTAATAATACTGTTATGTGTGTTTTTTGTGTTATAATGGTGTGATATAGTGCAAAAAGTGTCACGGACAGTGTTATAGTATCAATTACGCAAAATTGCGAGGGTTTCGACGCGATCCGAAAAGTTTATCATGTCGAGTACATTCGGCATATGGATTCTTTCGGATAATGTTGAAACCAAGGCTGGCCTTTGAAGTTCTCGTCAAGAATCCAAATTAAGCGATAAAATGTACACATTATACATTTTATTGAGAAATCTGAAGAAATGGCTTCGGCATAGTTTATAACCTCAAAATTTGTTCACCTAATTTTACTCGTCATTGGCTAGATAACCACTGGTTAAAGCCATTATTTAAAATAAAATTTAAAATAAAATAAAAAATAAAATTCCAAATAACAAATTGGAACTCATTGGTACGAGCCAGGATCGAACCCAGACCTCGATTATTCAAGGACTGACGCTCTACCCAACTGAGCTATCACGGCCATTCAATAGAAAATACAACAACAATAAAACACAATAACAGAAAATACATACTGTATTATCGCCGTAAGAAGCATATCGTTCTCCAAAATAAAGACGGGGAGGGGGGAACACCATATGTGGCGGCTGTGGCCACAAGTGTTGTCCCATCTGTGGCCTTCCTTGCGACCTTGGCAGTGGCCTTCTATACCTTTGTTGGGGCATTCCTTGAAATCTATGTTGAGGCCTTATTGAAGGAGGACGTATAAAATTCGGATCTTGAAACATTGGACCTATTGAGAGGTCAGGTTTATAGGTTTTAAATTTGGGCTTGTTCTTGGTGGGGCTGTCTTCACTGGACATAGACTGGTTGGGCGACCCACTGTAGATATTTTTTTCCGGCGGATCTGGCGGCTTTTGCTGTTAAAAAATTAAGCTGATTAATAAACGGGGTATAATAATCGCTACCGACTTTGGGAGGTTTTTTACTTTTCGGCCAATAACGCGCCTTAGTGTGTTCGATATTACATTCCCCTCCCACGCCCCGCCAAAGAGACCCGAAAATCGTTTACTGCGCAGTAAAGGTCATTTTTCAAGTTGTTTGCCGGTAGCTAAAATAGACATGTTGATTCAAATATATTTTAACCAAATGGCTTTATCGTCACTTACCACCAAGTTATATTAACGGCCAATACACACAAAAATAAAAGGTTTCGACTGCGATTTCGTCCGTGCGGACTTTAGCAATTATACTACGTAAACTACTAGTTCGATCAGGATAAAAAATAGCATGTGTCCTTTTTCGGCCATTCAACTAACTCTATACAAAAATCAAGTCATACAGACGACGTAAAGGACAAACAAACTCACTTCAGAATTTATCCAAATTAACATGTTTATGTTAACGTACATCGACAGCTTTCCGTCGTAAGAGGTTTAGAATGACTTCTATTAATTTATTTATATTCTCTAACATTCACGAGATGACGTGGGGGTCTTACTATTATAAAGCTGAGACCACACGGCCCGGTATTCTGTAATATAAACACGTGAAACAATGCTTTTGAATGACAAATTCTACTCACCGCAACATCAACTTTAGTGGTGTCCGGCGAGTTCCGTTCTCTTGATGCGGCCATCAGATGGTCACTTAACACAGGGCTTCGAACAGACGCCACTTTTTCTGGTGTCCCTTTACTCCTCTCCTTTTGTGTTATTAGTTCTTTCATAGACACATACTGATTAATCACACTGACATCTAACATATTTAGTTGTTTCTCATACTGTTCCATCATCGGACTATTAAAGACGTTTCCATCTGTGCGACCCAAGATTTTGATGAACGTCCCAGCCACGAGTTCGTCACACGGCAACACCGCAACCCTATCCAATATATTTTGTGTCGTTTTTAAAGAAAAAGTTCTATTGCTATCCACCATGAACTTTGTTAAACTAGAAAACACATTTTTAAATCTGGAAAAGTTTTGCGATTCAGCTATTATTTCAATTAATACGTCGCATACCAAGCTACCGTCGCGGAGTTGGTATAACAACAAATCATAAATGTTAACCAAACCGCGTCGGTCTAGATGCTCGAGAGTGGATTCAGCAAGAGATTGAAGTACCTGAGCTTCATTCTGAGGGTTCATCCTGAGCATGTAGTCTACCATTACTTCAATTGAGAGTCTTGTCATGTCTCTATTTTGAAATTCTTTAAGGAAAATTAATACAAGTTTATTTCTGAGTGCAGGCCACTGGCGGAAAATAAAATACTCTTCGATTAAAACTGCCAAAGAGTATTTTGGTAATTGTTGTTGAACTTTGAAATTCTCTACTGGGACATGATCATATGCACAACGGGATTTTTTGCAATTCGAAGTTAAATAAAAAAAGCAAACGCCTTTAAAAAGTTGAGTTTTTAAAAACTTTGGTTTAGTTTTCTTGCTGAGTATTATGAACGCAAGAGAATTTTTTTTTTCATCACAAGCAGGATTATTAAAGTTATTACATTCAGAGTAACGGGGGTGATGTGTATTATCTGAGTCAATATATTCAAAGCCTCGAGAGTTGTTCGTATTTTCTGAATCAACACAATTGGAGGTTTGATTGTCTACAGTATACTTTGACGCATTATTTGCATGTGTTCGTTGGATGTCTTTGAAGGCGGACGTAGAATCAGCGGTCTGTTTCTCGCATATGCTCTTTACTTTACAATTCTCTGCAGAGTTTGTGTCGGGCGTTATTTTTGAGGGATTATAATTGCATGCCACAGGAACTCGGGCGGGTGGTTCCAGCACATATTCTTCAAAATCATTGGCATCCATTCTTGAAATGTCTATACTTTCAGCGAACAATGACAAGGCGTCATCGTCATAGTCATCGTTGTAGTCTACGTTATTATTGTTATGACACTGCACAACTGTCGTACTTTCATCGTTTTTGCAAGCTTCACCATCTTCATTATTTTCGACTGTCACTATTTTCGACGTCGTATTATCGCCTGCTTCCGTTGTACATATTTCATGAGCTTCGTTTTCATTACAGTTTTCATTTAGAACATCTGACATTACACTTGCTTTATTTGATGTCGCTAATTCGTTGATGCCATCAACGTGTGTATGTTGATCTGAATTTTTATCCGATGTAAGACTTACACTTTCTGCCAAACATACATCTTCTGGAGGTTGCTCGTGAATTTCAGCCATAGCGATTTCATCAATGCCATGTTCAGGACTGTTACAATCTTCATCAAAAATTTCACGAATTTTCCTTAAATTGTTGAGTATTTCATTTTCTTCTTTGAGCCCACTAAAAATTTCATCCTCACTTTGTCCATTTTCTTCAAGCAGCGTGTCAATATCTTCGTCGTTTAAGCCTATCCATTTGTTAATGTCACGATCGACTTTTTGTAAGTTAGCAGCAATTTTATCTAGTGCTTCTTTTAATTTTCTATCCACATTCGGAGTATCCTTGTAGTTACTTTCAGTAGAGCATGATGTGCTCAGATTGACAGAGCGAGTAGAATAAATCGTGTCGGACGAAGATTTTTCTGGGCTACTGTCACTGCTCTCTGATGATGAACTATCGGAATCTATTGACGCATTTCCAGTTACAGGTATTACAAAGCCAGGCCTATATTTCTCGAATTGATTACTTATGTTTTCAGTTTCAGGCAGTCCCAAGCCAAAACTACATCTTTGAGATTGATTAGTAATGTTTTCAGGTAATTTCACGTTGGAACCATAATTTATCACTCGATTATCTATTTTCGAAAGCTCTATCACTGGAATTTTGTTATCGATAGATACCAAGTCGTTGGACGCAATAGACAAGCACGTGGTTGTACTAGATGAAGATATATCCCTGATCCAAGATATGGAATCGTTCATGCTGATAGTTGTCCTTCTAGACGGGGTTTCTTTGGCTTCTGTTTTCATTTCTCGAGCTAGAATGGATAACGGACTATTGTTGTACGAGCATAAAACATCGTCGACAGTGACATCATCTCTTGATTTGCTTTTTCTTGTTACACTTCTTTTATTAGTATTTAGTGGTATTTGTTTTTTTATATTTCTAACTGGTTTGGGAGGTCTCTTTGATGTCGATCTCGATATGACTTTTCCTGGCGCTGTAAAGATTTTAAGACTATTTAAAGTATAAAGAGAATGTTTTTATACTCGACACAGTGAACAAATATGGCGTATTAATAAATGACACGTTTTGTGTGTTTTGTTTTGAAAGCTACACTATAGATGAAATCAAATTTAAAATAAACCTGCGTCTGTAACTCTATCCTGCTTTCGCACACATAATCCGTCGAATGGAAAAACAAGACAATTATGACGATTTATGTACATGCTACGTGAGCTAAAATAAATAACATTATTTATTTTCCACTCAGCTCAAGTATGACGACTTCAGACTTTACCAGGGCAAAAGTAGCCTTCTCTATGGGCTACCTGCGTTTGAATTTCATTAAGATCAGTTCAAAAGTTCAAACGCAAAAAGTCAATAAGAGTTTAGGATTTAAAACAGTACTTTGACGGCTAAAATTAATTTTAAATAAAGTTCAAATAACAATTCAGTCAAAGTGATGAAGTGTGAAGTTCCAACTCTCGTCATGTCGTAATTGGTCGCAACCAAACTCAATAAGACATCTAAGTATAACGTACATTCGACTTCGTGAAAGTGTTCGCATGTTATGCGTCTCGTGGGGAGGTCGATCAGCTTTTATGAGAGTGTGACTAGGAAATGATCATCAGGCGGGAAACATCCATTGCTGGACATAAACCTCCCCCATTGTATGCCACAATGGCTGGTCCCGAGCCCTTTGCATCCAGCGAATACCGGCACTCTTTACTAAGTTGTCAGTCCATCTAGGGGTCGCCACTCCTGAACTGTTACTCCCCATCGATGTTGCCCATTGCCACTTCAGCTCAATGATTTGTCGAGCTCTTTCGGTGACATTATTTCGTCTATGCATTTCATCATTATAGACTTTAATTACTAAAACTAATATCACTTACTTTTAGATTTTTCAATTTTCGTTACTTTTGTTTTTCGTTGTAACGGTTGTTTAGCTTTTTTGATCGGTGCTTTCTGTGGCATACCTGAAAATGACAATTTCTTTTAGACTGTATTGTGAGCACAGCATTGAGTGGTTGAAAAACTCGATTGAATATTTAGATCTCGGCAATATATAAAGTCAATTCGATTAGATAGTGTCTGCAGTATGGAATATATCGTCATCGTAAAAAATGAATAATTATTTAGACATACACATTCATTTATTCAGCATTTTCACAACACGACACACACAACAACAAACACATAGAAAACAATTATAAACTAGAAACATGGAAAAAAATAAACTAGTTAAAACGATAATAATAGAAGAACTAATTTAAATAAACAATTGTACACAAATATTCCAATAAATAAATAATAAAAATGTGATGTCGAGTTTGCCGCTGCCCGTGTCGCGCAGTGAGCGCCGAAAAGGTATACTCAGCATAAGCTGCACTTCAACCGGGAGTGGACGAAGCGCACTGATTTTCAGTGAAGCCTTAATTCCTAATATATGTATAGAAAGTAAGGATTTTTGTGTCCTTTATACTGACATCTGTACTAATATTATAAATGCGAAAGTGAGTCTGTATGTTTACCCTACATCTGTCATTCATCTGTCAGTCGCTCAGAGTCATTCACTCAGTCGCACGGGTAGTTCCAAAACGCTTGGATAAATGGCGCAAGTTGTAGCAAACTTCTCACATATACAAACTTACCAGTATTAGTTTCTTCTACTTTTGGTACTTTTTTCTTATTCCTTGTAGGCTGCTTAGTAGCTGTCTTTAGAACTTTTTGAGGAGTATCTGAAAATTAATGAAACAAATGCAGACAGACTGTTTAAAATTTATGATCAATCACTGATTTCATCACCATAAGGACACCATTGACGAACGAAGGTCACCGACATAGCTCGACGAGTCAGTGAGCTGAAGTGGCAATGGGCAGGCCACATCGCTCGAAGAACCTATGACCGGTGGGGATTAAAGATTCTCGAGTAGCGACCACGTACCGGGAAACGTCTACAAGGTCTACCCGTACTAGATGGACCGATGACCTGGTTAGAATCGGTCGATGTGGCGTACCATGAAGGAGTGTCCAGCAGTGGACGTTTCCCGGCTGATGATGATGAAGGTCAATGTTGGGCATAAGCTTCTCATGTAACGTAAAAGTCCGACACTTTTCATGGTGGGATTTTTCATAATGATCACACTTCGTCGAACCGGTGACCATGGTATGATCTCCTTTTACGACACCCACTGGCAATATATATTACATAATAGCATTGGAAAACTGCACCAGACATGTATACTGTATGTTGCACCTATCCCGACAGTAGTTGGGATTAGGAACATTACCATCGAAGTTGTAGACCACAACGTAGGTACAACTTTGTCAAAGAGGTCAACCAACGAATCCAACTTGAACGAGAATCGTTCAGGAAGGCATATCTTCTTGTCCGATTACATTAGTGTTTAAATACTAAAGTTCATGTCAGTCAGTCAGTGCCTCAGTGCCTGTTGCCAGTAATGACATGACAGAACTGAAACATGATCTTGTGTGATTCTAGGTTGTAACCGAGAAAGAACAAGCCTACAGCAGTGGATATGTTCCTAGAGAACTCTCTACCAAAAATCAAGTTATTGTGATGTTTTGTCAAATTGTGATTGTTTGAGAAAATACTTTTTAAGTGAATTTATCCCATGTTTTAATAGTTATTCTGCTATTCGGGGCACAAAGAAATTTAAAAAATCTGAGATCATAAAAATTGATCCTGTCATTCTTGAATTATAAATGGTGTAACTAACCAGAGTTTGGTTTATTTATATAGATTCATACCTTTCATGGGATCTTCAGCCAATTCTATTATCTTTGTTTTCTTTGGCCGTCCTCGCCTCTTCCTATCTGTAGTATTGACTTGTGCTAAGTCATTTATTGTAGTACTGTCTTGTGCTGAGTCACATTCCATGGCATTGATTTGTGTTGAGTTGCATACTGAAGTACTGGCTTCTGCTGAGTCACTTAATAAGTGATTTAGACGATCAGTGAGCGTTGGCGCTGTTTTTTTTACTAGCGCAGTTTGTGCCACTGGAAAGGAAAACATGCAGTTTTTTTATTACAAAAATGCATTGTTTTAACACACAATGTAGGGTTCTGTAGTTGCTATGACTGCATTAATGATCGGTCTGGAGAGGGCAGTGGAAAAAACGTGGCCTCTTTTGAAGGACCGGGAAGTGTGACATGCATTCGTGAAAAAAAAAAGGGTTGAAAACTATTAATTGTTAACTAATAAAGACTTAGTCATACTTTTTATATACTTATACTACTAATATGACTTTTTTCATACATCCAAAAACAATAGGTAAGCGGGTAAAGTGGTAGTGGTTCTTAGCTATATTTGGTAAAAATCGATTCAGCAGTTTGAAGTATTTCAGCTGATTTTATACTATTTTCGTATGATTATTGCATAGGTTTTAAAAAAAATCTTGTTATAACTATGTAACACCAGGGTGCCCTTACATCAGATGTTCATTACCACCTGTCAGTACCTCTGGATCTCTTCTTATGGACAAGTCTATTTATATTTTCTGTGGACTTCACTGGCCTACAATAAGACTGACATTAAAAAGGATATTTGGCTACCATACCTTCATTTGCTAATTCAATTTTCCACATATTATGTGATGCCATCATCTTACGCATCTTGATTTTGGTTTCTGATTGAAGATGTTGAGGCGTTACTTTTGCTGAAAAAATATAATATACATATGCTGTCAACTAGACTAGTCCTATTTTTAAGCATTTTACAGTGCAGGGACAAACATTTGCCCATGTCAGTTGCCCATATACTCTCAGCTGATCAAGCCACATACAAATTTGTTTACCACTTGTGGATTTGTAAAACTAATTAAATACTTTTTGCACTCGACATGCCTACTCATTTGAATTACTCCTGCAACCAAGGAATATGGACAACAGCATTGAATTTCACATTCTTGTCAGAAAAATTAAACTTAACTTTTCCAATGGACCTCCGACAAAGGATCAGCCTAGCTCTCCAGCGAGGTAACGCCACCAGTATCCTGGGCACTCTGCCCAATGGAGCGGGACTAGACAATGTATAATTGTATATGTTTTATAGACTACATTTAGTGTTTTAATTTAAGTAGGTTGTGAGTAAATATTAATAGACATTTTTAAACAATAAATTATTAATAAATTGTAAAAAAAAACTTTTCCAATTTAGCTTTTAATTTTTCTTCAACCAAAACTTGATAAACTGAATTTAAGATAGTGTAATTTAATTATGTTTAGCCACTCTCCAAGCCAGCATGCCAGTTGTGTACAAAAGGGGACTGTTACCGAACAGTGGACTGTATACTAGATGCGAGGTCTTTAACGAAAAAAAGCAACCTTGCATTAAGACATTTACTCCAAAACTGAAAAACTGACATAAAACAAAAACAGCATAAAAAACCAAAAACAATAAGTATCAAAAAGGTATAATGAGGCTGCCAGTTCTCCACAGGGACACTGATGAAAAAAATTAGCTTGGTGAGCCTTAGCCTTTATTTTACATGTTTGGGGCTACATATTTACTGCAGATCCCTCATCATCATTATCAGCCAGGAAATGTCCACTGCTGGACCTGGCCTCCTTCATAATACGCAACATCGACTGGTCCTGAGCCACCTGCATCCAGCAACTCTAACCGGGTCATCATTCCATTTAGTAGGGAGATGGCCTGGTAGACATTTCCTGATATGTGGTCTCCACTCGAGAACCTTTACTCTCCACCGGTTATCGGTTCTTCTAGAGATGTGGCCTGCCCATTGCCACTTCAGCTCACTTACTCGTCGAGCTAAGTCGGTGACCTTCGTTCGTCTACAGATTTCTTCATTCATTCACTGCAGATCCGGTTAGGGTGTACAAAAGGGGGCGCTGAGAAAAAAAACTTAGAAAATTTCCAGATCCCTATGGTAAGTCTTTCAAACAATGTAGAAATACTTACTCAAGGTTATCGGCGTCGAAACGTTGTTAGCTTTTTTAGTTAGTTTCTTTGGAGTTTTTCTTGGAGCCATTTTTTCTTCTTACTATAAACAAAACAAATGCTAGATGAAGAAAAATGTTATCAATATTGTTAAGTTCCCTGCGACTTCAAGTGACTGTTTCATAAAATGTGCTTTTAGCAAAAAATAATCTAATGCGAAATCATATTCAACTATTTTTTATTATACCTTTTATTTTGTCGGATCACGCAAAAAAATACTACAAGGCTCTCTTCACTGAGCAAGTAATCGCTGCGGCTCCCTCTAAATAGTAGTATTTCAAGTTCGTTTGTCGTCGTCAATTAGTTTTACATGTTTATTGAAGATTACTACAGAGTGTAACTCACGTCAGACGTTACATATAATTATTTGACAAATGACAAATTGACATTATATTCCATTGACAGCGGGATTTATGGACGGGACGAGGTAAGTTTGCGGGACGATCTGCTAACGGGACGAACTTCGAACGGGACCATATGCGACAAAACCAACCGAAGGGTTAATCCAACTCGGCTGGGCAGATATCGGGAAGCTACGGCATAATGCATATCTTCTCGTCCAAAATATCTCAGTGCGTGTTGCCAGTGATGACATACGGAACCGAAATGTGGTCCTTTACTGTTGGCCGAATAAGCAAGCCCAAAGTCACTCAGCGAGCAAAGCAACGAGCTATGCATGGAATTTATGTACGTGAAAAAATCGACATGACGAGTCAGTGAACTGAAGTGGAAATGGGCAGGCCACATCGCTCGAAGAACTGATAACCAGTGTGAAGTAATATCTCTAGTGGTAACCAAGTACCGGAAAGCGTGTACCAGGCCAGGAGAGATCTTGCTGTCGCACACACACGTAATCCGCCGAATGAAAAATAAGTGAGCATAAATATATCCGTATATATTGTGGTTCGGATTGCTACGGCAAATCGGTTTAATCATAGATTATTAGTATTGGCTTGATGTAAACATTGGGTTATGGATGTGGCTGGCTAAGAGCATATAATCACTACATTTTAATAGCTGACATCACTGACAGCTGCTGGTGAAGGTCGAAAAGGTTATTTATGTCAAAAACCTCAAAGGTTGCGAGGTTGCTGTGAAGGATTTCGCCGGCTGAATTTTGCGTAAAAACTTACGAAATGCCTGGAAAATATAAAATTGTTATGATTCGCCATGGCGAAAGTGAATGGAACCAAAAGAATTTATTCTGCGGGTGGTACGACGCTGACCTTAGCGACAAGGGTAAGTCCGATTTCACCTTTAAATTGCCTTTAAAGAAATTCGGTTGGGGCTTGGGGTGCTTTCGTGCGCTAAAGTTTCTCAAATTCAGTTATGAGCTGTTTGTCGCACACTGGGCTACCAGTGCTGGTCGCGGCAACTAGTGGCAATCACTTGTGACCAAGTGGAGCCTTATTAGACTCAACCATTAGTGGCTGTATACAAAAGGGGCGCTAAGGAATTCTGTACATACAGACCACACATAATACTCTTACACACTCTATTCATTGTGCTATCCACTTTGCTCAGTTGTGCGAAAACATAGATCCAGTCTTTTCAAAGCTTGTGGCTGGGTTGCAATCACTTGTATAAAATATGTGAAAAACCTCTCAAAAATACTATATCGAAATCAATTTTTCGACATAGTATTTTTGATGAAATTTTCCAAATTGTTGTCATGAGCTACTTAATATTTATTTCATTAAATATAATATGTTTGTCAAGAAACTGATTAGGTTTCTTTCAAAAGTAATAAAATAATGTTTAAATAGGTCGTGAAGAGGCTCTGTCAGCTGGAAAAGCCCTAAAAGCAGAAGGATACCAGTTTGATGTTGCTCACACTTCAGTCCTGAAAAGAGCCCAAATAACTTTGAAAAGTGTTCTCAATGAGATTGGGCAGACCGATTTGCCTGTAAATAAGACCTGGCGTTTGAATGAGAGACACTATGGTGGTCTTACAGGCCTGAACAAGGCTGAGACTGCTGCCAAATATGGTGAAGCTCAGGTAATGCACTGTCAAACTACTTTTAGTAATAAGTTCTTTTGTTTCCTTGGTTGCTTTTTATATAATAAAGCAAACAATATGTTTTCTATTGGACAAAAATCTAAATATGAAACCAAGTCACTAGTACTCTCGTGGCTTCTTTTCCTGGGCTACGACGACACGGAGGCGCTTCTACATCCTGTTTCATAACACACACACACACACACACACACACACACCAACCATTCTTTTTTCTTTAAATAAATGTTTAAAATTGAATGTCTGTCGGTTGTACCAACGTGCTAGCCAGTGCTTATGCTACAGGACTTACAGTCCTATTTTAAGCACTGGCTGATCAATAATTTTGTATGACTGTTGTTGTTTTGTATGTTAATGCATTAATAACTGGTGTAGTTTTGGACAATAAATCATTTTTTACTTATTATTAATTATACATTTATATGGGACAGCTGCATAAAAGCTCTGGCCTGTGGCATAAGTATCCAAAAAGTGTGTTGGATCCCCTATGTGTTTATGGTTCTCTAGCTGAAGTAATTAATACTTAGTAATAGTTATCCAGAAAGCATAATTTAAATAAAAAATATCTAAAATAGAGTTAAAATCATGGCAGTCACAGCTAGTGGGGTGCAGAATGGGATAATTCCACAATTGCTCTGAGAAAGTTAAAAACTTTAGTAATTAAATAAATTAAACATGCCCCAAACTGTATATAATCTAAGGCTTCCATTACCCTTGATATAATACCCACCATCCACCACCATAATATTCTACAACATAATATTGAAAATATTTATTAAAAACATGAATTATAGGTACAAATCTGGCGTCGCAGCTTTGACATTCCCCCACCACCGATGGAGAAGGATCACCCATACTACGATACTATTGTGAATGACCCACGCTATGCTGGAGACCCAAAACCGGAGGAGTTCCCGATGTTTGAAAGTTTGAAACTCACTATTGAACGAACACTGCCTTACTGGAATGATGTTATCGTACCTCAGGTGAGGACAAAGAGATAATAATAATTAAAAGGTCAGACACTTTGTTTTGTACACTAATTTAATCATTTTTGGTATTGCAGATCAAAGAGGGCAAGAGGATAATCATAGCTGCCCACGGCAACAGCCTTAGAGGCATTGTCAAGCATTTAGATGGTGAGAACCTCCAAAATTACACTAATTACATTAGGGATAGGCATACACACCAAATTTCATCAGGATGTGTTGAGCTGTTGAGACACTTAGTGGTAACAAATGCATTTATTATATGATTTCCTCTTCTTATCCTTTCATTGTAAATACGAATTGGTCGCCCAAAGATCTTCAAACAAGTGACTGATATGAAGAACAGACCAGTCATTTTAAACTAGTAGCTGATCATCACAAGCATTTCAAAATTTATATTCCTTTTTAGATCTCAGTGACGCTGCCATAATGGAGTTGAACTTACCCACCGGTATTCCCTTTGTCTATGAGCTGGATGAAAACATGAAGCCAGTTGACTCTATGGTTTTCCTTGGAGACGAGGAGACTGTTAAAAAGGCAATGGCTGCCGTAGCTGCCCAGGGCAAGGCTAAGTAAAATAAGCGTAACTTATTACGATTGTTATTAATATTCGATTACTCATTTATGTAATAACTGAACAGTCTAGTATCTGGAGTTTGCAAAAACAGGGCTGATAGTATTTGAAATATGTCCCGACAATATTTAGACTTAGCCCTATGAGTAACAAATATCAACTGCAACTTAACTAGTCTGTTTCGATGTGTTATGAGAGTGTAGAAAATTATAAAAAACATTAAGTATGTACATCTCGAGATCTGGCTATTGAACTGTGAAATTCTTATAAGAGATAATCTGGATGTATGCCAAGACATCGAGTTAAAAATAAACATATTTATTGACATTAGTTTAATGTGTATGTGCTTACGTAATAAAAAGAATTGTTAATTAGAATTTGTGTTTATTTTGGGCAAACTTTCTTTTAATTCTTCGACAATACCATCCATGTTTATATCTTGAGGTAGAGTTTCTTTTTTATCTGTAGTGAATACTTTCCCGGTATAATTGGAAAACGCCTTCTGTTTGTTATTCCAGAATTTAAATGTAGCGTTTTTATTATCAACTTTATGGTCTATTTCCATGGAGCTTTCATGTTGAAGTTTCTTTTTGACCTTTGATTTATTGGGTTTTTGATTAGGCTTTGTATCGAACCTGAAGTCTTTGGGAAGCTTGTGAATTTTAACACAATGGTCCAAGCGTTCGTCAGTCGTTAGAAATTTGACATTACATTCTTCTATGTAACAGCAAAACTGTTCAAGCAGACAAAAATAACATTAGTGATGTCACATTATAATTTATTGATATCCGAAATAACTGTTCCAAAATCAAATTTTCGGATATCTATAAAAACCAGAGTAAAATACTTACAGAAGGCTTCTTAGCAGCCATAACGGCAAAGAAAGAGTCGTGTTTCTCTTGAATGTGCAAGTCCAGTAAATGTGGTGAAGGTAGAACTTTTTTACATTGACTACAAGTGTACCTGTGTGCAACATTGTAGTGGTTTTCAAATTCTAGCAGAAATTCTGTGGCAAACTTGCAGCCTGGTATATGACAGACTGATTTTATTCTGAAAATAAAATATTACATTAATAAATTGTATAAAAGTTTTGCACTTCGCCTTAATCTGATTATATGATAATCGTGCGCACCCAGAAGCCTCAAGCTAATGAGGCGCTCTAGAGCCAGCGCCAACCAACCCAAGGACCGATAGGTACCCCCACGGGGAATCGAACCTGGACTTCTGGATTACTAATGTTCTCTGTGATCAAAGCGTGCAGTCAATAGGTCACGGAGGCACTTTATCGACGTATCGAGTTTCTAGCGGAAGTTGTTTGTGATGGACGTTGATATAGTTACGCCAATCAGTTAGGGAAGCCTATTTATACAGATATTTATTAAGAATCCTTACACTTCATGACATAGTCTCTCGTCGTCTAGATCGTGGATGCCGAGTCGCGCTGGTGGAATGTCATCAGCAAACAGCTTGTCATCGAGTTTCCGTCGACCAACGCCATATCCCTTCAATTTATCTAGTAGAAGTCCTTGAAACTCCATCCTGATGCTTACAAATAAAGCCGAGGTACTCCGCCTGTCAACCCAAAAAATTACATGACGGAGGGGAGTTCGCAAAATTCGTCACTAATAGTAGAGGCGAATGATGCTAAAGAGCACGGCAGAATTACATATGGGGAACACCTTACACCTTGTTGAGTACCTCTACTATATCCAAGCTCCTATCTATATAGAGCTTTGCAGAGCCGGCAATTAACCAAATTGAAAAAATAATAATATATAGTTGGAAATACGCCAGTGCGTTAAATTAAGGTACGATGGGTTATCTATACGCTAAAATGTGAGTACATATTTCAATAATCTATTTGAACATTACGTCACGGGTGAGAGGGTTACAAATGAATTTGGACTATTTTGGACTCTTCTACTGTAAGTTAGCTCCACATAATTAATCTGATAATCCTTACGAAACATTTTTCTGACGAGAAGTATATAAGTTTTAAAGTAACAATGAGTTTTCAGTTTCATTTATAACTTTTACATAAGTTATCTCTTATTTTGTGCGATTACGTAGGACTCTGAGTTGATCACCAATGCCATGCACAAAGAAAAGATGCGAGTCATGTTCAAGGTCGTCGGTTCTGTACTAGTGATGTTCAATCAAATCATTTTTGGGATATCCGAAAATTCTGAATTCTAAAAACAGGCAAATATCCGAAAAACATCTGTTTTTGTCAAGACTTTTAAGGATTCACAGATTTAAAGTAGATTTAAATGGGACAGTTACGGGTGGGTAACTAGATTAGATTATCATTTCGTGATCAGTTCAACTATTTAGTAGGTAAGAGCTAGACTAGACATAATAAAATCGTAAGGGAGATAAATTATGTGCATTGAAGATATCTGGAAATAATCAATCGGGGCCGTGTTTCATAAAAATACAATTCGTAATAAACTGACACATTTCATGTCATTTTCGCCTGTAGTGCCCGGTGATTGGTCGAAAAGTCAACAATAGCTGATATTTGTCAGTTCATTACCAATAGTATTTTTATAAAACACGGCCCGTCGATTTAAAACGTTAAAACAGTTTAGAGATAAGCCTCCATGCCCGTTTCACGTGGACTTCGGAAATAATCCCACGGGAACTAATTGTTCAATCTCAATCAAATCTCAATATTATTATTAGCCTGTCCTGTCCCACTACTAATCTGAATAGTAAAAAAGGAAAAGATGGCAGTATAACACATACTAGGTTCGGATATTTTTCGGATATACAATTCATTTATATCCCAGCGGTATACCATACTGATTAATAAACGGGCGATATTTTTATGAATGTACAAACTTGATGAAATAAATCGTTTCACAACAATACTTTATCTTTACGTATGAATCGACTGTATTAATAAGTATCACTTTAGTCTATGACAGACAACAGCAAGTACAAGTTTGGTATCGTCGCATTATTTACTTTAAATTACACGTTTCCTCATTGAACAAATTGCGTTCAGTAGATACAGTTGGGTACACAGTAGTGCATGTCGTGACGTGTCTATTTTTTACGTAACTGTGTTTATTGCTTTTGGATAATAGTGACAGAATTAAACCCTCAGAAAATGAGTGACGTACGCCGAAGAAAGGTAACTTTATAAAATAAGTACACATATATAATATAACAATAGAACACAAGATAATTAATACGTTGTTATTGCCAGACTGTAACATAACCTCAAGGAAACAGCAAACGAATACAATGAAAAAGGGTGGAAATTGGAAAAATACTTACCACTAAAAATAAATTACGTTTGTTACAAGTTAGACATAGGTACATATATTAGTCTGTGAGTTAGACTGAGTACATTATGATTGTTATTTCGATGCCTCCCATTCATATTTTTACGTTTACCTGTGCAAGTGTGTATAAAAGAGGTTATTTTTTTAAAGTAAACAATTATTGGCAGCACTTAAAACGTAGTGATTAAATGCTCCTAGGCAGCACTAAGCAAGTAATGTTGGCAGCTCTAGGAAGCTCTCTAGGAGCATTTAATCACTACGTTTTAAGAGACGGGACTCCCATACTAGCCAATCGCATTCAGCGACATGGCACTTATACACCAACCGCGTGGCAGCAGACCATAAACATCAGCTGGCTACCCGACAGGATACGTCAAACAACTGAGGTACCAACCTGACGGACCAAGTAGAGCTGTTCCGTTTGATCTTTATCGATATCGATAAAATATACAGAATGGAAAATAGGGAACCCATGAATCAATATTTTTTTCAAACCACAGGGTTGAATTCATTCATAAGCCTAATGCTGCACAGTAAAGATTTAGTGCACTAGACTTAAATGTATACCCACGATAAAATAAAAAAGGTTTTTATTTTTTATTCAATTAGATACAGAGCTAATTTGATGGTACATAAACGAATAACTTTAACTTTTCTGTCATAATAAAAAACTATTAAATAATGCTTTTTCCTTCAATTCACACCTCATCACTTTTTTTAACAACTTCGTGACGATATTGTTCATTTTGCAAAGTATTATGCCTTTTACCACAAACACTGATTTGCCATTGATTACTTGCATCTACAAAACCTTCTTCTTGTAATGTCCTACGAATGTAGATAAGACGATTCTTCAAAGCTTCACTGTTTCCTCCTTGCAAATCATTTACTTTTTATTATCTTTCTTAATCGAGATGTAACTTCCAACTCTGTAAATACAATAAACATTTCAATTGAAGGACAGACGTATTTCTTTTATTATTAAAATTAAAACATTGTTAAAATATATTTTTTATTTTTTACATATAGAGTATGTGATGCGGACGAACAATGGGTATATATAGTAGCTTGTGTGACATCATCTATACATCAACCGCTTGCTCGGCCAGCCGTCCGACAAACCAACATTAGTTAAGTCACCACTAGTCTACGGTCAGTAGTTTCCGAGATATGACTGTTTTTAGTTTGACAGCTGTCATCAAAACAGAAGTTCTCGTCGAGAACTTTGACTTTGCTAAAGACACCACTAGTCTACGGTCAGTAGTTTCCAAGATATGACCGTTTTTAGTTTGACAGCTGTCATCAAAAATGAAGTACTCGTCGAGACCTTTGACTTTGCTAAAGGCACCGCTAGTCTGCGGTGAATAGTTTCCGAGATATGACTGTTTTTAGTTTGACAGCTGTCATCCGAAATGAAGATCTCGTCGAGACCTTTTACTTTGCTAAAGACACCGCTAGTCTGCGGTGAGTAGTTTCCGAGATATGACTGTTTTTAGTTTGACAGCTGTCATCAAAAATGAAGTACTCGTCGAGACCTTTGACTTTGCTAAAGACACCGCTAGTCTGCGGTGAGTAGTTTCCGAGATATGACTGTTTTTAGTTTGACAGCTGTCATCCAAAATGAAGATCTCGTCGTGACCTTTTACTTTGCTAAAGACACCGCTAGTCTGCGGTGAGTAGTTTCCGAGATATGACTGTTTTTAGTTTGACAGCTGTCATCAAAAATGAAGTACTCGTCGATACCTTTGACTTTGCTAAAGACACCGCTAGTCTGCGGTGAGTAGTTTCCGAGATATGACTGTTTTTAGTTTGACAGCTGTCATCCGAAATGAAGATCTCGTCGAGACCTTTGACTTTGCTAAAGACACCGCTAGTCTGCGGTGAGTAGTTTCCGAGATATGACTGTTTTTAGTTTGACAGCTGTCATCCCAGATTTCATATTTGAGAAAATTATACTTTTAACCAACTTCAAAAAAGAGGAGGTTAACAATTATACGAGTATGTTTTTTTACCAACCAACTTCAAAAAGGAGCTATGTTTGTTACCTCAGAACTTTGAAAACCAAATGTCTTAGATTTGTATTAAGTATTAATTTATTTTATGAATGTTGTAGACTTTTAGGACAGTTGAAGTCGGTTTCTTTTTAACGCGTTAATATATAAGCCATATGGGTGAAAACATTGCCCTCCTTCTGACGCAGTCGGGTAAAAATGAAGTCCACGCCGACAAAGTAAAAAAGGTAAAGATTCTACTTCGGGAATAGCTCCAATAGGCATAATCATTCATATAGACATGATTTACTTTTATATTTTTGTGCTACACGATCAATTGCCTTGAAAGTATCGATAGTTAAAACTCATCACTAGTCACACAATAAAATCGAAAATAACTTGATTGTTCGTAGACCGATTTACTCAGAAATGGTCCAAAACATCTAATTTAATGCGTACCGGACATCAACCAAAGGATATTTTTGTATTAAACATCATTTTGTAGAAATTTTTGCGACTAGCGCGATGTCCACTAATTTCACAAGTTATCAACTATTCTTCGGTGGCATTTTTATTAAACTTGTTTACTGAACAATATTAGATGCTTCTCACTTATTTAGGTAACAAAATAAGCATAAAATCAAATAGTAACTGTGAAAAAACTGCATAATTAAACTGACATATAAATATTAACAACCAATATGGCAGACGGCTGACACAATATTGAAAAGAAAGAGGAAATACACAAATGAGTTCTATATCAGTATCCGGCATTTTGTACCTCAGATATGTATCTTTTTCTGACATAATCAAAGAGTATCAAAAGGAAACACAGTTATTCGTGTAAATCCCATAGAATAGGTTGTTTTCTTCCTACTTTCACTAGACTGGAAGCTCTATTGATGCTCTGTGAGCGGAACGAACATAAAGTTCTTTCAAATGAGTCTATTCACTCACTCGGCAGATGACTTCGTTGGTCGAATCCACTGTGTTATTGTGTATGGCAATCCTTTGAATGTATAGTATTTTTTCTTTTTTTCAGTTTTAAGCAGTTCGGTTGGTTGGGTTGACACTGACATTACGTTGACAGCAAAGATTGACACTTGACAGTTTATTTATGGCACATCGTGCGAGTGTGTTGTACCAAAAAAATACGATGTAGTTTTGAAAAGTAAAATGTACATTTAATTCAGTATTTGATTACCAATAGTATTAGTTAGCAAGTTTGTTGGTTGTGAATTTAATTTTTATTGTTACCCGATATGGGAAAATTTAGTACTTATCGTTATTTAGAGGTGAGGTCTTAAACATAACATTTTAATTATAGTGTAATTTTAATTTTCTTTAGCCAAATTTTTATGGCTTTGTTTTGTTTGGTAGCTCTAGGAGGTCGTAAAGACTTTCTGTAATAATGCAGGTATTTTAAATTTTGTTCCACAAAAAATAAATTGGAAAACCTGTTTCTTATGTCCTCTGATTTAATATTATAATTTACTAAAACCACCAACTTATTGAGTTTTGATTGCTCATAACTGGTTTAAAAAATTCTTGTTTTGGTTACATGAAAGGGGGATGATTTTTCATAACTACCTCTTCTGTATACTGTGATAGTAGAGTAGGTAGTACCACTCATGGTTTAATACGTATAAATTGTGGTTTTTTCATCACTATTTGTAGCCTATTTTCAGTATTAAATGACACTGCACAGATACACCGTCTCTGCCGGTGGAGTCAGCAAATACACACCATACCCGCTCCAGGCGCCTAACGCCGCGGGCCGATTCTCGATGACCCTTTTGTTACAATTTACGCCCAGACAGACCAAGTGGACACCCTTAAGCTAGTTGCAAGTAATAATTTATCCCTCTGAGCGCCTTCTACTCTCACCACTTTTATTGATGAAGCTTTAGAGATCACAGGACCAACAGCATAACAGCATCAAGTTCATTAAAAATCTATATTATAAAAAAAGTAACTCATTGATTGGTGTTTCAAATTGTAATTAATAATTAAAAAAACACAATTATAATTCAGATGCATGAAAATGATCACACAATAGACTGGGCTAAAATTAATAAAAATTGCTTCAGCAGTTTGGGTGTGAAAACATGACAGACAGAATTACTTTTGCATTTATCATGCTACTTTTGATAAATTATATGTTCAAAAATTAAGTGGTCTTAAAGTAGTGACTTCATTTGCTCACAGAGCCATAAAATATAATTAACAAATATATAATTTAATAAACATTCTATTTACAAAAATTCCTTGAAACTTGATGATTAACCATTTCACTAATATTATAAAAAGGAAAAGTTTATAAGCAAAAACAAAACTGACAATGTTTGATCAATATGCACATTCACAATAGAATATAAAGAATTATTTATCAGCACCAATCTCAGAAAGGAGTATGCTCATAAATACTGAAGAATATTTAATTTAGGTGTTCGAGCCTTCCGGCTTGACCCACTTGAGATAAACCCTTCTGAACATCAGCGCCATCTAGTAGTTTCATAGTGCAAATACACAGCGCGTCGGTGATTGGCTGTGCTGTAACGGTAGTGGGAGGTGTCAGCGCGGCTGTCAGGCACGCGAGTCGCGTGTCTCTTCAGTACGCTTTTGAATCTTCAGCGTCGTAGTAGTGCGCAACACGAAAATTCATCGACGACATTGATTTACAAGGATTACAGGTAAAATCATACCTACATTTATTATTATTTTTTCATGGTAACTTGTTGTGGATTTCCTTAGTTGGATAGGGAAACAATCCACAACGAAACACCTGAATATAATGCAAGCATGTCGCCCCCGGCACACGCGGGCGTCACAACGGTGTCGCCGTTATCGTTTCGCTAAGAATGATACTAGGACCAACAACGGTGCAAGCATGTCACCACCGGCAACTGCGGGCGTCACAATGGTGTCGCCATTATCGTTTCGCTAAGAACGATACTCAGACGAACAACGGTGCAAGCATGTCGCTCCCGGCACATGCGGGCGTCACAATGGTGTCGCCGTTATCGTTTCGCTAAGAACGATACTCAGACCAACAACGGTGCAAGCATGTCGCCCCTGGCACATGCAGGCTTCACAGGTGTGTCGCCATTATCGTTTCGCTAAGAACGATACTCAGACCAACAACGGTGCAAGCATGTCGCCCCTGGCACATGCAGGCTTCACAGGTGTGTCGCCATTATCGTCTCACTACGAGCGATACTAAGTCAATAACCAACTCGGTTGTTGCAAAGCACCAAACGTTGTGAGACGCATCAACTGCGACGTCTGGTCGCATCGACCGAGACGTCACGTCGCATCAGCTGAGGCGACGTCGTATCAACTGAGACGACGTCGTATTGACTGAGGCGACGTCGCATTGACTGAGGCGACGTCGTATCAACTGAGGCGACGTCGTATCGACTGAGGTGATAAGTCGCATCAGCCGAGGCGAGGGTCGTAGTGACTGAGACGTCATGTCGCATCAACCGAGGCGACAGTCGTATCGACCTAGACGTCACGTCGCATCAGCCGAGGCGACGGTCGTAGCGACTGAGACTTCATGTCGCATCAACCGAGGCGACAGTCGTATCGACCGAAAAGTCACGTCGCGTCAGCCGAGGTGACAGTCGCATTGATCGAGGCGACAGTCACATTGATCGAGGCGTCAGGTCATATCACCCGAGACGCCGCGTAGTATCAGCCGAGATGTTGGGTCGCATCAACCGAAACGCCGGGTTACATCTGCCGAGGCGTTCGGTCGCATCATCCGAGACGTCTAGTCACACCTGCCAAGGCTTCGGGTCGCATCAGCCGACTCTTGAGATATCTATTGATTAGACCAAACGCATTGATTGATAAGTCCTTGTCGTATCAATGATACGACTGGACTCACGTTTTCATACAACACGTAGCACGTCGCAAGCATTCTATCACATCACAATGACGTCTCACTGACTGTGATGTTTTGGCTTCAGTACAGATCATGGCACCTATGGTCATGGACTAACTGTGCCTAGGCCTGTTCCAACAGAAGAGAACGATTTTGGCAGTCATTGTCGACAACTACTTTGGTGGTTGGATGCCGTAGGAGGTCGAAGATTTATCCCAGTCGGACCTGTTCGGCGAATCCCTCTCACTGTCAACGTAAGCAAAGCTGCGAGTCGCAGTCCCTACAGAAGAGGGATCGACCCTCACCAGATGATACCTCACTGTCAGAGAAAAAATACCGGTGCATTAGGATGATACCACGCGTTTGGCTACTGGGACGCACCCTCTACTGGACTGTACTCTCTACACATAGTCATGGTGAGGATTTACGCGAGGTCCTATGAGCTTTTTATGTGCACGATGCAACTTCTCAACCCGAGACGCACCTCAAAAGCCAGCTCCTCAAGGAAACGAAGAGAGTCCCCATTGGGACATCCCACTACCAAATCTTCCCGTCGGGAATAAACATTCACCGACATGCAAACCTCCTGCTTCGAACGCATGATGCACTTACTCAGATCAAACCCACTTCAGAGTGGGATGAACCATAGGAGTCATATGAAGATAACATTCTACCCGAAGATTTTCCGAGCACTTTCTTTCTATGTAGCGTAACCAGGTACGCAGGAAACTGTTGTAAACCTCCCGTGGAGACAGGAAAAGATATATATTGACTGCACAAATTGCGTCATCACAGAGGAAGCTGAATGAACTAAAATCGTTAGCTACAGCCTCAGAAACAGACGCTATTGTCGTCCGTAACTTCACGCCACGTAAATCTGAAGCTGAGCTGAAATTAGCATATACTGATCCAAAACTGTTTAAGCCAGGTTGAATATGTTTACGTTTAAATAAAGATGTCTGGATAAACGCCCATTACGCCGAGGCTCAGGAGACGTTCCAGCAACTCCTGTTTTTCGCCGGACTAAAGCTGAATAGTCTCCAAGCAACATCAATCGATCTTGGAGTTGACCTTTCATGAAAAATGCTTAAAGGTGGATCCAAATCTGCAGGTGGAGATCCAGAAAAACTTCTTAAATCAACAACGCGCTTTCAGGAAAGTTAGTGACGGTTCGCTGCAATACACATATGGTAGAAGAGACCAAACAATAGACATAAACGCCCGAATAAGGTGCTCAATGTCATTTTACCTGATATTCCCCCATTGGATACTTATCTCTTCTAGGAAGAGGAACTAACGGAGGCAGAAGGGGGGGGGGGGGGGGCTATACGTTTTTTAACGATAACGACAAGCCCCAGTCGCAAAACTGGTAAGAAATTTCTACCGGCATCAGCACATCATAATTCAGGTAAAACTCAATGGGCAAATCAGCACCGCGATCGAAAAGAAAACGTCTGAAACTTTCGACCGAAACCAGAGAACAATAGAAGCAGTACCTACAAAAATAGTTCTGCCCTGGCTAACGGAAGGATGCCTTAATCTAGATATTTGCATACAGGTGAAGTACGGGATCAGATTTGCCCGAGGGAATCACTGGTTGCTCTGCAAGCAATTCTTAGTTTGCTGGAAGTAGAAGGAATACAGTAGGTATATTCCTTTCTTATAAAACCACCGTACGAAATATTAAAAGTCGAAAATTGCAGCTAATTCGAACCGAGAACCTCGGAGATATTGATGCAATAAATATCAAAGCTTCGAGATGAAAAGGACTTCCAAAAGTCAAAATCTTTATTCGTAAGCATAGGTTGTACATAGGTGTTCCATTATGGTTTTTTTTTTAATATTCTTAAGAGAAAAATCTGACGGCTCCCACATCGTCATCATCGGCGAGCTATATGGGTCCCCACTGCGGGGGCTCGGGCATTCTTTCCCACATTGTACGGCCACCAAAATGTTCGAATGATAAGTCTGAAACAGGTATCTCAATCGATACAAAAATATGATTATTGGGTAAAACTCTTTTGTAAACCACACAGAAGGTACTTCTTCGTTTTCAAAGGCATTATTTATAATATTAGCCGTTTACCCCTCTGGCTATCAAGTGCCCGATCGATTGAGTGGCCTCTATACTTCGCCAGAATGGAATTCGAGTGATAGTCTATCTTGATGTTGTTGTTGTTTTTTGCCTATGAATAAACAAAACAAAACCATGTTAGAAAAACAGACGATTTGGACCATTTGCTTTTTGACAAAGCTAAGTTGGAACATAAACACCGCAAAATCTGACTTAGTGCATAAGCAACAAATAGAATATTTGGGCCTCAACTGGAATACTATTTCTAACAAAAAAACTCTTACCTAACTCAAAAGTGAAAGAAAATAAAACAAATATCAAGAATATTATTATTATCACAGGTACAATTATAAAAGTCCGACGGATTTAGGAGGATGCAAAGTAACTCTTAAGTAATTTTGTTTTTGGTCTGCTTGAAACGTTGCCCCACGGAATGTTCTATGCTGCAGACTCACACATATCGCAGCAACATCGTGACATGATATGGGAAAACACAAATCGTTCTGACTACCTGACCAAGCAAATGAAGAACCACATTGGTGACTCCAACACATATAAATGGCTCCAGGCTGATCCACCTTCAGCTTTTGTGGCCACCGACGCACCAGACCTCGGTTTAGGCTGGAACACCAAAATAATTGGCAGGTATGGGTATTGTTAGAAGTCTTACGATCAGAATGGAGGGAGCTCCAAGGAAGAACGATCGTTTCCCAAACTGACAATCCGATAGCAGTCTCAGAATACAGGGATGAACGAGATGAAAGAATACTCCTCCATATTGGCTCAAAATCTTAACACCTGACCGACTTCCATAATACCACAGTGGTACTAAAGTATTTGCCACGCAGATGCGATGGCCTCGCAGACAGTCTGTCCATACTGAAGTCCCAGCAAGAGTGGCACCTAGACACCACGAAATAAGAAATTTCCTGGAGGATGGGAATTCCAGAAATAGATGTTTTCCTATGGGCGGTCATCCGCACTAGTTTAGTTTACGATCTCAAAGTAACCTAAATAAATTATATATATTCTATTTCTTTATCCAAATCAAATCATTTTATTTACATTCATGTACATGTAGCTCTAATATATGAGCGATGAACACAAGGACACCGAAAGCTAGTACGCAGATGCCTTCAGCCAACCATGGAAATAGTACAAACTGGAGGTGTTTTTTCCCCACGCCAGCCTTGATTCCACGAGTGACCATCTCCCAAGGCCACTATATCTTTATAGCACCGAGACGGGAGAAAGCTTTATGGTGAGCCTCTCAAAGACGTACGATCTTACGATCGACGAGTTACGGCCGTGAGCCCTTCGGAACTTGTTTTTTGAAAACCAGGAAAATACTACCAGCCACCAAAACAATACATGTCCATACAGTCCAACAGTTGCCACGCTTATAAAACCTTCGCAGGGTGAGCCGATTACATCCGCTAATGAAGGAGACAGAGAAATTCTGTGGAAAACCCCTTAAAGGAAAAAAAAACATCGTATAGGATGTATCAGACCTTTTCATGTGGTTATTACAAATAAGCGTTGATATACGTTTCCATTTGATTTTAAGCATTTCAGCACGTAGTGACATATTACTCTTAGCCGCAGGACACCTTAATACTCTTAGCCTCAGGCCGCCGCATTCATGTCTTGACATTATTCAACGTAAACTAAGATCGACATTTTATTTCCAAAAACAAAATCATATTATGGCCATCTTTCGGCTCTGAAACGGACAGGACTAATTATGGTCAGCCGGATTGGTGTCTGTTGAAGAATAAAGAAATTAAACTAGATCTCTTGGATCCCTATGTTAATCCATATATCGGAAGAAGAAAACGTAGAGCGGATCTAACCTTGACAAACTTAATTATCACCACCGGAAATAAGGTGAAAGCAGCCTCAGTGTCTTTATAGCTGTCCAGCTTCGATAGATATTTAGAAACGCAAACATATAAGGCTCTCTTGGCAGTTTTCGAGCCGCAGTCGCTTCAGACAACTGGTCTAACAAAACTCGACATGTGCGTGATACTACGCAAGGGAAATTGGCATAACAGTTCAAACGCTCTGGGACTGTTTCAAGGAAGTGAGATCAAGGAACAGCAAGAGGGCCTGCCCTTCTATGTCCGATTTTGAGGCTTTGTTATACAATGTACTCGTTTTTTGAGATTTTGGTATTAACTTGATTTGTATAAGACAGGCTTCTTCATGTATTTATATATATTTTTGGGAAGATCAGCTTAAAATATAATTTGAAGTCATATGTTCGGACCGGTTTCCTACAAACCACACACAATTAATTCACAGTACGCTGGGTCAGCGCCGGCAGATAATAAACATCTCAAGTGGGTCAAGCCGGAAGGCTCGAACACCTAAATAAAACCGTTTTTCCCCCAAAGGGTAAAAAACGAATATTTAGGTTTCAGCCGAAAGGCTTGACCCACCAAATAATCTCTTGCCGGCTTCCGCCTCGCTTCCGATTCTTACAGGTTCGGTACTGAAGAGACACGCGACTCGCGTGCCTGACAGCCGCGCTGACACCTCCCACTACCGTTACAGCACAGCCAATCACCGACGCGCTGTGTATTTGCACTATGAAACTACTAGATGGCGCTGATGTTCAGAAGGGTTTATCTCAAGTGGGTCAAGCCTTTCGGCTGAAACCTAAATATTCGTTTTTTACCCTTTGGGGGAAAAACGGTTTTATTTATTACGCAGAGAGATGTGGCAAGGAATAAGTAAAATTGAATTTAAAAATTAAGACATGGCTTTTAACATAAAAACTAAACATTAAAATTTGTATGATTTAAAGGATTTTGAAGTTGTATAATAGATTTGCATTATGCAGGACATGTAATCTCAATATAAAATCATGATCTATGATAAATGGAGTTATATAGAGCTGATTATGATGAGATTTTATTCATCATGTTCTTTGACAATCTCTTTCAATTTTCTGTATCTCACTTCTGTCTATTACAAGTGATAAATGTGTGTTCTACTTTACAGTTGAAAGACGACGCCTCCACACCACATATCACGAGAAACAGGGCTACGAAACAGCCACGGCGGTTGAAGAAAATATTTATTGGCTTAATACTGGTGGCGCTATGTGCCACATACCTACTAGGTGAGAGAGATATATATGTATTTATTTTCATTTTCATATAAATTGTATTGACAAACACTTTTTTTTATTTGTTGGAAAATTAACAGCATATAGACAAATATAGAGCACAAGATATCAAGCCTTTACAGAGCTTTTTAGAAAGCAATTTTATCAGTGCATTTTAGTATTAATACTATATAAAGGCAGGAATCCGCCACAAGGAACTTTCCATGATTTGTCGTAATGACTATGCTTGGCAGGCGGATTGGTGATCATAATAAGTTTTAAAAAAATTAATTCAAAAACAGATAGGCGTGCGAAAAAAATTCAGTATTTTTCCTTAAACTATTGAATCTAACATAAAACAAATACAATCACAATAAAATAACAAAATATAGATAAGAAGAAAAAAAACATGTCAATTTTTATAAGTCATCAAATTTATTATTTTTATAAATCTTTTTCTTCTTCTTCATTACTGTCAATTTTTATAAGTCATTAAATCTTTTTTCTTCTTCATTACTTGTTGCATAGGTAGATGCTGCTGCACATCTCCTGAATATTTTTCCCTAAGTCAAATTGTTATAAAAGTTGAAATCAGTCAACATTTTATACATTATAATATAATTGATTATAATAGAATTTTATGCGGCGTTGTTTAATGTAATTATTGTACATAATAAATATAATTAAAATATAATACCAAAAGAAAAAACAACCAATACATATTCTAGGATGTTAGTCTTGCTAAAAGTGGCGCCAACTATTGACAAGAATTTTCTTTAAAACTCTCATTAGAGTATATAGATATGTGCAAAAAGGGATATCAAGGGAAAATAATTGAATGCGAGTAAATCGCGTTTGAAGTTATGATTCGTAATGAGTTTTATATAGGCGCTTAAATATATGTCTAAAGACTTCCCAGACAATGATCCCTACTTTTATATAATATTATAAATGCAAAAGTAACTCTGTCTGTCACGCTTTCCCGCTTAAACCTCTCAACCGATTTTGATGAAATTTGGCACAGACAATCTTTAGACCCTGAGAAAGGACATAGGCTACTTTTTAATGCGAAAAATAAAGTCCACGCGGGCGAAGCCGCGGGCAGAAGCTAGTAATAAATAAATACTTAAAAGTTAATAATTCACGTTAGCCTACCCAGAGCAAAACCTGTTACATTTAGGCAAAATAATTATCTATGGGTTTTGAATTTATCGATCAAAAAACTAATATATGTATATCAAAAAAATATGATTGAATTCATACAAGAATAACATTAAATGGCAAAGTTCAGTATAGCCAAAGTTATAGGCGAGCGCGTAATATCTTATACCACATCGTCACATAAGATCTGGTGAGATTGTGGTCAAGATTTGATGGTGAGATTGTGGTCAAAAGTTGATAGTGAGATTGTGGTTAATAGTTGATGTCGAGATTGTGATCAAGAGTTGATAGTGAGGTTGTGGTCAAAAGTTGAAGGTGAGATTGTGGTCAAACCACTTGTGTCGTCTAGTGCTAAACAACTTAAGGTTGCGAGTTCGTCTGGTAAGAGTTGCTGTACATAGATTCAATGGTCGCAGTATTGTGATAGTCTTTGTATATTAGATATTATATATAGAAGTCGACTGTACTATGGTTTATTTTGTGGTAGAGCATTGTCTATGTCCACCTAGACAGTACCAGTTGAACCATGTTGTCTGGATCTATCGTCACTTACCATCAGGCGAAATAAAGGGCAAATGCGTTGTAAAAAAACAACAACGACTAGGCCGGTTGTAACGCACCTGCATGCGTTATAAAACAGGCTCTCAGGCTCAGGTTATTGGCTTGTAAGGCCTTTTACATACTGACCAACGAATTGATTTAATTGAAATAATCGTTTATTATATATTCTATAAATGTATAATAAACAGCACGAAGAACGGACAATTGATGGGGAGGAAGAGTTCTCGTGTGGTAACCACGTACCGGGAAACGTGTACTAGGCCGCCCTTGCTAGATAGTTCGACGATCTGGTAATGAAGGCTGGCAAGATTCTAGGGATCGTTCATTGTGGACCATGTGGGAGGACTATGTTCAGCTGTGGACCTTTCCCAGCTATCCAGGCGTACATAGACAAATGTTTTACTACCAACCAAATCGAGTATCAGAGATACCCCGTACAGGGAATCAAATCCATGGTCCTCAGGCCGTCAGTCTCAAGATCTAACTACTAGGCTACGGAAGCAGTCTTCCTTGTAATTCCTATTTAGGCTATTTAAATAAGTATATAAGACGAATCTTTTTGCGTCGACACAATTAATCGTGATTGGAAACCTGAACGAATTATTAATTAAAGGTTCAATTTAAAACAAAAAAGTTTCATTGTATAATTGTAATATAATAAAATGACGTAACAAGTTTTATTTCAAGTGGATTTTCACGGTCTCCATTGTGGCTGCAGTTTTCTAAATTCAACTTTTATCTTTTCTCGTACGTGCTAAAATTCAATGTCGGATTGCACCACGGCTCGCACATTGCGCTTATAGTGTGAACTATGTTTTATACTGTTGTAATCGGATCGTTGTGGATTCTATTTCTTTGTGGTTAGGTAGAATGTCCTGTGGTTCGCCAGTGCGAATTTCAGTACTAATAGATTGTGTTTTTGTAGCAACGACCAGTTGTTGGTTAAGTCTCGATAGTGACAGTGAGGTGCAGTGGCTCTTGATGAGATTCAGTAAACAAAATTAATGAAAACGTGATAAATCAAAATTTATAAATTGAATATATAACTATATTTGTACTATCTGTCGCTATTTATCATTTTGGAAACGCTTGAACCGTCATTTGAAAAAGTATTGTGAAATATACGTATATCAAAATAAATAAAGATTTGAAATAAATTATCGTTCGATTGTTTAAATTACTTAATGATGAGTATTGATCATTAACAGTAATTTGTTTTAGCATTTCTCGAATTACAAATGAAAGAGGAAAATCAAACGATATTCGTAACATCTTTGTTATGATTTTTGTTTTATAAAACTTGTAAAACAACAAAGTGGCTCTTTGTTTGCTAAAATACTTGTTGTACCGACTTCACGCGGTACTTGTGTTAGGAAAGAAATATAAAAGTATAAAATCATTATCAACTGTTGCTAAACAATAATAATAGCGAACGGTAGATTGTACAAATATGTCTCTGACGTCGAGTGACCAAAATACATATTTACACAAACTTGCCACACTTCGATTGTTGTAAATTAAAATATATATTACTTTGCTTATCTTTCAATATGTTTGAACATAAGGATTCACTTGATAGTAACCGAATCGAAAGTTGTAGGACGACGGCTTACTCATCCGGAACTGTGCCATAATTTTTAGACAAAATAACAATGTATTAGTATCATTTTCTGTTAAAGGATATTGAACCGTGGTTTGTGATCTGGAATCCAGTAAATGTTTTTACATTGCTTAGATCGCGAAAATTCCAATAAGCACGGCCAATGCGATTCGGTAAACAGTGGAACTGGTGGTCTATTGTATTTTATACGCTTACACACCTATAGATTCTAAAAGGCAATACATAGTCCATATCTACCGAAGGCTATGATATCCTATATAGGCTATATCCTTGGTATGAATATAATAATTCGTATCGTTGTTGATCTTATAACCTAGCTTTGGATAGTTCTCATAAATATTTCAGAATGTTTTGGCCGGTTTAAGAAAATATTTTCTACCAAAATATAGCAACAGTATCATCACGAGTATTGAGTAAAATAAAACAGTATTTCACATTTCATATGATCCAGCGATTACTGAATCTCGATTATCATAACCACTTTATTATAGGGCACATTAAAACCCCAATAAATGCGGAACTAAAACGCGGACTTTCGGTGGAAATTATCCGCCACCCAGTGACAGTGTGTGTGAGAATTAACGGTCGTTGTTTATAAAAGTGATTGTTTTCACAGACCAATACACGAAGAAGTTTATGACCGATGTGAACCATGTCAAATGGAACAGTAGTGCGTACTTTACCCCTTTTAATTTCAGGTATTTAGTGTGTATTTAATCAGTTATCATATGGATTTATCTGTGGTACATATCGATACTTGTTTCCAGATTTTTATACAGATCTAGAATTCAGTAATATTTCACTTTTGAATGGTTAAATTTTGATTAAAATTAATTTAGTATGTGTATTTTATAGATTTGTATTTGTTTGCGAATTTATGAATTTGGAAGATTTCCCTTTTTGAATGCTTTTTGTTTCCATATTTAGTTTGTACTAGCGTCCCGCCCCGGCTTCGCACGGGTGGGCATTTATTTTGGCATAAACGTAATGTAATCTGTCAAGTAAGATCATTACAGAAATTTTCAGAACTTTCCATAAGTTCTCATGTGAACTTCTTCACTCATGTGAAGTTCACATGAGTTAGAAAAGGACAGATATATATTTTTCACATTGTTGCCACCAACTTCCACCCACCGCGACCAAACTCCCTTACTTTCAGCAGGAGACTAAGGGGTATTCACTACCCCAACGGGAAGTTGATCGGAGTTGGTGGTGATAGAGAAAACTCTGTCTGAACGTACTAACATTAGCTTTACATATTTAAGATTAATTAGTTGTTCTATAGATTTACGTAAGTTTGATTACTTTATGGATTCGTTTACTAGTTTCCATTCCATTTACTAAAATGTAGTTTCAAGAAGGCACAAATATTCAATAACCAGTTTTAAAATTTAAATATACTTACTATTAAAATGGTTGGTCTTATATAATATTAATAAAGCTTTTTGTGAACATATGTGGAGCTAATGATATTCAGAACACAGAAACTATTTTTAAAAACAAGCTTAACTTGTTCTTTTTCTTAATTTTTTGATGTTTTTGAGGCCAATGATTCAAATTAAGTTTATTTATCTAGTAGTAATAATCGTTACACTATTCATACTTTGTTATAAATGCGGAAGTGAGTTTGTTTGACCTTCCTTCACGCCGTAAGGAGAGGGAGAGTCAGAATGACTTGATTTTTCGTATAGAGGTGTAGTTGAAGGTCCGGATAAGGACATATGCTTATGCTACAGTATTATTTGCTAAGATAATTAACGCGTTCAAAAAGACTTAAAAACCGACTTCAATTCCCTTAAAAATATGGTTTTAGTTGATTTTTTCAAAGAGCGATCAATAAATTTCGATAAAATTTATGTGGGACCACCTCTGAAGTATGCTCTACCATTGGCGGAGTTATCGCATAACACACATACAAAAATACATACGTGTCGAATTCAGACCCTCTTTCTTTTTTGAAGTCGGCTGAAAATAGCATATGTATTTGTACATATGATTGGCATATTCAAACAACTAGTCGTTCCATAAAATTCTTTAAAATGTAAATGAACGGTTCAAAATTAGTAAACAAAAGACAGTTATTTGCAAACACTCGAGTTCAAGATATCTCCGGTGCGTGTAAATAGAAGAACTTCAGTGTTATTTAAAAGGTATGCTCCTCGTTCCGGATCCTTCCTGGTGCAAAGGATATCCATAGCAGTACAGCGCAGCAATGCTGCGAGCCTCATGGAAACCTTTGCACCAGGCAGGACAGAGAGTGGGTTATTTTAATGACAAGTGTTTATAATTATTTATTTATAAGACGCTTTATAACTCAGTGTTATTATTTTCTATCTCCCATCCATATTAAGTTGATTTGACATTAAGCGCTAGCACCTCCCGTGGACTCACCACGTAACCAAAAATATATGGATAATGGACTACTTACACGTTACGGATCGCCAAACAAGGTATTGTTTTAAAAAATCGGCCGCGACAAATTCTTTGAGACATTGTAACGGCAACGTCGCTTGTGACGAATTTATTTACAATTTAAATTGAGGCTTCCAGGTGAGCTCGCTTGCTGCCTTACCGCCTAAAATCAGGGGAGATGAGTACCGATGCCAAGTGCAAATCTCTTATTAAAAACCTTCTTCGTGTTTTTTTCTTCTGGTTTTCGTTATTTTCAATGGAACATTTAAATTTCGAAATTGTTCTGAATAGTCAATTTGGATTTCGGGTTTATTATTGGGAATACGTCACAAAAGTAATTTAAACAGTTTCCCTCAAAAATGAAGCCGAATTGTTTACAAAAATCCGGGATACAATCGTTTCCAAACTAAGACAAATCCGGGGAAATCCGAACGTTCATGATTGTAGTCTTAAGTAATGTCACCATTATCACATTGAAAACATTAGATAAAGGTACATTGACTTATTACTTCACTACGCTTCACTTGTTGGTTGGTTGCCAAACTAGGCTAGGCGTTATGGTGTACTATACAGGGTGGTCCAAAATGTGACGTCCAAAAATTTTTTTTAGATTCCTTACACCTGGGTGTATCCGAAAATACCCCATGTATGTTCCGCGATTTTTTGTAGTTTAGAAGTTATGATTTTTTAAATGTATATTTCGAATTTTCTGCCGGAGCGACTTAAAATAATCGTAACTTGTTTAATAGTAAGGTTTTTTTATTTATTTTTTCTCGAAAGTGATCGTCTTGAATCACCCTTTCTACTTTATTATCAACTACACAACGTTATTCATTACAAGTTACCGAAAAAAGGGACGAAAGTAAAAATTTTAGGTTTGAGTTGAACGGAGCAAAATTTTCAAAAATTTCTTAATAATACAAAATTAATGTTTCATTGGTTCAAACTAATTTTAAAAACTCCAGCAGTTTGTCAGCTTACCAAATAATAAAAAAAAAGTTGTTCTTAATAGGCGATTTTACGACGAAATTGGCTTCAGAACTTAGTTAGGTGAGAATTCATAAAGAAAAAATTTTGTCAAAAAAAAATATTAAGCTTATTTTGTTTTCATTTTTATGGCCTACATTAGCAAGGCATCATCAAAAGCATTCAAATAATTTCAAATTGAACGATCAGTGACACATTAGAAAACATTTTATTTTAAAAAAGCTTAGTTTAGTTTTTATTAATACGGTTATTTTGGTTTATTTTTAGCATCAATAAAAGAAAACACAAATTAAGTTCAACTACTTTATTAAAGAAGATTTTCAAAATGACGCCCTTCAACTTCGATACACAATCGGCAACGTCTTAAAAAGTTATCTTTTAGTCTGCGGAAAGCGCTTGAATTTTGTCTGACTTTCGTCGCTGCTTCTCTCAATTTTCGTCTCAGTTCTTCTTCGGAGTTAGTTTGCTGAGCATAGACAACTTCTTTGTAGTAACCCCAAATAAAAAAATCTATTGGGTTCAAGTCCGGTGAACGTGCAGGCCATTCGATTGGGCCGCCACGCCCAATCCATCTGCCCGGGTATGTTTCATTAAGGTGCCCCCTCACTTGGCGTGCGTAATGGCAAGGAGCACCATCATTTTGGAATATCATGTGCCTTCTTGTTTCCAAGTTTACATCTTCCAGCAATTCAAAAAGGTTGTTCTGCAAAAAGTTTAGATATGTGTCTCCATCCAACCTAGACGGCAGCTCGAAAGGCCCAATCAGTTCTCCATTTACAATTCCCGACCACATGTTTACGCTGTATCGATGTTGAAAATTTGATGCTCTTGCAAGGTGTGGGTTTTCAATTTCCCAGCTGTGATAGTTATGGATATTAAATACTCCAGTGTTTTCAAAACGGGATTCATCGGTCCATAAGATCTTATTAAAAAAATCTGGGTCTTCCTGACACCTTTGTATCATTGTTTCGCAGAAAGCAACTCTTCTAGGGTAATCTGAAGCTTGTAGCTCCTGAACGCGCTGAATGTGGTAAGCGTGGTAGCCTTCTGAAAAAAGAAAAGGACTATTACTCACCACCTAGGCAGGAAGAAGTCTAATACCTGGCATTGTATCTGTGATTTATGTTTTGTGTAAATAAAAAACAAAACGACATACCATTTTTCAATATCCTTAGAACTGAGGTCCGTGGTATTCCAGTCCTTCTGGTTATTGCTCTGGAACTCGTAGAAGAGTCTCTTTCTACAGCTGCGATGACTTCATCTCTTCTGTCCGGATCTACTCTGGGTACTCCTTCGTGCCTTTGGCTACGACCGGGGATACGCCCGGCCATCAGCGTATTATGAGTATTAATAAATACCCTATGGTCCGGGTAATGGTCCAGTATTTCTCCTCGCCGGTCCAGTTGTTGACGATATAGCCTTGCGGCTAAATGACCGTTTCCTTTGGCCATACCATAGTAAAAGTGCATTTCTGCGTACTGGCTTAGACTAAAATTACTCATGTTGCCGTCAGTAACACAAGCACAAGTCAGTCGTAAGGCAAATCGGAGTCCGTAACACAAGCACAAGTCAGTCGTAAGGCAAATCGGAGTCCGTAACACAAGCACAAGTTAGTCGTAAGGCAAATCGGAGTCCAGTAACAAAGCGAAAGTAGGTTCAAAATATCGGTATCGGAAAGAAGCAACGTCAAGTAGTATCACACGCGATGGAAGTGAGTGAACGACTAGCGGACGGACGATACAGTGAGATGCTACGGAGAATGTATGGGGAGAGGGGGGAGAGGGAAGTGCAGGTAAAAAACCCCTAGCGCGCACGGCTGACTTTTGTGGCCAAGACAGTAGGTCTTTCTCTTTCGTACTTCTACGCAACCATAACAGTGCGAAAGAGAAAGACCTTACTGGCCTGGCGCCTTTTGAAACGTGTTATTTATTGCTTTGTGTCATTGTGTGTGATTGGCCTTGAAGTAGATTTTGGTTTAATTCTAGCTTTCATAATTTCATGTCTAAAAACAGAAAATGAAATGTGTCACTGATCGTTCAATTTGAGATTATTTGAATGCTTTTGATGCCTTGCTAATGTAGGCCATAAAAATGAAAAAAAAAATAAGCTTAAACATTTTTTACGACAACATTTTTTTTTTATGCATTCTCACCTAACTAAGTTCTGAAGCCAATTTCGTCGTAAAATCGCCTATTAAGAACAACTTTTTTATTATTATTTGGTAAGCTGACAAACTGCTGGAGTTTTTAAAATTAGTTTGAACCAATGAAACATTAACTTTGTATTATTAAGAAATTTTTGAAAATTTGGCTCCGTTCAACTCAAACCTAAAATTTTTACTTTCATCCCTTTTTTCGGTAACTTGTAATGAATAACGTTGTGTAGTTGATAATAAAGTAGAAAGGGTGATTCAAGACGATCACTTTCGAGAAAAAATAAATAAAAAAACCTTACTATTAAACAAGTTACGATTATTTTAAGTCGCTCCGGCAGAAAATTCGAAATATACATTTAAAAAATCATAACTTCTAAACTACAAAAAATCGCGGAACATACATGGGGTATTTTCGGATACACCCAGGTGTAAGGAATCTAAAAAAATTTTTTGGACGTCACATTTTGGACCACCCTGTATATGGACTGACTTTCAATGAAACACGAAAAACTCTATTAGACTCGATTAAATTGAAAATAAAGAGACATTGTGGATTCATTATTCGATTCTGTTTAACTACTAAACGAATGGTTACGTACTACGGTACAATATTTATTAAAACATCGATAAAAAACAAGAAAAAGATATATTTTAAGTTATCGCTTTAATTTCTAACTTTTTAGTTATTATTATTTGTTGTAAAATTTTGTAATAGCGGTCATAGTTATAATCATTGCAAATTTCAAGTGTCCACATACGAGTATTACGGTTCATAAGATAGAGCCCTGTGACAGATGGTCCGACAGACAACGGAACCTAAGTAATAGGTTCCCGTTTGTAACTCTTTGTATATGGAACCCTAAAATTAAGTGACTGTACACATTAGGTCGCAATGTTATCGACGGTGATAAATATAATAATTATTAATAATAGATTAACTCACATTTCTAGTTATCAAACGTGATTCTACGCGTCCAGTCGTGTCTAAAGAGCTCGTTTATCATTAAATAAAGACTTCAAAACTATTGGGTAGTGATAATATAAACATATACGGTTTCATAAAAAATATTTATGTATACAATAACCTTTTAAAATATTTATAGAAAACTAGTAACTAATTTTTTTATGTTGGGTGTAATTGATTCTAAAATAGCTTTAAGCAAATAAATCTATTGTTGTTATGTGTAATAAAAAATATTTAACAACATAAATAAATAAAAACTGTTATTATAACTGTTGTTTTTATGAGTAATAAACTAAATGCTTGGTGTATTAAAATATTGACTGAATTGGTTTTCAAACCTATCAAATCCTGAAAGATGTCGTGATGTGAACGGAACTTGGAATTTGAAAATTTAAAATTGGAAGACACCGTAAAATATTCGATTTTTAAACGACAATGATGCTAATAGCGCCGCTGCACAAACTAGTAACGAAGTGTATTCAAATCCACCTGACTATTGTAGGACTGTTCGCGGGGCAGACACAGTGGTTAGATGGTCTGGCCAAGAGTCTGGGATACAAGAGCGTCTGCCATTATGCTGTCGTCATCGACGCCGGGTCCTCAGGGTCTAGAGTGCTGGCGTACGAGTTCAGAGTGCCATTTACAGGTATGCTTTAGTTTATACTACAGACAATGCCATAAGTATCTACGTTAGTTGCATTGACCAAGTCGTCGTCTAGTAGATACCAGTACCATGTTATATTCACTTGTAACGTTCTCCCTCTCCTAATGCTTCCATACTAAATTTCTGTATAGGTGGCTTTGATAAGTAATTGCCTAAAAATTTGGAGATGAAATTATAGTGTCGTGAAATAAATATCATTAATTTACAACTTTATAGTTAGCTACAATAGCCGTTACACAACTAATGGTTCATAGATGGCGCTTTGAACAATAATCGAAAAAAAGTGTTTAAAATGAAAATTGTGATTCAATGTGAAGTTGTATGTTAATGATACTCATTTCGCGACATCACAATCTGATGTCCTATTTTTAGTTAGTCCACAACCCAGCTATTATATTTTAAAAGATTATGACAACAGAAATTTAGTATGAAACTTTGATGGTGGTGGATCACCTTAAGTGACATTTATCTGACGCTTAATAATATGAAGTCAGAATGGTACTTTACGCAGATACTTATGGCGTTGAATGTATAATGCCTAACGAATTACTCGAATCGAAAATGAAAAAAAAAGTGAGTGAAAGGGGGAATTTTAAACAGTTCGTCCCCTACCAAAGTGACTCGATATTGAGGCGCTGACTGTGTGTCTTATATTACCATGGTGATAGCTAGCCAGGCGGACATATAAAGGTCAACTACCAACTACCAACCAAATTAAGTATCGAAGATATCTCTAACGGAATGAAACTGGAGACTTCTGAACTGTGAGTCCAACTGCGGTTGACTTGTAGCTTTGAGGAATTGTAAATGCAATCCGCAGTATTTCATTCCCTAGCCTTACACTTGATAAACGTCGGGAGTATTTTATATGCAGATTATGCTATGTAAACCAACCAAATGTATGCATATGTACTATTGATCTGACGCGTCGCGGCCGGCGGTATAAACAAGCTCATGGTTTTATCAACGAGTATTCAGAATTGTACCGTTCGCGATTGCATTCATTCTGCATGGTAAAATAGACTTTTCAAATCAGGTATACACTTTTGATACTATTTACAAAATATAGGAATAAGTATGTAAAATGTATTAATATTGAAGTTTTTTTGTACAAAATGGAACACGGCACATGACGTCACACTCTGTGACGTCACATTTATTTTTTGCCTATCTTATGTGTGTTTAATGTTTTTGTTCAAATGATTACGCCAAAATGTTATTGAAATATATTTATTTATGACTTTTTACTATTAGAAGCCTGAAAAACCTTAAGCATACCGCGGGACACAGTTACTTTCGCAGCATTAGGTGTGATTTAGTGAATTTAAGAAGTATTTTAGGGATAATATTATAATTGAGAATAGTATATTGATATAGTATATTGTAATATTTTCAGTATTCGGTCCAGCGAATTTGGACCTCGTAGACGAATATTGGGAGCAGTCGAAACCAGGGCTGTCTTCATACGCAGATGACCCTGAGAAGGTAAAACTTATTTAATTTAAGAATGCTTTCCGATACATAATTTTGTGGCCATTACACGGGCAACTTAAATTACACAGTTATAAGCAATTTAGTCAATTGTGACGTCACGAACACATCCAGCAATTTACGGCAATACATGGGCTGTATACTGCAACGTTGTCCTATGTTGCGTGCGCCACATCTCATTGAAGGACATGGAGTAATATGGATTAGTATAGAGCAACTAATCAATATGTAGTACATATTATGTACATATTTTGTTATACCGTTTGTCTACCAAAAACAAAAGCTATCGTTATTATGTGATGACATGGACAATTATTCATTTAAAGACTTCACCAAAATGTCTCGGGCGTGACAATTCAATTACTTTCTAATGAAGTTGATCAATATGTAATAAATATAAGGAGCAAATAAATGCAATACCGGGAAAACAGTTGACGCATTTTATTGAAATTACTCTGTATGTCGAAATTTGCCGATTGAAACGGACATGTTATAGATGCTGCCTGAATAGGCTGGTTGACTAAATTTGAAAACTTGGTTAATTATATACTTTAGTATCTATTTATCCCCAAAAAACTATATGTTACAGAAAAAGCAATACATTACGGTATTTGTTTTTTTAAAAAAAGCAATTTTGATTTCCCTCTAAAACGCTGAATAGTGTCATGGCGTCTTGAATGACGTCACAGTCTACGAAATAACCTGCTCTGTGGTATGAAAACGTCAACAACAACAATGATGTTTGGCGTATCGTGACGTCACACTTATTGCGGTGCGTTCTTCGTGTTCGCTGTCACGTCACTTAATGACTATTTTTTTCGAATTTATTTTCTAAAAATATTAATAATCTTTACTTTTTTGAGAAATACACTGTTCTTATCTACGTCTCTTCATTTATAATTAGAAACTATAAACCAAGCAATTTGTTTTTAGTGGACACAAGCCTATTGTAACTTGGCTGCCTCACACGACACCCACGGGCAGCCTTGGTGTGGTATTATAAAGCCGAAACCACACGTCCCGAATTCTAATAAACATTCGAATGAATATTCTTGTTTCTTATTTACAGGGTGCTGAAACTATAGTAGATTTAATTAAGCAATCAGAGTTCCTGACGCCACTCGAGAAGCGCAAAGATACGCCGCTCATCATACGCGCCACCGCTGGTCTTAGGCTGTTGCCACTAGCTAAAGCTCAGCAGCTCCTTGACCATGTCACTGTCGCTACTGCACGGTAAAATAAACACCTTATTTTAGTATTTAATTTGTTAACGTGTACAATCGCACAGCGTTGAACCACTGTTTCTCAAAACACCGGGTATCCTAGCTTGAGACGCAGGGGACAAAAACATGGCGATCATATAATAAAAAAATTCCCTGCTGTAATAATTTTTTGCCTAAAATATGCTTTAGAATATACATACTTCTCATCAGAAAAATCGACACACCTTGCAAGTTTATGTTTTGTAAGGATTATCATAAAAACCTATGAAAATTTAATTTGAATTTAGAACATTAACTGCATGCATTCATTGATTTGACGTATTCATTAAAATCATTAAATTCCAAATAAATATATATTTATTAAAGGTTCGCTTGTTTAAAGCCACCCGGGCAAACACGGAGAGAAGTAAGACAATTCCTTTAAAAATAAACGAAAATCTTTGTTATAAACAAAAGCCTAATTTAGTGTAAGATAATTAATTTTTAACTGACAAACAAATGTAATAAATTATTTATAACAGATTGACATTATTGTGACATCTTTATATGTCATTAACTTTTTTCTTCATTTGTAATTTTGTAAAATTTTCTTTTTTTGCAATTTAATTAGTAATTGAAGGTTGGCTATGCTGCTGTGCCCTCGCAGTGTGTTACAATGCAACAATTTGTTATTTGTAATATTCAATTAAATGAAATAAATATACTTTTGAGGCCCGGCCTAATTACGCGTAGCTAGTTTTCTATTATTCCGTCGCGGCCATGACTTATGAAACTGTCAAATGTTAAGTGACATTGACATTGATTACAGAGTATTATTTGATAGTGACAGTGACTGTTATGACATAAATGAATGAATGACAACATACAACGTGATCTTACGTCAGATATTGTTGAGGTCCATAAGTATTTCAAGGTCTATACGCGTTCTAGTTTTGGAGACGGCAATGCTTATTGCTTTTATGGTGATGTCAATCTTGACTCGGAGTTGAATCTAAAGACACTTCATAACTGGATAAGAGAGCGCACTCGTATATCGCATCGGTGATCGCAGTAAGATAAAATAAAAACAGTTTTAATCGACACACCATTAAAACTAAAAAATAACGTTAAATAGATGTTAATCTAGATCTTATATATGTATGTATTTTGGTGCAGCAAATCGGCTGCTACGGCTCCGAGCTTGACGTGTCGCTAGTCGCACAGAGTTTAATTTTTAATATAATTTTATTGAGGCTTTCTGAAAAATCACAAATTGTTTATAGTTTGTTGATACATACAATGTCCCTCTCTATACCATAAAGTCAGGTATGCCAATTTTTGAAAACGATTCAGTATTGATTTTATTCGTTACATACAAATCTTTCCTATTTATACTATTAGTGGAGATATGCTTCCGTTTGACCATAATATCGCTTGATGTTTATGTGGTCTAGGATGGTTCAGGGTTCAGGTCATAGGTTCATCTAGTAGGATTTCTCGTTACGTGGTCGCCATTGGAGAACTCTTACTGTACATCTGTTCTTCGAGCAACGGTGGCTTATCCATTTTAACTTCAGTTTTTAATTTTTTTCTATACTTAAATTATATTGATTTCAGACTCGGCTATGATTCGTCCGCGGGCGTACAAATCATGGACGGCTCCGATGAAGGCATATTCATATGGTACACCGTCAATTTGTTGCATAGTAAGTACATGAGATATATGGTTTTATGTTCGCACGGCTACAGGTCAAGCTATTTTCCAGTATAAAATGAACTAGAGTCGGGCGGGATTTTATTCAATGCGAGGTCAGCGTTTACTGGAAATGTATAGCTTGATGTGAAGCCGTGTGTTCAAGCTTTTCCCTGCGAATTCGTTTTCGTGGACTGTAAGCCGCGTATACGTATCTCTTGCGAACAAACAAGTGCGAGTTACAAGTGCAGATGTTAACGGACTATTGTCTAGTTCGTGTGAACAGGGAATGGAAAGGAATGGAAATAAAAAAATTGTACCACTAGGCAAATTTATAAATTTTGTGTGTGTTATTATATGGACTTGCACATGATCTTCATCTCACGTGATAGTGATCTAGGTAAGCGTGCTTATGCAGAAGCCTCAAACTTATTGTGAAGGGCAATTACGGAACCCTACACTGCACGTGCCTCGACTCACGCACTTAGCTGTTTTTTTATATAGAAATGTAGGTGTCGAATTTATGTCGTCCCTCTCAGCAGATGCCTTATCGAAAAGCAGTAAAGTGACAATATTTGATGCATTTACGTTGTTTTACCCTCTTTTTAGACTTGATGGGTGAAGAGACGATGGTAGCGTTGGATTTAGGTGGTGGGTCGACGCAGATCACTTACCAACTCACCGAGGAGCAGTCCAAGAGTCATCCCCCTGTAGACCAGTATATGGTGCCTGCCGGTGGCAACAACATCACTCTGTATACACATAGGTGAGTTTGTCTTAGTTTGAGTATTTTGCTGTTAAATATATATATATGTTGAACCAAATATTCAGAACAGAATCAGGGTTGATCGTCACACACTTACCGGTTGCTGTGATTTCTTGATTTGCGCTCAGTCGTAATCTAGCGCTTGCCGGGAGAGGAACTAGTTTACATTTTACTTTCGCTGTTCGCCGTCTCCGGGTTGCAAACGGCAAGTGTGTAACGATATTTGGAGTTTGTATGTAATTCACGCCTCTTTCTGATCGGCCAGTATCTCTCTTTCTGATCTGGGTAGATCAGAACAGAATCGGTGTGGGACGACGTCTGTGCTTCCGTAGGCCTTTTTTGACGAAGAATCATCAAAGATACTCGACTCCTTAGGGGAAGAGTTGGGTTATGTGAGATTATGTGATATTCTTACTCACTAAACCCCTACAGTGGCCATCCGCTGCGCATATCGGGGAGCTCTGGGTCCTCCAGAGGAACGTCGCCAGTGCCTCCCTGCCCGAGATGCATTTTGCTCTACCACGGCTAATTTGCCAGCCCTTGCACTCTCATAGAGCAGTCTCCGCTGCGGAAAGGGGCCACGCCATTTCCACTGCCCTCTCGGGATCGAGTTAGGACAGCCAGATACTCCGGTCCCTTGGCAACCGTGGACCTACTCTAATGGTTTTTAAAAATATTTCCAGCTATCTAAACCTGGGTTTGCTCGCCGCCCGCCACGGGATATTCCGCCTGGAGGCCGGCAATGACACCAATGAGTTCACATCGGTGTGCGTCGATCCCATAGTGCAGAGAGAACCATGGACTTACGCGAACAAGGAGTATATAGTCAGGTACGCTGACAGATTGTGTGATGTTCAATATGTATTGAAAACTAATATTTTTGTGTAATTGTTTTAATATAAATAATTTAATATTTATGTGTCTTTTTACCTAGCATTAAGAACTTCAAAGTTCCAAATATCCAATTTAAAAAAGTATCAGTTTACAATTGACGTGTATATCGTAAATAACATATATAAAAAACCGGTCAAGTGCGAGTCGGACTCCTACACCGAGGGCTTCGTACAGAATATGAATGATCATCTTATACCTTTAAGCGAGCAATTCTTGTATATATATAATTCGGATATCGGAAACGGCTCCAGCGATTTCGCTGAAATTTGGTATTTAGGGGGTTTGGGGGGCGAAAAATCGATCTAGATTAGTCTTATGGTCTGGGAAAACGTGTGTTTTCGAGTTTTCATGCGCTTTTTCTTTCGCATTATTCGACGCTAAATACGATGGGAAATTTCACGCTGTCTAACATAATCACTTTAGCCGAGTGGTTCACACGTGTCATTCCGTCCGTCCGAACTACGAGCAAAGCTCGGTCGCCCAGGTATTAAATAATAAGGTATCTAAGCTCAAACTAAAATCTCGCAGTGAGTGGTTGGGCCCGATGGACCATTGTTTTTTTAATACTAAGCTGTCACAATAATCTTCCAGCGGACAACAGCGTCAGAACCTGAAGCGCGAGGGTGTGTACACTCGGTGCCACGATCTAGTCAAGAAATACGTGCTTCAGACCCTGGACTGGGAGCCCTCGGCGCCCCCGCGCGGCAACGTGGCGGCAATGAGCTACTTCTACGACGTTGCCGCTGATGCTGGCATCATTGGTATGTTGCATTATCTTGAACTGGTGGAAAAATAGACTGAGGGAAGAGTAGCATCTATCTATCAAGAACATCTTACTCCTCATCACAAGACATCCAGATTAAATGCTTGTGTTAATTAAGTATGTGTTTATTCGCAATTTCTGAATTAATAATCTGTTCTTTTATTATTAAAAAAATACAGAACACAGGCACATATCGGACACTTCATAGAATTTACGTGATATCGGTCTCTATTCCCATGTATCGAACGATGAATGGGAACAGTACGGGGCCGTAAATATTGCACACCGTCCTTAGGAAAGAGATAATCGGCTATTTTTGATTTGGTAGAGCGTTATCTGTGTCGCACACAACCAATATGACGTTTGTCATTCTTGGTTCAAATGCGATAGAGTGCAGTCGCGTCCAGATCAAAATATATATAGAGTTGTTAAAACCCCACACTTTAAATAATTTAAAGTTGTACGATGGCATCTATAGGACAAAAGGGGAAAACTTTACATGGCCATTCACGTGAAATTATCTACAATAAGTAATAATCACTGACTATAAACAGTCTAAAAGGGTTTAAACAACAATAATAACTACAAGTTAATGAAGAAAATAGTTTAACAGCTCTATATAGTTCACGCAGGAATCAAACAAAACAACAATAAAGTACTGAGCTCTGAATTCAAATTTTGATAAACAATAAATCTAATAATACATGGGCATGGAAATTATCATTCGGTTGTATTCGGAAATGCGATGATTGCCGATGTGCAATATTTACGGCCCCGTACTGTAAGTACGCTCGCGAGATACTGCAGCCCTCTGAGACGACCACTTTCTTGCGGGGAGAGGTGAGGTACCGCGGATTGGTGGGAGGAGGGGAGGGTTCGGTGAAAGTCCGTTCTGTACTTAGTACTATATTAATTATGCTATTGGGTTGGTGGTGTGGATTAATTTGACACAGAGCTTAATTTAAAAGAGACCGAAAAGTGCAGGTGACATCTTCTATAGAATATTATTTTAAATTTTCAGACGTAATGAAAGGCGGCACGTCCTCAGTGTCGATGTACAGAGCGAGCGCTCTGAAGGCGTGCTCCAGCTCGAACGTGGAGCAGCCGTGGGCGTGCATAGACTTGGTGTTCATTGTCACGCTACTGCAGGACGCCTACAAGATGAAGGACCACGATCCCGTCTCTGTGAGTACACAATACACTAGACAGACAGTAGACAAATATCGGCCAGTTTCGACTTCTCGGTCAATCAACGGGCACTATTGGCGAAAATGACGTCACATTTGTCAGTTTATTACGAATAATATTTATATGAAACACGGCCCAGAAGGAGTGTGCGATTGAGTTATTTATGTGACTTATTTACCATAAATTCTGTGCTAGTGTTTGAATGGATATATATTAAATAAGTTGGATGCCATTGTTGTTTACATAATACGCATATGTTTTTCGTGCGGATTTGCTGTTTTCTGTTTCAATATAAATGACTAGTGGAGACAAACTGGATGCTGGCTGGCAGTTGTACCAACTACTTGACTGTATTCTAATAAAACATTTAATTGAATCCCAAATTAAGTACTTACAGGCGTAGGGGTATGGTATTGTCGGGACTTCCCGTAGTCCCGATTTACTTCCAATCCAAATTCAACCTATCCATTCATTCACCGCGCCGCGAACAAGTAGCGCCATCTACAACATCGAAAACACTGTGACGTGTAGCAAGCGCGAGTGCGAACGCGTCCGCGCAATACCCGAAAAGACATTATCAAATTACGTATAACAATCAAAATAAGCTCCGAAAGGTGTAGTTCAGCAGGTGGTTCTCGTGCTGGATTGTGATTGTGGGATCCGAAGGTGTCCAGGCGTCTCCATCGGTAGCGGTGAGTCCCATCTTTTCCTTCTCATCAATCCAACGGGAGCCCGTGAATTTTCCCATCTTCAAATTCACAGGGCATAGTGTCACTGCCTGCATAAGGAAAAACCTTGCTCGGAGCGTATCCATAAAATTTGGTGCCTCCTGTGAGGAAGTCGAATTCCGTATTTACATACAATCAATGAATTCCTTCCTATTTAATCTAAAGTTGTACTTTTCCCTGTAAAATATCATAGCTTATCAGCATCAAAATCTGATAACAGTTGCATGAAATAAATTTTCTGTAGCTAATTTATTTGAATTGCGGGTGAAAAAAGGTTCAAGTTTATTTCTACCCTCCACTAATTAATCTTGTGCAGACAGTGGCAGTTAAGGGTAGGACATACCAAGTGCTTGTTATTTAGTTTAGTAATTTTGAATAATGCCTACAGAAGAGCAATTGAATGCGGAGTTGAAATCTTTAATTAAATTACGTGAACATGAATTCTTCACGGTACAGATTTTATATAATTTGTCCACTAAGGCCATAACTGATGAGTCCGTGTTACCCAATTTTCGTGCGAGGTTCAAACGTATTGATAAAGTTAGAGAAACTTTTATCAATGTTAATTCTCGAATTAATGAAATTGAAATAACGTTAGATGAGGATGCGGCACTAGATAACCAAAAATTGGATGCTTTCGATGAATTGTATTACAAAGTCCTTGAATTTGCGGAAACGTTACCAATACCGGACGCTAAGACGGAAGTGAATTCCACGATAAGGGTACAGTTACCCAACATAAGCGTCCCAAAGTTTGATGGCAATGCCGAGCACTGGCAGACGTTCAAAGACAGTTATATTCCGTTAATTCATCAAAACAAATCATTGTCAAAGACTGAAAAGTTTCATTATTTGGTTTCATACTTGTCAGGCTTCCCCTTAACGATTGTTAAAGGTCTTCCGATAACGGAACACAACTATGACGTCGTATTTAAATTGTTATTAGATCGATTTGACAACAAACGCACTCTCGCCACGGCTTATCTAGATAAAATCTTCAAATTACAATCAACAAATAAACAATCTTTGACCAGTCTTTCGTTAACGGCAAATACCGCATATGAATGTGTAAACGCTTTACGCGCCTTGCAAATAAATGAACTCAGTGAGTTCTTACTTTTCTACGTTGTAAATCGTCACTTAGACTCTGATACACGCAGACAGTTCGAATTACAAAATAAAGACGAGTTACCAAAGGTAGATAGTCTAATTAAGTTCTTACAAAACTACATTCAGGCTTTAGAAGTCAGTCAATCCACTTCGACTTATGACCAAAACTCGTCAAAACAACAAACTCGTTCGAACAAAACTCCTATTTCGAAGCAAAAAACGTCACTCGTTACGTCTACTCCGGCTGTTAGTCATAATCATTGCAGTAAAGATAAGGAACAAAAGGCTTGTCCCTGCTGTAACGAAAACACGCATTCTATTTATAGATGCAGTAGGCTGCAACAAATGGATGTTGTTTCGAGGCGCAAGCTAATTAGTGAATTAAAGCTTTGTTTTAACTGTCTACGATCGGGTCATGACTTTAAAACTTGTAATTCAAAATTAAGTTGTATGTTGTGTAGTAGTAAACATAATACGTTGTTACACATAGATAAGACACAAACCTCGTCCAACAGTGGAGAAGAAATACCGAGTACTTCTCTCACTACAACCGTCAAGTCGACCGCGGAGCAGTCTAGTCGTTCTGTAAAAATACTTGGATCTGCCGTTGTCCGATTACGTCATCCTGACGGATCGATGCAGTGCGCTCGGGCGCTCACGGACAGTTGTAGTATGGATTCATTCATAACGAGCGCTTGCGCACGGCGATTAGGATTGCACATAAAGAAATGTAACTTGAATGTTGCGGGGTTGGGTCAAAACAATGTACACAATATAAAGGGTGTTACTTTTTGTACAGTAATGCCTCGTCAAAATGATAAGGTTAAATTCGATATAACTTTAGTAGTGCTATCAAAAATCACGTCGATGATGCCGTGTACGTCATTACCGTCGTCAGTTCGAGATAACTATTCTCACTTAGACCTCGCGGATGAACGTTTCCACGTGCCTAGTCCGGTCGATATTTTGTTAGGGGTCGAATGTTTCGACCAGATCTACACTGGCGCGCGATTTTCTCCCGGTCCTGGATTGCCATGCGCTCTATCTAGTGTCTTCGGTTGGATTGTATGCGGCCAGTTTTCGCACAATGCTCGAAATAATAAGTCACCATCAGTGACATCTCTCGTCGCGTCCACCTGTGCGCTCGACGACCTAGTAAAACGATTCTGGGAAGCAGAAGAGCCTCCGACGGCGTCAGCTATCAACCCAGAGGATGAGGTGTGTGAAAGGATGTACCAGGAAGGTACAAGTCGTACTCCGGACGGTCGATACGTCGTGCCCATCATGTTGAAGGACGATGTTCCCGATTTGGGTGACTCACACAAACAGAGTCTTAATCGTTTTCTAAACCTTGAAAAACGCCTCGTGCGTGACCCTCAGCTCCAGTCTGAGTACTCCAAGTTTATGAGCGAATACGAAGAGTTAGAGCATATGCAACCTTCAACTGCTTTGTCTACTGAGCGGATAACTAACGTGATACCCCATCACTGCGTGTTGAGACCTGAAAGTTCAACTACTCGTTTGCGCGTCGTGTTTGACGCCAGCAGTAAGACTCCATCAGGCAAGTCTCTCAATGACGTTGTTCATGTCGGTCCTAAACTTCAAATCGATATTGTTGATTTAGTCACAAAGTTCCGACTGCATACTATCGTCTTCACTGCTGACATTTGTAAAATGTACCGGCAGATACTAATTCGTCCAGAAGATAGATCTTATCAGCACATCTTCTGGCGCGCTCAGTCAAACGCACCGTTGACTGAGTACGAGCTGAACACCGTCACATACGGTGTCAGTAGTTCACCCTACCTGGCCATCAGGACGCTACGTCAGCTTGCTGATGATCATGGATCCGAGTTTCCTTCGCGCGCCGCTGAGGTATTACGCGAAGAGACGTTTATGGATGATATTACAACTGGTTGCTTGTCATTGGACGAAGCCATTCAACTTAAAGATGATCTTGTGTCTTTACTGGCAAAAGGAAAGTTCGCACTTCGAAAGTGGAGTTCAAATTCTGCTCAGCTTCTAGAGGGTGTCCCTGTAGAACATTGTCAGACGTCAAAGACATTCGATGAGTCACACCAAGAATTCGTGAAGATCCTAGGTATTCGATGGGATCCAGCTAGTGATAGTTTCTCGTACTCCTTCACTGATAAGATTGAAATCGATCGGCTTGATAAGCGCTCGGTACTCTCAGTAGTGTCAAGGATTTTCGATCCACTAGGCTGGATTTCTCCAGTGGTCTTCGCAGCAAAGATGCTCCTCCAAGAGATGTGGCGTCTGAATCTCAGTTGGGACGAGAAAATACCACCCCATCTCGCAAAACAGTGGCACGTGATCGCCGCTAACCTGCATGATTTGCAAGAAGTCCGACTGCCACGCTTAGTACTTCCACAAAACCTTGTTCAAATCCATTTAGTTGGGTTTTGTGACGGATCATCAAAGGGTTATGGTTGCTGCGTCTATTTGTGCGCCATTGGTCCGAATGAAAATTCAACGAGACTACTAATCGGCAAATCCAAAGTAGCTCCTTTGAAGCCAACGACAGTCAATCGCCTGGAACTGTGTGCTGCAGTTTTGCTAGCGAAAGTGTTAAAACACATGTTCCAGCTATTGAGTAATAAGATTGATATCGCATCCGTGCGTGCGTATACTGACAGCGCAACTACCCTGGCTTGGCTCAACACTCCCCCACATCTGTTGAAAACATACGTAGCTAACCGAGTTGTTCAAGCTACTGACTTAGTCAGTGTCGATTCGTGGAATCATGTCTCAACTCAGGACAATCCAGCTGATTGCAGTAGTCGCGGTACTACATGTATGGAGTTGGTCGCTCATCCGTTATGGTGGTCTGGTCCTTCATGGCTATGTCAACCGATAACCGAATGGCCGACAAGATCCTCAAGTGTACAGCAAGAAGTTGTCCCGGAAATGAAGCCTCAGGTCGATCACAGCCTTGTCTCTGTCCAGTCTGACGATTTCCTGTCAAGTCTCACATCGAGGCAATCATCTTTCACGACTATTGTCAGAACACTTGCATGGTGTTTGCGATTTATCAAAAATCTAAAAACTAAGAAGGAGGATCGAGTGTTATCTTCTCTTTCTTCTGATGAATTACTCAAGTCACTGGTGCTGCTTGTTAAGCACACACAACAGTCTCATTTTAAAGATGAGCTAACACAAGTTACACAAGAGTTGTCTTGTCCGAAGTCGATTCAAAAATTATCACCCTTTTTAGATGAAGATGGCATTCTTCGAGTGGGGGGAAGAATAGACAATGCAAATCTGTCAATGTCGATATTGCATCCAATCCTTCTCGCCGCCTTAGATAGGTTCGTGTCGCGACGTGGTCTCTGTACTGCTATCCGAACTGACTGCGGGACGAACTTTGTAGGCGCTAACCGTCATTTAAAGGAGATAGTCGATGTATTTAAATCACAATTCTCGGATATATCCGACGGTTTAACGAGTCGTCAAATCAAGTGGGAATTTAACCCGCCAAGTGCCCCGCACTTCGGTGGTATTTTCGAGAGTGGAATTAAATTCGTGAAATTCCACCTAAAACGTGTCATTGGTTTGCAAGCCTTGACTTTCGAGGAAATGTCTACGGTGCTGTCAAAAACTGAAGCCATACTGAATTCGCGTCCGTTATGTACACTATCGCCGGACCCCTCAGAATCAGATGTCCTTACACCGGGTCACTTTCTGGTAGGCGGCCCCCTTATAGCATTACCGGAGATACAAATCGATGAGAACGTTTGTCCACGCTCTCGCTGGCACATGCTCCAGAAAATGACGCAGTCATTCTGGCGTGTTTGGCAGCGTGACTATCTTCATACTCTTCAGCAAAAGAGTAAATGGTTCACGAGTAACAATAATAACGTAAAAGTTAACGATTTAGTAATAATGATTGAACCAAACTTACCAACCATGTGCTGGAAATTGGCTCAAATTGTACAGCTGCATCCAGGCCGCGATAATGTGACAAGAGTTGTGACAGTTCGTACATCAAATGGTCATACTTTTCGTCGGCCAGTAGTTAAGATTTGCCCCCTACCTATGTAATTACGTTTTCCGTTCAACTCTGCTTTCAACTATAGTTAAGTCTTATTTAGGTTATGTAGAGTTAGGATTTAGTTTAAAATTTCAGCACTCTTGGTATGTCGTTCCTTGAAATCCCTTGTGCATTTCAAGTGGGGGGATATGTCGGGACTTCCCGTAGTCCCGATTTACTTCCAATCCAAATTCAACCTATCCATTCATTCACCGCGCCGCGAACAAGTAGCGCCATCTACAACATCGAAAACACTGTGACGTGTAGCAAGCGCGAGTGCGAACGCGTCCGCGCAATACCCGAAAAGACATTATCAAATTACGTATAACAATCAAAATAAGCTCCGAAAGGTGTAGTTCAGCAGGTGGTTCTCGTGCTGGATTGTGATTGTGGGATCCGAAGGTGTCCAGGCGTCTCCATCGGTAGCGGTGAGTCCCATCTTTTCCTTCTCATCAATCCAACGGGAGCCCGTGAATTTTCCCATCTTCAAATTCACAGGGCATAGTGTCACTGCCTGCATAAGGAAAAACCTTGCTCGGAGCGTATCCATAAAATTTGGTGCCTCCTGTGAGGAAGTCGAATTCCGTATTTACATACAATCAATGAATTCCTTCCTATTTAATCTAAAGTTGTACTTTTCCCTGTAAAATATCATAGCTTATCAGCATCAAAATCTGATAACAGTTGCATGAAATAAATTTTCTGTAGCTAATTTATTTGAATTGCGGGTGAAAAAAGGTTCAAGTTTATTTCTACCCTCCACTAATTAATCTTGTGCAGACAGTGGCAGTTAAGGGTAGGACATACCAAGTGCTTGTTATTTAGTTTAGTAATTTTGAATAATGCCTACAGAAGAGCAATTGAATGCGGAGTTGAAATCTTTAATTAAATTACGTGAACATGAATTCTTCACGGTACAGATTTTATATAATTTGTCCACTAAGGCCATAACTGATGAGTCCGTGTTACCCAATTTTCGTGCGAGGTTCAAACGTATTGATAAAGTTAGAGAAACTTTTATCAATGTTAATTCTCGAATTAATGAAATTGAAATAACGTTAGATGAGGATGCGGCACTAGATAACCAAAAATTGGATGCTTTCGATGAATTGTATTACAAAGTCCTTGAATTTGCGGAAACGTTACCAATACCGGACGCTAAGACGGAAGTGAATTCCACGATAAGGGTACAGTTACCCAACATAAGCGTCCCAAAGTTTGATGGCAATGCCGAGCACTGGCAGACGTTCAAAGACAGTTATATTCCGTTAATTCATCAAAACAAATCATTGTCAAAGACTGAAAAGTTTCATTATTTGGTTTCATACTTGTCAGGCTTCCCCTTAACGATTGTTAAAGGTCTTCCGATAACGGAACACAACTATGACGTCGTATTTAAATTGTTATTAGATCGATTTGACAACAAACGCACTCTCGCCACGGCTTATCTAGATAAAATCTTCAAATTACAATCAACAAATAAACAATCTTTGACCAGTCTTTCGTTAACGGCAAATACCGCATATGAATGTGTAAACGCTTTACGCGCCTTGCAAATAAATGAACTCAGTGAGTTCTTACTATTCTATGTTGTAAATCGTCACTTAGACTCTGATACACGCAGACAGTTCGAATTACAAAATAAAGACGAGTTACCAAAGGTAGATAGTCTAATTAAGTTCTTACAAAACTACATTCAGGCTTTAGAAGTCAGTCAATCCACTTCGACTTATGACCCAAACTCGTCAAAACAACAAACTCGTTCGAGTAAAACTCCTATTTCGAAGCAAAAAACGTCACTCGTTACGTCTACTCCGGCTGTTAGTCATAATCATTGCAGTAAAGATAAGGAACAAAAGGCTTGTCCCTGCTGTAACGAAAACACGCATTCTATTTATAGATGCAGTAGGCTGCAACAAATGGATGTTGTTTCGAGGCGCAAGCTAATTAGTGAATTAAGGCTTTGTTTTAACTGTCTACGATCGGGTCATGATTTTAAAACTTGTAATTCAAAATTAAGTTGTATGTTGTGTAGTAGTAAACATAATACGTTGTTACACATAGATAAGACACAAACCTCGTCCAACAGTGGAGAAGAAATACCGAGTACTTCTCTCACTACCACCGTCAAGTCGACCGCGGAGCAGTCTAGTAGTTCTGTAAAAATTCTTGGATCTGCCGTTGTCCGATTACGTCATCCTGACGGATCGATGCAGTGCGCTCGGGCGCTCACGGACAGCTGTAGTATGGATTCATTCATAACGAGCGCTTGCGCACGGCGATTAGGATTGCAGATAAAGAAATGTAACTTGAATGTTGCGGGGTTGGGTCAAAACAATGTACACAATATAAAGGGTGTTACTTTTTGTACAGTAATGCCTCGTCAAAATGATAAGGTTAGATTCGATATACCTTTAGTAGTGCTATCAAAAATCACGTCGATGATGCCGTGTACGTCATTACCGTCGTCAGTTCGAGATAACTATTCTCACTTAGACCTCGCGGATGAACGTTTCCACGTGCCTAGTCCGGTCGATATTTTGTTAGGGGTCGAATGTTTCGACCAGATCTACACTGGCGCGCGATTTTCTCCCGGTCCTGGATTGCCATGCGCTCTATCTAGTGTCTTCGGTTGGATTGTATGCGGCCAGTTTTCGCACAATGCTCGAAATAATAAGTCACCATCAGTGACATCTCTCGTCGCGTCCACCTGTGCGCTCGACGACCTAGTAAAACAATTCTGGGAAGCAGAAGAGCCTCCGACGGCGTCAGCTATCAACCCAGAGGATGAGGTGTGTGAAAGGATGTACCAAGAAGGTACAAGTCGTACCCCGGACGGTCGATACGTCGTGCCCATCATGTTGAAGGACGATGTTCCCGATTTGGGTGACTCACACAAACAGAGTCTTAATCGTTTTCTAAACCTTGAAAAACGCCTCGTGCGTGACCCTCAGCTCCAGTCTGAGTACTCCAAGTTTATGAGCGAATACGAAGAGTTAGAGCATATGCAACCTTCAACTGCTTCGTCTACTGAGCGGATAACTAACGTGATACCCCATCACTGCGTGTTGAGACCTGAAAGTTCAACTACTCGTTTGCGCGTCGTGTTTGACGCCAGCAGTAAGACTTCTTCAGGCAAGTCTCTCAATGACGTTGTTCATGTCGGTCCTAAACTTCAAATCGATATTGTTGATTTAGTCACAAAGTTCCGACTGCATACGATTGTCTTCACTGCTGACATTTGTAAAATGTACCGGCAGATACTAATTCGTCCAGAAGATAGATCTTATCAGCACATCTTCTGGCGCGCTCAGTCAAACGCACCGTTGACTGAGTACGAGCTGAACACCGTCACATACGGTGTCAGTAGTTCACCCTACCTGGCCATCAGGACGCTACGTCAGCTTGCTGATGATCATGGATCCGAGTTTCGTTCGCGCGCCGCTGAGGTATTACGCGAAGAGACGTTTATGGATGATATTACAACTGGTTGCTCGTCGTTGGACGAAGCCATTCAACTTAAAGACGATCTTGTGTCTTTACTGGCAAAAGGAAAGTTCGCACTTCGAAAGTGGAGTTCAAATTCTGCTCAGCTTCTAGAGGGTGTCCCTGTAGAACATTGTCAGACGTCAAAGACATTCGATGAGTCACACCAAGAATTCGTGAAGATCCTAGGTATTCGATGGGATCCAGCTAGTGATAGTTTCTCGTACTCCTTCACTGATAAGATTGAAATCGATCGGCTTGATAAGCGCTCGGTACTCTCAGTAGTGTCAAGGATTTTCGATCCACTAGGCTGGATTTCTCCAGTGGTCTTCGCAGCAAAGATGCTCCTCCAAGAGATGTGGCGTCTGAATCTCAGTTGGGACGAGAAAATACCACCCCATCTCGCAAAACAGTGGCACGTGATCGCCGCTAACCTGCATGATTTGCAAGAAGTCCGACTGCCACGCTTAGTACTTCCACAAAAACTTGTTCAAATCCATTTAGTTGGGTTTTGTGACGGATCATCAAAGGGTTATGGTTGCTGCGTCTATTTGTGCGCCATTGGTCCGAATGAAAATTCAACGAGACTACTAATCGGCAAATCCAAAGTAGCTCCTTTGAAGCCAACGACAGTCAATCGCCTGGAACTGTGTGCTGCAGTTTTGTTAGCGAAAGTGTTAAAACACATGTTCCAGCTATTGAGTAATAAGATTGATATCGCATCCGTGCGTGCGTATACTGACAGCGCAACTACCCTGGCTTGGCTCAACACTCCTCCACATCTGTTGAAAACATACGTAGCTAACCGAGTTGTTCAAGCTACTGACTTAGTCAGTGTAGATTCGTGGAATCATGTCTCAACTCAGGACAATCCAGCTGATTGCAGTAGTCGCGGTACTACATGTATGGAGTTGGTCGCTCATCCGTTATGGTGGTCTGGTCCTTCATGGCTATGTCAACCGATAACCGAATGGCCGACAAGATCTTCAAGTGTGCAAGAAGTTGTCCCGGAAATGAAGCCTCAGGTCGATCACAGCTTTGTCTCTGTCCAGTCTGACGATATCCTGTCAAGTCTCACATCGAGGCAATCATCTTTCACGACTATTGTCAGAACACTTGCATGGTGTTTGCGATTTATCAAAAATCTAAAAACTAAGAAGGAGGATCGAGTGTTATCTTCTCTTTCTTCTGATGAATTACACAAGTCACTGGTGCTGCTTGTTAAGCACACACAACAGTCTCATTTTAAAGATGAGCTAACACAAGTTACACAAGAGTTGTCTTGTCCGAAGTCGATTCAAAAATTATCACCCTTTTTAGATGAAGATGGCATTCTTCGAGTGGGGGGAAGAATAGACAATGCAAATCTGTCAATGTCGATATTGCATCCAATCCTTCTCGCCGCCTTAGATAGGTTCGTGTCGCGACGTGGTCTCTGTACTGCTATCCGAACTGACTGCGGGACGAACTTTGTAGGCGCTAACCGTCATTTAAAGGAGATAGTCGATGTATTTAAATCACAATTCTCGGATATATCCGACGGTTTAACGAGTCGTCAAATCAAGTGGGAATTTAACCCGCCAAGTGCCCCGCACTTCGGTGGTATTTTCGAAAGTGGAATTAAATCCGTGAAATTCCACCTAAAACGTGTCATTGGTTTGCAAGCCTTGACTTTCGAGGAAATGTCTACGGTGCTGTCAAAAACTGAAGCCATACTGAATTCGCGTCCGTTATGTACACTATCGCCGGACCCCTCAGAATCAGATGTCCTTACACCGGGTCACTTTCTGGTAGGCGGCCCCCTTATAGCATTACCGGAGATACAAATCGATGAGAACGTTTGTCCACGCTCTCGCTGGCACATGCTCCAGAAAATGACGCAGTCATTCTGGCGTGTTTGGCAGCGTGACTATCTTCATACTCTTCAGCAAAAGAGTAAATGGTTCACGAGTAACAATAATAACGTAAAAGTTAACGATTTAGTGATAATGATTGAACCAAACTTACCAACCATGTGCTGGAAATTGGCTCAAATTGTACAGCTGCATCCAGGCCGCGATAATGTGACAAGAGTTGTGACAGTTCGTACATCAAATGGTCATACTTTTCGTCGGCCAGTAGTTAAGATTTGCCCCCTACCTATGTAATTACGTTTTCCGTTCAACTCTGCTTTCAACTGTAGTTAAGTCTTATTTAGGTTATGTAGAGTTAGGATTTAGTTTAAAATTTCAGCACTCTTGGTATGTCGTTCCTTGAAATCCCTTGTGCATTTCAAGTGGGGGGATATGTCGGGACTTCCCGTAGTCCCGATTTACTTCCAATCCAAATCTAACCTATCCATTCATTCACCGCGCCGCGAACAAGTAGCGCCATCTACAACATCGAACACACACTGTGACGTGTAGCAAGCGCGAGTGCGAACGCGTCCGCGCAATACCCGAAAAGACATTATCAAATTACGTATAACAATCATACGTAAACAATACATAGTAGAGGTAGGTAGGTAAGAGTAATGCATTACGCGTACTGTTGCAGCACACATGAGTTGACCATCTCAAACATTACGCATTACCTCCGCATTACTCATGGCATTCCGCGCGCAGGTATACGTTCTGCATCGCTCACTCTCATCTAGTGCGGCGAGAGCGAAAGGACGCGCTGCGTGGGCTCATATGTTACTGAAATGCAACCGTATTACTAGGACGATAAGGCTTACATTCTACGTATTTTAATTCCGAGCACGTGTTGATTAGGAATCATTACAAATATTACTATAGCAAAAAGAGCTGTCGCATGGCAGCGCACGGAGAGTTTTTCAGGAGATGTTTCGAGTAATGAGTAATGGTACGATGTAATGCCATATCACATCACTTTGATTACTTGATTAAATCGCGTGGTATATATATAATAAAGATGCTATCACGCGGCCGATTTATTTCAATACTGATGCATAACAATAATATGTGTGATGTTTATTTGCAGCTGTTTAAGAAGGTAGACGGTCACGAGGTCTCCTGGGCGCTGGGGTTGGCGTACACCACCATCATGAATCGCATCGCAAACGCGCTATAAACAGAACCACGTGTTTACTATTTATATCACATCACTATCTATTTACATCACAACTCTTAAAATATTCGTTTAATATGTTAATTTTAAACGAACTTCATACGCGTCAGTTATTTTTCTGATAGTCGTGTAAATATTTTCACGAAAAATTTCGTCGCTAGTTGGGCGCCATTTTGGCAAGGGGTGTCCCATCCCAGGAATATGCACTCTGTTCCTTTTGCTATAAGGTTGTCTTTCATTTTGTTATGAAACTATGTTTTGACGGCGTACATTTTTGGGATGGGATAGAGTACCATAGAATAATATCAAGTAGTGCAGTATGAAGACGAGATGCGTATTGACAGATGATTGGGTGAAACAGTTTATTAAACAATTGAATTCGTTAGACAAAGACGGTTGCTCAGGGTATTTACAATAAATCGTCCCATAAAATGATGATTTTGCTTTAAGAGTTGTGGTGTACAGTATTTGATAATCCACGGTATTTTTATATATTGATCCGCAACCATTACCTCTAGGGGGTGTCCTCTCTATGTGATACAAGAATAGCTAATATTTTGACTGTCTGTTGGGCAATTTTATCAATGGTCATTGCATTCACACATCCACTGTGAGAAAATGTAACGGCTGCGAATATGGTTGCTAAGTCCTTGCACAAACTATAATTGGTTTTATGAAGACCCCTACAAATAAAATATTTTAATAAATAACATGCACATGAGTTTTTTGACAATTGATGCAGTGTCTTCATTGCGTATTGGGAAAAAAAATTTTTTTGCCAATGATTTTAATCGTTAGATACGATGTTGTAAGAAAAAGACAAAAACGAGCGATGAAAGAGATGGAGCACAGAATACTAGTAAGAGTAAAACTGTCAACACTTTTATATAATGCAACCATAGATTGAAAAACTTCGCTCCGCTGCCGATAAGATTTAATTTTGCATAAACCTGCGACTATAAGTCTATCCTGCTCTCGAAAGAACGAGATAGCGAAGTGTTATAATTCTGTTGCTAGGGTAACATTACACGATGGATTCATTGATTGACGGATATTTTTTTCATTTGGTAAATAATAAAAAATTATCTTTTCTTTTAATGATGTCGCAACACGACAAGGTCCTTCGCTTATATTGCATTTTGTGTTTTAAGATTATAAGTTATTTTATTTAATGAATGAACATCACTTTGTGTAATACGGCGTATAGTGGCCATATAGTGGTTGATTCTGCTTGATTTGCAGACACATTTTTTATGACGCGTGATGCGATTGCTTTGGTATTCAAATTCCTTGGCGCGCATATAGATTTATTAGCACAATTATTCATTATGCATGCTATTGACATTATAATTGTATCCTCTTTATTAACAGAAAGTATTATAATTATCAGCCTGCACTGTCCCACTGCTGAGCAAAGGCCACTCTTAAAAATATTCTTTAACAAGTAAATGCGTTCAAAAAGAACTTGAAACCGACTTCAATTGCCCTAAAAGTCTACTCTTATTAAGGCAAATTTAAAATACATATAGTTTTCTCTTGGATTCCATTGTCAGAACTGGACCAAATTGAAATGGGACCACACGGGAAGCACCAGCTTTCAAACAAAAAAGAAACACCCAAATCGGTTCACCCAGTCAATAGTTCTGAGGTAACAAACATTAAAAAAACAAGAAAAAAACCCCGTCGGTTTAATAACTTTTTTGAAGTCGGTTAAAAAGTACAAGTCTTAAAATTACTCGAATCCTGCATCAATATTTTCCCCGTGTTCAATAATTTGCATAATAAAAATATGTTTGAATTGGAACATAGTTTTAAAATTGGCAGCATTGTTTTGAAAAATTTGTTACGTTTTAATAAGGCCAACGTTCACAATATTTGGTGGTTTGGCACATCCGACATGTGAACTGATGTATATTGAGGACAAAATAGTGGATGGACGTTTTGACGGAAAGTTGACTAAATGTTGATCGTGTTATGACGGTCTAGGTATATATATGGAAGTATGTGAGACAACCGATATTAATCGTAAATAGTAATTGATTATTAATAGAAAATTATAACAGAAAAGATGGGATGTCAAAGGAATTATGTTTTAAAATGGCTTTGTAGTTTCCTCGTAGACTACAAAGCCCGCAATTAGACAAATCAGCTTCAATGTTTTTGGAAATATCGATCGTCTCATATATACTTTAAAATGTATAATGTATATAAATAAATAATTCTTATGATCCAAGCACTGTCTACATATAAAATCTACATATAAATTTAGTACGGAAGCAAAATATACACGCAGGCTGTTTAAAGAGACATTTTACTGATATGTTTTTTTTATTCATCGGCAAACAGTCCTTAAAGTGTTTACGTAGTTCTCTGAGCACAGGGACCGTGCAATGTTCTTAGATATAGGTATATCAATACAGGTGCTAGTTTACGGAACTTTTTACATAATGAACTTACATTAATTTGTGGGGTGCGTTTCGTTGAGGGCACGTGCGGGTTAAGATACGCACGTTGATGTCTTTCATGTTGTCCCTTTCTGATACACTGACATGAACATTAGTGTTGTTGTTGTTCATGAACATTAGTGTAGTTCGCCTCCCACCGTAAATCGGCGAGTATTGTTTTCTCTTCTTCCACACCTCTTAGCACAGGTCGGGCACTTCAAACAAATGTCGTGATATCGGTTCCTATTCACATACATCGAACGGATGACGATACATGCATGTGTGAGTAAATACGCTCGCGCGATATTGCCGTCCCCTCAACGGGTCACAGGGAAAGGTGAAGCATCGTGGAACTATACAAAGTACTATATTAATTCTGTGCCCTTAGTTAACAGAGAGGACATACCATGGACCACTATGTCCAGCAGTGGACGTTGTCCGAATGATGATGATGATCCGTTCGAAACGCACCCTGACATTATTGCTAAACTTTGGTATCTATAAATGTGTCGTACATAGTCCCTGTTTAATGTTTGTGATAATGATAATTTAAATTATTAACATGAAATTGCCAGTTAGCGTGAATTGGCGTATGCATATCAGCACCAGTGGATTTGTAAAGAGAATATATACGATGTAGACATATTCAGTCGTGTACATGTTTTGAAAGACTTTGGTTTTATCTATCGACAGGTGACTGTTTGCTTGAAGTTTTTGACAAGTGATTTTAGGTTGTGATGTACACTCGAAAACATTAAAAATGGTTTTTGTGGTATCCCATTTAAGTTATTCGATGTAATTTATTTGGTTGGTCGGAATTATAAGTAGTTTCCTATAAATTCTATGTAGCAGTGATTGCTTGGGATAATGTTTTATTGTTATTCAAATTTATTATAACAGGACTGTAGGCTTTAAGTGTCACCTAAGTGTACGTTTTGGAAACGTCGCAACAAACAGCTGTCATTTTCAGCACTAAACTTTTCTAGTCGATGAATTAAATCTTAAAAACAGGGACAGTTTGTATCATCCTTACCATTCTTAGAAATCTCATCTGTATATATTGATTTATGTTTAAAAGTTAGTGCTGTGAAAGATACTCGCGCCGTGATAAATATGTGGTGTGCAATTTAACTGTATAAAAATATGAAACTATTCATTACATTATTTTCTAAAATCGCGATATTGTCTCAGGTCACTCTTTAAAAAAGTCCCCTAGAAGTATTTCGGAAGGTTTAGAATGGATCACAGGTTCAACATGTAGGAACCCTTTCTAGACTGTTATATAAAGAGGAATAGGACACACTTCTTGTGATTTCCCTCAGAAGAACAGGCAAGGATTCAAAATTATTATTTAATTAAATTCATAAATTATAAAGTTTTATTTTTAATAGCGACGTTGCCAAACAATGCACTTAAGATCCTTAAGTTCCGATCATCAAATGAATTGATTCGTTAAGTGTATACTTTGTAAACCAGTAAGATTCTCGCAGCCTGTACCGCTAGAGCTAGCCGATATTTTTATGATATCTTTTCCAATTTTCGACGTGTATGTAACATATTGAGATATTGAATGACTTTGTATCGCTTGAACGTGCACTTTGGTCCGGTAAATGTTGATCACTTGGTGTTATGTGTAAATGTACAAATTTAATAAATGTTGGTCTTAATATTTCGTTTTATTTTCAACTGATTTCAAACCGCAGGATCCTCCTTTCCTTACGGTTTTACTGTAAGTTTTAAGGGTACCATACCGAGAGGGTGCTCATCGTCCCTCACCATCAGCCGGGAAACGCCCACAGCTGAACATAGGACTTTCCCATGGTACGCCACAATGACCGGGTGATGACGTCATACGGAAACGACTACGATCCAGTAATAAGATCGGGCGTCAGTTTGAACAACGAATAGCTGTCAGTTTGACATATGGGCGTCAGTGTTACCACCCGTGAGTAAAAAGCGCTGAACTTTGCGCTCCATAATTTGAATACCTATGACTCGAAAAAGCGTTAGATTTATATGTGGGTCGCCAGCTTCCTCATAGAGCTAGGGGAATTCTACGCATGCCAAATTTTAAGGCAATTTAGGAGCAATCAAACTTTAGCATTCATAATTTAGCAGCAACCATAACTCAGTTACAGCGAGCTGTTTTTAGTGTGTCAGCTGGAGACCCATGTCTGCCATGCCAGGAAGGGAAACCTTGACTCTGGTCATCCCTTTCACGATCTCTCTGACCTGCTTGGCCGTAAATACGACATGCAAGTCCCTATGATTGCCATGATCTATTGACCCCATTCACTTTCCATGACGATGGTTATGAGTTCATTCGCCAGTAATATTTAAGCGACGGGGTGTTGAAAATTTGGTTATTTTTGGCCTAGGACGCACCGTTTACGAGTTATGACTTACTGAAGACCAACAATTTTAAAATTACCATTGTACTGCTATTGAACCCATTCACTTTCTAGTGATGATATTTGATGATGATGATTATGGGTTCATTCGACAGAAAAATTTAAGCGAAGGGGGACTTGAAAATTTGGTTATTTTTGGCCTAGGACGCACCGTTTACGAGTTATGACTTACTGAAAACCAACAATTTTAAAATTACCATTGTACTGCTATTGAACCCATTCACTTTCTAGTGATGATATTTGATGATGATGATTATGGGTTCATTCGACAGAAAAATTTAAGCGACGGGGGGTATTCGTCAAGGGGGCTTGAAAATTTGGTTATTTTTGGCCTAGGACGCACCGTTTACGAGTTATGACTTACTGAAGACCAACAATTTTAAAATTACCATTGTACTGCTATTGAACCCATCCACTTTCTAGTGATGATATTTGATGATGATGATTATGGGTTCATTCGACAGAAAAATTTAAGCGACGGGGGGTGTTCGTTAAGGGGGGCTTGAAAATTTGGTTATTTTTGGCCTAGGACGCACCGTTTACGAGTTATGACTTACTGAAGACCAACAATTTTAAAATTACCATTGTACTGCTATTGAACCCATCCACTTTCTAGTGATGATATTTGATGATGATGATTATGGGTTCATTCGACAGAAAAATTTAAGCGACGGGGGGTGTTCGTTAAGGGGGGCTTGAAAATTTGGTTATTTTTGGCCTAGGACGCACCGTTTACGAGTTATGACTTACTGAAGACCAACAATTTTAAAATTACCATTGTACTGCTATTGAACCCATCCACTTTCTAGTGATGATATTTGATGATGATGATTATGGGCTCATTCGACAGAAAAATTTAAGCGACGGGGGGTGTTCGTCAAGGGGGGCTTGAAAATTTGGTTATTTTTGGCCTAGGACGCACCGTTTACGAGTTATGACTTACTGAAGACCAACAATTTTAAAATTACCATTGTACTGCTATTGAACCCATTCACTTTCTAGTGATGATATTTGATGATGATGATTATGGGTTCATTCGACAGAAAAATTTAAGTGACGGGGGGTGTTCGTCAAGGGGGGCTTGAAAATTTGGTTATTTTTGGCCTAGGACGCACCGTTTACGAGTTATGACTTACTGAAGACCAACAATTTTAAAATTACCATTGTACTGCTATTGAACCCATCCACTTTCTAGTGATGATATTTGATGATGATGATTATGGGTTCATTCGACAGAAAAATTTAAGCGACGGGGGGTATTCGTCAAGGGGGGCTTGAAAATTTGGTTATTTTTGGCCTAGGACGCACCGTTTACGAGTTATGACTTACTGAAGACCAACAATTTTAAAATTACCATTGTACTGCTATTGAACCCATCCACTTTCTAGTGATGATATTTGATGATGATGATTATGGGTTCATTCGACAGAAAAATTTAAGCGACGGGGGGTATTCGTCAAGGGGGGCTTGAAAATTTGGTTATTTTTGGCCTAGGACGCACCGTTTACGAGTTATCGACTTACTGAAGACCAACAATTTTAAAATTACCATTGTACTGCTATTGAACCCATTCACTTTCTAGTGATGATATTTGATGATGATGATTATGGGTTCATTCGACAGAAAAATTTAAGCGACGGGGGGTATTCGTCAAGGGGGGCTTGAAAATTTGGTTATTTTTGGCCTAGGACGCACCGTTTACGAGTTATGACTTACTGAAGACCAACAATTTTAAAATTACCATTGTACTGCTATTGAACCCATCCACTTTCTAGTGATGATATTTGATGATGATGATTATGGGTTCATTCGACAGAAAAATTTAAGCGACGGGGGGTGTTCGTCAAGGGGGGCTTGAAAATTTGGTTATTTTTGGCCTAGGACGCACCGTTTACGAGTTATGACTTACTGAAGACCAACAATTTTAAAATTACCATTGTACTGCTATTGAACCCATTCACTTTCTAGTGATGATATTTGATGATGATGATTATGGGTTCATTCGACAGAAAAATTTAAGTGACGGGGGGTGTTTGTCAAAGGGGGCTTGAAAATTTGGTTATTTTTGGCCTAGGACGCACCGTTTACGAGTTATGACTTACTGAAGACCAACAATTTTAAAATTACCATTGTACTGCTATTGAACCCATTCACTTTCTAGTGATGATATTTGATGATGATGATTATGGGTTCATTCGACAGAAAAATTTAAGCGAAGGGGGGCTTGAAAATTTGGTTATTTTTGGCCTAGGACGCACCGTTTACGAGTTATGACTGACTGAAGACCAACAATTTTAAAATTACCATTGTACTGCTATTGAACCCATCCACTTTCTAGTGATGATATTTGATGATGATGATTATGGGTTCATTCGACAGAAAAATTTAAGCGACGGGGGGTGTTCGTCAAGGGGGGCTTGAAAATTTGGTTATTTTTGGCCTAGGACGCACCGTTTACGAGTTATGACTTACTGAAGACCAACAATTTTAAAATTACCATTGTACTGCTATTGAACCCATTCACTTTCTAGTGATGATATTTGATGATGATGATTATGGGTTCATTCGACAGAAAAATTTAAGCGAAGGGGGGCTTGAAAATTTGGTTATTTTTGGCCTAGGACGCACCGTTTACGAGTTATGACTGACTGAAGACCAACAATTTTAAAATTACCATTGTACTGCTATTGAACCCATCCACTTTCTAGTGATGATATTTGATGATGATGATTATGGGTTCATTCGACAGAAAAATTTAAGCGACGGGGGGTATTCGTCAAGGGGGGCTTGAAAATTTGGTTATTTTTGGCCTAGGACGCACCGTTTACGAGTTATGACTTACTGAAGACCAACAATTTTAAAATTACCATTGTACTGCTATTGAACCCATCCACTTTCTAGTGATGATATTTGATGATGATGATTATGGGTTCATTCGACAGAAAAATTTAAGCGACGGGGGGTATTCGTCAAGGGGGGCTTGAAAATTTGGTTATTTTTGGCCTAGGACGCACCGTTTACGAGTTATCGACTTACTGAAGACCAACAATTTTAAAATTACCATTGTACTGCTATTGAACCCATTCACTTTCTAGTGATGATATTTGATGATGATGATTATGGGTTCATTCGACAGAAAAATTTAAGCGACGGGGGGTATTCGTCAAGGGGGGCTTGAAAATTTGGTTATTTTTGGCCTAGGACGCACCGTTTACGAGTTATGACTTACTGAAGACCAACAATTTTAAAATTACCATTGTACTGCTATTGAACCCATCCACTTTCTAGTGATGATATTTGATGATGATGATTATGGGTTCATTCGACAGAAAAATTTAAGCGACGGGGGGTGTTCGTCAAGGGGGGCTTGAAAATTTGGTTATTTTTGGCCTAGGACGCACCGTTTACGAGTTATGACTTACTGAAGACCAACAATTTTAAAATTACCATTGTACTGCTATTGAACCCATTCACTTTCTAGTGATGATATTTGATGATGATGATTATGGGTTCATTCGACAGAAAAATTTAAGTGACGGGGGGTGTTTGTCAAAGGGGGCTTGAAAATTTGGTTATTTTTGGCCTAGGACGCACCGTTTACGAGTTATGACTTACTGAAGACCAACAATTTTAAAATTACCATTGTACTGCTATTGAACCCATTCACTTTCTAGTGATGATATTTGATGATGATGATTATGGGTTCATTCGACAGAAAAATTTAAGCGACGGGGGTGTTTCGTCAAGGGGGACTTGAAAATTTGGTTATTTTTGGCCTAGGACGCACCGTTTACGAGTTATGACTTACTGAAGACCAACAATTTTAAAATTACCATTGTACTGCTATTGAACCCATTCACTTTCTAGTGATGATATTTGATGATGATGATTATGGGTTCATTCGACAGAAAAATTTAAGCGACGGGGGGTATTCGTCAAGGGGGGCTTAAAAATTTGGTTATTTTTGGCCTAGGACGCACCGTTTACGAGTTATGAGTTACTGAAGACAACCATTTTAAAATTACCATTGTACTGCTATTGAACCCATTCACAACAGTACTGTTTAGTGTTACAGCTAGCGGCTATGTAAAACAGCCTTTTGAGCAATTCAACTGCGACATATTATCCCTAGAGGATATTGACTATTTGACGAAGACCTATGGCCCCGCCCCACCCCTGTAACCAAGCGTGGTTTTTGGAGACCCTCCTGGACGAGTCACGTAGTATGAGTACGTTCCCTAATTTTACTCGTAATGTTGTGGGGCTTGATATTTATTCTGAGCTAACTATTATGATATTTCTTTTGTTGTTGTTGTTTCTATTATTATTTAAACGGACCGTAGCTGCGGTTGGTAGAAATAACACTCTGTTTAAATTTTAATGTTTATTAAGAACCATTCAGTAGGTACAATAAAAATGTGTTAACACTATACTATCGTCCACACTCGGGCCTCAGTCTAAAGATTACAGTGTAAGGATGTGTGATGACATACGGAAACGACTACGATGCCAGTAATAAGATCGGTGCCTCTGTATCCTTCATCTCATCTGATGCCGCATATCGGCTGGCAGACATTGAAAATGGCTAGAAATCGAACCTGTGATCTCCGGATCATAGCTGCTAGACGGAGGTGGCTCTGATGTAATACGAGTATCAACACTAAGCGACACTTCGTTAGTCAGAATACTGGTTATCCTATTCGAGAACCTTTACCTAGCTTTCCGTCTGGTACAGTGTTTATAAGCAGTGGAGGGTGCTTGCCAAACATAAGCTATTTCAAGCCTATACGACGCATATTGTCGTCAAAGGCTAATGAATAAAATAAAGACGAAATAAAAAGTATCCGGTATAAATTTAAATAATTATACCTTCTAATTTGTAATTTCGTAGAGGCGTCTTTATTATATTTCATGTTGTCCCTTTCAGATACACCGATATGTACATTGGCCTGGTCAAATCCTTTTGTTGTTTTTGCTTGTTGGTTGCTTCCCCAGATAGGGCGTAAAATGCATATTGGAAGAGTTTATTTTTTATTTCCCTGCCAATAAAATCAGCATTGTGCTTTGAACCTTGTCCAAGCTTATTCAAAGTTTAAATTAGAATTCGAGTAACTATGCGTGTTCCACAGATTAAAACTGTTTGTTCGCCTGAACTTAACACATTTCAGTTACAGCAACTCCTTTGGGTCTTCTAACAGTTGTCCATCTATTGCTCCTAAAACATTTTCTCCAGGGGTAATTTATATCCACCTGTTGCTCTAGTTATAAAGCACGTTTTAAAAATAGGAGAAATAAATTGATATGATTTACCCTGGCGGAAATGTTTCAAGAGTAACCCCTTCTAAACTATTTCATTCTCCCGCTCTTTATAGGGAAGTCGTGTTCACAATAAAAACATGTCCCACGGTGTCTGATCTATGACATCAGGTGAGGTGAAGGGCAAATACCTATTATCCAAGAGGCATGTCCAGCAGTGGTCTTATTCCAGCTGATCATGTCAACAAATTGATTAAAATGTAGAGCGTATCGTTTCAGCATGTCACCAGTACAAGTCCAATAATAAATAACTAACGGTTAAATATTACACATATCAAAGTGAGACCATTAAATTCAAGATCTATTCTTTTCCTATATACATGTTTATTGAAAATTTAAGAGAGAACTAATTTATGCAAAGTCATCTATGAAAATTCGTACTACAGGTAGTTGATTGTTTTATGAGTCTAGAAAGTGTTAGAGATATCGTTTTGGTCTAGGGCTGAATTTGTAAATCTCATGTAAGTGAATCATAACAGAGCAAATAATTAATACTAGAGAGGAGGGCAAGCCGCCACAATGTAAGCTCAATGCGCATACAGTGAAGAACGCGTGCTAGGTTAATATAATTAATTAGTTTATATCCAAAATACCGTCCTGTCCAATTTATAACATACAGTAGGACCGTACGGAAGCAAGTTTGCGTGATTATTGTTTCAAGAGACATATAAAATCCGGTATGCACTTCGTACACTACTTACAAAGTCAAGGAAATACTAAAGATTATTTTAAAACAAGTGTATGAAAAGTAAATAATAAAAAAAAACCGACTGCGTAATATTTTAAAATTTTTATAATTTAATGTACCCAGTACCACTCTCAAATACAAATCTAACGACACCTGTCAAGCTAAAACTCATCGAGCCGTTCAGGCCGCAGAGCGTGCCAAACAATTATACATACAAACTCTAGAAAAACATAACCCTCCTTCTGGCGCAGTCGGATAAAAATACTAAAAGTGCATTTTCGGCAGTACTTTGGCTGTACGAAATCTTTCTTGTAGGGAAAACGTCAACTGTCACTTCATAGCCGCCATCTTTATTTTCTGGGTAAGTGTTGCCCTACTTCGTGATGTTAATATTTTGTGAGTACAAGAAATCTTGTCCAAAATTCTCAAAAATTGTATAAGTTATAAAATTAGTAGTGTACAAGGTCCAGGATGGGATGGGACTCCAAACATTCGCAAATACAGTCTCTGTAAGAGAGTAGGCCTGAACCCCTGCAGTGGGGACGTATATAGGCTGTTGATGATATTCGCAAAACGTGTTTTGTATTGGTGTACGAGTATTAGTTGGTCGAGCATGAAAACTTGGAATAATATAAACTAGGCGGCTTGCTCTACCCATATCAACTTTATTCTGTTATCTGTGGAATTAATCAATAAATTGAGGATATTAATAAAGAATATCGAGAGAAATTCAAAGGCGTGTGTGAATTCTGCCAATGCGCAACGGGATCGAAAGGGATGGTGCTTCTCTGGCAGGAGTAGACATCATTATTCTACACTTTGACCATATGGTGCTAATCGAGCAACAACCTTTGATTACAGGAAAGTTCCTTGCTTCACAATTAAAATGTAAAGATCATATATTGTATACGCCAGTCGTCAATATGTGAGCCATAGAACGCAGACAATTAAATGCTATACTTCTGCAATTAAATCTAAGCACGAATTCTTAAATATAAGCGTCTTAACTATTTCCTAAAATAATAAAGATCAAAAACATTCACATACACCCTTACAAGTCTTTCTTTCGCCAATTTGAATTTCGTAGTAATGGATTATGCACAATCATCGAATATATAATTTTATTCTTAGAAGTGATGCAATTTTTATTTAATTACTTCTATCCAATTGTCATATATTAGAACACTAAATTATAAAGGAGGCTATTTAGTTTCGAACAAGAAAATATAGTAAAGTAAATACTGATCTATTTGCTTACTTGATGAACTGAACACTTGTTTGAAAATACTCAATATTTCTAGCAATAATACTTACTAACAATGAAGAAAAAAAATCATATCCATTTATCTCGCGATTTTCAATTGGCCTCACAAACTAGAACAATCTTTGGTTTCATTCATAGCTTACTAATTGTTACATGGGATACATTTCTAGCAGAACAGAAAAGTTGTCATTGAATTTGGAAGACAGGTTGACTATTTTGAGTGCGCGTGCGCACGTGACTTACGCGATCACCCACCGCCCAGTTTCTAGACACTTACAAATTACAATATACTTACTGCTGCCCCTACCACTCCGGGGTGGTTTTACTATATCGGAAGTTGCATTAGAAGAGACATTATGACACGATAGAAAGAGAAGGTTTATATGATTTTAGGTTCGCAGTGCTATACGATCTTAATTGCACCTTATTATGTTGCACCAAGAGTCGTTATTTATATAAATGTCATTGCGAAGCGATTTTTGCGATCAATAACCCCTTGGCCGGGTCGTGAGACGCTCGTACTCAAAAATCGTCTTTCTAACCGAATATGTTGTAGAATTACAGATTCCTGTTTTGACAGAATGCACCCTTAAAATCTACTTAATCCTAAACGATCTAAAATTGTATAGAAAGTTTATTCCTATGGGAATTCATAATGTTACAAAACATGAATGGGTCGAAACCGAAGACGTACGAGCAGATTGACTTCGTGACGTAAATCTACAACTTCTTATACCAGAATAAATAATGTTCCCCGTCTTCCACTAGCAAGTCGTCGACACCTGAAAAAGGGAATAACAATAGCGTTACTGTTTATGAATCGACAAATAAAACTAGAAATATCTAGTGCCCTGACTTGTTATTAAAATAAATATTTCAAATCTTGCCTGCACTTGTACACTACTTAAAAAGTCAAGGAATTATCTAATTCTAATACAGAAAAATACTAGAATTAAAATTTTTTTTACTTTGTGAAAACGTCAAATCATTCAATGACGCCATCTTGGCTCTCTAATTAAGTTTTGCCTGTTTAGTGTGCCTTAAATGATTTTGTAGATATAACTACATTAAAATATTCAAAAATTGAAATTAAATGACGTTTATTAGATCGAACCTTTTAAAGTTAGAAGAGTAGAGAACAAGTCCAGGTATTTCTTCATACTTTCGCGAATACTTTTAAAAATTACGTTTATTAATTGAATATAATTTTGTGTTAGAATTTAGACGATACATCAGTATAAACAAGGCTGTGCTGCAAGTGCTGCTTATACAATACATGGCATGTATATAAAAGTGATATAACGTACCAACAGGTGCTACGAGCTGGTTTCCCGGAGGGCTGGCGGGGTCAGGGATCTCTGGCAGACGATACAGCAGCCAGTAGTGGTAGCCCATCGGCTCCTCCTTGTGGCCAGCCAGTGTGTGAACGTAGTGACCGTTGGGCCACTCGCTAGCTTCAAACTTGAACTTCGGATCTTGTTCTGCTGCCATTTGCATCACGTGGTAGAATGATACGTTCCTAGAACAGACAATGCAATATTTCCAGGCGCATTCGTGTTTTCACTATAGCAGCCAACAGCGGCTACCAATAAAGTCGCAGTGTACGGTCGGGCTCAATGGGACCACACAATTGTCTCAAATAATAAATTTACAGTAGTCTGTTTTTTAATGTAGGATAGGTTTTGAACTTGGCCTTCATCTCACCTGATCGTAAGTGACGATAAAGCCGTTCGATAGCCAGAATCTTCAAGCTAATGAGGCTGTAATTGTACACTTGAAAGTAAAACACTGACACTACTGAGATACTCACATTTATTAACTCGAGACACTTTAAATTATTATTATTATTGTAATTTTATTAGACAACAATTCAAAGTCCCGGAGAACCTAGTAGCCGCCACCGCATTAGTCTATACCGCGATTCATATGACCAGCAGCGCCATCTATCGTCCTCGTGCGAAACGTTTCTACAGAGGCAGTGTCTCTGTTACCTTTCATGCAATGTAATTTTAAGTCACCCCTTTTCACCCGCGCTGCGGCCCGATCCAAGTTATTTACTGATATCAAATTTATTTTAATATTTCGATGATTTTTCTGGGATATGATTGTTTTACCTTGGCGCGACCATATACAGCGTGTAGTTCTCCGTGACGTTAGTGCCGAGCCACAGGGTGTATGTGAAAGACACGTTTCTGGCATCTGATTCGTTTGTTGGATGTCCGGACTGATACGCTAGTTTCAAGCTACCGTCGCCGCCATTGCTATCTGTAACACGAAATAAATGCGACTGCTAAAGCAACGTATAATAGTACCATATTAAAATATTTTTATTTGAAAAGGGGCAAAACAGGGGGAAATTTAGGTACACTATCTAGAAATGAGGTATCATATAAATTCTTACTAAGGATTAAAAATTTCATCACGATTGGTTGTGACGTTGAAATCATAGAATACAATATTAGTGTGACTGGTGACAGCGTAGCCCAAACAAATGTGCCGGAATCCATCCGGTGGTTTTCGAATTGCTTATGTAGAAAAAAATAGTGATATCTAGAATTTTTAAGATATTATTACTAAATAAACGAAAAATGCCATCAAAAATTTCCAATCCTGTATTATTAAAGGCAATGTCTCGGCTTTAGAATATGACCACCTAATATCATCCCACTGGTGTCATACGAGGCTACTAAGGGCCTATATAACAACTACATCTTACTGCGATTACCAATCCGCCTGACAAGCATGTTGACTATGGGAAACCCTCTCATAGATAGGGCAATGTCAATCTAAGTGGGAGGCCATGTCTAACAGTGCAGCCAAGTATGATGATGATAAAGGTGCGTATCAGTACCAAACGGTTCATGCCGACTATCCAGCAACTTGTCGCTGCAATGTGGTGGACGGACAGCTGCCAAAGAAGCTGGAGTCAGCGCTGCGATTGCTGCAGCGGTCTTGGCCACGTCTCCCCACCCTCCGTCGGCGCTCTGACGCTCAAGAAGCCACTTCCTCGCAGCGGGGAGACTCCAGTGTTGGTGAGCGCCTGGACCACTGTCTGAGTCTTCAAGCGCCTGTAGATGAAACAAAAACCATTCAAAACATACTAATTATATGTAAGGTTTTTATAGTAGACGCGTAAGAGAGCTTAGGCCGGGTTTGCCTTGTTTGTCGTTTTGCATCCAGGTTTTGCAATACCATCTGCTCGTATTGGTCAACCCTTTTCGGCATAGTAGAGCGCAATTCCGGCCTCTGCGATGCGAGATTCTTCCAACTGTTGCCGGTACGAGTATACAGCAAGCGATATGGAAACGAAACCCGCTCAGACTAACAGAAGGAGGGTTGAAAAATTCAATTTTACTGCTTATATATAACTTTTATATATTAATTATTCTTAAAATTTAGCTAATGATAGCTTTTACAACTTTACGGAGTTCGATACACGTTTGAAAAAATTGCTCTATGGTAAAAAACCTCGAAATTCTTTAAAAATCTGCGTTTTAGGAATTGTCTAGGTGGCTAAAACCCAGCGACAGCCTGCGGCAGTCCACTGCTGGACAAATGCCTCTACCAGAGTGCGCCTCTGCTCTCCGCATCCATTCACGTCCGGATACCTTACGTAAGTCGTCTTTCCACTTTTAATATACTATAATTTATACAATCATTTCCTGTTATATCCGCATTAACATTACAGAGGGTTGTACAATAATATACACGTGCATGAAATAAACACACAATACATGATTAACTACGACGATTTCCGCGCGGAAGTTTATCGCGGGCGGGATGGCTAATTGAAATATTATACTTGTAAGAGTGAGACACCTGCAATAGGACAATGTTTCACATCACATCTCTTTTATTTACACCTAAGTGAGAAAAATAGTCGATAGCTAGCTGCGTCAGGTGGGTCAAGTACCTAAGTGACAATATATTAATACCTGTATAGCGAGAGCGGTGGTGGTGAGGGTCCCAAAGCTACCGTCCGGGTGCTGCTGTCGCGCGAGGCCCGCCATGGGGCGCCGCACGAAGTGCAGCAGGCTGCGGTGACGGTGGTCCTGCACCACGCAGCGGAGAGCCAGGATCACCATTGATATCGTGTCTGGAACCAAACAAGGTACACTTGAAGTCGCAATACGCATGAAGAGTGTGTTAGTGACAATGAGGCTGTAGGAATCTGCTGGTGACGTGGTCGAGGATGGTACACTCGGGTACAAAAGTATGTATCCACTTTTGTACCGTGTCACTTTCACCATTCCTTGTTCCTATGCAGTGTTTTGAGGGTAAATACAATTACAGTCTATATAGGTCATTATAACAAGGTACAAAAGTGTCTATATACTTTTGTGCTCGAGTGTACATTGTGATTAAAAGCCGGGAAACGTCCACTGCTGACCATAGGCCATGTATGATGGTACATTGCATAGAAATAGCCTGTTTCACGTTCACTCTATCTCAAAGATTGTAGGTTTCAGAAAATACAAAAGCCGGCTGCAACTTTAGTGGGTGACGAAACGAAACGTTTCGGGGCAAATAGTAGACTGGAGATACCAACTAAGTAAAGGAAATCTATCGTTATCAATATCATGTCTGGGTGATTTAAAAAGGGTAGTTAGTAGTTAGATCTGCCTTCAGAATGATAAGCAAAGTCGCAAAGTTTTATTTGTAACAAAATGATTAGTATAAGTAACTTTAGGGCTCAAATGGCATGGGATAATCATTTCCCTAAATCCGTTTTAGAATTTTCATTTCAAATCGTTTCAGAAAGACTAAAAATAACAAGCGCGCTGGAAAATGTCCAGCTTTGTTGTACACATCGATTCATTTGAATAAAATGATGAGTTTTTAAAAACGCTATCTCTTTCCGAGTTGGTTTGAAAAGCTCTTCGTTAAAACCACGTTAAAACCTTGTTGTAAACAAAGAGTATTAAACTCTTAGGTTAAAACGTAAAGGCTACACAGATTATAAATTATTTGATATTGTCATCTTATACTTGTCTTATGTCTTATACCTAACAAGTACCAAACAAATATTTTTTCAATGTATTTTTCTATCAAATATTTGAATTACAGAAAATTTCCAAAATATCCGTAGTGATTACTTGTTCAGTGATAGTATCCTTAAAATATACGAAATAATTAGATGATGAATTGTTGAAAAAGTATATATTTATTTCAGCAATGTCTTTTAAAACCATAATAGCCTTTATTGTTGTGGCGCATTCCTTTATTATACCTCTAATAATATCATATGTCGATAACGACGATCCAGTCAGACGACAAATGCTGCCGAAGGAGCTGCCAAAGTTCGGTGGAGTTGCCAGCATCAAGAGTATAGCTTGGTGCAAAGACCTTGGCTGGAGGAACCCTCGGACTCCTAATATTACTGCCCTGGTCGCAGCACCGGGCAGCGGCAACACTTGGCTGAGATATCTACTGCAGCAGGCTACAGGTATATAGATTGGTTTTAAAATAGCACAATCGTCTTCTAAGAGCCACCGACATATTTCAAGGCTGGTCTAATTATAATGCCTTTCTTGGAAACCTCGTTGTGAAAATTACTTTTGCGTTCCGCTGAGGATGATTTTTTATATACCTATATTAAATAGGCTTCCGTTTGGCCACAATCTCACCTGATGTTAAGCGACGATTTGGTTGGTGGTTCACGGTTGCCTAGAAATAGCCTTTTCGCTCAGGCCTTGAAGACTAACAGATTGTTATGTTTTTTCTTTTCTATATACATTATCTTCTTCTGTAATATATACTTTTTTGTTTATGTAAATGTATATAGGTCTACTTTCAGTATATTTATTTTTTGAAAGCTCCAGTGTGAGTGCCGGGAGAAATCTCTCATTAAGGATAGGCAACTCTAATTGTACAATTTTATATGTAATTGTCTTTGTAATTATTATTTTTAAACGTACAATAAACAATCATCCCATCACCAAGATGGTTTCAATTGATGGAACATTACATTTTGCCTATTTCTAAAAGATTTCCTTCTCAACAAAAAAGGAAAACATGAGCCCAGCAGAGAATTTTTCTTTCCAATGATGATGATGAATGCCGTTCTAACCGGTCAGCTACGGAGTGACCTTAATGATATTTTTGTGCGGGGGGATAAAAATTTGGGGTTCACTGAGCAGCCAGCTAGTTTAATTAGATTGATTAAAATAGACTTGGTTTTTTGAGTCATAATAATTTAGGTCCTATTTACATAGGTATTGTTACTGGATCTATATATTTGGACCTGTTCCTGCAATCTAACGGTTTTCCCGCCGAAAAGATATTCAACGGGTCTGTGCTCCTGGTGAAAACTCACGAAGGACCAAGGCATAACTATTTCTTCCCGAAATATAGATCTGCCGTCATGCTCGTGCGGGAACCTAGGAAATCTATATTGGTTAGTAACGTTTCAGATAGTTTTGGTGTTGTATGACAGTAATCGATATTCAAATAGGCGTGTTGTTCTTTGAAATTACAGTGTAAACTCTATGTAACGTCACTCGATGTAACGGCAAACTCCCTAAAGCGTCGAAATCATTCGTCTTTGGTTGGTTTAGCTTGTCTTCCATACAATGATACACTCTATTATTACCCACTCTCAATAACGACAACAATTAAATACAATGTAGTAAAAAGTACTTTTTAATTTGCCAAAATTAGTAGAAACTGTGCAGCTGTGTCCGTTCTTTTGTCACTTTATTATCATAGTCCGTAATAAACTCGACTGTCGGTGTCATACACACCGAACATTCTAAGAACTCCGTTCTTTTGTTCACAAATTGTGATTGCTTGAACGCGTGTACTGTTGTTAGTTTCTACATTACATACAGATTGTTCTTCTCTCCATTTAACGACAACTCTCTGTAACGTCAAAATATGCACAGTCCCTTGAGTGTCGTTATATAGAGTTTACACTGTACTTTTCATAATGGAATTTGTTATAATCAGCACTCTTGGTGGACTGGTGATCGCAGTGAGATAGGCATAGACAGATGATTCCCAGATAATAAGTTTCCAAACTGCTTCTATAAGCCATGGGCTACTTGCATGGCAGATTTCATCACTAATGGTGGTCCGGTTGACGCATCTATCAGTCATGTAAGAAACAGAAAAACGAATTATCAAAAAAACCCACGTAATGTTTGAAATACTGAAAAATGAAAATGAAAAATATTTTATTCACTAAACTTTAAAATTTCAATGTTATAAGTTGCACTGGGTCTTCCTGGTAAGCATATAAATGCCTGTGGTAGGAAGCCCCGCTCCTCCGCGTTACACATTATTTAAGTTTAAGACACATTTTACAGTTAAATAAAACAAATACAAATATATCTAAAAATTATAACAGTAGTTTATGTGTGTGTGGGTGGGTGAAAGTGTATGAGTGTGAAGGTGTAAGAGTGAGAGGGAATGTGTGTGTGTGTGTATTGTGAGTCGACGTGTTTTAACATGCTGGAACATTGGGTTACAGCTACGTTACAAACTCCAGGATACGTTCTGTTTCTTTGTAGTCCAGGGTCTTTAATACTGGATAATTAATTTATATATTTAATATTTTACACGTTTTATAGAAACCTATATTACTCTCACTTGTACCTATGTATGTTAACAAATCTAGCGAGTCAATTTTAGCCTTCTTCTAACTGTCTTGATTTGAAACTTTGCGATTGTACGTGATTTGGATGATAATATAGTAATTTGACACCTTCGAGCTGATCTGACCCTGGAGTCAGGAGATGGATACAGGAACTAGTAATCCTTCACCTAAAGTTAAGTCTCATTTTATTTGTTTTGACTTATAATTTTTCGTTCATTATCCGGCCTCCAGTACGCTGGTCTGACGACCCCAAGAAGATAGCGGGAAGCGAGTGGATGAGGACGACTCTGGACCGAAAGGAGTGTCGCACTTTGGGAGAGGCCTATCTTCAGCAGTGGAGAGACACGGGCTTATAAGTCAAGTATTGACAAAAGCGTGTTTAGTTATTGAACTATAGTTAATTTGATTTTAATTTGTTTACTATTAATTTTATTTCCAGGCCGCCTTCAACTATAAGATGGCGGGTCGTATAGGGATTGCGCCAAGGGAATCATTCGAAGTGCCTAATCACTTGATTTTAGGTATATTCGTACTCATATTAATTTATCATACATACATATTGTTCTAATGCTCTATGGGTTTCACACTTTGCCTAAATCTTAACTCCCAAAAAGTCAATACCCAGAACCCGAGCGCTACAACCTGGATATCTTCAAGCATATCTAACAATAATATTCACCATAATACGAATTATCGCTAAGAATAAAGCGTTACGCACCTTTGGAAAACCACATTTCAAGCAAATAAATATTCCAATTTCAAATTTATTCTTATTTGAAAAGTCTTGCGATAAACTACGCAGGTAACATGGATTTGTGAAGAATATACGGATGGAACCTCGTGTAATAATGCGTGGTAAACAAAAATACACACACACGTTGACATTGAGGTGCATATTGACGGCCGATTGTCTGACCTTGGGTGTGATTTTGTTTTTTGTGAATGTAGAAATTTTATTCAGTGAAACACGGCGTATGAATGTTTTGATGCCTGTGGCAGGTAATACCGGCACTGATGGCTGGGACGAGTTCGCCTACAGAGCCTTGGATGAATGGAAAAATCTATACACGAGTTGGTTGTTGGAGTTCTCGGGGCCAATACACATTGTATTTTATGAGGATTTGGTTGACGATACCAACGCGACTCTAAGAGGAATACTGGACTTCTTGGATTACACCGTGTCTGAGGTGAGATAGTGAATAGCTTCTACACGTAATACACACCCGTCTCCCACACAAGTTCGTCTCCTATACATACACAACTGATTTGAAACTTCATGGTTCGAAATGAGTATCATCATCATCACCAACAGCCTATACATGTCCCCACTGTATCTTATATGAAAACCAGCGCTATGGCTCCTGCCATAGCAGATGCTGAGATTAGACCTTTTTGACGACACATTACAACACAATGCCTATGTACATTACGAGTATAACATATTTAATTGTACGCAATTTATGTGTCAATTGTATTTTTGTATTGTGTTGTGTGTGTCTTAGTTAAATAAATATTTTTCTGTTCTGTTTCACTGCAGGGGCTCAGGCCTCTGTTCTGGGCCATAGTCCACCACGGGGGCCCAGTGCGGATTGGTAGACATCACACACACCTTTGAATTTCTTCTCAGGGGTGTGCAGGTTTCCTCGCGATGTATTTCTTCACCAAAAAGCCAATACACATGATTTTTATCATTATCATCATCAGACCTCGATTGTTCAAGGACTGGTGCTCTACAAAACTGAGCTTCCACGGCCTCCTAAACTTAAGTATATTTTTTAAAGTGTAGGAGTATATACATACTTTTATTTAAGCGTATGACATTTTGGCGACAAAATATTTATCGGGTATACAGTACAGTACCTATATTACATTAAAATATACAGGAGACAGACAGCAATATCTACTTATGGTATCTACGTGATCAAATCCGGAATGAGGAAATCAATAGACAAATTAATGTCACCGACATAATTCGACGAGTCAGTGAGCTGAAGTGGCAATGGACAGGCATCGTTGGAAGAACGGATAGATGATGTGGAGTAAAATTTATCAAGTCGATCACGAACCGAGAAACGTGTACCGGGCTGTCCCCTTCTAGATAGACCGACGACCTAGTAAAGATAGCGGGGGTGCTGAAGGCAAATGTCTCGGGACTGGTCATTGTGGCATACATGGAGAAGGCCTATGTCCAACGGTGGACGTATACCGGCTGATGATGATGATGATGATCTACTTATGTTATAGCACAATTTTACTGCAAATAGAATAATCACTCAAAATCCGATTGATAAGAGGCTCATGTCCAACAATGGACTTAGGCGGCCGAAACTGATTTGAAACCAGTGTTAATCTATACTTTTAGGATGATATGAGTTGCGCTCTCCAACGAAAAGAAGGCGTATTCCGTCGACAGAGGATGGACTTTGATCCATTCACGCCAGCCATGGACAGAGCTATAGCCGCAGAGCGAGGAAAAGTGTACAGATGCATAAGTGCTAGGTACAAAACTGAAAAAAGTCGAGTTAGGCAATCGTTGTCCTGAAAGATTTTAGAAAGCAATGTACCACTTTTGCAATGGTTAATGGGAGTAAATTAGCTGTTATCTTATTGGTGTTTAGATAGCGCTAAATTCGTAGGCAAATCTTTGGGTGTTTTCGTGGTTATAAATGTTCCAAATTATGCGGCTTTCAAATGTCACTATATGTTTATAATTAACACGAATACAAGTTTAGGAAATAACATTATTAAATTTTTAAGATAGCATATCTTCCAACTTGAATTTCGAACTTAGAAAAAACCGATGATGTGAAAAGAAAGTTTTTAATGGTCGATAAATTTAAAAGGAGCGAATTTGTCTGATATTATGTTACCGTGTGCTTGATTGTCATTAAAACACGTCGTTGAAATCTGTCTGCAGACTGCTTAGTTGATTTACCGTACATATATGCATATATTTTTTAATGGTTTTGTGTTTTTATGTTGTTTTGTTTTAATAAATACTTAAGATGATTTTTTAAATTGTATTTAATTTTATAAATGACCAAACGGCTAAAAGAAATGGTAATGGGCAGAAAATATTTAAGCAACCTATATCTCTGGTCGCCCATGGATCTGGGAATTAAAACTAAGGCATCTATTGGCACACAATTCGTATCGATAACATATCATTTGATTTTGTTTAAGTTTCATTTCCACATACCAAGGCTATGATCTGCAGCGGCATTCGCAATATCCAGGAGTCGTCTGATGTGCCGACGTCGCACGTGGGCTGCTGAAGAGCAGGCAGCAAGGGTTGCGTACGCGAACTCGAGGTCGTGGGGTGGCTCGCGGTGGAGCAGCGCTGCCACCAGGTCCCTGCCGTGGAAGGAGCGAGGGTCCTTGCAGAGCGCGCCCAGTGCGAGGGTGTAGGCGGCGAGACGGCCCAGCGGGGGCGGGGACTCGTGGTGCCTGGAATGGTAGTTAAACGTAATAAGTTTATCAAAGCTAAATTTATCAAGTCAATGTGATACGACTCTTTTTGTAGGAAATGAATGAACTTCTCTTTCGTAAAAGATTACGGAGAAAAGGGCGAAAGAAGCTCTACAGCCATCGCATGTTTTAAAAGAAAATCTTCATGCGTTTAGGCCGGCAAAATTTCATACTTAATTTTTTTTACCACATTCTTTTGAACCCTACTTCAAAAGAATTTGATAAAAAAATTAAGTATGAAATTTGAAATGAAAGCCGGCTTTGTACTATGTTCAGTTAATTACTTACCGAAGCCAGCTAATATTTTAGAAGATTATGGCAAAAGAAATTTTAAATGGAAGGGAAGCATTCTAAACGAATTCTAGTTGAGACTGTTAAATTAAGGGGTGATACACAATATTTTAAATTTAAGAGGGATGGAAAGTCCGTAGACAGACGTGGCAGTTCTAGTATGTAGGTACTACCCAGAGACGATTCACTGACTTAAATATGCAACTGACTGCGGAACCTGAAGGTAATGCTAGGACATTTACTTACTTGGACATCATTAGCAGTATTTCTATTTCCATCTGTTTGGCTGAGAGCTGCATCTCCAGACCCTGCTGTTCGATTTCTTTTCCCGTATTATTGGCCAACTGAAAATGTATCAGGCAAACATAAAATTAATTTATTCCGTTTGGCTGATGACAAGTGACGATACAAGTATGACCAATTTTTTTAATCAAATAATATATTTTGGTTAAGGCCGTTGTGACCCACGAGAACTTCAATCTGTTGCCTCGCTTCCTCACTAATAATAACACGTAAGGGTAAAAGAGGGCGCCACATCGACTCTCGTCTCGATTTCGAGTGCTTTTTGTCTTAATTAATTTATTAAAAAATATTGGTTTGAGATATAACAATTCTAAAGCTGTCACATTATTACTAAACTTATGATCAAGTTTTCAACGTAGTTTCATAGAGTTTCATTTCAGTTTCATGTTTCGAGGTCTGTCTTATCACAGATATATCTTCAACATTAATATGTACAACATTCATACTTTTCACACGTCTACAAATCTCAGAGTTTCTCTTAAAAGTATTCGGGGGTGTCTGGGTCATGGAACCGCCTTAATGAGAAATAAGTAATTTCTTACATTACGATATTCATGTATATTAGAATGACAATGCGGCTTCGATATGAATTCGTTCTCTTATATTTTTACGTATAATATTTTCAAGGTTTCTTTCATGTATTACTGATTAGTTTTTGGGTGTAAATATACAATATTTCTTGCAATAATGTGGATTATCTTTTACCTGCAACGTAAGCATGACATGGTGCGTGTCGTTCCCCCAGCCCCAGTCTGCCTGCCGGTGCTGCAGGAGGTATTGAAGGGCCTTCTGTATAGCTTGACCTTCGTTCAGGGTCTCCGTCTCCCAGGCGATGGTGGAAGTAGGGGGTGAAGCCGTCGTGGTGGGGGGAGACTTCGTTGTTAGAGTGGTGGGGGGCTCGGTTTCCTCTGGAATTAAGTTTTTTATTCGATACATGGAGGTTTTTGCTGAATTTGTCTTATATGATCTTCCCGTAGATGAGTCCTCGTAAGATGACCAATGAATACGTAGTGTAGGGTTGACATCTTTAAATTTAGAAAAAACAGAGGGAACGTACGGACTGCGCCCCCTATGCCCAAATAAGAAAAAAAACGGTCAAGTTAGAGTCCGACTCCTGTAACGAGAGTTCCGTACATAATATGAATAATTAACATATTTAAAATCATGCTCTACCAAAAATATAAGTCCGATTGAATAACCAACTTTACTTTGCGGTTACATTATTTTTGGAGCTGCCACGCTTCTGCAGTGCATCAGGGATGTTTGCACTAGCGAGCACAGATGGTTTCGCAGCCATCATGCGTAAGCGAGTGGCATCCCTGATGCGTCGGGTGCGTGGGGGCGCCAACAGCCTCCTAAACACAGTGGCGGACCGGGTGGACGGACCCATCAACAGGCATTTCACCAAAATGCACGTGGTGCCGTCCGACGGTACCACCAAATGACGTATTATTTTTGTTTATTGTGAATAGTTAGATATCCTGTTATTATTATTACTACTAACATGGTATGTAAGATGACTTATTGTAATTAATGCTATGGAGACATCCGAAATAAATTATTTGGATTGAATTACACACCCGACGTATGGCTTTCAACTACAAAGTTAAGTTTGTAAACATAATAAAGCTATTTTTCGGTGTTATAATTAAATAGTCATAGTTTTCAGATTTATTCCTACAGTTGTACAGTAAGACCTGGCTTCTTGTCAAATTTTAGGACTCTGTAGAAGTACCCTCTAGGTTTTAGTTCTCTTGCATTCGTCTAAAATACAGCTATATCTTTTTATTGCTATAAGTTTCATTTTTTCACAGACTCTTGGAGAGCCAGCAAATTTGAGTATTTGATACTAATTTCGCGTTCCTGAGAACAAGGACCTTGACAGACAGACAGACAAACAACAAATTGATTCTATATGTGTATAAAACACAATAAAGGCCTATCAAGTGATGCATCATTCTATTGTATGACTAACAACTAGTTATATTTAGGTATTACATATTTACTTAGAGAATCTTAATCTCTGGATGTGATAATAAAGGCGTTTAATAACGTTTCAACTTACCAGTCTGCGCGTAAGTGGTTGACGTCACCAAAATGACTGTACACAGCCCTATGTACAGCTTCATCGTGTTGCATCAATCTGAAACAATACAAGCTGTTGTTAGTGAAAATATGTACTATACTTTGACGGAAATAAAACTTTCAGTCTCCTGGAATTTCTCTAATATTATATCTCGTCAATATTTTGATAACGAGAGAACTTGCCACATTACGCTAGTCCGGAACAACGTTCAAATCGTAAACACTGGTCGGCTTCACGCGCGACAGAATTATGTTGACTCACTCAACATTATTTTGCAATGAATATTGATTTTCGATCAAGTTTCTCCTGGTTCGACTGAATTATGGTGAAATCGCAAGTAATTTCGCTGTAGTGATTTGGATCAGGCGCGGGGCCTTTAAAACGGGAACACTCCACGTTACGTTGTTGACATCGTCTGCACACTGCACGTGACTAGTGGCCTGGCAGAGGGCATGGTCGTGATCTGCACAATTGACATCTGTGTAAATTATAGCTTATTACTAACACTAGGTTAAAATTGACTTTATTTTATTTACTAACAAAAATATGGATTTTGTCTGATATAAATAAAAAAACTTGAGAGGTGTCAAGGGACACCCGGATGGAACGAAGTTCCCTTCGATTAATTAGTGAAGGAATTGTAATAAAATTTTACAAATTTTCAATAAGGTTTGAACGGATTTTTAACATTATATTTTAAGTATGGTTTTGTAGGTTTTTTCATTAGATTTTTTATGTACGTGATACGTTTTGTTTTTAGCGACATCTGTCATTGAGTAGCGGCAACTAATCAGAGCCATCTGTCGTCACATAGCTGTACTGTTGGTATCGTCTTACTACTACGTACGTCGTACTAACAGATGACGCTAACTTACTATAGCAAAAAGTGTCGGTGACAACTTTTCGTAAGATTTTTTTCCGTCTAGCCCCCTTTCACAACGCGCGATAAGGAACTTCGTTCCAATAAAAAAAAAAAAAAGAATGGGCATAATTCATAAAATAAATATTATAGTCCATTCGCTTAGATATAGATTCGCCCGCGCGGTACAGTAACGGACTCATTTAAGCGGTAGGTCTATATATAGGCTCACCTATAGTGTCGGTACAGCCGAAGGGAATATGTGATTTGTGAATTGTTGTAAAAAAAGCAGAAAAGCGATGGGAATGACAAGTTAAGTTTTGTGTCTGCAACATAAACCTGTGCTTGATACATCCGAAACTCTTGAGATATAGTTTCCTTTTTAATATCTGAATCATTAATAATAAATTTGGTTGTTTAACGGTGATCTTTTTATTGAAACGGTTGTGCCACCCTTCGATTGAATTGGTTTTGTGGTGTCTCTGGACGTAAAAACATATTGTAGGCATTCTTTTAGGCTTTAGCCATTGTCTTACAAAGTTTAGGACCGCCAGTTAATTACACTTTTGTCTACACAACTGTACCCAAAAGTGTATCTACTAGGAAACGCTTCATTGGTTTAAAAAGTGAATATATAAGGCATAAAGGCGAACTTTTTTCAAATGTGTATCTACGAGGAAAGTGTACCTACGAGGAATACTTAATAAAAACGAGTCACACATGACCACAGACATGACGGAGCATAAAAAGCACTCGAAGTGTTCAGCACCTCACTGCGATGCCTCAATATAAAATGCTAAATTGTCTGCTTTGTCTTCCTTTGATTAGAGGCGGTGTGCGCCGGCGAATATGAGTAATGCGACACTATCTAAAAGGATTGACTTTACAATCATCGACCCAACAGGCAAGCGTGGTGTGTATGGGAATTTAACATAGGAAATGCTCTACCACCAGAGAGATTTAAATATAGTAATAGGCGGGCATTGGGAATACATATAAACATTTCGATCTCAAAAGTCAATGGTATGTCAAATGTCTTCTACGGCCGCGTGAAGTGATGTGACACTAGATTGAGTAACTTATTACCAATTGGTACTAAGTTTAGGATCAAAATTTTTGTTTGCTTTGTCCGGTCTATTACTATTAATGTTAAATGTCTTTGTCTACCACCAACCAAACTGAGTACCGATAGGTACCTCCACTGGGAATCGAACCCAGGAACTCCGAATTGTTACTCCGAGTATGTAATCATTAGGCCTCAGATTTAACTCCTGAACTTTGGTTCTCTAGTAAGCTCTAAGCAACAATGACCAGTCTCAATGGCTTGCATCCATCAGCTCTCCGCCAACTTTATCATGGCGCGGACAGTCAGTCGGGTCCCATTTCCCATTGCTATTTTTTATACAGAGCTTAGGATCATCATCAGCAGCAGGTTGATGGACATAGGCCTCTTCCACGGTACGCCACACTGACCGGTCCCGAGCCACTTGCATCCAGCGACTTAGCTTAGCTTAGCTCTCAAAGGATACTGCTGTAAAAGTAATAATGTTAAACAAATTGAAGCACGTATGTTTCAGATAGACATTTATGAGGTCAAGCCATAAAACACTAATGGAATTCCAGTACTTAAACCAGTCAAAGTACACACAGCACCTGGGTGGGTGCAGATTATACGTGAAGAGCTCACAATGTACATACGCATTAATTTTTCCCAAAGGTACACAACCGTACCATCAGGAGAGTTGATGGTCAACCACATAAACCAGCAGACCCGTCTGGTGCGTCACGATAGAAAAAGAAAGCGGTCTTTTGAAGCAAACCAGAGTTTGTTTTTGGGTTCCGCACTCAACGGGATCCTACTACTAAGACTCCACTGTCTGTTACCAGGCTGTATCTAATGAACCGTTATAGTTAGACAGTTGGAATTTTCACAGATGATGTATTTCTGTTGCCGATATAACAGCAAATAGAATAAAATACTTATTTAAGGGGCCATACAACATACGAGATTTAACTTAAACTTAACTATCTAGCTGAAAGCCATACATCGGGTATGTAATGTAACCGCAAAGTTCTTCCTCCAGACTTATGTTTTCGGTGGAACATGATTTTTTTAGAAACTATTTTTCAATCAGTCGAGAATCAATTTTGTTTGAGACTGTGGTCGTGCGGCACTATCTGACTACTGTCACTGTTGTACTAAAATTTATTTAATTAATTAAAATTTCTGTTCAATTTTACTGTACAATATTTTATAAAGAATTTGTCATTTATTAATGTCAAATAGATAAATTGAAATCAATACCATCAATTGATATAACTATCGTACTGTCATGTTGTAGCAGCCATACTGCCAGGAATCCAAAGCTTCAGTGGTCGACCGTCGATGCCCCTGATGGTACCTAGCCACTGAATATGTATGAGCACGAACATCATTTACTTGTTCACACGGCTCATTCGGGTGCCTGCCGAGGCCAGGAAAACAGTAGATTTTCTTGTAAATTAATTTACTTTACAAACCTATATGGCATATTTTGTACCAATGTTGGACTGTATTATTTTGGTACAAAATAAACTTGTATTATTATTATCCATATCGGACCGGTCTAACTGCAAAATACACTAAACTTCAGAAGGATGTGTTGGAAATAAATCGCATATTATTTCAAATTAGTGTGCGCGCTCACTGGGAGAGCGGGCGACACTGTATGATTTTAGACAGACGTCCTGTCCCAATTTCCATATTTTACCAAATTGTTTTTCCAAAATATTTTATTCTATTTAAGACTATTACGAACGTTGTAAAATAAACAAGTAAATGCACTCAAAAAGAACTGGAAACCGACTTCAATTGCCCTAAAAGTCAACTTTTATTAAGGCAAGTTTAAGATTTATATACGTTTGTCATGGATGCCACTGTCAGAACAGGACCAAATTGAAATGGGACCACACGGGAAGCACCATCTTTCAAATAAAAAAGAATCATCCATATCGGTTCATCCAGTCGAAAGTTCTGAGGTAATAAACATATATAAAAAACATACCCGTCGAATTATTGAGCCCTCCTCTTTTTTTGAAGTCTGTTTAAAATAGCATCGAACTACATTTTATTTATATTATATACAAGAAATATTTGTCCATCGAAATAATGTAATGTCTCAGACTCTATGGCCCTACGTTGATACGAGTACAATGTTTGTTATACGTTCCAGAAACGATTTATCTATCCGCGGCGCGCAACGATCCGTGCTTGATCTGACGCTTGATTGATGGACGTTCTTGCGGCTCCTGGTGCCCTGGTACTCGAGGGGCGATGCTTTACAATCGTTACCGGCATTTGTTCTGGATAAATAAAAAAACACGAATTTGTTTCACCCAAGTTTCACCAACTTTTAAGCTGTGCTTATAAGAGCAATTTAATTTAAGCAATTCTAGGCAATTTGTCGATTGAAGCAATTTACTGCAATACCTAGAATGTATACAGCGATGTTGACCGATGTTGCGCCAGCAAGTCATATCAGCAACTGAAAGCAATAGCGGCGAAGCAATTCATGCATTTTAATGAACAATTTCTTGCAGTAATTGCTCCAGATTCACCAATTACTGTTGCTATGCTATTATTGCACAAACAATTGCAAAGGGGTGGACTAATACCGGATCTCTAGGTATTTTTGTTGAGCCGATCTACGATTACACAATATCAGAGTACATGTCACGTTGTACCTCTTCAAACGTTTCTTACACGAAAACTGGTTAACGCCACCAATGAAGCGGTGTTAGAAGGATTAGTGAACTATTAGGATTCAGAAGAGGTATCTTAGTGTATCCTCTAAGGACCAACTAAGGACCCTACAATGACATCCGATCCTATTAGTGTAGAATACACTTTAGTTAATGTTCGTGTCCCTTTCTATTTTAGATATACTCGTAGTAATATACTTGCACATGTTAATTTAGACTTCTCATCAGAAAAATCGAAACACCTTGCAAGTTTATGTTTTGTAAGGATTATCAGAAAAATGTGTATATTTAGGAATATATGTCACATGTCGTTTAATAGTGAATAATATGAGGTTTTCGCGTCGCGAAGCGTCGGTGGCGCAGTGGATAAGGCGCGGACTCTCAATCTGAGGGTACCGGGTTCGAATCCAGCCGTGTACCTATGAGTTGTTTTTCAATTCAAGTACATTTTCCGATTGCTTAACGGTGAAGGAAAACATCGTGAGGAAACCTGCATGTCTTGAACAGGCATGTGAAGTCCGCCGATCCGCACTGGGCCCGCGTGGTGGACTATGGCCCATACACTCTCTATAGGAGAGTAGGCCTGAGCCCCTGCAGTGGGGACGTATATTAGGCTGTTGATGATGAATAGGGCGTACGAAAATTGACGATGTGAAGTTAACTAAAATATATAATTATACGGTTAAACATACTTTGCAAGACGCTGGTGTATCTGTCGAGAGCATTGTTGATGGACTTCAATGCATCGGTGGCTTTCAAAGCGACCATTAAATACTGCTGTTCCATACACTCTCTGTAGGAGAGTAGGCCTGAGCCCCTCCAGTGGGGACATATATAGGCTGTTGATGATGATGATGATGATGAGGTTTTCAAATCCTAATGTTAATGTTCTATTAAAAAAAAAGACGTGGCACTCGGGGACTGCCGTAAAGCTATTGCATAGCATTTTGTATCAACTTATGCAATTATAATTATTTATTTATTTTATTTATGATTTTTGATGATTATAATTATAATATTTAGCTAACATAACGGATTTGCTTTGCTATATCAAATGACATACTATTATACTTAATAAATTATAGAACAGTAATACGTCTAATCGCACGCACACAACGCCGTGTCAAAGACTGCCGAACTGAAACGACGTTAGACGATGCACGGCCTTCAAGCCACACCTTCGTGCCCGTCGGAGTGGGGAGCGTGAGGTTTTTTCGTTACGGAATTTCTCGATTCGGTCCCCGCGCTCAAGGCCCGCGATAGAAGCTATGCAATAGCTTAAATGTTCAACGCTAATGTTGGGAATTTATTTTTTGTTTGAAATTGTATATTCTCTAAGATGGTCGAATAGAAATCGAGGAAAATCCTCAAATTGGATGAAACTGAAGCAAAAAAATTGATCAGATTGTTTTGTTTTATTTGATACTGCAGAAGCAGTTATTGGGCGTAAATTGAAAAATTATTTCATACTCTTTTCATACAAATGTGTATTTGGTGTTTTTATATAATAAAAATGAGTATGAAATTGTATGAATTGGAAATACTTTATGATTATAAGGAAAATAGAATCAAATACAAATTTACCAACCAACCAACTCATGTAGAAAATAAAAAATCTTCAAAGGCACTACTACCAGAGGAGCAAGTCGGCAGCAGAAGGTAAACGCTTAAAATGTATAACGGCAACCGTTTCTAATATTCCATAACAACTCATGCAGAAAATAATGGAGAACTTCAAAGGTACGTTTTGATACCAGGTACCAGGTGCACATAGGTAACAGGAGGTATAAAGTGTAGAGCTAATTTTCCGTCTGGTGCGCTAATAGAGGGCGCGTGGACGCATCCGTCCGTAAACACCACTTATAGCGTTACCGTACCGGAGGGGAGGGGAGACCTAGGTAATCTTGCTTTAAATTGATCTAGGTTTTACGGTTTGAAATTTTCATTTTTACTTAGCTTTGGTGCGAAAATATATGAGTTTTATCTCTTCGTATATTTCAACTTATGTTTTAGGGTCCCGTAACTTAAAAGAAACCTTTATGGGATCACTTTGTGGTCCATCTGTCTGTTTGTCTATCAAGATCCTTTATCGCAGGTATCGAATTGAAATTAATATTCAATACTTAAGTCTGCAATCCCTTGTATCTGTAAAAAAATTAATCTTCTACGTCTAATAATAAAAAGATGCGGCCGTTTATGCCTAGTATAAATCAATTTTGCCAATTTTCCTTTGCGAGCGCAAGCTGTCGAAACCTATGGGTATTAGCGCTTCCTTTTGACCTAGAATCCAAAAATTATGCATGAAACAAGGTCTTTCAAGACAAGTATAGGAATAAATCTGAAACCATACTTTTTGATCGTGGTATAGATGTACGGGAAAATATTTTTTCAACTGCAAAGTTGTTAGGTGATCTTACCTAATTATTTTTGATTTTCAGTAAGTTTATTATTAATATTCTGTACGGAACCCTCGTTGCGAGAGTCCAACTCGCACTTGGCCGGTTTTTTATTCGACTGCGCGATAGCGAAAGCAGGGCTATGGTCGCTCTTACATCTCAAAATATATTTGTTTCTCAAAAATATTCGTGTAGGCACCAACGTACATCGGCCTTTTAAGAAGCTTCATTTCACCGCAAAAAAGTCTTTACAAAAGAGTACCTATCATTAAACAAATCCCAATATCAAAGAACATGGGAGGAGAAACGGAAACTGGAGTATGCGAGTACAAGAGCAGAATAATGGCTATGAAGAACGTCAATATATCTAATTTTATACGTTTTTACACATATACTCGTAAAGTGCGGTGCAAAAGTGATTTATATCACGTGAAGCGTGGGCCAAGTATCACGAACTCGCAGAGCTTGATTGATGAATGATGTTAGGATTAACATAGGTATATAATTTATTACTGTTATTCAGGCAGATAGGCGGAGACTAAGAGCATCGAATATGTGTTTTTGACTCATTTGTCATAGTTTGATACGAGTATTTCAATGAGAATATTTTTTTTATTTTATTGCGTAGGTTATTGCGAGGACGTCACAAACCCTAGTGTCAGAGTTGTTGAGCCACCATAGATCTATGACATATCTCATGTTTAACCGCCTCCGTGGCCTAATTACTAGATGTTTAGACCTATAACCTACCTAAGGTACCTCGCTCGTTTTCAGCCATGTAACCTAAGTCTCACGAAGCACGGAATCATCTTACTTGTCAGACGATCAAGTGATTCAGTCTGCAATGTTCTCACCAAACTGGGCAAAGTGTGTTGTGCACATGGGTCTAGTGCATAGACATTATCATCAGCCGGGAAACGTCCACTGCTGGACATAGGCCTCCTTCATGGCACGTCACATCGACTGGTCCCGAGCCACCTGTATCCAGCGACTCCCCACCTAGTAGGGGGACGGCCGGGTAGACGTTTCCCGGTACGTGGTCGCCACTCGAGAACTTTTACTCCCCACCGGTTATCGGTTCTGCATAGACATGTCAGATCATATATTTTGTCAAAATTTGGTATTGTAGAAATAGAAAATAATACCGCCATTTACTCGGTACCGGGACTCGCAACCTTTTACTATGGAACTGTTTTAAACACACGGAGGACTTCTCAACAAGAAAACGATATAAAGCTATACTCAGTCAGGATCAATGAAACACGTAAAAGAATTAACAGACAGGCTTTATCTGAGGATCCACACGAAATAGGTCAAATGCTCTGTTTAAACGCCCTGAGGCTGATACAGGGCCGAATCCAGAACACGCTGTTTGAACAAATTTCTGGTTCACTTCACAGCGGATAGCGATATAGTACTTTGGTTTGTGCTACATCATTTTACTGTGACATGGGTATAATCTAGGGTGCAATACACTAGGGACAAACACCATTACAGTATGACGGTTGACTTATTGCTTATATTATTATAGGATTATATACTCTTTGCTGATGTGATTCGATATTGATCCTTGTTGTCTAGGAAACTAGGTATATCGTCAATAAAGACGTTCAGCAGTGGACGTTTTCCAGGTAACGAGAATGATTTTAAAGTTTATTTTTGTAGTTAACAAACAGAACAGATAGATGGTTTAACCACCTCCATGGTCAATGGTCATGACTAAACGCATTGACCCGGACGCCCTGGATTCGATTCCCAGTGAGGGTACTTCGGTTAGGTTGGTGGTAACGCATTGTTATTATTCGCCTGGCTAGCTTCCACAATGTCATCTAAGTGTGCCGCCAAACAACAGTGTTAATAGCACTATTGTGTTGTATATGAAAGGTAGCAGACATATCGCTTTAATCGCTTTATGATTCTAAGTTTAGTCTATCCTTACCTGCGTAAACACTTCAGAAATAACCATAGCGGAATACTTGATATGTATAAAAGGTAGTCTACCTCACTGGCCAGACCATAACCTATCTCAAAGCGTAAAATCCCCACGATTCATTGCTTAAAAACCCACCAACTTTCACATGTATAATTGTAGTGATAAATGAAAGGTACTGAGTGAGCTCGCTTCCATCCTACAACCATCAAACAAGGTTAAGGCCAAGTGTAAAAAATGTGTCAAAATGTGAGTGAGATTTTATGTGTGTTATGGTATATTTTCGTGTAATACCGAACAAGAAATAATTTTCCAAGCCAAACAATGGTTGAAGCCAACATTATCCATTCATTTAGGTATATTAAAAGCAGGTAATGGATCACTTATTGGAATTACATTACATGACAAAAGGCTAGTTCACACTGTTACAATACAGCTAGGCCAGTAGCTGGATTCAAATCCAATGGATACTGGAACGCGTTATATTTAAAGACATATATCAAAAACATTAAAAAAAACTGCTGAACTATCTGATGGATAATAGAAGCCAATGCCTTCCTCATAGCTCAACATGATAAACAAGCTTCCAATGAACTTGTTTGGCTGCTTGATTAGAGCTTGATGCTAGTCCACTTGAACTTTTCTGAATCACTTTCGCAAGTCGAAAAAGACAACCAGAAGTTTCTACTCTAAAACTAAAACTATACGGCATAGTTTGAATTATTATCTTCCTCTATAAATAACAGTTGATCAACATGCCTTTTTGAAAGGTTTCAATTGCGTGCATTCAAAATTTTGAGTGATAGTTTTAAGTGAATAGCTCGCATTAAGTGCAGCTATTACAGTGAGAAAAAATTGCTCCTGTTAAGTCAATACAAATAGGTCGATTTTGAATTAATAGAAAATGACTACATCCTAGCATTATATCAATAAAATATAAAGTTAAAACAAATGTTATTATTCTACTTGGACATTCCAATCTTCCAATTGGAATCCAACAACTGGAACACTCATTGGAACAGTGTGTACAAGGCATACCTACATACACAAACAAAATTTAATCAGCTTAATTAAGGTACCTTTCCTATCATGCCTACGATATGTGGTTTTGTTGGTTGAGTAAAATATAAGCCTATACCTAAATCCTACCTCGGCAGACCCATTTATTAAGTTCACAATACCCTTGTTTCAAATTATTGAGGCGTAAACGACAACTATTATTCATTTTAGAATGATCGCTTGGATAGAGCTTAATTTATTCAAACTTTGATGACACGCTTTTAGTTACATTGAAACTTGAAATCATTTCATTTCGTTTTTAAACTCCCGAACGAAAAAGAGTGGTATTGTAAGTTTAAAGTTTATTTGAATAATATTATTATACAGGTTGTAGTAAAGTGGAGATTTGATGTGATATAGTTTACTAATTTCCAAATTTATGTTTATTATTTGTTGTTATATCGACAAAAGAAATTCGGTGAAAATTTCAACTGTCTATTACGGATCATGAGATATAACCCGCTGACAGACAGATGGACAGACAGCGGAGGATTAGTGATAGGGTTCTATGGGTTACCCTTCGGATACGGAACCCTAAAAAGCTATAAATAAGTTGTTATTCTGATATTGTTACGCAATGAAAACAGAATAACGGCCATTTCTCAATATTGAACCTCGTTCTACCTCTGTAATTGGCTCGCTGTCTACGAGCGTAGCACACTGCTACGACGTAGCAAAGCGCTATGAAACGTCACGGGCCACATATGACGTAAATTTATTTGTCGTTAAAAGTTTAACTGCCGCTACGTGCCTGCCGAACGGTTTACTTAGTTATTTACTTTGTTTTAACTAAGCTATAAAGTTCAGAAGGTGCCAGTGTGAAGGTATGAGGCGATACTGTTAATATTAATATTTTAGGTTAAAATATATGTATTTACTCAAATATATTTATATTTTTAGGGTTCCGTATAAAAAAAGGAAAAACGACCTATGAATTTCAGTATGTTAAATATTCATCTTCCGTACGGAATCTGCGCGCGAGTCTGAGTCGTACTGTTCTTTAGAATTTTACAGTGGAAAACTGAAGTAGAAGTTGACTGAAGGAAAATTCAGGATTTGTTCAACAGCTACCTATGAAAACCAGATGTCGTTTCGATCGCCAATCCCCTGCGGCACCCATAACGTTTTATCCTCTATCTGTATTAATTGATCTTTGTCTATAGGCGCGTTAGTGTATCAATCATTGCGTCAAAACTAAATCATGTCCATTTGTTTGCGTTACCGTGCGCTAGACCCTTATTATCTTCGGTGTTAGAGCGGTAATGAAGAGTAAATGCTCCGGATACTGTGGGCTTTTAGGGTTTTCGTCTGTTGTTTAAATAAATAACAGGTGAAATGGCCTTTCCGTTCCAGCATTTGTATCAGTCAAAAGCGAAATCATATGTACTTATTTAAAAATGACAACCCACTTTTAATAAAAGTGTAATTTCTAAATTGCATACAAAACAAATTTTAAGCATTATTCTACTTACGTCGATGTGTCGTGCCATGAAGGAGGCCTATGTCCAGCATTGGACGTTTCCCGGCTGATAATGATGATTCTACTTACGAATAAAATAAAAATTGAACAATTGAGGGAACTAGAATATAAACTAAAATTATAAAAATACCAAAACAAAATAGTGATTGTGAGAGTTTGCAAAAGGTATATGTTTCCCCTGTTTAAAATTGGAGATATAGCAAGCAAGGCCAGGCACTGACCAAAGTCATTAAACGAGATTAAGAATTTGTTGATTTTTTTCCAATCATTACAAAACAACAACAATATTTGTCACAAAAACTCATTACATGAAGCACGTTTTTGTACGAGAATTATTCCAGATAATAACCATAAAACCTGGAGATTAATTAGGAAGCTCTAAGCATATATACGTACGAAATAAATTAATATAAGTGTTTCAAAGTAAGCTAGATAACTGTACCATTCAATTACAGCAACAAAAATTTTCCCGTTCCCCGCAAAAATCCTACACTTAACCACTGAGCTTCTCTCGTAAAAGTTAAATTACAAGCAACTTGCCGCCCCTTGCTTCAATTTTTATAAAACCCCAAAGAAATCTCAACTTAGATCTAGCGTAAGGGCTCGGATAGACGCAACAAGCCTTATCTTGGATAAGAGGAGACAATAAAAAGCCAGAACGAGTCAGCTTGCTCCCTCTGAGGGTCGTTTCAACACGTTATATGCTGTTATTGCATATGACAGGCCGCCGGCGCCGGCCGGGACCACCAAATAGGTCGCTTTGTAGATTATACTCGTACTTCTCAAGAACCTCGACGTTTGCTTCGATTTCTTCCTTTGCAACCGACTTCAAAAAAGGAAGAGTCAATTTATTTGACTGTATGTTTCTTGTATGCGATTTTGATTTTATGCGTTAACTTTTATCGACAACGTCATATTATGTATTAATATCTGGGCGACCGAGCTTTGCTAGTTCTTTAAAAACAAACAAAAACTTTATTTTTGCCCCTAAACACACAAAAACAAAAATAAGAGCAATTTCCCAACCGGGACTTGAACGCGGATATCTCGGACGGAATGACACGTGTGAACCACTCGGCTAAAGTGATTATGTTCGACAGCGTGAAATTTCCCATCATATCATATCAAAAAGCGCATGAAAACTCAAAAACGCGCGTTTTCCCAGACATGAGACTAATCTAGATCGATTTTTCGCCCCCGAAACCCCCAAATACCAAATTTCAGCGAAATTTCGGAGATCCCAATTATATATACAAGAATTGCTCGTTTAAAGGTATTCGATTTTTTTAAACAAAACAAAAGATTAAATGGCGTGGAATGTGTAATACAACTGCAAGTTACACAAAAGGTTATAACATATTTTATTTTACAGGTATAAAATGTAATACAAACAAGTAAATGTGTTCAAAAAGAACTGGAAACCGACTTCAATAACTAACAAAACTACTTTTACTAAGGCAAATTTAAAATTTATATGCCGTTGTCAGAACTGGACCAAATTGAAATGGGACCCACACGTAAAGTACCGTCTTTTGAATAAAGAAGAATTATCTTTCAATCAGTCAAAAGTTCTGAGGTTACAAACATTAAAAAAATACCCGTCGAATTGAGAACCTGCTCCTTTTTTGAAGTTGGTTAAAAAAGCTCAATTTTTTTTATTTCTAAGACATACGCTTGTCTTTCATGTCGTCCTTTTCTGATACACTGTCATTGTCTCAGCTTACCTCGCCCCACACCGCAAATATAGATTAAAACCGTGTAAAAATTCTCTCCAACGAAATATTCCTTGATGCCAAGTAAGCTTTAATTAGACCAATCAAATTCCGTGAAAGTATAATATGAAATAATAGGTCATTCGTAATACACGACGCGCCATAGAAAACATATCATTCGATCCTTTGACATATCTTTTTCCTTGAAATGTAGCTGCAATTTGAAACAGTAACGAAAGCAATCAATAGCAGCAATATATTAATAACAAATTCAATTTAGGAGAGTAAACAAGCTCCGAACAAGGAGAACTTGTGCAAAATAACTTTTAAATAATAATAAAAAGAAAACAGCCATTGTTGTGTCGGTTGATGGAAATATTGTTTTTAGGGTTCCGTACCCAAAGGGTAATAAACAGGACCCTGTTACTATGACTTCGCTGTCTGTCCGTCCATCTGTCTGTCCGTGTGTCACCAGGCTGTAAGTACGCTATACCAACAAATATTAAAAGAACAGAATAAAATAAATATTTAATATTTAATTTATTTATGAGCAAAAATATTACGTTTTTTGTATGGGAGTTCCATACAACAAACGTAATATTTTTGCTCATATCTGCTCGATATTGATAACAGCAACAGGTAGATGCTTAAAATATTAACAGAATATTTATTTATATATTCACTTAAAATTAAATAATTACATTAAAATTAAACAAATATTTACGGGGGGTTCCCATACAATAATAGTTATTTGTTATGCAAGGCTGCAAAGTTGTTGTTTGGCGCGAGTTCTCATAATTGAAACCCGAGCTAGTGAATGATTCTAGGAATCATTGAATTTGTTGAGGCTATACTTTACCTTAGGCATGAAGTCCTGGTACTTTCATCTTCATTTCAGCCGATGTTAAATGATGAAAAGCCGATAGATGCAAGCGTGCTCACCCAGAAACGTTACTTATGTTACTGGCTATGTTTTCTAATCTAACCCGAACGCAATAATAATTTTATTATCATAATTTTACTATTTGTTTAATTTTTTCGCAAACGTATTAAAAACGTCGTTCAAAACTTTTTAATTGACAGACTAATCTGTATGGCTTATTGTCCATTGCCTGTCCCCATGGCATAAATTTTACAACAACAATATCTTTAATAGAAAGAAAAAGTCAAGTTAGGGTCATCATCGTCATTTTCGAATTTCAAAAACTGTTTCCACGCTAGCGTGCAAAAAGAGCTTTTCCACGCAGATTTCGAATAAACAATGAAGTTTTTCCGAGCTAGTGCGGTGAAAACGGGAACCCTTCGTGCGCGAGCCTGACTCGCACTTGACCAGTTTTTAATTATCTTCTCTTTTTGTTTCGCGGCAAAAATCAAGGCACATATTTTAGAAATATTGTGGAAAAAAAGCCGTCTGCGTGCGTTTCGCGCTATTAACAGGCCAGTAAAAAAACAAAAAAACAAACATATTAGATTAGAACCAAGTTTGGGAATAATGTTTGACACTACATCTGTAAGTTGTTGATCGTAATAAGATGACGGTTTTAACAGTGGATAGTGAGGGTAGTTTAACAATCCTCTGAAGTTTCGGTATACACCTTTTTATACCATGAGAAGGAAAAGAGACAATTCAGTAATTTATTAATTCGCAACCTCAATCGTACGGCTCTTGAATATGTATTAATATATCATTTCATAGCAAATAAAATCTCACCTGAGTAACAATTTCATTGCGGTTGATTCATTCGAACATCGATCGTCGGCTTGCTTGTCAGTCACGGTGATGGATTTTATTTGCACAAAAATCGCGTTATTTTGATCGAACGTAGGCTGTTCAATCACAAATAATTTTAAACGGTGCTCTATAAAAGAAGCTCATTATTCAAAGAACGACAAAACGTTGTAACGTAAAAACGTTATTTTAGGTAGGTATTAATAAAAAGCGGATGAGTTACAAAGATGTGTTAAGTGACAAAATCCACAAAGAAAACGTTTTTAGAACGGTTTACAGGGTCGGCTGAAGGTAGGGGCACACGGAGTCTAGTTTCAAAATCGTAATACAAATAGGTTTCAGTTTGTAAATTTCTTCAATTGATCAGGTTAATATATGTACAAAAACTGAAAGTGGTTAGAACTAAGTTATATCATAAATATACGTTTTACAATTCTAGAAGTTTAATGTCGCGTCTAAGTTGTACATGCATACTTAATTCGATTACATATTTCGAGCAAATATTTTTGTTTAAATCGATAGTCCATGTAAAAAGGTAAATACCTCTATAATTTTTTTTCGATGCGACTCATACTTTTTTTAGTACAACCCGCCCAAATGTTGTTTTAGTCACGCAGTGCTAAAACTCTCCATATAAATCGGGTGACATTTCTGACGTCACACGTGTTTTAGACCGTTAAAATCTATTGAGCTTGTTCGATATTTTGAGTTATATCGCAAAATAATATTTTTATGTGTTATATACTCCTATAATAAAATGTTCAAAATGCAATGGGAAAACTAAATCTAATAATCATTTTACTATTCGAGGAACTAAATTTTTGAGACATTATTTCCTTGCAAAATCCAAATAAAAAATCAAAATTATTATGTTTTTTTATTTTGGTGGGATTTCTTTTAATGTTGGTTATGCTATAAAATACAATTAAACCTAATCTAATTTGGTTGCATCTTCCCTATTGTATTACAAAGACATTTGTTTATATTTATCCCCAAAGAGTTATCGAAGAACTACGATGGTATTCATCATTTATCAATTTATACACGCTCCCTAAATCTGCAAAACCCTATATCTATATGAGAGAAATACTTGTATTAATGCGATTTATAAATACTAGATCATCAGTGTTTCTATTTGTTCTTTATAGAACTGGATAGGACGTTGAATAGGGGTCGCTAAATGAACCGGGGGCGCCAACAGACCTGAATGCGGTCGCTCTCCGATTACGGTACGTAATCCCAAAGAGGAGATCAATCAACGTCTTCCGTCGGAAATGGAACGATTTCGTATTAAAAAAACTTTGTTGTTGCCCGGACGCGATGCGTGGAGGGTTTTATTTGTTTGTGTGTTCTGTGGTAATACGCAATTTACAGACGATTTCTCATCTATTACAAGTGGATAACGTTTTAAATTGCGCGATTGGTGCACAGAGAAGAGGGGATTCGATAGAAGCGGGAGAAGGCGTGAGTGCCGTAATATGCTCTTCGAGATGCCTTCGGGCCGAACTTTAAAACTTGACTCAAAATTGATTTGCGACGTCAAAATAAGTCACATAAATTGTAATTGAATTTTTATTATATTATAAAATGACTAATATTAAAATGCATACTAATTTTATATGTGCCAATGACAGTTTGTTCATTTGTTTATTCTCGTCTTAATGGAGAGTTAGAGATAGTGAAGTTTTTGTATAGGGTTTATTTGAAGGGTTGGGAAGGACTTATATTTAAGCCCATTTTTATCCGACTTCAAAAAAGGAGGAGTTTATCAATTAGGCGGGTATGTTTTTCCTTTTTAAAAAAAACCAGTTTGTTACTTCGGAACTTTAGACTGGGTAATTCTTTTTTTATTTGAAAGGTGGTGCTTCCCGTGTGGTCCCATTTCAATTTGGTTCAGTTCTGACAATGGCGTCCATGAGAAAACGATATAAATCTTAAATTTGCCTTAGTCAGAGTAGACTTTTAGGGCTATTGAAGTCGGTTTCCAGTTTTTTTGAAACGCATTTACTTGTAATTACGTTATAAAATAACCTTTCTATGGCATCGTCGCAAAAATATATGTAGTTAACCTAATCCCCGTCTCTACAGCGTGTATATTTCATGCGGGCGTATAATTTATCCAGATATAGTTTACGACCGTACAAATCATTTATGAAAGCAATTTTGTTAAATATCTTAGTTACTAAAGAGTTAATCATTTTTATACGTACGACTGAGCAGCAATGTACTGCGTCCAAATTGACTTGACAAAGGATAAACGGTTTATTGAACTGTCATGACATGACGTGTAAGAAGAACTGTCAATCAGTCGATCACTTTAGATGTAATTAATACATTGCGTGCTTGATTATTTTTTATTGGAAAAAATACGCAATTAACTAACGAAATTTATGTAAATGTGTTGTTTAGAACCAACAGTAATTGCCATCAAATATACGCCTGCGTGAAATATACACACTTTAGGAAAACAAGAGCTAACCGTGCGTCTTAGACCCACGTAACGCAGGAAAATATTCTTTGTGCGTAATAAAATACAGAGAGTCCTTTGAACATAAGGTGAACCCCCACGTGCTAGATTTACATATCCGACGTGCACTGTAAAGCTAGCTAGGATGTGGAGCGGCGTGACGTTAGATAATACTCTATATGTACCCTTTTGTAAAGACTTTTTTAACTACTCGATTTCTTCTGCGTATATTTCAGAAATTATCCCAGGGTAACGTTTTGTACCGATAAAGGTATCGTATATATATGTGTGTAAAGTGTAGCTTAATTTTAAGCTGCTAGCGTTCAATAGACTTAACGCATAAAATTCGTTTTTTGTATGTATGTTACGTGAATCCGCCAGTTATGAATTTTGATGATTATTATTTCGTTTGGTCGATCATATTTCAGAGGAGGTCTGTGTCGGTGGTGGAATTTTATCAAGCGCGTTTTCAGAACATTAACAAAAACAAAATGGGTATATACCCAGATAATTGTGAACATTTTAGGGGATGAATGCTGTAGAATTTTAAGGCAGTTGAATTCGGTTTCTTAGTTCTATTTGAAGGCGTTATTTACTAGTTTCATTCTCGAATTTTAAAAGAAAATATTTCCTCTAGAGTTTTCTGTATCCGCGTCTTTGTTTCTATTGAACATTCATCAATAACCTAAACACAGCTGTTGGCAACGTCTCTTATAGCAACAGTGCAATTTCCTGTTGCACTCGAAATGCACTTCGGCCCGGTCCGAATGCATTGCCGGACGAAGAGCAATGTCCGGTTCTCCTCAGGCGGTATTTTGTGTACTCCCATTCAGATAAGGTTAGAAAAAAGAACAGCGTAAACATACTGACGGTTATTGATTAAACTAATAACCTCGGCACTCAAAGCTATGCGTTTATTTAGTACAGTAGCGCCGTTAATCACCGATGTTGAAAAATTATGAGTTAGTGCGGACTAAAAATAAGTTGGATAGGACTAGCCGAGCGATGCGAGCATCGATGTGGGCAGTAAGTAAAGTTCCATTTGTTATCTTTAACAGCGGTAGTTAAGTTATATACCTTCTAGCGGCCTGCTCAACTGCGAATAGTTTACTTGATCATTCATTTAATAAATACCTGAGCCCACCACAAATAGGATCCAGTTTTTCCCTCGGGGTTGGAGGGGCAAATGGCAGAGACATCTATTAAAACTACTACCTAAGCCTACCTTGTTGTGACTTGGTTCCAGGTAGCTGGCCCTGGAAGATGATGAGTAGTATTTAAGATAGATCAACGCTTGACCACAATCTCAACTGATGATAAGTGGCGATGTGGTCCATGTTTTAATTTTGGCTATAGGGTATTTACCTGTTTACTCTTCCCAACTTGTTGTTTTCTAAAATATGGAACTTGATAGGGTATTCCATATTTAAGATGTACGCAGGATAAACGTGGAAGTGAAACGCTTATTTGAAGCCATAGGAATATCCACGTAAATCCTGTAAAATACCGATAGGCAGTTAACTTAAAGTCTTCGTCACAAAATAATACATTATTATTGAATATTGCTGTGAGGATAATATCCCTGAGACAGGCCACGGTCGACGCCGATTATTTTTTGAGAATTTCCAAGACGTGCCCAACAACTGCTTCAGTAATCTGAAACTTGAGTAAATTACTTTTGTTTCAAGCGAGCTGTTTGGTCTTTGAGATTTTTAAAGTCAGCCCTAAATTACTTTCGTAACTCGCTTGGTTCTTGATAACATCCAATTATTTTGGAAACTACAGTATATCTGCATTGAGTTCTATCCAAAGAAAACAATAATAATTTAGGCGTTAAAAGGACTTAGATTAATAATTTTTCAGCAATGACTCCATCACCTGAACTGGTGAGGATCATATTGTTCTAAGAACACACTAGTAATTATGTAACGAACGAGCAAAGCTTTGTTTTTTTTTCCTAATTAATAAAAATCTGTATTACAATTTCATATTTATAAACATCTTTTACTTCTATAATTTAACTACTTCTCTGGGAAAACTTCTACAGAGAAGAAATTTAAAATAATCTTCAAATCTATATAAAAAAAAATGGGTTTGTTCGAACACTTATAACGCGAGGACGGCTGAACCGATTTTCATCGTTTTTGATTTGTTATATTTGTCTCCGTCCTGAATAGCAGAGAAACTATTGTAACGCGAGATAAATTCACAAAAACATCTTTTTTTCATACATTCACGACCTAACAGAAAGTTTTAAATGATCATGGAAGGCCATGGAAGGACATATTTTACATTTTATCCGGATGGAACGAACAGTTACCACGGATTACATTTTAAAATCCACGCGATCGAAGCTGCGGGCAGGAGCTAGTTTCATATAAAATTCAAGTCCAATACAAGAGTGCATGCTAACGTAGTTTGTGCAGAAATATTACTTGTATAGATTTTGACAGCGATTTCATTGACTACTAAAAAGAATAATTGATAGGCTGCGAATAATTTATAATTTATTAGTAGTTGATATGTGCCTAAATGATTAAACGTCACTGCATATCCATAGTTAAATTTTCAACTAATGTTCTAGAAATAAAAACGTGTGAATTGAAATTTAAAATCTTTTTTATATGAGACAAATTTGGGGGGTCATGTGTGACTCATGACCCCTTGCGAGCCCGTCCCTGTGTCTGTTCGTGATTGAGGACTACGAGGTCCAATCTAGGCAATACTGGACCTATCTGTGGCAGACATCCATCGTATCTTGACGTTGAATCTATTGGAAGCTGGCAGACTTTCTAACTAGATGGATCGTCTCATCCATACAGTCAAGTAGGAGGAAAGAGGCCATTCTCAGTATTTTACCCGAATACGGGCGAATCTAAGAAGGGTGTTGTATCAGATAGGAAGGCGCATGTGTGGGCTCAGCGTCAGAAAATATACGGAGATTGCAATTGAAAATGCCGACACTGACCTTTCGTCCGGGTTATAGAAGACATACTCGTATTAAGCAATTTAAAAAAATCTATTAAAGTTGCCATTTGAACTATAAAATATATGTGTGAAAACCACGTCAGTTTGTTGCTTTGTTTTAGCATCAAAGAAAGACAAGTCAACCAATAAACAAACTTTCGTCATGAGTTCGACTTCTAGAAGAATTGGTGGAAGACACTTTATTAAGTCTGTTGTCTAAGTCTGCCACCCAACATCACCCTTAGTGTTAGCACTATCATGTCCTGCTACTGAAAGATATAATAGCCATTCCCTCATGTCGAGATAAATTTCTGGATTGGCAATCTTCCATTCAACAGCCTTATCAGGTAAGATAACCGCAAAGTGAAGAGCCTCATTCAAAACATTATAATACCCGAGTCAAAGCAAGCACTAACCACACAAAGTTACCCGTACCACTGTACAATATTTATGACATAATGTTGACCAAAACACGCAAAAAATGGTTTTTATATAAGGAGAGACGGACCCCTTTGAATTTCCAACTTTATTTCAAGTGTCTACCTATTACGTTTCAAAACTGTCAGAGGCATGTGCGGACGGACGGAAAAGCGGAGCTAGGGTAATATGGTGCCGTTGGCCTTTTGTTTACGGCAACCCAATAAAGACGCGTACTCGTCGCTCCTTTCTAATTAGCTAGCTAGCATAAAAGCTACTAGCGAGCCACAATACAAAGCAAATAATTTATACAATAAACCAAATATCTTATATAATCTAAGAACTTGTAACAAGATCGAATACGATGGGGAATTCCAACAAATGTGGCTTCAGATCATTCAGTAATTGAAATGTGACTGTTGTAGTGCTAAAATATAATAAAATGAAATATCTTTGTAGTCTGTGGGACAGGCGTGTCTTCATAAACACATCGAAATGTTTTCTATGAATTAAATTACAGTTACAGTTCGACCGTAGTTTGATTATGAATATAGTATGTAGTAGATTATGATGTAGATGTAGTCAATGTCAGTAGAAGTTATTGTAGTGTTTTAGGAACAATATTTTGTGTTATCACAAATAGTATGGGTGATATTTTACGGGACCCAAGAGAAGCCAAGGGATGATTTTTTACGAGATACACGGGAAGGCAGGGAGTGTTTTACTGTAAAGCCGTAAACTATAAACCTAGTCAGTTTTTTTTGTTATTTAATTGTTAGAACTTGCACTTCTTATCATCTGACGGTAAATGACGATAGTGACGTTGAGGTAAAGCGTGCTCATCCAGAAATATAATGTTTTATCTCAGATATCTTTCATCACCGAGGCATAAAAGTGCTATAGACACTTTTGTTTAGCGGCGTACTTAAGTGACATGTTGGGTAGCTAGCCAGGTGAAATATGATTCCAACTGATAGCCACTGTGCTAGCTAGTTGGAAGCGGTTCTAATTCTACTCTAAAACTGATAATGAGAATGGTATTATTTTCTTCAAATTGTTTAAATATGTTTATCCAATATTAGTATTATGATTTACATTGAAATTTATTTCTACGCTACTATTGCTCCGCCAGTCGAAAAGAGTAAAATTAATAATGTCGTTGTTAAAGAACATGACTATAATTTGCGTAAGTCATCATCATTATAATCGTCATTTTTAGGGTTCCATACCCAAAGGGTAAAAACGAGACCCTATTAAAGAGACTTCGCTGTCCGTCCGTCCGTCTGTCACGAGGCTGTATCTCATGAACTGTGATAGACAGTTGAAATTTTCACAGATGATGTATTTCGATTGCCGCTATAACAACAAATACTAAAAATCAAAATAATTAATAAATATTTAAGGGGGCTCCCATACAACAAACGTGATTTTTATTGATACGTGCGTTGTAACATACAACTAGCGCCATCTAGTGTCGTACTCGTCTGCTACTGCTACTGCAAAACTAAACTGATAACGAAAATCGAGGCGCATTCTTTAGATTGGTTTTCCGTATGTTAAATATCCATATTCTGTACGGAACCCTTCTTGCGCGAGTTCGACTCGCACTTGGCCATTTTTTTTGTGGATTTTTGTGTGTGTTTTAAATATCCTAAATCTTACAGTCATAACCATAAAACACTGTTTTCATCATAAAACATTATCATATTTTTATAGTTATTATTAAGAACTAACTAATAATTATTTAAATTCCGTCCCTTCAACTGTCAATTAATTATTTTAAAAGCGAATATGACACGGTTCAAATGTGGGTATATGTTTTTTTACAGTAAATTTTTTATAAAAATTATTAGTAAACATTCGAAAGAATTAAATTTGTTTTTTTGGTCTTAATAATAGAACATAAATATCCCTTGACGACGAATGTCTGTGGCACTATCTTGAAATAGACGCGGCCGGCCTCAACAGACCTTTGTCGTTGACCAAAGGTAATTCCTGGAAACTGTCACGTCACTATCCAACTATCCCTTCCTCAGTAACAAGCGACTAACTTTAAACTATATTTGAACAGACATAACTTTCTTCCGAAAAGTTAGTGTCTCCAATGCAGCATAAATCGTCTGACAGCACTGTGTCATACGGTCTCATACCCAGATTCCCAAAAAGTCGAATTCTAAGTCAGTATTCTTCTTAGCCATTCTCGGCCAATTTGGTGTAGGTTTCGATGAGATTGCGCCATCTATTGTACCCTACAACTTTCTTGACGTAGTCTTTCCACCGCAACTGTGGTGTCCGTAACTGCAAGTCAGTATTAATTCTATTATTATTTTATAAACACGTATTTTTAACGCGACTTCGTATTTTTTAAATTTATGGATGATGTCTTTGCACTTCCTTCATCTGACCTGATGGTAAGTGATGATAAGGCTGTGGGATGGTAAGCTATACGCATAAATGCTGTCTGCATCGTAGCAGCATCTGTTTTGTTTGGACACTTGTATGATGGTAATAGTGCATCGTGGTATAAGAGTTGGATGCCTGCTCCTTATAAAAATGTCAAACAGTAGCCTGAACAAGGGGCCGGCCAGACATTAAATGGCAGACTATTTTTACGGATTTTCCGACTTACCCTTCTTCGCCGGGCGGACGTTAAGGCGACTGCTTTGTCAGACAACGTGACTGAGAACTTTTATATTTCTCGAGTTACGCTGTTTTTTTAACTTTTAACAATGTTTCGTTTTGTTGGAATTGTTGTCTTTTTCAAATTTTTTCGGCCAGACAAGACGGAATTTTTTCACATTCAAATCATTCTACATATAGATCCACATTTCGCCCTCAACCATTACTATGTATATACGTAACCTTGTGATTGGAAATAAAACTACGATTTCGATTTGAATTAGGAACGTGGCACACATACATACACACGCACACACACAGTTGCTCGTGTATGAACAAAGGTGTGTTTAGTGTCCACGTAATAGGTATTTTAGCTATATAAGGTTTGTATGCAGTGTTCGGCTTCGGCCAAAAATTATTACACTTTACATTCATAGTCATAAGTTATATTAGTCTATTTCAAGTGCATAACCAATTAAAAGCTGATACTTAATGGACAAAGAAAAATTTTTCTTCAAAAATTTGAGAGATAAAAAAAAATATCAATGTAATACAAACTTAACTAACCTAACTGAATGTAAGTTAAAGCGAGTCAACATAAATATACACAAACTACACCAAATTAATTTATTGGATTTTTGGATTTGATTCGACTCGTATGGTAGCCGGATCCTCGAATGATTCTGCCGTTATACTCGTAGACATGTCATCGGCAAATTGAAGGTGAATGATGTAGTCACCCTACTCGTAGCATTGTTGACCTGGTCAATAAATTTAAGTCAAATGTATTTAAAGTTGTACGAATCTCCATTGTTGATAGCCAATGGAGAATAATAACATATGTGAACACAGCACAGATTTAGTAAAAGAAAGAAAAAAATATATTACAAGCTAACAAATGAATACAATACACAATGAGAAGAAAAAAACATACATGACATATAAAGAAAAAACCACACACACAACAAAGAATTACAGTAAAATGAAGTCAACTTGGAAAACAGCACCAGCTCAGCCTGATGTTGTGATCCAACGATCACAGCGCTGATTTTCAGCTGGACCGTGACTAATTTACTCGGCGTTCAAACGTTACTATTTCTAACAATTTATTGGGCAATTCAATCACCTTCCTTGACATCTACGGATAGTAATGGGATGATTCTATTATAAACCCGAAATCGTTTGGAAAATTATAGTAATTACAAGGGCCAAAGCCAGACATACTCTCTCAGTAGTCTGTCAAACAAAATATTTTGACTTCAGCCCACAAAGCAAAAAGAAATTTCTTGATAACTCAGACCTCTCGCGCTGTATTATTTTCATAATTGAATTTGTTATCTTACGCCAATACGAATAATTAGAATAAACAAGCGCCGTCAACTTCTGTTGTCATGAATTCTCTCGGAGTCATTACCTGCCTACATTCAGTTTCTTTATGAAACGAATCCGCGACAATTGCCCCACTCTTTTGAAATGATTTTCCTTGTTAGTGAAAAAGCTGATGGCAATGATAGTATTTGATAGTAGTAGATATTAGGTTAGTTATTGGTAGTTGTAGATGTTATATTACTAAGTTGAGATCGAGGTCAACACAACAGTTGGTGCGTGCATATTCCCTAAATGACAAAATAGTATTATGAAGAAAAAAAATTATCATTTTTTTATCAGTTACGGCAATTGAATATATCATACATACATACATCGATGTACTAGTTTGATTTTATTGTGTTCTGGACACGTTTTGGGAATAATGCTAAATTCTTAGGTCGATAAACAGCATTCTATTAAATGTATCAGCGGTCGTTGTGTTGAAGAGAAGTCATTCTTTAGGGTTGCAATCTCGATGCGAATACTGGCTAAGGGGATATAAAATTATCAGTGCCGTCACAGAGTACGCCATTAAGGGCATATCGTATTTTTTTACGGAAATTGCCCAAAAGTTGGTCTGCTGCCAATCTACGTGTCCCATTGGTAAAGTTGTTTCGTTGTTTTCCTAGAGCTGGTTATAATATAATATATATTTCTGTACTAAAAAGTCCTCTCCTTAATCGAAGTGAGGTACTTTATTTTTCTTCCGTATTCAGATGGAGTTACGGTTGTAAAAATATACAAACACCTGGTGTGTTTGTATATTTTATATATATTTTATAGATAAATAAAATACGGTGCGATTTTATTAAAATTCCAATACAACATTAACCTCGATCAATTACTCTCGTATATAGTACAGTCGAATGTTGTGTAGGACATCGAGTTATATTGGAACACCTGTGAGCTTATGTGAGCCTGGTACTTAACCATCTGATTTATGTATATTTGCAGGTTTATTGCGTAACCTTCTTGGAGGCCATTTTGTTATTGAAAGCGATCTGTTTTATACTTTAGGTGCTAATTTTAAAGCACATGTACAAAAGTATTTTTGTTTGATGTATGTATTGTAAAGTACGTTGAAATATCCTTTCTAATATTAGTGTAGATATATGTAGTAATATAGATTTTTACAAAATTAATAATTATTTTTAGAAAATGTAAACCACAAACAACAATTTAATCTTTTCCCAAAATACCACATTGTGTCATACCAGTGTCATTCCAGTAAATGCATTTCTTATCTTGTTAATGGGTTTACATTGAGTTTCCACTGTACTTCTGACCATTGCATACACACATAAATAAGAATATTCGTCTGAGCATCGTTCGCAATCTAGAAGACTGCATGAAAATTATAAGTGTTCATTTTTCAAATACGGATCCGTTTGAAATAGAAAATAGAATTTTGTCGAAGAATATTAGAAGAAGATATTGAGCTAATTAATTTTTGGCTATCTTATTTCGTGAATTTCATCAAAACATTGCTGCATTAAAGTTATGAGAAAAGCATCAAGCTGTAATGACGTTGTTTTTTGATACCCGAAAACATAAATGTTGGTAGATTTAGAAAGCCAGACAGGCGTACATAAAAAAGCACTACATACCAATCAGTCTGCGTGGTTTCTTTTGACTCAAAAGTTTCTCATTTCCCGTGAGACCACGAGAGATCGCGAAGGCAAGGCAACTGGAGCAAGGCTGTTTTTTTAAAATAGCTGGTCGACGTACCGCCGGGGCGGCACGCGTGGATGCTGATCAAACGTAATGTAAGCCGCCGAACCGTGATGAACCCAGCAATCCTCCGAGTTCAGAACCCTATAATGTTATAGGTTAACGGGATTCCGCTCCATGCTTCCATACTTAACTTCTGTAGCCATAATCTCAAAAATAGAATAGCTGGCTTTGATATGTAATTACCTAATATGAGATGGAATTATAGGGTCGCGAAATATAGTGAGCTACAATAGCCGTAACGCAGGTAATGGTCCGTAGATGGCGCTTGTGATCTCCTAGGAAATTGGATGATAATGATAATTGATTTAATGATACTCATTTCGTGACATTATGATTCGATGTCCTATTTTTCGATAATTAGGCAAAAAGCCAGCTTTCCTATTTTAAAAGATTATGGCAACATAAATGTAGTATGAAACTTTTATCGAGAGAATAACCTTTAAGTTGTGAGCTCCAGTACAGTAACTATTTTTATTTAATTAAAGAGACTGCGGCAGATATTAGACCAGTGCCTCATAAATGGACAGTCTGCTCTGCGTGAGTTGACCTCTAAGAGGCTGTTGGCTGTTAAAGTAAAAGATAAAGAATTTCATTTCGAATCTAAAGCCGAGACCACCAACGTTTTTTAACATTTTAAAAATATCCTCCACGAAATTGAATCAACGTTTAATTTCATTTAGAGGAAGTATAATATTCTGCCAACGAAAGAGCAAAAAATGAAACAAAGAAAGTTGACTTCTAATTTAAGCTAGACGTCTTTTTGCTGCCAATCGTTTTTTCTGCACAATGAGTTCGCATTTGGCATCGTACCTGGTGGTAAGGCCGTTTTATTTCAAAAATTGTGTTTGAATTTACATATAATTACAATAATAACTTAAAATTATCTTAGAATAATTACAGGTCTAAAAATTCACTCAAACTATAAAAATATTTCCCTATTAAAAATGCTTTTAGCTCTCTCTTAAATATATGAACTCTGTTTTCGACCTTCAATTTTCCAGGCAACTTTGAAAGACGTGGTTACTTGGTATAAAACTTGGTGTTTACATTCAGTCTGGTTTTAATGGCAGCGTGCTCACCCAGTAGCTTCGAAATGAGGTGGTGGTTATGTACGAGTCTTTCTCTCTCCTCTGATTTTCTGTTTATTATATGATTCTTCTGCTCCAAGGTTGCCTGGAATCGCTGTTAGCGATAAGGCCGCCTTCATTGTACCTTTTATGTTATTTTATGTTCTGTTTTATTTTGTGTGTGTGTGTGAGTGTGTGTGTGCAATAAATTACAATTTAATTTAATGTCTATTTGATAACAGACTTCGATAACAGTGGTAGCTATTAGTCATCCTTCATCACCATCACGTCCACAGCTGGACATGTGATGCCTGTCTGTATCTTAGTTGCGACGGAATTACCACGTCCAAATGGGGTAACATATCTTGTTTTTAAATTTGGCACAAATGTAGCCTATGTCATGGAGAGAAATATACTTTTGAAGTCCACGCAGACGATATAGCGGACAATAGCTTGTATTTTATCAAACAGAGATTCAGTGAACACTAAATTGACTGAAGCAAATTTGATGTTAGACCGAATGTATGCTTTGATAAAGAGTTTATTTCTCAGTCTTCCGTATTCTAAGAAATCTCAAATGTCAAGTTTGAAATGCCAAGTAACGGGAAAATATTTAACGAAACATTTCGTATTCTAAGGATCATTTGAATAACTTTTGAATTCAGTTCCGAGTAATTCAATTTACACAATCTTCCACTGCGTAAATGTCTTTTGAATTGTTACAATAAAATATTTCTTAAATACCAGGGAAGCATAATCAACGAGGAATACAATATTACGATTGCTCCGTTTTTAGGGTTCCGTCGTCAAACTAGTACAATAGTTTCGCTTTGTCTGTCTGTCCGCGGCTTAACTCAGAGACCCTTACTACTAGAAAGTTGTAATTTGGTAGGGCTACACATATTAATCACGACAACAAAGTGGTAGAATAAAATCTTGAAAAATATTTTGGGGGGTGGCTCTCCTATACACGTAACTTGGGGATGTAATATTTTTTCGCGTCTATTCCAATGTGTGGGGTATCGTTGAATGTCTTTAAAACATATTTAGGGTAAGAAACATTACTTTTCTATTTATGGATTCGTTTGCGACAACTTTGAAGTGATAATTTTTGACAGAGTCAAGCTTTCATGTTGTTCTTTTCTAATACACGGATATGTACAATAGCGTTATCGCAGCTTATCTCGCCTCCCACCGTAAATAGGTGATATTGTTTAGAGTAAAACTGCGTTTACAGTACTCGTAAACTAAGTTTGCCCCTCTGAAGTTAGCCATAAAAGACCGCGAAGTATCAATTATTAACGTGTAAGTGGGAGGTAAGTAAGTTAGCGGGTGCAAAGAAATGTCCTAGTGTTTTATGTCATCTAGGGATAGTTATTATCGAAAGTAATACACACATATTCCGTCTGAACATGTTTGAAAGTGCGGAGAGCTAACTTCAGAGGGGCAAACTTGGCGTGGCGAGTACTTTACGCTCTCCCCACCCATATCCCTTGGGTAAATTTAACTTTATAATTTAAGTCCAGTCCGGGCAGCATGAGACGCGCGTGAGCGGTGAAAGTGAGATATGTCATATTAGAATGTCACAAATCTATACGATTCGACGTTTAGATATGACAATACCCTATACTCAAAGCTCTCACGCGTCTCATGCTACGCAGGCAGGACTATCCAATGTGTATATTTATTTTACACATAAGTAAAAATGACAAATGTGGTTTTTCTCGTTACATCTCCGGATTAGAACCTACGCTAGTCCCTTATCGCTGCACGTCGCCAGTCGTACGTCTCCCAGGAGTACAATGACGTACGAAACTCTAGACATGCCATACGAATAGCTCGCCTGAAAGTACGCGTCTAGAAGTGCTGGAACTTCTGGTCATTATTTTTATGCCTACGTGATTTAGACTGATATGTTTAATCCACCATTCGAATATCTGTATTCTATCACGTATCCCAAGGAGCCAGCAAGACGTGAGGTACATCGCACCGTTAGGTATTTACATAATATTGTTTTCTCAATTCTTATTTGTGACATTCGCTTCCATGCTAATTTATAACTCGCAAATAAGGTCTAGTCAGTCAAGATTTAATTATTTACCATTGGACACAATTTTTTAATACAACAGCAAAAATGGCTTTACGTGTGTCCTGAATGGTTTATTTGGGATATTATCTGTCAGGATAGCTTTAGTTTTTGCTGTATCTTTTCTACGTTCGATACTATTTTATTTGAATTTGCCAGACAGCATTATTTTGGTCCATCAAACAACGCCAACATATTCAAGGCCTCATTAAATCAAAATTTCTGGACAAGCACATTTCTATCCTATGTCACACTATCTGACGAAACGAAGTTAATAGATGTTGAAAGAGCACAAAGGTCTTTATTAAAGGTAATGTACTCCAAACCATACAGGTACCCCACTGATAACCTTTATATGATTAGTGATTTGCTGACTGTGAGAAAATTGTACGTCTTAAAAGTCATACTAAAGCTGCACAAGTCTTTGCCCTACGACCCAGAGCTGTTAAACAAACGTAGAAGAGACATAGTAGCATTTTCTAAATCCTTCAAATCAGCATTCGCCGGCCGCCAATACGCAAGACAATCTTCGCACCTGTATAATGTAATTAATCGCAAAATTGCAATTTATCCCTTAAAGTCACACGAGTGTAAAGAATCATTAACAAAGTGGTTAAAAACGTTAACCTACGATAACACGGAATCTTTATTGAACATATTGAGCTAGCAGACGCACGTATCCTCCCTCTCAATACAATCACCCCCCCCCCCCCCCCCCCACACACACACTCACACACACACACACTCACACACGCACACTCACACACACTCACCTTACACATACACTTACACACAACTAATTTCTTTTAAAAATGTATAATTAGTTTATAACTTATACTATTAATTTTTACTGTATGTATTTGTATTCCTAAATAACTAGCGGAAGAGCGGGGCCTCCTAATACAAGTTTTTTTTTAACTGAAAAGGAGTGTCCCAAAAACTTTAATCTAATGTTAATGTGAAAGGAAATAAATATTTTTTCATTTTTTTCATTTTTCATTTTCATTTTCATCTGACAAATTGTAATAACTTCATAACATATTTATTTACTAAAATGTGTGGTAAGATATCTATTTTGGTTAAAAATTAAGGATCTATTTTTGTGGGCAGCATTATATACGGCTAATGAATAATCACAGTGTAATATTGTGCCGCGCGTAAAGTGACGCACATCGAGTGTAGGTGCCACGCACCAACTTATCACGTACCGGGTGTTTGGAATATTTAAACTTTAGGAGTCAATGAGGTCAAGATAATATTTCGTGAGCAATACGACGCACAATCTCGCCGTATGAGAGTGGTTGGGGTGACAGCTGTCAGTGGGACGGGCTTGTGATACTGTGGCGGTGATGACGGGCGCATTGTGCCGTGCGTGGAATTTGGTAAGGAGGTAGAGGGTTTTGTTGTGCTTCGTAAGCCATGTGTTATACCTAAATATCACTGGCAAAGGTTTTATGGCTTCTTTGTAGGATAGGTAAGATGTACTTTTAAAATTAAAAGTTTCATTGAAAATAGTTCATTATTCACCGAGGGAAGAAAGTGACTGATTACCAATGAGGGAGTTGTTGTCGACATGAGGCAAAGCCGAGGGATTCAATTTGCACGAGTTGGGAATTGTACTTTCTCCCGTATACTTTCTCCCAAATACATAGTGCTACACCTACGAGAAAAATAGGCGCCATCAAATCCTTACTGTGCAAGTGGCCAGTACCATTTTGCGACTTTTGCAAAAAAAAAAATTGCTGACTTCGTCGAATATTACAAATTAACAATGGATTTTCATACACTTTTTCCGCCCACATATGTGCGTGTCAGTAATGACGTATATTCTACAACGTTTTCAAATACATTCGCAGGTACTTTCCGAGGCGTAAAGATTTCTAAATGTCAACCCATACGAAGACGTGGGATAAAGGTTGTTATAATTATAATTGCGAAATACTCTATTTTCTTTTTCAATTTGGACGATTTTTTTTAAATTTTTATCTGGGCCAATATTTTAGAGTATTTTAACCTGAGTGATGTTTACCCAAGTCCAGCCCTGGTGAGTATATAGTGCCCTAGCAGCGAGCCCGTCACGATCATCATACTTGGGCATCACTCGATGTCGTGTATCTGCGATTCCGGACCCAACGAGGCGTGGACCCGATAAGTCGGGAACGGATGGAAAAATGAATAGTGATAAAAAGACTACATCCTGTATACATAGTATTATTTTGGATTTCCGGAAACTGTTAAGGTTACTTTCCTCAGATTGATAGAAAAATATTTGCTAAAGAAACATGTGGTGAAATGTAAATAATTGATGAGATAACAGCAAATTTAAAATATTTTTTGATAAAATAATTCCAAATATCTTATTAGTTAGTTAAAGTTGTGCAGCAGGAATCAGCACTTTTGACCGACTTTCAAAATTTTTCCACGTTTTGTTAACATATAATTTAAAGTACTCGTGGCAGTAAATTACATCAGAAATTTTTGGAATGTACAGAAACTAACGAGCTTTACGACTTTGCCTCAAGATCGGTTATTCAGATGATACTTGGGCTTCACCCGATTGGTGTGGAACTCCGGTGCCGGAGGCAACGAGCCGTGGACGCGATAAGCCGAGCACGGTCCTAACGAATGTACATCATTGCGAATATTGTTCTGTGCGCTTCCGTAATGATCAGCATTTGTCGGATTTGATGAAAAAAATATTCACGAAAGCTGGCTACTATTATTTACTTTTGCCTTTTGTGTTTTAACAAAGGTAACAATATTATTATGTCTTTAAACGAGCAATTCTTGTATATATTGACAATCACAGGTGTCCGACCGTCCGGGTTCGAATCCCGACCGGATTTTTTTGATGTGTTTTATTTATTTATTCAAGTCTTAAATTACTTCTTTGTTTTTAAGTCATATTTGGATCACACGCTTAATGACAGCTGCACACAATTTTAGGCATACGCATAATGACACACAGAAAGATGTCATTATGCGTGTGATTCAAAAAATTTGACAATAGAATATAATAATAATAATATAAAAATGGCAATAGGTTCTGAAAAACTTGATGTCTTCTTTATTTTATAAAACTAATGGCAAATAAAAGTTACTCGTGGAGACAATAGAGATACAAAACGACCAAATATATAAATAAATCTGACAGTCTTTTGTAGAGAGAATCATGTGGCTTTGTCTATCAAATAATATATAGAAAATGACAGCACAAGCCATTTTATAATTATTAATAATTTGTTTATTATGACGTCAGAGCTCGCGAGCTTAGTTAGATACTGACATAAACCGCCATCAAAGGGCATATTCTTCTTTGAGCAGATCAAAAGGAAATCTATATAAAGCAGGATAATTCGTATACGGCCGGATACTATACTTTCTGGGCGACCCAACGTGTAACTATGATGACGTCATTACCAGGAAACAATACCGAACTCTCAGACTAAGGTAAAGGTAGATTGTATAGACGGGTACGCTCTGCTCACCGGTATCCAGCCGTTACACCGAGATTTGTATCGTTTCGAATTTCGTTTAGATTGCATTCCGTACTATTATCTATAAAAACGGTAAAAAATCATGTCTGTTGTATGGGAGTCAAATATTTATTCTATTCTGTTTTTTTAGTATTAGAATCAGAATATTTTATTGTGAATATAGGTGGTACATTGATGTTGTGTGTAATGTGTGTACATGTCATCTCTATATCCTACCCGAAGGCGTACAACATTTGTGAATTTAAAAATTAAATTAATAAATAAAAATCCTCCATAAAGCTAAATCTATTTATTAAGGTTTACCAACTAATTAGACAGAATAACAAAAATCTAAACTTACAAAACAATAGTGTCATATGTGTAACTAACTTAAAGGTAAACACAGCGTTGTACCGATAATAAGAAAAATAAAATTTACACAAAAATACTTACATTAGAATATTCAGTCCAATTAACACTAATACAGATAAATTGTCAAGGTAACACAGAAATAATCTGTGAAAATTTCAATTGTCTAACTATCACGGTTCATGAGATACAGCCTGGTGACAGATGGACATACGGATAGCGGAGTCTAATAGGGTCTCGCTTTCCTTTTTGGGTATGGAACCCTAAAAATAAAATAAAAATTAGCCAAATCTAGGACTAGGAATACAGCCTAGTCGGTGTTACCAGTAGCTAAAAACAGAGTCCGAAATATGAAATTTAAAATAGAAAATACCAGAGAATTTTCTATTGAAAATAGCTTTGAGGGCGTTTCGTCTATACACTAAACTTGTCATGAGTCTGTTGTTAAGAGCGTTCAGTTCCTTCGAAATGGCAACATTTGTCTTTAGGCCATCAGACCACTCTCCGTGATTAATGAATAGAGTTGGCCGGTACAACTTTACTTCACTTGGGTTATTGGCGACGATTTTTCATGTATGAGTTTGAGGAAAACTAAGGAAAACTTAGATGGAATTTTCTTTGAAAAGATAGTCGAAATAATAAATTACTCGGCAATAAAGATAGGAAAAGTTTTCATATAACCTTAATTATTATTTGTTGTGCATATGCGTACAACTGTAAAAAAAGTAAAAACTATGAACAGACGGAAAATGTGATATTTGCAAGAGTGATTTAGACGGACAGAATTAATCATTATCAAATGTGTTAGATACCATAAGAGAAACCACTGATATTGAGGGGTCGTGAAAATCTATTTTTCGCACTGATAGTAGCAAATAGAGACTTGATATTATATCAATGATACCTCGAGGACATCAGCTTAAATTGTTTGTTTTAGGAATCTTCAGCTTATTTTTATACAATTATGAAGGAAATTATGGTTCCTAATTTTAAACACAAAGGATTGTTAATTGATCTTCTAGTTTTCAAGCAATGAATGATTTGCCACTTACGTTAATTTTCTGAGACAATGTGATGCTATGCATATTTCTTTCTGCCGCCAAGGAAGTAAGAATCGCTATTGCTCTCTCGCGAGCCAACGAGAAAATAATCAGTGAGTTGTCTTAAGCATTTCTTACACATTATAATAGTCCGTAACAACATATCATTTAAAGGAATATATTATAAGCTACCGTCAATTAAAAAACACGCGCGGGAAAATCAATTCGAGCGGTCTGGCACCAACGCCATGTGAAGACGGGAGTCTTCCGATGAATCTATTCCCGCCCGCGCTACACGCTTATTGTTTGTTTGTCATTCCTTCACATCATAACGACGAGTTATAATGACTTAATGTTTTGTATATGGATATCTGAAAAATACGACTTTTAACATGAATATAATATAAAATTGCATAAATGCGTCATAAACAAAATTCTGTATGAAATAAAATTGCGTGGTCTTACTGTTTGTGTTGTGCCTCTTAAGCATCCTAAAAATATGTTACCGGCAATAACATCCGGTGCAAGGGCTACCAGCGACATCTATATGAAGAGGCATGACAAACATCTCCAGCAAGTGCCCGGAACGACTTCACATGAAATGAAGTTACCACAAGTTACTCGGATACGTGACTGAACGATATTTATATCTAGTTATAAATGTTAAAACAATAACTGCTTTAGTATTTTGATATTTTATATGCGATTCTATGATTTATTAGCGAGAAAGATATTGTATAATATGTCGTCGTCAATTACTTCCGGTTAGAAGGCGATGCACGCTGCCTCAACCAGCTCTGTTTATCTAATTTATAGGAACAATCATGTATTTAAATAATGTGAGCCTTTAGTAACAAATATCGAATATAATTATCCATTCTGGAATTTCAGTATTAATGTAATTGGTTATAGGGATTAATTAATATTGTATAACTGTGCCAGTTTTGATTCACGGAAGTTGTAGTTTTCGAAGTAGGAACTGACGATGGTGGGAGCTATGAAGATCGTATTATAAAACTGATGAACACTCATTTTGGAGTCCATTCCTGTTGTGAATTTTGTTGAGATAGTACTAGTAAACGTTACTCTGCCCGACTGTGTGTTGAGAACATGAGAATATATTGAGGAATATACAATTATACATGCCTGATGGATTGAATCGACTAAGAGTTTTATTACTGAAAAATACTGCACACACATTATGTTCCTCTATGTAAAAAATATGATGGCGGACGAGGTCTGAGCCTTCGGAAATGGAACCGCGAGAACATCCGATCTGTTAGCGAAGGGACCCGATCGATTCGTGGTTTAAATTAAAGAGGGTGTCGAATACTGAAGTGTAAAAACACATACAATAGAAGTGCAACCCGAAACTAGGTTTTCCGGCGAGAAAAAGTAGCTTCGTCACTTTCCGAAATCACGACCATCAGAAGCTTTTAAATTTTTGGGTAGCTTTTTTTCGTATCAACTGAAGAGTACTCGTTAAGACATAAAACGAGCCCAAACACGACGTATCATGGGTAGTTAAGGAGTTGTTATTACCACCTTCCGGCTTCATCATCAGGCACAACCTAAAACTGTAGTGTATGCTTAGACAAATAAAATGACCTTAAACAGAACAGGTGTATCATTTGTAGTGTAGGAGTTCCAAAGGTCAACTTCAGTAATCAGAGGAAGTGGTTTTAATTCAGATTTCAAGATTTAACTAAGACAAACATTGACATAGCAAGTTAAACAAAAGTTTGCAAAAAATACTATGGGCTCGATTTTTCTTTCATCTCCTGATGATAAGGCCGTTGAATGAAAAGCGTGCTTACCCAGAAGCATTGAGTTAATGAGGAACTAGCTCTGTTATCTTCACTACCGAAACACAAACAGTGCTATTCTTTAAATAAAGAGTGAATTCCGTCGTGGCGATAAACGGTGAAAGTTGTCGAACAAAAGACTTTTGTGTCAAAACGAAACTCAATACATGATTTTTCGGCAAAGACGTTTAATATTAATAGACCGGACAAAGCAAACAAACATTTTGATCCTAAACTTATTACCAATTGGTAGTAAGTTACTTAATCTAATGTCACATCACGTCACGCGGCCGTACAAGACATTTGACATACCATTGACTTTTGAGATCAAAATGTTTATATGAAACGTTTCCCAATGACCGCTCTATAACCTATTACTATATTTAAATATCTGTGTTTTTCGGCATTTTTAGGTTTTTTTTTAGCGCATATTAGATTTCTGTGGTTTTGACATCAGGCAGGATGACACTATATAACTTCAGTAGAAGTCTATTAGTTTACAAAATTAAATTTAAGGAAAGTAAATTTCAATGTAACCAAAGCACTGGAATTCAAGTTCATGAAATTCAAAATATCTCTTAATTATATCTAAAAATTATCTCGGAGTACTTAAACGTAATTACCGTTTAAAATCTCATTATCCTACGGTATCGTATCTACCCAACCCAGTTGCGATGAAATCCGAATTTAGTCGATTTGAATTCTTATTCTAATCACTACACCGACTTCCCAAAGACAAATTCTAGAGAAGCGTTAATGAGGTAGCAACACTTGTAAATACAGCTATAGCCGTATAAACAACTCAAGAGGGATTACTCGAGCGAAGTTCTACTGGGGCAGACCAATGAGAGCTAGACCAACAAGCCGCTGAATCCAGAGGGTGTCGGGAAACAGAGCGGTGCGGCCAATGACAAACATGACAGCTGTCACGCGGAATGTCATAGAATGACGACCATGAACTTTTTTTGGTAAGATTTTTTCCTATCAGGAAAAGGCAAAGGCAAAACACCATACAGCCATGACTTTGATAATGATATTATCTCTTAGAATTTTAAGGTTATATACAAGGCCGAAGCCTTGAATTTGAGCCCTGCCGCGTATTAGTAATCATGTATATTTCGGTCTCCAGTGATTTTAGTATATTTCCGGTGTTGAAACAATGGAGTGTGCGGTTACATAATTCATGAGTAAAGCCGTCGCGGCCGCATCGTTTCGTTGCATCAGTAACATTTTCCTCTCCTAACGAGCTCCGTGAGTTACTGGGTTACTACGTGAATTCGATCCGAGCGAGTCAAACAAAGCACATTTACCGAAAAACTTCGAGCATTTAATACGTAAGACGGCGAAAGTAGAGAGAAAAATCAGGTTTTGGAAATTTACGGTTTTAATACTAAAGTTATCATTTTTAGCATTTGTAACATTATTGACGAGTACTAAGGCTTATTTAAAAAATAGAGGATAAAGGGCAAACAGGCAAAGGGATGTAAACGAAAAACCATAACTATTCCAAATTTCAAGTCGATATCATTAGTAGTTGTTGACATGATTAGCTCTGACAGAGGGACGGATGGACAGACAGACACCGGAGTGAGATTATAAGGGTTTTGTTTTTTCATCGGAAGTTAGGAACCGTTAAAACTGTTAAAACTGCTCAGAGTTGTTTTTCTCTCGCGGACACGATTTCCCTTTAAATGGAACCCCTTTGGGATTGGAACTTTTAATGTATTGAAACACGATTTAAATGTTCTCTCACTTTCTGTTAAACGATTTTAAATAACGTCGACGGCAAAATTGAAGTTACCTACTTAGGTCATTTTGAATGTAAGTATTTGTTTGTGATAAGAAGAAGTAATTTCAATCTCAACCTTGATTGACGATATCAAGGATAAATATCGAATGACGTTAGCAAAGTCCCTTCGTCCGCGTTTGTAACCATGTTTTGTAACTAGCTACGTACAAATAATTTTGTTTCTTTAGACATCGTCGAGACGTGATGATGTAAGTCTGTCTTTAGTGTATGTACCCCTGGCGCATTTGTAGCGCGAGAATCGAGTGAGTTGTGAGGGTACAACAGTTGTAGAATGTGTGTCGAGTGGCCATCCACTCTGGGTTACGTTCCAGCGAGCGATAGCATTCGACGGGACCGGAGAGCTTTGTTGTGGATTTTTTTATTCACCCCTTCCATACAGAGCGAGTTCCATTCGCGAGTCCTGAGTACCACTGCGGATAAATATTCACTTTATGATGATATTTGTTTGTTTATCCGCTTCTTTGGCCTTGTGCCTACAATAGGCATCGTTGGACTGGTGATCTGGAGTTTGTGGGTTCGATTTTAACGGGATTTCGCTCTGAATGCTTCCATACTAAATTTCTGTTGCCATAATCTTTTAAAATATAATAGTGTAGCTGGCTTTGTTAAGTATGTACCTAAAAATAGGAGATGAAATTATAGTGTCGCGAAATGGATATCGTTAACGTACAACTTTATTGTTTGCTTAAACAGACCGGTCTTCATTAATAAATACAAAAATGCATGTAATGATTCAAAATTATAAAATAATAACATAAAACTGTGATGTACTCTATTATAAATTTTGGTGTGTGAATTATTTTATCTCAGTTAAATAGAACTAGAACAATGGACTCTAAATGTAAAACAATCACCCAATTGATTCCTTTGTACCAGTCTCTACTAAAGAGTCCTTTACATAGAAACTGGCAACGTCGCCTACATCCATTAACTTCGACGTTTATCGCATTTTTGTCGCATTGCAATAAAACACATCAGCATCTATGTAGAGGCCGGGATAAGTAAGTACAATGTAATTTGGTCTCATTTACACATTTAAAAAATTATGTCCAATTTTAGTCTTCCCAAAAATATATCATCATCATTCACCTAGCCTTATTGCATCCTCCTTATTGTTCCTCAATCGTGGTTGGAAAAAGAATGGCAGACCTTCACTCGTATACTGTTGACATTCCCGCAGCTCGAACCAAGCGTTTAGCTTCCACATTTATCTTGCGTACAGCTAAAATATGAAATGCTCTACCAGTTTCTTGTGAACTTACTTGGGAATCTGCATAAAAAGTGTAAATAGGCACCTTCTAGATCAACGCATAACATTGTCGACCTCGTCATCACTTAACATCAGGCGATATAGAAGTCAAGCGTAAGTGTATCGTTTATTTAAAAAAAAGGCTACCTAAACCTAAGGTAATAGCGTTTGTACTAGTTTTTACTGACTTTCCAACCCATACAGGAAACTAGAATTTTTTAAAGTATTTCCATCCATCCAAAGACATCAATGATATTGAAGATATGAATACTCAGATTTTAATAATATTGAATTTGACTCTTATATTATAATCCCCTCTGATGAAATATCAAGAAATAACAATATGAAAGTATCTTAGGTAGATATGCATTATACTCCTATTACAAAATAAACTTTAATAGCTCAAATACGTTGACATGAAAATACTATCATCCAAACTACGTACGTACCTACTTGCTCTTGGGTTGTAATAAGTACATAATATTTGAAATTCTTTAAATGCGACGCTGCCAAGCCGCACGTATGAAATTCTAGATTTTCGTTGTTTTCAACAATGGTCGTGTGACCTTCATTATGCTAGTCTAACAATTACTATTGGAACGTTATAAAATGGCCATTACCAAATTAACTCATTCATTTCACTGGCTTTCTTTCAGCGAGGTCACACCAGTGAAAATGTCTAAGCTTTCTATTGCCGTGATGTTTCTTGTCGTCGGTTTAACAAAGTGTGACATTTCTGTAAGTTTTTTACTTGAATAATTACGAATTTTTACGTCACGTTTAATTTTTATAGGAAACTACAACTTCTTCGCAGTTCTGTCAAAATATGGTTTTCAAAATTTAGTGGCAAACTGCGCCTAAGCAGTAATGTGTTAAAATTGCTTAAAAATACCGCGTGTTGCCATCTAATGATATATATCTAATGTATTATGTACTGTACCGATTTCAGGTTGGTACCGCTCAAGGCCGGATGGGAAGGTACTACAACTTGGTGGTACACAAGTGCAGTCAAATACACCCCCTCACCATCGATGACCTGATCACTCTAAACAACAACGCCTCTCTCTCCAGCAAGAGGGCTAAATGCTACGCGGCGTGTTTTTTTAAGACTTCAGGCATGGTAAGACGATGTCTTGATCTGGTTGTCTGGAAATATTAGTCTTTGCAAGTTTATTGACGGACTTGACCTTAAACAGAGACTAACATATAAAAATAGATAAACATATGTTTTTTAAATTTGTTAACTCGACTAATTTACGACGAAATATGTATGACGACAGTTGAATCCGAAATGTACATATATATACGAGTACATATAGGTATCCCATCTACTACTAGATGGACCGACGACCTGGTTAGAGTCGCGAGGAGTCGCTGGATGCAGGTGGCTCGGGACCGGTCGATGTGGCGTACCATGAGGGAGTCCTATGTCCAGCAGTGGACGTTTCCCGGCTGATGATGATCATGATGATAGGTATCCCCGGGAATCGAACCCGGGACCTGTGGATAGTAATCCTCAATATGTAGCCATTAGGCCACAGAGGCGGTAAAAAAATTAAAAAATATATTGTTTCAGATGGACGCGAAGGGATTTATATCTAAGCAAGGCATGACGGTGGCGTGGCGAATGTTGTACATAAATAGTCCCGGATATGACCCGTCCATAATTACAGACCTGCTACGAATCTGCATGCGTGGTGCGTATTCAGAAACCTTACTCGAGCACAATAACCAGAGCTGGGTGCGTGTAGGGCACTCACGAAGCATACACTATTTCAAGCTTATGCTTTCACTCAAAGGCCAAATATGTGTTGTTACAAAAGATTAAATTGAACTCAAAAAGAAACAAATGAACCCAATTTAACTGCCCTAAAAATCTACAGCATTCATCCTCTAAATGTTCACCCTTAGCGGTAGAAATATCTGGGTATATATTTTGCTTTTTGTTGATTTTCACAAAAAGCGCTTAATCAATTGCTATGGAAATTTCTATGGAACTTGTGAAAATCGAAATAAAAAGACAAGGAAGTAACGATTTCAGAAAAGATGTCTAACAAATCAACTTGGATACCAAATAGAATCATCAAACTTGATTAATAATTGGCGGAATAATCACGTAAACATACAAAGAAACATACAGTCGAAATGAGAATCTCCTCCTTTATTGAAGTCAGCTGAAAATTGTTGCTATTGCTTTGTAACATAAAATACGGGATAACATTTCACATTTATAAATAAATAATTCTTAGTTTCTGAAGTGTGCGCGTTGATGTCTTCCATTTTGACTCTTTCTACTACACTATGTTATAAAGTCAAGATCACAAATAACACTTTATGAACCAATTTCAATTTTTTTTTACAAATCTACGGCTAGAACCCAAAAATGCTTTTACACGTGTAGAGCAGCTGTAATTTTCACTGTACTCCAAAATAATATATCAAAATTATGTGAAATTATTTAGTTGTAACTTTTAGATATTTACAGTTTTTATTTGCGGCCAGATTTAACACGATTAAGGCAAGCGATCGCAAATAATGTTGGTGTACGTTTTCATTGTTAGATTTGATATATGCCTCAGGAAATTTTGACTATATACTAGTCCAAAATTTAAATAGGAACTCTCAGCATGGGAGTCCGATTCGCTCTTGGCTAATTACTTTGTTTTAGTATCCGAAGCGTCTAAACGGAGTCTTATTCTTGAGGAGCAATGTACAATGTCCGTCTTTATCCATTATTTCTTTTTAGTGAATCAAGAGGCCGATGACTTGTGTGAAAGAGCTGGCCTTTTCTATAACTGTTGCTTAAGAGAAAGACCTACGGTGAGTTCATATTTTTATATATAACAATTGATTTGCCCTCCTTGTCCTTCATCTCATCTGATGGTGATAGTAAGGCTTGGAAAGGGTTCTCAGAAGCATCAAGCCAATGAGGCTCTGGCTATGCTATCTTTACGTGTGGTAAAATTAGAACTAAAATATAGTAGGAGAGGCATTGGGAATCTTTTCATATAAAAACTTTGATCTTAAAGTACGTCAAATGTCTTGTACGGGCGCGTGACGTGATGTGGCACTGGACTGAGTGACTTATTACCAATTGGTAAGAAGTTAAGTTTTTTTTCGGTCTATCACTAGTAATATTACACGTTTACCTGCCATAAAGAGACGCGCATTAGACATCGATCCCGCAAACTCCTGATTGCGAGTATAACCGAGTAGCCACTGGGCCACGGAGGTAGCTGCAACGGATATTAATATGATGAAGCTATACTAAAGCTAGTTTTATCAGAGGTACTGACCATGTGATCTAGACCTGCGCGCGGAATTCCATGAGCGTTGCGTGGTGTTTGTGATGTAATCACATCACTCGCATTACTTAAACATGTCTAGTCCCTTCCTTTGTTTAGGAGTTTTTATATGTGGTAGTTTATGATTGGCCAATGTTTGTATATTATTGCAAATATTGTACATAAAGATGTTAGCTCTCCGAAGAAAATAGAATAAAATAAAATATTTGGCGATTTCTTCACTGGCCAACGGCTCTCCTGGAATTGACCGTGACTGACACTTTGATAAAACAACGCAGTAGCACACGAGACAGTGTTAATTCGATCCCAACGGTACGCAACGATGTTACAGGTTCTCATACGTGTCATTTGACCAACAGATTGACTTCCACGCGATGATAGCACCAATGGTACGGGACAAAGCCGGACGAGGAGTTAAAGTATAGCAGGAAATAGTTGTCATAGTACGTTGTTATTAGTTTGTATTATTTTTTCAGTTTGTTGTTGTTTTTAAAATTTTTTTTTTAAATAAATTAGTTTATTTAACTTGGTTGTTTTATTGTATCATTTAGATAATGAGCAGAAAAGTTCATTTTGTAATCTGAAGTAAGTTTAAAAACCGTCTACTACAAGAAACTCCGTATAGCAATAAATATGTATTTATATGCAAACTATATATTTTTGTAATGTACTCATCAAGACCTTTCATCTGATACCAAACATGCTTCTATATATATTTTTTTAAACACTACTTTATAATAATAATATTTTTATTTCAGGGAAAAAAAGATGATTAGAATGACCCCAACCAAAACGATCCCATACAGTACAGTAAAATATTACAAGAATAATGAAAAAGAATTATGTACAAAATGTAAATGTTAATAATATTAGTTATTTTAAATTTTATAGTACTTTTTAATGCCCTTTATAGAGGTAGTTTAATATACAATTTAACCTTAATATGATTTGGTGTCATCTAGCCTATTGTGATGAATAGTTTCATTTCTATGAATATAATTTACACATTTAAATGTACACAAAAGGAAACTGTAACGAACTTTAATTAACTACATTATTTACAAAATTAACGAAACCAAGCGACTCAACAAAAAGGATAAGGAAAAAAAATATCACAATGATTGTAAAAAAAGCTTAGTCGAATAAACCTTCATTTTAATTACCAACATGTTATTTGTTGATTTGTTGTTTAGCTTTTTGCTTACCGTATTTTATTGTTGTTTGGTGCAAAAGATGCAGTTATGTATGTGTGCGTGTATACATGTAACCTACACGATATTTGTATCTGTGTGTGTTGGTCCGCCCAACACCTCGCTCCGTTAACTATGAATAAACACCGAATCCGAAGCTTGCCTTTTACTTGTACACAACACTAATCATTGTATCGAGGCCTCTGGTTGAGCATGCTTTCTGTCGTTACTAACTGTGAGACGAAGGCAAGGCAAACCCATTATAGGTACATAAGCCAAGGCAAAGTATCTCAATACTCGTACTCGAAATATAAACAAAAGACTACCAGCAAAACAATTGTATCAGTTTTTAAAAGGCCAGTAGTCAAAATGAAATTTTAATTGAACTAAAAGGTATTCCAGCCATTGAACGCCAGTTCTGTTACGGATTCATTACTTAAAATTTGAAAATGGAATGTGGCAATATGGAAGTGCAATCACACGGACTAATATTTTTCATTTCAAAATGTGCTTTATTTATGTTTCTTTTTTGCCGGCGATTTATTACGATTGGTTGGAGCTGCACGATGGATCAAATGACAGGTTGGCTTCACCATACTTACAGTAATATACAGCGTGTATATTTCATACGGGCGTATATTTTGATGGCAATTAGTGTGGGTCTTAAACAACACATTTACATTAAATTTGTGAATTCATTGTGTATTTCTTTCCTTACAAAATAATTGAGCACGCAATGTATTATTACATCTAAAGTTATCAACTGATTGATGGTTCTTTTTACACGTCATACTCGTATTATGACAGTTCATTCCACCGTTTATCCTTTGTAAAATCAATTTGGACGCAATACATTGCTGTTCAGTCGTACGTATAAAAATGATTAACTTTTTAGTAATTAAGCTGTCCAACAAAATTGCTTTCACATATGATTTGTACGGTCGTAAACTATATCTGGATAAATTATACGCCCTTATGAAATATACACGCTGTATAATACATAGTGTCAAATATACTGGTTGATAGAGACGAGTGTAAGAAGAAAACATGTTATGCCAACCCCACTCAAAACGAGTTGAGGGTCTGATAATACTGACGTGTCTTGAATATTTAAAAAATCGTCTATTGAATAAAAATACGTTAAAAACATTACTAAAAATAAATTCTGGTGTAGCAGTTATAAGAAATGCAAACCGCCACCATCAAAGCAAAGGTACAGTACAGACATCTAAATTCTGGTAACGAGTTGTTATTTAGAGGAATCGCTGGAGCTTAACCCACGCTGCGTGATTGGATCATTCCACCAATTTCCACAATGAGCTAGTGACCCCCGAACAGTTTGCCTGTTTCATCCTTAGCCCCCCTGCCCCTTTAGCCCCCGTGAGCTCCAGAGCTGTCACAAACAGACGTGTTGGTTATGCAGCCACGCTTCATTGAATTACTTTTGCAAGGATAGTGCTAGATATATGAAAAAGATTTTGACTGTTTTGGGTGACAAATACAAGCATATTATTTTAGGCCTTCATCTAACTAGCCGATACGAGCATCGTTAAGGAAATGGTCTACTTTTATTCAGGTACCTTAAGTGGTAACCGATAATTTCTGAAGTTTATACAGCCGAAGTTGCAGGTACTAAATTACTAAAGTAACTATGATGAATTCAAGTAGTTGTGGTCATGTATTTTCAACAGTTGTGGTCAAAATGTGTTTCAGCCGCATAAGCACTCAAATCAGCATGAGGTTCCCAAACTAATAAGAATCTTATACCTTTGATGGTACGGTACGGTTGATGATTATGATTTTAGGAACGTGATTTAGGATGAGTCGAACTGGCGGTTCCTAGCCATCGCAACGTCCAATGGTGCTAGCGGGCGTCTAGTCTGTGTGATAAATCGGTTACAAATGGCGTTGAAAAATATATCGCCAAATGGCATTTAGGTTTTAATTTTCAGTGCAGTGTTGTGTGTACAGTTCGGGTTGCGGTAAATAGGCCGGTAATATTCTAATTGTATCTATTAAATAAAAGGACTGCTCACCGCACTAACATTTCCATCCTGAATGAGCTTCCCATCAACAAAGGCTTTCGTCGATTGTGTAAGTGCGAATCCTAAAGATGTTTGGACACATCACCCGCAACGAAAGCTCACTGGAACGATTTGTGGTACAAGGAAGAGTAGAAGGTCAACGTTCTCGCGGCCCGTTACCCACAAGATGGACAGGTCTGATTAAGTCGTCCACGAATTGTTCTCTTACTGAGTGCATACGGAATGTCACAAATAGAGAGAGATGGAGAACTCTCGCAAAAACCGCGACCAACATAGCAGACGATCCGTACCCACGACCACTCCAACGGGAGTTAAAAAAAAATTAAAAATTCCGGCCTACGAAAAAGTAAAACAAATAAAGGCATTGAGTAGAAATATATCCGTTCAAATGTTCGCCAACTCTCTAGCGCTCTGTAATTTATTCAGCTGCATTCAGTGAAGATGCTAATGAGTTGATACTACTTCTTCCACGGCTTTGCTCCCCTGGTACCTCGCCCGCTAATTGTCGCTCCGTGGCCGCTTTTTAAATTGAGTAATGAAAACTTTTCTACGACTCTTGCTTTCCTGGTCTCGCATAAAAATTGTTTATTTAAAAGAAAATGTTTTAAATGAAAGTTGCAAAGAATTTTAATTAAGGTTACTTTAGTTTTCCTTTACAAACTGAGTAATGAATGTCACCGTCATGAAATCTTTCTGGATGGTGAATTTTTAAATACTGTTAGAACTGTTATTACATATAGTACCCATTTTATTAAAATACAGTATTAATAAAATATCACTATTTTTCATCAAAGATCTAAAAGGAAAGAAAGAAAGGAGCTCGGTGGCCCCGAAACTGTTAGCGCATGGTATTTGTCTTTCACATAAAATGACGATGGACTTGATGAAATATATTAATACTAAAAATATACATCGTAAGTTTGATTATTGAGTTTGTCCTTCATCACGACGTGACTGGGAGTCAGAATCACTGGATTTTTATAAAATTATATAGGTTACTTTCTATCCTACTATATATTATTTATTAAGCCTACGCAGACAAAATCGCGGGTTAACTAGTAACTTATGTGAAAAATGTCAAAATTTTGTACATTATAAAATAGCAACATGTGTACAGCAGGCAATCAGGCAAAAACAAGAATTTATAAACAAAATCGATTCAAATTCCCATCAAAATCGTCTGAAACATTACTCGTTATCATTCCGAACATTCAAAATCGAATTATTTGTAACGTGATTAAGGCCGGGCTGAAAAACTCTCGCTGCGTTCGAAAACGAAAACAGGCTAATGTTTATGATTACTTCCAAACGGTCCATCGGGAACATATACCGGGAAATTGACCAGACGAATTCCGGGAAATTCAGCGTTACGGTTGACAAAGTGCACTTTAAGTCTACTATGAAATATGCTAGCATCTGCAGACGCTATAAAACTTTTAAGCCAAATATTAAAATGTGGTGTAGGAAATATTTTATGCACGAAAGGGCACTGAGGAGCAAAATTTTAGCCAAATATGTGTTGAAAATTCGCTTTTTTTCCAGGTTGTACATCCGTGTTTATTTGGATGATCAAATTTAATTTTAAAATTATTGCAGATAAGATCATATTCAGCTTAGAAAGTATTGATAACATAACTTATATGCATTTATTTATTTATGTACACATACGTTATTTATGAGATATACACAAATAAACAAAAGAGAGATGGTAGCTCAGTTAGGTAGAGCGTCAGTCCTTGAACAATCGAGGTTTGGGTTCGATCCTGGCTCGCACCAATGAGTTCCAATTTGTTATTTGGATTTTATGTACGAATATTAAAAATCATTCAAAGAAATTCAAAGGTGGGTGTGAAGTCAACTAATCTGCACTGGGCCGCGTGTTGGACTATGTCCCATATACTCTCTGTAGGAGAGTAGGTCTGAGCCCCTGCAGTGGGGACATATATAGGCTGTTGATGATGACATTATTTTCGACATATTGGATGTCAGTTATATCTCTTAAGTGCTTTTTTTGCTCGTATTTTTGTTTCTTTCTAACCTTGGACGAAATGGCAACTCTCTTGGTTGCACGGAGCTTACTAAATCAAAGATTCACGAAAAAGTTTAGATGAAAAAAGTTTCAAGCCCTCAGAAAATGTAAGCAGTATATCTAGCTTTCCACTTAATGCAATAATGTATGAATCTTATTTACATCCGAACAAAGCATTCCTTTATATATTTTTAGAGTTTCTTAGAAGAACGCAAACCTCGACTAAAATTTTCAACAACAACATGAAACGTCCGAGTGCATGTTAGATCACGCACATTGTAAGGTTCCGTTGTTTCCCGTCCCGGCTATGAAATTTCAATTTTACTTCGCCACGTTCATTTAATAAGTAACGTTGTCACTCGTTAACTTGTAAAGCCTACTTAGCTGTGATAGTTTTCTTTTAAACTTCGTTATAAATAAGGTATACTACTGCATGGAATATTTTCACATATAAAAAAAAAACATTTAGCTAATAGTGGCAGTGGGTCACTATCACAAAGTGGGCCTCTAACAAGAATTATCATTTTAAAGTTCTGTTCTATGTCAAATGGATACATGAATCGAAAAATAGTTTCCACACACAATCTTTTTGAACGGCCTGTCCAACCACACCCCACACCATGGAATAGACCAGAAATAATGTGCACTCGAATACAAAAATATGTTTCCACTTTTATGTATGTGACTGTATATTTTCTGAAGTTCACGCGGAAAGAGTCACGGATGTACAGTCATGTCATGTATCCATGCATTTGTACCTTGTCACACTCACTCTAACTAGATTATATCCTACTAATATTATAAGTGTGAAAGTTTGGATGTTTGGATGTTTAGATGTTTAGATGTTTGGATGTTTGGATGTTTGGATGTTTAGATGTTTGGATGTTTGTGACGCTTTCACGGAAAAACTACTGAATGGATTCGAATGAAACTTTACAATAACATAGCTTATACATCAGAATAACATGTAGGCTATAATTTATAAAGACATATTGTGTAAATTGTACAAAATCACACTTATAATATTAGCGGGATTACATGGGCAATTTTGGCATAACAAAAACGCGTTGCCTAGCAGCCGACCATAGAATATGTAAATTCGTATATACAAACTTTCGCGATTATAATATTGGTGTGAAAACTATTTGAATGTACTACGTCAGATATTGAAATTTATTTTGTTTCTTTGAACTATTAGACTACGTAACAGAATAAACACTATTTTGTACCTTATGCAGTATAATTATTTGTCATATACGTCACCTGTGCCTATCGAACAAGTAGAATACATCCTGAAGTACACGCGGACAAAGTCGCGGGCGGAAGCTAGTATGATATATATTTAAAAAATGACATTTAATTGTTATTATGACATGGTACAAAGATGCTTAAACACATACGATGCTGACATGTACATCTTCCTCCTTTACTCATTGTATAAAGGTTTTAAAAAGCTTTTTAGGTATTCTATTCGACATGAATATAAGACAGTGTTGCCAACGACGGCTATCTATAACCGGTAAATATTCCACACATTCTCTCTCAACGTATAAATCTTCATAAAAAGGCGCCATCGCCATCTTGGAAGTGCATTCCCCACGTGTTGGGTAATTTTCTTTACTGGCAACATCTATCATCGTTGCTGGCAACATGTGAAGATGTATCATCGGGAAATACCGGGGTTTTATAGGTAGTTTTATATATTAGCTATGTTGATGTAGAGTGGATATATGAGTGGTGTTGAGAAAAATACCTCTATAGGGGTGAAGAGTATATATACTAACACACTTATATCGATATTAGTTTACGTCATCTCATTATCTTATGGATTTTGTGCGAGCACTATTTACTGACACGTCCTTATCTCTACTTCACCGTCATGTGGAATGAAAGCCCAGTGAGTGTTACTCGTATGTGTTCAAAATTTCATGCAGATCAATTGATCCGTGTGTGCGTGATTAAAGTACAAACATACACATTTTCATATCATAGTAGTAGTAGTCAATGCGTGTCAGTATTCGTTAAACTTTAAAAAATGGTCAAGTGTGTGTTTAACTGGTTTTATAAAAAGATAGAGGGCGGCTGACAAAAAATTATCGCTTTAAAGCTTAATATTTCGCAAACGAATCGCTCAATCAAAAAGTGATGTTCCCAGACCCTCAATGTTTTTAAAGGACCTATTCAACGATACCCCACACAATGGGGTAGACGCAATATTTCATCCCCAAGTTACGTGTAAGGGAGCCACACAATTATTTTTCAAGATTTTATTCTACTACTTTGTCGGCGTGATTAATATGTATACCCGTACTAAATTACACCTTTCTAGTAGTAAGGGTCTCTAAGCAAAGCCGCGGACGGACAGACAGACAGAGCGAACCAATAAGGGTTCCTTGTTTGACTACAGAACCATAAAAAATTTACTATTTGGAAATAGTACACATTTTTAAAAGTTTTACGAATACAAAATAACTTAAAAATGAAATGAATTATTACTTATTTATTTTAACTTCATGGTGGGTTTTTACATGGCTATACCACCTGGTGGTTAGTGACGAAAAGGCCGTTGGATGGTAAAAGCGTCAAGTTACTGAGGCGCTAGCTTTGCTGCCTTTCATACTGGAACACAACAATGCTATTCAGCGTTGGCGTTAGGCGGCAGACTTAGGTAACATATGGTGGTGGTACCATCAACCAAAACAAGGAATGGAAATCGGGATTTCCGGATTGTAATTAAAAGCGTGTAGACATATGGCTACGGGAGCGGTTAAAATAATTCAATTTGTATGGAAAATGTGATCTTTTATTTATTTATTCTTGAATATGTGATCGCAATTTGTAATATATACGAGGGGTGGAACCTAGAAATATTTAAATTACCATCGTGAGGAAGCCTTGAAATTCTCAACAAATTAAAATGAGATAAAAGGAAGGTGAGCCATGCAATTTTAATATCTTCGTGAAGCGACCCAGAGAGGAGTTCCGCCCTTTCACACTACCGCTTTTATTTAATAAATATATGGCTTCAAAATTTAATTTTCACGAGGTGTACCTTTGTTGGCGGACGCAGCGATTAAATTTATAAGGCGGACAATACCATATTATAAATAGAAACTTTGGAGAGCTCTTCAAAAGAAACTAGTTGAAAAGGTCTGGCTTCTTAAAGAAATGTTTTTTTCTTCTTCTATCTATATATTCATTCCTTAATTGGTCAACCATTTTCAACTGACTTCAAAAAAGAAGGAGGTTATCAAATCGACTGTTTTCTTTGTATGTATGTTACGCGGACTCCGCCAATTGTGAATCAATTTTGATTATTATTTTTTAGTTTGGTAGAACATACTTTAGATGTGGTTCTACATAAGTTTTATCGCAATTAATTGAGCGGTTTTGTAGAAATTCGTTTGTGGACTACGAGAAAGCCTTTGATTCAATCGAGACTTGGGCAGTGCTTCAGTCTCTCCAAAGGTGCCATATTGACTATCGCTATATCGAAGTGTTGAAATGTTTATACAATAAAGCCACAATGTCCGTCCGAGTACAAGATGAATGCACGAAACCGATCCAAGTGCAGAAAGGTGTAAGACAGGGTGACGTTATATCCCCGAAACTCTTCACCACTGCACTGGAAGATGTTTTCAAGCTTCTGAACTGGAAAGGACTGGGCATCAACATCAACGGCGACTACATCACTCACCTTCGATTTGCCGATGACATAGTCATAACGGCAGAATCCTTGGAGGATCTGAACGTAATGCTCAATGACCTCAACAGAGTTTCCCAACAGGTAGGTTTAAAAATGAACATGGACAAGACGAAAATCATGTCAAATGTCCATGTTGCACCTATGCCGGTAGTGGTTGGGAACACTACAATCGAAGTTGTAGACGAGTATGTATACCTGGGACAGATCGTTCAACTAGGTAGGTCCAACTTCGACAAAGAGGTCAACCGAAGAATCCAACTCGGCTGGGCAGCGTTCGGGAAATTACGGCATATCTTCTCGTCCAAAATACCTCAGCGTCTAAAGACAAAAGTCTTTGAACAGTGCGTGTTGCCAGTGATGACATACGGAACCGAAACGTGGTCTTTTACTGTGGGCCGAATAAACAAGCTCAAAGTCACTCAGCGAGCAATGGAACGAGCTATGCTCGGAATTTCTCTACGTGATAAGGTCCGGAATGGGGAAATCCGTAGACGAACGAAGGTCACCGACATAGCTCGACGAGTCAGTGAGCTGAAGTGGCAATGGGCAGGCCACATCGCTCGAAGAACCGATAACCGGTGGGGAGTAAAGGTTCTCGAGTGGCGACCACGTACCGGGAAACGTCTACCAGGCCGTCCCCTTACTAGATGGACCGACGACCTGGTTAGAGTCGCGGGGAGTCGCTGGATGCAGGTGGCTCGGGACCGGTCGATGTGGCGTACCATGAAGGAGGCCTATGTCCAGCAGTGGACGTTTCCCGGCTGATGATGATGATGATGTAGAAATTCAACACAATCCAAATATGTACCCAGATCATTCTACCTCTAATTTTTAAGGCAGTTGAAGTCGGTTTTTAGCTCTTTTTGAATGTTGTATGTTTTATATGCCACTAAATACAATTACGCTATGATATCACGTCAGCTTTACGCCGAGCATTCTTGAGCTACGCGAGGAGCGATGCGGGTATGCGGAGAAGAACGGACGTCACTCCTGATTGAGCTCTCAACAAGATCGGACGTATCGTGGACAAGATGATCGAACAATTTACATATACTCGTAATCTACAACTAGTAACAAAACAAGTTTTTCACGTTTTTGAAATCTTAACAGTATGCATGTAGCCACGGTGGTGTTTATCCTATTCTTAAGTCCAAATCACACGTCTGAATAATAAAACTAGCCAAAGGCGAGTTGGAATCGTGCACTAACAGTTCTAAACAATAAAAAACAAATAAAAAAACGAACAGATAATATTACCTTGAAATAAAGTTCATTTTACCGATCGCATAAATACGCTTAGGTTTCGATGATTATTTCATATTTGTAACTTCTGGAATCTCGTAAATAGAAAAGCTGATAAGAATATAATTAAAATTTGTTTTAAAATGTACTAACCTTTCGTATGGTATCTATACTTCACTTCGCTTTACTCCCTGAGTGTAATTGCAACGTTCACAAAACACGGAATTCATTTCATTTTGTTTAGTACGGAGCATTAAATGAGAACAAACAACAAAATTACACACGTGGTGACGTAAAGATATTAACTTTAAATTGTTTACTGCCGCGTTAAACGTACACCGCAGCCGTTACTTTTTTATACGAGTGCGTTGAAGGGATGCGATGTATACGAGGGTAGCGTCGCTTGAGTTATGCAGAGGCATAACTGTTAGGTTTTTTATACAGTAGAAGCGCTACAAACTAATTATAATATATTATGAGTATTGATCATCATCATCAGTCCGATTTTCAAGTATATGTCATTTCGCGTATGTGTCATTTTGTGTGTCATTTCACGTATGTGTCATTTTGCGTGTCATTTTGCGTGTCCGAAATGTATAATGACATCGATACCACTCGAAAGTAAATATTTACTCGCCGTCGGTTATCGGTTCTTCGAGCCTTCGATGTGGCCTGTCCATTTCCACTTCAGCTCACTAACACGTCGAGCTATGTATGTGACCTTTGTTCGTATACGGATGTGATGATGATGAGTAATAGAGTGATAGTGGCGTCACAAATTAGCTTTTTTCTACATTTCTCCGCAGCTATACAATAATTTCAAAAACTATTCATTGTTACATTTGAAGTGGCCACTTTAGGCTGTTTATAATAAAACTACCTTCATCTCAGCTGACAGTGAGTGACGATAAAGCCATTGGGTGGTAGGCGTGCGCACACAGAAGCTTCAAGACAATGAGGCGATGGCTTTTCCACCCCAACACAATTCAGATTACATGGCGGTAGGCATAGAAAATGCCCTACCAACAACCATACAAAGTACAAGGTATTGGGAATATATGCTGGGAATTGAGCCCAGTACCTCAAGATTTTTAGTTTAAGCGTGTAGCCATTAGGCCATGCAAGGGGTTTCACTTGCTTTCTAAATAAGTCAACATTCATTAGACACGATTCAGAATCCTTTGAGATTTGTTAGTGTTGTGATAAAATAAGCGGGGTGGGACGGCCTCCAGCCCGCTGGTCTGACGACCTCAAGAGGATAGCGGGAAGCGAGTGGATGAGGACGACGGAGGACCGGAAGGAGTGGCGCACGTTGGGAGAGGCCTATCTTCAGCAGTGGAGAGACACGGGCTGATAAGTGAAGTGAAGTGATAAAATATACGCTAACAAACTTTTGCCTGCAACTTCGCGTGGATTCCAGTCATTAGCAGTACATCTAGCCTTTGTTGTTTTTGTATAGGCAGGAAAATAAAACATCTCCTATATTTTTATAAATATCAGCCGCAGTAGATGCTCATGCTACATGCGTGTCAAACACCATTAAGATTATTTTAGTGTTTAACAAACATACTTATGCATAATATTTTAAGTAATCCATGATTTGAATGAGCTCACCGATCTCTGCATCCGTGTGTGTTTTCAGTTTACAATCAATGACATCACATATGGGCTATAAATATTGATGCCGCTGTTCCATTAAAACAAAACGAACACGAATAACGGCGGCTCTACAGATTTTTATCTTTTATTTGGTCAATGTTTCATACAGTTTTTATTAAAATTATTTTAAGGTAATAGTATTTAGTTGATAAATTAGTTATCTTCTAGAACTGTCAATATCGTAATTTTAGCTTTAGAACAGGATGAGGGGTTCGAGGGGATCTGAGTTGAGAAGTCGGGAAAATTATGCTTATTTCAAGGTTATTATTTAGGTTACATGTGCGTTCCTTGCTTGGAACACTAGATGCGTGAGTTTAGGCTCATTTGGCCTTTCGTTCGACCCTGACTCCTTGACCAGTTTCTAAAATACTTTTTCATTGTAAGGTGTTTGTTAGTTTCACAGTAAAATAACTCGAATGTTACATAAAATAACTTGTGTATAAACGTATGTATGTATACACTCGCTGACCCCTCTTTTCCTAAGTACATAGTTTTATTTTGCAACCCTCCGATATATTGGACACATAAATCCTGTTCGATAACAGCTTCAGCGGCTATATTTCACCGGCAAAAATATACACGGTGACAAAGCAGAAAGCTGCATACAGCCTGCACTTTTTTAAATCATTATTTTGTTCATTTACAACCGGCTTTCGACTGTTTTTTTTTGTATGTATGTCACGCGATAACTCCGCCAATTATGAATCGATTTAGATGATAATTTTTAATTTGGTAGATCATATTTTATTCGTTGGTCCGGTATAAAATTTATCGAAATTGTAATGTACATTTTAGGGGATGAATGCTCTAGACTTTTACCGCAGTTGAAGTCGGTTTCTAGTTCTTCTTATTCAACGTGTTAATTATTACAAATTAATCTATGCAGTTATCATGACTGAATCTTGGTCATTTTCGCAATTGTTTTGCATAGGAGAAAATATGAAAGAAATTTCATCTTTATTTAAAAATAGAATCATAAAGTAGATAACATTCAGTTATTGAAACTGTCTTGAGATATTATATGTATAATATACGTTAAAAACTGGTTAAGTGTGAGTCAGATGCTGCACCGAGGGTTCCGAACATAATATGAATAATTATTAATATTATTAACATACCGAATTAGAAAGAAATAAGTAAATAATATATTTGTAAGTACCTTATAAGTTATGATTCCTTCTACGTCAAAAAATGCGGGTTAAATAGCCGTATCTTTATAATGCATAGACCAAGAAGCGCACACCTAGAAGGTTCTTTTTTTCACAGCTCCAAGGGACTGCAGATTTGCGTATTCGATACTAATTTCAACTTGATACCTCCAAGCTTACCTGAGAAAGAGACAGACGGATAACAAAGCGATCTCATAAGGGTTCATTTTTTCCTTTTCAGGTATGGAACCCTAAAAACGGCTAACTCACATTTCTTTCGGACTAGTCTCACTAACGAGCCAGACTCGCACTTGACCGGTTTTTTACTTTCACCAACTGGCACGTCTACTGCCTGAGATTTATCAACCTTTTTGCGCTTTTCTAAAAAGCACCGTTCAATCTGATACCCGCCATTAATGACGGTGGACTAATGTACGTGGCACTTATCACCACCCCTGCTGCAGGGGGCGAGTATTCCCCGAGCATCGTTCTTGTAGCACTAGCTGCTACTGGTAATCATCATGCATTCATAATATGTATGTACTTATAGTTACTTCAACGTCAATTGTGTGGGTCAATGCATTAAAAGGCGTGTTGATTCTTGGCGCGAACATCAAAAACTGTGGTTCATTGCAATTGTTAATTGGTTAATAATACTGTTATGTGTTTTTTGTGTGTAATGGTGTGATATAGTTCAAAAAGTATCATGGACGGTGTTATAGTATCAATTACGCAAAATTGCGAGGGTTTGGGCGCGATCGGAAGAGTTTACCATGTCGAGTACATTCGACATATGGATTTTTTCGAATAATGTTAAAACCAAGGCTGGCCTTCGAAATTATCGTCAAGAATCCAAAACAAGCGATAAAATGTACACATTATACATTTTATTGAGAAAGCTGAAGAAATGGCTTCGGCATAGTTTATAACCTCAAAATTTGTTCACCTAATTTTACTCGTCATTGGCTAGATAACTGGTTAAAGCCATTATTTAAAAAAGGCGTGTTCAATAATTTATTGAACATAAAATATAATATTCATTTTGGCAACACCGTTTTGTCTGTAGTAATTTTTTTGGTGTTGGCAATGCTCTCTCTCTGATTTTCAACCCCGCACAAGAACGCTTGTTGTAACTGTAAAATTAAAAGCCAATAAAGTGGAGAAAAATATTACTCGCACTATTGTACAAAGCGAATTAGAAAAGCTCCGAACTAAAGCAGAGATAACCTTTTGAATGACGTTCTATCTGTAGTAAATGGACTCTAATAAATTAGGACAGGATTAGGTAAATCAGTACGGTTGCTTAGTCATTAATTAATTTAATTACAGCGGCAATTTTTTATTGAAAAAATTCCGTTTTGCGTACTGTCACTTTATTACCACTTTAAATAACTTTCATAGTCAACAAAGAAAAACTTCTATTTTGGTCATTTTTCACAGTTCTAGGATCATTGGATCGTTTGATAAATTTATTTTCGTAAACTTTTATTTTTAAATCTCATCACCTCAACCTTTCATTTTTCGAAAGTGTCAGAGTAGATTCAGTTGACAACGTCGTCATAATATTCGTAATTATAATGGCCTGAAAATAAAGAATAAATGTGTCTGAGTTAGACAACCACATTTGTAAACAACTCTACGCCTATTCTCTAAGCGGTTCTGTGACAGGTAGGAAATGCAAAGAGCCTCTAGCCAGACAGTCCCTCGAGACTGCTAGCTGTGCACTGCAGGCAGACAGACAAGCGATATATCTATTAGTGAATCAGAGATACACCGCGCTACCTCGGCGCGGGTGGTGCGGCACCATGCCTTGTGCATTAATGGCGTATCTGAACTGGTACAGTCAGCAACACAATAGACTGTTACTAATTTGTGTTTATTTAAGAATTAATAAAAAGGGTCAACACGTCTGCTGCCCTAATCATATTTAAAACTTTCCCTGTGATATACCCAGAAGCAGAGGCTATAAAATGCGGAACGTCTTAGAGTAAATAGGTCTAGTTAACCCCCTCAGTACTTCTGTTTGCCTAGTACATTGGTCGAAAATTCTAAATAAAACATCGTCTATAAATGTCGGTAAATGTTTCGAATATTGTTATACCCATAACCGTTTTGATAATTGCAGTTGGCCTATGTGGATCACGGTTTCAATCACTGCTTCTTAATTCCTAAATTAAACAAGTTAATGCGTTCAAAAAGAACTAGAAACCGACTTCAATTGTCCTTCAATTTTAAGACTTATATGGTTTTCTATAGTGGGTTCCATTGTTAGAAATAGACCAAATTTAAATGGGACCACACGGGAAGCACCAGATTTCAAATAAAAAAAGTCTTCAGAATCGGTTCACCCAGTCAGAAAAGTCCCAACAGTCGTGAGATAATAAACATAAAAAACAACAGGAAAAAACATACCCGTCAAATTGAGAACCTCCTTTTTTTTGAAGTCGGTTAAAAACGGAGTATAAGTAAATAAGAATAAAATAAAGCGTCAATTGAGACCATAGTAAATGTTACAGGCATTTAAAACATGCAAAGAAATCGCTTTTTAGCGATCAGGATACACGCCGTTTGTGAAGACTATTTATTGTTTACAAAAGCATTATAACTAATTTACATTTAGGATTAGTCACAGTGACTAAAATATGAGACCCAAAAAATTAAATTAGTTCCAACTCTCTGCTAACGCTACAGATATCTCTCTGCATTTGGAGACAGTACATTTAGACATATAAGTATGTAGGTGTTTTGTGTATGAGCTAAGAGAGTGTGTGTTCGTCTCTAGTGGCTTAAACAATAGATTGTGGGGCATAAAGTATTCAGGACTCGAGAAACTTTTGTTCTCTGAACAACGTGATTGGTTTGTTGTTTATTATCCGACACGATTCCTTTACCCCTCATTCTATTATGTACAATACTTTCTGCAATGAAACTGAAAGAAATTTACTGGAAATGTGTTCTAGTTTTATTGAGTTTATTCTTGTGTTTTTTTATCATCACCTTAACATATATTATGAAGACGTTAATAAATGTCAATTAGAATAACAACATAATCTGTCAAAAGTGAAGCATACGTATACGTATACTTAGTTGTATTCTATTTTATGTATGTCGTATTTCGATTGAGCTTTTGTATTGATTTTTTGTACTGTAACGGTCATTAAAAGAAAGCCCACAAATATAGAAATACGTAATATTTTTTATTTGGATTTTGCAAGAATTTAAAGTCTTAAAAATTTTGAAAAATATAGTTCCTAAAATAATAAAATATTAGATTTCTTTTCTTCCATGAATTTGGAATGTCTCCTTACATTATTTTACGAGATAACTCAAAATATTGATACAATAAGGGCATGTGACGTTACAAAACTCACCCGATCTACATGGAGCGTTGTAGCACCGCGTGACTAGAATTATATTTCGTCAGGCTGTGCTAAAAGTACTCGTCGTATCGAAATTGTTTTTGATGTAGCAATTTTTTTTACATTGTCTTTCGAATTAGGCAAAATAGTACATTTCGACACTAGTGCCAAAAGTCTGTAAATTCAATCGAGTTTTGACTATTGTTGAACACGTCAAAACGAGATTGAATTTACATTTCCGCACGAGTTTTGAACGACATTTTTTTAATATATTTGCGAAAAAATATCATAAATACTAGAATTATGATGATGATGATTATGTTCCGGTTAGCATAGAAAACAGCCAGTAACCTAAATTAATTGGCGTTTCTGGAGCACGCTTCCATCTATCGGCTTTTTCATCACTTAATATCGGATGAGATGAAAATCAAAGTACCAGGACTTCATGCCTAAGGTGGAGTTTAACGACAAAAATTCAAAGAGAGAAAAAGATATAGAGACGCTCTAGGTCTCTGTCATTTCCGAATTATTACATTCTATATACCATTCTATATATGTGCATAAATTACAACGATAATCTTAATTTTGATTAAAATTTAGTGAAAATATATGTTATATAATTATCATCATTTCATTAATATTTGAATTCACAAGACGATATACTAGGAGCACAGAACCATGCAGAGACCAGAGACTAAAAAGCGGTACGGTTGGAGTTTGGCTTGGTGTCTAGATTTTAAACAGAGAAGGCCAGCGTTCTTTTTTCAAAAATATTCAAACTGAAGTCGATCCGCTTGGAACATGTCAATGCAGCAAAAAGTATCTAATAAAACAGATGCGAGATCTATGTACGGAGGTTAGTGCGGAACAAACTGGACGTTTGCGGTTTTTTATTCAAACTGGTGATTTCAGAAAAGGTCGTTCAATAGGTGCTGCCCACCACTTAGATGCTTTTAAGACACCTACGTGACGATGACGTGGGATGATTATTTTCTAAAGCCGAGAACCACACGGCCTGTATAAATGTCCTAAAGGATATAGAACTCTGAAATGAGCCGGTTTTTATCCCCGTTGAAAATACTCCTAAGGGAGACAGCTTCCAAAATTACTGGGGTATAATATTCATGGAGCAAGTTATAATCACAAAACTACGTATGAATAATAAGTGTCTGCTAATACAACCCAGTAATTACGTGGTGGACACACTGGCTTAAAGGCCGATGCACACGCGAAAACTGGTACCTTGATTGAATAACTGCCGTGATTAATACGCTTTATACCTTATACATATGCGAATCAAAACAAGCATCACCGAATCATCAAAGACGATATTTTGAGTAGCTTTCAATTTCGCACATTGAAATTTCAGAAAAAATAAAAGAAGGCGGCTTGATAAAAGTGCGAGTCAGATTAATTGTACACCGATAATTTCGTACAGAATAATTATCCTACTGAAAATAATAAATAATAGGTTAGGTATTATGCATCGAACAATGCGCCTGACGAAATCACTCGCGCAATTGTTAATTATATTCTTATAGGACATAAGATATGACTAAATAATTTTTAAATGATTTCTTTATTTTCCGTTACAGCGGCAACAGAAATACACATTACGTGTAAATTCCAACTGTCTACTTATTACGGATTATGAGATACAGACCGCTGATAGACAGACGAACAGTGGAAGCTTAGTAATATAGTTCAGTTGGTTACCCTTCGCGTACGGAACCCTTAAAAACAAGAGGCGATTATTTCGCGAATTTCTTGTGTCATTTACTGACTTAACAATTTTTTTAAAGTAAAGGGGTACTCTCCTAGGAGCAGATGTAGTTTAAAAAGATTATATTTATCGGGGTGTTACCAATATTAAAATGTCCACTAATAGAGCATCAAGTGAATAGTACAACTGGCTAAGGAGGTGGTTAAATCCAGGCAAGGATAACGCGATGACTGAGAGAAAGAGAGAGAACAGTAGCGTGGCGCCGCCATTTTCTCTCAACTTTATTTGCCGGCCTGTTTCAATTTATTGAGTTATGGCCAGCAACTGCCTGGTATTAAACAGAGCTGTGTATATCAGCTTTAACGAATTCCATCCAGTAATTGTGTTCCGAGGTAATTATACTAATTTGAGTTGTAGTGCACTGTCCGGCGGAGTGCGGCTTGAATAGAAGTCCGGCCGTTTCGTGAAACCACCATTGTTAGCTGAGACTTCTGAAGCACTTTGATGTTGGGTCTGAAGTTTGAATTGCTCCAGATTTTCTATCAAACATAAGCTATTATTTCAGTTTTAGGATTGGTCTATAGGCCAAGTCATCTCGTGTCAAAAACATGTCTCCTGGGTATCTCTCCAGATACCAGCATGTTACCAGGTAGCAGGGTCAGCGCATCATTAGCTTGACATTTCTTTGTGCGCACACTTACCTTCATCATCATCAGCCAGGAAACGTCTACTGCTGGACATAGTCCTCCTTCATGGTACGCCACATCGATCGGTCCCGAGACACCTCTATCCAGCGACTCCCTGCTACTCTAATCAAGCCGTCGGTCCATCTAGTAGGGGGACGGCCAAGTAGACGTTTCCTGGTACGTGGTCGCCACTCGAGAACCTTTACTCCTTAACGGTTTTCGGTTCTTCGAGCGATGTGGCCTGCCCATTGCCACTTCAGCTCACTGACTCGTCGAGCTGTGTCGATGACCTTCGTTCATCTACGGATTTCCTCATTCCGGATTTTATAACGTAGAGAAATTCCGAGCATAGGCTTTCCATTGCTTGATGAGTTTGAGCTTCTTTATTCAGCCCATAGTGAAAACATACTTACCTTAAGACGGCTTAATCGTCACTTACCATCAGATGAGATGAATGCGAAGTACAAACGCATTATACATAAAAATAGATCTGATAACACAAGTTTTCAACTGATCGACAAAATAGAGTCTCCTTATTCGACCCGTATGTTTTTTTGTGTATGCTACCTTATATTTTAATTATACTTTATCAGAATGTTGATGTATTTTTTATTTCTTCATTAATAAATAAATCTGAAGTTCAATACAAGAAATTGTTTCCTTATTTTAGTGTAATTAAGGCGTTGAAATACAATTATTTCCTCGAGCTGAAATCAATTTAATATTAAAGTAATATATTAAACAACTAGATCAATTATTATTTAAATTTAGTATGTAAAATTAGAATAAAACTGTTTGTTTCCGAGATAAGTACATAAAAACATCGAATTGAGAACCTCCTCCTTTTTCGAAGTCGGTTAAAAATAAAGATACCGTATGTCTGATTGAAGGTCGGCCAATTCAAACTTGCAACACAATCCAATGGCAGTTTATGCAACAGTGCTTTCACAAAATGGCTAATCTTCAAAGCTAGACAATTGTATACTAGAATATGCACAGTCCTCATCTATCTCTCCATTCTTGTCCCACACAATACAGGGTCACTTGGCACAAACGGGGACGTAAACTGGCCAATGCACCCAGAAGAGATAAACAGCTAATCCTCTGAGGGATTTGTCACGCTCGGACGCTTTGTACGAGCCCGAGCTGAAACCTGGCTTTCAACTGATTTGAATACTACTTTATATTAAATTTAGTAGCCCATCTGCATACAGGATATTCCACTTTCAGTAACAATTGGCAACCGACTGCGAATTTTTTTAATTTTTTTATGATTTTGATATACTTAGTGTCACTCTCACAATAAATACAAATCTAACGACACCTCTCAATCTAAAATCCATCGAACCGTTTGGGCTGTAAGCCGTGCCAAACAATTATAAATACATACTATTGAAAAACATAACCTTCCTTCTAGCGAAGTCGCGTAAACAAAAACTGACACTTATCTATTGGTCTTTATATATGGTCAAATGTAGGAAAAGTTTTTTATGTACTCGTATGATGGGTTAGAACTTGGCCTTTATCTAACCCGATGGTAAGTGACGATAAGGCCGTTGGATGGTTAGCGAATGCACCCACGCCTCAACCTAGTGAGGCTCTGGCCCATACCCGAACACAACAGTGCTATTAACACCACTGTTTGGCGGTAGACTTAGATAGCATGGAGGTAGCTAGACAGGCGGACATAGAAAAACTGATAGGTTGCAAAAGCGCATTATGGACGTCTCTCAAAGCTTTGCGCTTGCCCAAAATACAGAACCTTGTATTCTCGCAAGATTGTAGAAGTCTTAGGTTACGACCGACGTTTTGAAGCCAGCTTATGGCTATCATTTACAACAGGATGATAAATTTTTAGTTAAGAACACTTCTTCTTATTCTCTATTTTATACCAAACCATAAAATGCTTGATGAAATATACAGTCCTTAGTAGAGCCATTGTTCGCATTGGGATAAAGAAAAACCTAAAAGCAATTACTTTCATTCAGTTAGGAAAAATAAAAGCCAATACTCAACCGTCAAGAGCTTAAGTTGAACATAGAGTTTTTCTGTAAACGTAAAGTTTTTATGTTGTTATAACATGTTTATTCAATGAAAATTGCATTTAATTGGGTCCCTACACCGGGTTTTATAAAAGTACGAGTATACGAAAAACCGAATAGTGAAATAAGTTGTCGCGATTCAAAATTAAAATTGACCAGAAAGAAAATTTTATATCGTCTTGGATAATATTTAATACAATAATTGTAACACTTTAACAGACTTTAATATATGGTTGAAAAACATCCACAGCTGTACAAATGCACATTTAACTACAATGACATGTGAAAAAAGGTTTAACATTACTGAATAAAGAAAAACATACAGGGGTTGACAACCTTTTTAATAACCAGAACTTTTTTCGGTATTGACAAAAAGAAGAACAACGTATCAATATTATTTTTATTGGATCAAACCAATTTTTCAAATAAATTATAATAACAACAAAAGTGTGTTATTTGCTATTTACTTAAAAGAAGTAATGACCAATCGGTCTAAATCTGCAAATATTGTTTTTCAGTATTAGACATTCTAGCTAGAAAAAAAGCTTCATTTAAAACGCTTCTGGTTTCAAGGCAGATTTTATAAATCGAAATATTACGTAAGATTATGAAATTGAGTTATCCGCAAGCAATCTAAATTACGTGTATACTCAATTTGAAATAGGATAAGCGGAAGGGAATAAATGTTGCTCACTTTCCTACAGCTCTTACCTACACGCTATGTTACTGAGAATAAAAAGACGTAATAAAGGTATTGCGAATGCTTAATAACAAAAATATTTAAAGAAAGAATTTTAATAAAAGTCTTCGCAAATATTTCTCAAATTTCGTCTTGCATAGCATGAACATGGACGTACTTGCGGCAAACAAAGGAAAACGTCATAATTCATAGCCCCCTAGCGATCTCTGTTCGCCTGGTACCTCAGAAGATATAACACCGGGCTTGTAGAGCCGTGATACCGCTACGGTAGCGCTAGAGAAGTGGTTTTCAAAGTTTAACAACCGCAAAACCACTAAATTGTTTCGAGCTTGTTTGGAATTCCAGTTTCGAGGGTATTAACCATTACACACGTAGTAGAATGAATTTCATGTGACATGTATTAAATATTTATAGAGAGGTTGAGTGAATATTTAGTGAGTTCAGTTTGATAGACCTATTAACTATAGCAGTTAAATTAACTATTAATATGATTTGAGCCTTCATTTATTTATTCACCTGCCGCTTTCGAAATGATGTTATTTAACTGTAAGATCAGGATAATTACGTGTCATTCCAAGTGCGTTATAAAGAATTTATTTATAGTAAAATATATAGAATGAGGAAAAACGCGTACGTGTTTGTGCCTGACATATTACAATGCTATTTTATTTGGCGTGGCGGTAATGGCATAAATCCTAATGGAAAGTACATTATAGTGATCTGAGATTAGTCTGAAGATAAGGCACACCGGTAAACTTTCTTTCTATATAGCAAAACCAGTATAGTATAAAAGACAAAGGAAGATAAAAACCATAGACAGATAAATAATAAAGCGGGTTTGCTCCATGCTCCGTAGTTTCGCTGTGCATAATATCACACATATCAACGGAAGGTCGGAAGTCCGTTGGATGATCTATCTAGACAGTATGGTGGTCAGAATGCATTAATCAAAAGTGTGAGTATCGAGTACTTTAGATGCCTGAAGTACAGAAATGTGCAAGTTAGTAAATCTGATGCAAAACTTTAGCATACAATCGACGGAGATTGAACGGAGATGCCAAAATCGGGCAAAAATCTCGCTTTACAATAATACGTGGCCATTTAGAGTAGGTGTTGTGTTGGAATGTGTAATTTTTTTGCGTGTCGTTTTTTGTGACGTACGTTGTTTAGAAAAAAAAAACATTGCATCTGTGTAAAATAATGTGTGGTAAATTATCAGTTTGGCACCTCTGCCATTGTATATCGTATCCGGTGTTTGTTTTTTATTTTTCACTTTTTATACAGGTCGACTGTAAGTTTGAGAAGCACTGTAAACTGTATAGTTTACTGTGGTGTAGAGTCTAGTATGTCAACAGGATTAGATAGTGGAAGCACCGATATACCGCCTGAGTCTCAAGGCTCTACATGTCGCATGACCTGGAAACTCTGTTTTAATGTTTGTAATTTAAACATAAATTATTCTTTTATTATGAATTAAATTAAAAGTGCTAAAATTAAGTAGATTTAAATTAACATACTCTATATCACATCCGGTAGGTAAATCCAATGATCGGCCCACACGGTTTGACTTTACACGTGTGGTTTGCCATAATATTGTAGATTCACAAACGGCTTGCTGATCGCAGTAAAATGTTATTAATAGACAAGTCACTCAAAATCCACGGGACGACATGGCGCGACCCTAGGCTAAAACCGAAACCAGGCGGGTATTTTTTGAAAGTATATAAATAATTACAACAACAAAATACTTTGTTTAACAAGAAATCAGATGTCCAAATAAAATACTAGGGTTTGTTCGAGGCTTGATCTGAGACTTCAGAAACTACTTGTTTGACAGGATAAATGTAGCCTCCGTACATCCTTTCACGATCACGAACCCTTTAACTATTCTAAAATCAAGACATTGAATTTATATTTCGATGTAAAGGAATGACAAATAAAAAATCTAGAATACAAACAGAACACAATATTTGTAAGGGTATCGTCTAGTTCACAATATGTAATGTGAGTGAATCACAAATGTATAACAATGCGATGCTATCAAACTGGACAGTATGGGATCCTTAAGAACCGGTAAGGAAGCGGAGAGCCGATACTAGCGCTGAACCAAAGCGCTGCAAGCGCAATATCCGTTTCCGTTCCAAGTGGAACTCAGTAGAATATACTTAAGATTTACACTGCAACTCGAGTTGAAGATTATGTCTGAAAGCGGCAGTCCAGACATTGGTAATTTCTCGTCTGCTTTATACTACTGATATTATACACTCTTTGATTGTTCCTCTCTCACACAGAAGAGTAGCGGGTGAATAAAAAACCAGTAAATTGCAAGTCGGACTCGCGCACTCAGGGTTTCATACTGAATATCAGAGTATATGAGTAACTAATATATTGAAAATCATAATAGGTAAGGTAACCGAATAATGCTTTAATAAATATTTAAGTCCGATGAAATCGAAAAAAAATTTTTTATTTTATTTTTCAGATTTAATCCTATATTTTTACTATCATCATCAGCCGGGAAACGTCCACTGCTGGACATAGTCCTACTACATGGTACGCCACATTGACCGGTCCCGAGCCACTTGCATCCAGCGACTCAGCAACGACTTGTCCATGTACATCCACTAAGAAATGATTTTTTAATTACAAAAGATTCAATGAAGTTGAGGTACTACGCTTGCTACGAAAAACTACGCTCGTAGCACTCTCGTAGCATTTGTCTACGTCTCGTAGCGTCTTATCGTTTCCCCCGAATTTCTGTAACCGCTTGGGATTTAATTGCCACTTCACTCGGGTACTAATCGAAACAAATTCATCTTCTCGTCTCCGCTCGATAGAACGAGATATCAGTTAACAGATTAATTTACAGTTGCGCTATAAAATAACGCAATAACGGTTAATATAGGCGAGAGTGTAGCTGGTGCGATCTAAGAGCCACATCAGTATCAGCACTGTTGTGTTCCGGCATGAAAGGTAGCAGAGCATTGTTATGCATAAATATACCGTCTAACGGCCTTATATATACCATCAGGTTAGATGACAAAATTAAAACCTATTATACATTAAAAACAAATAAATTAAATAATATAAATGTTTATTTTTCCAGTTGGTTATAATTAACAATTTATATAATACACATTTAAACTTAAATTATATGTAAGCCATGGAGCAGTGTCTGAAAGTGGTGCTTGAGAAGGTTGCCCTGTGTTTCAAGACACCAGGTTCTCATCTCACAGTAAGAAGTATAAATATTTTAAAAATGCTTACGCAGTACGCAATACACGGATGAGGAAACATACTTACACGTAAAAAACCTCAATCAGTCCATCCTTTCGAGAGCTACGTTGCCACAGACAGACGTACATTAGCGTCAATATTATAACACCCCTTTTTTCGCCGGGGGCTAAAACACCAACCAAATTGACCATTACCTATTGATATACCCGCTGGAAATCGAACCTCGGTCGGACGAAGTCCAATTGTGCATCTAATAAGTCACGGAGGATTCGCGGATTCACTTAGATTTGTAGCCATACATAGACAAACGACTGTTAATTCCTGTATTGAGAACAACATAGCCCCGTCCGTTTATATCCCACAATAAAACAGGCTCGCCTTGTCTGCCTTAATTTACGTTATTCCAAAGTTTTTCTTTACGACCGACCTGGATTTAATGTATTGCACTTTGGCCATAAATCTATTTTACCACCCCGTATACGACCGTTTAACGATGTTCTAGTATGGTACGCAGTGTTTCTATGCGATAAAATTATCTTCAATTTACCCTAGGAGGATTAGGAGGGTAGCTGTATTAGGTAGACAGAAAACTATGTGTTTATTGCTTATCCTGAGGGAACTGCTTGTTCGATCAGGATAAAAAGGAAATGTCCTTCTGTGACTCTGCAACTATCTCTTTACAAAAGTTTATTTATCACGGCGGTAAGAAAAGGCAAACAGATAATAGTAAATAATACGTACATAAAGATAAACAAACGGGGGGACTCTCAATCTGAGGGTTCCGGGTTCGAATCCAGCCGTGTATCTATGAGTTCTTTTTCAATACAAGTACATTATCCGATTAAATTGACTAAGTTAAAGGCAACTTAATGCAGGGGTTAAAATGTTTTTTGATATTTTAGTTGAAACATCCTAATAATAAATAATAAAGAAATATTCATAAAAAACAGTGCAAAAAAAGTCGAAGATACGGTAACATTATACAAAATTTTGATGTAAATTTTTAACTAATTTAAAATTGAAAGAAACCTTATTATCTCTTCTATACATTAATAAAAACTTGTATAATTTGCATGCATAATTGAAATTAACCTAAACCACTCGACGCCGCAATTATAAGGAGAGCATAAAATAAATAGTGGTGAATTAAAAGCGACATCTGTGAGTAATGAAGTGGGCGAGGCCGAGGCAGCGGCAGCGCAGCTGGAGCCGCTCCAATTGTTTAAGCATCTTTCTCGTATTCTACAGTACTTCATTAAGTCCTGTTGCCTTGGTAGCCAAAGTTTTCAAAATTGATTGCTTTTACCGTGCTAATTAAGCATTATGCAATAGAGCTCTATATGATCAAATGGAAATAGAATTGAGCCATGGCGTTTAGGCGTTTAGCCTGAAATGTTTAATTGGCAATGATACAGCCTCATACAGTATAACATCTGCCATATGTATAACTCGAATTAGTTCCGTCATCGGGCATAGCACGGGTGCTGGGTGGCAAAAGCCCGGCCAATCACGTGACTTTAAAAAAACCTGCTTGTTCTCCACCAATGAAATCCGCACCTCATAATTTTGCTCAGTCAACGTCACTGTTTGATGATAGTTAAAAGCTTGGTGAAGTTTTAAAAAAATTGTTACTCCTATGTATATCCTCCTTTCCCCCATCATTATGTTAATAATCAACATCCGAGACATATCCAATGGTACGCTGCAAAATTTTATACCTGAAAATACTTCGCTGAGTAACTTTAAACTTGTTTATTCGGTCAACAGTAGTGGACCACGTTTCGGTTCCGTATGTCATCACTGGCAATACTTTAGATACTGAGGTATTTGAGAGAGAAAACATTACATACTACTAGCCGAGTTTCTACTGTCTCTTGACTAGATTATGATGGGTTTGCACTTGGCCTTCGTCTCACCTGATGGTAAACGATAAGTCCAGGTTAGCGTGCTGGTGGCTCTGCTACCTTTCATACCACAACACAACAGTGCTATTAGCACTGATATTTGGCGGCAGACTTATGTAACATATTGGTAACTAGCCAGGCAACTACCACCAAACAAACCGAATACCGATTTCCAGCCGAGCCATACCGAGCTCCAGATTTTGAGTCCAACATTTCGCCATTAGGCTACGGAGGCGGTTATGCATTTATTACAGTCATTAGTTCTCACAAGTTAATTCTACCATACCATGGGTATCTAAATTCCAAAGGGTCATCGGTCGACCCCTCACGGGTCAATAAGCTTTACGGATTTATGAATTATTACTTGGACAGCCCACACCTCATAAACTTGGACCTTTGGGACTTAATGTACGTGTAGCTGTATTATAGTGGCTCAGTCCAAAGTCCTCACTATACTCTGAGGTCAATTATGTATGACAATGGAAGGTCAAAGTCAAAGATTATTTGGAGAAGGTACACACAGATGTGAGAAACAACCAAGTAGGTTCTACTAATACAGTAGGAATAATTTACTACCATTGATTTAAATTAAGAATACGAATGGTGGACTGCGAGTCTATGATCCAACGACAGCAAACAAATGTGGTCTGTGGTGTCTATGGAACTCGAATCTGTACAGTATATCTAATCTATGGTAAAGTGTACGGATTTCAAAAGGTTACGTCGCATCTTCTGCGTGAAAATGTATGGCGATACTTATATTACAATTATATTCTCTTTGAACACTGTGGCGCGATTACTAGATTTTTAAACTATAAAAATAATTGTTTTCTAAATACATCTAGCTTAAAATGAAAGATATAATTCCACTTACTAATGAAAGGATATCCCAACTACCTTTGGTACATTTTTATGTTAGTTTTTGTATGTTTTCACTTTAAAAATACGACATTTTGTCATAGCCAATACACCGGGCTGTAGACAACTGGTAACTTTGATTTTTTATTACCAATGATTAGGTACCATATCAGGCGGCATAGGCGGGTCTTTAGTATAAATGACAATGTTTACTGCATAATAAAATTGGCGGTTTAAGTCCACTTGGTTATAACTCTACCTCATAGATCACCACATCCAACTTTCTATGAGGGATTTGTAATAATAACGTAGGTTTTAATTTTCCATACCATAAAGTTATACGAGAAGAAATGCTTCATTTGAATAACGAGATAGAAAAGACAATAAAATGACACATTCCGCGAATGTATGGAGCCAAGGCCTAGACCTGAACACTTATAATTTTAAAACTCCGTCATAAAATAGAAGTGACTTAGTTACTATTTTTGTATATATTGGTTTAGTTTATTTGTACAAAAACATAATAATATAAAACGCACGAAACATGTAAGACTTAACCATGAAAACAAAGATGGCGTCAATAAAATGACATTTGACCCTGTCACTAAGTACAAAAAGGATGATTTTGTACAACTAAAACAAATGCAAAAATGTAATTCTAGTATTTATCTATGCATATTTAGATTATTTCTAGATTTTTTAAATAGTGTACAAGTGCAGGCCGAATTTGAAACATATCTCTTTCACTTCTATCTCGTAATTCATACGATGGATACATCATTCTAAATTAATACTCTATTAGACACGTTAACTCGGAAATTTCTAGATTTTCAACCGTTGAATCGGTGAACAAAGCTATAAAAAGATTTCATTTCGAGATAAACCTTTGTCCAAAATAACCGATTCTCAAGTGCAGGTGCTTATCATAAAATTAAATTACTTATCATAACCTAAAACTAACTGTACTTAGCCTCTTATCTCGTAATAACTAGCGCCGTAACTTGACCGTAGATCTAAGTTATTTCAAGATACCCTTTATGCTCGTCGGGGATTACGGCATAATCTTCATTACGCATACTGACATTTAAGCTAAGTTGGGGCGGGTAGTTTTGAACTATAGAATCGGTATGTATGCCGCCAAAGTTTTGATAAAGCCCCAGTTGATCAAATAGGTCAGATACATAAATGAGAAATGCATAACTAAAACTCTTTTAAATGAATTTTTGTGTGTATTGTATGTGTGTATTTTTTGAAGAAATGTCTCTGTTTAAAACAAACAAACAAATTATTAATGCTATCTTCGTTGCTGGTAAGACAGATTAAGAACATCATTTCATTGAGAAAGAAAGAAAGAAAGAAAAAATTTATTTGCCAAGTACATAGTTTTTTTACACGGTGTTTAGATAGTAATTTTAATTATTTCGATGTACTTAACCTGTCCACAGGTGTGCAAATATTATGAACATATCTAATAAAGAATTTAATTGTAAAATAAATAAATTAATTTTCATCGCATGTAAATTAGTAAAATGTTAATAATTTTGTCATTAAATAATTCACAACTCATCTTATTTATTTATGTCAAACTATAATTACAGGTATATTTAAAATGATTAAATTAAAAATGATGAGTCGACCGACCTCATCCCACTACACCTTTTTTACAATTCCAGAAGAATGTCTAGGTTCCACCTCTACTTAGTTGACATTCCACCATTGCGCACGAAGCGCTTTGCTTCTTTATTTATGCTGTGTGCTGGCTTCTGTGTTTCTCGATCGCTACAGCTTGGATATCTTCAAGGCCAGAGTGAAAAGGCTACTGCTAGGAAACTAGGTGCCACCCTAGACCACACAAAGCGAGATGGTTGTTAAACGGAAGCCTATCTATAAAAATCGTTGAGTGAATATTATAAAAACAAAAGTGAGTTTGCTTGTTATCTCTTGGCGTCTGTAAGGCGCAACTTAACGTGATGAAATTTGGCATCCACCTAGCATGGAATGAAACATTGGAAAATTTATATCTCAGTCTGTTGAGCTATTCATGTGGGATAAATAATGAAGTCCACGCAAACCGTAATAGATAACTTGTTGTTGATACCATGTAGAACACTTTATAAAAAGCTTAAAGTACTGACTGGTTCCTAGGGAAGGAAAAGTACATATTCCATAAATGAAAAATTTATGAAATGTGTACTTTTTTAGAAGCACTTGGAATGCTTTGACATAGACATAGACAGACATTACAGACACAGATAAATATGTTAAAACCACAGTGAAACTAGTGGCCTTGTGAGATGTAGGCCTTGCATAATTTCAAACAGAATGAGATTTATTAATATTTTCCACTCCCCATGTCTCCTTTACAACGTCAATTGTGATTCAAAATAACAAAAAATAATATTTAACGACAACGACAATATATCACTCTCACCGCTCTCCAGTATCTCATGCTACCCCGGCTTGAACGCGTCAACCCTCATTCGAGGCACGAACGCCTCGACACGGTACAGACGTGTGGTTAGACCACTCTCTCACTTAAAGCAATTCCATTGTATGTAGAGAACATACATGCTTATTATGTATGTAGGTATATAGGATATTTCTGCGGTGTGAGCCAACAACTTTCTAAAAAGAACCAATATGTTACAAATAAAACATCTCAATAAGACACAGGACTGTATGTGTACAAGCTATACTTAGTGACGTCAAACTATCGTGTGCGAGAGAGATAACAACATTCAACATCATCAATCGGTAAGCGAAGAAAAGAAAAACTAAATATTATATTAAACTTTACAACTCTAATTAAAAGGTCAGCTGCCAGTTTATAATGGAAACTTGAGTGCAAGTTAAACGAAGTTTAAAGAAGCTATCCTTGCCCCAAGCTTAGCGAGTCCGCGGCAATACAAAACTTTAAAACTTTTAAAACTAGATTTTAATGAAAAGCGGATCTCGAAAATTGAATCATCGGAAAGACCGCAGTGTAATTAAACTGAACAAGACAGGGCCGTGTGTAGCAGTGCTAGTGGGGGGTCACATTAAATTGATGAGTCTTGTAAAGTTTAAACAGTTACACACTGGGAACGTGGGCTTGATGGCTTTCATTGTGTCCTTGTAAATGATAATGAGACACGAGGGCGCTAGGCTTTACTATTATTACAAAGCCCGACCCAACTTGCGATCCATCCCCATATGCAAATAGTCGAAAGTAAGTAAATTGTAAGTTATTTCAATTTTGAAACTATTCACGGTCTGACAAAGTATGTTTATACCATTCTCCATCTAAAAAGGTTATTTTACTCTCTGAAAAAGGTTTACTATTTTGGTGTTTGAATTTAGAACACATAAATAAATTCGAATGAACACATTAAAAATTGAAATCTCCATGATATACAATCTCCTTGCGCAAAAAATACTCGATACAATCTCCTTGCGCAAAAAATACTCGATACAAACTCCTTGCGCAAAAAATACTCGATACAAACTCCTTGCGCAAAAAATACTCGATACAAACTCCTTGTGCAAAGAAGACTCGACATACAAATTCTTTGTGGAAATAACTCCTCGAGGTTTGATTGGTCGACATTTTCGACAAGAAGACATTTCATTTCATTTAAAGTTCATGTTCATTGTCACACATATTGTAGTTATGCTATAGTTGTCTGTGATTTATTCAGATACTGGCAATCTGGCAGTGCATTACACTCCCTGTGTGTACCCTTCATGAAGTTAGAAGCCACAGTAATGGCGACTATGTACTGATGGAGCCCTGCTGTTCATTCGTTAGATAGGTACTTGAATAACGGAATCAATACGAGTGAATTGAAGGATATCTCTTGAGCGCACTCTCTAAAATGTAACCTATGTAAGAGTAACACTTTGAGAAAGCACTCTAAGTATTAGTATGAGAAAGTAACAATGTACACATGGTAGCTGCAGATATAATAGCCAAAAGGAGATGCCCAATATGTATCAGCATCAACAGCCTAATAGTCATAAACAGCCACACATATTTGAATTTCTTCTCAGGAGTGGGCACTTGTGCAGGTTTCCTCACGATGTTTTCCTTCACCGAAAAGCCAATGGTAATGATTTTTATCTTTCGTACATAAATTCCAACCAATTGGAACTCATTGGCTCGAGCTAGGATCGAACCCAGACCTCGATTGTTCAAGGACTAACGCTTTACCCAACTGAGCTACCACGACTCTTTTTAAATATAATAAAACTTAGTAAATATGTATAGCTCCTAAAGTAACTTACGAGAAAACAGTTTTATACAATCATTACACACATATTTATTTCAAAAATCTTTTGCTGTGGGGTCAATACCGAAGGGGTCCCATCTAAAGCCGCAAATTTAAATAATGAAACCGAAGCGTTTTCATTTGCAAACTATTTCGTCGAATCTCGTTATCAAAGGTTCATACCCCACATTGTTTTAATTAAAATTGTCGAATGAAAGTCCCCGTCCAATGACGGACTTGGGCTATGAGGGTGATATTACAACATACTGAGCAAGTTCTATGTGACCCTGTCCTTTTCTGATTTCATATTCGAGAAGAAGATGACTTAAACTAGAGAATAATCGTTAATAGTGGTCTAACATATCTTTAGTCTGTTAGATGCAGTACGTATAAATTGAAGTTGAATCATATAAAGGTATACTTCTCGCTCTTAAAACTAATGACATTTGTTAAAAGGAGACAAGTATATTTCAGTAAAGACATCCAATGCCAAAGTTATCCTCTGTTTGTTATTTATTTTTGCAGCTAGTTATATGAAACTACTAGCTTCCGCCCGCGACTTTGTCCGCGTGTACTTCAGGATTTATTCTACTTGTTCGATGGGCATAGAACATCTATCTCCATTTCCAGAATAAGGTACAAAATAGTGTTTATTCTGTTACGTAGGCTAATAGTTTAAAGAAACAAAAGAAATTTCAATATCTGACGTAGTACATTCAAAAAGTCTTCACACTAATATTATAAACGCGAAAGTTTGTATATACGAATTACATATTCTATGGTCGGTTGCTAGGCAACGCATTTTTGCTATGCCAAAATTGCCCATGTAATCCCACTAATATTATAAGTGTGATTTTGTACAATTTACACAATATGGCTTTATAAATTATAGCCTATATGTTATTCTGATGTATAAGCTATATTATTGTAAAGTTTCATTCAAATCCATTCAGTAGTTTTTCCGTGAAAGCGTCACAAACATCCAAACATCCAAACTTTCACACTTATAATATTAGTAGGATGACTGTAAACCAACTAAAGCCCTAAGCCTAAGCTAAGCCTAACACTTAGTGATAAGCTGTGTACACTATTCATAACTATGTATTTATAAGTTTTCAAATCACAGACAGACCCTTGTGTCGTGTATGCATGGCAGCCAAGGAAACTCCCGTCCATGTTTTCACGGTCTGCAGCAGTGTGGCTACACAAGGGGCAACGATCATTAACAATCCAGGATCATTCCAGCAGGCGTGCAGGGACATCAAGCGCCTTATGCGCTTCTGGTAGGAGATTGTTGCGACTAATTGGTTCCACTTCCACTATACGCACAATGTCCTAAAACATGGCTAAGTGCAGAAACCGTCCAAACAACAACAAAAACTGCAGCACAGTATACATAAGAGCCAGTATACTATGGCAGGTTATTGGCAGTATATAAGTCCAGACAAATCAAACGATTCAAGCGTCAAAGCAAAGCGTCGGTGGCGCAATGGATAAGGCGCGGACTCTCAATCTGAGGGTACCGGGTTCGAATCCAGCCGTGTACCTATGAGTTGTTTTTCAATTCAAGTACATTATCCGATTGCTTAACGGTGAAGGAAAACATCGTGAGGAAACCTGCATGTCTTGAACAGGCATGTGAAGTCCGCCGATCCGCACTGGGCCCGCGTGGTGGACTATGGCCCATACACTCTCAGTAGGAGAGTAGGCCTGAGCCCCTCCAGTGGGGACATATATAGGCTGTTGATGATGATACTATGGCAGCACGACTACTTGATGTCAAATATTGAAATTTTAAATTTGTGCGTCGAAATCCATCGTTGTATATGGGACACATTATCACAACAGTGACTACATTGATGGGTCTGAAGCCAGCCTAATAAGTAAAACAAATTATATCTTTAACATTCCTTCATGTCGAGTACCAGGGGACCATAAATTGAATGGATCTCTCGTACTACATCATTCCCTATTCATAACTCTTTAACGTGTCCCGCAACTCGCGTCATAAACAGACTTTGAGGATAATGGCGTATGAGGGTTGTGCCAGTGTGCCTTGATGTTCATACATAGCGATATGACGACCTTGTAGGAGCTGCGAAAACTGGGTGAATGGAGTTTCAAAACTTAGCATTTTTATGTATGTAAACAAATTCGACCGAGTGCGAGTAGGAATCGAGTATGCACCGAACAATGATTTCTTTATATATTAATGAGGTAATATTATATTAAATAATTAGAAAAAAAATGGAAAAACGTATTAGAATTTTTTTCTTCTTCCTTCCTTCTTAAATATCAAGTCCAGTTTACTTTTTTTAACATATATATCATTTTAGTCAGGATGAATAAAGAAACCTGAAAATAATTGAAATTGTTACTGTATTTATATCAATTTAAGACTGTATTTATATCAATTTAAGGTCGAATTTCTAAAGCTGTAGTAAACCCAGCCCTTTAAGGTTATTAAAATTTGAATGTTGTAGTGTTTGAAACGCGGCGCCGCCGCCGGCCGCGTTGAATTTCGTTGTAATAACCCAAATAACTTGAGTCGAGTGTGTAATAGACACCTGTTACGACATTTTAAGGCCAGTCTTTGTGTAGAACGCAACTACTATACATACAATTTATAACAAACGTATACAAGGGTTTCTCACCGTGTTTTTAAAGACAATATTAAAATAAAATTTTGTAAGACATGTTTCTCGAATGAACCTTTTTCTTAACGACCAGCACCTCGCTCAACTCACTTAGCCGGTTATCATATTGCACCTGTGCTACGCGAAGGTTTTTAGCAAAGTGTTCTAGCGATTTTGTATTAAATGTTCTTTATTGCACCAATTTTCTGATTATTTTCCAAAACGATATCTAGGGGCATTTAATAGGATCACGGCTATTGTAGCCTAAATTAAAGATGTAGAGGTTTGCTAGTGAAATTAATTTACTGGCATATTGATCAAATGTTATGTTTTCAAGTCTTTTTTCTTTCCAAACTCAGATATTCTATTTTAAAAGACTCTTTAAAAAATATTACGCTTCCAAAGAATTACACCGAAGACTTCATAGTTTCTCTTTGGTTCGGTTTCGCACAGAAACCTCGTTATTTCACTCATAAGGAGCATACTTTAGCGGCTACACAATAACACATTCCGTCTGAACAAAAAACCTTTTAGCACATTCCCCGTACAGAGATTTATCTTGGCACTATTGTACTGGGGGATCAGAGGGGCAGCGTACGAACACCTTTGTGCTGGCTCGAGTTTACATGGTAAATAATCTCTTTGAATCTATGTGAGCCTGGTCCCTCATTTATATATTCTATGTGTAAACTTGTTTTCATCATATTTAGATGGTAGAAGTAGACACATTTTAGGTATGTCGGTACATTCATAGCAATCGATCATTTCAGCTGGATTGTCGAGAAAGTACTAGATTTGATAAAGTAATAGATACTTAGATTTGGAAAAACATAAATAATATTCACCGAACTATCTTCTAACGGATGCTCCTAAATACCATTTTCGATTTAGTACCCCCATCTAGTGTCGAGTATCAAAACTACTTCTCGTCATTAGATTGCGTTACTAAAACGTTAAAACGAACCTCTCCAAAAATCACGTTTGTTGTAAGGGAGCCCCCTTAAATTTTCTGATGATGATGCCCCCTTAAATTTGCTGTAAAAATTTCAACTGTCAAATTATTACGATTAATGAGATGTACCCTGGTGACAGACGGACAGATTGACAGACGGTCAGCGGAGTCTTAGTAATTTTAGTACTAGGGTCCCGTCGGTTACCCTTTGGGCACGGAACCCTAAAAATGATGCTTCAATGCGAAAAAACATCAGGTACCTAGCAAATAGTACAAAACTACGGGTATATGCTAACATTACAGTCTTTTTATTGTGTTATCTGTTTAGGTATTCATAAATTAAATATCAAACCTCGAAGATGAAAGCTGTCTGGAGCTTGAAGGGCTCTGAAAAAGGATAATAAAATATCCCGCGAGAATCATACGAAACATTTCACTCCAATGTGGAGTTAGACATTGTTAGGAAACATTCCGAAATCTCCCGAAAGGAGAATTTTGCTGGGGCTAACTCCAGAGGTTTTATTCACATTTTATTCCAACTAAAAATACCAACGAACGAATAGAAAGGAATAACCCGGCCAAGTGTGAATCAGACTCGCTCCCGAAGGTTGTTCTTGGGAAGCAGGCGTGTGAAGCAGATTTTGAGAAACACATTACTCTTTAAATACCTGGCCAAGTGCTCGGACTCACGCACCCAGGGTTTGATCTACGAGTATGGAATGAAACGCACAAATATTAACACATTGAAATACAGTTAAACGATCACAACTGTATAACTAAGTAACGCCAACATGTTTTACAAATCTATTAGTTACGTTACCTAATATTATAATATTGTACAAAGCAAAAAAAAAGACATCCGTAAAGAGAGCCTACACCTATCATCACACAGGGCTCCCCTATGACAGACTGGCTACACCATTTTATTTGTTCAATAAATATTTTTGAATTTTAAAAAAAAACTATGGACGGCAAAAACGTCGGTTAGATTTTCCTGTAATATTATTACTATACATATACAGATATAACTAAGTCAATTTGTTCTAGGATTCCATGTTACTCATTACAGCACTATCCTCGTGTCAAAATAAATGAGCAGCTGAAATCAAGGAACTAACAAATAGCTCACAGTATCAATCCACGCAGCAGTGTGATCATTACCAAACTTCCAATAGCAGAACTAGACAAATAATAACAAAGGGGCCGAATAACAGAGATATCCTCAAGAAAATGGACTCTGCACAATGGAGCAGACGAATTAAAGGATTTTCTTTTTGCTTATGTTTGCCTGGTATCGCAACGGGAATACCTAAAGAAATATTTCTTTTAAAATTAAATGAGGAGCGTCCGTTCAAAGGGGTTCCATGCTAAGAAAACACTGAAGAAGAAAAAACACAAGAAAAAAAAGGTATGCTGATTCGACAGTGTACATGAAGTGGTTTTTTTATTCAGTTCATCCATCCACTTATTTTTGGGATAAATTAGTTGAATTTTTTTATTATTAAAAAGCACATAATTAAGTAATCAAAAATGCTATGCCTAACAACTGTTACGATAATGATATTTATTTCCCATCATTATAATCTGATGTCATAATCCTATCCTACTAATATTATAAGTGTGAAAGTTTGGATGTTTGGATGTTTAGATGTTTGGATGTTTGTGACGCTTTCACGGAAAAACTACTGAATGGATTTGAATGAAACTTTACAACAATATAGCTTATACATCAGAATAAAATATAGGCTATAATTTATAAAGACATATTGTGTAAATTGTCCAAAATCACACTTATAATATTAGTTGGATTACATGGGCAATTTTGGCATAACAAAAACGCGTTGCCTAGCAACCGAGCATAGAATATGTAAATTCGTATATACAAACTTTCGCGTTTATAATATTAGTGTGAAAACTATTTGAATGTACTACGTCAGATATTGAAATTTATTTTGTTTTTGTAATTAGACTACGTAACAGAATAAACACTATTTTGTACCTTATGCTGTATAATAATTTGTCATATACGTCACCTGTGCCTATCGAATAAGTAGAATACATCCTGAAGTACACGCGGACAAAGTCGCGGGCGGAAGCTAGTATTATATATATTTATATATATAACATATCAAAGACTACTATTTTAAAAGATTCTTTTCATTGTTTGGCCTCACCTTTTCCCGCTACACGGGGTCGGCTCATCCAATCATGCGACGCCACGTGGTACGTCGCAGTGTGTCCTCTTCCCTCAGACCCAGTTCCTTCATATCTCTCTGGACATTCGTCAACCAACTGGTCTGTTTCTACGTATTACGTGACGGTACGAGTATCATCTCAGCCTGGACTCGCTCAGTTTGCCTCTTTGAGTGTGAGTCCTCCTGCCCGTCGTAACATACGCATTTCTGATGTGTGGAACTTTTTCTCATGCGTCTTTTTTGATGCCCAGGCTTCGCTACCATGAAGAAGCACAGGTCTAACAGCCGTTTAATTTAATTTAAAAAATATTTTAAAAGATTCTGATAAAAGAAACGTTGCATTGAAGCATTCTGAGCGAATTCTCGGTAACATGTTTAATAAAGTCTCACAGAATTTAATAAATGTAACCGCAGAGTTTGGAAGTTTCGGGTGCCCGGCAGAATGGGTAAACTAAACTTTAATCGGTGTAAAGTTATGATGAGGGTTTTAGTGTAATTAGAATCTTAAGAGTTCGTAGTTATATGAAAGCATTCTTAATACCGACTCAATATAAGTGCTTTTGGACTATTTTATTAGAAACTTTTTTGTTTTACTTAAACTTTTTCAGTCCACACGGGAATGTGTCCTGGCAGATTTTGATGATTGATGAGAGAACCATAAAATAATAATATTGAATCTTAAAAGCATATTAATAAACAATGCTTGATTTATAATTTATTAATTCGCTGACATTATATTTTACTAACTCACATATCCCTAAAATTATAAACAATTATATGGATGTAAAATCTGAAGAAAAAAATGTAGATTTAAGACTTGATATGTCTGGGTTGGATTCCCAAGGTACTTGTTTGGTGGTACGTTATTTTTTTTATGACCGCTTGGCTAGCTACCACCGTGTTTCTTAAGTCTGCCGCACAAACAGCAGTGTTAATAGCACTAGCTTATTGTGTTAAACGACATATAACTGCATAACTAACTGGTCGTTTGACGTTCCGTAAACACACCCTCCTGTACCGCTCCCATAACTCAGGAACAGACTCAGTTATGCTTTGGACCTGTACGACCGCAGGTTCGATCCTGGCTCGTATTAATGAGTTCCAATTTTTTATATGGAATTTATTTATGTACGAATGGTAAAAATCTACCATTGGCTTTTTGGTAAAGGAAAACATCGTGAGGAAACCTGCACACTCCTGAGAAGAAATTCAAAGGTGTGTGTGAAGTCTACCAATCCGCACTGGGCCCGCGTGGTGGACTATGGCCCGTACACTCTCTTTAGGAGAGTAGGCCTGGGTCCCTGCAGTAGGGACGAAATATATAGGCTGTTGATGAAGGGAAAAATATTCATGAGATACATCTACCTCGAAATCGATAACACCTCACTGCGATCACTGACCCGCCTGCCAAGCATGGTGATTATTGAAAGTACTAGCTACGGCTATGAAGGAAGCCAATAGTGAACTTATGTAGCTGATTATGAGCTTTCCCCCATATAAATATCCACCGTTGCAAAATAAAAACGAAAAAATGTTTCTTTGAGCTTGTTGTGTCAATCAAACTCCGAGTCCAGATAACAACCGCCTTTATTAATAATTTCTTATAACTACCCACAACACCTTCCCCATAAACAAAGCTATTTACAAAATACAGAGACAGTATGCTTATCTATCCTATAAAGAAAATTATATATAAAAAAACATACAAAATTAAACTCTACAATGTTATTTCTTTCTCATTGTTACCATCGGCGAATGAGACTCCACAACTGTATCATCAGATGCATCAGAAGATGAAGAATAGTTGCTTCCAATACAATCTTCCGAAATACAATCCTTAAACTCAGGATTATCTAACACTCTGGTATCCGGAGTTTCCGTTTCAGTAATATTTTTTTCACATTTAATTAAATGCCTGCGATTACGTCGATAATATACACCTTTTTTGTTTTTTACAACATACGACCGTGGAGTGGTCGACTCTGCGACCACTCGCCCGCGCATCCTACGACTTTTGTCTAATATTATGACATTGTCGCCTGCATTCAACTTAGGTAGCATTTTGCTGTGCTGATCATAATAAATTTTACTTTTATTTTGCTTATTAACGAGCACTTTATGCTGCAAAGGACTTACATTTTGAGGTTGTAACAGATCAGGATGTACCGGTAGTCGACAGTTCAACCTGCGTCCCATCAGCATGTGTGCGGGAGAGCTTAGACCTTCACGCGGCGTGTTCCTGTAGCTCAACAGGTTTAAATAAAAATCCGTATTACTATTTACTGACTTAATTAAAATCTTTTTTACAGTCTGTACCGCGCGCTCACTTTTACCATTCGCTTGAGCATAATTCGGTGAGCTTGTTACATGTTCAAACCCCCATTCTAAGACAAAATTCCTAAAGTCCCTGCTTGTGAATTGAGTCCCATTATCGCTGATTAACGTCTCGGGTATCCCATGTCTAGCGAAGTTCTCTTTCATCGCATTTATTACCGACACGGATGATATATTGTTTAGCTTAGCGACTTCTACAAAACCCGAGTAATAATCTACTATGATCAGATAATACTTTTTCTTATATTCAAATATGTCCGCGCCCAGCTTATTCCATGGCAACTTTGGAATTTCTACAGGTATCATAGGCTCCCTACTATGTGCGTGTGCCCGCTCCTGGCATACTGCGCACCGCCGCACGTATAGCTCGACATCCTGAGCCAGGCCCGGCCAGCACAGCACCTCACGCGCACGACGCTTGCATCGATCGATGCCGAGGTGGCCGTCGTGAATGATTCTGAGCATCTCGGCTCGCATCGATTGCGGAATCAACACTAGTTTATTTTTAAATATTACCCCGTTAACAACAAAAAGTTCCTCTTTTACGGACCAATAATATTTTAAATTTTCTGGAACCTCGCTTTTGCGAGACGGCCAACCGTCATGTATATAATTCAACAGCCGATTCAAAGTCTTATCTTTACTAGTTTCCGCTTTAACAAGTAATAATTTATTTTGTGATATTCTAACCTGAGTCATTAACAGATCGACTTGATATCTCACACAGTTACTTATCTCGTCATTGTACAGCTCGGGAAGCGGCGCACGCGACAATGTGTCCGCTAGATACATATATTTGCCGGGTTTGTAAGTCACGCACAAGTTATATCCCTGTAACCTCAACAACATTCTCTGTAAGCGTACTGGGATCGATTCTAGCTGTTTCTTAAAAATACTCTCGAGTGGCTTGTGATCTGTCTCAATAACTACGTCGTCTTTACCGTATATGTACTGGTGAAATTTCTCACATGCAAAGACTATTGCTAGCATTTCTTTTTCTATTTGCGCGTACCTAACCTGTGTGTCGGTGAGGGTGCGCGACGCGTACTCCACCGGTCGTCCGCCCTGCAGCAGCACGGCGCCCAGCGCCACGCTGCTCGCGTCCACAGACACCACCACCGGCTGCGATGGATCGAACAGCGACAGCACCGGTGCTACACTTATCAACTGCTTTAATCCCTCAAACGCAATCTGATGGTTAGCGTCCCACTCCCAGCATGAATCTTTTCTTAACAAACGCGTCAGTGGATGAATGTGCTCAGAATAATTAGGAATAAACTTAGATAAATAATTTATAGCCCCCAAAAATCGCTCTAATGCTTTTTTATCATTGGGAGCGGGCATTTCATTGATAGCCCGTACTTTGTTATGGTCGGGTTTCATACCATTTTTATTGAACACGTGTCCCAAGTAAGTCACCTCTTCGACACACAACTTGCATTTGTTTTTATTAAACTTTAAATTGATTTCTCGTGCTCTTTCTAACAAAGCGCATAATCTTCGATCGTGCTCTTCTTTCGTTCGTCCCCAGCAGATAATATCATCTATGAAAGAATCGACCCCCTCCAAATTCTCTAGTAATTGTTTTATTTTTGCATGAAAAACCTCGGGAGCGGAGTTAATTCCGAACGGTAGTCTCGTGAACTGGTACCGTCCGAATGGTGTACCGAACGTACAGAGATCAGAGCTCGCATCGCTGAGAGTCACGGCCCAAAATCCAGAATTGGCATCTAACACAGAAAAATATTTCGCGCCATGAAGCTTAGTCGCTAATTCCGTAACCGTTGGCAGTTGAAAATGAGCACGTTGTATAGCACGGTTGAGCGGGCGCGGGTCTAGACATAAACGTAAATCACCATTCTTCTTGGCCGCGATCACTACAGCGTTGACCCACGGTGTAGGGTGAACGACCTTTCTTATCACGCCTAGCTTTATCATCCTATCTAACTCATCATGCAACTTCTCGCGCAGAGCGAGGGGCACCTTGCGCGGCGCGCTCACCACTGGCGGCACGGTTGTATCGACCACTATGTCATACTCGCCGGGCAAACAACCCAAGCCCTCGAAAAGATCACTATAGTCTGATAAGTTCACACTATGTACACGACGAATCAATCCTAACTGAGAACAAGCCTCTCGTCCCAGTACACTTTCACAAGTTATGTTTGCGATAGCAAATTTAAGCCGATATTTGTGGTTTTTATGCCACCAGAATAAATAACATATTCCCCTTATGGGTATGACATCGCCACTGTACGATTGCAGCTTTATATTATTCCTGCGTTTTAAAATAGATTCCTCATAACCTAGAATTTTAAAACGTTCGTAGGACAAAACATTGATATCAGCCCCAGTGTCCAATTTAAATTTTTCAAAACCCCTATCACCTCGTAAGGTTTCAAACCAATTGCCGCCGGTCGACGATTGTTCTTTCACCACGGAAGCATTCGACAGCATAGAAACATAAAATAACTCACAGTTATCGTTGTCGTCTTCCGAATCACCGTTAACATCAATCTCGTGCACTTGTTTAACACTTTTTGGCGTGTTACACATTCTCGCAAAATGACCATAATTTTGACACACGTAACACTTTACACTGATAGCGGGGCACGCCCCCGGCGCGCACTGCATACCGCACCCGTGACACTGGCCGCGAGCACGCATCGATGACGGCGGCCGCCTGGCACCGCCACCGGCGCCGGCGCCAGCGCTGACCGCTGGACGGCCCCCGGCCCGGCCCCGACCGCCGCGCCCGCGCACCTGCACAGCCTCGACGCGAGAGGGCCCCGCCGTCTCGACGCTGCATGCCTCCAGGCACCGACTGCTGTCCGATGACACCTCGTCCGCTTGACATATTTTGATAGCCTTTTCCAATGTCAGCTCGTCCGCACGAAGCAATCGATCGCGGACGACACCATTGTTGATTCCACAGACGATACGATCGCGAATCAACTCCTCCTCCAGCGAACCGAACGCACAGTTTTTGCTCAATAATTTTAAAGCTATCACATATTGACTAATAGTTTCACCGTTCTCTTGGTTTCGTGTGAAAAATATGTATCTAGACAATGTGATGTTCGGCTTCACTCCGAAATATGCGTCGAATTTTTTTAACAAAACCGTGACGTCATCCTTTTCTTCGTCTTCGAAAGTGAACGTCTGATACACGTCGAACCCGTCCGGTCCGATCAGGTTGATGAGTAAACTCGACTGCACAGCTTGCTCCTCTTTATGCACCCCCGATGCCTTCAGGAACAGGTTAAACTGCGTCTTCCATCGTTTCCATGCGTCAGCCCGGCTGACGGGGCTGCCTTCCAAACTCAGTTCCGGCGGAGGTCTCGCGTGTTCCATTGCGAAACAAACAAGATTCCAACAATAAGAAAGTTACTGACTATACGTTTATCAAGTAATATTGGCGAAAACTATTTAAAAACGAATTTAAAACACCGCTGCCACCATGTTGTGTCAATCAAACTCCGAGTCCAGATAACAACCGCCTTTATTAATAATTTCTTATAACTACCCACAACAACTGACAACCAACATCGTGTTGGTATTTTTCATCCAGTGTTAACAGCAAGCTCACGATTCGCTAAAGCAAAGAGCCCGAATTACGTGGCGTTAGCAAAGAGACCGCATCGCAAACTTTCCGGATTCCCGCGAACCTTCAGCAAACTCAAAGGAGTTCAGAAGCATTTCGTTCGTATTTCAAATTTACTAGTGGTAGACCTGTGTTTTCTGTTCAACAAGCGCCAAAGCTATTTCTGAAAGTAAACTTTGGAAAAAGATTTTCGTTTGTGCACGTCTAAAAATAGTTTTTTTGTTATTAGTTAATCATTATTTTACCAAAAGTAAACAAGATCAGTCATCTTGTAACGACTTCCAACCTCTGTGCTTCTCTCTCTCATACAGTCTCTCATTATAAAGGCATCATGTCATCTTTTTGTAATAGAGGAATTGCTGTCATTAAAATAAGGACATTAAAAAATCCGGTATCAATAATTGTGTAACTTAAATAATGTATCTAAAGGTACTTGTACCACAGATTATAGATATATAGAGGTTTATATCTATAATCTGTTTCTCACCCTATTTAGAAACGCCAACAATGGCCAACATGTTTTATAAATTTATTTGTTACTTTACCTAACATAATATTGTAGAAAGCAAAAAAATCACATGTAGAGAGAGAGAGAGCATACATCTGTCGCTCAAGACTCCTCCTATGGCAGACTCAATAAATATTTATTTATTAGTATTTGGACCACAATGTAGATTATCGTATGATAAGCGTCTTTAACAAGCTGCGGTTAAATGAGCTCCACATCAGCTGACAGGGAGTGTGTTCTAGAGGTCACCGGTCACACGGTATAATGGACAAATGACCAGCGGCAATGAGATAACGAGCGTGTGTTTCTCGAGAGTAATACCATATAATACCTAGACATTACTGGCTGTGTTATTGTGTCTGGCACAACTACAGAATTCATACTACAAACGTTTTTGCCCGCGACTGTCTGCGTGGATTTCAAAAATATCTAATTCTGCCTCCACCTCATAATTGTAGAGAGAAGTTTGCACCAGTTTTATGGTATATTTATAAGCTTTTTAACTTAACTTAAATTTTTACTTAAATTTGTGTGATGATTTAGTGAAGCAGACGAAAATCTACAAATTTGTAGTTGGGAGTCAGGGAGAACAAAACTCATTTCTTTTTCTAAAAAGAGAGTTTTTCATCATAATTACTTAAATTAACTGTTAAACATCGACTATGGGTGATGAATGGGTTAAGAGTCCGCAGTAAGCAGCGCTCAACTCCACGCTGAGATCACGCGACTAACGCTTCAAAATTTGTTCAAAATGTTGTTGTTTCACCTAGAGTGAGACAGGGCGCTGGAAAGAAAATCAAGGATAAATGAGGGCCCTTGCCGTCCTTTCCCCCTACCGTTCCCCGCACTAGTGTTCGGCTGCAAATTCGCATCGTAATTTTGTAGTTTTTTTTAATTGATTTTAGTAGTTTCGTTTTCATTTGAAAACCACAAAACGATTTTGAAAAATCCCTTTTCTTGTGAAACTATATAGTTTAATCAATAGAACGAGTAATAGTAAAATCAAGAATAGGGTTTGACTTAAATCTAAACCATATTTTGGCCGTAATATTCAGCCGAACCGAACAGGGTTTTGGTAGTCTAAAATGCAAAACGTATACTCGTCTATTTTCTTTATAATAACATTTCAAGAGTCATAAACTAATTGAAGACTAAGATATATCTCACCTTATTATATTTGCCAAATTTTATGATAATGCAGCGTGTTATTCATAAATAAGGACGTAACAGCGTTTGTATGGAGACTCGAGCTTGCTGCAGACTCTTAATAGCTCAGCATATCTCTAGGAAACTCAGGACCACAAATACGGTGTTTTTATGCTATTTCTTGATACTTGCGATACAACAATCATGGTGGATATCATTCAAAGTTCTCGACAGTATTTTAGTCACATTTAAATAATAAATACATTTTAAACTTTTACACACAAAAAACTTGACTTATGCAGCCCATAATGATGATCAACGATGAATCCAAATATTCTGCTAATGCCACTCACGGTGCATGAACCTATAAGAACACATTCTCCAGCACAGTTGGTATTTTATGATTCCATGCATCCATTGATGAAAGTATGATGAATATTTTAAGATGGATTCATTTCTCTATTCACCTTTCTTCAATGTAGCTTCTTCAACCAGCGGAAGTAGTCATTTTTCAATCTTGTGATTCTACTAACCCGAATAATAAATATACTCACAGTTTAGGCCATTGTCCTTAAACGCACCGTGGCGTGGGTCCATTCACCTATAAAATTTCCTTCTATTCGTGGCCTGCTTACGCTGCTAAATCCCGTGGGTTTGTTAACATTTGAAGATCGTTTAATTTGAATGGACTACCTGACCCTCTCCGATCCCATTTATTAGAAGGTTGATAAGCATCTTATAGGGTCAACTAATTACTTTGCACAAAACTTTATTACCGATACTTAGAAGTTATAAATAGTAAAGCTATATTTATTTAAAAACAAACTTTTTTGTCTGTTTTTATAGTGAATTTATGTTGCAACAGTCATTCTGCTATTCGGTCCCGAGACAGATTCCCAAAATGAAATATCATAAAATTTGGTTCTGTCGTTTTTGAGTTACAAATGGTGTAAATAACCCGTTGTTTTTTATTTTATTTTTATTTTAGAGGCGTAGATAATTTATGTTATGTTTTTAAACCAAAGATATTACTCTACATATCTACTAATAAATTCGAAAAATCTTTCTTTTTTAGACCCGAATGACCTTGTACTCGTACTCGTTTGATTCTTAGTGGCTTTGGCCTAAAGAAGCGTGTTCACTCAGAATCCTCGAAGCTCAGTTGTAGTTGGATCAGTGCATCTACCATGAGTTTACGCAGGCGATAACGTATATCGTTAACTATCGCTCTGTCCTTGTTACCCGCATCTCGACTGAGCAACATTTCCGATAGTATTCGATATACGTTACCGCCTGCGTAAACTCATGATAGACGCACTGTACTAGATTCATTCATCGCTTGCGTGATTTATATTGTAAAAAAACGTAGTACTTCAATAGTCCTTTGAAATTCCATTCGCAAATTCAACTAGTCATTTATTAAAGTCTATTTCACTGCAACTAACCATATCAAAATATATTCAATTCTCTCAATATATCTTCAGATAAATACGAGTATATACTGTTTTACCTCAAGTAATATTCGTACCTTAAACAGTCCCGACCCAAATCGCAAGAGCTGATATGGGCCGATAGGTTGTTCGATAACATGATTAGTTTACACGGCGTTGGCCATTAATTTGTATGTATAGCTTATAGTACATGTAGAGACATGTTTAATTACGAGGCGTGTCTGTGACGACGATATGACGGGTACGTGATGGCAAGGGAAAAGGTGCCGCGTGGATATGTTGCTATGCTACCATGTTTATGGATATAGAGACTTATTATAATGCAGGTTGACTTGAATAATACAAGGCAATTTTGATATTAGTGAGAGTGTGATTTAAACATAGCTTGACATAGTAAATAGAGACATGTTTAATTACGAGGCGTATAACGTAGTCGGCGCCATATTTTGAGGCTTTCCCATCCAACAGCCTTATCGTAACTTACCCCTAGGTGTAATTAATGCCAAGTGTACAAAAATGTACAGATTTTTATGTGATATGTGGGTAGTTCCAATTTGTTATATAAAACATGACGTCATCGAACAAAATGAAAGATTTTCTTCCCTCTTTTATACAAAACACAAATAGCATGTCGTCATCATTTGTTCGCTACCAGACAGAAAGTCAACTGTTGAACTCTAGCCTCACACATATCCCGGTAGTTCCCATTTGTTATATGAACATGACGTCATCGAACAAAATGAAACATTTTCTTTCGTAACGACAAATGATGATAACATGCTATTTGTGTTAAACTTTTATTGCGTTATTGAAGTTAATGTGTAATATGCGCTATAACGGGCGCGATTAACAGCGGCATTATACGAATTCCCGTACACAAACTAAACACAATAAAATGTCTGTTATATAAACTACAACAATAATGTGTATAAACTGTTATGTAAGGATATTATGCACTGGGTCGGATTAAGTTAAAGCGATTGTGAATAGTGTTACATTCAAAAACGGTATTTGATACAAAAGATGTGTTTTCAAAATTTGACACCTTGTCACAGGCCAGACACTTCGAATAAATGTCGTGATATCGGCACATATCGAACGGATGATGTATGTGTGAGTAAGTAGCAGGCGTCATTTTCTGAGCGAGTTTCTTGCGGGAGAAGGGAGGCATCGGGCAAATGCTAGTTGTTAAATAAATACATTCGCCAAACGAAAACACAAAAACACAAATATAAAGTGCGATATTATACGACAGGGGTGTACTCAGTAAATTGTTGGAGCTTCCAATGCGACACGACCGGCCGCCCTAATAAACGAACAGTCCCAAACGGCCCCCGCCTCGCACGGAATTGGGACAAAGAAATGAACAATCGTACTAATTGAAATTATTGTTTATATTGCCGCTTGTGTTCGTACGGCTCATGATTTTATATACGACGAAATTTTCGTGTTTGTATTCCCGAAGTGAGGCGATTTGGACTCTGTACTAAAATCTATTTAGTATTAAAAAGTGTGAACAACTACACGAAAGCGACTGGAAATCAATTCCCTGTTGCAAAAGCAGCGTAATGCTGTATGGCAATTTTGTGCCACGCGTGATAACGACGACGTATTTTAATTATATTGCGAGTTAAAAAAAATTAATTAATTGAAAAAAATTTTTTTAATTAAAAAATTAAAAATAATTGAAAAAAACACATTGATACTTTCCAAATTTAACTCTATAGTTTGATAGTATAACATCCAACCTTTTGTAAGTGTGGTTAAAGCCGAATATAAGTGTGCTCATTAAGAACCCCAGAAGCGCTGGTTTTGTTCATCTTTCATTAATGAATGAAATTAATTATTAATTACTTATGACTCATTCAGCCATACCTACTCTAGTAGTTGGTTTCAACTCAAGTATAGGTACTTCCCCGGAAAAGTATAGGTACTTCCCCGGTCGAAACACAGAAATGAATAAAAGCCGTTCGGTTCCCATTAAAAATACATCAGCCTGACGAGTCCGAGGCAGACGAAATAATTTCGCCCGTCCGACTAAGTGATATTAAAGTGTTAAGGAACCCTAATAAACTGAAGAGTTCTTGAAGGATTCGAATTAGAATTGGAAACGGATTCTTTTCGAGAGAACTAATAACGCGATGACGTGCACGTCACAGATAAGTTTAATTGCACCCAAAGACTTTTAAATTATTACTAACCTACTATTTATATTTAGATCTCTTTGTTTGCATCGAGTGTGGTACGGTACATATGATGACAGTCAGAAAATTTTAGTTTCTCACATTTTACCTTTAAAGGAATGCGAATATTTTAAATTGTAATTTGAATTTATGTGAATATTTACATAACTATTCTTTTTATTTTATTATTTAATTATGACGAAATACAAGTATATTTTTATATGCTATAAACATGATGCTTAAACCATCGAATTCTCAACTGCTATCCAGGAATTATCTGAATAGAAACTTTTTTATAATAGCTACTCACGCAGTCTAAAATGCATCACCATTGTCAAATTTAAATCGCCACGACGAGTTTTCTGTGAGCATTTTTTATTCACTACAATTATGTGGCTATATTTAAAATTTCTTTATGCACTCTATTGGTGCAAATCTTTTTGGATCTTAATTAATCTATCGCAGCTTTCATGTTCCAAATTATGAAGATGAATGAACAGCGTGGTGAAATAAAGTCAACAGCCGCTGCATCTTAATTTTAATATATGTGTAAAACAAGTGTAAAACTTATTCACGGGTGCAGAGCATGTGGCCCTTGTATAAGGCAAACTAAAAAAGTGACGGGTAAAAGCGTCCACTCTTTTACCAATTACATCTTACTGCGATCGCCACCCGTCTGGCATGCGCAACGATTATGTTCCACATTCCCCTTTTAGAAATCCAAGTATTCGTGAAGATAAAAGCGTAAGGCCTATGTTGAGCCCTTTTCGGTTGCCCGGGGTTAAGAAAAATCAAGGGGAAAACATCTTTTTAACTCCTCATTAAAAAAGGAAGGTTATGCAATAGATATTATGATTGTGTAGTCAACGTCACCTTTTAAAAATATTCCTACATCATGAAAGAGAACAACAAAATTGTGCAATAATACGTGAGTTATTTAATTAGAAAAGTAGCTAACAATATTTCAACCAAATTACCACTTACTACATAGAAGTGTATATAAAAAAATACTGCGAAAAAGAAACAGTTAAAGGCATTCTAAATTCAAATGAATTTCTTTTAAAATGTCTGGCCATCAACTTTTTTAATAAGCCACGACCGACGAAGCGGCCAGGATTAACTGGGAAACTTTACTCGTAAAACAAGAAAAATCGTCTAACTGCCAGTATTTCCATCCGAAACTGTTCTAAAGCCGTGTAGTGGACAAAGATCAACCGGATACAGTTTCCGGTTTAAAATTATAACAAATTTTTGTGTGTGGAAATCAATTAATGTAAATATTTAATAAAATATACAAAATTTTACTGGAAAATTTATGTAATAATTCGTATTTAAGTTTTAAGTAATTAAATGTATCTGATCAATATGAACCCTCCAGAAGACCTCGATGATAATGCTTTTTGATGAATGAAAACTTCGCCATCATATATATACCTCTAATAAGTAAATGCAAAGGTTTAGCTTACTAATTTGCACTGGGCCCGCGTGGTCCATGATTCAGGGATAGTATTTCTCACGTCCGCAGGAGTGACCGTCGGTACCCTAAAAATGTCCCGTGGATGGAGCTAAACGGGCAACAACCTTTGGCCAGCATACCTCTCGGCATAAATAATTTGTCTTGCAATTTAACAGCGAAAACAGCGTAAATTTATACGTAAAATATGTGTATTTGATAAGTGTGTAGGTATTTACATTTTTCTTCTTCACTTAACGTTATCCCTCTCCTAATGCTTCCATACTACATTTCTGTTGCCATAATCTTTTAAAATAGAATAGATGGCTTTGATAAGTAATAACCTAACATTGGGAGATGAAATTATAGTGTCGCGAAATAAATATTATTAAATTACAACTTTATAGTTAGCTACAATAGCAGTTATGCAGCTAATGGTTCATAGATGGCGCTTTGAATAATAATCGAAAAAAGTGTTTAAAATGAAAATTGTGATTCCCAGTGAAGTTGTATGTTAATGATACTGATTCCGCGACATCACAATCTGATGTCCTATTTTTAGATAGTTACTATCCAGCTATTATACATAATTATATGAAAAGATTATGGCAACATAAATTTAGTATGAAACCTCGATGGAGGTAGATCGCCTTAAACAAATAATTTTTATTCTGTATTCAAAAATACCTTATGTCAATAATATTAACACAGGATTCTTGGCGCGAACTTGTAAAATGGTGGTTCATTGCAATTTTAGTAATTCGTTAATAATACTGTTATGTGTGTTTTTGTGTTATAATGGTGTGATATAGTGCAAAAAGTGTCACGGACAGTGTTATAGTATCAATTACGCAAAATTGCGAGGGTTTCGACGCGATCCGAAGAGTTTATCATGTCGAGTACATTCGGCATATGGATTCTTTCGGATAATGTTGAAACCAAGGCTGGCCTTTGAAGTTCTCGTCAAGAATCCAAATTAAGCGATAAAATGTACACATTATACATTTTATTGAGAAAGCTGAAGAAATGGCTTCGGCATAGTTTATAACCTCAAAATTTGTTCACCTAATTTTACTCGTCATTGGCTAGATAACCACTGGTTAAAGCCATTATTTAAAAAAAAATATTAACACACAATGCGTACTGTGCCGATTCTAAAAATACATATGCCACTTACCGACCGCCAGTCGACGCTACGTCCTTTGCTTAAAAAGAAAAAGTCACTTTTGAATTTAGAATGAAAACAAAGACAAACTTCGAAAGAACTGATTCAATCAGGCGGGAACCACGTCCGCGCGACCCGACGCGTCGACGAAGACTGAAACACGTCTGAAAATAATTTTGAAAATTCAGAGGGTTGGTAACAACCCCTCATTGCATCCTTCTGGCATTTCCACGAGCTCTTCCTGTGCAGTAATAAGATTTATTTTGCTGCTTTCCTGTGTACCTCTTTTGAACTTTTGACCTTTTTCATTCTGAGTTGAATCGTTTTTGTCATTTAATAGACGGGATTGTTGTGTTTCGCGAGCTAAATGGAACTGAATAGGGGTGGGACAGAGTCTATTTTCGTGGATTGTGCTATAATATGGAAGGCATTTAAATTTAAACGTAACATATCTACATATGGCGGTGTTAAAGGTGTGAATTGCGGTGGGTGCGTTTTGTTGACTTTAACCTTCGGGAAAACCAAAGGTTTTGTTTGAAGAAATACTCGTTGAAGATTTCATCTGGTAAAAAGGTATTCTTTGAGAACAGGGTGTGTGTGTCAGATGGTTTATTGAAGAAAAAAAATTCTCGTAGAAATAAAAAGATAAAAGTTGCAGGAAGTTGTAATTATGGTGTACTGTGAGGGAAGATAGATATTTTATTTATTTACTGAAATTGGTCCAACGCTTGAACAAAATCTCACCTAATGATAAGTGACTATGTGGTCGACGATGTCACGCGTTGGCTTTTCGTTTGAAGAGTCTCAAGTAGGTCCCAAGTAGGTCCCAAGTTATACTTTTCAGGGACGCATGATAAAAGTGGAAACGAAAGGGAATTTCTTCTGAGTACTTGTGAAAATGTGTAAAGGTCTACTGATCTTGTTTTTGATGCCAGAATCAACGTAAATGCGTGTAGCTTCTGCGCCCAATTTTTAGGGTTCCACTTGAGTATGGAACCCTAAAAATAGGGATGACTATTGATTGTTTTTTTTTTGTTTTATTACTGTGCTACGTAACCTGGCACTGATGCGTACGTATGTATACAAAGGACTACCTACGGGATGTAACAGCTCGATCGTAGTCCAACCGGAGCTTGCGAACTAACTATGCGATGACATAAGAGTTAACTTACCAAGCATTTGTGGTACAAGTGATGAATGGCGCGCGTTTTGTTAATTCCATCATCATCATGATGGACGGAACAGACGGAAAACGTCCACTGCTGAACATGGCCCATGATTCGTACCATGTCCCACCCGATGATCGTGAAAGTTTGCGAACAGGTTCGAAAATTATATAGAATTTTTGTCGATTCCGTTTTTGAATTTTTTCCGAATGGTGGAGATGTAGAGTATGAAAACGATAAAATCATATGTCAGCCATTTCGAAACATGATTTTTTTTACATATACAGAAGATAGATCAACAATTGACCTCAATCGCACCTGATGTTAAGTGACGATGAGGTCAACGATGTTACGTGTTGGTCTAGAAGGTGCCTATTTACTCTTCTTTTGAACATTCCCAAGTTGTAGTTTTCGGGGAACACGGAAACCGCACGATAAATGTGGAAGCGAAACGCTTGGTGCGAGCTGCAGGAATATCTACCTCTACAGTTTACAAATGTAACACAATTTTTCGATACCTTTACTAACAACTTAACTTCACATACACTTATAAGGGTTGCGGGGAGAAAGGGTGGAAAATAATGAAGAAAGGCGTTGGTTTCAAGATGCAATTATTTAGTTTCAAGCTATGCAAAGACAGATTCGCGAGGTCACAAAGCCACTCGTATCTGGTAGTAGAAGAAGTACTTGAAGACTATTTTAGTATAAAGTCTTATAAATTAATTTGCTTCCTTAGGTTTTATTGACACATGTGAGTCAACCCAGACTACCTGCCATTGACTATGAAGATACAGTAACAATAGGTAATAAAGAAGTATCAAGTGATAATGATGCTATTGAGGGTCAGTTGCTAAGATCCAATATCGGGCACATAATAATTACACCTCGGACATCGAAAACCGAGACGCCAAGTGGAGGAACTTTCTAGAAGAAACCGAACAAAGGAATGTTAACGATGCGCTCAGTATAAAAGCACATGGAGTGCTGCCAACGTCGCCCATTCCACCACCATCTACTTAAGAGTTAACATTGTAATCAAAATTTTTAATTATTTTAAATAAAATATTTTTAAAGCGATTACCAGTCTCAATTATTTTGACTTGTGTTTCATAATTTTTACGTTCCGTTCCCTAGAACAACGACAACGTTTCGGGACCGATCAATGCGGCGTATCATGAAGAAGGCCTATGTCCAGTAGTGGACGTTTCCCGGATGGTGATGACATGTGTAGTGTGTACACCGTGTTTGAACACTGTCTCGCTTGCGTTGTAGACTTGTGCCGCACCCGACACAGTCGCGAAGTTGAGTAGTAACCTCCGCTGGGGATAGAGCGACGAACGGCAAGTTTGTGATAGATTCACTAAAAACTACCGCCCGGAGCGCGCACGGACGTGTGATACATGCTCCTACGTGTTCTCGCTCGCTGTGAATAATCAACATGTTTGAGTTGCTTGATTTTCTAAAGGTGTCTCTCAGCTGCTTTCTGCGCCTTTGCTCACTAGAACGGGTAATATTTATACTACTCACAAAACAGACACTCTTTTACATATACACTACACATTGTACTAATTATTACATATTTGCACACATTGTAACGGATGAAAATCGTAGTTGAGTTATTTGTAAACGGATTCAAAACATACCCGACTTCTTAGGTGAAGAGCCCCCTCCAGTGGCCATCCGCTATGCATATCGGAGAGGTTAGGGACCTCCAGAGGAACGTCGCCAGTGTTTTCCTCTCGAGATGCATTTCGCTCTTCCCGGGCTGATGTGCCTGCCCTTGTACAGTCATAGAGCGTACTCCGCATCAGAAAGAGGAACACGCCATTTTCACTGCCCTCTCGCGATTGAAACACATCATATCTCACATAGGTGCTATGTTCATACTCACTTACGATGCTGAAAGTAGTAAGTAAATAAGCGTTGTGATTTGTATAAAGGATTGGATGAAATATAAGCTGTCTCAAAATTAAATATAGAATTTAATTTTTTATTTAAAAAGTTAAAATAATTTTAAAAGACGAGAAGACTCTATAAAGTTTAATAAATAAATTTATAATAAATTATTTGAAAGTAATTAAATTATTATTTATTAATTTATTTTGTTGGGGTGATAGAAAAATAAATAAAACTTAAAAAAAATAAGTGAGTTATTGATCCAGAATTTTTGATTAAAAGAAAAAAATACCTTAGGGATAACAGCGTAATTTTTTCTTTTAGTTCAAATAAGAGAAAGAGTTTGCGACCTCGATGTTGGATTAAGATAAAATTTAAATGCAAAAGTTTAAAATTTTGATCTGTTCGATCATTAAAATCTTACATGATCTGAGTTCAAACCGGTGTGAGCCAGGTTGGTTTCTATCTTTAATAAAATAAAATATTTTAGTACGAAAGGATCAAATATTTAAAATAATTTTAAAATAATGAATATTATTAACTTAGGTAACATAGTGGTAGCTAGCTAGCAAAGAAAATGCCCTACCACTAATCAAACTGAGAACCGATACTGGGAGTCGAACCCGGTACCTCCGGGTTGTAAACCCAAGCGTGTAGCCGCTAAGCTACGGAGGAGGTTACGGATACAACGTAACCCGTTGAATTTGAGACGGGCTTGTTACACCTCTACGTTTAGAACCAAATACGTACATATAAAGTGTCGTATTACCCGCAGCCATTTTGCAAATATGAACATAAATACATTACTTACGCAGTGATGGGATGGTTTCGTACCTTTTTATCGATAAAACACATATCGATCATATAACAATAGCAATTTTCAAATAGAAATATACAGGTAGGATTACAAAAGTTGTGTTCTTGGTTTAAATTATCACTGAATTCAACCAAATGGTATAATTTGGATATGGTATAAAATGAATTGGTAGATTATCAGCGCCTACTCCGTTACAATTGCTCCAATAATAGGCCAAGTGTCAGTCGGACTCGCGCACGAAGGGTTCCGTGGGAGCCCACTTAAATATGTATTTTATTCTGTTTTTTAGTATTTCTTGTTATAGCGGCAACAGAAATACATAATCTGTGAAAATTTCAACTGACTAACTATCACGGTTCATGAGACCTGGTGACAGACAGACGGACAGCGAAGTCTTAGTAATAGGGTCCCGTTGGTTACCCTTTGGGTACGGAACCCTAAAAAATGACGAAATAGTAGACTTTGAGATCATACAACAACATTATCATAAAAGTTGTGATTATATTTTATTTTCAAAGTACATGTATGTGGAAATCGAATTTTGCTCGGAATTTTTGGCCAAAAGTACAATTTTCTATTTAATTTATCTTGAGTTTTTTTATAGTAAATTATGAGTTTTGGATTCGAAATTCAATTTTAGTTGTCCTGTGTTATAAAATAAAACTGTAAACCACACAATATCCCCTGTTCTGATACTATTTTGATGTACTTACCAAAACCTTTCACCATTTTTCAGATCCTATCATCTTAGAATATATATTGATTTGATGTGATGAATAGTAAATACTTTAACTGATGAAATACTGGGCAACTTCAAATAAATCTTTAAATCTGAAACAAAGATCTACCGCAGATACCGTTCGCTCTGAATGGTCATTCTTTACTAAAGGGGTACATAGATAAACAGATAACCGTGACGTTTGACAAGGGTCTAAATAAACACTTACTCGTCTAGGTTCAAAAGGTCCCCGTTCCACTGTCTCACCCCCGTTTTCGCCCCAAATGTAAAACTGTCAATAGCACGTCCTTCGCTTCGTTTCGGGTTTTCAAGAGAAAAGGGGTCGATAAATATAAAGAAACACGTGACGTTGATTTTCTAAGTAGAAGTATATTGATGCACTGCGTTTTTTAATAACGAGAAGAATTATGTTCATCTTAGGTTTTGCGATATACATATTCTTTACCTAGTATTAGGTAGGCTAGTGTGGCACACAAATATTTTTAGAAAAAAAATTTTTTTCAAATAAAAAAAATTTTTTTTTGTTGTAAATTCAATTTACACATTTTGTCGGTCAGCTCCACACACACACCTCAATCGATGATATATTAGTGAATTTTGAATGTTAATATAACTGAGACCGTAGCGAAGTTTTGTTCAATTTGTAAACCGACTTCAATAATCGAAATCAACATGTGTCAATGCTGTTATGTAGGTTTATTAATTTATATGTACTATTTGTAAAATTTGTATTTGTATGGGTCTAGTGCCTGAGATATAGTGATAAATAATAAAAAATAATAATAAAGGAGGCGGTTCTCAATTAGACTGTATGTTTATACGTATGTTACGTGATAACTCCGCCAAATATGAATCGATTTTTATAATTATTTTTTGGTTGGTAGAGCATACTTTATAGATTGTGAAATATTATCGAAATTGCTTCAGTACTTTTTGAGAAAATCAACAAAGATAATTGTGCCTCTAAGGGTACATTTTAGGGGATTAATGATGTAGACTTTTAGGGCAGTTGAAGTCGGTTTTTAGCTCTTTTTGTCACCAAAATCCACAGTTGGACATATACCTACTAGATGTTAGGCTTCAAAGACTGGTCCTGAGCAGCTTTTATATACCCATTCTCCACCACCTGTTCCGGTGGTCGATCCATCTAGTGAGAGGTCGGCCTGGTACACATTTACCGCCACTCTTATTTCTAACTCTATCTGGTCTTCGCGCGATGTTTTTTGCCCACAACCACTTCAGCCTACAGACTCTTCGAGCTAAGTTTGTCTAGAGATCCCCTGTTCGTTAATACTTAAATTAAGCGACACACTGGCCTAATAAATTAAACGCACCCACATTATCGACCACATACGCTTTCCATCACTACAGTATCGAGTTTGCATAAACATTTTACGAGGCGCTGTAGACTCTGTCTGTCTGCACGCCACGTAACGTTTTACGGTTACCGCGTGAAACCAGCCTCATATAGGACTGCGACGCCTGTCTAATAAAACCTGACACTCAGCTAAGGTTCTAGGTGCACTAGGCAATCTGGATCACAGCACAGGAAATAGGTTAGAAGTACAATCATATTGTCACCGACCGAACTTTCATTATTTCGAATTTTAAACAGTTTTCTTGTACTGTCTGGAAATAATAAAAAGAGAGACACAGATCTACCTATCTTCGAAACGAGTAGCAGACCGGATAGCATGACGTCAAATGAGGGTTTGCGGGTGTGTGAAAGATAGTGATATATCTATAAGAGAGAGATAAAAAGAGTAAGTTATACCACGTCTAGGAAGTTATTATTCCATTTCTAAGTTATCAATTATCATCTTAGGTGTTTCGTCTAAAAGACTGCCTCATTATATTGAGCTACAAAAAATAAAGCTAACAATCTAAGAATAAAAGTACAGATAAAATTTCTGTTACCATAGTCTTTTAAAATTATAAAATTTTTCTGTCGAAAAACTGGACGTCGTATTATAAATGTCGGGATCATTTTCGTACATTTGTTCTCGACACTATACACTCGTAACTCAAAGTCGTATTCTCATGATGTTCTAGTTTTGAAAGATTATAGTAAAATAAATGTTGTATGGTAAAAATTGTATTTTTTCTTGCCGCTTGGATTCCTGTAAAACAGAAAAATACTCTATCGCATAATTAGGTCCAGCTTGGTAATATCGTTCGTGGTTCACTGAGCGATGACCCTTAAACGTGGCTTGGCTTGGCTTTAAACGTGTCCTGCGTTAGTGAAAGCTAGTATGTGACGTGTTCATATGTAGGCCGTCACTTAATAGAATTGAAGCATAAAGCTATATTACTGTGAATATGGGTTTGGTATAAGTTTCATATCGTGTTTATAACATACCCAAACAGTCGTTGGCCGTATAATCCCGGGTTGGAATAGATTTTACGTTTCCTAAGCGATATATTTAGTGCATATAGTTCTGTGCTTTTCCCGTGGGTAATAGGAAAAAGGGAAATGAGGGAAGAGACTTCCAGATCGACATTAGCGTAGATCCTTCTACCGTCAATATTTTACCTAAGTATGCCGCCAAACCCAAGCGTGAATAACACTATTGTGTTCCGGTCTAGCTTGAAACATCTAGGCGCGCGCTTACCATTTATACGTTTCAAAAAACAGTCATTAAAAATACTACACTAGTTAGTAATACTAACCCAGTTTGACCTGCAAGCGTGTCCATTGCACTCCATATAACTGGTGGAGTGTCACAGGTTTGCGTACGTTGTTGCTAAACAATTAACTCAACAGTAAATTATTGAAACTTTCGTGAGACATTATATACTTGTCAAAAAAAGGCTAACTCACGTGAAACTAGTGTTAGCCGATTCACGTGAGTTAGCCGTTTTTAACAAGAATTAACACACCACTGTCTATGTGAGTCCACTTTGGTTAGCAGAGTAGCATCCACGCTCAGTGTAATAGGCAGCATTAGTTGAAAATTTAGCGAGATTCAGTGCGTTCTAGCTATATTTCTCATGCACTAGTGGGCATCATACTGACATTGTAATTCAAAATACCATCGCTACAGGCCCAGCGCTTAACTGAGTCGGTTCCTGAGGTGAAGCCTCTCCACCCCCGCAGCCCCCGCCCCCTTGCCGCTACCATACCTCAGGAGCCGACTTATTTAAGCGGTAGACCTGTAGCATTTCAGTTGCACTCTGTGGTCTATAAGTGGTAGCCAGTCATCTCTAGACTAAGAAGAGTTTTTGGTAGTATTTTTATGCGTATTTATTGAGGTTCTTGTGGTATAGACCTATTAAGGATACCTATATATCGGCTTTGTAAAGATCAAAGGGAAGGGATGAAGCATAAATCATGAATCCATCTAGGACAGTATTCGGGCTTACAAATATTATACGCGCCGGTTCACTCTTTACATAAATCCAAGTTGCTTATTAAGTCCACAATTTCGCCTGCGCGTTTTTATTTCACGAGAACACTGCGAAAAAACAATATGCTACGTAATGATTCGTGTTTCTTTATGTTACCCCTTATTATTTATTCGTACCCTATTCACCTTTAAATTCATTCAGGAGGGGAATCCCATCAAATCCCGTGGTCTCCTGAGAAGTAGTCAAGGAGTATTTCTTCCACAGGATAATTATCAAAACTAGGCCACTGTTGTGTCTTACTCGTTTAAATAACATCTTGAATTATAATGCAAAGATGTTTATTTTGAATCTATTTTATACTGGAGTTTCAGAAATAACTGTAAATGAATTTTAAATTGTTGTGTTACTTATTACGCATTTCTGGTTCTGTATATATCAAACTATAATCAAAAGGGATGTGCAATTCTTACCAAAAAATCTAATTTTCGATTTCGATTCGAGACTCGATTAAAGATGATGATCTTTGCAAGGCAAAGAGCAAGGGGCATACCATCAGCCTCCCAATCAGCCGTCTGGTTGACTATTGCATACCTAAAGATCGTCAAGACGGATCATACCCAAAAGCACAAGAAGGTCCAATCCCAAATAAAGTTAGTAAAGAGGCAAGAGGAAGACAATCTCGATTCTTTGGTTACATAATACAATAGTACACAAATTCTGACTCAGTGCTGGAAGCTGCTTCCACCGTTTATGTCTTAAGCGTAATCTCCGTACAGTTCTAAGAGCTCTATTCCATGTGCTTTATTACAAGTAGTTGATATAGCTACTTAAGTACCGCAAGTGGGTAATGTATTTGAGGAATACGGTCGGTAACTTAAGCGAGCGTCCTTTGATGCACTTTTCTATTTAAATTGAGTTTGAACTTGGCCCTAATCTTTTCTGACAAGTGTTGATAGATTGAAATCGTGCACAAAAGTGATGGCAGTTTAGCGACAGACTTAGATAAAATTGTGGTAGCTGGACAGGCGGACATATAATGCACTGCCTCCTACCAAACCGAGCACCACAATAAAAGTCCCCGTGAAAATCGAACCCGCATTCTTCGGATTGCGAGTCGACTAAAATTTAGGCTAGACCTTCCGTATTTTATAACGGGCAGTGAAACAAATGAGTTCATTCGATACCACCAATTAATAAGGAGCCGGGAGGGAATGGCATGGTTCTCATGTTATAAGGCAGTGTTAACCAACCGGAACCACCAGTGGTTCAAGAAAAAGGAAGAAAAAAAATAAAGTCTACGAAGCAAGCTACAACCTATGCTAATGTGAAAATTCTAAGCTTTGTTTGTTTGTCCTATAAGCTAAGTAATCCCATAAGGATACAGTGATGCCTTTTCTTTTTGAGTTACGGAACCCCCAAAACTAGCTTTTGATACTCCAGCCTTATATACGTACAAACTCTTTACAAATGTGCCTAGATATTTATGAAGCTGGCCGCAAATAATTTTTTTTGGTCTCACTCTAAACGTTTGCTTTGATTGATTGAACAACACAGCAAAAAAAGCGATAGAATTTCCATACAGATAGAAACTCGATGCTTTCACAGGCCATGTATTGCATCAAATTGCAGCACAAGACTATACGACGAGGCACCGAGCTGCGCCGAAGGCATTTAGCCGCGTTTCCGACTAATTTATATCTTTGCTCTGTATTGTATTGCCAGGGCATTGTGTTTTAAATAGAGAACGAATTGATTTTCTATTTTAAAAGCCTTGTTATCAGGCTCTGGCTAGGCTATCCGCAGTCCATAACTCGACTAAGGAAAAATTGATTATCCGAACTCTTTATGTTTCCCAAAAAATAAAACTTGGGGGTTTAAATTAAAGAGTCTACTGAGTGAACTAAAGCCACTGACATAGTAGTAAGCAACATGACATGTCTGTAGTCTATCAGTTAGCTGTTTATCTCAGGAACTAATGTAGCTATTGACTTGAAATTTGGAACAGTTATGGGAAATATTGACCTACAGTGGTTCATCTGAAATAACTGATACAACATTTTTATTTATATTTAAAAGGGATAAAAGTAAGAGGTCGAAATTTCTGAGTAGAGTCACTAGGTCAAGTGAGGTATTGTATAAATTGGGTTTGTTTGTAAGTTCTAAAACGGATTTTTATTATTTTCTTTCTCGCATAGTTCTTGACTTCTTGAAAATGGAAAAAATGTGTGTATATATACAATTACCTTTTTATATCTCTGCAGTTTCCAAAGTGAAATATCAGAAATAATCTGGAAATATTACAAGAAAACCATATCTCTATGTAGTAAGTATAGTTTTTGAGGAATTGGCAAAAAAACTAGACAAACTTAGTTATGCAGTAGAGTGGACCTTATTTCTACGTATCTGTAAGTTTCAAATATTTTTTTAGAATTATTTATTCACATGTGACGTAGCACTTCAATGAATGGTAGCCAAACTAAATTTATCCACTTCAACGACATCGGATGTTTCGGAAACTTTCACTGGAAACGCGTAAATCTGATAGCAAAGTTAGTATTTGAAACTCGCACAGAGCAAGTTTTAATGTATGTCTGTTGTTCAGTCTCTCGTGTTTCATATTGTATGCTTCTGGAGTGGATTACTTAGTACGCCTAACTTATCTGTAGCTACGGCTCTTAAATAACGTACAGCTGTTTGTCTTCAATCCGTACAAATTGCAATAAACATTTCATTCAAATGTATGTTTGTAATTTTTACACTCGACTTATCAGCCCGTGTGTCTCCACTGCTGAAGATAGGCCCCTCCTAACGTGTGCCACTCCTTCCGGTCCTCAGTCCTCCTCATCCACTCGCTCCCTGCTATCTTCTTCAGGTGGTCTGACCAGTGTGCTAGAGGCGAGTGTCTCCCAGTCTCAGGTCTGCACTCGAGCACCTTTCTGCTCTAACTGTACTTCTGTCTGTCTGTCTGTTTTTGTAATTTTCATTATTTCAGTAGTTTATTTGACACATGATTGGAATCTACATGTCAGCCGTAGGACTGTGGGTCTGTGAGTCAAGGTCACAACTGAATAGGCTCCAAGACACAAGGATTAGTTAGCATAATAACATAAATATAACGACAGCAGGTGCTGAAACATTTTGTAATCTTAAAAGCGATTTTAATGAGATATAGTTTAAAAGTATACTTTTCCGATCCTTGCCAAATTTCAGGATTCTGGGTCAATGGTTCAACCTATAAGTTAAGAAGCTCTTTCAAACGAAATCGTCAAAATAAGAGGCATAAACGGCCGTATAATTATTGTGTTTACTTCGAAGTTTGAATTTTTCACAGATTGAAGAGATTGCAGACTTGAGTACTTGATATTACTTTGAATTTGATACCTCCGCATGTATAAAAAGGTTTTGACAGACAGACAGGCGCACAGACGGACAACTAAGTGATCATTTAGGGGTTCATTTTTCCTTTTGAGGTATACGGAACCCTAACAGCGAATTTCAAAATTAAGAAAAAATACAAATATTTATAAAAATAAGCAGATAAAATTAGCTTTATTTCTAAGGTTTAAGTATAAATTTAACATAATTACAATATTATCTTATGACTAAAAAATGTTTTTATACAGTACAGTTATAATTACGCTCTTTACTATTCGAAATTAATATTACGTTACGTCTAATTCACTGTGAAAACTACATCACTAAATATAAGATATACTTTTGGTATTCTAAAAACCGTAAAGCTTCGATAATTAAAAACAACAACAACTAGGAACTGTGTATGTACGCCTGCGTAAAAAAAATCACTTTTGTTTTATGTTACATTCTTCCTTTCTTGTCCCTGCAGTGTGTTGAAGGAAATATCAATTAAAGGTGAATATGACATGGAGAAAAAGGGGTATATATTTTTGAACCCAAGTCTAGGTATTTTAAACATTAATAAAAATTAAACCCTGTTTAAACGAAATTTCGATTACCTTATTATGGCTTATGGCCTGTGTGGCCAGCTGTCTATACGCTTGGAATAACAATCCGGAGATCCTGGGTTCGATTCCCAGGTGGGCTACCTACTCGGTTTGGTTGGTGTTATTGTCTATGTCCTCCTGGCTAGCTACCACCAGGCTCCATAAGTCTGCCGCCAAACAGTAGCAGAGCCAGCACCCCATTTGCTTGAGGCTTCTGGATGCGCACACTTACCATTCAACGGCTTTATCGTCACTTACCATCAGGAGATATGTAGACCAAGTGCAAACATAAAAAAAATTGATTTATGTGTATACAGTAAAAGGCTAGTTATGCTTCAGCTACGTTAAAATCCAATTCAATTGTCATATCTTTGGAACTGAATCAATATCACAAGATATGTCGTGACAGCTCCGATTACCTGAAACAAATTACTTTCAGTTACAAATTTCATTATGTGCGTAAAATGAAATCTTTTCTGTAGGCGGTACTTCATTATTGCATTAGCTTTTGCCCGCGATTTCGTCTGCGTGAACTTTGGAAAATATCCCACGGGAACGAAAGAATAGATCGGTATGTCCTTTACCAGCGCTTCAACTATCCATATACAAAAAAATTAATCATTCTGATCCTCCGTTACGACTGTAAGGAAACAATCAAACAGAATCACTTTCGCATTTATAATTTTCGTGTCGATTGTCATCGGATTTACACTGTAACGGACATCAAGACAAATTAAACGAGCCCAATCATTGTCTTGGCTTTAGCTTTTCATGGCTTGTCATGACTTGGTTAGAAGCTTCCTTCCGTCTTCATCATCAGTCGTTGGATACCAAACATGGTTATAGAGTTTGTCCAGACAAATCAAACGATTCAAGCGTCAAAGCAAAGCGTCGGTGGCGCAATGGATAAGGCGCGGACTCTCAATCTGAGGGTACCGGGTTCGAATCCAGCCGTGTACCTATGAGTTGTTTTTCAATTCAAGTACATTATCCGATTGCTTAACGGTGAAGGAAAACATCGTGAGGAAACCTGCATGTCTTGAACAAGGCATGTGAAGTCCGCCGATCCGCACTGGGCCCGCGTGGTGGACTATGGCCCATACACTCTCTGTAGGAGGGTAGGCCTGAGCCCCAGCAGTGGGGACGTATATAGGCTGTTGATGATGATGATGTACTACAAAAAAGTAGCCCATGACCCCATGACCCTCTGCAAATTCTAACAAGTTCGGTTCTGCTGTTTGGTCATAAATAAGCAACAAATATTCATCATCTAGTTATTTTCACAATATACGTGTAATATGCAAAACTTTTGGTTAATGGAAATACATTTAATTATGTTAGTAGTAGTCAGTACCACAGAGTATTTAAACAAAGTTTTAATTTAAATATAAACTTAGCTTTTGTGTGGTATCCTTCTCTGAATGTACCAGGCGATCATAACTTCGAAAGAGGTGAACTTACAGAAGCCACAAGCGGTCGATCCAGCGTGCACATCCCCAGGGGCGAGTACGAGACCGTCTGAAGCATCAGTTGTCGCGAGAACAACTCCAGGCGAGAAGGCAGCGTGCCGGTGGAGGGCGCCGATATCATTAATCGGCAGACTAGCTCCTCTGTTCTTTTGCCCTGGTAACAAATAAATATATTCCTTATTAGGAATCATTCATATTATTTATTTCCTTCCTGTGCGACAAATCTATCAGTGAAATATCGAAATTGGATCGTAAAATCAATAACATGAATCATTCGATAAACCCTATACAAAGCACTGTTTATCATCATTTATGTCGGCTGGTTCAGCTTACTGTTGAATCAGCGAATGGCTTATAAACGTAGGCATTAGGGAGATTTGCTGTAAGCACCACTCTTATCATGCATTTATTTTTGCCATCATTTTACTTGTCGATTATTAAATATCATTTAAGTTCCAGTTCCAGTATGCAGCAAAGAATAAGCTCAAGCTTTCCGTGAAGAGGATTTGTCATAGTAACTTTAGTGGTAAATAAGTAGACACAACTGCCCATACTCTTGAATGTTCCCATTCACCTTTCACGGCCATGAGAATACTTTTGAGGTAGGTCTATTGAAAACGGTTCAACAATTCCAGATGCCTAATCTGTTATTTGGTCATTCCTTGTCTGTCTTTTGCTGAAGATAGTCCTCCGCCAACGTGCTACGGTTTCCTCTAGTAGTCCTCCTCACCCACTCGCTTATCGCTATCTTCCTCAGGTCATCACTCCAGAACCTTTCCGCGACAGTGACTGTCTGTTTGTCGATAGATGTGACCTGCTCATTGACACTTTAGCTTGCTGATAACTGAATTTATCAAGCAAGGATATTTCAAGCATAGCCCTCTACATCGCTGTGCAACTTTAAAGCGGCGGACAAGCTTCCATGAGAGCGTCCATGTCTTTGCCGCGTAAGTCATGACCGGGAGAATCACATTCATCATCATCAACAGCCTATATATGGTCCCCACTGGAGGGGCTCAGGCCTACTCTCCTACAGAGAGTGTATGGGCCATAGTCCACCACGCGGGCCCAGTGCGGATCGGCGGACTTCACATGCCTGTTCAAGACATGCAGGTTTCCTCACGATGTTTTCCTTCACCGTTAAGCAATCGGATAATGTACTTGAATTGAAAAACAACTCATAGGTACACGGCTGGATTCGAACCCGGTACCCTCAGATTGAGAGTCCGCGCCTTATCCACTGCGCCACCGACGCTTATACGCATCTGCTATTTCACGACCACGCTTTCATAGAGAGCGCGCGCTAGGTCGTGTATGTTTATTCTTCATGTTTAAATGTATTTTATTGTGGGTTAGTTGACCATGTGATTGTGCTCCTTATATTGTTTTATCTGCAGTAGTAATCGTCTTGACATACCTCGATGATGGTGTAGTGGCAAGGTTCAACCACTACAAACATCCGCAGTATATGAGTGGCGCACCACAGGAACTGAAGAATGAGGAAATGTATTCTGTTTGTTGATACAACTGAAAAACAAACAACCACACACTTAAAACATAGTCATTCAAGGTTCAGGTGCAGGAGACTTACGCTCAAGATGGCTTAATGTTTAAAACCTATTGGAGTTAAGGTGATTTTTTGAAATAAACTGCCTTTTAGTGTGTAATGCTCTGAAAGATCGTGAGAACCTCGAAGTAAAGTATGTAGTTATTTATTACTTTATCTTCATTTTGCAAGAACCAGACACGCGATTCAATGATACTGGCTCGACAGATTTTATTTTCGGAAGGACTTCTTAAAAATTATATTTCCTCAGATTATTGTTAAACAACTTATGGCATGCAAATCTAAATGCTTGCTTAAAGTGAGCTCAAACTTATGGGGTCTCCACCCAACCCAAGGCCAATTGGATAATTCTACCTCCTGATTTCAAGCACAGGTCAATTTGGTCGGTGACGGTCGTTCGTCTACGGATTTCCTCATTCCGGGTTCTATTGCGTAGAGAAATTCTGAGCATAGCTCGTTCAACAGCTCTCTTAGTTACTGAGTGAGCCAAGTCTACAAAAACAAAATAAAATACTAACTGATCTCCATAATTAGAAAGTATGGGGTGACGATAAGGTGTAGGAGGGTGGACACAAGAATGACTATCAGCGGCAACCCATAGCTGTCGTCGATGCGATGCACCACGTCACACAGAGAGCCGTGGAGAGTGGCCAAGCGACGTATGGCCTCGCATGGGGTGACCAGCAGACGTGGCTCTCCCGCTGCTGAAATATAGACAGCATCGTGTTTAGCTTATTTGATTGCTTGTATAAATATATATATACTAAGAACGAATAATTTCTACATCTTTGTCATTGTTCATTCTGTATTGTATTTCAATTCAGTTGTGTGTGTTTTCAACTGACTTCAAAAAGGAGGAGGATCTTAACTCGACTGTATGATTTTTGTATGGTTCTTTTTTGTTTGGTAGAACATACTTCAGAGGTGGTCTCGTATAAATTTTATCGAAATTGATTGAGCGCTTTTCGAGAAAATTAACGAAAACATATGCACTCAGATAATTCTACCTGTAAGGGTGAACATTTTTAAGGCAGTTGAATTCGGTTTTCAGTTCTTTTTGAACGCGTTAATTATGTAAAAATCGATAGCTGTAAATCCAAAGGCCTCTGTAGCGTAGTTGTTTGAGCGTTAGACTCTAACGCGCAACAGACACAGAAGGTACCGGGTTCGCTTCCCGGTGTCAGGCTCAGGCTCAGGAAAGTCTTAAAAATAATTTTGTGAGACTTTCCTGAGTTTGGTTAGGACAGTGAAGAAACTTCAATGACATCCTCACCGTTCCTCTTAATAATAACAGGATGTTCTTTTCCTGGCAGCGAGTCTACCAACAGACTCACGTTGGCTGACCGCTCCGAGTCCGCCGGACACACTCGGATAGCGAAGATGTTCAGAGGTATTGGCTCTTTGATCTTCTCCACTGAAAATTCGTAAAACCAATCAAATCTCGAGGAGTTATTTGCACTAGGAGTTTGTATCGTTTTCTTAACGCAAAGAGGTTATATACCATGAAGATAGAGGTCGAATATATTGGTGTGTTCTAAATTCAAACACCAAAATTGAAGTGCTTTTTATTCACTGTTTTCATTGAATAAAATAAGGTTTTTTTTATTCTTATTTTGAACGACACGTTCATGACAAAACAGGGCCGTATTCAGTGTTGAAACATAGTACACATATGCACGAGTACCTACACGGCAATGACACGTGCCTCGCGGTGAGAGCGAGCGCGTCGTTGACGGCCCGGAAGCGCGCGCGCAGGGAGAGCGCCGTGAACGCGAACTGCAGCTCCAGCAGCATCACCACGTACCACAGCAGGTAGAACCCAATGTAGTTAAGCACCACCTCCCCTGAAACATGGACGAATATAGGTACTAGATAATAAGGAGAATGTCACAAAAATATCTCATCATAATCAACAACCTATGTCACCCTCTCGAACCGCCTTGGAAATATTTAAATAACATTAAAATTTTCTCTCATAATCATAATCATCTTTTGTTTTGTTTATATATATTAGATTTGTCTGCAGGAACGTTTATAAAAAATATTTGTATAACAGGAACGTGTGTGTGTGTGACATTGGCTTTGCCTACAACAGAGGTCGTTGAATATTTAGTAATGTGTAAATTAGTTTTGTTCGATCTAAGTTGAAATATGTATAACATGATTAGTGAATGAACTTATTATTATTATGTATGTTCCCACTGCACGGGCTCGGCTCCCATTTACCATGGGGTTATTCTAAACGAGTCTGGGGTCCCAATATAGCTTTAGAGTCCGTGGGAAATTCATCCATCTTCAGTGGACGCGTTTCAAGTGTACCGCTGCAGATACTGGCTAAAATAAAAAACAGGAATAACAGTGGGAGCAAAGACGAGGTGGGAATGCACGGGCTCAGGCTTACTCTCCTACAGAGTGTATGGGTCATAGTCCACCACGCTGGCCCAGTGCGGATTGGTAGACTTCACACACACCTTTGAATTGTTTATCGGGTTTGCAGGTTTCCTCACGATGTTTTCCTTCACACACACACGGACTATTCATCCGATCGGGATAAAAAGTAGCTAGCAGCTAGTAGTGTAACTAATCCGACTGGGTTTTATATTTATAATACATTGAAAACTTTTGTTTGATACCAAACGCAAGTTATATCTACTCGTATGCCAATAGTCTCGCCGCCTTGTCCATCCGTTGCAACTTGTCTGCGTGAAATAAAAAAACACAAACCAACTTTTTAAATATTCGTGTGTTAATGCTAGCTCACATGTCCTGTCCAGTCTCTTAGCTTGCATAGCGTAGAAGTAGAAGTCATCAGCAATTAGCACTGTGAAGAATACAAGGATAGCTAGCAGCATGGCGCAGAGCTTCCTTTCATTGACTACTGAGTACTGAGCACCAATGCTGGTATCCACCTGGAATGAGAGGGAGATATTGTGATGGTTACCAAAGAGTTTTAGGGCTGTAAGTAAACTAAAGGGATACTTAAGAAAGAAAGAAAAACTTTATTTCGACATGTTAAACTAACTTATACTCTAAATTTTAAAAAAAAATTATGACGTGCCAAAAAAGGTTCCCATTCAGCTTATTGTCGCAGCAGATAGCCTGCTGCGACGCTGATCTTCCGTGGGGCTTGAGAATTTTTATCCTATTGAAAACAATAATAAATGTTTTAAGAGTTAACACACTTTTTAGAAGTCATAGAGACATGCTAGTTTGCGAAATTGAAGTCCGGAAATTGTTATTAATATTTCGTCTTGCATCAACGTTCAACAAAATAGTAGCGGTCAGAAAAACCACTAAGTTGCATTCATTTATTGAGACCAAGCGATTAATATGATATTATTCATAATGCCCGCGCAGTTTGAAAAATGACCAGCAGTAGAAGTATGGTAAGGTATACTAAAGTGGAACTGAGTGTGGCCGAGAGGACCGGGGTGGTCCAGGGCGACCCGAGTACTCAAGATACTGTAAGATGCTGCAATATTTTACAATACGGTATCTTTAAATGACATACAACAATATCATCTTCGTGTATAATGTGGTGATTAGTCAGCGCATGTCACTGTACTGTAATCTGTATGCCGAATAAATTATTTCTATTCTATTCTACATATCTGTTTCTCCCCGCGTCCGGACAAATATACCTAAATTATCAAATAGCGCGACAATAACGTAGTTAAAATCATAATGCATAATGACCAGACACTGTAATAAATAACGTAGTTTAAATACTTAGCCTGTTTTGACTTGCCTTTATTCATACTAACTAGAAACGTCTATGGGAAGTTGTAAAGGATGTCACAAATACCCAAAAACCAAAGGAGTCGTCCTTAGAACTTTTAACCCTTTCTGAATCACCTACGGAGTCAGTGAACATTGTCAACAATTATTTTATCAGTGTAGGCAAATCACTTGCTGAAAGTGCATGCAGCAGTGTATGTACCAGCACTAATCTTTTTCCGATTACCCCAGAATCTTTTGTGCTACTTGATACAGAGGAAGCAGAAGTGGAGCGAATAATCTCATCTTTAAGGACTGATTGTGCTATTGGCATTGACAGACTCTCCGCCAGTATCATTAAAGAAAGTAAAACATCCCTTGTTCCACCTCTCACTTACATTTTTAACCTATGCCTTAAGACTGGTATTTTCCCAGACGCATTTAAAAAAGCGATCATCCATCCCATACACAAAGCTGGGGATAAGGACCGTGCCAATAACTATCGCCCCATCTCGGTACTTACATCATTGTCCAAAATCTTAGAAAGAATAATGAACAACCGTTTAACGAAATTTCTAGAAAGTAAAAACATTCTCTCCGATAATCAATACGGTTTTCGCACTGGCAGATCCACAAACGATGCAGTTAATAACCTAGTTGAAACAGTTGTTAAATCTCTAGATAAAGGTAAAAAATCGTTAGCAATCTTCTTAGATCTTGCGAAAGCTTTCGATTCGATCCCGATACCTAGACTAATCTCAAAACTAGAAGCGATAGGTATTAGGGGCACCCAACTCGCATTATTCAGCGATTACCTCCAAAACAGAACCCAGCAAGTCAAGATTGGGGATCACATCAGTTCCCCGCTACAAATAGAGTTTGGTGTCCCTCAGGGAAGCATTCTTGGGCCAACGCTATTTCTGACCTACATCAACGACATTTGTAACACGGAAATAGACTCTGGTAAACTCTTTGCCTATGCTGATGACACTGCATTAGTGTTTTCTGCAGAAAACTGGGATAGCGCATTTAGACAAGCACAAAAAGGCTTTAATAAAATCTTTCAAGCTCTTTCGGAAAATGGACTGACGCTAAACATTGGCAAAACTAAGTACATGACATTTTCTTTAACCAGTCGAAACTTACCATCTGAACATAAATACAAAATTCAGGCTCATCGTTGTTATCCCACGGGAACTTTAATTTGTCACTGTCCTAACCTGGAAAAAAACGGATACATACAAGTACTTAGGTGTTATAATCGATAATAAGTTGACCTTCCGATACCATGTCGAACTTCTATCAGGCCGTACTAGGAAACTAATTTATACTTTTAAGCACCTCAGGCACATAGCTGACAACATTACCATAAAACAGGTTTACTACTCTCTTTGTCAATCCCTTCTAACATATTGCATTACCTCTTGGGGTGGTACATATAAAAGCTATCTTATTAAACTAGAACGATCGCAACGGGCTGTACTAAAGGTCTGCACATTCAAGCCATACCGTTATCCAACTAAAGAATTATATACTTTTTGTGAAGTCTTGTCTGTCAGAAAACTATTTATTCTTCAAACCATTCTTCAAAAACACGCTGAAAAGCTTAACCCGATCCCAACAAGTCAACGTAGGTGCTTTGTTCCCCCTGACATACACCCCAAGACCACCTTTTCACGCAGATTTTATTGCTTTCTGGGCAGCTTTTTATACAATAGAGTGTACCAGAACCTTAAACTGTATCTACACACTAAAACAAAGTATGAGTGTAAAAAACTCGTCTCCCAATGGTTACTTGCTCTTGGTTACGGTGAAGCAGAAGACTTATTACATCCCGTAAAGTAACCTCTATGGCCATTTCAGACAGACAGACAGACAGACAGACAGACAGACAGACAGACAGACAGACAGACAGACAGACATACACACACCACACCACACAACACACACACACACACACACACACACACACACACACACACACACACACACACACACACACACACACACACACACACACACACACACACACACACACACACACACACACACACACACACACACACACACACACACACACACACACACACACACACACACACACACACACACACACACACACACACACACACACACACACACACACACACACACACACACACACACACACACACACACACACACACACACACACACACACACACACACACACACACACACACACACACACACACACACACACACACACACACACACACACACACACACACACACACACACACACACACACACACACACACACACACACACACACACACACACACACACACACACACACACACACACACACACACACACACACACACACACACACACACACACACACACCACACACTCCACGTACTTGTGTATATATATAGACAATAATTCCGTGCGGGGAGACCTGGTTACCCATAGCACAGGCCTCGAGCTTAGTCTGGGAACCAGTTCTCTCACAACTACTATATTACTTGTAGTATTAAAATGTAACTTGATATATGACGTTGTGGAGAGAAGAAATAAAAACATATTTAAAAAAAAAAAAAAAAAAAAATACTGCCCGGGCGGGCATAGTAAAAAGTGGGCATTTTTACTATGCCCGGGAAGTATGAATAAAGGCCAGTAATTCGGTCCATAAATTAGCACACCTATTTTACCTACTTACAGAAGCAATGCTGTCCATGAACTTCAGAAGTTTCCTCATCCGTCTCGGGGCACCGTATACGCCGGCTCCAGCTGTGGCCACGACTACCAGGACATCACAGGTGGAGACAAGTTGCGACATCTTGGAGGACATACGGACCGACCGCTCGGTTCCGACGGAGATCTCGGCCACCAACCCGAATATTGTGCAGCTGACTGGAACAGATGATTGGGAACCTCAATACAATATGAGACTACATAATGAGGGTGTCAGTATAATAATCACGCCGTGTTATCAGCTTTACAAGTCCACTGTTGAACATGATATCACTTAAATTGACAGTGTAAAAGAACTGCTGAAGCTGTTTGCTGCGAGGATGTTTGTTTTAAGACCAGTGGGAACTAATTGTTCGATCGGTATAGTTTAAGATCCGACGTAAGAGTGAAGGACGACCTTACTTCGGATCCTACACTAGTATAAAAAGTAGTCTGTATCCTTTTGCGACCCTTCAGTGATCCCTATACCAAAACTAAATTTTTGTTTTAATTATCATTAATTAAGGGTTTGAAATTTACCTTCATCTCACTCGATAGTCAGTGACGATAAGGCCGTATGAAAACAGTACAAACTAACACTACACAGTATGATTGTTATAATTGGAAGTGGCCGTTCAGGGAAGTGGCCGTTCACGGTAAGTGGGCGTTCAAGGAAGTGGCCGTTCATGGGGGAAGTGGCCGTTCATTTGAATTGGCCCTAAGTGACCGGAACCGTATGAATCACGCTAACCACTTGATGGTTAGTGGAAACATAATTTCAATTACATCCATCTTAAAATACTTCCTGACTATTTTAGAATTTCCCGAGACTGAAAATACTGACAGCGACACCTATTTATATTGTGAAAATTTCAGCGAGTTACACCATGTAGTTGCGAAGGTAACTCCAAAGTACACCTAGGTGTCAATAGATGGCGCTCTTAGCATTTAGTACTAGCTAGTAAAATGATGAAGAATAAACTATAGTCTTTAAATCGGTTTCATATAATTTTGGCGTTTTTAGGGATCCGTACCGATATGAATAATTAACGTAGTGAAAATCATAAATTAACAAAATTGTTCGCACTAAGAATAAGCCAACAGGCGCTGGAATAGTTTGTAATCATTAAATTTGAATGACATATAATTTTAAAACCTTCTACTTTTCAGATTTGTTTCTATACTTGTACTGGAAGATCTTGCTTTATGCCAAATTTCATGATTATAAGAGATGAGTCAGAGAAGAGATCAATGAGAAGTATCCTATAGGTTTTGTCCTTCTTCATCTAAACGCGGCTTAAACAGAGTGGCAGGGGTATCATAGGGTACATGATGTCTTCTTCTGCTGAAGATCAAGTGGTTTTCTGAGTCAGCGAGGTAACTATAAGTATATTTACCTAGAATTGTAACCAGAATGTAGCTGTATACACACATGGTACTCGACAATGATATCGTGGTACCATTGCCTCTTGTCTCGAACTTGAGAGGCGCCAGTCCGAAGTAGCTCGATATCTGTAATTAATTACAAAACAAGATCTTTAGTAAAGTTCAGGATGCATTTATATTGGTACATTTTATCACGTTTTTTTTTATTGAGTTTCCATGATTACAGAGCAATTGAATTGACAAGTCGAGCTGGAAGGTTTTCGGTATTCCTAACGCTTACATAGTCACACATTACTATCATTACTCACTACAAATTCACTTCGACTTTACACTCACGTTGTCACTGCGTTTTGTCCGAGAATTACTTATTTTTATATTGCCAATTGTATCAATATAAATGACCACAAAAATTTCAAAACATTTATGAATTTTAGGATGGTTACAAAATAATTATTATTTTCAGCTCGATAATCAATTGTAGTACTAGGAAATTATTAAATATGTAAGTATGCAAGTTGGTGGTTAACTAAAAATTGACTAGGTGGTAATTTGATGCTAAAAAAGAAACTTAATTTTTTAAAGCAAAATGTCAAATACGCTAGTAAGTATTTTCTGTTCATAGTTTGTAGAAGTAAAAGTATGTGCCTTGAAGACATCGGTTGTAGCGCTCGGAAAATACATAAGCCGTCAATTCTACTCATGCCCATAGCTGTACGCATAATAAATGAAGAAGCGAATCGCTTCGTGCAAAATGGTGGAACGTAAACTAAGTAGGAGTGGAACCTAGTCGTTCTTTTGTTTGATCGATTGTAAAACTAGGACGGTGGAATTACGTCGTGTAATGCGAGCTACTCTCTCCGGAATGAAGCTTGTAGAAGAAAGAAAGGTTGAATATTTTCCAGGCTTTGTAGCTTACCACTTATCAGTTGTCTCTTGTGTGCTGTCAACAATTATATATGTTGTCGTAGTGTATTTGTTTGACAGCCTTCTTGGCTTAATGGCTTCATGCTTGGAGTTACAATCCCGATGTCCCAGGTTCCATTCCCAGTGGGGATGCCTAGCATGGCATTTTCTATGTCTGCCTGGCTAGCTACCACCATGTTACCTAGCGGTCTTCGTGGCACAGTTGGCTAAGCGTGACGTGCAAACAAGCAGAAGGTCCCGAGTTCGCTTCCCGGTGGAAACATTTTCAAAAAAAATAACTTTGTGAGATTTTCCCCAGTTTGGCTAGGAAAATGCAGGCTGAATCACCTGATTGTCTGAACAGTAAGATGATTCTGTGCTCCAGAAGGCACGTTAATCCGTTGTTACCGGTTACTATCTACGACAGGTAGTAGCTACATGAGACATGTCAGAGGACTATGGCGGATCTACAACTCTGACACTAGGGTTTGTGTGGTCGGTCATCGGCCATACAACCTACACGATAAGATGAAGAAGACCTAAGTCTGCTGCTAAACATCAGTATAAATAGCACTGTTGTGTTCCGGTATGAAAGGTAGCAGAGCTGACGCCTCTTTAGGTTGAGGCTTCTGGGAGCGCACGCTTATCGTCACTTACCATCAGGTGAGATGAAGGCCAAGTACAAACCCATCGTACGTTAAACAAATGTACCCTGAGTATGAATGCGTGTGCGCCGCCCACGACGCAGTAGTCGGGGGCGCGGTCCTCCCCCGGCGCCGGCACAGTGGCTGCAGCGGTGTCCTCATCCCTTAATGAATCCACGCCTGGAGTAAAGTATTACAAATTAGTTTTAATACAATACCAGTATTATAAGTAATAGCAGATGAAGTCGCGAACTCTATTCTAGTCAGTTGTTTTGATTGACAGACCCAGTATTAAACATGATTTTTAGGGTTCCGTACCCGAAGGGTAACCAACGGGACCCTATTACTAAGACTCCGCTGTCCGTCCGTCTATCACCAGGCTGTATCTCATGAACCATGATAGTTAGACAGATATTTAAGGGGGCTCCACAACAAACGTGATTTGAGACGTGTGTTTTAAAGTCACAGTACGCCATCTAGTGACGCACTTGGCCGGTTTAAAAAAAATTACACTACCCTCCTCTTTCTTGCGAAAGGTATTACCACTACTACTTAACCTCCGCTGTCCGTCCGTCCGTCTGTCAGCGGACTGAATCTCACGATCCGTAACGGGTATACAGTTGAAATTTTCACACGATGTGTATTTCAATTGTCGCTATAACAAAGAGTAAATAGTAACAATAAATTGAACATAGAATGGGGGCCCCATACTAGAAACATGTTATTATGATTACAAACTTAACTTTGCAGTTGAAAGCCATACATCAGATATGCAATTTAACTGCAAAGTAAAGTTGGTTTTACTTGAGTAGAGAGAGCCTTTTGAAGTAATAGTGGCAACAACTAATGACGCGGAGCAAAATTAAAGCGAAAATTTTTGTATTTAGGAGCATTCGTTGAAGCATTGTTCGGTGGGTATTATTTATAATTTTCAGTTAATTACGTATATTCTGTACGGAACCCTAGTACACATTCATCCGCATTTAGTTGTGGCATCTCGTAGCGACATACGAAAAACCAGATTTCTAAAGTGCAATCTTATAAATTACTATAACACATTCAAACGCTTTGTATTTTGAGGAGCGGGCCATGATGTCGCAGTTTATCTCTCAATCAATATAAAAGCTTGTAAATGTAAACAGGGCGTTTGATCGTATCCCAGGGATCATTGATTAACTTTGTTGTTATTAGTTGTTTACAACATGATACAACTTTTAATTGCACTTCCCGGATAACGCTTTATGATTGATATTGAGGAGTGCACTAGTGGAGTGGAGTTGCAGCGCTTACTGCGTTCATGTTACTAACATATAGGGTTTGTTACACATGAGTAAAATCGTGTCTTGCACGAGTTACATAGTCGTAACTCCAAGAAGAAGCCTAATAAAGGTTTACTATTAGAGAGATGAGGTATCTCCGTGGGACCGGAGGACTGTAAAGCTGTGTGTAGCTATATTATAATTGTACATTGTACAATAGTAAATAAAATGTTCATTTTTAAAAGCTATTTTCTACCGCCCATACCTAACGCATGAAGTTGACTTTAATTTTTTGATAAAATTAGAATCAAATTTACACGTGAAATTTAATTTTAAATACCTTATCTGTTATCTGTTAACGTCAGTAAAAAGTGGACAGTGAAACAGTACGTTGAAACCAAAATCAACAAAAAGCAGCCAAGCGCGAGTCGGACTCAAGCACCGGGAGTTCCGTGCAGAATATGAATACTTAACACACTTAAAATCATGGTTTACTAAAAACATAAGTCCGATAATTCAAATTTACTTTGCGGTTACATTACATACCCGATGTATGCCTTTTAACTACGAAGTTAAGTTTGTAAACATAAAAAGCTATTTTAACTGTGTTATATTTAAAAAATCATGCTTTACAGATTAATTGCTATGGTTGAGCTATAAGAGCGTGCCTCTAGCCAAATTTCAGGATTATAAGTCAACGAGAAATACCCTATAGGTTTCGGTTTCGTTTCATTTTCTATGGAAATGGTCTAAAATACAGCTATATATTATTATTCCGTTGACCTATAAGTTTGAGTATGAGATCCAAGGGACGTTAGATGTAAGTTTAATTTAATTCCATATTAATTTTAACTTGATATCTTTACGCGTTCCTGAGAAAAAGGGTCTTGACGGGCAAGAAAGTGATCCTATAAGGGTTCCTTTTTTCCTTTTGAGGTACGGAACCCTAAAAATGAGAAAGCAGTTAGAGAAGTAAAGTACAGCAAAAATAATTTAATCAACAAGGAATGGGTACACATTACGGTGCATAAAATTAAACACAAAGCATTTTCTATACAAGCAACAGTCACTGCAAAGTGCATCACTACCTCACTGCAATGCCTCGATATGAAATGCGAAATTCACCACTGGCTGTACTTTTTCGGCTCCTTTGAGCTTCTTTGTCATATAGCGGACTTTACCTACTCGACCAATGAGAGCTGAGTCCAAGCCTAGGGACACAGAGACTGTTGAAAATGGACCTTTTTGTCTCACTACAGAACACTAAAGCCAAGTGCTAGTTCCCACGGCTATTTACAAACCCCGTGAGGTTCGCGGGTGGTCATCTAGTCTTATCTGTTTATCTTATATCTATGGTACAATAACTAATAGGCTGATATTACGATCGAAAACACTCAAGTTTGTTATATTTATAGGTGAGTCTAGTATTTTGGTAGAGCTTTTTGAAGTTACTGATCTGAGTGCGTAATTGTATTGGCAACACTGCTTTCTTTTAATTGAGTATATATTTCAGAATAATTTGTGGTAAAGCCTAAACTGTTCAAATAACATGTTCGGCTTCGCTGCGTGGACTTTATGAAGTGTCCCGTAAGAACTACTCGTATTTTCTACTTGGATTTTCAACTATCTCTCTACAAAATAATCAAGTCATCCTGACTTTGTGATAGGTCATGAATGTATAAGAAAACGAATTTTTTACGTGAATTTATCCCATGTTTTAATAGTTATTCTGCTGTGTGTTTGTGGACACAAATTGAAAAAATCGAAGGTGTTAAAACAGCCCAACCGTTCTTGAGTTACACATAGTTACCTAACTTTATTTTATTTATACAGATAAGTTAAGCCTCGCGACGATAGGCGGTCTTTTCACGAATAGTTAATTTGTTGCCTTTTCGGCAACAAATTTAAATTTAAATTTAAAAAAAAAAATATTTCAAAAAAGTCTGCTAGTATTTAAAATATTATCAATTTATTACATACTTAATTCATCCTTAGACCCTGGAAAGTTGTAACTTGGAATTTATGTACGAATGATAAAAATCATAACATTGGCTTTTCAGTGAAGGAAAACATCGTTGTGTGTGTGTATTGATCTGTTTTTTTAATATAAAAAACCTGTGTCACATTCTTCTAAATCGGTCAACATGTTCGGCCTGTGTATTGAATGTCAGGTCAAGCATGTAATATATACATATATATGTGTATACTCCTTCCTAATTGAATCTCTAAATCATCAAAGGTTTTGATGTTACAGATTTAAAGTATCTAACCCAACTTGTTTGGGCTGGGTGTTCTTATATGAACCAGTCATGGAAGGCTTTTATGCATTAAGATTTTTTAAAGTTTTGACATGACAACCTCTTTTTCCGTCGGGGGTTAAAAGGGGACTGATTTCCTTATTTGCCACACGCTAACAAGCGGTAACGACGCGGCGTACAAAAAGTATTAAGTCATTAACCTGCACTGGGAAAACATATTAATAACAATATATGTATATACAGGCAATTACCCTAATATCATAATAACTTACTCGTACGAAGCATTTGCCGAAATTACTATAATTTTGTCAAGTATTAGAAAAATAGTTAAATTTTAGTGCAAACGATTTTTTTTATTACGAAATAGTACACTGCTCGCCGAGGGAAGAAAGTGACAGATTACTAACGAGAGTGTAGGTAATTGAGTTCATTCAGTCAATTAGCACGATTTGGGAATCGCGCTATCTACTCGCACTAAGTGATACGGTGCTTTATGCTACACTGCGTGGAAAATGGGGTTCATAAAACCTTTACTATCACTTGCGACTATCACTACTAGACTTACGCGCAATTTTAATAGAGTATAAGGAAAAGCAAGTGTCTAGTAGGTATAATTTTGCAAATTTAGACATAAAAACTTTTAGTTCTTGTTTTTACTGACGTTATCATCATCCAACAGACAGAAAACCTTTGCAACGGATTTTCATTCAATTTTTCCGTCGCCATATTTTAATGACAGAAATATAATGATACCCATTTATATAGGTCGGTATCAAAACGACTGAATCTACAAAATGACCTGTTCTCTGTTCTGCATAAGGACTAGATCGCAAAACAACCACATTTGCAGACAGTCTATATCTCAAAATGACATGGTAGCAACACGACCAAAGAACCGAAAGCCTTCGTCTCAGAATGGCTACGTATCAAAACGACTTCCTAGCAGTAAAGTATATATTTTGAATTTTCTATGATATTTATGCATGGTGTTTTGTACGTATACAGTATAAAGAATGAAGGTCGGAAAGAAAGTTTAAAAAAATGATTATAAACCTTATTTAAACATATTGTCTTACTTTGACCTCCGAGCTCCTTGATGTAAATAGGTGTTAGTTTGCAATTAAAAACTTGCAAAATATTCCAGTCGTAACCAAGTCTTGTAGGGTACATTTTAAATTTTTATTTTAAATAGATTTTATGATACCAAAGTTTGGAACAAAAAGCAATATAAATAGAAATATAAGTATTTCCCCGGTTCACAATAATTATATATTTTTGATTGTCTCAATATACGAACATAAGAGGGTATATAACATATTTGAATTATGTTTTAAACACTATTCTTGTCGCCTAATCGATATATTTATATATAGTTAATAATAACAACAAATTTTTGTACATTACGTAGTAAGAATCAGTGAATACTAAAAAAACTTGAAAAAAAAACACTGTGACAATAACTACCTAATTATAGACTAACTGACAGTCCATTGCAATCATTACTAATTGGTTTAATGTGTTTGTTTACATAAAACATAGTTTGGGACACACGCATTCCATTTGTAATATTTACTAGCGACCCAGCCCGGCTTCGCACGGGTGGACATGTATTTTGGCATAAACGTAGAGTAAATGTAAACTTTCTAGATCATTATAGAAATTTTCAGAACTTTCCATAAGTTATCATGTGAACTTTTTCACTAATGTGAAATTCACATGAGTTAGACAAGGACAGATATCTATTCTTCAAATTTTGGCCACCCACAACCACCCACTTCCACCCATCGCCACCAAACTCCCTTACTTTCAGCAGGAGACCAAGGGGTATTCACTACCCCAACGGGAAGTTGATCGGAGTTGGTGGTGATAGAGAAAACTCTGTCTTAACGTACTAACATTAGCTTTTTATTCGATATATATAAGATTAGTTTTTTATGATATAAATTTCACCTAAGAATGATCACTTGAACTAGGTACAATATTCCCGAGAAATATTTTTAGAGTTCCGTACCCAAAGGGTAACCAACGGGACCCTATTACTAAGACTCCGCTGTTCGTCCGTCTGTATGTCTGTCTGTCTGTCTGTCCGTCTGTTACCAGGATGTATCTCATGAACCGTGATAGTTAGACAGTCAAAATTTTCACAGGTTATGTATTTCTTTTGCCGTTATAACAACAAATAATAAAAAGCAGAATAAAATAAATACTTAAGGGGCTTCCATACAACAAACGTGATTTTTGGGCGTTTTTCCGGCGCTAGCCCGACTCGCACTTGGCCGGTTTACCACAATATGTTTTTATAAAGTAAAAAGCTATTCGTTTTATAGATACAATATCTGGGGTACCTGAGATTAGTATATAATGAACCAAATTATTTAGAAACCCTTATTATAAAACGAAAGGCTGATTTTTTGCGCGGATCGGGGGACCCAATAAACTCTGAACTGTGGATTTCATCAAAATCGAGATCCGTTAGAAACCTCGTCTAATAATGCGTGGGATCATATATATACGTAATCTATGGTATGTACACGTACAGCTTCAGTTAGATTATTTCGCGTTGAAAAATTCGCTCCGCTCGTGTTTCAATTCTAGACTACTTCGCTAGCTCGCGACACTCGCACCAAAAGACCACTTTGCTCACTTGTGTAACAAATAACTATTATGAAAGTAATAGGCTTGTGTCCACTAATAACAAATTGCTTGGTTTATAGTTTCTAATTATAAATGAGGAGACGAAGATAAGAAAAAACTAGTATATTTCTCAAAAAGTTAAAGATTATTAATATTTTTAGAAAATGGATTCGAAAATAAATTAATATAAAAAAAATTCATAAAGAAGCTTTTATTTAAATGCTCTAAAAAGAAGAAAATAAACTTTAAATTAAATCAAACCCATCAATTGATTACATTGAACAATTTATATGCTATAAAAGCTTGTCGCGTGATTTTAATTGTATTGATGTCGATGTGGCGTACCATGAAGGAGGCCTATGTGTCGATGAACTAGAATACAAGAATTATGTAAACTGATCTAGAGAAAAAAGTATGTATTGTATAAAATAGATAAATCTACATACATCTACACTAGTAAATCACGCGACAAGCTTTTATAGCATATAAATTGTTCAATGTAATCAATTGATGGGTTTGATTTAATTTAAAGTTTATTTTCTTCTTTTTAGAGCATTTAAATAAAAGCTTCTTTATGAATTTTTTTTATATTAATTTATTTTTTATTTTTTAGTTATCGACGTGTTTCTTAAGACTAAAAAAGTCTAGTTAAGTTACTGAATCTATTTCAATTTTAAAAAGCATTGAAGTGCAAGTTAGGCCCAGCATTCACCTGCAAAGCCAGCTTAGTCTTGATAGTTTTTCTTATAAGTTCAGTGTACATACTATTGTGAAGTATTCAGATTTTTAAAAGCAATAGTTTAAAAGATATACGGGGGGAAACGCGAAACTAGTTTCGAACGTCATTTTTTAATAATACATTTGCGAAAAAATATAACAATAGTAAAATTATGATGAAGATGATTGTGTTCCGGTTAGCACAGAAAGCATAGCTAGCAACCTAAGTAACGTTTCTAGGTGAGAACGCTTCCATTTGTTGACTTTAATCACTTAACATCGGTTGATATGAAGACGAAAGTACCAGGACCTCATACCTAAGATGGAGTCTAACTACAACTTCAAAGAGAGAAAAATAGATATATAATACCTTGGCATAAGGTCTCTGTCATCTCCATAAAATTAAATGAAATCATTATCAACATTCGAATTTAAATATGTATATTTAAAAAGCGAAGGCCCGCGTTCTTTTTTCAAAAACACTCGAACTGAAGCCAATCCTCTTGGAGCATGTGAATGCAGCAAAAAGTATCTAATTAAACAGACCCCGATCTTTTTTCGGAGGTTAGTGCGGAACAGTTGTCTTACACGCTCTCTGACACTTATGTCAACCTGGTAGTCTATTATTGAGATTGTGGCCAAGAGTGTGTTGCAAATACTGCCCAGTGACTCGGCAAAAATACTAGTATTGATTTTTGAATGAAAAACATTCCTTCAGTTAATAAGAAAAAAAAGTACTAGTGCTTTTGGCTTTATAACTAGTTAATAAGAAAAACGCACGTTTGCCTTGCGTTTTTAAGACAAGCTTCTGAAATCACGAACTTTTAGCACGCCAAACAGCTACAAAACGTATCATTTTCTGAGCACAAGTATTAGAAAAACTATATATATTATTCCCAAGTTACGTGTATGGGAGCCACCCTTAAAAATATGTTTTGCAAGATTTTATTCTACTACTTTGTCGGCGTGATTAATATGTATACCCGTACTAAATTACACCTTTCCAGTAGTAAGGGTCTCTAAGCAAAGCCGCGGACTGACAGACGGACCGACTAACAGAGCGAAATTAAAAGGGTTCGTAGTTTTACTGCGGAACCCTAAAAACAGAAGTGACAGAAGTTGAGCGTTCTCATTTCAAAATATAAGTTTTACTCAAACCCGCGCGGAATATGTCATTAACTTCTTCTGGTTCTGATAACCTGGTAGTTCAAATGATTTTTCAATAGTTTGGTAGGAAATTAACCTGCGCTACAAAAACGATGCACGCTCCGGTGCACTTATGTCAACGTGGTATTAAGATGAGCCCGTATTTGAGGGACCATTGAAAAGTTCTTCTTTATTTCTCCTGGCTCCAGCGTCAGACCAGGACCGATGACCTAGTTAAGCTCGCGAGTAGTCACTGGATGCAAGTGGCTCGGCCCTATCACCGTGCATGTGTGGGCGCGACATAACAGGGAGACTCATGTCCAACAGTGGACTTCTGCAGCCGATGATTATTGCATACGCTGTCTTGTCCAGCCTCAATTGAGTGACACTATCTTGTCTTAAATTTATTTAGAAAACCATTGCCAAACTAACATAAACACACGCTTTTTAGCTGTATTTTTGGCATTTATGCATGACATTCAGCATTTACACAGAGGATATAATCACAGACTTTGCACAGACTAGGTACTGATATAATGCACAATCACGGCTTGTTTTGATTATGTGGTTACTCTTTCATTCCCTTGGGCCAAAAAGAGACAAATAGCATTTTGAATCTAAAACACTTCAACTAAAGTCTAAAGTTAATGAATCTATTTAGATTTAAAAAAAAAGAAGTGACAGAAGCTACGCGTTCTCATTAAACCCGCGTAAACCGCGCGTAATATGTCATGTGAGCTAAATCAAAACTACTTCTGTTTCTGCTAGCCTGGTACTTCAAATGATTTTAAGTAGTTTGTTAGGAATTAACCTGCGCTACGATACGATATATAGAAACGATATAGCACGCTCCCTTGCACTTATGTCAGCCTGGTATTCTGATTTTGAGATGAGCCCGAATTCGAGGGGCCTATTGAAGAGTTTCTCTTTATTCCTCCTGACTCCAGCATCAGACCAGCTCGCTGGTACCAGAAAAACGCATTGTCATCGGAACTGAACCAACGTACAAAATTTCAACTCCCTAGGATAAGAGGAAGTGCTTCTAATTCAGCTTGCAAGATTTGACCCGAACATACATACATACATACAAACATTGCAAGTTAAATAAAAGCTTTTAAAAATAGGCATTAGGTCACGTGACAACGAACACGAAGAACGCGGCGCAAGAAAGTGTGACGTCACGCCTCGCAAAACATCATTGTTGTTGTTGACGTTTTCATACCACAGAGCAGGTTATTTCGCGGGCTGTGACGTCATTCAAGACGCCATGACACTATTCAGCGTTTTCGAGGGAAATATAAATTGCTTTTTTTAAATACAAAATACGTAATGTAAATTTTGCTTTTTCTTTAAAATATAGCTTTTTGGGGATATAATATAGATTAAAGTATATAATTAACCAAGTTTTCAAATTTAGTCAACTAGCCTATTGAACGAAATTATTGAGTTGCATAAATAAAAATAATGAAGTAATAAACGCATTTTATCGTTGTTTGTTGTATAGTTAGTTACACTACATGACATCTGAAGCGCACAGTATGTTTCATCAATATTTTACAGGATATCGATAATTACTTAGATGCTTTATCAACTCTATATGTATAATTTACAAATACGTGGTACTAACAATTAACCCTAATGAGCATAATTATTATCTCGGCTTGTTACACGATTGTGTAGCATTAGTTATTTGGTACTTAGACATCAAAGCATATAAAAGGCTTGCAGTAAAGAAAGTCTGTTTGTTATCTCGTGATGCCTCAACTGCATAACCAATTGTCATGAAATTTGGCACGCACCTACTGCATGGACTATGAGAGAAGTTACTTTATATCTCAGTAAAGTGTTCCTGAGGTATAATTTCTGAGGTCTTCGTTGAAAATGTCGCCGAAAAAGTTAGTATCGTCACAGTTTTAAACAGTAAGTTTTATTTCTTATTTTTGAATCGTAATTTAATATTTAATTGTCCTTGTAAACAAAGGAGTAAGTGAGAGCGTGAACGAAATTTTGTTCTAAACAAAACTCACTGATTTACGGTAGAAGGTGAGGTAAGCTACATAAGAGCATCAGAGAGAGAGACAACATGAGAGACATCCACGCGCGTGTCTAAAAATTTAAAATTAGAACTTTTTGTATTTGAAAAATTAAAAGTGATTTTTCAAATCCGGCCTGCACTTTTACACTATTTAAAAAATCATGGCATAATATAAAGATGTATAGAAAAATAATAGAATTACATTTTTGCTTTTATTTTAATTGAAAAAAAAAAAAAAAAAATTTGTACTGATTAAGAACGTCAAATGTCACTTTATCGACGCTATCTTTATTTTCGAAGTCAAATCAGGCCTGTCTCGTGCGTTAAAATGGCCTTTTAAAATTACATCCAACAAGTTCAGGCCGAGGCTCCATACATTCGCGGAACGTGTCACACATCTTTTGTGTGACTTGAAGTTGTAATACACATTACATGCCATTGAATTTTATATTTTGCTTTTAATAATAACGAATTCTTTGACTTTGACGAAACAATTCCTAACGTAAGATCTAAAGCGCATACGGTTGGTGACCACGACCCCGCACGCATCTTCCACTAGTTTTTATGCTCTGTGGTGTAATTCAACCTTAACATTAATTCATTCTTGGCGCGAACTTGAAAAATGGTGGTTCATTGCAATTTTAGTAGTTCATTAATAATACTGTTATGTGTGTTTTTTGTGTTACAATGGTGTGATATAGTGCAAAATGTGTCACAGACGGTGTTATAGTATCAATTACGCAAAATTGCGAGGGTTTCGACGCGATCGAAAGGGTTTACCATGTCGAGTATATTCGGCATATGGATTCTTTCGAATTATGTTGAAACCAAGGCTGACCTTTGAAATTCTCGTCCAGAATCGTCAAAACAAGCAATAAAATGTACAGATTATACATTTTATTGAGAAAACTGAAGTCTGTTTTGTAAAACATTTAAGCTGATGGTAACTTTGCCAATGCTTCTAATAAAATTTACTTGCTCAGTGCCTCAATTTAATAAGTATAATCGTTAAGGTAACGAACGGATGTTTTGGTAATTCGATACTAAGGATCGAGTAACGTAATTGGATAGATATTTGTCACCTGTGTTTACTGAACACTAGAATCGGTCAATATTGTGTCGGGTTGTGCGTAAACGAAATATTGTGTTTTCTTACACTGGATACGCCCACGATCGTCATTATTGATCCGAACGGTAATAATTAGAGGTATTATAACGCGTTCTAGACACGTTTCTTTAGGGCTCCGTACCTCAAAAGGAAAAAATGAACCCTTATAGGATCACTTTGTTGTCCGTATGTCTGTCTGTCAAGACCATTTTTCTCAGAAACGCGAGAAGTTATCAAGTTGAAACTAATATCGAATACTCAAGTCTGCTGTCCCTTAGATCTGTGAAAAAATCAAACTTATAAGTCAACGCAATAAAAAATATAGCTGTATTTTAAACCATTTCCATACAAAATGCAAGGGAACCAAAACCTATAGCGTACTTCACTTTGACCTAGAATCCAGAAATTTGGTAAGGAGTCTGGTAAGGAGTTTGGTAAATAATCGGAAAACCAGAATTTTTAATTAGACAACAGTAAAAATAGCTTTTTTATGTTTACAAACTTAAGTTTGTAGTTGAAAGCCATACATCGCATATGTAATTTATCTGCAAAGTTAAGTTGGTTTTCATCAACGAGAATTACATTTTCGGCACAGCATTGTTGGGCTATTGAGTTAGGTTATCTGGGGGATGGCAGTGTCCCCGCGAAGTACATGTGCACATGTACGGACCCCTCGGTGCGCGAGTCTGTCTTCCCCCCCCCCCCCCCCCCCCCCCCCCCGTAAATACTTAATGGGTCTATAAAACGAAAAAAACATGTTTCATTAAAACATAACTAATTTATATATCTTTAAACTAATGTTTTTTTTGTACTTGTGCTTTGCTTGATTTGGCCTTCACGGTGGTAGATAGCCAGGCCAGACCAGACTACAGATCGAATAATTGTACAGGGTGAATGAATGAAACATCTATTGGGTGAGCAAACCTTCCTACCGACCGACTTTGTTTTAAAGATGTTATGGCGGCTTTGTAATCAAATTTGTAAATAGCATTTTTGTAAGAAATAAAAGTCTATTTTATTTATTATTATAGCGGCCTATGCGATTTATTATACCGCAACATATTTGTGATATCATTGTTGATTCATTGACTCTTAAAATTTATAAGAATCTACCGGATATGATTCAAAAGATACAGCAATGTGACAGACGGACAGAGAGCGGACCTTTTGTAATATTATAGAGCCCTATTTCGCATCCTTCGGTTATACGGGACTCTAAAATTGGTAAAAAACCTTATTGATATATTATCTCCTGCTATCTCGACTACATAATCTACTGTAGGACATGTGGCTCCCTTGTATATGTGAATTGTATATCATCACGTCAGAGTTCCCATGGGATTAGCTGTAATCACCACGCTTGGCTGGCTGTTTGGTGGTCGCCGCAGGTTGCCCATGTCCCGATTCTTTTTTCTTCAGTCGCATTTTACGACAACGAAATGAAGCGGTCCTATACTAAAGCTGAAACCACACGTCCACTGATACGACTCTGATAAGATCGTGGTTAGGATGCCACTGCTGGACACAGGCCCCTTACATGGTATGCCACATTGTTCGGTGTCGAGACATTTGCAATCAGCGACTCCCTGCGACCTTTAGGACTTAGATTAAGTCGCCAGTCCATCTAGTATGGGGACGGCCCGGTACAAGTTTGCTGGTACGAGGTAATACTCGTATTAGTTGAATTTAACATAATTGGTGTATGTATAGTCAGGTCCAAACTATGAAATGTCAATTTATAAAAGTGGGTACAATTTTTCACCTGACAGCACCTGGTTAGCTACACTATCTCTATTTATTACCCGCGATTTTGCTTGCGCGAGCGCAGCGTGTCAAGCCAAGTTCAAGCAAAAGAACTGGCGACTCAGCGCCGTGTGTATATTTACACGAACCATTTCGAGCGACTTTTGGCCCGTCTATAACTCAAAACCTATCAAACAGAAACACATTAAATTACGTATATTTATTTATATACATAAGGACTGTTAACCACATTTTTAACAACTGTTAACAGCTATTAGCCAAATAAAATATGAATTATTCGTGAAAACTGGCAAAGTCAAATCTTAAGCTTAATTTTATTGTAAGTGATACGTAATTAGTACATGTACATTATTCTACATTTAATGTATAATGTCATATTTTTAATTCACAGACATTGTTGCAGTTGATAATGAAAAAACAAGAAATAAGAGTTGCATATCTGGTAATTTATAATGGTTATTTTGTTCGTTTAAATATTTTTCGGGATTTTCTTTAGAACTTGGCTGTCATTTTTCACATTTATGTTCTTGGTGGTACAATATTTAAATTAAATAATTATTGACTTTTACCAATTCCAAAATCGAAAAATGGTTAGACATTAGACAAAGGTATCTGGAGCCTATATTCAGAATCGAGGACTCAAATCGAGAAACGTTTTGTGCTTGACGGTATGTCACCAAGCAGATTGTATACATACACCTTTGACAAACGTAGTAAAGCCTTTCATCCACGTCACCAGCAAAACATGGACATTGTGAATGCCGTACTCGTGAATTCAATTCTATTAATATTAGATGAGGTACAGTCAGACTAGCGATGATATACAATGTAAGGTCCAAAACAGGCGCAAATAAATAAAAAATATCGCTCTTGAAATATGCCGCCCGGCACACACCGCCTGTAATCAAAGGATTTTAAATTTGAGCTCAAACGATGAGCAGGTGAATTAGAAAGAGATGACAATGTTCGCGGAGGCGCGCACATACAGCTTTCATGCTGTCCTCCGAAAAAAGTACGCGTTTTTATCCAGTCGAGTGCGCGCCAGCTCCAATCGCATCCTGAACACCATCGCCTGGAAATTTGACTGTCCCATTATGCGACATGTAAATAGTTTGACAAATTCAGTTATGACATATACTTACTAACATAATTATAAGCAGTACTAACATTGATATGGATCTTTGACATCTGATAATAAAATGATTTTAATTTAATTTATTTTAATAGCCACATTTGTACGTCTTGTAACAAAGCGCCTCGGTTTTTGACAACTGAAATATTTTTTACTTGTCCTTGGTTAGTCATAATATATTTATGAGCTCGGTAGCCGCAAGTCACCGCAAGTGAGCGCTAGGAAACGGAAGGGAATAATTTGTTTAATATGTAGTTAGGGAAGAACCGATAACCGGTGGGGAGTAAAGGTTCTCGAGTGGCGACCACGTACCGTACCGGGAAACGTCTACCAGGCCGTCCCCCCACTAGATGGATTGACGACCTGGTTAGAGTCGCAGGGAGTCGCTGGATGCAGGTGGCTCGGGACCGGTCGATGTGGCGTACCATGAGGGAGGCCTATGTCCAGCAGTGGACGTTTCCCGGCTGATGATGAAATGATGATGTAGTTAGGGTTTATATCAACGAAAATGTTTCCAGCTGTACAAGCGAACCCTGATCCGTATCGCGTTTGTTTTGTAGACTCTGAAGGTCGACATAGGGCGTTACATGCATTGATGTAAATTTGATTTTGACTCGTATCGTCAACAATTATTATCAGCCGTAAACATCTCCCATAAATTGTTATACCAATACCATGAGCTTTCATCATGCCAGGTAATGGCAGGTGGAAGGTGCTGCGTCTCAACTTTTCCTAAACATATATACTCGTAATGTAATGTAGCACACTGCAAGGGCTCAGGCCTACTCTCCTACAGAGAGGTCATAGTCCACCACGTGGGCCCATTGGTAGACTTCACACACATCTTTTAATTTCTTCTCAGGAATGTGCAGGTCTCCTCACGATGTTTTCCTTCACCAAAAAGCCAATGGTATGTTTTTAATTATTCGTACATAAATAACAAATTGGAATTCATTGGTAAGAGCCAGGATAAAACCCAGACTTCAATTGTTTAAGGACTGACGCTTTACCCAATTTAGGTACCAAGGCTTCAAAGCTTGAAGGACATCAGTGTTGAAATAATATTAATTAAATTATGAATAGAAATATAGATTTCGATTGGGAGTGGACTGACCTGCCTGTAGCTGTGCTATGTCCTAAAAACTGGATCTCATCAAATAGCCTTCGCTTATTTCTAGATATGACAGCATCATCTTTAATCAAACCATATCTTTCACATTATACATTTTACCGCTTGGTAACCAGAGTTACCCATCAGAAATCGCTCATTGGCTGTGATTCTATATTAATTAAACTCTAAACTCACTTTAGAATGTGTCCAAAAACTCAACACCCTGAGATCAACCAAATTGGTTGCCTTGGCCTGACTGCCTCAACTTGCTAGGGCTGATGCTTTAAGCATCTCTTTCCGCACATAAGAGGGAACAGCAGATAAAAAATTTCATATGAAATTAAGGGTTTGGGATATAGCTGTTTTCTCAACGAAACGTTAGCCAAATTCAATCATTTTGATCTTATTCTCTTTATCAAAGAATAATCTAGGCCCGTTGGTTTTGCTTTTTTCAATATTTTGTCTACAATTAGAATTATGGGCATCTCAAAACTCAAAATTTCAGAAAAAATTTCTTTCAACTTATGGTACTCATTATTTAGAGTAAACGTAACATTTTCAGAAAAAGCAAAACCAACGGGCCTAGATTATTCTTTGATAAAGAGAATAAGATCAAAATGATTGAATTTGGCTAACGTTTCGTTGAGAAAACAGCTATATCCCAAACCCTTAATTTCACGGCAAAACTAGGCAAATACCAAAAAAAGCTTCAACTGTCCTTCTCGCACAGTTCGGTTCGGGAGGCAGGGTACACTATATCACAACTATATACTGTGTATTATATGTATAAAAATAAAGTAAGCATGCATTAGTGATGTCAATAAGCTTTATCGATTTTTTCGACTAATAGTGGTGGGAAAAATATATCGATAGATACCCTTTCTCGAGCTATAATGGTTTTACCTGTTAGTTTTAATGTTTAGATTGATCTAAATAAACAAATATAAAGACAAATAATTCTAAGGAAATTTATTTTATCTCTAGAACAGAACATTTTCCCTGAAATTCTTAGTTGTTGTTACGTTTTGTTACGTGTAAATAATTAAATATGATTTATGAATAAGTGACTTATGTTTCAAATATTTTTTTAATGTTAAAGTTCGAGTCGGACTCGCATACAAAGGGTTCCGTACCACTGTAAAATATCTAAACAGAAAAAAAACACAGAAAAAACATAACATTTATTGCATGGACATCCGTTTATTTATAACTTTTTTAAAAGCTTTTTTATATTATTTTTTGTTATTTATTATTATTGAAAGTCTTGAGAGAGAACGAGAAGTTATATGGACATCGCATGTACAAATCGCTACGGAGACTATATGACCCGACACAGATATCCCGGAGATCAGCCAGCAAGAGCTTGAAATGGCTCTCCAACAACTCAAAAACCGGTCAAGAGCAAGTCGGACTCGTGCACCGAGGATTCCGTACAGAATATGAATTAATGACATACTGAAAATCATAAATAATAGGTATGGTAATATGCACCCAACAATGCTCTACCGAAAATGAAATTCTAAGCTAAATTACATATTACGAAGTTAAGTTTGTAAACATTAAAAAATCAATTTTACTGTGTTACAATTAAAAAATTCAGATTTGTTCCTATGGTTGTGCTGTAAAACCTTTCTTCTTGCCAAATTTCAAGACATTAGGTCAACGGGAAATACCGTATAGATTTTGGGTTCATTGCATTTTGTACGGAAATGGTCTAAAATACAGCTATATCTTTTTATTGCGTTGACCTATAAGTTTCATTATTTGACAGATCTAAGGGACAGCAGACTGGAGTATTCGATATCACAGTGATCCTATAAGGATTCCTTTTTTCCTTTTGAGGTACTTAAAATATAATAGTATAATATGAAGTATGACAGTAGGAAATACGATAGATTTCGACGATATTATTATTCATGTCGACAAATAAAAACTTGAAATATTTTTTCCCAGTTATACATCTCATACACTTAAGACGGGATTTTTAACTCGTCTATTCTATTGTGTGAGGTGTCGTGAAATTACAGTTTTTTAACCGACTTCAAAAAAAGAGGTTATCAATGCGACCTGTATGTATGTAATATTTCCAGAACTGCCCAGTTTTCATATATGTTAGTCTATACCAGCTTCTAAAGAAGTGTGCCAAATTTCTAAAGTGTATGTTTGTTTGTCCTCGCATATATCCGGAACACACACACAAAAGAAAAACACACATAGGGTTCGTGGATTTCAACAAAGCATTCGACACACTCGAACATAGATTTATCTGGGACGCACTGGAAAAACAAGGCGTACATGCAAAATACATAAGAATACTGAAAAACATATACACAAAAAGCACCGCACAAGTGAAGCTAGAATCTACAGGCGAAGAATTTTCGATTGAGAGAGGGGTACGCCAGGGAGACCCAATTTTACCAAAAATATTTTCAGCTATCCTGGAAATGATATTCACAAATCTGGATTGGACGAATAAAGGACTAAATATAAATGGCAAAAAGCTGAGTCACCTACGCTTTGCAGACAACCTGATCTTAGTTTCGGAAAACCCGAAAACCCTACAGACAATGTTCCAACAGTTAGCGGAAGAGAGCGAGAAAGCAGGCCTGTCAACGAACTTAACGAAAACAAAAGTAATGTCAAATTCCTCACAAACAGAGCCCATAACAGTAAATAATGGAGAAATAGAGTATGTAGAAATGGACAAGACTAATAACTGAATGGCAACCACGAGATAGCAAAAGAAAAAGAGGCAGACAGACTAGAAGATGGGAGGACGACATCAGACAAGTGGCGGGTCCAACATGGACCCGCATAGCGAAAGATAGAATAGAGTGGAAATCCTTAGAGGAGGCCTATGTCGAAAGACAAGCTGAAATGTAGGAACGACCGGTTACTGATACTTAATATAAAAAGATAAGTAACGTATAAAGTAAGCATATTTTTAAGAAAATTAAAACAAAAAATTAGTTCAGCAATAAAGGCTATTTTATTTAATTTATTTTTTATATATCCGGAACTACAAGTTCGATTTAAATAATCCCTTTTTTGTTTACCTAGGTATTGTAAAACTTAGGGAAGACTGCAAGTTTCATCAAAATCGGTTCAGTAGTTTTTGAGACTGGGAATGTTAAGTGTGTATTTCGGCGTTGCAGTGCAGCAGAGCAAATTTAAAATTAATGTTTTAACTGTACTGTAATCTGTATGCCGAATAAATTATTTCTATTCTATTCTATTAGTTAAATGTTTGTTACCTCAGAGCTTTTCACTGGGTGAACCGATTTGGATGATTCTTTATTATTTGAAAGCTGATGCTTTCCATGTGGTCCCATTTCAATTTGGTCCGGTTCTTAGAATGGAATCCATGAGAAAACAATATACATCTTAAATTTTCCTTAATAAAAGTAGACTTTTAGGGCAGTTGAAGTCGGTTTCTAGTTCTTTTTGAACGCTTTAACTTGTTAGTCCTTAGACTCTAGCACTCTAGGTACTAAAACACCTCTAGGTCACCTAAAGTATCGTTGGAAGACGAACGTTCGGATATGGTGAAACTAAAAGGTTTCTTTGTTGACCGTAGAACCCTAAAATAGCAACGCCATAATTTATATTGTATTTATATGTGATAGGTACTTACTAGTCAATTATATCAAATACAACCACAGTATGTCGAGACTAAACCAATATGCGAACAATAATTTCTCAAAACGTAAAACAAGGGTTGACGCACGCTCACGTCAAGTTTATTATAATTTTGAAAAATACACTCTAGCCCAGGCGGAGGGGTAGCGACTATGCGCGGCTCGCAGGGGCCTCTTTGGGATGTTATGCAGCGTTATTTGTGTGAGTGAAAGCATGTGAAAGGCTGTATGTGTGCGTACCGAATCGCGACAGCAATAACATATTCAAATACCTACTATTCTACGGAGACTTTGCTTCATTGGCGTCTTACCCAATAGACACGCTGACTAAGAGAGCTCTGGAGAGCCACGCCTGGTCAAAACCACTCTAAAGCGCTTCTAAATTACAACAAAAATACGTTTTTCGTACGCAAACGAAGCGCTTTCGTTCAGCAAGAACCAACTAAAGACACTGCAAGCTAAATAAAAACGTCAGCTAGATGGGCATGGCTCAGTAAACACTAATAGCGGTCACCCATCCACTGACTGACTACGCTGACTGCTTACCAACCTGTGGAGCATCGCTAGCTCTCTCACTCATGGGATTCGTATATTTTTGTTTGAATTGGGTACTGGAGAGGTATATAAAGACAAATCGATGCGACAAAAACACGAGAAGTTCATTTTTAATTGTAGTACTTATTATGTCCATCTTTACTGGGAAACGTGCCGCTTTCATCAACAGCCTATATATATACGTCCCCACTGCAAGAGCTCAGTCCTACTCTACTACAGAGAGTGTATGGGCCATAGTCCACCACGCGGGCCCAGTGCGGATCGGCGGACTTCACATGCCTGTTCAATACATGCAGGTTTCCTCGCGATGTTTTCCTTCACCGTTAAGCAATCGGATAATGCCGCTTCAGACTTTAGTGATTACACAACTAACGATAAAAAAGTCAGTCGGAAAACTTCAACAGTTACGTTCAGCTTGCTTTTCAGTCTTTCTAATAGGGGATGGGACGCTGGAGGGGAGGGAGTCTCTAATTTAATAAGTTACAAGATAATCACTCCCTGTATACAAGTAAAACCCGTCATTAGATCCCAATTAGAACCACTTCCGATTTACTAAGCGACATTGACAAATCGTCGACGGTAGCCAATGTTAAAACAAAATAACAAAATCTTACTTATTAACGATATTTTAAGTCACGCTTTACTTGATTTATGACTCAGGTCATGTGGAAGATTGATAAAATAGGTTTTGTAAATGTAAAGTCCATTTATAATATTTAAACGGGCTTTTGTCGTTGCGAAGTGAAATCTAGGCGAGCTACCTGAACCATGACCTATGTCTACTAGATCGTTCATTCTGTCCTATGTAATTTCTACGTGTTTTACTGTTCAAATGGCTGTAAATGTTGATCCAAATGCATATACGCATATACATATCGTAGCAACGAAATTAGATTGTGGTCACTTAAATGAAAATAGAAAACAAGGCATTTACACAGCAATTACCTTCCGCAATATGTCCTTTTCACAAAACTGAAGTCAACCGTTGATCTATCTTTACATTATATAAAAAAAAACTTCTTAATTTAGAAAAGGGAGGGGGGATTGTCATCTGACATAGGTTTTCAATCAACTTATTGGCATTTCTTCATATTTTTTTAAATTTCACTTTTAAGGAAAAAGCTTAAATACTAAAACCTTTACCGAGAAACTTACTAGCCCAAGTATACAAATTTTTAATCAATTTTTTCAAGGTTTCTGTATATTTATTTACATATAACCTGTATATTTTCGGAATTGAACCCGGGACTTAACTACAAGGTCTCTACAATGTGTTATTAAAATAGCAAGGAACGTATGTCGTCTGTTAGCACGATTCATTTTGTATTCGCAAATAAACAGCCCGATGTAAACAAAGTGTCGTGCTATGTTTTCACACCACATCGATTTGTCATTTACTCGGAATGTGAATAAAACATTCACAATCAGATATTATTGTTATTTGTTGATCAGAGTAGAAGTCCATAGTCCGGTATTTGAAAACTTGTCAAATCAGATATTTTTCAGTATAGATCGATAAGCTATGTTTGCCTTGTGGTTCTGTATGTAGTCAAATTATGAATTGAATTATGTAATTAACACGGTTTAGTTGCGAAATCAGATGAAGCTTCGTTTTTCATCTCTTCGTTTACAGAGGTACGGAAATTAAATTTTTACATCATATCCTGTTCTATTTTCAAATTTGTATTATATAATTTTAACATAAGAACAATGATGTCACTTTGAATATGAACCTTACGGTTCCTTCTTGGATAACCAAGCTTGACAGTTGGACGGTTTTCTGTTGGTTATAAAAATCTTATATGATTGTCTAAAGCTATTGCTGAAATTTGCCACATTTCATATGACAGCAGGGAGTTTGTTTGAACGAACAAATATTTTTGCGTATGAAATTACGAGTATTACTTAGAAAACAGCGTTATAAGGAATCAAATTAAGAAGAAAAGGCTACTACTACTTACTTACCCATTGCTTTTCCAAGTCTTATAAGCTTTCCACACGATCCATCATGTACCAGGAGAGCAAAAGTCGCGTGGTGATCTTAGGCGGGCGGGGCGTATACTAACAACGTGCTATAATGTTCCGACTTATCAGTGCCCAGTCGGGCTTCTTCGCTTCACCGCAACATTGCTCGCGGTCTTCGGACACTATGCCTCCCTGGTACTGACGAACGAATTTTTTTTTTACAACAATTAAAAGGTAATTTGTTTTATGTAATGGACGTTAGAAAGCATCATTAATCTTAAAGAGCTTTGTGTAGTGTATAGTCACGTTTTTGAAACGAAAATTTATTTGTATTTTTTTAAATGTAAATTAAAAGTTATGTGCTAAAATATTTTCAACTGATTTAACATTTGGTACCAAAGTCAGTTAAAACTTTTTAAATTGAAGTGTTAGTTTTTCGTCGATCTTGCCTCATGCGGTTGTTAGTGAAATTTGATATCATGGATATAATTTAAAAAGTGGTTTCGAAAAGATTATAAAAATATCTAAGATCTACTGTTTCCTTTATGAAATATGGCGGGATGTGCAAACTTGTCTGTGGAATGGATGAAAAACATGGTGAAAATTTAAAATAAAAATATTTATAAGTGAGTCGATTATTTGCAATTTTATCGTGGAATCAATTCTTAATCATTCTGGTTTTCGTCAATAATGTCTTTCGTCCCGTTTAGGCTTATGTTGAGCAGAAGTTTTCTCGCGGGAGACAATGATGACTTAATAAATAATTCTTTTTAAATTTGGCACACTTGTTTAGAAACTGATTTAGATTAACATATATGAAAACTGGACAGTTCTTGAAATATTACAAAATGCAGGTCGAATTGATAACCTCCGTTTTTGATGTCGGCTAAAATAGCTTTTATGGTTACTAACTTAACTTCGTAGTTGAAAGCCACACATGTTATGTAATTCAGCTGCAAACCTAAGTTGGTTTTTCAATCAGAATTACGTTTTCGGTACAGCATGTTTTTTTTTCTTCTTTTTATTGAAGATAGACAGACCAACACTTGACCTCAATCTCACCTAATGTTGTTATAAATCGAGCAATTTTCATTATGTTAATTATTCATAATCTGTACGGAACCCTCGGTGCAGGAGTTCGACTCGCACTTGACCGTTTTTCTTCTTCTATATTTAGGAGGGGTCAGTAATATGGCTGAAACCTTTTCACCAATTTACGGTACGGTACGGACATGGAAAACAACAATAAACACAGGTAAGTTTTAACTTGATTTTATTTCCAACACGATACGAGATTCGTGAAATCCAAGGACAGCTAAAGGGCAAGTGAATTCACATTATATGATTATAATAATACAAGTTAGAATACTTGTGAACTTTTAGGTCCGAACTCAAATGACTGATCGATTTAGACATAAATATATTTTTATCTAAATTCATAGTCCATGTAAAAATATAAATAGCTGTATCAACTTTTTTTTCGATACGACTAATACTTTATCGCTACCTTTACAAAGTCTTTTATATGAGTTTATATTATTAATTACTTTAAACATATTCTTATTTATGTTAAAACTGTGATAGTTACATGTAAAAATTGTAAAACCTCAGCTCTATTGCATGAAAATAAATTATTTATTTAGGGTTACCCGTCTCCTAATGCTTCCATACTAAATTTCTGTTGGCATAATATTTTAAAATAGAATAGCTGGCTTTGATAAGTAATTACCTAAAAGTAGGAGATGGAATTATAGTGTCGCGAAGTAAATATCATTAATTTACCACTTTATAGTTAGCTACAATAGCCGTTACGCAGCTAATAGTTCATAGATGGCGCTTTGATCAATAATCGAAAAAAAACTGTTTAAAATGAAAATTGTGAAGTTGTATTCGCGACATCACAATCTGATGTCCTATTTTTAGATAGTTAGTACACGAATCCAACTATTATATTTTAAAAGATTATGACAACAGAAATTTTGTATGAGACTTTGATGCTTTTGCCCGCTACTTTGTCCTCGTGGACTTCAGAATTTATCCCACGGGAACTTATTGCTCAATCAGAATAATAAGCTATTTTCCGCCCTTCGTCTATTCCCATACGAAAAATTAAGTCATTCTGACTGATCAGTCAGGGTATATAATACACTGACAGACAGCCATGAAACTTATTATCATAACCTTGTAGTAAAGTAACTAAAGCTAACTATGCGCTGTATAAATTTTTTTTATCTGGTAACATTTGATAGGATTATCATTAACTTCCATTAGCTGAATACAATGATACCAGGCCTAATCTGAATCAATGGATCTGCCCAACTTTATTTGAAGTGATACGAATCTCCTATCACAACAAGTCTGGACTGTTTTTTTTTAAATAAAGGCTTCCGTCATCTTCCGTTTGACCACAATCTCACCTAAGGTTAAGAGTTAGATGTTAGATGATATTATGGTGTCCTAGAAGCAGACTATTCACAGACATCCAGGCTGAAGTGCTCGGGAAACACAGCAGCCGGCAGGGAATTCAACTCCTTAGCTGTACGCAATACATCAACAAGCGAAATGGAAAAAGCCCAGCAATAAACTGAAATTTAAAAAAAGGTTGTCATCGTAATGGTATTTTATGATTTTTATCTATTTACTGATCTTTACTAAACTGTTTCTTTAGTAATTATTTCCTTTCATTTCTTTTTCCGTTACATTTTTATTTATTAATATTGGAAACTATACATTTTAGAAAACTCTCACACAATACTAGTTCATTAACTAAATTATGACTACTGATAAAAAAACATTTGCTGCTGCACTGTAATGTATTCAAATTCAAAAGTTGTTATCGCTAACATTTCCTAAGTGAACGATATTCATATTTCGTACCACTTTCGCACTAATCGTTCGGAATACAAGTCGACACAAAAATGTATACTATATTTCTCTTTATCCTTCTTTCTACAAAAACTTTTTCGGCCAGTTCGATGCCGAACAATTTCCTACAGATAAATAAGTTTCAATACGGCGACACCGAAAATAATATCGAAATGAAAAGCGACGTCAAAATAGAATCTTTAAAACAGATTACAATCGAACACCTTATAGCGGCCAGTGACATGCTTAAATCTATTTTGAAAATGGAAGATGGCAGTATTGATCAGTTTTACAAAAAAAGATTTGTAACAGACGATATGCAGTCTTCTTTAGACGATTCGGAAAGTATGTCTGAGGAAGTCTCTTCGAAAGTCAAACGGCAAGCTGGTTCAGGGAATAGCCAAGTGGTTCTTGGAACATTCCAAGCTATTATGAGGCCAATGAGCGTGAGCGACATGCCAGGCCTTGGTTCTATCACAAATCCTTCTCAAAGTGCAAACCAAAACGAAGAACAGAACATAGAACCAGAGCAAGAGAAAATAAATTGAGGACGATTTTGCTGCACCAATAATAAGATAGAAATATAGAGATAGAAACAGTTCAATTTATTTGTTTTTAACACGGGGCTGACACACAGATGTAACTCCATTTGCTTCTGTTCTTATTATACGTAGTTTGTATATAGGTATGTAAAAAGCTAATTGCAAATTCGAAGTCACATTTTTTTTCTTCTTTTCTTAAATTTTGTTAAATATTGCTTATTTAGATAATACTTGAAATAAATAACTTGAAATTAGATACAGATAAGTTTTGTATTGGGTATTTAATTAATGATTTTATTTTAGCCCTATAGATGGTGTTGACAGCAGTTTTTAAATCGATGTGCTACTACATTGTTCCCAATATTTGTTTCGTGTATTCGTAAACAGAAAGTAAAGTAGTTGCTATTGCCATTAGCTTTATATTTAAGAGGATCCTGCACGAAATTTGGTAAATTAAAGTCACTATACTATGGACGGAATTACTTAAATTCATTGAAAGGACTTATTTAATTTAGCCCGATCCTTGAACTAGGGCACAGAAAAATGCGAAATAAAATTACAAGGAAGTAACGATTTCAGTACCGACGTCTAATAAATCTCTTGCTGAAATTCGATGAAAATATATAAATAATTAATTAACATTACATAACGTTTATGATATCTCAATAAATAACATTTTTTGTAGATTTGTCTTGAATTAATTCTTTACATTTTGTTCATGTATAAATGTATTTCTTAGGTCAATATGTGTATATTTCATTTCGTAATGTGTTTGTCAATAAAACATATGTATACTCGTATGTATAGATGTATTTGTATTCTTAATCTCATTTCTGGTAAATAAATCTAAGAGATTACTTTTTAGATTGGTATACAATTTATTTAAGCTAACATAGAATAAAGCGAGAAAATACAGTTACACAGAAAGGTCACTCGTGTAATTAACCCAACCGATGAAAAAATTCATATACAAATCGACTGAACCAGTTTTTTTTTTAAATTGTATTTTTAATGTTACTGAACTGATTTGATCGATGTGGCCTATATCCTTTACCAGAACTTCAGCTGTGGTTGGCTTCAAGCCAGATTACATCAACTAGTGTAGCAACACTGCTGTTTGGCGGATAGATTAGGTATCAAGGTGATACCCAAACCGAGTACCAATAGGTACCCCTACTGGGAATCGAACCCGGGATCCCTGAATTTTACGTTCAAGCGTGTACCTACTAGGCCATGGAGCCGGTTACACTAGGTTAAGTGTAATAGTGTGAAAGGGAGTAACATATCTGGTATATAGTGTAATCTGTGATACAACTGGGTGCTTTTTCATTTCAAAATTTTGTGACCAACATTTTTATACTTATGTTGCCTTCGTGGTGTGGGCTACTCTACATCATTTTTCCAATATTGCTGGTCGGTAAGAAAAATAAAAAAAAATATTCTTAACCCTAGAGTGCTCGCGCTATGAGCATTTTGCCGCCCGCGACACAATATTCGTAATATTTTGAACACGATGCATTTGTTAAGGTCAAGCGTTTTAGCAGCTGCCCCCCTGTCCCTCACCTCTGTGTTTTAAATATTTGAGTGTATTTAGTGCACGGGTGACCACTGGAGACAAAGGTTGTTGCACGTGGGTCGCGCTTGGCGGCAAATTGCTCACTGCGCGACTACTTACGTAAGTAAAATTTTGTGATTATTTTTTACTTTAGTTCAAATATTATTAGTTTTCACTGCGTATAGTACTGTATTAATGTAAATATCGTATTGAAATTGATTTTTTGTTTGATTTTAGGTAAGGTAGTGGGTACTGTGCGAGAAAAAAAATCCCACATTGTTTTCTAAATACCAGAGACAGAGACCAGCCAAGTACAATGTCCGGATTTAATGACAAAAATGTTCTAATATCCAATGTACCTAATAAAAACAAAAGAAAGTGGTTCTACTGCAGTCAATTTTACACGATGACAACAAGATCGACGAAACTACCGGTGGTGCTCAAAAACCAGAAATCATAACATATTATAATGTAACTAAAGCAGGTGTTGATGTCGTTGATCAGATGAAAGAAGAGTATTCCGTAGGTAGAATTGCAGATGGCCAATGAGACTGTTTTTCTCAATTCTGAATATTGCTGGGATAAATAGTCATTATCTGACTATTACAAAGAAAATACTGGTCAGTTACAATTAAGACGAACATTTCTGAAAGAAATTGCACTGGCGATGACTAGACCACCACATATAATTAGAAGATCCAACGTTAATACATTGCACAAACAATTGAGAAACCTAATTGCCCGTTTTTTGCCACCCGATCATTAAAATATACCCTCTGGAAGGGAAGGTATCTGCGCAGTCGGTCCGTCCAAGAAAAATAGATGGACCAAAAAAGGGTGCATTAGATGTGCAAAGTTGCTGTGCACCGAGCATTGTATGTACCTATATCAGGATTGTTTCGGTGAAATACATACTGTAGATAAAGAAACCGTTTAAATCTGTTGTTTAGTTTAATTTTTTATTTTTTTATTCTAATAATTCTAAAGAGGTTGCAAAAAAAACAAAAAGAAGTTCCTAATCTTTTCCAAAGATTTTTTTTGTAATTGTCAGTAAAAATCTATAATAAATGTTTCATTTTCTAATAGTTCATGATTTAATATATCCTAAAAACATAAATAAAAGTTCATATAATTCCTATTTTCTAAAAAATATCGATTTAAGTATTTGCGGCAAAATGCTCCCCACGCGATCACTCACGTTTCACGGAAAGGCGCGTACTCTAGGGTTAATAATGTGTCAGGTTTCGTGTTTTTAAGCTTAGGAATGGAATCGTCACGAAATTAAGAGATCTTTTTGTAACAATGAAAATTGTTATTCACAATGAATTTGGATGTTAATGATACTCATTTCTCGAACATATAATCCGCTATCCTATATTTGGATAATTATTGCACAAACCCAACTGTCCTATTTTAAAAGATTATGGTAAAAGATTTTGAGTATGAAACTTGAGGACTGGGTTGCTAAGGGGTATGCCTTTGTCCAACTGTGGGATATATATGGCTAAATTATTAATTCAGGCGAAGTAGCAGCGGGTCACTAGTTATATAATAAAATAATTTATTGATTAGAACTTTTACGAAGCTCAATCAATCATAATAAATTATCTGTCACGGTGTGAAATATTTATTGATATCTGAGCCCGGGTAGTAGCTCTGTGTATTTGTTCATGTAGGTTGTGACCGTTTATAGAATTGTAAAATAAAGAGGGAGGGGGACAAAGAGAACATTCTGCAACGTTTTAAACGCCTCTGTGGCTTATTTCCCGGGCTCGATTTCCATCACGCGTACCTATGGCCAGCAGGCTAGCTACCACCATGATAAGGCGATCCGATCCACCTCCATCAAAGTTTCATACTAAATTTATGTCAGCATAATATTTTAAAATATAGTAGCTGGATTTGTGCAGTAACTATCTAAAAATAGGACATCAGATTGTGATGTCGCGAAATGAGTATCATTAACACACAACTTCATAGTGAATCACAATTTTCATTTTTAACGTTTTTTGTCGATTATTGTTCAAAGCGCCATTCTATGAACCATTAGCTGCGTAACTGCTATTGTAGCTAACTATAAAGTTGTAAATTAATGAGACTTATTTCGCGACACTATAATTTCATCTCCTACTTTTAGGTAATTACTTATCAAAGCCATTCAATTTAAAAGATTATGGCAACAGAAATTTAGTATGAAAGCATTAGGAGAGGGATAACGTTAATCATTTGTGCTGCTAATCAGTGCTATTAAGCAAAGATTTCAGTATTTATATTTGAAATTAAAAATAACGATATTGGTAAGACTGCATTCAACGGTTGGCTTTTACCTTCTGTGCTTTCTGATTAGCAGTGCTACTGTGATCATCAAAGAAAGAAAGAAAGAAAAAAATTATTTGCCAAGTACATAGTTTTTTACACGGTGTTTAGATAGTAATTTCAATTAGTTCGATGTACTTAACCTGTCCACAGGTGTGCAAATATTATAAACATATCTAATAATAAATTTATTGTTAAAAAATCAGTTCACATCGCATGTCAATTAGAAAGACAGTTGGACGTTAATTAAAGTGGATTGATCTATTTATTTAAGACCTAGAAAATGAATACTGTACGTGAAAGACAAGATAGGATCCGAGGAAGAATATCTATCCCTGACGGTAAGTGTTCTATTTTATATAACAACTGAACACCTCGTTAAAACGTAGGAGTTTTTCAACACGACTGTTAGTTTATGTGTGTGCAATTTGACTGTATGCTTTCTACAATTTGAAGCAAATATTCTTTCCCTAGGGGTGAAAAATAAGTGGTTAAATACCATGTAATGTGAGATGACTTCGCTAATCGTACGCATATTATAAATGCAAAAGTGAGTTTGTTTATTTGTTTGTTTACTATTCCTTGCCGTGGTAACCGAGAGTTTTTTTAAATGTCTTAAAGTCTGTCTGTCTTAAAGAATGTCTTAGTTAAAATGACTTAATTTTTTTTGCATAGGGATATTTGAAGGGACGGAAAAGGACATAGGCTTCTTTTTATCCCAACCAAGTATGTAGTACCTGTGGGATACTTTCCGAAACCTACGCGGAATAAGTCCACCAATAGATCTGCGTCCACACATTATGTTATTTTGGGCTGTATCGTCCTGCTGCTCTGTTCAATTCGGGTTTTACCCTTATGTTTCCTACTGTAAAGTGATGCTGTGGTTGAGAATGCTAAAAAGCTTCTATCGTAGTAGCGTGCATTATAGCTTAGAAAATGTCAGTAGGAGCGCTTGGCAGCTTATTCAATGTTCTTGGTTTTAAAACTTGCTTTATTCTGGGTTTGTGGCGATCGTTGATGAATAAACGGTGCATCGTCACTTTTTGTTTTGTAACAGGAATAGTGAACATAAGAAGCCGTCGTCTTCGCAAAGTGAAGAAACATAAAACTGACGGGCTGGTGTGGGGGGCGCTTGCTTCGATTCTACGCGTGTGTCGCGCGGCCGGACTAGCGCCGCTCTCGTTTGTCAAGGTGCCAAATGGCTGGCGCGTCAGTGTGTCACCAGTCTTATGCATCTGCGGGTACCTTTTCGTTTGTGTCATAAGTAAGTAGATCGATTGGATTCGGCACGACAGTCTTACTCCTGTGATCAAATACGAACGTGCGTCGTAATGAGAGACTTTTACAGACGTTTGTCAGTTGAGTACTTAAGGGACTTGATAGATGGCTATGAAGAGCTTAAAATTAATCTGTCAAAATTGAAAATGTGGCCGCCATCTTGAAACCTTTTGTTTCTAGTCCGGTTGCGTACAAAATAGATATTGAGGGAATCCGAGGGTCTACGAAAATCTGTCTGTGTTAACAATTGAAGTGCTTAAGAGCGCACCTTGTTGGTGAAAATCATGTTTAGATGAGAAGCGTTATGAGAGCTGTAGTTGAGCTGTAAGAACTTCAATTGATACTATTCTTCTTTGTGCCTTTCATTTACACAGTTATAATGTTTTAGACGCGGCCGCCATCGCTGGACTGATATATGACTTCAGTCTACCGGCGGAAAGGTCGGTGCGCGTGCGCTCCTCAACGGCTATCTTCGCGTGGGTAGCTGAGCTGACTATTGTTATCCTTGTCACGAACGTGGCGATCATAGGAGCACCGACAAGGATGAGAGCTATTATAGAATGCTCCAACATTATTGAACGGGTACGTTCCATTACGGCCTTACATTTACATTACATTACATTACAAAAGATCCAATTAAACATTACTAAAATAGTATAACAACATTTTTGTAAGTATTTTATTGTACAAAATCATTCTTTTTATTCTAATAAGTTGAAATCTGGTTCACTTTATTTATTTTCGTTCATTAATGATATAAAAATGCTATAAAAGAGTTTTCTATAGCATTCTATATTTTTGATTTATTAGCGCCATCTTTATTTTTTGGACATGTAGCCGCTTTGTTTACTGTTTTTGTATCAAACTAGCTTAAAATATTCAAAAATATAATAATTGAAAACACTTTTTAACTGACTTCAATAAAGGAGGAGGTTATCAATTCGACGGGTATGTTTGTTTTCTTCTTTTTTCATATTTGTTACCTCAGAACTTTTGACTGGGTGAACCGATTTGGATGATTCTTTTTCAGTTTGATCCAGTTCTGACAATGTGATCCATGAGAAGAAAAAAATATAAATCTTACATTTGCCTTAATAAAAGTAGACTTTTAGGGCAATTGAAGTCGGTTTCCAGTTCTTTTTAAACGCATTTACTTGCAGCGTATGAAGTCGAGGGCTTTAATACATTCATGGAACGCCTCTTGTACTTATAACGAAGAAATTTGGTTAACTATGCACGCTGCGTACTACGTGTTTTCTAATATGAATCACTAGACATAAGTGGACACTATCCGTAATATCTTTGGATATGCTACTGTATTATTAGCCCGAAAAATGTTCCATATATGTTCCGTGAATATAACAAATATTATTATTACAAGGCTCTTTATTTCTAATAACTTTTAATATGTTGTTCTTTTATCTACGTATATAAATCTGTTAAGTTATTAGAACCCCATTCTGGGTACAGGTCTCCTCTGGCCAAGGATCAACTGATTTAGACAGTTCTGGAATACCGTTCCCATTCAGGCACTTACGCACAAATGCAATTGATTTACATTTAAAATAATCCCTCCATCTTACAGATAAATTCAACGAAAATCAGCTTGCTTCGTTCATCATCATCAACGGAAAGAAATAGATTTCTTTTAGGGGCGATTTACCTAGTAACCGTTACTATGCTTCACATTAGCGACTACTACATCTTCTGGGAAGATGCCATCAATGAGGACAGAGATAGTATGTATCGTATACATTTTCTGTTTATCTAGCTTTGCGTTTTGCTATCAATATCTATAGATATCGGCGTGTATCGAATAAAACATGCTTTATTGCTTGAGTTGACGACTTTGCTCACGTATTTGATATTACTTTGTACCTAGACTTTCACTCTCTACTTACTAACTTCATTCATCCCAATAAATATGTTCAATTGCATCCATCTATATCTTGAAGTGAATGGTATTAGTAAGTATCATCAACAGCCTATATACGTCCCCACTGCAAGGACTCAGGCCTACTGTACTACAGAGAGTGTATGGGCCATAGTCCACCACGCGGGCCCAGTGCGGATTGGTAGACTTCACACACACCTTTGAATTTCTTCACAGGAGTTTGCAGGTTTCCTCACGATGTCCTTCACCGTTAAGCAATCGGATAATGTACTTAAATTGCAAAACAACTCATCGGTACACGGCTGGATTCGAACCCGAAACCCTCAGATTGAGAGTCCGCGCCTTATCCACTGCACCATCAACGCTTCATTTTTACATGGCCAACATTAGCTCATCAAAATCAATATTAGCTCAACATAAACCTCATCCATATTAAATACCCTTGTATGAACTGTCCTTATTTCGGGGAGTTTTTGAGTTGTCTCCAAATATTTTCCAGAGTAATAACAATGCTTGTATTGTGTTTTATAATTGGATCATTGACTAATTTTTGTTTTCTATTTTCAGGACGAGTCATCGGAATTTACTGCTCGGTATACGTGATGTTTGTCATCATCTTGATGGTTCAAATCGAATTTGTGTTCGTTGCTTTGTACATTATCAACGCATTGAATTACATCAACGAGTCGCTCAATGATCTCATTTACATAGTCGACTTACAGTGTAAGTTACTATATATTCTTTTTTTCTTCAAATTACATTCCAGCAATTCGCGTTTTCATTGACCCCACTTCTGACACCAATGAAGAAACGCGTTGTTTAATCATCAACAGCCTTTATACGTCCCCACTGCAGGGGCTCAGGTCTACTCTGTTACAGAGAGTGTATGGGACATAGTCCACCACGCGGGCACAATCCGGGTTGGTAGACCTCACACACACCTTTGAATTTCTTCTCAGGAGTGTGCAGGTTTTCTCGCGATGTTTTCTTCACCGAAAAGTCAATGGTAATTATTTTATCATTCGTATATAAATTCCAAATAACAAATTGGAACTCATTGGTACGAGCCAGGATCGAACGCAGACCTCGATTGTTCAAGGACTGACGCTCTACACAACTGAACTACCATGGCTTCTTACTGGGTCATCTTCATCTTGTTTCATACTGACACTTTATTAATTTACTAAAAATCCATAAACAATATTAAATATAGGCAATAATATGCTGGTGCCAGCAACCTTCATCATTTACATCAAGCGAAAATGACACTCATGTCTTGGACCATTGACACTGGTTGGGAAGTTTTCTACATAGCATCACGGAGCATCTGTTTGTGGCTTTCAGTAAATATTCCATTTACCCAGCTACATAAAGATTACAATTTATCAGTCGTCAATCCAGCAATAAATACGAAGGAAAGCGTTTTACAAAAGAGGGAACATGAAGGAACAGGAATATGTAAATTTGCTCAAAATGACTTAGAATTGCTGTGGGCATTTATGTTGAATATTGTATTAGCTCTTCTGTGGTTGACATTAGAAGCTTGACGTACCGTGATTCCTTGAACAGCATGATACAAATACTTCTCCTGATAAATAACTTTACATATATTTCCATGAAACTATTTCTTATATCTTCTGTTTAAGCAAATATAAAACTAACAAATGAAGAAATCTATACAGACACATCAATGAACGCTGAACCAGTCAACTTAATAACAGATACCATGGAAATATTGGATAATCATATAAATTCATCGAGTAAGTGCACCAAATAGCTTAATTAGCACTTTGGGTCGATTTTAACGATTTACTATGTTCTTCAATTGGTTATATTTTAAGAGATGGGATTGTAAAAAATATTAAACCTCAAAGGTAAACACTTTTCACAAGTTGAGGGATAAATACCGTGCTTCTCCATAATTTCGCTAATGACCTTTTAGAATGTTTCTTAAATTCTCAATTTTACTAAAACTTCAAGATATAAATAGTTCTTTTTAACCGAGTTCAAAAAAGGAGGAGGATATCAATTCGACGGGTATGTTTTTTTTAAATGTTTGTTACCTCAGAACTTTTGACTGAGTGAACCGATTTGGATGTTTATTTTTTATTTGAAAGGTGGAGCTTCCCGTGTGGTCCCATTTCAATTAGGTCCAGTTCTGACTACGGCATCCATAAGTAAACGATGTAAACCTTAAATTTGCCATAGTAAAGGTAGACTTTTAGGGCTATTGAAGTCGGTTTCCAGTTCTTTTTGAACGCACAAATTAAATTTTTTACAGTAAGCTGGAATGGTCAGGACCGGGCCTTATCGTCTAACTCCAACACCTATCGCGATACCTTTGAAAGGTATCGGGATCGCGATCGGGATTGCGACTCTTAAATGGTATCGTCTAACATTCTTAATCACAATCGCTTTCGGAACGAATGAAATCGGCGCTTGTTGTCGTTGTGATTTTTCATTATCCTTAGCAGGAAAGGCAATGGTCTTTAAATCTTACAGCCAGTTGTTTAGTTGTCTTAAAAGGCAACGATCATTAAATCTAACAGCCAATTCTTTAGTTACCTTAACAGGCAATGGTCCTTAAATCTTACAGCCACTTCTTTAGTTATCTTAAAATATTTTTATCGCTCGATTTGGTATCTTTTTTTCAAAAATTGCTAAGGTTTCATTTCATCTAATAACTAAGATAGCCTTGGTACCACCAGTGGTGTAGAAAGTTCATTTCCGAAGTATATATAATATAAATTATATACAAATATTATATTGTGGGTTCTCATCCATTCACACATAGCACCGTAAACAAACAGCACAAATTATTATTTATTATCTACACAACAGTAGTCACCTACAGTCACCCATCATAGCTAATTTTGAAGAGATACCATAATACTCGAAATTAATACAAAATAATTATTTACGTACGTAACGTATATTATCTTGTTGATTTTATTACTTATTTAGGCAAATAATAAAAACAATCTGAAATTATTGAGAGTTATAAATAAAACATCAAATTATTATATTGTGCGGCTGAATTTCTTCTTCTACGCTAGCTATCAAAATAGTTCTTGCTACTAATTCAATTGATATAACGACATTGAAACTAAATTAATCATTAAAGTTATAAAACAATGATAAACTTGCGAGAAATCTTTGAAAGATTCGAGGTCAGTGTTGAATCTTTCATTTGACACTTGCGAGTCGCTTTGAAAGCGATTTCTAGTTGTCAAAAAGTTACACGGTACCAATTTTATGTCAAAATTACGATTTCGTTCATTCATAATCTTTCAAACTCGTGATTAGTCGCTATACCTTTCAATGACATTTAGCAGTCGCGTTTGAGCGGTGTGAAGTTCGTGAATCATCTTCAAACGTCAAATTCAAAGGGATCGTGATCGGTGTTGGAGTTACACGATAAGGCCGCAGCAGATCCAAAACGAAATTCATTTTACAGCTCCTCTTACATCAAAAGCTACTGTCGATACAGTTCGTCGTCTAATCTTCTCATATGGAAGTGTCAGCGATATGGTGCGGAAGATCAACGAGACCTACGGGACGCTTCTTCTATTGCTGCTTGGATCCCTGTTCCTTCACTTGGTGATCACGCCGTACTATTTGGTTGCGTTTTTATGTAAGTTATATCTATTTAAATTTTAACTCTTTGCATGTGCCAGTAGTTTAAACAAGGTAGAGTACAGTCTGTATGAGGTTTGCGCACTTATCTATGACTTCAACTTACAAAACTTATTCAATTAAGATGATGCATTATTCCTTTACGATCAGTTGGGAAGTTCTTTCAAATTAAATCTACACAAAGTCTAAGAAGTATAGATAAGCATATAATTGGCATCTCTAAACTGGCATTAACGATTAGGAAGAAAAGATAAGTTTAAAATTCGGCCTGCACTGGTACACTTTTTACAAAATCAAGTAATACGAGTAATATAAATATGTATAGAAAAATAATAGAATTACATTCTTACATTTATTTTAATTGTACAAAATCATTCCTTTTGTACTAAGTGACAGCGTCAAATGTCACTTTATTGACGCCATCTTTGTTTTCAACGTCATATCTTCTGTTTCGTGCGTTTTATAAGTTTTTGTACAAATAAACTAAACCAAAATATACGAAAATGGTAACTAAATCACTTTTACTTGATAATGGCCTTTTAAAAGTATTAGTGTACAAGACCAGGCCTTGGCTCCATACATTCGGGGAACGTTTCATTTTGGGTATAAGACGCTATGAGGTCTAAGAACGGTTTCGTAATGTAGCGATACACTGGTACAAAGAATCAGCGATCATTCGACGCCATCGATGATGTCAGATACATCGATGAGTAACATCGAATACAAGTAACTAATAATAGAATTTCACTAACACAGGGGAGGGGTAAACTACAAAACGTTGAGCACCGGCGTAACATAGCCAGCCTCACTGTCTTCTACAGGATACATTTCGCAGAGTGTGCAATCGTATACGATCCAATTCCATCGTCCCCTTTTTACAATCGGTCAACCAGACGAATGGCTGGGTTCTGTCCCTACTTCATCCGATTCTACCATTTCTCAATAAGCGTTTAACTTATTCATTCATTGTGCCTACAGCTAAGGAGTGGAATAACCCACTTGCTTCTGTGTTTCTCGAACGCTCAGCCTGATGATCTCTGCTAGATTGAATTGCCGTGTACCATCATCAAACGGAAACTTGTCTAATATAAAAAGTAATAAATAAAAAAAATAAAGCTCATCGCCTCCTAGATATTAGAAATCACATATTACAGAAGTAAAATACTTTAATTTATTTTATTATTTTAATTGAAGTGAGCCCAAGAAGCAGAACAGTGAACGTCATCCTTGAAGTGTTGTATTGCATCTTCCACACCGTAAACATGGTTCTGATGATCGAACCTGGACATCGGACTGAAACAGAGGTAAGACCAAATAATGACTGACTCATACTTGCTAATATGTCAATTCTTACCATCGTCGTACCAGTACGAATCTAATAGACGAACAAATAGCCAAGACAGATGTCTAACCATCACGTGAGATCATGACCATGAATTTTTCTATATTCATTCGCCGAGGCGGGTGTGCCCGACTTCTTCGCGTTAATGAGGTTATAGGTCGCGAAAATAATGTTATTTTATGAACTGCCTCATTCTGGGAGCGTGTGCGCAGCTCCAAAAACGAAATATTGGTGGCCGTTAGTGAGGATATGTCCAGACCCATTTTCAGATACTGGCTTGTGTTCACCAGAACGCAAATAAGAAATATGACAGTATAAGCATTACATGCTTCTCTTATTTTTTAGTTAATAGTATTTTATTTTTATTGTATGGATGGATGTATATCTGAAATAAAGAATTTATTATTATTATATTATTATAGGTATAAAAATTGCTCACAATATATCAGTGGTCTATTACTTGGAGTTTTGGTTGGTTGCTTTATACGCAACATTTTTCAGTTCGATCGCACACAAATGTTGGTGAGCCAGCTGACTCGCCGCGTCACGTCGTGTCGCGGGACCCACTTGCGAGGGAGTTGAACTTTTTCTACAAACAGATCACAATGAACGCTGTCAACTACAAGCCCATGGGGGTGTGCACGATGACTAGACCGCTCACTGCCACGGTGAGGGGAATTTATTATATATAGAATGCATAAAATAGTAACCACGACCATTTAAAAAAATATATATGCATAAAACATTAGTTTACGCATATTTATAGCTTAACTGGATTCCGCTATATCAAACTTTCATATTAAATTTCTGTCGCCTTAATCTTTTAAAATATAATAGCTGGATTTGATAATTATCTAAAAATAGGACATCGTATTGTAATGTCACGAAAATAGTATCATTAACATACAACTCCATAGTGAATCAAAATTTTAAATTTTAAACACTTTTCGATTATTGTTCAAAGCGCCATCTATGAACCATTAGCTGCGTAAATGCTATTGTAGTTAACAATAAAGTTGTAAATTAATGATATTTAATGCAAAACAAAGTGTTTTCATTATTTAAGGGGACTAAGTGATTCATTCAAAAGTATTCTAATTTGTCTCAGCACTCGATGCGATAAATGTGTGTCTCCATACCGATCTGTGATCCCAAAGAGCTATGAAACTATATCATTTGACAAATCACCAGCCCTGGTGTAAATATCCAGACCATTTATATGAAATTTCATTGTGGCATATGGTAGTGGCACCATCCTCGCCTAAAGTAGACTAGATTGTGTCTTAAAAAATATTGCCCTTTATTAGCATCAAACAACTTTTGAATGAAGTGCAATTTTTGGGGAACATCCTCTGAGTAGACAATTAATTACAGTTGTTTATTTTTAACCGACTTCAAAAAAGGAGGAGCTCTATCAATTCGACGCGTGTTTTTTTTTTAAATGTTTGTTACCTCAGAACTTTTGACTGGGTGAACCGATTTGGATGATTCTTTTTTTATTTGCAAGCTGGTGTTTCCCGTGTGGTCTCATTTGGTCCAGTTCTGACAAAGACATCCATTAGAAAACCAAAAGAAAAGAAATTTAAATTTGCCTTAGTAAAAATTTGACTTTTAGGGCAATTGAAGTCGGTTTCCAGTTCTTTTTGAACGTATTTTCTTGTTATGTATAATGTTAAGTGACGATAAAGCCGTTTAGTGACAGACGTGCTCACCCAGAAGCCTCCGTCTCAAGCTTATGACGCGCTGGCTCTGCTACCTTTCATACCAGAACACCATAGAGCTACTAACACTGCTGTTTGGTGGCAGACTGTTGAAAATAACATTGTAGTAGTTAGCCAGGCGGATATAGAAAACCCTACCAAAAACCAAACCGAGTGTATTTATAAATTAATTACTGATCTGTTTTTTCTTGCAGATTATTGGAGCTGTCTCTACATATATGGTCATACTCTTGCAATTTCAAGCGCTAGACAAGCAAAATTGGTAATTAATGACATCAAGAGCTTCAGAAATATCCATTCACAGGACACGTCTTATTTCTGTACATACATAAGTAACAGAAAAAACTAGATATTGTCACTCGTCCTATAACTAACATACTATTCAGAACGTATTCATCAATCATCAACAGCCTATATACGTCCCCACTGCAGAGGCTCAGGTCTGCTCTCCTACAGAGAGTGTATGGGACATAGTCCACCACGCAGGCCCAGTGCGGATTGGTAGACTTCACACACACCTTTGAATTTCTTCTCAGGAGTGTTGCAGGTTTCCTCACGATGCAGGTTTCCTTTACCGTTAAGCAATCGGATAATGTACTTGAATTGAAAAACAACTCATAGGTACACGGCTGGATTCGAACCCCGAACCCTCAGATTAAAAGTCCGCGCCTTATCCATTGCGCCACCGACGCTTCAATATATAATTCAGATTAGTAACGAAAAATTGTATATAGAATATCTGCTACACAGTACAAAGGAACACTAGCTCCCTTAACTTAGATTACCTATTTTAGCTTGGAAGCTGTATGTCTCATAGCTTCTATTGCTTCCAGACTAAATTTATGTTAAAATAGAATAGCAGGCATTCATAAGTAATAACCTAAAAATAGAAGACGATATTATAGTGTCGCAAAAAATATATCATTTATTTACAACTTTACAGTTAGCTACAATAGCAGTTACGCAGCTAATGGTTCATAGATGGCGCTTTGATCAATAATAGATAAAAGTGTTTAAAATGAAAATTGTGATTCGCTGTGAAGTTGTATGTTAATGATACTAATTTCGCGACATCACAATCTGATGTCCTATTTTTAGATAGTTACTACACAAATCCAGCAGTTATATTTTAAAAGATTATGGCAACAGAAATTTAGTATGAAACTTTGATGGAGGTGGATCGCCTTAAGAGGCTATGTTGGTTAGACCACGTGGTCGCGGTAAAGGTTGCATTGTTTTGTAGCTGTCCCTATCCGAGCCCTATCCTACCCGAGCGCGTACGGTGAGACAGCATACACTACGCGAAGTTATCCACCCGTTATTTGGACGTTTCGTAGGATAGAGAATATTATGTAACCATTTTTTTAATACAGTATACTAATGAAATTTCAGATGTCGGTGGTTTTTCCAAATTGTTCTAAATTGATTCATACTCTTGTAAATAAGGTTCAAAGTTGGGGCTTTTTACTACCGTAAAATACAATTCTTTGACGCATTGTAACTCTGGAAGTATATACTCGTATTTAAACGAAAATCTGACTCACCACCGACACAGATATTTGTTTCTAGATTGTGTCTTGAAAATTTTATAGATTTTCATAGCTTAATACTCATAATACGTATGACTGGACTACGTTTGTAGGGGCGCTTTGACATCAGCATACCTTCTTAATGTTCACATAGTAATTTATTGTATCGAACCTTCTTGATCAAATCTTAACGATATTGTTTTGATTACGCAATTCTAGTGAATGCAATACCTAGGCTATTTATATGAACGTTGCTCCATGTTGCGAGCGCCGCCCAAACGACTTTATATTCGGTTATTGTTTTAGATTAGTAATTATTTCATAAGTATTTGTTATGTAAAACTGACCGATAATTATTAAGGATTAAGGCTTAGCTGCAAGGAATTAAACTGTCTGTAAAACTGACTCGAAACTGTCTACAACAAGTCGCAATAAAAATTTCTGTGTAATTATTTACTCGTAAAGTTAGGACCAAATATAATGTAAATATTTTTTCACTGACGTACAAGTGCCGCAAGTACTCACAGATGGCGCTAAATTAAATTGATTTCAATTAGATAATATGTAACTTAGTAAGGTTGTCCTTCCTTTACACAGGAAGGAAGAACTAAGTAGCAGGTTTGCATGATAATATTTTTAGACTACAAAAGTCTCAAATATATTTCTCGTTCCTTAGATATATTATTTTGCAATGAGCAGGCCACAACGCTCGAAGAACAGATCACCGATGGGGAGTAAGAGCCCTCGAATGGCGATCACGTACCGGGAAACGTATACGGGGCCGTCCCCTTACTAGACCGACCGACGATACATTCGCTGGATGCAAGTGGCTAGGGATCGGTCAATGTGGCGTACCATGGAGGAGGCGTATGTCCAGCAGTGGACGTTTCCTGGCTGATGATGATGATTATGTATGAAATAATTGCAGTTGTAATCGCCTTTACGTAAATTTAAAATTAAATGAACAGTTTTTTAAAAGCTTGCTTTTGTTTTCACACCAAATATTATTTTTCCTTTTCGATAAAAAACGGAACATTTATTTTAAAAAAAGCTTCAGTGTCTTTCGATTGTCATAAAGGGCGCAGTTCGTACGTCCTGTGTGTCACTGCGACCTTCGTAGGCAGACCTTATTGGTGAATTTTTACAACAAGATCTCTATGCAAATATTTGAATAACCATGGAAATCAATAATCATTTATTTAATCCCAAGCACAACAAATAATACAGTCCAGGTCACTTCCGGTTTGCAATCCGGTGCACGGACAGACAGTAACTAGAAATATGTCTGAACACCCCCTCTAGCACAGCCTCGAGAACGGCATTGTTCGAGACTTGCAGCCCTTCCCAAAGAGACCCTACACCTGTCCTGATGACACAATAGAAATGAGGGACCCTCGCCAACCAACGCGGCAGCCCCATCAGGATGCAGAACGTACCATCATCCATCATTGTAGAGCTCAAAAATCGTACGTCAATCTACGTAAATTTAATTTAAATTGTTCTGTTTTCCGTTTTTTGTTTTGTTTAATCCTATAGACATAACTGAAATGTCAAAGTACAGTATTACCATGAGTACAACATCAACAGCATATATACGCAAAATCACCTAAATAATTATGTCACAGAAAATCTTATTACTGTTTTAACACCAATAGATAGTCATTCATAAAAAAGCCGTGGTAGCTCAGTTGGGTCGAGCGTCCGTCCTTGAACAATCGAGGTCTGGATTCGATCCTGGCTCGTACCAATGAGTTCCAATTTGTTATTTGGAATTTATGATACGAATGATAAAAAACATTACCATTGACTTTTCGGTAAAGGCAAACATCGTGAGGAAACCTGCTTTCCTTAGAAGAATTTCAAAGTCAGCACTGGGCGTGCGTGGTGGACAATGGTTCATACACTCTCTGTATGAGAGTAGGCCTGAGCCCCTGCATTGTGGACATAATAAGCCGGTGATGATGATGAGATAGTCATTACGGACCCCTTCCCTTCTACACATACTCGTAAAAACAATCGATCCATCAAATCTCGAGGTCAAATGACAGGTCTAATGTAAATATTTACACCAACTTGAGTTGACCTATCAGCACGTGTAAGCACTGTTGAAGATAGGCCTCTCCCAAAGCTCACCTCTACTTCAGTCTGCAATTTCCCTCATGAACTCGCAAACAAAGGATTCCATACCACCAAACAATATTCAAAAAAAGATCGAGCCAACATTCCCGAAAAAACACTTTTTATACAGAAAATGTCGATGTGGAAACTTATAGTTGTATAGTAGTAATAACCCTTTCCTTTAGATACAGAAGCCTAGTTAGCCTAGCCAAAAATCTAGTTCTCGGTAGGGTTAATGATAAGGACCTTCGACTGAAAATATTAGTCTACACTAATCTATTTCTCTCTTGGTCTACATGTCATAAACACATTAAGGTTATGTAAGTATAATACATACATAGACACTCGGCGGTACTGTGCTAATGAAGAGGGTGGCACACGGTGGCGTTCAATTCCTGGGAGCAGTCACCTTCACTGCTACAGTAGAATTGTTCCGGGAGAAACATCTGACACCGATCTTGGACCTTACTCCGAGATTTGTTTCGTTGCGGATCATTTTGAAATTCAGAGTTTAATCGGAATTCGATCCAACTGATCTCATAGTTGTCTGTTACTGAACACTGCATCATCGGCATTGGATCACAGAGCTGTCGTGATTAAAAAGTAGATTGACAAGGTAATTTGTGAAACTGGTGTTTTTTTTAAATATTGAGACTTTTGAACATGTTACGCGATCGATTTTGAGGTGGGAATATACCTATATACGTCCCCACTGCAGGAGCTCAGGCCTACTCTCCTTCAGAGAGTTTATAGGCCATAGTTCACCACGCGGGCCCAGTGCGGATTAGCGGACTTCACAATTTCACATGCCTTTTCAACACATGCAGGTTTCCTCACGATGTTTTCCTTCACCGTTAAGCAATCGGATAATGTACTTGAATTGAAAAGCAACTCATAGGTTGAATTCGAACCCGGAACAATCAGATTGAGAGTCAGTGCCTTATCCACTGCGCCACCGACGCTTTGAGACCAACAGAGGAGGTCGAAATAAGAGTTATGCTGCGACAGATTTTGAATTGTGCTGGCTTTGGCGCTGGACTTGGATTAAATATTGATATACTTTTGATTTATACTCTTAGTTTCAATAAGATATTTTTTTAAATGTACTATAATGCGTTTGCACTGGCAATACTGGGCAAAATTAGATAACTAGAAAAAGTTCTTTAGGGGCTTCAAGTCTTCAGATGTAGCAAGAGCTACCAGCCTACTATACCCTACAACCTACGTGTAGTTTAAGAACTGTTTTGTGTAACAAATACAGCTTAATTCACAATAATACATACAGAAGACAGGACGATTCAAATGCACGTCTACGCACTCGTATTGCAGAAGCTGTACGTCCACAACAGAGTGAAGGGAACTGAACTCCTTCAAACATTTCAAAAGCTGCCCTGCACTACCTTGCGCTTGGTATGTAAGACAACCAACTCAGACATGAGAACAAGCCCAGCTCAAGTCAGCGGAGCGCTAGCACTGACTCTTCGTGTGGATCGTGTTTTGGGAATTTCGCCAGTGTCGTTTGTAAAGAAGCAATGCTTTTGGCATTTAAGTATCTTTCCATCTTTGAGAATCTACGGCTATTTACTGATTGGAGTGTTGGGTGAGTTAATTTGACATATGCGTAACAACGTCCACTTCAAACCACTTGGAGTATTAGGAACTCTTAATAAGAAATGATTTCTCACATATAAAAAGTCACGATTATTTATTTGTATAGCTACAATCTCACCCCATGCCGATAAATTGAGTGCAGTGTTAAATCTTTCAAAAATATACGGCGTTTTGGAGAAAATGTCGAATTATGATAGATAGATAGATCGATTTATTATGCTGCATTTCCTCCAGCTAAAACTCTACCGGTGTCCCTCTCTGGCCATCTTTACTGAGTCCCGGGTACATTTGATTCTTTTTGTTTCGGCTGGCATTTCCATCCTCCCCTCCGGAAACGTTTCAAATATATATTTTAATTTCAAAAGTCAATGTAACGTCAAATGTGAAACGATGTGACACGACTGGGTAAATTGTTACCCATGGGTAATAAGTTTAGGATCAAATTTGTTTTTTCTTTGTCCGGTCTAATATTATTAATGTTAAATGTCTTTGGTTGTGAAAAGTTTTGGAGACAGAACAAAATTTTTATTTATGTGTGAAAATATTTTTATCATAACAATATTGATTTTCAGACGCAGTAATCCTTGTTGGCGTGACACACGAAATTCGAAAATTAAACGAAGAGTCATGGTATGGCTCACAAACTGCTCATGTACTAACCATTATTCAGATGGTATTCACAACTTCAGCTGCGACATATGGAGTTTTAAACGCACAAACAAGAATGAAATCAACATTAAAATGCTTAAATCGTATCGATAAGGTATGAATACAAGGTTAACATTATGTTAGATATATCGAACAAATGCTTAGCCACGATCTGAAGGCAAGGTACACACGCCTTAGCCAACGATGATGACTGCTGGTATGCAATACAAGATTATATGAAGATTCACAGATTGTTTAAATATATAAAGATTCATCAAACAAATCCGGAGTCGCGTGTCTCATACAGTTCGTAAAGAACAATCTTACAATACAAATCTTGTTCGGTTTGAAGACACAAAACTTTATTACCGACTCCTATAAATACTAAATTTCTGTTGCCATAATCAATTAAAATAGAGTAGCTTTGATTAGTAATAACCTAAAAAAGGAGATGAAATTAGAGTGTCGTGAAATAAATATCACTAATTTACAACTTTATAGTTAGCTAATCGTTCATAGATGTCGCTTTGAACAATAATCGAAAAAAGTGTTTAAAATGAAAATTCACTAATGAATATTCACTATGAAGTTGTATGTTAATGATACTCATTTCGCGACATCACAATATCTGATGTGCTATTTTTTGGATAGTTACTACACAAATCCAGCTATTATTTAAATATATATTTTATATATTTTAAAGATTATGGCAACAGACATTTAATATGAAACTTTGATAGAGGTGGATCGCCTTAATCTAAGTAGTGCAAAAGTTTTCATGTCTTTAAAAATGAAATATAAATTTTGATATAATGTATCTAGTATCAGTAAAATGTGTATTTTAGTTTAGTGAAATAAATTATTTGAAAATTGAGTTAATTTTTCAGATCAGGTCAAAATTCAGTATTGTGCGCAAACCAGCTTCGACGGAGAGAAAGAGGTGTATTTTCGTGGCGTTATATTTTATAATAACATTTTCTATGCATACTTTTCATTTGAGTGGCATCTTAACACTCCTTTTTAAACGTGGCCATGTATGTAAGTAATTTTGAAAATATATTTCGAATATCTGTAAAAATCTACTGGTTTTAGGGTTCTGTAGTCTCATTGTTTCATTCTGTCCGTCTGTGGCTTAGCTCAGATACTCTTACTGCTAGAAAGCTGTAAGTTGGTACGGGTATACATATTAATAACATTAAAAAAAAACACGTACCTTGGGGATGAAATGTTTTTTCGTGTTTGTGTGGGGTATTGTTGAATAGCTCCTTCAAAAATATTCAGTATATTAAATCCTCTATCTGCTAAACTATTGCTTTGAAAAAATGTGAATAATTCACGGTAGTGGTATATACGGAAGTTAAAAGTAAAACTGTTACTACTAAGTAATAGGCCTAATTATAAAATATACTTGGAGTGGTCAAATCAAAAATTTCGTATAAATTTCATTCAAAATTACTTTTTATAACACCAGTTCAACTACGGAACCCTACACTGCGCGTGACCCAACCTGCACTTAGCTGCTTTTTTTCTTATATAATTTGATTATTTGTTTTTTAGATGAAATTGGACTGATGTACATAAGCGTCTTCATCGAAAACTTGCTCATCGTTTACATTGGACTGGAGTTCGTTATGGTCACGCTACATATTAACGATATTTTGGAGGATGTCAACAATGCTTTTAACGACTTCAGTAATGTCGTTTACTTTAAAAGCACGCTCTATAATACTCGGATAATGGAACACATTCCAGACCTGGTTCAACATAAATCACTTAGATGGCGCTGTCCATAGACTAAAATATAGGAACTTTTAATAAGGAATCCAAAAACCTATCATTTTTATAGGACTAAGCAGCATATCCTGTGCTATTGTCGTTATGTTAGTTGAGATATATATACATATAATGAACCCTTTTGTCTTGTTAGAAAAAATACAATATTAATATTTGCTTTCCTTATAAGAGTAAAATCTTTTTGGTGCTGCCATTTATATTAGCAGCGGACAAGTCGGGAAAAACAGTGTGCTACCATGAATTGAGACAAGCAAAAATGAATCCAATAGATTAACAAGTTGGAAATAAAATAATTGTATATATTTTGTGTCTGTGGAAGCGAGACGGCTTTGCCGTTACACGGTCTACCTATGATGCTCTATTTACGCAAGGAAGACAAGGACCAAAAATTAAAAATCATTTAACCATGACAACTAGATCAAAAACTTATTTTAGATTCATAGAACAGTGCCATCTATATCTTTTTTGTTGTACCATGCCGAGAAACATGTCTATTGAATTCAATTTTATTGTTTGTTGTTATATGTACGTTTACAATAACTAATTACTTTTGACAACACGCAGATCGTGACACTTCAAGGAACTCATTAGCAACTCTCAGGTGTCTGATGACTGCCAGCACCTGCGTGTGTCATGAGATTAGAAGATTTGGTGAGAGTTGCGGAGTTATCATATTCTTGCTGCTGTTAGTACTGATTCTGAATTTAGTGATATCTACGTGTAACTACATTTTGACTTTGTGTACGTATGTTATTCTATCAGTAGTTTAGGTGCTATTGGACATGCCTCATAAATGTCAAGAATATTGGACCAGTTTTTATGTTGTGTACCTCATAAAGACAAGTGAAACATTTTAGGATAATTTCGTTATCTGTCTGTCTGTCTGTCAAGACCATTTTTATCAGGAACTCCTAAAGGTATCAAGTTGAAATTAAGTTTCCAATCCATTGGAGCTGTGAAAAAATCAAAGTTTCAGGTCAACGCAATAAAAATATATGTCTGTTTAAGCCGCCACATTTTTGGAACATTTCCTTTGCAGTGCCAAAGAATCAAAACCTATAGGGTATTTGCCGTTGACGTAGAATCCTAAAATTTGACGAGAAGCAAGGTCTTACAGAACAAATAGGTATAGGAATAAATCTGAATACCAAACCACCTCCATTGCCTAATAGCTAAATGTTGGACTGACAATCTGGAGGTCCCGGGTTCGATTCCCAGTGGGGGGTACCTATTCGGTACTCGGTTTGTTTGCTGGTTTTATATTCCCGCCTGACTAGCTCCCACCATCTGTCTGCCGCCAAATAGCAGTAGCAATAGCACTGTTGTGTTCCAGTTTAAAAGGTAGCAGAATCAGCGACTCATTAGCTCGAGGCTTCTGGGTAAGCACGCTTACCATCTAACGGCCTTATCGTCACTTACCATCAGGTCAGATAAAGAAGAAGTGCAATACTATCCCCACACATATAAATATTCAGAGACCTCAGTTTAATTATATTTATTTTCCTATAATAATATTTTATAAAGGCAGCTGCAGCTGGCTGCCTTATGCACTAATCCTACTAATATTATAAGTGTGAAAGTTTGGATGTTTGGATGTTTGGATGTTTAGATGTTTGGATGTTTGTGACGCTTTCACGGAAAAACTACTGAATGGATTTGAATGAAACTTTACAATAATATAGCTTATACATCAGAATAACACTACAGGCTATAATTTATAAAGACATATTGTGTAAATTGTACAAAATCACACTTATAATATTAGTGGGATTACATGGGCAATTTTGGCATAACAAAAACGCGTTGCCTAGCAACCGACCATAGAATATGTAATTCGTATATACAAACTTTCGCGTTTATAATATTAGTGTGAAGACTATTTGAATGTACTACGTCAGATATTGAAATTTCTTTTGTTTCTTTAAACTATTAGCCTACGTAACAGAATAAGCACTATTTTGTACCTTATGCTGGAAATGAAGATAGATGCCTTCTATGCCTATCGAACAAGTAGAATAAATCCTGAAGTACACGCGGACAAAGTCGCGGGCGGAAGCTAGTTTATAATAAATAAAAAATGCAAGGGATATATGCACATCTAATAAGATTCAAATTGAGAAGCACAATCAATATTAAAATAAAATCATAAAAAATAGTTTTTATTTTGGTTTTACAGAAATCAAAAGTTGGAAAAAAATGCGAATTATCAAGTTACTCGGAAGGGTTGATCATTTTTATCAATTTTCAACGGGTTATATTAGGAACAATAATAAAACTATCTTTTACAGGGTCATATATCGTTTCACAGGGGTCCCTAGAATGACAGGATAAAAAATTCCTGTCATCGTGTACTCTAGTATTATTGACGTAATCTTAAATATTCCAGTGACTTCGCAACAACCGATATATAAAATGAACAAAGTGTTACAAACCATGCAATTATTATTTCATCTTACAAACATGATCTTGATTACTGAACCTGGTCACAGAACACAGATAGAAGTGAGTATAGATGTTTTGATGTGAGTATACTCGTATTTTTGGTTCGCTCGTGTGACATAGCTTCGTCGCACACAACTTAAGTCACGGGGCTCTATTTTTGATTCGCTCGTGTGACATTGCTTCGTCGCACACGACTTAAGTCACTATCGACTACAAGTCGCATGAAAACAGGTTCAACCGTATTTTTGAATCATTCGCCTCAGGTGTTGCTAATATAACTCAAAACTTATCCGTTTTACCAGAGATAAGGCATAGTAAGAATAGATTGCTAACTCCATATAAAATTTTTAATAGTACAAAATGTTCCGCTAGGTGGCGATAGTAGATAGCAAGTAGATCGTTAGAAATAAAATTTGTCTGAAATTGACGAAATATCGAATTATACTGTTCCAGTTCATTTTATTTATTTATTTTGAATGTAAAAATACAAAACTTTCCTAACATTACTCACGAAAAGACAAAATTTTTAATGAGGTGTATATTGAACATTTTAATTCATTGCACACGATTGAACAGACCTGACTTTAGTAAGCTGTAAAAGCATGCAGTTATCCGGAATTCCGGTAGATGGCATACATTTGTAACGTTCACTACACAGTATTGCTAGACTACTAAAATAATAAAACTATTACGAATTTTCAAGCCGTCGTAGATACAAAAAATTCAAATAAATAAATCCCAAAGTATATTAACGTAAGATTTAATAAATCTCTTATTTTGAGTGTGCTGCCTTTAGGGTGTGAAAATATAAGGCTCCCATTTCTAGGCATATTTAATATATTTGGGAACGTTTTTTCTTTCATTGATATGGCAACAACGGTTATATCTGTCACTTCTGTCAGAGTGAACGAGAGTGCGGCAACAGTCCCGTGACCTTGAATCGATGTACCGAGCTGAACCTACCGGCTAGGGTTGAGAAACACGTTAAATTATTATTGTGTGAATTTTAATGTCTTTTATATTTTAAAAAAGGGACTAGAAAAAATGATTAGCTCTAGATCATGATTTATATATAATTGTAATATATTAACCTAATATACAGTTGGCTAGGGTAATCAAAAGTTTAAATCATCACAATAATATGTTTGTAAATAGTATTTATTGGTATTTATGGTCAGTTGAGCATTCTTCTCAATAATCAACTTTTAAACTACAAGGGAAAAAAATATACATGAGGAATGAACATAATCTTAAATATTAAAAATCAGTCTTTTCGAATTGAGTGTGAGCGGGGTTCGCGAGAGGCCCTACGAGGCGACCGATGCCGCGCCAAAGCCCCCACCCGCCCCGTATACGTTTGCCTGATCCGCGTTTGCAGAGACAGCGTCGTCGGGTTTTCCTTTCCCGCGCTTTTTTACGTGTATTGTATGAAGCTTTGTTGCGCGCTTGTATGAAGTTGCCGCACTCTCGTAAACTCTGCTTTTGTTGCGTTGCGCTTGCGATTATTTACGGCTTGTGTTTTCTTTCCGTGTATTTCTTTTTTTTTTTGTGACTGTGACAGTTAAGCATTTCACACATAATGTATTTCTGTTGCCGCTATAACAAATACTAAGAATAAAATGAATATTGAAGGGGGCTCCCACACAAGAAACGTGTTATGTACTCGATATTGATAACGGCATCTTGAAATATTCACAGAATATTTAGTTATATATTCACTTTAAAAATAAATAATTAAATTAAAAAAATAAAATAAGGTGTTCTCATGTAACAGACATGCTTTTGTCGTTTTTATAGATAATGGTACGGAACCCTTCGTGTGCGAGTCCGACTCGCACTTGGCCGGTTGATTTGCATCGAACATTGTACAACATACGTATTGTACGTTGTTCTAAAGTAATCATACTGGACGTGCAAGCAGACGTCAGAAACTAACAAATAGACGCGCGTAGTGGTCTTTTGAAGTTGCATTTTATCCATTTTTTACTTTTGTCGTATACATTGTAACTATATTGAAAAGGGAGGAAAAATTGGTGTAATTGCAACAAGACACCGTAACCAATACTTACATAGCCAATGCATCATTACGTCATGTAGCGAAATTTTGAAATCTTTCGCTTGACAAGTTTACACTTTTACATAGCTACTGGATAGGCGAAAATGGGACGAGGTGCGGGGGGAAGCGCATCCCAGCGAGGTTCGCAGATATTTCCGACGGGTTGTACGACTGTACGTCTCCTATCACACACACATCTATGCCATACTGTACTTATACACACAAATACATTCAACGGGTGCCATCAACTGTTCAATAGATGGCGCTAGGTATATCATACTTCAGCTAATATAGTAGCGACATCTAATATAATAAGTCGAACTACGAGGTACCGGCGACAATAATAAGTTTTAAGCGTGTTTTGAACTAATGTATGAAGTTAGCAATCTGTCTTACTCTCCCTTATCTGTGGTTTTACGCAGAAACATAAAACTGGTAATCAGTAAAAATCGAGCGCTCGCGGCGCGTAGAGCGAATCAAAAATAGAGCCCCTAGTTAGAGTCCAGATGTCCAGCTGTGGACGTTTCCCGGCTGATGATGATGATACCTATGTACGAAAACAAATACATATATCATCATCATCAGCCAGTAAACGTCCACTGCTGCATATAGGCCTCCTTCATGGTACGCCACATCGACCGGTTCCGAGCCACCTGCATCCAGCGACTCCCCGCGTCTCTAACCAGATCGCCGGCCATCTGGTAGGGGTACGGCCTGGTAGACGTTCATTAGACATATATATCATTCCTTTTTAAATCGTGTAATTTCTGTCCAGCTCTCCCGCACTCGTCGGCTAGTGAGTCGGCTAGGACGCTACGTGACGTCATCCCAGGACCCGCTGTCTACGGAGCTGGACTTGTTCTACAAGCAGATCTCTCTCAACGACGTCAGCTACACTCCGATGGGAGTGTGCACGTTGAACAGACGACTCATTATTTCGGTACGCATCCAAACATCGATTTAAAAAGACCAAGCGATAAACTTTTTTTAAATCAATTTTATTAACTTCAGGTACTAGGAGCTGCCACAACCTACACGGTCATCGTTTTGCAGTGTGAAATTACCGAATAGTTTATTTATGTAGTTTTAATCATAGCTTGTCATCATCATCACCTCGTGAAATCCAACTGGGAATAGTTGCACTGTTCGATAGGGGGCTCTTTCATGCGCCCCTAAAACTCAAAGCAATGTGTCCCCCACATGAGCGGGTGCGCAGCTGACTCAGTGACAGAATGCGGTAACTAGCCAGGCGGGCATAGATAATGCGCTACCACCAATCAAACCGAGTACCAATACCCCACTGGGAATCGAACCCAGGACCTACGAATTGTGAGTAAGCCACGGAGACGGTTCAAAAAAAAGTTTGTTTGTGACTTTCTGGTGTTTAATTTTATGCTTCTTCATGTGTGTAGGTACCAATATTTTGTCAGTTAAATTACTTTTGCTGCCTAAATTCAATTACGTTCATTATTTAATACTATTTCTTTATTACAATAACCAATATTCCGTTATACAATACAATATACCGTTCAGTTGTACACTATCTAACGAATGGACCATACTAGTCACCTCCTGTTTATGACAACTATGGAACGACCTGGGCAAATCTTTTTCTAAAACCGAGGCAACACGGATATCCCTAATTTTATTTTCTACCACTTGACTATTATCATGTCATTTGTCATTTAAAATCAACGAGTGATCATTAAATCTTTGATACATCTATCAACCAACTTTATCTCTTGATTTATATCCACTGCGCCTTGATTTAGCATGTGGGGCGTCCATAAATCACGGGATGCAGTTTGTTTTGTATTCAAAGAGGAGCCTCCCATTTCAATGAAAAACTGTAGTTTTAATGTACTATGGTTTATAAGAGACTTCTCCTCCCTTAGTACCTGGTAAGACTGTAGAAAAGAGTCTCAGCGGTTGATGGATGTAATAACAAGTTATTGTCAATTTTTTTTATTTTCCATCAATTTTTTCCCTGTTTTATGTATGATGTTAAGTAGCGGTATGTCCGTTGGATGATATGCGTGCGCACACAGAAGCCTTAAGCTATAATTTACTTATTTCTAAAATAATAAGTTGATTTATTAAAATTTGTATTGATGGAAATGCTGAATATTTTTGACAGGACTGACTGTGTTCCAATACCAATTTGGTTCAAAATATACATAAAAACACAAAATAAAATGTATTTGCCTTTTGATAATTCCATGAAAACTGAAGTGTCATCATTGGTAATGTTAAAAAACTTCTCCCCAACATGTTATCACGTGATTTATGGACGCCCCCTTTTAACATTACCAGTCGATACCAAATAATCACCACAGTTCAAGTTGACGCATTTCTCACTTTAACGGTAACATAATCACTTTTTAATACTAATAGTTGGGACACGATTCAAATATGTAAACATCCTTCGAAAAAATATTTTTGTCGCTTAATCTATCGCGTGTCCTGTCTTAAGAATTGTTACTACCCTTAAATTGTAAATCACATGCTTCATATGAAAATTGAATTGTATATAAAATGTCGTTGATCTGAATTAATATACCAGTACAGTCAATTGCAGCGTAAACTGCATACCTTCACTCGCCATGGATCGACTCATGAACACTATTCGAGACAGGTTACAGAACGGTAAGTTGATCTCAATTTCTTCTTTTAAATATTTCGTAATTGTCAAAGCTATTCTGACAACGGTTAGCCGTCGAAATTTAAGGTCTACATTTTTATTTGAGAATCTCAGTAATTATTATGGAAGCGTTCGAGAGTTGATATTACACTGATATTATCAACGCGTTCAAAAGGAACTAGAAACCGACATTAACTGTATTGAAAGTACAGCATTCATATCTTAAAATATCCTCCCTCATACTCGTAAGTAAAATTATCTGGGTGCATATTTGTTTTTTGTTGATTTCATCAAAAAGCAATGAATCACTTTCGATGAAATTTATACGGGATCAGCTCTGAAGTATGTTTCAAACGAAATAGAATCATCAAAATTTCTCTCTCTCCTTTTCTCATTTTGCACTCCATAGAATAAAAATATTTTAATAACACGTCAATTTTAAATAACATTAATTAATTTCATTTCATTCTTAACTGTAAGAACTCTTTCATTCTGTAGAACGCCTGCTTTACTAGTCGCACGCAAAGGGTAACCGACGGGGACCTATTACTAAGACTCCGCTGTCCGTCCGTCCGTCCGTCTATCACCGGGCTGTATCTCATGAACCGCGATAGTTAGATAGTTGAAATTTTCACAGATGATGTATTTATGTTGCCGCTATAACAACAAATATTAAAAAACGGAATAAAATTAATATTTAAGGCAGCTCCCTTACAACAAATGAGACGTGCAATTTAAGATACTACTAGCGCCATCTAGTGTCGTCCACGTCTTCTACTGCCACTGCAAAACTATTGATAACGAAAATCGAGGCGCATTCGTTAGAAGATTGTTCGTGCATACTATTATTTATGGTTTTCCGTATTTCAAATATCCATATTCTTTACGGAGCCCTTCGTGTGCGAGTCCGACTCGCACTTGTCAAATTTTATATTTATTACTGAACTTTGTACAGATCGTAGCGTTTAAAGCTTTAAGTGGCTGCCGGTTATACACCGCCGAAAAAGGATAACATATTTGTTGTGTATGAGTCCATTGTGTGTACTGAAATCACTTTGTGTTCAGTGTATGCACTGAATTTGATTTTAATGTTTTGATGTGATTTTTTTAGGTATTACAGACACCCATGTGGATATTAGTCGTAATGAAATCTGAATAGAAGTAAGATATAAAAATTAACAAAGACTATTTTATGTTTGTGTTACAGTGAAATCAAATTTGCTTAGCGCTCTTCTAAAAGCTAAGCCATACGTTGAGGTCAGCTACACTGGTATAAGTGGAGACATGGCTCTCATTATTCATATACTACGGTTGGTTGGGATAACACCACTCTCTTTGATGAAGCACAAACATGGCTGGAGCATCAGTGTTTCGCAACTTTGGAGAATCTATGGCATCTTGCTTGCTATTGCATTAGGTGAGTTGTGAACATACATCAGGGTGTATATTTGTCTGTCATAACTGATTTGAGGGCGTCCATTGATTACGTGGTTAGAGTCGCGGGGAGTCGCTGGATGCAGGTGGCTCGGGACCGGTCGATGTGGCGTACCATGAGGGAGGCCTATGTCCAGCATTGGACGTTTCCCGGCTGATGATGATGATGATTGGTGAGGCAATTTTAACGATTTTTCGATCCCCCTCCGCCTTAGCACAGATAAGGGAGAGTAAGACAGATTGCTAACTTCATACATTAGTTCAAAACACGCTTAAAACTTATTATTGTCGCCGGTACCTCGTAGTTCGACTTATTATATTAGATGTCGCTACTATATTAGCTGAAGTATGATATACCTAGCGCCATCTATTGAACAGTTGATGGCACCCGTTGGATGTATTTGTGTGTATAAGTACAGTATGGCATAGATGTGTGTGTGATAGGAGACGTACAGTCGTACAACCCGTCGGAAATATCTGCGAACCTCGCTGGGATGGGCTTCCCCCCGCACCTCTTCCCATTTTCGCCTATCCAGTAGCTATGTAAAAGTGTTAACTTGTCAAGCGAAAGATTTCAAAATTTCGCTACATGACGTAATGATGCATTGGCTATGTAAGTATTGGTTACGGTGTCTTGTTGCAATTACACCAATTTTTCCTCCCTTTTCAATATAGTTACAATGTATACGACAAAAGTAAAAAATGGATAAAATGCAACTTCAAAAGACCACTACGCGTGTCTATTTGTTAGTTTCTGACGTCTGCTTGCACGTCCAGTATGATTACTTTAGAACAACGCACAATACGTATGTTGTACAATGTTCGATGCAAATCAACCGGCCAAGTGCGAGTCGGACTCGCACACGAAGGGTTCCGTACCATTATCTATAAAAACGACAAAAGCATGTCTGTTACATGAGAACACCTTATTTTATTTTTTTAATTTAATTATTTATTTTTAAAGTGAATATATAACTAAATATTCTGTGAATATTTCAAGATGCCGTTATCAATATCGAGTACATAACACGTTTGTTGTGTGGGAGCCCCCTTCAATATTCATTTTATTCTTAGTATTTGTTACAGCGGCAACAGAAATACATTATGAGTGAAATGCTTAACTGTCACAGTCACAAAAAAAAAGAAGAAATACACGGAAAGAAAACACAAACCGTAAATAATCGCAAGCGCAACGCAACAAAAGCAGAGTGAACGAGAGTGCGGCAACTTCATACAAGCGCGCAACAAAGCTTCATACAATACACGTAAAAAAGCGCGGGAAAGGAAAACCCGACGACGCTGTCTCTGCAAACGCGGATCGGGCAAACGTATGCGGGGCGGGTGGGGGCTTTGGCGCGGCATCGGTCGCCTCGTAGGGCCTCTCGCGAACCCCGCTCACACTCAATTCGAAAAGACTGATTTTTAATATTTAAGATTATGTTCATTCCTCATGTAGATTTTTTCCCCTTGTAGTTTAAAAGTTGATTATTGAGAAGAATGCTCAACTGACCATAAATACCAATAAATACTATTTACAAACATATTATTGTGATGATTTAAACTTTTGATTACCCTAGCCAACTGTATATTAGTTTAATATATTACAATTATATATAAATCATGATCTAGAGCTAATCATTTTTTCTGGTCCATTTTTTTAAATATAAAAGACATCAAAATTCACACAATAATAAATTAACGTGTTTCTCAACCCTAGCCGGTAGGTGCATCTCGGTACATCGATTCAAGGTCACGGGACTGTTGCCGCACTCTCGTTCACTCTGACAGAAGTGACAGATATAACCGTTGTTGCCATATTAATGAAAGAATAAACGTTCCCAAATATATTAAATATGCCTAGAAATGGGAGCCTTATATTTTCACACCCTAAAAGCAGCACACTCAAAATAAGAGATTTATTAAATCTTACGTTAATATACTTTGGGATTTATTTATTTGAATTTTTTGTATCTACGACGGCTTGAAAATTCGTAATAGTTTTATTATTTTAATAGTCTAGCAATACTGTGTAGTGAACGTTACAAATGTATGCCATCTACCGGAATTCCGGATAACTGCATGCTTTTACAGCTTACTAAAGTCAGGTCTGTCAATCGTGTGCAATGAATTAAAATGTTCAATATACACCTCATTAAAAATTTTGTCTTTTCGTGAGTAATGTTAGGAAAGTTTTGTATTTTTACATTCAAAATAAATAAATAAAATGAACTGGAACAGTATAATTCGATATTTCGTCAATTTCAGACAAATTTTATTTCTAACGATCTACTTGCTATCTACTATCGCCACCTAGCGGAACATTTTGTACTATTAAAAATTTTATATGGAGTTAGCAATCTATTCTTACTATGCCTTATCTCTGGCCTTAGTGAGATGTCGTGAGGTTTAACTCAACACTCTGCCCCTCTCCTTAATCTCACGTGAGATTTTTCTAACAGCGTACACTAAGGTCTCCTGTACTAGATTTTGACATTCGCGCAATCGTTAAAAATATTATGATATATGATTTAGCCATATGTTACAGGAGAAACGTGTTTTACTTTAACCGAATTTCCTTGCAATTTTGTATTATTTCTTTGTAAAAATTACGTGATTAATGGGGCAGGCCCCTTTATCTCACTAACTACTATACCAATTGAATCGAAATTGGGAATAGTATTTGGTGACACACAAATGAAAGAATTCACAAAATATTTGTATATTCATTTGAATAAGGGGAAAAAAATTGAGTTGAAATTTCAAGTTAGGGTCACTATGCCAAATGAGGCAGCATTTGAAAGTGATTTGTTTGTACTTATGGGATATTTAATTGCAGCATAATTTTGGTGTGAAAAACTTGTGTGAAAATTCATTCCATTTATGAAAGTTTCCGCACAATTAGCCTATTTCAATCATCTATACTAATACGATAAATCAGAGGATTTGTTTGTTTGTCTTTGCTTTACGTCGTACCGGAGCTTCAGAATTATTCGATTTGCCAGAAACACACACATGCAAACTCAGATGCATTTATTCACGTAACTTGCAAGGGCTGTACTTTTAGAAATTTGAATTATATTTTTCTCCAGATGTGACAATATTGTTCACTGTGATCAACGACCTGTTGATCCCACCTGATGTCCTCCGTGTGAAGCTTCCTACTGGTATGTTAATAATAATAGCTGTAGCGTTGACCACAATGAGTACCACAGTTGCGTGCAGTTTCTGCGCTACAGCAAGAATGAAAGCCATCATTGAATGCTTCATCCGAACTGACCAGGTGAGATAAATAAAGTAACACAAATTAAAATAAACTTTATTGTACATACATGTAAAAAATAAAACAGAATACATAAAAGAATAGAAAAGGTACGAGTAAAAAGAAGTCGGCTTTAAAAGCGATCCAGGCAAACTTGAGGCAGAAGAATCGTTTGTTGAATAAGAGGCTAATGGTGCTAAGAAAGAAGGAAAGGCTACTAAATATTGATGGAGTGATTTATATGATTCACGAATAACCTTTATCTTTTTTTTTCTTCAGATCAGATCAAATCTTAATTTACGTTCATCAAGATCAACAGATAAACGGAGGTGCATTTTCTCAGTAACATACATTGCGTCGGTAATGTTCATTTATTTAATAGAATCTTACATCACATTGAAGGCACCAATTGACACCTTACACAGTAAGTATATTGTTATGTTAGATAACCTGTTCATAAACACCTCAGCTACATAGGCCTCTGCCACAAAGGGTTTGCAGAGGAGTATGAGAAAACGCCCATACATATCCAAGCCACAATGCAATATTGGACAGCGTCAGAACCTCCAGACCTAAACTAATCGTACGGTTATGACTAAGATCTGCCTATAGTAAATGGTATAGTAAAATCTCATGACAGATGGTGCCATAAATCATTATTTTAATAGAAATTTTTGGCATAAAATGGAACCATTTTTTTATTTCGTAATTTAAAAAAAATTTAATTTAGTTTACTTGTTACCATAATCATCATAATCGGCCTCTATGGCGCGTTAGATTCAGATGCGCAAAACAATCGGGAGGGCTCGGGTTCGTTTACTAGTGAGGACAATGTTAAATATAAAATTTGCGAGATTTTCACCTGTTTAGTTAACAGATTGCAGGCTGAATCACCTGATTGTCTGAAAAGTAAGATGATTCCGTGCTGCGGAAGGCACCCAGCAGACTTAGAAGCCTTCAGAGACATATTGAACTTCTAACCACCTAACCCTAAAAATAGAATTAATCATTCATATTTAGTACGGAACCCTTGATGCACGATTCAGACTCGCATTTGACGATTTTTTGTATATGTTTTTTTTTTTTGCACTTGGCCTTGCATTCCTTCTGTTGTGTGCTGTTTAATGTACAGTGAAATGTTCAAAAGGTGACCAAAATAGAGAATTTTGCCTAGATTCTGTAGAAAGCAGCTCTTTCCTTTTCTCACAGAGATCGTCAGGCCGTGCTTGTTGTTTGAAGTATATATGACGAACCTTTTACAACTGGAGTTCACGCTGGTGGCACTGAGAGTTGCTGATACTATGAAGTGTGTCAACGATGCTTTTAGTGAGCTGACAGATAGCACTGATTTACGAAGTATGTACAAACGGAGTTATTATTTTTAATATTGTTTTCGAATATAAATCAATGATTGGCTTTTGAATTTGAATTTTGTGAAATCTCAGCTTTACATCTGCCGTGAAAACTTCATCCATACATCGAATTTTTTTTAAGGTTGTTTAAATTGTTTTTAAGGTAAAGTTTTATGGTTTTTTTTCGTCGGGTATTCGATGACCAGAAGGAGGGTCTCAATTCGACGCGTATGGTTTTTTTTAAATTTTTGTATATGTGTTATGCGATAACTCCGCCAATAGTGAATTGATTTTGATAATTCTTTTTTGTTTGATAGAGCATACTTGAGAGGTGGTTCCGTATAAATTTTATTGAAAATTTTTATGGCCATTGAAGTCGGTTCTTCGTTATTTTTGTTTTATAACGCTGTAATTATTCTTTCTCGTCTTGCGAGTAGAGTAGATACCGCTAGAGTATCTTTATCACTGTCTTCTCTGCAGAACGATTTTCCGAATGAATAGATTCATAGTTAATTCAATGACATAAAACTATTTACATTAAATTGAAAGAAAATTTTTTTTTCCTTTTAATCTCATAAGCCGTTCAGCGGTGATAGCCATCAAGATATAGGAACCAAGTTTCACAAACGTTTGTGTGATAATTTTGAACTATGATGTCTTTCTTTGAAACAGCTGGTAAAATATCACGAAAAACATTGTCGTCTATCCGACCCTTGTCACATTCGTTTGTGTCCGTGTGTGACGAAGTGAGGAATATGGCAACACCGTATGAACTGGTTGTGATGCTGGTGTTAGCAACGTTGATTCTCCATCTAGTGATCACACCCTGTAACATCATTTCTCAGATAAGTACGTTTTGAATACATTTCTATTTTGTTTGTTTCACTGTATATCTCTATAGCGCATACACTAACTCATATGCTGTCTCGTGTGACCATGTGTTGGTTTGCTAAATCTCAGCGAAATATTAATGCCTCCTGGCTACTCGCTTGGATTGACAATCCATAGGCCTCGGGTTTGATTCCCAGTTGGGGTATTTGTCGGTACTCGGTTTGGTTGGCGATATGGTGTTTAATAAGTCCACCTGGCTAGTCCTAAGTCTGCCGCCAAACTTCAGTGCTAATGTAGCTTTAGCTCTGGTGTGTTCCGGTATGACAGACATTAGAGCCAGCTCCTCATTAACTTGAGGCTTCGGGCTGTGTATGCTTTTCTTTCAACAGCCTTATCGTCACTTACCATCTGGTGAGATGAAGGCCAAGCGCAAACTCATCATACATTACTTGTATAAAAACTGAAGCTAAAATGCATATAAGAAAACGATGTCATCTTTTTAAATGAAGTACCGACACACGTCAGCGCTTGTCAAACGATGCCTCCGCGATATCAAAGCAGGCCGCCTGCGAATACAACCGCTGGTGAATTCGGCCAATCCTATCGAGGCATCGCATTGTGGTTGTGACTATGTGACGACTGCTGCTTGTATAGCAAATGTTTTTTGTGTTTAATTTTATTCTCCGTCATGTGCCGTCATATTTTGTCAATTAAATTATTTTTGCTGCCTAAATTTAGTCCTTAAGAGGCTTTGTTGGTTAGACCACGTGGCCGCGTTCAAATGTGGATTGTTTTGTAGCTGTCCCTATCCGAGCCCTATCCTACCCGAGCGCGTACGGTGAGACAGCATACACTACGCGAAGTTATCCACCCGTTATTTGGATGTTTCGTAGTCCAGGGATCATTTAAAGGATACAGTATATTATGTAACCATTTTTTTAATACAGTGTACTAATGAAATTTCAGATGTCGGTGGTTTTTCCAAATTGTTCTAAATTGATTCATACTCTTGTAAATCAGGTTCAAAGTTGGGGCTTTTTACTACCGTAAAATACAATTCTTTGACGCCCTGTAACTCTGGAAGTATATATTTAAACGAAAATCTCACTCACCACCGACACAGATATTTGTTTCTAGATTGTGTCTTGAAAATTTCATAGATTTTCATAGCTTAATACTCAAAATATAACTGGACTACGTTTGTATGGGCGCTTTGACACCAGCATACCCTCTTAAGGAACCCTTATAGTTTCGCTGTGTCCATCTGAAATATTAAGCTTTAAAGTGATAATTTTTGTCAGAGTCGAGCGTCCCGCCGTCATAGATTAGATATCCGCCGTTTCCGAAACACTATTGCTTTTAAAAATCTGAAAAAATTCTCAGTTGTAGCTTATACATATATACTGAAGTTAAAATGAAAACTATCACGACTAAATTGGCTTTACAGGTTAACGAGTATTAGTTGGCTTAACTATTAAAAATACTTGGAGTGGTCTAAACAAAAATTTCGTTCAAATTTCTTTCAAATTTACTTATTACAAAATCAGTTTAACTACGGAACCGGCCTGACACGCACTTGGCTGCTTTTGTTATTTCAGACTTCAATGTAAATTTTTTAATGACTAAAATAATGATTATGATGATGATGTTCAATGACAGTAGAATATATTTTCACAGTGAAGCCACAACAGAGCCGGTCAATATTGATGGGAATAATATTATTTTCGCTTGTTATCCTGAATATTTTCATAATCACCGAACCCGGACACAGAATTACAGCCGAAGTAAGTTTACTGCATACTATCGTACTGCATGAAAATCTGCCGCCAAAAATTCTAATAACCAATCATCAACAGCCTATATACGTCCCCACTGCAGGGGCTCAGGCTTACTCTTCTACAGAGAGTGTATGGGACATAGTCCACCACGCGGGCGCAGTGCGGATTGGTAGACTTCACACACACCTTTGAATTTCTTCTCAGGAGTGTGCAGGTTTCCTCACGTTGTTTTCCTTCACCGAAACGCCAATGGTAATGATTTTTATTATTCGCACATAAATAACAAATGGGAGCTCGTTGGTACGTGCTATGATCGAACCCAAACTTCGATTGTTCAAGGACCGCTCTACTATGGTGATGAATGATGATGAAGGTGAACATTCCCCTCCAGGTCTCCCGCACTCGTCGGCTAGTGAGCCGGCTAGGACGCTACGTGACGTCATCCCAGGACCCGCTGTCTACGGAGCTGGACTTGTTCTACAAGCAGATCTCTCTCAACGACGTCAGCTACACACCGATGGGAGTGTGCACGTTGAACAGACGACTCATAGTGTCGGTAAGCAAGTACAGAAAAATAAATGATGTTTCAAAAGATATTGGTATGTACTATCGACAAAGTTCCCGCCTGCCCACCGTTAGGTCCAGTTTCGCAAACAGTCGTGGCTCGGGATGATCCGCCTTGCTAGTTTTTTGGGATAGATCATAAAACTATAAAAAAACAAGAAAGCATTGTTCTATTTGTGAAAGTCCTGCAAGTTGGACGTCACAATGATGCATGTTAAAATGACCATAAACTATAACTACATCAAAAGTCATAAAAACTCATAAACTAAAGCATTTTCGTCTCTCCTTATTTAACAAAAGAAAATACGGGTCTCGCCACATGCAAGCAAATTGGTTTTGAAACTGATCAGGCGGGAGCTTTATCGATATTGTTCAGAAAACTCTCATACAATTTTATATACATACATAATCTTTTAAAATATATAAAATTTGATCTATATTCAGTAAAAAAATAATTGAATCGCTTGCTTTGATAAGTAATAACCTAAAAATAGAAAATCTGATTCTAAGTGTCACGAAATATATATATAAATAAAGATACAATTTTATTGTCAGCTACAAATATCCGTTACGCAGCGAATGGTCCCCAAGTGTCATGAACAATAATAAAAAATGGTGTGTACAAATTTAAATTGTGATTCACTATGAAGTTGAATGTTAATGATACTCATTTCGGGACATAACGATTCGATGTCATATAGTTACTGCACAAATACAGCTATCCTGTTTAAAACTTAAGAAACCGGCGAAATCACCTTTGGAACCGTTCTGCAGATGAATTGCTGTTTATCTCTATAGTCTTCAATTTTAGTCCAATTTTTACTGTAGTATCTATATTCATAATACTATTTTATACACATGTATATGTAGGTGTTCTGTATTTCATCAATCATATTTGATCCTGTTAGTAAATTTCATATTAATTATAATTTCAGATTCTACAAGCTGTGACAACATACACGGTGATCGTTTTACAATTTCAAATTTTCAAGTAGCGTATCACTTTCACCGTCACGAATTCCTATCAATTTGAACTTAAATGCACATAGGGCGCCCATTCACTTAGGGATAAAGCAAGTTTCAGAATACGCTATACTATTGTGCATATAGCATGGCGTTCACACTAAGCGTTATAATCGCAAGTATTTATAGCATATAGCAAGCTCAGTCGATCTGTAAAGGGTGTGCACAATGGATTTAATACTTTAGATAATGAGAATCATTTTCAAAATTATTGTAGCATGTCTGGCAGCATTTTTATCAACTTTATTCATTGATAAAAACACGATATAACAAAGTTATATAGCACAGCATGAACTCAGTGTATCGCTCAATTTTATAGCGTACGAGTGTATGGCAAGCCAATCATATATCGTATAGCTTAGTGTAAACGTGTCCATAATAAATGTATGGTGCGCGATATTTTTCGTTGGTTGTGCTATGGAACTATATGCTATAATGTTATAGCGTAGTCTAAAAAGAGCCTGACATCTTTACAACCTCACGGATGTGTTTATCGAATGACGTCAGCAAAAACAAGCAGTGAGACTATTGTGAAATTGTAATAATTATTAGTGGATTGTTCTCCTGCCTAGTTTTCCTGCTTTACGGCTAGATTTAATGACCTTCAACAGGGTTAATTCTTATTGTGTGTTACTTGGAACCAAATGGTTCAGTAGAAAACTGACAAAATTTCATGAATCAGCTACACTTTTCATTAAATATTAGAAGATATCTGATGATATTAGATGATGGGTTCTATAAACTACAAGAAATTTTTCGAAAGTTTCATTGCCTTTAAAGTTTGGGTACCGCTGGCCTAGAACTAGGAGACAGTCGATTATGTGTCGGTTGCCGAGCTCTAAATGCAATCATAGTACGTGACTCTCTCAAATAGGTAACAAAATCAACTTTACAAGTCTAGAAATTTCTCAAGGCAAATAATACCGGGTATTAATTAATCCTAAAGACACAAATAAAACTGGTATCAAAACCACTATATATATACTTCCGGTTCAGCAAACTCTCCACCATTGTTATGCGGTTTAATAAATAATAATAATACATATAATTATACACAATCGACATCTACTTTTAGACAACTTTGTGTCATCCGCAAACATGTTATAAATTCGACATACTCGTAGGTGAGATTTCGTTGAATCGAGTTTCACTTTGTCATTTTATATAAATTGACACTAAGCGGGAATTATAATTATTTTTCTTTAGTTTTAATTTGCAAGTTGAATTTATGGTTTTACTTAATAAAACAGTGTGATGTGTGAACGCGTTTTTATTTTTCGACCAAGTGAGCGAAGCGAACAAAGGTCTCCCTTTCGACTACCAGGGCAAAAAGCTACTTTCTGTCTGTTTGTATGTTTTCCTCTAAAGGTTGCATTTCTCAACCGATCTGGATGAAACTTGGTATACAGGTTAAAAGAATGTTTTTTAAATTTTTTGACCGTCAGGGATTTTTGATTGGAGGGAGGGATTGTATATGCTCCAAAAAGTGGTACTGGATATCCTGGACAGACTGGACTCCGCCAAATGATATCCAATTTCAATGAGGTTTCTTATTATTTGAAAGTTTAGTTGAGTTATGGAGCCAAAGGCGAAAATGTCTCATTAAAAAATGGGTAAAGATCTAATGAAAAGAATTGCACCTCAATCTGCAGCGGAGACCGCAGCGGTGGTTGTCAGCGTTTCATAAGCGTCGGTGGCTCAATCTGAGGGTTCTGGGTTCGAATCCAGCCGTTTACCAATGAGTTATTTTTCAATTCAAATATATTATCCGATTGCTTAACGGCGAAGGAAAACATCGTGAGGAAGCCTGCATGTTTTTAACAGGCATGTGAAGTCCGCCAACCCGCTCTGGGCCTGCGTTGTGGATTACAGCCCATACACTCTCTGTAGGAGAGTAGGCATAAGCCCCTGCAGTGGGGACGTATATAGGCTTGAAATGGAGATGTGATATAACCCGCCTGCCTGGTGTCAGCTTTCTGTAGATCCGGTCTATACCTATCTTACCTTATATGAAGGTTACTATATTGTTACTATGAACGTTTCGGTATATAAGGCATAGGAACAAGAGACACGTTTGTCCAGCAGCGGCGAGTGACGACCAACTAAATATGTTAAGTAGAATATCCTGAGAGTTTCAATGTTCTCAGATAATTACAGTTTGGGAGACTTCCCCTTGAATCCCCTTGATATGCCAACAAGAAATATACTTCTCATCAGAAAAATTGAAACACCTTGCAAGTTTGTTTCGTAAGGATTATCAGAAAAATGTGTTTAGGAATATATGTCAAATGACGTTTAATAGTGAATAATATGACGTTTGATTCTTGGCGCGAACTGGAAAAATGGTGGTTTATTGCAATTTTGTTAATTGAATAATAATACTGTTATGTGTGTTTTTTGTGTTATAATGGTGTGATATAGTGCAAAAAGTGTCATGGACGGTGTTATAGTATCAATTACGCAAAATTGCGAGGGTTTTGGCGCGATCGGAAGAGTTTATCATGTCGAGTATATTCGGCATATGGATTCTTTCGGATAATGTTGAAACCAAGGCTGACCTTTGAAGTTCTCGTCAAGAATCCAAATTAAGCGATAAAATGTACACATTATACATTTTATTGAGAAAGCTGAAGAAATGGCTTCGGCATAGTTTATAACCTCAAAATTTGTTCACCTAATTTTACTCGTCATTGGCTAGATAACCACTGGTTAAAGCCATTATTATTAAAAAAATATGACGTTTTCAAATCCTAATGTTAATGTTCTAAATTCAAATTAAATTTTCACAGGATTTTCTGATAATCCTTACAAAACATACCACACCTTGCAAGTTTATGTTTTTCGATTTTTCTGAAGAGAATTATGTATAACAAGTAAATGCGTTCAAAAAGAACTGGAAACCGACTACAATTGTCCTAAAAGTCTACTTTTTAAGATTTATATCGTTTTCGTGTCAGTCTCAACTATGATTGGTCTGTGAATCACCCATTGGTTTTAGAATTGAATTTTTACATCAAATTTCCCAAAGTTTGCGTTTAAAAGTAGCCGCATCCGTTTATAATAGACTAGCGGCCCGCCCCGGCTTCGCACGGGTGGTCATTTATTTTTTAAACATTTTGGGATAACCATAAATGTATCTTTATGCAATGCTAGTTTTTTCTGATCAAATTACTCCGCAAATTTATCCGCAAACCCGCATCAAATTCCGTTGCGTAGTTTTAAAGATCTAAGCAAACATAGGGACAGACAGACGAGAAGCGGCTTTGTTTTATAGTAAGTAGTGAAGTGATAATTATATACGGCGGGACTCAGAAACAAACAAACAGGCCTCCAACTGATAACACCAAAAGCGATTAAATATTTGGATAGGCGGTCTCATATTTATTGAAGAAAAATTCTTTCTTTAGGTAGAAAACAATCAAAGTGACATCAATATTATTTATTTGCTTTCGGTTCCGTTTATGAGGGAATTTTCCCTACCGTACACAAACAAATTTTTCGATGAGGGAAAACATACACTTACGTTTAATGGCTTTATAATACGTATTCGTACACCGTGCTTCGTAAGTTTGTTTCCGTCCCTAAATATTCGTTGGTAACCTATTTCTCTCTGCTTTAATTCAACCGCGTTCTCTGAATAAAGTATTGAAAATTACAGGCTTAATGTGAATATGAAAATGCATCACAAAGGTTATCGTAGATCTGAAAATACGTGTTTAATTGCAGCTTCGACACGTCGATTCAATTGAAGTATACAGAAACACACGTTGAACGACTCAGAATGAATCACATCATGGCGTTCGAACGACCTGCGTTCCGCAACGTAATTCATGGTAAGTTGAAATAGTGCATACTCATAACATGTTCATTGTTTTTTGCGGATGTAAGTACTCGATATCTTCAATCGCGAATCTTTTTTTAGGGTTCCGAATATCTAATTGAAAAGAGAACGCAATGATCTTACTCGGTGTCTATCTGCATGTCCGTTCATCCGTCTTTCACAGCTGATTAGCTCAGTAACTACTAATGATATCGACTTGAAATTCGGAACGGAGACATCCGAAATAAAGGATGAGATTCGCCATTTAAAAATTTTTCCGGGCTACGTTCTGACAGTAACATATTATCATCTTACAAGAAATTTATAAAACGAAATCCCGAATATGAAAAAAATAATGATTAATTCACTGATCCTACATATCATCGGAATGTACTCATCAAGACCCTGCATTTGATACCGATCACGATATCTTTATCTTAATTATTATTTTTGGTAGTTTTTATGCCCCTACAGGCCCCACTTTGGATTTTCTGTGACGTCATTTTACAAATACCTCACATGTCAAAATACGACGAATAGTATAAGAAATTTGAAGTAACAGTTGAACATAGAACGAGCGACATAAATAGACTAGTGGAGATATCCGCTCAGCAGAGCAGTCGATCTCCTCTTTTATTCCTGATTCGCCTTTTACACCCACGGGAAGACATGGCTAGATATTATTTTAAAGCTTGTCTATACATAAATCTGCATGTAAGTTTATTTATTTGTATGTCCGTTTGTCCTTCTTTCCAGCCGTAATGGAAAGTCAGAATGACTTGATATTTTTATAGGTATAGTTGAAAGGCCGTAAAAGAACACTGGCTACTTTTTACCCAGATCAAGCAAGTAGTTCCTATAGGATACATTTCGAAGATACGAGAGGAAAAGCAAGTATTTAATGAAACGATTTGTTTTCAGTTAAATCGAAATCAGTTAGCCCTCTCCGGAAGGCTAAGCTAAGCGCAGAGAGCATCCACGCTCGCGTCTGTGCTCCACTGGCTATCATACTTAATTTGTTCCGATTGATTGGTATCGCACCGTTGTCATTTGTGAAGCACCAAGAAGGCTGGATAATCAATGTTTCGCCGTTATGGAGTGCCTATGGATACATATTTGTTATTTTATTTGGTGAGTTGTACCCTCTATAAGTCATTTTCTTTGTAAGTTTTCATCATCAACAGCCTATATATGTTTCCACTGCAGCCTAGGCCTAGTCTCCTACAGAGAGTGTATGGGACATAGTCCACCACGCGGATTCAGTGCGGATCGACGGACTTCACAAGACTGTTCAAGACATGCAGGTTTCCTAAATTGAAAACAACTCATTCGAAACCGGTAGAGGCCTGGTGGGACTAATTAATAAAGTAAAACTTTCAACCTCATTGACTTTTCGGTGAAGGAAAACATCGCGAGGAAGCCTGCACACTCCTGAGAAGAAATTCAAAGGTGTATGTGAATCTTACCAATCCGCAATGGGCCATCGTCTACCACGCGTCTAATACACTCTTTGTAGGAGAGTAGGCCTAAGCCTCTCCTGCTACTGCAGTGGGGACATATATAGGCTGTTGTAGATGATGAATAGTCAAATGAAATTATTTTATTCTGTTCTGCTTATTAAGATGTGGCATTCGTTGGCGCTACATTCGTAGACTTGATGCTGCCAGTGGAACACTCGTTACATAAGAGGTCACCGACTGGAAATTTATTCTTCGTAGCGGATACTGCGATCATTGTGTCCATTGTCACTTTGGGCGTTATTCAGGGTCCTACTAGAATGAACGCCATCATGGAATGTTTGAGCAGAACTAACAAGGTGAATAAAACTTTACCGTAACACAAGCTTTTCGCTTAATCTTTTTTTAGTTAGGGTTCTGAATAAAAATCGTAAAGGACAACTTTTACTGATATCAACTCGATATTTGTAATTTTATCTCATGCTAGCTTAATTTCATTGCAATGTTTAAAGAAATAGGATAAAAAAGATTTGAATTTTTAATGCGAGTATATTCCGAAAATATACTCGTATAAGATAAATGTGATTCTAATCATGATCAGATGGAAAACGTCCACTGCTGGACATAGGCCTCCTCCATATTATGCCACACTGAGCCACTTGCATCCAGCGACTCCCATGTGGAGACCGTCTACGGATCCTCATTCCGGATTTTATCACGACAAACTGCAGTTGCAGTTGCAACAAGTTGCATTGCTCGCTGAGTGTCTCTGAGATTGTTTACTCGGCCCACAGTACAGGACCACGTTTCGGTTCCGTATGTCATCACTGGCAACGCACTGATTTAAAGACTTTTGTCTTTAACATCGAGGGACTGCTTATATGATGATAGTAACCATAAATTAGTTATACATTGGACAACAGAATAATTTTATTTTTTATTATGCAGATCAGATCAAATTTCAATATTCCCAATGCACCGGGATCGACACCGAGAAACAGATATATATTATCAATAATGTATATTGCCGCACTATTCATGATGTCAACTGCTGATTTGTGTTTTAATATAAGGAAGAGTTCACATGGATTGTGTATGTATGACGCTAATTAGTAAATTTCAATCATTACAAACACCTATCCTAATAGTAAATAATTAAATATCAAATCGGTATACGCTATTAAAAGTCGCAATGTGAATGCACCCTTACATGATGCCTTTGCAGATCTACTGTGACCGTAACCTATGGATCAAATCACCTCCCCAAGGCCAATCTCGGTCATGAACCGTACGATTGGTCTGGGTTTGTAGGTCCTGATGCTGTCTGTTGTGGCAGTGTCTCCGAGGTGTCTGTTCCTGCTGTGATGAAGAGCATCACAGTGGCAGAGGATATGGATGGGCGTCTCTTAATCTTCCTTACAAAATCTGCAAGCTCTATTGTTGTGGTCAGGCCCATGTGGCTGAGGTGTTTGCTTAGCTTGCAGTGTCCCGTTAGGGTCCGGGTCAGGATACTTAGTTGGTTCCTGCTGAGCGAAAGCGCTTCGTTTGCGTACGAGTTGTTGTAGCCATTCAGAAGCGCTTTAGAATGGTACTTATGCGTTACTTATGTAACAAACATTGCACAAGGCCATATAGATTCCCCACAGCTATTAGCTGAGATCTGGATCGACACACCAACAAGACAACTCAGGCAGCAGTCGACACAGTCTCCCACTACACAGCAACAACACAGCAAAGTTCATGTTCGAAATTTAATAAATTAGTTACCGCTCACCCCGAAGTTGACCTTTTCAACACTACACCACGACATATAGGGAAACTTATGTCAGGCGCCTTCTTCGACTCTCATCCCATTTTGTAACATTATTTGTCGTGTTCTAATTAGCTCTCTGTGTATATATTCTTTTCTTTCCTCATATTTTTATATAACAATGTCTTATATTATGTATAAATAAAACCACATACACAAAGTCAAGGCCAATCTACCTATCTCCTTCTTGTTAAGTAGTGAGTTTACTAGAACCCGCGTCAAACATAGAAAATTCCCGAAGAAAAACAATTAAAGGTCGGTAATAGGTGACAATCATGGTGAAGGTTCTGGAAAAGTCAGAAACCGATATAAAAGACAGTTTTAAGTGAACATCGAAGAAAAGGAAACCGGAAGAAAAAGAAAGGCGAAAGTACAGTGAAGTGAGAAAGAAAGTGACAGTATATTAGTGGTGTCAGTAGTGAGAGACTGGCGTCAGGGATGTAAATGGACGTTGTACGTAGAATCCAGGTACGGACTCAGCGCGGAAGACTTGGACCCAAGGTTTAGAAGATTGGCTTGTGGACCTGTGTCACCAATAAACTTCGAAACCTTGGACACGTGTTTTCTTCGATCCCGAACCCGCGCAGCTCGCAACAATATATTGACTGCTTTGAAATACAAATCACCCCATCCAATTCAACAAGACGAAACAGTACTCTTAATTACAACAGTATCCTTAATTATCCGGCCCGATTATGGTCCGACTCGTTCTCGGTTAATTATTTTTGTGTTTCTTGCAGTTATTATCACGAGATTCTACTTTGGTATAATATTTTATTTTTTTATCTCGTCTCTTTTGGAGCTGCAGTTCGTATTGGTCGCAACATATGTTTGCGATGCATTGAAGGCCGTCAACGATAATCTCAGCGACCTGATTGATGTCGTTGACTTGCAAAGTATGTATACTCCATTTTATTATGTAGGTATACGCTTATTTCGCCGATTGTAGGCACTTAAATCCTCCAATCGACTACAAGTCGCGTGAAAACAAGTTTGACCGTATTTTTGAATCATTCGCCTCAGGTGTTGCCAATAAAACTTGAAACGTTTAATTTTATACGTTTCACGCAGAACAATAAAACCGGTAATTATCACAACGAAAAAGTTACTTAAAATATTAACAATTATACTACATTTAATTAGTGGCTACTTGAGCCCATTGTTAGAAAATATTAAAACTATAAATTGAAATGAACTCAATTTTTATCATTCACTTAAATTGATAATAGGTAATTCACGCAACTAAAACGGACCGCAAACGCATAGAACTGTAGAAACTGTCAATGTCAATCAGCGTAATGTCAGAGTTAGACAATGGCGTTTAGTCCATCGCTCGCATCCAGAGAAGAGTGATCAAGACCACTTGTTGCAGAAGAACGATTAAAAATGTCAAATTTTGTAAGTCGAACGTCGAGCGAATCAAAAAGGTCGTCGGTCCGCACATGATCGCCTCTTGAGAACTTTTACTCCCCATACCATCGGTTATTGGTTCTTCGAGCGATGTGGCCTGCCGCCGATTTACAATTCAGCTCATTGAATCGTCGAGCTATGTCAGTGACTTTATTGTGTCTACGTATTTCCTCATCACGTACATAAATTCCGAGCATAGGCTGATTAGCCAATAATTATATTTTTATTACAGACTTTCCCAAGATATCTGCATTAATAAAGGGAAACGAGGATGCGTTTTTTCGTAAAATAAACCACGGCTGTGCAACTGGTAACCTTTTAATTTAATCAATCATCTAGTTATAGGCATAGACGTTCGATGTTTGAAATTTCTATTTTCTCATACTGCTTATAAACACAAGGCCTACACTTAAGTTTTTATATATAAATACAATTTTTCCACACAGGTGTACAAATACCAAGAAAAACTCTATCATCTATCAGATATATTATAGATTCGTTTGCTTCTGTATGTCAAGAAGTGACAAGGGTTGGGGAAATATACGAATTACTTCTGACGTTCCTGTTGAGCTTCGTGATACTGCATTTAATAATCACGCCCTGCAACGGTATTTTTCTATTGAGTGAGTTGATTTGTTTGAAATTGAATTTTTGCATCTTTTCTTGAAATAATATCTGGGCGACCATCTTGTTTCGGAGATTTTGGTCAAAAGTACAATTATTCTTCTTAAAAAAAATAGCTTTGTATGCTACCAAGATTCGAACACGGACACCTGTGATTCTCAATCTTGCGCCTTAGTTGCTCGACCACGATGTTTATGCTGGAGCGTGTGAAATTAGCGACCATATATTTAGCGTGGAGTAATGCGAAAGAAAACCGAAGAAAAACTTAAAAGCACCCGTTTTCTCAAACATAAGACGAATCTAGATCGATTTCTAGCCCCCGAAAACCCCTACCTACAAAATTTCTGCGAAGCCGCTAAAGCCGTTCCCGAATATAAATAAATTAATATATACATTTATATGTACTCCTACATACCTCAAAGAACACTTCAGCTTTCACTCGTCTAATCTTAATCGTGCCCTCCGCTACTCAGAATCACTCATACTTGACATCCCTTCCCACCGCACCAGCTTCTACTCTGACTGTTACCGCGCTAGGCGTTAGATTGTGGGACTCCCTCCCCGAGGCTATCAGACAAGCCAAATCTATGGCCACATTCAAATTTCACCTTAACTTCACGTATAGACCAGGGTCGATAATTTTTAAAACCAAAAAAAATAATAATAGGATGAAACCCATTAGAAAAGGAGGGGAATATTATAAAAATGAAAGAAAAATAATTTACGGGCGATCTGAGGTCGGGAAGGGGATGGGGGTGAGTTTTTAAGGGTAAAAAATGGTTTTTCTCGATTTCCGGCAAAACTAAAAGTCGTATCGAAAAAAGTCAAATGGCAAAGTTGTAGGTAATAAAAAGATCTAAAACTTTTGTATTCACACTTTTTTCACATAACCTCAAAATTTATGTGAAAAATCCAAAAAACCAAGTTTTTTGTTTTTTATTTTTATCTTTTACAAAAAAAATTATGTCCCAAATACGCTGTAATTTATTTGATTAAAAATATTTATTTTTTCACCTTATGTTGAATTAATATCAAAAAAACACCCTAATTTTCAATCGAAAATTCACCCGTCAAAATATCAGCTTTTTTCAAAAAGTTGGTATGGTTTCTGTTCGTTGAAATCTCTACTTTCCGATGGTGAAAAAAAATATATGTTACTACAGTAAATCTTCTCAGAAAATGCAAAAAATCTAAAAAAACTTGAATTCGAATTTTTTTAAATTATTATAAATAATTTTGAGCTATTTATTAAAATTTACACTTTAATTACTCGAAAAACGTTAGATTACAATGTGACAATGATAACAAAAAAATTGCAAATAAAAATATACTACTATAATTAACAAACAAATAAGTTAATAAAATTAATATTTAATAAGACATCTACAATATTTGGAGAAAGTTGTCGAATCTTCTTTAAATTATATGCGTAAATGCCTATTTATAACTATTTAAAGATAAATTATATATACCTGAGTAGATATACCTGAGTGACCTACGAAAAATTGTAGCCCATCAAAAGGTACTTCGTGGAGAAGTGGGGAAGGGGCTAGGTGGGTCTGGGTCTTACTACATACATACCTACTATTATATACTATATATTTCGTAGCAGCTGTTACAACCGTTAGCCTAACCAGTACAGTATACAACATCGTTTATAAAAATACACGTGCACGCTGAGTTTCTTGAAGATAATTGTGACAAGTTTACTTAAAAAAACAAAAAAACTTTTCGAATCTGCATAGGAAGGTAAATACTATCTCTATTTTTTCTGTATCAATCAACTCAAACATAAAAATCGTAATATTTTCTTTAAAAAATAGTATGCTTAACGTAACATAACCTAAAGATTGAAATTAATCAGAATAAAGCATCTACATTTAATAGTACGATTTACATTTATATTTATATATAATAAGATTTTCTATGACATAAATGTAATTAGCTTTAAATAAATCAACTTTTTAATTGGAACAAATTGCAGCAATCACATTTTTTAGATGAAATTATTTATAATAATTTAAAAAAAAATTTCGAATTCAAGTTTTTTTTATTTTGTGCATTTTCTGAGAAGATTTACTGTAGTAACATATTATTATTTTTCACCATCGGAAAGTAGAGATTTCAACGAACAGAAACCATACCAACTTTTTGAAAAAAGCTGATATTTTGACGGGTGAATTTTCGATTGAAAATTAGGGTGTTTTTTTGATATTAATTCAAAATAAGGTGAAAAAATAAATATTTTTAATCAAATAAATTACAGCGTATTTGGGACATAAAAAGGTAAGTTTTCACCAAATTTCGTTAAAAAAATTTTTTTTTGTAAAAGATAAAAATAAAAAACCAAAAACTTGTTTTTTTTTTATTTTTCACATAAATTTTGAGGTTATGTGAAAAAAGGGTAAATACAAAAGTTTTAGATCTTTTTATTACCTACAACTTTGCCATTTGACTTTTTTCGATACGACTTTTAGTTTTGCCGGAAATCGAGAAAAACCATTTTTTACCCTTAAAAACTCACCCCCATCCCCTTCCCGACCTCAGATCGCCCGTAAATTATTTTTCCTTTCATTTTTATAATATTCCCCTCCTTTTCTAATGGGTTTCATCCTACTATTTTTTTTTTTCACTTTTTATTATTTTTCAAGGCTTCTACCCTGGTCTAGTAACTGATCCTATGTTGTAGTAGTATTGTATTTATAAAATAACGTATATTTAAATTGTTTGTATTTATTATGATTTAATATTATTATTATATATTATTTATATAAGTATACATATGTGTTTATTCAAGTATTTAATTATAATCTATCAATATCTGTTACACCCACCCACAATTATCTACCCACAATATTGTTTCTTATTTCCTCTACCCAAAGGTTGTCTGGTATAGATCGCTGTAAGTGATAAGACCTTCTTATTTACAATATTTTAAGTTTAATGTTACTTTTAAGTAAGTATTGGTGTACAATAAAGTTATATTGAATTGAAATATACGATAAGGTAAGATAAAATTCTCAATTATTTTACACAGTGAATCCGCAATCCGAGACGTTCCGTATATTAATAGAACCAATTTTCTTCGCGCTTCATACTACAAACATAATCTTAATCACTGAGCCTGGTTACAGAACATCCAGAGAGGTTAGTCTTTAATTCTTCTGCTGTGCATATATTCGTAGCCACACCGGTTTACTGTCCATGAGCACACACTTAGAAAAAACGTCGTGACGTCGGCACACATCGAACGCATGACGTTTGTATACACGCGCATGTGTGAGTAGTCCGTGCGCACTGTTTTCTACGCCAGTCTCTCGCGGGGGAAGTGAGGTTTTGCGAATCGGCGGGAGGCGGTGAACGTCCGTTCTGTACTTAGTACTACATTGATTCTGTGCCATGAGCGTGCGCGCTCTAGTTTGAAAACATATTATTATTAGGTTACTCCTGTACTGAAAGGACTTCCCATATCTAACAGACGAACAGCAGACCTTCCGCCAGTCCATCGTCAACATCCCTAAGGCTCGCACTAAGCGTTTTGCTTATGACTTGCGTGCACCCAAGTACTGGAACGTGCTGACAGCGTTTGTATTTCCGCAAAGCTACTCTTATGATATAGTGTTTTTAAGTCGAGAGTGAACTGGCAACTTCTAGAACAACGCGCGCCATCATAGGCCACTTCGTCGCTTAGCATCAGCTGAGATCGTCTTAGATTGTTTTAGATTGTTCTATTCACAATAAAAAATGCAACATGCCGTAGGAGATGATTCGATTAATTATATGTGATTTCAAAGTATTTTCCCGCTTCTGTGGCCTAATGGCATTCTTACTTACAATCTGGATGTCTAGGGTTTGATTCCTATCGGTACACGATTTGGTTGGGAGAAGGGCATTTCCTTAGTCCGCCTGTCTGTCTGGCTGTGTAGTCTGCCGCCAAACAGTGTCAAACAAAGAAAGCACATCCAACGCCTCATCAGATTGAAGCTTGTGTGCGCACGCTTACCATCTGAGATTAAGGCAAAATACAATCCCACTAAACATATAAAATTTATGCTTTCTACACTCGTACTCTCGGACTTGCTTGACAACTTGCCACATTTTCGTATGTTTTGTTATCTGTACATTGAACTGTTGCTATCATTTTGAGCTCAGATTGCCTTTGTTTCCCCTCCAGCTCTCCCGCACTCGTCGGCTAGTGAGCCGGCTAGGACGCTACGTGACGTCATCCCAGGACCCGCTGTCTACGGAGCTGGACTTGTTCTACAAGCAGATCTCTCTCAACGAGGTCAGCTACACACCGATGGGAGTCTGCACGTTGAACAGACAACTAGTAGTTTCGGTGGGCAATTTAATAGAAAAATAGTTGTTAGAATAGACATTGAGACTAATATGCCAGCCCCGCAGGCAGACGCCCGCCCGCCTTTGGGTGAATTAACATTCGATGTTGCCCACTCATTTTTTAAGAACTTGGAGTTACGTTTCATTACGTTTGATGATGTCATACCAGGGCTAGGCAGACGGGGCGGCGGCGGGGGTCGAGCACTGCCTGAGTTCAGTGTGATGTCCTGCATATAAGTCCATGGAATACAAACGCGCTAGGCCCGCGCTACTTCCAACAAGCTCCCGCCCGCTGTGTGTGTTCACCTTTATAGTTAGATAATGCAGCTGCGTGCATCCAGATATTCTCCCTTTCAATTAATCTTGATGAGTTTTTTCTTTTCAGTCTATTTCGAAATGTGTTGACAATTGACACAGCGACTGCTTCGTGTGAAAGTTTATGCCATTATTAAAAACACGTGTAAAAGCAATTCTCCGTGTCAGTCCAGTTCTCCGTGTGCACAACAATTATATACATAATAAAATAAATCTTTATTTCTAATAAAGTAGTAGTAGTTTATAGTAACTATTTAATAAGGACCCCAACTTTTTTCATAGATACACTTCGAGCTAACAAGTGAATAAAAGGAACTGACTGCGTAAATATTTTTAAACATTTTATGGTTTTGATATACCCAATGTCACTATCACAGTAAATACGAATCTAACGACACCTCTCAAGCTAAAATAGATTGAGCCGTTCAGGTCACAGAGCGTGCTCGAAAATATAGCCCTCCTTCTGGCGCAGTCGGGAAAAAATATAAACTCAGCCATACTAATGAATTATTCTGTAATTAACTCATGTTTATAACTATCTTACTTTCAGGTACTTGAAACCGTGACCACTTACACTGTCATTGTCTTGCAGTTTCAAATATTCAAGTAGTGGCTATTTAAATTTCGAAGTCTACAAGATTTTTTTTTCAACGTGCAATTTTTAGAATGTCCACTTCTAAGGAGTTTACTTATATCTAGGCTTTATTTGGGTCCTAAACGCTACAATTTCGAGCTTTTCAAGGCCGAGATGAACAGCTTATTTCCGCGACCCATAAGTGACATTGTGGAAAAATTATGCTTCAATTTGTACCAAGCTTAATGCACTGTGCGTGAAATTTGAATTGTTTTATCACAGTTTTCATGTAAGGATTTCATGATTCTAATAAAGGAATTTGATGTGATACATGTTTTAAATCTTTTTACAGCCTTTTCCTGTGCCTTGTCTGGCTTAGAGGTTTTCTTAAGAAGGTACTGCACGATATTTTGTAAATTAAGGTAACTTATAATATGCGCTGAATTAATTAAATAAATTTTATAATAAACAATACATAACGTTAATGACATCTAGAAAAATTGATATTTATTGAGACGTAATTAACTCTCGTAATAAACGTATCCGGAATGAGGAAATCCGTAGACGAACTAAGGTCGACGAGTCAGTGAGCTGAAGTGGCAATGGGCAGACCACATCGCTCGAATGGCGAACACGTACCGGGAAACGTCTACCGAGCCGTCCACTAGGCTGGAGGAATGATGGGAAACTTTCAAATTTTATTTTTCATTGTATTTTATACAATCTTACCGATTTTCAGCTTGGTGGGAATTTATGTTTCCTGTATGTATATGTGTATGTATTATGAATTTAGTTAAGTAAATACATTATTAGAGCTAGGACGATTTAGGCTGGGTGCAAACGAGACACCGGTGTTAGTGGCCGTCACACGCATAACCCGATCGCTCGATCGCTTTCAGGCTTTCGCCCACAGCGTTTTGTGGGGCCCATGGCGGCCACAAGCGGGCACTTCAGTAGCGAATGGCGGCGGCAACCGGCCTCACCCGGTGTACTTCCTGGGGCTCTATTTTTTATTCGCTCGTGTGACATAGCTTCGTCGCACACGACTTAAGTCACGATCGACTACAAGTCGCATGAAAACAGGTTTGACCGTATTTTTGAATCATTCGCCTCAGGTGTTACCAATATAACTTTAAATGTTTAATTTTATCCGTTTTACACAGAAAAACAAAACCGGTAATTCATGCAAGGAAAACAGAATGCAAAGTACATAGAAGTTCAATGTAAATAAGTGGTAATGTCAGTGTTCGAAGATGGCGTTCAGTCTATTGCTCGCCTCCGCAAAGAGTGGTCCCGACCACTCGTTGCAGAAGAGCGATTCAAAAATACCAAATTTCGTAAGTCGAACGAAAATCAGTAGAAAACGAGCGCTCGCCGCGCGTAGAGCGAATCAAAAATAGAGCTCCTGTTTAGTTTCGGCTGTGGCCTGTAACTCGTTTGCGCCTAGCCTTATTATCTAATACTTACTATGTTTGCTTTGATTTTGTACAAACAACCTACATATGTCAATTTTTATTGTACCAATTTATGGCTTTACAAGTACGCTAAATAAATAGTTATTATAACGTAATTCCAAATCAATCTGGAACGATTAATTCCGATACGACTAGAGTTTACTCGTCGACAGTCTATAAGTTAAAATGGTGATGGGCAGAAAGACAAATATAAGTTGATATAAAAATATTAGCACCACGTAAAAGATAACTACTTAAAACTCAATTTGATCTCAACTTCTTTCATTGTTGTTCAGTTATTAAGGTAAGGTGAGGGCACCTACTATAAGATCCGATCGAAACCGATCGAAATCCGTTTAAAATTCGAATTGCAGAAGAAACAAAAACGAAACGAAACAAAGCTTGTAATAGGGGTAAACCAGTTATTTTATTATACTATAGTGAGATGGAAGTTAATGACAGATTGTCTAGTAAAAAGGTTTAAACGACGTAGGTACTATTAAAAACGTTGCAGTCTTGTTAGAACCTAGGCACCCTTATAGTTTCGCTCTGTCCGTCCGCGGCTTTGCTCAGATACCCTTACTACTAGAATGCTGTAATTTGTTACGAATATACATATTAATCACGCAGATAAAATGGTAGAATAAAATTTAAAAAAATATTTTTTAAGAGTGGTTTGGAGAGAAAAAATATTTCATCCCCAACTACACGTAACTTGGGGATGAAATATTTTTTCTTCTTCGAGATGTCATAATGAAACATTCGTACAAATTAGTAATTTGAAATTACTTTACATCGTCCTGTGGGGTCCCATCTACGGAACCCTTCACTGCGCGTGACCCGACACGCACTTGGCTGCTTTTTCTTCTTCATATAGAGGGTTACGTTTGCGAATGCAAGAGGTTCAAATCGGTTCAGGATTTACAGACGCAGGTTTATGTTAAATTAAATATTATCTACATCAAAGCTCTATAATCTATTACGAAATACAGTTCTTCAACAAACGGTTTTCCTTTTCAGTTGTCGATACCGTTTTCTCAACCCTGGCATTGTAACCCAAAGATTTCTAAAGTAACTTTGTTACACTAAAAAGATCCAACTCCATCTACCGAGATATGGAAAAACTAAATCATAGCACTGTAGTCAACGGAGCGTTAGCTGTCAGTCTCCGTGCTTTACGAGTTGCTGGCATTGCACCACTGACGTTTGTGAAGAATCAAAATGGCTGGCGTATAAGTGTGTCGTCATACTTGAGTATCTACGGATACTTGCTGATATTTATGTTGAGTAAGTTCAATTCAATTCAAAACACACACACACACACAGAGAGAGAGAGAGAGAGAGAGAGAGAGAGAGAGAGAGAGAGAGAGAGAAGAACATAAAAGGTACAATGAAGGCGGCCTTATCGCTAAAAGCGATCTCTTCCAGGCAACCTTAGGGCAGAAGAATCGTGTGATTAAGAAATTGATTAAGTTATATACTATATCAAAGTAGGTTATTATGACAAAATAGGCTGATTGAATAAATACATTTTCTGAAATCTTCTAGAGCAGGGATGGCGAACCATTGGCACGCGTGCCATTGACGGCACGCGACACAATATTTTGAGCACGTCACTGTTCATGAAATTCATTATGCACTACGAAAAAAAGTGTAAAATAGGTATTATATGACTAGGGAGCGTGTATTAAATATTTTATACGCTTATATATGAAAAAATTGCAAAATGTTCATATTTTTTTGCAGGAAATTGTGTTTTGAGTATTTAATATTATTATTTTCCCAATAATCAGAAAGTCAAAATTATTTTATCGCACGTCCATGACCTCACTAAGCATTTTTTTTGAAAAATGGCACGTTGATACGTACAGGTTCGCCAACCTTGTTCTAGAGCTCCGTACATTTGACTAAATAACGAAGTCGTTACCACTTTTGTGCGTCTGTGTGTCTTGGCGTGTATGAAAACTTTTTTTAGAAACTAAACGAACTAACTAACTTAGAAAGTGGTGGTTTATTTGCAATTTTAGTAATTATCTATTCATACTGTGATTTTTCTGTTATAATGGTGTGATAAAGTAAGTATTTACAAAAAGTATCAAAATTAGTCTAACTTTCCGTTATTTTTAGATGCAAGCACAATCGCTGGTTTAATATTAGACTTCAAGGTATCATCCAGACATAGTATGCACGTCAACATACAGTCGAGACAGATTTGTTTTACTTTCGAGGCAATTGTAGTTATGTCAGCTACTACTTTCATCATATGCAGCGCTCCTTCAAGAATGCGGTCAGCCATTGAAAGCATAAGACGAGTTGACCAGGTATCTATTAGATACATCATATCTGTACATAACACACGCATAAAGGAAACGTCCACTGCTGCTCATAGGCCTCCCTCATGGTACGCTACATCGACCGGTCCCGAGCCACCTGCATCCAGCGACTGCCCGCGACTCTAACCAGACGTTTCCCGGTACGTGGTCGCCACTCGAGAACCTTTACTCCCCACCGGTTATCGGTTCTTCGAGCGATGTGGCCTGCCTATTGAGACTTCAGCTCACTGACTCGTCGAGCTATGTCGGTGACCTTCGTTCGTCTACGGATTTCCTTTAAAGAAATTAAATCGTTTTATTTCGAACTGTATCAGTACATATATCTGTTTACAATTACAATTATAAATACGAAATTCCTAGGATGTCAACTACAAAAAAAATATGAGTATGTAAAAAGTAAAATAATGAATAATATGTCAAGTAAATGTTTAGAACTGAGTGTTGGACAGCCAAAGAGACAGATGAAAGAAGAATACATGTAGCAGAGATGCCATTCTTTCAATAACTTTGTTTATTGCTCTAAACAGAAAGTTCCTAAAATAATATTACATTTTTCACTTGTGCTGTATGCTGATACTGTCTGTGAGAGACTGGTGCCTGAAATAGGTGTAACCCTATGTTACAGGTCACCAGGCTCTCACCCAAAATATACCAGCTGTGTTTTAAAAAACTATCTAAAAATCGTACATCAGATTGTGATTTCGCTAAATGAGTGTCATTAACATACAACTTCACAGTGAATCGCAATTTTCATTTTAAACACTTTTTTTGATTATTGTTCAAAGCGCCATCTATGAACCATTAGCTGCATAACTGCTATTGTAACTAGCTGCTAAAGTTGTAAATTATTAATACTTATTTCGCGACGATAATTTCATATCCTATTTGTAGGTAATTATCAAAGCCAGCTATTCTATTTTAAACGATTATGTCAACAGAAATTTAGTATGGAAGCATGAGGAGAAGGATAACGTTAAGATGGAGGTGTGGTGTGACTAGAATGGACAAAATCAGTAATGAGTATATAAGAGGCAGTTTAAAAGTTACATCAGTGAATGAAAAGTTGAGAAGTAATAGATCATCGTGGTACGGGCATGTTATGAGGAGGGATGAAATACATAAGACCTGAGAAGGTATGGATGGATTGTGTGAAGAATGGTATGTGTGTGAAAGGTGTGAGTACTGAGATGAAGGTTGATAGAGACGAGTAGAAGCAGAAGACATCTTGTGCCGACTCCACTCCGAGTGGGATAAGGGCAGGAAGATGGGCAAGTGATTGGTCGGTGGTAGTTCTGCCACTTACGGTGAAGGGGGCACAAAATACTGCGAAAGTATGGAGACCCGACCTGGACTTCTACACTTCTAATTTTATAAGGATCAAGTAAACGTGATTTGATTGATTGAATATTTTGGTCTATTTGTATAAAATCATCAAAAACGCACGAAACAGGCTAGACGAAGACTTAGAAAACAAATCTGGCAAACGGCATTTGACGTTATCACATAAAAGAATGATTTTGTACAAATAAAACAAGAGCAAAAATGCAATTCGGACATTTTATAATAGGCATTTATGGTCGAATATATATTATGCTATAATATATATAATGTTACATGAAATCCAAAATGGCGGCATATAGGGAACATAACATGCTGCAACCACGGTTATTGTTGCAGAAGCAGGGGTACAAAATTAAATCACGGCGCGTTTTAATGATGTTTATTTCTGTATGACATTGTAAGCAGAATAAAAAATCACAATTTTCAGATCCGATCAATTTACAACCATGGTAATGTGACAGCATCGGCAAACGTGAAGAGGGAGGTATTGGCAGGATTGTATATAGCGTCAGTGAGTGTGCTGGCTTGCGCTCAGTTGTACTGCTTATTTCAATCATCACCAAGTAAAATGGAAAGTAAGTTTCATTTATTATTATGATTAAGAAAGAAAGAAACAGATACACAAATACGTCACGCAAAGAGCTGATCATCCGGTGCTTCCTCGGGTAAGAACCAACTACGGTACGGAATCTGTCACTTACGAGGGAGCACAGTTGTTCAACAAATTACCCAAAGACATAAGGAATAGTACTTTAAATTTGTTCAAAAATAAACTTCATAAACACATTGTTGAAATGTAACTTACATTAAATGAAATAATTTTTAAAATAGATTTAACTGCCGCACCAGACGAAATTGCTCTAATTATTATAAGTTCTGATATAAGTGACAAAATGTCTTTTTGCGAATAAAGTTCTTTGAACCGAAGAAAGCTTGCCCAGAATCTCACCTGCTTCTTCAGGGAACACGGAAACTGGTAAGGCTTTCCATACTTTAACAGTACGCATGATGAATGTGAAATTATTATTTGAGACCGAGGTTCTCCGAGTCCAACCAGTGACTGCGACCTTGATAGCTCTATTGTGAACCCGATGTGGTTAAAGCTCTCCGATCATATATCGGACGATATTTCTAGGGGTGGAGATCTTAATATCGTCTGGTGTGGACGATATGGCCTCTAAAGTACTTTTTTCTGCTGTGATGGAGTGCATCGCGGTGACAGAGGATGTGTATGGGTGGCGGAATTTTTTATGGTCAATGTTCAGAAATTTTTGGAGCAAATCATATATTTATACCTATTATAATCGAAAGAATTTCAATTAAAATTTTTATTAATTGAATTAATAATTATTCATCATTAGATGACTGAAAGCAAGTATTGGCCTCTTTACAGAATCTGCAAATCTTACTGTCTTCTAGACGCATGTAGGTCAGGTATCTGTTGTTAAGTTTGTATTGCTCTGTGAGGGTTCGTGACAAAATTTTAAGGGAATTATGTCTAAAGAAAGAGCTTCTTTTGCAAATTTTGCGTTGTAGCTTTCTTGTGGTTTTGACCTGGTGTCGTTTTCCAGAAGTTCTTGATCGCGGGATCGATTTGCCAATGCATGCCAATCAACGTGGAAGCGAAACGCTTTGTTCGAGCTGTAGAAATTTTTACTGTATACGTACTGGTTGAAGTCTACCGTTCTTCTATTTGTCGGATATTTGAATAGCAAATGACTGGATCCACATAAACAGGTCCTGCACCACTCCCCATACAGTATGCTCGTAAGTGTTCGATGATATTGGACTGTTTTGTTTCAGCGACAATTTTAGTCCTGTACAGTGGCCATTTTGCTGAATACATAATCTTGGTGTCATCGGAACTGGAGTTCGTAATGGTCGCCCTGCATGTCACCGACACGTTGGAGATCGTCAACGATGCTCTCACCAAATATATTAATGCTATTCGCTTGCAAAGTATGTTAGAATTTTATCTTTCTCCGTATTATCATACTTTACTGTTAACAAAAAGAAAATTCGTTCAAGCAGTTACATTACCCAGACACCCCCGAATGATCATAATTTTAAGAGAACCTCTGATATTTGTAGAAGTCACCTCCAAAATGATAACGTGTGGGTTTTTAAACAAACTTTACTTGATGTACGTGTAATAATAGTAAGAAACCGCATCAAAATCGAACTGAACAGCGCAGCAGCTTTGAACTTACAAAATATTTATAATATTCAACTAAGATTACTTAAAAATATTGTTCCACTGAAAGTAAAATATAAACATAAAAACGATTATAGCAAACTATTTTAACACTGTAATGTTTTAAATGTTTATGATAAAGTGAAATTTGCAATTATCAAGGAATATATCCCGTGCATAATATGTTTAGAAAAAAACACTAGGCCCATTAGAGCGGTCAGTCAGATGCCGATGTATACAGAAAATAAAAGTAGCAATGTATATGGAGCAAGGGTGTGGAGGTGCGTCCTCCCTCGCAGACTTACATAGAAATCTGGCAGAAGAAATCGAAGTACTTAATAGTAAACAATTAAAAAATGTTATAAAGCGATTCCTCTGCTAGAGTGGATGCAGGGACGGAGGGGGGGGAGGTAACTGTGGAATTGTGCAGCTCTCCAGGCGCACATAATTTTAGGTCAGTACTTTAGTTTTACCAAATCATTAAGTTGATGCAGATGGGGAGACGCCCAGAAGCCGTCGAGCGACAATTCGTGAGCTGATTGTTTCATACAGCTCAGTGTGTGAGGAAGTGAGAGGGGTCAGTGATATATATGGAGGGGTTCTATGCTCCCAGTTGTCTTTCTTGATTACACATATGGTGCTGACTTGTTGCAGCTTTATTCTACTTGTGTGTACGTATTCCATTCTCTTATTTATTATCCATAAAAATAGTATAAATATGATACTGAGTTTTTTTATATTTCCGTTACGTCATAACGGATAGTCAGAATGACTTGTTTTTTAACACTAAACATGTATGTACATTCGAGTACAGAAGCATGTATCCACTTTTGAACTTTGCCACATCCACTTTTGCTTGTTTCTATGTATCGTATTGAAATAAATGTCAATTAATTGTGACATAATGTGACATGGTTCAAAAGTGGATACATGTTTTTGTACTCGAGTGTACGTAAACGTATCACTTCATATTTCAGCGACTTTAAATGTAGATGTGGTGAAAATGATTATTCATACAGTTTATGGAGCTCTACAACTTATTCATGTCATCTTAATAACTATGCCCATCGACAGAACGCAGAAACAAGTAAGTTTTTCTTTGAAGCTTATAAATTATTATTATTATACATTTATTTCAGGTAACAATGACCCATACGTATATATACAATACAAAAAAAATACATTAAAATAAACTACTACACACTACAATAATATTATACACACTTATTCACTATGTCACGTTGGTGCCGCTCTGGTGGTGTTGGTCGCTATCTTTCCTCTGAAGCGACGGTACACCACGCCTTTCGGACAGAAGTCCCATATAGGTGGACTAGACCTTTAAAACATATTATTTGAAGACAGCTAAAGAAAAAATTGACTACCCTATCGCTAGATATTTTATATATGCATACGCAAAACGTATACGAAAATATACTCCGCCGTTCTCGATTTTTAAGGATCCATACATTATTATTAAAAAAAAATTGATACGTATTGTTAGAACTAGCCATTTGTAGCAATACTTAATATTGTACAAAAGTTGTAGGATTGCTCTGAACTAAACCATACAAGTTCGATGATTGATCTTTTTTATACTGGCTGATGATGATGATAACAGAATGATGACACCACAGCTTGCTTGATTTAATGACAATTGCTTCAGATAATTAGTTCTAGCAATATCAATCATTATTTTACGTTTCCTTTAGCTTCAGAAATAAATAAATGTATGAAAATGATGAAGCATCGAACTTGTATAACTTGGTTCAGAGCGTTCCTACAACTTTTGCGCCAAATTAACTATTGCTCCAAATATCTAGTTCTAACGATATTTACCAATTTTTTTGGAAAAGGTCCCAAAAAGAATGATGTCCTTTGACTTATCCAATTGTTAATCTCGGACTTTTATTTGAATAATCTAAATTCAGTTAAAACAATTCGTTTGAGCAAATACATTTTACATTGCTAGCTAGAGAGAGAGAACAAAGCAAACACAATTTTGATCGTAAACTTGTTATCAATCAGTAATTAGTTACTTAGACACGCCCCCTACAATACATTTGACGTACGCCTTCGGGATCAATGTTTTCCCATGAAAAGTCTACTAATGCCCCCTCTATGACTATATTTAAATGTTTCTGCATTTGAGAGACACAAGACAAGAAAGGACTTCTTTCCACCCGATAGAGTCTTATATACTGCATTTGTTTACCAGTTCAATCGTACACGTCGGCTAGTGAGCCGGCTAGGACGCTACGTGACGTCATCCCAGGACCCGCTGTCTACGGAGCTGGACTTGTTCTACAAGCAGATCTCTCTCAACGACGTCAGCTACACACCGATGGGAGTGTGCACTTTGAATAGAAGACTCATTGTTTCGGTAACTTCATATGAAGGCAGATTTTAAGTCAATGGACATACTTGCTTTTGCCTCCGTCCTCGTTTGCCTAGAATGTCGAAATTCTTTTAAAATATTTTATTTACTTTCAGGCCCTGGGAGCAGTTACGACCTACATAGTCATTTTTATGCAGTTTCAAATTGTAGTTCAGTAGTTGTGATCAAGTAGTTGAATAATTACACATTTTATTTATCATTATATTGTATGTTGTAACATAATCATCAATCAACATCAACAGTCTATAAATGTCTCCACTGCAAGGGCTCAGTTCTACTCTCCTACAGAGAGTGTATGGGACATAGTCCACTACGCGGCCCAGTGAGGATTTGTATACTTCACACACACCTTTGAATTTCTTCTCAGTAGTGTGCAGGTTTCCTCACGATGTTTTCCTTTACCGAAAAGTCAATGGTTATGATTTTATCATTCGTACATAAATTCCAAATAAAAAATTGGAACTCATTGGTACGAGCCAGTATCGAACCTAGACCTCGATTGTTCAAGGCCTGACGCTCTACCCAACTGAGCCACGGCTTACAACATAGTGCCCTACCTGAAATGTCATACGTCATACACTCTCCTGGTCACACCACCCCTCGCACACATGATATGTTACTGTAATTTTTTGAGATATTAAACTATTGTTTTATTATAAGAGTATATAGTTTTTTAAGAGATTGTTATTGTATACTTTTCATAAATTTAAAACAAGTCAGTAAGTTTGTATGAAAGTCCATCATTTTTAAGATAAATCCATGAAATTTTGTACGCAGCTTTTCGGTCAAAAATAACAAAACATGTGTTTCACAGTTGTTGGATATTTATCCTTAAAATGGGTGAAAAGGGGATGCAAGGTCATGTTTGAACTCTCAACGCACAGTCTAAACCACGGATCATTTAGACATGAAATTTGGAGCGTGTGTTCATTGTAAAATGAAAGTATCAATTAAGATTTATATTTACTTTGATTGTTAACTCGTAAAACTAGCTCTACTTAATTCTCGACTATTCGAGAAAATTTATAAAGGCTTGATATCTTGTGCTCTATATCTGTCTGTATATGTACTGTCTATAAGCTGTAAATTTTCCCACAAATAAAATAAGAAAAGATTTTACGAAATTCCACCCCTAAAGGGATGTAAGTTTGTAAGAAAGTCCGTCGTTTTTGAATATCAATCCATAAAAGTTTGTACGCAGCTTTTCGATCAAATATAACGAAATACGTGTTTCACAGTTTTTTGATCTCTGTCCTTTAAAGGGGTGAAAATTGGGATGAAAGTTTGTATGTGAACTTATTTTTGTAGGCAATAACATAAAAATTCTACTCAAATCAAACTCAGTCTTACGAATAAAAAGTAAGGGTAACGTGTTTAAGCGTTTTTGAAAAATCTACCCCTAAATCAGGGATGCAAATTTAAATTTAAGTTCGTCATTTTGTAGATAATGCCATGAAAATTTGTTAGTGGTTAGATTAGAAACAAAGAAATACATGTTTCACGGATTTTTAATGGTGATGAAAAGGGGGATGAATGTTTGTATGGGAACTTTTATGTTTTTTTTAGTCAATTCAATAGAATGAAAATAAAGGATGATGTATTTAGCGTTTTTGGCACCCTCTTACCCCCTACCCCCCATATTTTGATCGCATTCAGAATAATGGTATGAATAATATCCAAGTAAATTATTCGTTGACGTGAAGTCATTGACAGGAAGTGTCGCGTCAGTTTGATATTTGTTATGACGTAGTTCCCATGGGGCGAAGCTGCGGGCTCAAGCAAGTCCTATATAAAAATCAAATCATCAAACAAACTGAAAGAAAGCAAATCCGAAGAAAATTCCGTTCAACATTTTCTTTACGTATTTACCATTTTAACATTGATATCTTGTCATACACAAGTAATCATACTAAAAAAACATCACGAGGATGAGCTTTTACTTGATAAATAACATGTCATCTTCATGTTGAACGAAAATATACATGTAGTACATAAGTATATGATCTATTTATACTATGGTGTATTCTGTGACCATGACAAAGTTTCAATACTTACGAGTATAACGTGACGAAAGGTTAGGCTTAGGTAACTGTGATTTATAGATTCGTAACTGCTTGACAAGTCTGGCTTAAACGAGTGTCGTATGACAATACATTGGTAAAGCAAAACAAATATGCATTATAACAAACGATCGTTAATGCATGTTGCTTATACTCCCAGTATTTTTTGGCTTCACTGTTGACAGAACGGTTGGTACAAGATTTCTTTGCTAAGGCTTTATTCAAATAGTGGAGATATAATACGATAACATTCATAGCATAATAAAATAGTAATGGTCAATATTTTGCCATTTTGACACATGCGAAAGCGAAAGCGGTTTGGCCTTCCTTCCCATCGTAACGCATCGTTAGAAATACTTGATTTTTTGTATAGAGATATTTGAATTGCTGGCAAAGTAGAAAGGCTACTTTGTATCTCGATCGATCAAGTGTACCGAGCACGTTGGCATTGCCGAGCCAGTAAAGTGATCTACGACGTCGTTGGGACGTTAGTTACGAATTCGTATCCCTACTAGAAATCGACTATTACAATCAATATTATTTTAATTTTGCTGATGAAACTATTTTTTAGGTTTTTAAACATCGACAAGCATGGGGACTGCAGATGTCCGAGGAGCACTGGCTTACATTCTTTGTCTTTTTCGCTTTTGGGGGATTGCACCATTATCGTTTGAGAAGAATCAAAAAGGCTGCAGGATCAGTGTTTCGGCGTTTTGGAGTATCTATGGATATTTAATGATATGTGCATTGAGTGAGTTACGTTCGCTACTTCACCTTTTTACTAACCGCAGGGCTCCAACAGTACAGAATCGACATCCCTATGGCTCGCTCGCTTTTGCTTCCAACTTTATCATGCATACAGACAGGGAATGGAACGCACTGCCGGCGTCTATATTCCCACAAAGCTACATCTTGGGTGTATTTAAGTCGAGGAACAGGCACCTTCTACAGAAATGCGCAACACGTAGGCCACATCGTTGCTGATGGCGTTGATCTATATTTAGTAAAAAAAGTCGCAGCAGCTAGTCTTTAATAAAACATATGTTATTTACTTAGATGCAGCTATATTAACAGGCTTCGTAACAGATTTGATGCAACGATCTGATTTGAGCTATATTAAAAAGGCTAAAGTCGGACAGTTTACTGCAATTTCTGAAACGATACTGGCAATCGCTATTGCTACTTTTGGCGTCGTCACTGCTCCAAAAAGAATGAGAGCAATCATTGGCTCTTCGAACCAAATTGAAAAGGTAATTTTAACATTTGTTAAGACTCATTACTTCGTTAACACTCCTCATAACTTCTCGCAAGAACGTGGTCAGCTCTGGGGTCGGTAGTATTGCGCATGCGCACGCGTACTTACTCAATACTAACCTAACTTAATTTCTTATACAGTACTCTTTTACAACACCTTTTTATTTATGTATCGTAGGGTTTGCACTTGACCTGATGGTAAGTGACGATAAATCCATTGGATGGTGCGCGTGCGCATCCAGCAGCCTTAAGCTAATGAGGCGCTGTCTCTGCTACCTTTCATACCGGTACACAAAAGTGCTATTTAACACTGCTGTTTTGGACAGTCTTTAGCTAACATAGTGGTAGCTATCCGTGTGGATATAGAAAATGAGTACCGAGTACTTTGAACCGAATTCGGGTCTTTGGAAAGACTTGAGATAGCTTTACTATAAAGCTGATATAAAACGCATCTTGAAATATTATAAGACAGTCGTAGTGCAGTATCTGTCAGTAACAATTTAATACTTATTTTAATTTTCAGATCACATTTATCTACAAAATCCCTCGATCACAAACATCGTCGGATAAACTGAAATGCATTTTGACAGCGTTATATATTGTGTTTGTACTTTCAATTTACGCAACAGAAGGGTATAGTTTCATAATGTTTAAACTTGATGAAGATGGAGTGGAACGTAAGTGCTCTAAATCTGTTTTAAATGGGGAAGATGCATGGAAAAATATTTTTGTCTAAATCGATAGTCCATGTAAAAAGGTAAATCTAACTCTATTTATTTATTATTATTATTTGGACATGAGGGGTGCAGGCCGTGTGTCCTGCATGTCGCTGCGACCTTTGCAGATCTATTGTGACAGTCCCCTATGGACCAAATCACCTCTCCAAGGCCAATCTCGGTCATGAACCGTACGATTGGTCTGGGTTTGGAGGTCCTGATGCTGTCCGTTGTGGCAGTGTGGCCTCCGAGGTGTATGTTCCTGCTGTGAATCTAGCTCTAGCTATCTAGCTCTTTTTTTATTCGCGATACGACTAATACTTTTTAGTACAACCCGTCAAAAAGTAATTCTAGTCACGCGGTGCTAAAACGCTAAATATCAATCGGGTGACGTGTGAGCGTAAAAATGTATGCAGTTTCATTGATATTTTGAGTTGTCTCATAAAATGGAGTTTTATGTGTTATATACCGTTTTAATAAAATGTTCTAAATTCAATGAGATAACTAAATATAATAAGTATTTTAATATTCGAGAAGCTAAATTTTTAAGACATTTAGTACTTGCAAAATCCAAGTTAAAAATCAAAATTATTACGTATTTTTATTTTAGTGGGATTTTTTAAATTGTTTATTGTACATATAAAAATATTACAGAGACAATCATAACTAAAATAAAATGGTACAATTTGAGTTGTCTATCCCTAAAGAGACTCCTTTTTTTTCGATTGGACTTGGCGTTGGTTGATGCTGGTGATCCCGCGACCAGCCTGAGGGCGCGCGCCCAGTTTCCACCTTCGCGTGAGTTTCGTCTTCTATATAAGCAGTGCCTTTTTTGATTACAGTTTACATATTTGTCTGTTTTAGTAATTCTCGGATGTTTTTTATGCTGCATGGTCTTTGAATTCGCAATGCCACCTGTTTTGGAACAGCAGTATTTAATGGTCGCTTTGAAAGCCACCGATGCATTGAAGTCCATCAACAATGCTCTCGACAGATACACCAGCGTCTTGCAAAGTATGTTTAACCGTATAATTATATATTTTAGTTAACTTCACATCGTCAATTTTCGTACGCCTACTCATCCCCTACTACCCCTATTCATCATCAACAGCCTAATATACGTCCCCACTGCAGGGGCTCAGGCCTACTCTCCTACAGAGTGTATGGGCCATAGTCTACCACGCAGGCCCAGTGCGGATTGGTGGATTTCACATGCCTGTTTAAGACATGCAGGTTTCCTCACGATGTTTTACTTCACCGGATTAGCAATCGGATAATGTACTTGAACTGAAAAACAACTCATAGGTACACGGCTGGATTCGAACCCGGAACCCTCAGATTGAGAGCCCACGCCTTATCCATTACGCCACCGACGCTATTAACGTTATCCCTCTCCTAATGCTTCCATACTAAATTTATGTTGCCATAATCTATTAAAATAGAAGAGCTGGCTTTGATAAGTAATTACCTAAAAATAGGAGATGAAATTATAGTGTCGCGAAATACATAAATATCATAAATTTACAACTTTTAGTTAGCTACAATTACAGTTACGCAGCTAATGGTTCATAGATTTGAACAATAATATATAAAAGTGTTTAAAATGATAATTGTGAATCACTGTGAATTTCGCGACATCACAATCTGAAGGCCTATGATTATTTGTATCTAGTTACACTTTTTTTGAAAACAAGTGATATAGTGGCTTTGGGATAACTGGTTCCCAAACGAAGCTCAAGAACTGTGTTATGGGTACACGCCCACACGGAAATTCGTGTCTCTGGTATACATTAGTTAAATTCAGAAAGAGAAATAAACGAATAATATAATGGAACAACAGAATCACTAACAATATTGCACTATAGATGTTACGTAGGTATGTATTTTTTTGTTATATTACAATTACGTGGAATGTGTGTGAGTGTGTGTGTGTTGCGGGACTGGGATGTAGCTTACTACATCAAGAAGACTTATCTTCTGCTTCACCATAATCAAGAGTGAGTAACCATTGGGAGACGAGTTTTTTATACTCATACTTTGTTTTAGTGTGTAGATACAGTTTAAGGTTGTGATACACTCTATTATATAAATTGGCTGTCGATGATAATGAATGAAATATGAGATTATGAAAATGTAATTATTTTTTTACAGACAATCTACGAACAAGAGAAATAATTTCAACGTTCCGTCGCTTACGGCTTGCACACAGCTTAGTCTGCGAAGAAGTACTGAGCATCAGTAGCTCGTTCGAAGGACTTCTGTTGTTACTATTGGGGAGCATTATCTTAAACTTGGTGACCACACCGTGTAACTTAATTGCCTTGTTAAGAAGTACGTAAAGAGACATTGACGTACATGTCGTTCTTGCCTTTAAACCGTAACGCTAAACAACAATTTGCATTTCGACCTGGATGTCACAATTCCAGAGTGAATAGGCAACCTAGGCAACCGTGAACCATCCTCGCCAACCACCACCAACCAACCACGTCGTCGCTTACCAACTGGTGATATTGTCGTCAAACTATTATATTTAAAAAAATATTCTTTGACAAAAAAACTAAATATCATAAAAACTTTTATCCTTTCGCTCTCCTAAAGGATAATTAAACGTTGAAGAAAAAAAGGGATTTCCCCGACCTATACTTAATAATACAGGTAAAAATCATAAATTTATTTATTTATTAAGTACCAAAAACTAAACTTACAAAACAATAGTGTCGTATGTGCAACTAACTTAAAGGTAAACACAGGGTTGTACCGATAATAAGAAAAATAAATTTACACAAAAATACTTACAAATCTACATTAGGAAATTCCGTTCGAAAACTACTTTTAACGGAGTTTTGAAATTTATGAATTATCTTTTACCGCCTTTGATAACAAGAGTGACTGAGTGAAATCTTTATTGTCAGCCGGCCATGGTTCAAGCTTTCTCAACGTTGTAAAAATTCAACTGTATTTTTATTTACAGTCGAATCACACAAAAATGTGTTAATCGTGGCTTTACAGCCCTTCTACTTTGTTATTCATTTAACAAACATATGGCTAATAACTGAGCCTGGTCATCAAACACAGAAAGAGGTAAGGATAACATTGTATTTATTTCATCTTCATCAACAGCCCATATACGTCCCCACTGCAGGGGCTCAGGTCTACTCTCCTATAGAGCGTGTATGGGCTATAGTCCACAACGCGGGTCCAGTGCGGATTTGTAGATTTCACACACACCTTTGAACTTCTTCTCAGGAGTGTGCAGATTTCACGATGTTTTCCTTCACCGAAATGCCAATGGTAATGATTTTTTTGAAACAAATTGGAGCCAGGATCGAACCCAGTCCTCGATTGTTCAAGGACTGACGCTCTACCCAAGTGAGCTGTATCTGAGCTTGGCTTTATGTCACTTCTTGTATAATTCCCTTTGAAGTCCTTAAGTAGAATCCCGTCAGAAATAATATAACTGCTGGTTCTGTAGCAAAGTCTGATTTATTGTGTACTGTGAGATGAAGGTCATTGTTTAGCTACGACACCTTAACATGGCCATTTATCATACAACTAGTGACATATATGTGGAGCAAAGTTTTATTGGAGTTGTATTGTCTCGCGACTGAACGTTTCGCCTTGTAGCAAAACCCAAAGGCAAAACCATACAAGTGTAATGTAAAGTACTAGAATCGAAGCCACGAACAGCATCTGTGCGCCGCCGGGCGTCGGGGCGGCGCTCGCGAGATGAGGTAAACTTGACATAGAATATGTATTGACCAAATAGATAGACGCCAGACTTTATTTTACTCTGCCTTAGCATTACAGAAAAGAAATGAAATGAAAATCCATAGCTTTAAATTTAATCTAAACTTTATTTACCTTATACAAAACATATTTAGTAAGCTTCTGGCTCTCGAGAAAAGTTTTAAGTGTCCCATCTTTAAGGTTCACATTTCAGTCTATGATTTTCATAGAAATGGCGCATCGAGAACAGAAATATATTAAAGAGAAATAAATTAATCTTCAAAAATTTGGTTTGATTTTTTTAGGTTAAGGTTTTGTTGATTTACCGATAATAAATTACCTCATAATCTTTTTTCTTTCATAGTTGACTGATTTTTGCACGTGTTTAAGACGTAAGGCGGCATTTTTAAATCACTCTTTCGACGTGTGATCGCAAGGAGCGTTGGCGAGCGAATAGTTGAGTTGATGTCAGCCGGCATCAACTCTCGAAGCAAAAACTTTGTTCGCGGCCTCGCTTCTAGTACGTTAGTGTATTATAATTCTATGAGCAAACCATTTACTAGTAACCAGCTTTTTAACTTCAGGATTGCGTGTTTTATCTTCTTCTCTCCTTTAAAAGAGTACTACTGCTATCCCTCCAGCTGTCCCGCACTCGTCGGCTAGTGAGCCGGCTAGGACGCTACGTGACGTCATCCCAGGACCCGCTGTCTACGGAGCTGGACTTGTTCTACAAGCAGATCTCTCTCAACGACGTCAGCTACACTCCGATGGGAGTGTGCACGTTGAATAGAAGACTCATTGTTTCGGTAAGACGCCTCAGCTGTGTTGTCATAGCTGATGCCGATGAATTCATCAGCGAAGAAAGACAAAAAAGTGTTCTTTCTCGTTTTTAACACAGTCAGTATCAGTCAGCCATATATTTTACAAATTTGTTTTTATTTTTGGTTGAAAGATAAACAAATTAAGAAATAGAACTTAAAACAAATATTTTCTATAATTTATTGTACGAGTATAAGGACATTCTTAATTAACGAATAATATTTTAATAGTACTTTCAGTTACTTAAAACTTTAAAATTTTATTTATTTAAAAACAATGTTGCGGTCGCGTCCGCACAGCTGATGCTAGATTCGTGGTTTTGAAAGTCCTAGACGTACGATGACCTTATAGGGCATTCATACATACACTTGGCGTTTAGCTGTCGATTGAAGCAATTGGAATAAACTGCGGCTTCAAAAATTTTAAAAATTTCATCTGCAAGTAGGTATAAATAAGCATTAGTGAATTTGTACACGACCTCGTCATTAAAGAGAAAAAATGAACCTTCTGAAAGTTTATTTGTTTTTGTGTGTCTTTATGAAATGTAATTTAAAGTTATATCTGATTTCCCCAGGTACTTGCGGCTGGCACAACATACACTGTAATAATTTTACAGTATCAAGTACTTAAGTAGATAGGGAATCGTCGATTATTAACATTTAGGTCCGGATTAATAAACGCTGCTTAAGTCAAAGTTCTAGCTTGAGAACTCGTAGAGATAACTCACTAATTAATAAATACTCCTTAAGGCCTGATTCTCAACTTCGGTCTCATTTGAGAATTCTCAAAACACAGCTGTCAAATTGCTACTTAAGGCGAAGATTTATATGTCGATTTCATGATATTAACTCAAATTTTCGGTCTCAACGCTGAGTCAACGCTGAGTGTAGTCATTTGATGACTTAAGGACGTGTTTTATATGTCAGAAAGTTAGCAAGGATTTTGAAATACGGTTATTTCGACACATATGTTATTTCGATAAATTATTATACTGTGTACCAAATCTGAGCATAAAACTGAAGTCATTCGTTCACTCATTCAATTCCATTCGTTGTAGGTCTCTAGAGATGTGCAAGAGATAGAGATGAGTAGAACTCAAATGAGTAACGTTTAGTAAAGATAGTACTTAAGGAGCTGCTCAACGATAAGGAGATCTCTAGCGAAATTGTCTTAAGTTCTAGGTTAAGCAGTGTTTATTAATGCGGACCTTAGACTCCCTTATGACTACAAGTCTCTGTTTTCACGTTTTATATAAGATTCACTTTTATGTCTCTAGCACATACCTAGATCACTCACTATGTATAAGTTAATATAACCTGAAAATAATTCAACAAATTAAACTAACGGATGTATTCTGCCTTAATCAATTGTTTTTGTTTTAACCTACTTCTGCAAAGCTACTTCTGTATAAATTATATAATCGGTTCTAAACTTTTGAAATTGTTTTTACTTCTGATGACACTACAATATTTTGGCACCATCTGACCTGATCTGACCCTGAAGCCTCGAGGAGGTCCTCGAGTTTGGAATTTTTTGACGAGGTCAATACATTACACCTGGTGCGAAGGTCTGATGATGAAGTCAATAAATAGAAAGTGGAACTCTTCAAGAGCTATAATATACCCCTCAAGTTTGGGACAGTTTGTTTGTTTTGAATTTTACTTTTCATACTACCCACACTGGGAATTGAACCCGAGAACTCCGGGTTGTTAGTCTAACATTTAGCCACTAGCCCACGGAGATTATTATTTAAACTTCAAGTTAGGCTTTACATATTTAATTACATATCAGTTTTTAGCTACATTTGTCACAACATAAACATTTAAACAAGTAATTAGGTTGTTGGGTGTCTTATTCTAGATTATCTGGATCAGACTGAAGTCGTCGATGATTGATTGAAGAAATAACAACTTCGCAGAAATTTCTTGATCACTGAATTTATTTAACTTTGGAGTGATGGTTACAATATTTGTTAAATCAAGGTTTTGAAACAGTCAAAGAGAACTTGATTCGCAGGATTGAATTGTCAGAATGCTTTTCTCCGAGGAGTGTGGGACCTTATATATGAATTGGGTGGCGTGCCCTATCCTGTTTTTGCTCATGCGTAGCCAAGTTTTACGAACGCAAAAATATTATATGAATGAAAAACTAATTTCAAGTATGATTTATGTATGAAATATAATGAATAAATTCAACCTAGAGTAATAAAACTGAGTCGTAAAACTATAATTTTCAATACATATTTAGTAGTGTTGTTCCCAGATCCTGTTGGCAACAATGTAAGCCCTTCCTTGACTCATACTTTAGTCTTATTACGTATGGAAGGACCAATCTCATAAAAAGATAATTTTTAATAAATTTAAAAATATACGCATTTGCGTAACTAGGGGTTGTCCACAAATTACGTAACGCAAAATTCTTAATTTTTTTACCCCCCCCCCCCCCCCCCCCCTCCCTCATGTAACAGGTGCGTCACGCTTAGCTGGGGGACCCCCCCCCCCCCCCCCCTCAATACCGTTACGTAACAAGTGCTTTGTAAAAATCTTTAGGGTTAATATTCAGAAAAGAAATTGAAATTTTGCTGTGCAGTGGCTGCTGAAATACTTGAGTGACATTCTTTGTATGCCTTAAAGGCCTTTTGATAAATTTCACCTATTTTCGATGTCATCACCTTTAAATATATTCATTTACATATAATTTGGCGTGACAAATGACACAAATCACAAACTACTGCGGCACTATGCAGCACGGCGCTGACTGTTCTGTTTAGTAATCTGTGTTGCCAGTATTTTCTCAGTACCCGCAAATTAGGGATGTGAAAAACATTTTTTTTAATGAATACTTTTATAAAATCGTGCGTGACGTAACGCAAACCTTGACACCCCCCTCCCCCAATGTAACAGGACCGTAACGCTTGGCCGGACCCCCCCCCCCCCCCCCCCCCCGTTACGTAATTTGTGGACGACCCCCTAGGGCAGATGTGCTTTAATAGCTCTGACCTTTGATAAAAGAAGTACTCATCGTTAGTACTTAACTAGGTCGGAACTATTTTCATGTTTACACTTTTATATTAATCTATATCTAATACAGTCATCAAGAAAAGATTTGCTCGACATTAGTCTGTCACGAGGTGCTACTTGAACTTTCTACTTTTCTTGATATCTTGACCAACACATTTAAACACACATCTATAAAAACTATTATTTAGTAATTATGCCTTGTAACACCGATTCAAACAAATAGTAATATTGAACTAAAAAGTTGGAAATGGTAAACATAATTAATAATTAAGCTATTCTTCTAAAGTCAAAAAATTACAAAAAAAATAAAATATAGATCAACGCTTGGCCACGATCTCACCTGATGGTAAGCGATGATGTGGCCTGTTCACCCTCGACTTGAAGACATCCAAGTTATAGTTGTCATTTTTTACTAGCTGTACGCATGATAAAATTAGAAGCAAAGCGCTTAGTGCGAGCCAAAGGAATGTCAACTACGTATTGGTGGAGCCCTGCTGTTCGTCTGACGGATCGGTACTTGAATGGCGATGGTGGAATCAACATGAACAGCTCTTGCGCGCACTCTCCAAAAAGTGTTCTAAGTCTATCAACACAGTATTATTAACTCATGTGCCATTACTAAGTCTTAGGTTTTACTAGAAATTGTATGTGATACATCTATTTAGTTACTAAGCCTATCTTTTTTTAAAAAAATATAGTTTAAAAAAACTAAAAAACACGCTTTTAAAGAATATCGAACTAAAAAGTTTAAAATAATTTTTAAAATAAAATAAGCTTAAAACAATAATGAACGAACAATAAATACTAGTATTATTGTGAAAAAAGCGTTGGGCGCTCGATATACGAAAAATGTGGCACAAAGCGCCCACGCTTTTTTCACAATAATACTAGTATTTATTGTTCGTTCACTATTGTTTTAAGCTTATTTTATTTTAAAAATTATTTTTAACTTTTTAGTTCGATATTCTTTAAAAGCGTGTTTTTTAGTTTTTTTAAACTATATTTATTTTTCACTTTTTAGTTTAATATGCTATTAAAGCGAGTTCTTTAGTTTTGTTTCCATTTTTTTTTAATTTACTATGGATTATCAACTATTTGATGGACAAACGAAGACACTCGATATAATTTCTATGGACGGTGACGGGTCTTGTTCGTTGGCCGGCTATCGACGATCGTGAGCAATTTCGCTTTCCGTCCAGATAACGAGGATCTCCCTCCAGTCGAACACTCAGAACTATGTCTGTCCTATTTGCACCAATTATTAATTATGGGTGGTTGACAAGGAAGGCAGCAGGCGCGCGAAGGAGAATTACAAACTCACAAACCCACAAACTCACAAGCCCACAAACATACAGGTGAAGCTAATAAAAGCGTGTTAAAAAAACCTGACATTAGAAACTTGTGTTCTTAGCTTTATACCGAGCCTGTATTTCTAGAGTCTGATACTACAAGTTTGTATGTGTTACACTCGAGTGACATGGTTCAAAAGTGGATACATATTTTTGTACTCGAGTGTACATTGTGTTTTTTCATCAAGCCCAAATCAAGCCAGTTTTTCTAAAGAGCGATGGTGAAACGCGTGTGTGATTGATATTCGTTTTTACCAAGCCTGTTTTTCTAAAGCATGATACTGCAAGATAAGCACACTGTATGTACTTATGGCTCCTAACATCTGAAATAATAAAAAAAGCAAAATGATTATATAATCATCATGAATAGAAAAAATAACGGCTGTTCTAGTCAGACTCAAGCATCGAAGGTTCCCTACAGAATCTGCATGCAGAATCAACATAATGCTTTAACGAATGCGCCTAAATACCAAATATGGTCACTATAGTTTTGCTCCCCGTCAATAGATGGCGCATCTAGTAGTATAAAACGTGCAAATGACTTTTCTATCCAGCAAAACAAACTTTACTTTGTAGTTAAATTTCATAACCGATGTATGGCTTTCTACTGAAAAGTTAATTGTATAATTAATTATAAAGACACGTTTTTAGTATGGGAGCCCCCTTTCATTTTTAATTTCTTTTCTTTTTTTATCATTTGTTGATAGCGGTAAAATAAATAAAACATTCGGTGAAAATTTCAACCGTCTACCTACGGCGGGTCATGAAATACAGCCCGCAGGCAGACAGACAGTACGGACACCGGAGGCTTAGTGATGGGTGGTAGGATTGGTTACCGTTTAGGTACGGAACCCTAAAAAGTCAACTTCATTCGAGTAGTCATAGGGTTAATATTCATATAATAGTGGTCGAATTCATCTAACCGTGGCTATCAGTGGCCTTGTGACAGTGAATATGCCCATTGGAGTATAGTTGACATTGTTCATTGCTATCTGCTTGAAGAATATATCCAGGTCCTGCATGAGGGGGTCGTGGGATGGGACGGAACGGTGCAGCTGGCTCACTAGCATTTCAGTTCGATTCAACTGAAAACATATCAAACTATATTAAGACTCCTGGGTAAAAAAAGCTTTTGTCATTCGGATGCCAACCCAAAAGTTTATGAAAACTCGTTTTTGGATTTTTATTTACTCATAGCTTGATTAGGAATTTTTAGCCAACCCATTCGCTTTATATTTTTAACATACGAGTACTAAATTTGATGTGAGAGCTTTTCATCGATTAAACAGATGGATGAAGGTCGTTGTTTATTGTATTCTGGACTTAATGCTGTGCTTTCATTAACAAACACATACATCACATCAACAGCCTATATATTTCCCCACTGCCGGGGCTCAGGCCTACACTCCTACAGGTAGTACACCACGCGGGCCCAGTGCGGATTGGTAGACTTTAAACACACCTTTGAATTTCTTCTCAGGAGTGTGCAGGTTTCCTCACTATGTTTTCCTTCACCGAAAAGCCAATGGTATTGTGATTTTTATCATTCGTACATAAATTCCAAATAAAAAATTGGAACTCATTCGGAAGGATCGAACCCAGACCTCGATTGTTCAAGGAATGACGCTCTACCCAACTGAGCTACCAGGGCTCATTTATTTGGCAAACACAAATCATTGTTATTTCGTAGAATTCTTGTTCTCATTATAGATGTCAAAGGCTTCACTTTGTAATTACATAATCATGCATACGGTTTAATGAAACATAATAATTACCTCTCTTTGAGTCCTATGTCCAGGTTCTGTTATTAATATCAAGTTTATGATGTGGTTTATTGAGAAAAACGTGTGCAATATCCAATTCGTTGTCCTTACCCTTGGGCTTACTGTAAATGTAAATATAATCGTTATCACATTATCCTACACCTTGACACTGCATATAAACAATACGCATAGTTTTAGCAACATAGAAATTTCGGGATTAAACCAATAACCTGACCAATTGATACATTGTATCTAAAGTCAACGCTAGAATTTCGTGAACTAGTTTGACATAAGTGTGCGGAGAAAACTGTATCCAAAATTGTTTTATTTAAAAAATTGAGGTACCCGTGACAATATTTCATTTAATGTAGGCTTGAAAATGAAAATGAAAAAATGTTTATTGCATCATCTACTTAAAATTAATTTACAGGTTTTGTTGTACTCCTTTTAAGCTAAAGATAGCTTGTATTAGGAGACCCCGCTCTTCTATAGTGTATACAGATTATTGTTGTGCAGATAATACCTATATCTAAGAATTTATATTTATGTAGTTACTTAAATTTAAAGTTAAACAATAATTGATATTTAGCCTGTGTGCCAAGTGAAGTGAGGAGTGTGAGTTTTAGTGAATAAAATTGTGGAACTATTAGTACCACACTGGGTAAACTGTGGCAGCAATGTTGTTTGATGTACTGTCAAATTAGTCCATGAAATAATGGCGTTGACTTTAGCTGTATTGTAATCCTTCTATGTATAAAAGCGATTAGCACCTTTGCGTATTGTCGTAGATGTTGCTTATCCTGCATCAGACGACGACGCCATGGCAGCCAGGGAATCAAAATAGCTTTTTCTTGCCAAAATTCTGTTCCCATGCACAATAATCAGTAATAACTACGTATATGAATGTAGAAAGCTAAATATTGTTACATCAGATGTTTTACATTGAAGGCAGACCACAAAAAACATGAACTTACATATGTAAAGGACGAAGTAGTATGGTACGAATACCAAACGCAGAAACAGTGCACCGAGCAGTAACATAAGAATCGTCCCGAACACGTCATTGATCGTTCTCACCATGTCGCACAAGTACCCGAACGATGTAGACAGGCGACGAACGCATTCCTGGTTGGTGGCTTTCCGAGCTGTGGATTGTTTGAATTTTCATTAGCTTAGCTCGGTGTTTAATTGAATCTAGTGTCATTTGAAATGCTAGGTCAACAAGTCAGGACGGCTCTGTAACTTGTATTTAGTTCCTGAAATACTATTGTATTTTCGTCTGATTTCATCTGAGTTTCTCTTCATAAAGTGGGTCTTGCTTCAATTTTTCTTTGGGTAATTTCCTAGACTTCAAGTTTGTTTGTTCGTACTATTATTGCGTCGTGTCGGAGAGTCATAATGACTTGACATTTACTTAGGGTTGCAAAAGGATAGAGTGTAATTTTATCCGGATCAAATAAGTCATTTCCGTAGGATATTTTCTGAAGTCGAGTTGCGACCAAAATCTAGTAATCCGTCTATTTTACAACACGTTTTTACTTACAAAACTTTAGCACAGAATTATTCCAGTCATTGACGTCTGTTACTGAACTGGGCGTTTCAGGTATGATATTTTTGGCAACAGACTGGGACGTTTGAAGATTTTGACAATTTTTCATTTCTGGTGAGACTTCAGAAGAAAGATACATGAAAACAATTATTTCAGAATTAATTAAGGAAATTTTTGATTAGTTACTTACTTTTGAGTTCAACAATGGAAATTAAGATTCCAAGTTCATCGTTGATACACCTCAAGGCGTTAGTGGTAAGAAAACCAATAAAAATGAACTCCAATCCAGAGAAGAAAATGATGATAAACATAAGGTAGCAACAGGTGTACAGGCATACCACTTTAACTGCAACAATATTTCAGTTATTAGAAAGAGAAACAAACTGCTCGTTGAATAGCACATACAAAACTATTTACAAATATTTAAGAATGTTACTCATACTTTCTCTGTTTTCTCGAATCGTCTCCTCAAAAAACACCTGTAAATCAGCTATGTACAGTAACACCACCAAAGCAACGTATAACGCTGCTACAATGCCTCGGTTCTTCTCTGAAGAGCTTATCGATTGACTAATATGCCTTTGATAAGTTGAGCTGAAACAGGCAAAATTATTTCGATAAATACTCCTAACAACGGACATGGACAACCGGACAAAATAAATGCAGATGTAGGTTTATAGGTAAAATGACTAATGAAAGGACCCGTATTTTTTTTTACTGAAATAATGTAATTTTTAATTCATGATTTTGATAAAAACATTACGATATTTTTCGATGAAAATTACGCAGCTCGTAATGCTTAAAAAAGGACTAGACTAAAATCTTGAAATTTTTTATTATTAGGATACCTATACATCTACTTACTCTATCCCATAGGTTTGGGACGTGGGGATAGGTGTGTGTGTGTATGTGAATTGTCGTTGGATAGATTTGTAGTATAACATATGTGACGTCATATGCGAGTTTTTATAATATAACGGTTTTCTTTGAAATCACTATCGAGAAAATTCAGAAACAATTTTTTTTACATTTTGCCTTGGAGCTAAATCTCGAAGTGGTTCTCGAAATAGATCAATTTAAAACTTTGCGATATTATCCATTGACTATAAACCTAGCTGGAACAACCACCTTATTTGGTACACACTATATATTATATTTGTGTAATATACAAATAATTTCTAGTTGTAGTTTTTTCATGATTTGATCACAACGATTAACATTATTTTAATGAACATAATTGTTAATGAACCACCAGAACAGAATTTGAAAAATTTCACGTTTCGCGAATCTATGGAGCCAAGGCCTGGTCTTATACACTTCTAATTTTAAAAAAAAGGCCATTATCAAATATAAGTAGTTTAATTAACAATTTTGTATATTTCGGTTTATTTGTACAAAAACATAACACGAAAACAAAGATGGCGTCAATAAAATGACATTGACTCACTTAGTACAAAAACAATGATTTTGTACAATTACAATAAATTCAGAAATGTATTTATAATATTTTTCTGTACATATTTAAGATTATTATTTGAATTTTGAAAAAGTGTACAAGTGCAGGCCGAATTTGAAACACCGCTTTTGTCTTTAACCATTTAATTCTTACTATGGCGTCCCCTATACTCTCTTTGGTGGAAATTTTTCAGAATTTATAAATGAGTCAATTATATATAAAAGACTCTCAGCAAATTCAATGCTTCTGCGGCGGTGTGGTCATTGGTCATGTCATGAAGACCAGATTAACAAATGACAACAAACTACATATTGAGTCAGGATCCAAAATCCATGGGAAAACCCAGTTAACATGAAAAACATAAGACAACGTTGACCAGAGAGCAACGATATGTTCGCAATTAAAGATGACACTAGGGAAATTCAATGGCAAAGGTGAGTTGCTTACTCTTTCTATTTTATTCGAGCAATCAATGACGGTTGTCATCCAACCAGGGGCGCCAAACACTCCAACATTGGCAATTATAATCACTAATGTTAGTTCAGCTATCCATGCGAAAGATGAAGTCGGGCTGTACACTCGCACAGACCGTTCAGCGGGCAGGCTGAAGTCTAGTATCAGGCCAATTAGAACTCCTGCATCTGGAAAATTATAGAAAATCGAATAAGCTTACATTTTAATTCTAAACTCAAACATTTTAAAAAATGTTGAGAAATTTACCATGGCTGCGGAGACATTCGTTATATTCAAAGGCAGATCGTAATTTTTGTTATATACTTCTTTTCATAAAAATCGGAACGCCGTGCAAGTTTATGTTTTGTAAAGATTAACAAACCTATGAAAATTTAATTTGATTTTAAAACATTAACATTAGGATTTGAAAACCTCATAATATTCACTATTAAACGACATTTGACATATATGTATTCCTAAATATACACATTGTTTCTGATAATCCTTAGAAACCAAAAACTTGCAAGGTGTTTCGATGTATCTGATGATATTTTTCGCACTTTTCCTTCATGTTATAAGTGGTGATACTCGTAAACCAGTTGAATGAAAACCGTGTTGATAAGGCAGCTGGATGAAAGGCTTTTTCACACAGAAGCCTTAATTATATAATGGCCATGATATATTCCATTACCGAGACACAACAGTATTATTAAAGCTGCTGTTTAGCAGCAGTACAGAAAAGAAACAAGAAAAGCGTCTAGTGATTTATCGCAGAGTAAATAGTAATAAGTGTAGTTTTACTTACTTAATGCAAGTATCAATAGTTTGCTATACATAGCTGCTGACGAAGACACGCGCACGCGCCAGCCACCAGGCTCCTTCGCAAAAATGAGCGGCGCGACGCCCACCACGCGACTCACGCGCAGCACGTGCGCCAGGACTCCGCGCACTACAGCGGTCTCTGTTTTATCCATACCTAGAACTACCTGGTGTAAATAATAACACAAACAATGGTACCATAAAACTAAAAACTCAGCAGGTGACCTGCGCCCGTTTAGTTAGCGTCCGCCATGCTGCATTTGTGTCCGCCATATTTAATTGTAATTGTCAACGACAAGAGAAATATACTATTAAAGAACAATATTTATCAAGGTACTGATCACAACCACCAGTGGATAGAGTGGGCGCTCACACCCACCAATCATAAGCTATTTCTAGTTATCACGACGTAAATTGTCGTCATATCATATCATAAGCATACCAGCTTACGTGTTTTTTTTTAAATTATTAATTCTGTATATCTGACTCGTGATGAAAGTAATAGGGGAATTCACAGGTGTTTTCTGAGGTTCGCAAAATGAGGGGATTTGTTTGGCAGTACCAAGAAACTGACACACGAAAGCAAATTATGCCAGACTCGAAGCAGAGACGCTTCGCTCCCTCGGTCAATAAATACCCCAAATATCAGCTCAATTGGATACCAGCGAGTGGTTCTAATTCAGCTTGTAAGATTTGACGTAAACAAAGAAACAGTAGCTTTTAAAAACATGCATGGCTTGACCTTGAACTTAAAGGCATAGTATAAAAATAATGCCTCCTGTAAGACGTCTATCACATCAAACACACCACGTCCACATGCGCACACGGCTCTCGTAAACTCTCATTGACACTGTAACAGTGACGTTTAGCATACCAACCCATAGACACACGAGACAGTGTGTGTATGCTATACGCATGCACTACACCCCCGCTGATAATATTAAAGAGATCTTACCAACACAATGATTTCTCTAAACAAGTCCGGTATCTAGAAGACTATCAGCCCAATCCGCGTTAAAAATAAGGCACGACTACTTTGTAAACGACAATTTTTTAACGTGTCAGTAATGGACGTATGTCGTCGACCACGTTTAGTTTATGTTATGACTACTGTGGCCGTTTTGAATAAATATTGTCGTGTCAAGTGACCGAAACGTTTATTTTTACAACTATCGACAACGACACTGCTATATTACTGCTATACGTTCTTCTACTAATGAAGGGTAGGGCTGTTATATTAAGTTTGGTTAACTACAATAATTTATATGATACACCACAGAGGACTATAATACTATCGTAAAAGCTATCGTATAAGGATAAATGAAAAAGTTTATACGTATACATAATTTAGTTCAGTTATTATTGAAATTTAGTTTGTTGACGTGACAACGTCTTATAAATTGGTTTGCCGGGTGACACTTCAAGAAACTGCGTTACGCTCCGCTCACGTTATGCGCTCACAATGAGAGCGAGTGAGAGGCACGCGTCCCTTCCACTCGAGCACAGTTAGCCCGCCTAAGAGCGAGAGAGTCGTTGTCACGTAAAACTTTCGCCCGTATACCGACTTTACAGGCAACCAATTTTTTTTTAATTGAATTTCTCAGCTTACACACACTAGTTTTAGTTTATATGTAAATATATTGAAACTCTAGGTCTATTTTTAATAATAATATTTGTTTTCATATATATTGGATGACTGTTTGTTTCATAAATAAAATAAAATAGTAAAATACACTAAGAAAGTTTTTCCAAAGGATATTTACTGATCACGGATCAGACGCGTGTCAGGCGTCAGCACTCAAGTGGGTTCTTATAACAATTTTCAACGATACCGGTATACGACCTTCTGATTCAAATCCCTCGTGTCATTTTTTTTTTGTACATACAATTGTTTGAATTTGACTTTAGTTGACATTTACGATACACACAGGATGATATGGGTTGATGATATATACGAGGACTTTGTTTAATATTAATCAAGTGAAAAGTAATAAAGGGATGAAATACTAAACAATCCTAAATTTATTAGCCCAACATATGATTTTGGCTGGACTTTCGCCACTCAATGATTATTTATTACAAGAACGCACAAAATTTTAAAAAATCAGTTTATCATCCTGATATAAATCGCCTTGATTGTCTTTTTCCAGATGTTTCTAATGTACAGATAAAAATTCTCATGCGATTATATTACACGTATAGATTTCACGACATTATTTTTAAACCTTACACAAAATTCCTAGATTTTTTGACACGTGTGTGTTTGTTATCGCCTGGTTTATTATTGCCAATGTCACTACAGGAACGTCACTTCAGAAGCTACACTCCAAACTGGTGTTTTTCATTTGTATTCTATCGTGATTAAATATACACCGACAGTAATTTACTCTAGTAAATGTATCAAATTTGTTGTATAGTTTATAGAGCAGAGACGGACTAAGACAATTAAATATTTGTTCATGATCGATCATGATGGATCACATTGTCAACATATATATAGGATTTTTTTAATTTTATTTAAGCCTATAAAAGCCATACTGATATTGTAAATGTTTAATAAAAACTCTCCTAAAAACTAACTAAAACTAAACTTTAAAAAATTAAAATTAAAAACTATTTTTTAAAAAAGATATCATGCTGTTATTCAAACTGATGGATTTTATATGATACAGTGCCTACCATATTCTTCGAATAAGCTCCGAGTGATTTTCATCCTATTACCTGAAAAAGCACCAGCGTGGACAGGACGACGATGAAGTGGTGTTCTAGATGCTTCTTCACCATTTTCTCAAAGGAATCTTCTATCTTTTAAAAAGTTATTCAAAGCGTCATCTTAGAAGGAGACAAGGTTGAAAAATAACATATCTTTTCCTAAAGTTTGATTGCGATTCCAAAAACTTATTGATCAACCTAGCTATGCTAACACCAGGGTCATAAGTACAAAATTTTAGCCTGAAACGTTTTAAAAAAAACTACAAGTTGTACAACTTAATTACTTATTAGGAATGGCTGACAATTTGTGTTACATATACTTCGCTACTTCTAGTACGTTCAGTTCGTGTCATTGATTTTCGTAGTTGTTAGCCTTTTCTATGTAGTCAAGTATGAAACAAGGTTGCTGAATTGCTAGTGCGATTTGTGTATTAATGCATAACATATCAGATCAGCTACATTTCTATGTAAATTAAGTACATACCCTACTTAAATATAACTGAATTTGTGAGCTCTCAGAAAAATCTACCAATTTGGATATTCAAAACTTTGAAATTGGAGAATTACGACGACATAAGTACTGACTGCTCCTAATATCTGTAAAAGATAACATTCAATGTTAGTTAAGTTAAACCTAATATTCGAAGGTAATACGAATTAACAACAACCATAAGAAATAATCAATAAATTAAGCAGTTAAAATCAGCCCGGTATTCTCGTAGTCTTCCAAAAGACAAATTTAACTAAAACATGCCCTTTTAAAATAAACACAGTCTGTGTTTTAATAAAAGACAGATCAATCCTTGACCTAACTAAGATAAGGTATTGACCACCATCAGGTTCAAAATGTTGGATTCAGACCAATCGATATTTACCTATACCCCCAAAATCTTCTTCTGTGATTTTGATCAAACCCTCAAAGTCCAAAGTCCTAAATGTACACTCGAGTACAAAAATATGTTACCACTTTTGAACCATGTTACGTTAGTTAAACGTAAATGTGACATAGTTCAAAAGTTGATATATATTTAACCGATTTCAAAAAAGGAGGAGGTCCGCAATACGACGGGTATGTCTTTTTTTACGTTTTTTACCTCAGAAATTTTGACTGGGTGAACCGATTTGGATGATTATTTGAAATCTGGTGCTTTCCGCGTAATCCATTTCAATTTGGTGCAGTTCTGACAACGGCATCCATGAGAAAACGATTTTAATCTTAAATTTTTCTTCATAAAAGTAGACTTTTAGGCAATTGAAGTCGGTTTCCAGTTCTTTTTGAACGCATTTACTTATTTTGTACTCGAATGTACAATAATTCATCCTAAAGAAGATGATAACCATGTCTTACCGTGGCAGACAAAGGTCTGGTCATTGTGCACACTCCCATTGGATTATAGTTGACAGGATTCATAATAATCTGCTTGTAGAACATATCCAGCTCGTTTGAAAGTGGATCCAGGGGAGATACACCACGAGCAAACCGTCCAACAAGCATCTGACTGCGATCCATCTGAAAATAAGTTGAAATATATTAAAAATTAGGTACACGTTCGTTCACATCCAGCAAACGACTTAAGTTCTCTTAACCGCTAAGGGCTAAATGTTGGACTAACAATTGGAGGTCCCGGGTTCGATTCCCAGTGGAGGTACCTATCGGTACTCGGTTTGGTTGGTGGCATTTTCTATGTTCACCTGGCTAACATGTTTTTTTTTTATTATTCGGACATCAGGGCGCAATCCTAACGTGACATCTATTGTGACAGTCCCCTATGGATCACATAACCTCTCCAAGGCTAATCTCGGTCATGAACCGTACGATAGGCCTGGGTTTGGAGGACCTAATACTTTCCGTTGAGGCAGTATGGCCTCCGAGGTGTCTATTTCTGCTGTGGTGTAGGGCATCACAGTGACAGAGGATGTGAATGGGCGTTTCCTCATCCTCCCGACAGAATCTGCAAGCTTTATTATCACTCAGGCCCATGTAGCTGAGGTGCTTGTTTATGGTGGTCATGTTACCTAAGTCTGTCGATAAACAGCAGTGTTAATAGCGCTTTTGTGTTCCGGTATGAAAGGTAGCAGAGCCAGCACCTCATTAGCTTGATTGATGATTATATGTTAAGAAAAGAAAGTTTGATCTACCTCTCTCTTTGTTCTGTGTCCAGGTTCCATCGCTATTATTACGTTTAGTAAATGGAAAATCAGAAGGAAGCACTGCAGACTCAAGCTGAATGTCCTTGTCTTTGCACTCACTGAAATCATGCAAAAGTTAAACACGCGCTTTTGTCAGTAATGCAGTCAAGCGGAGCGGAGATCAATCTATGCAGATTTTAAAAACAGAAGCCCTCATTACAAAAATTCTAACTAAAGTAAAACCCGCGCGAAACATGTCATGTGAGCCAACAGTCATTCTGCTGTTTATGACCGTCTGGAGCTGTCGTACTACCTTGTACCTATGTCAACCTGGTATTCTGGAATCGAGATGAGCCAAAAATTCAAGAGTATTGAAGAGGTAAGCGTCGGTGGCGCAATGGGTAAGGCGCGGCACTCTCAATCTGAGGGTTCCGGGCTCGAATCCAGCCGTGTACCTATGAGTTGTTTTTCAATTCAAGTACATTATCACCTGTACACAGCACACACACACACACAAACGTACACTCTACACTCACTACACACACCAGTCACACTCGGCGAACAATGCAGTGTTTTGGTATTGTGGGATGAAGGTATTTGTTAAAATACCCTCATCTTACAATACTAAAACCAAACTAAAACACTGCATTAAAATGCGATAGAATGTGAGTATTGTAAAATAAAATAGATGAGTCACACGGTGTACAGACAAACCTTTTCTAGGATTAAGTACACTTTAAGCCAATTTTGTAAAAAAATATGTTTGATTAATAAATAAATAAATAAATAATCAGATTGCTTAACGGTGAAGGAAAACATCGTGAGGAAACCTGCATGTCTTGAACAGGCATGTGAAGTCCGCCAATTGCGCACTGGTCCCGCGTGGTGGACTATGTCCCATACACTCTCTGCAGGAGAGTATGCCTGAGCCCCTACAGTGGGGACGTATATAGGCTTTTGATGATGAAGAGAAAACCCTCTATTCATCACCTTACTCCAGGGACCTGTGGTCCAGAGTCAAATCCAGATTCAATACAATCACAAATTTTCAAATCGATACGATATTTATAAGTTTGTTAAAATTGACTTGCTAGATTTATTTTCATACAAAGTTAGTTAAATATTAATATTCAAGTTAAAAACAAGACAATCAAATATGTCCACCACTTAAAGCTGTGTTCGTCTATTGACGTGATCGTATCGCAATAGCTAGCGGTGGCACTGTTATTAGTCGTGTGATGAATGTGTTCATTAGAATCAACAGTTCCCTGTAAAGTCATTTTTAACCGACTAAATATTACATACATAAGAAAAAGAGATATAAATCTTAAATTTGCCTTAGTAAAAGTTTAGCGCAATTAAAGTCGGTTTACAGTTCTTTTTGAACGCATTTACTTGCTACGAGTATATTTTAAATATCTGTAGCTATTACGTTCGCATATCGACTTAGGAATCCAATTTTAGAATAAGATTATCCATTTCTTACCATGGAAGTAATACATAACATAATCTCTGTCGACAATACGCTCCCATGACGTGCTGATTAAGGCAAGATTTGGCAAAAATCTTTATTTATGGATGGATATGTAAGACCCTTATATTCAGCAGTATAAGTGTACCGATTTTTATTTTATTATAAGACTGGTGTTTGCCGCCGGTGGCCCAAGAGCTGGCGCCTATTGTTCACAGCGGCAGCGGCTCAGCCTTGCCTTACAGCGCGGCAACAGCGCCAGTGTACTGGGCACCATGCCGCACGGACTAGCCCGAGACGAAGTGTTCACTTTGTAAATATACGTTTTTGTTATTATAATTATTATTGTATTTTCTTGTATAAACGTATAAATATGTACATATTTAGGACTATTAATTATTTTTAGTGTATTTTCTGTCGCTTGGCGATCTGTGTATGCCACAATAAGCCATTTATTTGTCTTTTTACTGTTGTTGTGGTTTGGCAAAGGGAATTATTTATATTCCCTTTTATAGGCTGTGTTCAAATCTCGCGGTCAGCGTATGGACACTGTGCCGCTTCAGACGGGAATATGTGACACTTCCTGTGCCTCCTAGTTTTGCAGCTACTATCTAATTAAATTTAATTGTAATTGAGCTATAAATAAATAAAGTTAATTGCAAGTTTTAAGCATGTATGAATAAATATATTAATATGGTATATAAAACAAAACAGACAAAACAAAGTTACAAAGATAAAAGACACGAAGAAAAATATGTATAGTAAAATGTAAAATTTATGCGATAACGGTGATCAATAGGTACATACATAAAAATGAGACGAGGTAATACGGCGTGATCACCAATCGCAAGAATAGAACACTCAGCAGCATCAGAAGAATAACCGCGTAAGTGTCGTCAATCTTCCGCACCACGTCGCATATGCAGCCGTACGAATTAGCCAGATAACGAACTGTCTCCAAGGTTGATTTTGGTATTTCTGGACCTGTCGAATGAATTTGATTTTCATTTGCAGTTCGTCTGATAGTGCACTTCTTCGTGTCCTGTCCTTGTCTTCTTCCTGTCAAGCGCTAAAGCTTAATCTACATGTAAATAAACACACCATAAAATAGAAATCATATTTTAGATTGGGATACAATAGAATAGTTTGGTACCAAAATTTTAAATCATATATCAATGAATTAAAAAGTGACAAAAACAGACTTCGTGATGAATCAAACTAAAGACAGAATTAAGGCTTTTACTATTAACTAAAGACAAAGAATTTCTTAATTTAAAAATTAATGAATCTAAAGCTACTTACGGGATATTTTATTATTGTTCTCACAGTTATTTTCGTCTTCAATTGTCAACGTGTCAGTTATTTTATTAAATGCTTTAACTGACTTTGGTATGTTCACACTGAAGTTAATAATGGTAAATAATTTGGGAAGACCTGAAAGTTAATGTTATATATCAAATCATAAGTTACAATTTGTTCAGACGGGTCCTACTCGAAGGTCTACTAAAAATTCAACAAATTTAGTACACCAAAGACTGATTACGTTTTTCGTCAGGAATGGCAAGCTAAAACATTGTTCAGCAAAACATATGTTTTGAAAGCAAAGTTTGTGTAATGAACCAATTCTTTGTGTTACTGAATTTGTTCCATGTTTTAGTAAAAGATTCGAAGGAGATCCGTCTTTAAAGGTATCTTATATATCATACTTTGCAAGTCTGTAACGTGGATCAGATCGTTGAGAGCATCGTTGATTGACTTTAATGATTTGACGACAAACAAAGCCAAGAAGATGAATTCAATTGCAATGAAGAAAATCATGACGAACATTGTGTTGCAGCAGATGTACAAGCACAGTACCTTCACTGAAACAGAAACAAAATAACTGTAGTATAGCGGGAAAACACACAAAAATAGTGATTTGTTTGTTTGGTGCAGGTGCCTGAATTTAATGCAAGGTTATCGAAGTGATCCAGAATTCAAAATCTTAACTCTTATTCCTATGAAGCATATTAGAGATCTATGGAATTATTTTTCTTCCAATATTGTACATATCCCCGAAATAAACACATAATACATCTGAAATAATTTCCGCGCGGACAAGTTCCTCACGAGCGAGACGGCTAATTGGATACGTATGCTTGTAAGAATGAAACACCTGCAATGGGACTACTGTTGCTTTAGTGTATTAATTCTAAGTTGCAATCTTCAATTTCTTTGATAATTCATTGCATAGCTCAGGTGTATCAGATATATCACCAGGTCCTACGACCAGCTCCATACGTCCACGACACATCGTGCTCCGCATGTCATAGAGCGAACACATTCAGACACTACACCAGACCAATTTGTCTCATACGCCAGTTCCGGCAACTTATGAAATCAGAATGCGAATTCGAATGAGCCAATCAAAGTGTACTTCTCCCTATTGTAACCATCCAGCATGCATTCCCTTTCCCCTATACACATCATTTTTACAGCTGAATGATCTTTTTGCTTTCATATATGGTACCCATTGTCATTTCGTTTCATTCTTCATGTCTCACTGCTAACCCCATCAATAGTCCTGTCCTAAATACGACTCAGTTACGCCTGCATTTGATTTGACATAGTGAAACAAATACGTACTCTCTCTATTTTCATTAATTGCTTCCGACATGAAAGCATAAATATCGCAGCAATTGAGTACCATCTGCACTATTATGTAAGCAACCGCAAGTAGGCATATTTTCCTCTCTGGAGAAATACTTTCCCGGTTTGAATTAATTTTTGACAAGACCTGAAATACATATATACATTAGTTTATTCTGTAACAATAACGCGTTCAAAAAGAACTGGGAACTGACTTCAATTGCCCTAAAAGTCTACTTGACCTTATTACCCTTTCAATGTGATTCACACATTCTATAATAGCTCTCATTCTATCCGGCGCTCCACCCACAGCGACGTTGACAGTAATCGCCACTAGCATCACTTCAGCGACCCACGCGACGGTTGACGTCGGGGTGCGCACGCGCATCGACCTGTCAGACGGCTACTGGAAGTCCAGTATCAGTCCAGCTAGAGCACCTGCATCTGTAACATCGACTTTCTCATACTCGAACTACTTATATTTGCATTGATAATACTCGATTGTACTCAACTCTCTACGAAAGTGAATATTTTATTTTAAACGTTCAGAACCCTTCAATATCTGTCTTATTTTTTCCATTGTTCCAAGCACAACCAAGGATATTGCATATGAATGAATAAAATATTTCGTTATTATGCTTTTCGATTGTGAAGTGTGTTTGTCCTTCCTTTACGGCGTAAAGGAGTGTCAGAATGACTTGATTTTTGTATAGCGATAGTTTGGAAGTTCAGTTGCTGAGAAACACAGCCATGGTAGCTCAGTTGGATAGAGCGACAGTCCTGGGTTCGATCCTGGCTCGTACTAATGATTTCCAATTTTTAATTTAGAATTTATGTAAATGATAAAAATCATTACCATTGGCTTTTCGGTGAAGGGAAACATCGTGAGGGAACCTGCACACATCCTGCGAAGAAATTCAAAGGGCCGTACTGGGCCCGTGTGGTCGACTATGGCTCACACACTCTCTGTGGGTGGTCTGATTTAATAAAAAAACTGCTTACTCAGAACAAAAAGAAGCGCCAGACTGTACAAGCGCATAGCCCTTGATACACTGACACGCCATCCGTCCCGTTCCTTGGAGAAAGTAAGAGGGACGACCCCAGCTACACGGCACACGCGGAGTATAAAGGCCAACCCTCCCCATACTAGTCCACTAGTAGCGTATTCCTTCACACCCAGGAGAATTTTCCCGGAGTTAGACATCACTGAAAACAATATAGAAATTAAATAACGCAGTTCTGCTGCATTTAAAGGTAGCTTTTAAATACGCAGCCAGTAAGATCTACCCTCCACTTTTACGGCAATTGCAGTCTGTTTCCAACTTTTAAAGGAAAGTAAGAGTGTATATTTTAGATTTGCAAAAGCAAGGCGTTACTGATCATTTTATATATGCTCGTTTAGTTTATACAGTTTGGTTTTACTTGTTTTTTAGGACATAATACACTGTACAAAAAACGTATGAACGAGGTCGATTGGAGCTAGTAAGAGGTTTATGACTTAACTACGTGATAGGTGCCGGCTGTAAACCAGCGCTGTGACCGCCTGTCGCAGCAACATGCTGAGCTGGTCACCTTTCTAAAACTTATAAATTTTGTTTAACATGTTTTAACACTTTTTACGTTGTTCTTTATTTTAATTTTAAACTGTGTGTGTATTAATTTCAGGCAATTAGGTTTTAATAAAAAATTGTAATTTTTATATATTATTTCCCCGAAAAAAAGGGAATACAAAGACTAACTTTGGAATGTTACTAATATTTTTCTTCAATGAATTAATTACCTTACGTATTTCAAGCCATTTATTCAAAGAATTAAAAAATCGGCGTAGTAGTTTTAGGGACACTCAAAACTAATTCGATTTTGATGTCATTTTAATGTGTGCTTTGTTTACTATCTTTTTGATTACCAGCCGTAGGTAGGCTTGAAAAAGAATATTGTTATTGTCCTTAAAATTAAATATATAATTCAGTTTACTTCTCACTCTTTAGTGCTCATTTGTTAGAATTCGGTTTAATTTTTTGTTGAAAATATTTTATAAATTTATTGAGAAGCTTTTTTCTTTACCCTGTTGTCCGTTTCCTTTTCAGAATTGGTAAATGATCAAAACAATCCTATATTTTTGATGTTGTTGAGTTCATGGTTAATTGAACATTGATATTATTTCTATATTACGAAACGTTATTTCGTTTGGCTCGATAACTTACCTTGGTAGAGAATAAACTTCTTATACTCAAACTTCAATATGCTCCAAAAACTGCCTTTCCGTAATATACTCGCAGGTGACGTCTATTAGAACACCCAGCAATTTCGTTTATTACGTTTGCTTGAAAGCCTAAAAGTCTGAAAGTAATTTTTTAGAATGATTTTGTACTAGTTTTATTTTAGGGTCCCGTAATTACCAACTAGAAGTTTTGTCCGGAAAATTACTATATATCTTTAAAGTTTGTCCTATTTTAAACTTGAAACGAATGGAATTCTAGTGTACTTTTATAAAAAGTCAATCAATGTAACAGTCGTGGTAGCTCAGTTGGGTACAGCGTTCGATCCTGGCTCGCACCAATGAGTTCCAATTTGATATTTGCTTTTCGGTGGAGGGCACACTCCTGAGAAGAAATTCAAAGGTGTGTCAAGCCTACCAATCGGCACTGGGCCCGCGTGGTGGACTATGGACCATACACTCTCTGTAGGAGAGTAGGCCTGAATCCCTGCAGTGCGGACATATACAATACAGGCGGTTGATGATGACCAATCAATGTAATAGAAAAATATTTAAATTATATCATATTGCATAGAGAAAACTACTACTTATATTGTAAGGTGATAGCAGCCATCTACCTGTATCAACATGTTACTGTGATCACCGATTCGCCTGCCAAGCATGGTGATAACGGCAAAACATGGCAAGTAGGTAAAAATGTGGCTGGTGGTCTATGGGGGAAGCTCATGTCCAACAGTGGACAGGCAGGTGGTGCCGATGCTGCTTAATAAATCATATAAACAACTAGCGGCCCGCCCCGGCTTCGCACGGGTAGACATTTATTTCTTAAACATTTTTAGATAAGCGTAAATGTATTTTCATCTTCATATCTCTACGCGACCAACGTCCCTGAGAAAAATGGTCTTGACAGACATAACACCAGAAGTACAACAAAGTGATTCGGTTTTTAGTTTTATGAAAAATGTCGTCAATTGATTCACGCGGTATTTTGTGTCTTACAGACAACCGACCGTGAGGGGTTGAGTTGGTGTTTAAAATGGTCAACTAATTTTGACGTTTCTATGAATTTTTGGTGTTAAGGGAGTTGGTCTGAAACCCCACTCAACTTGTTTGTTGTTGGCGAAACTACTTGCTAGAGAAAAAAGAAATCCATTCAGGTGAGATTTCTGATTGGTTAGGTTTGACATTGTAGCTAAAACGTGGTAGATGCGCGAGCGAAGCGAGCGGTTTTTTCTTTAAACCACGCTTTAAGTTGAATTACATAGACATATATTTATTTCATTATCATCATCTACCTATATACGTCCCCACTGTATGAGCTCAGACCTACTCTCCTACAGATAGTGTATGGGGCATAGTCCACCACGCGGGCCCAGTGCGGATTGGCGGATTTCACATGCCTGTTCAAGACATGCAGGTTTCCTCACGATGTTTTCCTTCACCGTCAAGCAATCGGATAATGTACTTGAATTGAAAAACACTCATAGGTACACGGCTGGATTCGAACCCTGTACCCTCAGATAGAGAGTCCGCGCCTTATCCACTTATTATATACCACACAAATTAGCATAATCGCAATTTTTTTTTAAATTGAATATAGACCAACACTTGACCTCAATCTCACCTGATGGTAAGTGACGATGAGGTCGATGTTACGTGTTGGTCTAGAAGGTGCCTATTTACTCTTCTTTTGAAGATTCCCAAGTTGTAGCTTTCGGGGAACACGGAAACCGGTAGTGCATTCCATATTTTTGCTGTACGCACGATAAATGTGGAAGCGAAACGCTTGGTGCGAGCTGTAGGAATATCTACAGTGTACGGGTGAAGGTCTGCCGTTCTTCTGTTTGACCGGTACTTGAACGGCGAAGGTGGAATCAACAAAAAATAGCAATTTTTGAGACTTTAAATTATTGCCAAATCCAAATCAAAAAATTTAATTTTAATGTTAGAAAATCCTGGTTTTCAGATTTATTCCTATGGTTGTAAGACCTTGCTTCTTGTCAAATTTCAAGATTCTAGCTCAACGGGACGTACCCTATAGGTTTTGGTTTCTTTGCACTTTGTATGGAAATGGTCTGAAATACAGCTATATCTTTTTATTGCGTTGGCCTAGAAACTTCATTTTTTCACGGGTCCAAAGGACCGCAGATTCGTATTAATTCGATATTAATTTCAACTTGATACCTTCACGCGTTCCAGAGAAAAAGGACCCTGACAGACAGACGGACAACATAGTGATCCTATAAGGGTTCCTTTTTTCCTTTTGAGGTACGGAACCCTAAAAAGCAGCCAAGTGCGCGTCAGTCCACGCGCAGTGCAGGGCTCCGTAGTTGCTCGGAACAATAAGTGCCGGTTTGGATTTAAGGTTAATGAATTTTTCAGATTTTTAAAAGCAACAGTTTAGCAGATAGAGGGGAGGGGGACGCTCAACTCGGACAAAAATTCTCACTTTCAAGCGTAATATTTCAACGATACTCCCACGTAATGGGGTAGACGTGAAAAAATATTTCATCCCCAAGTTTTTTTTTATTCTACCACCACTTTGCTATCGTGATACCGTGTATACCCATAAAAAATTACAGCTATTTAGTAGTCAGGGTCTCTGAGCTAAGCCGCGGACAGCCAGACGAACAGAGGGATAGAGTGAAGCTATAAGGGTTCTTTATTGGACTAAGGAACCCTAAAAAGCTACACTTAAAGGATCACTTTGTTGTCCGTCTGTCTGTCAGTCAATACCCTTTTTCTCAGTGTATACGTAAATGTATGCGTAAAGGTATCAAGTTGAAATTAATATCAAGTACTCAAGTCTGCAGTCTCTTAGATTTGTGAAAAAATCAAACTTCTACGTCAACACAATAAAAAGATATGTCTGTTTAAGCCGCACTTTTAGACAATTTCCTTAGAGAATGCAAGAGAATCAAAACCTATAAGGTATTTCCCGTTTGACCTAGAATCCTGAAATGTGGAAAAAGCTAGGTCTCAGCACAACCATAGAAATTAATCTAAAACCATACTTTTATTTATTTAAGATATAACACAGTGAAAATAGCTTTTTGATGTTCTTGTTCTGTTGATTATTCATAGTTTCCGCAGCGCATGCGATGAAAGACATTTTACAGTGTAGCACGTGGTGGACTACCGCTGCAGGCTGTATCCACTGTCTACTCTTCTTTCCCAGGAGATTGAAAAGAACGGACTAAAGGCTCTCTTAGGCTGCGACGCAATAATCACCTGTACATGCGTTGGTAGGCGGCTCGACCAAATAGAACGTACAAAATCGTCGGGTACGCTCGGACCGGCCAAACTCTGTAGGTGCCGTAAGAATTGTGCTGGCTCGCGGTCCCCGATGTCTTCGTGCGGGAGTAGCTGGCGCACTCGCTGCTCTTTCGATGAAGACAGCCGCGGAATCAGTTCCGTTTTAACTTTGTCATAGTTGTTCGCATCGGGAGGGTTTTTAACTATATCTTTGTTTTCCGACACGTATTTGAACTCAAGATTCGATATGACTTAATTGTATTTGCTGTCTGCGGTAATGCTGGCGAGCACGAACTGTCCTTCCAGCTGCGCGAACCAAAGCGCTGGCTCTTCGGGCCAAAATGGTGATACATTCACACACACGGCTTCCACCGTCGTTGTAGGTTTAATTTCCATGTTCCCCTCCGTCATTTTGAAGTTTAAAACAATCCTGCTAACCGTGCTTGCCGAAGAATATTCTGTGCTCGCATACAATGTTCGTTCGCCCATGTTCGCTCCACGGCAGGCCACGAATCACGCACGTTTCTACTCGGATGCACGTCGGACGCACGTCAGCTGCACGTCACGGTCACCAATGTAGCACGTGGAGGACGACCGCTGCAGGCTGTCGCGCAGCGGGCGTATCCACTGTCTACTCTTCTTTCCGGGGATATTGAAAAGAACGGACTAAAGGCTCTGGTTCAACAATAATATATTTAAGACTCGTAATAAAACATTTTACAATAGCAGCCGTTGTTTTTCGTAGTCATAGTTACAGATCAACTGACAGCGCTCGGCGCGCGTGCGTGGCGTGGCGCAAACCCGCCATAACGGCAAAAAATATTACACCTTGGTTTACATTACTGAAGTTTTAGTAATGATCTCTAATGTTTTCTAAAAATAAATATAGCCTATGTCCATCAGGGATAATGTCGGCTTCTAATGGTAAAAGAATTTTTCAAATCGGTCCAGTAGTTTCGGAGCCTATTCAATACAAACAAACAAACAAACAAACAAACAAGCAAACAATCAAAACTTTCCTCTTTATAATATTAGTGTAGATGTAGATGTAGATAAATTCTTTTCGAAAGTAAAGTTTTTAAATATCATCATCAACAGCCTATATATGTCCCCACTGGAGGGGCTCAGGCCTACTCTCCTACAGAGAGTGTATGGGCCATAGTCCACCACGCGGGCCCAGTGCGGATCGGCGGACTTCACATGCCTGTTCAAGACATGCAGGTTTCCTCACGATGTTTTCCTTCACCGTTAAGCAATCGGATAATGTACTTGAATTGAAAAACAACTCATAGGTACACGGCTGGATTCGGATTTAAATATACGGAACTCTAACTCTATACGCTACACGGTGCTAGCCCAAATTTTGTTTGAGTCAATGTTGATGTTGGCAGTAACAACAGCTACAAACATGACAGTGAAGTGCTTCGGAATAATATTTGTGCTCTTTTGAATGGAATATCCAAAACGTCTTCGGAACTGAGTTTTTACTGCTTATTTATTTTTGGTTTCTATAATTTCATACCTAATAATTAATGCGTTCAAAGAGAACTAAAAACCGACTTCAATTGCTTTAAAAATATTTACCCTTAGACGTAGAATTATCTGGGTGTATATTTGGTTTTTATTGATTTTCTCAAAAAGCGCTGTATCAATTTCGATAAAAATTATATGGGACCACTTCTGAAATATGCAGTTCAAACAAACAAATTGGTTCATAACTTGACGGAGTTATCACGTAACATACATACAAAAAACATAAACATACAGTCGAATAGAGAACCTCAAAACCTGTGCCTCCCTAGAATTTTCCCATTCTATTCTTGTAGCAGGCTACAAGAAACGACCGATTAAAATCTGCTCAAAATCAATATTTGCGTCCAATCCGAAACAAATCTTGCTCTGAGAACGCGTGGCCCGATTACAGTCAGACTAGTCGAACCACACGAAATGTAGTAGGCTAAACATACACAATCCTAAAAGTTTTGGAACTACATAATATATTAATTTCACTACTTCCCCTTTTTGGCTCCTGCCTGGTGTATTATATAATTACGACATCGTGTGTGACACGTGACACTATAGTTCATAATTACTAAAAACACAGATTAAACGATCGCCTTGTACAATGGACGTTTTAATTCGTATCTAATTTTCAACAACCTGAACATATTTCATGGCGATTCTGCCTTCGAGCTCAAGATAGAGTTAGAAGAACTGACAGAAGATAAGAAAAATTTAGAAGAGAAATTTAATTAGAGAGAAGATTTTCACATTTAGAAAAGAGAAGAAAAATTATAGAAGAGAAATTGAAGACGAAGTATACTTAAGAATATTCTAGAGAAGACTCAAACATTTAGACAAATGAAGAAAAAATATAGAAGAGAAATACAAGAATAATGAAGATCAATAAAAGAAGACACTAACGTGTCTTATAAGATACCAAAATGCAATAAATATATGAAGAATTAAATCTATACGAAGAATACCGAACAGGCAAAATGAAGAAAGGAACAGGATCGACGAGGCGAGGATCTTCAGTGAACGAGCGTTGTCCAGGGTTATCCCGGCCCTCGGAGTCCAGGATATACAGCTTTGATGTGTATCTCAGCTGAACATATTCACAGAATACTGAAAAGTGACACAGTTTTATTTTAAAGTCTAAAATATAAGTAACGGGTGATAAGTGAAGCAAGTAAAAACAAGCCATTTCAGCTCATTAAATCGAATCTAATTATGATGTATAGCGGTGAAATAAATGGGTGTCACCCATTTCCATCCGAATGGGTATTCGGCGAAACAAACTAAAAGTGACCTTTAAAGAGAAATGTGTTTTACTGTAATTTAAAATTGTGTAGATTAGTAACAGAACAAAATGAAAATATAGATAATTACAACAACATGCAAGTCGTAATTCAGTAAGCCATAGTAGCTCAGTTGGGCAGAGCGTACGTCCTTGAACAATCGAGGTCTGCGTTCGATCTTGGCTCGTACCAATGAGTTCCAATATCTTTTCAATGGCGCCGCCACATTGAAAAAAAATGGCGCTACTGGCAGGGGCCATTGTGGGGTGTTCAGGCGATATCAGCGCTCGTGCAATAATTCGATTATTAGTCAGATATTTTGTATGTAACTTACATTTAAAACTTATATCGATGTGTTCTTTATGAATTGGTCTAAATTATGTTACTTGAAATTTATGTACGAATGATAAAAATCCTGCACACTCACAAAAAGGAAACCTGCACACTCCTGAGAAGAAATTCAAAGGTGTGTGTGTGAAGTCTATCAATCCGCACTGGGTCCGCGTGGTGGACTATGGTCCATACATATATACATACATATATAGGTATATTCCCACCTCAAAATCAATCGCGTAACATGTTCAAAAACACCGCGAAGTATCAATTATTAACGTATAAGTGGGAAGTAAGGCAAGTAAGCGGGTGCAAAAAAATGTGCTAGTGTGGTATGTCATTTGGGGATAGTTATTATCGAAAATAATACACACACATTCCGTCTGTGCATGTTTGAAATTGCGGAGAGCTAACTTCAGAGGGGCACACATAGCGTGCGATTCGATTACTATAAGGCCAGCATATGAATATGTATAGCCTAAGCGTGGCTTGGTGATCAATTGGACTATAATAGCAATTTAAATCTTCTTTTCTATTCTTCTTCAATTTTAATTTAAAATATTTACTATACAGTGCTTACCACACCATACATATGCTAATATAATATAATCATTCTTACTGTGAGGTGAGAACCTGGTGTCCTGAAACACGGGGCAACCTACTCAGGCACCAGCTTCTCACACTGTAATTGGCATTAAAACATATTTGGCCTTTGGTACAGACTAGACGACACCAAATCAGATTGGGATTAAATTGTTTGAATTATATAAATGTTATCTATGCTAAATATAAAATACATAAATAATAAGTTTTTGTGTGTGTTGCAAATAAAACATTTTGATTTGAGATCTACATATTTAATGTAGATATTTATAAACGTAATTCTCAGGCATATTCTGTGTCAACTGTATTTACGACATATCACAAATAAAAATATGTCTACGTTTTGATTCCTGTTGAAGTAAAGCCTAACTAAGTAAAAACAATAAGTTATTGGTTGTTTTTGTGAGACCACGTATCTGGTGTATAGTTGGATTGATCTCACCTGGACGTCCAGGTGGTCTCCAGTAGCATCACACACTTGAGGTCACTCGCTGGGGCTCCTGATGCTCGCCGCGATAGCGACTAGTTGTGTACTTCATTCACGCGCGGCGATATATTAGCGGAACCAGAGCGACAGAAAACACGGCATATACTTTATTTTACATTTAAATTCTCATGGAAACATTTTGTTACATGGTTAATAAGTTAGATCAACACTCACTTTGACCACATTCACACCTGCCATGTTTCTATTCGATCCATAAATTATGAAAAATAACGTCAATCCCTTGCTCTATTGTTGCGCGAAAAAGGACAAACCAAAAAACTTTAATGGTGATGTTTTTGCTCGATATCAAAGCAAAGTCCTGTATTGTTGTCGTTGAATCGAAACCCTATCCAGACCCCTGTGAAGATATTATTATAAACAACACATTATTTCCTCATCAGGAAGCCATCGAGAATAAGTTACTCTATTGACTTCCTACAGTCGCGAGTACTATGGAAGTGAAATTTGATTTCTGTAATGACTAGTAGATGACTAGCAAATGCCCCACTTGCCCAGTAAAGAATGGTGACAACTCGTACGCGATTTTCCATTTGAACATAATGATAAATAGATAAATAAAGATCATATTTCAATGTCGCATTGCAGGTATATTTGACAGGACTCAAATTAATGTCATTTTTGACGTGTTTTCTGGTGTATTGTATTGTAACGATAAAAACATAAAAGGGGCTCATTTCGGCACACAAGATGTATGGAGTATAACCTCCGTGGCCTAATGGCAAAATGTTGGACTCACAATCCGGAAGTCCCAGGGTCAATTCCCAGTGGGGATACCAATCGGTACTATGTTTGGTAGTAGATATGGCATTTTCTATGTCCGTCTGGATAGCTACAACCATGTTACCTAAGTCTGCTGCCAAACATCAGTGTTTATAGCACTGTTGTGTTCCGGAATGAAAGGCGTCGGAGAGTTGAGATAGTTCCGTAACGGACACCTACCACAAGATTTTTTCAATTCAATTCAAATATACTTTATTGCAAACACACACAGAAAAACAAAACAGAATACAAAGGAACATAAAAGGTACAATGAAGGCGGCCTTATCGCTAAGAGCGATCGCTTCCAGGCAACCTTGGGGCAGAAGAATCGTATAATTAATCAATTAATAAAATTAAGGAGAAAAATAAAACGCGATCTTTTGTTCAGAGAGGGTAATATTTATTTATTAGGAATAATAAATAAATACAAGTATATTGATTACTATTAATTTAGCTTTTGATGGCGTCATTTTTTGTAATGCGCTGATGCTATCATACCCGCGACCTCTTACAGAGTGCAGAAGGCAGTATACTGGTCAGATAAACCGTTAGAAAAGTTTTCAGTTGTATTTTCAGTGTCTCCATCTAGATTATTACCACACGACAAGCCATAGTTTAACATCAAAAAATCGTGTAATTTCCACTCTAGTGCATGTTGAGAGTCTACTGACAATCTTTATATTTAATATACTGAAGAGACACAATTGGATAGTCGACTGACAAATGAAGAAAAAAAATAGACAAACCATGTGGAAATATTAGGAAAATATTTTTCACTATGGCAAATACTGTTATTAGTTCGAAAAGTAGTTCTAGACACGTTGAATATATAAAGCTTAATTTTATCGATATTTGACTTTTGTTATCTACGAGTTTTAAATTTAATGAAACAATAAATATAACTTTTTAAATATTCGATAAATTAGATTCTTCACATTTTTTATGATAGGGGGAGGTTCTTGATGTCATTATACAATATCTAACCTTGTGTCAACATCCCAATTAAAACGTTGCTCCGTGCATTTTGTAATCTATCAGTGCAAACACACGCAGTGAGACATTTGCGAGTGTTCAGTTGACTACATGAGGTTGAACTGCAGAACAATGACCGCGTACGTTGTGGCAGCCGTTAGTACCTGAAAGTAATAATAATTAATTCCTTCAGAAACAAATAACAATATGTAGGATTCTTGGCGCGAACTTGAAAAATGGCGGTTCATTGCAATTTTGTTAATTGAATAATAATACTGTTATGTGTGTTTTTTGTGTTATAATGGTGTGATATAGTGCAAAAAGTGTCATGGACGGTGTTATAATATCAATTACGCAAAATTGCGAGGGTTTCGACGCGATCCGAATAGTTTATCATGTCGAGTACATTCGGCATATGGATTCTTTCGAATAATGTTGAAACCAAGGCTGGCCTTTGAAGTTCTCGTCAAGAATCCAAATTAAGCGATAAAATGTACACATTATACATTTTATTGAGAAAGCTGAAGAAATGGCTTCGGCATAGTTCGTTCAAAATTTGTTCATCTAATTTTACTCGTCATTGGCTAGATAACCACTGGTTAAAGCCATTATTTAAAAAAAAAACAATATGTATCCTCTATAACTATATGTCGTGTGATGACGTCACCGCCATTGGAGGACACCAATACTAGTTCTCTCGATAGTTACCGAAATAATGAGTCGTCTGTTCAACGTGCAGACTCCCATCGGAGTGTAGCTGACGTCGTTGAGAGAGAGCTGCTTGTAGAACAAGTCCAGCTCTATAGACAGCGGGTCCTGGGATGACGTCACGTATCGTCCTAGCTGGCTCAATAGCCGACGAGTGCGGGAGATCTGGAGGGGAAACGTACATTTATTTCTATTTACAGAGAATCATTGAGCTGATTTTTAGGGTTCTATACCCAAAAGGTGTCTATTATCCTCATCTGAACATAAGACTCTTCCATGGTATATCACAATGTCCAGTCAGCCGCTTCCATTCAGCGACTCCCCGCAACCTTGACCAGGACTCTTACTCCTTATTAGTTATGCGCGTTCTTCTAGCGATGTGCCCGGACCACTGTCACTTCCGTACTGACTCGTCGACCTATGTCAGTGAACTTTTTTCGTCCACATATTTCCTCATTCCGGATTTTATCACGTAGAGACATTCCGGGCCTAGATCGTGCCATGCCTATTTATGGACCTTCAATGTCCGTCCGTCTGTCACGGAGCTGTATCTTTGGAAATGTAATAAGTAGTCACTTGAACTTTTTACTTAGTGTATATGTTATTACCGTAAATAATAAAAAGTGTTACAATTCAATGGGACTCCAAGAAACCTGTTTTTTCGGAATTTTTACTACGTCTGCGTTTGTGAAATATTGTACGGTAGTACGGAGCGGAATCGAAAAACAAATCCCTTATAACACCACTGACGCCTGCCGTCTGTCACAGCAGCGACTAGTGCTATTAACTTGAAATTTGGAATAGTTATGGAAAGTCATGGTGGTCCACAGGTGCCGCAATTGAAATAATTGATAAAAAATTCATTTTCTAAAAAGGGGACAAAATCGTTGGGGGTCTTCTCAAAGTAGAGTCACGGTCAAAATGGGAAATAAGAAAGGTCTTTGTTTATACATTCTAAAACATGTTGTTATTATTTTCTTTACCTTTCTTTGGTTATTTTCTCAATTTAAGAGGGTATGCTGGTGTCAAAGCGCCCATACAAACGTAGTCCACTCATATTTTGAGTATTAAGCTATGAAAATCTATGAAATTTTCAAGACACAATCTAGAAACAAATATCTGTGTCGGTGGTGAGTCAGATTTTCGTTTAAATATATACTTCCAGAGTTACAGGGCGTCAAAGAATTGTATTTTACGGTCATAAAAAGCCCCAACTTTGAACCTGATTTACAAGAGTATGAATCGATTTAGAACAATTTGGAAAAACCACCAACATCTGAAATTTCATTAATATACTGTATTGAAAAAATGGCTACATAATATACTGTATCCTTCAAATGATCACTGGACTACAAAACATCCAAATAACGGGTGGATAACTTCGCGTTGTGTATGCTGTCTCACCGTACGCGCTCGGGTAGGATAGGGCTCAGATAGGGACAGCTACAAAACAATCCAAATTTGAACGCGGCCACGTGGTCTTACCAACATAGCCTCTTAAGAGCTGACCGCGGACGCATCTGCCGGGAAGTTCGAGGGTAGCGCGGGGAGTGTCAACGTCGGTAGCGCGCCTACAGCACAGAGATTCGCAGTCTCCTTGCTAAAAACCAGCTACCAGCCAGCCAGTATACATTTAGCTGTAAGTTTATCTTTTTCTAACACACTCTCACTCATTCACTCACTACTGTCTATCTATAATATGACGCATCTTCGGCTAGCATCGTGTGACTCCGTGCGTGTGACATTGGGAATTTGATTTGACTCCCATATATTTTCACACCCCGGGCTTTATATAAGTAAATCGTTTCTTAAGGAGTGAACTCGAAAAATCATAGTAGACAGCAATTTGTGTAAATATTACAGAAAAAGCTAATCTAGTATAGTTTTTGATAAATCATCTAAAACTTAGTTATGCGGACAGGAAAATGAACCTTATTCAAGGTATAGTAGTAAGAATAATATCTGTACGTTTATTTCCATAGTTCGGTGCATCTACCATGAGTTTACGCAGGCGATAACGTGTATCGTTAACTATCGCTATGTCCTTGTCACGCGCATCTCGACTGAGCAGCATTTCCGATAGTATTCGATATACGATATCGACTACGTAAACTCATGGTAGACGCGCGGAACCCTTGCTGCGCAAGTACGACTCGCACTGGCCAGCTTTTTGTACTTACTTCAGTCTGTGTTTTGTGTCCAGGCACGGTCAGCAAAATCAAGTTTATCGTGTTTAAAATATTTGCAGTTATTAGTAGCAATATTTGCATTGTGTCTATTTGCGGGCTCACTGAAATGTTAAAGATACTAATTAGTCAAGACATAGTGTGTATTTCACGTAGTACGCAGACGTTGCCGCATTTCGGGCAATATAACTGCTCTTATAGATGTAGACCTTATATTCCCAAGGGAGGCGGTACCGCCCTCTAGTGGGCGCTGGAGATTTACGTGGGGCGGTAGCAAGTCCATAGGAAAATTGGGGGGTGTTATGACAGTTAAGGCGGTCGTACACACCGGACCTAAAGTATGGTAAAATGCGGTTTCAGTTAAATGTCCTGATATTTTGATAAGTTATAGATTTCAAAGTCTCTAGGGGTGGTACCACTGTTCCAGAGCCCCTTTCAGAGTTTGCACCGGTAAACGGCACAACACAGTTGTTGTTAAGCTTTTTTGTAGACTTGGTAGGCACTAGACTAGACTTTTTACCGGCTAACCCAACCATATTTTAATTGCGATTTTTTTTTATTTTTGTATGTGCCAGTGGTACGAATGTGGCAAAGCCGCGGGCAGAAGAAAATAAATCAACGCTATTAAACGAATAAGAACGGATACCTTTGGACGCATAGTGCCATAAACGCAAATTACCGTAAATTCGCATCTTCTCAAAAGGCCAACTTTACTCAATACGCTTGGTATAAGATGGGTAGGATGAAGATGGTGTAGGAATGGGATGGGAATGGATGGGAATGTCTTGGACAAGTAGGCGAATGTGGGAAAGTAGATCCGTTGTTTTGTACCGGAGTGGATACAAATGGATATTTTCCTAGTTGGAGTTTGTTACCCGAAAATAAAAATAATAATAAAATTATAAATTACATATTTTATTTAAGAACGAGTTGAGTATGTTAGCAATTCACTAGAACCTCGTCATGAACACGAGTATTGCTATTCAAGTCAACACAATATTACAATGACAGGTACATTGAGCATCTCCAACGTTAATTTTTCAATAAGACTTATTATTTCAAGGAAATACGATGCGAGAATACTTTATAAGAATCTTTTAGCTGAAATTCGAAGGCGTCCCCCCAAATCCTCTTCATTTTTCGTGTCGCAAAGTGTCACTCCCCCGCTTTTACATTACGTTTTGAAACTTCTGACGAGTACGAGTTGAGTATGAGCAAAAAACTTACACAACATCTTCACGGTGCCACAAGGAAGGCTGACTAAATGCAAGACGAGGTACGCCAGCAACAGAAACACATTCGTTTCATAACAATTACCAATCCTCTTCACCTCTGCGCACACGCAGCTGTACGAATATATCAGGCAGCGAAGTGTTGGCGATCCTATCATGGATCCAATGTTGAAGGAGGCTACAAAATTAAACAGAAATGTTGATAATTTATTATTACACCGCAAATTGATTTCTCTCGATCTGACAATAAATTTGTTGTCTAGCTAAAAATTATATAAAACCTGTGTTATTTACCCCCCTGAGACCACGTGGCGCCTGGCTGCTTAGTCGGACTAGTTGGACCACACGAGAAATAAATGCGTGGTCCGACTGTGGTGGTGACAGATATCAAACAAAAGACATATCTCGGAAACTACTGATACTAGTGTTGTATTTACCCAAGTGAAAAGTCTTAATGAGATCTTTATTTTTTATGACAGATGTCATGTCAGATGTTGGATATTGAGAATAGATGAGTAGCAGTGAGAGTATTGTGAGCGTACTCCCAACTAATGTAAACCCAACAATAATCCTATCCCTTTGGTGAAGTTTCAAGTTTAGATCCCGGTATGCTCAGGTTATAAATCAACGTAGAAAAGAGCTGCCATTTTAGCTAGCACACCCCGTCCATTCTACTAGAGGTCAGTTGAAATTGTACATACTTTGGTAGACGTTAATGAAGTCATAGAGAGCGTCGTTGACAGCCTCCAATGCGTCGTTAACGTGCATTGCGAAGTATATGTATTCGAATGCTACGAGCATGGAGATCATAAATTCTGTGAAAATGCAGTAACGAACGGCGACAATAATCACTGAAACCAAATACAAATATTATTGATCTGTTGAATTGTTTTTTCTGTACATTGCTGATGTTTGCCACAAAAAGGTTTGTGGTGTGTTGTTTTAGTGCCCCTGACATTAATGCTACCATCCTCAATTCCGAATTTCCCTCAAGTGAAACGTAATACATATATAATCTTCAGAGTATTAATTTATTCATTTGACTAATTCTGAATAATCCGAATGTCAAATGTTCAAATATGTATATTTTCCGAATTTGGAATTTACCTGGCAAGAACTAACTGATACAACATTTAAGACAAAATTTTTATAAGTTTCTAAAAAAACTTGCATTCAGTAAAAATACAATAAATTAAAAATAATACGTAAACCACAATTAGGCTGCAATGAGCTGATGCAAAAATGTAGGCACAGGTGCCTACTGCCCGTGCAAACCCGGGGCGGGTCGAAATATTTTAAATAAAATATATTGTTTATCTGAATTATATACAAAATATTTTGGTTCAAAGTGTTCCTACCATCCACCCAGTCAGCCAGCAGTAAAATAAATATATGTATACGGAGAGCAGAGGACCGAATCGAGTGGCGCACTCTGGGAGAGGCCTATGTCCAGCAGTGGACTGCCGCAGGCTGTACATGAATTATAAATGTCGAAATAGATAGTTTTTCTAATAACCGGTTACCAGGCTAGTAGTATTGGTAACTGGTAGGTATTTTTGGCCGGGGGGTCTGGGTTGAGGGGCGTCGTCCATAAATGTGAAAATCTCAAGGGCATCACAGTACAGATAGGTTTGGGAAGCCCTGAATTATAGATATTGCAGCGACACGTAAATAGTTTTTAGTATCAGTTTGATATGAAGTTTTAATGTTTATTGTACTACCATACGGAAAATACTTCGTGATCACTAGAGGGTATGCTGTTGTCAAAGCGCCCATACAAACGTAGTCCAGTCATATTTTGAGTATTAAGCAATGAAAATCTATGAAATTTTCAAGACACAATCTAGAAACAAATATATGTGTCGGTGGTGAGTCAGATTTTCGTTTAAATATATACTTCCAGAGTTACAGGGCGTCAAAGTATTGTGTTTTTCGGTAATAAAAAGCCCCAACTTTGAACCTGATTTACAAGAGTATGAATCAATTTAGAACAATTTGGAAAAACCACCGACATCTGAAATTTCATTAGTATATTGTATTAAAAAAATGGTTACATAATATACTGTATCCTTCAAATGATCCATGGACTACGAAACATCCAAATAACCGGTGGATAACCTCTCATAATGTATGCTGTCTCACCGTACGCGCTCGGGTAGGATAGGGCTCGGAGAGGGACAGCTACAAAACAATTTAACCTTGAAACTGACCACGTGGTCTTACCAACATAGCCTCTTAACTGAAATGAAGGCGATGCGCATCAAATATATAATGTTTCTCATAATAATCATTGTTTTACTGTTATACAATAACATACATACGTGAAACTCCATCTTTAAGTGTGTTCGTTGAAAAGTACAATTGAATGAAAAACATCATGATCACGGCGTACAACACCATCAATATCAATCTCCTCTTGCTCGATGACGGTGATGTCACGATGTACTTTGATCTGATCTGAAAACAAATGTTATAATAATAATAAGGGTAGGGGAGTTGGAAACGAGCTGTAAGAGAGTTACGTCCTCGTGTAGTCAAGGCCCTCGTCTCCGGCGCCGGGGTGGATGCCGAGAGGACCTGCGGGTCTTTCACCTCTGGTTTGCCTTGATCGGCCAACCAGAGTGGGCACGTTACATCTGCATGCTCGGGATGGAAGTATCTTATGGCGAAATAACGGGGAAGCTGCATGTTAAACCGGTGCCAAACCTCTTCACACCCTCTAGTTGTCCATGCCAATGTTATTCCCTTTGTCTGCAGTATTGGCGAATATACTTTGGGTGGCTTATTCTGTGAGTGAAAAGCCACCTTTTGTCAACATATTCAATCTAAGAGATGCCATGCAGACATCCGTGCCCTCCCCATGGTCATAGTCATTTCTGAGCACATATATATTTGTTACGTATCGCAATAGCCCATGTACCTCACCAGGGTTGTCTCTGAGCGTGTCTTCCTGTTGAATCACTCAGAGATAAATCTGGAAAGGTGCGTTCTATCTAGAGGTATACATGTACAAAACAGTGCTGCTTACAGTAATGTGATATAACGTACAGCGTAATATTAAATCGTGCCACCACCTCTAAACATCACAAGTCGCATGAAAACAGGTTTGACCGTATTTTTGAATCATTCGCCTCAGGTGTTGCCAATATAACTTAAAATATTTAATTTTATTTGTTTTACGCAGAAAAATAAAACCGGTAATTCATGCAAGGAAAACAGAACGCAAAGTTCAGCTGGAAGTAACCTATAGGTTTAGGTTCCCTTGCATTCTCTAGGAAAATGGTCTAAAAATACACCTTAAATTCTTTTTATAAAAATCCGCCTCCGTGGCCAAATGGCTACGGAGGTCCTGGGTTCGATTCCCAGTAGGGGTGGTAGGACATTTTCTACGTCCGCCTAGCTAGTTACCACCATGTTACCTAAGTCTGCCGCCAAACAGCAGTGTTAGCACTGTTGTGTTCTGGTTTGAAAGGTAGCAGAGCCAGCTCCTCATTAGATTGCGGCTTCTGGGTGCGCACGATTACCATCCAACGGCCTTATCGTCACTTACCATCAGGTGAGATGAAGGCCAAGTGCAAACCGATCATACTTTTAAAATATGTACACCAAAAGTGCAATGCTAGTATTTTATATTAATCTTTGGATTTTTCTAGTTTTTTTAATAATGTGTACAAAGCTGGGAAAACGCCTTTTTTAAAACGTAAGTATTTAGTGTAATTATAATAAAATATAGTACTCACCTTGTTAATGCGGTTTAAGCATTTAATTATCATTTTCATTCTTGAAGGAGCAGTGAAAATGCCGCAAGTAGCAATCAGCACGACAAGTAATACAGTACCGAGGTTGTAAAAAGAAGAGTTTCCCATCCTGGACTCATCGAGCGTGTATATTCTTATCACAACTGCAAATACAGGTGTATCTGAAAAACGTAAGAATTGAAAGGTAAATAGCACACAGAAACCCTGATTCAAATAATTCCGAGGGTATTTTTCACAAATAGAACACAAATCGTCACACTACAAGATATTAAGGTCTTACTATATCATGCTATATCGTCCGATATATGATCGGAGTGGACCTCGGGGAAGTGCGTTAACCACAGGGTCACGATAGATCTATTAAGGTCGCAGTGGCTGGTTGGGTTAGACCCCCAGGTGGACCCCCCGTCCCAAATCATAATTTTTGAAAAATTAAATAATGGGTTTTCCACACGCGCAGTGTAGGGTTCCGTAATTGCTCGTCACAATAAGTTGACGGTTTAACGCTTCTAACGTCTAAATACGGGCCCACAGGACGATGTAAAGTAATAAAGTTTTGATTTGAATTTGTACGAACTGTTAATTTTGACATCTCCGAGTATATGTAAAGAAACCGTATATCTTTAAATTTTACCGCGCTGTCAAGGAAACGTCTGTTACCGGCGATAACATCCGGTGCAAGGGCTACCAGCGACATCTATATGAAGAGGCATGACAAGCATCTCCAGCAGGTGCCCGGAACGACTTCACATCAAATGAAGTTACCACAAGTTACTCGGATACGTGACTGAACGATATTTATATCTAGTTATAAATGTTTAAACAATAACTGCTTTAGTATTTTGATATTTTATATGCGATTTTATGATTTATTAACGAGAAAGATATTGTATAATATGTCGTCGTCAATTACTTCCGGTGAGAAAGCGATGCGATGCGATTACTCTGCCCGACTGTGTGTTGAGAATATATTGAAGAATATACATGCCTGATGGATTGAATCAACTAAGATTTTTATTACTCAAAAATACTGCACACACATTGTTTATTGTAAAACTTACTCAACACAACAATCAGCAGGTAGCTGTAGATCCTCCAACATGTCGAAACAGTTATACGCCACGAGCTCTGATCGCCGCTTTGATTCTTCACAAACGTCAATGGCGCAATCCCAAATATCCGAAACAAACGTAGAGCGAGGGCTATGGTTCCGCACGCTACAGCGGAGTCATTGAGGGTCGTCATGTTGTGTTTGTTTGTTATACATCCACCTACAAAATTAAGCTGTTATTCATCTGTCGAAAAATAGGAAGACCGAAAAATATTTTACAAAAACACGACTTAGATGCTGACGATGCTGATAATCATGATATTATACCGTCGTTATATATTAATCGGAGAGTTCCCAAGAGCTGACAATCAACGACCTAGACTGCGTATTTCATTCATTCTAAAATGACGAACTCTTAAAAATTTAATTCGTTATTATATCAATTCTCTCTCAAAACACACATCGAGAACAAATTTGCTTACCGTCCTGACCGTCCGTCTAGACTTCATTTGAAGGGTGTCAGTGCGTTGAGTAGCGAGTGAGGTGTGAGCTTGTATGCGGCAGTTAATAATTAGTTTCAGATCTATGCTCTGCGACATAAAGTGTATAATTTACATTCGATGTGAAATATTAATGACATTCGTTGGATATGGAACCTTCTATCGATGGCGTATAAATACGCTAGCGTTTTAACCGCGGCTTCGTCCACGTGGATTTTATATATGAAATTAAATTAATGAAGCGTCGGTGGCGCAGTGGATAAGGCGCGGACTCTCAATCTGAGGGTACCGGGTTCGAATCCAGCCGTGTACCTATGAGTTGTTTTTCAATTCAAGTAAATTATCCGATTGCTTAACGGTGAAGGAAAACATCGTGAGGAAACCTGCATGTCTTGAACAGGCATGTGAAGTCCGCCGATCCGCACTGGGCCCGCGTGGTGGACTATGGCCCATACACTCTCTGTAGGAGAGTAGGCCTGAGCCCCTCCAGTGGGGACATATATAGGCTGTTGATGATGATGATTCTAAATTTCTAAAATCGATATCTCTATATTTTGAGTTGCTGAGATAATCAGCTGTGACAGACAGACAGTTCCGTTATTTCATTGGTTGCTCGCAACTCTAAGTATGCATTTTTTCCTGAATATGTATTTTATTATTCTTATTCCCCTTGATTTCGTATTCGTGTCTAGAGATGATCCCGTGGCCGTCCACTTCGCTTGAAGAAAGGATAGCCGGTGGCGAGTAAAAGTTCTAGAGTGGTACTAGATGGAGCGACGACCCAGTAAAGATCGCAGGGAGTCATGCATGCATGCAAGGGGCATTTGTTATTTATCGAGGGGGAAATCTTTTAATGATACCCGACTTCTTAGGAGAGAAGTCGGGCTATGTGGAATTTCGGAATTTCCACCCACTAAAACCCTGTGTCATGTCATCATGATGACATACGAAACCGAAACGTGGTCCTTTACTGTGGGCAGAATAAACAAGCTCAAAGTCACTCAGCGAGCAATGGAACGAGCTATGCTCGGAATTTCTCTACGTGATAAGATCCGGAATGAGGAAATCCGTAGACGAACGAAGGTCACCGACATAGCTCGACGAGTCAGTGAGCTGAAGTGGCAATGGGCAGATCACATCGCTCGAAGAACCGATAACCGGTGGGGAGTAAAGGTTCTCGAGTGGCGACCATGTACCGAGAAACGTCTTCCAGGCCGTCCCCCTATTAGATGGACCGACGACCTGGTTAGAGTCGCAGGGAGTCGCTGGATGCAGGTAGCTCGGGACCGGTCGATGTGGCGTACCATGAGGGAGGCCTATGTCCAGCAGTGGACGTTTCCCGGCTGATGATGATGATGAAAACCCTGTGGTGGTCAGTGCTCCTCTCGCGCTTCGCTCCTCCCCTTGGCGTAGGCCTATACGCAGCAGTTGACTTTTCCCATTAATTTGACGTGTCTTCTAGTGTGTTTTATATTATTTCAATTTCGGTACAAACGCCATACGGAGAGACAGTTAACATCCAGATAGGAACCAAATTCCGTAGCATGATGAAAGCCCTAGTAATGTAGATCCTAATGCTGTGATGGAAAGTCCAATGTATGCATCTATGAGTGAGGGAGTCTCGAGTCCAACAGTGGACTCATACAGACGATGATGATGAAAGAAAAAATAACTTGCTATATTTTTTGATATACAATCCATACTCGTCAAAGTCAAATTATTGATTGAAGGTTGCAGTTTCTTTTCCATAATTTATAAATTACATTGAGTATACCAAATCATTAACATCTGTGAAATTCTTTACATCGTTGAAAGCCATCTCTTATGTTAATACGTATTAAAGATGTTGTTCATATCTGCCCTCATCCCCTTCGGTACTGAATTAAATTTTATTGCTGCGTTTATGAGTATATCATTTTAATTTCACTTAATATACCTTTAAGCAGGTATGTATATACAATATGTTTGTATTTTGATACAGAGCGACAGACAGACAGTATTTTATTGTGAGATCATTTTGGTGTTCATCTAAGCTACGTCATAGATTAGATACGTATGCTACGTTTCCTCACTCCTGTAAACAACCCCCTAAAGTAGAACCAGTATCATATTGACCCTTTTTATGACGATATGCATGTCATTACTTTGAAACTGTAGTTGTGTCGGAACCCAAAAAAGGAAAAAATAAAACACGATCTTATTTGTAGAGGGTACGAGTATATATAGTTTATTTATTTAGAGAAATATGTCGATTACAATTATTTAACTTTTACTGATGTTTTTTATGTTTTAATTATTTTCGTAATGAGTTTATGCTATCGTTCCTGCGACCTCTTACAGAATGCATAAGGCACTATATTACTGGCTAGATAAACAGCACCCTTTTTTTTTTCAGTGTCTCCATCTAGATTATTACCACACGACAAGCCATAGTTTAACATCAAAAAATCGTGTTATTTCCACTCTAGTGCATGTTGAGAGTCTACTGACAATCTTTATATTTAATATACTGAAGAGACACAATTAGATAGTCGACTGACAAATGAAAAAAAAAAATAGACAAACCATGTGGAAATATTAGGAAAATATTTTTCACTCTGGCAAATACTGTTATTAGTTCGAAATGTAGTTCTAGACACGTTGAATATATAAAGCTTAATTTTATCGATATTTGACTTTTGTTATCTACGAGTATTAAATTTAATGAAACAATAAATGTAACCTTTTAAATATTCGATAAATTAGATTATTTTATGATGAGGGGAGGTTCTTGATGTCATTATACAATATAACCTCAATCTAACCTTGTGTCAACATCCCAATTAAAACATTGCTCCGTGCATTTTGTAATCTATCAGTGCAAACACACGCAGTAAGACATTTGCGAGTGTTCAGTTGACTACATGAGGTTGAACTGCAGAACAATGACCGTGTAGGTTGTGGCAGCCGTTATTACCTGGAAGTAATAATAATTAATTCCTTCAGAAACAAATAACAATATGACGTCATTCTACCCTAAATGACGTCACCGCTATTGGAGGACGCCGATACTAGTTCTCTCGATAGTTACCAAAATAATGAGTCGCCTTGTCAACGTGCACACTCCCATCGGAGTGTAGCTGACGTCGAGAGAGATCTGCTTGTGGAACAAATCCAGCTCCTTAGACAGCGGGTCCTGGGATTACGGCACCGCTATTGGAGGACGCCAATACTAGTTATCTCGATAGTTACCGAAATAATGAGTCTCCGAGACACCGTGCAGACTCCCATCGGAGTGTAGCTGACGTCGAGAGAGATCTGCTTGTGGAACAAATCCAGCTCCTTAGACAGCGGGTCCTGGGATGCCGGCACCGCTATTGGAGGACGCCAATACTAGTTATCTCGATAGTTACCGAAATAATGAGTCTCCGAGACACCGTGCAGACTCCCATCGGAGTGTAGCTGACGTCGAGAGAGATCTGCTTGTGGAACAAATCCAGCTCCTTAGACAGCGGGTCCTGGGATGCCGGCACCGCTATTGGAGGACGCCAATACTAGTTATCTCGATAGTTACCGAAATAATGAGTCTCCGAGACACCGTGCAGACTCCCATCGGAGTGTAGCTGACGTCGAGAGAGATCTGCTTGTGGAACAAGTCCAGCTCCGTAGACAGCGGGTCCTGGGGTGACGGCACCGGTATTGAGGAGAGGATGCCAATACTAGTTATCTCGATAGTTACCGAAATAATGAGTCTCCGAGACACCGTGCAGACTCCCATCGGAGTGTAGCTGACGTCGAGAGAGATCTGCTTGTGGAACAAATCCAGCTCCTTAGACAGCGGGTCCTGGGATGCCGGCACCGCTATTGGAGGACGCCAATACTAGTTATCTCGATAGTTACCGAAATAATGAGTCTCCGAGACACCGTGCAGACTCCCATCGGAGTGTAGCTGACGTCGAGAGAGATCTGCTTGTGGAACAAATCCAGCTCCTTAGACAGCGGGTCCTGGGATGCCGGCACCGCTATTGGAGGACGCCAATACTAGTTATCTCGATAGTTACCGAAATAATGAGTCTCCGAGACACCGTGCAGACTCCCATCGGAGTGTAGCTGACGTCGTTGAGAGAGATCTGCTTGTAGAACAAGTCCAGCTCCAAAGACAGCTGGTCCTGGGATGACGTCACGTAGCGTCCTAGCCGGCTCAATAGCCGACGTGTGCGGGAGACCTGGAGAGGATAGCTCCTACGTTTATTTATTAAATAAAATAAAAATAACTCTGTGTACAGAAAATCATTGAGCTTATTTTAGGGCTCTGTACCCATTTGTCGGGAAACGCCCACTTCTGACTCTCCCATGGTTGACACAATGACCGGTTCCGTGCCCCTTCCATTCAGCTGCTCTGACACGAACACTGACATTACCACTTATTGACATTGAACTTCTATGTACTTTGCATTCCGTTTTACTTGCATGAATTACCGGTTTTATTTTTCTGCATAAAACGGATAAAATTAAACATTTAAAGTTATATCGGCAACACCTGAGGCGAATGATTCAAAAATACGGTCAAACCTGTTTTCATTCGACTTGTAGTCGATCGTGACTTAAGTCGTGTGCGACGAAGCTATGTCACACGAGCGAATCAAAAATAGAGCTCCAGGTCTGGTCTGGTCGTCGGTCCATCTAGTAAGGGGAAGGGACATATTTCTATGTACTTGATTGCCACTCGAGAAATCTCACTCCTGTTGCCTGCCCCCTGCCACTTCAGTCAGGAAGACTCGTCGAACTTTATTGCCAACCTTAGTTCGTTCACGGATTTCCTGTTGTTGTTTTTTCGGCTTTTTTTTCTTCGACGGGACCCTTCGTGAGTCCGATTTGCACTTGGTCGTGTTTTTTACACTTACTTCATTCTGTGTTTTGTGTCCAGGCGTGGTCAGCAAAATCATGTTTATCATGTGAATAGTACATACAACTGTGAGCAGCAATACTTGTGATATGTCTACTGGCGGGCTCACTGAAATATTAATCAAGTTATAATATATTTGACGCTGTACGCAGATGTTGCATTAGCGGGCAATATAACTAGTGATGGGCTTAATCGAGATATCTTCTAATTACTACTAATCAGTAAAAAATACTTGTCAATGATTGCCGAGCGTGACCGATCGAAAGAACGCCTTATTATCGAAGAAAAAGGTACTGTTTACATATAAGTCTTTATTTTCGATATGATGTTTTAAAAACAGACTATATGACTGTGGCTGCAGACTCTTTCCTCCACTAATTTTGGCACTTTACTGGATCTTGCCAGCGGAAACGCAGCAGATTCTGCACGTTTTAGCGAGCCATCTTATTGAGGACACGGATGACAGAATAGTTGGAGGTTGCCTCCGCCAAATGATTAACCAGGTTAAAAAACATAGCAAGTTAAATAAAACCGGTCAAGTGCATGTCGGACCACGTGCAGTGTAGGGTTCCGTAGTAGAACTGGTTTTATAAAAAGTAATTTTGAGTGAAATTTGTACAAAATTTTAATTTTGACCACTCCAAGTACATTTTATAATTTGGTCACCTATTACTCGTTAATCTGTAAAGCCACCTTAGTCATCACGACAGATTTCTTTAAAGTTTAGCATATTTACTACTACTGTGAATTTTTTCAGATTTTTAAAAGCACTAGTTTAGCAGACCTTTACAAGAAATAGTTTACCCTAAACATCATTTATTTTTGTATCAGCTTGTTGCGTCGAGTATTTATTTGATTGTAACACACTACCACAACATTACTTGAAGTATTTTAATATATTTTATGTTAAGACAAATATACATAAAACAAACTAAAATAAATACATGTGCCTTCAGTCATGTGCCTCCTAGTTGCGAGACGGCTTGATTTTTTTACCAAATCACATAACACCCTATCTTACTATACATTTAAACCTTCCTCAAAAATCACTCTTTTAATATTTAAAAACCGCATAAAATTATGTGTAATAGTTTTTGAGTTTATCGCGAACAGACAGACAGACGCGGCTGGAGACTTTGTTTTCTAATATGTTATATCTTGTCCCGTTGAATTTTTAAGGATTCTAGAGACCATAGAGCGTCTGATTTTCGTTTCATCTGTATACCTATACCCATTCCTGAGAAACAGTTTTGACGGAGACACAACAAAGTTATTTCAGGTTTCCGAATTAGATGAAATAGAGGTAAACATGTACTTCAGCAAAATACTTACACAAAACCTTCATGATGCCACAAGGAATGACAACTAAATGCATTATCAGGAATGCCAGCAACAAAAGTACAGTCGTTTCATAACAATAACCAATTCTCTTCACCTCTGCGCACACGCAGCTGTACGAATATATCAGGAAACGAAGTGTTGGCGATCCTTTAATGCATATATTGTTGACGGCGGCTAGAAAATTAAACAGAAATGTTGATAAATTATCACACCGCATTTACACAATCGTGTTCGCCATTCGCCTCGTCAATCGACGAATGAATTATTTTGACATTATCACACGAACATGTAGGACGTAAAAATAATGGCGTTAAATTTATTGAGTTTATACAATTATTTAGATTTCCTGCTTAAAAAAAGTAAAAAATAACCGTCGACGCAGACAATGGTGGATGATAGCGTGTCATCGCATTTTCTTTGATTTTAAGTTCTAGGAATTATATAATTCGCACTTCACTACTGAATGCAGGCGAATGTGTAAACAGTAAGTTCGTGTTCGCCATTCGCGTCCGAAAAACCGCTACCAACGCGAACTCGCGAATCGCGAGGCGAAGCACGAGGCGAATACCGAGCGCACTGTTTACATATGCGTGTTCGTTATTCGCATCGCCATTCGCCTCGCGATTCGCACGAATGTGTAAATGCGGCATCACGCACACAATCAACATACTGTAAATCATATTTATTTCATAAGTTATTATACATGATAAGTTTTATATTTAAATGAGATTTAAATAAACAAATAATAACACTTTTCAAATTTATTCCTAAATCGAAATAGTTTATTATACATAAATACAGATAGTAAAAGTTAGTTATAATGGTAAAACTAAGTTCATCAAGTATCTTAACTCAATCGATTAACTTTGCTGCACTGTAATGCCGAAACGGACCTGTCTCAGTGTATGCTGCAGCAGCTGCAGCGCTGATTTTCACACAGGTCCAGAGTTAATTATGACCTTGCTTCTTGCTAGGAAGGATATTCAGGCCACTATATTTATTAAAACTGCTTTTCTCAAATAAGCTCGTAAAATTTAAAGTTTTGAGGCGGTGGTCGATACAACAACATGAAATTGACGCTAAAATGTAAAGATATTTGGCTCTGCAAACGACACGACTTTGAAGCCATTTGATTGTCGTCATATTAGCGTGGATCCTTGAAACTACAGTACAAGGACCAACAACCCAACCAAAAACATATTATTGTGATTAAGTCTCAATTTTCGTTTCCGGTACGCTCGTACGCACTACGCACTACGTACGTAGTGCATATAATCGTCACAAAAAAGAGCTTTTTTTATACGTCACACCCCGTCCATTCTACTAGAGACCAGTTGAAATTGTACATACTTTGGTAGACGATAATGAAGTCGTAGAGAGCGTCGTTGACAGCCTCCAATGCGTCGTTGACGTGCATTGCGACCAATACGTATTCCAGTTCCGAGAGCATGGCGCTCATGTATTCTATGAAGATACATGAATGACCAGCAGCAACTATCACTGGAATCAAACACCAATATTAATTGTGCTAAAAAAATCTAGTGATATTGTACGTTTTTGGTAAATAAAAGTTATTTTAGTAAATTTGTGAAATGTACACCATTATTATATAAATACATATAGATTGAATAAAAAGAACTTTATGCATTTTGTTGGTGAATATAACGCGTTGTGTAAAAATCGCGCTAATAAATCAAGCGACAGAGAGACGATACTACGCATCAAGAGCATCAAGAGACGCTGGGTTGAGTGATATATTCTATTCTAGAATGTATTTTTATTTGCAGGAATACATAAATCTAGATGTTAACAAATCAGTAAAGAATAGTTTTAATAATATTTGTACGTTGAGATAGCAAATTTTTAAGCCTTCTCGGCTTCTCTCTCTCAGAAAAATAAAACCGGTAATTATCGCAATGAAAAATTTACTTCAAAATTTAACAACTATATTATTTTATTAATGGCTAGTTGACAAATGTTCATTTAATAACATTTTAAAAACTAGCCATTAAAAGATAAAGATAGAAAGTACAAGACATACAAGAAAGTTCAAATAAAATTGCTATGAACAAAACTGAAATGAAGATGAAGTGCGCATACCCACCCACAGTCAAAAAATATAATATTTCTCATATATCGTTTTACTTGTATTCAAAAACATACATACGTGAAATTGACCCATCTTTAACAGCGTTCAGTACAAAGTACAATTGAAGGCAAAACATCACAAGAACTAAATACACCGCCACCAATATCCATCTCCTTTTGTCCGTTGAAGATGGTGCTATGATAGAGTTTGTTCTGATCTAAAAATAAATGTTTTATTTTTTAAAATTTAAGATCAATTAAAAGGAAGAGTTAATAGTTATAATAAGATCGTCCTCGCCTCCTCATGGACCCGAGTCCAGAAAAAAAGATAGCGTCAATAAAATTACAATATACTTAATACTAAAGAAATGCTTTTTTATAAACAACATATTTACACCAAAAATGTAATTCTAGTATGTTATATACTCTTCAGATTTTTCTTGATCTTTTTAATAATGTACAAAGAACAGGCTGGATTTGAAACACCTCTTTAAAAAAAACGTAGTAAGTCTTTGGCACTCACATTGATAATGCAGTTTAAGCATTTAATTATCATTTTCATTCTTGCAGGAGCAGTGACAATGACATAAATAGAAATCGACATGATAAATATTAACAGAATTATAAAGTAAATAAGTGCGGTATCACCCCATGACTCCTGTAGTTTAAATATTTGTGCCACATCTACAAATATTATTGTATCTGAAAACGTAAAAATTTACAAATTAAATGTTTTTTAAAAGCGACTTGCATTAATAAGTTGTTTTTTCTTAAATTAAAGAATCGACCTCTTTTGGATCCTCTAGCTCTGTCAAGTTAAATGGTGGCTTACATGCACGTAAGTTGGGGATGAAATATTTTATTCACGTTCACCATATTGTGTGGGGTAAAATATGGATGAAAATATTAAGCTTTAAAGTGACTTTTTGTCGGAATCGAGCGTCAACTCTCTATCCCCCCTCTATCTGCTGCTCCCCTGCTGTTGCTTAAAAGGAAAACTATCAATGCTGTATAAACGTATAGTCGACCAAAGTATAAAATATACTAGGAGAATGAAAGTTTTGTACAAATTCCATTCAAAATTACTTTACATCGTACTGTGTCAACGTCATGACGGCATGGTCAACTACGGAACCCTACAATGCGCGTGGCCCGACACACACTTTTTTACCATTATTACGGTGGCCGTTTGGATCGTCTTATGTGCAAAATTATAGTAATGTTGTGGTTTGGTTTCCATCTTATTAGATGTAATGCCGTCATTGATAGCTGTTACTTTTGACTTTTAGTAATTATTTATTTACTAACCTGTCATGTCACGGAAGCCAGTGCGACATGAATTACTAAAAATTGCAATCAAGATCTTGTTCAATTTCAAAAATGGTTTGGGTACTCGGTAAGCAAAACTAAATAGACTGTGACACCAGTAAAACATATTATTATCGTTGTGAAAATGTACACAGGTTTACTTTGTTTTATTAACTTACTCAACACAACAATCAGCAGGTAGCTGTATATCCTCCAATATGTCGAAACAGATATACGCCACGAGCTCTGATCGCCGCTCTGATTCTTCACAAACGTCAATGGCGCAATCCCAAATATCCGAAACAAACGCAGAGCGAGGGCTATGGTTCCGCACGCTACAGCGGAGTCATTGAGGGTCGTCATGTTGTGTTTGTTTGTTATACATCCACCTACAAAACAAGCTATTATTGGTTTGTCGAAAAATAGGAAGACGAAAAATATTTTACAAAAACACTTATATGCTGACGATGCTGATAATCCTGATAAAAATTGAGTAAAAAAAATAGGAAAAACTTAATTATTCCGTCGTTATACATATATTAATCGGAGAGTTTCCAAGAGCTGCCAATTTGCTACTGCGTATTTCATTCATTATACTAAAATGACGAACTCATTATCAGAATTTAATTCATTATTATATCAATTCTCTCTCAAAACACACATCGAGAACAAATCTGCTTACCGTCCTGACATCTAGATCTCTTCTTGTATAACGAATCAAGTGTAGACTTCATTTGTAGGGTGTCAGTGCGTTGAGTAGCGAGTGAGGTGTGAGCTTGTATGGGGCAGTTAATAATTAGTTTCAGATATATGCTCTGCGACATAAAGTGTATAATTTACATTTGATGTGAAATATTATTGACATTCGTTGGATATGGAGCCTGCTATCGATGAAAATGCATCTTATAAATGCATACTACAGACACAGAGTCAAAATAGACTCTCGTTCCGGGCAATAAAAAGCGTGACATATACTATATAGGGTCGTCAATCCGTACCTCAAAAGGATAAAAGGGACTCTTGTAATATTACTTTTCTGACCGTATGTCTGTCAAGACCCTTTTTTCTCAGTCACTCGAATACTCAAGTCTGCAATCTTTTGGAGCTGTTAAAAAAATCAAACTTCTAGGTCAACGCAATAAAAAAATACATCTTTAGACATATAGACGATAAACAAATAGACGACACTCGCGTTCCGGGCAAGAAAAAAGCGTGATCTATATGTATTTTTGAAGAGATAACTTTTTATGGGAGGGTAAACCGTTTCGTTACGTAACGCGTTACGGCACCAGTCTGTCTGGCTTCCCTTTCTCTCACGCATGCGGCAGCGGTAGGCAGGCTCCTCCTTTCTCACTCTGACCCACAGTGCTAGCCGTATTTCAGACTTATTAGTTTAAGTTATCACTTCTGGCGGGCGTCCCGAGACGAGCACGTTTTTAACCACTGCAACTTCACATAGTGCTGTTTGGTAGCAGCACGTAAATTGAAAACGAGAGAGAGAAGAAAAAAGTTTTTCGTAAAGGATTCGTAACCTAGTACCAGTGGGAATCAAACCTGGGACCTCTGGATAGTTATTCCAAGCGCGTAGGCCACATCATCATCATCAGCCGGGAAACGTCCACTGCTGGACATAGGCCTCCTTGATGGCATGCCACATTGACCGGTCCCGAGCCACTTGCATCAAGCGACTCGCCACGACCTTAAAGGGAGTAAAAGTTCTCGAGTGGCGACCACGTACCGGGAAGCGTCTACCGGGTCGTCCCCCTACTAGATGGACCGACGACCTCGTTATTAGGCCACGGAGATGGTTAATACATAATACCTATTCTTTATAGAGCAGCCCCAAGAGGCGGTGCATTCAGCGTCAATGACTCAGATAATTTATAAAGTTTATATGACTGGCAATGAGTTTCACTAAACTTTACCTTGTGGAACCCCAATTAATCATCTATGATTACCTGTATCAGTCTGCCATTTCACTACTAAAACGGTACGGACTTGTTTAATTACATGAAATATATCTTTTTTAACCTGCTCCAACCCTACAAGCACTATTGACGTATCACTCTTTTGTTTCTGTCCAAAATGAAGCCGGTACAAGTGGTGTCCTACAAGCAACGTCAGTACGGCATTATGTATACACAAATCATTATTAAATTACTCGTGTTCGCCTGCGACTTCGTCTGCGTGGACTTTAGAAATGATTACACAGGAAATAATACATCGGAATAAAAGTCACATAACTCCTTTTCCTGCCCTTCGACAATCTCTAAACAAAATAGTCATTCTTACTCTCGATGATGACGTTAAAGGTGGACAAATCAATAAACAAACAATCTCGCTTTCGCATTTAAAATTATCAGTACAGCTTTATTCGTCACTCACTAGTTTCCTTAAATTCACTTTCATCACGTTTATGGGATTGTGATTTTCTTTACGGAGCGCTGATGCATTCCTTCGGTAATTTCTTTCACTTTACGTCAATTACTTTTGAATTAGGACGGTCATTTCACAGGTGAAGTTTGGAAAATAACGACTTATTATTTCTATATGGTAGTCGTCTATTTGTAGCTTGAATGTGTGCCTTTTATTATTTGTATAATTTAACCGAGCCCTAATAAAACTATCATTTTTTTGTAAACCTATAAAAAAGAAACAATTCCACCATCGATTGCTTTGTTATTTCTAGACATAGACATATATATCTGAAACCGGTTATATGTATGTTACGTGATAATTATACCAATTATAAATCTATTTTGAAGATTCTTTTTCGGGTTCCGTACCCAAAGGGTAAAAACGGGACCCTATCACTAAGACTCCGCTGTCCGTCCGTCTGTCACCAGGCTGTATCTCATGAACCGTGATAGTTAGACAGTTGAAATTTTCACGGATTATGTATTTATGTTGCCGCTATAACAAAAAATACTAAAAAGCAGAATAAACAAACGTGATTTTTTTGCTCGTTCTTGATACCGGTAACAGGGAGACGTCTGAAATATTCACAGAATATGTCGTTATACATATTTTCTTGAAAATATGTAAATATTTAACGATTAAAAAAATTTAAAAAACCAATATTTTTGCGTTTTTATAGGAAATGGAACCTTTCGTGCGCGGGTCAAAATAATTTGAGTGTATATTTTATTTACAACTTTTTATTACATTATTAATATGGTGGTGGAATGGGCGACGTTGGCAGCACTCCATGTGCTTTTATACTGAGCTCAACGTTAATATTCCTTTGTTCGGTTTCTTCTAGAAAGTTCCTCCACTTGGCCTCTCGGTGTCCGAGGTGTAATTATTATGTGATATTGGGATATTGGATCTTCGCAACTGACCCTCAATAGCATCATTATCACTTGATACTTCCTTATTGCCTATTGTTACTGTATCTTCATAGTCAATGGCAGGTGGTCTGGGTTGACGCGCGAGTCCGACTCGCACTTGGCCGGTTTTTATTTAAGCTTATTGTATCGCGATTATTACAAAAATATTAATTAATTTAACAATATATTTTTCAATTGGCATTAATAATAAGGGTAAACGATAAACGTATACTAAATCTTTTAAAATAGGATAGCTGGCTTTGTGCACTAATTATCTAAAAATAGTAGATTGGATTATAATGTCGCGAAGAAAGTATCATGAACATACGACTGCATTGTAAATCATAATTTACATTTTTACAAACCATTTTTTCTCATATTATATACTCATTTCTCGACACTATAATCTGATTTAGGAATGAAATCAAATATTGTATTTAAGATATTATGAAAAAAATGTATGCAAAACGATTCATTATCAGAAACAAAAATCATATAGACATTGATCATGAACACAGGTACTTCATCTTCGTGAACGATTGCATCATCGCCTGCTAGACTACAGCCGCACTTCAGAAAGTATTCCATTGAAATTAATGTTCAATTGCGACAAAATTAGACTATATCTTTTTCCAACCCTTTAACCAACCCTTCCATTCTCACTCTCCGTTCCGAAATGAAGGAAGAGGATCACAAAAACATAGTATGCATGCAAAAGTGATCAAATATTAATTACTATTTCTCTTTATTTCACACTAATTCAAGAAGTGCCCGATGCTTTACAAATCTTACATCAGTAAACACTACCCAAGACTTACAGATGTGTAGAGCCCCGTCAAGCATGTAATGTATACGGAGATGAGACGCGCCTGCCCGAATTTCCTACTTACCAAAAACTCTGATCATAGAGAATCCAAACGAAGTATGCGAACCATTGAAAATTATTATTTATTTGTCGGTAATTACAGGAATTATTGAGTAAACTTACTTATACAGCTTAATCTAATCTTTTTTACTCTCCTCTAAGATCTGTTGAACCATTACAGCTTGTTCCGCCACTTCTTCAGATGTCAATCGAAGCACAGTTGATTCTGGACTAAAATACACTTCATCGTCACTGTCCAGTTCCTTGTCTTCTCCGTCAGGAGTTAAATCTTCGCTGCTATTAGTTTCTTCATCATAGCCCATTTCGACATTTGTAGAGAAGGTACCATCATCACCAATATCTCTTTTAAAGATTGTTACGTCATTTTTCTCCAATATTTCTGGTTTCTCTTCTAACATTTCCAGGAGGTATTCAAATAATGTGGGTATATTGCTAAATACAACTTGATATTCTTCGACAGGGTTTGAAATGTCAAAGTCTTTGCTGGAATCTGAAATGAATAGCCTTAGATCAATAAATTCGTTATTTGTATTTTAAAGAGTCAGATATTCATAAGTCCTCTGACATCGCCATGTTCAGCGAGGGTGCCACGAGGACTGATGCAAGATGACTTTTTTCCAACAAGCTAAATATAAGGCAATTTTATATAAAAAATAGGTACTCCTATTTTGCCACCAGTCAACTGCATCTGAATTTCTTCAAAAAGTTTATCGATGAAGTTATTGTACACAAGTAGATACATACATGTAAATAGGAGTACCTATTTTTTGGTATAAAATTGCTTTATATTTAGCATGTTGGAAAAAATAAATATGCAAGTCTAAATATGCAAAAATAAAGTTAATACTACCGCATCCATTTCTTATTTCGGGAAGTCGATCGAAATGTGTAAATAATCGGACTAAAAGGCTCAGTAGTCCGATGATCTATAAAATCATCTGCATTATCGGACTACTGAGCCGAAAAAGTCTCAGTAGTTCTCGTATTATCTTGGTACGCCGAGAAGCTGAGTTATGCCTCAGAGTACATTGTACCCAGGAGAAACAAGAGCGGGTCGATAGTATGTACGTCTTACTTCAAATCAATTTTACTTACCTTCACCCAAAACAGAAAAAGTAAAAATAATCAAAAATACGGTAACCGTAAAATTATTGCGTTTCCCATGCATTATAAATACTGTTACCAAATTACTTTGAAGGAATGTGTATTTTGCAGCGCGGTGTGGAAGCAGCGAGGACAATATTGCAACTGACACCATTCTACTAACGTTTCTTTTCTAGCTGATAACAAAACTAGAACTTAAGGTGTTAACCCTAAAACGTACAAAATTAGCAGTTAAAAGGTCTAGAAGGGCAGTAAAACTACCTGTACAATGCAAACAGCGATAACAGTTTTTGCTTATAGACATACTTTGTGGATTATTTAACGATTCGATTGCAAAATACAAATAATTCCACACTGACAATCACGAATATTTCCCTAAATCGAGCGATGATCAAATTATTTAGTCAGTCTCCAATAATTTCATGTCATTATTTGGCACCTCGCGCACTAGACAGATTAACTAAAGAAGGCCGCAACGGCCAAGTGCGCGACGTTCATATGGGTCGTTGCGACCACTGGTCGTGGTCGTGGGCGTCTAGTGCGCGACGTTCATATGGGTCGTTGCGACCACTGGTCGTGGTCGTGGGCGTCTAGTGCGTGACGTTCATATGGGTCGTTGCGACCACTGGTCGTGGTCGTGGGCGTCTAGTGCGCGACGTTCATATGGGTCGTTGCGACCACTGGTCGTGGTCGTGGGCGTCTAGTGCGCGACGTTCATATGGGTCGTTGCGACCACTGGTCGTGGTCGTGGGCGTCTAGTGCACGACGTTCATATGGGTCGTTGCGACCACTGGTCGTGGTCGTGGGCGTCTAGTGCACGACGTTCATATGGGTCGTTGCGACCACTGGTCGTGGTCGTGGGCGTCTAGTGCACGACGTTCATATGGGTCGTTGCGACCACTGGTCGTGGTCGTGGGCGTCTAGTGCACGACGTTCATATGGGTCGTTGCGACCACTGGTCGTGGTCGTGGGCGTCTAGTGCGTGACGTTCATGTGGGTCGTTGCGACCACTGGTCGTGGGCGTGGGCATCTAGTGCGCGACATTCATGTGGGTCGTTGCGTCCACTGGTCGTGGTCGTGTCCATCTAGTAGTCGAGGTGCCTTAACCGTGTGGTCTCATGTTACAATGGTATCTCCCCATGTCGTCCCGCGGGTGTCGTAAAAGGCGCCTAAGGGAAAACAGTCAGAAGGAGATGGACAGCAGCATCTACCTGTGTAACAACAACTTTACAGGGAATCAACGAGGGAAGCTCAAGTTCAACAGTGGACTTTGTAGTTGACAATAATAATAATAAACGTTTTATTGACAGCATAAAAAAAGATACAAAAAATAAAAGTAAACGAACAAATATGTACACAGTCAAAACTAAATATACTTTAAAAAACGTTATTTTCTGTTTGCATCTCTGTGGACAGAGAGAGCCAGTGTCTAAAAATATTACCGCAGATCCCGTCACATACTGCCATTGACATTGCTGGAGGATAAGAGTTTCTCCTGGACCGAGGCAACACGGGCTATGATGAGACCGAAAAAAAGGGGCGCTCGCCTCGGCGAATATGCCCGACGCGCTGCAACGACGCGGAATGCGGAACGCGTCATTGTACTGCACCCTGATGGTGCTCATCGACCTTCTCAGGTCCATAGTTGACAATGATGATAATAAGAGCATAGTTGACTACTTTCATATGTGCATTCTTATCAGGATGCTGGTTATGGATAAAGCAGCTAAGCTATCAGAATCAGTAGATCCCAGATGGACATGAGTAGCTGGGAATTATTTTTAATAACCAAAAATTTAGAGTTAATAATTTGCCTTTAAAAAATCGGTTACAAATTTTCATTACTATATTTCATCGTTGGATTCGCTCGAGTATTGTAGCGGCCTCCATGGCGTCGATCCCAAGCGGATGCCCTTAGGCCAGTTTCAAGTAAAATCTTCACCGTCTGAGCGTCTTTCGCTCGATAATTTGTTCGGATGAAGCTGTTATGGTCGCAGGACCAACAGCATCAAGTCCATTCGAGAAAAAAGACATACCCAGAAATATATTTAAAGATTGGTATAGGACTTTATTAATTTCCAATTTGAATTATTATGTAATTGAATATACATTTAGAACCGCATAAAAACATATTAAAACAAAATTATCTTGCCAATATAAAAAAAGTAAAACAAATGCATAAATAATAATTAAATTAGTTTAAATTGTATGTTTCTAAAGTTTGCGTGTTCGGTATCACACTTTACACCGCATATGTTACGTACTGTACAATTATGTGATTTTAAATACATACGTTTATTAAGGATAAATGAGTATAAATACGAACGAATAGAGACCGAAACGAACAAGCTTCCAATATGTTAGCAACGAGGGTTTGTATCTTTTACTTATTTGCGGTGATCGGTAAGTGCTAAAGTTTTGTGTTTTATGTCTATTTAAAAATATTTAGCCACGAAGGAATCAGACTAGCATATTGGAAGATCCGTAATTGAAGTTTGGACTAGTATGTAGTAAAAATCCCCAAGGTTGAATCTGAACGTTAATAACTGAATCTTAAATCTTAAAATAGTAGTACCGTTAAGCTAATAGTTTCTGTAACATTCCTAACCTTGTGTTGCAGCCGTGAGTCAATGCTACCGTCACGTGAGGTCCCCGGACACGGTGGAGATGGATATGCCGAGCTACTCGCCCCCTGACTCCAACAACCAGGACAACCAGGATCAGCTGCAAGAGGAGGGGGAGTACTGGCAGGAGGACAGAGAGAAGCACCGAGACCAATATGAAGAAGATAGGTACGTCAGTGTTGTAATATAAAAAATATTTTTTCTCTCTACTGTTGTTCGTAAATCTCTAGCATAGATCGTATATATTCCCGTCTGCACCCAATAATTCTGCCACCACTGGGGCAGATATAGCTTAATTCTTTCCGAGGACAAAAAGTTCGGAGACCAAAAAGTTAAATAGTTCTGGGTAGTAAAAGACAAGAAAATTTAAAGAAAAACAGAAGTGTTAGCGTGCATTATTAAGAGGACTTATAAATATATTTTTTAAATACATCAACTTACGTTTAATACGAGTACCGATCCACAACTGTAATTATAACAATAGGCATACTGCACCTCAATTCTCTAAGGACAAATAACATCCTTACAACCTCACGGCTCAAGGATGTATTTGTTAACGTCATTCGATATTGATATAATGAGTTGATGAGCTATCATCAGCAAAGACATAGTGAATAGCACCCCTGACCAACCTTAAATGTTTTGAGTTTCACTCTTGACTGCAGTGGGATTTGTTCATATGGATATTTCTACAAATGTTACAGAGAAAAGAATAATGAAAAGAACCAAGAACAACTTGAAAACGAAAAAGAATATCAAGAAGACCAGCAAGAGAACAACAATAAGGAACTGGAAGACAGATACAACAACGACAAAGACAAAATAGAAGAACAACAGAACGACAGAGACGAGCATTACAATCAAAATAACGACAATAATTTAGAAGACAGAGATGACCAATTCAACAATGAGGTAGAAGAAAAAGAAGACAGATATGAAGAGAAGGGAAAAGAAGATATGGAGAATAGAGAAGAAAATATGGAAAACTATAATAGTACCGGACAGGGTCCGTCGTTCAGCTATAATAGGGATTAATTTTAAATATGATAATTGCTTACAACTATTAATGGTAGAGATTAATGGACACCGAATTATGTAATAGTTATATTTATTAGTGTATTCAAAAAGTAAATAAAATTATACAGTCAATGTAAGTAACTTATTTCAAATGCACATCTAAGTAAAGCAGGCCTTAAGCCAATCTATTTTACATGCTTACACAATGAATGGCACTATCATTCACATATAATAAATCCGTGAAAATAAATATAGAATAGAACATGTTATTATATACCAAACAAACTAATTTTTCGTTATCAGCTGCATTTGTTCACTTCAGGGAGAGTTCGTTATGACATGAATTGACAAAAGAATCGCTAACGTCAATAAGATGCAGATCTTATGTCCATATTCAGAGAGTTCTCCGTAAACGATACCCACGGAAATATATGGAGTCCTCCTACTGAAAAAATCATGAACATTGAACTTGATGACGGTTAACTTTACCCGTAGTAGTTATCCTGGTCACGGAACCAATTACTAGAATAAACGCTTAAAAATTGCACCACTAAATACATTGTACACAGATTTACTCTAATTGCAGCCATTAGCTTCAAAATTAAGTTCGTTTGCAATTTACTAACGCAGGGGTTAAAAACATTTTATTTTTTATGTTTAAAAATTATGTTTTACTTACCAGCTAGCTCAACGACCCAGAACTAATCACGGCCGCTTCGTGCCGTTTAGTAATTGTACTAAACTGCATGTAAACAAATAAAAGAGCCATAGATATATTACAGAGGTCATTTATATTAGTAAACGTTCAGTATTCCTAAAAGATATAAAATAAAATTATAAATTAACCTGCTAATGTTGACATGCACCAACCTAGCCCAAGCTGTCGAAGAACACACGTTCTTTGTTTGTGCAACACCTTTATTTTTTAACTTACTTTTTATTATTTGTTATTATTGTTATAGAGGCCGTAGTACACATTCTGTTAAATTTCATTTTTCTAACTGCACCTATTACTGTTCAATAGGTTCAGCCGTGTGACAGACGGACGGACAAGTTCCGTTGGGACCTTCGGGCACCGAACATTTTAAATCTTACTGTACAATTAGATAATTTTAATCGACCAAATTACTTCACTAGAAAACAAATTACTCTTTTCCGATACACGATTAAACATCAAACACTGCTATTAGCTCGCATTGCTACATTTCTCTGTATAATCTATCGTTCTGAGTCTATAATTACCGGCAATAAAGGGTAAATATGTGAATCCCCCATATGTGTAATTTTACAATATGTGTGAAAAATTTATCGCTCTCATTTACCCTCTAGGGATAAATTAAAATACCTATTAGGTAAATATGAAAACAGGTTGATTATCCCTGGACCAGTTTACCGTATAAAACTAAACCACTGTAAAAATCTTCAATTATACCACACATTGTACCAGGACATCATAGAATGTGGAAAGTATATTTTGTCTTAGCCACGGCACTTCTAACGTCGTCACTGGTGTTATCATGGAAACCTCCTGAAGGAGGTAAAGTTAAACGAGACGATGCAGCGATGAAGACAAAAGAGCTCGATGACCAGGGTGACAAGAATGACATGGATCTCATCACCGCTATGAGCACGTGTAATGAATCGTTTAGGATTGAAATGTGTGAGTTAGTCAATACATTCTTAAGCCCGTGCGTTTTCCGTGTAGATTGAACCCCAAAAGGTACGTAGTACACATGCGGTTAAAGCTACATTGCTTTCTTTGAAGGGAAGATTGGCATGGCATTCGAACATTTGCAGCAATGAACAGCTTAACATGTGCGGGCGCTCCATTTTGAAAATGCACCTGTATCAAATGCCACTTTTGGTACACTCGAGAGCATAAATATGTACTGTAATATGTAGGTACACTTATGCCCATCAAACGTGAACATGGCATAGTATAAGAATGAAACATGAAATATTAATAGCATCAAGGATTCCAGTCAAGTACAAACATCCTTTCAACCTCACGGCTCACGGATATATTTGCTGACTATGTGAGCATGATTATCCTTTTGAACGGCACCCCAGTCTATCAATACAATACACTACTTTATTGTACACCAATAAACACTTAAAATATAATATAAAACTTAAAAAATTGTACAAAAGGCGGTCTTATCGCTTACAGCGATCTCTACCAGACAACCTTTGGGTAGAGGAAATAAGACAATATTTTGGGTCGTCCAAAATATAATATTGTAATTTAATCCTGTTATTACCCTAATATTTACATAAATTACGATTTGTGTTTTATGGAAACTGTCAGTGCATGGTGGTTTTTAATTTCAGCGTACTTGACAGCACTGAACGAAAGCGGAAGTTTCCCTGATGAAGTCGACAAAACGCCAAAGGTAAGCTGAACATTTCCAAAATAACGCTGAGGTTCATCTCGGGTAAGATGAAACAGCAGCCAGCAGCAGTGAACGGTTCCGTAGTTCTCTGTCACAATAAGTTCACGGTTTAACGCTAATAACGTATAAAACACAATACTACTGGTTTTATAAAAAGTAATTTTGAATGGGTTTTTACGAAATCTTCAAGTGTATTTTATAATTTGGTCGACTATTACTCATTTATCTGTAAACCCAGCTTAGTTGTCATAGTTTTCCTATTAACTTCAATACTACTGTTAATTTTCCTTATTTTTAAAAGCAACAAAAAGGGAGTGCTCCTAGACCTTCAATATTTTTGAAAGACCTTTTCAACAATACTCCACGCAATAGGGTAGACGCGGAAATAATATTATATCCCCACGTTACGTGAAACAAAACAAAAATTAAAATATATGGAAGCTACCCTAAAATATTTTTCGAGATTTTATTCTACCACTTCGATGACATGAATATGTATACCTGTACCAAGTTACAGCTTTCTAGTAGTAAGGGTCTCTGAGCTAAGTCGACGACGAACAGAGCGAAACTATTAGGGTTCCTTGGTTGACTACGGAACCCTTAAAATATAAGGCTCAAATGGTCTAGTCCTTCAAAAGATGTTAGCCACAAAACATCATTTTGGTTTGCAGCTGCAGTGCCATTCATTACGGAAAATCCATACAACCTCACGGCTCGCGTATGTATTGACTGACGTCATTCGATATTGATCCTTGTCACCTAGTTAGATAGAGATGTCATCAAATGCATCCGTCAGCGTTGAGGTTCCAATAAGGACTTTGTTATTGATATGAAACACTACAATATGTATTTCCAGTGTTTCATCCGCTGCGTCCTAGAAAACACGAAGATAGTGTCTGCGGAGGGCGTGTTTGATCCTGCGCAGGCGGCTGCAGTGTTGTCTGGACTCCGGACCGAGATACCTAGCTCAGATCTAGAGAACATGGCCGAGGAATGCTCCAGGGACAGGAGTAAGTTTTTAATCATTGCTCTTTTTATAATAGAACTGACAGAATATGGGAATGATTTTTTTATAAGAAGACCACCATCTGCTTCTGAAGAAAAAATACTTACTGCGGTCACTGATCCACCTGCCAAAAATAAAGAATAGAGGAGGACCTACGTGGGAGGGTGATGCCCAACAGAGAGCGTTTGAAGTCGATGATTTGGGTCAGCACTGCAATATAATAATACATTTGTCATGTCCTTTATCTCTTCGAATGGGAACTGATGCCATAAATACTTAATATCTAAAGGACTAAAAGTGTTTCTTTGTCAACCGGGAACAAACTACCGAGTTTGAACTACTAGTCGTCTACTCGTGAATCGAACTAAATTTGGTCACAGTCTCACTTTTGCTATAATATTATACACCTAAAACGTTATATGTAATGTATACAGATAATATAATGATGACAAATAATAAAAAATACAGACATGTTTGGTCATAATCTTTAATATTTCATAATCGGCTGTACACGTGTTAATCTAAGCCTTTACATTTCGGCTAGTTGAGTTTCTATGAGGTGATTCGCCGTCATTACCATGCTTGCTTGCGAGGCTTGCTTTCTTGGTTATTTGTTGCTAGCTAGATAAGAGCTGTTGCCCATCTTCGGAATTTTTTCCCTTACTCGTCTTTTGCCACACCGTGGGCCTATTTTATAGCCAAGTCCACACAAGTCTGCGTTTTAAGTACCTATGTGTGCATAATTTTGCAAGAATTAACCGGAGTTCAATGACCCTGCAGCCTGTCTGCCTATTAGCTGATTTTAGGGTTGTGAGTAGTTTCTATTATACTAGAAACTGTAATGCGGTGTACTGCGTCACCTACCCCCTTCCGTAAAACTTGGTATCATACAGAATACATCAGCCATGTCACCACGCGAGATGGAGGTTTTCACTCACACAGACAATGTCAAAATCTTTTTCTTTTACAGATGAGTCCTGTAAGTGTGAGAAATCGTACCAGTTCCTAAAGTGTATCGTAGAAACAGAAATAGAGAAATACGACAAACACAAATAATTCAAAATTATCGACTTGAAAGAAGATCCAAAATGAGATAACTACTCGTATAATTGTTTTATTTAGCTAGGACATGGCAGTACCCTTTAGAACGACTTGCCGCACTTCCAAACTCGTCTATTTCTAAAATCCCTGCACATCTCTTGTAATGTAACATGGACTTTAGTTCTGCAGTAATATTAGAAGTTTAGTTTAGAGTAAAGCAAATTGGCATAGAATAAATATAAATTCGCCTGAAGTTGTTTTATTTAGAAACAAATGCTCCCCGTTTCTTTGGTATTTGCGAATATATAGAAAATCAACTGACGTTAACCATTGTCACTGCACTTCAAAATACTGGAGTGGGGGCTCGAGCTAGCTGGGAGACTTTCCCGGCTGTTAATGATAGCAAATAAGTTAAATTAAAGTAAATTTAAACAACCCGACTGCGTAAAATACATGTAATCATGAATTCTTTAAAACTTACAAGGATTATATATTTTTGAAATCACCTTTAAAAATTCTTTATTTTGATAACTCGATAGGTTTTGAAGAGGAAAAATTTTTCATGACGCGCAATTAGGCGCCCAAAAAACGCCATTTTGATTTCCAATAGTGGTTAAGACGAATCTAACCATGTATAAATTAATTTAAATCCGTCTAGCCGTTTAGTAGTTACGAGGGAACATAGTGTCGGACATACATACTGGTCAAACACATAACCCTCCTTTTGGTCTTTGCCGCAGTCGGGTAATAAAAGATAATTCATACATTAATACATTTATTTTTAAATATTAATTTAATTAAACGTACAAGCAATATTTAGATAACAAAGACTAGCACACATATCAACTTAAAATTAACAGATCTTTGGATTTAAGGCATTCAGCCAATTTTATCACTACCAGTATAGCTAATTCTTCTTGTCGCTGAATAAACTCCAGATAGCTCCCGCCCATCCATTTTGTGGTTCTCTGGAATAATTAAATAAGTATAACAAACTTATATAACTAAAAGTTAAAAGATATTCGCATCACATGGTGATTTTGCAAATTTTTCAAACGTTTGTAATACGTACGGTACGTATAAGGTTTTTAGAGAAAGGAAAATTGGAAAAGAAGTTATTTTATTGGTTCTGTTTTAAACATTTTTCACTAAAGTAGAACAACACTTAGAAGCAGTCTCGTTGAACGGTAAAGGGACGTTTTGTTTTTGGTCTATGAGACCTGTTCTGTCTAATAATTAGTGAAATATAGAAGCTAGCAGGGCGTTCCATTCCCTAGCTGTACTCAGGGAAAGGAACTTGATACGCGCTGTGTGCATTTTACTTACTCTTTCTTGCAGTTGTACATGTTGTTGACTTTCCTCACGTCTCCTCGGCTGAGTCCTTCCCTCTGTCCCAGCTTCACTCCGCCCATCTGAAACATCATTCACATTTATTAATAAGTACCTACCACGAATTTCGCTTCGTTTTTGTTTAGGATTGCTTTCGGATTTGCTGAAAATTGTATGAATCCGAAATTCGATTTTAAATCATCTGTCCGTCTGTCACCAGGCTGTATCTTATGAACCGTGATAGTTAGACAGTTGACAGATGTTGTATTTATGTTGCCGCTTTAACAACAAATACTAAAAACAATACAACTAACGTGATATTTTTTTAGACGTGCGATGTAATATGCTACTAGCGCCATCTTGTGTCGTACTCGTCTAATACTGCTAATGCAAAACTAAATTTATAACGAAAATCTAGGCGCATTCGTTAGAGGATTGTTCGGTGCATATTATTATTTATGGTTTTCCGTATTTTAAACATCTTGGCCAATTTTTTCATATCTGATTGCACTAAATCCGAAAACAATCTGAAACAAAAAGGAAATAAACAGTGATCGTAGTATAGGCCCTGTTTCGGCTGTTTTTTGCATTCGATGTCGCGAAACGTCTCGTCAGCGGCGATTACATTATGAAACTGTGTAAATAAATATAAAATAAGGAACTATATCTCCGGAGCAGAGCCGGCCCGACGCTGCAGGCTGCAGATCCTCGGTCAAGGTAGGTGTTTTTGTGTGTATGTACATATGTGTGTGCGTATCAGCTGAAAACTAGACCAGCCTTTAAAGGCTGGTTTAAACCAGTGACTGTCGAAGGTCTCCATAGCAATTACTTATTTTATTTTGGATATCACAATAATCAAACAATAATTAAAACAAAAATTACATATAAATTACCTTTCACTATCATTACAAACTTATATTTAAAACTTGCGACCATTGCCAGTTTGTCCGCATTAAAATCAAAAATTCATTGGCATACACCTGATGACTATCGTGTTTCCTACGAACTACTGCGTGGATCAGTTAGCAGCATTTTATGATACAAAGAGTTGAAATTATATACAATTGGTTGAAGAGTGTCAGCTGATGTTATGCATTTTCGGCATAAAATGAAATATAATTTTTCGTGTGGCTAGGTTTTTTTCCTTCATTTAATTGAATTTGTTTCCTTGTGTACCAATCCCAGACTTCCTTTTAAAAGTATGACCATTAGGGGATGTCTGGGTCATGAAACGGCCTTAAGACTGGTCATGCAGTGTACACTAGAGGATGTCTGTGTACCATACTTTTTCCATCAAGTGACGATAAAATAAATCAAGGTTAAATTTGTAGGAAACTGACCTTAGGTTCGATAGTCTTTTGGCTGTTTTTAGAGAACGCGTACTCGGAGTAGTGCATCACGCTGTTGTAATCGTAGGGCACTCCGAAGTCGTCTGTGCTCTGCTTGTCTGCCTTCTTAAAGTTGTTTTCTGCTCCTGGAAGTTAGTATATTTCAATATACTGCTCAGAGACATTGCTATTCTTACTATGAAATGGGGACATAAAGTCTGTGATGTGTGATATACATATATATGTGTGTGTACATATATGTACATATATATGTATATTATAACATAACATCTGTTAACATAGTACGAGTAGACATACATGCGCTGTATTCAATATTTGTTATCGATCTTGATTTTATGTCAAAATAAAATTACGTACATTTTCGGATATTTTCGTCAGCTTTCTTATAGATGTTAATGCTACTATGCTGTATAAAGAATAAATTTGTTTGAGAGCGTTATTTAAAAGTTAGTGTATCCCAATTATGGCAGGCCTTCCCTCGTCGTTTTTCCTCATTTAATAAGTATACTTTTTATACAACACAATGGTCATTCTTATAGCACTACTAGCTTCTGCCCGCGGCTTTGCCCGCGTGGACTTTAGGTTTTAACCCGTGAGAACTACGTCATAACAAACCCTTAAAACCCTTTTTTCACATTAAAAAGTAGCCTATGTCCTTTCTCGGGGTCTAAAGATTGACTATGGCAAATTTCATCAAAATCGATTGAGAGGTTTAAGCGGGAAAGCGTAACAGACAGACAGAGTTACTTTCGCATTTAGTAGTAGGGATTTGAATACAATGATAATTAGAAATCGACGCCGACAACAAAATAAGAATACCAATAATTAATATTGTGTTTATTCTTTTTGTATAATATTACATTCAAACAGTACTCTAATGGTCCAATGGTAAACTAAGTTAATCACATTTAAAAAATTCAAATCTTTAATTACTTGTGACTTTAGTCCTTCTGGACAAGTGGACATGCCCAATTGCCCATCCCCGTAACGACAAGCATCAACCAACCTGTACATGGCCAAAGCTACGTCAACGCCACAGCTGCGTTCATGAAGTCAACTTATTATTGTTAATGTATAAATGAGATAAAGAGTGTGTAAAACAATACCTGGCTTGATGTTGTAGTATCTGATGTCGACGTACTCGTCTCTCTCTGGTCGGGACTGCTCGTGCATGAATCCAATGGCGTGGAGTAGCTCGTGAAGAACAGTGCCTTTCTTAGAGACGCACCCAGGGATCTGAAGGTTCACTTCTTGACGACCACCTGAAACAATGTACAGTTATTGATGAGATAAAAGTCCAAGAAATTATATATAAATCAGTACCTAATATAACAATAATAAACGATAAAGAGCGTTTCGGGCATGTTTTATTTTACAGAATATAAACCAATCCGTGACCTCAATGTCACCTATTTTTAAGAGTAGGGATCCGCAATCATTATGAATATCGTTTATTAGTTTTTTGAAGAATCGTTATTTTTCATCTTCATCAACAGTCTATATATGTCCCCACTGCAGCAGCTCAGAAAACTATCACTATTTTTAGACAGTGCTATTTAGAAACATTATGAAGACCTTACGGATAAATTCGGCATTATTTTACAACTCGCGCGGTCAGCACGTTCAGTTCAAGTTGTATTGAAGTGGACTAACTGGCGCCTGCGCCTGCGACGAGTGGACACCGGCTCCGTTCCTTCAAGCTCCGTTCACAAGCGCGAGTTTTAGCGTTCGCCCTAAGTACTAGGATAGAAGAAGTCGAGAGTAGTCTCACCAATCCGTCCAACACTGGACCAGCAGCCCGTGTTGGCACTCTTTATAGTGATGTAGTCCCTCTGACCGTTGTAGGGGACGAAGCGGAGACAAGTCAGCCGGTGGTAGTCAGCTATCGCCATCATAATCATGTCGCGCTGCTGCTGATCTGGTAATATAAAAAAGGTTTTGAATAAAACAACTACTTCTGGACTTCTCATTGAAATATAGCAAGTATTTTAATTGAAAATATTCAGCATCTTTCAAAATAAGATATTTTTCCTGTGACTTTTTCTGCATGGACATCAGAAATTATCCCCAAATCTACTTGTTCGGAATAAAAAGTATTCTATTTCTTTCTCCTTCTAACAACAAATCAAGTAATTCTAAAGAAGGAAGAACAGACAAACAAACAAAACACATCCTCATTTATAATGTTAGTACGGATTAGTTTGAACTTACTATAGTACCCCTCGATAAGGTATGGTATGATGCCATCCTGCCATCGCGCGGACTCTCCGCGGATGCCGTTCCTCCCGAGGTTCTGCATGACGATATCACCCTCCGCATACTCGCCCATCTCTTCAGGGTTCATGAGGGACGACTCGGACCATGTCGCTAGGGCATCGCCTGCAAAATATTAACATAGACCGGTTTAAAATAATTGTTTATCTGTATCTTGCATAGTATCACCACAGAAAACTATAAGGAATCACTAGAACACATATTTTGATGATTGTTGCAAAAAAATTCGTTGCGATGTCAATCAAGTATTTTATCCATTTCAAAAATCTGTAAAATTATGTTTGGCTATACAAGCATAAAGTATAGCTTCATGTTCGTACTTTCTTGATAATCAGAATTCGTGTTAAAATTATCTCGTCTCTCATCAATGTCTCTCCCACGTGAATGGAGACCGTCATCATCTGAAATGGACGTCACGTCACAGCATATCTCATGTATACATACATTGCTTCAGTAAAAACCTAATGACTCAAGATCGTAAAAAGTACATAAAACATCACCAACTAATTAGGGTACCACGAACAGTAAAATGAAGGAAGTGGCCCGTCAAAGTAACGACCCCGAGACCGTTTTTCAAACAATTTTATCTTTAAACAGTGACACCCTGTCACACGTTGAAATGTTGACACAAGAAACGCATGTAAGTGATGTAAATGTTAATAGGAATTCTAATAATGTCAAATTACAAGTTTAAAATAAGTAAGTAAACAATGTGTTTATGTAAATTAAGCTTTAAAGATTTCTTGGGCACACTATTTTTAATTTCTAATTTTTAATCAGATTCTTAGATCTTAAGTAGATCTAACTAAAAAATTATATATAATACACCAAGCTAATCCTGCTTCTGGGTGAAAATTACTGTACCATCATGCTGAGGGACTGCTAAATCGACGGCTTTTACTTACTAATTTATACCAGTTGTTTTTGCGTGGACTTCAGCAATCATCCACTGGGAACTAAATGGGGACTAAAATAAATCCCGTCGATATCTTGCTCTACTTGTTGCGTGAAAAGACAAACTAACAATCACACTTTCGCATTTGTGATATGAATACGGACGATATTCTAATTAATATTGCTTCTGGTAATCATTTTATGCTAGCTTGAACTTGGCTTGACACGCTGCCGCGTGTCCAGATCATGCTACTCTAGTAAATGGAAAATTGATTTATTTGTTTGTCCTTCCTTTACGTCGCAACGAAAAGTCGGAATGAGTACATATTTGAATTTTTAATAGAAATAGTAAATTAATATGAGCTTACTTTTGACCCGATCAAACATGCAATTCTCGTTCTCTTTCTTACGATCTGTTACGATATATTAAATCAAGTGCAAGTTCATGAACTTCAAACTCTTACCGCTCTCGTTGCTCGGCAGTCTGTAGGCCTCCGGTCCCAAATGCGACAAGTTGATCGTGTCATCTCCATCAATACTATTCTCATTGGGATCTGCTGCCTCTATCACTACTGTATCGTTATCATCTTCTATCGGTTTACTAGTTACTTTATTTACTAAACCGATTACTAAAATTAATAAAGTTATACAAGTACTCAGTTTTAGTGACCTTGTCATTTTGAAATTGTAGCAAAAAATTATTTTCTAAGACTTGCGCAGAGCAAGGTACTAGGCGTTCAGAATCAGCAAGAATGTGATCCAGTTCCGAATGCGCGGGCCTATATATCGTGTTTGGACCTGTCATAGGATAAACACACGAATTGCCGCCAAGGTTCGTTACTCCTACTACCTGATAAAGGATGTGGCGGCGAAAATATGTAAACTAAGGGTAACGATAAGGGGAGCCTTGGCGTTTTGCTTGAGGTTTACATTTCCTTTATAGTTTAGGTAAGTTGATTAGTGTGAAAAACATGATATGGGTAAAGAATAGCCTTACTCAATAAGGAAAACTGCTGGGGAAACTCAAACAAGACACTCCATAAGCAATGCCCTCATAAATTTTCGTGTATACGCTGTCAATCATTCTTGTTTCATAGTTTCCTGTTGATTTACAAAAAGTCAGCCAGTTGTACTAGTCTACTTGTATTCAAAGTTTAAGAGTTTGTCATTTTATATTACATACAATTTAGGATTGTTCAAATTTTCGGAATCAGACGTGTGTAAAGCACATTCATTATTCTCGCCCATGCTGGGATTGCATGGGCGGTAGGTGAAGCACGTATGCTTGCCTGCACAGTGTATCCTGAGATTTGAATCAATACCATGACCATGAATTGTTGCTGATTAAAAGATTAAAAGAGATTAAAAGTGTCGAGATGAGTTGGAGGATTTTCAAAGTGTCTAGACAGATTAGATCTAGATCAGATTGTAGTAGACTGTATCATAGACTGATTGTACGAGTATATAATTTGAATGAATCAAAATCATAAAATGCTCAAGTGATTTGGTTTAAAATGGCAGTACCTCTACCGCATTAGGATTTGAGGGGTCGTATAAAACATAAGAATCGGCGAAATTTATTTAAACTTCATAAGCTTTGCACATTCAATCTCGCCAAACTTCGTGTCAAGTTGTTGTTGAGCTTATTTATACACTCATGTTTTCCAACTTAAAACTATCACTTAGATAACTACGAGAACAATACCGACATAATTTTATAATACTTCGTGATATGTGGTATTTGTGTTTTTCTATATACAATAATAACAACTAATTTCGGTTAATGGGACAACTGTTATCGATAAAGTTTTATATCAATTATAAACGCATTCAAAAGGAACTAAGGAATCAACTTCAACAGACCTAAAAGTCTGCATTCATCTCCTAAAATGAAGAGAATTATGTGGGTGTATATTTTGCTTTTTGTTGATTTTCTCAAAGTGAGCTAAATCAATTTCGATAAAATTTATATTGGTGAAGTATGATCTACCAAATAAAGAAATAATCATCAAAATCCATTCATGATTGACGAAGTAATCGCATAATATAACAAAAAACAAACAGTCGAATTGAACCTCCTCCGGTTCAGAAAATGTTTTTATTTCAATTTTATTTCAGTATATATTTCTATGAAACCAAAGTTTGAAACGAAAATTGATCTGCCAACAAACAAATTCTGCCATCCAAATAGTTTGCATATCACTGTCGTTTAGTTACTTGTTAATGTGCCAAGTTTAATATCTTAATATTTATTTTAACGATTTCTATTTAAGTTTATAGTAATTAAGCCACAGAGTGTGTAATAGAACACAGCGTAACCACAATGTAAGAACTAACCTACATCTATTTTGTGGCGCAATCGTGTATTAGTACGCGAATCATTGGAAATTACATCACATGGGAAAAGATAAGCGTCCATTGACACGGCAAGGCTGCTGTCGCGACGCGTCGAGGAAGGATTGCATCTGTTTATTATGATAACGTATCAACAAAACATACAACAATTCATACGCGACCTTTGGTGGTTTCCTGTCTCTTATTCATATTTAACAAACAATGGTTTTGGAAGTTTTTTGTGGAAGAAAGGACGACTGGAATTTTTAATACCGGAATTCGAAATAGCGGAACTCTTTTTATATATGAGATATTTTGACATTGTGGTGTGTGTGTCAGTTTATTATGTATATTCAAAAATAATAAAGGCTTTTTTTAAAATTGGTTAAAAAATGCATGATTTTAAAATACTCCATGATGCATGATATTAATTTCAACTTGATACCTTTACGCATTCCTGAGAAAAGGAATAGACTTACAACAAAGTGATCCTATAAGGATTCCTTTTTAACCGACATCAAACAAAAAGACGCCTCCGTGGCCTAATGGCTACGGAGGCCCCGGGTTCGATTCTCAGTAGGGGTATCTATCGGTACTCGGTTTGGTTGGTGGTAGGGCCTTTCTGTGTCCGCCTGGCTAGCTACCACCATTTTTTCTGAGTCTGCCGCCAAACAGCAGTGTTATATAGCCAGCAGCTCATTGACTAGTCTTATGTGTGAGCGAGCTTTCCTACAGCTTTATCATTACCTACTTACCATCAAGCCTACCTCTTTACCCTCAATAAAAGCCAAGTGCAATACCCAATGTGCATATAAACGTACCTTTTTACTCAGTCTAGTTAGCAACATACAAAATACGTAACCTTCTAATCTGTATAAATCACGTATTAATAAAACAAAGTCGGGTTACACCATTTATAACTCAAGAACGGCTCAACCGAATTTTATGATCACATTTTTAATTTGCCTACGCTCCAAATAGCAGAATAAATATTAAATCATGGAATAAATATTAAATCAAATATCACTAAAAATATTGATTTTCTCATACATTCACGACCTAAAAGAAACTGGGAATGAATTTGGTTTTTTTTTGAGGGAATCGAAAGTCCTAGGCTACTTTTATGCCAATCGAATAAATAGTTCCCATGGGATAAATCCTAAAGTCCACGCACACAAAGTCGCCGACAAAAGCTAGTGTTTCATTAAACTGAACAATAAATTATAGACTTAGTTTGTTACAGTAATAACTCTAAATGAATACGGGCCCCCTATATACATGGGACTAGAAGACATTTGTCTCCAAGTAATTAAGGCTAGATAAGTTTTCGAATGTACATGTTGTAATTAAATAGATAAGTTTGTTGTTTGAACTCAGGTTGAACCCGTCAGAACGTAGTAAAAAGTTACTTGCAAGTATTAGTATCCCATTAGTACATTTTAGTACATGAACGATTGAACACAGCCCAAACCTTCTGATTTGCAAAAAAATAACCGACGACGACAAAAAGGAGGAGATTCTGTGTTTGACGCGTATGTATAGTCGCGGTCTTTTTCTTGTTAGGGTTCCGTATCCAAAGGGTAAAAACGGGACCCATTACTGAGACTTCGCTGTCCGTCCGTCCGTCTGTCACAAGGCTGTATCTCATGAACCGTGATAGAGCTATAACAACAAATACTAAAAACCAGAATAAAATAAATATTTAAGGGGGCTCGCATACAACAAACGTGATTTTTTTAGACGTGCGATTTAATATACTACTAGCGCCATCTTGCGTCGTACTCGTCTACTACTGCTACTGCAAAACTAAATTGATAACGAAAATCGAGGCGCATTCGTTAGAGGATTGTTCGGTGCATATTATTATGTATTGTTTTCCGTATTTTAAATATCCATATTCTGTACGGAGCCCTTCGTGTGCGAGTCCGACTCGCACTTGGACAGTTTTTTTAGGGTTCCGTACCCAAACGGTAAAAAACGGGACGTGTCTGTCTGTCCGTCGCCGCCATAAGGCGGCCTAATAGACGTTTCCCGGTACGTGGTCGCGACTCGAGAACTTTTACTCCGCACCGGTTATAGGTTCTTCAAGCGATGTGACCTGCCCATTGCCACTTCAGCTCACTGACTCGTCGAGCTATGTCGGTGACCTTAGTTCGTCTACGGATTTCCTCATACCGGATTTTATCACGTAGAGAAATCCCGAGCATATTAAAAGCAGATCAAAAAAATTAATGGCCTGGAATGCGTAGAACTTTAAGATATACAAAAGGTGGAATACCATTCCACAGGTATAACATTTAATAAAACAAAATGTTCTAATTTTAAAATCTCAGACACGCGCGTTGTTGATGTCTTTCCATATTGTCCCTTTCTGATACACTGGCATGAACATTAGTGCCGTCGCAGCTTACCTCGCCTCCCACCGCAAATCGGCACATTTTGTTCAGAACAAAACCACGTTCACGCTCTCTCCGGGCATACTCCATACTCCATGAGGTTCCTCAAGAATATGGCGTAAGCGGCGTATTTGTGAAATAAAAGTCAACAGTTTTATGTAATTCTCGTGTATTTCTAACATACTTTATACACTACGTCATTATATTTACATGAGCATTATCGCTTCTCAATAATATTACAAATTAAAATAGTTTTCTCTCTTTATTTATATTATTTTTACACATTTTTTTCACCTATATACTTTAGGCAAAGTGACAAAAACACTCTCGACGAAAGCGGGATATAAAAACTATTTTTTTCTTTCATTATTTGATGTTTTAAAGCATGCGGACATAACAGAAGACTTAAAAATAACTGGAGCGGGTCCTAGGGTACTTTGAATTAATTTATATGAATTTTATTAATTTATACAATTTATAATTTTATTATAATTTACAGGAAATACAGTCCCAAGCTAGCAGGCGCTCACATTAGGTTTGCATAGCTTTAAAATAAATATAGATTAGTCACAAACCCTAAAAACAACGTTCAATCGTTGACTAGTAGATTTCGCACATTTTTCACGTTTCTACTCATATTTTTTTATATAGAAAAACGTAGTAAAATTTGTAGTAAAGTAGAAAAAACTACGCACAAAATTATTTAAACCACGGGTCTCTCTGTAATTATGTTTTTTTTTAATTATTGAAGGTCATAATCGGACTAAAATATTAAGTCCAAGTTTTAGTTTCCGAATACTGCGTGGATTTCGTTAGCGATAAATTATCCCGTGGGAAAACTTTTCTCAAACAAAATATAACTTCTTGCATGTGCACAAAAAAAGGCGCTAAGGCGGGACTTAGAATCTACATGATTTTTTGGAAGGTCCTTTTTTTAAAATTTTGCCGAAAGCGCTAGTTCGATACTCGTGTGAATACCAGTTTTGTCTGTGCCCGTCGATGAAATTCTCAGACAGTCCTTATTTGAAGCTATGACGGGTCTCGAATAGTTGATGAGGCGCTTGACAGGATCGTGACATACAAAAATCAACCAGCTCCTCTAAAGTTATTATCGAAATAAATATTGATTAGTTATAAATAAAATTGACTGCAAAACTATACTAGTTTTTTGTATAGACATACAATTTACGGGGAAAACCTGACGTATACGCCTACTATTCAATCGACTTAAAAATGTTGTGGTTGACATTAGTTTTTTTAGTATAACTATTTCCATTCAAATTTAAATAAAATTATAATATATTGACACATTAAAAAATGAATGTATAGTTAAGTCGCCTCTGACACTCTTTGAAAACAATCATGTAAGATCTAAAAGTCTTGCATCCTTCGAATTTACTTACAACAACAAGGACAGCATTACTTTTAGACAAATAAATATAAGGAAATAATTCGTTTGGAAAGTAACAATTGACAATACACAGAATGAAAAAGACGCTAAAATACTTATTTAAGAATACGACAGTAAAGGGAAGTGTCCAATTGCGTCCATTTAAAGCTCTTAATAGTCCTTATAATACAGTTCATTACATATTTTTTTAGATATTTTGTTTTCGCACATTGAAGTTGCTGTATTTATAAATAGTTTAAATTACACCAACCATGGAACGTTACAAAGTTCCATATCTAATTGCTGTTTCATTGTGATTTTACTTGCATATTCGTAATACATTATACAACTGTATTTGTAACTTTGTATTTCAACTTAAACGTACAGAGAACAAAGTTACAAATACCGTTCATAAATTGTACTATTCACACCAAAATTAGTTTGAAAAACGAGACAGCGGCTCTATTTAGTTCAGTAGTAAAACCAATACCCATGCAAAATGGTTTGGGATGACTTGATGACAAGGAGGGCGCTATTCGCTCGTCTCAAAGAGTAATAGAGAGAGAAAATTAAGAGATAAAAGATCGTTAGTTTAATAAGTAAGTACACTAAATATTTGATTTTGCAATAAGGCTTATCCCAATCTTTGCGCATTCGTATAATTTATCAAACACATAGTTTTTCGGTTTACCAGTTGTATGTGTCCATAGGATTTGTCTTCCCTCTTTTTACTCTAAAATAAGAAAAGGACAGTGGCTTACTGTAAAACTAAACAATGATGTAGGACTGGCTATCTCATTTACACATAAATGCAAGTATAATCACAAAACCATAGCCACAACTTGGCTATAACAAGTATCAACGGAGCGCTAAACTTAACAATCAGGAAACATATCGTAGTGACACTGCGTAACCGCAAAACTTCATAACCGCGTAACAGAAAATCAACAGATCATATTTCGTAAGCGCAACGGGTTGATATTTGGCCTTATACTGGACCTCAAGGTGTGATAGGGTTGGAAAGGTAGGAATCACATGTTCCAGATATCAGCAAACATAGAGAGAGAGGGACACCGGAGTTGTTTGTGGCAATCCAGCATAATTCGGCGTTTTACCCCGCAACGCCAAATATCTTGGAAACATTTCTCCTCCTTAAAAAAAGTATTCAAGGAAGTGTCACGAGACACTGATCTGCTTGTGCACAACAGTATGTTCTCTTAAAACACAAACCACCTATACCCACGAGACGAGATATTTGTTATACAAAAAAATCGGTCATAGTAGTGAGGATTGTATGCAGGATAGCGGTCAAAAAAATCACCTCAACAATAGCAGTAAGACTCAAAATTACATAATCTTTCTTGACCAAGGCCGGCTGGAGTTTGATTGTTGTCTATATGGTAAATAACATGCACAAAAAAGGAGACATCGCATCGGGGTGCAGCGCGGGTGAATAGGGGGCGGAGCAATAGATAGGGCTTGCCTGTTACTTTGACAATAACTACAGAAAAGCGGTCGCGGTTATCCAGCATCATTGACGAGTAAATTAACTATTACAGCTTATTTTATTTACTACTGCCATCGAGACAGCCAAGCTAGAAACGAAGTTTATATATAGGCAGACTAGTTTATGACACACTGCTGATTGTGACGGCATTTTAAGTATAAATACTCGACATGTCATACAACTCCCCTGTTACGAGGCATTAATTATGAGTGATTTGCTATAATCACCACGCTCAGCAGGCGGGTTTTAGCACGGTTTTTTAGACATGTAGCCTGTCAAATCATCAGAATTCCCGGCAGCCCATTGTCATTCTAGCTTGGCCAACTTTTTACAACAGAAACAGTTAAAACGTAGGCACAGCGTGGACGGCCGCACGGCCCGTGACATCTACCAGAGACCAGAAACACTACCGTAACACAAATCGCCCCAGATCAGTCTCAACGAAGCCGACAGTGGAAATATTGCGATATGTCATCACTTCTTTCACAATGCCAAAAGAAAATTAAACGAGATTGCAAGACTTTGCTCAGACTGATTTGAACTGATTTGTTTATTTGGAAGGTTCTACTTGATAGGTATCTACTATAATTATGTACGATTCGATCAATCACCCTTCCATGAAACCACACAGTACAGCGATGCAGTTTAAAACTGTAACACGTTCACAGAACAAGCTTTATCTCGCTCAAATGCTCTATGTAAACACGCGAGTGACTGCGACAGCCAGTTGTCAGCTGCATTCCTTTAAACTGCTGGTCTACTGGTACATCGTGCCAGCTTTTATCACAAAGATGTTCACATAAATATTGCGATTCGCGACATACATAAATAAGCCACATAATTTTCTTTACAGCTAACTATTATATTGACATTTCAACACACATTCTTGTTTTAGAAATTGACAACATCTAAAAAGTAGACTTTGTACAGAGTTTCAAAATTCTACAGCAGCTAAATCACAGATGTCATAGAAAAAATAAACTTTCACACTCAGTTACTCTATACATAACAAGTACACTTTATGCTAATTCTACTTCAATAAAGACAGAAATACCTTTGATCATTCACTATGACGTCCACCCGCTGTACAACGTGCTTCGGCATATGTCCAAACTCAGTAGGCACCTCCAATAACTATACATTTAAAAGAATATTAACATATTTGCCGTATCTGCTCGAAGGATTCCGCTCCAAATAATTTATGATTAAATTTATTGACTCTAAATAAATACTTTACACTCGCTTTTTAGCAACATATAGGGAATCTTTCTATCGTAAAATAATAATGCAGCTCTCAATCATTATAATCCACAGTAATAAAATACCTAGAACTTGTAGCATTGCATTCGATAATAAATATCAGAACATCATTTGGCGAGTGACTGCAGACTGTACTGATTGAATACTGCACCCCAGTTAAACGGTTATTTAAAATAATTTAAAATTCACATATTAAAGTCCATATTTGTCACTTTGCTATCACCAGAAACATTTAAACAAAAACTGACCACTATTACGTATTGCATAAATACATTTTTTAACACGCGCGGTCTTAACATAAGACGCGTTACAGTTCCTGACGTACTTCAGCAAAATATACTCATCTCTGTCGCACGTAACGGTGGTGGATAAGTGTGAAAAGGGCATCGTTGATTTGTCCCCGGTTTTCACAAGGAATGATTTGTAAGCTCGCGAAGAGATGCGCAACGAGACAGAAGTACTAAATCCATTACTAATAAACAGTCATGTAAGATTAAGTAATAAATACGTAGAACTGAATAAAATAATAAAATCACCAGCCGCGACATATTCTAGCATCTTATAAATACACCTCCATTGATAGAACTTTCACTGACAATTATTTTTTAAGTAGTTACTACTTAGCCTCACGTATATTTCAACGAATCGGAATTATTGCTTGAGAAATTACATTTGGCAGTGTATAAAATTCATTGTCAATCTACAACCTGTTATACACACTGTATAACTTTCCTAAATCCCAACATGCAGTTTTGGTAAAAATTGTGGGGCATCACCGGTTCCAGAAGAAAAATAACGGTGACATATTCGCTAGGTACCAAATGATACAGATGCAACTTGTTTATAACAATTAATTATGTTACTATACGCAGTTTATTCAAAGGACGACAGTTTATGAATGGGAATTATATAACAAATGCTAGTAAAAATCAACAGATACTCTTCCATCAACAATAAAATCTTCTTTACGTATTCATTGAACAAACTTTCATAGTGTTATAAAATAAAGAACACAACTATTTATTTATCACTTAACTATACTGAATTTCTAATACCATAATCATTCAAAATAGAATAGATGGCTTTGATAAGTAATTACATAAAAATATGAGATGAAATTATAGTGTCGCGAAATAAATATCATTTTTTTACAACTTTATAGTTAGCTACAATAGCAGTTACGCAGCTAATGGTTCACAGATGGCGCTTTGAACAATAATCGTAAGTGCTTAAAATGATAATTGTGATTCACATTGAAGTTTATGTCCGATGTCCTATTTTTAGATAGTTACTGCACAAATCCAGCTATTATATTTTAAAAGATCATGGCAGCAGAAATTTTGTATGAAACTTTGATGGAGGTGGATCGCTTTAAGACGTATTGATGTAATATCACATACCACCAAATAAAATATGAAATAGTTTTACATAATTCCCAATATGACAACGATTGGCCTTCTACTATGGTAAATATACATTAAACCACGAGGCCTCAAAGTAACGATGAATGAGCAGTCCCAATTACTATAGTTGCAATTTTCCATAAAAAAATGTTTAAAAATAAATAAGGACAACGATACGTGAAAGTACCAGGCGTTCATAAGGCGTTAAGAGGTAATCGCGGCGCGTTCGACGGTCGAGGATCACGTGGGAGGGGCGGGCGGCGTGTGGTCGCCGCTGACCATCACCACCGGCTTCACGATCGCCGTGGCGCTCAGGTACTGCGCGTTCACGGTGAGGGGGGTCACGCCCCCTTTCACAACTTGGGTTTCTAACATCTGCAAACAAGACAAACATAACTAGATAGTAAAGCACTAAACTTTGACTTTTTATAATAACGATTACAAATTGCAATAGAATATTAACACCGACACCATTTATGTCCCGTATAATAATACATTTTAGTCTAACAATGTCGTTGTAGTTTATATAATTGTAGATCGTACTATAATTTTGACATTTGAATTGTATATTGTAATATGTTGACATATAAATCTTATTAACTTAATTATTTTGACATTTTGAATTGTATAAATGTAACATTTGTATGCCTAATACGTAATAAATAGCGATCTATACCTCTATTCTACATCTTACTGTAATTTACCTATTACTACCACTTTGACTTAGATGTTGTTTGTTCCCTAAAACGTTGTCCATCACTTCACTGGCTCGGCAATACTAAACTTCCATACTAGCCCACGGTTTTCGTGTCACACTCAGTCACTGACACTGACGTTTAGCAAACCAACCCGTAGACACACAAGACAGTCAGGCGCATACAAAACAACAAATTTCAACAGACTTCAAAAAGGAAGAGGTTATCTATTTTTGATGTTTGTACCTCAGAACTTTGACTGGGCGAACCGATTTTGATATAATAGTTCTATGCTATGGGTATACGTTACCTTATGCGCAAGAGTGTGTTTTTGCAGTAAATGCGCAGTCGGCTGCGACACGACGAGGGGGGTCAGACCGCTCACCATCACGCTCCCACCTTCTGGACAAAACACACTGTTTTTAGACTGTGTACAGATAGAGGAAGAGTCCATTTCATTTTGACTTACGGCTACTAAAGTACCAAGCCTTTACGATGCTAAAATATTGCCTTCAAATCTACCTCAAGTCCGCTGATAAATGCTATCTCAAATCTAAGAAATAATAATAATCAATATCTAAATTTTAGATTTATTATAGTGTACCGATGTCGTTTTAGGTGCATTGCGATTGAAAGTGGATAGATAGTAACATGAGTTGACGGATAGATGGCACCGCGAGGTAAAACATAGTGAATGTTACCTGTAGAAGCGGGCGTAGGTGACGCGATGCCGTTTTCTTTAGGTATCCTATTGTTCTCCCCAATGGTCACACCTAAAATGATAAGTTATACGTAACTGAAAACGTCCTGTCTTTGACAATCAATGATGTCCATTTATAAAATTGGTACATGAAAACAGTTTTTGAACATTTCAATTATTTAGTTGACTGTACGTTTGAAAAAATAGTCATTTTGCGAAAAATCATTTTACGATAAAGGCTTGATGCGAAATAGTTATTTTAAGAAGTAGCTTTTTTATGTCATATACTTTTTGACTTGTGGATTTGTTACGCCATAGTTTTTTTGCGAGGTTGGTATTGATGTCTGGACTCCAGCGAGGTACGCAAGGCTACAGGTCAAGCTATACACTTCCAGTACAAGCTGAACCAGCATCGTGCGAGACTACATTCAACTCGAGGTCAGTGTATACTGGAAATGTATAGCTTGATGTGTAGCCGTGTGTACGTCTAGTATATTGAGAGGATATAGTCACCGTTGGTGTGCATTGGAGCCTGCAGCACTCGAAGCCCGCCGCCGGCAGAGAGCAGCTGCAGCGCGGCCGGGCCTACCACCAGACCTCCGCTGCCTACCACCTGGAAATTTAGTTGTATTGTTGATTTACATTGATTTCAAATCCAATGGGGACATATATATTTATTTATAACATGAAACTATCTTTTGCTCGCGACTCTGCATGGTTTTCAACTTTGTTGGCATACAAAGTAGCCCACGTTCACGCTTTCCTTTTTATAATACTTACTAGCCTTTGACCACCATTTCGTCCACGTAGACTTTTGAAATTATTAAATTATGAAATAATAAAAGTTAGCTTATGTCCCTATACAAAAACATCAAGTCACTCTGACTCTTCGTTACGGTGTAAAGGAATGACAAACAAATAATTTCGCATTTATAATATTAAATAATAATCGATACACGCTTGGGCTTAAAATTCGGAAGTCCCAGGTTCGATTCCCAGTCCCGTCTGTAATTTAATATGTCCGCCTCGTTAGCTATCACCATGTTACCTAAGTCTGCCGCCAAACAGTATGTTTATGTTCCAGTATGAAAGGTACGTAGCAGAGCCAGTGCCTCATTCGCTAGAGGGTACGCACATCATCATCAGCCAGGAAACGTCCACTGCTGGACATAGGCTTCCTAGATGGTACGCCACATCAACCGGTCTCGAGACACTTACATCCAGCGATCTTAACTAGGTCGTCGGTCTGTGTAGTAAGGCGTCCCGGTAGGCGTTTCCCGGTACGCGGTCGCCACTCTTACTCCCCATCGGTTATCCGTTCTTCGAGCAATGTGGCGTGCACGATGGGTGCGCACGCTTACCATCAAAAGCCCTTACCGTCACTTCCCATCCTTCATAAAACACATAAATTATAAATGTGATACTGAAACTATCATCTTCTAGATTTCGATTAAAATATATAATAATATGCATGAACTCGCCTGGGAGAGGGGCACGTGTATCTGTGCGGGATGCACGAGGGTTGTACTCAGCGTACTGGACACGTTCTCCATCGACTGTGTTCCCGGCTGGAAACATTAGCACATTATCAATACAACAAATACACTGTACTCGACCATACTTGGGAATTTAAGCATTATTTTGACAATATTCTCGGAGATAAATCGAAATTGCTGTACTGGCCAAATCCATGCGAGCAGCAGCCGGCAAAAGGTATAAAAATCCATTCCTGTCGTGAACTCATTTCTGTCGTGTAATTTAAAAATGGAACGATGTTTTACTCTGAAAAATGCAACCAAGGAGGTAACTAATCAAAGGTGTTATTTAAATTTCGAACTGACTTGCTAATAGCTGTCTATTGAAAAAGAAAAAATAGTATACAGCAGTATGCCGCAACTTAGTTCCAAATTATTTCACGACAAATTGTATGAAACATGGCAAAGAATCAAAGGCGCTACTAGCGCATTGTTGGCGCCACTGTCCCTACATTATGAATGGCAGAGAATGGATGTTGATTTTGCCCCGTTTGAGATCGAGTCCCGTCTCTTATTACGTAGTATACGTATATTACATACTCTTTGGTATACACTTTAGCGTATGAAAATTGTTGTTGTTTGTTATTGATTTTGAAAAGTTAGTGACAAGATGAGTTCAGGTGAAGACAATGAATGTAATGAACTTATTTTAAAGGCACCTAAAATGTGGTGAAGGTCCGTTCAGTGCATCTACCATGAGTTTACGCTGGCGATAACGTGTATCGTTACCTATCGCTCTGTCCTTGTCACCCGCATCTCGACTGAGCAGCATTTCCGATAGTATTCGATATATGTTATCGACTACGTAAACTCATGGTAGACGCACAGTACGTAGTGCTATATAAACTAGTGGTTGCCCAGTGGTCAAAATTAGACAAAAATTATATTTGAAAAAATCAAAAAACATTATTATCATTATGTACTCTTTTATATAAACTATAAGTGTGCAAAACTTCATACTCCTTAGTAGTGTACGTAGTAAATACAATACTAGTGATTGATCTAATTACCTGGGAGGTGGGGTCCGCCGGCGCCAGAGTGGTCAGCGTGAGGGTGTTATGTCTGGAGCCATACGACGTCCGCACCACCTGCCAACAATAGCGTAAATAACACATAAATCATACACATATACTTGACAATATCACACTAGTACACTGCACTTTGAGCGCACACACCGCGGACACACGATTTTATAACTCGATGGAAACTGAAATAAAACACACCAGCTATCGGCACGTTCCGAGCTGACCTTTTACCATTTACTACAAAACAACAGCTCTAACCCGAAGTCTAGCCCAAGCGGGCGCCCTTAGGCCAGCTACAAGTAAAGTCTTAACCTTCTGAGCACCTTCCGCGCTCGACCAATTTTTCGGACGAATCTTGAAATTATTATTCAAAATGAGATTAACAGATAGGTTCACTACTACTAAATACTTTATAGGCTTGGATAATCACCAGGTTATGCTGCAAGGGATTCCCACTACTTGACAATATCATACTAATATTAAATCCGATCGTTAAATTGTTTTTCTTTGCCCCTTAGCGCCTCGGATTTCCGCCCTAGGCCTACAAGGCCCAGGCCTAGGGACCTCAGTCCCAGCGGCGGGACGTGCACATAAGCTTAAAAGCCTGGCTGGTCTTATCAAAAAACTTAAAAAATATTATTTAAATTCTAAACGCCTAAAATTAAAAACGCCTACCGCCCGTCACTAGCAGACACGTGTCATATCTGTCGACAGTCCCTACCTGTGTCATCGTGTTTTACACAGAAGTGACGCATTCAGGTCGGCTCGCGCCGCGAACACATACTGCGTTCTGATTACGTTTACGCGATTGATAAATTCGCGATTAATTTGTTTTATTTTTCGCGATAATGTAATTCGTTGACACCTCAGGTTATCATATCAAGTTGTACGAAACTCATTCACAGATTACGTAATTGCAAAAATTCAAAATAAACAAAAAACACTCTGCACAAGTTTCTGAAGTTGTTGATCGCAACTCGAAAAAACTTAACCTTACCGGATATAAATTCTTTCGTCATGTTGGCATCACCACTTTTATGTACCTTAATGTTGTTTTTCACCATCATCTCAACTGATGGTAAGTGATATTACGGCCGTAGGATAAAACGACAGCCTTAAAAAGCAAACTATTGATGTCATATAGGTAGACTTACGTCTATACATTCGGTCGTACACCTACACATTATCTAAGCTTACTAGTTTTGTTTCCCCTTCCACACAATGATTCCAATCACATACAATGATTCCAACACCCGAAACTAGTGTTTAAATATAATTTACTATTCTACTAACACTTCTCAATATTAGAATCAAATATTATTACAAATCTCAAAGGCAAAAAACAGATACCAAAATACATTTGTAAACTTCTACCGTTGAATAAATTTCTAATGATCCTTTTGGATCCCCAATCCTTCTAATCCCGAGATTAGAGGAGCTCTAATTTCTAACGGAGTACTAGGGTAGCATACCTGTGAAGTAGTAGGTGTTATCTGTATGGGCAGCGTGCGCAGCTTCGTGCTTAGGTTTAGTGTGCGAGGTGGAGAGGCCTCCATGCGTGTTACTGACCGAGGCGGAGACGAGGTAATCTGAAATCAGCAGGGTTATACTTCACAAACATGGCCTTAATGTTCAAAACTATTAGGTTTGCTTGTGACTTGTGGCCATGACCGACAAAAATCGTACGAGTCATGTGGTTTGTCAGTGCAGTTGAACTCTAGCTGTTTACACACAAAAAAACTGTGTTCTTAAGTAACACAAGGTGTAATTTACATAGATTTCTCCAGTCACCTATCACAAAATACAAGATTTTTATATAAAAAGACGTGATTGAGATGCATATTTTTAATGATACTTACACTTAATACTTGACCATTCATAATTTCATCCTTTTCTTCTGAGACAGTGTCTGAAAAATGACAAGACGACTATTGAAAAGTTGTGTTGTTAAAAAGTTAATGCTTAATAACAACACTGATTTCTTTGTAATTTTATGCAATGACTACAATTGCATTACAGCTATCATCATCAACCGCTGCAAAATCCACTGTTGGACATGGAGACCTCACATAAAAATAAAGGGCAAATTCAAAAGAGGCAGATTCGGTGAAGTAAAGAGAATAAGAATATGAACATATTGCATAAACTATGAACATTCACATGCAATGCATGTAACTTTTCCCGCAAAATAAAATTTTTCAACTTTCCAATCCGTTCAAGCCAAACGCTACGGCTGTTTGTGTTAGTTTCCTACAATCAAATCTAGATGGCGCCACGCGTTATTGAAACAAATGACAACTGTAATACACACCAAGACCGATCCAAAATATTATTGATAGCTATTATTGTTATTATAAACAACTAAATAATAATTAAAATAAAATAATAAAAGCGAAGTGCCAAATATTAAATAATCTCGACCGAGTGTACTAGGAGCGCAGAAGGTTGGTGGATACTAACCTACACGCGGCCTCACAGTCGTAGCTCGGACGGAGACCTCTCGCTTCAACGCGGCTAGCCGTTGTTGCGCGGCGATCTTCTCGCGCGCCAGCCGCTCCATCTCGTGTTCGCACTCGCGCTCCTTGCGACGTAACACCTGTAGACAATGTACTAGGCGATCAGAAACATAAAAGAGTTGCTTTAGATATCTGCTTATCTTTACGCGGATTTACGTACGCCCTCCGTAACCAAATGAATACAAACAGTAAATTCAGAAAGCATATTACTGTTTCGTAATGTAAGGTAATATATAAGGTAAATTGAAGATTTTACGACGGCTTCTCTTTGTGTCATGCATTACTCCATAACAACATTTGGTTCGGGTCTCTACAATAAGTCTTTATTATAACTATTTTTTTTAATTTGAAACAATGACAATTTAGTAACGCTTGTTAACACCTAAGTTTAAACGGACCAAAGTGATGACCAAAAACGTGTTTTTGTTGTAGCAGCCCCAATAGGTCAAGCCTGTAGCAGGGCGAGTATTTTTATTGAAAACACATACAGGCAATTGAAATAAAGTTAAATGCCGTGTTTCACTTTTCTAAAATATGAACTACATTTTATAGTGCGATACGATAGTGAAATGACACAAAGTAAGCACAAGCTTAAATGAATGAAAAATGGTTATTCGAACGACACAAGTTTCATAGTAAATTTCATTTCAAGAGCATAGCTGGCTTTGTTCAGTAATTATCTAAAAATAGGACTATGTCCTGATTATAATATCGGGAAATGAGTCAATCACAATATTCATTTGTACACTTTTTATATCCATCTATAGACCATTTAACTACGTAACTGCTATCGTAGCTTGCATTAAAGCTGTACGTTAAAAGTATTAATTTTCCACCATTAAAATCCGGTGTCCTATTATTGGATAATTACTTATCAAAGTCATCTATTTTATTTCAATAGATTATGGAAAATAAGTTATGTATGGGGGATTCTGAAAGAGTTCCCGTTAAATGGAAGAACGAATACGAACAAGAAATAACACATTACGTGCAGAGATTCAACGGTAGTACGCAAAAAGAGTACGTCATACATAATACTGGTTATTCACTGGATTTTCAATGAATTGCCACGGCTCAACACATGTGTTCATTAAATACATAGTAAGAGTATTTACTTAACAACGAGTAAATGCATAAAACAACACAGATGCGCGTAAACCATTACTGTATAATATGAAACTACGTCAGCAATTGTCAACGATACGAATCTGACGTCATATAAGTATGATATAACAGCATTAAGCATTTAATCGAACATTTACGAGTAAGAAATATTTTTCATCTTAGCGATTATTACTATTCCAAGCTTGTTTTAGCATCATATCATTCACATAGCCACGGCCGAAATTTTGCAAGGGTTCCAACAAAGGTATATAATTTAGGCCCAAAAGTTTTTTTGTCTGAATGCATTCATAGTATTATATAGCCACAGAATTAATTTAGTACTACGTACAGAACAGGCGTTCACTGCCTCCCGCCGAACCGCAATACCTCACCTCTCTCCGTAAGAAAATGAACCAGATACGGATCGTTACTATGGCGCGCAGGGACTTACACACGCGCGTGTATACAAACGTCAATCGTTCGATGTATGCAGAGATCACGACTTTTGCTTGAAGTGTCCGGCTTGTGATAAAGCTTAAATGGAATCACAATCTGAAGCGATAAATGCGTAAGTCTAATCTTCTACTACATAATCTAAACCACAGTGGATTTTCTCACATAAAATTAGCTTGTCCATATAAACTAGCGTCACGGCTCTACCTAGCTAACGTCACGGACTGACATGCTTAGCGTCACAGGTTGAGTTGCCTAGCGTCACGGACTGGCTGTCTAGCGTCAAGCGCTAAAATAGAGCGTCGCTGACTGGACAACCTCCGTTACAGGTTAGTGGTTAAATAGTCTACCCGTGGGTACTTTTGATTCCCAGAGGGTCTCAGCCTACCAGTACTCGCTTGGTGGTAGGGCTAACTACCACCATTTTATGTAAGTCTACCGCCAATAAGCCAATCGTACCCAATTGTAAGGTAATGTGTATAAATAATCTTACCTGAATATACCTAATGGCCGACCCTAATATAGAGAGATTTGATGTTTTCTTATCGTCCGGGGTGGCGGGAAGTTGTCTCTTGAGCAGTTCGAAGCACTCCTTGAGGTGAGCTCGTCTGTTCTTCTCGAGCTTGTTGTGGACCTCGCGGGTGCCGGCGCGGGGGGCGCTGCCGGACCCGCTGCTGCCACTGCCAGAGCCGTTACTGCCCACTGATGGCGGCGATGGGATTTGAGATTGGCTGTTGACAAAAGATTCCTGTTAGATATTACCTAGTAAATTATAAGTCTTAATTTATTCATAGGATATTACCCGGTAATCTTAAGAGGAGAACCTGATTTTTTTGTCTAACTCATGACTTTTTATTAGTGATGCAACGAATACGAATAGGAATATTCGTATTCGCCGAATATCAACTTATTAACGAATATTCGTATTCGCCAAATATCGTGATGATATTCGTAAAGCTACTTTTCTACTTTTGAAATAGCATGGTTAGCAATCGGAACGTCGTCGTCGAGGAAGCTGAAATGGATGAACCAGTTGCTATATTTTCTGGTTTGTATATTTGTATATTAATAGATTCTAAATTAATTTCATTTAATATACTTTATATTTTTTAAGATATATTTTTTAATTAGTTTTTTATTTTTACAGATAATTCGAGTATCAAAAACGAGGTTAACGCTTACCTAAAGCTTCCAAATTTGCTGCCAACCGCTGACCCTTTAGCATTCTGGCGCGAAAATGTACATTTCCCAATTTTAAAAAAATATGCGCAGAAATTTTTTTCGATTAAACCATCCAGTGTGGCCTCAGAACGAATTTTTTCTACAGCTGGAAATATTCAAACCGACAAAAGAAATCGTCTGCAGCCCAACACTTTACAGAAACTTTGTTTTTTAAATAAAAATTTGTCTAATGTGAATTTTAATTACTGAATAAAGCTCTACATTCTACGTTGATTGGATATGGTTTTTTTATTGCTTTGCTTATAACATTTTCATTTATTCGTATTAGTATTCGTATTCGCCGAATATTAAAGTCATTATTCGTATTCGTATTCGTATTCGTAAAAGTGGTATTCGTTGCATCACTACTTTTTATGTAAAAGTGTATGCAAAAACTTGATCCGTATTTATTAAAATTCAGTGATTGATTAACACCGCGTTGCCATCACAAAATGTAGTTCTTCTTGATAATAATACTCACATAACGACTAATAAATAATCAGCTAAATTATTTGTGGATTACGAGTAAACCATCTGTTTGCGCCTCCGCAAACGCAGTTGATGCGCTACAAAACTGAGAAACAGCGCCCTGAGGGCGTTGTTGAATTGGAGGACTCGCAAAGCATTGTAGGACTTCTGTGTATATCGGTATACAGCGAGGTACTTTACAAAGCGTGATCTTGTCTGTGTCCTTGCACCGGGTAAACCTGCAATCCAGCATGTTCCCCAATGTACTTATACTACCTACGTAATGTTCGAGCAACTCCGCCGCCGCCACGCGGGATGGCCGTCACAGAGATAACTACGAACGGCCAACCCAACTCTGACCGTTCATACTGCCCTGGTACTTCGTGTTATCATTCAGTGTCATCCTTTGTAGTTTTGTCTGTTATTGGATTTGTTGTTTTGTGATAAAAAACTCATTTTCTTTCCTATTGGTGCACAATTATTTTTTTCAAAGGTTTTCTGACCCGTGCCAAAATGTATAGAAAAAATTTATGGTATTTAATCGCAATGAAATACATTACAGTTGCAGAAAGCATCTAGTGGCCACCTCCGTCATTTTTAGGAGGACCATCTGATGAAAAAACTGAGCCCTTTATAATCAATCTCACTCTGGTATCGGTATGTCTGTATGAATTTTTCATCCATTACGTTACAATAAACTTCAAAATTCATTACGAATACAATGTGACCTTTTTTTGTTTTTGGATAATGTATTCCTTCGTACCTCAAAGAATGCTTTCACACGTCTAGACCTCGTATCCTCTGAATCGCTCATACGACACAGCTACTTACAGCTTCTACACTGACTTTTTTACCACGCAAAACGTTAGGTTGTGGAACTATAGCCCCATTCAAATTTCACCGTAAATCGCATCTTTTAGCATTTAGTTTTACGTTTTAGTACTATTACATCGATAAAATAAGGCAGATTTTGTCTGTCTTTCATTCAAGTTTATTCAAGTATATATTTTGACATTTGTCTCAAAGGCTGGTAGAGATCGCTCTTAGCGATAAGTTCGCCTGTAGCGCATTTATTTTAAATTGAATGTTCCATTTTATTATGTATTCAGTGTACAGTAAAGCGAAATTAAATTGAATATATTTTATAACTGTTATATATAAAGTTGCCGCTGGACTCTCTATGCACCCTGAAGTTACGGTAAATTTTGGGTAACATCACTTAATATCTTCAGAAGTATCTTGTACGACTGATCCTCGGACGCGTATCGTATATATTCTTAGTGTCGCCCCTGAGAGGGCGTGGCCGCGTGGTAGCCCTCATCAAATTACAAAATACGGTCCCATATTGTAATTTGTGTGATCATTGAATGATGCATGTTGACACAGCAAGGATCTATCGCTCATTGAATAACAAAACTGCGCCGTTAATATTCACTAAGAGACTGTTGATATCCGAACCTTGACAGCGTTTTGTGGAGAAAACATTTGCCAACAACAAAATTGACAACTTTGAAACGACTAGTCGTATCAAATATTACAACAAAATTCAGGAAAATTAGACAATATCAGACTTATAAACTAAAGGGTCGGCTTGTTTACGGAACGTCAAATGACGCGTTTAAGCATAATTGCTTCGTTTGACATTCGTGCGACGTGCCTCAGGAAGGCCTGTAGCATACAGACAGGGAGCAGAAAGAATGTTCAGCCACCAGGATCTGTCTGTATATTTGTTCGAACATCATACAAAAAAATACAGACTCCATTTTGAGAACGTTTTTTGTTTAAACTTTAAAACATGTAAATGGAAATTATTTTACGTTCTCACTCACTGGGATGACGGTAGAGAGATTATCTCCGGCAGAAACACTATACCAATATATTGTGAGCTTTGATTTTATATAAATACATATTATAGAAGGGTCAATTTTGAGTGGCCTTTTCTCTGGATGCCACGGGGTGAGTGTTAAGGTGGTCATTTATTAAAATTATTCACTTTTAGTTCTGGGTCAGCCATTAACAGAAAAAAAATCTCAAAAAATTTCGCAAAAATATACTAAAGAACTGCTTCGATGTCACACGTCTTATATGCAAAATTTTAACATTTCTAAATTGTAAGTATTAAAAACATATACTTTATGTACAGGTTATGTACTCTTGTGATTACATACGAGTACAACACAAATAAAATTAATACTTTATCTATACATTCCTTGTATTGAATCATAATACAGCTACCAGGGCAATATAAGGGCCATGGAGTGGCCATGGATATGATAGTCAAGGATGCGCATACATACATATTCCTACGACGACCCGGTTACATTGATCGCGACATTCATTTGAATTGAAGATTGTTCTAGATTTATCTAATAAAGTCAGCGGACAGATGATACCTCGATGTGCAGTTATGGTTGCGAACAGCTGTTTGTAATAAGATGATGTGACATAATTTGAAAAGGTGTCTCTGTAGAAATGCACAAAATCTCTGAAGAAGAATTTATGTATTGTAGTTACTCGTATAAAAAACGGACCTCAATGGACTTATGACTCTAGTCCTCAAATAGTACATTACTGCAACGGCCAGCAAAATAGGTACAATTTTCTTTTCTATTACAGCTCTTGCGGTCTCTTGAATTTCAGGTAGCGATAAAGTAAATTCATCATATTCATTGTCTTCTTTTGAACTCATTTATAATCAACAAATACAATTAATTTTAAAATCAATGACGAACTTAATTTTTCACGCGCCAAAGTTTTCATTAGTTTTACAATTCCACAATTTTCATTTTAAACACTTTTTTCTATTGTTCATAGCGCCATCTATGAACTATTAGCTGCGTAACTACTATTGTAGCTAACTTTAAAATTGTAAATTAATGATATTTATTTCGCGACACTATAATTTCGTCTCCTATTTTTAGATAATTGCCTATCAAATCCAACTATTCTATTTTAAAAGATTGGCAACAGAAATTTTGTATGGAAACATTAGGAGAGGGATAACGATAATGCGCACATTTAGAAACTACATGTATGTAAGTTGTACCAAAATCTACTAATAAACTAAAGTGAAAATTAGAACATTAGAAAAATTAACTAACAAAAGCGTGCAGTCCAATCCGATTGCGAATCAATTGAAAATATCAACTGCGCGCGGTTGATTAAACATCGGTATTTGACAGTATCATAAATAAATATAAACAATACTTTTTAGTAAATTACTGAAATGTACTGGAATACCTGGACTCAATTTTATTATTTGCCTAAATAATGCTGAATTTAAAGTACCCATCATAAAAACAAGTGTAAATTTACATGGGGAATTCATATTCTATAATTAACGCGAACAAAAATAACTAAAAACCGATTTCAACTGGCTTAAAAATGTTTACCCTTAGAGATAGAATTGTCTGGGTACACATTTGGTTTTTGTTGATTTTCTCAAAAAGCGCTCAATCAATTTCGATAAAATTTATACGGGACCACCTCTGAAGTATGTTCTACCAATCAAAAAACGATCATCAAAATCGATTCATAATTGGCGGAATTATCGCGTAACATAAATATATATAAAAAAACAGAATCAAATTGAAAACCTGCTCCTTTTTTGAAGTCGGTTTAAAATCAACACCACACGGCTAATGTTTTGTCTTCGTATAAGACATTATTATAAACCTATAATATCCATATATTATCGTATATAAATCCATCGTCAATATTAAAAAATATTGCAAAAGTATTGTCAGCCCTAATCGTAATTACAGTTCGTTTTCCCACAGAGTAATTATACACAGTAATGTACAGTTGGCTGGAACGACTCGCTACAGTACAAGGTAGTACATGAAACAAATAATAGGCATTTTCCATGACGCCAGTTGCATAAAAACAATCGTATTGAATAAAACAACTTGGTGATTCAGTTCAGTCGGGTGATTTCAGTTTCAGTACAATGCAATGGTGAGATGGGAAGAATTCTGACCCCAAGATGGACTGACGACCTGGCAAAAGAACAATTTCCGACGTCCTTTACCAATGTATTTTCTTCTTCGGATTTTACTGAAAATTACAGGACATATTCTCCCCCTTAAACCATTCTGGTCTCAACGGTCTCCTCAGGATGTTTTCCTTCCCTGAAAACCCAGCAGTATTACTGTATGTACCTATTATTACTTATGGTGTATTGCGCTATGACGTAGATTGCATAAAAACAATTTAATTGCACGAAACGAGTCGCTGATTCACTCTTCACTATTTTGTGTACCCAATAGAGGCTAGTGGGTTATCTCGCAGAGCATTTCAATTGTTTTCCAACATATTTTCTAATTTTAACTCAATAGAAACAGAGACTCTTGGTTTCTTGTTTTTTGTCACTGAAGCTTTTTATTTTTCTCAAATTTATCTCGTCTCGTCGTAAAATACTATAACTAAAATAACTCACTATTTCTGAAAAATCAAATCAAATCAAAATTCTGCGATCGTTCAAACATCCAAAAATGTAAGCCAAAAAACCTAACATCGTCCGGTGGCGGCTTGCGTCATAGTGCGAATCCCCCAGCTGTTTCAGACACCGGCGGTACTAGGAGAACATACCCATGACTGTTGCTCGTCGTACGCGGCCTGGAATGTTCTTGTACAAAGTCGAGGAGGAGCGCGGGGGGCGCTGGCGCTTGCTCGGCGGGGGGCGCCGGCACCGGCGGGACCGGCGACGTCGGCCGCACTACGCCGTTGCTGCGCGGCGTCACCGACAAGCCCGTCACCACTCGCACCGACACCGGCGACTTCGGCTCCTCCTCTGAGAACAAAGAACGCACCGTCAGAACGTAATATCGATTATGAAAATATCACGATCCCCGACATAAACGTACACCGCAGTCGGTGCGATCCGCTCCCACGGCTGCCGAGCGGTCGGCACTTGTCAAACCCGTGTCAACCGCTCGTCGACGGCTGCAGTCGGTGGCGGTAAACTACCAGGCGAGCATAACAACACAAGAGTTCAATGTAGCCGCGAGAACGACACCTCCTTATCGGAGTAAGCGAGACAGCTAATCCACCACAATCGCCGTTTATAACCAATTTCAAGATATAATGGACCCTAATGCGAGCTCATAACAGTTTAGAACAGTTTGTAGTAGAGGAATCAGTCACGCTGCAATGGCGAGCGAGATAGAGAGCGCCATGTGCTTGCTTTACGAAAGAGACGGACAATGGGGCGTGGTTTGTCGGTATCGTGACGTTTGCACATGTGGTTGTACGCGTGGTTTCTGGTTTGACGTTCGCGGTTGCCACGCCGAAAATCAGCTGCTGGCAGAAGTTGCAGAAAAAAGCGGTCGCGTAACCGGTGTTCCGTAAATACTCGCGAGCATGTTGTTTTCTGTTTGCAAGTCGCTCAGTGCGCGTCTCTATTGACTTTGTAACTACGCTTTGCCTTATTGAATAATAATGTGTATCAATGTGTCTAGATGAGCATAAGTATGTCTTCTAAAACCCTGTGGATGTGACGTTCGTTCAAACAGCATTTATATGCAAGGCAACGATACCATATACAACATGTATATGGTATCACTCCGAATATTGTTCAGATGAGTTTAAACCTCTAAATTCTCCTCGAACAACAAAAGCATACAGAATGACAAATAAAAGGTCGAATGTTTGTTACAAGGAATAGGAATACTTACAAGTGTTGTATTTGGTTATTGACCGATTGAGCACGAAAGCGGTATGAATTAGAATTGCTCAACCGCGTCTGGAGGTGCCCGGGTAAAGAGTGACGACCTCGTGACTTTGGCGAACACCGCAAACTTTGTATCTTTGTACTGTATTGTACAGCCTTGTGGAATTTACAGCCTTTGTAACTTGGTACTACTACTACCACTAGGCATTGTACATTTTACAATAGATTGAACTATAAATAGATTTCGTCTAATATAGATTTCTGCAAAAAGGTAAACTTTATCCAATAAAACGTTTACAAATGTGTTTAAATATTGTTTGTTTTAATGCAGCTAAAACTTAAACTAATTTAAGAAATAATTACTGACAATTAGTAACCAATTGAAAAAAATCTATGAACGCACTTGTAGAAGCCGTTTCTACATACAACAAATCACAATTCTTGTAACATCAATGACAGCCATAGTGAAGCGGATGAATGTTTATTATTACTGTTTTTATATATATATCTGCACTTTGTTTTGTACGACAGACGATAATGTAGACTAGAACGTAAAGAATAAATCTCACATTGGATAAAGAAAAATTCATATCAAACATTTGAAGAATTACAAACGTACCGTGCGAAGGATATGCTTTTTATCAAATTACAATCATATCTAAATTTCGTTTCAAATAAAAAAGAAATAATCATAAACAGAAACATCAAATATCTTAGTAAAACCAACATAAACTCATAACAACACAACCTTCAAATTGCAATGCACTCAGCTTAGAAATACCAGGACTTCATCAAGGTTCTATTAGTGCTATAGTATTGTTTCGGTGTTTGCAATGTGGTGGTGGCTGCAATTGAAATGTTACCATTACCGGTTGTCCAAATCCAATATGCCATCAATTAAAAATAAAAGTAATTTTGATTTCTCACACATAATGGTAAATTTCAACGTTAGTGACGTCTAAAGCCCTTAGACGTTTTTAAAGGCCAGCTGCTTACTAGAAACAGGGGTAGAATATTCTGGAACGAAGACCCTACAGAAAATCCAACCAAGAAGAAGCGATCGACTGGATTACATAGGAACTGTAAACAAACGAGATAATAAATACAGTTTCTTATTACTAACGAAAATTTTTCACTTCCGTCACCTTCTATATTCGAACTGAATTTCAGTTAGTAAAAGATTTTAATTCGTTGTGTATGTATGACGTAAATCTGAACCCGTATTAATTGTATTTTGAATTGTAATGTCTCAAGCAGCTGGAAAATTATACCACTATGACAAGGAGTGTTTCTAAAAATAGATGTGATATACGGCTATCCTGCTGTCCTACTATGTCATTTAGATTCTGTTATATCCAAAGTATGGCTGAAGTCGTTGGAATTGATGGATACTATTTTGCAATTGTAGAGGTGGAGGTTCTATTGATGGTAAGGTATTTTCTATGTCCGCCTAACTTCAAACTGCAATATTAATTTAATATCACTTTTGTTTTTTTGTTATTTTATGTAAATATTTATATTTATCTAGCTTAAGTTAAGTTTAGGAACAATAATGCTATGCAATGTAACCTATAATCAAAGAATACTTAACTATCTATATGTATTGATAGTTAAATTTACCGATGTTTTGATAAACTCTAGTTCTAAGAATAATTGAGATAAAGTTCTTAATCTCATTACCTTCTTTATATTGTTGTCTATATTCACTGTCACATGCTCTTTAACTTTTATTATTATTCATGTTTCATATATAAACTTACTCTAGACTTCTGCAGAACTGTATCCACTTATCTATTTATATTCATTATTATTCAAACTGTATTGTTATATATTTCTTTATTTACTTCTGCGTGCTGCTTGCTTAGTTAATATTGTAAAACCTTTCTCTTGACCTTTCATAATTATAATTTATGTAAACCTTAGCGAGAATGTTTATGGCAGCAGATTGATTTATTATTGTATCATTTATTTTTTTAAGACTAAAATATAATATTATTTCTCCAAAACTGAAAACAAATCAATAATAAAGCGACATTTAGGAAATAGATACATTTTAGCAAACATAGAGGAGGTTGGCTTATTGGCCGTCTGTCAGCAACCAGGCGCACAGAAGAGGTAGGGTGGTTATGCAAACGGGGTGGGGTCCGCTTTTGTGCGTCACTGTTCTTCTAGTATCTTCAGAAAGAAAGTGGTGGGTGGCGCGGCGCATCCTTCAAAATCGTTGTGCTTAGGAAAGTCGTCCTAAAAACAAGGAACTCGCAGCAAAGTCAACGAAAATATTTTCCTCCCCAACCACAGACGTAGCCGCAAATCTGTAGATTACACAATTACTTGTTCATAATTGAATTGAACTTGTTATTTACTAGATTCGTAATGTGTACATATATTTCAGATATCATAATTTACAATTTTTATTTTCTCCTTGTCTGACCCAACAGAATTCATGCCATGTCGTCATGTTCTTATATTACCCCAGTTTTCTTTCCATAAAAATCTTACTTATATTGTGAATGAAAAAATAACCAAATCTTTTCAGCTTAATTTTGTTGAGCCTAAAATGCCCTAATAAAAATTCCCAAAACTAAATGAGAAATTGCTGTAGTCATCAGATTTTGTTGATATTATATTATATTTATTAAATTCGTATTTAGCTCTATATTTACATATGTATATGTATAAGCTTGTTTCAAAACATAGATTAACAATTGCCTACTATAGCAGTCAGGTTACGTATAGTAAGTGTCATGTAGTTGTTGTTTTTTACATGTCTATACAATACCTGGCATGGCCACTCATTATTATGCCTCATACTGGAAGTAGGAACAAGGAAGTTATATAGAAATTATAACTGCTGACAGAATGGCATTAATTTTCCTAGTAAATAAGTTAAACGTTATACAAAATAAAAACAATAAAAAATATAGTCCGAAGTCCGAAAGACAACCAGAATTAAAGAATGGTTCGAATATATTGTAGAAAGTCACGTCATCTAAATAATAACTTAAATGTTAACAACTAGCTTTAAGACGCGACTTTGTTCTCATGTAATCAAATTTACCGGTATAAAAATGTCATATATTTGAATCCAGAACATATTGTACGAATATCTGCACAAATGAGTAGGATTAACAATTTATAATACAGACCTTTATTTAACTACTATCATGAAACACTGTGCAGAGACTACTTATCCGAGACAGCAATAAGAACAACAGAAAAACTCTTGCTTAGCGCTGATCGCCTGGTACAATGGCGCTTGGTCGCGCGCGCATTCAGCTAACAAAACCTGCAAAACACACGAACGTGCAAAATGAGACCCCAGTAAACCGGTATCAATGGTCTCCGTAAAGATCGGACCGGTATCTGGAATACCAACGCGCAGCCTAATAAAAAGCTGGGTGATAAAAAGTAAACAACATGAATGCTGAAACCAAGAGGTTTGTGGGATTTTATATCTGTTTTCAGAGTGCTTACTAGGAATGTCGACATTTTTCAATGAGTTGTTTACGAGTGCTCCACCGCATACAGTTACAAACGTTATAAGGACCTTGTTTTCTAATGATCGAGTAGCCGAATTGGATAAGGCGTTTCCAAGTTTTCCTTCTTCCTCTGCAGTTTCAAAGAAACAAAGCCTTGCGAAGCTACATAATCACGTATAAATCACAATTCATCAAGCGATAAAATTCATATGATAGAATGGCGATACTAATAGGAACACCTACTACATGTAAAGGCCGCGTTATCGAACGTAGGCGCTCGCTCACAAATTGAATACCCATGCGTGTGTGCCTTGAGAGAGGAAACTGGTACGTGGCTTTAGGGTGGGGGGCCTGGAAGTGATAACTGGGTGGGGGAGGTTGGTAAAGAGAAGGGAGTGGCTGTGTTAGTTTCTCGACTGGGCACGTGACAAACCATCACGCGGCCCGAGTTGCTCCGACCGCTTCCGATGCATCCAGCCTGAGCGGAGACGCGGATAACATACGTTCGTCTTGTACTATGGACGTTTTACTTTACATTTAATTTACCACCACCTGAACATATTCAAACCAGAATACGAATGCACTGAATTCTACAGGGGTGCACGAATTATTGCAGAGTAAAATGTTTTTGAATCGATCAAAAGTTATGGAGAATAACTTGAACTACAGAACTTCGAACGTCAGCTATAACTCAAACCACCATTTTTTTAAATAAAGAAATAACAAATTTCTAGAAACGTTTACATAACAAGCAACCAAGTAAAACAATATCTAAAAATTAAATAAAACAAGTCGTTCGTTCGAGTTACCAGGGACCGATGAAAACATTTCGAGGTAAAGGTTAATGGAACGAAAATTGATTTGGGATTATCAACAACGGCTTCGATAGGTGAAATCTTAAAGGCATTAGTTGCTACATTGATGTAGGTCAGCGACTGCGTCCCATCGCGGTCCCATCCCAAGGAATTCTGAATAGTTTATTTAATAGTTCCCCATGGAATTGGCAGAACGATCCTATACAAAATATGAGTACTTGGGAAGGATTTATTAGGCTTTGCATCGCGCAAATTCATAAATCTACTTCTGCTGTATGTATGTTAATTCAATTTTGGACCTCTTAACCTTACTCAAGTCACGTCTTATTTATCAACAATGATATAATTGCGTACGCACTCGTTTCAGTGTGTGTATTCAAATACTTTTATCGCGACGTCATTGACCTCGTAAATATCAACGCGAGACGCATGCAATACACATTTTCCATAACATTCGTGTTCGCATGTGTGCGCGAGAGCATAAAGCAAAACATTTCACGTGATATTCTCAGTTCCAATGCCAGTGGATAGAAGCGTCAAGATAATGCATATTACAAAGTTATAAAGATGTACTCGTGTGGGTTTGCGTTAATTCATGCGGCGAATTTAACCATGGAGACGGCCATTACTTTCACAAAAATAAACTTAGCAATAATTTTATTAGATTTTAGTCATGATGCGTTAGTGCCAGTCAATATGGCCAATAGCCATAGGAAGCGAGGATCACAAAGACATACAGAAATAGATAAACGTACAGTTGAAACTTGTTATATATATTATGTTACTGGGATATCAGCCCACGTAGAAGTTTACCGATAGCTCTCATTAACAAAGGTCATAGCTTCTAGACAAGAGATAACGCGTTCTAACATGGCAACAGCAGTACTGCGGAGCGAAAGTGTTTACAATATTATGATGATTCTGCTTACAGTAAATCAATTAGCAGCCTAGAGCGGCACTATTTATTACGAATGTCATAAAAAATGCGACCACGTGTTAGACTGTAGAAGTCACCATAATATATCAAGACACGTAACGATCAAACTGTTTTACTTTACAACAATAGAAGCCTTAGTTCCTGAAGTGACTAAGATTTTACCGAAGTGATTAAATCAAACAGCATAAAATACTAGTATAAATGCAAATTTCATGGTCGTTGAAGACGAATGTTGTTTGATAGAGAATTGCAGTGTTGATCATATTGTTCATGTCCACTGACGTCAAAACTTTGAGCTAGCTGTTGTGAATAGTTATAAGTTCTATAAGTCCAACCTAGTAATGTTAACCAATTATGGCATAGATTCGGATTGACATTAATTTTGATCTAATTGAATTTAAACCTCTTATTATTGCTGTCAAAAACACTATAGTAGCACCTTTTCATATTACGTAAACATGTTCTATTTTGTACTGCAATTTCCAATTTAGTGTACCTTTAAAATGTGCAAAGAAGGTGCTAGTTGAAATGTCCTACTAGTAAAAAGAACCCACAAATGATACAAGTAATGGCGTGCCAGTTCTTCCAAATAATCTGTGTTTCTTATTTATCTTGACGACTTTCAACAAATCAACAACACTTTGGTGCGATTAATTATTAATGTGGCCACAAAGCTAAGAGATGTCTTTATTTATGCTTCGAACATTATACATAATCTAAGAATAATCTAGAATAGGTTCGTCGTTCTCTACTTCTTTAGTAACAACTCCTTGACACGAGGCATGAACATCCGCAAACAATCGCTAACGTTAAGTATTTAATCTCATAAAAACTAAACAATAATTATTCTGTTGGTTACGCAACTGTCGGCCTGTCAGTTGCCGAGACGTGATACTACGTAGCTGTTATTGGATTATGTGACACTGTCAGAGTACGTCGTCCGTCAGTGCTTACTTACGTAAACTAGCTTCCCTGTAATAATATATATTACTGAAGTCAAATCTGACTAGGATGAAGTTGAATCACAGCATAGCCATCCGTGTTTAGGGTATAGAAAATGAGATCGGAGAAAGAAAAAACTTGTATTCAGTTTCCGGGTGAAGAACGCTACTGTAAATATTTGTTGAACAAAGTCTTGTTATTTTATTACATATTCGTAGTTGGGTAAAATACATGTTAGGTCGTTGGAGGTAGTATTTAAAACCAAAGTGTGTATTCAAATCATTTTTATTTAAATCGGGTTATTTTTTCAGTAAAAATCAGTGATTTAATCGAATGTGTTTAATTATGCTGTCACAGAAATCAACATCAAATATTTTAGGTCTGAGAAGTCAATATCGTTATTATAATGTTGAACAACAATAAAAACTGATTTCCAGCCTTTTCAATTCCCATTCTGTTTCTTAATTTACTAGGAACAATTCCAAATTCTTTTTCATCTGTCAGTGGGAATTATGTTTGTGTCTAATTAACACACCAAAAAGTGACTTCATTGCTTATTTGTATTTCTTTTGAACTCTGGCGAATATGGCAACTGTACGATAAAATAATAAAAAAGTGCTTTATTGGATTTTTTATATTTTATCCAACCCTGTTTAAAACTAGTGCACATTGGATATATGCATACTGAGCTGATATTACCAATGTTTACTCGTGATTAATTTTCAATTGCTTACTAACATGTATTGTGCTTTCAAAAATTATTGTGTTACAAGTAACTGTGGATCTACAGAAAGGATATTAGCAAATACCGCCGTAACGATAATACATTGAATTCACGTATCTACAGGCAATTGGACTACTTAATTTAATTACGCTTCGATAATTAACTGTTGTCAAGCTACCTTAATTACAAATACGCCAGGTTAGTGACCGAAGAAGTACCTTCACAAATCTTGCACCTATACGTCGATGTGTTTATATTATTTGAGTAAACATATTCAGTCTTACCACAAAAAATATTTTAACTCATCAGTTAAATACCAGTTTAGTTAGACAGTATTAAAAAGATAATCACTGCATAGTCACACATACACTTCTTTTACACATATATTTAATGCCTTACATACTATATAGGGCTTTTCTGAAAACCAGCGCTATGGCTACTGCCATAGCAGATGCTGAGATTAGTTTCTGTTTCTGTTTTCTGTTTCATAGACAATTGTTTAATTTTGTTTACCACAAAACCATATCCAACGTTTGTTTACTTAGGCACGATTTATCTTGACGTATCTTTATTTTATGTTGACACCTCTAGAAAACGTTTCATTGAAAGCATTTTTTTAAATTTAACATAATTTTTATTTATCAAATTGATTTGATTCAGTAATTTCTACATTATAAAAATATACGAAATATATACTTTATGTAATATATAAACGCACGCTTGCTTTTGTTGCCGTACATTTGGTGGATTGACAATGCTAAACTTTTTTAAATAAACAATTTTATACATCCAATGGAACGTGATTTTCACTGACATGAGGTCAGTGTCAGGTGTCAGGTTAATTTTATTCTCTCAATCGAATCTGTGAATCGAATATTAAAATTGAGCTATAGTTTATGCTATCGTGAGGAATATCGTCCTTAATTATATCAACGATTATTCGTCTCGAGTCATGCGTGGTTTCGTGTGGACGTGACTACGTTTATTTTATTATAAATTGCGAAGCGTGGCGCTAGCCGCTGCGACGTCAGCGTCATGGGCGAGGAAAAACTCGTGGCGAACTCCTCGTGTTCCTGCAACAGAAGCTGGATGTGATGGACGAAGTCAGAGCGTTGCAGATATGTAAGTCAAGCTTCAGCGAGGCTGACATAGCTGCGGCGAGGAAGCTGCAGTACGCGGCTCTCAATAAGAGCGACCAGATGATGTCACACAGACGTGAAGGGACACCGAAGAGCCTGCAGGATATCATCACTGTGCTTAAAGAGACCGATCCTGACGTCGTGCCTACGTTTGTAGCGAAGGAGTTGCACAAGCTGCCTCCCGTCACCGTGACCATGTCGACGTCACCAGCCTCCTCAGCCTCCAGTGAAACAGCTTGCTGCTGGACACAAAGAAGCTGAATCACCGCGACGTGATTTTGCTTCAGTGGTTTTCGTCGCTAACAAACGAACTGTTCAAGCCCAGCAGCCGGTGTTACCGAAGGCGCAGACGACCACGAGCCAGCAGCGGACGCGCGTCCGATTTGATGACACGGACGAGGATGTATTTCAGAAAGTCAAGACGAAAAAGGCGTACCGTAAACGAGTGACTCGGAACCGCTGCGGAACCGCACCCACAGGGCCCAACTACCTGCTGCGCGCTGAAGTTCCAACCACGGCCACGTATCTGTCACGCCTACATTTCATCACCACCATGCAGGACGTCACAGAATATATATAGCAGAGGTCCAACTAGACCGTGAGGATGGCGCAGCTGGAGTCACGCCACGGTACATCATTCAAGTCGTTCGTGGTTCGAGTCCCGACCTGCAAGCTGACCCGTCGCTTCAGAGGAAAGATAGCGACCAACACCACCAGAGCGGCACCAACGTGCCATAGTAAATAAGTGTGCAGAATATTTTTGTAGTGTGTAGTAGTTTAACTTAATGTATTTTATTGTATTGTATATATCCTTATGGGTCATTGTTACCTGAAATAAATGAATAATAATAATAATTTCCCCGAAAGTTTTACTAAATCTGTAGCGTTTTCGAAAGTTGCGCTCGTTGTAATGTTCAAATGTATTTATTCGCACTGTTAAAACGGTCACGATAGTTGTCCATTAATTCCACTCAAAATCATTAAAATCAACAAAGTCTACGAAATCTATTGCGAATTCCGGCAGAGAATGTTATGACAGGCTACAATTCAAATTAAAGTTTTATGTTAAGAGGCTATCTTGGTAAGACCACGTGGCCGCGTTCAAGGTTGCATTGTTTTGTAGCTGTCCCTCTCCGAGCCCTATCCTACCCGAGCTCGTACGGTGAGACAGCATACACTACGCGAAGTTATCAACCCGTTATTTGGATGTTTCGTAGTCCAGTGATCATTTGAAGGATACAGTATATTATGTAGCCATTTTTTCAATACAGTATATTAATAAAATTTCAGATGTCGGTGTTTTTTCCAAATTGTTCTAAATTAATTCATACTCTTGTAAAACAGGTTCAAAGTTGGGGCTTTTTATTACCGAAAAATACAATACTTTGACGCCCTGTAACTCTGGAAGTATATATTTAAACGAAAATCTGACTCACCACCGACACAGATATTTGTTTCTAGATTGTGCCTTGAAAATTTCATAGATTTTCATAGCTTAATACTCAAAATATGACTGGACTACGTTTGTATGGGCGCTTTGACAACAGCATACCCTCTTTTAAGCAGTGTCTAAGCTGACATTGGCTAAACATGCATTTGTGGTAACATTTTTTCAAAACGTGTGTCTAAAGCTTGTTTATCTTTTTTGTGGTAAGACTGATTAGGTATATGTTGCCCCACAGAAAGGTCAGGGGAATACACTACTTCATTCCGGATATGATTAGAAAATGGTACAAAGTAACTTTGCCGAAGGTTATTTTAAGCACTAAAAGCCACAGATTTCATTTACCACTATTTTTAAATTATAAATCTATTCTAAATGGCGTAAGTAAGACTCATCATCATCGATCGATACATTTATGAACGGTGTTACTGAATTAAATAAATACAAATACCGTGCCTTTCAATCCTAAAATAAATAACTCTAAGGTAAAGTTGTACCTTTTTCTAGCCTTATCAGTGAATGGAAATAAATTATCTAAGTGGGTGCGACGGACCCCTGTACCGTACGAATATTGATAAGAGTAAAATGGAAACGCTAATATGGAATAAAGATGTTTACGAAGTTCCGACTTAGCGCCATCTGTTTTGCACCACAACCAATCTGTTTATTCAATTTATATCGACCATAACTTCCTAATTTTTAAAGTGGTGATGAGTTTTCGAACATCGTGGTTTTTCATCACTTGTCACGAAACAAACGCTTTATCAATATTATAATTCGCTCGACCCGACTATCGGAATCAAAGTCTTTTATTTACAACTATTAAAACAGCCTACTTGGGAGGCACCAATCAATGTATGTTTATCGTTTGAAACATGGCGTTCACCTAGGAAATATAATATTATAACTACCTAAGGTCGTGATAGCCTGAATGACTGAGACATACGTGAGTAAGAAGGCGTAACAACGTGCTCGCTGTGGCCTTCGTGAGAGGTGCGCCTTGACGGTCCCAACAACACACGTAAACCCCAACGTGTTTACTGTTTCATTATCCTCAATTTTTATGCAGTCCAGGTCAACTATGTCATCATCAAGGGAGAAACCTAGAGCTATTATTTAGCATACGTTTTTTATTAACATAAACTTCCCTAGCCGAAAAACTGCATGTCTTCAATAATTTTTAGGCAAGCATGTAAGTGAGATTGTGGTCAAATGCAAATTGTAAAAAGCTACTAAGTAAACAAACGGGCGGTACAACAGAGTCCCATTATTACAATGGCTACTTAGAATGTAAATAAAGGACCCTTTGGTAATAATATTAAAATAAATCCACGAGACACTTGCTGACCGCCACGATTCAATCTGTTGCCATAATAAAGAACAAAAACCGGAACGACTAGTAGTTTTTGTCCAACGGCTGCCATACATACTCAAGAAACATACCATTTTTATCAGACGGCTCCAAATATCATCATATCATAATAGGTATAGTTTTCGCAATATTCACGACCAGATAATTAAGCTGGAATAGATACGTGTTTCTCGGTATTTGTTGTGCAAAAACACGACGAGGTCAGCCGACAAGGCCCCAGTTGCAGGTGCACAGCCGGGTCGAGTGTGGTGTAGTACCACTGTGGATGTATTTTCGATACAGCAAAAGCATAAATCAGGCATAACTCCATAATTCCAACCTCATTTTATGTATGCCGACATCAAAAATATGAAATGACGCCGTTACTCAATATGTCAAAAGATATTTTATTCATGTCTCAGCTGACTGAGCATCGACATTTACGAAAATAAAGTTCGATGTAAAGCTATTACTCACCCAAATATTCCTTGATCCACTTCTTTTTAGGGGGAGCCCTTGTGACCTTTTTTTCCTTCGCATCCACCTTGACGGGGTTGAAGCGTAGGCTCGAAGTGGAGGGCCTGTTAGGTTCTGATAGCCTGGGACCATTGGCCAGGACAGTTGCCATTTGGTGTGGGGACGCGTACCCATTTATAGGTTTCGCTTGTAGTTGCTTATAAGCTTTCAGTGTTATAGGAATTGGCTCAACGAGGCTGCCGAACTCTGTCTCCCTCGTGTTGATTGCGATAGTGTGGACCGCTTCTGCATAGAAGTTGCTGGGGGTCCCCATAGCTCCAAATAGTTCCGGCTCCATACGACGGCCCTGGTAGCTGGCAGTGCCCAGTGTCACTTCGGTGGTTTCCATAAGTATACCCATTCTACGACGGGGCAAGGTAAACGCTAACTACAACTACACGTCCCCATTTTTATAAATGCGTCCTGTACATTTTAAGTACGATTTGCTCAAAGTTCCAGGATTAAGCTAATCAACGTTTTAGTAACACTTTTTATTCATGTTCACTTGGTCGTTCTGACATTGTGTCAACTGTATCTGTGTATAAGAGAGTTGTGGTAATTGCGGGCACGATTGCGTGCGACGTTCAATCCGGTACAAACGGTAGACAGTGATTATTAGTCTGGTTCCCGTTTCAACAAGAATGAAGCAACTTGTTCGAACTTTATATTGTTGGCTTCACTGAGTTTCGGATCTCATTACGCAGTATATCTTGCACAACGATAAACAGTGAGCTTTAGAAAGTAAAGTTTGAAAGAACTCTTACAATCAAAAAAGTAGAAAATAGAATTTGCAATACGTCGACAAAGGTAAATCGAAATGAAAGATTCGAGATCAGTCTACAGACGTACTTGAACGGACCACCGAGCAAATGAATTTTCTAAAAGATAATAAGCGATAAATGAAATCAATACGATAAAGTGTTAGTAACATGGTAATAGAAAGAGAGCGAGCATGTGGGAAGCGTCGAAGGCGAGCAAGTTGGAATGAATGTGAGTGAGGCGACACCGAGGCGACCTAGAAGCGATGCCGGCGCGCGGCACTCAACAAGTGAGGGAAGGGCGTCGAACGCATGGCACGGTACGCCGGCACGTGCACGCCCCGCCCCCCGCCCGCCACCCCCTGCCACCGACAGACACTGACAGTTAACTACACCTCCTGTAGCATCATGCGGCCCTGGTACAACGCTCGACTGAATTGGCAGACATTGTGGATTTCCACCTAACAAAGGAACCGAATCGCTTCCATCGGATCACCCGCCCGTGTGGATAATGAAAATGTTGAAAACATTTATTATGATTTATGACTTGATGTTAGCAACGATATTTGAGATACATTTTATACGTAAGGATAAGCGCTAATGTAAATATAATAATAACGAAGCAATGATTTGATATGATCAAAATAACTGTAACTACGTACAAAATGTCTAGACACAGATATTTTTTTCTCACAAATACTAGGCTACGAATTCACACTGTGCGTGACTAACAGAGTTTGTCTCAGATGTGACGCATAGCGCTGAATGAGAACCAAAATATAAATTTCCAATAGAGCATGACGAAGAATTACCATAGAGGTACGCAGCAGGTGTAACTGACAGCATTAGTGGAGCTATTGTTGTTATCGGCAATAACCAGACCGCGATAGAGTCCACGTGCCTTGTTAATGTCCGATAGCGGCTAATAACAAACGTCACATTGAACAAAAAACGTGTTCCGTATGTTCTAGATAAAACAACAACGTCGAAAAACATGTGTAGTTAAAACCCATAAACATAAACAACGCTGTTGTACTCGTTGGTAGCAATTGTATGGAGAGTCGTACGTGTGGCTTAGCCAAACAATGCGTTTCCATAGTCTGATTTTTAGCTGTTCGTGAATGTGAAATGTGTTTCTGTGCGAAATGAACTGCATGGAGACGAGAGACTAAGAAGTGAAGAGAAGAAAAATGACAAAACAATTTGGACAACAGCAGTTTAATACCCCGAAACTACACAAAAAGCGCCACTTTTGAATCCACGAATTGTGAAGGTTCAAAAGCTACACTTACCTAGTACAACATAAAGAAACGAAACCAATATCTACTCCAGAATAATAAGGAAAACGATTAACGCACAGAAAGGCCAAGAAACCTTCGCCCAAGAAAATAGGAATTCATAAAGAATGAGGAGCTCTCTAGAACTCAGACGTACGAGCAGTACATGCCCGCGTTACATAAGCCTTACGAACGACACGTGTCTGTGTTTATGTATATTATATAACCGGATACATAGCTCGCCGTACTGTAGCGATATACTAACATATATGTGTTGTATATATTGATAGATATTTGAATTGACCCAATAAATTGAAGCGTCTATTCGCATTTTTAGGAACAAGACCAGCTTTTGTAGCCGTCTCTACAAAAGCTGGTCTTGTTTCGTAGTATTGCAGCTTTGGAACTTTTATTAGTCATTTTATTAGATTAGAATTGTGCGGATCGAATGTTTTTGTGGCTCATGTAGAACCAATACGGTTTAATAGATAAATTTTATAACAGCGATAACATTGGAAGAATCGTAATGAAATGTTTATCGTCCATTTCATTTTAGTTTCGATTTAAAACGAGTTATTACCATATTAAATATTATTTTAGCTTAAAGCTGCAGGTAAAATGCCAGTTTTTGTTATGGACACATATGCAGCGCATATTACTATATTTCACTACTACTATATGGGAAAACAGTCTATGACTCATCATTATGACGAACTAATCAAACAGTGCATTCGCTCTCTCATATGACCAGCGTCACTAAGTGCGAGCAACAGCTAAATATTTCCGATATCGTGGTCTAAGTTCGATATTTTTCTTTTGTATATCCGCTGATCTGTATAATATACCGGGTATTATCGTTGAGTGTGAGTTGAGTTGAATAAAACGAGGCATATCCAAAATCTTGACATTAAACTCTCCCATACATTTAGTACGAGATTTGTAGATAGGTTTTAGTTTCCTTTAAGTACCACTATTGTATGACATTATTAAGAATTTCAGAAATTATCACATGGTAACGCTTTGACAAGACTTTGACGTATTACTAAAAGTCTAAATTATCAAATGTCATTTCACTGAGACCATACTTTTCTGTTTGATTTAGTTTTTGATGAATCTTTACTTTTTGGTTTAGTGTTGCCTATTTCGTAAATAGGTAATATCAAGTATATAAATTAATAACAATAATTCTCAAAAAACTAAACCTAAATATTCAAAAATGTTAATATCGGAACATCTTTTTAATGGAATAATGGAAACGTGCGAACGTGAAAAAGTTCTCCATTGAAAAACACGAATAAGCTTAGCCATAATAATCTAGGAGTTCCAAAACTTTAGGAAATATCCTAACTTTTAGGAATTGCGGCGACACGCTTCGTGGGGTAACATGGAATAACAACAGATTTGGCAATGGCGACAGTTGAACTTATGTATTCTTGGTAATACAAAATTTGGTATTTCTGCCTGACATGAACACTCCAACACAAGGAACGTGTCAAGATTTTCTAAACGAATCGGTTTAGCGCAAAATTTGAGTATACTTGTCGTATGAACTACATTGTTCTATTAATCTAGCATTTTTAGAGCCAAGCTCTTATTAAGCATTTTTGTATGTTGCATAATTTTAATAACGCACTGAATAAGTGTGTCGGTGCTAATATTTTATTTATTTATTTTTATTTAAACAGTTTATTGTACACGGAAACATTACATAACACAAGAAACAGAAAAAATATATACAAAAGGAACAGCTTATTTCTAAAAGAAATTTCTTCCAGCAGTCCTAGGTTAAGGAGAAATATGATAATTTTAATGAAAAATTGAATTGTAACGTTTTTATTATTCGTTTGTCGATGCTACGTGAAAAACACAATCGTTGTAAAAAAAGAATAAGAAAATTAACGCGTTCAAAAAGAAATGAAAACCGACTTGAATTGCCTTAAAAATTTGGTTCTTGTTGATTTTCTCGACGAGCGATTAATCGATTTCGATAAAATTTATATGAGACCACCTCTAAAGTATGTTCTAGCAAATAATAAAAGAATTATCAAAATCGGTTCACTATTGGCGGAGTTATCTCGTAACACACATAAAAAACCATACACGTTGAATTGAAATTCTCCTCCTTGTTTGAAGTCGGTTGTAAATATCCGTCTCCGTAGCCTTGTTACAGGGCCTGATATGACGATGATGATGATCTGGGTACCGGTTTCGATTTCCAGGTGAATACCAGCTTCAGCTTAGATAGCTACCAAAGCTGCAGTTATAATAACACGGTGCAATTTTTAGCTTGAAATTTCTAGATAAGCGCCCTATTGTTCCTGGACAAGGTAAGACGGAGATCAACTAAGAACCCACTAAAGATGGAAAAACGCGAATCTGAAACAAGCCCACAGATTCAGGCACTTTGACCGACCGTACGCGAATCCACGTCGTAAGCTATGACGCAAGCACTGCCCCTGTCGCCTAGGGAGCCCTCACTCCCAAGATTTACGCGTATCCGACAAACAACGCGTAAACCCTGCTACCAACGCTCTTAGGTCATTGCACCATAAGTGGTCAACTTTGTATATTGTTTTAGAACATCTGAATCGATCGTTGAAGACTTAGTCTTCAACATATTAAGAGATTATTCAAGACCTTGATACAGTATACGCTCTTGAGTCACTGAACTTTTAGTGACCAAGTTTGAATAGTCCTTTAGAATATCTGAATCAAATGTTGAAGACTATGAAGAGAATATTCAAGACCCTGCTACTAACGCTCTCGGGTCGCTGAACTTTTCGTGGTCAACTTTGAAGTCTTTGAGAACATCTGAATTCTGAATCAAATGATGTAGACTATGAAGGTAATATTCAAGCCCCTTCTCTTGATCAATAGGGTCTCTGCACTTTTCGTGGTCAAGTTCAAGTCTTTGAGAACATCTGAATTCTGAATCAAATGATGAAGACTATGAAGGTAATATTCAAGCTCCTTCTCTTGATCAATAGGGTCTCTGCACTTTTCTTGGTAAAGTTCAAGTCTTTGAGAACATCTGAATTCTGAATCAAATGATGAAGATTATGAAGGTAATATTCAAGCCCCTTCTCTTGATCAATAGAGTCTCTGCACTTTTCGTGGTCAAGTTCAAGTCTTTGAGAAAATATGAAACGAGTATACAAGACTTTACCATGGCAGTATTTATATAGTGAACTGACTATAAGTAGGCGAGTAGACTTTCCACTTCATTCTTACGACCTTTAAAGGTAATCATAAATTTTTTATCATTTACAATCAAGTGAGATGGTCACTGGTCAGTGTAAATAAATATCGAATAAATTGAAGTATAAAATGAGTTATAAGGAAGAATATAATCAGTAATAATGATTGGTTGATTCACCAATAAAGGTGGCGTTGGATGCGCTTGTCCTTGGGCATAAAGGGGCAAGCACTCAGACATTTGCTACGAGGAAAACCCACATACATATCGGCGTTTTAGAATTCCGCAGTAAAACAAGGGACCTTAATTTCACCCCGACCGTCTGTCCGTCATGCAGTCCTGGTTACAAAACTCGCACGCTGTTTGCCCCTCTGAAGATAGCTCTCCGGAATTTCGAACATGCACAGTCAGAATGTGTGCGTATTATTTTCGCCAAGAACTATCCCTAGATGACATACAACACTAGGACATTTCTTTCCACCCGCAAACTTGCCTTACATCCTTACACGTTAATAATTGATACTTTGCAGCCTTTTGTAGCAAACTTCAGAGGGGCAAACATAGATTGTGAGTGATGTGTAAACTGGACAATTGGACATATCATCGATTGGGAATTTGAATTTTATAACTCTGTCCCGGTCGAACAACAAAATGATCCGGCATTGGTCCAAGATCTAATGCACATCCAATAGCAAAATTGTCTCGTACGGAATTTCATAAGCAATTCAATTCATTAATTCAATTCAATGCATTAACCATTGGTAAAACAAATAACCGCCGCCGTGGCCTGGTAGTCCCGGGTTCGATTCCCATCGATACCCAGCTTGGTTGATGGTAAGGCATTTTCTATGTCCGACTTGCTAGCCATTACCATGCTATTTATTTTATGAATATACCTTTTAGCACACTAAAGATATTTAATGATGTTTATAAAAATATTTAATAAATGCCCGAATGAAATAAAAATTTCAGGAATCCTCAAAAACTTTATAACACAACTCAAAAGTTTTAATTTAAATAATATTAAATAAAATAAAAAAGTGAATAATTTGTCATTTTATTTGTGACATACTAAATTAATTGTATTATAATGTAAGTTATGTATGTTTGCTGTGCCCTTACAGGGCGTCACCAGTGCTGTAATATATTTGTAACATCTTTAACATATGTGACATGCAAATAAATAAATGAAATGCTACCTGTCTGCCGCCAAACAGCAATGTTAATAGCACATACTATAATAACCAAAACAAAAATGTATTTAGTAGTAAAAATATTGAGTCTTAAAGTTTATACAGATATATATTACTCGTATAGGTTATGTTGAATATAGTTCTTCAATGTTGTGTAATTGTTCTTAGTACACACTATGTCTGTACAAGTGAGGTCACATTCATTCACCTTGTATAAACTATATAATATAACAATATATAATGTACATCATCCTTTTCATACAGGTATGAAAATAGATGTTTCAATTTCGGCCTGCACTTGTACACTATTTACAAAACCAAGTAATAATCTAAATATCTATAGAAAAATAGTAGAATTACATTTTTGCATTTATTTTAATTGTACAAAAATCATTATTTTTTATTAAGTGACAGCGTCATTTTATTGACGCCATCTTTCTTTTCAGCGTTAAGTCTTTTGTGTCGTGTGTTTTATAAGTTTTGTACAAATAATCGAAGCCAAAATAAACAAAAATTGAAACTAAATCACTTTTATTTTATAATGACCTAGCCAGAAGTTGCGATAAATACTCTGATTTTAATACTATTTTGGCGAATTTCCGGACTGAAACATGAGCAATAAAGCGCATTGAACTATTGCTTACTTTGGAAATGCAATTCTCAGATGCAGTAATCAAGTATATCTAAATCTAGGACGTGTTGAATAGTGTTATATTAAAAATGTCGAAGGAACCCTACTGCTAACGAGCCTGGGCATATTCAAAATAACGTTACAATGAGATAATAAAAATTTTAATCCACAATGAACAGCGATAGAGTTTTGTTTTCAATAGCTGCGAAAATTATTAATTTATGAAATAATTGATAAGGGGCTGGTTATCGGTTCTTGACTCCGAGATTAGATGAAGTGACGTCACGAGGCATTTGTTGTTACGTAATTGTAACTGATTAAGACTCAACGGGGGGTTGGGGGAGGGGGGGGGGGGGGGGGGGGCTTTACAATAATAAAAAACCGGCCAAGTGCGAGTTCCGTTCCGGTACCGTACCATTCTCTATAAAAACTATAGCCTGGTGACAGAAAATTGAATTTAGAACATTAACATTAGGATTTGAAAACCTCACATTATTCACTATTAAACGACATTTGACATATATTCCTAAATCTACACATTTTTCTACATAAACTTGCAAGGTGTTTCGATTTTTCCGATGAGAAGTATATGTTGAAATAAAATATAGAGAACAACAGGCCCGTGAAACGAGACGACAGTGTTTTATAGACATACACTGAGCGATGAACAATTCCAACAACATCGCATAATAAGCAACCTGTCGTCAAGTGGTTATTGCACATAATGCAAATAAATAAACAAGGTGATTAAATGTAGGAAGGAATACAGAAAATTATGTACAATAACTAAATGAACGTAATATGTCCTTAGTAGCTCAAGTCACAAGTGGAATGTATGACCATCAAACAATGACCTGAATCCACTGGGATGATGGCGATACAACGAACAAGTTATTGTCTACCTCTTTCACAAGGATGATGAAAAGCACAATCCATTTCGATTAAGCTGGCGAAAACCGAAGATTTGTTCACTTTGAATCAGCGAGACACTTTAGATGACTTCCGAATTAACAGTTGATGATCGTTACTACCCCAAAGATCCTCTTACTTGCATAGCAACCGAATCAAACGACGACACTTTGTCAATAGTCAACACCCTGTTACGATACGTACGAGGTTCCATCGGAAACGAGTTCGTGGAAATCCGAATTGGAATGATCTCCCGGGGGTATACCGATACCGTTCAAGTTCAATCCCAAGTTGTAACGTCACTTGATCCGAGGCGGAGGCGAGGGATAGTCGATCGTCGGGCCGTTCTAGAAGGTCCGGTGGGCACGCGGGTGTCCGGGCGGCGGACGCGACCAGCCAGTGCAGACGGCCACTAATTGTCGAGTGCATCGGGCGCGCGAGCACGTGGGGCGGCGCAGGCAGGTGCCGGCGACCTCGCGCTATCTCGTCTCGCCGCTCGAGGCTGAGATGATAACACACGCTATTTTCGACCGTAGCGGCCAGCTACGTCGCAAACGCACCAGCGGAATTACCACAACTCCCGAAACGGAAGCTCAAACAGACGCGCGACGCGGGCGGTGCTGTAGACGCGACTCGTCCCGTGCGATAACACCGATTAAAACCAGCCGAACTGAATGTTCGTCCGGCGCCGACGCGATCCGCTCGACGACTGAGTGTCCACCGCGGACAGCTCTGTCTCCTCGCAGCGACGGCGGCGGCTGAGGTATGGGAGGGCGGGAGGGAGTGACGAGCGACCTCCGGAGCCCCGCGCGCCATGCGTCGTCGCGAGTGAAACCGACTGAGGACGAAATCGCGAGGTGTGCGGGGGGGTGGGGGCGCGCACGCGGTCGAGCGCAACGCTCGCCGCCGCCGCCGCCGCCGCCCGCTGCACCGCTCTCCGCGCTTTACATAACGTTGCACGACGCGACAACAGCGCAGCGCCGGCATCGTCGCTCGCACTCTCGCACACCCCGCCCCCGCCCCCGCCACGCTTCGACGTGAAACGAGGTCGCGGCGGCGGCGGCCGCGGACACCCACAGAATTTAAACAGCGATCGGTAGGTGATGAAACGGCGGCATTAGCACGCAGATGACGTGTACCGAGGAGTTAGTGAGTCGCCGGCGGAGTCAGTGAACCTCGACGACGACGAATAAGGTGAATGGAACATTGCAACCGAAACGAGCACGCAACGGTCGGTGCTGCGACGTAGGCGCGCCGAGTAGCGGGCGCTGTCGCCGCGGTCACTCCTTATGCACAATGCCGCGCAGCTTTCTAATGGGACGTGGCGGCGCGTGAGCTGGGGCAACACTCCGCGCCGCTTCCTGACACGCCAGCCCCGCACGGTCATTCATATATCACTCACGCTACACAACAACAACCCAAGCAAGGGAAAACGATGGGAGCTGCGTATAAGACCAGTCAAGGCCAGACAGAAACGATTACTACAACAGTGATGATTGCTTAAACCACGAAATACAGATACAAACAAATGAGGTGTTACAGTTCGCGTTGTCAGTGATATCAAGAATTAACGTAATAGGCTGGTATTGGTGGTATACTCGTAGGTTGTTTTGTATCGGGGCCTCGAGCGCGTGTACGGCGGCGGCACGTGTTATCCACAACGGTACGTTTACGTCTATCTATAGCCCGTAGATTCTGATGAAGATCACGCTATTATTAGTACCGCACGTATATATGCGTTACGGAACCCTGAACCGTGTTCTGCGGAAGCGGAACTTCGCTGCGAGCCTTTTTCACGGAATCAATTTGGGCGTAGGACGAATTAGACAGAAAGACACGATAAATATCGACATGAAAATGATCAAAAGCAAATTGTTAGCATTATTATTTTCCAAGAAACAACCTGTATTAGAAACGAAGGGAAGGACGACAAAGATTAACAAATCTCATTACAATGTAAATATGTAGTTGATGTATCAAATTAGATCGAACAATCAGAATCAAAGCAAAAACGAGGAAGAGCTATCAACAGATTGGAAGTGAAACTTTTGTGGTAATCGAGGCGGAAACATTTCAACCCCGCACACGTACGGCGCGGCGATGCACACACGGCAGTCGGCGGTCATGCCAAGGCGAGAAAAGCGAGGGAGCGAACATGACTCGCGGTGCAACTCACAGGAGCGCATAAGTAGGTGCAGGTTTCCGATAAGGCAAGGAGGGAGGGCCGCGCATGCGTGCCTGCGCTGACCTTGGCGCGATGCAGCGTGCAGCCCGGGCACTAGTCCCCCCACACCTCCCCCCACCGCCACCTGCCTGAGCAGGTTGCGTTCCGACCTAGCATCGCGCCTAGATTCTATTCGTGGAACGCCACATCCTCGGAATCTGTTGCTAGGTTACGTTGGGATAACTCTGCAAGGTCGGGGAATGTCGTTAGAATTGTTAAGCAAACGTTGGGGAAAGTATATTTTTGTGTCCCGCGCAGCTTATTCAAGTTTGAGAAGCGGCGGGGGTGGGGGTTCGCAAACGTATGGGTTGCTTGGGAAGTGGTTCTTGAGTACCAGGATAACAAAGCTTTAGTGATCAGTATTGTAGCTCACTGAATAAACTTGCTCTCCAACACAAAATAACAAGGAAATTAATCACATAAGCTTTCCAATCAAGAACAATGCAGACGTACAAGCAGATAACTAAAGACGAAACCTTAAAAAGTAACGACACAAAGAGAATTTTTTTGAAACAGCGCACACTTCGCACTGTACTTGAATAAAAGAGAACATCTGGCAATTGGTAATGGTGCAGAGGTGCTAACTATAACGTAGTCAGTATAACAATCAATATAAAACATTTAACGCCGAGAGCAAAGCAACGTAGAGGGGGTGGACCCACCGGATGTTGAGATATGAAACAGTCTGAGTTGTGCGAAACCTCCCTGATTTATGTAGACGATGTTACTGATAAACGATGGGATCGCTTTTAAATTATTTTCCTTTCTCGTGTTCTTGGGTATGTAATAATAAGCCGAGGGTAGCTATGCTCTGCCAAACATCGTAACTTGGGTAGATCTATTGTGTTGTGAACCCATGGTTAAAGGACATTCTTTCCATTCAAAACAGTAGCTTCAACAGTAATCTAGATTAAAACTCCGCCTATCGAATAGTGACTTACCACCACAAATAACGAACTTTAAAACGTCGACGCAAAGATAGCTCCACGAGTCAGTGAGCGGAAGTGCAAATGGGCAGGCCGGATCGCTCGAAGAACCGATAACCGGTGGGGAGTAAAGGTTCGCGAGTGGCGACCACGTTCCGGGAAACGTCTACCAGGCCGTCCCCCTACTAAATGAACCGACCACCTGGTTAGGTGCAGGTGGCGCGGGACCGGTCAATGTGGCGTACCATGAAGGAGACCTATGTCCAGCAGTGGACGCTTCCCGGCTGATGATGAGACCCAAAGATGGCTGTATCAATGAGTGAAGGCATCACAGAGTGCTTTGATACACTTCTACAACGGTCTATAATTTATCCAGACGTCCCGGGTTCGATTCCCAGTCAGGCCACGTATCGGTACTCGGTTTGGTTGTTAGCTACCAAAATGTATAACTAAACCTTGCTCCAAACAGCAACAGCTAAAGCGAATTTTAAAGGTTTTTGAAAGGTCATATTTTTTTGGTAATTAGTTTTTGGGAAAAGGGTAAACAATAGGGGCATGCCTACAGTAGACATTGTTTTTATGAAAAAAGCCCATTGCTCTAGAGGACTAGGCATTATCCTAAGTGAAAATAGGGGAATACGTTTGTATGGAGAAAATGCAGCTCGGACACACTCTTAATAGCAGAGCCAGCGCCTCATTAGCTTGGGGCTTCTGGGTAAGCACACTTACCATCCAACGGCCTCATTATCACTTACCATCAGGTGAGATTGGGTTCAGAGTGCAAACTCATCAAGCATAAACAAAAAAGTTGTCTGCCAGCAAGTGTCGAAAGACAAGGACAGTATCATCCACCTGTCTATCACTGACGTCGTGGTCCGAGCGTACCAATCAGGAGAAGTAGTTTCAGCAACAATAAATAAAGTACATAAATCATAGGTTGGAGAAGTAAACAGACTCATTATAGCAGAAAATGGCGTGGCCAACAAAAACTAAATAAGTAGTTACCTTTCGAGTTATTGGTATTTCTAAAGTTCAATGATGCCATTATTATGCCATGATGAGCGAAATCGAAGAGTCTTCAACGTCTAGAAACTATAAAAAAAGCCTCGTTTTCTAATAGATATATGTATCAGTGGCGAAGGGTCCATACAACCCGATTCCCACCGGCTTACCTTTCAAAAATCCTTTCCACATATCATTAATGTAATGTACTATTAACTTTTATACGCTCAAAATATTACTACAAGAAACGCCTGTGCGCAATTAAAAAGCAATACAAAAAACGCCTGCGCACAATTAAAAAGCAATATCTATCAGTGGCGAAAGGTCCATACAAGCCGTTTCCCACCGGGTTACAGATATTATCTATAAATTGTCAAAGCCCGCCAAAACTATACCACAGTTCCCGTGTCAACTAATGCTCTGTCTCTTACGCTCTCGTAGTAAACGTCGCTTTTTATTTCACGAAATAAGCCGGCCGGAGTTCGGCATACTCGATTTCTTCTCTTTCGAACGCCTTATGCGGAGCGAGATAGAGAGTTATAGTTTTATTTAGGCGTATTTGCGTGTGATTTGTTCCGTTTGGAATAAACAACTTTAGTACGCGTGAATCATGAATGCTTGTTAGTACGTGATTAAATGCTCATAGGTTAGTACTATCGATGTTTTTTATGTGACGGATTAGAAAGTATTTCACTTAGTTCGAAGTTCATGTGCTGTTTTTTGTGTTTATAAGGTGATTTACTTGCATATTTCGTTCAATACGGTGAGTTTTGTGTGCCATTATGGCTTTAATTCGTATGGAATGCTGCCTAACTGACTACTTGCTCATCATCTTCCCATTTGAAGAAATACTGAGAATTTCTGAAGCCGAATTTGAATCACGCGGTAAGCATTTTTTTGGGATCGGCTTCCCTTCGCCAAAATTCCACCCTTCGCCACTGATATGTATACCCCAAGATTTTCTCTGACACCAGCACAATTAACTTTGAAAGCTTTGAAAACTCGAATAGAATAAGCTGTGAATGATTGCGAGGAAACCTGCACACTCCTGAGTAGAAGCAATACGATTAATTTAAATAAAATACTTCCTATCTAAAAGAAGTCTTACAGAATTCTCATAAACAGATAATACGAAACGACCCATGAAACTAGAACTTTGAATCGAACGTAACAAAAACTAAATTGATAGGTTCCAATTCTGATAGAAAAACTTTGTCGATCTCCTATGAAAGGCAGTGAACGCGCAAAAAAAACTTGCAGAATTTGAACGTAAATAAAAATATCGAGCTCATTTAGAATTTCAACCAGTAACGGTTGATAGCGACTACCGTTGCTAGCCTCTAATACATAGGCAATATGCTGATAATCCGATACAATACGCTGTACCCCACGGCTATTCAAGAGTCAAAAGCCGGTGAAAGATTTCCGCAAGACAATTTGAATTGATAACACATTTAGATTCAACATTTTCTCAATGTCTAAATTCAAATTGTTTCAACACATCGTTTCCTTGAATATGATTTATGGTGATTATGAATCGTTTGCGTGACAAACAAAGCTTAACCGTTTCGGTTACAAATTAATTTGGTTATTGCTTTCAGAAAATTACTGCGTAGTTTTATAAGAGCTTAGTCTACAGCTATCGTATTTAGCGACACCCGTTCGCGAGACACCAATTATTTTAACTTGCTGTTTGACAAAACATTCATCCTAACATTATTCTTAATACTAGCAAATGCAAAACAATGACGTTTATGAGATAATTTTGGATGGCAAACATTTGCTCGTTACAGCTTCCAGAATCACTTCGCGGTACCAGGACTACATGACGCATTAGCAATTCAGCGACACTGCAGCGTTACTCGAAAACAATCTGCATTGAGCATGTTGGAAAACAAACGTGCCGGTTCAATATACTACGACGCGTCCTCAGTGAGTACAGGCGGCGACGGCGGCAGCGGGCGGGATGTCGAGGTCACTCGATCCCTTTCACCGTTCTGCGGGCCGGGTGGCCGGGTGTTGCCGCGACGACCTTACGAGGGCCTTGGTGATGCTGGCCTGTCGCTTATACCTTGTGAGGCCTCACCAATTAGGCAGCGTGGAAGAGTGCACTAATATAGTAGTATAATTACAAATTATAGATCGTCAAATAAAAAAATTTAAAAGAGCTTATTTATTGTTAACTAGTTAACTCGCCTAAGCATTGCTTGGGCTGAATCTTATACCTATCTTTGACTGTATAAACTATAATATATAAAAGCACTGGCCAAGTGTTAAGTCGTACTAATTGAAAGAAACCTACATATATTACGTTGAAATAAAGTTCATTTTCCCGACCGCATTACTAATTTTGTATTACATGTTTTTTTGATGATTTCCCAAAAACTATATTAAATAGAGATACCGATTAGGTTTTCTTGTAGTATTTACCTGTGAAATTCCTGTGTATTATGATTATTTGAGATTTTTCCCTTTGGAATCTGCATAGACGGGGGGCGGGACCGTTTCATATGATACCCATCATATGAAAGTGACAGAATGACTCCACTTTGAAATGTTATGTATTTTGTGTATTTTGCCCCTTTTCAAATAAAAATATTTTATCAATTTATTTCACTGTGGGCACCTGTGTACCATTTTCCATAGCTATTCCAAATATTAGTTGCTGAGATAGTCAGAAGTGACAGACAGATACCTCTAGACACCTCTATTGTCTGTTTTAACCGATACTATCGAGTATGCGTTACGTAAGATTTGTATGAAGAATTATGCAGCGCCTCTAGCGGTACGGTTACGAAACTGTCATTCTTCAAATAAATCTGACGTAAACACAAACACGATAGTATTTGTTAAAAACTCACACAAGAGTTACACAGTAAGGGTTCAATTTTTTCATAGGATCTTCACAACCCTAAATCCCTAAAATCGGTCCATTAGTTTCGTTGTTAGCCCCGAAAATAACGAAAAATAACGAACTGTAACGGAACATTTCAAGAATGATAATGTTATATAAACAAGCATAAAGACGAAACGAAATTGACAAATTTATAACACATGATCCCCGGTTGACGGAGCAAAATTCAATAGCATCAAATTATAAGCACCGAATTCGCATAACCACTGATGCACTACCAAATAGCCTCTCTATAAAGAATAAAATCACCGTCAATGTAGAGCAAAATGTTAGAAAGGAGTCAAGAGGTGAATGCAGACTGGGACCGTAACCTTTAAAACTAAAAGTCAGGCATTAAATGCAACAATCGGTAACAAGCAATAATACCAACCAGTGAAGACAAAATGTCGACCAAATGCCTCCACAGCGATGTAACCATTCGTCTTTGATATGGAAATTTCAAATTCCCTGTGAACCTACGTCATGTCAACTTTGAAGCGTGATTCTGCATATCAAACGCGGACAACGTGCGTCTGCGACTAAGTCACGTTGGTAAAAAATGGTAAACAAGTAAATATTTACCATCATATTGGTAATTTCTACGTTTCTCTCGTTTTAACCTATAATTTAAATAATGTTTACACCGTGTTTGGTAACATAACACATTTTTTGCATAATTTTGGCGGACGGCCAGAGCGAAACTATAAGCAAAAAGGGTCACGTACTCGAAGTCAAAATTTGAAATTGTTACAGAAGTGCACGAGCGCTTACACAACCTCAATTTTATGTAGCAGTCTGTGTCATCTTTGCTAGCTACCTTTTTTGTAACGACACCAAAGTATGTCTAGTATGCGGTTTCCATATGATTCTGGCAGACCTCTAGAGCGTGTTCACCAAACAAGAGGCTGGCTAACACGCGTCAAGCTTATTGTTAGCCTTATCGTGTTTGCTTTCCCTTATCAGTGGACGTAGCGCAACTAACCGACCTACTCGATTATATCCCAACTGTACACCTACCAAAACTATGTCAACAATGCCTCAGGGCTTTAGAAATCATCACAAGCATCTCCATGTCCATTGCTGTGCATGATAACAAATACACAAACCATCCAACAACGTAATGAGGAGTGCAGGGGGAAGGGACTGCACTGATTGGCCAGGATGAGAGAAGTGCACGCTGATTGGTCCGTTCAATTTCTCTGCGTGTCGTCATTGGTCGTGAGTAAAGTCTATAAGACATAGTGGTCTGTTGTTGTCTGAAAGTGTTCGTCCTGTGGTATGATATCTGTGCTTGACATGTAGATCAGAAATCGCAGTAAAATAATGACCGTTTGTTACCGTTTCTTGGTGAATCGACTGAACCGATTCTGAAACTGGAAAAAAAAGAAGTTACATCGGATTCGAATTTAGTCGACATAAGACAGTACTACCAATATGGCCTTAGTACTTGTATAACTAATGTCGGGTTGCGAAAGAGTTATCGTATTACACGATTTAAGTTACTCCTACTGACTGCCAAGTGACATAACGTTTTCTATGAGAAGCCCGCAATGAGCAGCGTTTAAAATAGCATTCGTTACCCTCACGAACTGTTCCGATGTGATTTCCTGTCACAGTACTGTAGCAATGAGTGATTATTAATAACTTATATCCGGTGCCCTTTACGTATCATTAATTACTCATAATCACATCATACTTGTAGTAAAAAATTCGTGGTGTGTAGAACTTTTGTAATAATGGGGTTGCACTTAGACTTCATATCACCTGCTGGTAAATGATCATAAGGATGGATGGAAAGCGTGCGCACCCAGCAGCCTCAAGCTAATTAAGCCCTGACTGTGCTACCTTTCATACCGGACAACAATATTGCTATTACACTACTGATTTGCGGCAGACTTAGGTAACGTTATGGTAGCTAGCCAAATGGGCATAGAAAATGCCACCAACCAGACCGATAGTTGCCCCACTGGTAATGAAACCCGGTGCCTCTAAGAACAAGAGAAATAATCCTCCCTTCTAGATAACCACGAACGAATTTCCCATTGGTAGTTGGTGATTGCAGAAAGTTTCTAGTGGTATACGGGTGAACGCTGCTACTCCTCTGCTGCTTTTGACTTCTTAGACGACCATGGGATAGCGTAGATGTAAAGCTTAAACCAGAGGAAACGAACACATTGTATGCCAAAAAATTACAGACATGATAAAAGCTATGCCAAGTGTATTTTGCACAGCAAATTCTCAATCAGGTCAAATTATCTAGAGTTTGTTTTACATTGTGTTTTTTCTTTGTTAATTTTGTTTACCAAGGTCAAGAGAGACCATGAAACAAATCTATGCAGCTATCCAGAAGTATACTGCCGCATGTTTAAAAAGATTATGAGGGTAGGTCGTTTATAAAAACAATAGCTTAAATTAAAAGTTTCATTTTCATTCATCATCACGCTTCATGTCAAGTTTGTTGTTGAATCAACCACTCCTTACTTTATTAAAATGTCTAATCTAGCACCAATATAAAAAAACCTTACATGTATCTGAAAAAATAATAACGTTATCCCTCTCCTAATGCTTCCTACTACATTTCTGTTGACATAATCTTTTAAAATAGATTGGCTGGCTTTGATAAGTAATTACCAAAAAATAGGAGATGAAACTATAGTGTCGCGAAATAAATATCATTAATTTACAACTTTATAGTTAGTGGTCATAGATGGCGCTTTGAAATTGTTCAAAACGAGAAAAAATGTTTAAAATGAAAATTGTGATTCGCTGTGAAGTTGTATGTTAATGATACTCACTTCTCGACAACACAATCTGATGTCCTATTTTTAGATAGTTACTACACAAATCCAGCTATTATAGAGGTATTTTAAAAGATTATGGAAACAGAAATTTAGTATGAAACTTTGTTGGAGGTGGATCGCCATAATGTCACGGACAAAGTCCAAATTACTAATGCAAGCTTTTTCAGTATCTCGTATTATTGCTTTCTCGCCATTTCCCTGCCCGCTGCAATTCAATAAACGACTTGTAGCAATCGAACAAGGGTCTTCTAACAAACAAGGTACCTTGTATTCAGTGTCAATCATCCGCAGTTGTTTTGTATCGATCAGCGCGTCGCGTACAAAGGATGCCATATTTTATCCTCTCTCCTGTTAAAAAGCATAAAATGCGCCCCTCACGGAGTGCGTAACGTCGCATTACGTCCGTCTGCCTGTAAGTCAATTGTTACATCAAATTTTGACGCGTTTCATTCGAGTTTCGATCCACGAGTCGAGATTATGTTTTACGACAAACATCATTCGGCACGTTCGTAGTTTATCGTCAACTTCTAGGTAGGTTGAGTAGCTACTCGGCGCGGGTACATATGCACAACTACAATAGGACAATGAGTTCATTTTACGCATACAACAATAGTCTCTTGCGAAGTTACGGGCGTTACGCAACGGAGACGCCTTGTGCTCGTTTTGGTCCAAGTAAACATTCGTAAATTTGTACTTTGGTTGGAATTACATGCATCCGAGTAGACGGTTGTGGTTCGATGCGCGTGCACAAGCTCCCCTCGCACACGCGGCGATCAGCTGACCGGCGGCGGGGGGCGCCGCGCCCTCGCCCCGCGCACCGACCGCATCGTGCGTCATGCGTGCTCAGAGTCAGAGAGAGTGCCATGCCTGCCACCAACACCCACACAGACTACGAGAACACGGGTACGTGACACGGCGACGTTACATCAATGCTCTAACCGCACACGCTCTCTATTTACCTTATCTGAGTGGAGCGTCGTGCGTGGCTCGCGCTTAGCTGATTAGCTAGCTACATGTGTAGTTTGAGCCGTGCCATGCCTACAGCAGCGGTCAATGTAAACAGTTTGATAGAGTCGAGACGGATAAGTAGTAACGCCGAGCTGGCGTTCATAATCGGCGAATTTCAGGCTTCCTTTGTTTACGTGGGGCGTCGTCGCGGCCGGGCGGGGCGCGTGCGGGTCGAGGCGGGGTGGGGGACGGCGCGGCTGCGTGCTGTTCAAGGTCAAGAGCGTCGGGCGTCGGCTCGCTGCACCGGCGCGCCGACGACTGGCGACCGCTCGCGACAGCCGTGCGGCGCACGCCCAGCGACCGGTTTCACTCGCGTGACGTGGGCCGCGCGTGTAAACAGCCGGCTGGAAGGGTCGCTGGCATTCAGGACCTCGGTCTGATCACTTACCGGTCTGGAAGCGCCGCTCCTGCTGCTCTATGTAGCGCGCCGCCTCCAACAAATCGAGGAGGCTCATTTCGAGGCAGCGCGGCCTCGCGCGCGGTACAGGCGCGCCCGCTGTCACGCCGCGACTGGCCACGCGCGCCGCGCTCCGCTCACGTGGCCGCCGCGCCGGCCCGCCAATGGCATCGCGCCGGCCGCGTCACGTGACCGCGCCGCTCCACCAATGGGGTGCGTCGGCTCGCGCGGCGCGGGGCGCGGGGCGGGCGCGATCGATGCCGCTGCAGCGATCGAATGCACGCGCCCCTGCGCCCCGCGTGCCCGCCGCCCGGTCGGTGACGCGCCACGCTTTGTTTATCTAACACTTTTCCTCTGTACATACTCAACGAATAATAACAAAAAATCCACGAAATATGTTTGGTCCGCGGCGTCGTCTGCGTGGAGGGACTCGTGCTGCGTGGGACTTCTTAAAATAGACTTGGCGGAGCACGTGGAAAACTCCGCTCGACTTTCACTCATACTACTTACTGGTGACAATACAAGTTTTCTACACGTTTACACGGATACTATGCATTCTTTCGTGTCGAGAAGCATTTATAGGCAATAAAAATTAATGATACGTTTGAGGGAATTCGCTACAACAATTTATAATAATGACGACTTGGTGAAATTGTAATGTAATAAATATTCAAGGAGACAAAGGTCAGCAATGCGTAGGCACATTTCGAACCCTTTATCCTCATTTTCTAAAGAACCAAGTTTATTCTAAATTATATCTACATAGCATTTGTGATGCATAAACATATTTCAAATAAAATAGATATAATATATACTGCTGCTGAAATAAATCGACACACTATGAGAAAATGTATGAGTTAATTTTCAAAAAATTCAATAAAATTCCAATCAGATTCTTATTTTTAATTTTAACAATAATGGACTTCGATTGAATGTTTGATGTAAGTACAAGGTTATAGGTATTATTTAGATTAGATTTTTAAGTACAAAAAGAAAATCACATTTTAATTTCAAACATTTTTATTTTTCTCTACGATCTATTCAATGCGTCGTTAGTTTAGTGTGTCTTTAAACTCTAGAAATTGTTCAATCACAGAAACTATATTTGTATACATTTATTGTTGTTATGCTATGTATTTATTTATTTATATGACTTAAATACATTTACAAGTGATTTACTTTATTTTTCTAGCTTCGTCTTCCATACAGCTGCATTTGATAAATTTTATCGCGTTTCATGAATTGCTTTTTAGATCGAGATAAAATTATCCTAAATTGTAATTCGGATGAACTATATATGTAACAACTAAGACTTCATAAATTATCACAAAGGGAACAACTAAATACTCTAAATAGAGCGGGACAGAAAGTAGTCTAGGGTCCTTCTTATGGCATAGAACGTGCATGCCAAATTTTAATGCGATCGGTAGAGCTCTTGGGGAGGGAAAAGGTTACAAACAAACAATTTTAGAATTATTAATATAATCTGTAATATGAAACAAATGTTTACCTAATATCAAGGATGTTATAGACCCTTTTGCTTTGTTACTATTATAATAACAGTATTTCGACTTCATTCACACAATCGCAACATTATTTTTAAACTGACTTCAAAAAACGAAGTTATCAATTCGACTGTATGTTTTTTTAAAGCGATAACTCCGCCAATTATGAACCGATTTTGATGATTCTTTGTTTGTTTGGTAGATCATACTTTACAGGTGGTCCCAAATAAATTTTATCGAAATCGATTTAGTTCTTTTTGAGAAAATCACCGAAAACAAAAGACATACCCAGATAATTCTACTTCTAAGAGTGAACATTTCAGGGGATTAATGCTGTAGACGTTTAGGGCAATTGAAGTCGGTTCCTTACTTCTTTTTGAACGCGTTAATAATAATAACAACAAGTTTAGTAATTAATTTCCACAAACATAAAGACGAAAGACTAAATAATTTTGAAGCAACTCTGTCACCGATTTGGTTTTTTATTATTTTAAAACAACATGTTACTCAATCATTTCGTTTGCACCAAAAATATTGAAAGGCACCTCGATTCACCAAGAATGTCATTTATCAATACTGTTACATACAAACAACAATATCATTGTCTATATACATACTTCACATGTACTATAATGTACTACATTACATATTTATTGTATATACAAAAGACTGCGGAACACAATACCTTTTTAAACGACTTTCAAAATGGAGACAGTTACCGTTATACAAAACAAAATGCTTTCATACAAAATTCCTTTTACCTCTGAAAAATAAGCTTTTATTTTTAAGCATGATGGGTTTGCACTTGGCCTTCATGTTTATTAAATAAGGGTGCGCACCCAGAAGCTTAAAGCTACTGTGACGCTGGCTCTGCTACCTTTCATACAGGAACACAACAGTGCTATTAACACTGCTGTTTGGTGGCAGACATAGGTAAATGGTTGTAGCTAGCCAGGCGAACATAGAAAATGCTTTACCACTAACCAAACCGAGTAGGGACAGGTATCGACCCTTACTGGGAATCGAACCTGGGACTTCCGGATTGTTTATCTAAGCGCGCAGCCACTGGGCCACGGAGACAGTTAAGGTGGCGGTTTGACGTTTAAAATTACATATAAATATGACATTAAAGTGCCGTGTGGCCTCGGGTTTATAATAGGACCAACCCATGTCTATTCAAGAGACAGGCACCAGAGGGAATACAATCAAGAGACGGGCAGCAGCGTCTAACAACATCTCACTGCGATCACCAATTCGTCTGCCAAGCTCGGTGAATATGGCCAATCCCCGTATAGTAAGTAGAATGAGGATATTAAATTGTCGCACCGGGAAATGAATTTCACAAACGCAGTAGTTTAATATAAGCTACAATAACCGTTAGGAAGCAAGATGGCGTTTTAACAGCCACCTTAAATATTGTGCAAAATTGTGTTTAATGAATGTCATTCAGTTAGATACGTCAGTTATATTCATTTTCCAACAAGTTGGCCATATCCTATTTTTAACCGACTTCAAAAAAGGAGGAAATGTTTGTTACCTCAGAACTTTTGACTGGGTGAACCGATTTGGATGATTCTTTTTTATATGAAAGCTGGTGCTTCTCGCGCGGTCCCATTTCAATTTTGTCCAGTTCTGACAATGGCATCCATGAGAAAACCATATAAATCTTAAATTTGCCTTAGTAAAAATAGACTTTTAGGGCAATTGAAGTTGGTTTCCAGTTCTTTTTGAACGCATTTACTTGTTAGGTAATTTCTGAGCACAAAGCCATCCAGCATGCGTAGCATGAGACGCACGAGAGCGGTAATAATGCGATATGTCATATCTAACGTCAAATATCTATACGGTTTTAATTGTATATTAAGATTTTTCTAACATTATTCTAAAATGAGTTTTATATGAAAGCAGTTTGTTTGTATTTACGTTAATCGTCTCGTATCAGGTCATAAAAAATACATTACAATAAAATCAATTTAAGGGTCACATCTCCATCCAATGCCTTCGTCCAATGATCAAGATATTAGACAGCTTCAGATATCATTGTTTTCTTTGTCAAATATAATGTGTTTTGATTAGATCTTGGACAAAGAAATTGGACATAAATATTGAATAAGTGGTATTGGACCCATAACACTTTTTAATATGATTTATATATATATACCAAACTATTCGATTGTAAGCTACGGGTCTGAGAAGAAAGCTTTTATTAATAACAAAAGGGATTCTGTAATAGAAGTTCAAGACACCGTCTAAATAGATGTATATTAATTTTCCAATATATAGTAAATGTAAAATAAACTGAATGTATATATAATTAAAATTAATGAACACACAATATAATGGGATTAATATAATAGTATCTACACTTGTTAACAAAAGGAGACACGTCTCTTGGCCTAATCGAATGAAATGAAAACTATCCACACAGTCAAAAAGCTGTAATAACTTACTCCAGACAATTTGGTTCTCATAGAACTCATTCACACTTTCAGAGGCTAGTTTACACGAGTAGAGTCACTAGACGCATGAGAGAGGCGAGAGTGAGATATGTCATATGTAAATGTCAAGTATACGATTTGACAATATCTCGCCCGGTGGCATTCCTAAAGTGGGTTCCGAGGAACCTATTCCACAAAGTTCCACACAGTTACATTTGACATTCCACTTGTTCGAGGTTGAAAAATATAAAAAAATTACTTATAGGGCAAACCGCGAATTTTAAACATCGAACTAGTTGACGATTTACAAAACCACTACGAAAGGGATTTTTCCAGAAAAAATACAAAGTGATAAAATTAACAAATATAAATATAAAAGTTTCCACGACATGATTGACATACGTAATTAAAACCTCTGGGTATCTTGATATTTGGAACTTATACCTTATCTCTTTTATGATATACAGAGTAAAGCCCCATGTTGAGCTATACATTGAACTATTAAACACTAATATATCACGTCAAATGACAAAGTTGCCCTAAATAAGGTAGCAGACTTTTGTGATGTTATCAAACAGTAAGGCTAAATTACAATTTACATTACAAACTTTTACAAATGATTTAATTTAAATTCAAATCAAGTTACAAAATATTATTGGCCTATGTTCAGTAGTGGATATTTCTATTATGGTGATGACTATTAGATATATTAAATCATCCTTAAAAATAACGTTTGTAACATTATGTTGATCAAGTCGATACTAAATCTATCAACTCTACTAAGTGTAAACATTGCCTCATATTTTAACATAAATAACTAAATTAAATCTAGATTGTTGACCTTACGATAGTGAGAAAAACAATTTGAAACTACCTAAAAAATCTTCGATCACGTCGAAACTACAAATTCGTTTAGAATACCAACAAGTAACTAAAGAATATTTCTTTTTAATGCCGAATTTACAAATGGTGTATTGTCCAATAATTAACGTAAACTATAATACGTTATAACAACGTATCACTGCTATTTAAAAGCAGGGATATAAAGGTAGTGTTACATCTACGGAAAAAACGCATCGACTAAAATGACATGTCCCGTCCCGAATGTAACCGTAAAATTACAAAATAACTTGTTGTAAGCGCTTTGCGAAAGCGAATCGCGAATCTTTCAAAAAGTTGACCGTGCTGCAATTTTTCATTTGTTTCTTTCATTAATAGACTGGCAGTGTCTAAGCGAGGCTCAAAGTGTTTTTTCTTCAAAGCAATATGCGGCCAATTCAATTTAATTTAATACGACAAGAAGCATTCTGCTAAAATATACCGGCAACCATATAATGTGCGCCATTTCAACACGTCTTCCAATGGCTAGAGATAAACCGATAGTTAAAGATCGGTATTAACGTTATCCCTCTCATAATGCGTCCATACTAAATTTATGTTGCCACAATCTTTTAAAATAGAATAGCTGGCATTGATAATTACCTAAAAATAGGGGGACGAAATTATAGTAGCGAAATAAATATCATTAATGAGATGTGTAAATTAATTTACACATCTTGTAAAATGTGATTCTCTGTGAAGTTGTATGTTAATGATACTCATTTCGCGACATCACAATCTGATGTCCTATTTTTAGATAGTTACTACACAAATCCAGCTATTATAGAGGTATTTTAAAAGATTATGGCAACAGAAATTTAGTATGAAACTTTGATGGAGGTGTATCGCCTTAAAGATAAAACTGTGTGAGAAGTGTCTCAAGCTATATAAATTTCACCGTAACTTCACATAAATGCGTCTCAGTAAAATCGGTTCACGATATTTTTTCGCAATGCGTTTCGTTTCGCAGATGCGACCAAGGTCAAAGGCGACAATACATGTATTAAATTGAACTAGATAAGTGCAGTGTTGTTGCACTACGATTGTCTACTACTAACCTACATCACACAAGCGCCACTGATGTTGGAACGAACGCTTCTTTATTCTGCTACCCTGGTTGCAATGCTCCTAGAACAAGCGATACATTATATTTTTATTCAATTTTTTTTTCCATAATAGAAGCAAACAACCAAGAGGGTATATCTAACCAAAAGGTGATAACCAATTCACGCATCAGGGCGCAGGGCTTCTGAGTGAGATACAGGATGTACAAGGACTATTTTACTCTCGAAAATCAATAGATCGAATCGTTTGAATTATCATCACTTAATAGCAGGTAAAATGAATGCCAAATGATCTACTGTTGAACAAAAGCAACATAAAGTTTTTGCAGTATGAATAATACTGCGAAAACATCTTTTATGAACATTTAAACAGCTTTTACTAGATCATATTTCACTCACAGACAGTCAGTAAAAATTTCCTTGGATACATAAAACACGGTGCGACAGCATGGGACTAATTATGCGCGATAGGTACCACACGCAAAAGTGCCTGGGCCTGTCTCTCGTGTCCCATGCCCGTGTCCCATGCGTACGACCAGGAATGTAACGCATTATAATCTAGAAGTATTCAAATCAAGAGACTCAACTTTCCATGAGAGGAAAATCGTCACCATCAGCTAAAATCGTGTCCAAGTTAAATCTTTCGTATATCAGTTTCAATATTCCCTGAAAATCACAATGTGTCTTCATGACCAATTGAGGCAAACACCGTCATCATTTGAAAAATTCTAACAAAACAAAGTTATCATCATGAGCTCACCATAGTACCAGGCGCCCACGGCCGGCTAAGAGATGCCCCGACGACAGCCGAGCGAAGCGGCGGCTATCGGCTGAGGTTGCTCACATACAAGCTCTTCAGCTCGGTTTTGGGTGTGTTCTCGAAGAGCGCGGCTCGGTTCTGTCCCTCGCCCTTCTTCACCCAGTGTCCGTATACGCGGAAAGCGCAGCCGTCGATGACCTGGAAAATACCACGTCAAACTACGTGACACAGATAGGAATTCAGTTCAAGTCTTTTGAAGTTGCCTGCTTTCATTAATTTGTTGCTTTGTACCAATGTACACTCTCCAACTTTATCAGTGATTGTTACATTCGTAGAGATCTATCGGTATTTGGTTTAATTAGGTAGGGCGGGTATTTTCTATGTCCGCCTGGCTAGATACCACAATAAAAAAAACTCTCGCTCCGGCCGTCTTGATGGTCACGATAGTAAAACACTGCACGCAGATGTTTGAAGGCAGATTTAGACTTAATCTGGTGGAGATGAAGAAAATCTCTTATTTAAAGTTGAGCTGCGGCGAGCGGATGAAAAATTTTGTCAGTCAACTCATTGGAACCAATATTGCCGTCTGCCTACAAAAAATTCTTTCAAGACGTTTTTGTATTTTTACTTATTTTTACAATCCTAAAATATAGGTGTAAGTAATTTTGATTTAATGTCACTCACTGGAAACTTCATTATATACGAGTAGGTAATAAATATATTTTGAAGAAAAAATAAATGAAATGATCAATTATTTAGGATGCACAAGTGGAATGCCTTTCACATTCTCAGATCAATTAATTTTCAATAAAGGTAACTAATAAGGCGAAGAAAAAAAAACATACCTGCTTATTCTTCACCCAACAACAATTAAGACATTTTATGGATACCTAGTAGACGTCTCGCATCGCGGGATCATATTTCGCTCATTTGTCATCGAGGACATATCGTTCAGACTGACGTCAGAACCAGTTTAAAACGGGTAGCGTACGTTCATCGACGCATTTTGTACAACTTCAAAAGCGTATAAACACTTATAAACCCATGAGCACAGAGAGAAACTTTTACGACTGCGTCAGGCCTGACACGGCCGGTATGAGGACCGTATGGCCGTGCCAATGGGTGGATAAATATAAAGTCAGGGCCGCGATGGATAAGGCGCGGGACTCTCAATCTGAGGGTTCCGGGTTCGAATCCAGCCGTGTACCTATGAGTTGTTTTTTAATTCAAGTACATTATCCAATTGCTTAACGGTGAAGGAAAACATCGTGAGGAAACTTGCATGTATTGAACAGGCATGTGAAGTCCGCCAATCCGCACTGGGCCCGCGTGGTGGACTATGGCCCATACACTCTGTAGGAGAGTAGACCTGAGCCCTTGCGGTGGGGACGTACGTATATAGACTGTTGATGATGAAATATACCCAGTATATGACCAAAAGTTGCGACGTACCTTCCTGAGGACTCGCAGCGAGTAAGGGTCTTGCAGAGCCAGGTAGAGGGGCACAGCGCGCGCGGCCGTGTGCGGCAGTCTGCGCAGACGCACGGCCGCACGCACCGCAGTCAGCCCGAGACGCAGCTTGGCGCGCGCGTTGAACCCGCCCGTCTTTATCGCCTGCAGTCGTTCATACATGTGTGGGTCGTCAGCTTCCTCATAGAGCTAGGGGAATTGTACGCATGCCAAATTTTAAGGCAATTTAGGAGCAATCAAACTTTAGCATTCATAATTTAGCAGCAATCATGACTCAGTTACAGCGAGTTGTTTTTAGTGTGTCAGCTGGAGACATGGGTCTCCAGCTGACACATGCCAGGAAGGCAAACCAGTGAGGTTAGGGCTTTAGACTATAGTCAGGCATTTAAAGCACAATGAGAGCAATGAGAGCCAAAAAAATTAACGATCACATTGATAAAATGTTGGATCTACGAACGAATTACCGTGTGTAAGCTGGCGACCCGTGTCACCAGCTTACACATCTGTATCTTCGTAATTATTCAAGTTACGATTATGTATTGTACCTCATATTTTAGGGCAAAATAGCAGCGCCAGGCGCCAAAATTTTCGAATCTCTAGTGCTAAAACTGTTTGAGCTACGAGCCGATATGTGTGTGTAAGCTGGTGACATGGGTCGCCAGCTGACACATGTTGTATCTCTGAAACTACATAAGTGAGAACTTCGTTTTAAAGATCAGATGAGACCATACAATAGGAGCGTTCACGAGTCAAAATTTCAAATCTCCTGGCTGTCTAGATTCAAAGTTATAAGCAAAAAACTATTTTCCCGCCAAAAAATTCAAAATAATCGCACGGACGCCGCTGAGCTGGCCGTTGCCGTTCCGTGCGCTACGCTATTACAATAGAGTTTCAACTTAGCCGTCATTGTTTTAAAATTCATTTTAACCTGCACGTTCGTATCGATTCAATTGGTACATTGTGTTAGACCAGGAGCCGACTGAAATAAGCAATGGTATACTACCGATTAACTTCATAGAGAGATTACGAACGATCTTCACCAAATTTGAGGTCTAGCTAGAATCTAACCCTTCACCGTTGGTGCATAATTCAAATCTACTAATTTAACTAATACGGAATCAAGATTTAGTTTAGTAATGAATCAACATATAAGAAACTAGCTTCTTCCCGCGGCTTCGCCCGCGTGGACTTTAGGTTTTATCCCGTGAGAACTACATGGCGTAGTACTACAAAATATCAAACTGACGCGAGACTTCCTGTCGATGACGTACCATTATTCTAAAATCGCGAACAAAATACGGGGGTGGGGGCAAGAGGGTGCAACATTCTCAGACCTACCAAATATATGTAAAAAACAAAAAAAATTGGTCAAGCCGTTTCGCAGGAGTGCGACTATAAACACCTTGACACGAAAATTTAATATATTAGATTGGATTGCAGGATTTTTTAAAATGCTAAAACACGTCATTTTTATTTTTAGTTCATAACACTGAGTATCAATTTTCATGATATTGACTTCAAAAACAACAGAGTTCCCATACAAAATTTAATCCCCATTATATATCCGTGAAACACGTAATCCTTCCTTTGTTTGAAATCTAATCGCTTACCAATTTTCATGGGGCATTATTTTTATTCCTTGTTGATTGCTGTGCAATTGCATGGATGTCAAACAGACTCATGCTTTACTATATCTGATTAGCTCATCAATTGAAAGGCTCCAGGTATACATAGAGCTGTAAAATAATTTCAATATCACGTTTTATCTAGACGGTGGCGCCATCTATCGGTGAGGTGTTAAACTATTTCGACAACCGTAACCACCGAAAACAAACCTAAATGAATTAGTATTCAACTAATTTTATGGACTTTATATCGATCAACAGCCTAAAAAATAAGTTTCAAGCTTATAGCTCTAAAAATAACGATCGATACCTCTATACGACTTTTCATCCCCCCTTTCAACTCCTTTCGACAAAACCCTTTTTTCGCATTAAAAAGTAGCCTATGTTCTTTCTCAGGGTCTAAAGATTGTCTGTGCCAAATTTCATCAAAATCGGATGAGAGGTTTAAGCGGGATAGCGTAACAGACAGACAGAGTTACTTTCGCCTTTATAATATTAGTAGGGATAGTAGGGAAAGTACGGACTAGTAGGGATAACACTTTACGGTGTGATATAACATAGTATAAGAGGTATATGTGCAACATATACAGCTTATATCAATATGATCAACAATTGTTGAGCTCGATATCCTACTAATATTATAAGTGTGAAAGTTTGGATGTTTGGATGTTTGTGACGCTTTCACGGAAAACTACTGAATGGATTTGAATGAAACTATACAATAATATAGCTTATACATCAGAATAACATATAGGCTATAATTTATAAAGACATATTGTGTAAATTGTACAAAATCACACGTATAATATTAGTGGGATTACATGGGAAATTTTGGCATAACAAAAACGCGTTGCCTAGCAATCGACCATAGAATATGTAATTCGTATATACAAACTTTCGCGTTTATAATATTAGTGTGAAGACTATTTGAATGTACTACGTCAGATATTGAAATTTCTTTTGTTTCTTTAAACTATTAGCCTACGTAACAGAATAAACACTATTTTGTACCTTATGCTGGAAATGGAGATAGATGCCTTCTATGCTTATCGAACAAGTAGAATATATCCTGAAGTATACGCGGACAAAGTCGCGGGCGGAAGCTAGTTTAGTATATTTTCAGTAGCAATTATTGAATAAAACATGATATAGATTTCTCAAACATTTATTTTTAGTTATTTTCATATACCTCTTATATTGTGTTATATCACACACACCATACAGTGTTATTATAAAGTGTTATTTCTTATATGTTGATTCATTACTAAACTAAATCTTGATTCCGTATTAGTCAAATTAGTAGATTTGAATTATGCACTAACGGTGAAGGGTTAGATTCTAGCTAGACCTCAAATTTGGTGAAGATCGTTCGTAATCTCTCTATGAAGATAATCGGTAGTATACCATTGCTTATTTCAGTCGGCTCCTGGTCTAACACGCTCAATGTACCAATTGAATCGATACGAACGTGCAGGTTAAAATGAATTTTAAAACAATGACGGCTAAGTTGAAACTCTATTGTAATAGCGTAGCGCACGGAACGGCAACGGCCAGCTCAGCGGCGTCCGTGCGATTATTTTGAATTTTTTGGCGGGAAAATAGTTTTTTGCTTATAACTTTGAATCTAGACAGCCAGGAGATTTGAAATTTTGACTCGTGAACGCTCCTATTGTATGGTCTCATCTGATCTTTAAAACGAAGTTCTCACTTATGTAGTTTCAGAGATACAACATGTGTCAGCTGGCGACCCATGTCACCAGCTTACACACACATATCGGCTCGTAGCTCAAACAGTTTTAGCACTAGAGATTCGAAAATTTTGGCGCCTGGCGCTGCTATTTTGCCCTAAAATATGAGGTACAATACATAATCGTAACTTGAATAATTACGAAGATACAGATGTGTAAGCTGGTGACACGGGTCGCCAGCTTACACACGGTAATTCGTTCGTAGATCCAACATTTTATCAATGTGATCGTTAATTTTTTTGGCTCTCATTGCTCTCATTGTGCTTTAAATGCCTGACTATAGTCTAAAGCCCTAACCTCACTGGTTTGCCTTCCTGGCATGTGTCAGCTGGAGACCCATGTCTCCAGCTGACACACTAAAAACAACTCGCTGTAACTGAGTCATGATTGCTGCTAAATTATGAATGCTAAAGTTTGATTGCTCCTAAATTGCCTTAAAATTTGGCATGCGTACAATTCCCCTAGCTCTATGAGGAAGCTGACGACCCACACATGTTCATACTCACATTGTAATATAGTAAAAAATTAGAAATTCAAAACCTGCATTTATTTACGATCATATATATATAATTTACAAGCGTCGGTGGCGCAGTGGATAAGGCGCGGACTCTCAATCTGAGGGTACCGGGTTCGAATCCAGCCGTGTACCTATGAGTTGTTTTTCAATTCAAGTACATTATCCGATTGCTTAACGGTGAAGGAAAACATCGTGAGGAAACCTGCATGTCTTGAACAGGCATGTGAAGTCCGCCGATCCGCACTGGGCCCGCGTGGTGGACTATGGCCCATACACTCTCTGTAGGAGAGTAGGCCTGAGCCCCTCCAGTGGGGACATATATAGGCTGGTGATGATGATGATGATATATAATTTTACAGGTGTAATTTTCTGCAAAACTCTACACCGTTTTTTGGCTAGTAGCTCTAAATATTTACTATGCAAAATTTTAAATGTTTGTGTCTTTGACAGACAGAAACGGCTAAAAGGATTAGGATGAAATTTGGGAAGGAACATTACTAATGAAATCACTGTCTAAAACACAGTAGAGGTTACTGGCGTAACCTTCATCATAGTATTCATCATCATCAGCCGGGAAACCTCCACAGCTGGACAAATGCTTCTTCCATGGTAGGTTCCACGTTTTCCGGTACGCGGTCGCCTCCTTTCTCTCCTCCTCTCCAATCTTCTCCTCGCCAACTCTTACTCCCCATCGATTATCCGTTCTTCTAGCGATGTGGCGTGCCCATTGCCACTTTAGCTCACTCATCGTCGAGCTATGTCGGTGACCTATGTTCGTCTACGGATTTCCTCATTCCTCATTCTTTATCACAATCTACTTTCGAAGCATAACTACTTCCAACCAAGTTATTTTCCCCGTGTACCAAAGTACCCTTTTCTATTTAGCATATACCTGTCGTAATAATAAACTGAAGCTGGCCGTAGATTCTACAAATACATTTCAAATAATGAATTTGGTGTTCAAGGAAACTTTAATAAAACAATTTTTATTAAAAAAACAAAGCCGCCAATCATTCCAAAGAGCATGCAGCTAAACAGCGACAGAAGCGTTAGTTCTGTTGTGTGTAATTGTCTGTTATTTATTGTTATGTGCGAGACTAAAGTCAGTATATTCACTGTCATACATATCTACGCAACTATAGTACACTCGAGTACAAAAATATGTATCCACTTTTGTATCCTCACAGTCACCCTTGCTTCTTCCTATGTAGTGTGTTGAAGGAAATGTCAACTAAAGCTGAATGTGACATCGTTCAAAAGTGGATACACATTTTTGTGCTCGAGTGTACATGTCACACGCACTATGATTGAATATCATTGGGTGTAACAAGAGAAATGTTGTTAGAATATTAATTATGACATTGTGAAAAGTAGCGTGTATAAATATGACGCTCACTGCACGAGATCCCGATCCCATAACATAAACTAATACGTTATAGAAACGCTAATATCATGAAGGGTAACACATACTATCAAAATTGCAACTTCGATGCCTAGGTAAATCTTGCCAAAGTTTTTTCTTAATTTGGACATGAACATAAAACCTTCCCAGACTAACTGATCGACTAATAGGCTTGTGTCCACTAATAACAAATTGCTTGATTTATAGTTTCTAATTATAAATGAAGAGACGTAGATAAGAAAAAAACAGTATATTTCTATAAAAGTTAAAGATTATTAATATTTTTAGAAAATAAATTCGAAGAAAATAGGCATTAAGTGACGTATCAGCGAACACGAAGAACGCGGCGCAAGACAATGTGACGTCACGCCGCGCGAAACATCATTGTTGTTGTTGACGTGTTCATACCAGAGCAGGTTATATCGCGTGACGTCATTCAAGACGCCATGACACTATTCAGCGTTTTCGAGGTATATTTAAATTTATTTTTAAATACAAAATACATAATGTAAATATTGCTTTTTCTTTAAAATATACGTTATTAACAAAGTTTTCAAATTTAGTCAACCAGCCTATTGTCGCCCTTTCCAAACCACTTTGGCTAGATCCTGAGTAATATAAAGAATAAATAGAGATATACAAATGGGGTTGATGGGTTTAAAAACCTCATGCAAATGAGGCGCTGCCTACTGCACCTTTCATACACGGAACACAACTGTTCTATGAACACAGCTGTTTGTCGATAGACTTCGGTAGTGTGGTGGTAGCCAGCCAGGCAGACGGAAAATATCCTACCACAAACCAAACCAAGTACCCATGGGTACCTCTACTGGCAATGGAGCCCGGACTTCGCATTGTAAGTTCAAACGTTGAGCAATTCGTTTTCATAAATACGCCTGTTATAATTTCTTCCAACCCCTTCCTACGCTGTCAATTGACACAGCAAAATGGTTCATATTTTATAGTTTTAAAAAGTCAAGACTGTGACCAGATTATACTAAGTAAACCCAGTAGCAAAGTATAATCATAAATGTTACCCTTCATTACTACACCATTGCGATGGGATCTGAGATCGTATGTAAATTGTATGTGTACATTTTAAAGTGTGTTACATGTGTCCCAACTCAAAACAACACTACAAATTCAAACCCATTCTAGTCATTGAGTAAAAAGCTACGTTTTTGATCTCTCAACATTAAAGTAAGACCAGCAGTAAAAAACTGAACTCAAGGTTGTGGCTACTTCATAATTTCGTTTTCATAAAAAATTCTATTTTTTTTAAATAAACAAAACATCAAATAAATTGGTAATCGAACTAAAATGCAGTTACTTTTATTAAAATTTCGCTACCAACTTATGTAATCAAATAACTTTTTACAGTTATCAAATAATAATATTTTCTACCAAGCAAAGAGTTTCGTTACACAAATGCATGAACTTTTTTTTTTAAATTTGAAATCAACGCTCTTTATTTCATGAGCCACGAGTTTTTTTTAAAGTATAATGTGTTTCCAATTAGCCTTCATCTCACCTGATGGTAAGTGACGATAAGATCGCTGGAAGGAAACCATTATCGTCTAAAATGAGTATCTTACTTTATTGAAAACAAATCATATCGCCAGTTAAGTACAGTATAGGGCCGTAAATATTGCATATCGGTTTTTGGAATGAGATAATCGGCTATTTTCGATTTGTTAGAGCATTATCTATGTCGCACACAACCAATATGACGTTTTTCAATCTTGGTTCAAATGCGATAGGGTGCAGTCGCGTCCAGATCAAAAAATATATCGAGAGTTGTTAAAACCCCTCACTTTAAATAATTTAAAGTTGTACGATGGCATCAATAGGAAGAAAAGGGCAACTAAAGGTTTCCCTTTTTTCATGGCCAGGCACGCAGACTATCTACAATGTCGCAGCGTCAACGGAATAAGTAATAATCACTGACTATAAACAGTCTAAAAGGGTTTAAACAACAATAATAACTACAAGTTAATGAAGAAAATATTTTTCCAGCTCTATATAGTTCACGTTGGAATCAAACAAAACAACAATAAAGTACTGAGTTCTGAATTCAAATTTTGATAAACAATAAATCTGATAAATGGGCATGGAAATTATCATTCGGTTGTAATCGGAAATGCGATGATTGCCGATGTGCAATATTTACGGCCCCGTACTGTAAAAAGGTTACCAATTTAAAAAGTAGCTCTTCACTCAAACCCCCAGAAGTAAACAGCACAATGTTATTTGGTCAGTGTGTATGTGTGTGTGTATCCCACACACGGAACGTTACCATAGCGAGCTCCTCGATGCGCGACATCCTGCGCCCGGCGCTCGACAGGGATTTCTTCAACGGCGCCATGTCTTGGTCCCAGAGCTACCAGGAGCGGATAACTTTGTAGTATTTTGTGTTTACATACTAATAAAGCTGTGGGCTCGTGCGATCCGGGTGTAATGGATAAAGTCCGACCCTTTTAGTGATTTATACAAATGTCTAAAATAGGATATGTATCAAAGAGAAATCCACCATTCAATTTTGGGTCATTCTGTCTTGATTTACTGTACGAGAAATGACATTCCTGGCATATACTTTTATTAATAGGAATTACTTGTGATTTTATACGCAAACAATGCAATACAGTTAAACTTGGAGAAGCCGTGATAAACCCAATTTGAAACTTAGCAATTTTGGGGGGAATTTAAAATTAATTCAAACAGACAAATCCATTGTACCAGGATCGCATAAAAAGCAAACAAAGAGACGTGGTGCTTCGCAAAAGCTCTACTGTGCCGCATACACTGTACAAAATGTATGTGTTGAAAAGGAAGCGGGAAAAATATAGATTTACAAAAGGTAGATAGAATTAGTAACGAAGCTTTGCAAGAAAAAGAAAACCAAAATGATGGTTTTTAACTGAAATCAAAACTTAAAATTTAATTTAACTTTATAAAGATTTAAATATTGAACAAAATATATTTAAAAATTTCTTTTACATATTTCATTATTACTTTTTAGTACACAAATTGTTCGTGTACTGTACTAATGCTGGGTAAAATATAATCCAACTAATTTGACAACATACGACGAGTATATAACGAAATATTTACAACCATTTAATTTCATAATTAATTAAAAAATTGAATTCATCTACACGAACAATTTAATTCAGCAACTACCAGGAGAACATAGAGCATGAGATAACTCACCACAGTGTTGAAGAACGAATGCCTGAGCGCTTCATCAATGTGTATCCGCTCATTGGGTTCCACGACTAGGAAACGCCTGATCAAGTCTTTGGGGTCCTCTGTAATTATTTATTTAAATAACGTTTTAGCGCGTTTAAGTTTTCAAGTTAACCGCTGAAATGGTTTAAGATATTTATCTTCACATATATCCTAAAATTCTTAAACAAACAAATATGACGATTCAGTACAAATGATCAGCTGTTATGCAACATCATAATAGCGCTATAATAGAGTAATTAATTACGCGTATTGCTGCAGTATTCGAGTGAATGTTAATGTGAACCCGAAACAGGTGTTAATGTCAAAATAGATTATCAATATTAGTGATGACATCGTTTTATTTATTTCATTGATTCAAGTCGTGTAATAATCGACAAAGTAATGATTTCTTTTGTTAAATGTCCTACCACCATCCGAAGCGAGTATTATTCCGCGCTGGAAATCGAACCCAACTTTGTGGCATTTAAGCCATGGGCACACGTCGGACACATGGAACAAATGTCGTGATACCGGCACACATCGAACCGATGACGTTTGTATACACGCGCATGAGTAGTCCGTGCGCACTGTACGTCCTGGCAATTTTCTGCGCCAGTCTCTTGCGGGGGAAGTGAGGTATCATGGATCGGTGCTTATATATTAATGCAATGCCACGAGGATGGCTAACAATGAGTAAGAGTAGTATACCTGATATGTCCGCCCACTCCGGGCTGGTGAAGGAGTACTTCCCCTCCATGATGTTCCGCAGCATCACCATCTGCTTGCGGTGCCAGAACGGCGGGCACCCCACCAGCCTGCAACACAAGTCCACACACTGTCAACACTCACACCGCTGCAACGAACCATTGAGGCAACGTGTACTACTTACTAGAGAAAATATTCTAAACCAAAAACTAGCCAAGTGCAAATCGGACTCGCGAAATAAGTCTTCCAAACCATAATTTTCAAAGGTTCATTTTACCGACCCATCGTCCCATGCGTCAAGGTTTTCTGATGATTTTTCTTACTTCTGATTTAGACATAGACATATTTTTATTGACAAACACAATACAGAAAGACATACAAGATTACAGAAGAAATAAATACAAAAAAGAAGCCACAACAAATAATACAAATACAGTAAAACATGAACAGATTGAACATGAACATTTCGCTCAGGTTTTCTGGTAATATTACACAGAATGATGTCTAGTGTGAATGTTTCAGATTTTTAACTTTCATCGAATTTTTGGAACCCTAAAAAAGTTGTACGTGTACGCGTCCATGGACAACAAGAACAGTTGCGAAATAGTTAATCGTGGCGGCACCAAACCTTGTTCAATATATTTAACGTTATTTTTCAAATAACGCTTCCAAGGAATATCGCCACTAAGAACAAAAACACTATAGTTATGAATACCGTTATACCAGCAAGTTACCTTACTCGTCTATTTTAATTATGTAACTAATAATAATATATATAATTAAGGGTTTTAAAACAAAATGAAGTCAATGTTTTTAGATAATTTCAATGAAAACTACGGTTAATTCAGAGAAAAATGTTTTTAGTGTGTGCAATTTTGAATTGAAAAATTGAAAATCTAAATTTAATTAAATTAACTATTTCGTAACAATAAACAAGCAATCTAAGATTCAAACAAGACTTTTTTACACCCTCATAACATATTCATTAAATTAAGATAACTGTCATTTTCATAGTACTCTACCTCTAATTACGTAATAAAATTTTATACTACTCACAGAGTGAACATGATGACTCCACAGGCCCAGCTGAAACAAACAAAAACAATTAATGCATAAACCCGTTTTTTTAGGTTCAGGTGTGTTTAGGTTTAGGCTAGTGACCCGTATGTAGGTTGAAATTTGTATTGAATTAATTGTCTTTAGGACGGTTGTCTTGATGAGCTCCAGTTTTCTCTTTATAGAATACTAGCAGCCCGTCCCGGCTTCGCACGGGGTAGACAATTATTTATTTTTGGAAATTTGGATATAAAACACTTTTTTTCACAAATATTTTTATTTATTAAAAAATCATTATTTATTATTTATTAATTATATATTTAAAAAAATTTATTTCAGTGCCCCCTCCACCCCGCCCGCCGCGATGCCCGGCGCGCTTTTCCGACTGCATCGCAAACAACGGCCACGGCGCTATGGCGGTTTTGTTTACTGTTTGAATTTTTTAATTCGTAATATCTTTTGAATGGAAAGTCCAATTTAAATAATTTAAAAACTATTTTATAGGTAGTTAAATGGTCTTGACCATAAAATAATTTATTTGGATAAGGATAATATAAACACATAAATAGCATGGTTTGAATTTGGTTAGCATTTTCATTAATGTTTAAAATGAAAAAAGTTGTTGTAGTGACATAACTACAATAGTTGGACATATGCTACCGCGGAGTTTTTTGTAGACATTATGATGTTCTTCAATATTGTTGTACATTATTTTGTTCTATCGCTAATAGTTTCGGCAGCGCATTCGACGAAAGACATTTTAAGACTCATTTTTCTACACCTTCGGTTACATTGTTCAAATTTTACCAAGGATCCCTAATTTTTTCCAAATGAAATGTAGCCTATGTCAAATTGGAAGAATGTAGCATTCTATTGGTGAAAGAATTTTTTAAATCGGCCCAGTACTTTTTGAGCCTATTCATTACAAACATACAAACATACAAAAATAGTTACAAATCTTTCCTCTTTATAATATTAGTGTAGATAGTGTAGATAAAGCTTCCCTGGATGACTGATTGACATATCAACCCCAGACCAAGCGGATGGTGCTAGAAACTTCGTAATTTTGAAGCATCAATTCATTTGACGATGTAGAACAGGGATTCCTAAATGGGAAACGTGAAGTCTTAAATGTTTCGCGAATCATTAACATTTGTCATTAAAAGTGATATTATGGGATGACGTTAGCTTCCGGGAAATACAATAAGTTTTTTGAGTGGACGGGAGCCGATGATGAACTACGACTAAGAAAAGATTTTCGAAATTATAACCCTAAGGGGGTAAAAAAGGACCACAATGTTATAGGCAAAATTAATGGAAATGTAAATGAACGCCCCGTACAAATTGATCATATTACGTTTTTATAAATATAAAAATTTATGACCAATGAGAAGGTATTGAAAAATGCACCCTTAAGGACCCCTTAAGGGTATAATTGCCAAACTGAGGGACCCAATTACTCAAAAACGAAACACGGATATATCCCTCTAAAGCTACTTCCGTAACAATTATTTACGTTGATGTAACATAAACAAGATAACAATGACAGATTTGGTAATTAAAAAGTCAGGAAACTTGGTTCATAAGTACAAAGTCGATACATTTTAATAATCGAAACAAACCTGCGCACGCGCCGCCCGCCATCGCAGATAACCCCTCAATGTAAACAAGTAATTTATACTTTATCATAAAAGTCTACACATTTTATGTACTTCACGCAAGATTGAAAATGCGTCAATCTTATATGAGCTGATCTATTTATATTATTATTATATTATATTTATAGCTGCGGCCCGGAACCTTGCTTGGTTAGCGAAAATCATATCACGCGATGCAGTGGCGCGATGCGGGCCGTGCTGAGTCATCAATAACATCATGTGTTTTGTACTACTGAACGGGACAAGCCGTTTTCCGCGACTCTGTTCACGTGGGATTCAGTTTGTTTTGTGCAATTTTGTTCTTTTTGGTTTAGGACATAATTTTGAAAAATCGTAGAATCTTTTTGCTTGATACGGGTCGAGTCTAAATAACAATTGTCACTTTTATAGTCCTTTGTTTTGGTGTTTAATATATCACTTTATTTTTGGCCCCCTTAAGGGGTGAATTTTTTAAAAAGGATTATATTTACACCTCTGAGTAATCTAAGGAACGCTCCTGCCTAATTTCATCATACTTATTAGTGTCTAGGTCAATCAATACTAAGCAAACTAAACTATGTAATGAGTTTTAAAATATTATATGTTGATGAATGGTATTAGCTTTAGCCATTGGTTTGTTACGATATATTTATGTTTAACTAGCGACGTGCCCTTGTTTCGCACGGGTGCAGTACTAACGTGGCATAAATCTGCTTGTAGGCGGCGTATCAAGGGAAAACATGTACTAGATGTCAAAACCGCACCCAATTTTGCGCAGTAGTTTTCGCGTGATGCGCGCACACACATACAGACAGAAGATCATGAAAAAGTTAAAGATAATTTTGTCTTCTATTGCTCTAATAAAGGCCTCTTATGTTTTCTTCAACATCTTTTTTATACAGACATCGATCAGTACCAGCTGTATCAATATATAAATAGCTTAGCCTAGCTTAGCCTAGCTTCTGCCTGCGGATTTATCCCTTTAGAACTACTCGTTCGATGAGAATAAAAAGAAGCATATTCGTTGGCCTTTCAACTATCCCTCTACAAAAAGTCGAGTCATTCAGATTTTCAGTTAGGTCGCATGTATGAGAAAATGAATTTAATTTAGTGAATTTATCCCAAGATAGGGTTCCGTAGTCAAATAGTTTCGCTCTGTCATTACTGTAATTTGGTATGGGGATACAGATATTAATCACGTCGAAATTTCTTACAAACTTACTTTTTATAACACCAGTTCAACTACGGAACCCTACACTGCGTGTGTCACAACACGCATTTGACTGCTTTTTTAATAGTTATTCTGCTATTCCGGGCGGAGCCAAATTCAAAAAAATCAAAGATCATAAAATAGGTCCATACATTCTGTAATATTATAGTGTAACACACAATTAATACAATATTAGTATACAATGTAATACTTATTATCATGTTGGCAACATTGTTTCAAAAATAAAATTGACATGTTGTCCTCCACGTTAGCTAATTCTTTTTGTTATGTACTGAGGTGTGTGCGTGTAGAAAGAAACTACAGTTAAATAATAATAAAAAAAGAATGAGCTACCATGGACGACAACATGACAATTTTATTTTTGAAACAATGTTGCCAACATGACAATAAGTATTACATTGTATACTAACAAGATACATATGGATAACAACAGCCAATATTATGTGTATATATTACTTACATGTCAACTTCTAATCCATACCCCGGCGCGTCATCAAACATGTTCGCTTTGAGGGTCTCAGGGGCCAGATACCCGGGCGTGCCGCACAGCTCTGAAACGACAACATACATCAACAATTCCTAAACTGCAGAACACGGTCGAATGTCTTCCATCCGCACACATTGGATATTCTTACAGCTCAAATCAAGTGTTTCACTTCCACTTTTATCACATCGTAAACTGTTACATAATCCCGTGTAATCCCGGATACTCCGTTGATGTTGGGAATTTTTCTCATTACAACGGGACTACTGGGACTGACCTGACCCATTAGTCAGGGTGCAGTTGTATGTGTAACGGGACTACTGGGAGAAAATTCCCAAAAGACCCGAAACGAGACAATTTCAACGGGGTATGTGGGAATACACGAAAAACCCCACCTTCGCAGGTCGTCACGCCAGCGCCGTACGATCTTTCTATAAGGATATTTGCCTTACCAGTATGTTGATGAAAACATAGGGAAATTTTTCGTCTCAAAAAAGGATTTAACGAAATCTGGAAAAATAATTATTATTAGGGTACCCATACATGTCAATTGGGATGAATTGGTTTCCTCTAGTCTATCCCATGGGTTTGATATAGTAGGGGTAGGTGAGTGTGTAAGTTTGTCGTCGGATAGATTTTTATCACATGCGTGACGTCATCTGCTAGTTTTTATAATTCTCCGAAATCACTACCCAGAAAATTCTTAAACAATTTTTTTCAGCTTCCTTATAGCTACATCTCGAAATGGTTTTCGAATTACATATATCAATTTTGCAATGTTGTCTAAGGCATAAGCAATTTAGCATTATGTATGTATACGTACATACATATATAATGTGTCAACTGAGACAGTATTATATCCAAACCTGATGTAACAATAGACGCAGGCTGCACATGTGCTCTCGACCGTGAATACCACGTCGTTAGGTAGACGATTGTGCTTAGAAAGTGTATTTTATACCAACTTCAAAAACGTTGGAGATTTCTCCACTAGTTGAAAACCGATTTAGATAATACTTTTTTTCCGATAGGCTAAATGACAAATATAGTCCCTGCTAAGCTTAAAACAAATGTGTGACGAAATTTCACTCGATTCCCGTTAATAGATTTCAATAAAACTTGTAAATGATCGTTTATCGCAAATAAAAGTTTGTCTCATCTTCAACAACACAAGATCACTCACCAAAGAGCTTCTCGCCGTCTTTGAGGACCTTGGCGAACCCAAAGTCTGTAATCTTGACGTTGAGCTGGTCATCCAACAGGATATTCTCTGGCTTCAGGTCCCGGTGGACGATACTCTTGCTGTGCACGTAGCGGACACCTTCGAGGACTTGTCTGTAAAATTTGTTTTATATAAAGAAAAGAGTATTTATACAAATCCGGAACATATGTAGAGAACTTGTAAAGTGTCTACTTAGGTACTTTAATGGAAAAATTTTCAAACTGTTTCTAAATTTCAAAAAAGCCCCCTAAAAAACTCATCACTTTGTAGCTGCATGCATTATAATTGCTTTAGAAAACCGAAATAATTACCTTAAATAAAATTCTAGAACTAATTTGTAAAAATTTACAAAAAACTCAACACACGCATTGCTCTTCTCATCCAACTTTTAATAAGTCCGTTCTCGACATTCTTGTCGACACACACTCAATGCCATTTCGGAAAAAAAAACTAAATTAAAAGTACTAGGATATTAGAACAGTTAAAGAGGTGTCCGTGACAAACGACTATATTAAGCAAAGTACTAGGCGTTAATAATTGGAAAGAAGTTTCCGCGGCCACTTAAAGTTGCAAAATGCGCAAAGTCTCCTCAAAGTACCAGGAGCTAATCACTTCACAAGAATCAACTCGCGACTGGGTTCTACCGAATAGGGTAGAATTTGCGCGAGTCCCGTCTATCTACACAGTACGCAAAGAACAAATGTATAATATCTTGGATATGACGTGTACAATGTCACTATCTTCTATTACGCGCAGATTTTACTGGAGGGTCATCTGTGAGTAACGCTTTAATTGGACCGTTAATTCTTCTAAAAATATCCTGAGATGATAATGTTTTAGATATAGAAGTCATATACATAATTACTTCGGAAGATATCTGAGATATCACCAAGTGAAGATGTGACATATTTAGAAGTAATGCGTCAGCAAATCCGTAGTTTTGTATCAGCTTTAGAATAGCTAGCGATTCAAGGAGTCAATCTTTTTTCATATGTATGATGGGTTTGCACTTGGCCTTCATCTCACCTGATGGTAAGAAACGATAGTGCCGTTGGATGGTAAGTGTTCACACCCAGAAACCTCAAACTAATGAGGCGCTGTCTCTGATACCTCTCATACCGGAACACAACAGTGCTATTAACACTGCTGTTAGGCGGTATATAAAATGCCTTACCACCAACCAAAGTAACGATAGATAGCCCGGCTGTGGATTGTTAGGCCTACTAACGCATCCTCTTTATTCCTTTTTCATCCGACTTCAATAAAAAAAGGAGGTTCTCAATTCAACTATATGTTTTTATGTATATTACGCAATAACTCCGCCAATTATGAATAAATTTTGATGATTTTTTGTGGTAGATCAAGATCACGCTTCAGAAGTAGTCTATCAACAAAAACAAAATATATACCCAGGTAATTCTACCTCTAACGGTGAACATTTTGCGCATGAATGCTATAAACTTTAAGGGCAGTTGAAGTCGTTTTCTTAGTTCTTTTTGAACGCGTTAATTATCGTTGATATATCGTCCAATTCCCTGCCTATAACTAAACAACAAATGTTTACATCACCGCGCGGTATCTGTCCGTCCGGATGACACAAATACATGCAAATACGGGTAAGTGACATCGAGCTAGACTTCTTCAAAGTGATAGCAAACAAGTTCGGTTGTTATCGGTATAGTGACGAATAATTAGGCAGGAGCAGACACAGAGGGCGTGGCGAGGGAATAACAAAACATATTTATGACAAGCAAGGTTGGTGAGAGAAGGGCGGTTGACTGCGAGGGTTAAAGGTTTGGTAAAAGAGTTACTCATATTTTCTAGGCTGGCTGAAGTAGATGCCTAATTCAAAACGAATAAGGTTTCCACGAGGTTTAAACCACCTACGTAGCATACTTGGAATTACAATCCGTGGGTCCCGGATTCGATACCCGGTACTCTGTTTGGAACCAACCTATTGGTTGTAGGGAATTTTCTATGTCCGTCTGGCTAGCTACCACCATGTTACTTAAGCCTGCCTCCAAACAGCAGGACCGCAGAAGAACACGACAATCACATCAATCTTTAAAAGAATGTAGCTCTCTTTCTTTGTTTGTTGCCTTTTCACAACTATACGGCTGGACCGATCGTGATGAAATTTAGCATGCAAGTAGCGTCTGAAATGGAGGGGGACACAGGGAACTTTATATCCCGATATGACCCTCTTGGGTATAAAAGCTTGTACAATAACCACAGCCATCAAGGCGTTCGTGGTGCGAGTCCCGACCTGCAAGCGGAATACTTTGATGGGAGAGGAAGGGCGAAGGGCAAGGGTCGCTTCTGAGGGAGGATAGTCACCAACACCACCAACGTGCCTTAGTAAGTAAGGTTTATTTTTAGGTATAGGTTTTTTTAAATAGTATTTTGTAATAATTTTATTTTAATTTATTGTATTGCATCCCTACTAATATTATAAATGCGAAAGTAACTCTGTCTGCTGTTACGCTTTCCCGCTTAAACCTCTCAAGCGATTTTGATGAAATTTGGCACAGACAATCTTTAGACCCTGAGAAAGGACATAGGCTACTTTTTAATGCGAAAAATAAAGTCCACGCGGGCGAAGCCGCGGGCAGAAGCTAGTTAAATATAAAACTATGGGTCTTGCTACCTAATAATAAATGAATGAATAATAATGATTTTTACAGATCACACAGGAGACAGTGTGGTGATCAACTGGGTACTGACATCTAACTAATCGAATATGCCTAGTCAATTGTGGGTTCGATATATCCTGACTAGCGTTTTACCCGCAACTTCGTCCGCGCAGGCTTTAGAAATTATACCTCGTATATTACTTGTTCGATCGTGACAAAAAATATCCTATGTATTTTTCCGTGTCTTCAACCAGCTATTTACCAGAAAATCGAGTCATTCTGACTTTCCGTTACCATGTAATAATATTAGTATAAATTCAACATGCTTTAACAAAATTAAATCTGTTTCGGAATTCTCCTCGATTGTATGCTCAACAAATAACCTTATCGGTAACTAGAAAGCATAGCAAAACAGGAAAACAACACATGTTGTCAGAGGCCTATGATATACATACACTGAAGATCAACATATAGTAGGTCAGTGCGTACAGTACATCCTTGTCACAATGACCTAGTTTTAATCTAGCAGATATTCAAATGACAATCGTAATTGGCAGAAAGTACTAAATAATGATAAACTTGTAGTCATGTATGGTGGAATTAGGGGAGCTTGTTACATAAAAAACAACATGTAAAATACCTAATTTTATATTAATTTTGTACTAGCTTTTGCCGCGACTACAACCGCATGAACTTCGGGAAGTATCCCACAGGAACTACTAGTCCTACCGGGATAAAATAGCCTATGTCCTTTGCCGGCCTTTCGACTATCCCTATAAAAAAATTCTGTCATTCGGACTCTCTGTTAATAAATAAAGGAAGGTCAAACAAACAATTGCTTAAAACTGGGGTGTCATTTTTTTATTGTGTAAAGTGGTATATATAGCCATACGGATTTAGTAATGTAAAAATGACGAAATTATTAACATTGTACTAACTGACATGTTATAATATTTGCACACCTGTGGACAGGTTAAGTACATCGAACTAAATGAAATTACTATCTAAACACCATGTAAAAAAACTATGTAGTTGGCAAATAAATTTTTTCTTTCTTTCTTTCTTTCTTTACTACGTGACTATGGAGGTGAAGTAATTGAACAGCTACCCATTAGACAGTAGGCATGTGTAAGTGATGCGAGTGTACAGGTCTAGCGCTTAACTGAGTCGGTTCCTGAGGTATAGTAGCGCAAACGACGCGTTTAAGCATAATTGCGACATTTGACATTCCGAAAACACACGCCCCCGTGCCGCTACCATACCTCAGAAACCGACTCAGTTATGCGCTAGACCTGTACACTCGCAACACTTACACATGTAGCATCACGCGTGATATTACCCGACCGTGCACTGTCGCATCACACATTACTCGACCAATTCAAACATCACGCATTACACATAACATGGCACGCGACGCACATCCTCCGGTAAAACGACAAAGACGGACAAGAGTCGCATGTTACTTAAATTCAACCGTATTACTATCACGTTTAATGTATGTTAATTCTGAGCATTGCAATACAATATCAAAACGATAGTTGTGCTGTTGCACGGCACGTATCGCAGGAGTAGAGTGATGCGTAATGGTACGATGTAATATTACGCGGTAGGAAATATAATGGCATATCAAATTACTTAAAGAAGCACTGTTTTGCGCATGTCAGACTTGAACCCGTCTTGGATGTTTGTTTACCTCATGATGTATCTGGTCTTCTTCTCACTGAGCGTTACTACTGAGGTGAGATAGTCGAATAGCTCCCCGTTCTTGCACAGCTCGAACACGAGGAAGATGAACGTCTCAGACTCGAACACATCCTGAAGTTCAACTGGAACACAACCGAGGGAGATTGAGATTCATTGCTTCTTTCATTTCATTAACTATAAATAATTACAATTAATAACAAAAACAGGTTTTATGACCTATACATATTTTTGAGTTCATTTGCGTTGCGCACGTCGTACATACGAGAGACGAAATCTTACTGCAATCACCAACCAGATTTCCAAGTCCGCGTCAAATTTCATGAAAAGTTTTAATGTTTGATCTAGTGCCAAGCCAGTGCTTGTCAGTGCCTTTCGTCTAAGGAAAAGCCACAAAAGTAGATAGTAAAATCTTGCTTATCATAGTAGGTTAGCTTAGGGTTGTTTGTCTTGACGCAATGGCACATCTTATCGTGAAGAAATTTGGCACTAACGTATACTATAGCATTGTGACGGACAAAGGCATCTTTTCATCTAGTCTCTTAAGTGGTCTGTTAATTTCTGAAGTCTAATCATATGAAGTCGCGGGCAAAACCTATTCTTGTTTATATCTGCATAGCATACATACATAAATGGATCTTTCTAATGTGTCTAAGGAAGTTACAATTTATTCTTACCTTCGTAAGCCATTACGTCAGTTCTAGCCTTACGTTTCGCGACAAAATTAGAATCAAGAAAGGTGACATTCTAGGTGTTTTTTCTTCAAACGTTTTTGTATAAGACCGTTGCCAATAACTCATCCATTGCATTTTATATCTAGCATCTTGTGCTATATATAATATTTCCGTCATATGAAGACGAAGTACGAGAAAAACTAATTCTTTTGTTTATTGTTGTTATTATCATTACTATAAGCTTCAATTTAATCATAATTTTATTGAAATTGTAATTTAAACTACAGAAATAGTTTTGCTATTCACATACAAAATGATTTATGGATTCGAGTAGAATTTCAATACTACCATTTGTCGTCTGTTGCAAATTTTACAATCAGATAAACATATTTTCCAAAGAACTTTAATAGGGTTTGTGGGAAGCACACTTCCATCCCTTATATGGACATGATAGCCTAGTACAAATCCATAGCCCATAAACATAATTAAAAACTTAAACCCTGGTTTAAGTGATGCGATTGACGAACGCGGGAACTGGTCGAAATAAAAAGTAGGCTTTATCTTTCTCCAAACATTCAACTATCCCTCTACAAAACATCAAGTCATTCTGATATTCTGTAATGACGTGAAGAACAAAAAATGGCCAAGTGCGAGTCGGACTCGCGCACGAAGGGTTCCGTACAGACTGGATATTTAACATATGGAAAACCAATCTAAAGAGTGTGCCTCGATTGTCGTTATCAATTTAGTTTTGCAGTAGCAGCAGTATACGAATACGACACTAGATGGCGCTAGGTGAATGTTACATCGCACGTCTAAAAAAACACGTTTGTTGTATGGGAACCCCCTTAAATATTTATTTTATTCTGGTTTTTAGTATTAGTTATTATAGCAGCAACAGAAATACATCATCTGTGAAAATTTCAACTCTCTATCACAGTTCATGAGATACAACCTGGTGACAGATGGATGGACGGACAGGGAAGTCTCAGTAATACGGTCCCGTTTTTACCCTTTGGAAACAGATCCCTAAAAACTGACTTTTAAATTTAGAATATTTGTACATACGTATTAATTGAATGTAAAATCAATAAATATCAGAAATATATCTATTTAAACAATAGACCTGATCCTAAAAGCATTTAGCAACAATACTGATTTACCAATTCTAAAATAGACAGACAAAAACCCAAAGTTCAAACCTATTAAATGTTATCAAACCAATTTCATTGTTTTTATGTAACAGGCAACTACAAACATACATTGAGTTGATACACATGTTTGCGTCAGGCTATTAGGTGACATTACATAATTTTCAACGGTTTTAATCATAGCATCATGTCTGCCTAAATTGCATATTAAATCATATACGAGTATACAGTACAGTACCTTATTTTAGAACCCATTTCATATAGTAATAATAATAATATCTCTCACAATTTTGGAGAGATATTATTACACACATATAGTATGTTTGGACAGTTATTTGCCATAAATGTTATAGATTAAATATATTTAATCACTGTTCTTAGTAGTCAAAGCTTTTTTGTAACATTATTTAGATTTAAGAATTGTTTAAAGAGTAATTTTACATATATTATGTCTAATTTGAAGTGCACTGGAACTTTACCTAATATATATATATACCTAATGTTGGGAATCAGCCCCCCGGTGGTATTTCTTAGTCAGAAGAGATATAGGTAATTTTACTAATACCATAATATTTCAAATTTAATAATGCGCTAAAACTCACTCACTAATGTAAGGGTGCCCAGCTACCATCCTCAGGATGTGGATCTCTTGCCTTGTGGCGTCCCTCATGATGTGAGTGTCCACTCCATCCTGGGACTCCTGACTGAGGTCTATGATCTTGGCTGCATACTCCCGACCTGTTTCCTTCTCTATGCATCTTCGTACTGTTGAGCTGATGCCTCTATGGTACAGAATGTGAGAATATCATTGCAGGTTGCTCACTATTGCTGCAGCAGTAGAAATTAGATGGTATGTGTGCACACTCCGAAACATCAATCAAACATCTACCATCAACCAAACTGATTACCAATGGGTGATCTGAAGGCAATTGAACCCAAGACCTCCTTTAAAGTTTTTGCTTTCTTTTTTGACATATGAAATGTACATATATTTATTATACTATATATTATTATATATATTATACATTACCTTAAAATAACTACTGCACATTTAGCTATCTATAGCTATACTATACTATACCAATAGCATACCAAAGTCATAGATACTACTAATAAAACCTATAAATACAACTAGAATTGATCTAAGAAGTATATACATATGTTTTGTCACTATTAAGAGAAAATAAGTAACTGATTTCACAAATTTCTAACAATCATTTTAGTTCCTTTCAGTCTGCTTTTCAAAGGTGTGCGGCATTGTATGCTAAAATACAAGTTTTTAAACTTAGTTTAGCTGCAGATGCTATAGAATGTAACTAGATTAAATATTCTAGTCCAATTAGATTTAAGAAAAACATTTGTACACTGTTATAAATAAATTTATTCTTATTTTTAATTAAAATAATTAAATTTGTAGCATTGTTAACAACTGAGGAAATTCCCCCTTTGGTTAGGGTGCACAAAAGGAGGCGCTGAGGAAAAGTCCCACCTTAGGGCCCCAATTTGACCAAATCCCTTAACTTTCTTTTTTTGGTCCTCTTTTTGTACACAATAGCATTCCTGCGCGAAATTTCAAAAAAATTATCATAATTATACTAAGTCCGACCTTAGTGCCCCTTTTGTGCACCACAACTGTAAGTCTTGACTAAACTGAAGTATTACACAAATAGTATTAAACATAGATCAATAACCTTAATCCGTAGAACGCGGAAATAGTCGTTTGAGAAAAGACAGTGTGAACATCCTCAAGGTCACAAAAGACTTATGAATAACAATTAGCCAATATGTAGGGCAGACGCTCTAAATACTTCCCTGGGTTACAGAATTGGCAGCAACACAACTCATCAACATTGTCACGATGATAGTCAGTGAAAACAACCAAAATACAAGTTGTGGTAAAAATTTCTCCTCACCTGCCTATAATCTCCTTCGGCTCATATTTAGCATAGAATTCCTTCGCCGCATCTTTATCTGGTAAATTATCGTCATCCTCTTCCTTAGCCATGTTATTCACTGCGGCTATAATATTTTTTAAAGAACTAATTCGTCGTAATTAGCCTCCTTCACAATGACGAAAGGTTATTGTTGTGGACAGCTGATATTTTCCATAATAAACACAACTTAAACAAAAAGGCACATGTGTTAAATTATGTAGTGTTTAAATAATATATTCCTAACGTTTAATTTGACAGAAAATATGGCATTGTTTCTCAATTCAGCAAACAAATATCACAAAAATCACAATTTCTGATTGTCTAACAACCACAGATAATCTAGAGTTTTGGTATAGTAACTAGTAACTTGTAGTAACTATACTCTTTGATCTAGAGCATAAATACCACAGACAAATATACTGAGTCTATCTGTTCTGTATCTGACACATAGTAAGCACAATGAGAGGGATACTACTGTATCAATCAGCCGAACCACTCCCACAGAAGAAAAATAGAGCTCGCTTTTTCATTTTGACAACTAAGTGCCTGAATAAACTAAGCAAAAGAACCGCAAGATGACCGCTAGCACAGCCGCCAGTAAGAGCTCCCGTGGGGCTCCCATTTCGTAGTAGGCCGAATAAACTTATATTTCCATAGTGCCTTAACTATCTTTAGTTATAAGTCTACGTTTATACTAACAAAGAATGGAATTATGTATTCTGATGAAATAACTAATAATAAAAATAACAACAAAAAGCTATAAAATTAATTATAATATATTATAACTAATCATTTGGCTTTGAAATCATCACGTCCAAAAGTATTTGAAATAGTCTTTTATATCAACTCTAGGACTATAGATGAACAAATATCTGATTTTATGGCATGTCCACATCAATATTCCGTCATGGAATCTTGCAATATTGCACATCATCCATAACCTCGGACCAAGAATCAAGATGGACTTGACATCCAAATAATAATACCATGTTAGAGCAGGCTAAGTGCATAGAAAAGCTCTGAGGAGTGATAAAGACAAAAACACCTTCTTTTGTCCTTGTCATAGTTTCGCTTTTTTTTGGTGGGCACAGTTGTTGATTGTGCCCAACAAATCTGATGTGTGCATTTGTGATCGTCATTTATCGCGAATTTAACTTGATTTTCTTTTGTTTTCTGTGTGAAACTTAGTGATGAAGGTGTGTAGAAGACAATAATTATGGTGCATTGCTGTGTAATCGGCTGTAATAGTCGGAGTGAGCGTAAATCAGAAAACATAACCTTTCATTCGTAAGTATGATAATTTTTGTTTTATATCGTTTGAATTGTACAAACCATCGAAGTTTCGGTTACATACTACATTATCAGAGTTTCTAATATGCTAAAATAATGAAGAAATGTGTAAAATTCGTGTTTTAAAATAATGATACATTTAGTATTAACCGTCTAAGTTTAGATATACACAACACATCGCCAAACACACTACGATGTCAATGTCATGCGGCCATTTTGTACGTCTTGTAAATTTTATCAGGTTATTCTTATTTTAGGGATACCATTCGTTTTGAATAAAAATTACCCATGAGTGTGGGTAATTTTACAAATAGACAATCAATTGTTTATTTAACTTTGTATGAATATAAGTGCTACAAAAACTCTTACTAATATGAGATTAAGTTAAGTGTATAAAATGCAGTGTATGGTGTGTTGTACATTATATTTATGTTTCAGATTTCCAAAAGACACCACACTGCGTGATTCATGGATAAAATCAACAGGTCGAAGAGATTGGACTATTTAGCTGATCCTACAAGACTAACGGAATATGCAAAGCAAGTTATTATTTATATAGCTGGTTTCGTTGTTAAAAACTTAGAAATTCAATTAAAATGCGAGCAGTGTTTGTCTACTTTAAGATCTCCCGAAAGGTTAGACAATACCGTTTTAATTAGAAAAGATAAAGGTGGACTTTGTCATCCTTCCAAACATGTTATTACATTATGTGAAATAGCAGAGGTGTACAGAAAAAATAAAATTATAAAAAGAAAAGATCTGTTGCACCATCTCTTGCAGGAATGTTTGAAAAAATGTATCGGGCTCCGATTGTTTTCGTCTGATGATCATTTCACAGATTTGATCCATTATTCGCTTTTGTTGAAAGCGATTTGTAAAAAGTATTTAAATGTGCGAATTCATTATGCCACCAAAACAATGATTAATAACACTGACAATATTAGAAATATGTACACGAAGCTTATTTTGTTTAAAGGACAGTAAATATACTTTCTGTATATAATTGTTTTATTATTTACATACCCAGACAAAAAATGTTATCACACAAATGTTTTCCCTGTTTCGGGAATCGAACCTGCGGCACCTGGTTTAGGTGTCAGTACTACTACGAAGGCGCCCGTCAGTAGTTAAACTACTGACTGGCTGACAAATTGGGGTAAATATTCAAAGACCTGGTAACCCTGCATTTCGAAGTACTCTATGTTTGTCCCTTTCGGGTATACGCGCTTTTCAAGTCCATCTTGATTCTTGGTCCGAGTCCATAACCCATATAGCAAAACACCATTATGTACTTCGGAAAATTACCGATAGGTAGCAGCACAAGCCGACTTACAGCAACACGATAAGTTCACAGTTCACAATGTCACTTTGCTATATGTTTATAGTTTATGGTTTATTACACACTGGTACATTTTATTTTTATTTAGTTTATCTGGGTGGATGCTCCATAACATTATTCTTATAAATTATTTTCTTCTCTATTCTAGCTCAATACAAATATCTAAACAGAGATATAAATCAAGAAAAGGTTTGGAAATCATTGTTTCCATTTTCTAACCAACAGCTGATTTTCATTATATTGTCTATGAATCACTCTGTCTCTCTCTATCGGATGTTTTCTTGTTGTTCCGTCCGATGGTTTTGCTTTTTTCAATGTTGTTAAAAAATTCGCTTATCAGCTGCTTTTCCAGTGATTAGTTTACGTGATATCGATCCTGAAAACTTGGACATTAGTGTGGTGTCGGCGAGAGGTCCTCTAGGGAACAGGTAAGCCGTTATTACGCATTGGATTTTACTTACACAAAAGTGACATTCGTGTCTACTTGGGTACATCTTTTTGTCAACCTTGAGCTAGTAGAATGAAATTACAATTTTGATACTTATAGCTTTTCTTTGTTCTATGAACGTTTCTCATGTGCACCAATTCTATGGTCAACATATCAAACACAATATGATATCGACTATTGCCAAAAATTGTTACTTTCACTGGGAATGTTTTAATCACATAAATCACAAAGGTTTGCATATCTTCTATTCGTTCTACTCTATCGGTTATTTTATAAAATAAGGTTTACGAAACATTCCCACCTGCCCTAGTATTTTCATGTGTGTAATTTGCATTTTAAAAGTGTTTATTTACCCAATTGTATTTTACCTCCTTTGTTTTACCAAAATTTTGTTGCTATCTATTGGAGATGCAAGATGTCTGCCTGATATAAAAAGAAATGTAATAATTAAGTGTGCAAAGATATTTTATTTATTTATATTTATTTTTCATATTCCAAATTTGCGATTTACCAAATTTCCAAATCTGTTTTTAGGCGTTGTAGGCGATGATTTACATTCAAAATAAAACAATTTAGTAGGTGTTTGGTTCAGGGTGCACAAAAAGCTGAGGCTGACTTAGAATATTGATGATTTCTATGTTATGCACCCGTACCTAACCTCACCTACATGGCTGGAAAGCTGCAGCTTAGTGTCTCCATTTTTACTCTTACCAAATAAGTTAGGTCAGTGAAATATTACAGGAAAACCTAAGCGAAGTCTCTCATCTAGTATAGTTTTTTTTTTAAATCATAGAGAAACTTTGACTAACATATTTCAATGTTTATAATATCTCTATGTTCCTTTTCATGAATCAGAATCTTCCATAGTGTGCGAGTCCAACTCACACTTGTGCTGGTTTGGCTGGGTTTTTTTACTTAGGATTTGCCGTTATTAAAGATCTCAAAAAACTTCAAATATCAACTTACTCAAATGGTAAATAAACTATAAGATTAAGATTTTTATAAAATTCTGTGTGTTTTTATACAAACATATTTTTCTAAGAAATAACTAAATTTTAAACTTCCAATGAAATCATAACTCCGGGTGTTTAATTCAGAGCTTTGGACTGATTTCTATAGAATGTTTATGAACCCTGCGACATAAATTACTTTACATGTTAGGAATAGGTCTATATTAGGAAAAGTATTAGTTTATCAAAAAATCTTTGACAGAGCTATTAGGGGTCAAATACCCAACAAATTGTAATCCCATTTCTATTCACCCCCAAATAAGTAAATCCAGGGAAAACTGTAGTATCTCCACATAACTAGCTATTTTACATAAACAAAGGGAAAAAATATATTTATAGTGACCTTTTAGATAAGTCACTGATAAGGAAAAGCTACTTTCTTAGTAGTAATTATATATTTAACTAGATGGCGTTAGTTGTACATAGTAGAAAGTGTTTTACCACTATGAATATTTTTATCACTGTGAATTAATTACTCATATTAATTATATGTATCTATTTAAGAGTTCCACTTTCCACCTACTGTCTCTGGGTGCTTCATGGTGCCAAATTATCGTAGTGTCTCTGCCCAGTCACGTAAGACTTAATTAATAGGACACAGGAACTAGTTCAGATTCATTTCTTAGATTTACTTTTTATTACTGTTTGCATATAAGTGAAACAGTATGTATAAATATCACTTAAATTAATCATGCTAAAAGAATACAAAAAACCAAAACTATGTTCCGGTAATGAAAGATGACAGATCTAGGTGCATCATTAATTTGAGGCTTCTGGTTAATCACACTTTCCATCTAAGGGTCTTATCATCAGGTGATTTGATAGACATGTCCAAGATTCTTCCATGCTATTTATTTTATTTATTTTAACATCACTAGTGATAGACTGGCGCACAGAGCATACAAATGATCCTTAACTTTTTACCAATTGGTAATACATACCATTGCCTTTCGAGACTATGAAAAGTTTCCCAATGCCCGCTCTATAACCTAAGACTGCATTTAAATCACTATCGTCATTAAAATTTTGTAAAAAGATAATACGACCTAGTTATTAATACTTTGCAAAACTGACAGATTTTAAGTGAGCTAATGTTTTGAAATGTGTCAACTTCACAAACAAAAGAAGAAGGAAAACTTTTATTATATTTGTATAACAAGTTTTATGAAATCGTGAAAGAAAACCCTGTATTTATATTATAATAAATTCTACAATCCGTTCTCTCATGTTTTTTACTATCCCTGTACGAAAGCCGGTTCGTATTTCGACGTAGTAAATTGACCTTTGCAAGGCCGTCGCAACGTAGGTACAGACTGAGGACGTCTGGGTGTCTTTACTTTAGGGCCTCCCCGACATAATAGCAGCCAGGTTTTTAGGTACTAAAGGCTAATTCAGTGAGAGAATAAAATACTTTTTAATCCTGAACAACAACAGATGTGTGTAGTGAACGGGGTTGAAATCGACGTATAGTACGTACCATACATACCCCCCAGATAAACATTTTGCAGTCTCGTGTTTTTATTCGGAGCTTATGCTAAATTAGATTTATACGAGTACAATAGCAGAACGGAGTGTAGTTCTCTAACCTAGGGAGAAATTCCTGACAAAAAATCTGTCAAGTCATAAACAGGTTCTCCAAAGCTATTGAAATTATACTCCGTGTCCTTGAAAGTAATTATATCTTCTGGTCTTTTTGTTGCCATTTCATAACGAAACGGCTGAACCGTTCTTGTTGAAATTTGGTACGCACATAGACAATGTGTTGTAGGGGATCATAGGCTACTTTTTAACCCGATAAAGGATTATTTTTGAAGTCATTGTAGATGACTTCGCAGGCAGAAAGCGAAGAAGGCGCATGTAGTTCTATAAATACAAACGTTCCGGGTCGCGGCATTGACGCAAACATAGCTGACCTCTTATCGAAGTGTTTAGAAACTTGAGGAAACAAATAAGTACTAGCACAGGTCGATACGGAATATTTAGCGCTTATGGCCGTCCCACAGATATCTTCTCGAAGGACTAGAAGTGAGTGATATACATATGTTTTCATCGTGATCAAGTTTTATAAATAAATGTAACCGCATCCATGGCATAATGACCGTATAGGCGAATAAGGTCCAAAGCGCCAGGTGACAAATGGATTGCAAATTGACAAAAGAGCAACATGTCAAAATCGTACAAATGACAAGAATTTTAATTATGCGGTAGGTTGACTGGGCTGCGCTCGCACTAACAACTCTGAGGGACCGTGTTCGATATCCAATGGCACCTGTCGGTACTTGGGTTGGTTGGTGGTATATTTTCCGTGTCCGTCTGGCTAGCTACCCCCATTTTACCTTTTTATTATTGTTATTACGAAGGGGAATCTTCAAAAGATACCCGACTCCTTAGGGGAAGAGTCGGGTTATGTGAGATTCTTACTCCGGTGGCCATCCACAGCGCATATCAGGGAGCTCTGGGTCCTCCAGAGGAACGTCGCCAGTGCTCCCCTCGCGCGATGCATTGTGCTCTTCCCGGGCTGATGTGCCCCCATGTTATCTAAGTCTGCTGCCAAACATCAGTGTTGTGTTCTGGTATGAAAAGTAGCAGAGCCTCATTAGTTTCTGGGTGTGCAAGCTTACCAGCCAATGGCTTTATCGTCACTTTCCGTCATAAAAAATAAAGTTATCTGGAAATGCATGATCGTAACGGCGGACAGCTGCCGAAAAACTGTTGTAAACGCAGAGAATCCGCTGAGAATTTAGTACAAGTAACATGGATAAACCTCCGTGTCCTGTAACAGCTTCGTAGCACAATGCATAAATAGCAACTCGCACTATTCTTCGTGTCCCAAATTATATATTCCCGGATTATATTTATATATTTCGGATATTTCCCGAATTTTCAATTTTTTTAACACTTTGTCCCTCTGAACTTCATTAAAATAATCCTAATAGATCTATGACCATCACATTTAATTGATCTCGTGCCCAGACGTGGGTTTCACAAGACAAGTCACATGTGCTTAGGGCCATGGTTATGTAATAAAATACAAATAAGTGCTAGATGTGTCGCGAGCGTAGTTGAGCTATTTCAATAGTTTAAAAGTACACCTTGCATTTCAGTGTACTAAATTGATTATTGTGTCTGTCAATACCCTTTTTCTCTGGAACGCGTGGAGGAATCAATTTGAAACTAATATCAAATACTCAAGTCTGCAATCCTTATAGGATCTGTGAAAAAATCAAACTTCTAAGTCAACTCAATAAAAAGTTACGACTGTCTATAACGCATGTTTTGACGATTTCCTTTGCTAGCGCTAGGAATCAAACCTATAAGGTACTTCTCTTCACTAGTAGGGCACTACTATCATGAAATTTAGCATTAAGCAATGTCTTACAGGGTCTACCTCCACCGCACGGGTACGCATGCATCTACGTGCTGAATCTCGTCACTTCGCTAGCGCATCGGTAATCGAAGTACGATTATTTATACAAAGGTGTGCTTTCGGTCACCTGAAAATTTCCCTTAGTCGCCTCTTTTCACTCCCACGGGATGATATGAGATGACCATTTTCTAAATCTGGAACCACATATAAATTATTCAGGTGAACAATATTACAATTTCTAGTCGGGTTGGGCGTTTGACTAACTAAACCCATTGCAATGGAAACACTGAGTCCAGAATATGAAATCCAAAGATACCGTCCAATATCAGTCTTGCTTACAGACATATATTGAAATACCTGCCTATAATACAACGATTGCAAATATGTTCAATGATTCAGACGCAAATAGCGGCCATTTCTGTAGGGGCCGGACTTCAATCAGCAAAAGTGGATAAAGATCTCCGATAACAATGTGTTATCGTATCCCATTCGTTAGTTCAAGTGCACGATTACCTCTAGTGGCAGACAATGCCAGTGACAGATATTGTGTTCAGATTAATATTCGCACACTGCAAAAATGCGCTATATTTATTAATACTTTTCCACTGTGTCTTCGCCTAGGTGCTATTAGGTCAATCAATATAAAAAAATTACAAATCGTAGATTGTTTTGAGGGCGTATCCAGTATTTCTCTATTTCTCTTTCACCATTGCGAATGTTTTCATAGCATCACGTATCAATTACTGTGTTCAGAATGTGTGAAGATACGCATCGTCTGGCTAGAACGGCAGAAAGTTCTCTAATCGCACTGTTATTTCCTTCGTATGGTGTTGTAATGTGTTATTAACATTCTTGTTATAGTGTGTTGGGTTGTACTTTAGTTTTGCTCAACATTTTTTGAATTTACATTCTGCCATGAATATTGGCATTTATGCTTGCGCGTGTAACTTTTGCAGGCCACACAACATGTTTTCTTATTTCTAGAACAAATTGACCTAAAGTGTAGAAATGATTGTCGGGCCTCGCTCGTTGCTTCGTCGGACAGTTGGCCCAACCGCGCGCCTCGGCCCAATGCCCGAAATGGGTCATGTTTTGTGCTGTCATGCTGTGAACTTTATATCTATACAGCTAACATAGGCGCCAGGTGGCCTGCATATCTGTATTTTAAAGATACATTTGGAGATAGTGCGCTGGAGCTATTTTTGTTGACTCCGCCGTCGCCATTTAAGTACTGGTCAAAAAGATTGAATAAGTATGAATAATCTGGTAGCCCGCACCAAGCAAGCGTGCCGCTTCCACATTTGTCATGTGTATTGTGTACAGCTAAAATATGGAATACACTACTAGTTCCGTTCCACCGATATCTACAACTTGGGAATATTCAAACGAAAGGTACCTTCTAGAACAATGCGTAACAGCGTCGGCCTAATCGTCACTTAACTTCAGGTGTGATTGAGGTCAAGCGAAGTTGAAGTCAATCAACTATTCTTCCTAAATTGCATATACTGTTTTCAACATACATCAAAAACACCATATATTTAAATGTACATTTAAGATATAAATAAGATGGTTGTTATTCAAGCAAAGCATAAGTAAATAGATAAAACAAAACCTTTTAGCTATCACCAAATAGTTTTACCATTTCACCTATTCAAAGCATCTGCCGGTTATATTCCCAATTGACTTGTAAATGATAGACGCAAGCGATTTTGTGGGACGCAAAAACAGTTAGACTTTCATACATAATTCATCCTGGATCGAAAAACACAAGGTCCTCGGGCAAATTTTGTCGGGAGCTTCCTTAGCGATACGGAGATATTTCAATACTCTAGAGAACTACTTCTAGTCATTTGAATATTTTATTTGAATGGCATCAATTCGCCATTTTCCCTAGAGACCCGAATGTACATTTATTTTATGATCCATTTTGTATGGCGTAATCATCTGACCACTTATCAAGGCACCATTACTCGTAAGGAGGTTGTTAAGAACAAGTTCTTCGTATCTAATCCTCACGATTGAGTATCACCGGCGGGCCTCTGCACAATCAGCCTTACCAGCGATTTATCAATAAATCTCCATTTGATTTATAAAGCCCTGGTACATGGAGTTGGTATTAGTACATATTCCGCTAGCTTATCTAGGATTATTTCATACTTGCCGTCTGCGATGGCGCCGATGACATAATCACGATTTTATATCGATTATCTATTTCATTATCTCAGTTTTATCAGATCCGCTGAGTGGTTTCACGAATTTGTCGATAGTAAATGGACTTCCGCATTATATTTAATAATGTTTTGTTGTTTTGTCTGGATATCGATTTGTCTATCGAGAAGATTCTTTTGCCTTCTACTTTTGAACAATAACCAACTCTTGAACTTGGTGAAACACCTCATTATCATATTTCGCTGAATGTAAACTTGCTCACTCTTGAATTTCATTTCGCCATTAATTTCCATCAACATTTATGCGACTGAGCTTTGAAACGGATGCAACACACGGATACGTTTACCCTCAGTATAATAATTATATGCCTGGGTTGTCGACCCTCGCAGTTCTATTTCTATCACGTGGGTTTTCCGAGTCTTAGAAGCCACTGAGCTTTTACTTGGTTTTACTATGGCCCAATTTAAATCGAAAATACAATGGACAACATTTTCTCACAGACTATTATTATTAAAGCTAGACCAATACTTGATCACAATCTCACATGATTTTAAATGCCGATGTAGTAGACAATTTTACTCGCTGGTCTAGAAAGTACCTATTTACTCTTCGTTCGAAGACTTCGTTTGAATCTTCAGGAAGAACTGAAACTGGCAGAGTATTTCTATATTTTAGCTATAAACGCTTGGTGTGAGCTATAGGGATATGCCTGACTTTCTTCTGTTTGTCCGGTATTTCAAAAACGCAGTTGAAATCAAGTTTGGAACAGTTCTTACTTGGGTTAGTACCTAGATAAAAGTTACAAAAGTAATAGTCTTTGGGTGGTTAATCAGAGTCCTTGGGTGGTTAACCAGAGTCCTTGGGTGGTTAACCAAAGTCCTTGGGTTGTCAATGTCTTCAAGTTGAGAGGAACGGGTACAAGAGACGTTTTGTTAGTATTAGTTGTCTGATTAAGCCTATAGGTCTTCAGTTTTATCGAAGTCAATTCTAGTAGTTATTTTAACTATAAACTTTGAATGATATTCAAAACTATATAGGTTTCCCCATCAGTGCAAGCCCAACGTACGCATTAGTTTATATCCTGCGATAAACTCCGAATTGCGCTATAAATCCCTGCAGGTGGCGCTTCTGAGAACCGGTATCCATTCACACTTTGTCAGTATTGATTGATATTATAGAGCTGCATAGAAGATTACTTGTAAGGTCTATAAGTGGAAACGTAACTTAATATGTGAAGGAGAGCTAGTAAACACTGGCCAATAGACTAATTCCATTTTTTTATATTTTGCAATATATGACATAAAATTGTAAAGTCGGAAAATAATTTTGATCAACGTAACTTCAATTTATTTCACAGATTGCAGTCCATATGGCGTTTGGAGCAATAAATAAAAAATAGATGCGTAAAAATTAAAATGAAGTATGAAAAAATTCTTATTTTATTCCTTCTAATAACTTTTATTAGGAAACCTCGGTTTTCTATAAAGTACAATTGTACATAGTTGTTGTAAGGTTGTACGTTACAGGTTTAGCGCTTAACTCAGTCGGTTCCTGAGGTATGGTAGCGGCACGGGGGGTACGGAACGTCAAATGACGCGTTTAAGCATAATTTTAAGCAAATTAAAGCGCTTAACTGATATCATACCTCAGGAACCGACTCAGTTAAGCGCTAGTCCTGTAAATATATCAACTTCCTGGGATTATAATTCAATGACATATTGTCAGATAAAATATTGGACAAAGCCAATTCATCTCATCCCACGAGTATTTTGAATGATACACAAAATTAGCGAAATTGATCACGATTGTTGAAGATACAAAGCATTTAATTGCTTGCAATGTTTGCGTAATTGTTTACGTCAAATCTTGCAAGAATTGAATTAGAATCACTTGCTGGTATCCGATTGAGCTGAAATTTTGCATACTTTACAAGTTCAGTGACATTGCAATGTTCATGAAGGAATCTGAATCTGATGGTCTACCAATCTCTTAATTTTTTAGGGTTCCGTACCCAGAGGGTAACCAACCCTATCACTAAGACCCCGCTCTGTCACAAAAAATTAATATTGAAGCGGTTCTCATACAACAAACGTGATTTTTTTGACATGCTTTTTAAAGTATTAGCAGCGCCATATAGTGACGAGTAACAAAACTAAATCATATTTTAAATATCCATATTCTGTACGGAATCCTCGGTGTGCGAGTTCAATTCGCAGTTGACCGATTTTTGCTTAAAACTATGGGGATTCGGGGGAGTCAGGGTAATGAAATAAACATACGTGACTGCATGCTCATGCGCAGATGTTTTTTTTAGATTGCAAATATATTACTGACGTTGCATATTATGCCTACACTTGTGATGTGTGCGGGAGTCGTGACCAAAAGACGTGAGATTCCGACCGTACTCATGATAAACAACCTGTCGACCATGCTGCCGGCATTAATTGTATATGTGTCGCCATGGGCGACTTAACTATTACAGAGCTGTGTAAATTAAATATAGTTGATACAATAAATACGAAAGCACTACACACAATATTAAGAGGCTATGTTGGTTAGACCACGTGGCCGCGTTCAAATTTGGATTGTTTTGTATCTGTCCCTATCCGAGCCCTATCCTACCCGAGCGCGTAAGGTGAGACAGCATACACTACGCGAAGTTATCCACCCGTTATTTGGATGTTTCGTAGTCCAGGGATCATTTGAAGGATACAGTATATTATGTAACCATTTTTTTAATACAGTATACTAATGAAATTTCAGATGTCGGTGGTTTTTCCAAATTGTTATAAATTGATTCATACGCTTGTAAATCAGGTTCAAAGTTGGGGCTTTTTATAATCGTAAAATACAATTCTTTGACGCCCTGTAACTCTGGAAGTATATATTTAAACGAAAATCTGACTCACCACCGACACAGATATTTGTTTCTAGATTGTGTCTTGAAAATTTCATAGATTTTCATAGCTTAATACTCAAAATATGACTGGACTACGTTTTTATGGGCGCTTTGACACCAGCATACCCTCTTAATGAAATTTGACACACATGGTATTTTTGGAGCTATTTTTGTTGATTCCACCTTCGCCGTTCAAGTACCGGTCAAACAGAAGAACGGCAGGCCTCCACCCGTACACTGTAGATATTCCTACAGCTCGCACCAAGCGTTTCGCTTCCACATTTATCGTGCGTACAGCAAAAATATGGAATGCACTACCGGTTTCCGTGTTCCCCGACAGCTACAACTTGGGAATCTTCAAAAGATGAGTAAATAGGCACCTTCTAGACCAACACGTAACATCGTCGACCTCATCGTCACTTACCATCAGGTGAGATTGAGGTCAAGTCAAAAAACATGGCAATTTGGATTCGACACCTTTGACTACTCTACTCTTATTGAGATTTGGGCAAAATAAACTAAGTGCCGCTAAATGTTGCAATATCTCCGAGTATTAAGCCTAACCATAAAGTTGCAAATATACCTGAACTGAACAATCAAATGGCTTAATAAAAATCGCAAGCGGAGCATGTAATAAGCAATTTTGAATCAGTGATCCGCAGAACTATAGTACTCGCACAATAAGTTTGCCCCTCTGAAGTTAGTCACACAAGACCGCGAAGTATCAATTATTAACTTTAGGTAAATGTAGGTAGACAGCGACACATAATACGAGTATATAAGCGGCTTCAATTGTATTAAAAACATATCAATTTGATTGGACCCATCAAATATGTTTTTCAATCTTTTTACATAATTTCTAACATAACAGAATCTATGAGGGAGGCAGCTTATGTCTAACAGTAGACTAGTGCAGCCGATTACGAAAGGCTAACTGTGCCTGTCTAGAATCGTTTACCGATGACAAGTGCTTTGTGATAGTTCCTCTACTATATCTTTAGGGTCGGCCAATGCTGTAAGTTTAGTAGCAACATTTAAATTCTTGTTTTGGATTCATTGCTTTGGTCACAACTAATAGTTATTGTGCTCTGTTTTAGTGACTGCACTTAAACACACAACCTATCAACTTAATTGCCAGCTCGGTCGACCATTTAAAACTCTTGAAGAGCTCTTGTCGACAAAGTGGTCGTTTAGTTTCAGTGAGGAAGGGTCCTGCACGTAATGAAACTTAGTAATAAAATGAGCTAAAATGTAGTATTGGGGGTGGGCTGCGTGCGCGCGCGCACGTTGCGTCGGTGGCCTTGACTCGTTACAAATGTTCATGTGGTATGTGACAAAGTATAAGCGGGCAGCGATTCTGTGATTTGCTAAGTGACAATACTATTGTACACTGGAAGCGAGTTCATCTGGAAACTCCCAATTTTTACGAGCGCCTTGCTGTTTAATATTTTGATTTCTGAAACCTAACAATGGCATCTGGTATAATGGCCTTGCACTTGGTCTTCATATCACCTGATGATGGTAAATGCAGTTAAGGCCTAGGAGGAAAGCATACTTACCCAGAAGTCACATGGGGGCTCCCATGTGCTATGTTATGAATAATTACCAGATCAATGACTTCTTTTTGGCGCCAGACGAAGATAATATTATGATGTATTGTCAGTTATAGAATGTAAAATACCCATATACACCACTATGCAGTTATATAATCCATGCTAGTATATGGTGGCTAGCTGGACAGGCATTTCAGTGACCATAGGGTTCAAGCACATGTATAAAGTTTACCATTATACATTTAAATAGTAAATTTCTTGCAGACATCTTATAAATCGTCGCATGAACGCGAAGTCTCACCTAGTGAATGTTGACCAAGGGTACATTACATCTTATTTCACTCACCAATCAGACCTGCAAAGCGATGTGATATTCTGAGGGTGGATGAGGGAATATCATGTCTATCAGCAGACTTATGAAGCTGTCATGGAATCAGACTGACTCTTAAACCAAAGGGAGCGATTGCGTCAAATCCTCTCATGAAATCGTGCCTGGGAGATTCTGCAGCCAGCTTATGATGACCTCTTCCAGAGCTATAGTCAAGTAGCTATTAAAACACACCATAAACGACTCCGCGTGAATTGAACACAAATCTCGCATGCGTAGGTGTTCGTATAGTATACATGCGCAAATGCATAGCACATTGTGGCATAGTCGTGGTCGCCGGCCGGCGCGAGCGCAGCGCGTATCGAAAGCCCGTATCAGGGCGAGCTATTTTCGTCCACACGTCGCAAATCGAGTGCGTTCAGAAACTGGCACTATTGAAATTCACTGGACGTAAACAGTTTTGTCGTAGGTTACGGTTTAATGCTGCATTTACTTGACTGCAAATGGTCACTTGCTTATGCTTTTGTGCAAGAGCCAGTTAAATATCTCGCTTTACCGCTATCATCACCATCCGGAATTCCGGGAATCTTCCACTACTGAACATAGGCCACATGGTATGACATAATTAATGCGTTCAAAAAGAACTAAAACTGACTTCAATTGCAAAAAAAATTGGTTTCTGTTGATTTTCTCAAAGAGCGATCAATCAATTTCTCCTCTGAAGTATGCTCTACCAAACAAAAAAAGAATTATCAAAATCGGTACTTTCGTGGATATCAAACCGCAATACCCGAAGGTTATGTCTCTCCAAATACAGAGCTATCAATCTTTCATAATATATTTGCCATCACCTTCAGCCATCTCACCAACAGTTCTTTCAAAGCAATTTTTTTGTTTGCGATAGTTCTGCTGTCACGTGTTTGCAATAGGGATGATGACTAAAAAAAATTATTCCCTCATCCGAGAAACCTGTGAAAAGATCCTTGAGAGAGCCTTGTTAAAGATTTTTCTATATGACTTACAGTTTTCCTAATGTAACCCGTCGAAAAGTTATTCTAGTCACGCGGTGCAAAAATGATCCATACAAATCGGTATCTAGGCGTGACGTCACGGCTAGGCATTGAAGTTGAAAATGTATGAAACTTGTAACAATATTTGAATTATCTCGTAAAATAACGTTCTTATGTGACCACGCTCTTACAAAAAAATCTTTACAGTGTAATTAAATTGCAAAATGTAAAAATAAAAGATTTAATTCGAGCGAATATTTTTTTAAATATTTTTGCGGGGTTTATTGTTAAAGTTTACTGTTAAAGTCAAGTAAAAAATTAAATAATAGTAGAAATTTTAAATTTTATAGGAGTTTTTTTTAACTGTATGGTTTAAACTACAATTTAACCACAATCTGATTTGGTATCGTCTACCCTATAGCGTCTATTGAGTTACATTGGGTACCTGCTCGTGAATTATCTTCGCAAACAGATAACGTATCAAGTTTTGTTTTCATGCGCTCCTCATACATATACACAGTATGACCTTCACGCTTGCCCGTGCCAAAGGCGTTCCGTCGTTCCATCGATAATTTATTATTATGCTCATCAGTGTTATATAATGTCGCGATAGGGTTTGTTTATACGTCTAGGTTATTAATATTAAAGATTGCAATTAACACCGAATGTATGGTATCAGTCTTATTTACTTGATCTTTGGTACTGTACTGCGTCGTATTGTAAACTCTTTTCATTCATTTTGCGCTGGTAGACAGGTCACCACCCGTATGCTTCCTTTCTAGTATACTTTACCGTGTAATGATATCTCAGACAACCGATTGGAAATCATCATTCGCTATTTTGTGCCGACCTACAGACTTCAGTACATACTTTTATATAACATCTCGCACAGAAGTACTTCAGTCAAGGACTTTAATATTAATACACGGTTTATTATATTTGTTATATATTTTTCAGTCAGTTTAACCTTGTATGCTAATTGAGGCGTGTTTATCGCACGCGAAGGTTCGTTGACTTTGAGTTTTGCGAGCTGTGCGCTTGTTTAGATGTTCATGTATTCAATAGGGTTTTATTTTATTTGTATACATACATTTGTGTGGATGATACATTGTTGCTGGGATGTAGGAACTCCACTATGGACGAATACTTATTCAACGAATTCAAATTGCCAAAAATTATCACACAGGAACGACTTGTTCTATCGAGGTACAAAGTAGGCTCTATAATTTTCCAATCTTTACAAAAAATATTGAGCCATTCTGACTCTCCATTGTGACGTAAAAAAGGACAAACAAACAAACTTACTTTCGCTTTAATTCTATTAGTATGAATAATTTGCGGCCAGTATGAATTTTTATATATCAAAATGCTTAAAGTGAAGGAATGATAAGGATAGGAAGAGTGAGGATGTAGCAAAGCTAAAGTAAATTGATTTTTTCATTCATTTTTGGCCAAAATGTAGTATAACGTGATGGGAATGTCCAAATAGTTGGCACATGGTCAGAAAGTTATTGCTAAACATATTAAATTTAAATTTACTTAACAAGTTAAAACTGAAGAACCTGTAGAAAAAGAAAAGTCTTCGTAAAATAGTAGCTATCCTGATTAAGCAAATTCAATTCAATTAGTTATACTTAATGCAATCATTTGACAAGAAAACTAAACTAAATGAAAGGCCTCACCTCACTTATGATATAAAACTTTCAAGGAGTGCCTTTGAAAAGAATTTCATAAATAAACTTATCATATTTCGGACTTTCTCTGTTATCTGGTTGACAAACACATTTCATGATAGCTTCTCTATTGTTAACATTTATATACTTTCCCACTCACACTTTATCTATATCTATAATCTGCAAATATTACCTATAGGTATATTAATGTTTCGAGTCAGCCACAATAAAATAAATGAATATATAAAACCGGTTCATTGCGAATTGGACTCGCGCACCGAGGATTCCGTACAGAAAATAAATAATAAACACACTGAAAATCATAAATAATAGGTACGATAATATGCAACGAATGCGCTTGACGGAACAACACGCGCAATTGTTAATTTATACGTTAAGAATAATCCTAATATACACAACAAAGTCGGGTTTGTTCGAACACTTATAACTCGAGAACGTCTGGACCGATTTCCATGTTTTTTTTAAATATATATTTCTTGTATTTGTTTCCGTCCCGAATAGCAGAATAACTAGTAAAACATGGGATAAATTCACACAAAAAATATTTTTCATATATCAACGACCTAACAGAAAGTTTAAAACTTGATTTTTTGTAGAGGGATAGTTGAAAGGCCATGGTAGGAATAGCGGACGAAGCTGCGGGCAGATGCTAGTATTATTATATAGGCGCCAACAGTTTGAAATCGTAAAGTAGCGATTTTGCCTAATGTGATATAGTTTAACTAATTTTTGATTTATTTATGTAGATTATTTTGTTATAGCGGCAACAGAAATACATTACATATCATGAGCCCGCTGACAGATAGACAGGCGGAAGGACAGCGGGGGCTTACTGATAGGGTCCCATTGGTTATCCTTCGGGTACGGAACCCTGAAAACCGTCTAAGTGTGTGACGAGACTTGCTAAAACCAGGGCTTCGTACTCATGACAAATACTCCATCATACTAAACTTATATTTTATTTCGATGATCTGATCATGAATTTTCTATCGTAGATCCATATTAGCGCGTTATACTACGAAACTGAGTCTTTAATAAAAACACTAGCGAACCTTACAGAGTAGTCGCATGTAACATCCTGTAACATTTGGCATCGCTCCTTGGTAAAATGATTTTTCGTAGCGAATAATAATTATGTCATTGGCTATTTTACTTTACTCTAATTTTAGACAATTTTACTTAAATTTGCTATAGGATTTACTATTGTAATCTTATTAGACTGACTTAAGTAAGTTTAAAGGCACTTTTGAATTATGGTAGAATGTTTGTTTCTAGAGATATTTCAAATTTGATATTACAAAGAGATATACATCGGGACACCACATTACATAGTCGATTGAATCCCTTCATGTTTACGTTTTATGCTTAAATATAATTAGTTAATTTTTGCATATCACAAATGAATTTCGACTTTTGTATCTCATGCATTTACCCGCTAGTTCATTATCATCAGCCAGGAAACGTCCACGGTTGGACATAGGCATGTCTCAAGTGACTCCTTCCTCATTCAATATTTTATCACGTAGAGAAATTCCGAGCATAGCTCGTTCCATAGCTCGCTGAAAGACTTTAAGCTTGTTTATTAGGTCAGTAAAGGACCTTCTAATTAATTGTATAAAGATGTTCAGTGCTATAAGAGATAGTACGGTGTATAGGTTCTTTCATAGTTAGATTATTTTTACGGAACCCAAAAAAATCTGTAAATATCACCTAGATAAAAATACAACACCGATTCGAGCACGTATCCAATTCTAACTACGCACTCGTTACAATGGCGCCTCAATTTACCCTCTTACATACCTATCATACCACTTATCACTCCCTAGTTATCACGCGTGATATCGCCCTTATCAACAGTTATCAATTAGCTATCATCGCCGGCTATCATGTCATGTGGGCGTGGTAACAGCTACAATGTGTTGTGCCTGCGGTTTGAGATAGGCAATGACATAGATCCGTGTTAAATTAACATGTAGTAACTTGTGGTTAGTTACAATATTATTTGGTTTTGGATACATCTGATACATGTGTACTTTATATAGACATATAATAACTATTCTAAGATCGGTCCGCGACATATAATATACAAGTAGGGCTCTATTAAATGGAGAAGAAGAATAAACTTTTACGGTAGAGGCGCTGTGTTTGTTCCCTGTCGATATTCCTGTGGTCCCTATTTTGTAGCTGGGAAAAGGCATGTTTTCGAGTTTTTATGTGGTTTTATTTCGCATTATTCGACGCAAAATATTGTCGCTAATTTCAAACGCTCGGGCACAAGCAAGCTTAGGCGCAAGACTGTCAATTATAGGTTTCCGGGTTCAAGTCCGGGGCGGATATAAAGTTTTTAATTTTTGTTTGTTTTGTTTTTAGCCCAATTAAAAAGAGAATTGTATTTTTGGCCTAAAACTCCGCTGTTCAAACGTTGGTCGCTCATATACGAGTATTTATATATTATTTGCATTTAAACTGACAAGCTATGAGACACAAACACACAGCGCCAACTATGCAGAACTAATTTGACAGTAAGCATCTCCATTCATAAGAGACCTGACCTGCCAATCAAAAAACACTATGCTACTCTCCGTCTGAAAGAAAAAACAAACATTTGTAACAGTTTCGAATTTCTTAATATCCTGTTCAATGATATCTCTTTCATGTTGCCAAGGATTCGAATTCAATGGTTTTTTATTTACAGGTAAGCTGCGTGGGACTGACGATGACGTTTTCTCTCTCAATTATAAGCACCTTACATTGGTATGCCTAAAATGTATTGGATGCAGTGAAATCGGTGAGTGTACTGCTATTGTTTTTACTATGAATACATTTGTCAGAAGACAAATGTTACGGTTTTTACCTGCGCATAATTAAACCTGTTTGGAACCTCTATAATGAAAAAAAAACATGGGTCTTATTTCGTTCACACGTTCTTTTGTCTTAGTTCAGATCTGTCATTCGATATAATGAAATAAAACTATTGATAGTACAGACATATTAAATACTTGCAATGTTAGCATATAAACCCGGATCATCGAATAACCATCATGGCACCGATCATTGGTCCTAAACGTAAAATTAGGACCAAAGTGTCCACCAATCACACGCCGATTACGTTGGCGAACGAGTAGTTGCGCACGCGTCGTATGGATTTAAAATTTAATATCTTCGCCAACTGCTGAGATAAGTGAGAGTGTTAGCCAATTTTAATGATTCTTAGAGTAAGTATATCTCAAAACATTCTACCTATAAGTTACTAATCAAATTAGGGGATGAATGGCGCTCTGACATTTTGTTAAACATCTTGTCGGTTTCCTTTAGTACTTTAGGTGCTTGAAGGTCGTCTCAGGTCAATGTTTCCTCACCTCCACTAGCGGTATTTCTATGAAAATGCCTGCGTAATATCAGTTTATGTTGTACTTGTGAGGTTTCGTGCCTCTACCATCGCGTGTCCCAACATACGAGCTCTTACGGCTCAAATAACTTTATTTTGTTTCCGGACGACTAATTAATTTAGTAATGATTATTAGCATTTATTTAAACCTTTTGATCTTAAGATCTAAATCTTAAGATTTTACATACATAATCTTGTTAGTAAAATATAACGTCAGACATGATATTGGGAAATTTCATGTAATGATAACCAGTGTCGCAGCATCGGTCGGTCACTGCACTGCGCGCTCGAGGATGCACTCTTGCGCATCGTGACATAGAAGCACTTCTCAGCAAATCTCTGAAGCCCTTATAGATCCACTGTTGAACATTAGCCTCCTCACATTTATGGTCAGGTCATCGGGATTACCCATGATCACGACGGTGATCGCAGTAAGATGTGGTAGTTACGTAGGTAGATACTGCTGCTCAGCTGCTAAATATTTTCCCTTATTCGCCTTTTACGACTCTCGTGGGATAGTGGTCCTGATTTTAAAGCCGAGTCGACATCACATCCGCAGAAAAAGTAAATCTGAAGAGCTATGTTTTTAGATGTATCTAGCTGGAAGGTGCACCCTCATTTTAGCACTGTCGAAATCGCGGACAACAACTTGTTTATGAAGCCAGCTTGCATTATGAAACTGAAAGGAAGGAAGCGTGGCTACCCAAACTGGCTATAATTAAACTTACTATACCTGGTGGTAAGTTAAACGTAGATAATAAGGTTGCGCGAACGCATAAGTCAGGCGGCAGATTTAGTAACACAGCGATAGAGAGCAGCAAACAAAAATACTTCCGCACAAAAAGAATGAAAACGCTGAGCTAGTATTGTTTTAGTCTAAATGGTTTACGTTTCAAATGCGTCACATGTAAACAGACCAGATTTTTCCCCATTGTTGACATGCTGCGATGAATTTTAAACGAGAGGAAAGTTTTAAAACCCTTGATAGAATCACGTCCTTGTCTTTAATTGTAGTATGGTTCATGGCTGCGACGAACAAACTAATAAAAAGTGTAGGCTGCGCATTAATTTTTAGTTCGGTAGGGTACATTTCCATGATCACCTGACTGATATAACATCATAATCAGCCAATAAACGTCTACTGCTGGACATAGGCCTCCTTCATGGTACGCCTCATCGACCGGTTCCGAGCCACCTGCATCCAGTGACTCCCCGCGACCACCTAGTAGGTGGACGGCCCGGTAGACGTTTCCCGGTACGTGGTCGCCACTCGAGAACCTTTACTCCCCATCGGGTATCGGTTCTTCGAGCGATGTGGCCTGCCCATTGCCACTTCAGCTCACTAACTAGTCGAGCTATGTCGGTGACCTTCGTTCGTCTACGAATTTCCAGATATAACAAGCCTGGCTAACTTTCTGAGTCTGTTACCAAAGAGCAGTTAATAATTCTCTTGTGTTCCGATCTGACTGATATCATAGAGAGTTGGTTTCTGGTAGAGCTCATCTTCCATACAAGAGCCTTATTGTCTCTTCATCATCATCAGCCGGGAAACGTCCACTGCTAGCGTCTGCTGGGCATAGGCCTCCTCCATGGCACGCCACATTAACCGATCGCGAGCCACTTGCATTCAGCGACTCCCCGCAACCTTAACCGGGTCGTCGGTCCATCTAGCATGTATTTTACCTAAGTAACTTACCTTACCTCTTATACTTAGGAAATGAAGCCCAAGTGCGAACCTGATGTTTTAAAATGGCGAGTCTGAAATAATGCTACCCCAATTCCATTGTTAACTTCATGCCGATTTCATAATAACTATTACGCATTGTATTGTATTCCAGTAATCCAATCGGTGACGAATTAATTTGTTTATTCCTTATAATATTCAAACTTTATCAGGAAACCTTCAAGTCACCAAATACGAGGGGCATACCGAAATGATCGGGAATATAAAACAATACATACAGGAAATAACTAAATTTATTTTTATTGCTTTTCGAAGTATTCTCCGTTGCAGTTAATGCACTTTTGCATTCGTTCGAACCAATTATTATAGCAGCAATTCCAGTCCGAAGTTGACATGGTCAAAATCGTCGATTTGTATGCTTCCACTGCTTCTTCTGGACCTTGAAACCGCTGACCACGCAATAAATCTTTGATTCTAGGGAATGTAAAGTAATCATTGGGACTCAGATCAGGGCTGTATGGAGGATGATCCATTAATTCAACGTTTTCCTGCTTCAAAAACTCGCTTGTTTTCTGAGCGGTGTGAGAGCTCGCATTATCGTGATGGAGGATTATGCGTCGTTTCGGGTTACCTCTACGGAGTTCGGATATCATCTGTGGCAAACAAACCGTTGTATACCAATCAGCGGTAACTGTTCTCCGTTCCTCTAAGGGAACTGTGACTACATGTCCTGTTTTCGCGACAAACGAAGCGACCATTTTCTTCGATACGCTGCGAGAGCGGACAACTTTTGTTGGCTTGATCTCACCTGCGAAGACCCAGACAGCCGACTGATGCTTTCTTTCTGGCTCATATGAATAGATCCATGATTCATCACCAGAGACAATGTTATAAACTGCTTTTGACTTTCCTCCGTTGAAGCGTTGCAGAGTAGACCGGCACCAATTGACACGAGCCGCCTTTTGCTCTTCGGACAAATTATGGGGCACCCAGCGGGAAACTAGCTTTCTCACTCCCAGTTCACCATGTAAAACAGTTTGTATCGCAGTCATACCTATCCCTAAAGTAGCCCGAATCTGCTCATATGTAATATGTCGGTCATCCTGTATCATTCGGCGCACAACAGCGACATTTTCTGGTGTAACCGCTGTTTTTGGCCGGCCTGTGGAAGGTACGGTGCCAAGAGAAGCACGTCCACGCCGGAATTCAGAATACCAGCGATATATTGTCGTCTGGCTAGGCGCTTCACTCTTGAATATAGATATAAGCTCAGCGAGACATTGTCCCTGAGATAATCCTCGTCGAAAGTTGTAAAAAATTATGGCACGGAAACTTTCTCTTGTAAGCTCCATTTTTTTATCGACCTATAAATTTCAAACTGATATTGTTCTTTAAAAAAAAAATTTTTTTTAATTCTGTCAATTATATTCGATTTTCAACTAACCAGTGTTTATTCATCAAAAAGAGTTTTTAATCTAATTAAATCGAAAGTACTCGATTACCGATCTTTTCGGTATGCCCCTCGTAGCAGTAACGTAAGCGACCTTGTACCCAAATCGTAATTTGTTGACTACGTGATTCTCCACGCGTCACACCCTGGGTGGGTGTACGCGATATGTGTAGTGTAGCAGTGTCGGATAGAAAGTATTCCTGATGTTTCCTACAATTAACTACACATACATAAGCTTATGCCATGATAGCTCAGTTGGGTAGAGCGTCAGTCCTTAAACAATCGAGGGCTGGTTTCGATCCTGGCTCGTACCAATGAGCTCCAATTTGTTATTTAGAAATTATGAACAAATGATAGAAATGATGAGGAAACCTGCAAACTCCTGAGAATAAATTCAAAGGTGTGTTTCACACACACACCTTTGCACTACCAATGCGCGCTGGTCCCGCGTTGTGGACTACGGCACATACACTCTCTGTATGAGAGTAGGCCTGAGCCCCTGCAGTGGAGACGTAAATGTATATGCTGTTGAAGAAGACATAAGCTTAAGCCTGGCCTCACTTAGGCAGAGACTATAAAGAAATACCTCTCTGGCTTCATACAAGCTATCTTGTTCTTACTCAACACTTCAATATTTTCATTGACTTTTTGGCGTCCTTTGCCTTTGCATCCACCAAATTTTTCATTATGAATCTCGATCGTCATTCTCGTATCATCCATGCCGAATGCCCCAACCATCTTAATATCTTAGCGCTTACCTTCGTCACTACATCTTATTTTCATTGAATAATACCAACATTATCACATATCCTCCACTTTATTAAGTTCAGTACGAAAGCTTTATCAATTTCGGCTATCGGACATCCTCCATGGCTCAGTGGCCACAGTATGAATACCTTGTCCCCAACTCAGTGGGGTACATACAGCCGCGATCCCTTTTTTGGGTGGTTGAAAGTGTTTTTATGAAGGATAGAGTTAATACTTTTTATGTGCGTTTTTTGTGTGTAGGCAGTTTCCGTACTAAACCATACTTTGGCCAAGGTGTGTGAGTGGAAGTGGAGCCAGCTAGTCTATCCAGACGATCTCCTCCCAGAAGTGTGCTTGATGTCGTTGCACGCCTCTTGGAGTGATCCTGGATTGTCTAGAATCGTTGCCCGTTGTGTGACCACGCTGTAACTAGTCGTGAGCACATGGGCGGGAGTTTCCCCAGGCCCATGCATCCACGACACCGTGGGTTGTCTGTGATGTTCATATTGAACAGTGTCAGTGCCTGTCACTGTCAGAGTTGACGGTGGCGCCAGCCCACGAGAATGATGATAAGCTTTTTTTTCTTCTAAAATTATATTATTATCGGTCGCCCTCTAACAGCAATCCTCTAACGGCGTAGTAATTAGGCCCCAGTTAATTCCCGTTGGATACGAGTTTAATAAAAATTCTTAACCACATGGTCTAACAATCTAAGTAAACCCTGGTCAAAATACTAGAAATTTAATAAAACAATGCATTAGCTACAGTTATGTACCGAAACTGAAATTAACGAGCATGCAAAGTAAATTATGGATTTTATTATTTCATATGCAAATCAGAAATTGCATTTTTGGAACAGTAAAAAAGTGGTTTTATTTTAAAAAAAAGTTGTGTGCAGAATGAAATTTGAATGTGACATTTTATAAAAAAAAATCATACTATTCCTCGAGATTAAAAAAAGGTATGACCGACACCGTGCCATACTACGTGCATACATTTCATCTAGAATCTAGATAGATTTGGCCATTTCGTCGTGAAAAGTCAACAAACACAGGCAATATTAGTGTGGAACCACCTCCGCGGCCTTCTGGCTACGAAGACGAACTTCCAATCCGGAGATCAAGGGTTCGATGTCCAGCGGTGGTGGATACATATCGAACTAGGTTTGGTTGGAAGTAGGACAGCTATAATTGGGGTCAAGTGGGGATCTATCTTTTTTTAAATAATAAAAGGGTATTTTCTGTGTACGCCTGGCTAGCTACCACCTGGTTATCTAAGTCTGCCGCCAAACAGTGTTGTTAATACGAGTAGAACTGTTGTGTTCCGGAATGACCGGTATAAGAGACAGCGCCTCATTTGCTCGAGGCTTCTAGGTGAGCACACTTATCATCTAACGACCTTGCCATCAGATGATATAAAGGCCAAGTTCAAACCCTGTATACATAAATATAAAATATTTTACTACTTCAATCCAGTTTATTGAAAATTGCCTACGTTTGACATAGCAATTTATGAAGGAGACTCCTCGTGCCTGACAATGGAGTCACAATGGCGTTATGTAGCTGATGGCGATGATATTAAAGCAATTAGAAAGTAGTAATGACTTTATCAAGATAATTTAACTTGTCACGTGTTCAAGAAAACAATAGTATGTATGCAAAACATTCCCGTGAGAGTGGAAAACACTCAAATTACTGTTGAAAAACATTCTCGTCGCTCCTACCGCAACATATCAATGGTTACAGGTGGAATTCCACGCGACACATCCAGGTGGAATTCCACTTCAACATTGCAATGAATTGTAAATTGCATGCAGATTAGAAAGGTTGCGTGTTCGTGGATATGTAATTAAATCGAGACATTCTCACTCTCAAGTGGCTCGGGACTGGTCAGTGTGGCGTACTGGAAGTCTGTCCAGCTGTGGACGCTTCCTGGCCGATGATGATGATTTTCATTTTCATTCATTATGTCTAAAAGGCCAATCGTCGGAAGGCATGTACATAGATTGTGCATTTAAGGATCATCTTTGATCACAGATTTTGTCATTTTAGTCGGCATTTGTGTAAATCGTAGATCGATATTTGCCTGCGGTCTTTCTTACCTTTGGGTGGACGTTGATTTTACGTACGGACATGTTTGACGTTGTGACATGTATAGATGGAACCCTGGGTGCGCGAGTCCAACTCGCACTTGGCCGCACTGTTATTAATTACTATTATTTATTTATTTTAAGGTATAAATAATGCAGTAATAAGTAATCAATAATGTATTAAACCGAAATTAATTCTGTGCCGAAATGATTGACCAAAGATTTTCAATGATTTTTGTGCTATTTCCAATTACAAATGACGAGTATGGTAACTGATTGTAGTGTGTATGTAACGAATTAGAAAGTTGTCATGTAGCTTGGGTAATCAAGAATGAAGTTTCCTCTTAGCGTGTGGCCCATAGAAGCTTGTGTAGGAAGTACTCGAAAGTTGTCGTGCGTATTTCTCCATTGGTCGGTGATGTTAGTTTTTAAAGTTTGTTTGTTTTTACTACCCTGGTCTTCTTAACATTAGAGGGGTGGGATGAGGACAAGGGGAGTAGATTTCAAAAAGAATTTTTTGGATAATTATGGTAGAAAGACAGGGACCGCAGTCTCACTATAAGAATTAATGTTTACTTTGTCTTCAAAATTATCTGTCTTTACTCCCAAGGTACCAGGACATCATAAAGTCGACAGATACAAATTAGACACCAAAACCATTCAGTGAATTGATTGCTGCGTGCATGACCTACGCGAGGTCGCGTTGGAATTCCACTCGCATAATTGCCCGGCTGACATGAGTCGCGAAAGGTTGACTTGTTTACGGAAGCGAACTGGGATATGACGGCCATTCTCTAAATGCAATACAAGATGTCCTCATTTTAATGGCTTGTCTAATACTACACTTTATCCTTATACAACGTGACTTGCCACTTTCGACGCACAATTATAATGACTTAGATATGCTTGAAGACGATCTTATTTAGCAAACGAGAGAGTACGGTTGTAGAGGAGAATAGTTTGTCAGTTATTCATGAGTTTCTTTAGGTCAATTTAATTTTCATCGGGTAGTCTAAAAACCGGCCAAGTGCGATTTAGACCCGAGGGCTCTGTACAGAATATGAATAAATTGTGGTTAAAGAGATTTATTCTCAAAAAGAAAATTACATTTTCACTTAAAGAGAAAACGTAAAACTATTACACAATTTTTCACAGAAAACATTCGGTAATGATAATTATGAGATTACGAGTATACATATTTTTTTGAGTATAGTTGCAAAACGCTCGCTAAGAAAGGGGTTTTTCGAATTTCGTTTTCTTGAAAAATCTATAGAATTTTTCAACTTGAAGTAATCTATGTAAATGTATCTACTTGTAGCACTGATTATATAAGTTTTGCTCCGACTCACACATAACACCTCGTATGTCACGGTGTCGCTCCGTACGTTACGTCGCGTCAGTGAATTAACTTCCAACAGAGAAGCTTACTACTTTGTTTTAGTCATAAAAGCCGATTATGGAATCATCCTATTTGTGTCCAGTACTTAAGCGAGCCCTAAAACATATTCACATTGAAAGTGTACGTTTTATTGCCGCCTTTTGTATGCAACTTTGTGTTTATAAACTGTTGCGACTGAGCGATTACAACTGCAGGAATTCAAAATTGTAACAAAATGCAACATCTGCACATCTGTGCAAAGTCTGAACATTGTCGGATCTCATAAAACTGTTAACCAGTACGAAATTGTCCGTACAGTGCCAAAATGGCCGTTAGAAGTTGGCATTCTGAAAATAGTAGCACATAATTAGTTATGTTTTATTACATTAATTTTCACTGGGAAATTCGCGTCTGAATAAACAATTCGATTATATTTATCATGCCTTACGTCTATTAAATTCTGTTAAACTAAGATTGTTTTGTAAGTTTACTTAAGAGGGTATGCTGTTGTCAAAGCGCCCATACAAACGTAGTCCAGTCATATTTTGAGTATTAAGCTATGAAGATCTATGAAATTTTCAAGACACAATCTAGAAACAAATATCTGTGTCGGTGGTGAGTCAGATTTTCGTTTAAATATATACTTCCAGAGTTACAGGGCGTCAAAGTATTGCATTTTTCGGTAGTAAAAAGCCCCAACTTTGAACTTGATTTACAAGAGTATGAATCGATTTAGAACAATTTGGAAAAACCACCGACATCTGAAATTTCATTAGTACACTGTATTTAAAAAATGGTTACATAATATACTGTATCCTTCAAATGATCCCTGGACTACGAAACATCCAAATAACGGGTGGATAACTTCGCGTGGTGTATGCTGTCTCACCGTACGCGCTCGGGTAGGATAGAGCTCAGATAGGGACTCAACTACAAAACAATGCAACCTTGAAACCGACCACGTGGTCTTACCAACATACCCTCTTAATTTTTTGGTGTAGTTCGTTTGGCTTCGTAATTTGAATTCGGCTTTACAATTACTCTGAGTGAAGAAAAAATTGAACATTCGTAACATGTAGGTTGAATGAACAGGCATGCATAGAACCAGAGAAAGAAGTTGAAAAATAATATAATACAAGCAATGAATGTACTATTGAAAAGTCGTACATTCGAAATCCGCGAATGTATCCGATGCCTGGGCTTTTACACTACTAATTTTAAAAGTTTATAGTTAAATAAAATTTATTTGATTACCATTTTGGTATAGTTTCGTTTAGTTTATTTGTACAAAAACATTAAACGCACAAAACTTAACCTAAAAAATAAAGATGACGTCAACGAAATGGCATGACGTTTTCACTTCGTGCAAAAAAAATTATTTTGTACCAACAAAATATAGACAGAAATGTAATTCTAGTATTTCTGACTCAGCTAATGATCACTAAATCCAATTAGATTATTCATTGACTTCGTAAATAGTGCACAAGTGCAGGCCAGATTTAAAACATCGCTTTTTGTTCTGTAGGATACATACAAACTTACATATAAAAGCCTTCCCCATGTCAAGGATCTCGACGGTCTATGCTACAACCATTTCTACTATCAAGAGTACTAAATATCTCAAGGCCTGCTATAAAGTTTTTGGGGGCGTATTCTTTATAATATAATGCGGCCGTCGTCGCCTGCCTATCGATTTTCCTGGCCTAATTCCTCGTTCGAGTCTGGCTAGACTGGTTTGGGCGTGCCTGGATTTACGAGGCTGCCTATGCCTCACGCCGCGCCGCCCGAGCTGCGATACAGTATTGTTATTTTAGTAGACGGCGGCACGAGATCAGAGAATGTTTGTATTTGGAACGTATTGCTTCAACTGAATGGAGTTTGAACGGGAAAGCATAGATTGTAATGATCTTGGAAAAGGGGCAAAGGAGTGATTTTGGAAGAATTCTTGCACAATAGTATTGCTTATTTTGTATATAGTTTATGATTTTAGTATATTTTGCAAAAAAAAAACTAGACCAAATTATTCAAAAGGTGTAATTAAAACACATATTTGATAGAATTTTAAAATTAGAAGTATACAACAAACTCCATGTATGAAGTATTATCTATTCTGGAAGGTTACAAAATAAGAGCAATAGATCCACAATGCTCATAAAGACGTCCCCTTTTATATTTATAATCCCTTTAACTAAAGGCACCAGCCGCCGCCGGCTGTCTGCTGATTTGACATTGTTTTCAAAAGGTTTTCTAACCAAATCCTCTAGTTTGACACAGGTGGAAATTGCCGCAATTGTTTGGGCTCAACAAAATTGTGATGTGTGTGATCGTGTTATTGCGATGCTAATAACAGGCTAGTAGTTGATGTATATCTGTTGATATTAAGTAATTAAAAGAGGGGACTTTTTCTTCCTAGTGCTATTTAAATGCTAATTTAATTATTGGTTTCTAACGTTTTGAGGGCTACGAGTTACGCGGCAATTGCATATCAAAATTCCAATTTCCGTATACGGAAGTAATACTTGTTACCTTAAATACAATACGCAATCTAACAACGTTTCATTCTACACAATTTGAACATAACTTCAGTCTGCCTACAGTGGCACATGCGTAGGCGGTTAATTCGCCTCCGCCCACCACTTGTCTGGCAAGACCTATATCACCACACCATACAGCTCAATATTTCGCCATGTTACACTTTCCATTACTCTTTCCTACCCGCACGTATTATCTCTGCACAAGTTTTAACAGTAATGTATATCGTATTAGAAATAGAGACTACTTATAATGAGTTTAACAATGAAAATTAATCCAGTTCTGAAACTTTCCTTGCTCCATTATTGGTTGTCTGTCCGATTTCTATTTTTGCGTGTCCTCGATTAGTATCGTTTTACTATCACTGTCTGTGTTAATTAAGAATTAGTAGTTTTATCTTCTTCATTTTATCTTTATCACTTTTGACAGCTTTTGGCGACATAAAATGGTAGTGTACAACTTTTTTGAGTGACATCGCTCATCGGATTTCGTTATAAATGTAGCACGTTTTGCCGATATCTTTGAATTTGTTTTTATTTTATAGGTCGACGTCGGCTTTATAAAGTTTATGTATTTGAAGCCGTTAGTAGACTTATAGAGCTTATTTCACGGTGGTTTACTGTAGGCTACCTAGTTCAACAGTGGTGGAATTTCAGTAGATAACGATGACAAAGGCAAATTCGTCACAATCATCGTTGCATTCGAAACCATTATTCCGTAAATCTTAATCACTGCGTGAATCCGCATCAAGAACGTATTGCTCAATGTCATTTCCTCTCCTCCCGCGTAAAATTGTACCTTATCGATGCGTTATTGGCCTTCGCAGTTGTAAACTGGTAGCAATAACAGCAGTATGAGTTTCGCAATATCAACTGTCGCCATAGAGACGGCGGGAGTCGGGCCCACGTGTAGTTTGGTTCGTGTCCTTCGATAACGAACCGACGATAACGTTATAACTGCATAGAAACTGAATCACGTTGCAACATTCACCTCGTGCAACAATGATTCGTCGCCGGGTTGTTGTTGGTTACACTCGGTTTTCATTTAATTAATTGTTATGCTTTCTTTTCACTTACACTTTCATTAACATGTACATTGTACAATGTCTGCTTATTATTAACGTTTGCGATGCTATTCGCCTTTATTGAAAATTTCTTTCCAATTTATTTTGAAAACAAATATTTTTATCTTGATGTCAATCCTTGTGCACTGGTGATATCTGTATGAGATATTTTGTTCACTAAAGTTTTATTTCAATTAGGAATTCGTCAATGCAATGTCTAGATAGACGGTTTAAGTTAGATCTTGTCAAGTGTAATATTTTTACCCGCGACGGAACGCAGACAGTATATGCGTTTAGGGTGAGAGGATGTTTGTTTGTTTGTGTGTTTGTTTGTACATACAAACGAATGTTGCCACGTTTGACCGATTTACATACGGTTTTTTGTAAAGGGTTGCTGATATGTCAGCGATGGTTCTTAGATAGATGCAATCAAGATTTTTAATATATTATTTTAAAAGTTAAATTTGATTTTCTTGTATAATTCACATTTTAAACATTCAATTTTTAGAAATTTCGCTCGTAAGGTGTGAAGAAGAATGAATTATTTTTGTAGGCAAAAGGCTTATAATCTTAAAATCAGTACTTTGGAGAACTACTGGGAATTAATTCCACGCGGGCGGGTATTTATGCATAATTATCATCTTCCTTCCCTTATCCCACTCAGAGCGGGGTCTGCACAACATGTTGTTTCTTTCCACTTGTCTCTATCAACCTTCATCTCAGTACTCACACCTTTCTCTTACATATCATTCTTTAACAATCCGCCCATACCTTCTTAGGTCTTCCTTTTCCCCTATATCTACCAACATTGATGTATTTCATTCCTCGTCATTACATGGCCGTACCACGATAACCGATTACTTCTCAACTTTTGGTCATTAGTGTACCTTTTAAACTTCCTCTTATATTCCTGATCTTGTCCATTCCATTCCACCTCGCATCCATCTCATTATTCGCATCTCTGCTACATGCTATCTATACAAAATATGTCACTAAATTATAGTATTTTGAAACTTTTGAATACCTTAGCCCTGTCACACACCTACAGATTCTTTTTTTATCTCTCCCTAGAACAGTCCGGTTACGTTACATTCATGTAAATAGCCGTCATTGCCTTGGCCTGTTCTTTTCATTTCACACGATCACTCAGTTATTAATTTGTATTTTTGCCAGAATATCTTTTAATTTAATTACTATTTCGCTTGTCTTATATACACTCATGTACGCGTACATAATGATGAAAATAATTCTTTAAACTTCGAACGAAGTCAGTGGAAAGCTTGCTATCATTTACTTCTGATGATTTGTTCGATCAATTCCATTTAGCCTTTCTTCTTCAGTCCTTCGCTTGATCTCTGACTAGCGAAAACCATTATTGTAGTTCTTTTCAACAAAATTATACCTTCTCTGTGAATGTTTAAAGGATATTTTAGGTTACGTATTTGTCGTTGAACACTATTTCATGGTTTCCCTTATCATCGTATCTAATTGCATTTTAAATTCCTGTTTAATGTCATTGCTAAGGTTAAACATGGAAATTCCTATAATATTGTTCATATTTTTTTTAGTTCTCGAATACTTTTTCTTCTGATTTAGATTATTATTATAGCAGTTTCTTCCGTATAATATAGAGAACATTGGAAGAACGCGCTGCCATCTACTATCTTACTTTCTCTTACAATAAAACAAAATCAACATGTTATCGCTTCCAAGGTTAAACAAATTTAAAAATACAGATAGTAAAATAAATAGATATGCTCTTGACTTGATTATCATTCAGCTCATGTGGGTGTGTCGTGCAGTCATCGAGACGTTGTCATCTTATTAATAAACCAGTGCTTCAAGTGTTGTTCTAGGCTGTTTGAGTTGATGTCACCAACAAGCTCCGAGACTTCCAATTTTAGTATTCGGAACAATAGTATTTATAATTTACCGTTACTCCTTTTCAATCATTCCATTGTGTCCGAATATCATAACACTATTTGGTCGTATCGATGACATATTTGTTTGACAAACATCGGTTCGCGTATCATTATCAAAAGATACAATACCACCTCCAACATCATAGTCATATCCTTCTCCGATTGCTATCCGGACGTGGACGATGCAAGAATGTTATGTTTTTGCAAGCTGTTCAACTGTGAAAAACAATTGCCAGCCATGAGTGCAGTAAAAACCGCACAACCTTGATTGAAAAAGTTGTGGAAGCGTCTGGTATCCCACGGATGATTACAATTGAATTGAACATGAGGGCGAAACGAGTTTTGTATCGGAGCCCGTCAATTGTGACCGATGCGGGTGAATCGTCACACTTTTTGCTGAGGACCGCGGGGCTGTCTCGGAGCGCCAGATGAATCTAGTACTAGTACGCACGCGCCTGCTGACGTTGCACAATTCACGAGCTTCTAGTATCCCATCCAAGTGGAGACGTGGTTCAGACGCCGGCGGCCCCCCTTGCCGGCTGAGCACCCCCTCCCCCCGCCCCGGCGCCTCCTGCCCCGCTCGCCTCCAGTTGCCTCGCAGCTGCCGCGCGCGATCGTCGCATATTCAATGCGACTCCGCTGTCCCTTCACCGTAATATGGATATATATCTCACCCGCGCTCTTATCAACATCCAGTTTTCGTATTTGTGGTTTTGCGAACTTTCAGACAAATATAAATGGATTATATTGTAAAGTGCATCAAGAAACGATTGGTTTTGTAAGGTCCGCATTGGAATTTGTAGTATGGCAGCGTGCCGCGCGACGTGTTCGGCACATGGCTCCGTAATAATATGGTGTTGGTGGGAATTACGTCAGATCAAAGCATCTGTCTGTGCTATTGTAAATCGAGAGTGTAAATATTGTGTGCTCATTTGATTCAGGTATGAGATTAACTGAATATCGAGACAAATAACATGTGCCACGACATGGCTGGCGCACTCGTGGCGTCCACGTTAACGTTATGGCGGGTTTTCCCTTAATATGTATAATAATAGTGTCGTGATATGCCGATGGTTGATCATCTCGTTTATTACATAATAAATTCCAACTAGATAACAAATTAAATTTTGTAAACAATTATTATGAAGATCGTCCGGTATGCAACATAACCAACCAAACACATTTTGATAAGAAATACCTAATCAAACGTTTGGTAAACTGAGCGCATTTTCGAAACAAGTGTTTTTAATTCCTTAAGCGTTAAGAGAACAGCCGTTGTTGCTTTGTTCAAAGTACTATTTCAACCGAGGTCACTAGCTTAACAAAACGTTTGCTAATCACTACGCGCACCAATGAATGAATTGTTTAACGAGGTTTTCTCAGCAACAGCGATCAAAGTCCATCTGCGCCTCGCAAAATTTTGCATTCTTCGAATCTGTATACTTTACCGTATGTATCATTCGACGTTGTATTCATTAAGCAATGTTAGTATCTTTAGCATTCGTCTTGCCAAATAAATACAAATAACCACAAACTCTTTGCATTTTGAAAAACGTGACTTTGAGGATGAAATTAAAAATGGCGGGTGAATTCTGCCGCCAACCTATTGCCATTCTGCAATGCTTATGTCTGTGTGCGTTTGGGTGCATGTGTGCGCGCCGTCATAGTGCAACGTGCCTATTGACATGCCATAGTACTACATCAGGGCCTCCGTAGGCGTGGCCGGAGACATTCTCGACGCTTCTGACTTCCTGGTACTTGACGGTGAAATCAAGTTCACGTTCCTTAAGAACTGTGACATTTTGTTTGGTATCTCTAATCATTTCTATTAATGTTGTTTTTATTTATTAACCTAGTAATCAAATCTTATCATTTTATTATTTTTTAAATTCTTGAGACACATGATTTTTTGTAGTTTTGTTATAGTAAAAGTTTTTGCGTTGAACGGTGGTAAAATTGCCGTGCATTTTACCCGTGATGTATGTACATGGTAATGTAATTAAGTAAGTCATGCAAAGTATTCTAATTAAACTGATTACAATTCGTTGTCACCAGTAACGTTATTGAGATGTGCGAATGAATAATATCCATTTTGTGTATATTAATTTGCTTTGTGCATTTTGTGTTTGTATTTGTAGCTTTTGCTTAATCTGTTGTATTCACTTTATAGTAAGACTTATTTCCTTGAAACTTAACTACTTCAAAGACTTCCGGCCATTATCTTTTTGTGGGAAACATAGCCGCATTAGCAAAAAAAGGTTATGCAACGGGAGTCTGCCACGTGGCTTTAAGGACACTAACGCGCATGTCTGTGAGATTGATCTATGGCAACGCTCCACGCTTATTGTAACCTTCAAAATGCAAAGCTTTGTCACAGTTATTTAATTCAATTACAAGAAAGCAGTTGATGTATAATATCAATAATGTTGTCGATTTCTGAAATTCGACTGTTGATATCCATATCAGATATCGACCAACACTATAATTAGAATCCTCCAGATTACCTCATTTATCTGTTTCGCTTAATGTAATTAATTACATACAACTTTCTCATCTGTGAATGCTATACGTTCAATCCAATTAAAAGTTAGTTGCGGCAATGAACCACGTGTTTCTCGCTTCTACTGCGCATGTCCACACGTCTCAGCTGTGATCTGAGAAAATCGTTACCTACCCATCATGTCCAAAGCAACCGTTCACGTGGCGTTTTACAAATGCTTCTTTTGATTTCAGTTTAGTCTTCCTTGCACTTTCATTTTTGACGCAATAGCGCCGAATATTGATTGCAGTAAAAGATCAGCTACCAAATTACTAGAAATTCATATAAACTAACATCATAGACGTCGGGAATTTTTAAAATGTATCTATTATTATTCACATTCTTTAACTTATGAAACTATGTTTTCTTTATTATCACAATGTTTGATAGTGTTAATCACTTCTCGATTAGATAACGAAATGTTGTGTTTACAATCTAGGATTATAGCGAAGCCTTGTTACATGTCCCAATTTGAAACGGAGATAACTTCGATACCGATATTTCAACTTAGCTATAATATCACACGTGGAGCGTGTCAAAACTAGTTTGTGCTGATTTCTTTCATGATTTTATTTTTATTCTGCAATTACCTTCGCCTCTTAACGAATAGCAAAGTTTATCGTTTATCATTGAGCAAATATTTGGGTCGTGGTCTTTTTCACGAGGGACAAGCGTGGCTCATTTCTATTCTAGCGTGATCGCTAATCACTGACTCTTTATTGCAATGAATCCATAATCACCACGCTGCATGAAATGAATCAAAGTCCACCGCTCGTTATGTCAACGGTATAAACAATGTTTTATTGACCAAACAATTGCCAAGTCACGGCAGGAATGCCCTCCGATGCATTTCACGTGACTTATTCTAGTTTCTGTTTGATATACGCGTCTGTCGTTTGTGATAGTTCCGTGCCAAGACTACTTTCACTGCATTCGTTCTACAGATAAATATTCCAAGGGCCTGATGTAAATCAATTGTGGTCATGCGCATACTGCAACGGCAAAGTTAACGGTACACGAAAGTCAATGAGATATTTCGTGATTTATGATTTCTATTGCTACGTTTGTTTGACGTCTATATCGATTTATAGCGACATTGCGACCTGGTGCTAACTTTCAGTTATCTAAACGTAACTGTTACATTTCGTCCCCATGAAAATCGACCGCAGAAAATTCTATTTCTAATTCCGCGTGCCAAACTCGTGCTTTCAATGCAACATTTTGATTGTTTATACTGTTGACAGTTTCGGTATTTGGGATCGACCTTTAACAGTCATATCTCGATGACCTTGTTCCACAGTGAATGTCCGTTTTACATTTGCGTAGATCACAAGCTGACATTATAAAAAGTAGTGACATTTTACTCGGCTACGTTTGATTTTTTTCAACTGGTTTATAGCTGCATTTTTCATTACGCTTTCTACAATACAGGTTTGTGTACCCCATGCAAGCAAGGTCACGAGTTTATTATATCTGCGCTTCGGAACAGCTTTCTTATTTAGTAACACTGAACAACAGGTAATAATCTCGTTACGTAGCGGAAGTGTTCTAACACGGAAGACGTCTCGTTCGTGCATGCAGATAAGTCCCCTGCATCAGCGTAGCGTTTTAAATCAAACCTCTAGCTGCATGTATACTATTCAAACTATCTATCCATCTTGTCGCACCATCACTGTTTCCTTATTTTACTGATGAACCATCATTTTCTATTCATTGTTAGACGTTATTAAGTATTGTTGTAGTACTATTCTTCCATTGATTATTTCATGTTATTCATAGTATTTTCCTTTGCTTTATCTATCTTTTACCTTTAATATCAATCGGTCCCTGTCGGTTTAGGTCTGATCATATCTAGTTTTATCAATTCCAAAGTCTTTTTCAAGTACTATATTTATTTAGCCCTTTGTGATTGAAACTTTTATCACTATAAATAGAATATTGTTTATTGTGCAATTATCGTGCAGTCGCACACTAGCCGAAGGTCATGGGCGCCGGCGCCTGGTCGCTGAATGGACTCAAAGTTGCCAACTTGTGCTGGCGTTTTTGGCTAGAAAAATAGTTAGACTGGCTGAAATAGGGAATTTTGTTGTAGTGGATTACAATTATTAACTAACTTTGTTATCTATTTATGTTTTTTTAAGATAATTTTTACTTATTGGCAAAGATCAAAACATGCAAATGAAGTCAGTTGGAATTTTGTTATTGTAAAATTTCTTATTACTGATTATAGAGTTTTTTATATTAATTTGACACATCAAAGATTCGGTCAAATACAGATGTTTGTGTAAGTACCATACAAATATTTATAATCCCCAAGTACTTGGTATAAACAGTACCGAAGAGTATAAAATAGCCAAACCTGCTGAAAAGTAGGCAAAACAAAATAGGCAACAATGTATGTGTGGCCGCGGAATAGCCACATTCACATGACTGACTTGTTTGCGAGACCGAATGCGTGTGCGAACGCCATTGGTCCGCTATTACGTACCAAGCGCCGGCCGTCACTGGATGCCTGCCTACCTACTACAGCGGAGTCTGACTTGTTGATATGTTATTCTGTGCGGTTAATGTTATCTGTCTACAGGATGGCAATGAGTTTGTCTGACACTAATTTATGATTACTTAATAATCTTATTTCACTTTTTTATATCTTAAGAGATGCGAAAGCCATCACCAAGTTTCTCTCGTTAATTTTCTCTCTCGCTAAATTTTCGAGTTAAAACTAGGTTTTAACTCGAAAATTTAGTTTGGTTCTGTGCTTATTTTACTTAACGTGCGTTGTATTGATAATTAATTTCTCTACATGTTGTCTAAACCTCAAATAAATTTGGCTAAACATTAATCTGTTAGTTGCCGTGTCCCCGAAGTTAGCACCATTTTACAATATGGCTGGGTATTTCTAATGACTTAGACTGTTATGTTAACAAGTACAATTAGTACTTTACGTGCTCATTAACAGTTTCTTCATGATCGTTTTGTCTTTGACCTCAAATATACTCTTGTATTAGAGAGAATTCTAAAGCAAACAAATTATTTCTCAGACGAGGACTGGCTAGTGTCTTTTGCGGGCAAGGTCACTTGCGTTCGTAAGAGTGGCCTTGCTCCATTACCTTTCTATCCACGTCTAGACTCCTGATACTGTTATAAGTATGAAGTGCATTTAATATCAAAGAAAATTCTTTGAAAACAGAGATTGAAACAGTTTTTTGGACTAAATATTGTCTTCATGAATGCGAAACTTTCGTTTTTCGTTCCATTAGCTAATTAAATAACTGTCGCTTTGTGTACCTAATTTGACTTTTCCATTATGAGGCTTCTCGGTTTCCAGTTCATTAAAGTAATTAACTGCCTACAAGTTACTCGAAAATTTACTAACAAACACTACACGAGAAGTTATGCGTAATGAATTTAAATTACAATTTCACTTTATCTTTAAATAAATGTTCAAATTATATCTAGTCGTCATTTCCCAATATGGCTTAAAAGAAGTTTGCCATCAAACCATTACATTCAAGTTCAAGTTGTCTACAGGAATACGGAATGAAACTTGAGATTTAATGTAACGTAACATCTCAGAGGTCGTGTGCTGTCTGGCGTTATTAAGATTTGAACTTAATTGAATCTTGTTAACGAAAGCGGCTCATCGGAAATTGTATAGCGTGGAGTTTGTCGTTCAAGTGTACAATTAGATTATGTGAAAGCGTCTCCAAATCATTACCTCTATTGTCTGATTAAGTTTTCTTTAAGATTTGCTTTCTGAATTGATCTAGTCTTTTCCCTTGCTTTATTTCCTGATACATACATTAACTGTCGAAGTGTTTCCTTTGTTCGAGTTGAACGTTGAACTCTTTTTACTAAGTCTTTTAATTCCAAAATCATTCTTTCCAACATCACTTGGATTAAATATAAGAAACTTTACATTTATTGATTCACAAGCACGATTTCTCGACATATGTACTACGTATACATGTAAAATAATGTATTAAATAAAACGAGGGTGACATAGAATTCTAGCAACGTGACCATTACGTTCTTAATGTGTCGTTTAACATTTTATAGCCATATTTTCGTCTATTATGTTATTGACATAGTTGTCGTCGTATTCATCTCCTCGTCTTTCAGTCATATTGAAATTGCGAGTGCCACGCTTTGGAATCCCTTTATTATAAAAGCATTATTTGAAATACGTGACGCTGTTTACCGAGATGCTATAACCCTCATGCGGAATAAAGGGTTACGTCTCGTGCATTTAATACGTAAAATTTTAATAAAAGAAGCTAGCATATTTTTTCTTACTTACATGATAAATGTAATTATACAGGTAAAATCGGTTGTGCTTATGTAGCTGAAATCTTTATCACCAAAAGTCCGAGAGCTTTGCTACACTGTTATCTTATTTAATTTGTGACCTATACGCTACGCTTAAAATCGACATTGACTATTATAATTTATGATATTATCACACTCATAAATATTTGAAATGTGCTGGAAATAATAAGCATTCATACTTGTACCAGGGGATTTTCTATCTCATAATAAACCATAGATAATAATCACTTTACGGTTGACATAGAACAAGGTGAAACACCAGATTTCTCGCCTGAAGCTTTGAAGAGGAAATTGTAAATAATTGAAGTTTATTGAATTGATATAATCTAAATTGTGGTCCTAAGGCACAATAAAGTAGATATTGTTTGCCCAGAGGATTTCGCTACAGAAGGTATTGTAGTATAAGATAAATTCTGAGGCTACCCGTTATGGTCTATTTGAGTTTTATGCACAGAGTTCCGCGATTTCTAACTAGACATTATTTTTGATTGATACACATACAGTTAAAGCTAATTCTGAATGGTTTGCTAGTCATTTCTTCGTTTATTTTCCATTTATAAAGCGCTCTTCCGATACCACAGCTATTAAAATATTTACATTTTCTAGTGCAGTTCATCATAATGAAAATAAATAAAGCGTGCAATAAAAATATTCATAAATTAAAATGAATTTAAATACATCAACACAACAATAGTCACATATGTATTCATTTACTGCTTTCAATAATTGCCTACTATTGTAGTAATAAAGTTAATATATGTCATTTTTACGTTATAAAGTATCAATATGTGTATTTATATCATAATTCATAACACGCCTAATTGGTTGTAATATGTCGCTTTCATCATATAGCGTTCAATGTGCCTCTATTAAGTACACTTATTCATCTCGCTTCTACAACATTATGATTCTCTGAATTTGTAAACATGTCTCAAGGATGTTTTAATGTTTTTGTCCGTCGTACGAGCCGACAAAAAGCATATGTTTTTGCAATGTACACAGCTGATTCTTAGTTGACATATGCTTGAGACTCAATGATATTTCACTGTTTTGATGCAGATGACTGTTTCGGATAATGAGGCTTCATAAATCACCTTTTGTGTTTTGACTCTCTGATAGTGCCGACAAATAGCGTAACCTTCTGTTCTCAAATCTTGTGTTAAGGCTCTATGATATATAAGGTGTTTTGTTCATCACCAAATTGCTAAAGAGGGATCATAATGAAGAAATCCTAAGTCATGTTTTTTAACAGGGAATGTCCTTGTCTTGTTTTGCCATCTCACTGTGTCCTCTTGTGGTTTTTATTTCCACCCTTCAGCATATCCAGATTCTCAAGACGAATAACACTATCTCAAATTTATTGTACAGCGTATGTCTACGAGTATTACTCTTGGCGTGTTTTTAAAATTAATAGAAAAAGTTTTATCCTATGTTTTTATATTTCTTATTTACCTCACTCTTACATTACACAGTATGAACTAAAATAGGTATATCTTCTACTTTCTATTATAACTATAGTATGTGTAAACAAGTCATTTTTGCCTTTAATGTAACGAATAATGATAGCATTTTAATTATTTAGCAAAGCAACTTAACAAAGAATTTGGTTAGATATCATTAAGAATTTTTTAAATTAATTCTTAATTGTGTTTTGGGTGTTTCGTCTTTTTACATTCCAATGTTGGTATTGAATCGAAGAGCCTTCTTTAATTATATCGTTATTCAATTCTTACCTTTATAAAATGCGTTGTCACAAATAAGTTTAAAATCATAAAAATCTGTATAACCGTATTATTGATGTGTATTATCTTTACAATCCTTTGGCGTTTGTTGGTCGTTCAGGTTATACAAGGATCGGAAATCAAGAGTTAATTTTTGCAAAAACTTGCGCTTCAAGGCCACCGCAAATTGTTTGATTAAATAAGGTTCGATTTGCGTACGAAGCTACTTGTTTAGATTTTAAATCAGGAAAAAGTGATGTTTGTTTACCTTGAAGTAATTCATCATCATCAGCCGGGAAACGTCCACTGCTGGACATAGGCCTCCCTCATGGTACGCCACATCGACCGGTCCCGAGCCACCTGCATCCAGCGACTCCCCGCGACTCTAACCAGGTCGTCGGTCTATCTAGTAGGGGGACGGCCTGGTAGACGTTTCCCGGTACGTGGTCGCCACTCGAGAACCTTTACTCCCCACTGGTTATCGGTTCTTCGAGCGATGTGGCCTGCCCATTGCCACTTCAGCTCACTGACTCGTCGAGCTATGTCGGTGACCTTCGTTCGTCTACGGATTTCCTCATTCCGGACCTTATCACGTAGAGAAATTCCGAGCATAGCTCGTTCCATTGCTCGCTGAGTGACTTTGAGCTTGTTTATTCGGCCCACAGTAAAAGACCACGTTTCGGTTCCGTATGTCATCACTGGCAACACGCACTGATCAAAGACTTTTGTCTTTAGACGCTGAGGTATTTTGGACGAGAAGATATGCCGTAATTTCCCGAACGCTGCCCAGTAATTGAAGTAATTGCTTTCACGAAAAGTCCCTTCGACTTCTGCAACTTGGATATTTGTTTTAATGTATTAAATTTACTCTTAAGATCTTTCTTAGGTTTATATGTAATTGGAGTGAATGAAATATTCATATTTATCCTTTCTCGGTAAGGTAATCATATTGATTGCTTACAGTTACAGCCTGTATATAAAGAATTACAACAATTCTTGCAAATATTATCTATTTTACTTCGCTCCTTTGTCTTTGGTAAGTTCTCAACTCATACTGTTTATGAATTGAAGTTTTGCAAGTTATCTCTCTGGAACTTAGTTCTTTGTCTGTGTGAAGATGTATGTATGAACGGATGGATATGAATTAACGTCAGGTCATTTCAATTAGTGAAGCCCGTTTACATTTTATACGGGTATCTGAATAATTGGCATGCGGTATTTCGTCATGTGGTTAATCTCACGCTATGCTCAACTCCAATTGATTTCGTTGGTATTTCTTTTATTTAATTTCTTAATCCGGCTCAGTGGTATTCCGTCATCCCGAGATCGTGTGTAAGATCACGACTTCTAACGCTTTACCATTTGTAATGAAAGGTCCGATCAATTTGCTCATCCATCAGCGGTGCGTGTGAATATCAGAAGGTCGTCCAGATAAACACGGACATTGTACATACAATGTATTAAAACCTCAAATAACGTCACACATCAATGCCACGAATTTTATCTCAACACTTAATCCAAACTGTGAAGTTCGGATATCTTTATGAAACACTCGAAAAATGGGGAGACACGATCGAATTGAATCTGTTTCCGTTCTTTTCAGAAACCGTTGCATTCTTTCGATGTATCTTTCAAATTTTAAACCAGATATAGATTTTTACTCTCATTTTAGAATAGTCGCTTAATCTAATTAATATTTATTACAGAATATCGTGCTATCGTGAACCTTTTTAAATTTGTATAACACAATGTGTTATGTTTGTTAAATTGACTGTTTAATTTATTTTGAGAAGTGTATACGACCATCCAGGAATAACTGTACACTGTGTACCATGGTCCATATTTATTATCAACGAAAGTAAACCTTGGCCCAGTGACGTGACGTCAGTCATCTCTTGGCGGTGGATTGTTGATACGGCAAACATTGCGAATGTTATCCTTGAGTGCAACATCGTGTTTTGTCAGCAAAGTTGTTGAATTTTTAACGATTGACGCTGTAACAAAAGAATCATAAATACCTGACCATTTATGTTGAAACGATTAGATTTTGAAATCTACTACTGAAATATTACGACCAGAGTAATATCAGAAACGGTAAACTCATGCTTGTCTGTCAATTCGTTGTCTTCCAATAACCTTCATTACAATGTTGCATTTATATATATGCATTTCTGTGTAGTGTTTGTACTTATGGAACAGATTTACAACTACATCGTCTTCAAGGCTCTATGATTATTGTTCTTCCATAAGCTAATGATAAAGTTGTACTATACGTCTGGTAATATTTTCCTCATTGCACTATGTATGCGGATATGAATGCACGCTAACATTTGTCTCACGTTACGCGACACCGTAAACAAAACCGCAACGTACACAGCCTTGCATCCTAAAATGCTTTGTGTCCTCGTTCTTAGAGTCTATTTCGTTTGAAATGAGATTTTCTTATACGAAAAGTTATGTTTGTGTTTGAAATACGATAAGTTAGTGAATGGGAATAGCGCAACGGCAGAACGCAGTTTGCGGCGTTGGAAATATGATATCGCGTTTGAATCTACTTCTTTTGTACATGTTTTTACTACTGCAGCTACGCAATTTAATCTGTCTTTTATTTGAAGTGTTTCCACGGTTTGGCCTTGCTCAGATTCCTGCCCTCTAATGATGTGCGATAATCGACTACCTACGTCGTTGTATCTCTAATCCAAGCAGGTTGATTTGCATTCCGATTTTATCTACAAATCTGTTACTTGGATGTTCATTTCCTTGAAATGCTGTCGAGCGATTCTTAGAGATAGCTATAAGTCGTACAGCAAATACCAAATTAGAAGACCGCGGCATCTGGTGCGTAACGATTAGATTGGATGGATAATAGAGCATGCACTTAGTGCACAATAATCATGAATCGAAGCGACTTTACCCAATACATCTGTACTAATAATTTTACTGCTTACTTCAGCTATTAGTTTTGTTCTTCTTTGTCAACTGAAAACATTGATTGATGACTCCCTCGTAGGTTACTATTGGCCGAAGAATTTGTAATCGCAACAATTACACATGAGCTGAAATATATTCTGTTCATCATTACCAATTACCAAAATATTGAATCAAATATTATTACAACAGGTGCGAAGGTAACAGAAAGTGTCGATTTATTCGCCACATGCGATACGATTTGGTAGTTAAAGAAAGCGTCGATAAATGTTTTTTCTGACCTCAATAATAGTGTTGTAATATCTAATCGTGCGAAGCTCACATGAAGAATTGAAGTGCACGCAACAGACTGTTGTAATTCTTATATTTCTTGCGGCATTGTAAACTTTAACAATCAACACTCTACCGTAATGTTCAGTTAATAAAATATTTATTGCATGTTTCGAATCTTTGCGCTGTTGCGTGAAATCTGTTACGCATATTAAGCGATTCTCATAAAACACTAGGATCATATAAATTCCAAGTAGAAGTCGAAACAGCCCAGTTGGCGAAGTTGGCCGCATTCTTAGCGATGTCAGCGCCACAACAAAAGTAGAGCAAACATCCGTTGACTCTTAAATATTTGCAACTTGATACCTTTTAGCACCTTCACCGACCCTAGTAACATTCTTGCATTGTTGTTTCCAGCTTTAAATTGCAAATCGTTTTCTGTCAAGTCATCGAACGTTCAACTATTGTTTTCAAACTCATGAATGGAAACTACCATTGTTAGAAGTTAATACATATTGATATCACAAACTGGGACTAATTACATAATCTCAACACCCATACAGCGGGTCGTGTGATAACAAAAATAAGTCCATATTTACAGACACTGATAACGTGTGCTAAATTAAATATTACATATAAACAATGTTTTAATACCAATTTCCCCAACTCGAAACGCTCTAAACAATGAGAACGAGATTTTTAAGGGATTGTTTGTCAATAAATCAGTAGATAAAGAATACCGCGTGGATTCCAACAAACGCGAATCTTTGTTTATCATTTTCTTTGTCTGCATGCTCTGTTTTGGTTCTCGCATCTCACGCTCGTAAATAAACCCGTGAGTCATTTGCTTCCTACCTCTTTTAACCTCTTGTTCTCTGGTACTGACTTTAACATACACACATTATAAAATTTACTTTTACGAGGTCACGTGTACCTGCCAAGTCATTATCATTTGCCATAGTTCAGAAATTATCTTAATCAAAATTATTTTTATTTATGTTAGTCATAGTAGCAATTCTTAGAATTTTTGTAAAATATTTACATTCTTTACAAAAGTAGTTTCCATCACACTAGATTTCGGAAAAAATAATCAACAACAAAATATTTTACAACCGAAAAGAGGTGTTTCAAATTCGCCCTGCACTTGTACACTATTTAAAAAAATCAAGCAATAATCTATATATGTATAGAAAAATACTAAAATTACGTTTTTGCATTTATTTTAATCGTACAAAGTTATTCTGTTTGTACTGAGTGACAGCGTCAAATGTCATTTTATTGACGCCATCTTTGTTTTCAACGTTAAGTCTTACCTGTTTCGTGCCTTTTGTTTGTTTTTGTACATATAAATTAAACCAAAATATACAAAATGGTAACTAAATAACTTTAATTTGATAATGCCCTTTTAAAATTATAAGTGTACAAGACCAGGCCTTGGCTCCATACTTTCGCGGAACGTATCATTTCCTGGTGGCAAAGCCATGTCACAAGCCGGTTTCAAGCATTTCTGCAATGCATTCAATAAAACTACGCAGTTTTCAGCTAATTTCTTGGTCGTGTCTGAAATTTTACCTAGACCACAGATGTTTTACACATTTTTTTCTGTCTGCGGTAGAAGTAATTTTGCTTTTTATAAATATATATCTTTTAAGTGCTTCTTTACCAAAATTACAGGAGCAATAAAATTTCTTCATTCAGTATACTATTACACCTATTTCACCTGGTGATGTAAGCATGACAGTTTATGGCAGCAGTTTAGGCCTTTGCCACTAATTTGTTTGTTGCCACAAAATTGTAACAGTCAAATTTCCGATCATTGATCAAAACTGACGTGCCACAGCCGTCAAATCAAATAGCCGGCATCGATTTAACAATAAACTTAATGAGACAAATTGATTTATTACTTTAATGCGGGAGGAGCTTATGAGTAAGGGCATTATTTCTTGTTAAATCGTTGGTCATTGAATGGGGGGGCGGATATTTTATGGGTCTCTGGACTTTTATTGAATAAGTTGCAATTTGAAATAATGAACACATTTCGTCAAATGGTTTCCGGCTTCAATAAAGGTGCAATGTAGTTTACATTCTTGAAAGATTTCAATATTTTCGTTGGGTAGTGAAAACTTTCATTCACCACAATTCTTATGGGACTAACTTCTCATACATTCGGAAATGACATTCGTTCCATATGGTCCACAACACACCATCTGTTCAACTTACATTAAAAAGTTATTGACGCCAGGATATCAGGGAACGTACTCGTATTCATTGAATCAGAGCATCTGTTTAGGATCTACCAGGCGTGCCACTTGGAATGCTAAAGGAAGTGATCCAATGGTAAAGTAGCGTTTGTTGAGATCAGTGGACTTTGTGGGCACAAGGGAATGTATTTGTGTTCAAAACTCGATCGGTGGTAGTGAACAAGTGTGGTCAGTCAGGTCAGGTCAATAGTGATGTCGGTAGTTGAATATGATTTGTGTTGTGTTTATAAAATTGCATATCTTTGACACTCGCGTCTGTGTTCTTGTTCTCGAGATGTCGCTAGTTCAATATAATATTGTTTTCCTTGTTTTTAATTTCAATACGAAAGCAAGAAACTTCATGAGAAACGAATACTCCCAACGAAAAAGCGTTCGTAAACTCTTTAATTTTTTACAGGCGACTGTCATTAACAAAATCATGCATTTAAAATATATGTAGCATACATTGTACAAAGACTTCGTAATTTTCATTGTTTACAAACAAAACTTGTCATTCTTTAAACAAATATTCATGAAATTATGTATGTCCATTAAACGATTAATTACGCTTATATGAATATTTTAAAATGAATAAGAAACATTGTATCAGTTCTTGAATGTTCGTATTTATGTCGCTCACATTGAACAGAAATATTCGTGAACTATAAATATAAGAATACATATTTAAACTGCATTATTACGTCACGTTATGCGTATGTTTGATTATGTGGATCAAATTATACATTTTGTTGTTTTGACGTTTAATGTAATGACAAATAAAAATTTCCACTTCCAAACTTGAATTAAAGAAAACGTGTTTGAACGTCGTAATTATGCCGATTCTCGAATTAACACAGTTTAATATGTCAACTGTCAAGTGGCACACTATTAAAATACATATATTCTTTTCATATACCTGACATGCTGTATATGATATAATTGTCACATACCAGAAACAAAACCATTTGAATTATTTCAACACCATATTGTTACGGTTATATGAAAATATAATTGAGCCACGGGTCGAATCACGCATGAAAAGCTAATTTTATATTTGCTGTTTTGATCATGTCATCGCTCGATGTACAGATATATCAAAAGTCGCTCGAAATGGTTCGTGTAAATATACACACGGCGCTGAGTCACCAGTGGGTCTACCATGAGTTTACGCGGGCGGTAACGTATATCGAATACTGTCGAAAATGCTGCTTAGTCGAGATGCGGGTGACAAGGGCAGAGCGATAGTTAACGATATACGTATACATCTACCATGAGTTTACGCTACCTGCGTAAACTCATGGTAGATGCACTGTTCTTTTGCTTGACTAGTTCAAGCTGCCGCGTGTCTAGATTCGCTTTCCAACAGCCACAATAACTTTGTAACTTATTAGTCAAAGTCAGCTGTACTCATCAATTACAGCTACCTTATTATTAACCTGAGCTTAATAAGTCTCCTGGTTACGTATGAAATGATACGACAAGCAGAGAGTTAATTAATGAGGATGACTTTACATCTGGCGATGTATGACATAATTCAAAACAAGTGTCAAAAATTTATAACTACATCATCTTCCAGTAGATAACTGTGCTCTAAAAAATATCAAATGTGATTTTATACAAATAGTAATTAAGTTATTTATTAAACTATATATAATAATATTTATAAAGATGGACCCAAATAAGATGGAACGTTACAAAGCGGACTCGCTCCGGTGGCGTGCTTCCAACAAGTGATAGTGTCTAGTGTTCTCAAAGTCTGATCTTGTAGACTGGTGTTTATTATTAGTTAGTGTTGTTGTTGTACTATTGTGGATTATGCTGATCAATACGTTTCTGGACACGGAGGATTTCGTGCATCTGTATTACCCGGAGGATGAGCCAGCCGCGCAGGGCTGCGGCGCTGGCGCACGTATGGCGTCCAAGTACCCGGCGAGGCCACCATCTCCAGAATATACTCAGGTCTGTCACATCTATCTTAAAACATGCTTTATAGACGCCTTCAGCAACTTTGACGTTACATAAAACGTTTTCATTTATGACGTCATTTCGGAGTAAATTAACAATGTCATATATTTAGGGATCTTTTTGGTCTAATCAGACTCTTTTTGGTCTGTGTCTTTTTTTTCTTCTCAATACGACTTCCATTTCTCCTTACGTAATTTTATTGTTGTTGATAAATTATTCTAAATTCAATACATATGTTTTATTGATGTTTTGTCTCTGTTGTATTTTTACATACATCATTTAGAGCAGATACATCTCGCTAACTCTACTACCAGTGAGATTCTATTTTCATAAATACGCCACTCTATTATTTATTGGTGTTTATACTCGTACATATCAATATTCGAAACAAAATACAATGAACTAGTATCCTAGCTAGTGCTGTCCAGCGACACAGTACATTGCTCGATGTAAGAATGTCGCGGATATTGGCGATTTGATGCCCGCGTAAAGGAAATTACCTTTTAGCAGCGGAATGTGTTCTTTCGTAATCTAAGCTGTATTGTATCCCTTCGTGAACATTGTTGATAGTTCCGCGGCATTGGAAATTAATGCTTGCTGACTTGCCTCAATAATACATCTGAATTTTGCAGTAATAATATCTAAATGTTAGTCCACTTTCAGAATAAGAAACTGCTCAGAAATTTGCTCAGAATGCTTTCATTTAATATTTCTTTTGCTATAATCTTTTAAAATAGAATTGCTGGATTTGATGAGTAATTAGCTATTAGTAGGAGATCGTATTATAGTGTCGCGAAATTAATATCATTAAAGTATAACAATTTTGCTGTCAGCTGCAATAGCCGTTACGTAGCTAATGGTCGCTAGATGGCGTTTGGAACAATAGTGTGTTTATATGATAATTGTGATTCGCTATGAAGTTGTATGACAATGATACTCATTTCAAGTGATTACAGTCCGATGTCCTATTATCAAATAACTACTGCACCAAGACAGTTATCCTATTTTAAAAGATTGTAGTAAAATAAATTTAGTATGAAACTATTATCGATGAAATCGCCTAAAGAATCTCGATATAAATCCCGCTTGATGTTATCGATATGTACTACCTTCACTCTCATATCTTCCTGGTGTTTGTTTACATTGATAAAGATAACGAGTACAGACTGGAGTGAGGCTGAAAGTGTAAGCTAACGGTATAAGAGTCCTTCACCTTGAAACTAATTGTACAGACTGACGTGGCTCACCCGCCCTCGCTTCATTCATAAATGTAAGGACCAGAGGACGTAACTACATGCTCTCAACTCACGTATTTGTCGATAGAAACCCACTGTTTTGTCGATTGCACTGTACGACGTCATTCATGGAATATTGACCCGCGTGTTCAGCCCTCTGTGCAAAGCACGCATGGAGGCTGAGGAGACGGTTGCTCACGTCCTGTTGGAGTGCGGAGGAGTAGCAACACTTAGTTCAAAATACCTCGCAACACCGAGGTCGCTCCCAGAGGCCTTTAACAGCACAAATAAGCTGTTGAGTTTTTTGTGGAACTGAGGTGGCATGAGTAAGGCATACCACCCCATCACGCATCTGACGTCGAGTTGCGGAAACCTGCCAGATAACGAATACACCTCGCTGTGTGATGTCAACATCCCAGTTGTATACGTCTATTGGACATGGGCCTCGTTTAAAGATGGCCACGTAAGAAATAGCATGTGGATAATTTTTGATAGTCATCATGCTTCAAGGATATCCTTTGATACGTAGGTAGATCATCAACACATTACCTACAAAAGTTCCTTTAGCCGTCTTTCGTTACAGCCTTAGGTTAACCTGAGATGATCCTTTATTAATGGCGATACTCGTACCACACAGCGCCGTCACTATGTAAAACAAATCTTTAACGGACATGTTCTCACTGAAGTGATATGATGGAGTATTAAAACTTTATATTCGTTATAAATGAAAAATTTTATATATACCGAAAACATGTACGAGGACATTTGAGTTTGTTTTATACTATTTGCAATAGAAAAGTTTAATGGGGGGAAAACAGATGGTGGTGAATACGATAGTCGGAAATACCAATGAATTTCTTGAATCTTACGATTGTATGTGAGGCCACGTGATGTGAATTGTGAAGCAGTGTAAATACAGCGAGCGTTTAAACGTGAAGCGTAACAAATAGTAGTGGGCAGTGCATTAACAGTAATGAGGGGTACAAAGTCTGATGGCTGCAGCTTTGCGGCTGTCTGCTTGTGGTGACTCAGAGCAGAAGTATGTATGAAAACTATTGACTGAGCAGTTAGCACAGCTGGCTACATTGTTCATATTATTTAACATGATAATACCGGGAAATTGTTACAGTTTAGGTTATATAGGCCTTGAAATGTGCCACGTGTGTCTACACGAGTACCATTTGGTTGGTAAATATTTTTTTTTTCTAGTTTTGCGCGTGTTTTCTTGAGTTAATCTAATTGAAATAAATAAATGTCTTCACATTTCTTGCGATGCTCTAGCAAAAGATAAATAGATTAAGTACTTACTTAAAACTGATTAACCTTTATAGGATTTGTTTGTTGAAGTCAAAAACAAGGTAATTGCCCCTAGCACCAAAGTCGGTCGCTTAAATATTTAAATTGATCCACTCCGAGAGACAACCATTGCGGATTCCCTCTGTCTGCTATCCTTTCCATTATTTATGTAACAAGACATCACAACAAATGTTAATTTCTATGTTTTCTGTAAATACCAAGAAAATACACATATTAAATTTAGGACTCTTGAAAAGGATTCATGCTTTGAAGAAATAGAAAATAAATAAGGTCAATCTAAACTTGATGTGATTTATTTGTTGCAAATACATACAGTATGTGTCGTATGGTAGATAAATCACGAATTAGATTAAAATGACAAGCCCGAATACGGCTATAATAATTACTAAGACAGCATAGTCATGCATGACCCACGAGCTCTTTGTGTATGGCTGGATGTAGGTGTAAGGACATAAGGCATTGTTAACACCGGAAGCCTGAGCCTGACCATTGTGACTATACATCAAGATATAGACTTACTTGGTTTCTCTTTCTAACTTGTTGAATTCAAACAAGACAAGGCAGGTCAATGGGCCTTTGAAACCCGAACAGCTAGCGGCCTCCATTCGACCTGAATGAACCACTAATGATGTAGTGTCATTTTAACAATAGACCTCTTAAATGACTTGTTACCCTAATACCTATTTAAGTGACAATCACCATTATCTAATGTAATCTGGTGTCAAGTTGCTACCATCATATTAATTTCAATTAGGAAACAATAAAATATGCATATGAATTGGTAAAAGATGAATGATCAAAGGTCACTGGTAGTATTTCTGATTTGTTCAATTTTCAAGTTACTCATTAAAAATAGATTTAAGGTGTGGGTCGCTTCGCTTTCATCTACATAATTAGCTGAAATTTAAAAAATTAATTGCTCCAAGGATTCATAAACATAGTGACTTAAAAACTTCTTTCCGAATCTTAACAAAATGATTTTATTCAGATCTCGTTCCCGGGCTGGCATCAAATAATACTGAACATCCGCTACTATCTCAGCTTCTTCCTGCTACTTCCTGCTTCAGTATAACATAAATTTCGAAATGTATTAGCGTGTCAGTACCCACATGGCGACCTCAATTTTGTATCTCCTACGCATACCGCGTTAGTCATCCGTCCATACTGCATTGCTCAATGGAGGGCTTGCCCCTATCATTGGCCAATAGCGTTGTGACGGTGTCCTTTTGAAACTTTTGTGTGTTGCATCAATGAGCTCTTTGCTGCTCATGAAAGCCTGATACCTTTTGTCTTATATTATTATTTATTTCCACACAAAATGCACACTTTTAGTTAGGCTTTTACTGAAATACGCCTATTCATATGTCTCCGAAAGTTTTCTCATTACAAAAGACCTCGCACCTTACACGAAACGTAAATTTCTCCGCAAAACAATGGCCATATTAATTAAAAGCACGTCTGCTTTGAATAAAGAGGCATTTAGTTTTTCTTTCCAGCGATGTGAATTAGTTAAATTCTCATACCATTAGTACGGGAACCCATGGGCAACTTTCGCTTTCGCCAGGCTTCGCTTTGCTCACCACTCGAATGAATGGTTGATTTCGAGGAATACATATCCTTTGATTTATCCTTTCCTGGTATTGACGTACATATTTGTTATAGTAATCGATACTTTTATATACAGCTCGTATTGCATTCCACAGGTTTGACCTGGGTGGCTTACTTTTAGCTTTTACCTTCATCCGTTAGGGATTTAAGGTTTCTTCCGCTTAATTCAATAATCCTAAGATTGTGTGCCATTTATATGCGGTTTGTGCTCTACTCAAAATAACTTGTGGAATCATCTTCGCATTTCGTTTATAATTCCAGTTTTAAACAGTAACTCCTTTTTTTTCGTCACGTTTATCAAGGACGTTATTATTTTTACGGTGTGACGGAAACTAAATTATGATTTACGCAACTAACAAAAATAAACTTAATGCATCAATTTCAAGAATGCCCCAGGGCCTCAATTCTACTATTTTATAACGTTTGTGTAACATGTTCGTTAAAGTTACACTTTTGGTATGTTTGTGTTATCTACGAAAGTAAAACTGTATTCTACTAACATAAATTTCATACCCGAAACGCACACGCAACCAAAGCGCAGGTGTTAGGACAACGATAGTGCTGTCTACCTAGTATTTTGGAATAACCGGTATAACTATGTCAAAAATGCAAAAAAAACCGGAAGCTAGAGCCGTAAAACACAAGAAAAAAGCTTGAAAGATGTCAAAGTAACAACAATTCAAAATTCAACAATTATATTTTAGATTTTGGCAGAATTACGTGATTAAATGCTCCTAGAGAATTACCATGAAGTTGGTAGTTGCCATAAATATCAAGAATTGAATTGAATTCATCAGCATTATAATTGCGAATTTTGCATCAGGTATGTACAATTTGTTCAATAACTAACGACCTACTGATGTATGTTTCATGTACAACATCGAGTATATAATACTTGTATATAATACTTATTAAATTTTAGGAATGGCAGGAAGAAGTAAACGGCTTCATCAGGAGCTGCTGTTTTTTTATGAAAACCAATCGCCTGTTAGCTTTGGAATGTGTAGGTTCCAAGGAACCTCTGGCGGTAATAGCCAGTCAACTTTGCTAACAACATTGAGCAACAACTAAAGAACCACCTACTACTATGCACTGTAAGTAATTGTTGATCTTTTTTATCATTCATATATAGTCAATAGCTGTGATAGACCACATGCCACCTGCAAGTTTTACATTAGTCTTCTTCATAGAGTACCACAGTGAAGGAGCATTCTATGGGGATATATCATACACATTACACTTGGCAGGTGGACTGTCGATCAGTAGGATGATATTAGTTCATTTATAAGGCGTTTAACTGGATACTCAATATTGATAAAATAAACTTTTTGTTTTAGTTGCCTTTACAACACCCTGGGGTTAATTAAAACTCAGTACTTACTAAACTTTCCTAATCTTTTTCAAGGAATAACTCAGTTAGTGTAATATGTATTTGTAATAATAAACAAGAGTAATGTTTTATTTGTCTTTTCAGAATGTGATCGGGTCCATTGCTGATTCTCCAATCAAATAAGAAGAAAGATAGCAATGTTTTATATTGTTTCTTTTTAAAAATAACATAGAAAATACACTGTTGAATATTGTTTTATTTAAAAAAATAACATAAGATTGTGCTCTGAGAAATATGGACAAGGTCTGCCTCCGGACCCTAGTAGCTACACAGACACATAATCTTAGGTCGCAGGTTCGCGGGAGGGACGGCCCGGTACACGTTTCCCGGTACGTGGTCGCCACTCGAGAGCTCTTACTCCCCATTGGTTATCCATTCTATGAGTGATGTGGCATGGTTCCCGAATGCTGCCCAGCCAATTTGTACTCTTCGGTTGACCTCTTTGTCAAAGTTGGACCTACCTAGTTGAATGATCTAAATGAATATGTAAAAACTGCTTCTATTTAGGGTTCCGTATCTGAAAAAAGAAACCTTTATAGGATCATCCTATTGTCTGTCTGTCAAGACCCTTTTTCTCAGGAACTCGTGGAGATATCAAGTTGAAATTAATATCAAATACTCAAGTCTGCTACTATGCTTCTCACCATAACAGCTGAAAACATAGTGATATTTATCCTTCAAAGGAGTGAAAAGGGGCATGAAAGTTTTTGTGTAAGCTCTCAATGCACAGCCTAAACTACTGGTCCTATAGACATGAAATTTGGAGGGTGTTTTCTTTGTTAAGTGTAGGCATCCACTAAGAAAGGATTTTTCGAAATTCCACCCTTAACAGGTTAAATTTCAACTTAAACATTGATCTAATTCATTTTTTGTGTGCTCGGAATACTAATTTCCTGTCAGTTGAATTGCCCCAGAAAATTAATACGAAGAAACAACACCGTGATGTGACTAGAGCATCCTCGTTTAATATAGGAGCTAGTTGATAGAGCGCGTATGCAGATGAACTTAGTTTTTGGCATAGTTGTTGTACATACATTACTTAAAAGGCTAAATGCGAACCATTGTGTATGAACTGAATTTATAATAAGAGCTTTAGGACTTCAGCAAGGTCCCTAACCGACGAAGTATTGGTTATACGCAAATACTTTTTACACAGAATTTCGTCCGTCGCCGGCCATCGCGAACTTCATCATTGTTGTTCTTCAGACGACAATTACCTCAATGGACCGCAACAATATCCTCTTAATATATTATTTGCATGATTTCCTAACATAAAAACCATATAATTTTGGAAACGTGTGCAGATCGTTGTAGAAAAAGCTACTATTTTCAGCTTTTATACACACGCTAATATGACAGCAGTAGCGTTTAACTTTCGTCATGAACAAATGTCAAAAATGGTCTAAAACAGTAGTAGAATACGACATTAGGGAGCGTGCGGGCCGAGTGCGTGTGAACATTGTTCGCACGTTGATCACGTGACGTTAAATAATAGTAGAATACGAAAATGGTCAACACCTGCGTTTATGTTACAGTTTTGTTGCGTTTTGTGCAAAATTACATTAGTAGAATTGGGGCTCTGTAAGCCTAAGTATTACGATAAAAACACATTACAAACCCATAATGCTCTTGATGACATGACAGACGTTGTTGAACTTTACCAACTTTTCACTCGACTTGCAGCTACAAACTGTATTCTAAAGCCACCGTGTAAAGTTTAAAATCGTAACTGAACTCATTCAAGACATAAATATTACTTAAATTAGTATGTGTGAGACGTTCTAGCATCTTCGGTGCCCCACGGCTTTTTATATGTTTACCAACCAATACATCGGCTGGGGTGAACGACCCACGCTTGGATTTCAACTATTAACCAACCAATACGTGTAGTACGTCAACTGTTTGAAGTGTTTATGATGCACTGGTTTCTCAACGTGGTCGGTTGTGTCCGTCTAAGCGCCCACCAGCTATTGATGATTGTTTTAATGATTCCCCAGCTTCGTTTTACTGCTGAAAGCAAACTGAAAGCTTTGTTTTTGTTTACTCCAGTCTTTACGGTTTATAAAAGTAACTTCAGTCTCGATTTTTAATGTTATTTTGTCTGGCAACTTGAATTTTCAGCTGTAGCTAGAGTTTTAATACGTTTTTACAATAAATTTGCTGCTACAATTTTGTAGATACCTGTTCTTTCACGTATTGTCTTATTCTGTTTTTATTTAAACCACTTAACATTTCTAGTCGCCAGGTATTCTGTAAGGACAAAGTCACTTGTCAGATAATCTGCGGTCAATTCACATATTTGCTGACTGAGTGAAATTGATCGTAGGTGAAAAACACAGTGAGAGACATGCAGACTATTTACGTTTTATTAAAATCGGGTAAAGGTACAGTGAATGAAGTTCTAGTACACGTCTCTCATCCACTCACTTTCCACCCTTAAGAGTGAATTCATCAGCAGCAGCCTCAAAACGCCGACTATGTTAGTCGAGAGGGCTCATTGTAGAGGAGAAATATTTTCTTTACATTTTAAGAGGGGACCTCGCTTTTGAAACATCGAAAGCTGTACTATTGGCAAAGATATGAGTATGAAGAAATGATGAGCTCCTCCTTGTTTGGAGTCGGACTTCAAAAAGGCATATCCTATAGCGTTGTTGGTTTCTGAAGTTGATCCATCATGTTCACTTCTAACACAAGCAAAAACAACCGCTCGCTTTGCGACATCGTCTACCTAAATACAATTTCCATTACTGCAACGTTCCAACGTAGAAAGTTCGCTTTTGCGGCATAAAAACGTGCACAGATAGCAATCCAATTTTTCCACCACAACAAAGTCACAAAAGCCTCTTTTTTGTGACCTTTTTTGGTGTGAAAAAGTTGTTCATTGGCCTGGTCAGGGTGAATGCGCTGCATCGAGTGGGCGAGGCAACCTACGCTTCATTTTATTTATCGCCGACAGTGTTCATTTAAAACCTCATATAATATTGCAAGCTCATTATGATGCTAATGAACTGAGAAAATCAGCTTTGGCATAAAGAATGTTAGTGACATCGATAGTGAAGTCGCTCGTAAAAAATAAAGAAAATAATGTTAGCCATGCGAACTAAATATACTGATTTTAGATATTTGTAGCTATTCATTATCATCCCGCCCTTATCCCACTTCTGAGCGAGGTTATCACATGTTTTCTTCTCCCGCTCGTCTCTGTCAACCGTCAACATTCGTTCACACACATATCATTCTTCACGCAATACCTTCATTACATAATTTGTTGGATCTTCCTACAACCCACTATCCATCGATAGTCATACACATCACTTTTTAGTTGTGTCTTTCATGCCTCCTCATATCATTACATTACTTTTTAACTTTTTGATCACTGTTCACGCATACTCATTCATACAAACATCCAAAGCAAAAATTCCAGACTTCATGAATAAAAGTTAGAATTTGTACCAGGATACCAGGAATGGAAGGAGGTTCTTAACCAAATGATAGTCTGACTTAATAACCGCCAACATGGAATGATTCATAACAGTTTAAAGTGCAGGTTCGATGTACATGCGATCACAGCGAGTCGGGTATTACATCATTACTCCGGAATGTTACACCAATTACGGTCAACTCGGTTTACTCACAAACAGTTTATAAATAAACTTCATAAAAGCTGCTTTACGAAAACTATGTACGGGGCAAGCTCAGAGTTATGTTCGGTGTTTGATGTGAAATTTCCACCTTCCTCCTGAGAGTAGGCGGTGTAGAAGTACTTACAATTTATGAGGATCTAAAAGGTAGATAGGATTTTGAGGTAAAAATGGCCTGTCATACATTGCATCTTATTTTGGATTTGTTATATTTTAAACATGGTGAAAAGGTAAGGCTCGTAGGTCACGAAGCGTATAAAATCTGTACCAAGTCAAGAGAAAACTGACACATGATGTATTAAAAAAACGGTTTCACAATTTGCTAGTGAAATAAAATCTTAGAGATTAGAAACCCAATCACGTACGCACACAAATGCCTCAAGTGGTGTACCAGTGTCAACATCTGCAACATTTTTTGCATTCAAAGTCCAGTCAATGCCAGCACAAATGCTAACTTTCTCTGGTTTCTTGCGTTTGCTTGTGACTTGAGCTTTCCACACAACTGTGCTAAATGTACATGCCAAACTGAGAAGCCTCATTGATCACCATTATGAAATTCTAGGCATTCTATGTACTCGTACATAATCTGAAGGTAATCCGTGTCGGTCATATGAATCTGTGTTCTGGGTTTCAGAATAAGATGAGTTTATGTCATCCGAATCTCGTGGATGTTGTAAAAAGCGACCGAAAGGACAATCGGGAGATGGGCGGCATAATCTACCTTTGTGAAACATGTTACGAGATTGCCAAACCCATAGGCTGAGTTTGAGTTCGAGAATCGTTCTTTAATTTAGTTACAACTTAAAAGCGTGAAGGCGGTTGAAATTGAAGAGCGTGTGCTCCCATCTTCTCTAAAGTAATAATTCGTTCATCTTGCACATTATAAATTCATCAAAGCTTAAATATCAATTCGAGGTAGCCCAGTTGTCGTTACTGCTAAATGGTGATAAATAACAAGAGATGATAAATGACTTTTAACGAATTTGATTCGCGAGACCATCAATTGAACATTTGTAACGGTCACATCGTACGTAGTTAATTAATTCGCGTTTCTCGTGCAGTTATGATTTATGTACTTCCGTTGCTTTATACGTGTGATGGGTAAATAATTGTGAACAGCGGTTAGTACAAGGCCGTTTTAAATTTTTTTCACGAAAAAACTGGTTTTAAGGCGTCGTTAGTGACCACTGGCTCGACATACCGAGAGCTGGCAGAAAAACTTGCCGAAGCGGCCGGGTTCAGCCTCGAAGATTCTTAAAGATTGATACTAAAGTAAATATGCTATCCTGGTATTACGTTTACACGGCGACAACCAATTAGGGTTCTTACATTTTTGTCTCAAGGTTATTTTTACTCTACTATATCGAAGCCAAATTGAGGGCTGAAAAGCAAGCTTTGTGTTTGTAAACATCTGTTCCCATATCTCTCCAAAAAACAGTCGTATTTCGATAAATAAGGTATCGTTGCAAGTGTCGATGTCTGCTGGTTATGGTTTAATATAACTTAACATTATCTCCCAAAATAGAACCTTGAGGTACACCGATTACAACTGGGCGATCCAGACGATTTAATTCAATCAATCTCAATACTTTGAATTAGATTTCTGGGGTAGAAAGTGACAAGTTTTAACGATTAATTTCTTATAACGTTATGATTTAATTTTTCTAACAGTGTCACGGTCCACACTATCGAAGGCATTAAAAAAGCCACAGAATTTACAGAATATGTAAACTGGATTGTAGGAATTCTGAGGAGGTTATAGGGGATGAGAATTCCAATTATAAAATCCCTTACTCCCCTATACAGAGTCATACAATTCATCATCATACCAAAACCGAAATATGTTCGACGTGATGTTCATTACGATAACACCCGAGATTGACATTTTGTGGAATTAATTAATTTTAGATATATATGATCATTTGAGCAACCGTCAAAGATATCTTATCATTAAAAATGCATTAGTGAAACGACCCACTTGCAACGTTGTGGTGCAACTCATTAGATCACTTAATACTAGCCTCGTAAGGCGACAACAGACAATCGGATCACCGAACACACCTTAATTTCCTCCATTATAACAAGAGCTACTACTAGTACTACATCTTGCTGAAACTCCAAGAGGTAGATCTTGCTGATCATTGTTGTTATTTGATCAGTCTACTGTCTTTCTGTATCATTCGTGCAAATTATGTTTTGCATGTATATAACCTTTGTAAACTCTTACAGATCCGTGTCATGGCGTCAATTGCTATATTCTTTATAAAGTCAATGGTTTATGGATGGGGATGCCAGCGAATGCCGTGGTCGGGTCTGTCGGTCTTTGATATAGATACACACGTTTTACATAACACTTGCTGGAAATATATCTCTGAGGTCATGCTAAAATGCAACAACGTCGTTGATACGGTTTGGTACTGGGAACGTGTCATCTGTACTCACACTTCATATTGGATTGTGATCTGATGATCAGTACGACATGGTTTGGTCGTGGATGCACTCCTTAACTCGTACATTGTGACATGTTCAGATGTTGATAGATAGTTTATTACGATTGTTACCGGTTTGGTTGACATTTAATTGTATCATAAGTATCACAATATCTAATCTGTGACTTTTTTTATTGCTCGGGAATGAATATTGAGTACGCTAAAAGTAGAAAATGAAATCATTGTATCTAAATTTACTTTATACCTTTGGTACGTCACAGTTTTACCTAGATTGGTTAGTTTTATTATTTCATTTCATGTATTTAATGTAACATACTCAAATACACAACCATCACAGGTGTACCCATTTCGACAATTATGTAAGGTTTTGCATGTATTTGCGATTGGGCGTGCCAAAATAAAGTTTTTTTCTTTCTTAAGAGGGTATGCTGGTGTCGAAGCGCCCATACAAACGTAGTCCAGTCATATTTTGAGTATTACGCTATGAAAATCTATGAAATTTTTAAGGCACAATCTATAAACAAATATCTGTGTCGGTGGTGAGTCAGAGTTTCGTTTAAATATATACTTCCAGAGTTACAGGGCGTCAAAGAATTGTATTTTACGGTGGTAAAAAGCCCCAACTTAAAAACCACCTACATCTGAAATTTCATTAGTATACTGTATTAAAAAATGGTTACATAATATACTGTATCCTTCAAATGATCCCTGGACTACGAAACATCCAAATAACGGGTGGATAAATTCGCGTAGTGTATGCTGTCTCACCGTACGCGCTCGGGTAGGATAGGGCTCAGATAGGGACAGCTACAAAACGATCCAGATTTGAACGCGGCCACGTGGTCTTACCAACATAGCCTCTTTATACCAACATCTTATAAATAACCATTAAATGGCATTCATAGTGCACAATACAAATGTAACAGTTATATTTTCGATTGTTCTATTGAAATTACTCTCATTCTCATTTGAAAAAAATCACCGATACGCAATTTATGTGTCAATTGTATTTTTGTATTGTGTTGTGTCTTAGTTAAATAAATATTTTTCTGTTTCTGTTTCAATCGCCTCAACTCACAGTTCATGTTAAGTAATCAAATCTGCGTCTTGTTCGATTACGAAACCGTCCCACACATCTTGCCACATTGTTAACAGGATAATGGAAACAAAAACTCCTAAATCGAATCCCGCTTCAAAAAAAAGGATGTTCCGAATCATATCACGTAGGTATGTACGTAACGATTCGGGTAAGAGCATTTAGTTGCCTAACGCAAGGTCGCTTTCTATCGTGCGCTAACTCCTAGTGTATCATGTGACTCTGGTACTTTAAATAACGCGAGTGCCATATGGCCGCCGGATTTCGTAATTGTCCGAACCGGATTTTCCTTGAATGTTTCTAAACAAGTTTGTTTGTTTATTAAAGTCCAAACGGCTTCTTCCGTCCTATATTAGCTGACGTACCATTTGTAATTTATTTAATTACTGTACTTACAGCTCCAGCGTTATCTACTAACCATGTTATAATCCCAACTCAATAAAAATCAAGTGGCCTCGTGATTACTTTAGCTATCATTCATAAATTCTCCATCTTCTAGAATTGATTATCCCAAAATATATCTTGAGCAAATAAAACCGGGTAAACACGGTCCGGTAGTGTTCCACTTAGATCTTCAATAACCTTTGCCTTTTGATAACATAAGCAAACATCTGAAAGAGAAAGCATGACGCGTCTCCTTCTCTCCCGACATAAATGGATTATTTGTGGAAGGGACTTCATAGTTAGTCCTTTATCAAACTTGATTATTAGTCGAATTCCACTGAGGTAATGGAACGGACGTTTTAAGTGGAAAACTGTTAGGATTAAAGTGGTAACTTGTTCGGAAATGTACTATTTTGTGTCCAATTTGTCATGCATGCAAGTCTCCAGCTTCCTTGAGGTATTTTGCGGACGAAGAGTAAATATTACCTTATCTTTTTGGTTTGTTAAAGGTTTGAATACAGCTCAAGTCCACGGAACTTATGACTAAATAAAGGGCGCTGGATTTTCTCGACTGAAATTGTCGTCCCGTGTTAGCGTCAGCAAAACAAACGGCGCTTATCAAATTAATTAAATTCGTCAGGTACAAGAGAAATCCATTACAAAAGCGTCTTTCGAACTGTCACCAGCATGACAATAGCTAGTTTTCATAAAAAGCTTTTTCAATTAATGTGGAGTAAACAGAATCATCTTTACACAGTGTCCATAGTCCACTTGTGAACAATGATTTCCACATGGAACGCCGCTCGAAACAATAACATATTGTGATTCTGGAATACAAGATTTTCCTGCTCACAATATTCCAAGATATACGAGAACGAGTCATAGCGTTTCTAATCTATCGGCCAAAGGACGCCCAACATCTCTTGATAATGTATCGATGCACATAATATAAGCATTTGTACCTTTTATTATAAGTACGAACGTGGTATGTATTTGTTTAACGTGTATTGAGGAATCGTGACACAGAATTTTCTTCAAATCCTGTTACCCGTTGATACACGTGATTACGATTCGGATCCCTATAATAAAGCATTCGCTATAGTTTTTATGAAGAACTTTTCTGGTGCTGTAACATTATCACAAACGTATTAGTTATCCTTATTGGGTTGAAATTAAAGTTCCACAAAACACAACTGTTGCTCCAAGTGTTCTAGCTCTAGAGGTTTTGCCTGGACGTTGACAGTTGAGTCAGATTACTAAATATATTTATCATTGTTGCAGGTGTCATCTGGCACGACGAGCGACATGACGGACGGTCGCGAGAGATACCGCGCGCCGCCACAGCCGGAGCCTCCGCCGCACCGCGTGCGCGCTGCCGATCTGTACCCGCGTCTGCGCACGCACTACGACGAACCCGGTCTTGACATAGGATTCACGCCGATATGCGGCGAATTCGTACAGGTTAGCTCTTCATGACTTCTGATCGCCTGGTATTTGTAGGTAATTGCTTCAAAATTAATTTTTATGAGATAGGAGTTTTTAATCTTAGTTTCAAAATGTTTTGCATCATTGTAGGCCTAACCTATGTTTTCACCCGCTGTTATCGTCAATAGGACTTACCAAGTTTTCAATGTTGGCACCAGATGGAACTTTTGTATATGGTTTGGGCAGGTGATTAAACACTCTTTATTGTTACTATTCGCTTAGTACCAGGTCAATATTATTAACCTAGTTGCGATTCGCGTCACATCTGAAGTACTTTAAAACAAGTGTGAACTTTAGACTTGAGCTCTAAATTTTAGACCGTAGCCAAGATATTTCCTTTATCTTTGCCACAGCGCAACGAGCGTAGCGTATCGCTTTGTTTTGTTTCGTGCTTTATCCATATCCCATCTAGTTTATAGGTGTCTTATATGAAGAGACATAATCTCATTACAAATAAAGCATCTCTTTCTATCATTTTGACCCATAATTTCTGGAAGTTAAATTAAGTTCTTATCTCTTTCGCTTTTTTCGCTGTATCATAAGCTACACTACATGATCGCTCTTCACAACTAAAAGCAGGTATTAGGTACTCTCAAGAAATGAGTCATTAGAAAAATCCGCAACAGCGTAATAATCTTTCCTAGATCTTAGTTTAAGAACTTTATAAAATTTAATGGCGTGGGATGTGTACTACAACTTTAAGTTACACAAAAGGTGGAATATTTCACAGATATAAAATTTAATAAAACAGAATGTTCTAATTTTAAATTTCTCAGACACGCGCGTTGATGGCTTTTCTTGCTCCCCCTTTCTGATACACTGACATGAACATTCGTGCTGTCGCAGCGTCCCTCGCCTCCCACCGTAAATCGGCACATTTTTGCTCTCTCCAGCCATACTCCTTGGCACAGACTAACAATGACATTTATGACACGTGGCAAAAATCAGAATTAGAGTGCCGCCATCTTGTCAAATTTAGATATTGCGAATGCTTTATGTTTGCTGTGTATATTTTGAACACAGTGTCCCCCTGTTATCCACGTGCCCTAAGATCCTTGTCGCACTGTATGTGTCGCCCCGCGACAGAAATAAAAATAATTAGTATATTCTGTATCGCACCCAATCAGCCAACTATGCAATGACTGACTGCAACGTAATAGATAACTTGCATACGCTAAGTGCCACGTCTGTGAGGTCATCAGGTCGAATGCACCGGGTTGAACGAACTGCGCTTACGCCGAACGTTTAGTTGTTTTGTGCTTTATCATGGACCATGATCGCCCACGCCTCACACTGTCATTAATGAACGCCTAGTTTAATTGCTGTATTACTTAGATGTGATTGAATAATACGGTTTTTATTATGGCAAATCTGATCGGTATTACTTATGATTCAAAAATTATTATTTTATTATTATATGTAAGAATAATTGAAAGTAGATTTTCTTATTTTGAATAGGCTTTGAAATAATATTTTTCTGCGTATTCAAGTTCAAATAGAAGGAATCAAGTAAATGATATTTTGGAAATAACTTTTTCGTAAACCAAGTTACAGGATCATTCAGGCTTTTCCATATGCTTTTCATAAATATCACATAATTTTCAAAAACTTTATTTCACAAATACCAGGATCGCATAACCAAGCACCGCTCTCTCTACAGTGGGTGGGCCGCACTGCGGACGGCGGCACTATCGCGATGTCCAACTACCGTCTGCACGCCCAACCGCGTCGCCGGAGCGGTCCTGGCGCCTCGGTGCCCCTCCGACTCATCGACGCCGTCGAGATAAGAGATCTGCTGCACTTGGTAGTCCTGTGCAAACACGGAAGGACACTCAAGTGAGTAAAGCGATATGTGCTTACCTGTTCTGTTCGCCTGGTACTATGTTGTTCACTCGGAGAATAGGTGCAAGTGAACGTTTTATAGCACCCTTAGTGCCATAATGTGTATGATGTTAAACTTTATGTTTGTCCATAAAATGTGTTATTACTATTCAATATTTACTATTCAAACATAACCTCACAAGTAAAGTAATAACAGGAAGGTCAAAATCGATTTTAACATTGCTCGTAAAATCTGCCGTAAATCTTTATTTACAGCTAGCAACCCCAGCTTTACACGGTAGTGGTTTTTTGGCTTAAAATATAACTGTTAATTTAATATATTAAATAACATGATATTGTCGTCACCGTAAGTAACCAGTTGTCACTACAAAGAATCGAGGCTATTGACTGATAAGCCAACGTGGCAACTGAAATAAAGAAACGATATGGAAATTTTCCTTCAGCGAGTGTTACTTTGTTACTTTCTTAACGAGCTGCAACTAAACGTGGCAAATGTTTGCGTACTCCTTTCAGTTCAGAAACAGTTGCACAAATGTTTTTTTCCAATTATGTCAAAAACTTCTGCATGGAGTCTTCTACAGGAGTAAAGGATATTAGAACTTCAGGGTGGAAAATTCACATACATATGTACACACACACACTTAATGTATATTTCTAATCGATTTGACTGATCTATCGATTTAATTAAGATTTCAGGCCAACACTGACTGTGGTGTGTTTGTGCATTCTATATTTTTAAAGTCGCAGAAGCAACTTAGGTATTTTGTTTATGCAGACTCTATTCGTTTGGCAGAATGACCAGAATGCTAGCAGCATGGTAATATTGGATAGCCATAGAAATCCCTTAGGAGAACAAATCGTATATTGTTTCAAATTTCAAAGTTCTAGCTTGTAATTTGCCCATACAAATACGTTGCATCATTAAATAAATCGATCTTCCGAATTCCAAGTTTCTATTGCTCAGGTATGTCAATCAGTCAGTCACTGGAGATTTTTTTTAATACGGATTATATTTGACGTAAGAATTTGCATAAAAATTCGCTTCTAGCGTTAGACCTTCACCGGAAACCACCTGGCACGTAAATATCAGTTGAAATAAAACAAATCGTTTGTCCTCTCCGACAGATGTTCGTTCTCGACGGGAGAACAGTGCGTGGAGTGGTGGCGCCGCCTCAACACTTCTCTCGCGCCGATCGGCTCCGTGCAGGAGACGTTCGCAGCTGCGTACGCGGCCTGGGCCAAGGAGCAGCCCCCGGCCTCCGTGCATAGAGCTCTCATGAGGGCCTCCCATGCGCCACAGAGACACTGGTTTGGACCTGAGGTGAGGATCAATACTTGTTTCTATACCACTGTTGCTAGTAGACTTTTTTCTGAAATGCTCATTCTATCAACTTTCATTAATCCGGAGGTCCTGGGTTCGATTCCCAGCGGGCGTACGTATCGGTAGTCGGTTTGGTTAGTGACAGGACATTGTTTATGTCCGATGTTCAATGTCCGATTGGGTAGCTAACACCGTGTTACCTAAGTCTACCGCCGTAAAGTTGTGTATACAGTAGCACTGTCTTGTGATCCGGTATGAAAGGTCTCCAGTGGAGACCACGTACCGGGAAACGTCTACCAGGCCGTCCCCCTACTAGGTGGACCGACGACCTGTGCATCTACCATGAGTTTACGCAAGCGATAACGTGTATCGTTAACTATCGCTCTGTCCTTGTCACGCGCATTGTCGACTGAGCAGCATTTCCGATAGTATTCGATATACGTTATCGCCTGCGTAAACTCAAGGTAGACGCACTGGTTAGAGTCGCGGGGAGTCGCTGGATGCAGGTGGCTCGGGACCGGACGATGTTGCATACCATGAAGAAGGACTATGTCCAGCAGTTCCTGGCTGATGAAGATGAAAGGTAGCAGAGCCAGTGCCTAATTAGTTTGAGGCTTTTGGGTGAACACGCTTGCCACTATCATCTCTTAGATGTGAGACGCAGGATTAAGGGCAAGTGGAAATACATTATATAAAGTCCACTGCTGAACATATAAGCCTCATAGGTGAATACATGAACATTCGACGAACTGACTTTGTATGACATGTGCCAATCAATATTGATAATATCAGATTAGAGATTGCAAGATATATTATGTTACTAGTGATACATAAACTTCATCTTAGATATGTGCTACTTTAAGATAATTACGGTGCAAAGCGGGTTCAAAGCTATCTTAAAAGGTTATGGTAAAATAAATTTGGTATGAAACTTTTATCGACTTTTATGTACAAATGACATTTAGAATATTTTAAATTAAATTTTTGACATTATATTTAGAAATAACATAATTATTTTGACTACTTACTTTTGTAACTACATCGTCTTTGGGTGGACCTGTAAAGGCGATTGTATGTGTGCATGTGCGATATAAATGAAAATGAAAAAAATGAAATGAAATCGTGCGAATAGCCTTAAGAAATTTTAGCTACGAGGGGCATACCGAAAAGATCGGTAATCGAGTACTTTCGATTTAATTAGATTAAAAACTCTTTTTGATGAATAAACACTGGTTAGTTGAAAATCGAATACAATTGACAGAATTAAAAAAAATTTTTTTTTAAAGAACAATATCAGTTTGAAATTGATAGGTCGATAAAAAAATGGAGCTTACAAGAGAAAGTTTCCGTGCCATAATTTTTTACAACTTTCGACGAGGATTATCTCAGGGACAATGTCTCGCTGAGCTTATATCTATATTCAAGAGTGAAGCGCCTAGCCAGACGACAATATATCGCTGGTATTCTGAATTCCGGCGTGGACGTGCTTCTCTTGGCACCGTACCTTCCACAGGCCGGCCAAAAACAGCGGTTACACCAGAAAATGTCGCTGTTGTGCGCCGAATGATACAGGATGACCGACATATTACATATGAGCAGATTCGGGCTACTTTAGGGATAGGTATGACTGCGATACAAACTGTTTTACATGGTGAACTGGGAGTGAGAAAGCTAGTTTCCCGCTGGGTGCCCCATAATTTGTCCGAAGAGCAAAAGGCGGCTCGTGTCAATTGGTGCCGGTCTACTCTGCAACGCTTCAACGGAGGAAAGTCAAAAGCAGTTTATAACATTGTCTCTGGTGATGAATCATGGATCTATTCATATGAGCCAGAAAGAAAGCATCAGTCGGCTGTCTGGGTCTTCGCAGGTGAGATCAAGCCAACAAAAGTTGTCCGCTCTCGCAGCGTATCGAAGAAAATGGTCGCTTCGTTTGTCGCGAAAACAGGACATGTAGTCACAGTTCCCTTAGAGGAACGGAGAACGGTTACCGCTGATTGGTATACAACGGTTTGTTTGCCACAGATGATATCCGAACTCCGTAGAGGTAACCCGAAACGACGCATAATCCTCCATCACGATAATGCGAGCTCTCACACCGCTCAGAAAACAAGCGAGTTTTTGAAGCAGGAAAACGTTGAATTAATGGATCATCCTCCATACAGCCCTGATCTGAGTCCCAATGATTACTTTACATTCCCTAGAATCAAAGATTTATTGCGTGGTCAGCGGTTTCAAGGTCCAGAAGAAGCAGTGGAAGCATACAAATCGACGATTTTGACCATGTCAACTTCGGACTGGAATTGCTGCTATAATAATTGGTTCGAACGAATGCAAAAGTGCATTAACTGCAACGGAGAATACTTCGAAAAGCAATAAAAATAAATTTAGTTATTTCCTGTATGTATTGTTTTATATTCCCGATCATTTCGGTATGCCCCTCGTATTGAGTATTGTGATGGTGCTTTGGTGTTTGTACCCTGCTAAGGTCCTTTTAGCCTTAAGAAATTTTAGGTTTGAGTTTTGTGATGGTACTTTAGTGCTTGTACCCTGCTAAGGTCCTTTTAGCCTTAAGAAATTTTAGGTTTGAGTTTTGTGATGGTACTTTAGTGCTTGTACCCTGCTAAGGTCCTTTTAGCCTTAAGAAATTTTAGGTTTGAGTATTGTGATGGTACTTTGGTGTTTGTACCCTGCTATGGTCCTTTAGTCACATCTTACTACCGCCATCTTGTTTTCACACTCGTATACATATTTGTTTTACATTCAGGTGGAGCGTCTGGGGTTCACAGCTAAGGGTGCGTGGCGGGTGACTGCGGTGAACGCAGAGTATAAGCTCTGCCCCTCGTACCCGCCGCTACTGGTCGTGCCCGCCTCCATCGGGGACGAGGACCTGGACTCTGTGGCCAGGTGAGTAACACAATCCTGGATGGACAAGTCACGATGAAGAGCCGACTTCGATCCCCCACCAAAGCTTAAATACAACTTTATTGTCAGCTACTATAACCATTAAGCAGCTAATGGTCCCTAGATGGCGTTTAACTAATAAATGGTGTGAAAACATGAAAATTGTGATTAACTATGAAGTTGTATGTTAATTATTTAATTTAATAATTAATGGTACTCATTTTGGGATATTACAATACGTTGTCCTATTTTTAGATAATCACTGCGCAAAGGCAGCTATCCTATTTTAACAGGAGGGAAGTGCACGCTGATTGGCCGGTTCAAATTGTAGTTAACTCATAAGTGGTTGGAACCAAACTATATAAGACAACTAAGTCTGATGTATTGTTTGAAAGTGTTGGCTCTGTGCTATGCGGTGGGTATGCTATGCTATGTAGCAAGGGCATTACTTAATTTTAAATTATGCCGGTTTTTGTTGCAGATTCCGAGCAATGCGTCGCGTGCCGGCGGTAGTGTGGCGACACCGCGGCAATGGCGCCGTGATCGCTCGTTCGTCGCAACCCGAGGTCGGCTGGCTCGGGTGGCGGTCCAGTGAAGACGAGAGACTCCTCTCGGCCTTCGTCAGCGCCTGCAACGCGGACAGGGGCCTGCAACCGGCAAACACCAACAAGGTATGTGCTCCTGGTACTCATGCTTCGTCATTATCATTGTTATAAGCTGCATAAGTCCATTTTTAGACTTGAGCCACACCCGCTGACCGTAACGGAACGTTCTGTGTTCACATCAAAATAATATTGCCAATCTCTAGTAAGTTTTTCATATTGTTTCGTTCTTTTATCCACATCCTTTTCTGTCCTGATCATATGGCATAAATGTTAACTTTAAAATTTCTAATTATTCCAGCAAATAAAACTGCTAATAGTGGACGCGAGGTCCTACGCATCCGCTGTAACGAACCGCGCCCGAGGCGGTGGTTGCGAGTGCCAACAATACTACCCCAACGCAGACATACAGTTCATGTGTCTGCCCAACATACACCACGTGCGCAGGAGCTTCCAGCAGCTGCGGGCGCTGACTGCAGAGCCCAGCGATCAGACCAAGTGAGATAATACACTTTTTTGTGTATATAGCACAGCATAATGCCTGCTGCGCCCGATGCCCGAATTCTCGCATTTGTTTACAATATCACCTAATAGTAAGTCGATCGAGGATAGCACACGGTTACCTAGAAGTTGCCTATTTACTCTGTCCTTCAAGACACCCACTTTGTGCTACGCGGGATACATAGAATCCGCCAGGGGATTCTAATCGTTATCCTCAGTAGTTTGCAGCAAGGGAAACGCTTCGTATAAAAATATCCATAAGAATTAGAGCGTTTAATTCTAGCGCCCACTCAAAATCCATCCTGTAAAATACCGGGCTATTCTAAAGTCTAACAAGATTGTGCGCCCGCGCCGAAGCGAGAGACGTTGGGGGACGGAACTACGAGAAATTAGGATGTGGGGGGTCCCTAGGGAGAGTCACCTACAAGCATGTTGCACTATACTATAACATCTGTACTTCGCGCAGCTGGCACAGCAACCTGGAGCGGACGCTGTGGCTTCAGTACGTGAGCGGGGTGTCGCGGGCTGCGTGCGTGGCTGCGCGCGCAGTGCTCGCCGGCCGGCCCGTGCTCGTGCACTGCTCCGACGGCTGGGACCGCACGCCGCAGATAGCGGCCGCGGCACAACTCATACTGGATCCCCACTACAGGACCCTAGAGGTGGGCATTCATTCTTTTATGGAGTGTTTAGTGTTATGTGCGTGGCTATCGAGTGAACCATGACTACCGTAATTTTATTACATATTTAATTATACCATAATTTTGCGGTGAGGCGTGCGCAGGCGCCGCGCCGTCATCGTCACCTGGTTTTATTATTATTATTTATCTCGGACGACTTCTTCCATATTTGTTGAAACAAAAAATTTTATATCTATAAATCACCTGATTTTGAATTAATACTAAAAATTTCACCATTATTTTTACAAAAGTATAGCTGGCTTTGTGCAGTACTTATCTAAAAATAGGACATTGATTTGTAATGTCCCAAAATGAATATCATTAACATACAACTTCATAGCGAATCACAATTTACATTATTACACACTTTATAAATTATTGTTCAAAACACCAACTGGGGACAATTAATTGCATAGCTCATACTAAATTTAGTGAAATTCATTTCCTGTCAGCATTGTTGTCCTATTTTTAGTTGATTATTAAAGATTCTAAAATAAATGTCTTTAACGCTATTTATAAACGGCTTCAGGGTTTCCGGGTGCTGATCGAGCGCGAGTGGCTGGACTTTGGCCACAAGTTCGCGGACCGCTGCGGTCACCAGTTCGGACCGGAGGACCCCAACGAGCGCTCCCCCATCTTCCTCCAGTGGCTCGACGTGGTCCACCAGATGATGCTGCAGTATCCCTGCAGCTTCGAGTTCAATGAGGCTTATCTGGTATGTTATCACCTCGACCAAAACAACTGGTCACGCTAGCGAAGGTGAAGCGGTACCAGCCTTTAGAGAGAGCCTGATCGTAAACAAATGCTTACACCAAGCTCATTATTAAGATTATTGCTGTAGTTCTGCTATCTTTAGGGTGGTTCTGTAGTGTCCGCTATCAACTAGCTGATAATAAAGTAGAAAAGCCACCCAAGCCAAATCATTATACCTTTTTTTGCCGAAATTTTGCAATCAAAAATCTATGTGACATGGATGGAGCCTTTGACTAAATCACTGGGCTCTTTTATATTTATCGGCACATATTTATTTTCAAAAAAAGATATTTATATATAAAAAATATTTGTATAAAAAGATAGTTGCTATGATGTGTCTATGTTTGCGATTTTTTTTTCTATATCTTTTTGTTGTCAAATGTATACTTGTCAGTGAATATCCGAGACTGTTCTTGTGTAATCCGTCGGTTAAAATTTAAAACTACTGTAACCTAAATGAAAAAAATTATTAAATAATGTTATTGATTACAATAGACAAACTTTCAAAATAAATAGTGGGAGATGTTATTTGGTTTTGAGAAAAATGGGTTTGGAGAAATAGGGGTCCCATATTTGTTTATATATTGAAATAAATTAATTTACATACATAATTTTTATAAAAACATTAACATTAAACTAAAATCTTGAATGTAATTATTATTAGGGTACCCATACATGTTCATTGAAATGATTTTGTTTCCTTTAGTCTATCCCATGGGTCTGCGATAGTGTGTGTGGGTTGTCGTTGAATAGATTTGTATTATAGTATCACATGCGTGACGTCATCTACGATTTTTTTTTATAATATAAAGATTTTGACCGAATTCACTATCAATAAAATTATGGAACAATTGTTTACAGGTTTCTTGGAGCTAAATCTCGAATTAGATCGATTTTAAATTTTGCAATGTTGTCAATTGCAGATAAAGCTCGCCACGCACGTCCACTCGTGCATGTTCGGCACGTTCCTGTGCAACACGACTCGCTGCCGGCTGGAGTGCCGCGTGCACGACACCACCCACCACGTGTGGCACCTGCTGCGCGCCCCCGCCTACAGGAACCATCTGTACTCCCCCCACCACCTGGAGCAGGTACGGCTTGGTACACGTTTCCCGGTTACTTACCGGTATTTTACTTACTCTCAGACAAATAATTGGGTAGTTAGTACTTATAATGAATTGTGTGGTGAAGTGGAGATGACTTGTGTTTTATACCGTAGATGACTTTGTAAAGCTTATATTACTGGGGTCATAAAGGAATTAAATAAAAAATGATTCGTTTGACTAGGCATTTTTTCATTAGCTGTCTCATGCAGAAGGTGTCTTATGTTGGATTATATTGTTATTTAATCTTGTATCTATATATATGTAAACGAAACTAAGTCGGGTTATATACACCATTTATAACTCAACAACTGATTTTTATGATCTTTGAGTTTTATGTTGTCTCCGCCCCGAATAGCAGAATAATTCAAACATGGGATGAATTCACACAAAAATATTCATTTTCTGAAACATTCTCGACTTAAAAGAAAGTCAGAATGCCATGTTGTTTGTAGAGGCATAGTTGAAAGGCCACAAAAGAACATAGCGTACTTTTTATGCCGATCGAACAAGTAGTTCCAATGGAATAAATCCTGATGACCATGCAGACAAAGTCGTGGACAGAAGCTAGTTTGTAATAATAAATTCTTTATTTTAGATATACAACCATCCATAAAATAAAAATAAAATACTATTAACTAAAAAGTAAGAGAAGTATATAATGCTTATACTGTCATATTTCTTATTTGCGTTCTGGTGAACTCCAAGCCATTATCTGAAAATGAGGCTGGACATATCCTCATCAACGGCCACCAATATTTCGTTTTTGGAGCTCCGCACACGCTCCCAGAACGAGGCGATATGGGTCCTCATTAACGCGAAGAAGTCGGGAACACCTGCCTCGGCGAACATACTCGACGCACTACAGTATCTAGGCAGTTTCATAAGGATGCGATATGCGTCATTATAATGCACCCTTATCGTACTGTATAAGGCACTCTTAAATTTGTCTGTAATAATTTTTATTTTCTTTTATTGTATTGTGCGTTTATGGGTATACAGATTGACTCGTCGTGCTATGTCGATGACTTTGGTTCCTCTACGGATTACCTCATTCTAAATTTTATCACGTATCAGCGATGACTGTTTGTGTGTTATGTGCAGTAACTGAAGGCTCGTGTGTTGTGTGTTGCAGGTGTTGTGGCCGGAGTACGGTGTTCGGCACATGCGCGTGTGGTGGGCCATGTTCGGCGGAGGCGAGCAGACGGACGACGAGCGCGTCGAGCCCCCGCCCCAGCACCGAGCTGCGGTCACACACAACGGTCAGTACCTAGCACTCACACTCAACACACTCTCACACCCAACACACTCTCACAATCAACACACTCTCACACTCAACACACTCTCACAATCAACACACTCACAATCAACACACTCTCACACCCAACACACTCTCACACTTCCTACCCCCTCACTCCTTGCTAACTTGAAAGGAGTCCAGAAAGATCTGCGGCCTTATCGTCTAACTCCAACACCGATCACGATCCCTTTGAATTTGACGTTTGAAGATGATTCACGAACTTCACACCGCTCAAACGCGACTGCTTAATGTCATTGAAAGGTATAGCGATTAATCAAGAGTTTGAAAGATTATGAATGAACGAAATCGTAATTTTGACATAAAATTGGTACCGTGTAACTTTTTAACAACTAGAAATCGCTTTCAAAGCGACTCGCAAGTGTCAAATGAAAGATTCAACACTCACCTCGAATCTTTCAAAGATTTCTCGCAAGTTTATCATTGTTTTATAACTTTAATGATTGATTTAGTTTCAATGTCGTTATATCAATTGCATTATCAGCAAGAACTATTTTGATAGCTCGCGTAGAAAAACAAATTCAGCCTCACAATATAATAAATTGATGTTTTATTTATAACTCTCAATAATTTCAGATTGTTTTTATTATTTGCCTAAATAAGTAATAAAATCAACAAAATAAAATAATATAAGTTACGTACGTAAATAATTAATTTTTATTAATTTCGAGTATTATGGTATCTCTTCAAAATTAGCTATGATGGGTAATAATAATAATAAAAGCATATTTATTTTTCTCCACAAAGTTTGTACACAAATGATAAATCACTTAATTCTATGGTCTCGTAACTTTGTGAAGACTGGCTCCTGAACTAGGATCCCCTGTGCTACAGGAACCAGGTCTCCACCACCGGACATGTGTTTTTTAAGTGACATATAGTGAAATATAGTATATTGTACATTATCTATTATTAAAAAAATAGTTTTACATTCCAAAATATATATATAGTAAAATAAGTGAGTGAGTGAGCTGAATGTGTGTGTGTGTGTGTGTGTGTGTGTGTGTGTGTGTATGTATGGGTGACTGTAGGTGACTACTGTTGTGTAGATAACAAATAATAATTTGTGCTGCGTGTTTACGGTGCTATGTGTGAATGGATGAGAACCCACAAAATAATATTTGTATATAATTTATATTATATATATTTCGGAAATGAACTTTCTATGCCACCGGTGGTACCAAGGCTATCTTAGTTATTAGATGAAATGAAACCTTAGCAAAAAAAGATACCAAAACCAGCGATAAAAATATTTTAAGATAACTAAAGAAGTGGCTGTAAGATTTATGGACCATTGCCTGTTAAGGTAACTAAAGAATTGGCTGTAAGATTTAATGACCGTTGCCTGTTAAGGAAACTAAACAACTGGCTGTAAGATTTAAAGACCATTGCCTTTCCTGCTAAGGATAGTGAAAAATCACAACGACAACAAGCGCCGATTTCATTCGTTCCGAAAGCGATCGTGATTAAGAATGTTACACGGTACCATTTTAAAGTCGCGATCCCGATCCCGATCACGATACCTTTCAAAGGTATCGCGATAGGTGTTGGAGTTAGACGATAAGGCCCCAGCTCTGCTAAAGTCGACTCCATAATTTCACGGACTTCTTTATTATTGTTGTGACTGTATCACGCATAAACGGCTAAACTGATTTGAACGAAATTTTTACAAATGAATTGTGTTTTTCATTAGCATATGAGATTCCATTCGAACGAAATCGAAAGCAATAAATAACTATTAGATAGTATAGTACTAAAGAACCACAGTATCGGAACACTCGAGTACAAAAATATGTATCCACTTTTGAACCGTGTCACACTATCCATTGCTTTTTTCTACGTTGTGTGTTGAAGTAAATGTCAATTAAAGGTGACTGTGACATGATTCCAAAGTGGATACATATTTTTGTACTCGAGTGTACATATGTATTGCTTTGTCTAAAAACCGTTACAAACAATTTGCTTCCAGGTTTGATGACAAAAACGCGATCCTGTGACAACCTGCTGAATGAAGTTGAGAAGCGAACCGCGCAGAGGCGGTGCAGCGACCCGAGCCTCGCGCCAGACGTCATGTAAATATTTAATGAATTACACTTTACTTAACATGCCTCTACTAAAACCTATAGATAAACCCCTCTAGTGTCCAGATTCGATAATAAAGCTGATACTCCACATTTTGTCCTATATTTTTCCTAACATAGCCCGGCAAACATTAATGGATGGATCGTAATTAAATAATCATGGAACGGCCTTATAAGTCGGGTGCGATTCGTGACGTCATCGAACCTTAAACTCCACAAGGATTTAGAGCTACCCACCTTAGCTCACGTTTCTTCAAGTCCGATGGTTCGGACCATCCCAATCCGTTTGCACGTTCAGCTTCGTCTTAGGTGCTGATCCCCGGACGTAAGAGGCGCCCCCGGGACGTCCTCGACGACCTCGATGATCCGATCACTTTGGCTCTTCAAGCACTTTCCCTCGACGAACAATGATCCTAGCGCTTATCTCAACTATCGTCACATTCCGGGACGCCCTAAGCCGAGGACGAGCCCAAGCGGCCGCCCTTAGCCTTTTTGCTAATAATAATTTTACCGGCTGAGCGCCTTCCGCGCGTCCGGGTGAACTGTCGAGGTCGCAAGACCGACAGCTTCAAGTCCATTCGAGATAAAGTGTGACGTCACCGATCGGTTTTGAAGCTCTGAAATTAAACCTCAATCTAATTGCTGCTGATTGTTGCAGGAAGCTGTCTATGGTGGTGAACTCTGATCGTGAATGTCGCGCCGCCCTCACCGACAGCTGCGTCGACGATCTACCGGTGTTGCCAGTCTCCACCGACCACAGCAATGAGCACGAAGACGCGGTGAGCACTCACATCGACAACTCATTTCACAGACAACTCAATTTCCTTCACTCATTCCCATTCACTCAATACTTCCATTCGTTCATGGCCACGTCACAGCGTCCATTAGAGAATTAGGCGTAATCACCTCGTGTTGCAGGCGGAACGGTGAGCGAGTACACGCGTGCGAATTTATTTATTTTAATTTTATTACGGTTTGACGACATGACTACAAATTTCACCTATAGAACGAAGCACTTGACAAATAGACTAAAACTGGTGTGAGACTATATCCTCCCAAATATGAAAAATACCCGCGCTAGTGTAGGATATTATTTGTATGTATTTAATTTATTGCAAATATTGCATTTGTAAACAAAAAGGTTAAGATTAGTTAGTAAGTACATATATATCGTGTGTTGGAGTGCTAGTACTTAGGTTGTGTTAGTGCAGATGTCAGTAGGTGCAACATGTCACACAAATGACATCCATTATATGTATGGAAATATTAACCGATATCACGATATTTGTTTGAAGTGTCCGGCCTGTGTCGGCCCGGGTCCGATTACCAGTGGGTGTGCCTATCGGTACTCAGTTTGGTTGGTGGTAGTGTATTTTCTATGACCGCCTGACTCTTCCATGTTACCTAAGTCTAAGTCTACCGACTCTTACCACCCAACGGCCTTATTGTCATTTACCATCAGGTGAAATGAAGGCCAAGTGCAAGCTCATTATATATTAATAGAACAAACCCGCGTTAACGGTCTCTTCACCCATACTCCTTGTTTTGCAATTTCTTTTAAAATTATCTAATGTGAACCTCCTATAATCGATAACGGTGTTCATCAGGTGGACGGTCTCCACCCCGACCACTTCGAGACCCCGCCACGTCTAGCGCGCGACATGACTCGCGGCTCGTCGTCGCTGGAGCGGGAGCTGGTGGGTGCGGTGGACACGCTCGACACGCCCGAGGACGCGGACCCCCTCCACGAGGGCGACGTGGCGGGGGGCGGGGCGGGGGGCGCGGACAGCGTGGACCCGGACAACGCAGAGGAGACCACAGTGTTCGTGTGCGACACGTACGGCGACCTCGTCGGTATAACTGAGGTCAGTACACCTTTGAAAACTGACCAGACCTGATGGTAAGTAAGATGGTATGCGTGCACACCCAGAAGCCTTGACTTAATGAAGCACTGGCTCTGCTACCTTCCATACCATAAGACACTGCTGTTTGGCGGCAAACTTAGTAGCATGGTGGTAGCTAGGAAGGTTCTTCATCTGAAATCCAGCAATCGAAAACTTTCTCCAGGGCCTTGCAAATAGTATCCGTTAATGTATAAGAAGTGTTTTAGTTTTGTAATCTTAGTATAATAAATAAATGTTTTAGTGTGTCAAAATTTAAAATTGGTAGTTGAATGTTTACAATATTTAGTAACTTTAAATGATACTCGTATGCGCCATGATTGTTGTATCGCATGTAATGTTCAGGCAATAGCAGAATAACAGCGTCTTCGAGGTCTTGAACCTCTTAGACATATGCTGAGCTATTAGCACATTCATCATACATGTTATGTTCAAGTGTTAGTTTTAAAAATTTGTGATAAATTTATTATTAGTAGTAGTAGTAGTATAGCTAGCTAGCAAGGCGCAAAAATGACCTCTTGACATCATTATCAGCCAGGAAACGTCCACTGCTGGACATAGGCCTCCTTCATGGCACGCCACATCGACCGGTCCCGAACCACCTGCATCCAGCGACTCCTAGCGACCCTAACCAGGTCGTCGGTCCATCTAGTAGGGGGGGAAAATGACCTACCACCCGGGACCTTCAGATTGTGAATCCAACATTGAGCCATTACGCCAAGTATGAGTCTAATAAGATATCAATATGAGTGGCATATCATGGAATAAAACGTCACATACTGAATATTTAAGTGCTACCACCAACAGCTTGTATGGTACGATGCTTACAGATTTTATGTCTTTGAATGCTCTTCGTCAATTCAATAATGTAATTAATTGTAAGGGAAATATTTTGGACCTTGTCCTAAGTCATGAAGATATTTTCGACATTAAAGAATCTAAGGACCCACTTTCCAACATAGACAGCTACCATCCTCCTATAACATTTACAGTTACGTGCTCTGAATACGAGCCTCTATCACCCAACGTCGATGAGTATCGGTTTTGTTTCTTTAAGGCAGACTATGTACTCATCGTTGAGAACCTTAATGATACTCCCTGGACGGACATTTTTTCACCCTGTAATGATGTTGATGAAATGATAACGGTGTTTTATAATGTTTTACGAGAAATCATTATCAAACATGTACCGAAAACTAAAATTAACTGTAACATTAAACACCCGCCTTGGTTCACTAAAAGTCTCATAAAGTTAATTAATGAGAGATACAAGTATCGAATGAAGCTAAAGAAATATAACAACAATCCCCGAGACAAACTTTGCCTTGATACTCTAACAACTAGAGTAACTACACTACAGGCTAAATGTTATAAATAATATATATCACGCTTAGAACAGAGTTTAAAATCGAATCCAAAATTACTGTGGACTTTTGTCAAAAACAAAAAGAGAGCTAAAAGCAACTACCCAGCGCGCATGACTCACAACAACAACACTGCTACTAGAGGGCCCGACATATGTCAACTGTTTGCAACCAATTTCTCATCCGTTTACAATACAACTACTACATCTTCTAACATGCATACTATACAATCTTGCTCACAAACAAACGATGTCTTAAATTCAGTAACATTTAACATTGATACAGTTTATCAAGCTTTAAAAATACTTGACCACTTTAAGGGTGCCGGATCTGATGGGATACCCTCAATATTTGCAGTTAGGTGTGCACCGGCTCTTGCTTACCCACTAACGGTATTATTCAATACATCCTTGAGTAGTGGTAGATTTCCCACATATTGGAAGACTGCTTTAGTCATACCTTTGTTCAAGGGAGGAGAAGAACATTGCGTAAAATATTACCGTCCTATATCTATACTTCCAGTATTTGCCAAAGTCTTCGAAAAGTTACTTTATCCTATACTGTCTTCTTTCTTCAAGCAAATCATGTTTCCCTCTCAACATGGCTTCACGCAGGCAAGATCGACTACTGCTAACTTAGTTGACTTTGTTCATGACCTGAGTCTAGCTGTCGATTCAAAATCTACAGTAGACGTTATCTACACAGATTTCAGTAAAGCTTTCGATAAAGTCTTACATGTAATTCTTCTTCATAAGCTTCGAGCTGTAGGCATAGCTGGTAGTCTATTGGACTGGTGTCAAAACTACCTGGAAGGCCGTCACTCTCGTGTTGTTGTTGGGGGTTTTACTTCTAGCCTTTTTTTAGTTCGTTCAGGCGTTCCGCAAGGATCCCACTTAGGTCCATTGCTCTGTAATATCTTCATAAATGACATAAATAATTGTTTTCATAATTCCAAACCATATTTATTTGCAGATGACCTCAAATTTTTTAAATCTATTAATACTCTAAACGATTCTATCAAATTGCAAGAAGACATTCAACGGCTTGTAGATTGGTGTGAGCTGAATGGTATGAATCTGAATGTCGAAAAATGCTTTCACATTCAATTCACTAGGAAAAAAACCATTAACAATTATAATAATAATTATATGATCAACGATGCTTCTTTAAAAAAAGTTGAGCAAATTAGAGATTTGGGCGTTATACTCGATTATAAACTACAATTCAATGTACATATTGATACTATTGTCACAAAAACTTTTAAAAACCTTGGGTTTATTCTGCGTCATTGCAGAAATTTTAAAAGATCAAATACCAAAATTTTATTATATAATGCTCTTGTCCGCTCTGGACTTGAGTACTGCAGCGTAGTTTGGAACCCTCATTACGATGTTTATATTAAGCGGTTGGAAAGTGTACAAAAAAGATTTATGTGGCACATGACTTACGGTTGTCACATGGCGAAAAAACTTCCGAGATATAAAGATCGTTTAGATTACTACAAAATGGATTTTTTAGCTAACAGAAGACACTTGCTCGACATCACTTTTCTGTGGAAATTAGTTCACTGGTGTTACAGATTCGCCCTCGCTATTAAATAAAATAAATTTCCATATCCCGACCAGACTACCACGTCTTGGCAAAAACGTACTATTTACTGAATTCTTTGCAAGATCGAATCTGGGACAGTATTCACCATTGAACCGTCTAATGAGACAATACAACAAGATTGTAAAGAGCAAAGAGATAGATATAGATATTTTTGATGACGGCATCGATAGGTTTAAAAACTCTGTTAGGCGTGCCTACGGTCTGTAATTGGAGGCACGCTTTTTAAATGTTATTTTAATATTAAAATTCAGATGCTTTTTTTGTGTAAGCCGTAGTTGCCTGTAATTGCGGCAGCATTTAGAACTGAATTTGTGTGTATGTGTGTGTAATTGCTTTGAATGATGTATGCTGCGTTGGCAACCTATAAAATAAAATAAAGTAGGCGGTAAAACATGTAAATATTATTGCTGGCCTTGTCTTTAGACGCTCAGGTATTTTAGATCGAACACTCCCGCGTTTATAATATTAGTATGGATTTAGGTACGCAATTTTCCCAAGTATCATTGATTGTGTTGCGGATGGCAGCGCGGGAACAGGACGGGTGATCCTTCTCGCTCGTGCAGCTGTCATACCTCTCACTCTCGCACGCTCGCTACTACTAACTATAGTTAGTAGCGATAATTAAAATAGCACTTAAGCTCGGAAAATGTTGCATTTAGTGGTCCTTTGAAATTGTCACCACATACGAGTAGTATACTTTCAACAAATTGTATACTAGTCAAAACTGATCGCTGTTTCATTTGACGACCGGACATCCTGTTTCTGAAAGATCGACCCGACCACCTTGAATATACAGTCCGGTGCCCTGATAGCTACAGATTGTTCTTGCTTGCGCTGTCTTGTTTGTAAATTTTGCGTGTCAATCAAAGTTTATCATCATAGGTTATATAGAGAAGGTGTGCAGAGTGCTAATATTTTTTAAATTACTTTTTGTTGAATTTCGACCACTGTGGACCACTAGTTTTTGTTAATATGCATTTGTGTATATCCAGCAGGCGGCACGAGAATCTACTCGGACGCGCAATATAAGCATTACATGGCGGTCTATCTCCGAGTCCAGCAACCAGTCCTCCACGGGGTTCGAGATCGGGGACTCCCCGCAGACGAGGCTCGACACCAGCTCGCACGAGTCCTCCCCCGTCGACCATCACAACAACTCCACGGAGGGTGACCTGCTCAACCACAATGTGGTCAGCGTCATGGACCGCAAGGAGAACGGGCTCACTAACGGCGTCAATGGCGGCGATGAGGTGGCTGCCAAGTTTCTGGAGGTAGATTTAAATGGTGAGTTTCTTGACAATATTGCAGAGTAATGAACACAATAAATGTTCGTCCGTCCGGTTGTCACAGGGCTGGAACTTTTGAACAGTAATATATATAAACTTTAAATTATCACAGCGAATGTATAAATAAGGCCACTATATTTATTAGAATCTTCAAGATTACCTGTATCTTGCTAATAAAGAATTTAAATAAAATTTTAAAGATAACAATGTCTACGGTTAATTGATGTAGTTCAGGGGAAGACACTTTGTACATGTAAACACACTATTTTTATAGTAAATTTACTACACTAGCTTAAAGGATTTTTTCCTTTGATACAGAAAACGTTTGTTTATCGGGGTTTTTGCTCGATTCTGTGAAGTTTTGTGCAGTTTAATCATTTACTAGCCTATGTAATCAACTGTCAACTGGAACATATGTAATTATTTTATTCAAACCTGGTATTTTCGCTGGGTATACATACATCAACAGCCGATATATGTCTTCACTGCAGGGGCTCAGGCTTACTATCCTACTGAGAGTATATGGGCCATAGTCCACCACGCGGGCCCAGTGCGGATTGGTAGACTTTTTACACATCTTTGAATTTCTTCTCAGGAGCGTGCAGGTTTCCTCACGATGTTTTCCTTCACTGAAAAGCCAATGGTAATGATTTTTATCATTCGTAAATAAATAACAAATTGAAACTCATTGGTACGAGCCAGGATCGAACCCAGACCTCGATTGTTCAAGGACTGACGCTCTATCCAACTGTTGTCACTGTCGCTGGGTATACAACAAGTTTATTCTCATTTAAATCAACTAAATCGTTACCCGCAGGCGCCGGCGCAACGTCTAGCAGTATAAGCTCTGAGAGCGAGGGCGAGTCCCACCCGCACGCCAAGCGGCCGCACGCGCGCACCCGCGTCGCCAGCCAGCTCACGCTGTGCCCGGCGTCGCCGCGGCGCGTGCCCTGCTGCCACTGCTCCAGGCGGACCTCCACAACCAGTAAGAACACAATACACTAACACAAAATTACAATTGTGTATTTGACTCAAAAAATATTTTGGTCTAATTCGACAGACCATGTAAAAAGATTCAAAAAGATCATTTTTTTATTGCAACCCGTCGCTGAAAATTATTTTTAGTTACGCGGTGCTAAAGCATACATGTCTTTTGTGACGTCACCTGCCTGTATTGGAGCGTTAAATGTATGAAGCTTGTAATGATATTTTGAGTTCTCTCGTGAAATAATGTTTTTATGTTATGCTTATGGGGATAAGAAAAAGTTCAAAAGGCAATGAAAAAGACTGAATCTAATATACACTTTGCTATTCGAGTAATTTTTTCGCGATTTTTAGTAAATACAATGCAACCATAATCTAATTTGGTGTCAAGTACCCAATTGAATTAAGACAACTTGCAAAATGAAGTACCTACTTAAAACACGAAATTATGAGAATAAAGAGATTATGACAGAACCCTGAACCCTATCCCGTAAGACTTTGCTGTCTTGGCTACACAGAGAGAATAGAAGGTGGTCTTGCGGCCAAGAAACCTTATCCAGGACGTCAGAAGGGGAGATGCCCGATATACCATACTTGGAAGAGAGAAGTATAGAAGGACCTGAGAATGAAGCCAAATGTCATGAAAAGATCAACGTTACTTACATACTTTGAAGAGACTTTATTTTAAAGATATTATTTAATTGCAGGTGGCGTAGAAACCTCAGGGGAATCTGCGACGGGTTCCGAGGTGTGCTGGTGCGGGATATGTGGGGGTGAGGTTGGCACGTCGCGCGTGCGCTGCGTGTGCGGGGCGGGGGGCGCGGGGGCGCAGTGCGACCCCCTCGACGGTCTACCGCCCGCCAGCGACGCGCTGCAGGCTAGACTACACCAGATCATACTATATCAGAAGGTACGTTATTACGAATTCCCAATATACCTGTACCACACCTTGTGATGCGTGGCGGTAAAGCTGTATTATAATTATTGTAGTTTAAACAAGTAAATGCGTTTAAAAAGAACTGGAAACTGACTTCAATTGCCCTAAAAGTCTACTTTTACTTAAGCAAATTTAAGATTTATATCGTTTTCTCATGGGTGCCATTGTCAGAACTGTCAGAAATGGGACCACACGGGAATCACCACCTTTCAAATAAAAAAGAATCATCCATATCGGTTCACCCAGTCAAAAGTTCCGAGGTAACAAACATAAAAAAAAAACATACCCGTCGAATTGATAACCGCCTCCTTTTTTGAAGTCGGTTAAAACTAAACACGCTTTTGTCAGTAATGAAGTCGAATGGAGCGGAGCGAAGTTCCTATGTAGATTTTAAAATCAGAAGCCTTCTCATTTTAAAAATTAGGCTTTACTCAAAAATGCTCAAACTGAAGTGAGACCCGCGCGGAACATGTCATGTGAGCCAAATTAAAACTTCTGCTGTTTTTGATAGCCTGGTACTTCAAAGATTTTTCTATATTTTGCTAGGAATAAATAGCATATTGCAAGCTTCCTTGCACTTATGTCACTCTGGTATTCTGGTAATGTCGGTGGTTTCTATTAGCTAGTGTTCTCGTCAATTATCTTACGGCAACACATTGCCGGAATAAAACAAAATTATCATATGTGTAAATGTATAATTAAGAATATATCCTGTGTAATAAATTCCATCGTAATTCGATCGGTATTGTTACGAGCTTCCAGGTTATGCGATTATTCGAGAGCTTTTCAACGTTAGTCATTTGTTTGCTATCCGACACGAAGGGGATAGATGGATCCGCCTCTCTCTTTTCTTTATCTCTAGACTTTTCGAGAAGCTCCGTGACAGTATGTTCGATTGACATTAACATTTGTAATATTAATATGATAATGATCAATGTTGGTTGTTACAGAAAGTAGTAGAGGAGTTGAGCGGTCAGCTGCGTGAGGCGCGGGAGGCGTTGCGACGCGCGACGCCCCCTCCCGCCGCCGCGAGCTCCGCACCACCCGCCCGAGCCTCCCCCTCCGCACCCTCGCCCACACAGGTACTATACAATTAAACATGGTTAAAAGTGAAAGTAGATTTTATATACTTCGACAACAAACACTAATTATTAATTTATTAAACCTCGTTTTTTTTTAAATTGATATCGTCCAAAAAGTTTCGTCAAATAAATTCATAATAATTAAGTAATTAATGTATTTATCTTTTGTCCAATAAGTATATTACCGCTTCCTTTTTGTATCGAAATTCGTTTTTGTGGACATGAGTTTTATTGTACACTGCAGGTCCAATAAGTGACTTTCTATTGTAAAGATACGTTATTTTGCAAAACCAATTAATAATTCACTTGACTGGAAGACTCATGTTCAGCGGTGGATGTTTGCATAGGTCGACTGATGATGATAATTGCATAGGACGACAATTAAATGTCATATAAACATTAAAATTACCTTTTTTTTAAAGTTACTCCTAAAGGATTTACTTAAAGGATTACAAAATGGCGTCGTGTCGGGCCACTTGCATCCACAGAGATGGCACAGCAATTTTGAATAATGTACTATGTATTTTTGAAGTCGCTTGCATCCACATAACACTCATCCACGAGTCACACAACGTGTAATGTTGTCTTATCGTGCATTCCCTTCCCCCCGCATACCTCATTACTTTAACGGACTTAATTGTTTGTATTCTATGCATAGTGAACGTTATCCGTTTCGTCGATGGGGGTGGGTGATCAGTGCTTGCATCATACGAAACTACACCTTACAAGTAACGATCGTCATAAACACAAGTGCTTTTAACGTTTCTATTAACAAATTCGTTAATACTTTGATCGCAATTTGTGCGTTTTGTTCAAAGCAGACCAGAGCTGAAAAAAATATTTTTTCTTTTTTTCTTTTGTAATTTTTTACCTTGTATCACCTCCTTACATACACTCCAGATCGTCCACATCCCATAATAATGACAATTTGCCAAAATGTACCATTTCTCTGAACGAATTTTGTGCACTGGCAAAAAAAACTAGTATTGAGTCGTTTGTGTCCGCCTAGCTTTTTTTCTAGTCTTGAACTAAATTATTTGTTTATAGATGCGGCACTTATGCTTATGACGGCAGAATATGCCCTTGCTGCGTGCTGCTCCGGCACAAGCAAAAAAACAACATTTCTGGGGACATGTATGTTTATTATTATTTATTTATCAGCTTCCTCCCATGCTTCCGTGGGCACTGCCACTGGTAGGGCAGGTGGAAGCCCGAAACAATACACATAAGTTCTAATCTTTATTAGTTTGAACAGTGTAACTTTTTTTGTAAAGAGCATTCGCATGCAACGAATAAGGAAGTTTCCGTGAAAACTAAAATGCTTGAATAAATTGTGAGATAAAACAAACTTAAATGACACGCGACGTAATAATTATTAGAATGTCTTGAATAATGACGTCACAAGTTTCGAAGGACGCTCCGTGTGATGCAGGATGTACGGTAGGCATGCGCAAAACAGTGCTTTTTAAAGTAATGTTAAATGTCATTACTTTTCGTACCGCGTGATATCACTTCGAATCGGTCGGGTAATACGAGTATCACGCGTAAGAACTGACGAGACTTGTGACGTAACAGCTTCTTCAAAACGTGACGAAAAGTAGTATAACGTCGTCATTAATAAATATGTTTTAATAGAAACTTCTGAATTCTACAACGAATATTCCAGTTGTAAGGACTTTGACCCCGGGCGCTTACTCCCTCATTTGGATTGTCCGATAATTTGGTCCGAACTTTGGTCGGGTTTATTTGGACCTATCTGGGAGTAAGGGCGCTGTACTAATCCAGTGTGGTTTGTATGAAGTTTTGCCAGCAAAGTAATGGTTTTTTTGCTCGTTGTCATGGTTCTTGTGAGGACGCTCTTCTACTGAGATTTAGCGACACGATAGCGTGAAAATCCCGTGCATTAAACAACATTACGAGTAGAATAGGAGAATTTGTGAGCCGCTTTTTCCTAGCATAGATTTACTCCTAACCAAACCCTTGCTTTTCCTCCATATAAGCGTCTCCTTTATATCTTTATATCTTGTTTTAGTTGTAGGACTTTTGTAGAATTATTTCAATGAGTAACCACATTGTATCAATCATCAACAGCCTACATACGTCGCCTCTGTAGGGGCTCAAGCCTGCTCTCCTACAGAGAGTGTACATGTTTTATAAACATTTCCAATGGATCTCCATTAGTTGATCTCAACTATATAAAAAATCCTGTAAAATAAAATATATGCGTCCTTATCGCTTCAGCGTTTTCTTCCAGGCAACATTCAATAATTTTATACTGTTTCACATAATTTAACTCAGCTTTTTAACGTGGTAAAATCGTGTGGGAATCTCTTTTGGGAAAATCTGTCATAACATGCTTTAGCTCGTTGAATTACTTACAACTGTGGTTAGGATTCATTGTTTTGCCGGGAGGAGAGAAACTTTGTAATATTATTTGTATATTATTGAACGATTCATTTCTAAACCAAATCCAATTTGTTATTTGTAATTTATGTACGAATGATAAAAATCATTACCATTGGCTTGTCAAGAAAAACATCGTTAAGAAGCCTGCACACTCCTGAGAAGAAAATCAAAGATGTGTGTGAAGTCTACCAATCCGCACTGAGCCCGCGTGGTGGACTATGGCACATACACTCTCTGTAGGAAAGTAGGCCTGAGCTCCTGCAGTGAAGAACATATATAGGCTGTTGATGATGATGACACGATCCCAGCTAAAAATGACAATTGTCAAAGCTACGAACCTTGTATGTTTGTCACATCACACGCGATACCACCACTATCACAAGCTATCTAAATACATTATACTCGTACACTAGCAAAATCATTTTCATAGCATTTAGACTTCATAAATGAGTTTACAAATTGTCATATTTTGTTTACAAATAAATAATTAACGCTTTCAAAAATAACTAAAAATCGACTTCAAATGCCTTAAAAATGTTCACCCTTGGAGGTGTACATATTTGGTTTTGTTGATTTTCTCAAAAAGTGCTCAATAAATTTTGATAAATGATACGTTCCGCGAATGCAGGGAGCCAAGGCCTGGTCTTGTACACTTATAATTTTAAAAGGTCATTAATAAATAAAAGTGATTTAGTAAACGTTTTTGTATATTTTGGTTTAGTTTATTTGTACAAAAACATATAAAACTCACGAAACAGGTAAGAGGAGTTGAAAACAGAGACGGCGTCGCGTCAATAAAATGACATTGAAACAAAAAGATTTTGTACAATTAAAATAAATGCTAAAATGTAATTCGAGTATTTTTCTATACATATGTAGATTTTATTACTTGATTTTTTAAATATTGTACAAGTGCAGGCTTAATTTGAAACACCTCTTTTATAAAGAACCTATGAAGTGTACGTGTCGATTCACAATGGGCGGAGTAATATAACATACAAAAAAGCATACAGTCAAATTGAGAACCTCTTTCTTTTTTGAAGTCGGTTGATAACTGATATTTTACAATAGAAAAATGTCCAAGTAACGTCACACTCAACAGGACGCCCGCCCCACGACAATGCCAAACGGAGAGAAAGTACTACAATATAGAATTAAATTTCATTCTAATATTTTTTTAAAGTCCCCTGCCTCACTCGGAGATTGAACCGGATTTTGATGATGCTGATTGAATGTGTCAACCATAACCATAACAATCAATTCAATCTAAGTAACAGAGTTTATGGTATAGGCGTCTAGAGTTTAACATTAATTGTCAAGTAGAACTACTAATCTTCATCAAATCAATAATTAGTATTTTTGACATATTTTTTTAAATTTTTTGGGAAGACTAACAGTTTATAGTATATAAATAAATAATGTATCTTATGAGTATCTATAAACTAATGATAAGTCTCCACATAGATAAATCTAGATAATTTCTATAAGGTCTAATAAAAGTACTATACTAATAAATAAATAAATGATCTAAAAAAGAAACAGAAAATTAAAAATTAAGTTGTATAACTATAGCATCAATACTGACTTTGATACAGTTTATATGCATATATTTGCTGTAGTTTTGTTGATATATTTGTATTTTTCTATTGACTATAATTTATTTTGTTATGTAAACTATGTACTTAAAAAAGATACTTCCGTACGCCCATTGTAGGGCAAAACTTAGCCGATCTATTGCCTAAGTTTTCTCCGTGTGGCACTGTCATGGGATGCCCCGTATTCTCGAATGCTTTTCACATTCACTCATTCAATTCAATCATTCGTTCAATCATGTACTAATATAGACTGATGTTCCGTCTCGTGTTGTACAGATGACTATCAGCAGTAACGGCAGCGGTCGTGTGAGCGGGTCCAGCAGCGGCAGCGGCAGTGCTTCGGAAGTGGAGGTGGGCGAGGAGGCCCGCGGGGTGGTGTGGGTGCCAGACAGCGCGGCGCCACGCTGCCAGTACTGCAGGAACCACTTCTGGCTGGCCAGGAGACGACACCACTGCAGGTGACGTACAATCCACTATAACACACGTCGGACACTTGGAACAAATCTCGTGATATCGGTACACATCGAACTGAAGACGTTCGTATACACGCGCATGTGTGAGTAGTCCGCACGCGCAATACTTACTGGCCATTTTCTGCGCCAGTCTCTTGCGGGGAGAGGTGAGGTATCACGAATCGATGGGAGGCGGTGTACGTCATGAATATTAAGATTTTTACTTTATTATTAAGCCCTTGTAGACACTTCATCATCATTTACAGCCTATATACGTCCCCACTGTAGGGGCTCAGTCCTACTCTCCTACAGAGAGTTTATGGGACATAGTCCACCACGCGAGCCCGGAGTGCGGAATGATTTCTTCTCCGGAGTGTGCAGGTTTCCTCACTATGTTTTCCTTCACCGTTAAGCAATCGGATAATGTACTTGAATTGAAAAACAACTCATAGGTACACGGCTGGATTCGAACCCAGAACCCTCATATTGAATGTCCGCGCCTTATCCACTGCGCCACCGACGCTTGGAGACACTTGGCTCTGATCTATGTAAATCCAAAAATATACTTACATAGGTATATAAATAATAATCAAATATTAATTTGCAGACGGTGCGGTGGCATATTCTGTGGATCTTGCTCAGAGATGAGCTCATGGGGAGACTGCGGGTCCATCCGCATGTGCCGGCGGTGCCGCGCGCTGCGGTGACGCGCGACGCACGCACGCACGCACGCACCCGCGCACCCACCCGTGCACGCACACAACTGACCTGCTACTGATAATATCTCTGTCTCGCTCGCACGACTGAGCTCCATACCGATGTGACTGCATACATTCACCTGCAGCAAGATACGGTACTATACTTGTTGAAGATTCCTTGGGTTTTGTTCATTATATTAATCTAAATTTGTACCATCGGGGTCACAAAATGTTTCGATTTTATCGTATCGCGTCCAATGAGGTCGATTTGTATAAACTTCCTATTTGTTACTACAGCGACGTTATTTGACGTATACAAGCGATAATAGACCTTAAGATGATAATGCTTTTTTGACCCTAATGGTACATTATAACGGAATAGTACCGCAATTTGTTTTAAAGGTTTTCATATTTACGTCGAAACGGAAGCTCTGCCAAAATGTTTGCCTTGCTCTGGGCTTTTCCAGTCATCCTTTTCCCTCCAATTTGTGGGTATGGCGCCATGTTTTATGTAAATTCAGTTATTAGCGACCAGTTCGACGGTACGTGGTCGCTTCTCGAGCTCTTACTCACCATCCGTTCTTCGACGTTATAGCCCCGGTCATTGCCGCGTCAGCTGACTCGTCGAGCTATGTCAGTGACCTTAGTTCGTCGACGGGTCATGATCGGTTTGGTTCAGTCATGTACACTCGGGTACAAAAATATATATCCACTTCTGAACCATGTCACATTCACCTTTAATTGACATCTGCTTTGGCCTTCATATTCCATATCTACATACCTTGAGGTATACTTAATACTGCAGAAGTTTCTCAAGTTGTATGTCGCAGGGAATGTCTGCTTTACGTTGCCCTCGAGTTTCTTACCACAATATTGCCGAGTTTAAAACCATTATTTGTACTTCCAAACATTTACTGGTTTAAATAAGATTTTCAACTATGGATATTCCGGTATATGTAATTTAAATGAAAAATAACTGTATATCGAATAAAATAAATACTGTCTGATATTGTTTTAAAACCTAAATGATACAGTATTTTTTCTATTATAACTAATTCTAATAGAAGAAAACTAAAAAGATAAGCTGTGTGACGTATTTTTAGACCATTTCCTTAGAGAATGCAAAGGAACCAAAACCTATAGGGTACTTCCCGTGAACCGAGAAACCTTAAATTTGGCAAGAAGGAAGGTCCAAACAGATGTTACATAAACCTTGGACCTTGCTTATATAAATAAATTTTGTTCTTCAATCGGACTTACATTTTGGGTAGAACATTGTTGAGCATATTTCCTTACCTATCGTTTATGATTTTCAGTATGTTAATTGTTCATAGTCTGTACGGGACCCCTCGGTGCGCGAGTCCGACAGGCACTGACCTTTTTTTTAAATTTGCACCATCAAAAGAATTATAATAGAAAAAATGCTCTATCATTCTGGTTTTTGTTTAGGTTATGAATCGGTTACCCAATTTTTTTAACAAAACGTCGGTTCAATTCTCCGTTTTGATAGGATTGTTAAATGTACAGGCACCTACGTACCATGTCACAATTATTTTTGAATGACATCACCTTGATGCCTCAAATAATATCAAGTCATAGTGAATGTGATAAGGTACGAAGTTGCTTACAGTATGACGCTCACAGTACATTTGTATTGTGCTTTATCCCGCTCTCGCTCGTCGTCCAAGACAGAGATAGATGATATTAGCAGATGCTCAGCTGAGAGTAATACAATGATATGTCGTTTGATTTCCAAAACTGTTTAAATATTTTACACGAAATCGTATTTTAAATGTGAGATTTGACCGAATGAAATTGTCTATGGTTTTCGGGAAAGTCCACTTGCTTCTCCCTATAGACTGATACGGCAGGGTCTTATGTTGGGGATTAACCATTATCACGAATATTGCTAAGGGAATTGGCGATCACAGTAAGATGTCTGTAATGGACGTTTCGGCTTTAATAGTAATACTATTAAATAAGTTTAGTAAATTTTAAACAGTTTTCGGTATCAACCTAATATTTAAAACTAGTCAATCCGCTTGGATGATATATAAAGAACTTTATATTGTCAAAATATTATTTATCGTGCGTTAATTTAAGTTTGAGAACTCTCGACGCATTAATATAGGAGGTCGCCTTTCTTTCCGCTAAACAATCTCAATACGTTTATTTTCTGTAATTAAAAATGAGATGACACTTGCATTTTACTTCAAATAACAATATAAACCTAAGAGAAATACAGATTTATTTTGTTATATTATGCCTAACAGAAACATTCTGTTATTTCGAATTTATGATCAAAATAAAACTGAATTACGCTATATAACTAAATGTAAGTTAACTTGAAACTGTTATTTGGTTAACTGACGTGTTATCTCGCTTTTTAAAATAGATAAACAATGATTTTATCAAGCTGGAATTGTTGATCCGCGACTGCAGAAAGGAATTACACAGTTATGATAAGAAATAGAATGTAACGGAATGCTTTATGCACTAGGACATGTGGAAACAAGGTGTTATATTGTTACGATGGGGTATGCTCTAGTCTTCGTGGTGTGATAACGCGGGTGGCGGTCGCAGGTATTGGAATACACACGACGCCAGCGAGACAGTGCACTGGACTGTCCTAAAACTATAAGCACTGTCTAGTTTGCTGTCGTGTGACGCCGCATTAGTTAGCAAAAAAGGTATAGTGAATGATACACGAAGGCTGATTTTGTACGATATATTTTTGTCTAATACTTGTAATATTTGTTTAGATATTTGTTTATAAGATTTTTTCCGAGTTTCATTTGTACTACGTCGTGAAAGAGAGTAGGCCCTGTAAAGTATGGCACGTAAGACAATTGGATTTTGTATAGAACACTGTTTTGTTTTGTATAATAGTTTTTTTTTGTTTCATTATTATTATTTTGTATAGTCAGAAGTTTTGTTTCACACTATGTCACGTTATGTGTTATCTGTGGTCGACCGGCAGTGAGATACAGATATCCAAATAGTGCGTGTTAGAGCGAGACAATTGTCAGTCGACCGGAACTGGAGATGTATTTAAGATTTAATTTTGTGTATTCGTAAATTCATAAAATATTAGTATATACAATAATATTATACACAATGTTCAATAAACTGAAAGGTTTTCAATAATTATAACATTATATAATCTCTTTACGAACAATTTATATTCGACTTTCGGTCATAAATCGTTGATTTATAGACAATTAATTGTTATTTAACCAAAAAATTGATGTTTTATTTGCGAAATCATTGATTAAATGTTTATTTATTTTTTGTCGCGTTGGAATGCCTTAGCCTGTTCACTTAATTTGTTTGATACAGGCATAAATATATCTAAATGTAAATAAATAGCCTGCCATCTCACTTTTTAAAGGGAGTCCAAACCCTGTCAAGAGGTTATTCCACGCGGTTTGTAAAAAATTCTCTAAATATCAATACCCCTACCATAAGTTTCTCGATAGTCGATCATAAAAATTACAGGTAAAATTAGTTTGGACGGTGTACGAAAACTCGTATGAAAATAATCTTCCCTTCCAATTTATCTTGTAGTTTTTCCACTATCGACATTGTGAACTGGTGGTATGGGTACATAGCGCCGAGCTACGTATGTTCATTTGTGATAATTTTATAAAAGTAAGAGTTTTTATATAAAATGTTATTAAGAAGTTAAAATTTACTGGTGATTATTTATTTAAGAACGCCCTCGGCGCGCGTCGGTCGCCTTGATTTAGTTCGCTTTAGTCGGCTTCGATGCTACGCTGAAGTTTCAAATGATCGTCGCTTTAGTATTTGAAATTATACTCAGTTTTGAACGCTTCGATATAAACATGTGCAATGCTGAAAATTTGAATTTAGCTAATCATGAAAGAATATGAAATCGGTTTACCAAAAGATCGCTCACAATTGTTTTTCGATATAAAATTCCGTATAGGTTAATTTTCTTCATAATTATGTATTTATATGGCGATTATTCGAATTTCCAGTAGAACATCTTTGTCATTGCCACGAGTACTTAAAATGTTATCTTTGGAATACAACATAAACCTCTTTCATTTTGGAAGTTCATGGTTGAAATCCAATGTTGCCATAGAAATAGCGATTTCGATTATCCAATTTTTCTGATGTTATAAACAGCGAGTTTTCAGTGACTTTTCGTTTCTTGTGTGAGTTTATAGTGACTTAACGATACTCGTGATAGGGCCATGAGTCGACTGCTTAAATTAATTTGTATTGAAAGAGGGAATTGTTAAATGCTATATATATTTTATAATTGTATCTGAACAGCTCGGGACGAGCACAGTCCGACTATCGAAGTGTGAACTAGTTTGTGAACAATGAATGACACGATATGAAATAAAGCATTATTTAGTTTAATACAGGAGGTTTTATTTCATTTTTCTTACACACCCGTAATACCCGAACTACGCGTACATACAGCACAGACCGGACACTGCATAGAAATGTCTTGATATTACCACATGGAACGGATGACGTTTTTATACACCCGCATGTGTATATCTATGAATATCACCCCAAGACTTGTCCCAACTTGTAGGTAGGCACAACGCGACATCAACTTAAAACAAAAACACCAACGACAGTACACGATGTAACTATTCTTGTTAGGGTTTCGACCCTAAAAAATAACCCTTATGGGATCACTTTGTTGCACGTCTGTCTATCAAGACCCTTTTCTTTAAGAACGCGTAGAGATGTTAAGTAGAATAATACTAGGTCCAGGCCAAGTCTGCCCTTACACCGGTCAATGTTTCCTATACGGAACAGTAGCAATCCTAACGGGATGCAACGGTGTTGCTGTATTAGACAAACTCATGTCGATCAACTTGTATATTCTGTTCCGCACCACCGTAATGTCCTCCGTAATACCCAATCTGTAGGGTTGGAAGTCCATCTTGCCTCGGTGGTAAATACCTTCCTTACGCTGTAGTGTGCAGTTCATGTCAGCCTGGAATACATACATCACATTAGCAAGTCTGTATCGCTGGATGCAGTGGGCGTACCCCAATAGGATCTATTACTGGGACATTCTTATTTCTTTTTTAGACAAAGTTCTTTGCCTTTCTACTGAGAAGTCCTCCCTCCTCTCATATCCCTCCAGTTTTCTCCCTCAAGAGCCTCCTTCAGCCAGTCGTTCAGGAATGTCCTGCATCCCGACACCTCTTTCGTGCGTCTGACGCGACTGATTTCCTGTGTCTGGGGCCTAGGACCCATCGGTCATCTCAGGACCGAAATGTCCACTACAACATGTATATTTATATAGGCAACTTAGCCCACGGTCCGTAACGATCACTATTTTTTTCTCGGTCTTTCGTCAACTCAGCCCAGGCCTCTTTCCACTTGCGGGTTAAAATGCCTACTAAGAAAGCTGTTTTTTTCACAGTTAACTGAAACTACTCAGCTCGCAGACCTAATCGGCCATCGAAACACGTTTTTTCTTAGTCAATATAGCTTACGCGCTGAGCCAAGGGCTGAGTTAGGTTCGAGCTAAGTAAAGATTGTGAAAGGGGTTGATAAGGCCCGATTTACATTTTAATAGAATGTAAATAAATAAATTTCGTAGTGGACATTTAGGCCCGCGGGCTGAGTGAGGTGTGGGCTGAGTTGACCCGTATATCGGTAGACCATCTCAAAATTCAACATAATTCTAAAGAATAAACACGATATATATTTCACCTGGGACACGTTGTAGTTCATGAAATCGAGTACACTCCTTAAAGTGGTTTCAGTATTATTGACCAGGTCTTCATAGAGCACAATCTTCATAGGCCCAGTAAAGTTAGCCAGCCAGCTTTGGTGAAGATCCTCCCACTCGCGTAAAGATTTCCTAATGAAATCTTCCCAATTTTGAGCACCAGCTGAAACTAATCGTTATCACTCCTAGTTGTGCATGCTCGGAACATAACATTTGCTCATTGTTTGTTAACTTTCAAAGCGACTTGGTGAAAAACTAAGATATTTATGAAAAGGCATCCTCATTTCACTTCAATCACGAAAGAGCCTGAAAAATTCAGTAATTAATGCAAAGCAACTCATAGAAAATGAGTGATGCCACAAATACTATTAAATTACGGGATATTCTTTTTATCCCAACACCATTATATTCGTTAAAAAACACTTAATATTAGTTCAAGTAAAGCATCGTAGCCTTCCGCTGTAGCCTCAGAAAAGCTATTTTAACAAAAGCGGTTTTAAGTTAAGTTTTAAAATATCTCCTGTAGCTAATTTTGATCTTGTATCTTGATCTCTGTATTGATTTGCGTGTTTTATTTCCATTGATTGCAACTACACCTATACTTACTTTAAATCATGTAGATATTAAAAAAATAACGGTCAAGGGTTCCGTACCATTACTTATAAAAAACACTTAAATATTTATTTTATTCTGTTTTTTAGTATTTGCTGTTATAGCGGCAACAGAAATACATCATCTGTGAAAATTTCAACTGTCTATCACGGTTCATGAGACAGACGGACGGGCAGCTAAGTCTTAGTAATAAGGTCCCGTTTTTGTGGATAGGGAACCCTAAAAACTCTAAAAATTAAGCCCACTACTTCGTCTGTGTGGATTTCGGGAATTTTATTATTTACTTTAGCGGGATACAAACTAGATACAAATTATCTTTTAAATCGGAACATGTACATGTGATTGAGAAACGAACACCCCAAACATTTCACATTAAACGACACGTTCCGCGAATGTATGGAGCCAAGCCTGCGGCCTTATCGTGTAACTCCAACACCGATCACGATCCCTTTGAATTTGACGTTTGAAGATGATTCACGAACTTCACACCGCTCAAACGCGACTGCTAAATGTCATTGAAAGGTATAGCGACTAATCACGAGTTTGAAAGATTATGAATGAACGAAATCGTAATTTTGACATAAAATTGGTACCGTGTAACTTTTTGACAACTAGAAATCGCTTTCAAAGCGACTCGCAAGTGTCAAATGAAAGATTCAACACTGACCTCGAATCTTTCAAAGATTTCTCGCAAGTTTATCATTGTTTTATAACTTTAATGATTAATTTAGTTTCAATGTCGTTATATCAATTGAATTAGTAGCAAGAACTATTTTGATAGCTAGCGTAGAAGAAGAAATTCAGCCGCACAATATAATAAATTGATGTTTTATTTATAACTCTCAATAATTTCAGATTGTTTTTATTATTTGCCTAAATAAGTAATAAAATCAACAAGATAATATACGTTACGTACGTAAATAATTATTTTGTATTAATTTCGAGTATTATGGTATCTCTTCAAAATTAGCTATGATGGGTGATTGTAGGTGACTACTGTTGTGTAGATAATAAATAATAATTTGTGCTGTTTGTTTACGGTGCTATGTGTGAATGGATGAGACCCACAATATAATATTTGTATATAATTTATATTATATATACTTCGGAAATGAACTTTCTACACCACTGGTGGTACCAAGGCTATCTTAGTTATTAGATGAAATGAAACCTTAGCAATTTTTGTAATAAAAAGATACCAAAACGAGCGATAAAAATATTTTAAGATAACTAAAGAAGTGGCTGTAAGATTCAAGGACCATTGCCTGTTAAGGTAACTAAAGAATTGGCTGTAAGATTAAATGATCGTTGCCTTTTAAGACAACTAAACAACTGGCTGTAAGATTTAAAGACCATTGCCTTACCTGCTAAGGATAATGAAAAATCACAACGACAACAAGCGCCGATTTCATTCGTTCCGAAAGCGATTGTGATTAAGAATGTTAGACGATACCATTTAAGAGTCGCAATCCCGATCGCGATCCCGATACCTTTCAAAGGTATCGCGATAGGTGTTGGAGTTAGACGATAAGGCCCCTGGTCTTGTACAATTATAATTTTAAAAGACCATTATCAAATAAAAGTGATTTAGTTATCATTTTTGTATATTTTGGTTTAGTTTATTAGTACAAAAACATATAAAACACAAGAAACAGACAAAGATGGCGTCAATAAAATGACATTTGACGCTGTCACAAGAATAATTTTGTACAATTAGAATAAATGCAATAGTGTGATTCTAGTATTTTTCGATGCATATTTAAATTATTACTCAATACACACCTACTAAATGTGGCACTTCGTTATTTTCAAATGCTTCTTGCAGCGCTATTCTCCGATGACCTGCCATAATATAGTTGAAAGCAGCCTGGAAAAGAAATTATTAAAATAAGTATATTAATACGATAATAACTGAAAACAATCAACTTTTCATGTATGATGGATATAAAATTGTCCTACCACCAACCAAACCGAGTAGGTACTAATGAGCACGCCCACTGGGAATCGAACCTGGGATTTTCTGGGGTTATTTTCTTGTACAAGTACCGTAAAGATTTATGAATGCATAAATGAATGCAGTGGTCAGCAATATTTAGACATCGTCGGATTTCTCTGTAGTGCTGGTTAGGTTAGTAAAGGTTACGAATTACATTGTACACGTTTTTCATTGCTGGTCCATCAATAACAAGTTATTTTTCAATACAAAATTGATTTAAAAAACAATTTCCGCCATATTAACTAGCACCATGATGACCATGTACTGACACTTTACAACTGTCTATTTTTACTGCGCGCCTGGTAGCGCGCTCCGAGTGCAAAATGTAAAATTGACAATTTTATCGAATCCTGGCCTATACATATAGTTATAAGTTCTTACCAATATTGTATCTCTCGGTTCTCGAACCAGCATAACGGCGGATGTATAGTTGAACATAGTTTTGTTGTATTTCTCGTGTGTCTTGACGAGCAGCACTGACCCGTCAGCCACGCTCTCCGCCGGAAATCCGTTGTCTTGCAGATACACGTCAGAATATATGGATCCGGTAGCGATTCCTCACAGAATAACATATTTATTTACTACTTTACACACATGTGTTTAAATGACACGTTTATTTATAACAATGTACAATATTTTTATTAAATCTATCTGGGCTAGTAGAATATCTGATCTAGTTACACTGTATAAAGCATCTGCAGCTAAACTAAGATAAAAACAACTTGTATTTTAGCATAGCGTTGCCGCGAATGTATCAAGCCAACTAATAATGTTAAAAGGCAATTATCAGACAAAAGTTATTTAGCTACCATTTCTTTATTTTAATTTATTTGTACAAAACATAAAACGCACGAAATAGAAGGCTTAACGTTGAAAACAAAGATGGCGTCAATAAAATGACACTTGACGCTGTCACTTAATACAAAAAGAATGATTTTGTACAATTACAATAAATGCAAAAATGTAATTATAGTATTTTTGTATACATGTTTAGATTATTACTTGATTTTTAAATAGTGCACATGTGCAGGCCGAATTTGAAACATCACTTTTACTTAAATTATAATTTTAAACTCGCACACCAAGTTTGCCCCTCTGAAGTTAGCTCTCCGCAATTTTCAATAATAACTATCCCTAGATGTCATAAAACATAAATACATTTCTTTCTACCCGCAAACTTGCCTTGCCTCCCACTTATACGTTAATAATTGATACTTCGGTCTTTTCAAAAGATAATAAGTTAGCAAAAACATTATAATTCCGCTACCTGTAGCCTGCTGCAGTAGATATCTCAGCCAAGTGTTGCCGCTGCCCGGTGCTGCGACGAGGGCAGTAATATTAGGAGATCGAGGGATCCTCCAGGCAAGATCTCTACACCAGCCACTGAACTCAACTCCCTTGATCGGTGTCAACGACGGCTGCCCAGCAGCGGTTGACTGCCTTTTGCGGCAAGATTCGCACGAGCTCAACAATAAGTGCATAAATGCAATCGCTCCAGCTAAGAATATCACTTTACGGCATACTCTCCGTTGAGCAGCTACCATGATTTTAATTTACAGTAACAATTTTCGCTTGTACCTACTGGGTGTAAAGAATTCCATCTAATCTTGCCCTAGATTAGATTGACTTGTATCGGATGTGAAGACACAGTACTACCTCTGTTTGAGTTATGCTTGAGTTTAACTTTATTATTGAATATAAAAAGCAATAATACCTACTAAAATATAGACGTAATAGTATATTACACGATATTATCTTGGTAATAAAGAACTAAAATAATACATACGCGTCAGATGATCTAGTAGTCAAAAAATATTTTTATCGAAGGTTTTAATCAACAACTAAATCAAAGAACTAAATACGCTTGAAACCTCTTTTCTTTTTTGGTGAACACCCGATTGTTTTTCGATTTATCGGTTACTAGCATCCGCCCGCGACTTTGTCCGCGTGTACTTCAGGATGTATTGTACTTGTTCGATCCAGGTGACGTATATGACAAATTATTATACAGCATAAGGTACAAAATAGTGTTTATTCTGTTACGTAGGCTAATAGTTTAAAGAAACAAAAGAAATTTCAATATCTGACGTAGTACATTCAAAAAGTCTTCACATTAATATGATAAACGCGAAAGTTTGTATATACGAATTACATATTCTATGGTCGGTTGCTAGGCAACGCGTTTTTGTTATGCCAAAATTGCCCATGTAATCCCACTAATATTATAAGTGTGATTTTGTACAATTTACACAATATGGCTTTATAAATTATAGCCTATATGTTATTCTGATGTATAAGCTATATTATTGTAAAGTTTCATTCAAATGCATTCAGTAGTTTTTCCGTGAAAGCGTCACAAACATCCAAACTTTCACACTTATAATATTAAGTAGGATGTGCCGTGTAACCGTCTTTATGCCCCAACGCGCGCGGTTGTCGCAAAATGCGAATAAGGGAAAACTATTCAGTAGGTGCTTGTTAATGCTTGATGTAAGGAATTTGGTTTTGGATCTGGGTACAAATGAAAACATTTAAAATTGTAATGACAGTTATTTAATAAAATCGTTTCCAAAGTGTCTCACAACTAATTTACATAAATGACCCGTGCGTCTCTACTGAGTCAAAATTACATTTGAAATAAAACGCATAATATAAATAATATATGTACCTACTGTATACAGACTATTTGTGAGAAGGACACTGTGCGAGATCAGATTTATACTTATCTAAAATAAGGTGACGTCACAAGTTTATTTATGACGTTATATATAATGGTCACACAATACGCTTGAACATTCATATAAAAACAATAAACTGTATTTCCATGTTCAAAATAATAATCTCAATAATATAAATACATAAAAACGGATCGAATTTTTAAAAGCGATCTGCAATGTTATTCTGTAAGGACAAATCCCTTATTATATCAACGAATTCGCGGTGAGTCAAAATTATATTTGGTGAAAACTTTAGTGAAGCGAAATAACTTTTGAAATGAGTAGCAAAATGAATTTTGTCCTTATAGAATAGCATTGCCGATTTCTTCCAAATTATAATAAGTTACAAAAAAAATTGACTAGACAAATTTCCATAACAATTAAAGCTGTACTTATTTGTTTAATCTTGGTTTTCCATAAAACATCTTCGACTTTGAATTACAATTTGAATTGAATTAATTATAAATATAACTATAATTATATAATAAGTTTAAAGCAACAATTTCTTTAGTAAAATACAAAATAATTGGGATCAACCATTATGTAAATTATTAGTTTTTAGAAACCATTAAAAATGCTGTCATAAAAAATTATTTCAGCAGAATAACTATAATATTTAACGCGTTCAAAAATAACTACAAACCAACTCCAACTGCCCTAAAAGTCTACAGCGTGGATCCTCTAAAATGTTCACCCTTAGATGTAGAATTATCATATTTGTTGATTTTCTAGAAAAGCGCTGAATTTCGCGCTGAGTTCGATAAAATTTATATGGAACCACCTGTGAAGTATTCTCTACCCAACAAAAATAATCATCAAAATCTATTCACAATTGGATATCGCGAAACATACACGCACACAACACAAACAAAAACATATAGTCGAATTGAGTCCGAAGTCGAAGCTACAATATTCATTACGCATTTTTGAACAGCAATCAGAAAAATTGGCAAAGTGCGAGTCGGACACGCGATCGAAGGGTTCCGTACAGAATATGGATATTTAAAATACGGAAAACCATAAATAATAATATGCACCAAACAATTCTCTAAAGAATGCGCCTCGATTTTCGGTATCAATTTAGTTTTGCAGTAGCAGTAGTAGACGAGTACGACACTAGATGGCGCTAGTAGTATGTTATATCGCACGTCTAAAAACACGTTTGTTGTATGGGAGCTCTTTTAAATATTTATTTTATATTGGTTTTTAGTATTTGTTGTTATAGCGGCAACAGAAATACATCGTCTGTTAAAATTTCAACTGTCTGTCACGGTTCATGAAATACAGCCTGGTGACAGTAATAGAGTCCCGTTTGTACCCTTTGGGTACGGAACCTAAAAATGTGCGAAATTATTAATTCATTAAGTAGTTCGATAATGATGTTAATTCCTCGGCAATATAATCGGATGTTCTATTTCATAAATTCTATTTTAAAAGATTATGGCAAAATAAAAGTCACTCTCTGTGAATACGAGTATATAAAGCCCCAGCATGGACACTTCTAATTTCAAAATGTCATTATCAATTAAATGTGTTTTAATACAATTTTGGAATATATTTTTTGTGACAAAAACATTTAAGAAAACCAATTCTGCTATTATTCTAACATTTCTTTTCCATGTTTTTTTTTTACAATAACAAAAGTGCAGGCCGGATTTGAATACACTTTTTTTCGAATCACCTTAAGAGGCTATGTTGGTTAGACCACGTGGCCGCGTTCAAATTTGCATTGTTTTGTAGCTGTCCCTATCCGAGCCCTATCCTACCCGAGCGCGTACGGTGAGACAGCATACACTACGCGAAGTTATCCACCCGTTATTTGGATGTTCGTAGTCCAGGGATCATTTGAAGGATACAGTATATTATGTATATGTTATGTTACCATATGTGTATGTGTATGTTACCATTTTTTAATACAGTATACTAATGAAATTTCAGATGTCGGTGGTTTTTCCAAATTGTTCTAAATTGATTTTACTCTTGTAAATCTGGTTCAAAGTTGGGCCTTTTTTTAACCGTAAAATACAATTCTTTGACGCCCTGTAACTCTGGAAGTATATATTTAAACGAAAATCTGACTCACCACCGACACAGATATTTGTTTCTAGATTGTGTCTTGAAAATTTCATAGATTTTCATAGCTTAATACTCAAAATATGACTGGACTACGTTTGTATGGGCGCTTTGACACCAGCATACCCTCTTAAAGTCAAAAATTACGTACGTATATCACTTAAAACAAAAACAAGGATATAAAATCGTCTACGCAACTTTTAAAAAGTTCAATAAATATGTCTAGTAATATTTAAATGCGAGTGGACTATTTTGAAGTAATCATATTTTTTATTAACAATAACATTGACTAGGATTAATAAATGGTAATGAATACAAAACCGTTTAAACACTAAAAATAAATAATCACTGCACACACAGTTTTACACAATACGAGGCCGTGTGGAAGAGTACTTTTTGTTATATATAACCATTCATATCTATGTCTAATTTTAAAACCTACAACATGCAATTAGCCCTAAGGAATCTGTTCATTTACGCTTAATAATTACTACCGGCATCTATAAGTAATAACTAAATTTGTGCTAATAGCGCCAAGGAATAGCTTATCAAGGTACTAAGGAATAACTTTTCAGTAACTCTTGGGAATAAGCGCTAAATAATACATTTGGCTAAATCATATAAATCGATGGCTAAATTACATGTATTTTTGGTAAATTTGTTCGATAAGTTAGGTTAGGATCTATTCTATGTACTTACACTTAAACAACAACATACAACATTTTTCTCTTATGTATAATCTATAAATTAAATAAGTACTTCGTTAACCGTTTGAGATAAACTCCTGGACGTCAATATTATAGATAGGACGTCAATAGACTAGACATGTTCAAAATGGCTAAAAATCTGGAAAAGGTATGACCGACAGATGCCTTAGATAGAAATACAATTATTATACATATAAACGTTAATTGTGGAATATAGTTGTCCGATAATAATAATACAATCTGTATTCTCTTTCAGTCATCACTACAGTGATGATAAAAAAGAATCTAAAAATTTTATACGCCTCAATTAACAGAAGCACATGTGGATTCACCTTCATCAAAATTTAATTATCTCATTTCATAGTAAAGAATAATATTTCCATATCATTGGCTACATACATTCCACTCCAAAAATGCATGGTTTATTAAATCAACATTTTTTTTGTATTTATACCATATTTTTACTCATTAATAAAGTTTTTCCAGACTTGATTATTGGTTAGAAAGGAAATGACAAAAAATATTTCTTACAGCTATGAACGAGTAAGTACCACGTTATTTTAACTTTTAAATGGCATTAATCTTGATAAACTCAGATTATATCAAGTCTGAATGAACGAGGCATGGCACAAAGATGTGTATATGTATATTTATGGTCAACATATCTTCAACAAGTTTAGGTAAAATGTTGTTTTAGGTAGTTGTCTGTCACCTCGTGAACGTTTGATCTGTTGGTCATTCTAAATCTATGCATTATACGATATTCTTGTCTCCGAGTGACATTCCCGTACATCTCTTTGATCAAAGCGCGTATTGCCGTCTGTTTATTAGTGATATTCTCTCTTTGGTAGTCTATAAACATTGTTATTAAATGATATATCCTGCTACGAACTAAACTCAGTTGTGTGTACATTGCAGGGGTGAACGGGTCAAAGTCTTGCTTCCTAGTTCTTCGGTAGACTCCTTCTTTATGACGCAGGGCGCAGATTATATCATCCTTAAATAGAAAATATTTTAAACCTGATTATTTTTTGACATTTTCCGCGAAATCCGAGTGATGTCACATAAGATTCAACATGGCGGCTTGTTGGGTGCTAGGTTAACCAGATACGGATCGTTATACTATTTCGCAGGCGTACTTACAGCGCATGACGTTTGTATACACGCAAATGTGTGAGTGAGTACGCTCGCGCCATAGTATCGACCCTTCAGCGGATCTATACTATTTCTCTGACCACATGGAGCACATCAACGTGGTACATCGCTCATTGGAAGTATCGATATCATTAAACAGTTGAAAGGCCTAAATAAATAAATAGCTCACCTGTGAAACATTATAGTTCAAGAAATCCAGTATTCCTCTTATGGTTCTTTTTGTGTTGTGTACCAGGTCATCATAAAACACAAAGTGCATCGGCCAGGAGAAATTACTCAGCCAGTTTATATGCAGGGACTCCCAGGCGTTGAGATTTTTGCTGACGTAGACGTCCCAGTCTGAAAAAAATATTAGGAATTACTAATATTTAGATATGTCATTTTTCTAGTAAAATAATAAACATGTTGATTTCACAATCCTTCACACAAACAAAAAGATTTGTAAATAATCTACCAAGCCTTCCTTGCATATCATGCTTTTTAAATGAAGAGAACTCCTTTCCAAATACTTTTTAAAGCAGTCACACCTAATGGTATGATAAGGCCATAGGATGAGAACGTGCTCACTGGCTGGAGCTGGCTGTATTATCTTACATTTAGGTGTTCGAGCCTTCCGGCTTGACCCACTGTGAGATAAACCCTTCTGAACATCAGCGCCATCTAGTAGTTTCATAGTGCAAATACACAGCGCGTCGGTGATTGGCTGTGCTGTAACGGTAGTGGGAGGTGTCAGCGCGGCTGTCAGGCACGCGAGTCGCGTGTCTCTTCAGTACGCTTTTGAATCTTCAGCGTCGTAGTAGTGCGCAACACGAAAATTCATCGACGACATTGATTTACAAGGATTACAGGTAAAATCATACCTACATTTATTATTATTTTTTCATGGTAACTTGTTGTGGATTTCCTTAGTTGGATAGGGAAACAATCCACAACGAAACACCTAAATATAATGCAAGCATGTCGCCCCCGGCACACGCAGGCGTCACAACGGTGTCGCCGTTATCGTTTCGCTAAGAATGATACTAGGACCAACAACGGTGCAAGCATGTCGCCCCCGGCAACTGCGGGCGTCACAATGGTGTCGCCATTATCGTTTCGCTAAGAACGATACTCAGACGAACAACGGTGCAAGCATGTCGCTCCCGGCACATGCGGGCGTCACAATGGTGTCGCCGTTCTCGTTTTGCTAAGAACGATACTCAGACCAACAACGGTGCAAGCATGTCGCCCCTGGCACATGCAGGCTTCACAGGGGTGTCGCCATTATCGTCTCATTACGAGCGATACTAAGTCAATAACCAACTCGGTTGTTGCAAAGCACCAAACGTTGTGAGACGCATCAACTGAGACGTCTGGTCGCATCGACCGAGACGTCACGTCGCATCAGCTGAGACGACGTCGTATCAACTGAGACGACGTCGTATTGACTGAGGCGACGTCGCATTGACTGAGGCGACGTCGCATTGACTGAGGCGACGTCGTATCGACTGAGGCGACGTCGTATCGACTGAGGTGACAAGTCGCATCAACCGAGGCGAGGGTCGTAGTGACTGAGACGTCATGTCGCATCAACTGAGGCGACAGTCGTATCGACCTAGACGTCACGTCGCATCAGCCGAGGCGACGGTTGTAGCGACTGAGACTTCATGTCGCATCAACCGAGGCGACAGTCGTATCGACCGAAAAGTCACGTCGCGTCAGCCGATGTGACAGTCGCATTGATCGAGGCGTCAGGTCGTATCACCCTGAGACGCCGCGTCGTATCAGCCGAAATGTTGGGTCGCGTCAACCGAAACGCCGAGTTACATCAGCCGAGGCGTTCGGTCGCATCATCCGAGACGTCTAGTCACACCTGCCAAGGCTTCGGGTCGCATCAGCCGACTCTTGAGATATCTATTGATGAGACCAAACGCATTGATTGATAAGTCCTTGTCGTATCAATGATACGACTGGACTCACGTTTTCATACAACACGTAGCACGTCGCAAGCATTCTATCACATCACAATGACGTCTCACTGACTGTGATGTTTTGGCTTCAGTACAAATCATGGCACCTATGGTCATGGACTAACTGTGCCAAGGCCTGTTCCAACAGAAGAGAACGATTTTGGTAGTCATTGACGACAACTACTTTGGTGGTTGGATGCCGTAGGAGGTCGAAGATTTATCCCAGTCGGACCTGTTCGGCGAACCCCTCTCACTGTCAACGTAAGCAAAGCTGCGAGTCGCAGTCCCTACAGAAGAGGGATCGACCCTCACCAAACGATACCTCACTGTCAGAGAAAAAACACCGGTGCATTAGGATGATACCACGCGTTTGGCTACTGGGACGCACCCTCTACTGAACTGTACTCTCTACACATAGTCATGGTGAGGATTTACGCGAGGTCCTATGAGCTTTTTATGTGCACGATGCAACTTCTCAACCCGAGACGCACCTCAAAAGCCAGCTCCTCAAGGAAACGAAGAGAGTCCCCATTGGGACATCCCACTACCAAATCTTCCCGTCGGGAATAAACATTCACCGACATGCAAACCTCCTGCTTCCAACGCATGATGCACTTACTGTCAGATCAAACCCACTTCAGAGTGGGATGAACCATAGGAGTCAGATGAAGATAACATTCTACCCAAAGATTTTCCGAGCACTTTCTTTCTATGTAGCGTAACCAGGTACGCAGGAAACTGTTGTAAACCTCCCGTGGAGACAGGAAACAGGAAAAGATATATTGACTGCACAAATTGCGTCATCACAAAGGAAGCTGAATGAACTAAAATCGTTAGCTACAGCCTCAGAAACAGACACTATTGTCGTCCGTAACTTCACGCCACGTAAATCTGAAGCTGAGCTGAAATTAGCATATACTGATCCAAAACTGTTTAAGCCAGGTTGAATATGTTTACGTTTAAACAAAGATGTCTGGATCAACGCCCATTACGCCGAGGCTCAGGAGACGTTCCATGCAACTCCTGTTTTTCGCCGGACTAAAGCTGAATAGTCTCCAAGCAACATCAACACCCGCCTGGAACTCAGTTTGTCAACTGGAACGGACTGACTTGATCTTGGAGTTGACCTTTCATGAAAAATGCTTAAAGTTGGATCCAAATCTGCAGTTGGAGATCCAGAAAAACTTACTAAATCAACAACGCGCTTTCAGGAAAGTTAGTGACGGTTCGCTGCAATACACATATGGTAGAAGAGACCAAACAATAGACATAAACGCCCGAATAAGGTGCTCAATGTCATTTTACCTGATATTCCCCCATTGGATACTTATCTCTTCTAGGAAGAGGAACTAACGGAGGCAGAAAGGGGGGGGGGCGCTATACGTTTTAACGATAACGACAAGCCCCAGTCGCAAAACTGGTAAGAAATTTCTACCGGCATCGGCACATAATAATTCAGGTAAAACTCAATGGGCATATCAGCAAAAAAGCACCGTGATCGAAAAGAAAACGTCTGAAACTTTCGACCGAAACCAGAGAACAATAGAAGCAGTACCTACAAAAATAGTTCTGCCCTGGCTAACGGAAGGATGCCTTAATCTAGATATTTGCATGCAGGTGAAGTACGGGATCAGATTCGCCCGAACTTTTTCACTGGTTGCTCTGCAAGCAATTCTTAGTTTGCTGGAAGGCTACTGTATATTCCTTTCTTATAAAACCTCCGTACGGAATATTAAAAGTCGAAAATTGCAGCTAATTCGAACCGAGAACCTCTGAGATATTGATTCAATAAATATCAAAGCTTCGAGATGAAAAGGACTTCCAAAAGTCAAAATCTTTATTCGTAAGCATAGGTTGTACATAGGCGTTCCATTATGGTTTTTTTTTTAATATTCTTAAGAGAAAAAGCTGACGGCTCCCACATCGTCATCATCGGCGAGCTATATGGGTCCCCACTGCGGGGGCTCGGGCATTCTTTCCCACATTGTACGGCCACCAAAATGTTCGAATGATAAATCTGAAACAGGTATCTCAATCGATACAAAAATATGATTATTGGGTAAACTCTTTTGTAAACCACACAGAAGGTACTTCTTCGTTTTCAAAGGCATTATTTATAATATTAGCCGTTTACCCCCCTGGCTATCAAGTGCCCGATCGATTGAGTGGCCTCTATACTTCGCCAGAATGGAATTCGAGTGATAGTCTATCTTGATGTTGTTGTTGTTTTTTGCCTATGAATAAACAAAACAAAACCATGTTAGAAAAACAGACGATTTGGACCATTTGCCTTTTGACAAAGCTAAGTTGGAACATAAACACCGCAAAATCTGACTTAGTGCATAAGCAACAAATAGAATATTTGGGCCTCAACTGGAATACTATTTCTAACAAAAAAACTCTTACCTAACTCAAAAGTGAAAGAAAATAAAAACAAATATCAAGAATATTATTATTATCACAGGTACAATTATAAAAGTCAGACGGATTTAGGAGGATGCAAAGTAACTCTTGAGTAATTTTGTTTTTGGCCTGCTTGAAACGTTGCCCCACGGCATGTTCTATGCTGCAGGCTCACACATATCGCAGCAACATCGTGACATGATATGGGAAAACACAAATCGTTCTGACTACCTGACCAAGCAAATGAAGAACTACATTGGTGACTCCAACACATATAGATGGCTCCAGGCTGATCCACTTTCAGCTTTTGTGGCCACCGACGCACCAGACCTCGGTTTAGGCTGGAACACCAAAATAATTGGCATAATTGTTAGAAGTCTTACGATCAGAATGGAGGGAGCTCCAAGGAAGAACGATCGTTTCCCAAACTGACAATCCGATAGCAGTCTCAGAATACAGGGATGAACGAGATGAAAGAATACTCATCCATATTGGCTCAAAATCTTAACACTTGGCCGACTTCCATAATACCACAGTGGTACCAAAGTATTTGCCACGCAGATGCGATGGCCTCGCAGACAGTCTGTCCATACTGAAGCCCCAGCAAGAGGGGCACCTAGACACCACGAAATAAGAAATTTCCTGGAGGATGGGAATCCCAGAAATAGATGTTTTCCTATGGGCGGTCATCCGCACTAGTTTAGTTTACGATCTCAAAGTAACCTAAATAATATATATTCTATTTCTTTATCCAAATCAAATCATTTTATTTACATTCATGTACATGTAGCTCTAATATATGAGCGATGAGCACAAGGACACCGAAAGCTAGTACGCGGATGCCTTCAGTCAACCATGGAAATACAAACTGGAGGTGTTTTCTCCCCACGCCAGCATTGATTCCACGAGTGACCATCTCCCAAGGCCACTATATCTTTATAGCACCGAGACGGGAGAAAGCTTTATGGTGAGCCTCTCAAAGACGTACGATCTTACGATCGACGAGTTACGGCCGTGAGCCCTTCGGAACTTGTTTTTTGAAAAACAGGAAAATACTACCAGCCACCGAAACAATACTTGTCCATACAGTCCAACAGTTGCCACGCTTATAAAACCTTCGCAGGGTGAGCAGATTACATCCGCTAATGAAGGAGACAGAGAAATTCTGTGGAAAACCCCTTAAAGGAAAAAAAAAAAAACTACAACATCGTATAGGATGTATCAGACCTTTTCATGTGGTTATTACAAATAAGCGTTGATATACGTTTCCAATTGATATTAAGCATTTCAGCACGTAGTGACATATTACTCGTAGCCGCAGGGCACCTTAATACTCTTAGCCTCAGGCCGCCGCACTCATGTCTTGACATTATTCAACGTAAACTAAGACCGACATTTTATTTCCAAAAACAAAATCATATTATGGCCGTCTTTCGGCTCTGAAACGGACAGGACTAATTATGGTCAGCCGGATTGGTGTCTGTTGAAGAATAAAGAAATTAAACTAGATCTCTTGGATCCCTATGTTAATCCATATATTGGAAGAAGAAGAAAACGTAGAGCGGATCTAACCTTGACAAACTTAATTATCACCACCGGAAATAAGGTGAAAGCAGCCTCAGTATCTTTATAGCTGTCCGGCTTCGATAGATATTTAGAAACGCAAACATATAAGGCTCTCTTGGTAGTTTTCGAGCCGCAGTCGCTTCAGACAACTGGTCTAACAAAACTCGACATGTGCGTGATACTACGCAAGGGAAATTGGCATAACAGTTCAAACGCTCGGGGACTGTTTCAAGGAAGTGAGATCAAGGAACAGCAAGAGGGCCTGCCCTACTATGTCCGATTTTGAGGCTTTGTTATACAATGTACTCGTTTTTGAGATTTTGGTATTTACTTGATTTGTATAAGACAGGCTTCTTCATGTATTTATATATATTTTTGGGAAGATCAGCTTAAAATATAATTTGAAGTCATATGTTCGGACCGGTTTCCTACAAACCACACACAATTAATTCACAGTACGCTGGGTCAGCGCCGGCAGATAATAAACATCTCACAGTGGGTCAAGCCGGAAGGCTCGAACACCTAAATAAAACCGTTTTTCCCCCAAAGGGTAAAAAACGAATATTTAGGTTTCAGCCGAAAGGCTTGACCCACCAAATAATCTCTTGCCGGCTTCCGCCTCGCTTCCGATTCTTACAGGTTCGGTACTGAAGAGACACGCGACTCGCGTGCCTGACAGCCGCGCTGACACCTCCCACTACCGTTACAGCACAGCCAATCACCGACGCGCTGTGTATTTGCACTATGAAACTACTAGATGGCGCTGATGTTCAGAAGGGTTTATCTCACAGTGGGTCAAGCCTTTCGGCTGAAACCTAAATATTCGTTTTTTACCCTTTGGGGGAAAAACGGTTTTATTACTGTAACATAAACACTGGAAAACCATGTCCTGCATTTATATTATATAAGGACTGCTGTTTTTTTCGGCGGCAGACAGAAAAATTCCCTCCCACAAAAACAATATTTCTAACCAATTTTTTGAATATCGTATTTGATACCGATATCTTAATTTTGAACACAATATGATGTCAGCTGGGAAATGTCCATTGCTGGACATAGGCCTCCTCCATGGTGTGCCACATGAACACAGTATACTTAATTGCAAAATATTGAATATAAAAGATGGGGTATTAACACAAACCTAAGTTTTCATTTTTGTGTGTCTTTTTCTTGAAAGCTGCTTTCGATACAGTCCCTGTATGCCCTTTATGTATTCTGTTGAAGTCCGCCTGATAACAAAAAAAGTAAGTAAACCTTTTGGTAGAATTACAGTAGGTCTTAATATAAGCATATATAAGTAAAGTCAACAACTTCAATCATATTGCAGGTGTGCTATTTGCCTGACTACGGCGAAACCAAAAGGAAGGTTATGATTTAGCAACCTTTGATGGTATGTTCGAGTATGTAAGTATGTTCATCTGTTTCCTCATATCTTCTAAACTACGCACCATATTTTGTCATTGGAAGTGCCGTTTGTCCGCAGTTTATACTATAGGCAAGAAATCCAAAATGGTGTCTGGAACTGCTTGCCAAAAAGCACAGGAGCTATTGGGGATGTTTCACTACGCAAATAGAATTTAATATAAGAAATTAGGCAATAATATCTCATGTGTGATAATGGCCGCCTGGAACTCCTATTTGAGTTACATAATTTTTATTATTTTCTCTTTGCTTGCCAAACATCTACTCTCTATTTTTTTAAATAAAGACAACACAACAACTTATATTACTTAACTTTTCAAATATTCAGAGCAGCCAACCTAAGGCACCAAAGAGGCTGCACCCAGAAAAATAAATTTTTATTGTAAAGCTAATATGTTTCTTGTAGCAGTCGGGTTTTAGTTCTTTTTTTCAACCAACTTCAAAAAAGTAGGAGGTTTTCAATTAGACGAGTATGTTTTTTTAAAATGTGTGTTATGCGATAACCCCGCCAATAGTGAACCGACTTTGATAATTCTTTTTTGTTTGGAGTAGTTTTGTTAGAACATACTTCAGAGATGATTTTCGCCAAATTTTTAAATTAGTGTTATTTTTGAATGCATTAATTATTTCACTATCTTCTTGTGTATGATGTATTCTGCCAACGACACACAAAGCCGTCTTGGTGTTTGCTGTATGTTTATAGAGGATACATCATGTGACATGTCTTACCAATAAAGCGTCTCTAGGATTCCGCACCAATATCACAGCAGCCTTGTACTTGTTGAGTTCCTCGGGAGTATATGCATGAGTTTTGACAACCAGGACAGATCCGTTGTCCACATTCTCAGCTGGGAACCCGTGCAACCGGAGATCATGATCCATGTAAATGCTGCCAGTGAGGACACCTTGAAAATATATAGATGTAAGTAATTGAATGACATTGGAATAAACACCTACATTTGGCGGTGGATTTTTTGTACAATTGATGTGATATATATATAAGATGACTTACATGTAGCAATTTAGAGCTGAATAATATATATATATATAATAATAGAGCCTATCATTATCAGCCAGAAAACGTCCACTGCAGGACATATTCCTCCTTCATGGCATGCCACATTGACCAGTCCTGAGCCACCTGCATCCAGCGACTCCCCGTTACCCTAACCAGGTCGTCGGTTCACCTAGTAGGGGGACGGCCCAGTAGATGTTTCCCGGTAAGTGGTCGCCACTTGAGAACCTTTACTCCCCATCGGTTATCAATTCTTGCATGGCCTGCCCTTCCTTCGTGTATCTCAATTTTCATAATACTCAATGGCCTATACTTGCTTTGATTCTTTTAATCTACATAAATAACACCAACCTGTAGCTTGTTGTAAAAGATATCTCAACCAAGTGTTCCCGCTGCCAGGCGCAGACACTAGAGCCGTCACGTTGGGAGACGATGGTTTCCTCCACTCGAGCTTTTTACACCATTCCACAATAGGAACTCTCCTAAAATTTAGGCTTTTTAGCTCTGTATACATGCCTCTAGCGCTGTGCAATGGGTTCAACATAAATAAAATTATAGAAAAATACAACACCACTGCCGTCGCAGTCAGCAAGAATATAATTCTACGAGACATGACTCTTCACCAGTAATAGAACAACAACATTTTATTCAAGTAAATGTAGTATTTTCACGAAATTTTTCTTTCGTAGTATTTTTCATTGGCATATTTCATTTTGACTGCTTAGTATTATCCTGTTTCGCCGAGTTTTCGGTAATTTGGCCTATTTAAACATTTAATTTTACATTTTGAATTTATTTTTTGAGATTTTTTGCTACAGAAAATCCTAAGAAAATCTAGAAAATCACAGACCTGACATTCAACTGACGTTTCGACAACCATCCAATCCATACCAAAGCATACCATATTTATACATAGGATTACTTGCTCAGTGTACATCGTTGTGAAAAATCGAAATAAGTGTTGCGTTCAAAAAAAACTAGACGTCGCGCGAGGGAATCCATGCCATGTTTTTTAAAAGTATAATGGTTTGCACCACTGAGCAAGTAAATCACGTTTTCAAGCACTTGGCCTTCATCTCACCTGATGGTGTATAAGTGACGATCAGTTTGATGGAAAGCGAGCTAACCCATACGCCTCAAGATAATTAGGCGATGGATCCTTGGAACCTTTCATACCGAAACATAACAACATATATTTGCTGTTCTGAATTTTTCATCTACCTAGAATGACTTAGACCAGAAAAGAATCCGGTTTATTCGCGTCACACTTACCGGTCGCCGAGTTTTCTTGATTTGCACAACTGCAGGCGTACTAAGGCAAATATATATATGTATGTAAATTCGCGCCTTTTTCTGACCGGCCAGAACGTTTTCCAGGATGCTGGCCGGTTACTTGCTGACCAGGCGCACTTGACGGTGCGGGTAGACAGGTGTGTCTCGATCGGTACATTTCATTTTGCATGGAATTCTATTCTAGACCACAGACGATCTGGGTAGGTCAGAACAGCAACACTGCTGTTTGACGGCAGACAGATAGGTATACCGTAACCGTATAGGTACATATATTAGTCTGTGGACAGGTAATCTAACATGTTGGTCGCTAACAAGATATAAGGTTGATCGTTAGCCAGGTCATTGACTAATGGGTGCCTGGATCACATTATTTTCACCTGAATCAAAATAGAGAATGATAAATCAAAGCCGTGGTCAGAGATATCAGATTGAAAAACCTCACGGGATCCATTCAAGTGCTGGGAGTTGAGACAGGGTACTGGCATTCCTGTCATGTGCCTAATTGTTTGGTTAAGTATACTAAAGAGTTCACTTCTAGGCAACATGAAATAACATGAATCCAGTTCATGTCTAACAATAAAATGTTTGAAAGAATAAATGAAATTAAGAACAAAATCTTTTATTTTCAATCACTGTGACAAATTTGTAAATTGTAACTTTCTCAATATGGCATGACAATTCTCAATATTACCTGTGCAAATTTCTAGGTACATCTGCAATGGTAACACTTTAGGAGAATTTATTTGCAATAATATTTTCCGTGCTGTGACAAGGTCACCCCTGAGTATATGACATACTGCTGCCTTAGCCCATACTGATACTGCAATCATGTCTCTCATTTGATATGGCAATACTGACACAAGTTCGTGGATCATGGGTGGATGCAGATGTTCTACTGCTTCTGTTATCTTATCTAAATTGATCAGAGCTTCTGCTGCATATATGTGAGCCCATGCTTTGTGGCTGTTTGAAACATCTTGTTGGGCCAGTAAATCATTTGCGCTCACGAGAGCTGATAAAGGATCCTGTAAATGGAGTAATACATAACTTTGAAGGACAAATGTGGAATTCTTGAGCTCACATCGTTGTTTCCAGTTTATTGGAGGTCCTGGAGGGGCTTGAATCAATGGAGCTGTGACATCAGCTGGAGTTTCTTGATTGGGTAGTAATGTTAGTGCATTTCTCATACATAATGCTGCAAACTCTAAAGACAGTGATGGAATAGCAAAAGATTCTCCCGATGTAGAATATTTATCTTTATTCTCTTTTGCTAATAAGATTCTTGTATGTGATCCACTTCCAAATTTTTTTACTGCAAACTGTTGAGCTTCTTCACTGCAACATTTTTTAACACAGCATTCAGCTAAATGCAGCCAGATTCTTGGGTTGTTTGGGTAATGCCGTGCAGCTTCCACTAAGCACTCAAATGCTCCTTCAGAATTGTTGGCAGCCAAGAGTGCTACACCTAAGTTATAAACATAAAGAGGTCTATCTCTGCATGATATCAGACGTTCACTATCTTCACTTTCCATGGCTTTGAAGTGCTCTTTAACTGCATGCTGGAAGTACTTTGATGCCATGAATGGCTTTTTTATAGATAAATAAATAACTCCAAGGTTGTTGTTAATAGCTGCCCAAATGTCTTCACCTTGAGTCTTTAAATCATAGTTGTACTTCAATGTTTTATACTGGCCAAGCGTATCAGCCGCATCTTTTACATCACCATTAAGGTATTGCTGCTGTGCAATTATAAATACATTTTCAATAGAATCCGTTTTCAGATTTAGCTTCACTTTCTGACCAAGTAATAATTGGGCTCTGCTGACCAGTCTTTCAAATAACTCACCAGATTTCTCATCACTTTTGAATGGTTCCCCATGATGTTTGGCGACATCTAAAGTCTTTTCATAAGTGCGTCTGCATAACGTTGCTTCCATGAGCAAAAGAGTGATTTGCTGAACCAATTTTGTATCTTTAATGTTCTTAGTAGCTAACAATTGCTCTAATATTACTGTACATTGATAGAAATACCTACAATGGTATAAAATAACGGCATAGTTGTAGAGTACAAACGGCGAAATGGCATCAACACCTTCGACTTCAGGAAACGTAACTCCCAATAGTTGGACAATCGACATCTTCAACTTGTCGATGTTTTTCATATCACTGATCATGAATTCGACCACAGCCTTGTTGTGCTGCACGCGTTTGTTATTGTTGCTTAATATTTCTAAATCGTTCAGGTGTTGTAAAGCAGCTGTGTAGTCTTTTTTCAAGTAGCACTGATGAGCCAGAATCACTGGGTCTTCGCGTTCTTTCATGTTAGCCATGTTACTGGTAGCAAATTGAATTGAATACAAAATGTAGCAGTAGTATATGTTGGAACAGAATGTAATTGTAAATAAATGTAAAATCCTACACTTTTTTTACAAGAAAAGAAACTCTGTTCCGAATTTATTTATCACTTATTAATTATAAATAAAGAGAATATAATAAATACCACTGTGATACCACTGAATTGCCACTGATAAAAACCGTCAAAGAGGATGTAATATACTATACCAAATCTACGATACATATAGTAATCTGTGGATACATACGTAAATATGTCGGACCAATATATATAGATAAGTATGAATAAAAATGCATGACTGCCAATACCAATTTATCAAATTTCCCAAATGTGGAAAGAAAAATCTAGTAATTCCCTCAAAGTTATTTTAAATACGTTCTACTTAAATTATTTAATTAATGGTGCAAAATGCAAACATTATGAGATCTTATATCATATTTGCATTTTTCTTGCAGTTTGGGTAAATCCCCTCAAGTTGACAACTCTGAATTAAAATCAAAGAGAATAGGTGATTTTAAATATTAATATATTTAAACGAAGAGCAACGATCAATAGACATATTAAGTATGTAAATAGATCAGAATAGATACAAAATCAACCAAAGATTCAACACAGAATACAGCATTTTAGGAGCAGGCAAACTTTAGCTTTCATAATTTAGCAGTAATCATAACTCATTATATGCTCCAAGATGGCACTTTTGTCAGCGTGACAGAGCATTTAATCACATTTTTCGGCGTGACATTTAAGTGTTTGTCATTTAGCGATGGGTCGTTGACGATTTTGTCGTGGACGAAACTAGACCGTTAATTTCCGTTCGTCAACTAGTCGATCAACTAGTTAAATTCTTCGACTAGTTGATGTGTCAACTGTAGTCTTCGCGACGACGACGCGACGGTCTAAGTAGATTAGACGGTGTGGATAGTTGAAATGCCGTCGACACGCGACGCGGTGTACTGCGCACTATGCGTTTCAACGAGTAAATTTTAAGATAGGTTTTTGTTTTTTAATTATTGATTGCTTTAAGGCTTACAAATAAACATTTTTATTTATTATTAATTCATCCTACATTTTCTTTTACAGCACGTATTTTGCAGTATTTTACAGTTTTATTTACAAAACAGTTAATTAATATTAAATTATGTATTTCAAATTCTATCATTATTTACATTTAATAATAATAATTAACACAATACTAATCCTGGTTACGAATATAATTTTAGAACTATGAACTCTACCAAAATTAATTTCTAGTCTTGCACATAATTCGTTACAATATGATATTTAAAATTTAAAAAAACCCACTACTGAAAATATCAAAACAAAAGAAAGTAAACAAATTATAAATTATACTTTGTGACATGAAAATTTCATGTTAAAACTCTTATTCCCGCTACATAAATATGAAATTCGCGGGACAACTATCACGGCGCGCATCTACTCAAATAAACCGGTTTCTCTCAGCCAGTCCAGCACGCTGTTTCATTTGTGCTCGCGAAATTATCCTATTGCCATCCTTCGACTAGAATCAACTTAAGTGTAATAGGTCTAACTCCCTCTAAATCGCGCATTAAAATTTCGACTTACTGGTTCTGCATTTAAAGTTCAAATTAGGTTAGAAGTCGAGCCATTTACGACGTTATTGAGTGGATAGCAAACGACTGTACGAATTTAAGTAATCCGACCGTGTTAACGTGTCGTCTCGTCGCGTTGCGCGTCGACACGGGCTTTTTGTTTAGCCGTCTACGAATTCAACTAGTCCATCGTTCAACTGTAGACCGTTGAATCGTTGATTCTACGTCAACGGTTGAATTTAAGTAATCCGACCGTGTTAACGTGTCGTCTCGTTGCGTTGCGCGTCGACACGGACTTTTTGTTTAGCCGTCTACGAATTCAACTAGTCCATCGTTCAACTGTAGACCGTTGAATCGTTGATTCTACGTCAAAGGTTGAATTAACTAGTTCGTTCATTCAACGCTCATCGCTATTGTCATTCATTGTCACGTCACGTTCCCAAAGTGGAGTGTGCTCAAAAAAGGTGACAGTCACAAAAAAAAATTGACGCGTCATTTGCCCTAGTACATATATGTATAGTGATCTGTGGCCGTGGTCACTGAGCAAATAATCACTACGTTTTAGTCGTGATCATCAGTGGTCCTTTACCGATATAATTACTTTACTTGCTCAGTGTCGATATGGATTTCAAATGGAGAAAAAGAAAGCGAAAAGAATACTGGGTACACCCCCCATTGAGTGCAGGCTACTAAGTGGAAAGTTTTATACTATGTTTTATAGAGACAGAGAGATAAAGAGCATTGGAAAATATTATTCTACTTATTTCTTCCCACGCTTTAATTTTAAAATTAATATCTGAATACTGTTTCAACTCTTTATCATAAAGTGCTGGTCGCTTTGTCCCTTATTCTATAAGGAAATTATTATCAATATCGTCTTCACAAATGTTTACGTTTTGTGTGTTTACGTTTACGACGCGGAGAGTGCAAATTTTGTCACCCGTGTGGCGCAGCGCACTGCTATGAAAACCTAACAGCGCTGTGACAGTTTCGTCACAGGCGTACAATTTTTTTATTAAGTTGTCACGTAGTAATGTGCGTGCGTCTCTATACAAATATCCACGGACTTGATAAGAGTGACGAAACAGTCACGGTGACTAAAGTCTAGGAGCATTTAAAAGTTACCAGTGCGCGCTAACTCTTACAGTAAGTTCAGAGTTGTTTTCAGTGTGTTCTGTGTGTTAGCTGACACATGCCACGAAGACAAAACAGTGATGTTAGGGTTTTAGACTATAGTCAGGAATTTAAAGGACATTTACAGCAATGAGAGCTAAATAAAATCCCGCTTCCGCTCGATAGCCGACGAAACGTGTCACTAGCTTACACACACTTATCGGCTCGTAGCTCAAGCACTAGAGATTCGAAAAATTTGGAGCCTGGCGCTGTAATTTTGCTTTAAATTTTGAGATATAATACAAAATTGTAACTGGAATAATTACGAAGATACAGTTGTGCCCTGATGTGAGAGCTGGAGATACGGGCTTACACACGGTATTTCGATCGTAGATAGGCTATGAATTTAATTCTTCTAAAATCCCATAGTGATTTTGGTTAAAGCATTATCTCAGTTTCTTATACTATGTGAAATCGAAGTCCCGCCATTTACGTGATTCTTGTTAGCTTTAGAATTAGCACATCTTGAAAGCAGATAGAAAAAAACAACTATAATTATTATAGCCACAATTTATTACAATCGTTTTTAAGTAGGCTAAATTTCAAAATCGAATTCTATGACCACTCAAAAAGAAATCAAGGCCTATTTTCATACATAGTTTATCTACTAAGCTCATAAATCTGGATGTGATTGACTTTTAACTTTCTTTGTAGATCGTTCTGCAGGCCGTACACACAAATGCTTGCCAAATAAAGTTATATTGACATTTTTCACATACATCTTAAATACACATTCTTTTTTGGGAATAGTAGTCACAACATCATTTTGAGAAACTATCTTAAAAGTATTTCTTGTGTCCATAATACAGATGCCTTTCTTTTCAACATAGCTAGGACATTTTGAACGGATGACATGTAGCATGCTCCCATGAAAATCTGCCTTATAAAGTGTCTGAGCAAAGTTATCCCAGCTTTTACTAGTGCAGTTTGGTATAGGTTTGTCTAATTCTAGCATTTGACTTATGTATTCTGTCCAAACGCTATGCATTGCCAAGACATCATTATATTTAACACTATTTCTTGGAAATGTATAAAAACCTAGCAATTTCTTCTCTTTGCGTGATAGACTTTGAGTTTTCTTCTTCTTTTGTTTCATTTTTTGTCCTTTGCTTCTTCTTTTAGCAAGCACAAAGTCTTTTCGAAGCTCATCTTCAATGTTTGAAATATCACATTTGGGGATATTTCTTTTTAGGAAATTTATAACAGATGTAGATGCTTCTTTACTAACAAAATCTTCATCTGACATTATTTATCCCTTATCTGACAACTGGAAATAGTAAATTGGATTTAATTATTCGTGAGAACATGAGCAGAGGTGCTAAAGTGGGACTGTACTGTGTATAAATACCATGCTCATGGTTCATGGCACACCCGGCATATAAAAAATAGAGAGGAGCATAAGCTATTTTGTATCCCAAAGTATTCACTGATGAAGTTTTAGATACAAGCATATTTAAGAAATTGAAATGATGTAGTATTAAATGATAACTATGAAGCACTTATATATGCATTAACATACTGATAATCATAAATAATAGGGTAAGGTCACAGAACAATGCTCTAAAGAAAATTATTTTAATATTTATTCCTCTATTTGTGCTAAAATATAAATAACCTTTCACAACCTAATGAATACCCCTTCAAGGCAGGTGTGGGGGGCAGGTAGTGGTGGGGGTGAATGAGGGTTGTTCCCCTTTTTTGTAAAATCATATCCTCGCTTTTTCTATTTTCACTAGATTTCAGAATAAAGAATATATAGAATAACAGAAATATACTAGCCCTTAGACGGTCTCTGCCGCGACAAGCTCGCTTTGCGCTCGGACTAGATACGAAACGCAACCCTTCAATAACTATTGCTTGGTATATATTGGTAATACATAACAATGTCCGCTAAGAAATTTCTCATATAAACAATATACAACAATTATCATAATAACACCTTAAGTAAGGAATCACATGGTTTACAATTTAAGCCATGAACCAGGTACCGACCTTGAATACAGTAACACGTATATCCTTATATATGTTGAAGAGTCCAAGTTCTGTGATTCCAAAGAACCAAGGCTCTTGAAAATAACTTGATTTACTTGCTCAGTGATAAAATTTGATTGAACATTTTATCACAGATCACTATCAAAGGTAGAGTAATAAGGGATCACTAATAATTACTATGTATTGTATTTTTATATTTTTGTTTGACAGGAACGGAAGGAAAGAACTAGGAAAAATTTATATTTTATTTATACGTTTTGAAGGGAGCATATAATCACTACGTTTTGACACTTTGAAATTGACATTGGTTGTCATTGCCAGTGTTACCAATCTTCTTTGTTGCCTCCAACCCAACTGTATACGCTGTCATAAAGCTAAGAAAGAAAAAGGAGTACAAGACCGTTCACAGTTATTTTACCTCTAGCTGTTAGGTTGGCCCACCTGAGCTTTGTGTTGCCATATTTAGCTTCTATGATTCCCGATACAAAATATGGAAAATATTATGTAATTTATAAAATAAACATATCAAAACGGATTTCTTGTCTGCCTTCATAGTATTATAATTTTCAAAGTTACGGTTGTAATAACTTTTGATATTGGCACGGTTGATCGCATTTAAATTAATCTCCATAACTAATCTGTTCAATTGTACTCAAATTTGCTTACCAAAGTTTACCTCGTGTGTATTTGATAGATAGAAAACGGTATGTTTTACATAATGTGTGTGATTAATATGATTAAAATAATATGATAAATGTTGAGGTTATGATTGAAGTAATAACTGCAATTCGATTTTCTATATTTATTTAGAATAAGAATGATCTATGCGGATTGCCAATGCTGGATCATCACAATCTGATGAACTTGAATCGTCGCTACTGCTGTCAGATTCTGTATCAGACTCGTCGTTGACTACTATAATGAACCTGTCCATTTCCGCATCAATACAGCCATCCCTTTCACGAAACTTATCTTCAGTGTGGCGCACATGTTCGCACTGTTTTTGCCAGTCTTCTGCAGTGATAGATTGAAAGGCTTCTACAGTTAATTTCTCAATTTCGTTTGCAGGTTGTCCTACATTTTTATTAGCTACTCGCCTTTTGACGAGACTCCACATAAATTCAATAGCGTTTAGATCACAATGGTATGGCGGTAATCTAGCCACTTTGTGACCATGAGCTTCAAGCATTTGATCAGCTTCATATATTGGAGCTTCTTTATGCTCTTTTATAATTTCATATAGTTGAGCTTTGATCATGGTAGGCAGATAGGATAACCCCTTATTTGTGATCCAATTTTGCATTTCTGATTTGGTAGAGCTTAATGTTGGTGCCTTGTTTATCTTGACTGTGTGATAAGGGGCATTGTCCATAACTATAAGACTGTTTTGCGGCTAATTAGGAATCAGTTTTTCCTGCAGCCACTTCATGAAGTTTGTCTTATTCATGTCGTCATGGTAGTCACCTGATGTCGACTGGGATTTAAATATTAATAAAGAGTTTGGTATAAACCCCATTTCTCCACCGGCATGAACAATTATCCATCGCGCACCAGCAGAATCGTTTTTTAAGACACCTTCATCATCTATTTGCCAACATTTATTTACTGTGTAGGATGCATGAATATAGGTCTCATCCAAAAACACAACAGGTCTGCGTACTTCACGATTTTGTATCAAAGTGGTTATGTACCTGTATCTCCAGGCAACAATATCATGCCTTTCCATGAGTACTTTTCGCTTTGACCCACATTTTTTAAATCGAAAACCAATTTCTCGGATGATTTTCCACAATGGGGTACGACCTCCACGAAAATTTATATCATTTTTTAACTCTGCTAAGAGTTTCCCTAAAGTCAGTACCTCCTTTCTGACGGTATACATTTCGTGTATTTTATTTCGGATCGCGCACCGATCAAACTCATCTAATGTTATTTTCTTTTGTTGGTTACGCTTTTTTTTTGGCGTGGAAATTTTTTTTGACGTGGAAGCGGCAGCTTCGCCCTCTTTGGTGATGGTACTTATAGTTTTTTCAGATACGCCTGAAACAAGAAAAAGCCTTTAGTGATAACAAAGGTATAAGTCAGACCGTTATTTCCTAAAAATCATGTTCATATTTTATGTGTATCAACTAATACTGCTTATAAAGAACGTGTTGTGACATCATATAAAAACAAAGTTGTGCACATGACGCAAAAAATATATTAACTAATTATGTACTTCATTTTGTAGTTAAGGTTTCCACTAAAGTTGGGTAAAATGTTATAGGCGGGTAACCCTATTTTACATACCTGTCATGGCGGCCACTCTTTGACGAACATTTGCAAATGGGATTAGAGGACCATTATTAGCTTTTTCTCTTTCACAAAAAGTACGCACTGATAGTACTATATTTCTTCCACTACTCTGAATCCTTTTCGGCATGGTACCAGATGAAATAATCACAAATAATATAGAAAAACGCTTGGAACTGCAAAGGACGACTCGACCAGGAACACCAACATAAAGAAATGATAGAATGACAACTGTCAGAGGTAAAATAACTGTGAACGGTCTGTACTTATCTTGTAACAGGTAACAGTGATTATATGCTCCTGTACTTTTGTTCGTACAACTTGCATTAGAAATAGTTTTATTTAATCATTAATTTCCAAATATCCGCTGTGAATGTTGCATCAATTCTATCTTAACTAATTATAAAACAATTTAACGATGCCTCCAATTGTTCCTAAAGTTAAACTTTCGAATGGACTGGAAATGCCGGTGGTTGCCTTAGGCACTTACGCAGTAAGTTTACTTGTATAATATTATCTAAAAAGTTTAAAAGTTGAAGGTCATTTTAACAAAGTAAGAAATTGCATGTATAATGATAACGTCAGGGAGATCTTTACATAGTGTTTATTAGAATAAAGTGTATAAATAATAAAATAAAACTTTCGAGAGATAATGAAAGTATCAAGCTAATAAAACCTTTCGTTCCACAACCATACCGAGTATCTATAGGAACCCTGCTCGGGATCAAACTCAGCCTCTGTAACATGAGTTGTTACTATGGAGCCAGGAAGCGGCTAATAAAATGTTATGAATTGGTTATCTTAATTATAATTTGAGTATTGTTAGAGGTCGATCTATCCCCTCACTGCTTTCTATTCCTATTTTGAGTTATTTTTTAATTACCTGTATTTTAAATAATTTCAGCGCAAAGCTGACCCTGGTCAGTATCGCCAAGCAGTGGAATGGGGCATAGATGCGGGTTACCGCCACATAGACACGGCAGCAGCCTATAAGAATGAGGAGGAATTGGGAGAGGGGATTGCTAACAAGATCAAAGAGGGGGTGGTTGGAAGGGAGGACCTGTTTATTGTTACTAAAGTAAATAGATATACCAAAAGTATTACTGTTAAATGACAGCAAGACTACTAAATCATTATCATAAACTAGAAAGGATCTTCATTTTTTGAAATTTAAAATAAAGTGGACAGTAAAGTTTGTCATGAATAAATAAGTAAACAAGTCTGTAGAATGGAATAATGTAATATTCTATTATCTATATTTGCTTACTTGTGACCAAGTTGCTATTCAAATGTGAAAGTGACTTAGGTTTCTCCTTTCTTTATGTCACATTGTCAGTGAGTCAGAATGATTGGATTTTTAAGGGATAGTAAAGGAGGTAGTGTACTTTTTACCTCCATCAAAAAAGTTCTTCCAGTGGTATAATATCTGAAACCTAAACATAGGCTTACACTATAGTACTGAGCTGCTTGGACCCAACGATTCCCCTTCAAAAGTACCATGTTATTATTACAGTTATGGTGTGATAAGCATGGTGAGAAGGATGTTGTGCCAGCTCTTAAGTCTTCACTTTCTAGGCTTCGACTTGACTACGTGGACTTGTATCTTGTTCATTGGCCCATATCTTTGAATGTAAGTAATCAAATCACTGACTATGATGTTCATATCGTAACTAAATCTAAGATAATTTCGCTACCTAATTCTTTATCTGATTCCATCTTCATACATGTATCACATCACAGTCTTTTATTCATTCATAATCAATTGCATAATCAACATTATTGTTGTTATGCAATCCAGAGATACGAGCGACATATTGTAGGACTAAAATTTTACTAACCGATGTTTCATTTCGCTTTACAAAACTGCTAATCATTGACACAGTGCAATTGACATGCCAAAAAGTGTTTTTTAAAGATTATGAAAAATGGCTAAATGTATTTTAGATGTTTTGCACAACAGAGCAGTTTCGTATAACATCTGTCTGTCTGTCAAGACCCTTTTTCTCAAGAACACATATTGATATCAAGATTAAATTAATATCGTATACTCAAATCTGTTGTCCCAAAATCTTTGAAAAAAATCAAACTTATAGGTCAATGTAATAATAAGATATACATAGTTGTATTTTAGAACATTTCTTTGCAAAATGCAAGGAAACTAAAACCTATATATAGGGTACTTCCCGTTGACGTAGATTCTTGAAATTTGGCAAGAAGCAGCACAAATATAAGAATAAATCTGATTTTAATTATAACACAGAAAAAAATTATTTTTTATGTTTACAAACTTAACCTTGTAGTTGAAAGCCATACATCGGGTATGTAATGTAACCGCAAATTAAAGTTGGTTTTTCAATCGGACTTAAACTTTCAGTAGAGCATGATTTTAAGTATGTTAATTATTCATATTCTGTATGGAACCCTCGGTGCGCGCGTCCATCTCGTACTTGATCTGTTTTTTATCATACAGGATAAAGGGGAAGATGTCGGCATAGACTATTTAGAAACTTGGCGTGGTATGGAGGAAGCTCTGCGCTTGGGCCTCACTAAGTCGATAGGAGTATCTAACTTCAACCAGGAGCAACTGGAGCGGCTGCTGCAAGCTGCCAAGGTCAAACCTGTGGTCAACCAGGTTGAGGTGAGCTATTGTTTTACTATATAGTCTCCATTAACGTCACCATCTTTTAATTTATGGCCAGTCAACGCAAGAAAAAAATATAACCGTTTTTTTTATGTCCCATATTTTTATGATTTCAATAGGAAGAAATCTGAAATAAATTATAAATATTTAAATCTCATTGAAATCTCTTTTTTACGGTGACAAACTTATATTTACAATTAAAGCACAAATAAATTGTTTGGAAGATCATTTTTTCAACTGCAAAGTTAAGCTTGTATTTCAATTGAGCTTATATTTTCGTTAGAACATTATTTGGTGCTTATTACTTTTATTTGTGGTTTTCAGTATGTTAATTATTCATATTATTTACGGAATCATCGGTGCGGGAGTCCGACTCGCACTTGACCGTTTTTTTAAACATTTGGCCGGTTTGATTACTATGATTTAAGTTTAACTTTAACAAATCTTTTAATGCAGTTGAAAGTATTTTTTAATTATTTGTGTTGTCCAGATAAACCCGACCCTGACTCAGCACGAGCTGGTGGACTTCTGCAAGAAGCACGGCATCCAGCCCGTGGCGTACACTCCATTCGGTCTGTTGTCTGAAGCCAGGCCCGAGTTCAATGGGAAGGACACCATCAAAACCGATATCAAGTTAGGCGAGATCGCGGAGAAGTATGGCAAGAGTCGACTGCAGATTGCTCTCAAGTATTTAGTAAGTACTAGGTTTTATCTTCTAGATTAATGATAGACATTGGGCTTTCATCTCATCTGATGGTAAGTGACGGATAAGTTTATAGAATGGAAGCGTGCATACAGAGATGTCAGAAGATAAATGAACGTCAGCAATTCTACGAACTAACGAAAACGAACTAAGGTCACCGACATAGCTCGACGAGTCAGTGAGCTGAAGTGGCAATGGGTAGGCCACATCGCTCGAGTGGCGACCACGTACCGGGAAACGTCTACCTGGCCGTCCCCCTACTAGATGGACCGACGACCTGGTTAAGGTCGCGAGGAGTCGCTGGATGCAGGTGGCTCGGGACCGGTCGATGTGGCGTGCCATGAAGGAGGCCTATGTCCAGCAGTGGACGTTTCCCGGCTGATGATGAATAGGCTATTTCTGGGCAACTGAGAACAATCCTAGACCACATCTCTTAACATGAGATTGTGGTCAAATAAAATGTAAACAAAAATTTAACTTAACGATTTATTAAAACCCGTTTACAGTTAGTTTTTTGACGTAATAATGAAATGTAACCTCTTTCCCCAGCTGCAGCGGGGCATTGTGGTCCTGCCGAAGTCATTCACCAAGTCCCGCATTGAAGAGAACCTAGACCTCTTCGACTTTCAACTTACCGACCAAGAGATGGCGCTAGTGGACAGCTATAACATTAACCATAGATGCGTGCCCGGTACTTATTGGATAGATTTCAAATATTACCCGTTTCATTAACTAGGAAAATAATTGTAAAATACTAGCATGTAACAATGTAAATATCACAATATACTCTTAGAACAGCTGTAGTCATCACTGAATTTTGAAGTTTATTTATATAAATTTTAATAGAAGTGCCTTGCAAAAATAGTTATTTTTTTAAATCTCTCCGAATCAACATCAAAATTTTATCTTCATTAAAGATAACTGCACTTTGACTCTTTAAACAAAGGGTAGTAACAATTCTATGTGTGATATTTAATGGGTGATAAAATAATTAATGGGTTATTGAAAATATTAAAGAAATTTATTTAAAACAAACTTTTAAATAATATATTGTAAATTTGAAATGGGATCCGTAGCATAATTTCTAAAATTGAAATTCATATGCCCGAAATTTATAAAGACACATGTCCTAGTGCAGTTTTGATCGAAGGATCATATTTTAGAAAATCAATATTATTTAATACAAAATGCCCAATGAATGACAGACAATATACCTTGAAACTAAAGTAGAAAAAATGAATATAGATATCATGCTTATTAATTTCAATTTTAGATAAATTATGATACGGAACGATTTCAAATATGCGAATGGGTTCAAGTAGTTCAAACAATGTATTTGATTTATTGTAATATTTTATGTAATTGCAATATGTGCTGGTTTTTTGTTGCTTTAGTTGTAATTTGCCGTTGTCATGTTATTTGGTTCATAAAAAAGAGTAAAATATACTTTTATACATGCGTCTTTACTTAATAATTACTTTATGTATATCATTATCGCCTACGTGCATGTCCACTGCTGAACATAACTTTCCACATTCGTCCATGAGGATTCATGACTAACGAGCTTTCCTTGATTTGGCGTAATCACCATCATTGGCAGACGGATCGGTAATCGTCAGATGTTGTAATACCGTGGTAAACACTGTCTACTGAAATTCTTCCTTAGTTGTCTTGTAAGAAATCCATGGGTGGTCTAGCGAGATGAAATAATAGTACTATTAAAAAGGTTTTTCAAAATACCTCAGCGTCTAAAGATAAAAATCTTTAATAAGTGTTGCCAGTGATGACATCCTTTACTGTTGGTAGAAAAATCAAGCTCAAAATAACTTGGCTAGCTATAGAACGAGCATATGCATGTGGACGAGTGTGTCTGTTCCATGGGGAGGCCTATATTTAGCTTCAGCAACATTTCCTAGGTGATCTTACTTAACCTATCCAAACTTATCTAACGTCACTACAAAACTATATATATTCATGCCTAAATTCGCAATCCGGAACTATTAACTGTAACTTTATTTATTTATTTTATTTTTCTCTCAAAAGGAATATTATATTTCAACTAAAACTAACACAATTTTATTGCAAAATTTGTGTGAAACTAGACTAAACTAAGTAAAAGCCTTAGGGCCCCAGGTCACCCTGTTGCAAATACACAACAGAAAAAAGAATTCATACTTCTAGGATGGGTGACTTATTATCTCAGTGGCGCCATCTAGTGGTGATTTTCGAGAAAGCCCTCTTAGCTATCGCCATATACCCGTACTGTGTCTTTAACGGCGTCTTTATTGTTTCTCGTTGACGTTCACCAGAAGCGTGTAGTACGAAAACGATGTCTTAATTATCTGAAATAAAATAATTTTCTTATACACAATACACTATTTTATAAATGATAAATTATATATTTTTTAACGTTATCCCCCTCCTAATGCGTCCATACTAAATTTCTGTTGCCATAATCTTTTTTAATAGAATAGCTGGCTTTAATAAGTAATTACCGAAATTATAGTGTCGCGAAATAAATATCATTAATTTACAACTTTACAGTTAGCTACAATAGCAGTTACGCAGCTAATGGTTCATAGATGGCGCTTTGAACAATAATCGGAAAAAAGTGTTTAAAATGTAAATTGTGATTCACTGTGAAGTTGTATGTTAATGATACTCATTTCACGACATCACAATCTAATGTCTGATTTTTAGATAAGTAATGCACAAATCCATCTATTATATTTTAAAAGATTATGGCAACAGAAATTTAGTATGAAACTTTGATGGAGGTGGATCGCCTTAAGCTATTTAACAGAATTGCTTTCACATATGATTTAAATACCAATACAAATTTGTTCGGTTGTAAACTATACCAGTGCATCTACCATGAGTTTGCGCATTCGATAACGTGTATCGTTAACTATCGCTCTGTCCTTGTCACGCGCATCTCGACTGAGCAGCATTTCCGATGGTATTCGATATACGTTATAGACTACGTAAACTCATGGTAGATGCACTGGATAAAATATACGCCCATATGAAATATACACGCTGTATTGTATACATACCACAACAAAAGTATGCAAGTCCATTGGCAGGAACCCTCCGGCGCGCACTACGACAGGCCTCTTGTTTGCCAGCAGGAGGTTTATCAGCAACACGCGCGGACGCACGCCTATAGTGTGCCATGCGCTCTGGTAAGCTGCCGTCGACACGCGGGCTGCCTGAAGATCATATTACAGTACACACAGTTCTATATATACACAGTTATATACTCGTATCAATTGCAACTGTACCTCTCCCTAAGTTTTACGAATTAAATAAATTAGTTTGAAGAAAAAAAAGGCGTCACAATAATTATGGTACTACGTACAGAACGGACGTTAACCGCCTCCCACCGATCCGCGATACCTCACCTCTCCCCGCAAGAAAGTGACCCGCTCAAGGATTTGCCGCCTCCGAGGCGGGTTCTATTCCCAGTGGGACTGAGCAGTGGGAGTACCTATCGATACTCGGTTTGCTACCACCATGTTATCTAAGTCTGCTGCCAAACAGCATTGCATTGCACTATCGTGCTCCGGTATGAAAGGTAGCAGAGCCAGCGCCTCTTTAGGTTGAGGCTTCTAGGTGAGCACACTTACCACCCAACGGCCTTATCGTTACTTACCATCAGGTGAGATGAAAGCCAAGTGCAAACCCATTATAAATATAAAAAGGATCGGTAATATGGCCCGCTAGTATCATGCGCGTGTATACAAACGTCATCCGTTCGATATATGGGATTAGGAACCAATATCACGACATTTGTTTGAAGTGTCCGGCCTATGATACAATTGCACTTGACGGAAGCTTGTACTTCTTTATATATTTTATCCCCAAACGCAAATAGAGCTGTTTTGGGGTGATACCATTGTCTAGATCTGTTTGTGAATGTCTATGGCAATAAGCTCCCAATTTAAATGTTTTTTAAATGTATATTGGATACACCACCACTATGGTGCTAGACTTAGATAACATAGAGGTAATTAACTAGCCGGATATATTAAATGCTACCCACAAATAAAACCGAGTACTGATAGGTACTCCTACTTGGAGTCGAACCTGGGACCTCCGCATTTTTATTCCAAACGTTTAGCCACTAGGCTACGGAGGCAGGTAATCATTCTTTCTTATAGGCACACGATGTGAAAACCCCACGTCATTACGCTGAATGAAATTACCTGCAGGATGATCTGATTCCCATAGTAGCAATACACGAAGATGTCCAGTGCAACCGCTGCCAGGTACTCCACCGTTATCATGTCGAATTTCTACAAATGAAATATCAATTTATACATTAACAAAGTATCAATAAGTAGAAAATAGCCACGGTAAATCAGTTGGGTAGAGCGTCAGTCCTTGAACAATCGAGGTTTGGGTTCGATCCTGGATCGTACCAATCAGTTCCAATTTGGTATTTATGTAGGAATGATAAAATCATTACCATGGTATTTTCGGTGAAAGAAAACATCGTGAGGAAACCTGCACACTCCTGGGAAGAAATTCGAAAGTGTATGTGAAGTCTACCAATCCGCACTGGGCCCGCGTGGTGGACTACGACCGTGGCCCATACTCTCTCTGTAGGAAAGCAGGTCTGAGTCCCTGCAGTAGGGACATATAGGCTGTTGTTGATGATGATATTAACGTACACAAATACGACGATCTTCATCACTTACCATTAACAGAATTATTCGAAGATGTCCACAAAATCTAGACAAACACCTGATACAATGTTCTTTCTTAACATCTTACCAAAGTAGCAGCATAGAGAAGAGTACACAGATAAATGGTGACTTGCACCACTCTGAGCACCAGCAATGGTGACACGAATCGTTCGAACATGTCCTTGTATACTTTGACCACTTGAGAGAGTCGGGCGCAGTCTCGGAGCGCGATACACGTAGCATCGTCGTACTGACCGCTGTAGATGTCTGTGAGAAGAACAAAGGAGGTGTCAGCGTCAAATGTCATTTTATTGACGCCATCTTTGTTTTCAACGTTAAGTCTTACCTGTTTCGTGCGTTTTATATGTTTTTGTACAAATAAACTAAACCAAAATATACAAAAATGTTAACTTAATCACTTTTAGTTAATAATGGCCATTTTACATTATAAGTGTACAAGCCCAGGCCAGGGCTACAAATATTCGCGGAACGTGTCATTTGGGCATTAAAACTTTTTTGTTAGCATCACTCAAACGATATATGTTCTCTTTTCAACCGAAGGTTGGACAAAAAACTAGGAGGTTTTCAATTCTACTTTGATGATTTATTTTTGTTTGGTAGATCATACTTCAGAGATGGTCCCATATAAATTTTAACGACATTGATTTAGCGTTTTAACAGCCAGTAAACGTCCACTGCTGGACATAGGTCTCCTCCATGGTATGTCACATTGACCGGTCCCGAGCCACTTGCATCCAGCGACTCCCTACTAGGTCGTCGGTCCATCTAGTAGGGGGACGGCCTGGTAGACGTTTCCCGGTACGTGGTCGCCACTCGTGAACTCTTACTCCCCATCGGTTATCGGTTCTTCGAGCGATGTGGCCTGCCCATTGCCACTTCAGCTCACTGACTCGTCGAGCTTTGTCGGTGACCTTAGTTCGTCTACGGATTGCCTCATTCTGGATTGAGATTGAGAAAATCAACAAAAAGAAAATATATACCTAGATGATTCTACCTCTAAGGGTGAACATTTTCGAGGATGACGGCTGTATACTTTTAGGGCAGTTAAAATCGGTTCTCTAGTTCTTTTTGACCGCGTTAATTACATGAAACTAGAAACGTCACTCACCAAAGTTTGTAGTCTTATTCAGCAGTCGATTTTTCTGAAAAACAAATTATTGGAACACTAGGTTTTTGTTTGCAGCTACCCGCTGGATCTACATACCTACTTGATTGGGCCTGTGTTGTTTTCTGGCCCTTCAACTATGCCTAATACAAAAAATCAAGTCATTTTTACCCTTCGTTACGATGGATGGAACGAAAAAGTAATCAACTTACTTTTGCCTTATAATATTACGAGCCATAGCTAAGAAGCTATAGTAGCCCAGTTGAGTAGAGGGTTAGTCCTCGAATAATAGAGGTCTGGGTTCAATCTTGGCTCCGTACCAATGAGTTCCAATTTGTTATTTGGAATTTATGTACGTCTGATAAAAATCATTACCATTGGCTTCTCGGTAAAGGAAAACATCGTGAGGAAACCAGCACACTCCTGAGAAGAAATTCAAAGGTGTGTGTGAAGTCTACCAATCCGCTCTGGTCCCGCGTGGTGGACGATGGTCCATACACTCTCTGTAGGAGAGTAGGCCTGAGACCCTGCAGTGGAGACATACGAGTATACAGGCTGTTTATAGTAATGGATACGAGTAAATCCCTAATAATTTCGAGTAAAATTACGTAAGGATTTTCCGAAGTTCCACCCCTAAGGGGTAGAAAAAGGGTATATTGCTATTTATGGTTAAACCACTAAAGCTCCTTGTAAACATCGATTTATTTGATAATTTAGAAAACTGTTGAGAAAAGAATATTCACGCGGGCAAACCTGCAGACGACCTACTCTATAAATTAATCGATAGGAATTTTAAAATTTATGACGAGGCTGATGGTAAGTGACGACAAGGCTGACGGACGGAAAACCAAATGAGGCGCTGGCTTTGCTACCTTTCATACCAGAACACGACATTCCTATTAACACAGAGTTAGGTTACAAACACTGCCCTACCACCAACCGAGCCGCATACCGATAAGTTCCCCCACTGGAAATCGGACCTGGCACCTTTGGCTTGTAATTCCGAGCGCGTAGCCACCGAGGCGGTAAAAAACTTAAGGTCCTCTTGCATCCATCTACGTTTGTGAACAGTATGGGATAAGATACATTTCAAAATTGGAATAGCTTTTTGCACACATTACTCAGACATGCAAAAGATCATATACTCGTACTTAAGTTTCCATCTATAAAGCATATTCCTTTAGTCAACAGGATGTGTGGCAGGGGTACTCCCCGTCTAAAACCGAAATGACACGACACATAAGACCTGCCTCCTTGTTATCATAATGATATTCTGTCTCAGTCATCTCAGCACTGTTGTAGATATAGCTGTTCTCTTCGTCGCACCGCACGTCAGCATGCGCGTGCGCAACGGCCGAGTGTTCCGCGCCGCCCCGCAGCAGTGCTGTGTATCGTACGTTGCGGAGACTGCAGCAGAGGAGGTCCAGCTGACCGCAGAGCAGGATAGAGTTGGCTGCGAACAATACTCCTGGAAGCACAGGTATCAATAAATAAAAACGAGGCAAGTGCGAATCGGACTCGCGCACCGAGGGTTCCGTACATAATTGTTATTATAAATATGCGGTAATATGCACCCAATAATACTCCACCGAAAATGTAAGTCAGATTTACATACCCGATGTATGGCTTTCATGAGGGAGGCCTATGTCCAGCAGTTGACGGATTCCGGCTGTTTTTATGTTTGTAAACATAAAAAAGCTATTTTTACTGTGTTATAATTTTAAAAATCCGGTTTTCAGATTTATTCCTATGGTTGTGTTGTAAGATCTTGCTTCTTGCCAAATTTCAGGATTCTAGGTCAACGGGAAGTACCCTATAGGTTTGGTTCCCTTGCATTTTGTATGGCAAATGGTTTAAAATACAGCTATATATTATTATTGCGTTGACCTATAAGTTTCATTTTTTCACTGATCCAAGGGACCGCAGACTTGAGTATTCTATATTAATTTCAATTTAATAGCTCCACGCGTTCCTGAGAAAAAGGGATTTGACAGACAGACGGAAAACAGAGTTATCCTATACTCGTAAGTGCTAGCGCGCACTGCGGTGCGGCGAGTTGCGGTTGCGGTTTTCAGATCGGTGAGGTTTTTCTGCCGCAGTGCGCGGGGTTTGATTTGAAACTGTGGCAAATCACATATTTTTTAGCCGCACCGGCTGCTGCCGCAGTGCGCGCAGGCTCTAAGCGTTACTTTTTCCCTCTTGAGGTACGGAACCCTAAAAATTGCTAGGGCTGCCATTAATTGGGCGTGAAATCGAGGTACCAAGAAGATCCAATTACCTAATTGTCCCATAGCGAGCCCTACTAATACTTGGCCCACCAACTGTCGTGAGAATAACATAACAAAGACTGGAATGCTCGTGATATCCTTGTAGAACCACTGTTGAAGAGGCTGCTTTGTCAACACTGCGAAGTAAAACAACAACTTAGAAGTTCCGTAGGTATAATCTTTTACATGGCAAAATAATTAAAAAGCTGGAGTGCCATTAAAATCAAAATTATGCAAACTAGAGGTTGTAAGGATGGTTGTCCAATTTCAATACTTACTATGAACAATAACTGGCATGATTACATACATCAAAACACTGAACATCGTGCAAGCCGTATAGATGTAACTGAAACTCTTGGCCGCTTTGCAGCTATCTCTCATCGTCATATTTGTAAGCCCGTTCGCTGATCTATACTTAAAGTTGTCATTTATATATTCAACCAGTCGGTATAACTCCTGCTTGTTCAGAGCGAAATACGCAACAATTGCGACCGAGACGAAAGGAGGGAGACCGTCGGCAATTTTGTCCAAATTGTCCATTATATTTGTCCAATTAATGTATAAATTAACAATCAAAGAAATCGGTATGTTGGTAAGTAGGAACAGGACAATGCACAAGTATATGTGGTTTATGAAAGTCTGGTAGCCGGTTTTGGGTTTCGGAAACCAATCCCAGCAACCTACGATTTGTAAAGGTAGGATAAGGAAATGTAAATAATCTGCAGGTTTTTCGGTATCCAAACTGGATCGCATTTTCTGTTTTACCATTTTTGGTGTCTTCAATAAGTGTTAAATAAAGTAGAGCTGACTGAATACTGTGCAAGAAGGGTTGATATCATAAAGGATTTTATTCTCGTAAGGAAAACTTTGCTGAGGTTTTCCAATGAAATATTTAAATCGATCTATGAATGCCATTTGAAAATCTGTTTGTCCATGAAAACAATTTTTTAACATTTTTGACTAGTTCTATACCTACATACATACGTATGTTAAGTAACAACTGTGAGGTAGATTATAAAATAATAATTGGTTTCAATGTTTGATTATAGAACTCTACGAACGGGAAGTTTCTAATCTCTAAGCTACTCCATAGTACATATATGCTTTAGGATTGCAAAAGTATTTGTGATATGGCAAGGCTGATCTCCAGCAGTAGCTTAATGCGGTTGGAAATGATAATTTTGACTGCAATAAAATTATGATTCAAATATTTCTCCGAAACCTGGTGATAATATTTCCTATACCTACTGAAAAAATGGGACATCAAACGAAGCCGCGTTTGTTTTTCTTTTTTCGATTTGACATAGATTCTGTTGGTCTTATTTTTAACCGACTTCAAAAAAGGAGGAGGTTCTGACGGATATGTTTTTTTAAATGTTTGTTACCCCAGAAGTTTTGACTGATGACCCGATTTGGATGATTCTTTTTTTATTTGAAAGGTAGTGCTTCCAGTGTGGTCCCATTTTGACAGTGTGGCATTCATGAGTAAACGATATAAATCTTAAATTTGCCTTAATAAAAGTAGACTGTTAGCGCAACTGAAGTCGGTTCCCAGTTCTTTTTGAATGCATTTACTTTTCATCCAAGTATTCCCAGATCGTGATTTCACATAGACAAAGTTGCGGGTAAAAGCAAGTTCATTAAGCAGCATTCATATTTTAAAACTAGAGTTTAATAATTGCAGTTTAACAAATCTAATTAAGTAGGCAATTACAGTTAACTACAGTTCACAAATGTTTAGCATTGTTAAACAGTTATCGGCGAAGTTGGGCAGTAGTAAATGAATTGACGATGTTAATTACTATTGACGGACCATTTTATGTTATATTTTAAAGGGATATATAAAACTTTAAAGGGATATAAAAGTCAGTCGCTTATAAACATTCCTCTCCATGCCATAACCAATGTACATGCGTATAATTTCCATTAAGATAGGTTAAACCGTTCAGTCCTGAAAAGACAACATACCCAAAGCTAGGTAACTTGCAAAAGTTTTACTAAAACATTCAACAAATTCAGCTACACAATGGGATGTTTCATCAAACTTTGTTTACTTGAACATTGTGTTAGTTTTACGTTCGCAAAGAAAAAGGTAAAGTTGGGTGTGACGTGTAAAAAGCTTTAGATGTAGTTAATATATTGGTCAATTATTTTTTATGGAAAAATATACACAAATAATTAGCAAAAAAAAAACTAGCTCGAAATAAAAAAAATATTTTACATTTTACTTTGTAATTACATTGTGGAGATGTTTTAGTAAGGGGTCACTAAAAACCTTTTTTACGAGATAACTAAAAAATATTGTTAAGTTTCATACATTATTTACTTCAATTCGCAGACGTGACGTCACTCCTAGGTAACGATTTGTATGGAGCGTTTTTGTACCGCATGAATCACTTCTCGTCGGGTTATATTAGGAAAACTATAAGTCGTATCGAAAAATCTTTTTCAAGGCTATTGATATTTTCACACGGTCTCTAAGTGCAAAGCGTCATATTTGATTTAATTAAAATTAACACAATATCCCAGTAGCGATATTAAAACTTGATTTTATGAGTGTATTTTAAGAAAACATTTGAGCAAATCGGTAATTCACACAGGGACACTAAATAACAAAACAAAAAATGTCCATCAAAATTTATTCCATCAAAAACAATTAAATAAATAGAAAAATTGTCAACGTTAATTCGTAAAATAAATATAAATTCATTAGAGAGTAAAAATAGATTTAGAAAAAATAATGAATGTAAAGTACATAAAAGTAAATACATTAAAAACATCTAGAAAATAGAATGTACATAATAAAAGACAATATTTAGTAAATATGGAAACAAGTATAGTTATCAAAAATGTGGAATGTCCGAAGAAAACTAGAGGAGCCGATAAAATGCGAGGAGGAGAGACTGCGTCAATTGATACTATTAATATTGTCGCTATTAAATAATTTATTGAAAAACAACGTCTAATTACTATGTTTATAGCATCAAATTATATAAGAATTATTAACAATCTATCAATATCAATCAAATTTTTTCTAAACCCCAAGACAGCAGAAGGGGTGAGAGCAAATTTGTGAATATATGTAGTATTTAAAATATCACTACAGTATTAAAAAATCAGAACAAATTTTTTCATTTTTGGAACGCACCAGAAATTTTCCGTTCCAAAATAACGACAATACTATTAAAACTCTTGCATTTATATACTATTACTGCGTGTCCTTTTATAATATGGTCTTAAAATAAAATATTAAGGCCCACTCTAGAACTCTTCAATAAAATTCAAATAACAGTTAAAACTTATGTGTAAAAATACAAGAAAGACGTATATACTCGTGACAGTAAAATTCGTAATAACATGTAAAGAAAATGCGATATGTAACAATATAAAATAATCGTGCATCACGTACTTCATAATATTAATATTAAATACAAGATGAGTTTATTTGCTTATCAATTTTGGATCAATATTATTTCTACATAAAAACTGTATCCATGACTAGTTTGTTCACGAAAATATCATGATCCAAGAAAAATAATCAAACCTTATACAACTCATTAATTCATTGTCTGAATTCATATAACTTTCATACAAACAGTTTAAATAATTAAATAAATTATTTTATGAAAATTAGTTGCAAAACATATTCGTTTTATTTGTCAATATATCTAATGTTAACATTTTTATACATACAATAAATATATTTAAAAAAAGTTAATACAAGAAATATTTATCGTTAACGAAAGTAATTATTCTTCAATTTTTAATAAATTAACAATCATGTTGCATCAATTTCAGTATCAACAACTATTACCAAATAAAAACATATTCCGTTTGTTTATTTCCAGATTTTCCTATCACATAACTTCCTGTTATGTCCTGACACATCAAAATTAAGAGAAACATAAACAAATAAAAATAGAGAGAGATAAAGATAGAGAGAAGTTATTATGAAACGAATATACATTAATGAAATATAACTTTCTCCTGTGTATAACCCTAAATATAAATGTCAATGAATAAAAATCAATAATAAAATAGAACATTAAACAACAACACATATAACAATTAATTGCGATTCTGTAAGCTCCTACAAAAATATAAACTACCGTCCATTCGTTGCATGTTAAAAAAATTTAACATTTCATTATTTCAAAATTCATTTTGATTTAATATCTACAATACCTCTTAAGATATGTTTAAGGAATATTTAAAAACTGATTTTTCATTAAAACCATGGTTTTGAAACACTTCTTAAATAAATAAGCATGGACCTCTTATTTTAAGATCCACAATTTTAACAATTCTGCACCCGTTTCTTTAGACTGAAATGTTCTTAGTAAACCAAAAATCTTCTTTGAATGTGAAAAAAGATTTGTAGCTGCTATTATCGTAGTTCTGTTTTAAATTTCTAGATCTCAACAACAAATATTAAAATTATTTAGAGTACATACGGCTATATACTTACAATATAAGCTCTTCCGATACCGGGAAGTAAATACAATAAGAGGTCAGCTTATAGTGGAAATATATAGCTTGATTGATATGCAGCTGTGCATACGATCTGGCTAAGCTATTATATGACATGGGGCCAAGTCTATTCGTAAAAATATTATTTAAAATGATATCTTTTGTTTACCAAGACTTGAGCAGAATCAAATACCGGAGCTCGGAGACTGAAATATCACATTTTTAATGTAGCGGGAGCATATCCTATGTTTTTAATATAAAACATTTGGGTTATATAACACATCCAGGTTGTTTAATTTGTTGTATTCGTTTGGGTAAAAGAAACATTATCACATTGTATTCCCAAAAGTTACGTGCCTGCGTAAAAAATCAACCAAGAGGATGTCACAACACCAAAATTGCTTTTTAGAGTCCTGTGTAAATTGTGCATCTTAGAATGAGAGATCCATGCACATATATGTACAATTGTACATTTATCGATAATCAAAAATATTCTTTTCTAACAATGGCTTAGTATTTTATAAAATGTTGTGGACGGGCAATAACACTTAATGTTTTGGTGCAAATACATTTCCCTACGATATCATACTCTTGAAAGAAACTCTCTGATAACTATTTAGCACCCTGAGCAGAAAAATGACTCGCAAGCGAAGGGAAAAATAGTAGATTATTCAACGACGGGATACATCTTCATCTTTAGAGTCCTAGAGAGTAGATCCTTAGTGCGACAATGTCGCTCTTTTATACATTTTCTATATTTATCCGAAAATCTACACTATAATATCAAAAACCAAGCCGGACTTTTGTAGTCATTATCGGTTTACGGTTTATTGATACATTATGGATTCATGTTTAAATTTTGTGTACTTACAAATTATTATTTTGAACCGCCTAAAGTGGTCACTTTTCCCTGTTTTATTGATAGCACAATCGATATAATATCCATTCATGATGTAACGCTACGCCGTATACCGGCAGTGACTACAAAAAGTCCGGCTTGGTTTTTGAAATTATTTTGTTATTATTGTCAAATGTAGAAAAGAGCGAATAAGGGCGCCACTGTCACTGCATGGACTCTTAAGTCACGGGCGTCATATAGAATCCCGAGCAGCGAGCATACCGAAGAATTATAGAGTTAGCTCACGAGCGAAGCGAGGGAGGTAAAGACTAGTACCCGGAGTGGAGCAAGCGATTAAAGCTCGCTCAAGGCGAAGACAGTTCTATTCTCGAGGCAAATATTCTGCTTTTAATACCTTATGCGAGACAACAATTAGCAAGTCTTGTAAGAACAAAGCTTTAGAATACCCATAAATGTTATTGTTGTACTAATTTATCAATTAAAAGTGAAAATGATGTTTACTACATTAGCTGAGGGCCCCTGGGCAAAATTAAATTGGGGCCCTATTTAAACTACTAATATGTTAAAGGTGGAATCTACTTCATCACATGGCATAATAAATCTTTTATAGTTACGTTTCTTTTAAGGAATCCATGTCAACCCTCAAATAATATTTGAAATAATTGATTTTAAGCATTTAACGATGGAAGAAGTTTTCTTGGATACATCAACGGAACTGTCCAAGGCCCCGCCTAGACATATGATATCTACACCACAAAATATAACCACGAACATTGTACAATATGACAACTGCGCTACGGAGGCCGGTCTCAAAGGTAAAAGTTTTCATACTAGTTTTTTTTTCGTTTTGAAGTCCCAAATTCAAATCGCATTACGCCCTTGAGAATAATGTAATTTAGTACAATTTTATCTAGTACTTAATCTGTGAATTTTATTCCCCATCAGGCTAAATGAATTGCTTTAGGGTCGCTTCAGAACAAGGCTATTAATGTGATTTCATGCACGACATCATGCAGTTTCTAGGAATCAAAGACGCCATTTTGGAAAAAGTCCGCCATCTTGACTCCAAAGAGAGAAAACGTGCTTTTGGTTTCTTCAATAAGCGCAGAGTTATTACGTAGAAACCGATTGTAGTATCTCTCACGCTCTGCCAGAAAATTCGTAGAACATTAACAAAATTGTATTCGACGACGTAACCTTATTTCCTACAAAAGTTATATGTGGTCTATCAGAGAGTTTCCAATAACAAATATGCACCTAAGTAAGCATATGCTTAACAACAATACTCCTAGAGTAATTAATCACTCTTGAAATTCACTTCATTTTACACAACAAACTCTATCAAACAGTGCACTAAACCATCTAGATATGCCGCCCGTCCGATCACAGCTTACTTCCACACGAAGTTGAATACATCCATGATGGAGTCGTATATAGCGAACGTGATCGCTACGTCGAACACTACTCTACTAAGTCTAGGGACGGTACCCTTGTAGAAGGCCAGGGGTCCTTCCTGCTGCCACGTCTTGATGAAACAGTCAAGTGTGCTCTTATATTTCTTCGCTTCTAGACCTTGCATTCGAGTTTTAACCACGTCTATTGGTGTGTTACCGAATACTGATGCAGCACCTGAAATTTGAAAAGTATTTTTTAGCTTACGTCAAACAAGGCTATTCTCAAAAATAAAGACAATGCATTGTCAATCGTCTTGATAAATGCTACAGCGCAAAGTTTGCAAGAGAGAGCACTTTCTTCTCTTTCTTAATACTAAAATCCTTTAAGAAAGAAAAAAGAAAGAAAGAATGCCACAACCTAACAAACACCTAAACTACCTACATGTATCTATAGGAGACAGTAATGTTTGCAGAGTCTGTAAAGATGTAGACACCTATCCACATCCTGTGTCACTCCAATGCACTCCATCACAGTAGATAAAAGTAACTTGGAGGGCATATCGTCACGCCAGACGCTATTAAGGTGTCCACCCCTAAATAGATCGACCTATATAATATATGATCGAAGTGCTTTAACTACAAGGAGTCACAATAGATCTATCAAGGTCGCAGTGAGTGTTTGGGCCTGGTGGACTACCCCCTTGTCTCAAATAATAATAAAATACGTCGTCAATTCAATAGCCGTTACAGAAAAAACAAACAAAAACACCGTTTTATTTTGCACCAAATCTCATATTTACAACAACTTTCTCTCATCTTTTTGAGTCATTTTTGGAGTGACGCTTTTATTCAGTGGATGAATAAATTATAGCTTCTATTCCGTCTTAATAAATATTATAATATGGAATAGACAACATTAGTCAATAAATATTTATTCAAGACCAATGAATGTCATTCATTTAGATTTTGCTGCTTATCAAAATAAGTACACGTTCATAATGATGTAGTAAATTGTTATCTATCATTATCAGTATGACACAACAACGTGGAAATATATATGTTACTATGCTTGGCAATTGATGGAGATGCGCGCACTGCGGTTGTTCAACCGCAAACAACCCCATGCGGCTAAAAAATCTGTGATTTGCCACAGATTCGTTGCGGTGCGACGCCGCACAGTGTGTTTGCATCATAGGAACTTGTATCAAACCCCGCGCATTGCGGCAGAAAAACCGTACCGGTTTGAAACCAGATTGTGATATCGCGAAATGAGTATCATTAACATACAATCACAATTTTCATTTCAATTTTTTTCGATTATTGTTCAAAGCGCCATCTATGAACCATTAGCTGCGTAACTGTTATTGTAGCTAACTATAAAGTTGTAAATTAATGATATGTATTGCGCGACGGTATAATTTCATCTCCTATTTTAGGTAGTTACTTATCAAAGCCAGCTATTCTATTTTAAAAGATTATGTCAACAGAAATTTAGTATGGAAGCATTAGGAGAGGGAGAACGTTAACTGTTTTGTGGATAATAAGCGCATACAATCGATATGAAAAATTAGGTTGTTACAGTTTCAGTCTACCCGTATAAATAGTCTTATGTCATTTTAATTTCTTATTTGTTTAATATTGTTCATTGTCTCTAAATATATATGGCTGAAAATCAGTGTTGTGCAGCATGCTGCATGACGGGTGCTGAGACAGCTCCTGCCACAGAACCTTTTCATTTTAATGTGTAATCATAGTAATGTGTAAATGTTTGAATTAGTTTTATTTATGTGTGTGTGTGTTTGTATGTGTAATTTGTCTGTGGCAAATAAATGGTTTAAATGGTTTAAATATGTCAATTTATGATGAATTGATGATGTATGACCCAATATTGATAAGATCACAGCACCTGCGCGGCTCACGTGATAACCACGCGGAAATTATCTTTTATTAATCAGTCATTATCAAATAATCGCTGTGATGGGGATCTTGTTGTGTTGCCATAGAGATTTATTTTCGTCGAAAGCAAAAATGTATTGTGACACTTTAGCAATTTAGCATGTTCAAATATGAGTCTCAATCACAGATTTTCATAATTTTGGTTGTTGATAATATTTAATTTTGTTTATTGGTTCGATAATTATATAGATTTTTCGTCGATTCAGGTTTTAAAAAAATTTCAAAATGGCGGAGGTATGGCGGGGTTTAAGACGTAAAAAATACATTTCAGACATTTTGTAAAATTACATAAAACTTTTTTGTTACCCTTATTGTTTGTTACCCTATATGACTTAAAGGGATCGGGTGTGTGAAGAGTAAGCAAATAATGGAAAAAATATTTTAGTTTTCAAGGTATGCGGTTTGTTTCAAAGACTCGCGAGGTCTACAGCTCACCGAGCCACCACTATTGTCTAAATAAAACACTGTATTGACTTAGTTCTGACAACGGTATCTATGAGAAAACTATATAAATCTTAAATTTGCCTTAATAAAAGTAGACTGTTAGGGCAATTGAAGTCGGTTTCCAGTTCTTTTTAACGCATTTACTTGTTTCATTCAAAGTGGCAAGTGTGATTCTTATCTTTACCCAAAGTTCTCTTATTCTAGACGTTTACCATTGTCATCTACGGCACTTACCATATAGCATATATAGTTGTCCTAGAATAGTATATAAGCTTTGTCCTAGAATAAATAAAAGCTGATGCACGTTGGCAGAATTTTCGCAATGAGTTACTGAGCGGTATCTACAGCACTCTCCCTTATCGGACTATCTCCAAAGGTCGGCGTGAATCATTTGATAACTCGTCCGATACAAATCATGTTTCACAAACGTGATACTTCGATCGATATTGGTACAAATAAAAGTTTATACAACGCCCGGTTCGATCGCCATTTGTGAAACTGTTTGGAGTTGCTTAGATAAATAAGACACTGATTGTTCTGTCGCGAGACGAATCAAGTAAATAGGCACCTTCTAGACCAACACGTAACATCGTCAAATTCATCGTCACTTACCATCAGGTGAGATTGAGGTCAAGTGTTGGTCTATCTTTAATAAAAAAAAATCTTATTTTGTACCTGTATCTTATGTATGAATATACTAGTCGATTCTAGTCATTCGCCGATAGATGACGCTAGTATTAGTCTAAATGGCGATAGCGGTGTTGTCGCCCAGCAATGACCTTCATTTAATATTAAATCAGACTTAGCCACAGAACCAGTTGTTTCATTATAACGGGGTATCACTTAAGGGGATTCCATCGGGAATTTTCGTGGTCCTTCGAGGCGGATTCGACTCAAAATCTTGAAACCTACCTGCAACTCCACCGAACATGAGCACGATGTACTTGGGCACTGGCTTGTTGCGGTCGCCGGCCTTGTACCAGTCACGCAACGACTCCATCACGTAGAACCGGATGGCCTGGTTGCTGCCCTGCTTCATCACCGTCGCCGACACACCCTTGTACACCCCGCCCAAACCTGCCGAACAGCATTGTTTGATGACGCCATATTAAATTCAAAGATCTGAAGCAGCTGAAGAAGGTATTTTTGATTCGCTCGTGTGACGATACTGTATTGTCACGTAAGTCACGATCGATTCCGAGTTTCATGAAAACAGGTTTTGCTTGAAATGTTTAATCCATTTCACTCAGAAAAATAAAACCGGTAATTATAGAAAATAGTTAAACTAGAAAATCAAGTCAATTTAATCATTCGCTTGAATTGATAAAACCGGTAATTCGCTCAACGAAAACTGAACACAAAGTACTCATGTAACGCCAGTGTTCGACGTTGACGTTTAGTCTGTCGCTCTCGCCCAGCAAAGAGTAGTAGAGACCACTCGTTTCAAAAGAGCGATTCAGAAAATCGGTAGGAATCAAACGCTCGTGTCGCGTCGAGCCAATCAAAAATAGAGTTCCCGCACGCTAGAGCTTCGTTTACAATAGCTATCTATCTAACCGCTTCAGTGGCCCAATGTCTACATGCTTGAACTTACAAACCTTAGATACCGGGTTCGATTCCCAGTGGGCTACCAAAAGGTACCCCTACTCGGTTTAGTTGGTGGCAGGGCATTTTCTATGTCCGCCTGACTAGCTACTACCATGTTATTTAAATCTGCCTTCAAACCGCAGTGTTAATAGTAGTGATGCAACGAATACGAATAGGAATATTCGTATTCGCCGAATATCAACTTATTAACGAATATTCGTATTCGCCAAATATCGTGATGATATTCGTAAAGATACTTTTCTACTTTTGAAATAGCATGGTTAGCAATCGGAACGTCGAACCTACTCGATTAATGAATTTAAACTTTCGTTTGTGTATCCGAACACATTCCCAATTTAAAAAAAATATGCGCAGAATTTTTTTTCGATTAAACCATCTACTGTGGCCTCAGAACGAATTTTTTCTACCGCTAGAAATATTCAAACCGACAAAAGAAATCGTCTGCACTTTCGCACGTCACTTTACAGAAACTTTGTTTTTTAAATAAAAATTTGTCTAATGTGAATTTTAATTACTGAATAAAGCTCTACATTTTACGTTGATTGGATATGGTTTTTTTATTGCTTTGCTTATAACATTTTCATTTATTCGTATTCGTATTCGCCCAATATTAAAGTCATTATTCGTATTCGTAAAAGTGGTATTCGTTGCATCACTAGTTAATAGCACTGTTGTGTTTCGGTAACTCGAGGCTTCATGGTGTCCACGCTTACCAGCCAACGTTCTTATCATCACTTACCATCAGGTACGCATGTATATACCTCTACATACAAAATCTGTCACAATTACCTTCTTCTCTAACGATAGTCCTGACACCATGGAAGAACCCCTTGAATCGAGGCTTCTCCATCCTCATGTCGTTGATGAACTTCACCTTGACTGTCTCCATGGGTGTGACCGCGAAAATAGCCTCCGCCACGCCCGCGGTCAGACCGCACGCGAGCTTCCCGTACGTAGACAGCGTGCCGTCCTCCGTCACCATGTAGAGACGAGCCTGCTCGAATACACCGAATCTGTTGAGCAACGAATACTGTTGGGAAAAAATATATAGACAAAGGAACTTCATTCGCTACCACCAAAGATATTTGATTATATACAGGGTGGTCCAAAATGTGACGTCCAAAAAATTTTTTTAGATTCCTTACACCTGGGTGTATCCGAAAATACCCCATGTATGTTCCGCGATTTTTTGTAGTTTAGAAGTTATGATTTTTTAAATGTATATTTCGAATTTTCTGCCGGAGCGACTTAAAATAATCGTAACTTGTTTAATAGTAAGGTTTTTTTATTTATTTTTTCTCGAAAGTGATCGTCTTGAATCACCCTTTCTACTTTATTATCAACTACACAACGTTATTCATTACAAGTTACCGAAAAAAGGGATGAAAGTAAAAATTTTAGGTTTGAGTTGAACGGAGCCAAATTTTCAAAAATTTCTTAATAATACAAAGTTAATGTTTCATTGGTTCAAACTAATTTTAAAAACTCCAGCAGTTTGTCAGCTTACCAAATAATAATAAAAAAGTTGTTCTTAATAGGCGATTTTACGACGAAATTGGCTTCAGAACTTAGTTAGGTGAGAATGCATAAAAAAAAAATGTTGTCGTAAAAAATGTTTAAGCTTATTTTTTTTTTCATTTTTATGGCCTACATTAGCAAGGCATCAAAAGCATTCAAATAATCTCAAATTGAACGATCAGTGACACATTTCATTTTCTGTTTTTAGACATGAAATTATGAAAGCTAGAATTAAACCAAAATCTACTTCAAGGCCAATCACACACAATGACACAAAGCAATAAATAACACGTTTCAAAAGGCGCCAGGCCAGTAAGGTCTTTCTCTTTCGCACTGTTATGGTTGCGTAGAAGTACGAAAGAGAAAGACCTACTGTCTTGGCCACAAAAGTCAGCCGTGCGCGCTAGGGGTTTTTTACCTGCACTTCCCTCTCCCCCCTCTCCCCATACATTCTCCGTAGCATCTCACTGTATCGTCCGTCCGCTAGTCGTTCACTCACTTCCATCGCGTGTGATACTACTTGACGTTGCTTCTTTCCGATACCGATATTTTGAACCTACTTTCGCTTTGTTACTGGACTCCGATTTGCCTTACGACTAACTTGTGCTTGTGTTACGGACTCCGATTTGCCTTACGACTGACTTGTGCTTGTGTTACGGACTCCGATTTGCCTTACGACTGACTTGTGCTTGTGTTACTGACGGCAACATGAGTAATTTTAGTCTAAGCCAGTACGCAGAAATGCACTTTTACTATGGTATGGCCAAAGGAAACGGTCATTTAGCCGCAAGGCTATATCGTCAACAACTGGACCGGCGAGGAGAAATACTGGACCATTACCCGGACCATAGGGTATTTATTAATACTCATAATACGCTGATGGCCGGGCGTATCCCCGGTCGTAGCCAAAGGCACGAAGGAGTACCCAGAGTAGATCCGGACAGCAGAGATGAAGTCATCGCAGCTGTAGAAAGAGACTCTTCTACGAGTTCCAGAGCAATAACCAGAAGGACTGGAATACCACGGACCTCAGTTCTAAGGATATTGAAAAATGGTATGTCGTTTTGTTTTTTATTTACACAAAACATAAATCACAGATACAATGCCAGGTATTAGACTTCTTCCTGCCTAGGTGGTGAGTAATAGTCCTTTTCTTTTTTCAGAAGGCTACCACGCTTACCACATTCAGCGCGTTCAGGAGCTACAAGCTTCAGATTACCCTAGAAGAGTTGCTTTCTGCGAAACAATGATACAAAGGTGTCAGGAAGACCCAGATTTTTTTAATAAGATCTTATGGACCGATGAATCCCGTTTTGAAAACACTGGAGTATTTAATATCCATAACTATCACAGCTGGGAAATTGAAAACCCACACCTTGCAAGAGCATCAAATTTTCAACATCGATACAGCGTAAACATGTGGTCGGGAATTGTAAATGGAGAACTGATTGGGCCTTTCGAGCTGCCGTCTAGGTTGGATGGAGACACATATCTAAACTTTTTGCAGAACAACCTTTTTGAATTGCTGGAAGATGTAAACTTGGAAACAAGAAGGCACATGATATTCCAAAATGATGGTGCTCCTTGCCATTACGCACGCCAAGTGAGGGGGCACCTTAATGAAACATACCCGGGCAGATGGATTGGGCGTGGCGGCCCAATCGAATGGCCTGCACGTTCACCGGACTTGAACCCAATAGATTTTTTTATTTGGGGTTACTACAAAGAAGTTGTCTATGCTCAGCAAACTAACTCCGAAGAAGAACTGAGACGAAAATTGAGAGAAGCAGCGACGAAAGTCAGACAAAATTCAAGCGCTTTCCGCAGACTAAAAGATAACTTTTTAAGACGTTGCCGATTGTGTATCGAAGTTGAAGGGCGTCATTTTGAAAATCTTCTTTAATAAAGTAGTTGAACTTAATTTGTGTTTTCTTTTATTGATGCTAAAAATAAACCAAAATAACCGTATTAATAAAAACTAAACTAAGCTTTTTTAAAATAAAATGTTTTCTAATGTGTCACTGATCGTTCAATTTGAAATTATTTGAATGCTTTTGATGATGCCTTGCTAATGTAGGCCATAAAAATGAAAACAAAATAAGCTTAATATTTTTTTTTGACAAAATTTTTTCTTTATGAATTCTCACCTAACTAAGTTCTGAAGCCAATTTCGTCGTAAAATCGCCTATTAAGAACAACTTTTTTTTTATTATTTGGTAAGCTGACAAACTGCTGGAGTTTTTAAAATTAGTTTGAACCAATGAAACATTAATTTTGTATTATTAAGAAATTTTTGAAAATTTTGCTCCGTTCAACTCAAACCTAAAATTTTTACTTTCGTCCCTTTTTTCGGTAACTTGTAATGAATAACGTTGTGTAGTTGATAATAAAGTAGAAAGGGTGATTCAAGACGATCACTTTCGAGAAAAAATAAATAAAAAAACCTTACTATTAAACAAGTTACGATTATTTTAAGTCGCTCCGGCAGAAAATTCGAAATATACATTTAAAAAATCATAACTTCTAAACTACAAAAAATCGCGGAACATACATGGGGTATTTTCGGATACACCCAGGTGTAAGGAATCTAAAAAAAATTTTTGGACGTCACATTTTGGACCACCCTGTATAGTAGGTTAGTAATAATTTAAAAGTCTTTGGCTAACACAGATACTTACTTATTACTAGATTTAAAGGGGTTAGTTAATCTACGATTCTATATAAACATATGTTGCAGCTGCAAAAACAGGCCGCAAACTCAGCTTGTGCTTGCTCCCGGGGGAACAAGCGCTGATTTTCAATTTGTAAACCTAACTAGCCACTAAAGGGGCTGTGTGCGTACATACTGTGTATGTGCGTGTAGAGTGTGTGAATGTTTCTGTATGTGTGTGCTTGTTATGTTTAGAAGGAAATATTCTTATATTGTAAAGTAGTAATGAAATAGGAGGAGATGCTGCGAGTGGTGAACGTAAATTAGATGATATTATATATTTTAGTAACGGGATTTATTGATATATTTAGACATCAGATTGATTTTCAACTGGATTGATTGACATTATGACATTATATTATGATGTTGACTGTACTTGTGATTGTTTCTGTTTCGTAGATTATATTGAATTACAAGCTGGACAATCTTATGCCCGCTGTGTAAACACACCGAGTCATTTGACTGATATGATAGCACAGATAAATTCGCCAAGAATATGAGAAAACGAATAAATTGTGAGATGTAACGACAAACAATGTCGGTGAAGGACGAGCGGAGGTTAAATGTAACAGGAAATATTAAGACACAATTCCAAGTGGCTGTGCCGAGTTGAAAATGTATTTCATGACTATTTAAATGGCGTCATTTCAAAGTTTGTTGACCAGTAAAGTTTTCTTGTGAAGTCTAAGTCAAGGAAACATTCACAAGTTATTACACACGTTTCTTCGTACGAAATTTCCACTGCTGGACATACGCCTCCTCCATAGTATGCCACACTGACCGGTCTCGAGGCCCTTGGGTCAAGCGATTCCCCATGACCTTTACTAGTTATCCGGTACGTGGTCACCCCTCGAGAACTCTTAACTTTATTTTTTATTTTTTATAGCGGACATAGTAATAAACACTTTAAAAATTTATGTGTTTATCTAACGGTTCAAAGATACTAACCATGTGTCACCGTGATGTTTTTATTACGTGAAATCACAGAGTCATATACTTATATTTAATTCATACATTTTGTAACTAGGTCGTAACACATCTTGAAATTCCTCTTATCTGTGCACATATGTGTGATGTTTAGTTTGTCAAGTTGGTCAGCCGCCATTCATTCTTGTGACACAATGATCTCAGAAATCTATATTGTTCACTTTACCTAGCAAACTGGGTGTTTGTTTTAACAAGGATATACACTGGGTGTTTCCTTTAATAATGATGTGCACTGGATGTTTTGTTGAAGTTTCGATTTGAAATATCACTATAAAAACAATCAAATTAAATATTTGATTCCTATCAAATAATTTCTCGTGGGTGTCATAAAAGGCGAAAAAAATGTAAATTTTAGAAGACAGACAGCGTCAACTAATGTACCACCGTATGAATACTCACGGCTACAGGTCAAGCTATACACTTCCAGTACAAGCTAAACCAGCATCGTGTGGAACTACATTCATCTCGAGGTCAGTGTATACTGGAAATGTATAGCTTGATGTGTAGCCGTGTGTACCTATTATTTATGATTTTCAGTATGTTATTATTCATATTCTGTACGGAGCCCTCGGTGCGTAAGTACGACTCGCACTTGACCGTTTCCCCCCCCTCTTCTATGTCTCAAGCCACTCACGTTTCTGACACAATGATCTTAGTTATCAGTCTGTTTTTACCTAACAAGCCGTAACAAAACTGACACTGGGTGTTGATAAAAATAGTTATATTTTCTTTACAGTTGGTCAATAAGTGTGGAGAAACGGCTGCTTTGAGAATTCATTAGCAGCCGCCATTTGTCTCTGTAACGAGCGCGGTGCTTTTTAAATGACCTTGGATACATATTCATTTGACACTTTACACAGAATGGTCATCTAAATTATTCCCCGCTATATATAAACTAGTGGCTCTGTGAGCTGTAGACATTGCAAGTCTGTCTGTGTATATATTATTATAAATATTGTTTTAATTATTTTCCACCCCCTCACACCACTGATCTACTATTGTGACATTTTGGATCATTTTTCGAAGAATTTTTTTACGCTTCCAACCGCCATATCTCCGCCATTTTGGAAACCTGGAACCTGTTCACAAAATTTCACGAAAATCGATTGAGAAATGCGGGCTGTAGAGGAGAACAGTCGCATATCCGCCGTCCGAAGACGCTTATATTTGCGGACTACGTGAATGCCTTCAAATCTTTCATACGTAAAATCTATATGCGAGTCGGACTCACCTATTTGACCAATTATTTTGTAATATGGTAATAACCAGTATCACTGTAATGATAATTGATAAACGAGATAAGTAAAAGAGTCGCGAGTTGAAAATATTAGTTTTATCTGTTTACGTAATGTATTATTTATTCGATCTGTGATTTTCACATCTCCGTTCGTTTTGAGACTTGTTAACTTTGAAATCGATCGATAAAAAAGTGTTTGTTGCGCAATTCTACGGCACCTTGTTGGCACGTGAATATCAGCGTGCCATTGCACATACTCGTGTCACGACAACAAAGCTGGCTCTGAGTGATATCAGTGCCGTAATAGGTGTTAAGCACTTTTATGTATAAATAATATATACAATTTATATAACTGATATTCTCATACACCAACTTAAAATTAGTTATTATTTAATTACTATTAAAAAAACAGTATTAGTGAATAGCTCTGGGCCTGTCTGAAAATCAGCGCTGCAGCTACTGGTACAAATATATGTATGAACTGGTACCTACTGTATTTACTGTATTGTATGGCGAATAAAGTATTTCTATGTAATTTGTCTATTAATATTAAAAAGTCTGCGCAACGGGGAGCAGCGCTTATTTTTAAAAGACGATTTGTTGATACCCATTCTATCAAAGTTTAATTATCGAGACTTCATTTGACCGAAAGGTCATTAAACCGAAAGAGCTAATGTGCGACAGTACATTTAGCTGATAGTCTATTCCTGAGGTATGGGAGCGGTACGAGAGGGTGAGATTGCATAAGAACATATGAGATTTGGAACAATGGTCTGTCGGCGTAATGTACAGTCCTACATTTGGTGTTTCGATTAAATGACCCATTGGTCTAATCCCTCTTCGCAATGCAGTTCATATGATGGATCTGATAACGTTGATGAATAAAAATAGCTTACCTGACGGCAGATTTCGGTATGGAGCCATAGAGTAGCACACTGAGTCCCCTGTATAGCCCGAAAAACCCATGTCCTTTTACTGTTTTCTTCACGCAGTCCACAATACCCGTATATTGCTTGGTGCCACCTGGAAAACACAGTAATATCTATCTATGTATACTTGCAGATACCAATCAGACGTGACCACTGGGAAGATTTGCATCCAACCACAGTGTTAACCACAATTGCGGTAATAAATGGTAGCATAATCAGCCTTATTACCTTGAGGAATCTGGGTGAGAATTCTTTCCATCCAAAAGCCTTATTGTCACTTACCATCAGGTGAGATGAAGGCCAAATGCCAAAGAGATTTAAATATATATAGTAGGTTAGTAATAATTTAAAAGTCATTGCCAAGTGCTAACCCATCATACACAAAAAAGGCCACTGCCCTTCACACACCATTTTTGTTGTAAATTATGAGATCAAATGAGTTTAAAACGTAACATTATTTGAAGTTGTAATTTATTGCATTGCTACTTTTGTTTGTTTATGAAAACCGTCAAAATCGTGATTGCCTAAAATACACAGATCTGTCAACGGAAACAGAGCTGTCAAGTCTATCTACAGTCATTTTTGATAAAACCGAAAAACAATAATGTTCCCTCAAATTGGTTCAATATTCACATTATCTTTGACATGTGTCATATTAAGACAGTATTGATCTGATATCAATGATGTTTCCTTGATTGTACTATACTTCATGATACTAGATAAATTTGAAATTTGTTTGTGGTTAAGAATGGGGTAGTTCGAGTAAAAATATGTTCAGTACCATTGTACTATAATGTGATTCCACATTTTATCACATGGTAAAATAGTACCATGTAAAAATATGAGATGGGCTTATACATAGTAATCCTTATAAAGTATCCCTTTAAACTTCTGAGAATAACTTTTAGCTACAGAGTAACATAATGACCGATAATTTTTTTCATTGATCAAATTTAATTATTGGCTTCATTATTTTTCTATTGCCACTAAATGCAAAACCATTTTATTAACATGTGAAATTGTTCCTTTATGTCCAGAAATTTAAATTCATCATCACCATTACAAAATAAAAATGGTCAAGTGCGAGTCTGACTCGCACACCGAGGGTTCCGTACAGAATATGAATAATTAACATACCTAAAATCATGCTCTAATGAAATTATAAGTCTGATTGAAGAACTATATTTACTTTGCAGTTATATTACATACCCTATATATGGCTTTCAACTACAAAGTTAAGTTTGTAAACATAAAAAAGCTATTTTTACTGTGTTATTATTAAAAAATCCTGGTTTTCAGATTTATTCCTATAGTTGTGCTGTAAGACCTTCCTTCTAGCGAAATTTCGAGATTATAGGTCAACAAGAAGTACCCTTTAGGCTTTGGTTCTCTTGCATTTTGTATGGAAATGTTCTAAAATACAGCTATATCTTTTTCTTGTGTTGATCTATAGCAGGGATGGCGAACCATTGGCACGCGTGCCACTAACGGCACGCGACACAATATTTTGGGCACGTCACTGTCCGCGAAATTCATAATGCACTACGAAAAAGTTTGATTATATGACTAGCAATCGCGTAATAATTTATACGCTTATATATGAAACATTGCAAAATGTTCCGATTTTTTAAAGTAAATTAAGAGTTTTGAGTTTATAGTATTTATTATTATTATTTCCCCAATAATCATAAGGTCAAAATTATTTGATGGCACGTCTATGACCTCATTAAACAGTTCTTTTGAAAAATGGCACGTTGATACGTAAAGTTTCGCCACCCTTGATCTATAGGTTTGATTTTTTCACTGACCCAAGGGACCACAGACTTGAGTATTCTATATTAATTTCAACTTTATATCTCTTCACGTTCCTAAGAGAAAGGGCCTTGACAGACAGACAACAGAGTGATCTGTTAAGGGTTCCTTTTGAGGTACTAAAAATCCAGATCTGTTAAAGTGTAGTGGAAAATAATTTACCAGACTGTTCACAATTTTAAAATGCTCCTTGCTGCCCTAACTTGGCAGTAAATAGCAATGAGCAATGAGTTATAAACTGGAGGCAACTAGAATCTAACATGCGAGACTGGCTAAGTAGGTATAAGTTATTTACTACTATTGTCAATTAACAAGGAAAATGTAGTATTTACGTTTATTCATTACTGACATAACCATTAAAAACAGAGCAAAGTCCAACTTTATTACCAAGTTGGACTTTACCTACGCGTGTTAAATAGGTATGGCGATAACAAATTTTGTAATATGATTCTAATTGGTATTCAAGAGTAGTGAGTAAATACATTCTTGAAACGAGAATTCTCCGAACGGGTGGGTATCTTTTGCCAGAAATAAAAATAAATAGATTGAGAAATTCCAATAAATAGGGAATGACGCAAACTTTTTCATTTATTTTTAGCAGAAACATAAATAGGTCAATTGTGTTTACTAATAAAAATCGATAGTTACGTATATTTATGAATGAAACTCCGAGAATAAGTACGAATATGTTGCACACTGACCTTTCTCGTCCAATTGGAGCTGTGTTTTAACGTATTCAGTAGGGAATGTAATACAAATTTCAATGCCACCAGTTATTCCGCCGGCCACAACGCCTTTTAAACCAACGTTGCCCGTGCCCCCTGCCGCAGCTGCTGCACCAGTTTCTGTCATCCATGGTCTTGAGAATGGATTCTTGAAGTTTCCAGTCCGCGAAGACATAGTTCCAATTTAACTGTCCTGTGCGAGTTTACAACAGCTGCGACAACCTACCTTCCCTAAAGTAAAAAATCGACTGATTTTGAACGAATGATTACTGCTAATTTGGAAAATAACCATTGATTTGAATGAAAACTATTTTTGTAGAACTGTCAAAAGTGTCAAACAGACAGCTGTCATCTTAACCAAGTTAAAATGGTTGAATAGTTCCACTCACAGTTCCACTCACTTGTGTCTTTTAAGTAGTCTGTGGTTCCACTATCGTACTTCGTTCGTAGCCACAAGAGTGGATTGAAAAAAAAAAGTCGCCGCCATTTTGACATATTGCTGTCGTGAAATGATTGTAGATATTTGTTTGTGATTTTTTGCATTTATTTAAAAAACGAGTGCTATAGCTACTTAATTGAATCATAGAACATAAGAAGACATAAAAATGGCTTTAAGAACTTACGGCGATAAGCCGATAAGCTTTCAGATAGAGGAGGGTGGAGAATTTTATTGTGTTGGGTCAGAGGTAATCTTTCTTACATATTTATACCATATTTTTGATATTATTTACTGATTTGTGCTTTATTTTGAGTCTAATTATCGTTGAAATATTTTAGGCTCTCATTGTTTCTCTTGATTCTGTCTTAAAAAAAGGTAATTAATAGATTTCTTCGTAACAAGCACTTGACGATATGTTCGCAACTAAATTACTTTTTTACATGAACATATTAGATTTACTTCAAATTTTGGCTAGATATAGCGCAATTTATGAGAATTGCTAGCTAGCTTGCTAAAATATATGATAAGAAAGTTATTGTAACCTATAAAATTTATTTTCCAGGTCGGTAATTACTTACGACTATTCCGAGGGTCTCTCTACAAGAAGTACCCTGGCATGGTCAGGAGAACCCTAACCAATGAAGAGAGGAAACGTCTAGTTGACAATGGTTTGGGGCCTCATGTGCTCTCCAGTTCGGTATCACTTCTCAAGGCTTCTGAAGTTGAAGATATCATTGAAGGCAATGATGATAAGTAAGGATTGTGGTTAGGAATTTAAGTAGTATTGGGTCTATTAGTGTTATTGTAATTTTAAAAAATTATAACACCTTTTTAATGAGTAGGCAGGGAACTTTTTTGCTTCAATCCAAAGGATGCCTAATAAGGCCCAAGCCTACACCGACTGTCACAGAGCTGTATTTTTTGAACTGTAATAGTTACTAGAAAATTTAGTCAGAATGTATATAATGTATTACTATGGCCGCTAACAATAAATTTAAGATTTGTTAACTGACTTTTTGATAGGATAATTCATACTATGTTACATACATTTACATGATCAAAAATGTGACTAAAAGAAAATTACTGGAGATTTAGAGCAATATCTACCTGTGTATCACCAGCCTTAGCCTTAGGTCTTGATCAGTCAGGGAAGAGTGATACTGATATTTCTGTCATTTTCACATCAGATAAAATTTTTTTTATTTCAATGTATGTTCATGCCTCTTAAAATGTGACATTGCAATTGTTTTTCCCCATTTAGCTCATTTATGGCCAATTCCCTAGACCACCACCGGCCGTTCTGAGGCGCTATCTTTACTGCTTTCTAATTTGTAACACAACAATGCTAACCTTGTTGTTTGGCAGAGGAAATGCCCTACCACCGACCAAACTGACTACCAATAACTAACCTCATTGGAAATCCTATCTTAGACATCTAGATTTTTGTCAAACTGTGTAGCCACTAGGACACAGGTGGTTAGCTTAGTTTATTTATATATACTTTCATATATACAAATATGATAACACTATTAATGCATCTTGTTTTCTGTTAAATAACAGTTTTATTGTCTGATGGAATTTCCAATTACAACAAAGATATTTGTTATCTCGTGAATACATTTTTAAAATTTGATTTACATTAAAAAGTTACCATTTATGTCCAAGGTACAATGCTGACAGTTAATATTCACACACACACATACACACACACACATGAGCATAGCAAACTTAAAATAGGAACTAAGATTAAAAGAAAACCATAACATTCAAAACAGGTTAATTTTTACTAACATAATAATAAGTCTTTTCCTTAAATAATACTCTGTAAATCCGTCTGGAAGACGTGGTGCACTTCCAACACAAGTGTCGAAAGACTACTTTCTGGAAGGCCACTGAAAAACTCTGTAAAAGTTATTTAAGAAATAAACACTTTTTACTTTTTTAATATTCATGCTGGCTAACCGAAGCCAACTAGATTATAAATTCAAAATTCCCTGTTCTCTATTTAAGACATGAATGTTTATTCTTCACTTTTATCATCATGTTTAACCAAAGGTAAACTATTTACTACTACTCATTAAATACGACACACACTATAATATATATATCAATAGTAAATCATATATAAGTACACAATTTAGTTATATTAACTTATGAACTATTTATGTGAGACAGAAATATATTTTTGCACAAAAACTGAATTCATGAATAGTGTAATAATTAATTGGTCTTAAATGATTATTTTGCAGATACAAGGCAGTGTCAGTCAGCCAAGAGCTGGCGACCCCAAGAGAGAGCAAGAGCAAGAAGCCTCCCCCGGCTTGGATGCCAGTTATGCCCAACTCTTCACACTTGGACGCTGTGCCTCAAGCCACACCCATCAGTAGAACCAGGGTACATAATAAGAAGGTAGGTTGTAGTGCTATCCTACAGGGAAATTCAGTTACATGGTAAATTCATGTTACAGAAATCATACCTATACACTGGAGGATTAGTTGGCCCCTCTGGATAGACCATATATGAAAAATGCCATAACATAGAATAGAATGGATTTACTATTTTAAATTATACTTTTGGATGGTTGACTCTTTTATGTATAAATGTCTGAATAGATTTAGATAATATTTAGCACACTGGGGTTCGTACACCTACATACTATTCGTATACTTAGGCAAGAGGTCACCAATCCAAGAAATATGTATCTTTTCCGTTTTGTAAGTACTAGTAAATATTTTATTATTTATTTTATTTTATTTATTTGTTTTTGGAAAACTTACAGGCTAATAACAAAAATAGAAATTACAAACTAACTTAAAACTATTCCTAATTACAAGTTTCCACCTATGGGTGTCTACATAATCTAACGCATGCATTAGCATGCATTACAACAAAAGGAGTACCTCAAGAACTAAGGAACCAACTTCATCTGCCCTTAAAGTTTACAGCATTTATTCCCTAAAATGTCCACCCTTAGAGGTAGAATTATCAGGGTATAGATTTAGTTTTTGTTGATTTTGTCAGAAAGCGATTTTTTTATATGGGAACACCTCTGAAATATGACCTACCAAATGATTCATAATCGGTGGAATGATCGCAGAACATACATTTAAAAACACACACAGTAGAATTGAGAACCTCCTCCTTTTTTGAAGTACTTTGGTTAGGAAAAGGATACATCTACGAGATGCTACCGTGGCAACAACAATTCGTACTCCTTATCTGGCAGGTTCCCGCAACTCGACGTCAGATGCGCCTACTTTGCGTGATAGGGTGGTGTGCCTTACTCATGCCAGCTCAGCTGAAAGCCCAACAGTTTATTTGTGTCGTTGAAGGCCTCTGGGAGCGACCTCGACTGAGGAGGTGAAAATCCTCATTTGTTCTGCACATTCCTTGTGTATAAAACCTGTGTAAGAAGTATGTGTTTTTTTGTCAGGTTCGCACGTTCCCGCTGTGCTTCGACGACACGGACATGACGGCCATGCTGGAGAACGCGTCACAGAAACAGATCCTGGTGCCGATCAGACTCGACATGGAGATCGAGGGGCAGAAGCTGAGAGACACGTTCACCTGGAACAAGAACGGTAGGTATTGGCAAGTTGCTCGAGATAATACAATTTGTTAGTGTTAGATCAATTTTACAAAATCGTTATTTCCTAGTAGCAAAATTGTCGTTCGCATTTTTTCTCGAATTTTATTTTTCCAAAAGCTTTATTTTCTTGTTGAATATTTTTTTGGTAGTATTTATTATCGATTTGGTAAATATTTATAATCCTGTTTTTAAAGTTTATGGTCAAAGAAATTTGTATGAAACGTAATGTATGTATGAATGTATGAATTTGTAATGTTTATGTACCAGAATCAATAATAACTCCGGAGCAGTTTGCTGAAGTTCTCTGCGATGACTTGGAACTGAACACTAGCACGTTCATACCGGCAATCGCCTCGTCGATCCGTCAGCAGATCGAGGCGTTCCCCAGCGAGCCCCCGGCGATACTGGAGGAGCAGACCGACCAGAGGGTCGTCATCAAACTAAATATACACGTGGGGAATACTTCATTGGTGGATCAGGTAACCTTTGTACACCTATAATGTGTAATAGACTCATAGAGGTGGCATACAACCTTCTCAGTCTGAAGAAGACCCTAAGGGGATGGTGACAGGCCACTGTCTACGTCTTTTGTCGTGGGCAGTCGTGGGTGTATGGCCGACGAGGAAACTCCCGCCCATGTGGTTGCTTACGACCAGCAGCAGGGAACCACGTACCGGGAAACGAGACCTAGTCGTCGCTGTTAGTCGCTGGATACTAGTGGCATGGCATACCATGGAGAAGGCCTATGTTTAGGAGTCCCAACTGATGGTGCTGATATTTTATTTTAAATAATATATTCCTTATATACGTTAGGTTGAATGGGACATGTCTGAGAAAGAGAACAATCCGGAACAGTTCGCTATGAAGCTGTGCGCGGAGCTCGGTCTGGGAGGTGAGTTCGTGACCGGGGTGGCGTACAGCGTGCGCGGACAGCTGGGCTGGCATCAACGCACATACGTGTTCAGCGAGGCGCCCCTCCCGACCATAGAGGTATGTTATTTATTTTATTATAGTTTGACAAACATGATTAAAATTTGCACCTATAGAACGAAGCACCTGACTTGTTGACTAAATCTGGTGCGAGACTTCAGCCTCCCAAATAGGAATAATACCCTTGCTAGGGTAGGAGGTTTTTGTATGTTTTATTTATTGCGCTATGTTTGTAAAAAAATACAATTTAATTTAGCAATTAGATTGTACTTAAGTATATATAGTGTGTTATATACATGTACATCACATCACACGCTGGAGACAACACGGACTCGTCCTATCTTAGACACCAGTCAGAAATAAAGAACTCTTTTGAGCGATTCAAGAGCGATTTGGCCTGACTGACTGCATTTACTGAATTTTATTCTCTTAATCACCTTTTACGACTGACACGGGAAAACTGCCGTCCTGTAAATAAACCCACGTTACTTGACTAATCAAGGTTGCAGTGAATACTAGGGCCCAGTACCTCCTCTCCCTCGCTCATGGATCTAAAATTGTATGAAGTAAACAGGTTACAATTATAACATTTCAGACACCTTACCGCCAGCCGTCTGACGCGGACCAGTGGGCCCCCTACCTGGAGACCCTCACGGACGCCGAGATGGAGAAGAAGATCCGCGACCAGGATCGAAACACGCGGCGCATGCGACGCCTCGCAAACACAACACCGGGTTGGTAATATATTGGTGTACTCATAGTAGCAGCCGGTGAACAATGACACACAGTTAATAGGCTATGTTGGTAAGACCACGTGGCCGCGTTCAAGGTTGCATTGTTTTGTAGCTGTCCCTATCCGAGCCCTATCCTACCCGAGCGCGCACGGTGAGACAGCATACACTACGCGAAGTTATCCACCCGTTATTTGGATTTTTCGTAGTCCAGTGATCATTTGAAGGATACAGTATATTATGCAGCCATTTTTTCAATACAGTATATTAATAAAATTTCAGAGGTCTGTGGTTTTTACAAATTGTTCTAAATTTATTCATACTCTTGTAAAACAGGTTCAAAGTTGGGGCTTTTTATTACCGAAAAATACAATACTTTGACGCCCTGTAACTCTGGAAGTATATATTTAAACGAAAATCTGACTCACCACCGACACAGATATTTGTTTCTAGATTGTGTCTTGAAAATTTCATAGATTTTCATAGCTTAATACTCAAAATATGACTGGACTACGTTTGTATGGGCGCTTTGACAACAGCATACCCTCTTAAGCGCTCTCAACGGAATTATGAAGGTTTCTTATTTTGAATTCGAATTTAGTGTTTTACCGACCAATTGAGTCATAAGATCTATAAAAAAAACACGAAGCTCGGTGTTTTGGGGCGGAGCTGTAGGTCTAGAATTATTTGCGACCAGAATCAGCGACTTTAACACTCGGCATCCGCGAATTACGTTAAGTTTAAAACGGTTTTCTTGAGCTGTACGGACACTACGCGATTCCGACCTGCACTTGGCCCTGCGTTATTAAGTTGGCCGTTACAGTAGCAATCCAAAAAGAAGCTATAAAAAGTTATTCAAACACATAGTTATACCTCTTGATAGATGATAGGCAAAAATTATCCCAGGCGACACGAAACCGGGGCAAATTGCGAAGCGTGAGTCCGTCATCAAAAAGTTTGTATTAAAAACGGAAACCTTTAAAAAACTTTTTTTAAATAGTTTTATACCAAAAACTGAGGACCCAAATGTACATCACTATAACAAAACTTTATTCAACTGTGTGGCATTGTCCTCGGGACTTTAGATAAATCATAAAATATGTAATTGGAATATGTTTCGGATGGGATTCGGTTCAGGAAGGGTTTGAAAATAGATTTTTAGTGATTTTTGGGGACGCTAAAAAGAATTGCACTTTGAGTGCTTGGTTTATTTTGTTTATGACGTACTGCACGACTGTAGTCAGGTAATTGTCGCAGTCGATTTAAATAATTTTACAAACTCTTATTTACAATTCAAGAGAAAAAACAATGTTTTTGTTTTTTAAAAGAAAACCGGTGTTGTAAGGTTTCTTGAATGTGTTTTTATAACTAACCTAAATTTGGGAAGTTTCTGGTTTTGTCGTTTTTTTTAAATTTAGAACGTGACAAAGACAACATAGTCTGGACATGCCAAATTGATTTAAGTTTTAATCTAAAATCTGCAGCAGTATTTGGTGTATGATATGGACTAGTATTTTTGAACTTGTATTATTTTTATGGTGTTATTTGTTAAATAATACAATGCCAGAGCTGTTTATGCGAACGGAAAATAATTATAGAGTGGTTATGGCAGTAACGGATTTAGGGATTTCTTTTTAAGATTATTTGAGCTTTAATTTTGAAGTTACTCTAAATCCGTGCTTGGGTTGAGGAATTTTTATGATATTGTATTTGCGGGTTCATTTTTAATGCTTAGTTTATGTGACTGAATTTTTAATGTTTTTAAATATTTATTGGTGTGACTGTTAGAACTTATCCAAATAACTCCAAATGCAGCAATATATATAAATCGTATTTTACATTTAATTAAATTATTTATATAAGAGTATTATTTTAATCTAACAAGCATGCCTTAAATCAAGTACAATTTTGTAATATTAAAATGCAATATTAGTAAGATATAGTAAAACCTGCATGAAAATCTCGTCTAGTCTCAAAATGGCTCAATATGGCTGCTCACTGCCAAAACTTAGTAAAAATATATACTTAAATATACTTTTTCGTGCAGTTTTCACTAAGATATTATTATCTAGAATGTATAAATTAAAAAGTAAGTGGACTGTTAAATTTATATCACATTAAAGATATTTTTTCCAAAAACTTTCAATTTTGTTTCATTTTTTTAATAACCATTTCATTATCTAACAATTGGCCTCCAATGGGTGAATAAAGTGACAATCTGCTTACCAAACGATTTTAGAATTAAGCAACAGGCGTGGCTTAAGACTCCGTAGAGCGACAGTGGCGCCCTCATTCGTCCTTTTGTAAGTTTCAGTGCAATTGGACAAAAATTACTATAACCAAGTCGTACTTTTTGTAGTTATTGCTGGTGTTCAGTTTATTGAATCGTTATTATAAATTGAACCGCTTATAATAAATAAATGATAATATTTTGCTTTGGCAGTTCGATGCGAAATTTACGGTTTGACATCTCTTGCTTCACTTTGAAGGAAGAAAAGGGCAGTATGATTTATGATGACGTTATTGTAGCTAACTATAAAGTTGTAAATTAATGATATTTATTTCGCGACACTATAATTCCAACTCCTATTTTTAGGTAATTATCAAAGCCATCTATTCTATTTTAAAATATGGCAAAAGAAATTTTATATGGAAGCATTCTGAGCGAATTCCCGTTAATGTGAAATGTTATTCACTGTTTTCTTTCACTATATTCCTCATCTCACCTGATGATGAGACAGTAAGGTGGTAAGGCCTCGGCCTCGTGGGTTCGGTTCCCACTGTATGATAGTTAGGTCGTTGGTAAGCGTGCGACCCAGAAGCTCAACATTTTGAGGCGCTGGCACTGCTGCCTTTCATACCAGAATACAGCAGTGCTATTTGGCATATGGTGGGCATAGAAAATGCACCACTACCAACCAATCCGAGTACCGATAGGTACCTCCACTGGAAATCGAATCCGGGACCTCCGGATTGTGAGCCAAACATTAAGCCATCTGCAGGGTTGTACATGAAGGCCACGAGATATCGACAATTAATTAAAAATATTAAAATGTAGAACTGTGCTTCCTGTATGAAAAGAATTGTTATATTATGTTAATTAATGTTTACAATAACACTCCGAGATTATTATAGTTTTACATCATATTTTTAGCATACAAAAATTATTGAATTCTTTATAAAGTAGTGGTAGTGTTAAAATAATATTCATAGTTCTGTAAATACTCACATTTATTTTTTAATAATTTTAAATATTTGCATGTCTCTAAATATGAAAAACTAATATTTTCTGAATGTCATCATGTGTACAATGCTCGATGACAAGTGAATAAAAATTAATTTTTAAAAACCCCGATTGCGTAATTTTTTAACTTTTTAGGATTTTGATATACCCGGTGTCACTCACCTCCTCAAGGTAAAATCCATTCGAGTCGTTCAGGCCGCAGAGCGTGCCAAACAATTATACATACATACTCTCGATAAACGTAACCCTCCTTCTGGCGCAGTCGGGTAAAAATAAACTTATAATCCGCCTGCCAAACGTGATGATATAAGTATTTGTATAAAGTTGTGACAATTAATGTTTTCTGGTAACAGATGTGTCGTTGGGCCGCGCCGTCAACCGCCTCATCAGGGCCGACGAGGCCCTGTTCCAGTCCACGCCGGAGAAGAGACGCAAAAAGATATAATCACCTGTCGTTGGCAACCCTACCTTTCCAGTGCTGTCAAGAATTCCAATATGGCGGATGTCAGTGTATTGGAATCGATATTATTTCGTAGTTTTTAGAAAGTACATAAAAGCTTACATATTAAAGATCTATGCATGAACATAGATAGAGGATAAAACGAAATTATGCGCGCCACGATTATTATTATGAGTTTGTCTATAGCTGGATTCTGGTAGTTCTTGAATTTTTGTGAAAAGCTACATCAATTTGTGTTAAAAACGGGTTAAAAGTAATTTCTTTTTGCGATTTACCTGATCACTGTCATATATTTCATAGTAATAGAGTTACTATGTCTTGTAGAATATTTATATGACGGATTAAATGAGACACACGTCTATCCAAGCACACGATTTATTGCGGACAAAAGTAACCTACCTACATACAAGATTTATTAACTAACTATTTCTAAGTACCTACATTACAGTCTATCTCTATCTTTGTACACACTACCGTTATGAGTAGGAAAAGGATGTATGTATCTTATGAAGGTTCTTATTTAAGGTCCCTTCTATGTTTATTAATAGATCTTTGGCACACACTACTCAAAACCAAACCAGACCAGGCTACCTACATATATTATTATTCCAAATAAAAGAAGTTTTATGTTGATAAAAGTTAATTTAAGAAAGGTTTAAAGCAAAAAATATGGAATAAATTACCGGTTTCCATGTTCCTCGAAAACTACATCTTGGGAATCTTCAAAAGAAGAGTAAAGCACCTTGAACAACGCGTAACATTGTCGACCTCATCGTCACTTACCATCAGGTGAGATTGAGGTCAAGTGTGGATCTATCTTGTATAGAATAAAAATAAAGGTTATTTTAAATGAAATTGATCAAAAGTAATGCGTAATCAGATATTATTTATTTCATTAAATAAAACATTTAACAAATTAACTTTTGTTTATGGTTTCTTCTAGGGTGGCCCTTATTTTGCTTTGAGTAGTATGTATTTAAAAAAAAAAACTTTAAAAAAGTTGATGGATATTTGTTAGTTTGAATTGTAGCTAAGATCTTTTTGGTAGAATATGTCTGAACTCCGCAAAAAAAATGTAGGAGCTGAAATATAGCTATTATTGGCTATTGCAATTTGTTGATTTGCTACTGTTTTCGAAATTGTCAAACCAGAACAGACATTCCAAAAGAGATTCTAGTTTCCTTTCCCTGTCTCTATATTTACGAGTAATTTAGTTTTAAATAACAATCTCATTCTCTATTAGGACTAAGTTGAAACAATTTTCAGAGAATAAAGTTAATTTTAAGAGTTTAAAGACATCCAATCAAGATTTTTAACATAATCTATTTAATGAATTTAAATGAAAATTAATTAAACAAATCCCGCCATTTTTCACAATTTGCAATATTACGGTCAGCCATAAACGAGATTATAACATTTAATAAACAAAAACATGAACTATATTTTGAAAATGGATCAAATGCTTGTTCCATAACTAAATTAAAAATATTTTAATTTCGTCTCCCGTACCCCGCCTCAACTCTCCGCACTTCCCCTAGAATGGGCAGCGCGGAGAGGTGACCGAGGTACCGAGGTGTTTTGCTTGCGTAGTACAGTACACCTTTCTATTAGACATAGGTTTGTATGGCTGAATAATTTCCCTTAATTTTGTCAATAATTAAGTTGAAATCAACGCATATAGATTAAATTATGAAAACGTTCCACTATACGTAGAATTATTTTGTAATCTCATTTTTTAAATAGAATTAAGTTGAAATTAAATTGTGTAGTAATTAAACTCTTCTAGTTTGTAATTTAATAAATTACTAATACGTACATATGTTTTTAATTTAAATCTATTTATTTACTGATATTCGAATAAAATTAGTATACTCTTTGAATAATAACGCCAAGAAGCGATATGAATCGATCTACGTGATAAAATGCTAAATGTGGAAATCCATAGACGAACTAGGGTGACCGACATAGCTCGCCGAGTCAGTGAACTGAAGTGGCAATGGGCAGGCCAAATCGCTCGAAGAACCGATAACCGACGGGGAGTAAAAGTTCTCGAGTGGCGACCACGTACCGGGAAGCGTGTACTGGGCCGTACATCTACTAGATGGACTGACGATCTAGTTAAGGTCGCGGGGAGTCGCTGGATGCCAGTGGCTCGGGACCGGTCGATGTGGCGTACCATGGAGGAGGCCTATGTCCAGCAGTGGACGTTTTGTATGCTGCTGACATAAACTCTGTGATACATGACGTCATGTAGCCGCAGACATCACCACGCTTCCAATGACATCTCATTTGTCTAAATATGATGCTGAATTATTTCATGTGAGAGTGAGTGAGTGAACATAAAAACTTACAAAGATTTCTAAAATCATAATCATCTTTAGGCTTCGCTGTAATCGAGTAATTACATTGTATTTTCAGTCTGAACCAACAAGATTGTCCGGATATTAAAAATGTGTGCTGTGGCCTGCCTGAGGAAGAAGCTGGTGATAGTTAAGGATTCAATACTTGGTGAGACAAGTGAATTAAATTAAAAATACTAATAATAAAAAACTACGCAATAATAATCATACGAAAATAAAAAATGATTTTATGCCAAAAATGCCAAACATCAGTTGATACTCTTCAAACAGCTGAATCGAATTTTACCAAATATAGTTAAGAATCACCGCACCGTAAGCAACTAGCTTTCACGCAAAATAACAACGCATTAAAATCGGTCCATCCGTTCGAGAGCTACGATGCCACAGACATACATACATATTATCGTAAACTTATAACTTTTTTCGTTGAGCACCTTATGTATTATTGTATTGTTTTTTTATCCACATATTTCTTATGTGCTTGTTCCTTTCTGTTATATATGCTTGTCGAAGACAATGTTATCGTTCTACCCACACAACCTAACTATACATATTTTCACCTACCCGCGTCGTTTGAACGAGCTGTCAGTTCGCGACGCTATCGCCGCAGCGCACGCACAGATCGTGTGAAGTCGATAAATATTACATTTAACTATAAACATTACCAACTAAATACTTCATGCTGTATGCCTCACTCAGCGAGTAATGGAACGAGCTATGCTCGGAATATCTCTACGTGATAAAATCCGGAATGAGGAAATCCGTAGACGAACAAAGGTCACCAACATAGCTTGACGAGTCAGTGAGCTGAAGTGGCAATAAACAGGCCACATGGCTCGAAGAACCACGTACCGGGAAGCGTCTATCAGGCTGTCCTCCTACTAGGTGGACCGACGACCTGGTTAGAGTCGCAGGAGTCGCTGAATGCAGGTGGCTCGGGACCGGTCGATGTGGCGTACCATGAAGGAGGCCTATGTCCAGCAGTGGACGTTTTCTGGCTAATGATGGTGATGATGATGATATACGTGCTGTGAAGTGAGTTCAATATAAACGAACCAGTGCATCTCCTGGACACAAGAAGACAGCTAATTTCTCCTGCTCTCAAGTAAAACGTACGTATCCCCGTTCCATTCACATGACCGCGTTTTTAATGCTATTTTCTCATAGCTCCTTTATCGTTACGAATATTCTAAGGAATTCTAGCTATGGCATATAAAGGAAGACGGTGTACTCAAACTATGATCATGGAGGTATGCATACATCATAGATCGCCACGACAGATAATCAGTAACAGATGGCGCTGTTGTTGTTACATAGGCAGATGCTACTGCCTATCCCCTGAATGTTTTCCATTAGTCGCCTTTTGCGACACATGTGGAATTACATAGGGTGGCCATATCCTAAAGTCGATAACACACGGCAACAATAATTCAAAAATAAATCTCACTCGGAAAAGCAAAGGAAAGACTTTCTTGCAATATTATTTTTACGTCAGTTGGGCTTGCACAATGCACATGGCCTTCACTTCAACTGTTATGATGGCAAGTTGTAAGATCCTTTCACCAACCAAAACAAATCGCCTTCAACTTTGTATGAAAATTTAAATTTCGAAAAAAAAATATGTTTGAATCATTACAGTGAATATGGTTTCACGGCATATCATATGCGTGTGCGAGTTTTTGTTATGTTTCCGCAGAGCCATAAATATAAAAACTAATAAATGTCATCTAAAGTACAGTGAATCCGTATATCGAAAGAAATTTGTATCGTTTTTGCGGTCCAATGCTACGACCTTGCTACACTGCGTAGCAGATTTGTAGCACTTTGCGTAGCATGTGTTTTGGCAAACAGCCAATGAAATCTGCAACTAATTTACAATTTTATAAAGTGAAGTTTTTGCTATTTAATTTTTCTTTCTTTACATATTGTACACGATTAACTGCCCTCCTCTCTTCACTATTTCTCACTTGACCTAGGACTGCTGTATGAAATTTCTTTTAGAAATAAGCTGTTCCTTTTGTGTATATTTTCCTGTTTATTTGTTATGTAAATATTTTAAGTGTACAATAAACTGTTTAATTAAATTAAATAAATAGAAATATTGCGAAACGTGTAAATTTATGCATAAAAATTATTTCATAATCTGAAAGAAATTGATTCCAGTAGACCTGGGAGTGAGCTTCGTACATTTTGTTATTTATGATTGACGACCTGTCTCAAGTCGAGTGATGATAGAAGCGTGCTCACACATAAGTATCGAATTAACCCCTGAGCGAAGTTTAGCTAAAGTACATATATACGTCAATGACGGCAATATGCTAAATTTGTATCTACCTCTAAACTTTTAAAAAAAATAATCAAAAACCGACTTCAACTGCCTAAAAAATGTTCACCCTTAATTGAGTATATATTTGGTTTTTGTTGATTTTCTCAAAAAGCGCTCAATCAATTTCGATAAAATTTATATGGGAACAGTATGTTCTATCAAATAAAAAAAGAATAATCAAAATGGATTTACAATCGGCGGAGTTATTGCGTAACGTACATTTAAAAACATATAGTCGAATCTGCTTTTTTGAAGCCGGTTGAAAACGAAGCGACATACTCTTCAAAGTACTAAGGGTTGCGTAAGTAAGAAAGCGTTACGCGATTCTTAAATATCTAAACATACAAAGCATATGTAAGACATCAGAATTTGTTCGGTCGTTTACAGCATTAGTGGGATTCAAGCAAATAGGACAGCGTAGGCCTCAAGATTTATAGGCGGCACGGAAAGATGAATTCAAGTTTGGAATCCTGATAAACATGTTGAACGCATGCGCAGAGGGAGCCAATGTTGTGCTCCGTGCGTGACGGACGAGAAGATCGGATGTGTAGGGAGGCGCACGACTCGACAAGTTGATTGTCGATGTTTTTTAAAAGTGCTCCACACGGGGCAATTTGATCTGGCAATTTCGTGCAATCCCCAATCAGAGAAAGTCTCAATGGACTCTGATTGTACTGACGATAATGATATTTCTGGTTAGTGATTTACGAATGAACAACGTTTAAATAAGGCAATTGAGTGGATCCCGAAAAATAACATAAAACTATAGTCATAGAAAACAAGATATTTGATTTATCTTGAGATCGATTCAATGTTGAGTACGGTATAGTTGTCATGTGTTTGGATGAGAGAAATGACACAACGTAACTAGTAAACATATTTCTTAGATAATCTATATTTTTAACGAAGACAAAATTTATAATATAATCACGCTAGGTTCCTTTTAAATGCTTTTCCGAAGGTGAGTGTTTACGTATAAAATTGTTAATGTCGTAGAAATCATTACAGTATAACATCATCAAAGTGAAACATTTGCTTCTTGTCGAGTTGTATCAAACCTTATGACAATAAAAAGAGAATTACTCTCAAAATGGCATCGCTAATCCACCGAAAATCGTCAACAATGCAGTTCCACTCGCCAAACGTGCATTTTATGGTCCTGTCATATTGTAATGTCGACGCGGGGCGGCACTAACGGGAGATTTCCCGACTTCAGTCTGATAAAATGTTTGCAACAAGCGGTGGGAAGCGCGCCGGCCTGCGCCCCACTCCCGCCATCGCGAAATTCAAATTTGGAATCACAAACGGTCGATTAAAAATATAGAACCGATTAAAACATCGATATTATCGATAAAAATATTATTAACACTTAATTGTAAATGTAAAAATTAAATGTAAGTAACTCGTGTAGGAATTAACTAAAATGTGAGTGTTGGGCTGTGTAAGTTAACAGTTAAAATTAAAAGATATTTTAAAATGCTGTTAGAGTGTGTAAATTTTATGTAACTTATTGTTAAGTGAGTTAAGTTATATAACGTAAGACTTTAAGTGTGGGTTGATGACAATTACAAGCGCTACATGGAAGTAATTGATAAGGTAAGATAATTTTGGGTTTATCATTGGATTGAGTTTTAAAACCATGTGTGACCATTTGATTATTATTTATTGGTTGGTATTTATTCAATTTTAAAATGAATTCAAATAAAAAAACCTATATCCTCGATATGTGTTTAATATGTGTTGTTTTAGCGAATCGAGTAACAATAAAACTTTGAAATTTTTTAAGTACTCCGTTGGCAATATTAATCTTCACTTGGTATATAGAGGTAAACTATTAGATACAATAGTATATATTACCAATTCAACTATATGAAAAAATTAAACCTCAAACTATGACATTTGAACAGTAGTCGTTTTATGACGTTCGCTTAGGAAAGATTGTACGCAATTCAACTTGAAGGGATACAAGGATTTGCGCATGCGAACCCGTGGGTACTAGCTTGTATTATATAAGAGTACTATTTCTTCTATGGCAGGAGACTTGATGGGATTCGGAATCTTTAGCAGACAGGTGTGACTTTACTTAGGCTTCCCTAGCTCCAGCAGAAAGCTCAACAGCTTGTGTTGTTGAAGTCCTCAGGGAGCGACCTCGGTGTTACGAGGTATTTTACCCGTAGTTTTGCTACTCCTCTCCACTCCAGCAGGACGTGAGCAGCTGTTTCCTCGGCCTCCATGCATGCTCTGCACAGACGGTTTGTTTGGCGTTGTTCAATTAGATTTTCGTAAAGACACCAGTTATTTTCTTCTCGTACTGTTGAACAAATACCGCTCTAAGAGATCGCCACGACGACGGTATGGGCGAACTAGTAAGTAATCATTTATTTTACAAATTCCTTGAGTTCAGTCATCGTTTTCTATGTGCTAGTTTTCGCGTGGCAACTGTTTACCGGGAAAATTGTGCCGGGCCGTTGATGGAAGATATTTTAAGTAAATGAGATTATATGTGGACTCTGATAAGCGTAATGTGCTTCGGGTAGAAACCTTCCATACTGATAAGCGCGGGTCTAAAATCCAGTCTGAAATCATTCGGTAACCGCCGAGGCAAAAGCATAAATTTATTGGACAGCTCTAGATAACAAGGTGTCGACATCAACACAGGACACGGTAGATTGAGCAGCGACGTGTGAAACGGATCCAACCCGAAAGAGATCGGATATGTGGATAAACATGGCCGACCTCGATGATATGTAATAGATCTCCGTTCTCGTACGGGTAACGTTCTCACGCTTACACTAAGAAAGTCTACGTTTAAGATAGAAGATAGCTGACAGATCTCGAATTTAAACTGTTAAGACTTCATAGGGCTACAGTGCCGCCCTCATTCGTTCTTCTGCGCAATTATACAATAATTTCAAAATACTTGCTTTATCATCATTACAATCGTTATTCTCGTCCATTAAAATAAAATTTTTGATATATAATTTGATTTTGTTTTGATGACATAATATATCTGACTGTAGGTACATACAAATTATTGTTGCAACAGGAAGGTAGACCTCTGTACAGGCCTACAACAGAGGTAGTTCAAAATTTACTGATGTATAAATGTTGTTACATCTAAGTTGAAATATGTATGTATTAGCTGACTATCGAATAAACCTATTTTTTATTATTATCAAAGATCCCGTAAGCGAAGTGATATGCAAGATTCAAGATCGCAAACTCTATTGAAACGATTACGCCGACAAAAGTTACATATATTTTGTGAAATAGTCATCTAAAAATATGACATTGGATTATAATATAGGGAAATGAGTACCTGTCTGTCATTAACATCTAAATTTTAAAAAATTAGTCTCAATTTTTATTTCTACGCCCTTTTTTTCGATTATTGTTCAAGATGCCATCTAAGTACCGTTCGATGCGTAGCGGCTGTAGCAGCAATGACATTCATTTCGCGACACTGTATAATCCGTTCTCCTATTTTTACCCGAATGCGCCAAAAGGAGGGCTATGTTTTTTGGGAGTATGTATAAATGTTTGACATGCTCAGCGTCCTGAACGGCTCCGGCTGAAATGGATTTAAGCTTGAGAGGAGTCGTTAGATTCGTATTTACTGTGAGAGTGACACTGGGTATATCAAAATTTACATTTCATTCACTTGTTAGGTATTTACTTATTAAAGGCAACTATTATATTTCAAAAATTATGGTAAAAGAATTTTTGTATGGCAATATTTGTATATCATTCCAAGCGAGTTCCGTTATAACTCAAAACTAATTAAAAATGTATTTCGTTATGAATGAATTATCCATCGATCATTATTAAAACGTTATTGTATATACCTTGTATATACATAATGTAAAATTCAATTCCGAAGTTATCGATAGCGTACACAGTGCCTGGGGCCACATGAAATCACCTCTTTGATCAACGTTTCCAGTTGCTATGTAAAGTTAATATAAATATATACTTTTCAAATAAGTTAATACCGAATAAATATGTATTTTTTCATGTATTTCTTGCTGGATTATTTGTAGCCCGCGGAGAGTTTTTCTGTTTACCTTTTATCAAAAATTGATTAGTACATTGACGTAGCGGCCCTCCTATATCGTAATCTCAACAATCTCGTAAACATCAAGATATTTAGTGTTTATTGGGCGCAGTAAACAGACGGCGTAAATGAATCTCCATCAAAATGAATTACAAGCGTTGGGACTTGACACCTAATTAGTTTGAGGTTGAATTGTATTTTATACCGCAACGGACATTAAAAGAAAACCCCAAAATACATAAAAATTTTAATTTTTTATTGGAATTTAAGTAGAATTTAAAATTTCAAAAATTACGAAAAATATAGTTCTTCGAATAATAAAATGCTTATTAGATTTAGTTGTAAATAATTTACATAAAACCATTATTTTACGAGACAAATCAAAATATGTAACAAGCTTGACGTGTGACGTCACAACTCATACCCAATTTATATGAACCTTTATTTGCAATAAATGTGGTACATTTCATATGTTCAAATAAATAATTCTAGATCACACATTTAGCCAATGTTTTGACATGCAAACAGTAATTAACAGTAATATCATCGAGCATTTAAAATATATAATTCTATGATGTCAAGACACGCACCTCATTGGTATCTATACCTATGACAATTAATATTAGTCAAATGTCAATTTAATATGCTTCATAATCAATAGCCCCACTCAGGCCTACTTTCCTATAGTATGTGCCATAGTACACCAAGCGGGCCCAGGGCGAATTGGTAGACTTCACACACACCTTTGAATTTATTGTCAGGAGTGTGCAGATTTCCTCACGATGTTTTCCTTCACGGAAAAGCCAATGGTATTTATTTTTATCATTCGTACATAAATTCCAAATAACAAATTGGTACTAATTTTTTCAGGGACTGACGCTGTACCCAACTGAGCTACCAAGGCTAAAAATATTTGCAAGTCTCTAAAGTTGGAATGTGTGAAACTAAAATTCTCTGAGTGACATCATATGTACCATGCATGATGCAAATAAATCTTTATCCAATCAAAACCTACAGCAGAATGTTCGCTAGCTTGTTTTTGTTTGGAATTTTGACCGAAATGGAGTACACATAAAACATTGTCTGGAGTTTCCACCGGCCTGTCTCTGAGGACGCGATGTCAGGAGAAGTTAGACGAATTGTGATACAGCCTGACTGACTCTGAGGTCGCTGGCTTAGGCTAAACCGATTCTACAGGACATTTCATTGTTGAAAGAGCTATTATAACTATGAGAACGAAATAGGGATAAGTTGGTATTAATTACTAAAATCACTGGTACGCAAAGACCATAAGCTTGAAGAATAGTATATATAGTAAAGGGAAATAGATTAAAAAGTCATTAAGTTATTTGTGAATAGTTATTTTCATATAAGGCATGATGAGTAATAAACTTATAACCAATTGGTAATAGGTCACTAATTATAGTATCACATTAAGTCACGCGCCCGTATTATTATTATTGACATATATTACTTTGTTTTTTTTTGTATCTCGTATTTATGTAATCGTTTATTATATAGTACACTGCCCTCCTCTCTTCACTATTTCTCACTTGACCTAAGACTGCTGTAAAAAAAATCTTTTAGAAATAAGCTGTGCCTTTTGTATATATTTATAAAAAATATAATGCGTTTAGTCCAAACTGCTATTCGTCGTATACAATTTTAATCAAAGGTGCGTTTTGTCAAATCCATTATTATAAACCTGAAACCACAAGACAGTGTGCTTTCGGCTTTATAATAGCAGCTGTTCATTAAAAAAAAGCTTTTAAAAATATTGTTTCTGATATCACTTTACAGCATTTTAGTTTAGTTCGTTTCGCAGTGAATACACTGTATGTTGTTGAAAAGTTATATGTACAGCCTTGATGTGAATTAAGAACAGACAAATTCCAAGTACTTACACATAAATATTAACTAAACGGACAAGTACAGTCGCAACTAAAAATGTAAGTAAACAGAGAAATTTATACCGAAGCAACGCAACTGTTAAGTAAGTAAATTGTTTAATGAAATGAAAACAAATTCTTGGCAACTGTCTTGAGAAAGTTAATAAAAACAATGTTTTTAATTAAAATCTCTGCATTACGGAGGAGCTCTCCTAATTGGTGGAAGCGAGTTGTTTTACAACTAATACTTTATCGTACCAATTATTTCGTCTGAGCGCATTTTACTGACAACAGAGCAGGCTACTGAGATCGCTACTATATATTATGCTTTTTATCCAAAAAAAGTCTGAATATTATTATTAAATGCGATGTTGTCACCGATAGGTTTTAATTCTAGAAATTTTAATCAAGCTTTTAGTTGACATTATGTTTATGTATATATGTTCAAATCCATCCATAGAGCAATACGGGGACATTACGACATTCATTTGATATCGTGTAAATATGAAACATATTTAACCGTACCCAATGGAGGTACCTATCAGCACTCGGTTTGGTTGGTGGGCATTTTCTATGTCAACCTGGCTGTCTACCACCATATTACATGGGTCTGCTGCCAAACAGCAGTGGTAACAGCACTATTCTGGTATGAAAGATAGCAGAGCCAGCATCGCATACTTACCATCTAACGCCCTTATCGTCACTTCCATCAGATGAGATGAAGGCCAAGTCCAAACCAATCATAAATAGAATGGAGGAAAATATGTCAATCCTGATCTAATCCTATTATAAATCAACTCAATTTTTCAAGTGAGCGTACAGTCCTCCTATCCATTGCCCAGTGCGCTAGTGCCCGCGCCCGACGTCGCTCGAAGTCGTTAGCCGTCCGCGCCAAGCTCCCGGGTAATGGAGCGTGCAGTATTGACGAGAGCCAGCTCGCCGAAACAAGCGGAACTGACGTTCAAGCATGTTCAAGGGCGAGTCATTAGTGGGAATCAAAACGTCATCAACTCGTTATATTGTATTATGCCAATGTTTCTGGCAGCGAGTGTTTGCTACGTAATATTGAGGCATAATCCCTCCCCCTCTCTTACATCTATAGTTTCATCATTCAATGACATTCCACATTCCAGGCCGTGAATTAAAATACATCCTATTAAGAGGCTATGTTGGTAAGACCACGTGGCCGCGTTCAAGGTCAAATTGTTTTGTAGCTGTCCCTATCTGAGCCCTATCCTACCCGAGCGCGTACGGTGAGAAAGCATACACTACGCGAAGTTATCCACCCGTTATTTGGATGTATCGTAGTCCAGGGATCATTTGAAGGATACAGTATATTATGTAACCATTTTTTAAAATACAGTATACTAATGAAATTTCAGATGTCGGTGGTTTTTCTAAATTGTTCTAAATTGATTCATACTCTTGTAAATCAGGTTCAAAGTTGGGGCTTTTTACTACCGAAAAAGTATATATTTAAACGAAAATCTGACTCACCACAGATATTGGATTCTAGATTGTGTCTTGAAAATTTCATAGATTTTCATAGCTTAATACTCAAAATATGACTGGACTACGTTTGTATGGGCGCTTTGTCATCAGCATACCCTCTTAAATAATCTTTTGCACTACAGAATAAAGCATCCAATAGTGGACTTATATAATGATGAAGTCAGTTGTTAGTTTAGTATTATTTACTCAATATTATTTACCTTCTTTCCTTACGATACCCTATAATTCAATACTCAAATAACAGACGTATCATGTTTACAAACATATAAGAGCTTACTAGTTCAAAGAAAATTGTTTTTCGTCTTCCCTCTGTAGTTTTCACGCGATATAACTTAACCTTTACCCTTAAAGCTCGACTTGTGTAAGCTTTGACATCCTATAATTGTACAACACGTAAGATTCTGTCAAGACATTCTTGTTTATTTAGGACATGTTCGGCTTGTGATTTACAAAACAATACTCGTATTTACCGATTTCTCTAAGTGATAAAATCCGGAATGAGGAAATCCGTACACGAAATAAGACCGACGAGTCAGTGAACTTGGAGTTAGCAGATATCGAACTGTGATATTACTGATGTTATTTGGGACTGCAAGAAATTAATTTACTTATACATTAAAACTATAGTATAGTGTCCAGAGAAGTTAAAAAAAAGAAGTGACTAAAAACCCGGAACGAGGAAAATCTGCAAACGAACTAAGTTAAATTACATAGCTCGACGAGTCAGTGAGCTGAAATGGCAATGAGCGGGTCACATCGCTCGAAGTACGGATAACCGATGGGGAGTAGAAGTTCTCGAGTGGCGCTCACGTGCCGGGAAACGTGTACTGGGCCGACCCTTACTAGATGATGATGTAATAAAAGTCGCGGGGAGTCGCTGGATACAGGTGGTTTGGGACCGGTCTATGTGGCATACCATGTAGGAGGCCTATGTCCAGCAGTGGACGTTACCTGACTGCTGCTGCTGATACCGATTCAGTGGACGCTCGATATAATCACATTGAAGTCCACTAATTCGGATTCCTACATTGTCAATTTATCACTTTACTGTGTTGCTAAAAAGTCAACTGTTCACTTTAGAAATCATCCCACGGGAATATATAATTCAATTTAGTCATTAAATATTAGGTGGCCTTCCGTTCGACCACAATCATACCCGATGTTAGGCTATGACGTGGTCTAAGACGAAACACGGTTGCCTAGAAATAGCCTATTCACCATGGCCTTGAAGATATTAAGGTATAGTAATCGTGTAATGGTGATTAGTAGATAGATATCGGTAGACTCGTTCGTCAATATGCAGCACGCGCTATTGTCAATTACACGCATTACGAAACGAGATTCAATTTGTACATTATTTACAAAGCCATGGTACACAATTCAATCATGGAACGTTTTAAATTTTGGCATGAATTGAAAAAAGCATAAACCCTGTAGAATCGAATTTTTATTGATCAACATTAGAATTACGTCACTGATTCGCCCCTTAATACGTATGCGCGTAATTAAATGAGATATTATATATTTGCTGAAGAAAAACCTTTTTACTCGTATTTACTGTATCCTTGGGTGACAGTGTCACATGTTTTATTTCCCTGTTGATTTCCTGAATAACTTGCGCGTTCGAACCAGAGCATGTCGGGCACGATATCATACCCGAAGCGCTGTGTCACACAGAATATGTGTCTCTGACAAGAACTCCTAATAACCAGGTTCTTATTGCAACTACCAAATTGTTGATTGAGGCTGACTCTAGACTATGAACTTTCCCAACTTACAAATAAACAAATAATTGGCTTTAAGATTTCGAATTTATTCATTAAAGTCGACGCCAAAATTTCCCGGACTACTTTGATATTGCATCAGATACGAATACATCCACATTTCACACAGTGTAGTTATTATGGATATACAATCTTATTTACTGAGATTATATTCGACGAATCATTGTCTTAAGCACATTTATTTTTAAAAATTTACCGATTTTTGTCACACTTTTCTACACACACTTACTCGTATGTCAAACCAGTCCGTGAAATTATGGCGTTGACTTTAGCAAGTCTCGTTGATTTGAGGCTATCAAATCTCACATTTCAAGTGACAGGCAACTATGCTTTAGCTTCATAAATCTGTCTCTGGCTAACAGAATCATGTATCGTATAAATAAAACGAGAGTGAGATTGAAATATCGTCCTATTTCAGATTTCAGGCTCGTTCTGTCGTGTTTACTAACAAATTGCTTTATGTCTACCATCGTCGCTTTCCACGATTGAATGGAATCGTCGCGTCACAGTAAATTGGATGCAGAACTGCTGATGGCTTATGTTGCTCCTGTCGATTACATGCGTCGGTATTTGAATTTCGTCTGTGTGGAAGATGGATAGGATACACTAAGAAATTACACAATTTCGATTGGATTTGAATGACTAGTGTTTTCAGCTTATGGATATGATCAATCCATAACTAACCTTAGGCTTCGTAAAATGCTTTCTAACAGCCTCCGTGGCCTGACTACAGGCTTAGACGAGTAACCTAAAGGTCCTGACTTTAATTCTCAGTAGGGGTATTAGGTTGGTTTAGAAAAGGTATCTCTATATATATAATCTTATATATCCGCCTGGCTAGCTAGCTAAGTCTGCGGCCAAACAGCAATGTTAATAGCACTGTCGTGTGAAAGGTACCGATTCATCGATTGACATTTTCGGGAGACCATACAATTGTGATTTCCATTCTTTTTCTTTTCCTGTGAACAACTATTTCCAAAACTGCATTCGTAAACATATACGCCAAATTCTGTGAATTTGATTGGTTTTTTTAAATGGATGTGGAAATTATGTGCCAATAAAGCTGTTTTCAGTTGTCACATCTATATAATTTCTAGAATCCGATGAATGTCGCGGCTATGAGAGCGAGTTGTTTACTGATTGGATTGGTAGAGTTGAGAGTTGTGCATCCTTGGCATGTTTACTTTCACAATGAGAGTAGAGTAGTACAATACAATGATACGTTCCCGGGAATGTTCAAATTTGTAATTGTTCGTTCCCGAAATATTTTCGAAGTATAGTATTGTTATTATTTATACAGGTATTGTTATTTTGCTGCAAGCTTTTGAGCGCGACTTCGTTCACAAATACAGGCCTACTACGACCTTATTCACAATCCTTGCTTCTCAGTTAAAGATGCCTAAACTGGCCGACTTTATTTCGTACCATGACATCCTTAAAGATGAACTGAAATTGGAAGGATTGTCCAGGTAGATGATGAATTAAAATGTCAAAAATCTACAATTTTGTCTTTGGTTTACAATTTAGTGAGAGAGATAAACATATACAAAAGTGTACACCACTGGGAAGGCTACACCCACAGGCTATAAAATTGCTAAAAACCGAGAAAATTATTCCGAAATGTAATAGGATTTTCACTTTTGTAACTCACTTTTCCGGGTACAATTTTACTCGATCTCATTTTTCCTGACGACCCAATTGCGATCGGAAATGAGGAAAGAGTACATTTTCTTTCCGACACTATCGATGGCACCATTAGGCCTGTCAGTGTTCCGCAAAACCCAACGCTGTAATAGTCACGATTTGGCACGGCAGCGGCCCTTGAGCGGTCTCGGGGGACCCTGATAACACAGATGAAGCATCCAAAGTAGAACTGACAACATATAGCTGTGTACGTCACGAGCATAGCTGTCCTGCTGGCCTAGTAGATTGATGACGGGTTCTCAAGAAATTATGTGATGTGAGGTAAAAAAAGGTATAAAAGCATATGCCAAGTATCAACCCATTATACGGTACATAAATTTTCTCTAAATCATCATCATCAGTCAGGAGCTATTCACTGCTAGACATATGCCTCCTCCATGGCACGCCACATCGACCGGTCCCGAGCCACCTGCATCCAGCGACTCCCCGCGACCTTAACCATGTCGTCGGTCCACCTAGTAGGGGGACGGCCCGGTAGACGTTTCCCGGTCCGTGGTCACCACTCGAGAACTTTTACCTCCTATCGGTTATCCGTACTTCGAGTGATGTGGCCCGCTTATAGCCATTTCAGCTCACTGACTCGTCGTGCTATGTTAGTGAACTTAGTTCGTTTACAGATTTTCCTCATTCCGGGTTTTAGTCACTTTTTTAACTTATCTGAACACTATAGTATAGTTTTAATGTATTTCAAATTAACTTTTAATTTCTTGCAGTCCAAAATAACATCAGTAATATCGCAGTTCGATATCTGCTAACTCCTACTCATTAAAAAATTGGCTAAGTGCGAGTCGGATTAGCGCACGAAGGGTTCCGTACAGAATATGGATATTTAACATAGGGAAAACAAATCTAAAGAATGCGCCTCGATTTTCGTTATCCATTTAGTTTTGCAGTAGCGGTAGTAGACGAGTACGACACTAGATGGCGCTAGTTGTATGTTACATCGCACGTTTCCATAAAAATCACGTTTGTTGTATGGGATCCCGCTTAAATATTTATTTTATTCTGGTTTTTAGTATTCGTTGTTATAGCGGCAACATAAATACATCATCTGTGAAAATCTAAACTCTCTAACTAACAACCTTCTGAAATTACGAACTTTGAGCACGCCAAACAGCTACGAAACGTATCAATTTTGGAGCACATGCATTAAAAGTATGTACGGCATACCACATGTATTGTTTTCGATTTCCATTCATATTGGAGCTACCACTAGTTGGCCCAAACTGAACCTTTCGCCGAAACCGCCGTCCGGCCGGTCGGTGCCCGCAAATTTATTCCGATTGCTTTAGTTCGGCAAATATGTTCGAAAAGTTGACGCAAATCGAATATGAAATGTTTTCTTTGAGTTGGCGGGAGGGGAAAACTGAATGAACAGTGTTATTTTTAGCCGTTGCTTTTGTGAACTAGAATTCAAAGTTGAAGGTTTTACGCGACGATTGGTGAGATTTTTCTGTGCCTCATTGATGTTAGTATGGTTAGTTTCTGTTCAATAGAATAATCGTAAACAATCAGAAAGACAAACAAATGAAGCCCTACAACACACATGCTCACTTATAGTTTTCTAATTGATGTACACTATGAGATATAATTGGCATCGTCAAGTCTGTGCATCTACCATGAGTTTACGCAGTCGATAACGTGTATCGTTAACTATCGCTCTGTCGTTGTCACCCGCATCTCGTCTGAGTAGCATTTCCGATAGTATTCGATATGCGATATCGACTACGTAAACTCATTTTAGACGCACTGATACCTAGATACACATTTACACACGGTCCCTTAATGCTACGCTTGTCACTATTGGATGATTGGCAGATATCCTTTTAGAGGGAGAAGTCTAAGAAGAAGAATACTAATATTCTTGAAACCAGCTAAAACCATGAGCACTCTTAAGAGCCACACCTTTGGAGCACAATATAGAGCTACAGGGTGTAGTAAAACAGTCGTAAACGTCATCACGCCTGGTACAGTTTACGATTGTACTATACAGAGTGTTCACGTCGAAGTGTTTGGGTTTCCATCAAGCTGAATTTGACTGAGTGTTTGTTGCTTAAATCATGTCTCAAGACATACACATGATAACGAACTATCGTATAAGTTTTACCCGAAGTTGGTGTGAAGGTTGATGAATTTAGCAGCCTATATTTGTTTGATATAAGTAGGTGTACTGTTATTTTAAGATTCTGAATTAAATCAGAGCGTGCGTTTTTAGAACGAAGTTCCTTATCGCGCGTTGTGAAAGGGGGCTAGACGGAAAAAATTCTTACGAAAAGTTGTCACGACACTTTTTGCTATAGTAAGTTAGCGTCATCTGTTAGTACGACGTACGTAGTAGTAAGACGATACCAACAGTACAGCTATGTGACGACAGATGGCTCTGATTAGTTGCCGCTACTCAATGACAGATGTCGCTAAAAACAAAATATATCACGTACATAAAAAATCTAATGAAAAAACCTACAAAACCATATTTAAAATATAATGTTAAAAATCCGTTCAAACCTTATTGAAAATTTGTAAAATTTTATTACAATTCCTTCACTAATTAATCGAAAGGAACTTCGTTCCATCCGGGTGTCCCTTGACACCTCTCAAGTTTTTTTTAAAAAAAAAACATCCATAACCGACCCATAATTACATGCTTTATGTGTTCTCCGTTAGTCTAAATAAATAGAATAAAATGACAACTGTAACAATACCATGAACAAGCTATTAGGGATCATCAACGATCTCAGCGTTATTGCCCGGTATGACATAATATACACTATAATAAAGTATTGTATAATGTAGATTACTGTACTAGTAGCATTATAGCAAAGCGGGCCGTAACGTTTATCTACGGGCCCATACAAAACTATACATGTGTGCTTTAGCATGTGTATAGCAAGAGTATGTCTTAGGTGCTGTTCACACCGGGCGGGTTCATTTAGTTGACAGACGCAGAAATTTAAACAAATAGGTATTAGATAGGAAATCTACTCTAATCTCTTCGCGAAAGACTTGCCACTAATAACTGAATAACACATCGATCATAATAGTCATAACGTTTATGCTATTGTGTGAGTGAGCCGTGGTAGCTCAATTAGTTAGAGCGTCAGTCCTTGAACAATCGAGGTCTGGGTTCGATCCTGGCTCGAACCAATGCGTTCCAATTTTTTATTTGGAATTTATGCATGTCTGATAGAAATCATTACCATTGGCTTTTCGGTAAAGGAAAACATCTCACGAAACCAGCACACTCTTGAGAAGAAATTCAAAGGTGTGTGTGAAGTCTACCAATCCGCACTGGTCCCGCGTGGTGTACTATGGCCCATACACTCTCTGTAGGAGAGTAGGCCTGAGCCCCTGTAGTGGGGACGTATATAGGCTGTTGATGATGTGTGAGTAACACATGTTAAAGCTAGATATATAATGTACATCATGGAACCCTGATTCATAGTAAGCAACGGTAGTGCCGATGTATGGGAAGCGTGCGCACCCAGATGCCTCAAACTAATGACGCGCTGGCACTGCTACCTTTCATACCGGAACACAACAGTGCTATTAACACTGCTGTTACTAGGCCGCGGGGCCCGTAAAATATTTACACTTGAAACTTTATTAAACTAGGTTGAACACATAAGTTTAATATAGATATTATAACATTAAATTCGTCTTTAACACCATAGAATATAATTTTATAATTTAATGAATCATAGTCTGGCGAGGAATTTTTAGCCAATCCGCTCGCGATATATTTTTCCACACACAAAATTTGATATAAAATACTTTACATCAATTAAACAGATGGTCAAAGGTCGTTCTTAAAAAAGTTTAATATTAATTTTACCGCTTTAGAACTTCTATATCTTATGCGAAGAATTTTTAATAAATGAAATGAGACACGGTGCTATCTCAATCGTTCGAGTAAAGAGTCGACATGGCGCGTAGCTACTTACCCTCTCACTCTTAAGTGTTATGGGCATTGGGGAAGTGAGAACCAAGACTATATTTCTAGTGGGTCAGGACACGGCTATTAAGTCAAACGTTTTATGCTCTTAGCTAAATTACCTTGGTTAATTTTCTAGGGTAATTCGTTAGATAACTTCCCAACCTAATTTTTCTGAAATGTTTTATTGTTAGCATATACATATTTTGGGATAATTTTTAGCTAATTATTTTAAAGATTAGATCGTATTTAATTCTATCTTAGATATCTAACACAGAGTACAATAACCAGTGTAGGGAGTGTGCGGGGCTCCCCGCAGTTGCCAGCCATATGCGCTAACGATCTTAGGCACGGATTTTATACGCAAATTCGTATAATGTCTTGTTATTAAATTAAAATTAAATGTCGTGGAATGTGTATATCAAAATTAAAATTAATGAAACCAAAAGTTCTACTTTTTAATTTCTAAGACACGCGCGTTGATGTCTTTCATGTTGCTCTTTTCTAATACACTGAAATGTACAATAGCGTTGTCTCAGTTTACCTCTCCTCCCGCCGTAAATCGGTGAGTTTTATTTAGAGCACCGCGTTCACGCTCGCTCCACCCATACTCCTTGGTACCGAAGATGGTAAATATCGTGATCAGAATAACATAATCTCTAGGTATGATTAGGTCCTAACACATCGGTGACGTCACATGTGTTAATTGACACCATTGAAGGGTTTCGCCGTCCGCTACTAATCGGATTACAGGCCAGACTACGTCTGCGGAGGGGATGGGTCCAGACGCAGGTTATGTAGTTATACCTGGATCATACTAGGCAATGTAATACTGTCTAGATTATTGGGTAATTCATGTTAGGCTTTGGAAGCCTTAAACTGTGTGTGAACCTATGTAATTTTCAAGTTTGTACAGAGAAGCAGATTCTAGCATAAATGGATGGCCGAAATTTTCTTCACATAAAATTTTCTGGATAAACGTATATTAATGGCTTAGAATAATTCAAACATAAAAATCAGAAAAATATAAAGCCTGAGTTACTACGGATATTTAGCTTTCTACCCTTTAGACGTCTAGTTTAGACCTATTTTCGAACTAGGCCAAGCACCCAATCCCACGTCTATAAAATCGTTTAAGTCGTTCACAGTGTACCAGGGGCACAGAGTCGGCAGGCGGTCTAGATAGTTCGCTCAGTAGAATTTTCTCATTTTCCATCCCCCCCGAGATTGGGTTCGCGGCTGCACCGCCGAGATAGATTATTGCTATTGATTGAATTGGTGGTCTTGTAGTAAACAACTGAGTATTTCCTCTACCTTGTAACTGTTCTGACATCGTTGTACTTGTTTCTGCAGGTTGATGTATTTAGTAAGAGTAAATGATTTTAAAACCTATATATTTAGCAACAAGAAAACAAAATTGGCTCTAGACCGAAACAAAACAATATTTTATTCTGTATTATGTTTCCTAAAAGCTGTCTTTAAAAGTTTAAATATATTTTTGAAATAATTAATAGCATCTATTTTGAAATTATAATGTAGTAAAATTGAAGTTTGCAACCCTCCATATCTGATATTTTGAATGTGTTACATTTTAACGAATAAATATTGCCAGTATTCGTGTAATCTTTGCGACTCAATTTTTTGGCTCTTGGTGTAGGTGAACCCATGGTACAGCTCATGTACCAATTTCAAGGCTCCCCCAATCCCTATAATGAAAGGTTAACGACTCATTAATGTGATTTTAATGGATTCATTAATTACTTCACTAAGTACTTGGCGATCGGGATGGCACGCCGCGATATCGAAAACTTTTGGAATATTGCTGCGGCAAACTTGAAGGTCATGATACCGTTTGTCGACTAGCTATTGAACTGCCCACGTGTACTAGTGACTAAACGGTTGGATTGATAATTCGGAGGTCCCGGGTTCGATTCCTAGTTGTAGCCTATCGATACCAAGTATGGTTGTTGGTAGCCCGTTATTTTCTCGCCTTGCTGTTTGTCACAATTTAAGTCTGCTAACAATCAGCAGTTTTAATAGCTCGATTGTGTTCTAGTAATGCAGAAACATAGCTAATCACATGAACTTGAGACTTCTGAGTAAACACGCTTCCATCCTACGTCCTTGGTATCACTTACGATCAGATCATATGAAGGCGAATTGTGAACCCGTAAGTAAAAAAAAGTAATTTTTAAATTTTATAAAAGATAGATCAAAACCGACTACAATCTCACCTTAGGTTAAGTAACGATGAGGTCGACGATGTTACGCGTTACGCGACAATGTAGTAAAAAGTACTTTTTAATTTGCTAAAATTAGAAGAAACTGTGCAGCTGTGTCCGTTCCTTTATCGCTTTATTATCATAGTCCGTAATAAACTCGACTGTCGTCGTCACACACACCGAACATTCTAAGACATCCGTTCTTTTGTTTACAAATCGGGATTGCTTGCACGTGTGTACTGTTGTTAGTTTCTACATTACATACAGATTGTTCTTCTTTTCATTTAACGACAACTCTCTGTAACGTCAAAATATGCACAGTCCCTTGAGTGTCGTTATATAGAGTTTACACTGTAATTGTTGTCGTTATTGAGAGTGGGTGTAATGCTATATAGAGTGTATCATTGTATGGAAGACAAGCTAAACCAACCAAAGCCGAATTATTTCGAGTTTACATACATAGAGTTTACACTGTATATACCATACCAAAATGCCATAAACAATGTAACAGGATTTCCTATGTTTAATCCGTGGAATTACGACAAATTAGCAACTAGAGTTACGTAATTAGATTACTTACCTAAACCGTTAGAAATTGCATAATCTATGGATTACTCCCACGCACTTCGGAATCGGTGTAATAAATTGCTTGTATATAGGCTTGCCTAAAGGGTTTGTGCATTTTGTTTTGATTTATTTCATCATCACCATCATAAGACACTCATTCTCAAGAGCCCTCAAAATTTTGCTAATTACCTGTCCTAGGTAATTAAAACCTTTTTAACAAGCAATTTTTAAGCAGGCCCTAGGGCATTTTTACGGATCCTGGCTAAGTTACTGTCCGCCATCTTGAAAAATTCATGATTTTTACTATTTATCTTTCGGGTTGGTGACGTTTTAGGCAATTTTACCAAAATATAATCTGCGGCTTTGTTTTCATGACTTCTACCTCTATATAAACTTTTCCGTGTTTGTTCTGAGGCCACAAAAACAAGAATTTTTCAAGATGGCGGACAGTTAGGTATGACTCTCTTGTCATTTTCACTTCCTTTCTGCTTTTCTTCCTTTGGGATCTTGGAAACGGTCAACAATATTTACGGAATTCGCAGAACATGGGTTTTAGGGGTCAAGGAATTGATTAGTCAAGGTCCTCAGTCACACAAAGAACCCCAATTTCGTTGAAGAAGTACGAAGTTCAAGCAGACATATATAAGAGTTTTGACTATCTACGAGCAAAGCCGCGTGCGATGTCTAGTGTGCTCCCAGCGGTGTGTGTTACGTATTCGACTTCGTCCCATTCTACGGCTTCAACTCGTTATTTCTTAAAGTTCTTACCAAGTGGCCCCTTACTGCAGAACAATAGGGCTGAATTACGACGAAACTGATAATAAAGGTCGGTAGAGTTCCAACTTAAAAACATTCCCCTTAACTTTTTGATCCAATCTACCTCTCTTTGGGTAACTACGCTTTTCCGACTAAAATAGGGCTGTCTCTCTTGTACAATACGTAATACACATATCTATGAATGATTGTGTGGTCTCAGCTTAAGAATTGGACTGCCCACGATTTACGAAAAGTGAAGCTAGTAAAATTAAGACTATCCTTCTTGGGTATTATTATTAAAGACTCTATACAGGGTGGTCCAAAATGTGACGTCCAAAAATTTTTTTTAGATTCCTTACACCTGGGTGTATCCGAAAATACCCCATGTATGTTCCGCGATTTTTTGTAGTTTAGAAGTTATGATTTTTTAAATGTATATTTCGAATTTTCTGCCGGAGCGACTTAAAATAATCGTAACTTGTTTAATAGTAAGGTTTTTTTATTTATTTTTTCTCGAAAGTGATCGTCTTGAATCACCCTTTCTACTTTATTATCAACTACACAACGTTATTCATTACAAGTTACCGAAAAAAGGGATGAAAGTAAAAATTTTAGGTTTGAGTTGAACGGAGCAAAATTTTCAAAAATTTCTTAATAATACAAAATTAATGTTTCATTGGTTCAAACTAATTTTAAAAACTCCAGCAGTTTGTCAGCTTACCAAATAATAATAAAAAAGTTGTTCTTAATAGGCGATTTTACGACGAAATTGGCTTCAGAACTTAGTTAGGTGAGAATGCATAAAAAAAAAATGTTGTCGTAAAAAATGTTTAAGCTTATTTTTTTTTTCATTTTTATGGCCTACATTAGCAAGGCATCAAAAGCATTCAAATAATCTCAAATTGAACGATCAGTGACACATTTCATTTTCTGTTTTTAGACATGAAATTATGAAAGCTAGAATTAAACCAAAATCTACTTCAAGGCCAATCACACACAATGACACAAAGCAATAAATAACACGTTTCAAAAGGCGCCAGGCCAGTAAGGTCTTTCTCTTTCGCACTGTTATGGTTGCGTAGAAGTACGAAAGAGAAAGACCTACTGTCTTGGCCACAAAAGTCAGCCGTGCGCGCTAGGGGTTTTTTACCTGCACTTCCCTCTCCCCCCTCTCCCCATACATTCTCCGTAGCATCTCACTGTATCGTCCGTCCGCTAGTCGTTCACTCACTTCCATCGCGTGTGATACTACTTGACGTTGCTTCTTTCCGATACCGATATTTTGAACCTACTTTCGCTTTGTTACTGGACTCCGATTTGCCTTACGACTAACTTGTGCTTGTGTTACGGACTCCGATTTGCCTTACGACTGACTTGTGCTTGTGTTACGGACTCCGATTTGCCTTACGACTGACTTGTGCTTGTGTTACTGACGGCAACATGAGTAATTTTAGTCTAAGCCAGTACGCAGAAATGCACTTTTACTATGGTATGGCCAAAGGAAACGGTCATTTAGCCGCAAGGCTATATCGTCAACAACTGGACCGGCGAGGAGAAATACTGGACCATTACCCGGACCATAGGGTATTTATTAATACTCATAATACGCTGATGGCCGGGCGTATCCCCGGTCGTAGCCAAAGGCACGAAGGAGTACCCAGAGTAGATCCGGACAGAAGAGATGAAGTCATCGCAGCTGTAGAAAGAGACTCTTCTACGAGTTCCAGAGCAATAACCAGAAGGACTGGAATACCACGGACCTCAGTTCTAAGGATATTGAAAAATGGTATGTCGTTTTGTTTTTTATTTACACAAAACATAAATCACAGATACAATGCCAGGTATTAGACTTCTTCCTGCCTAGGTGGTGAGTAATAGTCCTTTTCTTTTTTCAGAAGGCTACCACGCTTACCACATTCAGCGCGTTCAGGAGCTACAAGCTTCAGATTACCCTAGAAGAGTTGCTTTCTGCGAAACAATGATACAAAGGTGTCAGGAAGACCCAGATTTTTTTAATAAGATCTTATGGACCGATGAATCCCGTTTTGAAAACACTGGAGTATTTAATATCCATAACTATCACAGCTGGGAAATTGAAAACCCACACCTTGCAAGAGCATCAAATTTTCAACATCGATACAGCGTAAACATGTGGTCGGGAATTGTAAATGGAGAACTGATTGGGCCTTTCGAGCTGCCGTCTAGGTTGGATGGAGACACATATCTAAACTTTTTGCAGAACAACCTTTTTGAATTGCTGGAAGATGTAAACTTGGAAACAAGAAGGCACATGATATTCCAAAATGATGGTGCTCCTTGCCATTACGCACGCCAAGTGAGGGGGCACCTTAATGAAACATACCCGGGCAGATGGATTGGGCGTGGCGGCCCAATCGAATGGCCTGCACGTTCACCGGACTTGAACCCAATAGATTTTTTTATTTGGGGTTACTACAAAGAAGTTGTCTATGCTCAGCAAACTAACTCCGAAGAAGAACTGAGACGAAAATTGAGAGAAGCAGCGACGAAAGTCAGACAAAATTCAAGCGCTTTCCGCAGACTAAAAGATAACTTTTTAAGACGTTGCCGATTGTGTATCGAAGTTGAAGGGCGTCATTTTGAAAATCTTCTTTAATAAAGTAGTTGAACTTAATTTGTGTTTTCTTTTATTGATGCTAAAAATAAACCAAAATAACCGTATTAATAAAAACTAAACTAAGCTTTTTTAAAATAAAATGTTTTCTAATGTGTCACTGATCGTTCAATTTGAAATTATTTGAATGCTTTTGATGATGCCTTGCTAATGTAGGCCATAAAAATGAAAACAAAATAAGCTTAATATTTTTTTTTGACAAAATTTTTTCTTTATGAATTCTCACCTAACTAAGTTCTGAAGCCAATTTCGTCGTAAAATCGCCTATTAAGAACAACTTTTTTATTATTATTTGGTAAGCTGACAAACTGCTGGAGTTTTTAAAATTAGTTTGAACCAATGAAACATTAATTTTGTATTATTAAGAAATTTTTGAAAATTTGGCTCCGTTCAACTCAAACCTAAAATTTTTACTTTCGTCCCTTTTTTCGGTAACTTGTAATGAATAACGTTGTGTAGTTGATAATAAAGTAGAAAGGGTGATTCAAGACGATCACTTTCGAGAAAAAATAAATAAAAAAACCTTACTATTAAACAAGTTACGATTATTTTAAGTCGCTCCGGCAGAAAATTCGAAATATACATTTAAAAAATCATAACTTCTAAACTACAAAAAATCGCGGAACATACATGGGGTATTTTCGGATACACCCAGGTGTAAGGAATCTAAAAAAAATTTTTGGACGTCACATTTTGGACCACCCTGTATATCAGTACAGTACTCGCACACCAAGTTTGCCACTCTGAAGTTTGATACAAAACACTGCGACCGCGAAGTATCAATTATTAACGTATAAGTGGGTGGTAAAGCCAGTGAAGCGTCGGTGGCGCAATGGATAAGGCGCGGACTCTCAATCTGAGGGTACCGGGTTCGAATCCAGCCGTGTACCTATGAGTTGTTTTTCAATTCAAGTACATTATCCGATTGCTTAGCGGTGAAGGAAAACATCGTGAGGAAACCTGCATGTCTTGAACAGGCATGTGAAGTCCGCCGATCCGCACTGGGCCCGCGTGGTGGACTATGGCCCATACACTCTCTGTAGGAGAGTAGGCCTGAGCCCCTCCAGTGGGGACGTATATAGGCTGTTGATGATGATGATGATGAAAGCCAGTTAGCGGGAGGAAAGAAATGTCCTAATGTTGCATGTCATCTAGGGATAGTTACAATCAAAAATAATACCCACACATTCCGTCTGTAACGTTTGAAATTACGAAGAGCTAACTTCAGAGGGGGCAAACTTGGTGTGCGAGTAGTGTATAACTGAATAGGAATTTTTAAAAATAGAATAAAATAGATATAACTTATTTGCACAGACACATAGCTTATTTGATGTTCCATATAAGGACGTACAGGTATATACCTAGCTCGCATACAGGCGTGCAAAGATAAAACGAATAAGTTGTTTTAATTAACATCAAGAACGAACATGTTGATAACCCTAGCGTGTCCAGGGCCGTAACCGTCCTTTTGTGAGAAGTTCTGCTACAGAGGTAATTTTGGTCTCTGTACCCTCCACTTCAACCAGTTACCGCAAGTCTCGTCGTATAATTCTAAAACTTCCACAAATTGTACTTCCACTACCAGTTAAGCGACTAAGCAAAATAAGTGAGCAGCATTTATATCGAAAACCATCTTTGACTTTTACTCGATTATTTTAATATTTGACATACTAATTTAATTTGACATACTTTTTTTAAATTTGACATACTATTTTAAATTTGACATACTATTTTAAATTTGACATACTATTTTAAATTTGACATACTATTTTAAATTTGACATACTATTTTAACTTAGAAATTTGACATCATTCATAATTGTAATTAAAAAAAAAAGATTTTCATTTCATTTCATTTACGGAAGCTGACTTGAAAGTTGCGGTCAGTTCACAGAGACAAGTATTATTTATTTCAAATAAAACACAACAAAATATATAAGACCTCATAAATAAATTTAACAAATTAAGGTGATTTTCTGATATAAACTAATGTTTGAATTTCTAAGTAAAGTATGTATTTCTCTATGGCTTTATTTTTACTTTGCAATTACGAGTACCAGAAACGCGATGCCATGATTTTTGCTCGGTAGATTCTATTTTCAAATATACCTACTAAAAATCATATTTCCTCAGATTATTGTTAAACAACATAACGTATGGCAATCTCAATGGCTTTAATTAATAGTTAACAGAAATATTGCTAATTCTCAACTTGCTTTTTTTTCTAATCCTCACACTTAAAATGAATTAAATTTGTTTTTCGACTTTTTAAATGCAAGGGCTCACGCGGAGCGATGACATTCCCAACCTTATGACTCTAATATTAGAGTTCCAGATTCTCACACAAGCCACGCCCATTACGGTTTCAATGTAGCACCTTAACAGCTTAACAGGCTATGTATTCTGCATAATTATGGGTCGAATACTATCTCGAGTTCAACACCTCTGGATTAAAATCGAATGACGTCAGCAATAAGGTTTGGGATGGTACACTTTTACTCAAAAATAGCTTATTCTACACTCGTCAAACACAGAAGACGGCAGGAAATTTTGATCATTTTCGCTGTAACCTTGGTTTTAGAATAGAACCACCCCAGGTCAACCCTCGGCTATGTAGACCCTTTTAACTCAATTTTCAATCCGCCTGTCAATAGTGCTGACTATGGCAAATAAGAGGTCATAGAATAAGCGATTTATATGAGGGAGACTCATGTCCAGCAGTGGATTTACGGAGCTGATAAAGAAAAGTAGTTTTCATCATCAGCCGGGAAACGTCAACTGCTGGACATAGGCCTTCTTCATGGCACGTCGCATCAACCGGTCCCGAGCCACCTGCATCCAGCGACTCTCCGCGACTCTAACCAGGCCGTCGGTCCATCCAGTACGGGAACGGCCTGGTAAACGCTTCCCGGTACGTGGTCGCCACTCGAGAACCTTTACTCCCTACCGGTTATTGGTTCTTCGAGCGATGTTCACTTCAGCTCACTGACTCGTCGGGCTATGTCTGTGATCTTCGTTCGTCTACGGATTTCCTAATTCCGGACCTTATCACGTAGAGAAATTCTTTTATTAAGTAAATTATAAAAGTAGTTTTGCTAGTAATAAATAGCCCCCTTCGTAGACTAATGCCTACACGCCTGGAGGTTACAGGTTCGATTCCCAGTGGGGGTACCATTCAGTACTCGATTTGGTCTGTGGTATATTTATATTTCCGGTACGAAAGGTGGCAGAGCCCGCGCCTCATTAGCTCTAGGATTCTGGGTGCGCACGCTTCCCATCCAACGGCCTTATCGTCACTAAAATCTGACATCAATACCCAGAGTCAATATCTCATATTTATGGCACCTGTTTTTGTAACAGCTTGCTTTTCGGATTCCCATCTCGCACGGTGAGCGCGCGCGGTGATTTTTATTCCACATGCGAGTTTCCAAGTATTTCAATATAACATAATCCTAGATTAGCATTCGACGCCGCTAGATGCTCGTGGAATCGAAATGATGGTGAAGCCATCTTTGTTTTAAATAAATACGACTTCATTTATATCTGTACCACAGTGGAGGAATATGACATGAACATTGTTTATTTTGAAAATAAATTCGTTACAAACATTTTTTAAATGCTGATGAATATATGTACTACCGAATATGTCGTCAAACATATTTAAAATTAGGACGATTTTAAATGTTTTAAATCGCAATTGTCGCAACCTGATCAGTAGTTCAGTAGTAGACACTTGCGGAATGATATGGGCCATTCCTATTCTAAATCCATATGGCTAATACACTTCTTTCATTAAAAATTTTTTGTGTTTCAATAAACAGTCTCTCTTACTAAATGTTCAGTTTTCAGAATGCTTAATCTTTTAATACCGTAATGTTAATTAAGGAATCCACTCCGTAACCAGCGTAATTGACTTAAATAATTAATGGATGTATCACCAAATACAATGTTAGAACAAGGGTAAAGATTATAAGTTAATAAACATATGTAATGCACGAGTTTTACATGTAATAAAAGTCCCTATCGACACTTAAAAATGTATGATGGGTTTGTAATTGGCCTTCATCTTCCCTGATGATTTAGGATAGTAAGTGTGCATGCGCACCCACGCAATCAGAAACCTCAAGATAATGAAATGTGCCTCTGCTAACTTTCATACCGGTATAAATTTTCTGAAATAAACTGACTTTTAGTGTAATGCTGAATAACGCTGAGAAATCCTCAGAATCTCAAAGTAAAGTAGGTATTTCTTCATGTCTTTATCTTCACTTTGCAAGTACCAGAAACGCATTTCTATGATTTTATCGCGATATATTTTATTTTTGAAAAGATATATTAAGAATCGTATGTTCCACAGATTGTTAAACAACATAAGGTATCTCAATCTAAATTGCTTTAGTTAATCAAAAAAGGAGGAATCCATCAATACGACGGACATGTTTTTTTTTGCTTTTTAAAATTTTTATGTTTGTTACCTCAGAACTTTTGACTGGCTGACTTAAATTTGCCTTTTAGGGTAATTGACGTCGGTTTCTAGTTCTTTTTGAACGCATTTACTTGTTTTCTAATCTTCACGGCTATTTTTAAATTGAATGAAATATTTTTTTGCCTTTCTAAACGTAGGACTCACGGCGAGCGATGACATTCCCGACACTATGGCTCTGATATTATAGTTCCAGATTATCACACAAGTCACGCCCATTAGGGTTTCAATACCTTAATACTGCTGTTTGGCGGCAGACTTGGTGGTAGCTAGCCAGGCGGACATAGAACATGCCCCGACACCAACCAAATTGAGTATCGACAGGGTATAAAACCCATGGCAACGGAGGCGGTCGAAATCTTGAATTAGGATCTTAAAATACGGAACATCTGTCCCTTGGATCATACAGAGCGTAGTAAAGATTTTCCGAAATTCTATCCATCCTAAGGGGATGAATGACAGACGAAATATATATTTTTATGTGCAAACTATTTGACCTGCAGTCTTAAAATAGGACATATTGATCCATTTGGTGTCTTGATCAACTACGAAATAATCTATATACTCATATAATACCATCGTTTTGCCCGCCACTTTGTCCGCGTGTACCTTAGAAATTATCACATGCACTTCAGCAATCTTTATACAAAAAAATCGTGTCATTCTACTCTCCGTTGCAAAGTAAAGGAAGAAACATACTCACATTCGCATTTATAATATTAGAGGTATAAAGCATGGAATGGAAATGAAGATCAAATAAACTCTATCAAATGAGAGCTGATAAATTACTTGTAAACAAGTAAATGAAAAGCACATATTTCGATCCTTTACTTTGACGTTTCAGTTAAACACTCATCTGAATTTGAAATGGATATTCAATTTTTACATAAATACAATATTTGATCGAAAATTCCGTGAATTTTTTTCCAGACGCCCCATGAAAAATTCGATAAAAAACAACCAATTCGGATCGCGCTAACCCTTTTTTCCAGCATATACCCGAAAGTTAATTAATGAGCGGGTATTTTCTGGAATGTCTACCTTCCCCGCCCTACGTGTGGAGCGAAGGGGCGCGTGTAAAAAGTTGGTTTAATTTATTAATGAGACAGCAGTTCGCATTCTTTCGCTGTTGTCTCTGCGCACCTTAATCAAATTGTCTATGGCTCTGAGTAAATTAACGCGGCGTCTTCGTTAATGAAGTAAGTACTTATGATGAATTATTTTAGTTATTTTGTTTTTTGAAGTCAACAGGAGGGGTTATGATTTTAGCAACCTTTATATATGTTCATTGTTCTCTCTTAATAAGTTGTCATTGGAATCGTCGTGTTTGTGTTATAGGCTATATGACGTCGCATAAACCAATCCAATAAATCCAACATGGCGGCTTGTAGAGGACACATATATTGTGTTTGGTATCAAATGAAAAGTATTGACGGCTATATTCCGTAAGTATATAGATTATACAGAAGTAAATACGTCTACGTAAACCCCAAATAAAGTTTGATTTTAAAATTTAAACCGTGCAGAGTAAGCAGAACATTACTAATCTGACCATTCGTTAGTTTTAAAGCCATTTAGACAAAACAAGCCCAGACACGATTCTTTGTCATTTCCAAACTTGCAACATTTCCTACCTCACTAAACTACTCTAACTGGTCCTAACGGTGAGTTTTGACACAGCACAGCTCGTTGGGGATCGCTCCCGTGTGTCTCGACCTTTAGGACATGTTTCTACAAGTCTGCACAGTTACTGACACGGGGCGTAGTTAGGTGTAAGGGGGCCAGTTTGACACAAATTAGCTTTAATAAAAAAATCTATATATTGCACCTTGACTTTATTTCACCTGGTGGTAAGTGAACTGTGTCTGTAAGGCCTTTGGATGAGTAAATCGTACTCGCATACCGTACCAAAATATGTTTACTTTCATTCAGGAATCTTTATCGCGATACTGGTGACTGGTTTGTACGAGGGGCATACCGAAATGATCGGGAATATAAAACAATACATACAGGAAATAACTAAATTTATTTTTATTGCTTTTCGAAGTATTCTCCGTTGCAGTTAATGCACTTTTGCATTCGTTCGAACCAATTATTATAGCAGCAATTCCAGTCCGAAGTTGACATTATCAAAATCGTCGATTTGTATGCTTCCACTGCTTCTTCTGGACCTTGAAACCGCTGACCACGCAATAAATCTTTGATTCTAGGGAATGTAAAGTAATCATTGGGACTCAGATCAGGGCTGTATGGAGGATGATCCATTAATTCAACGTTTTCCTGCTTCAAAAACTCGCTTGTTTTCTGAGCGGTGTGAGAGCTCGCATTATCGTGATGGAGGATTATGCGTCGTTTCGGGTTACCTCTACGGAGTTCGGATATCATCTGTGGCAAACAAACCGTTGTATACCAATCAGCGGTAACCGTTCTCCGTTCCTCTAAGGGAACTGTGACTACATGTCCTGTTTTCGCGACAAACGAAGCGACCATTTTCTTCGATACGCTGCGAGAGCGGACAACTTTTGTTGGCTTGATCTCACCTGCGAAGACCCAGACAGCCGACTGATGCTTTCTTTCTGGCTCATATGAATAGATCCATGATTCATCACCAGAGACAATGTTATAAACTGCTTTTGACTTTCCTCCGTTGAAGCGTTGCAGAGTAGACCGGCACCAATTGACACGAGCCGCCTTTTGCTCTTCGGACAAATTATGGGGCACCCAGCGGGAAACTAGCTTTCTCACTCCCAGTTCACCATGTAAAACAGTTTGTATCGCAGTCATACCTATCCCTAAAGTAGCCCGAATCTGCTCATATGTAATATGTCGGTCATCCTGTATCATTCGGCGCACAACAGCGACATTTTCTGGTGTAACCGCTGTTTTTGGCCGGCCTGTGGAAGGTACGGTGCCAAGAGAAGCACGTCCACGCCGGAATTCAGAATACCAGCGATATATTGTCGTCTGGCTAGGCGCTTCACTCTTGAATATAGATATAAGCTCAGCGAGACATTGTCCCTGAGATAATCCTCGTCGAAAGTTGTAAAAAATTATGGCACGGAAACTTTCTCTTGTAAGCTCCATTTTTTTATCGACCTATCAATTTCAAACTGATATTGTTCTTTAAAAAAAAAATTTTTTTAAATTCTGTCAATTGTATTCGATTTTCAACTAACCAGTGTTTATTCATCAAAAAGAGTTTTTAATCTAATTAAATCGAAAGTACTCGATTACCGATCTTTTCGGTATGCCCCTCGTATTATTTAGAGTAAATTTGCGGCAAGTCCATAGCAGCAGCAGCACCATGGCAGCAGTCTTTGCTGCCAAAAAACTTGGCGTCATATGAAATGAAATCTTTATTTACACAAAATATGGTACAGTACAGGATGTTAACATTACATATAATGTCAGATCACATATTTTACCAAAATTTTAATATTACGCTAACAAATTATATTATATATTTAAAAATTAATATGTCATTGCTAAAAAAAGGTGAGACGGTACTTGGCTGTTCTGGACTCGGTGGAACGTGGCGATAAGAGGTTCATTGGTAATGATTCGCTCGTGGAGCCCAAACTCCAAAGCCTCGAACGCAGACGAAAAGTGACTTGCTCTTGATATTATGACGTTGTTGTTTCTGACGAACATAAGTAGTGCTAATAATAGTACATATTGTATTTATATTATAATTGATTTGTAAATATTAATTTATCAATATATATGACTATGACTAAGATAATAGTCGACATCTATATAACTCGCACTAAGTTTCACTTCTATTTTCATCATACCTACAGCTAGGGAAAGGAACACATTGCGTCAGCATTCCAAATGCTACAATTTGAGTGTCTTGCAAAAAACAAAGTACTGTGGTTACAAAAAGTTTGACACTTGAACGTTTCACCATATTTATGATAAAGTAAAATCTTTTGTTGAAGTTTAAGTCTACAGTATTCCTTTATTTGTCAATTTAAAAAAGTTTTGTCATGTGTCAGAACAGAAGCTTGTATATTTTATGTTATGTACAATGTGTAACTAAAAAAAGCAAGAAGAATTTCCCATCTGAACTTTTCTTGATTGAATTTTAATATAAAATGTTTGGACGTACGTTAATTATATTATATACCCCCGATGCAACTCTGTCGGCCAGTTCCAAACATGACGGCACGCTTCGAAACTTGGTCCGCGCTGGCGACATGGAAGTTTCTTAGAAACGCTGTCGAGGGTCCGCCTCCGCCTCCGCCTCGACGAGCGACGACCTTTGATCATTGAAATGTTGATCTGTAAGGTCTTTACAAAAACTAGTGCGATGTAGGGAAACTGAAGCTTTTTTAAACCGACTTAAAAAAAGGAGGAGGTTATCAATTCGACGGGTATGTTTTTTATATTTGTTACCTCAGAACTTTTGACTGAGTGAACCTGGAAATTTGGATGATTCTTTTTTTATTTGAAAGGTGGTGCTTCCCGTGTGGTCCCGTTTCAATTTGGTCCAGTTCTGACAAAGATGTCCATGAGAAAACGGTATAAATTTTTAATTTGCCTTAGTAAAAGTAGACCTATAGAATACTTCCCGTTGATCTAGAATTCTAGAATACTGAAATTTGGCAAGAAGCAAGGATTAAATTTTGCAACCAGGACTTTTAAATTATAACGCAACAATTTTTACAAACTTAACTTTAAAAGCCATACATCGGGTATGTAAGTAACCGCAAAGTAAAGTTCGTCAATCCGATTTATACTTTCTGTAAAACATGATTTTAAATATGATAATTCAAACAAACTAATTAAGTCAAACATACACTTACTACACCTGCATCTTAGTTCGCAAAATTCAAATTAAGGATATTCATACCCAAATAACTTTTACAAGAAAACGTGATCTGCATAAACATAGACTAAGGCATGCTAATGATTTAAATCTACATGCACCGCGAACAAATTATGGTAAAAGAAATATTTTGTATGAGGGGGCTCAGATCTATAACAAATTACCAAAAGATATAAAAGACTCCAAAAGCATTACAAATTTAAAAAAAACTACTCAAATATCACATCACAAAAAGACAGCTTAGCTTTAAGTAATTCTAAAAGCATATTTTATTCATCTTATTTAAAACTGCTTTCATTTTTCGATACATATTTATAGTCTTATAGTATTATATTTACATCAAATAACATACACAAAACAATTTTCAATCAATCACATAAAACAATGCCATATCTAGTTGCGCTTGCTCTGTGTATTGCGCTCGTTCCAGCGAACGGCCGATACTGGTTCTTAGTTAAATAGTGACTGACCGTCACTCAAAATTAATTTTATTTTATTTTAGTTTAGTTTTACTTTACTTCTAAGATACCCTAGTTGAATAAGTATAATATGTATAATTTCTCATGTAAGTGAAAACAAAATTTCTTTATGAGAAAATAAAGTTCTTTAACCACATAATTATTCACATTCTGTACGGAACCCTCGGTGCGCGGGTCCGGAGTGGTCACATAAAAACGTTATTTTACGAGATAACTCAAATATTGGTCAAAGTTTCATACATTATCTACTTGAATACGGTGACGTGACGTCACTCCCGTGCCGATTTGTATGGAGCGTTTTTGCACTCACTTTTAGAATCACTTTTCGACGGGTTATGTTAGGTAAATTATAAGCCATATCGAAAAACTTTGGCAAGGCTATTTATCTTTTCACACGGTCTCTCGAATGAGGAAATAATAAAAAATATATTTCATCCCTATTTGACTATTCAGAGAGCAAATATTGATAAAGAAAAACCGTGTGTACCTACTTATCTACTACATATTATTCGAATAAACATCCACCTGACTATTACAATCACGTGAATAGACTTGGAAGTAGTACATACGTACAAATAGAGGTTTTAGCGATAAAAGTTTAGGAAACAGCACGATTCAAAAATAGGTATCTCCGAGAACGGCGCGTGGCGACAGGAAAGTTTCCCCAAATCGTTGTGCGACTTGGTTCCAGCGAGTGAGCAGCGTTCCGATTGGAATGTTGATTTGAAAGGTCCCAGCCTGTACCCGCGGATTATTTTCGTTGTGCTCTTGAATTAATGAGAGTGTGGAGTGAGAATTTAAATTGCGTGTTGGGCACAAGGACTTCTGTGAATGTGTTTTGTATTTGTGTTGCTCGATTTTCAAGTGAATGGGTTGAGATACTCGTACCTGTTCTGAAGTGCGTTCCTTGAAATGCTATAACACTCAGAAGCAAAAGTTGTAAAGTTCATTCTCTTTCACTGCGAAATGTTTTGCATCAGATTTAAAGAGAAGAGGTTTTGGATTTGTAGTTTTAGGATAATACACTCCTAGTTTTGTAGTAGTTGACGAACAGTAGTGGCTGTCGTTGGCACCCGCTGGGATTGGAAGAATTGATATATACGACGTTGAATATTAAATACTTAAGGTAGAAAGTAACCGTTGGATGGCAAGTGGACATATAAAATGCCCTACCACTAACCAACCGAATGCCAACTGGGAATCGAACCTGGGACCTCCGGGTTTTAAGTCCAAGTTCATTAGGCCGCGGAGGCAGTTAATTAAAGATTAATAAAATGACGAATGAGGTAATGGATCGCTAATTTGGGAACAATATTAATTTAAAAATCGGTTAATTATTGGTTAAGCGATAATAGGAAAATACTCCGACGAAATGTTTAGATTACTGAGAAATCTGTGTCCATTAATTATAAAATTCAGTCAGACAATGTCGATGATTATTTAAGGCGTTCGTTGCTTCTCTTGAAATGTATTAGCCGACTGAAAGCCCAATCTCAAAAGAAGCACATAAACCTTCTGATGGAAAGCAATATTTGTGTGTGAATAATGTAAACTCAATTTGCTTTGCAGTTACGGGAGATGAATTTTTAAGTGCACGTTTGTGCTATAGAATGAAAAGTGCATTAGCGCTCAAGCTGTCGCTAAAGTTAAATAAAACTCGGAGATTCAGGACGTTCACAGAATATGCAATGCTTTCATAAAGCCTGCTCATGTAGGTTGCAGGTGTAATGTGTGTTCGTTTGAAAATATCTAGGTTTTAGCTGTAAATCTTTACTCATTCTTGTCATGAACTTGGAAAATGGTGTTTTATTTGTAATTTTAGTAATTCGTATATAGTAACGAATTATTAAAATAGCGTCGGTGGCGCAGTTGATATGGCGCGGACTCTCAATCTGAGGGTTCCGGGTTCGAATCTAGCCGTGTACCTATGAGTTGTTTTTCAATTCAAGTACATTATCCAATTGCTTGACGGTGAAGGAAAACATCGCGAGGAAACCTGCATGTTTTGAACAGGCATGTGAAGTCCGCCAATCCGCATTGCGCCCGCGTGGTGGACTATGGCCCATACACTCTCTGTAGGAGAGTAGGCCTAAACCCCTGCAGTGGGGACGTAGGTATATAGGCTGTTGTTGTTGATGATGATATGTATGTACTGTTATGTGTATTTTTCGTGTATATAGTCAGCATATGGATTCTTTTCAATCGTGTTGGAATCTAGGCTGACCTTTGAAATTCTCGTCAAGAATGCAAAACAAGCGATAAAATGTACACATTATATACATATTATTGAGAAAACTGAAAAAATGACGTCGGCCTTATATTTTTATAACCTAACCTTCTTATTCAAAAAAGAATTTTCAAGACTTGGCTGTATGGTGTTTTGCCTTTGTTATTACCGCCTCTCACCAAAAAGATAGTTACATTTATTCTGTTATTAAGTATGTGAATTTTTAAGTTAATTAGAGGTGTCGTTAGAGTATTCCTGGTTATTCTAGTTATAATTCAGAAATTACGAAAGGTTTGATAAAGTACTTTTGCGTGAAGTTTATCGTACTTTCCATGTTTTTCAGATTCATCTGGAACATAAAGGTGACGCAATAAAACATTTACGTACTTTAAATTTCTCTCAGTTTCAATAACGAACTGAGTCAATAGCTTTTCTTTGATGTCACCTCCTTTCCCGTTTAAAAGCAAGTCAATTAATATCTACTTGACAATGGAGAGAGATACAATGGCTCAGAAAAGCGAGGTATTATAGCTGAGAGCTTGAAATATTTCGCAGTGGTCCTCAGGGCGTCTCTATTACTACGTTTCAGGGGTGCTAAACCTTTAGTACCTTTAACACTTTTAAAACAACATTGGTGTCTAGTTCTCGTCGAAATTTATATTTTATCTTACTTACCAAATTATATAAGCCAACGAAAATTATCAAAAAGAAGAACGCAAAAGCTTGGATATGAACAGGAAAGGAAATAAATAATTATTTTTTTCCATTTCCGAATTTGAACGATCTGTATATATTTTTGGGCATGTCGTGTTGAAAAAATGTGATGGATATAATTAAGTTTATTTTCTGGTCATCTTTGTTCAACTCCAATTTGATAATATGCCTTGCTCTTTTCATTCAAGTTGATATGTTTTATGGTTGGTTTCTTGTAGAATATTTATATGATGGATTAAATGATACACACGTCTATCCAAGCACACGATTTATTGCGGACTAAATAACCTACCTATATACAAGATTTATCAACTAAATATTTCTAAGTACCTTCAAAATAAAGCCACGTAACATTACTCTGAGAATAATTTAATAGTATAAATGAACAGTAAGCATTGAACTTTGATATTCTTTAAAATTTCTAGAAAAATTTCCAACCGATAACGATAAAAATATTGGATCTTTTGCTGAAATCCTAATTAATTATACTACAACATAAATTTATCTTGTAACAAATGCCGGCGTAACCTTATTTTCGGGGGTGTGCGAATACAAAAATACACCTGTGCCTTTCCTAAAGTATTTTTTGTTTTTTAATTCGTTTAAAAATATAGTAGAGCAACAAAACGAAAATAGGACAGCACTGTGTTGCATAAAGTGAACAGAGCAATCCGCAGGTTGACGGCATCTGTCGAATTCAATAGCCCGTCCATTGTCACAGAGGGACAGTCGGCAGTCTCGCAACGACACAAAGGCTCAACCTAATTTGATGAAGCTGTTACTATTGATTGCTGACGAGTCCATTGTAATGAAACGAAACGAATTGTAATGAAACAAAAACGCTTGCCCGACGAAAAAGGCGAGAAGGAAAACAGCAGTTTCCTTTAGCTGGTTTTATTTGTGTATCTAGACATTTATTCATTATTATTATTATTCATTTATTTCAGGTAACAATGATCCATAAGTATATATACAATACAATAAAATACATTAAAATAAACTACTACACACTACAATATTCTACACACTTATTTACTATGGCACGTTGGTGCGGCTCTGGTGGTGTTGGTCGCTATCCTCCCTCTGAAGCGACGGTACACCACGCCCTTCGGCTTTATTGTATTTTTTTATTATATGTAGCTCATTGCAAAATAAAGCGAGCGCTTATTTATTGGGTTGCCAACACAATAAACATCAAAACACTTTCATCATATATCTCATATCTAATTGTAACTTAATAATCGCTTGCATATAAGTCTCTTGTTGGACATAAGCCTCGTTCATAGATCGCCACGTCAGACTGTCCACAAACTGTTTGGCCCTAATCACCGTGCTTGGCAGCTGGATTAGTGATCGCAGTAAGATGTTATTGTTACATAGATGCTGCTGTCCATTTCATGTTTTTTCTAGTCGCTTTTATGTACGTCAAGTTGAGGCCAAATTCTAAAGCTTATGCATGTTATTGTGATCCTATTCTATATACTCGACTGGGCCAGAAGGAGGGTTATGGTTTTCGAGAGTATATTCATGTATAATTGTTTGGCGCGCTCTGCGGCCTGAAACGCTCGATGGACTTTAGCTTGAGAGGTGTCTTTAGATTCGTATCTACTGTGAGAGTGACGCTGGGTGTATCAAAATCATAAAAAGATATAAAAAATACGCAGTCGGGTTTAAAAAAATTACTTTTCATACACTTGTTATTCCTTAGCAGATGGATAGTGACATCAAAATTAAAAAAAAAATGACTTTAACTAACTTTCGTTGTAAAAAGATAACACAATTTAAGTCCGAAAAAACACAAGTAATCCTGAAGGAGCCATCGTAACTACTACTAAAGTACTTTATGTTTGCAGTACGCAGGGCCCCACTGTTGACTTAGGGCCGCTCAGGGGACATAAGACACTTAATACGCCTTTTAGGACAGTGAGGCCCTAAAGCCCAGCTGTTATTTTATACTCAAGGGATATTTGTTCAAGCTGTGATTAAGCTGGGATTTAATTTTTGGGAGTGTTGCTTGAGGTAAGATTTCATTTAAATGACTCAATTAAGTGGCCATTATGACTTTATCTGAACAGGGATCTGCTCAGAATGTTTCCATACAAAATTTAATTTGCCGTAATCTTTGAAAATAGAGTAGGTGGATTTTTTCACAGGTTTTTACCTACTGCAGTAATCAGAGATCCTCAACAAGCATATCAATAACAAAAATATAATTAGTGACAATTTATGTATTTAAACAGTGTTAATAAACTAATTTTATTTTATTTTATAAGTATTACGAGATCGGATTATAGCGTCTCGGAATGAATTTATTTTCGGCTACAATAGCCGTTACGCAACTAATGTTAGGGACCGCTAGCTGCGTAACGGCTATTGTAGCTGATGTTTTGAACAATAATACAATATAGTGTGTAAAAATGAATATTATAATTCACTATTAAATTGTATATAAATGATACTGATACTGATTTTAAAATAATTAGTGAACAAAGCCAGCTATCGTTTTTTGAAAAGACAATGGTTAAATAAATTTAGTATGAAACATTTATCGATGAAATCATCTTAGACTTAAGAATGAATATGAGGCATCAAGTAGAAACATATTAACGTAACGTAAACGATGAAACCCTAGGTGCGCGAATCTACGCTGGTACCATAAAGTTACTATGAAAAACGACCGATCAAAAAACGTTTAAAATTAAAATTAGAATCGAAACGAAACAACATTCGTGGTATGAGCCCTGACTCGCACTTGGCCGTTTTTTTTTCATTTTGAGGCACGGAACCGTTAAACAGTAACGTTAGAAAAAATGCGCTTCTAGAAAATATAACAAACTTTACCTACACATTATCGAGAATCTCAAAGGATATTCATTTAATTTAAAAACTTCTGAAGGAAGGCGATCGCGAGAATTCATAAAAACATGTTTTTCTGTACTGTGCGGTGTGCTCTCGCTTTAAAGTTTGTTAAAGTTTGCGCTTGTCGATATCGAAGAGTATTTCCCAACTTTGAAACACGTTTAGGTTTTTTATCTACCTACCTACGAATACTGTTCATTATGAAACTGTAACAGAAATGTGTGGGTACATTGAAAATATTTGAGAAAAAGAAAAATGTAACAATATGTAGTTTAGGTGGCCCTGTCTCCATATCACGATTGTTGGATATATTTTTTGGTACGAAAAAGCAACGGACGGATTTATACAGGAAAGCATCTAAAATATTATCATTAAAAAGACATGGTAATTCTATTAATTCTCACTTCTCGCAGCCTCCTACAACTATAACCGACAGGATTAAGCTTCAGACTATAGGTCATCTTGCTGGCCAGACAGTACCTCAATGTTCTCCTTTTTCATTTAACGCAGTTACCGAGGAGGAAGTCAAGAAACACATTTCATCCATCACTTCGACCGCAGTGGGCAATGACAACCTATGTTCCCTTATGATATCCCTAATCCTTTCCGAAATTCTTCCGGTTATGACCCACATTTTTAATTTCTCCCTTTCCTCAAATTTCCCCACTCCCTGGAAACAGGCGTACATTATTCCACTGCCCAAAACTTCTAATCCCACATGCTTCTCTCAGTTTCGACCGATTTCCATTCTTCCATTCCTCTCCAAAGTCCTTGAGCACATTGTCCACAAGCAGCTAGCGAACTACCTTACTTTAAATAGTTTACTTTCTCCTTTCCAATCTGGTTTTCGCCCTGGTCATAGTACTGTCACTGCTCTTCTCAAAGTCACTGATGACATCCGTTTTGCGATGGAAAACAGATCGCTAACGGTGCTCATACTTCTCGACTTCAGCAGCGCTTTTAACTCTGTTGACTTTGATGTTCTCCTCGCTATTCTTCGTTCTCTCAACGTTTCCTCTTCGGTAACCAACTGGTTTAGTTCATATCTCCGTGGTCGCTCGCAACGTGTTCGCACTGAGGAGTCTGTCTCCGATTGGTGTGACCTAACTGCGGGTGTACCCCAAGGTGGTGTTCTCTCTCCTCTTCTATTTTCGATCTTCATAAACACGGTAACTCCGTTGCTTTCCTCTAACTTCCATCTCTATGCTGATGATTTGCAACTTTATCGCCATTTCACTGTTTCTGATTACGTCAACACAATCGCTGAAATAAATGCCGATTTGCTAAGAATTAGTTCCTGGGCCGAATCTCACGGGCTATTAGTTAATCCAAATAAGTCACAAGCCATGATTATCGGGAGTAGATACATGTGCAACTCACTTGACCTATCCCTTGTCCCCCCTGTGCTGTACAACGATACTCCAATTGCTTTCACTCAGACAGCTAAAAATCTAGGTGTCTTCCTTAGCTGCAATCTTTCTTGGGTGGAGCATGTCAATGAGATCAGCAAGAAAATTCACTTTGCTGTTCACTCTCTCAAGCGCTTTCAATGGTTCCTACCATTGAAAACTAAGATTTCTCTAGCCCAAACATTATTGCTCCCTATTCTTGACTATGCTGATTCTTGCTTCTTGGACGTCACCGAAGAGCTATTAAACAAACTTGAGCGACTTCAGAATCTTTGCTTACGCTTCATCTTCGGGTTGCGAAAATATGACCACGTGTCAGTTTTTCGCGCTCAGCTCAAGTGGCTCCCTATCCGCCTTCGTAGAAATGCTCATATCCTTTCCCTTCTGTACAATATCCTAAATAACCCTTCTTATCCTAGCTACCTAAGTGAGCGATTTACATACACGCATCCTGTTGACCAACCTTGTCGAGCTCACATTAGGACAATCCTATCCATCCCTTCCCATCACTCCGATTTCTTTTCCTACTCATTCACGGTTCATGCAGCCAGATTGTGGAACTCGTTGCCTCACACTGTACGCGACAGCAAAACTGTTTCCGCCTTTAAGAAAAACGTCAAGGAACATTTTCTATCACTATAAGATTATATATATTTATAGTATGTAAAGTATGTATGTATTATTATTGATATATATTAGTTTGTTTTGTATATCGTATTTATGTAATCGTTTATTATATTTATCATATCGTACACGCCTAACTGCCCTCCTTTCTTCAATATTTCTCCTTAACCTAGGACTGCTGTAAGAAATTTCTTTTAGAAATAAGCTGTTCCTTTTGTATATATTTTTTCTGTTTTGTGTTATGTAAATATTTTCTGTGTACAATAAACTGTTTAAATAAAATAAAAATAAATAAAAAAGTAAATTAATAACATAAATGACCAGATTGGGCGTAAAAATAACGCTGAACCGACGCTCCTTAATAAACGTAACGGCATCAGTAATCTGTTTCAATCTCGGTATCACCATCTAACCGAGACGACGCTCGACGTGGGGCTTCTAATTTTGGCGACTCGCGTTACTTGCACGAGATGATATTGAACCCATGAAAGTACTAATATAAGCACAGTTGTAGCCTGCTCATTGCTACTTCAGCCCACTCATCGGTGACCTTAGCTCCCGGATTTTATCGCATAGAGAAATTCCAAACATAGCTCGTTCCATAGCCCGCTAAGTGACTTGGGCTTGTTTATTCGGCCCACAGTAAAGGACCACGTTTCGGTTCTGTATGTCATCACTGGTTAAATACTGTTGTTGATTGGCACTCTTGGCAAATTTTAAATGTATGATGAGTTTGCACTTGGCATTCAATTCATCTCATCTGATAGTAAGCCAGCCTTGCACCCAGAAGCTTCAATATAATGAGGCGCTGGCTCTGCTACCTATCATACCGGAACACAACCGTATATTAACACTGTTTGGCAACAGTCTTAGGTGGTGGCTAGCAACGCGGACATAGTAAATACTCTACCGACAACCAAACGGAGTACGGACCCGTTCCTCCACTGGGGATCGAACCCAGGACCTCAGGAGTCCAAGCTTTTTCAGCAATTCCAGGAGTCAATTAGTCGCCGTTTTCGCTGATGATTGTGAGAGAAAAAATAACAACTAAATATGAGGTTAGGATGCGTCCAAAACATAGTTTGATGAAAGCACATCAACGTCCATCACTTCCCTTGCGGGTATATTTTCGTCTTTAAATTAGGTTCACCACTAAGTTGAAGATTTTAATTTCCCAGAAAATTGTCGGCGTTAGTCGAACGCTTGCCGAGTCCAGAACCAATTAGAATTTTTCTTTTGCCTTCGCAGTTGAAATTACTTCTGTCTAATTTAATCTTGACCTTAGATCGTCTTCAGAACACAGTAGCACGAGCATACTCATAGAAGGACATAAACAGTATAAGCTTTCCCTTATTTGCGTTACATAGGTAGATTTAAATTTTACTTCATTTAAAACAAAGAATAAGTAAACAGTTCACAAACAGTGCAGTTTTGGACCCAGGTAGAACGATGCTTTAACAACAAGTTGTCTGCTCATCTAGTTGGGGGACGGCTTGGAAAAAATTTCACTCAGAGAGAAATATTACTTCCCATCGGTTGTGCACTCTATGAGCGATGTGGCCTTATATTATTTTTATTATTTGTTTTTTAGTATGTTATACGGATTGGTCTTGTTATTAACCCACTTCAAAACATTCGTAGGTGGAGGAGGAGGTTATCAATTCGACGGGTATGTTTTTTTAAATGTTTGTTACCCCAGAACTTTTGACTGGGTGAACCGATTTGGATGATTCTTTTTTATTTGAAACGCGGTGCTTCCCTTGTGGTCCCATTTCAATTTGGTCCAGTTCTGATAATGGCATCTATGAGAAAACGATATAAATCATAAATTTTCCGTAATAAAAGTAGACTTTTAGGGCAATTGAAGTCGGTTTCCAGTTCTTTTTGAACGCATTTACTTGTTTTGTTGACAAAAATTCTTCTGGGATTTGCTGCATTCGGGTAAAAAGTCAATAAACAAGCTTTTAATTCGAAGTGCATTTGGTTTAAATTTATTTGTCAGTGCCTCAGTTCAGCAGAATGCATCAAACAAATCAATCGTATTCGTCGTCAATTAATTCGTATTCCTGTACGAGTAGACGGAGGTCATCAAATATTCCGGCGAGGCGAGCGGAGGGCTCTTCAAAGTTGATTATTAAAAATTTTAAGCTCTGACGTTTCGGCCTCGATTCAACCTCAACTTGGCACGTTGGCTCTGTTTTATGTAAATAGTTCTCGACTTGTATAGTACCTCGAGTACCTCTATAACCCTTCCGTGCAACATGAGCCAAATTAAATTGAGACATCTGATCACCCTTACATCTAGGTGGCCTTATTAACACATACCAGTTCAGGTGAGGGCCACGGGCAAATCTATTATGACCATTATAACCCATGACATAAGAGGATAACTGGAGCTCAATATACACAATCCTTATAAATATTTTTTTGGCATTATATTAATGTCAATGACTTTTTTTCGTCACGAAAACAAAATTGTAGTGATGGGGCTGGCCGATTAACATTCTTGACTCTTTTATAAACCTTTATTTTCAACACTATTATTTTATTTTACATATTTCCCGCATTTCTTACACACATCTTTCGTCCGTCGTCCGTCGTTCTCTCTTGTTTTTCCTGTCATTCGTCTTCTCTTTCACTCTTATCAATTCAATCACATAATGTTCTCTTTCACTCAGTTTCTTCTAAAATCTGTCATGCTTTCATCTTCTTTTATACATCTATCCATCCCACACTCGGCCTTCCTTACGTATAATTTCTGACCTCGGTTGAAAATTTCGTAGTTGTTCCTGAATAGAATTTTAAAAATAAACCAGACCAAATTGCAGGATAATATGTAAAATTAAGACCATCACCTGGTTCTGCAATAAATATTTGTGATTTGTGAAAAAAATACTCATCGATTAATTCGAAATCGAAAACACATAATTTCAGTTTTATGAAATTAAATCGTATAAGTGACTTGTTGTGAAAAGTTCAAGGTCATTGACTATATTTTACCGAAATATATCTTGAATATATCCTGAAAAACCAAATCTACTGACGCTGCAGATATTAAAGTAGAATGAAACCGCTGTTTTTCCATCACAAGAACTAGATTCAGTCTGTAGCTTGAACGCGGCGTACAGATAGCGGAGTGAATTAGCCATATTTGAGGTCCCGAGAAGAGGAAAAAGGAGGGGGGATCGTCGTACATACTGTTGGGTTTTAACTCGACTGTAAGCCTGTAGTTGAGAGGGCATTCCATTTTATCTAAGCGAAAAACTTTCAGGCCAAGTTAGGGATGACATTGATGGGATGAATTGAACACATTCCTGATCGACTAGGCAGGTGGATTAGCGATCGCAATAAGTTGCGATTTAATAATGTTATTATTACTTTTTTAATTAGATGTTGCTGCCCATCTTAGTTGCTTTTTATTCTTCGTGGGTTAAAGGTTGTATTCAATAAAAAATATGATCCGATAAATATCGATTAATTGTTTTTATATTATTAAGCACTGTCAGGTTAATATGTTTTTATATGGAAAGAGCTGTTGGTTATTTGTAATCAATTAATCATCAACATCATCAGCCGGGAAAAGTCAACTGCTGGACATAGGCTCCTTCGGTACGCCACATTGACCCGTCCCGAGCCACTTGCATCCAGCGACTCCTCGCGACCTTAACTAGGGCGCCGGTACATCTAGGGGGGTAAACGTTTCACGGTACGTTCGGGAAGTTACGGCATATCTTATTCTCCAAAATACCTCAGCGTCTAAAGACAAAAGTCTTTAATCATTGCGTGTTGCCTGTGATGACATACGGAACCGAAACGTGGTCCTTTACTAAGGGCCGAATTATCAAGCTCAATGACACTCAGCGAGCAATGGAACGACCTACGCTCGGGATTTCTCTACGTGATAAAATCCTGGATGAGGAAATCCGTAGGCGAACTATTGTCACTGACATAGCTCGACGAGTCAGTGAGCTGAAGTGGCAATGGGCAGGACACATCACTCGTAGAACGGATGACATAATACAAATACAAAAAATATTTATTGACTAAAACAATTGAATTAATATGGTGTAGCCATACAGTCTATAGGGTAACCCTGTGCGACAGGTGTAGGCACTCTTTCTCTACGAATGATATTTTGTTTTGTTTTGAACAATGCGAGAATTGTATTAGGTAACGTAACCAATAGATTTTTAAAACATGTTGGCGTTATTATAAGGTGCGTGTGAGTGTGAATTAGAGGGTGTGGTTGTGTGTGTGTGTGTGTGTGTGTTTTCCCTACGACGACACACTAACATTCATGTGTGAGGTGAGAGTTGTGTGTGAGGGGGAGCGTGTGACATATTGAGTGCGTGTAAACCAATTTTATGATTGAGATCATTCTTAAAGAACCAGTATTTGCTTTATTTATTTTTAAGGTATTTAGTCATTCTTCAGTCACATTATATTCAAGAGTTTTGAGCCACTTTTTTAGTTTTAGTTTGCTTGAAGGAAGAGTAAGTAACGTATGGGGAGTAAGAATTCTCAAGTAGCGATCACGTACCGACATATTTTAAATTGATTTTAAATGCGAAAGGTGGTGGTAGCAAAGGGTGAATGTGACATGGTACAAAATTGGGTACATATAATTTGTACCCGAGATTACCACGAGATACTCTCCCTCGCACGTCACACACTCTCTGGCCTCGTCAGAACACCAGCGCTGTGGCCTCGCTGCAGCACATGCTGAGACGAGTCCATTTTAGCAACACACTACAACACAACCAAATTTTATGTATGTTATATAGCTTCAATTTTTGTTTATCAGTTGTATTTTTGTTTAATTAGTTTTGTTTTTGTTTTTAGATTGAATAGATTTCTTACTGTGTTTTTTTGTATGTGTATTGTGTTGTGTGTGTTCTTAAATAAAGTTGTGTCTATGTCTATATCTAGATAGGTAGTAAACATCGGCTTAAGTGAAATATAATTCCGGTGAGACAACGCAGTGATGTCTCCATTTGGCAGTTTCCCAAGTGGGGTACATTAATGAGCCTCATTAGTACCACGCTGGCTTGACCGAAGTTATTCTGAGAACTAATCACTCATTCAGCTTTCTGGTGATCCGTGCCGAGTGGCAGATCAGTGTGGTTTGTTTTTGGTACAAACAATCTTGATTGGTAAAACATTTAATACGTTTACGTTGCAATGCAAAAGAATCGAAAACAACTGATGGATGTTAAATGATTTTGACGATTGAAATCTCAAATTAAGAGGCTATGTTGGTTAGACCACGTGGCCGCGTTCAAATTTGGATTGTTTTGTAGCTGTCCCTATTCGAGCCCTATCCTACCCGAGCGCGTACGGTGAGACAGCATACACTACGCGAAGTTATCCACCCGTTATTTGGATGTTTCGTAGTCCAGTGATCATTTGAAGGATACAGTATATTATGTAACCATTTTTTAAAATACAGTATACTAATGAAATTTCAGATGTCGTGGTTTTTCCAAATTGTTCTAAATCGATTCATACTCTTGTAAATCAGGGTCAAATTTGGGGCTTTTTATTACCTTATTATTATTAATTCTTTGACGCCCTGTAACTCTGGAAGTATATATTTAAACGAAAATCTGACTCACCACCGACACAGATATTTGTTTCTAGATTGTGTATTGAAAATTTCATTGATTTTTATAGCTTAATACTCAAAATATGACTGGACTACGTTTGTATGGGCGCTTTGACATCAGCATACCCTCTTAATACGTTTGCGTTGAAATGCAAAAGAATCGAAAACCACTGATGGATGTTAAATGATTTTGACGATTGAAATCTCAAATTAAACTGGTCAATGATCAATTGAGTTTTAATTTCTTCTTATCTACAAGTCGTTGTGCTGAGTTTCCCGACCACTCGACCTTGACCCCGTCTCAACAACCTCTCAGATTCAATTCTGTTATCGGGGAGGGTGCGACGTGACCGCTATATCGGGACTCGATCGATGCTCCCTGCTTTCTTATGAGGGACGAGTCAATACATACGCAATGGGATAGAAATATATCTAGTTATTATAATACTCAAACTAGCTTCTGCCCGAAGCTTCGCCCGCGTGGACTTTACTGTGTAATGTTCGTTCGATCGGATGAAATGTAGCGTATGTCCTTCCTTGGTATTTAAACTATCCCTTTACAAAAATCAAGTCATTTAAAACTTTCTATAAGGTCGTGAATGTATAAATAAAAAAGCGGCCAAGTGCGAGTCGGACTCGCCCATGAAGGGTTCCGTAGCAGCAAGTAACATAATATAAATGATGATAAAATATCGCCATTGAAAATGCTTGTATGTTGTGTACCTACAAAATTGAATTATTTAACGAAAGCGTATTATTCAACAAAAAATCAAACCTTACGGTTTCTTAAATAAACTAAATTTTAACCATTTTGTTTCGATACGGCTTAAAGGCCTCGAGGGCTAGGCTTTTGGCTCGAGGAATACTGAGAAAGAGGATTATGATGTTAAGGAACCTAATTAAATGAAAATTGGTCAATTTGGGGAGTATCAGGAGTAGATAGAATATTTTCAGAACCTTCGATATCTGTAGAGACAAAATACCTCGGTGGCCTAATTGATATTATGGACCGGAGGTGCCGTTTCGATTCCCAGAAGGTATACTCGGTTTTATTGGTGTTAGGGCATTTTTAATGTCCATCTGGCTAGCTACCGTGCTACCTATGTCTGCCGACAATCAGCAGTGTTAATAGCACTGTTGTGCTTCGGTATGAAAGGTAGCCGAGCCAGCGCCTCATAGCCTCTATCGTCACTTACCATCAGGTGAGATGATAAACAAGTATAAACCCATCATACATAAAATAAAAGGAAAAACTTATCTGTGAACTATTTGGAACGATTTTGGTCTGGGTAGGTAACAGTGTTTTTAAAGAAATGAGAAATTATATTTCATTTATTTCGTTAAGTCGTCGGCCTCGTTTGAGTCTTGAGCAAGAAATTCAAGATACAATTTAGTAAGTGCTCAGAATTAAGCCCCGGTCGACATAAAAAGCGTAACTTGAACAAGTGCTATTTAAACAGTGGTCAATTTAATTGTAAGAGATATTTTATTTTAAATACCTTTTAGGTGGCTGTTTTGGAATACTTTTCTGATAAACGAAGCTAGGTCGCGAGGAAAATGTTTATTTTGTATTGCTCTGACTCCGAAAGAGCAAAACCAAGGTCTATTTTTGTTTTTCAATGTAAAGGACCACCCCTTATCCACCCCAGATAAGTTGTAGGAATATCTGCCGATATATCACCGATATCTTATTGCGATCTGTAAAGAGGCTCATGTCCAACAGTGGACTTGTGCATCTGTAGTCGATGGTATAATAGTAGCACAAATTATTTCATTGAAACTAAGTTTTATGGCTGTCACAAATTAATTTTTGACAATGTCCCCACCAAGAATCAAACCAGGGACCTACGGCTTGTGACTAACGCTCAGAAACCTTATAAACCATTGTAAATGACAATAAATAAGTCGCAGGGACAGACACTGAAAGCTGCCGGTGTAGACCTGAGATCTGGTTGCTTTTAACACATACAACTTTATGTTGTTTTCTCGCGGGTCAGTAACGCTTCAGGACTTTATATGTATATCGGCCCCCGAAGGGAAAACTACCAATGGTGTTTATAAAGAAAATCTATGAACGTTTCTTATGGTCATAAAGTCTACGCGAACGAAGTCGCGGGCTCCAACTAGTTGTAAATATTATTCCAACAAAAGCAATACCAAAAGATTCACTTTACGACTGTGAGACTGGAATAGATTTTTAAAATATGAATGAATACGTCACTCACTCATCGATATGGAGCGAGTTATATTTGGATTTTCACATCATAGACATACTCGTAGCGCCATAAGTCAGTGAGCTGAAGTGGCAATGGGCATGTCACATTGCCACTTGTTTCAGCTTACTGTAGGGAGTCGTGCGTGAATATGTTCAGTAGAAAGAGAGAGAGAGAGAGACGGAGAGATCCCAAGGTGCGTAAGACTCTTAAATTCAAATGGCAGAGTAGTGAAAGCGAAATATAATTTTATGAAACCAGTAGTCAGTTTAATTGAAGCTCCCGTTATACAGTATCATTAATTCCGGTCTCTTATCTCGGAGAGCTGTCAGCAGTTTTCGTACACGTAGTGCCACGAATATATACCATCGCTCTCGTTGCATAATGTGATAAGGCTTCGGGAATTTATGTCCACTTTGTTGCGAGTTTTACTTGTATTTCATGACCAGCCAGTCTTGTTGCCCAAGGTTAGTTAAAAGCGTCCATAATAACCAGACCAAATCTTAATTTTAACATGATTGCTAAAATTATTGGGTAACTATAATATTATTAGTTCTAAACTTGCTTTTTTCTAATCCTAACGGTTATTTTTTAAATGAATTATGTGTTTTTCGCGTTTCAAAACGCAGGGCTCACGTGGAGCGATGACATTTCCGACCCTATGGCTCTAACATTAGAGTTCCAGATTCTCACACAAGCCACGAAAGAATGACACTGAACTTTTTTAGATACATCATGTCCGAAACCGGTCATTATGTAGTTCAACCGGGAGGTCCTCGTAGGTTTCAAAGGTGACATGTCTCGATGTACCGCGACAGATGCCAACCCTAAATCCACCCCATTCCACCCGTTTCTGTTCTATCCTAACAGGATCACATGAGCTCCTTTGAGAGCGTACTCAAGAAAGTCTCGACGTCAAACATTTCCCACGGTGTACCCTTTACTTTGTCCCGAGGTGTAACAGTAGTCTTTGTTTTCCCTCCGGGCTCTATAATTGCATCCTTCATTTGTACTTGGCAAGAACCACTCTGCAGCGGTTTTAAAAAGAAAACCTTTGGTGTGCTGAGACAATGTGGAGTGTTTTTACAGCACCGCGTGTGGAGACGCGGGGAGTTGTTAGTGCTCTTAAAACCAAGGGAGGAAGGTCTCAAGTGTGTGTAAAGTTTACGACGGCGAGATAGAGGGATTATTAGATTCAAACGAAGCGCTGGAATATTTTTTAATAGTTTTTTCTTCTTTTTCTTCTGCTTAATTAGAATTTGCTCAGAATGCTTCCATACAAAATTTCTTTTGCCATAATCTTTTAAAATAAAATAGCTGATTTTGATAAGCCTTAGAATAGGAGATAGAATTATAATATCGCGAAACGAATATCTTAACGTAACGTACAACTTTTTGTCAGCTACAATAAATAGCCTGTATGCAACTAATGGTCCCTAGATTGCGTTTTTAACAATAATCAAAAATAGTTATAAAATGAAAATTGTAAGTTACTACGAAGTTGTATGATAATGATATTCATTTCACGATATTACAATCCGATGTCTTATTTTTAGATCATTACTCCACAAAGCTAGCTATCCTGTTTAAATGATTTTTGCGTAGATTAGGTTAAGATTTCCAGACCGTTAAGAAAAGGTTAGGTAAGTCATTATTGGAGGAATGTGTGTGGGTGGCGTTGGGTCGGGGCAGGGTGTGTGCTTACCTGTCATACATATTATGATCGGCCTGGCACTGCCCGCACAGTGAGGAGTAGCTGGCGATCGGCTGGATGTCATTGATGCACAAGAGAAATGACGGATGCAGGAATGTAAGGGATGTATTTGGCCGCCTGCCGAGTTGCGGAAGAGTGATAAGTTCCCGTGACTCAGCAATAAAAGGTGAGAGAGGGATACCGGAGTGGTTTTAGCTGGTAAGAATCCAGAATATCCCGGCTGGCGTCTTTCCCCGAAGCGACGGGTATCTTTTGATGATTTCCACTCCGTTAAAAAAGGTACGTTATTATTAGATTATTTCATGTTTTCATCAAATTGGTATTTCTGATTGTAATGAAAATATTTGAGTTCATGTAACTTAGAAACTTTATGTAAACTGTAGAAGAAAGTTTCGTTTTTTAAGTGGACGATGAACGATAACATTTTTCTTACATTTAAAACTGAGTCTTTTTGTGGGGTGACACAGTACGAGTATTCTGTTTACTTTGCCGTATTCAAATATCGCCAGTGGTTTGAGCAGGCCTTTATGGAACACTCTGTTACACAATAGAGTTATCTTGGTATTGTTTGTACGCTCATTTGTCTGAAGGCGTCCGCGGCAGACGAGCTCCTGAATTATGGATGCAGGGGCTCAGATTTTATTGTTCTTATATGTGAGAGGAAAGAAATAACGTTTGTTTAAGTGTTGGTGGCAATTATACGACGTTGCAATGTCTCAAGGACATACTTGAACATGAATCTCAACTTCGTTAAAACGCCCATTTAAGGCGGACCTCCATCAAAGTTTCATACTAAATTTATGTTAACATAATCTTTTAAAATATAATAGCTGGATTTTAGTAGTAATCTAAAAATAGCACACCGGATAGTGATGTCATGAAATGAGTATCGTTAACATACAACTTCACAGTGAATCACAATTTTTATTTTAAACACTTTTTCGAATATTGTTTAGCTGCGTAACTGCTATTGTAGGTAACAATAAAGTCGTAAATTAATGATATTTGTGTCGCGACACTATAATTTCATCTCCTATTTTTAGGTAATTATTTATCAAAGCCAGCTATTCTATTTTAAAAGATTATGGCAATAGAAATATGGGCTTTCACATACACCAATTCAATTCTTCTCAGTATTGTGCAGGTTTCCTCAATGTTTTCCTTCACCTTTGAATTGAAAAACAACTCATAGGTACACGGCTGTATTCGAACCCGGAACCCTCAGATTGAAAGTCCGCGCCTAATCCACTGCGCCACCGACGCTTCTACATCGACATTATATAACTAACAATAAACTAACAGATGAAGAAGTTACAGAAACCCAACTTACTATCGGTTTCAAATATAATTAAGCGATTTGTATTGCCACCGCGCAACATCTGCGCAAACAATACAATCGCGTTCTAATCGTATTCAGAGTGTATTTAAATAGCTACTACCCTTATCTTGGAGCTTTGTATCGTTACGGCTTTGAAATGATATGCATACAGTGAATGTATAGGTTGGAATCAAGTTGTAACGTTACTAAATAGAGTACGAAATAGGCTACGTTGCGTAACGCGCTGGAATAACGTTGAGACGTGATGTGACGAAACAAATTGTGTGTAAGCAAGCGAATTCGGATCTGTTTTGTGTGATTTGTTTGTAGCATGTAGGATGTAGATTACGAGTACGTGTCTTACTTTTTACACGCTTTATAGTAGGTTCATGGTTCACTTGTGTAAGGAAATGAAACTTCATCTTGTATTATAGGCATGATTTATTGCAAGTCTAAAATACAGAAAATATATTTTGAAACACACATTCACTTAGATTGATAAATGTACGTATTACCTTGAGAATTTTAGCAGAGTGACAGACTGAAGTGTTTGAACGACTTATCCTCACGGCTCGCCTGAGCAGAATGGCCTTTCCTCGAGCCGCGCGCCACGAGCTCGTATCTTGTATTGCTTTACGTGCCTGTTTCTGATTGGGTGTTTGGAATACTGCGCCTTGGCTTCTGATTGGTCGTTCAATCAGGAGACAAGTCACGCCACCCGGAAAGTGTAGCCACCTCTTAATTTAATTCTGCCGATTAAATGTAAAGGGCGCTAACACTTGCATGTAACTGACTAACTAGCTAACTAGAAATAAAGAAAAATATTTGTTTCGACACGTTAGACTAAAACTAACTTATACTCTAGATAATTTTTTTTATGACGTGACAAAAAAGATCCCCACTCAGCTTATTGTCGCAGCAGATAGCCTGCTTCGACACTGGTCTTCCGTGGGGCCTCAGAATTGTTATCCTATTGAAAACAAAAAGATGTGTTTCAAGAGTTCACACTTAAGAAATTTAAAATAAGCAAGTAGATATTTAATGACAAACACAACCATTAAAAACACATACGCATGAACCTATTATGTACTAATTATTTTAATTAGTGTGTAATAGAACCGCTTGTGTATGTAAACAAATCTAGCAACTTGTAACTGTCGTATATGTATATTTGAAACTTTGCAGTTGTTTGTATTTTAAATGATAAGATAATAATGTGGCACTATTAAACTGATTAGGCCCTGAAGTAAGAAGATGGTTAGAGGAACTGTTATATGTTGTTTATTTCGACGAATGTAAATAGACAGTCGTATAATCGATGGGGAGTAAGAGTTCTCGAGTAGATACGACGTTGAATCGAAATTTATCAAATTTAATCCTAAATTTAACTAATCTACGGTGAACCCTTTTCATTGACAAAGTAAATCCATCCCCCGAAAGTCCCAATATCCTTGACGGCCGACCGAAGAAGCCTTATTGTAAAATTACTATCTTAAAGCGGGTAAGGTCGACCCCATTAGGGCTTTTTGCTCTACACGTTTGATATGAAATGATAAATGACGGGAGGTGAAAACGGTGCACGAGAGACCTTCGAAAATCTTTGGGCGTATGCCCAAGTGAAGAAACTTCTCTTAAAAAGTGTTCTTTAGTGTTTTACACAGTTAGTATGTACTTTTTGTAACTAGTGAACAACATATTATTTAGTGGTCGCCCAGTCGTCGAAATTTGACCATAATTAATTTACATTATAAGTTTGAACATTTTTAAGGATCTATTGTCTATGAACTTGTATAATCACAGATTTCGCGAAGGCTACACTGTATAAGCACTCTGCACTCCTATAGAAACTATAAGTGTGCGAAATTTCATACTCCTCCGTCCGCGCGATTTTCGTAAAAAGGGGTAGAAAGTTTTTGCTACATCATCATCATCAGCCGGGAAACTTCCACTGCTGGACATAGGCCTCCCTCATGGTACGCCACATCGACTGGTCCCGAGACACCTGCATCCAGCGACTCCCCGCGACTCTAACCAGGTCGTCGGTCCATCTAGTAGGGGGACGGCCTGGTAGACGTTTCCCGGTACGTGGTCGCCACTCGAGAACCTTTACTCACCACCGGTTATCGGTTCTTCGAGCGATGTGGCCTGCCCATTGCCACTTCAGCTCACTGACTCGTCGAGCTATGTCGGTGACCTTCATTCGTCTACGGATTTCCTCATTCCGGACCTTATCACGTAGAGAAATTCCGAGCATAGCTCGTTCCATTGCTCCAGAAAGTTTTTGCTTCACATATTAATATATACGCAGATACTCGTAAATATCTCCATATAAATTGCTTAATTATGTTATCGCTAATATTACTTATTTATTTTTAGAAAACTGTAAGGCATGGACCTTTAGTTAATTACTATATTTATGATGAGTATCTTTTCTATGTAATATGTATGACATGTTATAACACTATATCACACCACACGACATCACACATGATCACAATCTATTAATCACACTATCACAAATAAACTTGAAAGTAATTCTGCTTGCCTATCTGTATTTTTGATCCTTTTTGACGACATAACGTTTGAAGCGATTTTAGGTGACTTAGGTTATTTTATATGCTCATGAATGGTTCCAGTAGGACGAAGTCGACGTACGAGTATATATATATATAGGGAAAATTCCAGGAGACGTTCAGCAACATCGCTTCGGTTTGAATGACATCTGACTTCTATCACGACAACAACGGACTTGACTTCATGAATAGATATTGTCGGGAAGATAAATGGAAGAATCTTACGTTTGAAAGTGAAACTTTTCGCTCCTTTAAAATGAGGAAGCTATAATTTTCCTTAGTTCCTTTTGTCGCTTGCATCCTATCTCGTAGACCATACGCTAAGGGATAACGACAGTCCCTTCCAACTTGACGACAGATGCGCAGGAGATGATATCAGTTTACAATATTGTACTCGCGTCAGCATTGAAATTCTGAAACGAATTTACTGTCTCTGTAGCCTAGTAGCTGGGCTTAGGTTCGATTCCCAGTGGCACATATTGTTACTGTGTGAATTTTCACCATGTTATCTAACTCTGCCGCTAAACAACATTACCTGTGTTCCGTCATGAAAGGTAGCAGGGCCAGCGCCTCTTTAGCTTGAAGCTTTCTGGGTTCGTATGATTTCCACCGTTGGGTGGAGAAAAAAACATCCGTAAATACTGCAGCTTTTTTCGTTTTGAACAGAGTTTTACAACAACTGGAAGGGAAGTTGATAAAAAACGGCCGAGTGCGTTAAGAACCTGTAGTTCAGTAAATATGTTGGTTAACTAATATTCGTTAATTTTATTTATAAGTCTATAAGTTAGGGCTACATATCTCTGATAGCATACATTTTTTAGCCAGGCCGTGTGTGCATTGCGTTTTATACGTTGTAGTAAGTTTTGCTATTTTCTTCAATGTCTATCCGGTTGCCTTCTTTACCGCGACCTGAACCAGGTCATTGGTCCAACTAGTAGGGGGACGGCCGGTAGACGTTTCCCGGTACGTGGTCGTCACTCGTGAACTCTTACTCCACACCGGTTATCGTTTCTTCGAGCGATCTGGCCTGCCCATTGCCGCTTCAGTTCACTGACTCGTCGAGCTATGTTATTGACCTTCGTTCGTCTACGGATTTCCTCATTTCATATTTTATCACGTAGAGAAATTCCGAGCATAGCTCGTTCCATTGCTCGCTGAGTGACTTTGAGCTTGTTTATTCGACCCACAGTACTTCTTTACAGATAATGTTCAGTATTCATAGGCTCGGAGAAGACATAAGCCGGCAGGGGAGTCCACTCCTTAGTGGAAGAGAATTCCGTCCGTAACAGTTGAATATCAACTGTGGGTGGAGTCTTATCGTTCGTTTGGTAGACCGATTATAAATTGTAATGATGATATTGATTGTATAATTTAAAATATGTGTAAAATATACATTTAGTTTGTTGAATTTGTTTGCCTCTTCACAAACGGATACTGTGTTTGTATGTAAATGAGGTCACATTAATTTAGTTTTGATTGTAAACCATGCAATTAATTAATTACCTTTAAGAATACAGCTCTTGTTGATGAACCAATTAAATAAATAAATAACATTGCGTTAAGCAGTTTTAAACTAGCACATTATAAACTGAGCGATGAATATTTTTTATAGGATTAAAGTTAATACGATGAAAGCTGTTCGCTAAAGCTCCACGAAGACAGAGATTACCCGAAGTCTTTTAATGCTCGAAGTTTAATAAAATTATTTAGTAGAACAATTGAAAATTGATGAGTAGAGCCTTAAATGTTTTAAAGTAGCTTCTATAGTAAATTCGAATTTCATTCGAACCTAGTTAGTCCCTTACTGATTGCAGGTTTCGTTGTTACATAGATGTTCCTTTTTTCGTAGCTATTGGATACATTGTACATGTTCAAATTCAAATAATTTTTATTGCACACACACACACACACACACACAAAACAGAACAGAACAGAAAAGAACATAAAAGGTACAATGAAGGCGGAATTATCGCTAAGAGCGATCTCTTCCTGGCAACTACATAAGTAAATACATACATATATAATGGATAAACAATAGACAAAATATAGTAGATCAGAAAGGAAAGGAGATAAGGCTGCCTAGGAATAATCTGTTCAAGGGAGTACATTTTTATAATAGTTTTGAAGGATTGTAATGGAGGGGCTCGTCTGATGGGTTCAGGGATTGAGTTCCATAGTCGGACACTGCACGGAAAAGGATGTTCCTTAGTTGTTTTAAATTATAATTTGCTACTATTATATGCTATAGTAAATATGTAACTCTAACACTAATTGATTATTTCTATTGCCAAAACCAAAAGCTTTACAAACTGCTAACCCCTTAGCTTAGTTCAAATCTTTTTTAGAATTATTTTTTGTTGATACTTTCGATTAGTTTTAGTTCACTTGTCAATCTTCTAATAATACACAATCATGCAAGATTGTATGTAGTTTTGTAGCCTTAAAATAATGGAGAATTAAACTTGTGTCACTTGTGTTATTTACTTATGTTTTATTTGTTCACATGTAGATGTTAAAACACTCTGAAGAACTAATCCGATTTGTCAAACAAATGCTTTATGACATCGATTGTACCTTCCTTCCTCAGATTTACTCCTGTCAACTGTTGACTTACAGAACCATGTATATGCCAAACTGCAAATAATTGTGATAAAAGAGAAGTAGGCAATAGTGTGCATCATTTAGTATTTTAATTACTACTTGCTTTCTGTAGTTATAATAGAAAGAAGCTAGGAAAGTTTTTGCGTACCGCTGGAATATATATTTGATCTCTCAAATCTCATTGTGAAATGTACGTGACATAGTGTCGATCTATAAAAAGGACTCATGTCCAGCTTTGGCGGTATTTCTAAATAATCTATGACAACTGAAGTATTATATAATTGTATTTTATGAATTATGTAATCATATAGAGTATCATTATATATCATTATATTATATTATCATAGAGTAACATTAAACATTAGTTGCATTTGTCTGAAGAAAAAAAAAACAGCTAAAAAAACCATCCACGTTTTTATTGTGTTACTGCCATGTGACGAGACTAAAAATTTTGTTATCAATATCTTAGTGAAATAATTATTCTACGGTATACAATATTATAACGTGTAAAAATAATAATCAAAATTTACATAAAAAATTATTGCGTATTATAAAAACAATTCTTAATTAAAATGTCATACAACCTGGTTTTAAATAGATTTACATTGAGATCTTTTATATTGTCAGGTAAATGATTATACAATTTTGTTCCATTTACATAGAGTGTTTTCCTATAAAATTCGAACTTTGGCTGGTTAAGTGGTATTACTTACTTTCGGTTTTTTGTTTGTTTTATTGTCATAATAATGTAAGTTACTCTTAACGAATAAGCACACACTTCTGATTTTAACTGCTCTGTGTGTCATCTGCGGTCCATTTCCTTCGTAAGCCAATGCCCTAGACTTATTGTTTGACGTGTATAAATTGTACCTCAGGGGAGAAAAGGACACAAACAAAAGCAAGTTTCGTCCCGTTTGAGGAATGAGGGTCTCCTGAGCAAGTTGCAGCTCAGGTGAAACTTCAAACATTACTATTTTCATCAATGTAACAGTGAGTTTGTTTGTCTTACTTTTTAGTCAACCTTTCAACCGATATGCAAGCAATTTGTTAGCCATAACAGGGTAATTGCCACAAAAAGGATTGGGGACTTTGTTTAATAACTGCTTAAGCCACTTAGTTATATTTTTAAACTCATGTTTTTGTCGAATGAGAACTTTTTTGTCAACTAGCCCGTTTCAAACACTGACATGATTTGCATCCCTGAAGGGCTCAGTGACCTCGTGTACTTAGTATTCAGTACCACACCGAGCGCTGGCCTCTCGAGCTATTCATCATGCTTTCAGATCCTGTCAGCTGATAGAATAGATAGCTAGAATATATTTGAGATAGACATATGGAAGATTGCATTAGGGTTTGTAAATTGACTACAATGCAAAGATTGTAGAACCTATGTAGAACAGTCATTGAAAACAGACAGTTGAATTTCTAATGTCTTTAAATTACGTCTTCGTCTGCGTACGGACTTCAGAAGTTATTTATTTATTAATGAAGAAATAAACAGTCTTAATTCACATTTGACTAGAATATAATTTAATTTAACTACACAAGGCAAGTGATGCTATACTAATGATAATATAATAAGGACTAGCGGCCCGCCCCGGCTTCGCACGGGTAGACATTTATTTTGGCATACGTAAATGTAATCTTTCTAGAACATTACAGAAATTTTCAGAACTTTTCAAAAGTTCTCATGTGAAGTTCACATGGGTTAGACAAGGACTGATATATATTTTTCACATTTTCGCACACACATATATATGTATATTTAAGATTATATAAACTAAGAGTGATTAAATTAATAATACTATGCTAAACAAATAATACTAATTACATTACATATTACGACTTACAACTACATAGCATATTTCACAAGTTGCGTGTATGAAAATGATTTCTTGGATTTTTATTTTTTTGTTAAGTTATTCAAAAACAATTCTGAGTCCGCGTGTCTTGCTACCACCGTTATTTTTATTAACGATGTATTGTACATTGTTTCAGGTAATTTACATTCAGGTGAGAGGCCGAGAAGTATGTCCCATCGATGATAAGCGGTTACAACAGTCTCTTTCATAAAAATATATTTTAACTTCCCCATGGGAAGCAACAGTACACGAGAACCTTGAGTTTCAGACAAAAGTTCGCGTCAAAGAACGACGAAAAGTTGCGGGAGTCATCCGTCTTGTCGGATACGTTTATATATTGCACGGCGATGGGTAAAGAATGTCCAACTCTCTAGGCACAGATAAGAATATCCAGAGTTCGTGTTTCACTTAACACGTACGAAGTACCTAGGTCAGACAACAGGTACACACAACAAAAGTACACAAAACGCCTTCAATATGCAACGCACGTCACTGTAAGTTACATTTGTGTGTGTATTTTTGTATAAACGAGATGGAATCAGTAATATATCCTACACAACCGTGTTTCTAGGGTGATAACACTTATCGAGCTAAAATGCTCTTTAGTTACTTGCACCCTTGGTCCTTTATGCACAAAACGACGCTGTCTGTTCACTCGTCACATGAATGTATTTTGAGACGTAGAGTCATCACGTGATATTTTAACTATGACCGCTATGATAACAAATTATAACAACAGAAAAAAATTGAAGAGGGCCCTAATTTAATAAACACGTTATTTTTGCATTTTCCGCATTTTTCGTTAGTAGGAACGTACGTGTCAGAATCAGAATATTTTATTATAGAAATAGATGGTACAATGGTACTGGGTGTGATACGTACGATCGCTATTTCTTATCCGAATATTTCAGAATTTAATATAAACTATGATTAAATTAAGTAGTAGTTTAGTAGTAGTTTAATTCTCCCGAATGGAAAGGCAATGGAACAAAGCCATACAGCCTACTCTGAATATATATTTTCTTCAGTTTTCTCAATAAAATGTATAATGTGTACATTTTATCGCTTGTTTTTACGATTCTTGACGAGAATTTCAAAGGCTAGCCTGGTTTCAACATAATTCGAAAGAATCCATATGCCGAATGTACTCGACATGGTAAACTCTTCTGATCGCGTCGAAATCCTCGCAATTTTGCGTAATCGATACTATAACACCGTCCATGACACTTTTTGCACTTTATGACACCATTATAACACAAAAAAACACACATAACAGTATTATTAATGAATTACGAAAAATTGCAATCAACCACCATTGTTCAAGTTCGCGTTAATTGAACTTGGCTCGACACGCTACTGCGTGTCTAGATTTATAAAAAGCTAAAAAATAGTACAGAAAACCATTTTGATGCTATTATTATTCTATTATCTTTATTATCTACTCTTTGCTATTGTATCAAATATAAAAAAATAAAAGCGATCTAAAGACAAAGCCAGCTTCCAGAAAGGAAGTGCTTGCCAGGAAAAAAATTTATTTACTTGGTTATCATGTTTTATGTTACAGTTTTATGAGAGGGTTGTTTAGTGTTGCCACTCCGAGGGTGTATTAAATTGTTATTTATTATCTGGGTAGTCATTTAAGAGTGCACCGCGACTAGAATTCCTTCTTTAGAGAAAAAATTCTTTGTCATTTTGAAACGGCTCGCTGCGGAACCTAATGTCATAAATCGCCACAAAAATGAATGTTTTCACGGCGTTTGTTTTAGTGAACAAATGCTGGACTATTCATCTGGAAGTCCCTAACAACTAAAGGCCCATTACTATCGTTCCAGTTGTCTCTAAGATTATGGAAAAGGCTTTATACGCTAGACTTACAGACTTCTTAAACAAGCTTGGGTTTTGAAAGGGATTTTCAACGGAATTGGCTTGTTTTAGTTTTGTTAAATGTTTAACAGAATCTATCAATTGAAAATTGCCTGTAATGTCAATCTTTCTATATATGAGCAAGGTATTTGATTATGCCAATCATTCAAAACTACTTTGCATATAAATTTGCTTGTAAATAAATCCTTCTTTCTTTCTGTCTTTCTGGGTTCGATTTCCAATAGTACCTATCTGTACTCGGTGTGGTACGCCATTTTCTCTGTCAGTCTGGCTAGCTACCACCATGTTACCTAAGTCTGCCGCCAAACAACAGTGTTAATAGCTGTTGTGTTCCGGTGTGAAAGGTAGATTCCAGGGTCTTGTCAGTTTGTGGATTCTGGGTAGAAGAGTAAATAGGCACCTTCTAGAGTCTAGAAGATCTAGATCAAAGCGTAACATCTTCTACCTCATCGTCACTTAACATCAGGTGAGATTGAGGTCAAGCGTTGACCTATCTTTTACAAAATAATAATAATAAAAAATCGTGTTTGGCGAACACAGTGTTATTTTGGAGGTTTAAAATGTAGACATTGTTACCAGCGCTTTTATTCCTGTAGTTGCTTTCTACGATAGCCACAGAGTATATATCTAGGTGATGTACTTGTGTATATATATTTTTTAATGATTGGGCACCTGCAAAGATTTTTTGACCGTTTCTTCTCTGCATTTCCGAAACGGAAGTATATTCATTGAAGCCAAAAAGATTTGTTACAAAGGACTCGTTTCAAAACCGGCCTGAACTTGTCTAACTCAAATTAAAGTTGTAGACTGCGTATATTTTCCCCAACAATCAATAAGAATAGATTAACAGTCCAATAAACTTCACAAACCAGTCGATCTCTTACCTTTATTTGCAAAAGTTTACACGCTTAAAAAAGAAGGAAAATGAAATATCAATGGCGTGATACATAAAAGCTTTTACAGCTCCGGCACAACGAAAAATCACTGTGTGAAGATCTTTTTATGAGCCAATGATAAGGGCTATAAATCATTCGTTCACCCATTCATTCGCCCCCATCATTCATTCACTTGTTCGCTTCGAAAACATTCGCTCTTTGATATACAGCTTTCGGGACAAAAGTCGTGAGAGTAACGGGTGTGTTTATTTAAACGACGCTTTGGAACACGCTCATTACGGTCGCTTAAGTTGGTGTTGAGTTAAAATATTTGCTTTTTATTTAGTCATATGTGTTGTCAAGGCGGGTTATAACAAGTTAATAATCTCGGATAAGATAAACCTTTATTTGCAATAAATGTGGTACATTTCATATGTTCAAATAAATAATTCTAGATCACACATTTAGCCAATGTGTTGACATGCAAACAGTAATTAACAGTAATAATATCGAGCATTTAAATTATACAATTCTATCATGTCAAGACACGTACCTAATTGATATGTATAGCTGTGTCAATTAATATTAGTCAAATACATAATAAAATTATATTCGTAAACCAAATTAAAATTAAATCCTATCTATTTTGTCCGAGCTCGAAGAATTCCTTTACAGAATAAAAGTTGTTAAGAAGAAGCCACTCATGTAACGCCGTTTTGAATTTGTTAATAGGCTGTTCTTCGGACAGCACTGAGGTATTACAGAATAGTCAGAACAGTATGTCGATTGAATTTGTTCAATTATATTTTCTTTTAGGATAGGCCTCTCATTGTTATTGTTTGACAAGTTTGTGCGCGACCCTACGTAGGGGTGACAGATGAAGGGGGAGGGCGAGGTATTATTGCTAACAATATCTTAGATACCCCACCTCCCTGTACGTCTAAAACCCTTTGTGGGAGTCCGGTACGAACTGTTCTGATTAAAGTCTGGCCCTTGAAAGCTTGTTACGCATTCTTTTCACCATTTTAACATGGCAACAATTTACACAATACACAACTTTAGATAGAATACACTGGAGTACTACTTCTACATATCTCTCTTTTCAACCGACTTCAAAAAGGTTCTTAATTCGACTGTATTTTTTGTGTATGTATATTACGCGATAACTCCGCCAATTGTGAACCCATTTTGATGATTCTTTTTTGTTTCGTAGAGCATACTTCAGAGGTGGTCCCAAATAAATGTTATCGAAATTTTTTGAGCGCATTCTGAGAAAATCAACAAAAAACAAATATGTACCCAAATAACACTACCTATAAGGGTGAACATTTTTAAGGCAGTTGAAGTTTTTAGTTCTTTTGGAATGCGTTAATTATCACGCCAGGATTTTTTTAAAATTCGTTCAAATGAACCTTTTCTGGTCCAAGATGGCGCCTTCCGGGCGTGATAATTTTTTGTACAACTTTCGCGTCAAGCAAACGCCAATCAGATGTAAAATTTTTGTGTTCTTTTTTAAATACTTAATCTCACTTGATTAGAAGTAAGTAAGGCTGTCTTATGGAAAGCTTCATTCATTATTCAGAAGGTTCAAGCCAATGAGGCACTGGCTATGCCACCTTTCACACGGAACAAAATAGTGCTATTAACACTGTTGTTTTGCGGCAGACTTAAGTAACATGGTGCTAGCTAGATGTACACAGAAAACCATTAGCTATTAGACTACGGAGGCAGTTAAAATATTTTTGATCGGTATTGAATGGCGATGGCGAAATCAACAAGAAATGCTCTTATAGCATAGCTGTAACGCTAGCTTTCTAGTTAATATAAAGTACTGCGTACTCATATGCACAAGTTCTGGTATCAACATGCGTCGTTTATCACTCCAGGCACCAACACTGTCACTTATAGGATGACGTGGTCTCAAGAGAAACCATTTTTCATTTGTACAACCCTCCCAAAGTGATTGTCAATGACAGCTACTTACCCGAGGAATCTTATTATGGAGCCAGCGCTTGACGACATAGAAATACTAGGCTCTTGTGTGCGTGGCCTAATGGCTAAATGTTGGATTCACAATCCGGACGTCCTGGGTTTGGTTCCCAGTGGGGGAACCTATTGGTATTTAGTTTGAGGCTTCTGGGTGCGCACGCTTACCGTCTAACGGCCTTATCGTCACATACCAACAGGTGAGATGAAGGCCAAGTGAAAATCCATCATACATTTAAAAAAGCAATAATCTTTCGTTTTAGTATACACTACAGAAGAGCGGAGTCTCCTAATACAAGCTATCTTTAACTTAGTCATAGTCATATTTATTAATAAATTAATATTTACATGTCAATTATAATATAATATAAATACAATATGTATTATTATCAGGATTTCTTAAATTCTAAAAATTCCTTATAGGAATAAAAGGCCTGCCCGACAAGCCATTGTTTCAACTTGTGTCTGCAACATGGTACAATTGTACAATTTATTATATCTCTCTATCTTAAAAGGAGTACCCCAAAACCTGTAAATTAATTGTAAGTAGATGATGCAATAAACATTTTTTCATTTCATTTAGTTGGTGGAGCGAGCATTTTTCTATGTCCACCTACCACCTACTAATAATTTCTTTCGAAGTTAAATAATTAACGCGTTCAAAAAGAACTACAAACCGATTTCAACTGCCCTAAAAGTCTACAACATGTATCTCCTAATATGTTCTGTACCCTTGTACCCTTAGCGGAAGAATTATCATGTTTGGTTTTTGTTGATTTTTTCAAAAAGCGCTGAATTAATTTCAACAAAAATTATATGGGACCATCTCTGAAATATTTTCTATTAACCAAGAAAAGAATCATCAAAATCGATTCATAATTGGCGGAGTTATCGTATAACATACACACACACAGACACACATACACGGTTAAAAACAAGATTGCAACTTCGTCACTAATTTACAATTTTATTAGCACATAAAAATAATTTCATTCGTTATAAAGTGTTCTGTAAATATTCACAATACTTACTTAAAACCATGCTGTTAAAATTGTTAACAATTTACAATATTTGCATGCCTCTAAAAGTGTAATGTGAGAATCTAACATTTTCTTTCTGTCATAATATGGATAAAAATGGTAGTGCGTACCATTTTCGACTCTAATTAACTTATCATTACCATCAAAAGTGGCCAAGCGTTGTGTTTTTTCCTATTATTTTGACTTATTATAATATATATAATATTTATTGACTGTATAATGATGGTTTCGTTGTATATTTACTTGCATAAATCCCTAACTTTTTCTATGTTTATTTCAGAGATTTTCCCAAGCTAACGTTTTATCATAAAAAGTTGCCTATTTCTTATAACTTATAAATTATTTAGGCAGACATACTACAGACAGAGCTAATTTCGAATCAATGATTCTATAGTGCAATGATAGTCCAATTAACGAACGGTTGAAAATAGAAACTTTTAGTCATAGTAGAAATGTATCAAATTTTCAAGCTTTTAAATAGGGTAACATATTTCTTCTTTAGAACCTATAGTGTTAAGCAGAGTACGTTTTTACGCTGAAGGTGATATGATAAAGCTACCTCTCAGGGTCTTACTTTTAGAAATCCTAAAACCTTACCTCACAAGGACCCCAAACCCATGCCTGAAGTCAAAATTCTGCGCCGCCCAACGTACTCTATACCTCTCTTTATGAGTGTAGAGTATGTATAGTGGGTAACCATAAACCATATTGTGCGTTCTTCCCAAGTAAAATATTCCTCAAATCTTACTATGAGAATTTGTTGATTGGACTATAATGATAGTTCTTTATAGATTTTAACATACTAATAAATAACGCGTTCAAAAAGAACTAAAAACCGACTTCAACTGACTCACAAACCTTTAGAGGTAGAATTATTTGGGATGTGTTGATTTTGTCATTGAAAGCGTTGTGTTATTTCCGCTTAAAGGATGCATGTAGTATGTCACATACAATTCAAAATGGCGTCCTATACGGAACTTTAGATGAAATTATAGTGTATGGTATGAAATGAGAGGTCTTGATGAGTACATTACGAAAATATATAGATTATATGTAAGTATATTGTTGTATATAACTCTATAGACGAACTAAGGTCACTGTCATAGGTCGACGAGTTATTGATAAACGATGGGGAGTAAAAGTTCTCGAGTGCGACCACGTACCGGGAAGCGTGTACCGGGCCGTCCCCCTACTATATGGACCCTGCGGAGTCGTGGGATGCAAGTGGCTTGGAACCGGTCAGTGTGGCATTACGTGGACGAGGCCTATGTCCAGCTGTGGACGTTTCCTGGCTTCCACTATTTTCTGTATAGTCATATCTATAATGCATCAGTAGTCGGGTTTTATAGTTTAAACTTTATTTTTGTTTCATACACAGCATGACCCACGTTTCACTCTAAATAATAAAACACGTTAATCAAACAAAGTCATTATCAAAACGATACAAGTTAAAATTACTTTTTTCACGCTTTCCCGAAAGCCCAAAGTCCGCTCCCGAGTAAATATCTCGTGGCCCTGTAGAGGGAACAAAATTAAACTACGTTTGACACTTTATCAGCGTTTTCTCGAAGTAAGGTAATAAAGAAGTACTGAGTCAGGTAGAAATATTACTTTTATCTTTATGTTTTGTTTATTTTTGTTCAACTTTTGTAAAAGATGGAAAACGGTCGCAGATGAAAATAATATCACGTTACAAATTGCCTTATGATTTCTTAAACTATTAAAGCGGTGGTATTAAACGAGAGCACCCAGAAGCTTCATGGCTCTTGCTGTGCTACCAGTTGCAGACTTAGAGAATAAGGTGGTACCTAGCCATGCGAACTTAGAAAATGCTGCAGTAGCCGAGTACCTATAGGTAACCCCACTGGGAATCGAACCCGGGACTCCTGATTGTACTTTCAAGTGGCTACGCACAAACTAATACTTTTAAGCTATGTAATCATTTTCCCCGCAACTCTTTTGTCTTGTGGATTTCAGAATAAATGCCACGGGAACTGTTTCAATGAACGTGATAGATTTTAGCTGATGTCCTATGCAGCTGGCCTTATTTGGTTAGTTAGTGCCATTAAGACATAACAAATTAAGCGTTTTTATTTATTGGTTTGTCTCGGTCATCTTGGTCCCTAATATAATGTCCCTACTGCAGGGGCTCAGGCCCACTCTCCTACAGAGAGTGTAAGGGCCATAGTCCACCACGCGGCCCAGTACGGATTAGTAAACTTCACACACATCTTTGAATTTCTTCTCAGGAGTGTGCAGGTATTCTCGCAAAGTTTTTCTTCACCCAAAAGCTAATGGTTATGATTTTTTTATTATCCGAACATAAATTCCAAATACCAAATTGGAACTCATTGGTACGAGCCAGGATCGTTCGTAACACAGACCTCGATTGTTCAAGGATTGATGCCATACCCAACTAAGCTAACACGGCTTATTTACATTTTAGATTACACATTATTATTTTATATACACAGATAAAATGACACATAAATATTACCTTAGTATAAATCTAAATGTGAAATTGTTATTACTAGTAATATATATATCTGTTTGTTGACGGGTAAGCGAATGATGATAAATCTTGCTGAAAAGAAACTTTCTAAGAATGTTTGCAGCTGTATGCTACAAAAGCTCCCGTCTCGTTTAATTTTAAACCAATGCGCCGATAGCTGCGAGCAAATTTCGCATCTCTAAAGGTTTATAAATAAGGATAAGAGGAAATCCCGGCAACGCCTTACGACTATAAAAGAACCGATTACACGGGCGTTTTGCAATCGATTCCACTATGGCTTCCTATCAGGCGACGAAGATGTAAAGTCGATGTATTGAATCGATTTTAACTAGTATCGAAATGTACTCATATATCCACTCGCTCACTCATCACGATATCTTCGAAACTATAGATGCTAAAAACTTTAAATGTAGCAATTATCTTTCTTACACAACGGAGACGCTCGCAAAGAAAGGATTTTCCGAAATTCAACTCCTAAGGGGGCTAAAGGGGATGGAGTTTGTTTGGTGCAATTCATTAAGGATGAACATTCTTTCAACTGTATGGCTTACGGATGTTGCTGACGATATCATTAGTTTTCTAAGCAGCAATGGAAATACAAGTAAATAAGGAATGACGTCAGCAAAGACACTCGTTAGTCGGGAAGTTGTAACAATATTTGTTGGTGAATTGAAATAAATAAAAAAAGCGTGTATTTAGTAGTATAGTAAATTACGAAAAATTATAACTTAAATACATATTTCAAACTATGAATAAAAAAATTAACAGGTAGGTATATTTATGCCCAAAAGTCCTCCGACTCAGCATGTTGCTGTCACTACAGAATGCAGCGACAGCGCTGGTTTTCAGCGGAGCACTAGGTAGGTGCGGTTGCGCGTGCAAAGACACAAGTTAGAAAATAATAATTGAGATGTGTAAGAAAAATAAAGATGTGTGTGTGTATGTGAGCATGTAGCGTGCTGTATATATTGATGTCTATTTCAATATAAATAAATAATAAGTGTGTCAATAAATAGAACGTTGCTATATATGAAAAAGTATATAATAAATTTATTAAAAATAATAATAAGGTATTACGAGTGAGTCTACTTGATGTAAGTTGGAACAACGCGGCCACCTAAAGGATTGCACCTCAGGCTCTATATAAAAACAAGTGGAAATTATAGGTAACAAGTATTTAACCTGTGACTTCGTATGCGTGGTCTACCGAAATTATACCTATAATAAATTATACTACTAGTTCGATCGTGATGAGCATATACACTTTTCAACTATCCTAATAAAAAACCCAGTCTTTCTGACTCTCTCTTATGACGCAAAGGAAGGACGAACACACAAACCATTTATAATATCAGTATGAATATACGGAACAGTCATAGATATTTAAAAAAAAGTATAAGTGGTTCTTCCAGTGATCATAGCTCACGCATACCCGTCAGTTACCGCAGGCATCCGCAGGCGATCCATCAAAGCGGGTGATATCCACATTTCATGAGTGCCGCTCCGCATTTACGCTTCCTGCTCAACCCCGGGGTCCGCGGTTGTTGAAAACAAAATGCGGTGCACCGCAAATGCACAAAACTTGCCGATGCGGATCGAATCTTTTACAGATCGTTCATTTAGTCTGAAGAAATTTATCGGAAGAACATGCAACTCAATGATGAATTGATAAGGAACAAATTTGTTTTTATTTACTAAACTAACATGTTGTTATTTATTTGTGGTAAATGGCGATCTTAAATTACATTAAAGTTTCTTATCCCGTTAAATCATTTCATAAATGCATAAAAATAAACTTATGGACCAAGAAAAAGTTTCATTAATATATTTTTGAAAAAATAATTACAACATTTTACAGTCAGCAAAAGTTAGGAGAACATAATTAGGAAAACTACAAGTATCGGCAATATTAAACTGTCAAACAAATTGTTAAGTCGGTATTTATTTTTTCGAAAAATTATGAATGATCAAGATCATATTTTCAGTATGTGAAATGATAACAGCAGTAATACAATTTTAAGTGCATTATACACACATGCTAGCAATTCCTATATTAGTTCAAACTTAAACTGTTCAAATTTGCAATCCTGATTTTCATCAAAACCAAAATAATAATAATGCCTTCTGTCTACCACAGCGTCTACAAAACATATATGCGATGTAATTCGGAAATGCGAAAGGTCAGGCTACTATGAAATAATTTATTGTTATTGTTTATTGTACATATATAACATTACAGAGACAATCATAACTAAAATAAAATTTTACAATTTGAGTTGTCTATCCCTAAAGAGAGATTTCTCTCGGCACTCGCACTGGAGCTGTCAAAAAATAAATAAACTGAAAGTAGTAAAAAACATATTACAGGAGAAGATAATGTATATAGAAAAAAGCATAACAATGAATAAAAACACGATTTACATAATATATAAATTATAAATAAATAAATATTATTTCGAAACCCATGCAATACTTATTTACAAAGGTCCTGTTTAAAAGACTGAGTATTCATGCTGTTTTTCACTCAGTTCATTTAGATTCAGAACATTCCCAGCAAGACTAATGTTAATTGTTTCTCGGATGACATCTAAAGAAGCGGTCTAGACATATAATTGTAATAAATAAACCAATTAGCCCGGCTTTCTGTGCGACGGCTTCGGACGCTGACGGAATGCTGAGAGGGGCTGGGTGCTCTGAAATCGACTGACGATGCACCCTACCAAGCTACGAGTATTTAAAGTTTACAACAGTACGCTAGGTTATCTGCATCAACATTTAAAACAAGTTATATATAGCATCAGCAAAAATATCTGGCCCCAGCTGGCTGCAGGTTGCTCAAAATAGAGACAACTGGAATTCTTTAGAGGAGGCCTTCACCTTCGCCTGAGGAGGGTTCTTGCATATGATTTTTTTTCTTTATTTTAGTTTTAAAAACAAATGTAACTTTCTTGCAAGAAATAAAAGGCTTTTTATTTTATTTTTATTTATTTATATATAGCATAAGATAGGTGATAATTTGAGAGGGTTCTTTGATAGAGATGGCATTGACTTGTGCTTTTTTATGTATGTTTTGCACTTGTCCTTGATCTCACGGGTTAGTTCACGCAGACAAAGTCGTGGGCAAAAGCTAGTATATTGATAGAGCTGACTGTATTGTCTTTAGTTTCGTGTGCAATTCACTAAGGCCAAACATTCTTACAACTCCACGGCGCACGGATGTAGAGGTATTTGCTGGCGATTTCCGTAGTTCTAGGCAGCAAGTATCAATATCGAATGACGTCAGTAAATATATCAGTGAGCTTGAGGTTGTAATGATGTTTGTACTGAGTGATTTGCATCCCAATTCTGTGATAATGCTGTGTTCATTCGGGTTTAGAATACCATTATACCGTGTACTTCCATGGGGACTGGAAACCGACCGAGGGAGTTCCCTAAGGGGCGAGTTTACAAAGGCTTTCAGACTACGAGTAGATACGGACCATGTTAAATTAGGATTCATTTTCAAATATATTTGACAAAGCCTCTAAGCTGTTTCCGTTCATAATTAGACCCAAGCCACTTAGACTCTGATAACAATATTCTTGTAAAACAGCTGAATAATGCTTCCTTACCACGAACGGGTTTTTTAAAAATTCGACAATATATATTATAATCGCGTCACTTGAATCCATGCGTCGTCAGTTCGTCTATTAGGGGCGGTCCAGTACACGTTTCCCGCTATGTGTTCTCCACTGGAGAACGTTTACTCACCGTCGTTCATATCCATTCTCCGATCGATGTACAAGTGCACACAAACAAACATGTCTATATCATTAAAATGGAAGGTAATGAAATCAAATCTCATTCCGGCACTAGATTACGTATGAACGGGAACGTTATGGTATCTCCTGCATATTTATGAGGGCCATCACTAAACTCGGCGTTTCAAAGTGACAGTATACTAAGGGCCAATTTTGCATTTTACACAGCTATAAATTACATACCGACACGCTGTCGCGATGGAACATCTACAGTCAGGGGTGTGCACTATGCCTATTTTATACAACTAATCTATAGTTTTTTTTTCAATCCGCCCCGGCTTCGCACGGGCAGTAGAGCATATATGTTAGGAGTTTCAAAACGCAGTGTAAAACGTCAACTGTCAAGCGGGAGAGTGACATTAGCGTCTCGGGCGAAGGAATAGCCGTTTTCGGGCCGGCCTTCGAACTCCAGCTAAAATATAGTATTCTTAGGGTTTCACATCGTATTAACTCGAAATGTTAAGTCTGATTGAACAGCAATTAACGTTGGAGATGCTCGGTGATGTATTTAACATGGTATTATTGTATTAACCTGAATAGAAATACACGCGTTCATGACAAGGTTCTAGTTTATTCATAACATATACCTATGCCTAAATTTTTGCATAAGAATGTAACATATTACCAGACACAGTTTATATACCTCTAGATCATTTTTATAACATATATTGGGCATAGTAAGTTATCCTTGGTTGGTACAACGTTAAATCCTTGGCCGTAGCCTGCTGTGGGACCGGACGTGTGTGAGAATTTTCGCTCCGTCCCACCTGAGCTCTACAGCGCAAGTGGCTGCTGCTGCGGCCGAAACTGCCGCTAGGCTCAAGCAAGCCATATATGCACACTTGGTAACAGCTTACGACTTTGTTCCGGTTGCTGTCAGGGACCGTTTTCCGTATTTGAAATATCCATATTCTGTACGGAACACTTTGTGCGCGAGTTCAATTCGCACTTTGCCAATGTTTTTGAACTCTTCAACAATTATCGTCATATTTCAACCAATATACACAAAACCTTAACATGTTATACACCTTAACCTTCCTCAAGAACCATTCTGTTGATATATGAAAACCGCATGAAAATCCGTTCAGTAGTTTTTGAGTTTATCGCGAACAGACAGATAGACGTGAGAGGGGCATAAAGAGAGACATCACTTATATGTAAGTGTTTCAGTACTATATTGCTTATTCAGAACCTCCTTCTTTTTGGGTTAGGGTGAAAAGTAAAGAGTTCTGCTCGTGACAGCCCTAGTACGGGAATGTTTTACGGTTAGATGTAAAAATATAACGTTATCTATAAAGTGTGACTTGGTTAAGAACAGGAAGGATTAAGTACGTAACGTAATTCCACTTTTATATTTCACGTAATGTCTGTACTCCGTTAAAGGATACTTACTTAACTGTACTTTAATAGTTGGTCCTTAGATTAACCATCACTTCACTGGCTCGGCAATATGACAAACGGCTCTCGTGACACTGACGTTTAGCAAACCGCACAGTGATACACGAGGCAGTGTGAGTATGCTACAGCGTTTCCATTACATACTCGTACATATATTTGCTTTTGGGTAAAAATTGTATCAAACTTTGATATTATCATATCATCAGTTGTTTTGTTTTGTTGTGTCTAAACGGCGCGACCAATCGTGATAAAATTTGTCATGTACGTAGTTAATTACATGGAGACCGTGGAATAACCAGCGGAGGGCGCGTGCGGGGGCCCCCTTATTCGCTAATCGTTTCCGCTTCTCAACCGATTTCAAAAAAGCAGGAGGTTCTCAAAACTTTGTTCTTTTTTATTTGTAAGCTGGTGCTTCCCATGTGGTCTAATTTCAACTTGGTCCAGTTCTTACAATGGCATCCATGAGAAAACCATATAGGTCTTAAATGACACGTTCCGTGAATGTATGGAGCCAAAGCCTGGTCTTGTACGCTTATAATTGTAATAGGCCATTAGCAAAGAAAATTGATTTAGGTAACATTTTTCTATATTTTGGTTTAGTATATTTGTACAAAAACATATAAAACGTACGAAACAGGAAAGACTTAACGTTGAAAACAAAGATGGCGTCAATAAAATGACATTTGACGCTGTCACTTAGTACAAAAAGAATAATTTTTTACAATTAAAATAAACGCAAAACTGAAATTCTAGTATTTTTCTACACATATTCACATTATTACTGCATTTTGTAAATAGTGTACAAGTGCAGGCCGAATTTGAATCATCAATCAAACATCTCTTTTGCTTAAGGCCAGTTAAAGTCGGTTGTTAGTTCTTTTTGAAAGCGTTAACTTGTGATTTAACGTGAATGATGTGTTATTTATTAAAAGCAAAACAAATTAGCGTGTAATGTGTACTACAACTTCCAGTTACATAAACGGTGCGATAATATGTATTTCACGGGTCGAAAGTTTAATAAAACAAAATGTTCAAATGTTTAAGTTCTAAGATACGCGCGTTGATGTCTTTCATATTGTCCCTTTCTGTTACACTGGCATAAATTGTCTTTGTCGCAGCTTACCTTGCCTCCAACTGTGAGATTTGTTTAAAACAAAACCGCGTTCTCACTCTCTGCACCCATCTCCTTGATGGAGACTGACACTGGCAACTTATATCCGTCAATAAAATACAGTGTAAACTCTATGTAACGTCACTCGATTTAACGACAAACTCCCTAAAGCGTCGAAATCACTCGGCCTTGGTGGATTTAGCTTGTCTTCCATACAATGATACACTCTATATAGCATTACGCCCACTCTCAATAACGACAACAATTAAATACAATGTAGTAAAAAGTACTTTTTAATTTGCTAAAATTAGTAGAAACTGTGCAGCTTTGTCCGTTCTTTTGTCGCTTTAATATCCTAGTCGGTAATAAACTCGACTGTCGGCGTCGTACACACCGAACATTCTAAGAACTCCGATCTTTTGTTTGCACGTGTGTACTGTTGTTAGTTTCTACATTACATACAGATTGTTCTTCTCTCCATTTAACGACAATTCTCTATCACGTCAAAATATGCACAGTCCCTTGAGTGTCGTTATATAGAGTTTACACTGTACTTCGATTCGGTTCGATTCCTATCGGTATTCGGTTTGGTGGTGGCCACTTTTCTATGCCCATCTGTCTAGCTATCACTATGTTGACTAAGTCTTCCGCCAAACGAAACTATTGATAGCGCTGTTGAGTAATGCATGATAAGCCCAGGTTCCAGATCATTGTGTTTTAAAAGATAATTATGAGGCCTGATTATTCTGTTATATCTTTTACATTGTACCTCAATTCTTCATTAAATTGTAAATATGAGAGCTTCTCCAAAACCGTATAAAATTTATGTCTTCAGTTAAAATTTTATTTCCGCTTCTGTGATGTAACTTTGTAGTTTTACAGTACTTAGAGTTGAATAATATAAATCCTACAGCGGGATAACGTTCCTTTGTCCGCAATCGAAATTTGTAATTCGTGCCCATACATTGTGTTAACAGTAAAAAAATATATTTGTTTTAATTGTTCGAATTGTGATCAACAAAAATGTTGTGAATTCGAAAGTGTGTTGCTTTGTTCGGATATATCTATTCACGCAGCGATGAATTAAGTGATTGTCATTCTTAGGGCTCCGTACCCAAAAAATAAAACGGGACCCTATTACTGAGACTCCGCTGTCCGTCTGTCACGAGGCTGTCATAACATGAAACGTGGTAGTTAGACAGTTGAAATTTTTACAGATAATGTATTTCTGTTGCCGCTATAACAACAAATACTAAAAACCTGAATAAAATAAATATTTAAGGGGGGTCCTATAAAACAAATGTGTATTTTAAGACGTGCACTTTATAGTATTAGTAACGCCATCTAGTGACGAGTAGCAAAACTAAATAAAAAATGCTATTGTTCGTTACATATTATTTATGATTTTCCGTATTTGAAATATATTCCATATTTCATATTCTGTACGGAACCCTCGCGAGTTGAACTCGCACTTGGTCGTTTTTTTAGGGTTCCGTAGCCGAGGAGTAACCAACGTTGATTACTAAACCTCCGCTGTCCGTCTGTCAGCGGGATGTGAAATTTTCACAGTATTTCTGCCGCTGTAAAAATAAATAAAAACTATTGGATTATATCACATTAAAATCGCCACTTTACGTTTACAAACTTAATAAACAATTGCGAGTGTAATTATATCAGGTGAATTCGTTGGAGCATTGTTAGTTGCATATGATTACCTATTATTTATGAATTTCAGCATGTTAATTCTCCATATTCTGTACGGAACCCACGGCGAGCGAGTCTCACTCGCACTTGGCCGGTTTCTTGCGTAGAGAAAGTTTATGGGTTACAGTTATCATTTTATCAACCTTTCCATGAATGTGTGTTCAATTGTTTCTTCTCTCTCTTTCTCTCTCAACTTCTTATCATATTTTGACAAATGAAATGTCATTGGAAGAGACGTATACTACATGAGGCCTCATGAAATTCAAAATGGCCGCTTGTATTCGTATTCGATATTGATCCGTATTGACTAGGAAACTAGTGATATCGACATCCGCAGCGGTGAGGTTGTAAAGATATTTTTCATAGTAAATTACACCCCTGTTATGTACTGTCCAAATACATTTAAAACTTGCTCAATATATCATTTGATATGCAAATACAATGTAATTATGTCTACTGAGTCCGCCCACGCACTTTCCAATAAAGAAGGTCGTGAACCCTCATTCATTCACCAGCTATTATTTTGAAAGTATGTTAAAAGTCGTGATTTATGAAGCTTCTACTGCGAAAATAAAAATGAGGCTGTTACGGTACCATCGCTTCTCACTCGCAACTCACTGAAATGTACGCATGGTAAGGATAAAAAAATCTCGTGTTTTAAAATACGATCATGTAATCTCATACCGTAGATGTCATGAAAGGTGTCTAAAAGTAAAATATTCAGGAGATGGGCAGAAGCATTACATTTTTATTTATTTAATAAAATACACAATCCTTAACCTAATATATTACCTAAAACTATAACAGTTGAAAATTACTATTTATTAAATTAAAATACAAACTGAACTTAAATAATGAAGTAGCTAAAATTATATAAATATTTTTTTCTTAGTTCATCTTTATACCTGCAACGCTTTTTATGCAACGAAAATCAAAATCAAAATTGAATGGTTTGTAGTTGCCCTTCATCTCATCTGACGGTAAGTAACGATAAGGCTGGTGGATGATAAGAGTGCGCAACTAGAAGCCTCGAGCTAGCCCGGGGCAACGCCGGGATTAGCAGGAATTCGCGTACATAAGAATTTCTTTTGTCATAACCTTTTAATAATAGAACAGCTGGCTTTGAAAATGTACCTAAAAATAAGACGTCGGTTTATAATGTCGAGAAATAAATATGGTCCCGTGATGGCGTTTTCAATAATAATCAAAATGTGTGTAAAAATGAAAATTATGATTCACTATGGAGTTGTATGGTAATGATACTCATTTCGCGACATTTCAATCCAGTGTCCTATTTTTAGATAATTACTGCATAAAACTGCAAAATCACCTGAAATGCGTGTAGAATCTATTTTTCGGGATTACCATTACTCATTATAGATTCACCCCTTTGAGGGATTTTTTCTCATGTTACCTACATGGGTAATGTAGCTATCCAATCATAACGCGGGGATTTCAAGGCCAAGGTCCTCAAAAGGTAAACCGGCCTTGGCCTGATTGGAATTTCATCCCAAAACTTTTGCATAGCTCCAGCAACTGTCTGATCGTCAATTAGCGGACGTTCATTATTACATAAATTTAATTAAAAAGGTGTTTGCTAATTAATGAATCATTTATTAACTAGGCATTCATTTTATATATATTACAACGACCTTCGTCCTTTTCAAACTTTGTATACTAACGGGGAATATGTATGACTTGCTTCTTTAATACTTTTCCGAAAGCTCGTTTTTAAACCATTTATTTGCCACAGACAAATAACACATAGAAACACACACACATATATAAAACTAATTCAAACATTTACAACATTACGATAAATACATATTAAAATGAGAAGGTTCTGTGGCAGGAGCTTTTTAGTACCCGTTATGCTTTTCTGCTGAAAATCACAACACTGATTTTCAGCCAGCCTTTATAACCAGATTTTACCAATTTGCACGCAGCGCTACACAAACATAATTAACTTACAGATACTTATACAAACAACACTAATTAATATTTTTCGGTTTGTTTTTTTCACGTAGCAGCGAACCGACATGATTTTTCAGGGAGGTAGTTTAAAAGCCAAATACTACCGTAGGTTACTTTTTATACAAGTAAAATATTCGCGTGGTATATGAATTCCACACAGACGACGTTTTGGGAAAAAGCTTTAAATAATGTATTTTGAATTTACTCGCCTTTCTCTTTTAACGCCTTAATCTCAACTCAAGGTCAAGCGTTGATCTATCTGCTGTAAAAAATTGATAAGTTCTCAATTCGGCTGGTATGTTTTTTTATAAATGTTTGTTACCTCATAACTTTCAAATGGGCGAACCGATTTTGATGATTCTTTTTTTATATTTGAAAGCAGTGCTTTCCGTGTGGTTCGATTCGATTTAGTCCTGACAATTTCATCCACGAGAAAACCTTACAAATCTTACTTAAATTTGCTGTAGACTTTTAGGGCAGTTGAAGTCGGTTTCTAGTTCTTTTTGAACTTGTTAACTTGTCTTAGTACACAACTAATGGTATCTGTAAAGTAAGTATGGCATCACATGACATGAATCTTAGGACTTAGCCATGGTAGCTCAGTTGGGTAGAGCGTCTGTCCTTGAAGAATGAGGTCTGTATTCTATCCTGGCTCATAGCAATGAGTTACAATTTTTTATTTGGTATTTATGTATAAATGATAAAAATCATTACCATTGGCTATTGTGTGAAGTAAAACTTTGTAAGGATACCTGCACATTTAAAAGAAATTAAAAGGTGTGTGTGAAGTCTACCAATCCGCACTGGGTCCCGCGTGGTGGACTCTGACCCATACACTCTCTGTACGAAAGTAAGCCTGAGCCCCTGCCGTGGGGACATAATATATAGGCTGTTGATGATGAATATTTGAAAAGTCATTTCAACGGATTGAATACAGTGAGTTGGGATCGATGTAAATGTGAGTTACATTGGTAAGTTTTGTCGTCCATAGAAGAGAAAAGCTCGACGAATGGGGCCAATTTGTCGAATGCGGGTAAAAATAAAAGTGGCGGTCCCCCCTCGCAGCTCCAGCTTTGAGCAGGATTCCCTTGCTTACATTTAGAATATTTGAATTTTAAGCTCAACACCAGTTTAGAACATTCAAGCGTATTAACTACTGAGAGTGAATTTTTACACAAAAAGTTCATGTAAAGTTAGTTTCAAATGAATTTATTCTCCGTCTACTATTGTGTTTGGAAAGCTTAACAAGTAAATGCGTTCAAAAAGAACTGGAAACCGACTTCAATTGCCCTAAAAGTCTACTTTTACCAAGGCAAATTTAAGATTTATATCGTTTTCTCATGGATGCCGTTGTCAGAACTGGACCAAATTGAAATGGGACCACACGGGAAGCACCACCTTTCAAATAAAAAATCAAATTGATAACCTCCACATTTTTTGAAGTCGGTTAAAAAGGGTGAATGTGGCATGGTAACAAAGTGAGTACATATTTTAAGATATTTTTATACTCGAGTATATAAGTCAGATTAAATAAAAATAATAAACGCAAAGTGCAAAATCTGCAACTGCAAACTGCACAATGACAGATATTTTAATAGATTACTTACGGAAAAAGAAATGTAATTAGTATGAAATTTTTATGGAACGACCGTATGGCACTGAACTGGCATAGTACTGCGCTCTGGACTTTTATGGCGACCGTAAAGCTCTAAGTAACTTCGGGAGCTAGGCATAGAATCTCTCTACGTGACCGACATACGAGTACAATATTTAGCAAAAAGATTCGAATAGACTATTTAGAAAAAAGATTCATAGAGAAAGATAGCAATAGACAAGATTCTTGTTATAGATACGAGTATTGTATATAAGTGTCTGTTTGGTTCAATTTTAGAATAGATTTACCCTACGACGCGACGTCTGAAAGGCAAAAGGTAACCAAATTAATGTTACAAGAAAAATTTTCTTTATTATTTCTTTATTAATAAAACTCAATTTTTTACAAATATAAAGTTAAGGTGTATTTAATCCTATTGAAAGGTATATCTGTATCGCGTCCATTTTACAATATTCTCATATCTATATCGTTTATTTTAACAAATACCTTCAACCTTCATCTTATGAGTGTAAAGAGTACATTTGTGTGTGTGTGTGTGTGTGTGCTGTGTACAGAATGTTCATTATAGTTTTTTTTAGAATTCTAGTGTGAAATGTTTTTGAGCATAAATTTACAGTTTTTATGGTTTCGCATCCAAAGGGTAAAAACGGAACCCTATTACTAAGACTCCACTGCCCGTCCGTCTGTCTATCTGTCATCAGGCTGTATCTAATGAACCGTGATAGTTAGACAGTTGACATTTTCACAGATGATGTATTTCTGTTGCCGCTATAACAACAAATACTTAAAACCAGAAAAAAAATATTTAAGGGGGCCACCATACAACAGACATGAATTTTTTTCCGTTTTTATAGATCTAGACTCGTACTTGGCCGATCCTTTATTTTAATTTGCACTCATAAGTTTAATAGGAGTTCATTTACTAAGCAACAGCTTAGTTCACAAGCAGCTGTTTATCTATGATTAGTGATAATCAGCTTGCTACGCGTGGTGATTACAGCAAATCTCCACGGAAAGTCCTTTTTGTTGCGATACAAGAAGAAAGTGACCCAATTGGGTATTTAACAAAAAAATGGTCTAATTCAACAGCGAGAATAACTCTATCAGATTTTTTCGATACATTGAACACTTTTTATCACAACCCGACGGTGTTAAAACGCTCCATATAAATCGGGTGAGTTTTGTGACGTCACATGCCAGTATTTGAGCGTTAAATGTATGAAGCTTGTATCGAAATTTTGATTTATCTCGTAACATAATGTTTCTGTTATTTATATACCTCTATAAGAAAACGTTCAAAATGCAATGAAAATAAATAAATCTAATAAGCATTTTAATCTTCGAGGAACTATATTTAGCGTATAGCGATGCGCGGCGTGGTGATTCGTAGCGCGTATTCGTAGATTGATCGTCACCACAGTCCGACAGCGAGACGCGGGTACAATCAGCGGATACGTCGAGACCATCGATCTTCCGGCGATGCATTTCAATGGTTTAAGTTAGATACGGTTCGATTTGAGCGAGGTTGGGGTTGGGTACGGCCTTCAAGGTATCGCTAACGATAGCGGGCGGGAATGAAAGGGGTATGACCACAGATAATAGAATGTACGAGATGAGGCAAGGCTAAGGGTTTGTCCTCCCTTCTCGTCGTCGTAAGGAAGAGTCAGAATGACTAGATTTATGTAGTGGAAAACTTTTTTAGGCGCATGGAGCGGTTTTTAACCGACTTCAAAAACGGAGGAGGTTATCAATTCGACGGGTTGTTTTTATTTATTTTCAGAACTTTTGACTGGGTGAACTGATTTGGATGATCCTTTCTTATTTGAAAGGTGGTGCTTCCAGTGTGGTCCCGTTTCAATTTGGTCCAGTTCTGGCAACGGCTTCCATGAGAAAACGATATAAATCTTAAATTTGCCTCAGGAAAAGTAGACTTTTAGGGCAATTGAAGTCGGTTTCCAGTTCTTTTTGAACGCATTTACTTGTTGGTTGAACAAAATCGTGAAACTTGCGTCATCATCACCGCACGGTACAAGTTACTCACATAGTGTTCACTTCTATCGTCAGTCCTCGAAGACTGCCCTCCATTTTTTGTATTGTGATAGTTGAAGGTTTTGGCGAAGGATTTAGGATACTTTGTAACCTGATCTGACATTTAGTGTCATCACAGACTTATCTGTAATGTTATGATCTACCTAAACCGGTACGGAACGATTCTTGCTTACTCGAGTCGATAGGTGTGTACAATAGGTACATTTTGTATTGCATTTTAGCATTGTTGAGATTCTACCTAGATAAGAACAGAATCGGTTCGTGTGAGACGGGGCTTAATTAGGCAATTTACAAGGCTGCTGCCTTTTGCCTGGAATTTTCCCTTTGTCGCCTTTAGCTTTTTGTGATTTTACGTTGAATATTTGCTGACCAAAATTGTGCGGTTTGCGGAGCCCAAACCTCAACTTCAGTAACGTATCGTCGCCTTGTCTCATAGCTGGTTTCCATAGATTCCAAACAGCAAAATATATCAAAGGGTGAGGTATTCGTTGTACGACCTCTTCAGACGAGCTATGATGTCTGGAAGTATTGTCTGACCTTTGATTGTCTGTATATTTAGTAAATAGCTAGGCAGACTATGCACAAATGTTTTTACCCCTCGGATATTTTGACAATTACATTTAATAAATATTTTATTACGGCATTTGAAATCCAAATGCCTCCAAGTTAAATATGATATTTGTATACAGAATGCCGAAAACCTAACCGAGTACCGATAGATACCCCACTAGGAATCGAAACCCCGGACCTACTTACGGGTTATGAGTCCATGCGTGTAGCTACTAACCCAAGGAGTCCTTTCAAATCTTTTGCCGAGTTGAAGAGGAATTTGCAACGGACGTTTCTCGACTAATGATGGTGTGATGATATATTTATTAAGAGGCTATGTTGGTAAGACCACGTGGTCAGTTCCAAGGTTGAATTGTTTTGTAGCTGTCCCTCTCCGAGCCAGCGAGACATACCAAATTAAATGAACTGCCAGTTACCATATATCAAAAGGCTCAATCAATATGTACCCACCTCGTTGACGAACTCTCGTTGTGTCATGTAATATTGACAAAGCTCCCGCCTGATCAATTTCAAAACCAAGTTGCTTGCATGTTTTGCATGATCTTAAGAGGCTATGTTGGTAAGACCACGTGGTCGGTTTCAAGGTTGCATTGTTTTGTAGCTGTCCCTCTCCAAGCCCTATCCTACCCGAGCGCGTACGGTGAGACAGCATACATTACGCGATGTTATCCACCCGTTATTTGGATGTTTCGTAGTCCAGGGATCATTTGAAGGATACAGTATATTATGTAACCATTTTTTTGATACAGTATACTAATGAAATTTCAGATGTCGGTGGTTTTCCAAATTGTTCTAAATTGATTCATACTCTTGTAAATCAGGTTCAAAGTTGGGGCTTTTTATTACCGAAAAATACAATACTTTGACGCCCTTTAAATCTGGAAGTATATATTTAAACGAAAATCTGACTCACCACCGACACAGATATTTGTTTCTAGATTGTGTCTTGAAAATTTCATAGACTTTCATAGCTTAATACTCAAAATATGACTGGACTACGTTTGTATGGGCGCTTTGACAACAGCATACCCTCTTAACTAGACCCGCCTTTTCTTTCAATAAGGAGAGACGAAAACGCTTTTGTTTGTGAGTTTTTATGACTGCTTAGGGTCCATTTTAGTAGTTAGTTATACTCGTACTTTAGGGACATTTTATAATGCATCATTGCGGCGTCCAACTTGTGGGACTTTCACAAATACAAGAATGCTGTCTTGTTTTTAATAGATTTATGATCACCCCCGAAAAATTTGCAATTCGGAGTAGCCCGAGCCACGACTGTTTGCGAAACTAGCCATAATGGTGGTCAAGCGGGAACTTTGTCGGTAGTACCTAATAGTGCTTAGGTTGAAAGTACTCCTATGTACACTCTACGATCTATGGTATAAACCTCTTTATATATGTCGCAGCTCGATTGCTTGATGTGCTGTTTTACTAAACCGCTGTTCAATGTCTAGCTGAATTGCCATTGTGTTGCATTTAATGAAACAGCTACCTTCTGTTTATTGTTTTGAGGTAGCTTATTATTGAAAATTTCATAGATTTCATGAACATAATAATAATGAACATCAAAATAAAGTATTAAAATTTAAGGTCAGTTTATCTATTAATGTCAAAAATATGTCTAGATTTACAAATAATTAACGTCTTTTAAATCATTATAACATTTCTCCATTACGAGTACATATAGAAACAATAAGAACAAAATTACAGTAAAATTAAGTCACCTTTGAATAAGGTGAACAGTCTGATGCTGCTAGATGGACTGATGACCTAGACATGGTCGCGGGGAGTCGCTGGATGCAAGTGGACAGGACTGACAATGTGGCCTTGGAGCAGGCCTATGCCCAGCAGTGGACGTTTTCGGGCTGATGCTGCTGCACGAAAAAACAATTTTTAAGATCTTTGATTTTTTGAATTTGTCTCCGCAATGAATGACAGCAAAACTATTACGAGTAAAACATGAGATTCACTTCAAAAAAATTAATTTTCTCATACGTTTACTCCGTAACGGGAAGTCAGAATGATCTGATTTTTACAGGAAATTTTAAAGGTCTGCAAAAGGATACATGTAGCCTATTATTTCTATCCCGATCGAAAAGTATTTCCCGTGGGATAAATCCTAAAGTCCACGCAGATCGAAGTCACGGGCAAAAGCTAGTATGTTACCATATACAAGTCAAATGAGCTAATTATAAAATAAGTGCAATGGAAGTACGAATATGATGTATGTATTAAGTTAGTTTGTAATTTCTATTTTTGTTATTAGCCTGTAAGTTTTCCAAAAACAAATAAATAAAAATAAAATAAATAAAATGTCTCTTTGGTACTTTATACTTGAATTGAAAAATTCCTTAGATTACATTGAGCTCAAGTTCAATCATATGAAGTACTCAGCTCAATATCTAGTGTCTGCTCTGAACTCTGGGGGGGGGGGGGGGGGGGGGGGGGCTGATTATTTGGGCATATTCTATTGTGAAGGCTAAACTACAAAGCTTGGAATGCACGCTGGAAACGTTTCGAAATTCAAAAGGATACATTTTCGATTTGTTGCGCAGGAGCTATCTGTGTTGGAACTCACCATTCGAATTCCAGTCAAAGGGACGAATAGGCTTCAAAGTAAGTACAAGGTTGGCATCCCTGTGATTTGCACTGGGCGTTTAACGGCCAATTGTGTCTGCATCCAGATACAAACAGTTGAAGTACGTCTAGATTTCCTTTTATTCTACAGAAAATAGGTTTCAGCAAGACTATACATAGCGTATCAGCGTTGAACACATTATCTGTTACCATCAGGAGAAATCGTGGTCAAGCATTATTCTATTTAGTATCAAAATATAGATGTCACTGTCAATAAAACAGCGTGGTTCGAAATTTAAAAGTGAGTTTTCAGAAAATCTGAATGACATTATTTTTGTAAAGGATTAGTTGAAGGTCCGGTAAAGGGTATATGCTATTTTTTTTACAGATGGAACAAGGCTGTTAGATATATCCTGAAGGAGAGCTACTTTTCAACTGGTGATTGCACACGCATGCTTATAAATAGCCTATTCAATCTGGGCTTTTAACCATCTAGGTTGTAGCATTTGGGGAACAGCTGACAGGGATAACTCGACGTCAGGTGCGCCTACGAGTATTTGGCGTGTGGTGGTGTGCCTTACACATGCCACCCCAGCCCTAGCAGAAAGCTCAACAGCTTGTTTGTGTTGTTGAAGGTTGGGAGCGACCTCGAACAGAGAGCTGTCAGTGAATTTTTAATTGTCAAGTTTCGTTTTCTATTTAATATCTTCACTGAGGTCAAATGGACTTTATTATTCAAAACTGATAGCAGGAAAACAACGAATGCCTGATTCTGTGAATCAGGAACGTGACTCCCGGGTGAGAGGTGGAATTCCAATATTGTTTACAAATAAACAAGCTTTTAGACAATCGGGCGCTTTATTTATGTCACTGGCAACTTGGAATGTTTGTTTGTAGGTGTTTTCTTTTAGAGGTGGCATATTTTCTTAAATTCGAATAAAATCCTTGAAATATACGCTTTTAATAAAAGGGTTCCGTACCAGGGAAAGGAAGGAACAGATGTTATTACTAACATGAAATAAAGTTCATTTTCCTGAACGTATGTCTTCGTTTTACAGTCAACTCTTTTTCGACGATTTCTCAAAAATGTATACAAAATCGGTTGCTTATTTATTGATTGATTACAAGAGACATTGCTTAGGCTTTGCTGTAATACTTACTCAAAGTCTTCTCTAATGTGTTTATTACAGAATTTTCACTTTGGAAACTTAGGAGATAGAGGGGGAGGGGGGAGTAATGTTTATTGTTACACTCATTTTTCATGATAAGTCTAACACTATGCAGTATTAAAAATAGTAGGTAGACTAAAAATTACTACTAAAAATTAATCAATTACATCAGTTGCGACACCTGTGGTTCACTAGCTAATCCAAATTTCAAGGCGATAGTTTAGTACTTGGACGGCTTTAATATTACCGGATGTTAAGCGACGATTTGGTTTAGGATGGTTCACGGTTGACTAGAAATAGCCTCCTCTACTCTGGCCTTGAATACATCTAGATTTTATCACTCCAGAAACACAGAAGCCGGCAGTGTATTCTACTCTTTAGCTGTACGCGTAATAAACTAAGAAGCAACACGCTTCATGTGGAGTGGAATATCAATAAGTCTGGGAACTCAGACGTTCAAGTCGAAGTCGATGAAAAATGTGATAAAGATGTTATTTCCGACGCGCAACGTCGGGAAAGTGATTATTAAAGTTCGTGCTGGAACCCTCACGTTTCGTATTTCCCTCACAGTTTCCAAGACTTGAACTTCAGTGTTTGTGGAATATTACGAAGCCGCAGCTGTGGCCCGCGCGCTACCAATGCCCAACTAATCGCGCTGTGACGTTTCATCTCAACGACGGTTTTGTAATAGTTACTAGCTGCCATAGGCAGTCGGAAATCGATGTTATGCAAATTAATTGAGCTGCAGTGTGATTGGATTTCACAACCCACATCCTACATTGTGATTTTCAGTGCCTAGCGATACTCGGTTTGGTTGTTGCTAGTGTTGTTTTATATAACTCCTGGTCAGTAACCATATTCTCTTATTTTATTACCAAGTATTATTTTTGTTGATTTAGCCTTCGCTATTCAGGTACCCGTCAAACAACAAGAACGGCAGGACTTCACCCGTATACTGTTGATATTCATACAGCTCGCGAAGCGAAGAGTATATAGGCACCTTCTTAAACAACGCGTAACATTTTCGATTTCATCGTCACTTAACATCAGATGAGATTGAGGTCTTGCGTTGATCTATAAAAAAAGGTATAAAATTGCAAAGAATACATGTGCTTAGTTTCAAATTTCTAGTACTTATAGTACCTGAGATATCGTGATGAGTGAGTGAATGGTATTTTGCTTATATATGTTTAGACTGCCTTCTCATATTGGGTATTTATCAAATTCCGCGGACGTTATAACAATGTCATATTAATTATTCGCCAAACGGTCTCTTACCTTATGGCAAGAGACGATAAGGCAGCATGATCTGCACCTAGTCGTCCATAAACTTCAGTATAATGCAAATCTTTTCTTGTAAGAAACGATAATGCTATCCCATCAGTTATTGACGTAGAGTTCATTCTGAAAGAGCCTACAACTTTTTCATCTAAAAGTCGTCTCGTCTAACTCTGAGGGTGTAAAGTACAAACAGATAAAAGTTGCTTTGGCAAGGTTTGATTTATGTATTCGATCCAGCAGCTGTTTGAGTTGAAACTCTGGTCGAGGGTAAAGGATAGCTCCAAGAATCCTAATGTGTTTGAGAACCAAAGGAGTTAGAGTACACTCGTTTGGATACTTTTTTGTATGACTTAGACACTACTAGAGCAAGACTTGAAGTTTCCTTTGAAAATTCAATGGAAGTAGATTCATTATCGATAATCTTTTTGGAACAAATTTAACTTCAATTAAATGGCACATGAATATTCGGAAACCTTGTTTTATTCAAAACTAGCTTCTGCCTTCTGGTTTGTGTCTCTTTTTATGATTGTCAGTGACTTATTTACATATTTAATTGAGCCGAACATACACACTCCATTATATCCCAACATACATTATTCCTGCAAACTATTTTCCACATTGTCGCGGTAAAAGTTCTACACCTACAGTTAGTAGTGAGTTGTGACGTAACGAAATTCTGCGTGCAGTTCCAATAGTTCAGCAGCCCGCGTTGAGGCAGATATGCTGAAATATTTTCCGTATTTTCGCGTCCGGTTTTCATTTATTTCTCAGATATTTGTTGTTGTTTCAACTCTGGCATTTGATTTGTTGCAGTCAGGTAGACGGGTGCTATTTAATGCTACTATTTGTGTGAATAAGGTTCATAACACACGGTCTACTAACGTTGGAGGTAAAGCGGTAAAGTAACGTTTAGAACTAGGAATGTTATAAATCGGAAAGATGTCATGAGTTCCTGCGGCCCTGGTACCGATCAGTGGTAGGTCAGTCGCAACCCTTACTCAGACTGTCTCCGTTCCCTAGCCCTTTCTCCTCTACGGAAAAACATGGAATCCTAATGGGCCATTCTTTAGTTTTTTTTATTGCTCAGCACTAAAGTTACAAGTATACTTTGAGTTGAACACAGCGAAAAAGTTTCTCTCTCCGATCGGCAGACCGCCGTCAGTTCAGTGTACCCTTCTTGTGGCTCTGTATTACATCCTAATACACTTTTAGGGGTTTTGCCCTTACTTCAGTCTTGATGGATGTGTTGGGGTCAGATTTAGGTATCGAGTTGGGTTTATTGTTTTTACGTAAGCGATCATCAACTGTCGGCGGGCTCAGTCTGGTGGGGATTTGAGTTTATCTGTTGAAGAAATTAGGGTCGTTCCGAAGAATTTCAGCGCTGAATCCGCGGTCCCGTAAAATGACAGATATTTCGATGATTGTTAATAGACGATTTGTGATAAAGTGTTTGCTGCGGAGTGGCCAGGTGCAATTCACTAAGAACAAACATCCGTAGAACCTTACGACTTATTGATGTCTTAGCTGAAGATGCTTCTAGTTTCCTAGGTAAAGAAACAATGTCGAATGATGTCAGTAAAGACATTCGTGGACCGTCAGGTTGTACGGATGGTTATCCTAAGTGAATTGCATCCCTGAAGTCTAAGTGAACAGCACGATATATTCTAGATTCACAGTAGATTTATCTGCCCCGGTGGCATAGTGGTTACAACGTTTGACTCTCAATCCGTAGGTTTTGGGTTGGGTTACCAACGGTACTCAGTTTGTTTGGTATTTTGGCGTTTTATATGTCCGGCTAGATAGCTACCACCATGTTACATAATTCTGGTGCCAAACAGCAGTGTTAATAGCACTGTCGTGTTCGGGTATGAGAGGTAGCAGAGCTAGCACCTCATTATCTTGCGGCTTCTGGATGAATGTCCGTTTTATGTAAATAAAAATTTGATTGATTAATTTTGTACACTCGAGTACAAAAAGATGTATCCACTTTTGCACTTTGTCACATTCACTCATGCTTGTTCCTACGTAAAGTGCTGCGGGAAATTAAAGGTGAATGTGACATGGTTCAAAAGTGAATACATCTTTTTGTACTCGACTGTACGTACAGGTTAGAATTTAACGGAACCCATTTATAGACAAATACGTATTATACTAAAATAATAGTAATACATGTGTGTTAATTTAGTTTACAACTATTTGAATACATTACTGAAATCACTGTAACCACACATACATTAAATTATTTTACCGATAAATTCACACAACCGCCCGCCAGAAGCGTTTAGTACCACTCTATTTCCCACCGTAATGAATGAATGAACGAATGAGTGAACGGAACAAACCAGACGTTGTTCAATTTGGAGCACCCACGCCACGCGCCAACGTTTTAGATTCCACAGTTCTGCGATTAAACGTGGTTTTTACATCTCTACCAATCAGGAGCGGGTTTAATATTCACAGATTAGTGGGTTAATTAGGATAGAATTATAATTTACTAGCCTTTGTTCTCGAGTTTTGAGCGTGTAATTAGCTTATTTGGAAATATATTTTGCTATATTTTGTAGTTGTTGTTTCGTTTGTTATCTAAAGTTTGTTTCAATACAATTGAAATAGACATAAACAAATATCGAAAACAAAACAATTAAGTTATGGCTTCATGATGACAAAGTAATTATTCTGAGCTCAGAGCGTTATAATTCAATAAGTAAGTTGTATTTTGGGGCTGTGTTACCGAGGTACAGTACGGGGCCGTACACATCAAACTCATGGAGAGCAATAAACGATATGACTATGACTATTGTACATCGTTCTTTGGAAAGAGATAATCGTCTATTGTCGATTTGGTAGAGCGTTATCTGTGTCGCACACAATCTATATGATGTTTGTCAATCTTGGTTCAAATGCGATAGGGTGCACAGATCAAAATATATAGAGTTGCTAAACTCCATACTTCAAATATTTTAAAATTGTAAGTAGTCATCTATAGGAAAAAAATGGAAAACCTTTACATGGTCAGCCACGCGAAATTATCTACAATGTGTATAAATATTTGTTATAAAGTTAAACGGTTTTATTATATCGTTCATAAACTGTACCGCAAAATATTTTGTCGTCGTCAACGGTATTCCGTTGTAGTAGTAATAATCACTGACTATAAACAGTCTAAAAGGGTTTAAACAACAACAACAATGACTACAAGTTAATAAAGAAAATAGTTTAGCAGCTCTATATAGTACACGCAGTAATAAACAACAACAACAGTAAAGCACTCCGTTCTGAATTCAAATTCTGATCAACAATAAATACATGGGCATATACCTCTAAATTAGTATTTGGTTGTATTCGGAAATGTCCCCGTCCTGTTTGTTTTTCTATATGATTGAAATGAACTATATCTACTATCTACGGCTAGATATCGGAAGAAAATAAACCCGAGAAGTTAAACTTTTATCAATATAAATGGAAACATTTGACCAATTTCGAAAATCTAAAAATGTAGGCGACCTTTGTTTTCTTTTGAGAATTTTATCTATTACATAAAAACATTCACAGTTCACAATTTGACACAATTTTTCACAAGATGAAGATAAAAATAAGACGCTCTGTGATAGGATCTGAGTTGTTTTTAGTATTTGTTGTTATGTTGTTTTAAAATTTCAAGTGTCTAAATATGATGGTTCGTTAGATACAGCCTGGTGACAGACGGTCAGCCGTGTCTTAGTAATAGGGTCTCGTTAGTTACCCAATGAAAACAAACAAACTGAACACTGAACTGAACTGAACTGAACAAAACAATGAAACTAATTCTATGATTCAAGTTGTATCTGCTCAGATATCATTAAACAATTCAATACGCGGTTGTTCAGTTATACGAGTATAGCGTGGTAATGAGTCCATCAATGGCGTGGAAATGAAATACGGTCGACCTTTTCCAGATCCCAGCCAATGGATAAATAATTGTTTGCCTTTATTGCCGTCGGGCCTTACTATGGATATTTTAGATTAGATGTGGCAAATTTGCTTTATTTTAAGAGGATGAATTTAATATATAATACATGCATAGTTTACAAACAAGAATTTCTCTACGTGATAAAATCCGGAATGAGGAAATCCGTAGACGAACGAAGGTCGACGAGTCAGTGAGCTGATGTGGCAATGGGCAGGTCACATTGCTCGAAGAACTAGAAACCGACTTCAATTGCCCTAATGGTCAACTTTTACAAAGGCAAATTTAAGATTTATATCGTTTTCTCATGGATGCCGTTGTCAGAACTGGACCAAATTGAAATGGAACCACACGGGAAGCACCACCTTTCAAATTAAAAAAGAAACATCCAATTCAGTTCACCCAGTCAAACGTTCTGACGTAACAAACATTAAAAAAAAACAAGAAAAAAAGAAGAAAAAACATACCCGTCGAATTGAGAACCTCCTCCTTTTTGAAGTCGGTTAAAAACAACTTAAATATCTTGAGAGTGCTTTGAGTGAGTAAGATTACGAATATTATTAAGGCTTTTCAGTGAGTTTAACTTATTTAAAATTAAACTCACTGTCACCTCTCGCTATTCGGATTCGCAACGTCGTCGCTAGCGTTCGTATGTTTTAATATTGGGGATTAAATTTTAACCAAATTGCGAACTTCAAAGTGGAATGCAAGTTCAACAGATTTCAGCATCCAATCGAGTTCCAACAGTAATTAAATGTTTATCGTTGTAAGCCGAGACAGACGCGCCGATGGTAGGAACTAGGAGAAACTTCTTGTTTTAAGGGGTATTGAGTTGTCCGTCTGGTAACTACTCTACTAATTTGTACTAGATGTAGGACATAATACTAAATCGATCCCAGTAATGGTAGGGAATGGAAAGGTATTGGACATTTCACGAACAGTCGTCTTGGAAAACGAATTCTTCTAGCATATCCATAGATTCAATCCTTACTTAATATAAATACAAAATGCGAATATAAAATACGAAATACAAATACAAACTACAAATACAAAATACAAAAATATTTTTTGGATATAAATTCGAAAGTGAATTTGTTTGTTCATTCTATACGTCGTAACGGGGAGTCAGAATGGCTAGATTTGTTAGATAGGGATAGTTGAACGGTCAGAAAAGGATATAGGCTGCTTTTATCTCGAACGATTGAGCAGTTCACGTGGGATTATGAATATAATAGTAGCGACATAAAGTGCTATTAAAATGATTGCTTAGGTGCTTATATGCAACCGCAGAATATTTTTTTTAATATTCAAGTGTTTTTTGTATACGTCACAAAACAGAAAGTTTTCAAGACTCAACACTTGTTTTAATACTAGAATCTTTAATCTGTATTAAAACTTGTTTATCGTTTTCGTCTTCACTGTAATTGGGTAAAAATATTCCTGGTTTCGACTTAAGATGAACTCGGAAACAGAGCGATCAGGCTTCATTTTATTATCTTCTTTACATTTTTATGGACTGCAGTAAACGACATGGACAAATTTTTATGGCTCCACTCGGAAACCGTTTCCCTTCGAACCAAAACAATATTTATTTAGGGCAGGCTATAATATGAATTTCTGCGGCTTTTATTTTGTGTGCAAAATTTTCTAACGATCAATTGAAAATGTATTGTTATATGTATATTTACATGATTGAGCTATGGTAGCAGGAGGAACAATCGAGGTCTGGGTTAGATCCTGGCTCGTACCACTGAGTTCCAATTTGTTATTTTGAATATATGTACGACATTGTCATTGGCTTTTGGTGAAGGAAAACACCGTGAAGAAACCTGCTCGCTCCTAAGAAGAAATTCAAGGGTGTGTGGGAAGTCACGCAAACAAACAAAATCGCGTTCAGCTTTCGCCAGCCATACTCCTTGACATACGCCCATACACTCTCTGCAGAACAGTAGGTCTGAAACTCTGAACCCCTGCAGTGGCTGTTGATGATTAAATAGCTTTCGTTTAAATAAACAAAAATGTATTAAACATGTGTTCCTAAGATTTGTGTTAAATATCGCTCAGTATCCGTTTACGACAACTGCATGGGGTGGTCTCATTCTAAAGCCGATATCACACGTTTCGTTTTTTCTGACTCTCTCTTCACAAAGAAATAAGAAAAGGATATAATCTTCCATTTATTATAATAATTTCGAAGGAGAATTAGGACCACTGTGAGTAAAATATTTTTAGATAGACAACTATTTATTTAATAAATATTATGATCAAAATCATACTTAGGGGTATAATTATAAAATTGAATTGAGTTTTGACGTGACAACGTCTTATAAATTGGTTTGCCGGGTGACACTTCAAGAAACTGCGTTACGCTCCGCTCACGTTATGCGCTCACAATGAGAGCGAGTGAGAGGCACGCGTCCCTTCCACTCGGGCATGGTTAGCCCGCCTAAGAGCGAGAGAGACAGACATAAAAAGTGAAAGGCACGCGTCCCGGAATGAATATTCACATTAAAATTATTTTACCACTCAAAGTCGTTGTCACGTAAAACTTTCGCCCGTATACCGACTTTACAGGCAACCAATTTTTTTTATTACCACTTGGTGACAGCGGCGCAACCAATATCGATGAAGTTTGTGACATAAACAAGGTTATAGGTTACTGTTTATCCTGATCGGTTTAATGGTACTCGTTTCATAATTTCTGAAATCCAGGCAAACGATGTCACAGGTTTTGCTAACTCATTAAACATGAACTTAAAAATACTGCAATTTAGTCTCATGATTTGACACAGTTTTCTTATAATTGCCCCAATTCGTTTGACCTAATTCTTGGATAAATCCGTTGGCCCACTTTTCTAATTTAAAGGTCTCGTTTGGGGCGCCATTCTCTTAGTTATACAAAGATTCATTTAGAAATGGAATGACAAAGACGTATGTGAGAAACACTTGACAAGTGTTCATAATATTCTGGTTTAAATATGTGATTTTAATAGTTGTGGAATGTTTCTGGATTTTTTTAAAAATTAAAATTTTGACGAACAATATACAAAGATATGTAGAATGGAGCACTCGAATAAAGATCTTAGAAGACTATACATACTATAAAGACAGGAAAATAAGTTTGATTGTTGATTTGTCCTTCCTTTAAGTCATAGCGTCGAGTGTAAGTGAACTTGATTTTAGTGTTCCGAACATCAAATTTTATTTAAAAAAATTTTTTAAAGTTTTTTTTAAAGTTTTTTTTCCTTTCGTGTGTATTAAAAAAACTGGAATATTCCACCAGTTCTACGTAAATCTGTACAAGTCACTTTAAACGTTTGTCAACATTCTCTAAATTCTTCTAAACTCCATCAGTTTGCGTAAATCTGCACTCGTCAGTCGCACAGAGCGAGCGGCGCGGGCGGCGCGACGTTATCCGTCTGCCCTTGTCTGCGATCAATTAATTCAATAGCCATCAATCTACTTGATTAACGATGTTTCAGGCTGTGGCGAGAGAACGAGGCACATTTTAGGAGTTCATTTCTGTTTTTATTTATATGTAAATTTTCTTTTTTGTGTACTATTTTTTGGGGGCCGCTACTTCCTCTTCATGAATTCTAAAAACGATTGTAAAATTTGGTTATTGGATGCTAAGCGTTCTTACCCAAAAGGCTGCTAATGAGGAGCTGGCTCTGATAGCTTTTATACCGGAACACAACAGTGCTATTAACACTGACGTTTGGCGGCAGACTTAAGTAACATGACAAGCTACCAGGTGGCCATATAAAATGCCCTGACACTAATTAAACGTAAAACCAACAGGTATCATCGCATTAAGGTGCAGGACACTTCCGTCTTGTATGTGGTCATGTGTGGTCATATTTTATTGTTTAAATTATTTTTGCTTCCTAAATTAAACCATTTGCATTATTTAGTACTCGTTCTTTTTTACAACGATCCCATATTCCGTTTGGCTGTACCAACATGTACAATGGGCTTGCAATTTATCTAGATATCGTTTACGACCATGAAAATCATATTTGGAAACAATGTTGTTAAATATAAGCTATTTAATTAAAAAAGAGTTAATCATTTTTAAAAGTATGACCGAGCAGCACTGTATTTCGTCCAAATTGACGTGACTTGACAAAGGATAAACGGTTTATTGAACTGTCATGATATGATTGTGATATGACGTGTAAAAAGAACGAATCAGTCGGTTATTTTAGATGTAATCAATATACTGCGTGCTCAATTATTTTGTATGAAAAAATAATAATAAACACAATTTACCCAAATTAATTTATATAAAAGTGTTGTTTAGGGCCGACACTAATTGCCATAAAAATATACGTCAGTATAAAATATGCACGCTGTATAGGACTCAACACCATGAAAAATCTAAAACACGCAAAAGAAAAATGACAAAATGCGTCATTTCCGCGTAGCATCCGCCATTCTCCCTAAAGCCAAACCATGTTCCAGTGACGAGGAAAAAATATTTCAATCAAGAAAATAGGAAGGAAGAAAAAGGAATGGACGATTTGAGTGAGCATATAACATTACACGAGTAACTTGCATCAAAACAAGTCAAACTATCGAAAAAGACTTAGTAAAATGCCTACCGAAATAATCTGAGTACCGATAGCAGCACCACTGGAAATCGAACTTACGACCACCGGAATATCAGCGCAAAGCTCAGTTCAGACCGAGATACTCGTACTCGTAGTACGAGTATACAGCCCGCCCGCCCTACATAGACTCCTGCTACTCTAAAGTAATTTACTAGGGTTTTGTTCAGCACTGCCCATGGACTTCAGAAAATATCCCACGGGAACTATACATTTTTTTTAAATAATGGCTTTAACCAGTGGTTATCTAGCCAATGACGAGTAAAATTAGGTAAACAAATTTTGAGGTTATAAACTATGCCGAAGCCATTTCTTCAGCTTTCTCAATAAAATGTATAATGTGTACATTTTATCGCTTGTTCTGGATTCTTGACGAGAACTTCAAAGGCCAGCCTTGGTTTCAACATTATTCGAAAGAATCCATATGCCGAATTTACTGAACATGGTAAACTCTTCCGATCGCGTCGAAACCCGTATTTTTCGTCCAACCCAATTTTGCGTAATTGATACTATAACACCGTCCATGACACTTTTTGCACTATATCACACCATTATAATACAAAAAAACACAACAGTATTATTAACCAATTAACAAAATTGCAATGAACCACCATTTTCAAGTTCGCGCCAAGAATCGGAACTATACTTGCTCATCAATATGATGTAGCCTAAGTTATTTTTAAGTAGCCAGATCCTAACTGTAAGGCACGCGTAAGTTTTTGTGTTTTGTTACAAAATAATAAAGACCCAGTAGCAGTGGAATGGCCAATTGTTTCCGTAAGTCGTCCGATTACGTTCATTACAGACAACTTTGTTCCAAGTGGATACTATATTTATCCTTATTGGATTACTATAAGAACTACATAACTCTGACTGAAGATGGCTTTTCTAGCCATGGACTTAATGAAAGAATAGACAAGGCACTATGAATAGAAATGTACCGAGAAAGCTAGATCCCAATGAAGTGATAAAAAACTATAATTTGTGCTTTTTGAAAATTATCATTTGTTGTGTTGTACACAGAAACAAAAATATGCAACGAAATTTCAGTTTGATATTTGAATTCAGAATACAATATTATCGCTATTTATTCCAATAACACTAGTCTTCTAAAAACAACAGTGAGCCTTTTTATTTGTTACCACATTGTGACACAACCAATCACAATTAAATTTGCCAACTTTTTATCCCCGTAAAATGTTCATTTGGAAAAAATTCTGGGATCCATGCCGACAAAGCCACAGGCAACAGAAAGTTTAGAATACATGCAAAAAAATTGGTTTAGTTAAAGATTAAGTTTCGGAATAATTTACTTACATGTAAGTGTATTAGTTTCAGGTTTTTACTCGTCTGCCTGATTGTGTTTTTATCATTGTAGCTATGATATTCTAGCTATATTTCCTAGTGGAAAAGTGGGAGTCGGACTCGCACACAAGGGGTTCCGTACCACCGTTCAATATTTAACACAAAATTTAGCAAATAACGCCCCAAATATGTTTCTTGTATGAAGTTCCTTTAATGTTTCAATTTTTATTGCTGTTCAATAGAAATACTCGTAGCCTTTTGACGAACGGACGAAGAACGGTGACCTAGTGATACCCTTTGTGTACGCTTTCGTTACGGAACCCTAAAAATAACAAAAACAGCTGGTAGTGGGTGAGTGGCTTTCAATAAAGATTCTAGACGAAACGAAATAAAATACGATTGTTTTGATAAACACAAATAAATGGTACGCTAGCGGCGGTCTAACTCTGACACAAAACCCCTTACTTTTCCCCGTCTAAGATTTTAGGCGCAGTGGCATATCTATAACCTAGCACCACATCAATGACCTAGCTCCATTGAAAGTTGGCTCTTAGATAATATTCTTGATACAATGCGACGTGAGACGTTGATATAGGTCAGACGTGATACGTGGTTCATAATTTAGTCGATACTATTACGTCCTTTGAGATATTCCTGTACGTATAAAAAACTGTCCAGTTTATAAATACATGTCTATTATGGCCTAGGCTTATTACAAGAAAATGAAACTGACTTCAAGGTGATGTCATGTCATTATTCTCCAATGATCTAGTTACACCAGAACCAAAAAGCTTTGAACTAAAAGAAATGTTTCAATTCTGGCCTGCAATTGTACACTATTTAAGAAATCATGGAAAAATCTAAAGAGATACAGAAAAATACTAGAATAACATATTTGTTTGTACACAATAATTCTTTTTGTACTAAGCGACAACGTCAATGTCTTGTCTGTTTTTTTAGTGTCTTTGTACAATAAACTAGACCTAAATATTTTTTTAATGTTTTTTTTAAAAGTTCAATTACTTATCTAACTAACTTTGCCAATTGTGAACCTATTTTGATGATTCTTTGTTTGTTTGGTAGGATAGGTAGATCAGAGGAGTATTTAAATTTTTTTTTCGAAATTGATTGAGCACTTTTTGAGAAAATAAACAAAAACAAAATATGTACCCAGATCATTCTCCCTCTAAGGGTGTTCACCCTAAGAATTTTTAAGGCAATTGAAGTCGGATTTTAATTCTTTTTTAACGCATTAATTATATTTCATAAATAACCTTTTAATATGAGTAGTATACAAGTCCAGGCCAGGGCTCTATACATTCGCGGAATATGTCTTTTTTAACATTATCTTCGGAACGGATTTCCCGTCACTTTAATCCATTGTCCTATTTTAGGTCGTTCCTTATCAACGTCATCCATTCTATTTTAAAAGATTATGGTAAACGATATTTTGTATGGAAGCTTTCTGAGATGAACTTCCATCTTACCTGATGGTAAGAGGGTAGCGTACTAAATCACACACACATGCGCGCGTATACAAATATCATCCGTTCGATGTATGGGAATAGGAACCGATATCACGACATTTATATGAAGTGTCCGGCCTGCGATAGTCTGACTATAGCTAACCTGATAGCTATCAGGTGAATCGTAGCCAAGTATTGTTGCAGCTGCAGTAAAAAAGGTTATTAAATTCCTCGGCAAACGAAGCCGAGAGTAAAACTTGTGAGAGTAATATATCGTACTGACAGCCAACAGGTAACTATTGGAAACTTTTAACGAGCCTCCATCTAGTGAAGTATGAACGAAGGATAATTGCACCAGCTATAATTGACGTCTTGGAAAGTCCTGGGTTACATATAAACGGATTATGTTGATTCGTTGTGAAACTATGGTTTGGTGACCAATTAAATACATTATTACTTTAACGATGCACTAGATGTGAGATTGTCTATTTGTGTGTGGCAAATGAGGACGAACTCGCTTCTTGTGCGGCGGGAGTTGGCACTGCGAACTAACGTGATGACAGCGAATTGCACGGGATGACAGCGAATTGCACGAGATGACAGCGAATTGCACGAGATGACAGCGAATTGCACGTGATGACAGCGAATTGCACGTGATGACAGCGAATTGCACGTGATGACAGCGAATTGCACGAGATGACAGCGAATTGCACGTGATGACAGCGAATTGCACGAGATGACAGCGAATTGCACGAGATGACAGCGAATTGCACGAGATGACAGCGAATTGCACGAGATGACAGCGAATTGTACGAGATGACAGCGAATTGCACGAGATGACAGCGAATTGTACGAGATGACAGCGAATTGAACGAATGTTTTTTTATAGCGTTGACTTCCATGGCTTTTATTGACGTCTAGGAAAGTCCTTGGTTACTTGTGAACTGATTATGTTCATGTGTAGCTATGATTTGGTTTACAAAACGTTACTTCATCGATAAAGTAGACGTGGGAAATTATCTATAGGCCTATGGTAAATAAGAAATGCGGGTTGTGTCTTTTAACGAAGATGATGATAGCGAATTGTAAGAATGGTTTATTTTATAATTCTTATTTATAGGATTCTTCTGCCCTAAGGTTGCCTGGAAGAGATAGCTCTTAGCGATAAGGCCGCCTTCTTTGTACCTTGTTCTTTTCTGTTTTGTTTTGTGTGTGTATGTGTGTGCAATAAAGATTATTTTAATTGAAATCTGACTTCTATTACTTTTCTACCCTTAAGTGGTACACAACGAGGGATGTGAGGTTGTATTATGTTTATCAGCTAGTATATGAGGCACTGAGGTATATAAAATAGTTATCAACAGAGTCAATCCGATAGAATGGGAAATGAATAACAAAAGCTTTCTCAGGTTTATATTGAACAGTGTCAAAGGAAGTCTCCAAATCTTTTCTGCTCGGTATCATGTAAACTGAACGGTTCGCGATTAATGAGCTGTGGAACAACCTTGTAGCACCGCAGAGAAAATAAACAGTTGGGATCTCAATTTGAATATGCACTGAATCAAAGAGTCAGTGAATTAATCAAAAGTGGCGTATATCAAACCGAATGTTACATAATTCATGTCGAGCGGTTCAGATTATAATAATACAATGACAGAGCTGCATATGAAAAATATTTAAATGAGCGGCTGGGTAAAAGATGAGGTTTCTGAAAATGCTGACATTCTGTGCAACCGTCATTCCATCTTATGTTATTTTAGTGTTGTAAGTACAGTTTATGTTTGCTTGGTAATTCAATTTTCAACGGATTGTAAAAAGGATGAGAGTATCAATCCGACTGTATGGTTTAGATTTTTGTACCTCAATACGGAAAACGAAACACGTCAAGAAATTTTTCTCAGGAAAGCGTGGAATTATCCAGTTACAATTAATATCAGATACTCAAGTGTGGATCTGTGAAAGTTAAAACTAATAAGTCAATGCAATGAAAGGTTTTTCTTTAATTTTAAATAATTTTATATTTGTATGCCGGTTAATTAATTGTTCAACATGTGCGCAGGGACATGCATGTAACCTTCTAACTATTTTCTTCTGAACTGAAGATCTATTCAACATCTTATTTTCTTTTAAGCATCATATACGAGTACAACGTTCGCCCCGCATAACTTAGCAAGTTAATGTCCCTCAGACAGTGGTGGCGAATGATTAATGTTCCAGCATTATTGATAAAGGGAAAAAAGGATGAAAGCGGGCCACGAAAGGAGGCCAAGAAAAAGAAACCTCCCAACCCGTGAATAGAGCCTTAGACATCTTACTTGATGAGCAGGTGAGTAATTATAGATTTCTTTCGTCAGTTTTTTTTGGTTGCAAATAATTGGCGGAGAAAGATTTTGTTGTAAATTCATTCCGTTTATCAGGTTTTTGTCTAAAGAAAAAGGAAAATCATCATTCAGCTGAATTTTTTCAGTAAAGCATATGGGTACAGTACTTGCGAACTATGTTTGCCTCTCTGAAGTTAGCCACAAAATACCACGAAGTATCAATAATTAACTAATACTCGTACTCGTAAGTGGGAGGCAAGGCAAGTTTGCGGGTGGAAAGAAATGTCTTAGTGTCATGTCATCTAGGGATAGTTATTATCGAAAATAATACACACACATTCCTCTGCAGTCTGTGCATGTTTGAAATTGAGGAGAGCTAACTTCAGAGGGGCACACATAGCGTGCGAGTACTATGGTTATCGTATGGGTTTACCAAATTTTGGTGGTAATGATTTTATTTCACTTTCTCAGTTTTAGGGCACACTACAAAAATAAATGATGATTTTGCACGATAAGGCCGTTGGATATTAGGCGTGCGCACCCAAAAGCCTCAAACTAATGAGGCGCTCACTCTGCTACCGTTTATATCGGAACACAGCAGTGCTATTAACAGTGTTGTTGGGCGGCAGACTCAGAGAGTCATTTAGAGGCCTTGGTTGTTGGAGCGTTAGTTTCACACTCGCAACACAAGCACAGGTCCCGGGCTCAATTCCCGGCGTAGACATTGTGAAACATAACTTTGTGAGACTTTCCATAGTTTGAATAGGATCTGGCTGAATCACCTGATTGTCTGAAAAGTAAGATGATTCCGTGCTTCAGAAGGCACGTTAATCCGTTGTTACCGGTTACTATCTACGACACGTAGTAGCTACATGAGACATGTCAGAGGACTATGGCGGATCTACAACTCTGACCACTAGGGTTATAATCATAAATACATCACATACAATTCAAAATGGCGACCTATATATACATTTTATATTTCTACGTGGTACCAAAAATAATATTTAAAAATAAAATTACCGTGTTTGGTATCAAATGTCCTAACGTCTTGTTGAGTAAAATCTGAAAGTATAGTATAGTAGAAAGTAAGTAATATAGTATACAAGCGTCGGTGGCGCAATGGATAAGGCGCGGACTCTCAATCTGAGGGTACCGGGTTCGAATCCAGCCGTGTACCTATGAGTTGTTTTTCAATTCAAGTACATTATCCGATTGCTTAACGGTGAAGGAAAACATCGTGAAGAAACCTGCATGTCTGAAACAGGCATGTGAAGTCCGCCGATCCGCACTGGGCCCGCGTGGTGGACTATGGCCCATACACTCTCTGTAGGAGAGTAGGCCTGAGCCCCTCCAGTGGGGACATATATAGGCTGTTGATGATGATGATGATGAAGTAATATAGTTGACATAAACCCCGAGAAAAATAAATTTTATATCAATACCCTACGGCTAATGCATTTCTTGCAGTAGTTGGGTTTTACTTCTTGTTTACTCTCAATATAGTTATAGTTTAAGAAATACCAAGTCTTTACGTCATGGTACTGTTTTTATAGGTTTTGATGTGATATTGAAAGATATGCTCGTAAATAGGTATTGAAAGTTTGACAGTTTATCTAACTCGACCTATTTATTACTCGCTCAAGATCGAAGAATGTTGAATTTGCAAAATGTTGGTTACCAAATTGTTACATTTGCAAAATGTTGAATTACAATCACAAAATGTTGAATCGCAAAATATTACAGAAATAAATCGGTTTAAACATCTTTATTTCTTATAAGAATTTACAAAATTCACTTGCATAGGAAACTTAATACTAAAAAGTTATAACATGTAACATACAGAACTAACGTGAAACTAAACTAATATGAAGTAGTAAAATAACCTCGATTAAAAAATTAGACTAGCCTAATGTGTGGGTAGAATTATAAAACTATACAATACAAACTACTCAAGTGTGCCACAGAGCGTGAAGCAATAGATGCGAAATAAACAATGAAAAAGTAAACGCAACTTTTTTCATACCTACAATTAACACAAATTAACTTATTGAATACGATCTATTAAATTAGTTACAAGTGAATGAAAAGTAAATTTTAAGAAACCCGACTACGTAATTTTTTAACAACAACAACTAAAACTTGTTATGATTTTGATATACACAGTGTCACTCTCTCAGTAAATACGTATCTAACACCACCTCTCAAGCTTAAAACCATCGAGCCGTTCAGTGCGTCTACCATGAGTTTACGCAGGCGGTAACGTATATCGAATACTATCGGAAATGCTGCTCAGTCGAAATGCGGCTGACAAGGACAGAGCGATAGTTGACGATACACGTTATCGCCTGCGTAAACTCATGGTAGATGCCAAAGGTAGATGCACAGACTGCAGAGCGTGCCAAACAATTATACATACATATATACATACTCTCGAAAAATATACCTCATTCTGTTGCAATCGGGTAAAAACCTGTCAATCTGATCAAATCAAATACACCGATTTTTCTTCAAAAATGAAATAAAACTCACTTAGAAGGGGAAAAAATTACTTAGCTTAACTTACTAGATTTAAGTGAAAATTTGTAACAATGCTGCATTGTTACGTCGTTGGGGGCGAAGGGCCCCTTTAAGTGTACCTTAAGCAATTAGGGTTCCCCCTTATCTTAATTAAGCAGTCCAAAGCTGGGCTGTTTACCCAAACGTTTGGGGTCAAATTTGTTGATTTACAAGGTCATTACCGACCTCTAAATATTGCGATAACTGCCTGTAATTTTTTCGGGTAGCGGGAAAAGCGGAAAAGGCCGGTCTTCTATGCTTGGGTGATTTCACCGATGAAACTTTCATACTATATTTCTTTTACCGATCTTTTAAAATAGGATGGCTGGTTTTGTGTAGTAATTATCTAAAAATAAGGCATCAGAGAATAACTTCACGAAATGACTATTTATTAACATACATTCCATATTCAATCATAATTTTCATATTTACGCACTATTTTTAATTATTATTCAAAACACCATCTAGGCACCATTGGATGCTTAACGGCATAAGAAGAATCCGATCTCCTATTTTCAGGTAATTGCTTATCAGAACCAGCTACTCTATTGTAAAAGATTATGGCAAATTAAATGTTGTATGGAAGCATTCTGAGCGGATTCCTGTAAACGGAATCAATCAGATAATCTGTATATTAACTAGTTAGTCTGCAGTCTAACTTTAAGGTTTTACTTATATTAGCGGTAACATATACATAGTGTAATTATCTCATCTTTCTGTTCCAGGTAAAACAAATCCAGACGTGTTGTTCCTGAGTAAGTGTGCGTGTGTGTGTTTTCATTTCTAGATTATAAGAATGTGTTTAGTTAGTTTAACACATCATCACACATCAACAGCCTTTAGTATCTGCACTGCAGGGGCGCAGACCTACTCTCCTACAGAGAGAGTATGACTTAGTCCACCACGCGGGACCAGTGCGGTATGGTAGACTTCACACACACCTTTGAATTTCTTCTCAGGAGTGTGCAGGTTTCCTCACGATGTTTTCATTCACCAAAAAGCAAATAGTAATGATTTTATCATTCGTACATAAATTCCAAGTAACAAATTTGAACTCATTGGTACGAGTCCGGATCGAACCCAGACCTCGATTGTTCAAGGACTGACGCTCTACCCAACATAAATAGCTTTTTGCAGTTTTAACAAAATTTCAATGCAAGTGGGGGTGGTGGTTTTAATGTGTGCGTACTCCATATTTAAGTTTGTGTGTGTGCGTGTGTGTGTGCTTTTATTGAGGTTGCGGCACTCGTGTCAACTATGCGACATGTCTCTTTATGTTCTTTTATCTATGGACAAATTTAGAAGATTATCGTAAACTCAAGTATTTCATATTTTCGGACATTTTTTATTTTATTTATTGGATCAGCTAACAATTACAACACTTTAATATTATATTTACAAGTTACATTACATCTAATTCTAGTGCGTAACCTATTACAAGCTGATACTGCATGCACAAAAAAAAAGTTATATAATAAAATTGAAGAGATTAGATAATAATAAATATATGTCAATGTAGAACTAACTTAACTAACTAATCTAACTTAAAGGGAGACTTAAATATACTAAATATACTAAATTACATTATTTGATTATTTTTTCCCTCCCTTATGTAATATATTTTTTATGTTTTTACGGAACTTTGGAAGGGAGTCGAAGAAAATATCAGTGGTGCCACTGTTTTGGTTTACCAACCCACAAACCCGCGAGACTGTGGAGCTACGCCCCAAGACTGTCCTCCTGAAAGGTGGAGCCAGTGGCAATATAGGGTATCTGGGATACCTGGCAGGGGCGCGAAATGTGAACCTCGACAATAATTGTGGGCAATCGGTTATGCCTCTTATGATTTTATATGCGAAAGTTAGATCGAGCAAGTCTCTACGCTCCTCCAGGGTCATCATTTTAAACCAATGCAATCTGTCCTTGTAAGAAACTTTTTTCTTTGCTATGCCTTCTGAATAGGCCATGTGCCAGAGAAATCTTTTCTGTATGCGCTCCAATCTTAAGACATGGACAGAAAAATGTGGCCGCCACACCGGGGAACAGTATTCGAGGTGACTTCTTACCAAGCTGTTATACAGAAGAGTCTTAACAATACGATTTCGAAAAACTTTAGTAGTTCTTATTACGAATCCCAGCATCTTTGCAGCTTTTTTAGTTATATGTTCCATGTGAGGAGTAAATGTAAGCTTCTGGTCCAGTATAACTCCCAAGTCCCTAATCTTATCTACTTCTTCCAAGTTGGTATTATTTATATGGTATGTGGTTGGAATCACATTAATTTTCCTCGTGAACTTAATGTGGTGACATTTTTTAATGTTCAGGGACATACCGTTACGGTCACACCAATTATGTAAGCTGTCTAGATCTTTCTGCAGTAGTTGAGAATCTTCTAATGTTATAACTTTTCTAGCCACTTTGAGATCATCGGCAAACATATAGGGAACAGAGTGCTTGAACTCATCTGGTAGGTCATTGATAAATATGTTGAACAATATAGGGCCAAGATGTGACCCCTGAGGGACGCCAGATGCTATGCGACATTTGTTCGAGCTGTAACCGTTGATGACCACGTAGAAAGAGCGCCCTCTCAAGTACGACCCAAACCAGTCCTGCATCAGCCCAGAAAAGCCATAAATGTTAAGCTTTCGAATCAAGAGAGCATGGGATACACAGTCAAAAGCCTTGCTAAAATCTGTATATATGACATCGATTTGATCATTGGTGTCAAGTGACTCCGTAAGAGACTCCACGAAAGTAACCAAGTTAGTGCACGTAGATCTAAATTTTACAAATCCGTGCTGGTGAATGGTAAGGAATTGCTTAAAGTGATTCTGGACATACGGGCAGACCAATGATTCGAAGATTTTAGGTATAACTGACAATATTGAGATAGGCCTATAATTGCTCACCAACGTATCATCATCCGACTTGTGGATCGGAACGACTTTTGCCAGTTTCCAGATTTGTGGGAAAACGCCACTGCTAAGAGATTTGTTAAATATACTGTATAGAGGGGTAACTAAATTGGATATGCAGCCTAAAACGAATATAGGTGGAATGCCGTCAGGACCAGCACCTTTATTTATGTTCAATCCTTCTATTTTCTTCTTTATCATATCTTTACTAATGTACAAGAACGGGAAGGATACACTGTTTATCTCACAAAATCCCATTTCATTACAATTTGCAACCTCACCAATATTAAGATCATCATCACTTTTATACACCGATGAAAAGTGAGATGCAAATAAATTGCAAATATCGGCACCATCCGAAGTTGAGGTAATGTCATTGTTCATGTGTGTGGGGTATTCGCTTGAGCCTCCCCGTTTTGTTTTTATAAAGGTCCAGAAATATTTGGGATTATTCTTTATTTTATTTTCTATATCTTCCAGATGCTCTTTGTAACAATTACTTGACAATTTTTCACATCGTTTACTTAGTATTTCATAGGAGATCTCATCCAACGGATTTTTATATTTTTTGTACCGATTTCTATACATGCTTTTTCTTGTAGAAGTTTTATCAGTTTCTTGTTGAACCAAGGTGGATATTTAGCAGTTATGGGTTTAGCCAGTGGTACATGGTTTTTTATAACCAGGTCTAAAATCTCATAGAATTTGCTCAACATTTCATTAACACCGTCGCAGTTAGCAAAGAGTATGTGCCAATCAACCTCAGCTAGGTATTTGTTTATTGCTAGATAATCTGCTTTTCTGAAATTGTATCTTTTATTTTTTGTGTTAGCTGGCAAGTATTTGCGCTCATTTGACAACTCTAGGTCTATTTCAATAGGTGGATGGTACAGGTCAATTATACTTAAAACATCTTTAGCCACGGACACATCACAAGTAGTGACATCTGTAAGCACCAAATCAAGAACTCTGTTCATGCAGTTGCCGACAAAATTAAACTGTTTCAAATTGTTGACATACGTTAAATCTATAAGGCTATTGACTAATGAGGGAGTTTTGTAGTTATTCGATAAGTTAACTAGACTCCAGTCAATACAGCTTAAATTGAAGTCACCTATTATACATGTTTTGAGGTCATGTTTTTCGAAAATCAAGCTACAATTGGCAGTAAATTGGTCTAATATATGCTTCTTAACGGGTGGTCGGAAGTAAACACCACATAAAGCAACTTCATAAAGCTCAGAATCGTTCCCAGGCGGTGGGCCCACTGACAACCATATTTCTTCACCCTCGGTTTCCCATAAGCACATTCTTTTTGAACTGAGTTTTGTAGAAACTGCTATTAAAACACCACCGCCTTCACAGCCTTTATGATAACCAGATGTCTCCCTATCCTACGTATCCTATCCCTAATCATACGTACAATGATATGTTATTGATAATGAGTATTCTTACTCGACATCTTTGTAGTAGATTAACTCATTAGCAAAATGAAAATTCAGTATTTCATATTATGTAGATATAGAAATACCAATAGATAAAACCATCACGAAGGAAGAGATAACTACCTAAACGATCATTTTAACGTCAACTTGTTTTTTGTTCGATTCCTGAAACTCTTTTGACCTAAACTTCTTTTTTCTGTTTAGAATTAAAATTCGATCTCGTAATTCCCACCTCCTCTCCGCTCCCACTGTTATTCCTGTTTTTTATTTTAGCCAGGATCTACAGCGGTACACTTGAAACGCGTCCACTGAAGTTGGATGAATTTCCTACGGACTCTAAAGCTATCTTGGGACCAGACTCGTTTAAAATAAAGAAATAGGGTGGAGTGGTAAAGACGTTCCCATTTCCATTCGATCTCGTAAGTTAAAATTGTACTCGCTTGGTCAGCGAATAAAGCTGAAAAGCAGTTCTGCCCGCGGCTTGCCAACAGTAGAACTGAGCCCATCGGCCGTTTTGTTCCGTTGGTTTTTAGTTAGATCTAACTATTGTATACCGGAAACAAGAAACAAGATTGATGTACAAACAAAAGAATAAAGGCTTTTTTGATTGGATTGTTTTGATTCTTTTTTCCCGTTTGGTTTTTAGACTATAGAGCCAGTTTTTGATACGTTTGTACGTTTAGTAATCATCAGACGGGAAACGTCCACTGCTGAACATATGACTCCCCCATATGTTCAGTCCCGAGCCGCTTGCTTCTAACAACTCCCAACCAAACTAAAAAACGTAGAAAACAACTTATAAAAATGCTGCGGTCTTGTTTTTTATTCGGAGGATTACGTGTGCAAAAGCAGGACAGATATACTGACTTCGTTTAAAGTTCAATTTGGTCTTATTTAGAGCGTAGCGTAGTTCTATAATCTATGGTTTTTCGTGCAAAGAAAAGTAAGCAGGAACGGTCTAAAGGCAATATATTTGAGATGAACAACATCACCTATTGGTATCATGTACCTAAACATCTCAGTCCCTACGCTCGCTTCCGAGTGCCGCCAGAGTTCATTAGTGCTGAGATATGAGCACGTTCGAAGACCCTTCAGAAAACGGCCTTGTTTGTAGCTGGTCTAGGTTTATACGAGATTTTTACACGGAAAACGTTAAGGTTTAAATTAAAATGGAAAAAATAATACTCTTCTGAATAAATGGCACGGCGACAAGTTAATGTTTGTGGTTTCTTGCTATTTTTGTGGAAGAAAGATAATGTGCCTACTTTGTTGACCCTATAGAATGTTCAAACCAAATTTCAATATGTTGTCTATAAATACCTTATTTGGACTATTACGAACACATTTAAAAAAAATACCAAAATCGGATCACGAGTTCTCGAGTTTTGCACTGAAAGCATCACATTTAGACATATATTTTTATTTGTATATGTTGAGAGATGTATGAACAATTTTACAGTAATACATTAAAATATAATCTTACTATACATATAATCCATAGTACGAGTAGCTCAGTTGGGTAGAGCGTCAGTCATTAATCAATCGAGGTCTGGGTTCGATCCTGCCCGTACCAATGAGTTCCATTTTGTTACTTGGAATTTATGTGCGAATGACAAAAAACATTACCATTGGCTTTTTAGTGCAGGAAAACATGTAAGGAGACTTGCACACTTCTGAGAAGAAATTAAAAAGTGTGTGTGCTGTCTATCAATCCGCACTGAGCCCGCGTGGAGAGTAGGCCTGAGCCCCTGCATTGGGGACATATATAGTTTGTTGATGTGATACATATAAATTCAACGTATATACGAATGCACAGACTAACTTTCAGAGTGAAAAATTTATTGAATGGCATAGACATCGCGGGCAATTACGCGAATTATTGAAAGACTGGTCGTTACAAGTCTTCTGCGGACTCGTACAAAGAAAATACACTCAAACCGCCACAAAAATCGAATGTTCATATACTTTTTTGAAACATACAAGAGTGTAACGATCGCCATTTTGCATAAAACAATGTCTAGTAAGTCTTAAAGCGTCCGTCGGAGCACCTCTCTCAGCGATTCCTTTTACGAGGTACATTCGACGCTGGGCGGGCCACTGGGACGGAGCTAGACGTGGGGTAGCCAATATACACGTGTAAGTGATGCGAGTGCTGCATAACCATATATTGTTGCAGAACACGCCACTTGACGATTTCAAACGTTACGCATTACCTCCGCATTACTCATAGCATTCCGAGCGCGTATACGTTCTGCACCGCTCACTTGCACCAGAACGATACAGACGGATAGAACGCGCATATGTCACTTAAATGCAACCGTATTACTAGAATGATAAGGCTTACCTTCTACGTATTTTAATTCTGAGTACTATTAAATATTACTACGAGTATAGCAAAACGCGCTATCGCATGGCAGCGCACGGAGCGTATTTCAGGTGATGTTTCGAGTGATGAGTAATGTTACAATGTAATATGTTTTGCGCATGTCTAGTAGCCAATGTGAGTCAAATTACACGTGTCCCACCCTAGAGTTGTTTTTACAAAGTTACGCATATTCTAGTTTCGGGGTCAACATTCAGTTCAAATGTTATGTAATTTTTGTGTCTTAATTTTGAATATTAATTTTAACGATTTATCGGTGTATTGCGTAAATGTCAAAATGGAACGTCAACGCCCTAGCCTAATCCCGTTCCTCAATCGGGCCGGCTACCTAAGACCCAAGGTTTGGGCTTGGGTACTAGTTTTCACTTTAAATGCTTGCCATAGCACGGAATCATTTTCTTTTCAGACAACCAGTTCATTTGGCCTACAATGTCCTAATCAAACTGGGAAAAATCTCACTCTCTGGTGTTGCGCGTGGGTCGAACGCTCAGCCCACTGCGCTACGCCACGAAGTCTGAAAATAAAAATGTCATACAAAATTATTGATAGATAGATATAATTTACTTTTACATTTGCCCATATTTATCGTACTTTTTACTTTTGAAGTTATATGAACATTTTAGTCAAATTTATCATTCCACAAATGTTTAAATATTGGTAAGAAGACAAAGTCACTGCACACTTAAACAATGGAAATCAAATCAGAATAAAATTGGTACCTGATTACAGCCCCGTACCGTTTTATTTCGCTTCAATTCCGAAATGCGGAATCCAGTTAGCGATGCTCTTTTGTCCCCGGCGACGTAATCACTGCGGGGTAAAGGCTACCATCTAAGTACAGGACCAAATGGAATCTGATATTCAGATTTGTAACTTTATTTCAGGATAAAGAGGATAATAATATTTTTACTCTACCCTTATCCAAACCTTTTCATAATAGATTTATTGATTGCTGGACGTGGACTATATACTCGTAGGATTTAACCCATGGAAATCTTGTCCTTTTCCGTCCTTTCAACTACCCATCTACAAAACATCAAATCATTATCACTTTTATTTAGGTCGTGAATATATGAAGAAAAAATAATAATTATATTTTGTAGTGAATTTATCCGATGTTTTAATAGTTATTTCACTATTCGGGGCAGAGACAAATTAAAATAAATAAATGTTGAAAGTAGTAGAGAGATGTGTTTTAATAATGACGTAAACCGCAGCACTGATGAGGTTTAAAATTTCGCAACGCAAAGCAATCAAAATTTTGATCCTGAACCTTTTACCAATTAGTAATAAATCACGTCACGCCACGCGTCCGTACAATTGACGTACCATTGACTTTCGAGATCAAAGTTTATCTCTGAAAAGTTTCCCAATACCCTCTCTATAACCTATACTAAAATGTAATCTCAATGTTATGATGTAAATACAGAATATATTATTAAACATATAACAAGTGCTATGGACGAATATCAACGTCCTACTGCGTTGTATGTGGCTTCAGAACTAAATCCAGGGACAGGAAGCTAGTTGCAAAAGGATTTACTGTTATCTACCCCCATTTATTTGTATGGAACCGTTCCGGATCTTATTGGAAAGGTCCAAATGAGATTACCGATTGTCTGCCACCCGATTTATTTTAGTTCTCGAATTAAAGTAGTTCTGGTAATTGTCTAATTTCGTTGGTGATTGATTCCGGTGTTGGAAAGGGTGGGTGAGAGTTATTTATAAAGCTTTAGAACTTTGTTATTGGTTTCAGTGTTCGGTGACAGTTTTGACTGTAATATGTAAGACTATTGATCAATTAAGAATATAATTCGTTTAATGTCAAAATATTCACATGTCAAATACAGATTTTAAATAAGATTTGTCAGTAAACTTAGTCTAGATTAGTAATAGAATTAAACCTACAACCTAAAGAAACACGTAACCTAACCTAACTTAAGAAATCGCGTGAATCTGGTCCCGATCCAAAGGTCCCCTTCAAACTTGCTGTATTGCCACGTTGGATGGAGATCCTTTGGACCAGGAATGATCCCGACCGAGGATCAATTAAGTATACTTAACAGCACAAAATTGCTTACATAAAACTGCCGTAGATATAACCGTCTCCGTGGCCCAAGCTCCACGTTTGGACTTACAATTCAGAGGTTCGATCTCGATTTGGTTGGTGATTGGGAATTTTCTATGTTCGCCTGACTGGCTAAATTACCTCGGTGTGCCGCCATTAAGCAATGTTGATAAGAATAATAATCAACATCATATTTATTTTCTTAACAAAGATTTTAACATTTTATAAAATCACTTAGTTATATCACTGTTGTCTTTCTGTACCAAAATTATCAGAGCCATTAGTTTCAGGCTTCTGGGGAGCACGCTTTATATCCAATCCAAGGGAATATCATCATTTATTATCAGGTGAGGTGAAGACCAAGAGCCAAACTCATTATAACAATTTTATGTAGATGAGGCCTTATTGCCTAAAATATTTTCTCTAAACAACCTGGGGGTAGAAGACAGTAGTCCCGCTTGAAAATTCCATCATCAGCGGTTCTCTAAATCATAAGATGAACATAATTTCAAGTGAGTCCAAGTCCCTAATTTAAAAAAAAAACTTTTCATCCCCTAAGGGGAAATTCTAAAAAAAACAAGTCAAGGGGATTGACGTTCCAAATATTAAGATTTAATATTTGAGTGTGTTAAATATTTGGTTGACAGTTGGAACGTAGAAAAGTAAGCGATAAATAAATTTGAACTAACATACGAGTATAATCAAATATCAATAATAGTTACTTAAGCAGTTGTATGTATGTATATGTGCATGTGCCCTTTGAGAGCGGTACTGCCGATTAGCCGTCCGCCCGCCGGCGGTACGGTGAGCCTTGCCTACACAAAGTCTGTCAGACATCAGTTCACGGCTCATCGACGAGGCGGGGGTAAGATCATGCCAAGTCGATCGGAATATAAACCACGTTCATCCACATCCTCGCTACGTTGTATGTATGGGCCTTCATATACAGTGTATAACGTAACGTAATTGAGGGTTCTACATTTGTGATGACGGTGTACAAAAGCGAAGAAAAGAAAAACCGGCCTGGTGCGAGTCGGACTCGGGCACGAAGGGTTCCATATCGTTATCTTTAAAAACGGCAAAAAATCATGTCTGTTGTATTGGGATCCCTGAAATATTTCTTTTATTTTAATGTAATTATTCATCTTTAATATGAATATATAACTAAATATTTAGTGAATATTTCAAGCGTCTACCTATTGCCGTTATCAATATAGAGCAAAACGAGCAAAAAATCACGTTTGTTGTATCGGAGCTCCCTTAAATATTTATTTTATTCCGTTTTTTAGTATTTGGTGTTATAGCGGAAACAGAAATACATCATCTGTGAAAATTTCAACTATTTAACGATCACAGTTCATGAGATACAGCCTGGTGAGAGACAGGCAGACCGACAGACGGACAGTGGAGTCTTAGTAATAGAATCATACCACCACGTACCGGGAAACGTCTACCAGGCCGTCCCCCTACTAGATGGACCGACGACCTGGTTAGAGTCGCAGGGAGTCGCTGGGTGCGGGTGGCTCGGGACCGGTCGATGTGACGTGCCATGAAGGAGGATGTCTAGCAGTGGACGTTTACCGGCTGATGATTATGACACAGGTAGTCAAATTGAAAACCAAAGGTGATTTATATACCTATTGTAATCCTATCTGGAAATAGGTATATGTATGGTCATTCATTCGCGGCAGCATATTACTATACTAATTTTAGTCCTCGTCGTAACGTCACGTTTAAAATGTCTACGCAAGCTACTAAATAACAGAGTGAATGTGTAATCAGTGCAGGATTCGCACAAATCCCGCACTGTTGGTCCGCATTAATCACCCGGGTTATGTAGGATGGACCTTCTAGCACAGATGCGGATTCAGTAGTATTGGGGAACCGGTAAGTGTTTTTAAAACCGTCTTAGCGAAGGGAGAACGAAGGAGTTATTCAGAGGACTGGAGATCTCTGATATGCATTGCGGATGGTGACCGAAGGAAATTTTTTGTGGGTTTAAAAAAAAAGATTCAAGCTCTTCCTCTGAGGAGACTGGTATCTTTGGAAGATTTCACTTCGTTAAAAAATGTGTTGTGTCTTCCTTGAGGAAATATTGAACATAAAAATGTTTCCGATAATCGTATCCCCTTTCCGGTTCAAACGGTTTTTGTTATATTTTCAATACGGCCTTGATTAATGCTGAATAGTTTCAAATGAAAGGCTTTTTTTCTTGTGTGCAAGAGTGTTTTTGTATTGCCTTTTATTTTTTATAAAAACATGGGATCAACGAGGACTAAGAATTGCACTGACCCTAAAGCCCGCATTAACATGTCACGTATTTCTACGGTTCCTTTTGTGTTTCCCTTGGGTTCAACACAATGGGGAAGATGCATGGAAAAATATTTTATAAAATATTTAAAAAGGTAAAAACCTCAATATTTTTTTTAGCACAACCCCGCAAAAAGTATTTCTAGTCACGCGGTGCTAAACGCTCTATATAAATCAGGTGACACTTGTGACGTCACCTGTTTTACACCTGTTCGATATTTTGAATTATCTCGTAAAATAATGTTTTTATGTGTTATATACCCCTATAATAAAATTTTCAAATGCAATGAGAAAAAACTAAAATTTTGTGACATTTCATCCTTGCAAAATCCAAATAAAAAATCAAAATTATTACGTCCGTTATGCTATAAAATACAATTCAACCCAATCTAATTTGGTCCCTATTTGTGTCATATCTACCAACAACAAGGTACTCGTATAAATAACTTGAACTTAGCGAATCACGTTCGCATCGTTTCACGCTCGCGAGTGGTCGAGGTGCCTCCGCGAAATTTCGGGATGCGACATCGTGACTCCAACGCGACGGGACATTGTGTGAACGCGCCCTGAAGCCGTCCCTGTGCTAGGACGTCACAGCTGTTGGTTGAGCCGAGTGAGAAAAATTTACATTTTAATATGACGAACGCATGGTTATTCACACGAATGGCGGCGGGTCACGTGATCATGGCGGTGATTAATTTTTGCGCGGAGTCAGTGAACAGGCTCTTGTTATAAAGTACTTCATCATTACAACTAGATTTCATTTTGGAGCGAGCGGTAAGAGCAAATTAAACAAAAAACAAACAAACAATAAAAACATTTTTTCTTCACCTTCTTCATCTTATTGGCCTTTATTTTTCTGTTTTTGTATTTTATGCCGCCACCGCTCATGTCGCCTCTATCAAAGGATGCCGCCGCGATATAAAAGAAGGCCGACTGCGTCGTACAACACTGCCTACATATTCTATGTTTAATTTTATACTCCGTTATTTGTATGCATTTTTTGTTTGTATATATGCTATTCCAAAATCACCGGTTCCGAGCCACTGCAAGCGACTCCTGACCTTTACTAGGTCGGTCCATCTAGTAGGGGGACTGCTCGGTACACGCTTCCCAGTACGTGGTCGCCCCTCGAGAACTTTTACTCCCCATCGGTTATACGTGCTTCGAACGGTGTAGCCTGTCCATTGCCAGCAGCTCACTGACTCGGCGAGCTATGTCGGTGACATTAGTTCGTCTAAGGATTTCCTCATTTAGATTGCTTCATTCAAATCAAGCCACGTGTGTGGAGCCGCATATAGGAAGCTCTGAAGTAACATAATTATAGAAACATATCTGTGAACGTTACTGTCGAGTAACCTCAATCCGCGGAACACGCAAATATTTGCCGCACATACCACAAATTAAATTCAATTAATACATCTCTGTTATTACTCACAGCAATGTTTCAAAGTTTGATTTTCGATATTCATGTTTACTCCCAACTTCTATTTGCTTGTTTATCTGATTATACATTATTTGAACAGCTACATTAATGTAGAAAAATATAATTAAAATACATGGCTATCACTTGCACTTGACCTCATATCACCTCATTATAAAGTGACCATGGAAATCGTGCTCAACCAGAAGTCTTAAAGCTAATGTGTTAGTTCTGCTACATTTTAATACTGGCACACATTATATGAGCACTAGGTTCTAGCGGAGGTACCAGTTCTAATAGATCAGAAATAGAATAATCGTTTGTTATTTAACACGGTTATACAGGGTGACAAAAATAGTTTGAAAGGACAAGCGTGATGGTTCAGTATCTGGCAAACAATACTGTAACTGTAATTATATTAATGTTGTTCCTCTCTTAATGCTTCCATACTAAATTTCTGTTGCCATAATCTTTTAAAATAGAGTAGCTGACTTTGATAAGCAATTACCTAAAAATAGGAGATGAAATTATACTGTCCCAAAATAAATATCAATAATTTACAACTTTATAGTTAGCTACAATATCAGTTACACAGCGAATGGTTCATAGATGGCGCTTTGAACAATAATCGAAAAAACGTGTTTAAAATGAAAATTGTGATTCACTGTGAAGTTGTATGTTAATGATATTCAATTAACGACATCACATTCTGATGTCCTATTTTTAGATAGCTACTACACAAATCCAGTTGTTACATTTTAAGTAAGAAATTTAGTATGAAACTTTGATGGAGGTGGATCGCCTTAAAACAAAATTTATTTCGAAATTTAACAAGAATCAAGATATGTCAAGATTAATACAATCTATTACAAATGTCAAATCTGAATTCGTAATATTAATAGCATGCGTGACTTCATCTGCCAGTTTTTATAAAACATATAACGGGGTTTCTCCAAAAACACTATCGAAAAAATTCTGATTTTTTTTGTAAGTTCCTTAGAGCTAAATTTCGAAATGGTTCTCGAATTAGATGAATTAATTTTTTACAATGTTATCCATTTGGGTAAAGTGACACAAAGTGATTCTGACTTCATCCCCACCGGGAATTGAATACTAATGCCGAGACAACTGCGCCACAGAGGCCCTGTTCACACTTCTTAATTTAACTTGATATTCGTTTTCCGTGGAAGCATTTTAAATTTCCCACAGCGTTCTAAAATTTACATGACGTATTTGTTACATTGTTGTTGGCAGGAGCTTATTTAACGAACCGCAAACAGTTGCGGCAACCAAGTCACCGCTCGCCGCCCCGCCCCGCGTCGTGCGACCGTGTTATTTCAACTTTTGTTTACTCCTGTTTCGTTTGTTATTTGTTCTCGCTCGTGTTAGTATAGATCGAGCGTATGTATGTCCTTGTTTCTCGTATTATACATGAGAATGCGATACTATTTCCCTTTCACTTACGGTGGTTTCGCAGATAAAAGTTTCTTACTATATTTCTCTTGCGTAACATACAGCGTACATACTTCATAGTTTATTTTGATGGCAATTAGTGTTGGTCCTTAACAACACATAAACGTTAGTTAACGTGTATTTTTCCATGCGAAATAATTGAGCACGCAATGTATTAATTACATCTAAAGTTATCGACTGATTGACGGTTCCATTTTACATGTCATATCATGACAGTTCAATGAACCGTTTATCCATTGTCAAGTCAATTTGGACGGAATACATTGCTGCCCGGTCGTACTTTTAAAAATGATTGACTCTTTATTAATTATGCTATTTCACAAAATTTGTTTTCACTTATGATTGGTACGGTCGTAAACTATATCGGGATAAATTATAAGCCAGTATAAAATATACACACTGTATACAATACAATTTGCTAAACAATCAAAATGCTGTACCGTACCACAAAATTTAAGTTGTAAATAAAAATGTTTCAGAATATTCGAATTGGAACCTTACTCGTATTTTTATATTTACTTTCAATATGATGCGATAAATAAATAAATATAAATAAAAATGAATTTATTTTTCTCCACAAATTTTACCGACATTTAAAGACTTACATTTAACTAAAGCTAAAAAGTTATTGCAAAATATGTGGGAGACTGGAGCCTAAACCAAATCAAGGATCTATCTAGGCCCTCCCAATCACATGCGATTGCCGGTGCGATACGGGATGCCGCATATGTCCAATGACATTTTCTGCTCGTATTTATTCGGTTGAACTTGTGTTCATTTTGCGTGAATTTATGTTTGCCTTTAATCAACTCGATACTGAAAAATTATCTGTATCAGGTTTCATGCAATGTACTACCAATTAACGTAAAGTAAAATATTCACAAGGTACCTTATATACGGAGATATTCCAAAATTCCATTAATGTTCTGACATAATTATTAACAATGTCATTACAAAGTAAGGGGTTGATAAATTTCAACCGAAATTGGACTTTCAACTGAATTACATTACAGATTGCGTTACAGGGCGTGTCTTAAAATGTGTGATTATACAATTAGCCGGCTATATAGCTGTCTATACGGTTGCAACACTAACTTTACACTACTTTCCTTGAATGTTTTTAGGGTTCAATACCTCAATAGAAAAAAAAGTAACCCTCACAGGATCACTTTCTTGTCTGTCCTTCTGTCTGTCAATACCCTTTTTCTCAGAAATATCTGCAATTCCTTGGATATGTGAATTTTTTTTATTTCTAGGTCAATGCAATAAGAAGATACGATATGTTTAAGCCGTATTTTTAGACCAAAACCTATAGGCCGTTGACCTAGAATTCTGGAATTTGTCGAGAATCAAGATCTTTCAGCTCAAGTATAGAAACACACCTGAAAACCATAATTTTGTAATCATTTTACAGTAAAACGACTTTTTTTAAGTTTACAAGCTTACATTTGCACTTGAGAATAGGGATGATGACAAAAAACATATTCCCTTACTTAACCGGTTTTTCATTGGATTAGCAGATACTTGAATATTGCCGCGGTCTAAATGTAATCACCGAATCATGCTCAATGTTCAGAAATTTGGAATAATTTGGGAGTGTATAATGACTGACCAAATTAAATGAACTGCTAGTTACCATATATCAAAAGGCTCAATCAATAATATGTACCCACCTCGTTGACGAACTCTCGTTATGTCATGTAATATCGACAAAGCTCCCGCCTGATCAATTTCAAAACCAAGTTGCTTGCATGTTTTGCATGATCTTAAGAGGCTATGTTGGTAAGACCACGTGGTCGGTTTCAAGGTTGCATTGTTTTGTAGCTGTCCCTCTCCAAGCCCTATCCTACCCGAGCGCGTACGGTGAGACAGCATACATTACGCGATGTTATCCACCCGTTATTTGGATGTTTCGTAGTCCAGGGATCATTTGAAGGATACAGTATATTATGTAACCATTTTTTAATACAGTATACTAATGAAATTTCAGATGTCGGTGGATTTTCCAAATTGTTCTAAATTGATTCATACTCTTGTAAATCAGGTTCAAAGTTGGGGCTTTTTATTACCGAAAAATACAATACTTTGACGCCCTGTAACTCTGAAAGTATATATTTAAACGAAAATCTAACTCACCACCGACACAGATATCTGTTTCTAGATTGTGTCTTGAAAATTTCATAGACTTTCATAGCTTAATACTCAAAATATGACTGGACTACGTTTGTATGGGCGCTTTGACAACAGCATACCCTCTTAACTAGACCCGCCTTTTCTTTCAATAAGGAGAGACGAAAACGCTTTTGTTTGTGAGTTTTTATGACTGCTTAGGGTCCATTTTAGTAGTTAGTTATACTTTAGGGACATTTTATAATGCATCATTGCGGCGTCCAACTTGTGGGACTTTCACAAATACAAGAATGCTGTCTTGTTTTTAATAGATTTATGATCACCTCCGAAAAATTTGCAATTCGGAGTAGCCCGAGCCACGACTGTTTGCGAAACTAGCCATAATGGTGGTCAAGCGGGAACTTTGTCGGTAGTGCCTAATAGTGCTTAGGTTGAAAGTACTCCTATGTACACTCTACGATCTATGGTATAAACCTCTTTATATATGTCGCAGCTCGATTGCTTGATGTGCTGTTTTACTAAACCGCTGTTCAATGTCTAGCTGAATTGCCATTGTGTTGCATTTAACGAAACAGCTACCTTCTGTTTATTGTTTTGAGGTAGCTTATTATTCGAACCTCCCTAGCGTCTTACTTTGAATCTAGAGATAAGCGACTGACGGACGAAAAAAAGCTCAGTTCGAAATCCCTCTTTTTTTACAAAATACCAAGTGACGGGTTTCAGGCCATCAATTCGATATCTACTTTACTGATATCCGTTGAGAAATTCGGTGATTTACTCCACTTTCGAGGCCATGGAGCTCTCACAAACCGTAAGGAGATAAATTACAGATGCTTTTCGAGAATCTATAACAACCTGCTATTTATGTTTGTGTTTTAAGATTGTGTAAAACCTTACAGCTTTCTGAAAACCTTGTGTGTGAGGGTGTGTGTGAACTTGAGCACGCCAAGAAAATCTTTAAACAAACGAAATTGACTTTCACAAAGACATCAACAAAACCGCTTCCAAATTTCAGCACTCCATGCAATATTCATATAGTCACCCCCTTGCTCCCCATTGAGATAACATTGTAGACGATTCCTTTACAAACTATTTTAGTGCTACGAAGACGAGAATTTGTTCAAGTAAATGGAGTGACGGAAAAAGAACTGCGGTACAAAATAACGGGTATTTTACGAAGTATAGGAAGGCATGTGATGATTTAGATTGACAGACCTTCCCGTGGGTGTGATAAGAGAATGATGGATGGAAGAGAGATGGATAGACATATGTATGGAATATATCACCAATCTGCTTGACAAACAGTAGTGATAGATGTTGATTAGGTCCTATTTCTGGGCATATAGTTAACAGTTGTGTCTAGAGTTTAGCCATCGAATGTGCAACCCAGATTTCGAAATCATCATCAGCCAGGAAACGTCCACTGCTGGACATAGGCCTCCTTCGTCACATCGATCGGTCCCGAGCCACTTACATCCTGTTTGTTAGTCCACCTAGTTAGTAGGACGGCCTAGTTTTCGGATTTCGAAATACCAACAAATAAATCCTTCACGAAGTGTAGCATACTACCCAAAAACGTAAATTTTAATGAATTGCCCGACTACAGTGAAGCCAAAGGAAAGCTATGATTTTAGCAACCTTTGTTTGTATTTCTGTTAATATGTTTCTAGATATCTCCTAAAACACTCGTTATATGTTGACAAAAGAAGTTTTATTGAAATCACCATTTTTGTCTGTGGCCTACAGGCTATATATACTATGTCATCTAAAATTCAAAATGGCGCCCTATAGAGGGCATAAAGTGATACCAAAAATAATATTTTAATAATAAAAAAAATAAACCAACTGTTGACTTTAATATCACCTGAAGTTAAGTGAGGATGAGGTCGACGATATTGCGCGTCAAAGTCAAGGATTGTTTAAAAAACATTAAATTATAATTTTTGATAACACTATGTGTCTTCTATAAGTCGCCATTTTGGATTTTAGGTGAGATAGTATAGCCTGTAACCCTATATCTAGAATATTTCTATTCAATCTTCTTTTGAAGATTCGCTAGTTGTAGTTTAATACTGATATATCGTGTTTGGTATAGGATGAAAAGGCTTGTTAACTACATTCCGTAAACATATAGGTTATATATAGCACACATAAGTGAAAAACAATTTCAAATTTATAAACTACGGCCTATTAATTTCCGGTAGTAGACAGGTTTTAGATTGTGTAAAATCTTCTTTATTTTGTTTATAATTAGAACTGAACTCTTTTTCATTTCATTAGTTTTCGACATATTATAAAGTAGCGAGGTCGTAATCGAAGTACTGTACGTAGCTCTATAACCGAATGTCGAACCCGCTGGGGCCACAAGTTGAACTCAACTTCTAACTTCGCCGTTTCAAGCCTTAGAAAAAAAATTCCATCCAGTCTAGCCTTCGCAAAAATTACCACCTCCACTTTTCTTGTAACTTGATCAAGCTGTACTTACAAGGTCACATATTTTTCTTTAAAACACCAAGTAGAACTCTATCAAACTTCTTTAAAAAACTCGATTCTTTGTAGCAACTTCAAGGGCTTACAGCGGAGTAAGTCGATATACGTCATAGCAAGTTGCTTAAGTGGCAAAATTTGTTACAAGTGCCATTTCTTTGATAAATTTTGTTTTAAAAAACAGTGAACTTGTAGAGAAACCTAAGGAGAAATTCTTAATAAGGATAAGGTTCTACAAAACCAGTACCTACGCCAATACCTTGGGGTTAGAATATAATTCAATTCCGATTGTGAAAGGCTCAGGATAAGGCTCAGGGGATGATGATGTAGAGATGGAACGGAAAGGAGTGGAACACACTGCCAGCGTCTGTATTCCCTGAAAACTATGACTTGGGTGTATTCAAGTGGAGGGTGAACAGGCACCTTCTAGACCAACGCGCACCATCAGGAGATCGTGGACAAGCGTTGATATATATTCAGTAAAAAAGGTACCAGCTGTACCACTGGACTCGGTCTTTTGCTCTGCTGATACATTCCCATCCAGCGTATGAAGAAAATCACGAAAAACCCATTTTTGACCTTTGACCTTGAGTAACGATGCGGAATTTTGAAAAGTGGTTTTTAATTGTGTTTTGAACAATTTTACTCATTTTCAGCTGGATGGGAATTTTGGTAGCTTCCAATGTGTAGATTGACCGGATGAATCCTTCAGTGAGATAGTATTTCATTCATTTCTAAAAAACCCCCTTTTTTTCGTCTTTCTTGTCCTCCGTTTAGCTCGCAATTTATGGTATTTTCATCATTCAATATTTATCTTTGTAACCCTTTCTCTTGGTATATTTCCCGCATAGTGTAAGTAAATATTATCACTACATTTTCACGTCGCGTAAAGAAAAGTGATTATAGGGCATAAATCAATTTCACAGATAGCTTTTACCGATATTGTGTTGGTTGGGGCTAGACGAATAATTTATAAACGTTGAACATTGCGCCTTGGAGATTTTATACCGTAAGACTGTTCAATAATTGTTATTACTCCATTAAATCTTTTTATTAAGCAAAATTCTGGTAGTATTCAGAGTGAGACAGTAATTTCCGTCACATAATAACTTAAAAAACATCCAACTGGCTTTTTGACTTGGTTCGCGCAGGATAAATTCCTCATTGATTAATTAATTATTTTTATTTGTATAAAATTTCAACAAGAGCGTGCCCTTGTTCACAGAGCTATGTAAACCTAAATATGATGGATACAAACTGTCTAACATGTGGAGTGGAACTGTCCAGGGATTGGTATTTGTAAGGACAATGTAAAACTAAATAATGCCCGGACAAAACGTAGTAACACAGTGAGAAGCAGTGGGACTACCCACCAGTTTCGCCTCGTCTATTCAGTTGCTCCGTGATCATAGCGCTTGTTACAGTGCCGGAATATCGGACACTCAGGAAAAATCAAACCGTGGTAAGATCCCTATAAAATGAATCAATACAAATTTACAATAATTTCAAAACATTTATAGCTCATTGGAGCGGCTTCAAACTGATTTTGGCGATGAAGTACCATGCAATATAATAATAATAATATAATAATGTTTTTATTAAAAGGCATAAAAAAAACCAAAAAATAATAATAATATTACAATAAAAGATACAAATAATAATATAAAACTAAATATTAATAAGACTATAATACTAAACTAAAAAACTAATAAAAATATAATAAATATTAAAAACTAAAAAACTAAACTAAAAGACTATATATATTAATAAGGCAATAAGACTATTCAAACAAAATCGTGTTAATTAATATCAGTGATATCATTGTAAACAACAAAATCATCGGTTATGCGCCTGGCCATACGATCAAAACAGACAGGCTTGTGACCTACTCGTATCATGAGATTGGGGTATCTTTACCACACGTTTATCGAAAGAACAGACCGGACTGGTATGTGATGTCTCTTCGCGCCACTACGCTCACCTCCCCGCGGTCCTGTCGCCTTAGTACGGTTCGTATACCGCCACAATGACGTCACCGACGCCAGGTCCAAACTTATAGTAAACGGATTGTAGTTATAGGTGTGAGTCAAATACAATCAATCCTACAAAAACGTCCCACATAATGTGACCGAGGCTCAAAAAACGGACCACGTCATTTGATGCAATAAAATAGCTTACACAACTTTAAGTAAATCTTAAAATTCAAATCACTATTGAAACCCAACAGAATTCACTAATGAAATCAAGCGGAAAATCAGTTTCATTAGAAGATGTCGGGTCCATGCCGGAATCTCACAATCAGACCAAGATTGTTCAACCGGAAAAGCACCTAATGCTATTAGGTGCTCCATTGGATGTTACCGATGCCCGGCCTGAAGATTTACGTCTATAGTAGCTTTTGTATGGCAACAACGGCAAGATCCTTCTGAGCAAATGTCTCATTCAAAGCTAGGAATACTGCTCTTTGTCAGCTGGAAACGCCCATTGATGAATACGTATGGACTCTAACGGAAATTGATTTCTATGATAGTTAATTTCGTAATTTTTTAACTTTACACATAAAAATGTTTTATTTTTAATAATTTTTAGTTTGTTATTTATTTAAATGTTAACATGTACATTAGTTTGATTTGTCATAAGTTAACCATATAACTTTGTAAAATGTATATGGATGCACGGCGTAAGGTTTCCCATACTGCATTACGCGCTGATTTGCAGTTCTACGATAGGGAAGGAAGTTTAGGTTTTCTGTTTTCGAGATAAGTTTCTCACAATTCATCATCAACAGCCTATATAGATAGAGATAAAGAGAGTGTATGGGCCGTAGTCCACCACGCGGGCCCACTGGCGAACTTCACACGCCTGTTTAAGACATGCAGGTTTCCTCACGATGTTTTCCTTCACCGTTAAGCAATCGGATAACGTATTTGAATTGAAAAACAACTCATAGGTACACGGCTGGATTCGGACCCGGAACCCTCTGATTGAGAGTCCGCGCCTTACCCAATGCGCCACCGACGCTTTTAGATTAGATTTCTCGCAATTGTTAGACTGTAATTTGTAATTCTAATAAACACATAAATCGTCTCGCTTCGGGACTACAATCGCATCCGTAGTTTTGTGGCTACACGATTGGAATACCAATCTGGTGATCCCGGTTTGGTTTACCAATGGGAGTAGCTATCGGTACTCGGTTCGGTTGATGGTAGGAAATTTTTATGTCAATCTGGCTAGCTTGCACCATGTTATGTCTGTCGTCAAATAGCAGTGTAGAGCCGAAGCATAGCTGGCGCATCATTAGGTAGATGATTACGCTTTCTATCTACCGTCCTTATCGTTACTTAAGATCAGGTGAGATTAAAGCAAAGCGCAAGTAAATTATACATTAAAAAAATCTCAACAATATCAGCTAGTATATTTGTCAGAATCACTATTGATCTCTAGTTGACTCTCTCAAGTAATTCGTAGTAGAAGATAAAACAGGTCCTAGCAATCATAATCGGTTGCATACGTCAACTGGTGGACATGAGCCTCAATTATTGGTAAATGCTGCTGCCTATTCATATCATATCGTTTATTGCTCTCCATGAATTTGATTGAGGTGTTAACATTTAGGTGTGCACATCATGGAACCCAGGCAGGGTATTGCAACATTGCACGCTGTACTTAAAACTATACATAATATACACATAAAATAATATAATTTCATTTACAAAATGTCAATAATTAATGTTAATCTAATAGTCAAATAGTCCTCCGCTGCCAACTAGCTCAATTCAAACATGCTAAATGCCAGGAAATCAAATTCTATTACATTCTACGCGGACGCGGTCTTGTAAACCGTCCATGAATTACAAACTATTTAAAATATTTCCTGAATATTGTTTCCCTACATCCGCTTTTTACCCCCCATCGGTTATTTGTTCCATTATCGAGCTATGTCGGTGACATGACCTTCTTATTTCCTCATTCCAATTTTTTCACGTGTAATTCCAAGCATAGCTCATCCCATACCCCGCTGAGTGACTTTGAGCTTGAGCCAACAGTGAAGGACCATGTTTGGTTTCATTTCTACCCGTCAGCATGATGCAAATGTAAATTGAATGCCTGTAACACTAATGTACTAGTATCGCAACATAACTTCGATATAGTTGTATATCGGCCTTGTATTTGTAGGTATAATGTATCAGTCTGAATCGGAGGCCGCTTGATTGATGGCCGTGACCCGCTGTTTGGAAAGCTCTGCAAACGGTCTATCGCAAATACAGGGAGGTCGCCGCCTCGATAACGAGGGAAACCGCTGCGGAAAATGGAATGGAATGTTGATGGAAATGTATCAGAAAATTATAATTGACGTCTGATTTTTGGAATCAAAACCAGGAGAGAAAAACGCCTATATTGCATTACAGCTTTCCTACTTCCGCAGCGAGGACGTGCTGTCACTGTCTTGCATGTGTGGCTCTCGGTTGGATATTTCTGAGTTGTACCTCGTCTTAATATATATGCAGAGACATGAGTTTCCGCATCATCATCAGCCGGGAAACGTCCACTGCTGGACATAGGCCTCCCTCATGGTACGCCACATCGACTGGTCCTGAGTCATCTGCATCCAGCGACTCCCCGCGACCTGAACTAGGTCATTGGTCCACCTAGTAGGGGGACGGCCTGGTAGACGTTTCCCGGTACGTGGTCGCCACTCGAGAACCTTTACTCCGCACCGGCTATCGGTTCTTCGAGCGATGTGGCCTGCCCATTGCCACTTCTGCTCACTGACTCGTCGAGCTATGTCGGTGACCTTCGTTCGTGTACGGATTTCCTCATTCCGGATCTTATCACGTAGAGCAATTCCAAGCATAGCTCGTTCCATTGCTTGCTGAGTGACTTTGAGCTTGTTTATTCGGACCACAGTAGAACTGTACGAGTGCTGTGGGCCGTTTCCGCATACAGTAAATTTATTCCACTAAGAACATATATAACTGAGATATGTTACTTTGTTCCGTTTATATCAAGTGGGATAAAGTCCCATTCAGCAATTCTTCTGTGAAACAATACACAGCGAGAGTGAAAGATCATACGTAATAATATTTGCACTTGTACCTATTACTCGTAGCCGCTCGTGGATCGTACGACTCATTTCACTCGCGAATGATTAATGTGCTTCCAACCGGTCTCATTCATCATTCAAAAACGCTTGATTCAATCAACAAGCGGCATGCAAATGAATTTATGTTCGGAAAAAGAAATGAAATTTCATTTCAATATTTTTGTCATTTTATTTGGACACCTCTGGGTGTTGAAAAAGGCGGAAGAACGATATTAAGTGGATATGCAGTAAATATGCCACGAATATTGTACTATTCGGTATTTGGAAGAATATTGCGAATCTTACGGTCTAATAATACCAAATGTCAAATGAAGAAAAAATCTAGCATAATATATCACATACAAATTGAATTACACTAAAAAATCTGGACATTTAATACTTATAATTTATCAGTCGTTAGTAATAAATTAATGATGAGTGAAAACAATTTTACCTTAGTACTATGTACCTGATATTCCAGGGTAAGCGCGGGGAGCTAGGTATTTTTTATTATAAATAAACCCCAAAACGAAATGTAACGAGGTAAGCAGACAACGTTGCCAACAAAAGCTAGTAAACTAGGCAACCATTCCAGAATCCTTAGTAAATCTTTCTCAAAATCTCGCAAGCCGCGAATAATGTATGAACGGGAATCGTCGGGATTCAAGCGATGATCCCGGTAAACTGTGACGGGTGCGATTTGGGAGCCTTCGCTCTGGGAGCCATTCGTTCACTGCGAGGCGAGTGCGTCGTAAGAATTATTGCGTGCGCTCCGAGAATAAGTCCCTTGTGATTAGATCGTCTCGAAACAGGAATTAGTTTTGTTTTTCGAGGCAAAAATTCTGAGCGAACCGCTTGTTGTAAATTAAATTTGAATCACCAATGATTGCTCTGTGTTTTCCGCTTTGTAATGGGATTTGCCTGATGTTTTCTGGCGGAAAAGGCAACTCAGGGAATATTACAACCATACCACTGAACCACTGCTGTTTTATTGCGACTACCAACTCTCCTCACAAGCGTCTTCACAAATTGACAACGTCTTTAGCTGCATAAGTCTAAAGGGAATTAAACGACTAAGATGCGATAATATCCAGTTTATAATCGGTTCAGTTAGTAAAAGCAGAAAGAATAGGTTAAGATATAGTAAGAATAGGTTAAGATATCGTAAGAATAGGTTAAGATATCGTGAGAATAGGTTAAGATATCGTGAGAATAGGTTAAGATATCGTGAGAATAGGTTAAGATATCGTGAGAATAGGTTAAGATATCGTGAGAATAGGTTAAGGTAATTCAGTGTATAAGCTCTATGCTTTAAATTCATACTAATTAATTGCTACGACACCGACGGCGCCATCTATCCATGAATGAGGAAATATTATCATGTTTTGTAAAAGTATATCGTTGGCCAAGTGGATTTAAATTTGAACTTACAATCTAGTACACAGGTACTTTTTATGTTTCAATTTTGACAGATTCGGTTGTTGTCGTGTGTCCTTCTATCGGGTGGTCATCCTGTCTACTACGGCGATCTCGTCTCAACGCGCCGCAACTTCTGAGCATTCAAGCACTTCTGCCATGAGTACTACTGGTCGTACTACTCAAAGTAGCCCTCAGCTACCCGCACTCACTGCATGACGCTTACCGTGGTGTATTCCAAAATCGGGCGGTCGGGCTTCACCGGCCGTCCTCCCATTAATTAGGTGACCTTATGGTTTATTTTCGATTTTGCGCTTTCTCATTTACCATTGGGGAAGTGGGAACGTCTTTACCACTCCACCCTATTTCTTTATTCTAAATGAGTCTGGGGTACCTAGATAGCTTTAGAGTTTCAAGTGTACCGCTGTACCTGGCTAAAAAAACAGGAATAAAAGTGGAAGCGGAAAGGAGGTGGGGATGTCCTTCTATTCGTTATTATCATAAGAATCCAATTACAATATTGTAACAGCGGCAGGGTACTGATATTGAGTATTATCTTCACTCCACAGACAATATGTTCCCGTTAGCTGTTAGTACATCCATATATCCGACACTAGTGTTTGTTTGTATTGCGGCTCCCAACTGTAGCTGGACGTTGGCCAACTCGGGTACAACATCTCAGCATCACAGAGATGTGATATAAATTAACAATAATAGATATATAAATAGAAGTAGTAATAAATGCGAGGCCACCTTTAATACAATAACTAAAATTTTTTTGCTAATCATCTCTTTTCTCCTTCTCCCTTCTGATACGCACTGAACAAACATTTTATCAATATTACGAATGAAAGGATGCACAGCTTTCCATCCAAAGGCCTTATGTCGATAAGTGTCGACTTAACATCAGGTGAGATGAAGGTCCCATCAAGCTACCCATCATACATTTAAAAAATAGCTTACACTTTTATTGAGCAAATAATTATCTACCAGATAACGTATTCTAGACAAGCGTGTAACATCATTGACCGCATCGTCAAGTGAGATTGTGGTAAGGTTCAACAGAGTAGCCACTAGTAAGATGTGGTTAGGGCCAACCCATGACCATCGGATTGTACGTTCAGCAGAGTAGCCACTACTAGCTCTTTTATAGTCCATCTGAATGAAATATTACATCTATATCAGGTCAGGGAATTTCTCTTCGGTCAGCTATTCCTGATTTGATCCGCCTATCTGACTAATGCCCAATAATAATAACTAGAGAAACAAATCGCCGAATATATTTCCAACCCATTCATAAAACATTTTTTTACTCATAAATTATGTAACGGGGATAAAGTCCTTTTGAAGATTTAAAGGCCCACTCGTACTGCAATATATCTTACGAAGAGGGCTTACGAATACAGGCTTTTGGCAGGGCAGGCGTCAGGTGTGGGCATGGGCTGTACTGTGGCAAAACTCAGACGCTGAACTAAACTCGGTTTGAATTTAAAACACTCTTTCACTGAATGCAAGGACAAATCTTGAACATCACTTACCACTAAACAGACTTGTGCGTCAATATAATCAATTAACAAAAAAACTGTAGATATTGATATTTTCCAAACCAGTAAATTTAAATTCAAAAACTTAATTTCTTGTAAACTGTAAATATTCTTTTTATTATTATTGTTATTTTAATTTCAGAAAGTTATTATTAGCATGTCGGGGCATTTGGTTACACTATTAAATTTGTGTCTTAATACTTACGTTACTGTATATCCTGTAGGTGACCTTGTTAAATAAAATAAATAAAAAAAGGTAAATTAAAAGTAATTTTTAAAAATTCTAAAAAATTTTTTACGACTTCCACTCTAGAAAATTTGAAAGAAAAAACAAATTCTCTTTTCAACTCTCTGTTTTTGTTTTGTTACCTCAGGACTTTTGACTGGGTGAACTGATTTGGATGATTCTTTTTTAATTTGAAAGCTGGGGCTTTCGGCGTGGTCCCATTTCAATTTGGTCTAATTCTGACAATGGTATCCATGAGAAAACTATATACATATTAAATTTACCTTAATAAAAGTAGACTGTTAGGGCAATTGAAGTCAGTTTCCAGGTCTTTTTGTACGCATTTACTTTTTATGAAATGACAACACAATAAAGATAATGTTTATCGGTACCGATATATACTTTAAATAAAAAATTATTTTGAATACAACTGACCCCCGACACAATACCCTAGGTTCGTACCTGTAAAACCAGCGCCTTTGAACCATTTTCTGGCGCTAGAGCTATTAGGTTCCTTTGAGGGCCGCGGATTACGAAAAACAAAAGCCGGTCAGAGATGGTATCGACGCGTAATGGGTTTCAGGGTTTCTTCAGTCTGGAACCCTACTTGGTAGGGCTCCTAATCTCCTGAAAGAAAAGTTCGGTTAGGCAAGTGTTAAAAATATATCTACCTAAGATTTAGCCTTTGTATACTTCAGAAATTATCCCAAGGGTTCCACAAGCTGTACTCAGGCGCCGAGTACAAGATATCAATAATAACACACTAAAAAATCATAAATAAGTACGGTAACCGAACAATGCTATACCAAAAAAAGGTCTTATCTTTTCATTGAGCTATAACTTTGATTTTTTCATAGTTTGAAGGGTTTGCAGACTTGAGTATTTAATACTAAGTTTATATAAGGAGCTGTGCGTGCGGTTGAGGGACGCGACGGGTGACCGGAGGGCTGGCGACTATCTCGGGCAAAGAATAGGTTTCACGATCCAGCGCGGGAATGTCGCCAGCGTTCTGGGCACCGTTCCCCGAGGAGTTGATCTAGAGAATGTATTCTATCTCTAATAAGTTAGAATGCATTCTCTAGTTTAATCAGTTAAAATCTTTTTTGTTCTTTTTTAAAAGGACATTGTGTTTTGTTTTAATAAATAATAATAATTTCAAGTAAACACCTCCATGCGTTCCGCTAACGGGTCTTGTAAGTCAAAAGATAGACAGACAGACAAAATAGTGGTCCAATAAGAGTTCCTTTTTCCATTTTAGATAAGGAACCTTAAACATGTAGGCTATTTTTATCTTTTGACTTGATATTAATTTTACTTATTATCAACATTACAAGTCTTGCCTTTAACAAGTGTAAAACGTGTTTTATCAAACCAGTCACGCTTGCAGTTAATTCAAGATGGCTGCCGATATGCTTTGATAAATGTTCCCGACGACAGCTGGTTTTACATTATGTCTCCTGCGCCTTGGCCCCGACTGACTAAAGTAGAGCAGCTGAATAACTTAACTTGCTATGCTTCGGTAACTTATATTTGTTGGTTACGTCAAGATCGATGCATGTATAATTTACATTTGAGTAAGCTTTAGATTTGCCCTTATTTTGCGTTCAAGTTATTATTATTATTCTTTTATTTAAACAGTTTATTGTACACGGAAACATTACATAACACAAAAACAGAAAAAATATATACAAAAGGAACAACTTATTTCTAAAAGAAATTTCTTCCAGCAGTCCTAGGTCAAGGAGAAATATTGAAGAAAGGAGGGCAGTTAGGCGTGTACGATATAATAAATATAATAAACGATTACATAAATACGAGATACAAAACAAACTAATATATATCAATAATAATACATACATACTTTACATACTATAATTATATATAAACTTATGAACTTATATTAGTATATATTAGTTATTTTCAAGTTAATATCTTAATTGATTTGATCGCCTCTGCGACCTAATGGCTACACGCACACATGGATTAATAATCCAGAGGTCCCGGGTTCGATTCCCAGTTCTAACTACCTACCTATCGGTACTCAGTAGGCAGTACATCGGTAGGCAGGTGGTATGGCATTTTCTATATCAACCTACCTCAGCTACCATGTATGTATGTAACATACATACGTCGGAACCATTCATGTTACAGACGTCTGTGACTAAACAACTGTATCAATAGCGCTATTTTGTTGCGGTAGCAAAGTCAGTGCCTCATTATTTTGAGGCTTCTGGGTGAGCACGCTAACACTCCAACGTCATTATCGTCACTTACCATCAGGTGAGATGTCGGCCAAGTGCAAACCCACATACATAAAAAAATATTGAAAACAAGAGAATGAAAAGTAAATTTTAAAAACCCGACTACGTAATTTAAAAAAAAATCTTTTTATGGGATTGATATACCCATACCCAGCGTCACTCTCACAGTAAATACCTAACCTAACGACACGTCGCAGAGCGTTCCAAACTATTATAAACACATACATACAAACTCTCAAAAACATAACCCTACTTCTGGCGAAGTCGGGTAAAAATCGCTACATATTCTTACTTTTAAACATTCAATATGAATGTGATATGCAGGGCATCAACGTGCAAATCGTCACAAATCATTGCATTTTGCGGTAGAAACTGTGGTTTAGTGCTCGAGTAAACCCAATTTAGAGAAGAAAACTTAGGCGGATATTGTCCTCACAAATACGCGACGTAAATAATTTGTCGTCATTCTATAGTCCGTAAACCCTTAACCTTTCATCCGTTTTGTCTGAGTGACATATGTAGTGTGCTCAAGCGAAAGTCGGGCGTAAGTTGATCTGTTTGAGAACATTTTCAGATACACATAATTGTGTGTATTATAGTAAGATTAAGAACTAGGTTTTTACCTGAGACTTTGGCTGCATGGATCTCAGAAATAACAGCACAAAAACTCTTTACGTGCACAAAAAGTAGCATTTGTATTTTGTCCTCCTCCATGCCATAGGAAGTGCTTGTCAAATTTCATTAAAATTTATGTAGACTGATGAATTTTTAATGTTTATATAATGTTTGTCGGCTTTGTATAATTAAGTATGTATGTATAATATGTATAAAGTAATAAGTGTAATATTATAAATTAGTTAATGCACGAACGGAAGCCCACCGGATGTTATCCACACGTTGGAGATCAATACTGATAATAGATAATAAAATAAAAGCTTAGATAATAACAATAATCAGCTTATATTAAATTGCATACGGCACAGAGTTCAGACAGTCAATAAATTAGCTATTCACGTGGATCCATTGAATAGTTATGGTGCATTAAAAAGTTTAAGCGTCGCCATCAAATTGACTCCAGAACATCGAATTTCGAAAGCCATTCGCCACCCACCGTGGAACTTTGTTAATACTGCGTCCCGGCGATGCTGAACTCAAATTCACGGAATGTTTGAGCTGATGACATCATAAAACAAGTCGTCTAAGAAATATGGATGATTTTCTGGCTCATAAAAGTTGGGAGGAGAGTTTTGAAAGTGACCATGGCATTCTTGAAATGAAACACATTTTGATGATTTGTTGATAGAGTTATTTACCTTTTTACATGGTCTGTCGAATTAGGCAAAAATATTTCTCCATGCATATTCCCTGTTGGACGTCGCGATTTAACAAGAATTTAAGAAGAAGTAAAAATGAAAATTGTGATTCACTATGAAGTTGGATGTCGATGATATTCATTTCACGACATTAAAATCCGCTATCATAGATGTTTGTTTTAGATAATTACTGGATAAAGTCTTATCTGATTGAAAAAGATTATGGTAAAAGTTTAACATGGATTTTTTTTCGAATTTAAGGAAAGCTTGTGCAATATCGGATTTGCGCAGCAAATTTTGGTAATATATGTATTTCAAACCGACAACGTATTTAATTCTTATCGTTAGAATTTAATGTTGTTAAGAGTCGATTAGCGACAGTATTGTGCCTCGTACAGATTGTATTAGTCAAGTAGCAAGTACTCGCATGGAACGAGGCTATGATTCCAGTTTTATGGCGACGTAAAGTTTAACATTTAAACGCGAAGGGAATGAGCTGGAACGGTGCTCCAAGTCTATTGTTTGACAATTTGTTTTGTTGGAAATTGGGTTAGCGATTGGGTGGTTGTGGTGGTTGGGGGTTGACCGAAGTTTTCTTGATGAAATTGAGTTATAATTTGTTTTAAAAAGCGAACGCGGTTTTGAATTTTCGTCCGACTTCAAAATAGGTTCTCAATTCTACTGTATGTTTTTTGTGTGTATGTTACGTGATAGCTCCGCCAATTATGAATCTGATTTTTTTGAAATGAAATGAAACAATTTTCATGATTCTTTTTTTTTTGGTAGAGTATACTTCAGACGGTTAAAATTTATATGGGTGGTTCTATATAAATTTTATCAAAATTAATTACGTTATTTTTGTAAATAATTTAAGAAGCGTCGGTGGCGCAGTGGATAAGGCGCGGACTCTCAATCTGAGGGTACCGGGTTCGAATCCAGCCGTGTACCTATGAGTTGTTTTTCAATTCAAGTACATTATCCGATTGCTTAACGGTGAAGGAAAACATCGTAACAAAAACCTGCACACTCCTGAGAAGAAATTCAAAGGTGCGTGTGAAGTCTACCAATCTGCACTGGGCCCGCGTGGTGGACTATGGCCCATACATTCTCTGTAGGAGAATAGGCCTGAGCCACTGCAGTGGGGACGTATATAGGCTGTTGATGATGATGATGATTTTTGTAAAAATCGACAAAATTGAAATATTTACCCTGGTTAATTCTACCTCTAAGGTATTGTAGACTTTTAGAGCAGTTGATGTTGGGTGCTAGTTCTTATATGGAACGCGTTAATTATGGAACGCTACGATACTTTGATGACGATGATTAATTAAAAAAATTGTAATTTATTTTAAGTGTTAAGTACGCCAAGGATCCTTGCAAAAACGTTTAGATTACAGAATAGAAGGACCAAAAGATAACCTTCCGACAAGACAGCGTACTACCTATTGCGTTATTTTACCAAACTTTTGTCTTGTTCGATGTACGAGTATAAGTTCAGTAGCGAGGTAAAAATAGACGTACAGATAAAAATCTTGCTGTCTTCTTTGTTTCGCAGATTACGAGTGAGAAAGCAAGATAGTTTTACAGACACATGTTAAATTAGATTTTACGGTCGAAAGCAAGGTGCAGTCCGTTTATAAAATATTTAAAACCGGTCAAGTGCGAATCGGACTCACACACTAAGGAACCTGAACTATGAAAAGAAAAAACGTACAGACATTACTCAATATCATCAGCCGGGAAACGTCCACTGCTGGACATAGGCCTCCTACATGGTACGCCACATCGACCGGTCCCGAGCCACTTGCATCCAGCGACTATCCGCGACTCTAACCAGGTCGTTGGACCATCTAGTAGGTGGACGGCCTGGTAGACGTTTCCCGGTACGTAATCGCTACTCGATAACTCTTACTCTCCATCGGTTATCGGTTCTACGAGCTATGTAGCCTGCGTTTCCACATCAGATCATTGACTCGTCGAGCTATGTCGGTGACCTTAGTTCTATTACGGATTTTCTCACGTCGAGAAATACCGAGCATAGCTCGCCGAGTGACTTTGAGCTTGTTATTCCGCCAACAGTAAAGTACCACGTTACGGTTCCGTATGTCATCACACCACTGGCAACAAGCACTGAATAAATACTTTATTACTTTCAAATAAAGTTTACTTTTACAACCGCACAACTAAGTTTGTATGCCAAGGATTTTAGTTGTTGTACATTTTTTTGTAGTGAGTGGAAAACGTCGAATGTCATTTCGTTTTTCTTTCATATTTCTTTTTGGTGTCTTTCCTAAGTGCGAATGCAATGTTTAAAAGTAACATTTTCCTGCAAAACGAATAAATGTAAAAACACTGAATTGTCAAACGATATATTACACACAAATACTGAACCATACAACTTACAACAAATAGGAAATTCACAAAAAGCTTTACAAAAGAAGGAAGAAAACAGTTTCTAATCAGCTATCTCCCCAAGGCACTTTCCTGTAGCGTAAACAGGTTTCAAGGATCGATAATAGGTAAATACTCTTACCGCTGAATAAATAACAGTTATTTACCATACCAGGTGAATAAATAACAGATAAATAACTGTTATTTCGCACGTATTTACGAGTACCGTTACGAGGGTCGGTTTGATGTGAACTTCCTGATAATAAGAAAACATTGCGGTGACATTTGTACAAGTAATTTATATTGAAATGGTTTGATATAATTATGTATTTAATTTTCCTTATGCGAGAGAGTAAGAATAAGAAACATTTATAACTCAATTATGGTGATAGGAAAACTGGGGTTATGTTTTGATTCCGAATACAAGTTTTCATGAATGAGGCTATGATCGTACCACGTACCAGGAAACGTCTACCGGGCCGTCCCCCTACTAGAGAGACCGACGACCTGGTTAAGGTCGCGGAGAGTCGCTGGATACTAGTGGCTCGGACTGGTCAATGTGGCGTTTCATGGAGGAGGCAGTAGCCGTTTAATGTCTGATTGGCCGAATGGCTACGTTCCTAAAATCAATCCTTCAAACTAAATGATTACTAATTAGTACCAATGGGATTTTTTCAAAAGATAGCAATTTATTTAAGCCACGCTGGTCTCGTCCTTGGCCTTCATCTCACTTATTGGTGACGATGCACATGACAGAAGAGTGTCTATCCACAAGTCTCAAGTTAACGAGGCTCTACCAATGTTATGCTTTTTTACTGGGACACAACTCGTGGCTTACAGACTGATATAGATAATAATAATAATAAATAATAAAACAGTTTATTTTTCTTAATAGGATAATAATTACTTATCCAAGCTAGGTATTTTATTATAAAATATGTCAAACGAAATTTTTGTATAGAATTATTCTGAGCGAATTCTCTTCTATAAATATTGCATCATTGAACGGCTCAGCTAAGAAGCTATTATAGAGATGTGCATCGAGCTGCTCTGACACCTCTAATTGGACGCGCGGCCAATCGCGAGATGTCGGTGAGGCGTTAGAGCTCGAAGCTCCTCGCTACGTGATTGGAATCGGAGTGTAGATCATCTTCTATTTCAGTTCAGTTAATATAATTCAAAGTTATGAATAAACACGTATGTGAGCGAAGTTCAAATGAAACGAATTGAGAGTAATGTTGCCAACGTGCCAATTCTAACGAAGTCTGTCGTTAGTTGGATATTCAGGAAGTTTTGGTATTCGAAATTCGAATACGTTATCTTATTTTAAAGTAAAAAAACATAACATATGTTGTTTAATATTAATCAATTTATAGCTACTTTCGGCAAAGAGCTCTGGAGAGAGAGAGAAAGAAAGAATCATTTATTTGCCACGAACATAGTTTTTTTACAAGGTGTAAGGATAGCAATATTTCAATTGCTTTTGATGTACTTAACCTGTTCACAGGTGTGAAGATAATATAAACACATTTAGTACGTAATTTAATTGTTAAAAATAGCGACACCTAAGATGATAAATAGAGTAAAACATGATTCGAGATGATTTTTTTAATATTTTGGCATGCATTGTCTAAGTTTTTTCTATTTAAAATAATGCTTAATATCTAGAACAATTAAATATGTTGAAATAATGTAGGAGCAGTCAGTTGGACATAAATTACCTCTAGGAGAAATGTTTCAGGAGCAATAATGGGCTAACCGTACGTTTCTACTTTACAAATTTACTAAATTCAACACCAAAGTCAATGCTAGAAAAAATCCAAAATTAATCCACGTTTTCAATATTATTAGAGTAATGCGAGTCTAGGTACAAACATATTTAAATTCTAACCAATGCGTAATGTGAAAATGACGTCGCCTTTATTTTTTAATCTCATTAAAGCAAGAGGAACTGGCAACTGCGCCGAATGAGTTAATTATTTCGCGTGCCAAACCTCACTGTCAACTTTAATCCGCTTTTCGTTGAGCGCGGATATTTTCTTGTATTCAAATGTAGCAACAGATGCTACAATCTATTTTCTTTCTAGTCGTTTACTTTTTTACACCGCCACAACCAATGCCTAGGACGGTTGGAATACAATCCGGAGGCCATGGATTCGATTCCGAGTGAGGGTTATCTTTGATACTCAGTCTGGTCGGTGGTAAGGAATTTCCCTTCTATCAGGCTCGCTGCTTGCTGCCACAATCTTATCTAAGTCAGCTGAAAAACAACAATAAAAAATGGGGCTATATTTTTGGCAATGGAGAACAGTTTTACTTGACTTTTTTTACCCTAAGAGTGGTAGTTTAAAGGATCCATCCCGTATATTAAATTTAGTTTTAAAATAAAATTAGTCATTTTAATGTTTAATGGTTTCGAAGATGCCTAATGGAGGTTGTATTTTTAAAGGTGATGCTGGCAAAGTTGCGAAAAGATGTGACAACGCTAAAATACTATTTAACTAAAACTGAAAGCAATGGAAGTACCATTGCTTCGAGCGATTTATAAATAGGCTATTTGAATTTTCGATTGATTGAAAAATCTATTAATGGGAAGTGAGTAAATATATTCAACCAATTTAAACTCTCGTAAACTAACGAACTAAAATGAATAATCAAAATCGGTTTATGTGAACAAAATATACTTGTCGAATATAAAACCTACTACTTTCATCTAGTCGGTTGATAGCTCCCTCGTTTATGGCGAAACGAGATCTAGACATAAATATGTATAAGCCCCATACATCTAGATTAACTCTAGGTATAAGTAAAGTACGCCAGGATTTTCATCCCTGTCTGGAACGAGGTGGGAAATGGGAATTGAAAGCAAATTGCGGCAATGTACCCCGGGTGCGAGGTCTTCCAATTTAGGTCGCTGTTTTACAAAGTATCGATTTTACGTCCAATTTACGTACTCAAATATCTAATCTGTTTTAGAATTGTGTAACTCAAAGTGAAAGAGCTGTGCTCTTACAGTGTCACACTTGCTGTAGAATTTTCGTGACCCGTGTTTTCGTGAGTGATATTACCGTAAAAGAAATAAAAAAACGTAATATGGGCACAAACAACCCCCAAAATTTTCCCCAAAGCAGCGTCAGCACTCACTTTTATTTTATTTCACATTAAGGTAAAAGTGTGTAGTGGGGCGTGATTATCACAGGATTTAATCAAAATATAGCTATTGCTTGTCATAAGTCTATGTGTGCTATAAAGGCAGTAATTATCAACTTATTTAAGCCTCATTTTTAGGGATCCCTAGCCAATGGATTACTATAACGACCCTATTACTAAATTTCTGCTCCGTTGAAATTGTCACAGAATGTGTTTCTATTGCCGCTATAACAACAAATAAAAAAAATGCAAATAAATTAAAGATAAAGAGAGACAGAACATTTGCGCGGTTTATACTATTAGTGGCGATATCTATAGACGGTGAGCAAAACTAAACCGGAAATTTTTGGCATTTAGGCCACCAAGTTATCTAGGTCTGCAGCCAAACAGAAATGTTTATAGCACTGTTGTGTTCCAGTATGAAAGGTAGTAAAGTCAGCGTATTACCATCCAACTACCTTATCGTCACTTACCATCAGGTGATATGAAGCCCAAGTGTAAACCCATCATACATTAAAAACACATCCAGGCGTCCTTGTACAAATGTAGACAAGAATTTCGTAATAAGATTATTTTAACTGTAGTCACTGGTAGACTGACACTTCTATTGTTTTCTCATTAAAATTTCAGTGACAAAAGTATCCTGCAAAGTATTTGACAGTATCCGTTGAGCGAGACTCCTAATAGCCTCCGGTACCCTTTTCCGGAGTGAAAGTGTACCAAATACTGTGGGTTTGGAGTTTTCCGGACATTTGAACGCTTGTGAAGAGGTCAATCAAGTGTTCATTACAGAGGCAGCTGTTGGATATAGTCCAAAAGAGAAACCAACTCTTACTGCCTAGAGGGTTCACTGTTGGACATAATTAAGTATTTCACCGGAGAAATAGCTCTAGCAAAAGTTTTTGTGTGCCCCCACCCTTATTAAAAAAAAACTTATCAGAAAAAAAATCGAATCGAAAAAATCCGTTCTAATAAGTAATATATTATTCTATGGTTTAAAATACAATTTAACCCCTATGCATGAAATCTAACGTACCTTTTTCTTTCTCAATAGTAAAATGTATAATACTGAAGCTATTATGATAAAAATATCAATCAGCTTGCCGACTACGACGAACTTTCATTTCTCTTCATCATTCAGCTACGAGTCGTAGCTTGTTGATTGTTGGTGTAACATTGGCTTGTCACATATGCGCGACAAATAGTTTGCGGGCAGAGAGATTTAAATATAGTAATAGGTTATACAGCGGGCATTGGGAAACGTTTCATATAAACATTTTGATCTCAAAAGTCAATCGTATGTCAAATGTCTTGTACGGCCGCGTGACGTGATGTGACACTAGATTGAGAAACTTATTACCAATTGGTATTAATTTTAATATTTGGTATTGGTTTAATAATTACCTTTCCATGATTACTCGTCTGAAACTAAACAATAGCTAAGAGAGCATTAATTTATATGTACGTAACTCTATGAATTAAGTCGCGAAATAATTTTTTTTTTAAAAAAAGACAACTTTGAGGAACATTTCAGCCGTAGTATACTGTAAAAGTTTGAAGGCTACATACATCTAGTATATAATATTAATGAAAGCCTTATTTTCCTCCCTTATTATCTTAATTAAATATTTACTACCCCTCGCTTGCTCGGAATCTCGAAATGTAAAATCAACTAATTGTAAGTCGAGCTACTCGTAGCTGTATAAACTACCAACGCACCAGCTAATTAAATTGCTTCTAGAAAATGTTTACCTCATTCTGGATTGCCTTTGGGTTTCTCTGTTAATGTTGGAATTATTTTAGAATCTGTATTCGCTAATATAGCATTTTTGCCTGTGACTTCAACTGTGTATAAAATAGCTTCTACGTAATACGCTTCTAGTGACATGTAAATGCGTTCAAAAAGAACTGGAAATCGACTTCAATTGCCCTAAAAGTCTACTTTTAC